>LR990347.1:5000000-10000000 GCA_905147345.3 Mythimna impura | reverse complement strand
GGGGAAAAATCAAGGTCAATACCAAGGCTTAGAAAAACAAAACTCGTGCACTTAAAATATTCCTCACACATAACACACCTGTGTCCAAACAATTTCCTACTTCGAAAGTTAGCCGAGCGTAGCAAAGTTTGAACACAACAATATTTTGTTCTGTTTTATGGTCTGAAGCTACCAAAGTTACTGTGCACCATATATGATAAAATTTCGTACTCAAGGGCTTATCATTATTTAGGAACTTTTTATTCTGTGGTTTTCTGGTGCCTTACCATTGTTTATCCCACTTTGGTGTTCTAAAGAGAATTTTTTTTTATTAGCTTGATTCCTTCGCTACAGTCATAATTCTTAGCTTAACTCCTTCGCATATTAAAGTAGGAATAGACAAGTAGCGTAAAACCAATGGAATGGAGGAAGGCCTTTGTCCAGTTCAGGTTAAATATAGGCAATAATAATAAGGATGTCAAAGTCAAAGTCAAAGATTTATTTGCAGTTAAACATGGTTATAAAAGTTCTTACAACATATGGTTATATAAATAGTAGCATAACATATTTAATCATAACATAATAACATGCAAATTTTTGTTACAGGTAAAATTAATTAGATATTATTTCAATTGTAAGACAAATAAACAAATTATTATTAATTAAATTTGAACTGAAGGAATTCTTTTATAGTATAAAAGGGATTCTCAATTAACTACCTGCGTATAGCCCTTTTGAAGCGGACCATTGGAAGTTTGTACTATAAATTTTAATACACATAGGGTAGCAACTTCGCCTATATAGGTCCGTTCTCATGTAGTAACGTCACTTCATTTTAATTAGAATCTAGTAGGATATATTTTTAATAACTTATTATCTAAGAATTATCTGGGTCCACTGAACAGATTCGGATATTCACAAAACTTTTTGGGTTGAGTTTTTGACTATAAATAATATTAGTTTCTTCCAGCGTGTTTGCCTTTGTGAAAGTAAAAAATGATCTCAAAGGATTAGTTCCGGGAACAATAAAATAATAACGTATTTATTTAGTCAGCCATCTTATGGGTCTATTACAAGAAAAATTGATAGTATGATCTTAAAATAGAATATAATAAACTTCATTGTACGCCAAAAAAAAAACTATTACCTATATTACTTATTAATAACTAAAAGTGACTTAGTCCTCTGGGTCTGGGTCTACATCAGAGGGTTGTCAAACTTACTTAGGCTACCATTTTTAGGAGGTTGTTGCTGCTGCCACGTGACATCAAAGCCCTCCGAGCACGGCTACGGCGAACAAAACGTTCCAAACCTAAAAAAATATTCCAAATCAAGAACACGCCTCTAGGCTGTCATCGAATCAAAAATGAAGATATCCGCAGGAGAACCAACGTTGCTGACATAGCACGTAGAATCGCCAAACTTAAGTGGTAATGGGCAGGGCACATTGCTAGCAGAACAGATGGCCATCGAGGCCGAAAGGTTCTGAAGTGGCGACCGCGTACCGGAAGACGCAGCGTCCTCCTACAAGGTGGACCGATGACCTGGTAAAGGTTGCGGGAATCCGATGGATGCGAGGCGCACGAATTCGTTCATTATGGCGACACTTGGAGGAGGCCTATGTCCAACAGTGGACGTCTTTCGGCTGAAATGATGATGATGATGATGATTAAATTACATAATTTCATTATTATTGAAAACATATCTTCTTTTCTGTTCTTGTAAAACCCTCTTCATCAACTTTGCCCTATTTCGCAAGCAGCTACGGACTGCAGTCAGAGTAGGTTGAGGACCTGTTTTCAGCTACTCCTCAATTTTTGTTTATCGCTTAGTTTGTGACGTACCTAATCTGCTCGTATGACCCGTATGCTTACGGTTTTGGTCAAGATGTGTGCCATGCGCGGAGTGTATCGGCACCGGCAAAATGTAACCCTATGGTATTGATTGGTAGGCAGCGGCATCTTACGAAAGAGTTACCGTGGCCCTAGAATGGAAAGGGCTACTAATGGAAGGGCTAGGTTTTAGTCAGTAAAATTATCACACTCGTTCTCGCTCCACTCAGAGCGTGAGAAATTGTTTGATGATTTTCTATTTCTAAAATAAATAATATTGGTCGGTAACGTTATGAAACTATGCTGGACTATTCCAGTATAGTTTCATACTTTTCAGTACAATTTTTTTTAATACACTTACTTTTTAATAAACCTACTTTTATCCCTACTGTTTTTAGGTACACAATTTACTGTTTTACACTTATGCGGAAAAGTGCGTGAGCTCGCCCTCTCCACAATTGATTGTATTTATCGACGAGTCACGCGTCAACGCCGTTTATTTATTATTCGTAACAATATTAAAAAAAACATCGTTTGATACACGTGGACATTTGTCACTGCAGCACTCAGCTCCATAACATTCTCAACTACGGCTCAGACAAATTTCGCCTCAGTCGTAATGACAAACTTTCTCCACTTATATCAAAATGTACTATTTTGCCTGATGTTCCTAGCATGATCATGGCGTTGTACGGTGTACTAGGCAGACTCCTCAAAGCTTTGTTATCGGCAGTTAATAGCATGATTATCCGATTTAATCGTCCCATTAGCCCACTAATGAGGCCGATCAATCTTTTACTTTCATTTGCTAATGTGTGCTGGGTAAACGATATGTGGTGAGTGTGTGTAAATGTGAGAGAGGGTTTTGTTTTGGGTCAATACTCCAGTTATGTGGAATTCTTGGGAGTTCTCAGTCCAATTGGGTTAATATGTTAACTTTAATTAAAATAATGGACTGGTTTTTTTCGGAGCCTTTGACTGCATACAATAGATCTTTTATTTTAATTGTATAGGTGCTAATAGATCTTTTATTTTAATTGTAAATTGTTTTTTTGTGGTTTTTATGTTTGTTAAAGGTATTCTCTGGAATATTGAATAAATTACAAAACATAATTCTCTGTTAAGAAAGGGAGTTTAGGAACAGCGTGACGGATGACAGGTTAGAATGAAAATGAAAGAAAAAAATGTGTTTCGCCGACCCCAAATAATAAAGGACAAGGGCAAGAAGATGATGACGAATTCTCTGATAGAAACATACCTTTACTTTGTCTTGAACGAGGAGATTCATCTTTAAAAGTACGTATACGCTTACGACCCGAGCACAAATTTGTGTAGTGTCGATTTACGAGCCCCAAACAAGCTCGCACCGAGCGTTCGGCTCTTGCTCGACTCTACTTCGCCAATGAGGATCAGTAATGATTTTAGTGGAGTATGCGAACTTATAGCGTCAAAAAAAAACCAGTAAATACTGTGAAGAAATTATTTAATTCAGACCAAAAATGACGAAGATACAGCAATTTTAGTGTATTAGTACCAGAAACGCGTCCGAGAATAAAGCGACTCGCTGTGACGTCATCTGTCATGATCACAGTCTCCACCGGCGAGTGAATACGATCAAGCCGTTCGTCGCACGGATCATGACAGATGACGTCATCGTAAACGGTCCAGCGAGAGCGCGCGTTTCTAAGTAGCCGTTCAGAAAAACTTTAATAAATCCACCATTTTTTGACGGATTTTAATAATGTAAAAAATTAAATGTTCAGTAAAGTATTACACATACGATATACTTAGTAAAAATCAGATTTACTATTATGTGATTGATCCTCATCGTCGGTTTTTCGACAAAAACAAAGATATTTGCATCAAGTTTGAGGACAGAACTGGACCACATAGGACTGCACCACAGTATAGATATATGGAACAGTACGGAAACTACCTACAAATATTCGAAACAGCACACTCACACAAACATACGCATCGACGAGACTCCTAAGCGTTTCTCGCGGTCCTATCAGTAGCGAATGCCGCTTAGGAGCCTCGTCGATGCGTATGTTTGTGTGAGTGAGCCGTTTCGAACATTTGTAGGTAGTTTCCGTACTGTTCCATATATCTATACTGTGACTGCACCTTCCATTATTAACGTAGAATCGAAGAATTTTGTGCACAGCGGAACTGTTCGGTAGGTATTTTACGAGTCGCGCATAGCGAAACTAGAGTATAGCGGAATTAACCATCCATACTTGACATGAATGATGACGAACAGACTGGCTCCTCTCGTGCTCGGTACGTAAGCGTAACGTAGATGCAATCGAGATTTATATTTCCTTTTGGATAAGCAAAGAGAATGAAGCAATCAGTAAAAGCTAGTCATGTTAACGGCAATGAGTCAACTAACCGATGGTAGTTTGAAAATCTATTCCACGAGAATAATTTCATTTGTTTCATTTGACTGAACTATCCACAGAGAACGAACACGCATCGGTGGCCATTACTTTTTTATTTTAAAGCTATTGACGATGACTTAGAAGCCGTAACCTGTCCTTTTGTTGAGACTGGGAAATCTTAAAATAATTTCTCCTGCCCTGAGATGAGCGAGACGGAGTGTCAGATTTTTACTGACTAAAACATACACGTGTTCGTTCAGTGGTTCTTTGAGTTGCAGGCCCGCGTTAACTCTTTCGAACGATTCCGCAACCCTGGCAAGCATTGGCCCTAATAGGACTACACAGTTCTAAAACTAAATAAAATGAACGTTTGAAAATCTGTTCCATGAGAGTAATTTCATTTGTTTTGTTTGACTGAACTACCCACAGAGCACAGAGTGCATCGGCGGCCATTATTTGAGACGATTTTGTCAAAACTTTCTATTTAAAGCAAGCGTGTCAGTTAGATTTATCATTTACAAATACCTATTTACGGTTCGTGACAATTCTGCCATTAACAAATAGGTTTTTTTTTCTCTTCTTTGGAGATAAGGAAATCATTAAATAATTTCTCTTGCTCTGAGAGGAACTAGACGAAGTGTCAGAGTGTTACCGTTTACTGACGTTTATTGTCGGTTCGTAAAATTTCTGCTATAGACAAATAGCTTTTTTCTCTTCTTTGGAGACAAGGACATCATTAAATAATTTCTCTTGCTCTGAGAGGAACTAGACGAAGTGTCAGACTTTTATTGGTTAAATTCCAGCCGGGTTCATTCAGTTGCCCTTTGCATTCCAGAGCCGTGGAGACTCTTTTTAGGCACACACACACATTGTGTAGGCACGAATATTATCAGTAAAGGCATCTCTATTTTCTAAAGGCGACACGGCCAATCCGTACTCTATGAAACTATCAAAAGCCCAACGGTTGAACAATTTATTGATCAAAACAAAATCCAGCAGTTTTCATTCAACTTACTTTAAAAAAATAAAAATTTAAAATGGTTAGAAATATTGGTGTTAAAATTGTTAGTCCGCGAAACTTCTGACAGTACAATAAGAACTCGCAAGTTTGATTCTTTTTTTGACTACTCTCTCTATTGCACTCCTCGTTGAAAGTATTTTACAATTTATATTTCTTTTTATTCATTTACAGCGCTGCACTTAAGTCCCTAATGGCACTGGGTGAGCCATTATATCACACATTGTTGGCATAATATGGATGTACTTATTTGTATGTTCCATATAATTTTAACTCAGAATAAAAAACCAAAATTATAGAACATTTCATTTTCAATAAATAGTTGTTAGGTAAAAAGTTACGCTCGAAGTTTCCTTACGTGATTGAAACAGGAATGAAGATATTCGCAGGAGAACCAAGGCTACCGACATAACCCGAAGAATCGCTAATCTTAAGTGGCAGTAGGCGGGGCACGATGATCGATGGGGCCGAAAGTTTTTGAAGTGGTGCGTACCAAAAGACGCAACGTTGGAAGGTCTCCCAAAAAGTGGACCGATTATCTAGTGAGAGGCGCGGGAATTCAATGGATGCGAGACGCATAAGACTGGTTGTAATGGTGACACTTGGGCAAGGCCTATGTTTAACAATGGACGTCTTTTGGCTGAAATTTTGATGAAGCCAACATAGTCAAGTCAAAGTCAAAAGTCAAAGTCAAAAGTCAAAGTCAAAGTCAAAGTCAAAGTCAAAGTCAAAGTCAAAAGTTTTTACTTCACATTGGCCTACATGGGCACTTATAAAACGTCAGAAGCCAGTTATGCTAGTTAGTTGAAGTTATTTATTTTTCTGAGTTTCGGTAAACTTTTAACCTTTAAGGGGGCACTTCCCTTTCTATCTATCGCCAACATGAGCAATGTTTGATAAAGAAGAAAGGCGAAAAAAGAGAGAAAGCACCTGAACGCTCGATTGGCTTTCGATAACTTTCTCCTCGAATATTCTACAAAAGTGGTTCCACATACATGTTTTTTTTAAACTTTATAAATAATAATAATGATTTATTAATAAGACAACATTTGGTCCACAATATCTGTTAGTAATTCTTATATCTACGTTAGTTCATCATCAAATTAATATAAAGAATAATATACGGAAATAAAGTTACTGAAAAAAATTTTCGTCATTCACCATCTCGATTTAATGAGCAAGGTTTCCATAAATATATATTTTCACTTTTTAAAATTTTCAGAAGTCTTTTCTGGATTAGTTGTACATACATTTTATGTTTTGTTTTCAATTGAAACCTAGATAATAATCAAAAGTTATCTGTGTATTCAAAATATCTGCAACTAGATGTGTAATACGTCATAATGACGCAAGAGCGGTTGTATGGAAAGTCGTAACCGGTTGAAGGCTCTTAATAAAATATTTTACCAATCGAGAACTAAGAAGCGAACGACACGACAATTTAAAAACAATCAATAACCCCAGCATGCGGTTTCAGCGAAGTCAATAACCTCACAACCAAACCGTCGGAGATTCAACACAAATTGCTTTTCAATTATTTATGTCAGTGGAATTTATATTTCCAATTTATATTACCATTGATTGTCGGCGTCAAAACGACTGACTGTTGTCTCGACGCAATTTCACGTTTCGTTTTAGTAAAAGAAATATTTTCGTTTTTATTGTTGTTGTTTCTTGAAATGAGGATAACTTGAAACTCGTGTAGTAATCATGACACTTAAAATATCGAGACAGTAATTCCAGTAAAGGTGAATTTATGATAGGTAGATTTTTATCTACATACGTCTTCTGCACATATCTTTATCACCTAACTCCACCTAAATGGCTTGATCGATTTAGATGAAATTTTGTGTGTACAATCGGCATCACATTTTGTTTTTTGACGAATAGCTAGCTTCCAGGCAGGACAACGTCTGCCCGGCCCGCTAGTAAATTATAAATAATTATGCATCTAAAATTAACATGTTTTAGTAATTATGCTACGCCGTAGCTATTGTTGGCTACGCCGTAGCTATTCTTCGCTATGCCATAGAATTTTTGCTACGTCAAACAGCGCTTTTTTTCTTTAATAATAAAATCTTTTCAAACAAATCTATTCCTGAAATACCCAAATCAATAAAACCCTTACAAACAATAAATTCGCCAGCATTTCGCAAACTACTATAAACCTCTGTAACGAGGTTTCCAAAAACCGTTCAGGTGTGAACGGACCGATCACGGGCTTATGCGATCTAGTCATAAATTCAGTCAGACTGAAAACGGGCCTTTATACCGGTGTAAATCATTAGAGTAAGCCTCAAAGACTTGGATCAGTATCGTCCTTTAAAGGACCCTTTAGGTATAACTGCGAAGGGTTTTAAGGTGATAATTTGGGGAACTGCTCCATACGAAATTATATTGCGATTGAACACCATTTTTAGTTTGGTTCCTATTTTTTTTTTTGTTGTGTTCCTATTGTTATAGAATCGATCCAGCATTTTGGTATATAGCTAAATCTACTACAATGTGAACCGGAAAATGTTTGGTGACCTCATGGTACACCCAAGTAAAGGTGATGGAACTTGCTATACACCTTTATTATGCGTACAGCCAAGGAGTGGAATTCCTTGCCAAAGTCTGTGTTTCCTGATAGCTACAACTTAGGGGTCTTTAAGTCAAGAGTGAATAGGCTACTTCCAGGCAAGCGTGGTCCATCGTCGACCACATCATCGCTTACCATCAGGTGAGATGGTGGTCAAACGCGAGCCTATCATTAATTTGCTTGCCCAGAATTGATAGAAATGGAAACTTTTTCACTTATTTTGATGCACATTTTTACCTACTTTTAACACTCAACAACAAAGCCTAAAATTAGGTAATAAGCTTAGGTTTCAAATCCAAAATTAAGTTTTAATGATTTGTTATATAAGTACAATCGTATAATATTAAAATTATATTTTAAAGTTTAATTATATAATCGTAAAAAAAAAAAAATATTATCGAAGTACGACCACTTCGCTAACATTACAACAACTCGACCACATAAGCTTTATTACTAAACTTTCTGAAATATATGTTACTTAAAGGAAATCCATTTTGTATAGAAAAGCATCCAAACACTCTCCATAACACTGTTTCTGTCGTAGTTATCAATTTGACCGTGTAAATCCGTTTGTCTTGTATCGGCTTTACCCGATAAGAACCGATCCCAAATTGTATCGCGTAAGAACGAGATAGCGATATACCCTTATTTATTTACGCCTCATTTATTTTGTCACGCATTGTCTTTGTTGCTTCTATAAATATACTTATATATAGTACCGCCATTTGGTAGTTTTACTTGTAAAGTTATCCTGAATTTTTGCAAATTGGAAATTTTATTTTATCAGTTTTTTAATATTGAAAAAAATTAAGTCCAGAATTAGTTTATTGAGTTACCTATTTTTTTGACTAACTTTCCGAAAAAATAGCAAGAAATTAAACTATATTTATGTCTGTCCTTTTTTGTGTAAAATGACAGATAAGTTTTTGCTCACGATCGCCACAAAATCTACACATTTTGATGCAAGTGGACGATGTCATTGATTCGCAGTGAAATAAACGCCCAGGTCGCGAAATTGCAATGACGAATACCCACGTGTGTTCAATAAAGTTATTCAAAAGACTCACTAACAGATATAATAACCATTTTTTAAAACATCCAGAAAACTATTCAGGTAAACCGCTTGACACGTCGATAGTTAATAAAATAAGGAGTAAACGAACTATTTAGTTTAAATATACGTAGAAAGTGTCGCCACAAGCAAATATGCTTCAGATATAGAGCGACCAATGGCTGCCGATCAATTTCGTATACCCGTGTGTACGAACGATGCTTGGGGCGTTTTTCAAGTGGCACACCCGTTTGTACTTGACTAGACGCTCGAGATGAGCACCAAATGACTGGAATAATACAAATTTATTTAAATTCTTTATAAAACATGGCTGTAAAAATGTGTTTGTAAAATTTTTTTTTATCTTTTGATTCTTTATAAAGACTTGTTTTTAAACTTTCTAAGAAGTATGTTAGTTTGTCTGAGAATTGTGTAAAAACTTGGAAGTTTAGTTCTTGAAATGAAAATGTAAGTTTAAATATTTTTTCAACCTATTTTTTCAGACTAAAAATTGGGCACTTTTTCTCCGAAATAAAAAATAAAACTTATTAAGACCTATGGAAAAATGTTTATTCTGAATGAAAAACATTCTTAACTACACTACCGTTTCACGCTAAAGACTTCCTATAATAGATTTTATAGACAAGAAGTTTACTATGTGATTCTAACAAGAGAGCCATCCAATCCCATATTTCGAGTACCTAGCTCTGGTTCCTGATTTTATCTGCTATCTAAAAAGATACATCGTGGTTCTATAAAGGTGAGGTATCATTGTGAGCGAGGGTTGGATGAAATATTTTTTATAGAATGCTATTCTGCGAAGACATGACGGTCTGATCACACACGCATCACATTTACAGGTCAAGTTTATTCAGACATCAAGCTAGACAATGAGGTTTTGAAAGAGCATCGTCAACCTTTGCCTAACAGTGAGACACAAAATATGATAGAAAAAAAAATCGTCTACATCACTGCCATAGCGGTCGTCACTCATTACGGACGTAGGTAATACGTTTTTAGAATACGAATTAATTTAGAAAAGCCCGTGATCCTTTTTTTTTTTTTTTTTTTTTTTCGGTGGGAAAATCATCTAATGACAAATCTCGCTCTTGGGCGGAGCGAGAGATAGTGTCAGACTTTTACTGACTAAAAACCCACTCCTGTTCCTTCGTTGCCTTCGTCCCAGGGCCCCGGGTTTCGTTTTCACACTACCCATGGCCCCAGTAGGCTTCGACCCTGCTGGGCCCCTACGATTTGCTGACATCTCCCTGAGGCGCGCGTGGAACAATACGCGCCGTCGACGACTTGGCTCGGTCCGGACAGTTACCGGACGGTCCGACGGCGAGCCACCCATTGCTCGCCGTCCGCAAGCCCGCGCCTACGGTGGCCGGAAATCGGGATCGGAATCCCGGCGGCGGTAAGGGCGTGAGGACCGTTGCCTCACGCGATCGGCCGCCTCCTTTGCTAGCATTACTGCTTCACAGAAGGAGGCGACCGCCTGCCACTCTTCCTCGCTCCGGACCATGGCCTGTACCAGGGCCCGGCGCGAGAGATCGCCGCCGCCGATCGCCCCCACAAGGACACGGCGTTGCTCTGCCCAAGCGGGGCACACCTGAACCGTGTGCTCCACCGTGTCCTCCGGGCGGTCCACACAGTGGCGACACCCGGGCGTTGCTTCCGCACGAATCCGGTGCAGGAACTTCCCGAACTTACCGTGTTCGGTGAGAACCTGCGTCATGCGAAAGGTGAGGACGCCGTGAGGTCTTTCCAACCACGCCTCAAAGAGGGGACTTACCGCCATAATTGTGGCTTGCCCAGCACTGGGTTGCGACAGTCGCTGTCGCCATTTCACCATGAGAACCCGCCGGAGCTCTGTCCGCCATGCTGCGACTTGTCGCGGCAGCGGAGTTTCGCCCCGGCGTTGCATCTCCATGCGCAGGTCGTGCATGTGTGCAAGGACTGTTGCCTCCAGATCCCATGGTGGCTGGCCAGCAAGGAGGCTCGCCGCTTCGCGGGAAATCGTCCGGTATCCTCGCACCATCCGTATGGCCATGACCCTCTGGCATGCGTTCAGCCGGGCCGCCGGCTGCTTCCGCAGCGTCGGCGCCCATACCGGTGCGCCATAAAGGGCCATGGACCGAACGATCCCCGCGTAAAGCCTCCGGCAGGAGGCGTCTGGACCTCCCAGGTTGGGCAGGAGCCGCCCCCCGTGATCCTTTAAGATTTTAGTGTTTAAAACAGGTTGACTGGACCTGCCAGAATGTAGAGCTTCATAGCTTGAGAAAAGAAGAAAAATAACAATAATAATAATATTCCACAACTTTCACACAACGCCATCTAGTCTCAAATTAGGCAGAAATTGTGCAATGAGTATATATTTCTAAATATACATATTATAGATAAATTACACCCAGACACAGAACAAATGCTCGTGCTCATCACACAAACATTCGTCTTGCGTGGGAATGCAACCCACGACCTCCGGCACAGCAGTCAGAGCTAACCACTAGACCAACAAGCCAGTCTAAAAATACGCATTTATAGCGAACAGTTCAACCTAACCCAAAAAAAACGTCTTTGTTTTACCCAAGAAATGTTTCCACTAAACCCTTACTGTATGGCCACAGCTCTACCAATACTTTCTACCTAAGTTATCGAGAGGATAGCCATTGACACCACTATCTATCAGAAACTTTCTCCCCGGTTACTGATAGTATTTTCAGTAACCTAACCTAAACAAGATCCCTTTAAAAGTTTGTTCTATCATCAATCTTTACTTAAGGTGAATATTTATCAACGTAAAATGAAGTAAGAATAAATCCCAAAAATATGGAAACCGTAATAATTTTTACAATATCAATCATTTTAAAATCTTCTTCAGAAGTTTGTGAAAACTGATCTAGTGTTTTGTTTAATTTATTCAGGTTGAAGGATTTAGCTTTTTGATAAAACAAATGGTCCTAAGATATAGGAGAGCAGTGTTGGCCCGTGGTAAGGGCTCCGACTCACGAGTTGTATATCTGAGGTCGTGGGTTCAAACCCAGACAGGCGCTTTACTTGTGTAATTTATTTCAGCACCACTGCTTCCAAACGGTAAAAAAACACCGTGAGGAAATTGGCATGTTCTAAAACCAAAAATTTGAAGACATGTGACATCCACTGAGTCGCACTGGACCCGCGTGTTAGATTGCGGCCCATTGCCTCTTTAAGTATTCCAAGGTTTTTTTTTCTTGCACCGTCTTAACGCGACCTTTTTCTGGGCTGACTTTAAAGTTATATATTTTTTATTACCCGACTACGGAGGGTTATGATTTTGACAGGCTATGTATGTATGTGAGTATGTTCATCTGTTCCCTCATAGCTCCTAATCTACCAATCGGAACTCGACATATGAGGTATCGTTAGAACCGTCTTCATTGTCCGCTGAACATAGGCTACTTGACGTGTCACAAAAGTCGACATGGCGCCCTCTAGCGGACAAAAAGTATGTGTTAAAAAATAAAAATGGAGATAAATACGCCGTGTTTGGTATCATTTGTAAGGGCTACATTTGTTAATTTCGAAAATATTGCTCAAATTTAAAGTGACGCCCTCTAGCGGACAAAAAGTCATGTGTTAAGTTTAACACTAAAATTGTTTAAATAAAAATAAAGTAAAAAAACTACAAAAACCCGATCCGATGAACCGTAGTCACACGTTATTAAAGTGTTTCGGTTGGTACCTATAACGTGTGACTGCGGCTTTTCTTTTTGTTCTGTTCGAAGTATGAAAATCTTGTTTCATACTTTTTCAGCATCGTTTTTTTTCGTCGTAGTCGGGTTTTAGTTTTTTACTTTATTTTTTTAAGAAATAAGACTGTACAGATTGTCTGTGTGTGTGTGTGTGGCTGACTGTGTGTGTGTGTAGACTTTGTGTGTGTGTGGGTGTGTATAGGACTTCTTAAAATTGCAATAGCATATAGGATACTTTTTATCCCTAGAGTATACTATATTCCTTAGGGACAATTTTCTGCCTTCTGGCGTGCGAAGCTACTGGCAGCAGCGTATACTACTTTTTTTGTTAATTAACAATAGTTTATTAGTTATAATTATAGCATATTTTACTCACCTATTATGTACATGTGTCATCTATTTCAGCATCATCAGTATAGGTAGTGTTTTTAGATCTTTCAAGTTATTCAGAGTAATATTTTCATCCAGTATATTAACACCAAATGACCTTCGCCTTAGCGAGGTCTAACTGTGACATACGTTCTTACAGCTATCATTCTCACATGAATATTTTATATGACATATAGCCCTATGGTGAAAATGTCTAACTGGCAAGTGGGTGATCAAGCTTGCATATTGCAATAATTTCTCTGATGACGGGGTTTTTCAAGGGGAATTTCTAAGGGGTCACCCTTAGAACAAACAAACTTTGAAATTGAAAAAAAAAATGTCAATATGTTATGTTAAATGAGGAGAGAGATGAAAACAAAGGTTTAGTGACAGAGGTATTTTTAGATCAACCAAATTCTAGGTTCGAAACCGGGTAAAGAGACGTGCAATGCAGAAGTGTAACACTCCGGACGTCCGGTAACCATCCGGACTGAGCCTAAGTCTTCGAAGGCGCGTAGTGTTCCACACACGCCTCCAAAAGATGTCTGTACCCATTGCCTACTATATGGGGCCATGGGTTGGCTTCTGTACAAGGTTACCTTTAGTCCTAGAACGCAAAGGACAACTGAAAGAACATGGGTGTGGTTTTAGAAATTAAAAGTTGGACACGCCGGTCCCACTCCACCCTGGGGCTTGAGAAGTCATTAAAAATAAAAACTTTGAATATTCAAGTCCCGTAGTTTTTCTCCCACTTTCTCTAGAGTAAGAGAGAAAATATTTCTCAAACAGACAACGACTATTTTTGGAACCTTCAGAAACAGATACAAACCAAAACCACACTCAAGGGACTTCCAATTGACCCCCAACCATGCGCACTGATGCAAAACCATATTTTGACTTGTCATCATTTAAACGTTTACCATTTCAGTCAACCGACTGTAATGACTCGGAAATGAAAAGCTAGCACAGATACACTGAAGAATGACTTACAATTTGTCTGGGTTCAAGTTTCCTGTTAATTTTGTCATTGTTTGAGACAATGGGCCCTTTATTTGGAGGTTACCGGTTGGATAGATCTGAAGAAAGATGAATTTATTAACAACCAGGGATATTTTATAGGAGTACATATCTATCTATACCCAGTAGCTACAAGAGGTCAAAGATCTGACCAATGACCACAGTGTCTTTGAAATCTTTAAGTATATGTAAAAGGCGAAACTGACTGACTGACATAACTACGCACAGTCGGAAATACTATGTCTAGAGACGTGAAATTTTGTAGAAGTCTTCCTTTTATGTTGTAGGCGGGCACTAAGAAGAGGTTTTTGAAAATTCAACTTTTAAGGGGGAGAATAGGGAAAGATTCATTTGTATCTAAATTTATTTTCCTTGAGTCATAAAGAAGTTTATTATACTTGAAATTTTGCATAAATAGTAAACCAAGTAAAAAAAACAGGTTTTTATTATTCGCACTTAGAAAAGATGGCGGCAACCTCGAAAGGCTCATCGTGACTGGTAAAGTGGATGGGAAAAGGCCTCGTAGATGCAGCCCAATACGTTTTTCTGACCAAGTCCGCACCGCTCTTGACCCTACGCTATACAATGCCCTTTACACCGCCAGAGACAGAAACAGAATGAGAAAATATCATTCGAATGAAAGTGAAGTAGAAGGGAGGTCACGACCCTCAGCTAAACTAATCCAGTAAAGACCTCAGATTTTCAGAGGTTTTTACTGGATT
Organism: Mythimna impura; assembly: GCA_905147345.3. Taxonomy (NCBI): domain Eukaryota; kingdom Metazoa; phylum Arthropoda; class Insecta; order Lepidoptera; family Noctuidae; genus Mythimna; species Mythimna impura. Next base: position 9,985,316 of record LR990347.1, on the reverse strand, counting down.
AGTTTTACACAAATTTATAAATTGATTTCAATAGAAGCCTAGACAATATCCACAAGATATTGTGTTTCCAAAATATCTAATGAAAAATGTGTAATAACGTCATAATCGAGTAAGAGCGGTTGTATGAAAAACAGTGAGAATGTATGTCGAGTTGCACTCTAAGTTAGATAAATATTATTTGAATTCCAAATGATACAAATTCTTAAAGTACAAGTAGCAACGTAGAATCAAGCTACAATCCTATTTCTAGAAAAACCGATATTGACTATGTCGGTTTGTATATATAAACAAATACAGAACCCTTTTAGGCGCTATCGCAAGCCCCAATCCTCGTCGCTAATAAAGTTAGGCCTGATACAACAAATGAACAAACTGTTTCGCCAAATATCGATAGTTTCATTTCCGATACAAATGACGAAGGAAATGGAAGGGTTCTAGATGTTTAGTGGAAAAGGTTTCTGGATTAAACTATGGTAAATAACTTCTAGACTTTGATTATAATGGAATGAAAAGATTGTTGTTCTATGTTTTTTTTTAATTGTAATAAACTAGTACTTGACTGCGATCCCACCTGATGGTAAGTAGTGATGCAATCGTTTATAGGCGCACTAGTTTATTAAGAGCCTATTCACTCTAGCCTTGAAGACACCTAAATTATAATTGGACGGAAAGACCGCCGCAGGCAAGGTGTACCAGTCCCTCGATGTACGCGGTATAAACGACGAGGCGAAATGCTTGGTCCGGACCGTAGAGGTTTCAACAACGTAAGAGTGGATACTCGCCGTTCGTCGGGTTGATGGTAGAAATGAGATGGTGGCATCAAGTCCTGCAATTCACGCGAACACTCTCCAAAATGCATGTAAATGTAGGTCTCTTCTTTTATTTTCCAATAAAGAAATATTCATTGACGTCTTTTACTCCAGGCAGGCCGAGAAGTCAGACACTCTCGAAATGGCTAAAATCGCATGTAGCGCAGCTGGGCACTTAAGCCTACATGACTGCCATGCGTCTCGAATATTTATAGGGTGGTCAAATATATGTATACAACTTTTTTGCCATTGTTTCGATTTGAGGCAATTTTTAGGGTTCCGTACCTAACCGTACGTTTCCCGTACGTAAAAAAGAAACCCTTAAGATCAATTTGTTGTCCGTCTGTTTGTCTGTCAAGACCCTTTATCTCGGGAATGCGTGAAGGTATCGAGTTTAAATTAATACTATATACAGGTCTGCGTCCCTTGAAGCTGAGAAAAAAATCAAATTTCTGAGTTAACGAAAAAAAAAGATACGGTAGTTTATGTCGCAAAAAACGTGTTTCGACACTCTCAAGAGAATCAAAATTCATAGGGTACTTCCCGTTGACCTGGAATCCTAAAATTTGGCATGAAACAAGGTTTCATAGCACAAGTATAGGAAAAAATCTGAAAACTGTTAATTTGTAGTTCGGTCACAAATTTTCTTTTTTTTGCGATTCGGAAAAATCTTCATAACTCGATTCGGGAATTGAACTGTTTTCATAGGTAAATTAGTTCTGAACCCTCGGAAAAAGTACTTAATAAAACTTAGACATCTAAAAATCAGGATTACAGTTACAAGCATAAAGCTACGGTTCTACTAGAGTTGTGCCACGTGACTATAGATGTTTGATTGTATGATTTTCAAAAGTCAGCCTAGCTCACTCTAGTGGAACAAGCTTTATCAAAGTAAAGTTATCCATGCTAATTAAAGCGACGAATGTCAGCCATGATGATATTCTTTGGGTCAAAGATTTTATAATTATGTTTACTTGCCTATTTGGTACATAGGTACATAAATACGTGACTCGATTGGTCTAGCAAATTCGAAGCAAATCCACTGTGACTGCGAACAGACAGACAGACACGCGAGTAATTCTGTAAAAGTTCCGTATTTTCATTCGAACTTTCGGAACCGTAAAATATATTAATTTAAAGTTGTATACATCCGAGTTAGATCCCTGTATTCTATATACGAAATTAGGTAACCTTTGGATGTTCCACGTTGATCAACGAATGAACCCTGCTACTTTCCGGCGTATAGATCACAAAATGCTACTAATAGTACAGAATAAATTGATACCTCCAACGCATAAGGTTGTAAGGTAAAAATTACATTTTTTCAGGAGAGGTCGTTTTCGTATTATTGTTAATGCTATTATAAGTAATCCGTAAAACACTTTTAACCAATATTTTTGCATTATGTAATCAATAATCAGATTAAGATCACAGTACTCATTCGCCAGATTTAATAAATAATAATAATATATATTTTTTTAATAATACAATGAAACTCATAAAATATATTACGAATTTATGCGTTGGAGTTATCGAAATACTATTTAAGTAAATTCATCTGATATTATATGACATTTTTCAGCAGCATGTTTGAATTTTTGCCAAAAAATTTCTGTGAAAAAGACCAGCAAAACAAAAAGTTTCCAGAACAATCGTTGTTCATTTTAATGAACACGTTAACCCAAAATTTCGACGTATTTGAAGCATCTCTCTGCGTTCACTGTTTTGAGGTGTTATACTAGTACCAAACAAAAGAGTTACGCATCAGTGAACAAAAAAGGCGCATCTAGTTTTGAACTGGTGTTCTTTTTTCAAACCAGTATAAAAGTATCGAAATTGTTGAAGAATACAGCTTCAACAATTTCGATTGTATATTTTCAGTTCCAATTGTTTGTTTTTTTTTTATGTAGGTACAACATCGTTGTGGTTGACTAACCCTAAGATCAAATAATCTATGGTCTATCCTTTGTGGGTATATTATTTTAGGGGGAAAATCAAAATTTTTCCTGCTCTGGGTGGAACGAGAGGGAGAATCAGATTTTTACTGACTAAAACCAATTGCCCGTTCCAAGGATGCGATAAATCTCTCAAACAATCCCGCAGGCATCTTTTGTATAGAATCATATAATTTCTTCATTCTCATAATTTTTAACTATTAATTACATAATGGAATGGGGTGACACCTTCCTCTAGCGGGACTGTTCATGAGGATAAAATTTTTTTTTTTGTTTAATATTGTACAACATTTCATACAAAACAACAAATAACACTAAAAAGAAATCTTCTTCTGAAAACGTGATCAAAATTGGTTATTAAATGAAACAGCAATTAGCATTTAAAATCTTGATATGAGGTGAGTGGGCGAGTGGTAGGAACATCTCGCCATCTCTTTTCTACGTGCGTAACCTAATAATAATTATTTATTTATTTAAATACTACACGGGTCCAATGGTTAGTAAAAAAACTTATCAACTAAAAGAGTTAGTAAAAAACTTAAAACTAATGCCGCACTAACAATTGCAACCAGAGCTTGATCACTGGCGCATCATGTTTATCAGCTACGGTTCGAAGAATGCCATTGGAGCTGGTCCTAGATCTGCTTAGCAACGAGGCAGCCTTCTTCCTTACTATAGCGTGGAAATCATCCACACGCGTTAAAGCGAACATACGCGATGCACTGCAGTATCTAGGCAGCCCCAACAGCACCCTGAAGTCATTATTATATTGGATCCGCAGGGCATCTAGAGCCTTCCGCGTATAATTGACCCACAGACCAATCCATCCGCGCGCATCATCATCGTCCGCGTATAATGACAGTGACGTCACCTTTTAGTTTGTGCATCCTTTTTCTGTTACTTGACAGTTTCCTCTTCTACCAGGTGTACAAGTCTAAGTAAAACTTCTAGTTTTGAACGGATTTAAAAAGTGGTTTCGGATAAAATAACAAAAGTAAAAAAAAAATGTTGATTACCTCATCACCTGCTTCAACCAGTTATTGACCCTTATGTTCTACCGTACTTCATCAACTAACGGGTCTAACCTCACTGGTCGTAATTATAATAAATGTATCCGAACGTTCGTAAACATTTAGCGATTGGTAAGTTCAAAAGTTTAAGCTAGGTAATGTATTAAAACTTTGCTGGTTAATTACAAATAATTCTAAGAAATGTTTACGCTCAAAGATTTGCTTTAAACTTGTTAAGAGAAGATGAAAGATGGATGTTTGGAGTTTTCTGTTGTACATGGCTCTTGTTGTATAGCTGCTTAAGGCAGCTGTTTTAAGTAAGTTAATAAGCCTACTTGGCAAACAGCAGCAAAAAACTTTTACTGCATGAAATCAACATCAACAATATACCAACGGCTAATCCGTAAATAAAACAGTTTTTGACAGGAAGTAGGCTACTTAAAATTAAGTTTACTCTTTCACAAAAAATGTTTTGTGAAAGAGTAAAACTAATCATCGTCATCATTTCAGCCAAAGGACGTCCACTGTTGGACATAGGCCTCCCCCAAGCGTCGCCACAACGAACGGTCCTGTGCGCCTCGCATCCACCGCATTCTCGCGACTCTCACCAGGTCGTCGGTCCACTATGTGGGAGGCCTTCTAACGCTGCGTTTTCCGATGCGCGGTTGCCACTCTAGATCCTTTCGGTAATGTGCCCTGCCCACTGCCACTTAAGTTTGGCGATTCTTCGGCTGTGACGTCGACCTTGGTTTTATTTTTTATACACAGTGCAATAAAGTATCTATTAATGATAATTTCTTGACGGCAAAAGTATAGGGATTATTTTTGACTTCTTGTTAACATTTCCGCAAATATCGTCGCTTGGGTTCCAAATTCAAGTAAGTACAGTAATTTAAGTAAGTTGAGCACAGGCGTAGGGTAGCCAGCCTTTCGGTGTTTTACAGAATTCATTTTGGAGAGTGTGCGCAGGAATTGCATGACTTGATTCCACCATCTCATTTCTACCATCGGACAAGCCGACGAACGGCGAGTATCCACCCTTACGTTGTTGAAACCTCTACGGTCCGGACCAAGCGTTTTGCCTCGTCGTTTATACCGCGTACATCGAGGGACTGGAATAATTTGCCTGCTGCGATTTTCCCGTCCGATTATAATTTGGGTCTCTTCAAGGCTAGAGTGAATAGGCTCTCAATAAATTAGTGCGCCTCACCATCAACGATTGCATTACCACTTACCATCAGGTGGAATCGCAGTCAAGCACTAGTTTATATCAATTTAAAAAAAAAAAAAAAAAAAAGTACAAAATACTTTCGACAAAATACTTTACGTATTATATTATATGATAATTATGAAATCGAACAACGCAGATTTGAGAAATCAAACACGAGAAATTTAACCAATGGTAACGTGTAATTAACCATAAAAAAACTGGGCCAACGAAAAGTATCCTATGAATTGTAATTTCCTTGAGAGTGTCGAATTATACGTTTTTTGCGACATATACGGGCGTATTTTTTTTTCGTTAACCTAGAAGTTTGATTTTACACTGTACCTGGACCGTAAACTTGAGTACATGGTATTAATTTCAACTCGATACCTTCACGCGTTTCTGAGATAAAGGGTCTTAACAGACAGATAGGCAGACGGACCACAAAGTGATCCTAGAAGGGTTCCGTCCTAAAAATTAAACTGCAAACTCTTAAACGAGCTAAAGTTTATTTGCTCCTCTGAAAACTTTCTGACTTTATCAGAATAATAATAATAGCCTTATTATTCAGAATTAACTCCTTTTCTTCTTTTTTTTTCTTTTATATAATGTCTCTTAATTCAGCATGTCTCAGGCATTGGCCCTGGTAAGGGTAACCTCTAGCTGTTGCCACTGTACTCTACGAGTATCAAGAGCCAATCTCTTCCAGTTGGGGCCCGCTGTCAGTCTCAACACATCCTCCCATCTCATTCGTTATTTGAACAACTAAAACAACGGAAAAAAACAACTGACAACTGATTTTGACATACGCGGGGTTAAAACTTAAGTGACGATAAATATAATCGAAGCCTTTACCCAGCCATAGGCGATTTTAGGCTAAAAAAACTCTCTAGTTTAACTTTCTATGCTAAAGAAAATAAAAAAACAAACCCACAGAATCAGTAGGTACATTCGCTATAGACCACTGAGATATAGTGCTTATCTTATAACTGTATTCGAAGTCTCAACAGCTCCCACGGGAAAATACTAGCACAAAAACAAATGATATAACTAGGTAGTAATAGAATAGGTATATTTTTTTTATTATAAAGAGTGGAGACGTTGCTAAGATGTATCATGGTGATAAAAAGTAAGTATGTATGTGGAGGTATAATCCCAATATCTAGAATGTACAATACTTATCCATTTATGAACGTTATTGTTCTATATTTTGCAGCTATATACAGTCAGACGGGGTGAAAAGAAACGCAAGGGTGTGAATAGAACCGGAGGATACGGTGGAGCATGGTAAAGGTGTGCCCCGCCTGGGCAGAGCACCGCTGTGTCCTCGTGGGGGCGATCGGCGGTAGCGATATCTCGCGCCGGGCCTTGGTACAGGCCATGGTCCGGAGCGAAGAGGAGTGGCAGGCGGTCGCCTCCTTCTACGAAGCAGTAATGCTGGCAAAGGAGGCGGCTGCACGCGCGAGGAAACTACAAACGAAGCGCTCTAGTTTATTAGATCCTATTCACTCTAGCTTTGAAGACACCTAATTATAATGATACCGAATCTAATTGTCGTGGTATACAATTAGATTCTTCTTGATTTGGTTTGTTGGAACGCCTAGTTCATCCTTTTCCGTTTAGCTTTGTACAAAACAATACCACGTTTAAGCCAAGAAATGTTATATCTCAAATTATCAATCTCCTTTTCATAAATATCTATAGACAGTGTTAACACAGGGTTCAGCTTCTCAAACAAAGGATTGGCGGCGTTATCGTGTGATGCCATCTTTTCCATCATCCTATCGGATTAAAGAGGCGTCGTAATTCTTACCAACCCGCACTGGGCCCGCGTGTTGGATTACGGCCCATTCCTTCTCCTAGAGAGGAGGCCTGATTCACAACAGTGGGCACACTATAAGGCCGACTATACTATGCAGTGCTTAATTCTTCGAGGTCGAATATCGAAGAAGAAGTAACATACACACACACACACAAATAAATATACATACAGGCACACACACAAACTTTCACCTTTATAATATTAGTGTGATTATTATTCTGAAGTTATGTTCTGTTATAAATAAAGCCTGTAACAGGAAATCATCGTGCCCGCTCGATATACCGTTCGAGGGCTTTTGTTTAGCGTAATTAGAAAACCAGAACTGTGTGAGTGGAAGCTTTTCAATATTTATTACCATCGGTGCCAGCATTTAATTATACCTTTTCTCTGTTTGTAAAAATCAATATCGCTTGTTTATTACTTTTTAGAATTCTAATGAATTCAAAGCATTCGGTCGTTTGTTTCGAGAATGTACACTGGGTCGCAAAAATAACGACTTACATAGAAAAACTGTGACATTACTAAAACTTATGTAAATAGATCGCTCGTATAAATAATAATATACTTATGTTGTAAGTGGATTAGTCAGTTATTATTGCTTAAATAGTAATTCTTATCATAGATCTCAAAGTAAATTTCTTTTGTACAAGTTACGTCTTATAAACAGATTTTCAGAATTTTGATAAACTCATAATGATAAAAGAATATTTACCCGCTTTTCTTTAAAATCGAGTTGTCATTATAAATAATTTCTTGAATTAATATCAGTATTCAGTATAACATCGTATTGAAAACACCAGAAGAATGTATACCACTTATTACCATGGTACAAAAAGGATCCTTTATCTACAAATAACAAATACTTCAGTAACTTTAGTAGACCGATGTGAACATTAAAAATCTAGGAAATTACTTCTCACACGTAAAGAACCCTGTACTAAAAAATGGATATTTCACGGCTATTCAATTTCTCAAAAGCAGGTCTAAAACAGCTTTTCAGAAATATAGCACAATAATATGAGCTTAGACATAACCTTGAAACAACTTTGTGAAGGTATGAAGACTTATACGCCAGCAGTAAATAGCCTCAAACAGAACACGTCCGTTGGACAGATGAAGATCAGTTAGATTGTTGAATCCAGAATTTGGTTTTCTATTAATTTACACTCGATAGGAGAAAGAACTGTCTTTCTCCTAAAACAGACCGATACCGATACCGTGCTCTTGGTCGTCTAATTACTGATTTAGACAACCAAGAGAACGGTATCACTTAGCATGTTTTGGTAAAAATGGTACCATTTGGTGGAGGATCAATAATACTCAGGCTCAGATACGTAGAAATTTTAAAGTAAACTGGTCCTCCTCCTTAATGAATATGAGTGCAATTTCCACTTTTTTGCACCACAAAGTTCTCATTAGGTTAATGCATATAAGTAGAGACTGGATTATATGCAACATAAAAAGCTTGTTATATGCATGCAAATATGCATAAAAAATGCTTAAAAAATGCAGGAAAATTGGCAGAATATGCGAAATTAAATGATAAATTTTAGGAACCCAGGAGGAAAAAAAAAGAAACAATAGGATTTTTTATTTTTTTTATTTTTAAATCAGCACACAAATATGTGAATTATTCTTTGATGGGCGATAATAGGTTTTTTTTTTTTTTTAACGTGGGAAATCATCCAAATGACTTCTCGTGCTCTGGGTGGAGCGCGAGGGCGTGTCAGACTTTTACTGACTAAAACCACACCTGTATCCTTCAATTACCCTTTGCGTTCTAGGACTACGGGTTTCCCTTTCAGAAATTCTCCGCGGTCCTAGCTAGCGGGCATCGGCCCTGCTGGGCCCCTACGGTTTGCTGACATCTCTTTGAGGAGCGCGAGGATCACTACGCGCTGTTAACGACTGGGCTCGGTCCGGTTAACTACCAAACAGCCGGACGACGAGCTACCCAGTGCTCGACGTCCGCAAGCCCGCGTCTACCGTGGCTGGTAGTCGGGGTCGGAATTACGGCGGCTAGGACGTGAGGACCTTCGTTCCCTCACGCGTGCAGCCTCCTCCTTCGCTAGCATTACTGCTTCGCAGAAGGAGGCGACCGCCTGCCATTCCTCCTCGCTCCGGACCATAGCCTGAACCAGGGCCGGACGCGAATGGTCGCTGCCGCCAATTGCCTCCACGAGGACACGGCGGTGCTCCGCCCAAGCGGGGCACACCTCCACCGTATGCTCCACCGTGTCCTCTGGGTGGTCCGCACAATGATGACACCCGGGCGTTGCTTCCGCCTGAATCCGATGCAGGAACCTCCCGAACTTGCCATGTCCGGTGAGGACCTGCGTCATGCGGTAGGTGAGGATGCCGTGTTGCCGCTCCAGCCACTCCTCAAAGAGGGGACTTACCACATGGGCGATAATAGGTACAGTAACATTACATTGACATTAAAATTATTTAATATTTTTGTACATGTAATCAATCAAGTATTGTTCCAAATGTTCAGTGGTAAGATTGTGAATCCGGATTCACGATATATTCACTTTTATTGCATTTCGGAACACAGGGTGAGTGCACTGCACTCGGAAAATATTGTAAATGTACCGATAATATGCATCGTAACTAGATCTTAGGTAAAACATGCTATTATTGCTGAGGATGGCTTAAATATTCAAATGTTTATAATCTGGTCCCCATACATAAGTATTTAAAACATCGATATTACCTTCATGAGGAATAGTCAGCTCACAGTCCAGACTTAATTCTATAGAACATGTCTAAGACGACCTCGAGAGACGCAAAACACAATGCTCCCTAGCTCTAGCTACCATAATGATGGAGCAAACAGTGAAGGTGTACCTCGCTTGTGTGGAGCACCGCCACAGAATTGACAACGAAACCGTATGGGACTAGCGAGCCGATGCCGCAGGGAATTTCTGAAAAGGAAACTCGTGGTACCAAAACGCAATGGGCAACTGAAAGACACAGGTGTGGTTTTAGTCAGTATAAGCTCCAGCTATTTTAGACGAATAAAAGAGTGCGTAAAACGTGCTATGTAGGTACCTTATTTTATAAATCAGTTATCTACAAAAATTTTACAAATTTATCTCATGTATGAAACTATCACACTTTTTATTAGCGACCCGGAATTTTTGCAGTCCAGTGTAGATAGTTTGCTTTTATAGGGTAAGTAGCAAGGCTTTGATAGAAAGCAAAATAGCAATAGATACCGTAAACTTTCCGTTATCAGCTTGCGAATTTAGAAGCTTGGATAAATACTGAGATTTATAAAGATCATTGTAGATAATATTAACATTAAAGGAATTTATCTGTGCTATTTGCAAAGAAAATACTTACTTTTGGCCGTGGATGTTGTAAAAGGAAAACCAAGTAAATAATATTCAAAGGAATGGACAGTATCATACTAATGTCAGCAAATATGTGAGATGTTTCAGTGAAATAATGATCACATGGTATATGAGTAATTAATGTGATGTGATGATGTGATCTCTCTCTGTCACTCAATGGTTTGCTGGGAGAAAGCTGATTGTTGAGTTAAGCTCGCCTTTGTACATAAATTATCAAATCATTTTATTAATGTTAGGTTTTGTAGTTACAATAAATAATTAAAGGAATTAAATAATGTAGTGGAGTGCTAGACTTTTAGCGTTAAGACCGCCCATTGTTACAGCGTATTAATTTTGTTTAAATTATTATTTTAGGCATACTTATATAACTCAAATTATACGAGTTATTTCTTTTTACTTTAATTTAAAATTTCACAAACTCATCTTTTCTTATTTCTACACACCATTGTCTACATTTCTTCTAATCTCTCCTTTCGCAGGTCTGCTGGAAGATATTTCTTTTTGAAATTAGCAGTACCTACCTTTGTACAATTTTTTTTAATAATAATTTATCTTCTTCTATGTATTTATGTGTACAAAAACTATAAAATAAATAAATAAAATAATATTAAGCTCCTACTGTATTTTTTATGTTGTACAATAAAGAGTATCTCTATCTATCTATCTAAAACTCAGTGTTCTTTCGGTGGCCCTTTGGGAGCATTATAAGTCTTTCGAATAATCCGCAGTCCTACCAGGAATTAATTTGACCTTAACTGGATCACTAATTCATGTCTTAAACCACGAAATCAATATTCGTGTTCGTGTGAGTTGTTTCGTGTTCGTGTTCGTTTCGTGTTTCGTGTGTGTGTTTCGCGTTTGTGTTCGTATAAAGTTTATTCTATTCTATTCTATTCGTGAATATTATACTGAAAGTACCGTCTAGATGGCGTGATCAAAAACGCTGTTCCGAGCGCGAGTCGCACAGCGTTTTTCGAGCGAAAGCCTCCTCACATACCTATTAATATTGTATTATGGAAATATTGTAAAATAATTTCTTTTTAAAGAGTCACCATGGAATTTCTTGCCAGTTCTTTCCTTAGGAAACGAGTATTAGATCCCAGAGCTGTGGTCACTACAACTAGTCTGACTACTGAAATATAACTTTGAGTTACCTTAATAACATATTTAAAAACCAGACATCTAAAAATAATTAAAGTTCATTTATTTATTTTTTGAGCTTTAAAGTGTCTGACACTTATGATACTACTTTAGAATAATATTCTACAAAACATCTATAAAAATCAGCCATAAAAATTTAAGTTAAGTTACTCTTATTTTTAGTTCCCTTTCTCACCTGGTACCTGCCCAGGGGCCCCCAAGGGGGAGCTCCACAAGTACACCGGTATTCAAAGCACATGAGACGCTGCCTAAAACCTAAGGTTTCATCCATGTGAAAATAAGTTATGTCAGACAGCTCTGGGATCTTAGTATACTAGCTTTTGACGTTTTATAAGCGCCCATGTAGTAAGCAGCATGTAAGTAAGTGAAATAAAAATATTTAGCATTTTGGATAAAGGCCGTATAATTTATTCAGAGACATTATTAATTAGGTAGGTAAATAAAATTATGCTTAAATACATCATCATCATCTTCCTGCCCTTGTCCCGTGTTATTTGGGGTCGGCGCAACATGTTTTTTTCTTCCATTCTGCCCTGTCACTCGTCATACTATCACTAACTTCCTTTTCTTTCATATCACTCTTCACACAATCCACATAACCAATCTCTTCACATACGTTTTGACGATTTATGCGAACATAAACGTAGGGAACAGCTGATTTTTTTTTCGCGATTTCAGGTTTGGTCCCATAGTAAAAATTGTTCATAATGAGGAGTACAATGTCCCCTCGAAATTCAAGTTAATTTTTTTACACCTTATATATAACTACGTAATTTTTAGGATAGTATCTCTACTCAACTTAGTCTTCTAGAAAAAGTACATTTCTTAGTTTCGAGTGGTCCTATACAAAAAATGAAGACCCATATATTCCATTAGGATTATAATCTGTGTCTAAGTCATTTCCTCCCCGCTACTGGCGCATTATGCTTTATTTATATATATTTTTCCACACCAATAGGCACGTCACTTACACACGAAGCAAAGAAAATAGGAGATGTCACTTTGCGGTCCCTTGCATAACATTCCTTGGTTCGCGCCAAGAATAGCTTAGACGGATTTTATATTAAAAACTGAATTCGATTTTCATTTTGTAGATTGAATTTTCAATTTATTTAGCGGTAATGCGGTCATAGTTTTAATAAGAATATAAGATTAGATTTAAGAAATTGATAACTCAGTTCTAAATGGATTAGTGGGAAAGTTACCTCATCTAATTTGCTGGTTACGTAATATTCTCAAAATCTGACTGTAGCCTTTTCCCAACTTTGTTGGGATTAGGTTCCATTCTGACTGGATGAAACTCTTAATTTTTTTACGAGAAGGCTAGTCATTTAAAATACCTTTGATCGAAAAAAGTTCACTGTTCTGCATTTTAGAGAAGTTATTGGTAGTATAGCGACATCTGCGACGTTACATAGAAACTAAAAATTCAAAATGGGCCGTGCTTGAGAAGGATGTACTCGTATAATCCGGTAAGGTGGTGGTAGGGATCTTGACGATATTTCTGGGATTATCTAGATACTCGTGATATACCCTCCTCAAGGACCAAAAAGAAAAAGTGTTAATCAAACTAATATTATAACACCGAAAATTTGTATGATTGTTACTTTTTCACGCTCAAACAGCACAACGGATTTCGATGAAACTTGGTACACGGGTAGATCATATCCTGTAATAGCACATAGAATTTTTATTCTCAGGCTATGTTCCCTTGAGATAATTTTATGATTTCACGCGTGCAAAGCCGCTGGCAGAAACCAGTACTAGATAGGCGCGGGCTTGCGGACGGCTAGCAATGGGTAGCTCGCCGTCCGACCGTTCGGTAACCGTCCGGACCGAGCCCAAGTCATCGACGGTGCGTAGCGTTCCACGCGCGCCTCAAGGAGATGTCAGCAAAACCGTAGGGGCTCAGCAGGGTCGAAGCCTACTGGGGCCATGGGATGCGAAAGAGAACTCCGGGGCCCTGGAACGAAGACAAAGAAGGAACAGGAGTGGGTTTTAGTCAGTAAAAGTCTGACACGAAAAGGGCGGGAGATGTCATTAGATGATTTTCCACCTAAAAAAAAACCCCAACATAGTTGAGAAAAGATAGATTTTAAGATAGATTTAATCTAAACTTAGCTTTGAGCAATGATAAAACTTGTTTTAAAACTAAAATAAATTTATATTCTGAATCAAATTAATTAAACTTTTAGTCATGAATAAATTCAAATGAGACGTTTTTAAAATGACTTCAAATTTAACTTTTTTTAATTTTCTATTTAATTTATTCAGGGACAATTTGAATATAGTGATGCCAATTGCCAAGAAAGAGAATTCAACAACAATACTTTTGGTATTATGCTAAAACTGTTTGCGATTTTTTAAAGATGAGCATTCTCATTTATTTTTTACAATCTCTATAAAAAGAGAACGCAAATCACTCATAGAAAGCTTAAAGTTTTAAAGAGATGAAGTTTTTCAACAGAATTAAACTAGATGAAGATTTAATTAATAACATGCTGATGAATTCAAGTTATATTTTTTCCACCGTTTCCAATTTCCATCGAATGGATACATAATTACCTACATATAGTATATGTGTAACTAGGATCTTTAGATTCATTTTACAAGTATTTATATACCGTTATTGTAATAGTTTTAATGCTTACACCGTGGTTTTACTCCCACACGTTATATACGTGTTTATTTATTTGAAAACACACTGTATCTATATATTTACTTACAATGCAGTGTTTTGAAGTATATAAATATTTGTAAAATTAATAATTACAAAATATATATAAGTACACAAATGACTTAAATATCAAGTAACTCAGAATATTTGTAACCTCACTCCACCCACATGTTTACCGCTATTATTATATATTATTTCACCACCACTGCTCTCAAAACGGTGAAGGAAAACATATTGAGGAAACTGGCAGGTGACATCCCAATCCGAACTGGGTCCACGTGGTGGATTACGGTTTCTACTCTTTGCTATTCTGAAGGTCTAATTCTGCCTCATTATATCGCCGATTATCTACTGACCTATTAATATTGTAATACGGAAATATATAGATAAATCAATATTTTTTTAAACAGTACAGTGGGGTTTCTTTCCGGCTCTTCTCCATAGGAAACAACCAATAGGATTCGTGCACTAGCTTCTGACGTCTTATAAGTACTAATGTAAGCCTATGTGAAATAAATTATTTTGAATTGAATTGAACTGAATTTAAACAAATGCAAACTAATAAAATATACCAAACATTACAATTAAGAGAACTCAAAATAGAATAAATACGACGAGGGTCAACCAAAGTTTATGACGACTTTCAGTATTTGTTCCAGTTTTTACCCTTAGTTTTTTTATGTCAAGGGGAAGCACATTCCACAGTTTTATTTTCTATTCTTCAAAAATAGACCCTTTCGATGTCGATAAGGTTTAACAAAAGAAGATCTATGGTAAATTTATAAAGTCACATAGTAAATGAGCCCGCTCTAGCCTAAATTTAGAGGCATGGACAGAGCGTTTCCTATATGGCTATGAAGTTTAATAATAAGGTTAGAAAAGTGTGAGTGAGACAAAGTGATCCTGCTGCTAGCAGTTGTATTTTTCTAGAACTTTGATTATTTCATATCACCGGTCTTCACGAGATCATCCGTACAGCTTGTGGGAGGCCCTGAAATGCTTCGTTTGCTCATACACGATCGAAATTTTAGAACCTTGCGTCCTTCGTCACTCTGACCTTTAGAAAAAAGGTCAGTTTTGGCCACATATTACTGTGTCCCTTTCTATAAAATAGACAATTTTGTGACGGTATGACTCAATCCATTCTTCTATTCTATGGGACCAGCAAAGATTAATGATGCGACTATCAACACTCTATTTAAGTGTTAGCTCCTGGCCTATAAAGATGGCGGTTGTTACTGGTAGGTATTGTGAGTAACATTAAATTGATTTCCTAAGGGATAAGATTGAACGATAACTACTGATACAAAGTTTTTACTCAAAGCTACAAGATCTAAATTGAAAGATTTGTTTTATTTCTGTTAAATCTATTTATTTCTGTTAAATCTGTTTATTTCTGTTAAATCTGTTTACTGTAAACTTATCAATTTTCAAGGAAAATGATCAAATAGATTTCCTTTGACTTTATTATGGTTACGATGTTAAACGACGGTTCTAAAATTAGAGCAATTTGGAATCAGTTTTCAATTTCAGAAGATCAAATAATTAACTCAAATTAGTAAACCGACCATTTAGCTGAGATTAGTTTATTCTATTCTATTCTATCACACAACGCTGTCTAGTCTCAAGCTAAGCAGAGCTTGTGTTATGAGTACTAAACAAATAATTAACATACTTATATATTTCTAAATACATACATATTATAGATAAATTACGCCCAGACATAGAACAAATGGTCGTGCTCATCACACAAACATTGGTCCTGGGTGGGAATCGAACCCACGACCTCCGGCATACCAGTCAGGGCCACTAACCACTAGACCAACAGGCCAGTCGAATAATTCAGTTCTGATAATTACCTCTAACTACAATACCATGGAACTGGAAACTGACGTAGAAATAGAAATCATAGGGCCTGTTAAAATATCCAGAAAAACCAAAATACAATGAGTTGGAAATTATTCTCCCACAATATTGGACTTTTAACAATCAATAAACTTGAAAGGAAATATCTTCTTCTGGAGCCCAAAAGTAATTTATTGCTATCTTCATCTAATGGTAAAATTCGAGTCGGAGACAAAAGAGCCTCGAAATAAACAACACATCAAAGCTCCGAAGCAGAATAAAAAAAAAAACAAAGCTCAGAAATAAAATCTTGCTTCCAATTTGTCACCACAGTCAATATTTTGACACCAAAATAAAGTGTTTCTACTCTAGACGAATGCCTGATTTGATTGATTGTATGTACTTGGGTCTTTCAGAATTCTAGGTGGCTCTCACTTCGAATCAATCATAATATTACGCTAGAGAAGGTAGACAAAACTAATCATATCTTACAACCTTTTTGTTCATCAATTTTCTTAAAAAGGTGAGATGGCACTTCATGCTGGAACAGATGCTCAACTTTTATCAAGCACAAGTTTGATCGTATATGGAGTAGGTTTTTTTTAGGTGGGAAATCATCCAATAACATATTGCTTACATATCCGGGACTTATCTGCCAAATACGAGCTTAATGCGCATGAGTCAATTGAGGAACCTATAGGATCATCGGCAATAATTCACTCGTGGAATCAAAAATCTAAAATTTTAAACATCAACGCCTAGTTTTTTTTTTAATTTGATATAAATTAGTGCTTGACTGCGATCCCACCTGATGGTAAGCAGTGATGCAATCGTTGATGGTGAGGCGCACTAGTTTATTAAAAGACCCTATTCACTCTAGTCTGAAGACACCCAAATTATAATCGGATGGGAAGACCTCAGCAGGCAACATGTTCCAGTCCTTCGATGTACGCTTACCTAACTTAAACGATGAGGCGAAACGCTTAGTCCGGACCGTAGAGGTTTCAACAACGTAATGGTGGATACTCGCCGTACGATGGTAGAAATGAAATGGCGGAATCAAGTCATGCAATTCCCGCGCACACTCAGTTGTAGTTGCCAGTTTGTCTTGTTTATCGGTTACACTTCGTAGAGTGTGCGTTGGAATTGCGAAATTTAAATCTACCGAGCTCGTTCCATCATTGAAAAGTGGTCCAATGATAACTCGCCGTACGTCTAGTGAGACGTACGGCGAGTTACTGTGGAACGCAAAGGGTCACTGTAAGAACATACTCGTAGGTGGTTATTAGTCAGTACAAGTCTGACACTCCTTCGCTCCTTCTAGAGCGGGAGAAATTATATATTTGATGATATCCCACCTTTATGAAAAAGAGCTAACAAGAATAAAAACTTTACCACCAGTTTACTTTCAGTGTTTTGTTTGCCAGCGAATAACGTGCAAAAACTTTCCTCTGGTAAGAGTAAATGAACCATTATGTATAATTACGTGGCGTTAAAGCAAGTCCTACAATTTATACCATTAAACTTATTGCCAGTCGTTACCTACTGATGTGTCGCTTTAATTGAAATAAAACCAGGTGTCGCACTCGTAGCTCCACTGCTTGTTTTAAATTACTTTAAAAATATAGATGTACTAATTCAGTTCACATAGGTCTACGCGGGCACTTACAAAACCTCACAAAGTTCAAAGTTAATGCACAGATCAATTGGTAATTTTATATACAGAAAAATCGGCATAAAACTCCTTGGGAAATCATTAAAAAATTACAACTTTTATTTATTTATTTATTAAAACTTTATGCACTAGTAATAAACACTGTACAAAGGCGGACTTAATGCCTTAGGCATTTTCTACCAGTAGAACTTAGGGTGGTGCTGAAACATAACATGGACAAAGAAGAAGGACTGGATAAACCCAGAGCGATGTGCGGGACATCGTAGAAGACGATTATTGGTAGATCGGAGATTTTTATTATGACCAGAGCAAAGAAATTGGATTTGAGAAGTCAAATAAGAAGAAGAAGAAGGTTTATCTAGAAAAGAAAAGAAGGTAGTCAAGGCTCTTAGCGCTCTACGCTGTCGGATGGGTAACCATTTTAAAAGTGAACGTTGCTCAGATACATGATCATACTTACGAAGGTTCAAAAACTTAGGAAACTTTTCCATGAGATAACAAGAGAACAGTGTAGATCAGTCAACATAATACCATAATTTTAATCTGAGTCTGCGGAGTTTCCAGTGTTTACACGTTCACATCATTAAAAACACGCTTCAATTTCTAGAGGTGATAGTCAACTATGGTTCAAAAACTTTTGGTAGAGATTTCTTAAATTAAAGAATTATTTCTAAAAGATTAGGACATATAACTTGATCTTTTACGAAAACTGTTCGTCGTGATATTGACACGGGAAATAGAGTGATGAAGACCATTCTCACCAAGTAATATTCTATCTGCAAATAAGAATAAGCTGATGTAATCAGTTTTATAATGTTCCCACTGCTGAGACTCAGGCCTCCTCTCTATTTATTTATTTATATTAAGGTATTCCAACGACTTATTCACTAATTACATATTACAAAAAAAAACTTACATATATATTTATTATTATGGTCTACTTGTCACGTATAGAAGAAGTACATAGCTTAAACATAAATAAAAAAAATACATGCAAATAATGAGATCTATCTTAGAGTGCTTTTAAAATAAACTAATTTTATGTTACAAAGAAAGATATTAAAAATAAAAAAACATACTTTACCATATGGAATTAAAATTGAAAAAAGAAAGTAAAACATTAACTCTATAAGAAGGAATGGGCCGTAATTCAACATGTGGGCCAGTGCGGGTTGGAAGAATTTTTGGGACATGCCGGTTTCCTCACGATTCCGATGTTTTCCTTTATCGTTTTGAGAGCAATGGTGACAAAATAAATTACACTGTTAAATCATACTTATTTTTTACATTTAGAATTAAATTGACAGGCAGTAGGTACCGCAATGTCACAAAGTCCCTCACAAACAATTTGAATTCCCGAAAAACGTCATCATTTATATGATATATCAAACCTTGTAACCAGGCTATGCATAAATTATTGGTATTTTTTTTTTAAAAGGGGTTAAAAAGCTCTTGTTTACATTTTAAACTACAGCTGCCTGCTCGCACATAACTCGAATCTGCTCATTAGCTTCATTCAGCATCCGCTGCAAAGGCTGACGCGCCGCCGGGGATTGGCATCGCTCTGCTTCCAACTGAACTAATTTATCAAAAGAGTAAAATAAAAAAAATATTGTGTAAACTACTCCGTACCTTTGACATTGTAGATTGGCCTACGAAAGTAAATAAAACGGTGTTCAAAAGCACATATCCCCATTTTGGTAAACACTATTCGGCACCTTTCCACCATTCGGGTCGATCAAAGCTCACTGCAATATAATATTAACCGCTCGAATCATCCGATGGTAGGTTTTTTTTAAGGTGTGAAATCATCTCATGACTCTCTCATGACCTCTCTCGCTCTAGGACAGAACGAGAGGGCCTGTCAGACTTTTACTGACTAAAACCACACCTATGTTCTTTTAGTTGCATTTTGCTTAATAGGACCACGATTAAACCATGCTCGATGTTGACGATAGGCGAGTGAAAAAAGACCCTCTTAACCTTGTAAATCGACCCGTGCGTCGGTTATTATTCAAGTTACAAGCTCCTCTATAACCTATTACATAAACTTCATCATCATCATCATCATTTTAGCCGAAACACGTCCACTGTTAGACATAGGCCTCCAAGTGTCGCCACAACGACCAGTCCTATGCGTCGTCTCACAATTTGTTCACCTTGTGGAAGGCCTTCTCCAACGCTGCGTCTTCCGGTACGTGGTCGTCACTCCAGAACCTTTCGTCCTCATCGACCATCTGTTCTACGAGCAATGTATGCCCACTGCCACTTAAGTATGGTGAGTTTGTTTTTTTAGTTTGGTGTAGTTTAATTTGGTGTTTTTTGAAACTTTTAATGCCCTCGCATTCTACCAAGTTCAGTGAAAAATCGTTCACGGTCCAAGCGGTGCGATTGTGGAACGCGTTTCCGATTCCAGTTAGGCAAGCCCAGTCACTAGCTTCTTTCAAAAATCTAGTCAAAGATCATTTCCATTCACACTAATTGCCATCCTGCTTCTACCTAAATTCAGTTCTTCCGTTACTAACCCACCTTATTGTTATTTTCTTTTTTCCATCTATTTGTATGAAATTATGTAACTTATAATATGTTATATAATATTTATATGTTTATATATTATCTGTTATATATAATAGCTATATTATATCTATGTATAGTCTAGTATATAATTTTAATCCCATATTTACTTTATTAATTTGCAGTACACCGCAGACTTTTTCTATTTCAAGTTCTTACAGCCCATCCTAAGGTTGTCTGGTAGATATCGCTGTCAGCGATAAGACCGCGTTTGAACCCATAGATTTATGTTAGTGTAAAAGTTTTGTTATTATTTTGGTATACAATAAAGTATATTCTATTCTTCGGGCTATGACGATAACCTTGTTTATCCAGCGGATATCTTCATACACAAACAATATTCTACATAAACATACATACCTAAACAATATACGTACTCCCCTCACAAATTCTCAGGTAAAACTGCCAAGATATCATCGTTTATTACATTACCGTACCAAAATGGAGCTATTAACATATTAAAAGGCTTGTCATTTATTCTTGGAAGTGCGTGTTTAATGCCAGTCATATCCAGCGCACAATGGGCACAGTAATAACTTAATCATGTTACTATTATGCTTAGTTTTATGATATGAGTTCAGTGTAATGTGTGGCAGGAAAGTGGTATAATGGGTACGGGTGGCGACAAAAGCCGGTAGTGGTCATTTTACTGAAGGCACGATAATATTATTTCGAATATGGCATTGTGTAATAGATTGATCGAAGTTAAAATTTTTGCTACCCACTAGTGTAGTGGGTAGCAAAAATTTTACTTTTAATCTTAGTAATATATGTATAGCTAGATCAGTAGATTAAATTTTACTTTTAATCATAGTAATATATGTATAGCTAGATCAGTATATTAAATTTTACTTTTAATCTTAGTAATATATGTAATAGCTAGATCAGTATATTAAATTTTACTTTTAATCTTAGTAATCTATGTATAGCTAGATCAGTAGATTAAATTTTACTTTTAATCTTTAGTAATCTATGTATAGCTAGATCAGTAGATTAAATTTTACTTTTAATCTTAGTAATCTATATATAGCTAGATCAGTATATTAAATTTTACTTTTAATCTTAGTAATATATGTATAGCTAGATCAGTAGATTAAATTTTACTTTTAATCTTAGTAATATATGTATAGCTAGATCAGTAAATTAAATTTTACTTTTAATCTTAGTAATATATGTATAGCTAGACCAGTAGATTAAATATCACTTTTAATCTTAGTAATCTATGTATAGCTAGATCAGTAGATTAAATTTTACTTTTATTCTTAGTAATATATGTATAGCTAGATCAGTAGATTAAATATTACTTTTAATCTTAGTAATCTATGTATAGCTAGAACAGTAGATTAAATTTTACTTTTAATCTTAGTAATCTATGTATAGCTAGATCAGTAAATTAAATTTTACTTTTAATCTTAGTAATCTATGTATAGCTAGACCAGTATATTAAATTTTACTTTTAATCTTAGTAATCTATGTATAGCTAGAACAGTAGATTAAATTTTACTTTTAATCTTAGTAATCTATATATCGACCCATCCGAAGAACAATGTTACATTTGAAATTTACTAGGTTTTCAGGAGAGCCATTCAAAGTTCACCCCATACTTAAATGCTAATAACTTTTTTAATTATTGAAATAAAGTGATGAAAATTCACATATACTTTAATTACTTGTTTAGACAACATTTTAAAAGAAAATTATTGTATTTATGCTATTATTTTCTAAAATAAGAGGTATTATAATCACATGTTACTTTGTTCCACGTGAAGTCAATGTAACTAAGTTAACATAAAACAGTGTTTTAGGGAATTGGGTGTAGATTTTGTGATATATTTGTATATAGTTCACTTTTCTTTGGAGTTCCAGTAATGTGTGACATTCAAGATGTAACATTTGCAAAATTAAAACGAGGAATAATATCGACTTAATGAGTTTTATTATGAAAAATATAAAAAATATTGTAACATAGACTATTTTAAAACTATTTCAGTGTAGGTAATAATTGACTGATAGGCATAATTTTACCTATTTAGGTACCTATACTTAATTATAAAAGTAGTTGGCAAGGAAGTAAATCTAATTAATAAAGTTACATAAAACTTTGTACTTTTATATCACAGTTAATAATAATTAACATTAATATTGACCAGTACTAATGGTAAGTATTGAAAATCAAATTTTTGGTAAGAATGTAATATGAAATTCTGAATGAAATTAAATTCTCATATAAAAACTTTATACTTATTTAAAACTAAACAAAACTTAAAACAAACATAAACAATTTCAATACTTAATTTGAAAATAAAATTTCTAATAATCAGTCTTTTTACTCTAAGTGACAAATTAGAAACCAATAAAAAATTATAAGTAATTATGTCATGAAATCAACAAAGAAACTCTAAAAAACAACATAATATTATAAGTTTAAAAGGAAAAATAATCAAAAAAAATATTAAAATTAAAAGGGAATCAAAAAATTACTGTAATCATCGTGCCTACTAATTTTCTTCATCATCACTTGTGCTGGCATCACCGTTGGGCAATGTTTTGAAATAATCATGATATTCAACAGGTATAATATTTGTATTGCATAAACTAAGAAGATCTTTGTATTTATCCCGTGAAATAGGCAAAAGCTGATTATAGGCCTTTTTTATTTGCATATTTTGATTGCCTCTTGAGTTTCTAGTTGTATTACCGATAGTTATAGCATCATACATTTCAGCGCTTAAATCGTATTTATAGTATAGTTTGTTTGAATCATTGCAATCTACGTGTACTTCTTTAATATTGTTCCAATTAAATTTCTGACCACGACAATTTTTACTCCATAGTTTATCAATAACCCGACTTTTAAAATCGTAAAAATGCTCTTGAGTCATATTTTTTACTTCATACGGATAATCATTATTTTTACTCCATCTCACTAATAATTGCCACTCTTGAGGTGTATAGATTATTTTGGCACGCGAGGCATTTTCAATACATGCATGAACGCTATCACCTTCATTCTGCGTGTGACCTTTCTCCATAAAGCGATGTGTGATGGTCCCTTTGTACTTGTTAGAAGCGTAAATGTAGGATGAGTACACGATACGGTTTCTATTTTGACCGGCGCAGTTGTCAGACCAAAACAGGAACTCGCGAACTCCTTTTTGCACGTTACAATCAATAAAATCAATCAAACAACTGCTTACATCGTTTGCTCCACGCTTAGCTATCGTTTCGTCCCACATAAAACACGTTCCATGTTTATTACCCATATCAAATATTGTAAAATTTAAGCAGCTTAATTTTCTTTTGTAATAAAAAATACTAACTTGTCCGTGAGGACAAGTCAATACCTTTTCAAAATCGAACACCGCACAGACTATCTCACCATTAGAATTTTTGGCCCTCTCTTTATCTGCAGTTTTCATAGCTCTTGCAATCTTTTTTCTATCCTGATGTTTAGCAAAAGTATCTTGTTCCACTTCAGAAGGATTTTTCAAATTTTTAAATATGTGACATTGGTCACATTGATCTTTTTTAGGAACAAAAAATGCCAAGTTAAAATAGTTATTGACAATATCACGGTATTGCCTTTCTGTCCGTGCTTTGATTGAGTACTGTTCGTCGTTGAACCACTCCTTGTATAAAGTAAACATGCGGGCTATACTTAAACTACCGTCCAGATATAATTTATTACTTTTCTCCCTGAGATAATGGGATTCCACAGGTTGGAAAGACTTGACGTGGTCACAAATACTACGAATCATTTCATCGACAAGTACTATTTTGTGACTCTTGTGACGACCTCGTTGATCCTCTTCCACGACTGCAGTACCATCATACTTTGACCAAGCAGTTTGTAATACTCTGCCACTTATGCCAAGAGTATTTAAAAACATTGTCTTACAGACATCTATTTTAGGGCAAACAGGTTCGGACGTTATAACAGGAAGAAAATATTTATAAGTAAACTTACGATTATTTGGCTCGTCACTATTAATACAGCGTTTTTTTTTAATTTTTAGTGTAAACTGTATTACGTAAGCCCACTGTTTCTGTTTATCAGCCAATGACCAAAATTTCCTGAAAATCTCTAGGCGTTGATCAGGTGTTATTTTGTCACTGCATTTATAACGACATTGACATGCTGGCCTAATTAACTTCTCATCTACTAATTTTCCTCTTTTCGATATATATGATTTACCCATATTAGTGCGACATTTCCGTTTAACATCATACCAGTTTTCCACGTTCCGGGTACGTTTTCTAGATTTTCTATTCGTAGTTGAAGGGTTATCAGCTGAATCTAACCAACATTCATGTTCCGTACAAAATACATCTTGACATTTAGCCTTGGAGTGATAGTTTAGAGGGGATGGCATTGGTGTAGGGATATTCAAACAGTCTACCAATATACTATTATGATTTACTGGCATCGGGGAATTTTCAAAACTTGTTGTGGTTTCGATATTAAATGGAGATGGATCTATCAAAGTGGCACTGGAAATATTATCATATATTATCATCGGAGCTGGTTTTGGGCTTACATTTTCGGGGACTGTATTTAATGAGTTAACAGTGTCATTTACAGCATTTTCATCTTCTATGTTCAATAATAATTGATCTTCTTCGATTGTGTTATTAACGACAACTTCGTCCGTATCACTGAAAACGTCGCGTAAAAGGACGTAAGTTTCTTCGACCCCGTCCGGTAAAGGTGATGAAAGCTCCCGATCATCTAAAACAAATTGACTAATAAGTCTCCTGTATCATAATAATTTATGCAACCTGTCCACCGGGCACTGTTATTACCTACTACTTAGATAGTTTATGATTCCTAATGTGAACAGATCTAGCGCAGATCAATAGTAGAAAAATCATATTTTATTTTACATAAATAAATAGTAATTTTGTAAATAATCCATAATAATGCTCTTAAACAATTCTAGTATAAAAAAAATGTAAATATTTAAATACATAAAAAGATTTTATTCGAACAAAGATACATTTGATTTGACTTCCATCGAACAACGTAACATATGCGGATAGTACATTATTTTACTAATGAATCTCCGAAGAACACAGTTACATCTGCACTCATTGTATAATAATAATGATGATTTTCCGAAGTATGACGTTACATGTTCACTTGAAATACAAAAATTTATAAAAATACTAATTTATATAAAATTAAATGTAATTACTTTTACCATGACAACAACTATTACTTTTCATATTAAAACATAACATTTTTAAACATTGTATAGTTTTCAAAGTAAACTGTTTCACGTGCTTATGTATCTATTTTGTTCGGAGGACACAAAATTTTGCTGTTTAACCTTCTTTACGGATATTTTTATTAACAAACAGTAAACAATCATAATTTCATTACATAATTAATAAAAATAAACACTTACCATTATCTTTTTGGATAAAGTTTCGTTGTAGCTGTTGACTGGAACTTGTATTATCTATACTTTCATCGGGCAAAATTAAAGACAATATTTTCTTCGAACGTTTCATATTGAATAATAAACTCAAATATCAAAGGAATATGTAAATGCAATTAGAAAAACAAATAAACAACACGTAATTTAACCGTCACCCATGCACAAGCAAACACATACACACCTCCCGCCGACACGACCGCGAATGACGAAGTAACCAGCGCGCGGGCAGCGGTAGCGCGGGGTGGGGCCCGTGTACATCGATCTATCTATTAATGAATTGCTATTCTTCGAAATACTACTACGTATTACGTTCTTGGCACATTATAACTTCGAAAATAGGCTTCATAAAAAGATAATAAATACACCATTAGATAGCTCTTGTTATTCTAAATTAAATACGATAAACAAAAAAAATTGATACATTTTTACAAGTAACTATGTTCTTCGGATGGGTCGATATAGCTAGATCAGTATATTCAATTTCACTTTTAATCTTAGTAATCTATATATAGCTAGATCAGTAGATTAAAGTTCATATATCATACTAATATGAGCCTACTGGGGTTTTTTTTTTTTTTTTTTTTTTTCGGTGGGAAAATCATCTTATGACATCCCCCGCCCTTGGGCGGGGCGGGAGATAGTGTCAGACTTTTACTGACTAAAAACCCACTCCTGTTCCTTCGTTGCCTTTCATACCAGGGCCGAGTCTTCCTTTCAGAATCAGACCCTTGGCCCCAGTAGGCTTCGACCCTGCTAGGCCCCTACAGTTGCTGACATCTCCTTGAGGCGCGCGTGGAACAGCACGCGCCGTCGACGACTTGGGCTCGGTCCGGACGGTTACCGGACGGTCGGACGGCGAGCCACCCATTGCTCGCCGTCCGCAAGCCTGCGCCTACGATGGCCGGAAATCGGGATCGGAATCCCGGTGGCGACTGGGGCGTGAGGACCGTTGCCTCACGCGATCGGCCGCCTCCTTTGCTAGCATTACTGCTTCGCAGAAGGAGGCAACCGCCTGCCACTCCTCCTCGCTTCGGACCATGGCCTGTACCAAGGCCCGGCGCGAGAGATCGCCGCCGCCGATCGCCCCCACGAGGACACGGCGTTGCTCTGCCCAAGCGGGACAAACCTCCACCGTGTGCTCCACCGTGTCCTCCGGGTGGTCCGCACAATGGTGACACCCGGGCGTTTCTTCCGCACGAATCCGGTGCAGGAACCTCCCGAACTTACCATGTCCGGTGAGGACCTGCGTCATGCGGTAGGTAAGGACGCCGTGTTGCCTTTCCAGCCACTCCTCAAAGAGGGGAATTACCGCCATAATTATGGCGTGCCCAGCACTGGGTTGCGATAGTCGCTGTCGCCATTCCACCATGAGACCTCGCCGGAGCTCTGTCCGCCATGCCGCAACTTGTCGTGGCAGCGGAGTTTCGCCCCGACGTTGCATCTCCACGCGCAGATCGTGCATGCGTGCAAGGCCTGTTGCCACCAGGTCCCATGGTGGCTGGCCAGCAAGGAGGCTCGCCGCTTCGCGGGAAACCGTGCGGTATCCCCGCACCATCCGTATGGCCATGACCCTCTGGCACGCGTTCAGCTGGGCCGCCGGTCGCTTTCGCAGTGACGGCGCCCACACCGGCGCCCCATAAAGGGCCATGGACTGGACGATGCCTGCGTAGAGCCTCCGGCAGGAGGCGTCTGGACCCCCGAGGTTGGGCAGGAGCCGCTTGAAGGCAGCCCCATTCCGATTCAGTTTGGGAGCCAGACGTCGGAAGTGCTCCTCGAAATTCCACCGGCTGTCGAGGACGAGTCCCAGGTACTTCATCGTCGACCCGACGCCGATGTGAACTCCTCCTACCGTTAATTGGGAGCGCCGAGGCGGCGCGCTCCGAGGGCCGTGAAAACACATGGCCTCGGACTTTTGCAGCGCCACCTCGAGTCCCAACTGCTGGATCCTATGAACGACTATCGCAACCCCGCGTGTCGCTAATTCGACCGCCGCCTGGTACGAGTCTCCCTGAGCCAGGACCAGCGTGTCGTCTGCGTAGCAGACCACGCTGACCCCGTCAGGGAGGTCGCCGCGCAGCACGTAGTCGTAGCCGATGTTCCACAAGGGCGGTCCTAGTACCGATCCCTGCGGAACACCGCACGACATCTCTCGCCGTTTGAGCCTACTGGGGTGCATTTCCGAAAGGGAAACCCCGGATCCTGGAACGCAAGGCAAAGAAGGAACATAGGAGTGGGGTTTAGTCAGTAAAGGTTTGATACGCCCTTCCACTTCGCCCTATAGCGGGAGAAGACATTGGATGATTTCCCAACATAAAAAAAACTATTATAAAGACGAAAGTTTGCGAGTGTTTGTGTGTGTAATATGTTTGTTGCTTCTTCATGCTCGAAGGGCTAAACGGATTTCGATGAAACTTAGTGCACGTGTAGATCATGTTCATGTTCATTGCAATTGTTATCCCGCAGTATGTTCCCTTGAGATAATGTTCTACTATCTCGCGGGCGAAGCCGTTGGGAGTAGTTAGATGATTATAATTCAATAAACACAGAATAATACACACATAACACCTTCACACGATAGGCATCACAGACAGTCCCCTGTGCAGAGCATGTTTGGAGGGGGAGGAGACGATTGCACATGTTCTCCTGGACTGCACAGGTGTCACTGAAATACGCACACGAACCTTAGGATCCCCGAACTCCCTTATTGATGCCCTGAAAAACCTAAGAGGCCTTATCTGTTTTTGGAGAGAGGTGGGCTGGTTGGAATAAGCCCACCTAAGGTTGTGGCCGCTATGGCCCACGTACAATGTTGTCATGTCATGTACAATGTCCACACAGGACTAAGTGCGGAAACCGTACATAAATAGATAGATAGAACACAGAATAATATAATATTCCACAACTATCACACAACGTCGTCTAGTCCCAAGCTAAGCAGAGCTTGTGTTATGCTCCTAGACAACCGATAAACATACTTACATTATATATTTCTAAATACATCCAAATTATAGATAAATTACACCCAGACACAGAACAAATGATCATGCTCATCACACAAACGTTTGTCCTTGGTGGGAATTAAACCCACGACCTCCGGCATAGCAGTCAAGGCCACTAACCACTAGACCAACAGGTCAGTCAAGAATACTTTCCATTTACAATATAAGATTGTAAATAAAGTGAAAACTGAATACCTTCTAATATCTATCGCAATATAATATTAAGATGCCACAGAAAGCAATGCCACAAAAAAAAATTCATCCTTATTCGAGTATTTGAGTCCTGAATTTTTTGCGACCGGATTTCCTAAAGGAGGCCGTGGGTTTTTTCAAGATCTTTGAGGAAACGTGTCCTTGAGATTTCTTTAATAACGAGTATTATAGGCCTATGTACATAGTATACAGTGAGTAGAGGGTGAAATCATTCACTTCCCTTGATCTTATATCCCCTTTGCGGAACCCTTAGTGACGTCCTTCAAATTCTTTTAGTACTTTTCTTTGACAAATATAATAAAAGTTGTAAAGACTCGGCCCTGGTATGAGAGGCAACGAAGGAAGGAGTCTGACACACCCACGCGCTCCGCCCAAGAGTGGGTGATGTCATTGGATAACTTAAACACCTAAAAAAAAACAGTGCCTATACTTTTTTGGCGATGAAAGACAAACACGATTTCAATCACGATTTAAGTCAGTGTAATTAGGGGTGAAAGTTAGCCCTTGGGTAACGCAAAGTGTCAACTAGGCGTTTGGTTATTTCTTTAACAATAGCACTCGGACCCCACGGCCCAAGAGTTTCTACCCCAAACGGCTTGAAAATAAAGCTGCTGACGAGGTTGTTATATTTCCGCCACTTGGGGTTCTCCACAGCAGCAGCACCAGCACAGCAAGGCGAGCTAGGAATGCCGCCAGTCTTTTGGGCACACTTCCAGTTGACAGCAATGTGGAGGAATTTTTCGACGCCGTATTTTAGCTAGGAGTTACTGTCTTTACTGTATGTATATATAATGTAGTTTTAATTAGTTAAGTGTTTTTATTTTCTTATTTTAAATATAAATATGATGGCAAATGTCAAATTGTAAAATAAAAATCCATACTAATATTATAAATGCGAAAGTAACTCTTTCTGTCTGTCTGTCTGTCTGTCTGTCTGTCTGTCTGTCTGTCTGTCTGTCTGTCTGTCTGTTACGCTTTCACGCTTATACCGCTGAACCAATTTTTATGAAATTTGGTACAAAGTTAGAATAGAGCTTGAGAAAGGACATAGGCTATAAATTATCACGCTATTTGCTATGGGGGGTGAGCAATATTCCAAAATGTCAGTATTGAATGATTTGCCGTGACTTCGATCCCCAGTTATAGTAATAATTTTTGTGAGTATTTTGTCGTCTTTTTGGTATATAATATGCGATGGTACTTCGATTACAATAATAATAGAACTTTTAGCATATTTTTAACACATCTTAGATATTTTTACTCCATATTTTTGTAAAAAGTAATCAAACATGTAATAAAATCTAAGTGGAACAACGAAAATAATATTTCTTTTTTTTCATTTAGCTACAAATTTAATATCTGAGATGAAAATCATCACGCTATCATGGACAAAGGGTTAAGCAGACGATGATGACGTTTATATAAGAACACCTATTTTACACAAAAGTCAACGAACACCGTAGTGCAGTCGTGTCTGGATTAGATAGGCATGTAAGGGGATAGTGGTTCAAGACTCAGTTTCTTTTTTGTGATAGTTTTGTTTTATTTTACTGTAAACAAGAAATTTTTACATATTTTTGCGTTCTTACTATTATTTTTATCGACAGTCTGGTTTCTACATCAGCACTTTCGAAGCAATTTGGCAGATTATACTGACCTTCACTATACAAGACAGAAATCCAGCGGTTATGCATTCAAACGTCTACAAAGAGATCTAAAGAGATACAATAGAGCAGCTATCAGAAAAAATGTCTTAGAAAAACTGTCATCCTATGCCTCAGTGACGCCATCTGGTTTTGAATAGCAAACACACGAATTAAATTTGTCAAACTATTTATTTCACTTATATCGCTCGGTAGGTGGCCAGGGGCCTTACCATGATAATTTCAAAATGTCAGACGTACGAGCGAAAAAGAGTGATGGAGCTATACACCCTATATAGCTCCATCTCTTTAACAGTCCGGTTTAGGTCGTAAAATGGATCACGTTATGAGCTCGTGGTAGAGCCTCAGTGTGTGATAAAGGTAAGGTTAAGCTTTTCAGCAATAGATGGCGTTATCACGAAATCAGCAAATGTTTCTAGACCTATTTATAAAAATGATTGAATTCTAATGAATTGCTTCGTAAATGCCAAAAATATTTACGAAAATAAACCGCAGTTAGGTCCAGTCATTTTATCATAACAAGATTTGTAATAGCGTAAAGCGCGCTGGGCCTTGGGCGCGGTCGCCTCCTTCTGCGAAGCAGTAATGCTAGCAAAGGAGGCCGCCGCACGCGCGAGACAATAACCCTCGCGACCCAGCCGATCCGAACCGAGGGGTTCCGATCCCGATTTCCGGCCACCGTAGGCGCGGGCTTGTGGACGGCGAGCAATGGGTAGCTCACCGTCCGTCCGTCCGGTAACCGTCCGGACTGAGCCCAAGTCGTTGACGGCGCGTAGTGTTCCACGCGCGTCTCAAGGAGGTGTCAGCAACCGTAGGGGCCCAGCAAGGTCGAAGCCTATTGGGGCCATGGGTGATACGAAAGAGATTCCCGGGGCCTTGGAACAATGGCAAAGAAGGAACAGGAGTGGGTTTTGTGTATGTTTCTTTCTGGTTTATGTTATGATACAACAACGCTGTATGATTTTAAAATTATTGGTTCATTAGATATACTAAAAGTATATTATACCGTAGAATTATCTTTTTTACAACACTAAATAAATGTTATTTAACGTAGGCTATCAAAAAAAAGTGGATAAAGTAGTTTTCAGTTGTCAAAATGTATAAATAGTCTGAGTCACGGAGTTGATACTGAGGTCGATACCCACAGTTTTTAGTGTGTGCACCTTTTGTTTTTAGGTAGAAAATCATCAAATACCTTCCCCCGCTCTGGGTAAAGCGAGATGTAGTACCAGACTTTTACTGACTGAAACCCACCTGTGTTACTTTAGTTGCCCTTAGCGTTCCAGGACTATGGTAACTTGCACGCCATAATTGCGGCAGCAAATACCTTCTTTGAGGAAAGTCTAAAAAGGTTCTCTTTCCGCCTGACGCAGGTCTTCATCGAACGTAGATGTTTCGGAAGGACCCCCAAAAAACCAGCAAATATAGGTAGGTACTTAATCACAGAAAGATGCTTCTTGAGCAGTTCGTGAAGGTTACCAGTACTTCAAGTAGTCTCTCCCTCAGACTTGACCACAACCTACTGTTTGGAACAAGTACCTAATTTCAAAGATTCCAAAAATTGAAGATCATTAAGAATTTCATGAAAAACCCATGAAGACATATTTCACACAAGGCCCCGACGTGGTTTGCGTTCCTGAAGATAGTTTGATTACGTATGATGTATCCTACATTACTTGCAGCCTTAAGTCGACAACTGGACGTTACCTCCTTAAGAGTGGTCAGTGAGTGGTGATCAACACTGGGACAACATTCTGACGGATGCCAGAGTCAGTCACAGCCCCAATTGGTTGCGACATTTGTTCGCTGTCATTTTATACTTTTGTGGAGTCACAAACACGGAGTAATGAGGGGGTATTAGGGTGTTTCGAGAGGTTTCTGTTTCAAATTCGACGTGATGTAAGTCAACATCAAACTGCAACAATTTTTTCACAAATTTTTTATAAGTACAGTTGTGGAGCAAGATGACATCGTAGGTTACTCTGTAGTATTTTAATAATCGCTAGCAGCAGTGGACTATCAGTGCACGTTATCCAGCTGAAGATGGGCTGAAGCCGATTATGCTCCTTCGAAATTCACCTCCGCCAAAGTTGCATAACGGACCCGGCTAAAAGTCTGCAGAGAAATATCATCGAGGCAAATTCTTATGGGAGGTAATTCTTTCGAAAAATATCATAGCTCTAGCAGGCATTGGCCCTAGAGATCTTCGTCAGGCGAAAAGAGAGGATGCTGTGGTGTCTTTAGAAAGACACCACAGCGTCCTCTCTTTTCCTCAAAGAAGGAAGATTTGCTGCCGCGTGCAAGTTACCGTAGCTCTAGAACACTAAGGGCAATTAAAGGAACACAGGTCGGTTTCAGTCTGTAAAAGTCTGACACAAACTCTTGGTTTACCCAGAGCGCGGGAAGGTATTTGATGATTTTCTTCCTAAAAGTAAAACGTGCAGACACTAAAAACTGTGGGTATTGACCTCAGAACAAGATCCGTACAGACTCTTTATACATTTTGGCAACATTTAACATTTTGAAAACTACTTTATCCAATTTTTTTATTGCCTACGTTAAATAACATTTATTTAGTGGTGTAACTACGGTTTATTACAATTTTAGTCTATTATAATGAACCAATCATATTAAAATCATACAGCGTTGTTTCATCATAGAATAAACCAAAAACAAACTTAAACTATTACCTTTTCCTTTTAGGGGTAGGCAGAACCACAGTTTATCAACTACTTCGACCTCAACATGTCTGTTTCTGTTTATTGATGATGATAAGCAATTTATTTGATGTATATCATGAACGAGTATTCTATTACTGGTGAGCCAAATAAATAAAATAAATTATATATCTGGACATAAGAAATACATTTTACATAATATATTTACTGAAATTAATTTTCGATATTTGAATTAGATGTTTTTAGCACGAATCACAAGCACAGAATTATTAATTACGTTTGTGCATTTTTACTAACTTGACGCAGACAAAGTCGCGGGTAACAGCTAGTTCTCAATAAATAAATGTTTATTGAGAATTTTGAAGTGTAATTTTGGTCGGTCTTTTGTTAAGGAACTCATTCCATTTTCTTTTTAACCGACTTCAAAAAGGAGGAGGTTATATGTTCGGTTGAATGTATGTTTTTTATTTTATTTTTTTATGTATGTTCACCGATTTCTCGGTCAATTGTGGACCGATTAAATTTTTTTTTTTTTTTGGTTGGAAGGTTATACTTCCGAGTTGGTCCCATAGAAATATTGTTATGATCTGATCATGAACTTCAAAGATATGGAACAGAACTCCTCATAGGATCACAGCAGAACCGTCGTAACAAGTAAAATTGCTTTGTTTATATGTGTAGTCGATGACTGACTGAAAGTAGAGGGGGAATATATCGAACTGATCTGATGATGAAGCCTGAAGTTAGGCACCGGAACTCTGTAATAAATTAATGTAATCTAACCGTGTTTTGGGATTATTAGAATTGTCATGAGATGCACTCTGGCAATAAGGTATTTAAGTATGGCTGAGGGGTACTTTTTAGTGGTGGTACCATAACTAAAAAGTGTAAAATAAAAAACTTTTTACAAAAAAAATACAACCGACTTCAAAGTAAAAAAAAAACACTGAAAAGTGCAAAATAACTTTAATTTCGGAAGTCGGTGTTAAATAACGAAGAGACAAAACTATTATAGAAACACCGACTTCCGAAATTAAAGTTATTTTGCACTTTTCAGTGTTTTTTTTTTTACTTTGAAGTCGGTTGTATTTTTTTTGTAAAAAGTTTTTTCCACTAACTATAAAAGTACCTACTTACAGTGTTGTACTACTACTATACTACTGTTCTATAAAAAAAATTTACAACATCATACACACTTAAAATTTATCTAGCACAACCAGACAAGAACTTAAAAAATTCGAGTGTGAGCGGAACGAAAATTTGAGCACCCTACTTCGTGTATGTCGACCCATCCGAAGAACATAGTTACTTGTAAAAATGTATCAATTTTTTTTGTTTATCGTATTTAATTTAGAATAACAAGAGCTATCTAATGGTGTATTTATTATCTTTTTATGAAGCCTATTTTCGAAGTTATAATGTGCCAAGAACGTAATACGTAGTAGTATTTCGAAGAATAGCAATTCATTAATAGATAGATCGATGTACACGGGCCCCACCCCACGCTACCGCTGCCCGCGCGCTGGTTACTTCGTCATTCGCGGTCGTGTCGGCGGGAGGTGTGTATGTGTTTGCTTGTGCATGGGT
Organism: Mythimna impura; assembly: GCA_905147345.3. Taxonomy (NCBI): domain Eukaryota; kingdom Metazoa; phylum Arthropoda; class Insecta; order Lepidoptera; family Noctuidae; genus Mythimna; species Mythimna impura. The sequence goes on along the minus strand of LR990347.1, from coordinate 9,950,640 downwards.
GACGGTTAAATTACGTGTTGTTTATTTGTTTTTCTAATTGCATTTACATATTCCTTTGATATTTGAGTTTATTATTCAATATGAAACGTTCGAAGAAAATATTGTCTTTAATTTTGCCCGATGAAAGTATAGATAATACAAGTTCCAGTCAACAGCTACAACGAAACTTTATCCAAAAAGATAATGGTAAGTGTTTATTTTTATTAATTATGTAATGAAATTATGATTGTTTACTGTTTGTTAATAAAAATATCCGTAAAGAAGGTTAAACAGCAAAATTTTGTGTCCTCCGAACAAAATAGATACATAAGCACGTGAAACAGTTTACTTTGAAAACTATACAATGTTTAAAAATGTTATGTTTTAATATGAAAAGTAATAGTTGTTGTCATGGTAAAAGTAATTACATTTAATTTTATATAAATTAGTATTTTTATAAATTTTTGTATTTCAAGTGAACATGTAACGTCATACTTCGGAAAATCATCATTATTATTATACAATGAGTGCAGATGTAACTGTGTTCTTCGGAGATTCATTAGTAAAATAATGTACTATCCGCATATGTTACGTTGTTCGATGGAAGTCAAATCAAATGTATCTTTGTTCGAATAAAATCTTTTTATGTATTTAAATATTTACATTTTTTTTATACTAGAATTGTTTAAGAGCATTATTATGGATTATTTACAAAATTACTATTTATTTATGTAAAATAAAATATGATTTTTCTACTATTGATCTGCGCTAGATCTGTTCACATTAGGAATCATAAACTATCTAAGTAGTAGGTAATAACAGTGCCCGGTGGACAGGTTGCATAAATTATTATGATACAGGAGACTTATTAGTCAATTTGTTTTAGATGATCGGGAGCTTTCATCACCTTTACCGGACGGGGTCGAAGAAACTTACGTCCTTTTACGCGACGTTTTCAGTGATACGGACGAAGTTGTCGTTAATAACACAATCGAAGAAGATCAATTATTATTGAACATAGAAGATGAAAATGCTGTAAATGACACTGTTAACTCATTAAATACAGTCCCCGAAAATGTAAGCCCAAAACCAGCTCCGATGATAATATATGATAATATTTCCAGTGCCACTTTGATAGATCCATCTCCATTTAATATCGAAACCACAACAAGTTTTGAAAATTCCCCGATGCCAGTAAATCATAATAGTATATTGGTAGACTGTTTGAATATCCCTACACCAATGCCATCCCCTCTAAACTATCACTCCAAGGCTAAATGTCAAGATGTATTTTGTACGGAACATGAATGTTGGTTAGATTCAGCTGATAACCCTTCAACTACGAATAGAAAATCTAGAAAACGTACCCGGAACGTGGAAAACTGGTATGATGTTAAACGGAAATGTCGCACTAATATGGGTAAATCATATATATCGAAAAGAGGAAAATTAGTAGATGAGAAGTTAATTAGGCCAGCATGTCAATGTCGTTATAAATGCAGTGACAAAATAACACCTGATCAACGCCTAGAGATTTTCAGGAAATTTTGGTCATTGGCTGATAAACAGAAACAGTGGGCTTACGTAATACAGTTTACACTAAAAATTAAAAAAAAACGCTGTATTAATAGTGACGAGCCAAATAATCGTAAGTTTACTTATAAATATTTTCTTCCTGTTATAACGTCCGAACCTGTTTGCCCTAAAATAGATGTCTGTAAGACAATGTTTTTAAATACTCTTGGCATAAGTGGCAGAGTATTACAAACTGCTTGGTCAAAGTATGATGGTACTGCAGTCGTGGAAGAGGATCAACGAGGTCGTCACAAGAGTCACAAAATAGTACTTGTCGATGAAATGATTCGTAGTATTTGTGACCACGTCAAGTCTTTCCAACCTGTGGAATCCCATTATCTCAGGGAGAAAAGTAATAAATTATATCTGGACGGTAGTTTAAGTATAGCCCGCATGTTTACTTTATACAAGGAGTGGTTCAACGACGAACAGTACTCAATCAAAGCACGGACAGAAAGGCAATACCGTGATATTGTCAATAACTATTTTAACTTGGCATTTTTTGTTCCTAAAAAAGATCAATGTGACCAATGTCACATATTTAAAAATTTGAAAAATCCTTCTGAAGTGGAACAAGATACTTTTGCTAAACATCAGGATAGAAAAAAGATTGCAAGAGCTATGAAAACTGCAGATAAAGAGAGGGCCAAAAATTCTAATGGTGAGATAGTCTGTGCGGTGTTCGATTTTGAAAAGGTATTGACTTGTCCTCACGGACAAGTTAGTATTTTTTATTACAAAAGAAAATTAAGCTGCTTAAATTTTACAATATTTGATATGGGTAATAAACATGGAACGTGTTTTATGTGGGACGAAACGATAGCTAAGCGTGGAGCAAACGATGTAAGCAGTTGTTTGATTGATTTTATTGATTGTAACGTGCAAAAAGGAGTTCGCGAGTTCCTGTTTTGGTCTGACAACTGCGCCGGTCAAAATAGAAACCGTATCGTGTACTCATCCTACATTTACGCTTCTAACAAGTACAAAGGGACCATCACACATCGCTTTATGGAGAAAGGTCACACGCAGAATGAAGGTGATAGCGTTCATGCATGTATTGAAAATGCCTCGCGTGCCAAAATAATCTATACACCTCAAGAGTGGCAATTATTAGTGAGATGGAGTAAAAATAATGATTATCCGTATGAAGTAAAAAATATGACTCAAGAGCATTTTTACGATTTTAAAAGTCGGGTTATTGATAAACTATGGAGTAAAAATTGTCGTGGTCAGAAATTTAATTGGAACAATATTAAAGAAGTACACGTAGATTGCAATGATTCAAACAAACTATACTATAAATACGATTTAAGCGCTGAAATGTATGATGCTATAACTATCGGTAATACAACTAGAAACTCAAGAGGCAATCAAAATATGCAAATAAAAAAGGCCTATAATCAGCTTTTGCCTATTTCACGGGATAAATACAAAGATCTTCTTAGTTTATGCAATACAAATATTATACCTGTTGAATATCATGATTATTTCAAAACATTGCCCAACGGTGATGCCAGCACAAGTGATGATGAAGAAAATTAGTAGGCACGATGATTACAGTAATTTTTTGATTCCCTTTTAATTTTAATATTTTTTTTGATTATTTTTCCTTTTAAACTTATAATATTATGTTGTTTTTTAGAGTTTCTTTGTTGATTTCATGACATAATTACTTATAATTTTTTATTGGTTTCTAATTTGTCACTTAGAGTAAAAAGACTGATTATTAGAAATTTTATTTTCAAATTAAGTATTGAAATTGTTTATGTTTGTTTTAAGTTTTGTTTAGTTTTAAATAAGTATAAAGTTTTTATATGAGAATTTAATTTCATTCAGAATTTCATATTACATTCTTACCAAAAATTTGATTTTCAATACTTACCATTAGTACTGGTCAATATTAATGTTAATTATTATTAACTGTGATATAAAAGTACAAAGTTTTATGTAACTTTATTAATTAGATTTACTTCCTTGCCAACTACTTTTATAATTAAGTATAGGTACCTAAATAGGTAAAATTATGCCTATCAGTCAATTATTACCTACACTGAAATAGTTTTAAAATAGTCTATGTTACAATATTTTTTATATTTTTCATAATAAAACTCATTAAGTCGATATTATTCCTCGTTTTAATTTTGCAAATGTTACATCTTGAATGTCACACATTACTGGAACTCCAAAGAAAAGTGAACTATATACAAATATATCACAAAATCTACACCCAATTCCCTAAAACACTGTTTTATGTTAACTTAGTTACATTGACTTCACGTGGAACAAAGTAACATGTGATTATAATACCTCTTATTTTAGAAAATAATAGCATAAATACAATAATTTTCTTTTAAAATGTTGTCTAAACAAGTAATTAAAGTATATGTGAATTTTCATCACTTTATTTCAATAATTAAAAAAGTTATTAGCATTTAAGTATGGGGTGAACTTTGAATGGCTCTCCTGAAAACCTAGTAAATTTCAAATGTAACATTGTTCTTCGGATGGGTCGATGTGTTCATTTTTTGACAAAGCAAAAGAGGCTGTCAGTTCAAATGCAAAATCGATCAAAAATTTAAGAGATTTTTCTTGTATTCTCATTTTTTATTTATGGGTTCACTAACTATAAAATTCTTATAAACACTTTTCTAGTAACCGTCAACGGCCCTCAAATTTGAATCCCCTCATTTTTGCGGCCCTGGGCATTTGCTCAGTTAAAAAAAAATGCTTTGGTTAAATAGTCTTTCTTGCATTTAACGATAACACTGAACAATCAAAAACATAACACAAGTTTAACTACAAATAAGACATCTAAGAAAAACCTATTACGAAAACAGTTGAACAACAAAGTATGAAAATAAATAGCTTACATAAAAATAAAATAAAAAAACATGTTTAACTCGAAAAGTGGCATCTTTATAAGACGCGCCAACTTATAATTTTGCTAAAAGTACTTGAAATCAACAGGTTGTTGAAGAAAAAAAGAAGATATTCCCTTGTTCCCAAAAAACAATTGAAACAAACTTCTGTATTCAAGAAAAGCTTGTAATATTTTCCCCTGTAATTCAATTTAAAAAACCAAATAAAGAACTTTGTAATTCCATTTAGGACGTCGGTTTGAGCATTAAAATGTAAGGAAATTGGGTCGTCCAAACCAAAGCTGCATGACGCCTCATTGAGTTTGACATCTGTGAAAATGTCGGGAAATTAGTCTTCTACATTAGCTGTTGCAGCAAACAATTGGAATAGGTTAATAGCAGGTTAATAGGTTATGTGGCAGTGGGCAGGGCACATGGCTTGTAGAACGGATGGTCGGTGGGACCGAAAGGCTCTAGAGTGGCGACCGCGCACCAGAAGACTCACCATTGATAGGCCTTCCACAATGTGGATGGATGACCGGGAGAGTCGCGGGAATGCAATGGATGTGAGACGCACAGAACCGTTCGTTGTCAAAAAGATCAATGGAAAAATTAAATGTTTATTATTTTTAATTGCCACTTAAAGCACAGAAGTCAGTATCCGAACTTTCTACAGGAGAGTACTTTTATCATTAAACAACGAATAACAATAATAAAATCGTTACGAAAACACCATTATCATTGCATGGAACAAACCCATTAATAACCAATGCAGTAACAAAATATATAATTCAAATTAGTAAATTCTTTACCAAAAAAAAAAAACAACAGTCGAACACTTCATTTTCAATTTTTGTGTATGACCCACCTATGAGGCTTGGTTCTCCCGTGAATATCTTCATTTCTGATGTGATCAAGCAAGGAAACATCTAGCATAGCCATTTCCATTGCCCTTTGGGTGACTTTAAGTCTTCTGATGACGCCCATTGTAAGCGATCACTATATCCACATATCATTAAAATTAACATTAAATTACTTCATTTATATTCATTTTTAGTAGACACAATAGCTTCCGACACTATCACACAACACCGTCTAGTCCCAAGCTAAGCAGAGCTTGTGTTATGAGTACTAGACAACTGATAAACATACTTACATATATATTTCTAAATACATACACATTATAGATAATTACACCCAGACATTGAACAAATGATCATGCTCATCACACAAAGATTTATCCTGTGTAGGAATTGAACCCTCGAGCTCCGGCATAGCAGTCAGGGCCACTAACCACTAGAACAACAGGCCAGTCAATCTAATGTAATATCTAATGTATTTGTATTGTAGCAATAACTGCAGTACCTGCCTTATGTTAGTATTTTGTGTTAATTTTCTGTACCTATAATGCTTTATTTAGCACTGATGTCACTGATATAATATAACAGTAAAGTTCTTCAAAAACGAAAAAACATTATCATTTTCTTTGTAAGTTTTCATTATAATAAAATATCTAAGCTGCGATTTTCCAATATAAATTATCTTCAAAGGAACTCTCCAATAAAGCCCTACTTAAGCCTTAATAAAATAAAACTGAATTGCGCTTCATGACATTTATGATTATTACCTACAGTTGTTAATTTTGCGCTAAAATTGGTATTCTACTTAATGACTGGAATTCCTTTAATCCTCAAATTTAATATAATAAACCCCGCAGGGAAGTGTTTTCAGCGGTGATTAATTTTAATGCTCTAATAAATTGTTGCTGTGGAGAGCATTTTTCAATCTAGAATTACTTTTTTGGTTTTATTCCACTTGAAATTGTATAGGCACAGCATTTTAAGTACTGAGCTAATTATAATGTTAGGCCGAAACACGCAATTTATATATTGTAAGGTATTTTGTATATTAATTTAAAAGATGCCGTCAATACCATATGACATGACACATACATACGTGGTCAAAACTGCGAGCATTTGCCAATTATTTATTACTAGTAGTAATTGGACGGCGAGCGAGTTGAACACGAAAAAAGAATAGTTTTTAATTTTAATTAGATATAAAAAGGGCGACAAAAGAATCAGTCGCCCGAGGCGCTTAGAACCGGCCCTGCCTATGATCGAAGTTGTTATAGCATCAACATCGCCGACAGTTCCCAGTAACATTCGATCGACCGTCACTCATAGATATAGCTTATAATGTCAAGAGTAGGTAATTTACGTGTAACTCCCCAAGGCCAGTATGACTGGCCTATCAGAATTTTCAAGGATACAACGTTTATCAAGTTCCAGTAGTTTGAACTTGACCCAACACTATGAAGTATGTTTTACAATGTAGGTAGTGTTATTATGTTTACGTTAATCAATTATATCCTTCTCATTTTCTTTTTCATAAGCCTTCCACAAGGTGGATTGGATTGATGACCTGTTTAGAGTCGCGAAAATACGATGGATGCGAGACGCACAGGAACGTTCGTTGTGGCGACACTTGGGGAGGCCTATATCCAGCAGCGAACGTCTTTCGGTTAAAATGATGATGATGATGAATTTTTTTCAGAACATGGTCTATCCGTGTACCAATTTTTATCTAACTGATCAGATGTTATGAAATAAAGAAGTAGCGGACTGACAGACAGAGCTACTTTCGTATTTATAATATTAGGGTCGATTAAGGACAAGTATAGTACTGATGGATTGTATGTTATACTTATATTATAATCAAAGTGGTACGACAGTCAAGAAAGTACAGACGTCAGTGGTAGCCCAGGGGCACAAACAAAAACATTTTATTGGCAAGATCGATTGTCGCAACGGTAGAATGTTTGACATTGACGTATATTAATTTTATATTTTTTAACCGACTTCAAAAAAAGGAGGAGGTTATCAATTCGTTTGATTTTTTTTTATCATTTTTTTTTAATGTTTGTTACCTCAGAACTGCGTCGTTTATGGACCGATTTGCAAAACTTTTTTTCCCTTTATAGGATATGCTTCCAGATTGGTCCCATTTTTTTCAAAATCCAGTTCTGATGATGGAATCCATGAGGAATCGAGGGAACTCCTCATAAATTATAGGCAACCCTATGGTAATTTTAGTATTTTCATCAAGCACTTAAGCATTTACAGTCAAAAAGTAACATTTGATGAAGTGGAACTGATGAAGAAGACCAGAAATGGTCAACGGAACTTCATACTCAAATAGATATCACAATGAAGATATAGTTAAGCGACTATGACAATACAAATAAATGAATGATTCTGAATAGTTACGTTGAAAATGGTATCATCGAAGTGATCTGATGATGATGATGGAGCCGGAAGGTAGGCACTGGAACTCCGTAATTAATCAATGTAACCTAGCCGTGTTTGGACTTATTAGAATTGCCATGAGATGCACTTTGGCGATAAGGTACTATCGAACTGATCTGATGATGGAGCCGGAAGGTGGGCACAGGAACTCCGTAATTAATCAATGTATCCTAGCCGTGTTTGAGCTTATTAGAATTGTCGTGAGATGCTCTTTGGCTATAAGGTACTATCGAACTGATCTGATGATGGTGCCGGACGGAGGAAGGTAGACACAGGAACTTTATAATAAAACAATGTAACCTAGCAGTATTTGGGTTAATTGGAATTGTCATGAGAAATAGGCACTCTGTTTATAAGTGTATCGCAACTAAAAAGTGTGAAATAAAAACTTTTTACAAAAAAAAAATAACCGACTTCACTAAAAAGAAACACTAAAAGGATCAAAATAACTTTAATTTCGGAAGTCGGTGTTAAATAAGAAACAAACAATACCGAGAAACACCGACTTCCGAAATTAAAGTTATTTTGATCCTTTTAGTGTTTTTTTTTTAGTGAAGTCGGTTATTTTTTTTTTTTTGGAAAAAGTTTTTTTTTATATATTTTTGAATGTCACTTTATAGCTCAGGGTGTGCTAGACGACAGAATGTAATAGTTACATTTTAGTTGTACACAGAGATAAAGTTTTACTCAACCGTATTAGACAACAGGACGCGGTATTATATATAGTTACATTTAAGTTGTACAGAAAATCTAGTCTTAGTCGCGGCGGCGGCAGTTTATTTTATTTGTAATACACAAAAATATGGCAGATTTAAGACTGGACCTACATGTTTTGCTAATAACTGGCATATCAATATTTAAAACAATTATTAATAACAAAATATAAACATAACACTAATCAGATCTGACATTTTAATTAATAAAATATTATTAGAACTTCTATTATTTAAACCTAAATGCTACTAATTAAGATTTCGTATTTATTCAAAACCTTAACAATAGTCTATACCTAAATGTTAATTTAATTCGGTAGAGAATAATAAATGAATTGGTACCCGGGTATATCTGATCTTTTTATACAAAAAACATTTTACACTGTAAAAACATTTTTGTAGCGTTTTTGCTTAAAGTGTTTGAATATTGTTTTTTATTTTGGTCTATGTAATTAAGCCATTTTTATGGCATAATGTGTTTTGATGTGTAGACATTCTTAAACTTGTAGGGACTCAAAACAGTAGGGGCCCAGTAGGGCTGAAGTCTGCTAGGGCCACGGGGAATTTACGAAAGGGACACTGTCGTCCTGGAACGCAAACAGCAACTGAAAGATATTGATAGGTTTTAGTCAGTAAAAGCCTGACACGCCCTCTCACTCCACCCTGGAGCGCAAAAGTTCATTGGATGATTTTCCACCTAAAAAAAAGACAAGGTATACATATATCTATTTTTAACCTTCCTATACTCGCGCCAATTTTTGTAACACATACTCGCGCACGGTGTCACAGACCGATAGTTCGCACCCCTACAACATATTTTTTTACTATGAAGCCCAAACACTATTATTAATATTTTAAAGTTTAGGATATAATGAAACAAAATAGTATGAATAATACCTAATTTATTAATTATTTTACTGACTTTCAGTCTATCACAAATCAGTCTTTGAATTTGAGATTTTTTTCTTACTACTAGGCAAAACAAAAATAAAATCTATACTTCTTTTTAAAAACAAAATAAACTTCTAAATAGTTTATTACTATTACAACATAATTCAAAGGACATATTTATCTATGTTTGGCTTAGTTTTGACCCTCACCATAACAATCAGGGCATACGGTTACAGCATGTTCCAAACAAAAGTATTTTTTGTATGTGGCGCAGTTGTAACGTGTCTTGCGGTTTCATATATCTCGTCATTTTCGTCTTCTTGCTCGGTGTCCTATGTCTCTTCTTGTACCTCCACATAGTCTTCTACCTCACTATCATTTTCGTCTTCATCGCTAGAACCAGAACTTAATTCATCCAGCAGCAATCTGATGCGATCATTGTCCATTTTGATATGAAGTATAATCTAAAAAGAATACTAAAATTACTCAAAATATAATATAGAGCAACAAACATACATACATTTTACTATACATACGTCATAAAGTATTCAAAGTTTGTAAAAAATATATAAATGCACTAAATATATTACATTATTACTTACTCAAAAAGTTGCACGTACTTATACTCGCGTCGGTCTCACGGACCGATTGGCGCCAAATGCTACAACACGTGCGCTTCGCACGAATGCGCGGCGAACACTAAAATGAAGTTAGCAACAAATCCGGCAGCTAGCAAAGAACCTCGACTTCTTAGGATTTTCGTGCATAACTAAAAATAATTACGAAAATAGGTTTCGTCGGTCTCACAGACCAACGCGCGAATATAGGAAGGTTAAAGAGGGTGATAGGTAATCATCATCATCTTCATTTCAGCCGAAAGACGTCCACTGTTGGACATAGGCCTCCCCCAAGCGTCGCCACAACGACCAATCCTGTGCGTCTCGCAACCACCGCACTCCCGCGACTCTCACCAGGTCTTCAGTCCACCTTGTGGGAGGCCTTCCAACGCTGCGTTTTCCGGTGCGCGGTCGCCACTCTAGAACCTTTCGGCCCCATCGACCATCCGTTCTACGAGCAATGTGCCCCGCCCACTGCCACTTTAGTTTGGTGATTCTTCGGGCTATATCGGCGATCTTGGTTCTCCTGAGGATTAATAGGTAATGCTTTTTTCTAAATTTTCAATAATGTTTTCAATCAGTGTAAATGCAAGCCCTTTTTGATATTCTTTTATTATATAAAACTTTTCTTAATAATTTTAGTGAGTTTATGATGACATGACTTTTTCAAAAACTTTAATAAGTTAGATGTCAAGGTTATAGAGCGATAACTAGATACATATTTAGCGTCAATTTTTTAAGGATTTGACAGTGCATCTTTTAAGTTATTTGTAAAAATATCATAGAGCGGGATTTGTCATTAGATGATATTCCCACCTAAAAAAAAATACCAAATGGAAATTGATCAAGTGTTTAACTATTGGGGATATAAAAATGGCACAGGTTTTGAAAACTTGAGTTGCTATACTGTAAAACCATGGTTTGATTGTTTTTTGGGTGAGGACGAAGCTTTATTATAAGTCTTTGAATATAAATTGATATTTACGCTAACGCGATACTGTAAGTGGGTATAAGGTTCGTACTCAAGCCTCAATGTAGTCGTCACGTATACAACGTATATCGAAGGACTGGAACAATTTGCCTGCTGCGGTCTTCCCGTTCGATTATAATTTAGGGGTCTTCAAGGCTAGAGTGATTTTAGGCTCTTAATAAACTAGTGCGCTTCACCATCAACGATTACATCACATCCATGCTTCGTCCATCTCTTATTTAAGGTTTATTTATTTATTTATTTCTAAGAACTTTATTACCAAATCTGCATGGTTTTTATGTTTTTTGACCATTACATATTTACCATAATAATATGGACTTTAAAAGAGACTTTGACCCCTGAGTATGTTTTGGTGTTTCTTCTCAGGGTAGTCAGTTAGGAAACACCGGCCTCATCTAGTCTAAAATGACGAAAAACAAATTGACGTGTAAAAGTGTTTTTTAAACCTATTTGCAAAAACAAAAAAAAATGTCATTTATCATTTACCTACATACTTCTAGTAATAAGACCAATTATGTACATAATTCCTGCCTGTTTTGCAATGCCAGTTTATATTTTCCTACAAGCCTTGCTAACGAGAAACATTTTCTTGTCTGACCCCAAATAAATTGTACCGTGAATTCAATTAAAAGACAGAGCGTTAAATTACCTTACTGTGGCACAATTATTTGCCCTTTATTTTTTGGTTACAATTTGTTCGTCCCTCCCTGCTTACCTGAAGAAACGTGTTCTAGTTTTTTTGTTAATTCTGTGTTTTATTTCCAAGCCAGTTCCCTATTTCGTAACACTGTTTCTATTACTGGGGCCATGGGTAGTGTGAAAACGAAACCGTGGCCCTGGGACGAAGGCAACGAAGGAACAGGAGTGGGTTTTTAGTCAGTAAAAGTCTGACACTATCTCACGCTCCGCCCAAGAGCGGGATTTGTCATAAGATGATTTTCCCACCTATAAAAAAAAAACACTGTTTCTATAAAAAACTAAAAGATCTCAAAAAGAGATGCTAAAAATAATCCTTAAGAGAGAGACATCCTAATCGATTGTTATGCGTGAGCTTGCAGATGACAATCAATGTACAGCTCCCTGTCCGGACCATTTTTTTTTTTTTTGCCGGCGTTGAAAATCCTCATGGATGTCCTTCGTCTGGGGCAGGCAAAGGGGTCTGTCAGACTCTTACTGACTAAAAACCACCTCGGTGTTCCCTCCCACACTTGGACCGGGGATCGTGGGAGCTGATACGCCATCCATGATCCCCGGTCCCTGTCCGGACCAATCCCAAGTTGTCAACGGCGTGGCCATGATGTATTTCTAAAATGGAAACCCGTGGCCCTAGAATGTATAGGGCAACTGAAGGACACAGTAAGTGTGTTACTATCTGTATATAAACGCTTTTATCGATAAGACCACCCATTGTTACACAGTATTAATTTTAAGGCTCACAACAATACACATTGTGAAAAACCTGGCTCCGAAATGGCCAAAATGCAATAAGTGTAGCCACTATTTCAGCGGATCTAATATATAGTATACCGTCTAGCTATACCATTAAACCAGTAACGAAATACAATCCCTAATTAATAATATATATTGGGAAAACTCATTAATTTATGAAATCGATAGGTTCTCCATTCGTCTAAACTGAGGAGGGTCTCTAAAGTGGATTATAATAACAGGCAGTGTGTTATCAACTTAATTGTTTTCGGCTCATTATTACGTCATAACGGCCGGCCTTCTGCGGTATTATTATCAATCACTTAGTTATATTAAATGAGATGGGCACGATGGTGTTGTACAGGGAAAAACTTGTAACATTAAGATGGCTTTCGTTTTCCGGCAGAAGTCACTGGATATTATTAATTCATTTATTTCAGACATCGTTCATATATTACAGAAATTCAATCAAAGGAAAAATTTAAATAATCTTATTTAAATGACTGATGTTTAGTGTGAACACTGACAAAATGGTTCATACAGAGGTTAAAAACTCAAATATTTAAATCTGAATCTTAGCAAAGTAATGATGAGTAAAATAATGCATTCCGAGGTAGTGTAACAGATTTCAACTAATCGCCATTAAATACTGTACTTCAATAACACCCTTCGCGCGTATAGATGTATTATAATTACGTAATTGTGCATTTTTACGTAAAATCACCTTTAAAAAAAACCTTTTCTGGTTATACGGTACGAAGTGAAAGAGACCAAAATTTCCGGTCGAATAAATTTCTTACACCCGTTTGTACAGTACGACTATTAAGTGTTTTTCAAGGTCATTCAAGTTGTACAAACGTTTCTACAACCGGCGCGCGAGGGGTAGTTGCATCTGATTCAATCATTTCATGCATAACAAGGAAGAAACTAGGTCACTCACTATCATTTTATAGCTCATATAAGAATGAGATGAAATCCCTGCTTTAACTAACGATGAATCTTCAGTATAACTTTCACAACTACAATCTACCCAGCCTCTTCTCTACTATGATGGGTTTGGCTTCCAATGCAGCTAAATATCAATATTTTCCGTGGTACGACTGCCTATCTGTCCTTCACAACCCACATGCAATCACAGCCTAATCGTTAACAACAATCTGAAAGGAAAGAAGCTAATCGGCGAACAAGCTGTCCCTTGTTATTACCCGCGTATAATTTATAAGCAAAACCATATTATTATTCTGTTACTTGAGTATTGATTAGCACGGTGACCGTCCAGGCAGTGCAGTGGCCGTGAAATGTTTACTCAGCACCACCACAGATGAAAATCAACCTTATCTTGAAAACCGTAGAGGTCGGTATAGATTGGAGATAGAACTAGTTATGCACTCAGTTGAGAAATGCAAAGGTCACAATCCTCTTGGAAAATTGCTTGCTGATATTAAAGGGGACGTTGACAAATAGGGACATTAATGGTCTTGTATGATGAGTCATACGTTCTCTCATACAGTTTATCGTGAAATGTATGCGCATATTTCATGCTGGGACACGGAATAATTGCAAATCATTTGTTATTCGTAATCGCTGGGGTCGTCCGCGTGATTTAAATGGGGCCCGTTACTTTTATCAGGTTAATTGGGAAGATCGCTTATACCTGGAAAAATGGTAGGTAGTCTTCTGGAATATTTCATTCTCGACAGAGTTATGACAATGTTGTATTTTAGGTTCAGTCACTTGGTTGGTGCGTAAAACTATGAAAGAATTAAAAGCCAGTCAACATTTTATCTGCGAATGAACTCGTTTTTTTAGTTCATCATCATCATCATCATCATTTCAGCCGAAAGAGGTCCACTGTTGGACATAAGCCTCCCCCAAATGTCGCCACAATGACCGGTCCTGTGCGTCTTGCATCCATCGGATTCCCGCAACCCTCACCAGGTCATTGGTCCACCTTGTGGGAGGCCTTCCAACGCTGCATCTTCCGGTACGTGGTCGCTATTCGAGAACCTTTCGGCCCCATCTACCATCTGTTCTGCGAGCAATGTGCCCTGCCCATTGCCACTTAAGTTTGGCGATTCTTCGGGCTATGTCGTTTTCCTGCGAATATCTTCATTTCTGACATGATCACGCAAGGAAACTCCGAGCATAGCCCTTTCCTTTTTTAGTTATGTAGTGCATATGCGACGTTAGCACAATAGTTTTCACACTGTCGGAATTCCCATTTAGGCGACGTTTCACGATTAACATGTAGACAATTCTGTTCAAAAATTTGTGCTTTTCTAAGTTTATCTAGGACATTACTGACACCCCGTGCCTCGGAAAGCACGTAAAGCCGTTAGTCTCGGTTGTCATTTGTAGATTATTGACAGTCGTTCCAGGTAATCAGCCCCCCTAGCCAAGTCACAAACGATAAACGTAACCTCTCAGTTACAGTAGTCTTTAATAGATTTTCAACTTTATGCTCTTAGGTATAAAGTTGAAAATCTATTGGAGATTACTAAGCGTTCACGTTTATCGTTTGCAACTTGGCTAGGGGGGCAGATGCCAGAAAGTCTGTGAACATCATTATTTGAAGAATTATCGCATTGTCCAGTAATTGAGATGTGGAGGTTTGATAGGCAGTCGGTCCATGTAAAACACGGGTATTCTACCGCATCCGGATAGACTGAGAGCCCAAGCTAGTTGGAAAAAGGTTAGGGTGATAATGAAGTATAAATATAAAAAAAAAAAATGAAATAAAAAATGTAAAATGTTTAATATTAATATGGAGTTTAGATTAATAATTCAAAGATTTGCTGGAATCTGTTAAGCTAAAGGCCATATTTTTATAGAAATATTTATTACAAAGTGGTTTTCTTTTTTTTTTTTTTTTCTGTGGGAAAATCATTTATGACATCCCCCGCCCTTGGGCGGGGCGGGAGATAGTGTCAGACTTTTACTGACTAAAAACCCACTCCTGTTCCTTCGTTGCCTTTCGTACCAGGGCCGAGTCTTCCTTTCAGAATCAGACCCTTGGCCCCAGTAGGCTTCGACCCTGCTAGGCCCCTACAGTTTAAAGCGGTGGATTTTATAAAGAAAATACTGACTACTGGTTGACTGGTAGAGAATGCCTTGTTGCATTAAGTCCGCCTATGTACCACTACTGTACATGAAGTTTAAATAAATAAATCAATAAATAAAATACTAGGCATGGTAACCTGAACTCTATTATTGTTGGAACCCAAAATTCAACGGTTTTGAAATGATGATTAGTTATGTCAGTTTTGGGAAAACTGAAACCGATCTGCCTTTGTAAGTTGACTGCACCTACAATTTACTTGGGCACGCCATAATTGTGGCGGTAAGTCCCATCTTTAAGGAGTGGTTGGAAAAGCAACACGTCGTCCTTACTTTCCGCATGACGCAGGTCCTCACCGGACATAGTAAGATCAGGTGGTTCCTGCACCGGATTTGTGCGGAAGAAACGCCCGGGTCTCACCATTATGTGCCCCGCCTGGGCAGAGCAGCGTCGTGTCCTCTCCTCATAGGGGCGACCGGCGGCAGCGATCTCTCGCACTGGGCCTTGGTACAGGCCATGGTCCGGAGCGAGGAGGAGTAGCAGGCGGTCGTCTCCTTCTGCGAAGCAGTAATGCCGCACGTGCGAGGCAATGGCCCTCGCGCCCCAGTCGTCGTATTCCGATACCGATTTCCGGCCACCGGCAATGTGTAGCTCGCCGACCGACCGTCCGGTAACCGTCCGGACTGAGCCCAAGTCGTCGATGGTGCGTAGTGTTCCACGCGCGCCTCAAGGAGATGTCAGCAACCGTAGGGGCCCAGCAGGGTCGAAGCCTACTGGGGCCATGGGTATTTATTTATTTATTTATTTATTTTATCATTTTTGTACACACAATATATTGCAGAAAATACAGTAATAAAAACAAAATGTACAAAGGTACTGCTTATTTCTAAAAGAAATTTCTTCCAGCAGACCTGCGAAAGGAGAGATAAAAAAAGAAATGTAGACAATAGTGTGTAGAAATAAGAAAAGAAGAGTTTGTGAAATCTTAAACTAATAAATACTTATATAACTATATATACCATACTATAAATAAACAAATAATATATATATACATATATAATTATCACACTAGAGAGGAAAGATAGTGCTCTTTTACTTTAGCTTTGAAGAGCGAAATAGTTTTTAAATCACGAATGCTAGGCGGAAGAGAATTCCACAACCTTACTGCATGGACAGAGAAAGAGTAGGAGTAGTAGCTGGATTTATGAGGAGGGGATTTGAGAAGGGATCTTAGGTGTGATCTGCACGGTGCGTCGCGGGGGCGAGCGTACGAAAATCGGTCGCGCAGGTAGGAGGGATAACATGGGTTGTGTAGGATATTGAAAAGGAGACATAAAATCCGAGTGTTCCTGCGAAGACGGATAGGGAGCCACTTGAGTTCCTTGCGAAGATGAGAGACGTGATCAAACTTTCTTAGACCAAAAACAAACCAAATGCATAAGTTTTGCAATCGCTCAAGCTTATTTAATAGCTCCTCAGTAGCATCCAGGTAGCAGGCATCAGCATAATCTATAATCGGCTGAATAAGAGTTTGGGCCAAGGAGATTTTCGTTTTCAAAGGCAAGAGACCCTGAAGGCATTTTAGTGAATGAAAGGAAAAGTTTACTTTCCGACTGACTTCATTGACCTGCGCACGCCACGAAAGATTGGAGTCAATCATAACACCCAGATCTTTTGCAGTTTCGGTATAGTCAATACGGACACCATCGAGAACTAAATGCTGCAGAGAAGAAACTACAGCCGTATTACGAACGAATCTACTGCCTATGATCATAGCCTGTGATTTAGTTGAGTTGATCTGCAGGCAAAATGACTTAGCCCAAGCGCTGATACAAGCCAGGTCATGATTCATAGCAGCAATAGCAGAATCCGCGTCAGCTACAGTAAAATGTCGGTAAAGCTGCAAGTCATCTGCGTAAAGATGGAAACTAGAAGAGATTACTCTGGTAACAAAGTTAATGAAGATGGAAAAAAGAAGAGGAGAGAGAACGCTACCCTGAGGAACACCCTCAGTGAGACTACACCAGTCAGAGAACACCTCTTCAAGGCGGACACACTGGGAGCGACCCCGAAGATATGAATTGAACCAGGTTAAGGCAGAAGAAGAGAGATTAATGGATTTAAGGATGCCGAGTAATATGTCGAAATCCACTGAGTTAAAGGCGCTACTAAAGTCAAGCAAGACAAGGACTGTAAGCGACTTGTTTTCCATAGCCCAGCGGATATCGTCAGTTACTTTTAGAAGCGCAGTAACAGTACTATGCCCCGCACGAAAACCTGATTGAAAAGGAGATATTACCGAGTTTGACGCTAAGAAAAGAGATAGCTGTTTATGGACTAAGTGCTCAAAAACTTTAGAAAGAAATGGGAGAATAGAAATTGGTCTAAAATGAGTTAGAGAAGTGGGATTGTTAATTTTAGGTAAAGGAATAATATAAGCCAGTTTCCATACTGACGGGAATGAGCACGAGGTGAAGGAATGATTGAAGATATGCGTGAGAATAGGAAGTAATGAGGGAAGGATGAGATTAATCATTCTAGAGCATAACTTATCATAGCCAACTGCAGAAGAAGTAATCGCGAGAACAGATTTCTTAACGTCATTCTCAGTAACATCGCTAAAGTTAAAGTGAGGATACTGTGGCATCGGCAAACTAGAAAGATCATCCAGTGTCGTAGCTTTAACACAAGGATCAAGAGTAAAGGGAAGGAAAGAGAAATGCTTGTTGAGATCATTGAGGTCCACATCCTTACACTGGTTAGTAGGTGATTTGCCTATGCCAACAGATTTAAGAAATTTCCATACATCGGAAGAACTACGGTTATGGAGTTGTTCGTGGAAATAGCGTCTCTTAGCAACTTGACACAGACGCCTGCAGCAGTTACGTAGCGAAATAAAGTAAGAAAGATTCCACTCAGAAGGCTTATACCTACTCTTAGCTTTATCCCTGCGAGCCATAAGATCTTTAATTTGAAGAGTTACCCAAGGTGCTGGATTATGTTTTACCTTGACACGTCGTAAAGGGGCATGCTGGTCAAACAAGTCGAGGACGGTAGTGTTAAAATAGTTCACCTTTCCATCGATGTCATCGATTTCAACCAGAGGGGACCAGTCGACATCGCTAGCATCACACCGCAATGCCTCCAGGTCTATGCCCTTGAAGTTACGAAGATATAAAAGCTGGGGCTTACGCTTGGGAACACGGATGCGATAAGAAAGATAAATAAGATCGTGGTAAGAAAAGGAAGCCGTAAGTTGACCGTGGTTTGATACATTATTGGGAGAGGAGACAATCATAAGATCTAATAAAGATGGTGTACAATTCGGAGAATAGTGAGTAGCAGAAAGGGGCAAGACTTGAAGATTGAAAGAAGAAAGTAGCGAAAGGAGTTTAAGGGAGCGATAGTCATTTTTAATTAGGCAAGTGTTAAAATCGCCCATTAAAATAACGTGCTCATACAAGGGGCAAAGATTACTGAGAGTGCAGTCAAGGGAATCAAAGTAGTCAATGCGAAGATTAGGGCTGTAGAGCACAGCAAGCAAGACTTTTGTGTGATGGACAGAAATTTCAACAAACAAATATTCAGCCGACTCAGAATATAGAGAAGGGGATGAGCTAACCACCTTGTGGGGTAGATCAGCGCGTAAATACATAGCTACACCACCTCCACCCTTACCGGTCCTGTCGTTACGGATCAAGACGAAGCCAGGTAGAGAATATTGAGTAGAGAGAAGAGAAGGCTTCAGAAATGATTCCGATATCAACAGGGCATCAAGGTGAGCACAGCTAAAGGATGCCAGAAGATCAGAATAGTGACCAGGAACACTCTGGGCGTTTATGTGAGCTATATGCAAGTTTTTAGGATCATTAGAGAAAAGAGAAGAAATTTTATCATGTAAAGTGAGTGGAAGAGAAGGTGAAGAGTCACTCTCCGCACTAGCAAAACTATCAGAAGAAGAGCATGAGAAAAAACTGTCGTTAAAATCAACTACATCATTCATAACGTAAAATATATGATAATAATGTAAAATAAATAAAAAATAATAATAAACTAAAATATTAACTATAACCAAAACAAAATTAACTAAAAACGCTAATAAAGGTTTCTATTAAATAAAAACCACCCCAATTCGCTGGTATAATGGCAGAAATTTTACAACTCCTAACAAGGAACACACATTAAAAAATAATTATTATAATCTAGCTACTAACATTACACGAGCGCAGAGCGCAGGCCTACGAGGAATAATACACAAGACAAAACGTACGTAAAACGAAACGCATTAGATGTCATTTGACAGATGTCAACACTGGCATCTGACAGAAAATAACTGTCACATTGACATTGACACCAGTCGGACGATCTGCTAACAATCAAAACATCAAAACAAAGTAAAAAAAAAAAAAAAAATGTCTATACACCGGCAAAAAATTTATAATAGGTATAGAAGTAAATAGATAAGGGTGTAAGACAAAAATAACTTTATGAACCACCGGCTCGCGAGTTCAACTAATAAAGTGAATGCGATTGTGCAAAGCGGCCAAATTCAGAAGGAATCAAGCCAACCAACTGAACATCAAGGAACCACAACGAATAATGTTACTTGCGCAGACGGGTCTTCCGAACATTTTTGACGGGCGCAGCCAATGTTGCCGCCACCGGAGATCCAGGTTCTTCAGACTGTGCAGAATCCCCGGTGTCGACTGAGCTAGACGGGAATTTGGCTATCAAATCGAGAAGTTCGCCTGAAGTCTCGATCTTCCTTCGGGATTTGTCTGGGCAAATGACAACAATCCTGCCCTCCATCGACCAGCAATTTAGCATGCCGAAATGCTTACGAGCGGCCATAAACACACGGTGCCTAGCTTGAGTCAAAAACTCGGAGATGGTTATCCCGGTACCCTTGAGGGCTTTCTTGCTATCCCATACCAGCTGTCGGCTTTCCAACTTGAAGAATTTGACTAGTATGGGACGGGCCTTCTGCTGTGAGAAACCAAGTCTATGACAGACATGGATAACATTGTTGTCCTTAGTTAGCTCTGCCAATTTTATTTGGTTGGATAATATGTTGTGCACCACATCAGGCAACCTTTCATTATCCTTCTCTGGGACACCATGGAATAAGAGGACCTTTCTTCGCATAACAGTTTCATGCCTGTCAAAGCCGGCAGCAAGTAGCTCAATCTGAGTTTTTAATTTGGAGAGTGCTTGACAGACAAAAAGCTTAAATTCAAAAAACTCACGTGCAATGGATGTAATATCAGGCGAAGGTGCTGTATTAGAAGTGGCTTTCTGCAATTTTGTTTCATATTCCTGCATGCGGGAGCCAAATAGCTTCTCAAGGTCCTCAAGGCTGTTAGTGAGTCTAGTGTCCATGCTAATGATGATAGTGAATCTAGATATGTGGCAGTGCTAGAGACTTGAAAACAATAGATAGCGGGTATGGGGCGGTTTTATGAAAATTTAACTGGTTTAATTCATTAAAAATTAATATTAATTAATTTAAAACTTAATATAACTAAGAGCTCACAGAAAAAATAAGTTAGTGCTATGTCTACCCACAAAGGGAAAGTGGTAATGCGAAAGAGATCCCCGGATCCCTGGAACAATGGCAAAGAAGGAACAGGAGTGGGTTTTTAGTCAGTAAAAGTCAGACACGCCCTCCCGCTCCGCCCAAGAGCGAGGGATGTCATTAGGTGATTTTCCCACCCAAAAAAAAAGAATCGATCAATCCCGCAGCCTATATCTCAAGCAAAAACTTATTTGTAAGTGTCCTAAATTCAGGCCAAAATACGTATGATAGAAAGGACAAAACATATTATAAATTTCCATTTATAAAGGAAGCGCTCCGTGAGTTACGAGGTCAAATCGAATCAGTTGCGACCGGAAAATTTAAAAAATCAAATCGAAATTTAAATGACGCCATCCATCTTTGCTTTCTATATATTTTTTACTAACTTGTGTATAAATGTAGGTATTATTATCCTAAAAAGAGATATCAACATAAAGAAAGAAAGAAAAACATTTATTTGTAACTCGACAAACAACAATAAAATAAAAAACAACTTTAAAAAGACAAAAAAAAACTTGTGCGAGGCCAAAAAGGCTCCGATCTCAGCATTATGCTGCGATATTTAAAACAAAAAAAGTAAATAACACAGCACTGGTATTCTGATAGGGCCTGGTGATGCCATAGACACACTCACGGAACAAAGACTAAAGGTGGGTAATAAAAAAATAAAATAAACTAAAACATATAACAATTATAATAAATAAATATAATATACGATCCATAATCTATGGGTCACTCGTAAGCCTGCCTGCCAGATGTGGGATCGCAGTCAAGCACTGGTTTATATCAATTAAAAAAAAAAAGATTTATAAGAATAATGGTTTCTAATAATCTTAGTCTGAAAAGAAAACAAGTATTACAGAAAACTTACAAACAGATAGAGTTACTTCCATGTTATTAATATAATATTAGCATGTAGTTACCTTAGATGATCATGAAGAAGACAGACTACTAATTTTTAATTAGTACAAATACTTAAAGGGCTTAATAAGAAAGGTCTTTTTATTATTTAAGTAAAGTCCCAACAAATAATATTCAAAAACAGCAAAGTTATTAGCGTTTGTTTATATCTCAAAATGTCACTAAATTTATGGAAATATTGTACAGGCTATTGATTACGAATGAATGGATGGCGAACAAAATGAAAAAACACTCCGCGTAGTATTTTCTAGTAGCAATTGTTATCAATGATTCATTTAATTATTAGTTTACCAATTACCCCATTTTTTTGTACTAATTAAAAAATAGGGGTGTTTAAATAGGTATAAAAGGAAAAACTGACTGATAGACATATCAACGCACAGCCGAAGCTACTGGGATTAAGAATGTAAAGTTATGCATAAGATTTCCTTTTATGACGTAAGCGATAACTAAGAAAGGATTTTACAAAATTCATCCCCTAAAGGGATGAAACGGAGGTCCAAAGATTGTATGGAGAAACTTATTTTCATGTAGGCGAAACCGCTGCCAGAACCTCGAACAGGTATATACATACACGGTTATCTCAATTTGTTCCCTCTTTGTAAACTAATATTATTATTCAACGAATAGCTCCAATTTTATGTACTCGAGTACATTCACTAGAAACAGTTCCCAAACCCGAAGCATTCTCTTGCCTCAATGGCCCGAGAATTCTGGCATCGTCAAAATATCTTTGGCTCTGAACGCTTCAATGTACACTCAAAGTGGTCAGTGAAAACTTCTAGTCATTTTGATTTCAAAACGGCTAGAGCTAAAGAGAACATTTAGAATTCATTTTATTAAATACCTTTGACCTAACACCTAATATTTACAACCTATAGACCGACATAAATGTCTGTTACGTACTGAGCCATAATCGTAAAAGATTTCAATAAAACACCCTAGTCACAATAATTCGTCTGTAACACAAACACATAAACCATTTACAACATTTGTGTACCACTAACCCGACTCGGCTTAACGGAATATAAATGTTATAGGTTTTTAGTTTGTTGGTATACAAAGTGACGCCATTACAACTGGCCACGGGTCCTTTGATAAGCGTCTTTCTGTCGTAGGAGTTACAGACAGCCCACTATGCAGAGCTTGCATGATGGAGGATGAGACAGCAGCTCATCTGCTTCTGAGCTGCCTTGTGGTCTCTAGATACAGAGCTTAATAGTTTAAAACCCCACCTGGGTTTCTAAACTATTAAGCCTACCCTACCCTCCAAAATGCAAGAACATTTGAAAGAATGACTGTGGTCTTAGGACGCAAAGGGAAAGAACACAGGTGGGTTTTAGTCAGTAAAAGTCTGACACGCCTTCTTGCTCCATCCTAGAGTGGAAGAATCCAATCGATTTCGCACCTCAAAAAAGTGTCCCCGCTTCGCCAAATGACCAGTAACACCAAGGCGCTGCTTCCTTGAGAAGCTGGGGTCTATCGAATAAAACACTTGACCCACCTATACACAAAATACGGAGTTGCGAACACCAGCCTGACATGCATACATACTCGTATATAAAATCACTCTAAGTTATTTCCTCGACCTCGAATTAATCTAAATGACAGTTATAGCTTGCTAGTTTTTCACATTAATCGAGGGCTTTTTCCATTGTAATGGCGACTGAGTCGAATTGAGTAGAAAGACTTAGAATATAGACTTCACAAAGTAGGATAAACGTATATCTTTAGTATTTACTATGACAAAATTAACGTTTTCGATAACAAAGCTTCAGCATATGGGCCGACTATAATTGAAAAATATAAAAAAACTCTGAATTCAAAGTCAAAAGTTTTTTATTTCATATAGGCCTACATGGACACTTATAAAACGTCAGAAGCTAGTGCACGGTTCCAAATTGGTCGTTTCCTATGGAGAAGAACCGGCAAAAAACTACATGGTAACTCTTTAAAAAAAATTGTTGTTGTTACAATATTTCCATATTACAGTATAAATAGATATTATGTAAGGATAGTGTAGACCGGTCAATATCGTACTAAAAAGTACAATAAAAACAAAATAACAACAAAAAGTGACGTGTATACTCAGATATAAATGTGCTATGTATACTCAGATTTGGACTCGCTATTCGGGTCCTAGACATGAACACAAGTCTACAATAGCTACGTATAACAACGACGTAGAAGGCGGGTTGTAAGCACAAGAATGAATTACCTATTGTACGTTCTTGGCTCCCAAAGTGTTAAACAAAACCATTTTTTTATTCTTTAATTTTAACACAAGTTACACAAGCCGCCATTTTGTCAAATAAATTTATAGAAATATTACTAAGAGGTAAGATTTGTACACCAGTTTTTTATTATGAATAAACTCAAAAAAATACTGGACCGATTTTAAAAAATCTTTCACCAATAGAATAATAAAATTTATCAATGAGTACATAGGCTATATTTTCTACTTTAAACCGGGCGAAGCCGCAGGCAGAAACCAATTACATAAAAAGTAATTTTTATGTAATTAGTTTGTAGATTTGGTTAAGTCCAATCTACAAAGCCTCGAGCACAGGCGCAGGGTAGCCGGCCTATCGGTATTTTACAGGTTGCATTTTGGAGAGTGTGCGCGGGAATTGCATGACTTGATTCCGCCATCTCCTTTCTACCATCGGACAACCCAACGTACGGCGAGTGTCCACCCTTACGTTGTTGAAACTTCCACGGTCCGGACTAAGCGTTTCGCTTTCTCGTTTATACCGCGTACATCGAAGGACTGGAACAATTTGCCTGCTGCGGTCTTCCCGTCCAACTATAATTTAGGTGTCTTCAAGGCCAGAGTGAATGGGCTCTTAATAAACTAGTGCGCCTCACCATCAATGATTGCATCTCTGCTTACCATCAGGTGGGATCGCAGTCTAGCACTGGTTTATAACAATTTAAAAAAAAAGTGATTCGGTTGGAAAAATATCAGAAATTGGCTAACAACCAAATGAATAAAAAAAAAAAAACAGAAAAACTATAGTTTAGAAATAAATTTAGAGGTAGAATAAACGACCGACTTCGTTTAATTCTCAAGTGTCGGATATTCTCCGGGAGCCAAGGAATCGAGCAAACTTTGATAAAATCCGGATATTGAAACTGGGGCTGCATGTTGTACGACTTAGGAACGACTTTTCATAATTATGTGAGCGACAAGTTAATAATAAAATAATTTAAGAAAAATTTTGTTTGTATTTACGGGCTATGTTTAAAATATAACTGTTTAAAATAAGGTGCAGTGAGGTCAGCATGTGGATTGCTATCATTTATAGACCTTTAACAGTCCTTACGTATAGTAAGAAGCCAGAAAAACTAACACGAGCTTCGCCGAGAAGTATAGTGTTACCTAATTTTTGGGTTGAGTAGGTCAGAGTAGCAGTAATTGCATGTGAAATACTAGTATTTAGCTGTATCTGATTAGATTGGAAGCCAATCCCAACACAGATGGCAAAATATAAACAGATTAATTGTTTAAATAAGGTGAGTTTCTAGATCTACCTAATGTGTAAAAACAATAATAATAAAACGGACAAAAATATTAATTTTTTCAGACCAGGTCCATTTTAGTTTGTTAGCTATAATAATAGAAGCATCTGTCTCTATTATTATTACTAACTTACTAAAATACGGGGTTTGGCGGGTATCGCCATCAGGATCAGCTTCGTACTTATATTCTATACATTTTGGCAACTAAAAACTTCTTTATCCACTTTTTTACAGCCTACATAATACTTATTTAATGCTGCTTGGAATCTTCTGTGTGATAATATGCTTTTCAACACACTTGCTCAGAAAGTGACTCTTATTGAACTGCACTTAGGTATAAATATATAATGGCACTCGTTACCAAACTGTGACATTTTGATTACTATTACGCACTAGTGCTGTAATGTATTGAACGCAATAACTTAATGGGAATTTTATTCGAATTCAAAATTGGTTTTGCAAACAAAGAGGTTGAACAAAAAGGTTTAAAACCTTTTTGTTCAACCTCTTTATATAAATAGTATATATTATATTATATACATATAATAAAACAGTAACGAAAAAAAAACTGTACATTGAGAATTTTCGAGAAAAAATAAGTGGCTTTTGTTAGAAAAACGTAACTGATGACAAAAAGTGATTTTTTTAGAATTTTTGTCTGTTTGTCTTTTTGTCTGTGTGTATGGTACGGCTTCACGCCAAAACTACTCGATAGATTGAATTGAAATTCAGCAAAAATGTTCTTTGTAAAGCAAGGAAGGCTTTAGGCTACATATTATCACGCCGTATGTTATGGGAGGTAAGCAATATTGATTTTAAAATAATTTTGTTCGTAATTGAAAGCACAAAATGACATGTTATTTAGTTAATAAAAATTTAACTCTGGGAACACAATAATCACGCTATTTTTATAAAGGAGCAGAGCAGTAATATTATAAATTGCAAGTTACTACGGGGAATTTAGCGGGGAATTTAAATTTATTAAGTATGTAATTCTTAATTTTGTTCCTTGCTGCTGTTACCATATTTTTTTTATGCAAAAATAATGTAGTTGTCTGTTAAGTTAGCGACAATGTAGTTTTATTCATAATTTAATTTGGGTAAATAATATGTAGTTTCCGTTTTCTAACTAGATGGCGTTGGCGTCGATTTAGATTGCGCTATGGTTTCGTTCCCAAAAAGTGATGTTATAGGTTCCGATGTGCCGCTCTCATCCTATA
Source organism: Mythimna impura (assembly GCA_905147345.3). Classification (NCBI taxonomy): domain Eukaryota; kingdom Metazoa; phylum Arthropoda; class Insecta; order Lepidoptera; family Noctuidae; genus Mythimna; species Mythimna impura. The sequence continues at coordinate 9,923,984 of LR990347.1, read as the reverse complement.
GAAACAGGGGTTACCTTTGTTTTCTGTGCTGGTTGATGTGTTTAATTTTCCTGCGAATAATTATTATTTTTCTACTTACTAGCAATTCTTACATACTTATTCGATTACTTTTCATTGATTTGAATATCATTAGTATCGGATTAACCTTTTGAGTGCGTAATTAGAGACACAATAGTAAGACAATGGCGCGTGAACGCCGGCGTTAATGCGGGGATCAACAGCTTACGAAGGAATTTTAGCTATGCCTTTAAGAAAAAGATCAAATCTGTCTCGAAACTCAAGGGTTTCTAAGATGCGCAGGTAAGTTCGATCTCTCGAAACCGACGCAGAGCGTGAACAACGGCTAGGTGCTAACCGTGAGCGTAATGCACTAAGTTTGTCTGCGGAAACTAGCACGCAGCGCCAATTACGACTAGAATTTAAATGAGTCCGCACTACTGCTTCTCGATCTCAGGAAAGTGTATCTCAGGAACAACGAGAAATGCCTTTAGCTATCAATCGGGATCGTCATTCTTTGTCTCACGCATCCGAAACGGTTACACAGAGGGATCAGAGGTTGAGTCTTCACAATATCCGCTCTGAGACTGCTCAATCACTTGAGAGCAGTCAGGAGCGTGAGATACGATTGCGCGTAACCGAGAGCGTCATTCTTTATCTCGCGCTTCCGAAACGGATACAGAGAGAGAGAGCAGAGATTAAGTCTTCAGCTTTTCCGCACTGAGACTGCTCGGTCAGGAGCAACAGGAACGGAACAGTCAGGAGCACGATACACGCCAAGCAAGCGATCGCGAGCGCCACGCAATATCTCGCGCTTCGGAGACTTACACGCAGAGAGACTTGCACTGCCACATCTCGATCACTTGAGAATCCTGAAGAGCACGAGACGCGCCTTAGTGCAGACCGCTCACAGCATGGTCTAGCTCGGTCTTTGAAGATAGACGAGCAGCGCGAGCAACGCAACGCACTTGCTCGCCAAAGATATCACGACATGCGTGTTGAGGTGTCTGTTCATTCCACGTAAGAACGTGAGCGGATTCAGGAAATTCGGGCAAGTCAGTCAGTTGAACAGCGTGTGGCCCAAATTGATCTAGACCGTATACGTCGCAATCTTCGCAATTCAACCTCAACTGATACTGAGTCTATGGTTTATGATCCTGAAGAGCAACCGTGGTTCAATAAAGAAAGGAGCGCGTTTTCCTATAACCTATTTATTCATTACATCGAACACGGAGACATTGGCACCATGTCTGAGGGGTTTGCACACTTTCACATGTTCAGTAGTATCAGGACGTTCAGTACCCACATTAACGTCGAGTCGTGCACAAGCGTATAGTCGATTAAATACGTCAAAAAAGGTAGTGACCAGGCAACGTTCGCTTTACAAAGCACTGACGGGGATGAAGTGACCAAGTACCAGTATGGTCGCTACATCAGCACTTCTGAGGCGGTTTGGCGGATACTGGCCTTCTCTATACATGACAGGTATCCAACAGTCATGCATTTAGATATCCATTTAGAGAATGGCCAGCGCATTTATTTTGATCCTGATAACGTTGCAGCAAGATTGGAAAATCCGCGCCAAACCACTTTGTTGGCCTTTATCAGACTCCGTGAAGGGAACAACTTTGCTAGATCACTCACCTATGATGAGATGCCGTCGTACTACACGTACGACAAGCAAAGAGGTGTATTTAATCGACGTCGACGTGGACACGCCGTGGACGGGTTTCCAGGATGTTTTAAGGACACCGCATTGGGACGGGTTTACACTGTGCACACAAATAATGGCGTGAGCTATTATTTGCGAATGTTACTGCACACAGTGCGGGCCCAACATCATTTGCGTTTCTAAGGACAGTCGATGACATTGAGTATCCCACATACCGCGCTGCTTGCGTAGCACGCCACCTTCTCGACGGTGATCAGCACTGGGACAACGCACTTAAGGAGGCCAGCATTAGTGACAGTCCCAGTCGTTTGCGACATCTGTTTGCCGTCATGTTGGTGTTCTGCGGTATTGCAAATTCGCTTCTGTTGTGGGAGAAATATCGACATCTTCTGTCCGAAGACTTCCTAAGAGCTCTGAGACGCACTACTGAAGATAATACTGAGGCAACTGATGAGCGCGTACAGTTGCCTTAGTTCACTTCAAGACATTGTGGATTATGGTCTACCGACTCCACAACATTTGGATGTACAAGAGCGTGGAAGCAGAGAGTACAACTCTGAAATAAATTATGATTCAATAGCTATGAGTATCGTCGTCAATGACCATGTCTCTAAGTTTACCTCAGAGCAAAAGCAAATTTTCGACACCATCCTTGAATGCGTTGGGCTCGGCCAAGGTAAAATATTTTTCTTGGATGCTCCTGGTGGAACAGGGAAAACATTTGTCACCACTGGTATTCTCGCAGAGGTCTCGAATCGTCTCGCGCATCACGTTGTTTTCCCGTTTCCGGGCTCTTAGAATTCGACATCAGACGTTTCAGATCTTCGATTTTGACGACCCCGTTGTCGCTGGCATAAGCAACAGGATCCGCGTACGAAGTCGCGGGCAGAAGCTAGTAGTATATAAATTAGTATCTTACTTACTTATTTCATCCAATTTACAAGTTAAAATGGACAAATATAACTTGTACAAACCATTTATTTAATAAAAAACATTTAGTAAATAAGTCGTACATTCAAATAAAATTTGTTTTTTTTGTGGTCTATGGCCGCCATTATAAGATGCGCGCGGTTTTTGGCGTGATTTTTTTTTATTCTAGTGAAGTTCAGTGGCTGTATTAATTAAATACTACAAAATCATTAGAAAATGTTACATCCGTATTCTATTTTCACTACGAAAGACATTATCGTAAAAACTTTTCACGCAAGAAAACATAAACGTAAGACTAGGCAGTATGATCAAAATACCTTAACCTTCCTCTAGGTAAACAAAAAAAATTATGCGCTTGCTTATGAAAACAGATTTTTACCGCCATGTCACAGAAAATTTTACTAGTATTACTGTTGTTTTCTTCACAAGTGTATTGAAAAACGTCGTATGACACACGTGAGTAAATAATGATTACCGTTCTTGGCTCTCTTAAAAACCTCGCCACTGCTCGGGTCTAAATACCGCCTCGACGGTAATCACTAACATTACACACTTATATCATAATGTACTATTATTTGAAAAATGAATCGTTTTAAAATCGTACATCTTTGTTTTACCGTATAATAAAAAGAGGTTTCCACTTTTTACTATACGGTAAAGCAAAGATGTTTTGAATCAAGTAAGCTAAGCCTTTTCCCATAGAGTAGGCAAATATTTAGAACGCAGACTGCTGCGACCCTTACATATTCTTTCTGCTTCGTTTACGTTCATAAGTTAATTACCGTTTTGGCATATAACTGTTTTATGTGAAAGTAAAATAAATGAATTGGATGCTCACAGAATTAGTTAGATACTGTTGTGTTTTACGAACATGATGCGGACGAAGTCGCGGGCAACAGCTTGTTATGAAAAAAATTAGAATCCAACGCGGGCGAGGCGAGAGAATCTACATTCCATTCAAGCTCTGGACAGACACTCATAGCAGTCTATGCTATCTAACCAGAACTGTTATAAAAGCCCTCATAATCGAATCATGTTTGTCGGCTATTGCCTGAATGTGCGATAAGTTTGGCTTCTACTTACGTATTTTGGTACTTTCCAACTTGGGGGACTTCAGGTTGTGCTCCAGATCAGGAACATACCCCATTGTCTATTACATCATCGCTTATTACTCTACCTAGTAATTATAACTGCCTGAATATACGTTAAGTTTGGCTTTTACTTACATGTTTTGGTACTTTCCAACTTGAGGGACTTCAGGTGGTGCTCCAGATCAGGAACATACCACTTGTCTATCACATCATTGCTTATAGCTACCTAGTATAACTGCCTGAATATACGTTAAGTTTGGCTTTTACTTACGTGTTTTGGTACTTTCCAACTTGAGGGACTTCAGGTGGTGCTCCAGATCAGGAACATACCCCATTGTCTATCACATCATAGCTTATAACTCTACCTAGTTTATCTGCCTGAATATACGTTAAGTTTGGCTTCTACTTACGTGTTTTGGTACTTTCCAACTTGAGGGACTTCAGGTTGTGCTCCAGGTCAGGAACATACCCCATTGTCTATCACATCATCGCTTATTACTCTACCTAGTATAACTCTCTTGACAGTGTGGTAGGTTTCCTGTTAAGATACAATTCCTCTAACTAAATTTTTCATTTCTTGGAATATGAATTTCAGAGTAGGTAGTGCATTCTACGAACAAAATTTAACTAAATCGTTTCCTAGGATGCATGATTGCAATAATACTTTTATGGGAAAGCAGTTATAGGTTTTATTTTGGTTTTTACGTATAGTTTTAAAACCTAGTTTAAAAGGTATTAGTTTTTAATGCATTGTAAGTAATAATCAGATACCAAACTAAACAACAGATAAATTACACAAGTTAATTTCATATTTCTCATTTTAAGTTTTACTTGCAATTGAAACTCCATTTGTCATCATCATCATTCAGCCGAAAGACGTCCACTGCTGGCCATAGGCCTCCCCCAAGCGTCTCCACAACGACCGATTCTGTGCGTCTCGCATCCACCGCACTTCCTCCAGCGACTCTCATCAGGTCGTCGGTCCACCTTGTGGGAGGCCTTCCGACGCTGCACCTTCCGGTGCGCGGTTGCCACTCCATTCCACCACTCACACTCTACTCCACTCCACTTTCACTCCATTTGTAAATGAATAAAATTAATAAGAGCACAAAAAGCAATTCGGAACAAGCGTGGTTCAATTAAGAGCATTGCAGAAAATTTCTTCGAAATTCGCAACTAATCAAAAGTTTCGGAGCGTCAGTATCGAAAATGGGAATGTACATATAGTTTCTATGCACGCCACTGCATTGCTCTGCGAATCACGTGGCCGGGGTACGTGAAGTATATTCGAAATTGATCGTCGGCTTTATTCGCCAACCGTTCTATATAAGTCCCGATATTGGTTTCGACTTCCAATATTGCAGTTTTTAAGTTTGATAGAAACGTACCGGCTGTATGGAATCCGTCGTGGCGTAAAATTTCGAAAGAGTGAAAAAGGAATTTAGTGAGATTGGCTAGATGGCAGATAGAAAAATGTTGGTTAGGTTCCAGAATTTTGCAGATATTTTACTAATCAAATTTTTAAAAGATTGGAAAGCACAATCATAGTAAATGCTACTGTATAAAATAACATTTCAAGTTTTTCATTTTTATCATCATCATTTCATCCGAAAGACGTCCACTGTTGGACATAGGCCTTTCCTAAGTGTTGCCAAAACGATCAGTCCTGTTTTTTTTTTCGGTGGGAAAATCATCCAATTACATCCCGTGCTCTTAAGCGGAGCGAAAGGGTGTGTCAGACTTTACTGACTAAAAACGCACTCCTGTTCTTTCGTTGCCTTTCATACCACGGCCGAGTCTTCCTTTCAGAAGCAGACCCCTGGCCTCAGTAGGCTTCGACCCTGCTGGGTCCCTACAGTTTGCTGACATCTCCTTGAGGCGCGCGTGGAACAGTACGTGTCGTCGACGACTTGGGTTCAGTCCGGACGGTTGCCAGACGGTCGGACGGCGAGCTACCCATTGCTCGCCGCCCGCAAACCCGCGCCTACGGTGGCCGGAAATCGGGATCGGGATCCCGGCGGCTAGCGGAGTGGCGCTCCTTCGCACGTGCACGTGCGGCGTCCTCCTTTGCTAACATTACTGCTTCGCAGAACGAGGCGACCGCCTGCCACTCCTCCTCACTTCGGACCCTGGCCTGTACCAAGGCCCGGCGCGAGAGATCGCTGCCTATGATTTGATTACGCATCCTTTGTGTGCCCTGAATCCTTCTGATGAGATAAATTGTGAGTGACCACATTTTAGAAAAATCAATCATTTTTACTGAATTTGTTGACTTGACACAAAATCTGATGGATCTAACAACAAATTATTTCGTGTAGGTCAGTATTCTAATTAATATATTACAACACGAATTAAAAGAATATACTTTTAAATCTGCTGCACCTCAAATAATGAATATACTCGTATTATATTTCAACAGAATAGCATAATTCGTGAATATTCCAATTTTATGCACGTCCACCTGCTCTAATAACCCGTTCCTACTTTATATTTTATGATATTATCAATATACCGACGTAGATACGAGCAACCATTAATATACGAGAGGTAAAACCATGTTGCAGATTACGGGTTAAATTTACTGGGACGAAAACCGGTGTGGCGAATAACGGGTGGGCACTGACCAAAGCTGAGTATCTGATTAGGCCAAATTGAAAAATTTAAAATGAATTTATTATACGGATTTATTTTATAAACCCAGATTTGGATTCATTTGATTTGAAGACTTTCGATTCAATCAATGGAATTTAGAATTTCATTTTTGTAGGTAATGCGATTAAAATTTTTAAGCCTAGATATAATATAATAGTGTTTTTAACCTTCAAAAGGTTTTTGGACCTTTGGAGAAAGATTAGAAAGTATAAAATTCTCAACTCACTAAATTAAATAGACCGATGATTACCACTTAATGGAAATACCACTCCAGAACCCCTTAACGCAACGCTAGTAAGAGCACATCTATGTGGACACTGCAAAGGGTTCTCCCTAACGCTATGCATGGTAGCATGTAAACACAGTGCCGTTGTCTCTTCTGAAATCACTCTGAGCACTCGTAATTTCAAAATCCTCCAACACCTTCTTCTTCTTGACAAAACAGTAGTTATGAAAGAAAGGGTCATACATATTATTTACATATTATTTATTAATGATTTATTTTTTTAGTGATGTTCTCAAGAAAGTTAGGTGCATAGTACTTACAGATGGCGTGCCTATCACTATGGTAAAAAAACCGGGTAAGTACGAGTCGTACTCGCGCACTCAGGGTTCCGTACAAACTTAGTTATGAAAACAGTTCAATTCCCGAATTGAATTACGAAGATTTTTCCGAATCACAATTTTTTTTTTTTGTGTCGTAACTACAAATTTACAGTTTTCAGATTTTTTCCTATACTTGTGTTATGAGACCTTGCTTAATACCAAATTTCAGGTCTCTAGGTCAACAGAAAGTACCCTATGAATTTTGATTCCCTTGAGAGTGTCGAAATACACGTTTTTTGCGACATTAACGGCCATATCTATTTTTTTTCGTTAACTTAAAAGTTTGATTTTTTTTTTTATCTCAACTCGAAACCTCCACGCGTTCCGGAGATAAAAGGTATTGACAGACACACAGACTGACAGACAGACGGACGGACAACAAAGTGATCCTATAAGAGTTCCGATTTTTTCCCTTAAAACCGTGATTGATGTATATCACAAAGTATTACGCAATTACACCAGAAATTTTCACATTTCCAAACCAAATAACCAACTCGAACTGAGCCACTCATTTTGTCTAAACTTAATTATTAGCGGGCTCTTGAACCGGGCCCAACATTAAATTGATTCACTCTCACCAGTAAATATTCATGCCTTGGGTTCTGTCACACTTTCTTTAGCAACGTTTTATCTTTTACTAGCGACCCGCCCCGGCTTCGCACGGGTGCAATGCTGATCACTTGATAGTATAAAACAAAGTCGCTTCCCGCTGTCTGTCCCTATGTACGCTTAGATCTTTAAAACTACGCAACGGATTTTGATGCGGTTTTGTCCAGCATTGCACCAGGGCGGATCGCTAGTACTAAATATACTACAGAATGTCATACACAACGTTCACAGATTTTTTGTCATTAGACAATACAAACATGTTTTCTTTTGAGGTTACTCTTGAAAGAGCGACATAATTATAATTGGCTATGTGAAAAACTTTCAACACTCAAATCTAAGCCTGCAACGTTGAAAGTTTGACCCTGCGAGTTATTGATGGTCATTGCAAAAGATATCTTTAGCTGAAATTGTAGGTGTTTATATTGGAACGGTAATTCGATGGTATTAGGATTTAATTTCAATTAACCCAAACACTGCTAGGTTACATTATTATATTATGAAGTTTCTGTGTTTACGTTCCACCTTCCTCCATCATCAGATTTATTCGATAGTACCTTATAGCCAAAGTGCATCTCATGACAATTCTAATAAGCTCAAACACGGCTAGGATAAATTGATTAATTACAGAGTTTCGGTGCCTATCTTCCGGCTCCAACATCATCATCAGGTCACTACGATGATGCCATTTTCAACATAATTCAGAACCATTTATTTATTTGTATTGTCATAGTCGCATAACTGTCTTCATTGTGATATCTATGTGAGTATGAAGTTCCGTTGGCCATTCCTAGTCTTCTTCATCAGTTCCACTTCATCAAATGTTACTTTTTGACTGTAAATGCTTATGTTCTCGATAAAAATGCCAAAATCACTAAATGGTTGCCTATAGTAGGTATTTGAGGAGTTCTCTCGATTCCTCATGGATCCCATCATCAGAACTGGATTTTGGAAAAAATGGGACCAATCTGGAAGCATATTCTTTAAGAGGAAAAAAAAATTGCAAATCGGTCCATAAACGACGGAGTTCTGAGATAACACATAAAAAAAAACATACAACCGAATCGATAACCCCTTCTTTTTTTGAAGTCGGTTTAAAACACTAAAATAACTTTAATTTCGGAAGTTGGTGTTTCTGGTATTGTTTGCTTGTTATTTAACACCGACTTCCAAAATTAAAGTTATTTTGATCGTTTTAGTGTTTTGGTTTTTTTTTGTAGTGAAGTCGGTTATTTTTTTTTTTTTTGTAAAAAGCTTTTTATTTCACACTTTTTAGTTGTGATGCACTTATAGCCAGAGTACCTATTTCTCATGACAATCCGAATTAACCCAAACACTGCTAGGATACATTATTTTATTATGAAGTCCCCATCCACCTCCCGGCTCCATCATCAGGTTAGTTCGATAGTACCTTATAAGCAAAGTGCATATCATGACAATTCTAATAAGCCCAAACACGGCTAGGTTACATTGATTAATTACGGAGTTCCAGTGCCTACCTTCCGGCTTCATCATCATCATCGGATCACTTCGATGATACCATTTTCAACATAACCATTCAGAACCATTTATTTATTTATATTGTCATAGTTACTTAACTATCTTCATTGTGATATCTATGTGAGGGTGAAGTTCCGTTGGCCATTTCTGGTCTTCTTCATCAAGTCCACTTCATCAAATGTTATTTTTTGACTGTTAATGCTTTAGTTCTCGATTAAAATACCAAAATCACTATATAGAGTCTAGAATATTTGAGGAGTTCCCTCGATTCCTCATGGATTCCATTATCAGAACTGGATTTGAAAAAAAATGGGACCAATCTGGAAGTTACCGAGTAGTATAATTGCGTCGGCGCATCAATCTTTGAAAGAATCAAATTATTTACCGCAACCGGTATGTCTATGCATTTAAATCTATAATATCTTCGAAAATATTCACTTAAACTACACGCTGTAAAGGGCCATATTGATCTATATTAAACGCACAATGTATTTAAGGTAATTAATTAGATAAAGATTAATGCTGTATTGCTTAAAATAGTTTCGTAAATAAGCCATTATTTCTCGTAAAAAGTAAAGGATAAAAAATGGTTATTGTGGGTTATACCTAAAAGATAGACATATACCATCACGGACTTTTTTGTAGATCTTTTTAAGGGGTACAATACTGTAGTACATTATTTTGATCTATCTCTTAAGGTTCAGCCAGCGTTTGCAATGTAAACGCAAAAAAATGTGTTTATTTACGACATCACATTAGAAACCTCTAAAATTATCAGTGTTCCTCTACTATAATGTGCGTGTATTATACTTATAAACCTTCCTCTTGAAACACTCTACCTATTAAAAAATACTGCATCAAAATCCGTTGCGTATTTTTAAAGATCTAAGCATACATAGGGACAGACAGACACGAAAAGCGACTTTGTTTTATACTATGTAGTGATAAAGATCATTAGCTGCAAAAACCAGTAACTTAAAGGAGTCATATAAATATACCAAAACTATGGCAGGAAACGGCAAGTATAAGATGTATTCCGGAGACAATCAGCTCATCAGCAGAACAGTTGCTTCGCTGGCATCGACATTTTGAAGAGATATTCCGTTTATCTGCAACGTGAACCTCCGACATGCTGTGAGTTAGATCGTCACCAACTCGACTCTTAACATCGATACGTAACCTCTTTCGCCTTTGAAGCTGCTAAAGCTGTCCGCTTTTTAAATGTAAAGTATTATGTATTACTCAATCTAATTACTGCGGAAAAGCTACAAGCTGGCTAAGTATACCCTCCGCTGTTGATTATCTGACGCTCTTTATTGAAAAGATCACAATTCACGAATTCACTCTCCCCTTCATACTCGAGCAGGCATCAAGTTGGCAGAGAGAGATTTGTCTAACCTTTATCGATTTCGAAAAGATCTCGAAACGCTGTAGTGGTCAAGCACCATTGGAGTACCACCGATAATGACCTTATCTTTAAATTGCTTTGACTCAGAAGTTTGATTTTAATTTCAGCTTCAAACATCCACGCGTTCCTGAGAAAAAGGGCCTCGATAAACGACCAGACGGACACCAAAGTGATCCTCCTATAAGAGTTTTATTTTTGACGATTTAGGCACGAACTCTAAAAGTGAATTTTATGTATCTCTGTAATAAAAGTGATTATCTAGATGAGTCGTTTACGCAATGAGGCTACAATCTACACACAACTATGTTTAGATATACAGACTGCCCAACTAAAACCGGGCTACTCATTCCGTCTCTAACACTATGATTCCAACTGAATTATTAGCAGCCTTCTGAACGCAACCCAGCGTTAAAATGATTCACTCCCGCCAGTAAATGTTCATGCATTATTCACTGGCCGACGTTTTGTCTTTGGTACTACCGAGCCTAACTCGGTTGCTTTGGATTAGGGATGCTACTTACAGAAGTTTTTTGGAAAACATATTTGGCAGACATTTTTTTCTATGTCGGAAAACATAATTTAGTGACATACTTTGTCTATGAGCATTGGAAGATAGAAATGCTTTTGGGGTAGTATTTAAATGAAAGGCTGTAAATTAAAGTTTTAAGTGACAAAAATAATTAATTTACGTTATAATATTACTAAATGTGCGACTGACTGCGATTGACGAGAAATCAACAGAACAGCAACTTACAAATATTAATTTGAGTTACTTAAAATACACAAAGATATTTACTTCATAATATATGAGCGACTTATTATTTGTTTCAAATACGAATAAATAATTTTTATTTGGTAAATGATTTATTTATACTGAGCGGCATTTTATCTTAAATTAAGTTTCTCGAATGTCCTAAATATCGATATTTATTTATTATGTATATTACAGGGTTATTTGATAATAATAATATGAATATTCCGAAAACCCGGATATATAGAAAATGGTGAAATAAAATCTGCGAGCAACTTGGACGTAGCGTTCGCCGGTCGCTGCCGCGGCACCGCTCGTATCGCTTGCTCGACTCAAGCGTGGTTGTTCACAGTTCTAACCTAACCTATTTCACCCAGTTCAAAATGATGAATCATACAATCTGCCTGCGACTAGATAATTAGACAATGGTGAAAACATTTCTTTTTTAATAGTTCGTTATGTAAACCTCAACCGGAAAAACCGTCTCTATCTTAATATTGAAGTTGCCCTCTCTGTAAATACAGAGAGCTCACTTAGTCATTTAGTCGCAGGGCTAGAATTTTAATATGTGACATGGATTAATCACAACCCGCTTTTAGTAAGCTCGTTCTGGATTTTATTATTATTAATGAATATTTGTCTTCATTTTAGTTAATTGTTCGCTTACTCAAATTCACCGCTCCGCTCAAATTATTAAAATAGTGTCTCATCATTAGTAGCCAAGTTTTTTTTTTCGTTTGTTTTATAATTCCCCGTATTTTTGTACTTCGGTTGTTAGGTTTACTCGGTTTAGCTTTCCGCTGTACAAATGACATTCTCCTGGTTTTCTTTTTCGAATGGGTCTTGATCCCGTTTAATTTAACAGTAATATGCGGACGACCATTGATTTCAATGTATATAAATTCTTTTGTACGTGTGTTTTTGTCACCTAACTGTTCCTAAACGCAAGACCAATTTGGATGAAATTTTGTGTGTATATTTGAGTGGGTCCCTAGGTCGAATCGTTCGAAAATACAATTGGTTCTCAATTTTTTATTATAAATGATAAATGATATTTATTTTGTAAATAGGTTTAAAAAACACTTTTACACGTCAATTTCTTTTTTCGTCATTTTTAAAACTAGATGAGGCCGGTGTTTTCTAGCTGACTACCCTGAGAAGAAACACCGAAACAAACTCAGGGGTCAAAATATTCATATTTATATTAATATTCTAACGTAAAGCCAAAAAACAGTTGAAATTGAAGTTCTTATAAACAGTTTTAAATTTCAAAGACTGTTACATCCCTATATCCAACGTACCTACACAGGTTATGCGTTTAAATGAAACATCTGTCGGCTTTCACAATTGCTGTGTATTAACTTTATGGAGATTTCACGTCAGGTGGTCCCGTTAGCGTTCATCTGTAGTGTAAACGTATTAAAATTAATATTTCGCCGGTAAACGTGTGAATAAATAATGATGTTGGTCCAACAAATTGATACAACACCCATTTTCATTCATTAAATTTTCATCGTGTAGTTTGTCAGTTAATGTAGTTTTAATGAAAATTTGCGGGCACGTGGCGGTAATGTGACAGCAAGCAATTTTAGAAAACTTCTACGATAAAGCGTTTCCACACCGTGGCGTTGCACCGGTCTGTGGCAGGCTTCAAGCGTAACTATTTAAAATGAAAACATTAAATAAGTTTGCTTTGATTTAATCATTATTTAACTATTAGGTACACAGCATATCCGCACAAAACTTTTAATATATGCACACCAGTTAAGGTACTAACTAATTTTTAAGCCTACCCACTTACAAGTTAGTGTAAAGTATTACTGGCTTTTCGAGGGAAACCTTCAAAAAGCGCCCAGGCTTTGAGAATAAAGCTACGTACACGTGTGACACACCAGCCGATCTGGGCGCGTCGGTCTCCCTACATTTTATATGGCAGCTAGACTTGTAGAGCTACACTTGATCCACGCCACGCGACGCCACGTGACATCATTCTACGTACAAATCAGGCGTTTTACACGTGTGCGTCGGCCTTCTAGCTTAAGTCAGGGCAGTACCTACCCAGTGTAAGTCACTGATGTCCGCAACTCCACGTCTAAAACGCTTATTTTACGTACGTGCCTACCCAAACAAAATTAGCATTCTTCAGTAATACAAACAAATTAGGCCCTAATTATTAACAAAAGCTACAGGATAAATTCCTGTGTCTTGACGCGTCTCGCGTGCCCTAACAAAATTACAGCCACAAAGCGACTTGTGCGCTTCCATGAATTATTCAACGTATGGTTTGTACCTTCGCGTCTAGAAGTACCTATACGGGAGTAAATAACGCCGGTCTCGAATACTTTTCAGGAAAAACAGGTGTATCTTTAGTACGAATGGTGTTATTTTTATAGGACACCTTCGGTAACCTTGAATGAAACTGCCTCAAACTTCTTGTTGTCAGCGATAAAACTGAAGAGTGTCAAAGAGTAGAGTGGATTCAATTCGAAGTGCTCATGTGGGTATCACTGTAATTCAGGTAGCTATCAACATTGTCGCGTTGTTGATGCCAAATGTTAGCTTTAATAATTAATCCTTAGAGTAACAGCGTTAAAATTGCTTATTTGTTCTATACAGAAGGAAATTTACGTCTATTTCCTCAGGAAAATGATGGTCAACCATCACCGTGCAGCAAAATCTCTTGTTCTTGCTCTTTAATGCCTGTGTTTTGATTAGTTTTAGATTTTCTGAAGAAACGCATTTACCTACAGGTGCAAACCTGTAGTTACAGGTTTGCTGATTTGCGTTTATGTTCGTTTGGTGCGTGATTCGAGCGCATAAACATACAAGTGATTGTAATTTTCGACGACTTTTACAACGATTTAGAAAGATGTCTTCTTTCAAAATCGTTGTAAAAGTCATCGAAAATGACTTTGAGCGAAAGAGCTGCAGCAGAATGTAGGCCATGAGTGGACTGACATCATTTTTTATAATAAGTAAAAAAAAAATGTTATGTACGCCTGTCTCACCTAGGTATATTATAAATATAAAAAAATATATTTAAAAAAAAAATCAATGAAATTTGGGAAGCAGGAATTGAAAGTACGATAAAGATTTCAGAGTGTTTGAATGGGGGTTTTCCTGTATTTAAACTCCATAAAACCTTGTTGCTCGTAATTTTTAGCAATGAAAAATCCCAGTAACAAGTCCCAAATAACAATCTAGACTAGCTTGCTTAACAACTGTTAATCAAATCATGAAACAGCCTACGATTAGCAAACCACGACCATTCCACAATAAACTCAGAAAGCAAAATGGCCGTCACCTTGAGGGGTAAAAGATCGTAGCAGGCAGGCATAATGGCAGTTCAACAAGGTTGGTCTATTTTAGTTTGTAATGCGCGACCCTGACAGCAAACTATTACGTGATTATTATTTTTTAGCTTGATGCAGATTTATTGATTGTTTTTCATACAATCAAACGGGGTGAATAGGAACAAAAGTTTGAGGGAGATTTTCATGTTATTTTTTTTTTCCAACAATTACGTAGGTACTCCATTTTTTCATCCCAAGTGACATATTATTCTCATAAATTTCAAGTATTATGCTAAAACATTGTAAAGAAAAGTCTTCCTATATAAGCTAACATTTCGCAGAAATTCGATAAAACTGTCTCACAGAACTAAAGTTTTCTTTATTTCCGCTCGGTTCTAACCTAAATGTAAACCACGATTTTTATAAATGCAGCTATTTCAAAGTAAAAATAATCACAGGAAATGTCAATTGGCGTTTTAATATAAAAGCATAGGTACTAGTTTATACCGTTGCGGTCTCAAGAACCTTGATTTTTTTAGAATATGGAAAATCATGAAATGACTTTTCCTGCTCTGGGTAAAGCAAGAGGATTTTTTCATCAAATCAAATCATCCAATGACATCCATCGCTCTTGGGCGGAATGGGAGGGTGTGTCAGACTTTAACTGACTAAAAACCCATACCTGTTCCTTCGTCGCCTTTCATACCACGGCCAAGTCTTCCTTTCAGAATCAGACCCTTGGCCCCAGTAGGCTTCGATCCTGCTGGGCCCCTACGGTTGCTGACATCTCCTTGAGGCGCGCGTGGAACACTACGCGCCGTCAACGACTTGGGCTCGGTCCGGACGGTTACCGGACAGTCGGACGGTGAGCTACCCATTGCCGTTCGCAAGCCCGCGCCTATGGTGGCTGGAAATCGGTATCGGAATCCCAGCGGCTGGGGCGCGAGGGCCATAGCCTCGCGCATGCACGTGTGGCACGTGTGGTATTTAGTTTTAGAAGTAAGTAACGAAACAGCCAAGCCTTACATTTTTACTGATATGTAGAATTTGTGAAGTTATGGTCGGTAGAGTTAGGCCGGGTAGATTCAGAAGTTTGGCTCTACATGAGATCTGATATCTTTTTCACAAGGCCTTATGTGGTCGTCTTGGCAACATTTTACATGAAATGTTTTTGGTAGGATAATACATATTACTAAAAATAAAAATATAATTTAAGTAACAGAAATCTTTCACCCTTTTTTACCAGAAACCGTAAAACGTTCTCTCAATATGCATCATTTCATTGAAACCCTACAATCGTATTTGATGTAAAAGAAAACAAAACACGATCGCGCTCACCGTCGCCAGACACGTGTAGCCATGTAGTGTAGTTCAATCTCACTCAGACGCTACTCAGACGAAACAACATGTGCATACTAGCACACTAGTATGCACATGTTGTTTCCACAGAAACAACGTTTGTGCAGCGGCTTCAACTGCTCTTAGGTAAATGCATATGTATTTGATGTTACTTACCGATAAACGGTTTGGATTGAAGTTAATCTAAATAGCTTTTTCCTAACTTTTGATTGGTCTGTTAGTCTAGTGGTTAGTGGCTCGGACTGCTATGCCGAAGGTCGAGGGTTCGATTCCCACCACAATCATTTGTTATGTGTCTGGGTGTAATTTATCTATAATATGTATGTATTTAGAAATATTTAAGTATGTTTATCAGTTGTCTAGTACTTATAACACAAGCTCTGCTTAGCTTGGGATTAGACGGCGTTGTCTGATAGTTGTAAAAAAAAAACTTTGACATCACGATTAGCGCATTGGTTGAACGATCGGCTGCTGCGCTGCGAATCACGAGTTCGATTCCCATACAGAATAAAAATTTATATGACCTATAGATAGAGTTCTGGGTCAGGGTGTCTTGTGTGTGAATTTGTTTTTGTGTGAACGAACCCACGATGCAAGAGTAATTCTTCGTCTGGGGTAACCTAACCGTTTTACTCTTTGGGTAAGGAACCCTAAAAAAGATAAAGCTATTTGTGCGTTCCAATACCAAGATCTCTATGGAGAAAACGTGCATGAACTCATAAAAGTGACTCTTTCGAACAATGCCGTGAACCTTTTTTTAAGTGGGAAACCATCTAATAACTTCTCTCACTCTAGGGCGGAGCGTGAGGGCGTGTCAGACTTTTACTGACTAAAACCACACCTATGTTCCTTTAGTTGCCCGTTGCGTCTTAGGACCACAGGTAACCTTTTCAGAGGTCGACCTATGACCCTAGAAGGCTTCGGCCCTGCTGTGCCCTGGCAGGTATATTATACCATTAAGTTAAACAAGCATCGTAAACTAAGTTAATTAAGTTGTGGAATATATCAGCTGGTCATGATGAACGGCTGCTCTCAACTTTGCATTTGACATTGGCACTCAGTACCGCAATAGCTCATGTCCTCCCTCATGTGCTCATGTCCCACGTCCAACCGCATGTCCTACTTACTACCCAACTATCTGTCACTCGCGACGGGACATTATAGCCGCCATTTTGTAAAGCATTAAGGCTGGCTTGGTAAATGACCCGTATAATGCTGCAACCATAATTAATAACGTCATTTGATTTTAATTTTCAGCATGTTTTGTTAGCTGTTGGTTTCATTATCATTGACGACTTCTTATATTGAGTTTGAATAAATAAGTATAATTTTCTGTGGTTAAGGTTATTTTTTCTAGTGGAAAATCATCCAATGACTTCGCTCGCTCTAGGGTGAAGCGAGAGGGAATATCAGAATTTTTATGACTAAAATTGACCTGTGTTCTTCAGACTGGCCTGTTGGTCTAGTAGTTAGTGGCCCTGACTGCTATGCCGGAGGTCGTGGGTACGATTTCCACCCAAGACAAATGATTGAGCATGATCATTTGTTCTCTGTCTGGGTGTAATTTATCTAAAACTAGCTTTTGCCCGCCGCTTCACTCGCGTGCATAAAATATAGCCTATGTCACTCAGGAATAAAGCAGCTTTCTATCGGTGAAAAAATTTTTGCAATCGGACTAGTACTTTCGGAGATTACCTCCTACAAACAAACAAAAAAAAAAACTTTACCTCTTTATAATATTAATGTAGAAGTATAGATACTTAATAGTAAATACATTTTAACAAACGTGAAATGAATACAATTTAGTAAGTGCTTAAAGGAATTCATTGTAAAAATTTCTGTATTTTGGAACTGCAGTATCTTTTTCGTACAATTTATTGATTAGCACCTGTAGTCCTGGACCTTCGAATAAAATATTATAAGTAGTTGATTGATGTCTTCATTTACGATAGATTAGAAAGTGCGTTGTACATTGGGCCAAAGTTCAAACAAAATTGCGCTTTCTTTTTCTATTGTCTTATTATAAATAAATGTTTAGCTATATTACTATTTACACATAGGTATATGAAACGTGACTAAGTTAAAGTAATAAAAATATAAAACCAAATTTCCGAATAGAATTCTTAATGTCTCTGTCCAAATCCACTCACGGATCCAATTTTGCAAGCTCTAAGCACATCGGGCCATAGTCACGTTTGTCAAATGTTTGTGCGTCAAATTGGATCCGATATGATCCGTTTTATGGTCACAGCCTCCGATAACAGAAAATATACCTTGCCTTTGTGACGAAAACACTCCTTTGATTCTTGGAAAAGGGCAAACTATTAGGTACAAAGCGCTACTCCAATTTGAGTAGTTTGTACAATTTGCAAAGGTTTTTTTGAATCAGCTTTTATGCAAATTGAACAGTACCCTTTAGTTTTAGTAAGAAAATGCTACTAAATCTTTGAGAAGAAAAAAAATGGTCTTGTTATAGAATCACTTGAAAATATTTTTTACTGAAAATGACACAGTTTGTTCGGAAACTTTAAAGATATGTAAAACTGCATGTTCGAGGAAAGTTGGGGCAACTAGTCAGAGTTTATTTACAGTTGGAACCCGTGAATATAACAGTTTGGTCTAGCTTACAGTAGGACAAATGGACCACTTTAAATATTTCGCTCTACTTTTTGAGTCCACTTACTTGAAGTCACAATTTGTTACTTCTTCACACTCGAACGGCTACACGGATTCGAATGAAGTTTAACACATAGGTAAACCAAATCCTGGAATAGTTAATAGGATACTTACCCTAGGTTGACTGGTAGAGAATACCTCAGGCATTAAGACCGCCTTTGTACTTTATGTTGCATGAAGATTAAATGAATAATAAATAATACTTTTTATCCCGAGATTATGTTCCCTTGGGACCATTTTCTACTTTCAAACGGATGAAGCCGTTGGCAGCAGCGACATTTTGGTAATTTAATCAATGGCACACGTGGGCCACGTACGCCGATCTGGGCGCGTTCGTCTCCAAACATTTTATATGGCAACTAAACTTGTAGAGCTACATTAGATCCACGCCTCTACGTATAAATCAGGCGTGGGCTACGTGTGCGTCGGTCTAATTTAGTTCCCGCTTTAGCGGAAACCGGATTACCTGCGCAGTGTCGTTAGTTCAACTTTAACGGTGTGCATGTAGTCGTGTCGATGGAGAACTTTAATCTATTATTACGTAGCAAAATAGGCGCGGGGCGCGACTGCCTGCGACGGGTGCCCGCGTGGCAAGCCACGACGACGGTGCCTTTTTGTATGGGACCGCGCAGGCGACCGCGTAACGTAGCGTCGATTCTTAGTTTACCAACAAAAAACGATGGCGTTAGATACCAACTTCCTTTTCTCCTATCAAATATAAAACAGGTATCATGCATAACATATAAGATTATTTCAGTTCCAAGACTTCTTGAATATTCATCCTCAAATAAGATATGATATGAATATGTATACGAAGCTGTGTACCAAGACGTATCATTTTCTGATCTGTTTCATTATTCATTAACAAGGGATAAAGGTCAGAGGCCTCTCGTTCAGAGGACAGAGGTCAGCCACGGCTTAGAAGGTTGTATATCAGTTGAACTATTAACTGGTAGTTCGAAAATTAAGCTCCGATATTAATAGACCATTGAAAATTAATTGGCTTCATTTTGCAGAGACGTTAAATTGATAGGTGTGTTTAGACCCCATTTATTATTAGTGATTAAGATGAAAGTGCAAAGGTAAACCGCGTAAATTTAAATTTACTTAATTTTTTTTTTCATTTTTCAAGTCAGGTTTTGTCACTAATTCAAGGAAAAATAATACGATAGTGTATGTAATTCTGATCTCTCTTCAATCACTCAATAGTTTGCTGGAAGAAAACTCAACTTTAAGTTATGCTCGCTTTTATGTATTTGAACTCTGTTATCCACATGTATTGTAACTGTTTTATGGTGTATAATAAAGAATTAGAAATTAAGAAGGAGGGATTAACTGAACTGATAGGGTTGTATCTATGATATTAATGATCATAACTCACTATAGCCATATTTGTTACGGTCGCTAATTCATATTTTAATGAGCATAAAACCTGACACTGTCCTGCAAAATACAAACAAGTGCGAGTCGGGTTCGCGCATTGAGGGTTCCGTACAAAATTACCTATAAAACAGTTCAATTCCCAAATTGAGTTACGAAGATTTTTCCGAATCGCAAAAAACATTTTTTTTTTGTGACTTAACTACTAAATTACACTTTTCAGTTTTTTTTCCTATACTTGTGCTATGAGACCTTGCTTCATGCCAAATTCAGGATTCTAGGTCAACGGGAAGTACCCTATGAATTTTGATTCCCTTGAGAGTGTCGAAATATACGTTTTTTGCGACATATACGGTCGTATCTTTTTTTTGTTAACTCAGAAGTTTGATTTTTTCACAGCTTTAAGGGATCGCAGATCTCAGTATATGGTTTTAATTTCAACTCGAAACCTCCACGCGTTTCCAAGATAAAGGGTCTTGACAGACAAACAGACAACAAAGTGATCCTATAAGGGTTCCGTTTTTTTCTTTTTAAGGTACGGAACCCTAAAAACGTAAATGAAAAGTGAATTTTGCGGTAACCCTGGTGCTTCTCCCTCAAAAGTCTGTAGCGACATCTATGGCCCAACATAGGAGCTCAAAATTTAAAGTCCTGCATTGCGGTATCAGAGTTCATCGCTTGATTAGAACAGTCCGAAATCAACTATTGGGCAGTTGCCGAGATTAAACATAACATCCGTCTGGTCGGAGGAACCTCCCTTTTCAGCGGAGGTATCATCATCTTCCTGACATTGTCCCGTGTTATTTGGGGTTGGCGCAATACGTTTTTTTCTTCCATTCTGCCCAGTCACTCGTCATGCTATCACTAACTTCCTTTTCTTTCATATCACCCTTCACACAATCCATCAATCTTTTCTTTGGCCTCCCTCTCCCTCTCCATCCATCCACATGTATGCTCATAACTCTTTTAGTAACATGCGTTTCATCCCTCCTCTTTACATGACCATACCAAGACAAACGATTCCCCTTCAACTTTTCAGGCACTGGCGCGCATTTCTCACTTTATTCATTCTCGTCACACCACACATCCATCTCAACATTCTTTATATTCTGTTCCGTATACCTCTAAAAGTCTATTTTTATTTCAATAATTGTTTAAAGTGTTGATTACAAAGGCTGTCGTTGTCCTTAAATTCTCAAAATAATCCATAATCTCACTAACCAACTAGTAATAGATTATTTCTAGCCAAGTATGCTCCTTCACTGGTCATATCATCGTTTATCATGAGGTGAGGTCAATAGTAATGATGAAAAAAAATCTGCATTAGAATAGCAAGTTATACTTCTTTATCTTTCCTCACATATTAAAAAAACTAAGTCTCCCACCGCGTCTGTCTATCTGTTCGCGATAAACTCAAAAACTTCTGAACGGTTTTCGTGCGGTTTCTCGGTTTAAAGAGGTTTATGTACACAACAACACACATATATAAACACATATATATTATATTAAAGTAAAGAAAAACCGAAAATTTCAAACGTTTCTAACACCCGTTTGATGGTGGGATGGGTCACTAGTTTCTTTTATAAAATTATATTAACATTTTTCTACATCACAAACGTGGCCCCAATAAAACTGAATTTCTAAAATTGTCTTGAAGGCAATTTTAATAAAAAAAATCCGGCGGACGTCATATAAAGGCTTTCTACGGAAAGGAAACACAGCACTTTTCCAGTTACAGTGATATCATTGCAACTTTTATTGGCACTGGCTGCAGCAAGGTGGCATCTGCAGCACAAGCGCAATATAAAGACCAGTTTGGAACTGAAATAAGAATTTACGAAAATCCCTTTATAGAAATAAGTGACAATTTCTTTTTATTTAATGAGATGTAAAATAAAGTATAAATCAAGTAAATCGTGTGGGTTCGGCTCCCTCACGGAACAAATATTTGTATGGTGTACAGATGACAGTTCTGAGTGGTGGGTGGTCTTGTGCAGTGAGTTTAGAAAAAACCGGGCAAGTGCGGATCAGGCCCGCGCACTGAGGGTTCCGCACAACTTACCTATGAAAACAGTTCAATTCCTGAATTGAGTTACAAAGATTTTTCCAAATAGCAAAAAGATTTTTTTTGTGACGTGACTACAAATTTACAGTTTTCAGATTTTTTCCTATACTTGTGAAATTTGGCTTGAAGCAAGGTCTCATAGACCTTGCTTCAAGCCAAATTTCAGGATTCTTGATCAACGGGAAGTACCTTATGAATTTTGATTCCCTTGAGAGTGTATAATACATGTTTTTTTTGCGATATATACGGTCGTATCATTTTTTTTTTGTTAACTCAGAAGTTTGATTTTTCCACAGATTCAAGGGATTGCAGATCTAAGTATATGGTTTTAATTTCAAGTCGATACCTCCACGCGTTCCCGAGATAAAGGGTCTTAACAGACAGACAGACAGCGGACAACAAAGTGATCCTATAAGGGTTCCGTTTTTTCCTTTTGAGGTACGAAACCCTAAAAAGGAAAGAAAGAAAAAGAGTTTATTTACGTCAAACATGGCGCATACCTTAATAAATAAAAACCAATAACGACTTATATTATAAGTGCTAGGATATGCGTCACATCCGCGCAAAACGGCCAGCGCTTAGCAAAATGCTGGAGCTCGTGTAAGACAGAGCCACAGCGGTGATTTTCAGCACCAGCCATCGTCGACGGTGACGGTATCGGTGGTTTGCTTTGTGAACGTACCCACTAAGCTAGAGTCATTCGTAGTGTGGTAAAAAAAATATCCTTCCTCAAAGACTAACAAGTTTGATACATAGTAAAAGTTTTTACGTTAATGAGTACGTTCATCCCATGAGAGATAACCAATTACTTAAAATATACAGTGCATAATTTTATTCGACACCCACTCGGGTTATAAAATACACAGTACCTATTCATTTGGGAATTAATGCCTTAAATCTAAAAATCTGCATAAACTCCCACGTAATAATCCTGTGTCAAGTTAATCCTAAAACTTAAGTTCATCAACTCAACACACAATGAAAACAATAACTTCTAGTCAACGTTTCACTTAAAATAAGTGCCTTTCTTTGTTTTACTTTTGTCTAAAAACTTAATTATTACCCTTATTACCAATGCTTTTGAATCTTTGTTGAAACAATTTGACTAAATATTCACTTATTTTTCAATTTATTTTAACTTTTTGGGATGGTGATTTAATTTTCTTAAAGGTATATATGTACATATATACCACATTATGTGAAGCCTCGCATTTGCCTACAAAGTCTAGGCAACAAAGAAGTAAAGAATATAAGAAGGACTTTTGTATTTTATACCTATAAAACAAACTACTGCTAGCGGCTTCGATTTTTTTTTATTATTATTCTTGATAGGTTCGCGCTTGACCATTTCGTCTGCGTAAAGAACTCTTAATGTACCAAGTTTCATCGAAATCCGTTTAGTCCAAGCGTGAAGAAGTAACAAACATACACGCACATACATCGCCTTTATAACATTAGTATGATTCTAGGTACATAATGAACGGCATATGAACGGGCTTGCGGGCGTCCGTTAACCGTCCGGACCGAGCCCAAGTCGTCGACGGCGCGTACTGTTCCACGCACGCCTCAAGGAGATGTCAGCAAACCGTAGGGGCCCAGCAGGGTCGAAGCCCACTGGGGCCAAGGGTCTGCTTCTGAAAGGAAGACTCCTCCCTGGTATGAAAGGCAAGGAAGGAACAGGAGTGGGTTTTTAGTCAGTAAAAGTCTGACACACCCTCTCGCTTCGCCCAAGAGCAGGGGATGTCATTGGATGATTTTCCCACCGAAAAAAAAGGTACAAGATATGAAACGCCGTCTTAAATTGTTTTCAGATTTTTTTTTATTCTTGATAGGTTCGCGCTTGACCGCTACCTCACCTGATAGAAAGCGACGATGCGGTCGACGATGGAGCGCGCTTAACCTTGAAGTAACCTATTCACTCTTGACTTAAAGACTTCCGGGTTGTAGCCATCAGGAAACATAAATTTGAAATAGTTTTTCTTCCAGTTAAAATTTTCGCACATTTCAGTCAAAATATCAATTCTTCTGATTCTGAGGGTAAACTACCAACTGCTTAGTACGTAGAAATTAACCTCAGAAGTCATATTTTTATGTGAAATCTAGCAGTCATAACAATCAATTTATCCGGTACTTTCATTAAGTAAATATTTCCTTACGACCGTGAGTTTATAGCGGCTCGTATTTCCCTACATTTTAACGTAGTAGTAAAATTGTGATTCGGAAGCCATAAACCATCGAGTATGCGTGACCGTGAAAAAAACGGAAATCTTTCTCGACTTGATCCAAAAATAATACGGAAAAAGGCGTAATTAAGTACCTCTTAGTTTTGGCCGTATTTGTAGAGCATCGAGACTGATTTGTTGATCGGGTAGCGATAACGATAGCACATGAATGTCGTGACCCTGGCTGGAAACACACGCGATCTGCACCTTTGACCCTTACTATTAGTGCGACCTTAGAGTTCATTTCGACCTCGTATTGCATGCTAGTATCGTCCTCACGTTCGTCAATAGTTATTATTTTTATCGAATTTCAAGTTGTTGCAAAAATATGAATTAAACATTGATAGCAGCTGAAGTCTGTAACGAGAATCTTGAATTGAAACGTTAATACATTTATTATTTATTTTTTCATTATATTCTTTATTGTACACCACATAAACAAAAGTTAAAGAATAAACATTATTAAAAATAAGTGTACAATGGACGGTCTCATCGCACAGGGAAATTCTTAAAAACAACCTTTGGATGGAATGAAAGAAAGAGAGAGCTGTCAGTGTACAACATCAGAAACAATACTAATGAGACATAATAACACATACATACATAAAATACAAAAAAAATATACTAATACATATCAAATATATAATTGAGCCGTTGTTAGCGTTTGAGCACGCCTCACTTCTATGGATAACGCATTACACAAACGAGCAGCTTCAATTGTGAAAGATTTGTCAACGAAGGAAGTAGAATGCGTGCGAATACTTAATTTTAGGTTTTCCGATGATCTCAAGGACCTACTATGTTTACTATGTTTTATCTCGTTTCATCCTATATTAATATTGATAAAATGAAAAATTGAAACCAAAGCATTTACGAGACCCAACATCATGATGATATAAAGTTACTGAAGGAGAGAACATAATAATATCCAGCAACTGTGAACTCTGGTGGAGTGAACACACCAACTGACTGACTCCAACCGAGTTCACTACAAGCCTGGCAACACACGGGCCACACGCAACAGCCAGAAATGTAGCCACCTGAAGCTAGAAGCGACTGCAAAGCCAACTAACTCGCGCAACAGCCACTTGTAGTCGGCGGCAGACTGGTAGAGATAGATGGTGGAATTTCTAATATAACTAACTCTAAATACGTAGGTATACATTATTTCAATTAACTTTAAGAAAGGCCACGTGTGTGCATTGCTTTTGATTTGAAATAGTTAACTGAAGCGAAGGGAGAGAGCGGTGAGATCATAGCGCGAGTGGCGTGTATCGGCATTTTGTGTTGGCATCTAGTGGTCGGTGCCGGTAATAAAAGGCGAATAGCGACAATTTGTAGTGTGTGGCGACTACTAGCGTTATCATGTGCGGCAAGTCCATATGAAATGTATGAAAACTAAAGGAAATAGATCAGTGGCGGCGTTTTGTGGTTGCGGTTGGTAGCCCGTCTGCGACCAGGCTAAGTAAGCTGTCAATCTTCATGGCCAAGCTTCACATAAGTTTTTAAAATAATAACACAATATTTTAGCAATAGAGCAACAATATAAAGACCTTCATCTTGGTCTGCGTACTGGTAGTCTATCACTGAACATAAGCGTCTTCAATTAAACACCACTGCTGTACAACAGATAGAAATATCGCCCATCATATTACTTGGAAAACCCTTACGTTTCGCTATAGAGACACCACAAGCCAACCCTTCAAAGGTTTATAACATCATGAATCACTTCCAAAATACCACATACCATGTAATCACATATTATGCGAAGGTAAGGTACAATTTAGTACCGGTACTCATTTTCAATGAAAATATCTTTACCCACCCTTGTTCTGCAGGTAGGAACCGCAAATATGCCGATTAATCTCTACCTCTATGCTGAATAGAGACTTAAACGGGACACGCTATAAAATTGTCCTAATAAAGTGCATACGGCTAAATGAATCAGCTTCATTTTCAGAAGAACACTGGGAGGAAATACGCACTTTAAAAAAAAATAGGTAATGTCTAAAGAATTGTGAATGTTGAAAGTAATAATTGTATTTGTAATAAAAACGTACGTAAAATAATCCTTTTTTTAATAGAAATAAAAATGTAAACACTTTTCTTTAACTTTAAAATCTGTTGTTGTGTTATTTTTATGTTAGCACTTCCATACTAACATAAAAAAATTAGGTTATTAAATTAGACATAAGAAGATTCCAGGACTCCAGGATTGTTCAAAAGGGTCACCGTAGCCCTGAAACAGAAAGGGCAACTGAAGGAGCACGGGTTTTTATGAGGATTAAAATCTTTTATTGACTTCTCTCGCTCTAGGGTAGGGCGAAAAAGTGTGTCACACTTTTACTAACTAAAACCCATCTGTCTCCTTCAGGTGCCTTTTGCATTCCACTACCACGGTATCCCTTTCAGAAATTCCCTGTAAACTGAAAGAATACGCGTGGGTTTTAGTTGGTAAAAGTCTGATGCTCTCTCTCAATCCACCCAGAGCGGGAGAACTTCTTTAAAGACTCATTTATTATAGGAGGAACATTATTCAACTGCTCATTGCTGTACTTTTCCACGCGCGCCTCAAGGAGATGTCAGCAACTGTAGGGGCCCAGCAGGGTCGAAGTCTACTGGGGCCATGGGTAGTGTGAAAACGAAACCCGGGGCCCTGAGACAAAGGCAACGAAGGAACAGGAGTGGGTTTTTAGTCAATAAAAGTCTGACACTATCTCGCGCTCCGCCCAAGAGCGGGATTTGTCATTACATGATTTTCCCACCTAAAAAAAAAAAAACTGCTCATTGCTACATCCAATATATATTATATCTCTAGTACCTAATGAGACCAAATCAACTTTATTTTTCTTTTAACCAGCAGATATTTTAAGCCCATCCCAATCAGCCGCTAAATCCGTTCAGTTAGAGACTCTTTTGTTCTAAAAAAGCCTTTAGTTGAACTGAATTTGCCAACAATTCGGCTGGCTGGTGCATAAATAAACGTATTTTCGGACTTTATCGCGTCTAGAAAGTAATTTAAGCGGATTTGCGACTTGAAAGCCGTCCTACTGATTAAATTATTCACAGGCGTAAATCTTCAAGGTACACACAACGACAATTCGAAAGGTGTCAAGATTCAATAGTGGAATCCGATCAAAGTACATTCTATTCTATCAGAGGAACGCTTAACACCTGGATTTTTAGAATAAAGGCCTGCATTTCTAATGTCTTTTATTTTCTCTCACACTCATCATCTACCTGCCTTTTTCTTCCAGCAGTTTTTTAGGTAGGAAATCATCTCATGACATCTCCCGCCCTTGGGCGAGGGCGTGTCAGACTTTTACTGACTAAAACCCACTTCTGTTCCTTCTTTGCTTTCGTTCCAGGGCTCCGGGGTTCTCTTTCGCATAACCCATGGCCCCAGTAGGCTTCGAACTTGTTGGTTTACTGACATCTTGAGGCGCGCGTGGAACACTACGCGCCGTCGACGACTTGGGCTTGGTCCGGACGGTTACCGGACGGTCGGGCAGCGAGCGATACAAATATATGTATAATGGCCTGAAACATAGGTTTAAATTAACCTAGATCGGGCGGTCCACTATCAAACATTGCAACTTCGAACCGTCATTAATTGTACTTTTAATATCTTTGTTTTATTTTATTCTTGAGCACTGTAATTGTATGGAAAATCTTGTTACTGTTAGCAATCGGTGTTACTTTAATAAATTATTTATTTATTTTTTATTTGATTTATATTATAAGTATAAAATCACTACATAGTATAAAACAAAGTCGCTTTTCGTGTCTGTCTGTCCCTATATATGCTTAGATCTTTAAAACTACGCAACGGATTTTGATGCGGTTTTTATTAATAGATAGAATGATTCAAGAGGAAGGTTTATGTATATAATGCATGCATAATAAAGAAGAGAAACACTGATAATTTTAGATGTTTCTAATGTGATGTCGTAAATAAACAATTTTTTTTTGTGCTTACATTGCAAACGCTGACTGAACTCTACGAGATATATCAAAATAGTGTACTACAGTATTGTTCACCTTAAAAAGGTCTACAAAAAAGTCCGCGATGGTATATGTCCATCTCTTAGGGATAACCCACAATAACCATTTTTTATCCTTTACTTTTTACGAAAAATAATAGCTTATTTACGAAACAATTTTAAGCAATACAGCATTAATCTTTATCCAATTAAGTACATTAAATAAAATGTGCATTTAATATAAATTAATATAGCCCTTTGCAGCGTGTAATTTAAATGAATACTTTCGAAGATATTACAGATTTAAAATGCAGGGAAATAGCGGTTGCGGTAAATAACTTGATTCTACGTTTGTTACCTCAGAACTCCGTCGTTTATGGACCGACTTGCAACATTTTTTTTTTCCTAATAGGATATGCTTTCAGGTTGGTCCTATTTTTTTCAAAATCCAGTTCTGATGATGGGATCCATAAGGAATCGAGGGAACTCCTCAAATATTCTAGGCAACTATATAATGATTTTAGTATTTTCATCGAGAACTTAAGCATTTACAGTCAAAAAGTAACATTTGATGAAGTGGAACTGATGAAAAAGACCAGAAATGACCAACGGAACTTCACCCCTACATAGATATCACAATGAAGATAGTTAAGTAACTATGACAATGAATATAAATAAATGGTTCTGAATAGTTATGTTGAAAATGGTAGCATCAAAGTGATCTGATGATGATGATGGAGCTGGAAGATACGCACTGGAACTATGTAATTAATTAATGTAACCTAGCCGTGTTTGGGCTTATTAGAATTGTCATCAGATGCACTTTGGCTATAAGGTACTATCGAACTGACCTGATAATGGGGCTGAGAAGTGGATAGGGACTTCTTATTAAAATAATGTATCCTAGCAGTGTTTGGGTTAAATCGAATTGTCATGAGAAATCTATATTGATCTTAACATGAGTTGTGATACATTTATAGCCAGAGTACCTAACTCTGGCTATAAATGTATCACAACTAAAAAGAGTGAAATAAAATTTTTTTTACAAAAAAAAATAACCAACTTCACCACAAAAAACAAAATAGGTACTAAAACGATCAAAATAACTTTAATTTCGGAAGTCAGTGTTAAATAAGAAGCAGACAATACCAGAAACACTGGCTTCCAAAATTAAAGTTATTTTGATCGTTTTAGTGTTTTGTTTTTAGGGTTCCGTACCTAAAAAGGAAAAAACGGAACCCTTATAGGATCACTTTGTTTTTAGTCGGTCTGTCTGTCAAGACCCTTTATCTCGGAAACGCATAGAGGTATCAAGTTGAAAATAAAACCATATACTCAGGTCTGCGGTCCTTTGAAGCTGTGAAAAAATCAAACTTCTGTGTTAACGAAAAAAAAAGATACATACGTTTATGTCGCATGAAACGTATATTTCGACACTCTCAAGGGAATCAAAATTCATAGAGAACTTCCCGTTGACCTAGAATCCTGAAATTTGGCATGAAGCAAGGTCTAATAGCACAAATATAAGAAAAAATTTGAAAACTGTAAATTTGTAGTTACGTCACAAAAAAAAAACTTTTTTTGCGATTCGGAATAATCTTCGTAACTCAATTTTGGAATTGAACTGTTTTCATAGCACCCTCAGTGCGTGCCACTTGCCCACTTTTTATAATGAAGTCGGTTATTTTTTTTTTTGTAAAAAGTTTTTTTCATACAGAATTTGTTAATTCTTTGAACCCGTCTGGACTCCCTCCTCATAAAATGGTGTTGAAAATAGGTTATCCTGAATCCATCTAAACTTTGCAATGTCACGCGTTTGCTGGTAAAATCACTAAAAACTATCATAATAGAGTGCACAATACTCACTAGATGTGATACTGGAGATGTGTCTCCATGGAGTTTCTTGCACATTCTTCTTCATAATGTTTTTTTTTTAGGTGGGAAAATCGAGCGGTAGATAGTTTCAGACTTTTACTGACTAAAAACCTACTCCTGTTCCTTCTTTGCCTTCGTCCCAGGGCCCCGGGTTTCACTTCCAAACTACCCGTGGACCCAGTAGGCTTCGACCCTGCTGGGCTCCTCCGATTTGCTGACTTCTCCCTGAGGTGCGCGTGGAATAATACGCGCCGTGGACGACTTGGGCTCGGTCCGGACGGTTACCGGACGGTCGCCGTCCGGAAGCCCGCGCCTACGGTGGCCGGAAATCCGCGTGGCGGTTGGGGCGTGAGGACCGTTGCCTCACGCGATCGGCCGCCTCCTTTGCCAGCATTATGCTTCGCAGAAGGAGGCGACCGCCTGCCGCTCCTCCTCGCTCCGGACCATGGCCTGTACCAAGACCAGGCGCGAGAGATCGCCACAGCCGATCGCCCCCACGAGGACACGGCGTTGCTCTGCCCAAGCGGGGCACACCTCCACCGTGTGCTCCATCGTGTCCTCCGGGCGGTCCCCACAGTGACAAGTAAAGATATCTTTTGCAATGACCAATCATAAATCGCAGGGTCAAACTTTCAACGTTGCAACGTTATTGATCGTTGAGTGTTTTTCACATGGTCAATGATATGTCGCTCTTTCAAGAGTAACCTCAAAAGAAAACATGTTTGTATTATCTAATGACAAAAAAAAGCTGTGAACATTGTACATAAAGACATTCTGTAGTATAATTAGTACTGGCGACCCGCCCCGGCTTCGCAGTTCGCACGGGTGCAATGCTGATCAAAACCGCATCAAAATCCGTTGCGTAGTTTTAAAGATCTTCTTCTTCTCAGTCGGTACACTCTTGCCAGTGTGGTCGTGGTCATCACTGTGAATCACGATGAGTGATCATCTTGGTAACACGGCGCAATTTCCGAGTACATTCATAAACCGAGCACTTAGTTGCGCCTTGATCTGGTCTGTCCATCTCATTAGTGATCTACCACGTGGCCTGATGCCCTCAACTTTGCCCTGCTGCACTACGAGACGCTCTATGGAGTCATTACCACGACGAGATACATGACCGAAGAAGTTCAAAATGCGCGACTGCACTGTGGATGATAGGCGCTGTCTGATCTAAGCGTACATAGGGACAAACAGCGAGAAGCAACTTTGTTTTATACTATGAAGTGATCAGCATTGCACCCGTGCGAAGCCGGGGCGGGTCGCTAGTATAGTATAAAATGTAGACTTTGTTATTTTTTGAGTTTTTCACTATTTGGACTAGGAATAGTAGGTAGAAAAATGGACGGCCTGCATAGAGTTAACAGTGAGATCAAATAAGGCTAGCGGGGACAAGGAAGGAATTATACAGAAGGAAGAAGAACTCGTTGAACTAGGCTGCCAATGATCACGATATTTGGTAGAAAATTTCACTAAGGAGATGTTAGCAAATTGTGGGGGCCCAGCAGGGTCGAAGCCTACTGGGGCCACGGGTAGTATGAAAGTGAAACCCGGGGCCCTGGGACGAAGGCAAAGAAGGAACAGGAGTAGGTTTTTAGTCAGTAAAAGTCTAGTCACTATCTCTCGCTCCGCCAAGAGCGAGATTTGTCATTAGATGATTTTCCCATATTAAAAAAAAATACTGTTCAGTGACCAGACCTACCAGTCCTGTGCTGCTCGTATTCAACGGATGCCTGCTATCTTCACCAAGTCATCGAACCACTCATCTATATATTTTGCTAAATTCCCCTATTTTAATTACAAACATTCTCACACCACAAAAAATACGAACGAGAACAAAGTGAGAACCCGCTGTAGATACTCCACCAGGGTAGGGTTGTCCATTAGCGGTATTAAACCTTGGCCTTCAAGCAATAGTGCACAGCCTTAACAAAGATGACGGTATGTCACCAGGTCGTGATTCGTGACGTCACACGAAATGGTATGACGCACATGTGAAATTCGTGCCAGCAATGTGGATAACAGGCGTTTTAGGGATGTATTACTATTGGTTGAGTACGAGCAGCTGATAGAATGAAAGATCGATACTTAAGAAATTTTAAGACAAAACAATGATGTTGTCGATTAATAACATTGTTCAGGCAGGGGCCATAGTCTTAACATAGTTCCTGGTAACCAGTCCACTTAAGACTCCAAAAACCATAGCCTTATATCTTAGTTTTCCATAATATATGTCGCAGTAGATTTCCACCAACCGGGGGTTGTCTTTGGATGCACTAGCATAGTACGTACAGGGATAATCACCGGTTCGTACCACTTTCCATTAAAAGCGTCTAAAAGGGCCTCTGCGAGTTGGTTTCGGTTCCTCGTACGCCTTCCAAAGGTCCAGGACCACAGGGTCCTGAGATAAATGAATGTATAAAAACAGTCCATCCAGTCGAGTCGTAGAACCAAAAATTCGAAGACATGTGACATTCACCAACCCGCACTGGGCCCGCGTGGTGGATTACGGCCCATTCCCTTTCCTAGAAAGGAGGCCTGAGTCCCAGCAGTGGGAACATTAAAAGGCTGACTATGCTATGCTATATAAAAACAGTGATGTTGTCGATTACAGTTATAGCCTTATGATATTTACGAAATAATACTACCATAACTTTAATTAAATTACTTTATGCTTGTATTTTTTTTTAATCCAAACTAATAGTATTAAGTGTTGACCATTTTGCTTGTTTATGAGCTCTAGATGAAGTGTTTATCTTCGTCAGCCAGTCCTAGATTTTTATGATGATCCTTGATCGTGAAAACGTAAAGACTTTTTATAACAAGTACCCGTTTTATATGCTGAAAATTGTCAAGATGGCAGCCGTAAAATGTGGACTCGGGTTACGATATCGATAACCCACGAGACTGAAAATTCACGACCAACGTCTGTCTAAGTTTACACCCTTAGAACTTTCAGGCAACCTAGATTTGAGTGTCTTCAACGGTCGTAAAAGTAACAAGTAAAATAAAACATAAAATGTATAGATACTATTCTTACGACAGTAGGTATATCAAGAAAGGAACATGAGAAGTAGAGACGAAAGTAATAATAATTGTAAAGTAATTATAATAAATCGTTTATTGATGATCAGTAAGGTGCAGATGGTAATAAAAACAAAACTTAAACTATTAAAAAGATAGATATCCTAATAAGTTAAGTAACCACATTATAGGGTGGAATATATTGATGTAAATACATGTATCACATCTGTTTACAATTTATGTTTCCCTGTTTCTTAATCTAGGGTATACCTGCAGTTTAAAAGAAAGTGAACGGCTCTAAGGGCATGTTTTAACATTTCTAAATTATTAAGCAAAGCTGAGAGGATCATGCTTAAAATACTCAAATTCAGAAACCCGCCTTAAGACATTCGTTCCATCCCGTTCAAGTGAGTCTTTTGAGTGTGAAAGAATAAAAAACATACAAACTTTTATAATCTTTTTTAACCTTTACAATCTTAGTACGATGGCCACTAAGCAATCGAAATATACGTTCATGAAGGTATATTATCAAACATCCCGAATTTAGCAATAACGACCTTAACCTACCTAACGATTTATGTATGTACTTAAAGTAGGTTTGAGTTTTCTGATAGCTACAACCCACGGGTCAGTTAAGAGTGAATAAGTTACTTCTAGGCAGGCGTGCTCCATTTTCGACCACATCTATCATTAGATAGACAGTCGACTAGCCCAAGCTGAAGCAGTGATGATTAATTACAACCTGCAAATTCTCGGTCTAAGCGAAGTGAGGAGAAATGGTTTTGGCGAGATGAGAACGTCTGGGGGCTTGACTTTGCTGTATTCGGGCAAAGAAAGTGAGGAAGATGTGCATGAGTATGGCGTGGGACTCCTCCTTTCTAATGCAGCAAGGAAAAGCCTTGTGGACTGGAAACCAATTTCAGACCGGATCATGTACGCCCGTTTTAGCTCAAGAGCCCGGAAGATTTCTATCGTACAGTGTTACGCCCCAACCAATGCATCATCGGAGGATACCAAAGATGACTTCTATAATGCCCTTAACGCCACCCTTAGAGGCATAAAAAAGCAAGACATCGTCTTCGTCATGGGGGACCTAAATGCAAAGGTTGGGAAGATAAACACTAACCGCGAGCGGCATATGGGTACGCAGGGACTTGGAGTATGCAACGAGAACGGCGAACGATTTATCGAGTTTTGTCAGAACCACGACTTGACCATCGGAGGTACATTATTTATCCATGGCGACCACCATAAGTACACGTGGAACTCACCCGATGGAGTCACCAAAAATCAAATTGACCACCTTGCCATTAGTTCCAAGTGGCGTTCTTCATTGCTCGATGTCCGTAACCGCAGGGGCGCCGATATTGATAGCGACCACCATCTGGTTGTTGCTGAAGTCCGGCTTAAAATTGCAGTGGCCCGTAAAGTTGGAGGACTGGGTAAAATAGGAAGAAGGTTCGATGTGAGCAAATTGTATGACTCCGACATCCGAAAAGCTTTTCAACTCGAGTTACGCAATCGTTTTTCGGTACTCGAAGCTGCTACGGACTCACTGGACGAGGAGTGGAACCGTATCAAAGTGGCCTATACAGAGACCAGCGCCGTTGTTTTGGGACACAAATCGAACAATTCTCGCGAAGACTGGATGTCACAGCGTACGTGGAGCCTGATTGAAGACAGACGAAACCTTCATCTGAGACTGCTTGAGACACATAATGATACCGTAAGAACCGACCTTAATATGCAGTACCGCCAAAAGCGCAAAGAAATTTATCGCAGCACCCGCAAAGATAGGAGACGGTGGGCTGATGGTATTGCGGATCGTGCTCAACAAGCTGCGAACTCCGGTAACCTAAGGGAGTTACATAACGCTACCAAAACCTTGACAGGAAACAATAAGTCAAAAAAGAAGCCACTGAAGTTCAAAGATGGTCAGCTCATTGTGACGTCAGAAAAGCAGCTGCTTCGCTGGCGTCAACACTTTGAAGAGGTCTTCCATCCGCAGCATTGACCCCGGACTCATTGCAGACTGTATCTCCACCAGCCCGGTTGCTCGACATCGATACGGAACCACCATCAGCCTCTGAAGTTGCTAAAGCAGTCCACTCTTTGAAGGCAGGTAAAGCGCCAGGACTTGACCTGATTACGGCGGAAATGCTACAAGCTGACATATCCTCTGCCGTCGATGTTCTGACGCCCCTTATTGAAAAGATCTGGACCGCCGAAGAGCTCCCGGACGAATGGAACAAAGGTCTTTTAATCACTGTACCCAAGAAAGGTGATCTTAGTCAGTGCAATAACTGGAGAGGTATTACATTGCTCTCAATTCCCTCAAAAGTGTTCTGCAGGATTATCTTGGATAGGTTGTCTAAGGCCGTGGATCCTCTCCTACGCAAGGAGCAGGCTGGTTTCCGCTCTGACCGCTCGTGCACGGACCAGATCAACACTCTTCGTATCATACTTGAGCAGGCAGCAGAATGGCAGAGGGAGATTTATCTGACTTTTGTCGACTTCGAAAAAGCCTTTGATACGCTGAAGTGGTCCAGCATCTGGTCTCGCCTACTGAGCATTGGAGTACCACCGAAAATTATCCGTCTTCTGGAGGCTATATACAGGAAGTATTCTTGCAAGGTTACGCACGACGGCCTCATCTCTGATGACATCGCAGTTCACGCTGGTGTCCGCCAGGGCTGCCTACTCTCGCCGCTTCTCTTTCTTGTGGTTCTTGACGGAATAATGCTTCGCATCTCCAATAACAGGCGCCGCGGGATTGAGTGGGGTTTGTCCGACGTCTTGGAGGACCTAGATTACGCCGATGACCTATGCCTCCTGAGTCATACCCACGCCAACATGCAAGCAAAGTTGGAAGATTTAAGTCGGGAAGCTGCAGAAACTGGCCTTAAAATAAACATCCGGACGACACAGGAGATGAGAACGGGTGTGAGGAATCCCGCACCGTTAATGTTGAACTCAGAGGTAGTGGAACGCGTACACAAATTTACCTACCTGGGAAGCGTCGTTTCAGAAACCGGAGGTAGTGAAGAGGACATCACTTCACGGATCGCCAAAGCTCGAGCAACCTTCGCGCAGCTGAGACCTGTTTGGCAGTCGCGGAAATTGACCCGAAGGACAAAACTTAAAATCTTCGGGTCAAATGTCAAATCTGTACTGCTATACGGGTGCGAAACATGGAAGGTCACAAAGGACATCTCACGCCAAATCCAAGTTTTCGTCAACCGCTGTCTCCGTCGCATCCTCGGAATTTACTGGCCCGAGACGATATCCAACATGGAACTGCTGGAAAAATGCCACGAGAGCCCGATCGACCGCCAGATCAAGCGTCGCAAGTGGAGGTGGATTGGTCACACGCTTCGAAGGAATTCCGATCACATACCCAAGCAAGCTTTGGACTGGAATCCGCAAGGAAAAAGAAAGCGTGGCCGTCCCCGTCAAACCTGGCGTCGCACCGTATTGGCAGAAGCGGCAAGCAACGGAATGACATGGAGCGAGGTGAAGCGTGAAGCTCAAGATCGTTCGCGATGGAGAATTACTGTGGACGCCCTCTGCCCCATCTAGGGGACATAGGACATTAAGTCAAGTCAAGTCTATCATTAGATGAGATAGTGGTTAAGGGCAAGCCTACAAATAATAAAAAAGTATACATTTAGGACACTTTAAAAAAAGTTTCTTAAAATATTTATAGAAAAGATCTCTCACAAATCGAACGCTTTACTACGATTAATAAAAATTACATGTGTTTGTCTTCAATAACGTTTACTAAGTCATTTGAAACCGGGGCTTAGCCGTAAATAGCACAGTTAATCCCAAACTTTTGGACAGTCATGGAAACTCAGTTACCAACTAAAACAAATTAAGGGTAGGCCTACAAATAATAAAAAAATAAAAACGTGGTACTCTTATAACTTTTTTGAAGTAAAACCATTTAGAACACTTTTAAAAAAAAATCTTAAAACATTTACAGAAATGATCTCTCACAAATCAAACGCTTTACTAGGATTAATAAAAACTACACGTGTTTGTCCTCAATAAGTCATTTGAAACCGGGGCTTAGCCGTAAATAGTACAGTTAATCTCAAACTTTTCGACACGGAAACTCACTGTTACCAACTAAAACGAATTAAGAGGTCACCCATCCCTAATAAATCCTTATTACAGGAGAGTAATAACTTACAGAATGATAAACTGCTGTACGACAAACTTATCTGGATTACAACTCCGAAAATCTACACTTAATTGGGCGAAAACAAGAATGATTAACATTGTTTTCATGACGATTTGATATTAACAGGAAGGCGACAACTTTGACTAATTAGTTTTATTATACTTTTTCTGGGAATAATTTCGAGAATAACTTTACTATTTAAGAGGACTATGGGCGGGTTTCTGAATTGAGTATTTTGGGTTGGGAGCGTCTCAAACCATACTTAAATGCCAAATTTTGACAGGTTTTTAAGGCAAAGTAGAGTTTGAGTAGTTCTCAACTTCGAATGCTTAAATCAGAAATCGGGGGTAAAGGAGCTAATTGTGAGTTTTGTAATGCGCAAAGTTATATGATCCGCTGCAGTAAACTTAATTAAAAAAGTATATGTTATTCTTCAGGAGCTATGTAGATCTTTATTCATATTTATATATACATCTTAACTATTAAATATTATAACTTAATACGTATTTAAACAAACTGAAAATAATAAATATGAACAAACGGGTAGAAAAAGAACTCATAGGGCATCAAAAAATTCGTCCACATCAATGTCAAAGGGAAAAGTGCCCAGAACGCTGGTAGCATTGTCACGCTGGATGCCAATGCTGATTTGTTGACCGAAGAAAAGCCCAGCCCTCTGGTAGATAGTGTGTTTAAAACATAACACAGTTAATTTAGTACGCTAAAAAAATCACGAAGATCCCTCTAAAAAATTATTTTATCGATTAAAAACCGGACTAATATACATAATTATAATCATTCCGATTGCTTGTCAGATTATTCTACAATCAACGTTTACAGACCATCCGGGTGTTATGTCTGGTGGGCAACTGCCCCATAGATGATTTCGGGCTGTTCTAAATGTTCCAATCGCGAACTTTAATTGCGCGATGCAGGATTAGTTCTTATGTGACGCCATAGATGTCGCTACAGAATGATGATGATGAACGTTTACTACTATAGTGTTTTAATTTTATAATCAAATCGGTAGTTTTTTAGTAAATCGCTAAAAACTTCATATTTTGCAAGTATTGTGTCTTTATTTTGTATGCAGTCCGAGAATGACCGCGCTTTAGGTCCTGTAGTCCTTTTAATCAGTGCAAGGTACTCGACTGGTGTGTTCAATGTACCTAGGAGTAACTTGATATAGTAAGTCAACTATGTTCTAAAATTCAGTTTGATGGTCGAAGAAACATTTCGAAAAAGGCATGATCAATCTTATAATGTTCCCTCTACTGAAACTCAGGTCTCCTCTCTATGAGAGAAACTTAGCCGCCACGCGAGCCCAGTGTGAATTGGTGGATGTCACTAGTAGACGCACAGGATCGGTCGTTGTGGAGACGCTTGGGGGAGGTCTATGTCCAACAGTGGACGCCTATCGGCTGAAATGATGATAATGATGACTAGTCTTCGAATTTTTGATACTAAGAAATGCTGATTTCCACACGACGTTTCCCTTCACCTTGAGAGTAATGGTGATGAAATTTTGATAAAGTAAAGCGTCTGCTCGGGTTTGAACCCGTGTTGAACAACTCGTAAGTCAGGGCTACTGTATAACCTATATAACATTACAATCAGCCTTATAATGTTCCAACTGCTGGGACTCAGACCTCCTCTATATAAGAGGGAATCATAAATATGAAGGAATTATTTAGGTAGGTATATGAAAAGGATTACCACTGCGTTACCACTGATCTACATCACATATATCCCCAACTATATTGCCTTAGCAATCATGCCATAGATGTAATAAAACAAGATAGATACCTATACAAATGTCTCATTACACTGTGTCATCAATGCTTTATCGTTTCCCATTAAACGTAACTCCGAACCATAACTAGTGTCGTATTCTATATACATAGGTACCTATGTACAGAGATTGAACAGTAACTAAAACAACATTCAAGTCTATCAGTGTAGACAGACAATCAGGGCACATAATTAACTACCTACGGTGATAGTAGATGGTACATTATGTATCTACGTATATAGGACAAGGCGTGTTTGTACTGAATACCATTACTCTGAGTCAATACACTATCAGATTCAGAGGTGCATATTATTGGATAGTTTGTTTGCTGGAATATAGAATGTGATTGATAAATGTTATATAAAAATTCTGAAATTACACTGTGTGATGTTTGTTTGTTACTTTCTGACGCTCAAACGGCTGAACGGATTTCGTTGAAACTTGGAACACGAATAGACCATGTCCTGGAATAGCATAGAGAATACTTTTTATCCCAGGGGTAAATAAGCCTTGAGATATTTTTTTCTTTCATGCAGCAACTGGTAAATAATAATAATAATAAATAAAATAATGTAGCCATTCTTTCTTTTTCACTTAAACGGCTGTTCAATCTTTATCAAGCGCAAGTTCGATCGTGTATGGAATACTGCTCTCATCTTTGGGATGGGTCTGCCAAATACCAGCTTGATGCTCTGGAGTCGATTGAGAAGCGAGCCAAGAGGATCATCGGTGATGATGCTCTTGTCGAATCAAAACTCCAAAGCCTTGAGCACCGACGCCGAGTTGCTAGCCTGTCGGTTTTCTATCGATTACACTTCGGGGAGTGTACGTTAGAATTGCACAATTTAATTCCACCAAGTTCATTCCATCATCGGACCACTAGACGTACGGCGTTGCGCCATCGGTACATGGTGGACATCCCACCCATACGTATAAAGCGTTTTGGGAACACATTCATAATGCGTACAGCCCTGCCGGAGTCTGTGTTTCCTGATAGCTACAACCTAGGGGTCTTTAAGTCAAGAGTGAATAGGTTACTTCTAGGCAAGCGTGCTCCATCGTCGGCCACATCATCGCTTACCATCAGGTGAGATAGTGGTCAAACGCGAGCCTATCGATAATAATAAAAAAAAAACGGCAAGAAGCTAATTGCTTAACAATCAAATAGTTTCAAATAGTTTTCATCCCAACAAACTAGCCAACAACAAAAAGATCACCATTTTACTTTTTTGAAAAGCTCAGAAACAAGGGTCTTCCATATAATCTTTAACCACCCCTAAATCTTCTTAAAGGGGTAGTATTAAGAACTAACAACGACAACCTTTATTATTTACAGGTCGTCTAGGTCACCAATTTTGTGACAATGTTCAAGGTATTTTGAAAATTGTATACTGTATACTGTGAATAAGTAGAATATCAATTCAATAAAATCAATCACGGTCAGCAGATAACCCACAAAAATAAAACAGCCTGGATGCAGACAAAATCCCGCATTTCTCCACAACAATTTCAATAAAAATTCAGGGCTCGATAGCGACCGCAATGCAATCAAAGTAGCCACTCGACGACCGCGTTGTGGACCGACGGCCCAATGGCCCGGGCCAAAAGAATGGCCGGCTTTCTCTAGCCGGAGGTTTATCACGATTTCACGAAACACGATTGTCCCAAATCGGGGAACTTGTTTTCAGAAAATCGACTTCGTTTCTTAAACACCGCCTTGCAGCACGTAAAACATTTGTCTTGGCACTTAAAATTGGAATTAAGGAAAAAGATAGATATTCTAAGAATTAAATAGAGTTCCGCATTTTGTGGAAAACGGGCTTTTTTTAATTCAATATATTCTTTGGGATCACTAGTTTGTTATTTTGTATGCATTCTGTGTCTGT
Source organism: Mythimna impura (assembly GCA_905147345.3). Classification (NCBI taxonomy): domain Eukaryota; kingdom Metazoa; phylum Arthropoda; class Insecta; order Lepidoptera; family Noctuidae; genus Mythimna; species Mythimna impura. Next base: position 9,883,030 of record LR990347.1, on the reverse strand, counting down.
CAAATGCACGCCCCCCACACTGCAACGAGAATAACTTCGCAGTTGAGTAAAAACTACGCTTGAACGTTTTTGAAGGAAAATTACTTGTGTCTGTGATCATTTTTTCGTTTTAATTCCTATTCTCTTGCCTACATAATATAATTATATTTTGGATGTATGTATATATCTATTCCATTTATATTATCAATTTTAGTATTAAGTACCTATTTAATTTCTGTTGGCAACTTACCTGGCAATGGCAATTATATTTTCGAGGCATTTGGGGTTGAAACTCTTGAGCCATGGGGTCCTAATGCTCTTACGATTTTTAAAGAATTATCCAAACGCCTTGTTGTCAACACTCCGCAAGGGCTGGCTTTTACCTCGGTCAGAGGCATTGCCATACAACGTGGCGTTGGACCGTTGATCTGGTGAGAGTCACGGGAATCCGATGGATGCGAGACGCATAGGACTGCTCATTATGGCGACACTTGGGGGAGGCCTATGTCCAATAGTGGACGTCTTTCGGCTGAAATGATCATACAACGTGGCAATGCCGCCAGTCTTTTGGCCACACTTTCAGCCAACAGCGATACGTAGGAATTTTTTGATGCCATATTTTAACTAGGAGTTTTTAGTTTTAATATGTTAAGTATTTTTATTTTTTTTGTTTTATTATAAATACTATTTACATTTTACTTTTATATTTGCACCAAGTGCAACCCTATTTTTTGTCCTGCCAGGCGAACTCTGTCCATTCCAGGTCGTCTGGAAAATCGCCGAGTGTGATAAGGCCGCCAATTGTATATTTAATATAAGGTTTCCTTTTTTTAAATTGTAATCTAATGAATAAATATACTAGCACCTGTTTTACTTATACTTAACGAACCTCAAAACTTACTAAATTTCTTGACTACGAACCGAGTATTAAAATAACCAAATACAATGTCCTTAAATCGCCCCTAATAGCTGACATTTTAAACGCCCACGAAACAGTGATGCCAGCCATCAATTTAATTAAAAATCCAGTATCAAACTCATTTTCTCGTCACTAAACCGAACCTGTCCTAGTAAATTGCTTACTTAATTGGAAAAGCTTAAAACCCTTTGATTAAACAACGGATCCATTCCATTAGTTCGACTTTATTCTCAGGTTTTTAGAATGGATACGTTGGTTTGTGTTTTATCTACCGGAAAAGTGCTTTAAACCTCTTGACCCATTGTAAAATATGCAGCAGGGAAGGCCGGTGGAAAATGTTTGGCCATTTGTCGCTGCGAGGCGACGAACCGGCGCGAGAACTGTTTCAAAAACCTTTGGGGAAGCCAGTATTTGAACTAGCATTCTATTTTGTATGTCTGACTATCCTACATTTGAAAACAAAATTCGGTAGTTGACATTTTTTTTTTATGAAAAAGTAACTTTATCCAAAATGGCATTCGGAAATAATTTTTCTAAATCCGCTTAATATTATTTAGCTCAAAAAATCTTTTAAATTTGATGGAAGGGGAAAATGTCACGTAAAAGAATAAGGATGCAGACACTGAAATGTGACGTTACCGCCATTACGTTACGTGCGTACAAGGTGTCTCCACTACGCTCCCACTCTGCCTCATACCGATATTTAAAATAAATACTAATTGCTGTTTCATTTTGTAACCACTTTGGATGCTCTTTTCAGAATCAGATTTCTTTTTAAGTAATGGTACTCGTATTTGTGTAATTTATTTCATCACCACTGCTCTCAAAACGGTGAAGGAAAACATCGTGAGGAAACCGGCATGTCCTAGAACCAAAAATTCGAAAACGTAATGTGACATCCACCAACCCGCACTGGGCCCGCGTGGTGGATTACGGCCCATTCCCTCTCCTCATTCGATGACATCTCTCGCCCTTGGGCGGAGCGAGAGGGTGTGTCAGACTTTTACTGACTAAAACCCACTCATGTTCCTTCTTTGCCTTCGTTCCAGGGCCCCGAGGTTCTCTTTCGCACAACCCATAGCCCCAGTAAGCTTCGACCCTGCTGGGCCCCTACGGTTTGCTGACATCTCCTTGAGGCGCGCGTAAGTACTATGGCGTCAATGGCAATGGCACTGGGGAAATGTGTTTAGGTATATATAGGTATATAGGTACAATTCTGCTGAACAATAAAGGAAATATTATGAAGATACTGTTATTAGACACTATAAAGTTTCTTTAGATAATACTTAGCAGTAACCTTCTTATATAGCAAAAGGTTTCCGCTAAATTGGACCTCAAAACGAATACAGGACCAAACGATTACCCAACTTACTGTACTCTATAGAAATCTAATCAAGAATGCCGATTCGTAAATACCGCTCATCGGGCTATATGTAAGAGGTTTAATACGCAATATTAGGGATTAATACGGAGCAATATTGCTCAATTGATTCCTATCGGAATTCCGGAACTGCCATACTAAAGGATAATGAATTTGTTTCTTTTTGCTGATTTCTTGAAGAATGAGATTTTATTTAGATGTTATTTTTTTTTTGTCTCTAGGTTTTGTCTTTAACATGTAGAGGTACCTAAATAAAATTATCTAGCAAAATTCCGACGATATGATGAGTCCGTCTATATCGACGATAAATAAAAATCTTATAATTTCAAATAACTACAGGCCCTACTTACTCGTTATTATCTTTCACTAATTTAATTATAGCTAGCATGTTGCCACTTGGTTTCTCTTTATAAATTAACTACGGAACTAACTCCCTATTTTTCGACTGCCCCAGGAGCGCAATGTGCTTCGAGAAGTACCCATGTGTGTTTTTGCCTATTTCTTTGGCACACTTTGCATCCGAAACAGCTGGATGAACTTGTAACACATTTTATTTCTTAGATTGGAAATCATCCAATGACATCTCTCGCCCTTGGGTGGAGCGAGAGAGCGTGTCAGACTTTTACTGACTAAAACCCACTCCTAGTTCCTTCGTTGCGTTTCATTCCAGGGTCGGCCCTGGAATGAACCGTGAAAATGGTCTTCCTTTCAGAAGTGAACCCATGGCCCCAGTAGGCTTCGACTCTGCTGGGCCATCTCCTTGAGGCGCGCGTGGAACGATACGCGCCCTCGACGACTTGAGTTTGGTCTGGACGGTTACAAGACGGTCGGACGATGAGCTACCCATTGCTCCCAAGCCCGCGCCTATGGTGGCCGGATATCAGGATCGGGATCCCGGCGGCTGAGGCGTGAGGGCCCTTGCCTCACGCGTACAGCCGCCTCCTTTGCTAGCATTACTGCTTCGCAGAAGTAGGCGACCGCCTGCTACTCCTCCTCGCTTCGGACCATGGCCTGTATCAAGATCGTAGCCGCCGATCGCCTTCGCCCCCACGAAGACACGGCGGAACTTGACTTAACACATGAGATATCGTTAGATTGGTCTTGATACTTGCAGTAACATAAACCGCATTAATTAAAAAAATCAACCTAGTGCAAGTCGGACTCGCACGCGAAGGCTCCTACCGTCCGTAGCAAAAAACGGCAATAAAATCGCGTTTGTTGTATGGGAGCCCCACTTAAATATTTTTTTTTATTCAGTTTATAATATTTGATGTTATATCGGCAACAGAAATACTATCACGGTTCATGAGATACAGCGTGGTGACAAACAGAAAGATGGACAGCAAAGTGATAGCAATAGGAACCCGTTTGTACCCCTTGAGTACAGAACCATAAAAAGAAACAAATATAAATAAGAAAAAATACAATTACACTGTTCTATTTTTTCTCACATATATTTAGGTATTTTCATGTGGAGTATCAAAATGAAAAGCTCTACGAGACGTGCTATAAAATTAAATGCTCGTATACCTAACTCACTAAAATGTAAAAAATATTAAATATAAAAATTTAAAAAACTATTTTGTTTTTCATCACCACTGCTCTCAAAACGGTGAAGGAAAACATCGTGAGGAAACCAGCATCTCCTAGAACCAAAAATTCGAAGACATGTGACATCCACCAACCCGCACACTGGGCCCGCGTGGTGGATTACGGCCCATTCTCTCTCCTAGAGAGAGGAGGCCTGAGCCCCAGCAGTGGGAACATTAAAAGGCTGAATATGCTATGCTATGCTATGCTAACTATTTTGTATGTACTTATTTTCCTATTACTGTTACACACGGTGTCTACATATCTATTTTCTTCCAACTCTCCTTTCGCAGGTGTGCTGAAAGAGATTTCTTTAGAAATAAGCACCACCTCTGTATCTATTTTTCTGTTTCCTTCTTTTAATCTTTTATTTTGTGTGTGTGTGTACATAAATCATTAAATAAATAAAAAACCGTCCACTAAGGAGCAACTAAAAAGTTTGACCTTTCAAACAATTTGTGGAATCAAGCCAGTGATTGAACTAAAATAAATTCTAAATAGTTCTTTTTTTTAATAATTTGTGGAAATATAATTAAACTTTTTATATTTTTTACCCGACTGCAACAAGGATTATTTTAGTGTTGTCTTTTCACTTATTGGCGCATCGCACAGTTACAAAGACAGGCCTTTGATAGTACGTTGCCCGCTGGCCGAGCTTCATGTCATCAGATTATTTCCTCACTTGACCTGTTTCTTACGCTTCATGGAATCTCACCAGAATCTATTTGACCAAGGCTTTCTCACCGATGTCATATGAAAGATAATTTTAACAGAATTGACCTATAAATCTCTTACAGATACGTCGCTATTGATTATTTGCTTTACATTAATATTATGGTGTCCAATAGCTTTTTTTAGGGTTCAGTACCTCAAAAGGAAAAACCGGAACCCTTATAGGATCACTTTGTTGTCCGTCTGTAAGTCTGTCTGTCAAGACCCTTTATCTCGGAAACGCGTCAAAGTATCGAGTTGAAATTAAAACTATATACTCAGGTCTGCGGTCCCTTGAAGCTGTGAAAGAAACATACTTCTGAGTTAACGAAAAAAAAGATACGGCCGTTTATATCGCAAAAAACGTTTATTTCGACATTCTTAAGGGAATCAAAATTCATAGGGTACTTCCCGTTGACCTAGAATCCTGAAATTTGGCATGAAGCGAGGTCTCATAGCACAAATATAGGGAAAAATCTGAAAACTGTAAATTTGTTGTTACACTACAAAAAAAAAATTGTTTGTGATTCGAAAAAATCTTCATAGCTCAATTCGGGATTGAACTGTTTTCATAGGCAAAATTGTACGCAACCCGAGTGCGACTCGCACTGGCCCGGTTTTATTTATTAATTTTTTAGGTGGGAAATTAATGACTTCTCGTGCTTTAAGCGGGAGCGCGAGGGCATGTCAGACTTTTACTGACTAAAGTCAACTCCTATGATTCATCTTTGTTTTGCGATTTAGGATCCTGGGTTTCCTTTTCGGACTACCTAACAAGTCTGTTCGGTCAGTTAGTTGTCCTTAATTTGTTCTGTCAAAAATAATTTATAGTAATAATTTACAGTTAATCTTAATGTTCACGGTCAGGAAAAGTTTGAATGGAATTTAAAAAAAAAGTAGTTTTTACAGTTTTCCGGTCACATTTTTTTTTTATTTTTTAAACATCATAATAAGTTTCAAATATGTATTTAAAAAAAATGCCGCCGTCACCGGAAGGCATGCTTTAAAATTTATCACGTCTTTATATTAATGTATCGAGATCATCATCATCATTTCATCCGAAAGACACATACGCCAGAACGAACTGTCCTGTGCGTCACGCATCCATCGAGACAATTACTGTGTTAAAAGGTCTTTGTATCCTGAAATGCAGGCTTGCAGCCTAGTTTAGGCACCAGTCTCCCACAATAATAAAACTTTTGTCACATTTTTAGTCTATTACTTCAGGCGGTAATAAGTGAAACCTTTCTACACAATTCTTTTAAGGGGAATTTTTCACTCAGTATTCCTAGGTAAATAAAAAGTTGAAATAAGCATTAAAAAATGCGTATTGTATGTGTATTTTATGGCGGTAAGTCCCCTCTTTGAAGCGAGGAGGAGTGGCAGGCGGTCGCCTCCTTCTGCGAAGCAGTAATGTTAACAAAGGACGAGGCCGCACGTGCACGCGCGAGGGAGCGGTCCTCACGCCCCAGCCGCCGGGATCCCGATCCCAATCCCGATTTCCGATCACCGTAGGCGCGGGCTTGCGAACGGCGAGCAATGGGTAGCTCGACGTCCAATCGTCCGGTAACCGTCCGGACGGAGCCCAAGTCTTCGACGGCACGTACTGTTCCACGCGCGCCTCTAGGAGATGTCAGCATACCGTAGGGACCCAGCAGGGTCGAAACCTACTGGTACCAAGGGTCTGCTTCTGAAAGGAAGACTCGGCCCTGGTATGAAAGGTAACGAAGGAACAGAAGTAGGTTTTTAGTCAGTAAAAGTCTGACACACTCTCACGCTCAGCTCAAGAGCGGAGGAGGTCATTGGACGATTTTACAACCGAAAAAAAAAGTATGATTGTGTATTGAAAATTGCATAAGCTGTTTTTCCTTAACGATCACTTAAAAACTTTCTTTTAAAATTAAAGATGCAAAAAATCCTGGCAAAACAAACAAGTATCAAAACTTTTTAACAGCCAACTACCAACACGTCACATCAGCTTGGTCCACACAACAAAAACTTCCTAAACGGGAAAAGCAGAGAACTTTTTGTTAGGCCAACACGCCAAACAGTCAACAGTGTGTGCTAACCCTAAAACAAATAGCAGTAAGCCACAGCTGAACAAACAGAGTACAATTTGCATGTCTGATTAGAATAATGCTATGTGCGATTTGAAAAACAGTTCCAGTGAACTTTTTGTACCAATGATTTCTTTTTTCTCGTTTTCCTCAGATGCCATTCATATACTTTGTTTTTTTTAATTGTTAATATCAATTTAAAAAATCTTATTAACATATTTTTGGTCATAAATTAAACTATATTACAGAGTAAAAGGCCCAGTAAGCAATAAAATACACTTGTGTTTGGGCTATTTCCCATTTATCTATTTAATATATACCTTTTAATTAATTTATAAATTAACTTACAATTTAATCATCAATAATTTATTCCATAATTATAAAACTGTTGTCACATTTTTAATCTATTATTTCAGACAGTAGTAAGTGAAACATTTCTACACAGTAATAATTTAATAATAATATTTAAACAAGACAGAATACCTTTTGACATTACGTACCCACCTAAATATTGCTCATTGTCCATAAATCGCATTTTGACATTATACATTGTATATACATTTAAATCTAATAATAACGTAATTAAAACTAACTTACAAAATAAAAATAAAATCCGTAAAGTACTAAAAAAAGCAATCTAAAGTACGGCGTCGAAAAACTCCTCCACATCGCTGTCGACTGGTAATGTACCCAAAAGACTGGCGGCATTGCCACGCTGAATGGCAATGCTTATCCTTTGTCCGAAGTAAAAGTCAGCCCTTGGGTCATGCGAAGTGTCAACAAGGCGTTTTGAAAGTTCTTTAAATAATTTGTGAGCACTCGGACCCCACGATCCGCGAGTTTCAACCCCAAACGGCTCGAAAATATAACTACCAACAAGGTTATTATATTTCCGCCGCTTGAGGTTCTCTGCAGCCGCTGAGGCAGCACCGGCACAGCACGACGAGCTAGGGAGATGAGATGGCGCAAGAGTATCGACACAAGTAGCGTCCCACACTAAAGGCCTACCCATCTTCCATGGAAATAAAGACATACCGTCCGGTCTTTTGCCATCGTCGCGTGCCAGGCCATGAGGTTCCAATACGGCCGGAACGCCGACGGTGACAAGAGCACGTCGGATGATGTCGTTGATATTCGCGTGTCGCACTATGGGTACGTAATGTCAAAAGGTATTCTTACAATGTCAATATTTATTATGAATATAAAGGCAATATTTTTGGTTTAGAAATTCATTAACTAAATAGAAATAGTTCAACAAGACAGTAAAATAAAATAAGAAAATAATTCAAAAGGAAAACACAATTGTAATAACATGGATGCCATAAAATGGGTGTGAGCGTAGGACGTAGGGTGTAAATATATGTCATTGTGTCAGTAAGTGCGTGTATGTGAAATGTGTAAAGTGTGATAAGTAATAAGCTTGCTTTTGACCACTGTCTGATGGTAAGGGAGGACGTTGTCGATGTTAAAGTTTGCTTGCCCAGAAGTAACCTATTCATTATTTATTTAAATAGGAACAATCAAAACCATCGGTCAATTTGCGGTCAAATTGGATTACGTCCCAATCATCACAAGACTCAACTTGTGGACTGCTACTGACTGATGATGATGATTACTTACAGAATAAGACAAATTAGGTAAAATATAATAAAATACAATATAGGTAAATATGTTACAGTCAACTAGCATAATTCACCATTCAGTTAGCAGCCTAGCCTGACCAAATAGAGTTCAACTAGCGACCTGAATGATATTTAACCGAAGCGTCTAATACAATTTTTCGGGTAAAGCCGGTGATAGCAGCTAGTTCATACAATAAAGTGACCATTGTGACGAAAAGTACTTAGGCCACTCCAACACAGACACATTCGAAGGAGGAGATGACGGAGGCTAGAGTGAATGAGCAAAGTAAGCAAACGAAGACCCCGTCTTCTCCTTTGTGTTAGGTTCCTTTAAACACTGCAGACAGAAGTAAACGTCCCGCGCAGCGGTGCTTTATTAACTTATTTTACTTACGACCATCGTCAATACATTGCCGACTGAACGCAAACCAAAATATTTTTTCCAACTTGTGACAGCCTCTTTTATACGTGTATGTCCGGGCTAGGCAAGTAATTAAAGCAAGTAGCTTAGCTGTTTGATTGAATGGATTTGATTAATTCGAGCGACTAGTTGAATGGTACCGTGTAAAAAGGTTAGGCTGTTAGCTGATTCATGATAAAATCCAGTTCGCTGCGACATAATTATACACATTAGAAGAATGAGCTGGAAAAGCGAACCACGCAATGATAATGAACTAAGTGATTGACCTAGTTCTAGTTTGCTGATGACCAAACTATCACATAGTTATAGAAGAAATTAGAATAGATATATAAAGAATAGATCATAATATAAGGAATTAGATTATAGAACAACTAACTTCTGCTAGCAGTTTAACCCGTGAGAAAGCAGGGTTCTCAATACAGTTTTTGGACCCCCGTTTTATCCAATTCATCATCATCATTTCAGCCGAAAGACGTCCACTGTTGGACATAGGCCTCCCCTAAGTGTCGCCATAATGAACGGTTCTGTGCGTCTCGCATCCGTCGGATTCCCTCAACCCTTACCAGGTCATCGGTCCACCTTGTAGGAGGCCTCCCAACGCTATGTCTTCCAGTACATGGTCACCACTCCAGAACCTTTCGGCCACAACGGCCATCCGATCTGCGAGCAATGTGCCATGCCCATTGCCACTTCAGTTTGGCGATTCTTCGTGCTATGTCGGTAGCCTTAGCTCTCCTGCGGATATCCTCATTCAATTTATCCAATTAGGAGGTGAATTTCAAAAAATCTCTCATACTGCTAGCCGGCATCATAGAAAACAGGTTTGTGAAAATTTCACGCTCCTAACCCCAGTAGTTTCGACTGTGCTGATATGTCAGTCGGAACAGAACCCTAAAAAGGAGAAACTGACTGACTAGTTTCTCATGATGATGAGATATCAATAAGTGATAAAGTAGCATTCTACTGATGAAGGAATGAAAAAAATCAACCCAGTAATTTTTAAGTGTAAACATCACAAACAGAAATTAGAAATCAGAAACATTATTTATTTCAAATAGACCATATACGGGCACTTTTGATTTGTCAAAATGTCGGCCAGTCAAAAAAAAAATCTTATTATGAGTTACATAAATCTTGGTTCCATATTTCTTGTTACTTGAGTACAACGTAGAAAAATAAAAATAAAAATATTAAAAAAATTATATTTAAATAAACAAAAATACAAAAAAACCTACATCACTTGTACCAGTAAATACTCTATGACGGAAAGAAACTAGTCAGTCAGTTTTTCCTTTTTAGGGTTCCGTAGCCAGATGGCAAAAAACGGAACCCTTATAGATTCGTCATGTGACTGTCTGTCCGTCCGTATGTCACAGCCACTTTTTTCCGAAACTATAAGAGCTATACTGTTAAAACTTGGTAAGTAGATGTATTCTGTGAACCGCATTAAGATTTTTACAAAAAATAGAAAAAAAACAATAAATTTTGGGGGTTCCCCATACTTAGAACTGAAACTCAAAATTTTTTTTTCATCAAACTCATACGTGTATGGATAGGTCTTCAAAAATGATATTGAGGTTTCTAATATCATTTTTTTATATACTGAATAGTTTGCGCGAGAGACACTTCCAAAGTGGTAAAATGTGTCCCCCCCCCCGTAACTTCTAAAATAAGAGAATGATAAAACTAAAAAAAATATATGATGTACATTACCTTAGAAACTTCCACCGAAAATTGGTTTGAACGAGATCTAGTAAGTAGTTTTTTTTTTAATACGTCATAAATCGTAAACCACAATTTACCTTTTAAGTTTGTACGGAACCCTCAGTGCGCGAGTCCGACTCGCACTTGCCCAGTTTTATATATATTATAAAGACTAGCCACTGGCAGCTTCAGCACTGGCAGAAGCCAGTGGCTTCAAACGCGTGAAAGTAGGTTTCTCCATATAAACTTTAGACCCCCGTTTCATCAACTTAGGGGGTGAATTTTGGAAAATCCTCTCTTAGTGCTCACCTACGTCATAAAAGAAAGCCTTGTGCAAAACACGTTTTCAGTCCCAGTAGTTTCGGCTGTGCGTTGATATATCAGTCAGTTTCTCCTTTTAATTATTAGATTACTTAAGAGCATTCATCCGTTAAAACTACGCAGAAGCCAAAATCAATGATTTCCGACGGACAATATAACAATAATGTGTTTAATTTCTAGATAAGATATTGACGTCATATTATTGGGAATTTCATAATCTAGTGTATGTTCCAAAAACATTTCCAAATGATCGTATAGTTTTCCCATTAGAACAGTTCTTATCCAAGCCGTTTTTAAAACTAGCGGTCGACGGTCTACGCAGATGCGAGATAGTAGTTAAAACGTGTATGGTAAACTTACAACATTTTACTTAAAAAAAAAAAATAACATTGACTAGTACATGGCGCAAAAAAAAACACGATTGCTGTAAGTTTTCATTCAAGAAAAATAATCTCAAAACTTTCATTTTTAGCCGTTTTTGGAGATATTAAACGTGTTAGTTTAGGATAATATATGAGGCATTTTTGTTTTTTTTTTAGACTTATTAATTGAACGCATTTACGATCTATGACATGGTACAATATTTTTTTTAATAACTTATTTGTTTACACTACAATTAATTATTTAATATCACTTTATAATAGACGCGAAATCGCGTCAGCGCTTTGTACCGGCCGCGGCCGAGGTCTTTCAGATTTTTAGTCTTTCTATTCTACAGTGATACTAAATAATTAATTGTATTGTAGTGCACATTATTGTTACATTTTCTGTCGGAAATGATTGATTTTGGCTTCTGCGTGGTTTTAACGGATGAATGTTCTTAAAGAACGGTTGTTTTTTACATACATCACTTTAGTCCAGTTTATTTTTCGACAGGCATCTGTTTTGGAGCCAAAACTACTGACTTGTCTATCTTGTAATTGGTTAAGGCAAAGTTCTGACTTTCTGAGCCCTTTTTGTGTGAAAACTTTGATAGACTTGCCAGGATTTTTACGTAGAAGATGGCTTACAAGTTTTGAGATGATTTATGGTAATGTATTTACTTTTAAATTGTTTATCACGAGTTTGCACAATAGTTTACAAAATTGAGTAATCTAACAAACGAGTGTAAAATTTACTCTGAAATTATTACAGGCTTTGCCCGCTTGAAAGTAGAAAATATATAGACTACTAACTTTTGCCCGCGGCTTCGCCCACGTACCTAAAATATAGCCTATGTCACTCAGGAATAAAGCAGCTTTCTATCGGTGAAAAAATTTTTGCAATCGGACCAATACTTTCAAAGATTACCTCCTATAAATAAATAAAAAACTTTACCTCTTTATATTATTAGTGTAGATGTCACTAGCTACTTTGGGGGAGGCCTATGTCCAGCAGTGGACGTCTTTCGGCTGAAATGATGATGATGATGATGATGAGATATCACTAAGTGATAAAGTAGCATTCTACTGATGAAGGAATGTAAAAAATTAACCCAGTAATTTTTAAGTGTAAACATCACAAACAGAAATTAGAAATCAGAAACATTATTTATTTCAAATAGACCATATACGGGCACTTTTGATTTGTCAAAATGTCGGCCAGTCAAAAAAAAAATCTTATTATGAGTTACATAAATCTTGGTTCCATATTTCTTGTTACTTGAGTACAACGTAGAAAAATAAAAATATTAAAAAAATTATATTTAAATAAACAAAAATACAAAAAAACCTACATCACTTGTGCCAGTAAATACTCTTATCAACTCTGCAAAGTAGTTTTCCAGTTAGAATCAATTTCACACAGATGAAAAATGCACACGAAAGAATGAAATATGTAAATAATACTACAAAGCACACAAGAAAAGCGAGAAACGGCCATTAAAGTGAAAAGTTACGATACAGCGGGATCCTTCCGATGCGAGTGTCGCCAAATAATAAGCAATGCCATTACCGCTATCCTTCGAAACTTCGGCGCGGATTATATCGACGTCTATCACACCGATATGTGACAACATCGTGTTAGTAACTACATTTATTTATTTGTTTCGCATTTGCAAGGAACATTTTTCTCGTATTTTATCTGCAGTAGTTAGGTACATTTAGTGACTTTTTGTGGGCTGCACACAAAAAGCCTAGCCCTAGCCAAGTTACAACCGTTTCGTGTCGAATTCCGTTCTCCAATCAGTAACGCCTCGGTATCAGCAATTGTAGAAAACGATAAGTTGGTAGCCATGTTGACGCGCCTGAGTCGGCCGCTCGTTCTACAATGTAGCGTTTGTATAGCAAAGGATGTAGCTTTGAACATTGTAGAAACGATAACAATTCATTCTATCATTAAACAAAATCATATCACTCAAAAGATATCCACTGCTGAACATAGAGTTACCCTGTGCTTCTTGAATCTAGAGGATCCTCCTGCTGGTAACTTTGACGTCACGTTTGGCGAAGCAATTGGCTGTTGCACTACGTGTTGCGGGTTCAATTCCCGCATGGAGCAAATATTTTTTATGGCCTACAGATAGTTGTTCTGGATCTGGGTGTCTTGTGTATGTGAGCTTACATTTTTGTAAACGCATCCACGATACAGGAGTTAATCCTAATGAGGCAAAGCTTGCCGTCCGACTATTCGGTAACCGTCCGGACCGAGCCCAAGTTGTCGACGGCGCGTAGTGTTCCACGCGCGCCTCAAGGAGATGCCAGCAAAACCGTAGGGGCCCAGCAGGGTCGAAGCCTACCGGGGCCATGGGTGATGTGAAAGAGAACTCCAGGGCCCTGAAACGAAGTTAAAGAAGGAATATGAGTGGGTTTTTAGTCATTAAAAGTCTGACACTATCTCATGCTCCGCCCAAGATCGGGGAATGTCATTGGATGATTTTCTCCATTTGTGAGGTAAACGTTTTTCTTTTTCTTTTTTTAAAATTTTATTATTGAACTTAAGTACAGGGTGGCTCGATACAATATTTTTGTTCCACTTAGCTTTAAAGTGTTGCCAATTCTGATTAAATCAACTGACGGTGTAAATAAAGCCGAGCACATTAAGCTGAAAAGCGACGTGAGCGGCATGTGGAAAGTGCTAAATGTTTTCCAATAACTATTGGAGCATAACTCGAACTCGACGAGGGAACCAGGTCAACTGTTTTAATATAAAGGTATCTATTTTAAAGTATTTACTATGCAGATGCGGTTTTATTGAATTTTATGGAAAATCGATAGTCGCAATCGAATGTTATACGATATAATGGACCAATTACACGCAGCGGGCCTATAGATATATATATATCACTGAATTAGGGGCAGTGGTAACAGAATCCTAAAGATGATCGTTGAAAGCCCAGAGTCACCAGTGTGGGATAGGTTTATAAAACTGCATGTTTTATAAACTATTTATTTGCTGTGTATTATGTTTGACAAGTATTATGATTATTGTGTTTTTGAAATTACTTATTTTAATTTAATTTAATTTGTGAACTAACTTGATTATTATTTTAATGCATTTGAATATTATACTAGCGTAGTTTTAAGTTTCAGTTACTAACATAATATGGACATTAAAATTAGTCTGAAATATTTTTTTTTTTTATAATTGTTGGTTGTTGGTTGTGCTATGCGGAGAGTGACCGTGTGTACTAATAAAATACCCGATTTATTTAAAACTTTATGCACACCAAAAAAAAAGTACAGAGGAGGACTACATGCCTTAGGCATTTTGTACCTTTAGATGATGGAGAAAGTATTAGTGGTTTTTTTTTTTTCGGGTGGGAAAATCATCTAATGACATCCCCCGCTCTTGGGCGGAGCGTGAGATAGTGTCAGACTTTTACTGACTAAAAACCCACACCTGTTCCTTCTATGCCATTTTTTTTTTCCAGGGCCCCGGGGGTCACTTTCCCATCACCCATGGCCCCAGTAGGCTTCGACCCTGCTGGGCCTCTACGGTTGCTGACATCTCCTTGAGGCGCGCGTGGAACACTACGCGCCGTCGACGACTTGGGCTCGGTCCGGACGGTTACCGGACGATCGGACGGCGAGCCACCCATTGAACACCGTCCACAAGCCCGCACCTACGGTGGCCGGAAATCGGGATCGGAATCCCGGCGGCGGTTGGGGCGTGAGGACCGTTGCCTCACGCGATCGGCCGCCTCCTTTGCTAGCATTACTGCTTCGCAGAAGGAGGCAACTGCCTGCCACTCCTCCTCGCTCCGGACCATGGCCTGTACCAAGGCCCGGCGCGAGAGATCGCTGCCACCGATCGCCCCCACGAGGACACGGCGGTGCTCTGCCCAAGCGGGGCACACCTCTACCGTATGCTCCACCGTGTCCTCCGGGCGGTCCACACAATGTTGGCACCCGGGCGTCTCTTCTGCACGAATCCGATGCAGGAACCTCCCGAACTTACCATGTCCGGTGAGGACCTGCGTCATGCGGTAGGTAAGGACGCCGTGAGGTCTTTCCAGCCACTCCTCAAAGAGGGGACTTATCGCCATAATTATGGCGTGCCCAGCACTGGGTTGCGACAGTCGTTGTCGCCATTCTACCATGAGATCGCGCCGGGAGTCTTTCCGCCATGCCGCGACTTGGCGCGGCACCGGAGTTTCGCCCCGGCGTTGCATCTCCATGCGCAGATCGTGCATGCGTGCGAGATCTTTTGCCTCCAAATCCCAGGGTAGTTGGCAAGCAAGGAGGCTCGCTGCTTCGCGGGAAAAGTATTAGTGGTAGGAGCGATATTAAGACAGAAGAGTGAGTTATACAAACAAATATAATATATACTAATTTAAACAAATTAGTACATACATTTAGTATTCATATTTAACAAATAGACAAGTGGAGAGATGATACTACTGCCAACTTCTTACGTACAGAAAATAAATAACCCTTTTGATGAACTGTATGAATGACGAAATGGCTAGAAAGGGCTACTGTAGCTAACGTATGGAAAAAGAAGGTATTTTAGGTATTAACCAGAGAATAATAAATTGAAACTAATGTTATTTTTTTGCGACTTAACGTCCGGGAATAATTGATTCTGAAGATGAGTATTATATATAGGTTGTAAACATTTTGAGAACACATTTATTGTGCGTACAGCTAAGACAAGGAATTCATTGCCAGAGTCTGAGTTTCCTGATAGCAAGGACAGTCTCTAAGACAATAGCGAATAAGTTACTTCTAGGTAAGCGTTCCATCGTCAACTACATGATCGTTTACCATCAAGTGAGAAAACGGTCAAGCACGAGCCTGCCAATCTACACTTATAATATTATAAAGAGGTAAAGATTTTTTTTGTTTATTTTTTTAGGAGGTAATCTCTGAAAGTACTGGTCCAATTGCAAAATTTTTTTCGCCGATAGAAAGTTGCTTTATTCCTGAGTGACAGGTTATTTTATGTACGCGCGTGAAGCCGCGGGCAAAAGCTAGTAATATATAAAAAATAAAAAATTGTTTAAATCAAGTAACTCAATTTACCAATTAGTATTTAGCCTTTTACTTTTTTAGCCTTTTTTAGGCTTTTCGCAAAACGGCTCGGTTCAACTTGCTGCCCTATCGATATCGGCTATTCAATCTAACAGCTAGGTTGACTTGAAAAACCTTTAATTACTTGCTTAGCCCGGGCATTTAAAAAGGATGCTATAGTAAGTTGAATTAATTTTAAGTATTGTTCATTTCATTATGTGTTAACCAAGGTCGTTAGTAAGATACGCTGACAGAGCTCCTATGGGAGATTAAAAGGAACCTAACATGATGGAAATGACGGGTACTTCATACGCTCGCTTGTTCAAGCCTTCGTCTGAGGGTATCTTAAGTTTTTTTTCATGACATGGTCAATTAAAGCATTAAAAACTCAGTAAATTAACTGTTGTATTAGATGCATCGGCTGAATTTCGTTCAGGACGTTTGTTGAACGACACTCTTTGGTTATCAGGCTAGGCTGACAACTTATAGCAAATTAAGCTAATTGGCTGCAGCATAATACATAAAGGTAACTTTTTCTTTCTGCCTACTCTTTTTGCTTAACCTTTAAGCGGTTGCGCGGCGTCGAATCGACCGCAATCGATATATTTACGTCATCATAATTTCAAAATTTCTCGTCAAAAGAACGTATCATCTCTAGTAACTTGTCATTAGTTTGTAGCGACATCTATGGCGTCACATAAGAACTAATCCTGCAACGCGCAATTAAAGTTCTCCGCGCGATTGGAACTTATAGAAGAGCCCGAAATCATCTATCGGGCAGTTGCCCACCAGATATAACACCCGTCTGGTCGGAGGATCCTCCCTTTTCAACGGAGGTTAGCGGGACTTTACCCTCTGTTCCACATACCTCCAAACTGGTGACCACTACTGACGAAAATAACTCCATTTCTTCTTTCTACACTCCTGAAAGACACAGAATGTGTGTCTTTAGGTCGCGGCGCAGGCGTCAAAAAGACTACACGCGCCTACCTTGTATTTTTACATTGACGAGAAGACTAATTCTGAAGAAAATTATACCTAAGTAGATGAAAAACTCTTTGATGCCAATTATTCGATCTCTTGAAGAATATTAAAAAAATACAAATTAATTAGAGATATACCTAATCAAGACTCACAATAGAATTCTTGTTATGTCGGTCAGAATTGATTCCTAATCCGAAGAAACTAGTTTAACTTCAAAATTTTGTTTTGAATTTATTGTTAAGTTGAGAAATAGGTAATATCTGAATATAATAATAAATTATCATTAATTAATCAGTTTTCTAAGCTCCTGAAATCTCACATCGGTCTTTTAGATTACGCGCGACCGTTAATGTTTCAAATAGTCGCGCGCCCATTTGAAGGTTATGTAAATGTACCATTTTTGAAGGGACGCGCGGACGCCTGCAAAGGCCCACCTTTCTTTTCAAACCGGTAAACAAAGAATTTAAGTTACGAATTCTTTAAGCAAAAAGTTTCAAAACAACATTGTTTTTCACAAGAAATGGCACTTTAGACACAAAAAACCGGTCAAGTGTGAAATGGACTTGCGCACCGTGGGTCTCGTACAAATTTTAGCTTATAATCCCAAAAATAGTACCTATTTATTTTGTGATGTCACTAAAATACGGTTTTCGAATTTTTTCTTTACTTGTCTGCTACAGGGCATTGCTTCATACTAAATTTCTGGATTTTAAATCAATGGGAAGTTTCCTATAGGTTTTGTTAACTTTGCGAGCATCAAAATATGCGCCATAAATGGAGTATCAAAGGCCTTATCTTTAGATGAGGTTGACTTTGAAGTTTTTTCACTGTTCTAAGGGCAGCAGACCTGAATATTTGAAAGTTAATTAATCAACTTCATCTTGATACCTCCATGCGTTCCTGAGAAAAATAGTCTTGACTGACGCATAATGACGGATCCTAGGTTTCTATTTTTGCCTACTAAGTAACGGAACCCTAAGTATAATGTAAATCAGCAGAAAAGTTTTCCAACTAAAAACGTCAAATTAACGATAGTATCAGGTCTTCACAGAGAGATATTCCCATTCTTTTCTCACCTTTTGATAAGAACTCCTTGATAACAAAGCAAACGCTGTGCTTACTTAAAATATTTTTAAAGTTGTAGAGCGCCTCCACGGATTTATAGTGTAATAAAATAGGGTTCATTTGCCTCTGGATAAGATCTTATTTTATTGTTTTTTGTGTAGGCGCTTATCTTATGACTCAAATACATTGTTGGAATTGCTGACAGTTCTTTTTTTGAGTTTTTTTTTTATATTATTTACTGTACATAACTATTAAAAATTATAAAAATAGGATAGCTGATGTACAGTCAGGAGTCAAAAGTGCAGTTCCACCTTACCAATGCTAAAATTTCTTTGTAGAAGAGGGTCAATGGTTCATGACTGATTTAATTGGTAGCATAGAATCTAAAATATTAAATAAACTAGTTTTGGACTATTGAACTTCTGCAACAAAGAAATTTTAGACACTTTATTGTGAATATTATTTACTTTACTTTTTTTATCATTGGTAGAGTGCAACTGCTAGCTTAGCTTATAGCTTAAACCACAATAGGGCTTTCTAACAGCAAACCTTAGATATTAAATATACACAGAAATATTATAAAATATAAATTGATAAATTGAATCACACTTAAAACTAAAAATAGACTAAATAAATATGTGCACAGCACACAATACATAAACATACTGGGTCCAATAAATAAAACCAATACAAACATATTTAGATCATTTTGATAGGAAATGTTCCCTAACTCTTCCCTGATAACCTCCAATGAGGGGCTATCCCTTAATGTGTCTGGAAGAGAATTCCACACGTTCACACTCGAACAGTGAAAGATGCACTTTAACGACTTGAGGAATGGGAAGGAAAACGTAAGAGAAGAGAGGATGATGAGCGACAAGATTATCCTCTAGGAACAAGATACTTAAAGCGTTCATGAAGATACAAAAAGAGTTGGGATTATGAAGAAAAAAAAAAGAGTGTATTAATCAAGACGCTGTCAAAATTTGCGGAAAAGGTTAATATAGGCTCGTCTATGAAGGTCTCCATGCAAATTTCTACCGCAAAACAGCGTTGACGTACCTAATTAAGGGTTACATAATTAACAAAACCACGAGATATTTCGCCTTTATTCTAGGATAGCAATTCCTCCGATTTATCTTCTAGCAAATTGGAGAACTTGTGATAGTTGCATGTTTACCATTCGATCTAACGTAAAAGTTAAAAGAATAACATTTTAAATTCATGATTATGATTCACGTTTCGTTGACAGCACGAACATTAACTTCAAGAGAACTTTCCATATTTTAAAGTGTCTAGAAGATTGCATTAATTAAAGTTAACAAAAGATTAGTAACTTCTCTATTTTCTTTTTTTAGATAAAGTCCATTTTCAAAAGTGTAATTCTTAAAACAATTTTTTTTTACGCTAATCATCACTCAAACATTAACTGAAAAACTTTCAAATGTTATTTTCTGTAGCTTAACCAGCTTCAAAATGCGGAGGAGTTTTCCGACGCCATATTTTAGATCGTATATAGTTAGTTTTAATCAGTTTTTTATTTTTATTTTAGTTTACCTATATAGGGTATTCCAGTCAGTAACGTGCCCGACTTGCAAAATTATATATTACATAAACTATACAACGTACCTTTTACTTGCGTTGTATAGTTTACATCGCTGTCTTACTTATAAACTAACCAGATCGGCTCAAATAAGCACCAAATTTTAAATACGAGTCTTAGTTTTGCCAGTGGGGCACATTACCCACTGGGGCATGTATGCCTGGTTTACCATAACATAAAAAAAACATGTGAGAAAATTGGCATGTCCTAGAACCAAAAATTCGAAAACATTTGAAATCCACCAATCCGCACTGGGCCCACGTGGTTGAAATAAGGCCATTGGGAACATTATAAGGCTGATTATGCTGTGCTAAAGTGCTAAGCAATTGTTAAATAAACAATGGTAAAATAGAACAGAACTCGTAACCAAATTTATAAAAAAAAAAACATATCGATACAAATGTTACCAAGCAAAAAAAAAAATAGAACTAAAACGTTTGCTATTAAAAAAGATTGCCCTAATTTATTTAGAAGATTGATTGAAACGATCAACTTAACTTTTCTCGTTAAGGAGCTGAAGGCTGAATATGAAAATGCCTTTGCCTGATAGAAAATTAGCTCGTAAAATTTTCGCACCTCATTTACTTATTGGGTTCGGCCATGAAACGTAAAACATTTTTTTAAGTGAGTGCATTTTGCACTAATAATAAAATTTAATTCAGGAAAGAGGTTGGAGGCGTTAAATATAATTTAAGTTTATTTCAGTGCAATAAGGATGAAAGCACTTACTTTTATTAAAGAAAACGGTAACTGCGACAATATTTAGACAGAATACACAAACGACACTCATTTTGGAAATATTTTTGTAGCTTTTACGGGAGTTTAGTGGACAATCACTATGACTTTTTTTTCTTACACTTTTATTATTATTATTGATAGGCTCGCGTTTGACCACCATCTCACCTAATGGTAAGCGATTTTCTAGACTAAAATCCACTTGTAATCTTTCAGTTTCCCTTTACGCTCCAGGGCTACGATTACTCTTTTGCACAATCTCGCAGCCATAGCAGGCATCGGTGCCCCTTGACGTGCGTGGAGCACAACGCCAATTGCCTTGTGATTGTCGATGTCGTCGCCAGATTATAGAAATTGATCACTTCATGATATGGTCAAGTTAAACTGGGCACATCATTTTAAACGTTAAACTTTGATGATATACAGTTTAACTTGGCCATATCATGTAGTGATCATTCTTTTTTTATTATGCCACGACATCGATACCAATGAAATACTGCTTCGTAGAATGAAGCGACTGTTTTCAATTCACTCTCGCTCCGTACAATGGTCTGAACCAGGGCCAGACGCGAAAGGTCGTCGCAGTTGATCACTCCAACCAAATGGTGGTGCGGTGGTGGTGGCGGGTCGTTACAACACCGGCCGGCATACGGCTCCGTGTTGTCATTTGAGTGATCCACACGATAATGTAGTCTGCCTGGCTCTGCATTCGGTATAAAATATCACGGCATGGTTAGCGCAGAGGATAAGTGATTGGCTACTGCGCTGCGTGTCACGGGTTCGATTCCCGCACGGTACAAATAGTCTTCTGATAGTTGTTTCGAGTCTGGGTGTCTTGTTTATGTGACTTTACATGTTTATGAATGCGCCCAAGATATAGGAGTAAATTCTAGTGTGCTTATTAAAAAAAAGAATATTATTTTAATATTTTTACAGTACATTAATTTTAAAAGGGAAATGAAAAGCATTAGGTACGTGTAATTTATCTATCACCAGTCAGCTCATCTTGATTAGAAATTCCGACTAAAACGGATGACACATCCCGAAAATGGTCGGAATAGGGCCGTTTTCATAGGACTCTAAATTCATTGTTGAGAGATTTATAGCCTTTTGTAATTAAGTAACAAACCTTATGAATATCGGACCATTCACAAACACTTTAGCCAAGCATAAAGCTTTAAGGCGTGTGAGCGAGGTTCGGTCCGGATGGCGAGCTACAAATCGCTCGCCGTTCGCAAGCCCGTGCCTACAGTGAACGACCTAAGAAAAGATAGCTCCATTAACACCGCTCATAACATTGTCAAACGATAATGCCCCTATAAAAAAGCTAACCATAAAATAATGTGAGGTTTTTTTAACCTTCATAAATCGCCACTGGAAATGTGCCATAATGGCTACTTAAAATAGTCCTAAAAGCACTCTGGACAGTGAATTTATGAAGTATTGTGAAGATAAACATCAGGTCTTTACCGTTAAATTGTATAAAAACCTTTTACTTTGAGCTGACATAAAAATATTTTCAGTACTTTTTCAATTACTTGGTGAAGGTGTCGGGGCTGGAGGTGCTTATGTCGCGGTTTTAGAGCCAAAATAAACGTTGTTTATTTATTTAATGGAGCCTTCTAAGGAACAAAAAATAATAGATAGGGTACTGTTTCTTGCGAATTGTGACCCGAATGAGAGTAGAGTTATATAAAATTCGTATGTATTTGCGTATGTGTACCTATATACTAAGATCCCAGAGCTGTCTGACATAACTTATTTTGACATTGATGACACCTTAGGTTCTCAGTAGCGTCTCATGTGCTTTGAATATCTGTGTGCTTGTGGAGCTCCTCCTTGGGTCCCTTGAGCAGGTACCAGGTGGGAAAAGGAACTAAAAATAACGAGTTACTTACTTAACTTAATTTTTTATGGGTGATTTTTATATATGTTTTGTAGAATGTTATTTTAAAGTAGTATCATAAGTGTCAGACACTTTCCATGGACCAAAACTTCTGTCAGACGCTTTAAAGCTCCACAAGAAGTAAATAAACTTTACTTATTTTTACATGTCTGATTTTAAATATGTTATTATGGTAACTATTACAAAGTTATATTTCTTTAGTCAGACAAATTGTAGTGACCAATTATCCAGTCAGTGTATGAAATCGTCTCACTCGCTTTGAAACGCCTGCGTTGTCTCGCGCTCATACTCTCGACTCAATAATTTTTGTGTTTATTCACTACAATTAGTTTATGTTTGGTCACTACAATTAGTCTGACTACTGGAATATAACTTTGTAATAGTTAACTTAAAAACATATTTAAAAATCAGTCAGACATGTAAAAATAAGTAAAGTTCATTTATTTTTTGCAGAAGTTTTGGTCCATGGAAAGTTTCTGACACTTATGATACTACTTTAGAATAATATTCTACAAAACATCTATAAAAATCAGCCATAAAAAAAGTTAAGTAACTCTTATTTTTAGTTTCCTTTCTCACCTGGTACCTGCCCAGGGGCTCCAAGGAGGAGCTCCACAAGCACACAGGTATTCAAAGCACATGAGACGCTACTGAGAACCTAAGGTTTCATCCATGTGAAAATAAGTTATGTCAGACAGCTCTGGGATCTTGGTCTGCACTACTGCCTTACTATTAACAAATAATCTTCTCGACTGAATTTCGATTACGGTGACCAATCTCAACAGACCAATTACCTACACAGGAGATCTTTACTGTACAAGTGTATGCGCAAACACAGGTGCATTCTCTGCTCTTTACTTTCAAAGTCCGATGGGACAGCAACCCGACACCACCTGAGAGAGACGAGGCGTAGGATCAACTGCTTTCACTTGCTTTCCAAGACACGAAGGTGTCACGCTGAATCCGTGATGGGAAAACTCAACAACACTTTTTCCCTGACCTATATTATCATTATATATTATATTATATATAATCATTCTCAAGACCTTGAGATCAATGGGACAGTTAACCAATATAATGATCGTACAAATATTATTAGAGTTTCTGCTACACACGAGAACAGAACTATTTATTTATTTATTTTACAATTCATGTACACACTTATAATAATAAAAGAAAAGAAGACGGAAACAGAAAAATAGGTACATAGGTGATGCTTATTTCTACGGAAATCTCGTCCAGCATACCTGCAAAAGGAAAATTTGAAAAAAGAGATGTAGACACCGTGTGTAAAAGTGAAAGAAAAAAAAAAAAGACAAGTACAAATAAAACAATTATCAAAAAAATATATACATATAGTAGAATAAATATCGCAATAATACATACTGAATAAAAAATACATACTTATAAGCAACTACGACGAAATAGAAAGATAGTGTTCTTTCATTCCTTTTTTGAAAACTGCAAGAGTTTCGCAGCCCCTAATGTCAGGCCTATTGTAATTTTTGGTAATTATATTATATACGTTTACCTACCTAAGTATTTTAACCGACTTCCAAAAACGGAATTACCGACTAAAAACCCACTCCTGTTCCTTCTTTGCCATCGTTCCAGGGCCCCGGGGTTCTCTTTCGCATTACTCATGGCCCCAGTAGGCTTCGACCCTGCTGGGCCCCTAGGGTTTTGCTGACATCTCCTTGAGGCGCGCTTGGAACACTACGCGCCATCGACAACTTGGGCTCGGTCCGGACGGTTACCAGATGGTCGGACGGCGAGCTACCCATTGCTCACCGTCCGCAAGCCAGCGCCTACGGTGGCTGGAAATCGGGATCGGGATCCTGGCGGCTGGGGCGTGAGGGCCGATCTCTCGCGCGGGCGGCCGCCTTCTTTGCTAGCATTACTGCTTCGCAGAAGGAGGCGACCGCCTGCCATTCCTCCTCACTTTGGACAATGGCCTGTACTAAGGCCCAGTAAAAGGGACCCGTTTGGGCCGATGTACTAATCGACATCCGCCCTAGCTACGGGCTGCGGCTGCAGGAACATTTGTAAGAGTTATCACGGTAACTCTTTGTACTTGGTGTTTTAGAACGCAAAGGATAACTGAAGGAACATAGGTGGGTTTTAAGCGATAAAAGTCTGACATCGCCCCTCGCTCGATCTTGCCCCATCTTAGAGCGTGAAAAGTCATTTAATGATTAGTCATAAAAAAATATACCTTTACGTGAGAACTTCCTCATTTATAGTGAAAATAAAAGACTATACAAAATAAAAAATTAGGTGTTAGGTACTGTTGTAGCGACATCTATGGCGTCACATAAGAACTAATCCTGCATCGCGCAATTAAAGTTTTCCGCGCGATTTGAACATATAGAACAGCCCAAAATTATCTATCGGGCAGTTGCCCACCAGACATAACACCCGTCTGGCCGGAGGATTCTCCCTTTTCAACGGAGGTTTGCGGGACTTTACTCTCTGTCCCACATACCCTCAAACTGTAGTATCAAATTGGTACTAGTTGTCTCGCGGTTTCGACCACATCCTTGGTTACTGTGGGTTCTAGCGTGATGTTATATTGGGTTATTAAACACTTAAAGAATTTTTCAATTCGAACCAGTAGCACTTAAGATTAGCGCGTTAAACCAGCTTCAGCCTTATTTCTCAAAAACCAATAAACAATAAGAAATCTTATTTTTCCCGCCACCAAAAACAGCGGTTTACAGACATTTATCGCTCAACATAAAGCGAATACAAGGCTCTTCCAGTAATACGTAGTCCCATAAATTCTCGCATATTGACATCGAACCAACCCCTTACATTGAAAACCCTCGTATCTTTTGTCGAATGTTTCCCCCAAATATAACGAAAAATTCCTGAAATGCTTCGGCAAGATTCAATATTGGGGAAAGGGCTAAAGGGGCACCCCTAAGTCATTGTGTAGAAGAATAATAGTCTTTATTGATACCCTAAATCCGTCTTTGCTGTTCTAATCTTCTCTTTTACTTAAAATTCGTTTGTAAATGACATTCATTAGATGTTACTTTCAATACAAAAGGTCGTTTATTGTTCGTTTTTTAAACTTTTTTAATTAAATTAGTAATTGAATTAATTTAAACTGTATTGTTCGGTGAGATCAATTTGCTGAAATGTATTCATGTGGCAAAGAAAATTGATATTATGGCGTGCCTTTATTTGAAACATAAAGAAAACTAAAACAATTTAAAGGGTTTCTTTGATAAAATTAATAGAACTGGCTCAAAGGTATGCAAAGGTAGGCGTGGGCGCTCACGACCTGACACCCAAAGGGGCCTCGCACAAGCGAGGGCACTTATTTTTTTATTATTGATAGACTTCCGTTTGACTACTATTTCACCTGATGGTAAGCGACGATGTGGTCGAACACTGGGTTGCGGCAGTCGCTGTCTCTTTTTTGATTTTATGAAAGAAAAAGGTCTCGCTGATGTGCCTTCACCCACGTCTAAATTAGTCCTCGCTACGCCTCTGCTTATATAGTGGATATAGTTGGATAATAGTGTGATTATAGTACGATGGAGCTTTTGATTTTTTATATCTACGTTAAAATATGTCATACAATATCTAGTCCAAAAACTGTGCAAGTGCGAGTCGGACTCGCGCCCTGAGGGTTCCGTACAAACATACCTATGTAAATAGTTCAATTCCGGAAGGGAGTCTCGGAAGATTTTTCCGAATCGAATAAAAAAAAATTGTGATGTATATACTTGTACTTTAAGACCTTGCTTTATGCCATATTTCAGGATTCTGGGTCAACGGGAAGTACCCTATGAATTTTCATTTCCTCGAGAGTAACGAAATGTACGTTTTTTGCCACATAAACAGAAGTATTTTTTTTTTATTTCAATTCGATACCTCCACGAGTTCCCGAGATAAAGGGTCTTGACAGACAGACAGACCGACAGACAGACGGACGGACAACAAAGTGATAAGGGTTCCGTTTTTTCCTTTTGAGGTACGGAACCCTAAAAACGAAGTTTTTTTAACCCTTAGGGTGCACAACTCAAAAAGAAGCCTTATTCAATCAAAACTCCTACTTGCCAAAACTTGTGAAAGCCATTCTCATAAGGGCACATTTGCCATTAGCAGCATTCAGCTTCGAGCGTTACTTACCAGGCTGTCGGTAATGATAATGTAAATCTACCTCAGTAATTCCTTAATGTATGAGTAAGTTCCAAGCTTTTAGTGATATCATTTTTTACCCTAGAGGAAAGTGTTCGAGTTATGAATTTACAAAAACCAATTTTATTTGGCAAAATTTTACGGAAAATATCGTTGAGGTTCTCTTAATTCTGGTTTTAATTAATTTGAAGTGTTATTTGTAAACAAGTATTCCCCAATGTCATTTTGGCACGTTTAAAGTAGTAATTACTTAAAACTAGTAAATATTAATCGATTTCACTAAGAGGCATTTTATTCTTTTAATTAAGTTTACAGACACTGATCGGCATGGTTCTTATTTTATTTTTAACCGATTCAAAAAGAGGTTCTATATCCAGCTGAATGTTTATTTTTGTATATATATTCACTGATTTCTCGGTCAATTATTGTGAACCGATTTTGAAAATTATTTTTTTGATTGAAAGGTTATGCTTCCAAATTGGTCCCATATAGATATTGTTACGATCTGATTATGAACTTCGAATATATGGAACAGAACTCCTTATAAGATCACAGCAAAACTGTCGTAACAAGTAAAATTGCTTTTTTATTCGTGTAATTGATGACTGACTGAAAAAAGAGGGGGAGGGGATATATCGAACTGATCTGATGAAGACGCCGGAAGGTAGGCATTGGAACTCTGTAATGTGTAATAAATTAATGTAATCTAACCGTGTTTGGGATTATTGTCATAAGATGCACTCTGGCTATAAGGTATTTAAGTTTGGCTGAGGAGTACTTTTTAGTGGTGGTACCTTAACTAAAAAGTGTAAAATAAATAACTTTTTGCAAAAGAATACAACCAACTTCAATGTAAAAAAAAAAGTGCTAAATAACTTTAATTTTGGAAGTCGGTGTTAAATAACGAAGAGACAAAACTATGTATTATAGAAACACCGACTTTCGAAATTAAAGTTATTTTGAACTTTTTATTGTTGTTTTTTTTTACATTGAAGTCGGTTGTATTTTTTTTAAGTTTTTTTTTTTTATTGATATTTTATTTTTTTTATTTTGGGACAATTAACACCCACAATATATACACAAATATCAATAACTTGAATGGTAACAATTTTTCAGCCCACTGCATCATCCGCAAATTATCAAAAACATGTGATATAGAGTGCTAATAAATGAGAATTATGATTTAAATATTATCTATTAATTAATTAATTAATTACAACAAGAATAAATAGTTGATTAGAATATCACAAGACAAAACTATGATAAAAACATTAAAACCACATCAGTTCATTATTTACTAAAATTAACATGATAATTATGATATTATGATAAGCTCGTGTTTGATCAGTATCTCTCCTGTTGGAAAGCCATTAGATGATTTACAAACTCAAAAAAAAAATGGCAGGCTCAGGTTTTTAAACAACTACGTCATCGTATTGACATTATTAAACAACCGCCAAATTGTAAGGCCAAAAACAAACAAGACCAGACCCAATCAATAACTAAGGACTAAGCCAACCATCTCCAATTTCCTACAACAACAAACCTCGTCATTGACACCCGAACTTATCAACAAATACACCTTTCTATCATCGAACTTTGGAACGAGAACAAACTTATCAGATTGATCACCTATACCTACCGAAATTGAGCCAAAAGTTTTTTGTTTCACAACAAATCCACTCAGTTTGGTAATCGGAACACAGTGGTGTTTAGAAAAGAGATTACCCCTTCAACATGGAAGGGAATACAGAATTAGTTCATAAAGAGTGACTTTTATTTCTGTGGTTGGTTTAACAAGAAAAAAAAAAACTAGGCAAGTTCGAGTCGGACTCGCACACAGAGGGTTCCGCACAAACTTACATATGTAAGTAAATAGTTCAAATCGCGAATGGAATATCAAAGATTTTTCCGAATCGCAATAAAAGTTTTTTTGTTGCGATGTTTTCCTTCACCGTTTTGAGAGCAGTGGTGATGAAATAAATTACACAAAGTAATGCGCCTGGCTGGGTTCGAACCCGCGACCTACAATTCGTAAGTCGGGGCCGTTACCACTCGGCCACCACTGCTCTTACTAATACATATATTTAATTACCTCACACCTAACGAAACCGTTTTGCATCCCGTACACTTTTTTTTAGGTTGAAAATCATCTAATGACATCTCCCGCCCTTTCGTGTCAAACTTTAACTGACTAAAACCCACTCCTGTTTCTTCTTTGCTTTCGTTGCAGAGCCCCGGCGTTCTCTTTCGCATCACCAATAGCCCCAGTAGGCTTCGACATTGCTGGGTCCCTACGTTTTTACTGACATCTTGAGACGCGCATAAGTAATGGCATCAAACATAACTGGGGAATGTGTTCGACATCCGTACTGTAAGTACGGTTAGATTCAGTTGAAAACCAGCATCAGGCAATTACCACGTAGTTCACAGTGTTAGTGTTCTTTTTTTTTAAATTAAGTTTTTACGTACCTACCTGTCTACTTGCTTCTACACTGTATGTGTAGAGTGGTAAAGTTTGTTTTTTGTTTGTAGGAGGTAATTAATCTCTGGAAGTGAAAGAATTGCTAAAATTTTTTCACCGATAGAAATCTGCTTTATTCCTGAGTGACATAGGCTATATTTTATGTACGCGGGCGAAGCCATATTTTCTTTCTTTTTTTCATACACACAAGCACACACACGAGTATATATGAGTACTGAAAATCGTAATGATTACATTTATGTTCGGCAGTTAGCTTTATAATTATTAAACTTAACAAAGGGATTTTCTTTGTCACATTCGCTCAAACGCACAAAACGTTTTGGGAACACATTCAGCTAAGGAGTGGAATTCCTTGCCGGAATCTGTTTTTCCTGATGGCTACAACCCGGGAATCTTTAAGTCAAGAGTGAATAGGTTACTTCTAGGTAAGCGCTCTCCGTCGTCGACCGCATCGTCGCTTTCCATCTGGTGAGTTAGCGGTCAAGCGCGAACCTATCAAGAATAAAAAAAAAAAACGCAAACAGACCTGTATGTTTCAAAAGTTTCAAAAGTTGATCTAAACCTGTTACATCAAAATCCAGTTTCGTACTCACCAACTGCAACTTATCAACTAAAATCGATTTGCGTTTCCAACCGATTTTCCACGTCAAGATTCATTGCATTGTTGCTTTAATGTGTTTTAATAGAAATTATTCTGCTGATAGTAAATTCAAAGAATTCAAAGAATTCCTATGAAAAAAAATACGCGTCAAAGAATTTCTATAAAAAATATATTTACTTTTTTTTATTTACGGTTTAAATAAATTATTGTTAAAAAGTCACTTTTGCAACAATTATATGCGGTTACTGGCAACAAATCTGTAAATGATTAATTAAAAAAAATTCCATCAACTGAATTGGATGGATTTTTTTTTTGGTATGTCATTTCAGTGACCAAGCCCGAGTCGAATGAGCGTAGTGTTCCACGCGCGCCTCAAAGAGATGTTGGCAAAACTAAAGAGGCCTACTAGGGTCGACGCCTGCTACGACTGCGGGAACGTTTGGAACAGTGACTCATGGTCACTGTTGGTCCTCGTTCGCCCTAGAACGCAAAAAGTGTATCCTTTTTTTTAAGTGTGAAAATCATCTAATGACTTCTCGCGCTCTCGACTTCTCGCGCTCACTCGTGTCTGACTTTTACTGACTAAAACCACATCTGAGTCCTTCAGTTGCCCTTTGCGTTCAAGGACTACGGATTTCCTTTTCAGAAATTCCCCGCGGTCCTAGCTAGCGGGCATCGGCCCTGCTGGCCCCCTACGGTTTGCTGACATCTCTTTGAGGAGCGCGTTGATCACTACGCGCTGTGACTATAAACCTACCTGTAAGTGTGTCCTTACAGGTAGGTTTATAGTCACTAAAAGTCTGACACGCCCTCTAGTCCCATCCTGGAGCGTAAGAAGTCATTGGATGATTTACCACCTCAAAAAAAATGTCGTCTTCGTCCCAAGCAAATGTGTAGGCAGCCTAATGTTATATTTATCTAATTGATTATAACAAGATTTTAATATGATACTTTGAAGATACTTCATAATTTACTTTTATACTTATCATCTTTAACACGTATCTCTGCTTGCGTAAACTTGTTATTATCGCAAAATAAACTTTAGTCAAGTTTGATAACTTTCATATTAATGTTGATCCTCTTTCATGAAGTTTTCAGCCTAATGTGTCTATATAAGTGAGTCAAAAGTTTGGAAAATTATCTAAACTTGTTAATGTATGTTTAATCTAAGTTATCTGGGTAAGGAAAACTGTCTCGTTTCTTAGCTCTCTAACATATTTAAACTATTTTAGTGGTCAACATCTCACAATTAGTTTTTCGGAATACTTTTACTATATATTTATGTAGTGGCCAGATCTTAGAAATTGATCACTTCATGATATGGCCAACTAAAACCAGATCGTTATAAACATTATAGTAAAGTGATATTTCAATCCTCATTTGACCTATTTTTAACCGACTTCAAAAAGGAGGTTATATGTGCGATGGAATGTATTTTTTTTTTTTTTTTTTTATGTATGTTCACCGATTTCTCGGTCAATTGTGAACCGAGTTTGAAAATTATTTTTTTGATTGAAAGGTTATGTTTCCGAGTTGGTCCCATAGAAATATTGTTATGATCTGATCTTGAACTTCGAAGATATGGAACAGAACTCCTCATAGGATCACAGTAGAACCGTCGTAACAAGTAAAATTGCTTTGTTTATATGTGTAGTCGATGACTGACTGAAAGTAGAGGGGGAATATATCGAACTGATCTGATGATGAATCCTGAAGTTAGGCACCGGAACTCTGTAATAAATTAATGTAATCTAACCGTGTTTGAGATTTTTAGAATTGTCATGAGATGCACTCTGGCTATAAGGTATTTAAGTTTGACTGAGGGGTACTTTTTAGTGGTGGTACCATAACCAAAAAGTGTAAAATAAAAAACTTTTTCCAAAAAAAACAAGATCTGACCACGACATATACCTACACATATTACATATACTACTTATACAATATAAACAGTTTAATTCAGCCCAGCCCGTTCCATCATCAGACCACCAGAAGCCCGGCAAAGCACCACCGATAGATGGTGGCCATCCCACTCATATGTACAAAACATTTTCCCTGAAATTCCCTGCTGTATTGTCGTGATGGCTATAACCTAGGGGTCTTTAAGTCAAAAGGGGATAGGTTATTTGTAGGCAAGCCTCCACACACCATTGCTGACCATCAGATTAGAAGTCAAACGCAACCTATACAAAAAAAAGAACCACTGAGGAGTGAATAACTTGAAGGAGTCAGCCATGCCGTTGGGATATTTTTCTCAATAGTAAAAAAGTTACTTCAAACAAGTGGTCTCCATAGCCTACCA
The DNA here is from genome assembly GCA_905147345.3 of Mythimna impura. Classification (NCBI taxonomy): domain Eukaryota; kingdom Metazoa; phylum Arthropoda; class Insecta; order Lepidoptera; family Noctuidae; genus Mythimna; species Mythimna impura. Next base: position 9,851,063 of record LR990347.1, on the reverse strand, counting down.
CATCACCATCAGGGAAAATAATGGTCAAGTGTGAAACAATGATAAAAAAAAAAACTGAATTTGAATTTCTTACATCACAAATAAAATTTCGTGTTTGTCAAAGCAAATATAACATTTCAACCGTAAATTTTGGTTTTCATGGACAATAACCTGAAAAAAATCTGCCACAAATCTTTCTTTAAGTCACGTTTCTTATAAAAACTTCTCGTTTATGATTTAGTGAGATAGTAGAGTATTCCTTTAATATTCATTGAGTTGATTTAGTACTGGCACGTCGGCGACAGTACATTTTTTTTCATGTAGTTTTGTTTTTTACGCTGATATTTACAGAATTTTAGGACTTTGTTTTATAAATAAACAATTTGAACATTTCTAATGTTAAAAAATTGCTTGCTATGTGTTGCAAGCCAACAATCTATTCGGCAGCGGCGACCTCTCGCACCCGGCCCTGGTTCAAACTATGGACCGGAGTGAAAGGTAATGGAATGCAGTCGCTTCCTTCTGCGAATCTGTAATGCGAACGAAAGAGATACGCAACCAGCAGGGAACGGACATCTCCAAGTCCCAGCCGTCGCCACAGGAGTCGCCCCGAGCGTTGGGAGTTGCAGGGCGATTCTTGGCTACAATAGGCGTGGGCTTGCGAATGACAAGCCACGGGTAGCTCGCCGTCTGACCGTCTGGTAAGAACCAAACTGGTTAGTTTTATTGTTACACATAAATATGTCGAATTTTCAGTTCTTGAGCAATCCAGGCGCTTTATTGAATCGAGCAGTTAGAGTACGCAACGGTGTCAGTCACCGTACCTGTTCGTGCGAACGAACAGGTATTGTGAGGATCATCATTTGAGGAACATACGCGCAGCACCCACAGTCGGTCCGGAGCGAACTGTGAACAGCGCGTTAGCGATGGCCACGTCATCATCGATCTTATTTTTCATTAGCTAGTAGATGCATCAATAGTGACCGTGATCATGGCCGTAGTACGCAAAGGGTAACTGAAGGATACAGGTAGGTTTTAGTCAGTAAAAGCAAACTCGTGAGATGACATTTCAGAATACGCCCTTTCAGTCCACCCAAGAGCAGGAAAAGTCATTTGATGATTTCTTACTTCATAAAATAAAGATCTAAAACCGTTTATCAGCCAACACGTTAAGTTCTTGCTCCATAATTACAAAATCAACATGGAGAGTATCTCAACATCCCATTGACATTTAGAGTTCAGCAAACAGTTTGTACAGAGCATTAAGTTTCCTCTCAAGTCTAAAGGAAACTTCCTGAAGATGGTGCACTTCTTTTGTTGGATATAATCGTTTTAGTTGAACTTATAAAAGGAGTACGTTGACTTTTACTGTCGCAGTATTTGTTATCTTCATCGTTTTATAGGATTTGGGATGTTACAGCTTTCTTTGTGATCTGATAACTGATATTTTTGGCTAGGAAAAACGTGTTAGCAAATGTTACAGGTTTTTTTTTTTGTAAGAAATCATCAAATAACTCCTCTGGTTGGAGCGAGGAGTATCAGACTTTTATTGACTAAAACCCACTGTGTTCCTTTAATTACTCTTTGCGTTCCAGGGACACGGTAACTCTTTTGAACGATCCCTCAGCGCTGGTAGGAACGCGTGCGACGCGTATTACGCATGCGACACGCGCAACGCGTGTTACGCGTGCTACGCGTGTCTACGCGACAGTTGACGGCTAATTGCACTAACCCATATTATAAGTAATTTCTTCGATTTCAATTAATCAAATTGAAAATTGCCTACGCCTTTTATTTTGATAACATTAACCTTAGTTTTTTTTTCGTTATTGGCGATACGATAGATGTGGCGACTATGTATATTATCCGTAGAACAATTTCAATGACATTGAGATACCGTAATGTCATGTCACGCCTGTTTGCAGGAGCCTTTATCGAAAGTGAGGATCTAGTTTCTGATGTTGTACATTTAATAAAATATTTAAATTTTATAAAACATTTTTTTAAGATGTTTTTTTTTCCTTTTGGTTCCAATTTTGTGTCATCATCATCATATTTTCAGTCGAAAGACGTCCACTGCTAATTATAGCCATAGGCCTCCCCAAGTGTCGCCACAACCAGATTAAATAAACAATATTTACCTTTAACTTTTCAATTTTCAATATTATAAACTAATTTGTAAAAGTTAAAATGCGATCAAAAAGCGTTTTAACTTCTATAAATCAGTTCCATTTAGTTAACAAGTTTAATTTGACAAGTTTAAAAAAAATCTAGACTTAGGTAAATACCTATGTAAATTGAGCTTTGAAAACTAACTTAGAAGCTGGTTCAAGTCACTTCAAGAATAAAAAGCGTTTTTGATACAGGTCAAACATACACGATTCTCAATTCAAACTAAGAATTTCCTTAGGTAATGTTTGTTCAAACATAGCACACATGATGAAGATAAAGAGGGCACTACCTCAAACCGCGGAAAAAAACGAAGAAAGTTAGCATATTATGAACTCTCACAGTTCATATTAGAGTATTTGCGATCTATCGGATAAGTACAGGAATGTTCTCATTTCTGCATCCAGGTTGAAGCCACTAACTGGTGAACAAGGTTTCTTGTGTTAAAATGTAAGAAAATTAAGATAGTTCACCAACTTTTCCCGCTTGAATTCTACGTAAGTAAGCGAAACCGCGAAAAAATGCAATTTTTCTGATTTAAAATACGAAGATCATTTAAGATGCACAACACACCCAGTATTGTGCATCTTAAATGTTCATAAACCTACCTGATACAGGAGTAATCCTAGTGCGGAGCGACGTCTTTTTTTTAAGTTACTGTAAATTCTGTAAAGTTTAACTTTGGCCCAAGCTGGTTTACTGATAGAAACACAGTAAACACAGTATTTCATGTTCCTATTGCTTAAGAAACTTGGGCCAAAGTTATACTCCAGGGCCAAAGTTATGCGACTTTACAGTACACTGATATTGTAGATTACTATCAGTGAAATAATTATCGTAATTTTCATCAGTAATTCTAGGGCTTATCTTTTAAACATGTTAATTTATCATGTTGTTTATTTTTTTGTTCATTTATTGCATTACACAGTGTTTTTAGATGTTACATAAAGTCTTATAGCTAAATAAAATATAGACACTGTTAATAAGGCACAGTAGAATCAATTTTAGGAGTAAAAATTATGTTTAAAATAAATTAAATCTAAATGTGTATTAATGCGGCGTTATTCTACAGACCATACCCCAGCTTCCATCCTACACAACACGCCCTGTTACCTGTTCATATTGCTAAGTATCAGCCTGACAGTGTCAGCTGGCATTGCTGTGCCTGAGCTGTGCCATCGAGATGCAAAGTCGAAACAAAACGATTTAATTAAAACTAGGTTTTTTCAGTGGCTTCGCTATTCTGGTTTATTCTAGAGATTGTATATTTTTTCATGATTAAAAGTTTGATAGTGCTTTAATCAATGAAATAATTCAGATAAGAACTTATTTCGAGAAATCGTTTTTAAAAAACACAAACTATTTTACCTTTTTTTGGGGTGGGAAATCATCCAATGACTTCCGCCGCTCTAGGGTGGAGCGCGAGGGCGTGTCAGACTTTAACTGACTAAATCCCACCTGTGTCCTTCAGTTGCTCTTTGCGTTTCAGGACCTCGGTATCTCTTTCAAAAATTAAATAATAATAAATAATAATTTATTTCTCAATATTAATGTTAGCGATTTTTATGATTAGTTACATACATTATGATTGTTTTCTGTATTAGCAACATTAAAATGTATTTATTTTGCACTGACAACTGGAACGTTATGCGATTTGACAGCTCAGTGGTATGACAGTTGACAGTGGTTATAAAATAACGCGCTGCGCTGTCCTGACACATTCCGTTCCGGTCTTCGGGGTAAGCAACATCTCAGAGTAAGTGCTACTATATAATTATTATTATTTTAAATGGTATTGATTTATGATATTTGTAATAATTGTGTGCTGTCAAGGCAAAAGTATAGAGGGTGTGTTACCCGTTTTGGTCGTTTTATTTAAAAACCTTCCCGCTACACTTATCTAGGTACACTAAATAAGTTTCTTATCCAATCTTTCTCTAAAGTTAACACATTAGCTAACAATTCAGAAGTGGGATAAACGAGTCGTTTATTTAAATGCATTCGTTTATCCCGCCCACAAGCGATTTTTTTTCCTAAACTGCATCTTCTACTTTTGCTTTGAAAGTACCTACGTATGTAGGCACCGTTACAATGTTGTTGATAAAATAGTACCTATCTAAGCGGGCATAGTGATGTGTACTTTAAAATGGTGAACTTTAAAATATTCAGGCTTATCGCTTTTGTTGTATTACCTTATTCAATATGAGTTTCTTCTGACACCACCACACGTGCCTTGCCCGGGGCTACACTCTGGAGGTACTACCACACCACCACACGTGCCTTGCCAGGGCTACACCCTGGAGGTACTACCACACCACCACACGTGCTTTGCCAGGGCTACACCCTGGAGGTACTACCACACCACCACACGTGCCTTGCCAGGGCTACACTCTGGAGGTACTACCACACCACCACACGTGCCTTGCCAGGGCTACACTCTGGAGGTACTACCACACCACCACACGTGCCTTGCCAGGGCTACACTCTGGAGGTACTACCACACCACCACACGTGCCTTGCCAGGGCTACACTCTGGAGGTACTACCACACCACCACATGTGCCTTGCCAGGGCTACACCCTGGAGGTACTACCACACCACCACGCGTGCCTTGCCAGGGCTACACCCTGGAGGTACTACCACACCACCACGCGTGCCTTGCCAGGGCTACACCCTGGAGGTACTACCACACCACCACACGTGCCTTGCCAGGGCTACACCCTGGAGGTATTACCATACCACACGTATGTAAATCTATTGAGTACCTAAGGACAACTCGGGGTGTGTTCAGATGGATTAGGGACCGGTTTTGGATCACTGTTAAATGACCGTAGCAAACATATCTACCAACTTATGAATCGTTGTTACCATGACCTGCGTTCTGGGCTTACTTATAAAGTAAATGAGCAGACCAGTAATACTTTTGATTAGGAATAATCTAAATGCAACTAAAGAGGACAGTTAATAGTATTGACACTTATTGAAATTAAAATTAGGTAAATTAATATTATATGGATTGCCTGTTGACAGATAGTCTGACATTTATTAGATTTGCCTCCTAGCTTTTGCCCGCAGCATCGCCCGCGTACATATTAATATAGCCTAGGTCACTCAGGGATACAGTGGCTTTCTATGTGTGAATGCAATCGGACCATTGAGGGATCTGTTCAGGACCATTGAGAGGCCTGTTCAGGACCATTGAGAGGCCTGTTCAGGACTATTGAGAGGCCTGTTCAGGACCATTAACTAATAATTGTTTTTCATTACAGGCAGGACATTTGAGGGACCTGTCTGTTTATATTAGAGGCAGGACATTTGAGAGGCCTGTTTGTTTTTCATTAGAGACAGGATATTTGAGGGGCCTGTTTGTTTTCCATTAGAGGCAGGACATTTGAGGAGCCTGTTTGTTTTTCATTAGAGGCAGGATATTTGAGGGGCCTGTACGTTTGTCATTACATGATAGCGACAAGAAATAAGTAACATAGATTTGTAACTTGACTTCTTGACATTTCAAAAGTGCCTGTAAATTGTTTATTTGAAATAAAATGCTTTGAATCTTTGAATCAGTAGAGGCAGGACATTTTAGAGACCTGTTTTTGAATGACTGTATAAAGAATAAGATAATGATTTGTAATAATAATAATAATAATATATATTTATTGAGCAACAAAGTAAAACCATGTACACACAATTGCTTACAATCAATTGTGTCTAAATAGTAATTGGTAAATTGATAATTATGTTTAGTCTCGTTCCTAGGTACAGCAACCAGTGTATGAATAATCTAAAGTTTTATTCGCTACTGTAATAGATATCTGTTTGATTTATTGCTGTTATTCTTTTTTTCTTGTCTAATTATTTTGTGTATAACACCAATTTCTTTATTCTTTCACATACGAGGTCGTATTTGTAATACGGATGGCCGACTGTTAGCGATTTTTATGATTAGTTACATACATTATGATTGTTTTCTGTATTAGCAACATTAAAATGTATTTATTTTGCACTGACAACTGGAACGTTATGCGATTTGACAGCTCAGTGGTATGACAGTTGACAGTGGTTATAAAATAACGCGCTGCGCTGTCCTGACACATTCCGTTCCGGTCTTCGGGGTAAGCAACATCTCAGAGTAAGTGCTACTATATAATTATTATTATTTTAAATGGTATTGATTTATGATATTTGTAATAATTGTGTGCTGTCAAGGCAAAAGTATAGAGGGTGTGTTACCCGTTTTGGTCGTTTTATTTAAAAACCTTCCCGCTACACTTATCTAGGTACACTAAATAAGTTTCTTATCCAATCTTTCTCTAAAGTTAACACATTAGCTAACATTAATCAACAAAGTTTGAATAACAATAATAAATGCTAAAATATGGACAATTATTTAAAACCCTGACTTCTAAACTAGGTTTGTACCTGTATCTTAGAAGCCAGTGCACCTCCGAAATTAATACAGTAGCATTTTGTGTTGTGCCTAGATAGGACACCATTTGTACAATTTTGAGGATACAATAAGAGAAGAAAAAGAAAAAGAAATAATCCTTAAAATTAAAAACAAAATCACAATTGTATTAACAAAATAAAGTATTTATACCTGAGCTTTATACAAAATCAAATTCCCTTGGCCTTAACGGGATTTGTCCCTATTTGATTTCTACGGTTTTGCTAACATCTTTTTAAGGCTCGCGTGAAACACGGTACTTCGTGCCGTCGACCACTGGGGCTCCTTACTGGACAGCCGGACGGTGAGCTACCCATTGCTCGTCTCGCTTATGGTAGTCTGGAATCGCCCTGCGACGCCCAACGCCAGGGGTATCTCCTGATGTACCTACAGTAGTCAACCTAAATAGAAGAGAGCCTACCCTCCAAATACAGCAAAATGAACCAATTTGTAAACAGAGCCTAAATATTCCCATACACCTGCCTACTTATTAACGATCTCACTCGTGTACGAGAAATTGAGTTATAACCCACTGAAGCTCCTAAGTTTGAGTAAATTGAATAAAATTCAATTTCATGATGTACTCAGTTTCTCACTCGCTTCTGAGTAATTAATGCTGTTTGTGTGTTTGGCGAAGTGAGCTTAATTCAAAGGTGATTTTAAGTGTAATGATATACCTAGTTTGTAATACATTAGTGCATTTGTATAGTTTTCAACTCATTGGTGCTTATGACTGTGAAAAAGTAGTAAATGCCTGCGTGATAGTAAAAAAATATCCCAAGGGAACATGTTCCCGAAAAGTATTCTCTAAGCAATTCCAGGATATGGCGTATCTGTATGCAAAATTTTATCTAAATTTGTAGAGCCGTTTGAACGTGAAGAGTAACGGCCTGGTCACATTACCTCGCATAGCATAATCAACATTTTAATGTTCCCACTGCAGGGACTCAGGCCTTCTCTCTAGGAGAAGGAATGGGCTATAATCCAACGCGATGGCCCAGAGCGAGTTGGTGGATGTCACATGTCTTCGATTTTTTTGTTCTTGGACATGCCGGTTTCCTTACGATGTTTTCCTTCACCGTTTTGAAAGCAGTAGTGATGAAATAAATTACACAAAGTAATGTGCCCGGCTGGGTTTGAACACGCGACCTTACAACTCGTAAGTCGGGGCCGTTACCACTGGGCCACCACTACTCACCGCATCATTGCCATGACGCGCCGCCATTAACGAGAAAAAGAAAAAGAAAGCAATACGCCGTCTGACTGCGGTACCTTGCTGCATAACCCAACTCTGGGCACGCCATAATCATGGCGGTAAGTCCCCTCTTTAAGGAGTAGCTGGAGAGGCGTCACGGCGTTCTCACCTTCTGCATAACGCAGGTTCTCACTGGACACGGTAAGTAAGGGAGGTTCCTGCATCGGAATCAGGCGGAAGAAACGTTCGGTTGTCACCATTGTGCTAACCGTCCGGAGGACACGGTTGAGTAAACGGTGGAGGTGTGCCGCGCTTGGGTGGAACGCCACCGTGTCCTTGTGGAGGCCATCGGCGGCGGCGATATCTCACATCGGGCCCAGGTCATACTAGCAAAGGAGACGGCCGCACGCGTGAGGGAACGGACATCCTCACGACCCAGCCGCCGAGACCCTGACCACAAGCGACCGTAGGTGCGGGCTTCCGGACGATGAGCAATGGCTCTGTCCGGACCGAGCCCAAGTCCTCGACAACGCGTAGTGTTCCTCGTGCTCCTCAAAGAGGTGTCAGCGAACCGTAGGGTTCCAGCAGGGCCGATGCCCGCAAGGGCCATCGGGATTTTCTGAAAAGGAAACTCTTGGTCGTGAACACAAAGGATAACTGAAAGACACAGGTGTGATTTTAGTCAGTAAATGTCTGACACGCCCTGCCTCTCCACCCTAGGGAGGGAGAAGTCATTGAATGATTTACCACCTCAAAAAATGGCCTTGCCACATCGTTTCGATATACGGTGCTAATACATGTTGAACAGATGCACGGTAAGAATCATCAAGCTTAAGTGGCAGTAGGCAGGGGCACATTACTCGTAGAACGGATGGTCGATAAGGCCGAAAGGTTCTAGAGTGGTGATCGCGCACTGGAAAACGCAGCGTTGGAAAGGCCTCCCACAAGGTGGACCGTTCACCTGGTGAGAGTCGCGGGAATGCGATGGATGCAAGACGCACAGGACCGTTCATTGTGGCGACACTTGGGGGAGGCCTATGTCCAACAGTGGACGTCCTTTGGCTGAAATGATGATGATGATGAGATGCACGGTATGGTGCTACGTCGTACCACGACACTGTGTTTTTAAAAAAAAGGATTTTGCGACATTTCCTTTTTGAGCATTTACGCGACGCGTCATTTCATATCTCCACGTCACGTCAACGCTAACCCTAGACAGGTACCACGCCTTGTTATGTGACCAGGCCCAAAAACACACACACACACACACACATATATATAACCTCAGCCTTTATAATAGTAGTGTGATAATAAGCAGGTAAGTACCACTCAGTCACGGTAAGAAATGTGATCCTTTCGCGAATGGCATCCACACCTGGTGCTTAAACCCTCTTTTGACAAATTACATAATAAACTACTTAGTAAGAGTTACCTTTTCTTACTTTATCATAACTTAGCTGTAAATAGTATCAAAATATTGGACGTTGTAGCGAAATGCTAATGAAGGTTTAACATTCTTACAAATCTACCAAAACAAAAAATTTACAAATTATTCTCAATAATTATTTTTCAGTAGGTTCGCCTACGTGATCGGGGTAATAAGTCTATATCTTTATATATGTTACCGGCAATCTGTATAATCCAGTATTTTATACAATACCTAAGCAATGTATAGAATACCTAAAACGGGTAGGTAATGTATGAAATATTTTTTTTTTAATACTTTGCCTAGTTATTCTGTACACTAGTGAATGCGCAGCCGGTAATGCGTGTAAAAGACGAGAGCAGGGAAGGAGGTGACGTAATTTTAGTTCATCTCGACACGGACAAGTTACGTTAGTAGTTGAAAGCAAATTATATTATGTAACTTATAGCTAGAAGATTTTTTAATTACACGTTAATTTTATTATGTAAAGGGGTTAAAAGTAAGCTTTCTAATAATAATAATAAGTTTATTTCCAAAAAATTGCAATTTACAAAGAATCGTTTTCATTAATTACAGATCAGATTATGGCAGTAAGGTTTTTAAATTGAAAAAATCTCTGATTGTACCACTGACACCCAAGCTAAGATTAAACTTGTGTTATGGGTGCCAGGGCTCTCTCTCTATTAATCTATTTTTCACCTTACACAAACCAGTACGGAGTTACGTTTGGAAAGTATCCATTTTTGAGCATAATCAAAACAAAGTTAATCGAAAAAAGAAAAACAAAACAGTTAAAATAAACTTAAACTTAAAGATTAATAAAAAAAATAAAAATAAGAGTAAAACAGTATAGCCCCTTACTAGTATTTTGGTTTGTAGTTGCTAATTGAATGTGACTTGTGTATGTGTAGAGTGTATGTGTTGTGTGTAAGTGTCGTGTGTATGTGTTGTGTGTAAGTTTGTGTTTTGTGTTGTGTATATGTGTCGTGCTTGCGTCGTATATTTGTGCGGTGTATATGTGAGTGGTCTAAAAAATCAGTAACAGTTAGAATAACTTTCCCAGTAACTTTTCTATTTCCTCGTATGTACGAGTAACAAGCCATTGACTAATTTTCTTTTTGCAATCGAACTTATTTAAACCATAAATATCACATTGTATGTTAACTGCATTATAAATTCGATTACCCAATACCCGAAAATGTCTTTCTGCCAGTTTTTTCTATTTCCAGATCCAGGTCTAGGTTATAAAAATCTATGCCGGTGTGCCCTAAAATTACGTCAGTTCCTTCCCTGCTCTTGTCTTTCACACATTGATTATAAGTAATAGAGCATGTTTAATTTGCCCGAAATTTTGTAGGTAAGTCAGTTAACATTGATAAATATAGACTATTTATTTTACACATTGCCGGTGGACCATTAGGTACTCTATACAATCTCTAGTTGTTTACATTACCTAGGTAAAGTAACAATAATACATTGCCTGGACGCCCCAGGTATTTTATACATTGCCTAGGTATTGTATAGAATACCTGAATTATACAGATTGGCGGTAACATATATATAATTCTCCTGAACGTGTGTTGACTGATTTGAATGACATTTTGTGTGTATCTTTGAGTGGATCCCTGGATGGTTTGAAAATACAATAGCTGCAATCGGTTCTCAAATTTCTTTCTGACCAAAAGCCAGGTTTCAGGCAGGACAACGCCTGTCGGACCGCTATTCTATGCAAATAGAATCCCTATTTTCATTGGTCACGTCATCACGCGTGAACGGCTGAACCAATTACGCTACTTCTTCCTTTGTCATGTTTGTTATTGTCAGGAAAATGTTTTTATGAAAGAAAAAAATAAGAAAGTGTGCAGAAATTAGAAACTTACGGAAAACTACGACTATTTTGAATCTTTGAGCATTTGACAGTTTCTGCGTTTGTCAGTTCATTGCTAAGACAAAGACAAAGCATTTTAAGACAGGATAACGTCTGTCGGTTCTGCTAGGACTCGTATCATAAATGGAGTTTTTGGCGGGATTTCTTCGAGTGAAGTTCAATGGCTGTTTTAATTATTCGCAAATGAATTTCTTGTGGATATTGTGATGTAAAATTGGTGTAAATTTGTATCTCAAAAAAAAAAAGCCATTTGTGTCTGTGTCACTGTCATTCGTTTCGGTCATTCATTCTGTTTCTCCTCGAGTTGCGTGAATGTGCTCTGTGTGTTTTGTGGAATTTTTGTGGCTTTTTTCGACGACCTTGTCCAGGAGAGAAGTCTCCTGGACTTGAATTGTTTGTCATTACGATTGACCCTAGTTTGTACACTGGACACCGATTTTCAGCCTATTCGACAGACTTTTGCGCTAAGAAAGTTAGTACAATCCCACTGATCATATGTGAGTACAAAAGGCAGTTATTATACTGTTACTAGGATAACTCAAGAACGAGCGAAGCGAGCTCATGACATGGGGGCACACCGACTCGGACAGGTTTAGGTTAGAAGGAGATGGCGTGGTCGTAATGAGCGAGCGAAGCGAGCGAACACAGACCCTGCCAGCTCTTTTGAGGTTATTTATTTTTAACTACGCCTTTTAAGCAATTTTGGAGCATTGTGAGGTTAGGTTACAAAATATCGTTTTTCTTGGAAACGGTGAGTTACCTTTACATGAGAGTGGTGCCAGAGGGGACGGGTCCCCCCCCCCCCCCGTCCTGCTTCACCATACTAAAGTTATACCTAAACCTGTTTAGCCGATAAAGCGCGATTGATTAATTAACAAACATCCAAACATACATTGTTAAATTTATAAAATCAGTAAAATCTAGAAATCTTTTCACAAAGTTCATGAAAAAGATCATGTGGCACAAATTCTAGTCTCATATCAGAATAATATAAAATGTCGTTCGGCATCTTTGTCACGCGTTCACAGTGGATTCAAAATGAATTTTACTGTTCGTGATACGAAATCACACTTCTATTATTTGCTACGGATGCTTTTGCAGCATTAAAAAACTTTCGATTTTTTTTTTCTAAAGAGTCCTGAATATTTAATTTTACAGACCAAAAACACTATATAATTGCATAATAGCCCCTTTTAAAATATTTCCATGATAGGCTAAGGCTGGCCTGCGAGGTTCGAAAGAACTACCATGGCCCTGGAACACAAAATGATACTAAAGAAACACAGTGGGTATTAGCACAGAACACTAATGTACAGAAGTCAATCTGTATGTAGATTTGATAAAAAGCGAAGCGCGGTCGAGCAACGCACGCATAGATACTGCTCACGGACACGATATCTCAGCGCGCTCGAACCAGTGCGAGCGCGAGTGCATCCGCTTGAGACTTGCGTCTGTTTACTATTTTGTGCAACTTTGAGTAAAAAAGTGAAGAACATACATGAGATTGACTTCTGTACCTATCTATTTTTTGGTATTAGTCAGAAAATGTCTGACCTTCTCTAGAGAGGCAGAAGTCATTTGATGATTTCCTACCTTAAAAATAAAAAGAATGTAAGGATAAATAGTATATACTGCTCACTATATGCTATCTTACCGATAATAATGACAGCTATAAATATATTATGCTACACTAGTGTGTACCTACTTGTGCGTGTATAAGAAAAAACCCACTATATAGATAGTTAAACTGACCTTGAAATAAAAAAAAACTAAGTTTACTGATAGTGATGATGTTGATTTATTTTCGTAGTATTACGATTTTATTTTATAAAAATATTTCGTAAACTATAAATGCAACATAGCTAGGCAGCTTTCATTATTATTAAAAAGCTTAAAACCTAATTTGACTCAACTAGAAAAAAAAAAAACAAAACATGTCGGTACTAATTGATCCTATATACGAGTAACATACCTGGATGGTGTTCAATTAAATTGAAAATACAATAAATCTAATTTTTCCAGATATCATCAACAACCCTTAACTGTCGCTAACCTACTCATTCCTGCTACCTAACGAATTAGGCAGGAGGATTTAGGAGTAGTCATGGCCAGGTGATAACGGCCCCAACTTAAGAGTCGAGTCGTGGCTTTAGGCAGGCACTTTGTGTTATTTATTTCCTCACCAGCGCTCTCAAAACGGTAAAGGAAAATATACTGACGAAAACGACAGCCATTTCGGGTACAACTGGTATGTCCTGGAACAAAAAAAAACAGCAAACGCCATATGATATCCACCAAAACACACTGGGCCCGCGTGGTGAATCACGGCCCATTCTCTTTCCTAGAGAGGAATTCTGAGTCCCAGCAATGAGAAAATTATAAAAGCTGATTATAATATGTATGTTATTTGGTATATACCAACAAGCGTGCAACGAGTCATCAAATAAATAACAATAATACAACAACCATTATCCTCTATCAACCTATTTAAACTACAATTTACAAATGTTAATCATCAAAAGTTCAACCAGTGGCGATAACAGCTGCCTCGTTAGTATTGAGCCGACTCTGGCCCAGTTCACTATTATGGCGATCTTATTAAAAATAATAATTATTTTAAGTTCGATTTTTACAGTGATTGTAAATACAAGTGTTGTTATTAATCGATGGGATGATGAATGTGAACTAGAAGCAGAATTAGTGGAAGAAATAGCTTCATACGAAAATGTGACAAGACGAATCATGGAAGAAGTTAGAACAAATTTTGGACGAACTATGTATCAAGAGTGAGCAAATATTGTTATTGAGCTAAAATCTTTATACAATTTATTTCATTAATGACCATACAATCACAAATAAGAGAAGCAGAACGTAACTACAGAAATAGAGATTATTTTATCCACGAGTGTAGTTTTGATTGAGTATACCTATATACTTAGATGATAAATATTATTGAATCAATCACGTATATGCTTATTTCAATCAGTAATTAAAGTTTTTGATACTTTTTTTAACTAAATATCATAGCTAGTATGTTTGCAGAATGGATACATCATTTTCAATTTTACTTTCAGATATGAACGATTTATTGATAAATTTGGCGCTCGTCCATCAGGCACAGAAGTTTTAGAAAATTCGATAGATCATATGATAAATCTAACAAAATACAATGGCCTAAATGACGTCACCACTGAAGAATTAGAGGTAAATGTTGACATTTATTTTAATTACCTATCTAAGGGAATGGAATAACATTGATAGGCAATCTAACTATGTATAATCGTCGTCGTGGGTCGTAAGGTTGGAAGCGCGTCACAACGTCAACTTAAAGTCGTTCGTGGTACGAGTTCCAACCCAACAGCTACAGACCTTCATAAAAGAGGACTTCCGGCCGAAAGGTGTCGTATATCGACGTCTCCGAAGTCGGTTATGCGATACCACGCAGCGTAACACGACGCCGACTACATTACGTGTATAATTTTAGTTAAATAAGTTTTGTTTTTAATATGTATTAGTTTATTATTGTTTAAGATTAGTTTATGTCTATGGGTCTCTGATGCCTGAAAATAAAATGATTATTATTATTATAATATATAAAAATGTAACTGAAAAAACTAACTGCACAGTATTTTTTTTCTTTGCCATTTCTATCTATGGGTTATCTCTGAAACTAGGTACTAGTGAACTTAACTGATGGACTTTGGTTAAACTTTTTATTTCATTAGATAATTTTCATATATGGACGAAACTTGTTAGGTATATACTCTTGAATATTAAATTAACATCCATTCCAAAATATTTGTAAATTTACATATTCATGTTATGTGCTGAATGTCAATGAAATAGTCGTATTTAGATTAAACTGAAATTGGAGACGTACCAGGAAATTGCAATACGTGCCGCTACAAGGTAGTATCGATAATGGCGTCCAATTTTCAACGCTTGGCCAAGGCCAAGCCCATTGATACTTACAATCCAATAACTAAC
This sequence comes from Mythimna impura, assembly GCA_905147345.3. Classification (NCBI taxonomy): domain Eukaryota; kingdom Metazoa; phylum Arthropoda; class Insecta; order Lepidoptera; family Noctuidae; genus Mythimna; species Mythimna impura. The sequence goes on along the minus strand of LR990347.1, from coordinate 9,835,973 downwards.
TTATGCTTCTAACTATTTTCAGGTGCCACACTGGGTACGCGTTCACGAATCTGCCAAAATGCTACAACCTCATGCCAAAAACATCGCCATACTAGGATTTGGTTCTAGTGTAAGTACGCCACCAGAAGGTATTACCGCTGAAGCAATAGTGATAAGTAGCTTTGATGAGCTTGAGAAAACTGATAGACAATCCATTGAAGGAAAAATTGTAGTATTCGACGCACATTATGTAAGTTATGGTAAAACCGTTGTTTATAGAAGCCAAGGTGCTTCTAAAGCTGCTAAAAAAGGTGCAATAGCAACTCTAGTCCGGAGCATAACGCCATTTTCAATATATTCTCCACACACGGGAGCGCAGTCTTATGAAAATAATGTCCCAAAAATACCAACAGCTGCAATTACTTTAGAAGATGCAGACTTAATGAGAAGACTACAAGATAGTGGAGAAACAATCGTTCTACACATAAACATGTCTTTTACATTTGATACAAAAAAATCTCGGAATACGTTAGTTGACCTTAAAGGTAGATTAAATCCTGAGAAACAAGTAATCGTATCTGGTCACATAGATAGTTGGGATGTAGGACAAGGAGCAATGGATGACGGTGGTGGTATGATGATAAGCTGGTTTGTTCCGGTTGTACTAAATATTCTAAAATTTAAACCTAAGAGAACTATCAGAGCTATTTTATGGACTGCCGAAGAGCCTGGCTTGATTGGAGCTCAAGAATATCTGAAGAAACATATGCATGAACTGGATAATATTAATTTTATAATGGAATCTGATGAAGGAACATTCAAGCCTTTAGGGTTAGATGTGGCTGGGTCACCAAAAGCACGATGTGTCGTTAAAGAAGTACTCAAACAATTTGCACCAATCAACAAAATTACAAACAGTGGGTACCCTGGATCTGATATAGTTATATTTGTAGGAAAGGGAGTACCCGGAGCGTCACTATTGAATGAAAATGAGCGATATTTCTGGTACCATCATAGTGAAGGTGATACAATGAATGTTCAGAATATGAAAGATGTGGTGGACTGTGCCGCGTTTTGGGCAGCATTTTCGTTTGTTATTGCTGATCTATCCGTGGATATACCTCGTCAGTAGCTTGGCTATACTTATAAATGAATGTCCAGTACCTGAAAAGCTTATGTATGAAACAAAATACTTGATAATATCATTACCTGTTGAAATGAGTGGATTACCTATTTTTTGTATTTCTTCTCATTCCTTATGTTTACTGTGAACAAAAAAATACAAAAATATCAAACTGTAATGTGTCTTACTTCATATTTATTTGTATAAGGTTGGTATATTTTCTGTTGCGCAATCAAAATGTAAGCCGTAGGCGTCTCTTTGTTCATTCGTGGCGAGAATCGTGCCGGCGCAGCAATCCTTTGATATTCAATAAATTGTAACTATTGCCACAAAAAAATGCCATTTCTTTGAACGTCTCCATCGATGTATTTTTGTTTGTGTTAGCTTGAAGTCAATATTTGCTTTGCCATTTTAGAGAGAATTCCATCACCTTTTGCCGATGATAACAAAATATTAGGTTTAGCTGAATGAAAATAGAATTTGTCAACCTCATTGGTGAATGAGTGTTTGTAGCAAGCACAGCGTTAAACACAAAACTCGTGAAATATTCTTTATATTCATCTAGAAATTGTTTCATCAATCAAACGTAGCCTATTTTTTGAAGCCGTACTTTCTCTTAATTGAGTAAAAAATCAGACCTTGTATTATAATAAAGAACTGTTACCATACTTGGTCTATTTTTTTTATAAATTTATGTTTGAAACCATTTCCCAGTAAGCCTATTCCGCGTTATAGGCGTACATATGTGTGTCACCAATTCGCGTATATTGGGGTGAAACATTTCGGTTTGCGGCTTGAAATGTGCTTATGTCTGATACAAGTCTGAAGCTGACATTGAAATGAGGGATACGATGTTAGTAGGTTACTTTAAAAGAGTTTGAGGGAAACCGAGTCCTTTCCAATTTATTGTTGTAATGAATTTTGGGAAAAAACACAGAATTATTTCAACTTCTAAAATGTCAAGCTTGTTCAGCCGGAAAAAAATAATTGTTTATCACTATATTGTAAAAGGATACTTAAATTAGAAGTAGTAACTTTTTATTGCGAAGTACAAAATACGAGTTTTACAGTGCAGAGCTAAACGAGTGTGAACAGAGACAAAAACGCCACCTGTGGGCCACAGAGTAAAACAAACTTTTTTTAATTTGATAGAGGCATGAGTTGTTGTAAGAGCAGTGGTGGCCGAGTGGTAACGGACCCGAATTACGAGTTGTAGGTTGCGGGTTCAAACCCAGCCAGGAGCATTATTTTGTGTAATTTATTTCATTACCACTGCTCTAAAAACGGTGAAGGAAAACATCGTGAGGAAACTGGCCCTAGGAAAACTGTCCTAGAACCAAAAATTCGAAGACATGTGACATCCACCAACACGCACTGGGCCCGCGTGGTAGATTAGGGCCCATACCCTCTCCTAGAGAGGAGGCCTGAGTCCCAACAGTGAGAACATTATAAGGCCGATTATGCTATGCGTTGTTCATTACTTCCAATAATTACTTTATGATTAAATAATGCTTGCTCATCATAGAACAACTTACAAGGTATATTTCACTATTTGAAAGTAAGGTAACCATGAAGTTTGAATTAACGGGAAACTATCATCGAAACTGATATCATCATCTTCCTGCCCTTGTCCCATCTTATTTGGGGTCGGCACAACATGTTTTTTTCTTCCATTCTATCCTGTCAACCGTCATGCTATCACTAACTTCCTTTTCTTATTTACTTCTCTTGTTTTGCTGATCTGTTCGTTGAAAGTAATGTTTACATTACTTATGTTAAAATCAAGAAACATTATACAGCGGTCCGTAAATTATGTTTCTCCAGCTTAACATCAAAATTTACTGAAAATTTTTTGCAAAAAAAAAAAACATAACCGAATTCAATGAAAATAAAAAACCGTAAAAATGCATAATAACTTTAATTTTGAAAGTCGGTGTTTCTATAATAGTTTTGCCTCTTAGTTAACACCGACTTCCGAAATTAAGTTTATTTTGAACTTTTTAAGTATTTTTTTTTACACTGAAGTCGGTTGTATTTTTTTTTTAATGTTTGACGTGGACTCATTGGAAACTAATGTTCGAACTGTCATTTTTGAGAACAATAGACTCGTGGAGCTTTGGTAATAACCGCCAGAATTTAATCATTAAAACATTCCATGAAATTTCAATACGCTAAGCCACGGCTAGGATACATTGTTTTATTAAGACGGATTTTTCATTCTTTTTATCCATCATCAGATTTTCTCGATGGTACCTTATAGTCAGAATCATCTGCATGCATCTGGCTATAAGGTACCATCGAGGTAACAACACTGTTAGGTTACATTGATTTACTACAGAGTTCCGGTGCTTACCTTCCGGCTTTATCATTAGATCAGTTTGATATTATCCCCCTCTTCTTTCAGTTAGTTATCGACTACACGTATAAACAAAGCAATTTTACTTATTATGACAGTTCTGCTGTGATCCTATGAAGAGTTCCGTTTCATATCTTTGAAGTTCATTATCAAATCATAACAATATTTCTATGGGACCAACTCGGAAGCATAAACTTTCCATCAAAAAAATTATTTTCAAAATCGATCCACAATTGATCGAAAAATCGGAGAATATACATTTAAAAAAATACATACAGCCGAACATAGAACCTCCTTCTTTTTGAAGTCGGTTAATAATGTCGGATAAAAAGTGTCACTGATCAACGTTATTATCTTGAAAATCGGTATAAGACGCTTTTGTTTATCCTTTATAAAAGTAACAAAAAATTATACAGATGTGGGATTTTATAGCAAAACACCCCAAGTCGTGAGGACTCTGCATAAACTTGGCAAATCAAATAAAGGGTTACGGCCTATCAAAAGTAATGGACTCTTCAAATTTTATCACGGCTAGCTTACTTTGGCATATATACTTGCGTTTTTTTTTGTTTTGGTTTATTAGCAAAGGGAAACGGAATAAATGTTTTTCCATATATCTTTTAACTTATTTTGGTTAACCAACTTCAAGAAAAGGAGGAAGATCTTGATTCGGTTGTATTAATTTTTGTTTGTTATCTCATAACTCCATAATTTAGGAATCAATTTAAAAATTCTTTTAAAATTTGATAGCACGTTTGGTTTCATTTTTGTCAAAATCTACATAGTTCTAATGATGGGATTTATGTGAAATTGAGAAAAATCCAGGAATATTAGGTAGAGCTTAAGCGACTACACTCAGAAAGTATAACTTAATGAAGCGAAACTGATATTTATGCAACTATGACGACATAAATAAATAAACGGGTCTGATGAAAATGGTACACTTCTTAGTATTTTTTTATATTGAAGTCGGTTATATTTTTAACAATTACCTCTTAAATAACAGGAAAAAGCTCTTTACGTAAGCACGCTATTTTTTTTTTTTTTTTTTTTTTTACCTTATTAATTACTTTTTAGTACTCAGTACAGCGCAGCCAGCCAGGCGCATTACTTTGTGTATTTTATTTCATCACCACTGCTCTCAAAACGGTGAAGGAAAACATCGTGAGGAAACCGGCATGTTCTAGAACCAAAAATTCGAAGATATGTGACATCCACCAACCCGCACTGGGCCCGCGTGGTGGATAACGGCCCATTCCCTCTCCTAGAGAGGAGGCCTGAGTCCCAGCAGTGGGAACATTATAAGGCCGACTATGCTATGCTATGCTACTCAGTACTTACATGTATGATGTAGTAACATCATGCCTGTGTTCCCCAATGCTATAGTTGCTGTTGCTGTTGTTGTTGCTGTATGTTGGTGCTGTTGTGTTTCTATAAAAAATGTGGTGTTTTCTATGTAACACCTGCCTGTTACTTTTGCACAAGTTTTGAATGTACGATTGTTATTATTATTATTACCCATTTATATATATATATATCTGACATATATAAAGTCAAAAATAAAATAAAATTCCAATACGTGTGCTATATGAACTTGCTTTATGCAAAATTTCAGGATTCTGGGTTAACGTATGAAGTTTGATTTCCTCGAGAGTGTCCAAATATACTTTTTTGAGACATAAACGGCCGTATCTTTTGTTTTCGTTAACTTAGAAATTTGATTTTTTCACAGTTTTAAGAGACCGCAGATTTGAGTATATAAATAATAATAATAATATTTATTTATTTTCTCCCATACTTATATGGTTTTAATTTCAACTCGATACCTCAACGCTTTCCCGAGATAAAGGGTCTTGACAGACAGATAGACAGACAGACAGACAGACAGACAGACAGACATACAGACAGACAGACAGACAGACAGACATACAGACAGACAGACAGACAGACAGATAGACAGACAGACAGGCAAACAGACAGAAAGACAGACAGACAGACAGACGGACGGACAACAAAGTGATCCTATAAGGGTTCCGTTTTTTCCTTTTGAGGTACGGAATCCTAAAAAAGGTTTTAAACCACTGCAATAGACCAACCGGCCTTATGCAGTGTAAGTACAAAGTACCGTAAATTTGGGCTACACATTAAATATTACCCAAAAATTATTATAAGCAAGTTTTAACGAAATATTACAAAATCCACTGAAATAACTTTAATCTCATCCCAACATGTAATTTGATGAGAAAACTTCCCATTTAGTTGAGTTTAGTTAAAGCGAGGGTGATCATTCATCTTTATCTGATTTGTTGTTTACAGTGCTTTGTAGCGGGTCGAGGCTCATTTGTTTTGTTTTTCGGTTGAGGTTAATTTATCTTATTTGTGTTCCTTACTTATAGTTGGGAACACAGGAATATAATGAGATGTGGGAATACACACGGCTGATATCAAGTACAATAATTTATGACTTCTACCTGTGTTTGCGCCCGCGTCAACGACTGAAATCGACTCAACCCCACCACTTGACTGTGGTTGAGTTGACCCAAAAAAAACCACTATGTTGTCGTCGTTCACAATTTTTTATTGCGCTTCTTACACTGCGCACACGTGTGCCACACACACCACGCCGATCTGGGCGCGTCGGTCTCCATACATTTTATATAGAAACTAGACTTGTAGAGCTACACTAGATCCACACCACGCGACACGCGTCGTTCTGCGTACAAATCAGGCGTGTTACAGGTGTGCGTCAGTCTAATGTAGTTCTAGCTTTAGTCTATTCTAATATTATAAAGGGAAAATATATTTTCTGTGTATGTTTTTGGATTTATATATTTTTGTTTGTAATGAACAAACTCAAAAATAACTGGACCGATTTTATAAATTCTTTCACCAATAGTATGCCACTTGTTGGGTGTCGTAATAATTATATATTTTATTGAAGGGTAGAAGTATAAATGGCTTGCAAATGCTTCATTTCATCATGCAACCATCCTGGGGCCCAAGTCTGCTATTTTTATAAATTCGTTATTCCAACACGATCTCATTGTCATTTTGCTAAAAGTTCGTAATCTGCTAATTCATAATGATCGATCATTGATCAGTCAATGGTCTCGTAATAGAGTTGTGGTAGAATGACAATATCGAGCTTATTAAAAGCAATGACTGTACAATGACGTTCTAATGATAGGTCTCTGATCAAAGGAACAATCAAAATTTTAGCAGATTACTGCATACATTAGACATTCATTTATAAATATGTAAGAGATTACCATTCTACGCCACTTCTTTCAATGGAATGTCAGTGGTTGACCACTGGAAAGTCATAATGACGCCATTATATTAGTAGATTACCAAACTTGTCAAAATCAACAATTATGAAATCAATGATAGACCATTCTGACACTATTGTAATAGCAGATTTGAGGCCCTGTTGCATAGCGTCGTCTTTGTCGGCACCGATTGTGATGTCAGATAACGAAAAAGAAATATAACTCACTTCAACATGCAACACGTTCTTAGAACGTAGTGCCATACTATTGTTTATTACTAGTTTTTTTATTACGAACCGACACGGGAGTGAGCCCCGGATTATTGTCTAAAACATCGAGAAAAATTCGTGTATATGTGGTAAAAGACGCGTGCGCTACCCTGAAGAGTTCGGCAAGGAGATTTAATCTTCGGCCGACTGACGGTGAACCTACGTGTGAGTGCCGCTTCTTGTTGTATTGAATGTTGCCTTCCAATTTCCTTTACCCAACGTCATAATTTGGTAGTCCTAATTTGAGTCACATATGCAAGGTCACATATCATATCTACCTACGTACTATTCAATCCCCGCATCCATACAATTCACAAATAATTTTGAACCAGCTCCCTTTTTTTGAGATAATCGCAAACAATTTTATATTTCCGCCCAAGTAATTGGTGTAACATCACTACTTTATCACTGATTGACAAAAACTATATAGTTTTTTAATAGACTTCCTCGAAAACTGACTCTTATCGTACTACGATTAGGTTCAACATGCCATGCACTCGGCTCCATAGCACCCTCGCCTGTACGGCTCGGGCGAATTTCTCCTCGGATGCAATGTCAAACTTTCTCCACTTGTATCAAAATGTACAATTCTACTTCTACGAGGGTGAAGCCGCTGGTAGAAGCTATTGTTTTATATAGAAAATTGCTGTATTTTTTAATGGTCAATTAAAGGTTAACTTGAAAATTATTAATATAGAAAGAAATGAAATAAAAAACTGGACAAGTTTTTTTTTTTTTCGGTGGGAAAATCATCTTGTGACATCCCCCGCCCTTGGGCGGGGCGGGAGATCAGACTTTTACTGACTAAAAACCCACTCCTGTTCCTTCGTTGCCTTTCGTACCAGGGCCGAGTCTTCCTTTCAGAATCAGACCCTTGGCCCCAGTAGGCTTCGACCCTGTTAGGCCCCTAGGTTGCTGAAAACCAGCACCGTAGATGGCTAGATTTGCCTAGTGTCACGGTATATGCTGAGCAACGGCCTATTCTTGCTAAGATGCGACGCACAACTTTGATTCATAGTTTTTATTGTTTAAAATTATGATATTTTTTTTTATTTTTTGGTTTATTTTTTGTTTATGTTTGTCTCTGTTGAGGCCGGCGTCAAAATGCAAGTGCAACAGATAACCTAGACAGCTGTGTTGTCTATGGTCCTAGTGGTGCAACACAGTTATGCCCGATACAAACATGGCCTGTCAGGGAACTTGGTTTTTGTATTTTTGAAACGAATTGTGCATCTATTCAGGCAGAATAAACATGTTTTCTTTCTTTTCTTTCTTTTCCTACAGTTGCTGACATCTCCTTGAGGCGCGCGTGGAACAGCACGCGCCGTCGACGACTTGGGCTCGGTCCAGACGGTTACCGGACGGTCGGACGGCGAGCCACCCATTGCTCGCCGTCCGCAAGCCTGCGCCTATGATGGCCTGGCGCACTGAGGGTTTCGTACAAACTTACCTATGTAAAAAAAAGTTTTTTTTTATTTCGTAACAATAATTTTACCGTTTTCAGATTTATTCCTATATCTATGCTATAAGACCGTGCTTTATGCCAAATTTCAAGATTCGGGGTCAGCGGAAAGTACCCTATGAATTTTGATTTCCTTGAGAGTATCGAAAAATACATTTTTTGCCTCATAAATAGCGTTTCTTTTTTATTCGATGACTTAGAAGTTTGATTTTTTCACAGCTTCAAGGGACCGCAGATCTGAGTATCTGGTTTCAACTTGATACCTCCACACGTTCTCGAAATAAAGGGTCTTGACAGACAGACAGACGGACCGACAACAAAATGATCCTATAAGGGTTCCGCTTTTTCCTTTTTAGGTACGGAACCCTAAAAATAAGAATTCAAACAAGGAGAAGAGTTAAAATATTGTTTATTTAGATGATTTACGGGCCTTGGGTAAATTTCCACATTAAAATGAGATAATTAGTGGAGCAGTAATCTTGTCCGGAACACGCAATAAATTAACAGCACATCTGCTGAACAAGCAATTAATTCTGTAAACAGTCACAGCAATGTTATGGCGCTGTTACTGTTCATAGCGCGTCTGGATTTGATTGTTATGATGAATGAGGCTAATAAAGGTCTTTATGGTTTATGTTTATAAGAGGTTTTAATCTTTAATTGGGCAGTGAATCTACTAGAAGGGTTGTTTATTTATTTATGTACTAGCGACCCACCCCAGCTTCGCACGGGTGTTAGAAATCTTTGGGATTCTCGGGTTTCTGTACTATCAAGATCAAGGCATATAGCTTACAATTAAACCTACTTCATTAATCACTCTGTCTATTGGTGAAAACTGCATGAAAATCCGTGCAATGGTTTTTGAGTTTATCACGTTCTTATAAGCAGACAGACGCGGTGGGGACTTTGTATTATAATATGTCCTTACATGTAACACTGCTCTGCACTGCTGTGCTTACACTGCTCTCAAAACGGTGCAGGAAAACATCGTGAGGAAACCGGCATGTCCTAGAACCAAAAATTCGAAGACATGTGACATTCACCAACCCGCACTGGGCCCGCGTGATGGATTACGGCCCATTCCCTCTCCTAGAGAGGAGGCCTGAGTCCCAATAGTGGGAACATTATAAAGCCGACTATATGCTATACTTACATGTATCCTTATACACGCATAACATTACAGGTTAGAAATCTAAAGCGTTATACAGTGCAAACTAAATTATATCATTTTTTTACAAATGCAACTTTAGTTACATTATTTTTATTTTACACAATTCTTCTTTTCATGTCGATGGACTCAAGTAATTGTTCTTGACCAGTATTTAGCAACCTGAACAGCTTTATTATTGGCTTCGTATAATAAATCCTAAAACGAACAATCCAATCCTAATCCTAGAAGGAACAGGAGTTGTTTTAGTCAGTAAAAGTCTGGCATGCCCTTCCGCCCCACCCAAGGGCGGGAGATGTCATTAGATGATTTCCCACCTAAAAAATAAAAAAGGTGGTTGTGCAGGATGGGCAGTGTGAACGCGCAGGGTAGAGTCGTCCGCCACCGGCTCAAACCAGTGCTCTCGTCCCGCCTCCCGGCGCGCGTCAAACTGGGCATATACAAGGCGTATATTCGCCCAGTGTTGACGTACGCTGCTTCAACTTGGTTCGCCCTCACTAGTGAGTCGAGCCGAGAAAGACTCCGCGCGCAACAACATCTTGCGTTGCGTAGAGTCGTCGACGCTCCTCGCTACGTGAGGAACGACATCGTAGAACGCGACCTCGGGATTGAGAGCCTGGATGAGTTTGTGCGACGCCTCGCGAAGGGGATGTTCGCGCGTGCCGACGCCTCAGCTTGGCCCCACGTCAAGCACTTGGCGCCATGGCATACGCGCCCCCCTGACGCGAGACGACTCCCCCGCGACCTGATTGCGGGCAGTGAGTCCCCCCCCCCCCCCGGATTGACGCCTGAATAGGCCGCACCAGTCTACACGCGGCCTATTCAAACAATAAGACTCTACATTTCTATTCGCACCCCGACAAACGTCGTGTGCTAAGTTAATATAGGCACGACGCGAGTCGACCATACATTCGCCTCTATACACGCGCTAGACTCACGCACCGAATAGATAGCGCAAGCTAACTATTCGGTGCACGTGCACTGAGCGATGTAACACAATACAATGCCGCTCACACACATACAGAAAACGTCCCTGCGGTCTGAACCGTAACTGGCTCGCTCTGGAAGCGGGTTAGACGGGGGTCACACTTCCTACTGTAGGTCCGTAACAAGTCGGCCATACTCGTCGCTGGTCGTCTCCCACCGGGCTTCCCCTAGGGGTCTCACTTGGCGGGGACTGACCGCCGGTATGGCGTAAAGAGTCGGCGCTGTGTGCAGCAGCGTCGTGACGTGCCTACACATACAAACATATACACATAGAGCCATCTGCTCTACAACCGCCGAGCCTAGTTAGGCACTCTAATGACGGGTCCGTTGTAACGGGCCCTGGCTGGACTCTGCGATCAGAGGGCGAAGCCCTGACACCGCTTGCCACGCCCCCTGACGGGGACGTAGCGAAATCCACGAGGATGGGCAGTATAGCCTGCAGGTGACGCACGGTCTGTGCAACGGCTCCACACTTGCAGTATGTTAGAGAACCTATCTCTAACATAGTGCTAGTACGAAGCCGAGGAAGCCCCATTTAGCCAGATTGTTGAGATTTACACTATTTAAACCAGTATTTAAAATATATATATAAATACAAGAAAAAAACAGTAAACAAAATAATACTTGTCGAGTAATTTCGAAAGTACTAATTGAACTAATAGTTCCAGGACCTCTATTCAACTTCGTGGCCCAAGAAATATAATTCGACCTCAACCCAACATCATCGATCGCAAACTCCTTCACTCCTTATTCATGTTGTCACAAAACCAATTTGTTTCTTACTCGAAATTCATCTCAGGCTTGACCTAGGCCGAACTGTATCTCAGATACTCAGTCATGTCTGCTAGACACATAATAATTTAATAAACACTTTATATCCTAACACGTATCATATTTTACGCGATGAAACTATATACTCAAGTAACTAAAATACTAAAATTACAGTTAACTGAGCCATATTTATGGCTGACGGCTAATTAAATAAGCTCACACTAGTTCTAATTAGGTTGTGAGAGGATTTATTAGAAGTCCGAGAGCCGCCTGACTAATACGAGGCTGGGTTTGTTAATACATACTATGAACCTATTACGTCAAAGCTCTGGCTTTTGACTTATTAGATTACCGCTGGCTGGCTCAACCTTCCTTTACGAAAAGCTTTTTGGTTTGGGATAAACCAGAGATGGCTAACATAATAAAAAAAAAATAATATGTTCCCATCACGTGCCGCCTATTAATCTCTACTTGGTGATGTACTGCATAAAACCAAACTAGTTGCTAAATAACTTTTTTTATTATTATTGATAGTCTAACGTTTGCCCAGTATTTCACCTGATAGTAAGTGATGAGGTGATTGACAGTGGAACACGTTTGCTAGTAACCTATTCACTCTTGACTTAACGAGTGGTAACCCTAGGTTGAGCTGTCAGGAAACACAGACTCTGGCAGGGAATTCCACACAAAGCACCACAATGAATGTATTCCCATAAGATTTTTTGCGTATGGGTGGGATATCAACTATGAACCGGTAGCGCATCGCCGTACGTCTTGTGGGTCCGAAGACTGAACGGGCTTGGTGGAATTAAATTTTGCAATTGCGACACACACTTCCCGAAATGCATCCGGTAGAAAACCAACAGGCTAGCAACTCGGCATCGGTGCGCAAGGGGAACCGATCACTTTTCCGATTTTTTTTCGTTCGAATTTCATTTTACCAAAAACTGTTGACCGACGTCTTTTTTGCTGTATGCATTATTTGACATATTTTTTATATCATCGAAGTATTATGTGTCATAGGTATTATTTTACCGAACTATGACAGTGGTATCTATAATGAGTGTTCGGAAACATAATACTTCGAACAAATGTTATTTCGGCAAGTGTCACATCGGTGAAAAGTTTTTCGACCAAATGAAACGTCGGAGCAACGAAAAAAATCGAATTGATAATAGGTCAACTGATACAGTGGCAGACGTGACTTTGATGAAATAAAAAAAAAACGAAACGATAATAGTTGAAAAGTTTTAAGTGAAATGAAAATCGGTCAAATATTTTTCGAACTTATGATAGGTACTCAAGACTTTGAAGCTTCGTCTCGGCGAGTGCATCATTACCAATGATTCTACCATTTTTTTTCTGAAGCTAAAAAGGTTTTTTCTTCCTGAATAATTTCTTCACAAAACAAATCCTAACTGGGAACGTAAATTCTTCAGCAAATCCTAACTTTTATTTATGTAGACCCGAAGGATAGGTCTACTTGATTCAATTATTTGAAAAGGGTAGCAATGTCATGCATCAAAATATTCTATTACTTACATAAAAGATATCATATCTAAAATGTATCTTTTCCTATTCTTTTGTTGATATAATGATATGATTTGTTAGAAAACTTAACTCGGAATAATGTAGATATTTTATTGTATTTGTATTTGTATTTTTATTTGTGAAAATAAATAAAAATAGCAATATTCAGGGTTTCAGTAGGTCTTTTCAATCAGGCCCTTTTCATCTCATAATTCTACTAATATTATAAACGCGAAATTTTGCATACCTATATGGATGCTTGTTACTGTTTCACGCAAAAACTACTGAATAGATTTCGATGAAACTTGGTACACGGGTAGACCATGGAATACCACATAGGATACTTTTTATCCTAGAAGTATGTTCCCTTTGAATATTTTTCTATTATCACGCGGGCAAAGCTGCAGGCAGCAGCTAGTAATATTATAAAAGCAAAAGTTTGTATGTGTCTTTAAGTTGGTTAAGTGATAAATGATATTTATTTTGCAAATAGGTTTAAAAAAACACTTTTACACGAGTTATGTTTCGGGTTTGTTTTGTTTTTTCGTCATTTTATACTAGATGAGGCCGGTGTGTCCTAGCTGACTACCCTGAGAGAAACACTGAAACAAACTCAGAGGTAACTCCTTCATGCTCAAATGGATGAACGGATTTTGCACATGGGTGCCTTGCAATTTGCCATGTCTTGGTATAGGACATAGAATACTTCTTATCCCGGGGTATGTTTCCTTGAGGTAATTTTCTACTTTCACGTGAGCAAAGTGACTGGCAAAAGCTAGTAGCATAATAAATTTTATTAGCAGCTATGTTATAAACATTAATTTATTTTTAAAACTACTTATAGGCTTCATTTTCTGGCTTTGCAAATTAGATTATTAAGAGGGTCCTTTTCCTTTCGCCTATCGTCAACATCGAGCATGGTTTAAAAGCTTGTTGTTTCATCTAATGCATTCCAAGATGATGTTTGATGAAGAGACAATGCAAAAAAAGAGAGATAACGCCAGAAAACTCTGTTGGTATTCGGTAATTCCGTGATTTATTCGAATATTTCACAAAACTTGTTCCAGGAAATGTTTTTTTTTAATCCTTAAAAGTTAAAAAAAAAATGTTATCATTCAGAATCTCCAGTAAATGGGCAAGACTTATATTGATGTACTTTTTATATTTTTAGTATGAGTACATTATGGAGGGCCAAATTTCACGTATAATAGCAGATTTTCAGAGGTCTTTACTAGTTTAGTTTTACACAAATTTATGTTTTTATTTCTATAGAAGCCTAGATAATATCCACAAGATAGCTGTGTATCCAAAATATCTAGAGAAAGATGTGTAATAACATAATAATCACGTAAGAGCTGTAGTTTTTTTTTTTGTTTGTATGAAAATGTACCTCGAAAAGGACACTCTTAATAGGAATTTACCAATGAAATTACCGTTCTGCCGAACTGGCTATTTCATGTCCATTTTTTTCTTTTTTCGCTAACAATTCGGAGTTCAAATTATTTTTATTTTTTAAATATGGAATTCTTTTTTGAAAATTAGTCATTTGTTTAATGGTTAGCGTTCTGTTTTCTTCACATTTGAACGTTTTCGTCATCATTGATACGCTAAAAATTCGAGTGATTATAGAGTATGAGTACCGTCATGGCAGCAAAGCGGCAGAAGCGAGACGCAATATCAACGTCGTATACGAAGCGATTACTACTACCGATCGCACCACCCGTTATTGGTTTGCCCGCTTCCGTTCTGGAAATTTCGACCTAAGAAATGAACCCCGTGGTCGACCGAAAACTTTAGTCGACAATGAAGAATTAAAGGCGATTGTGGAAGCTGATGATTCTCAATCTACAGCTGAATTAGCAGCAGCTTTCGATGTTAGCATGAAAATAAAAGCTTGACAAATGGGTGCCCCACGAATTAAATGATCGCCAGCGCGAAGCACGCGTCGAGTCGAGCCTTGCACTGCTCAACAGGCACACAAACAAAGGCATATTGAATCGCATTGTTATTTGCGACGAAAAATGGATTCTGTTCGACAATCGCAAGCGCTCAGCAAGTTGGTTTAATCCTGGTTCAGCACTTAAACAGTGCCCCAAACGAAAACTGACCCCTAAAAAAGTGATGGTCACTGTTTGGTGGTCTAGCGCTGGTGTCATTCATTACAACTTCTTACCAAACGGGATGAGCATTACTGCAAATGTATACCGTAAAGAACTGAACACAATGATGGAGAAGCTCGCACATCTCCAACCAGCTTTTGTCAATCGTTCGGCTCCGCTGATCCTGCATGACAACGCGTGACCTCATACTGCACAGCAGACGGTCTCCAAGTTAACCGAGAGACAGTTCAAAATACCTTTGAAGAATTTATTGCCTCTCGTCCAGCAGACTTTTCAAAAAGGGCATCAATAAGCTACCACTACGTTGGCAAAAATGCATTGATTGCATGGAAATTACTCTGATTAATAATAATAAAAAATATAGAGAAAAAAGGGCGTTAACTTATTTCATGAAAAACGCCTAATATTAAACCTAATATTATGCCAAAATAAACTGTATAGTGAAAAGAATTTATAATCTTTTTATAATTTTTGGCCAAGTTTCAATGTTATCCTTTGTAAAGAAAGAAAGAAAGTAAAATATTTTATTTGGCACGCACTGTAAAAGCAAAATTTAATACAACAAAGAAAAAAGAAAACACTGACACAATGTGTGTCTTACGGCTGCGCCAAATAGGTCCAGTTCAGCAAAAATGCCAGACAACTACATGGTAGTCAGTGGTAGTTGCCTGACGCTGGGCGTTATGTCAAAAAGAAGCCTAGTCCCAGCCCATCCTAGGTAGATACCGCTGCCGCAATTAACACTACTACAACATTTTTACAAATGCTGTAGTGATGTTAATTCACGTAATTAACATAATTTATAAATAAATATTAGCTAAATTAACTTACAGATTTATACATACGTAGTGTTCCTACCTATTTGTAAATCGATGTTCTACAACACGGAGCTAGTGTATTCAGAGCCGAGATAATTACATAAGCCTCACGTGGACACAGCGGCCGCCCAATCCGGGTTGATTAAGTGGTTGATAACTATACATACAGTCACATTGTTGGAATTGTCTGTAGCAAGGTTAGCTCGAAATGAATGAATACTTACATCATCATTACCATTTCGGCCAAAAGACTGCCTTAACTGGACATAGGCATAGGCAGCTGTGTATCTCGCATCTATCGGATCATTCGGATCAAACTGGCCCTGTATAATCAGCCTTTTAATGTTCCCACTGCTGGGACTCAGGCCTCCTCTCTAGGAGAGGAAATGGGTCATAATCCACCACACGGGCCCAGTGCGGGTTGGTGAATGTCACATGTCTACGAATTTTTGGTTCTAGGACATGCCAGTTTCCTCACGATGTTTTCCTTCACCGTTTTGAGAGCAGTGGTGATGAAGTAAATTACACAAAGTAATGCGCCTGGCTAGGTTTGAACCCGCGACCTACAACTCGTAAGTCGGGACCATTCCCACTCGGCCACCACTGCTCTCAACAATGTGGCTCTACGAGCGGATTTTTTATTACACATGACCACTATTTCACCTGATGGAAAGCAACAATGTGGTCAATGATAGAGCACGCTTGCCTAGAAGTAACCTATTCACTCTTGATTTAAAGAATTTTAATCAGTTAAAGTCTAACACTCGTTTTCACATCGATATAATGTAATATGCACTAGATTACGCACGCCGTACACTCACTTCAATCGACTTAGGTTGATTGTAGTCCATACACCTTGATATTGATGATATTAGTGCAGTTTTGAAGTTCATGCAGTGTGAGAGCAGCGATTATAAATTCAAATCAAAGTGAATCTGGAAATAAATAATAACTCTGTAGTCAAGTAAGTAAAATTACTGGTTGTTCAAGTAATTTAATAGCTTCTAATGTCGTAGTAGTATGGTAGAATATATATGATTTTATTTAAAGGCCTCCCTATTTTACTATCATAGACTAAATAATCATAGATTTTTTAATCATGCAGATGTTCCTTCCCACAAAAACCAGTTGCAGGTTTTTACCTACTACTGGTTTAATATTTTTGAATATTTTATTTAATGTTTTTTCTTTTTTGTATAAATAATATCAATGAATTCCGTCAAATTCAGATATTATGACAACGTGCATTTTTTGATATATTACTATATCAGAAAACAGACAACTCAGCAAGAATTGTCTGTTTTCATCGGTAAGTTTTGTCGTTAAGCATTCTGCCACTTAGGTATTACGTACCTACCTAGATATTACGTGCAGATTAGTATTCAAATATAAATTAGGTTCAGTTGAATAATAATAATAATATTTTATTTATTTTACGAAAAAAAGTACTTATTGTATTTTAACAAATAAATGCTTTAAACAGTAACATGTACACAAAAGTTTTATCAGCTGGAACCGAACTAGAAGGAATCTGTATTTCGGGTTACAGCGCCAACCCCCCGCGTTACATTTCATACTAAATCTTAAATGCTTGCATTATACAATACATGAAAATAAGGTGCACTCTGATATAGTTCTGCTCTGTTCCTCTCTTTGTCTGTTATGCTAGGTTGTAGTTGAATTAGTAGTCTTATGTGTGATTATTGCACAAAAGAGATGAACTACTGTAAATTTCATACAGCCGAGATGAGGATGCTAAAGGGGAATAAGAAAGTTCGAAAGAATAATGACTGTAAATAACAGACCGTAAGATGCAAGAACAAGACGCTCTTCTTTTCTAGTGTTGGGTTGAGGTTAGACAAATTATAGAAATACATGATAAAAACAACTTCTGGACAGCAAGGTTGGATGAAAATCTACGACGTCGAGGAGCTAACAATGCGTCTCAAGTTAAACTGGGCAGATCATTAGGCTAAACATGACATAGCCGGTGGAGTAAAACTTCGACGCGAGTAACAATTAGATGAAACGATTATAAGACAGAGATGACGATGATAGGATAGATACTCGTAAGATAAACTCCCAGGAGCGAAAAGTATGACAGAAAAAAAGGCAAGTTTACACCCAGCAGTGGATGATTCTACTATGAAATTAATTAATAAAAGGCTTGCGTAGCTACTGAGTAACCCTCACTAGAAATAAATCCAAGATTATGTCTGCATATCTTTTTCTCGAACCAAAAATTTTGTTATATGCCTTAATCTTTATTACAGTCAGGACCGTCGTGGATGACATTATGAGGCCTGAGGACGACAGAAGGCATTTCATCCTGCCTTCAGGTATGGAAAAGATTAATATCGTCAGTTTCGCGAACTATGTTCAATATTGTGTGTGCGTAGTCTGCGTGCCGGAACACACCGTTCGCGAATTAGTAACGATGCACTGTAGGACGAAAAAACCAGATGGCTGGACAAAATTCATACTAATCTACATTACAGTAATATTGAAAATGCGAAAGTAACTATGCCTGTCTATTTTGACGGGTGCAAAGTAAATAAAGTTATCTGCAATTTTGCGATTTTCTGATAGTTGCAGAAACTTACTAAATATTCATATTCTAAGACATGGAAAATCGTATTTCGAGTGTCAAAAATGCCGAAATGATACAATGTTTTTTCAAAAAAATTACTAAATAACTGCTTATTCATCTTACTAATTATCAGAAAATCGCAAAATTGCAAATAACTTTATTTACTTTGCACCTGTCGATTTGTTACATTTAGGTACAACTTAGTATTTGGTACAAGGGGAGACCATATCCTGGTATAGTATCTACATAAGAAACTTTATTGCGGAAGTATATTCTCTTGGGATAATTTCCATTCCACCCAGGTAATGTTGCTAGCAGAAGGTAGTCTGAGCATATACCTTAACTCTACTACCGAAAAGATACTTAAAAAAAAAAATATAAATAAAAAGAAAATAGTTTTAAAAAGAATCTTTAACACATCCCACAAACTCTTCCATGTTGCAATAAACGTCATGTTTCGCGAGATTTTACTCAGACAGTTTGCCGAAAAGGGAAGTGTGCGACGACAGCGTTCAGTTATTAATTTATTTCAGCGTCTTCTCTGGTCTTTTCTCAAGCTTTTGAGCTTTATGGCTCAAATTTTGAGAAATGTGTGAGAATTTCGGTTCGTAGTGTGTGCAGTATATACTCGTAAGTGTTTGTTTACGGTGATGCGGGGCGTCGCGTATCGCGTTGGGCAGCCCGCACTAAAATCAAACATGACATTTTATGAGAGTGTTTACGGAAAAGCGTTTTTTCACGCGTTTGCTTGAAATACAGGCCGCGGATGCACCACCGCGTCGCAAGCAACTTTTATTGCGGCGGCGCACGCGTCGTTCTCCGTTCAGGGTAAAACGTAGCGACACCCGAGGCGGGGCCTGCGGCATCGCACCCGGCGTCTCCATAAACAACATCGTACATTACCATATGTTTGAGTTTTCTCAGTAAAAACGCCCAACGCGCCGCGAGACGCCACACTACACACGACGCGCGACGCCCCGCGTCTCCGTGAACAAGCACTTAAATCCTGCACATACTACGAATCGAAATTCAAATAATTTGTGTTATTCTTTCTTATTTGTTACATTTTATTCAGCGAATCCGTGGTCATCGGTAAAGCTTATCAACGATAGCAGTCTTTGATACAAAGCTCGTTGTAAATAATGTAAGGTACCTATGTCCAATATTTTCCTATCCTTTACATCACATTCTGTCTGCTAACATTTAGTTCTAGGCTTCTCCTAATATGACCTCATTGCCATGATTTAGCTATTAGAAAGAGTCAGAGCTATACAGGACGTATATCACTATCTCTTTTTTGATTGACGACGACAATTTTTATTACTTAGTTATAACCTAAAGACAATGCTATGGATTTTAACAACTTATTGCAAAAGTTAAATAGTTTCTCATGTACTATATACATACTAACAAGTTTCTCTTTCTATGTATTTTACTAACACTATATGGACACATTAAATTTAATAAAAGAAATTGAATTGAATTGAATGTAGTAATCGATTGAATTTATAATAATACTAGCTTCTGCCAGCGGCTTCGGCTGCGTGAAAGTCGGTTTCTCTATACAAACTGGAACCCCGTTTCATCCCCTTAGGGGGAAAATTTCGGAAAATCCGTTCTTAGCGGATTTCTACACCCTATAAGAAACCTACCAGCCACATTTTAATTTTGTATGTGTTACAGTTTTTGATATTTCGTGAGTAGGTACCTAATCTGTTTATATAGATTTACATTCACCATTTTTTGAACTTGAATGCAATTACGGAAACCACCGAAAACAACTGAAAATAGGAAGGAACGGCGCTAAGAATTCCCTAGCAACACAGCTGAACCATATCCTTAAAAAATGTCGTCAGTAAGTACCCATCTATATTGTCCTCTTCCTCAAGTCCGAACTCCATGTAACTTGGACGCGTGTCTTCGCATATTCCGCGGGTATTAGCAGTTAACGTTATTGCTTCGTCGCCAAGCAACTCCCTGCTAACTTAGAGCAAGGCAATCAGATTAGGTACAACGTGTATACTACTAATTCAAGACGAATAAAATGAGCAAACGCATCCCTGTAAAATAAGTGAAAAAAAAAAATCTTGCATGACATGTTTTAGGTTATACATTTTGGAATTACTATAGTTAGGTACAACTTGTCAAAAACCTATCATATTCGAGAAAGGTGTTCATTAAATTCTTTTTATTAAAAATAAATAAGTACATTATTTACAAATGAAGTTTCATTTGTAAATAATGTACTTATCTACTTTGTTTATATTTTATTTACTTTACTAAATATTGTGTGCGTACGCGCAGCGGAATGTTGTTGAATTTAAAGATTTTAATTATGCAGATATTTAGTGTATGACGTCGTATAATTGCGTATGGTAAAAAAAAATTTGTGCACGCAACCATTGTAGAGAAATTCACCAAAAACTGATTCCGCTGGGCGAACGTTGTCCTGGCGGAACTTTTTTTAATCCATAGACTTTAGAAGAAAAGAGATGTGTCCAAAAATTAGTGTGTATTTGTGTGTAATTGTGTATGTATGAATAAAACTAGTGCATGCATAAACTTCGGAGAAATTCAAGTTTCCGCTACGCGAACGTTTGGCCATTAGCTAGTTTTCATATAAAGCGCTTACATAGAGAACTGTAGATTTTTACATACGTTGTTTTGAATTTGTTTATATTTGTTTAAAAAACAGATTTAGAAAAAATCGTAGGGCTTAAAAGATAAAAATATAAACGTAAAATACGCTTATTAGGTCTTAGTTCTTAAAGTATGCACTTTGGGGTCTAGATTTTCACGTTTATACAAACCTTGTAAGTGTCTGCAACATGTTGCCAAGTATCAATGATGTTCCGTTAGTAACTAAAGAGTTATAGGACAAATTTACCATGAACAGATCACTGTTTACAAAGCAGTCAAATATCACGACGTTCTGAAGGAATTGCATGGTAATATGTATGTCAATAATTAGTGTATTCATTCAACTATTCTTATGCAAAATTTCATGTCATTAAATTCAGTAATTAAAGAAAAACAATTATAATACTGACGAAGCATCGAAAACCTAAATAACCCGACCAAGTTCGGATGGCTACCAAAAAGCGGCCGTGCCATATATCTTAGAAACGTTCTTAACCTTCCAATATAGTATTTATTAATATGGTACAGTTGCGTACACAAGCGTTAGAAAAAATAAAACAATTGCATTTCTTGAATGAAAAATATTTTTTTAATAATAACGCCACTATCTACGATAAAAACAAATCTTCAATTAACAAGTACTTCTCTATTTAAATATCCGCGTACAAAAATATTTTTAATTACATATAATACTTAATTATGTAATTACTAGGATTTTCCCTGAACAAAATGTAGATGTAAAATTTTGAGTATCATTAAAAATGGTCAATGCTGTATAGACAGCATTGACCATTTTTCTACACGGTAGTAAATAGTTACTATCGTATATATTATATATATAGGGTGACTGGTAATTAGTGTACGATACTTAAACACGTGATTGTGCTCATGATAACAAACAATTTTTATTATTATGAGCACAATCACGTGTTTAAGTATCGTACACTAATTGCCAGTCACCCTATATATATTTATTACCATACACTCTAAATAAGGTTTAGTTGAAAACCAGCGTCAGGCAACTACCACGAAGTTGTCTGGCATTTTTGCTGAACTGGACCTATTTGGTGCAGGCGCGAGACACATAATGTTAGTTATTTTATTTTCTTATTTGTGTTTACATGTGGTTTCATATTCATATTCATTTATTCACATAAAAATAGAGTAATTACATTCGATGGTTTCTTATGTTACATTATTTAATCTTATATTCTATTTAGCCTGCATATGGTATGTGAAGTTGTTTTTGTATACAAAGAAATAGAGAAGAAATGGGTATTTAATAACAATAATAATCTAATCTTAATGTCTCTGAAATTCTTTAATTTCTACATTGTGTGTATCTGTGTATGTGTGCCAAATAAAATATTTTTCTTTCTTTCTTTACCAGCTTCTGCCAAGGAAAGTCCTTGGCAGCCCTTTGGACCCCCATTTCATCCCTTTAGAGGCTGAAATTTGGAAAATCTTCTTAGTGCTTGCCTACGTCATAAGAGGAAACTTTGAGCAAAATTTCAAGTTCCTAGTCCCGGTAGTTTCGGCTGTGCGTTGATAGGTTAGTCAGTCTGTTTCTCGTTTTATATAACGACGTACACACAAAATTGCTGTAAGAAACCTAACTAAATCATACATTTCTCTCTGTATTCCCACTTGATCAAGCCTGCCCAAACACTATCCTATATCAAATTGTTTCCTCTACCAGATTTAGGCGGGTATTTAAGGGATTTGGCTCCAAAGCCCTGTCGCGAGATTTACCTGTGAAGATAAGCAAGTCAATTAAATAACATGTCATGATCTGATTGATTTCAATTTTTTAAATTTTCGAACCAAGTAAATACGAGTACCTACTTAAATCTCGCGACAAGCTTTTATATCATATAAATTGTGTAATGTCGTTATAAGTTGATTTTAAAAGTTTTAAAGGAAAAGTTTATTTTATTCTTTTTAGCGCATTTATATAAAAGCTTGTTTTTAAAAAGGTTTTTTTTTTTAATTTATAGCTTGAATCAAGTTAACTGTAAGAAAATTCTTAAGGAGGGTCTTCAAAGAATGTCCTACGACAATACAGAGAATTTACTAATTGTGCTAAAGTGAATGTTTTTATACAATTTTAGACCTAGTTTAAGTATCTTGTTAATTAAGAAACTAGAAGGTAAGCTTCGGTAATATTATAATAGTACAAAATAACTTGTCTACATTACTGGTTTTTTACACATTTGTATTGTACTATAGAATCCTTTTGATTATTTGTTAATTTTAAATTATTTTAGCTCTTCTCGCCTGAACACAGGATTTCCTAGTTCAGCCACGTAAGACTCAGAATTAAGATTTATATTTAAGAATGTATTAATTAATCCTGTAAAGAATTTTGAATAAATGTTATTATTATCTTTGTACTCCTCTACATCGCTATCATTTGAAAATATGCCCAGTAAGTATATTGCTACGTTGAATGGCAATACTAATTCTTGGGACAAAGAACGAGCCAGCCCTCAGAAAGGGATTTTTATGATATTATTTACAGTACAGCACGTGTAGGATTAAAAATCTGCAATGGCTTTAAAAAATAAACAACTCATCCCCCTGGGGTATTGCTATTTCGTATATTTTTTAACAAAGCCGTTCCATGCTAAACATTATTTTTCATAATCACGTGAACAAAATAACACTGACCACAAGAAAACAAAATTTATAATTCAAACCTTGTATATCCCTTCATTCAGTTTTTAAAAACCGAGCGAAATATTTTTCCCGCTATGAAATTAATTAAAGCCACGTATGCGTGGGAATACATCGAAACTGGAGATTACGAACCAAAGAACATCGCTTTGATCGTATTAAGGTCGTTACACACGGTGAAAATACTATATTAATAATTATAAAGTTTACTGTCACTCAAAACGTTTGTATTTCCCATAATGAAGTCAGAGGTATAGTATTAGAGTTAACAAACTCCCATATTTCACTAATTATACGTTTTAAATGCCATGTTGGTATTATCAGTCAAATTTATAATATTTAAATAGGTAAAAATTATACTCGTAGTTAAATTCGACAATTGTACCCTGAGTTAGTGGTCACAGGGTGCGATTGTGGTATTCAACTCGTGAGGATCTAATTTTAAAAACCCTAAAAACGTTCGCCCCACTTAGGGCCCGAAATCGCGGCTTAAAAATCACGTTCGATTTACATAATATAACATAGTGTAACTATATTCAAAGGAGGCTGCATAAAACTCTCACTGTCTATGGTGATTTATGGAGGTTTAGCTCTCCAAATAAATACGATCCCATACATCATCCGACTATAGGATTTATTGCTTATTTCTCGTGCCGGCGACGAAACGATACGTTTCATTTAAGCTCGAGTTTTAGTAGCAACAAACTATGTTTGATTGTTATTGGAATTTTGAAAAATGGCCCAACAAACCTTTCACTTTTAGCCAAATTGAATTTTACCAAATAAGTTTCTGAAGATTTCTTTAACATTCTAGATTTACATAATTCATTTCTTGTTACCTGAACTAATAGCAAAACTGCATAAATATTTTCAGTCACTGATGATTTTACATGTACACATCTTGTAATACTAGCACATAAAACGTTCACAGATTTTTTTTAATTTTTTTTTCGGTTGGGAAAATCATCTAATGACATCCCCCGCTCTTGGGCGGAGCGAGAGATAGTGTCAGACTTTTACTGACTAAAAACCCACTCCTGTTCCTTCTTTGCTATTTTTTCCAGGGCCCCGGGGGTCACTTTCGCATCACCCATGGCCCCAGTAGGCCTCGACCCTGCTGGGCCCCTACGGTTGCTGACATCTGCTTGAGGCGCGCGTGGAACACTACGCGCCGTCGACGACTTGGGCTCAGTCCGGACAGTTACCGGACGATCGGACGGCGAGCCACCCATTGCTCGCCGTCCGCAAGCCCACGCCTACGGTGGCCGGAAATCGGGATCGGAATCCCGGCGGCGGTTGGTGCGTGAGGACCGTTGCCTCACGCGATCGGCCGCCTCCTTTGCTAGCATTACTGCTTCGCAGAAGGAGGCAACCGCCTGCCACTCCTCCTCGCTCCGGACCATGGCCTGTACCAAGGCCCGGCGCGAGAGATCGCTGCCACCGATCGCCCCCACGAGGACACGGCGGTGCTCACACACAAACACACAAACGTTCACAGCTGCTATTATCATCATCTTCCTGCCCATAACACTTTGGGGTCAGCCTAACACGTTTTGTTTTTCTTTTTTGTCCTATTGACCGTCACCTGACTTCTTTTTCCTTTGTAACTCTCCTCATACACTTTATCCATTGTTTTTAGGCTTCAATTTCCCTCTTCACCCATTCACATTTATATTCGTAACTGTTTAGTAATAATCTGTTATAATTGCAGGGAGACCCCATAGTTTGAGAAAGCTCGATGGCCTAACTGTTCCACCTGTAATACTTGATAACACAGTGATTCCATTTAGCTCCGACGTTAAGGATCTGGGTGTGCATGTCAACACCTGTCTCAACTGGCGTAAGCAGGTCGGCAGTGTCAGTTAGTAAGTTATGGTCGCTCTATCGACTAAAAAATCTTCTTCCAGCTCACATAAAGGCAGTACTTGTACAGTCCCTAATTTTTCCTATTATCGACTATGATGATGTGTGTTATTATGACCTGAATGCAAATCTCCTCAATAAACTTGTCCGCCTTTTGAATAACTGTATTCGATTTGTGTTCAACCTTCGTAAGTATGATCATGTATCTGAGCAACGATCACTTTTAAAATAGTTACCCATCCGTCAGCGTAGAACGCTAAGTGCCTTGACAACCCTGTTTTCTTTTCTGGATAAACCTTCTTCGCCTTCTTATTTGACTTCTCAAATTCAATTTCTATGCTCTAGTCACAATAAAAATCTCCGATCTACTAATAATCGCCTACTAAGATGGAGAGCAGTGGTGACCGAGTGGTAATAGCCCCGACTTACGAGTTGTAGGTCGTGGGTACAAACCCAGCCAGGCGCAATACTTTGTGTTATTTATTTCATCACAACTGCTCTCAAAACGGTAAAGGAAACCATCGTGAGGAAACCGGCATGTCCTAGAACCGAAAATTCAAAGACATGTGACATTCACCAATCCGCACTGGGCCCGCGTGGTGGATTACGGCCCATTCCCTCTCCTAGAGAGAGGAGGCCTGAGTCCCAGCAGTGGGAACATTAAAAGGCTGATTATGCTATGCTATGCTAAGATGTCCCACACATCGCTCTGGGTTTATGCAGTCCTCCTTCTTTGTCCAGGCGATCTCTCTTTAGAATGCGCTCCCTCAGAACACCAGGACGGCTTCCAGGTGGTTTACTTTTAAGATGAAGGCACGTGAATACATTCGCAGGAAGTTGGAGTAATCATCACAGCGTTGATTTGTTGGATTCGTTTTTCATAACATTGTTAATTTGTATGTATGTATCTAAGAACATATTTATATTTATATCTAGTTTACCATTACGTTGCATCTACCATGTTATATTTCTGCACCACCCTAAGGTCGACTGGTAGAAGAAAATGCCTTAAGTATTAAGTCCACCTTTGCACAGTATTTCTTACTAGTGCATATATAGCATAAACAGCCTTATAATGTTCCCACTGCTGGGACTCAGGCCTCCTCTCCAGGAGAGGGAATGGGCCGTAAGCCACCACGCGGGCCCAGTGCGGATTGATGACTTACTAGTGCATAAAATTTTAATAAAATAAAAATGTATTTCATCTCTTTTCTTCATACAAAGATAAACGATTCCCTTTCTACATTTTTGTAACTCGCGTCAGGCGTCACTTTCAAACCTCTATGATACTCATTTCCCACTTTGTCATTCTCCTCACTCTTCACATCCATCTCAACATTATCAATTTCTCTACAAGCACTCTTAATTAGACACAAAAGTTAATTTTGCAAATCTAATGATTGTTGTGCATTATTAAAATTTTTATGCAAAATAATAATTTTGTGATCGCTTCCATTATGAACATTAGCTAAAGCATTAACCATCAGCATGAATATAGCCACGTTATAAAGCCAACTAATAGCCACGCTGGCATTATGTGATTTTCCAATGTATAGCCCTTTCAGACTGATAGATTCTATATCTGCCGCAGTTATACTATCAAAGCTGATGCTAGTAGATTCATGATTATCGTGTCACATTTCTAATTTATTTAAAACAAATATTATGTATTACATACTAACAAATATCTGTACTTCATTCATATTGGTAAAATATTTTTATAACACTATCGTTATTTCCGCATCAGTGTAAGAAGCTAGTGTCGTTATTTCACAATAAATACTCAGTCGTGTATTCTATTTACTATTTGCATATGAATATGAGCCTTAACATGCAGGCGTTTTAACAATACAATATACTACGCCAATACATTATGGAGCTATGATTAAACTCAGTTTTAACTGGTTAGATACAATATATTCCATAAACCTACATTAGGGTTTGCGTTGGTTGTCATCAGTAAGCAAAAATCTGGACCATACACAATGTGTTAAATGCAGTATAACATTTACTCCATGCACATGCCTTCATTCTGATTATGTATAGTATTTTCCAGCGAATAAATTCCACAAACTGAATGGAAACTGCCACTATTATATTCAAAGCTAAACCGATCAGCCGAAGCGGTGTAACAGTATTTATTTCATATTTAATCCATCCACTCGTTTCCGATGGAAATATCAACAAAGGGCATATTGATGAATTTTTACTGCCACAGAAATGAACGTATTCAATATGAATTTATTTATTGCACTAGGTTACAATTTTAAAGTTAAAATAGCTGTGTGGTTATATTTATAGTATTTAATATTTGCTATGGTATTCTGTAGGTATAACAGGAGAATCGGATTACTAAAAATGTAAGCATAGCATAGCATAATCAGCCTTTTAATGTTCCCACTGCTGGGACTCAGGCTGCCACTCTAAGAGCGGGAATGGGCCGTAATCCACCACGCGGGCACAGTGCTGGTTGTTGAATGTCACAGGTCTTCGAATTTTTGGTTCTAGGACATGCCGGTTTCCTCACGATGTTATCCTTCACCGTTTAGAAAGCAGTGGTGATGAAATAAATTACACAAAGTAATGCGCCATGAATGCGCCTGACTGTGCTTGAACCCATGACCTACAGCTCGTAAGTCAGGACCGTTTCCACTCGGAAAATGTTACTTAAATATATATATTTATATATGCATGCATATGATATTGCACCGACCTCCCTAGTAGTGTTAGCGTAGACGGCAGGCTGGTCCTGCCAGGGGGCTCGCACCATGTTGCGGTCGAGACACGCGAGTTTGCTCGCGTTGAGAGGGTCCGGTAATTGGAACTCGAGGTGGCTCTACAAGAGTCTGAGGTCATGTGCGTGTGTGTGTCTAGAAATGTGCCATCATTGGGATCCGAAATAATGTTAATAGGGGTTCACAAAGTTGTGGAGTCGACGATGTGAACTCTGGGACTCGCCTTCGACAGGCGATGGAAGTTATAAACGATAAATCTCCTCTTTAAGGAGTGGTTAGAGAGATGCCACGGCATTTTTACTTTCCACCTGACGCTGGTCCTCACCGGACACGGCTATTCTGGAAAGTTCCTGATTTGGCGAGGAGATACGTCCGGGTGTTACCACTGTATGGATCGCCTAGAAGACATGAGTCGAAGTCTACCATGCTTGGGCGTAGTAGCGCCGTGTCCTCGTGGAGAAGAACGGTGGCGGCGACCTCTCGCATGTGGCACTAGTCCAGGCTGAGTTCGGAGCGAGAAGGAAGCAGTTACTGCTTCTCTTCTTAATGGGTAGCTTGCCGTCCGATAAGTACGTCTAAAGGAGATGAACAATTTGACAGGACCCGCTAGGCCACATACAGGACTACAGGAGTATTTGAAACTCTCTTGCATCCTTTCATACCATTCTTTAGAAGCAAAAGTTAGTTATTTTCCCTAAAATATAATTTTTAAGATCTGTTAGCACGTCCTTGAGCCGGCTGTTTTAATTCCAAAATGGAAACGCAATTTACAATTAAAACAAAGATTTACTAATCCAACAAAAAGATTCCATCTACGTAAAACCGTTTGTTGAGAACATCCACGTAGGTAAGTACTTGTGTTTCATTATCATAATTTTTCCAAGCGCACTCGAGACGTGACCA
The DNA here is from genome assembly GCA_905147345.3 of Mythimna impura. Classification (NCBI taxonomy): domain Eukaryota; kingdom Metazoa; phylum Arthropoda; class Insecta; order Lepidoptera; family Noctuidae; genus Mythimna; species Mythimna impura. The sequence continues at coordinate 9,806,714 of LR990347.1, read as the reverse complement.
GGCATTAGAGCGCTCCCAGACTCGGATAATATCCGTGTGTACCCGCATAACGAAGTGGATTTAATACTTCAATTGTATAAGTAGTGCTTAGCAGGAAATTACATTTTTATTTTAGTTCTACTTACAGAATTGTTGCAAACGTTTTTATAACATTAAAATTTTTTTTTAAGACTTATTTAAAAATAAAAAAAATACTCTTCATCGTCATCATTTCAGCCGAAAGACGTCCACTGTTGGATATAGGCCTCCCCAAATGTCGCCATAATGACCGTTCCTGTGCATCTTGCATCCATCGGATTCCTTCATCTGATCTCATCAAGTCATCGGTCCATCTTGGGAGGCCTTCCAACGCTGTCTTCCGGCACGTGGTCGTCACTCCAGAACCTAAAAAGAAAGAGTTAGGGTGTTTTTAATATCGTGCGGATTTCATCACGCATGCGGGATTGCTCCGCACACGTAGCCCCCGCAAATGTCCTTTTCATACAAGTATTTATTGTAATGCGTGGAATACGCACGCAAGATGCGGGGCATGATATAGAGCAGCAACTCCGCATGCTTAGCAATTCCGCACGCGTGATGAAACCCACACGATATTAAAAACACCCTCATAATTAATAAAATTATGTTTTCTACCCTATAGGTCATAACTTCAAAAGAGATCTTCATCAGCCTAACAGAACCATCATCAACTGCATCCTCCATATACCTACCAATATATCAGTATGCTTTGTAGGTCCAGCATCTTTTCAATCAATCCTTCCCATTTCTATACCTTTGATTTTAAGAAGTGGTACGGAACCGGGAGTAATGGAAAATATTTTGGCAAAAACCGTGAGAAAGAGTACATCGTCAGCCACCGCAGGAGACGCTTCGGCCGTCGGGAGGGCGATTTCCGGCCATCGTGGGCGCGAGCTTGCGGACCGCGAGTAATGGGTAGCTCACCGTCCGGTAAGGACTTGACGGCGCGTTGTGTTCCACGCACGCCTCAAGGAAATGTCAGTATAATGGATGGCCCCGACTAGTGTCGATGCCTGTAGTATTGTTTGAAAGAATTACTGCGGCCCTGTAATGTAAAGGGCAACTGAGAGAACACAGATAGCATTAAAAGTGTAACACTCTATCTCGCTCCGTCCAGAGCGTGAGAAGTTCTTTGATGATATCCCAACTCAAAAAAAGGATTCTTCCGTGATTGTCCTGCTTGCCTCTCCACTCGTCAAACACTTCAGCCACCCTAGCCAAGTTACGACCGTTTCATTTCGATTCTCTTGCGTCGAACGCCTCGAGTAGGCCAGGCCTCTGATTCCTTTGTTCTGACCACGTGAGTGAGCTTTGAGATGATGTCATGTCCGATTCCTTTGTTCTTATCTTATAATCTAAACGAAACGGTCGTAACTTGACTAGGTGGGCAGAGGGCTTAGCCAAGTTGATAATCTACAATTGTTAATTCTAGTAGAAAACTTCAAATGTATGGAAATTACATCATCTCAACGTTAAGTCACGTGGTGAGAACAAAGGAATCGGAGGCGTTACCGACTGTAGAAAGAGATTCGAAACGAAATGGTCGTAACTTGGCTAGGCCTGCGGGATATGTCGCTCCCTTATTGTTATGTCACTTCGAGTCTGCAAGTCATCTCCTGCCTTTTTATCTATGTAGGTACATTAATAACATTATTCAGACAGGGGCCATAATCTTTACATAGTTCTTAATAACCTGTCCACTTAAGCCTCCTAAACCCATAGTTCTATATCTGACGTTGTGTTACATTGTGTCGTAATAGTTTCCCATCAACGAGGCCAAACCACACGGGTAAAGCCGTGAGTAAAAACTAGTCAAATAAAGGTTAGAAAAGGTATGCTCATTTCCCAGATACGATACGGAAAAATAAAAGCAGAAATACTGCCAAGTTAATCTTCAAAGTGCACACAACTCATTAGTTAGCAGCTATGATAAAAAGCTACATTTCATGCTGCACTTAAGGCCATGCGCTCTGCCAGACGCAATTAACGACAGCGTGTGCAAGCTGCTATTTATCTTTGGAACGTTTAACAGAACTTGGCGCTAACTGCCGTGCACGCTAATGTGGTAGCTTGATCTTTTGGATTAAAGTTGTTTTCAGAAAAAGTGTTTTTAGAAAAAGTTGAGCTTAAGAACGATTAAAGCCCAAAAATCGGTAGCGGTATTATTTATGGAGACTTCACTAACAGTTCAGAGTTTTTTTTTTTGTGAATAAGACTGAAACTATAAAATTGCCTTTCAGAAACCACGATTGAGACAATAAAAAAAATATTTATTTATTTTTTATGTACACACAAAAATAGAAAAAGACAATACAAAGTAGACAAGAGTACAAAGGTACTGCTTATTTCCAAAGAAATTTTTTCCAGAAGACCTGCGAAAGGAAAAGTTAAAAGAAATTTAGACAATAGTGTGTATTGTTATTTATAGCTAAAAACTTGAATATACAATGTTGCGTAAACAGAATTCCTTAGAGTTACCTTACCTAAAGCAAAGACATCACATAAGCCGCCCAAGAAAGTAGTTCTACGAGTAATGGATGGATAAATAATGAAATGAGTCTTTCGCGGGCGCAAAATTATTAAACAGGGTATGCGTCATGCCACAGGAAATTTCTGAAAAGGAAACTCGCGGTCGCAGAGCTCGGAAATCTTCCAATGAGTTCTCCTGCTCTGTTCACGTTGTGTCAGAAATTTACTAACGAAAGCTCACCTGTGCCCTTTACGTTCCAGGACCACGACATGTATTTAAAAAAAAACTTTTTACAAAAAAACATACGAAAGACTTCAATGTAAAAAAACGCAAAAAAAAAAAAAGTGCAAAAGAACTTTAATTTCGAGAGTCGGTGTTTCTATAATAATTTTGCCTCTTCGTTATTTAACACCGACTTCCAAAATTAAAGTTAGTTTTGCACTTTTTTTGTATTTTTTTTAACATTGAAATCGGATGTATTTTTTTTTTTGTAAAAGGTTTTTATTTTACACTTTTTAGTTATGACCTCTCAGCCTAATTTAAATACTTTATAGCCAGAGTGCATCTCATGACAGTTCTAATAATCCCAAACACGGCTGGGTTTCATAATTTATTAGAGGGTTCCGATACCTACCTTACAGCTTCATCATCAGATCAGTTCGATATATCCTCTCCACCTTTTCTTTCAGTCAATCATCGACTACACGTATAAACAAAGCAATTTTACTTATTACGACAGTTCTGCTGTGATCCTGTGAGGATTTCCATTCCATATCTTCGAAGTTCATGATCAGACCATAACAATATTTCTATGGGACCAACTTGGAAGCATAAAGTTTCAATCAAAAAAATAATTTTCAAAATCGGTCCACAATTGACCGAGAAATCGGTGAACATACATTAAAAAAAAATACATTCAGCCGAACATAGAACCTCCTTCTTAACCGACTTCTTTTTGAAGTCGATTAAAAATACAGGCTCATACAATAAACGGATAACAAACCTAACCCTGTTTTGAATGGAATCATCAAGGCATTTCTCCTGCTCTGGCTGGTGAGAGGGAGTCTTATATTTTTACTGACTAAAACCCACTCGTATCCATCCAATAGCCCCCATGCATTCCAGGGCCACGGTACCTCTTTCGATAAATTTTGTAGCTCGGGTAGCAACTACACATCTACCCCTTAAATATAATTCTAGCCCTATCATGTCTACAATAATAAACAAAACAGCATCTACCATTGTCTCACCAACAATACAGTCATTGCCAGCGATGTAATTACACAGCCGCCAGCTACAGCCATTATCTTAGGGTCGCCGTACACGTGCCACCGGCTACAACCACAAAATGCTGCCACCGGCATATTTCCTATAGCTCTCATTTTACATTTTATATGGATTCGCCGCACACGGATGACGCCGGTGACCGCCACACGCTACAATTCGCTGCTGATCGCTTCTTGCGGCCCGTACTAGCCACTAAACGCTGATACAAAACGCCGTCACACGTCGCCACTCGCGTACTTAACCTTTTCCATTATGATACTGCGCGTCATCATCATCTTCCTGCCCTTGTCCCGTTTTATTTGGGGTCGGCGCAACACGTTTTTTTCTTCCATTCTGTCCTGTCACTCGTCACGCTATCACTAACTCCCTTTTCTTTCATATCACTTCTCACACAATCCATCCATCTTTTGGTCTCCCTCTCCCTCTCCATGCATCCACATGTAAACTCATAACTCTTTTAGTAACATGCGTTTCATCCCTCCTCTTCACATGACCATACCAAGACAAACGATTCCCTTTCAACTTTTCAGTCACTGGCGCCATTTTTAAACCTCCCTAATATACTCATTTCTCACTATTCATTCTCGTCACACCACACATCTATCTTAACATTCTCATCTCCACCACGTGCAATCTTTTTTCATCCGTCTTTGTCACAGCCCAACATTCTGATCCATACAGTATGACAGGCCTTATCACGTATCATTATGATACTGCGCGTATGGGGTAAAAAAAGTAGCAGCCACCAGCCACAAGTGGCTTGTGGCCGCTTCTAGCTTCTCGTGGCGGTCTTTGTGGCTGTGGCATATGGCCCATGTGCGGCAACACTAATGCACTGCATTGCAAACTATAACCCATTACAGTATTCTTAATGAATTCTAACAGGAATGGCCAACCGATAAGAAAGTAGTGTAAAATACAGGCGACTCACCCCGGTGTCGCATGGTTTTTTTTTTATTCTCTTTACATCATCAAAATAAAGACAAATGTAAAGATGATGCTTAGATGGTTTGATCATATTGATAGGGTTAAAAGAGATGATTAACAAAATGTATTTTGTTTGAGTGTAAACGCTGGGAGGATACGCCTTATAAACGTTCTTCAAAAAGGTTTGGTACATAGTAGATACCTACTCGAAAAAGAAGCAAAAGAATAAGTACATAGGCGTACATTACACGATAGGTTTTGCTGTCAGTTTTGCCACAGTCAATATTTTGATTAACAAAAAACCTACCGTCTAATGCGATGATTGACGTTTGCATGACGAAAACATAATGGCGATAAAATTCCGTCATTCAAACGTCATTCATGATTGATGGAATTGATTGACGCCTGCGTGACCGTGTACTGGACGACATTCACATGTAAGGATCATAGCAGGCTGTATTTTCTGTCTACCCAAATGAAAAAAGTCGTGATTTTGACTTATATTATTGTACATCATAATTTATCTAAACTGGTGGAAGTGGTTAAAAAGAAATAAATGCACATACCTACAGAAAATAATTGCGACTTCATTTAATTTATTTTGTACTATTTAGTGATGCAATCGTTAATAGCAGCAGGATGACAGTGGTTAATGACCGTATGATTGAAGAGGCAATTGCTCAGTAAAAGCGCCATGGCCAGTTTACTGCGGATGATAAACACATTTTTGTCGAACAAAAGGAAAATATATTGTGGATGAATGTCCAAAGTGAAGATAAGGGTCCGTACGTGTTACGAATGTGTATGATGTTAGACAGTTATTGGAATAGCACAATAGGCAACAGTAGGTAAATATTTATCACCTAAGATAGGGCTGCTACCACACAAAACTGCTATGCGATGCGGTACGATGCCACATCGCAGAAACTTGTAATGCGAATGGCTGCGATACGATTTCGTGCGGCAAAGCATCGATTCAGGTGACCACACCACACATTGTGTGGTCATGCGAATCGATTCGCAAGTTCTTGCAATGTGTCGAGCATCGTCGCAGATTTTTACGATGCCATGTCGCATCGCAGTTTTGCGTTTGTGTCCTAATGCATGACTCGTTCCTTTAGACATTTGTATCACCCTGTTCTTTTTAATTTTGACCCAAGTCTAAAAATAGTTTCACAAGCTTGTTAATACGGAAGGCCATCTCTCGGACTTCAAAGTCGAACACGTTCAATATCATCTTGACAACCAGCTCTTTCAAAATGTTTGGAAAAAAAGGTGTTTATGACAGTTTCCTATTGAGGTATACGAAAAATTCATTAAAATAACGGGAATTCCTGTTCTGAAATCTGAACGTCACTTCAAATTAAGTTTTTTTTTTTATTCAGAAAAATATTGAACTCGCTTCTTACGGTCTATGCCTTCAGTGACAACAAAGCACTGCGAATTCGTAAATCAAATCATCCTTTTTGTCTCAATCGACAAAACAGAGCGAGCGGTGATGCGAAAACTACCCGAAAAATTCTAACACATTTTCCAACGTTTTCAAAGTTAGTGCCTTCGCCGACGACCCGCTATCACCGGTTCGTTGAACATACTACACGTGACTGGTAATTCTGTTGATTCCTCAGTTTCAAACGGTTTCAAAACAAACAGTTCGTGTTTGAAAGCATTAATAATTCAATACCCGAACTTGAGCATGATTTTAGTTAAACTTTAAGCCATCAATTGTTTCTACTAATATTAATCGTCCCTCGCGGCTTTGTGTTTGTATAATAAATGTTTCTGTTAGCTTAGTTTTTCCTTCTTTTTTCCTGTAGACATAGCTGAATCGCGGCATTGACATTGGCGAGCGAGACATTATCACCGTGTTCACCTTAACGATCTTCCCTTATGTCTCAAGGCACACGATTCACCGTTGCCGGCCGGGAGACGGGGGAAAATGCAGCGGTTGTGATTGGCTGATGCAACAATGTCAGCAAACACAGTGATGCGCAAGTCAGTTTGCAACAATAGTAATATCGACATCGATAAAATCGACGTCGAATTATTCAGCTCTTTTTTCAAACTTAGGGTGGTTAACTAGGTGCAAATCAATCAATAAACGAAGATTATATTAATTTTTATTATTCTTACTTATTTACTACATTTTTAAATATTTCTAAAAAAAACAACATTAAAAACAATATAAAGAAAAAATTTCCACGACTTGAGGGATCCTCCCTTATTGAAAGTCAGTTAAAAAAATAGTAGCCTACTGGTATCGGGAACAGGGTCCAAGCTACGCTCGGTCCGGGCTCCAAGAGAAAGGAACCTCCTAACTTAACTATAATAATAGATAGATAGATATTCTTTATTGTACACCAAAAATACAAATTACAATAAGAACTTAAAATTAATAGGGTGTCACAATGAGCGGTCTTATCGCTAAAAGCGATTTTTACAGACAACCTTTAGATGGATTTTACAGAGAAGGAGAAAAAAGATACGCAGGTAGTTCGTGGTGTACTATTTACATATATACAATACATAAACTAATAAATTACATATAATACAGACAATGTATATATTATAATATATATATATATATATAATTATGGAAGCAAAGAAATGATGTACTTAATGACGACGTTCAAGAGGAAGGGTTCAAGAAAGCCTGAAATCCACGTCTGTGACATTCAAAAATGGGCAACTATATGATGGAGAACGTACACTCGGCCTAATTTGGTTTCCAACTGAAAATAACCTGGGATTCGACTTGTCATTGAAAAGAATTCCCACATCGATACTGTTTGGACAAAAGAAACCTACTAAACGAGAAATTCTGCGTGTGTGTGTTTTCCATATTCGATGTTTATGGTTTCCTTTCGCCATCACCATTCAGTAAGAAGCCTTAGCCTAATAACTAAACGGCGCCGTTCAACTAGCGTTCGGCATAATATTCAGCCAATTCGTCTAATGCAACATTTAATGAACTGGGTGGTTATAAAGCTTAGACTAATTATACAATTGGGTGACTATGAGACAAAAAGAGACTAAAAGCAATGTCAAAATACTCTTGAATCTTTTTTCGTCACACAGACAGGTTAGATTCACAGAGATGACGGGGTTAGAGTTATCGAGACAAGATAAGCGAACGAAGCTCCCGTCATCTTCTTCATGTTAGTTACCTTTACTTTTGGTCTTCGTTAATACGTTAAATTTAAAGGTTGAAGGCCATTAAAAAATAATTTTATGACTTACCACGGCCTCTTTTAAATGTTTGGGTTAAGTAAACAACTGAACGTTATTAATCCGAGTTATTGCACAGCTGTTTGATTAAATGGCCTAATATTGTTCGGGCGGCTAGTTGAAAGGTGCAGTTTTGTAAAAAACCAAGGTTGTTAATTAAATGGCAAGGTTAACCCATACACACATATAATATATACATAAAATATGCTTTGCGACGATATTAATAGTTTTGAATAAAACCAAGAATACAGAACAAGTTAAACAATAAGGTATAGTACTATAACAAAAATTGTACTAATGCAAGGAAATCACCAGCCTTGCTTAAAACGTACCTATCATGGCGATTATATACTTTAAGACAGGTAGTTGAAACAATCTAATCTAATTGAAAACATTTCATAATATGTACGTCATACAAATATTTGTTCTAAGAAAAATAAAGCTTCCAACACTTGATGACATACTCAACTTGTCGTGCAGCAAAAACATGACGTGAATAATGGCTTGCTGTACTTCAAATTCCCTGAAATGTACTGCATTTTGTATCCTCAAAGAAAAGGTTTATGGAAGATATAAATCAACATGTTTACTCACTTTTTACGGTTGATGCGTGTAACTGACTGGCTGACACGACGTCAAAACTTTGTGTATAAGTTACACAATCTTTTGAGAAAAAGAGGTTGATTTTTTGTTAATGTAAGGAGCGTGTCAGTTGTCTGTTTGTTTTGATTTTTATCCTGCTGTTATATTTATCTGTCTTAATATTTTGGTACCTGAATCTACTGGAATATTTTTAGCCTGTTTTTTTATAAAGGATTCTTTTCATGGAATTATTCCTTTATCACTAAAACCACATCTATGTTCTTTCAGTTGCCTTTTGCGTTCTAGGACCACGGGCTACCTTTTCAGAAGTCATCCCATGGCCCCAGAAGTCATCGGCTTTGCTGAGCCCCAGCAGATTCGTTTTTTTTTTTTTAATGATATAAACCAGTGCTTGACTGCGATCAAACCGACGCGGCGACGGCCGTTGGGGCCGAAAGGTTCTGGAATTGCGACCACGTACCAGAAGACGTAGCATTGGGAGGCCTCCTACAAGGTGGACCGATGATCTGGTAAGGGTTGCGGGAATCCGAAGGATGCGAGACACACAGGGCTATTCTTGGGAGAGGCTATGTCCAACAGTGGACGTCTTTCGGCTGAAATGATGATGATGATGATGATGACTGCAATTCCACCTGATGGTAAGCAGTGATGCAATCGTTGATGGTGAATCTCATTAGTTTATTAAGAGCCTATTTACTTACTCTAGCCTTGAACACACCTAAATAATAATCGGACGGGAAGACCACTGCTTACATCTATTTGAGGCGCACGTGGAAAACTACGTGCCATCAAAGACTCCATCATGGTCCAGACGGTCACCGGACGGCCGGACGAGCTGCCCGTTGCTCGTTGTCCGCAAGCTCATGCCTAGGGTGCGCGAAGATGTCCGTTTCTTCACGAGTGTTGTATTATGGGTTTTTTTTTTTTCGGGTGGGAAAATCATCTAATGACATCCCCCGCTCTTGGGCGGAGCGAGAGATAGTGTCAGACTTTTACTGACTAAAAACCCACTCCTGTTCCTTCTTTGCCATTTTTTTCCAGGGCCCTGGGGGTCACTTTCGCATCACCCATGGCCCCAGTAGGCCTCGACCCTGCTGGGCCCCTACGGTTGCTGACTGTTTCCTATTGAGGTGCAAATACGAAATATTCATTTAAATAACGGGAATTCCTGTTCTGAAATCTGAACGTCACTTCAAATTAAGTTTTTTTTTTTATTCAGAAAAATATTGAACTCGCTTCTTACGGTCTATGCCTTCAGTGACAACAAAGCACTGCGAATTCGTAAATCAAATCATCCTTTTTGTCACAATCGACAAAACAGAGCGAGCGGTGATGCGAAAACTACCCGAAAAATTCTAACACATTTTCCAACGTTTTCAAAGTTAGTGCCTTCGCCGACGACCCGCTATCACCGGTTCGTTGAACATACTACACGTGACTGGTAATTCTGTTGATTCCTCAGTTTCAAACGGTTTCAAAACAAACAGTTCGTGTTTGAAAGCATTAATAATTCAATACCCGAACTTGAGCATGATTTTAGTTAAACTTTAAGCCGTCAATTGTTTCTACTAATATTAATCGTCCCTCGTGGCTTAGCGTTTGTTTAACAAATGTTTATGTTAGCTTAATTTTTCCTTCTTTTTTCCTGTACTTAGACATAGCTAAATCGCGGCATTGACATTGGCGAGCGAGACATTATCCCCTTGTTCACCTTAACGATCTTCCCTTACTATGCTTTTTACAACCAAGAAAAAGAGGTTGATTTTTTGTTAATGTAAGGAGCGTGTCAGTTGTCTGTTTGTTATGATTTTTATCCTGCTGTTATATTTATCTGTCTTAATATCTTGGTACCTGAATCTACTGGAATATTTTTAGCCTGTTTTTTTATAAAGAAAAAATCTCTGGGATTCTTTTTTTTCTTTTCATGGAATTATTCCTTTATGACGAAAACCACATCTATGTTCTTTCAGTTGCCTTTTGCGTTCTAGGACCACGGGCTACCTTTTCAGAAGTCATCCCATGGCCCCAGAAGTCATCGGCTTTGCTGAGCCCCAGCAGTTTGGTTTTTTTTTTTTTTAATGATATAAACCAGTGCTTGACTGCGATCAAACCGACGCGGCGACGGCCGTTGGGGCCGAAAGGTTCTGGAATTGCGACCACGTACCAGAAGATGTAGCATTGGGAGGCCTCCTACAAGGTGGACCGATGATCTGGTAAGGGTTGCGGGAATCCGAAGGATGCGAGACACACAGGACTATTCTTGGGAGAGGCTATGTCCAACAGTGGACGTCTTTCGGCTGAAATGATGATGATGATGATGATGACTGCAATTCCACCTGATGGTAAGCAGTGATGCAATCGTTGATGGTGAATCTCATTAGTTTATTAAGAGCCTATTTACTTACTCTAGCCTTGAACACACCTAAATAATAATCGGACGGGAAGACCACTGCTTACATCTATTTGAGGCGCACGTGGAAAACTACGCGCCATCGAAGACTCCATCATGGTCCAGACGGTCACCGGACGGCCGGACGAGCTACCCGTTGCTCGTTGTCCGCAAGCTCATGCCTAGGGTGGCCGGAGCGCGAAGATGTCCGTTTCTTCACGAGTGTTGTATTATGGGTTTTTTTTTTTTTTCGGTGGGAAAATCATCTTATGACATCCCCCGCCCTTGGGCGGGGCGGGAGATAGTGTCAGACTTTTACTGACTAAAAACCCACTCCTGTTCCTTCGTTGCCTTTCGTACCAGGGCCGAGTCTTCCTTTCAGAATCAGACCCTTGGCCCCAGTAGGCTTCGACCCTGCTAGGCCCCTACAGTTGCTGACATCTCCTTGAGGCGCGCGTGGAACAGCACGCGCCGTCGACGACTTGGGCTCGGTCCGGACGGTTACCGGACGGTCGGATGGCGAGCCACCCATTGCTCGCCGTCCGCCAGCCCGCGCCTACGATGGCCGGAAATCGGGATCGGAATCCCGGCGGCGATTGGGGCGTGAGGACCGTTGCCTCACGCGATCGGCCGCCTCCTTTGCTAGCATTACTGCTTCGCAGAAGGAGGCGACCGCCTGCCACTCCTCCTCGCTTCGGACCATGGCCTGTACCAAGGCACGGCGCGAGAGATCGCCGCCGCCGATTGCCCCCACGAGGACACGGCGTTGCTCTGCCCAAGCGGGACACACCTCCACCGTGTGCTCCACAGTGTCCTCCGGGTGGTCCGCACAATGGTGACACCCGGAAGTTTCTTCCGCACGAATCCGGTGCAGGAACCTCCCGAACTTACCATGTCCGGTGAGGACCTGCGTCATGCGGTAGGTAAGGACGCCGTGTTGCCTTTCCAGCCACTCCTCAAAGAGGGGAATTACCGCCATAATTATGGCGTGCCCAGCACTGGGTTGCGATAGTTGCTGTCGCCATTCCACCATTAGACCCCGCCGGAGCTCTGTCCGCCATGCCGCAACTTGTCGTGGCAGCGGAGTTTCACCCCGACGTTGCATCTCCACGCGCAGATCGTGCATGCGTGCAAGGCCTGTTGCCACCAGATCCCATGGTGGCTGGCCAGCAAGGAGGCTCGCCGCTTCGCGGGAAACCGTGCGGTATCCCCGCACCATCCGTATGGCCATGACCCTCTGGCACGCGTTCAGCTGGGCCGCCGGTCGCTTTCGCAGTGACGGCGCCCACACCGGCGCCCCATAAAGGGCCATGGACTGGACGATGCCTGCGTAGAGCCTCCGGCAGGAGGCGTCTGGACCCCCGAGGTTGGGCAGGAGCCCCAGTTGTATTATGGGTGCGTTTACAATCATGAAAAGTCACATATACCAGACATCTAGATCCGGGACAACTATCTGCAGGCCATACAAATATTTGTTCCACCACTGCGCCAACCGTACCATCACATAGATGCCTCTGATGGTGCGTTTACACGTGGGCCCAACCGTGGGCCCAACCTCGGCCAATCGCCATTGCCAACTACTAGACAACTGATAAACATACTTATATATTTCTAAATACATACATATTATAGATAAATGACAGACACAGAACAAATGATCGTGCTGATCACACAAACATTTTTCTTGGGTGGGAATCGAACCCACGACCTCCGGCATAGCAGTCAGGGCCACTAACCACTAGACCAACAGGTCAGTCCTCAGTCAGTCCAGAACAATCTTAACATGAAACCCGAATAGCTTCTAAAGATACGCGTGTATTCCATACAAGAATGTTTCTTACGTTACGTTTTATTATAACAATAATCTAATCAAACATTCAAAAAACGATTTCTATATGTTTAAGAAGGGGAAACTTAAAATATCAAACAAACAGTGTTTTTATTTAAGAAAAATAACGCCTCCCTAGCCAAGTTACAATTTTATTTTTTTTTTAATATTCCACAACTATCACACAACGCCGTCTAGTCCCAAGCTAAGCAGAGCTTGTGTTTATGGGTACTAGACAACTGATAAACATACTTATATATTTCTAAATACATACATATATAGATAAATTACACCCAGACACAGATCAAATGATCGTGCTCATCACACAAACATTTGTCCTGGGTGGGAATCGAACCCACGACCTCCGGCATAGCAGTCAGGGCCACTAACTACTAGACCAACAGGCCAGTCAAAATTGTTTCGATTGCGCCGAACGCCTCGAGTAGGTCACGCCTCCGATTCCTTTGTTCTGACCACATGACTGAGCGTTGAGATGACGTCAGAACAAAGGAATCGGAGGCGTGGCCTACTCGAGGCGTTCGGCGCGAACGATACGATTGTAACTTGGCTAGGGGGGCTGTTATCAAACTATAGCAATATACTAAATAGTCTCAAACTTCGTTTGGTTATGATTGATAGACATAATTCTTTTATACATTCCGAATTCAAGATCAAACCGTTCAATGGTGATTTAATTTGGAATCTCAGTACCTTACTTACAGCTAAGACCTCAGTTCTGCGGTTGTCCGTGAACATTGTAGACATACCAATTAAGTGCCCGTCTGCGTATCTACTATGTTGTTTACAGCTTTAGTACGTCTTTAAAAGTAGTAAGAAAGGTTTTAAAGTTATGTTGAAGTGGGAGAACTGAAACTTAATTTTGTCGCTGAAACAAAGTGTTATTTATTTATTTTAACTTTAGTGGTGATGTTTTTTTTTAAGGTGGGAAATCATCCGCACTTCTCTCGCACTAGGGTAGAGCAAGCGTGTTGGACTTTTACTGACTAAAACCACATCTATGTTCCTTCTTTGCTCTATGCGTTCCAGGACCACGGGTTTTCTGCCCTACTGCTACTACTGCTGGACCCTACGGTTATGATGAAATAGTTTCGCCGGCGACGACTCGGGCTCGGCTAGGGTACTCCGCCCAAGCGGTGCACACCTCCGTATGCGACACTATGTCCTCTAGGCGATTCGCATAATAGTGACACCCGGGACGTACAGTAACTAGCGAACTTTAATGCAACGAGGCGTTCTCTACTGTCAACCATTTTCAGTAACACCGGTCGTTTCGGGCTTACGCACAAAATGAACATAAACATTAAAAACCAACCCACCTTGGTGTCAAATAGAACAGCTGTACGACTATTAATATGTAAGAAGCTTGACAAAAGAAAAATCACAGTAGTTTAGTATTATCTAGTCTAGCTGTTTGTAATGTTGTTTGTTTTTACTAGGGCCATGTTTAAGTGTATCTTCATGTTATATGAAACCTATGAGATCATTTGTGAAAATTTCAACTGTCTAATTATCACGGTTCATGAGATACAACCTGATGACAGACGGACATGAAACGGGTACGAAACCCTAAAAAAGTAATTTCGTTGCAATAAATCCTACACTAATACCCGAATAACTCATTTTACTCTCTCTCTCTCTCTCTTGGCCGAGTGAGAGCAGTGGTGGCCGAGTGAGAGCAGTGGTGGCCGAGTGAGAGCAGTGGTGCTCTCAAAACGGTGAAGGAAAACATCGTGAGGAAACCGGCATGTCCTAGAACCAAAATATTCGAAGACATGTGACATTCACCAACCCGCACTGGGCCCGCGTGGTGGATTACGGCCCATTCCCTCTCCTAGAGAGAGGAGGCCTGAGTCCCAGCAGTGGGAACATTAAAAAGGCTGATTATGGTTATGCTTATACTATCTCCAATATCTGCAATATCTACTTTGTCTTGAGCTGCCTGTAAAGTTACCTGCAAAATGGCAACAGACAAACTTTGATAGGGTTCTAAAATTGCATTTGTTGAGAAAAAATACGGACGCCCGCCAACGAAACAAGATTTCTTTTAAACAGTAGATATCCTAACTTTTGATATTGTGTTAAACTTTGTTAGGACATAATGAACTCTGCTTGTTGTTGTTTTACTTGACAAGATAAGCATAAGCAAGTTTCTAAGTCACCTACATATTCAATGCTTAAACAACTATAAAAGGTTTACAAAAGGCTCCTGCCCCTCTAGCCAAGTTAACAACGTTTCATTTCGATTCGCTTTTCGTCGATCGCCTCGAGTAGGCCACGCCTCCGATTTCTTTATTCTGACGTCATCTTAACTCTCAGTCACGTGGTCAATACAAAGGAATAGGAGGCGTGGCCGACTCGAGGCGATCAACGAAAAGAGAATCGAAACGAAACGGCTAGGGGGGCTGGTATGTAAATATGTTGATGCAATACTGGATATGCGGAACCACTACCAGATTATGGCTAAGTTCCATCTGCAAATCAAATCAGTCTATGTATCCTTGGGTTAGCTAACCATGTGAAATCTTAATTTAGATTCCTTTCCAGGCTCAATAAGGTAGATATGAATCATCCGGACCAGGGTTTAAGAACAAAACCAAAATATATAAAGAAATATGTGACCAATTGATTTGGCATATTATTAGGCACATAGTCATCCGGTGTGCGGTCGCCACTCGAGAACCTTTCGGCCCCTTCGACCATCTGATCTGCAAGCAATGTGCCCTGCCACTTAAGTTTGGTGATTCTTCGGGCTATGCCCTTTGGGTAACTTTAAGCCTTCTGATGAGGCCTATTGTAAGCACCACGTTTCAGAGCTATATGTCATCACTGCAACACGTACTGGTGATAGATTTTCGCCAACCAACCTACTATTTATGTCATGTTCCTGCACAGTAGTAGTCGTCATGAATATCTGGAATTCTGAAGTAGGGTTGAATAGTACGATATTTCGGTGTCAAGAAGTACTGAATAATATATTTCCTATTGCGTGGGCTGAGAAAGTAAAATTCAATATTTACCCAAACGCATAGCTGTTTCTAGACAAGAATATAATTTTGTATTTATCAAGACATAATTTTGAAGTCAGTATTTTTGACCTCTAAAGGGTGACTGGCAATTAGTGTACGATACTTAAACACGTGATTGTGCTCATGATAACAAACAATTTTTATTATGGGATCAAACCCGAAATCGCGAAAAAAATATCAGCTGTTCAGTACATTAGGCAAACATAAATGTACTGAACAGCTGATTTTTTTTCGCGATTTCAGTTTTGTTCATCATCATATAAAAAAGTCATTTTAATTATATTCTAACGTTACAAAGATCTAATCTTTATATATATGATTCTTCTGTACGTGTGTCTGACACCTATCTCCTCCCAAACGGCATGACTGACATGGATGAAACTTGGTGTGTATATTTAAGTTGGTTCCTGAATGATTTGAAAATAAAATTGAACACGGTACGAAGCACTGCAATTAGGTTCTCAATTTTTTTCTGACGAGAAGCCAGCTTTCGGAAAGGACAACGTCTGTCGGACCCCTAGTTATATATATAATTCATTACCTTCCTAAATAAATTATTCATTTCACTGTGACCTTTGTATCCTGAGTCTACAACCATATTAGCAACTAGTAATTTGCTGAACAAAGAATTTCACGTCCTTCATATTGAATTTTAATTACATTTTATAATAGATATCGTCCTCTTTATATATTTAGATACGTTGTTAAACTGGTTTCTATGTCGATATTTGGATGAATAAAAAAACGATATTGTTGATGATTTTAAATTACCTACTAGCAGCTAAACAAATACAATGTTGTATCTTACGCAACGCAAGTTTTTGTTTTCTGAGTAGGTAAATACAACTTACATTTAATAAATAAAAAATAAATCAAAACAAAAACATTTATTTGAAACTAGAAATATAGCCTATGTCACTCAGGAATGAAGCAGCTTTCTATCAAAAAAATATTAGCAATCAGACCAGCCTCCCTAGCCAAGTTATAACCGTTTCGTTTCGATTCTCTTTTCGTTGATCGCTTAGAGTCGGCCACGCCTCCTATTCCTTTGTTCTGACCACGTGACGACGTCTGAATAAAGGAATCGGTGGCGTGGCCTACTCGAAGCAAACGACGAAAAGAGAATCGAAACGAAACGGTTGAAAATTGGCTAGGGGGGCAGTACTTTCAGAGATTACCTCCTACAAACAAAAAAACAAACTTTACCTCTTTATAATATTAGTGTAGATAAACCATTTACTGGCACTTTTGAATTGTTAAAATATCGGTCATTAAAAAAAGTGAAGCTAAATTGCACATTCCAAAGCGTAGATCTCTACATATAGTGTACGTGTAAGAAACTCCAAGGACACTCTTCTAAATCATGTTATTAGTTACAAATCTTTCTGGTTGCATATTTCTTGTCACATCTTGTATGTAAGCACAATGTAAATAAATAATGCAAAAAGAGTTGTTTAAAATTGAAATAAGCCACTAAAAGCCACCGTTAAAAGATGACCAGTCTCAAATGACAGCGCCCGTTCACGAGCATGACGCGTACATCAGCCCCACTTAAACTTAAATAAAACAGTACCTGAATCTTTTATGGTGGCCAGTAAAGAGTGTATCTATCTATCTACCTAACATTGATTTTTATTTGCCTGATAAATAATTTACTTGTTGTACAAAAACACCCAATTTAATACAGTAAGAACGTTAAAATGAGTGAAGCCTAAGTGAGAAAAGCTTTCAGGTTACCCCGAAAGCGTAATGCCATCTAATATTCGTACTTTGCGTGATACATGACATAATGACAGTTATTTACCTGCTTGACGGTTATTGCTTGATTTTTCACTTGAAATTCGCAAGAAAGTTAACATGTGAAAGAAAAATTACGCCATCTATCGAGATTGTTTTCAGGGTTCCGTACGAAAAGAGTAAAAACGGGACACTATTACTAAGACTCCACTATCCGTCTCTGTTTCTGTTGTCGCTATAACAACATCTATTAAAAACAGAATAAAATAAATTGTGTTCAAAACGTTGTACAGATAATTGTACGGGACACGTCGTGCGTGAAAAAAAAAACGGCCAAGTGGGAGTCAGACTCGCCTGACTCCCACTTGGCCGTTATTTTTTTTTGCATTTTTGTTTCATATATTATATAAATGACTTGCCTTTCCTCACAAAGGATAACCATGATAATAATATATAAATGTTCCTTGCAGATTCCACTTCATTTTTGTTTGAACTAAACGTCTGTAGCCGGTTACATATAATAAATATCGCTTTTATTTGCTTAAATGATAGTATGGTAATAAAGGTTATAGAGTTGAGTCCTGAAGATACTTCAGTGATCTTGGGCATAACTCTAGAAGCTTCCGAGGAGAAAAGATATATGAACGAGTCATGTGTCGTACATGTCTTTCACATATTAGACGCCTTGGACGAATTATATTGTAAAGCGGTAAGTACACAATTATCATTCACAGACAGCTATACTCACATTCACATATCAAAAGTTACGTGGTACTAGTTAAGATTGCGCAATAAATCAGATCTTCTTTGGCTATCCGTGACTATCATTTCAAACTAAGATCCAAGGTGTGTGCGACCCACTCAGCAGCTCGTACAATATAGACAAGTTTTCGAAAACCTTAGCTCAAAAAGACAGAGAAATTCGAAATTAAGAGGTTCCTTTTTCACTTGCCTGTCGTCAACATCGAGCATGGTTTCAAAGCTTGTTACTTCATCTAACGCAATCCAACGCGATGTTTGACGAAGAGGCAACGCGAAAAAAAAGAGATAACGCCTGAAAATTCTGTTAGCATTCGGTAATTCCGTGATTTACTCGAATATTTCACAAAACTTGTTCCAGGAAAAACGTGTTTTTTTAAACCGTTAAAAGTTTTTGAAAAAAAATGATGTTATTCAGAATCTTGATTAAATTTGCAAGGCTTCCATTGTTATATTTTTTTGACTTTTTTTAATTTTTGAATATATTAAGTATGAAGTGTTTATATGCAAAATAGCACATTTTCAGAGGTGTTTACTGGATTAGTTTTACACAAATTTACATATTGATTTCAATAGAAGCCTAGATAATATCAACAAGATTCTGTGTTTCCAAAATATCTAATGAAATATGTGTAATAACGTCATAATCGCGTAAGAGAGGTTGTATGAAAAACAGTGAAAATGTATGTCGAATTACATGCCCTTAAACTGATTAAGAGAGACCCTGTTGTTTGGTTTACTTTACATGGTCCAGTATTTAATTGTGGAGGAATGCTAAAATCCAGAAAATTTTTGTTTTGCAGAAAACTTCTATTCGTTCAATTAAAAATTTACTGTACAATAAGGTTGTCATTGTTTTGTTGTGGTTTTCTAAAACCTTATTTTTATTATTTACTTTTTAACCTTCAAGCGGTCGCGCGGCGTCGAATCAACCGCACTCGATATATTTACGATCATAATTTCAAAATTTCTTGTCAAAAGGACGTATGATCTCTTGTCATTAGTTCAGTACTGACGAAAATAACTCCGTTTCCTCTTTCTCCACTCCTCCTGAGAAACACAGAATGTGTATGTTTAGGTCGCGGCGCAGGCGTCAAAAAAACTACACGCCCCTGCCTTGTATTTTTACATTGACGAGAAGACTGATTCTGAAGAAAATTATACATAAGTAGATGAAAAACTCTTTAATGCTAATTATTCGATCTCTTGAAAAATATTAAAAAATATATAAATTAATTGGAGATATAATCAAGTAAATCTAGTAAACGACCCAAGAGCTAGATTGACTCGACACTATACGGAAGATATCCCGGACGTCAGCCTGTACGAGATTAGGATGGCTCTGAAGCAGCTGAAAAACAACAAGGCGTCGGGTGAGGACGGAATTACGGCCGAACTCCTGAAGGCGGGTGGAAAACCGGTCCTTAAGGCCCTTCAGAAGCTATTTGATTCCGTCATACACGAGGGAAAAACGCCACAGGCGTGGAGCAGAGGCGTGGTGGTACTCTTCTTTAAGAAGGGCGATAATGCCCTGCTTAAGAATTATAGGCCCATCTCGCTTCTGAGCCATGTCTACAAGCTGTTTTCCAGAGTCATCACGAATCGTCTCGCGCGCAGGTTCGACGACTTCCAGCCTCCCGAACAAGCCGGATTTCGAAAAGGCTTCAGCACCGTGGACCACATACATACGCTGCGGCAGGTTATACAGAAGACTGAGGAGTATAACCAGCCTCTCTGCTTAGCGTTTCTGGACTACGAGAAAGCCTTTGATTCGATTGAAACTTGGGCTGTACTGCAGTCTCTCCAACGGTGCCAAATTGACTATCGGTATATCGAAGTGCTGAAGTGTTTGTACAAAAACGCCACTATGTCAGTCCGACTACAAGACCAGACCTCGAAACCTATCCTCTTGCAGCGGGGTGTGAGGCAGGGAGACGTTATTTCTCCGAAACTGTTCACGGCAGCAATGGAGGATGTCTTCAAGGTTTTGGAATGGAGAGGGCTAGGCATTAATGTCAATGGCGAGTACATCACTCACCTTCGGTTTGCCGACGACATAGTAGTCATGGCTGAGACTACGGAGGAGCTCAGTACAATGCTTGGTGACCTCAGTAGAGCTTCCGAAAGAGTGGGACTTAAAATGAACATGGACAAAACCAAAGTCATGGTAAACAGCCATGTAGCACCCACTCCTATCAAGGTCGGGGACTTTACACTCGAAGTTGTAGACGAATACGTTTACCTGGGACAGACGGTCCAGTTGGGAAGGTCTAACTTCGAGAAAGAGATCAATCGTCGAATCCGACTCGGCTGGGCAGCGTTCGGGAAGCTGCGCGGTGTCTTCTCGTCCAATATACCACAGTGTCTCAAGACGAAAGTCTATGACCAGTGCGTGTTGCCAGTGATGACATATGACTCCGAAACGTGGTCGCTTACAATGGGCCTCATTAGAAGGCTTAAAGTCACCCAAAGGGCAATGGAGAGGGCTATGCTCGGAGTTTCCTTGCGTGATTGAATCAGGAATGAGGATATCCGCAGGAGAACCAAGGTTGCCGACATAGCACGAAGAATCGCCAAACTAAAGTGGCAATGGGCAGGGCACATTGCCCGCAGAACAGATGGCCGTTGGGGCCGAAAGGTTCTGGAATGGCGACCACGTACCGGAAGACGTAGCGTTGGAAGGCCTCCTACAAGGTGGACCGATGACTTGGTAACGATTGCGGGAGTCCGATGGATGCGAGACGCACAGGACCGTTCGTTGTGGCGACGCTTGGGGGAGGCCTATGTCCAGCAGTGGACGTCTTTCGGCTGAAATGATGATGATGATGAACTTCGAGAAAGAGATCAATCGTCGAATCCGACTCGGCTGGGCAGCGTTCGGGAAGCTGCGCGGTGTCTTCTCGTCCAATATACCACAGTGTCTCAAGACGAAAGTCTATGACCAGTGCGTATTGCCAGTGATGACATATGGCTCCGAATCGTGGTCGCTTACAATGGGCCTCATTAGAAGGCTTAAAGTCACCCAAAGGGCAATGGAGAGGGCTATGCTCGGAGTTTCCTTGCGTGATCGAATCAGGAATGAGGATATCCGCAGGAGAACCAAGGTTGCCGACATAGCACGAAGAATCGCCAAACTAAAGTGGCAATGGGCAGGGCACATTGCTCGCAGAACAGATGGCCGTTGGGGCCGAAAGGTTCTGGAATGGCGACCACGTACCGGAAGACGTAGCGTTGGAAGGCCTCCTACAAGGTGGACCGATGACTTGGTAACGGTTGCGGGAGTCCGATGGATGCGAGACGCACAGGACCGTTCGCTGTGGCGACGCTTGGGGGAGGCCTATGTCCAGCAGTGGACGTCTTTCGGCTGAAATGATGATGATGATAATCAAGACTCACAATAGAACTCATGTTATGTCGGGCAGAATTGATTACTAATCCGAAGAAACCAGTTTAACTTCAAAATTTTATTTTGAATTTAAACAAATTATTGTTTATTTGAAAAATAGGTAATATCTGAATATAAAAATAAATTATAATTAATTAATCAGTTTTCTAAGTTCCTGAAATCTCCCATTGGTTTTCAAACAGTCGTGTGCCCGCTTGAAGGTTAAACACTTTGACATTGTAGTGGGGCTATTTACAGCCAACGTAGGCAAGGGATTGCCGACGGCAAGAAATTTATAGCTCGTCGTCGGGCCGTCCGTTACCATGTCCTAGTCGATGGCGCGTCGTGTTCCACACGCGTTTCGCGTTTCAAAGAGATATCAGATAGATGAACATGGGTAGTTACGGCTGATGCCTACCAGGGCTGCGGATGGTTTGAAAAGGACACTGTGGCCTTTGTAAAGCATAACTGAATAAAATCTGTAGATTTTAGTCACTATAAATCTGAAAATCCCTCTCGCTCCTCCTAAACCGGAAGTCATTTGACTTTTTCGCTTGTAAAAAAACAAACAGGACAGGGAACATTGTTCGCAGAATAGATTGGGTCCGAAAAGTTCTAGAGTGGCGACCGCGTACCGGAAGACGCAGTGTTGGAAGGCCCGATGACCTGGTGAAGGTTGCGGGAATCCGATGGATGTGAGACGCACAGGACCGTTCATTGTGGCAACAGTGGACGTCTATCGGCTGAAATGATGATAATGATGGAAAAAACAAGTATTGTTGCTAAAAACTCTTCATCACGTCGCATTGCAATAAAAATAATACCAACTAAAACTTGAACCCCTTTACACCCTTTATTTCCCTAAATAATCCCCCATAACTCAGTCCCGTAATACAGATACCGTCACAGTTTCAATTTATCCGCAGTTAAAAAGGATTCACGAAGTACTGGCACCCAGGACAGGTCTAATTTGTAATGCTAATCCTATACATTTGCCACGCTAAGTACGTTGTAAATCTGGACTGCTATCTTCAGAGAACTGATGAGATACGACGAAACCATTTGGAACAGTTTCTTACTATTCGATTTAAGGGTAAATTTTATTCTAAAAGGGATTCTATTAGCCTTAAAATAGACATTTTGAATATATAAGACGTGCAAAAATTATGTGTTTAAATCGTTTAATGTATAGCAGGGTACCTCAGTCGACAAAGACGGAACTCAATTATGGGATCTCTTTTTTGTCTGTCTATCCCTTTGTCAAGAACCTTTTTCTCCAGAACGCGTGGAGATCATCATCATCATCATTTCTGCCGAAAGACGTCCACTGTTGGACATAGGCCTCCCCCAAGCGTCGCCACATCGACTGCGTGGAGATATTAAGCTGAAATTAATATCCAATACTCAAGTCTATTACTTCTTGTATATTTTGACGCTCGCAATAAAATCTAAACCTATAGGGTAAATATCTACTTTCCGTTGACCCAGAATCTTGAAATTTAGCAAGAAGTGAGATCTCACACCGGAAAACGCAGCGTTAGAAGGCCTCCCACAAGGTGGACCGATGCCCTGGTGAGAGTCGCGGGAATGCGGTGGGTGCGAGACGCACAGGACCGTTCGTTGTGGTGACACTTGGGGGAGGCCTATGTCCAACAGTGGACATCCTTCGGCTAAAATAGTGACGATGATGATGAAGATCTCACAACACAAGTAAAGAAAAAAGTCTGATAACTGTAAATACATAGATCGCAAAATTATACTTTTTTGCGAGGTGGAAAAATCTTTGAAACTCGTTTCAGGAATCGAAATATTTACGGTAAGTTTAGAACCATCGATGCGCGTATCCGACTTGCACTTGACCGATTTTTTTGTAACTGGCAGACCACTGCAAACACAAATTGGCATAAACGAATTTTACAGACTTGTTTGACCGATTCCAAATGGGAGTGCGGTGCCCCTTTTCGTAACCCACTTTTTGAGGTATTCCAAGTGCCATACACCAGAACCTTTGAGGACCTAATTAACGCTTCTGATGAGGCTATAAACATGCCTCGTACTGGATCAAAATTTCAAAGGTTTTTTATTAGAGCCCAAAATCATATTTAAGAACTAGCTTCTGCCCGCGACTTCGTACGCGGATCCTGTTGCTTATGCCAGCGACAACGGGGTCGTCAAAATCGAAGATCTGAAACGTCTGATGTCGAATTCTAAGAGCCCGGGAACGGGAAAACAACGTGATGCGCGAGACGATTCGAGACCTCTGCGAGAATACCAGTGGTGACAAATGTTTTCCCTGTTCCACCAGGAGTATCCAAGAAAAACATTTTACCTTGGCCGAGCCCAACGCATTCAAGGATGGTGTCGAAAATTTGCTTTTGCTCTGAGATAAACTTAGAGACATGGTCATTGACGACGATACTCATAGCTATTGGATCATAATTTATTTCAGAGTTGTACTCTCTGCTTCCACGCTCTTGTACATCCAAATGTTGTGGAGTCGGTAGCCCATAATCCACCATGTCTTGAAGTGAACTAAGGCAACTGTACGCGCTCATCAGTTGCCTCAGTATTATCTTCAGTAGTGCGTCTCAGAGCTCTTAGGAAGTCTTCGGACAGAAGATGTCGATATTTCTCCCACAACAGAAGCGAATTTGCAATACCGCAGAACACCAACATGACGGCAAACAGATGTCGCAAACGACTGGGACTGTCACTAATGCTGGCCTCCTTAAGTGCGTTGTCCCAGTGCTGATCACCGTCGAGAAGGTGGCGTGCTACGCAAGCAGCGTGGTATGTGGGATACTCAATGTCATCGACTGTCCTTAGAAACGCAAATGATGTTGGGCCCCGCACTGTGTGCAGTAACATTCGCAAATAATAGCTCACGTCATTATTTGTGTGCACAGTGTAAACCCGTCCCAATGCGGTATCCTTAAAACATCCTGGAAACCCGTCCACGGCGTGTCCACATCGACGTCGATTAAATACACCTCTTTGCTTGTCGTACGTGTAGTACGACGGCATCTCATCATAGGTGAGTGATCTAGCAAAGTTGTTCCCTTCACGGAGTCTGATAAAGGCCAACAAGGTGGTTTGGCGCGGATTTTCCAATCTTGCTGCAACGTTATCAGGATCAAAATAAATGCGCTGGCCATTCTCTAAATGGATATCTAAATGCATGACTGTTGGATACCTGTCGTGTTTAAAGAAGGCCAGTATCCGCCAAACCGCCTCAGAAGTGCTGATGTAGCGACCATACTGGTACTTGGTCACTTCATCCCCGTCAGTGCTTTGTAAAGCGAACGTTGCCTGGTCACTACCTTTTTTGACGTATTTATACATGTATTTAATCGACTATACGCTTGTGCACGACTCGACGTTAATGTGGGTACTGAACGTCCTGACAATACTGAACATGTGAAAGTGTGCACACCCCTCAGACATGGTGCCAATGTCTCAGTGTTCGATGTAATGAATAAATGGGTTATAGGAAAACGCGCTCCTTTCTTTATTGAACCACGGTTGCTCTACAGGATCATAAACCATAGACTCAATATCAGTTGAGGTTGAATTGCGAAGATTGCGACGTATACGGTCTAGATCAATTTGGGCCACACGCTGTTCAACTGACTGACTTGCCCGAATTTCCTGAATCCGCTCACGTTCTTGCGTGGAATGAACAGACACCTCAACACGCATGTCGTGATATCTTTGGCGAGCAAGTGCGTTGCGTTGCTCGCGCTGCTCATCTATCTTCAAAGACCGAGCTAGACCATGCTGTGAGCGGCCTGCACTAAGGCGCGTCTCGTGCTCTTCAGGATTCTCAAGTGATCGAGATGTGGCAGTGCAAGTCTCTCTGCGTGTAAGTCTCCGAAGCGCGAGATATTGCGTGGCGCTCGCGATCGCTTGCTTGGCGTGTATCGTGCTCCTGACTGTTCCGTTCCTGTTGCTCCTGACCGAGCAATTTCAGTGCGGAAAAGCTGAAGACTTAATCTCTGCTCTCTCTCTCTGTATCCGTTTCGGAAGCGCGAGATAAAGAATGACGCTCTCGGTCACGCGCAAGTCGTATCTCACGCTCCTGACTGCTCTCAAGTGATTGAGCAGTCTCAGAGCGGATATTCAGAAGACTCAACCTCTGATCCCTTTGTGTAACCGTTTCGGATGCGTGAGACATAGAATGACGATCCCGATTGATAGCTAAACGCATTTCTCGTTGTTCCACACTTTCCTGAGATCGAGAAGCAGTAGTGCGGACTCGTTTAAATTCTAGTCGTAATTGGCGCTGCGTGCTAGTTTCCGCAGACAAACTTAGTGCATTACGCTCACGGTTAGCACCTAGCCGTTGTTCACGCTCTGCGTCGGTTTCGAGAGATCGAACTTACCTGCGCATCTTAGAAACCCTTGTTTCGAGACAGATTTGATCTTTTTCTAAAAGGCATAGCTAAAATTCCTTCTTAATCCGATACTAATGATATTCAAATCAATGAAAAGTAATCGAATAAGTATGTAAGAATTGCTAGTAAGTAGAAAAATAATTATTATTCGCAGGAAAATTAAACACATCAACCAGCACAGAAAATAAAGGTAACCCCTGTTTCTATAGGATGAGAGCGGCACATCGGAACCTATAACATCACTTTTTGGGAACGAAACCATAGCGCGATCTAAATAGAAGCCAACGCCATCTAGTTAGAAAACGGAAACTACATATTATTTACCCAAAATAAATTATGAATAAAACTACATTGTCGCTAACTTAACAGACAACTACATTATTTTTGCATAAAAAAAAATATGGTAACAGCAGCAAGGAACAAAACTAAGAATTACATACTTAATAAATTTAAATTCCCCGCTAAATTCCCCGTAGTAACTTGCAATTTATAATATTACTGCCCTGCTCCTTTATAAAAATAGCGTGATTATTATGTTCCCAGAGTTAAATTTTTATTAACTAAATAACATGTCATTTTGTGCTTTCAATTACGAACAAAATTCTTTTAAAATCAATATTTCTTACCTCCCATAACATACGGCGTGATAATATGTAGCCTAAAGCCTTCCTTGCTTTACGAAGAATATTTTTGCTGAATTTCAATTCAATCTATCTAGTAGTTTTGGTGTGAAGCCGTACCATACACACAGACAAAAAGACAAACAGACAAAAATTCTAAAAAGTCACTTTTTGTCATCAGTTACGTTTTTCTAACAAAAGCCACTTATTTTTTCTCGAAAATTCTCAATGTACAGTTTTTTTTTCGTTACTGTTTTATTATATGTATAGATATCTTTTAAACAAATCCAAGACCATGGCATTAGTTTAATTTTCATGTATTTTATTTTATTTTAAATCCCAAACTTCTAAAAAACACCCTTTATTTTATAATACATATAAACGAGATAAAGTTCAGATTGCAAAAGGAGACGAGTATATTAGAGAAAAAACATAAAACCCACCGTGCAAGAAGCATCGTTGATCAAAATGTTGACCTAATAAAGTTCATACTTCTAATCCTTACACATTAACTTAAAATGTACTCTTTTGTAACTACATCTTCATTTATAAAGGCTCTAAAACTTAACCTCAAATCCCTCATGACACGTTAATAAAAATGTTATAAAGAAGAGTGCGGGGAACTAATGCTTTGTAAACGTGCTTAAAACCTCGCCGACATGAAGGTTGAACTCGAATGAGACGTAAATACACCGAAGATTGGTGTGGATTGATCATGATATACAGTCCTGTTGCCTGAACTGTTAAACAGTATTAAAAACCGGGCAAGTGCGAGTCGGACTCACGTACTGAGGGCTCCGTACCAACTTACCTATGAAAACAGTTCAATTGAGTTACGAAGATTTTTCCGAATCGCAAAAAAAGTGCCTGTCTGTCTGTCAAGACCCTTTATCTCGGGAACGCGTTGAGGTATCGAGTTGAAATTAAAACCATATACTCAAGTCTACAGTCCTTTGAAGCTGTGAAAAAATCAAATTTCTGAGTTAACGAAAAAAAAGACACGGCCGTTTATGCTGCAAATAAAACGTAGATATATTTCAACACTCTCAAGACAATCAAAATTCATAGGGTACTTCCAGTTGACCTACAATCCTGCAATTTGGCATGAAGCAAGGTCTTATAGTACAAGTATAGGAAAAAATCTGAAAACTGTAAATTTGAAGTTACTAAAAACAATAACCTTTATAACTCAATTCGGAAATTGAACTGTTTTCATCGGTAAGTTTGTACGGAACCCTCAGTGCGCGAGTCTTACTTGCACTTGCCCGGTTTTTAATACTGTTAAACAGTTCAGGTAACATGACTGTATATCATGATCAAACTATACCAATCTTCGGTGTCTTAACGTCTCATTTGAGTTCAACCTTCACGTCGGTGAGGTTTTAAGCACGTTCACAAAGCATTAGTTCCCCGCACTCTTCTTTATAAGTTTGTACGGAACCCTCAGTGCGCGAGTCTTACTCGCCCTTGCCCGGTTTTTTCTTATTAATGTAGTGATTCGTAAAAAATAGTGAACATGCACCAGAATAGCGGCTACCGATAAAAAATAAACAAAATAAATTGCAGAAAATTAAATATAAGAATCACGAGCCCCGTAAAAGTTTACGGAACGAACCCTGAGAAGTTTTTCAATAACAATGAGCTTGGGATCCATAAACAGGCGATTTGGACACTAACAGCCTAAGGCTTCACGCTCTTTGAATACTTATCAGTGTCGTCCCTAAATACGCATATGATATTACTCTTTCAAGATGTTTTCATAAAGTGTATTCAAACGCTTTTTTGGTGGGGTTCGCTTATTTTATTTGTGTAACCCAACGTTCAGATTTGAGTTAAAAGACGGCCTTTGTTGGAGACATTGGCTCGCAGCAACAACCGGTTTTAGATTTCACGATTCTAACAGGCTCTTGTGGCCATTTCGAAGTTGGATAAAGTTAATTGTTATAATTTCGAACAATTTAACCTTTTAACACTCTCGTGTTTATTCCGCTGGAGTCACACATCTACGACCAAATTCTTCATCTCGACAGCTCTTCTGTCACCTATGGGGATTGAAGAGTTAAACGAGATGTATATCTATTTATTTATTTATTTGTTATCCACCACTTATTAAACATGAATATATGTATGTAAGGTATATAACCTAATGCTAAACAACTATCTATCTATACATATAAAAAAACTGGGCAAGTGCTAGTCGGACTTGCGCACTGAGGGTTCCGTACAAACTTGAAAGGTAAAATGCGGTTTACGATTTATGACGTACTAAAAAAAAACTACTGACCAGATCTCGTTCAAACCAATTTTCGTTGGCAGTTTTTATAGTAATGTACATCATATATTTTTTTTAGTTTTATCATTCTCTTATTTTAGAAGTTAGAGGGGGGGGGGGGACACACATTTTACCACTTTGGAAGTGTCTCTCGCGCAAACTATTCAGTTTAGAAAAAAATGATATTAGAAACCTCAGTATCATTTTTGAAGACCTATCCATAGATACCCCACACGCATGGGTTTGATGAAAAATAAAATTTTGAGTTTCAGTTCTAAGTATGGGGACCCCCAAAATTTATTGCTTTTTTTCTATTTTTGTATGAAAATCTTAATGCGGTTCACAGAATACATCTACTTACAAAGTTTCAACAGTATAGCTCTTATAGTTTCGGAAAAAAGTGGCTGTGACATACGGACGGACAGACGGACAGACAGACAGACAGACAGACAGACAGACAGACAGACAGACAGACATGACGAATCTATAAGGGTTCCGTTTTTTGCCATTTGGCTACGGAACCCTAATAAAACAGTAAAATGGTGGAGCGTTGGTATTAGTTGGCGCAAAAACTACTGAACCAATCCTGTTCAAATTTTGCATACATAATCCTTATAGGCCGGGTCAACTGTTAGGCTAAATATTATCACGCTTTTTGCTATGGGGGGTGAGCAATATTCCAAAATGTTCTAATTGAACGACAATCGCTCTAAGTTCGATCCTCAGGTACAGTTAATATTTTTGTGATTGTTTTAGTGTTTTTTTGTACATAATATAGAATGATATTTCCAGAACAATAATAAAATGGCTTTTTATGTATTTTTAAATTGCCATCGACATTTTTATTCGATATTTTTCCAAATATTTCAGTAAAAACCCATCAAAACTCATATTAAAATGGAACCGGAGATAAAAAATACACTTTTTTTTTAAATTTGTTTAGGAATTTAAGGTCAAAAATGAAAATCATCACGCTATTTTGTACAAGGAGACAAGCAGACAAGCAATGACGTGTATTTAAGAACGGCTATTTAGAACTACATTCTGCAAGGACCGTGGCGCAGTAGTATAGTGACGGATCCGCGTTTGCTATGTTGCGAGTTCGAACCTCGCGTATTTTTTGTGATTGTTTTCTTTTATTTTGTAAGTTAGTTTTAATTACGTTATTATTAAATTTAAATGTATATAAAATGAATAAATACAATTCATCTGTGAAGTAAGTTTTTATACGTATTATTTGTATCTCTAGAAATTAATCAATTCGTATTAATATCAAAGCGAATTAAAAACTTCATTGATTTCTTTTACAGTACTACATCTTATTATTTTTAAATTTAACTTCAGAACTTCTATCATCACTTTAAAAACAGCGCATTGGGAAGGGTTTACATCGTTCATCCCAATAATGGATAGTGTCATTATTTGCGATGATTGCTTCACACTGTACGGGCCCCAACGTCATCACGATCAATACTGGGACGACACTGACAGTGACGGAGGCCAGCATCACCGATAGCCCCAGACGACTGCGACATTTGTTTGCCATTATTTTAGTATTTTGTGGAGTCACAAACCCAGGTCGGTTGTGGGTCTCATGGTGGAATGGCAACAGCGACTGTCGCAACCCAGTGCTGGGCACGCCACAATTGTGGCGGTAAGTCCCCTCTTTGAGGAGTGGCTGGAAAGACCACATGGCGTCCTTACCTTCCACATGACGCAGGTCCTCACCGGACATGGTAAGTTTGGGAGCTTCCTGCACCGGATTCGTGCGGAAGAAACGCCTGGGTTCCACCATTGTGTGGACCGCCCGGAGGATATGTTGGAGCATACGGTAGAGGTGTACCCCGCCTGGGCAGAGCTCTGCCGTGTCCCCGTGGGGGCGACCGGTGTCAGTGATCTCTCGCGCCGGGCCTTGGTATGCGCATACCTTGTGTATGGTCTGGAGCGAGGAGGAGTGGCAGGCGGTCGCCTCCTTCTGCAAAGCAGTAATGCTAGCAAACGGGGCGGCCGCACGTGCGAGAGAACGGCCTTCACGCCCCGCCGCCGTCCCGATCCCGATTTTCAGCCACCGTAGACGCTGGCTTGCGGACGGCGAGCAATGGGTAGCTTGCCATCCGACCTTCCGGTAACCGTCCGGACCGAGCCCAAGTTGTCGACGGCGCGTAGTGTTCCACGCGCGCCTCAAGGAGATGTTAGCAAAACCGTAGGGGCCCAGCAGGGTCGAAGCCTACTGGGGCCATGTGATGCGAAAGAGAACCCCGGGGCCCTGGAACGAAGGCAAAGAAGGAACAGGAGTTTTTTTTTTTATATGTGGGAAAATCATCTTATGACAAATCTCGCTCTAGGGCGGAGCGAGAGATAGTGTCAGACTTTTACTGACTAAAAACCCACTCCTGTTCCTTCGTTGCCTTCGTCCCAGGGCCACGGTTTCGTTTTCACACTACCCATGGCCCGAGTGGGCTTCCTGAGGCGCGCGCGGAGCAATACGCGCCGTCGACGACTTGGGCTCGGTCCGGATGGTTACCGGACGGTCGGACGGCGGGCCACCCATTGCCCGCCGTCCACAAGCCCGCGCCTACGGTGGCCGGAAATCGGGATCGGAATCCCGGCGGCGGTTGGGGCGTGAGGACCGTTGCCGTTGCCTCACGCGATCGGCCGCCTCCTTTGCTAGCATTACTGCTTCGCAGAAGGAGGCGACCGCCTGCCACTCCTCCTCGCTCCGGACCATGACCTGTACCAAGGCCCGGCGCGAGAGATCGCCGCCGCCGATCGCCCCCACGAGGACACGGCGTTGCTCTTCCCAAGCGGGGCACACTTCCACCGTGTGCTCCACCGTGTCCTCCGGGTGGTCCACACAGTGGCGACACCCGGGCGTCGCTTCCGCACGAATTCGGTGCAGGAGCGTGAGGAGTTTCTCCATGAGAACCCGCCGGAGCTCTGTCCGCCATGCTGCGACTTGTCGCGGCAGCGGAGTTTCGCCCCGGCGTTGCATCTCCATGCGCAGATCGTGCATGTGAGCAAGGCCTGTTGCTACCAGATCCCATGGTGGCTGTCCAGCAAGAAGGCTCGCCGCTTCGCGGGAAATCGTCCGGTATCCTCGCACCATCCGTATGGCCATGACCCTCTGGCATGCGTTCAGCCGGGCCGCCGGCTGCTTCCGCAGCGCCGGCGCCCGTATCGGTGCGCCATAAAGGGCTATGGAAAGGAACAGGAGTGGGTTTTTAATCAGTAAAAGTCTGACACTATCTCACGCTCCACCCAAGAGCGGGGAATGTCATTGGATGATTATCCCACCGAAAAAAAAAAAAGGTCGGTTGTGGGTAAATTATCGCCATCATCTGTCCGAAGACTTTTTACGTGCTTTAAGGTGTACTACTGAGGGTGACATTGAACAGAACAACGAACGCGTTTCGAATAGTTGTCTAGGTTCACTTCAAGACGTGGTCATTTCCATCGGTGGCAATCCACTGGACTGGTCGAATATGGATTACCGGCTCCGCAATCATTGGCATATCAAGGTCGAGGAAATCGGGAAATCGGGGTGATATCGTCAATGATCACGACTCACCTCAGAACAAAATGTCCCTGCATTTTTAACATCGTCGCGTTAGGCTCAGCCAGGGTAAAATATTTTGCATTAATGCTCCAGGTGGAACAGGAAAAACATTCATTGCCACTGGCATCCTTGCAGAAATAAGGTGACAAGGCAAAATAGTGATTGCGACTGCCTCTTCTGGAATTACTGCCACACTGCTTCCACGGGGCAAAACAGCGCACGTAATGTTTAACATTCCCATCGATTTAGAGAGCAACGAAATGCCAGTGTGTGGGCTATCACGCAACTGTGACAAAGGTTGGGTACTCAAGGATTGCTCTTTAATCGTATGGGATGAATGTACTATGGCGAATAGAAAAGTAGTGAAGGCTGTAAACAGAGCCCTGCAGGACATACGCAGGAATCAAGATGTGATGGGAGGTGTCACTGTTTTGTTTAGCTGCGATTTTCGGCAAACTTTGCCTGTGGTGTCGCGAGAAATTAGGATTGACGAGGTGAATGCTTCGTTGAAACGATTGAATCTATGGTCACGAGTTTACAGACTGCGCTTGACCATTAACATGCGAGCTCAGTTGGGCGGATATACTCAAGAATTCTTGGATGTTCTTTTAAAAGTTTGGTGAAGGCAACTTCCCAGCAGAGAGCTCTGAAGTGCGCCTACCAGAGACTCTAAGCAAAGTAGTTCCCACTATTGAAGAACTAATTTGTCTTGTGTACGGGGACGTCGGTCGAATACCGCTACAAGAGAATTATTGGGTGTGTGAACGGGCCATTTTAACACCCAATTTTTGGGTGTTAAAATGGCCATATGGTATTACCATAATGGTAAATGGATCAAGCTGCAGCAATTAACGAAAGCGTTCTCTCGCAAATTGATGCGAACGAAGTGGTATTTCTATACCTCTATAAATACTGTTGTAGAGCAAGATGACGCTATATATTATCCCGTAGAGTTTCTGTATTGGAACGGCAAGTGGACTCCCGGCGCAAACTATCCAGCTGAAGGTCGGTGTCCCGATCATGCTGCTACGGAATTTAATTCCACCTAAACTATGTAACTGGGCCTAGCTCAAAGTCATCTCTCAAATATTATTGAGGTGGAAATTCTAAAGGGTTGTGGCGTCGAGGAAATAGTGTTTATACCCCGAATACCACTAATCTCTCACAATTACCCCTTCTAATTCAAGCGTGTGCAGTTCCCTGTAAGCGTATGCTTCGCAATAATAATAATCTAAAGGCTGCAGGTGTTGATCTCAGGACAGCTGCTTCTCACACGGATAGCTGTATATCGCTCGCTCCCGCGTCACCAGTCCTGAATCTCTGTACATTTCGGCTCCTGAAAGTAGGACTAGAAATTTGGTTTACAGAGAAGTTTTATAAGAAAAGTAAAGTTTTGGTTTATGATTTATCCGCAAAAACAAATTGTGTTAGAAATATAATGGTTATTTGCGGACGAAGTCGCGGGCAACAGCTAGTTATAAATAAACTAACTTTTCAACCGTACACTCTAAATAAGGTTCAGTTGAAAACCAGCGTCAGGCAACTACCACGAAGTTGTCTGGCATTTTTGCTGAACTGGACCTATTTGGTGCAGGCGCGAGACACACAATGTTAGTTATTTTATTTTCTTATTTTTTTTTTATCTTAAATGTTTACATGTTGTTTCTGCATTGTGTGTATCTGTGTACGTGTGCCAAATAAATATTTTTCTTTCTTTCTTTTTTTTTCTTTCTAGATGTAGGTACCCAGTCGCAAACACACGACCTGGCGAATGGGACGCAACAACACGGTCGTCAGACTAATCCGACGCGGCCAGTTAAATGGTAAATTTTTCAGAAAGGAAATACGTGCTGTATTGTAATGGTTTTATTCAATGCTCTCTCTGCAGGCCGGGCCAATCCCAAAAACAAAGAGATTGCAATTGCAATCCTTCACAACATTTCAACAAAGACTACGTGCTGTTTCACATCCATTTCTCACAATTAACTGCACCATTTTAAAGAAACTGCGGAAAAATAAAAGAGCCATTTACCTCTTCACGTCTTTCTGGGACTTTCTTTTGAAGACGGTAAAGCATAATCCGTTTCTCCTTCATAATGTGTGCGAAAAATGTTTTTATTTTGAACATGGAGTATGGAAGAAATGGAATACTTACATTGTGGTAACAGCTGACAGAGTAATAAACTGGGGTTTTTTTAAGATTCTAATAATCATATACTGTTTAATAAAGATTTATAGCTAAAATTAAACCAACGGCCTGTTCAAAGTAGTAGGCAAATGCCAAACTTCTCGTACCCAACTGCGAGATGCTCAGGATTGAGTTAAGTGGCATGCTATAGTGTAGATCTACACTCAGCATCGAGTGGATCCAGGATGAAGAAAAAGAAGAGCAAATCGTACATTACCTACAATGTATACCTACAATGTTTTACTCTCATTGTCTTGGCACCTACCTACAGGGGTCGGATTGCATAGTTCATTTCGAAAATAATCTGTGATCCTTATGCTGCTAACTTTTGTACTGTATCCGAGTACTTTTGCATCTCACCAAAAAGTAATACTTGATTTTTAGGCTGCTGCTTTTAAACCAATCGCCAGAAAGCAACAGTACGCCGTGTAATGTCATTCACATTGTAGGTACTGTGTGGGTTAGCCCTCCATTTACTGCTTAATAGTTTTGAAGTGGAAGCCTTTACGTACTAGCTGTATCTCCATTACTGGCTAGAAGCACTCTTTTTGTTTTAGTCCACGTTGTATCTTGCGGTTTATCGTGAAGTATTGAAGGCTACTTTTAAAGTCTTAGTGTATGAAGAAACCTAATGTATTAAATTAATGTTTCGTTCTAACGAGTAAGTTACCGATTATTTCATCGTGTAAAGGCTAACAGCAGAGAAATACAGTAGATTTCTTGTTTTCGTTTCATGGGTAGGAATGGCAGTTTCAGAAGAAACTGAAGTATGCAATACGAGGTATCAGACTATCAATAAAAAATTACGACCAAGAATTTAAATAAGTAAAAAGTTTTCAATTTTGTAATAAATTTTGATAGAAATCAAATCCATATTTTACTTTTAAATCCACTATTTATTTTAGATGTGGAGTAAGCTCTGCAATCGAAGAAATCCAAGTATGTTAGCAATAAACTGAACTTATCCATTCCACTATCTCCATTATAAGCATTGGCAAAGTTTAATATTACCTGCGATTTAGGAACGCATAACTTTGGATTTGGTTTGCAATAAGTTTTAATGCTGCAAACTATGCCACACTATTAAATAAATTACTTATCGAAGTTTGGCTTTAGCTGTAGTAGACAATACATGGCTAGACCCTTAGAGCCGGGGCACACGATGCGGTGCAGCGCTGCACCGCAAATACTGCCCCGCTCGTACGGCCCGCCAGCCGCCCTTATGCGCGGCGCCCACTATCTGTGGACATCGGTGCGGCTCGGTACAGCTCGGGCGCTTTACGGTGGTTTCAGGTCCCTGAGGGCTGCTTAGAGCGGCTTCCACATTAGGAATTACTCCTGTATCGTATAGGTGAGATCACAAACAAGTAAAATCACACACATTTGACACCAGAACCCAGAACAACTATCTCTGTAGGTCATACAAATATTTGTTCCGTTCAAGAATTAAACCCGCAACACGCAACGCAGCAGCTAATCGCATAACCACTGCGCCAACAGTACTCTGTGAAAAGTAAAAATACTTTGCAAGAATCAATATGATGACTACTCTATTTATAAACGATATATGGGATCTAAGATTATATTATAGTAGTATAACTTATATAAAAAATACACTTATATACCTTTTTTTAGGTGGTTAATCATCTAATGACATCTCCCATCCTTGTGCGGACGCGAGGGCGTGTCAGGCTTTTACTGACTAAAACCCACTCCTGTTTCTTCTTTGCCTTTATTCCAGGGCCCAGGGGTTCTCTTTCGTACAACCCATAGCCCCAGTAGGCTTCGACCCTGCTAGGCCCCTACAGTTTTGCTGACATTTTGAGGCGCGCGTGGATCTCTAAGCGCTGACGGTGGCCAGAAATCGGGATCAGGATCCCGGTGGCTGGGGCATGAGAGCCGCCTCCTTTGCTAGCATTTAAATTACTGCTTCGCAGAAGGAGGTGACAGCCTGCCACTCCTCCTCGCTCCGGACCATGGTCTGTACCAAGGCCCGGACACTTGTGGTAGCAGTTGTATACCTGTGTATACTAACTGCTACCAACGGCTTCGCCCACGTGATAGTAGAAATGTATTCCGAGGAAATATACTCCCGGGATAAAAAGATATCCTATGTGCTATTCCAGGGCTTGGTCTATCAGTACACGAAGTTTAACCGGAATTCGTTCGAGCATGAAGAAGTAACACACACACACACACATGGTACACCATCACACACACACAGCCACACAAATTTTCACGTTTATAACAATAGTGTGATAAGGTCGTAGTTCTAAATTTTTTTCAATGCCAACATTTGTAGCTGCAATAACGTAGGCTTACTTTTCGCCATTGACCTCGAAACTCGGTAACAACGAAACGAAAAGTTATGCTTGTTGCGCGCAAAGTTCCTAATGCTATTAGTGCGGCGAATGATGATATGATCCCCGCACGACACGACGTGTAACTCAAGATTGGGGGTAAAGTTATTATAATTATGAAGATACCCCAGATAGACTACCGAGAGATACCCCTTGAGTTTATTTCGGTGTTTCTTCTCAGGGTAGTCAGCTAGGAAACACCGGCCTCGTCTAGTTTAAAAATGACGAAAAAAAATTGACGTGTAAAAGTGTTTTTTTAAACATATTTACAAAATAAATATCATTTATCAGACCTTGGAACAATTATGTTAGGCTCAGTTTTGACGGAAACTATAAAAAATTAATAGGACTTTTCTAGCTCTCGTCAGTTGTTTGACAGCACGGTTGGTGCAATAGCTGACAGATTGGATGCCGCACTTCACTTGTTGCGGGTTTGATTCGGTTTGAACCCCCCGTCTTACTGTCTCAGTGTACCTACAAATTTTGTGCTACTTTGGCCAACAGTTTGTCGAGCGTAATTGAATTTGTTTCTATTAATTTGTAACAGATCGATTATTTTTTCCAAAAACCTTTTTAGTTACTTAGTTTTTAATCTTCATTCAAAAGTTTGAAGAATCTTTGTATATGGACATATTATATACCCTTGTTTGGTAAGGACCTGTGTTAGGCGGGAAGTGAGGACGCCTTGTCGCCCCTCTAGCCTCTCCTCGAAGAGGAGACTTCAGGACGAGGGGAAATGGCCAGAGGTTGCTTCCTTCTGCGAAGCAGTGCCTAATGCTAGCGAAGAAGATGGCCGCACGCGTAAAGGAACGGACATCATCATGGCCCAGCTGTCGAGTCCCCGACCCTAACTACCAGTCACTGTAGACGTCGGTTTGCGCACGACGAGCCAGTCTCGGGCTGCACGTGCTGCCAGTCGCAAATCACTCCCGGCTGCGGATGCAGGCAACGGCTGCGTGTCATGCGTGTGCTACCTGCATTCACAGCCTGCATCCGCAGCCTGCAGCCGAGATTTGAATGGCACCTTTAGTTTAGTTATACAGGATGTTTCATAATTTTTTCATCAATAAACGTTTTTATATTCGGGTTTAATGAAAGATAATAAAAAAGTTATGTTCACCTAACAAAATTACATAATATCTCCTATTACCCAGAAAAACACACATCTAACGTTTTAGCGGTTTCCCAAATGCAATGTAGCGATAGCAACTAAGTCGTTATTTAAGACGTAAGGTCAGCACGACGGCAAACGATGTTTACTTACGGACTTTAGCAGCCTGCATGCGGGTAGGTCGTTTCGATTTAGCTGAATTGAGTAGATAGAAAGATGAGCGTTTTAACAAAAACTAGATTGATTTACCACTTAGGGGGCCCTAAGTCTCTCTCTCTTTTACGGCGACTTTTTGTAGCGATGCAGTAGCGCGTTCGCATCGATACAGTCGCGACGCGTTATTAGCGCGTTGGCATCTTTACGCGCGTTAGTAGCGATGTTACAGTGTGTGGTTGGTTTAAGTGTTTCGGTGTTCCCAACGAGTTCATTGTAGGTGTTGTTTATGAAGTAAAACTCAATCAGGCCTACCACACTATGTATATCACACTTCATCTTGTTGTTTACACTCGGATTGGGAATATTAATATTTGTATGGCATAATCATACAAACCACTGCGCCAACCGTATCGTTGAATAACTTTTACAAATCAGATTAGCCTGTACAAAACGTAATTATAAAATAAACTTAGTATTTCTATCAAAAAATCGTTTTCAGATTTTAAATTTCCCCGGAGAGCTGTGTTCCACTAAATCCATCTCTTAATATTTCAGTATGGTAATAAGAAAACCAGTGATCTCTACATTTCAAGACCTATAAAGAATATGTAAAATATTATAAAGGAAGATATGAATCTTTTGGATTGCTGTCGAGGGAATTTATTGCAAGGAATAAAGCAAAGAACGCTGATCAGATAAATATGTACTATAACTAACGACTTAAAAAAAACTTAAATTAGTGATTTCAGTGACAAACAACGCCCAATCTTAACCATTAAGGTTACACTATTCGATACTTTTTCCATACAAATTTTGTTGGGGTTTTACTCCACCGTTTAACATAGTACATCCAAAATAAAACATGACATGCTTTTATCTTATTACAAATTTTGCCTGTGCGGAAACACAGAAAAACAAAAAAATGTTCAATCGTTCTTACCGATGGAAAACCGCATTATAGACAAGTGATGCAATGGGTAGCTTTGACCCCGAGTAGTCGATAGCGTAGTGTTTCACGCGCGCCTCAAAGAGATGTCAGCAAAACCGTAGGGGCCCTGTAGGGCCAATGCTACTAGAGCCATGGGGAATTTCTGAAACGGATACCGTGGACACGTAAGACAAGTGATATATAATATTAAGAATTTGTTAAAAAAACAGGTGTTATTCATTGCACTCTATTCAAGAATAGGGGCCTAGCAGGGCCGAAGCCTACTGGGACAATGGGTGGCTTCTGAAAGCGAAATACGAGGTCCTGGAAGGCTAGGCAAAAAAGGAACATAGGAGTGGGTTTTAGTCTGACACGCCAAGTCATTGGATGGTTTCCCACTTTAAAAAAAATACCCTATTCAAGAACAACAAAACTAATTAGCGGAAAAATAAGAGTAGAAAAAGCAAAAATACAATACAATTCAATACAAATAATGCCAATATACTCAAACAAAAATTTTAAATTGCAAATTTCCACTAAATTACTCCTGAAAGCATTGTAGGACTCGGTACTTGAAATTAATTGCTTTCAATGTTTATTTGTTGGCAAGCCAGCTGAGTAGTTACGCTTATAAATCTATGTACGAAAAAGTTTGGAAGCCAATTTATTATTTTACGCATGTATGGTTATTG
Source organism: Mythimna impura (assembly GCA_905147345.3). Lineage (NCBI taxonomy): Eukaryota > Metazoa > Arthropoda > Insecta > Lepidoptera > Noctuidae > Mythimna > Mythimna impura. The sequence continues at coordinate 9,766,759 of LR990347.1, read as the reverse complement.
AGAAAAAGTTTAAATGACAGGCTTTGATGGTAAATTAGAGGGTAACTCAAGTACTTACAATTTTATTATGAGAAAACGGTTTCAGTATCCAATGCGTTCCAAATACGAATAGGATCGATTGCCATGTTGTGACGTCACGTATTACTGTCAAATCGAAGAATTAATAGGTTAGCAAAACAAGAAATTTTTAAAATTTAATTTATATAAGAACTGTCAACGAAAAAATTTTAATCAGAATCCAGTTCTTCAATTTTGCTCATCTCTGAGTTCTACAAGTTTGCCCAATTTCTTGCGATTTGACAGTATGACGTGACGTCACATCATGGCAATCGATCCTATTCTTATTTGGAACGCATTGTACCTACTTACTTTCGTTGGTAGTGGTACTTACCCCAGGGAGTAATGCTATTTTTTGAGGTGAGAAATAATCAATTACTTCTCTCGCTCGACGACTGACGCCTACGGGCTGCGCGGCGACCTCCCCAGCAGCGTTGCATAGTCTGTTACTCTGACGACACGCTGGTCCTGGCGCAGGGAGAGTCGCACCAGGCGGCGGCTGAACTAGCGACACACGGGGTTGCGACAGTCGTGGAGAGGATCCGGTACTTGGGACTCGAGGTGGCACAAGTCTGGGAAGTAATATTAGTTTAAGTTTTTTTTTTATCATAATGGGCATTAAATAAGTTGTATATTAATGCCCATTCCTCTCACTGTTTCCAAGCACGATTTTTACCCCATGCCCAACGGTATTGTAAAATTCATAGCATAAGCATAGCATAGCATAATCAGCCTTTTAATGTTCCCACTGCTGGGACTCAGGCCTCCTCTCTAAGAGGGAATGGGTCGTAATCCACCACGCGGGCCGAGTGTGGATTGTAAAATTCATAGTTTCGAAAAATTCATTGAATGACGGAATATTATGAAATGTCATAAAATATTTAACTTTGATGTTATGTTGGTACAGTTTTAGCTATAAATGCTTATTTCTGTATTTTGTGCAACTTAGCCCAACTGAAAAAATATGGGTTCTATTTTGTCTGCTCTCAACTAGGCACCACTAGCAGCTTCAATATGCAGCCATATTGAAGCTGCATATCGGCTTACTCAAGGGTCGGCCCTCAGCTCTTACCTCTTCCAGATGATAAACGTTTTGACGTCGGACATTCAGGAAGAAGCGTATGCTGTTTGCCAATGACATAATGATGATTGTATGGAGGTCCGGAGTAGATTGGAAAGTACCTACTGGCCTAAAAATTAAGCAGAACCAAAATTTAGTACTTGTTCTACGATTTCGGCCTGCGCCCTTATTTCTCGCTGTGACGCTCATACTGATCTACTCCGACATCTGGTACCTCGGGTTGCTTGTCCAAGGGATGAAGAGGGACACATAACGCATCGGATCAACTCAGGATGGATGAAATGGCAACGCAGTCACTGATCAATTTATGAACTATAGATGCTCTTTATGTTAAAGGGTAAAATCTACAGGACCGTGTTATGATCTGTGATCACAGCAGGACTGTAAAAAACACGGTTGAAAAAAGATCGTACGAGTATTTAGCGAAGATGAGTATGATGAGCTAGATATGTGGAATGATGAGAATGGATAAAGTGAGAAATGACTATAGTGGCGCCAGTGACTGAAAAGTTGAAAGGGAATCGTTTATTTTTGTATAGTCACGTGATGAGGAGGGATAAAACGTTTGTTACTAAAACAGTTTTGAATATACATGTGGTTAATGGAGAGGGAGGCCAAAGAAAAGGTGAATGGGTTGTGTTAGGAGTGATATGAAGGAAAAGGAAGTCAGTAATAGAGTGACTGCTGACAGGAGAGAATCGAAGAAAAAAACATGTTACGGTAAAAACTAACATGAGACATGTGCAGGAAGATAATGATAAAATAGGCCTATGGAACTTGCTAACAAAATCCAAGACGACAGTACAATAATTCACTAAATGAAAACACTTTGGTAAGAAGCTTACAACTGCATTAAATCCACTGCAAGGAATCCCATACTACCACACTACGTTAAATATCCTTTGTCTTAGATCTAAGGATTGAGTGCAGCGAGGCTTGAATAAGCACTTGCAAATGAAACCACACAAGATCTGAATGTTCTTCACCTGTTTATTACCTGAAGAAAACGTGGTTACGTATCTTCAATAACATGCAGAAGAGAATTATCCATTATATAGGGTGACTGGCAATTAGTGTACGATACTGAAACACGTGATTGTGCTCATGATAATAAACAATTTTTACTATGGGAGCAAAGCCGAAATCGCGAAAAAAATATCAGCTGTTCAGTACATTAGGCAAACATAAATGTACTGAACAGCTGATTTTTTTTTTCGCGATTTCAGGTTTGTTCCCATAGTAAAAGTTGTTGGTTATCATGAGCACAATCACGTGTTTAAGTATCGTACACTAATTACCAGTCACCCTATATATTATAGTTTTTAACCACTGTGTTGCCTCTGGTAACATATTGTGGAGCTGTGTTGAAAACACAGTGTTGTGTTTAGTTTTATTGCTAGACAGAGCGACTTGGCAGTGATTGAATGCTAGTACAATACTTCGCCACATAGATTGCAAATATTATAAGCTGACATTTGCTTTACCAATATTATTAGCCTTGCTGTGACATACTCGTACCATAATACATACCATCGAGTGATTATACCTATATACTTTCTTGAAGCATAAGCATATTCAGCATTTTAATGTTCCCTCTGCTAGGACTTAGGCCTCTCTCGTAGAGGGAACAGGCCGTAATCCACCATGCGGGCCCAGTGCGTGTTTGTGGATGTCAGCTGTCTTGTTATTGTCTTGGACATGCCGATTTCCTCACGATTTTTTCCTTCACCGTTTTTTGATAGCAGTTGTGATGAAATAAATTACAGAAAGTAATGCACCTGACTGGATTTGAACCCATGACCTATAACTCGTAAGCCGGACCTGTTACCACTGGGCCACCAATGTTCTCATAAATACTGCCTTTATATACACATAAACTGACTTTTTTTTTCTTATGGGAATACGCAGAAACAAAACGCTACCTGCTAAAATCTTCTAATTCTCCTTTTTCTTCATTTACGTTCATGCGTTTGGATGTATGTAAGTATATCGTTATATAAATAACATAAAAGATCCCCAACTAACACCCCATGAAGCTGAAACATCAAAAGTGAGTAACTAGGTAACATTTTCGCGAGTTGGCGTATCCTCTTGTTATCAGAAAGCGCTCGTTAAAAACTTTGCCTCCGTGCGTCACGCGTGTTACGTCGTTATCTCCTGCTCCTACTAAAAAGTAAACTAACGTCAAAAATACCATTTTTATGTGGGATATCATCAAATGACTTCTTCTGCTCTGGGTGGAACGTGAGGGTGTGTCAGACCATTATTGACTAAAACCCATAGTGTTCTTTCAGTTTTCCTTCGCGTGGTAACTCTTTCGGAAAATCCCGCTGCCCTGCATTGGCCCTAAGCGGCCCCGTCAATCTTGATGACATCATTTGGTCATGTTCAATGCTGTTAAAACCCAGGCGCGTCTAATTTCCGCGAAAGAAGCCAATTCAGCCAGCTTGATGCACTTGAGACAATTGAGAGGCAAGCAAGGAGGATCATTGGCAATGATGCACTTGTCGAGTCGAGGCTTCAAAGTCTAGAGCATCGACGCCGAGTTGCTAGCCTGTCGGTTTCGGGGAGTGTGCGTCGGAATTACATAGTCTAATTCCGCCTAGCCCGTTCCATCATCGGACGATGGTGGCGATGCGCCACCGGTACATGGTGGACATCTCACAAAACGTTTTGGAAACACATTCATTGTGCGTACAGCTAAGGAGTGGAATTCCCTGCCGGAGTCTGTATTTCCTGATGGCTACAACCCGGGAATCATTAAGTCAAGAGTGAAAAGGTTACTTCTAGATGAGCGCGCTTCATCGTCGTTCGCATTGTCGCTTTTCATCAGGGTAGATAGCGGTCAAGCGCGAACCTATCAACAATAAAAAATCATCACTTTGAGGCGCGCATGGAACACAACGATACATCGGACTGGGCTTGGTCCTTATTGGACCCAATTGCTGTTACCATGGCCGGAACTCTCGACGCACACTTTTTTACATTTCTTTTTTTTAATTTTTTTTTTTTTCGAAGAATATCGTGCAAGTTTACAATAAGTGCGACCTTAAACTAGAACAGAAATGGTCCACCGTAGGCGAGGGCTTGCGGACGGCGAGCAATGGGTGGCTCGCCGTCCGATCGTCCGGTAACCGTCCGGACCGAGCCCAAGTCGTCGACGGCGCGTATTGTTCCACGCGCGCCTCAGGGAGATGTCAGCAAATCGTAGGGGCCCAACAGGGTCGAAGCCTACTGGGGCCACGGGTAGTGTGAAAGTGAAACCCGGGGCCCAGGGACGAAGGCAAGGAAGGAACAGGAGTGGGTTTTTAGTCAGTAAAAGTCTGACACTATTTTCCGCTCCGCCCAAGAGCGCGATTTGTCATAAGATGATTTTCCCACTTAAAAAAAAAAAAAAAAAACCTATAAAATAATAATTAGATCTAACCTGAACTATGATTAACCTGTACCTGTACAATGTAGTTGAAATGTAGTGGTTAAAATTACCTGTCTTGCAGTGTCTAAGTCAGTACAACCAGAGGTAACATAAATCGTCTTAATAAAAATCTTCGTTAATCACTCCCGAGATTCCATCGAATGCACCGAATAATTAAATGATAACTCTGAGTAAATGAGCCTACTTTATATAAGTCTGCTAGAAAAATGATTAGAAAAGATAATAAGAGTCAACAAAATCAATATTATCATACTTTACATTAATATGTATTATATACAGGGTTCTATGTAAAACACTGGCAATCTCTCAGGACTATGTTAAAAACATCATAAACAACCATTTTTGTTCCATGACTTTTTTTTTAATTTATCATACATTGGTTCATCAGATTTTCATACAAAAATGAAAATATTTAAATTGAACGTTCTAAATGTTACGAAGTCTATGCGAAGTAAGCGATAGTACAATAGTGGAGGGGAGGAGGATCGCGTGCAGGAGGCGCAGGTTGGTACAGCAAAATACAGAGTTGAAATGTATTAGATAGAACAACGAAATCTTGAAGGTTTGTTTTTGGTAAATGTATTATGTTTTGTAAAAAGTCATAGAACAAAACTTGTTGTTTATGATGTTAGTAATACATTCCTGCAAGGTTTTTAGTGTTTTACAAATAACCCTATATAGGTGCAAGTTTGTATGTTTATATGTAGGTGTGTGTGTGTGTGTGTGTGTTTGAATGTTTGATACTCTTTCACTCTCAAACGAATAAATGGATAAGGATGAAATTTGATAGATCATGTCCTGGAAACATACATTTCCTTGAGATAGTTTTCAACTTTCACGCGGATGAAACTTCTGGCAAAACCTATTATAATATAAACAAAAACCAATGACCAATATAAAGTTTAGTTAAATATAAGTGTGGTTTTTAAATCAGTAATGTTATACATTACTGAGTCGGAGAGGGAGAGGGAGAGGGAGGCCAAAGAAAAGTTTAATGGGTTGTATTAGAAGTGATATGATAGATAAAAAACTTTTACAAAAAAAATACAACCGACTTCAGAGTAAAAAAAAACACTGAAAAGTGCAAAATAACTTTAATTTCGGAAGTCGGTGTTTCTCTATTAGTTTTGTCTCTTCGTTATTTAACACCGACTTCCGAAATTAAAGTTATTTTGCACTTTTCAGTGTTTTTTTTACTTTGAAGTCGGTTGTATTTTTTTTTTGTAAGTTTTTTATTTTACACTTTTTAGTTATGGTACCACCACTAAAAAGTACCCCTCAGCCAAACTTAAATACCTTATAGCCAGAGTGCATCTCATGACAATTCTAATAATCCCAAACACGGTTAGATTACATTAATTTATTACAGAGTTCCGGCGCCTAACTTCAGGCTTCATCATCAGATCAGTTCGATATATTCCCCCTCTACTTTCAGTCAGTCATCGACTACTCGTATAAACAAAGCAATTTTACTTGTTACGACGGTTCTGCTGTGATCCTATGAGGAGTTCTGTTCCATATCTTCGAAGTTCATGATCAGATCATAACAATATTTCTATGGGACTAACTCGGAAGCATAACCTTTCAATCAAAAAATTTTCTAAATCAGTCCACAATTGACCGAGAAATCGGTGAACATACATAAAAAAAAAGAACAAAGAAAGAAAAAGAATTTATACACACGAAACAAAAATAAAAAAGAAGCTAAAATGTAGTTGTGTGCCAAAAACAACATACATTCAACCGAACATATATTAAAACCTCCTCCTTTTTGAAGTCGGTTAAAAAGGGAGTTAGTCATCAATATACACCCGTATTTTAATTAGTACAAAAAGGGGCTCTATCCGTACCCTTTACTAATCACATTTTTGTGGTCAAAAGTAAAAAAAACTAAATCCCAAAATTGTCCGCGAAAATTTATCGTAGTTGGTAAATTCATAATTGAATCAATTATTCATAACAATTGCCACTAGAAAATACTACGCGCAGTGTTTTTCCATTGTTTTTCATTCATAATCAATAGTGTACCGATTCTTTCTTTTTAAATTAGGAAAAAACCGACGAAAAATTCCACCACTGGGGGTCCAGAATCATGTACTGGATCCACGGTATTATTTGTGAGTCGATGTCAAATACACTACACGGTGTCTTTTTATAGTCATATATAATTAAACAAACATTCACACCTAAATCACCTAGGGGTCTTTAAGTCAAGAGTGAATAGGTTACTTCTAGGCAAGCGTGCTCCATCGTCGGCCACATCATCGCTTACCATCAGGTGAGATGGTGGTCAAACGCGAGCCTATCAATAATAAAAAAATAAAAAAATCGTTTTATCCTTTTTCCAGCACATATCTTACCCCGAACTGCCGGCAAAACATTTCTTCCGTGAATAATTCACTCTGTGATGAATTTATATGGGTGAATTCGGTGTAATAAAATTTCCTAGTTAACGAAGTGTGCTTGACACGGGGTAGGTACACTGTGAATTCGGTCGCTTTAACAAGTTTAAACTCAATTACCACCCAAAACAAGCCATAAATCATGCTTGTCACTTGTTTGGACTTACAAAATAGTTATTTGGATCAACATGAGTACAATCAATGCTAAAAAGTTTAAGGCCTAATTAATCTTGCTGTTGTGATTTTTACACGGTTCAACAATTTAGTAGGTCATGTTTATTTATCTTGTCGTTAACTAATTTCTGAATCTTAACCATGAATGAAGTCAACGGATCATCTCATTTCTTAACACATGAGGGAACGGACATCCTCAAGCCACAACCGCCACGACTCCGATTCCGACTACCAACCACGGTAGATGCGGGCTTGCAGACTACGAGCATTAGGCAGCTCGCCGTCCGGCCGTCCGGTAACTGTAGGGAGACCGAGTCGTCGACGGCACGTAGTGTTCCATCCTTGCCTCAAAGAGATGTCAGCAAAACTGTAGGGGCCCAGCAGGGCTAAAGCCAACTGGAACCATGGGTTGACTTCCGAAAGGGAAACCCGGGGTCCTGGAACGCTAAGTAGAGAAGGAACATAGGTGTGATTTTAGTCTGTAAAAGTCTGACACGCCCTCTCGCTCCGCCTTAGGGAGGGAGAAGTCATTGGATGATTTCACACCTTAAAAAAGGTGTTAATTAATTTTGGTTAGTTTTCCAATGGTATATCAAAAGAAAGACTCAAACAGAAATTCTAAGGAAATGTAATTGAAAACCCAGCTTCTAGTTGATTCAATTAAGTTAACGAAACAAAGTTCCTTTTGACTTTGATGTTTTGGGCACAAAGTTCCCACAAAACATTGAAGATAATAAATATACCAGACTAGCTTCAGCCGTCGGCTTCACCTGGGTGGAATTATCCCGTTAAAAACTGTAGTCTATATGTTATTCTGATGTTTATGTGCTATACTACTGTAAAGTTTCGTCAAAATCCATTACACCGTGTGAGCTTGAAGAAGTAACAGACATTGGGCACGTCATATTCGTTGACAGATCCTCACCAGACATGGGTGGGAGCTCCTCGTGGAGGCAATCGACGGCAGCGACCTCTCACCTTCGTCCCTGATCCAAGTTATGGTACGGGGTGAGAAGCAGCACCCTTCTACCAGTAATGCGAGCAAAGAAGGTGGCTCAAACCGTGACAGACAGGACAACATCATCACAGTCGCAGGACGATTTCCGGCCACCACAGGCGTGGACTTGCGGACAGCTAGCAATGGGCAGCTCGCCATCCGGCCATCTGGTTTTTTTTTTAATTGATATAAACCAGTGCTTGACTGCGATCCCACCTGATGGTAAGCAGTGATGCAATCATTGATGGTGAGGCGCACTAGTTTATTAAGGTAAGGATTAAGCCCAAGTTGACGGCGCGTTGTGTTTCACGTGCGCCTCTAAGTGATGTCAGTAAAATGGACGATACCCACTAAGGCCTGCTAGAGCTGTGGGGTTATTTGAAATAGATATCGTGGCCTTGGAACGCAGTCGCTCCAGAGGGGAAAAAATTATGTGAAGATTTACCACCTCAAAAAAAGGAGTAACAAAGGTATCATCATCATCATTCATTTCAGCCGAAAGACGTCCACTGCTGGACATAGCCTCCCCAAGTGGCGCCACAACGAACGGTCCTGTGCGTCTCGCAACCATCGCATTCCCGCAACTCTCACCAGTTCATCAGTCCAGAACCTTTCGACTCCATCGACCATTTATTCCACGAGCAATGGGGTCTGCCCACTGCCACTTAAGTTTGGTGATTCTTCGAGCTGTGTCGGCGACCTTGGTTCCCCTGCGGATATCTTCATTCCTGATGCGATGACACAACAAAACTCCGAGCATAGCCTTTTCCATTGCTCTTTGGGTGACTTTAAGCCTTCTGATGAGGCCCATAATAATATAAAATACGTACAAACTTTCGCGTTCATAATTTTAGGGTGATTGATTTCGGAAGTTATTTGTCCTGACTTTGTTCGTCCAGTGAGTGTTTCTTTCGTGAGTAATGCCCATCATTTGTCATTGTTTCGGTACATTTTTAGGGTCCCGTATCTCAAAAGGAAAAAACGGATCCCTGGAACCCGGAATAGGTTAAAAACTTCGTCGTTATGTGGTGCTACTACTAGAAAGTAAACAATCGTCAAAAATACCCTTTTTTGGGTTCCGTATCTCAAAAGGATAACGGAACCCTTATAGGATCACTTTGTTGTCCGTCTGTCTATCTGTCAAGACCCTTTATCTCGCGAACGCGTGGAAATATCGAGTTGAAATTCGCTAAACGCGAACCATATACTCAAGTCCGCAGTCCCATGAAGCTGTGAAAAAAATTAAACTTCTAAGTTTAAAAGTTAAAAGATACCGCTATTTATGTCACAAAAAACGTATATTTCGACACTCTTAAGAGAATCAAAATTTATACTTTCCGTTGACCCAGAATCCTGAAATTTGGCTTATAGCACAGGTATAGGAATAAATCTTATTTTTTTTTTTGTTACGTTACAAAAAAAAACTGCGATTCGGAAAAATCTTCGCGACTCCATTCGGGAATCGAATTATTTACATAGATAAGTTTGTACGGAACCCTCAGTGCGCGAGTCCGACTCGTACTTGTCCAGTTTATTATTTTTATTTTAACACGGTATTCGCAAAATATAGACTCGAGGAAGTCAAAGCAAAAGCCTTGTATCAGAATTAGAACCCTGAAGATATAACACCATAAATATGACTGACTTGTTAGTCTAGTGGTTAATGGCCTTGACTGCTATGCCGGAGGTCGTGGGTTCGATTCCCACCCAGGACAAATGTTTGTGTGATGAGCACGATTTTTGTTTTGTGTCTGAGTGTAATTTATCTATTTAAGTATGTATTTAGAAATATATAAGTATGTTTATCAGATGTCTAGTACCCATAACACAAGCTCTGCTTAGCTTGGGACTAGACGGCGTTGTGTGATAGTTATGGAATATTATTGTGGAATATACCAGTTATTTTGTGCTCACTTAGGTCTCCTCTCTAGAAGACGGAATGGGCCGAGATCCACCACGCGATCCCAGGATGGATTGGTGGAACATGTCTTCAAATTTTTGGTCCTTGGACATGCCGGTTTCCTCACGATGTTTTCCTTCACCATTTTGAGAGCATTGGGGATGAAATAAATTACACAAAATAATGCGCCTGGCTAGGTTTGGACCCGCGATCTACAACTGTATAAGTCTGAGCTGCTTCTACTGGGCTACCACTTCTCCTATTTTTCCATATTCATGTTCCACCCCTTTTTTTTCGTTGGGAAAATCATCCAATGACATCCCCCGCTCTTGGGCGAAGCGAGAGATAGTGTCAGACTTTTACTGACTAAAAACCCACTCCTGTTCCTTCGTTGCCTTTCGTACCAGGGCCGAGTCTGCCTTTCAGAACCAGACCCTTGGCCCCAGTAGGCTTCGACTCTGCTGAGCCCCTACAGTTGCTGTCATCTCCTTGAGGCACGCGTGGATGTTCCACCCTTTAGAATTCCGTTAACGAATAACCATCAATTAGAAAATTATAGTCGAAAATAGGGTAACCGCCCTATTTTCGATTGTGTTCGACCATTAAGTGATCCTTTCGTAAGTGATGACCATCATTTGTCATTGTTTTGGGACATTTATTTTATTTTCGCAGTGTTTTATCTCGCGTAATAGATGGGGCTCACGCGTCACACGCCCGTTTCAGTATTGTTACCAATACTGTTAAAGAATTGTTGAAAGAAATTACAATTTATTCCTAATTGCTTTCTATTTTCAGCATTTTTTTTAGGTTGACATGGTAAATTGCCATTTTTAAATTGTATATGTATGAAAAAAAAAATAACCGGCTTTTATTCACTACGTACCTTATTTCCAGGCACTTAAGTACCAAGTAGACTAAAGAAATTTTCCTTTGTTTATCCATTAAAAAATAAATGTTACCTTGTTTTATATTTTATGAAGTAGATTTCTACGATGAAGTACAAAGTAGATTGTCGTATCATTTGTATATGAAAATGAATATTTTATAAGTTAATAAAGTATTTTGCGTATCTACTTTTAGTTGAAAATATTGTTGATGTTAAGATATTTCTTAGGTATTTGTTTATAGTCAAAACAATGCTAGGCCTAAGATCTTCATTAAATATGCCTCGGAGTCTACGACATGAATGCTAAGTTTAAGGCGGAGGTGTTTTTGAGTTTACTTTAACATTATTTTAAATAGTTTTTTTGTTTGAAATCTATATAGGGTGACTGGCAATTAGTGTACGATACTTAAACACGTGATTGTGCTCATGATAACCAACAACTTTTACTATGGGAACAAACCTGAAATCAGAAAAAAAATCAGCTGTTCAGTACATTTATGTTTGCCTAATGTACTGAACAGCTGATTTTTTTTCTGATTTCAGGTTTGTTCCCATAGTAAAAGTTGTTGGTTATCATGAGCACAATCACGTGTTAAAGTATCGTACACTAATTGCCAGTCACCCTATATATATAAAAGGAGAAACTGACTGACTGATATTATATCAACGCACAACCGAAACTGCTGAGACTAAGAAACTAAATTTCGCACAAGGTTTCGTTTTAAGACGTAGCCGAGCACTAAGAGAGGATTTCTCCAAAATTCACTCTCTAAGGGGATGAAACCGGGGTCCAAAGTTTGTATGGAGAAACCTACTTTCACGCGGGCAAAGCCGCTGGCAGAAGCTAGTAATTAATTGAAATAAAGTTTCTCCTTATTGAATTATGCACACATTTGACAGAACGGCTGCCATAAGATGGAAATATTTTAAGAACAGCAGAAAGAGAACCCAGATTTAAAGAACAACAATGAGTTTTTATTTAATAATAAAAATTAAGGTAACAACAATGCTTAAAACACTGTTGAGAAAGTTGTAAATTCAAAGGTCCGAAGTGAGAAGGAGTGGTAGGCGGTCGCCTCCTTCTGCGAAGCAGTAATGCTAGCGAAGGAGGTGGCCGCACGCGCAAGAGAACAGCCCTCACGCCCCAGTCGCCGGGATCCCGATCCCGGTTTCCAACCACAGTAGGCGCTGGCTTGCGGACGGCGAGCAATGGGTAGCTCGCCGTCCGACCGTCCGGTAACCGTCCGGACCGAGCCCAAGTTTTCGACGGCGCGTAGTGTTTCACGCGCGCCTCAAGGAGATGTCAGCAAAACCGTAGGGGCTCAGCAGGGTCGAAGCCTACTGGGGCCATGGGTGATGCGAAAGAGAACCCCGGGGCCCTGAAACTACGCCAAAGAAGGAACAGGAGTGGGTTTTTAGTCAGTAAAAGACACTATCTCCCGCTCCGCCTAAGAGAGGGGGATGTCATTGGATGATTTCCCCACAGAAAAAAAAAACCACAGATGGCGTCACGTTAAAATAAGGCTGAAATATATGCATTTTTTAAACTTAACACAGTACTATATATGATCATCAATATAGGTAGCTTTTTCGATAGCTCTCAGTATAATAGGAGTGCGCCCTTAGGCTCTCGGCCCTCTTGTAGCCCTCTTCGGACTGCCTATGACGGACAGGGAATCTTGTTATGAAAACATTGAAATAGGCCTTCAAGACATTTCATGGAAATGTAACAGTGCTTCATTTTCTTTGATTATTTTTTATTTATTTAAATTTTATGTACAGTAGTGGTACATAGGCGGACTTAGTGCAATAATGGTTTCTCTACCAGTCAACCTTTGGGTTAAAAAAGACAACACTGTGGTAGGTTTGCACAATAAACAAATAACAGACACTTCAAACAATAAAAAATAAGTTATAAATATAATAATAAAATACATATTTAAGTCAAAATTATAAACTAATAAATAATATAAAAATATCAAATTATTAAGAGAACTTTATAATAATATTTTCAATTGATATTATTTAGCCTAACATTTTTTAAAGGCATATATGTCTAAGAATCCACCAGGTACTGTAATGAGGCTATTTTATTTTTTAACCAAGAGCCTTCAAGATAGTCTTACATTCATATAGCATAGCGTCCCCAAAATTTTTGATAGGAATTTAACAACACTACCTACGATTACTTACGAATAATGTACAGTCTAGTTTACATAAAAACATAGTAAACAAGAACACTATTCAATAATATGTAGGTACCTAATCCAAACGATATCAGACCAAATACACCTTTTATGAAAATGATGCAAAGATGAGCGGAATTGAAGAACTAAATTCGTTCATTATTTAAGATTATTTCATAATTAGTTCTACTATAAAAAAAATTTGCATGCCTCACGGTAGAACGTACTGGATCCTTCTTTTACTTAACACTATACTTTTGTACCTACATTCATAGCAAATAAATTATTTCATTTCACTAAACAATTTTTTTTTGCTCACTCTGTCCTAATTCGATTTGATACCTATGCCGTCACAACATGGCGCTAAGTCGATCTTATTCTAATTTGATTGATTTTTAAAAATGAATAAACGCATTTTTATAACAAATGACAAAATGTCATGTCATTGTCAATAGACGATTTCCGAAAATGATGAATTTTTGATGAACGAAATGCAACCATTTTTCTGACGACGAAAACGATTGTCGTCACAACTAGTTTAAAAACGACTTGAAAGACAAAACTATCGTTTGGTAAATTACAGTACTTAATATATATTTTAGATACTCTTGTTTCTGATGATGAACCTGAGTGCTATTGATTTCAATACTACTTGTATTGAATGAAAGCAGTAGCTGTCTCAGTTATATAGTGGGTATTGGGGCTTTATCAAGATTATAATGAAAACTTCATCAAAAAATACTACAATATTCAAACATGCTGGCAGTAAACTATCAAAAATCGACTTTACTACAACTGAATAGGACTATTATTAGAATTATTGAAGCTACACAGTATTTTATCTAACGACTAGGCTCAGAGCGTATTATATAATTGAGCGAAGGTCATTTACGTTCAAAATACGTTCAACGCAGATGATCATTTCCTCCAACAACATCAAATGGAGGGCCACCAGTTTAAAACAGTCGGTTTCCCAACGTTAACATGTTTAGTTTGCTGTAATATTTATATCTGAAGCCGCAAAAATCCGTGTAGACTATTTAGTCTATTTCTCTTTACTTTTGTTACATTGTGAAAAAATTAGATGGATTAAGAAAAAATAATTTTGAATGGTTAATCCCAGACATTTTGTCGTGCCCACAGACAACAAAATGTGACGTTCTTACAAAGTTAACTTTTCGATTATTGCTCTGTAAATACAAGATAACACAAACAATAAAATATACCATAGTATATTGACGTACATTGATTGGTCAGTGCGATCTTATGATTTGAAGCTGTCACACTGGAAGTAACAATAACATCAGTGCGTAACAGTGTTTAGTGTTATCTCTTTTCTGCTCATTGTGTGTTCAATAACCCAAACATGCAGACGTCTAAGTTCAAGGCGCTTTTCAATTTAGCGGTCATTAATAAGGAATGTATCAGGCAAGTAGTTTTTATTTTTAATAAATACTTTGGCGAGATACCTAAGGTCTGTCTGTATATTCCTTAAAATACGAAGTGAGATAAAACACTTTTTGGAACCATTTTCCTCGTCGCACGTTGTAACATGCCATGTAGCCGGAGTGTATACCGCGTACTTTGGCGTGTACGTGTACTAAAATGTACATAAAAATGTGTCATGACAGTCCAGCTTTCGTTTATCTACATGGTAAACGAAAGCTGGACTGTCGCTGTCTGTCTATCTGTCTGTCAAGATCCTTTATCTCGGAAACGCGTGTAGGTATCGAGTTGAAATTAAAATCATATACTCAAGTCTGCAGTCCCTTGAAACTGAGACTTTTTTAACGGAAAAAAAGGGGGAATCAAAATCCATAGGGTACTTCCAGTTGACCAAGAATCTTGATTCTTTTTTCTTAATTAAGTCGTTATACCAGTCTAAAATCACGTTAAGTTTCAAATACGTTTTACTTTAATGCAGGTTCAATCTAAGGAGAAGTCAGTTGATGCATTGCTAATTCTCATTCAATATATTTTACAAAAATTTTAGAAAATTCTATTTTTAAATTATACATGAAAAACAATAACAGGAAATATCATATTAATGTCTTATCTGATTGGGTCTAGGTAAGTGTTTACATTTTTTTTTTTTTTTTATTAATGATAGTCTCGCGTTTGACCACCATCTCACCTGATGGTAAGCGACGATGTGGTCGACGATGGAGCACGCCTGCCTAGAAGTAGCCTATTCACTCTTGACTTAAAGACCCCTAAGTTATAGCTATCAGGAAACACAGACTCCGGCAAGGAATTCCACTCCTTGGCTGTACCTACGCATAATAAATGTGTTCTCAAAACGTTTTGTGCATAGACAATATTAATTAATTATATGTACCACACTTAATTTTTATCTGTGTACGAATATGTAATATTTACCTAGTCACGGTGATTACACACATAGCATACAACGTGACTTTTAATTTGTTACTATACGGCTATTTCGTGGGATAAAAATAAATAATAAAGGGCCAACGATGAAATATAAAACCAACAGCTGTTCCGTATATTTTATTTTTTAAATTAGTTATAGGCTCGCGTTTGACCATTATCTCACCTGATAGTAAGCAACCTATTTATACTTGACTTATTGACTCATAATTTGTAGCTACACAAACTCCGGCAAGAAATTCCGCTCCTTTCCCAAAACTATAACATAAGTTTTGTACAGAAATTCTCAAATTCTCCGAAATATTTTATTTTATTCCGAATTTGGATGTTACGTTTTTCAAATGTTTGAATTTCATAATACCTAAGAATTGTAATATCTATTCATTATTAAAGTTCACGAAAGATCCGCTCAATTGTTGGTTATAATTATATTAATCATAATAAAATGTAATAATCGTAATTCGTATTTTTGACGTTTCAAATGATCATTCGGGTTTTTTGGCATTTGATCTATTAAAACTCAACATTTTGAGAATAGTAATTACAAAAGTCAGAAATATTGTCGGAATTATGAAAATTCGTATTCGTAAATTCACACTTGTAACTGTCGGATTTATATTAAGTTTTTCGTATTTATGTAGCGCACCTACAAAAAAAACTATATTATAGTTTTTTTTTGTAGGTGGGAAAACCATATAATGACATCCCACGCTCTTGGGCCGGGCGAGAGGGCATGTCAGACTTTTACTGACTAAAAACGCACCCCTGTTCCTTCATTGCCTTTAGTACCAGGGCCGGAGACTTCCTTTCAGAAGCAGACCCTTGGCCCTAGTAGGCTTCGACCCTGAATACACCCTTCTACATATGGGTGGGATGTTTATCATGTACCTATCGGTGTCGCAACGCCGTACGACTAGTAATCTGATGACAGATCAGGCTTGGTAGTATGTAATAAACATGCAATTCCGATGCACATTCTGCAAAATGAAAACCAACAAGCTAACAAATCAGTGTCGATGCTTAAGACTTGGAGTTTTAACTCGTGTGTAGGTATCATTGCCGATGATCTTCTTGGTTACTCAATTGACTCTAGCGCATCAAGCTGGTATTTGGCCGATACATTCCACAAATGAGAACAGTTCCATGTACGATCGAACTTGCGCTTGATAAGGGTAGAGCAGTTATTCCAACGTGAATTACAATCTCACCCTTGATGAGATCGCCATTTTTTTGCAACTAGTTGAACATTTGCCTCAATTCCTGAGCCGAAATTGATGTTAACGTTATATCAAGAAGCTTACGATTTTAGATTATCGGCACGGTTACACTTGGAAGATGGAGCCAGGTGTAATTGGCACCGTTTAGCGGAAAAACGACATACCTGGGTTTTAACAGTGTTGAACTTGACCAAACTGGCATCGCGCCAATCAGAAACCGCCTACCAGGACAAGTTTTAAAAGCACTCAACATTAGTCTTTCGGAGAGACCGGATCTATAGAAGGTAGAAAAGTTACCAATAAGACTTTTGAGCCAGACTCTGTCGAAAGTCTTAGAGATGTCAAGGGCCATTTTTATTTGCAACGGCAGACAACAAGAGCCACTTTATGTTCGCATTAGGTAAATAGGTAGGTACTACTCGACAAAATATAGGAAATAGCCCAGTTTTTTATTTTAAATAGCCTTTGCTTCCCCATTGAAAGTTAACGAGTAGCCCCAACCCCGGAAAGATTGTCAATGAAAAAATAGCCATCTTGGGTAAATATTAGATGTGGTCTTTTCATGGTTCATTAAAATGAATAGCCTGTTTAATAAGGAAATGTAGATCCAATGTAATCTAAGCAGCCAGCCCTACTATAGTCTTACCGCCTTAACTGTGGTTTATACCGCAACATGAACCGATTTGTACCTATAGAATTCGTATTGATTCCACAGATAATAAGTATATTTAAGTTTTGGTCTTTTACAGAACTGTAGCAGTGGCAAGTACTGCTACAAACACAGAAAACATAAAACCATGGAAAGAGATACCTGGACCTAAGTCTTTACCCATCATTGGACAACTGCATAACTTCATGTTTGGAGGTAAATTGTGCACAAGATCGATACTATAAACTGCTTACTGCAGTTAAATTGATTAATGCTGTTTTGAATCTACTATTCTGGTAGGATATTGCTTATTTTAGGCCGTCAATCAGTTGAAATGACCAAAGATTGTACAGAGGTCAATAACTGTAGCGTTTCCACTATTCATCATCATCATCATTTCAACCGATAGACGTCCACTGCTGAACATAGGCCTCACCCAAATGTCGCTACAATGAACGGTCCTGTGCGTCTCGCATCCTTCGGATTCCCGCAATCTTCACCAGGTCATCGGTCCACCTTATAGGGGGCCTTCCAACACGGCGTCTTCCGGTACGTGGTCGCCACTCCAGAACCTTTCGGCCCCAACGGCCATCTGTTCTGCAAGCAATGTGCCCTGCCCGTTGCCACTTAAGTTCGGCTATTTTTCGAGCTATGTCGGCGACCTTGGTTCGCCTGCGGATATCTTCATTTCTGATTCGATCACGCAAGGAAACTCCGAGCATAGCCCTTTCCATTGCCCTTTGGGTGACTTTAAGCCTCCAATTGTGAGCGACCACGTTTCGGAACCATATGTCATAACTGGCAACACGCACTGGTCATAGAATTTCGTCTTGAGACACTGTGGTATATTGGACGAGAAGCCACTATTCCACTATGCTACTATTCCACTATTGCAAGTCGTTAACTGCTAGGCATGTTCTATGTGATGAAAAACAAAAGATGAAAAAAAATAAAGTTTGACGCCCTTCAATTGGACGAAACGACGTAATGGTGTCGAAATTATAGGTTTATCCCAGATGATGACTTAGCACAATTTATACTTTATTGTGCTAAGCCATCACACTCATATACAAGACAAATATTAGGACATTATGTCAGTGTTCAACAACATTATATAAAATGCATACATGTAGGAGGAGAAGGAAAAGGAGAAGGATAATTAATGTTGGTTACATTTACGTTCACCTCACTTCTATGAGTAATGCATTCCATAAGCGAGCTGCTTGGATTATGAAAAATTTGCCAAAATACGTAGTGAAATGCAACTTTCAAGTCACATATCCACCCATAACTCAGTCATAAGTTCTTGACAGTGTGAGTTATAGGTGCAAGTTATTTATACCATGAGAGCAATGATGGCCGAGTGTTAACGGCCCCGACTTACGAGTTGTAGGTCGCGGGTTCAAACCCAGCCAGGCTCATTACATTGTGTAATTAATTTCATCACCACTGCTCTCAAAACGGTGAAGGAAAACATCG
Organism: Mythimna impura; assembly: GCA_905147345.3. Classification (NCBI taxonomy): domain Eukaryota; kingdom Metazoa; phylum Arthropoda; class Insecta; order Lepidoptera; family Noctuidae; genus Mythimna; species Mythimna impura. Next base: position 9,747,904 of record LR990347.1, on the reverse strand, counting down.
TGAGGAAACCGGCATTTCCTGGAACTAAAATTCGAAGACATGTGACATTCACCAATCTGCACTGGGCCCGCGTGGTGGATTATTCCCGTGGCGGTCCATTCCCTCTCCTAGAGAAGAGGCTTGAGTCCCAGCAGTGGGAACATTAAAAGGTTGAATATGCTATGATTATATGTTATTTGTACCTATAAATAACACTGTCACGAACTTGGGTATTTATCAAAATATAAAATTAATTACACGTATAAATTCTACTTCCTTTTTGACAAATCGTTTACTCCTACTACTGTTCAAGTCAATACAATTTTTGGTATGCGTTGCCCATAGAAGTAAGGCGTGCTCATTGTAAGGAACTAGATAAAATGGAGAGCACATTGTAAAGCAAAGAAAGTAAGTGTGCATATTTAGTTGATCTCTCATATCAGGTTTTTCGGGAAGCCATTGGCATCCTGAGCTTTGATTGCATAGTTGCATTCCAACTATGCATCCTTTAAGTACACTTCACTAAAAAAACAGTTTTAGCAGGAATTATATTATCCTATATTGAATCCCAGTTCAATGCTAGATCAAGGTTAACTTGCGGCCTACTGTACCATTTTCTGCATTAATTTTACTCTACTTTTAATGTTAAATTAAGTAAATTGATTTATTTGTAAGATACTTTAACCATTTTATTAAAAAAATTGCAGGTGCGTTTTCCAACATAGATGATGCTGAATTAGTCTCGAGACTAATAAAAACCTATGGGCCGATCATTCGGTTAGATAGTATGTTCGGCAAGCCTCCAATGATATTCTTAAGTGATCCTGAAAGTGCTGCATTTGTAAGTGAAGTATTTTATTAATAAAAGCATTTTATAACAGTTACCAGCGGTTGCACCTACGTGTAAGTAGAAATAGTCCTAGGGGAACATACTTTGCGAGGAGGAGTGGCAGGCGGTCGCTTCTGCGAAGCAGTAATGTTAGCAAAGGAGGAGGCCGCACGTGCACGCGCGAGGGGGCGGCCCTCACGCCCCAGCCACCGAGATCCTGATCCCAATTTCCAACCACCGTAAGCGCGGACTTACGGACGGCGAACAATAGGTAGCTCACTGTCCGACCGTCCGGTAACCGTCCGGACCGAGCCCAAGTCGTCGACGGCGCGTACTGTTCCACGCGCGCCTCAAGGAGATCTCAGCAAACCGTAGGAGTCCAGCAGGGTCGAAGCCTACTGGGGCCAAGGGTCAGCTTCTGAAAGGAAGACTCGGCCCTGGTATGAAAGGCAACGAAGGAAGAGGAGTGGGTTTTTAGTCAGTAAAAGTCTGACACGCTCTCACGCTCCGCTCAAGAGCGGGGGATGTCATTGGATGATTTTCCCACCTACAAAAAAAGGGAACATACTTCCGGGTTTAAAAAGATTCCTGTGTGCTATTCCAAGACATAGAATCTACGCATATATCCGTATATTCGTTTGAGCGTAAAGAAGTAAGAAACATTCACACACACATACATACAAACTACCTTTATAATATTAGTGTGATCTTCGTTCGAAAATATATCTGATTATAAATTTTAATTATTATATTAGTCTATTTTCAAGAATTTTCTCCAATCTGACTTAAAAGTACCTACTAAATATAGTTTATTTACTAAGTATGTTTTTGATAACCTTATAAGAAAATTAAAAAAATGTATGTTGGAGTATTTTATATTATAATTATAATAATTAAAAAAAAAATTGCAACACTTTTTTTATGAAAATAAAAATAGTGCAATATTAGGTATACACATAGGTACTACAATTGAATTCTATTCACTCTAGCCTTGAAGACGCCTAAATTATAGTTTACGGGAAGACCGCAGCGGGCAAATTGTTCCAGTCCTTCGATGTACGCGTTATAAACGACGAAGCGAAACGCTTAGTCCGGATCGTTGAAGTTCCAACAACGTAAGGGTGGATACCCGCCGTACGTCGGTTTGGTTTTGTTTCTTCGTTGTTTAACATAATCTGTTCATTAGTTACGAATGACATGATTAAATGTAAATACTACCGATGTTAAAAATAACTTTATACCGATAGTAGGTAGGTATGTTTCTGTAGGATAATTTTAGATATACACGAAAATGAAGCTGCTAGCATAGCATAAGATAAAATAAAGAATAGCGATTATTCTTTCAAATGATGCGAGATGTAAACAATAAGAATGAAAAAAGATAACTTTTTTAGGTTTTACGAAGTGAAAACTGGTTCCCCATCCGTCCTGGTTTCCAATCCCTGGAATATTACAGAAAAGATTACAAGAAAGGCAAAGGGATTAATGTTCATGCAACGGGTCTTATTTCGGAGTGAGTAGACTTTGATAGAAAAGACACAGCTGATTTCACGATGACCTCTTCTAAAACATGATTCAAAAGAGGAAAAGTGTATGTTTTATAAGAGACAAGAGGTAACATCCGAAGTACATATTGATCTTATTACAGGCATTTTTCAAAGACAATAAGGCATAATTAAGTCCGCCTTTGTACAGCGTGTTCATTACTAGTGCATAAAGTTTTAATAAATAGTAATAATTTATTTTTTTAATGCTGTAATCAACACTTCAATAAACCTACCTTTATAGTAACTATATGATACGAGTATGTAATCTACGAGTATTTATGCATTCTAATATTTTGAACTCTTTTTTTCTAGTCACGGCGAGGTATGGAAAGAGTTCCGATCAACAGTCAACCCAGTGATGTTACAACCCAAAACCATCAAATTATATACACAAGTACTCGATGAGGTAGCGCAGGATATGATCGTCAGGTAACAAACTGTTCATTATTTTTATAAACTTTTGCTAAGCCACTTTTCTAGGAAAGTCTTTACAATTAAATAGTTTTTTTTTATATTACTTATTGGCAAACTTATGTGGATGGATGGAGAGGGAGAGGGAGGCCAAAGAAAAGATGGATGGATTTTGTGAGAAGTGATATGAAAAAAAAGGGAGTTAGTGATAGAGTGACGAGTGACAGGACAAAATGGAACAAAAAAAACTGTTGTGCCGACCCCAAATAAAACGGGACAAGGTCAGGAAGATGATGACTTATTGGCAGACTTACGTTTGACTACTGTATCATCCATTTCATCTGATAGTAAGTGATAAAATGTGGTCGATGATGGAGCATGTTTGCCTTGAAGTAACTTGTTCACTCTTAACTAAAGAACGCAGAGAAATCAACTCCTTATAGTACGCACAATAAACCGCCACGCTAAAGCTAACTCTTAACTAACTTTCTTTCTTATTGTTCCACACACAATTCATCGATTTTTTCTATGGCTTCCGTCTCTCTCTGCATCCATCCACATAAACTCATAACTCTTTTAGTAATCATCATCATCATCTTCCTGCCCTTGTCCCGTTTTATTTGGGGTCGGCGCAACACGTTTTTTTCTTCCATTCTGTCCTGTTACTCGTCACGCTATCACTAACTCCCTTTTCTTTCATATCACTTCTCACACAATCCATCCATCTTTTCTTTGGCCTCCCTCTCTCTCTCCATCCATCCACATGTAAATCCATAATTCTTTTAGTAATATGCGTTTTATTTTATCCCACTTCTTCACGTATGACCATACCATGAGTAACGATTCTTTTTCAAGGAGATATAGTTGTTAACGATATATTTATTTAAACTTCACAAGACACTATACCCTATTTGCGATAAAAAAAAATAGTAACGTCATCATCAATACTACTGCAGAGTAAAGGGGTATTCATACTGGGATAAAAATCAAACAATTATATTAAAGCAAACTTTTTATTACACAGTATTTAAAAATATTATTATTATTATAGCTAGCCCGTATTGTCTCACTGCTGGGCTTTTCTCCCTCCATTCTTTCCAACGATCATGATTCCTCGCTTTCTCATTCCAATTATTAAGTTCGTCCCGCCATCTCCTTCGTAGTGTGCCGCGGCCCCGCGACGCTGTGTCTATGCACCAATCTTGTGTTTTACGGGCCCACAGCTCGTTAGACATGTGGCATTTAAAAATAATAAGTAATTATTTTATTATATTATCTATCCAGGATCGTCAAAATTTTATTAACATTTCTAATAGTTCCCTTCACTTCAAAATAGTTGAGCTGGGTGGGGCTGATGCACGCGTCATGCTCGTGATCGGGTGCCGTCGGTTGAGACTGGTCATCTCTTAGCTGCCAGTGGCTTAATTCAATTACTATTTTTTAATTAGTTTTTTTATTAATATTATTATTATTACTTATCTACATTGTGCTCACATTTTAGGAACGACAAGAAATATGTAACCAAGATTTATGTAACTCATTATATGATTTAAAAGAGTGTCCATGGAGTTTCTTGCACGTTCTTCTCCATAGAGATCTACGCTTTGGAACGTGCAATTATACATTATCTAAGTCCCTAAGTTCTATTTGTTTGCATGTACTTATTGTTACTATTTAATTGCGTCCTAAAATAGCTTTTCTTTAAGTTCAAATGTTGAGTTAAGGTGAGGTACCTATTTTAGCTTCAACTGATCAATGTGTAGGTACTCGGGTGAATTAAGGTGCTATTCGAACCTCGGCTGCAGGGTGTGGATGCAAGCAGCACATGCGGCGGCTGCAAGAAGCCGGCTGCAGCTGTACAACTGGTTTTCTATGTAGTAATATGGATTTCTGAGTAAACACATTTCGTGTTCCAAACTTCAAAACAAAAACGGAACCCTTACATGATCATCTAGATCATTTGATCCAGATCTAAACCCATTTAGTTTACATTTGGTACCAATCAATTTGGTTTCTGTGACCTAAATCGTATGGCGAAAAAAAATAAATTTAAAATATGGCAATCATTTTTGTTAAAATTAAATTAAATAAATTTTAGAATGAGAGCGAACCGTGACGAAAATAACATGATCACGAAGGACTTCGACAAGGAAATGAACCTGTGGGCTTTAGAATCTATCGCCACAGTCGCACTTGGGTGCCGCCTGAACTGCTTCGAACGCAACTTGCCCGCCGACTCTCCAGAATGGCAGCTGATTCAATGTGTTCACGACCTGTTTACTATAGCTAACGAAATAGACTTCAAACCAAATCTTTGGAGACTGTTTTCGACGCCATTGTTTAAGAAAGCTATGAAATTATATGAACATCATGAAAAGTAAGTAGCAAAAAAAATTTGTATACACCACTAATTTTTAATTAGTACAAATATTTAAAGGGTTTATTAGAAAAGGTCTTGTTATTATTTAAGTAAAGTCTCAATAAATAATATTCATAAACAGCAAAGTTATTAGCGTTTGTTTATATCCCAAAATGTCACCCAATTATGGAAATATTGTACAGGCTATTATGGATAAAATAATGGTGATCAAAATGAAAAAAACACTGCACATAGTATTTTCTAGTAGCAATTGTAATGAATGATTAATTCAATTATGAAAGTAAAATTGTTCTCTCAATTTTTTTTTTTGACTACACAAATATATGATCTGTAACGGGTACGGATAGAGCCCCATTTTATTTTTGTACTAATTAAAAAATAGGGGTGTATAGTAAAATAGTTTTTTTTTTCGTTATATTTTAAATTACTACCATCATCGAGTTTTTTTAGACACCTCAAAAGATACAAAAATATTAAAACAAATATCCTTTACATATCTGTTTCAATATATTAGAACCAAAGAGAATTAAAACCAAAAAAAAAACTACTTACCTCCGAAACTCCAAAGCCATTTGTACTTTCTTTTCAGTTTAACAAAGTACTTCCTCAAAAAAGGAAAGGAAAACCTGAAGAATAAATCTGATACAGAAAAGGGTGTCCTAGAAAAATTGTTAGAAATTAACGAAGAAGCGGCTCACATCATGGCTAGTGATATGTTATTTGCTGGTGTAGATACGGTAAGCACGTCTTTGAAAAAAACTCAATATTAAATATAAGTAATATTTTAAATAGATAATAAGACGAGAAAGTTCTATTTATTTATTTATATTATGTAGGTACTTTATTGTACATCAAGATGTATATAAAATGAAACCTTTAAAAAAAAATTATTTACATATTAAGACAATTGGCGGCATTATCGCACTCGGCGATTTTTTGCCAGGTAACGTTATAAGAGATCTCAAGATACATTGCAACTCTCAAGATCTCAAGTTACATTGTAGCTACGAATACAATTAGGTATGTTAACTTACTCAATGCACTATGCTGTTCTAACTTATCATTACATTTTTAGGCAGCAAACACAGTGACAGCAACTCTCTATCTTCTCGCAAAAAACCCGGAGAAACAAGCTATACTGAGAGAAGAGATCATGTCTAATTCAGAACGAAAACCTTACCTAAGAGCTTGTGTCAAAGAGTCCTTGAGATTGATGCCCGTAGTATCAGGGAATGCAAGAAAGACCACGAAACCATACAATATATTGGGTTATGAAGTGCCCAAAGATGTAAGTAAAATATGTACTGTCGGAAGGTGTCCCTTAAACAAGCCAACAATTATTCTAGATTTAGATATGAAAATCACAAGAACTTGAAAATAAACCTTTTTTTAGGTCGATTAAAAAGTAGTGTGTCAGATAACATCAATAAATTCATATAAAATACCATAAGAACTAAATATTTTCATAGTGATCATTGATTATTTGGGCCAACACGGCTGGCAATTAACAGACTAACATAAGAAAAATTCATTATATACATTTCAGGTCGATATCGTCTTCGCTCACCGAGAAATGTCCCTAATGGAAGAGCACTATCCTAGAGTTAATGAGTATATCCCAGAACGATGGTTAGTCAAGAAAGGTGACCCACTTTATTATGGGAATACCCATCCGTTTGTGTACGCACCCTTCGGGTTTGGAGCCCGCAGTTGTATAGGTAAGTACTTCATAATTCTCAACATCTGCTTCCTGAAATCCTCTTATGAGTAGGTTTTTTTTTTTCGTTGTAAAATCATCCAATAATATCCCCCGCTCCAAGCCGGAGCGAGAGATAGTGTCAGACTTTTACTGACTAAAAATCCACTCCTGTTCCTTCGTTGCCTTTCATATCAGGGCCGAGTCTTCCTTTCAGAATCAGACCCTTGGCCCCAGTAGGCTTCGCTGCTGGGTCCCTACGGTTGCTGACATCTCCTTGAGGCGCGCGTGGAACACTAAGCGCCGTCGACGACTTGGGCTCGGTCCGGACGATTACCGGACGGTCGGATGGCGAGCTACCCATTGCTTGCCGTCTGCAAGCCCGCTCGCGCTCTAGGTTAGAGCAGGAGGGTGTGTCAGACTTTTATTGACTAAAATTACACTTATACTCCTCCAGTTGCCCTTTGCGTTCTAGGACCACGGGTATCATTTTCGTGCTTTTCCGTGTGGAGATCAGATAAGCAGTCGCTTCATGTAAAATACTGGTACATATTATTTGAATCCGGTTAGAGTAGAAATCTATCCGAACATAGTTGGCAAAAGGCGGATTGAATCGAGAATATTAAGTATTTTTTCAAATCTATTTATCGAATAATTTCTACGGTCTAGGACGCACAATCATGAAGCAGTTAAAGGTGAATGCTTTAAAAAACCCAGCTCTTGCGAAAATGAGATAGATATTATCAAATTATCAGTAATAAAACCATAACCAGCTATTATCGTGATCCTTACTGGTAACATACAAAAATTGCCAGTTTTATGGTGTGAGCTGGGTTTTTTTTCTATGGAGCCAGGGCATTGTCCTTTCATATTTGCATGGTCATCGAGAAACCGACCGATAGAACAATTTTAAAATGTTCATTTTTGAGATTCTAAAAATTACTTTAAATACTTTTTAAAGCTTTTTTTTGAAAGTGTTGATCGAATTATCACTAAATAACATCCGAAGAATGTGAAATACTCGGAGGCAATTTTGAGATGTTATTCGTATAAACTGCCTCGTCGGTGTAGTGATCACAAGCGCTACGGCTGAGCATTAGATGATATTCCCGGGTTAGGCAGTGTTATCGGATCCGTCTGCTCTTATCTTAGCAGCCCGGAGTCTAAAAGAATAGCAATCATCTGCTATTAATTGAGACCTTACCATAACTGGCACAATGTGTATTTACTGGACTATAATTATGCACATCTTCACCTATATCTCTCGAAGAGTTATACTTGGGGTTATAGGCGTAATGTTTATATGATACTCTTTTGTCTCCAGGTCGACGCATAGCTGAACTGGAAATGGATACATTTGTGGCGAGGTTAATAGAAAACTTTCAAGTGGAATGGTTCGGACCTCCACCGAAAACGGTTCAACAAGCCCTTAATTACATTACGGGTCCTTACAATTTTGTATTCAAGGATATCAAATAATTTTTGTTTGTTTGGGTATAGTGTGAAATATGGCTGATATCATAGTCATTGAATTCATAAAAATCTAAGTAAAAATTATCCTTATAATTAGTTTTAAGTAAAGCATTGTCTACGTTTGTTATACTTTATATATCTAGTGAAAATTGTACATTACTGTTGTATTCAGTTAGATTAATAATTGTTATTACTGTACAGTATGCCGCAAGGTTATGATAAGTAACATTTCGGCCTTCTTGACAAAGGCTTTTGGCAAGCTGGCTGATCACTGAGCTGGGTATAGGATTTGCACTCCATCTACCAAGACCAGGGCATGGGTAAGTCCTCCTCCTCCTACACTGGTGTCACCATGCTGTCGCCATGGCAAGGCCCTCATAGGTGGCTCGGAAGGAAGTTAAAATGGAGTGCCTTGAATATCCTCAATACGCCTCCTTCGACGAATATCAGCCACTACACCTCCGCTCACGTTCTGTTCACATCAGCATGGTCGCCGAGCCGTACTTTATACCAAGGACATATTTGCATGGTATTTAATGTCGCAAAATAAATAAAACTCAAGCGTTGTTCGACCGTGAACAGGCAAGACTTACACGCGCCAGCAACAGCATTACAGCGTCAGCATCAAGAGCGACATACATTCGTTCCACAGCCGGTAACATCGGCACTGCGTCAGCGCTAAGAAATGTCCTATATATATCCTATAGGTCTATAGGTATAGGTCCTATAGGTTCGATACAAACACAACACACGTGTAAATAAGCATCAAAATGTGTATTGACCACAAAAATTTTATATAATTAAATTAATTATTGTAATATAATAGTCATCAACCTGGAGTCGAGTTTGATTCATCTTCCATACCTCCTCTCACTGTGGCCAAGACACCTTTAACCATCATTGCTTCTATGAGTTTGTGGGATTGGCAGGGAGAAAATAATTTCCTGTGTACATTGCATAACGTACACAAACCCCTATTCCTACCTCACTTCCGTCTGTTACCTTAGGTCTCCTGGTAACAAACTTCCCGCATGTAAAACCAACGTAACTCACGTTTGGTGTGGTTTGAATGATAGATTAGGAACTAGGGTTACTAGGTAGTTGCCCTAGTAGTAGTAGCTAACCTAGCCCTATAGGCTAGGTTACAATCCGTAGGGTCTTAGGTAACTCATAGGTGGAGGCTCAATTATTTCAAACTTAGCCGGACTGTAGATACACATTTGAAATAACGGCCGTACTAATCTATAAGTCCCGGCGTACACAGCAAAATACTAATATGTTATAACGAAATTGACAGCTTTAAGGTTTGAGTTACTATCATATGCAATGTTTACTTTATAAAATGGTGATCTAAAATAAAATAATTTAACAAAATTATTTTTAATAGGTTAATTATTTTATAACTACCTACTCACTACTATATAATCTTATTTACTTAGATAGCAGATAAAAACTAATTAGGCGAACTATATTTTTATGATCATTGTCAAATTAAAAGCATTAGCTTTACATACTATTTCATCAGATTATGAAAATAACTGACAACTGTAATCGGAACTCAAATATTTTGGGAATGACTGTTATTTTTTGCGGAAGTAGGAATTGTTAATCATTTAATATCAATTTTATGTTTTTTAGAGTTCCGTACTTCAAAAGGTGTCGGTCAAGACCCTTTATCTCGGGAACGCGGGGAGGTATCGAGTTGAAATTAAAACCATATACTCTGCAGTCCCTTGAAGCTGTGAAAAAATCAAACATCTGAGTTAACGAAAAAACAAGATACGGCCGTTTATGTCGCAAAAAACGTATATTTATCGTCACTCTCGTACTTGGGACTAAAGAGAGTGTAAGACAGCGACAAGAGGCATCGTGACCTGAACAAGAGTGGGCTTTTACTACACTGAATTCAGCTGGAGAAGGGGCTCAGCTGGAGAGCGAGAAGCGTTAATTAACTTAGTTATGTCGACATTAAGAGTCAGCAAGTTAGCTGAGAGCCATTTGGTCACAAGGCGGAGGGAGTTTTCTGTTCTATCTTTAGCTTTATTCTAGTCATTATCATAAACAATAAGTACAGTTTAATCTGCATAGATAAATATTTCACAGTCATCACACTAGAAAGAGGTAAAGTTTGTTTTTTTTTATTTAGAGGATTTTTCACCAATAGAAAGTTGCTTTATTCCTGAGTGACGTAGGCTATATTTTATGTATGCGGGCGGAGCCACGGGCAAAAGCTAGTTAGGAATAAGGTTGGACCTAATATACTTCCTTGCGGAACACTGAAACTGATACACTCATCTTCACTGATAAGAGAATTAATTTTTACGCATTGGGTTCTTTCAGTTAAATAATCAGTGAAGATTTTCAACGAAAGCCTACGGTTCAATTTAATGGCTTCAAAAGCAGCATAGGAGCAGAAACTGAATCGAATGTTTGCATAAATCAAGGAAGACACCGTAGCACTTTAGTTTTAGATCCATTTTAGTGACAACGTTATTAGAAACACCTAAGACAACATCATCAGTCGAGATTCCCTGTCGAAACCCATATTGAATTTTTTCAATCCACCAGAGTATTGTTCAATATTTTTTCAAGGATTTTAGACAGAAAACTCAATTGCTTCTATCTCCACTCTTGAAGATTGGGTCGACCACTGCTTTCTCGAAAATTGCAGGAAATATACTGGTTTCGATTGCTCGATAGCAGATGTGTGTTATGGGTGGGGTGAGAGTAGTGTTGGGAATCGAACCCAACAGATTGATGAGGCGGCGTGCAGATACGTTACCGACAGCGAGAAACAGAGACTTGGGCGGGGACATGGGTTGTCCGGCACGACGCGGACTCGCTTCCACGGACACCAACGTGACGGACGACACCTTTCAAATCCGATTAATTAATTCTTGTTTGTCCGGGATCGTTGTATTTTCGAAGTATGGATTAACGGCAATATACCAGCGCTTATAGAATACAGTCCACCCAACCCCAATAAGTAGCAATGTATTGCGTCAAAATTTTTACTGGGGTGTTGTCATGTCCAGTAGCGCAATCTGAACGTAGATTGCGTAAATTCCATAAACTTGAGATTCGTCTATTGGCATGATTTCGAGTGAATTGTCCAATTCACTCGAAATTTTGGAGAATTTTTTTTTTTAATTGTTATAAACTAGTGCTTGACTGCGATCCCACCTGATGGCGCACTAGTTTATGAAGAGCCTATTCACTCTAGCCTTGAAGACACCTAAATTATAATCGGACGGGAAGACCGCAGCAAGCAAGTTGTTCCGGTCCCTCGATGTTCGCGGTATAAACGACGAGGCGAAACGCTTGGTCCAGACCGTAGAGGCTTCTACAACGTAAGGGTCATTCGTCGGGTTGTCCGATGGTAGAAATAAGATGGTGAAATCAAGTCATGCAATAATGCATGCAAGATGGATGAGTTAAAGGGGCGGGTGTAGAGGGCGGAACGATTTTGGAGGCTAATTTCTCGCACACTGACAAAGTAGCTATTGATTTTATTGATCTGATAAGTTCGTCGGGTGGTTGATGCTGGGCAGTGCGGTTATTTATGGCTTAAACGGCCTTCCATGTAGCTTTAATGTTACTTTTAGCCCTTAGTAATTCCTTTCTGTCATGTGCTCGTTTTAGTTTGTTACGCTAGCTGAAGCAGTTGTTTTTAAAATGATGTGATCTAGGCAAATATTTGATCTAGTGGGAATCGTATAATAAACCAGTAGAAGTCCAATAGATGCATAAAAGGTCAAGTAGGCATCTGAGTCATGGCGGTCATGATTATTAGGTTTTATATCGACGTTTATATCATCCAATAGTATTATATTTTTAAATCATTTTAACGTTCCAACTAAACTATCAAGTCTATTGGAAAATATCTCTAGGTCTAATAATGATGGGGAGCAATAGATACATATAATAGCTGTATTGCCTGTACTAATAAACAGTTGGCATCGTGGAAAAGAGGTTCAGTGATAGTAAATTGCATGTCGTTTTTTTTTGTATAAATTACTACGCCGTCATTTTGTGAAGAGTTATTTTGGGTAGCATAACTCTAGTACCCTTGAAGAATGGGCAGGGGTCTTTTACTTTTAGCCAGTACTCCGTGAAAATTATAACATCAAAATCTACTTTGGTCATGGTTAACATAGTAATAAATTAATTGAAAAGTTTTGTTAATGATTCTGATATTTATGTGAATTAAATTAAGATTTTAATGAGGATATCTAACATATTTCAAGGACTGTTCTAGTGGGCATTGGTGTATGCGTGCTATAGAAATGTTATCAATGTCGTTATTAATGTTATTTATATATGTTATTTGTTATATATATTTTATTCAATTAAAGATACATCACAACAATATCATAAAAAAAATAACATTAGAATAGCGCGCACTCGAGAAAAACGTAAAGTTTGCGGTTTTAGTACGGTAGTGTTGTTTGTTATAGCTGAAACCAAGACGTAAAGATTATTCCTTCACGCGAAAGCAAAAAGAAATGGCTCTGAACTCGCAATCTGAGGTTGCAAAAATAGATCAAATAGTATTGATAGAAGAGTGGATAATTGAAAAATGAATTAACTGTTACAAAAAACGAGTGAAATGCAAAAATTTTAAAAATCTAGACTGAAGCTATAAAAAGTACCTAGGTATATACCGAGGGTGATGCCGGGACTTAACATGCAAATTAATAAAGAAAATAAAATATAAAATACAAAAATAAAGTCAAATTGTGCTATTAAAAACGGACATGCAACGTTCAGATTTTATTTGACTTGGTTTATCATCAGGATTTTTGCGCATGAAGATCTTTCCATTCAAACTCCAATATGACAGTTTGTGAGTCTTCGCAAATTGGCGACATTCATAAAAGAGCTTTCTCATAGTACCTGTCAAATGTTCAGAGGCGTAGATGGGTTTCTTATCGCCAGGTAATCCAATTGTGTGCGTTACTTATCCATGGTGGTACGTTCTTTGTTAAAACGTCGAACATTGGATAAAAACTCGTATTTACGGGACACAGATGTAAACTCTGTGACGATTGAACGAAATGATTCCGGTTTACCTGGGAGGCGGTGAATATCTCGCAAGTATGACTCAAATATCTCCAAATCCACAGTCTTTCCAACCCCAGAAATAATTTTCTAGCTTTTCGTTATCCTTAGATGGAACATTGCGCAATTTAAATGTAGAATGGAGCTGTAAGTCCTAGATTGTTTTTCCATACGCTCAACTGACTCAATATCCTCTGCTTTCGTCTCTTCCAAATTGACTACTCTTTTTAATACATTTTCATAACTCTTGTTGATGAAAGTGATGCCTTTATCCAATTCGATGGAAGTTTTCCGTATTTTTTCACATTGCAGTTTTAGCTTAGATATACCTATCTTTTGACAGAAATGAAAACATAGAAATTTGTTGCGTTTTCAACGAAGTCAGTCTATTATCATGGTCAGCCTCTCATGAGTTTAACATTTCTAGAAGATCAAGCTTTAAATCCATGCAAGCGCATGGCACAGACTGGGCGTTAGCCGATTTGTCAGGGGAATCATTAAGTTTGTCAGGTGAATCATTAAGACGGCGTTTATTATTGCGGACAGTGATATTGACATGCTCAGTTTTTTTTTGTTGTTTGACAGATGACTAAGATACAGCTTTTGCGGGTGACTTGGGTGGTGTTCGTTGCATGTTTAACGGTTCAATCACGGTAATATTATCTATACAGTATTGTAACTCGGCCGTATCTTGGAAATAAATGCCTACAGCCGCGCGGTACGTAAACATGCGATAGGGCTGCCCGCACTATGGCTGCCCGCCTCCAGCATTGTAATTACATTTGCCTACTTTGTGTTTCCATTTAGTTTTGTGATTGTAAATATACTTTTTTTATATAAACAAATAAAATACTTTGTGAATTGAATAGGAAGTGTTCAATATTTGCGACCGAAAAATATTTGCGCCTCGACTGAGACGTACCTACGAAATGCTTTATTATTCAATTTTAAAGTACACAAATCCGCATTCTAAAGCTTAATTAAAAATTGTTTTGGGAAACATGGACAAGGTGGAGAAAAAGGAATATCTTTTACTTGGTTATAGATACCTGCAGCTACTTTACAATTTATATGTTTGGTTTTAAATGAAGAATTCATGCAACCAAAAACAGCACAATATATCCTAATCGTCATATTAAATATAAAAATATGTACTTGAACTTATTTTTATTGAAAAAATCGCGCGGCACAGACGCGACTGTCTGCATCCCGAGCGCACCTCGAGATCGAAGCGCGTAGGTATAGCTCGCGTTTCGTCCGTTTGTATGAAGTTGGAATACTGTATAGATAATATTACCGTGGTTCAATGCAGGGTCGACGAAAGCACAGCAAAGATAAGCAGTAGCAAAAATGTGAAGCAGATTAGCGAGCTCTGTTATAGTGTGTTGTACTCAGCTGCATTCTTTTACGGCTCGTAGCACTAATAACTGGTCGTAGCGCTTGTAGCAGTCTTGATTGCGCGTAGGCGTGACGTGTAGCAAGTCGGCCCTAATGAAAACTTCATTATCAAAAACACGTGTATAACACAAAACAAACGTGTTGATACGAGTAGTAAACTATCAAAAATCAACTTTACTACAATTGAATAAGACTGTTATTGAAGTATTGAAGCTATTAATTTTTTATCTAATAACTAGGCTTGGAGCGTATTATATAATTAAGCGAAGGTCATTGTCGTTCAAAACACGTTCAACACAGATGATCATCTAATGGAGGGCCACCAATTTAGAACAGTCTGTTGTTTGGACAACACATACGTTTAGTTTGTTGAACCATTTATATCTGAAGCCGCAAAAATCCGTGTAGATTATTCAGTATATTTCTCTTCAGTTTCATTAACATTGTGAAGAAATTAGATGGATTGAGAAAACATATGTTGAATAGTCAATCCCCAGCCCTTCCCTTTTCCCAAGTTTTTCATGCCCACAGACAATTAAATGTGACGTTCTTTGAATAGAAGATAACATAAACAAAAAAATACACTATAGTATCTAGGTCATTGATCGGTCAGTGCTATCAGTGTCACACTAGAAGTGATAATAACATCAGTGCGTCACAACCTAAACATGCAGACGACCAAGTTCAAGGCGCTCTTCAATTTAGCGGTCATTAATAAGGAATGTATCAGGCAAGTAGTTTTTTTTTATAAGTACTTAGAACAGAAAGCTAAGCTTTGACTGTATATCCATCAGTGGCGGACTAACAGGGGGGCGGAAGGGGCGGCCCGCCCTGGGCCTCCGGTCTTGGGGGGCCCTCAAATGCCTCCGCGTTCCCTTGATCAAATCCTAAACAAGACTTTAAAAATGTGCTTAGTACCTACATAATTTCATCAAGATCAAAACACTATCGTCATCTAGACTTTTTACTCGGTACTAATATTCTTTTAACTTTACTGAACGCGTCCAGTACGCTGGCGAAATTCCCGTCTTTGTAGCGGGTACTTCCCAGGAATCCCTGAATGAATGAAGTACCGCAGGCATGTAAAAGCCACCGATACGAGTATGGACGTTCCTGCCTAATGGGGACCCCAAGAAATCCTTCAATTTATAATAAAATGGGACTTCAATGAATAGTTACCCTGTACGAGTATATCGCTTATACTTCAATACTTCTTGACCATTTGCATCTCGGTTGCATCATGCGAGAGAAGATTTTCGAAATTTAAACTAATTAAAAATTATCTTCGATCTACAATGGATCAAGAGCGACTGGTTAATCTTGCCGTGCTTTCAATAGAAAGAAAAATTTCAAAAGAAAGCGATTTCACAGAAGTTATTGAGGAGTTCAGTAAATTGAAGGCACGAAAACATTTAGAACACGCTACAAAAAATAAAAAAAACTATCTTTGATTTATTTTATCTAATTTTTTTTTTGTCGATTGATTTGTATTTTATTTTCCTCACCAATATCCATTCCATATTGTAGGTAGATATGTATGTTTATTTAGCTTAAATAATTTAAGTCAAATTTAAATTTCACATAACAGATTTTAACGAAATAAACATAAACAATTATTTATACATACAAATGTAAACTGAATAAATAAAAAGCTTGTAAAACTACTTTTTTTTAAAGCTGGGGGGCCTCATTCAGCTTTGCCGTCCCGGGCCTCTGACGGGCTAGTCCGCCAGTGATATCCATTAAAATAAACAAGTGATTATGATAACAAAATATTTTTTTCGAACGAAGTTCCTCATCACATGTTACACTCCGGCTATATGGCCAATGAAAGCTGGACTGTCATGACACGTTTATAAAAAAAAAAATATTATGTGTTCCATTTGACGTCCGAAGTTCACTATGAGAGAGAGTACATCGTCTTTTTCCCGCGTTTACTCGCTAGATAGACTACTACTTCCGCTACGTAAATCGCTCACAGCGTCACCCGTGGCCGCACCTGGAACTAACTAACAGCACAGAGCAAGCCACCATTCCTTTGACTTTGTTGCGTTGTTTTTCATACCATGAGCATGTCGATAGGTTTTGAATTTAATCTCCATTTTGTTATTTTTTTTATTATTATAATACCTACTTGTTTTAACTTTCGAGATTAAAGTAGAAAGTTATCGTTTTTATTTTTCCGTTACGTAAAATGATTTCGTTTATTTTTTTAAATGGACGACCGCTAACAAACTCGTGGGTGATCAAATAATCAGTAATAATTTTTCAATACGGTCGGCTCGGGTCGGCGGTCGGGGGCTCGGTTATTTAAAAGCGTTAACGTAAGTACGCGTGAATGCATTTAGTGAATCAAGTTCATCAGAATTGACTTCAAGTGAAGTAGTCTCCGATAGACAGCGCCGGACCCGATCACAAAATTGATTTAAGGTTTGAAGTACAATATCTGGTAAGTCATTTTAGTACTTTATTTTGGGCAATTTACGCTACAATGTAGCGAATTATATCTTGTTCGAGTGCGGCATCTGTATCAGTATGAGTTACGCACCGATATTTTTTTATGGTCGTTAATTGAAACAAATGTTATTGCTGAGCAACTCGTATTTTTTTGAGGTTAGCTTCAATGAAAACATTTGACTCTTAGGATTAGATTGGAAAGTAATATCTTGCCATTGTGACGTATACAATGCAATTGAATGAGGGTATTGAAATCCTTGGACGATATTCAACGAAACATAGTTTTGCTAGGTACCTTATAATTATCATTTTTTTATTCCGATTTCGCGAATATAACTTCAACAATGTTTTTTTGCTGCATTTTTTTTATACCACAACTATCAAACAACGCCGAAAAAAAATCAAAAAAATCCCAAAATAAATTAAAGAAATCTAAATATCTACCCTAGAGTAAAGGATTTGTTTGTTACAACTTTATAATTATTTTTCTGAGAGAAACCAAACGTTTTATAACGATATTTTTCAAGTTTTTTTTTAGTAAAACGTGCTGAAATGTTATAGTGTTATTCGATCTTTAAAGTTTTAAAATTTATTTATGTATTTGTATTTTATCCCCTTTACACCTATCTTTACAGGCCTTAAAACCTATTGCGACAGTGTAGCTAAAAACTATACTTAAACCTAAACACACATAATTTATAATAAAATCTAAAAAAATACATTTAAAATAATCTATTAAAAATAAAACTTAAACATAAATAATACTTACATTGTCTTACACATAACTAACTATATATATATATATATATATATATATATATATATATATATATATATTTAATAAAACTCTTGCGAATTCACTTAAAGTGCACGAGAATACATCCAGTCGCTCATGAACTTCATTCACAATATGAATTGTTCTGGTGAGGGGTGTTTTCGTCAGCAGGTTGGTTCTGGCTATCGGAATATTCAGTAGTTTTTGCGGGCGTTGCCACCTCCACACGTACCGGTCCGGCACGTTGAGAAAGAGAAAATATTCGTAGCCCGAGAAGGATCATCTAATCTTGTAGCTTTCATGATCAAAAGAAATGAGGGAGCCGAAAAAGTGCAATTACCAGACGTAGGCTCAGCGAGCCTTATTCGGGCAAACTAAAATTATTTTTAAATTGTTTTCTGTGGCTTTGATTTTATCCACCATATTACCATTTTTAATTTTTAACAAAAACTAGTGAAAATCTTCGCCTCAATCTAAGAGTTTTAGTACGATTTTGTCAACGAAAATACTGACTTAAAAATACAAAATACAAATACAAATAATTTATTCTTTTCACAAATTAAGTACTACATCTAGTTAAAGGTTGAAGTGACCTATTAATATTATTATTATTTCTTTATTATCAGACAACTAAGGCCCATAGATAAAATACATTATATTACAGTCTTATAAACAAAATAATCTAATACATATTAAAAATATCACAAAAATTAAACTATAAATAATATATTTCTATTAAAAAAAAAAAAATTGCCTGTGTTAGGGCATTTCGCTCCTCCGAAACTTAAAGTTACGTGATGTACCAACAATTAAATTTAAATCATAATTTTTTAAAAAAAGCAAAATTTCATTCATTTTTTGTCAATTTTTTTTTGTTTACAAGTGACAAGCGTGCTGAAAGGTTGAGCTTGACCCAAGCCTATCATGAGATGCGAATTTAACAAAAAGCACTGTCTTTTCTTCGCAAAAGTTACGAAAGTCAGCTGCTAAAAATTACTTGTCTTCCATTTGGTCCTGCCGCGGTGCTGAAAGAGTTTCCATCAGTCACCAACTGGACTGCCGAAGTGTAACGCAGTGCTTTTGCTGCGTAATATTAAATACCTCTGTATCTACACCGACTGGTAATTGCCTGGTCCTATTTCTAGACGAATATACTTATTAATTCTCCAAGCAAGGAGACCTTAAATCTCATGCGCAGTTATCATCACACGTGGACGACGCCTGAGTTGTACGTAGCGTCCTGTCACGTGCCATGGGTCTAATGTAGCTCTACAAGTCTAGTTACCATATAAAATGTATGGCGACGGACGCGCCCAGATCGGCGTACGTGGCCCACGTGGGCCCAATATAGTTCTACCTTAATTTCTCACACCTCTAGGTAGGAAGATCAATAGATATTCAATTTCGAAGAAAGTTTTACAAAACTCCGTGCATTTGTCTGGGTGAGGTCAGCATCTGACTTATAATTTGCATCCAAAGTTTTTAAAAATCGTTAGTGCTAAGACTTGCTTAGCAGGTGGCAGATAGACTCTTGAACGAGCGCAACGCCTTAGAGGATATCTATTACTACTAGCTACTTTATGACCTTCATCACCCCTTGGGAAAGGTTGCAGTGCCGTAGTTTGCAGTAAGTTCCAAGAATTTGCCACCACACTTTCTTAATAACTGACAGTCGGACCCTCATGCAAGCGCAGTGCCTCAAAGGGTATCTTTACTTTGTGACCTTCATCACCCCTTGGGGAAGGTTGCATTGTCGTAGCTTGTATTTAGTTTCTGGAAATTGACGTTATCCAGCTCCAAGAGTTTGTCTCCAGACAAAGCTTTGCATGATCTGTCAGTGCCAATTCGCTTGCTTAGTAGCTGGCAGTTAGGCCTTCAAGTAGGCCAAGCCTCATGAGTATCTCAACTTTGTGACCTTCATCACCCTCCAGGGAAAGTTGCTTGCCGTATCATGCATTAAGCTCCTGGAAATTTATAAGATACGTAGTCCATTTCCAAGATTTGGCCTCCAGACTATGCTTTGCCCTTTGTCAATAGGCGATGAAGGATCATCGCCTATTGACTTGCTCAGCAACTGACAGTTGGTCCCTAGAACAAGCGCAACGCCTCTCGGGGGGCATTAGCTTTGTGACCTTCATCACCGTCTGGGAAAGTTTGCATTATTGATTGTTACACGTAAACCAACTGTAAGGAGTTGCCTCAGTATTCATCAGAGCTTATTAATTCGCCAAGCAGCCGGCAGTAGTTCTCAAACAGGTGTAATGCCTTTTTTAAGGTATCTCTACTTTGTAACCTTCATTACCCTTCGGGGAAGGTTGAATTGTCATACCTTGTGTGGGAATTCAGAAAATTTAAGACACGCAATCCAACACCACGAAGAAGGAAGAATATGTTTGTGGATTCGCTTAGAAGCGTTAATCCCTCAAGCTAAGCTACAGCCATCGTCTTCAGAGGTGTTCAAGTCATCCGACATAGTTTGCAGACGAATTTCTCTGACTACTGGATTGGCGAGACAGAAATCTAGTGGACAAAATTGTAACTGATACTGACGGGCCGTCTGATATTTGTCCCTTACTATGTATTGAGACTGTACAATACAGAAGCCGATCAGCTCTCTTGAAATCGAGTGGATATGAACAAGATCTGCTGAGCGACTTGACCAACATACTATCTACCCACACATAGGCCTGTTCACCACACCTGTCGCCTACATTGAAAGCAACTATGTTTTTATTGACTTATTAGATTGGCGCGTGCTTTCGCTGCGCTTTCAGCAGATTCTCAAGTTAATTTTCTTATAAGTGTAAACCCTTAAGAAAATTCAGACGGGTGCTGGGACCGCCACCGGTTCCGTCTGATATAGTCCAGTATTTAGCGAAAAAATATTTTAGCTTAGTGTATTTAATTGTTCTCACTGACAAAGCAGTTATAGCATCCGCAAGCTGTGTTATAAGCAAGATTAACGCCGCGAAAATTTGTTATACGGGACGCAAGATCAGTAATGCATTTCTATAAATTTAAATACTGTTATAAATTTGCAAATCTACGTGCGTACGTGCTACGTGCCGTACTGCCACTACATTATTCCTAGCATTAAGTCATAGAGTTCATACTTCGAATCTCTTTGATTGTGACTCAAAACTGTTTTAAGGGCGATAAGGATCTAATAGCCTTGCATCCGGCTTGAACTATTTAGTTAGACATTATTATTTTTCCAGACAGAAATACTTCAGTTTTGTTATGAACATGATGTTTAACAAAATATCAAAGGTTTCCTGAAAAAATATTTTTTACCTACAACTGAGTCTGATCAATCAACTAGTACTACCATACTACTAGTAGATGAAACACTACTTGAAACACTGCTTCCGGCACTCAACAATGTAGGTCAGCAATTTCATCACGTACCTGTTACGGAGCCCGTTAATATACATATACAAACTAAAGTTAACTTTCGGAAACTTTTACGAAATATCAGTTCAGTAGTGTAGTGTTAAAAATGAAATCAATCATTAATAGAGTGAAATCAGTTTTATTATAGGTAACTAAGCAATGCTGATTTCTTTTGTGTCCTATATACTTTCTTGTACACTTATAGGAATATTGTTCACATTGTTGCCACCAGGAGATAACAAATAGATCTCTTATAGTGGACTTTGGACGTCAAACGGAATACAAAATATAAAAAAATTACCTCTAAATAAAATTTGTATTAACTATGTTATCTAAGTCGTCCATGTATACCAATCATCATCATTAACATTATGAGTCGAACAATGACAAAAGATTGGTGGTTTGCTCTGTGCTGCTAGTTAGTTTCAGGTACGGTCACGGGTATCGCAGAGGTCGATTTACGTAGCGGAAGTAGTACTAGCGAGTAAACGCGGGAAAAAACTATGTACTCTCTTTCATATTGAACTTCGGACGTGGAAACATGATACAAATTTTGTTTTAAGGTAAAGTTTTTATATTTTATTAATTGCTTTCAAATATTGTAACTCATTTTTATTATGCCTGTTATAATATGTTTATATTATACAGTGAAAGCAGCTTTGTTTCAACCCGTTGTAATACGACCTCTCGTTATTTTTTTTTTTTATTAATAAAATCAATAATCTGTCTAAAATTACGCTATGTTTATAATATATTTTACTTAAATGGATTTATTTTAGTAGAAGATACATTGCTAATTTTTATTTAACAAAAAAACATTTTAAAAAATCTGAATCAAGATGATTACTACTTGAAGTCTTCTCAACCTTAGCTCGGTCTTCGTCGGAATTATTATTCAGTTCTCTTAATGATTTGATATTTTTCTTAGTATTTATTAGTGTATAATTTTAGCATATATATGTATTTTATTATTATAAATAACTTATTTTTTATTTTATTTTCTGTTTAAAGTATCTGTTATTTGTTTATTGTGCAAACCTACCACAGTGTTGTCTTTTTTAACCCGAAGGTTGACTGGTAGAGAATGCCTTGTTCCATTAAGTCCGCCTATGTACCACTACTGTACATGAAGTTTAAATAAATAAATAAATTACTATTAGGGAACCTGTCAAGTACAGGAAATATCGCAATAATATCACTATCTTATCTGATTGAGTCTAGATAAGAGTATACATAAACAATATCAATGAATTGTATGTACCACACATACAAAGATCTTTGTACGAATATGTAATATTTACCTAGTTACAGTGATTGTACATTTAGCATACAACGTGACTTTTAATTCGTGGGCTATTTCATGGGATAAAAAATAATAATATAGGGCCAACGATGAAATATAAAACCCACTCAGTACTTTTTTTTAAAACATTTTTAAAACAAAAACAAATAACAGGCTCGCGTTTGACCACTATCTCACGTAATAGTTAGCGATGTAAATAGGGTACTTCTAGGCAAGCATGCTCCATGTATGCTTGCGTTGAAGTGCGTAAAGTTTGTAGCTATCAGGAAATTCCTAGTCGGAGTCTGTATTTACAGACTTCACTCCTTAGCTGTACGTAGAACGAATGCGTTCCCAAAATGTTTTGTACAGAAATTCCCTATTTAGAAAATATTTTATTTTATTCCTAATTTCGATGTTACGATTTTCAAGTCTGAATTTCATAATACCTAAGAATTATAATATCTCTTATTAAAATCACAAAAAAAAATTAACTTGCCGCGGCAGCACCCACTAGCGCTAGATCCCCTCTACTGTTAGTTTTATATCATGTTTTATAATAATATTAATTTAATATTCGGATTTATTCATGTTGAAAATATTTATTTTTGATGTTTTGAATGATCGATCTATTGAAACTCGATATTTTGAGAATAGTAATTATAAACGTTAGCAATATTGAAATTTAGGAATTATTTAAAGAGGATAAACGATGAAACGAAGATGTTATGTTAGGAATTTTGTAATTCGTATTTCTGACTGTCAGAATAAAGTTTTTCGTATTTATGTAGTGAACTTGTTTTGTACGTATTGGTGGGATGTCTACCGTGTACCGATGGCGCCACGCCGTACGACTAGTGATTCGATGATAGAACGGGCTTGGGAGAATTAAACATGCAATTCCGATGCCCACTCCCCAAAATGACTGTGAACGGTAGAAAACCAACAAGCTAGCAACTCGGTGTCGACTTCGGTGTTTTAACCTCAGACTAATAAAAAAGTATAGACAGAACATTGCGCTCCTAAAAGTGAGACACGTAATATGAAGCCAATCGGCAATATGAAGCCGGCCGCTCGGTAGTCTACCGCTAGCAAGCGAGTGTGTGAGACGTTTTTTTGTTGACACAATAATTACGAAATTATGCCGTCCTGTGTCATAAACTGCTGCAAAAACAATTCCAGTTTGCAAAAAAAGGCTTCTGGGATTACTTTTCACAAGTAAGTAACGTTTTTGCTGTATAAATTAAATAAAATCGTAAAAATATCTGAAATAATTTCTCGGAACACGCCATTTTGTCGGTGTTGCAAGTTAAGAACATTATTTTTTCCCAAAAATAAGGGAAGTCGTAATTTTTACGGACATTACAAAAAAGTGTTTTTTTATTTACAAGTACGGCGTCATCCAACATACGGTTACGCTGGATGACCCACACCTAATCCGATAGTCGTTGGATATATATTATTATTTTTATATGTAAGTTTTGTGTGTTTTTTAAATTAATAATTTCACTTAATATGAAAATAAATGATTTTCATTAAATTAAATTATCTTTCATTTCATATAACCAAGATAAACACTATACTACCTACACAATAATAAAACTTAACCAAAGTATATCTCTCGTACTTGGGAGTCGCAGCGCAACGCTTGCAACATTTTTCTCTAGCACACATGTGCAAATCTACGATGTCATACACCAAGTTACGCACACAAAGCCAAAACTAGTCCTCACTTATTTCGTCGATTTTGTTTACGACGGCTCCGTCTTTACTTTTTTATTGGTCTGAGGTTTTAACTCGGTGAATGCATCAAGCTGTCCCCGATTGGTTCCCTCTAATGCTAACGTCTCTCTCTTTGTCACTCAATGGTTTGCTGGTATAAAACTCATTGTTGAGTTAAGCTCGCCTTTGTAGGTACATGAATTGTCAAATCATTGTATTAATATTAAGTTTTGTTATTTGTTCTGTGTTTCTGATAGCTATAACCTAGGGGTATTTAAGTCAAAAGTGAACAAGTTACTTCTAGGTCAAGCGTGCTCCATCGTCGCCCTCATCCTAGCATACCATCGGGTGAGATAGTGGTCAAACGCGAGCCTATGCTTAATAAAAAAAAGTTTTGTGTTCTATAAAGAATTAAGGCTAATGAAGTATATTACAAAGTACTCTGTGGCTACTGGACTGTTTTACAGTAGGCCGTTCTGTGCCGGCTATGTTCGGTGACTAACACTAACTTTTTTATCATTCAAACTGTACTTCTTTGGTAATCACAGTTTCATTTTACTTCCACAACAATTTTATATAACTAATTCTAAAGTTGTGAGTTATTTTCAACACGAAATCATTAAAACACTGTTCGTTTACATTCGACAGCAAACGAATTGACAGACAAATTTGGCGGCGCGGAGCACATGCATGACGTTCAAGTTCAACCAATCAGCGCGCGAGATGCGTTCCGTTCTATAGATACTATTTCACATTTTCACTTCGATACATAAAATTCCACTCATTGTTCATTATTTTCTATTTCTTTTTACTTTTTTTCATTCATAGTTTTTTCTTCGATTCATTTTCTTTTTTTTAATGCATTTATTGATTTTAATTTGTTGTAATATTTTAATTTATTGAATTTTGTATTTTAAGCAAATATCTTTTTAAGTGGATGATTTCCAATATTTTTACCTGAAATATATGAACTTTTTCTTATGATCCACTGAAAAATAATGCGTTAAATTGTAAGCAGTATGTTACGGTTCACAATCTTTCGACAGTTTACAATCTCGCAAGATAGATTATAATCTAACGGTATTTACAATTTTACGGTGATATAAATGCAATTCAAATCGATTCCACAGATAATAAGTATATTTAAGTTTGGTCTTTTACAGAACTGTAGCAGTGGCAAGTACTGCCACAAACACAGAAAACATAAAACCATGGAAAGAGATACCAGGACCTAAGTCTTTACCCATCATTGGACAACTGCATCACTTCATGTTTGGAGGTAAATTGTGCCCGAGACTGATCTGTTGCAAGTCCTTAACTGCTAAAGGTTGTGATGGCCAGTCTTCTGTGGCCAAGGGATATCACGTGATACACAATTTAAGGACATGTGAAGGTCAGACAGGCAGTAGCTCCATGATAAATAGGTACTGTGTTTGTACTATTGCACAAGCCGCTGATACCAACAAAGTTTTTTATAGGCCAGATTAATGCATAAAATACTAGATGATCAAACGAACTTACCTGTGATGTTCGATCATTATTATACGTAGCTTCGTTCGAAGATATACTTAATTTAACCATGCAGCTCCTTCCGCATGCTAGGAACCAATCGCAGCTTTTCAGAGCCTAAAAGCAAAGACAAAACGCACCGTATCCTGCGAGTACTTATCTGACAGGTGTCAGTTGTCAAATGTCATTCTTTCAGAGTTAGAGATAAATCTTAAGTTTTGCTGGGTAGGGTAGGGAGGGTTCCCTATATCTTCGAACGAAGCTACGTATAATAATGATCGAACATCACAGGTAAGTTCGTTTGATCATCTATTATACTGCAAGCTTCGTTCGAAGATATACTTAATTTAACCATGCAGATGTTAAGAGTCAACTTAAAGCAAAATTAAGATTTTTCTAAAAATTAAGATCAAACAAATATATTTCAGGAACCAAAATCTCTTAGGCACTTATTAGGCTCTTAATATAATGGTAATATGAGACAATCAGTCTTTTTTGACATACTTATATATTTTATATTATTTATGTATATATGTATTTTTTTTTTTTTTAATAATTATTTTAAACATATTAAGGCATTTATAAGCAAATATTTTGTTCAGCATTAAGCACAGCATGAGCAAATTCAGATGAATTGTTGGAAATAGGTATATTATAAAATTTTGCAAAAGTTGAAGAACTGTTTGTTCAGCCGTTTGCCTAATTACATCTAATGATACTCCCCTAGCTTTAGCAGTCGACATGGATGCATGTCTTGTATTATGCCCTGAAAAAACGCTAATATCTATGCCACACATAGAGTAAGTATATATATATATATATATATTATTATTATTATCCATCTACTAATGGTAGACGAAGAAATTGGCTTGTGTGGGTTATTCAAAGAAAGTATTAAATGAGTATTATCTTCCCTAATACTCTTGAGTGTATCTAATGTAATAAAATAAAGTAGTGTCAGGGACGATTTCAGGTTTTGCCGTGCATTTTCGTTACAGAAAATCGCTCTATTTTTGTATGTTGACTAAAACAATAAAAATAATAAAATAAAAACTAAAATAAAGGTAAATAAGAGGTTCGGTCCGCTGCAACCAGAACCAGATGTTTTTATAGTGTCTAGGATAGAAATATTTACACCGGTTTCATTAACTATAATATTGGGTATTTTTATAAATGATAAATCTGTGCTACTTGGGCTTTGCTAAGTGCAAACCAATTCACTAACTTTTTAGACAATTTGATTTTTATAGAAACCTTAACATAATCTCTGGATGTGATCATTACGACCAATTTATGAGTCTATTAATTTATTAATTGGTATAGACTGTGTGAATAAGTGAGATCCTATAAGTAACATTGAATTGAGGCATTATTTGGAAGGTAACCTAATGTAACCTCTATGGCTGATGGAAGAACATCATGTCAATATTCTGGAAATTAGTGTAAGGAGGTGTGTAAGATGACACTCTTTAAAAAAGGAATGCAATAGTTTTTTATTGAGTACCTATAAAGACTAACAGCTTGAAAAAACTAACATTGTTCTCAATGGTGGACAAGCTTGTGAAGGTCAATATGACATCACCTTTTCATTTTTGATTTTTGTAGCCTCCTCAATATTGGGCTAAATGGAGGAAAGAACACATAAAAGAAATAAATTATCATGTTCAAGGGCAGTAAAAAACATCTAATTAAATGTATTTTGAATCTGGTATCCAGGAAACACAGGCATCACATTTATGTATTAGGTACTTGTAGAAGGGAAAAGATCAATCAGTTTGACCAAACTGAGACACAATATACCTACTAAAATGTAGAGATATTCTGTTCCCACTCTATGTTAGATGTATGAGATTGTTAATTGGTCTCTTTGTTGTCTTTTGAATCCATATATGAAGCAAATAGACAAATCTAATTATTTTCACACCATTGCTCCATATTTCTGGCTATATTATTTAATTGTTGATACCGGATTCCTCCCATTCGGTTTATTTAAGATACAGCAAACTATTATCAATCTCACACAAAATGTGTAAGTGCTCATGTTTAACAAAATAGAATTTTTAAAGGTAAAAAATGTGAAGCAGTTCTAAATAATTTATGTGATAATTATAATTTTTTATCCTTTTTTCAGAACCCATGGGCTTCTGTTATCACTACAATTGCGCCCCCCCCCCCCCCCAGTTCTTGTTGCATCATTGTAGGTCTAGTTTGATGATTGGATGAATTTTTATTTTGAATCTTAGTTGCCTTTACTTATAACTAAGTATTTATGTTCTAATTTTAGTATAGAACCAACCAACAACAAATGTTGTTGCAACAAAATAATGCAACAGTTGATGTACCTATTAAGTGAGTAATCTCTCATAAGCTAAGAAACTTGTTTCTGTAAATATTTTTAAGGGATTTACAGAAACAACATTTTTTGTATGTGACATCAGTCATTGTATAAGTGTCATATATACCTAAAATCTAAATAATTAACATGATTGGGATGGCGTATTTTGTAAAAAGGAATAATTGTTCCTTGAATATTTTTCAACCTTTTATTATATAATAGTAGGCTAGTATGAATAGTGTAGTGTGTATAGTAGTAGACTATATAGTCTGAACCAATACACAAAAGGTCATCAAGATGATGTACATACTGATTTGTGAACTTTTGATCATAGATAAACATGTAACTACCACTATCAAAAATGCATAATGTGTAAAACAAATCCCATTTGGGACAGCAATAGACTCTTTTTAAATGATCATAATGAAATAATAGGTATCTCCTGTGATCTGGAATTAATTTTTGCCATAAGATCTCCTGGGTACACTAGAGCTACCGCAGTGATCTTACATCTTATAAATTTGGATGTGTGAACCAATTTGTTCAGGGGTTTAAAGGTTTCAATAAACCTCCCTTCTCCATCCCTGTTGGGAAACCAAAAAATATCTTTGATATAAGTTGATTCCCACACGGTTTCCATGGGGAATTTGTGCTCAATGGCAGTAAATTATGAATGGTTTTATACATAAATATGCATTCATCTTGGCCCCTGATCTTGAAGATCCTGATTCATCACTTGTAAAACCATTTTTGTTTTGAACCGTTGAATTTTGGTTGATAAGTTATGGAAGAAAAAATGCACTTACCGAACATCCACTGATGTGTTTCAAAATTGGGGCATTACCACAAATCCTCTATCAACGAGGTAGGGAATGGGCTAATCTGTAAGCATGACTAACCTCTAGTTTCAACCATGAGCCTGTGGTGAAACTTTTTGTGTTCTAGCATACACTGGATGTGTTGCGAGAATTGCTTGGTTTTAGTTTAATATGAGGACTGCAGTTACTTTCGTCCAGGCCTAGGTATTATTCTTTGCTGGTTGTACCAAGATGGACCATTCCCGTTTTCCTGACGGGTTACAGTTGAAGATTAGGCTGGCTTCATAATAAGCTTGCCGCTTCTGTGGCATGTCTTTAAGACTTTAAATGTTCTCTGTTGAAGTATTCCCATGCAGGTAGTCGTCTCTATCAACATCTTTGACAATATCTTTGTTTATGTGAAGTGCAAATCTATTAAAACTCTTCCAGTATCAATCAACTGGGAAAATTAGTTTCAGCCTATTTATGCCATCATTGCTGAGAAGCTTAGATAGGGTCTAGTGATTCCCAATCTCAACTGATTCTGTTCTGACTTAATCTTTTTGTATCAGTATATTCTTGTATTACCAGTGAATTACTGACTGAGGCAATAATCTCTATATTATTTTAAACAGTTATTACACACATTTTTATCTAGTTTTTGTTCATATTCCCTGAGTATTTCCAAAAATGGTATTCTAGATGTGGGTTAAGTCATTCATTAAGTCAGGCCATTAAATCATTTGGTTTTGTAGATATAAATACTGTAATACTTCAGGAAATATAGTAACTGGTTCAACGACTAGCTCAGATGCTAGTTCAGGAAATGTTATACTCAAGTCTGTAACAGTTGGGGTTGTGCCTGTTGGAGCCGATGATGATACAACAGATATCTAGT
The DNA here is from genome assembly GCA_905147345.3 of Mythimna impura. Taxonomy (NCBI): domain Eukaryota; kingdom Metazoa; phylum Arthropoda; class Insecta; order Lepidoptera; family Noctuidae; genus Mythimna; species Mythimna impura. The sequence goes on along the minus strand of LR990347.1, from coordinate 9,717,962 downwards.
TTAATGTCCACTTCTTGAGGATCATCCTAAATACAAGGTCTAAAAACCTAAAACTATTGACCCTGTTATGGTACCAAAGTGTACCTAGGCAAAGCCTTTCGGATTTTATCAAAAGGTAATGACCATTGTGCATTCATCTCGTAAACACCACGAGTAAGCGGATCACCTCAATGCATCTCGTACATCACCCGTGTCCATGTACCAAAAGGTAAAGATCATCGTGTGTTCATCTCGTAAACACCACGAGTCAGCGGATCGCGCCAATGTATCTCGTACATCACTCGCGTCCATAGGTACAATATTCAAAATCCATTTCACTTGCACTGTAGATAACTTTCCTGACGAAGCTTTTCAGGTTACCCCAAAGGTGTGGGGCAAAAAACAATCTCGTATGTTTATCTCGTAAACATCCCGAGTCAGCTGTACGCGTCAATGCATCACGTGCACAACCCGCGTCAGTAGGTATATTCATATTTCGAAACCCATTTGATTTACAGTCTTACACTGTATAATGTACCATGGCAAAGCCTTTAGAGTTATGGAACAAGGAAACCAGCACGTGTGTTCATCTCGTAAACACCCCGAGGAGTTTGATCGTGTCAATGCATACAATTACTTGGGTTAAGTACGTGAAACTCTTACTTCACTGAATAATCTAATACATAAATCTATTACTTCACCTGGAATCAAAGAATTAAATAGCGATAGGACAGGTGACGTACTATGTTATCGTCGTTTCGTCCTTTTTTCAAACTTTTCATCATATGAAGATAGTATTTCATATCTTTTCGTTTTGGCATACTTCATTACAAATTATACAAGCACTATGCTCTTATTTAATTACTTAAATTGGTAAAAAAAGCAAATAAAACACAACGTAAAACGTATTGGTTGCCGCGCAAACGTATGGAATGACATTTGACAACTGACACCTGTCAGATAAGTACTCGCAGGATACGGTGCGTTTTGTCTTTGCTTTTAGGCTCTGAAAAGCTGCGATTGGTTCCTAGCATGCGGAAGGAGCTGCATGGTTAAATTAAGTATATCTTCGAACGAAGCTTGCAGTATAATTATAAAATATAACCTTTAGTTCACCGTCCGACCTTCCGGTAACCGTCCGGACTGAGCCCAAGTCGTCGACGGCGCATAGTTTTCCACGCGCGCCTCAAGGAGATGACGGCAACCGTAGGGGCCCAGCAGGGTCGAAGCCTACTGGGGCCATGGGTGATGCGAAAGAGAACCCCGGGGCCCTGGAACAAAGGCAAAGAAGGAACAGGAGTGGGTTTTAGTAAAAGTCTGACACGCCTTACCACCCCGCCCCAGGGCGGGAGATGTCATTAGATAATTTTGGATTTTAAAAAATATATGTATAAGTAATATAAAACACATACATATATATAACGTAAGAAAGGTAATGCTTCTTACCCATGTCTGTAAACATTGGTTACATTTGCGCTCACCTCACTTCTAAGGGTTGGTTCCATAAACAAGCTGCTTGAATTATGAAAGATTTGCCAAAAAACGAAGTAAAATGCAACTTTTAATTCACATAACTTTATTATGTGTGCAATATAATTGTGTTCGCCCTTTATAAGTGGTTTGTTGTTTAGGTTAAGTTACTAACTCGTACATTAAGTTTGTACTAACAACCATTTGTAAATTTATATTACTATTATAATCTCCTTTAACTCACACCCTGAAGAACTTGGGTATTTATGTCCACGAAACTCTGAAATTAAATTTTCGTATACCTTTTACTTCCTTTTTGGACTAATTGTTTACTATTCCTTTATCGAATGCATTACCCATGGAAGTAAGATGTCTCAAACGTTATCGACTGTTGAGACCGCTCCTCTTAGCATCGCCGAGCGCTGGCGGCGATGAACGATGGGTGCGGAGACAACGGCGAAACAGCCGGCCGACAGGCGGTCGCGGGCTCCCGTACGACACCAGTCAGCTGTTGCACGCCTCCACACACGGCTGCGCTTGCGCGTTTTTTATCATCCATGTTTTTTTTTTTGTTAACATTTTTCAACCGACCATTGTAATTTCATTTTGCCTTTTATTAATACATATTAGGTATACACAGTCCACTCACTTTCATTTCGCTCCACAGCGATCTATCGTCAAGATCACCGACCTTTAAAAAATGTTGAAGAAGCGTTATCTTTCACTTTAATTTTTCTTTATTCATCTAATATATCAGATTTTTATAGATAATCTAATCGAGCACATTGTAAAACAAAGAAAATATGTGAGCATATTTAGTTGATGTTTCATATCGTGTTTTTCGGGGAGCCATTGGCTTCCTGAGCTTTTATTGAAGAGTGCCAGAATGCTCTGGCATATTACCTACTATCACTTCACTATAAAACCAGTTCAAATTGGACTCGTATATCCTATACTAAATCTCAGCGCTATGCAAGGTAGGCAGTAATAGTGTAGTTCAAGGACAACTTGCGGCCTACTGTATCATTTTCTGCATTAATTTTACTCTGCTTTTAATGTTATTTTGAGTAAATTGATTATTTGTAAGGTACTTAAGAATTTTATTATAAAAATTACAGGTGCATTTTCCAACACAGAGGATGCTGAATTGATCTCGAAACTAATAGAAACGTATGGGCCAATCATCCGATTAGATAGTATGTTCGGCAAGCCTCCATTGCTATTCTTAAGTGATCCTGAAAGCGTTGCATTTGTAAGTAAAACATTTTATTTTATTATTACAAAGCATTTTATAAACTAACCACCTTCTGCCAGCAGCTAAAAATTATCACAAAGGACCATACTCCCAGGATGGAAAGTATCCTGTATGCTATTCCAGGATTTGGAATCTATCCGTGTGCATAAGGAGAAGGGTAAGACTCCATAGTTTATTGGGCCTAGGATTTAACTCAATCAAACTAGCTTTATTTGTAAAAAGTAATATGTATCAGCCAATTTGCCTCGAACTTACTGAGCTGATTCGTTTGAAAGGTATATATATGACTTTTTGTCAAGATGACATTTTTTAATAGGTAAACTTTATTATACATATTATTAGCTAAACATATTTTATTTGCTTTTTAAATTTCATCCACAGTAACTGTTATCCGAGGTCTTGATGATTTTAACGCCCTAGGCACTGTACTAAAACCACTAAAGTAAAAAATTTTATTCAAAACCAAAAACACCTTTTTTCATTTAAAAAAAAAACATTTTTTTTACATTTAAAACAAAAAAACACTTGTTTTTCATTTAAAACCAAAAACACTTGTTTTACATTTAAAACAAAAAACACTTGGTTTTCGTTTAAAACAAAAAAAAACAGTTGTTTTTCACTTAAAACAAAAACACTTGTTATTCATTTATGTATATGTTACCGTTAGAATACGGAATACGTTAACATACAACTAGGTAATCTTCAAATTACCAAGTACAATCCATTAAAGTGTGGAATTGGCGGATATCTATGGGAATTTTTTGTAAGACATTATTTAAAAAAAGAAAAAAAAATGTTTTATATGAGAAAATATCTAGAAGTATCTATTAATCTTATTACAGACAGTTTTCACTGATAAATAATCTACACTAATATTATAAAGAGGTAGTTCGTTTTTTTGTTTGTAGGAGGTAATCTCTGAAAGTACTGGTCCAATTGCTAAAATTTTTTCACTGATTAAAAGCTACTTTATTCCTGAGTGGCATATTTTATGGACGCGAGCGAAGCCATGGGCAAAAGCTAGTCCCTAATATGAATTGTAAAAATATTACATGCCAACAAAGTCATGTTCACTTTCTCGGTGCAGGGGCCGCCACTTAACTTTTCTGTATTTTATGGACGCGGGCAAAGACGCGGGCAAAACTAGCTTTTGCCCGCGTCTACTACTAAGCTATAATTTCGTAAAATGTAACATTTTGCCTGAAATTATGCACGATTCCTGCAAGGAAAGCGGAATGGTTCAATACTACAAGAAACTACCTATTTAGTAGCTATATTATAATGTATTTATGTATTCCAATATTTTTAACTCTTTTTTCTAGCCAAGGCGAGGTATGGAAAGAGTTCCGCTCAACAGTCAACCCAGTGATGTTACAACCCAAAACTATAAAACTATACACAAAGGTTCTCGATGAGGTAGCACAGGACATGGTTACGAGGTAACAAACAATTAGTTATTTTTTTAACTTTTCAGCCTCAAGGAAAGTCTTTGCAATTAAACAGATTTTTTTTTAATTATTTTATTGGCCGTTCAACGTTAGTCGTTTGACTAATGTATCATGTGACAGTAAGCGATAAAATGTGGTTGATGACGGAGCGTAGGTACTTGCCTAGAAGCTCACAATTAACTAAAGGGGTTGTACAAAAAAAAAACTTTTGATTTGATAGTGATGATTATATAATTTCTCATTTCGAAGATATTATATCATCTTTTCCTTGGGGTTGTTCTATGTTACTTGGGGTCGGCACAACGTTCAAATAAAAAAAACGGAACCCCTATAAGATCATCTGTCTGCTATAGACAATTTGCTCTGAATTCACTCACACTACACCTATCAATTTGGACTGTGGCCTAAACCCGGATGTGTAGCGAAAATAAATGTATTTAGAATATGGCGGACACTTTTGTAAAAGGTAAATTAAATCAATTTTAGAATGAAAGCTAACCTTGATGAAAAGAACATGATCACGAAGGACTTCGACAAGGAAATGAACCTGTGGGCATTGGAATCTATCGGCACAGTAGCACTTGGGTGCCGCCTGAACTGCTTCGATCCCAACTTGCCAGCAGACTCTCGAGAATGGCAGCTAATCCAATGTGTCCACGACCTGTTCACTATACTCAATGAAATAGAGTTCAAACCAAATCTTTGGAGACTGTTTTCAACGCCATTGTATAAGCGAGCTATGAAGCTATATGAACATCATGAAAAGTAAGTTACAAAAACATTTGTTGCTTTGGGTAGAGTTTTTTTTTCTTTTTCATTAAATTTTAAATAATTTCCACCGTGAAATAACTCAAACAAAACTAAAATATTTTACGAAATTAATCAAAACTTATAACAACTTTTTCAATTTTTACAGTTTAACAAAATACTTTGTCAAAAAAGGAATGGATAACCTAAGAAATAAATCTGAAAATGAGAAAGGTATTCTAGAGAAATTATTGGAAATAAACGAAGAAACGGCTCGCATCATGGCTAGTGATATGTTGCTTGCTGGTGTAGATACGGTAAGCACGTCTTTGACAAAACACAATTTACTCATATTTTTAGTGAAACCGATGGTATTTCCATTGGTTCCATCGAATATGGCAGAATAGAAAATGGCGTGCCCAATCCGCTGGAAGGTAAGGTTACTGACATAGTCCGAAAAATCGCCAAACTTTAGTGCCACTGGACTGGCCACATTACTCACAGAACAGGCGGTGGTTGAGGCCGAAAGTTTCTGGAGTGGTGACCGCATACCTGAAGAGGCAGCATTGAAAGGCTTGACCTGGTGAGAGTCGCGGGAATCCGATGGATGCGAAACGCACAGGAACGTTCGTTATCGCAACACTTGGAGCACAACCAAAAGACGTTCGCTGTTAGACATAAACAGCGGACGTCTATTGGCTGAAATGATGATGACCTACGAATATAATTATGGTACTTAACTTGATGGACTGTTCTGTTTTAAATAATTAGCATTTTATATAATATTTGTAGGCAGCAAACACAGTGACAGCAACTCTCTATCTTCTCGCAAAACACCCGGATAAACAAGCTTTATTGAGAGAAGAGATCACGTCTAATTCGGAGCGAAGACCTTATCTAAGAGCGTGCATCAAAGAGTCCCTGAGATTGAAGCCCGTAGTATCAGGGAATGCAAGAAAGTCCACGAAAGCGTACAATATACTGGGTTATGAAGTGCCGAAAGATGTAAGTAAAATATCTAAGGTGTAATCTCAGATAAGTAACATAATATATTAATTCTCATCACACAAACATTTGTCCTGGGTGGGAATCGAACCCACGACCTCCGGCATAGTAATCAGGGCCACTAACCACTAGACCAACAGGCCAGTCAAACTACAATAACACTACTAGAAACTCCAACACAACCAAACTAATCTATCTAATTATACTAGATTTAGATATAAAATTTACCAAATCTTGAAAATAAATCTTTTTTTAGGTCAAAATTAGTGTGTTAGAAACATAGAACCATATAAATAAAATTTTCATAGTGATTTTTATGAATGGGCAGATACGGCTAGCAATTATTCATCAGACACATATATATATACGAAAAATGTAATCATCATACATTTCAGGTTGATATCGTCTTCGCTCACTCAGCAATGTCCGTCATGGAAAAGAACTACCCTAGAGCGAATGAGTACATTCCAGAACGATGGTTAGCTGCGAAAGATGACCCGCTTTATTATGGGAATGCGCATCCGTTTGTGTACGCACCCTTTGGATTTGGAGCTCGCAGCTGTATAGGTAAGTATTTCATAATTCTAAATATCTTGCTGCTGACTATGAGGAAGCAAATGGAAAGTTTTGACTTGTGTGAATTAAAGGTTCATCATAAGTATACACTATACTGATTAAAATGTCTGAACTGAGGATTCGTAACGACTGTCAAATTCTCAGTTAGAAGACAGAAGCCAGACAATCTGGCATCAGTCTTGCCAAGAAATATCATGTTACCCAGTTACTGGTGTGTGGAAGTCAGATAAGCAGTCGCTCCATGTAAAATATTTACTTTTTAGGGTTCCGTACCTCACTTTGTTGTCCGTTTGTCTGTTTGTCTGTCTGTCTGTCAAGATCCTTTATCTGGGGAACGCGTAGAGGTACAGTTGAAATTAAAACCATAACTCAAGTCTGCGGTCCCTTGAAGCTGTGAAAAAATCAAACTTCTGAGTTAGTGAAAAAAAAAGATACGGCCGTTTATGTCGCAAAAAAACGTGTATTTCGACACTCTCAAGGGAATCAAAATTCATAGGGTACTTCCCATTGACTTAGAATCTTGAAATTTAGCACGAAGCAAAGTCTCATAGCACAAATATAGGAAAAAATCTGAAAATTGTAAATTTGTAGTTCGGTCACAAAAAAAAACTTGTGATTCAGAAAAATCTTCGTAACTCAATTCGGGAATTGAATTGTTTTCAAAGGAAAGTTTGTACGGAACCTTCAGTGCGCGAGACCGACTCGCACTTGCCCGGTTTTTTGGTATACATAAAGTTTATTCTATTCCATTCTATAGGTTGATGTGTTAGTAGGTTTTTTGTGAAGATTCTAGATATACTTAACGTAATACTCTTTACTAAATATATGAAAGTGTTGAAATATGAAATACATGGTGGCAACTTTGACATGTTATTCATATAAACTGTCTCGTTGGTGTAGTGATCACAAACACGACGGCTGATTCTTGAGTTGGGCAGTGTTATCGGATCTTTATGTCTAGATTTTGAATAAAAATCATCTGCTATTAGTTGGGACTTTAGCATAACTGGCGAGATGTGTATTTACCGGACTATAAAAATATGAACATCTTCGCCTATGTTTCTCGAAGGGATATACAGACGTAATATATATGTTTATATTATACTCTTCTGTCTCCAGGTCGTCGCATAGCTGAACTGGAAATGGAGACATTTGTGGCAAGGTTGATAGAAAACTTCCAAGTGGAATGGTTCGGACCTCCACCGAAAACGGTTCAACAAGCCCTAAATTACATTAAGGGTCCTTACAATTTTGTATTCAAGGAAATCAAATAAGATTGCCTTGTGAAATATGGCTGACATTATTGTCATTGATTTAATAAAAATCTAAGTACAAAGTATTATGAATTATCCTTTTAATTGTTTTATAGTAATACATTTAAATTTTTAAGTCTAAGTTTAAATATCTAGTGAAAATTGTACATTACTGTTCTATTCAGTTAGATTAATAAATAAATTAGTAAGTAATTATTAAATAAATAAATAACCTGCTTTTGTTCACTCGGTACTTTATTTCCAAGCACTTTTTTATCTTTATTTAAAAAGTAGTACTAAGTAGATAAAAACAATTTTTCGTTGTTATGTTAGCTTGTTTCATATTTCATGAAGAAGATTTCTATGATGAAGTACAAAGTAGATTGTCGTATAATTTTTTCATGAAAATTAATATCTTATAAGTTAACAAATTAGACGTTTGCGTATCTACTTTAAGTTAAATATATTGTTAATGTGAAGATATTTCGTATTTGTTTTTTTTTTTAACAAAAACAAAGCTAGGCCTAAGATTTTGATTAAATATGACTCAGTGCCTACGATATGAACAATATATTTTAAGGCCGAGCTATTTCTGAGTTATATCCTAGCACTATTTTAGAAATAGAAATCATTTATTTGCCATTATTGGCAGATAACAGATATGGTGTTGATTTATGGACAGTCTCGATTCATTTTACCTTACAACATGCAAAATTATTTAATTAATTAGCCTACTTAGATTTCTATACAATTGAGACAAATAATGACTAAAATTACCTCTAAAATTCATCGATTGTGGCATAAAATACACCATAATATAATGGTACTGAAAATATCATTCAAATTATTAAAAAAATATATATTATTATTGATATAAACTACCAAAATAAAAAAAAAAAATACTATCACATAATATTATAACAATTAATTCGGAATTAGGCACTAACCTTACTATACATATGACACGAAAGTAATGTTACTTAAGCAGCTTCAAATTTATCCGATTAGCAGAAATTTATATCATCAAAAAAGTCTTTAATCATGTAGTAACATTTGACACACCAATAACAGATTTGTTAACTGTTTTTTTTAAACACTTTGATGAGTAGGTAATTCTTTTAAAATTAGTAGTCTATTATATACAACGTGGCGCTGACTAAAGGACAATAAATTAAAACACTTGTAGTACGTAGGTACTCCATAGGAATAGTATTAATACCAAAACACGTCTAAAAACGAAATATAAAAAAAAATATGTTTTTTTAAACAAACTAAATAGCATAAAATCGTAAACAAAATAGAACACCATTTATAATATGAGTACACTAACCTGTTGCAACAGCGCCGTGTCATATTATAGTGACGTACCTAATCTTTTGACGCCATTATTATGAATGCTTAATAAAAACAATTACACCAAATCACAGATTTTTCTTACTCACTTATTGCCGATATTGAATAATGTCGACCTGCCCTACGCAGACTAGACGTAGACGTAAGGTTGCGTTCAAAGTAATTAAAAATTCTATCATCTAGTGCCACTATTACACGTATAGGCAACGCACTACCCTATTGCGGGATTAAAGGTCGATTTCCCCACCTCCTCTGGACAGTTCGAACAAATGCGCCCATTGCAATTGGTCCGACCAGATAGGAAAAAGCTCGGGTGTTTCTATACCTCTCTCGGTATGTCCGTATAGTTAAAACTGCGTTACTGTGGCACTCCCCATAAATTAAAATCATGTCGGAATACTCCGAAGCTGTGTAATTGTAACGAGGCGTGATAATTCACAATTAATTCGTAATTAAAATACAATACTTTCTATTCTATTCTATTTTTTATTGATGGCAAATAGAGCCGATGTCGACTATTCTGCCAATGTCGAAAGTAAATTGGATAAGCAAGTATATATATCATTAACAATACAATACTTTTCAAATAAAAATAGTAACGTCAGTGAACTTGATATGTCAAGTGTCACTTTAACTTGATTAATCATTAATTGTTTTATGGCTTTAAGGTTTTATGTGTATGGCACCGAATATATTTTTCTGTTTGCCAAAGAAGATGTTTTTTGTAATTGTGGACCACATCATGTAGAAAATGCTGAAAATGAAATAGAATGTCTTGTGACTAAACTATTGGATATATTCGAATGATTTTTGGTATGCAAACTGGGAACATCAAGAGGTATATGCAGTTTAATTTAATGTTGTATTAACGGCGCCACCCCATATAAGAGAACCCATGGAAAAAATATTTATTTTGGACGTTTTGTAACCAGCTGTATAAAGTTGGCTTTTTTTATTGAGACCTTATTGAACTTTGGCTTGTTTTAATAAAAGCACTACACAGTGTTTAAATATTAAATTTTAATTCTGTTTATTTTCTATTATTTTCATAATAAAAGAATGCATATTTAAATACCTATTAACAATAAAAAATAAAATTTCTTTTTACCTGCATATTTTTCTCTTACCTACACATTATGCATGCTTTTGACAGAACGGCTACCATAAAATTGAATATTTATAAAACAGCAGAAAGAGAACCCAGACTTAAGAACGTCAATGTGTTTTTAATTTACCTACTCAACAAATTAAGATTGTTGACTATGTTGAAACACCGTTGAGATCTAAGCCACCGATGGCGCCACGTAAAAGTAAGACTCAAATAAATTCACTTATTAAACTCGGTTCTTTATTATTGTCATACAAGTCTAAGAATCAACGACGTACTATTATGGTTGTTTTTTAACCAAAAGCCTTCAAAATAGTCTTTCAATCATATTAAATAGGAAAACAAAGCCACCACGTTGGAACCTTACATAAAATGACAGTCCATAGTTTAAATTATATGTCTTGATATATTTCTGTAAAGAACTTTAAGTCAAAGGAAGGTAGTTTAACATTACTTACTACTACTACTTTGTAACTACATTTTTTTACAAGGTTACAGTCATGTTAAAAACTAAATGTAATCGCAATAATGTTACTCATATCAGATCTCAGTAGTTAAGATAGTACCCAGAATAAAAATAAAACCAGTCTCTTTTAAAGTTCATACAGTAAACATGTAATGGTCAAATCATATGAGAACCATGCAGATTAGTGTTTCAGATGGTCTTTTGAAGAAAGAACTACATAGATTTGAGAGAACCGTCCAGTCAGTGCAAACATTTGTTAGTATTCGTGTAGCTCAAACTTAGGACTACTAAGGACCTCAACGACTTGACTAACAATACCAAAGAAAGGACATTTGAGTAGGTCATATCAAACACTCAAAACTGCCAAACATCATGTTAAAATTACAGAAAAGGAAACGTAATCGACATGGTCCCTACATTCACAATAATAAAATAAAATTTACAAAAATATAACACTTTACAAAGTAGCTATTAGAAGTCGTAAAATAAAAAAGAAAGAAAAAAATAAAAAAAATATCAATTTCAAATGATAAAATAACTATAACAAAATCATATCCCTCCGTAGTCGGGTAATAAACTACTATTAAACTGATTTTTAAGTGTTTGTATACATAAATAAATAAATAATAACTATAATAGATATAATATAATACTAATACGTAGGTACGGTCCACGGTCATGGGTAGTGTGAAAACGAAACCCGGGGCCCTGTGACGGAGGCAACGAAGGAACTGGAGTGGGTTTTTAGGCAGTAAAAGTCTGACACTATCTCGCGCTCCGCCCAAGAGCGGGATTTGTCATTAGATGATTTTTCCACCTAAAAAAAAATACCTACTCACAAGTAGTATGTAAACGATTGGATCCGGATTTTAAGTTAATAGTCCATAACGATGTTGGCTAAATGATAATGCAGCAATAGATCATCGATGAGCGGGCGGGCAGTAACAAACTTATACGAAAATTGCAACTCAAAATCGTGTTAAAAGTCATTTCATTAAAGGAGCGAAGTCAGATAATTCTCTTTTCTCAATTACGCAGTAATTGCAGTTACGTATTAAAGCTCGTTATATTATTATTGATATCTAAGCAGTTAATTTTATTTTGTGTCCTTTCTACTATCTTATACAATTATAGGAATATTGTTCACATGGTTGCGTTTTACTAAGCAAGCCATCAGGAAATAACAAACAGATCTCTCACAATGGACTTCGGACGTCAAACCGAACACCGCCAAATAATTTATTCCTGTTAAACCATCATCATCATTACCATTATCAGCCGAACTGACAAAGGAATGGTGTCTTGCTGTGTGCTGTTAGTTAGTTCCAGGTACGGCCACGGGCGGCGCTGAGGTCGACATAGTAGCAGTAGAACTATCCAGCGAGTAAACGTGAGAAAAAGACGATGTACTCTTTCGTATTGGACTTCGGACGTCTTTGGAGACAATACAAATTTTATCTTAAGGTAAAATTTTATTATTTTGAATGGTCGATCCCAAGCATTTTGTTGCACTTACCCACATATAACTAAATGTGATGCTCTTACAAAGTTCACACCTCGATCATTGCTCCGCCGCACCGTTGACATTTTACAAAATAGTACAAATAAAAATCACTATAGTATCCTGACGTACATTGATTGGCCAGTGTTTTCTTTTAATTTGAAGCTTTCACACTAAGAGCGATAACATCATTAGTACGTGATAGTGGATCAACTTCAACATGCAGACGAGCAAGTTCAAGTCACTCTTTAATTTAGCGGTCATTAGTAGGAATTGCATCAGGTAAGTCGATTTTATTTTTCAAATTGCTTGAAATAACATATGCCTATAAGCTCTGGCTGGACATCAGTTTAAAAATGAAGTTTTGAAGATTACAGGGGTCTTACCATGATGTGTTAAAATGTCAAGCTTGCGAGCGCTATATGACATCCTTTAAAAGTTAAGTTTACTTCGTAAAATGGGTCGCGTTAATAGCTCGTGGTAGGATCACTTTTTGGCCTCTGCCCCCCTAGCCATGTCACAATCGTGTCGTTCGCGCCGAACGCCTCGAGTAGGTCACGCCTCCAATTCCTTTGTTCTGACCACGTGACTGAGTGTTGAGATGACGTCGAACAAAGGACTCGGAGGCGTGGCCTACTCGAGGCGTTCGGCGCGAACGAAACGATTGTAACTTGGCTAGGGGGGCTGATAATTTTTTGGGAACGACGTTCCTCATCGCACGTTTTACTCCAGATACGTATATGGCATATAAAGGCTGGATAGTCATGACACTTCAGTTTTATTTTTCACTAGCTCTTTTCCCGCGACTTCGTTCGCGTGAAATTTCTACTTGTCTTCATAGGATACGACGAATAAAAAAAACCACAACAAATTAACTTATACCCTCTTTTTATCGATTTTAACTTATCGACCCGTGCGTTAAAGTTCTAATAATAAGATGGTTTTAAAAGAACAAATAATTACATTTCTTAATAATTTTTAAGCTTATTTGACTAGAATATGATTTTTTCGCGCCAACACGTTCGCAAATCGGTCACTGCAGTAAAAACTGAGTTTGAAAAAATGCGCCCGCTGTCCAAGGATATTGAAGGTCATATCATTACATCTGCTGTCTAAATAGATTGCAACAAGCAAAGTCACCTTTGTTGGAACGCTGGATTGCATCCGTGTGGTCCATGCTTAAAAGGCGGACCAGAGAGTTGTAATCCAGCGTCCCAACAGGGGTGACCTTGCTAGTTTCAATCCATGTAGACAGCAGTTGTAATCCATGCCCTTGGTTGGCGAGCGCATTTTTCTAACCGCAGTAACTGATTTGCGAACGTGTAGGTGCGTGGTTTATATCCATGTAGCCGCAATATAAAGGGTGGACCAGATAGTTGCAAACCAACGTCCCAACCAAGGTGATGTTGCTAGTTTCAATCCGTGTAGACAGCAGTTGTAATCCATGACCTTCAACGCCCTTGGTCGGGAAACGCCTTTTCCAACCACCGAACGTGTTGGCGCGTGGTTTACATCCATATAGCCGCAACACAAACCAAACACATAAACCAAGGTCACCTTGGTTGGAACGCTAGTTTGCAACCGTTTGGTCACCCCTTTAATCAAAAACACAAGCCAAGCTCCAACCAAGGTGACCTTGGTTGGAACGCTAGATTGCAACCGTCTGGTCCACCTTTTACTCATGCTATATTGATTTGGAATTATGAAATATTGGTATTGATATTGGGTATTTTGAATTCGTATTTGTGCCTGTTGGAATAAAGTTTCTCGTATTTATGTAGTGTACCCCAGTTCCACAGATACTACTATCTACCTACGTATACTAAAGTTTTGGCATTTTACAGAACTGCAGCAGATAAAAGTAGTACTGGAAAGACAGAAAAAATAAAGCCATGGAAACAGATACCTGGGCCGCCGTCTTTGCCCATCATTGGGCAACTACATCACTTCATGTTTGGAGGTAAATTGTGCACGTGACTATTGGAAGTCGTTAACTGCTAAAGGTTGTGATGGCCAGTCATCTCAGGCCAAGGGGTATCACATGATACCCAATTTCAGGACTTGTGGAGGTTAGACAGGCAATTGCTCCATATAAAATGCTGTGTTTGCACTATTGGTCGCCGTAACCTGCATAGTTTTGAAAAAGCTAGACGGATAATGACTAAAATAATGACGACCATTGGCTTTGACGTGTTCTTGTGCAATGATCAAGACTGCCAATGTAAGGTTTGACGCCCGTAAGTTGGGCAAAGTGACACTTGGTTATGTTACAAGCTTATGCTGATGACGTGGCACAATGTATTTATTGTATTCCTAAACGGGCAATATTTTTCTGCAATATGTGGCTGCAACACGGTGACCGATAAAATTGCAAGCAATACCAGCCAGACTATGCAATATTGCAGTAATGTCCCGACCATTATAGCCAAACTTGCTTCGTATGGCCATGCCTGGCCGATATTGTTTTGACAGGTTGCCGGACGACCGCTGGGCGATCGCTATTCTTTCTTCGATCAAAATTGCCCAGCTAGTTCATCGTTGTTTCAATCACTCTCTGAAAGCAAAACAGTATATCCTATGCTAAGACGACATTATAAAAATAAAAACTAATAAGTAACTAAATATACTGTAGGTATTGTATTTCTGTACTCTTTTTTTTATTATTTTATGTTGTTGCTCTAAATCTATATATAATTTTTTTATCAAGGTTTATTTCTTTAGCAAACATATTGTAAAGCATTAAAAGTATGATTTATTTAGTTGATCTTTCATATTATGTTATACAAGAAGCCATTACGACATCTTGAGCTGTAACCGAATAGTCGCATTTTAACGGTACTACTAAAACCAGTTTAAGCTAGACCCTTATGCTCTGGATATTCAAACTGTATACTACGCAAGGCTAGCTCAAGGTCAATTTGTGGTCTTCTGCACCATTAATAATTTCATATTATTTTTTTGTTTTACAGGCCCGTTTTACAACATGGATGATCCTCTGACGATTATGAGACTAATAGAAGCATATGGGCCGATCGTTCGCCTAGATAGCATGTTTGGCAGGGCTCCTTTATTATTCCTAAATGATCCTGAAAGCGCTGCATTTGTAAGTGAAGCATTTTATTTTATTACTAGCTGTTACCCGCGTCTTTGGCCACGTCAAGTTCGTAAAACTGCACAAAGTTGATAACTAATAGTTCTGTGCTTGCGATTAATTCCTTAATGATTTTATTCTTTTGTTTTACATTCAGTTAAACGGCTGAAGGCCAAAACGCCAGCTACCTTCAGTAAAAGTTGCCTAAATCATTAGTTTTTATAACAAAACACATCAAAGCAATCTAAATGTGAAATTCCCGAGAAAATCTGCTTATCCATTATGTCCCTTCCTGATAATTAAGACCTATTGCCATGGAAAAAACGACGGCTGGTGCTGAAAATCAGCGCTGAGGCTCTATTTTATACGAGCCCCAGCATTTTTGCTGAGCGCTGGCCGTTTTACGCGGATGTGACGCATAACCTATCAATATTATATATGTCGTTATTGTTATTTGTTTATTTTTAAGGTGTGCGCCATATTTGACGTAAATAAACTGTTTTTCTTTCTTTCTTTCTTTTTTTCTGAAAAAAATTGGTTGCCTGTAAAGTCGGTATACGGGCGAAAGTTTTACGTGACAACGACTTTTATGTCTGTCTCTCTCGCTCTTAGGCGGGCTAACCATGCCCGAGTGGAAGGGACGCGTGCCTCTCACTCGCTCTCATTGTGAGCGCATAACGTGAGCGGAGCGTAACGCAGTTTCTTGAAGTGTCACCCGGCAAACCAATTTATAAGACGTTGTCACGTCAAAAAAAGTAGCTTAAGTTACGCATAACTGGCATGGTTGATGACAAACGACCGACAGGTCGCAGCCCAAAAAGACGAGCAGATTAGGTCCGCTCCACACTGGATATCCAATTGCACGTAGCACTTCATGAAGCCAAGAACTGACACAAATGGCGAGACGCCATCAGTATGAAACTAATCCAACAGGAAATTCACGACCCTCAGAAATGAGGAATACGAAGCGAGGAGAAGGAAATCTTACTATAATATTAGCTAAATCCCAGTGAAAGTTCCGTCAAATTTTATTCAGTCGTTTCGAAGACCGTATTTTGAAATCTAGTACTCGCGGAAAAATTTACTACGTAACTGTCATGTTATTATTATTATATTTAAAAACATTACTGTTTAATAATTAAAAAACGGCTTACCAGCACACAGAAAAATCCTGAGAGGTTCCCGTTCAATGGCAATATCAATCATAATATAAATTACCGCTTTGATCGAATTTGATAAATGCTATTCGAAAAAAATATTGAATAAAGATTCCTATTTCAAAATTTGCATTTTGTATCATATGAAAACAATAAGCATATTTAGGTAAGGATTGAAAAAAATAACTTTTTCCAGGTTTTACGGAGTGAAAACTGGTTTCCCGTTCGTCCCGGCTTCGAGTCCTTGGAATATTACAGAAAAAATTATAGAAAAAGACAAGGAACTAACAGTCGTATAACGGGCCTTAGTTCGGAGTGAGTAGATTTATGCCTACTGTCTACGGACGCGTAGCTTCATTGACGCGTATTCGTCATTATACGCTTGGTGTACACCTGCGTGAAGCTTACATAAAAAACTATTAAACTCTGTCGATGAAGCGGCAACCACACGACGCTACCGCTTCGTACATCAAGCCTATAATGACGTATACGCGTCTATGAAGCTATGCGTCCGTAGACAGAAGGCCTTAGACAGGAAAAACACATCTAATTTAACAATGATTTTTAGTTAGTATTTAAAAGAGGTAAAAGCACACATGTCGCCCACTACTTACTGATATAATTACAGACATTTTATCACTGATAATAGACTATAATTTCGTTGAATGCCGTAAGTTACTCTTCGACTAGACATAATTACTCATGCATGTTTTTTTTTTAACAAAGGAAAGCTCCAAGAAAATATAGTGCATAATATGTCATATAATTTGATGCATTCCAATATTATTTTTAACTCTTTTTTTCTAGCCAAGGCGAGGTATGGAAAGAGTTCCGTTCGATAGTCAACCCAGTGATGTTGCAAACCAAAATGATCAAACTATACACGACGGTACTCGATGAGGTAGCACAGGACATGATAGTCAGGTAACAAACAATCCATTATTTTTATAAACTTAATTGCTTAGTCAATTTTCTAGCCACAAGGAAAGTCTTTAGAATGAAATAGTTTCTTTTTTTAACTTGTTTTTTTAAATTGGTATTGACAGACTAACGTTTCAATACTGTAACATCGGATGGTAAGCAATAAAATGTTGTCGATGACGGAGCACGCTTGCCTAGAAGTAACCATTCACACATGACTAAAGAAGACAGACAATTCAACGCTATAAAAGTATACACAGTGAAAGTATTCCCAAAATTTTTTTAGCGTAATTAAAACAGATTAGATACGAGTAATTTCTTGTTCAAAACAGAAATTTAACATTCAATGGAACCCTAGAATAATAAAAGATCAAATATAATCATCAATTCCTCATCGAGATTAACCAGCCGAATATGAGATTAGGTTAAATAGTGAGAAGTATTAATTACTACCAAAAGACATATGTTTCCTCTTTATTTATTACTTAAAATTGCGGTGATAGAAAGACATTTAATTTGAAAGAAAGCCATTGATAACTATAAAATTACTCATTTCGAAAAATATTAATATAATTTTCTTCCTGCCTGTGTCCAATGTTACTTTGAGTCGGCACAAAACGGTGTTTTCTTCCATTCTGCTCTATCAACCGCCACGTTATCACTGATTAATTTTCATTTATATCACTCCTCACACAATTCATCCATCTTTCCTATGGCCTCCCTCTCCCTCTCCATCCATCCACATAACTTTTTCAGTAATATGCACTTCATGTCCCCATTTCACATACAATGTCCGAACCAAGAGAAACGATTATCTTTCAAGAAGATATTAATAGCAAGTAATTTATTTCTTAATTAATTTAAACTCAAGCAAGACTGGTACATAAGCGGCCTTATACTTTTAGGGTTCCAAATATCCAAACTGAAAAATGGAACCCTTATAAGATCACCAGTTTATTACTAATCTATAGTTGACATTTGACACCAATCAATTTGGTTTCTGTGACTAAAACACAGACGTGTAACAAAAACAAATGAATTTAGAATATGTATGTCACTTTTGTAAAAATTAAATTAAATCAATTCTAGAATGAGAGCGATCCGTGATGACAATAACATGATCGCGAAGGACTTCGACAAGGAAATGAACCTGTGGGCTTTGGAATCTATCGGCACAATCGCAATTGGGTGCCGCCTGAACTGCTTCGATCCCAACTTGCCCGCAGACTCTCCACAGTTACAGTTGATTCAATGCGTTCACGACCTGTTCACTACATCCAACGCAATAGACTTCAAACCAAATCTTTGGAGACTATTTGCGACGCCATTGTTTAAGTATACTATGGAGTTATATACGTATCATGAAAAGTAAGTTGAAAAAAATATGTTGTACGAGTATCTCGTAAAATTGTGTTTTATTTTTGTTAAATTTTAATACTTTTTATTTATTCATTACTCAAATACAAAATATTAGCTTTTGCCTGCGGCTTCGCCGTACATAAAATATATTCTATGTCACTCAGGAAAAAGCAGCTTTATAACGGTGAAAAAATATTAGCAATCGGACCAGTACTTGAGATTACCTCCTACAAACAAAAAAAAACTTTACATCTATATAATATTAGTGTAGATATTTAATTACTTATTTTAAATGACTACCATCGTCGATTTTTCTGAGGAACCTCAAAGAATTTAAAAATCAACAATGTCCTATGTATTTTTTACCAATGAACACATATGTTGCAATCTATTGGAACTGTGACCGCATTACAAAAAAAAAAAAACTAAATACCTCCAAAACGAATTCTACATAAGAAAACAATACTTATAGCTACTTTTTTATATATTTTCAGATTAACAAAGCACTTTATCAATAAAGGAAAGAATAACTTGAAGAATAAATCTGATAATGAAAAGGGTGTTCTAGAGAAACTGTTGGAAATCAACGAAGAAACGGCGTACATCATGGCTAGTGATATGTTGTTTGGTGGTATAGATACGGTAAGCACGTCTTTGATAAACACAATATAGGTACTCGTACTTCTAGTGAAGTTGCGAATATCGATGCTATATCCATCGGTTTCACGGAATGAGGCGTAACAAACTGGAACGCGAACGCTGAATGTTTTATGAGAAATCAAGTTTGAGTCACAACAAGTTCAAGTTTGAGGAGGCCGACTATGCTATGCTATGCAAGTTTGAGTAATTGTATCTCCAAATAAGTAACCTAACTCAAAGAACTATTCTATTCTAAATATTTATCAATTTTATATAATATTTTTAGACAGCAAACACAGTGACAGCAACTCTCTATCTTCTCGCAAAAAACCCGGAGAAACAAGCCATACTGAGAGAAGAGATCATGTCTAATTCGGAGCAAAGACCTTACTTAAGAGCTTGCATCAAGGAGTCAATGAGATTGATGCCCGTAGTGTCAGGGAATGCAAGAAAGACCACGAAAATATATAATATACTGGGTTATGAAGTGCCGAAAGATGTAAGTAAAATACATACTGATTTATGGTGTCCTTAACCACGCCAATCATTATCCACTTGAGAGCAATAAAATCGCACACCTCTTGAAATTTGGTTTATTATTGTTTTTTTTTTTTTTTTTTATTAAATCTAAAGATATTGATTACAAATCATCAGGCAAAATTAAAAAATACAGGCTTAGCATCATCATTCATCCCCCCATTCCATACGAACAGGAGTCCCTCAGGGCTTCATGCTATCCCCGCTAGCCTTCAGTAAAACGCCAAGTTGGCTTTTTTGCTGACGACATGCCAATTACTATACTGGTCGAAACCACAGCGCTAACGCTTGTAATCTCCAATCTTTCACAAATATACGTATTTTGGGCAAATGGTTCCGGAAATGGAGAATCGAGAAACCTGGAGAAGAGTCAGGTAGTCCTCTACTCAAGACTGCGGAAAGTTCTCCCACCAAGCAAGCTGATCCTTTGAGAAAAGCAATCTAAATACCTTAGTGTGGTCTTAGACCAGCATTTGACCTTCACCGAGCACGTAAAGCAGGCTCATTCGCGTGCCACTTTCACTGAAATTAAACTGACACTCGAGTGCAAATTGCGCATTTACACGGTGGTCACCCGTCTGATCATGACGTACGCTTGCCCTGACATCGAGCACACAAAACCCCGTACCTCTATAGGATGCAAATGTTCCAAAATCAATTGCTCTGAAAAATCCACGGAGCCGTCTATTATTTCCGAAATTAATGAATGATGAATTTTTATGGCATACAATAAAGAGTATATGTATCTTTTACCCTTGGATCCCAAAATCCCCATCATCAAGTAGTTTATAAAACTATAATGAACGGTAACAATTTTGTCAGGACATAATAATCAGCCTGCAATTATTATGTATCTATCAGTCACAAACATGAAAAATTTAATCGACGAACATTTCAGATCGATATCGTCTTCACTCACCGAGAAATGTGCCTAATGGAAAAGCACTACCCAAGAGCCAAAGAGTACATTCCAGAACGATGGCTAGTTAAGAAAGATGACCCACTTTATTATGGGAATACTCATCCGTTTGTGTACGGACCCTTCGGATTTGGAGCCCGCAGCTGTATAGGTAAGTATTTCAAAATTCTAAACACCTGCTTCCTGACCATGAGATAGTAAATGGAAAGGTTTGATTTGTGTCAAATGAAGGTACTTTGATCCAATTGTGCTGGTGCTGCCGCTGCGGCTGCGGAGAACCTCAAGCGGCGAAAATATAACCGTTTGGGGTTGAAACTCTCGGTTCGTGGGGTCCGAGTGCTCACAAGTTGTATAAAGATCTATCAAAACGTCTAGTTGACACTTCGCGTGACCCAAGGGCTGGCTTTTACCTCGGACAGAGGATAAGCATTGCCATACAGCGTGGCAATGCCGCCAGTCTTTTGGGCACATTACCAGTCGACAGCGATGTGGAAGAGTTTTTTGACGCCATATTTTAGTTTTAGTTAGTTGTAAATTACTTTGTAGATTAGGGTTTTTATTATTATTTATTTTATTTTATTGTAATTATAGTTAGTATTTTTAAATGTAAATAAATGAATAATTATACAGACTTGAGTGTTAATTGTTCTGATTATGATATCTTCAGATATTGATATCTAAGAATTTGACAGTCATTATGACTAGTAGGAAGCCATACAATCTGATACCAATCTTGACAAGTATAATCGTATTACTCGGTTACTGGGTTGTGTAGGTTAGATTGTCAATCGCTCCATATAAAATAGTGGTATTCAGCTGGATCCAATTAGTCTGGAAGTCAACACCAACATATTTGAGAGAAAAAAGCCAATTAAATTAGGAATTTGATTTATTTGGTAAAAATTCTACTATTAGGGACCATGCCACGCTGGAAATTGATAAGGTTAGAGAAGAAATTGATGCAGTTAAATGTCATATTTACATGGTATCCGACTGAACATTGCGGCGTGCGAGCATATCTGAATGAATTCATTTGTTCTTAATTGAAAATATGACATCCAGCCACTTCACAATCGCTTCAGTTTCACTCATAACATTGCTAAATGTAGGCTCACTCGGTGGCCTGTCAGAGAACCTGACAAACCATGTCATGAAAGTAGATTGTTACATATAATCTCAAACCAGCCTATAGATATGTCAGCAAAACTATTTCAAAATTGTTCTTTGTTAAGATTTTAAATAACACGTAATACAGTATTTTTTAATGTTTACTAAATATAGGGTAGCAGGAATCCAATGGATGCGAGACGCACAGGACCGGTCGTTATGGCGACACTTGGGGGAAGCCTATGTCCAACAGCGGACGTCTTTCGGCTGAAATAATGATGATGAAATATATGGGAATAATGGTTCCACCATTACTAAATAACGCCCGAGGAATGTTAAATACTTGGCATGTAATATTTTGGCATGTTTATGAACTGCCTCGTTGGTGTTGTAATAGCAAGCGCTACGACTGAGCATTAGATTATATTCCCGGGTTGGGCAGTGTTATCGGATATTTCCACTAGTTTCTCAGTAGTCCAGAGTCTAGATCAACAGCAATCATCTGCCATTACTTGGGACTTTACCATAACGCTCACAATGTGTATTTACTGGATTATATGCACATACTTCGGAATATACAGAAGTAATGTTATATATGTTTAAATATGACACTTTTCTGTCCGCAGGTCGTCGCATAGCTGAACTGGAAATGGATATATTTGTGGCAAGGTTGATAGAAAACTTTCAAGTCGAATGGTTCGGACCTCCACCGAAAACGGTTCAACAAGCCCTTAATTACATTAAAGGCCCTTTCAATTTTATATTCAAGGATATCAAATAATGGATCAAATAATGGATATTTTTAATAGGAAATATGACTGATATCAGCGTCACTGAATTAATTAAAAATCTAAGTAAAAAATAAATATTATGAATTATGCTTATAATTTTTTGCAGGAAAACATTTGATTCTCGAGTTTTAAGATTGTAATATTTTAAATTTTATAAAATTGTACATTACTGTTGTATTTAGTTAAATTAATAAATATCATGTATATCGTACAGTAGGCCGAATCTTAATTAATGTATAACTAGACTAAACCAATTGGCAAGCCAACTGGGAGTAGGATATGCATTCCATCCACCAAAACCAGTGGCATAGGCAAGCCCTTCTCTCTTTTATCTCACAAAGCAGATGGGGCTCAAGCATTACACGTCCGTTAAAATTAATTAAACCTATTGTTAATAGATAACAATAGGTTTCATTAATTTTAGTTAGTTAGAATACGGAATCCGTTAATATGCGCATTAACTAGGTAATCTGAAAATTACCGGATACAATCCGTTAAAATGTGAAATTGGACTGAAAGTAGCAGATATCTCCACTTTACGTAGTTAATCTGCATACTAACGGATGCTACATCGTTAAATCGCGAAAGACCGTAAGCGAAACACTTTTGTCTCGTTTGACACTACCCTACCTGCCGAAATAGCTCGATGAAGCCCCACTAATTTTGGGTTACTATAAAAAAAACCTATTTTACTCTAAAATATGTTAATTCTTCATGCGTAAAATGTCATCATACTTTAAATTATTATTATTAGAAATTAAAACTAAATAATTACAATGAATTTGAATGTTTTATAATAGTAATAATACTTTATTTGGAACTAAAACCTTTGTATACAATTACAATAATAATAATAATATGACATTTATACAAAATACATTTTACATAGCTTTTATTCAAGCAAAGAACCTGTTTTATTACTTTACCGTATGCTTGGCCGTTAGTCTGAAGATTACCTAAGAAGTTTGCAGATTATCTAGTTAATGTAAGGACTTAACATCTGTTTCTACTTTAATGGCCTCGATCAGATAATCTGCAGATTAACAAGTTAATCTACACTCTAACTAATTTACGCATATTAGCGGTAACATCTATAATATTAAACAATTGTATAAAGATAAATTATTCCTAATTCTATTTTATTTTTAATATTTTATCAGGGTGACATGGTAAATCGGCATCTTTTAATTTTTTTTAAGTAATTAAATGAAATAAATAATAAATAACCTGCTTTTATTTATCTTATTTCCAGGCAGTAAATACAAAGTTTGAATAAAAGGTTTTTAAGGCCGAGCTGTTCTTGAACTATTATTTGAATTCTTTTCGATTCTTAACATTTTATCAGGGTGACATGGTAAATTGGCATCTTTTAAATTTTATAAGTAATTAAATGAAGTAAATAATAAGTAACCTATTTTTATTAACCGACTTCAAAAAGGAGGAGGCTTTATTTAAGTACCTTATTTCTAGGCAGTTAATACAAAGTATGAACTATTCTAATATTATTTTACCTTTAAGCTTCAAGCTTTTGTTTTTTAACCAAGAACCTTCAAGATTTGACCAAAAAGACCTTCACCATTTTAACATTCATTTTAATTAAGCTGTTGATCCCCGCATTAACGCCGGCGTTCACGCGCCATTGTCTTACTATTGTGTCTCTAATTACGCACTCAAAAGGTTAAATTGGAAAACATTGATCAGATACCCATAATTTTTAATAAGAATACTCGTTAACACAATTTTCAAATGTTTGGAATATGACTCCAGAAATAAAAATAATATACCTAAATGTACTAATTACGGCACGTCTAATGCTGCAACAATCTATTGGAAAACCGATAAGTCGATATATCGAAGCCTAAAATAACGATAATTATCGATATAATATGTAGATGAAATGCCGAAATGGATGATTATATTTATATCGAATAAAATCGAAGTATTTTATCTAACGACTAGGCTCTGAGCTTATAATAATAATATTATAATTGAGCTATAGGTAAAGTCGTTTGAAGGATTATTCGATAGAATTTCCATGTGATGGCCCTGAAACGCAAAGGACAACTAAAAGAACACAGGTGAGTTTGTCAGTAAGTATTTGTCAATCCACTCAAAACGAAAACAGATAGATGATAAAAAAACGAACTTGTTCACTCTTTTTTTTTTTGTTAATGTTTTTGGCTTGGATACCAAGTCCTTCAAGCCATGTCTTTGTTTGAATAGTTAATTTGTTTACCATTAGAATGTGGATGTTGACATTTTAATGTTTTTGTGGTATTTGGCAGCCAATGTATCAAGTCAACCTTCTCGGCAAGCTTCACTGAGGTAGTCAACACTACTATAAAATTCTCAACTCCATTTTACCGAGACCATGATTTCACATATTGTTGAGCAGACACTTGAGATACAAAAACTACACTAATTTAATTTACATTACTAAAGCTACTAGGAATCAATTTACGAATAATTAGAATAGCTGCTAAACTTCACTCGAAGAAATTCTACAAAAAAACAAAAAGTTGTTCAAACACACGTTCAACACAGATAAATGTAATTAATCATTGACTTCAACAGTTTCCAATGAGAGACCATCATTTTACGTTTAGTTTAGTTTTTTGAAATATTCCTATACCCGTGTACTATTCAATATTTCTGTTCACTTCCCTTATATGGATTGAGAATTTTTTTTTTTATGGTCAATCCCAAGTAATTTTGTTGCACCTACCCGCTTACAATTAAATGTGACGTTCGTACAAAGTTCACACCTCGATCGTTGCGTGGTAACTATTTGCAAAAAAGCAGAAATAATAAAAAGGTCACTACAGTATCCTACGTAGATTGGTCTGTGCTTTTTTTATTTTGTAGTTTTCACACTAGAAGTATAATATCATAATATCATCAGTACGTGATATTGGACCAATCTCAACATGCAGACGAGCAAGTTCAAGTCACTCTTTAATTTAGCGTTCATTAATAAGAATTGTATCAGGTAAGTTGTTTTTTTTTTTAATAATTGCTCGAAACATATGCCTAAACTCTGGCTGGAAATCGGTTAAAATTTGAAGTGATTGAGATTACAGATCAGTTTTTTGGAACGACGTTTCTCATCGCACGTTTCACTACAGATACTGGCAAATAAAAGCTGGTCATGATACTTTATTTTTATTTTTTTATGTAGTTTTTTCATAATTTCCTTCGCGTGGATTTCGTATTTTCGTCTACCTATGATACGGAATATCGAATTCGAATCGAACGAATAAAACAAAGATATATTTGTCTTTGTACAAATATATTACTTACCCGCTTTTACCAAAAGCCTCACCCGCGTGAAAATATAAAATATATAGCTATGGCAGTCAGTGGTAAAGTAGCATTCTACCTACTGGTAAAAGAATTTTTTAAATTGGTCCTGTAGTTTTTGAGTTTATTTAATACATAATTAATTTTAATATTTGGATAGAAGTATAGATTCTGTTCACCTAGTTATAGCCATCATACGGGTAGCCTACATACTCAATACAACTTTTAATTCATTAGCTATTTCATAGTTTCATCCCAATATAGGGTCAAGGGTGAAACATATACCTATACATATAAAGAAAGAGAGCGGTTCAGTACATTTTTATTCGCATTATGTACCTACTTGATAGAATGTAGGTAATACTGCATTTTTTTAGAAACTGAAATAACCGTTGCTACCACATTGAAAATTAATCCAAGAATACCTTCAATCTCGGAAAGATTGTCAATTAAATAATTGCGTAATATTAGATGCTTCGGTATTTTCATTTCGTGCAATAAAATGCATACCTTGTATTTTTAATTTATGCCTTGGCTACACGTGTAGCCACGTTGTGAGGTTTTTACCACAATATAAGCTTTTTACTCGACTACGCAACACGAGGGAGGGTTAAATGTTTATCAGTCTATGTATGTTTGTTCCTTTGGTGGTGCTAGACTTTTACAGACAAGTATCACTCACATTAAAGTAATCACAATAATTCTTGGCGGTAACTAGAAGCCATATTGTAAAAAGAAAATAAAAGTCTACGTTCTTTGTCAAGTAGATATCTTTGAATAGGTATATGAAAATTAATATTAGGTTTTATTTACCATTTCTATCTAAAAGGAGTAAATCAATCAAAGCATTTTTTTAAGAAAACCGTTTACAGGCACTTTTGAATTTTCATCAAGTCAGTCAGTCAGAAAAATGATACTGATTGTTCATCCTAAAGCAATCAATTTCTACAGAGAAGACTGTGCAAGAAACTCCATGGTCACTCTTTCAAAATCTTATTGTGTATTACAAATATCTCGCTTACCTACATAATATTTCTTGTCACTTCTCATGTATGAGAACAATAAAAATAAATAAGTTAAAAAAAACGATTCAAAATATAAAAATTAAAATAAGCCACTGGCAGTAAGAGATGACCAGTCTCAACTGACAGAGACCGTTCACGGACATGACGCGTATATTAGCACCACTCAGTTTAACCATTTTGAAGGGAACTAAATGATCCAACACACGCGCCGCCATCAGTGAGACATTTGAGTGAGCTTAACAAACCCTCAACTGCCATGCTCATTTATGTCAAATGAGTCAAGTAATTACCGTGCGTAGATTACCATAAAAGATAAATTGCTACATGTCATGGTAATCATATTTAAAAATTAAAAAAAAAATACTTTTACGGTATACAATACCTAGGTACTGTTTTTAAACTTCAAAGAAAAGTAATTTCCAAATTCTAATACTAATTATTTACTATGTGCACCCTAGTGGTAGTGGAGCTGGACCAGCATTGAGTCAAGTATATCTTCAATATAATTCACCAACTTAAAATATGCTTGCCTGACCATTTAGGATCTAAAACGATTTAAAACTGGTTAGTAACCATGCTCACTTTTTTTGTGTCATCATGCAAAGTATAAAAACAAAGGCTCGAGGAGACGATTTCAAAATTGTACATAACAAAACTTTAAGAATATGAAAGTCAAAAATATTCAAAAACCGACTACAAAAAAGAAATGGAGCATTATTGAATACTTTATTTTTTTTGTAATTCAACTCCCACACACATCGATTCTACAGCTAATAAGTATACGTTGCTTTTGGTCTTTTACAGAACTGTATCAGCGACCACTACTGCTGCAAAAACGGACAACTTAAAGCCATGGAAAGAGATACCCGGGCCTTCGTCTTTGCCTATCATTGGGCAACTGCACCACTTCATGTTTGGAGGTAAATTGTGCACGGGACAGATCTATTAGGTTGTAATAGTAAAGGTAGCGATGGTGTTTGGTGGTGGTGATGGTAGGTGGTTATCTGGGCGCATGAGACCCACGCCACGCGACGTTACGCGAAGCACCGCTTAGACGTCGCCCTCGTCTGCGTTGGTATAATGTAGTTCCCGATTCAGTCTTCTCTATCCAAGGGGTATATATCTCGTGATACACCTTTTAAGGACTTGTGGAGGTCTGACAGTCCGTCGCTCCATGATAAATACTGTGTTTGTACTATTGTACTGGTTGCCGACATCCACATAATTGAGTAAAGGCTGGACGGATAATGCATAACATTATGATGACCTTTGAATTTGATGTATTCTTGTGCGATGATTATGATTAAGACTCCATAAACGTAAGGTTTGGCACCCTTCAGTTGAGCAAAGCGACACTTAGTGATGTGGAAGTTACACGCATATATGCTGATGACTCATCACGATTCTTAGGGTTCCGTACCTCAAAAAGATAAAACAGAACCCTTATAGGATCACTTTATTGTCCGTCTGTCTGTCAAGACCCTTTATCTCGAGAACACGTGAAGGTATTGAGTTGAAATTAAAACCGTATACTCAGATCTGCGGTCACTTGAAGCTGTGAAAAAATCAAACTTATGAGTTAACGCAGAAAAAGATACGGGCGGTTATGTCGTCGTCAAAAAAACGTGTATTTCGACACTCTCAAGGGAATCAAAATTCATAGGGTACTTCCCCTTGACCTAGAATCCTGAAATTTGGCGTGAAGCAAGTTCTTGTAGCACAAGTATAGGAAAAACTCTGAAAACTGTAAATTTGTATTAAATTCACAAAAAAAAATGCGATTCGGAAAACACTTCGTAACTCAATTCGAGAATTGAACTATTTTCATAGGATAATTTCTTATGTAGATTTAGAGCTATATGTATACAATAATATAAATAAAAAAGCATACATATAAAACCAAATAATGTACAAGATATGAAATTGAAAGGGTGTAAATGTAACAGATATGAAAATTAAATAAATATTAGAGAAAGGAGAAGAAAAATCAACTTGATACATACGTTACGCATTCCATAAATGAGCTGCTTTAAAGATTAGCCAATGAACGAAGTGGGCTGCATACGAATACTTTTTTTTTCCTTTGACCGCAAGGACGTAAAAACTTATGCCGCACGAGAAACTGAAAGCGTTCATTACGATAAAATGAGGTAGACGTATTATAGAGCACATGGTATAAAAGATATTATTGATATTTTATATCGTGTTTTTCGAGAAGCCATCAGGACATCCTGAGCTTTCACTAAATAGTCGCATTCCAACGTTAGTACTAAAACCAGCTTAAGCTGAACCATTATTATATTGAAACTGAATATGCAAGGCCAGTTCCAGTTCAATTTGAGATCTACCATACTATTTAAGGCATTATTATTAACTGATTATTTGTGGGATACTTTTAGTTTTAAGTATATTTCTTTTGCAGGCGTATTTACCAACATGGAGGATCCTCTAACAATCACGAGACTAATAGAACAGTATGGGCCAATCATTCGTTTAGATAGTATGTTCGGCAAGCCTCCTTTGATATTCTTAAGTGATCCTGAAAGCGCAGCATTTGTAAGTGAAATACTTTATTTTCTGACTGGCCTGTTGGTCTAGTGGTTAGTGACCCTGACTGCTAAGCCGGAGGTCGTGGGTTCGATTCCCACCCAGGACAAATGTTTGTGTGATGAGCACAATCATTTGTTCTGTGTCCGGGTGTAATTTATCTATATTATGTATGTATTTAGAAATATATGAGTATAGTATATTTATCAGTTATCTAGAGCTCATAGCACAAGCTTTTCTTAGTTTGAGACTAGATGGTGTTGTGTGATAGTTGTAGAATATTATTATTATTATACATTTATTTATCTCAGCACCCTAAGGTCCTGGACCTTTGGAAGGCGTACGAGGAGCCGAAACCAACTCGCAGAGGCCCTTTTAGTAGCTTTTAATGGAATTATTATTATTTTATTATTACAAACATTTTATTAACTACTTACTTCCAGCCAGCGGCTTTGACCGCGTGTAGGTTAAAAAATACTCTAAGGTCACATACTCCCGAAATAAAAAGTATCCTATACGGTATTTCAGGGCACGGTGTGCCCGTGTGTCATATTAGTGTGATCTTCGTTCGCATGTTTATCCAATTACAAATTAGTCTATTTCTAAGCATTTTTTTTTTATTTTTCTCATCATTTTTCATCCTATTTGAGTGACCTGGATAAGTATCTGGGCCAACCATTTCCAAGACCAGAGGACTACAGGCTCAGCCCCATCAAGGCCATACTGGGACTCATGAAGAAGGTGCACGGAGGGCTAGGGGTTGAGTAGAAGGGAGGGGAATAGCACAAAAGATCCAGAAGGGTCGAAGTGCTCTGGCCTAGGGCCAGCCCCATAATAAGATAAGATAAGATAAGACCTAGATAAATGTGAAATACTACCGATGTTAAAAGTAGGTACTTTTATCCCGGTAGTATTTAGGTAGGTATGTTGGGGTAGAGTAATTTTCGATATTCGTGCAAGTGAAGACATAGCTGCTCGCTTCGTCGCATCTTTGATCTATGCTAAATCAAATAAAAATGAATAAATATTCCCTTTTTTAAGCAATGCGAAAAGCAAACAGTAAGGGATTTTAAAGCATAACTACTTTCAGGTTCTACGAAGTGAAAACTGGATGCCCATCCGTCCTGATTTAGAATCTCTGGAATACTACAGAAAATATTATAAGAAAAACAAAGGAACTAAAGTTCGTACAACGGGTCTTAGTACGGAGTGAGTAGACATTGACAGAAAATAAACATTTTATTATACGACGATGTCTTTTAAATTGATTATTTAAAAGAGGCAAAAATGTGTGTAATATCCAGAAGTGCTTACTGAATTAATAACAGCTATTAGTTTTGTTAAATGCCGTAAGTTACTCTTTGACCGGTAATATGTACGATTCCAGTAAGTAAAGCAAAGGAACAAAGCTTCATGAAGATATAGAACATATATGTCATGTATTTATACATTCCAATATTTTTAATTCTTTTTTCTAGACACGGTGAATTATGGAAAGAGTTCCGCTCGACAGTGAACCCAGTGATGTTACAACCCAAAACGATCAAATTATACAAAACGGTAATCGATGAGGTAGCACAGGACATGATAGACAGGTAAAAAACTGTTCATAATTTACATTATCTTTTCTTTGTGTCATAGACTCTCGTTTGACGACTGTGTGTCACTTGATAAAATATGGTCAATAACAGAGCATGCTTGCCTAGAAGTAACCTATGCTGCTTGACTACATAAGGCAAAGAATTCAACTAAATGTTCCCAATACATTTTAGCGTTATTAAAGTGAATTAGGTAATAATTTCTTTCTCAATATATAAATATGCAATAAGATTCAATGGTACGCTACATTAATAAATAATCTATTGGAATCACCTAATTCAATCAGAGAACGAGTTTAATCAGCCGATGGTGAGATGGAATATTGAGAAGGATTAATTACTGCCAAAAAGCAAATAAGTTCTCTCTATTTCTTAAATGCCCTGCGAAATGATAACTGACTTTTAGTTTGATTGCATGATGATGACATTAAAATTAATCGCGTAAAAGATATTATTATCATCATTTGCCTGCCCTTGTTCTTTACTTGGGAACTGTGCAACACGTTTTATTCTTCCATTCAGTTCTGTCAACTGTCACGCTATCACTGGCTCGTATTTGATTATTTTTTTCTCATATCGCTCTACACATAATACATCAATCTTTTCTATGGTCTACATCTCCCTCTTCACCCATTCACATGTATACTCATAACTTTTTTAATAATATGCGTTTTATCTCTACTCTTCTCATGACCATACTAAGAGAAATTATTCCCTTTCAAGAAGATATTAATAGCTAGTAATTTATTTCTTTCGGAACTTCGGTACGGTTCCGAACGTCCAAACTTATAAACAGAACCCTTATAGGATCTCTCGTGTGTCTGTCTGTTACACTTTTCTCCGAATCTACTGGACCCATTGAGTTGACATTTGGTTTCTGTGACCCAAACGCGGACGTGTAACGAAACTAAATGAAATCAGGATATGGCGGCCACTTTTCTAAAAATTAAATTAATTTTAGAATGAAAGCTACCCGAGATGACATTAACATGATCACTACAAAGGATTTCTACAAGGAAATGAACCTGTGGGCCTTGGAATCTATCGGCACAGTCGCACTTGGGTGTCGTCTGAACTGCTTCGATCCCAACTTGCCCGCAGAATCTCCAGAATGGCAGCTGTTCGAATGTATTCAGGACCTGTTCGCTACATCCTACGAAATAGACTTCAAACCAAGTCTTTGGAGACTGTTTGAAACGCCAATGTTTAAAAAAGCTATGAAGTTATATGAACAACACGAAAAGTAAGTTTCATAAATATGTTGTATTTAGTAAAGTTGTGTTTTATTTTTTGATTAAATTTTAAATTATGAAGTACCGCCTCACATGTCTGAAGAACCTTAAAGTATACAAAAACATTACAAGTATATTTATTACATAACTGTTCTACTAGGACCAACGAGGAACTGTCCCCCTATAAAAAAAAAAAAAAAAAGCAACACTTATAGCATTTTTTTTTTAATATTTTCAGTTTATTAAAGCACTTCATCAATAAGGGAAAAGATAACCTGAAGAATAAATGTGGTATAGAGAGGGGTGTTCTAGAGAAATTGTTGGAAATAAACGAAGAAACGGCTCACATCATGGCTAGTGATATGTTGTTTGCTGGTGTAGATACGGTAAGCAAGTCTTTGACTAAACACAATATCATCTTCATCATCATCATCATTTCAGCCGAAAGACATCCACTGGTTTATATAGGCCTCCCCAATGAACGGTCCTGTGTGTCTCGCATCTATCGGATTCCCGCATCCCTTACCAAGTCATCGGGCTTCCTTTTTGGAGGCCTTCCAACTCTGCGTCTTCCGATACGCGGTCACCACTCCAACCAAACACAATATACGCCCGGGTGCCACCATTGTGTGGACCGCCCGGAGGACATGGTGGAGCATGCGGTAGAGGTGTGCCCCGCTTGGGCAGAGCACCGCCGTGTCCTCGTGGGGGCGATCGGCGGCAGCGATCTCTCGCGCTGGGCCTTGGTACAGGCCATGGTCCGGAGCGAGGAGGAGTGACAGGCGGTCGCCTCCTTCTGCGAAGCAGTAATGCTAGCAAAGGAGGCGGCCGATCGCGTGAGGCAATGGTCCTCACGCCACAACCGCCGCCGGGATTCCGATCCCGATTTCCGGCCACCGTAGGCGCGGGCTTGCGGACGGCGAGCAATGGGTGGCTCGCCGTCCGATTGTCCGGTGACTGTCCGGACCGAGCCCAAATCGTCGACGGCGCGTAGTGTTCCACGCGCGCCTCAAGGAGATGTCAGCAACCGTAGGGGCCCAGCAGGGTCGAGGCCTACTGGGGCCATGGGTGATGCGAAAGTGACCCCCGGGGCGCTGGAAAAAAATGGCAAAGAAGGTACAGGAGTGGGTTTTTAGTCAGTAAAAGTCTGACACTATCTCCCGCTCCGGGATGTCATTAGATGATTTTCCCACCCGAAAAAAAAAAAAAACCAAACATAATATACTCTTACTTACTCTCTTACCTCCAAACTGGTGACCCCGACGTACCTAACCCGATAAACTATTCTGTTCTAATCAGGAATTTTGTATAATATTTTAGGCAGCAAACACAGTGACAGCAACTCTTTACCTTCTCGCAAAAAACCCGGAGAAACAAGCCATACTGAGAGAAGAGATCATGTCTGGTTCGGAGCGAAGACCTTATCTGAGAGCTTGCATCAAAGAATCAATGAGATTAATGCCAGTAGTGTCAGGGAATGCAAGAAAGACCTCCAAGCCGTACAATATACTGGGTTATGCAGTGCCGAAAGATGTACGTAAAATATGTCTCTGTAACTGTCTTTAAGGTGTCCTTAACCAAGCCATTATAGATTGGGATGCAAAAATCAGTAGAACTTCAAAAATAAATCTTTTATAAATTCGTTAAAAAAAGTTGAGTGTCATATCATCATCGAATTCTAAAACATACTGTAGAAACTATGGGTACGGTATAATCATAGCAGTAAAAAAAAATCTGAAAAGAAAGCCCGAGGTTCTAGAACACAAGCTTGTGATAGGTAACATTTTGGATTTCTAAATGAAGTCAGCCAGATGCATGGGCAATCCTTCCCCTTTCTCCATTAGCGTCATGACTGCAACTGCCATCATTTTTGCCGCCACACCGAGCTATCACCATTCGTCGTCCGAAAAGGAACCCCCAGTCCTGGGACGCAAGGCATAGAAGAATCATAGGAGTGGGTTTTAAGCAGTAAAAGTCTTACACGCCCTCGCTCTCCACCCTAGACCGAGAGAGGTCATTGAATGACTTCCCACCTCAAAAAAAACCGTAGGAACTAACTATTTTCGTAGTTGATCATTAATTATTTGGGCAGAGCAGAGTGACACAAATGGCAATTATTATGTATAAGTCACAAATATAAAAAGTTTAATCGTACATTTCAGGTTATTGTCATCTTCGCTCACCAAGCAATGTCACTGATGGAGAAAAACTTCCCCAGAGCCAATGAGTTCATCCCAGAACGGTGGTTAGTCAAGAAAAATGATTCACTTTATTATGGGCATGCTCATCCGTTTGCATGCTTACCCTTTGGATTTGGAGTCCGCAGCTGTATAGGTAAGGATTTCATAATTCTGAACATCTGCTTCCTAACTATTAGGAAGTTAATAAAAAGTCTTAACTATGTAAGTTGAAGGTTTATGAGTGTACACTCCACTGATTAAAATATCTGAACAGAGAATTTGCCAGTCGTTATAGTCAGATGATAGAAGCCATACAATCTTACACCAGACTTGCCAAGGAGTATCGTGTTACCTAATTACTGTGTTGTGGTCAGGTAGGCAGTCTAAATTCGGTTAGACTGGAAGTCGACCCCAACATAGTTGGATAAAGGCAAATGGACTTTGAAGTATTTTTTAAAATTTATTTAATGAATAATTTCTACGACTAGGCCGCGCCGAAACGCATTTTACAATGCCAAGGGAAAATGAAGCAGTCATGAAACAGTTAAATGTCGTATCTGCGTGGTAGTCGAGTAACTGGACGATACTGTGGTGTGCGAACATATCCGAATGAGTTCATTTATTATTTCAATTCAATGCAAATGTAATATTAAAAATATAAAATGTGCTCCGGCCCGGTTCGTTCGGTGGCCTGTCTGAAAACCTGTCACACTTTGTCATGAAAGCGGATACCTAGGTTCGAGCCTACATTCTCAAACAGGCCTATAGATATGTCAGTAAAACTACACATTTCAAAATTGTTAAGATTCTTAATCAATCTTAATAGTCTTTTAAAAATACTTTTACTAAATATATGAGTGTTGGTGAAGCCATTAATAAATAACACCCAAAGTATCAAATACTTGGAATATTATTATAGAACTGCCTCGTTCGTGTAGTGGCCGCAAGCGGTACGACTGAGCATTAGATTATGGTCCCAAAGAAAACTTCCGGGATAAAAATATATTCTGCTATTCCAGCTATTCTAATTATATACATGATCTACCCGTCCCGTGTATCAAGTTTCATCCAAATCCGTTGAGGTGTTCGAACGTGAAGAAATAACGAAACATACGCAAACACACACTTTCGCATTTATAATATTAGTTGTACTCCCGGGTACCGTAACCCGAAGTATAGATTAATGGGATTCACTTACTATTACTTAGAATTTTACCACAACTGGCACATGTACTAAGACTTCGCCTAGATGTATCTCGAACGGATATACAGCGTAATATTTAGACCTGTGTCGATCGATCATTTGTCGTAACCCGGGTCGATCATGACCCACTCGTATGGTGATCGGGTTAAAAAGATTCGATCATTTCGATCATTCGGGTCGCAGTTCGTATACAATAACCGATTGACGTATGCTGAAATGAAACTAGCTAAACGTTGAAACGGTATCTATTATACCTTTTTGGATTCCTCATGAGTGAATCTTATTATTTTAAGTTATTACGTAATGACAAAATAAAAAAATAACACGACTAAAACTAAATTTGTACAGTTAAATTAGGTAAGCTAATGTTAATTTCAATATTCACATTCACACATTCATGCAAAATACATAAACACCAACACCAAACAGTTTCCCTATTTTAATAAGCAATCACTCGCAATATAATTTCTTAGAAACCACTAAAACAAGCAAACAAAACAACACCTGAATATTGCGATCCGATTTTCACATTCGTGTCGCGACCCGCGGGTCATAAGTTACTAGTGCAACTGATCGGATCTCTTCAAATAAAATTCAATCACGCGATCGATAGCTTGCGGCTCAGCGTCGCGAGCGATCCTGTACAACCCGGTTTCTTTTGGAGAAAGAGTGAGGTGAATGAAAGTGCAATATCATGTATGTAAAGGAAAGAGATAGAAGACATTTTGCTTGTTACGTCGTGTTGTGTCATTGAATGCACGACTCAATCGATTGTACGAGCACGCAATTAGTTACCATAATGTTATGATAATAAAGTCCAATTTGGTTTATTTTGTTACCTGGTGATCGAGTCAAATAAGATCGGGTGCTTTTGAGATTCGTGATTCTATCACTCGGGTACAGGTTGCGATCGAATCAAAAAGATTCGATCAATCGTGATCGACACAGGTCTAGTAATATTATCTACGTTTATATGATACTCTTCTGTCCCCAGGTCGTCGTATAGCTGAACTGGAAATGGATACATTTATTTCGAAGCTTATAGAAAACTTCCAAATAGAATGGTTCGGACCTCCACCGAAAACTGTTCATCGAGCCCTAAATTACATTATGGGTCCTTACAATTTTATATTCAAAGACATCAAATAAGTTTGGTTTGAATATTTTTATTGGGAAATATGGCTGACATCATTGTTATTGAATTAATTAAATATCTATATAAAAAATATTATGAATTATCTTTATAATCTATTAACAGGAAAACATTTGATTCTTTAGTTCTTAGTTTGTAATATTGTAAGATTTGTAAGTTGTTGTTTGTATTGTTGTTGTTGTAATGTTTTATATAATTCAGTTAGTTTCTAGATTAAGAAATGTTATGATTATTCTACAGTAGGCTGAGTGCTTGTGGTAGGTAACATTTGGCCTTCTTAACAAAGTATGAATGAATGTAAAGCCTGATTGAACCAAATGGCAAGGACCTACGTTCCATCTGGTAGAGCCAGAGATATGGGCAATCGAGGCTCTTCCACTGGCGTCATAGCCGCAACTGCCGTCATTTTTGCCACCTCGCCATCGCACTCAAAACTACCGCAGCAGGTGAACATCAGAATGACGGGTGTATTTTTGATCTGAGCAAATTAGTTACTATAGATAGTAAGTATGAAAATGCTAGCGAAGCAATGTTCCGGCAATATGCTCGAACGTACCAAAAGCAGAATCAGATGCGGCAAAAGGTTCAAAAGTAATTTTAAAAATAAAAATTCTACATTTAAACGTCTGCTTATTTTATACTGGCAATCACGACGAAACTTATATAGGAACATTTATAGGCGTTTCCTGCAGTGCCTAACAGAAAACGATTGATGTTCAAAACTGTCTTTGCATAGCTAATTAAAACTAGTAGCAATCATAAACAACAAAAATTTGATAAAGTAGCTGTACTTGCGGTTTCAACCGCATCTTTGGTTACTGCTCCGCTTCCGAGGGTCGTAGCGTGAGGTTATATAGCCAAAGTCTTCCTCAAAAAATAGGCTAGTTCCTGAGATTATAGCGTTGAACACATCAACAACAGACAACATCAAGACAATAACAACCAACAACAAGTCAACAACTGCCAATAACAAGAAGTCAACAACAGCCAGTAAAAACCACAAAAAGCACACAAACAACTCAACAAAAAGTCATTAACAACCAACAACAAGTCAGCAACAACCCACTCAAAGTCAATCATCGGCTTACTGCAAGAACTCATTAACTGACAAATACAAAAAGACACTTTTAGTTACGAAAAGTGGCTTTATTCAAAGTTTCACATATATATCGTCTGCTTACTGCAAGTATTTACTCATATTAACTGACAGCTACAAAACTTTGAATAAAGCCATTTTTAGTGACTAAAAATGCAATTAACACGAACAACAACTCAAAAATAACCATTAACCATCAACATACACATGATATGGAGATATTCCCATCTGCCCTTCAAGCTTTTAAAAAAAAAGCTCGAAAGGGGCAGATGCGTTCAAATGGCGCGCCGGAACATGTTTTGTTAATGCGTTGATATTTGATTTTTGCTTTTGCACTGGCCAGAGCGGTGTTATTGTATATAAAATAATGTTGTTCTTGTTCATTAAAGCAAAAGAGTTATTAAAAATGTAATCATTTCAAAAAGAAAGACTTGTGTATGGATTTTTATCAATTGTACGATGATTCCCGTAAAGTCAAGTATAACGAGTGCCAAATGATAATTTCTCGTGCAGGGCAGTGTTGGGGAAAAAATTATTTTGATTGATGACTAATGATTAAAATATTCAATCATGACTAATGAGTAATAAACTAATAACTAAAAAAATCAATCATTTGTCATGATTTATGACTGATTAGTTTTAATTGTTAGTCATTAGTCATGACTAAATTTACCATGACTAATTTTAGGTTTGCTTACCGTCCATTAAAAAAAACCGACTGCTATACTTAATATTATTATAATGCTGAAGAGTGGTTGAGTTGTTGCTGTCGTTATTAAGTTTTTGTTGGTTGTTGTTGAGCTGTTGGTTATTATGGACTTTGGTTATTGTTGGCTGTTGTACTCAACAACAGCCAGCAATAACCAAAGATGATGTTGTTGGTGGTTATTGACTTATAGTGAGTTGTTGTTGCGTAGATATCGGATGCAGTTGAGTTGTTGTTGGTAGTTTTTGACTTGTAGTAAGTTGTTGTCGACTTGTTGTTGGTTATTATTGGCTTATGTTCGAGTTGTTGCGTGTTATTGTTGATTTTTGTTGGCTGTTGTCGACTTGTTTTTTTATTGTTGTTGACTTATTGTTAGCTGTTGTTGACTTGTTGTTGGTTGATATTGACTTTTTGATAGCTGTTGTTGCCTTTTTGTTGAGGTTTTTGTTTGATTGAATTCTATAATCTCAGAAACTATTGAGGAAGGCTGCAGGCTAAATAATCTTTTTAAGGAAGGCTGCAGGCTATATAATCTTAAGCTAAGACCCAAAAAGCGGAAGCGGAGCAGTAACCAAAGAGGCGGGTGAAATCCAAGGGACAGCTACTTCACAAAATGTTTGTTATTTATGAATGCTACTAAGTATTAAATAGCTATCCAACGGCAGTTTTGAACCTCAATCGTTTTCATTCAAGAAACACCTGTGGTACAAATGTTCCTATATAAGTTTCGTCGTGATTGTCAGTATAAAATAAGCAGGCGTTTAAATATAGAATTTTATTACGTACGTACACTCGTCATCCTGATGTTTATCGCAGCAGAGCCCTCATAGGAGCGGAACTTAAAATGTATTGCTAATTGTGACCCTGTATTTTATTGTATGTAGTTCTTGAAATAAAATATTTGCAAAACATATTAAGTACTTTATGGAACCAAAAGTAAATAATCAACACACATATAAAAAGTCGGTTGGTAAGATACTCCATTAGTGAGGTCCTTCCTCATCAATTGAGTATTTTACTGACCGAACCGACCTGAGAGATCTGCCGGCGAAGTCACACAAGACCCAAATTCAACCGAACGACGCGCGACATTTCACCAACGCGAGTTCCCGTGCGGCCGATGGTTTGGGCTTTGGCTGATTTTCTCCCGAATTAAAAGTTTCTTCTATTAAACATACTTTTTACAAAATGGGTGCCATAAGATAGGGATGTCTTAAGAACAGCAGAAAAAGAACCCAAACTTAAAGAATATCGATTTATTTTTCTTTTCTCATAAAAATTAAGGTAGCCATAATTTTTAAAACATTGTTGAGACAGTTACAAATTCAAACCACAGATGGCGCTACGTTAAAGTTAGACTTAATATGTCTTTACCAATGAAATTACTGTTTTATAAAACGGGTTGGTTTGAAGTGTTATATTTTTATATTTTACCTATTATATCTACATTTTAAACTTGACACTGTATAATTATGGTCATCCAATATACCTTTTTTAATAGCCTTCAGCATAATAGGAGTGTGCCCTGAACTAAAGCTCACGGCCCTCTTATAGCCCTCTTCAGTCTGTTTATGACAGACAAGGAATTGTATTACGAAAACACTGAAATAGGCATTCATACTAAGACGACCCACTGACCCATAAGATTTCGTGGAAATATGTTTAATTTTCCTTGATTATTTTCAATTGTAAGGCTCACATTTTCAAAAGGCATATTAGTCTAATAATCCACAAGGTACTGTAATGAGGCTCTTTTGTTTTTTTAACCAAAAGCTAAATATCTTGATAGTCTAATAATCATATAAATAAAAAAAATATATCAGATGCCCATAGTTTTGCCAATAACTGTACTAACGTTTCATGAACGATATTACATAAAACAATGTTACATAAAAATACAGGAAAAACAATTAATTACCATATAATATTACATGTACCTAATCTTAACGATATTAAACAAAATAACACCTTTGATAACTTCACATCAACGACTCACGTGTTTTCAAAACTCACATAATCATCAAATTATAAAAACCGACTCTTTCACAACACATTACGACAGTTATTTGAATGAGTGAAGCTATGTTATATTTATCAACTGACTTCATTCAACGCTGGTTTAATAATAATCAAGGTCAAACGCGTTTTTTGTAAACGCGTTTGTACGCTAGTCTCGTCAGATCATTCGCCGTTCGCCATTCCTATAATTTTAAATCAAGTTTTACGCGATTTTCTTTTATAAATGAAATGCAAATGAATGTGAAACGATCTCATTCAATCATAACATGATAAGTTTAATTGTGAATTTGAAGATACAGTGATTAATATTTTAGGGGTGGATTTATTGAAGTGAATATCTGCTGTCAACAAAATTTAAAGATATATGCATATATAATCTGCGTTTGATCAGTAGTGTAATGAGTGTATTGATTATTGTGACTCGGCATTTACAGTAATATCTTTAGTTGGGCAGTGGGTACGCGTGATGCGATAACAACACTATCGGCTGATTGTGTTATTGTATCATCAACAATACCAAAATGCAGACGACAAGGTTCAAGCCACTTTTCAATTTAGTGGCTATTAATAAGGAATTTATCAGGTTAGTGTATTTTTGGACTATCAGCTTGCCTAAAATATTTAGCTTCATATCCAGGTAAAGGCAATCATCTCTCTTTTCTATGCTTTTTTGTCTTTTCGGTAAAAGTCAAGTTAAACTTCGCCTTGGTCTGTGGCGATGCTGTCTGGCATTTAATGGGACCCCGTTCGGTACCTCGTTCTTACCGCCCACTTCTCATCCAATATGAGGCAGACAACTATCAGTGTATTTATTTTTAGATAATTATACTGAGTTTAGTTAGCATCACCTAATCCGAACCTCTGTTTCATTCATTCAATGTAAATAATACAGTCTGACTCAACAAGTGTTTTTATTGTAGTTACTTATTGTGAATCCTATTGTAGATGTTATGTATTCATAAAGATTTTCCAGTTGATTTAAAATTCATACATTACTAAATTACATTATTTTTCAAGTCGTCGTATCTAGCTGTCAATTGATAAACTATAATGTTAAAGATTTGACTGAAAAATTGCGTACCTCCACTTTATATGGTGTCCCTGCGCTTGGGCAATTTTCCTGTTTGCTTAAATTTTATATTGTTCTTGTCATCCTATTTGCCCCCCTGGCCAAGTGGATAGTCTCAGACACCCGATTACAAATATTTCCCATTAAAGGAAATTTTTAGAAACGGAACTGGAATATTTATTTATTTTTATAATACTTTATTGTACACCTCATAATGTAAACAAGACATACACGAATAATATGTTTGCTGCTAGGTACATAGCATCTAATTCTTTACGTCTAAATTGTATGTATCGACTTATTCGCTACGTTTATCATCAATTAGCAGGTA
Source organism: Mythimna impura (assembly GCA_905147345.3). Classification (NCBI taxonomy): domain Eukaryota; kingdom Metazoa; phylum Arthropoda; class Insecta; order Lepidoptera; family Noctuidae; genus Mythimna; species Mythimna impura. The sequence goes on along the minus strand of LR990347.1, from coordinate 9,675,820 downwards.
CAGACATGGATATTTTTATGTGTTGATAGACATTGATTCATTCACAATAATATTTCATCAGATTCGATCCTAGGTATAAAATACTTGATGGCTTGAAATTCAAAGTCATGCAGAAGGACGAGTGATAAAAGTAAAGATTATCTCTTAAAAATAGCATAGCTACTGTTCAGATAACATATCAATTAATATTATTTGCTCTAGGTATATCCAGCAAGGCTGCCATGTTCAGATTTTATTTTCTTTCTACACTAATATTATAAAGAGTTTGTTTTTTTGTTTTTATGTTATTTTGTTTGTAGGAGGTAATCTCTGGAAGTACTGGTCCGATTACTAAAATTTCACCAATATTAAGCTACTTTATTCCTGAGTGACATAGGCTTTATTATATGTACGCGGGCGAAGCCGCGGGCAAAAGCTAGTTTTTTATATTAATAAGGATATGGACACTACAACGCACGTTCATAGTGTATGTTATTTGTCCATTTGAGTGACGAATAAGCGTATTTGTCGTAGATTACTGACGATAACTATGTACGCTAAAAAATAAATCGAGTTTTTTTTTTTAAACATACCTCTAAATCTATACGAAATATTCAATGTCATTTATGAAGTTCAAATAGGTTTTGAGAAAGGTTTTCTTATACCGAGTTGTTTTCAGAACGGTAGCTGTAAGTAGCACTGCTGTAAAGCTAGATGCCAACTTGAAGTCATGGAGAGAGATCCCCGGACCCTCGTCTTTACCCATCATTGGGCAAATGCTTCACTTCATGCCTGGAGGTAAATTACATTGGCACAAGAATGTTAGTGGAAGATCATCTTTCAAAGTTAATGCTACAGTTGGGAAATGCAGCCGCAATAGTTGTTTCGTTTTAGCATGGCGTTATTAGAGGCTTGATTGACCCACTTACATTTAAGGCCTTTTTTGTGCAAGTTGCAGATACATGCATTTTTGGCCTAATAATATTCTTTTTTTTTATATAAACCAGTGCTTGACTGCGATCTCACCTGATGGTAAGCAGTGATGCAATCATTGATGGTGAGCCGCACTAGTTTATTTCTAATTAAAAAACGGAAATAAGGGAACAAAACCATTTTAAAACCATTGTGATTCTCGATCATAGTTTCTGAGTAATTAAAAACAATACGTTGAAAGGCCAAAAGCGTTGGAAGGCCTTCCATAAGATAGACCAATAAATTAGTGAGGGTCGCATGAATCTGATGGATGCGAGACGCTTGGGAGAGGTTGTTGTGGCAACACTTGGTGTAGCCCTATGTCCAGTGGACGTCTTTCGGCTGAAATGATGATGGTGAAAAACGATACAAAGTTATTGTTCAGTGTCATTTTATACTACAGTTTAATGATTAATATCTCTTGATACTAACCACTACTCATCAGGTAAGCTATTAATTTATTTGAATAACGAAATAATTTGTTAAACTTTTTTGAACAGGTCACTTGCACGGCATCGAAGGAGTTGATGGAACCATGAAACTATTTGAGTTGTATGGACCCATTGTGAGATTCGATAGTATGTTAGGCAAGGAACCTATGATTTTACTCAAAGATCCTGAATCCTGTGAATATGTAAGTAGGTTTGCTTATTTCTTTCTTTACACGTAAAGAAAGAAGTAAGATCGTATTTACAGACTATTAACCAATCACGGTTGACTTCATCACTTGGCTTCAAAGTTATGGGCACACGAATTTTATTCTAATATCGCTATAAAATACAATGACTGGTATGCATTATGCATTGTTTTAAACTTTGACCTGTATTTTTCAGATATTACGAAGTGAAAATTGGATGCCTATCCGTCCGGGTTTCATGAGCCTTCATTACTACAGAACAAAATATAAGAGCAGTAAAGGACTTAAAGTTCACGCTACAGGCCTTGTTACCGAGTAAGTTAAAAAAAATATTATCAAAACCCGTATGTTTCAAAATACGAAATCAATATAATAAATGGTTTAAAATGATTTACTTCCAGCCAGGGTGAAGTATGGAAAGAATTTCGTTCTACTGTCAACCCAGTCATGTTACAACCTAAGACGATCAAACTATATGCCACAGTACTTGATGAAGTAGCACAAGATATGATCAAAAGGTAAGTTATGAATGATCCAAAAAAATAATGAATTTTTTTTTTATAAGCAACTAAAAATAATTTCAGGATGAAAGCTCACCGTGATGAAAAGAATATGATTACTAGAGATTTTGATAAAGAAATGAATTTATGGGCCCTAGAATCCATCGGCACTGTCGCTCTTGGGTGCCGACTAAACTGCTTCGATCCCAAGTTGCCTGCAGACTCTCCAGAATGGCAGTTGATTCAGTGCGTTCACGACCTGTTCAATATAGCCAATGAATTAGATTTCAAGCCAAGCATTTGGAGATGGTTTTCGACGCCAATGTTCAAGAAAGCTATGAAGTTGTATGAACATCATGAGGAGTAAGTTCAATATGATTTTCATTCGTCCTAATGTTTTTTCTTCAATTGAAGTACAGAATATTATAATGTAAATATTATAACATTATTCATGGTTTCCAGTTTAACAAAACACTTTATCAAAAAAGGAAAAGAGCAGCTCAAGAATAAGTCTGATCAAGAGAAAGGAGTTTTAGGAAAGTTATTAGAAATTAATGAAGAAGTGGCTCACATTATGGCTAGTGATATGTTGTTTGCTGGTGTAGATACGGTATATATAACTTCGATTTTAAAACTAAACAAACATAAAGATGATTCTTACTTAAATCTGTACGAAATGTTTATTTTATTAAATAAGATTTCATCCTGTTATCCAGGCCGCCAATACAGTAACAGCAACCCTCTACCTTCTGGCTAAGAACCCGGACAAACAAGCGAAGCTAAGGGAGGAGATAATGTCAAAATCGGAACGAAGACCGTATCTCAGAGCTTGCATCAAAGAATCATTGAGAATAATGCCGGTAGTATCGGGAAATGTTCGGAAAACAACAAAAGATTTTGGTATTTTGGGCTATAAGATACCTAAAGACGTAAGTATGATGATATTATTTTAAGAAGCTCTCTTTCCGTTCTGTCTTCATTATGGTCACAATAATAATAATTCTGAACTGAATGTTATAATAACTGGAAGTCATAGGCTCATACACGAAATGACATTACCAACTTTATTCTCTCTGTAAATGTTTAGCCGTCTATTTCTTTATCTCAACTTCTGTTTAATTCATCGCCTTTTGTTTTTCCAGTATTACAAAATAGCACTACTTCATTAAATGAGTATGGCCTGTCATTACAGATGCAAGTTGTATTCGCCCATAGAGATATGTCGCTGTTGGATGAGAATTTCCCGCGCGCACGAGAGTACATCCCTGAGCGGTGGATAACCAGTAAAGATGATCCACTTTACTACGGCAATGCCAATCCATTTGCCCATCAGCCTTTTGGCTTCGGAGTCCGCAGCTGTATAGGTAATTGGAATTTGGATTTAATATAATTTTTCACGCACACACACACAGGACCGTTCATTGCGGCGACACTTGGGGGAGGCCTATGTCCAGCAGTGGGCGTCTTTCGGCTGAAATAATGATGATAATTTTTCAAACAAATCGCCCAAGTAGAAGGTTTTGTGTTGTGTGAAAACTCAAAGAAGTCGCAAATTTTTCTAATAGATATAAAGCTAGAATTTACAAGGAATATAGCCTTGTAAAAATCTAGCCGTAAAAGTATATAAACTATGCGTAGAAGCGAAAGTCCCACCACCCTAATACTGACACGCTAGTGTACATAAAATATATTAATTTGCTTCATTCCTAGGTCGCCGCATAGCTGAATTGGAAATGGATACATTTGTAGCGAGACTAATAGAAAACTTCCAAGTGGAATGGTTCGGACCTCCACCAACAATACATCAAGCCTCTCTCAACTATATCAAGGGTCCTTACAATTTCGTATTCAAGGATGTAAAATAACAGTTTTGTTTTTGACCAAGCCAAAGCATTCGATTCTGTAAATCACAAAATATTATTTTTAAATATACTTACTCACACCTCAGTACTTTTTAAGATACGATTTTTTGAAAGGAGTTCTCAATGAACTAGTTTAGGACCTCTTTTGTTTTAATACTCGACAGTAAATTATTATCATTCCTTTATAACAATTGGTAATTGGTGTAGTATTTACAGATAAATAATAACTATAATGTAATAATAAGTTAATTAATAATATAATAAATATACAAAACAGTTTTAGAATTAAAGATTCTGGGTAGCGAGTTGTGATTTTCTCGTGATTATTATTTTTAGCAAGAGCGTAAGTATGCATGAATATCTTAATTTAACATGATTGTCTTAAAATAATTAAATTGTTGTTATACAACAAAACAAGACGCCTTACGTCTCTAACATATGACTTGATACGACATGTGAAGTATCAGTGTCATGAGCGAAAGTAACAATTTAAGATTTTTTTTTTTCCAAGATTTAGAATAACCACGCAGTCCATCTTTGAAACCACAAATAAGTTTTCCCTAAGTCTAGGCATTGCTTGCTAAAATCTGTCGAATGTTGACCAAAGTATTTTTTTTAGTAATTCAACGTTGGTTTCATTCCACCGCCACCATTATAAGTTTTATTTTTTACAAAAATATATTTTTATATCGTAATTTTGTTTCATTATTGTCAGAGTTACAAAACAATATCAAATTACAAACAGTATGTTTAAGGTAGTTTTCACTAACACTTGGTAATACCTAAAATATTGCGAAAATATTATTGCACTACTGTGTTTCCACCTTATTGGCTCTCAATCAAACTTTAGATATTGAACATGCACTTTTATTCAGGTATTCTACGTGTCACCAAGTACTTAGGAAATGGGCATAATAACAATGTAAATAAAGGGTTTTATATCAAAAATATAACTTATTTGCTATTTTTTCATCTTTCAGAGTCAATCACCCATGTTTTAGCCTATTGTCAGTGTTTGGTACTAAGTATTTTAGCACGCATCGGGTGATGGCCCGATTTACTGTCATTAAGGAACTCAAGATGCACCAAGTAGACTTTTCGTGGATTTCGGATATTGATGATAAAATAATAGGTAAATTTTATTTGTTGCAAAACTCTCTGTTAATTGTTTTGTATGAATGAATGAAAGATAGATTTATTTGCTAGTATCTGTATTCTAGCAAATAATTCATTACAATTATTATCCTTTTTTTTTAGGTGGGAAAATCATCCAATGACAAATCCCGCTTTTGGGCGAAGCGGGAGATAATGTCAAACTTTTACTGACTAAAAACCCACTCCTGTTCCTTCGTTGCCTTTCATACCAGGGCCGAGTTCTCCTTTGCTAGCATTACTGATTCGCAGAAGGAAGCGACCGCCTGCCACTCCTCCTCGCTGCGGACCATGGCCTGTACCAAGGCCCGGCGCGAGAGATCGCCGCCGCCGATCGCCCCCACGTGGACACGGCGTTGCTCTGCCCAAGCGGGGCACACCTCCACCGTGTGCTCCACCGTGTTTTCCGGGCAGTCCACACAGTGGCGACACCCGGGCGTTTTTTCCGCACGAATCCGGCGCATGGACCTCCCGAACTTACCATGTCCGGTGAGGACCTGCGTCATGTGGAAGGTGAGGACGCCGTGAGGCCTTTTCAGCCACGCCTCAAAGAGGGGACTTACCGCCATAATTGTGGCGTGCCCAGTATATTTTGGTGGTAACAATTTCAGATGGTTTCACTGTATTCGACTTTTAAGTCGTGCAAATACATGCATGGTTGGTACAGTTGAGCTTACATCAAGATAATGTCAGTATTTATCACCAGTTATTAAAATGTCAATAAAATAAGATGTCAAAATAATAATGTTAATAGTTGGATAACAAATAAAATAAATTAAAAATAAAATAAAATTTTGTGTCATACAAGTTTGAAATTCAAAAAGTCGTCAATTGAATAAAAAAACATCTGTCACATAGCCAGTTATAAAATATTTTGTTAAAGTCTAGTTAATTGAGTTTTCACATCTTTTCGGGTAGTTTGTTGTAAATAATATCCGGAATCCATCTTGAGTGAGCCTATGTGTCACCTGCGCCAAGGTCAAAGACGCTATTATGTGTAATGATATTATGAGATGTGAAGATATTGGGTTAATAAAAACAATAATTACATTATTAACATTATGTATTACGATGATTATGATAATCAAGTATGACAGGTCTGCTAAACTGCTTGTAGTCACAATAGAAAACCAAATAAACTACTAAATGCAACAATAATTGTTGCATCAGTGGACAAAATCAAAATAATTAGATATTTGTAAAAACACCACAATCATGGCGGTAAGTCCCCTTATTGAGGAGTAGCTGGAAAGGCGCCACGGCATCCTTACCTTCCGCATGATACTGGTCCTCACCAGATATGGTATGTTCGGGGTGTCCCTGTTCCGGGCTTAGGCGGAAAAGAAGCCGGGGTGTCAATACGAAAGAGATGTCAGCAAAACCGTAGGGACCCAGCAGAGCCGTGTCCTTAACGCAGAGGGCAAATGAAGGAACATAAGTGGGTTTTAGTCAGTAAAAGTGATACCTCACCCTAGAAGTAATTTGACGATTTCCTAACTAAAAAAAAAGGGTCGTTTTCCTCCAGCAACTTTAGGGTATCTTCTGATATTGTTTTGTCCATTTTTATAGGTTTTGTTTCAGATTCTGTCTACATAATGTCTTGCAACCAATAGATAATATTTCTTTTGGAACTTCGGTCGAACTCTTTAGATAGTGGTTTTAATATATTTTCTTGACTAGGCGTGTGTGGAGCAGTGGTGGCCGAGTGAAAACGGCCTCGACTGAGCAGTGGTGGCCGAGTGGTAACGGCCCCGACACGAGTTGTAGTTTCCAGGTTCAATCCCAGCCAGGCGCATTACTTTATGTAATTTTTTTCATCACCACTGCTTTCAAAACGGTGAAGGAAAACATCTTGAGGAAACCGGCATGTCCTAGAACCAAAAATTCGAAGACATGTGACCGACCCGCACTGGGCCAGCGTGGTGGATTACGGTCCATTCCCTCTCCTAGAGAGGAGGCCTGAGTCCCAACAGTGGAAACATTATAAGGCCGACTATGCTAGACGTGTACTTTCAAAGCCATTTGCGGCAGGTGGTCACCATTCATTCAAAAGTTATACAGGTTAACTTTCTACTGACATTTTTCATACATCTTATAGTTTTCAGGCAACTTTACTATTAGTTATTCACAAGGCGCTTGTTTTCAATTAGTTGGTTGAATCTCCTTGAACCCTCAATACGACTGTCAAAAGGAAAGACTCGGGCATGGAACTGATGCATGGAAATAGTTAGTACGCGCCGTACAATTATGGCCGTGTTGCCGTGTAAAAATAATATCAAATAATCATAGATTGTAGAAACATGCGTAATCTGTGTTTCTTAGGTTTTTCTTTGAGAATGTTAAAATGTAAAAGTCGCTTCCTCAATGGAGAAGAAAACTAAATCAAAGAATAATAATCAAAATATTAGAAATCCGATCGATTTATGTATCAACACTTATCTAAAAATAATCGCAACGTTGTGAGAGAGTTCATCGCGGACTTAGCTGTATAATTTTGTTGTTATTTTAATCAATAAAGAGCCGCAGTAATGCGCTTAGAAGGAAACTTAAAACAAAAACTCCCTTTACAGTGAAAATATGCATCTTCCGAGAAAACACTGTTATTAACCATTGCAAGGTATTGAAAAACCTCTACATTGCAAAGGAATAGTAATAAGTAAAAATAATTATAGGTACTATAAAGACAACACTGAAATGACTCTGTATCCGAGTATCAAGCAATCAACAAAAATTCCTATTTTTTTTTTATGGAATTCTTTATAAGACTTCAAATTAATATCATAATTCTAATCATAATTATTTAGGATAGTTTGGTAGTTTACTTTTTCTATATTTACTGGGTATCAAACGGGCATGCTTCTTTATACAAAATGTTTTTAACAAGTTTACAGTACCTTTATGAAAAAACATCTTTCAAATATATTCTGGCTAAACAGCCGTCACAACTTACCTTTGTACCTGTCACAACCACAGTCACAACTTACCTCGGTGTTAGAAGAGTTGTGACAAAGGGAGTCGTTTTAAATTTCGTGGATGAACCTTCCTCGGTCTTCCCTAATCAGGTGTAGATACCACCTTCATAATTATAAAAATTAGCTTAAAGAAAGTAGTGCTTTGTATTCCGCAGGAGAAAAATCTAATCTCGATTTCAAGATTCTGAGATCGATTCACAGAATCGATTTATTATTTAAAATCGATTTAAAAATTTGATTTTCTTGACCTTTAAAATCGATTTTTCGATTCGACCGTAGATCGTGATCCCTACACTTGATGTCGTACGTAAAGCAATCTGTAGTCCGCCCAAACCAAATTCGAACTTCAACTTGTTTCGGTTTTGTTCCTGATTTCGTTCGTCCATTTATAGAACAGTCTGGAGACCATAATTATTATTATTATTTAAGTCCGGAGCAGTGGTGACCGAGTGGTAACGGCCCCGACTTACGGGTTGTAGGTCGCGGGTTCAAACCCAGCCAGGCGCATTACTTTGTGTAATTTATTTCATCACCACTGCTCTCAAAACGGTGAAGGAAAACATCGTGAGGAAACCAGCATGTCCAAGAACCAAAAATTCGAAGACATGTGACATTCACCAATTCGCACTGGGCCCGCATGGTGGATTACTGTCCCTTCCCTCTCCTAGAGAGAGGAGGCCTGAGTCCCAGCAGTGGGAACATTAAAAGGCTGATTATGCTATTTAAGTCCGCCAAGAACCGCTACTGATATGGTTCGCTCCATACCAAATTAGTACGTGTGGATAATCTGGCCAGTCCAACGATTATTAAATCGATTCCAATCGAAGTCTTCCCTCTCCTAGAGAGGAAGCCTGAGTCCCAGCAGTGGAAACATTATAAGGCTGATTATGGCTTATGGCTAATCGAAGTCTAAAGAATCGAATCAGTAATAATATTCGAGATCTTTTCTAAAGATCCGCCTGCACGGTAACCAAAGGGTCGATCTTTTGAAAAAATGGTCTTAAAAAGTACGGTACAGATGATATCCTACTGTAGGATTATCTGTACCGTACTTTTAGGACTCATGTGTGCACTGTGCACATGTGTTTCATGAATGGTAAGTAATCGGGTGTACAACATTCTCGTATATATTATAATAGGTGCTTTGAAAGCTATCAATAATATGAATTTATAAGATTGATGTAAAAATCGATTTTCTGGACCTATAAAATCGATTCTTCGATTGATGTCGGTTCGGTTATCTTTTGCGAAAACAGATTTGGTTCGTCGTACCAAGTTGGAGCGTGTGTTAACACTATTTAGATGGATTGAAAAAAATTATTTTGATTGGTCAATCCCAATTATTTTGTGGTACCCACATAAAACTAAATGTGACATTTTCTTACAAAGTTCACACCTCGAACACATTGATTGATCAGTGCTTTATTTTATTTTGATGCTTTCACACTAGAAGTAATAATATCATCACTGCGTGATATAACTAAATATCAACCACCTCAACATGCAGACGAGCAAATTCAAGTCGCTTTTTAATTTAGCGGTCATTAATAAGAATTGTATCAGGTAAGTAGTTCTTTTTTTAAAATAAGTACTAGGTATAGATACTTAAACTCTGTCTGGATATCAGTTAAAAGATGAAGTGATTGAGATGACAGATTCCTTTTTATGAAACGATGTACAGTCAGAGATCAAAAGTGCAGTTGCACTCTACCAATGCGAAAGTGGGTAAAATTTCTTTGTTGTAGAAGGTCAATAGTCCACAACTAGTTTATTACTTTAGATTCTATGCTATCAATTAAATCAGTCATGAACCATTGACCCTCTTCTACAAATAAATTTTAGACATTTTAGCATTGGTAAGGTGGAACTGCACTTTTGACCCCTGACTGAGGTACCGTCAGGGGACAAAAGTGCAGTTCATCGCACGTTTCACTTCAAATACATAGTAAATGAAAGCTGTCGCGACGGTCACAACAATTTCTTTTTATTTTTCATTAATTACTCGCAAATAATATTTTTATGGTGCCTGCTATTCATTTAAGACAGAATATACAACGAAAGAAGCTTTGTTCCAACCCTTGGTACCATATGCTACATTTCAAAAAGTTTTACTAAAATTATCTACATGTTTTAATCATGCTACCCCACAAATAAGTTATCGAATAATGTGGGTAACTAGGCAGAAGTCAGTTGAAGCATTGATCATTTTCGTTAAATAATATATCATCCCAGCAGTGGGAACATTAAAAGGCTGAATATGCTATGCTATGCTAACATTTCATCAATTAAAAATTTAGAAAATTCTGAACCAAGTACAGAAAATATCGCAATAATATTACATAGACAATGTAATATTATTGCGATTAATGATAACGATGAATTTTAATTCATTGGCTATTTATTTCATGGGATGATAATAAATATAGAGCCAAAGATGAGATGCAGTTATATAAATGGACAGAATGTAGGAAACGGCAGATTTTGTTTTGTAACTGAAATAGCCGTTGGTCCCACATCGAATATTAATCCAAAAGTACCCTCAAACCCGGATTAATCAACGTATAATAGTAAAGCCACCAGACCAGACAGTTGAAAACCAGCAACACAAAACAAGCTCCAATCAAGGTGACCTTGGTTGGAGTTTGTTTTGTGTGCTTGGTTTGTGTTGTGGCTACACGGATGTTAAACACGGTGCGTGTTCACAAATCAGTCACTGTGGTTAGAAAGACGCGCTCCTTAAACCAAGGGCGTTGAAGGTCATGGATTACTAGCAAGGCCACCCCTGTCGAGACGCTGGATTAAGGGGTGACCAGACGGTTACAAACCAGCGTTCCAAACAAGGTGACCTTGGTTTATGTGTTTGGTTTGTGTTGCGGCTACATGAATATAAACCACGCACCGACACGTTCGGCACACCTCCACCTTATGCTCCACCGTGTCTTCCGGGTGGTTCACACCACAATGGTGACACCCGGGCGTTTCTTCCGCACGAATCCGGTGCAGGAACCTCCTGAACTTACCATGTCCGGTGAGGACCTACGTGATGCGTAAAGTGAGGACGCCGTGAGGTCTTTCCAGCCATGCCTTAAAGATGGGACTTACCGCCATAATTATGGCGTGCCCATTATTATATGCTTGAGTATTTAATTTTCGTACTGCATTAAAATTAAAACCACAACAGCAGCACATCAAAACAGCAGCAGCAGCTACAACTAAATATATGCTGATCCAATGCAGTGCAATCATCCCTACTTGCTTTACCAATTCTTCATGAAATAAGTACATTTGGGTTTTGGTCTTTTACAGAACTGCAACAGAGACAGGTACTCCTTCAAGCTCACAAAAAATAAAGCCATGGAAAGAGATACCTGGACCTTCGTCTTTGCCTTTCATTGGGCAACTGCATCACTTCATGTCTGCAGGTAAATTGTGTTCGGAATAGATCTATTGCAAGTCGTTAACCTTTGTCTCCTAGAGAGTTATTTTGACACGGTTTTCTGCATATTTGACGTTCAATAAAGCCAATACCTATTCGTGCAATAAAAATTCGACATTGGTTTTCATTCCTGGTACTTGTGAAAGGCCAATGCAAACTATTGGCATGATTTACTTTTTTCTTTTCGCCAAAAATGAAACCTAGGTTATATGTTAGAGGCCGATACGATAATTAAGATTGCGTCATTAAACTGTTTTTCTTTCTTTCTTTCAATACGAGGAATCAATAGCAATAAGAACCAGTTCTTTAAACCGTAACCGAACGAAGATGCGTATAGAAGCATTGCCAGTATATTTTTGTCAGGCGTTACCTATTTTCGTTATATTATAATGAAATGGAAATATAATACGTAATATTTTGAGGTTTCCATTGATAAAATAGATTAAATTGGTTATTACTGTAGGAAATATTTATTTCAACCTCGCAGTTTTTAATCACTAAAACTAGTAAAAAAATAAGTGATAAACGAATTCAAAAGATATGCGTTAATGTTGTGATAGTGATTGACACTATTTAATGCGTACTCACCATAAAAACCGAAACTAAAATTAATTTAACAATGGGAAACTTAAAATATCAGAAATGCAGTATTTTTATTTAAGAAAAATAACGCCCAATTTACCATAGCAATATACTAAATAGTCTCTAACTTGGTTTGGTTACGGTTGGTAGACATAATTTTTTTTTGCTATTGATTTATCATACAGTCTTTTAAGATATGACCAAGGTTTCACTTTTGGCGAAAAGATAAAATATACATTCCAGCAATGTATGGGAAAAGTTTCATTCCCCTTTCATCAAAATTAGAAATTTAAATATTTTTTATCTCAAAACCTGTCAATTATTTTAATTTTCTTTTTTGGCAGCACATCTATGTCACCTGAACCTATATTCTGGCGTGCGTTTCGTAAACCCAAATGTGGGTTTCCTTTTCAAAATTTTCAAGTTTCGGCAAAAAACACGTTTTTCCTTTAAAAGACTAATTTTTGTTATTGTCTAAATAATTATCTACATTCTGCATAGTTCACTAGGACTCGCGGAGAAGCGTCTTCCGATACCTCGCACACGAGTCTAGCCTTTTTACTATAGACCAAGTAAACCAGTAGACATTTGACAAAATTTAAAAAAAATGTTTTTGTCTTCATTCTTTGAATTGGAATTGGTGTCAGACAGTGATTTTCACGAAAAAAGATAATTGTGCGATTGACGGAGGTGACCGTGACGAGTAGTAATTAATTCTGCTTTGAACCTAGTTAGAAGCTTTTATTGAGTCTTCTGCGGATTAATTTAAGAATTTAGTTTTAATACTAATTATTTATTAACATATTTTGAATTCAAGACCTATATTTCGACATTTAAATTACTTATGACTCTTAACATTATAGACTAGTAGTTGAACTATTAATGGCATTTAAATATTTAAGTGACTATTCAAGTGAATATTGATAGTTATTTTAATTATTTTATTTTGTTGTAACTCTTAAAGTAATTAAAAATATTTTATTCAACTCTCTACAGGGATAAAATACATTTGATTTTCCAACCTTGTATCCCCCCTTTACAGGGTTACTTGTTGATATAAGCCGTGTCCTCTTAAGAAAATACAAAATATGTTCCGGACACCAGCCAAAAACGCACCACCCAAAGAAGAGACCGCAGGTCTCTCCCTGTCCAACGTCAGGCGCAGCATCGGAGAGTGGGAAGCTGGAAGTGTGAACGAGTGAAGTTTCGCCACCCGCCAACACCCACCTCGCAGGGGCAATTCCCACCGCTCAAGCCACACGCCGGAAATCTGCTGAGGTAACGGACTCCTTAGACAACTTCAAGAACCCGAATGTAATAGCGGAGACGAAAGCTTGCATAAATAAAGCAAAACTTCATTTGGGCAATTCTCGCAACCTAAAGACCGAGATCAAGTCGGAGGTGCTTGGGGCCATTGATATGCTTTATCAGTTAGTCAAGGAGTCCGAACAGCAGAGGGCGAAAGGACCTGATCAGCCGCTACCTGCACCAGGTGCAGAGGAGGCGCACCAGCCAGAACGAGGCGCTCATCTTGATATTGCAGCAGCATAGCGCCTTGATGCAGGAATGCAGCCACAGGATGGAGAGGCTCAATGGCGCCCTCAAGAAAGAGGATGAAGAGAGGGCTGATGCATCTATACAGGCGGGCCCTTTACACCCGACCTATGTGTAAGCAGTATCGCAGTCTAAGAGGGTGGTGACAGCGATCTACTCCACCATAGTCTCGTCAGCGCACGACCAGGATAGCTGTGAAGACCTCATCCAGCGAATCCGGACAAACGTCGTCGACGCGAAAACGACAGGGTTAAGGCTGCATCGTGTTAGGAAAGTAAAAGACCAGAAAGTGGTCATCGGCTGCAGCACCAAAGCGGAGTTGGCAAGGGTTGCCGAGAAGCTGCGGACTGCGCCGGCAAAGTTCCTCGTCCAGGAGAAGCCATCTTCTCGGTAACCTTTCGCAACAGGAGCTGCGAGCCCGTGTGAGGTACAGGCGGAGTGTCAGGAATCCGCACGAGTGTCATTTTGTAATGTCAGTCCCGGCGCGAGAGGTCGCTGCCACTGATTGTCTCCACGAGGATACGGCGGTGCTCCGCCTAATCGGGGAACACCTCCACCGTATGCTCCACCGTGTCGTCCGGGCTGGCCACACAATGGTAACACCCGTGCGTTTCTTCCGCCTAAATCCGATGCAGGAACCCACCGAACTTGCCATGTCCGGTGAGGACCTGAAAGGTCAGGCGGATCTGGTTTCTCTAGCCACTCCTCCGGAGGGACTTGCTACCGCGATTATCGTGTGCTTAGCGCTGGCTTGCAACAGTTGCTGTGTTCGTATTGATGGGGATTTTGTGAAAAGGAAACCTGTGGTTCTAGAACGCCAAGGGCAACTAAAGGACATAGGTGTGGTTTTAGTCAGTAAAAGATTGACACGCCCTCCTCCTCCACTTTAGAGCGGACGAAGTCGTTAGAAGATTTCTCACCACAAAAACACCTTGAGATCCCGCCAGAACTCTGTCCGCCATGCTGCGATACTGCAATTTGTCGTGGCATACTAAAGTTTATTAGATGGTCTTTCATAACTTGACCAAACCAGTTTAAGCTGGAACCTCATTGTATTGAAACTGCACTCTACACAAGGTTATTACCATGGGTAGTGTGAAAACGAAACCCTGGGCCCTGGGACGAAGGCAACGAAGGAACAGGAGTGGATTTTTAGTCAGTAAAAGTCTGACACTATCTCCCGCGCCGCCCAAGAGCGGGATTTGTCATAAAATGATTTTCCCACCTAAAAAAAAAAAGTTATTAGCTCAATGTTAATTTTTGCACCTTGGACAGGCCTATTGGTCTTGTGGTCAGTGGCCCTGACTTGTATGCAGAAGGTCGTGAGTTCAATTCCCACCCAGGACAAATGTTTGTGAGATGAGCGAGATCATTTGTTCTGTGTCTGGGTGTAATTTATCTATAATTCTAAAATATGTATGTGATTAAAAATATATCTAATACTCATTCAACAAACTCTGCTTAGTTTACGGCTTTGTGAGAAAGTTGTGGAATATTATTATTTCGGATCTACTGTACCATCTTGTGCATCAATAATATTATTTGATTTTTTTAGGATACTTTGAGTACGTACGTACATAGTTTTCTTTTCAGGTGCGTTTTCCGACATGCGGGATCCTCTAACGACCATGAAACTAATAGAAAAGTATGGACCGATCATTCGTTTAGATAGTATGTTCGGCAAGCGCCCTTTGTTGTTCCTGAGTGATCCTGAAAGCATTGAAATCGTAAGTTTTGCACTTTACTTTATTATTAGAAGTAATTTAATAGCCACTAGCTTCTGCCAGCGGCTTTGTTTGCATCTAAGAAAATTATACCTAGGGAACATACTTTCAGGACAAGAAGTATCCTGTGTGCTATGCTAGAACAAGGTCTACCGGTGTGCCATATTAGTATGATCTTCGTTTGCGACTACAAATTAATAGTCTATTTTCAAGCATTTTTTTTTGTTATAAATCGTATTATATTTGAAAGCCAACCCCCGTAGGTAAATTTCTAGTCCCATTAACATTTAATATGATTGTATAACATTGATGCATGCATACAGTATCTTCATCCCATCACGTCTCTTTATCCTTCCTGAGAATGTACCAAATAATGCTTAATATTGAAACGCCATATGGAAACAAAATAAAAACTTAAATACCTACCGATTATTTTTACATTAATTAACCTTTTGACGTGCGTAATTAGAGACACAATAGTAAGACAATGGCTTCCGGGCGCCGGCTACCGCCTGAGCGTTAATGAATTAAGTTAATTTCAGTTATTAAGCAAAAGATAAGAATAAGAAATGCATACTTCGAAAACGTCAACTAATTCTTTTTTTTATCTTTAGGAGCTTTGTCACAATATTGACTATGTCCCTCCATCCTGGCCAAATTTTGAATTATAAATTTTGGCTTCGATCTGGCCACATCCCATCGAGGAAGCTTACGTTCCTTATGGGTATCACATCTTAACCTAATTGTGAAAAATGCTTATTAATCGAGGACGTACATCATATTCTGGTGGAGTGTGAGCGGGGCGAATGCCTCGGGAGAAATCTGTTTAGCACTCTAAATATGTTGAAATCGGTATCCGCAACTGTGTTTTAAGCCTATGTCAGACGAGGCAAGAGTTCTATATAAAATATATTACAACTGTGACGGTAGGTGAAAAATTATCGATTTTTCAATAACATTGACGTTGCGCGTTGTATTAATATAAAAACTAAACTTAAAACATGTAAAAAGCACTAAAAATTTAAATTTACTTTAATTTCGGGAGTCAGTGTTTCTGGTTTGGTTTCTACGTTATTTAACAACATCTGTTCATCAGTTATTAATAATAATAACTGTTTATTTCTCACCACAAAAATGTTTACAATATAAAGGAGCTTAATTTAAAAGTACTCGATACAAAGCAAAATTTTTATATTGTACTGCAGTATATAATGTGGTGACTGTGATATGCCTCAAACAGTTTTGACCCTATCCTCTGAACTAGGTGTTAACCTGTTTGATATTTACCGAGTGTCACTACTATACAATAGATGAGTCGGTATTGCGAGTGAGAGTGGTTTGTAATTGCAAAGATGTGGGAGAAATAATGTAGGAACGTATGTATATGTATGTGTGTGGAGAGTGTGTGAGTGGGTATGATATTGGGGTATGTAATACAGGTAATGAGATTTTCTGTTTCTAAATAATCTAATTGTAATAACCAGCTCTTAACCGTATGTTTTGCATCATGTGTACTCAGTTTAATTATGTTAGTTTTTTTGTCAACTTTTCTGTAAAGGTAAGAACATAGGACAAAATATTGTCTTTTAGCAAAAGCTGTATTTTGGAGAACACTGGGTCAGGCTGGTGAGATTCCACGTCTTCCAGCATCGGGCGAGGCAACCGTTTGATGTTTTCTTATAATAGATTGGAGCACAAGGAGCTTACGAACAGTAAGCACTTTACATTCTTTGTACAGTTGTCCAGTAGGGTATCGAAATGGTTTTTTTATGATTACCTTGAGAACAGCTCTTTGGGCTGTTCTCAAGACAATGTTCCTAAGACAATGTGGCTAAGACAATGTTCCTTACCCTGGAGAGCCAGGGTAAGGAACATTGTCTTAGCTGCCCCACCCCATACTGGAACACAATAACGAATCACAGACTGACACAGCACTAAGAAGCTCTAGTGGTAATTTAAATAGGTATTCTCTATATCTAAGAGTTTTATTAGTTTTATTTCGGTATTTACTTTTATCTTGGTAGTAGGCTAGGTAAGTACGTATGTTACTGCGACTGGCCTGTTGGTCTAGTGGTTAGTGACCCTGACTGCTATACCGGAGCTGGTTCCCACTCAAGACAAATGTTTGTGTGATGAGCACTATCATTTGTTCTGTGTCTGGGTGTAATTTATCTATAATATTTATAGATGTATTTAGAAATATAATATAAGTATGTTTATCATAGAAGAGGAGAGATGAAACGCATGTTACTAAAAGAGTTATGAGTTTACATGTGGATGGATGGAGAGGGAGACCAAAGAAAAGATGGATGGATTGTGTGAAGAGTGATATGAAAGAAAAGGAAGTTAGTGATAGTATGACGAGTGACAGGGCAGAATGGAAAAAAAAAACGTGTTGCGCCGACCCCAAATAACACGGGACAAGGGCAGGAAGATGATGATGATGATCATAGTTGGGACTAGATGGCGTTGTGTGAGAGTTGTGGAATATTCCTATGGGATAACTTTCGACGTTCACGCACGAGAAGCTGCTGGCATAGCCGCTCCCTTTGCTCGAATTGGATCAATCATCATCATTTCAGCCGAAAGACGTCCACTGGTTGGACATAGGCCTTCCCCAAGTGTCGCCATAATGACCGGTCCTCTGCGTCTCGCATCCATCGGATTCCCGTGACCCTCACCAGGTCATTGGTCCACCTTGTAGGAGGCCTTCTAACGCTGCGTATTCCGGTACGTGGTCGCTATTCCAGAACCTTTCGTCCTCATAGATCATCTGTTCTGCGAGTAATGTGCCCTTAATGGGCCACTGCCACTTAAGTTTGGCGATTTTTAGGGCTATGTCTGTAACCGTTTGGATCAATGATAATCGAAAAATAATGAATCAATATTCCTTTTTCAAATGATATAAAAAGTACCTAAACAATAAGAATTAACAAGAAATAACTTTTTTCAGGTTTTACGAAATGAAAACTCATATCCCATCCGTCCTGGTTTCGAGTCCCTCGAATACTACAGAAAAGATTATAGGAAAAGCAAAGGGATTCACTTTCGTGCAACGGGCCTAATTTCGGAGTGAGTAGACTTTGAAAGAACTTGATGATTATTTGTTTAAAAGCGGAAAAATGTGTGTTTTATGTAAGTTCTAGAAGCACCCACTGACCTCATTACAGGCATTTAGTTATAATTGCATTGAATGCTATAAGCTATTCTCTCACCGCACATATGCACGATTCATGTAAGAAAGGCCAAAGAACAATGCTGCAAGAAGTTATAGGACATAATATATCATTGCACTCCAATATTTTAACCCTTTTTTTCTAGCCACGGCTTGGTCTGGCAAGAGTTCCGCTCGATAGTCAACCCTGTGATGTTGCAACCCAAAACAATCAAACTATACACGAAGGTACTCGACGAGGTGGCACTGGACATGATTGCGAGGTAACAATCAAATCATCATCTTTTTTTTCGTTAACTTGAAGTGTGATTTTTTCACAGCTTCAAGGGACCGCAGATCTGAGTATATGGTTTTAATTTCAACTCGATATCTCCATGCGTTCCCAAGATAAAGGGTGTTGACAGACAGACAGACAGACAGACGGACAACAAAGTGACCCTATAAGGGTTTAGATTTTTTCCTTTTGAGGTACGGAACCCTAAAAAGTAAAATTAAATATACAGTGTAGTCTTTTAATCCCAGCGTGATTATTGATAGGACAGAATGGATGAAAAGAAATGTGTTTCATCGACCCCAAGTAACATGAGACAAAGGCTCACAGACAGATGATCTTTTTAACCCAAAGGTCGACTGGTAAAAAATGCCTTGTTGCATTTAGTCCGCCTATGTACAACTACTGTACATATAGTTTAATTAAATTTTAATAAATAATAATATTCAATAAATCAACAATCTAGATTAGAGATATTTGCTAAATAGCCACCACCAGCCTCCAGTCTAATGATTTAAAGCAATATAAATATATAGCAATACAAATCATTTGTATACTAGCAGTGTACATTTTTTAAGCCTAACTCAAAAATAATTTCAATAAATTTCAGAATGAGAGCTAACCGCGATGAAAATAATATGATCACAAAGGAATTCGACAAGGAAATGAACCTGTGGGCTTTGGAGTCTACCGGCACAGTCGCACTTGGTTTGCGCCTCAACTGCCTCGATCCCAACTTGCCCGCAGACTCTCCTGAGTGGCAGCTGATCGAATGTGTTCACGAACTGTTCACAACAGCTAACCAGATAGACTTCATACCAAATCTCTGGAGACTGTTTCCGACGCCGTTGTTTAAGAAAGTTATGAAGGCATATGAGAATCACGACAAGTAAGTTGCAAAAAAATCGTATTTGCTAAAATCGATTTTTATTTTTTTATTTTAAAATACTGCCATCGTCGATTTGTCAAAAAAAAAACTCAAAGAACAATAAGAATAAGAATAATGCTTATTGTTCATTGTTACAATAAATTAAAGAACACCTTAAAAACTACTACATAATGGTTAATACAATTATTAGAACAATGCCCTGTACACGTCTGTTTTAAAATATTAGGACTGTCTCCGAATACCACAAAATAAGGCAATACGAGTACTAATAGTAGTTTTTTTTTTAATTTTTTAGATTAACAAAGTATTTCATCCAAAAAGGAAAGGATAACCTGAAGTATAATTCTGATAAAGAGAAGGGTGTTCTAGAGAAATTGTTAGAAATTAACGAAGAAGCGGCTCACATCATGGCTAGTGATATGTTATTTGCTGGTGTAGATACGGTAAGCACGTCATCGCCATCGGTTTCATTTGTTATAGCGTAATAGAATATAATCTACGAGCACATTCCATGAGCAATAATTATTTATATTTTTTTTTTTTTTGATCCAATAACATCCAATTAACACACAAGAGCTAAATAATCTCGAGTTATAGGTAGGTCATCATCATCATCATTTCAGCCGAAAGACGTCCACTGGTGGACATTGGCCTCTCCCAAGTGTCGCCACAATGAACGGTTCTGTGCGTCTCGCATCCATCGGACTCCCGCAACCGTTACCAAGTCATCGGTCCACCTTGTAGGAGGCCTTCCAACGCTACGTCTTCCGGTACGTGGTCGCCATTCCAGAACCTTTCGGCCCCAACGGCCATCCGTTCTGCGAGCAATGTGCCCTGCCCATTGCCACTTAAGTTTGGCGATTCTTCGTGCTATGTCGGTAACCTTGGTTCTCCTGCGAATATCCTCATTCCTGATTCGTTCCCGCAAGGAAACTCCGAGCATAGCCCTTTCCTTTGCCATTGCATATAGGTAGGTACATAGTAAATATAGACTGGAAACAGAATCTTGTGTACAAAATTGTTGTCTTTTAGCCAGTAGGTACATATGTTTAGTTGAGACTATTTGGACCCCAAACGAGGCAAGGAATGCCTGTATTTTGGAAGTCCATTGATTCCTCTTAAATCACAATGTCTTACTCACACTAATTTATAACATAAATATATATGTTTTTACATGTTGGGTTATACATTGAACTAATGCTATCCTTATAGTAGGTATTCTTTGAAACCGTAAAACAACGATAAAGCTACTTTAAAACAGCGAGAAGATCTTGAGTCGCTTCATATGTTAAGTCCTGTAACCATTTACTAATCCTGGATTTTAAATGAAATGTAGTAAAGGTGTAAATATTTAGTTTTGTGTTTATTTTATTTTAGAGTCGTGAGCTTAGTGCTTTAAATTGGCGACTTGCAAATATTGTTCGACACCTGACAGGGTTGCAAACCGGGAATCCTCTGCGTCTATTAAGAAGTTTATCGTCAAGGGGGAGCTTAGAATGGCAGCGTAGGATAGCGCGAAGAATGAAGAGTTGACGGACAGTAAGGACTTTGGATTCGGAGTAGAGCTGGGCACTAGAGTAATCTCTGCGTTTAAAGAGCATAATTTTCAGAATAGCCCCATATACGGTGTAATAATAAATCAAGTTAGAGACATTGTAACTCCAAATATATGGTACCTAATTCGATGAACTCATCATCATCATTTTAGCTGAAAGACTATCACTGATGATGGAAGTAGGCCTTTGGGGAGGCCTACTTCCATCACACGTCTCGCCACAATGACCGGTCCTATGTGTCTTACAAACAGAGTTTCTGCGACCCTCACCAGGTCATCGCTCCACCTTTTGGGAGGCCTTCTGAATTCCAGAACTTTTCATCCACATCGACCATCTGTTCTGCGGGCAATGTGCCCAATCGACTGCCACTTAAGTTTGGTGATTCTTTGGGCTTTGTCGGTTACCTTGGTTTTCCTGCAAATATCTTCATTCCTTGATGGACTATTCTGTGCTAAATAATTTCTATTTTTACATAATCATTTTAGGCTTCAAACACAGTGACAGCAACTCTCTATCTTCTCGCAAAACACCAGAAGAAGCAAGATTTATTAAGAGAAGAGATCATGTCTAAATCGGAGCGAAGACCTTACCTGAGGGCTTGTATCAAAGAGTCCCTGAGATTGATGCCCGTAGTGGCAGGGAATGCAAGAAGAACTACGAATGTGTTCCACTTACTTGGTTATGAAGTGCCGAAAGGTGTAAGTAAAATATGTACTGTCCTAAGGTGTCCTTACCCCCAAGCCAATCATTGTAGATTCAGATATAAAAATTATCAGAACAGAACAGTACTCGTTTTTTAGAGTCGATTAAAAAGTTGTGTGTCAGGCAGACTGACAACCTACTGTGTCAGTTAAAACTCCCTTTTATAGACACATAAAAAAATAACAAATATACTCGTTAATTAACAAAATCAGAAACTGATAACATAGGAAAATTATTTTTTAAATATAACATTTCAAATGTCGTCCTTCGAGACTCTGGCTCTCTTCAAAGCAATCTTTAATATTAATGAAAATGCGCCTCAAAAGTTGAGTGGGAATGTAGTTAATTTCTTGTCTAAGGTCTTTTTACATAGCATAGGTAGGATGACAGCAAGACGAAAATACGCATTTAAGATGAGAGAAAAGGATAGGTAGCTAAATTGTATGAATCCGACAGCTGTCACCCGCATCATCCTATAGCAATTGTAGTGTAATATTTTCCTTCATGCGCGGGGGGCGCGGTGTAATTTACCTCGTATATATAAACATATTTGTTATTTTTTAGGATTTCGTACCTCAAAAGCAAAAAACGGAACCCTTATAGAATCACTTCGTTGTCCGTCTGTCTGTCCGTCTATCAAGACCCTTTATCTCGGGAACGCGTGGAGTTATCGAGTTGAAATTAAAACCACATACTTAGGTCCGCGGTCCCTTGAAGCTGTGAAAAAATCAAACATCTGAGTTAACGAAAAAAAAAGATACGGCCGTTTATGTCGCAAAAAACGAACATTTCGACACTCTCAAGGAAATCAAAATTCACAGGGTACTTCCTGTTGACTCAGAATCCTGAAATTTGGCATGAAAAAAGGTCTCATAGCAACTAAAAAACTATAGGAAAAAATCTGAAAACTGTAAATTTGTAGTGACGTCACAAAAAATATCATTTTTTGCGATTCGGAAAAATTTTCGTAACTTAATTCGGGAATTGAACTGTTTTCATAGTTAAGTTTGTACGGAACACTCAATACGCGACTCCGACTTGCACTTGACCGGTTTTTTATAACTAATTACAAACTAATTAAAACACAATACACACACTTAAGACAATAACTCTTAACTAAAATATTTTTTATGCATCTACAAAAGTGAGTTTTTTCTGAGAGTGAGTTTCTTTTGTTCAAACCGTAGAAACTGATATTTAATGATTTGGGCTAGGTCTAATGACACGGCTGGCAATTATTATGTATCAGCCACCAATATAAAAATCGTCATACACTTCAGGTCGATATCATCTTCGCTCACCGAGAAATGGCCATGATGGAAAAGAACTTCCCAAGAGCCAATGAGTACATCCCAGAACGATGGTTAGCCGCGAAAAATGACCCACTTTACTATGGGAAAGCTCATCCGTTTGTGTACGTACCCTTCGGATTTGGAGCCCGTGCCTGTATCGGTAAGCATTTCATAATTTTAAACATCAGAGGGATAATCTACAATCGTTAACGCTAGTAGAAAACTTCAAATGTATGGGAATAACATCATCTCAACGTTAAATCACGTGGGCAGAACAAAGGTATAGGAGGCGTCGACGATGGCGACTCTAGAAAGAGATTCGAAACGAAACTGATCAAAAGTCAAAGTCAAAGTCAAAAAGTTTTTATTTCACATAGGCCTACATGGGCACTTATAAAACGTCAGAAGCTAGTGCACGGTTAAAATTGGTCGTTTCCTATGAAGAAGAACCGGCAAGAAACTCCATGGTTACTCTTTTACTGTTGTTTGCCGTTTACACTTGGCCTGCTGGTTCCTGACTATGAGAAAGTAAATGGAATGTGTCTCTATTTATGGAATGTATCTGCCGTGGCCAGTTTATAGAAATTGATAATTTCATGATATGGCGATCTAAAACTGGCCAAATCGATTAAACGTTAACATTTGATGATATGTCAATCCTCGATTGGCCATATAATTGACTTAGGATTTTTATGATAATGAAAAGTCTAAAGAAAGTAGGCCAAACGAGGATTGTCATATCATCAAAGTTTAACGTTTAAATCTGATCGGATCTGGCCATATCATGAAGTGATCAATTTCTATGATCTAGCCAAGACATATCTACTAATTCAAATATTTGAACCAAGAATTCGTTAGTCATACAATCTGACGTGTTACCAGTTACTGGGGTGCAGCAGCGGGTTATCTGATGTTATGTATATTTATTGATAAGCTCGCACTTGACCACTATCTCATCTGAAGGTAAACGATGATATGGTCGACGATGGAGCACGCTTGCCTAGAAGTAACCTTATGTTTATATGATACTCTTTTTCTCCAGGTCGTCGCATAGCTGAACTGGAAATGGATACATTCATTGCGAGGCTAATAGAAAATTTCCAAGTGCGCTGGTTCGGACCTCCACCGAAAACCATCCAACATTCCCTGAATTACATTAAGGGCCCTTACAATTTTGTTTTCAAGGATATCAAATAAGTCTGGTTTAGGCTTATTTGTAACTTCTTTTATACTAGAAAATATGACTGACATTATTGAGCTAATTTAAAATTTAAATACTAATAATAATTATGAAATAAGATATTTATTTTTTAAGATTTTATAATATTTTTAATCCATTTTATTATTTTGGACTATGTTTGCAATATTTTAATTGATTAATGAAAATTGTACAGTAGGGGTTAAAGATGCATAAATTTGCACTGTACGAATGTTAGTGTCTTAAATTTCTTTGTAGTAGAAGTTTAATGATCCACAACTAATTTATTCAATGCTTTAGATTCTTTACTACAAATTAAATCAGTTGTGAACAATTGACTTTCTTCTACAAGTAATTTTTTGTCACGTAGCATTAGTAGAGTGCAACTGAACTTTTGAACCCTAACTGTACATTACTGTTGTATTTAGATTAGAAAAAATATTACGTATATTGTACAGTAGGCCGCGCTTCTCGGTAGGTAACATTATGGCCTTGTCAACGAAGTCTCAATTAATGTAAAACCAGCTTTTACTGGTTTTGTAACCACTGAACTGAGGTCTACTGTACCTATATATGCACATTAATGCCACTATATATCCATCTTATCTTTCTATCTAATACATCAGTTTTTAAGAGCTGATTTTTCAATAGTCAGATGACTTTTATCCAAAAAATAAAAATAGCGGTTTGACAGCTTACGTATAAAAAATATGTCAAACGGCTATATATATTCTTCTGTTACGAAATTCCTATATGACTATTGAAAAGTTAAGCCTTAAGTTTTTAATAAATAATACAAATTACGACCAGAACTTGGCCTTATTATTTTACTCTTGTTGTACACATATCTTCCATCCACCTTTACAGAGTACAATCTAAAGGCTTCCCAGAGGCCTTAATATGACGTATTAAAATGCCAAGCGTGTGACCGATAAAGAGGTATGGAGCTATACACCCTATATAGCTCCATCCCTTTAACAATTCAGATTAGGTCGACCAAGTGGTAGGGCCTAAGGTTCTTGTACATATAAAAATCTCTTCAGACTGTAATACATAAAGACCCTACTTTTCTGACTAAGCAATCAAACAACTGTTTGAAGAACCGCGGACAAAGCTTTTGAGATGAGTAATAGAATAGAAATGTTGCCGCAAGGGACGGGACTGGAACACAAGACCAAAAGGTTTTTGTTTGTATAATCATATTTTGTGACAAACAAGCTTCGGTTTACTGAATAACTAAAGCAAGTAATGTTTCACTTAGTTGTATTTATTTAGATAATGTTTTTCTTATTTATGTGGGGTGTTCCTGAGCTATTTTCCCTTTGCTGCTTGAACTATCTTGTTGGTTTTACGATCGCAAACGTAATTGCTTAACGTTCTGGGTTCGATTTCAAGGGCGGACAATGTTTGGCCCCATTTTGACGAGTGGCTAGAGAGACACCACAGCGTCCTCAGTTTCTGCCTCACGCAGTACCGATCGCAGTTATATCGGAAAGTTCCTGTTTCGGATTGGGCGCTAAGAAACGCCCTGGTGTTACAAATGTGCGGATCGCCCGGAGGACTCTGTGAAGCATACAGTGGATGTCTGCCCCACTTGGGCAAAGCAACGGCGTGTCGTCGTAGAGGCGATTGGCGGCGGCGAACTCTTGCGTCAGGTTCTGGTCCAGGCCAAGTTATGGAGCGAAAGGTAATAGGAAGCAGTCACCTCCTTTTACGAAGCAGTAGGTAATGTGAGCGAAGGAGGTTGCGGAACACGTGAGGGAGAGGACATCACACGCTTCAGCCACCGAAACAGACAGAGTTGTGTTCTACGCGAGGAGGGTGTGGAGTCGCTAAAGTCAATAGACCAAGGCTGTTGAATCTGTCACTCCCTCTCGTTCCACAGGAGCGGGAAGTTATTTTTGATGATTTTCAACCTCAAAAGAAATTGGGATCAACCTATACAATAATAATAATATATTCTTTATTGAGAGTAACAATGAAACTCGTATAGTGTTAGTAACAATAATAAACTGGGCAAGTACGAGTTAAACTCACGAACTGAGGGTTCCGTACAAACTTGCTTATGAAAGCAGTTTGATTCCCAAATTAAGAAGATCTTTCCGAACCGCAAAAACAGTTTTTTATTTGTGATGTAACTACAACTTTACAGTTTTCAATTTTTTTCCTATAATTGTGCTATGAGACCTTGTTTCTTGCTAAATTTCAGGATTCTAGGTCAATGGAAAGTACCCTATGAATTTTGGTTCCCTTTCGAGTGTCGAAATACAGGTTTTTTGCGACATAAACGGCCGTATCTTTTCCGAACTTACCCTTTCCGGTGAGGACCTGCGTCATGCGGAAGGTAAGGACGCCGTGTTGCCTTTCCAGCCACTCCTCAAAGAGGGGACTTACCGCCATAATCAGCACTCCAGCTGAGACACTGGAGCAAAGATTCACAACACAGCCTGTTAGCAATCATGCCCAGGATACTGCTGCGCTTTTACGCATTAATGCATAAAAGTAATCAACACACATTTCCGAAAACATCTCTGCGAGACAGCCCCATCAACACCCTAAAAGCATTATTATACGGTACGCGAAGGGCAGTGTACGATCTTTGTGCAAAACATACCCACAGGCTACGGGGTCAATGAAAAGGTTGTAATAAAAACATGAAAATGAGCTCAGATCGTGAGTGATTTATTAATGCCCAACCCAGCCCAGGAACTCACCTGTAATAGAAAGGTCATTGGTCTAGGTTCATTGAAACATGCATTAAGTTTAATAATAAGAACGCTTTCAAATAAAACTCGTACCCGTTTCTTATTTATTCCATTATGGAGTGGAAAATAAAAGCAATGTTACTTACACGGCTTAAGGCGCTAAGCACGGGATTGAGGGAGTGTAATACCCTTTCAAGGCATTTGTTTGGAAGCTTTTATCGAAGCCTAAATGGAGCCCCAATGTTTGGTAACACTGAAATGGAGTAAGCACAATAGCTTCTCTGATTATATAGATGAACTAACTTCGTCCAGCTGCTTCGCTCGTGTGAATATAGAAAATTATCCGAAGGGAACACCTGGGGTATATTCATGTGCAAAATTTTATCCGAATCCGTTCAGCCATTTGAGCGTAAAGGAGTAACAAACACAAATTTTCGCCCTTATAATACTAGTTGCTGCCCGCGACTTCGTCCACATGATAGTAGAAAATTATGGGAACATTCTCCCGAGATAAAAAGTACCTATTCTATTTGCTCTTCCAGGACATGGTCTAAACTTGGTACACGAAGTTTCATCGAGATCAGTTCAGCTGTTCGAGCGTGAAGAAGTAATAAACATTCTCACACAACACATAAACTTTTGCTTCTAAAATAATAGTGTGATTAGTGTGTGTCTTAATAAATAGGCTGAAACAAGGTTTTTGTTAAATATGTATTGCTGGTATTTTTTTTTTTGGGTGGGATAATCGTCTAATGACATCCCCCGCTCTTGGGCGGAGCGGGGGATAGTGTCAGACTTTTACTGACTAAAAACCCACTCCTGTTCCTTCGTTGCCATTTTTCCAGAGCCCTGGGATCTCGTAGCAGCTCGTTTGTGGAATGCAATACCCATAGAAGTGAGGTGAGCCGAAACGCTACCAACGTTCAAAAAAAATGGTGAAGGAGCATTATCTATCACTTTAGTATTTTCTTCTCCTTTCTAAATTGCAATAATTTTTTTTTATATTTATTAGTATATTATTTTTTTATTTTTTTTATTTATGTATTATATTTTTAAGTATTATTCTCTATGTTGTTGTACACTGACAGCCCGAAATCTTTTCCTTCAGTTCAGTCCATCCAAAGGTTGTCTAGTAGAAATTGCCCTGTGCAATAAGACCGCCTATTGTACACTTATTTATATAAATGTTTGTCCTATATTATGTTAAGGTGTGCAATAAAGTTATATAATAATAATAATCTCTTTCGCATCACCCATGGCCCCAGTAGACTTCGACCCTGCTGGGCCCCTACGGTTGCTGACATCTCCTTGAGGCGCGCGTGGAACACGACGCGCCGTCGACTACTTGGGCTCGGTCCGGACAGTTATCGGACGATCGGACGGCGAGCTAACCATTGTTCGCCGTCCGCAAGCCCGCCTCTACGGTGGCCGGAAATCAAGATCGGAAATAGCCTGCCGCCAATCGCCCCCACGAGGACACGGCGGTGCTCTGCTCAGGCGGGGCACACCTCTACCGTATGCTTCACCGTGCCGTCCGGGTGGCCCACACAATGGTAGCACCCCATTATACATCAGCCTTTTTGTGGAATATTCCACGGGGACAATTATTATAATGGCTTTCTTCCACTAGGTTGATAAGACGACTTCGTCCAACCAGTCTTTCAAGTATAAACGCTTAGTCGTTAGACGGCATTTTTGCAGCCGAAGTTGACCACCTCAAGCATCCAGCAATATGGACGCCTGCAAGCCGTAAGACCGCTTGTACACGCTACGAAATTTTACCTTGTATGCTGCAGATAGGACCAATTTATCATGAACACTGAAAAATCGTGACACCACCTCACCTACCCCGCCCCCCGCACCGTAGCAACTTCGCGCGTCGGGTCTAGCGCAGACAAGTTTTTTGTCTTGGTCAACGACGAAGCAGTGTATAGTTTATGAGTAGAAAGGACACGTATTCTCGCATACAATGCCCGGTGAATTTTCTTAGTGTGTACAAGTGGCCTAAGTATGTGGCAGTCGCCTCTGTGTAAGTAACGCTTCAACGAAGTCACCTCTGCGTCAACGAAGTCACCTGTCAGCCAGTCTGCTAAACAATTAATAAGACAATTAAAAATTCCATAATTTTGTAACAAAATAAAAAAAAAACTGGGCAAGTGCGAGTCGGACTCGCGCTCTGAGGGTTCTGTACAAACTTACCTATGGAAACAATTGAATTCCCGAATTGAGTTACGAAGATTTTTCAGAACAAAAGTTTCTTTTTTGTGACGTACTCGTAACTACAAATTTACAGTTTTTTCCTATACTTATGCTATAAAATCTTGCTTTATGGCAAATTTCAAGATTCTAGATCAATGAGAATTACCCTATGAATTTTGATTCCGCTGAGAGTGTCGAAATATACGTTTTTTACGATATAAACGGCCGTATTTTTTTTTTCGTTAACTCAGAGAGTATGATTTTTCACAGCTTCAAGGGACCATAGACCTGATTATATGGTTATAACTCTTCTGGGTCCTGACAGACTGACAGACAGACAGACGAACAACAAAGTGATCATATAAGGGTTCCGTTTTTTCCTTTTGAGGTACGGAATCCTAAAAAATCATTTGGACATGTTGTTTCCAATACTCAACTTCATAACTAAGTAGTTCTACTTAGCATACCTCTTCTTTTACAATCAAATTATTAATTAACACATAAAAAGCTGGCATCGTTTTCAACCATATTATTCTTCTCAATCTGCTAGTATACGCGATATCCCCACGTCTGTCATTATAAAATGTAACGCTTTACTAAACCTCTGATTAGAGACAGTCCGACTACTTGGGGTGCAGCAGACTATCCATTTATAGTCGGCGTCCAATCATGGGAAAGATGCCAACTATTTAGCGCTCAATGAACTACTAAAATAACTACTTATTTGTAATTTCTACAAAAACTAGTCAGGACTATAACAAATGCCTCATTTACTTTGTTTTGTCTCTCATTCTATTATGGCATATTGTCTGTCATTAGTAGGCCACCAGTAGGGCGAGTAGTAGCCTATTTCAGCGTGGTCCAGTCATCGAGTCGGCCCATCACTACGTCTGATCAATTCGCCTCGGTATTCATGATGCGAAGCTGGATGTTATGAATATTAACTCGATTCACATGTCTGGTCTTAGTTAGAGGTTCAATCTTTGCTGAATCATCTCTTGGATACTCTTGGTGGTGTTGGTTTTATTTCATTACCACAAGTACTTGCTAGAAAATTACACCGGAATTTTTATCTTCACAAACTACTACTACACCTAACAAACATTAACTTATCTAGCTACTTGAATGGAGATTTAAATCATAAATGCCTCTCATGGCTAAGTTAGGGATCGAAAAACTGAAAGTGTGAGGGAGAGGATACATCCTCACACCCCAGCCGCCGCAGGAGACGCCCCAGGCATCGGAAGTCGTATGTCAAATTCCGGTTACCATAAGCGCGAACTTGCAAACGGTGAGCAATGGTTAGCTCGTCGTCCGTTAAGTAACAAGTCCCAAACGACGGGGCCAGTTAGGACCTATGCCTGCCAAATTTCATGATTACTGAACAAAAAAAGGTAGAAAAACTAAGGGAGAATTCTAAATCAGATTTGTGAACATCAAGTTGAAGCATTCACCTTATTTTTTAAATCTATTCAACTAAATGAAATTCTTTCCTGGATTTATTTAACACTGTTCCCGTGCCAACTGCCAGGCAACTAACGAACTTGCACAATCTTTGCATTCTTGCCGCAAGACTTAGTTGTTTGAAGAACGACGAGGCAGCCCCACTTTTTATTCTTATTGTCCAGTTGGGACGTCAGATCTGAATTGTAAATGGTGCTCGTTCCAGAATGTCACCTAGCTCTAACAAACAAGCTTTGTGACCTGGTCTTTGTATAGATCAGTGATATTGCATCTTTTATGCATAAACATTTTTAGGAAGCGCGTCAAAGAATCCTGTTCTTTGTTATTTTGATTATAAAGCGTCTGCGCTGTCAATGGAAAAAATATTCCAATATTATATATCTACAGTTAAACGTACAAAATATATGAAAATCAAATAGCAGTTGTAAACCACTAGATTACCACTACTGGATTACAGTAGACAGTCATTTTAGCTTTAAAGAATATTTAAAGTTATTGTTTTCGAGAGTGCGTATTATTTGTTTTCAAAAATCTCAGTAACGACTTACAGGCAAGCGATAATCATGGCGGTAAGTCTCCCTCTTTGAGAAGTGGCTGAAAAGACGCCACGGCATCCTTTCTTCTACATGAGGCAGGTCCTCACCAGTTCGGGAGGTTCATGCACCTGATTCGTGTGGAAGAAACGCCCGTGTGTCACCATTGTACAGACTGCCTGGAGGACACGGTGGGGCATACGGTGGAAGAGTGTCCCGCTTGGGCGGAGCACCACTGTGTCTTCGTGGGAGTGATTGGCGGCGGCGATCTCTCGCACCGGGCTCTGGTACGGGCCATGGTCCGGAGCAAGAAGGAATGGCAGGCGGCAATAACAATAGTGAAGTACGAGGCCGCACTCGTGAGGGAACGAACGTCCTCACGCCCCGGCCGCCTGGAACACGACTCCGATTTCCAACCACCGTAGACGTGGGCTTGCGGACGACGCCGGGATTTCTTCAAGTGAAGTTCAGTGGCTGTTTTAATTATTCGCGAATTGATTCCTAGTGGATGTTGTGATGTAAAAATTGGTGTAAATTTAGATCTGAAGTGTCTGCGCAACTAGACAATATTATGTGGAATCATTGAAACAGATGCGATCTCGGTAAAACGGAGCTGAGCATTTTATTGTAGTGTTGACTACCTCATTGAAGTTTGCCGATAAGTTTGACTTGATATATTTGCTGCCAAATACTACAAAAATATTAGAATGTGTACACCCATAATCTAATGATAAGCAAATTAACTATTCATACGAAAACATAGCCTAAAGAACTTAGTATCCAAGCCAAAAACATTAACAAAAAAATTTACACATTTTAAATTAACAAAGACGGAAAAATTCAATGACCGGACTTTTACAATTTCGATATGAATGTAGGGTAGATTTAGAATGAATCACGCGCAGTATACGAAGTCCATTTGCATTTTAGATAACATATACCATTGTTTAACCGTAATAAAATAATTTTAAGAATTAAACGTGTTATAATTTATTTCAAATAATTATATTGTGTTAAAAAGTGTGTTTTGTATCTTATCATCGCGCTGTAAGTATATTAATTATTTAACGTAAGTAAAATGATATCTAAGACTAGTTTCTGTTAGCAGCTTCGCCTGCGTGAAAGGGTGAGAGTCAAAATAGAGGGTGTACGTACCACAGCGAATTAAATTATATCAATTACTATTCAAATGTACCTAAAATGTACTATTTACGAGTTATAAAATCTGTTAGCTTCAGAACGAAATTAATTTCAAAATTAAGGTGACCCACTATATTGACATCAAGATGGCGGGTGTTCTATACAATATATAATATACCGCTGAACCAATTTTGATGAAATTTGGTACAAAGATAGAATAGAGCTTGAGAAAGGACATAGGCTATAAATTATCACGCTATTTGCTATGGGGGGTGAGCAATATTCCAAAATGTCGGTATTTAACGATTTGCCGTGACTTCGATCCCCAGTTATAGTAATAATTTTTGTGAGTATTTTGTCGACTTTTTTGTATATAATATGCGATGGTACTTCGATTACAATAATAATAGGACTTTTAGCATATTTTTAACACATCTTAGACATTTTTACTCCATATTTTTGTAAAAAGTAATCAAACATGTAATAAAATCTAAGTGGAAAAACGAAAATAATATTTCTTTTTTTCATTTAGCTACAAATTAAATATCTGAGATGAAAATCATCACGCTATCATCGACAAAGGGTTAAGCAGACAATGATGACGTTTATATAAGAACACCTATTTTACACAAAAGTCAACGAACACCGTAGTGCAGTCGTGTCTGGATTAGATCGGCACGTAAGAGGATAGTGGTTCTAAACCCAGTTTCTTTTTTTGTGATAGTTTTGTTTTATTTTACTGTAAACAAGAAATTTTTACATATTTTTGCGTTCTTACTATTATTTTTATCGACAGTCTGGTTTCTACATCAGCACTTTCGAAGCAGTTTGGTAGATTATACTGACCTTTACTATACAAGACAGAAATCCAGCGGTTATGCATTCAAACGTCTACAAAGAGATCTAAAGAGATACAATAGAGCGGCTATCAGAAAAAATGTCTTAGAAAAACTGTCATCCTATGCCTCAGTGACGCCATCTGGCTTTGAATAGCAAACACACGAATTAAATTTGTCAAACTATTTATTTAACTATCGCTCGGTAGGTGGCCAGGGGCCTTACCATGATAATGTCAAAATGTCAGACGTACGAGCGAAAAAGAGTGATGGAGCTATACACCCTATATAGCTCCATTCCTTTAACAGTCCGGTTTAGGTCGTAAAATGGATCACGTTATGAGCTCGTGGTAGAGCCTCAGTGTGTGATAAAGGTAAGGTTAAGCTTTTCAGCAATAGATGGCGTTATCACGAAATCAGCAAATGTTTCTAGACCTATTTATAAAAATTATTGAATTCTAATTAATTGCTTCGTAAATGCCAAAAATATTTACGAAAATAAACCGCAGTTAGGTCCAGTCATTTTATCATAACAAGATTTGTAAAGCGCGGTGGGCCTTGGGCGCGGTCGCCTCCTTCTGCGAAGCAGTAATGCTAGCAAAGGAGGCGGCCGCACGCGCGAGACAATAACCCTCGCGACCCAGCCGATCCGAACCGAGGGGTTCCGATCCCGATTTCCGGCCACCGTAGGCGCGGGCTTGTGGACGGCAAGCAATGGGTAGCTCACCGTCCGTCCGTCCGGTAACCGTCCGGACCGAGCCCAAGTCGTTGATAGCGCGTAGTGTTCCACGCGCGCCTCAAGGAGGTGTCAGCAACCGTAGGGGCCCAGCAAGGTCGAAGCCTATTGGGGCCATGGGTGATACGAAAGAGATTCCCGGGGCCCTGGAACAATGGCAAAGAAGGAACAGGAGTGGGTTTTATGTATGTTTCTTTCTGGTTTATGTTATGATAAAACAACGCTGTATGATTTTAAAATTATTTGTTCATTAGATTTACTAAAAGTATATCCTATACCGTAGAATTATCTTTTTTACAACACTAAATAAATGTTATTTAACGTAGGCTATCAAAAAAAAAAGTGGATAAAGTAGTTTTCAGTTGCCAAAATGTATAAATAGTCTGAGTCACGGAGTTGATGATACTGAGGTCGATACCCACAGTTTTTAGTGTGTGCACCTTTTGCTTTTAGGTAGGAAATCATCAAATACCTTCCCCCGCTCTGGGTAAAGCGAGAGGTAGTACCAGACTTTTACTGACTGAAACCCACATGTGTTCCTTTAGTTGCCCTTAGCGTTCCAGGGCTATGGTAACTTGCACGCAACAATTGCGGCAGCAAATACCTTCTTTGAGGAAAGTCTAAAAAGGCTCTCTTTCCGCCTGACGCAGGTCTTCATCGAACGTAGATGTTTCGGAAGGACCCCCAAAAAACCAGCAAATATAGGTAGGTACTTAATCACAGAAAGATGCTTCTTGAGCAGTTCGTGAAGGTTACCAGTACTTCAAGTAGTCTCTCCCTCGGACTTGACCACAACCTACTGTTTGGATGGAACAAGTACCTAATTTCAAAGATTCCAAAAATTGAAGATCATTAAGAATTTCATGAAAAACCCATGAAGACATATTTCAAACAAGGCCCCGACGTGGTTTGCGTTCCTGAAGATAGTTTGATTACGTATGATGTATCCTACATTACTTGCAGCCTTAAGTCGACAACTGGACGTTACCTCCTTAAGAGTGGTCAGTGAGTGGTGATCAACACTGGGACAACATTCTGACGGATGCCAGAGTCAGTCACAGCCCCAATTGGTTGCGACATTTGTTCGCTGTCATTTTATAGTTTTGTGGAGTCACAAAAACGGAGTAATGAGGGGGTTTTAGGGTGTTTCGAGAGGTTTCTGTTTCAAATTCGACGTGATGTAAGTCAACATCAAACTGCAACAATTTTTTCACAAATTCTTTATAAGTACCTACAGTTGTGGAGCAAGATGACATCGTAGGTTACTCTGTAGTATTTTAATAATCGCTAGCAGCAGTGGACTATCAGTGCACGTTATCCAGCTGAAGATGGGCTGAAGCCGATTATGCTCCTTCGAAATTCACCTCCGCCAAAGTTGCATAACGGACCCGGTTAAAAGTCTGCAGAGAAATAATATAATATAATATAATATAATATAATATAATATAATATAATATAATATAATATAATATAATATAATATAATATAATATAATATAATATAATATAATATAATATAATATTCCACAACTGTCACACAACGCCGTCTAGTCCCAAGCTAAGCAGAGCTTGTGTTATGAGTACTAGACAACTGATAAACATACTTATATATTTCTAAATACATACATATTATAGATAAATTACACCCAGACAGAACAAATAATCGTGCTCATCACACAAACATTTGTCCTGGGTGGGAATCGAACCCACGACCTCCGGCATAGCAGTCAGGGCCACTAACCACTAGACCAACAGGCCAGTCAAAATAATCGAAATATCATCGAGGCAAATTCTTATGGGAGGTAATTCTTTCGAAAAATCTCATAGCTCTAGCAGGCATTGGCCCTAGAGATCTTCGTCGATTTGCTGACGCGTGCAAGTTACCGTAGCTCTAGAACACTAAGGGCAATTAAAGGAACACAGGTCGGTTTCAGTCTGTAAAAGTCTGACACAAACTCTCGCTTTACCCAGAGCGGGGGAAGGTATTTGATGATTTTCTTCCTAAATGTAAAACGTGCACACACTAAAAACTGTGGGTATTGACCTCAGAACAAGATGCGTACAGACTCTTTATACATTTTGGCAACATTTAACATTTTGAAAACTACTTTATCCACTTTTTTTATAGCCTACGTAAAATAACATTTATTTAGTGTTGTTAAAAGAAAACAACGGTTTAATACACTTTTAGCCTACCGCTCCGTCGCACGCGACGGGTCCCGTCAGACGCTCAGTCGCATCGTCATCAATTAGCACTGGCGCCACGCTGCGCCGATAAGTGCCTACGTAAACAAATGTTTTTTGCGTCGACTCGTTCGTAACGTGAGTCACTTCAAGTAATGTTTTTGTTTAAGCTTATTAATGACTCTTTCAAGTCGTCTCAAGTTTTTATTATTATTTGGTTTCAATTTTTGTTTATAGAGCTGTAAACATTGACTATAGTTGGCTATAGTTGATATTTGAACTTTAAAGAATATTAGTTTTAAAAGTAAAGCGGTAACATATAGATTTTATGACTTTAATAGGTGGATGGGTTCTATCTCCATACGTTATAACAAAAAAACATACTTCATAGTAAATAAATATTTATTTTAGAGGCATATGACTAGCATGTGACATTTGCTCACGGTGAATAATTTTTCACCCAAATTAATAATTTACTACAAATAAATGCTTTCACGTAAACTAAAAATATTGTTACTGTCTGAAAGCTAAGTTTCTGCTGTAACATATATGTAAATATTATGTTGATAGGTTTATCTAATACAGAAAAATATGGAATTGATAGAAGGCATTCCCACTTACGTGAAAATACTCTTAACATTTCTGGTTATTTTTTGTTATTTTTTTTTTCAATGAAATTTGAGTAAAGAAAGATGAATAAAAAATGTAACTATTTTCTACAATAAATACCCTTTCCAATGAGGTATCACACTTGTTATTCAATAATACAATATAATTTAATATTAATATTTATTATATCTCTAAATTAGGTCGGCCGCCATAATGAGTATAATGACATTTATTTTTCGACTCCGCTTGAAACGAAAAATCTAATCTGACCTTAAATCTATTAGCGTTTGTATATTCTTTGGCTGAAAACTATTGACGAATAAACATTCAACACGATAATAATATCTTTTAACACAGAACTGGTCTCAAAATATAATAAATTGCGATATCATTATGACAAAATTCTAGGTATCAAACGAGTGCCGTGATAGCCACACATAAATACAAATATACGTATTTTAAACTTACCCAGGTTAAAATCCTGTTGCACACACATAAACTATATTCTAATTATTCACTAAATCAACAGTTTACACAGAAACACTCACTCAAAACCGAAAATATTATTTTTTACCGTAAACCGCTACTAGAATCAGCTGGCGTTCGCGCGCGAAATGCAACGACTGAATTTGGCATTTATTTTTTTTAAACTCGAATGAACCATAATAGTGGTGTGGTAATTTTTGTAGCATGACAAATTGTATCGAGAATCGACTAAAACACAGACTACAAAGATAAATTCGCGTATCAGACTGTAAGAAATATAATAATGAGGTCGTGTCGTACATGAACGAATAAAGTGACTGTAGTCACTTGGGGCGTTTGAGCGCTAAAAATTGAAGTGACTGTAGTCACTTGGGGCGTTTGAGCGGTGAACCAATCATATTAAAATCATACAGCGTTGTTTCATCATAGAATAAACCAAAAACAAACTTAAACTATCACCTTTTCCTTTTAGGGGTAGGCAGAACCACAGTTTATCAACTATTGCGACCTCAACATGTCTGTTTCTGTTTATTGATGATGATAAGTAATTTATTTGATGTATATCATGAACGAGTATTCTATTACTGGTGAGCCAAATAAATAAAATAAATTATATATCTGGACATAAGAAATACATTTTACATAATATATTTACTGAAATTAATTTCCGTTATTTGAATTAGATGTTTTTAGCACGAATCACAAGCACAGAATTATTAATTACGTTTGTGCATTTTTACTAACTTGACGCAGACAAAGTCGCGGGTAACAGCTAGTTTTATTATATAACCATCATTCATAAAATATTTATATACAACTATCATACAAATATTTGCTCCATTAGGGAATCTAAACCGCATTACTCAATGCGGCAGCCAGTCGCTCAACTACTACACCAAATATATCTGTACTTTTTACCAGAGTGCGAATAAGCACAAATCCAATTCCACAGTTACACAAACACGGGACCCTACACATCGATCCTTAGGCTCGCAACACCGCCTACGACATAATTGAATAGGAACCGATAATATTTGTCGGACGCCCGACAGTATTCTACAGACGCTACCTATTCCAATTACAACAGTAATTGGTCTTCGGTCCTGTAAATGGAAGTTCCGAATGTAGCTAAGAGATAAGAGGTCAAATTAACACTGAATGGGACTGTTTTCGTGACAATTGAAATGTTTCTACCTTTTTGATATTATGTCTTTAAATCCAACATGTATGGCAAGATTTTGTAAAGTAAAGCTGATTGAAATAGATTATGCTATTTGTGGTTGGTATAATACTCATAAGAGGTCATTGCACTTCACATCTGGAACAACTTCTACAATTAAAAAAAAAAATTACACACTGTAATCTTAGATAATGTGTATTTTTCTAAACGTCCACCTTTTTTTTAAAAAAAAAAAAAGCAGATGAATATGAGTAGGTTTATTCGAAACAACAGAATCCAATGTAAGACGTAAAATAAATGGTAAATAAAAAAATATATAACTAAATATTAATTAACTACGAATATTTATTACTTAAGTAAGTACATGATATGTACTTACTATATATATTATATATATACTTACTCAGGTACTTTATGACCTCTTAGGTGTCACTTTTGGCAAAATCACTTTTTTCAGCCAGCCTTTTTAATATTTTGATGATCTATCGAATGCAAAAACTCTCACGTGTATACGACGATTTAATCGTCATCTGTTTACCAATTTCAAGATCAACAATGTGCTTCCTAATAAAATACTACTTTTACATTTAAACTATTTTTACATGTAAATAGTTTTTTTTTTACTATCATACTACTTTACATTCAACTAACAACAGCAAAATTAAAAGCAGGAAATCATATGGTTGATACCTATATTTTTTGTTGTAGTTGTTCAATTTCTGAATGGAATCTCGAAGATTTTTTCGAATCGAAAAAAAAAAACTTATTTTTAGTGACGTTACAAAGAAAACTGTTTTCAGATTTAATCCTATAGGTACCTGTGCTGTAAGACCTTGCTTTCTGCCAAATTTCAGGATTCTGGGTCAACGGGAAGTACACTATGAATTTTGATTCTCTTGAGACTGTCGAAAATACGTTTTTTGCGACATAAACGGCCGTATCTTTTTTTTCGTTAACTTAGAAGTTTGATTTTTTTACAGCTTCAAGAGACTGCACACCTGAGATATGATTTTAATTTCAACTCGAAACCTCCACGCGTTCCCGAAATCAATGGTCTTGACAGACAGACAGACAACAAAGGGATCCCATTCCGTTATTTCCTTTTAAGGTACGGAACCCTAAAAAGTACTAACTAGTATGAGTCTTTCTCTTTCCAGTTCTCACCGCGGTACACACATAGTAGATGGAGGCTTATAGTTATAAATATAATAATAAGTTTGTATGTAAGAATAACGTAGGTTCCCTATCATGAATACAAAACGCGCTATCTATTCATCTCTTCCCAAGGGCAATTTTTCAATACAAGAAACAATATATCAGGTCGACCTTACCTACGTGAATTTCGAAGTTTTTCGTCAAAAAAATCGGCAATGTAATTCATTCTTAACCCAATGGGGCCTCGGCCATTTCTCTCTGCCAATCACACCTTCACAAGAATTTATAGAAACTAGCTGGGATCAAGCATTTTTCTTTTCAGTATTCCAGTGTTGTGTGATACGTTTTGGTTGACGTGACCAAGTAGGGT
Source organism: Mythimna impura (assembly GCA_905147345.3). Taxonomy (NCBI): domain Eukaryota; kingdom Metazoa; phylum Arthropoda; class Insecta; order Lepidoptera; family Noctuidae; genus Mythimna; species Mythimna impura. The sequence continues at coordinate 9,635,771 of LR990347.1, read as the reverse complement.
TGCAAATGTAAGTGTAACCGATTTATTTTCTTTCGTATATTTTATAATAACTGGGAAACATTGTAAGTAAGGCTCAACTTATACTGGCGCAGAGCTGAAGCCTCGTCGAATCTGTTTTTTATTGATATAAACTACTTAGTGCTTGCAGTTATGCAATCATGCAACCGATGAGGGTGAATCGCATTAGTATAATAAAAGCCCATTCCTACCTTACGCGGTATAAACAATGAGGCGAAACGCTTATTCCGGACCGTAGAGGTGTCAACAACGTAAGGGTGTACAAAAATCAGAAATCATAAACGTTTATTTTAAATAGACCAATTACAGGCACTTTTGAATTTTCAAATTTCGGTCAGTCAAAAAAAAAAAAGTGAAGCTAAATTGCACGTTCCAAAGCGTAGATCTTTATGGAGAAGAACGTGCAAGAAACTCCATGGACACACATTTAAATTATGAGTTACATAAATCTTGGTTTCTTGTCGCTTCTAATATGTGAGCACAATGTAGATAATTAATAGTAATTAAAAAAAAAACTAATTACAAAATAGAAATTGAATTAAGCCAGCTGATGACCAGTCTCAACTAACGGCACCCGTTCACGAGCATGACGCGTGCATCAGCCCCACTCAGCTCAACCATTTTGAAAGGAACTGAATGACCCAATAACACGTGCCACCATCAGCGAGACATTTGAGTGAGCATGACAAACTCTCAACTGCCATGCTCGTAATGTCAAACAAGTTAAAACCTAATAAAAATGCTCAATGGTACTTCGAATTCACAAAACTTGAAAAAAAAGTGCTTCTACATTATACAATGCTATTGTTTCCAAATACAAAAGGTAATAAATTATCATCGGGTTGTCCGATGATAGAAAGGTGATGGCGGAATCAAGTCATGTAATTCCTGCGGACACGGAGAGTGTGCGCAGGAATTAACAAAATGCATCCTATAAAATACCGAAAGCCGCTTACAATTTTTCAACTACAACGCTTGGTGACGCGCGACGACGCGACTATCGCCCGGATCAAACTATCCAAAAAAACGGCTGTATCTTTTTTTTTCGATCACTCATAAGTTCGATTTTTTCACAGCTTCAAGGGACCGCAGACTTGAGTATATGGTTTTAATTTCAACTCGATACCTCCACGCGTTCCCGAGACAAAGGGTCTTGACAGACAGACAGACAGACGGACAAGAATGTGACCCTATAAGTGATCCGTATTTTCCTTTTGAGGTACGGAACCCTAAAAAGAGAGAGAGAGAGAGAATAAAATGTACCCCCTATTATTTCAGTAAAAATAAAGTAGGTACATTACATAGGTATGGACTCGATATCAGGGTATTTTTCAAATGGCTTCATGGGTTCCTCATAAAAGCTGATTCCAAAATGATATCTTACAACATCACATTATTCTATTTTTCCCTGGGGTTCTTCCGAGCTAACTTTGGACCCTAATAACTAAATGGCTAGTAGCTAGTAGGTATAATGTACACTTCAAACTTTGCTAATGACTAAAGTGGGCAGTACGCCTGAAATGCTGCATTATTTAGATTCCGAAACATGTGTTCTGGTAACCGTAAGGACTTTACTACATCCCTGCAACGTGTGAAATTACTAATTCAGAGAGTTAAAGACTCATAATATGACTAGAGAAGAGCAGTGGTGGCCGAGTGGTAACGGCTCCGACTTACGAGTTGTAGGTCGCGAGTTCAAACCCAGCCAGGCGCATTAGTTTGTGTAATTTATTTCATCACCACTGCTCTCAAAACGGTGAAGGAAAACATCGTGAGGAAACCGGCATGTCCTAGAACCAAAAATTCAAAGACATGTGACATCCACCAACCCGCACTGGGCCCGCGTGGTGGATTACGGCCCATTCCCTCTCCTAGCGAGGAGGCCTGAGTCCCAGCAGTGGGAACATTATAAGGCCGACTATGCTATGCTATGCTATGCTATGCTAATATGACTAGACCGTTTTAATAGAACACCTACAAAAGTTGAATGGCCTTAAAGATTTATTATGCAGTTTAACTTTAGAACTGTTTGATACATATCCACACATTGACATATCCAGAGTTTTATCTCTAGTTGAAAAACCGGCCAAGTGCGAGTCGGACTCGCGCATGAAGGGCGTATCGTTCGTAGCAAAACAAACGGCAAAAAATCACGTTTGCTGTGAGCCCCATTACAATATTTATTTTATTTATTATTATTTAGCATTAAGCAAGTATAGGGAAAAATTTGAAAACTGTAAATTTGTAGTTATGTCACAAAAAATAATATATTTGCGATTTGGAAAAATCTTCGTAACTCAAATCGGGAAATGAACTGTTTTCACAGGTAAGTTTGTACGGAACCCTCAGTGCGCTAGTCCGACTTGCACTTGCCCAGTTTTTTTATTACTATTATTATTGATAAGCTCGCGCTTACCATATCGCAATTCGATATCCGTGGCGATTACCAACATAGCCTGAAGAATCGTCAAACTTAAGTGGCAGTAGGCTGGGCACATTACACGCAGAACAGATAGTCGATGGGGCTGGAAGATTCTGGAGTGACGACCGCGTAAATACGCAGCATTGGAAGCGTAGGCCTCCCACAAGGTGGACCGAAGACCTGGTGAGGGTCGCCGGAATCTGATGGATACGGGACGCACAGGACCGTTCGTTGTGGTGACACTTGGGGGAAGCCTATGTCCAACAGTGGACGTCTTTCGTTTGAAATGATGGTGATGATGATGATTTATTTAATACCTTATGCATGCAATAGTAGAGGCGGACTTAATATCGTAAGCATTTTCTACCTGTCAACCATCGAGAGAAACAGACAAATAAAAAGTAAGAAAAAAAAATTGACAGCCCTCGAATATGATCTCTATCACTCAAAGGTCTGTTGGGAGAAAACTCATTATTGAGTTTACTCGCCTTTGTATAAATCACGGTGTACTAGGTATGTTAAGATTTTTTCATGTATACCTAATAAAGAATTAAGGACGGCTAGTTGGCGCAATGGTTAAACAATTGGTTGCTGCGCTGTACGTCGCGAGTTCTGAATACTATCCTGAAAATTAAGGTACCTACTTTTATCCGTTTAACTAATATTTCCACCACCAATATTTTAGCAGTATAATAATATTCCACAACTATCACACAACGCCGTCTAGTCCCAAGCTAAGCAGAGCTTGTGTTATGGGTACTAGACAACTGATAAACATACTTATATATTTCTAAATACATACATATTATAGATAAATTACACCCAGACACAGAACAAATGATCGTGCTCATCACACAAACATTTGTCCTGGGTGGGAATCGAACCCACGACCTCTGGCATAGCAGTCAAGGCCACTAACCACTAGACCAACAGGTCAGTCTAAATTGGCCAGTATAATATTGTCCCGCCAAAGTTACTCGCTGCGCTGTATAGTAAGTAAACTAAGTCAGGTATTCTTGACATGTAGTTTGCACGTTACATGTTTACGAAGAGGCTCATTGCGCCAAGATACATCGTATTTTGTTGGCACACGCTAACCGGGCCCCTCTAGTTAGGCTGTATGACAATATGATACCTTTACCTTTTTATAAAAAGAGACAAAGATGACGGCAGCTTTTTAAACACTTTGTAAAGCTGTCTCTGAGAGCATGAAACCTTGTATTTTCATTTCTTCTGTAATCACTTGCATCCAGGTTTACACTCGGTAAGCTTTTAGAGGCGTAAGGAACAGGGTGAGAAGTCCCACAAACCTCCATTGAAAAGAGAGGATCCTCCGATCAGACAGGTATTGTGTCTGGTCGGGGTAACTACCCGATAGTTGATTTCAGACTGTATCGCGCAGAGGACTCTGATATCATCATTTCAGCCGAAAGACGTCCACTGCTGGACATAGGCCAAGTGTTGCCACAATGAACCTTGATAGAAGACGCAGCGTTGGCCTTCCAACGCTGCGTCTTCCGGTACGCGGTCGCCACTCCAGAACCTTTCGGCCATCTGTTCTGCGAGCAATGTGCCCTGCCCATTGCCACTTAAGTTTGGCGATTCTTCGAGCTATGTCGGCGACCTTGCTTCTCCTGCGAATATCTTCATTTTTGATTCGATCACGCAAGGAAACTCCGAGCATAGCCCTTTCCATTGCCCTTTGGCTTACTTTAAGCCTTCTGATGAAGCTCATTGTAAGCGACCACTCTGGTATCGCGATGCAGGATTTATCTTATTAATGGATAGAAAAGTATTTTATTATAGCAAATTTTTCCTGTAATACACATGCAATAGAGAACGCTCCTCTACATAGAGGAACATTCCAACGTTATTTCTTTTGCAGGACACGTGGTGACTGAAAGTGTGGATGAACTTGAACAGGCTTAAACCAATCTATAATCCAGATGGAAAGAATTTCAGAGTCACACATCACTAATAAATAGTAATTAATCCACTGTAACGACTTGAGGAGTAGGGAGGGAAACGAAAGAGAAGATACCCAATGATAGTTTTTTTTTAACTCAGTTAAGGTTCTTTTTATATCGGATGGATAATATTGGAGAACCTATTCTTTTCATCCAACCTAGGGTTACCATCTGCAGAGGTTTCCTCGATTTTTTCCTAGATGGAATGCACGCCTGGGGAGCGTCCGTCCGTGTCTATATAACAAGTAGTGAAGTCCGGGTATAAAATTGCCAAGCCAGCCTCACTCGTTGCACTGCGAATGCCGCGATCTACCGAACTTTATTTTATTACCAAGTTAAAAAAAAATCATGATACCTATGTACGAGTTTCTGACGATTCGGACACAATATATTCGTACACAGTGTCCGAATTGGCACATTTTTATTTAATTTTTTTTTTGACTTACGATTCGGACACACACTGTTTTGTACAGTCAGATAAAAAGTTTAAAATATAATATATGGGGAAAAATGCGTTACCAAAACTATTTTAGGGGATGGCCCTGGAACGAAGGCAAAAAAGGAATATGAGTAGGTTTTAGTCAGTAAAAGTCTGACTCGCCATGAGCGAGAGAAGTCATTGGATGATTTCCGACCTAAAAACAAACCTTCGGGTAATTTTCTTTATAAGAAATTTTTAAAACTATTTTTTATCTGACTGTACTAAACAGTACTTAATAAATTTGTTGGTGTCCGAATCTTCAGTGAAAATATTGAAAATAAAATGTGTCGATTCGGATACTGTGTTCGAATAAATTGTGTCCGAATCATCAGCAACTCCTATGGGAACTGAACCTCAAAGTTCAGAGTTTTTACACTTCTTGTCCTCATAGCCAGCAACCTTATAATCTTACAACCGTTACCTCATCATTCTTTACTCAGTGAAAATGTTCGCTATCTATGATTCACATCGTCAAGTTATTTTCCTCTGAGGCTTAAGTATCTACGTCGCTGTACCTGCCTCTATTAAAGAAACATGAATGACTCATCATCATTATTTTAATTGATTTAAATACCTAAGAATAACAAGAGACTATTATATGACCATACTTATGTATTTAGGGTTCCGTAACTATAATAATTTAATATTCCGCAACTTTCACACAACGCCACTTAGGCCCAAACTAAGCAGAACTTGTTATATAAGTACGAAACAACTGAGTATCTAAATACATACATAATATATATAAATTACACCCAGACACAGACCAAAATGATCGTGGTTATCACACAAACATTTGTCCTGGGTGGGAATCGACCCCACGACCTCCGGCATAACAGTCAAGGCTACTGACCGCTAGATCAACAGGCCTGTCAAAATACCCTATAATATGTATCTATATATAAAAAAAAACTACAAGAGTTCTTTGCACTTACGGTACTATAGTGGGGTCATGATGATTGCGATTTTTTTTCTCATCTATCCCATAGTGTGCCCATCGTCAAAAAATTTTGTGGATGTCAAAACTATTTTTCGAATCAGTGATCCTTTAACAAAATCGGGATTATTTCTTCAGTTACCATGGTCATATGTGAGCCCATTTTTAAAGGTTATTTTGGCCGTTAAACCACTAACTCAGTTATAGTGATCATACTAATAAACATAAAACTCCTTCTAAGACCGCATGTTTTAACAGGCCACTACGGTACTCCACAGTGCCCGTGGCACGACTCGCACTTGACCTTTATTTTTAAATAGATTAATGAAGCAGATAAGTACCTAACACGCAAACTATTGTTATCTTATAAGATGCAATGCAAATTTTTCAGACTTTTTCTGCATTTTTTAGCACTACCAATGTACCTAGTCTTTTCTCAATTACAGAAACGCTAAATGTAAACAATATACATCTGCTTCAGCATTAAGAAAACTACCGGCCTTACCAATAACCACAACATTATAATACATGAGTGTCTCTCTGATGTCAGTTGTAAAGGTAGAAATACACTGCGCACACGTGTGCCACGTACGCCGATCTGGGCGCGTCGGTCTCCATACATTTTCTATGGAAACTAGACTTGTAGAGCTACACTAGATCCATGCCACGCGACGCGACTCGACGTTGTTCTACGTACAAATCAGACGTGGTCCACGTGTGCGTCGGTCTAATGTGGCTCTAGCTTAAATGTTTATCATTTGATCGGTAATATCGATCAAGTACTTGGGTGTTACGCTTGACTGTAATCTCACCTTTAAAGAACACATGATATTACGTGCAAGAGTACGAAAACTATTTTGGTTTTTAAAACCTTACGTAGTGTTGCAGCTTAGAGCTGCAGAAGCAGATATATTTTGTTCTCCATCAGTCACTACTCACGTATTGCATGTCTGGAGTGGAGCACACTCCACAACCGAATCAGGTGACTTCGATGAATTTCGAATTTTGTGTGCAAAACCACGATGAAATTCATTGAGGTCACCCAGCGTGCTATTTTGAAGGTAAATAAATTCAGGCCTATTTATTTTCCCACTGAAACCCTATATCAGATGCGAGGTTGCTCTAGGGTGGAGTGAAAGGGCGTGTCAGACTTCAATTAAGTAAAACTCACCCGTATTCCTTCAGTTGCCGATAACACTTTCGAACAATCCCAGAGCGTGGACGTTAGTCACGAGCAATAAAATACATTATCACATTTTCTAGCTTTGTTAACTGTTACCATTCAATAACTATGTATACAACAATTGGTTCTAAATTACCTATTTAATAGTAAGGTATTAAAGAACCATTTATTTAAAGTTAAAATAGATAGAAAATGTGACAATGACTTATTGCTTTTGACTATACAAGCCACATTTCATTTACATTTCATAGTACCCTACATCGTTTTCTTCAAATTTGTCATTTTTGCATGCCTAGATTTATTTCTCGTTGCCAGTGTTAATAATAAATTACTGACATAAGTACATTTATGTACTACGGCTACTGCAAATAATTTGCAACACCTGCCCCACTTGATTGTGTAATCTACCACACAGTTACTGCCAACATTTCCATGCATCACAATGAAGTTGCTAGCTCTGTTGAGGGTTACTTGAAATAGTGCTCACCTTCAAGAAATGTATTAGTCGAATGACTGTATCCAGGTAGGTTCTTGAAACTTGTGCACCTGAATTGTCTGCAATCTTGACTCGCCTATTTCACCTCTCATATTTGGAAGCAAGTTAACGTTCAGCCCAAGAAGGGCAGTAGAGCTGATCCGGCAAACTACCGGCCCATCTCCGTTACGTCCATCCTCCGTAAGAGTATGGAACGGGAGCTTAACAGGAAGCTTCTGGCATACCTAGAAGCAAACGACATCCCCAGTGACCGGCAATACGGATTTCGCCGAAAGCGGTCTACTGGGGACCTTATAGCGTATGCCACTCACATATGGAGCGAGGCCATCGAGAAGCATGAGGAAGCGCTTGCCGTCTCCCGTGATATCTTGAAGGCTTACCTTAGGGTCTGGCAAGAAAGCCTTATTGCTAAGCTTCCTTCCTTCGGTTTACCCACTAGTCTGTGTGATTGGATTGCAGACTTCTTGAGGGATCGATCCATCCGAGTTTTTACTGATGGCTGCTCGTCGGGTCAAATGGATAATGGAGGGTCCCTCAGGGGTCGGTACTCTCGGCAACACTGTTCTTGCTACACATAAATGACCTACTTAAACCTTTGGGTATGCAGACGACAGCATTATTGTTGAGTTACATGTCCCGCGCGCAACCTAGTGGGTCACAGATCCAGTCTCTCCGAGAGGCTACGTTTGAACACTTGAACTTGTCCTTGGAGGCAATCTCAGAATGGGGCGATGCCAATCTGGCCAAGTTCAATGCTACTAAAACTCAGGCGTGTCTTTTTTCCGCTAAACGGAGCCAATCCTACCTGGCTCCATCTTTCCGAGGTGTGACCGTGCCGATAACCGACCACCTTGAGCTTCTTGGGATAACGCTGTCGTCTACCCTCAATTTCGGGGCCTACATCGAGGCAAAAGCTCAACTGGCTGCCAAAAAATTGGGGATCTTAGCAGAGGTGAGACGGTATTTCACGCCGGAATAGCTGCTCAACCTCTATCAAGTGCAAGTTCGATCGTGTATAGAGTACTGCTCTCATCTTTGGGATGGGTCTGCCAAATACCAGCTTGATGCACTAGAGTCGATTGAGAAGCGAGCCAAGAAGATCATCGGCAATGATGCACTTGTCATGTCAAAACTCCAAAGTCTTGAGCATCAACGCCGAGTTGCTAATCTGTCGGTTTTCTATCATTTACATTTCGGGAAGTGTGCATTGGAATTGCACAATTTAATTCCGCCAAGTCCGTTCCATCATCGGACCACAAGACTTACGGCGTTGCGCCACCGGTACATGGTGAACATCCCACCCATACGTACAAAGCGTTTTGGGAACGCATTCATTATGCGTACAGCTAAGGAGTGGAATTCCCTGCCGGAGTTTGTGTTTCTTAATAGTTTTTTTTTTATTCTTGATAGGTTCGCGCTTGACCGCTATCTCACCTGATGGAAAGCGAAGATGCGGTCGACGATGGAGCGCGCTTACCTAGAAGTTAGTTATAACTTAGGGGTTCTTAAGTCAAGAGCGAATAGATTGCTTCTAGGCAAGCGTGTTCCATTGTCGGACACATCATCACTTTTCATCAGGTGAGATAGTGGTCAAACGCGAGCCAATCCTTAATAAAAAAGGCAGGAACTTGGTCATCGCCATTTAATTTTAGATTGCTTACCAATATACAACCTGTCGCTGACGAAACGACATTAAATTAAAACACTCGTAGTATTATTCCATAGGAATATTATTAAACTACCAAAAAAACCTAAAATCGAAATCTAAAAAATTATTTTTTTCAAACAAACTAAATAGCATAAAATCGTCAACAAAATAGAACACCATTTATAAATATCGGTACACTAACCTGTGAAACCTGTAACAACAGCGCCGTGTCATGTAGTGAAGTAATCTTTTGGCGTCATTATTATGAATGCTCAATAAAAACAATTAGGTACACCAAATCACAGATTTTTATTAATAAAATTATTAATATTAATCACTATTCCATCACTTAGCACTCACTATCACTCACTTATTGTCGATATTGAATCACGTCCACCTGCCCAACGCAGACTAGACGTAGGGTTGCGTTCAAAGTAATTTAAAATTCTATCGTCTAGTGTCACTCAGTCACTCTTACACGCACTACCCAATTGCGGGATGCAGCTTGAACAATAATGCGCCCATTGGTCGGACCAGGTCAGACAAACTTGGGTGTTCCCATACCTCTTTATAGTTATAGCGCGTTTCTGTGGCACTCTCCATAAATTAAAATCATGTCAGAGTACTCCGCTGTGTAAATTGTAACGAGGCATGATAATTAAAAAATAAAACGTAATTACAATACAAATAAAATTAATAACGTCAGTGACCTTGATATGTCAACTGTCACTTGAACTTGATAAATCATTTGTCTTGTTTTATGGCTTTAAGGTTTTATGTTTATGGCAAAGAATATGATTTTTTTCTCAGTTGTCAAGGAAGTTTTTTTTTGTAATCGTGGACATCATATACATCATGTAGAAAATGCTGAAAATGAAAAATAATATCCTGTGAGTAAACTACTGGATATATTCGAATAATTTTTGGTATGCAGACTGGGAACATCATGAGGTATATGCCGTTTAATTTATTGTCGTATTACCGGCGCCACCCTGTATAATTATATTAGTCAACAGAAAGAGTTCCATCAAAATGTTATTCATAACTTCTTTTGCTCAAGAAGTCCGTCATCATATTTTTTATTTATTAATGCATGCATTGCATTACGGTTACAGAGGACATAAAAAGGAATTGATGTGAAATCTTTACAATACGTCTCTAATAACAAATTGATTATAATAATATTTATTTATTTTAAGACAACTTTTGGTCCACATTATATGTTAGTACCCACCTACTTATTTCTATGTTAGTTCATACATTACATCACACTGTTTCTATATTCTTCCCATAACAAATTACATAATTATTAAATTAAAATTCAAAATTCAATTGCAATTGTCACTAAATTAATTAAATGTCTTAGAATAAAATTAAAAATGTCAATAAATAAAATAACATTGATTAAAACTTAAAAATGTCAATAGATAAAATATCAATAAATTAAATGGCATGGAAACCAAAAATTTAAATGTCATAGAATAATAAAAATAAAATGTCAGTAAATAAAATGTATGTGTAAATGATGTGTATAATGATGTGGAATAAAGATAAAAATTTCAATAAATTGAATTAGTGACCGAATTTTATTTTATGAGAATGAAAATGACATCTAGTGAGACTGGAGACCCTGATTTGTCGATGGAACAAAATAAATAATTTGCAATCCGTCAAGTACACAAAACATTTATTTAAATACTTACGAAAAGTTTTTAAAGTATAGGTCAGAAAAACGAGTGGATTCCCTTACGGAAGGAGTATTTCTTACGTATTTTGATGAACTTCCCATAAAATATCAAAGTTAACTTGACGACTTTTAAATCTACAAAATCAAGAAATCCAAAGTTTTCAAGAAGAAATAAATAAGGCACCAAATGAAAAATACTTGTCAATTAAGGTAAGCCTGCTAGGTATTCCTAAACAAAAATTCACAAGGCAAATTGTAGGTAAAAATTAATTTAACAACATGCTGAAAGATATCGCCAGCTATCTAAAGCCTAATCCAGAACACTAAACCAGTCATTGTTTACGTAGAACATCTGCCACTCTTTTGGAGGCGAATCCTCCAAAAGATTGGCAGATGTTCTTCATGATTGACAGGTAAAAATATAAGAAAGCCAAAACACCACGAAGCTGAATGGAGACCTGATCACGGAAGGCATTAGACAACTCCATTCAAAATAAATTTGATATAATATAATAATAATATAATATTCCACAACTATCAAACAACGCCGTCTAGTCCCAAGCTAAGCATAGCTTGTGTTATGAGTACTAGACAACTGATAAACATACTCATATATTTCTAAATACATATATATTATAGATAAATTATTACACCCAGACACAGAACAAATAATTGTGCTCATCACACAAACATTTGTCCTGGGTGGGAGTCGAACCCACGACCTCCGGCATAGCAGTCAGGACCACTAACCACTAGACCAACAGGCCAGTCATATATATCACCCAGCTTATAACAGGACGCATCAAAATTCTCCCACAACCGTCGACTGATATCTGTGTGAGTTTAATATCACCCAGTGTATTACAGCATGTGTCAATATTTTCCCAACTATCCAACCAACAACCAACCGCATCAAGGAATGAGTTTCATCTCACCCAGCGTATCATAGAATGCATCAGTGTTCTCCCACTAGCCCACGTTCATCGACATCAAGAGATGAGTCAACTTAGGTACCGGATTCTCTATTCAGAGCATTCGTACGAAAATCCTTCAAATCTACGAGTATCCACACAGGGGCGCCGGCTTTCAGAAAACCTCATGGGTGCTCATGCTCATTTGATAATTAATGACTCGAAATAGTGGCGAAATGTGAGAAGAGAAATGCACAGTGTTCGACTGACAAATATATATATATGCAACTTACATACTGCGGAACACCAATGGTACCACAAACACCCAGACCCAACACAAATATGTTTCATCAACAAACATTTGTGTTGGTGCGGGAATCAAACCCGGTACCCTTGCGTCTCAACCGGCGCTATAAACCACTGCGCTAAATGGGTCGTCGGGTAATGAAAACACGCCCATCCCTAAAAGCCGATTACTGATCTGTTTCTTGATGTCTATCTGTCTCAGGGGTGGCACCCACTGTTTATTTCTCATGGGTGCTCGAGCTCACGACCCCCTTCGGAGCCCCTGTATCCACCACCGATAACATCTTCATCTTCACAGAAGACAAAAATATCCAGAATTGTAGAAAGTGTCTCGCAGTCGTAGTGATTACACCAAAAACCTATTATAACTCTATTACTATTTACTCCCTGGCTAAAATAACCTCGTATAACATAATAGGTAATTTTAGCTCCTTGTATAACAATTCAGTTTGACCTACTGCAACAAAAATAAATGGAGGTTTTATTTTTTTTATTTTTTTAGTGAGGCACTCTGAGGAGGTGTTCTAATAAAAACTATTAGGAACCTGTTTTGAGATGCCAAAACATGTTGTTTTTGTTAGCAAGTACTCAACCTTGTATGATATTTTATAGATAGAGATGTTGATTAGAGATACATCTTACATACACATTAAAAACCAAGCAGATTTGTTTAATATCAAGTGAGAAAATATTATCCTCATTCTTTTCCCATACCTCAGTTTATATGGAGTTGGTATGGTATTTATTTATTTAAAAATATAAGTACAAAACACTTATATTCTAAAGTTGGCGTATTCAGGCGTAGAATTAATTTCTAATAATACTGCACGTCTATTACTGTTTATAATAAATTACCTGATGCCTTCAAAACTCTCAGCCTCAGAGCATTTAAATATAAATTATTTAACTTTTTTTAAGCAAATTTTATTATTTGACTGAAGATTTTATGAATAAAACATTTGACATTATTGCTTATTAATCATATTTTATCGCTTTGACTTCATTGAATTTTGACTTGTATAATATTTAATTTATTTTGCAACTATTACTATTTGTAATTCTGATAAATTTAATTTTAATGTAAATATGACCCATAATTTTACAAATCATATTGAAAACGGCAGAATATTATGATCGAAATAGTTAATACTCATAACAACTTTTTACAATATTCTGACAAATAAATGCATTCTATTCTATTCTATACTTAATCTTAATATGCCAAAAGTGCCTTTCCATGGCTACTAAAAGGGCAGTAAGGGAAGACCTCAAACTACCTGGGTGACAAGACAAATGTCCGAAGGGTCGTGAAAAGCCTCGGTCTCGACGTTGCAAACACAAGTTATTATTATTCAAAATATTTTCTTCATTTCTCCACATCATTATCTGATATTTCCAACCAACTCATCAGTCACTAATGTAACTTTTAGGTTTTCACTTACAAACCTAATAATTAATTTATTATTTTATTAATGCCGGTTACATCTCCCACCCTTCTTAGCATTCTCATCTCAACTGCATGTACTTGTCTTCCATTCAAGAATATAAGAATTGTTTTATAAATCTTCCCCGGTAAAACCCTGTATCACAGTAGTTGCAACCTCATCTAGTTTAAATTGAAAAAAAGATTAATATATAAAAGTATTGTTCATGACATGAAAAGCAGTGCTATAGATATCATGTAGCCAGTAAGATCCTAACATTGATTTATGGAAGAGTAATAATTACGATTAACAGACAGTACAATGTGGAATGAAAAATAATTATGTAATTATAAGTAATTGAATACCTACAACTGACCAGTGGCTTATGAATCAACGTTAATTAACTACAATTAAATGTTGTTTACAAATAAGCAGCAGTATTTATTGACTAAAACACTCGTGAAGATGTGTATATACCTATATATCCGTAAATAAAATGCATTGGTAAGGAAGTATTAAGCTGTTGATCCCCGCATTAACGCCGGCGTTCACGCGCCATTGTCTTACTATTGTGTCTCTAATTACGCACTCAAAAGGTTAAATTCATTTAACCATACTGTACCAAATTAATATAATAATATACATATATTCCACAACTATCACACAACGACGTCTAGTCCCAAGCTAAGCAGAGCTTGTGTTATGGATACTAGACAACTGATAAACATACTTATATTTTTCTAAATACATACATATATAGATAAATTACACCCAGACACATAACAAATGATCGTGCTCATCACACAAATATTTGTCTTGGGTGGGAATCGAACCCACGACATAGCAGGCATAGCAGCCAAGGCCACTAACCACTAGACCAACAGGCCAGTCTTTTGTTTTAAATTAGACATGACGTGTTGTAACCAAGTCATCTATACTTGCTATAGACATAACAAGAAGTGATAACACGAGTGCGTAGGGTCACATAATTTAACTAATTGTCACTATAAAAAAACGTAAATCAACAATCTTTGTCATAAAACATACTGACTTATACGATTAGCGATCCCTTGATTCGACCCGGTATGACATCAACTGATTTTGTTGTTCATTTTATTCAAACAACGCGTGTGATTCCATATTTAAATGTTACATATAAAGGCCGTCACCCACGGTGAGCATACTATAGTATTTCATTATATACACGATTAATCAGCGGATAACGCGCACTGGTAGTCTAATTTGTAGTAGGTAATTTGTGTTATCATCTTGCTCCGTAACTGTACTATTAAAATGTGGTAATAATTGAACTCGTCTCATTCCTTCCAAATCAGGTTAAACTAGCTTTTGCTATCAGTTATCCCAGTGTAAAAGTAGGATATTTTCCCAAGGGACCATATTCACGGGATAAAGAGTATCCTATACTATTCCGGGACATGGTCTACCCGTGTGACAAACATCCAAATCTTTTCATCAGCTTAAGCTAGAATAAGTAACAAACACACACACACATAAAACAAAAAGCTAGAAGCTTTTATAAGATTTATGTGAAATAAAATTTCGTTCCCTCACTATCCCGCACATGAAATATATATTATCCTGGTAAGGCTGGTGATATTATGAAATATGTTCTAAGATACTATAAATATTATAGTATCTTCATCGTGTGTGACGATCTTAATGGCATTGACCGCATGTGTACGATTTTTTTTAGTTAGTCGCCGATTATCTTGCCGGCCCACTAAGTCTGGTTGTAGTGTCGCAGTTTGATTACAAACCTCATCGACTGTGGCTGAGTATTGAGTAGCACGTGCCAGTGTTGTGATTAAAAAATGATTTTGTTATTAGTATTTGTAGTTCTAGTGTTAGCTTTGCTAGTGTCGTGGATAAGTTTGGTTAAAGAAAGTCATCGGTTTAACATACAAGGGCCCTCGCCTTTGCCTGTAGTGGGAAATGCTCATTTATTTGTAGTTAAATCTTCAGGTAAATATTTAAGTTTTTTTAATTGTTTCATTTTATTTATTATTCTCACTGTGTTTCATTTACAAAAATAAAATAATATTCCACAACTATCACACAACGCCGTCTGGTCCCAAACTTATCAGAGCTTGTGTTGTGAGTACTAACCAACTGATAAACGTACTTATATATTTCTAAATACATACATATAAATAAACATCTAAATACATACACCCAGACTCAGAACAAATGATCATGCACAAATGTTAAAAATGTTATTTATTAGTCACCGAATATGGTAATCATTTAAAGGTTGAATTTGACATTCAACCTTTAAATTATTTCCAAATGAAAAAACAGTCAGGACAAAAAAGCATCTATAAATAGCATCTGGCATATTAAAGTAATGCCAGATGCTATTTTTCAAAACACATTTCGATTGAAAAATTATTATCAAAAGTAGTGCTAAATAAAAATAAAAAAAAGATACTTAAATTAGCCGGACTGCTAAAGTGCCAAAAATAAATTCGACATTTGGTCAAACAGGTAGGTGAACCCATAAAACCTGTTCCCAAAATCCGCGTAGGTAGTCCAAGCAACCTGTGCGACCACTTGCTCACCTATACCACGGTAATATTAATATTACCGTGCCTATACCTTTATAGTTGCTAAAATTTAAAGAAACAATCACTCGCCAACTATATTAGTCAACGTATACATATATAGCTGTTTAACTTCCTTCTTAGCATAGTCTCGCATCACAAACTCTTGCGCAGTGTTAGGTGTAGCTCCGTATGAGGAATTTAAAAGGCAAGTCACCTAGCTAAGGATTTACCACGGTCGGAAAAAATAATGCCAACGTTAGACATTCAAGTCTGGTTACTATAAATGATGTGAAGTGAAGTGGCTCACTAGGGTTGATGCCTGTCAAGGCTGCAGGATTGTTCGAAAGAGTTAAAGCGGGTCTGGAACGCAAAGGGCAACGGAAGGAACACAGGTTATAGTCAGTAAAAGTCTGACACTCCTCATTCTCACTCCACCGAGAGCGGAAGGCGTCAAGGTGAATTACCACCGAAAATAAATAGTTAGACATTGGAGTCGATCATGATTAACTTTATAAAAATCTAAATAAATCTCAAGTCATTGACCTATTGACAGACTGCATTAAGCCCGCTTTTGTACGTTTGTGTTGCATGACGTTTGAATAAATAATAAATAAATAAAATGACATCACAGCCCAAACCGCTGGGCTTAAAAACAGCTTGCGGCACATTCATTTATGTGTTATTCCTGATCAGCGCACAGCTTCTTCTTCCTCACTTCTCGATCAGCCAGTATATCTGCAGCCAGTATTCAAATTATTTGTTCCCATAATTATCGTGAATTTATAATCCGTGTATCATTTACACTTCATTTCAATATCTAACCTTGCCATATAAACATGTTATCATCACACATTTTAAATAGGCACGTGTAAAAATCACGGTAAAAATATATGTACAAGGTATAGTTAGTATACCTCTTTTGGTATACTTACGAGTATGTGATTATACCAATCTAGGCCGTGACATAAATATTTGACAAATCCGATTATGTGGCCCTCAGATCTAGATAAAATTGCACAGGTTTTCGTCAATGTCATTGGGTTAAGCTGATAGTGTATAAAGCTGTGCAGTGTTTTGAATTAAATTTAAAAAAAAATACATTCAGTTACTAAATTCAAAAGATCGTAGCTTCGAAATGTTTAATATACGACGAGTTTAGACAACGGAAATGAGCGCTTGATAATTTTTCATTTTATAAATGATATTTATTTAGCAAATAGGTATCACTTTGTTGTCTGTCTGTTTGTCCGCCAGTCAAGACCCTTTTTCTCAGTAACGCGTAGAGGTATGAAGCTGAATTTAATATCAAATACTTAAGTATCCCAAGCAGCAGTTAAAAATTAAACTTCTAAGGCAACGCAATGTAAAGATAAAGTCGATTGTACTCCATTTTTGCGCATGTTTTGAAACTCTCTACAAAATTAAAACCTATAAAGTCTTTCCCGTTGATCTAGAATCCTGTTTGGCATGAAGCAAAATCTCATAACACAAGTATAAATAAATCTGAACATTGTGAATTTGGAGTCCATACAGTAAACATTCTTTTTGTATTCTAGAAACTACGGGTTGATGTCCTACTTATTAAATGAAAACCAATAAAAAGGAGAACACGCTAAAAATGCGCACTGTCGTCAGTTTTCCTTGGGGATTACCTATTTTTAGTACATAGCATTTTGATTTATAAACCAAGGTTATTGCTCTGCTAAAAAAAATTCAATTATCACTTATCTCTATTTAAAAGGCTAATGACCTATTACTTCTCTTAAACTGTAAATAATCTCGAACTGGCGATACGTTATCATTTAGCATTTTGCAACAACACATTCAACTTTACATATGTTTAATATAACAAACAAATAAGACATATGGTATTTGCAACATTATCATCATCATTTCAGCCGAAAGACGTCCAATGTTGGACATAGGCCTCCCCCAAGTGTCGCCACAATGAACTTCCCCGTGCGTCTCGCATCCATCGGATTTCCGCAACCTTTACCAGGTCATCAGTCCACCTTGTAGGAGGCCTTCAAACGCTGCGTCTTCCGGTACGCGTTCGCCACTCCAGAAATTTTTGACTCCAACGGCCATCTGTTCTGCGAGCAATGTGCCCTGCCCATTGCCATATTTGCATGTTTAGCTAAATCAATTGCCTTTTTGCCTTCTCATGGTTTTAACTGTGTTTATGACATTATGTATAAGTCACAATTCACGATCTTTTCTACAAAGTTACCTCGCCTGTTTATTAATAATTTACTATCGTAGCATTTTTCTTATTATGTTCTTTTTGGCTACTTAATAACCTAACCACTTAATTTAATATCGAATATTGTAAATAATGTCCTTATTCATAGCCATATTCAGTAGCGGCCGTATAGCTTTTAGGATATCGTTATTTCGCAGTACCGATATATAAAAAGTTATGTGTGTGCATTACTCTTAAGGTGAGCATTACTCTTAAGGTTTTTGAACTTTTGATCGCCGATATCAACGTACTGAAATTAGAACAACGTTAAAAAATAAATACCTGTTTGTTGACATTATAAGTTCTATGTTTTCAGTCTGAAGATATTTTTTTTATTCCACTGCTTTCACACAACGCCATCTTCAAGTTCCAGTTAATAATAATAATAATATTCCACAACTGTCACACAACGCTGTCCAGTTCCAAACTAAGCAGAGCTTGTGCTATGAGTACTAGACGACTGATAAACATACTTTTATATTTCTAAATATATACATATTATAGATAAATTACACCCAGACACAGAACAAATGATAGTGCTCATCACACAAACATTTGTCCTGCATGGGAATCGAACCCATCGACCTGCGGCATAGCAGTCAGGGCCACTAGCCGCTAGACCAACAGGCCAGTCAATATTATTTCCATAATGTAATTTTGATAAATATTATCTCGGTTTATGCATCATTTCTTTTTATCAATTTGTACGCCAGGATATGGGGCTAAACATGTTGGAACTTTTTTGTACCTCATTATTATCTTGCATGCAATATTTTCAAATTTCTTCTAATATACTCATTACTCACTTTATCCATTGTCATCTCCGCTACATGCAATCTATTTTCATCCGTCTTTTTCAGGTATGCAAATAGAATGCTCTTGTGATCATAAAACACTTTTGTCGCTTTTGAAACTGCGGGTAGATACCAGTATCAATTTTTTAGCATTGATTTATAAAAAAACTAGCTGTTACCCGCGACTTTGTCTGCGTCAAGTTAGTAAAAATGCACAAACGTAATTAATAATTCTGTGCTTGTGATTCGTGCTAAAAACATCTAATTCAAATAACGGAAATTAATTTCAATAAATATATTATGTAAAATGTATTTCTTATGTCCAGATATATAATTTATTTTACTTATTTGGCTCACCAGTAATAGAATAATCGTTCATGATATACATCAAATAAATTACTTATCATCATCAATAAACAGAAACAGACATGTTGAGGTCGAAGTAGTTGATAAACTGTGGTTCTGCCTACCCCTAAAAGGAAAAGGTGATAGTTTAAGTTTGTTTTTGGTTTATTGATATGATGAAACAACGCTGTATGATTATAATATGATTGGTTCATTATAATAGACTAAAAGTGTATTAAACCGTTGTTTTCTTTTAACAACACTAAATAAATGTTATTTAACGTAGGCTATAAAAAAAGTGGATAAAGTAGTTTTCAAAATGTTAAATGTTGCCAAAATGTATAAAGAGTCTGTACGGATCTTGTTCTAAGGTCAATACCCACAGTTTTTAGTGTCTGCACGTTTTACTTTTAGGAAGAAAATCATCAAATACCTTCCCCCGCTCTGGGTAAAGCGAGAGTTTGTGTCAGACTTTTACAGACTGAAACCGACCTGTGTTCTTTTAATTGCCCTTAGTGTTCTAGAGCTACGGTAACTTGCACGCGGCAGCAAATCTTCCTTCTTTGAGGAAAAGAGAGGACGCTCCTCCTCCTCTCTTTTCGCCTGACGAAGATCTCTAGGGACAATGCCTGCTAGAGCTATGAGATTTTTCGAAAGAATTACCTCCCATAAGAATTTGCCTCGATGATATTTATCTGCAGACTTTTAGCCGGGTCCGTTATGCAACTTTGGCGGAGGTGAATTTCGAAGGAGCATAATCGGCTTCAGCCCATCTTCAGCTGGATAACGTGCACTGATAGTCCACTACTGCTAGCGATTATTAAAATACTACAGAGTAACCTACGATGTCATCTTGCTCCACAACTGTACTTATAAAGAATTTGTGAAAAAATTGTTGCAGTTTGATGTTGACTTACATCACGTTGAATTTGAAACAGAAACCTCTCGAAACACCCTAATACCCCCTCATTGCTCCGTGTTTGTGACTCCACAAAACTATAAAATGACAGCGAACAAATGTCGCAACCAATTGGGGCTGTGACTGACTCTGGCATCCGTCAGAATATTGTCCCAGTGTTGATCACCACTCACTGACCACTCTTAAGGAGGTAACGTCCAGTTGTCGACTTAAGGCTGCAAGTAATGTAGGATACATCATACGTAATCAAACTATCTTCAGGAACGCAAACCACGTCGAGGCCTTGTGTGAAATATCGCACACCTAGATGAAGGGTAGCACAACTCAAAATAATCCAAAATTGAGTTATTGCAATTATCGGAATCAGCGCCGAAAACTACATAAACTCCAAAGACACCTGTGTACAAACTTCATTCCTAAAAAACTAGATGGCGCTGTAAGTCAGTCTTTCTGAGTAGCTCCACGGTCACCCCCCACCAACAACAGTAACGCATCACCAGTTACGACATGTCAGCCGCAGGGGAATATGCTGTCAACTCGCACAAAGACTAAATTATTTCGACTTAGTTTTGTATTCGTGGCAAACCGCAGTAATAAAGCGTGAATTATTTTGAGTTGATTTTGTATTCGTGATTGAATCGGTCTTGTTTCTTGGGTGTTCTTCAAACTATTTCCACTTATACCAGTATTGTTGACGAATGTAAGTAATTTTTGTTTTACTAACTAATAATAGTTTAGTGTTGGTGAAATTATTTGGAACTATTTGAGTTGGTCTGTTATTGCTGGTTAAATTTAAATTCGCTCTTATTCTAAAACAATAAATGCTATTGTTTATTTTGTTATAGGAATATTTAGAGTTGCCTTTGTATTTTTGAAACTGATTTAATAAATTTTAATTCTTTAATAAAATACTGCAATTTATAAACTTTTTTGAGTTAATTTGGTTATCGTGAATTTTATTAACTTCGTATTTTTTTGCTACAGATGATGAGGGGCCGTGGCCTTTTACTTCTACAGAAGGTGATGGAGACCAGTTCAAATGAGCCTGAACGCAGTCATGTGGAGAAACAACTCCAAGAGAATTCCACAACACCTTCAAATACCACCATGGTGATGGAAGAAATCTCTGAAAATGGCACCATGGAGTCACAAAAGAATCCAGCAACGTTAGCACCACCATCAGCCAGCACCCAGGTGAAACCATCGTACTATATTTCTCCGGTTAACAGCGAATGTAGCGATTTAGACGATTCAGATGCGGATCCGCCCTTCAACCCACCTCCCAAAGAGAGCTACCGTCCATCACTCGTCGTTCCAAGAAAGAGGTATCGATCCTCCAGTACTACCTCGTCTTCCAGTTCTAATAGTCCCAACAAGACTACACCACCAACTCAACTCTGCAACTCCGTGCCATCTACCATGCCGGATTCTGCCAATCTTTTAAACGACAATCCGGTTACTGAACCATCCACCTCTCAACCGATCATAGACCAGTCTGCTGATCCTGAAAGCCTACAAAGAGGTAAAAAAAAGACAAGAAAAAGATCTCGTTCCTCCAGCTCCTCCTCTAGTTCTAGCTCATCCTCTAGTAGTTCCAGCAGCTCTTCAAGCAGCAGTAATACAGAAATAGGTAGTAACTCTGTGCCGTCAGCCATGCCGGATTCTCCCAATCTTTTAAACGAAAATCCACCTGTTGAAGCTTCTACTTCTCAACCGATCATAGACCAGTCTGTTGATCCTGACAGCCTTCAAAGGGGTAGGAAAAGAACAAGAAAACCAGCTGGTTGGCTCACAAATCTTAAGAAATCTCGTCGAAATACCGGAAAGGCTTATGTAAGTTCAACTAATAAGAGAGTCCCTGAAAGAGCGGTTAAGCCTCCATGCCACGATAATTGCAAATTGAAATGCAAATCTAAAATAAGTGAAGTATTACGCAAATCTTTGTTCGACAAATTTTGGGGACTAGGCGAACTTCAACGGCAAAGAGAGTTCATTGTAAGGCACACACAAGAGATTAAGCCTAAATATAGATACAGCAGTACCCAAAATTTTAGGGCACTAAATTCTGCATTTATTTTTGAAGTTGAAGACACTCGTATTAGAGTCTGCAAGACTTTTTTTAAAGCTACACTAAACATAAGCGACCAATGCATTAGGACAGCTCTTTCAAAACGACAGGAGGGCGGTTTCATAGAAGATGACCGGAGGGGTAAGCACGGACAGCATTCCACCATAGATAATGAAATAAAAGAAAGTGTCGTCACTTTCATTAAGTCTATCCCCAGAATAGAATCTCATTACCTTCGAGCACAAACAACGAGAGAATTCATTCCAAGCGAAAGATCACTTGCGGATCTATACCGAGATTATAAAGATCTACGCGAAAATGAATGTTTACCATTTGCTTCGTCATCAACTTTTAATCGTATTTTTAATACACAGTTTAATATTTCGTTTCACATCCCCAAAAAAGATGCGTGTGATCTTTGTGAAACATTCAAAAATGCTATCGGAGAAGAACAACAAAAACTGCGTGAGGCTTATGACCAACATTTGAAAGAGAAAGTGTTGTCCAGATCAGAAAAGGAAGCTGACAAGAAAAGGACAGATGTAGTTGTTGCAGTTTACGATCTCCAAGCCGTGATGCAATTGCCAAAAGGGCAAGTATCCTTGTTTTTTTATAAATCTAGAATTAATTGCCTAAATTTCACGATTAGTGACTTGTATGCAAAAGATGTAATATGCTTCTTTTGGGACGAAATCGAAGGCAAACGTGGTGCTGTGGAAATTGGATCCTGTGTACTGCAATATATACAAATGGTTGTTGAGAAAAGTACATCGGGTACCGAACTGGACCTTATATTTTATAGTGACAACTGCTGTGGTCAGCAAAAAAATAAATATCTGCTGTCTGCCTACGCATTTGCTGTTGCAACCATGAGAGTAAACTCAATTACTCATAAATTTTTGATTCGTGGTCATTCGCAAAATGAAGGCGATAATGTGCATAGCGTTATCGAAAAACAAGTTAAACGATACACTAAATCAGGCCCGATATACTGTCCACAACAATACGCGACTTTAATAAGAACAGCTAAAAAGACTGGGAAACCTTATCATGTGGAAGAACTTACACATGACAAGTTCTATGATCTGAAAGCCCTTCAAGAAGAATGGGGAAACAATTTCACTGTTAATGTTGACAGAGAACAAATAAAATGGCACGATATCAAACAACTTCGCGTTGAAAAGCAACAACCAATGTCATTTTTTTATAAAACTTCTTATGAAGAGACAGTTTTTAAAAAAGCGTTTGTAAGAAATCAAAGACGCACACAAGATCACCAATTTTCTCCAACTTTGACACAAGCGTATTTGCAAAAAATACCATTGGGTGCCAATAAAAAGCGGGACATTACGGAACTAATTGATAAGAATATTATTCCACAGAGTTACGTCAATTCTTATTACAAAAATGCACTAGATTTATAGAATAAAAATTACGCGAAGAAATTTCTTCCAAACAATACCTACATACATAGGTGTATGTCGGTATTGTTTGGAAGAAAATCTGAATACTTATGTTTTTATGTTTTTTGATAACTATAGATAATACTAAAAAGTCTGATTTAATTAAGTAAAACAGTTTACAATTCTGTCGGTGAGCCTGTAACAATACTATTATAGTTTTAGATGCCTATAATAGATATTAGGTATAGGTTGAAAATAAAAGTCTGATTTAACTAATAAGTTTAATCCTCTCGATGAGACTGATAATAATAGAATAGTTAAGTGTTTTAGATGCCTTTATTAATGTTACCTTTTTGTTGTAGTTTTTTTTGGTTATTTAAGTTAAGTGAAAACAGATAATTGTTGGTACCTAGTACCCACATTTCTCATGCCTGTTATGTTGAGTAATAAGTACGTGTTTTTGTAACTAAGTCATTCTTAAAATATCTTCCAAAGACTGTGCTATTTATAAAAAAATATACTACTTTTCCTGTAGTTTATAGACTTAATGGTCTAGTACTGATTAAAGAGAACTTAATACCTAAATTATAAGAAAAATGTCTACTTTGTTAAACGTTTTACTAACCTGTTCAAAGTTTAATGGATCTCAAATTAGAATAATGTAAGGTGTTCATTCTATTTTCCGAACAAGTGATGTGTTTTTGATTATCTTTATTTGTTTGTTACCTTAATACAAAATAAAGATGTGTCTTAATTAAATATAATGTTTTACTTCATTATTATAATAATTATACAAATAATAATTTAGATACACTACTCTTTATGTAAAGATTTTAAAAAAATATATTCACATTAAGACAGGATTAATTTAAAAAAAATCACTAATATGAAATCAATTTGAGTTGATAAAAATATTGAACAATGATTTAGTCACGATTACTAATATAACACGAAAAAAAATAATTAAAAATGTATACGTGTATTTGAAGGTAAGTAATTGATCAAATTAATATCTTAGTAAAATAATATACAACCTCATCCAACAATCATTTAAATCGGTCAAATAGAAAACGAGTAAAACGTTTTTTGCTGTTCCTGAAAAAAGAGGTATTTTGAGTTGTGCTACTCTTTATCTAGGTGTGCGATATGTCTTCATAGGTTTTTCATGAAATTCTTAATGGTCTTCAATTTTTTGAATTTTTGAAATTAGGTACTTGTTCCAAACAGTAGGTTGTCCTAGGGAGTCTAAGTCCGAGGGAGAGACTACTTGAAGTACTGGTAACCTTCACGAACTGCTCAAGAAGCATAATTCTGTGATTAAGTACCTACCTATATTTGCTGGTTTTTTGGGGGTCCTTCCGAAACATCTACGTTCGATGAAGACCTGCGTCAGGCGGAAAGAGAGCCTTTTTGGACTTTCCTCAAAGAAGGTATTTGCTGCCGCAATTGTGGCGTGCAAGTTACCATAGCCCTGGAACGCTAAGGGCAACTAAAGGAACACAGGTGGGTTTCAGTCAGTAAAAGTCTGGTACTACCTCTCGCTTTACCCAGAGCGGGGGAAGGTATTTGATGATTTCCTACCTAAAAGCAAAAGGTGCACACACTAAAAACTGTGGGTATCGACCTCAGTATCAACTCCGTGACTCAGACTATTTATACATTTTGGCAACTGAAAACTACTTTATCCACTTTTTTTTTGATAGCCTACGTTAAATAACATTTATTTAGTGTTGTAAAAAAGATAATTCTACGGTATAATATACTTTAAGTATATCTAATGAACCAATAATTTTAAAAACATACAGCGTTGTTTTATTATAACATAAACCAGAAAGAAACATACATAAAACCCACTCCTGTTCCTTCTTTGCCATTTTTCCAGGGCCCCGGGAATCTCTTCCGTATCACCCATGGCCCCAATAGGCTTTGACCTTGCTGGGCCCCTTTTTTTTTATAGGTGGGAAAATCATCTAATGACAAATCACGCTCTTGGGCGGAGCGGGAGATAGTGTCAGACTTTTACTGACTAAAACCCACTCCTGTTCCTTCGTTGCCTTCGTCCCAGGGCCACGGTTTCGTTTTCACACTACCCATGGCCCCAGTAGGCTTCGACCCTGCTGGGCCCCTACGATTTGCTGACATCTCCCTGAGGCGCGCGCGGAACAATACGCGCCGTCGACGACTTGGGCTCGGTCCGGATGGTTACCGGACGGACGGACAGTGAGCTACCTATTGCTCGCCGTCCACAAGCCCGCGCCTACGGTAGCCGGAAATCGGGATCGGAACCCCTCGGTTCGGATCGGCTGGGTCGCGAGGGTTATTGTCTCGCGCGTGCGGCCGCTTCCTTATTGCTAGCATTACTGCTTCGCAGAAGGAGGCGACCGCGCCCAAGGCCCACCGCGCTTGACGCTATTACAAATCTTGTTGTGATAAAATGACTGGACCTAACTGCGGTTTATTTTCGTAAATATTTTTGGCATTTACGAAGCAATTAATTAGAATTTAATAATTTTTAGAAATAGGTCTAGAAACATTTGCTGATTTCGTGATAACGCCATCTATTGCTGAAAAGCTTAACCTTACCTTTATCACACACTGAGGCTCTACCACGAGCTCATAACGTGATCCATTTTACGACCTAAACCGGACTGTTAAAGGGATGGAGCTATATAGGGTGTATAGCTCCATCACTCTTTTTCGCTCGTACGTCTGCCATTTTGACATTATCATGGTAAGGCCCCTGGCCACCTACCGAGCGATAGTTAAATAAATAGTTTGACAAATTTAATTCGTGTGTTTGCTATTCAAAGCCAGATGGCGTCACTGAGGCATAGGATGACAGTTTTTCTAAGACATTTTTTCTGATAGCCGCTCTATTGTATCTCTTTAGATCTCTTTATAGACGTTTGAATGCATAATCGCTGGATTTCTGTCTTGTATAGTGAAGGTCAGTATAATCTGCCAAACTGCTTCGAAAGTGCTGATGTAGAAACCAGACTGTCGATAAAAATAATAGTAAGAACGCAAAAATATGTAAAAAATTCTTGTTTACAGTAAAATAAAACAAAACTATCACAAAAAAGAAACTGAGTTTTGAACCACTATTCCCTTACGTGCCGATCTAATCCAGACACGACTGCACCGCGGTGTTCGTTGACTTTTGTGTAAAATAGGTGTTCTTATATAAACGTCATCATTGTCTGCTTAACCCTTTGTCGATGATAGCGTGATGATTTTCATCTCAGATATTAAATTTGTAGCTAAATGAAAAAAAGAAATATTATTTTCGTTTTTCCACTTAGATTTTATTACATGTTTGATTACTTTTTACAAAAATATGGAGTAAAAATGTCTAAGATGTGTTAAAAATATGCTAAAGGTCCTATTATTATTGTAATCGAAGTACCATCGCATATTATATACAAAAAAAACGACAAAATACTCACAAAAATTATTACTATAACTGGGGATCGAAGTCACGGCAAATCGTTCAATATCGACATTTTGGAATATTGCTTATCCCCCATAGCAAATAGCGTGATAATTTATAGCCTATGTCCTTTCTCAAGCTCTATTCTATCTTTGTACCAAATTTCATCTAAATTGGTTCAGCGGTATAAGCGTGAAAGCGTAACAGACAGACAGACAGACAGACAGACAGACAGACAGAGTTACTTTCGCATTTATAATATTAGTATGGATATACGGCATTCTACTATCTTGCCTGAAATGCAAGTTGGGCGCAGCAATGACAATCTCCACAGATGGGGGTTCTCGGACAGTTCCGATCAACATTGTTTGTGCGGCGTCTCTCCGCAGACCATGTCCCACCTTCCATCCTGCATCACGTTCCCTGTCACCTGTTCACGTAGGGACCTAATGACAGCATCAGCGGATGACATTGCCGTGGCCGAATACTGGGCCAGGCAAGGAATTTAACTAGTTTTGCCATCGATACGCTAAGAAGAAGCTTTCTGCAATGCTTTCTTACTCTGAATATAATTATGCTTGCACCTTTACTTTTGTATCAGCATTTGCAAATCTTTTGCACATCATCATCATCATCATCATTTCAGCCGAAAGACGTCCTCTGTTGGACATAGGCCTCCCCCAAGCGTCGCTACAACGACCGATCCTGAGCGTCTCGCATCCACCGCACTCCCGCAACTCTCACCAGGTCGTCGGTCCACCTAGTGGGAGGCCTTTTGCACATACAACTTCCTAATTATGAATACCTTACAATTCTGATTTGCGGAACGTACAAGTCTTCAGATTCCGGAAATACTAATTTATTTTGAGCAAAAGTCAAGGTGAATATCAATTATTTTGAATTCATTAGTAAATTATAGAACGGCAACTCAAGGTTAAGCTATGCTTATACAAATACAAAATATAAATACAAATTCTTTATTTGATTAAACTTTCAAGAACAGACTTATAACTCTACCTACTTACAGAATTTGAAAGATTAGATATAGGTATGCAGCTCGCAACGGGTGAGAGAACGAATCCCAATTCTATACTTTTTTTTTTAGGTGGTAAAATCATCTAATGACAAATCCCGCTCTTGGGTGGAGCAGGAGATAGTGTCAGACTTTTACTGACTAAAAACCCACTCCTGTTCCTTCGTTGCCTTCGTCCCAGGGCCCCGGGTTTCGTTTTCACACTACCCATGGCCCCAGTAGGCTTCGACCCTGCTGGGCCCCTACGATTTGCTGACATCTCCCTGAGGCGCGCGTGGATCCCAATTCTATATTAATAAAATAAAAATAAAATAAAAATAAAAAATATTAGGAACTAACCTGTGCTAGTATTTGAGGTCACTGGGCTCCCAAAATAGGCAAGCCTGTATAATGGGAGTCAGTGTGAAGACAATTAAAAACATGCAAAATGATATACCACACATTGTATTGTATTAGAGTGGGGTGGTTTTGTGTTTGGAGTGTCAGTGCGAGTTATATAATAAATGTGACTGTAACTTTGTCTCTTCGCGTTTTAACGGCCGAATGGATTTGAATGGAATTCAGCACACGGGTAAACCATATTCAAGAATAGGACATGACATTTTTAATCCTGCTGTTCCCTTGCTAAAATTCCGTTAAGACGTGAAGATTTAACAGACAGAAAGAGATACTTTTGCATTTAAAATACCCATTAGTAAAGATAGGGATCGTACTCGTATAGATAAACTATTCTATTGTGACTGCGTGATTGCTCGAAAGAAATTGCTACGGCCCTGGGACTCAAAGGGCAACTGAAAGAACACGGGTTGGTTTTAATCAGTAAAAGTCAACCCCTGTTGTTGGGAAGATTATACTATTTGATAATTTCCCACCCAAAAAAAAAGAAAAATACTATGCTAGTGTGTTCCACGGGTAGTGTGAAAGTGAAACCCAGGGCCCTGGGACAAAGGCAAAGAAGGAGCAGGAGTCGGTTTTTAGTCAGTAAAAGTCTGACATTATCTGCCGCCCGCCCAAGAGCGGGATTTGTCGTTAGATGATTTTCCCACCTAAAAAAAATTCTATTGTGTTTTCACGCTTCAGTTTAAACATTTTAGTATTCGTATTTGCAAATATGTACCAATCAGTTGCACATTATAGGTCATCCAACTTTCTAGTTGCCTTGTATTTACCTTGTAAATACTTACAGAAGGAACACGTATTGGAATTACGAAAACATTACCTACATTTATTTTTGGCAAAATGTCAAGGTGCAAATTAATTTACTTTTGTTGCAGGGTAGGTAAATTAAAAAAAAAACGGAAACAAATTTATCCTCACTTCAATATACAAATACGAACGTACTATATCTGTCTGTTTGTTCCCTTTTCACGTTTTAACGACTGAACGGATATGGATGAAACTTTGCATTCGGGTAGGATATGACCGGGATTCGGAAACAGGATAGATTTCATCTCGTTTGTAAGTTCCCTATCAATCAATCAATCATTTATTTGCTATAAATATAGCAAATGAGTGTTTATAGTGACAGTTATAAATCGATCCATATTTCTAAGTTACAGGTCATTATCATCTTCCTGTCCTTGTCCCGTTTTATTTGGGGTCGGCGCAACACGTTTTTTCTTCCATTCTGTCCTGTTACGTTGTTACTAACTCCGTCTTCTTTGATATCGTTCCATACACAATCCATCCATCTTTTCTTTGCCCTCCCTCTCGCTCTCCATCCATCCACATGTAATGTGAATGAATTTTCATCCCTCCTCTTCATATGGCCATAACGTTTCCCTTTTAACTTTTCAGTCACTGACGCCATTTTCAAACTTCCTCTAATATACTAATTTGTCACTTTATCCATTCTCGTCACACCACACATCCATCTCAACATTCTCATCTTCGCCATTATTATATGCAATCCTTTTTCATCCGTCTTATTCACAACCCCACATTCTTACAGGTATGCAAATTATAACCCTTGAGATAATAAAAAACTTTGGTCGCTGGAGAAGCCGCGGGCAGACGCTAGTATCAATTATTTACCATCGATTTATAAAAAAATATATCATTATAAGTTTAAATTAATTTAAGATTATTAACAGCTATTTCTTTTTGTTACAGAGTTCTTGAACTTGGTTCAAAGACTATCGTTGAAGTATGGACTTGCGTTCCGGGTACATTTTTTCTCTACTCCTTACGTGGTGATATGCCATTCAAAATATGCTGAGGTGAGTTATAATCAAGTACATATTAGGTACCTAAGTAACAGTGACGTTATTGTTTTTAAGTAATCCCCAGTGTGGGGCAACGTTTATTAAAATAAGAAAGAAATAAGACGTATAATACGTACCTATTAAAATTAATTTTCCTTAAATATCAAAGCCATTCAATTCATTAAACCCCAAGCGTTCGCTCTCTCATTGTCTTTCTATTGTCTCTAATTACGGTATTCGAAAGGCTAATTTGAATTGTCAGTTTAAAAACAAATTACATATTATTAGTAGTACAATACCGAATTCATTAAAATAATTTTATATGCTTTAATTAATTTATTCAATTCAACCAAAAATACGCTCAACAAATGAATTGTATTTAAATTGTCTTTATGTGATAATAATATAAAACCTATTAAACAATAGGTCCAACGAATAATTTAATCGTTTAAACAATAAATACAATACTCGTTTAGTGAATCGAAACAGGGTATGTACTGATGAAACTGGTTTTAAGTATAAAAAAGATTATAAAAACATTAAGGAGATTCCATATAAATGACAACGATAAAATTTATCGGTTTGTTATTTTGGAAACAAGTCACGCAAATAGCTAAGCTAATACGAATCTAGTGATTCCTGTAGGTACAGTCAAGGATTAAAATTGCAGTTGCAGTCTACCAATGCTAAAGTGTCTAAAATTTCTTTGTAGTAGAAGTTTCATAATCCACAACTAGTTTAACCAATACTATAGATTCTATGCTACAAATCAAATCAGGCATGTACCATTGACCCTCTTCTACAAAGACACTTTAGCATTGATGGAGTGCAACTGCACTTTTGTCCCCTGACTGTACATACTTAGGATAGGTAACGTCTTCGATTTCTGATTTAAGCATTTGAAGTTGAGTGTGGGTCAGCCTCTACGTAGCAGTAGGACAGTAATGGTTAGAGAAAAAAAAAGTTGACTATTTCTCAAACTCTTGCTTGAAACTCTGTCAAAATTTGGTGTACAAGTGGAGTTACATTAGTAACTCAAAATACTGAATTCTCAATTTAGAAATACTCGTATGGCATTAGTTTCTCCGAATACTATTTCATAGGTAGATATTATTACTCTAGTATATTTAATGGGCTTGCGTCCGGTAACAGTCCGGACCGAGCCCAAGTCGTCGACGACGCGTGCTGTTCCACGCGCGCCTCAAGGAGATGTCAGCAACTGTAGGGGCCCAGCAGGGTCGAAGCCTACTGGGGCCAAGGGTCTGATTCTAAAAGGAAGACTCGGCCTTGGTACGAAAGGCAACGAAGGAACAGGAGTGGGTTTTTAGTCAGTAAAAGTCTGACACTATCTCCCGCCCCGCCCAAGAGCGGGGGATGTCATAAGATGATTTTCCCACTGAAAAAAAAAAACTAGTATATTTCGTACTGGATATTTATTACATAATAGGTATTTAGGCAAATTAATAGATACTCACACATCCGTCTCATCCTGCAAGAATTTCTTGATTTACCAGGAAAAATAGATGCATAAATAAATATCTGAACACATAATCCTATGTTAACCACTTACAAATGCCGGACGACATTGCAACGCAAATAAACCACAAGGTAACCTGACCAGTACACCTTCATCTGTGCTCTAATTCCAAAAGCAAGCTTACCTACACTAATATAGTAAACGCGAATGTTTATTTGCGAGAGCCGTGGTGGCCGAGTGGTAACGGCCCCGACTTACGAGTTGTAGGTCGCGGGTTCAAACCCAGCCAGGGGCGTTACTTTGTGTTATTTATTTCTTCACCACTGCTCTCAAAACGGTGAAGGAAAACATCGTGAGGAAACCGGCATGTCCTAGAACCAGAAGTTCGAAGATATGTGACATTCATCAATCCGCACTGGGCCCGCGTGGTGGATTACGGCCCATTCCCTCTCCTAGAGAGAGGAGGCCTGAGTCCCAGCAGTGGGAACATTAAAAGGCTGATTATGCTTATGCTATGCATGAATGTTTATATGTATGTGTGATGGTGTGTGTGTGTTTGTTATCCCTTCACGCTCAAAAAGCTTCAGCAAAACTGGAGGGGGCCCTGCAGGGCTGAAGCCTACTAGGGCCATGGGTCGAATTCTGAAAAACCCGTGATCTTAAAACGCAAACGGTAACTGAAGGAACATAGGTGTGGTTTTTGTCAGTAAAAGTCTGACACACCTTCCCGCTTAACCCTAGGAAGGGAGCGAACATCCCCGGGGCCCTGGAAAAATGGCAAAGAAGGAACAGGAGTGGGTTTTTAGTCAGTAAAAGTCTGACACTATCTCCCGCTCCGCCCAAGAGCAGGGGATGTCATTAGATGAATTTCACACCCGAAATAAAAACCCTAGACAGGGAGATAAGTCATTAGATGATTTTAACCTTAAAAAAAAACATTCTAAAAGCTGAAACTTGGCGCATTAGTAGACCACACCCTAGGATAAGACATAGGATACTCATTGTCCTGAGAGTATTTGTAATTGTTTCCTTGGTATAATTTACTACTTTCATGTGAGTGAAACCGCTAGTAAAAACTAGTATGATATGAAAAACTTGCAATATCTTACCAGACTGGAAAAAAAAAATAAGTCGCTTTACCTACCTGTGTTTTCAAAGAAACTTCAGGAACAAGTTTTCCTTATAACTACAGGGTTCCTGATTAATGTGTCAACAGTATATTTCTCTAACATCTTGACAATCTATTGTTAATCTTCATTTACTTCACGGAACGGAAACGTTTTCCTCATCTCTTACCAAGAATAAATAGATATGCGTGATGCATTTATTTCACAGAAGCCTATATACCGTAAAATGGGGTGAATAGAAACGCAGGGGTGAATAGAAACAAACTACAAACTTTGGTTTGGTTTTTCACTTTGATACCATATTATCGGCTTCTAACAAAGCATCGACTTTTTAGCAAAAAATATTCAAATATTGTGAAAATACCCTTTGAAGTTTTGTTTCTATTCACCCCATTTGACTGTATATACCTTTATGTATTCTTCCCATATAATGTAATAGAATGGAGTGTTAATAAATAAAAGGTAGGATAACGTGAAGTGATTGTAGAATTCGTAATCTGTTAAATCATGTACGATTAAAATCAGGAAGTTTTAAAAAATTTGAATTGGTCGAAATATGGAACAAAACACCGCAAGGTCGTGATAATGTCGAAAATTATGTGCGGTGACGTTACGCACTGCTTAATTCCAAAAGGTCACCTCCAAATGGCCGTTTTTTAACCTTTTCATTTTAATCGTTGTACATGGTTTCTTTATTCAATTTTTTATTATTTCCGTCGGTTTAAATTACATACTTGTTGAGTATATCTTTGTTTGTTTTACGTTTTAATATGTATTTTTTTTAATGATATAAACTAGTGATGCGATCCTACCTGATGGTAAGCAGTGAAGCAATCATTGATGGTGAATAGCACTAGTTTATTAAGAGTCTATTCACCAGCCGTGAAGACACCTAAATTAAAATTGTTTTAATGATATTGAAATGCAATTTTTACTTTGCGATGCTAACTTAAAAACAATGGTTGTTTGCTAACAATTCATAAATGCTCAATTCTGGGAGATTATAAACTCATAATAAACATTATATATACTTTGTTCAATTTGTGCACGATAAAAACAAGGTACAGTGTACCTATATAGTTTTTATCGTGCATATTTCAGATATGGAAATACAAACTTTGTTTTGAACAAAACAAAGTTGTTTTTCTATATCCTTACGGACAAAGTTGCAGGCATCGCCAGGTCAAATTCAAGTTAAGTTCCAAATGCTACATAATGGTCATAACAACGGACTCGGCTAGCCGAAGTGGTTTATGTAGGGAATTGTGAGCGATGAAACAGATCAGATAGATAATGAATTTCATGTAAACATAAAGTTACCAGTTTTGCCAAATGGTAAAGGGCCTATTACACGACGCGATATTCAGCACACGATATTCAGACTGTCTTATTTTTTGTTCCGACTACGCGACATCGACTAAGACTGTTTGAATATCGAGTAGTGTAATATGCCCTTAAGTACTACTACCTAAGGCTGCGGGAATGATCGAAAGAATTACCATAGTCCTGGAAAGTAAAAGACAACTGAAGGAACACAGGTGGGGATTTTAATCAGTAGAAATCTGGTAAGCCTTTCACTCCACCCAGAGCGGGAGAAGTTTTTTGATGATATCCCACCACTTGCCAAGGGACGTCGTACCCAGAAACTGGGTTGTGGAAGTCAGATAGGTGAACACTGATACAGAGCTGCATCTGATAACACTTGAGGCCGACTGCATCATAGTTGGGTTCATCCGGACCGGGCCCGAGTCGGCGACGGGCGCGTAGTGTTCCACGCGCGCCTCAAAGAAGTACATCAAAATCGTAGGGGACCAGCAGGGCCGAAGCCTACTGGGGCCATGGGCAGTCTGAAAGGGAACACTGGGGTCTTGGAACGCAAGGCAAAGAAGTAACATAGGTGTGGTTTTAGTCAGAAAAAGTCTGACACGCCCTCGATTGAGCCTATCCCCACGTTTCTGTGAACTTCACTCAGGTTCTAACCGCAATGACAAGAATGTCAGCTGCCCACCTTACCGTCGGACAACGTCTTAATTGAAATAATGTAATTAGTGTGAACCCTAGAACCAAAAATTCGAAGATAGAATAGAATGGAATAGAAGAACTTTATTGCACACCAAAATAGTAACAAAACTTTTATACTAGGCAACTTAAATCTATGGGTACAAAGGCGGTCTTATCGCTGACAGCGATATCTACCAGACAACCTTAGGATGGACTGTAAGAAATCGAAATAGAAAAAGGGGGTAGTCTGTGGTGTACTGCAAATGAATAAAGTAAATATTAGATTAAAATTATATACTAGACTATACATAGATATAATATAGCTATTATATATAAAAGAAAATATATAAACATATAAATATTATATATATATATATATACTTAATATAAGTTACACAATTTCATACAAAGAGATGGAAAAAAGAAAAGAACAATAAGGTGGGTTAGTGACGGAAGAACTGAATTTAGGAAGAAGCAGGATAGCAATTAAAGGTGAGTGAAAGGAAGTGAGCTTTGACTAGATTTTTGAACGAAACTAGTGACTGGGCTTGCCTGATTGGCATCGGCAACGCGTTCCACAATCGCACCGCTTGGACTGTGAACGATTTGTCACTAAACTTGGTAGAATGCGAGGGCATTAAAAGTTTCAAATTCTCCGATGATCTCAAGTGTCTATAATGTGTGTCATGAAGGAACTTGAAACGTTCTATAAGATAAGAGGGGGTTGTAGGAATAAACAGAACACTGTAAAGCAACGATAAAATATGAGCATTCCGGCGAAGGCGAAGATATGTGACATTCACCAATCCGCACTGGGCCCGCGTGGTGGATTACGGTCCATTCCCTCTCCTAGAGAAAGGAGGCTTGAGTCCCAGCAGTGGGAACATTAAAAGGCTGATTATGCTGTGTTATGCTAATTAGTGCGTGCCCATGGACCGCGCACCGAAACGTTTCGATCTTGAAAAAACTCAATACTAATAAAAGATTATCGTCATCTGTACGAATTGGAATCCTCAAGTTCTTCGGGCATGTCATCCGTAACGAATACACGTTAGAACGATTGGTAGTGCAAAGGAAAGCCGAAGGATAAAGATCTCGTGGGCGCTCTACAACAAGGTGGACGGACCTAATCAAACCTGTGACAGACTCCAGCATCAATGGAAACTCCCAAGCCGCCAAACACAGAGCTGCATGGTGTCGCATCGCGAGAGAGGTGCTGGCACAAGACTCGACCGAGACATGACCTCAGACTCTGCCCTGGTACGAAGGGCAACGAAGGAACAGGAGTGGGTTTTTAGTCAGTAAAAGTCTGACACTATCTCCCGCTCCGCCCAAGAGCCCGGGATGTCATTGGATGATTTTCCCACCTACAAAAAAAAGAACCACTCTGTCAAGAGTGCACGTCTAAGAAGAGGAGATTAAAAGTAATAGGTAATAGTATGTAGAAAGTAATGTATTGGTTTTGTTTCAGCCGCTGGTGTCGAGCACGGAGCACATAACAAAAGGCAGGTCCTACGGCTTCCTGACGTGTTGGCTCGGTCAAGGTCTTCTCACTGCCACAGGTGAGAACCAGATCTCTTCTAAACTAGATTATTATAGACCAGTTAAATCACGTTTTAACGTTTGGCTCGCATAATCGCGTTTAGCCGCTGTCACTAGTGTCACTTATAAAAATACAACAAAAGAAAAATACAGATTAGTTCTCAAAATTAAATCAATTAAAATAATCAAAATAAAAATAAACAAAATGTCTTAAAAAAAAATTACAACGTCTGCAAAAAATTAAAATTTACTAAATTGTAACTGTAGCAAATATTTGAATCTAGTTGGTACTGTCCCACAGCTTGGTAATGGCCTCCCTCCATTCCTTAAGTTATTCCCAAGTCTGGGCCACTTTGTGCCTTAGGAATTCCTAAGAGAGAGGTCTAGGTCGTCCCGCCACCTCCTTCGTAGTCTGCGGCGACTACAGATTTACCAGACAATAACTTTGAATAAATAGTTTTAAGCCTCTTTCTTAAGTCTATTTTCTGGAGATAGTGCTGGTTATTGTTGTTTAGTCTAGTGGTAGGGTGGTTGTTATTTCAATAAATCGATCACAGTCTTCATAGCTTAGTTTTTTGTGCAGATCATCATCAGCCTCAACCCATTCGTCCGATGTATTATCATATGATTGTTTTAGGTCAAAGATGGAAGACTCACCGCAAATTCCTGACTCCCGCCTTCCACTTCAACATCCTCCAGAACTTCCTGCCCGTATTCTGCAAGAACCAACGGATCCTGACGGAGAAACTAAAAGGAATGGCCAACGGAAGCCCGATTGACATGTTTCCTATTATTGCTTTAGCGGCACTTGACAATGTTACAGGTAAAACTTAAAAAAATAATAAGGCTACAAGAACATATTCGTTACTAGCTTCGCCCTCGTGAAAGTAGGTTTCTCTATACAAACTT
This sequence comes from Mythimna impura, assembly GCA_905147345.3. Lineage (NCBI taxonomy): Eukaryota > Metazoa > Arthropoda > Insecta > Lepidoptera > Noctuidae > Mythimna > Mythimna impura. Next base: position 9,598,233 of record LR990347.1, on the reverse strand, counting down.
TGGATCGCCGTTTCATCTCTTTATAGGGTGAATTTTGGAAAATTCTCTCTTAGTGCTCGCCTACGTCATAAGAGCCTTGTGCAAAATTTCAGGTTTCTAGTCACAGTAGTTTTGGATATGCGTTGATATGTCAGTCAGTCAGTTTCTCCTTTCATATATATAGGGTGACTGGCAATTAGTGTACGATACTTAAACACGTGATTGTGCTCATGATAACAAACAATTTTCATTATGGGATCAAAGCCGAAATCGCGAAAAAAATATCAGCTGTTCAGTACATTAGGCAAACATAAATGTACTGAACAGCTGATTTTTTTTTGCGATTTTAGGTTTGTTCCCATGGTAAAAGTTGTTGGTTATCATGAGCACAATAACGTGTTTAAGTATCGTACACTAATTACCAGTCACCCTATATAGTTAAAAAATGATCCCGAAAAACTCCCGGTAATAAAAATAAAAAACAATGTAGTTTAATGTTATTTTACGCTTGTTTAGCCAATTGTTTAATTAAAATGTTTAGGTAAAGGAATTTTACTTTATTTAGTTTAATTAAAGTAATTTTACTTTATTTAGTTTAGTAAAGTAATTTTACTTTATTTAGTTTAGTTAAAGTAATTTTACTTTATTTTGTCTGTTTTGTTCAAGTAAGCAGATATAAAAAAAAAAACTTTTTTTTTCTAGAATCTATTATGGGCATATGTATGGATACTCAGAAGGACAGCCAGTCTGTATATGTGAAATCTATCGAAGAGTAAGTTTATTTGAATACACTTTTGTAGCATTAAAAAAACATTAGCATAAGCATAAGCATATTCAGCCTTTTTAATGTTCCCACTGTTGGGACTCAGGCCTCCTCTCTAGGAGAGGGAATGGGCCGTAATCCACCACGCGGGCAGTGGTGATGAAATAAATTAAACAAAGTAATGCGCCTGGCTGGGTTTGAACCCGTGACCTACAACTCGGAAGTCGGGGCCGTTACCACTCGGCCACCACTGCTCTAAAAAACATTGCATTGAATTAAATATTAAAAATCAGTTTCTAGCTACTAACACTACTTATTGCTACCGCATAACTTAAGGTTACACTAGTCGGCGGCTCGAACTCCTTGATGTGTGACTTTAAAATGCATGCTGTCTTATCCAAAATCATGTGCAACAGTTAGAAATGCTTTGACAAGAAACAATAAGCTTGAGAACACACGAATAGACACTCCTATAATTATTAATTAATTTACTTATTGTAATTTTTCAACTATTTATCATATTATAAATAGATTTTTTTGTTGTAAATAATTGAGAGTCATGCCTATTCATACAAAATTTGCATACTGAAAATGAGGATTAATATAATGAAACATTATTGTATTTTTAGACTTGTATCTACCACCATATTTCAAGCAAATAAATGATATTATTATTATAACATCTATTTATAACAAAAACAAGAAAAATTCTGATTTAAAGTAATTCATCATCATCATTTCAGCCGAAAAACATTCACTGTTGGACATAGGCCTCCCCCAAGTGATAACGACCGGTCCTATGCGTCTTACATCCACTGGGTGCCCGCGACCTAACTAAGTCATCGGACCACCTTGTGGGAGGCCTTCCAACGCTGCATCTTTCGGTACGTTCCACTCCAGAACCTTTCGTCCCATCGACCATCAGTTCTGCGACCAATGTGCCCTGCCCACTGCCACTTAAGTTTGGCGATTCTTCGGGCTATGTCGGTAACCTTGGTTTTCCTGCGGAAGTAATTAATTATTTTTAATTGTAGATTATCCGCCATTATGACCATGAGAATGCAAATACCATTCTTCGGTGAGGACGCTATCTTTAATTTGTTGCCTTACAAGACGAAGCAAGACAAGGCTTTGAAGGTTTTGCACGGACAGACCAACAAAGTGATCGAAACAAGGCGACAAGAATTGAAGAAGGCTAACATAACTTCTCTCAATGAAAATAGTGATATTGGTAAGTTTTTTGAAGACAAGAAATGCAGACAAAATGCGATTTATCATCATATCAGCCGAAAAACTTCTGGACATAGGCCTTCCCCTAGTGTCGCCACAACGAACAGTAGTACTATGTGTCTCGCATCCATCGGATTCCCGCGACCCTCAATATCGATTCACTGATCTTATATTTTACAGTCCTTTTATTTTAAAATAACACAGAATAAAAATTTTCCGTAAAAGATAAAATATCTCCAGTAAGTTCTAGAGGTTGCAAATCGGTGATCCTTTATATGAAACGTCACAAAAAAAACGCTTCAGTATTTATCCCGTTTTCTTCGTCCCTACGTAGTGGAGGTGTTTCGTAATATCAAAGGTCATTTACTCTTTTGAACGAAAGCAGGATGATAAATAGTTACAATGTTTAAATACTTTTGATTTATACGTTTTTAATGGGACACTTAATTTCTTAGATAAAGTATTTTCAGTGACTTAATCGTATCTATATATATAAAAGAAAGTCGTGTTAGTTACACTATTTATAACTTAAGAACGGCTGAACCGATTTGGCTGAAAGTTGGTGGTTCTAAGCTACCTCAGCTTAGAACCAGGAGACGGACATAGGATACTTAGGATAGGATAGATTTTTTTTTTAGTAGGTTAGAGTAGGGTAGAGTAGGGTAGGGTAGAGTAGGGTAGAGTAGGGTAGAGTAAGGTAGAGTAGGATAGAGTTGGGTAGAGTAGGATATAGTAGTCAGTTGACGGGAGCGAAGCCGCGGGCAAAAGCTAGTTACAAAATAAAAAGAGGCCTCCTTACTTTTTTTGGCTTACAGTGATCCTTTTTTATTCTGGCTTAGATCGCTATAGCTGACTTGATTTAATTGATTGTAACGAGTCTTGGTACTGTTGGCGCAGTGGTTAAGTGATTAATTACTGCGCTACGTGTCGCGGGTTCGATTCCCGTACGGGACAAATATTTGTATGGCTTACTAATTAGTGTTCCAGGTCTGAATGTCTTGCGTATATGAGTTTACATTTTCCAGGAGTAATTCCTAGTGTAGGGAAACGATTAAAGAAAAAAAATAGGGCAAGTGCGAGTCGGACTCGCGCACTGAAGGTTCCGCACAAACTTACGTATAAAAACAGTTCGATTCCCGAATTGAGTTACGAAGATTTTTCCGAATTGTAAAAGTTTTTTTTTTGTGACGTAACTACAAATTTACAGTTTTCAGATTTATTCCTATATCTATACTATAAAACCTTGCTTTATGCCAAATTTCAAGATTCTGGGTCATCGGGAAGTACCCTATGAATTTTTATTAGAGTATTGAAATGTACGTTTTTTGCGACATAAACGGCCGTATCTTTTTTCCCTTAACTTAGAAGTTTGATTTTTTCACAGCTTCAAGGGACCGCAGACTTGAGTACAACAATTTCAACAATTTCAACTCGATGCCTCCACGCGTTTCTGAGATAAAGGGTCTTGACATACAGACAGACGGACAACAAAGTGATCCTATAAGGGTTCCGTTTTTTCCTTTTGAGGTCCATACCTCAACCCTAAAAACTGCCTAGCCAATGTTGAGGTCAGCGTCTAGTCAAACCGGATGCAACTGGCTATCAGTATTTTACATGGAGCAACATGATTTTATGTATTTCTTAATGAATATTTATTTTTAAGGTATTAAAAACAAGCACGCATTCTTGGACCTGTTGCTGCTGGCTGAAATCGACGGCAAGAGGATTGATGACGAGGCCGTGAGGGAGGAGGTCGACACATTCATGTTTGAGGTGAGTGACATTCATACCATAACATCATTATCATTCAGACGAAGAACGTCTACACCTGGACATAGACCTTGAGCATCGCCTAAATAAAATGTTCGTAACTGGCCGCATTAATTCACGCTAGGCGACTCGACAAGCGCTCGCTGTGAAATTTAATAACCTTTGTTTCACTTAAATTCTCCATGCGACTTTCTAGGTTCCATTGTCACTCTTAACTTGAACACAGTGAATTTTGCTCCAGGGTACTGTTTGATAATTGTATCGTTATAGTTTTTGAAAACAGACAATATGAATCGCACACACCCGAGTGGGTGTTAGGTCGATCGAAACAAAATCCAAACGGTCTATTTGTTTCGTTTTCACACCTAACCTGCCAAACCAATCGTGAAAATTTATCTGACCCTAAAAAACTGTGCAAGTGCCAGTCGGACTCGCGCACTGAGGGTTCCGTACAAACTTATCTATGTAAATAGTTCAATTCCCGAATGGAGTCTCGATGATTTTTCCGAAAAGCAAAAAAAGTTTGTTTTTGACATAACAACAAATTTACTGTTTTCAGATTTATTCCTATACCTGTCTTAGACCTTGCTTTATGCCAAATTTCAGAATTCTGGGTCAACAGTAATTTGAGAGTGTTGAAATATACGTTTTTTGCGACAAAAGGCCGTTTCTTTTTGTCGTTAACTTAGAACTTTGATTTTTTACAGCTTTAAGGGACCGTAGACCTAAGTATATGGTTTTAATTTCAACTCGATACCTCCTCGCGTTCCCGAAATAAAGGGTCTTGACAGACAGACAGACGGCCAACAAAGTAATCCTCTATGGGTTCTGTTTTTCATTTTGAAGTAACGAAACTGCAGACGGAAGCCAGGATGAAATAATATATCTGACGTTCAAAATATATATAGCATTCTCAAAATTATTGGGTCTATCTTCTCTTGCGTGATACTTCGGGGTATCAAGGACTCAACTTGTAGACTAGCACAAGTATCTATAACTTTTCAGCCCTCGCATATAAATCTATATATATAAAAGGAGAAACTGACTGACTGACATATCAACGCACAGCCGAAACCGCTGGGGCTAGAAACTTGAAATTTTGCGTAAAGATTAATTATATGTCGTAAGTGAGCACTAAGAAGGGATTTTTGGAAATTCATCCTCTAAGGGGGTAAAAAGAGGGGATTTCATAAGTATGAAATTTTTTTTTTCGAAGGCCAATTGACTCCAAACTTTGTACAAATAATAACCTAAATTAGTTTTAAAGTTTTCCATATTTATTTTTTCAGTACTACCCCCAGTGCAAGATTTAGGGGGTGTTAAAGTTAGTATGGGAGAATCTTATTCCTTGGGTTAATAAACTTGAAACTTGGCAAGAATACATATTTAAATTAATAATAAAGATTCCCATTATTCGTTTTTCAAAACTACCCTCAAATTACGGTCTAGGTCGTGTTCAAGATTTTTTGAAGTCTTACTGCGCGGCCTAATTTACTCGCAATTCGGTATTAGAAATTAAAAAAACAAGCCCTAACACAGCAAATAGCGATTATTTATTTCTCAAAAAAAGGTCAATATTAATTCATGTATTGGTGAAATGGATTCCTCCATATTTGTATGAAATATCTTATTCTTTTTTAAATGTGCTCATAGATTTTCCTTGCAACGCAACCATGTGATAACCTAATCTTATAATAACGTATCAATTATGTTATTTATATACGTACAACGACATCTACTGACCCAAATTAGTACAAAAGAAAACATAAAATTAATTACAAAACAACTTGGTGTGTCATAGTTAGCGTCTTCTTCGATAGAAATTATTATGCTAATTTAATGTTTTCTAAAAGCTTTGATTAATTAGTTCAGTAATACTTAAGGACACCATCGGTATTCAACATGTTGATGTTCATCAGTTGGGTCAAATAGTAATACCAGGTGGGCCGAGATACACGCACGAGCGCACTCAATACGCCATGACGTCTTATCATGTACGTCATTATGACCGCGCAGACTTATTTTTCACCTTTACGTGTAACCCTCGGTGGAAAGAAATTAAAGAAAAAAATGTTTCCAGGGTAAAAACCTCACGATCGCCACGATATCATCGCACAAATATTTCGCATCAAAGTGAAAAAAAAAATGAAGACTCAAGGAAAAATATTTGGTGAAGCTCCGTGATACATGTACGTAAAACGTTGGTTTTCTACTGTGTACACAGTAGAATACCAACATTTTCCAGACTTCGGCACATTTATATTCTGAATTGGCTAAAAAGACACATTCCTTCTGACATTATTGACAATTTTATTTGTGCCGAAATACCTGATCCCAATCTAGATCCAAAGCTCTATGAGATGGTGAAACCTAATATACATAATGGCCTCTGTGAAAATTTCAACGCCAACTCGCCATGCATGAGAGACCAGCTGTGCCCTGAACGCTATCCTCGAACAATGCTTATAAAAACACAGACCGGCGATGACGGATATCCAAAGTGCAGAAGACATCCTTCAGATAATGGCGGATTTACTGTGACCATAAATGGAGTAGAGCTTGATAATCGTTGGTAATCCAGTTCTTTTAAGAATATTTAATACTCACATCAATGTGGAATACTGTAACTCGGTAAAATCGATTAAATATGTTTGTAAATATGTGAATAAAGGGTCTGACCAAGGTACTCTTTCTTTAATTTAAAAGATGAAGTCAAAACGTATGAAAGTGGAAAGTATATCAGTAGTTCAGTGGCAGCTTGGTGAATTTTTGGGTTTTCTATTCATGAGCATTTTCCCACGGTGTTACATCTTGCTGTGCACTTAGAAAAATGGTCAAAGAGTATTTTTTAATCAAGAAAACTTAGCTAATAAATGGTTCCTGTCCACCAAAAATGACTCTCACGTATTTTTTTTAACTATGTCAAGTAGATGACTTTGCAAAGACCTTCCTGTATTATGAAATCTGTGCATTCTATGTTTGGAACAGTAATTGGTTCGAAAGAAGGAAAAGAGGAGTAGATGTAGATGGTTGGCCACACAATAAAAAAGACAACGCTTTAGGCAGGGAATATACGGTATATCCAAATAAGAGTGTTACCACCTTCGTTTGCTTCTTTATGAAGTTCGAGGTCCAGAATCATTTATAGCATTGAGAACTGTAAATTGAGTAGAACATACGACTTTCAAATCAGCATGCAAGGCACTACTATGGGAAGCGGGAGAGCGGAGCGGGGAGGGTTACTTGAAGATGATCAACACTGACGTACAGTCCTAGGAGAGGCAGCCAGGTACGAGATCAATAGCCGTTCATGGTGAGAGAGCTTTTCACAATAATGTTAGTTTTTTGTAAACTAGTGAATCCATTCAGCCTGTGGGATGAATTCAAACAATATCTTTCAGAAGATTTTAAACGATACATGGAGAGGCAGGTAAATAACGAACTATAACATTTTATAGATCAGATTTTGCGCCAATGATTAGACGCCAATGTGCAACATTTTCAAGCATGGTAATCTGGTCCAATTGTTACGTAAAGCAAAAATAATAGTCTGAGACGAAAGCACAATGGCAAACAAAAGAGCTATTGAAGCATTAAACAGAACTCTACAGGATAACAGGACATAAGAAGCAATGACAACTTAATGAGTGGTTGACAGTATTGCTGGCAGGAGATTTCTAGCAAGTTGTACCAAAAGGGACACGAGTGAATGAAATTAAAGCATCATCATTTCAGCCAAAGAACGTCCACTGTTGGACATTGGCCTCCCCCAAGTGTCGCCATAACGAACGATCCTGTGCATCTCGCTCCTACCACATTCACGCGATTCTCACCAGGATATCGGTCCGCCTTGTGGGAGGCTTTCCAACGCTGCGTTTAACTAAAATTCTTAAATTAACCAAAAATATGAGAGTACATCTCAGAGGGGACGTCTCTGCAGGTGAATTTACAGACGTTTTACTTCAATTAGGAAACGGCAAGTACCAACAATTAGATGGGATTATAGTCATACCAGAAAAATTATATACGGTATAGAAAGAAATTATTCAGGTGTGGCTCAAATAAAGGACAAATCATTAGAATGGCTATGAGAAAGAGCTATATTGACGCCTAAGAATGACCAAGCAGCAGTTATAAGCGATATTTTGCTGACATCATTTGAAGCTGAAGAAATAGTATAAGATATATAAGATCTTTATAATTCATTTCCATTTAATTTGTTTTGTTTTAATTGCAATTAAATCCATTTTAATTAAATGTATTCTGGTTGCAATTTTTATTCAATTTATTATCTATCAATATGCTATGAATTACTCTAATGAATTGATGTTGTGTCAGAACTTAATTTAATTTATTGTTCTAATATAATTTTATTTATTAATCTTCCATTTTTTAACTTATTGTAAATAGTAACTGTTACCTATTCTGTATTGTTTTTAGCATAACATTAATTACATAATTTTGTAAAACCGAATATAGTACATGTGGTGTCAGCCTATTATTAATTGCTACACTAATGGATGTCAGTTTCGTTTTAGTATAATATAAATGTATTGTGTAAGCAGTTGTTGGCTGACCAAATAAATAAATAAATAGTGTTTAATTCTATAAACACAGTGGTAAATGCAGACGAAGCAGTCCACTATCCGGTTGAGTTTCTGAAACTATTAATCCAGCCGGCTTTCCATACCATAAACTTGCACTGCGTGTGGGCACACCCGTGATGTTGCTTAGGAACTTGAAGCCTCCGAAGTTATGTAACGGTACCAGGATGCAAGTAAAAGCATTGCACTGCAGTATGGTTGAGGTTGTTATTTTAACCGGGTCTGCCCAGGGAGAAACAGAGTTCATACCGCGTATTCCATTAATCCCGAACGATCTTCCTTTCGAATTTAAAAGACTACAATTTCCTTTGAAAGTTTGCTTTGCAATGACAATAAACAAATCACAGGGCCAAACCCTTAAAACGGCGATGTGCGCGGACGTAGTCGCGGGCAAAGTGCTAGTAGGTATATATAGCGAACAATGGAAAGGTTTTCTTATTTTCGATATTTACAGACTAATTTACTAAGAACTTTTTATTTACGTTCTTGTATACATCTGTCATTCCCTCTCCTAGAGAGGAGGCCTGAGTCCCAGCAGTGGGAACATTAAAAGGCTGATTATGCTTAAGTTATGCTATACACATGTACTCTATAAATAAAACGCTCAATATTTTATAATATATGCGAACGCCGGCGTTCACTTGGTGTTGAGTGAGAACCTTTTTGGCCATGTAATGTAACACCACTGTTTGATTTAAACTATTTCCCTAGTTAATCAAGAATTTGAATATGGAGTTTAGAAGCAAGTTAAGACCCTCCTTTACGCTTGAACGACCTCTGTTTCCCATAGTTTGGGAACCCTGATCAGTTGATTGATACTTGTTTGAAACATCAGAATAGAATTCTCTGAAATATCTAAGTACAGGCCTAGACTAAACTCACAAGTAAGTAATAGTGCCTTATCATACGATTCACCAGTAGTAACGGGTGAATCGTAAGATCCGGGATTTCTCCCGGATCTTACGATCTTGGTTTCTCTTTTTTTTCCGGGTTATTTTTCGTGATTTTTTTTTTCGTAGGAGCAAATCTTTCAAAAACAATCCCGCAGCCCTAGCAGGCGTAATCCCTACTGAGCTTCGTCCATTTTACTAACATATCTTTGAGGCGCGCGTGGATCACAACGAGCTATCGACTCGGGCTACCCATTGCTCGCCGTGCACAAGCCCATACCTACTGTAGCAGAGAATCGCCCTGTGATTCCCGACACATGGGCGCCTCCTCTAATTTTTATCCCAGTGTTTCGTATCCCGTGAGATTATTTCTGACTTACACTCGAGCGAAGCCGTCGGAATCGCTAGTATTATTACACTACAGTCAAACTGTTTCCATAGGGTCACGACACAACCACTTCGGGCATCGTGTATACTCTCTACTGTCTTTCGAAGCACCGAGATGTTCAAGAGAAAATCTACGAAGAACTTAAGACTATCTACGGAAATGAAATGCACAGAGACCCAACCTATCAGTAAGTTTAATTCACTATATTGTTCATTGAGTTTAACCTAGTTTTATTTAAAATGGATACGTTAGGTGAGTATAAGAGCATAGTTTCGACAGATTTCGTCAGCATTATATCATAAATATTACCTAAATGACGCCATGACATCGAAATTCATCTGGTGGGTTCACAAAATAGTAGAAGGTTGGATCCTATAATACAACATATACCATAATAAATACACATCCTGAAAGTAGTATGTTCAGAATAGGCTAGTGAATCGATTTCAGCTTTTTTTTAAATAGGTTATTTTTTATCCTAAAACAAACAAAAATTATTTCAGGTTAATAAAATTACCAATTTTAATAAATTCTTGATAGACTTGATTGCGTCACTAGCGTGTTTGTGTGTGAGTGCGTAGATCCCAATACCGATGCGATACCAACGTAGTGCGTTGATTCTGATATTATTTGTCTACAATTACGTTTTTTTTTTAAAAAACACTACCTAAATGCATTTTTAGTCCAGAGCCCCGGGGTTCTCTTTCGCATCACATGGCACCAGTAGGCTTCGACCCTGCTGGGCCCCTACGGTTTTGCTGACATCTCCTTGAAGCGCGCGTGGAACACTACGCGCCGTCGACAACTTGGGCTCGGTTCAGACGGTTACGGGACGGTCAGACGGCGAGCTACCCATTGCTCGCCGTCCGTAAGCCAGCGCCTACAGTGGCTGTAAATCGGGATCGGGATCCCGGCGGCTGGGGCGTGAGGGCTGTTCTCTCACGCGTGCGGCCGCTTCCTTTGCTAGCTTTACTGTCAATACTAGTAGGTGAGGCTTCATAATACTTGGTTTTTCATTAAAAAAAAATAAGTATTAAAAGTAAAATCTTTCCGCTTTATAATACCAGTATAGATATCCAGTATAGATTCCTCCAGCGTTACTGATCACTTGGTTAAAAATATATTTGCTATGCCAAGATATTAATTACATTAAGTATAATGATACAGTAGTTACATTGGCAATGAACTGGCACTTACGTTACAAGCCATTTAACCACAGTTAATATACATAGCTATTATGCTAGATGCACCATAATGATTACAATTATGAGAAACAAACAAAGACGTATTATCTAAATCACGAGTAACATGTGAATCAGTAAGTAAATACCAGAGGTCGGAATTAGGTAGAGTTATTCAGAAAGGCAGAAAAAAAAACGTGCTGCGCCGACCCCAAATAACACGGGACAAGGGCATGAAGATGATGAGTGAGTAAACATACGAAGTAGTACCTAATTTCGAAAAAAGAATAACGTACCTTTAATATAAAGTTTATTTGAACTTATAATTCCAAGTCAATCCAAAGATATTATTTTGGTGTTTAATAAAGTACATATATAGAAATAAATAAATATGACTAACAATATAAAAAGTTTTTTGTGTATTCAATTTTTTGTTCAAAATACAAATGGAATTAATCCTTGATCTTGATTGATCTTACTATCAAAATTTTTTTGCTAAAATAGTGATTATCTATGCAAAAGAAAAAGTGAACTTGAACTTTGAATAGCCAAGGTTCAGTCGGTACCTACATATAATAGGGGTTAAAGTATGAAATTGCCGTTATTTAAAATGGGTTGCTTTGAAGTGTATATCTTTGGATTGACTTGGAATTATAAGTTCAAATAAACTTTATATTAAAGGTCAATAAATGTTAAATAATCAATTAAGATATAATAAATAGGTCAAGGAAAACATCGTGAGGAAACCGGCATGTCTTAGAACCAAAAATTCGAAGACATGTGACATCCACCAACCCGCACTGGGCCCGCGTGGTGGATTACGGCCCATTCCCTCTCCTAGAGAGGAGGCCTGAGTCCCAACAGTGGGAACATTATAAGGCCGACTATGCTATGCTATGCTAAATAGGTCAATTAATATATGTACTTTATTAAACACCAAGATAATACTTAACGCTATTCAGGTGCACAGAATCAGATGTAGCGACATTTCGACTTCAAATTAGCCGCAAAGTGAAGCGCGACGGCAGCGCGACTGCAGCGCTGCCGCCACGCTGCTTTGTTATTCCATATAAATAACAAGGCAAAAAGTCACCCAAAGGGCAATGGAAAGGGCTATGCTCGGAGTTTTCTTGCGTGATCGAATCAGAAATGAATATATTCGCAGGAGAACCCAACCTTGCCATAGCACGAAGAATCGCCAAACTTAAGTGGCAATGGGCAAGGCACATTGCTCGCAGAACAGATGGCTGTTGGGCCGAAACCTTCTGAGGTGGCGACCGCGTACCGGAAGACGCAATGTTGGAAGGCCTCCTACAAGGAGGACCGATGACATGGTAAGGGTGGCGGGAATCCGATGGATGCGAGACGCACGGGACCGTTCATTGTGGCAACACTTGGGGGAGGCCTGTGTCCAACAGTGGACGTCTTTAGGCTGATATGATGATGATGATGATAAACAAGGCTAATTTGAAGACGCCCTAAATGTCGCTACATCTGATTCTGAGCACCTGAATAGCATTAATTATTATATTATGACCTTATGACGCCTCATAGGAATTAAAATTCTAAATGCTGAATCGCAGTATTAGAGTTCTCCTTGCGATTGGAACATATGTAACAGTCCGAAATCAAACATCGGGTAGGTACCCGGACCAGACACAACATCTATCTGGTCGGAGGATCCTCTCCTTTCATTCTTATCTTTCTTTTCTTTGTAATAAAACTGATGCCGCTACCATTTTAAAACCTACTAATATTTATAAATTAGCGATCTACCCCAGCTTTTGCACGGGTGTGACATTTCTTTAAAAATTTTGGTTTTCCTCTACTATATAATGAAGGTATTAATATTACACTTTAACCTTCCTCATGAATCACTCTGCCTACTGGTGAAAACCGCAACAAAATCCGATCAGCAGCTTTTGACAAATGAATTTTCTGTTAACGTTCCCGTCAAACGCTAAGTACAAAATATATGGCAATGACATTAGCTGCAGAGTAGTCACGTGACAAGTGACGGCCATACGTTTTGTACTTAGCGTTTTTGAGTTTATCGCGAACAGGCAGACAGACAGACAGACGAGGTGGGGGAGTTTGTTCTCATTTGTAATAAGGATGAGAAAGTTTTTGTGTTAGGATGTTTAAAATGAATTACGCCTCAAAGGATTTGCACTCAAATTTAACAAAAGTTTAACCTGGATAGGACGTGGATTACTTTCTATTCCAGTAGTATGTTCCTGTAATATAATTTCTGCCTTATACGCGAGCGTTGCACGCAAAAGTTTTTCATTGATAAATAATGTTTTAGGAATATGCGAAACCGAGTGTAAAGTCCCTCATACCTCCGTTGAAAAGGGAGGATCTTCCAACCAGATGGTTGTTGCGTCTGGTCCGGATCCGATAGTTGATTTCAGACGTTGTATATAGATACTAATCACGCGGAGAACGTATAATATGGCGTCAGAGATGTTGCTAAATCTGAATCTGTGCATCTGTTCATAAGTATTTCAAAACTGTAGCAGAGTTAAGGAAACTCTAACATATAGCACATAAAGTTCTCATTCATAATAGCCACCTTGTGGTTTATCCTCAAACAATTATCATTATGGTAGCAAAGCTCTCATAGACACTTTCAAGTTGGTCGGTGAAGTTGCAAGCGACAGAACTAAGCGCACCGAACACCTATAAACTGCGAACTTACTCTTCATTCCTACACTTGTGGTTTAAGTCGGTTCAACTCGGTTAAACTAACAATCTGTTACACAAACGATACTATTTCAAGATAGAATTAAAGTAATTAAAGTGTACTCTGCTTAGTTAATACATTAGTAGCCCGTAGAAGCGACGATGTTTCTTAGTTGGTCTGATTTATTTTTCTTATTTTTTTATTTGATTGACGAACGTAAAGTGGTCACCAAAGAGGGAGCCTCTCTCCTAGACACGAGTTGCCAAGGCCCACCTGGAAAACTCTAAACAGACTCCGCACCCAAGTTGGGCATAGCAAAGACAATCTCCACAGATGGGGGTTCTCGGACGGTTCCGATCTTTAGTGTTTGTGCGGCGTCTCTCTGCAGACCATGTCCCACCTTCGATCCTGTATCACGTACCCTATTACCTGTTCACGTAGGGACCTAATGACAGCGTCAGCGGACGGCACTGCCGTGGCCGAATACTGGGCCAGGAAAGGAATTTAACTAGTTTTGCCATCGATATGCTAAGAAGAAGATTTTATATTATTTTTATGTTATATTATTTTAATTGTTTGTTTTAAAAATAGGATAGTATCTAAAGTAGAGATTTTATTAACCAAATCACTATAGTTCTAATTAATTTCGAGCAAAATTTGAAGATTCAATAATTGTACAATTACTTATTGCATGAATTAAAAGGTTTTTTTTATTTTATTTACTTTAACCGTACTAATCTCTGGAACCCACTCAGATTCCAAAATATTTTTCAATTAGCCAGAATTATAACGAATATACAATCCTCTCAGGATTGATGATAAAAGATCACGCTACGACCCACGCAAGTAGAATAGTAACCAAATATGCGGGTGGAACCGCGGGGACAGCAAATATAATATAATATCGGATATAGAACAACTTGTATGAAAACTGGGCCTCAAGTCTGCTATTACAATAGTGCGAGAATGGTCTATCATTGATTTCATAATTGTTAATTTTGACAAGTTTGGTAATCTACTATTAAAATGGTGTCATTATGACTTTCCAATGGTCAACCACTGACACTCCATTGAAAGAAGTGGCATAGAATGGTAATCTAGTAAATGTTGACAAATGAATGTCTGACGTATGCGGTAATCTGCTAAAATTTTGATAGTTCCTTTGACCAATGACCTAACATTAGAACGTCATTGTGCAGTCATTGCTTTTAATAAGCTCGACATTGAAATTCTACCACAACTCTATTACGAGACCATTGACCGATCAATGATCAATCATTATGAATTAGCAGATTACGAACTTTTAGCAAAATGACAATGGAATCGTGTTGGAATAACGAATTTATAAAAATAGCAGACTTGGGCCCCTCGTCGTAACTATGCTGGATGCTCAGACCAACAAAAAAAGAAAGACGGAGCACCACGAACTTTAAAAGTAATGCCACACAAACCAAGCCGGTCCAAATAAATACACACGCTCACGCACACTCCTACACTACAACCAAGCTGGTCACTTTTAGTACAGCACGAGTCGTTGTCTAGTGAACATCAATTTAAAAAATAGTATTATGCCTTCGTGTGTAGTGAAAAGTTGTAAAAACAACACTATATCAAATAAAAAATCTCACGGAATCACTTTTCATTTGTAAGTTCTTGATATAACATCGTTTCTTTATTATCTAAACTATGACTTTAAGGTTATTTTATTCAAAAAACGTCAAACGTCAACAAACGAAAACAATGACATTAGTGACAAAGTTTGAGGGTTGCCGTAATATGATTTAAAATTTTCCCGATTCGATTAAATAAATAGTTCTTACTTCGAGCTATACTTTTTATCTTTTTTTTTTTTACGTATTTAATATTTAAGGTTTCCAACTGGTAATGAACAAAAAAAATGGTTGGTAGCTATAAGAAATAGTCGGAATGATCCAGTCTGGCTGCCATCAAAATCCAGCGTCGTTTGTTACGAACATTTTGATAACAACGACCTCTACATTACTAATCGTGGACTTCGCCGTGTGATCAAAAGTGGATATCCTAAAAAGGTACCTACGTATTCAACTAGCTTCTGAAGTTTTATAAGTTTCCATGTAGGCCTATGTGAAATAAAAATATTTTGTTTATCTGTATAACGCTCTTTAATTTATAGTTTACTTTTTCAATTGTACGATACTATACCATACCATACCATAATGTATACAATACCATACTTAACAATGTCTTCACTCTTGTAAATATTATTCTTCCTACACAATATTGTTACTCAAATTTTAAGGAAAAAATTTAACGAATGGCAACCCTTCTAATCACACATAGATAAAAATGTGGCTTCACTCTTGAAGTTCGTGGTGCTCCGTCTTTCTTTTTTTGTTGGTCTGAGGCTGGATGGACATAAGTTCTAAGTGTTTCTAATTTAGAAAAGCAGAATGTCAAAATTTATCATTCTTTTAATGTTATTATTGAGTTAGATTTCCTGAAAGCGTGGTTAGCAATATAAGCATACAAAAATAGCTTAAAGCCGAAAGAGGACGAAAAAAATAAAACCATCAAAAAATATTAATTTCACTCACAGCGTGATGCTTTTTACAAGACCGCTACTGAATTGGAGTGAAGTAGAAAACTTGAATTGCCTCGAGCCTTACAGACTCTGAATTTATAACCATTTTATTACTTCGTACATTTTCAATGATAATTTTAATTAGTGACAGTAAGACTTGAATTTGAATATAATTCAAAAGTTTATTCAAGACGCAAGTACCTTGGAGCTTGTGGCTAAGTACCTATAAATGTAATGGGCGGGCTTCTGTGAAGCAGTAATACAAGAGCGAAGGAGGTAGTAGGGGCGGTCTTGCGGACGGCGAGTTATAGATAGCTTGCCGTCCGATAAAGACCAGGCCCGGTCGAAGCGTCGTATTCCACATGCGCCTCAAAGAGATGTCAGTAAACAGATGCAGTCCATAAGGCCGATGCCAGCTATGGTTGCGGGATGGTTCAAGAGTTACCGTGGCCGTCAACCGTACCGTCAATAAAGCTAGTCGTTTATTATAAAGGTTGTCTTGAGATACTGTGGTATGTCGGATGACAAATATCGTGCAACTTCCCAAACCGAAATTGACTGGGCAAAACCAGCCGACTCAAGTTCGATGATTGACTTCTTTCGAAATTAGACCTAACTAACTGGACCTTTAACAATAGTACTAAGCTAAACCTGGTTAGACTGGAAACTGTTCCTAACATGGAAAAAAAACTAGAGCAGATAATTGTCTTGGGAGTAAACCTATTTTAGTTCTTTGTGGTTTTTTTTTAATTTTTTTCTATGATATAAACAAGTGCCTGACTGCCTGATGCAATTGTTGATTGTGAAGTGCACTAGTTTATTAAGAGCCTATTCACTCTAGCTTTGAAAACACCTAAATTATAATCGGACGGAAAGACCGCAGCAGGAAAATTGTTCCAGTCCTTTGATGTACGCGGTATAAACGACGAGTCGACACGCTTATTCCGTTTATTTATTATTTACTCATCAATAAAATCATAAATATATAACCACTTATAAACATCTAAACTAATAAATATTATAGTTTAATAATTATATACCTATAAAAACTGGAAATAATAATGTGCATAATCGGGTAGAAAAATAACTCTCATTAGGTATCAAAAAATTCATCCACATCGATGTCTATAGGCAAATTGCCCAGAACGCTGGCAGCATTGCCACGTTGGATAGCAATGCTGATTCATTGACCGAAGAAAAGCCCAGCTCTCTGGTCAAGCGAAGAGTCGATCAGCTGTTTGCTGATATCCCGAACAATGATCGATGAGCGCTTGGTTTGTGTTAATTAATAAAACTCTTTTTTTACTGTTTAGTGAACTTCAGCAAATGAAATATTTGGAACTGGTCATCAAGGAGTCTATGAGGTTATTCCCGCCAGTACCACTCATCGAAAGAAGGATCATGAGGGACTGTGGTAAGTTGATACTGCATGAAACTGACTTTTAATCTTAAATTTTAAGTTACTGTACTTTTAATAGCGTACTAGAGTGGGGGCGCCATAGCCAACGCACGATAGTCCACCTAGGATTAACTGTGGAAACCAGATTCCAATAGATAGATGGGGGAGGAGGGGGTAGTGTTGACCCAGTGGTAACGACACCAATATATAAGTTGCAGGTTGTGGGTTCAAAAGAGTTTTCTAATCGCTAATGGCTAAAATGAAAATTTAGACCCAGGAAGATTAGGTTATTATCCCTAAAGTATGTTTCCGTAGGTCAGTTTTCAAGTTTCACTGTGGATAAGCCAATGGCTTGTCACTTGATTATTTAACTGACTCTTTGGTCTCGTGATGTCACAACTGCGTCTGTTGAGCTTGGGGTCTTGGAATCGACCCGAGGGTCGGGTAAAAAGTGTTGTTGGGTTTTTCTAATAATTACTCTGTAGCAGTACTGAGTTCGGAAGTTGGTGGTGAGATATTCCCGTGCCTCGGAAAGCTCGTAAAGCCTTGGACTTGCACCTGATCTCTCTCCTGTCGTAACAAAATGGCCGTCCCATCAGACTATGGGAGTAAAGGAACAGAGAGTACACATATGTTTGCGCACACACACACTTGTGCACTATCTCCTGTGTACCTACTTGGCTAATCTCATAAAAAAAAACTTGATATAGGAAGGAACTAACTAAATTCCATATAAACTTATCATATGTTTCCTACAACATTGTTACATTCAACAGCAAAAAAATAATTATTACTAATGACGGCCTTCGGATCCGGTATCATTAGCGTTTGATACACAGTAATTATATAAGTGGTACCTATTGTGTTAGGTTACATAACCTCTAACCCGCTTACAATTGCATTAGCTACAATGTAGTTGAGTGATGTCGACTCCTATTATATTAATGTATTTACAATATATATGAACTAACTGACATAGGTCATATTTTCATCGTCAGGGAAATAAATCATTAAATTATCATAATCCGAAGGAATAAGACAAATATCGTGAGGGAAGTTTTAAGCATTAATATAGATGGCTATAACTGGCTATAAGAGGACAGAAAGGTCAGAGAAACGATATATAGACGGTGTCGCAAGGAGGGGATGACACTGAGATACCGAGTAGTAATCTTCCCGACCGAATGTTGATTACAGTGGCCAATAACGTGAGGGAAGTTTTAAGAATGAATATAGATGGCTATAACTGGCTATATGAGGACAGAAAGGCCAAAGAAACGATATATAGACGGTGTCGCAAGGAGGGGATGACACTGAGATACCGAGTAGTAATCTTCCCGACCGAATGTTGATTACAGTGGCCAATAACGTGAGGGAAGTTTTAAGCATGAATATAGATGGCTATAACTGGCTATATGAGGACAGAAAGGCCAAAGAAACGATATATAGACGGTGTCGCAAGGAGGGGATGACACTGAGATACCGAGTAGTAATCTTCCCGACCGAATGTTGATCACAGTGGCCAATAACGTGAGGGAAGTTTTAAGCATGAATATAGATGGCTATAACTGGCTATAAGAGGACAGAAAGGCCAAAGAAACGATATATAGACGGTGTGGCAAGGAGGGGATGACTGAGATACCGAGTAGTAATCTTCCCGACCGAATGTTGATCACAGTGGCCAATAACGTGAGGGAAGGTTTAAGCATGAATATAGATGGCTATAACTGGCTATAAGAGGACAGAAAGGCCAAAGAAACGATATATAGGCGGTGTCGCAAGGAGAGGATAACTACTGAGGTACCGAGTCGAGTCCGATCTTTCCGACCGAATGTTAATCACAGTGGCCAATCTCAACAGAGATAAGCCAAGTACGCAGGAGATATTATAGTGCACCAGTAAGTGCGTAAACACAGGTCCACTCTCTGTTCCTTTACTCTCATAGTCTGATAAGACAGCAATCCAACACACCCGGAATAAGATCGGGCGTCGGTTCGACAACTTTACGTACGTTCCGAAGCACGGAGGTGTCACACCAGCAACATCCATACTCCAGCTCCCCTAGCCAAGTTACAACCGTTTCGTTTCGATTCTCTTTTCGTTGATCGCCTCGAGTCGGCCACGCCTCCTATTCCTTTGTTCTGACCACGTGACTGAGCGTTGAGGTGACGTCAGAATAAAGGAATTGGAGGCGTGGCCTACTCGAGGCGATCATCGAAACGAAACGGTTGTAACTTGGCTAGGAGGGTAGGCTACTAACGAGCATTTATTTCCCGACCCGGACCTTGGACCCCACGATCAAACAACGAAATCAACGTGTAAAATACCGAGTAATAGTAAAGTATGGAAGAAGATAATATGTTTTCTCAACCACAAAAAATATGCATTGATGATGATAGTATCATTTGATAAGTTCTCATTCGATTTATAACCAAACCTACTTTCAAGCGAGTTAGTTTTTGGAGAGTAATTTATTAAGACAATATGGTATTACGGGTGTATTAGAGACCGTTATTCAAGAATATATATCATACTTACCTGACTTTTATTACTAATTTATTAGGAGCATTAGCCTTACCACTTATAGTAGATTTGAGTTGTGGCCAAAACAAGAAACACTGGCTTCCGAAATTAAAGTTTTATTGTAATTATTTTGTTTATATTTTGGAAGTCGCTTCTATTTTTTGTAAAAAGTTTTGAATTATACACATATGCACTGTATTAACTTTAATAATTATATTCTTAAATTTTAACGTGAACCAGGGAGAATCTTATTCGGTTTAAGCCTCCAATTTTAATTTCGTCTTTACATACACAAGTTCTTAATTACTTATTAAGAAATCACAATACGTATCTACCCTAAAATGTGTATTTTTACAGATTGAC
Organism: Mythimna impura; assembly: GCA_905147345.3. Taxonomy (NCBI): domain Eukaryota; kingdom Metazoa; phylum Arthropoda; class Insecta; order Lepidoptera; family Noctuidae; genus Mythimna; species Mythimna impura. The sequence goes on along the minus strand of LR990347.1, from coordinate 9,577,897 downwards.
AATTTTGTTCTCTTCATTCCAGAGGTAGGAGGACTGAAATTTATAAAAGGCACATCGGTCGTAATGAACATCTACCAGATCCAACGCCAGCCAGACCTTTACGATGACCCCTTGGAGTTCCGTCCGGAAAGGTTTGAGACACCGCTGAAGAACCCCTTCAGTTGGCTGGCATTCAGTGCTGGGCCTAGGAACTGCATTGGTAAGTGTCATCGACATCTCAGCTTTCAGTGTTGAATTAAAAATATTACCACCCAGTGTTATAAAATATTACCACACAGTAAAAGAAAAAGGGAAAGCGCCGTCGAGGCCAGCCAAGAAAAAGGTGACAACATGATCTAGACGCGTAATTTACCACGAACACTGGTTCGAGACAGCACGCGTGAAGTATATCTGGAAAGACTTGGGGGAGACCCTTTAACCAGCAGTGGGATAGTTATGGCTAGGGAAAAAAAGGTAGGAAAATAATGTACAGAAGGAAGTGACATGACAGATTCTGGTCTTTGTATTGGCATCACATTTTCTATGGACCTGTTAAGGTTGATGCCCATATGCTGCAGACCTCTAGCCACTACATTAGGTGGGCCATCGGTTTGATTGTCAAAGAATAACATTGACACCCTGATGTTTATTATCAACTGTTTATTGTGAGCGGTTTTCTTCTGATATCTGCAATTGGTACTCAACTGGTCATTCACTTACAGTCACATTTGGTTTCAACAATAGATTGGATTACACACAATACAACAATAGTGACCTATTAAAGCATGCACCGTTATAGCTCGTATATGCATCACTCTTTGGTCAGGGTGTTCCATTCAATTCAAGCCTTCCAAAAGCGAAAATAGATTGTATGGGGAACGTGCACGACGAACACTTTGCTACCTGTTTTTTTGTGAGGTGGGCAAACTTCCAATGACTTCTCTCGCTCTAGGGTGGAGCGAGAGGGCGTGTCGGAATTTTTCTGACTATAACCCACCTGTGGCATTTAGTTGTGTTCTAGGACCGCGCTTACATTCTGGTTCGTGCACGTTCCCTGTACCTTTTAGTTATTTATGGTCGTCAGCTTTTTCTGATGATTATCTTCAATACAGCCGAAAGATGTCCACTGTTGGACATAGGCCTCCCCCAAGTGTCGCCATGACGACTGGTCTTGTGCGTCGCACATTCATCGGATTCCCGCGACCCTCACCTAGTGATCGGTCCACCTTGTGGGAGGCCTTACAAAGCTGCGTCTTCAGGTGATCGCCACTGTTGATTTTGCAATCATGAATTAAACTGGTTGGAAAAATATACGGTTTGCTTGTCACAAAAAATGCCTTCTTGAACAAGTTAAATTATAACGGGGCGTTGCCATGATGTGTTAAAATATCAGCCCCCCTAGCCAAGTTACAACCGTTTCGTTTCGATTCTCTTTTCGTTGATCGCCTCGAGTCGGCCACGCCTCCGATTCCTTTGTTCTGACGTCATCTGAACGCTCAGTCACGTGGTCAGAACCAAGGAATAGGAGGCGTGGCCGACTCGAGGCGATCAACCACGTGACTGAGCGTTCAGATGACGTCAGAACAAAGGAATCGGAGGCGTGGCCGACTCGAGGCGATCAACGAAAAGAGAATCGAAACGAAACGGTTGTAACTTGGCTAGGGAGGCAGGGGTACGAGCAAGAAAGAGGGATGGAGCTATACACCCTATATAGCTTCAATCCTTCAACAGTTCAGTTTAGGATCGCGTTAATAGCTCGTGGTGTGGCCTCTGGTCATGTGACTTAATTTACTAATATTTTTATTCTTCATCTTCTCAGGTCAAAAGTTTGCCATGATGGAGCTCAAAATTACTATCTCGGAGATCGTCAAGAACTTCTTTATATTGCCATCAGCTGAAGAACCTGAACTGAGCGCAGACCTTGTTTTGAGATCCAAGAACGGAGTCCATATAAAGTTTTTACCAAGGAAGTAATGTGACAATGATTGATGAAATTTGAATTACCGGGTGACATTATATAATAGATTTATAATAAGATATATTTTTGTACTTATGAGTCAAGTCAGTAAATAGATTTATGTATTTTTGGGAAGGAATTAAATGTTATAAGTTAAAACAGGTTATGTCATTTCAAGCCTTATCACTCTTAAATACAACTTCTGAGTACTCAGAACGTTAAGTTTTACAACTTTCTAGCAATTTTCCCGCGACTTCGTTTGCATAAATTCCGTACTTACTTTTAGATAGGAAACGTAGAATATAAAAACCGGCAAAGTGCAATTCGGACTCATACAAAGGGTACCGTCAGTAGGGATTTCATCCCGGGAGTCTTAGTCACGAAAATATCGAGATTCTCGACGATTTTACCGCATATTCGAGACTCGAGACTGATGCTCGACACTTAACAGCAGATACTTTTTTGAATTTTTGCCTTTAAAAATTAGATTTCCAGAAATGCTCTCTAAGCGTATTAAAGAAAATAGGCTCACTGAGGCAAGTATTTTGCAATGTTTGCACAATCCTACTCAATTATTTTGAGAGGAAGTTGGGTCCTTTCAAACTCTCAATAATAACGAAATTACATTATCCTTAAATGTATTTTATTTTGTATACACTTTTAAGGATTGAATAAATTACCGATTGAAAAGCTATTGCCTAGGCGCCATCGCCTAGACAAGCGGTGGTCATTTAAATCTACTTGGTTAGGTTAGGTTACTTTTAGAAGTAACCTATTCACTCTTGACTTAAATACCCCTAGGTGTAACTAGTTTTAACTGTAAAAGAAGACTTAACCGCTTAACCGTATACTAAAACGTCAATATGACATAAAACATGATAAAACCTCTATGTATGACTTACAAACCATGTTGAACGTTTTCCAGAGTTTGAAATAGATTTGAAATTCTTAAGCCGGAGCAGCGTGGCAGCTGAGAGAGCTTTTTCTGACGCAGGTTAATTTTTTAACCAAATAACAGATCCTACCATTCTAAAATCACATTAGATGCTTAATGTTTTTTACGTGCTCACTTTAAAAAAGAAAAAAAATAACACGTCATTGTTATTTTAATAGACTGTAACCACGGTACAAGAAAAACAAGAATGAAATACTGTTTTTATTTAATAAAGATCTTTACTATAATCTTGTATTGATTGCCTAAATGCCTAGCGTTTGAATATATTTTTTTAACCAGTCTCGTTTTTCCTAGGAATCCCGAGATTGGGCCAAATCTAGATTTATATGTCCCGGGACTCGAAAATGTATCGAGACGAGCCTTAGTCCATACATTACATACAAAATTAAAATCAAATAAAACTTTAAATAATCCAAACTAAATAAAATCAGATATCATCGTATACATAAAATAAAATTAAAATACAAATAAAATAACACATTACACACAATCAATCACAAAATTAATTATACACAATAATTACAATCATCGTCTCACACACAATGTCAAATTAAACGTTTACTAGATATGGGAGTTTTTTTGAATAACGATTAATGAATAACATTTTTAACTTTTTAGTTTACTATTTGTGCTAAGTTTCAACTATATTGACCCAATGAAAAAAATAAAATTTTACATTCCGACGAATTTCTTCCTTTTCATCCCCAGAAGAATTTTCAAAAACTCCTTGGTGCTCGCCTACGTCATCAAAGAAAACCATGCGCAAAATTTTACATTGCCAGAGACCCAATAACTGAGTGTTGACATGTTAGTCAGTCAGTTTATCCGTATATACCCATATAATAGTTATAGATTTAGCAAAACCAATTGATAGGAACAAAATTATAACCACTTATTAATAAGGCCTATCAAAATAAGTGCTTACAGCACTATTTGTGCTCTTCTATCTGTATTTATTCTTACCGTTTTTTAATATTTTTATGTACATACGAGTACTTATAATACATACATTAATAAATAAATATTTCGACGAGTCAGCCAACAAAACAACCATACAGGTGTTATAGATATATTTATCGGACTTTCCAATATAGGAACTGCTATCCGCGGAAGAAATAACAATTCTCTGTGATTGCATGCGGATTGTAACATTTTAGGGTGTTGGGTACTTCGGAAGACTATCTACGATACTATTATGCCGGGGTACTCAATTTCCTAGTCGAAAAGGTTTACTATGCACTTGAATTAAGACGGCGCGTGAATTTGTTAGTAAAACTGTGATCAACTTGCACGCAGTAAAATCGGAGACGTAATCTTTTATTTGACTGAGACAAAACTTGAAGATCTTACAAGTTAGTAAGCGAAGATCGTATGGAGTTTTACCATACACAGAACACTGAAGAAGTTAAAAAACTTTTGCCGATAATATAACCAGCATGCAGTCAGGGGTCAAAAGTACAGTTGCACTCGACCAATGCGTCTAAAATGTTTCAAAGTGTCCAAAGTGTTTATAATGTTTTTGTAGAAGAGGATCAGTGATTTATGACTGATTTTTATACTATAGAATCTAAAGTATTGAATAAACTATTTTTCACAGTGCCAGTGGCACATTGCTTGCAGATCAGATTGTCGATGGGGCCAAAAGGTTCTGGAGTGGCGACCGCGAACCAGAAGATGCAGCGTTGGCAGGCCTCCCAGAATCCGACTGATAACCTGGTAAGGGTCGTGGGAATCTGATGGATATGAGAGGCACAAGATCGGTCGTGTGCACGCCTTTCGGCTGAAATAGTGATGATGATGAGAGTGCTACTGCTTTTTTACCCCTGCCTACTTACAGGTATTCGTAATATTTTAGTCACTGACGCTACACGAGACGCATCTAATATTATTCAATATCTGTAAACGGCAGTGATTATTCACCATCAGGTACCTAATATGGCTGTACCTACCAACTTAATTGCAAAAAAAAAAGATTAATGGTAAATTTATGTAAAATAAATCATAAATAAATATTAATCTGAACACCATAATCCTTAGCAAAAAAAATGTTGATTAATAATATATTTGTGATATTAATGCGAAACGCTCTTAGATCAAAGTGTAAGGTTAAGAGGAAAAATTAAACCAGAAAGGTTAAACTGGTTTCAAAAGCGGTTTACCTATGGAAAGAAACTGCTTATTTCCGCAATACTGCGCGATCTATGTTTATGTTATAAATGCAGGTTAATCTTGGATGTTTGTCAATGGACTTACAACCTGTATTTAACTAAACAGGCCTATTTTGCAATCTCGAAACCTATCAACTTAGATTCAACTTGTAATTAGCTAACAATGGTTGCCCTTGAAAGTCATGCTGGTCAGTATCAACATATTACTTATTATGGAAACACTCAAGTTCATTATGAATGTTATATTTACACGTTGTCAGTAATTTTATTGTTTGACAAAAATGTGGGCTGTTGGAATCACATGTGGTTATAGAGCTACTGTGTCGGCAGTCATAGTTCTGTCGTTCAAATCCAACATTCTGCATTTCCGTTTACGCTAATCATTTATGGGGAATTATAATACGAGCGAATAAAGCAAAAATTAAGCGACTGATGATGAGATACTGTTTTAATAACTTCAGCGGTATGAATTTGAGTAAGCGAAAATTAAGTAAACGACAAATATTAATTAATAATAAAATCCAGAACAAGCTTACTAAAAGTGGGTTGTGATTAATCCATTTTAGATATTTAAAATTCTAGCCGTGCGGCTAAATTACTAAGTGAGCGACTAAATTAGTAAGTGAGGGACTAGAAATAAAATTGAGGTTTTACATAACGAATTACTAAAAGTTCAATTTAAGAAATGTTTTTACCATTCTCTAAGTATCCAGTCGCAGGCAGATTCATCATTTTGAACTGGGTGAAATAGGTTAGCTTAGGTTAAAACTGTGACCAACCACGCGTGAGCCGAGCGAGCAAAGCGAGCGGTGCCGCGGCAGCGGCCGGTGAACGCTACGTCCAAGTCGCTCGCAGATTTTGTTTTACAATTTTCTAGTTATCCGGGTTTTCGCAATATCCGAATTATAAAATTACCTTGTGACATACATAATACATAAATATCGATATTTAGGACATTCAATACTCTGTACTTCGATATTTAGGACATTCGAAACACTTCATTTAAAATAAAATGCCGCTCAGTATAAATAAATAATTTGCCAAATATTGAAACTCAAACAAATATTAGGTCGCTCAAAAATTATGAAGCTTCTCATTTTGTATTTTAAGTAATTCAAATTAATGTTTGTAAGTTGCTGTTCTGTTGATTTCTCATCACTCGCAGTCAGTCGCTCACTTACTAATAAAGAAACCTAAATTAATTATTTTTATCACTTAAAATTTTAATTTAAATTAAATTATGGGTAGATAGGATTTAAACGAGTGACGTTTAAATCCTATCTCATCATTTCAGCCGAAAGACGTCCACTGCTGGACATAGGCCTCCCCCAAGCGTCGCCACAGCGAACGGTCCTGTGCGTCTCGCATCCATCGGACCCCCGCAACCGTTACCAAGTCATCGGTCCACCTTGTAGGAGGCCTTCCAACGCTACGTCTTCCGGTACGTGGTCGCCATTCCAGAACCTTTCGGCCCCAACGGCCATCTGTTCTGCGAGCAATGTGCCCTGCCCATTGCCACTTTAGTTTGGCGATTCTTCGTGCTATGTCGGCAACCTTGGTTCTCCTGCGGATATCCTCATTCCAGATTCGATCACGCAAGGAAACTCCGAGCATAGCCCTCTCCATTGCCCTTTGGGTGACTTTAAGCCTTCTAATGAGGCCCATTGTAAGCGACCACGTTTCGGAGCCATATGTCATCACTGGCAACACGCACTGGTCATAGACTTTCGTCTTGAGACACTGTGGTATATTGGACGAGAAGACACCGCGCAGCTTCCCGAACGCTGCCCAGCCGAGTCGGATTCGACGATTGATCTCTTTCTCGAAGTTAGACCTTCCCAACTGGACCGTCTGTCCCAGGTAAACGTAGTCGTCTACAACTTTGAGTGTAGAGTTCCCGACCTTGATAGGAGTGGGTGCTACATGGCTGTTTACCATGACTTTGGTTTTGTCCATGTTCATTTTAAGTCCCACTCTTTCGGAAGCTCTACTGAGGTCACCAAGCATTGTACTGAGCTCCTCCGTAGTCTCAGCCATGACTACTATGTCGTCGGCAAACCGAAGGTGAGTGATGTACTCGCCATTGACATTAATGCCTAGCCCTCTCCATTCCAAAACCTTGAAGACATCCTCCATTGCTGCCGTGAACAGTTTCGGAGAAATAACGTCTCCCTGCCTCACACCCCGCTGCAAGAGGATAGGTTTCGAGGTCTGGTCTTGTAGTCGGACTGACATAGTGGCGTTTTTGTACAAACACTTCAGCACTTCGATATACCGATAGTCAATTTGGCACCGTTGGAGAGACTGCAGTACAGCCCAAGTTTCAATCGAATCAAAGGCTTTCTCGTAGTCCACAAACGCTAAGCAGAGAGGCTGGTTATACTCCTCAGTCTTCTGTATAACCTGCCGCAGCGTATGTATGTGGTCCACGGTGCTGAAGCCTTTTCGAAATCCGGCTTGTTCGGGAGGCTGGAAGTCGTCGAACCTGCGCGCGAGACGATTCGTGATGACTCTGGAAAACAGCTTGTAGACATGGCTCAGAAGCGAGATGGGCCTATAATTCTTAAGCAGGGCATTATCGCCCTTCTTAAAGAAGAGTACCACCACGCCTCTGCTCCACGCCTGTGGCGTTTTCCCCTCGAGTATGACGGAATCAAATAGCTTCTGAAGGGCCTTAAGGACCGGTTTTCCACCCGCCTTCAGAAGTTCGGCCGTAATTCCGTCCTCACCCGACGCCTTGTTGTTTTTCAGCTGCTTCAGAGCCATCCTAATCTCGTACAGGCTAACGTCCGGGATATCTTCGGTATAGTGTCGAGTCAATCTAGCTCTTGGGTCGTTTACTAGATTTACAGCGGGTTTAGCGGTAGACGTGTATAACTGTCCATAAAAAGCCTCGATCTCTCCCAGAAGCTCCGATTTGGCGGATATGACTCTGCCATCGTCGGTCTTCAGTTTCGTGAGCTGGCTTTGCCCAATAGACAGATCTCGTGCAAATACTTTAGAGCCCTTATTCCGCTCAATCGCATCCTTAATCCTTGCGGTATTAAAGCGGCGAAGGTCACGTTTCAGGGACTTCGAGATTTGTCTATTGAGCTGCCGGTATATGCACGCATCGTCTGAAGACTGCAGAATCATCTCACGCCTCTTCTTCATTAGCTCGAGGGTCGGATCGGAGAGCTTCTTGTTTTTATTTGTACGGTGAGTCTTGAAAAACTTAGACCCGACCGTATGGACAGTTTCCACGAACCCATCGTTATATTCATCCACGGAGCTTCCTAGGCACTCGAAACGATTGTGGAGTTCGAGCTGAAAGCTCTCGGGGTTTTGGATCTGGATCTGTGCTGGACGGAGCGTAGACTTCATCAGTCGAGACCTTTCAAGCTTATCGTCGACAGGATGAAGTCAATCTCATTTCTAGTTGCACCGTCAGGACTTTGCCAGGTCCACCTTCTATGCTCACGCTTTTTGAAGAAGGAATTCATCATATAGAGGCCCTCCTTCTCCATAAAGCTAGCCAGTAGGTGTCCCCGGTGATTCCGACGTCCAAATCCAAATTGCCCCACTCGCAGCTCGTCACCGTCTCGTTTGCCCAGTTTCGCGTTAAAGTCCCCCATGACCACGGTGAAGTGAGTCTTAGAACCATGCATGGCTCTTGATATATCCTCATACATGGATTCTACTTCGTCGTCGGGATGTGTCGAGGTCGGGGCGTAGACCTGTATGACCTTCAGCGAATATCTTGATGATATTCTGAGTATAAGGTACGCCACCCTGGTCGACACACTCTCGATCCTCACGACATTGTTCACAAGGGACTTGTGGACGAAAAACCCGACACCACCCTGGGACTGCTGGTCACCCTCCCGGAAATAGAGCAGGTTACCGGATTTGAGAATTATCGTATCCTCCCCCTGTCTTCGGACTTCAGACAATCCCACAATACTCCATCGCAACCTGCTCAATTCCTCCTCCAGTTCGGTGATCTTCTCGTCAGTCCTCAGTGTACGCGTGTTGAAAGTTGCCAGGTCGAGTCGTTTAATAGATGGGTAGCCAATCCTATCTACCCATAATTTATGTATTATTTTTACTAAAAGGTACGTATTTGAATCGTTCACGCGGATTGATTTTTAGTGACCTTTGTATACCTATCATATAAATATTAAAAACCAGTAATCAGATAACAAAAAAATCTTACGTACTTGCATTGAAATTGGTTTCAAGTATCCTGTGTTGAACATGCCAGTTCTATCCGCACAGGGTTACAAATTAACACAATTACAAAATATATTACATTTTAATAAAGCTAGGGGTGCCATGCAATTAAAAAAAAATGCAGTGACTAAGAATATTGTTAAGTTTATAGTCGATTATACTAACATAGGTTAAGGAATATTAATGAATTTATGGGAAACCTGCCTGAATTAAAGGTAAATAAACAAAGATAACAGATACTTTATTAAAACTAAAAAATCTTTCCATTATAGTGGGTTTACGTTTATGTGAGTACATGATATGTACTGCACGTACATGCTACGAAGCTAGAAAGATAGTAAATAGGAAGCAATTTATTCACTCTTTTGTACAAGAATGGATAAAGTAGCACTTCTAGTTTTGTTAAGTTTTGGGAAATAAAGATATTTTTTATTATATTATTAGTTTCGCAAATTAGGTCGTTGAGCCTTTTAGTGATGATTCTGACACATAGGTGGCAATCAGTCTTACATATTAGAGGTAATTACATATTTCTAGACGTAAAGGTGATCGCATTTTGTTGATATCCGTGATCACACTTTAATATTCGTTGTTGGGAATAGCGCGTCCTATCCCAGCATTATCAGTCATCGAACTTCGTTTGCTGCATTCAACCGTATTTTGATTACCTCTTAACTTTATCCATCTACTCCACCTATTTAAAATAATCCTGTAATCGAAGTTTCATTCCGAGGGCTTCGTGAAGACACCTGTAATCTGTAACCATCAAAGTTGAGCCTTTATCAAACAATGGCACTTCGTAAACTAATTTCGCTCTAGTTTGCCGAGGATCAATCCGTGGGTGGACGGGCGGACGTTGTTAGAAGAAACAGCGTCGTGTTTGGGTTTGGACGTTTGAAATCGCTCTCAGCTAAACCCTTGTTACATTATTGTTCAATAAATATGTTTTGTCGGCAGCAAGCTTTGTTTAGTGTCTGGTTTTGTCTGTGATTCTAATAAAAATATTTTTTTCTTTGCGATAACTTACAATTTACATTTATGTTCTCAAGTAAAGAACATATAGGTACGGTATCCGAGAATATTCTTTCCCAGAAAATTAAAATTTATATTTAGTCTGACAACATACTTATTCTTAGGCCCCAGAGAAAGTGATATTTTATTAATGATAATGAATGGTAATGTATGTTCCCTTGTAACGTTCTAAACGCATGAGCTGATTTTGATGATTTTTACATCAATAATCTAAAGACTAACTGAAATCAAAATTATACAACGTGTCGTTTTTTGATATCCCGTAACTCAAGGTTTATATTCTATAAGGAAAAATAATACTGAAAGTCCAGAATATGTGGTCCAAAAATGTATAGTTTCGAAGATATCATCATTCTTAATTAATTTAGATCAAAAATGACACCCATATGACAAATCTTACTTTTACGACGTTTTCAAACTTCGCAGTAGTGTAGTAGAGTTATAAAAAAATATGACAGCGTAAATAATAACATTACATTTATTTACGCTGTCTTATTTCACGTAAGGGTATTTTCCATTAATATTCGTGAATTTATCGAATTGTTATGTATAGAAAATGAAAACAAAAAAAAAAGTTGATTGAAAATTAATTCGTATGTCAGTTGATTCTTTGATATTTTTTTTTTTAATTGATATAAACCAGTGCTTGACTGCGATCCCACCTGATGGTAAGCAGTATGGTCTCATTTATACCCCAGAGTTATGGGATATCAAAAAAAACACGTTGTATATAAAAACCAAATAAAAGTCGACGAACTACGTCAAGTATTATTATTAAATAGGTAGGGGTATTATTTAATAGGTATTTGAAAATCATTGAGTTTGTCAAATAATTTTTCATTTTGAATGCCAGGGCACTTAGGATGTGTAATGTTTTGTAGTTGGTTAGCAACCATCCTCACTATTTTATAATATCATATGGGGTATTAAATTAAAATAGCTGAAAAAAGGTGATTCCAACAGTAGGTATAATAAATATATAATAAAAACGTAGAAAAAAAAAACACGACAGTCAGCAAAAAAAGTTATTCTTGCTAGGATGTTACTCAGTCTAGAACCCGTTTTGCAATTAGCGACTAAGAGCAGAATTCACAAATAAAACTAATCGCGTTTTAACGTTTAGTTTTATTGGTGAATTCCGCCTGTCTGTATTTTTCTTTTGATGTATTTTTACAAGTGATACTAGTGACAGCGGCTAAACGCGATTATGCGAGCCAAATGTTAAAACGCGATTAGTTTTATTGTTTTACTAGCTGTTACCCGCGACTTTGTCTGCGTCAAGTTAGTAAAAATGCACAAACGTAATTAATAATTCTGTGCTTGTGATTCGTGCTAAAAACATCTAATTCCAATAACGGAAATTAATTTCAGTAAATATATTATGTAAAATGTATTTCTTATGTCCAGATATATATAATTTATTTTATTTATTTGGCTCACCAGTAATAGAATACTCGTTCATGATATACATCAAATAAATTACTTATCATCATCAATAAACAGAAACAGACATGTTGAGGTCGAAGTAGTTGATAAACTGTGGTTCTGCCTACCCCTAAAAGGAAAAGGTGATAGTTTAAGTTTGTTTTTGGTTTATTCTATGATGAAACAACGCTGTATGATTTTAATATGATTGGTTCATTTTATTAGACAAAAAGTGTATTAAACCGTTGTTTTCTTTTAACAACACTAAATAAATGTTATTTAACGTAGGCTATAAAAAAACTTTTTACAAAAAAAAAATAACCGACTTCACTAAAAAAAAAACACTAAAAAGATCAAAATTACTTTAATTTCGGAAGTCGGTGTTTCTCGGTATTGTTTGTTTCTTATTTAACACCGACTTCCAAAATTAAAGTTATTTTGATCCTTTTAGTGTTTTTTTTTTAGTGGAGTCGGTTATTTTTTTTTTGTCAAAAGTTTTTATTTCACACTTTTTAGTTGCGATACACTTATAAACAGAGTGCCTATTTTTCATGACAATCCCAATTAACCCAAATACTGCTAGGTTACATTGTTTTATTATAAAGTTCCTGTGTCTACCTTCCTCCTTCCGGCTCCATCATCAGATCAGTTCGATAGTACCTTATAGCCAAAGAGCATCTCACGGCAATTCTAATAAGCCCAAACACGGCTAGGATACATTGATTAATTACGGAGTTCCTGTGCCTACCTTCCGGCTCCATCATCAGATCAGTTCGATAGTACCTTATAGCCAAAGTGCATCTCATGACAATTCTAATAAGTCCAAACACGGCTAGGTTACATTGATTAATTACGGAGTTCCAGTGCCTACCTTCCGGCTCCATCATCATCATCAGATCACTTCGATGATACCATTTTCAACGTAACTATTCAGAATCATTCATTTATTTGTATTGTCATAGTCGCTTAACTATATCTTCATTGTGATATCTATTTGAGTATGAAGTTCCGTTGACCATTTCTGGTCTTCTTCATCAGTTCCACTTCATCAAATGTTATTTTTTGACTGTAAATGCTTAAGTTCTTGATGAAAATACTAAAATTACCATAGGGTTGCCTATAATTTTTGAGGAGTTCCCTCGATTCCTCATGGATTCTATCATCAGAACTGGATTTTGAAAAAAATGGGACCAATCTGGAAGTTTATCCTATAAAGGGAAAAAAATTTTTGTCAAATCGGTCCATAAACGACGCAGTTCTGAGGTAACAAACATAGAAAAAAAAAAAATGATAAAAAAAAAATACAACCGAATTGATAACCTCCTCCTTTTTTTGAAGTCGGTTAAAAAAAGTGGATAAAGTAGTTTTCAAAATGTTAAATGTTGCCAAAATGTATAAAGAGTCTGTACGGATCTTGTTCTGAGGTCAATACCCACAGTTTTTAGTGTCTGCACGTTTTACTTTTAGGAAGAAAATCATCAAATACCTTCCCCCGCTCTGGGTAAAGCGAGACTTTGTGTCAGACTTTTACAGACTGAAACCGACCTGTGTTCCTTTAATTGCCCTTAGTGTTCTAGAGCTACGGTAACTTGCACGCGGCAGCAAATCTTCCTTCTTTGAGGAAAAGAGAGGACGCTGCGGTGTCTTTCTAAAGACACCACAGCGTCCTCTCTTTTCGCCTGACGAAGATCTCTAGGGCCAATGCCTGCTAGAGCTATGAGATTTTTCGAAAGAATTACCTCCCATAAGAATTTGCCTCGATGATATTTCTCTGCAGACTTTTAGCCGGGTCCGTTATGCAACTTTGGCGGAGGTGAATTTCGAAGGAGCATAATCGGCTTCAGCCCATCTTCAGCTGGATAACGTGCACTGATAGTCCACTGCTGCTAGCGATTATTAACATACTACAGAGTAACCTACGATGTCATCTTGCTCCACAACTGTACTTATAAAGAATTTGTGAAAAAATTGTTGCAGTTTGATGTTGACTTACATCACGTCGAATTTGAAACAGAAACCTCTCGAAACACCCTAATACCCGCTCATTACTCCGTGTTTGTGACTCTACAAAACTATAAAATGACAGCGAACAAATGTCGCAACCAATTGGGGCTGTGACTGACTCTGGCATCCGTCAGAATGTTGTCCCAGTGTTGATCACCACTCACTGACCACTCTTAAGGAGGTAACGTCCAGTTGTCGACTTAAGGGTGCAAGTAGGTAATGTAGGATACATCATACGTAATCAAACTATCTTCAGGAACGCGTCGGGGCCTTGTGTGAAATATGTCTTCATGGGTTTTTCATGAAATTCTTAATGATCTTCAATTTTTGGAATCTTTGAAATTAGGTAGTTGTTCTAAACAGTAGGTTGTGGTCAAGTCCGAGGGAGAGACTTCTTGAAGTACTGGTAACCTTCACGAACTGCTCAAGAAGCATCTTTCTGTGATTAAGTACCTACCTATATTTGCTGGTTTTTTGGGGGTCCTTCCGAAACATCTACTTTCGATGAAGACCTGCGTCAGGCGGAAAGAGAGCCTCTTTAGACTTTCCTCAAAGAAGGTATTTGCTGCCGCAATTATGGCGTGCAAGTTACCATAGCCCTGGAACGCTAAGGGCAACTAAAGGAACACAGGTGGGTTTCAGTCAGTAAAAGTCTGGTACTACCTCTCGCTTTACCCAGAGAGGGGGAAGGTATTTGATGATTTCCTACCTAAAAGCAAAAGGTGCACACACTAAAAACTGTGGGTATCGACCTCAGTATCAACTCCGTGACTCAGACTATTTATACATTTTGGCAACTGAAAACTATCCACTTTTTTTTTCATAGCCTACGTTAAATAACATTTATTTAGTGTTGTAAAAAAGATAATTCTAATAATAATTATTATTTTTTTTATTCTAATAAGATAATTCTTTTAGTATATCTAATGAACCAATAATTTTAAAATCATACAGCGTTGTTTTATCATAACATAAACCAGAAAGAAACATACATAAAACCCACTCCTGTTCCTTCTTTGCCATTGTTCCAGGGCCCCGGGAATCTCTTTCGTATCACCCATGGCCCCAATAGGCTTCGACCTTGCTGCCCCTACGGTTGCTGACACCTCCTTGAGGCGCGCGTGGAACACTACGCGCCGTCAACGACTTGGGCTCGGTCCGGACGGTTACCGGACGGACGGACGGTGAGCTACCCATTGCTCGCCGTCCACAAGCCCGCGCCTACGGTGACCGGAAATCGGGATCGGAACCCCTCGGTTCGGATCGGCTGGGTCGCGAGGGTTATTGTCTCGCGCGTGCGGCCGCCTCCTTTGATAACATTACTGCTTCGCAGAAGGAGGCGACCGCGCCCAAGGCCCACCGCGCTTTACGCTATTACAAATCTTGTTATGATAAAATGACTGGACCTAACTGCTGTTTATTTTCGTAAATATTTTTGGCATTTACGAAGCAATTAATTAGAATTCAATAACTTTTATAAATAGGTCTAGAAACATTTGCTGATTTCGTGATAACGCCATCTTTTGCTGAAAAGCTTAACCTTACTTTTATCACACACTGAGGCTCTACCACGAGCTCATAACGTGATCCATTTTACGACCTAAACCGGACTGTTAAAGGGATGGAGCTATATAGGGTGTATAGCTCCATCACTCTTTTTCGCTCGTACGTCTGACATTTTGACATTATCATGGTAAGGCCCCTGGCCACCTACCGAGCGATAGTTAAATAAATAGTTTGACAAATTGAATTCGTGTGTTTGCTATTCAAAGCCAGATGGCGTCACTGAGGCATAGGATGACAGTTTTTCTAAGACATTTTTTCTGATAGCCGCTCTATTGTATCTCTTTAGATCTCTTTGTAGACGTTTGAATGCATAACCGCTGGATTTCTGTCTTGTATAGTGAAGGTCAGTATAATCTGCCAAACTGCTTCGAAAGTGCTGATGTAGAAACCAGACTGTCGATAAAAATAATAGTAGTAACGCAAAAATATGTAAAAATTTCTTGTTTACAGTAAAATAAATTAAAACTATCACAAAAAATAAACTGAGTTTTGAACCACTATCCCCTTACGTGCCGATCTAATCCAGACACGACTGCACTACGGAGTTCGTTGATTTATGTCTAAAATAGGTGTTCTTATATAAACGTCATCATTGTCTGCTTAACCCTTTGTCGATGATAGCGTGATGATTTTCATCTCAGATATTAAATTTGTAGCTAAATGAAAAAAAGAAATATTATTTTCGTTTTTCCACTTAGATTTTATTACATGTTTGATTACTTTTTACAAAAATATGGAGTAAAAATATCTAAGATGTGTTAAAAATATGCTAAAAGTCCTATTATTATTGTAATCGAAGTACCATCGCATATTATATACAAAAAAGACGACAAAATACTCACAAAAATTATTACTATAACTGGGGATCGAAGTCACGGCAAATCGTTCAATACCGACATTTTGAAATATTGCTCACCCCCCGTAGCAAATAGCGTGATAATTTATAGCCTATGTCCTTTCTCAAGCTCTATTCTATCTTTGTACCAAATTTCATCAAAATTGGTTCAGCGGTATAAGCGTGAAAGCGTAACAGACAGACAGACAGACAGACAGACAGACAGACAGAGTTACTTTCGCATTTATAATATTAGTATGGATTGGCGAATTCCGCCCATAGATATCCGTGATTCCGCTTTAGGTGTAATCTCGAAAACGTATCTCAATCATGCAATTGAATAATGAATCATTACGAGCACCACGACATAAAGGGATCTAGAATATACAGTGTGTATCCACATTGATAAATTCACTTGCACAGCAGAACAAAGTAATGTGAAGATTTGTATGCCGCACGTGACGCGCGGGCGACGAGACGACGACGTGACGACGTGCAGACAACGGCACGAATATGTTATTATATCGCCAGTTTTAAACTAGCATTTTTGTCCTTTTGTCGAGGATTTTGAACGAGAATTGTTTAAAAAACTAGCGGTTTATAACAAAATTTCCCTCTAGCTGCAGTTTAGTTGTGTATATTTTCAATGAAAATACTGAAAGAGTTAGATTTGAAAGTTTGGATGATGGTGGTAGATTGTTTGTTTTGAAAATGCTATGTTTTTTATGGATGATAAGTAACAACAATTAACAATGAATCTAGCTTAACAATTAATGATTTGCAGCTTTAGAATCTAGCTCAACCAATCTGCTAGATTCCAATATCAATTAAGCTGCAATGCCTTCATGGTCAAAACAGACCCTCTTACAGGTAGGTGTCCCAGCTGCGAGAATATTACAGGCTGATTTTTCAATTTTTTTCTATCTTTTCTTTTAAAAAAAAAAACTTTGCCCCACACTAGAAATTACTCCTGTATTGTGGGTGCATTTACAAATATATAAACTTACATAAAGAACATCATAGAAATATTAGCTCTGTGCGGGAATCGAACTCATGACACGTCGCGCAGCGGCCAATAGCTCAACCATTACGCCAACTGTGTCATCATGCCACTTACGCCTTTTTTGGGTGGAAATTATCAAATAGCTTCTCGCGTTCTAAGGTGGAGCGAGAGAGCGTGTCACTTTTACTGATTAAAACCCACCTGTGTCCTTCAGTTGCCCTTTGCATTCTAGAGCCAGGGTCAATCTTTCAAACATTCCGCCAACCCTACCGTTGAAATATCTCCGTCTAGCTGTATTTACGTTTTTCGAATTAGTTTTCTTAAAAATTGTCTTCATACTGTTACGCCGAGAACGAGAAAAAGAAGCATCGAATAAATAAAACTTATTGCTGTGCGAAACTTCTAGAATGGAAGTACGTACTCAGGCCTGGCAAGTTCTAGAAAAGTCGGCCATAAAGTACCTACCAATATTATTATTAAATCAGGTTAGCAGGTAAGGATAAGGGAATTCGTGCCTTCCGTTTTTAACAATAGAGTCGAAATTCGCGTGAAAGGGATTATTACGTTTGTTAAAAAAAATAATTTATATCCCCGCGATGCGACTGTATTATTCTGGAATGGCCTTGAAACATCTATATCTAGAATTTTTCTGGCTCTGCGTATAAATACAAGCCCCCGACCGGAAGTGAGTCACTTTTGTTTGCGACTGCGAAAAAAGAGCGATACTTATGTGTGTGAAGTGATCTTACCTAACGACCTAAGCGATACTAAAACGGAACTCTAGTGTTCATTGTAATTTGGATTATTGTTGATTGGACAAATTTTTTATTGTTTGTGGTGAATAAAGTTCTCTGCTAGTAAACCAGCATTTACTTACTCACGTTCGTAACCATACTTTATTAGAACTATGAAAGTAAAGAGAACAAGGTAAGTTTGCAGCATATGAGTAGTTTAGGCAAGCTACGTACCCGCATGGGAGCCATCGTCGACATAACGTGTAGATTTACTCATCACAAGAAACTTGGAAGTTATGCAAACTTAAAATTGTCGTAAAACTGTTGTTATATTTACAGAGGCTGAGGCCCTACCACGAGCTCTTATCGCGATACATTTGACAACTTAAACTGAACTGTTAAAGTAAGCTATACAGGCTAGGGTCGGTTAGGGGAAGTTTGAAAGTGGCGCCAGTAACTGAAAAGTTGAAAGGGAATCGTTTGTATTGGTATGGTCATGTGAAGAAGAGGGATGAAAAGCATGTTACTAAAAGAGTCATGAGTTTTCATGTGGATGGATGGAGAAGGAGAGGGAGACCAAAGAAAAGATGGACGGATTGTATGAAAAGTGATATGAAAGAAAAGGGAGTTAGTGATAGCGTGACGAGTGACAGGACAGAATGGAAGAAAAAAACGTGTTGCGCCGACCCCAAATAAAACGGGACAAAGGCAGGAAGATGATGAGCCCTCTTTCTCACTCGAGGTAAGGCCCCTCAAACTAGAAGAATAAGGAATTGTTATTTGTCATCGGTTTGTATATTGGTCTTTTGTGATTTTTTGATGAAATCCTACCAAAAGAAAGGGTCTACCTAAATCTGGAAAACATGGTAAGTGATATATGAGACAAATAGGGACCTATGCCCTTTTAGAGGTATGCGAAACGGGGTGCAAACCTCCTTTGAAAAGGGAGGATCCTCCGACTAGACGGATGTTTTTGTCTGATCTGAGGGCTTAGCCAAGTTGATAATCTACAATCGTTAACGCTAATAAAAAATTTCAAATGTATAGGAATTACCTCATCTCAACGTTAAATCACGTGGTTAGAACAAAGAAAATGGATTCGTTACCGACTGTAGAAAGAGATTCGAAACTAAGCGGTCGTAACTTGGCTAGGCCTGCTGATCAACTGCCCGATAGATGATTTCAGACGGTTGTATAAGTTCAAATCGTGTGGAGAACTCTAATTGCACGATGCACGATTTCGTAGTTTAGTTCTTATGTGACACTATAAATGTCACTAGGTACACACTAAAGTGAAACCTGCCTTTTATGAAGATTGAACTTAGAATGATTTCATGAAGCTGTTCAATTGTAACAAAGAAGGTAAGTACTTATGTAAGCTATGAAATGAGTTATGTAATTTAAAAAAAAATCCTTAAAAATTAAACAACCTTGCCAAATGTAAAATTAATTTTCAAAAATTACTTCACGGTTGTTTCAAAAGTCACGGTTGTTAAGTTTAAATATGAAAAACATTGTTAATTTTATGTAAATTAAGTAGACGTGGGAACTTGTGGAAAACAACATATTATTCACAAGTCATTTCTGAATAGTCATCATCATCAGCCGAAAGACGTCCACTGTTGGACATAGGCCTCCCAAAAGCAAAAAACGTTTACTGTGATGATCACAGTAAACGTTTTATTTGGCACCTAAAAGTATATTTACCTGATTGTATGACTTTGTACCTATTTAACTTCGGTATTTTGTAGGTAACAAATAGACCACAAGTCTTTAGCGAAAAATATTTTTACGCGATTAAAAATTTCCTGTGACTGCAGGTAAATATGTTATTACCAGATTATAAGCTATTTGTCATATTTTTTTAACCTTGTCTGAATATTAAATAAAGTGGCAATCAACTGGCATAATTAGGTATCTGCGCTTCTATATCCCATTCATAACATCAATTTATCATGGACATTCCATATATTTATTATTTCTTATTAATCTACACTAATATTATAAAGAGATAATGTTTTTTTTTTTTTTGTTTGTAGGAGGTAATCTCTGAAAGTACTTGACCAATTGCGAAAATTTTTTCACCGATAGATTTCTTCTTTCTTTCTTTACATAGGCTGTATATTATTCATTTTAATTTGATTTGCGTTTGAAGCTGGCAGAAGATAGTATAACATATTCTTATTTTTATTGTTGGCAGTCTCGTGTTTGACGACTATCTAAAGTGATGGCAAGCGATGATGTGCTCTTTCGTCGATCGCCTCGAGTCGGCCACGCCTCCTAATCCTTTGTTCTGACCACAGAACTGAGCGTTGAGATGACGTCAGAGCAAAGGAATCGAAGGCTTGGCCGAATCGAGACGATCGACGAAAGAGAATCAAAACGAAACGGTTGTAACTTCACTAGGGGGGCTGGCTAGAGCTAAATTATCGGCTCTTATTTAAATACCGTGGATTGTGATGCAGTATTTATTATTTCATAGCTTTATTGTTTACCAGCGGCTTCACCAGCTCAAAAGTTCGAACTCATCCCCAGAAAACATACTCCCGGGATAAAAAGAATGCTATGTCCAGGATATGGTCTACCCGTGTGCCAAAACTCATCCAATATCGTTGTTTGATAAACTCTACCTAAAACCGTACCTACCTACAACCTATCTAACCGATGCAAGCAAGCCGATGATGCCAGCAAGTCACAAAAAAACAGCGGTTCTAACAGACAAAAAGTTAGACCTAAACTTTGGGCAAGCAAGCAAGACCAACATTTTATACCTACATAAGTCAAATTGATTTGACTTATGCTCAAAATTTAGTGCCTAAGTTTTTACGCAGTTCCTAGCATCTGTGTAATACGTTAAGTACCTTCTAGATCGGCAAGAAGTAAAATGACATATTTCAGAGTTATGAGCAGTGTCGGCTGTGGTTATGGTCTCAAATTAAGCTCCAGCCACAACACAGTAACAGTCTGTGTTGGGTCGTGTCGTAGCCCCTTCTGGTGCATATTGACTACAAAACTCTTTGTGCTATGACGTAATCGCAAACAGATTCCTTTGATTGGTGCATCGCACACCATGACTTACCCCAACACAATGATGAGAACCTCGCTTTACGTAGTCGTTCGTACCAAAAAGGAACGAAACGAAAAAAAACTTTCTTGTTCGTGAACTAAAAAATTAAAGGCATGTCACATCTACTAACCAGCCATGCCATGACGTGTTAAAGCGAGCGAGAAATAGACATGGAGCTATACACTCTATATAGCTCCATCCCTTTAACAGTTCAATTAAAGTCGCCAAATGGATTACGTTAAGAGCTTGTGATAGCTTGTGGCACAGTATAGATATATGGAACAGTACGGAAACTACCTACAAATATTCGAAACAGCACACTCACACAAACAAACGCATCGACGAGACTGCTAAGCGTTTCTCGCGGTCCTGTTAGTAGCGAATGCCGCTTAGGAGTCTCGTCGATGCGTATGTTTGTGTGAGTGAGCCGTTTCGAACATTTGTAGGTAGTTTCCGTACTGTTCCATATATCTATACTGTGCTTGTGGCCTCAGAGCCCACGTGGTAGAATACGACCCAGTCCCGCTCCCAGAGAGAAGGCCTATGTTCTAGCAAGGGGCACATTATACCTACTTATGCTTTAGAAGTGTTATTTTCCATTCTCGTGACAAAAGCCGCAGCAGGCATTCAATATTCTCAGCCATTATCACGTCTCATAGAATCAGAACGATATTATTTTAAGCGTCCGAAGCCCGTAAAAGCCATAAGGACCATTTTATGACAACGGTCTTGCTTAGGTTTAACATCGCTACTGTGATGTGCTTTGAGAAACGCTTACATTTTATAGACGGTCATAAAGATAATGATATTTCTCAAATAGCTTTAGGTGCTATTATTATTTTACACAGATTTTAGTTATTAATGTTATAATGCAAAACAGTTGGGTTTGTTACAGATAAAAGATTAGCATATAAACTGTTATTACATATACTTAAATAATAAGTTGTTTCTTCAGTGGGGGTGGGGTGTTACTTCCCGTAAGAGTTCTATCCGCCGTGCCGCGATTTGTTGCAGCAGTGGAGTTACAACCCGAAATTGCACCTCGTATCGGGCACACGTACAATACAAGGACTGCAAAACCAGCCTTGAGCTTAGTGCCACACAAAACAAAGGCTATAACGATAAACCATAGATTCAAAAGATTCAAAATGACTGGTGAAAAACATATTAAATTAAAACAAAGAGAGTACCTAGGTGTGCGAGGTAAAACTTTGGGTAGGTAGCGCTATGAAGCATATTAGAGGGTCCCTGATGCAAAATTTAAGATTAATGACCTCTCTATATTAACGTTCAGTGAGGTAAAATTGCCGTCGTAGACAATATTCATTTAGCTTGCCTGCCTGAATTTTACATCGTCCGCGGAACAGGCAAATGAAAAATGCGCTCAAGATGTTGTAAAATTCCTCGCTAAAATTGCTATTCGGAACATGTCGAGTTGAGAAAAAGTTGAGACAAAGTAAAGTTGATAGAATGTAGGAAATCGTAAAAGTTAAACAAAGATTTTTCATATTAAAATTATTTTTCACTATTAGCGTAATTTAATAATAAATGCATTTTAATTTTCCTTAGTTTTCTGTAGTAAATTGTTGGATCACGACAACAACAAATTTCCTTGAAGCTAGTCTAGTAAACAATAGCCTTTAGTTTTTTGCCGAGTGCTATTTGTGTGTGTGAGTGAACAATTCAATAAAGCGCTTGATTTTCTTATTATTTTTCAGATCTGAGATCAATATGGTAATGCAGTGTTCTGGACACTTTCTCATCGACGACGATGTGGATGAATTTATTCATGCCCAATTAATTCTTTTTATACGCAATTATCTTTATATTTCTTTTTTTATTATGGTTAGGCTCGCGTTTAACCACCATCTCACCTAATGGTAAGCGATGATGTGGCCGACGATGGATCACGCTTGCTTAGAAACAACCTATTCAATCTTGACTTAAAGTATAGGTTATAGCTATCAGGAAACACAGACTCCGGCAGGGAATTCCACTCCTCAGCTGTATTAATGTATTCCCGAAACGCTTTGTACGTGTTTATATACATAATTATTATAATTATTCTCAGTTTTTATTATTTATCTTTTAACATATTTATTAGTTTAGTTGTTTATAAGTTTATTGTAGTTTTATTCTGTTATAAATATCACATCGTTTTTAAATAACCACGTAAGAAATAAATATATATGTAAATATTATTTATCTCATCTTCTCGAAACAGGTACCTACTTCATGTGATCCTATCGATCGGCATGACCGAATCAGCATCCATTCATCAGCAATTCGATCTGTATCAGATTTAATTTCAGATTGAAAAACCGTACCGGTTAGGTTTTAATACAAGGTGAACTTAATCAGTTGTCAACCTCTCAGGTCGTGAGAGAAACTTCCTTTAGGTACCCTCTAAAAGATTGTTCCATTGAATTTTTTTTATTAAACTTTTATAAAAAAATTATTTCAAGTTAGCAAATATTTAAATATTAAAAAAAAATACTTAACTACTATTATATATTATACAAAATAATTTAAAAAAAAGCCCTTAAGAACTAACTAAAAGTAATGTTTAAGTTAGTCCCACACTGAAAATTATCCTTATTCGTTTAAAAAGCAATAATGTATAACTAATTATAAAACCAAATCCGCGATTTATTTGGTTTTTAGGGTTCCGTACGCAAAGGCTAAAATGGGTTACTAAGACTCCGCTGTCCGTCCGTCTGTCTGTCTGTCCGTCTTTCACCAGGCTGTATCTCATGAACAGTGATAGTTAGACAGTTAAAATTTTCACAGATGATGTATTTCTATTGCCGCTATAACAATATATACTAAAAAACAGAATAAAATAAATATTTAAGGGGGCTCCCATACAATAAACGTGATTTTTTTGCCTTTTTTCCACGGACGGTACGGAACCTTTGGTGCGCGAGTCCGACTCGCACTTGGCCGGTTTTTTTTTCATTAATCTTCACTCTTTCTCTCGTCAACCCTTTTGTAATTAATTAGTTTATTGTATTTTTCATTAATCTTTTTAGCAGTTAGTTCCACAATATCTGAAGTATACTTTCACCGGATTACCAATTAACCCATTATTTTCTTCCCAATTATTTTTCATTGGGTAAAAGCGTTCTGAAGGACCAAAAAGGTTTGTCCTTGAATTTGAAGGACTTGTAAAGTGAGCAACGTTCCTCTAGCGACCCTTATCAAGTGCAGACGGCTTGTGTGATGAATTTCAAGACAAACGTTTGGTACCATGGTTTTAATTTAATTTGTGATTTACTACCTACAATCTATATATAGGGTGACTGGTAATTAGTGTACGATACTTAAATACGTGATTGTGCTCATGATAACCAACAACTTTTACTATGGAAACAAACCTGAAATCGCGAAAAAAAAAACAGCTGTTCAGTACATTTATGTTATGTTTGCCTAATGTACTGAACAGCTGATATTTTGTCGCCAGTCACCCTATATATATATAAGCAAAATACCACTCACTGATTAATCACGAAATCTCAGAAACTATAACACTTACAAGCTTAAAATTTGGCAGGATTTTACGAAACTCCACTCCTAAGGGGGTAAAACGGGGGTTGGAAGTTTGTATGGAGAAACCTACTTTAACGCGGGCGAAGCCACCGTCGAGCAATGGGTAGCTCGCCGTCCGGCCATCCGGTAACCGTCCGGACAGAGGCCGAGTTGTCGACGGCGTGTAATGTAAAGGAGATGTCACCAAAACCGTAGGGGCCCAACAGGGTCGAAGCCTACGAGGGCCATTGATTGTGCGAAAGATAACCCCAGGGCCCTGGAACGAAGGCAAAGAAGAAACATAGGAGCAGATTTTAGCCGGTAAAAATCTGACACGCCCTCTCGCGCCGCCCAAGAACGGGAGAAGTCATTGGATGGTTTTCCACCTTAAAAAAAAACTGGACCACATCTATTTCAATTACCTAGAATATGACTGAGAAAAACAGAAAACAAAACAATGGTCATAGTGGTCATATTCAGATACGAAACCGGGCACTGTGAAAAAAGACCTAGAATTTCATCCAAAAACAACGCCTTATAAAGTCTTCGGGATCCGATGGGATGTGGGAGTAGAAGGGTGGGGAAACATCGGGGATACTGAATGTGATCTTGACCTTAAGAACAATGACCTTATCTCAAGGTCATTAACCTTGGGTATGCCTGACATTTCCTTTCATTTTATATAAATCTTTTTCATTTAGTTTCTTTTCTTATTGTTTATTAGATTTTAGAATTATTTCCTCAGTGCCCTGTTACGTAGGTATAGTCCAACCAAAACACTACACAAATATTAGTCCTTATATGGGGAAGACACAAAGGCGTTTGTTTATGAAGAAAGTAACACAACTTCTATTTTCAAAAAATCATAATATCGTATTGATCACGAGATGTATCGATAGCGCATACAAGAAAAGAAAAAGAAAGAAAAAGAATTTACCACACCACATACCATACCTATCAATCCAAATACCTACCAACACCACCAACCCATACCTATACCAACCAACCATACCTATGTCAATCCAAATTTCCGACAATCGTTTTTACTAAAATGTCACGTCTCGTCCAGAACCTCTTTACACCATACATCATTAATTATCATTTAGGATTCCCTTTATCTTGGCACAGAATTTGATTTCAAGCACATGTCTCGAAACCACATATTACCCGATATTCCTGAGTTAATTAATAACCGATAACCGTCGCGATACCTTACCATTACGACAGGTAATTTCACAGCAATCAAATCAAATCAACGATCTACACCGTGCACGTGTAGAAACATCACTAATTGAGAATCCTATAATTGCTCAATAAGTTAATAAGCCGGCTGATAAGATGAGGAGTCTCGCAGGTAATGTACGTGTAACTGGATTATTCAGTTAGCGAACGTTATGTTGATATATGACACTAATATTTTCAAGGCGAAAATTTATGATTGTATTTGTGTTTGTTACTCCTTCACGCTCAATCGGATCGCTCGATCGGATTTGGATGAAATTTGGC
The DNA here is from genome assembly GCA_905147345.3 of Mythimna impura. Classification (NCBI taxonomy): domain Eukaryota; kingdom Metazoa; phylum Arthropoda; class Insecta; order Lepidoptera; family Noctuidae; genus Mythimna; species Mythimna impura. The sequence continues at coordinate 9,551,926 of LR990347.1, read as the reverse complement.
ACACGGGTAGACCACTTTTTATCTCGAGAGTATACTCCCTTTTTTGAGGTAGGAAAGCATCCAATGACTTCTCTCGGTGGGACGCGATGGCGTGACGTTTACTGGTCTGGTGGTTTCAGAACTACACGTGTGTCTTTGAGTTGCCTTATGCGTTCTAGGACCAAGGACTTCCTTTTCAGAAATTCCCCGTGACCCTAGAGGGGATCGGCCCTGCTTCTCTTTGGGCGCCATCGATGACTTGAGCTCGGTCTGGGAGCTTACCGGACGGCCGCATGGCGAGCTACACATTGCTCGTCGTCAGCAAGCCCGCACCTACAATGACTGGTAGTCGGGGGTCGGGGTCGCGACGGTAGGGGATGCGACGTGAGGACATCCTCACGTCTCATTTCCTCACGCGTGCGGCCTTCTTTTTCGCCAGCATTACTGTTTCGCAGAAGAAGGCAACGGCCTCCCATTCCCTCTTACTCCGGACCATGATCTGACCGGACCCTAGGAAATGGCAGAAACTCTGCCTAAGTGGGGCACACCTCCACCGTATTCTCCACCGTGTCCATACGGAAGGTGAGGACGCCGTGGCGTGAAAAAATCACAAAGACTGCGTTTTCTAGGATAAAACGTTTCTCTATGGCCCACCTATGGCGTAGTGTGTGTTTCTTGCAGTGGAAAACCGGTTCAGTAATTCTATTTTCGCGCAAATGTATTAAACTTAAACAAAAAGCTACCTAGTCCTTATGTAAATTAATTGATTTAAGAAAGCTAGCGCGCGGAACTAAGGACCACTTTACAAAACTGCATAACATTACCTAGACTTTACCCACCAGGGTAAAGTTAACGTATAAAGAGATATTACATTATCCAAGGCAGGATTTCATGCAAATGGGATCCCGGCTTACCCAGTAGTTCGGAAGTTGGTGACGCTAAAACCATACATCAGTGTCGCAGGTAAATGCGGAAAACTAAAATTCGGGCAGCAACTTTTACTCCGTAGATTTTCCTGAAAAAGTATTTTCGCAAATATACTTGGAACTTTTGAGAAGGTAGTGTTCATTAATCTGAGAATTTACTTACTTTGGTTATTAACATTTTCTAGAGACTAATTTTTCTATAACTTTATGCCAATGGATAAATATGATCTTGAGTTTGACAGATTTAGGAAAGAAAACATGTTAAACCGCTATATTTATTAAAAAAAAAAACAATTACTACAGGTTTGACGGAGCATTATTTGAAGGTGCCTTGATTGTTTTGCATTTTTGAACAAGGCTGCAATCGGTCGGCACCAGTCGGTTCGCTTTAATTTTGGTCCACATGCTGGTAGATCTGTATTTTTGCTCCTGTGATGTTTTAAGCTGCATGACAAACGCAATGGTTTTAACCATTGCGTTTGTCAGTTTACGTTAGTAGTACAAACGCTGTTCAACAGAATAAAATGATCATTTGACTCCTAAATTCAGTAAAATAAATACTTGTATTTTAGGAACCAGTTCTTCTTCGGTGTTGATCAAAAATAAAATAACAAACTGACGACCTGCGAAAGCAGTCCGGTAAAGTTGGGAATCGCTGACCGGAAAACCTCGACGTCTAAGAAGGATGTTTGAATCTAGTGGAAGCATGGAATGACGGCACAAGACTCTACGCAACTTATGACTTAAATTCCTGTGTCGCCGCCATCCCGTTCTGTCTCGAGGTTTGCGCTTCATGTCGTTCCAGGTCTTCCGTATGTTCTTTGCCTCTGTGATGAACTTTCGTCGCCATGTCTGCTTAGGGCGACGACGTTTACGCTTTCCTTGAGGAATCCAGTCTAGGGCTTGTTCTTGGTATATGTTCAGAATAGAATAGAATAGAATAGTATTTATTCGATGCAGGCAATACATTAGGCAACAACAACAAAAAAAAAAAGTACAGATTTACAATATAGCTGCGCTGAGCGTGCCCGAACCGAAAGGGTGTATGGCCCGATCCAGTTCCACTACGTAACGTATGAATATGCCAGAAATGTTCATTAATTGAATCGACATCCGCAAATATAATTAATGTAGATACCCAAGCTATCTACATCTGGATAGATTTAACGTCTGATTTATGCTCTTAACGTGAATATTTTTTGTTCAAAGCCCCAGAATTATTTATGGCACAGCCATTATCTGTAATCCCTTTGCTTTCGCCTGACAGGTGGATCACTGGCATAATGAAAACCATGCCGAGCTCTGGATCATGTGTTTGTGATCTATTGAACGTTTTTAGGGTTCCGAACTTCCGAATGAAAAAACTCTGTATGTCCGTCTGTCAACACAAATTAATATGTATATGTCGCCCAGACACGGACGTGTGAAGTAAATTAATTAATTAGGAATATGGGGGTCACTTTTGGGATGCGAATCGAAAAAGTAAAAAACAAAAATTTAAAACTTTAAGACAATAAGTGAAAATTGAAAACCATTCCTATCCTTATCTCCGAAACTACTAAGCCATGAAATATGTGATTAATTTTTAATCCATGCAGGCAATCCAATAATAAAATATGCTTTTGAAATACCTACATATTAAAAATATATAATTCGTTTGGAACTCTGACTGGCCAAGTCCGACTCGCAATTGACCGATTTTTTTTTTGGAGTAGGATATTATAAGTACCTGAAAAGTACCAATTCATTATCTTTTAAATTAATTCTTATTAATTAAAAAATAATGAATAAAAATGCCTTCGATTCGATTAATAGGGACACCTTGCTGGCAGAATCTAAAAAATAAGTACCCCAAGAACCAAAGATAACTAAAATCTTTGGCAATGTTATAGACAACCATCTAAATGACTATATCGGGACAACCTTTTGTAATCCGCTATTGGCTGTCAACAAGGTGATCCCCTCGGCCCAGTGATCTTCAGTTTAGCCATTCACCTAATTATTTGACAGTTAAATTACAAATTCAACTTTGGAGGAGGCGATAAAGACACAGTTTTAAATGTTTTTACATTTAAAACTCAGACACACACAACACAACACAGAGACACACACAGTTTTTAATGATAAGTTTGAAAGTGAATAAGTGCAGTGGGAAGTGTTACTAACATGGTCAAAAGTTTTATTTATTAACAATAGATTGTATTTAATTCACTTTATATTTATGGTAGTCAGTAAGATATGATGTATCTATGGTCCAAGATGCCTGAAAATAAATGATTTATTATTATTTATAATTATTATTAAATGATTTACTTTATTTGATTAAGTTGAGTTGGAGTTGATGTATTTCCTAAAAAATCAACTCCACTCAATAGGACTTGAACTCAACTTTTCAAAATGTGATTTATTCTTATCTGACAGTACTGACAGATAACTGACACTTTCCAAATTTAAAACAATAGCCCCAGAAATCAAAATTATTGAAAAAAGCTTTATTTGTTGAGACGAATAAAATTACTAGTATTAGTTTACCAGCTTTTATATGTCCTCGGTTCACGGCACTGAGAAATTATTCAAGAATATCCTATCTCCCTCACTGATTGAGTTCAATGTGCCGTGCTTCATCGAGGCTATAGATGCCTGGAGACTCGCTTGACCGAATTCTAATCCGCCCGACGACCCATCATCCCAATGACGGTGGGATGAGCCGCTCTGCAAAGTAGTCCAGGAAAACCTGATTGAAACATCTACTGCTCCTGCGGAGCGTGCGCGTCTGCTGGCTGTGAGAGAGTGGGAGTCGGGTCTCTGGCTTAACGCACTACCATCATCAAACATATGCACCTTGCTCGATGATAATACTTTCTGCCTCGCTGCTTCCTTACGTCTAGGCGCTCCCTGCTGTTCTCCTCGTCGCTGCCACTGTGGCGAAGTCGTCAACAGCCTCGGACACCACGGTCTGGCATGCAACCGAACTGCGGGTGCGACACGCTAATATCAACGACATCATCAGACACGCTCTTGTCACCGTCGGCGTTCCATTTTAGTTTGTTTTTGGTTAGTTGTAATTAGTGTAGGGTTTTTTTATTACTTATTTTTAATTTTACTGTAATTATAGTCAGTTAAGTGTTTTTTTAAGGTTATTCGTGTAAATAAATATTAGAAGTTCCCTTTTTTTAGGTAGCACAGATGTATGCAGATAGCTTGCACGCCAGTTAACCATAACTAGTTCTGATTGGTGTATGATACTATGGTATGCAAGCTACTTGCATGCCATTGTGCCAAAACAATTTCTGATTGGTGAATGTAACAAAGGCTTGCGAGCTACTTGCATATTTGTGTTAATTAATGGCATGTGTAGATACTACTAGCTTCGGGCTTATTACTGCCTTTATTATATTACTTTAGTGCAGTTAAAAGAAAATATCTTTCTACAGCCTTCTGGCTTCTAATAACCTTTTAGAGGTATTTAAAAAATTTAATAAAAAAGCTGATGCACTTTATTTCAGCAGCATAATGATATTAATGAAAGTTCAATTTAACTTTTATTTTCTTGAAGATTCAACAAAGTAATAATGCAATGTCAGCTGATATATTATTCGTCTATCTGATAAAATCTATATCAAAGTCTATTTAAAAAATAATTGACTGAAATGACTGACAATATGAGAATTACATAGACTTGCTAAAAATTTTCATAATTTACTTAGTAACAACCTTAGTTTTCCATTAAGTGTTTCTCTCTCAGTAAAAAACTTTTTACTTTTTTTTTAAGGTTAAAGGGTAAACTTATTTGATGACTGTCCGTCATGAAATGACTTTCACGGCTCGGGCATCCTCACGCCCCAGCCGCCGGAACCCCGACACCGATTTCCAGCAACTTTAGGAGAGGGCTTGCGGACGACGTGCAATGGCTAGCTCGCCGTCCGGCCGACCGGTAACCGTCCGGACCGAGCCCGAGTCGTCGACGACACATAGTGTTCCATGCGTGCCTCAAAGAGATGTCAGCAAAATCGTAGGGGCCCAGTAGGGTCGAAGCCTATTGGAGCCATGGGTTAACCCATGGCTCCAATAGGAAAACCCGTGGTCCTGGAAAGCAAAGATAAAGAAGGAATATAGATGTGATTTTGGTTAGTTGAGCAGTGGTGGCCGAGTGGTAACGGCCCCGACTTATGAGATGTAGCTTCAAACCCAGCCAGGCGCATTACTTTGTGTAATTTATTTTCTTCATCACTGCTCTCAAAACGGTGAAGGAAAACACCAGCATGTCCTAGAACCAAAAATTCGAAGACATGTGACATCCACCAATCCGCGGCCCGCGTTGTGGATTACGGCCTCTCCTAGAGAGGAGGCCTCAGTCCCAGTAGTGGAAACGTTATAAAGCTGATTATGCTTATGCTTTAGTTAGTAACAGACTGACACACTCTCACGCTCCGCCCTAGAGCGAAGAGAGACATTGGATGATTTCGCACCTTAAAATAAAAAAAAACCATCATGCTACGGTCCAATTTCTTTGTAACATCCCATAATATCAACAAAACAATGGAAGATAGATCTGGATAACCGCCATTGTTTCTCCTCTGGTTATAAAACCGGTGCTTTCCATTGACTGCACGATTCCACTGGATTGTAGTATGCTGAATAATGCACCGTCCCCATTGTTAGTTTGCGTTTTATATTTTCTACTGTATTAAAGGCTGCTACCTCGTGGTTGTAGATTATTTACTTCGGTCCTGTTAAAGACTGCGAAGAAGATTAATTGCAATAGATAGGTTATTTTTTTCTATTCAGTTGCAGTTTTCAATTAAGTAATGGAGTTTCACGTTTATAATAATAATATTCCACAACTATCACACAACGCCGTCTAGTCCCAAGCTAAGCAGAGCTTGTTATGAGTACTAGACAACTGATAAACATACTTATATATTTCTAAATACATACATATTATACATAGATAAATTACACCCAGAACAAATGATCGTACTCATCACACAAACATTTGTCCTGGGTGGGAATGCAACCCACGACCTCCAGCCTAGCAGTCAGGGCCACTAACTACTAGACCAACAGGCCAGTCAACAGTTTATAGAAACCTTGAAGAGTTTACAAATCGGTTTCCTACCTAGTTGCTGTTCTTCTGCAATCTAAGTAGCATAGCATGGCATAATCAGCGTTATAATATTCCCACCGCTGGGACTCAGGCGTTTTTTCTATGAGGTGGAATGGGCCGTTACCCATTACGCAGGTCCAGTGCCGGTTGGTGAATGTCACATGTTTTCGAAGTTTTGGTTCTGGGACATCGTTTTTTTCTTCTCGAAGTTTTTCTTCACCGTTTTCGGGAGCAGTGTTGATGAAATAAATGACACAAAGTAAAGCACGTGCTCGGGTGTGAACTCTACTCTTGTACAGATATCTAAGTATCTATGGCATAAATTATAGTTCCAATCCTATCCATTTACATATTGGTGGTATCCATCGGTAAGTTGACTAGTAGAGAATAACTTCTTGCAATAAGTTTCTATATACAACTATTGTACATAAAGTTTAAAGAAATATCGTCACATTGTTAAAAAGATCTCAAAAAAGGTTACAGAGAACAAAAAGCAGATCAGAAAAACTAAACATAAGTCTAAACGCGCACAGATACCTACTGACTAACGACCACAAAACCGATCCAATGAAAAATAGCTTTATTTAACTCCACGTTTGTTGATTACTTCTCGTACGTCTGAAGCCGGCAGCCTGCCAGCACTCCCAACAGAATTCCGTAACAATTTAAACTCGTGAAGGTTTGTTATTATTCCGGGCAAAATTAGTACAGCCAAGCTTATCTTTTGACGAGCCATGTGTGAATACCGCCAGAAGAAACATATTTCATGAGGCATTTCCATAAAGGAGCCGAATTTATTCCTACAAAACGCTGTCTCTCGAATATAATAAGCCATAAATTCTAGACGAATTATTTTGCTCGAATTACAATTTGCGTCTAAATATAAAAAAGTACATAATTAGATGATTTCCGTCGGATGTAAAGATATAACTTCGGGATTTCTCGTCCGTTGTTTCGCGAATTGCCTACAATTCTCATTATCGAGGCCGGATATCCTTTTGTTCAATTAACGAAATTCCAAACACAGCTTCTTAATTAATTTAGTATTGAAGGTACTGTGCCTAATTGTTTCAATTGGTCCTTGGGTTCGATTGTTAAAACCTTGTATTGCCTTTTCAGTTGTATACAGACGAAGCCTATTAAAATTCTACGATTCGAAAATAATGAATTCATGTTTTATTAGGTTAGGGACCTATTAGTAAGCAATGTCACCAAATAAAAGAAAGCTTTATTAAAACTTCACTTTCGAATGCTCTTTAATTAGTTCAAGGGAATTTGGGCCTGAAAGTTTAAGGTGACCATTGGATTATTAAGAAAAAAACTTTTTAAATTGGCTTAATGAACACGGTCAATACACCTCAGATTGTACTCCGCCAAGTTTTCATGATTGGTCCATCTTAGGTTGTTGATTAAGCTTGAAACCAAAACTCTCGAGAATTTCAAAAAGCCAAAGGCATAATAAAGATCCTCAGTACTAGACAAGTCTTGTTTAACCATAGTTAGCGTCAATACCAATAATGAAGCTGAAAATTTCAGTTGAACTGACCATCTGCCCGATCCAAAGTTGTTTTAACGTCAGATTAAGTTTAGGACCTTCAAATACAGTGTTTAGTGAAACTTAAATTAATTCAGCTGGACCCTAATAATTTCCAAGTGGTTGGATACGTTTTGGACGTTCTTGTTAACGTTTTGAAGTACCTTTGTAGATGACCTTTGTGTGATGGGTCGAAGTTTGAAAGTAGAAACTGATTAGTCAATACCTCAGAACTATATACATTTAAGTTGGGTTCCTAGAAACCAACATGTTCTTGTGTGATTATTCTTCTTCAAGTGCAAAAATAGATTAAGTCCCAGGTTTTAGTAGGACCTGCATATCTTAAGCCAACGACTGATGAGACCTTCAAGGGATGCTCGTGATTTATTAGTTGCTATTTTTAACACTCGCCTAGATTTTAGAAGGTGAACTGTTTTAATGATTTTGGCTTCACTTAAGATCTGCACTTTAGCATCCTCATTCGAGATAAGTCACAAGGGAGCATTGTCCGGTTATACAAAAAATATAATTTTTCGATGTGGTTTCTTTAATACGATTCTCAACATTTATAATCCTTTTTCGAAGAACAGAGTTTAACCCATACGTCATCGTGTGACGTTTTTATAAATTACTGTAATAATTCAAACCATGAAACAGGTAAGACGGTACGAGGACAGGTAGATGATGACGAAACCAAACCTTGAGGTTTTTCCTGTTGATATATCGTCCCAGAAGCTAGATTTGTAAACAATTAATGGCATTGGGCTCGCTTCCTTTTAAATAAGAATTAACTATAACTACGTAATAAGTGTCACGGTACAGGAACAGGAAGATAATCATTTTTAGGGTTCCGTACCTCCCTTCAATCCTGAAATTTGGCATGAAGCAAGGTATCATAGCACAAGAATAGAAAAAAGTCTGAAAACTAAAATTTGGTAATTACGTCACAAAAAAAAAACTTTTTTTACCATTCGGAAAAATCTTCCTAACTCAATTCAGGAACTGCACTGTTTTCATGGGTAAGTTTGAACGGAACCCTCAGTGCGCGAGCCCGACTCGCACTTGCTCAGTTTTTTTTTTTAATCTCATATTTTATTTGCGGGGTTTTTTCTATACAGAATATGTCACTCCGATGATTTAACACAAATATTTTAAATACATATTTACTAGTCTACCCGCAACCTTATACCCGTAATAATAATACGATAAAGCATTCTAGCCTAATCTGTAAAAGGTGAGGCTAGAATGCTATTATAGAAGCCCACATTAAAACTGTTGGCAATAGCTTGGCGTCTTTGGACCCCAACACGAACACACTCCGACAGGATATGATGCACATCTTCTATAGTGCCACAGACAACACATTGGAAGAATCAACTTTGCGCATCATAAATCCGAAGCTGTTGAGTGGTATGTGGCCGGATCGGAGTCTCAAAGCCATCACAACCTCCTGTCTATTAAATTTTCCGTTGCTGAACCCAAGCATCCGTGGAAGAGATGGCTGAATCGTCCTGTACCAAAGGCCTTTCGTTAAACACCTTTTATCAAAATATTCTGACCATGATTCGATACATTTGTCTCTAACCAAAAAACCGGTAAAAGCTCAGTATTCCAAGGATAACACGGATAAATTTCCCCATCTGACCCAGCTTCATTTGGCAAACGATCAATCACCTCATTACCTTCTAATCCAACATGGGAGGGGATCCATTCAATACAACAGTTTTATGTTTTGCAGAGGCCCTTTTAGACGCTTGTTGTGGAACGTGCTACCTTTTATTATTATTTCTTTTATAGAGAACTCAACCATAATTGGTAAAATTTGAGCTTACAATACAGCTTTGCGGACCTTCGGGAAATCTAGGCGCTGTATTATATACTTATTATTATAAAGAGGTACGAGTAGTTTTTTTTTTTTTTTTTTTTTTCACCGGTAGAAAGCCGATTTATTTTTGCGTGACATAGGCTATATTTTAGGTACGCAGGCAAAACCGCGGGCAGAAGCTAGTGTTTTATATGTGTGTTGAAGCCGGAGATTTTTTTTTAATACGGATGTGTTACAGTAGTACTCGTAGCACCAAATCAGTCAACCGTAGGGGCCCAGCAGGGTCGAAGCCTACTTGGGCCATGCGTGATGCCAAAGAGATCCCCGAGGCCCTGGAACAATGGCAAAGAAGAAACAGGAGTGGGTTTTTAGTCAGTAAAAGTTTGACACTATCTCGTAGCGGGGGATGTCATTAGATGATTTCCCCAACCGAAAAAAAAAGGCATCAAATCAGAGGACCCAAACAGGTTTACGTATGGCAATTTCCAAAACAAAGAGGATTATCGAATCTAATTATTAATTAGCTTGAGGATTCTAGTTGAAGCCGTAAGGATCGGGTAGGTATGTTAAAGGGCTTTGGAGCCAAATCCCTTAAATACCCGCCCAAATCTGGTAGAGGAAACAATTTGATATAGGATAGTGTTTGGGCAGGCTTGATCAAGTGGGAATACAGAGAGAAATGTGTGATTTAGTTAGGTTTCTTAAAGCAATTTTGTGTGTTCATCTATATATAGGGTGACTGGCAATTAGTGACCGATACTTAAACACATGATTGTACTCATGATTACAAACAACTTTACAAAAGAAACTTTTTTTATATTCTCATTAGTTTTATCACAATAATAAAACAGCTGTTTAAATACGCGCGCTCGCCTGCGACCGGCGATCGCTCAGCTGTTAGCCGCGTGACGTCGTCGTACCTAAAATAGTGACAGAACACCCGCGCGGCTTGCAAACCCATAGGTGTACGTACCTAATCAGTGAATGTACTTACAAACTAGTGGATATATAAAAAAATTCTTTGGGAAAGTTATTTGTAATCATGAGTACAATAACGTGTTTAAGTATCGGTCACTAATTAGCAGTCACCCTATATATAAAAGAAGAAACTGACTGACTAACATATCAACGCACAGCCGAAACTACCGGGACTATGAACTTGAAATTTTGCACAAAGTCTCCTCTTATGACGTAGGCAAGCACTAAGAGAGGATTTTCCAAAATTCAGCCTCTAAAGGGATGACATGGGGTCGCAAAGTCGCTGGCAGGAGCTAGTAAATAATAAAATAAATAAATAGACAGCATTGACCATTTTTAATGATACTCAAAATTTTACATCTACGTTTTGTTCAGGGAAAATCCTAGTGGGGGCAGTAACATTGCTCGCGTAACTACGACACGGGCTATTATTAAAGTACTCTTCAACCCCTGTCTGAGGCAAGCTCCGCCATTTTAATAGGAGCCGTCATTATCCGTAGTCGTGCCTAATGAACGCTCTCGTGATAGTAGGTACTAAATGAAACTTCGCGCCTCCACCACTTCTAGTGTTATTCTATTTGCTCCTGAATATAGATAGATAGATTATAAGAAAACAAAGCACTTACACAAAAACTTAATTATACATTAGACTTAGTTATGTAGGTTTATATTGTGCACTGAATCCTACCCTCGAATATGTTCTCTCTCTACAATTCAAAGGTTTGCTGGGAGAAAACTCATTGCTGAGTTAAGCTCGCCTTTGTACATGAACTGTTTGTATCTCAATATATTATGTTATGTTTTTGTGTACAATAAAGAATTAAAGAAATACTAATTTAGAATAAATGAAAACGATTATAAAACAACAAAATTGTTGCAGTAATTTCCATGTTTCACCAATCACATCACATTTTAATATCATAGAGATGAAAGTTTATGTATGTTTGTTACTTCTTTACGCTCAAACTTCTGAACGGATTTTGATGAAACTTGGCACACGGATCCTGGAATAGCACACGGAATACTATTAATCCCGAGAGTGTTATGTTTCCTTGGGAGTATTTTTTACTATCACGTGGGTGAAGCCGCTGGCAGGAGCTAGTATAGTAGTAATAGGAAAAAAAAACTTAGGGCTTTTTTTTCGGTGGTAAAATCATCCAATGACATCTGCGGAACGGAGCGGGCGGAGCTTGAGATAGTGTCAGACTTTTACTGACTAAAAGCCACCCCTGTTCCTTCTTTGCCTTCGTTCCAGGGCCCCGGGGTTCTCTTTCGCATCACCCATGGCCCCAATAGGCTTTGACCCTGCTGGGCCCCTACGGTTTTGCTGTCATCTCCTTGAGGCACGCGTGGAACAGTACGCGCCGACGACGACTTGGGCTCGGTCCGGACGGTTACCGGACGGTCGGACGGCGAGCTACCCATTGCTCGCCGTCCGCAAGCCTGCGCCTACGGTGGCTGGAAATCGGGATCGGGATCCTGGGGCTCCGGGCTGGGGCGTGAGGGCCGTTCTCTCGTGCGTGCGGCCGCCTCCTTTGCTAGCATTACTGCTTCGCATGGCCTGTACCAAGGCCCGGCGAAACTTAGGGCTACGGGATTGTTTAAAAGAGTTACTGTGGCCTTGAAACGCAAAGAGTAAATGAAGGAACACGGGTGAACTATCAGTAAAAGTCTGATTCTTCCTCTCGCTCCACCCAGCGCGGAAGAAGTTATTTGATGATTTCTCACCTCAAAATAAGAGTTGAAGGTATTGAATAAAAAATAAATAATAACAAACAATAACTACAATCTGAAATCATATTTTATAAATTCTTTTTTATATAAAAAACTTTCCCTACGATAATAATTAACTGTGTTATGTTGCCTTGTACCTTTATTTGTATTTAAAACTAGCTGTTGCCCGCGACTTCGTCTGCGTTAAGTTTGTAAAAACGTACAATCATTCTGAGCTTGCAATTCATTCTGAAAGCAACGCAATTATTTATTTTACTTTAACATAAAACGGTTAAAAGTAAAAACGCAAATTACCTTCAGGAAACATGTTATGTACTCGTCCAGATGTCAATGAATAGAAAGAGTATGTAAGGGTCGTAGCAGCGGTAATGCCTGTCTTTGAAGAGTGTCTACAGAGGCGTCACGCATCCTCTCTTTGTGCAGGACTCACCGGATGTGGGTGTTTTGGGAGGTATCTGTATCGAATTCAACGGGAAGAAACACTCGGGTATCACCATTGTGCGGATCGCCTGGAGAATACGATGGAGCATACGGTGGAAGTCGGTCCCGCTTGGTCGGAGCGCCAGCACCGCTGTGTCCTCATGGAGGCGATTGGTGGAGAAAATGTCAACCAGTAGCCTCCTTCAGTGAAGCACTACGATCGAAGAAGGTGGCTGAAACAATGAGGGATAGGACATTCTGACTCCTTAACTGTCGCTGCAAGTGATGCTCCGGGTGTTGAAAGCCGCAGGGCGATTACCAGCCATCGCAAACCGGGATCGCGGTGGTGCCGTCCGGCCGTCTGGTCAAAGCAATCCTGAATCGACGGCGCGCTGTATTCTGCACCGGACTCAAAGAGATGTCAGCAAATGGATAGGGCCCTCTAGGGCCGATGTCTGCGAGATTGTTCGAAAGAGTTACCTCCCGTAAAATTTTCGCCTCAATAATTTTTCACTGAAGAGTTTAAGCCGTTAGACAGCTTTGGTAGAGGTAAATGAAGGAGCATAATCGGGACACCGACCTTCAGCTGAATAAAGTGCACTGATAGTGCAAAACCAAAAAGCCAGTGAATCCAAAAACTACCATCATCATCATCAACTATCTTCCTCCACAACAGTACTTATGAAGAATTTGCGAGAGCATGCTTGCATTGATTGTTGCAGCTTGATCATTTTGGGCGTAAAAATTACTTGTTCATTTACCTAGGATTTTTTGGTGTGTATTTAACTGACGTGCCCGTTGAATGAATTTCGGCGAAATCTTGAGCGCGTGTATCCCCGCCCAATCAAACTCGCATATTGATGGCCAAACCGAGAGGTCACTGTCACCGATTGCCTCTATGAGGACACGGCGGTTCACCCAAATGTGATAGACCTCCACCGCATGTTACACCGGATCCTCCGGGCGATTCACAAAATGGTAATATCAGGATACTTCCAACCGAATCCGGAACAGAAACCGCTCGAAACACCCTCAACAGTCCTGAGCTTGTGTATCCATAAAACAATGAAATTACGGTAAACAAATGTAGCAGCCGATTAGTGTTATCCCTGAGACTGGCCTCCCTCAGAGGGTTGTTCCAGTGTTGGTCACCACTCACTGCAAGGAGGTAACGTCCAGATGTCGACGTAAGGCTGCCAGGAATCTGAGATACATCAGTGATCAGGAACGTAAACCACTTTCGACCCCGTTTTATATGGAGCAGAAACTGCAAACAATAAATCACGCCATTATTAGGCCGCAAGGTGCCATCCCGGAGGACATAGTGGAGCATGCAGAGGTGTGTCCCGCAAGGGCGGATCACCGCCGTGACCTCGTGGAGGCAATCGGCGTCAGTCACCTCTCGCGCCGGGGCCTGGTTTGGGCTATAGTCCAGAGCGAGGAGGAATGGTAGGCGGTCGCCTCCTTCTGCAAAGCCGCAATGCTAGCGAAGGAGGAGGCCGCACGCGCGAGGGAACGAACGTCCTCACGCCGAGCCGAGATTCCGACCCCGACGACCAGACGACGCAGGCTTGCAGACATCGAACAATGGGTAGCTAGCCGTCCGGCCGTCCGGTAATTAACCGAACCGAGCCCAGTCGTAACAGCACGTAGTGATCCACGCGCTCCTCAAAGAGATGTTTCAAAGCGCAACTGAAGGGCACAAGTGTGGTTTTAGTCAGTAAAAGTTTGACACGCCCTCTCGCTCCAACCAGAGAAGTCATTGGATGATATCCACTCTTAAAAAAAGAAAAAAAAAGTACCATCATTATCATTATCATGGACATAGGCCTCCCCAAGTGTCGCCATAATGACTGGTCCTGTGTGTCTCGCATCCATCGGATTCCCGCGACCCTCACCAGGTCATAGGTCTACCTGGGGGCCTTCCAACACAAGGTGCCATGCAACCCCTTCCGAAAATTTGGCCGTGTTATTTTAAAATCAATAATTAAATACATATACTTGTTTACTTTTATCGCCTTTTTTGGTTGGTATCCCTTGAATAATCATGGTCAATTATCTTGTTACAATCATGGAAAAAAAAAGCAGTAGGATTGTTAAAAATGCCTCCGTCTAACACCAGTTTAACCATAACTATATTCCTCCAATTTTGAACAATAGAACTGTCTGCAAACGTGGGCGATGGTCATTCTTCCGCCATTCAGAAAATTACGTAAAATACACAATGCCATCTATCAAATATGAAGTTCAACTGTCATTGTCATCATTATTTCTACTTTGAGTCTTTAGATGGCGTTGCGAGTATCTGAATTGCGTGTGGTGCCATATTTTACTAATTCGATTTTATTATGTGTTTTGATTATAATAGTTTTTACAATATATTTAGAAGATATCGAATAGAAATGTCAATTTTATTTTGAAAAAATGGTAAAAGTTATTTTATTACAAAAAGAAGATAAAATAATGACAAAAATTTTAACTGTAGCTGGGAATCGAACTCGCGGCAAATGTCGTTCAACACTGACGTTTTGGATTATTGCTCACCCCCCATAGCAAATAGCGTGATAATTTATAGCCTAACAGATGCACTGACCTATAAGGATTATGTATGCAAAATTTGAACAGGATCGGTTCAGTAGTTTTTGCGCCAATTAATACCATCGCAAAATAATTTTACTGTTTTATTATATCCATCCATACTTCCATACTAATATTATAAATGCGAAAGTAACTCTGTCTGTCTGTCTGTCTGTCTGTCTGTCTGTTACGCTTTCACGCTTATACCGCTAAACCAATTTTGATGAAATTTGGTACAAACATAGAATAGAGCTTGAGAAAGGACATAGGCTATAAATCATCACGCTATTTGCTATGGGGGGTGAGCAATATTCCAAAATGTCGGTATTGAACGATTTGCCGTGACTTCGATCCCCAGTTATAGTAATAATTTTTGTGAGTATTTTGTCGTCTTTTTTGTATATAATATGCGATGGTACTTCGATTACAATAATAATAGGACTTTTAGCATATTTTTAACACATCTTAGACATTTTTACTCCATATTTTTGTAAAAAGTAATCAAACAAGTAATAAAATCTAAGTGGAAAAACGAAAATAATATTTCTTTTTTTTATTTAGCTACAAATTTAATATCTGAGATGAAAATCATCACGCTATCATCGACAAAGGGTTAAGCAGACAATGATGACGTTTATATAAGAACACCTATTTTACTCAAAAGTCAGCGAACACCGTAGTCCAGTCGTGTCTGGATTAGAGCGGCACGTAAGGGGATAGTGGTTCAAGACTCAGTTTCTTTTTTGTGATAGTTTTGTTTTATTTTACTGTAAACAAGAAATTTTTACATATTTTTGCGTTCTTACTATTATTTTTATCGACAGTCTGGTTTCTACATCAGCACTTTCGAAGCAGTTTGGCAGATTATACTGACCTTCACTTACATGACAGAAATCCAGCGGTTATGCATTCAAACGTCTACAAAGAGATTTAAAGAGATACAGTAAAGCGGCTATGTGAAAAAATGTCTTAGAAAAACTGTCATCCTATGCCTCAGTGACGCCATCTGGCTTTGAATAGCAAACACACGAATTAAATTTGTCAAACTATTTATTTAACTATCGCTCGGTAGGTGGCCAGGGGCCTTACCATGATAATGTCAAAATGTCAGACGTACGAGCGAAAAAGAGTGATGGAGCTATACACCCTATATAGCTCCATCCCTTTAACGGTCCGGTTTAGGTCGTAAAATGGATCACGTTATGAGCTCGTGGTAGAGCCTCAGTGTGTGATAAAGGTAAGGTTAAGCTTTTCAGCAATAGATGGCGTTATCACGAAATCAGCAAATGTTTCTAGACCTATTTATAAAAATTATTGAATTCTAATTAATTGCTTCGTAAATGCCAAAAATATTTACGAAAATAAACCGCAGTTAGGTCCAGTCATTTTATCATAACAAGATTTGTAATAGCGTAAAGCGCGGTGGGCCTTGGGCGCGGTCGCCTCCTTCTGCGAAGCAGTAATGCTAGCAAAGGAGGCCGCCGCACGCGCGAGACAATAACCCTCGCGACCCAGCCGATCCGAACTGAGGGGTTCCGATCCAGATTTCCGGCCACCGTAGGCGCGGGCTTGTGGACGGCGAGCAATGGGTAGCTCACCGTCCGTCCGTCCGGTAACCGTCCGGACCGAGCCCAAGTCGTTGACGGCGCGTAGTGTTCCACGCGCGCCTCAAGGAGGTGTCAGCAACCGTAGGGGCCCAGCAAGGTCGAAGCCTATTGGGGCCATTGGTGATACGAAAGAGATTCCCGGGGCCCTGGAACAATGGCAAAGAAGGAACAGGAGTGGGTTTTATGTATGTTTCTTTCTGGTTTATTATGATAAAACAACGCTGTATGATTTTAAAATTATTGGTTCATTAGATATACTAAAAGTATATTATACCGTAGAATTATCTTTTTTACAACACTAAATAAATGTTATTTAACGTAGGCTATCAAAAAAAAAGTGGATAAAGTAGTTTTCAGTTGCCAAAATGTATAAATAGTTTGAGTCACGGAGTTGATACTGAGGTCGATACCCACAGTTTTTAGTGTGTGCACCTTTTGCTTTTAGGTAGGAAATCATCAAATACCTTCCCCCGCCTTGGGTAAAGCGAGAGGTAGTACCAGACTTTTACTGATTGAAACCCACCTGTGTTCCTTTAGTTGCCCTTAGCGTTCCAGGGCTATGGTAACTTGCACGCCACAATTGCGGCAGCAAATACCTTCTTTGAGGAAAGTCTAAAAAGGCTCTCTTTCCGCCTGACGCAGGTCTTCATCGAACGTAGATGTTTCGGAAGGACCCCCAAAAAACCAGCAAATATAGGTAGGTACTTAATCACAGAAAGATGCTTCTTGAGCAGTTCGTGAAGGTTACCAGTACTTCAAGTAGTTTCTCCCTCGGACTTGACCACAACCTACTGTTTGGAACAAGTACCTAATTTCAAAGATTCCAAAAATTGAAGATCATTAAGAATTTCATGAAAAACCCATGAAGACATATTTCACACAAGGCCCCGACGTGGTTTGCGTTCCTGAAGATAGTTTGATTACGTATGATGTATCCTACATTACCTACTTGCAACCTTAAGTCGACAACTGGACGTTACCTCCTTAAGAGTGGTCAGTGAGTGGTGATCAACACAGGGACAACATTCTGACGGATGCCAGAGTCAGTCACAGCCCCAATTGGTTGCGACATTTGTACGCTGTCATTTTATAGTTTTGTGGAGTCACAAACACGGAGTAATGAGCGGGTATTAGGGTGTTTCGAGAGGTTTCTGTTTCAAATTCGACGTGATGTAAGTCAACATCAAACTGCAACAATTTTTTCACAAATTATTTATAAGTACAGTTGTGGAGCAAGATGACATCGTAGGTTACTCTGTAGTATTTTAATAATCGCTAGCAGTAGTGGACTATCAGTGCACGTTATCCAGCTGAAGATGGGTTGAAGCCGATTATGCTCCTTCGAAATTCACCTCCGCCAAAGTTGCATAACGGACCCGGCTAAAAGTCTGCAGAGAAATATCATCGAGGCAAATTCTTATGGGAGGTAATTCTTTCGAAAAATCTCATAGCTCTAGCAGGCATTGGCCCTAGAGATCTTCGTCAGGCGAAAAGAGAGGACGCTGTGGTGTCTTTAGAAAGACACCACAGCGTCCTCTCTTTTCCTCAAAGAAGGAAGATTTGCTGCCGCGTGCATGTTACCGTAGCTCTAGAACACTAAGGGCAATTAAAGGAACACAGTTCGGTTTCAGTCTGTAAAAGTCTGACACAAACTCTAAAGCGAGGGTTTGTCCCCCAGAGCGGGGAAAGGTATTTGATGATTTTCTTCCTAAAAGTAAAACGTGCAGACACTAAAAACTGTGGGTATTGACCTCAGAACAAGATCCGTACAGACTCTTTATACATTTTGGCAACATTTAACATTTCGAAAACTACCTACTATAACCACTTTTTTTATAGCGTACGTTAAATAACATTTATTTAGTGTTGTTAAAAGAAAACAACGGTTTAATACACTTTTAGTCTATTATAATGAACCAATCATATTAAAATCATACAGCGTTGTTTCATCATAGAATAAACCAAAAACAAACTTAAACCACCACCTTTATCACCTTTTCCTTTAAGGGGTAGGCAGAACCACAGTTTATCAACTACTTCGACCTCAACATGTCTGTTTCTGTTTATTGATGATGATAAGTAATTTATTTGATGTATATCATGAACGAGTATTATATTACTGGTGAGCCAAATAAATAAAATATATATCTGGACATAAGAAATACATTTTACATAATATATTTACTGAAATTAATTTCCGTTATTTGAATTAGATGTTTTTAGCACGAATCACAAGCACAGAATTATTAATTACGTTTGTGCATTTTTACTAACTTGACGCAGACAAAGTCGCGGGTAACAGCTAGTAAGAAATACATTTTACATAATATATTTACTGAAATTAATAAGAAATACATTTTACATAATATATTTACTGAAATTAAT
Organism: Mythimna impura; assembly: GCA_905147345.3. NCBI lineage: Eukaryota > Metazoa > Arthropoda > Insecta > Lepidoptera > Noctuidae > Mythimna > Mythimna impura. Next base: position 9,532,854 of record LR990347.1, on the reverse strand, counting down.
TTCCGTTATTTGAATTAGATGTTTTTAGCACGAATCACAAGCACAGAATTATTAATTACGTTTGTGCATTTTTACTAACTTGACGCAGACAAAGTCGCGGGTAACAGCTAGTATTATATAAATTCTTTTTATAAAAAACTTTCCCTACGATGATAATTAACTGTGTTATGTTGCCTTGTACCTTTATTTGTATTTAAAATAAATCACAAATTACACGTGTACGTTTAATCAAGGCTGTCTTCTGCAGATGATTGATCGTGACGTGAACTTATCATGTAACCTAAAACATTTTAAAACATAAATATTTATTGCTTGCTTGGCTTTTTGATGAGCGTTTATACAGAATTTTACAAAAATGTTTTTATCAGTTGGTGTCGAGCAGAAATATCGTGAGACATATCGCAAAACACAATTAAGAGGAACACAAGAATCCAATGATATTTTGCTATGCGGGCATTATCCATTGCGAAAAGTTTTGAGGGCTCTTGGGAAATTAGGAAAAAAATCCATGGATTATAAATACATTTCAAGATGATGATCGAGCAACTTACTCCTTAATTCTTTATTGTACACAAAAACATAACATAATATATGGTGATACAGACAATTCATGTACAAAGGCGAGTTTAACTTAGCAATGAGCTTTCTCCCAGCAAACCTTTGAGTTATAGAGAGAGAACATATTCGAGGGTAGGATCCAGTGCAAAAAATAAACCTACATAACTAAGTCTTTTTTTGTAGGTGTGAAAATCATCCAATGACATCCCCCGCCCTTGGGCGGAGCGGGAGCTAGTCTCAGACTTTTACTGACTAAAAACCCACTCCTGTTCCTACGTTGCCTTTCGTACCAGGGCCGAGTCTTCCTTTCAGAAGCAGACCCTTGGCCCCAGTAGGCTTCGACCCTGCTGGGCCCCTACGGTTTACTGACATCTCCTTGAGGCACGCGTGGAATTGTACGCGCCGTCGACGACTTGGGCTCGGTCCGGACGGTTACCAGACGGTTGGCCGGCGAGCTACCCATTCCTCGCCATCCGCAAGCCCGCGCCTACGGTGGCCGAAAATAGGGATCGGGATTCCGGCGACTGGGGCGTGAGGGCCGCGCCCTCGCGCGTGCACGTGCGGCCGCCTCCTTTCCTAGCATTACTGCTTCACAGAAGGAGGCGACCGCCTGCCACTTCTCTTCACATAACTAATTCTAATATATAATTATATCACACATACTATATATCCAATATTACGAGTATGTCAATAATGAAAGGAAGTGCTCTTTAAGTTTCCTCTTGAAGACGTCTAGAGATGCGCTGTCGCGAAGAGAGCGTGGTAGAGAGTTCCAGAGACACACTGCAGTTACAGAAAAGGAGCAATCGTAGCGGCTGGAAGTATGACGCTGAGTACGAAGGAGAAGAGAAAAGGTGGTGCGACGGGGTTTACCCCTCGGGACAAGGTACCTACTCAAAGCAATCATGAAGGTATTGAGGAGCATAAGGATTGTGTAGGATAGTATAGAGAAGAGATAGAATATGTGTATCTCGCCGACGCCGAATCGGCAGCCACTTTAATCTGGTCCGAAACCCCGACACATGGTCAACGACGACATGGTCCACAAACGATAAACCTTGTTTCGTATAAATATCATACTAACATTGCGTCACACGTTGGCTTTCGAGTAGAACAGCAGTTCCTGAGTTTTTTGGAAAAAGCACAAGTTTGTGGAGGAATGTTTGTGGTTAGTTTTATAGGTTCCATACTAACTCCTTATTTGTTAAAAACTATACCTACTTAAGGTATTTCAAGTTCTAAACTTGAATCTAACCTTGGACCTTGAACTTTGGGCGAGACGCACATAACCGTTCGTTGTGGCGACATTTGGGGGAGGCCTATGTTAAACTGTGGTATTTCGACTTAAGGGGATGCAACTCGATATACATTTTCACTGTTTTTCATACAACTGCTCTTACGCGATTATGACGTTATTACACATTTTTCATTAGATATTTTGGAAACACAGTATCTTGTGGATATTATCCCTAGATAATAACAGATTAAATATAGAAGCCTACTTCTATTGAAATCAATTTATATTTATACATTGATTTCAATAGAAGTAGGCTAACACTAATCGAGTAAAAAAACTCTGAAAATCTGCTATTTCGCATGAACTTTGACACTACATAATTTACTCAAAAATATATAAAAAAAAAAGTCAATAAAGTAAAATTGCCTTGCAAAAATCAAGATTCTTCAATTGTCATTCTTATTCAACAATCTGTAAGTTTCCTTAAAATTAATAAGATAAGATAAGATAAGATTTTTTTTTTTTTTAGGTGGGAAAATCATCTTATGACAAATCCCGCTCTTGGGCGGAGCGAAAAATAGTGTCAGACTTTTACTGACTAAAAACCCACTCCTGTTCCTTCTTTGCCTTCGTCCCAGGGCCCCGGGTTTCACATTCACACTACCCGTGGCCCCAGTAGGCTTCGACCCTGTTGGACCCCTACGATTTGCTGACATCTCCCTGAGGCGCGCGTGGAACAATACGCGCCGTCGACGACTTGGGCTCGATCCGGACGGTTACCGGATGATCGGACGGCGAGCCACCCATTGCTCGCCGTCCGCAAGCCCTCGCCTACGGTGGCCGGAAATCGGGATTGGAATCCCGGCGGCGGTTGGGGCGTGAGGACCGTTGCCTCACGCGATCGGCCGCCTCCTTTGCTAGCATTACTGCTTCGCAGAAGGAGGCGACCGCCTGCCACTCCTCCTCGCTCCGGACCATGGCCTGTACCAAGGCCCGGCGCGAGAGATCGCCGCCGCCGATCGCCCCCACGAGCACACGGCGTTGCTCTGCCCAAGCGGGGCACACCTCCACCGTGTGCTCCACCGTGTCCTCCGGGCGGTCCGCACAGTGGCGACACCCGGGCGTCTCTTCCGCACGAATCCGGTGCAGGAACTTCCCAAACTTACCGTGTTCGGTGAGAACCTGCGTCATGCGGAAAATGAGGACGCTGTGAGGTCTTTCCAACCACGCCTCAAAGAGGGGACTTACCGCCATAATTGTGGCGTACCCAGCACTGGGTCGCGACAGTCGTTGTCGCCATTTCTCCATGAGAACCCGCCAGAGCTCTGTCCGCCATGCTGCGACTTGTCGCGGCAGCGGAGTTTCGCCCCGGCGTTGCATCTCCATGCGCAGATCGTGCATGTGAGCAAGGCCTGTTGCTACCAGATCCCATGGTGGCTGTCCAGCAAGGAGGCTCGCCGCTTCGCGGGAAAAAGATAAGATAAGATATGATTCCTATGTTATCTTATCTTATCTTATCTTATTAATTACGATAGGATTGGATTGGATAGGATAGGATAAGATAGGATAAGATAGGATAAGATAGGATAGGATAGGATAGGATAGGATAGGATAGGATAGGATAGGATATGATAGGATAGGATAGGATAGGATAGGATAGGATAGGATAGGATAGCATAGGATAGGATAGGATAGGATAGGATAGCATAGGATAGGATAGGATAGGATAGGATAGGATAGGATAGGATAGGATAGGATAAGATAGTATAGGATAGGATAGGATAGGATAGGATAGGATAGGATAGTATAGGATAGGATAGGATAGGATAGGATAGGATAGGATAGGATAGGATTGGATTGGATTGGATTGGATTGGATTGGATTGGATTGAATTGGATTGGATTGGATTGGATTGGATTGGATTGGATAGGATAGGATAGGATAGGATAGGATAGGATAGGATAGGATAGGATAGGATAGGATAGGATAAGATAGGATAAGATAGTATAGGATAGGATAGGATAGGATAGGATAGGATAGTATAGGGATAGGATAGGATAGGATATGATAGGATAGGATAGGATAGGATAGGATAGGATAGGATAGGATAGGATATTATAGTATAGGACAGGATAGGATAGGATAGGATAGGATAGGATAGGATAGGATAGGATAGGATAGGACAAGATAGGATAGGATTGGATAGGATAGGATAGGATAGGATAGGATAGGATAGGATAGGATAGGATAGGATAGGATAGGATAGGATAGGATAGGATAGGATAGGATAGGATAGGATAGGATAGGATAGGATAGGATAGGATAGGATAGGATAGGATTGGATTGGATGGGATTGGATTGGATTAGATTGGATTGGATTGGATTGGATGGGATTGGATGGGATTGGATTGTATTGGATTGGATTGGATTGGATTGGATTGGATTGGATTGGATTGGATTGGATTGGATTGGATTGGATTGGATTGGATTGGATTGGATTGGATAAGATAGGATTGGATAGGATAGGATTGGATTGGATGGGATTGGATTGGATTAGATTGGATTGGATTGGATTGGATTGGATTAGATTGGATTGGATTGGATTGGATTGGATTGGATGGGATTGGATGGGATTGGATTGTATTGGATTGGATTGGATTGGATTGGATTGGATTGGATTGTATTGGATTGGATTGGATTGGATTGGATTGGATTGGATGGGATTGGATGGGATTGGATGAGATTGGATTGTATTGGATTGGATTGGATTGGATTGGATTGGATTGGATAGGATAGGATAGGATAGGATAGGATAGGATAGGATTGGATTGGATTGGATTGGATTGGATTGGATTGGATTGGATTGGATTGGATTGGATTGGATTGGATTGGATTGGATTGGATTGGATTGGATTGGATTGGATTGGATTGGATTGGATTGGATTGGATTGGATTGGATTGGATTGGATTGGATTGGATTGGATTGGATTGGATTGGATTGGATTGGATTGGATTGGATTGGATTGGATTGGATTGGATTGGATTGGATTGGATTGGATTGGATTGGATTGGATTGGATTGGATTGGATTGGATTGGATTGGATTGGATTGGATTGGATTGGATTGGATTGGATTGGATTGGATTGGATTGGATTGGATTGGATTGGATTGGATTGGATTGGATTGGATTGGATTGGATTGGATTGGATTGGATTGGATTGGATTGGATTGGATTGGATTGGATTGGATTGGATTGGATTGGATTGGATTGGATTGGATTGGATTGGATTGGATTGGATTGGATTGGATTGGATTGGATTGGATTGGATTGGATTGGATTGGATTGGATTGGATTGGATTGGATTGGATAGGATAGGATATGATAAGATAAGATACGATAGGATAGGATAGGATAGGATAGGATAGGATAGGATAGGATAGGATAAGATAGGATAAGATAGGATAAGATAGGATAAGATAGGATAAGATAGGATAAGATAAGATAGGATAAGATAAGATAAGATAGGATAGGATAAGATAAGATAAGATAGGATAAGATAGGATAAGATAAGATAAGATAGGATAAGATAAGATAAAATAAGATAAGATAAGATAAGATAAGATAGGATAGGATAGAATATAGGATGAATAAACCAATTATGACTAATTTTATACTCGTATTACACATGGAACACATTCATAGTGCGTACAGCTAAGAAATTCCTGGAAATTCCTTGCCGGAATCTGTTTTTCCTGATGGCTTTGTACCCGGGAATCTTTAAGTCAAGAGTGAATAGGTTACTTCTAGGTAAGCGCGCTCCATCGTCGACCGCATCGTCGCTTTCCATCAGGTGAGTTAGCGGTCAAGCGAGAACCTATCAAGAATAAAAAAAAAAAAAAAAAAGTCTCAATAAATAATATTCATAAACAGCCCAGTTATTAGCGTTTGTATAAACAACAACAACAACAATCAACAAAACAACAATCGACAATTACGACTCAATTTATGGAAATATTGTACAGGCTATTGATTATGAATGAATTAGTGGATGGCATACGCTAATAAAAAGAAAAACTTATGTCCCAACTTAAAAAAAAAAAACACATTATGGATCGCGTTAAGATCTCCTGGTAGGGCCTCTGTTGTGTTCTCCATTGGTAGTCAGAATCCAATCTTTAAGTAGTCAAATTGGTAGTCAAAAGTGCATAGGTTACTTCTAGGCCAGCGTAGTCCATCGTTGACCACATCGTTACTTTTCATAGTGGTCAAGCGCGAGCCTATCAATAATAAACAAATATATTCTTAGTCGGAGTTTAAAGGACCTCCACTCGAATCACAAACAATTCGAAAAAAAAATCTTTTGATTCATTTAAATTTTTTTTTCTGTTTACCCCTTAGGGAAGGCTATAGTCGTTCGACCATATCGCTTAGTCTTTCGTCCATGTTTTCTTGCGTAATAAGTCTTCCGTATTCGAATATCATATTAGTTGTTTCTTATTGTTATACATTAGAATGCGGGTGTAACACATTCTAATGTTTTTGAAGTATTTGGCAGCAAATGTATCGATTCAGCCTTCTCAGCAAACTTCGCTGAGGTAGCTAAAACTACTATAAAATTCTCAGCTCCATTTTACCGAGATCGCGCCTATTTCAATGATTCCACATATTATTCCAGTTGCGCAGACACTTGGGATACAAAACTATACCAATTTTACATCACAATATCCACTAGGAATCAATTTACGAATAATTAAAACAGCCACTGAAACTTCACTCGAAGAAATCCCGGCAAAAACTCCTCATTTAAATAAATAACAGACCATAACTGTCAATTTGATAATTCAAGGTAGAGTCAAGTGGGAGGGCATGATTTGGAATATAGGGATTAGAACCTTATTCAGTGGAGGCGCCCTCTTGGACCCAAAATACCTCAGTTTATTGCCGATAGCCGCTAAATGACAGGGGTTGTGTAAAATTAAATCAGGCATGTGTTATCACAAGGCTAGTTAGCTTTGGGATCATCGGGACCTTTTCAGGGTTCTGTGTTGTTATTTATTTGTGTGATCGAATAAAGAAAGAAGACTAATATTATAATGGCGAAACTTTGCGTGTGTGTATATGTTGGTCACTTCTTCACACTCGAACAGCTGAAATGAAAGTTGGCACGAAGGTAGACCATGTCCTGAAATATTATTATTATTTATTTTATTATTTATTGTTATTTTTATTTAGTTTATGTTGTTATATAACATAGGATACTTTTTATCTCGGGAATATGTTACCTTGGGTCAATTTTCTTCTTTCGGGCAAAGTCGCTGGGAGCAGCTAGTTAAACCATATTTTCATGTGTGTGCATGATAACGTAATAATTTTCACATTTGAACATTTTCCAACATCGTGTGTGTATGTTTCAGCCATATTTTAACGGTAATAAGAATGAATTGCAAAGACACCATCTTTCCAAATATTACCTTCGTGTATCAAAATTAGCATTCCGAAGTATTTGCCTATCTCAAGATCCACCATTCGTCGGTGACATCTTCGGTTAAGCCAACAGTTTTTATTAATCTTGGGACCTTTATTGAATATTTGAGAGGCTTGTTTGTAATGAAAATCTACCGGAACTTGGAGCCGTCGGAATAACTTCTTTGACATTACACTCGAAGGTAGCGAGCGTTCCAATTTATTCGAACTGTCCAATACTTTTTACTTATCTACAATTGGGCACTTGGTTATCTTGCACTGAGAGATGAATATTTGCATTCCGTTTTCTGAAGTAAATTAAATTGTACTTAAAGTGTTTGCAATATTTAAAATTACTCACCAGTTACGATGGTTGTCTGGACATTTTATTGACTAAAAATATATATTTTTACGGGTCAAGTGTTTTCGTTTGCCTTTTAACCGTAGACCGCGCTATTTAATGAGAACCATGTTTAAGGTTTATTAAGTAAAAATAACGTTTATTTTCGCTCTCTTTTGTTACTTTTTCTTTTTGATTTTTTGGGAAAAGATATAAAAAGCTTTCCAAATAAATGTTGTAGGTTCTATTTATAGTTCATTGTGAATTCTCTTTATCCATTAGACATGCTTTCATAATTCAAAGCCAAGTTTAAAATGACTGAAGATCAGACTTAAGGAGAACTCATTAATATTGATCGCCACGAGTTAAAATAGGAATTAGTAAGAGTCATTAAGTGCCACCCTGATCCGATGTCCCTGGAATTAATGATCAAACATTTTTGTCTCAGTCCCAGACGTTAATTGCAGTTTGAAATAATTTATTTTGTTCCCGTCTCACACTAGATCCGTGAGGAAAATTATAAGCACGGCTTTATCAATGTTTGCCTAGGATACCGTATTGTCCTATTATCTGGTCCTTAAGCCGACTACATGCTCCTGTAAATAGAGGAGTGTAGGAGGAGTGTAAATTTCACTAGGGCCGAAGCCTGCTAGGTCGCAAAGGTCTACTGAAGGAACACAGCTGGGTTTTAGTCTCTAAAAGTCTGACACTCCCTCTTGCCCCACCTAGAGAGCCTTTAAAAAAGAGTGCCTAACTAACAGATACAATAACTACTAAGCGAGTCCATGGATCACTTAGTCAGGGAGTACCATTAAGTACCACATCATTAAGTTGATGAACAAATAATAATAAATCTTATATAAAGTAAATAAATAATACCTAAAGTAGTAAATCACGTAGATCAAATAATTTATCTTGATTAATGTATTAATATGAAGGATTTAACATAAATTTATATAATCCAAAATGATAAATTAACTGTATTAACAAGGTATTTATAAACAACTTAAAACCTTGTGATTTTATTTGACGTCATTGCATTATTGTTATTGTGTAGAGTTGGGTAATGTTTAAGGTTTCTGCCCACTACACCGTATCGTACCATGACCACGTTCATGGTACGATACGGTGTAGTGGTGCGTAGTGCGCTAGAGTCTGTGCGATAAAAAAATCGTTGTGGCCTAAAGTATAACTAAACTTTCAGATTTTTATATGGCAACCTAACCCAGCAATCTCAGTCAAGTGCAAAACTTCATTTCGTGTGATTTTTGCGATTTTCATTCCAAATTATGTTCCAAATGATTACAAACTACACAGCTGCACAAGGGACATAATATTTAATATTATAAAGTTTCGTCAAAATAAAAAATTGGCAAATCACACCATTATTATATATTTTTGGGGGATGAACTGCTTGCGTCCGTAGGATTTACTTAGTTATGAACACCCTACACGTGTCCCCTGGGTAGTGCTAAACGAGCAGTAAAGACGGTGGTAGGCCATAGCATCGGCCGCCGGCTTAAAGGTTACCACCCATCAGGCAAAGCCATGCCGCCAAGCGATCCGTCGTGTTCCGGCGTGATGTCTGGTGAAGCCGTATGGTGGAAGATGGGTCTGAGCAGTTGTGTTGTGACGTATACCGGGTATGATGCGCCAGCTGTTGTTGTGTCGGACGTTTGATCGTGGAGGGTAGCGGGATCCGAAGCACGGTGCTCCGCTGGCCGACCGTAGGTAGATGGGGGCCCAAGTAGTGTGCCAGCCACACACGAAAGGCTGCCCCGCCAACTGCGAAAAATCCCAGGGTGGCCCCATCGTGCCGGTTGGCGATCGGGCGAGAGGACCCGATGGCGATCCCTGGGGGGGTTCGGGCGTCCCCGCAGTCTCCAGATCAACCCTCCATTGGCACAGCAACTCTGGTTGTGTTGTTGGGTTCAACATCGCATCACCTCGCTCAACCGCCATCTTCCATCTCTCCTATTCACTCCACAAAAACCATGAAAGTTAAAAAGAAAGGCAAGTTGTGTCAACAGCGGATGCACGTCCTCTCATTTCAAGTGCAGTTCTCAAATATTAGAGGGCTGCACTCCAATCTCGTTGCGGTCCACCACCATCTTGAGACTGATAAGCCACACTTGCTTTTCTTGACGGAGACCCAAATTAGATGTCCGTCAGATACGGCGTACCTCAACTACCCGGGATACTCACTGGAGCATCATTTCCTGCAGCGTGCCGGGGTCTGTGTGTACGTCCGTAATGACATCTGCTGCCAGCGTCTCCGTCACCTTGAAGACCCTAATTTATCTACGCTGTGGCTGTTGGTGGACACTGGTACGGACAAAATTGTTTATGCCTGTGTCTACCGTTCGCACAGCGGTGATCAGGAGACGACTCGGTTGTTCGACCACCTCAGTGAGGCTGCCGATAAGGCTCTGCAACGGCACCCTGATGCGCAGCTCGTCGCTCTGGGGGACTTTAACGCCTGCCACCAAGACTGGCTGTTCCCACACCAGAGGACCGACCACGCTGGGAGAGAAGCGCGAAACTTTGCAATATCGATGGGCCTTTCCCAGCTAGTCAAGCAAGCGACTAGGGTGCCTGATGTAGTTGGTCATACTGCCAATTGTCTGGACCTTCTGCTGACCACCGATCCGGACAGATGTATCGTAACAGTTTCCTCACCACTTGGAACTTCAGATCACTGTCTGGTGAAGTCTGTTTCGTCCTTCTGCCCACCTGACTGCGACTCACGCGGTAAACGGCGAATGTGGCGTTACAGGTCAGCAGATTGGGATGAGATGCGGCATTTCTTTGCATCTTATCCTTGGCAGCAGGTCTGCTTCTCTTCTGAGAGTCCGTCGAGCTGTGCGGATGCTATATTCGATGTGATACGTCAAGCTATGGAGTTTTTCATCCCTTATAGAGACGTACCCGTTGGAGGCTCAGCTCACCCATGGTTCAACGCCGATTGCGTTCAAGCTGAAGAGCATAAGCATTCGGCGTTTCTCGCCTGGGTTGACGCTCGTGACCGCAAAGCTCCGGATCTGAGCTCAAAGAAGAGAGCTTTCAACCATGCTGCCAAGTCCTACAAAAAGGCACTAAAGAAGGCTCGGTTCGACCGCATTACTCATATTGGCACAAAGCTCTCTGCACAGCCGTCCGGTAGCAGAGCGTTCTGGTCCCTTGCCAAATCGGTCGAAGCGAACTTCTGTAGGCCCACATTGCCTCCGCTGGTTAAGCCTGATGGAACACTGGCTCACTCGGCGAGAGAGAAAGCAGGTCTCTTTGCATCTCTCTTCGCCCATAATTCTCGTCTTGATACTAGCAGTGCTACTCCACCGACTCTACCTCACTGCAACGCCTCGATGCCTGAGGTTCGCATAGGAAATAAAGAAGTATTGAGAGCACTGTGTCGCCTAGACGTGAATAAAACTAGTGGACCAGATGGTGTACCAGTAATAGTTCTCAAGGCATGTGCGCCCGAGTTGTCTCCTGTATTGACGCGCTTGTACCGCCTCTCATTTAGGACTGGTATAGTGCCCAAGTCCTGGAAGCTTGCCAACGTGCAACCCGTGCCCAAAAAGGGCAGTCGTGCCGATCCTGCCAACTATCGGCCGATTTCAATAACCTCCATACTCTGCAAGATTATGGAGCCTGTATTGAACTCGCGCCTCATGGCATACCTGGAAGGTAACGATCTCCTCAGTGACCGACAGTACGGGTTTCGCCACAATCGGTCTACTGGGGACCTACTAGTGTATACCACTCACATGTGGGGCGAGGCCCTCGAGAAGAATGGAGAAGCGATTGCTGTCTCCTTAGACGTCTCGAAGGCCTTCGACAGGGTATGGCATGCCAGCCTTCTGAGTAAGCTTCCAGCGTACGGTATTTCCCCTGGTCTGATTAACTGGGTAAAAGACTTCCTGAGTGAACGGTCTCTCCGAGTTGTTGTCGATGGATGCTCATCAGAGCCCATGACCACTAATGCCGGAGTTCCTCAGGGGTCAGTTCTCTCTGCAACTCTTTTCCTGCTGCATATTAACGATCTGCTGATGCCCGGTATCTATGGGCATGCAGATGATAGCACAGTTGTAGAGAGATACCTTCCAGGTGCTCGGGCTAGTAAGGAACTAATCCGGTCCGAACGAGAGGCTATGGTAGAACGTACGAATGTCTCACTTCAGGCAGTCTCCAAGTGGGGCGAAACCAATCTAGTAGAATTCAACGCCGCCAAAACACAAGCGTGTCTGTTCACCGCCAAAAGGAGCCCGTTCACCTTGGCTCCTGCTTTTCGGAATGTATCCCTGGAGTGCACCGACCGCCTTCAGCTCTTGGGAGTTGAAATTTCCTCAGACCTCAATTTTGGGCGGTTCATTGAGTCCAAAGCCAAGGTAGCTGCTAGAAAACTAGGCGTTCTTGCAAAGGTCCGACGGTACTTCACACCGGGACAGCTTCTAATGTTATACAAAGCACAGGTCCGATCGTGTGTGGAGTACTGCAGTCACATATGGGCTGGTGCTGCAAAATGACATCTAGCAGCTTTGGACTCAGTGGAAAGGCGTGCGAAGAGGCTAATTGGGGATCCAGATTTGGTTAAGTCCAATCTACAAAGCCTCGAGCACAGGCGCAGGGTAGCCAGCCTATCGGTATTTTACAGGTTGCATTTTGGAGAGTGTGCGCGGGAATTGCATGACTTGATTCCGCCATCTCCTTTCTACCATCGGACAACCCGACGTACGGCGAGTATCCACCCTTACGTTGTTGAAACTTCAACGGTCCGGACTAAGCGTTTCGCTTCGTCGTTTATACCGCGTACATCGAAGGACTGGAACAATTTGCCTGCTGCGATCTTCCCGTCCAACTATAATTTAGGTGTCTTCAAGGCTAGAGTGAATAGGCTCTTGATAAACTAGTGCGCCTCACCATCAATGATTGCATCACTGCTTACCATCAGGTGGGATCGCAGTCAAGCGCTGGTTTATATCAATTAAAAAAAAAAAAAATATATATCGATATAAATAAGGTTTTATTTTAGTGTTTATAAATTTCCCAGGTAAACACCGGTCCCTGACCGGAGTATTTAATTATAAATGTATCTCCAAATATGTATAAATTAAAAGGAAATTCATTTAAACATGATAATATTTGTTTATTTTGTTTCGATCAATATTTTCGATAGCAGGTATAAAGAATGTTGATCATCATCATCATCATCATCATTTCAGCCGAAAGACGTCCACTGTTGGACATAGGCCACCCCAAATGTCGCCACAATGACCGGTCCTGTTCGTCTCGCATCCATCGGATTTCCGCGACCCTCACCAGGTCATCGTGAGGTCCACCTTGTGGGAGGCCTTCCAACGCTGCGTCTTCCGGTACGTGGTCTCCATTCCAGAACCTTTCGTCCCCATCGACCATCTGTTCTGCGAGCAATGTGCCCTGCCCACTGCCACTTAAGTTTGGCGATTCTTCGTGCAAAAATGTTGATACTTTTATTAATTTATAATGCGTCTGGACTTAATAGCAATACCGCCTCAGCGATGATCACCAACTTTATACACTTACTAGCTTTTTTTATTGTTATTTTTTTTATTATAATTGACGTCATTGCTCTTGTCCTTAACTTCGTTCGCGTAGGAATTGAAAATATTTGTAAAGTTTAAGTGGTGGCTGTTTAAGATACATCACGCTATTACCATTTATTTGCCCTACTGGACCAGTCAAAAATGTGACACTGATCACATTATTGCGAAGAAATTTAACTCCTAGTCTGGTTCCCCTAGTTTTTGGAGTAAAATAATTGGTGTAACCATTTTAATTTGAGCGAATGTGGGGAAGGCCACTTGGAGTTAGTGAATTCAGGATTCTTGAAGGTAATGTACCGCATCTTCTTGATCCATTACATATCAATGGAAATGTAGTTGATGCTTATCTCATCGCTACTATTTCTAGCCGCAAATTGTCGAATATTGCCCTTTGGCACATCCACTGGTAGTCTTTATTTTCTATTTGGACTACATCTGGATAGACTGAAGATTAGATCTTCAATGCTGGTAACTTTTTCACCTAAATCACGATCAATTTCGATTTAGTTTTCATTTTCACAATAAGGTACTTCCCCAACGCCTATTAAAAGTAGGTAACTTTAAGGGATTTTGTACTTCCACTGAAATGTGCTCTTAATGCAAGACTCAACAATGTCAGCTCTAGTTCCCCTAACTATAACTGGCAATGTTAAATCACCAGCAAACTTGAAAGTAATTCCACCCATGATTTTATTACAGCTTCTTATGTCTTTAAGGGACATGAGATCTATGAATGCATTCATCCCATATGATTAAACTTAACTCTTGCAAATTTTTCCCAGAGGGCCATTTTTACGGATCGAGCACATTATGCATCTTTTTTTTTACAAAAAAAATAGAGGCAGTTCAAAAGTTGAATGAGCGGTTTGTCCATCTGATATAGCCGCAGCAATACCCGACAGTCGCGACGCGACAGCCCCGGCTGTGCGTATAGAGCTATATCATTATTTTGCTATGGCGTTATTTTAAAACTATGATATTTCCTACGGGCACACCATAATTATGGCGGTAAGTCCCCTCTTTGAGGAGTGGCTGGAAAGACCTCACGGCGACCTCACCTTCCGCATAACGCAGGTTCTCACCGAACATGGTCAGTTCGGAAAGTTCTTGCACCAGATTCGTGCGGAAGTAACGCCCGGGTGTCACCACTGTGTGGACCGCCCGTAGGACACGGTGGAGCAAACGGTAAAGGTGTGCCCCGCTTGGGCAGAGCACTGCCATGTCCTCGTGGGGGAGATCGCCGGCAATTCTTTTCCTTAACACCAAAGATCATCATCAGATGATGGACAACATTTCTATGGTACCAATTAGAGAGTATACCCCCTATCAAACAAAAACAAATAATTCAAAATCTGTCCGTTATTGACCAAAAAATCGGTGACCAATTGTCTTTTCCTACAAAACCTGTTTTTCTCCAATGGTATTGAAAGGTTGTGCCAATAGTAACAATTTAAGTACTAACAGAATCCTTTACAATGGCATATGCCGTGACTCTGTTGGACAATGAGCCCAATTTGTCCCATGGGCCTTTGGTGCCTGAATAGGTTATGGCCTGGATTAGGACAATTTTTCCCCAACAAACGTCGCGAGCGAATCCAGGATGGCGACATCTAGTTACAAATTATTAGTCTGACCGATAAAGTTCACGCCCAAAACTCGCCTCCCCAATTTTGTGAAAAACTAACATTATCTTAAAGTCATTTTTGCGGGTACAAGATAAATAAATGGAAATTGTTTATAAAATTAGTTCTGCCGTCCAAAGAAAAGGGGTATATCCGCAAAATTTTAAATTATTTGAAATCAGGAAAAGGTATGCTTGTTTTCTTGAATTTTATTATTTTTCAAAAATTATAGTTTCGACGAACAAGCGTTAAATATTTGAGAAGAAGAGAATGCATTTTTTTTGCTCTATACTCTATTCGCGATAGCATAAGACAGAAGTTAAAAAAGGTTGTTTTAGGGTACAAAAAAAAATGGGGCTCTATTCGTACCCGCTACTCATCATATTTGTTTAGTCAAAAGTAAAAAAAAAATAATCCCAAAATTGTCCACGAAAATTTGTCATAATTGGTAAATTCATAATTGAATCAACTATTCATAACAATTGCTACTAGAAAATACTACGCGCAGTGTTTTTCTATTGTTTTTCATTCATAATCAGTAGCCTGTACAATATTTCCATAAATTGAGTGACATTTTGGGATATAAACAAACTCTAATAACTTTGCTGTTTATGAATATTATTTATTGAGATTTTACCTAAATAATAACGAGACCTTTTCTAA
This sequence comes from Mythimna impura, assembly GCA_905147345.3. Classification (NCBI taxonomy): domain Eukaryota; kingdom Metazoa; phylum Arthropoda; class Insecta; order Lepidoptera; family Noctuidae; genus Mythimna; species Mythimna impura. The sequence goes on along the minus strand of LR990347.1, from coordinate 9,517,388 downwards.
TAAGCCCTTTAAGTATTTGTTCTAATTAAAAATTAGTGGTGTATAGGGTGTCCATCCCTCTTTCTCGCTCTCACACTTGACATTTTAACAAGTCATGGAGAGGCCCCAAATCTTTTTTATTTATTCCCCCGTTTTGTGTTTTAGTCAGATGTACCCTCATTGGTCACGGCGGCGAAGTTTGTGGAAGCTGCTTTATCAAGAATCGGGGGCTGTCACGATTTCACGACGCAATCATACTTTGAATCTCCACCATCTTCTCCGAGTCATCGATGTTAACGGTAATTACCTTCGTTTGATTCGAATGAGGTATATTAAAAAAACTGGGCAAGAGCGAGTTGGTTCCGTACAAACTTACGTATGTAAATAGTTCAATTCTCGAATGGAGTCTCGAAGATTTTTCTGAATCGCAAAAAAAGATTTTTTTTTTTGTGACGTAACAACAAATTTACTGTTTTCAGACTTATTCCTACATAATATGTGCTACCTTGCTTTATACCAAATTTCGGGATTCTAGGTTAATGGGAAGTACAGATACCGGCACGGATCTTGAGCGCTGACTTCTACAGTTCTACTTGCGCAGAAGCACGCAGAAGTGAAATATCGGGTCTATTTAGTGGTATGAAGAGAGATGCGGGGGCGGGGAGTGAAATCCTTGTACAGTGATTGTCTCACCGATATTGTACGATGCGTAAAGCGATCCCCGCTCTTTAACCGAGCGCTCAAGATTCGTGCCGCTATCTGTACCCTATGAATTTTGATTCCCTTGAGAGTGTAAAAATATACGTTTTTTGCGACATAAACGGCCGTATCTTTTTTTTTCGTTAATTTAAAAGTTGAATTTTTCACAGCTTCAAGGGACCGCAAATCTGAGTATATGGTTTTAGAGATAAAGGATCTTGACAGACAGACAACGAAGTGAGGGTTCCGTTTTTCCTTTTGAGGTATGGAACCCTAAAATAAATGTTTATTGCTTCCGCAGATAGACAAACAATGCGACTGCCATCTATATATATGTTACCGTCAATCTGTATAATCTGGTTTTCTATACAATACCTAGGCAATGTATAGAATACCTAAAACGTGTAGATAGTGTATGAAATATTATTTATTTTATACTTTGCCTTGGTATTCTATACAATATCGAATGTGGAGCCGGTAATGTGTGTAAAAGACGAAAGCAGGGAAAGAAGTGATGTAATCTTAGGGCACCCCGACACAGACAGGTAAGGTTGTAAGCAAATTACATTATTTTACATATAGCCAGAATAGTTTTTAATTTCACGTTCATTTTATTATGTTTAAGTACTCAGGTCCTACTTCTCTCCGCGTAGTAAGGCTTCTATTTTTGGGTGGTTATAAAAAAGTAACCACGAAGGCTGTCTGTTTCGGGGTGCCCTAAAGTTACGTATATTCCTTCCCTGCTCTCATCTTTTACACACATTGATTTTAAGTAACAAAACATTTTATAGGTAGATCGGTTAACATTGATAAATGTAGACCAAAATCTATTTATTCTAGAGACCAGCCGGTACTCTATACAAACCCTAGGAATTGTATACATTACCTAGGTAAAGTATGTAATGGACAATAATATTCATATTATCTCATACATTGCCTGGATGCCCTAGGGTATTTTATACATTGCTTAGGTATTGTACAGAATACCTGAATTATACAGATTGCCGGTAACATATATAAAAGGAGAAACTGACTGACTGATATATCAACGCACAGCCGAAGCTACTGGGACTAGGCACATGAAATTTAGCACAAGGTTTCCTTTTATGACGTAAGCGAGAACTAAGAGAAGATTTTCCAAAATTCACCCCCTAAAGGGATGAAATGGGGTTCCAAAGTTTGTATGGTGAAACGCGAGCGAAACTGCTGGCTGAAGCTAGTCTTTTATTAAAATGGTTCCATCCGACTTCTAGACAAAAATCAATAAATACGTGTTGTCACATCGTTGATGTATTGTCACGTCACGTTGCCTGAAGTATTTGAGTGGGTACGTGATTGACAAATTGCAAATCTTGAATTTTGTATTTTCGACGTAGAGTTAAAAGTTGATAGACAATTCTATTTATGAAAAGGTAATCAGCATAATTCAATGTAGTATGAAGGTACTGATTATTCTGACATATCTATACTAATATTATAAAGAGAAAAAGTTTGTATTTTTGGTTTTTTGTATTTTTGTTTGTAATGAGTATACTAAAAAACTACAGGACCGATTTGGAAAATTCTTTCATCAGTGGAATGCTACTTTATCACTGAGTGGCATAGGCTATAATATATTTCCTACAGATACGCGGGCGAAGCCGCTGTCAAAAGTTAGTCTATTATACTAAAGTTATGTAAGAGAGCAAACCTGAAATTACCTTATAGTAAAGCTCACGCCGTGTCCTCATGGGGGCGATCGGCGGCGGCGATCTTTCGCGCCGGGCCTTGGTACAGGCCATGGTCCGGAGCAAGGAGGAGTGGCAGGTGGTCGCCACCTTCTGCGAAGCAGTAATGCTAGCAAAGGAGGCGGCTGATCGCGTGAGGCAAAGGTCCTCACGCCCCAACCGCCGCCTGGATTCCGATCCCGATTTCCGGCCACCGTAGGCGCGGGCTTGCGGACGGCGAGCAATGGGTGGCTCGCCGTCCAGCCATCCGGTAACCGTCCGGACCGAGCCCGAGTCGTCGACGGCGCAAGGAGATGTCAGCAACTGTAGCAGCCCAGCAGGGTCCTACTGGGGCCACGGGTAGAGTCAAAGTGAAACCCGGGGCCCTGGGACTAAGGCAAAGAAGGAACAGGAGTGGGTTTTTAGTCAGTAAAAGTCTGACACTACCTCTCGCTTCGCCCAAGAGCCGGATTTGTCATAAGATGATTTTCCCACCTAAAAAATAAAAAAATAATAGTAAAGTTCAAAACTCCGAACATCCTTCCCGTGCAAAAGTAGGACGCTACTGTTATCTTAACATAATATAAGATAACAGAAACTAGTTTAAAATCCCATCAATGTCATTTTTGTCAAGGGCCTAATATATTTCTTGGGAAACGTGAAGGCTTTAAGGTTCGTCCTTTATTCAATAGAGTTAAAGCCTTATTCAAATTTTATCACCGTTCTTAAATTTTCTCCATTTCATTAACATTTAGATTTTAGAGTCACTTTAAAGAGGCCATAAAGAAACATTACCATAAGTCTAGAATCACGACTTTGAGACAGGTATAATATTTAATTATATTGAAACCTCGAAAGCTCTTGTTTTAGAGAAAGAAAATAAATTAAACTTGGATCTTGAAGAGCATTCGTTTTAATTAAGCGACTTAAAATACGCGACACAAAACACAAAATTGCGTTCGTTTGACTTCGCACTTAATCGTGCCTGTTAATCTTTTTCGAACAATTGAAGTTCTTTCTCGAGAGCGTATTTAAAAAACTTTTTTTTTCTATCTTGACTAAAAATCAGAGTTTCTGAACTTCACGCTCCTTTTTTAACCGAAAGAAGGAGGTTCTCGATTCGGTTGTATTTTTTTTTTAATCATTGTTATTATTATTTTTATGTTTCCTCAGAACTCCGTCGTTTATGGGCCGATTTGCAATTTTTTTTTTCCCTAGGATATTCTTCCAGATTTATCCCATTTTTTTCAAAATCCAGTTCCGATGATGGATTCCATGGGGAGTCGAGGGAACTCTCCAAATATTCTAGGCAACTATATAGTGATTTTGGTATCTTCATCGAGAACTTAAGCATTTTCAGTCAAAAAGTAACATTTAATGAAGTTTAACTGATGAAGAAGACCTGAAATGGCCAACGGATCTTCACCCTCATATAGATATCACAATGGAGATAATTAAGTAACTATGATAATACAAATAAATAAATTGTTCTGAATAGTTATGTTGAAAATGGTATCATCAACGTGATCTGATGATGATGATGGAGCCAGAATGTTGGCACCGGAACTCCGTAATTAATCAATGTATCCTAGCCGTGTTTGGGCTTATTAGAATTGTCATGAGATGCACTTTGACTATAAGGTATTATCGAACTGACCTGATGATGGAGCCGAGAGGTGGATGGGAACTACATAATAAAATAATGTATCCTAGCAGTGTTTGGGTTAATTCGAATTGTCATGAGAAATTGGAACGCTGGCACAACTAAAAAGTGTAAAATAAAAAACTTTCTACAAAAAAAAAATACCGACTTTACTACAAAACACTAAAACGATCAAAATGACTTTAATTTCGAAAGTCGGTGTTAATAAATAACAAGCAAACAATACCGGAAACACCGACTTCCGAAATTAAAGTTATTTTGATCTTTTTAGTGTTTTGTTTTTTTGTAGTGAAATCGGTTACTTTTTTTGTAAAATTTTATTTTTTCTTTTTTTTAGTTCTTAGGTAAATCATCAAATAATTTAATATACCTAGTTTTATTTAATGTTTTCAATTTAATACAATTCAATTTAATTTATTTGTGATGTACATTTGTGTCTAATATAAGTCTTGTAACTCGAAATGAATGATAATAATAATTACATTGCATGCGATACATAATGTCAAGACAAAAAGAAAAATAATGATAATCTAGGTTACCTACTAATTTAGGATAAAATCAATAATAATAATAAAAATAAATAACAGAATCTAATAAAAATATTAGATAGTACCCGAAATAATAAATAGATAACAAGTTGCCTGCTACGGTCTTCCCGTATATAGTTTAGGTGTCTTCAAGACTAAAGGAAATAGGCTCTTAATAAACTAGTGCGCCTTACCATCAACGATTGCATCACTGCTTACCATCAGGTGGGATCGCAGTAAAGCACTAGTTTATATTATTAAAAAAAAATGCTTTTATAAATCAGTGTCTATTTTTTTATCAACTTTACAGAAAATAATATATATTTTCATCACAATTAAAATCATTAAGATTTCTACAGTTACATTCGGCCTCCCAAGAGTAATCTTCCACCGAGCTTATAATATTAGACACAAAACAAAGTAGTTGCTTGATTAATTAAGCATTAATTAACTATTATGCATTAGTTAAAATGTCCATAACTTGCTTTCTAAACTTAGATTTAACGAGATTATGTGTTAGAATTCTCACACTAGAAAACACATAGTAGTCTACACTGTAGATAATTTTAAGAGTGCTAGACAGGCGCTATGCCCCAATATGACAACGTTATTTCTATGAAATTGCCCTTTCAGATCGATGTCGCGTTATCGTGTCAAATTGGCAGGCCACAGGCTTCCTCTATGTGAGATAGAGACACTACAGAAATCACAAAAGTTATCATATCACTAGTATTATAATAGTGAATATTTGTATGTATACATATTTATATGTGGTTATTGTGTTTTTTGTAAGTCCTTTACGCTCAAACGGCGGAACGAATTTGGATGAAACTTAGTACATAGGTAAACCTGGAACCTTATCCTTATCCTTTCTTTTCTTTGGAGTAGCAGGCGAAGCCCCTGGCAGCAGCTAGTTTATTAGAAAATCAAAGCACTGATATGGCTTACCTCACTAAATCCATACTAATATTATAAATGCGAAAGTAACTCTGTCTGTCTGTCTGTCTGTCTGTCTGTCTGTTACGCTTTCACGCTTATACCGCTGAACCAATTTTGATGAAATTTGGTACAAAGATAGAATAAAGCTTGAGAAAAGTCATAGGCTATAAATTATCACGCTATTTGCTATGGGGGGTGAGCAATATTCCAAAATGTCGATATTGAACGATTTGCCGTGATTTCGATCCCCAGTTATAGTAATAATTTTTGTGAGTATTTTGTCGTCTTTTTTGTATATAATATGCGATGGTACTTCGATTACAATAATAATAGGACTTTTAGCATATTTTTAACACATCTTAGACATTTTTACTCCATATTTTTGTAAAAAGTAATCAAACATGTAATAAAATCTAAGTGGAAAAACGAAAATAATATTTCTTTTTTTCATTTTGCTACAAATTTAATATCTGAGATGAAAATCATCACGCTATCATCGACAAAGGGTTAAGCAGACAATGATGACGTTTATATAAGAACACCTATTTTACGCAAAAGTCAACGAACACCGTAGTCCAGTCGTGTCTGAATTAGATCGGCACGTAAGGGAATAGGGGTTCAAAACTCAGTTTCTTTTTTGTGATAGTTTTGTTTTATTTTACTGTAAACAAGAAATCTATATACATATAATAAAACAGTAAAATGGTGGAGCGTTGGTATTAGTTGGCGAAAAAACTACTGAACCAATCCTGTTCAAATTTTGCATACATAATCCTTATAGGCCGGGTCAACTGTTAGGCTACATATTATCACGCTATTTGCTATGGGGGGTGAGCAATAATCCAAAATGTCGACATTGAACGACATTTGCCACGTTCGATCCCCAGCTACAGTTAAAAATTTTGTCATTATTTTATCTTCTTTTTTGTAATAAAATAACTTTTACCATTTTTTCAAAATAAAATTGACATTTCTATTCGATATCTTCTAAATTTTTTGTAAAAACTAATCAAAACACATAATAAAATCAAAGCGGCGAGTAAAATCACGTACTAAAATGTAAATATGGCACCACAGGCAATCCAGATACTTGCAACGCCATCTAAAGACTGAAAGTAGAAATAATGATGACAATGATAGTTGAACGTCATATTTGATAGATGGCATTGTGTATTTTACGTAATTTTCTGAGTGGCGGAAGAATGACCATCGCCAAAGTTTGCAGACAGTTTTATTGTTTAAAATTGGACGAAAACCGTTGTGATTAAACTGGAGTTAGACGGAGACATTTTTAATCCTACTGCTTTTTTTCCCCGTGGTTGTAACAAACTAATTGACCGTGATTATTCAAGGGATACCAACCAAAGGCGATAAAAGTAAATACTTATATGTATTTAATTATTGACTTTAAAATAACATGGCCAAATTTTCGGAAGGGGTAGCATGGCACCTTGCGTTGGAAGGCCCCCAGGTGGACCGATGACCTGGTGAGGGTCGCGGGAATCCGATGGATGCGAGACGCACAGGACCGGTAATTATGGTGATACTTGGGGAGGCCTATGTCCAACAGTGGACGTCTTTCGGCTGAAATGATAATGATAATGATGGCACCTTTATTTTTCTTTTTTTAAGGGTGGAAGTCATCCAATGACTTCTCCCACTCTGGTTGGAGCGGGAAGGCGTGTCAAACTTTTACTGACTAAAACCACACCTGTGTCCTTCAGTTGCCCTTTGCGACATCTCTTTGAGGAGCGCGTGGATCATTACGCGCTGTTGACGACTGGGCTCGGTCCGATCAATTACCGGACGGCCGGACGGCTGTGGACGACCGATTGCTGGATGTCCGCGAGCCCGCGTCTACCGTGGCTGGTCGTCAGGGTCAGAATCTCGGCTCGGCGTGAGGACGTTCGTTCCCTCACGCGTGCGGCCTCCTCCTTCACTAGCATTACGGCTTTGCAGAAGGAGGCGACCGCCTGCCATTCCTCCTCGCTCTGGACCATAGCCCAAAGTCACATGGGCACGCCGTAATTATGGCGGTAAGTCCCCTCTTTGAGGAGTGGCTGGAAAGGCAACACGGCGTCATTACCTTCCGCATGACGCAGGTCCTCACCGGACACGGTAAGTTCGGGAAGTTCCTGCACCGGATTCGTGCGGAAGCGACGCCCGGGTGTCGCCACTGTGTGGACCGCCCGGAGGACACGGTGGAGCATACGGTGGAGGTGTGCCCCGCTTGGGCAGAGCAACGCCGTGTCCTCGTGGGGGCGATCGACGGCGGCGATCTCTCGCGCCGGGCCTTGGTACAGGCCATGGTCCGGAGCGAGGAGGAGTGGCAGGCGGTCGCCTCCTTCTGCGAAGCAGTAATGCTAGCGAAGGAGGCGGCCGATCGCGTGAGGCAACGGTCCTCACGCCCCAACCGCCGCCGGGATTCCGATCCCGATTTCCGGCCACCGTAGGCGCGGGCTTGCGGACGGCGAGCAATGGGTGGCTCGCCGTCCGACCGTCCGGTAACCGTCTGGACCGAGCCCAAGTCGTCGACGGCGCGTGTTGTTCCTCGCGCGCCTCAAGGAGTTGTCAGCAACTGTAGGGGCCCAGCAGGGTCGAAGCCTACCGGGGCCAAGGGTCTGATTCTGAAAGGAAGACTCGCCCTGGTACGAAAGGCAACGAAGGAACAGGAGTGGGTTTTTAGTCAGTAAAAGTCTGACACAATCTCCCGCCTCGCCCAAGAGCGGGGGATGTCATAAGATGATTTTCCCACCGGAAAAAAAAAAGCCCAAAGTCACAAGGCCCGGCGCGAGAGGTGACTGACGCCGATTGCCTCCACGAGGACAACACACACCTCTGTGTGCTCCACTGTGTCCTCCGGGATGATGGCACCTTGCGGCCCAATAATGGTGTGTTTTATTATTAGCAGTCACTGCTTCATATAAAACTGGGTCAAAAGGTTTGCGTTCCTGATCACAGTTCGACAACATATGATGTATCTCAGATTCCTTGCAGCCTTACGTCGACATCCGTACGTTACCTCCTTGCAGTGAGTGGTGACCAACACTGGAACCACCCTCTGATGGAGGCCAGTCTCAGGGATAACACTAATCGGCTGTTACATTTGTTTACCGGAATTTAATTGTTTTATGGATACACAAGCTCAGGACTGTTGAGGGTGTTTCACGCGGTTTCTGTTCCGGATTCGGTTGGAAGTATTCTGATATTACCATTTTACAAATCGCCCGGAGGACCCGTTGTAGCATGCGGTGGAGGTCTATCCTGCTTGGGTGAACCGCCGTGTCTTCATAGAGGCAATCGGCGTCAGTGACCTCTCGGTTTGGCCATCAATATGCGAGTTCGATTGGACAGGGATACACGCGTTCAAGATTTCACCGAAATTCATTCAAAAGTTGGAGACTCTTCATAGGGTAGTTCCCACTATGGAATAACATTTGTCTGATATACGAGGACGTCAGTCAAATACATACCAAAAAATCCTAGGTAAATGAACAAGTAATTTTTACGCCCCAAATGATCAAGCTGCAACAATCAATTCAAGCATGCTCTCGCAAATTCTTCATAAGTACTGTTGTGGAGGAAGATAGTTGATGATGATGGTAATTTTTGGATTCACTGGCTTTTTGGCTTTGCACCATCAGTGCAAACGTTATCCAGCTGAAGGTCGGTGTCTCGATTATTCCTTCGTTTACCTCTACCAAAGCTGTCTGACGGCTTAAACTCTTCAGTGAAACATTATTGAGGCGAAAATTTTACAGGAGGTAACTCTTTCGAACAATCTCGCAGCCTTAGCAGACATTGGCCCTAGAGGGCCCTATCCATTTGCTGACATCATTATGAGTCGCGCGTAGATTACTATGCGCCGTCGATTCAGGATTGCTTTGACCACATGACCGGACGGCTCCACCGCAATCGCCCTGCGGCTTTCAACACCTGGAGCATCACTTCCCTCATCATCCTTCATAGTTTCAGCCACCTTCTTCGATCGTAGTGCTTCACTGAAGGAGGCTACTGGTTGGCATTTTTTCCACTAATCGCCTCCATGAGGACACGGCGGCGCCGGCGCTCCTACCAAGCGGGACTGACTTCCACCGTAAGTTCCATCGTATTCTCCGGGCGATCCGCACAATGGTGAGACTCGAGTGTTTCTTTTCGCTGAATTCGATACAGATACCTCCCGAAACACCCACATCCGGTGAGTCCTGCACAAAGAGAGGTTGCCGTGACGCCTCTGTAGCCACTCCTCAAAGACAGGCATTACCGCTGCGATTGTGACGTGCTCACTGTGACAATGTTGTTTTACCGGAACATAAACCAGAAACATACATAAACTAGTGCCTTTTCCCTTGGGGTAGGCAGAAATGCCAACTGCTACGACCCTTACATACTCTTTCTATTCATTGACGTTCATACATCTGGATCTGGACGAGTACATAACATGTATCCTGAAGGTAATTTGCGTTTTTGCCTTTAACAGTTTTATGTGAAAGTACAATAAATAATTACGATGCTTTCAGAATGAATTGCAAGCACAGAATGATTGTACAGTTTTACCAACTTAACGCAGACGAAGTCGCGGGCAACAGCTAGTAGAAAAATAAAATTCAAAATAGAAAAACCCTCTATCTGAATTAACAATGCTGAGACAAGTTTAAAATTGTCAGTCCCGCCGCATTTGAAACGAGAATAGAAAAACAAAAACCGTTCAGCGGCCAACGGTACAAATTCAATAGAGGCGGAAAACTATGTAATTTTCTAAGTGAACACAGCGGCAACGTGCTTACCGAGCTCTAGCAAGCTTTATTAAATTTAGACTGAACAGAAATTCTGGAGAGATGTGAGCGAGGGCCTGGTGTGTGCGATTAGCGGTGTTGCTAACAATAATAAGGCGTCACGGCTGGCACAGTGGTTGAGCGATTGGATGCTGTACTTCGTGTCGCGAGTTCAATTCCCGCGCGGAACATATATTAGTATGGCCTACAGATAGGTGTTCTGGGTCTAAGTGTCTTGTGTGTGTGAGTTTACGTGTTTGTGAACCTAACCACGATGCAGGAGTAATTCCTGGTGTGGGGCAAAATAAATAGTGTCAGAACGATCTTCAGGGTGTCTATGAATACCGCAGGAACGGTAGACTTGACGTGGCCCTGGGACGCAAAGGATAGTTGAAGGAACACAGGTGGGTGTTAGTCCGGACGGCGACCAATGGGTAGCTCGCCGTCCGATCGTCCGGTAACCGTCCGGACCGAGCCCAAGTCGTCGACGGCGTGTAGTGTTCCACGCGTGCCTCAAGGAGATATCAGCAACCGTAGTGGCCCAGCAGGGTCGAAGCCTACTGGGGCCATGGGTGGCCCTGGAAAAATGGCAAAGAAGGAACAGAAGTGGGTTTTTAGTCAGTAAAAGTCTGACACTATCTCCCGCCCGCCCAAGAGCGGGGGATGTCATTAAATGATTTTCCAACCCGAAAAAAAAGGTGGGTGTTAGTCAGTAAAAGTCTGACACTCCCCCTCGCTCCACCCAGAGCGCGAGAAGTTATTCTGATTTCCCACAATCTCATACAATATTTGTTATGCAGATAGTTACTCTTATGTATCTGTTATTGTTTTTTTTTAAATATTGTATTTAATAGAAGGCTGATTATGCTATTATTATAATGTTCACATATTATGTAGTTACAGATGGACCACTTAATGAGTACATGACCCTATTAGGATTATGTAGGTGTATATACTTACGTAGTTACTGTTAAAAACTATATGTATCTAATAGCTTGTAATTGTTGTGAATTATACAAAATAATCTTCTTTATAATCTTTATTAAAACTATAATTGGAGTTTAATCTAGCTTTAAACATACACAATATTGTTTTTGTTGACCTTATAGTTTCAGGTAATCTATTATACCTACTTATATATTTTGATGCTTTTACATGAAACCCCACTTCATTCGCATACACAACTAAAACTATAAGTTCCTCTTATGTGTGCGTATACTTATGTATTCCCTGTAAAAGCCATAAGTGTGTGTATACGACGGGGTCTAATAGAGGGTGTTTCTACCCCTCTTTCCTTATATTATTACACTTGAACGATAAATATGTAAATACGGGAGCGTTTTGGCGAGAAAAATGACGTACGACTACGTCCAAGGGCTAGGCGACTTATAATTTGACATTTTAACGCTGTGATTGTTAAATTAACGTTACCGAGAATTGAAAAAAAACTAATATCTCAAAAATAAATGTACTGTTAGTAAAAAGGTATTTATATAATATTTACAATCTATAGACAGGTATAAATTTCGTGTTGGTAATAGCTTAGGTAAAAAAGTTGAAACCCAAACAATAAACACAAATAGACAAACGCAATTTTTTTATTGTTTGTAAAACAGTAAATGAAAAAAATATTTGTAAGTACAAAATTGAAGACCATGAATCAAAGTATTGCATTTTTTTTTTTTTAATTTTATGATGCCCATTTAAGGTACTCTAGACAAGTTGAAAAACGTATATTTTCAAAGGGAGCCCCTTAAGTCCCGCTATAGTTTGGTTTGCACAGCCAAAGAAAATCAATTCACACCATATCTAAAGTAGAGAATAAACTTTTCAAAAAAAAAAATATACGCTACTTCACACTTTGGCTGATACTTCGGGAACCATTCATTTATTTGGGTTGAAGGCATCCACCAGACTGAGCCCGCGACCAACCCGCACTGGGCCCGAGTGGTGGATTACGGCCCATTCCCTCTCCTAGAGAGGAGGCCTGAGTCCCAGCAGTGGGAACATTAAAAGGCTGATTGTACTTGTGTGTTGTTGTGTGAAGGCATCCATGCTACTCAGGAATAGAGTAGATTTTTGTCAACGTTATGTTCAGAAGTGGAACAGCAGAGCTATTCTGCAACGCCCCGGGCCTCAGGGCGCAGGGCGATGCCCAGCTTCCGTAAGCGTGGGAACAAGCATACCAATTGCTCACAGTCCTATAAGGACAAAGCCCAGGTCGACGACGGCACGTTGTTTGCCACGCACACCCCAAAAAATGTCAGCAAAAATGACGAGGAACGCTTGGGCCGATGCCTGCCGGGACTGACGGATTGTTTGAAAGCGTCACTGCGGTCCTGAATCGCAAAGGATAACTGAAGGAGCACAGGTGAGATTTTGGCAGTAAAAGTCTAATATTCTCAGACCATCTAGAGCGGGAGGACCTATTTGATGATTACCCACCTCAAGAAAAGGGCTCTTCTTTAGACATCCCACCGTGGAAACTTGGCGAAGGGGGCTGTCAAGCATTAGCTATTACTTATACATTGGTAGGAAAGCCGACAGAAGTATATTTGACCTTTTGCATGGTATGATGTTAAATTTACTAGATAGGCAGTACTTCCAGAGATCAGCTTCTACAAACCAATAGACCTCTTTTACAACATAATTTCAGCTTACATGTTGGTTAATGGAACTGTTGAATTTGAAAAAAACGATGATTAAAGCGTGACCAGCATTGAGACTCCTTTATTTCTGTAGCTTTTAATGTGACCCTCGCTTACATCACCGCTCTCAGTCCAGCCCTATCTCAAGTTAAACAGATGTATGTACGTATCTATTAGGGAAGTATTACCTTGGCAACATGACGGTAATACGTTTGGTGACGTTTTCATTTAAGAAATAAATAGCGGTCGTACGTGGTATGCATACCACACATGATATAAGCTGCGAGTCTCGAGAATTCGGAGTGACGTGCGCAGCTGTCAAAGTTGGTAACCGTTGAGTTTTTTTTTTTTAAGTAAAATCGATATCCGTGGTAAAAATACTAAGTTATTTTTTTTTAGGAGTTCCTTCTTATGTACGTTTTTTGGAGGGTTTAGTAAAGAATTTGTAACCAGTCAAAAGTACGGACTAAATACGACTACACAGAATAGATTTTGATCTCATTCTGTGGTTGGTTTGGTATAAATTTTGTGAATAAGGTTTATATTTAAAAATCTTTATTCAGACTTGAGTTGAATTTACTGGAACAAATGATAAATGATATTTATTTCGCAAATAGGTTTTTAAAAACACTTTTATACGACCATTTTTTCGTCAATTTAAACTAGACGAGGCCGGTGTTTCCTAGCTGACTACCCTGAGAAGAAACACCGAAACAAACTAAGGGGTCAAAGTCTCTTAAAATACATACAGTAAACATGTATGAGAACCATGCAGATTGGAGTCTGAGATGGTCTTTGGGGAAAGAACTACACAGATTTGAGTGGACCTGTCCAGTCTGTGCAAGCATTTGTCAGTATTTGTGTAACTCAACTCAGGACTACTAAAGAGCTCAACGACTTGACGAATAATACCAAAGAAAGGACGAATTAATGTTAAAAAAAATATAGAAGTAGGAAATAGAAAATAAAATACAAAGGTGATGCTTATTTCTGAAGAGATGAACGATGGTGATGATGACCCTTTTCTTTTATAACTCTGTTCAACTTGATCCAAATTGTAATTAAATAATATAGGTATATAATATAATTGTTAACTTTAATGTAACTGTATGTGCAGAGAGTAAATGTAATAAATAAATATGTTAGGTTTATTGAAAATGCTTTTACAAGTATTTATTTATTTATTCTTTATGCAAACAAAAGTACAAAGGCGGACTTAATGCCTTAAGGCATTTTCTACCAGTGGGTGATGCAGAGACAAATTGTGGTTGGTGCAATATTAAGTATTACATATTGTTTATAACACATTATATTTTATACAAATATATACTTAAATACTACAAATACAATATACTGTATATATATGTACTCATACTAGAAAGAAGGAAAAAAAGAGAATTCACGAATCTAGTGAAACAATTGGTGCAGACAAATAATAAGAAACAAATTAGCGCTGTGACGATACTGCTGCCAACTTCCTATGGATGTGCTCGCGAACCTCCTTCACTTTGAAGGTCAATCGGTTGGTTGCAATTGCAAGTACTATATATAAAGTTATCGTACTTTTCATGTTAATTTCGATGCAAAACTAAAGTTAGTTATTGTCTAGTCTATAAATAAACCTTTTCGCCCTCATATTTAGCCCACACATAAATATTAACATGTTCAAATAAGTTACTTGCTAACTTCGGAATATAATTTGAAACGTTGCGGTACACTGCTGGGTATAGTGGGTGAAAACTTTATGTAAATGGTTCAGCACAGTGACAGCCAAAAGTTTAAATATTTAAATGAACTCGCTGAAATATATTACAGCAGACTTTATTTACACGTTGCAACTCTGTGGTGTTATCGAAAACTGTCTCTACAGCCCTGCGTTCAAAAATAACCAGAGTAGGGTAGGGTCGTTACTCTAACCGTTCAAAAATGCTTCGAGTTGCAACCCAGGGTCGTTCTTTTATAACTCGAGTGGCTACCCTAGAGTTAACCCAACTAACTCTAACTCCGAGCAGGGTAGGTTGGTGTAAGCGGCAGGAATGACAGTTGCTTGGCATTGACAGTTGAACTCTACGTTCGCGTTCAAAAATACGAGCGTCGAGTATCTACACTGATGACGTCATTAGAGTTAACTCTAACCTCATTTTTGATCGCAGGGCAGGGTAAAATCGATCGATCAATATGTTTATTTGGTCACACACAATTTAGATATTACTAAAAATATATTTAAGTGACTCTTTTTTTAGTAGGTAATCCTCAAAGGACTACTCGCGCTCAGTACGGAGTGTAAGACTTTTAATGACTAAAACAAACCCACCTTTTTTAATTAATTCCTTTAGTTACCCTTAGCGGTCCAGGGTTGTGGTAAGTGTTTTAAACAATTCCACAGCCCCGGTGGACATCGGTCCTGACGGGCCCCGTTAATCTTGCTGATATCTCTTTGAGGCACGCGTGAAACACAACACGCCGTGGATCCCAGACATTGCAAAAAAAAATACTGGGCAAGTGCGAGTCGGACTCGCGCACTGAGGGTTCCGTACAAATTACCTATGAAAACAGTTCAATTCCCGAATCGAGTTACAAAGATTTTTCCGAATCCCAAAAACAGTTTTTTTTTTGTGACGTAACTACAAATTTACAGTTTTCAGATTTTTTCCTATACTAGTTCTATGCTTCATGCCAAATTTCAGTATTCTAGGTCAACGGGAAGTACCCTATGAATTTTGATACCCTTGAGAGTGTGGAAATTCACGTTTTTTGCGACATAAACGGCCGTATCTTTTTTTTCGATAACTCAGAAGTTTGAATTTTTCACAGCTTCAAGGAACCGCAGACCTGAGTATATGGTTTAATTTCAACTCGATGCCTCCACGCGCTTCCGAGATAAAGGGTCTTGACAGACAGACAGACAGACGGACGGACAACAAAGTGATCCTATAAGGGTTCCGTTTTCACCTTTTGAGGTACGCAACCCTAAAAACAGCGGTTCCCTACCTTTTTCGAGGTATTCCAACTCCTGATCAACGGATTCTTTTTCCATATTTCGAAGTAGATCCAATAGCAAAAGTGGTTACTTTTAGCCAGATCTCTTTTGCCATGGAGAAGAGATAGCCCGCCCAGTCCCATATTAATTTGCATGTTATCTTTCCTCAGAGCAATATTAATGTTAATACTTCAAGAACTCTGATAAACGAGTAGGATGTTCACCCCTAAGCAAACACATATCGTACGAGTAAGTCTAACAAAATATAATTATTACTCACTAACATCTGTCACCAGCGACACCTGCGTAAAGGTCGGAAATTATTCCAAAGTAACATACTCCGGAGACAAAAACCCTATGTCCTCAACCGGGGCGTGGTTTACTTGTGTGCCTCGTTTCATATAAATCCGCTTAGCCGTTAAAACTTGGAAAGGTAATTAATTTCGCAAATAAATTACTTAACATAA
The DNA here is from genome assembly GCA_905147345.3 of Mythimna impura. Taxonomy (NCBI): domain Eukaryota; kingdom Metazoa; phylum Arthropoda; class Insecta; order Lepidoptera; family Noctuidae; genus Mythimna; species Mythimna impura. The sequence continues at coordinate 9,501,005 of LR990347.1, read as the reverse complement.
TTTAAAAAAAAAAAATTGATATAAACTAGTGCTTGACTGCGATCCCACCTGATGGTAAGCAGTGATGCAATCATTGATGGTGAGGCGCGCTAGTTTATTAAGAGCCTATTCCCTTTAGCCTTCAAGTCACCTAAACTATAATCGGACGGGAAGACCGTAGCAGGCAACTTGTTATCTATTTATTATTTCGGGTACTTTCTAAGATTATGTTATTTATTTTTATTTCGTTTATTCATTTAACATAACATATCTATAAATTATATTTTTAAATATTCCAATAAAAAATAAAATAAAAATTAAAAAATAAAAATTATTATTATTGAATTTATCCTAAATTAGTAGCCTAGTAATTATTATCATTATATTTCTTTTTGTCTTGACGCTATATATCGCATGCATATAATTACTATTATTATTATTCATTCATTTCGAGTTAAAAGACTTATATTACTCTAGCCTTGGAGACACCTAAATTATAGTTGGACGGGAAGACCGCAGCAGGCAAATTGTTCCAGTCCTTCGATTTACGCGGTATAAACGACGGAGCGAAACGCTTAGTCTGGACCGTTGAAGTTTCAACAACGTAAGGGTAGATACTCGCCGTACGTCGGGTTGTCCGATGGTAGAAAGGAGATGGCGGAATCAAGTCTGTCCATACCAGTGTCCACCAACAGCCATAGCGTAGAGAAATTAGGGTCTTCAAGGTGACGGAGACGCTGGCAGCAGATGTCATTACGGACGTACACACAGACCCCGGCACGCTGCAGGAAATGATGCTCCAGTGTGTAAACCGGGTAGTTGAGGTACGCCATATCTGACGGACATCTAATTTGGGTTTCCGTCAAGAAAAGCAAGTGTGGCTTGTCAATCTCAAGATGGTGGTGGACCGCATCGAGATTGGAGTGCAGCCCTCTAATATTTTAGGTGCACTTGAAACGAGAGGACGTTCATCCGCTGTTGACATTTGCCTTTCTTAATAATAATGCATAATTTAAGTTTTCAATACTTATTTGTTTGTTCTTTGTGTGCTAAATAAACACTTTATCTTTATTTCTTAAACATTACTAGCTGCTGCCAGCCACTCCGACCACATGATAATTGAACATCATCCTAAGGGAACATACTCCCGGGATAAAAAAGTATTTCATGTGCTGTTCCAGGACATGCTCTACCAGTTTACCAAGATTCATCGCAATCCGTTCAGTCGTTCAGCGTAAAGAAGTAATAAACAACACACACACTCACAAACTTTCGCCTTTGTAATATAAGTTTTTCTAATGATCTATATTTCTCTACTTTTTATTTTTTATAATTGTGAATGTGTTTTATTTTCCATTTTGTATAATAAATTTTTGTGGAATCTTTCTACTATAATAATATTATTAATGTCATAATACCTAATATAGTGTAAGCTGTGCATACCTATAATAGGCATGCATACCAGTGTCTAGGTTATAATATTATTTTTACAAAAAAAATTCTGTATGTAATGCTGTTGGTGTGCCAATAAATAAATAAATAAGTGTGATAAAAATATAGATTTTTGCATATGGCGTAATTTAAACTAGATTATAATGAAAAAAAAAACTTTTTAACAGTCAACAGTTGTTAACAGTCTGTAAGATAAAACCCGACTGTTACAAAAACATTCAACAAAACCTTTAGTAACCACTATCCCTCAAGTTCTCAACCTAATTTGTGATTCTAATACCTAATCTAAAGTAATAAAACAAAAGGAATATTTATTTTAACGTCTCTTAACAACACCTGAGGAGGCAACCAAGTTTAATTACTTTTAAACTTTCTTTAATTAATTTAATGAATTTGCATAATGCGGTCCGGCTTCTGCCAACTACGGAGATTAAGGTAACAACTTGTGAAATTCACTTTGGAATATGGTTTAGGGTTTTTGATAGAAATTTATTGAACACAGTCAAGGTAGACGATGGTTGATTTTCTCTCCTGATCTGAATCCGCGGGAACAGTGTGGCGATGTGTGTTGTTTTGTAGTTTGCTTGCCTTATTTATGATATTTTACGTTATTGTTTTTAATGTAATAAATAAAAATGACCTACCTACGCAATTTTGGTAAAGTACCTGTGATCTTTGGAGAAAAATCACATTAAAACTTATTTAGTTATCCTTGGTCTGTTACGCAGACGACAGTCGGCGCAGGGAGAGTCGTACCAGGCGGCGGTCGAACTAGGGACACGCGGGGTTGCGATAGTCGTGGAGAGGATCCAGCAGTTGGGACTCGAGGTGGCACTGCACAAGTCTGAGGCCATGTGCTTTCACGGCCCTCGGAATGCGCCACCACCGGGTTCCCAAATAACGGTAGGAGGAGTTCACATCAGCGTCGGGTCGACGATGAAGTACCTGGGACTCGTCCTCGACAGCCGATGGAATTTCGAGGAGCACTTCCGACGTCTGACTCCCAAACTGGATCGGACTGGGGCTGCTCTTAAGCGGCTTCTGCCTAACCTAGGGGGTCCAGACGCCTCCTGCCGGAGGCTCTACGCAGGAATCGTTAGGTCCATGGCCCTTTATGGGGCGCCGGTATGGGCGCCGTCGCTGCGAAAGCGACCGGCGGCCAAGCTGAACGCATGCCATCAGGGTCATGGCCATCCGGATGGTGCGGGGATATCGCACGATTTCCCGCGAAGCAGCGAGCCTCCTTGCTGGCCAACCACCGTGGGATTTGCAGGCAAAAGACCTTGCACGCATGCACGATCTGCGCATGGAGATGCAACGCCGGGGCGAAACTCCGCTGCCGCGCCAAATCGCGGCATGGCGGGAAGACTTCCGGCGAGATCTCATGGTGGAATGGCGACAGCGACTGTTGCAACCCAGTGCTGGGCACGCCATAATTATGGCGATAAGTCCCCACTTTGAGGAGTGGCTGGAAAGACCTCACGGCGTCCTTACCTACCGCATGACGCAGGTCCTCACCGGACATGGTAAGTTCGGGAGGTTCCTGCACCGGATTCGTGCAGAAGAGACGCCCGGGTGCCACCATTGTGTGGACCGCCCGGAGGACACGGTGGAGCATACGGTAGAGGTGTGCCCCGCTTGGGCAGAGCACCGCCGTGTCCTCGTGGGGGCGATCGGCGGCAGCGATCTCTCGCGCCGGGCCTTGGTACAGGCCATGGTCCGGAGCGAGGAGGAGTGGCAGGCGGTTGCCTCCTTCTGCGAAGCAGTAATGCTAGCAAAGGAGGCGGCCGATCGCGTGAGGCAACGGTCCTCACGCCCCAATCGCCGCCGGGATTCCGATCCTGATTTCCGGCCACCGTAGGCGCGGGCTTGCGGACGGCGAGCAATGGGTGGCTCGCCGTCCGATCGTCCGGTGACTGTCCGGACCGAGCCCAAGTCGTCGATGGCGCGTAGTGTTCCACGCGCGCCTCAAGGAGATGTCAGCAACCGTAGGGGCCCAGTAGGGTCGAGGCCTGCTGGGGCCATGGGTGATGCGAGAGTGACCCCCGGGGCCCTGGAAAAAATGGCAAAGAAGGAACAGGAGTGGGTTTTTAGTCAGTAAAAGTCTGACACTATCTCTCGCTCCGCCCAAGAGCAGGGGATGTCATTAGATGATTTTCCCACCCGAAAAAAAAAAAAAAAAAAAAACTCAAAAGGTAATGCAAATAAAACGGGCAAAATGGGAACTCAACCTGTATACTTTTGCTTTGGTAGCAAACAATTATAATAATCATCAATCAATACCAGTTGAAGTTAATAAATGATTTAACAGAATAACGTTTATAGCAGCGCTTACTCTATGAGGTGTTGTCTTCTTCGAGACCGAAAATGGACTGCTGAGGACAGCGCGTTATTATAAAGCGGCGGTTGTCGTAAGTGGCGTTGCCTTGACCAGTCGCAGTCCATTTTTGTTGACAGTTTAAAAAAATACATATTCATGTTGCTATTACAGAAAATAATCATAGCGTAAGTAACTAATTATAAAAATCGCTAACGCACCATTACTCAAAAAAATAATATAATCAACCTGATGCAAAGTTTTATCTAACAATGATATAATATTTATCATGCAAAAACAATATCTGGAACAGTACAAAACGGTGAAAGGAAACATTGTGAGGATATTAACTTGACCTGGGACGATAATTCTGGCCACCCACGTGACATAAACCAACACACACAGGTTGAGGAATAAGGTTGAAAGGTAATGGACCTTTCCATTACCTTTCACATAGAAAAGTACCTGCAGCACAGCACAGAAGGAATAATTCAAGCTAATAAGGAATGTTAAAAAAATATAATAAACTAGCTCCTGCCAGTGGCTTCGCCCGCGTGTAATATGTAGGTTTCGTCATTCAAACTTTGAAACCCCGTTTCATCCCTTTAGATGGTGAATTTTGAAAAATCTTCTCTTAGTGCGCTCGCCTACGTAATAAAAGGAAGCCTTGTGCAAAATTTGATGTTCCTAGTCCCTGTAGTTTTGATGTCAGTAAGTCAGTTTCTCCTTTTAAATATATAATATAAGAAGATATGCCAAAAATGCGGAAAAACCTAACAGTGGAAAGGAAAAATGCTACATGCTTCGCAAAATTCTTGTCAAATAAAATGCTAGCAACACTGTATTTTTTTTTTTCAATTTATTGAATTCGGGGTTTTTATCCACATGGATACGCCAACCCTAACACTGATTTTGCTTTTAAACCATTAGCAAAAGCTTGAAGACAGCGCCGACTCAAGTTATAACGTTTATGAATCGCAAAGTGACAAGAAGATTTATGATTTTACACTTTTTTTGCAATTTTATCGCGCGCTGACGTGGATTGATGCAGCCAAGCTCATAAGTGAGATGAAACTGTTTCATATTCATATCGGCCTATTTTGGCCCCATTTTTGACACCCTTTTTATCTTTGCATATTGAATGACGTTGCAGATGCGGGGTTGAATATTGAGATTTTATGCCGAGACTGGCAACACCTCGGTAAAACGGAATTTTCAGAATTTGATTTTCGTACGTCTCGCTGTCAGTGTACATGTCAGTGTGTCTATCATTCTGTCCACCTGTCAAACTGCTTTAGCTATCTGACACAGAAACGATTTTCATTGTTTGTAGCATGATTTGTTAGGCCTAAGTCATTATTTCAAAGTTAAATACTCTTTGTACGTTTATAAAAAAGAAATCTGAACAAAAAATTTTAACCAAAATTTAACTTGCAAAACACTTAACACTGAATAATCTTAAACACTCAAGTCTCGAGAGTTCGTTAAACAGCTTAGAGATAGACTTAACGTTTTAAAACGCAGCTTGTTTCGAGCAAGATTAAGTAAACATAAGCTAATGGAGCTCCCGAGCTAAGAAACTTGAGCGCCCTCTAACGAGTGACAATAAACATTAAATTATATTGTTCGCATTCGCATTCAAATTCATGTCGCGAACTTGGATGAATGTACGAATCCAGACATTAGGATAAGTGACGTCATCTACATTCTACATTTGAAATGGATACGTTATTGTGTTAATGTACACATTTACATTTGTATCGAATTGAGCCAAAATGTAAATGTGCTCTTTCATTTTAAATTATTTTTTCGTCGCTAGCAATGTTATCGCACGTGGGTGTTGGTGAAATTGAATTTCGAAACTGAATTAAATGTCGCGCGATATTGAAGAATAATAAAACTCGCGGAAATATTAATTTAGTCGTATCTTGTAGCTGAACAAAGGTAAAGTTACTTTTAAACATTAATTTATTAGATTGGCACTCCAGCAATTGGCATTTTAAGAATTTTCAGCCTACTCTTAAGAACAGAATCTCTCCATTGAAATTCCTCCTACTTACATTATATTTGGCCGTCCTAGCTTTTATTACAGTCTATTCAATTACTTGGCACTACAAGCCACAGCCCACGTGCCAAAAGGTTTGTATAGCGGCATGCTCCTGACAGGGGTAACATGCTTCAAACAACTTCTAGGAAATATGAGCTACTTCTCCTTTCAAGTTTCAGACGTCTTTCAATCTTGGACATTACCTACTCCAGTTGTTTTGAAAAAATACAGTTTAATATTGGGGAAAGTTCGCAGAAATTGATAAAGTTTGATTGTCTATTATGTTTTGTTTGCAGTTTTTGGCTATGCAATTCCATGAAGTGGTATTGTGTTATTATTACACAGAATTATTATGATTATCAAATGGTACAATCATCATGGTTAATTGGAACAATCGTCAAAGTCCATCGTAACACGCGATTTCCTAGTTCAAAACCAAACAAAAGGTTACAAGCTAAGCTGACAATTACAAGTCATAATGGTACTTCTGGGGAAATGAACATTTGATACAATTTATTTATTCTGTCATAAAAAGGCACTCGTGGATAAAACTAACAGCAGTCCCCTTCACAACAACACCCAAATCACGTCTGTTCTGAATTTTATTCTGCACATTAAAACATAATCATTATTTTCAGCGATGAAATAAAACACAACTGATACTGTATTGATAACATAGGTTCAGCCGTAGACTAATTAATATACGAGGGTGGTCTGAAAAGATTCGGACCTCAATGTGAAGATAGCAGTCTCGTCAATAAAACCTAGTGAATGTAGTTGTGCATCTTTTGACAAGTTTTTGAGTAACTACTCAAAAAGTTTCAGCCATTTTGGACGCGCACTTTAATATTTTAAGTTACTTGTTCATAATGGCATCAATCTAGGGTATTTTTTCGTTCCAAGTGAAGGAAATTTCCATCAATAGTATTTGAATATCAAGTCTGTCTACAATTGGCACCACTAAATGAACAGCCCCCCTAGCCAAGTTACAATCGTATCGTTCGGCGCGAACGCCTTGAGTAGGCCACGCCACAGAATAAGAAATAGTACAAGTAGCCACGCCTCCGATTCCTTTGTTCTGACGTCATCTCAACGCTCAGTCACGTGGTCAGAACAAAGGATTGGGAGGCGTGGCCTACTCGAGGCGTTCGCGCCGAACGAAACGATTGTAACTTGGCTAGGGGGGCTGGAGTGGTAACCAACACACCTTCTGTAACCACCCTCAATAAGTAATTCAAATTCAAAATTCAAAAGTTTTTATTTCACATAGGCCTACATGGGCACTTATAAAACGTCAGAAGCTAGTGCACGGTTCCAAATTGGTCGTTTCCTATGGAGAAGAATCGGCAAGAAATTCCATAAATTATAGGATAGGTACTAATCATTACCACAACAATCTACATTTCACACGAATGAACATTCAAAACCCATGTTTAAACAATTTGGAATGTTTCAAAGTACCGCCCGTCGTATCATGGGCTCATCAAATCTTGTTACAAATTGTTAACTTCAGTCCTACTTTACGGATGTTCGTAACGAAATTAATTATTATGAATATTCATCGACCAATTAGAACTGGGTGAGTAAGATTATGTGACTTACGTTAAGCTGTTAAAGTGGATTATCATTGTTTTGATTATTAAGTGAAATCTGTTAGTAGGTATATCATAGAAAGTGCTGTTTGCTTGTATGATTATGCAATATTATATTAATCTCATAAATAAAAATATCTTTTTAGCAGTAAATGAAGAAAAAGTTTCTTAAAACTTTTTCTGGTCCAGATTCGATATGATTGAACCATGTTTTTTTTTTCGGTTGGTAAATCATCTAATGACATCCCCCGCTGTTGGGCGGAGCGAGAGATAGTGTTAGACTTTTACTGACTAAAAACCCACTCCTGTTCCTTCGTTGCTTTCGTACCAGACCCGAGTCTTCCTTTCAGAAACAGACCCTTGGCCCCAGTAGGCTTCGACCCTGCTGGGCCCCTAAGGTTTGCTGACATCTCCTTGAGGCACGCATGGAACAGTACGTGCCTTCGACGACTTGGGCTCGGTCCGGACGGTTACCGGACGGTCGGACGGCGAGCTACCCATTGCTCGTCGTTCGCAAGCCCGCGCCTATGGTGGCCGGAAATCGGGATCGGAATCCCCGCGGCGGTTGGGGCGTTAGGACCGTTGCCTCACGCGTGCGGCCTCCTCCTTTGCCAGCATTAATTCCAGATTTAACAAGTTAATCTCTAAGTTAAATATGAATGTGGAGGGCAATAAAAAGAGGGAAAGACTAAAGAAAGCCTTCTTACTACAACTACTGCTAAAATTATAATACTAAATTCACTTAAAAATGATCTGACTATTGAAAATTGAACCCTTAGTTGTTCAGTCGTTTGTCATTCTGCAACTGCAGGAAAATTAAAATCTAAATTTACAAAAAGTAAATTAACAGAAATGTTAAAAAAGGTACTGCTCGTGTTTTCTTTGTATGTGAAAGAGTTCTCTCGAGTTCCCGGTTGGAGCCTGGTATCTATACATCATCAAAATATATATTTTTTTGTAAATACATAAGAAAGTATAATAATATTTTTTTTAGATTTTTGTCTGTCTGTTTGTTTCAGCTAATCTCCGAAACGGCTGATATTACAAAGAGTTATAACTTAGGCTACTTTCCATCCCCTCGGGAACGGGATTTCGACTACGCAATACGTTTTCGAAACGGTTGAAAATTTGACAGGACACATAACCCAGTGTCCTGTCAAATTTTCAACCGTTTGTGGCAGTGTTATAGCTAATGTTGTTATAAGCAACCTATACTACTTTTTATTTTCAATTCACGTGAGGAGCACCTCCCCAATATGAATAAACAGATTTTGACGGGACTTTCACAAACAGATAACATGGATGTGTTATGATACAAGTACTAATAATTTAGATTACTTTTACTGAAAGTAATTGGCATTTTGGCCTTTAGCCGTTTTATGCCAAAGTAAATAAATTAATTAAATACTTACGGAATTAATCGCAACACATAGATTTGTTAGCTAGGTACCGATGTTGCGTGCAAGAGATAGTAAATGAAATTTCTAAACAATTTTAAAGGAAAAAATTGCAATAGTTATTTTTTAGAAAACGGCTATTAAAGTATATCGATGCTAACAATATAGTAGGGTTGGTATTGGTACTTCCTGACTCAGAAAAAAAGAAAAACATCTTTATTTTCTGAGTCAGTTTCATATCAGTTTTCCCATTCTTCTGAACTTCATTATGTTATGTAACTTGCACAGATGGCTATGACGTAGATATTAAATGATCTCGCGTGTTTGCGACTCTAGTAATTATGGACTATTTACGCTAATGAAACCTATAATCACAGAGATTAATGTTTGATACTGTCGGAACCTTTTTTTTTCGAGGTGGAATTCCTCATGGATGTCCTCCACCCTAGGGTGGATAGAGGAGTCTGTCAGAATCTTACTGACTAAAACCACGCCGGTGTTCCCTCGTACACTTGTGTCGGGAGCTGCGGGTGCAGTTTAACTCCCGCTGCCCCGGATTAGTGGTGACCTGATCCTCGTGGATCTCGTCCCGTATTGGAAAGTAGCTCTCCTATACGTCTAAGAGAGACGCGCGTGGATCACTACGCTCCACCATCTCGGGTCCAGATTAATGGGCCGACGGATGTCTTCTAATCCGTCGACCCTAGACCTTTTTAGGAGGGTTGGATGAGGGCGTTGTTTGCCCTTCTTTGATACCCGCTGCGCCTGGTACGGGGAGGGAGAGAACTCTTCTCACTTTCCCTTTCCGCAGCCTTCTGCAAGAATGTCATCTTGCAGGAAATTGCTGTAGAGACCTGATTCAAGGACGTAGGCATAGGTTATACCTACGACTAAAACTACTTATCCCCCGCGCTTTTACCCGCGTCATTAGTAACTACTCCGCTTTTATTGGTCGTAACGTGATGTTAAATAAATAGCTTATAGTTTTCCTTGATAAACGGACTTTCCAACTCAATAAATAAATTCAGTTCTAACCAGTAGTTCCTGAGATTAGGGCGTTTAACCAAACAAACAAACTTTTAAGCTTTTATAACATTATATAAGTCCTATAGATTTAACTGGCTTAAACTTCGCCACTTCTACCGCCTCTGTGCTAAAGTAATATATGTGTGTGTAAATAATATATGAATCGACGCATTACACTGGTACAACGCATACATACCAATACCGAGTGTTTACTCTAGTGACACAATCAAGATTTACCTAAGTATGTAATTTTTTATACAGTTGAAATCGCTTTACTAGCCGATTCAGACCTGCTACTTTCAGTATGTGCACTTATTGTATTAGATAGTACACATATACTTGTTTTATCAGTTCTAATGATAAATGCTTAGATAGGTTTGTTAAACCTGAAAGCATTTAGGATGTAAATGTCAAAACCACGCATTATCATGTAGATTCGCTTATTGGCGATGTGGTCATTAACATAACCATGTCATTGAATAACTGATTGCAATTCTTCATTAATATTGCCAGGTTGTATTACAGTTTAGTTATTTAGTATTCTGTTTATTGATTGCTGTTATAATTAATCAACCTCATAATTAACAAATTCCAGTAAATTTTGATTCCACTGTTGGGACTCAGGCCTCCGCTCTAGGAGTGGAAATTGGATTTGGATTGGTGGAATTTTAATTTCGCTGAGGTTGTTGAAAACATGGAACTATTGAACGTTTTTTGAAAAGGTGTAAAATGGTTACAGACTCAGAGTTCCAGCGTTAAAATCGAAGGTTGAAAAGCGGTTCACACGTTGCAGCGATGTGATGTGCCATAGAAATACTGATATCTATGGGATGTGTCGACATCTTACAAGTGTGAGGTTTATGTATGTACGTCAACCTCACACATGTAAGACGACTCAGTTTTTTTTTTTATGAGTGACCTCTCGCAGGTCAATCTATGAAGTTGTCGTCTACTTGACCAGACTAGCCTGTGGCGGCCTTAATAAGTTAAAGGCTCCAACCAGGGCTTACAAAACTTAAAACTAAGCGACTATGCTAAGGGCACCCCCTGTGGGGTACGAACCTTGGCTTAGGGCTTCACTGAAAGAGGAGGATGACAGCAAGGGACAGACTGCATCGAACAAGACGTCTGAAACGTGTACGTCGAACTAATGTCCTCCTTGAACCTCCCTGCTTCATCACTTTCACTTGTATGATATTCTTCCATCTGTTTCTGTATCTGGCGGTATGAAGGGCATTGTATACCTATAGTCAAGAGCGGTGGGGATCTGGTCGGACCACCGTATTGGGCTGCACCCACAAAACCTTTTCCCATTTACTTTAACAGTTATGATGAGCCTTTCGAGGTTGCCACCGTCTTTCCTTGCAATGTGACCAAAACAATGCAATGTACCTTTTTTTTAGATGGGAAAATCATCCAGTGACGGAGCGGAGCGTCAGGGTGTGTCAGACTTTTACTGACTAAAAACCCACCCCTGTTCCTTCGTTGCCTTTCATACCAGGGCTGAGTTTTCCTTTCAGAAACAATCTACCTAGCTTTCCCACTTTACGCTTCACACTTCCCACGAAAGTATGTGTTTTATCCGGTTGTGTGCAGAACCAAAAATAACGTCATTACGTCATGGGATATAATAAGACCTTGGGGACTAAATAAAATAATGTAACGTTGCAAACCAGAGTTAAAACCATAAACTTTATGCATTTTAATTGTAAAATATATTTATTCGTTGTTTTCCAGCATCTATGTTGACAAACTTTTTACATATTTTCCCATTTGAGTTCAATAATGAAAAAAGATTTTTAAACATTGCCCCATACTAGGAATGACTCCTAATTCGTAGGTACATTCAAAAACATATAATCTCACATCCACAAGACACCCAGACCCGGAACAACTTTCTGTAGATGATACAAATATTTGCTCCGTGCGGGAATGGAACCCGCAACAGCAGCGCAGCAGCCAATCGCCCAACCATTGCACCCACCGGGCCACCTTTCTTTATATTTTGTATTTAAATGTTTACCAACTATTGTATTTAGTTTGATCACAAATAAAAATCGTTTGCAGGTAGGTACCTATAAAGGCATTTTCTACCAGTCAAAAGTCTGCCTCTGTACTTTTGTGTGCATAAAGAATAAATAAATAAATTTCAAAAATCTATACAGATACTGATACTAACCTAACTTTTTTATCGTACACTGTGATCGTTGGGCAAAAGACTCCACTCAGTGGGTGCCAGAAGGCGGAAGGCATCGCCAAGGCCGACCCACAAAAAGGTGGTGAGATGACCTGGACGCCAACCGTGAAGGCTGAATATTTATTATTATTATTTATTTATTTATACAACATTATTTTTAGTATATGCGAAAACTGAATATAGTTTGTTCAGAATCAGTAACTGAATCGATTCCAATAATTTTTACACCATGGTATATTTTTTTCCAAAAATATTTAAAAAAGGTTACATGTTGGACACCACCGACTCTAAGTAAAACACAGGTCACGCCAGGTTATAGCGGACATTAGACACTAGCGCACAGCTAGATGTGGGAGTAAAACAACCCCTAAGTCGCCTGAGTGGCCCGGTGCTCGTGTGTTTGTGTGGCCAACCAGGTAACATAACAAGCTTATAACTTCGTGATTCATCGTACAGTTATGAAATTTTGTACACAGATTCTTTACATCAAAACATGTGTTTCGGGTTTCGCATATAATAAAACTAATGATATATAATAATATCATATTTTAATATTTGCATACCAACTTATGGCGAAATGTATCTTTGTACTTGTCGGCGACGAGGGTCCCATGCAGGCACCAGGGCGCAAGTAGTGGTCGAGACCACCTAACACGCAAGTAGGTAGTTTTTTTGTCATGTTTTATATGTTTAGGATAGGATGTTTTCACTTATTAAATGTTAATTTGGATTAATTAGTTAGTAACTCATTAGGTTTAATTGATAAAGACTGAGTTTTGCTAATTTAAGTGTATAAATAAGTAGCATCTAACGTGTTTCTAAAGATTTTTATGTTTTGTTGTGGATGGCAGAATACAATTTAAGTTATTGTCTCTATTCTGTCTGTAATTAGCACCTTCATTAATTAGTAAGGTCGGGAATAACAATGTATATAAGATTCTAATAAGATCTTGTAAGAAAATTCGATCTTGATGAAGAAATCGTTGAATTTATATCGTCACCGGAAAGCCAATACTACTTAAGCGCCATTTTGACCAAAATGAGTTATATATATCGTTGGATTGGATTTTTTTTGCTACGTCGATTAGTAGGGGTTTCGTAATAATCTGAGCATTTTTTTGGCGCTTAAGCACTGCAAAAGTATGGTATTTATCATAATTTTGATGTTTTAATAAATACTTACGTAATGCAACTTATGATCATATTTTAGTCGTAGTCAGTTTAGTATTTTTCTATACTGACATCAGCCACTTTCACTTTGTTCAGCACCTCAAAATATTGTAGTTTGAGTCATTGATGTCGCTTTAGTATTTTTTTGCCGACCGTAAATATGAGTTGATATGTAGCTAAGTAAATTTGCTTTACGTAAGAATTGATGAGCATGGCGCGTTAGTATATTTTGTCTTCGCAGTTTTCTGAGAGGGAACGGTTTTAGTAACTTTGCTTTTCATACCTAAGTATTTGAGTGTCTATTTAGAATGTTTTACATTCAATGAAATCGAATAATTATTATATTAAGCATGGACTATTTTACTCGACAAAATATTAATAGTTTGTTTAGCATTTAAATGTGTGAAACACGTACAAAAAATGTTCAGTTAAGTCTTTTGAAATAAAATTTTGTTTTGATTACGATTCGTTGAATACTTATAATTTATATTTCGCGCGCGAGTTGTAGGTGGTTCAGTCGATGAGTCGACCTTGCTTTTGCTTGTAGTCGGATCCCCGCAGCGACAAAAGAGTGACGCGTGTATGAAGTTCCCGCAGCAAACAGTTAACAAGTTAGGGGGCTGAGTCACCCGCGTCCGTAGGAGAATACCCATAGCTAGGCCCTACACGTGGTCCCCGGGTGGTGCTAATCAGGTGATATTAACTGGTGGTAGGTTTCGACCGACGGCTTGTGACCACCCACTGGGCAAAGACGTACCGCCAAACGGCCTAGCCGTGTTCCGGTACGATGCCCAGTGTAGCCAATTTAGAGGAGTTGGGTCGAAGTTACGGTTCTAATGTATGCAGACCAGCCGGACCCGCGCTGGTATTGACGTATCGGGAGACTAGTCGCGGAGGGTAGCGGGATCCGAGGCACGATGCACCGCTGGCCGACCGCAGTTAGTAGGGAGCCCAAGTAATGTGCTAGCCACACATGAAGGCTGCCCCGCCAACTGACGAAAAATCCCGGAATGCACCATCGTGCTGGTTGGCGACCAGATGAGAGGGCCCGATGGTCATTTCCGGGGGTGCTCGGGCGTCCCCTCAGTCTCCAGACTAGTACCCCAATGATGCTGTCCTGCCAGTGCGTGACTGAAGATTAGCAGCATGGGACTCCATTTCACTTCCTTCTCCTCTCCTACCTGACTCGTAATATGACAGGGTTGAAAAAGAGAAAAGTAAAACAGCGGCTGCACTCCCTCTCACTTAAAGTGCACCTTAGCAATATTAGAGGTCTGCACTCCAATATCGCAGCAGTCCATCATCACCTGGAGACTGAAAAACCTTCCCTCTTTTTTCTTTCGAAGAAGCAGATAAGAAGTCCGTCAGACGTGTCGTACCTGTCTTACCCAGGGTTTACACTGGAGCAAAATTTTAAATCACACTTTGGTGTGTGTTTGTACGCCAGGGACGACATCTGCTATTGGCGTCTCCGCAACCTTGAAGATTCCAGGTTCTCAACGCTTTGGGCTCTGGTGGACACAGGCATGGATAAAATTATCTATGCTTGTGTCTACCGTTCGCACAGTGGTGATCAGGAGACGATCAGGCTCACACAGTACCTTAGTGAGGCGGCGGATGTGGCTCAGCAGAGGTACCCTTCCGCACAACTGGTGTTACTGGGGGATTTTAATGCCCACCATCAGGAGTGGCTTTTCCCATACCAGTGCACAGACCATGCTGGTCGAGACGCGAAAGCTTGCGCTAGCGTTAAATCTCACCCAGCTGGTCCAGGGAGCTACGAGGGTACCGGATGTTGATTCGCACACGGCCAACTGCTTGGACCTTCTGCTGACAACAGAACCAGACCGCTATTCAGTGTCGATATCATCACCGTTAGGTAGTTCCGACCACTGTCTGGTGAAATCTATACCAGTCTACTCTCCGCCCGATCCCTGCCCTAGAGGCACAAGGCGGGTTTTGCGATATAGGTCAGCAGATTGGGATGGCATGCGATCTTTCTTCGCATGTTATCCTTGGCAGCCTACTTGCTTTTCTTCGGATGATCCATCGTCGTGCGCAGATGTTGTGACAGATGTGTTGCGGCGGGGAATGGAGTACTATATTCCATTCTCTGACGTAACAATGTCTGATCAGGCTCGCCCTTGGTGTGGTGCGGAGTGTGATCGTGCTAACGCACTTAAGCACACCGCATACCAGGCATGGGCCGACGCTCGTATGCACAAGGCGAGTGACGTGAGTCAGAAGAAGAGAGCCTTCAACAGAGCTGCCAAGTCTTGCAAGAAGGTGATGCGGAGGTCTCGGTTCGACCACATTAGCCGCATCGGGAACAAACTTGCTTCATACCCTGCTGGTAGTAAGGCGTTTTGGTCCCTGGCTAAGTTGGTTGAATTGAACTTCTGCCGTCCCTCACTACCGCCACTGCTGAAACCCGACGGGTCGCGTCTAGATCCTAGTGACACGCGGCCCCCTGTTAATCCTGATGGTTGCAAAACGAGTATGTCGAATATTCGCATCCATCAGAAGGACGTCCGTAGGGTGCTGCGTAACCTTGACGTGAACAAGGCTAGCGGTTCAGACGGGATACCGGCAATTGTTCTGAGAACGTGTGCGCCTGAACTGTCTCCGACCCTGACACGCCTATTTAGGCTTTCATTTGAGGCTGGAAAAGTGCCGATTGCATGGAAGCAAGCTAACATACAGCCCGTGCCCAAAAAAGGTAGTCGGGCTGACCCAGCTAATTACAGGCCAATATCAGTAGCGTCCATTCTCTGTAAGACTATGGAACGTGTACTCAACACTAAGCTCCTGGCATACCTAGAAGCTAATGACATCCTAAGTGACCGACAATACGGCTTTCGCCGAAATCGGTCAACTGGTGATCTTCTATCGTATGCCATCCACATCTGGAGTGAGGCCATCGAGAAACACGGGGAAGCGCTTGCCGTCTCCCTCGATATCTCGAAGGCTTTCGATAGGGTCTGTGCACGAAAGCCTTATTAGTAAGTTTCTTTCTTTCAGTTTACCTGCTGGTTTGTGTGCTTGGATTGCAGACTTCCTGAGTGACCGGTCCATCCGAGTGGTCATCGATGGCTGCTCGTCCGGTCAAATGGCCATTAATGCCTGGGTCCCTCAGAGTTCAGTGCTCTCGGCAACATTGTTCTTGCTGCACATAAATGATCTGCTTAAGCCCGGTACCTTTGGGTATGCAGATGACAGCACTGTTACTGAGAGTTACATATCCAGCGCGCAAGCTAGTGGGTCACAGATCCAATCTCTCCGAGAGGCTATGGTCGAGCGCTTGGACTTGTCCTTGGAAGCAGTCTCTGAATGGGGCGATGCTAATTTGGTCAAGACGTCAACTCTCAACTTTGGGCCATACATCGAAGCAAAGGCTCAACTGGCAGCAAAAAAGCTGGGAATCCTCGCGAAGGTCAGACAGTACTTCACGCCGGAACAGCTGCTAAAACTTTATCAAGCGCAAGTTCGATCGTGTATGGAGTACCTACTGCTCTCATCTTTGGGATGGATCTGCCCGATACCAGCTTGATGCACTTGAGGCAATTGAGAGGCGAGCCAGGAGGATCATTGGCAATGATGCAGTCGAGGCTTCAAAGTTTTGAGCATCGACGCGATATATGATACACAGGTATTCAAAATCTACTAGACCTAATCAATTTGATCTCTTCGAAAATTGCGCCAAACTGTTACCCAATACATAATATTGTATTTAGATTAATAATAAAACTGTGTTGCGTTTATTATTCGTAGTGTGTTGCGTGACTTTTGCTATAAGCAATTAAGTTTTAAGACTGACAAGAAAACTGTCAACAATTTTTTAATTTTTTTCATTTAAAGTGATTTATATTTTCCTTTTTCAACCAATATAGTAAAAAGATGGAGTCGAATTCAAATTAGGAATTACAATAGTATTCTCATTTATTTTATTCGCCGCTAGTACCATTGTTAGCACTTACTTATTGTTGTCTATGTCCGATAAGAATAATATATTTAAATTTAAATGATATATCTTTTACATAAGTCTTTTTGGCATAACAATGGTATCAACTTTTAATGCTATACACCGTTTTTCTGTACGGTCCTAAGACATTATTATAACGTTTAAGTAGTTTTATCTTGAGACTACATCAACCCGTAATGCGTGTTAGTACTTTTTCCTTTCATACATTTCAAAGGACTTGACTTGTCAGTACTTTTCGACAACCGCACTTAAAAAATATTGCAAAGATAAGTACTTTCTCCTTAAGAAGAGTACAGAGCATATGTACTTAAGTGACAGCTATCTCCTGAATTACATTAAATATGCAGAATATCTCGATTCCAGTACGTAGATAATAGTGTCACAATTATTTTTTGCCTTTACTGTATTTCGATTACTAAATTAGAAAAAAAGTTAGACATGGTTTTGTAAAAAAAAAAACTTAAAATGTCTCTATTGTAAAATGGCCTTTTGGCGTTTAAGTAGTATTGGCTTTCCGGTGACGATATGTTGTTGTAATGATAAGGATTTAACTTGTGTTATTACTTGTTGATAATATTCTATTACTGTCAATTAGTGTTTTTTAGCCTAATAGAAGCTATTAGTAACAATAGATCTCAATTTGCAAGGATTTAGATAAAGTTGAAATTCTAAAATGTTCGCGATCTTTTACGTAATTAGAATTTGAAAATGAGACTTTTTATTTGATGACTAATTAGCAAGAACATTATGTAATTAGTTAGGATCTGTCTAGAAAATTATGTTATAACAAATAGAATCCTAATTAGAATCTTATTGGAAAAGATATAAGAAGTTTTGTGTACATGAATGTGGTCGAACTAGAATATTTTACAGTTTTTGTTCTAGAAACTTTTTTATGTGCAAATGTATGTGAAATATTATTGTTTTATGTGAAGTAGTAGTAGAGATTGTAACCGACATTTTGATGTATATATTGTCATGGTTTTATGAAACAATAAATAAATACGGCGTCAGAAAGGGTACGGCTGAAGTGAAATTGAAGCGAAATTGAAAGTAAATTTAGAGCAAAATACGCGGTCCCCGTTAACAGAACTTAACGGGGTATATAAGACGGGCTGTTTTTTGGTCCGAGGTCAGTCGAAAACGTGCCACCGAAGAGGCAAGAACACTTAGGAAAAGCTTCAAGCCGAACCCCGAAGAAGAACCTTTTCAAGTCGAAAACGTGTTTGATTTCTCTTCGGTATCCCCTCTGAGGTCCTCCTACGTGCTCCGTCGTCGTCGAAGATACGCATTCAGGGGTGCGTGGTGGCGTACGTGACCAGCGAACCAGTAAGGCAGCGTACGTCAAAAATCGGGTTGAACTGTCCCGAGGGCTCGGTAGCTGCAGGGTACGACCCGCTACCGTCAACACCTCCTAACAGGGGTTAGTCCGCCACAGTGCTAATAAATTATATCTTACCATCTCTTGTACCGCATTTAATGCAAATAAATAGCACTATACTATTGAAACAAGGTGGCGCTAGAAAAGAATTCCTGGATTGACACGGAAGACAGTGGTCAAGCGCAAAAAAAAAATAAAGGCTTGAGAAAGATCTTTACCCAGCAGTAGAACAGCATAACCTACTAAAAAAAAAAACAACTTGTAACAAAATTACATTATAATAAATTTATTATTGATAGAAATTTCCTTATTACGTTTTTATTTCCTAATTCATTACAGGCCCTTGCCTCAATCGTTAGAAGAGCTATTGACGATCGAGCTTACAGCTTTTATTTGGGTCACAAAATTAATTTCGTTAGTCTAAAAATAAAAATAATATTCGGAAGAAAATTTAAATACGAAAATAATTCGAATACGAATAAGATTCTCAATCAATATTCCGTAACGTTGCGAAAATTCAATATTGAGAGAATCCAATATAATATTGGCATCTAGAATAAATTATTCGATTTGCGGGTGCAAATTGTCCTAGACTGTACCCGGTCCGGAGTTGCCACTAGAGAAAATTCATTACACAAGTTTTGTATGTACCTACATACCCATATTTCATATTATTACAAAAATGTAACTTTTTTTCTCAAATTTTATAGATACAATACTAAAAGACTTTTTCAATTTACTGTAGTTCCAAACAAATATTTGATTGGTTTTTGGATTGCTTTAAAAAATTCAAATGTCCTTTATTTTATAATATTCTTTATTGTGCACCTTTTAAAACACAGGATACACGTTTATAAAAGAATAAAAACAAGTGTGATCCTATCGGATGGTGCAATCTCAACGACCACTTTTAGTTCGCATTACTTTGGATTTTCTGAAATAAGACAATTTCCTGATTGCTACAACCAGAGGGTTTTTAAGTCAAGAGTGAATATAGGTTACTTCTAGGCAAGTGTGCTCCAATGTCGACAAAATCATCGCTTTCCATCAAGTTAGATAGTGGTCAAGCGCGAGCCTATCAATAATCAAAAAAAATAATTATAGGAATTGTTGTTGTATTCTAAATCATAAGGTTATTTTTGTAACACAAAAAAAAATCGCATTCTGAACTCTGTTCAACCACATTAGATGGTTCTCTTGACCTTCGATAAAGTAAGTCGAGTACAAGTCGTATATCAACAGCAGAAAGAGTAATTGCTATAAACTTATTAGCACTCGAACTAAATTGGTAAACTTTTGTAATTTATTCCTACAAATTATTTCTTTGAATTGGAATACGTAATTGCTTGCAAATACTGTTGCCAATATTGCTTGCTATATTTGCTGGTAGTAAATTCTATCTATCAGGATGACTACCTGTATAAGCTTGGTTTACAAGGCATTTTCTGGGCCGTCTATCATATTTCTGAAGGATCCATCGGATTTGCTACATGTGGCATTATAAGTAAATAGGCTCCTCTATTGAGTAAAATTCGATATGACAAGATGCTATTACCGGCTGAATATGCACGTTCAGAAAAGGTATACTGCTTAAGTTTGCTTCTTCATCTACTTTGAGACCTACGACGTGTACATATACGACGTTTAGAAGTTTGAAAGATATTTATTTATATAGTAATTTCTTCAAAAACTTACTACCCTGTTATCCCGGAGAGTTGAACGTGAGTATATCTAATAATTATTTCCATAAATAGACTATTGAATTAAGTAAATTGTTAGTTTAATCCAATAGGTACAATAATTATTTTAACATTTTATTTTGTTGTTTTGTGATGTGTTATATTCTTTAACTAAAGTTTAACAGCTATATTATAAACTGTAAGTACTAACACAGGTTTTTCAGTTCACCATTTGGTAAACAATATTTGTATGCCCAGCAAGGCAACACAATAGTGAGTCGATATTTTGTAATTAACACCATGTACTGTACCTACATACATTATACCTATGTACAACAAGTAAATATATATATTTGACTTTGACTTTGACATTAAACATGGCGTAAGTATATCTCGATGGCGTAAGTAGATCTAAACCGAACTTACAAATCATTTTCAAGAGTATTTTTTGCATCAAGTCTTATATTGGTTTAAACAATCGTGAACATGCATTTTGATGAACGGCCTGTCTCATGACTATTCTCTTGTTACCGAGCAAGCGCAAAATAATTGAGGAAATCAGACAATGTAAATGTTTGTAGATGGGATGAAGAGAAATGGAATAATACACAAGGGATGAATAGAATTGTGTAAACGAATGATCATGACACCGAATGCAATGAATGTGAGCGATGTTTGATGAAAATCTTATTTCAATGTTCATTGTGAATGGATGTTGATATTTTGAATGGTATTTTAATAGTGTTTTTGATTAAAAGCAATTAAATGATTAAATGCAGTGAGAGGTTTGTGGTTACACATATCCAGTAAGATATGGATTTCCAATTATTCACGAATTTGTAAATTAATTTTCAAAACGTAATCAAATTGAAATTATTTTAAAAGAGTACATTTTCTAAATGTCAGCAACAGTATTTGCAATACCGGGATTATGGCTTACAATTCAGTATATTTGAACATACGTATGTTTGAATCGAACAAAAGTTTGATTAGTTTTTGCACCCAATTTAATATTAACGAAATCTTGTAGGAAAATCCAGAAACATGCAAATAATGAATAAACAATGAGGACCAACTTAGTCTAATTGATACTAAATCCAGAAACGTGCAAATAATGAATAAATAATGAGGAGCAACTTAGTCTAATTGATACTAAATCCAGAAACGTGCAAATAATGAATAAATAATGAGGACCAACTTAGTCTAATTGATACTAAATCCAGAAACGTGCAAATAATGAATAAATAATGAGGAGCAACTTAGTCTAATTTATACTAAATCCAGAAACGTGCAAATAATGAATAAATAATGAGGAGCAACTTAGTCTAATTTATACTAAATCCAGAAACGTGCAAATAATGAATAAATAATGAGGACCAACTTAGTCTAATTGATACTAAATCCAGAAACGTGCAAATAATGAATAAATAATGAGGAGCAACTTAGTCTAATTTATACTAAATCCAGAAACATGCAAATAATGAATAAATAATGAGGAGCAACTTAGTCTAATTGATACTAACCCACAATTGTTAAATTGAAATTGCGAAGTTGGACTGATTACGACGGCTAAACATAAGGATGGCTTGAAGACTGACGGCATTCACTGACCCTTCAAAACTTTAGCTATTAGGTAGTTATCAGATCTCTCACCGCTTTCCAACTTGATATTAGGAATGTTGAATTAAAGTTTTTATGAAATAAATGATGCTGGCGGAATTTTGTTGACGTAGGATTGGTTCGATCTTAGTTCGTAGAAAATATTTATATGAAGGACTTTTTATTCTTTGGTCTCTTTAGTAAAACTCCGAGAACTATAAAATATTGGTTTGGGAAAGTATTTTAACCAAATAACAGAATGTATAATTTTTAATAATAAACGCACGGTAATGGTAACTCACGCTTAGTTAAGTACGTTCTTTGTAAATATATCAGAATTGTACTCACAAGGTATCTTATTTGATTTTTTATGTTTATTTCATATATTACAACATCAATAGCCCAGTATTACATTAGTGTAAAGTTTCTTAATAATCCTTAAAATGATCATTATAGTATTAGAATTAAGAGCAATTTCAGAGACATTCGCCGAAATCTTGCTTAAATTTATTAACTTGAAACTTAAGTAAGTAAACCGCAAATAAATTTATAAAGTTCACAGACCCTATCAAATATCATCCAATATGCTATCTTGCGATAATAACCAACTTTATAATTACTTAACCAATTTAATGAGACAAACTTTTCGGCTTCGTTCCAAAGGACCAACTTTTTATCGGCTTAAGATTTAGTAGATACTTCAATTTCAACATTTATTAATATATTTTATAATATTTTTAAATACTTAATTTTAAGAAATCGTCCGCCATATTGGATTTTTGTGACGTTTTTGTTCGTATTCTTCAGGAGTCCACTATATACGATTTAGAATGACATTGTGGATTAATTAATTGCTAAGCATGCATTGTCATCCAAACAGAACATGTAACTGGGAAACTGTTTAAAAAAAATGTCTTGCAAGATAAAACTTAAAAAAACAAACAGATAAACAAACAAATATTTCAAGATAAAAAAAGCTTGTAAAAACACGCACTCAAAATAAACATACATTAATACCTATATATTTTTTTAGATGTTTTTTTTTATATTATTTAAACCACAGGCACCTTGACCTTATTGGTAATTTATTATTGTAATAATAAAACATCTCACTTATTTATAAGTTTATTTTTATTTGTGAATGTGAAAACACTGAGGACTCTGCGTATTCATAGATTACTATAATTTTATTGGGCTTTTGAGAATAAGGTTGACCGGTCTTATTACAATCGTATGTTTTTAAAAGAGTAACCATGGAGTTTCTTACCGGTGCTTCTCCATAGGAAACGAACGATTGGACCCTGCACTAGCGTTTGACGTTTTATAAGTGCTCATATAGGCATACGTGAAATAACAAAACAAAAAAATTGAATCAAGTAAATCCTACTGGGCCCCTTCAGTTTTGCTGAAATCTCTTTGACGCACGCGTAGAACACAACGGACGCCAGATGGTGACTTACCCATTGCTCGTCGTCCACAAGCCCGCGCCTACACAGCGCAGCGGCCCAGAATCGCCCTACAACTCCCGAAGCCCTGGGCATATCCTGCAGTAGCGGCTGAGGCATGAGGACTTCTCTTTTCTTCTCTTTCCTTCTTTCTCCGTCATGGTTTCGTGAGTTGAGTACGAGTCGAAATACAGCATGAGAAGATTGATTGGAAACTGGCTAAATGTACAAAGTGACATAAGTTTTAGTATACCTATGTGACCTGTTATGGAAAGCGACAATGCTTTGTCGCTTTTGCTATGGTGACGAATTGTCATCAGCAGAGGTCGGAATTAGGTAGAGTTAAACATGGTACCTGCTTTGAAATGTTGATATTAATATGGATCTTCCCGGGATTTCTAATGAAAAATCCCGTGTGGCCAACAATATTGCAAATAAATAATAATAATAACCTCAGAGATGGATAAGACAAATAAAACAAAGATAATTAACATAAAATTGTTATTAGTATTTTTCATTTAAAAAGATCTCTCTACGTCAATTGAGGTAAGCTTAACAAAATACACTTCCTCCTCCTCGTCATTAATGCAGGAAGATTTTTTTCTGCTATATTTCTGAGTGTCAAAAAAAAATTCTGCTCTTTAAAACTAATCTCGGTGTTTGAGGCACATCCACTTAGCCTTACCCTCCCTCACCGTACTTAGCTTTAATATTTAATTTGTGTGTGGACCAAGGAGTCTTTCCAGATATAATGAAGTACAGTAAGGTTATACCACTTTTTAAATCCGGTGACCATAATGACACTAATAATTACAGACCTGTATCAGTATTGCCGGTTTTCAGTAAGGTGTTTGAAAAAGTTATGCTTAATCAAATGCTTTACCATTTTAACAGCAATAAAATCTTTCATGATCAGCAGTATGGTTTCACCAAAGGACGTTGTACGACTGACGCTGGTGTCACTTTATTAAAACATATATTTGCAGCGTGGGAAGAAGCCCAAGATGCGATAGGAATTTTTTGTGACCTCTCAAAGGCTTTTGATTGTGTTAATCACGAAACCTTGCTTTTAAAGCTAGAACATTATGGACTAGGTAAACTTGCACTCAGCTTGGTGAAATCTTATTTAATTGACAGGCAACAGCAAGTTCAGATAAACGGTGTCAATTCTCCGGGTTTGAAAGTCAAAATGGGTGTACCACAAGGCTCAATATTAGGTCCTTTCCTCTTTTTAGTATATATAAATGATCTACCGCATCTATTAAAAAAACAACCACATATTGTATTGTTTGCTGACGATACGTCGTTAATTTTTAAGATCAATAGACGTTCCACTAATCTTGATGACGTAAACGATGCTTTACAGCAAGTCCAAAACTGGTTTACTGTTAATAATTTAGTGTTAAATGGAAAAAAAACTAAGTGCATAAGATTTGCGTTACCGAATGTTAAAAGTAATTACTCCTACATAGTATTGAACAAGGAGAAACTTGAATTCGTCGAGAATACGGTTTTCCTAGGGATCACGCTTGACTCGAGGCTACAATGGGGTCCTCATTTAACATCTCTGGCAGGTCGGCTTAGTTCAGCAGCATATGCTGTTAGAAAAATCCGTCAATTTACTGATGTGGATACTGCGCGACTAGTTTATTTTAGTTACTTTCATAGTATCATGTCTTACGGTATTTTGCTATGGGGACGGGCTGCAGATATAGAGTCTATTTTTATTCTGCAGAAAAGAGCTATCAGAGCCATATATAATCTTCGCAGACGCGATTCTCTTAGGGAACTATTTAAGGAAATAAACATCCTGACGGTCCCTTGTCAATACATTTATGAAAACATTATGTATGTTCGGAAAAATATTCATCTTTTTACTAAGATAAGTGACAGGCACAATTTTAATACTAGGAACAGGAACAAATTAGATCAACCTCGGTTCAGATTGGCTAAAGTACATAGTTCTTTCATGGGGTACTGTGTAAAATTTTATAATAAAATACCAGTTGAGATTCTACAACTAAATGAGTCCAAATTTAAAGCATGCATTAAACGCACACTATGTAGACAAGCGTATTATAAACTGGAAGATTATATCCTTGATAAAAGCGCTTGGCTAAATGCCGGTCCTGCTCCGCAGCCACAGCCACTTTAACCTTCAAATTAGTTTTTTTTTTTTATAATTTTGGAAGAGATACTTTTCCCCTTTTTGTATTGTTGTTTTAGAAATGTTTTTTTTTTTTTGTTTTATTTTATTTCAATAGAGCTTATGATAATTTATTATCTTTTGTATCTGGAAACAGTAGCATTGTATAATGTAGAAGCACTTTGTTTTTCAAGTTTTGTGAATGTGAAGTACCATGGAGCATTTTTATTAGGTTACAACTTGTTTGACATTACGAGCATGGCAGTTGAGAGTTTGTCATGCTCACTCAAATGTCTCGCTGATGGTGGCACGTGTTATTGGGTCATTCGGTTCCCTTAAAAATGGTTGAGCTGAGTGGGGCTGATGCACGCGTCATGCTCGTGAACGGGTGCCGTCAGTTGAGACTGGTCATCTCTTAGCTGCCAGTGACTTAATTCAATTTCTATTTTTTTTTTAATTAGTCTTTTTTAAGTATATTTTTTTTATTTTAATTATTATTACTTATCTACATTGTGCTCACATATTAGAAGCGACAAGAAATATGTAACCAAGATTTATGTAACTCATAACATGATTTAAAAGAGTGTCCATGGAGTTTCTTGCACGTTCTTCTCCATAGAGATCTACGCTTTGGAACGTGCAATTTAGCTTCACTTGTTTTTTTTTTGACTGACTGACATTTTGACAATTCAAAAGTGCCTGTAATTGGTCTATTTGAAATAAACGTTTCTGATTTCTGACTTTATTTTTTCGCTGTATGAAATCGGTATAAGTACTTAAATAACTCTACCTAATTCCGACCTCTGGTCATCAGACAGATCCATAGATATAAATATATCAACCATAGTGCTATCAAAACCTACAAACAAATGTTATGTTCTGTGAGCAAAGCAAAATAATATTTTCTACATTGTTACACTAGAGTATCATGTCGCCTTTCCACTTGAATCTTGTACAATTTTCCGAGAACTTATAAATTGTATCGAAATCGTCCCGCTCCTTTCCCGATAGCAAGTTTCTGTAAGTGGCTCGCAAGCTTCATATATTATTGCAAGTTTGCTTTTAAAAAAGTTACTGACATCCTGGAGACCTACAAGTATGCAACAAGAAACTAACAAGATTTGAAATCACATTTCGTCTATGTAACACTACATGAGCGTTGAACTGGTGCCTTACCATAACATGATAAAATGACAAGCGTGTGAGCGAGAAAATGTGATGAAGCTATAAAACCTATATAGCTCCATCCCTTTCACAGTTCAGTTTAAATCGTCAAATGATGGAATCGTATTAGAGCTCTGTATATTTCTGGAACAGAGGTGAACTCAATGCCATAAGAAACACGTCTTCCGTCACACACACACACACGTCCTCTGGTTACAGATTACTTAACCGTATTCCTCAAACAACATCTAAAACAACAATAAAGTTTTAAGATTTTTTATTTGATTGTTTGTCCCTAACACTCGAACGGCTCACTGTGATAGGCGTTCTATAAACAAAAACTAAACAATAAAACGGCTGCCGAATGGATTCTTTCCCGCGAACAAACATGGAGTCTAATATCGCTAAAAGCCCGCGCTTCGGGCCGCTGTCACGCGCCGGGCCCGAACTTTTAATATTCGTAAAAGGCCACTATTTCGATAGTCGATGCCAACTATTTCTTTTTTTTATTCTGTCTAATTAAAATAAGTGTGGAAATGACTTGAAATGAGAGGCGTGTGTCTTTTTGGTTTTGAAGATTGCTTCGCCCATTAGTAAAATTAAAAAAATATATTTTATTTCGTATATTTAATTATCAAAGCTATGACATCGACTGAATATTACAGTGCGCTATTACTGGTGCACAATTATCTACACTTTCTGTCTCTCTTTAATCTCGTAATTTAATAAACCAGCCGAAAAAGGTTAGGCGTATGAGCGGCCTCATCTAGTTTAAAAATGACGAAAAAAAAAATTGACGTGTAAAAGTGTTTTTTTAAACCTATTTACAAAATAAATATCATTTATCATTTATCATTTAGCCATGCTTTACCCTGATACCTTTAATTTTTTTTTTGTAGTATTGATATAAACCAGTGCTTGACTGTGATCCCACCTGATAGTGAGCAGTAATCGTTGATGGCGAGGGGCAATAGTTTATTAAGAGCACTCTAACCTTGAAGACACCTAAATTATAACCAGAAGAGAAGACCGCAGCAGGCAAATAATTGTTCCAGTCCTTCGATGTACGCGGTATAAACGACAAAGCGAAACTCTTAGTCCGGACCGTAGAAGTAATAACAACGTAAGAATGGATACTCGCCACGTACGTCATAATATCATTTGATCATAGCAACGCAACAGCGATTGCAGCGACATCTATGACACCACGTAGGAACTAAATTTCAAAATCCTGCATCGTGGAGTTCTCCGTGCGATTAGAACATATATGTACAACAGCCTAGAAATCCACTACCAGACGTAACACCCCTCTGATAGGAGGATCCTCCTTTTTCAACGGAGGTTTGCTGGACTTTACGCCCTTTGCGGACCTTGTGGTACGCCAGGATGTAAAGTCCTGCAAAGGTATAAAGTCTAAAAGTTTATAAATTCTTCTAAAATTTCCAATAAAGTTTAGTAAAACAATACAAAGAATTCAACACGATACAAAACTATAAGCTAACAGTTCCTTGTTAGTTTTCAGTTTCAATATTCGTAATGGTGGCACGCGGACTCGTGGTTCGCGTGCGGCCGCCACTTACGACCATGCCCTTGGCAGCACGACAATCACACATCAATGTCATCAGCTTACTGATTACACTCCATTTTGTTCAGAAGCTCGTGCACATAATTGGCAGCGAGAAAATCTAAAAGTATAGTAAAACTGTGGGCTAATGTCAGGGCTGATATGGTATAAGTATCAAGTGGGAAGGTTTCTGAAGGTCCATTTCTAGAAAAAAATATGTTGAGTAATAGTAGTATATTATTGACAGTTAGTTGTTCACTCAGTAAAGACCCTGATCAACAGACGAGTAAAACCGCGGTCTTATGGCTCGTCGGTAAAGCTCGCTGGTGTATCATTGCAATACCTCGGTTTTGTGAGTTGATGAGCCTGGCTCGCGGCTCGTCATGTTTGCTTCATTCTTTACTCGGCTCGTCGTTCAAATTCGCGTGTCGATCCGGCGAGCCAAGTCAGCAGTTATTGGCGACAGCGCTAAAGGACTAAAGACAATGATTCGTTGTACAATTCTTCAGACATACTCAGATATTTTCTTTAATCGAGTAGTTCTGCCTGACAATTCTCGAATTAAACGTTTATGCGATAACGCTTGCCTTTTCTCAATCCAACTTTTAATATAAACTCTCGGGCGTTTTCGCTTTTTTTCTTGATTTCGTGGTATGCTATAATACCAAGATAACACAAAGATTCAGATTCTGAACAAGACATATTAACGTCAATCCAACTACGATACGACTGTTTTACTCGCTATTCGATCTGTTTTGCTCGGACGTGGCGCATATTTGTTATTTGTGATTAATTATGTTTTTGTCTTGCAAAATGTTTGCAATATGTTTAGTTATAAGTTTGCGCCTTTTCCGGCAAATAAAATGTTTTTCTTTCTTTCTTTCTTTCTTTTCTTTAAGCGAGGAGGAGTGGCAGGCTGTCGCCTCCTTCTGCGAAGCAGTAATGCTAGCAGAGGAGGAGGCCGCACGTGCACTCGCGATTGTGCGGCCCTCCCGCCCCAGCCGCCGGGATCCCGATCCCGATTTCCGGCCACCGCGGGCGCGGACTTGCGGACGGCGAGCAATGAGTAACTCGCCGTCTGATCGTCCGGTAACCGTCCGAACCGATCCCAAGTCGTCGACGGCGCGTACTGTTCCACGCGCGCCTCAAGGAAATGTCAGCAAACCATAGGGGCTCAGCAGGGTCAAAGCCTACTGGGGCCAAGGGAAACTCGGTCCTGGGACGAAGGCAAAGTAGGAACAGGAGTGGGTTTTTAGTCAGTAAAAGCCTGACACGCCCTCCCGCACCGCCCAAGAGCTTGAGATGTCATTGGATGATTTTCCCACATACAAAAAATACAAAGGCAAAAGTTTGTGAATGTATATGTTTGTAACTCTTTCAAGCCGAAACTGCTAAAGAAAGGATATCATTTGGCACACGGGTAGACATGTCCTGGAATAGCACATCATAGGATACTTTTTATCCCAGGATAATATTTCCTTGAGATAATTTTCTATTATCACTCCATATGGACGGCGAGCAATGAGTAGCCCGCCGTTCGATAACGACTCTAGGCCCGGTTCGATGGCGTGGTGTGTTCCACGCGCACCTCAATTACTCTCTTAAGTTACTCTTAATTTAGATGTAAACTAAATTGACAAGGTCCTCTAGGGTCGATGCCTGCCAGGGTGGCGGAGTAGTTCAAAAGAGTTACCGTGGATCTAGAACGTAAAGGATAACTCGCATATAGCAACATATTTACTTTACTAAGTATTACATTTTGTAAACTATATAATTATTTTCTTGTATTATTGTGAACGTGAGGACAATGTTGATTGCTTTTTTTTTCCTTTTCAGTCATTTTACGTCATTCTGGCAATTTGAGTATTTTTTGCAGCCTACCCAAATGTCATTTTCTTGGTATTGTTCGTCAAGTCGTTGAGCTCCTTAGTAGTCCTGAGTTGAGCTTTGCGAATACTGTCCAATGCTTGCACTGACTGGACTGGTCCACTCAAATCTGCATGGTTCTCATGTGATTTGACCATTACATATTTACTGTATGGACTTTAAAAGAGACTTTGACCCCAGAGTTTGTTTCGGTGTTTCTTCTCAGGGTAGTCAGCTAGGAAACACCGGCCTCATCTAGTTTAAACTGACGAAAAAAAAAATTGACGTGTAAAAGTGTTTTTTTAAACCTATTTGCAAAATAAATACCATTTATCATTTAATTAAGCTGTTGATCCCCGCGTTCACGCGCCATTGTCTTACTATTGTGTCTCTAATTACGCACTCAAAAGGTTAAAGGAACACAAGTGAATTTAAGTCACTACAAGTCTGACACCCTCTTGCACCCCCCAGACCGAAAGAAGTCATGTGATGATCTCCCACTTCAAAAAATATCTAAATTTATCTTAAAACAATAAATATTAATATAATATAATGAATAAAACCAATGTTATTAGGACGAAGACGTCTAATCATAATTTGGTCGAGAGCCTATGAAAACTCTGTAACGAAACCATAGCGAACGCCATCTAGTGACAAAAATTAATACTACTCTACTATGGTTTCATGAATAAATATACAAAATTATACATTTATCTTCAAGCAAATAAACAGACCCTGCATAAAATTCGTCCGCAATGCTGTCTGTCAGCAAAGTACTAAGATAAAAAAAATATACTACTGTAAATCATTTTCACGATTCTCTTCAGTCTGATAAATATACTACCGTAATGATTTCAAAAACAAAATAAAATAAATACAGGAAATCTCATTTCTACTATACGTAATACTTTTATTTTTTTAAACGTTGTACCTACACTAGGAATTACTCTTGCAGTATCGTGAGTTAGTTCACAAACATACACAAACACCCCTCTCTTCGAGGAATGGCTGGAAAGACATCATGGCGTCCTCACCTTCCGTATGACGCAGGTCCTGACCGGAGACGGTATAGCATACGGTAGGGGTCAAGGCAAAGAAGGAACATAGGAGTGGGTTTTAATCAGTAAAATTCTGGCACACCCTCACTCTTCACCCAAGAGTGGGAGAAGTCATTGGATGATTTTCCACCTAAAAAAAAAAAACATAAGACACCCAGACCCAGAATAACTCTATGTAAGCCATACAAATATTTGTTCCGTACGGGATTTCAAGCCGCGACACACAGCGTCGAAGCCAATCGCTCAATCACTGCGCCAACCGTGCAGTACCAAAGTTGTTTTGTTGTCGACTTTCTGTTTGTTTTATCACCAGCATGTTGCGTTCCGGGGGCCTCACCATATCGTGTTCAAATGTCAAGTGTGTGAGCGAGAAAGAGAGATACTTAAACACGTGATTATACTCATGATTACAAACAACTTTCCCAAAGAAACTTTTTTTTATACAAATTAGTTTCACGCGCGCGCCTTCACCCGATCAGCTAGTCCAAAGCCTAGATAAGTGTTATTGTGATTAAACCAATTAGTATAAAAAAAATGTTTCTTTGGAAAAGTTGTTTGTAATTATGAGTGCAATCACGTGTTTAAGTATCAGTCAGTAATTACCAGTCACCCTATATAGGGTGACTGGCAATAAGTGTAAAAAATCAGCTGTTCAGTACATTTATGTTTGCCTAATGTACTGAACAGCTGATATTTTTTAGTTATTAGTAAAATTTGTTGGTTATCATGAGCACAATCACGTGTTTAAGTATCGTACACTAATTACCAGTCACTCTATATAGCTCCAACTCTTTAACAGTTCAGTTCAGGTCGTCGAATGAGTCGTATACAAGCTCGTGGTATAGCTTCTGTTTCCTTTGACCGAACATATTCGTCTTCTTTCTTCAAAAACCAGGTTTGGATGCCGTATAGTTATGATTTTTAAATGTAGAGGTTCAAACTCGGAGTGAAGGAATTTTCTTTTCATCGTGTCAATTCATACAAATTGTGTGGGACGAGTCGCAGGTGCCACTTTCCATATTTTTTTTCTTATAATAGAAACGGTTTTATTGAAATGCAAATGGACACAATTTTCGAATGATATTATGGCCACTTATTTGTTATATAAATTGAAAATAAGATATTATGTTTTAACAATTGAAAAGAGAATTGTAGTAAATTTGTCCCTGCACTTGATTTTTATGGTAAACTTAACATATTATATGTACACATTGTGTAGACACATAACTTATAATCAGGGCCGGGGTCGGAATTAGGTAGAGCTATTCATGTACTAGCATCGAAATGTTGATGTTAATATGGATTTTCCCGGGATTTCTAATAAATAATCCCGAGTGGCTAACAATATTACAAATAAATAAAAATAAAAACCTCAGAGATAGATAAGACAAATAAAACAAAGATAATTAACATTCAATTTTTATTAGTATTTTTCATTGAAAAAGATCTCTCTACATCAACTGAGGTGAGGTTAACAAATTTACATACAGGAAGTATCCTCGTCATTAATGCAGGAAGATTTCTTTTTCTGCTATATTTCTGAGTGTCATAAAAAAAATTCTGCTCTTTAAAATTAATCTCGGGATTTGAGGCATATCCACTTCTTTCGCTGTATAAAATCAGTATAAGTACATGAATAACTCTACCTATTTCCGACCTCTGGTTATAATTATAAAACAACTATCGAGCAGTTGCCCGGACCAGACACAAAGCCCGGCTGGCCAGAGATTCCTCCCTTTCAGTGGAGGTTTGGAGGACTTTACATTGTATTCTGCCTACCTTTCAAGATACAATTCACATAGATATAATACCTACTCACTGTTTTCACAAGGGTGTATATACGTGTATAAGCATGAGTTGAATTCAATGTTAAGGATTTACTTGACTGAGTTAAGAGCGCACCACCCGTTACTATTCCCATACAACTGTTCTTACGTGATTATGACGTCATTACACATCTTTCTCTAGATATTTTGGAAACACAGATAAACATTTTTTTTAAACTAATCCAGTAAAAACCTCTGTAAATCTGCTATTTGCTTCTGCGTGAACTTCGGCCCTTCAAAGAAAAGAAAATATATTTATAAACACCTCGCACATTTTATTGAAATTTTGATTAACGAATTTCTCATAAAAATAATATGCTGGCATCCAAATCCATTTAGTCGTTTGACGGCTAAACGGATTTAATTGAATGAGTAACCAACATACATACAAACTTTCGCCTATATAATATTAGAGTATAAGCATAATCAGCCTTTTAATGTTTCCACTGCTGGGACTCAGGCCTCCTCTCTAGGAGAAGGAATGGGCCGTAATCCACCACGCGGGCCCAGTGCGGGTTGGTGAATGTCACATGTCTTCAATTTTTTGGTTCTAGGACATGCCGTTTTCCTCACGATGTTTTCCTTCACCGTTTTGAGAGTAGTGGTGTTGAAATAAATTACACAAAGTAATGCACCTGGCTGGGTTTGAACCTAGCGACCTACAACTCGTAAGTCGGAGCAGTTACCACTCGGCCACCACCGCTCCAACCAAATATTAGAGTGATTAAAGGTAAATACACTACATCATATTGGTTCACCCGCTTGAGTCTCATCTGTTCTGAGAGATAAAACACAGCGAATATAAAGTAATGTCCCGAAATCATGACAAATGATGGTCATCACTCACGAGAGGAACACTCACTGGACGAACAAAGTCGGAAATAGAGCAACCATTAATTAAAGTAATCCGAAAGGACAAAGTCACTTCCGAAGTAAATAATATTATGAAGGCAAATGTTTGTCTATGTGTGTGTTTGCTACTCCTTTATTCTGAAATGAAGTAGTGGATATTAATGAAATTTAACAATTTTTTCCTTTCTTTCTAATAATAATAGTACCTAGCTATTATTATTAGAAAGAAAGGAAAAAATATTTCTTTCTAAGAAACTGGTATATCTTTTTTTTCTTTATCTTACAATAATAAGATAAAGAAAAAAAAATTATACCAATTTCTTATGTATAAACATTGATTCACTTAGCGTTGCCAGGCGTCCGGATAAAGCCGGACACGTTCAGGCTTTTTAGTTGCTTGTCCGGCCAAATTAGGCGGAGTCCGGCCCGTCCGGCTTTTGTTAGGGTTTTAGAATTTGACCATTTTGTTTAGAATTGTCATTTGAGTTCTACTTCTTGAGTTCTTGTCTCCCAAACACAATCAGAGCGGTCATGCAATTAGTCTAGCAATTATATCACTTAATTGTATTGTTTCATTAGAATTTAAAAAAGATTTTATGAATTTAATTGTTATAAAAAAGTCATGTTAGACTAAAAAAGAAATGTCGGCTTTTTTGACCAAATGTTCGGCTAAATAGGATAGTCTGTCCGGCTTTTCGGTTTCAAGACCTGGCAATCCTAGATTCACATATACCTCTAGCTAAGTGCCTGCACCAACCCGCACTAAGTCCGCGTGGTGGATTATGACCTATTCTCTCTCCTAGTAAGGAGGCCAGAGTCCCGGCAATGACAACATTAAAAGGCTGCTTATTGTAAATATAATGTCTATAATTTGCATGCACTTCATGCAAATCATAGACATTACATTTACAAGACATTACAAGTATTGCTTAGCTTAATGCGTTAGAATAACATACATATAGGCTATCTACACTAATATTATATAGAGCTATTGCTAAAATTTTTTCACCGATTGAAAGCTGCTTTATGCCTGAGTGACATAGGCTATATTTTATGTACGCGGGTGAAACCCCGGGCACAATTTATAATTGGAGGAAGTAATACTTAATTCCACGCGGGCGAAACTACTGACAGAACCTAATCTGGTATGTTTATTATCTTCATGTTGTTAGAATTTTGTACCCGAAAGTTGAAGGGCAAACTGAACTTTGTTTCGTTAATTTAATTGAATCAACTAGAAGCTTGGTTTTCAATTATATTTCCTTTTTTTTTTTTTTTTGAAAACTAATAAGAATTAAACAACAAATTCCTTTATAATGAATACTGCGTTGTGTATATACTGTGTATACGTTGGAAACAGGGAGATATTACAATAAAGTAGGGAACGTAAACATTTATCTCTTTGCTGGAAAGAATTTAACCTCTGTTGACTTAATTTTTATTTACTGGCCTGTTGGTCTAGTGTTTAGTGGCCCTGACTGCTATGCCGGAGGTCGTGGGTTCGATTCCCCCCCAGAACAAATGTTTGTGTGATGAGCACGATCATTTGTTCTGTGTCTGGGTGTAATTATCTATATATGTATGTATTTAGAAATATATAAGTATGTTTATCAGTTCATAACCCATAACACAAGCTCTGCTTAGCTTGGAACTAGACGGAGTTGTGTGATAGTTGTGGAAGATAAAAAAAAATTAAGGTTCAAAAATAAGTTAACGACAAGATAAACAAACTAGACCTACTTGTTTGTTGAACCGTGCGAAAATCACAAAAACAAGATTAATTAGGCCTATTTTTTAGCATTGACTTAACTTATGTTGATCCAATTACCTATACAGTAAGTCCAAAGAAGTGATAAGCATTATCATCAGTGCTCGTTTTTTTTTTGTGTGGCCTCTTGCAGGTCAACCTAGGAGGTTGTCGGCTGCTTAACCGGACTTGCCTGTGGCAGCCTTTGCTTACTGCCGCCAGGGCTTACTTAACTAACTAACTAACGCTAAGGGCACCTCCTGTGGGGTACGGACCTCGGCTTAGGGCGTCGCTGGGGGAGGGCAACAAGGGACAGGCTGAATCGATCAAAGATCAGTGCTGGATTAGCCCATAACCAAATTAAGCAATTGCTCAGAGCATCACGTCTTGAGAGGCACCAGAAACAGCCCCAACAAAAAATATTTGATAGCACATGAACGGTCTTCTTCTTCTTTGTCCAACCCTCTTCCCAGTTTAGCTGGGGTCGGATCTCCTTGTACGTTTGCGCCAGAGAGTTCTGTTCTGGCTTGTCTGTGCACTCAGACTCGCTTACTGGATTTCTTTTTGCATATTTGACCACCAGGTGCCACGCACTACTCTGATGTATTCATGACCGGTAAGGTTGTTTGAAGATGAAATCGAATCAGCGTTCCCTAATGTGGACACAGACCTCCGAATATTTTTAAGCCTGTTGATATCAAACTGCACAGTGACCGATCATCATCATCATCATCATTTCAGCCGAAAGACGTCCTCTGTTAGACATAGGCCTCCCCCTAGTGTCGCCGCCATGAATGGTCCTGTGCGTCTCGCATCCATCGGATTCCCGCAACCCTTACCAGGTCATCGGTCCACCCGATGCTTTATCGATATTATATTTAGAGTCTGATATGCTACTAAAGTTGAACTTAAAAACTATTTTCCTCGAATTTAATGCCCGTACAAGTCACTCTTTCGTCTTTCATACACATACTAAAGTACGTAATGATATAAATCTTGTTTTAATAAATTGTTTTTTTTTTATATACTTTATTTATTCCAGCAGTGGGATATATACCTATATATTATTATCCCACAGCTGGGCTAAGGCCTCAAACACAGGTGGTCTGAAAAGTTTCCGACCTAACAATAATCCAAGACATTTTTTCTTACAATTTATTTTTCTTTTTTAACATTGTCTCCTCGTAACTCTACGCACTTCTTCCTGCGATGCTCCCGTCTCTCTAACCCGTTCAAATAAAAGTTGGCGTTTTTGTCTGCAAAATAATTGTTTTGTTAAGCTAGAACTACATTAGACCGACGCACACGTGTAACACGCCTGATTTGTACGTAAAACGACATCGCGTGGCGTGGATCAAGTGTAGCTTTACAAGTCTAGTTTCCATATAAAATGTATGGAGACCGACGCGCCCAGATCGACGTGTGTGGCACACGTGTGCACAGTGTACCTTTGTTCTACCTTAAATCTCTATTTTCCGAGTGCAATTATTAATTAAGTGAATAAAAAGAACTCGCTTGGGGCTAGATCTGGTGGTAGATCTGGAGTAAGGCAGATGATCAAGCAGTTCAAACCGCAATACGTAGATTTTTACCGTGGTAACCGCCGAAGTTTGAGATGGCGCGTTGTCTTGGTAAAAAAGGAATTTTCTGCATCTCACATCGACTCACTCAAATGATTGTCAAATAATAACCTACGCGTCCAAAATGACTGAAACTTTGGGGAGTAACGATCAAAAGATGCACAACTACATTCACTAGATTTTATTGACGAGTACTGCTGTCTTCACATTGAGGTCGGAAACTTTTCAGACCACCATGTAATCAGTTTTTTTTAACTAATTCTAGTTTATTTATGGACGGGGGGAGAGGCATGCATTGCTTAGGGCATAAAGTAGTCGTATAATTTGCGACATGTGATTGGACGGGAATTGAGTTTAAACTTGTCAGAGTGACCGAATTTGCAGTGTACCTACCCCTTGTCAAGCACACTTCGTTAACTAGAAAATTTTATTACACCAAATTCATCCTTATACATTTATCACGGAGTGAATTATTCGAGCAAGAAATGGTTTTCGGTGGGTAGAGGTAAGATATGTGCCGGAAAAAGGACAAGGTTTAGGTGACTATTTTTGTTGGATGGTTGATTATGCTCTTACTCTTATGAGTATCTGTTTTATACGATTCTATCGATTTATTTATTATTTATTTATTTCTTTATTGCACACTGTAACTTATTACAGGACAAACATTTATAAAAAAATAAGTGTAAATTATGCAGTCTTATTGCACAGGGCAATTTCTAGCAGACAACCTTTGGATGGACTGAACGAAAGGAAAAGATTTCGGGCTGTCAGTGTACAATAACATAAATAATGTACAAAAAAAGAAAAGATAATAAAAATACAATAAAATATATATACATATAAATAAATAAAAAAAACATACATTACCAAATAATAAACTAATAAATTTTAAAATATACGATAGAGAACATCGACTCGTAGTACATATATATCGATGATAGAGAAAGGAGAAGAAAAATTAAAGTGATAGATAAATCCTCCTTCACCATCTTTTTGAAAATCGGTAGCGTTTGTGCACGCCTCACTTCTAAGGATTCCACAAACGCGCTGCTTGTATCGTGAAAGATTTAACAAAGAACGAAGTGGAATGTACGAAGTGGATTGGATTTATCACGCTTTTTATTTTTTGAGGTGGTAAATCATTACTCGCAGAAGAAATAGTCGATGGGGCCGAAAGTTTCTGGAGTAGCAACCACGTACCCGAAGACGCAGCGTTGGAAGGCCACAAGGTGAACCGACGACCTGATGAGGGTGGATGCGAGACACACAGGACTGGTCATTGTGGTGAAACTTGGGAGAGGCCTATGTCCAACACTGGACGACTTGCGGCTGAAATGATGATGATGGTTAAATCATTCAATAACTCCTGAGAGAGAGAGAGAGAGAGTGTGTGTGTCAGACTTTTATTGGCTAATTCCCGCCCGTGTTTTTTCAGTGGCCCTTTTCATTCCAGAGTTGCTAACTCTTTGGAACAATTCCACAACCCCGGTAGCCTTATTATCTGTTCTATTTAGTTTACTTGTAGGCTTCCAGGAAGTTGTCTCATTTTCTCAGGGTTATTGTAGGACTAATACCTACTTGATAAGCCGTGAATCCAATGGTATCTCCGGGATCTCCTATCAGCAAAAGTAAACTAAAAGGACTCTGATGTAGTCCATTTAAGAGATGACTTTTAAATATTCTTTCTTAGTGCACAGCATTGTTACATAACACAGTGCAAGATTGCCAATGACATGAAATCTTTATAGATTCTAGAACCAGCTGTTTAGACTGTGTGAAAGTTGGAAGTGAATTCAAGATTGTTATCAAGTAGATATATGTAGATATCTGGTTGTTCTGGAAGCTGGAGGTAAACACTACAAGATGGACAATTTGCACCCGTACAACATTTCAACTGTACTTACCAGGAAAACATGAACCATAGAGTATTTTTTACAACAGTTTAGTTTCTAGTAGAAACACGAGATAACGACGTGGTATGCGTGACGCGTGGAGGGAAAGTTTTTAACAAGCTCTCTCTGATAACAAGTGGATATAAACGTCAACTTGCGCAAATGTGTGTGTTCCCTGTGTTCCCTGATAGCTACAACCTAGGGGTCTTTAAGTCAAGAGTGAATAGGTTACTTCTAGGCAAGCGTGCTCCATCGTCGGCCACATCATCGCTTACCATCAGGTGAGATGGTGGTCAAACGCGAGCCTATCAATAATAAATAAAAAATAAAATAAAATAAAAAATGTTACATAGTTAGCACTTTTTTGATGCACACTTTCATGGGGTTTGGTGATATTTCCTTTTTTTTCTATATTTATTTTGATCAGATTGGCACACAGAGCGGTTCATCTGGGTGCATACATACTTATTAGTACACTAGCTCTTACCCGCGACTTTGTCTGCGTCAAGTTAGTAAAAATGCACAAACGTAATTAATAATTCTGTGCTTGTGATTCGTGCTAAAAACATCTAAATCAAATAACGGAAATTAATTTCAGTAAATATATTATGTAAAATGTATTTCTTATGTCTTTTGAGGAAAAGAGAGGACGCTGTAGTGTCTTTCTAAAGACACCACAGCGTCCCCTCTTTTCGCCTGACAAAGATCTCTAGGGCCAATGCCTGCTAGAGCTATGAGATTTTTCGAAAGAATTACCTCCCATAAGAATTTGCCTCGATGATATTTCTCTGCAGACTTTTAGCCGGGTCCGTTATGCAACTTTGGCGGAGGTGAATTTCGAAGGAGCATAATCGGCTTCAGCCCATCTTCAGCTGGATAACGTGCACTGATAGTCCACTACTGCTAGCGATTATTAAAATACTACAGAGTAACCTACGATGTCATCTTGCTCCACAACTGTACTTATAAAGAATTTGTGAAAAAATTGTTGCAGTTTGATGTTGACTTAAATCACGTCGAATTTGAAACAGAAACCTCTCGAAACACCCTAATACCACCTCATTACTCCGTGTTTGTGACTTCACAAAACTATAAAATGACAGCGAACAAATGTCGCAACCAATTGGGGCTGTGACTGACTCTGGCATCCGTCAGAATGTTGTCCCAGTGTTGATCACCACTCACTGACCACTCTTAAGGAGGTTACGTCCAGTTGTCGACTTAAGGCTGCAAGTAATGTAGGATACATCATACGTAATCAAACTATCTTCAGGAACGCAAACCACGTCGGGGCCTTGTGTGAAATATGTCTTCATGTGTTTTTCATGAAATTCTTAATGATCTTCAATTTTTGGAATCTTTGAAATTAGGTACTTGTTCCAAACAGTAGGTTGTGGTCAAGTCCGAGGGAGAAACTACTTGAAGTACTGGTAACCTTCACGAACTGCTCAAGAAGCATCTTTCTGTGATTAAGTACCTACCTATATTTGCTGGTTTTGGACTTTCCTCAAAGAAGGTATTTGCTGCCGCAATTGTGGCGTGCAAGTTACCATAGCCCTGGAACGCTAAGGGCAACTAAAGGAACACAGGTGGGTTTCAGTCAGTAAGTCTGGTACTACCTCTCGCTTTACCCAGAGCGGGGGAAGGTATTTGATGATTTCCTACCTAAAAGCAAAAGGTGCACACACTAAAAACTGTGGGTATCGACCTCAGTATCAACTCCGTGACTCAGACTATTTATACATTTTGGCAACTGAAAACTACTTTATCCACTTTTTTGTGATAGCCTACGTTAAATAACATTTATTTAGTGTTGTAAAAAAGATAATTCTACGGTATAATATACTTTAGTATATCTAATGAACCAATAATTTTAAAATCATACAGCGTTGTTTTATCATAACATAAAACAGAAAGAAACATACATAAAACCCACTCCTGTTCCTTCTTTGCCATTGTTCCAGGGCCCCGGGAATCTCTTTCGTATCACCCATGGCCCCAATAGGCTTCGACCTTGCTGGGCCCCTACGGTTGCTGACACCTCCTTGAGGCGCGCGTGGAACACTACGTGCGTCAACGACTTGGGCTCGGTCCGGACGGTTACCGGACGGACGGACAGTGAGCTACCTATTGCCCGCCGTCCAAAAGCCCGCGCCAACGGTGGCCGGAAATCGGGATCGGAACCCCTCGGTTCGGATCGGCTGGGTCGCGACGGTTATTGTCTCGCGCGTGCTGCCGCCTCCTTTGCTAGCATTACTGCTTCGCAGAAGGAGGCGACCGCGCCCAAGGCCCACCGCGCTTTACGCTATTACAAATCTTGTTATGATAAAATGACTGGACCTAACTGCGGTTTATTTTCGTAAATATTTTTGGCATTTACGAAGCAATTAATTAGAATTCAATAATTTTTATAAATAGGTCTAGAAACATTTGCTGACTTCGTGATAACGCCATCTATTGCTAGAAAGCTTAACCTTACCTTTATCACACACTGAGGCTCTACCACGAGCTCATAACGTGATCCATTTTACGACCTAAACCGGACTGTTAAAGGGATGGAGCTATATAGGGTGTATAGCTCCATCACTCTTTTTCGCTCGTACGTCTGACATTTTGACATTATCATGGTAAGGCCCCTGGCCACCTACCGAGCGGTAGGTAAATAAATAGTTTGACAAATTTAATTCGTGTGTTTGCTATTCAAAGCCAGATGGCGTCACTGAGGCATAGGATGACAGTTTTTCTAAGACATTTTTTCTGATAGCCGCTCTATTGTATCTCTTTAGATCTCTTTGTAGACGTTTGAATGCATAACCGCTGGATTTCTGCCGCTGATGTAGAAACCAGACTGTCGATAAAAATAATAGTAAGAACGCAAAAATATGTAAAAATTTCTTGTTTACAGTAAAATAAAACAAAACTATCACAAAAAAGAAACTGAGTTTTGAACCACTATTCCCTTACGTGCAGATCTAATCCAGACACGACTGCACTACGGTGTTCGTTGACTTTTGTGTAAAATAGGTGTTCTTATATAAACGTCATCATTGTCTGCTTAACCCTTTGTCGATGATAGCGTGATGATTTTCATCTCAGATATTAAATTTGTAGCTAAATTAAAAAAAGAAATATTATTTTCGTTTTTCCACTTAGATTTTATTACATGTTTGATTACTTTTTACAAAAATGTGGAGTAAAAATGTCTAAGATGTGTTAAAAATATGCTAAAAGTCCTATTATTATTGTAATCGAAGTACCATCGCATATTATATACAAAAAAAACGACAAAATACTCACAAAAATTATTACTATAACTGGGGATCGAAGTCACGGCAAATCGTTCAATATCGACATTTTGGAATATTGCTCACCACCCATAGCAAATAGCGTGATAATTTATAGCCTATGTCCTTTCTCAAGCTCTATTCTATCTTTGTACCAAATTTCATCAAAATTGGTTCAGCGGTATAAGCGTGAAAGCGTAACAGACAGACAGACAGACAGACAGACAGACAGAGTTACTTTTGCATTTATAATATTAGTATGGATTGTCGTAAGTGTTGAAAGTCAATTGATGCATCTTTTCTGCGAGTGTTCGAATTTTTGGGTTGAAAAACTGGTCGTGATCAATTATCGATAAATATGAAATAACGTAAGGGACATTTACCTAAAATGTAAAAATTACCTTACGATGATTGATGTAAGGGTATTTTTTGCAAACCGTAAAAATGTCCCTTACCTTAATTCATACTTCTGGTATCGATGATACCTAGATATTCTGTTGTCTCTAATCTGATGATGGCGTTACCCTTGGTGGTGAGGCAGTTGCAGTGCAAGACGGGTGTCGCCTTCAAGACTCCGTATTTGCTGTTCTGGATTTTTATTAAGATTAGCGACCAACCCCAGCTTCGCACTGGTGTTAGAAATCTTTGAAATTCTCGGGTTTTTTATATTATGCATATGCATGTAGTATACACCTCAATTTTCCTCACGAATCACTCTGTCTATAAGTAAAAACAGCATAAAACATCCGTTTAACAATTTTAGAGTTTCCGTTTTAGACAGACACGGTGAGGAACTTTTTTTATATGATAGGATGTAGGTGAGCATCATGCAAAGTGTGGATAAAGTTGACGAAACAAACACCATTTAGTTTGTATAATTATCTATTTTATTGCATGTTAGAACTAAAGTGTAATAATTTTATGTTACTAAAAACCTCTTTCTGGGAACGCTGCGCTGTACATGAACGATTCCGAAACTTTATTCACACATAATATTATGTTACTAAACCGGTTAAGTGCATGTCTCAACTACACATATTGAAGGGTCCGGCTACATAGTCGGAAGAAACTACAAATCTGGTAATTATAATTAAGCACAGTTGGTAAAATAACCTTTTATGTATAGTATAGGTATTCCTCCAAGAAAATTAAAAACAAAAGTGTTTTTTAGATCGTATGAGAAATATTTACAGTCCATAGTACCTATATATAAGAAAATTTAAACATACATACCTACAGTCATAGGCTCGGTCAAAAAAGCAGTGTTTCTAAATCAATGACTGATAGTTGGAAATAAAAAATAAGTCAAACAAAATGTTTAGGGTCTCGTTTTAGCATGTCCCTAAGTGTATAAATGTTGTATTTCTAATATAAATAATAAAAATAAAATAATAAACTTTTATACTAATATTATAAATGTGAAAATAACTCTGTCCGTCTGTTACGCTTTCACGATTAAATTACTAAACCGATTTTAATGATATTTGGTAAGGAGTAAGCTTGCACCCCAACAAAGGACACTGCCACTTTTTATCTGGTTTCGACTGCACGCGGATAAAGTCGCAGACAAAAGCTAGTATTTATATAATAACACTCGAGTAAAACAAAAAAATATTTCAGGCAACCAATAGCGCCCATACAGTAACCACAAAACAGAACACACACACAAAGGAATAAAAAAGATATGATAAAATTATGAGTAAACGAACGTACGTTAACGTACGTACGTACGTACGTTGAGTAGTTGCAATACCTAAACCAACAAGACAAAATAAGTTATTAAATATTCGTTTAGGTAATCTAAACTTTAACAATTTCTGATATTTTTGCGTTAAGTAATTTAGCCAATTTGATAATAAATCAGCAACTTTCACAAAGAGGTAGAAGTGTCATTTTTAACAGTTTCACATCTTGATCCCACATAGTTTTCATCACATTGACAAAATGGCTCGTCCTCTTCGTTTAGAGTACAGTCACCGTCGTTCAAACAATAACCATGACACGCGTTGACTTCGCATCTCTCTCCAGAATAACCAGTATTACACCTGAAATGATGACGATGTGATATGAAATAACTATAACCGATAAGAAGACGAACACCAAGAGGGAGTTAAAGATTTACCTGCATTCAGGATGGCTCTCATCATTGAAATTACAACTGCCTTGGAAACAATAGTTGTGACAGCTTGATACCTCACATCTATCACCTACATAATTCCCGTTACATTGACAAATCGGTTCACTTCTCTCATTCAAGGAACATTCACCATCATTTAAACAAAAACCGTGACAATCGTTTACTTCACATCTTTGCCCGGAATAGCCATCATTACATCTGAAAAATGAAAGTGTTCACAACAGTTATTTTATCTTTACTTCGTACCTTACATAACCGAAGAAAAGTAGTAGAATAGAACATTTTGATACAAGTGGAATAAAAATTGTCATTGCGACCGAGGCGGAATTTGCCCCAATCGTAGGCGAGGGTGTTATGGAG
This sequence comes from Mythimna impura, assembly GCA_905147345.3. Taxonomy (NCBI): domain Eukaryota; kingdom Metazoa; phylum Arthropoda; class Insecta; order Lepidoptera; family Noctuidae; genus Mythimna; species Mythimna impura. Next base: position 9,456,263 of record LR990347.1, on the reverse strand, counting down.
CCGAGTGTTGCAGTGACAAATTTCAACGTATACACTTACGAAGATATAAATAAACGGGGGGTTGACGCTCGACTCGTGTGGATCGCTTAGCGCCCAGCCTGATAAGATAAATGTAATAAATTGTGGTGGGGTTGAGCTCGAGCACTTTTTCGCACTAACGCGAAAAACAGCAAATTGCGTGCCAAAAAGTAGTAGGGATAAGGGCGGGTTTTCGGAATAAGTGTATTGAAAAATATTTAACCTGCATTCAGGAAGTCCTTCATCATTGAAACTGCAGTCACCGTATAAACAGTAGTTTCCACAATCCACTACATCACATCGCTTACCGGTGTAACCCGGTGTGCATTTGCAAACAGATGTCTCACTAATTTTTGTACCATGGATACAAGTCAGTTCAACGTCTGTAGTACCTTCTGTTTCGGTTGCCTGATCTGTTCCTAGACACGGTTGTTTCTGTTTGGTCTGTTCAATATTGCGAGAGTTATTGGTTATTTCGGCTGTTGGTACCAGTCTCGACGGTGCTTCACATTCCTGTAGTCTCTGAACTTGATTCCTAATTCTATAGTTAGCGGCTATACCGAGTGGCCTTTCACTATAGAACTTGCAAATCTCTCTGGGTTGTACAAAAGTGCTTGTGATCTTCTTTGGTCTCTGCCAAACGGTTGTATAGCTCAAAGTACTATTCATCCAATAGACATAATCGTCTGAGATGGTCAATTCTTTGGGTGCAGAGAGAAATTGAAAATAAAATATTGTTTTAGAATTTTCATCGTTTAAGTAATTTTCCCTCAAATCTACTTCATTGTGAAACTCATTGTTATAACCACTAATATAATAATTTGTATGCGTTTGTGGGTCAATGGCAATACTAAATACTGGTAATTATTTGTTCACAACTTCTCTTTCGGCACCATTAAATCGAGCTCTTTCTATGTACTCATATGGGGATTTATCTATGTTGGTCCAGTAAATGTACCTGTGAATTGAACACAACTATTTTAAAATTTTATATTGTAAACCTTTTGAAAAAATAATTGGTTACGTAAACTTAATATTCTTATTTATTTATTTTAGATACGAAGTATAAGTGTCTAAAGACTTACTGAGCCCACAGTCAAACCATTGCAACGGTTTTATGGGGTTTATAATTTTACTCACTATTTTAGAATAAAATAAATAAATAATAATAAACGTACCCACTACAGCTGTCCAAAGTAATGTCATTGACGGTCCGGTCATTCATTTTGATTAAAACATTTCCATAAACATTGCTTTCAGATACTTGATCCTTTAATGAAATCCAATTGATGCTACCTTCTTTAATATCGGTGAAGAAGAGCAGCTCTGTTGCCGGGTCGAAGGCGAGATCTTGTATGTTGCTATCATTTCTTTTAATAAAACATCTGACGTCTTTTGAAGCTAAGTTATAACCACATACAGCGTCGTAGTCGCTTCGTTTGTCGACAAACAGTATCGCGTTGTGTACTTCATCATAAGCTATTGCTGCTGGATTATGGGGCGTCAAGTATACGGTTTCTGTTTTAATGCCGTTGGTGTAAAATTTTAGTTGATCTCCTACAGATATGGCGATATCTGAAACAAGAAAAAAATACTTTTCATAAATAGCCCATAAACATACATGATGCTTAAATCAGTGTTCAATCGTTTCTCTCGATCATCGATTATTAAACCAGCTTGATTTATTACAGGCGAGGTCAAATTTGATAGTATAATAACATACTTTTGGAAACTAAGCTTGGAAAAAAGCCTCGTTTGAAATGAAAAATTTCATATGCAAATAAAACGTAAGAGTATACAATCAATTTTTTACTCAAAATACAAAATTACTTTAATTTTGAAAATCGCTGTTAAATAACAAGAAACAAAATCAAAAACACCGATCAAAAATAAAAAACTTTGGTTTTTTTTTTTAATGTTACACTTTTATTGTATTTGTATCATTTACAGCTAGAGTGCACCTCATGATTCTACGTTTATGATACAACACAATTAACTAGAATCCAATGTAGATATAACCAATATCCTATTAATGTAATTAGTAAATAAGCTGGTCCAAATGTAAATATGTTTTTGACTTTTCGACGATCATTGACGGAATGTCACTTTGTATAAAGACTTTTAACGCTAAATATCCTTGCCTACATTAGAAAACCTTAAATAATTATGGTCTTCGAAAAAGACCAAGTCCAAGTTATGACGAGAAGAGTTCACATGTCTTTCATGATATTTCGATAATCGCTATTCTCAATGAAATTTTAATATCACTTTGTTAAGAGCTTAATTTAAGTTTAACAGCTTGATTTCGAAACACTATAGGTATATTATGCTCTAAAACTAAGTAGCTGATAGCTCAAAAGGCTGCCTAACTTAAATGGAACAGAGTAGGCCGTATCTGGGGGAATCTGATGGATGCGAGATATACTGGGCGTTGGACCAGTGAGACAGTAAGACGAGGTACAGGTGGCCTCGAAGGAGATTATGAGACAAACTTGCCTGGTTCCGCTTAAAGAAGCGCAGGTTTGAGGAAGATGGAAGGAGTGGCCTCTGCCCAGGGTAACTTGTTAGCAAAATAAAAATGCTGCTTTTAGGTACTTACCCCATGAATGCACCAACCTCATGTAAAACGCAAACAAAACCAATACTCGGTGGATTCTACACATTTTTAGCCTATCTTACACTTCAGTCACACAGAATAGTTTTTACAAAGTAGATAGATGGTCGACGTCCTATATCGGTGTTCGCTCTTGGTATATTAAACAACGTTCGATTATCACTTTTATAGTATACCTAGTGGTGTCTTATCTTAAAACACAAGCAATTGTTCAAATTCCCTACTTTATTAGGGTTCCGTGTTAAAACAAAAAGGAACCCTGGTTACAGTTTTGCCGAGTCCGTCCATTCGCGACTTAATTGAGACACTCTTAGTAAAAAGCTTTATATTGAAACTAGCGACCCGCCCCGGCTTCGCACGGGTGCAATGCTGATCACTTCATAGTATAAAACAAAGTCGCTTCCCGCTGTCTCGACACCCGCTAAGTATACGTATGTATCTGCCAGATACACGAAACGGTTTTTATTGCATTTTTGACATCTATATACCTATATTTACCACATATATTTTTATTTTATTTTTTCAATTAACCCAACATAGTTTTTTCTCAAACGTATAATTGTTTATCTGCATAAGGTGACAAATTAACACAGCGTACAACCATATAAGTTCCAGTTACATACTTTGACGCGGGGGGGAAAGGGCGCGCGGTGCGGGTAACTGCCAGTCACTCAGTTCTCCGGCGGGCAGGGAGTTGTGCGCGCGAGTGTTGCGTTGTTTTTTACCATGTCGAGTGAACGTTATAAATTTTTAACTACATTAAGGGAAGATGCAATTAAAAGACCAAAAAATGCTGTGGACCAAATAATAAGCGTAACATCAGACCAGATAGACTCGCCATCAAGGCAAGGTAAGTAATATTAACTAAATATTTTATAATTATTAAAGTATATATTTTAAACGCACCCATAAATTGAGATTTCTACCTATACTGTAAATATTTGAACACGTCGTCTTAGAACTAAAATCTATCGTCATGACGACATTACTGCAATTTATTCATTCCCGATGCATAAGTATGTAACTACGCAGTTACACATTTTTACGTCGGAATTTAGTTTGATTGAAAAATGTATCTAGGCACTTACATACTTATTCTACGGAATGTGTTTAAAATGAAATCAGTTAACTAACACTTATATTGTTTTACATTGGATTTTAACATGATTATTAAAATCTATCTGTATACTTACATAGTTTTACTTTTATGAAATGATGTTGATTATCGTAGAAAATCGAGTGTTTTATTGTGGTTTGATTGTTTCAGATACCCCAGTACACTTCTCAAAATATTTCACTGATGAAGACTTGCAACAGTTGACGGAATTCATTGAAAATAGTGACGAAGAAACAACTGCTGCACAAAACCATCTTAAACCCTCAGAATATTCCAGAGCACATTCCCCAACCGTCACAAGTCATACAGCTTCAGTGATTTTGCCAAGTAACTCTCATGACCCCATATTGGCAACAATAACGCCCCAATCACCCATGATGAGCAATGTCAGTTCAGGTATTCGAAATGATATTTCTATTGAGTCGCCAAATTTCTCGTCAGTCATAGCTCAAGCAATTGCTCGGGGCGTAGACCTGTATGACCTTCAGCGAATATCTTGATGATATTCTGAGTATAAGGTACGCTACCCTGGTCGACACACTCTCGATCTTCACCACATTGTTCACAAGGGACTTGTGGACGATAAACCCGACACCACCCTGGGACTGCTGGTCACCCTCCCGGAAATAGAGCAGGTTACCGGATTTGAGAATTATCGTATCCTCCCCCTGTCTTCGGACTTCAGACAATCCCACAATACTCCATCGCAACCTGCTCAATTCCTCCTCAAAGTTGAAGTGTTTGTAGAAAAACGCCACTATGTCAGTCCGACTACAAGACCAGACCTCGAAACCTATCCTCTTGCAGCGGGGTGTGAGGCAGGGAGACGTTATTTCTCCGAAACTGTTCACGGCAGCAATGGAGGATGTCTTCAAGGTTTTGGAATGGAGAGGGCTAGGCATTAATGTCAATGGCGAGTACATCACTCACCTTCGGTTTGCCGACGACATAGTAGTCATGGCTGAGACTACGGAGGAGCACAGTACAATTCTTGGTGACCTCAGTAGAGCTTCCGAAAGAGTGGGACTTAAAATGAACATGGACAAAACCAAAGTCATGGTAAACAGCCATGTAGCACCCACTCCTATCAAGGTCGGGGACTCTACACTCGAAGTTGTAGACGACTACGTTTACCTGGGACAGACGGTCCAGTTGGGAAGGTCTAACTTCGAGAAAGAGATCAATCGTCGAATCCGACTCGGCTGGGCAGCGTTCGGGAAGCTGCGCGGTATCTTCTCGTCCAATATACCACAGTGTCTCAAGACGAAAGTCTATGACCAGTGCGTGTTGCCAGTGATGACATATGGCTCCGAAACGTGGTCGCTTACAATGGGCCTCATTAGAAGGCTTAAAGTCACCCAAAGGGCAATGGAGAGGGCTATGCTCGGAGTTTCCTTGCGTGATCGAATCAGGAATGAGGATATCCGCAGGAGAACCAAGGTTGCCGACATAGCACGAAGAATCGCCAAACTAAAGTGGCAATGGGCAGGGCACATTGCTTGCAGAACAGATGGCCGTTGGGGCCGAAAGGTTCTGGAATGGCGACCACGTACCGGAAGACGTAGCGTTGGAAGGCCTCCTACAAGGTGGACCGATGACTTGGTAACGGTTGCGGGAGTCCGATGGATGCGAGACGCACAGGACCGTTCGCTGTGGCGACGCTTGGGGGAGGCCTATGTCCAGCAGTGGACGTCTTTCGGCTGAAATGATGATGATGATGATGATTTTGAGAATTTATTTTGAGACAAACCCCATACTTTTTACGAAATGAACAAAAACTGCCTATAAGGCAATTTTTTACAAAGTTTATGAATATTTTTATTATTGGATAGTTTTACATGATTTCCAGTTCAGTAAGAACTTATACCTAATAAAACAAAAGAGAAATGTTTGATTACTAGTAGGGTAGATGCCATTTTTAATTAATGTTACATTAGATCTTCAGTGTTATAAACATACAACATATTATTAATAATAATGTTACTTTTTGACACGTGAAACGTTTGAAATTTATATTTTTGTGTTTTGAAAATAAACAATAGATAATACAAATACATCCACTGCTTTTATTTCAAAATACCAAAACACATGATGATTTTTACAAGTTTAGAATTCAGTTACACTTGTATGCACAACAATATAATTACAGCGTTAAAATATGTAAGTATCAGTTACACAGGATATTTCTATTGACTTTACCAATTATAAGTACGTATCTGGCAGTTAAAGCAATAAGATGCCTGAATATTCCAATGAAGAAATATGTATGTGCCAGTTAGCATATTTTGATTGTTTTTTACAACACAGTAAATGTATGCATGTGTGATAAAACAAAAACTTGAAGATTTAGAAACAAAATATACTCTTAATTATAAATTTCACTTAAGTTTAAACCCGCTCACCAAATATTATACGTTAATTCCATATAGGGGCTTAGCTATAGCGATTTAAAAAAAATTAAATCTTCAATTCGCTCTCCTATAAAATTTGCATTTTTCAGTTACTTAGTTGTACTTAGGAGGTGTCGGTCTGTCCCTACGTACGCTTAGATCTTTAAGTTATTTGTTTATTGTGCAAACCTACCCCAGTGTGGTCTTTACCCGACTGCGCGACGCAAAGCGCGAGGGTAATGTGTTTATCAGTCTATGTATGTATGTATGTATGTATGTATGTATGTATGTATGTTTGTTTCTATGTGGCGTTCTAGAGACCAAATGCGTCGGCCGATTTTGATAATTCTTACGTCAATCGATTCGTCTTAACCTTGCGAGTGTCACTAAAGACATGACAGTAACCAAAATTCACCACAGCTACAACCAGACGCCATATTGTCAAAATGAAAAAAAAAAAAAACGATGAACTATGTCAAGTGGGGTGTCGTTGAATAGGTATTTTAAAATCATCTTTAGGTTCCTTTTATCATTTTTCATTTTAAATAATAGTTTAGGATATATAACGATTTAAAGTTGTTTAACAAAACAATCATTCTCGCTAATTTTCTTACTTATTGATTTAAGTTTTCATTTCAAGTATAAACGATACACAAATAAAAAAAACAGTGAAAAAGCATGAAGAACAAATATTTTTGGTAAAAAAAAGTTTACCACCAAACTCGATAGATGGCGTTGTTCATTTGATGCACGTTTGTAAATCAAATCTTTCGAGTTTTCCCATCTACTAGACAGGTCGATGAACATAAGCAAAAGATGACAATTATATTGGCAAAAACTACTAGGTTGTATAAATTACATGCAGTTGATATATCAGTAGAATCGAAAACATATGGTCAAAAACCGAAAGATGTAGGTATATGTTTCTGATGATCCTAACAAAACTGGAGAAATCGTTAAATATTTAACAATCGGTTTAGGATCACGAGTTATGTTACGAAGAAATTTGAATGTTACCCATGGTCTTGTTAACGGAGCAATGGGTGTTATAAGGACAATTGAGTGGCCAGCTCTTCGGAGGGACCAATTGGAACCCGGAGAATTGCCACCAGCTGTTTATATAGAATTTGACGACAAAGCAATTAAAAACAATGTACCTGGAGTAGGAGTCAGAATCGAACCATCGACTACAGAATTCGATGCACTTCGCGGACAGGGTAAAATAGAGCGAAAAATGTTGCCATTGATATTGTGCTGGGGTGTAACTGTACACAAGCTCCAAGGAACTACTTTGGACTTTTGGACCGAGCTGTGGTTGACTTAAGTTCACGCATTTTTGCTAAAGGTCAAGCATATGTAGCTTTGAGCCGAGTTAGGTCTCTAGAGGGACTAATCATCAGTAGTTTAGACCACCGCAAGTTACTTAATAATCCCCACGATATTAACTCCCTCAATGAAATGACTAGATTGCGAAATTTACCATCTTATAACGAAGTCAATGAATCGTAACTAAAAAGTATAAAATAAAATAAAAATATTTAAAGAAAAACAAAAAACCCGACTGCGTCGAAACTAATTTTAAAAAATACGTAAAAAAATTAACTTAAATAATAAAAACTAAAAAGAAACAAACAAGCCCAGTAGTTTAGACTTCTGTTATGTAATACTAAATAACTACACAATTTAAATAGTTTTATAATCGATACACACATAAAACAAATCATACATTCTAATGCAGAACAGAACGACTCACAGTCGGGGCCCCTTGGGAAGATTTGATTGGTAAAATTTGAATGGGCCCCGACTGTGAGTCGTTCTGTTCTTGTTTGTTTCTTTTTAGTTTTTATTATTTAAGTTAATTTTTTTACGTATTTTTTAAAATTAGTTTCGACGCAGTCGGGTTTTTTGTTTTTCTTTAAATATTTTTATTTTTTAACCCAAAGGTTGACTGGTAGAGAATGCCTTGTTGCATTAAGTCCGCCTATGTACCACTACTGTACATGAAGTTTAAATAAATAAATACTGGAACAGTAAATTCGATGGTATTAGAATTCAATTTCAATTAACGCAAACACTGCTAGGTATTTTTTAGTTTTATTATGAATTTCCTATGTCTACGTTCCACCTTCCTCCATCATCAGATCAGTTCGATAGTTTTTTTTTTCGGTGGGAAAATCATCTTATTACATCCCCCGCTCTTGGACGGAGCGAGAGATAGTGTCAGACTGTTACTGACTAAAAACCCACTCCTGTTCCTTCGTTGCCTTTCGTACCAGGGCCGAGTCTTCCTTTCAGAATCAGACCCTTGGCCCCAGTATGATTCGACCCTGATGGGCCCCTACAGTTGCTGACATCTCCTTGAGGCGCGCGTGAAACAGTACGCGCCGTCGACGACTTGGGCTCGGTCCGGACGGTCGGACGGCGAGCTACCCATTGCCCACCACCCGCAAGCCCGCGCCTACGGTGGCTGGAAATCGGGATCAGAATCCCGGCGGTGGTTGGGGCGTGAGGACCGTTGCCTCACGCGATCGGCCGCCTCTTTTGCTAGTATTAGTGCTTCGCAGAAAGAGGCGACCGCCTGCCACTCCTCCTCGCTCCGGACCATGGCCTGTACCAAGGCCCAGCGCGAGAGATCACCGCCGCCGATCGCCCCCACGAGGACACGGGGTTACTCTGCCTAAGCGGGGCACACCTCCACCGTGTGCTCCACCTAGTCCTCCGGGCGGTACACGCAATTGTGACACCCGGGCGATTCTTGTTGGTGCAGGAACCTCCCGAACTTACCATGTCCGGTTAGGACCTGCGTCATGCGGAAGGTATGGACGCCGTGTTGCCTTTTCAGCCACTCCTCAAAGAGGGGACTTACCGCCATAATTATGGCGTGCCCAAGATCAGTTTGATATTCGTTATAGCCAAAGTGCATCTCATGACAACTCTAATAAGCCAACAAACACAGCTAGGATACATTGATTAATTACAGAGTTCCGGTGCCTATCCTCCGGCTCCATCATCATCATCATCACTTCGATGATACTATTTTCAACCTAATTATTCAGAACCATATATTTATTTGAATTGTCATGGTCGCTTAACTGTCTTCATTGTGATATCTATGTGAGTATGAAGTTCCGTTGGCCATTCCTGGTCTTCTTCATCAGTTCCACTTCATCAAATGTTACTTTTTGACTGTAAATGCTTATGTTTTCGATGAAAATACCAAAATCATTATATGGTTGCCTATAATATTTGAGTAGTTCCCTCGATTCCCTATGGATCCCATCATCAGAACTGAATTTTGAAAAAAATTGGACCAATCTGGAAGCATATCCTTTAAGAGGAAAAAAAAATTTTTGCAAATCGGTCCATAAACGACGGAGTTCTGAGGTAACACACAAAAAAAAATAAAAAGACATACAACCGAATTGATAACCTCCTCCTTTTTTTGACTTTAATTTCAGAAGTCAGTGTTTCTAGACTAGTATTGTTTGCTTGTTATCTAACACCGACTTACGAAATTAAAGTTATTTTGATCGTTTTATTGTTTTGTTTTTTGTAGTGAAGTCGGTTATTTTTTTGGATTTTTATTTCACACTTTTTAGTTGTGATGCACTTACAGCCAGAGTAGGTACCTATTTCTCATGATAATTCGAATTAACCCAAACACTGCTTTTTTTTTTTTTTTTTTTTTCGGTGGGAAAATCATCTTATGACATCCCCCGCCCTTGGGCGGGGCGGGAGATAGTGTCAGACTTTTACTGACTAAAAACCCACTCCTGTTCCTTCGTTGCCTTTCGTACCAGGGCCGAGTCTTCCTTTCAGAATCAGACCCTTGGCCCCGGTAGGCTTCGACCCTGCTAGGCCCCTACAGTTGCTGACATCTCCTTGAGGCGCGCGTGGAACAGCACGCGCCGTCGACGACTTGGGCTCGGTCCGGACGGTTACCGGACGGTCGGACGGCGAGCCACCCATTGCTCGTCGTCCGCAAGCCTGCGCCTACGATGGCCGGAAATCGGGATCGGAATCCCGGCGGCGATTGGGGCGTGAGGACCGTTGCCTCACGCGATCGGCCGCCTCCTTTGCTAGCATTACTGCTTCGCAGAAGGAGGCAACCGCCTGCCACTCCTCCTCGCTCCGGACCATGGCCTGTACCAAAGCCCGGCGCGAGAGATCGCCGCCGCCGATCGCCCCCACGAGGACACGGCGTTGCTCTACCCAAGCGGGGCACACCTCCAATGTGTGCTCCACCGTGTCCTCCGGGCGGTCCACACAATGGTGACACCCGGGCGTTTCTTCCGCACGAATCCGGTGTTAGGATACATTATTTTATTATGAAGTCCCCATTCACCTCCCGGCTCCATCATCAGGTTAGTTCGATAGTAGGTACCTTATAGCCAAAGTGCTTATAATGACAATTCTAATAAGCCCAAACAGGCTAGGTTACATTGATTAATTAGGGAGTTTCAGTGCCTACCTTCCGGCTCCATCATCATCATCAGATCACTTCGATGATACCATTTTCAACATAACTATTCAGAACCATTTATTTATTTATATTGTCATAGTTACTTAACAACAACATACCAGAGAATGGGCAGCAGCATCCTCTGTACATTACAACAACCAAACTGCGATCGCCAACCCGTCTGCCAAGCGTGGCGATTATGGCAACCCCCCCCCCCCAACATGAAAAACAGAAACAAAAAATGGCCCCTAGTGCCCGGCAGCCCGTCTACCCTTGACTCCGGTAGCGGTCAAGGCCACGACGAGGCAAGGGGTGCGAAGAATCTCCGGATGAGATTTGGCTACCCATCTATGAAACGACTCGACCTGGCAACTTTTAACACGCGTACACTGAGGACTGACGAGAAGATCACCGAACTGGAGGAGGAATTGAGCAGGTTGCGATGGAGTATTGTGGGATTGTCTGAAGTCCGAAGACAGGGGGAGGATACGATAATTCTCAAATCCGGTAACCTGCTCTATTTCCGGGAGGGTGACCAGCAGTCCCAGGGTGGTGTCGGGTTTATAGTCCACAAGTCCCTTGTGAACAATGTGGTGAGGATCGAGAGTGTGTCGACCAGGGTGGCGTACCTTATACTCAGAATATCATCAAGATATTCGCTGAAGGTCATACAGGTCTACGCCCCGACCTCGACACATCCCGACGACGAAGTAGAATCCATGTATGAGGATATATCAAGAGCCATGCATGGTTCTAAGACTCACTTCACCGTGGTCATGGGGGACTTTAACGCGAAACTGGGCAAACGAGACGGTGACGAGCTGCGAGTGGGGCAATTTGGATTTGGACGTCGGAATCACCGGGGACACCTACTGGCTAGCTTTATGGAGAAGGAGGACCTCTATATGATGAATTCCTTCTTCAAAAAGCGTGAGCATAGAAGGTGGACCTGGCAAAGTCCTGACGGTGCAACTAGAAATGAGATTGACTTCATCCTGTCGACGAAAAAGCAAATATTCAATGATGTCTCTGTGATCAACGCGGTGAAAACTGGAAGTGATCACCGCGTCGTAAGAGGCACATTGAATATTAACATTAAGCTCGAAAGGTCTCGACTGATGAGGTCTACGCTCCGTCCAGCACAGATCCAGATCCAAAACCCCGAGAGCTTTCAGCTCGAACTCCACAATCGTTTCGAGTGCCTAGGAAGCTCCGTGGATGAATATAACGATGGGTTCGTGGAAACTGTCCATACGGTCGGGTCTAAGTTTTTCAAGACTCACCGTACAAATAAAAACAAGAAGCTCTCCGATCCGACCCTCGAGCTAATGAAGAAGAGGCGTGAGATGATTCTGCAGTCTTCAGACGATGCGTGCATATACCGGCAGCTCAATAGACAAATCTCGAAGTCCCTGAAACGTGACCTTCGCCGCTTTAATACCGCAAGGATTAAGGATGCGATTGAGCGGAATAAGGGCTCTAAAGTATTTGCACGAGATCTGTCTATTGGGCAAAGCCAGCTCACGAAACTGAAGACCGACGATGGCAGAGTCATATCCGCCAAATCGGAGCTTCTGGGAGAGATCGAGGCTTTTTATGGACAGTTATACACGTCTATCGCTAAACCCGCTGTAAATCTAGTGAACGACCCAAGAGCTAGATTGACTCGACACTATACCGAAGATATCCCGGACGTCAGCCTGTACGAGATTAGGATGGCTCTGAAGCAGCTGAAAAACAACAAGGCGTCGGGTGAGGACGGAATTACGGCCGAACTCCTGAAGGCGGGTGGAAAACCGGTCCTTAAGGCCCTTCAGAAGCTATTTGATTCCGTCATACTCGAGGGAAAAACGCCACAGGCGTGGAGCAGAGGCGTGGTGGTACTCTTCTTTAAGAAGGGCGATAATGCCCTGCTTAAGAATTATAGGCCCATCTCGCTTCTGAGTCATGTCTACAAGCTGTTTTCCAGAGTCATCACGAATCGTCTCGCGCGCAGGTTCGACGACTTCCAGCCTCCCGAACAAGCCGGATTTCGTAAAGGCTTCAGCACCGTGGACCACATACATACGCTGCGGCAGGTTATACAGAAGACTGAGGAGTATAATCAGCCTCTCTGCTTAGCGTTTGTGGACTACGAGAAAGCCTTTGATTCGATTGAAACTTGGGCTGTACTGCAGTCTCTCCAACGGTGCCAAATTGACTATCGGTATATCGAAGTGCTGAAGTGTTTGTACAAAAACGCCACTATGTCAGTCCGACTACAAGACCAGACCTCGAAACCTATCCTCTTGCAGCGGGGTGTGAGGCAGGGAGACGTTATTTCTCCGAAACTGTTCACGGCAGCAATGGAGGATGTCTTCAAGGTTTTGGAATGGAGAGGGCTAGGCATTAATGTCAATGGCGAGTACATCACTCACCTTCGGTTTGCCGACGACATAGTAGTCATGGCTGAGACTACGGAGGAGCTCAGTATAATGCTTGGTGACCTCAGTAGAGCTTCCGAAAGAGTGGGACTTAAAATGAACATGGACAAAACCAAAGTCATGGTAAACAGCCATGTAGCACCCACTCCTATCAAGGTCGGGGACTCTACACTCGAAGTTGTAGACGAATACGTTTACCTGGGACAGACGGTCCAGTTGGGAAGGTCTAACTTCGAGAAAGAGATCAATCGTCGAATCCGACTCGGCTGGGCAGCGTTCGGGAAGCTGCGCGGTGTCTTCTCGTCCAATATACCACAGTGTCTCAAGACGAAAGTCTATGACCAGTGCGTGTTGCCAGTGATGACATATGGCTCCGAAACGTGGTCGCTTACAATGGGCCTCATTAGAAGGCTTAAAGTCACCCAAAGGGCAATGGAGAGGGCTATGCTCGGAGTTTCCTTGCGTGATCGAATCAGGAATGAGGATATCCGCAGGAGAACCAAGGTTGCCGACATAGCACGAAGAATCGCCAAACTAAAGTGGCAATGGGCAGGGCACATTGCTCGCAGAACAGATGGCCGTTGGGGCCGAAAGGTTCTGGAATGGCGACCACGTACCGGAAGACGTAGCGTTGGAAGGCCTCCTACAAGGTGGACCGATGACTTGGTAACGATTGCGGGAGTCCGATGGATGCGAGACGCACAGGACCGTTCGTTGTGGCGACGCTTGGGGGAGGCCTATGTCCAGCAGTGGACGTCTTTCGGCTGAAATGATGATGATGATGATGATGAGTTACTTAACTATCTTCATTGTGATAGATATGTGAGTATGAAGTTCCGTTGGCCATTCCTGGTCTTCTTCATCAGTTCCACTTCATCAAATGTTACTTTTTGACTGTAAATGCTTTTTTTTGGTATTCTTGATGAAAATACCAAAATCACTATATAGTGCCTAGAATATTTGAGGAGTTCCCTCGATTCCTCATGGATTCCACTATCAGACCTGGATTTGAAAAAAATGGGACCAATCTGGAAGTAACCGAGTAGTATATTTGCATCGGCACATCAATCTTTGAAATAATCAAGTTATTTACCGCAACCGCTATGTCCCTGCATTTTAAATCTGTAATATCTTCGAAAATATTCACTTAATCTATACGGTGTAAAGAGCCATATTGATCTATATTAAATGAACAATTTATTTAAGGTACTTAATTGGATAAAGATTAATGCTGTATTGCTTAAAATCGTTTCGTAAATAAGCCATTATTTCTCATAAAAAGTAAAGGATAAAAAATGGTTATTGTGGGTTATACCTCAAAGATAGGCATATACCATTGCGGACTTTTTTGTAGATCTTTTTAAGGTGTACAATACTGTAGTACATTATTTTGATCTATCTCTTAGGGTTCAGCCAGCGTTTGCAATGTAAGCGCAAAAAAATGTGTTTATTTACGACATCACATTAGAAACCTCTAAAATCATCAGTGTTTCTCTACTATATTGTGCGTGTATTATACACATAAACCTTCCTCTTGAATCACTCTATCTATTAAAAAAAACTTCATCAAAATCCGTTGCGTAATTTTAAAGATCTAAGCATACATAGGGCCAGACAGACATGAAAAGCGACTTTGTTTTATACTATGTAGTGATGGTCCATATTAACGTTTTAACCGCCTATGGATATATGTTTCAGGCAAATAAATGAATTATTATTTTTATTATTATGCGCCAAAAATTCTTGCGTTTATTCCGATAGAGTCGCACATCCACGACCAAATACTCCATCTCGTCAGCTCTTCTGTCACCTATGGGGATTGAAAAGTTAAACGAGATGGAGTCTGGAGAATGCAAAGAGTCACAAACACACGACCCTGGCGAATAGGACACGAAAACACTCGTCGTACCAATCCGACGCAAGTTGTTAAGGCCAGGTTCTACTCATCTTGAACTTTTTAAACCTCTGGAAATTCACCAATATAAAAAAGAACACAATAAAAAATTATTATTAACAAAACATAATATAAATTAGTTTGCTCGATAAAAAAAAATCGCGAATCTGACCCTAACTTACGATTTCAAACGCGTATGTCTACGAGATTACGTCACGGAAATATTTGAAAGTTACAAAAAGTAATAAAGCTTGTTTTTTTAAAAGGGCCTCGCAAAAACAAAAATCTTGTATAGTTATTGTTTTTTGTTTTTATAATATATATAAAACTGCTGTTACGGGGCCCGAAATCGACATAGACTCGGGCGAAGTTCATACAAAATACTCAGTGAGAAAATTTGTTTTTTTTTTACTCGTATATTCCGTATTCGGTTGTGGTGGTGTGATAAGCAGATGCTCCTTGTAAATCACGGGTATTCAGCCGCACCCGGTTAAACTGGAAGCCGACCCGAAGCTAGTTGGAAAAAAGGCTAGGGAGATGATGTTGACCGAGTATATTCCATATACGTATATATCCGTCATTTGCTAGAGAAGTATTGGGACAACCCTAATTATTTTATGTGCAGCTACTACTACTGCTACGTCGGTATGCTATACTCTAGCAACTCGATGTCAGTGCTCTAGACTTTGAAACTCTGACTCGACGAGTGCCTCATTACTAATCATTCTCTTGGTTCACTTCTCAATTGATTCAGGTGCATCGAGCTGATATCTGGCAGATCCGTCTCAAAGATGAGAGCAGTAGTCCTTACACGATCGAACTTGTGCTTGATAAAGTTTTGCTAAGATCCCCAAACTTTTTCCAGCTTTTTGGCCCTCTGCTCTGATGTATGACCATAAATTTTACACTTTTTCACCGTTTAAATCAGTACTTTGTGGCGCAATGTGAAATTCAGTAAGATAGCGAGGAAAGCTATATAAACCGCAGGGCACGCTGCATGTGGTTACAGAAAGTACTGTAATGTTTTAACAAAGGAAAATGCACATTAGGTACAATTAATACTGTCAATTACGGTACAAGCACATAACAGCACATACTCAACACGTCAACAACGTCGACAGTATATATTTTTATCTACATACTATGTTCTGCCAGCGGCTTCGACCGCGTGAAAGTGATATATATCATACCATACAAACTTTGAACCTCCGTTTCCTCGCCTGAGGGATTGAATTTTGGAAAATTCTCTCTTAGTGATCGCCTACGTCATAAAAGAAAACCTTGTGCAAAATTTCACGCTCCCAGTCCCAGTAGTATTGGCTGTGCGTTGATATGTCAGTCAGCAGTCAATTTATCATATTAAAAATATACTTAAATATTGTGAAAGCAATAAACAGAGCCAGTGTTGAAGATGTTCCACAAATCATAAGGTTATCTGTAAGTTAAAAAATAAAATAATAGGTAATAATACGAGAGAGATACATTGGCCCTGGAACGCAAAGAGCAACTGCAGGAACACAGGTAGGTTTTTTTAAAAACTGTGGTCTTGTTTATTTTAGTAGTATCCCCGGCCCCCGACTCATGATAGCGGAAGGAACTATGGGATTAAAGTTGGTGTGTTCTCCCTAGACGAAGAGAATCCATGAGGAGCCACACATAAAAAAGGTCCCTGTCAATGAATGAGTCGGTGAAATATTTGGGTTCTTCTCAATATTCACATACAGAAATATTCAGCTCAAAGTTTTAAAAGTGACTGGACTTGTAGATTTAAGAGGCCGTTTTCCTCAATACCTACCTTGTTATCTAAATGATGTCTGAATTTAAAGCTCTTGGGAGAAACCACGAACGCTATCTATCTGTGTTTTATCTCATAAGGTCACGCTCTTTGAATAAGTAAAACAAATTTATAAAACAATATATCCTACTTATAGGTATAACGGGTATGATCGTCGCATGCAAAATAATCATGTAAATATTATTCTTGCTTTTACACACTATTATCTACATTTCTTTTAATGTCTCCCTTACGAGATTACTTTGTTGTGTCCGTCTGTCAAAACTAGATGAGGCCGGTGTTTCTAGCTGACTACCCTGAGAAGAAACACCGAAACAAATATAAGGCCGTTTATGGTCCATTTTATAAGATACTTTCCGTTGACCTAGAATCCTCTCTATCTCTAATCTTCACTATCTCTTTTGGCTCTTTCGGACATTCCTACAGCTCTGGTTGGGATCGGCCCTTGGGCGCCCCGAGAATTACGCCGACATCTCATCCCTCGATGAGATGTCGGTATTATGCCGACATCTTATCCTTCGATGAGATGTCGGCATAATTGTCGGGATGCGTGTAGACACATCGCGCCGTTCCAGACTAGTCCGTACCCAAAACCGCGCCTACCTTGGCAGGAAATTGCACTGCGACTTCCAACGCCCAGGGCGTCTTCTGCGGCAGCCAGGGAATTAGGATTACCTCTCCTTCACTCACATTACTGTTTCACTGAAGATTGTATCTGCTTCTCATGCCCTCTAGCTTTGTACCATGGCTTGGACCAGGGCTGGACGCGAGAGGTCGCCACCGGCCTATCACCTTCTCGATTTTTGAAAATTTAACTTTTAAGGGGGTTGAACGGGGTCCAAAGTTTGTATGGAGAAATTATTTTCACGCAGGCGAAGCCGCTGGCAGAAGCTAGTTAGATATAATTCCGTAAATAAATACGTGTTATGGCCGCCAATCCTTATATATATAAAAGAAAGTCGTGTTAGTTACACTATTTATAACTCAAGAACGGCTAAACCGATTTGACTGAAAGTTGGTGGGGAGGTAGCTTAGAACCAGGAGACGGACATAGGATACTTTTTTTTTTTTTGAGTAGGGTAGAGTAGGGTAGAGTAGGGTAGAGTAGGGTAGAGTAGAGTAGGGTAGAGTAGGGTAGAGTAGGGTAGAGTAGGGTAGAGTAGGGTAGAGTAGGGTAGAGTAGGGTAGATAGAGTAGGGTAGAGTAGGGTAGATAGAGTAGGGTAGAGTAGGATAGAGTTGGGTAGAGTAGGATATAGTAGTCAGTTGACGGGAGCGAAGCCGCGGGCAAAAGCTAGTTCAACATATAACTTGACGCTGATCTGCAAAATGTAAAAAAAATAATTTCGCGATCTACCCTGGTGCTTTCACATTAACCCCACCTGTGTTCCTTCAGTTGCTCTTGGCGTTCCAGGGGTCACGGTAACTCTTTCGAGCAATCCCGCAGCCCTGGCAGGTAGTTCACCTAGTATCGTTTTTGAAATTGCTCTGTGCGATAAGACCACCCATTGTACACTTATTAGGGTTCCGTACCTCAAAAGGAAAAAACGGAACTCTTATAGGATAACTTTGTTGTCCGTCTGTCTGTCTGTCTGTCTGTCAAGACCCTTTATCTCGGGAACGTGAGAAGGTATTGAGTTGAAATTAAAACCATATACTAAGGTCTGCGGTCTCTTAAAGCTGTGAAAAAATCAAACTTCTGAGTTAACGGAAAAAAGATACGGCCGTTTATGACACTCTCTAAGGAATCAAAAGTCATAGGGTACTTTTCCGTTGACCTAGAATCCTGAAATTTGGCATGAAGCAAGGTCTCATAGCACAAGTATACGAAAAAATCTGAAAACTGAAAATTTGTAGTTACGTAACAAAAAAACTTTTTGCGATTCGGAAAAATCTATGTAACTCAATTCGGGAATTAAACTGTTTTCATAGGTAAGTTTGTACGGAACCCTCAGTGTGCGAGTCCGACTCGCACTTGCCCGTTTTTTTTAATAATGTTTGTCCCGTATTTTTTGTTTATGTGGTGTACAATAAAGAATATAATACATGTATAATAAATAAAATAAAAAAATATAAAAATTAACTACAGTAATACGTTTATCAAGATTATATTTCGAAAGAAATACAAGTTTTCCATAGTCTAGAACTGAATTTACAGCGACGATACGACAGTTTATTACATATCTGAGATGTTAATCTCGTAACAAAACACTTTATGGGCTATACTCATTTTAATTGGTGCAACCGAGAGAGTTAAACTAACCCCATAAGACAAGTTGGAATTCAAGTTATCTTATAAATATATAAAAGGGAGAAACTGACTGACTGACATATCAACGCACAGCTGAAACTACTAGGACAGGAGTGAAATTTTGCACAAGGTTTTATGACGTAGGCGAGCACTAAGAGGATTCTCAAAATACACCGCTTAACGGGATGAAATAGGGGTTCAAAGTTTTATGGAGATGCCTACTATCATGCGGGCGAAGTCCCTGCTGGAAGCTAGTCTAAGGATATTTAGACGAAGCCCTCAGTCAGATGTAGACGACTCGGTTAATAATGTCGCCTAGAACCCATAACCACGTTTGAGAGTGTGCCCTTAAATTTTACGATCTCAAGTAAATTAAATGAAATGACTTGAGGATTTTGTATGCAAAGATATACAATAAACAAAATCTAAGGAATATGCTTTCAATTATTTATCGAGTTCTGAGTATAAATGTAGATGGATGGAGAGGGAGAGGGAGGCCAAAGAAAAGATGGATGGATTGTGTGAGGAGTGATATGAAAGAAAAGAGAGTTATTCATAGTTTGACGGGAGACAGGACAGAATGGAAGAAAAAAACGTGTTGCGCCGATCCTAAATAATATGGGATAAGGGCAGGAAGATGAAGAAGAAGAATTCTTTCAATTATTTGAGACGTGCATCTGGTATAAAGTTAGGGCCTTTTTTTCTGGTCAAAAATTGACAATGACTCGTCCCACTCTGGATGAAGTGCGATGGAATGTCAGATTTTTACTGATTAAAACCCACCTGTATTACTTCGCTTGCCCTTCGCATTCCAGGGCCCGGCTGCGGTAACTCTTTCGAAGAATCCCACAGGTGGTCTGGTAGACGTTTTCATAACATAGTATGAAGTAGGCACTCTTACACACAGTTTTAATTGGATGGTGGGGAAATATTGGTCCAGATGGCTTAATATTGGTCGGACCAAATTTGAGTCAGACCGACACGAAAGAAGAAGAAGAAGATGGTGGGAAATCGCGCAAAGATTTCTGACTGATGAGCGAGAAGGCGTGTCAGAGTTTTACTGTCTAAAACCCATCTATGTTCCTTTAGTTGCCCTTTGTGTTCTAGGAAGGAAACCCATGGTGTTTCCTTTTTAGAAATTCCCCATGGCCCTAGGGAGCATCGGTCTTGCTCAGTCTTGCTGGACCTCTACGGTTTTGCTGAAATCTCTTTCCAGGCGCGCGTGGAATACTATGCGCTGTCGATGACTGCAGGGGCTCGGTCCTGCCCCCCTAGCCAAGTCACAAACGATAAACGTAACCTCTCAGTAGTCTTTAATAGATTTTCAACTTTATGTTATTGGATATAAAGTTGAAAATCTATTGATGATTACATAGTGTTTTCGTTCGTTCCGGTCGCTAACGCTCAGTAGTCTTTAATAGATTTTCAACTTTATGCTCTAAGGTATAAAGTTGAAAATCTATTGGAGATTACTAAGCGTTCACGTTTATCGTTTGCAACTTGGCTAGGGGGGCTTAGCTGACGGCCGGGCGGCGAGCTACCCATTGCTCATCGTCCGCAAGCCCGCGCCCACGGAGGTAAGTGCTAACGTAAAATTTTATTTCTAAACAGTATTTTTAGGTTTGGTACAGAAACTTCGAAAACAAAAAGTCTAGTCAATCGCTTTACACAGCTATTGACAATGCATCAATCCAGTTGCAGTTGCAATACAAAAATAAAAACGTCGGAAAAACTGCCGCATTTAACTCCCTCTACTAATAAGACTACTCCACACTCCGTTTCAGCGGGAAACTCAGGGAAACATAACTACTTCGATATAATAAAAAACTGGGCAAGTGCGAGTTTGACTCGCGCACTGAGGGTTCCGTACAAACTACAATTCCCAAATGGGATCACTTTGTTGTCCGTCTGTCTGTTGTCTGTCTGTCTGTCTGCGTGTCTGTATGTCTGCCTGTCAAGACCCTTTATCTCGGGAACGCGTGGAGGTATCGAGTTGAAATTAAAACTCTAAGTACCAATAAATCAAAAACGGCTTTAAATTGTACCTACGTAAAGTAATTAGAAACAGCGTGAGAGCAACTGCGTATTTGAATGATTTGTGGTGCGACAATTTAATCTCATTTAATAAGTCAAAAACGGATATCGAAGACAAATGACGACACTCTCCAGTGAGTGACTACAATCGTTTTGTGCAGGGGCTTTTAGAAAACCTCATGGGTGCTCATGCTCATTTGATGGACTCGCAAAAGTGGCGAAGTGTGAGAAGAGAAAAACACACTGATCGACCGACAAATAAATAAATGTCCTACTTACATACTGCGTACTTAAATACTAATTATGTTTGATAAAAATGTAAAATGAAGCCAATACATAAAAATGAAACTAGTTTTTAGTATCAAGAAATATTATAATTTATACGTAACCTCTAAGGCGATTACTGATCTGCAGTTTCTTGATGTCTATTCTCAGGGGTACTCGGCACCCACTGTTTATTTCTCTTGGGTGCTCGAGCCCCCGAGCACCCACGGAGTCGGCGCCCCTGGTTTTGTGCTTAAACTTAAATAATTATACGAATTTTAAGAATGTTTTCTCCGATTTATTAGTGTTGGTCTATACATATTTTATTCCATTTGATTAAATTAACGACATCAAGAAATTTATCCATTACCTATAAATAGGTTAGGATTGGATAGGAATAGGTTTTCTTTCTGGATTGGGTGTGTTTTTTCAATATTTCTGCAGCATCTAGCATCTGATATACCTATCTATACTTCTAAGTATTACCTACTCTCGTGAACCCAAGATAATCATGTATGAGCCGCTTTATCAACCTCGTAAGTGTGTGTGGGTGTGTTAAATGAGTGGTATCACTCTGAAGACAACCTCGAAAGCAGGTGTTTCGTTATTATTTAATAAATCTGCTCTGCTCCCGCTTAAATACTGTGGTATTAGGGCTAAGAACCGGTCTGAGTACCATTCCGTATGAAGGTATAATGCCTTTATCACCTACCTAATATAGAGTGAATGACTCGAATATACTAGAAAGAAGTTACTTGTCGCTTAAATATGGTCAAAATGAGCATAATAAAGTAAATACATCTGTTGTGAGTGATTGATGTACAATACTATGTTTAGTTGAGGCACATCACTATCTGTAGAACATGGCGTCCGTCCTGACTAATTGTAATGGTCGCATAAAACTTTTAAATAAACGTGCTTTCATTAATAACGTGCTTTCATTAATATATATCAAGAATATTACTTACAACATCGTCACCATGATGATGATGATGAGAATAATGAAGAAGCTACATTAATGAATAGGCATTCTTAAGTATCTACTTAATGACTTTAAGTTCCACTACCTATCTCATAATTTGAAACACCATTTTTATCTTTTGTAACCGAGCATTTTCACTTGTACCTATCTAGTCGTTCGGTTTTCCACTACATGACCTGCATTCAATGACCAGTTTCCCTTCCCATGCTCATGAGATCTACCAATTAAAAAAATATAAGTAATTACCAATATAAAACAAACGGTCATCATCATCACCATTTTAATCGGAAAACGTCTACTGCTGGAAATAGGCCTCCCCCAAGTGTCGTCACAACTAACGGTCCTGCGTCTTGCATTCATCGGATTCCCGCCACCTTCACCAGTTTTTCAGTCCATCTTGTGGGAGGCCAACCAACGCTGCGTCTTCCATTGCGTGGTTGCAACTCCAGAACCTTTCGGCGCCATCGACCATCTGTTCTGTGAGCAGCAATCCTTAAGCATGCAAGGACATCTGAGCATAGCACTTTCTATTGCCCTTCGGGTGACTTTAAGCTTTCTGAAAACAAACGGTGCCTACAATAATATATCCTTTGTTTCTATACTCCAAGTTTCCGAGACAATTTTGGAAAATTGCGATGACGGTACCAACATAATGGACCACGCCAGCCCACCCGCAAAGTTTAATTTACCCCGAGAAACATCACTCGCGAAACGCAATGATGAGATAAATTTAAACTCGGAGACAAAGGTTATAAAGGGAAATTATTTCGGATGTTATAAGCAGTTCATTACACTTAACGTTAGCTTGTGGCTGCCACCTCCGCCCTCTCACTAATAATTTGAACAAAACTTTGACATTGGCTTATGAGCTGTTAATGTAGACCTACTTTTGTAATTGAAAGTTAAGTAAGTATCTACTGGGCTCGCTATAATCGCGGCGGTGAGTCCCCTCTTTCATGGCGTCCTCACTTTCCACCTGACAAAAGTCCTCGTCTAAAATAGGTGTTTCAAGATATATATACTTATATCTTATATATAGTCGTAGATAGTCTTCGATTCGGCAGGAAGAAATGCTTGGATGTACCATTGTGTGGATCTCCCGGAAAATACGGTGGAGCATACGGTGGAAGTTTGTCCTGCTTGGGTGGAGCACCGTCGTGTCTTCGTGGAAGCCATAGTACAGGTCATGGTAATGGGAATAGGAAGCTGTCATCTTCGTCGAAACAGTATATGGGCGAAGGAGATGGCCGAAATCGTGAGAGAGAGGACATTCTCACGCCCCAGCCGCCGCAGCAGAAGACACTCCAGGTGTCGCAGGGTGATTCCCGGCCACCGTAGACACGGACTTTTAGACGACGAGCAATGGGAAGCTCGACATCCAGCCGTCCGGTAAAAACACAGCCTGAGTCGACAGTACTGTGTTCCACGCACGCCTCAAACACATGTCAACAAAACTGAAGATGCCCAGTTGGAACGATACCTGCTAGGGCTACGGAAATGTTCACACAGGTGGGTTTTAGTCAGTAAAAGTCTAACACATCCTCTCGCTTCACCTAGGGCGCAAAAAGTTTTTGATGATTTTACACCTCTGCAACTGGCCTCCACTCCATATTGATATTTGCAGATTAAGATAAGCTACTTTTTTATATTAGTAGTAAGATCGCGCTAAACCACTATCTAACCTGATGGAAAGCGACGATGTAGTCGACGATGGAGCACACTTGCCTAGAAGTAACCTATTCAGTCTTAACTTAAAAACCCTAAGGTTGTAATAGCCATCAGGAAACGTAGACTCTGGCAGGGAATTCCACTCTTCAGATGTAGGTACGCACAATTAATATGTTCCCAAAATACTATGTGCGCATGGGTGGGGATGTTCAACATATACCAGCGGTGCATAGCCGTACGTCTAGTGATCCGATAATACCGAAGTTCAACAGATAGAAAACCGAGAGGATAACAACTCGGCATCGATGCTCAAGACTTGGAAGCTTCGACTTGACAAGTGCATTATTACCAATGATCCTCTTGGCTAGCTAGTGCGATGCGCTCGAGTTAATTGAGAAGTTCCTCAATTAATTCAAGTGCATCAAACTAATATCTGGCAGATCAGTCCCAAAGCATGATAGCATAATCAGTCTTTAAATGTTCTCACTGCTGGGACTCAGGCCTCCTCTCTAGGAGAGGAAATGGGCCGTACTTCACCACGCGGGCCCAGTGCAGGTTGGTCAGACCCAAAGATGAGAGCTGTATTCCTGCTGTGTAAAGTATTGTTTAACCTTTGCTAGGATACCCAACTTGTTGGCAGCCAACTGAGCCTTTGCTCCAATGTATGGCCCTAAATTGAGATTGGATGTTAACGTAACACCAAAAAAGATCAAGATGGTCGGTTCTCGGCACAGTTACACCCCGAAAAGTTGGAGCACGGTAGAACTGGCTCCTCTTAACGGTAAAAAGACAAGCCTGTGTTTTAGCAGCATTGAACCTCACCAAATTAGCATTGCCCTATTCGGAGACCGCCTGCAAGGACAAGTTCAAACGCTCAATTATTGCCTCTCGGAAAGACTGGATTTGTGACTCACTAGCTCGTGCGTTGGACACGTAACTTTCAGGGCTGAAACTGTGTAAAGAGGACGCCCGCGTGGTCCCATACAAAAGTGCTCCGTAGTGGGGACCCCCGCGGGTATGACTCCGCGCCCGTTTTGCTTCGTATATTAGGTTCCCCATCGACACGACTACATGCACACCAAAGTTGAACTAGCGACACTGCGTAGATATTGACAATAATTCGGTTTTGGCTTACTCAACAACAGTGCTGTCATCTGTACATCCAAAGGTACCGGGCTTAAGGAGATCATTTATGTGCAGTAAGAACAATGTTGTCTTGGGACTTACCATGACCTGTTATAGCAGGACTGAAGATCACAGACCCCTGAGGGACCCCGGAATTAAAGGTCAATGGACCTTAAAGGTCAACAGACCAGACCTCGATTGACTGAATTGTGTTTCTTAAACAGACACCGCAGCTCTTCTGTTGTAAAACTAATATATCTAATTAACTTAAATTATTCCTATGCAAGATAAAGGCCTTCCGCCTTTTTAGGGTTCCGTAGCCAAATGGCAAAAAACGGAACCCGTGGATTCAATCCCTTATGGATTCGTCATGTATGTCTGTCCGTCCGTATGTCACAGCCACTTTTGTCCGAAACTATAAGAACTGTACTGTTGAAACTTGGTAAGTAGATGTATTCTGTGAACCGCATTAACATTTTTACACAAAAATTGAAAAAAAAAACAATATATTTTGGGGGTTCCCCATACTTAGAACTGAAACACAAATTATTTTTCATCAAACCAATACGTGTGGGGTATCTATGGATAGGTCTTCAAAAATGATATTTTTTTTTTTTAGGTGGGAAAATCATCTAATGACAAATCACGCTCTTGGGCGGTGCGTGAGATAGTGTCAGACTTTTACTGACTAAAAACCCACTCCTGTTCCTTCGTTGCCTTCGTCCCAGGGCCCCGGGTTTCGTTTTCACACTACCCACGGCCCCAATAGGCTTCGACCCTGCTGGGCCCCTACGATCTGTTGACATCTCCATGAGGCGCGCGTGGAACAATACGCGCCGTCGACGACTTGGGCTCGGTCCGGACGGTTACCGGACGGTCGGACGGCGAGCCACCCATCGCTCGCCGTCCGCAAGCCCGCGCCTACGGTGGCCGGAAATCGGGATCGGAATCCCGGCGGCGGTTAGGGCGTGAGGACCGTTGCCTCACGCGATCGGCTGCTTCCTTTGCTAGCATTACTTCTTCGCAGAAGGAGGCGACCGCCTGCCATTCCTCCTCGCTCCGAACCATGGCCTGTACCAAGGCCCTGCGCGAGAGATCGCCGCCGCCGATCGCCCCCACGAGAACACGGCGTTGCTCTGCCCAAGGGCACACCTCCACCGTGTGCTCCACTGTGTCCTCCGGGCGGTCCACACAGAGGCGACACCCGGGCGTCGCTTCCGCACGAATCCGGTGCAGGAACTTCCCGAACTTCCCGTGTTCGGTGAGAACCTGCGTCATGCGGAAGGTGAGGACGCCGTGAGGTCTTTCCAACCACGCCTCAAAGAGGGGACTTACCGCCATAATTGTGGCGTGCCCAGCACTGGGTTGCGACAGTCGCTGTCGCCATTTCTCCATGAGAACCCGCCGGAGCTCTGTCCGCCATGCTGCGACTTGTCGCGGCAGTGGAGATTCGCCCCGGCGTTGCATCTCCATGCGCAGATCGTGCATGTGTGCAAGGACTGTTGCCTCCAGATCCCATGGTGGCTGGCCAGCAAGGAGGCTCGCCGCTTCGCGGGAAATCGTCCGGTATCCTCGCACCATCCGTATGACCCTCTGGCACGCGTTCAGCCGGGCCGCCGTCAAAAATGATAATGAGGTTTCTAGCATATTTTTTTTCTAACCTGTATAGTTTGCGCGAGAGACACTTCCAAATTGGTAAAATGTATCCCCTCCCCCCTGTAACTTCTAAAATAAGAGAATGATAAAACTAAAAAAATATACAGGAAAAGTTTTTAACCAGTGCGCAAATTTTGACATGATAAACTTGAATATATTTTAATAAACACATATTTTTTATTTTGATATGTGTTAATAGTAAAAAATAAAGTTATCGCTTACGAGACTTATTTACTTAGAAACTTATTTTATGGACAAGCCACCGCGCGGGTCGAGCGCCGGTCAGCTGATCGGGGCGCTCGACCCGCGTGGATTGTAGGTAAAGTACGGCGGTGCGCGCGGGGTACGGTCACTGACCGCTATTTTAACAATTTCGAACTACTTTTTTAAGTTTAGGTTATAAAGTTATTAGTAAATGTAATTCCCATTTTTCTTTCTTACTTTCATAGGCGACCATCAAAATGCAGAAAATAAATTATAATAAACAATCTAAAATACATTCAAATTAATGCACTTACGTATGTTAGGTACTTACACTTGGGGTATTTAAAAAATAGACATCAACTACTTATTTACAATAATATCCAAACAAAAAGAAACTATTGTTGAACCGAAACACACGTATTGTTCGAAGTAACCTCCTTTTTCCAGACATAAACATGCACGTTTAAATTTTGTATTAACTTTGTTTAGGACACTATTATCACTTCATTTAAATCGGAATTTATTTTCTGTTTCAAGTCATCTAAGCTCTTCATACACCCGGAGTTTCACTGCTTCCCAGAGAATAAAATTACAGGGACTGAGATCTGGGGACCTAGCCGACCACGGTAACACACACGGGCCACACGGGGCTACATAAACGAGACCGATAGAACACGAGTACGTGTCATACGCGCGCGAAGGTGAAACGAAGCGGACATTCGCATACGACTTCCGTGTGTGACGTACTGGGTTGCCGTCGTTGCCGAGCGCCGGCGCTCGATCAAACGCCAGCGCCGCCGCCGCCTCCCCTGCCCCCCCCCCCCCGCCTGCAACCTCCACTCATCCCGCCATGCCGCCGCGCGCTCGGCGGTATTCATTCATAATACTACGATTAAATTGTGTACATGTTTTGCTTATTTCAAACTCGGACAAGGTAGAAAAATGAGAAAAAAAAAGTTATGAACTAAAAATGGAAATGTGTTCTATTACTTACACTGGACCACCAAAAAAAATTTACGCAGTGGTTAAAAACTTTTCCTGTATATGATGTACGATCAAAAGCAAAAGTGCATAGGTACTACAGAAATAAAATCGTGTGAAGCCAGAAATAACGCCATCTAGCGTAAAACCAGATTGAAATGTTGCTATCGACAACATTACATTATACTGTTAATAGATGGCGCCGCTGTGCTTCAAATGATTAATGCTTATTTTTGTACTTTCTTTTTGTTTCTTCAAACATTGAAATAATTTATAATTTCTTTTAAAGAGATGAAGATATTAAAATTGAATATCAATTTATAAATATTTCATTATCTATGTGTTAGTTTTCAAACTTAAGAGGGTAGGTTGAATATGGATTTATAAATAATAACTAGTAGGTAGTATAAATAATACTTAGACCAAAGAGTTATGACTAAGCTCAATTGGTTGTTCGCTAAGTTAATTTCGATTATCTCGTTCCAGCGCCTTTCGTTCAATTTTATTCTCAACCAGGTGTATTGTCTACTTATTTTACCAAAATGAGTAAATATGCTTTGTTATATAGATTTAGTAAAAAGAGCTCAAATAATTGCTATGCATAACCAAGGTAAAAACTTGTCAGAAATAGCCAAAGAGACCGATGTAAACGTAAGTAGTTTTTTTTAACTCTTTTATATAACAAAAAGCTCCTATATAGGGTGACTGGCAATTAGTGTACGATACTTAAACACGTGATTGTGCTCATGATAACAAACAATTTTTATTATGGGAGCAAAGCCGAAATCACGAAAAAAATATCAGCTGTTCAGTACATTAGGCAAACATAAATGTACTGAACAGCTGATTTTATTTCGCAATTTCAGGTTTGTTCCCATAGTAAAAGTTGTTGGTTATCATGAGCACAATCACGTGTTTAAGTATCGTACACTAATTACCAGTCACCCTATATAATAATCATTATTGGATATTATATATTTCTGTTTTATTGTTGCAGAGAAAAACAGTTGTTCTATGGATATGACGATTTGAAGAAGAGGGTTCTTTGAAACACCATCAAAGAGCTTTTTTTTTTTTTTTTTTTTCGGTGGGAAAATCATCTTATGACATCCCCCGCCCTTGGGCGTGGCGGGAGATAGTGTCAGACTTTTACTGACTAAAAACCCACTCCTGTTCCTTCGTTGCCTTTCGTACCAGGGCCGAGTCTTCCTTTCAGAATCAGACCCTTGGCCCCAGTAGGCTTCGACCCTGCTAGGCCCCTACAGTTGCTGACATCTCCTTGAGGCGCGCGTGGAACAGCACGCGCCGTCAACGACTTGGGCTCGGTCCGGACGGTTACCGGACGGTCGGACGGCGAGCCACCCATTGCTCGCCGTCCGCAAGCCTGCGCCTACGATGGCCGGAAATCGGGATCGGAATCCCGGCGGCGATTGGGGCGTGAGGACCGTTGCCTCACGCGATCGGCCGCCTCCTTTGCTAGCATTACTGCTTCGCAGAAGGAGGCAACCGCCTGCCACTCCTCCTCGCTTCGGACCATGGCCTGTACCAAGGCCCGGCGCGAGAGATCGCCGCCGCCGATCGCCCCCACGAGGACACGGCGTTGCTCTGCCCAAGCGGGACACACCTCCACCGTGTGCTCCACCGTGTCCTCCGGGTGGTCCGCACAATGGTGGAACCTCCCGAACTTACCATGTCCGGTGAGGACCTGCGTCATGCGGTAGGTAAGGACGCCGTGTTGCCTTTCCAGCCACTCCTCAAAGAGGGGAATTACCGCCATAATTATGGCGTGCCCAGCACTGGGTTGCGATAGTCGCTGTCGCCATTCCACCATGAGACCCCGCCGGAGCTCTGTCCGCCATGCCGCAACTTGTCGTGGCAGCGGAGTTTCGCCCCGACGTTGCATCTCCACGCGCAGATCGTGCATGCGTGCAAGGCCTGTTGCCACCAGATCCCATGGTGGCTGGCCAGCAAGGAGGCTCGCCGCTTCGCGGGAAACCGTGCGGTATCCCCGCACCATCCGTATGGCACCATCAAAGAGCTGGCAGACTAAAACTAATAAACATGTTGTAGCGTCAAACCATGATAAGGGAGTACGAAGAAAACGGACGTCGGTCGACGAACCACTATGCTGGTTTATTTGACACAAGCGTTGACACTGTCCGTCGTGCTCTTCATACTTAGTGAAAAGCTGCATTATCGGAGGCATGCTTTGAAATCCTTGCTTACAGAAAACCATAAAAGGGCAAGATTGCAGTTTGCTTTGGATCACATAAACTTTGATTAGAGTAATGTCATATTTACTCATGAAAAAACTTTTAAGTTCAGTGAACACGGACGGTTATGTTTGTGGCTACAAGATAATAAATAATTATAATACTGAATTAATATTATTTACTCAGTACTTATTTTCTGTATTAACTGGATACCTTGTTATGTGTGTTTAACTTAATATCCGTATTTAAAACAACTTAAAAAAGTTATGAACACTTGATGTGTGTGTGTTGTTGTGCAATTTTATAGTTTTTAGCCTACATTTTTAATCCTTTTGACCTTTGTGATAAAATTATCTGGTCTTTTTTGTTTTTGTTAAGGTTACATAAGCTTCAATCCTCTTTCCAATTTTGGAAACGAATACTTTCCAGGTTGCCTGGAAGAGATCGCGGAATTCGATAAGGCCGCCAATTGTATGTTTTTTGATATAAGGCTCATATGTATCATTTATTATCTTGGTGTACAATAAAGTATATATAAATAAATAAATACTTAAGCTATGGCCTCAATAAGAAATTATATAAAATATTATAATCTTATTCGGTGATTAATAAACGGTGATTGTTAAATTTGATCAAGAAATTGTAAGAAATAAACATATTATTTTTAATAGTGACTTTTTGTTTGATGAATTTCACTTGAATATTATATTACAAATAAATATCCACTTGTTAGCTTTGATATAATATTCCTTCCGACTTCTTTTGTTTGTTATTCATAACTTACAAAAAGTGTGAGTACTACGTGAGATTTGAACTCATGGCTCATTGATTTACGCATCTATCTGCACATGCTAAACCGCTAGGTCAACATGACTCTAGTTTGAATGATGAAATTATGAACTACAATCAGTTGTTGACGACAATGATGACGCATGTGTCTATTAGTTGTTAAACTAAAAGTCAAGTTTAATACATAACGACAACGACGTGGTACGAGTGACGCGTGGAGGAAAAGTTTTTAACAAGCTCTCTCTGATAACAAGAGGATATAAACGTCAACTTGCGCAAATTTTACCTAGTTAGCACCTTTTTGATGTTTCACTTTCATGGGGTTTGGTGATATATTCCTTTTTTCCTATATTTATTTTGATCAGATTGGCACACAGAGCTGTTCATCTGGGTGCATACATACTTATTAGTACAGTGTCGTAAGTGTTGAAAGTCAATTGATGCATCTTTTCTGCGAGTGTTCGAATTTTTGGTTTGAAAAACTGGTCGTGATCAATTATCGATAAATATGAAATAACGTAAGGGACATTTACCTAAAATGTAAAAATTACCTTACGATGATTGATGTAAGGGTATTTTTTGCAAACCATAAAAATGTCCCTTACCTTAATTCATACTTCTGGTATCGATGATACCTAGATATTCTGTTGTCTCTAATCTGATGATGGCGTTACCCTTGGTGGTGAGGCAGGTGTGAGACGGGTGTCACCTTCAAGACTCCATATTTGCTGTTCTGGATTTTTATTAAGAACTAGCGACCTGCCCCAGCTTCGCACTGGTGTTAGAAATCTTTGAAATTCTTAGGTTTTTTTATATTATGCATATGCATGTAGTATACACCTCAATTTTCCTCACGAATCACTCTGTCTATAAGTAAAAATAGCATAAAAATCCGTTTAACAATTTTAGAGTTTCCGTTTCAGACAGACACGGTGAGGAACTTTTTTTATATAGTAGGATGTAGGTGAGCATCATGCAACGTGTGGATAAGCTTGACGAAACAAACACCATTTAGTTTGTATAATTATCTATTTTATTGCATGTTAGAACTAAAGTGTAATAATTTTATGTTACTAAAAACCTCTTTCTTGGATCGCTGTACATGAAAGATTCCGAAACTTTATTCACACATAATATACTAAACCGATTAAGTGCATGTCTCAACTACACATATTGAAGGGTTCACAGGAAGAAACTACAAATCTAGTAATTATAATTAAGCACAGTTGATAAAATAACCTTTTATGTATAGTATAGGTATTCCTCCAAGAAAATGAAAAACAAAGTTTTTTTTAGATCGTATGAGAAATATTTACAGTCCATGATAGTACCTATAAATAAGAAAATTCAAACATCCTACAGTCATTGGCTCGGGCAAAAAAGCAGTGTTTCTAAATCAATGACGGATAGTTGGAATAAATCAAAAAAATGTTTAGAGTCTCGTTTTAGCATATGTCCATAAGTGTATAAATGTTGTATTTCTAATATAAATAATAAAAATAAAATAATAAACTTTTATACTAATATTATAAATGTGAAAATAACTCTGTCCGTCTGTTACGCTTTCACGATTAAATTACTAAACCGATTTTAATGATATTTGGTAAGGAGTAAGCTTGCACCCCAACAAAGGACATAGGCCACTTTTTATCTGGTTTCGACTTCACGCGGATAAAGTCGCAGACAAAAGCTAGTATTTATATAATAACACTCGAGTAAAAAAAACATTTATTTCAGGCAACCGATAGCGCCCATACAGTAACCACAAAACAGAACACACACACAAACAAATTTTAAAAAAGAAATAAAAAAAGCATGATAAAATTATGAGTAAACAGTTGCATTACCTAAATCAACAAGACAAAATAAGTTATTATATTAAATATTCGTTTAGGTAATCTAAACTTCAACAATTACTGTTATTTTTGCGTTAGGTAATTTAGCCAATTTGATAGTAAATCAGCAACTTTCACAAACACGTAGATGTGTCATTTTTAACAGTTTCACATCTTGATCCCACATAGTTATCATCACATTGACAAAATGGCTCGTCCTCTTCGTTTAGAGTACAGTCACCGTCGTTCAAACAATAACCATGACACGCGTAGACTTCACATCTCTCTCCAGAATAACCAGTATTACACCTGAAATGATGACGATGTGATATGAAATAACTATAACCGATAAGAAGACGAACACCAAGAGGGAGTTAAAGATTTACCTGCATTCAGGATGGCTCTCATCATTGAAATTACAACTGCCTTGGAAACAATAGTTGTGACAGCCTGATACCTCACATCTATCACCTACATAATTCCCGTTACATTGACAAATCGGTTCACTTCTCTCATTCAAGGAACATTCACCATCATTTAAACAAAAACCGTGACAATCGGTTACTTCACATCTTTGCCCGGAATAGCCATCATTACATCTGAAAAACGAAAGTGTTCACAACAGTTATTTTATCTTTACTTCGTACCTTACATAACCGAAGAAAAGTAGTAGAATAGTACATTTTGATACAAGTGGAGAAAGTTTGTCATTGCGACCGAGGCGGAATTTGCCCCAACCGTAGGCGAAGGTATTATGGAGCCAAGTGTTGCAGTGACAAATTTCCACGTGTACACTTACGAAGATATAAATAAACGGGGGGTTGACGCTCGACTCGTGTGGATCGCTTAGCGCCCAGCCTGATACGATAAATGTAATAAATTGTGCTGGGGATGAGCTCGAGCACTTTTTCGCACTAACGCGAAAAACAGTAAATTGCGTGCCAAAAAGTAGTAGGGATAAGGGCGGGTTTTCGAATAAGTGTATTGAAAAATATTTAACCTGCATTCAGGAAGTCCTTCATCATTGAAACTGCAGTCACCGTATAAACAGTAGTTTCCACAATCCACTACATCACATCGCTTACCGGTGTAACCCGGTGTGCATTTGCAAACAGATGTCTCACTAATTTTTGTACCATGGATACAAGTCAGTTCAACGTCTGTAGTACCTTCTGTTTCGGTTGCCTGATCTGTTCCTAAACACGGTTGTTTCTGTTTGGTCTGTTCAATATTGCGAGAGTTATTGGTTATTTCGGCTGTTGGTACCAGTCTCGACGGTGCTTCACATTCTTGTAGTCTCTGAACTTGATTCCTAATTCTATAGTTAGCGGCTATACCGAGTGGCCTTTCACTATAGAACGTGCAAATCTCTCTGGGTTGTACAAAAGTGCTTGTGATCTTCTTTGGTCTCTGCCAAACGGTTGTATAGCTCAAAGTACTATTCATCCAGTAGACATAATCGTCTGAGATGGTCAATTCTTTTGGTGCAGAGAGAAGTTTACGATAAAATATTAGTTTAGAATTTTCATCGTTTAAGTAATTTTCCCTCAAATCTACTTCATGGTGAATCTCATAGTCCGTATAGCCACTAATATAATAATTTGTATGCGTTTGTGGGTCAATGGCAATACTAAATACTGGTAAATATTTGTTCACAACTTCTCTTTCAGAACCATTAAATCGAGCTCTTTCTATGAACTCATATGGGTATTTATATATGTTGGTCCAGTAAATGTACCTGTGAATTGAACACAATTATTTTAAAATTTTATATTGTAAACCTTTTGAAAAAATAATTGGCTACGTAAACTTAATATTCTTATTAATTTATTTTAGATACGAAGTATAAGTGTCTAAAGACTTACTGAGCCCACAGTCAAACCATTGCAACGGTTTTATGGGGTTTATAATTTTACTCACTATTTTAAAATAAAATAAATAAATAATAATAAACGTACCCACTACAGCTGTCCAAAGTAATGTCATTGACGGTCCGGTCATTCATTTTGATTAAAACATTTCCATAAACATTGCTTTCAGATACTTGATCCTTTAATGAAATCCAATTGATGCTACCTTCTTCAATATCGGTGAAGAAGAGCAGCTCTGTTGCCGGGTCGAAGGCGAGATCTTGTATGTTGCTATCATTTCTTTTAATAAAACATCTGACGTCTTTTGAAGCAAAGTTATAACCACATACAGCGCCGTAGTCGCTTTGTTTGTCGACAAACAGTATCGCGTTGTGTACTTCATCATAAGCTATTGCTGCTGGATTATGGGGCGTCAAGTATACCGTTTCAGTTTTAATGCCGTTGGTGTAAAATTTTAGTTGATCTCCTACAGATATGGCGATATCTGAAACAAGAAAAAAATACTTTTCATAAATGGCCCATAAACATACATGATGCTTAAATCAGTGGTCAAACGTTTCTCTCGATCATCGATTAGTACACCAGCTTGATTTATTACAGGCGAGGTCAAATTTGATAGTATAATAACATACTTTTGGAAACTAAGCTTGGAAAAAAGCCTCGTTTGAAATGAAAAATTTCATATGCAAATAAAACGTGAGTATACAATCAATTTTTTACTCAAAATACAAAATTACTTTAATTTTGAAAATCGCTGTTAAATAACAAGAAACAAAATCAATACAACACAATTAACTGGAATCCAATGTAGATATCACCAATATCCTATCAATGTAATTAGTAAATAAGCTGGTCCAAATGTAAATATGTTTTTGACTTTTCGACGATCATTGACGGAATGTCACTTTGTATAAAGACTTTAAACGCTAAATATCCTTGAATACATTAGAAAACCTTGAATAATTATGGTCTTCGAAAAAGACCAAGTCCAAGTTATGACGAGAAGAGTTCACATGTCTTTCATGATATTTCGATAATCGCTATTCTCAATGAAATTTTAATATCACTTTGTTATGAGCTTAAATTAAGTTTAACAGCTTGATTTCGAAACACTATAGGTATATTATGCTCTAAAACCAAGTAGCTGATGGCTCAAAAGGCTGCCTAACTTAAATGGAACAGAGTAGGCCGTATCTGGGGGAATCTGATGGATGCGAGATACACTGGGCGTTGGACCAGTGAGACAGTAAGACGAGGTCCAGGCGGCCAACAAACTTGCCTGGTTCCGCTTAAAGAAGCGCGGGTTTGAGGAAGATGGAAGGAGTGGCCTCTGCCCAGGGTAACTGGTTAGCAAAATAAAAATGCTGCTTTTAGGTACTTACCCCATGAATGCACCAACCTCATGTAAAATGCAAACAAAACCAATACTCGGTGGATTCTACACATTTTTAGATTATTTTACGCTTAAGTCACACAGAATAGTTTTTACAAAAGTAGATACTTAGATGGTACGTCCTATACCGGTGTTCGCTCTTGATATATTAAAACACAAAGTTCGATTATCACTTTTATAGTATACCTAGCGGTGTCTTATCTTAAAACACAAGCAATTGTTCAAATTCCCTACTTTATTAGGGTTCCGTGTTAAAACAAAAAGGAACCCTGGTTACAGTTTCGCCGAGTCCGTCCATTCGCGACTTAACCTTTTGAGTGCGTAATTAGAGACACAATAGTAAGACAATGGCGCGTGAACGCCGGCGTTAATGCCCCCGCATCAACAGCTTAATTGAGACACTCTTATTAAAAAGCTTTATATTGAAATGGTCCATATTAACGTTTTAACCGCCTAGGTTGGATATGTTTCAGGCAAATAAATGAATTATTATTATTATTATTTCCTTTATTTATTTTATATACATATTTTGTACATTTTTAAATATTTCTTAAAACATATATAAATAAAAAACATTTAAAAATATAAAAAATAGTACCCCACCGGTATCGGGAACAGGGTCCAAGCTACCGGCGGTCAGGGCTCCAGAGAAAGGAACCTCCTAACGATACGAGCCGTGTCCAGGAGTACCGCTTTCTGAATCAAGGCCTTGATCCAGCCGCCTAACGCGAGCCTCATAAGGTGTTGGTCGAGGCTCTTGGCTATTAAGCCATTGGCTGACACGACTATCGGTACAATGATCGCTGAGTCCACATCCCACATGTCGACAACTTCGCGAGCCAAGTCAATATACTTGATTTGTTTATCTTTCTCGGCTTTCACGAGGTTCTCGTCATGCGGAACGGATATGTCAACAATCATTGCACGCCTCTCGCTTCGGTCCACCACCACAGGCTACAAGCAGGCAGGCAGGCAGGCAGGTATCAGGCTTATTGGCTACAATAGTCCTGTCAGTGATGATGGGCCGATCCCAGTACTAAGTGATATGACCATTATCAAGAACTGGGTCGGGCTCATACCTGCAGTACGGCACTTCCGATTCCACAAGAGAGTATTTCAGAGCAAGTTGCTGATGGATAATCCTGGCTACAAGGTTGTGTCTATGCAAGTACTCTCCGTTAGCTAGACGAGAACAACTAGATATAAAGAGACGAATTGATTCTCCCGGACGGTGACATGCCCGACAGATGTCAACCGTGCCGTCCTTCACAATAAATCTCCGGTAGTTATTCGTCATGATAACTTCGTCCATAATTGCACAGACAAAACCTTCGGTTTCCCCAAAGAGGTCACCGAAACGCAGCCAGGCTACGGACGCCAATTGGTCTACATCGGGCCCGTGAAAGGCCCGGAAAAAGCGTCCGTGAAGTTCCTTGCTCTGCCATACTTCCCTGCGATCGTTAGTGTCAAGCACTACCGGTTTGCGCCAGTTCTCGTTAGCCAGAGAGAGCAGGGTGAGTCCCTTGTCCACTGTCACTACATCTCGATGCATACCCACGTACATGCATACCCTACACACCTCGCGGTTGTGTAGGGTCTTAGCATTTAAAAAACCTCGACCTCCACACTTCCGCGGGATATACAGTCTCATCACCGACGATCGTGGGTGATGCATTCGGTATGCAGTCAGCAGTGTGCGGGCTCTCCTATCCAGGGCGTCAAGTTCCGTTTGAGTCCATTTGAGTACGCCGAAAGAGTAGGTACATCAATACTGGCATGACCCAACCGTTGAAGGCGCGCACCTTGTTTCCGCCTGAAAGAAGGCTATTGAATACCTTCTTCAGGCGTCCAAAGAAACGTTCCTTCAACGATTGCTTCATGTCAGTGATATTGATTTCTAGAGCTTTCGACATATCTACCCAAATACTTATAGGTATCGGTTGGAGAGAGGGATCTCAGGTTTATGGAATCCGTGAGTTGAGTGCCCACGGATTCCACAACCTCCCCTCGTTTTACATGCATGACCGCACAAAACCACACCAAATCCCATCCTGATGATACTACTGAAGGTTTCAGTTACCTTCAGTAGCTCCATCAGTTGCAGATTGTTGGGGGCAAAAAGTTTCAGGTCATTTTTTTTTTTTTTTAAATTCATATAAACCAGTACTTGACTGCGATCCCACCTGATGGTAAGCAGCGATGCAATCATTGATGGTGAGGCGCACTAGTTTATTAAGAGCCTATTCACTCTAGCCTTGAAGACACCTAAATTATAGTTGGACGGGAAGACCGCAGCAGGCAAATTGTTCCAGTCCTACGATGTACGCGGTATAAACGACGAAGCGAAACGCTTAGTCCGGACCGTTGAAGTTTCAACAACGCAAGGATGGATACTCGCCGTACGTCGGGTTGTCCGATAGTAGAAAGGAGATGGCGGAATCAAGTCATGCAATTCCCGCGCACACTCTCCAAAATGCAACCTGTAAAATACCGATAGGCTGGCTACCCTGCGCCTGTGCTCGAGGCTTTGTAGATTGGACTTAACCAAATCTGGATCCCCAATTAGCCTCTTCGCACGCCTTTCCACTGAGTCCAAAGCTGCTAGATGGCATTTTGCAGCACCAGCCCATATGTGACTGCAGTATTCCACACACGATCGGACCTGTGCTTTGTATAACATTAGAAGCTGTCCCGGTGTGAAGTACCGTCGGACCTTTGCAAGAACGCCTAGTTTTCTAGCAGCTACCTTGGCTTTGGACTCAATGAACCGCCCAAAATTGAGGTCTGAGGAAATTTAAACTCCCAAGATTTGAAGGCGGTCGGTGCACTCCAGAGATACATTCTGAAAAGCAGGAGCCAAGGCGAACGGGCTCCTTTTGGCGGTGAACAGACACGCTTCATCCATGTAAAGTAGTCACCTACTTTACGATATTACCTGACCACCTCTCTTCAACCGATAGCCTAGACCTGAATTCTCCAGCAGTGTGCTTAGAGGATTCAAGGCTAGGCAAAACCAAAGTGGACTCAAATTATCACCCTGGAATATACCTCGCTCGATCCTTACAGGTTCGCTATTCCTCTGGATATGTTGATATCCTGGATAGTGGAGGACCGTACTCCATTGCCTCATACACGACATCAGGAAGGTGCGTAGTGTTGTATCAATTTTATACAATTCCAGCACCCTCATGAGCCATGTATGAGGAACAGAGTCATAGGCCTTCTTATAATCTATCCAACATGTCGACAGATCCTTTCAGAAACGTCGAACCTGTTGGCTAATGGTCATATCAATGAGGAGCAGCTCCTTAGTACCGCGGGACCCGTTCCTACATCCATTCTGAGAAGGTGACATGATCAAATTTTTGTCAATATGACTATTAATTTTGCTTCTCAGTATGGATGTAAGAACTTTATAGACCGTCGGCAAACACGTGATCGGTCTATAATTTTTAGGCTCCGCAGTACTACCTGACTTATGGAGCAGGTGGGTTATTCCTGTTGTTAGGAACTGGGGTAGCGAGCCTGACTCTAAGGCAGACTGAAACTGATATGCCAAGCGAGCGTGCGATCTTGTAAACCACTTAATCCAGAAATTGTGCAGCCCATCCGGCCCTGGAGATTTCGGTTTAAAAATATTTATTCCCATTAAAACACAATTGTCACTTACATGAGAACATTATAAAAAAATAATAATATTATAAAGTAGTAATATTGTTCCAGTGTGGGTATATGAAAAATACATTATTAGTTGTCGACAAGTTAGAAGAAGCGAATTCACAGCATTCCTGAGATAAGGCGGTTGCCCAAGTTAAAAGACTCTAGTGTTATTTGAAAAGTAAAGTAAAGTAAGTAAAAGTCGTAAAATGATAAAATTACATTAATATAGTGTAACGTTATTGTAAATATGGTTAATTAATTTATTTTTAAAACTACTTAATGAAGTCGCTTCTTTTACATTTTTTGGAAGTTGATTAAATAACTCTGCTCCCCCATAAGTTAAGTTATTTTTACCATAATTTGTTCTAGTTCTGAACAATACAAGGTGACTAGCTCGACGGGACGAGTATTTGCGTGTTTGACCTTTCGTTGTGAACGTAATGTTTGAGTGAATGAGGTTGTGAGTTATTTTATAAATAAGTATGCATGTGTTATATGTAAAAAGTTGTTTAATGTTTAGCAGTTTGGTCTCTTTATAAATAGTTTTCGAAGGTGTTAAAAAGTCGAAATTGTACAGGATTTTTATTATTTTATTTTGTAAGATTTGTATAGGTTTTATATTTGTTTTGGATGCGTTTCCCCATACTTCAATAAGGTATAATAAATGAGGTTTTACCAGGGCGTTATATATGAGTAGTCGTACCTTTTTTGGGATACAACGAACAATTTTATGCAGTGAGCCCACTAGTGATGAAAGTTTGTTTTTTATGCGTAGTAGGTGTGCATTCCACGTTAGATTACTATCAAGTGTCAGTCCAAGATATTTTTCTTGATTCGTAATTTTCAAAACTTCACCATTTATACATAGATTAGGGTAATTCAGTAGTTTTTTATTTTTAGCTTTAAAAATGATGTATGAAGTTTTAGAGATGTTAATTGTTAACAGG
This sequence comes from Mythimna impura, assembly GCA_905147345.3. NCBI lineage: Eukaryota > Metazoa > Arthropoda > Insecta > Lepidoptera > Noctuidae > Mythimna > Mythimna impura. The sequence continues at coordinate 9,415,678 of LR990347.1, read as the reverse complement.
TTACACTGAAACCATTCATGTAATTTATTTAAATCATCTTGAGCATCTTTAATAATTTCATTAATTTCGTGTCCAAAGTAGAATAAGCATGTATCGTCAGCGTAAAGTGTAAGGTGACCTTGTAAACCTACTTGGTGTATGTTATTTACATAAACTAAGAATAATAAGGGACCCAAAATGGAACCCTGGGGCACACCGCATGACAAAGGCTTGAAGCTACTCTGATATTGTCCAATTTTGACAACTTGGTAGCGGTCACTTAAATAAGATTTAAGGATTTTGTATGCAGTTCCAGTTATGCCAATACCTTCCAACTTCTGTAATAGCAGGGGGTGACTGACAGTGTCAAATGCTTTTTTTAAATCAATAAAGATTCCTAGTGCAACCTGTTTTTGATCTATTTTTTCTTTTATGGTCGTTACCAAATCAATAGTTGCACCAAGCGTGTTAGATTTAGGGCGAAATCCATATTGTCGGTCGTATATAAAATTCATTTCTGTAAGATAGTCATCTAACCTTCTATATATAATTTTTTCTAATACCTTGGATAGTATTGGCAAAACTGACACTGGTCTATAGTTTCCAGGATCTGACTTTGTACCAGCCTTGTAAATCGGAGTGACTTTAGCTATTTTTAATTTTTCTGGAAAGATACCTTCCGCTAAAAGCTGGTTTAGGCAATCTGTTAAATTTTCAATGATATGACTTTTAAAACATTTCAGAACTTTGGTGCTAATGCCATCAATTCCTGTGCTCGTATTGGGATCTAAGTCATCTATAATTCGAGATATCTCATTAATAGTGCAGGGAGAGAATTGAGTTAGTTCGTATAATCCTGTGTGTTGGTTAAAGTTAGGCAGAGTGAATGAATTGTTATTGTGAAAGGTTGACGGTATTTTGCTTGCCAATTGAGATCCTATATTTGCAAAGAAACTATTAAAAATTTCGCATACCTCTACGGGATCTGTTACTATGGTTCCATTATCCAGTTTAAGTTTTGGGGGAGCTTCATTTGCTACATTTTTATTATTTGAAAGAGTATTTATTAATTTCCACATTTTCTTGGGCTTCTTAGTACACTTCGTAAATTCTCTATAAAAGTATGTCTCCTTTGTGTTCTTTATTTTGCATGCCAATTGACTTCGTTTAGTTTTAAACTTCGTTTCTAGTTGCTTGTTATTCGGGTCTTTTTTTAAATTGCTCCACAATGTGTTTCTTTCGTTTATTTCTGTAATTATATTTTTGTTAACCCATTCATTTTGTGGGTGGTTTACAATTTTATATTTTCTTGTTTTAGCTTCAACTAGTCTCTTTTTAATGTACTCATCCAAACTATCGAAATCGTGAATGCTAATATTAAGATTGGAAGTCTCAATCAAATTAGTCAATTTCTGGTAGTCTACAGCTTCATACTGTACTCTTTGTTTTTGTGGAGGTATGACCCTTTTGAGTTCTACGTAGATGTTTTTGTGATCTGATAGAGATGATTCCATAATAGCCATATGAAAGTGATTATTTTTTATGTTCGTCGAGACGTGATCTATTATAGTTTTTGTGGTTGATGTTTCCCGTGTACTATATTCTGGATCTAGTTTGTTGATAGTTTTGTAACCAGATTCATGTAACATAGCACTATATCGTTTTGTTGTATTATCCGAGCTGAGTAGGTCTATGTTTGTGTCTCCAAAAATGATAGTCCTCTTTTTCTGTAGAAGATGGTTCTCATATGAAACTAGGAATTCATTGAAATTTGAATGGCCAGGCTTATATACAACTCCAATGTTAAGTGCATACTTTGGTAAGTTTATACATAAGTAGTTGTTTCCTCCGGTATAAGATGCTAATGATAATTCATGTTTCAGATTGTTATGCACATATATTGATACACCCCCACCGATGACATTGGGTCTGATATTGTAGTAGTGTGTATAATTTTCTATTTGAAATTGTTGAGCTTGATCGTCTGACCGTATCCATGTTTCGGCCAATAGGACAATATGTACACATTTTTTAAAGGACTGAAGTATACAAATAAGTTCATCCAGTTTACCCGGGCTACATATGCTTCGGACGTTCGCGTAGAAAAAATTAAGGCTTGATTTGCTTGTCAGTATATCTTCGTAGTTATTTAGTACTTGGTAGGTATTAGTATTCTGCATATTTGTGTTGTTATTTGTATTTGCTATGTTAATTGAAGTATTTAGTTTTTTGAATCATTGATAGTCACAATTTTTGGCATTCCCTTTATGTATTTAATTGTAATACTATTTTCACCATTTTTAATTCTCTCTGCTAGCTCATTTTTAAGTTCTTTCAGGTAGTTCTGTTGTGCTAGTGTTTGATCAGAATAGATTTTTATGCCGCTTTGAACTTTATCTTTATTACGAAGCAGCAGTTTGGTTGTACGCGAAGATTCAAAGCATACCTTGATATTGCGGTCTTTCCCAGGAATATATTTACCGAGCCGGAAAACTCTACAAGGGTTTGGGCAGTTTGGGATTATGTTTTGTATAATAGCAGTCACCTTATTTGCATCATACGAGCGGCTTTGATCATCACTCGCTTGGCCCTCTGGCAAGCCCACTACGATTATATTTTTCTCCCTGGATGTCCGATCTTGTAACTCATGAATAAGGTTTTCGTCATAGCGTGATACTGGCTCGCTTGCGACTATACTACTTTTTTTGATTGCAGTAATTTCAGACTCGATACATTGAATTTTGTTCTCAGTGACATTAACCTTGTGAGTAAGATCTGATATTTGAGTCTTCATAGATATTTGTTCATTGGTTAAACTGTCCGTTGACATTTTTATATCATTCAACTGAGATTTCATTTCCGCAATATTGTCCCGCATAGCGATCATTGTAGATTCTTGAGTATCAGTGAATTTTTGTAAAATAGCTGTGATATCTTTTCGAAAATCCTTGAGTTCATTTGCACAGTTACAGTTATGTTCAGCTGGTTTACGCCTCCGGTGCGTGGTTTGCTTAGTTGAATTTTCATTTGGATCCACTAGCTCGCTACTCGCACCAGGTGGTGAACGCTGTACGCTCATGGCTTGTACCGCGGTTGCAAACTTGACGTCACCACAGCGTAAAATCAATGTGTGCGTACGCGCAACGTCAGTGTTAACGAGCGAGATGAAAAATAGGAGGTCGTCCTTCTTACCCGCGGGGGTGAGCGGTGCTTCTGCTGATGCGTCTTGTGGCTTCTTGCTTATCGACTAGTAGTAAAAAAGCACAGGTATTCATAAAACGCTTTTTGGAACTTCAACTTTGTTATTTGCTGCTTAATGTAAATTGTTGATTATACAGTGATTATATTTTAAAGTGACAACTAAATACACGTCTGCTTGGTTTTGGTTCCAACACTGGACTTTTCCAGTTTGGCAACGGACGGACTGCACGAGCTACATCTTGGGGGCTGATGTCAATTGCCCCCATTTGTGGTATTGGATCACACGCACGCTCGACCTCTCGAGTCCAGTCACCCTCGGTGTGACTGACAGGTACCGACCAGATGCTGCGCCAGAATGAACTCATGGCGTTATCATCCGGGAGGCGCGCATCAGTCACACCTTGGTCCGGTCTCTCCCAAGCCCTATAAACGTTCTTCTCCATAGAGATCTACGCTTTGGAACGTGCAATTTAGCTTCACTTGTTTTTTTTTGACTGACTGACATTTTGACAATTCAAAAGTGCCTGTAATTGGTGTATTTGAAATAAACGTTTCTGATTTCTGATTTCTGAACCCACCTTTCATTACTCCGGAATGTGCGATTCTGGATGTATCGCTCCACCCACCGCTTATACCTGCGGATACGGTTTGCCCATGCATACACCTTCTGCTTCAGGAAGTCGATGCGCTCTGTGACACGGGACATATAGTCTCGGGGGCTGATGTCAGTCCCCGAAAACGCCCGCCTCACAAAGCGCATCACTCTTGGGCGAGTGTTGCCCTCCCTGAAGCAGATTAGTTTGCCGATGAGTGCTCTGGCCCCACCAATACGACGCTCGATCCTGCACTGCCAGGCCGGCACGGCTGGTTTCAGTCGTGTAGCTACGTCACAGTTTGGAAACTTGACGTGAGCTTCACGACATGCCGCAACAGCTGCGCAGTACATTATCGAGTGTGTATCAGTGATATCTTCGCAGTCGTCAAAATAGTTTGACAACTGCAAATCCAGAGCAGCCACCAGCGCCTTATTCTTATTATGCATGGGCAAACGAGGTAAGCGCGGCCTAAGTTCGAGCGGCATGTTGCGATACTCCCGAATAGCACACTCCAAAGCACTCCTCAATTCATTGTTGCACTGGGTACTTACATGTGTAACCATGTCAGTAATCTCTTCGTCAGCATGCGCATTCGTCAGCATGCGCATTCGTCAGCATGCGCATTCGTCAGCATGCGCATTCGTCAATGGCGACGAAGGAGCAATGGCATGGTTACTCATTTCCGAACGGAGGCAATCAAGTACAGTATCGTCCAACATATGATTACGCTGGATAACCTGCACCTGATCCGACAGTCGTTGGGCCGAAACGTTGACGGCTAGCTCAAGCACCTGAAACAAAGAGAGCATCCGAACACGGTACGCGGTCAGGTTGTTTCCTCCCTCTGTAGCCCCATAGTATGCGCGCATGACGTTCTCAATGATGGATTGCGTCCATCGCATGCGCTGCACACTTCCGCCGGGAGCTGGGACCCTATCAGAGGCCGGTGGGCCTCGAGGTCCTAAGCCTTATTATTTTTATTATTATGCGACAAAAATTCTCGCGGTTATTCCGATAGAGTCGCACATCCACGACCAAATACTCCATCTCGTCAGCTCTTATGTCACCTATGGGGATTGAAAAGTTAAACGAGATGGAGTCTGGAGAATGCAAAGAGTCGCAAACACACGACCCCGTCGAATAGAACACGAAAACACTAGTCGTACCAATCCGACGCAAGTGGTTAAGGCCAGGTTCTACTCATCTTGAACTTTTTAAACCTCTGGAAATTCACCAATATAAAAAAGAACACAATGGAAAATTATTTTATTAAAATTGACTATATTATGACCAACCGCCGGGCAAAAATCAAAACATGATAATATAAATTAGTTGGCTCGATAAAAAAAAATCGCGAATCTGACCCTAACTTACGATTTCAAACGCGTATGTCCATGTCTACAAGATTACGTCATGGAAATATTTGAAAGTTACAAAAAGTAATAAAGCTTGTTTTTTAAAAGGGCCTCGCAAAAACAAAAATCTTGTATTGTTATTGTTTTTTGTTTTTATATATATAAAACCGCTGTTACGGGGCCGCAAAATCGACATAGACTCGGGCGAAGTTCATACAAAATACTCAGTGAGAAAATTTGTTTTTTTTGTACTCGTATATTCCGTATTCGGTTGTGGTGGTGTGATAAGCAGATGCTCCTTGTAACGGGTATTCAGCCGCACCCGGTTAAACTGGAAGCCGATCCGAAGCTAGTTGGAAAAAAGGCTAGGGAGATGATGTTGACTCGTATATTCCATATACGTATATATCCGTCATTTGCTAGAAAAGTATTGGGACAACCCTAATTATTTTATGTGCAGCTACTACTACTGCTACGTCGTATGCTATACTTTAGCAACTCGATGTCAGTGCTCTAGACTTTAAAACTTTGACTCGACCAGTGCATCATTACTAATCATTCTCTTGGTTCACTTCTCAATTGATTCAGGTGCATCGAGCTGATATCTGGCAGACCGTCTCAACGATGAGAGCAGTAGTCCTTACACGATCGAACTTGTGCTTGATAAAGTTTTGCTAAGATCCCCAACCTTTTGCCAGCTTTTTGGCCCTCTGCTCTGATGTATGACCATAAATTTTACACTTTATCACCGTTTAAATCAGTACTTTGTGGCGCAATGTGAAATTCAGTAAGATAGCGAGGAAAGCTATATAAACCGCAGGGCACGCTGCATGTGGTTACAGAAAGTACTGTAATGTTTTAACAAAGGAAAATGCACATTAGGTACAATTAATACTGTCAATTACGGTACAAGCACATAACAGCACATACTCAACACGTCAACAACGTCGACAGTATATATTTTTATCTACATACTATGTTCTGCCAGCGGCTTCGACCGCGTGAAAGTGATATATATCATACCATACAAACTTTGAACCTCCGTTTCCTCGCCTGAGGGATTGAATTTTGGAAAATTCTCTCTTAGTGATCGCCTACGTCATAAAAGAAAACCTTGTGCAAAATTTCACGCTCCTAGTCCCAGTAGTATTGGCTGTGCGTTGATATGTCAGTCAGCAGTCAATTTATCATATTAAATATATACTTAGATATTATGAAAGTAATAAACAGAGCCAGTGTTGAAGATGTTCCACAAATCATAAGGTTATCTGTAAGTTAAAAAATAAAATAATAGGTAATAATACGAGAGAGATACATTGGCCCTAGAACGCAAAGAGCAACTGCAGGAACACAGGTAGGTTTTTTTAAAAACTGTGGTCTAGTTTATTTTAGTAGTATCCCCGGCCCCCGACTCATGATAGCGGAAGGAACTATGGGATTAAAGTTGGTGTGTTCTCCCTAGACGAAGAGAATCCATGAGGAGCCACACATAAAAAAGGTCCCTGTCAATGAATGAGTCGGTGAAATATTTGGGTTCTTCTCAATATTCACATACAGAAATATTCAGCTCAAAGTTTTAAAAGTGACTGGACTTGTAGATTTAAGAGGCCGTTTTCCTCAATACCTACCTTGTTATCTAAATGATGTCTGAATTTAAAGCTCTTGGGAGAAACCACGAACGCTATCTATCTGTGTTTTATCTCATAAGGTCACGCTCTTTGAATAAGTAAAACAAATTTATAAAACAATATATCCTACTTATAGGTATAACGGGTATGATCGTCGCATGCAAAATAATCATGTAAATATTATTCTTGCTTTTACACACTATTATCTACATTTCTTTTAATGTCTCCCTTACGAGATTACTTTGTTGTGTCCGTCTGTCAAAACTAGATGAGGCCGGTGTTTCTAGCTGACTACCCTGAGAAGAAACACCGAAACAAATATAAGGCCGTTTATGGTCCATTTTATAAGATACTTTCCGTTGACCTAGAATCCTCTCTATCTCTAATCTTCACTATCTCTTTTGGCTCTTTCGGACATTCCTACAGCTCTGGTTGGGATCGGCCCTTGGGCGCCCCGAGAATTACGCCGACATCTCATCCCTCGATGAGATGTCGGTATTAGCCGACATCTTATCCTTCGATGAGATGTCGGCATAATTGTCGGGATGCGTGTGGACACATCGCGCCGTTCCAGACTAGTCCGTACCCAAAACCGCGCCTACCTTGGCAGGAAATTGCACTGCGACTTCCAACGCCCAGGGCGTCTTCTGCGGCAGCCAGGGAATTAAGATTACCTCTCCTTCACTCACATTACGTTTCACTGAAGAAAGTGTCTGCTTCTCATGCCCTCTGACTTTATACCATGGCTTGGACCAGGGCTGGATGCAAGAGGTCGTCACCGCCCGATCACCTTCGCAATGACACGGTAGTGCTCTGCCTAAGAGGAGCAAATTAAGACCGTCCAGCTAACCCTTTTGAATGAGTTTTTCAAGAAATAGCCATTCAATTGGATTAGATGAACTGAGAGGTTGTATTAAAGATTTTAATTATCTATTTTTTTTTTTTTTTTTTTTTTTTTATATGGCAGAACAATGTTTGCCGGCTCAGCTAGTCTTCTAATATATAAAATTCTCGTGTCACGGTGTTCGAACTTGAACTCCTCCGAAACGGCTCGACCGATTCTCATGAAATTTTGTGAGCATATTGAGTAGGTCTGAGAATCGGCCAACATCTATTTTTTTTTTTTTTTTTTTTTTTTATTTATATGGCAGAACAACGTTTGCCGGCTCAGCTAGTCTTATATATAAAATTCTCGTGTCACGGTGTTCGAACTTGAACTCCTCCGAAACGGCTCGACCGATTCTCATGAAATTTTGTGAGCATATTGAGTAGGTCTGAGAATCGGCCAACATCTATTTTTTTTTTTTTTTTTTTTAAAGTGCAAAACAACGTTTGCCGGCTCAGCTAGTCTTATATATAAAATTCTCGTGTCACGGTGTTCGAACTTGAACTCCTCCGAAACGGCTCGACCGATTCTCATGAAATTTTGTGAGCATATTGAGTAGGTCTGAGAATCGGCCAACATCTATTTTTTTTTTTTTTTTTTTTTAAAGTGCAAAACAACGTTTGCCGGCTCAGCTAGTCTTATATATAAAATTCTCGTGTCACGGTGTTCGAACTTGAACTCCTCCGAAACGGCTCGACCGATTCTCATGAAATTTTGTGAGCATATTGAGTAGGTCTGAGAATCGGCCAACATCTATTTTTTTTTTTTTTTTTTTTTTTATTTATATGGCAGAACAACGTTTGCCGGCTCAGCTAGTCTATATATATAAAATGAGAAACTGACTGACTGACATATCAATACACAGCCGAAACTACTGGGCCTAGGAACGTGAAATTTTGCACATGGTTTCCTTTTATGACGTAGGCGAGCACTAAGAAGGGATTTTTGAAAATTTAACTTTTAAGGGGGTGGAACGGGGTCCAAAGTTTGTATGGAGAAATTATTTTCACGCAGGCGAAGCCGCTGGCAGAAGCTAGTTAGATATAATTCCGTAAATAAATACGTGTTATGGCCGCCAATCCTTATATATATAAAAGAAAGTCGTGTTAGTTACACTATTTATAACTCAAGAACGGCTAAACCGATTTGACTGAAAGTTGGTGGGGAGGTAGCTTAGAACCAGGAGACGGATATAGGATACTTTTTTTTTTTTTGAGTAGGGTAGAGTAGGGTAGAGTAGGGTAGAGTAGGGTAGAGTAGAGTAGGGTAGAGTAGGGTAGAGTAGGGTAGAGTAGGGTAGATAGAGTAGGGTAGAGTAGGGTAGATAGAGTAGGGTAGAGTAGGATAGAGTTGGGTAGAGTAGGATATAGTAGTCAGTTGACGGGAGCGAAGCCGCGGGCAAAAGCTAGTTCAACATATAACTTGACGCTGATCTGCAAAATGTAAAAAAAATAATTTCGCGATCTACCCTGGTGCTTTCACATTAACCCCACCTGTGTTCCTTCAGTTGCTCTTGGCGTTCCAGGGGTCACGGTAACTCTTTCGAGCAATCCCGCAGCCCTGGCAGGTAGTTCACCTAGTATCGTTTTTGAAATTGCTCTGTGCGATAAGACCACCCATTGTACACTTATTAGGGTTCCGTACCTCAAAAGGAAAAAACGGAACTCTTATAGGATAACTTTGTTGTCCGTCTGTCTGTCTGTCTGTCTGTCAAGACCCTTTATCTCGGGAACGTGAGAAGGTATTGAGTTGAAATTAAAACCATATACTAAGGTCTGCGGTCTCTTAAAGCTGTGAAAAAATCAAACTTCTGAGTTAACGGAAAAAAGATACGGCCGTTTATGACACTCTCTAAGGAATCAAAAGTCATAGGGTACTTTTCCGTTGACCTAGAATCCTGAAATTTGGCATGAAGCAAGGTCTCATAGCACAAGTATACGAAAAAATCTGAAAACTGAAAATTTGTAGTTACGTAACAAAAAAACTTTTAACGATTCGGAAAAATCTATGTAACTCAATTCGGGAATTAAACTGTTTTCATAGGTAAGTTTGTACGGAACCCTCAGTGTGCGAGTCCGACTCGCACTTGCCCGTTTTTTTTAATAATGTTTGTCCCGTATTTTTTGTTTATGTGGTGTACAATAAAGAATATAATACATGTATAATAAATAAAATAAAAAAATATAAAAATTAACTACAGTAATACGTTTATCAAGATTATATTTCGAAAGAAATACAAGTTTTCCATAGTCTAGAACTGAATTTACAGCGACGATACGACAGTTTATTATTTAGAATATATCTGAGATGTTAATCTCGTAACAAAACACTTTATGGGCTATACTCATTTTAATTGGTGCAACCGAGTGAGTTAAACTAACCCCATAAGACAAGTTGGAATTCAAGTTATCTTATAAATATATAAAAGGGAGAAACTGACTGACTGACATATCAACGCACAGCTGAAACTACTAGGACAGGAGTGAAATTTTGCACAAGGTTTTATGACGTAGGCGAGCACTAAGAGGATTCTCAAAATACACCGCTTAACGGGATGAAATAGGGGTTCAAAGTTTTATGGAGATGCCTACTTTCATGCGGGCGAAGTCCCTGCTGGAAGCTAGTCTAAGGATATTTAGACGAAGCCCTCAGTCAGATGTAGACGACTCGGTTAATAATGTCGCCTAGAACCCATAACCACGTTTGAGAGTGTGCCCTTAAATTTTACGATCTCAAGTAAATTAAATGAAATGACTTGAGGATTTTGTATGCAAAGATATACAATAAACAAAATCTAAGGAATATTCTTTCAATTATTTATCGAGTTCTGAGTATAAATGTAGATGGATGGAGAGGGAGAGGGAGGCCAAAGAAAAGATGGATGGATTGTGTGAGGAGTGATATGAAAGAAAAGAGAGTTATTCATAGTTTGACGGGAGACAGGACAGAATGGAAGAAAAAAACGTGTTGCGCCGATCCTAAATAATATGGGATAAGGGCAGGAAGATGAAGAAGAAGAATTCTTTCAATTATTTGAGACGTGCATCTGGTATAAAGTTAGGGCCTTTTTTCTGGTCAAAAATTGACAATGACTCGTCCCACTCTGGATGAAGTGCGATGGAGTGTCAGATTTTTACTGATTAAAACCCACCTGTATTACTTCGCTTGCCCTTCGCATTCCAGGGCCCGGCTGCGGTAACTCTTTCGAAGAATCCCACAGGTGGTCTGGTAGACGTTTTCATAACATAGTATGAAGTAGGCACTCTTACACACAGTTTTAATTGGATGGTGGGGAAATATTGGTCCAGATGGCTTAATATTGGTCGGACCAAATTTGAGTCAGACCGACACGAAAGAAGAAGAAGAAGATGGTGGGAAATCGCGCAAAGATTTCTGACTGATGAGCGAGAAGGCGTGTCAAAGTTTTACTGTCTAAAACTCATCTATGTTCCTTTAGTTGCCCTTTGTGTTCTAGGAAGGAATCCCATGGTGTTTCCTTTTTAGAAATTCCCCATGGCCCTAGGGAGCATCGGTCTTGCTCAGTCTTGCTGGACCTCTACGGTTTTGCTGAAATCTCTTTTGAGGCGCGCGTGGAATACTATGCGCTGTCGATGACTGCAGGGGCTCGGTCCTGCCCCCCTAGCCAAGTCACAAACGATAAACGTAAACTCTCAGTAGTCTTTAATAGATTTTCAACTTTATGTTATTGGATATAAAGTTGAAAATCTATTGAAGATTACATAGTGTTTTCGTTTGTTCCAGTCGCTAACGCTCAGTAGTCTTTAATAGATTTTGAACTTTATGCTCTAAGGTATAAAGTTGAAAATCTATTGGATATTACTAAGCGTTCACGTTTATCGTTTGCAACTTGGCTAGGGGGGCTTAGCTGACGGCCGGGCGGCGAGCTACCCATTGCTCATCGTCCGCAAGCCCGCGCCCACGGAGGTAAGTGCTAACGTAAAATTTTATTTCTAAACAGTATTTTTAGGTTTGGTACAGAAACTTCGAAAACAAAAAGTCTAGTCAATCGCTTTACACAGCTATTGACAATGCATCAATCCAGTTGCAGTTGCAATACAAAAATAAAAACGTCGGAAAAACTGCCGCATTTAACTCCCTCTACTAATAAGACTACTCCACACTCCGTTTCAGCGGGAAACTCAGGGAAACATAACTACTTCGATATAATAAAAAACTGGGCAAGTGCGAGTTTGACTCGCGCACTGAGGGTTCCGTACAAACTACAATTCCCAAATGGGATCACTTTGTTGTCCGTCTGTCTGTTGTCTGTCTGTCTGTCTGCGTGTCTGTATGTCTGCCTGTCAAGACCCTTTATCTCGGGAACGCGTGGAGGTATCGAGTTGAAATTAAAACTCTAAGTACCAATAAATCAAAAACGGCTTTAAATTGTACCTACGTAAAGTAATTAGAAACAGCGTGAGAGCAACTGCGTATTTGAATGATTTGTGGTGCGACAATTTAATCTCATTTAATAAGTCAAAAACGGATATCGAAGACAAATGACGACACTCTCCAGTGAGTGACTACAATCGTTTTGTGCAGGGGCTTTTAGAAAACCTCATGGGTGCTCATGCTCATTTGATGGACTTGAAAAAGTGACGAAGTGTGAGAAGAGAAAAACACACTGATCGACCGACAAATAAATAAATGTCCTACTTACATACTGCGTACTTAAATACTAATTATGTTTGATAAAAATGTAAAATGAAGCCAATACATAAAAATGAAACTAGTTTTTAGTATCAAGAAATATTATAATTTATACGTAACCTCTAAGGCGATTACTGATCTGCAGTTTCTTGATGTCTATTCTCAGGGGTACTCGGCACCCACTGTTTATTTCTCTTGGGTGCTCGAGCCCCCGAGCACCCACGGAGTCGGCGCCCCTGGTTTTGTGCTTAAACTTAAATAAATATACGAATTTTAAGAATGTTTTCTCCGATTTATTAGTGTTGGTATATACCTATTTTATTCCATTTGATTAAATTAACGACATCAAGAAATTTATCCATTACCTATAAATAGGTTAGGATTGGATAGGAATAGGTTTTCTTTCTGGATTGGGTGTGTTTTTTCAATATTTCTGCAGCATCTAGCATCTGATATACCTATCTATACTTCTAAGTATTACCTACTCTCGTGAACCCAAGATAATTATGTATGAGCCGCTTTATCAACCTCGTAAGTGTGTGTGGGTGTGTTAAATGAGTGGTATCACTCTGAAGACAACCTCGAAAGCAGGTGTTTCGTTATTATTTAATAAATCTGCTCTGCTCCCGCTTAAATACTGTGGTATTAGGGCTAAGAACCGGTCTGAGTACCATTCCGTATGAAGGTATAATGCCTTTATCACCTACCTAATATAGAGTGAATGACTCGAATATACTAGAAAGAAGTTACTTGTCGCTTAAATATGGTCAAAATGAGCATAATAAAGTAAATACATCTGTTGTGCGTGATTGATGTAGGTAGGTACAATACTATGTTTAGTTGAGGCACATCACTATCTGTAGAACATGGCGTCCGTCCTGACTAATTGTAATGGTCGCATAAAACTTTTAAATAAACGTGCTTTCATTAATAACGTGCTTTCATTAATAACGTGCTTTCATTAATATATATCAAGAATATTACTTACAACATCGTCACCATGATGATGATGATGAGAATAATGAAGAAGCTACATTAATGAATAGGCATTCTTAAGTATCTACTTAATGACTTTAAGTTCCACTACCTATCTCATAATTTGAAACACCATTTTTATCTTTTGTAACCGAGCATTTTCACTTGTACCTATCTAGTCGTTCGGTTTTCCACTACATGACCTGCATTCAATGACCAGTTTCCCTTCCCATGCTCATGAGATCTACCAATTAAAAAAATATAAGTAATTACCAATATAAAACAAACGGTCATCATCATCACCATTTTAATCGGAAAACGTCTACTGCTGGAAATAGGCCTCCCCCAAGTGTCGTCACAACTAACGGTCCTGCGTCTTGCATTCATCGGATTCCCGCCACCTTCACCAGTTTTTCAGTCCATCTTGTGGGAGGCCAACCAACGCTGCGTCTTCCATTGCGTGGTTGCAACTCCAGAACCTTTCGGCGCCATCGACCATCTGTTCTGTGAGCAGCAATCCTTAAGCATGCAAGGACATCTGAGCATAGCACTTTCTATTGCCCTTCGGGTGACTTTAAGCTTTCTGAAAACAAACGGTGCCTACAATAATATATCCTTTGTTTCTATACTCCAAGTTTCCGAGACAATTTTGGAAAATTGCGATGACGGTACCAACATAATGGACCACGCCAGCCCACCCGCAAAGTTTAATTTACCCCGAGAAACATCACTCGCGAAACGCAATGATGAGATAAATTTAAACTCGGAGACAAAGGTTATAAAGGGAAATTATTTCGGATGTTATAAGCAGTTCATTACACTTAACGTTAGCTTGTGGCTGCCACCTCCGCCCTCTCACTAATAATTTGAACAAAACTTTGACATTGGCTTATGAGCTGTTAATGTAGACCTACTTTTGTAATTGAAAGTTAAGTAAGTATCTACTGGGCTCGCTATAATCGCGGCGGTGAGTCCCCTCTTTCATGGCGTCCTCACTTTCCACCTGACAAAAGTCCTCGTCTAAAATAGGTGTTTCAAGATATATATACTTATATCTTATATATAGTCGTAGATAGTCTTCGATTCGGCAGGAAGAAATGCTTGGATGTACCATTGTGTGGATCTCCCGGAAAATACGGTGGAGCATACGGTGGAAGTTTGTCCTGCTTGGGTGGAGCACCGTCGTGTCTTCGTGGAAGCCATAGTACAGGTCATGGTAATGGGAATAGGAAGCTGTCATCTTCGTCGAAACAGTATATGGGCGAAGGAGATGGCCGAAATCGTGAGAGAGAGGACATTCTCACGCCCCAGCCGCCGCAGCAGAAGACACTCCAGGTGTCGCAGGGTGATTCCCGGCCACCGTAGACACGGACTTTTAGACGACGAGCAATGGGAAGCTCGACATCCAGCCGTCCGGTAAAAACACAGCCTGAGTCGACAGTACTGTGTTCCACGCACGCCTCAAACACATGTCAACAAAACTGAAGATGCCCAGTTGGAACGATACCTGCTAGGGCTACGGAAATGTTCACACAGGTGGGTTTTAGTCAGTAAAAGTCTAACACATCCTCTCGCTTCACCTAGGGCGCAAAAAGTTTTTGATGATTTTACACCTCTGCAACTGGCCTCCACTCCATATTGATATTTGCAGATTAAGATAAGCTACTTTTTTATATTAGTAGTAAGATCGCGCTAAACCACTATCTAACCTGATGGAAAGCGACGATGTAGTCGACGATGGAGCACACTTGCCTAGAAGTAACCTATTCAGTCTTAACTTAAAAACCCTAAGGTTGTAATAGCCATCAGGAAACGTAGACTCTGGCAGGGAATTCCACTCTTCAGATGTAGGTACGCACAATTAATATGTTCCCAAAATACTATGTGCGCATGGGTGGGGATGTTCAACATATACCAGCGGTGCATAGCCGTACGTCTAGTGATCCGATAATACCGAAGTTCAACAGATAGAAAACCGAGAGGATAACAACTCGGCATCGATGCTCAAGACTTGGAAGCTTCGACTTGACAAGTGCATTATTACCAATGATCCTCTTGGCTAGCTAGTGCGATGCGCTCGAGTTAATTGAGAAGTTCCTCAATTAATTCAAGTGCATCAAACTAATATCTGGCAGATCAGTCCCAAAGCATGATAGCATAATCAGTCTTTAAATGTTCTCACTGCTGGGACTCAGGCCTCCTCTCTAGGAGAGGAAATGGGCCGTACTTCACCACGCGGGCCCAGTGCAGGTTGGTCAGACCCAAAGATGAGAGCTGTATTCCTGCTGTGTAAAGTATTGTTTAACCTTTGCTAGGATACCCAACTTGTTGGCAGCCAACTGAGCCTTTGCTCCAATGTATGGCCCTAAATTGAGATTGGATGTTAACGTAACACCAAAAAAGATCAAGATGGTCGGTTCTCGGCACAGTTACACCCCGAAAAGTTGGAGCACGGTAGAACTGGCTCCTCTTAACGGTAAAAAGACAAGCCTGTGTTTTAGCAGCATTGAACCTCACCAAATTAGCATTGCCCTATTCGGAGACCGCCTGCAAGGACAAGTTCAAACGCTCAATTATTGCCTCTCGGAAAGACTGGATTTGTGACTCACTAGCTCGTGCGTTGGACACGTAACTTTCAGGGCTGAAACTGTGTAAAGAGGACGCCCGCGTGGTCCCATACAAAAGTGCTCCGTAGTGGGGACCCCCGCGGGTATGACTCCGCGCCCGTTTTGCTTCGTATATTAGGTTCCCCATCGACACGACTACATGCACACCAAAGTTGAACTAGCGACACTGCGTAGATATTGACAATAATTCGGTTTTGGCTTACTCAACAACAGTGCTGTCATCTGTACATCCAAAGGTACCGGGCTTAAAGAGATCATTTATGTGCAGTAAGAACAATGTTGTCTTGGGACTTACCATGACCTGTTATAGCAGGACTGAAGATCACAGACCCCTGAGGGACCCCGGAATTAAAGGTCAATGGACCTTAAAGGTCAACAGACCAGACCTCGATTGACTGAATTGTGTTTCTTAAACAGACACCGCAGCTCTTCTGTTGTAAAACTAATATATCTAATTAACTTAAATTATTCCTATGCAAGATAAAGGCCTTCCGCCTTTTTAGGGTTCCGTAGCCAAATGGCAAAAAACGGAACCCGTGGATTCAATCCCTTATGGATTCGTCATGTATGTCTGTCCGTCCGTATGTCACAGCCACTTTTGTCCGAAACTATAAGAACTATACTGTTGAAACTTGGTAAGTAGATGTATTCTGTGAACCGCATTAACATTTTTACACAAAAATTGAAAAAAAAAACAATAAATTTTGGGGGTTCCCCATACTTAGAACTGAAACACAAATTATTTTTCATCAAACCAATACGTGTGGGGTATCTATGGATAGGTCTTCAAAAATGATATTTTTTTTTTTTAGGTGGGAAAATCATCTAATGACAAATCACGCTCTTGGGCGGTGCGTGAGATAGTGTCAGACTTTTACTGACTAAAAACCCACTCCTGTTCCTTCGTTGCCTTCGTCCCAGGGCCCCGGGTTTCGTTTTCACACTACCCACGGCCCCAATAGGCTTCGACCCTGCTGGGCCCCTACGATCTGCTGACATCTCCATGAGGCGCGCGTGGAACAATACGCGCCGTCGACGACTTGGGCTCGGTCCGGACGGTTACCGGACGGTCGGACGGCGAGCCACCCATCGCTCGCCGTCCGCAAGCCCGCGCCTACGGTGGCCGGAAATCGGGATCGGAATCCCGGCGGCGGTTAGGGCGTGAGGACCGTTGCCTCACGCGATCGGCTGCTTCCTTTGCTAGCATTACTTCTTCGCAGAAGGAGGCGACCGCCTGCCATTCCTCCTCGCTCCGAACCATGGCCTGTACCAAGGCCCTGCGCGAGAGATCGCCGCCGCCGATCGCCCCCACGAGAACACGGCGTTGCTCTGCCCAAGGGCACACCTCCACCGTGTGCTCCACTGTGTCCTCCGGGCGGTCCACACAGTGGCGACACCCGGGCGTCGCTTCCGCACGAATCTGGTGCAGGAACTTCCCGAACTTCTCGTGTTCGGTGAGAACCTGCGTCATGCGGAAGGTGAGGACGCCGTGAGGTCTTTCCAACCACGCCTCAAAGAGGGGACTTACCGCCATAATTGTGGCGTGCCCAGCACTGGGTTGCGACAGTCGCTGTCGCCATTTCTCCATGAGAACCCGCCGGAGCTCTGTCCGCCATGCTGCGACTTGTCGCGGCAGTGGAGATTCGCCGCGGCGTTGCATCTCCATGCGCAGATCGTGCATGTGTGCAAGGACTGTTGCCTCCAGATCCCATGGTGGCTGGCCAGCAAGGAGGCTCGCCGCTTCGCGGGAAATCGTCCGGTATCCTCGCACCATCCGTATGACCCTCTGGCACGCGTTCAGCCGGGCCGCCGTCAAAAATGATAATGAGGTTTCTAGCATATTTTTTTTCTAACCTGTATAGTTTGCGCGAGAGACACTTCCAAATTGGTAAAATGTATCCCCTCCCCCCTGTAACTTCTAAAATAAGAGAATGATAAAACTAAAAAAATATACAGGAAAAGTTTTTAACCAGTGCGCAAATTTTGACATGATAAACTTGAATATATTTTAATAAACACATATTTTTTATTTTGATATGTGTTAATAGTAAAAAATAAAGTTATCGCTTACGAGACTTATTTACTTAGAAACTTATTTTATGGACAAGCCACCGCGCGGGTCGAGCGCCGGTCAGCTGATCGGGGCGCTCGACCCGCGTGGATTGTAGGTAAAGTACGGCGGTGCGCGCGGGGTACGGTCACTGACCGCTATTTTAACAATTTCGAACTACTTTTTTAAGTTTAGGTTATAAAGTTATTAGTAAATGTAATTCCCATTTTTCTTTCTTACTTTCATAGGCGACCATCAAAATGCAGAAAATAAATTATAATAAACAATCTAAAATACATTCAAATTAATGCACTTACGTATGTTAGGTACTTACACTTGGGGTATTTAAAAAATAGACATCAACTACTTATTTACAATAATATCCAAACAAAAAGAAACTATTGTTGAACCGAAACACACGTATTGTTCGAAGTAACCTCCTTTTTCCAGACATAAACATGCACGTTTAAATTTTGTATTAACTTTGTTTAGGACACTATTATCACTTCATTTAAATCGGAATTTATTTTCTGTTTCAAGTCATCTAAGCTCTTCATACACCCGGAGTTTCACTGCTTCCCAGAGAATAAAATTACAGGGACTGAGATCTGGGGACCTAGCCGACCACGGTAACACACACGGGCCACACGGGGCTACATAAACGAGACCGATAGAACACGAGTACGTGTCATACGCGCGCGAAGGTGAAACGAAGCGGACATTCGCATACGACTTCCGTGTGTGACGTACTGGGTTGCCGTCGTTGCCGAGCGCCGGCGCTCGATCAAACGCCAGCGCCGCCGCCGCCTCCCCCCCCCCCCCCCCCCCCGCCTGCAACCTCCACTCATCCCGCCATGCCGCCGCGCGCTCGGCGGTATTCATTCATAATACTACGATTAAATTGTGTACATGTTTTGCTTATTTCAAACTCGGACAAGGTAGAAAAATGAGAAAAAAAAAGTTATGAACTAAAAATGGAAATGTGTTCTATTACTTACACTGGACCACCAAAAAAAATTTACGCAGTGGTTAAAAACTTTTCCTGTATATGATGTACGATCAAAAGCAAAAGTGCATAGGTACTACAGAAATAAAATCGTGTGAAGCCAGAAATAACGCCATCTAGCGTAAAACCAGATTGAAATGTTGCTATCGACAACATTACATTATACTGTTAATAGATGGCGCCGCTGTGCTTCAAATGATTAATGCTTATTTTTGTACTTTCTTTTTGTTTCTTCAAACATTGAAATAATTTATAATTTCTTTTAAAGAGATGAAGATATTAAAATTGAATATCAATTTATAAATATTTCATTATCTATGTGTTAGTTTTCAAACTTAAGAGGGTAGGTTGAATATGGATTTATAAATAATAACTAGTAGGTAGTATAAATAATACTTAGACCAAAGAGTTATGACTAAGCTCAATTGGTTGTTCGCTAAGTTAATTTCGATTATCTCGTTCCAGCGCCTTTCGTTCAATTTTATTCTCAACCAGGTGTATTGTCTACTTATTTTACCAAAATGAGTAAATATGCTTTGTTATATAGATTTAGTAAAAAGAGCTCAAATAATTGCTATGCATAACCAAGGTAAAAACTTGTCAGAAATAGCCAAAGAGACCGATGTAAACGTAAGTAGTTTTTTTTAACTCTTTTATATAACAAAAAGCTCCTATATAGGGTGACTGGCAATTAGTGTACGATACTTAAACACGTGATTGTGCTCATGATAACAAACAATTTTTATTATGGGAGCAAAGCCGAAATCACGAAAAAAATATCAGCTGTTCAGTACATTAGGCAAACATAAATGTACTGAACAGCTGATTTTATTTCGCAATTTCAGGTTTGTTCCCATAGTAAAAGTTGTTGGTTATCATGAGCACAATCACGTGTTTAAGTATCGTACACTAATTACCAGTCACCCTATATAATAATCATTATTGGATATTATATATTTCTGTTTTATTGTTGCAGAGAAAAACAGTTGTTCTATGGATATGACGATTTGAAGAAGAGGGTTCTTTGAAACACCATCAAAGAGCTTTTTTTTTTTTTTTTTTTCGGTGGGAAAATCATCTTATGACATCCCCCGCCCTTGGGCGGGGCGGGAGATAGTGTCAGACTTTTACTGACTAAAAACCCACTCCTGTTCCTTCGTTGCCTTTCGTACCAGGGCCGAGTCTTCCTTTCAGAATCAGACCCTTGGCCCCAGTAGGCTTCGACCCTGCTAGGCCCCTACAGTTGCTGACATCTCCTTGAGGCGCGCGTGGAACAGCACGCGCCGTCAACGACTTGGGCTCGGTCCGGACGGTTACCGGACGGTCGGACGGCGAGCCACCCATTGCTCGCCGTCCGCAAGCCTGCGCCTACGATGGCCGGAAATCGGGATCGGAATCCCGGCGGCGATTGGGGCGTGAGGACCGTTGCCTCACGCGATCGGCCGCCTCCTTTGCTAGCATTACTGCTTCGCAGAAGGAGGCAACCGCCTGCCACTCCTCCTCGCTTCGGACCATGGCCTGTACCAAGGCCCGGCGCGAGAGATCGCCGCCGCCGATCGCCCCCACGAGGACACGGCGTTGCTCTGCCCAAGCGGGACACACCTCCACCGTGTGCTCCACCGTGTCCTCCGGGTGGTCCGCACAATGGTGGAACCTCCCGAACTTACCATGTCCGGTGAGGACCTGCGTCATGCGGTAGGTAAGGACGCCGTGTTGCCTTTCCAGCCACTCCTCAAAGAGGGGAATTACCGCCATAATTATGGCGTGCCCAGCACTGGGTTGCGATAGTCGCTGTCGCCATTCCACCATGAGACCCCGCCGGAGCTCTGTCCGCCATGCCGCAACTTGTCGTGGCAGCGGAGTTTCGCCCCGACGTTGCATCTCCACGCGCAGATCGTGCATGCGTGCAAGGCCTGTTGCCACCAGATCCCATGGTGGCTGGCCAGCAAGGAGGCTCGCCGCTTCGCGGGAAACCGTGCGGTATCCCCGCACCATCCGTATGGCACCATCAAAGAGCTGGCAGACTAAAACTAATAAACATGTTGTAGCGTCAAACCATGATAAGGGAGTACGAAGAAAACGGACGTCGGTCGACGAACCACTATGCTGGTTTATTTGACACAAGCGTTGACACTGTCCGTCGTGCTCTTCATACTTAGTGAAAAGCTGCATTATCGGAGGCATGCTTTGAAATCCTTGCTTACAGAAAACCATAAAAGGGCAAGATTGCAGTTTGCTTTGGATCACATAAACTTTGATTAGAGTAATGTCATATTTACTCATGAAAAAACTTTTAAGTTCAGTGAACACGGACGGTTATGTTTGTGGCTACAAGATAATAAATAATTATAATACTGAATTAATATTATTTACTCAGTACTTATTTTCTGTATTAACTGGATACCTTGTTATGTGTGTTTAACTTAATATCCGTATTTAAAACAACTTAAAAAAGTTATGAACACTTGATGTGTGTGTGTTGTTGTGCAATTTTATAGTTTTTAGCCTACATTTTTAATCCTTTTGACCTTTGTGATAAAATTACCTGGTCTTTTTTGTTTTTGTTAAGGTTACATAAGCTTCAATCCTCTTTCCAATTTTGGAAACGAATACTTTCCAGGTTGCCTGGAAGAGATCGCGGAATTCGATAAGGCCGCCAATTGTATGTTTTTTGATATAAGGCTCATATGTATCATTTATTATCTTGGTGTACAATAAAGTATATATAAATAAATAAATACTTAAGCTATGGCCTCAATAAGAAATTATATAAAATATTATAATCTTATTCGGTGATTAATAAACGGTGATTGTTAAATTTGATCAAGAAATTGTAAGAAATAAACATATTATTTTTAATAGTGACTTTTTGTTTGATGAATTTCACTTGAATATTATATTACAAATAAATATCCACTTGTTAGCTTTGATATAATATTCCTTCCGACTTCTTTTGTTTGTTATTCATAACTTACAAAAAGTGTGAGTACTACGTGAGATTTGAACTCATGGCTCATTGATTTACGCATCTATCTGCACATGCTAAACCGCTAGGTCAACATGACTCTAGTTTGAATGATGAAATTATGAACTACAATCAGTTGTTGACGACAATGATGACGCATGTGTCTATTAGTTGTTAAACTAAAAGTCAAGTTTAATACATAACGACAACGACGTGGTACGAGTGACGCGTGGAGGAAAAGTTTTTAACAAGCTCTCTCTGATAACAAGAGGATATAAACGTCAACTTGCGCAAATTTTACCTAGTTAGCACCTTTTTGATGTTTCACTTTCATGGGGTTTGGTGATATATTCCTTTTTTCCTATATTTATTTTGATCAGATTGGCACACAGAGCTGTTCATCTGGGTGCATACATACTTATTAGTACAGTGTCGTAAGTGTTGAAAGTCAATTGATGCATCTTTTCTGCGAGTGTTCGAATTTTTGGTTTGAAAAACTGGTCGTGATCAATTATCGATAAATATGAAATAACGTAAGGGACATTTACCTAAAATGTAAAAATTACCTTACGATGATTGATGTAAGGGTATTTTTTGCAAATCATAAAAATGTCCCTTACCTTAATTCATACTTCTGGTATCGATGATACCTAGATATTCTGTTGTCTCTAATCTGATGATGGCGTTACCCTTGGTGGTGAGGCAGGTGTGAGACGGGTGTCACCTTCAAGACTCCATATTTGCTGTTGTGTATTTTTATTAAGAACTAGCGACCTGCCCCAGCTTCGCACTGGTGTTAGAAATCTTTGAAATTCTTAGGTTTTTTTATATTATGCATATGCATGTAATATACACCTCAATTTTCCTCACGCATCATAAGTAAAAATAGCATAAAAATCCGTTTAACAATTTTAGAGTTTCCGTTTCAGACAGACACGGTGAGGAACTTTTTTTATGTATGAAGTAGGTGAGCATCATGCAAAGTGTGGATAAGCTTGACGAAACAAACACCATTTAGTTTGTATAATTATTTATTTTATTGCATGTTAGAACTAAAGTGTAATAATTTTGTTACTAAAAACCTCTTTCTGGGAACGCTGTACATGAACGATGAACGATTCCGAAACTTTATTCACACATATATTATGTTACTAAACCGGTTAAGTGCATGTCTCAACTACACATATTGAAGGGTCCGGCTACATAGTCGGAAGAAACTACAAATCTGGTAATTATAATTAAGCACAGTTGATAAAATAACCTTTTATGTATAGTATAGGTATTCCTCCAAGAAAATTAAAAACGAAAGTGTTTTTTAGATCGTATGAGAAATATTTACAGTCCATAGTACCTATATATAAGAAAATTTAAACATACATACCTACAGTCATAGGCTCGGTCAAAAAAGCAGTGTTTCTAAATCAATGACTGATAGTTGGAAAAAAAATAAATCAAACAAAATGTTTAGAGTCTCGTTTTAGCATATGTCCCTAAGTGTATAAATGTTGTATTTCTAACATAAATAATAAAAATAAAATAATAAACTTTTATACTAATATTATAAATGTGAAAATAACTCTGTCCGTCGGTTACGCCTTCACGATTAAATTACTGAACCGGTTTTGATGAAATTTGGTAAGGAGTAAGCTTGCACCCCAACAAAGGACATAGGCCACTTTTTATCTGGTTTCGACTTCACGCGGATAAAGTCGCAGATAAAAGCTAGTATTTATATAATAACACTCGAGTAAAAAAAAACATTTATTTCAGGCAACCAATAGCGCCCATACAGTAACCACAAAACAGAACACACACACAAACAAATTTTAAAAAAGAAATAAAAAAAGCATGATAAAATTATGAGTAAACAGTTGCATTACCTAAATCAACAAGACAAAATAAGTTATTATATTAAATATTCGTTTAGGTAATCTAAACTTCAACAATTACTGTTATTTTTGCGTTAGGTAATTTAGCCAATTTGATAGTAAATCAGCAACTTTCACAAACACGTAGATGTGTCATTTTTAACAGTTTCACATCTTGATCCCACATAGTTATCATCACATTGACAAAATGGCTCGTCCTCTTCGTTTAGAGTACAGTCACCGTCGTTCAAACAATAACCATGACATGCGTAGACTTCGCATCTCTCTCCAGAATAACCAGTATTACACCTGAAATGATGACGATGTGATATGAAATAACTATAACCGATAAGAAGACGAACACCAAGAGGGAGTTAAAGATTTACCTGCATTCAGGATGGCCCTCATCATTGAAATTACAACTGCCTTGGAAACAATAGTTGTGACAGCCTGATACCTCACATCTATCACCTACATAATTCCCGTTACATTGACAAATCGGTTCACTTCTCTCATTCAAGGAGACCACCATCATTTAAACAAAAACCGTGACAATCGTTTACTTCACATCTTTGCCCGGAATAGCCATCATTACATCTGAAAAACGAAAGTGTTCACAATAGTTATTTTATCTTTACTTCGTACCTTACATAACCGAAGAAAAGTAGTAGAATAGTACATTTTGATACAAGTGGAGAAAGTTTGTCATTGCGACCGAGGCGGAATTTGCCCCAACCGTAGGCGAAGGTATTATGGAGCCAAGTGTTGCAGTGACAAATTTCCACGTGTACACTTACGAAGATATAAATAAACGGGGGGTTGACGCTCGACTCGTGTGGATCGCTTAGCGCCCAGCCTGATACGATAAATGTAATAAATTGTGCTGGGGATGAGCTCGAGCACTTTTTCGCACTAACGCGAAAAACAGTAAATTGCGTGCCAAAAAGTAGTAGGGATAAGGGCGGGTTTTCGAATAAGTGTATTGAAAAATATTTAACCTCCATTCAGGAAGTCCTTCATCATTGAAACTGCAGTCACCGTATAAACAGTAGTTTCCACAATCCACTACATCACATCGCTTACCGGTGTAACCCGGTGCGCATTTGCAAACAGATGTCTCACTAATTTTTGTACCATGGATACAAGTCAGTTCAACGTCTGTAGTACCTTCTGTTTCGGTTGCCTGATCTGTTCCTAGACACGGTTGTTTCTGTTTGGTCTGTTCTATATTGCGAGAGTTATTGGTTATTTCGGCTGTTGGTACCAGTCTCGACGGTGCTTCACATTCCTGTAGTCTCTGAACTTGATTCCTAATTCTATAGTTAGCGGCTATACCGAGTGGCCTTTCACTATAGAACGTGCAAATCTCTCTGGGTTGTACAAAAGTGCTTGTGATCTTCTTTGGTCTCTGCCAAACGGTTGTATAGCTCAAAGTACTATTCATCCAGTAGACATAATCGTCTGAGATGGTCAATTCTTTTGGTGCAGAGAGAAGTTTACGATAAAATATTATTTTAGAATTTTCATCGTTTAAGTAATTTTCCCTCAAATCTACTTCATGGTGAATCTCATAGGCCGTATAGCCACTAATATAATAATTTGTATGCGTTTGTGGGTCAATGGCAATACTAAATACTGGTAAATATTTGTTCACAACTTCTCTTTCAGCACCATTAAATCGAGCTCTTTCTATGTACTCATATGGGTATTTATCTATGTTGGTCCAGTAAATGTACCTGTGAATTGAACACAATTATTTTAAAATTTTATATTGTAAACCTTTTGAAAAAATAATTGACTACGTAAACTTAATATTCTTATTAATTTATTTTAGATACGAAGTATAAGTGTCTAAAGACTTACTGAGCCCACAGTCAAACCATTGCAACGGTTTTATGGGGTTTATAATTTTACTCACTATTTTAGAATAAAATAAATAAATAATAATAAACGTACCCACTACAGCTGTCCAAAGTAATGTCATTGACGGTCCGGTCATTCATTTTGATTAAAACATTTCCATAAACATTGCTTTCAGATACTTGATCCTTTAACGAAATCCAATTGATGCTACCTTCTTTAATATCGGTAAAGAAGAGCAGCTCTGTTGCCGGGTCGAAGGCGAGATCTTGTATGTTGCTATCATTTCTTTTAATAAAACATCTGACGTCTTTTGAAGCTAAGTTATAACCACATACAGCGTCGTAGTCGCTTCGTTTGTCGACAAACAGTATCGCGTTGTGTACTTCATCATAAGCTATTGCTGCAGGATTATGGGGCGTCAAGTATACGGTGTCTGTTTTAATGCCGTTGGTGTAAAATTTTAGTTGATCTCCTACAGATATGGCGATATCTGAAACAAGAAAAAAATACTTTTCATAAATAGCCCATAAACATACATGATGCTTAATTCATTAACGCTCAGGCGGTAGCCGGCGTCCGCAAGCCATTGTCTTACTATTATGTCTCTAATTACGCACGTCAAAAGGTTAAATCAGTGGTCAATCGTTTCTCTCGATCATCGATTATTACACCAGCTTGATTTATTACAGGCGAGGTCAAATTTGATAGTATAATAACACTTTTGGAAACTAAGCTTGGAAAAAAGCCTCGTTTGAAATGAAAATTTTCATATGCAAATAAAACGTAAGAGTATACAATCAATTTTTTAATCAAAATACAAAATTACTTTAATTTTGAAAATCGCTGTTAAATAACAAGAAACAAAATGAAAAACACCGATCAAAAATAAAAAAACTTTGTTTTTTTTTTTTTAATGTTACACTTTTATTGTATTTGTATCATTTACAGCTAGAGTGCACCTCATGATTCTACGTTTATGATACAACACAATTAACTAGAATCCAATGTAGATATAACCAATATCCTATTAATGTAATTAGTAAATAAGCTGGTCCAAATGTAAATATGTTTTTGACTTTTCGACGATCATTGACGGAATGTCACTTTGTATAAAGACTTTTAACGCTAAATATCCTTGCCTACATTAGAAAACCTTAAATAATTATGGTCTTCGAAAAAGACCAAGTCCAAGTTATGACGAGAAGAGTTCACATGTCTTTCATGATATTTCGATAATCGCTATTCTCAATGAAATTTTAATATCACTTTGTTAAGAGCTTAATTTAAGTTTAACAGCTTGATTTCGAAACACTATAGGTATATTATGCTCTAAAACTAAGTAGCTGATAGCTCAAAAGGCTGCCTAACTTAAATGGAACAGAGTAGGCCGTATCTGGGGGAATCTGATGGATGCGAGATATACTGGGCGTTGGACCAGTGAGACAGTAAGACGAGGTACAGGTGGCCTCGAAGGAGATTATGAGACAAACTTGCCTGGTTCCGCTTAAAGAAGCGCAGGTTTGAGGAAGATGGAAGGAGTGGCCTCTGCCCAGGGTAACTTGTTAGCAAAATAAAAATGCTGCTTTTAGGTACTTACCCCATGAATGCACCAACCTCATGTAAAACGCAAACAAAACCAATACTCGGTGGATTCTACACATTTTTAGCCTATCTTACACTTCAGTCACACAGAATAGTTTTTACAAAGTAGATAGATGGTCGACGTCCTATATCGGTGTTCGCTCTTGGTATATTAAACAACGTTCGATTATCACTTTTATAGTATACCTAGTGGTGTCTTATCTTAAAACACAAGCAATTGTTCAAATTCCCTACTTTAATAGGGTTCCGTGTTAAAACAAAAAGGAACCCTGGTTACAGTTTTGCCGAGTCCGTCCATTCGCGACTTAATTGAGACACTCTTAGTAAAAAGCTTTATATTGAAACTAGCGACCCGCCCCGGCTTCGCACGGGTGCAATGCTGATCACTTCATAGTATAAAACAAAGTCGCTTCCCGCTGTCTGTCCCTACGTACGCTTAGATCTTTAAGTTATTTGTTTATTGTGCAAACCTACCCCAGTGTTGTCTTTTTTACCCGACTGCGCGACGCAAAGGAGGGTAATGTGTTTATCAGTCTATGTATGTATGTATGTTTGTTTCTATGTGGCGTTCTAGAGACCAAATGCGTCGGCCGATTTTGATAATTCTTACGTCAATCGATTCGTCTTAACCTTGCGAGTGTCACTAAAGACATGACAGTAACCAAAATTCACCACAGCTACAACCAGACGCCATATTGTCAAAATGAAAAAAAAAAAACGATGAACTATGTCAAGTGGGGTGTCGTGTGTCAAGTATAAACGATACACAAATAAAAAAAACAGTGAAAAAGCATGAAGAACAAATATTTTTGGTAAAAAAAAGTTTACCACCAAACTCGATAGATGGCGTTGTTCATTTGATGCACGTTTGTAAATCAAATCTTTCGAGTTTTCCCATCTACTAGACAGGTCGATGAACATAAGCAAAAGATGACAATTATATTGGCAAAAACTACTAGGTTGTATAAATTACATGCAGTTGATATATCAGTAGAATCGAAAACATATGGTCAAAAACCGAAAGATGTAGGTATATGTTTCTGATGATCCTAACAAAACTGGAGAAATCGTTAAATATTTAACAATCGGTTTAGGATCACGAGTTATGTTACGAAGAAATTTGAATGTTACCCATGGTCTTGTTAACGGAGCAATGGGTGTTATAAGGACAATTGAGTGGCCAGCTCTTCGGAGGGACCAATTGGAACCCGGAGAATTGCCACCAGCTGTTTATATAGAATTTGACGACAAAGCAATTAAAAACAATGTACCTGGAGTAGGAGTCAGAATCGAACCATCGACTACAGAATTCGATGCACTTCGCGGACAGGGTAAAATAGAGCGAAAAATGTTGCCATTGATATTGTGCTGGGGTGTAACTGTACACAAGCTCCAAGGAACTACTTTGGACTTTTGGACCGAGCTGTGGTTGACTTAAGTTCACGCATTTTTGCTAAAGGTCAAGCATATGTAGCTTTGAGCCGAGTTAGGTCTCTAGAGGGACTAATCATCAGTAGTTTAGACCACCGCAAGTTACTTAATAATCCCCACGATATTAACTCCCTCAATGAAATGACTAGATTGCGAAATTTACCATCTTATAACGAAGTCAATGAATCGTAACTAAAAAGTATAAAATAAAATAAAAATATTTAAAGAAAAACAAAAAACCCGACTGCGTCGAAACTAATTTTAAAAAATACGTAAAAAAATTAACTTAAATAATAAAAACTAAAAAGAAACAAACAAGCCCAGTAGTTTAGATTTCTGTTATGTAATCCATACTAATATTATAAATGCGAAAGTAACTCTGTCTGTCTGTCTGTCTGTCTGTCTGTCTGTCTGTCTGTCTGTTACGCTTTCACGCTTATACCGCTGAACCAATTTTGATGAAATTTGGTACAAAGATAGAATAGAGCTTGAGAAAGGACATAGGCTATAAATTATCACGCTATTTGCTATGGGGGGTGAGCAATATTCCAAAATGTCAGTTTTAAACGATTTGCCGTGACTTCGATCCCCAGTTATAGTAATAATTTTTGTGAGTATTTTGTCGTCTTTTTTGTATATAATATGCGATGGTACTTCGATTACAATAATAATAGGACTTTTAGCATATTTTTAACACATCTTAGACATTTTTACTCCATATTTTTGTAAAAAGTAATCAAACATGTAATAAAATCTAAGTGGAAAAACGAAAATAATATTTCTTTTTTTCATTTAGCTACAAATTTAATATCTGAGATAAAAATCATCACGCTATCATCGACAAAGGGTTAAGCAGACAATGATGACGTTTATATAAGAACACCTATTTTACACATTAATCAACGAACACCATAGTGCAGTCGTGTCTGGATTAGATCGGCACGTAAGGGGATAGTGGTTCAAAACTCAGTTTCTTTTTTGTGATAGTTTTGTTTTATTTTACTGTAAACAAGAAATTTTTACATATTTTTGCGTTCTTACTATTATTTTTATCGACAGTCTGGTTTCTACATCAGCGGCAGAAATACAGCGGTTATGCATTCAAACGTCTACAAAGAGATCTAAAGAGATACAATAGAGCGGCTATCAGAAAAAATGTCTTAGAAAAACTGTCATCCTATGCCTCAGTGACGCCATCTGGCTTTGAATAGCACACACACGAATTAAATTTGTCAAACTATTTATTTAACTATCGCTCGGTAGGTGGCCAGGGGCCTTACCATGATAATGTCAAAATGTCAGACGTACGAGCGAAAAAGAGTGATGGAGCTATACACCCTATATAGCTCCATCCCTTTAACAGTCCGGTTTAGGTCGTAAAATGGATCACGTTATGAGCTCGTGGTAGAGCCTCAGTGTGTGATAAAGGTAAGGTTAAGCTTTTCAGCAATAGATGGCGTTATCACGAAATCAGCAAATGTTTCTAGACCTATTTATAAAAAATATTGAATTCTAATTAATTGCTTCGTAAATGCCAAAAATATTTACAAAATAAACCGCGAGACAATAACCCTCGCGACCCAGCCGATCCGAACCGAGGGGTTCCGATCCCGATTTCCGGCCACCGTAGGCGCGGGCTTGTGGACGGCGAGTAATGGGTAGCTCACCGTCCGTCCGTCCGGTAACCGTCCGGACCGAACCCAAGTCGTTGACGGCGCGTAGTGTTCCACGCGCGTCTCAAGGAGGTGTCAGCAACCGTAGGGGCCCAGCAAGGTCGAAGCCTATTGGGGCCATGGGTGATACGAAAGAGATTCCTGGGCCCTGGAACAATGGCAAAGAAGGAACAGGAGTAAGTTTTTTTTTTTTTTTTTTTCTCGTTTATGTTAAGATAAAACAACGCTGTATGATTTAAAATTATTGGTTCATTAGATATACTAAAAGTATATTATACCGTAGAATTATCTTTTTTACAACATTAACTATATGTTATTTAACGTAGGCTATCAAAAAAAAGTGGATAAAGTAGTTTTCAGTTGCCAAAATGTATAAATAGTCTGAGTCACGGAGTTGATACTGAGGTCGATACCCACAGTTTTTAGTGTGTGCACCTTTTGCTTTTAGGTAGGAAATCATCAAATACCTTCCCCCGCTCTGGGTAAAGCGAGAGGTAGTACCAGACTTTTACTGACTGAAACCCACCTGTGTTCCTTTAGTTGCCCTTAGCGTTCCAGGGCTATGGTAACTTGCACGCCACAATTGCGGCAGCAAATACCTTCTTTGAGGAAAGTCTAAAAAGGCTCTCTTTCCGTCTGACGCAGGTCTTCATCGAACGTAGATGTTTCGGAAGGACCCCCAAAAAACCAGCAAATATAGGTAGGTACTTAATCACAGAAAGATGCTTCTTGAGCAGTTCGTGAAGGTTACCAGTACTTCAAGTAGTCTCTCCCTCGGACTTGACCACAACCTACTGTTTGGAACAAGTACCTAATTTCAAAGATTCCAAAAATTGAAGATCATTAAGAATTTCATGAAAAACCCATGAAGACATATTTCACACAAGGCCCCGACGTGGTTTGCGTTCCTGAAGATAGTTTGATTACGTATGATGTATCCTACATTACTTGCAGCCTTAAGTCGACAACTGGACGTTACCTCCTTAAGAGTGGTCAGTGAGTGGTGATCAACACTGGGACAACATTCTGACGGATGCCAGAGTCAGTCACAGCCCCAATTGGTTGCGACATTTGTTCGCTGTCATTTTATAATTTTGTGGAGTCACAAACACGGAGTAATGAGGGGGTATTAGGGTGTTTCGAGAGGTTTCTGTTTCAAATTCGACGTGATGTAAGTCAACATCAAACTGCAACAATTTTTTCACAAATTCTTTATAAGTACAGTTGTGGAGCAAGATGACATCGTAGGTTACTCTGTAGTATTTTAATAATCGCTAGCAGTAGTGGACTATCAGTGCACGTTATCCAGCTGAAGATGGGCCAAAGCCGATTATGCTCCTTCGAAATTCACCTCCGCCAAAGTCGCATAACGGACCCGGCTAAAAGTCTGCAGAGAAATATCATCGAGGCAAATTCTTATGGGAGGTAATTCTTTCGAAAAATCTCATAGCTCTAGCAGGCATTGGCCCTAGAGATCTTCGTCAGGCGAAAAGAGAGGACGCTGTGGTGTCTTTAGAAAGACACCACAGCGTCCTCTCTTTTCCTCAAAGAAGGAAGATTTGCTGCCGCGTGCAAGTTACCGTAGCTCTAGAACACTAAGGGCAATTAAAGGAACACAGGTCGGTTTCAGTCTGTAAAAGTCTGACACAAACTCTCGCTTTACCCAGAGCGGGGGAAAGTATTTGATGATTTTCTTCCTAAAAGTAAAACGTGCAGACACTAAAAACTGTGGGTATTGACCTCAGAACAAGATCCGTACAGACTCTTTATACATTTTGGCAACATTTAACATTTTGAAAACTACTTTATCCACTTTTTTTATAGCCTACGTTAAATAACATTTATTTAGTGTTGTTAAAAGAAAACAACGGTTTAATTTAATACACTTTTAGTCTATTATAATGAACCAATCATATTAAAATCATACAGCGTTGTTTCATCATAGAATAAACCAAAAACAAACTTAAACTATCACCTTTTCCTTTTAGGGGTAGGCAGAACCACAGTTTATCAACTACTTCGACCTCAACATGTCTGTTTCTGTTTATTGATGATGATAAGTAATTTATTTGATGTATATCATGAACGAGTATTCTATTACTTAATAAATAAATAAAATAAATTATATATCTGGACATAAGAAATACATTTCACATAATATATTTACTGAAATTAATTTCCGTTATTTGAATTAGATGTTTTTAGCACGAATCACAAGCACAGAATTATTAATTACGTTTGTGCATTTTTACTAACTTGACGCAGACAAAGTCGCGGGTAACAGCTAGTACTAAATAACTACACAATTTAAATAGTTTTATAATCGATACACACATAAA
This sequence comes from Mythimna impura, assembly GCA_905147345.3. NCBI lineage: Eukaryota > Metazoa > Arthropoda > Insecta > Lepidoptera > Noctuidae > Mythimna > Mythimna impura. The sequence goes on along the minus strand of LR990347.1, from coordinate 9,382,963 downwards.
ACAAATCATACATTCTAATGCAGAACAGAACGACTCACAGTCGGGGCCCCTTGGGAAGATTTGATTGGTAAAATTTGAATGGGCCCCGACTGTGAGTCGTTCTGTTCTTGTTTGTTTCTTTTTAGTTTTTATTATTTAAGTTAATTTTTTTACGTATTTTTTAAAATTAGTTTCGACGCAGTCGGGTTTTTTGTTTTTCTTTAAATATTTTTATTTTTTAACCCAAAGGTTGACTGGTAGAGAATGCCTTGTTGCATTAAGTCCGCCTATGTACCACTACTGTACATGAAGTTTAAATAAATAAATACTGGAACAGTAAATTCGATGGTATTAGAATTCAATTTCAATTAACGCAAACACTGCTAGGTATTTTTTAGTTTTATTATGAATTTCCTACGTCTACGTTCCACCTTCCTCCATCATCAGATCAGTTCGATAGTTTTTTTTTTTTCGGTGGGAAAATCATCTTATTACATCCCCCGCTCTTGGACGGAGCGAGAGATAGTGTCAGACTGTTACTGACTAAAAACCCACTCCTGTTCCTTCGTTGCCTTTCGTACCAGGGCCGAGTCTTCCTTTCAGAATCAGACCCTTGGCCCCAGTATGATTCGACCCTGATGGGCCCCTACAGTTGCTGACATCTCCTTGAGGCGCGCGTGAAACAGTACGCGCCGTCGACGACTTGGGCTCGGTCCGGACGGTCGGACGGCGAGCTACCCATTGCCCACCACCCGCAAGCCCGCGCCTACGGTGGCTGGAAATCGGGATCAGAATCCCGGCGGTGGTTGGGGCGTGAGGACCGTTGCCTCACGCGATCGGCCGCCTCTTTTGCTAGTATTAGTGCTTCGCAGAAAGAGGCGACCGCCTGCCACTCCTCCTCGCTCCGGACCATGGCCTGTACCAAGGCCCAGCGCGAGAGATCACCGCCGCCGATCGCCCCCACGAGGACACGGGGTTACTCTGCCTAAGCGGGGCACACCTCCACCGTGTGCTCCACCTAGTCCTCCGGGCGGTACACGCAATTGTGACACCCGGGCGATTCTTGTTGGTGCAGGAACCTCCCGAACTTACCATGTCCGGTTAGGACCTGCGTCATGCGGAAGGTATGGACGCCGTGTTGCCTTTTCAGCCACTCCTCAAAGAGGGGACTTACCGCCATAATTATGGCGTGCCCAAGATCAGTTTGATATTCGTTATAGCCAAAGTGCATCTCATGACAACTCTAATAAGCCAACAAACACAGCTAGGATACATTGATTAATTACAGAGTTCCGGTGCCTATCCTCCGGCTCCATCATCATCATCATCACTTCGATGATACTATTTTCAACCTAATTATTCAGAACCATATATTTATTTGAATTGTCATGGTCGCTTAACTGTCTTCATTGTGATATCTATGTGAGTATGAAGTTCCGTTGGCCATTCCTGGTCTTCTTCATCAGTTCCACTTCATCAAATGTTACTTTTTGACTGTAAATGCTTATGTTTTCGATGAAAATACCAAAATCATTATATGGTTGCCTATAATATTTGAGTAGTTCCCTCGATTCCCTATGGATCCCATCATCAGAACTGAATTTTGAAAAAAATTGGACCAATCTGGAAGCATATCCTTTAAGAGGAAAAAAAAATTTTTGCAAATCGGTCCATAAACGACGGAGTTCTGAGGTAACACACAAAAAAAAATAAAAAGACATACAACCGAATTGATAACCTCCTCCTTTTTTTGACTTTAATTTCAGAAGTCAGTGTTTCTAGTATTGTTTGCTTGTTATCTAACACCGACTTACGAAATTAAAGTTATTTTGATCGTTTTATTGTTTTGTTTTTTGTAGTGAAGTCGGTTATTTTTTTGGATTTTTATTTCACACTTTTTAGTTGTGATGCACTTACAGCCAGAGTAGGTACCTATTTCTCATGATAATTCGAATTAACCCAAACACTGTTTTTTTTTTTTTTTTTTTTTTGGTGGGAAAATCATCTTATGACAGGGCGGGGCGGGAGATAGTGTCAGACTTTTACTGACTAAAAACCCACTCCTGTTCCTTCGTTGCCTTTCGTACCAGGGCCGAGTCTTCCTTTCAGAATCAGACCCTTGGCCCCGGTAGGCTTCGACCCTGCTAGGCCCCTACAGTTGCTGACATCTCCTTGAGGCGCGCGTGGAACAGCACGCGCCGTCGACGACTTGGGCTCGGTCCGGACGGTTACCGGACGGTCGGACGGCGAGCCACCCATTGCTCGTCGTCCGCAAGCCTGCGCCTACGATGGCCGGAAATCGGGATCGGAATCCCGGCGGCGATTGGGGCGTGAGGACCGTTGCCTCACGCGATCGGCCGCCTCCTTTGCTAGCATTACTGCTTCGCAGAAGGAGGCAACCGCCTGCCACTCCTCCTCGCTCCGGACCATGGCCTGTACCAAAGCCCGGCGCGAGAGATCGCCGCCGCCGATCGCCCCCACGAGGACACGGCGTTGCTCTACCCAAGCGGGGCACACCTCCAACGTGTGCTCCACCGTGTCCTCCGGGCGGTCCACACAATGGTGACACCCGGGCGTTTCTTCCGCACGAATCCGGTGTTAGGATACATTATTTTATTATGAAGTCCCCATTCACCTCCCGGCTCCATCATCAGGTTAGTTCGATAGTAGGTACCTTATAGCCAAAGTGCTTATAATGACAATTCTAATAAGCCCAAACAGGCTAGGTTACATTGATTAATTAGGGAGTTTCAGTGCCTACCTTCCGGCTCCATCATCATCATCAGATCACTTCGATGATACCATTTTCAACATAACTATTCAGAACCATTTATTTATTTATATTGTCATAGTTACTTAACTATCTTCATTGTGATAGATATGTGAGTATGAAGTTCCGTTGGCCATTCCTGGTCTTCTTCATCAGTTCCACTTCATCAAATGTTACTTTTTGACTGTAAATGCTTTTTTTTGGTATTCTTGATGAAAATACCAAAATCACTATATAGTGCCTAGAATATTTGAGGAGTTCCCTCGATTCCTCATGGATTCCACTATCAGACCTGGATTTGAAAAAAATGGGACCAATCTGGAAGTAACCGAGTAGTATATTTGCATCGGCACATCAATCTTTGAAATAATCAAGTTATTTACCGCAACCGCTATGTCCCTGCATTTTAAATCTGTAATATCTTCGAAAATATTCACTTAATCTATACGGTGTAAAGAGCCATATTGATCTATATTAAATGAACAATTTATTTAAGGTACTTAATTGGATAAAGATTAATGCTGTATTGCTTAAAATCGTTTCGTAAATAAGCCATTATTTCTCATAAAAAGTAAAGGATAAAAAATGGTTATTGTGGGTTATACCTCAAAGATAGGCATATACCATTGCGGACTTTTTTGTAGATCTTTTTAAGGTGTACAATACTGTAGTACATTATTTTGATCTATCTCTTAGGGTTCAGCCAGCGTTTGCAATGTAAGCGCAAAAAAATGTCTTTATTTACGACATCACATTAGAAACCTCTAAAATCATCAGTGTTTCTCTACTATATTGTGCGTGTATTATACACATAAACCTTCCTCTTGAATCACTCTATCTATTAAAAAAAACTTCATCAAAATCCGTTGCGTAATTTTAAAGATCTAAGCATACATAGGGCCAGATAGACATGAAAAGCGACTTTGTTTTATACTATGTAGTGATGGTCCATATTAACGTTTTAACCGCCTATGGATATATGTTTCAGGCAAATAAATGAATTATTATTTTTATTATTATGCGCCAAAAATTCTTGCGTTTATTCCGATAGAGTCGCACATCCACGACCAAATACTCCATCTCGTCAGCTCTTCTGTCACCTATGGGGATTGAAAAGTTAAACGAGATGGAGTCTGGAGAATGCAAAGAGTCACAAACACACGACCCTGGCGAATAGGACACGAAAACACTCGTCGTACCAATCCGACGCAAGTTGTTAAGGCCAGGTTCTACTCATCTTGAACTTTTTAAACCTCTGGAAATTCACCAATATAAAAAAGAACACAATAAAAAATTATTATTAACAAAACATAATATAAATTAGTTTGCTCGATAAAAAAAAATCGCGAATCTGACCCTAACTTACGATTTCAAACGCGTATGTCTACGAGATTACGTCACGGAAATATTTGAAAGTTACAAAAAGTAATAAAGCTTGTTTTTTTAAAAGGGCCTCGCAAAAACAAAAATCTTGTATAGTTATTGTTTTTTGTTTTTATCACTACATAGTATAAAACAAAGTCGCTTTTCATGTCTGTCTGTCCCTATGTATGCTTAGATCTTTAAAATTACGCAACGGATTTTGATGAAGTTTTTTTTAATAGATAGAGTGATTCAAGAGGAAGGTTTATGTGTATAATGCACGCACAATATAGTAGAGAAACACTGATGATTTTAGAGGTTTCTAATGTGATGTCGTAAACAAACACATTTTTTTGCGCTTACATTGCAAACGCTGGCTGAACCCTAAGAGATAGATCAAAATAATGTACTACAGTATTGTACACCTTAAAAAGATCTACAAAAAAGTCCGCGATGGTATATGCCTATCTTTGAGGTATAACCCACAATAACCATTTTTTATCCTTTACTTTTTATGAGAAATAATGGCTTATTTACGAAACGATTTTAAGCAATACAGCATTAATCTTTATCCAATTAAGTACCTTAAATAAATTGTTCATTTAATATAGATCAATATGGCTCTTTACACCGTATAGATTAAGTGAATATTTTCGAAGATATTACAGATTTAAAATGCAGGGACATAGCGGTTGCGGTAAATAACTTGATTATTTCAAAGATTGATGTGCCGATGCAAATATACTACTCGGTTACTTCCAGATTGGTCCCATTTTTTTCAAATCCAGGTCTGATAGTGGAATCCATGAGGAATCGAGGGAACTCCTCAAATATTCTAGGCACTATATAGTGATTTTGGTATTTTCATCAAGAATACCAAAAAAAAAGCACTATCACAATGAAGATAGTTAAGTAACTATGACAATATAAATAAATAAATGGTTCTGAATAGTTATGTTGAAAATGGTATCATCGAAGTGATCTGATGATGATGATGGAGCCGGAAGGTAGGCACTGAAACTCCCTAATTAATCAATGTAACCTAGCCTGTTGGGCTTATTAGAATTGTCATTATAAGCACTTTGGCTATAAGGTACCTACTATCGAACTAACCTGATGATGGAGCCGGGAGGTGAATGGGGACTTCATAATAAAATAATGTATCCTAGCAGTGTTTGGGTTAATTCGAATTATCATGAGAAATAGGTACCTACTCTGGCTGTAAGTGCATCACAACTAAAAAGTGTGAAATAAAAATCCAAAAAAATAACCGACTTCACTACAAAAAACAAAACAATAAAACGATCAAAATAACTTTAATTTCGTAAGTCGGTGTTAGATAACAAGCAAACAATACTAAAAACACTGACTTCTGAAATTAAAGTCAAAAAAAGGAGGAGGTTATCAATTCGGTTGTATGTCTTTTTATTTTTTTTTGTGTGTTACCTCAGAACTCCGTCGTTTATGGACCGATTTGCAAAAATTTTTTTTCCCTCTTAAAGGATATGCTTCCAGATTGGTCCAATTTTTTTCAAAATTCAGTTCTCATGATGGGATCCATAGGGAATCGAGGGAACTACTCAAATATTATAGGCAACCATATAATGATTTTGGTATTTTCATCGAAAACATAAGCATTTACAGTCAAAAAGTAACATTTGATGAAGTGGAACTGATGAAGAAGACCAGGAATGGCCAACGGAACTTCATACTCACATAGATATCACAATGAAGACGGTTAAGCGACCATGACAATTCAAATAAATATATGGTTCTGAATAGTTAGGTTGAAAATAGTATCATCGAAGTGATGATGATGATGATGGAGCCGGAGGATAGGCACCGGAACTCTGTAATTAATCAATGTATCCTAGCTGTGTTTGTTGGCTTATTAGAGTTGTCATGAGATGCACTTTGGCTATAACGAATATCAAACTGATCTTGGGCACGCCATAATTATGGCGGTAAGTCCCCTCTTTGAGGAGTGGCTGAAAAGGCAACACGGCGTCCATACCTTCAGCATGACGCAGGTCCTAACCGGACATGGTAAGTTCGGGAGGTTCCTGCACCGGATCCGTGCGGAAGAATCGCCCGGGTGTCACCATTGCGTGTACCGCCCGGAGGACTAGGTGGAGCACACGGTGGAGGTGTGCCCTGCTTAGGCAGAGTAACCCCGTGTCCTCGTGGGGGCGATCGGCGGCGGTGATCTCTCGCGCTGGGCCTTGGTACAGGCCATGGTCCGGAGCGAGGAGGAGTGGCAGGCGGTCGCCTCCTTCTGCGAAGCACTAATACTAGCAAAGGAGGCGGCCGATCGCGTGAGGCAACGGTCCTCACGCCCCAACCACCGCCGGGATTCTGATCCCGATTTCCAGCCACCGTAGGCGCGGGCTTGCGGATGGTGGGCAATGGGTAGCTTGCCGTCCGACCGTCCGGACCGAGCCCAAGTCGTCGACGGCGCGTACTGTTTCACGCGCGCCTCAAGGAGATGTCAGCAACTGTAGGGGCCCATCAGGGTCGAATCATACTGGGGCCAAGGGTCTGATTCTGAAAGGAAGACTCGGCCCTGGTACGAAAGGCAACGAAGGAACAGGAGTGGGTTTTTAGTCAGTAACAGTCTGACACTATCTCTCGCTCCGTCCAAGAGCGGGGGATGTAATAAGATGATTTTCCCACCGAAAAAAAAAAAACTATCGAACTGATCTGATGATGGAGGAAGGTGGAACGTAGACATAGGAAATTCATAATAAAACTAAAAAATACCTAGCAGTGTTTGCGTTAATTGAAATTGAATTCTAATACCATCGAATTTACTGTTCCAGTATTTATTTATTTAAACTTCATGTACAGTAGTGGTACATAGGCGGACTTAATGCAACAAGGCATTCTCTACCAGTCAACCTTTGGGTTAAAAAAGACAACACTGTGGTAGGTTTGCACAATAAACAAATAACTTAAAGATCTAAGCGTACGTAGGGACAGACAGCGGGAAGCGACTTGGTTTTATACTATGAAGTGATCAGCATTGCACCCGTGCGAAGCCGGGGCGGGTCGCTAGTAATATATATAAAACTGCTGTTACGGGGCCGCGAAATCGACATAGACTCGGGCGAAGTTCATACAAAATACTCAGTGAGAAAATTTGTTTTTTTTTACTCGTATATTCCGTATTCGGTTGTGGTGGTGTGATAAGCAGATGCTCCTTGTAAATCACGGGTATTCAGCCGCACCCGGTTAAACTGGAAGCCGACCCCAAGCTAGTTGGAAAAAAGGCTAGGGAGATGATGTTGACCGAGTATATTCCATATACGTATATATCCGTCATTTGCTAGAGAAGTATTGGGACAACCCTAATTATTTTATGTGCAGCTACTACTACTGCTACGTCGGTATGCTATACTCTAGCAACTCGATGTCAGTGCTCTAGACTTTGAAACTCTGACTCGACGAGTGCCTCATTACTAATCATTCTCTTGGTTCACTTCTCAATTGATTCAGGTGCATCGAGCTGATATCTGGCAGATCCGTCTCAAAGATGAGAGCAGTAGTCCTTACACGATCGAACTTGTGCTTGATAAAGTTTTGCTAAGATCCCCAAACTTTTGCCAGCTTTTTGGCCCTCTGCTCTGATGTATGACCATAAATTTTACACTTTTTCACCGTTTAAATCAGTACTTTGTGGCGCAATGTGAAATTCAGTAAGATAGCGAGGAAAGCTATATAAACCGCAGGGCACGCTGCATGTGGTTACAGAAAGTACTGTAATGTTTTAACAAAGGAAAATGCACATTAGGTACAATTAATACTGTCAATTACGGTACAAGCACATAACAGCACATACTCAACACGTCAACAACGTCGACAGTATATATTTTTATCTACATACTATGTTCTGCCAGCGGCTTCGACCGCGTGAAAGTGATATATATCATACCATACAAACTTTGAACCTCCGTTTCCTCGCCTGAGGGATTGAATTTTGGAAAATTCTCTCTTAGTGATCGCCTACGTCATAAAAGAAAACCTTGTGCAAAATTTCACGCTCCTAGTCCCAGTAGTATTGGCTGTGCGTTGATATGTCAGTCAGCAGTCAATTTATCATATTAAAAATATACTTAAATATTGTGAAAGCAATAAACAGAGCCAGTGTTGAAGATGTTCCACAAATCATAAGGTTATCTGTAAGTTAAAAAATAAAATAATAGGTAATAATACGAGAGAGATACATTGGCCCTGGAACGCAAAGAGCAACTGCAGGAACACAGGTAGGTTTTTTTAAAAACTGTGGTCTAGTTTATTTTAGTAGTATCCCCGGCCCCCGACTCATGATAGCGGAAGGAACTATGGGATTAAAGTTGGTGTGTTCTCCCTAGACGAAGAGAATCCATGAGGAGCCACACATAAAAAAGGTCCCTGTCAATGAATGAGTCGGTGAAATATTTGGGTTCTTTTCAATATTCACATACAGAAATATTCAGCTCAAAGTTTTAAAAGTGACTGGACTTGTAGATTTAAGAGGCCGTTTTCCTCAATACCTTGTTATCTAAATTATGTCTGAATTTAAAGCTCTTGGGAGAAACCACGGACGCTATCTATCTGTGTTTTATCTCATAAGGTCACCCCCTTTGAATAAGTAAAACAAATTTATAAAACAATATATCCTACTTATAGGTATAACGGGTATGATCGTCGCATGCAAAATAATCATGTAAATATTATTCTTGCTTTTACACACTATTATCTACATTTCTTTTAATGTCTCCCTTACGAGATTACTTTGTTGTGTCCGTCTGTCAAAACTAGATGAGGCCGGTGTTTCTAGCTGACTACCCTGAGAAGAAACACCGAAACAAATATAAGGCCGTTTATGGTCCATTTTATAAGATACTTTCCGTTGACCTAGAATCCTCTCTATCTCTAATCTTCACTATCTCTTTTGGCTCTTTCGGACATTCCTACAGCTCTGGTTGGGATCGGCCCTTGGGCGCCCCGAGAATTACGCCGACATCTCATCCCTCGATGAGATGTCGGTATTATGCCGACATCTTATCCCTCGATGAGATGTCGGCATAATTGTCGGGATGCGTGTGGACACATCGCGCCGTTCCAGACTAGTCCGTACCCAAAACCACGCCTACCTTGGCAGGAAATTGCACTGCGACTTCCAACGCCCAGGGCGTCTTCTGCGGCAGCCAGGGAATTAGGATTACCTCTCCTTCACTCACATTACGTTTCACTGAAGAAAGTGTCTGCTTCTCATGTCCTCTGGCTTTATACCATGGCTTGGACCAGGGCTGGATGCGAGAGGTCGTCACCGCCCGATCACCTTCGCAATGACACGGTAGTGCTCTGCCTAAGAGGAGCAAATCTCGACCGTCCAGCTAATCCTTTTGAATGATTTTTTCATGAAATAGCCATTCAATAAGATTAGACGAACTCAGAGATTGTATTAAAGATTTTAATTATCTATATATATAAAATGAGAAACTGACTGACTGACATATCAATACACAGCCGAAACTACTGGGCCTAGGAACGTGAAATTTTGCACATGGTTTCCTTTTATGACGTAGGCGAGCACTAAGAAGGGATTTTTGAAAATTTAACTTTTAAGGGGGTGGAACGGGGTACAAAGTTTGTATGGAGAAATTATTTTCACGCAGGCGAAGCCGCTGGCAGAAGCTAGTTAGATATAATTCCGTAAGTAAATACGTGATATGGCCGCCAATCCTTATATATATATAAAAGAAAGTCGTGTTAGTTACACTATTTATAACTCAAGAACGGCTAAACCGATTTGGCTGAAAGTTGGTGGGGAGGTAGCTTAGAACCAGGAGACGGACATAGGATACTTTTTTTTTTGAGTTGGGTAGAGTAGGGTAGAGTAGGGTAGAGTAGGGTAGAGTAGGGTAGAGTAGGGTAGATAGAGTAGGGTAGAGTAGGGTAGAGTAGGATAGAGTTGGGTAGAGTAGGATATAGTAGTCAGTTGACGGGAGCGAAGCCGCGGGCAAAAGCTAGTTCAACATATAACTTGACACTGATCTGCAAAATGCAAAAAAAATAATTTCGCGATCTACCCTGGTGCTTTCACATTAACCCCACCTGTGTTCCTTCAGTTGCTCTCGGCGTTCCAGGGGTCACGGTAACTCTTTCGAGCCATCCCGCAGCCCTGGCAGGTAGTTCACCTAGTATCGTTTTTGAAATTGCTCTGTGCGATAAGACCACCCATTGTACACTTATTAGGGTTCCATACCTCAAAAGGAAAAAACGGAACTCTTATAGGATAACTTTGATGTCCGTCTGTCTGTCTGTCAAGACCCTTTATCTCGGAAACGTGTGAAGATATCGAGTTGAAATTAAAACCATATACGTCTGCGGTCTCTTAAAGCTGTGAAAAAATCAAACTTCTGAGTTAACGGAAAAAAGATACGGCCGTTTATGTCGCAAAAAAACGTATATTTTGACACTCTCAAAGGAACCAAAAGTCATAGGGTACTTTCCGTTGACCTAGAATCCTGAAATTTGGCATGAAGCAAGGTCTCATAGCACAAGTATACGAAAAATTTCTGAAAACTGAAAATTTGTAGTTACGCAACAAAAAAAAACTTTTTGCGATTCGGAAAAATCTTTCGTAACTCAATTCGGGAATTAAACTGTTTTCATAGGTAAATTTGTACGGAACCCTCAGTACGCAAGTCCGACCCGCACTTGCCCGGTTTTTTTTAATAATGTGTGTTCTGTATTTTTTGTTTATGTTGTGTACAATAAAGAATATAATACATAAATAATAAATAAAATAAAAAAAATATAAAAATTAAATACAGTAATACGTTTATCAAGATTATATTTCGAAAGAAATACAAGTTTTCCATAGTCTAGAACTGAATTTACAGCGACGATACGACAGTTTATTACTTAGAATATATCTGAGATGTTAATCTCGTAACAAAACACTTTATGGGCTATACTGATTTTAATTGGTGCAACCGCGAGAGTTAAACTACCCCCATAAGACAAGTTGGAATTCAAGTTATCTTATAAATATATAAAAGGGAGAAACTGACTGACTGACATATCAACGCACAGCTGAAACTACTAGGACTGGAGTGAAATTTTGCACAAGGTTTTATGACGTAGGCGAGCACTAAGAGGATTCCCAAAATACACCGCTTAACGGGATGAAACAGGGGTTCAAAGTTTTATGCAGATACCTACTTTCATGCGGGCGAAGTCCCTGCTGGAAGCTAGTCTAAGGATATTTAGACGAAGCCCTCAGTCAGATGTAGACGACTCAGTTAATAATGTCGCCTAGAACCCATAACCACGTTTGAGAGTGTGCCCTTAAATTTTACGATCTCAAGTAAATTAAATGAAATGACTTGAGGATTTTGTATGCAAAGATATACAATAAACAAAATGTAAGGAATATTCTTTCAATTATTTATCGAGTTCTGAGTATACATGTAGATGGATGGAGAGGGAGAGGGAGGCCAAAGAAAAGATGGATGGATTGTGTGAGGAGTGATATGAAAGAAAAGAGAGTTATTCATAGTTTGACGGGAGACAGGACAGAATGGAAGAAAAAAACGCGTTGTGCCGATCCTAAATAATATGGGATAAGGGCAGGAAGATGAAGAAGAAGAATTCTTTCAATTATTTGAGACGTGCATCTGGTATAAAGTTAGGGCCTTTTTTTCTGGTCAAAAATTGACAATGACTCGTCCCACTCTGGATGAAGTGTGATTTTTTTTTTTTTTTTTTTTGTCGGTGGGAAAATCATCTTATGACATCCCCCGCCCTTGGGCGGGGCGGGAGATAGTGTCAGACTTTTACTGACTAAAAACCCACTCCTGTTCCTTCATTGCCTTTCGTACCAGGGCCGAGTCTTCCTTTCAGAATCAGACCCTTGGCCCCAGTAGGCTTCGACCCTGCTAGGCCCCTGCAGTTGCTGACATCTCCTTGAGGCGCGCGTGGAACAGCACGCGCCGTCGACGACTTGGGCTCGGTCCGGACGGTTACCGGACGGTCGGAAGGCGAGCCACCCATAGCTCGCCGTCCGCAAGCCCGCGCCTACGATGGCCGGAAATCGGGATCGGAATCCCGGCGGCGGTTGGGGCGTGAGGACCGTTGCCTCACGCGATAGGCCGCCTCCTTTGCTAGCATTACTGCTTCGCAGAAGGAGGCGACCGCCTGCCACTCCTCCTCGCTCCGGACCATGGCCTGTACCAAGGCCCGGCGCGAGAGATCGCCGCCACCGATAGCCCCCACGAGGACACGGCGTTGCTCTGCCCAAGCGGGACACACCTCCACCGTGTGCTCCACCGTGTCCTCCGGGTGGTCCACACAATGGTGACACCCGGGCGTTTCTTCCGCACGAATCCGGTGCAGGAACCTCCCGAACTTACCATGTCCGGTGAGGACCTGCGTCATGCGGAAGGTAAGGACGCCGTGTTGCCTTTCCAGCCACTCCTCAAAGAGGGGACTTACCGCCATAATTATGGCGTGCCTGTATTTGCGTGTATTTGAGACGTGCATCTGGTATAAAGTTAGGGCCTTTTTTCTGGTCAAAAATTGACAATGACTCGTCCCACTCTGGATGAAGTGTGATGGAGTGTCAGATTTTTACTGACTAAAACCCACCTGTATTACTTCGCTTGCCCTTCGCATTCCAGGGCCCGGCTGCGGTAACTCTTTCGAAGAATCCCACAGGTGCTCTGGTAGACGTTTTCATAACATAGTATGAAGTAGGCACTCATACACACAGTTTTAATTGGATGGTGGAAAAATATTAGTCCAGGTGGCTTAATATTGGTCGGACCAAATTTGAGTCAGACCGACACGAAAGAAGAAGAAGAAGATGGTGGGTGTAGGGACACATCGTATGACAGGAAATATGATCGCGTGACGTATGTATGTATGTATGTAAGTAACTATGTATGCATGGATAGCGACGGCTGCGCTCCGTCGAATAAGTTTAAACAGTCGTGAATATACGGTCCTGCTGTACTTACGCCTCTTTCATTTAATCGCTAACTCAGTACATTCTCTCTCATACAAATAACCCTAAATCCCTAAAGTGGTGACCCCGTTGAACATTTAAAACTAAAATAATCGTGCGCGTTAACAACATATTTTGGACATTTACAAATCATGAATCCGCAAGGTGTATACCCACCAAACGCATGCCCACCAAGTGCGAGTCCGCAGGCGAAACACGAGGCCGCGACCGAACCACGTGCGAGTGACGACACGTTGGCCAGCATCACAGTATCTTCTCGTATACCAGAATTTTGGGCGGACCAGCCACGACTGTGGTTCGTCCAATTTGAGGCTGCAGTGACGGGCCAGAAGCTAGGCGACGCAGCAAAACAAAACTTGGTGGTCACCAAGCTCACCAAAACCGCCATACAACAGGTTAGTGACCTATTATTGTCACCACCGGAGAGTCGGAAATATGACTCACTCAAAGAGCGGTTGCTACAGGTTTTTGAAGAGTCAGAGACGAGGCAGTTCCAGAAGCTCTTGGGGGAAATGGAATTAGGCAGTCAAAAACCTTCCCAATTGTTACGTCGGATGAGAGATCTCGCAAGGGGAAAAATCCCTGACTCCACGCTACAAATCATGTGGAATAGCCATCTTCCATCACCAGTGCAGGCTGTTCTAGCGGTGACAGAGGTAAAGGACCTTGAAAACCTGGCCATAGTGGCAGACAAGGTTATGGAGGCATCGAGACCCGCAGAGGTAGCAGAAATTGCTGCACCCGCGACCACTAGCACGGATTCTAGCACTCAGCAACTAAGGGAAATGATTCAGAAGCTGAGCGTCGAGGTAGCTGAACTGCGCCGTTCTCGACGACCACGGAGAGAGGGAGACAGAGGAAGGCGATTCAATCGGCCAAGGTCAAGGGACATAAGTAAGAATCGAAAGCATCCAGAATGGTTATGTTTTTATCATCACCGGTACGGTGTGAAAGCTACGAAATGTGTCGAGCCATGCAACTGGAAGGGAAAGGAAGGATCGCAAGCGGGAAACTAGCAGCGATACAACCTGGAGCGGCGGATTGTGTCGGTGCGCCTAATTACCGCTTATGTGTGACGGACAGGAAAACCGGACTTCGATTCCTGATCGATACGGGTGCGGATATATCAGTGATACCAGTGTCGTGTGTCGCGAAAAAGTGCGTTTCGAAAAATATCGCGAGTGATACCTATAGGGTTTACGCGGCAAACGGTACGGAGATAAGAACATACGGCACACGTACGTTAGTTTTAGACCTAAATTTAAGGAGAGCGTTTAGATGGACGTTTATAGTAGCAGCCGTGAAGCAACCAATAATCGGTGCCGACTTTTTAGGTCATTATCGGTTGCTAGTAGATTTAGGCTCGCGGAAATTAAAAGACGAAATTACGCATCTAAACGTTCTCACATCAATAGTTAGTACGAGAGAATATGACTCATCAGTTAAGACACTAGACTGTAATAATAATTGGCACGACCTATTACTCAGGTATCCGGAGATCACCAAAACAGTATCTTATCGGGACACACCTAAACATTCAGTATATCATGTTATTGAGACTACCGGACCACCGGTATACGCTAAAGCTAGGCCTTTACCGCCGGATAAGTACGCAAAGGTGAAAGAAGAATTTCGGTTAATGACAGAAATGGGTATCTGTCGACCGTCTAAGAGCGCCTGGGCCAGTCCTTTACACGTAGTGCCTAAAAAGAACGGCGAACTTCGTCCCTGTGGCGACTATAGACGGTTGAACGCGATGACCAAGCCTGATCGTTATCCGATTCCTCGAATACACGATTTTAAGTACTTATTAGCGGGAAAGAAAAATATTTATAGCAAATTAGACTTAAATAGATCATATCATTTTATTCCAGTGGCCCCGGAAGACATAGAGAAAACAGCAATTATAACACCCTTTGGGTTGTTCGAGTTTCCGCGAATGACGTTCGGATTGCGTAACGCAGCACAATCGTTTCAGAGGTTTATGGATACGGTGGTACTGCGCGACTTAGATTTTCTATTCAATTACATCGATGACGTCATAATCGTGAGCGAATCTCCTGAACAACACAGAGAACATTTAAATGCTGTTTTCGAACGGTTTGATAAATATGGTATTACGATAAATATCTCGAAATGTGTATTTGGCCAATCTAAGATTGAGTTTTTAGGGTTCGAAGTGACGACAGACGGCGTTCGTCCACTCGACGACAAAGTGCAAGCTGTGAAAAATTTTCCGAGACCGGACACCATCGCGCAATTACGTCGATTCCTTGGTATGATTAATTTTTATAGATTGCATATACCTAGGGCTGTAGAATATCAATCAGTACTTAATCAATATTTGCATAATTCGAAGAAAAATGACAAAACTCCTATAGAGTGGACTGATAAGGCCGACGAGGCATTTAAGAAATGTAAGGAGAGCTTACAAAGCGCCGCTACATTATCTTACCCATTGCCTAATACTAAGTTAGCGCTGATGACAGACGCTTCGAATACCAACATAGGTGCAGTCTTACAGCAATATAACAACAATACCTGGCAGCCACTCGGGTATTTTTCAAAAAGTTTATCGCAAACAGAAGTCAAATATTCCACTTATGACAGGGAATTGTTAGCAATATATGTAGCCATCAAATATTTCAAAAATTTAATAGAGGGTCGATCACTGACCATATATACAGATCACAAACCTCTCATTTATTCTTTTACAAAGTCGAGTAATGATAAAGAAAGTCCGAGAAGAATAAGGCAACTTTCCTATATTAGCGAATTTACCACGGATATACAATATATTAGCGGTAAGCAAAATGTTGTCGCCGACGCGTTGTCACGCGTCGAGACAATTCAGTGTCCCACGATGCTAGATTACGTTGAGGTAGCGAAACAACAAGCGGACGACGCTTATCTTCAGCAGACATTACAAACACCGGATACGAATAGCATATTGCAGTTTAAGCAGATTTGTCTGCCCGACTGCAATACATTTATATATTGCGAAACTTCAACAGAAAATATACGACCTTATTTACCGGAAAAATTTAGGAAATTAGCATTCGACTCTGTCCACAGCCTTAGTCATCCGGGTATTAAAGTTAGTAAAAGGTTAGTTAAGCAAAAATTCTTTTGGCCAGACATGGACAGAAACGTAGCACATTGGGCGAGATCATGCGTTCAATGTCAAAGAGTTAAAATCACAAGACATACGGTATCGGGCTCAGGAGAATATGAGAGGGCAGATAAATTTTCACACATAAATATTGATATAATTGGCCCGCTCAGCACCACTGTTGATGGTTACAGATATTGTGTGACAATGATAGACAGGTTTAGTGGGTGGCCAGAGATTTTTCCAGTACAAAATATAACCGCCGAGACTGTAGCTAGGGTGATATTCGAAGGTTGGATATCCCGTTTTGGCTGTCCTGTTAAACTTACGAGCGACCAGGGCAGACAATTCGAAAGTGATGTTTTCCAGCAGCTGATGAAGTATCTAGGTATTCAAAAGATGCGAACGACACCTTATCATCCAGAAAGTAATGGCTGCATTGAACGCTGGCACAGAGCACTAAAAGTGGCTCTGATGGCACGTCTCAACAGCAACAATTCATGGATAGACGAACTTCCATCGGTTTTGTTAGGATTACGCGCCGCTACTAGAAGCGACAGCGGTGTGAGCGCAGCTGAATTAACGTACGGTCAAACAATAAGGTTACCAGGCGATTTTTATGACAATGTTAGGTTTTGTGTGCCGGACTCGGAATATTTACAAAAACTTAGAGATAGCATAAAGAATTTAAAACCTAGACCATCAAGTCACAGTAATTCACGTCCAATATTTGTACCTAGTGAGCTGACTACTTGCAAAAGTGTTTTCGTAAGAAACGATACCATGCGTAAATCTCTACAACCTCCTTATGATGGCCCTTATAGCGTCATAAGCAGGAGAGGAAAAACATTCGTAATAAAAATTGGTGATAAAGAAACGACTATTTCGGTAGATAGACTTAAACCGGCCTATTTAATCAATGGACAGTCGTCATCAACAGATCAAAATTATCCTGACGAAAACTATGAAATATTACCATCAAATAACGCAGACACTTCTTGCAAAGTTCTACATCCGAGAACGTCGCGAAGTGGCCGCGTTATCAAGCGCCCGGTACGGTTTGCAACGTAAACATTTTTGCAGGTGGCCCACGAGTTCAGTTACTATGTGTAAATTACACGCGTCATTATTTTATTGTGCATTTGTATTTAATGTAAAAAGAATATGAACCTAAATGTAACTCGTAATAAGCAACTTTACCAATAACAATAATGTAATACGAATGATATCATCGTTTTATTTTGACGAATAGCAAAAGTATGTATTTAAGTGTGCCAAGTAACGAAATGTATTGCAAAATGTAATGTACCTAATTATGCACTAGATAAACCATGTTTAAACAGCATTTAGTTACTACAGTTATTACATTTACCTACTCAACTACGCTACTTAATCTAGTGTTGCGTTTTTAGACATAAGATTAGTGATTAGTGTAATAATGGGGAATATTTTTTTGTAAAAGGGGGGAATACTGTAGGGACACATCGTATGACAGGAAATATGATCGCGTGACGTATGTATGTATGTATGTAAGTAACTATGTATGCATGGATAGCGACGGCTGCGCTCCGTCGAATAAGTTTAAACAGTCGTGAATATACGGTCCTGCTGTACTTACGCCTCTTTCATTTAATCGCTAACTCAGTACATTCTCTCTCATACAAATAACCCTAAATCCCTAAAGTGGGAAATCGCGCAAAGATTTCTGACTGATGAGCGAGAAGGCGTGTCAGAGTTTTACTGTCTAAAACCCATCTATGTTCCTTTAGTTGCCCTTTGTGCTTTATAAAGGAAACCCATGGTGTTTCCTTTTTAGAAATTCCCCATGGCCCTAGGGAGCATCGGTATTGCTCAGTCTTGCTGGACCTCTACGGTTTTGCTGAAATCTCTTTCCAGGCGCGCGTGGAATACTATGCGCTGTCGATGACTGCAGGGGCTCGGTCCTGCCCCCCTAGCCAAGTCACAAACGATAAACGTAAACTCTCAGTAGTCTTTAATAGATTTTCAACTTTATGTTATTGGATATAAAGTTGAAAATCTATTGAAGATTACATAGTGTTTTCGTTCGTTCCGGTCGCTAACGCTCAGTAGTCTTTAATAGATTTTCAACTTTATGCTCTAAGGTATAAAGTTGAAAATCTATTGGAGATTACTAAGCGTTCACGTTTATCGTTTGCAACTTGGCTAGGAGGGCTTAGCTGACGGCCGGGCGGCGAGCTACCCATTGCTCATCGTCCGCAGGCCCGCGCCCACGGAGGTAAGTGCTAACGTAAAATTTTATTTCTAAACAGTATTTTTAGGTTTGGTACAGAAACTTCGAAAACAAAAAAGTCTAGTCAATCGCTTTACACAGCTATTGACAATGCATCAACCCAGTTGCAGTTGCAATACAAAAATAAAAGCGTCGGAAAAACTGCCGCGTTTAACTCCCTCTACTAATAAGACTACTCCACACTCCGTTTCAGCGGGAAACTCAGGGAAACATAACTACTTCGATATAATAAAAAAACTGGGCAAGTGCGAGTTTGACTCGCGCACTGAGGGTTCCGTACAAACTACAATTCCCAAATGGGATCACTTTGTTGTCCGTCTGTCTGCTGTCTGTCTGTCTGTCGGTCTGTCTGCGTGTCTGTGTCTGCCTGTCAAGACCCTTTATCTCAGGAACACGTGGAGGTATCGAGTTGAAATTAAAACTCTAAGTACCAATAAATAGAAAACGACTTTAAATTGTACCTACGTAAAGTACCTAATTAGAAACAGCGTGAGAGCAACTGCGTATTTGAAAGATTTGTGGTGCGACAATTTAATCTCATTTAATAAGTCAAAAACGGATATCGAAGACAAATGACGACACTCTCCAGTGAGTGACTACAATCGTTTTGTGCAGGGGCTTTTAGAAAACCTCATGGGTGCTCATGCTCATTTGATGGACTCGAAAAAGTGGCGAAGTGTGAGAAGAGAAAAACACACTGATCGACCGACAAAATAAATAAATGTCCTACTTACATACTGCGTACTTAAATACTAATTATGTTTGATAAAAATGTAAAATGAAGCCAATACATAAAAATGAAACTGGTTTTTAGTACCTATCAAGAAATATTATAATTTATACGTAACCTCTAAGGCGATTACTGATCTGCAGTTTCTTGATGTCTATTCTCAGGGGTACTCGGCACCCACTGTTTATTTCTCTTGGGTGCTCGAGCCCCCGAGCACCCACGGAGTCGGCGCCCCTGGTTTTGTGCTTAAACTTAAATAATTATACGAATTTTAAGAATGGTTTCTCCGATTTATTAGTGTTGGTCTATAGGTACCTATTTTATTCCATTTGATTAAATTAACGACATCAAGAAATTTATCCATTACCTATAAACAGGTTAGGATTGGATAGGAATAGGTTTTCTTTCTGGATTGGGTGTGTTTTTTCAATATTTCTGCAGCATCTAGCATCTGATATACCAATCTATACTTCTAAGTATTACCTACTCTCGTGAGCCCAAGATAATTATGTATGAGCCGCTTTATCAACCTCGTAAGTGTGTGTGGGTGTGTTAAATGAGTGGTATCACTCTGAAGACAACCTCGAAAGCAGGTGTTTCGTTATTATTTAATAAATCTGCTCTGCTCCCGCGTAAATACTGTGGTATTAGGGCTAAGAACCGGTCTGAGTACCATTCCGTATGAAGGTATAATGCCTTTATCACCTACCTACCTAATATAGAGTGAATGACTCGAATATACTAGAAAGAAGTTACTTGTCGCTTAAATATGGTCAAAATGAGCATAATAAAGTAAATACATCTGTTGTGAGTGATTGATGTAGGTAGGTACAATACTATGTTTAGTTGAGGCACATCACTATCTGTAGAACATGGCGTCCGTCCTGACTAATTGTAATGGTCGCAATAAAACTTTTAAATAAACGTGCTTTCATTAATATATATCAAGAATATTACAACATCGTCACCATGATGATGATGATGAGAATAATGAAGAAGCTACATAACATTAATGAATAGGCATTCTTAAGTATCTACTTAATGACTTAAGTTCCACTACCTCTCTCATAATTTGAAACACCATTTTTATCTTTTGTAAACGAGCATTTTCACTTGTACCTATCTAGTCGTTCGGTTTTCCACTACATGACCTGCATTCAATGACCAGTTTCCCTTCCCATGCACATGACATCTACTAAATAAAAAAAATATAAGTAATTCCCAATATAAAACAAACGGTCATCATCATCACCATTTTAATCGGAAAATGTCCACTGCTGGAAATAGGCCTCCCCCAAGTGTCGTCACAACTAACGGTCCTGTGCGTCTTGCATATCATCGGATTCCCGCGACCTTCACCAGTTTTTCGGTACACCTTGTGGGAGGCCAACCAACGCTGCGTCTTCCATTGCGTGGTTGCAACTCCAGAACCTTTCGGCGCCATCGACCATCTGTTCTGTGAGCAGCAATCCTTATATGAGCATGCAAGGAAATCTGAGCATAGCACTTTCTATTGTCCTTCGGGTGACTTTAAGCTTTCTGAAAACCAACGGTGCCTACAATAATATATCCTTTGTTTCTATACTCCAAGTTTCCGAGACAATTTTGGAAAATTGCGATGACGGTACCAACATAATGGACCACGCCAGCCCACCCGCAAAGTTTAATTTACCCCGAGAAACATCACTCGCGAAACGCAATGATGAGATAAATTTAAACTCGGAGACAAAGGTTATAAAGGGAAATTATTTCGGATGTTATAAGCACTTCATTACACTTAACGTTAGCTTGTGGCTGCCACCTCCGCCCTCTCACTAATAATTTGAACAAAACTTTGACATTGGCTTATGAGCTGTTAATGTAGACCTACTTTTGTAATTGAAAGTTACGTAAGTATCTACTGGGCTCGCTATAATCGCGGCGGTGAGTCCCCTCTTTCATGGCGTCCTCACTTTCCACCTGACAAAAGTCCTCGTCGAAAATAGGTGTTTCAAGATATACCTGTCTTGGATTCGGCAGGAAGAAATGCTTGGGTGTACCATTGTGTGGATCTCCCGGAAAACACGGTGGAGCATACGGTGGAAGTTTGTCCTGCTGGGGTGGAGCACCGTCGTGTCTTCGTGGAAGCCATAGTTCAGGTCATCAAAATCTATTTGACTGAAAGCAAAACAGATGTGGGACCAGTTAACCATTATCAATTTTTAAAAGGGGTAACCGGTCCGCGGTCCCAGTTCCATAGTGGGCCGAACGACCCCTAACCCATGGTCCGAAGGGAATAGGAAGCTGTCATCTTCGGCGAAACAGTAATATGGGCAAAGGAGATGACCGAAATCGTGAGGGAGAGGACATCCTCACGCCCCTGCCGCCGCCGTCGCAAGAGACACTCAGGACACACAGGAGTGTCGCACGGTGATTCCCGGCCACCGTAGACACGGACTTTTGGACGACGAGCAATGGGAAGCTCTACATCCAACCGTCCGTTAAGGACACAGCCTGAGTCGAAGGCACGTTGTGTTCCACGCACGCCTCAAAGAGATGTCAGCAAAACTGAAGAAACCCAGTAGGACCAATGCCTGCTAGGGCTACGGAAATGTTTGAAAGAGTTACCATGTTAAAGGACAACTGGAGGTACCTAAACAGGTGGGTTTTAGTCAGTAAAAGTCTGACATATCCTGTCTTCACCTAAAGTGAGAAAAGTTTTTTATGATTTCCCACTCAGGAACTCGCCTCCACTCCATATAGATATTTGCAGATTAAGTTAAGCTTCTTTTTTATATTAGTAGTAGGCTCGCGTTTGACCACTATCTAACCTGATGGAAAGCGACGATTTGGTCGACTATGGAGCACGCTTGCCTAGAAATAACCTATTCAGTCTTAACTTAAAAACCCTAAGGTTGTAATAGCCATCAGGAAACATAGACTCTGGCAGGGAATTCCACTCTTCAGATGTAGATTGTATGACTTGACTGTAGATTAATATGTTCCCAAAATACTATGTGTGCATGGGTGGGATGTTCAACATATACCAGCGGTGCATAGCCGTACGTCTAGTGATCCGATAATACCGAAGTTCAACAGATAGAAAACCGAGAGGATAACAACTCGGCATCGATGCTCAAGACATGGAAGCTTCGACTTGACAAGTGCATTATTACCAATGATCCTCTTGGCTAGCGAGTGCGATGCGCTCGAGTTAATTGAGAAGTTCCTCAATTAATTCAAGTGCATCAAACTAATATCTGGCAGATCAGTCCCAAAGCATGATAGCATAATCAGCCTTTAAATGTTCTCACTGCTGGGACTCAGGCCTCCTCTCTAGGAGAGGGAATGGGCCGTAATTCACCACGCGGGCTCAGTGCAGGTTGGTCAGACCCAAAGATGAGAGCTGTATTCCATACACGATCGCACTTGCGCTTGATAAAGTTTGACCAGCTGTCCCGGCGTAAAGTATTGTCTAAGCTTTGCTAGGATTCCCAACTTGTTGGCAGCCAACTGAGCCTTTGCTCCGATGTATGGCCCTAAATTGAGATTGGATGTTAACGTAACACCAAAAAAGATCAAGATGGTCGGTTCTCGGCACAGTTACACCCCGAAAAAGTTGGAGCACGGTAGAACTGGCTCCTCTTAACGGTAAAAAGACACGCCTGTGTTTTAGCAGCATTGAACCTCACCAAATTAGCATTGCCCCATTCGGAGACCGCCTGCAAGGACAAGTTCAAACGCTCAATTATTGCCTCTCGGAAAGACTGGATTTGTGACTCACTAGCTCGTGCGTTGGACACGTAACTCTCAGGGCTGAAACTGTGTAAAGCGGACGCCCGCGTGGTCCCATACAAAAGTGCTCCGTAGTGGGGACCCCCGCGAGTATGGCCCCGCGCCCGTTTTGCTTCGTATATTAGGTTCTCCATCGACACGACTACATGCACACCGTTAAAGTTGAACTAGCGACACTGCGTAGATATTGACAATAATTCGGTTTCGGCCCTTACTCAACAACAGTGCTGTCATCTGTGCATCCAAAGGTACCGGGCTTGTTCTTACTGCACATAAATGATCTCCCATTTATGTGCAGTAAGAACAATGTTGTCTTGGGGCTTACCATGACCTGGTATAGCAGGACTGAAGATCACAGACCCCTGAGGGACCCCGGAATTAAAGGTCAATGGACCTTAAGGGTCAACGGACCAGACCTCGATTGACTGATTAGTGTTTCTTAAACAGACACCGCAGCTCTTCTGTTGTAAAACTAATAAATCTAATTAACTTAAATTATTCCTATGCAAGATAAAGGCCTTCCGCCTTTTTAGGGTTCCGTAGCCAAATGGCTAAAAACGGAACCCGTGGATTCAATCCCTTATGGATTCGTCATGTCTGTCTGTCCGTCCGTCCGTATGTCACAGCCACTTTTGTCCGAAACTATAAGAACTATACTGTTGAAACTTGGCAAGTAGATGTATTCTGTGAACCGCATTAAGATTTTTACACAAAAATAGAAAAAAAAAAACAATAAATTTTGGGGGTTCCCCATACTTAGAACTGAAACACAAATTATTTTTCATCAAACCAATACGTGTGGGGTATCTATAGATAGGTCTTCAAAAATGATATTGAGGTTTCTAATATTATTTTTTTCTAAACTGTATAGTTTGCGCGAGAGACACTTCCAAATTGGTAAAATGTATCCCCCCCCCCCGTAACTTCTAAAATAAGAGAATGATAAAACTAAAAAAAAATATATGATGTACCTACATTACAATGCAAACTTCCACCGAAAATTGGTTTAAACGGGATCTAGTAAGTAGTTTTTTTTTAATACGTCATAAACCGCAATTTACCTTTCAAGTCTGTACGGAACCCTCAGTGCGCGAGTCCGACTCGCACTTGCCCAGTTTATTCCATACTAGTTGTTTTCAGAATGAAAATTTAATCATTTGAAAATTTGTTGGGCAATTAGGCATTAGGGATGATGTACTAATTAGTGCGAACTTCACTTTCACACTTCACTTTATTTTTGAAGTGTTAAAGTTTATTTTTCGGTGTTAGTAACATTATTCAGTCATGCTACTTTTGAACATTAATAATGATTTCAAATGTCTAGCTTTAAGTGGTAAACTTTACACTCAAAAGACTAGCTACAGTATTCAAAATAAAAACTTAAAAAGTAAATATCTCACAGCAACATGTCAACAGAACTGAGAGAATTGGAATTGTCTGTCATAGTCAGTGTCTTAGCCCTGCGTTCAAAAATAACTAGAGTAGGGTAGGGTTGCAACCCAGAGTCGTTCTTTTATAACTCGAGTAGTAGAGTAAGCGACAGAAATGACAGTTGCTTGGCATTGAAAGTTGAACTCTACGTTCGCGTTCAAAAATGCAAGCTTAGAGTTTCTACCCTGATGACGTCAATAGAGTTAACTCTAACCTCATTTTTGAACGCAGGGCAGTATGCATTGGTTGGTATGCATTGTATGCAATCCACAGAGTACATTGAATAATGCAATCTATGCTGTCAGTGTCAGTGTCAAATTGTCAATTGTCAAAATTAAATAGTAAACATTCAGCATAGAAAGAGATTAACAGAGTACTTTGTTGTAACATACTGAAAGTATTTTTTTTGTTTAACTTCACAAGAACTATATAACTTGAAGTTATTGGATGTATTGTTTAACTGCGCCTAAAGCTATTTGCGTACTACTATTTACTTTACTACTGCCTTAAGCAGCTTATTGACAAGTTTTTCAAAAAGTGTTGTATACTTGAACCAAATAGTGTAAAAATGAAGATATTAGAGGTAAATTATCATTTGATGACTGTTCTCTTCCTAAATTGCCATTTAACTTATACTTCATAGTTAACAATCATGTTAATATGTAAATACCACATGACAACATAACCCTCAACACATAAAAATACAACAGTATATAAATATTTTTAAAACTTGTGTTTATTTTTAAAAAATACTAAGCTTTCAATAAGTGACTATATAACTTATGCGTGAAAACCGATTATCATAATGGACTAATATTTTAATATACATTTTTAGATACTTGTATTATAATTTCAGCTTCCAGGAGATGATGACTCAGGCCCAACATGCAGAACTTATGTGTTTCAAAACGAAAGCCACACACTAGGAAATGCCTTAAAATGTATTATCAACAGATAGTAAGTACCAGCAATGAAATCTTATTTTACCCAACTGCCCTGCATGAAAACAGAAAGATGAGGAGAGATGATACAAATGTGTGTGTGTGTGTGTGTATATGGGGAGATTGTGAGGCCAAAGTATAGATGGATGGATTGTGTGAGGAATGATAATAAGAATAGAGAATGAATTTTTTATAGGAGAGAAGTAAACATACGTAGATAGCCATGCATCATCTTGATGATGATTGCATGGCTATCTATGTATCTACCACAAGTGCAAAGTTTTATCCAAAACCGGTAGGGATAGGAAAAGGAAAACGATAGTTACTTGCTACTGACATTTACATATACTATTGGATTTCTCAACTTAACTGTATAGTTAACGACTGTATAGTTTCCCGCGAAGCGGCGAGCCTCCTTGCTGGCCTGCCACCATGGGATTTGGAGGCAACAGTCCTTGCACTCATGCACGATTTGCGCGTGGAGATGCAACGCCGGGGCGAAACTCCGCTGCCGCGCCAAGTCGCGGCATGGCGGACAGAGTTCCGGCGGGATCTCATGGTGGAATGGCGACGGCGACTGTCGCAACCCAGTGCTGGGCACGCTACAATTATGGCGGTAAGTCCCCTCTTTGAGGAGTGGCTGGAGCGGCAACACGGCATCCTCACCTACCGTATGACGCAGGTCCTCACCGGACATGGCAAGTTCGGGAGGTTCCTGCATCGGATTCAGGCGGAAGCAACGCCCGGGTGTCATCATTGTGTGGACCACCCGGAGGACACGGTGGAGCATACGGTGGAGGTGTGCCCCGCTTGGGCGGAGCACCGCCGTGTCCTCGTGGAGGCAATTGGCGGCAGCGACCTCTCGCGTTGGGCCCTGGTTCAGGCTATGGTCCGGAGCGAGGAGGAGTGGCAGGCGGTCGCCTCCTTCTGCGAAGCAGTAATGCTAGCGAAGGAGGAGGCTGCACGCGTGAGGGAACGATGGTCCTCACGCCCTAGCCGTCGTAATTCCGACCCCGACTACCAGCCACGGTAGACGCGGGCTTGCGGACGTCGAGCACTGGGTAGCTCGCCGTCCGGCTGTTCGGCAATTAACCGGACCGAGCCCAGTCGTCAACAGCGCGTAGTGATCCTCGCGCTCCTCAAAGAGATGTCAGCAAACCGTAGGGGCCCAGCGGGGCCGATGCCCGCTAGCTAGGACCGCGGAGAATTTCTGAAAGGGAAACCCGTAGTCCTAGTACGCAAAGGGTAATTGAAGGATACAAGTGTGGTTTTAGTCAGTAAAAGTCTGACACGCCCTCTCGCTCCACCCAGAGCGCGAGAAGTCATTTGGATGATTTCCCACCTTCCATAACTGTATAGTTGCACTTTTTTATGTATATTAATATTTAGTTTTGTTCTACAGTGAAGATGTTGATTTCTGCGGCTACACAGTACCCCATCCAGCTGAATCAAAAATGCACTTCAGGATACAAACAAAAGAAACACCAGCCCTAGAAGTACTGAAAAGAGGTTTGAAAGATTTAGAAAAAGTATGTGATCACACAATCAATTTATTTGAAAAAGAAGTAAAAGATTTTAACAAAATGTAACTCCAGTGTTTTACTACCAATTGTTTCCCTTCACTTTAATAAGTGTGCCACCACTACTATTTAAATTGTTCCGAATCCCAGTTACCTGAGAATCAAACTTGTAACAATATATAGAGTTACTGCGGCCCTGGAACATAACGGGCAACCGCTGGGTTATAGTCAGTGCGAGTCAAACACTCACTCCACCTGGAGTAATAAAGGTGATGAGTTCCCATTGTACTGTATGCAAAATCAATAGTGCTGAGGAGAGTCCCAATAGTTTACTGACATCATGAGGTTCGTTTTCTCAAATCTGCCGTAACAACAGCAAGCAAATTTTAAGATTCCCAAGTGATTTATTCAAGTGAAAAATATAACAGTAATAGGTACCTAACCAACTTTACTCTATTTTATTTATCAATGGAAACCTCAAACGTATTATATTTCCATTTCATCAAAATAGGTAACGTCTGACAAAAAAATACTAGCAATACTTCTTTATGTACCTATCTTCGTTTGGTTATGATTTAAAGACCTAGTTCTTTTTGCTACCGATTCCTCGTATTGCCCTCCAACATAAATTATAACCTAGGTTTCATTTCTGGCGAGAAAAAAGTAAATCATGCAAATAGTTTGCATTGACTTTTCAATAATTATTGTTTTGTTTTCAAAATTAAAATTCGTGGTGGCCTAGCGAGTCAGCGACAATACCTAGTACACTTTGATACAAGTGGAGAAAGTTTCAAGTTTGTCATTGCGAGCGAGGCTTTACCCGAGCCTCGGCGAGGGTGTTATGGAGCCGAGGGCAGCAGTGTCAAATTTCCACTTGTAACAAACGTTTTTAACCGACTTCAAAAAGGAGGAGGTTATATGTTCGGTTGAATGTGTTTTTTTTTTTTTTTTTATGTATGTTCACCGATTTCTCGGTCAATTGTGGACCGATTTTGAAAAATTTTTTTTTGATTGAAAGGTTATGCTTCCAAGTTGGTCCCATAGAAATATTGGTATGATCTGATCATGAACTTCGTAGATATGGAACAGAACTCCTCATGGGATCACAGCAGAACTGTCGTAACAAGTAAAATTGCTTTGTTTATACGTGTAGTCGATGACTGACTGAAAGAAGAGGGGTAATATATCGAACTGATCTGATGATGAAGCCTGAAATTAGGCACCGGAACTCTGTAATAAATTAATTTAATCTAACCGTGTTTGGTATTATTAGAATTGTCATAAGATGCACTCTGGCTATTCTAAGGTATTTAAGTATGGCTGAGGGGTACTTTTTAGTGGTGGTACCATAACTAAAAAGTGAAAAATAAAAAACTTTTTACAAAAAAAATACAACCGACTTCAATGTAAAAAAACACTGAAAAGTGCAAAATAACTTTAATTTCGGAAGTCGGTGTTAAATAACGAAGAGACAAAACTATTATAGAAACACCGACTTCCGAAATTAAAGTTATTTTGCACTTTTCAGTGTTTTTTTACATTGAAGTCGGTTGTATTTTTTTTGTAAAAAGTTTTTTATACAATACAGTTACACTACAAAGATATCAATAAACGGGGCTTGACGCCCAGCCTAATAGGATAGGTATTGACGTAATTAATATTGTGGCACGGGCAAGCACGCGCACTTTTCTGCCCCAGTGCGAAAAAATAAATTGCGTGGCTGGCAGTGTCATTGATAGTCGTGATTATGGTGAGTATATTAGTGAACTTTTATGCAAACACCACAAGAATATTGAACTCTGTACCTAGGCAAGTAATTAGGTTATTACAAGAGACTTGTACTCCAGTTAAGATCATGAAAGAAATGGTTAGTACAAATCTATTCCAAAAGGTAGGTGCAGTATATGTACTAATAGATAAAAGATGAAGCAAGGTTTAATTACAAAATGAAATAAATTGAAAGGCCAGATATTTCATGATCCTAAATGAATAGGTATTATAATACAAAATAAAATGTCAGAAATATGATGGTAATTTCACTGTTTATTTCAGTTTAACAAAACTGTCTTTAGGCTTTGAACTCAGAGTAGGGTGACTTGGTCAGTGGGATGTCCCTCCACAAGTCAGGAGTAAGGTAGGCATAAGTTTTGGCAATGGCCGCATAAGTAGCCTTAGCGAAGTTTCCAAGAGTGCCAGTGGAGCCACGAGCTGAAGTGTAGCAGTCCTGGACACCAGCCATCTGAAGAAGCTTCTTGGGGACTGGAGCAGACACAATACCAGTACCACGAGGAGCAGGGATCAACCTGACTGTGACGGAACCACACTTTCCAGTGACCTGAAAATAGAAAACGAAAATGTTTGAAATCAAAGCCATAATTACAATGTATGATAGTTAAGAAAAATGTGAATCAGACGCGTTAACAAACTTCATTGGAAAACCTCAGGGGATACCACGAATGAAATGATTATCAGTATCATCATTGAAATGCAATAAACAAATACAATTAACTTAAGAAACAAACAAATTACCTTGCAAGGAACGGTGTGAGGCTTGCCAATCTTGTTGCCCCAGTAACCTCTGCGGACTGGCAGGACGGACAGCTTAGCAAGGATGATAGCACCACGGATGGCGGTGGCAACTTCCTTGCTGCACTTCACACCCAGACCAATATGTCCGTTGTTGTCTCCGATAGCCACGAAGGCCTTGAAACGCGTACGCTGACCGGCACGAGTCTGCTTCTGTACAGGCATGATCTTGAGGACCTCATCGTTGAGGGAAGGGCCGAGGAAGAAGTCGATGATCTCGAACTCTTTGATGGGGAGAGAAAACAGGTAGATGCTCTCGAGTTTGTCGATCTTTCCCTCGCGTACTAAACGGCCCAGCTTGGTCACGGGCACCCACTCCTTCTGGTCTTCCTTTCCGCGTCCACGGCCGCGACCACGACCGC
Organism: Mythimna impura; assembly: GCA_905147345.3. Taxonomy (NCBI): domain Eukaryota; kingdom Metazoa; phylum Arthropoda; class Insecta; order Lepidoptera; family Noctuidae; genus Mythimna; species Mythimna impura. The sequence continues at coordinate 9,353,108 of LR990347.1, read as the reverse complement.
GTCCACGGCCACGAGGACCACCACGGCCTCTATCGCCACCACGAGAGCCAAAGCCGCCGCGAAAACCGCCACGTCCACCGGCTGGAGCAGCGTCCGCCATTCTGTTGATAAGGTTACAAAATAGATTAGTCGCGTGGTCTTTACTCAACACAAAATTAGCCTTTGTTCTGTGAAAATCAGACGCGTTAACGAACTTCACTGGAAAACCTCAGGGGATACCACGAATGAAATGATTATCAGTATCATCATAGAAAATTAGGATTTGATTTTTTAGAACCCTAAAACCACGTGGTGGTTTTGCTCACTCCGAAGCACCACATTATAAAACCGAACTTAATGACAATTAATCAATTGTAATCAGTGATGGAAAGATTACTTAATTCACAAACCAAATAAACAACACTCAAAAATTATAAAATATGGAAATAACTTACGTTGAACTGTGAGCGCAGTGAGACAGTCAAACACAAAATGGCCGAAGAATTTGCGTTTTTGTCTTTTGTTCCGCCCCGGCCGGCCAGCAACAGTTGTTTATGGTTTTTTTATTTTTTTATGTAACACCTTGTATTTTTGGAAACTCTTCTTAAGAAAAAGGGGCTATTGGCTAACTTTTTCAATAACAGTTGACAACTAGCATTCGTTGCACACTAAACTTAGTTGTCTACTGACAATTTCATAAAATTGGTATTACGTATCACACAAGTGACTAACAAACTACGGTGGAAATGTGGTGAATTATAAAATTTTACGGTACCTATTGCTACCACTCTACAATTTTACCGACTATTATACAGCTTCAAAAGCTTACACAATCGCAATTTTAAAAGTATCGATACAATAACATCTGTCAAAACGTGTTACGGTGGCTATCAAAGGCACCAGTGGCTAATGACGTCACTGCAGTTGGTCACTGAAGATAAGCAATACGAAACTAGCTGTTTGACAGTTCAATGATGCACATTGTTAACAAGTGATCATCACTTGAACTGTCAACAGAGTTACGCAATAGCCCCGCTGAGCCATTCAGAGCTATATCTCGGCGTTTCAGCGTCTATACGTTGGTATAAACGCTGAAACACCAAAATACGGGGTGTTTGGTGCATCACGTGCCAAATTGAAAATTTGAAATGGTCGACGGGAGGGGTCATCTGCTATCCTTTCAGACCCCTAAACAAAAAGTATAATAATATATATGGTACCCCTAAACGAAGTCATGCACTGTGGATTTTTTTCAACGACTTTTTATTGTTTTATGAAAATAAGACCTAAATTTTTCATTCAAATACAAATTTAAAAAAAAAACAGATTTTTAAAAATTTGTATTTGAATGAAAAATTGCGAGTCGGACTCGCGCACTGAGGGTTACGTACAAACTTGAAAGGTAAATTGCGATTTACGATCAAACCAATTTCTCGTTCAAACCAATTTTCGGTGGAAGTTTGCATGGTAATGGGAGAGGGGGGCACAGTGGATCACTTTTTTTTGTAAGCGGTCGAAATCAGTAAATAAAAACTAATTAAAGAAAAATACGGCTTCATTTAATAGAATGGGACGTTGGCTAACGAAATCTATTTCAACTTTAGCAATAACAACAATAGATTTCTGGTAATAAACATTTTTTTTAAAGTTGGGAAATGATCCAATGTACCCCACATCTGGGACACACTGGATCTTCATGTGGGGTACTGTGGATCGTAATGGGGTGCAGTGAATCAACACATAGGATTACCATGCTTTTATTAATGGGTCACAGTGAACCGTTTCAATATAGATATAAAATAAAAGATTAATATATTTAATCAATACTTTTAATGATAATTATTACGAAATAATCAGTCTTTTGGTTAACATACTTAATTTTAAAAAAATTATCGCAAATTCAAGCGGGAAAAGTCGAGATCAAATTTATAGACCTGTTGTTGCCGTTTAGTTCCACTAAAAGTAGGCGAAGGTAAAATCATTTTTACATCTCCGTAAGGTACCGAAGCTATGTCTGGAACATCTGGTAACCTGTACCCATTCCTCACTTTTGTACTTTTTCTTAAAAAACTTATATCTACATCTGTTCCACCTCGCTTCCCTATAATCTTTCCTATGTAAAATACCTTCGTCTTATGTGCAACAAACTGTATTAAAACAAAATCACCTTCTTTGGGACTAGATTCTAGAGGACGGAAGTTGTCAGGATCTATTTCCATTTCATCTTCGTCGTCATAGCCACCTTCTTCTTCAGAATATGTGCTCATATTACCAATGTCTTCTTCACTTGACTCAGACTCTGAAACTTTCCTTTTAGCAATTCTTTGTCGCTGTTTTCGCTTTTTTTCGATTTTGTTGTTCTCTTCATCACTCGATGCGGTCTGCAAAACTTTTTTCTTTATATTCTTAGCTCCTTGCATACGCTGTCTTTTCTGTTTATTGGCTTTCTCCTGTTGACGAGTCTCTATTTCCTCTTTATTTGGTGTGTCTGTAGCTATCATGGATTTCCCTTTGCGGCGTGGTGCTCGGTTATTTTTTCTCGGACCAGCTTTTGGAATTCCTCGGAAATCAAAAGGGCTCAAGAAAGTTATTGCTTGAGTGTTTGAACTCTGGAGTCCCGAAGTAGACGGAGATGGAGTTCTTCTGCAGATTTCATCTTCAGGCAGCATTACTTCGACAGGTGCTCTTCCTCTGTTTACCGGTGTCTCAGTTTCAACTCTTTCAAAAGTCGAGCCCATAATTGATGGGTCAAGAAATGGAATTGACTGCAGAGCAGGTGTTACAGCTTGAGTCAACGCTTGTGTTATAATTGGATGTTCGGAAGCAGCATCGTAATCTATGAGAAGTGATGGAGATGGCGTTCTTGTGCGGATATCATCTTCAGAAAGCGTCACGGGTTGCACTATGTCTCTATTCGTCACTTCACTTGGAGCAAAGTCTAAATCAGTGAATATATCCCTATTAAAAGGAAATATCCCCGTGCACTGAAAAGCAATGCAAATGTTAGCTGGGGTCATGGCTTTCATATGTGCCTCTTTAATGCACTGTGCCACCTCGTAAATCGAAAAAGTTTGACCGGGGTTCCTCATCATCCAACTGTCAATAGCAGCATTATAAGCAGTCTTAAAAGGTTTGAAAACAGCAACGTCTAACGGTTGCAGTTTTCCAGTCGAGTGGGGAGGAACTGTAAGGATAGTAACCCCATTTTCTCGTGCCAAATTGATGGCTTCTATGCAAATGTGTGCTTCATAGTTGTCCATTATTAACAGCGATGGATTTTCTTTGCTACTCTGGGATTGATCAATAAAGTGCTGCATAGTTTTAACAAATAGTGAACTGTTCATCCAGCCTGAAGGATTAGCGAGGCCTAAAGTGCCTGTTGGAGCTCCCGTAATCATATGTTGCTTAAAGTGCACGCGTGGGAATATCATCACAGGTGGAAGAGCATGGCCTAGTGCGTTGATTATGTAGCAAGTAGTCACAAGTGTCCCCTTTTCACCACTGGTGACTTTGCTCACTTGCTTCTGCCCTCTAACCGCTAAAACTTTGCCCGATTTTTGAACGGTCATTGTATTAGTCTCATCCAAGTTAAATATTCTGGTACCGTTCCCGAATGATTCGTTCCTCGTCATTACGATTTCGAGGTTATCAAAAAATGTTTTCACGTTGTGCCTATTGAAAGCTGTAGCTCTGCTGAGACTACAGCCCTCAGGTGTCCGGAGGCTCAAAACTGGATGTCGTTTCTTGAAACCATAAAACCACTCAAGTCCAGCTTTCTGAGTGTCGTGCCATTTCTGCGACACACTAATATCATTAGTAAGGGCCATCTGATACGCAACCTGCCTGACTTCATTTGGAGTCAGACCATAGAACATTTGGCTGCATGTGACGAGATAGTCGACTAGTGACTGCTCCTGTTCATCAGTAAAGATTTTCTTAACTGCGTAGTTGGGTGTGAATCGCTGTACGGCATCGCTTTTGGCCACCTTCTTGTAATATCTTTGCAAAGTTGTATATGGAATGTTTTTTAGTGTAGCAACTTTCCTAATTTTATTTCCTTCTAAAATGAGATCGATCGCATCCTTCATGTGTTCCCGACTAACGAGACCAATATTAGTTTTTCTTGTGCGGTTCCGGACCATGTTGTTAGCCTGAAACAATTACCAAATAAATAAATATCAGTATGGGGCACAGTGGACCGCAGTCCACTGTGCCCCAAAGTGAAACAGTCCACTGTTCCCCGACACGCCATATTAGAAAATGAAACATATTTAACGATTAACTTAACCTAAACGACAAGTGCACCACTTTATTTTGAGAGCTTATTAAATCATTATTTAGGAAATCTAATCATATTAACACAATATCAAATAGTTTTTAGTGTAGAACATTCGATGAACACCGGTAAAAAAATAGATTTAGTACTTACGGGCGGCGAAATGGCGGCTACACGTGCTCACTCCGCGACAGCGTCAAGGGTACTGGCGGTCGGGCGGGGGAACTATAAGAGCGCGCGGTTCGTCGGTGTGCGGTGTGTGTGTAGCCGATAGACAGATAGTTGTATTAGTTGATTCACTGTGCCCCACGATCCACTGTACCCCCCTCTCCCCTACATTATATTTTAGTTTTATCATTCTTTTATTTTAGAAGTTACAGGGGGGAGACACATTTTATTATTTATTTATTATTTATTATATTGTAAGCAAAAGTTTAATGTCATCAGTCAGCCATGGGGCTGGAAGATGTTTGACTTTCACAGCTCGAATAGGTGCATGTGTATCATAAAGCCGAATCAAGGTTGAAGTCAAGAATTCAACCTGTTCGTCGACGGACGTAGATGTAACCAGGCGTCCAATCAATATTGTTGGCGTCCTCTTGAAGACGATCAAGGTTCATCCCATCAACATTGCGAAGCAGAAGAATTTTGGACTTATGCTTTGGAGGACGAATTTTATAAGAAGTAAAAATAAGATCGTGATAGGAAAAGGCGTCAGCAGAACATTGACCATGTTTTGTGACGTGACCGGGAAACGAGACAAAAATAAGATCGAGAAGTGATGGGACAGCGTTAGGAAAATGGTGAGTGGCATCAAGATCCAGAATGGAGAGATTGGAAGATTCAATAATATTACGAAGAGAAGAACAGCGAGAGTCTTTTTTAAGAAGACATGTGTTAAAGTCGCCCATGATTATGCTATGACTGTAAGAGGGAACTAAAGCTTCTAATATGCGTTCAAAAGAAGAAAAGTAGTTAATTCGAAGAGAAGGGCAGTAGTAAACCCCAAGAAGAATCTTAGAATGGTGGAGTTCAACTTCTAGGAATAGATGTTCACCGGCGTTCGGCGGGGGTGGCTGTGAGGACATGTTAACAATAGAAAAAGGAATGTGATCACGAAGATAAATGGCCACTCCACCACCCCCACCGTTAGCTCGATCATTCCGTATGAGTTGAAAACCTGGAAGAGAATAAGAGGAAGAGGGCAAACAAGGTTTAAGCCACGATTTTACCACTTTGGAAGTGTCTCGCGCAAACTATTCAGTTTAAAAAAAAATGATATTGGAAACCTCAATATCATTTTTGAAGACCTATCCATAGATATCCCACATGTATGGGTTTAGTGAAAAAAAAAATTTGAGTTTCAGTTCTAACTATGGGGAACCCCCAAAAATTGTTTTTTTTTTTCTATTTTTGTGTGAAAATCTTAATGCGGTTCACAGAATACATCTACTTACCAAGTTTCAACAGTGTAGTTCGTATAGTTTCGGAAAAAAGTGGCTGTGACATACGGAAGGACAGACAGCAGACATGACGAATCTATAAGGGTTCCGTTTTTTGCCATTTGGCTACGGAACCCTAAAAATGTATAAGGTGTAGACTCTGAATTTTAATTTTATTTAGATGTGTATTGTAGTATAGTACTTTTAAATTAAAAATTAGTGACATTAGTTATCTAGTTTTTTTTTTTAATTTACCCGCAGAATTATGGACTTAAAGCTCCATGTTACAGCTATATATATACATGGCTATAAAAAAAAAAACCAAAAGCGACCGGAATCTTCCAACTCCTTCAAAAATTCTCTAGTTTAAAAGTACTCTAATACAATACACATCTAAATAAAATTAAAATTCAGAGTCTAGGCCCTGTACATTTTTTAAAATTTGTATTTGAATGAAAAATTTGGGTCGTATTTTCATAAAACAATAAAATCTCATGCCCTGTAGATTTTTTTTCATTGACTATAAAAAAAACAAACTACAGGGCATAAGAAGTGTTTAGGGGTCTGAAAGTGAAAAGATAGCAGATGACTGCCGTCGACCATTTCAATTTGGCACACGATGCATCAAACATCCTGTATAACTTGCAAAAATCTCTTGTTTGTTCGTACGTTATTGCACAGTAGTAAAACAAAAAAAAACTTTTTACAAAAAAAAAATAACCGACTTCACTAAAAAAAAACACTAAAAGGATCAAAATAACTTTAATTTCGGAAGTCGGTGTTTCTCGGTATTGTTTGTTTCTTATTTAACACCGACTTCCAAAATTAAAGTTATTTTGATCCTTTTAGTCTAGTGTTTTTTTTTAGTGAAGTCGGTTATTTTTTTTTTGTAAAAAGTTTTTATTTCACACTTTTTAGTTGCGATAGACTTATAAACAGAGTGCCTATTTCTCATGACAATTCCAATTAACCCAAATACTGCTAGGTTACATTGTTTTATTATAAAGTTCCTGTGTCGACTTTCCTCCTTCCGGCTCCATCATCAGATCAGTTCGATAGTACCTTATAGCCAAAGAGCATCTCACGACAATTCTAATAAGCCCAAACACGGCTAGGATACATTGATTAATTACGGAGTTCCTGTGCCTACCTTCCGGCTCCATCATCAGATCAGTTCGATAGTACCTTACTACTTTTCTTTATTCCGTGGTACCTTATAGCCAAAGTGCATCTCATGAGAATTCTAATAAGTCCAAACACGGCTAGGTTACATTGATTAATTACGGAGTTCCAGTGCCTACCTTCCGGCTCCATCATCATCATCAGATCACTTCGATGATACCATTTTCAACGTAACTATTCAGAATCATTCATTTATTTGTATTGTCATAGTCGCTTAACTATCTTTATTGTGATATCTATTTGAGTATGAAGTTCCGTTGACCATTTCTGGTCTTCTTCATCAGTTCCACTTCATCAAATGTTACTTTTTGACTGTAAATGCTTAAGTTCTTGATGAAAATACCAAAATTACCATAGGGTTGCCTATAATTTTTGAGGAGTTCCCTCGATTCCTCATGGATTCCATCATCAGAACTGGATTTTGAAAAAAATGGGACCAATCTGGAAGCATATCCTATGAAGGGAAAAAAAAATTTTGCAAATCGGTCCATAAACGACGGAGTTCTGAGGAAAAAAAAAAAAAAAAAAAAAAAAATGATAAAAAAAAAAAAAAAAAAAAATACAACCGAATTGATAACCTCCTCCTTTTTTTGAAGTCGGTTAAAAAAATACATTTTAGCTACCAAGATAATAATTTAAAAAAAAAATTGAATCAACATTTTATTGTTACAACATCAAAAATCTTTCGAGTTTTATCTTGCACGACATATGGAAATGATGGGATTCCATGGCATGCAGCTCCATATTGGCCTGTTTTTGATAAAGCTATTACAGCACCCATGAAATCAGGGTGATGTGCTGCTATTCTTTTGATAGCCGTTTGCGCAGCTTCCGTTGGGGACGCTCCTCGACGCATTTCTTCCACTGCTAGAAAGCTAAAAGAAAAAAAAAATATTACAACTCATATTTTAGGAGGCTTTTTATAATAACGGTAGATGGGGTTTACATATGCGTCGCGTCGGGTTAACAATGAAGTACCCAGGATTTGTCCTCGACAGCCGGTAGATCTTCGAGGAGCACTTCCAATGTGTGGCTTCCAGACTGGAGCGGACCGGGGCTGCCCTCAAGTGGCTCCTGCTCAATCTATGGAACATAGATGTCTCCTGCAGGAGATTCTACGCGGGGATTGTGTGGTCCGTGGCTCTTTACAGTGCGCCGTCGCTGGGAAAACGACCGGCCCGTAAGCTGAATGCGTCCAAAAGGGTCATGGCCATACGGATGATGCGGGACCATACCGTACGGTCTCCCGCGAAGTGGCCAGCCTGCTTGCCGGCCCAGTCCGTACCAGACTCCTTCTGCGAAGCAGTAATCCTTGCGAAGGACATAGTCTCAATCTCAACCGTGAGGGAACGGACATTCTCACGCCCTAGCCGCCGCCACAGGAGAAGCCCCTGGAGTCGCGAGCCGCAGGGTGGTCTCTGATCACCGAAGACGCGGACTTGCGGACGATGAGCAATGAGTAGCTCATCGTCTGGACGTCCGGTAAGATCCGAGCCTGAATCGTCGATGGCGCGTTGTGTTCCATGCGGGCCTCAAAGAGATATCAGCAAAACCGTTGAGGGACAAATCTTGCTAGGGCCGCGAGAATTCTCGAAAGAGTTACCATGGTCCTGAAACGCAAAGGGCTACTGAAGGAAGGTGGGTTTAAGTCAGTAAAAATCTGACACGCCCTCTTGCTCCACCCTACAGCGGGAGAAGTCATTTGATGAATTGCCACCTCAAAAAAAGGAGCCTTTTCTAGGATAAAAAAATTAGATGGCGGCAACTCATGGTCACCAATTTTTCCAAGAAAAGCAGAAAGACCACTGACCACTTTCGGACATGTACCCTGGACATAGGCCAAGTTTGTCTACGACACTCTGTCCGAATTTTTTATTTTATAAAAAAATTGGCTTACCTCGGCAAAAACCGGAGCATGATATCGCCATCACCGGTAGCAGCAGCACCTCCTACTTCATTGTCTGCGTAAGCGCCAGCCCCGGGTATCGGGGAATCACCAACTCTCCTGTATTAATCCAATTATTTTATAAAACCAATCGAATCAAAATCATTTTTTGTGTTGAATGTTGCAAATAGTTGGTTGGATCTCAATATAGCAAATGTTGGGCACCCCTACTCGAATCGTGTCTAACAAAAAAAGAGGTATACAATTTTAACTTGGCGGAATGAAACTGTTTCATGTGTTAGGTCATATTCAAAGTAAATCAAATCATTATTACATAATATATTATTTGTACAAGGACATTGATTAAAGAATATATTATAAAAAAGTTATAATGTTAGGCCACTATCAGTCATAGTAATTTATTCAATAATTAGAAAATTAAAACATCTGATACCCAGGTATTTTGTATTTAGCGCCATTGGTCGAAGTGCCGGCTGCTACATCGCCGTTACTGTCCACAGCAACCATTCCAATTGTATCATGATTATATTTATCCACTATCATCTGTACTTCAGGATGTATGTCTTCATTCTTCTTAATTTGATGATAAGGGCCACAGTACTTGCTAGGATCTGGTTTGACACCCTGAGATTAGATAAATAATGTTATGTTTATCTAAGTAGATAGGTACCTACTTGAAAACTCAATGAGGTGTTGAAAATAGACCATCATTTGGTTGTTACAAAAAATTTAAATAACTAGTTTTATTTATAATATTAATAAGAAAGGAAATTATTTTAAAGCATAATATCTATATATATAAAAGAAAGTCGTGTTAGTTACACTATTTATAACTCAAGAACGGCTGAACCGATTTGGCTGAAAGTTGGTGGGGAGGTAGCTTAGAACCAGGAGACGGACATAGGATACTTTTTTTTTTTGAGTAGGGTAGAGTAAGGTAGAGTAGGATAGAGTTGGGTAGAGTAGGATATAGTAGTCAGTTGACGGGAGCAAAGCAGCAGGCAAAAGCTAGTTATTTTAAAAACCTTACTGTCCAAAAGTTTGGTTGGCAATGGTTCTGATTGTGCCACTTTAACCAAAGTTGTTTAGATTCAGTAGTAGAAAGAGACTCTTCATGGAAGCCCATTTGAACAGCAAATTGTGTTGCCAGCTCACCAGCAAGGAATGAATGTTTGGTGTGCTCTAAAACATGGCGTGCTACTGATATTGCGTTTTTTATCCTGCGGAGAGCTCCAACAGCACCCACATTCATTGTTTTCCTGAAAACAAGAAGCAACTTTGGTCAGCTTATTTTACCTTGTATCTGAGCAAAGGTCTTCCTAAAGTTTTCCACTTTTACTGGTGTGATGCCTTCACCAGCCGTCTTATTTAACCTTTTGTATAACATATTAATAGAGACACAATTAGCCATTGTCTCTTGCAAGTTAAATAAGTAATGCTGGAATTTTCTTGTGGTACCTAGGTACATAATATCATAGCATAAAATTGTAATATGAAGTAAAAGACCCTAACTTCAAATGAAAGCAAATATTAAAATATTACAAGAAATTTTTGTATTAAAATTCCTAAATATCGCAAAAATACTTTGTAAATACACATAAAAATAATAAACTCAAGTTTAATATTGCGCATTCTTTGCGCATTTTGATAAAATATTATTGTATTGTGTTGTCATTTTGATGATTTATTTAAGTATGTATACATTTCTATTCAATGAGAAAATAGCATTACCAGTAACTTTACTTTTTAACGATTTAGTAAGAAGATAGTTTACCCATCCATGATGAGAGCATCCAGAGTAGTCTCACTGTTCTCATCAGGACTTCCTCCATACCCTACTGTGCCATCACATTGCTGAACTTCACATACTGAAGCACCCTGCTCTATAGCATCTAACGCTGTACCTCCTTCTTTAAGAACCTCCCAGGCTGCAAAAAACACAATTAAATTTTAGAAATAATTTTCTCTAAGAATGATTGCTGGCAGTACATAAGTTGATGAATAGTTTGCAAGAAAAACTGAAATAAAAATTAAGAATAGTATTTCTGTATTTTTTAAATATATTTGCATGACCGAAGTCATGACATAAATATATTTTATTACGTTTAATCAGATTCAAATAATAATTTTTAAAATAGTTTACCTTTTACAGTAGAATTTGTGAACCACCACGTCGTTATTACCACAGGAACATTAGGTTCGCTCTCTACTAAATAACGATTAAAACCTATATATAATAATATAATCAATAGTTTAAACATTTTTCCTATAAATAGTTTACGTCCAGTTTAAAAGTAACAAAAACACCGCTCAATCAAACCAAACAACAAAAATACGATAGCGTTATCATTTCTTATCAGTTGACTTGACATTTATAATTTTTCTCTGACAGCTGACTTGTTTCAGGTAACCCTACGTTCCGAATAAAGTCAAAAGCGATAATATCGCGAATTCAACCAACGCGCAACTCCACAATTTATTACTCAATAGCCCTTATATTTTGTGACTAATTCGCGATATAATCACTTTTATCGCAATTCGGAACACGGGGTATAAGTAAGTGTCTGTAGAAAACTGCAAAGAGTATATAAAGCTTCATTCAAACTGAAGCGAATCACGCGCGCTACGCGAGACGCGATTCGCTCGCGTCGATTGCGCCTACTTTGTATGAACGTCTTATATTTACTATACTCTTTGATGAACGTGTTCAAATTCAAATTGGTGCGACTAGTCGCACGAGTTGCATTGCAGCGAAATTTAAGCGGGACGCATATTTTGTCCTTGATTCGCAATGCCCATGAACATGGAATTGTTTTTAGAAAAAATTAAAGAAAATAAGATCCTTTACGACCTAAGTCATGAGGACTATTAAAATCTTTTTCTTTGACTGACTGATCTGACTTTTTCTATCGTAGATATTAAAGTGTGAAACTCTCCTGATAGTAGACGTTGAGTGCTCATCTCATGTACCCATTTTCTCCTTTTCTTGGTCCTAAAAACAAAAAGTTTTAAAAACAATATACTCGTATTTTTTAGTTTAACACTAGTCAAACACAGATAAAAGTTTAACAGAAAAGGCATCAAATGCACTCTACTTACTTAAAATCTTGTGATTCTTCTTCGGCCACGGCCAACAATAGCAAAACTTCTTCTTCAAAATTAAAAGACATCTTTCTTCAATGAGAGTCAGACAAAAATGGTACGCGGGAAGTCGCGTCAGTTTGAGAGGCTATGCGAGCGAGCGAATCGCACGAGGTCGCGTCCCGCGTACCGCGCAGGATTCGCTTCAGTTTGAATGAAGCCATACTATAGTAGTCTTTGAATGAAGCATAAAGCTGGAAAACTGGTTGAGCACAGATAATTTCTTTTTTTTTTCGATCAAAGGTGACATAAACAAATACAACACTCAACCAATAGCGTAATAGATTGATAAGGTACTAACTCGTCATTGGTTTAGTAGTATTTCCAAAGATAACTATGATCTTATTCTTCACTGACAGTTTTCCTTGTTTGAAAGAAATATTTACTCTGATTTACTCGGACTTAATATTTTATTATCGCAGTTCGGATTTTTTTTGTAAGCTGCCACTCTTTGTTTTATTTAGAAACTAACCATGAACTCCGATACTTTCTTTGTGGAGTTACCAAAAGTTGTAAGTATACCGCGTAGTTTTCGAAGGCAGTACTATTTTCTTTATTATACCATATTATTTATTGCATTTCTATTTTACATTTTAGGAGTTACATGCTCATTTGAACGGTTCTTTGAGCCCAGCTACGATGCTAGAACTAAAGAGGTATCACGCTGATTCTGGTCTTGAAGACAAAACGAATGCTTTTTTTGACGAATTTCAAATCGGCGCCGGTGACTCCAGAAACCTGACGGAGTAAGTGTTATACACATCATTAGCACTAATTACTGAGTGCGCAAATAATTTGACTGACTACATAATTAATGTTGAAGTATTATAATATTCTTAATTGTGTGAAAGCTGAGATACTGTTTATCTACCTTCTCTGTAAAGGTTGTGTGCATAACACTCTTCGGTCTTTCTCACTCATAATGTTCAGATCCGCTCGTAAGACTCAATCTCTTAAACCAAGGTCAGCTCTGTAAACTTCCTTCAAACTTAACATACATAATAATTATTGCAGATACTATACCTAGCTCATCTAAATATATTGTGTGAGTCACTAGTAAAATATGTTGTGCATTTAAATGTAACTAATTTAAATAAACAGCATCATGTTGACCAAACATGAATGTTATCAACATTTTATTAAAGGTTATTATTATTGTTAAACACAAAAGAAGTCACTTATTTTTCGCCTTTTTCTTAAGGGTTGGCCATAATCTACAAAAAGCCACATGCAACACAAACACTTACAAAACTTTACTTATGAGCATGTAAATTAGGCGTTACTTTAATTCGCACAATAAAAAATATCATTGTCATGTTTTTTAACAGCTGTTTCCAAGTATTCAACATAGCTCATTCTCTGACAACCACTCCTAAGGCATTGGCTTTAGCCACCAGTCTAACACTTCAAGAATTTCAAGATGATGGTTGTTGTTACCTTGAACTCAGAAGTACACCACGAGACACCCCGCATATGACGAAATTGCAGTATATTGAAACCATAGTTGATACAATACAGTGAGTAATATCAGTTTTTCAAGTAGATGCCCATCTGGTGGATCATAGTTATTCATGGCAATTTCATAACTATTATATCTGATTCTAGAAAGAGGTAGGCTGATTATTATGAAGGCTACTATGGCCCGTATTCAATTGTCCACTTTGAATTAAGTGAGGAAAACAACAATCCAGATAGATATATAGATTGCTTTGTGAGCGATTTGCTTTATAACAGGGAACTATATTGTTATTGTAGATTAAATTAACTTGTACTATTTTCAGAAAATCTTCTCTACATCTCACAATGATGTCCAAACTTATAATTTCTATCAATAGAAAATCGCCAATTTTTGAGGCAGAGGAAATAGCTAAGCTGGCTATTGAATGCTACAAAAAATACCCTGATGTGGTTGTAGGTATTGAGTTAAGTGGCGACCCCATGGCGGGAGAGTTCAAGAGTTTTGTACCTGCACTTTTGCAGGCAAAGGAAGCAGGCTTGAAAGTGAGTAATATTAAAATCCCTTTAGTTTCAACCACATACTCATGGTCTTTCCCACAAGATCTGTGCAGTTTTCTGAGATTAATACTAAACCCAATATCCAGTACCTATTATACAACATAAACCTATTATAAAAAATATGTCCCCAGCATTATTAAAGAGTAAGATTCCTATTAGATACAACTTTAGAAAAGGCAATTATTCGTTAATCAATGCCAAGATTGGTGAAATAGACTGGACCCACATTTTCTCAGACTTGCAGGATGTCGATGCTATGGTGACGCATCTATATAATCACCTTATTCAGGTTGTTGAGGAGCAAGTCAAAAAAACCGAGCGATAAATATCCCCCCTGGTTCTCTAAACCTCTCATTAGACTGAAATGAATGAAAAAGAAAAACTTAGAACATGTTATAAAAAATATAAAAACCCAAGGGACCATTTTGAATATAGACTATTGGAGGGAAGATCTAAAACTATGATGCACACCTGTTACAAAAACTATATGAGCGTCACTGAAAGGAACATTAGACAAAATCCGAAACTCTTTTGGTCTTTCGTCAAGACGAAAAACTCCAAATCTATCGACATTCCCTCGGAGATGTGTCTAGGAAATAAAACAGTATCTACTGGTGATGAGGTCTGTAACCTTTTTGCTACGCATTTCTCCTCTTACTTTACTCCTTCCATTGGCTCACATGATGTAGCTCAAACAGGGCCCAAGTATCATCAACGTGCATTAGGCAAGGCAGTATTTAAGGAAAGTGATGTCCTAAAAGCACTTAAAAAACTTAACATTTGCAAAGGGCCGGGGCCTGACGGTTTACCGCCAGTATTTGTAAAGAAGTGTACTAGTTTGTCCTTACCGCTTAAATTAATATTTAATAATTCTATCACGACATCACAGTTTCCGACTGAATGGAAAATGGCAAATGTCGTACCGATCTTTAAGAAAGGAGATTCTAATAACGTGCAGAACTATCATCCTATTTCACTTCTTTCAGTCTTCGCTAAACTTTTTGAATCCCTGCTGTGTCCTTTACTTACATCACACATTAATCCCCAGTTAGTACCTCAACAACATGGCTTCTGTGTTCGTAAATCTACGACAACTAACTTGGTCCACTATGTCAATGAAGTGAGTAAATTGATGGACTCCCGTGCCCAGGTAGACTCAATTTACACCGATTTCAGCAGTGCATTCGACAAGGTGGATCATAAAATTCTCTTAAAGAAACTTGAAGGATTTGGCATATTTAGTCAGTTGCTTATGTGGTTTAAATCGTATCTCACAGAGAGAAAACAAAGAGTGGTTGTAAAGGGCTATGAGTCACAAGTTTAATATCTACATCTGGAGTCCCCCAAGGTTCCCACTTAGGCCCTATTCTTTTTCTAATGTTTGTCAATGACATAGTCCTTTCAGTAAAATACAGTAATTGCTCTATTTTCGCTGATGATTTGAAGATCTATAAAGAAATAAACTCATCCGTTGACGTCCAATTACTCCAGGCCGATCTCGATGCGGTATATGATTGGTGTTTAAAAAACCGCATGTCCCTCAATGTGAAAAAGTGCTACCACATAACATTTACCAAAAAACGGAAACCTTTGCCTACATCTTACTCAATTAATGGGGTAACACTACAAAAAGTGGACACGATCCGTGACCTGGGAGTCCAGCTTGACTCTAATAAGCTCACTTTCATCAACCACATTGACAACATCACTGTCAAAGCTGCAAAAATGACTGGTTTTGTAAAAAGAATATGTCGGGATTTCCAATCCATCTCTACCCTAAAGGTACTCGTCAATACTCTTGTGAGAAGTATATTGGACTATGCATCTCCAGTATGGAACCCTACTTACCGTGTTCACGTAAACAGGATTGAACGTATCCAAAGAAGCTTCACCAGATATCTTCGTTTTAGAAGTTCTGACTGTCCACGAGATTCTTCCTATGATCAAAGGCAAAATCGCAAAAAAAATATTAGCTGTTCAGTACATTAGGCAAACATAAATGTACTGAACAGCTGATTTTTTTTCGTGATTTCAGGTTTGTTCCCATAGTAAAAGTTGTTGGTTATCACGAGCACAATCACGTGTTTAAGTATCGTACACTAATTACCAGTCACCCTATATTTAAGCTTGTACTTGTTGTAATTTAATCGTTAAGTTTTTGTTTTGTCAGTACTGTGCACCTCTGTAAGTGACGAATTCACTATGCCTAAAAATGTTTGTTTTTCTTTTTCTTTTGTGTGTGTTTTAGTGAGTAAGTCGTTGAGATGCCTACTCAATAAATAAATAAATAAACATGGAGATGACTATACAAAAGTCAATTGAAACACTGGCAATTCTCTTCATTATGAACTATTTACATTACTTTTACTATACATAGAACTATCACAAAAAAAGATCTGTTATTCCATACATTTTGCAATCAAACAATTGTATGCAAACATAATTAGTGTGGCTGTTGATTTTTTTTTTCATGATTTCAAGGCTGATATAGGTATCGGCACGGATCTTGAGCGCTCGGCGAAAGAGTGAGGATCGCTTTGCGTACGCGTTTTATTTTATTTTTTTAAATGTAAACCTATTTTATTTTTTCTCGATACCTGTACCATAGTAATTTTTTTTTATAATTTATAATGAAGAGTATTTCCAGTGGCTTCTGTCATCTCCACATTGTATTTGTACACTAGCTTTTGCCCGCGGCTTCGCTCCCGCAACTGACTCTGTTCTACTCTACCCTACCCTACTTCACCCTAATCTACCCTACTCTGCCCTACCTACCTACCTACCCTACAACTTGCCCTGTATGCTTGAACAAAAAAAAAAAGATTTATTTTTGGTCCAGCCATTCTTAAGTTATAGTGTGACCAGGAGAAATAGGGCTTTATTTTTTATATATTGATATCTCTATGCAAAAAATTACGATCATCTGTTGTTATTGTATATCTATCTACATATTTATATGAAACAAAGACTAACCAAAAAAGTCAAGGTAGTAATTAGCTTTGTATGTAATTTTTTTTTTTCAGGTAACACTGCATTGTGGTGAAGTTTGCAACCCAGAAGAAATACTTGAAATGTTAAAATTCAAACCAGACAGGCTGGGACATGGCACTTGTATTCATCCCAAGTATGGTGGAACTGAAGAAACATGGTCAACTCTCTGTAAATTAAAAATACCTGTTGGTAAGTGATTTACAAAAATCTATTATCGAGACTCAATTTTATTTTGACTCATTGTTGTTTCTGAAATTTATTTATTTATTTATTTTATTTTACCGAAGGCTTACAGACTAATAAACCAATGATATAATGAGTAATATTACCAAATTGCTAATTACAAACCTCCACACTTAGATAAAAAAACAATAAAAACAAAGTACATACAGGTCAATAAAAGTTCAAAGGGACGAAAGGTTCTAGAGTGGTGATCACGTACCGGAAGACGCAGCGTTGGAAGGCCTCTCACAAGGTGAACCAATGACCTGGTGAGGACCACGGGAATCCGATGGATACGAGAAGTACATTACTGGTTATTATGGCGACACTTGTGGGAGGCCTATGTCCAACAGTAGACATCTTTCGGCTGAAATGATGATGATGAGAGAAGTTGGCTATCATTGATGATAGCTCTCTCTGTCTGTCTGTGCCATTTGCTGGCGTAAGGTCGCTACACTGGTGCAGAACAAGTCGATATTGAGGTCCCTAGAAAGTCTATTAAAATTAAGTGCACACTTGCACATGAAAAAAACATTCTTAAACACACTTTTGAATATCTTTGTACTATTTTTCAGAGGTCTGTCTCACAAGCAATGTTAACACAAAGTCAACACCAGACTATGACTCTCACCACTTCAAACTTCTTTATGATGCAGATGTACCTGTTATAATATGTGTAAGTAAATACCTATTTAAATATAATAATATATCTATTATGAGCTCTGCCTGCTACCAGAATTAAGTAACATGACAATGTCTGTGTCTCATTTCATTCATCATTTCGCAACCAGTCCTTTGCCCAGGCATTTTAGCCTCATACTTTCTTTAATTTAAAATTATAGTTTTTTTTAGAGAAGCGTGGGTAAATTTTAAAATAATAATGTCTTGTTTGCTAATACCCGATTTTTCAATCCACAGACGGACGATAAAGGGGTTTTCGCAACATCTCTGTCTCGAGAATACCAAATATGTGTCAACACCTTTTCTCTAACTTCATCACAAACTGCAAGATTAGCCTTGAACGCGTGCCAGTACGTCTTTGATGACAGCGCTCGTAAACCACTCAACAATAAATTACTTAATTTTATTGGAAAACATTCCTTGTGAATTTATTGATGGAAAAAAATGTTTTATGACAATACAGGGTGAACATAAGCTACTATCCATTCGTTTTATTTTGGATCTAGACTCGCATTCGCTTTTTGGAATTGGAACAAAAAAGCGACAACTTAATTCCAGTCCTTCATAAGTCTAGCAATG
This sequence comes from Mythimna impura, assembly GCA_905147345.3. Classification (NCBI taxonomy): domain Eukaryota; kingdom Metazoa; phylum Arthropoda; class Insecta; order Lepidoptera; family Noctuidae; genus Mythimna; species Mythimna impura. The sequence continues at coordinate 9,334,693 of LR990347.1, read as the reverse complement.
GAGTAATAATTGCTACTACCATAGTACCTACTTTATCTCTACATTTATTTCTTTATTCTGGTTGTATCATTTAATCACTCTGTCATCTTAAAAGATCTCGTGTAGTGGATGGCGGCGACCTCTCGCGCCGGGCCCTGCTTCAGGCCATGGTCCGGAGCGAGAGGGAATGGGATGCGGTCGCCTCCTGCAAAGCAGTAATGCTAGCAAAGGAGATAGTGATCAAACGCGAGCATATCACTAATAAAAAAAAATGTTCTTAGAAAGGTCAGGGGCATTCACCACAACCAGCTTACGTTTATGAATGGACTTGTTCCAGTCAATGGCTTAGTCTGCTTGAAAGCTAAGTTATCTTATGGGAACATAGTCCCGGTATAAAAAGTTTATTTATTTCATAATTGCACACCTAAACTTATTACAGGACAGACATTTTATAAAAAATAAGTGTACAATAGGCGGTCTTACTGCACAGGGCAATTTCTACCAGACAACCTTTGGATGGACTGAAACGAAAGCAAAAATTAAAAAGATGGGAAAAAAAAGTTGTATTTATCCGTGTGCTAAATTTTATCAAAATCCGGATGTGAAACGGTAAGAAATCAACAAACTGAGTTACCTTCGCATTTTTTTTTTTCAAATTATGTATTGATCACAAAAGCCATCGTCTCCAAGCCAAAATAAAAAAAAAGTTGTTGCGTTTAATTCTTTTTAGTTTCCAATGTCAAGCACTGATTTGAAGTTTATTGTGTCATTGTGTCGAATCGAAACGCGAGAAGCATAACCTCAAACCAAGCTAATTGATTTGCTTGAAAAATAATTCCATAAATTTAAAATCAATATCTACAATGACTGATCTGTCGTCAGACTATCCGGCACCTAAGGGTGCTGACTCCGAACTACAAGACTTTCTGCTTGCAGAAAAACAAAAGGCTCAGTTTCATGCTCAGGTAAATGCATTCTGAACCATTGCATCATTAATTTCTTTTCATGTTATAATCTTAGCTGTAATGAAAGCTTTCAAATTAAAATGTTTGAGGTGTAAAAAAATCAGTAGAATGTTTTTATTCATATTATCTTCTCCTATTATTTGCTGTTAAAATGTTTTACTTACCTATGCCGCGACCTTTACTCGTTCGCTTGGTGTTTGACCAGTTATCGACCGATGTTCAATATAATTGAATTACTGGTATAGTTTTGTGTCTGCGCAACTGGGCAATATGTGGAATCATTATTGATAATTGTTTATTTTATTCGTCTCTATTCTAGATTCATGAATTCAACGACTTTTGCTGGGACAAATGTGTGGACAAACCTGGAGCGAAACTGGACTCTCGCACAGAAACCTGTATTACAAACTGTGTTGAGAGATTTATAGATGTTTCACTACTCATCACCAATAGATTCGCACAAATGCTTGAGAAAGGTGGTGGAATGCATTGAATCTTCATAGTTATATATTTGTTATAAACTGATCTGTAGTGTGATCATTGTATGCAAGTGTTGTGCATTTTTAGGTTCAAGATTTTTATGAATATGTGCATTTTTGTTTATCTTAGTAGCTAGTGACTATGCTGTTGTTTAATATAAAAAAAATGTACACTTAGGAGCACCTAAACAAAATGATAATTTAATTACAGAATTAAACTAAGGTATTAAAAATCGTTTTATTTATTGATATAAATAGTTTACAAATCAGTTCTTGGGTGTTGAAGTGTTCATACTTCTCACTGCACTGGCTTTAGAAAAAAATAAGTACACCCTCATATTAACCTTTTGACGTGCGTAATTAGAGACACAATAGTAAGACAATGGCTTCCGGGCGCCGGCTACCGCCTGAGCATTAATGAATTAAAGTTTCAAAATTATGTGTATTTATCTATTTCTCTCAAAAGATCTTGTCAGATACATATTGTAACTTAATTTACAACACATTATATGTTAGTTGATCATTACCTGGGCATCTTAAATAGTTACAAGAAAAAATATGGTGATAAATTATCTGCAACCGTTGTGTAGTCAATGTTGACTTAGATTATTTGTTGACAAGATGCCCAATTGATGATCTAAACAATTTATCTCCCAACCCTTCCAAGCGTGGTATCAGTTCTTGGATCAGCTGTTACAGTTTGAACTGCAACCAATGATTCATTAATCTTGGTCTGCAAGTCTCGAAGGTCCTGTATAAAAAGTAGCTTTAGGACATCGGACGGTTGCTGGACGAGGTTCACCTCAGTTGGTGGTGGCTCAGGATGAGGTGTTGTTTTAAGTATTTTAGCTAGGGCTGACAAACGGAACTTAGGGTCTGGATGTGGCCCAACACCAGCCAATGTAGACACTCTTTCTACACCTGCCTTGAATGCAGGACTTGAAACTGTGAACAAAAACCAGTATTATAAAAAAGCCTTGCAAAAAAAAAACTACAAGCAAAATTTTTCCTTTACTTACAATCAAGGTTATCCAGAGGATTGGAGGACACCACATTGGGTGTAGCCTGTTTTGGTTTTTCCACTTTTGCGTTCCTATATTTATCAACTGAAATCAGAATTGTGCAATAGATGAGTCATCTATGTATATAATAGGAGAAACTGACTGACTGACATATCAATGCATAGCTACTGGGATTAGAAGCATGAAATTTTGCAAAAAGTTTCCTTTTATGATGTAGGTGAGCACTAAGAGAGGATTTTCCAAAATTCTCCCCCTAAAGAGATGAAACTTACTTAGTTACTTTACACGGGTGAAGCCACTGGCAAAAGCTAGTCAGCCAAAATAAAAACAATGCAAATCTATTAAATTTTAGAGTAACAAGGTTATATGTGTAAATTTTATTTAATGTGAGCTTGCATACAAGAAAAAAAGAATCAATTTCAATTATGGGGTAATAAACTCACTGAATTAGATTGCAATATGTTACCAATATTGGCATAAGCTTGCTATGCATTAGGTAAATATTAGGATTATTGAATGTCAATAAATCCTTAATTTTATTACATACCATTATCTGCATACTCTAATCTTACAGCGTATGATAGTATCCAGTTTAATTGTTCGTTTGGGGTGCCCTCAGCAACAGGGCTCACCAAATCTCGCTGATAAGTGTTAAAAGCTTCCTTCCAACTGTCCTTCTCTATATTTCTTAGACCATCTCGCTCTTCTATTTTGTAATGCCTGATCTTTTGATCTTCTAGCCACAGAATTACACTCCTGTATTCCTTTTCATCTGTAAAATAAGATAGAATAGGTATTAGATCAGCGCGTAGGATGCTAAATGGAAACAAGACTTGTAACTTAATATTTACCTTCACAGTTGAAATCTGCTGGATTAGGATGGCCTAAAGCACTTAGTTTAAGCTTAAATATATTACTCATAATAGTTTATTTGGATTAATGACGTGAATTTCCAATAAATAACCTGTGATTCCTTCCGGCGATTTGATTTGGAATTTTAGAACCACAAACAAGAAACAATCTGTCAATTATTTTCTATCAGAAATATGTTGCCAGTTACCAGATCTAATAGCCATAATTTAATCGAATCGGTTTTGGTTTTCTCTAGTTTCAAATCTGTTATGACCTTGTGTTTGTCGACTGGTGCATAGGACCGCTTTTTTAGCGGTCATAGTTCATAGGTTGGTAGCGCTGCATATCTGTCACTTGTGACGAAGTTATGTTTGAAAACTGTGACTTTGACAAATTTGACATGTCAACATTACCTTCTGTCTGCTGAAATTATGCACGAGACTTCGTGAATATTTACAGAAACAAATTAATTATACATTCAAATGAATAATTTTCAAATGTGAAATACGTATCTAGAATCATTGATACTTCCTTTTGTGTTTTAAATAAGCGTCAGTAGCACATTATTCTCATTAATAGATAAGGAATGTCAGTGTTATTCTGACGTGGTTTTGGCTTAAGTTTTAGTTCTTTTTAATTATTACCTAATACATTGTATTGGTGTATTAAATTGATAAACGTGGTTACAAACTGAACCATGTCTTGGGTCAGAGAGAACTGTGTTTCTTTTTTCGAATTACTATGCATTAAAGTCGTGAAGACCGGTCGTGTTCCACAACATATAGCGTTTATTATGGATGGGAATCGTCGGTTTGCGAAGAAAAACAGCGTAGATAGCTGTGCTGGTCATTATAAAGGATTTGACAAGTTATCTGAAACTTTGAAGGTGAGTTGCATTCATTTTTGCTGGCAGTGTTTGGGGGGTAAGTATTTTTAAAGTGCATTACCCTAGTAAAAGCATTTGAACATCTAGCCCAACTTAGAATGGTCTTCTTCTTTTACCAAATAGACAGGCATTCAGTCGCTGAAAGTGGAATTAATGGATAGGGAAGGCCATTGCCTTGCAGTAGGACAATATAAAATGAGGCTATACTCCATCGGTTTTGGTAGTTAACTAAACGTAAACAATCTTAATATGTCTTTTTATTAAAAAAAAAAAACGTATAAAAGACATACAAAGAATATTTAAATTTAGTTAGTTACCAAACAGCGGTATAAGTGTAAATAACAAATTGTAAACATCATCATCATCTTCCTGCCCTTGTCCCGTGTTATTTGGGGTCGGCGCAACATGTTTTTTTCTTCCATTCTGCCCTGTCACTCGTCATACTATCACTAACTTCCTTTTCTTTCATATCACTCTTCACACAATCCATCCATCTTTTCTTTGGTCTCCCTCTCCCTCTCCATCCATCCACATGTAAACTCATAACTCTTTTAGTAACATGCGTTTCATCCCTCCTCTTCACATGACCATACCAAGACAAACGATTCCCTTTCAACTTTTCAGTCACTGGCGCCACTTTCAAACTTCCCCTAATATACTCATTTCTCACTTTATCCATTCTCGTCACACCACACATCCATCTTAACATTCTCATCTCCGCTACGTGCAATCTTTTTTCATCCGTCTTTTTCACAGCCCAACATTCTGATCCATACAGTATGACAGGCCTTATCACGGACTTGTAGATTTTACCCTTCAACTTGAGGGGCATCCGTGGGTCACAAGTTGTTCCCGTGACCTGTCGCCATTTCATCCATCCTGCGTTGATCCGATGTGTTACGTCCCGGTCTACCTCACCATCCCCTTGGACGAGTGACCCGAGGTACCGAAAGTCGGAGCAGATCGGTATGGGTGTTCCAGCGAGAGATAAAGGCACTGGATTGGAGAGACCGCCGAAATCGCAGAACAAGTATTCCGTTTTGGTTCTACTCAATTTCAGGCCAACACTCTCCAGTCTGTGCCACCACACCTCCAATCTGTTCTGGACCTCTAGGCCACTCTCGGCAACCAACACAATGTCATCGGCAAACAGCATACACCAGGGAGCCTCTTCCTGAATGTCCGACGTCAGAGCATCCATTATCATCAGGAAGAGGTAAGGGCTGAGAGCCGACCCTTGATGTAAGCCGACAGCCACATTGAAGCTGCCAGTGGTGCCCACTGTAGACCGGACTTGGGTACTGCATCGACTGTACATCGCTCGGATCAACTGCACATACTTCCCAGGCACACCTTTCTCCTTAAGGGCCCACCACAGAACCTCACGAGGTACCCGGTCGTATGCCTTTTCGAGGTCAATGAATACCATGTGCAAGTTTTTATGCGCACCTCTGTATTTCTCGCACAGCTGGCGTATAGCAAAAATGGCATCCGCTGTACCCCGACCCGGCATAAAACCGAATTGGTTCTGTGAAATTTCACTCTCTTCTCTCAGTCGCCTTTCAATAACTTTCTCCCAGGCTTTCATAGTATGTGACATTAGCTTTATTCCTCTATAATTGTTGCACTCAAGCACATCACCTTTGTTTTTAAAAATCGGCACCAAAGAGCTATTGCACCACTCATCAGGTATGGCTTCTTCCAGCAACAACTTATTGAAGAACAAAGCTAACCACGTCCATCCATCCACTCGCAATAACTTCCACACTTCAACTGGTATTCCATCTGGACCAATGGCTTTACCATTCTTCATTCCATTTACTGCTATTCTGACTTCATCCATACTAACCATTCTCACTAATCCCACATTCACTGGTTTATTCTCTAACACCCCACTCCAATTATTTTCTTCATTCATCAATCTTTCAAAATATTCCTTCCACCTCTTTCTGATTTTTTCATCATCCGATAGAACCATTCCAGTTTCATCTCTTATACATCTTACATGACAAACATCCCTCGCCTTTCTCTCTCTTATTCTAGTAAGCCGGTATAGCTCTTTTTGGCCTGCAGGACTGTCCAGTGCGTCATATAGTTTGTCCTGGGCTTTTGATTTTGCTATTGCCACGGCTTTCTTGGCTTTCTTCTTTAAAACGTCATACTCACTCTTTTTTTCAGCTTTTAAACTAGCGTTTCCAGGCTCTACACGCTGCCATTCCTTAAATTTTCTCTTTTTTTCTTTCAATACACTCTGAACTTCTGTCGACCACCACCATGTATCCCTATCTATTATGCCCTTTCCTCTCGTCTCTCCCAAAATATCTTTCGCTGCATGCCTGATACACTCAGCCATCTCATTCCAGCTTTCATTTATACTTCGATCATTCATATCTCCCATCTCTATCATTCTGTCCACCACTCGCTCCCTGAACTTCTTCGCACAATCATTCCTCTCTAACATATGCCATTTTATTTTAGGGGGAGGACGCTCTTTGTATTTGGTAGACAGTATTTTAACCACTGATGTCATAACCAGGAGTCTGTGTTGTGAGACTAGGTCTTCTCCTGGCAGTACTTTGCAATCTTTGACGTGCTTTAAGTAGTTGCGCCGAACTAGAAAGTAGTCGATTTGGGTCTTATGATTACCACTTTTGTACGTGATCATGTGTTCGTCTCTTTTTTGGAACCACGTATTGGCTACTGCTAGGTCAAATGCAGTAGCGGATTGCAGCAGGGTCTCTCCTTCACTGTTCGGACTACCGAAACCCCATCCCCCATGTACTCTTTCATAAACACCTTTCATTCTTCCCACATGTCCATTAAAATCACCTCCAACTATCAATTCTTCATGAACAAATTGTAAACATATTTAGATAAAAATTATAGACAACTTTTAGATAAAAGACATGTCAAGATTGTTTACCTTTAGTTAATTACCTAAACAGATGGAGTATAGAAAAGTTACTAAATTATTTTGGTAGCAGATGTTAGCCCCTGTAATTTTTGAGAGATTAATGTGGTCTTCTGTACCTGTGTGCATGAATATTTTATTTATTTATTAAAAATTCATGCAATAAAAAAAGGCGGACATAATGCCTTAGGCATACTCTACCAATTAACAAAGGGTGGTGAAAAGAAAAAATGACAGGTGCATAAAAAAAAGTGATTATTAACAAAACAAAGACAAGGGGATATATAATTTGAATTTTATTTTGTTTTTAGTGGTGTCTAGATCTAGGCATACCAGAAGTAACAGTCTATGCATTCAGTATAGAAAACTTTAAAAGAAGTAAAGAAGAAGTGGATGGCCTTATGGATTTGGCAAGAGACAAGTTTCAGAGGTTGATGGATGAACTGTAAGTTGTTTCACTGTAATATTGTTTTTTTCTTCTTTACCATGAGACTCAACTTACATTGGCACAGAGTTGAAGCGTCCGACGCATCATGGTCTTCGCCTATAGCACAATCATCTGTATTAACCCATTATTGAGGTACAAAGTGTTATGGAAATATTGAGTGATGTCTGGCTGGAATTAAGTAGTTCGCGCGTCCCTGCGTGCTATTCGTGGGTAGGGACGCACCAGTTGACGAGCACGAGCTTTATTCACGAATGTTCATGTCTCTGACTGAACGGTTCCAGCACTGTGATCCGAGTGCGATAATGCGAGCGTTGCGTCGCCGCGCGTTGATGCGCATTATAGTTGAAACAGGACGCAACGCGACGCTCCTTTATTTATTTAAAAAAAAAAACCTGATTTAGTGCTGGTTTTGTGTAAATGAGCTTTGTTAACATTTAACACTTTTTTTAAAAATAAGAATTTATTGCAACATTTAGATTAAATTATTATTAAAAAAAAATAGGAATTACTCTTGTATCGAGAGTATGTTCACAAACATGTAAACTCACATAATTATACAAGACCTGAAACACCTATCTGTAGGCCACACAAATATTTGTTCCGTGTGGGAAACAAACCTGTGACACGCAGCCTAGCAGTCAATCGCTCAACCACTGCGCCAACCGTGCCATCGAAGCAGTTTACAGCCTACTAGCGCCACAAATTGTAAAAAAAATTGAATGCTCTTTAGAATACAAACAGCCCTTTTAAAAAAAAAATTAATAATTTTAAAATTAAAAATATGACATTTTTAATTTTAAAATTATTAATTTTTTTTTTCACTAAAAATGTTAGAATAAAGATTTTATACATGTTTAAATTAAAAAACGTAAATATTTTTTTTTATCACGAAAAAACCGACGAAATATTCCACCATTGGGGGGTCCGGAATCATATACTGGATCCATGGTATTCGTTTGTGCGTCTAGGTCAAAGACACCCTGTAGATTGTTCAATCATAAAAAAATTTAAACATGTATAAAATCTTTATTCTAACATTTTTAGTGAAAAAAAAATTTAATAATTTTAAAATTAAAAATGTCATCGGGGTTGATTAGAATAACGATTTTATCAATTCCGATGACATTTTTACCAAAAAAATATTTTTTTTTACTTTAAAATTATTATTTTTACTAAAAAAATACTTTTTTTGCTTTAAAATTATTATTTTTACTAAAAATATCATCGAGTTTGGTTAGAATAGAATAACGATTTTATACAGTGTAAATTTAAAAAAAGTACAGATTTAGTTTTTGAAAATTAGGAAAAAGCCAACGAAAATTTCATGACTCCCATGGGGGTCCAGAATCGTGTACTGGATCCATGCTATTCGTTTTTGCATTGATGTCAAAGACACGGTATACAATCTCTATTATATACTTAGTGATCTTTATTTTCTCTATAGTGATCAAATCAATGAATGGGGAGTAAGAATACATGTCGCTGGCAGACTTTCCCTGTTACCAGAAGATTTGAGAGTACTAGTTTCAAAAGCGATGCTAGCTACGAGATACAACTACAAGTTACGACTCAACATCGCTTATGCTTATACAGGTAACAACATAAATCTGTAATATGTTTGTAAAAAGATAATCTCCAGAAAAACGAATCCTCCAGAAAAATTAGGTACAAAGATTCCTGAGCTACACTATTACTGAGTAGTAAATATTAAGGCAGTCAGGCACTAAGGGACTAAATGCACTTATTCAACTCCATTTGCGTTTCGCTAAACGATTTTGGTCACACTTATGCAGTTCTGCTTCTATCAGCCGCATACAGCGTCGTAAGAATGAGAAAAGCCGTCATAACGTGTTAATTCCGCTGAAACGTTTCTATCTACTGCGGACGGTAGTAGTAGTTCTAGGTGCGATTTTTTATCGTGTCGCTTCTAGTTATAATGTGACGAACTAATATCGTATTATAAGCAAGAATATTTTTGCACTAGCAATATGAAAAGCAACGAGAAGCTTCTCGTTGCTCTTCTCTCAATTCAATGCGTGCATAATGATTACGTAATAATAAATCAAATATATGCAGAAACTATGCAGATCGCAACTTGTCGACAAGGAGTCGAACCATCCGTGTACAACGCTGTTCCGTCGCGTTCGACGCTGAATGCGGCGGAACAGCGCTGAACGCGGCAGAATAGTGCTGAACTCTATCTGTAGTACAAAACACATTTATCCTCATTTTAAACTTGTTTGCCGCGAAAGCAGAATAGACGCAGAAAGCTGAACAGATGCGTACGTGTCTTCATACAAAATCGTTGTCTTCTATGGACATAAGCTGAATAAGTGTGAGTAGTCCCTAAGGCAGGGGTTGAAGGCTGCTTTAATCCTAGAAAAAGTATTTCTTCTAAATATGGATTATAATATTTCGATCCGACGGATCTGATACCGTTTACCACTTTACTGGCAAACTTTACCATATCGGGACTGGATTTGGGGAGCCCGATGAAAACACGAACAAGCAAAGTCTTTTTACAAAATAAAAGTACTTACTCATTTTGAAGCCATTTCCTTTATCATTAGTTTTTTCACACTGAAAAGTGCAAAATCAAGTTACTGACATAGTATTTTTTTCCGGTTTTAAAATCATCTAATGACATCCCCCGCTCTTGGGCGGAGCGAGAGATAGTGTCAGACTTTTACTGACTAAAAACGCACTCCTGTTCCTTTGTTGTATTAAATTCAAGTAATTTTTCAATTTAGGAAGAGATGAAATCAGCCGAGCTGCCTCTCACATAGTAGATGGAGTGAAGAACAATGAAATAACACCACAAGACATTGATGATGAGCTTGTATCAAGGACATTAGAACTAGGGGAAGCTGAACTGCTTGTGAGGACTTCAGGGGAAGTGAGACTGTCAGACTTCATGTTATGGCAGGCAAGAAATTAATTCTAAAACCATCCTTACTAACTTAACTGAATTGAAAAATTAACCCACTTTTTTTCGACGTGGAAATGGGTGTGGTGCCACCCCAATGTTTCGATATTCCCTAGTGCATGCTTGCATGCACCAGGTCCCTTGTCTTAAGCGAGGTATTAACTACCACATTACTTCTAAGAGAAGCGCGAAGAATTCTACGCGCCGCCATCTCTCATCGCTTTTGGTGAAGGATGTACAGTCAGGGGTCAAAAGTGCAGTTCCACCTTACCAATGTTAAAATGTCTATAATTTCTTTGTAAAAGAGGGTCAATGGTTCATGACTGATTTCATTGGTAGCATAGGATCTAAAGTATTGAATAAATTAGTTGTGGACTATTGAACTTCTACAACAAAAAAATTTTAGACACTAGCATTGGTAGAGTGCTACTGCACTTTTGATCCCTGACTGTACATGAGCCCCACTAAGCCTAACTTTCTGTACTCAAACTACTAAGGTCTTTTTTACCTACATGGCATGGGTAAGATGACAGTAAGACGAAAATATGCATCTTGAACTTGAGAGAAATTGATACATTATATATATCTCAGACCAATAAAAAAGTATTTTTATTTTATAAAATGTCTGGAACCTAAAATTTCCTTTCTTCTTACAGGTTTCCAACACTGTGTTATACTTCACAGATGTGCTATGGCCAGAATTTACGGTTTACAATCTGTTAGCTGCTATAATACATTTTCAAAGAAATGCACCACCTCCCAAAGAGGTGGTTAATATCAGTGAAACAAAACAAGAATTTCTGGATAAAATGGAACGTCAGAGATGGCAGCAAATCGAAAAATATGTTAGTTGTTCATAAATAATATTGTTAATAGTTTTGTATAGTATTTTAACATTAGGAGTAGTCTTAATTAGAAATATAAGTGCAAAGTTGTTATTTATTTATTTACACTAAATATTTATCTGTTGATTTATGTATACCCTTATGTACAAGTATAAATATCAGTACAAAGGTGATTTATCATTTTTTTAAAACTGTTTTCTGTGGTTCCTTAATCTTTTGTTACCTGTATAATTGTATAAATGTGCTAGCGTGACAGGTACATTATGGTAATCTGATATTTTTACTTGGATGAACAGCATTTGAATATAATTGTAATTTGTAATATTAGCATTTACTTATTTAATGTGTATGTATGTACAAAATATTCACGTTATTTGAGCAACAAATATGTATATCCTACGTGCCTATACCTACTAGGACAAAGTTTGATAATTTTATATTAAAGCTCTCGCACCCCTACACCCTTCACCCATTTATTTAGGGTCGACCGTCTTATCTTTGTTTTCCATTGAGCACGATTTTGTGCCATATCTATACAATGATGAGATGAGTTTTTTTAACCCTTTATCCGCTTGCGTCGGATTTTTCCGACAATAGTTTTCGTGTCCTATTCGCCAGGGTCATGTGTTTGCTAATGGGTTTATAGCTATTGACATAAGTGACAGAAGAGCTGACGAGACGGCTGACGTATTTGGTCGTAGAAGTACGACTCTGGCAAAATAAACGCGCGTTAAAAGTTTAAGGTCTCTTTAACCATCATCAGCCAAGTGGAGGGTAGTCTTCCACCCACTCTTATTACAGAAATTCATGTATCTTTTACCGCGGCATGAGCCTTTGGCAATATAACGTGAATATTTGTGTGTACAAATAAGCCAAGTGTAGTGCCAGTATGAGATGTATTATTGGTAATTAAAAAGTCATTTTGTACTACAAATACACGTATATTATTCAATTCGTTGGTATTATTGCATTTACAATACTGTAGATTGCTTAATAAGTTAATTATTATTATTATTGTAGGTCTAATTTCATTTTCCTTTGATTGTGTATTTAGAGTAAGTCTTTGTTGGATCATATGGTTCCCATCTTGAAGCAGGGAAGATATGTTTGTTTCTCTCGTACCAGGATCTGAAAGGTAAGGTTGTTTTAAAACATTTTTAAATATATTTTATTCTTCATTTGTTTATTTTGAAGGGTTGTCTGACCTATAAATAAAAATATTGAAACACTAAAAAACTTTGCGGGACTCATAAAATATACTCAACAAAAAGCTAGTTACCTTAATAATACTTTGCCTGCATGCGAATCTTGTTTTTCTTGTGTGGCGTCATTCACGAGTCTGACGTCATCAGAAGCATCAAACTGGAATAATGGTCCACTCTTTCCCCTAGCCTGTAATGAAAATTGTTCATTATGTAAGGCCTGAGTAACTGATCCAGCTCAGTAAAAATAGGGTTTTTCTGACATCAAATATAAAAAGCCAGGCCAAAAAAAAAATCTATTTGTTGTCCCTACAAAAAGGATGGCTCAAAATTCTATTTATGTCTGTGTAACAAACAATTTAGTACTTTATGCTGCTGAGTTTTAAGTACATTTTGCTATGTCATCAGAAAATCTTTACATCTGCAGAGTTGTAGAACCGTGTCTTCATGTTGCTTACCTTAGTAACTATAAAGTCATAGAATGTATAATGATGAGGTAGTATGAGATCTTCTTTCACGTACATCAGCTGATCAGCAGATACTGTTTTTAGTTCACTGAATTCAGGCCTCAATGTGTCTAAGCATCTCTGGAGGAATTGATATATGGAATTTCCTGGAAACAAAAATGTAAAAACATGAACAAAATATATTGTATAGTCTGTATATTTACTTTTTAGGTTTGGTTCAATTTTATCATTTTGGAATTGCGTGTTACAAATGTAGTAAGGCATTTATCATGGTGTATTTGAGTATTTTGTCATGATCGACAGTCATCATCATTTCAGGCGAAATACGTCCACTGTTGGACACAGGCCTCCTTCAAGTGTCGTCCTGTGCGTCTCGCATTCATCAGATTCCCGCGATTTCCTACATGGTGTACTGATAACCAGTACACCATGTGGGAGGTCTTCCGATACTGAATGTTCCAGTAGCTATCGTCACTCCATTCCTGCCCCATCAACCATCTGTTTTGCAAGCAATGTTGGATGCCCACTGCCACTGAAGTTTGCTGATTCTTCACGCTAAGTTCATCACTAGCATAGCATAGTGGGCCTTATAATGTTCCCACTGCTGGGACCCAGGCCTCTCTAGGAGAGGAAATGGGCCGTAATACACCACACGGGCCCAGTGCGGGTTGGTGGATGTCACATGTCTTCGAATTTTTGGTTCTAGAACATGCCGGGATTCCTCACGATGTTTTCCATCACTGTTTTGAGGGCAGTGGTGATGAAATAAATTGCACAAAGTAATGCGCCTAGCTGGGTTTGAACCCACGACATACAACTCGTAAGGCGGGGCCGTTACCACTCGCCCACCACTGCTCTTACAGTCCATCACTAGTATTAGCTAAAATCAAAATAATTCATACCTTTTTTTAAGGTAACATTTCTTCTATGGCCCGAGCCATCCCAGTAACTGAAGGTAACTGCGATGGGTTCATCTTTGAGGCTTGCTTGGGTCATCACCCATTCTAGCCGCAGTTCCTCTCGTAACTTAAGGTCTGCCTCTTCTCTTTCTCTGTCTGGCAAGAATGATGTGTCCACATCTGGATTCTTTTTGATTTTCTTGAAAAGCTGTAACACAATGGTGGAATTGTTAGTCGCCATTTTAAAGTTAGCAATTAACCTGTTGCTTTTCCTCACAAACACCCATATAGACATAAAAACAACACAACAAAGTGTTGCAATACACTTGTAGGCATTCCGTTACCACATAACTATTCGGTCTCCATTGGACCCAATATTTTTTTTAAATTATATTTTATACTGTGATGGTTAAAAAACTTCGTTTTTCCAAAGGACTAGCCAAAACCAAAAACATGATGAAGATGAAAAACACCTACACAATACGACAATGTTACAAGACACTCAAGGGGTTAACCCTCAAGCTGAACTTTAGCATTGGCATCTCATTTTTCAAAAGAGTATTTTGTATCTGAGTGTAATGCCCAGCAACTGCTAAATAGGAATTCTTTTCAGTAATATGTTTGTTTAGTGCAATTTTGTTTTGTCATGTGAGTTCTATTCTTCTCACTTTTTACTTTACAATTTTTATTATTGATGATGTTTTGAGTCTGTGTTTAGTAAATGTTTAGTAAATAGTAAAAAATAAAATGAATGCTGGTACATACAGGTTCTTCTTTGTCCCTCCAGCTTTTATCATCTAAATGAGGTTTTTCATCAGCCGATGATTCTTCAGCTGCTTCTTCTTCTGATGATTTCTCTGCACCATCTTCTTCATCTTCCTCATCATCATTCATGTCAAAGGACAATGCTTGAATCTAAAATATAAAATCAGTTGATCAGAATCCCATAAATCAGATGATTTATGGGATGAAAAGTATTAAGTTGTCAGGAATTTTTGCTTTTTTCTCAAAGGTCGTCAGCTACATCATCACTTACCATCAGGTGAGATAGTGGTCAAACGCGAGCCTACTCATAACAATAAAAAAAAGTAAAAACATCAGTGCATCCATAAAAAGAATGACCATTACGCTTAAATACCGCAGTTTGAATTGACTTATATCAATTTAAAAAAAAACTTATATGTTAATTATAAGTAGGCTTGTTTAATTTCATGCAGAATAGAATATGAGAAAAAAGTTGAATTATATTGCAAATATTCAAGTCTACCTGTCTCTTTTGTTTGTTCTTCTGTGCTTGTTTAGCTTCAATCTCCTTCTGCCTTTCTTTTTCTTTCTCAGCTTTTTTCTGTGCCAACTTTTTCTCTCTTTCCCTAACAATGTGTTCTTGTTTTGCTTTCATTTCGTCAAGGGTCACCAGACCAATTGTGGAGCTCTTCAGTTGTTGTTCAACAGCATCATAGTGTGTAGCAAACTTATTCTCAATGTTAACCATCTTTAAATCTTCTTCAATTTTCTTTTTGCGGAGTTCTATTTCTTGCTGAGCTTTCTCTCGTTTCTTCATGAGGTGCATGGCTCTGCCAGCCTCGGAGGCTGCCCCCTTGTAATGAGCCATGATTGGATTTGAATTTAGCTATGTGATGAACAAAGTTGTTTTCTGCAATTTGAAGACGGTCTTCTATGACTTATTATTTGTTGTAACGTCCAAGCAATGCAGTGTAACACAGTGTTTGGTGTTTCCCAAAAAATAAACACCACTTTCCTAGAAATTTCTATTACAATCTGACAGGTGACAAGTAGTGACAACACAAACACAAGGGATAGGGACTCTTTACATACTCTTTGATAGGGACACTGGAGCAAGCTGATTGTGTAGCCAAAGAGTATGTAAAGCTATGTGTGAAGCTGACAAAAAATAAACACAACACAAAGGGATGTGATCTGAGATCGATTAATCGAAGAATCGATTTTATGGAGTAAAAAAAATCAATTAAAAAAAAGGATTGATTTTCTGAATCAATTTCGGAAAGAAATCGAAATTAGATTTTTTCCTGTGGAATGCAATCATATTCCTAAGAACCTATTTTCCTCAAGCTAATTTTTATGTGAATGTTCTACACCGATTATCTGTATCACCACGTGTCTCAATACCTATACGGTAATCTAACTATTGATCTTTATAAAAACAATATTTTAGAACTCGATTGATTACTGAGTCGATTATTTTGATATTTTTTTTTTTTTGTTATGAAGAATCGCCTTCTGGCATCCCTAACGACAACTATAGACAAAGCGTCTTGCCAGTATTATTTTAAGAATGGGACAATAGCTTTTTACCCGACTGCAAGAAGGGTTATTAGTATAATTGTAACATATATTGATATAAATATTATACTATTCGATCGGTCGGTACAAGAAGTATGGTTATCCCGTAAAAACCCAAAAAATGCAAATAATTAATTGATCAAGATGGATACTTACTGTATAAGTATCCTTTTAAGGTGCTTCACACAACACAACAGGAGCAATTTTAGTTGCCGCAACTACCAACTTTTGAAAAGTTTTCGATGATGGATGCTATTGGCAGCAACTAAAAGGACTAGATTGTCGTTGAGTGAGACTAGCTCAACGCGCTGCGGGGAGCGTGGAGAAATTTAGTCGCTCGACGCGTTGCGGTTGCTGATTGCTGAAACCAGCACCTTGACACAAGTGGAGTTGCGGCAATTTGGAATTTATTTTATCATCTAGTGTAGCAAAAATGGTTATCAAGCACTGAAACTCGTTGTGAGTTTCAGTGCTTCATAACCATTTTTAAAGTTAAGTTTAATACGTTTTTAAGTTGCTAAATCTACGCAGCTTCTTCAAAATAAATAAAAAATGACATAACATTTAATTGCGGGTTGTCACAAGGTAACAAAACGCATGCTATAAAGAACTTTTTAATGACTATATCCGAAGGCGCTGTTGGTGAACATTTGTAAAACTGAAAATTTTATGAAAAATAAAATGGAGACATTCGTTCCGATTTTTACCACAAGCCAAAATAACGTATATGCCAAAATAGGATAGGTAGCTACACTTCTAATATTGAATGGACTCTCGATTAGACTTAGGTCGGGTCTACTGATTTGACCACACCTGACATATAACCATAACTAGAATAGATGCGATGCTATGACGTTTTATTCTGTTGCAGTGTGGAGATACAAGGTTTGAACGTGTAGAACCAGCCAGTACCTACGGTTGGTTTCGCTGGATCAAATGGGCATTTTCAGTTATGCGGAAACGGCACGCCAGGCTTAACAGGAAGAAGCCGTCGGGTAGTATTTTTGGATAAAATATATGGGTCTTTTCCCACTACTGTCATATAACATATTGAAAATATTCGAAACGGTAGTGGCGCACGGTGCTGGCGCCCCTATGATAAAGTTTTGTTTTAAAAAGTGTCAGTTTTGTTTTTTTTTTAACTTCAAAATAAATTACAACTTTTGAGCCTCTTCTTTTTATTTTAGTGTAGACCAAAATTAATGAAACGTGTTAATACACAAATAATGTGTTTTATCAAGGAACTTAAATACAAACAGCATGTTTTATCTCTTAAGGAATTTATTTGGCTAATTTGTTAGTGTTTTAATTGTTATTTTAAAAATTGTTGCTTTTTTTGAGGTCGCGTGCGTAAGTTCATCTGTAAGTTGTTCTGTGTGCATCTTGGTGCTAAAAAACTTACTTGGGTAGTGTTCAGTGAGCAACATGTCTGAGTGAAAAACCTGTCTTTGACTACCACGTTCACCGTTAGACCGCTACCCGGGCCATGCAAAATTGATTAGGTACTGAAGATATTACTGAAGCGCTAGTAAAAATTCTAGTGTGACAGCTCGAGGCTTACTTTTAGCGCCTTTAAGTGGATACATGAGCAACTTATAAGGCAATACCGGTTTCAATGAACCAGAAAATGGAAATTTTATTAAGCCACCAAGGCTTGATGAGTAGGCGTGGTCAAAATGTCATATTTGCGATTGGAACATTTGCATCTGAATTACTGAAATGTTCCGGAACACTGATATGTATCATTTGGAACATCGGCCCAAAAGATACAAATACAGACACTGGCTGTTATGAATCGTGATCTGTTACGTCGCGTCATAGTCACACTGAGACAGAGAAATGTTAGATTTACACTGACAGGGGTAAGTAATATATGGTATAATTACAAAATCTCTAATATTTACAAGATATAAAAACTAAATCTATAATTTTATTTGATATAACGATCAGTTAATATAGTAAACGATTCATATAATTTTCAAATAACTATTTTTTATAAGCATAACATACATTGATTATAAAATCTTTAGATATACAACTCAAAAGACATAAAACTTATTTAGTCTAATATGAAAGAACGAAAGCTTTTTATAAATCATAATGGCAGAGACAGTGTCAGTGTCTACATCTCTATTTTCTCCAACTCTCCTTTCGCAGGTATGCTGGAAGAGATTTCTTTAGAAATAAGCATCACCTTTGTACTATTCTTCTGTTTCCTTCTTCTTTTCTTATATTTATTATTGTGTGTACATAAATTGTTAAATAAATAAATAAATAAATGGCTTATAACCTAATCCAAATTATTCACTAACATTAGAAGGGGATCTTAAATGGTCACTGTTCTAACCTAATCTTACCCATATGGTCACTTCGTTCGCTCGCTATCGCGTTTGGACACTATTCTAACCTGACCTAATCCAAGCGCGATTTTTAACCTTACCTAACCCAAATGATTCACTAACAATAGAAGGGGATCTGACGCTTGGCGGCCGCTGCCGCGGCACGCTCGCTACACTCGCTCGCTTTCGCGCTTTTGTGGTTACTGTTCTAACCTTACCCACATGATCGCTTCGTTAGCTCGCCAATTGATGAGTTCAAGTTTTAGAGCGGAAGAACACTTCGAACAATCTTATGACAGCCAGGATTTTTGGTTGACCGTGTATAGTTACCCTTATGTGTTCCATAGACTAAAATATTTCGATTGTTTTTTTAGGGTTTTTAGCCGTTTTTAATTTAGTCTATGCCTTGAAATTAACTGTCAAAAAGTGAAATTTAACCTACGCGCGCGGGTGAAAAAATTGTTATTAGCCGGGCGAGTTGTATTAAATCTTGCCGAAACTCAACGTTTAATTTATTTTAACCATGGACGAAACAATACTATTGCCGTCGCCTAATTGGTTCCTTCCTTCTATTATGGCTGTAACTACTGATGGCTGGCTCATTTACGGAGGACCAAATAAAACTCTTTGTGTTTTAGAGCCCCATAAAGCAGATGTTGGTATTATAGCAACAAATGAAAAATATCAGGCTCATGTTTTCTTCGTCGGAAACTCCGATAAGTGAGTACATTTTAAAATATTTTTTCTATTACCTACTTATTAATAAAATTTTAATTGTTCACTTGCAATTAAATGCAAATTTTAATTTTTCTTTTCATTCAGGGTTATAGCAGTGGACATTTTTCCGGAATGGTTAGACAAAAGGTTCTTTCTCACTGGTATTGTAGATGGCACAGTCAAACAATGGGCTCTAGAAAGTGTTAACAAGAGGGTTAAAATCAAAGAGACTCATTGCCATGAAGTTCACAAAACTGAACATGAAGTAAGTATTATCATAGCTATCATGACTTTTATGTACTTTTATGAATTTAACATACACAACAATGTATGATTCTCAACAACAATTAAACATAAACACATATTTGCCACAAGCCAGCACTCTGGTAACACAAATGGTCATTATGCATGTTGTTTGGTTTTGTTTGAAACAAAGCTTATTTAATTTTTGTTTTGTAAGCAAATTTTGTTTTGTTCTGTAATTTTGCATGGGTATATGGCATCCATTACACGTCATGCAAGCGTCAATCAGAATCATGAATGATGTTTGAATGACTGAATTTTATTGCCATACGGTTTTCATCATGCAAACGTCAATCATCGCATTCGACGGTAGGTTTTTCGTCAATCAAAATATTTGACTGTGGCAAAACTGACAGCAAAACCTATCGTGTAATGGACACCTATATGTTATAGGCAATCTGTATAATTCAGGTATTCTATACAATAACAGGGCAATGTATAGAATACCTGGGGCGTCTGGGCAATCATATACCAGTCCAGTCAAAGACTGTCCCCATCATATACCTGACTGGGAAATCGCTTTAATCGTGTGGATTTTAAGACTTAAAAAAAGACAAAAATAAATTCAGAGACACCACCGTTTTATTGTTCACGCCACACCAATGCCTGAAAAACAATTAATTCAATATTTTCATAATAAAAATAAAGCCCCACTCTAAATCCGCATGTACATTTTGTAACAGGCCACTACGAACCTTAGAAAGCTTGTTACAGTCAAACGGGGTGAATAGAAATGCAGGGGTGAATGGAAACATAACTTTCATTAAGATTTTTACTTTGATATATGATCATATTTTTATTTTCAATAAAGTAATGTGTTTTAATATGCCATTTCTATAATTTTGAGTACTCAAATACTGTAAACAACTTTTCAATAACGTGACAATCCCCACTGAAGTCTTGTTTCTATTCACCCCTGCGTTTCTATTCACCCCGTTTTACGGTACACATTTTTCTGGTCTTTTTACCTTTAGTCAGACTATAAACCTTTGGTAACTGAATAAATTAATGGTTGACTAGGTCCTACAGACCATTTTAAATTAACTAATCTTTTATGTAAATTACATTATTCATGAAGTTAATTTTTATATTTTTTACTGTTACTGCTTCTTTCAATAAACTAAACTTGCAACTTATTTAATTTTAGGAACTTATTGGTGTCGGCTACAGTAATCAAACAACTGCTATATCTGTTGGTGCAGTTACCATAGTTAAATGGGACTTACCCTCCAATTCTACAAAGGTATACCACTCTATTCTGAGGGGCTTCAAACCAACCTGTATCGCTTGCTCTCCACATACATCACTGCAAGTTGCTGTAGGTACAAAACAGGGTGTGATAATTCTTGTGGACTTACAAGGTAATTTTTTATATTATATCAACCTCTTTTTAGGGTTCCGTAGCCAAATGGCAAAAAACGGAATGTCTATCTGTCTGTCCGTCCGTATGTCACAGCCACTTTTTTCCGAAACTATAAGAACTATACTGTTGAAACTTGGTAATTAGATGTATTCTGTGAACCGCATTAAGATTTTCAAACAAAAATAGAAAAGAAAAATTTTGGGGGTTCCCCATACTTAGAACTGAAACCGAATTTTTTTTTTTTTTTCTATTTTGTAACTTCTAAAATAAGGGAATGATAAAACTAAAAAAAATGTACATTACCATGCAAACTTCCACCGAAAATTGGTTTGAACGAGATCTAGTTAGTTTACCTTTCAAGTTTGTACGGAACCCTCAGTGTGCGAGTCCGACTCGCACTTGCCCAGTTTTTTCATAGCTAATTTATGTAGAATTATGCTTCCTAAATACCAGTGGAATCCATTTATAATGACATCGAAGCGAAATAACAAACACGTCATACTAAGCAGACGTCATATAAAGCATTTTGTGAAAAATGAACAATCTCCTGTTTTTATTAGTATGTATTTATTTTAATAAAGAGAAACAACATCTATACATATAATAAAACAGTAACGAAAAAAAAACTGTACATTGAGAATTTTCGAGAAAAAATAAGTGGCTTTTGTTAGAAAAACGTAACTGATGACAAAAAGTGACTTTTTAGAATTTTTGTCTTTTTGTCTGTGTGTATGGTACGGCTTCACGCCAAAACTACTAGATAAATTGAATTGAAATTCAGCAAAAATATTCTTTGTAAAGCAAGGAAGGCTTTAGGCTACATATTATCACGCCGTATGTTATGGGAGGTAAGCAATATTGATTTTAAAAGAATTTTGTTCGTAATTGAAAGCACAAAATGACATGTTATTTAGTTAATAAAAATTTAACTCTGGGAACATAATAATCACGCTATTTTTATAAAGGAGCAGGGCAGTAATATTATAAATTGCAAGTTACTACGGGGAATTTAGCGGGGAATTTAAATTTATTAAGTATGTAATTCTTAGTTTTGTTCCTTGCTGCTGTTACCGTATTTTTTTTATGCAAAAATAATGTAGTTGTCTGTTAAGTTAGCGACAATGTAGTTTTATTCATAATTTAATTTGGGTAAATAATATGTAGTTTCCGTTTTCTAACTAGATGGCGTTGGCTTCGATTTAGATCGCGCTATGGTTTCGTTCCCAAAAAGTGATGTTATAGGTTCCGATGTGCCGCTCTCATCCTATAGAAACAGGGGTTACCTTTGTTTTCTGTGCTGGTTGATATGTTTAATTTTCCTGCGAATAATTATTATTTTTCTACTTACTAGCAATTCTTACATACTTATTCGATTACTTTTCATTGATTTGAATATCATTAGTATCGGATTAAGAAGGAATTTTAGCTATGCCTTTTAGAAAAAGATCAAATCTGTCTCGAAACTCAAGGGTTTCTAAGATGCGCAGGTAAGTTCGATCTCTCGAAACCGACGCAGAGCGTGAACAACGGCTAGGTGCTAACCGTGAGCGTAATGCACTAAGTTTGTCTGCGGAAACTAGCACGCAGCGCCAATTACGACTAGAATTTAAACGAGTCCGCACTACTGCTTCTCGATCTCAGGAAAGTGTGGAACAACGAGAAATGCGTTTAGCTATCAATCGGGATCGTCATTCTTTGTCTCACGCATCCGAAACGGTTACACAGAGGGATCAGAGGTTGAGTCTTCTGAATATCCGCTCTGAGACTGCTCAATCACTTGAGAGCAGTCAGGAGCGTGAGATACGACTTGCGCGTGACCGAGAGCGTCATTCTTTATCTCGCGCTTCCGAAACGGATACAGAGAGAGAGAGCAGAGATTAAGTCTTCAGCTTTTCCGCACTGAGACTGCTCGGTCAGGAGCAACAGGAACGGAACAGTCAGGAGCACGATACACGCCAAGCAAGCGATCGCGAGCGCCACGCAATATCTCGCGCTTCGGAGACTTACACGCAGAGAGACTTGCACTGCCACATCTCGATCACTTGAGAATCCTGAAGAGCACGAGACGCGCCTTAGTGCAGACCACTCACAGCATGGTCTAGCTCGGTCTTTGAAGATAGACGAGCAGCGCGAGCAACGCAACGCACTTGCTCGCCAAAGATATCACGACATGCGTGTTGAGGTGTCTGTTCATTCCACGCAAGAACGTGAGCGGATTCAGGAAATTCGGGCAAGTTAGTCAGTTGAACAGCGTGTGGCCCAAATTGATCTAGACCGTATACGTTGCAATCTTCGCAATTCAACCTCAACTGATACTGAGTCTATGGTTTATGATCCTGAAGAGCAACCGTGGTTCAATAAAGAAAGGAGCGCGTTTTCCTATAACCCATTTATTCATTACATCGAACACTGAGACATTGGCACCATGTCTGAGGGGTGTGCACACTTTCACATGTTCAGAATTGTCAGGACGTTCAGTACCCACATTAACGTCGAGTCGTGCACAAGCGTATAGTCGATTAAATACATGTATAAATACGTCAAAAAGGTAGTGACCAGGCAACGTTCGCTTTACAAAGCACTGACGGGGATGAAGTGACCAAGTACCAGTATGGTCGCTACATCAGTACTTCTGAGGCGGTTTGGCGGATACTGGCCTTCTCTATACACGACAGGTATCCAACAGTCATGCATTTAGATATCCATTTAGAGAATGGCCAGCGCATTTATTTTGATCCTGATAACGTTGCAGCAAGATTGGAAAATCCGCGCCAAAACACTTTGTTGGCCTTTATCAGACTCCGTGAAGGGAACAACTTTGCTAGATCACTCACCTATGATGAGATGCCGTCGTACTACACGTACGACAAGCAAAGAGGTGTATTTAATCGACGTCGACGTGGACACGCCGTGGACGGGTTTCCAGGATGTTTTAAGGACACCGCATTGGGACGGGTTTACACTGTGCACACAAATAATGGCGTGAGCTATTATTTGCGAATGTTACTTCACACAGTGCGGGGCCCAACATCATTTGCGTTTCTAAGGACAGTCGATGACATTGAGTATCCCACATACCACGCTGCTTGTGTAGCACGCCACCTTCTCGACGGTGATCAGCACTGGGACAACGCACTTAAGGAGGCCAGCATTAGTGACAGTCCCAGTCGTTTGCGACATCTGTTTGCCGTCATGTTAGTGTTCTGCGGTATTGCAAATTCGCTTCTGTTGTGGGAGAAATATCGACATCTTCTGTCCGAAGACTTCCTAAGAGCTCTGAGACGCACTACTTAAGATAATACTGAGGCAACTGATGAGCGCGTACAGTTGCCTTAGTTCACTTCAAGACATGATGGATTATGGGCTACCGACTCCACAACATTTGGATATACAAGAGCGTGGAAGCAGAGAGTACAACTCCGAAATAAATTATGATCCAATAGCTATGAGTATCGTCGTCAATGACCATGTCTCTAAGTTTACCTCAGAGCAAAAGCAAATTTTCGACACCATCCTTGAATGCGTTGGGCTCGGCCAAGGTAAAATGTTTTTCTAGGATGCTCCTGGTGGAACAGGGAAAACATTTGTCACCACTGGTATTCTCGCAGAGGTCTCGAATCGTCTCGCGCATCACGTTGTTTTCCCGTTTCCGGGCTCTTAGAATTCGACATCAGACGTTTCAGATCTTCGATTTTGACGACCCCGTTGTCGCTGGCATAAGCAACAGGATCCGCGTACGAAGTCGCGGGCAGAAGCTAGTATTAAATAAAAATAAAAATTGTACGTGTTTTTAAACTATCAATTATACACTGAGACTCAAAACAAAAACAAGCCATGCACGCGCCGAACGTCGTCGGGTGTCACGTGACTCTTCCGAACACTGCCGAAAGTGTTAGGAATCATGTCAGTCACTTATAACCCAACACAATTTATGAAAAATGGGTCACAGTAAGCTTGTACAGTAACTTGTCTCTATAAGCGAAGCGAAGTAAATTGGCTATCCGATACTAAAATATTTTTTTCAAATCAAACTAGTATTTTAAAAACAACCGGTAGCTCATTCAACCAAAAAAATTCTTCAGCTTAACATATTGATCTTCTTCTTCTTAGAGTGTCAATGGCAAAACTAGTTAAATTCCTTGCCTGGCCTAGTATACGGCCAAGGCAATGCCGATAATATTGATTAAAACTTTCCAGACGTAAGTGACACTATCAAATTTTCACAGGTAAAGGAAAAATTGTATACAAAGTTAGAGGCCAAGATGATTATGTTATGAATTTAAGCTGGTGTCCACAATATGAAATGACTGTCAAGAAATCAGTCAAAGAAAACAACTCATTCCTAGAAAAAAGACTTGCAGCAATAAGGAGTGGAGGTGAAAAAGAAACAGATGCTTTTGAACAATCAGGAGTTGGTAAAAACCTTCCGGAAGACAGTTTTGATGAGTCAATAGTACAGGAGGATGACATGTTTGATATATACAAAGATCATGAGCCTGATGAGTTTGGTCACAAAAAGTATGAGCCAGAAGATATACTGGTGAAAGTGAAAAAAGAGAAAGCTGATGACACGGACTATTTAGCTGAATGTCTGAAACTGAAAGAAGACATATTGAGGAGGAAAAATCAAACGGAACCAAGTATAGAGTCACTAGTTGTTGCTTTGGATAAAACGCATGTTGAAGCTGGCGCTGATGCCCAGTCTGTTGAAACTGATGTAGAAAGCCCACCTCAGCCAGGAAGTTCTCAAACCCAGGCTGAAAGCACAATAGAATGTGTTAAGATAGATACCTCAAATCCTGATAAATCTAGTCATAAGCAACTCCTAGCTTCAGTTGGAAAATTTGGGTAGGTTTATTTCAAAGTTGTTATTTTAAAATTCCAATAACTGAGATGTCAAACTACAAACAGTGAGTTTATACAATTCACAAACAGAAAGAATTTTTCAAATCAATTCAAAATTAAGTAGGTAAGTTAGAAACCTTTCAAATCTAGTGGAAGAGTAAACTGTCACGTCACTGAAAAAGGATGCAAAAACTGATGTGACATCGCCCACATTACATAATTTGTTTATAAAAGAGAGCTATCTCTTTGCAAACACCTTATTTTATGCTCCTACTGTCTAAGCAAATAAACGATTATTATTATTATAGCGAGATGTTCCCACCTCAACTCCACCCTTATACTAATATTTGAAATGCTAATTGTTGTGTCATTTAATTTTGATACTGATCATCAATCTTTTTCTGAAAGATTTGTATTTTAGTGTTATTTTTTATCTGATATAAAATATTATATAAAAATGACACAGGAAAAGACTCAATAGTGTAAATACCAAACTAAATATGCTTAATATTTTTTCTATATTATGGTAATTATGGCCTGTTGGTCTAGTGGTTAGTGGCTCTGACTGCTATGCCGGAGGTCGTGGGTTCGATTCCCACCCGGTACACATGTTAGTGTGATAAGCACAATCATTTGTTCTATGTCTGGGTGTAATTTGTCTATAATATGTATGTATTTAGAAATATATAAGTATGTTTATCAGTTGTCTAGTAGGTACTCATAACACAAGCTCTGCTTAGCGTGTGTCACACGGCGTTGTGTGATAGTTGTGGAATACAATGCGTTCCAAATAAGAATAGGATCGATTGCCATGTTGTGACGTCATGTCATACTGCTAAATCGAAGTATTATTATGGTGAGCAAAACAAGAAATTTAAAAATTTAATTTATTTACGAACTGTAAACGAAAAAAGTTTAATCAGAATCCAGTTCTTCAATTATGCTCATCTCCGAGTTCTTCAAATTTGCCCAATTTCTTGCGATTTGACAGTATGACGTGTTGTCACAACATGGCAATCGATCCTATTCTTATTTTGAATGCATTGTATATTATTATTTATAATTATTAATATTATAAAATTTTATCAATATACCTAATTGAAAACTAAATACTTTCAGAGGAGTACGAATCTGGTCAGAAACCGGTAAGCTAGTTGGACAATGTACCATACCCATTCCTCCGAAAACTCAAAAAGCCGCCTTTGTGACTTCAGTCCTGTGGTTCAAACCTGATTCAATCATTGTTTGTGATGGTAGAAATCAACTACTGGAGATAAACCCACAGAATGTTGACAGGTAAGTTTGGTTTATTACTTATATGCACCAGTTTCTGCCAGCGAGGTTGCCCGTGTGAAAGTCGGAAAACATTTAAAGAAAACCTGTTCCCAGGATAAAGTATTTTTCCAAAAGAAAAGCCAAGTTTAATTCAAATGCTCATCCGTTAAGATCTGAAGAAGACAGACAGATGTAGTTACTTTTTCACATGTATAATATTAGTATGAATAGATTTTTATATTGATTTAAAATAAAAATTGCTTCCTATAATGGCATTATGTATTTGATTTTACTTCTAGAGACTGTATGGTCTATGACACCAAACATCTTTGATCATTCTGGTACATTTATGGTAGAACTACATTGGGCCCACGTGAGCCACGTACACAGATCTGGGCACGTGGTTCTCCATACATTTTATATGGCAACTAGACTTGTAGAGCTACATTAGACCCACGCCACACGACGCGCCGCTTCGTACAACTCGGGTGTGACTCACGTGTGCATCGGTCTAACGTAGTTCCCGCTTTAGACTTTCTCAGTTTCATACTATTTTTATGCTCAAATTAAATTCGAATTTGTTTTACAGTAAAAACAAACTAGAATGGCAGATACTCCACCAAAACCATAAGCGTGGGTTGTACTGTGTCAAAACGAATGCACCTAACGTACAAACAGAGTCGACAGTGCCTTCAGACGATTGGACAGTATGGACAGTTGCTCAAGACCGCAACATTATACGATATTGTGTGAGAACTAAGAAAGTGCTTGGTGTCCATGCGACTTGCGGAGGATCGGTGTATTCAGTAGTACCTTGCCCGTATGACGCTGGGAAGTAAGTGTGATTATGCTTTTAATTTGGTTATATTGTAGTTCTTGGGCAGCGCTCACGAGCAATTTAATCGCCCAGGAACTTTTTTGGTCTTTGTTGCTGTCTCCGAAGATGTCGAAAACATAGCATCAGCTGTCGCTCCCGTGTGTCACGGGAGCGACGGTTTTTTTGTGTTAATTTGGTGCCAATAGATTTTTTTTTGTCGGGTAGGAAGATCATATAATAACATCCCGCGCTCTTGGGCGGAATGTCTGACACTATCTCCCGTAGTGTCAGACTTTTACTGACTAAAAACCCACTCCTGTTCCTTCTTTGCCATTTTTTCAGGGCCCCGGGATCTCTTTCGCATCACTCATGGCCCCGACGAGGCTTCGACCCTGCTGGGGCCTGGTTGCTGATGTCTCCTTGAGGCGTGCGTAGAACACTACGCACCGTCGACGACTTGGGCTCGGTCCGGACGGTTACCGGACGATCGGACGGCGAGCTACCCATTGTTCGCGGTGGCCGGAAATCGGGATCGGAATCCGGCGGCTAAGGCGCGAGGGCCATTGCTTCGCTCGTGCTCGTGCGGCCTCCTCTTTTGCTAGCATTATTGCTTCGCAGAAGGAGGCGACCGCCTGCCACTCCTCGCTCCGGACCATGGTCTGTACCAAGGCCCGGCGCGAGAGATCGCTGCCGCCGATATGGCCCACGAGGACACGGCGGTGCTCTGCCCAGGCAGGGCACACCTCTACCGTATGCTCCACTGTGTCCTCCGGGCGGTCCACACAATGTTGGCACCCGGGCTGCTGCCAATAGATGAGGTGATAGATGCGTCGCGCGCACTTTCATACAATCCCGTAGTCTTGATCATCATCATCATCATTTTGCCTAAAAATGAAAATGTGTCTCTGGTTTATTTATACTGACTACTTGAAAGACCATGACGGTCTGAATGCATCCAAAATCTTGTAATTAGCTCACAGCTTCAGGGCGTATGATCCCATCTTTGCGTTTTTGCAAACTGCTGCCAAATATTTTCGTCAAAATATTAGGGGTTAAAGTATGAAATTGCCAATTTGTACTGAAAAATTGAAATTACTTTTTTTTTAATTTAACATATTTATTTATTCAAAATAATTACCATTATTATCTATACATTGCTGCCATCTAATAGGAAGGTCATTTATGCCTTTGCGATAGAACTCTAGTGATCTAGATTCGACATAAAAGCATTTTGTACTGCTTCCTGAGAAGAAAACTTTTTATCACGTAGAAAATTGTCCAAATCACGAAAAAAATGGTAGTCCGTTGGAGCAAGGTCTGGCGAATACGGAGGGTGACGAATGGTTTCTAATTGCAGTTCCTGTAGAGTTCAAATGGTTTCTCGTGCGGTATGAGGTCTCGCGTTATCATGGAGCAATAATGGTGAAGATCGATTCATGAGTCGGGGCTGTTACACTGCTAGTTTTGCTATCATTGTTCGGAGTTCGGCACAGTAGACATCTGCCGTTATTGTTTGATCAGATCGCGAAAGCTATAGTGTTATTCACTGTGTTCTGTTATTCACCATGCTGAGACCACCAAACAGTTACCATTACCTTTTTATTGGTAAGCTTTGCTTTAGGACACTGTTGCGGCGTTTGACCTGGGGTCAGCCATTGCATTTTTGGCTTACGGTTATCGTAAAGTAATACTTTTCATCGCAATCACATATTCGATCCAATATTCCTTAATGTCTGTATCGATTCAATAAGGCAACACAAGTTTCAACACGCGTTTCTTTCTGCAGATCAGTCAAATCATGAGATGAGGCACCCATTTTTCATATTTTTTTATTTTATTGATTTGACGCAAATGAGTCAATATTGTTGGTAACGTAACGTTAAACCATGCCGCTAATTCCTGGGTAGTTTGGCTCGGATCGGCTTCCACCATCTCTTTCAATTCATTGTTATAATAATAATAATAATAACCCCATCGCCGTATCTCTACGTTGACGTCGTGGTGGGGCTTGCGTGCTCCAATATACCCTAGGTCTGTATCGGTGAAGTTTGCTTTGCTGTAATATGCCTAGGGTGAGGGGCCAGACTAAGAGAGATACAATCCGCAGTGCAGTTTTGTGGCGAACTGTTGGGCATTAGCGACCCCACGGACCCGATCTCCCGGGAGAATTCTTGTTCTTCATCTCCGGCTTGCCTTTATTGGCCGGCCGTAGTGAACACTGACGAGGAACTGAGCTCACACCTCTCTCTTGCCTTTATTGGCTGGCTTGAGTGGAGATTCGCAAGAGCAAACGTGCTCGGGAGAAGGATGTATAATCCAGTAAGGTGCTGGTAGGGATCTTGACCGTACTTCCGGGATTGTCCTGATAGCCGTGGTATACCTCTCCACTCCTTAAGCACCTCAGGATATGTTGCCCTCTTGTTGCTACGTCACTTCGTGCTAGCGGCCGTTTTTGGGGGCCCATTTATTGAGTGTGCAAGTCACCCCCTGCCTTTTTTCGATGCATATTAATATCGTTGTTCAGGCAGGGGCCATAGTCTTGACATAGTTCCATGTTACCAGTCCACTTAAGACTCCAAAAACCATAGCCCTATTATCTTTGTTCTCCATATGTCGTAACAGTTTTTCAATAACCGGGGGTTGTCCTTGGGTGCACTAGCATAGCGCGTACAGGGATAATCGTCGGTTGGTATCATGTTCCATTATAATTGTCTAAAGGGCCTCTGCGAGTTGGCTTTGGCTCCTCGTACGCCTCCCAAAGGTCCAGGACCTCAGGGTCCTGAGATAAATAAAATATATAAAAATAATAATAATAATCGCCCTGTGTGGGCGATCTTCCACGTGATTCGTTCTTCAAATCAAAGATATTGCGAGCTGTTTCTGCCGCGTTAGTTCCGCGTCGGAACTCGTATTCATCTTTCTTGTCTAAGCTGAATAAAAAAAAAACAACTGAAAACGATAATCGAATGTTGCACATTTTTTTAAAAGAAGAACTTCATAGGTACCATGTGAAAAAAAGTTACACTCAAAAATCTCAAATCCTGAAGGTTCTATGTCAATTCGAAGTAACTATTACAATAAAACGGCAATTTCATACTTTAACCCCTATTATACGCTTTTATCTCTAAACTTGTATTTCTAATTCGAGAAAATTTGAATCCATCACCACTAACTTTAGCGTTGTGTTTTGTAAGTTGCCAAAGAAAGTAAGAGGTGCAATAGAATTTGAACTTTGCCATCTTAGGACATACATATAGGGTTCATTATTCCAAAATTTGATAAATATCTCGACTTCTTAATTTAATAAATATACAACGAGGCGATGACATTCCCAGGGTCGCAGTAAGTGTAGGTGACGGCGCGGTCCGAGTGCTGGAAAGCAGCACTCTGGCCGACGACGAGACGAGGTTGACGCGACCCCACGTGTCCAACTACTGGCAAAACGTACAAGGGAAAGTGCTCACTGTGGCCTGGCATCCCACTAAAGAGAACCTACTGGCCTATGGTACAGGGGAGTCTAGAGTAAGTACCACTTGTGGACTTTTCGCATTCTGCACTGACTACTTGACTGAGAGTTTTTTTTTTGCGGTGGTTAATTATCCGATGATTTCTCCCGCTCTAGAGTGTCTTGTGGATGTAGCTGACTTTAACTGACTTCAGTTGCCCTTTAAAGTTTTAGAGCTGTGGTCACTCTTTCAAATTATCCCGCAGTCCTAGCAGGCATCGGCCCTGCTGGGCTCCTTCAGTTTCACTTACATGTCTTTGAGGCGCACGGGGATCACTCAACTTGGGCCTGGTTCTTACCGGACGGGCGGACGACGAGCTACACATTGCTCGACGATCGGGATCGTCAATTTTGACCCAATGCCATGGATCAAAGTGGCCAGTCACACGCTACTCACGGACGTGTGACTGGCAAACAAATGAACCGCGCGACTGACGTGGCTATCTCCGTGCACATCCTACATAGCAGTTGGTTGTCAGCTTTACGTAATACTAGCTTTTACCAGTGTCTTGCTCGCTTGAAAGGCAAAAATTATCCCACAAGAACTTATTACCAGGATAGGAAGTATCCTATGTCGTGATCCAACTGTGTCCATCTTGCGTGAGCGTTAAAAAAAACTTTCCTAGTTTTGTTATTTAATAAAGTGCTTATCTTACAGGTGGGTCTAATAGATACTGGCGCCAAGTACGAGCAGGCCGCGCGCGTACTAAACCCCGCGCTGACTCACGGCGTGTACTCATTGTCGTGGGGCGAAGGCATGCAGTTGTATGCCAGTGCAGGGAATAAACTCATTGTGTATCAGGCTAATCAAATTAATGAAGGTAACTTGCGGGTTTCTGTTCTATCCTCGAAATAGCATTAATTAAAGACATTGTTAAACCCCATCACCTCGTGTACAGTACGGCCGACGTATCTTGGCGAGCCCGAACTTTGCGCAGAAAGCCTTCTGCAAAAACGGTTTTTTAGGAACCAAATGGTGGCATGAGGTGACGTGCGCGGGGCGGAGGTCTAGGCGACGAGATTGACTATAATTATGTAAACATAATCGACCCTTTATTCAATCAAATATCGCTATCGATTTTGAATTTATTAATTTTTGATTATATGAGATATTGAACGAAATAGATTTACACACAGTGAATGTTGTCGTTAGTAAACGAGATTTCGACTTAAAGAAAAACTAATAAAATTTTATTCTCTCGGTTGAAAGACATGATTTAGTTAAATATTAGTTATTTTTAAACGACTACTAGAGTAACGACTGTTTGAGAATATTTTAACGGCCTCGACTTACGAGTTAAGGTCGCGGGTACAAACCCAGGTAAGCGCATTACTTTGTGTAATTTATTTCATCACCACTGCTCTCAAAACGGTGAAGGAAAACATCGTGAGGAAACCGGTATGTCCTAGAACCAAAAATTCGAAGTCATGTGACATCCACCAATTCGTACTGGGCCCGCGTGGTGGATTACGGCCCATTCCCTCTCCTAGAGAGGAGGCCTGAGTCCCAGCAGTGGGAACATTATAAGGCTGATAATGTTATTATGCTTATGCTATAAGAGAGAGAGAGTGTGTTACAAAGTGTACTTGTTCCTCAGACCCAGAGCAAATCGGCATAACTATAGAAGGTCAGTCGTGGGGCATATGTGCTGTGAACTGGACGCCGCGCGGCCTGCTGGTCGGCTCTGTCAACGGCGCCGTCGCTTTACTGACACATACACGGCCGCACGCTTTTATTGCTGCTGCTTTTGTGTACAGGTGAGTTCAACATAAAACCTGTAAAAGTAACATTAACACGCTCACTGCGGAACACACAAAATAGGCCCGATGCGGAGCTTATTACTGGTGCGTATTTCGACCGTCACGGCATCAGATGAAAGTTGTAATTTGTTTGCCGGAAGAAGCGTGTTAATTACAATGCTGCGTTAAGTGTGCGCCCGCGCGGGTACCCATCGCATGTCTATGCGCGTGTGTCGTGTGCGGCGGAAACCGGATTATTACTTGCGCAGTATCGCTAGTTCAACTTAAAAAGTGTGCATGTAGTTGTGTCGATGGAGAATTTGAATGTATTATTACTAGGTGGCGCGGGCGCGGGCGCGGCTGCCCGCCACGGAGCGCTGCAGTATGCAGAGCACGCGGGGCACCCGCGCACACGCGGCGTAGGCCCTTACAACAATACGTGTTAACGGAAACATTGAAATATACACTTTATTAATCAGTATTATAAAAGGCTAGGCTCGGAGTTTCCTTGTGTGATCGTATCAGAAATGAAGATATCCGCAGGAGAACCTAGGTCGCCGACATAGCCCGAAGAATCGCCAAACTTAAGTGGCAGTGGGCAGGGCACATTGCTCGTAGAACGGATGGTCGATGAGGACCAAAGGTTCTAGAGGGCGACCGCGCACCGGAAGGTGCAGGTAGGCCTCCCACAAGGTGGACCGATGACCTGGTGAGAGTCGTGGGAATGCGAGACGCACACGACCGTTCGTTGTGGCGACACTTGGGAAGCTTATGTCCAACAGTGGACATCTTTTATCTGAAATGATGATGATTATTAAAATGTTTTACAGTTGATACAAACATGCTTGCACGACGAATCCCATATCATAACAAGTATCAAACATTTCAGGCGTACTTGTACGCGAGCTCTTTTACACTGAAAGTGCAAAAGGAAGTAACTTATTGCAACATTTTGCAATAAAATTGCCAAAAATGAGCCTTATCCTTATTCCAGTGGGTAATAAGGTTCATTATTCAGTGTCATAGGAAATCCTGTACTTTCTATTCAATGATTGTTTCTTTTATTTTACAGCAAAATGGTTCACTCAATTGAGTGGCATCCGCAGCAGACTTCGAGCTCAAGTGAAGAGTCACCATACAAAAACCTCATAGTAGTCACTGCTCTGGAAAAAGATTCTCATGTTAGCATATTGGAGTTGGGGACCAACGAAAAAGGTACTCTACGTACAACATGATTTATTACTACAAGAAAAACCTCTACCTCAGTTCTAGAATTGCATGGTGATAAAATAGTTTGTAGTATACTAGCGTATTCAGAATTGGAATATGTATAGCGAAACTTGATTACGCGATAAGCGATTCAACAATCAAAATCATAATTTAACTGTGTTTTAACCATATTTCGTCGCTTCGTAGTGTTATACCAGCGCAAAAATAGACGTTTTATTCGACGTCATAACGTCTATTTTTATCCAACTATAACAAAACTAATAGTCCGATCAATTTAGACATCCGAGGTTACAAAAACTCGCACCAAGCTGAAAACGAAAAAAAAGTCGTCACTTTTTAGATTTCATTTATGATGGTGTTTTGAACAATACTATCAATTTTCAGCTGGCTGCGAATTATTGTAACCCTATCCATATTTTTTTATCTAATTTGACTAGAATTTCATAGATTTAGAGTTTTTATTGAGTGTTAGATCAATTATAGAGTAGATTTGCTAGATTAAATAATATGAATTCTTAAAATAATAAACAAAGAAAAAAAATCCCTTCAAAGAAAATGTCCTTCTTTTCGAAGTCGAGTTTCAACTTCAGCTTTTCACTTTGAGACCAATGAAACATTTAAATATGTAGTTTCAACGTTGTTGAATTTCCAAATTCCCAAACGTTGTAATAATGTCATTCTATTGTGTTATCAGACGGCACGAAACAGCTGACTGTATGGAAGGTACTGTCTGGTCATACAAGGCCGGTGTTGCAAACTGCTTGGAATCCGCATCGAGATGGACTGCTATTGACCTCTTCGCAAGACTCTACTGTTAGGGTAAGAATATTGAAATTATCCGCATGGTAGCGGTAGCATCTTCGTTTATCAAATCTGCAGTAACTTTATGGAAATCACATAAGTTGTGTTTGTAGCAGATTTTATAAAAATGGCTAATATTTTAATTTTGGTATAGTAATAATAATACTTTATTATCAGGCAACTAAGGCCCATAGACAAAATACTACGAGCTGCGGTACTTGATCTTCTTTTTGAATAAAACTCTTGGGATGTTATAATGTTTTACTTATACTTTTCTTCAGGATTCGATATCAGCTCTGCGCTACAATGGTTATGTCCGAACTGAAAAAACTAGACATTTCTTTGTTCTACTCAATTTCCAAACCTATTCTAGAACAGCAAAATCCCTAAAAGTATATTTTACAAGCCAGTTCGGTAGCTATAACAAACCTAACTCATGCGATCTCCTTTCGATATCACAATACCTAGAGTTTCTTAAAACGACTATCAATACAGTTTAGGGAACTTTGTGCAGCGTGCACCCACTCCTTGTAAATGTGCATATAACAAGAGCAATATAAAGTATTCTGTTATCAGGCAGTCTTTAGGGAGAGGTAGCTGTTGCTAACGTTTGGTGGCTCGTGGTCTCATTATAATTCAAATTGGCCTTAACCGGTAGTTTCAGTACTGGTTCCTTACGGTGGTTTTAAAGCATTGTTGTACACAGTATGTTGGTACGTGTTAAGTGTCAACTTCCCTCCAAAGAAAGGCTTTCTCCGAGTTCCTAAAAATCAAAAGCAAGCGTAGGTCGCCTTGTCATAGAAAAGAATAAGGAAGAATAAAACGGACAACACTCACCCATTCAGTCACCATCACAATCACTGAGTTTCACTCGCGTGCTTAAAGTAACTCTCCTTATGCGAATACCTGACTACAATCAGCGCCCATCAATTCGCACTCCGACAAACACACACATATTTATTTTAAATAGTAACAAGTCTAAATTGAATTTAGTCCATCCGTATATAAAACGGGACATTACCCTTTGGTATCTATTATGGCGGTAAGTCCCCTCTTTGAGGAGTGGCTGGAAAGGCAACACGGCGTCCTTACCTTCCGCATGACGCAGGTCCTCACCGGACATGATAAGTTCGGGAGGTTTCTGCACCGGATTCGTGCGGAAGAAACGCCCGGGTGTCACCATTGCGTGGACCGCCCGGAGGACACGGTGGAGGTGTGTCCCGCTTGGGCAGAGCAACGCCGTGTCCTCGTGGGGGCGATCGGCGGTAGTGATCTCTCGCGCCGGGCTTTGGTACAGGCCATGGTCCGGAGCGAGGAGGAGTGGCAGGCGGTCGCCTCCTTCTGCGAAGCAGTAATGCTAGCAAAGGAGGCGGCCGATCGCGTGAGGCAACGGTCCTCACGCCCCAACCGCCGCCGGGATTCCGATCCCGATTTCCGGCCACCGTAGGCGTAGGCTTGCGCATGGCGAACAAGGAACAGGAGTGGGTTTTTAGTCATTAAAAGTCTGACACTATTTCTCGCTCCGCCCAAGAACGGGGGATGTCATAAGATGTTTTTTCCACCGAAAAAAAAAACCCTTTGGTATCTATCGAGTCAGTTAGCTTAACTTGCTGCTCTTAAGACGTCTAACTCCTATCGAGCCCTCAAGCTAAGTGTCTCAGAAAGCCTGACATCAGTCTTATCAAGGGGTATCGTGTCACCCAGACATGGTTACAGAGATCAGATTGGCAGTCGTTCCATGTAAAATACTTGTACTTCGCATTTGGTTAGATTGAAAGCCGATCCCAAAATGGTTTGAAAAAGGCTGGACGGATTGCTTGATTTTTGACTTCTCCCCACGTAAATTTTTAGTTTTTTTTTTTTTTTTTTAATAGCCTATACTGTCCCACTGCTGGGCAAAGGCCTCCCCCAACTTCTTCCAGGTATTCTTTTCTTGGGCCACCTCGAACCAGTCTTTGCGGTAGGCATCTAGGTCGTCTCGCCACCTCTTCCCAGGTCGACCTCGGCGGCGTCGTCCATCTTGAGGTACCCACTTTGTGGAGACTCTTGCCCACCGGTCAGAGTGCATGCGGCTGATGTGACCCGCCCAATCCCATTTTAGCCTGGCAGCCTTTTTTCCGACGTCCATAATTCCCGTCTTTTGACGCAGCGTGGTGTTCCTCACTCTGTCGGCCCTCTTGACACCCAGAATGCTGCGCTCCATTGCTCGTTGGCACACCCCAAGGCGAAACTTTTGCGAATCGGTGAGCGACCATGTCTGGGCACCGTAGGTTAGGACGGGCAGGATACACATATCAATGAGTTTTCGCTTCAGGGAGATCGGTAGATCTCCCTTCATTAGCGTCTTCATGAACCAGTAGCTTTTCCAGGCGTTTTTGATACGGCGATCAAGTTCCTTCTGCTGCCTGTTTTCGAAAGAAACTAACTGACCCAAGTAGATATACTCATCGACATAGTTTATATCCTGCCCATCTACCTCGACCCTACGTTTAGTGCTGTTGGTCATACATTTAGTTTTAGACCGATTCATCGCGAGCCCCACCCTGAGGCTGGCCGTGCTTAGGTCTTGAAGCATGGACTGTAGTTCTAGAGCAGTAGGGGCAAAAAGGACAATGTCGTCGGCAAACCGAAGGTTTGTCAGCCTCTTACTACCGACTTCTATGCCCTTAGTCACCCATGAGGTTGCCAGTGTTCTAAAGGTCTTCTCGAGAGTGCTTGTAAATAATTTCGGAGAGAGCGGGTCACCCTGTTTAACACCTTTTTGTATATTAAATGAAGGTCCTGTAAAATTTAATTTGATGTCTGCGGTGCTGTTATAGAAAATATTTTTCAAAAGGTCTATATATTGCTGTTCTAGTTCCTGGTTTTCTAAAGATTTAAATATTTCGGAGTGTTTTATACTATCGAAAGCCTTTGTATAATCTACGAAGGCTAGGTATAGAGGTTTATTAAATTCTGAGTATTTTTCTAAAATTTGGTTCAATGTTTGTAGGTGGTCGGTAGTTGAAAAGCTAGGTCAAAATCCGGCTTGTTCTGGGGGCTGATGTTTATCCAGTTTTCCGTCTATACGATTGTGTATCACTTTAATAAAGGTCTTGTATATGTGAGATGTTAAACTGATTGGACGGTAATTGCCGATGTCACTTTTGCCAATTTTTAGTTTGTCAAACTAAAATAAAATGGTGTGCAGGTATGGGACGTATCGAGTGGTCGTTGTATCTCGATATTCGGCGGGCACGCCGTCCTGTCGCTGGGCGTGTGCTGGGTGGCGGCGCCGCAGCTGCCGCACCACGTGCTGTCGGGCGGCGGCGAGTTCTGTCTGCGGCTGTGGGACATCTACCAACATAAGGCTGACGACTTCACCGGTATGTATCTCGATATTCGGCGGGCACGTTTATGTTTCTTAAAATGCGATAGACTATAACTTCCCTACTAAATTAATGACAAATTTATGAAGTCATGAAAAAAGAACTATACAATATAACATTTCCATACAGATAATTGAGATTATCGAAAATAATATGCCGACATTTTCTGCCAACAGATTCCGGATACAATATAGCGAAAAAGAAACCACGTAGGGGAAAGAGGGGAATTAAGAAGAGGGGATCACATGAAGCGCCCGATGCAACGTCGTCGGCCGACGAACACGACAACCTCGCTGTAACACTCGAACTATCTAACAAAACGTCTAAACCACCCAAAAAGTTTTTGTTACCTATAATGTTCAAACAAATTAATGATCCGTGCAAGTTGCTAGCACCGAGAAAGATGCTGCAAATGTATTTACAGAAGACTGAATCTGCGGGAGAGAAAGGAGATGGAACACAAAATGTAATAGTAGAAAATCTTGATAATGTTGATGAGAAGGGAGACAGTAGCATAGTTAAAGAAAAGACAGATACTCCTATTAGTCCTACGGATAAAGAACTTACAGATACTAACGCACAAGAAACTGAAGATACTAAAGCTGACATCGAAGAAACTGCACAAAATACTAAACCTGAAAATATTGAAAAAGAAATAGACTTAGATTTTCTCAAAGTTTTTGGAAGCATCAAGGAGGTTAACGAATTTTTAGATATGGAAAGTGAGTATTGTTTTTTAAATGAATATTAACATCCTTAGCCCAATATAGATTTTAGTGCTAGAGGTTACAAACGCCGACCCGCGCTACAAACGCTGGATGTTTTCTTAATACTTAATCTTTTGACTGTGAAGGATGACTCGTATCTATATTTTATGCCTTGCTTTGCGCTGGTTTGCTCTGGCAAACCTGTTATGTGCTATTACAGTTATCTTTCTACGAGAATGCACACGAACACATTTTATTTATTATACACACGAATATATTAAGCCAGTAACTAACGTGTCTTATGATTGAAACTCGCTTAGAAGTTCTATGTTAGTGCGTACTCCAAAGATTTGTTGTTTTTTTATGTTGCAGTGCACAGTCATATGAATATCTATCGACACCCGGAGGCGTGCATAATGCTGTTAATATTCCGCGGCCACATCGACACTATGATACAGTTTGCGAGCGAACGCGATATGCTGTGCCCCTTCCTGCTTAGTATGGCGCCATGTGTCTCTTTCAAGTAAGTTCAAAACTAACCCCCATAAAGCGGTATAGTCCCGTCAATGTTTTGTTTGTAAAACATGCCTCATGACTCTGAACTTTGTGTACTAGTTCATACAAAGTGTATGTAAGTATTTATTTTTCCGTCCCTGTCAGAACCCTTATGGGACTTTGACTTGGAACTATGTGGACAGCGCTAAAGGTATAATCGTTTCAACCAGGGATGTGCGAAGATAATCAGCTAGATTCTTTTATATCCACTAACAGGATTACCTCATTATTCTAGTCCGCAGTTTTTTTGTCCAAAAGGTTTAGCGGTGGAGTTTGTTTAAACTACTGCCAAAGTTCTGGAATCGGTCACTTTTCGTATCAGCCTTTAACAATAAGGCTGAAAAAATCGACCAGTTTTACCAGTACGCAAAATACGCGCTTAGTCGCGGAGTTGCCCGAAATACAAAAAGGTCGACCAGGGCCTTTCAATGGTATACAGGAAAAAACAAGTGACTAGCTCAATGTGTGAGAACAATGGATGCAAAGGATGTGTGTTGTTCTCAAGTCGCTTTGTGTTTGAGACTGCTTCTCCGCATCGTCTTATTTGTTTTCTCAGAGTACTTACGGTAGATAGTTGAATGTGAAGTAGGACAAAATATTAGCTAGTTAAATATCTGTATATATTCAAGTTTACTTTTTGTTTAACAGGTATTGGAAAGACGCAACTCAACTATATTTAGCGCAAATAGATCGGCTGGTGGCTAGAGGAGAAGAATATAAACTTTATGGTAAGGAAAATATTTTTTTATCTGTGCATGTTTGCCAGGCCAGAAACTCCAGAACGCCACCTGCTATGATGCTTATATTATTCCTTTTGCTTTGTTTATGTTCATATCTAAAATCATACATATAATAATAATAATAACATAATTATATTTATATAATGAATAATGACATCTCTGAAATATCTAAGATATCACCGACGATGGCGGTTGCATCACTAGCTTTCTAGCTGCGTCGATGACAATAGTGTTGTTAGTTTATATCGATTTTCACGTTATTGTTACATAAGTAATGATAAAAAAGTGAAGTCCAATTATTTGTATTGTGAGAATGACCATTGAGTGATTATTCCAGTTTTGAATAATTATTATCAAATCGTAATCTGTATTGAAATGTAAAAGTTATGTGAAACGTATCATTGGGAGAGGGAGACCAAAGAAAAGATGGATGGATTGTGTGAAGAGTGATATGAAAGAAAAGGAAGTTAGTGATAGTATGACGAGTGACAGGGCA
Organism: Mythimna impura; assembly: GCA_905147345.3. Classification (NCBI taxonomy): domain Eukaryota; kingdom Metazoa; phylum Arthropoda; class Insecta; order Lepidoptera; family Noctuidae; genus Mythimna; species Mythimna impura. The sequence goes on along the minus strand of LR990347.1, from coordinate 9,293,689 downwards.
GAATGGAAGAAAAAAACGTGTTGCGCCGACCCCAAATAACACGGGACAAGGGCAGGAAGATGATGATGATGATGTGAAACGTATCATATATCTTTTTCAAATGTCAATTATTTCATTTGAGATAACTAAGTAATCGAATCTACTTTTAGCTATTGTAAAGTTTATATTTGGATAATGTTTTTAAGTAAATTGAACGACAACATTTTATTTAGGGATTTGTCTGTCTGGAGTATTGTGAGATGAGTGAATAACTGCCGTATCTAATATTATTTTGTTCAAATTTTATGTCGAAAACATGTCTTTAACTATAAATGTAATTGGCCTTTGGCCGTAATATGTTATAGTAAATAAATAAATTAAAATATTGTCATATATGTCTTGGGCTCTAATAAATAAATTAATTGATCCTCCTGACCTAGTTTCGGCCATGGTGGCCAGTCTCAATGCAAGTCAAATACGCAAGAGATTTATTATTATAGTGCACAAATGTGGGCGCGAACCCAGGTGCACTCTGTTTCTTTACTCTCATATTCCGATGGGACTATAATCCGACACGACTCCGGGGAGAGATCATGCATAGAACCAACGGCTTTACATGCCATCCAAGGTACGGAGGTGTCATTATTGTTGTTGGAAACCGTCATGATCCGATGTGAGAAAGACGGGGACAAGTAGAAGCTGATTTGGTGCTCACACACGCATGCCGGATGTGAGAAGTACGCATCTGACCTTTCTGAAGAACATCACCAATAAAATTGAGAATGTTCCTTTAGGGCGACCCTCCCGATGGTTCCACTGTCTTTTTTTGTTTTATTATAGCTGTCCCCGATTGACCCCGCATCTTTGGTTACTGTTCCGGTCCCGTGAGTCGTAGCGTGATGTTATAATTTACTATTCGTCATGATCCTCGGAAGCGACGCCCGCGTGTCGCCACTGTGTGGTCCGCCCGGAGGACACGGTGCAGCACACGGTGGAGGTGTGCCCCGCTTGGGCAGAGCAACGCCGTGTCCTCGTGGGGGCGATCGGCGGCGGCGATCTCTCGCGCCGGGCCTTGGTACAGGCCATGGTCCGGAGCGAGGAGGAGTGGCAGGCGGTCGCCTCCTTCTGCGAAGCATAATGCTGGCAAAGGAGGCGGCCGATCGCGTGAGGCAACGGCAACGGTCCTCCGCCCCAACCGCCGCCGGGATTCCGATTCCGATTTCCGGCCACCGTAGGCGCGGGCTTGCGGACGGCGAGCAATGGGTAGCCCGCCGTCCGACCGTCCGGTAACCGTCCGGACCGAGCCCAAGTCGTCGACGGCGCGTATTGTTCCACGCACGCCTCAGGGAGATGTCAGCAAATCGTAGGGGCCCAGCAGGGTCGAAGCCTACTGGGTGGGGCCATGGGTAGTGTGAAAGCGAAGCCCGGGGCCCCGGGATGAAGGCAAAGAAGGAATAGGAGTGGGTTTTTAGTCAGTAAAAGTCTGACACTATCTCTCGCCCTTCCCAAGAGCGGAATTTGTCATTAGATGATTTTCCCACCTAAAAAAAAAAAAGATCCTGGCTATCCCTTAAAGAATTTTTTTTTTTTTCAGAAATTAACGTGTTTTAATAATCAAAAACTCATCTAGATTACTGTGCAATGTAGTACTAAATTAATCCAATATTTTTAACTTGTATAGAAAACAGACACTACGGTGGTCCGAAGTACCGCAAAGCCGCCATCTGCCTGAGCATGCACGACGTGGTGGGCGCTGTCGCCGCACTGTGCGAAGGGAAATTGTTCAAGGAAGCCTACATTCTATGTCGGTTAAGGTGAATATAAAATATTGAATGAAAAATTAAAAAATTGAAGTAATGTGTAATAGTTTACACATTACTTAAATTTTTACGCTTACCTTTTTTATTATACATAGTGAAATATGAAAAATCACTTTACACGAGCGAAAAAGAAAAACCTAAACAAAGTTAGCTCAACTCTAGGCCTGCGATTGGCTTAAAATTTGGTTATTAAACAAAACGAAAAAACCTTGCTTTGTTACATACTGTCCATATCGATGTTTTAGTATTAAAAATGTTCGCAGATACATGGATAGTGTGGCTGAAGAAATTATGAAAAAGTGGGCTGCTGAACTCTCCTCGAGCGGTCAAATGGCCGTGGCTTCTGTGCTGTAAGTTGGTTTTTGTGTTCTTTATTAGAATTATTTGGAGATGTATTAATTGTATGTTATCCCTTACCGTAATAAACTTAGATGATATAGACTTTTTCAAATAATGAAAAAATACACACTGAGAAAATTTCAACTTTATTATGGTTCATAAAACCGCCTTCTGACATACAGACAGACGGACAGCTGAGGTTTAGTAATAGAGTTCCGTTGGGGGTCTCTTCGGGTAAAGAACCCTAAAAAAATATGATGGGGAACTGATCTTTGAGTTTCAAAACTGGCGATTATATTTATTATCCGATCGTCTACTCCTTGAGATAGTGCGATCCCAATGTCAAAATATGTAGAAGCTCTAACATACTTTGTATTACAGTAAATACTCTGTATTATTAAGTTGATGTTCAATTATACTAACTTCTGTTACAGTCACATGGCCATGGGCAATCTGTCTCAAGCTGCACAAGAGCTTGCAAACTCCCACAAACAAGACCACCTCAGTCTCGCTGCAGAGATCGCTAAGATCGCCGGTAGGACCACATTCGCTGATCATATACAGAAGAAAGCCCAATCTAAGTCACAAGCAACGTCGGAAAAGACTGAAGAGTTACTGAAGGACCTCCCGTCGAAAATAGAACTCCTTATGAAGGAGAATACTAGTATTAATTCTGAAAGTGATACGTTAAACAATGATTCCTTGAAAAGTGATAAATTGAATAGTGATAATGAAACTAACGTGTAATTTTATTCTTATGTTCTTCTACTTCTAGTTTATCGTAGGCGTGGGCAAATGTGTCATCTTTGCGATTGGAATATTTGCATTGAATCACTGAAATGCTCCGAAACAGTGATATGTATCATTTGGAACTCTTGGAACATCGGTTCAAAAGATACAAACGGAACATCGGCTAAAAAGATACAAACACAGACACTGACTGTAATCGTGATCTCTTACGTTGCGCCATATACACCAATAGTTTTATTTAATTGAATTTTGATTTGAGAATAATTTAAAGCAGATGTTTTCATTTCAGTTTATTAAAATTTACACTATTTACGCTTTAATTTGAATTTTAAAAAGACTGCAGGTCACTTAAAGTAAAAAGTGTTTTTGTGTTCCAATTGTTCCAAATGATGCATTTAAAACATTACTGCTGCTCCAATCTTTCGGAACACTAAAATGTTTCGGAACAGTGAGTCGGTTCAGTAAAGAGTTACACACGCCTAGTTTATCGACTTTAGTCGAATCTCAGTATTTTGCATTTTTTACTGCCCTGTACCTGGCATAGCCTATCCAATATGTATGGTGTGTTATATTGTGTATGTGTAACACTTGGAAGTGTAAAAGAAACTTTTTATCAAATAAAATTGTTTTTACTATTATTTAGTCTCAGTTTTAATTTGTCCCCCCAAATTTTAGGTTTTTAACGATACGAAATGATGCTACCATAACTTTTTTTTATATTCATTATCTTATCTTTAGATGCAGACTTGTAGCTTTCAGAGTAAAATCGCCCTTGGGAAAATCTCTATATTGAATCATGTACAACTGTACATTGCCAAAATATCCTCCTTTTCAGTTCTTTGTATTGATTCCGGAATGGTCAAATGCACTGCTGTGGTTTGGGTGGATCGCAAGTCGTGCCTTCATATGACTTGGGAAATAATTTTGAACCTTCTATGATGTTATAGCCACCACACAGCACATCACTTTTATCACGTTTCGATTCCGTCAAGAAATAATAAAGCTGACAGTTCTGAAAAGAACTTTTTTAACGTTTTCGACAATCTGCATAGAAACAGGAAACACGCAACCGTTATACTCCAAGGTCGCCGCGTGCGAGCGCAATAGCGGAGCGTCCTCACCGTACCACGGCTGCTCGAGCAAAAGGCATTCCTCCCGCCAAGGATAGCGCGCCCAAACCGCGGTGCTAGCGACGACACCACCGCAACTGGCATGCGCGCGCGTCGCCTCACTAGTGGGCATGTCCGGCGCTGTGATTGGACAATAGTTTTGGCGCCAGACAAAGGGAATAGTGTAACGTGAAGTGATTGGATTATAGTTTTGGCGCAATGCATATGGACGCAGTGAAAAGTGATGTTATATAGTGGTTAATTAGTTTTAGCGGGACATTCTGTACAAATTGGTTAAGAGTTTTGTAGTTATTAAGTTAGTGTTTCTCATTGGTTAAGTTCGTAACATTGTAAATTTGTATAAAAAAAAAATAACCTACTTCAATAAAAAAACACTAAAAGGATCAAAATAACTTTCATTTCGGTAGTCGGTGTTTCTCGGTATTGTTTCTTTCATATTTACCACCGACTTCCGAAATTAAAGTTTTGATCTTTTTAGTGGTCGGTTATTTTTTTTGTAAAAAAATACATTCAGCCGAACATAGAACCTCCTCCTTTTTGAAGTCGGTTAAAAAGAGGTGCATGGTAAAAATAGACACATTCAGTTTTAGAGTCTCAAGATTATTATTTTCCACCTCGTACTACTATCCCCAAAGTGGTGACCCCGACGTGATCCTGTCCAGCTACGGACCTGGTTTATGCCTGCCGGCTAGAGTATGTATCACACCACACCCCACATGCTCCTCACCCAGCTACGGACCTGGCCCTAGTCCTGCCGGCTGGTATGACGGCATAGTCATAGCCATCTCCGCGTGATCGCAGCACTGTAGCCATCACACAGCAAGTCACTTTTACCACGTTTCGATTCTGTCAAGAAATAATAAAGCTGACAGTTCGGAAAAGAACTTTTCTAACGTTTTCGACAATCTGCATAGAAACAGGGGCCCTAGTCTGCTATTTTTATAAATTCGTCATTCCAACACAATTCCATTGTCATTTTGCTAAAAGTTCGTAATCTATTAATTCATATTGGCCGATCATTGATCCATCAGTGGTCTCGTAATAGAATTGTGGTACGAGCTGTCTTGTAACGAATTAAAAGCAATGACTGCACACATCGAGATATAAGTACTAACGTACTAGAGAAGACACCGTAAATTCCTACTTTGTCTCGTTCAACTGCGGCGATCGCGCCGCACTTAGTCGAGGAAAACGCGTAATTGCCGTGATTTACATTGCGCTTAAGACCTTTTTGCCGAGAATACACTTCCGCAGCAAATCTAGCGCTGTGGTAAATTAGTTACGGTTTAGACGAATTGTTATTATTTTAGCGCTGCAGCGAACTAAAGATTCAAATTACGAAAATAGGACAATTCAGTTATTTGACGTAGCTTCTCTAGTACGTTAGTACTTATATCTCGATGACTGCACAGTGATGTTCTAATGGTAGGTCACTGATCAAAGGAACTGTTAAAATTTTAGCAGATTACCGCATACATCAGACATTCATTTGTCATTACGTACGAGATTACCATTCTGTGCCATTTCTTTCAATGGAGTGTCAGTGGTCGATCATTGGAAAGTCATAATGTTGCCATTATGTTAGTAGATTACCAAACTTGTCAAAATCAACAATAATTATGAAATCAATGATAGACCATTCTGACACTATTGTAATAGCAGACTTGAGGCCCGGGAAACGCGCAGCCGTTGTACTCCAAGGTCGCCGCGCGCGAGCGCAACAGCGGAGCGTCCTCACCGTACCACGGCGCACAAAACTATTGTCCAGCGCGTTTTGTATACGCCCACTAGTGAGGCGACGCGCGCGCATGCCAATCGCAGAACAGTAACTGATTCATGCGCGTCCCACGACTCTACATACTCTTTGGTCTCACGTGGTGTCGCTAGCAACGCGATTCGGGCGCGCTATCCTTGGCGCACAGAGTACCTTTTTGGAAGGAATGCCTTTTGCTCGAGCAGCCGTGGTATGGTAAGGACGCTCTGGTGTTGCGCTCGCGCGCGGCGACCTTGGAGTACAACGGCTGTGTGTTTCCTGTTTCTATGCAGGTTGTCGAAAACGTTACAAAAGTTCTTTTCAGAACTGTCAGCTTTATTATTTCTTGACGGAATCGAAACGTGGCAATAGTGATGTGGTATGTGGTGGCTACAATGTTATCGGACCAACGCCAACAGTTCCCCGAATCCGACAGTGGGGAACTTGCGACTCCTTATCTATTTAAACTGTACTCATCCTTGTTTCTGTAATCTTTGGTTATAGGGGACTTATCAATAGGTCTCAGCTCAAAAGTTAAACCTGCATACCTACTGTTTCTGGAGTCACAAGTAAAGCGTTAGCTTTACATACTCTTTGGTCACAAGCTGAACCCTACAGTTCGATCCCGTATGTCCATATAGGTTTGAGCATGGTCTATAGATAAGAAGTTTGTTGCTTAGAGATAACTTGGGAGTTCCTTGCGAGTAACCAGTGAACTCGGTATTTTATCGTTTCCTCCATGTAGGTAAGTTTACGGCTTAGGTGTAATTTGCACTCCCAGATGTATGGCCGAGTCACTTTGCCGAAGTCAGCTTCGGGAAAATGCTCACCTGTCTCAATGCAATCAGTTATTATGCATCGAGACTGGTAAGCAGTTTCCCCTACGTAAGGCGAATGTTACATGAGCTGATTTATTGTCACTAAATCATATTCTTAATTGGTCAGTCACTAGTGAACGTTGTTCAAGGCACTAAGGCTGGGCCCCTACGGTTTTGCTGATATCTCTTTGGTGAACGCGCGTGGAACACTACGCGCTGTCGACGACTTGGGCTCGGTCCGAACGGACGACCGGACAATGAGCTATTCATTGTCCGCAAGCCCACGCCTACGGTGGCAGGCAAATCTTGGTCGGGGTCCCGCCGTCTGGGGTGTAATAGTCCAAGATCCTAGAGTGATTTGACGTAACTTATTTCCACATGGATGAAACCTTGGTAGCGTCTCATGTGCTTTGAATACCTGCGTGCTTGTGGAGCTCCCCCTTGGGGCCCCTGGGCAGGTACCAGGAGAGAAAGGGAACTAAAATATTTTTTTATGGCTGATTTTGTATATGTTTGTGTTTTGTAGAATATTGTTCTAAAGTAATATCTTAGGTGTCAGACACTTTCCATGGACCAAAACTTCAGTGGCTTCAGGCGCGAGAGGTCTTTGCCGTCGATGGCTCCCACGAGGACACGGCGGTGCTATGCCACGGTGTCTCCACCGTGTGCTCCTCCGTGTCCTTCGGGCGGTCAGCACAATGGTTTTTCCTTGGTGTTAGGTTGGGAAATACCCGTACTCTTGTGTATGAATGTTTAAAAAAAAAAACAAGATGTATAATCAAACATTTATTTTGTATTGGTACCATCAATATCAGAAATCAGAAGATTAACAGTGAATTAAATTGCAATAAAATAATATTCGTTCAAAGAATATCAGTAGTTCAATATAGTTAATAGAAATTCTCTTTGAGTAATTGTGCATTATAATAATTTTATTAATGGACGAATCACATTCGAAGTTAGTTATTTGTGCGATAAGCGGGACATAAAAACTGCTACTTAGAGAGCAAATTACGGCATCAATAGAGAGACGCAAGATAGACGGGAAAGTAAGCCAAGTATGTTCCCGCCAATCTTTTAGTATAACACGTGAGTATAATAACTAAATTATTTACAGACGGATACAAACGTTATAATAAATATTATCTGCATTCTCAAACTAATATCACTAAATACTTTTAGGCACACACATTTTAAGTACACTCTAATAATACTATATTGTACCACATTCAATATATCTATGAGAATAATTAGGATTCACTAATTACTATCTACAATGGCACCATACTCACAACATTCGCTTTAGAATCAGACATATTTTGATCATTCCCTGAGAGTCAGCGCAGTGGCCTAACGTCGAATCAAAGTTTTAAGTCGCTTTGATTTGATATTCATTAAGAAAATATAATTGAAAAAAAAAAGAACAAATCGGGGATAATTCTATAATTCGATTACAAACATAATTTCATTCAAAAGAAAATTGTTAGGCAACTCCCGCGCAGTCCCGTTTAAATGCTTTTGGAATGTCGTTGCAACATTCAGTCTTAATTTAGGCGATACAACAGGTTTAATGAATTTGTTCTTACAACGAATTTACTAGAAACAACCTAAAAACTCACTAGGCCATATAATTCTGAACAGCTTTCTATCGATGTTTTTACTGCAATTTAATCTAGAAATTAGTGCATTAGAAAGACAGGATTTAGTCGTAATTAGTATTTCCGTTAGAAGTTGTATTTACAAACCAAAATGGTGGTTCAAAAACAAGTACAGCTTCTGGACCTATTTACACGGATAACATTTGAATAAACATGCTAAAAAATATACTATAATAATTTCCACACAACTAAAATACTACCATATCTTGAGTATTACGTAAAACAAGCCCAGCTTATAAGATTATTATGTCATTACCCGTCTCATTTGTGCATTGGTTAAAAAAAAATGAACTACTTCTTTGAATTAATTAAAAAAATAATCAAATAAAAAGCTCAGCCGCGTTCTGCTGGGTCTTCATTTTCTCTGTTGGAGTCTTTGCCCCTCTTCTTGCAAATGTTGACCAGTTTTGCGTTTATCTTTTTCAATTTTTGATTTTCTTTCATCACGTCGGTTAGTTGTTGATTCTGTAAACGAGATAAATATAAATAATTTTTCCACTGCGTTCAAATCTAGTTTGAAGCGAGTATACGCGCGTCATCTACGCGTCGTTTGCGCGTTTAAAATACGCAGTGTGCTAGGTGCCTAAGAATAGATTCAACATTTCGTCAAAATAGATAATAATAAATAAACAAAACGGAAAAGGAAAACATCGTGAGGAAACCGGCATGTCCTAGAACCAAAAATTCGAAGACATGTGACATTCACCAATCCGCACTGGGGCCGCGTGGTGGATTACGGCCCATTACCTCTTCTAAAGAGAGGAGGCCTGAGTCCCAGCAGTGGGAACATTAAAAGGCTGATTATGCTATGCTAGATAATAATAATCCTAAATAAAAAAAAAATAAACAGAAACCTACATTTTGTTAAGATATGCAAACATTATTTAGTGAAAATGCTTGAATACACATGACACCCAGGCCCGGAACAACTATCTGTAGGCCCTATAAATATTTGATCCGTGCGGGAGTCGTACCTACGACATAAAGAGCCGCAGCCGATCGCTCATTCGCAGTGCTAATCAATTATATGATATCGTGCCGTCAATTTATATGAAAATTCCTGCGATTTTTCGAGAGCAATAGTGGCTCAATCGTAACGACATTGACTTACAAGAGTATCGCGTCGTGGGTCGAAACCCTGGCAGGCGCTTTCCTTTATGTGATCACCACTCCTCGAAAAACGGTGAAAAAAAAATATCGTGTGGAAACCGGCATGTCCTCATTCCCTCTCATAGAGAGGTCTTAATCCCAGCAGTGGGAACAGCATAAGGCTGATTACGCTATGTTATTTTTGCGACTTCAGATTTAATATAATATAATATTCACACAACTATCACACAACGCCGTCTAGTCCCAAGCTAAGCAGAGCTTGTGTTATGAGTACTAGACAACTGATAAACATACTTATATATTTCTAAATACTTACATAATTATTATAGATAAATTACACCCAGACATAGAACTATTGATTGTGCTCATCACACAAACATTTGTCCTGCGCGGGAATCGAACCCACGACCTTCGGCATAGCAGTCAGGACCTCTAACCTCTAGACCAACAGGCCAGTCAGAAGAAGATTTTGTCGTAAAAGTTTTCAGTTATTTCAATGGCAACATATTGTAAAGGTGATTTATGTCGTACCTGTACAATAGCGCTGCCGGTCGCGACGTACATGGGATGCGGCGGTTGCATGGCCGACACGTTCACCAGCTGCTGTTCCAAGAACGACTTCTGTTGTGACAGTTTCTCGACAACCTGATAAACACAAACTAGTGTTACATTTGTAAAACCAACTATGGCCACCTTTTTTTAATAATAATTGTGAGGATGTGACATTTAATCGTCGTCCTTTGGCGGCCGATAGGCGCGGTACGCATGCGCCAGTTGAGGTACGCGGAACAATTCTGTGTTATTAATCATTTTATAGACTTACAAGTTTAAGAACAATTAATTAACATGTATCGACTGTCCCCAATATGGCTGGACCAAAGAGAACAATGGGAGTTTTTATAGAAATGGTTAGAAAATGGAACAGTTTTTTATATATAATATATTTCGCAACTTTCACACCACGCCATCTAGTCCCAAACTAAGCAGAGCTTGTGTTATGAGTACTAGACAACTGATAAACACATGTTGCCCCCGCTAAGACGTTTATATATTTCTAAATACATACATAATATAGATAAATTGCACCCAGACAGAACAAATGATCGTGCTCATCATACAAACATTTGCCTTGGGTGGGAATCGAACCCACGATCTCCGACATAGCAGTCAGATTCACTAACCACTAGGCCCACAGGCCAGTCAAAATGTCTAGTAGGTATATGTTCTAATCGTGCATGTCGCAGAAACTATTGTATAGCTTCTGCCTACCTTGGGGAAAAAGGCGTACTCGTAAGTTTACGTATGAATAATATAATATAATTTATTCCACAACTAACACACAACGCCGCCTAGTCCCAAGCTAAGCAGAGCTTGTGTTATGGGTACTAGACAACTGATAAACATACTTATATATTTTTAAATACATACATATATACTTAGATAAATTACACCCAGCATTATGAATGTAATCGTCTCAGATTTTTATTTAAAGACTAGCGACCCATCTCAGCTCCGCACTGGTGTTACAAATCTTTGAAATTCTTCATGAATTACTCTGTCTATTGGTGGAAACTAACTAACTAATAATAATAAAAATTATTTATTTCTCCTCACAATGATAAACTTATAGGTTTAGGTTTTACATAAGTTCTGTTATTATAATTAACAATGTGAGGAGCTGGTGTTTGAGTTAGGCATAAAATGCCTGTATTACAAATCACCAGGTCCCCACCCCACGGAAGAACAGTTTTTTTTCAAAGGCAAACAATTACAATAATAAAAAACAAAAATAAGTAATTATAATTTTAGAGGTAGAAGTAAAAACGAAGCTAAAACAAAAAAATTAATAAGAGTGCCTATATCTGTGTGTTTGATGTGCGTGTCTAATGATAGTGTATTGTATTAGTGTGTATGTGGTGTGTACATGTGAAAGTTGTGGTCTAAGTTATGAACTTATATTGTACTAATTAACTTGACTGAAGTAGCTTTTCTGTAAAACTATAATCCGCATTTAACAACCAATCTGAAACTGAAGACTTACATTTGATTTTTGGTAAGGGATAAATCGTTAGGGCCCGATTTAAGTTGTATAAATTTGAACCCTGATAGCAAAAAAACCGATGTGCAAACTTAGTTTTGAATGATGATGCAGAGCAGACTTGATGTTTACGACGTTTGTTTCTGATTGTTTCTGGTTCATAAGTTATTAAGGAATGCTGTTTCATAACCGTTTTCAAAATGAAGAGTTGTCTCACAGAAAGTACCTTCCATTTTGAGTAGAGATCAGCTGTTGGGTGATAAAAAGGAAGAAACAAGCTCACCTTTAGGAGTGCTCTTTGTGCTCTCTCAACTTTTAGAAGATAAGTTTTACATGTTCCACCCCATGTAGTAATACAGTATTCAAGCTGAGACTGACAGAGAGCATAGTAGACAGATTTTAAAATAGATTTTGATGCAGAGCTTCTTAAGGCTTTAAATATTACTATTAGTCTACGGACTCTCGCTGATAGAAGATTAATATGATCGTGAAATTTAAGATTTCTGTCAATAATTACGCCTAAATACTTGGTGGATTCAGTTTTTTTAAGGTTAGGGCACGGACAACTTATGTGATTTGCATTTGGGCACGAATGGACGAGAATGCTTAAAGAGGAATCAGGTTTGTCATTACTTTTAATTGAAAACGTTATGTAAGTAGTTTTTTCTACATTTAATGTAAGTAAATTCTCATTTAACCAATTGGTCACTGTATTTAAGCCTGTCTGAGCCTTGGCAAACACTTCATGCCAAGAGTTACCACTGAAAAGTAAGGCTGTATTATCCGCAAACGCGATAATTTTGGAATCGGGAAAGCTTAGCTGACATATATCATTCATATAGACTAGGAACAGCGTCGGTCCGAGAATACTGCCCTGAGGAACTCCAAAAGTCACTGAGATCTCTTCACTGGTAAAGTTACCGATTTTAACACATTGTGTTCTGTCATTCAGGTAATCTTCAAAAAGTTTTAATTGAAGATCCCGGATACCCAGCCTTTCGAGTTTTTTAAGCAGAATAGGGACAGAGACTGTGTCAAAGGCCTTTGCTAAATCTAAGAATATTCCAATGGTTTTCCTCTTTGAATCTATGTTGTTAACTATGTAATCTGTAAGTTCTAACACTGCGCCGGCGGTCGATCTCTTGGCTCTGAAACCAAATTGTGCTTGTGAGAGAAGATTTTTACTTTCCAAATAGCTAACAAGTCTTCTGTTAATGATTCGCTCTAAAATTTTTGATAGGGTAGGGAGAATCGAAATTGGCCTATAATTATTGATACAGCCTCTGTCACCACTTTTATGTATCGGGTGAACTCGAGACCTTATAAAGATCTTCGGGAATATACCGGTTGTGAGAGACAAATTACAGACGTATGTTATAGGTAATGTTAGAATATCAACATTTGATTTCAGGATGTCACTAGATATTAAATCAAGACCAACCGAACAATCACTCTTTAACCCTGCAATCAATGTCCTAATCTCTTCTTCATCCGTTGGTAGCAGACAAAAAGAGTGGCTGCACAAATTTAAAGTGTTGGGTTCAGTTCGCAGATTACTACTAATGATTTTTTCTGCTAAAGTTTTGCCAACATTTACGAAGTATTGGTTAACATTATTTACGGAATTTTGGGGGTCACTAGAATTTATAAGTTCAATCGGGGCATCTTTGGGTTTAGTTAAGTATGTTATCTCTTTGACTATTTTCCAAATTTTTTTACTATTTTTTCCTGCGTTTTGGAACTGTAGTTTTTCATGGTCTCTTTTAAGTTTTTTTAGTAAAGATGAACAAAATTTACGGTATCTTATGTATGTAGTTTCATATATTTTATTCTCAGGGTTTTTCTTTACTTTTTTATATAGATTATCACGGTTCTTAATGCACTTTAGTGAGGTGTAGTAGTATATATGTCTATAGTATAAGGTCTATGACTCTATCCATATCAATGTATCTTCTATTAATATATTAACACTTGTACTCTTTTAGTCAGTAATTAAAGGTAATCGCTTGAGAACAGTTGTTTCAATAACACTACATCCCCACATGGCGACCCTTGCCATTTTTGGGGCGCGTGACGCGATTTCTATCTCGGCGTAGTGTTACGGCTCCAAAGCAAAGTAAATAAATTGAACTAAGTTTGTGATAAATTGGCCTGAAAATATTTGTGAATATGGAACTATCGTAATTAAAATGAATCGAATACAATTAACAAGTTAATTTAACAAGTTACGTAACGTTCGGAAATTCAGTGAAAATGTGTCGTTCCAACGTAGAAAAGGAGACAGTCTTCGTGAACCAAAATTCTGCGGGTTCCAATAATGCACACATTGAAGAATTGAAGGCACACATTTCGACGATTAGTATTATCCTCATAGTAATTTGCGTTTTACTGGGTCTTGGCATTATTTATTTTGCCTGGAAGCAGTACAGAAATTGCCACCATTCCTGGATCAGGGACCAGATTTTGCAGAACAGCCTGCGACGATCGTTCAACCGTTCCAGAGCTATTCGCGGAGAAGAGCAAGTAAATCACCCCATGAAGTAAAAATCCGAGGATTCAGCATACTCGTCTGCCTGTTGTGCGGTATCATTTATTTTAGTGTAGTGCATGCCAAGTGCGTCTCAATGTGCGTTGTGCGTATAATAGTGCGTAAAATAAATTCGCGAGTCATCATATAAATGAAGAGACAATAAAATAATAACAGACATTAAGATTTATAATAATGAACTCAAAGTTGAATTAGCAATTAGAGTTTGTTTGAAGTGATCGTATATCAATGTATCATCTTACGCGTTGTGTCCCCTACTACATTAACACGCTGTGAGAATCGAGTAAGTATTAAAGATTACTTTTGCATGAGGGAATGGAAGATGAATTGTTACATTGTTTAAATGAACTTATATCAATAAGGAAATATTTAATTAAAAAGGGAAAATCACGATTTAAGGGTTAAAAAATTTATTAAAAACAAATTATGTGAGGTTGAGACAATTTATAAGAAAAGTAAAGAATTAATTAAGCTATTATCTACAAAACAAGGAGTAAAATCAGAATTGTTAAAATCATTATCAGTTACGAAAAGTGAAATAGAATCCTGTTATTCACAAATTAATGTATTGTGCACTGTAATTGAATCAGACAGTGATAGTGACAGTGATATTTCTGAAGTAAGTCCAAATTCAGAATCAATCATGGAGTTTGATTTAAAAACGGCATGTAGTTTAATTCCTGTTATGACCAATAACGAAAATAATATCAGAAGTATCATTGACTCTGTAGAAATGTACGCAGACATGTTGTCGGAAACGGGGAAAAAATTACTAATGACATTCGTTTTGAAAAGTAGATTATCTGAAAATGCTAAATTACGTATATCCCATAATTACACATCTGTGAACGATTTTGTCAGAGATTTACGTGTTACACTTTTGCCTAAAAAATCGTTTACTGCAATACAATCCCGATTACAAAATGCAACGCAAGGCTGGCGTACAATCGACCAGTTTGGAACAGAATTAGAAAAATTATTTACTAATCTGACAATATCGCAAGCAAATGGTAATTCGGATAGTTATTCCGTACTCAAGCCCATCAACGAAAAATTGGCAATTAAGCGATTCGCAGATGGATTTAAGGATTCGAGACTAAGTACAATTATTGCTGCGCGTAATTATGACAGTTTAAAGGACGCGATCCAGGCAGCGAAAGATGAAGATTTAACATCGGCATCAACTTCGATCAACGAAAATGTCATGCAGTTTTCACACCGCGGAAGAGGTAAGTTTTATAATAATAACAACTATAGACATGGCCGTGGTTCTTATAATCAACACTCAAACCAACGCAGTCGAGGACATCATTATCAGCATAATTCAAATAATTCGAGAGGTAATTTTAGTCATAATACTAATAATTTCGGCAGACGTGATTTCAATAACTCACGTGGGCGATCATCCCAAAATTATCGTCGTAACGGACGTGGACGAGATTATCGAACTTTGAACGAGAGTCGATCGAGTAATGAAACTCGTAGTAAAGACCGTACCGATAGAATATTTTGTACTAACAATGAACCAGATAAGAACAATAGTACGCATATAAACGAAATGCAGTTTTTTCGATCTTAAACATAACATTTTAGCTTTACAAGGTAAGGCAAAATTTTTAGTATTGTACATAGGTAATAGGAAATATTTTTGGTTAATAGATACCGGAGCATCTTTGTCCGTAATTAAAAAAGATGCGTTACCAAACAATAGTGCAGTAATTAGAGATGAAACCATCATAAATGGTATTGGAGGTAAAATTAGTTCATCAGGGTTTATTCAACTTAGTTTGACTCATCGTGATGACCAACACTTTGTTGACTTTAATATCAAGCTGCATGTTTTTGATAACATACCATTAAAGGCGGATGGAATATTAGGTTTAGACTTTCTTTGTCAGTATGCTTCAAATATAAACTTAGAAACTAATGTCATTAACCTATCTAAATATGGAAACTATTATTCATTAGAACTTAGTGATGTCATAGATTATTCAGCTGAGGTGTTACATATCCCAGCACGAAGTGAGTCGATACATTATTTACTATTAAATATTGATAATAAGGGTGACTGTGTTATCCAGAGTGAGCAATTAGCGGAAAATGTTTTTCTAGCGGGATGTATAGGACGGATAAAAAATAACAGATTACCGGTAAAAATTTTGAACACTAACGATCATGATATTTATCTACCAACTTTTCAACCACAGATATATTCAATTGAAGAGTTTCATTTATGCAATTTTAAATCAAACAATAACAGTTTAGAACGAGCAAAGAACTTATTAAACATTTTAAAATTAAAACATTTAAAAATGGACGAGCGGAAATCTATTGAAGAATTATGTTCTAAATATTCGGATGTTTTCTTTTTACCAGGTGATAAGCTAACGACTACAAATGTTTATGAACAAACCATAACTATAAAACCAAATACAAGTCCGGTTTATACGAAGCAGTACCGATTGCCGCATTCTTTGAAAAATGAAGTAAATAGGCAAATTCAAAAAATGATTGACAACGACATTATAGAAGAGGCAAAGAGTGAGTGGTCGAGTCCTGTTTTATTGGTACCAAAAAAAAGTGGCAACGATAAAAAATGGCGACTAGTGGTCGATTATCGGAAGCTTAATGACAGTATATTAGACGATAAATTTCCTTTGCCAAGTATTACTGAAATTTTGGATTCGCTCTCTGGCTCAGTCTATTTTTCGCATTTAGATCTTAATCAAGGATATTACCAAGTAGCTTTAGATAAAAACAGTAGAGAGTTTACAGCGTTCACTACTAATACTGGGCAATACCAGATGAAGAGGTTGCCTATGGGATTAAAAACAAGTCCAAGTGCTTTTAGTAGAGTAATGTCAGTTGCTATGTCTGGGTTAACGTACGATAAATGCTTTATATATTTAGATGATTTAGTAGTCTTTGGGAGAAATTTAGATATCCATAATAAAAACTTAACAGATGTCTTGGAAAGGCTTAGGAAAGTTAATTTAAAATTGAATCCAGAGAAATGTAATTTTTTAAAGAAAAAAATTCTTTATCTAGGGCATTTAGTATCAGAAAATGGAGTCTTACCTGACCCAGCTAAAGTAGAAGTATTGCAAAATTACCCTGTACCAACTAATACTGATGAAGTGAAAAGATTTGTCGCATTTTGTAACTATTATAGGAAATTTATTAAAAACTTTGCAAGAATAACATGTCCATTAAATAAATTAACTAGAAAACATGTACCATTCGTTTGGACTGATGAGTGTCAAAGTGCGTTTGAAACAATGAAACATGCTTTAAGTACACCACCAGTATTAGAATTTCCAGACTTTTCAGAAAACAACGAGTTTGTCATTCAAACAGATGCGTCAGGGACGGCTATTGGAGCAGTCTTGTGCAACCAAAATATGAAACCTGTAGCTTATGCTAGCAGACCTCTGAATAAAGCTGAACTCAATTATCCAACTATTCAGAAAGAGTTAGTTGCAATGGTTTGGGCAGTTAAGTATTTTAGACCCTATGTATATGGTAAATCATTCACAATTATGACAGACCATAAGCCTTTAATATATTTATTTTCAATGAAGGACCCATCAAGCAGACTACTTAAGTTTAGACTAGCACTAGAAGAATACGATTTTAAAGTTTTATACTTAAAAGGAAAAGATAATAGCGTAGCAGATGCATTATCTAGAATTAGTATAACATCAGATACTTTAAAACAGATGCATAACGAAATTTCGTTAGTTATGACTAGAGCTCAGAAAAAACGTTTTGATGTAGAAAAGCAATTGGATACACCTAGTTTTAGTAAGCGAGACGAAATGTGGCCTGATCAACCACAAGTAGTTGAGGTACTAAAAATTCCGAGTAATTCTGTGGAAATGAGTTTTATAGGAAGTGATGAATTAAATAAATTAAGGAAACAAAATAATATAGATGAAGAAAAGGAATGTTTTATTTATAACAATCGAAGGAAGATGTTGTATATTAATCTTAACTTTAGAGCACAATTTACGCGAGCCGAATTTGTGACTAAGTTAGGAGATTTTTGTAAACGAATAGGTATAAATGAGCTATGCATAGTAAAGAATAAGCAATATGAGAGTTTTATTAAAGATGTATTAAAAGAGATAAAAGATAATAAGGATTGGACCGGTCCACGTATTTATGTATTGAGAGGAGTTAGAAGAATTGATAATGAAGAAGAAAGAAAGTATATTTTACATGACTTTCATCTACTACCAACCGCAGGACATGCAGGGGTTCGTAGGATGACCAATAATATTAAGAGACATTTTTACTGGCCAGGCTTAGACAACGATATTAGACTATTTGTGAGTAAATGCATTAAATGTCAGAAAATGAAGCATTGTAGGTATATCAAGGCGCCCATGGAGATAACTACAACGGCTTCACATGCTTTTGAAAAGATCTATTTGGACACCGTAGGTCCCTTAGAGAAAGATATTGAAGGAAATTGTTATATTTTGACACTGCAGTGCGAACTTACTAAGTTCGTAGAGGCCTATCCTTTGAAAACGAAGGAAACCGTAAGTATTGCTAAAGCATTAGTCAATAATTTTATTTTAAGATTTGGAATACCCAATACCATTGCGACTGATCGTGGAACAGAATTTGTATCGTCAGTAATGGAACAGGTATGTAAACTTCTATGTATAAATAAATTAATGTCTACAGCGTATCACCATCAATCCATCGGTGCGCTCGAAAATTCACATAAAAATTTAGGGGCTTTTTTACGAATACAGTGTAATGGTCAAAGAGACACATGGAGTCACTGGCTACCATTTTGGTGTTACAGTTTCAACAATACTGTTCATACGGAAACAAAGTATACACCATTCGAACTGGTATTTGGTAGAGCTAGTATAGTACCATCTAGAGTTAGTCAGTACATAGAACCATTGTATAATCCAGAAAGTTATCCTTTAGATCTTAAGTATAGGTTACAAGTAGCACATCAAGATGCTCGTAATAATTTACTTATAAGTAAACATAACCGTAAAAGTTGTTATGATAAATCTTTAAATAATGTGACGTATAGTAAAGGGCAAAAAATTTTAATTAGAAATGAAATAGCTAATAAGTTAGATCCTCAGTGGGAGGGACCATTTGTTGTTATAAATGATTTAGATGTTAATGTAGAAATATTAAAAAATAATAAAACCTATTTAATCCATAAAAATAGAACCAAACCATTGGTAACATAAGCTATAATTAAGTTATTTTTAAGTATGAAAAAAAAAAATACTTTGGAAAAACTTTTTTTTTTTCTTCTATCACCCCCGAGGTGAGGTGTAGTAGTATATATGTCTATAGTATAAGGTCTATGACTCTATCCATATCAATGTATCTTCTATTAATATATTAACACTTGTACTCTTTTAGTCAGTAATTAAAGGTAATCGCTTGAGAACAGTTGTTTCAATAACACTACATCCCCACATTAGAATGCCTGGGGTTATCCACGGTTTTAGAATTTTCTTCCTATTTGATATATTGACTTCTTTAGTATTGTTTTTGATAGCCGTATGAAGAATACTGTGAAAGAAATTAGCAGCCTCGTTGGCATTTTTAATTGTGTATAGTGGACTAAAGTCAAAATTTTCAAGTTCCGAATTTAGAAGGTTGTGGTTTAAATAATTAACATTTTTAGCAGGTTTTTGTTTTGGAAGGCTAGCTATGTACAAAGCAACACTATTGTGATCTGTAATTGTTGTTTGGAGTATAAGACATCGAGCTGTTAGTTTAGTCTTTAGAAAGGTGTGATCCAAACATGTTTTATTGTGCGTGGGTGATGTGTACGCTGGCATCATACCGTGGAATGCCATCATATCTAGATATGGTAAAAGATTGTTGTCAGTACTGAGTTCGGCAATGTTAATATTAATGTCCCCCAACAATATAATATTTTGCTTAGATGAGTATTTTAATAGTATCTGATTAAGAGATTGTAAAAAGTTATCAATATTTCTGTACCCAGGGGGCCTATAAATGGCCAAGGCTACTGTATCACTATTTAAGGTAATAACAAGACAATTTGCGTCCTCAATCCCAGGTTCCTCAACTGAGATAAGCAAACTGTTCTTGTAGTACACAACAACTCCTTCATTCTGCGTAAGGTTGTTAGTAGTGGCAAAACTTTCATATCCATCCAAGGAGGGTAGAAAAGAGGTTGATGGCAACCAGCACTCTGTCAAAACAAGGCAGTCCCAATCCACCTCAGTACTGGCTATTATTGGTAATAATCCAGGTAAGTTACATTTTACACTCCGAATATTTTGTTGAAAAATTTTTAAACATTTTTTGGAGTTTGGTAACAGGCCCGAGCAGTCCTCCCTCCGCATTACAGTTGAAAAAGTCAGCAATATTAAAAGAGTCTATTTCACTTTGTAAATGATTCAACTCATTGAATTTTGTCTAAGTAATAATTTAGCAGGATCGTATTTGTAAGTTAATTTGACCATAGTATTATGTGCTGTTATATTTCTATGTAAGAAAAGCTTAATATGTATGGATTCCAATCTTGTTGAATGGTTGAGTAAGGTAATAAAAATAGTATTAGGTACGACATAAAATTTTAGAGATCTAATAATATTTTGGGGGCGTGGTTGTGTTATGTAAGTATTGTTGAATAGGGGAAAGTGTAGGGCAATTGTTTTATCTTTATGTGTGCAGTGTATATGAACAGAGTAGAGATAGGCGCTAACTAAATAAATTAAAAAACAAACAATGTACAAAGTAATGCATGCTGATAAATAGTAAACAAGTACTTCATAAAGGAAAACTAGTCAAATACTTTTTTCCATGTTCTGAAGGTCTTCTTCGCAATACACGCGTAGACGGGGTTGGTGTTCGTTAAGCTTCAAAAACACCTTGCCAAACGAAGTCCAACAGTGCTCGTAGTTATGTTTTTTAGCAAATAATCTGGCTATATAGTGTAGACGTCTGATTGATGCAGTGAGAGATTCAGCCACGTATATTGGTTTTATTGGTCCAACCATATTCAGATGTGCAGTATTTAAACGCTTTTCACGATTCTCCTTATTGTATGATCCAGTAGCCTTTATAAACTGTTCTCTATGGTTGATATGAAATCCACGATTATAGGGCCTGAAGGTTTGTTTTTCAGCTTTAGACGAGATACATCATAACATCCGTTTAGTACTTTTTGAGTTTATCGCGAACAAACAGATGCGGTGGGGGTATTTTGTTTTATAACTTAAGCATCGTACATAAAAATTTGTAGAACGAAACAAAATCTTGTGAAATAGACTTTTTCTAATCAATAGGCAAAACTCAAGTACGAAAGTACTACTTACTAATTTCAAATGCTTCATTTCTTTCGCTTGCCTATCTTCCGACATGGGACGGCCACTTCCATCCCGCTCCACTTGGTAGCTTAGTAAATCTGTAAATATGTAAAAATTATTATTATTAAATATACAGTCGATTCTCGCTAATTCAAACCAGCGATAATTCGAACCTCTCTAGAATTCAAAGTTATCATGAGTTTTTTTATCCCTCGAAAATATTTTTATATTTCGAACAAAATCAATACATTTTTATACAAAAATCATTTTTTTACAAGTATATAGGGTGACTGGTAATTAGTGTACGATACTTAAACACGTGATTGTGCTCATGATAACCAACAACTTTTACTATGGGAACAAATCTGAGATCGCGGAAAAAAATCAGCTGTTCAGTACATTTATATTTGCCTAATGTACTGAACAGCTGGTATTTTTTTCGCGATTTCGGCTTTGCTCCCATAATAAAAATTGTTTGTTATCATGAGCTCAATCACGTGTTTAAGTATCGTACACTAATTGCCAGTCACCCTATATAGAAGTCGACGCTACTCATGATGTTTCGCCTCTTTGATGTGAAATCTTCTTCTCGAATCGATTGTTTTTATTTCTCTCAAGGATTTTGGGCCCAGTAGGTTGCCACGTTTATAGCGTCAGTGGCGGTTTTTAGGTCCTCAAGAATGCAGATGTAGGAACATTTCGGGTACTCTAATAAGTGGGCATCGCACTCGCACATGGTGACGGAGGGGACTATGATCTCCATTTTGTCAGGCTGTGTTTGCAACGGCCTACTTGGGTGCGCAGCCTATTGATCGCTTTTCATGTAGGTTACTGTAGATCGTTTCCGAGTGGCAGATGTTCCTGGGGTGGAACGAAGTTTGTGAGATCTAAGATGTTCCTGGTCGTCCTCTTTACCTCGATCTTAGCAATACGGTTGAAAATAAATATGAATTAACACAATAATTAGTTTACCGTCGCCAGTCTCGGTACAGGCGTCCTTGACGTCGACAGTGGCGGGTCGGTTCTGGTCGTGTAGACTCTGTCGCTTCTTGCGCGTTGACTGCGACTTCGCGTTGTGTTCGCCTTGGAACTCTTGCAGTTGAGTCTGAATGAGAAAAATTTTTTTGAGTATACCGATACGTTTCACAACTGTTATGTTTTATTAAGAAATTATTTCGAATGTTATGTCATTGCTTTGTAAAATTACAAGTTTGCGAGATGAGAATTTATACTTTTTACGATATTGATTGGCATATAAAGGGGACCTCATGGTCGATCACCAGGACGCCTTTCAATCCCGTTGCTTGGTAGTAGGAATTACGTGATGAATACTTTTCTGGAAATACTGTTTTACTAAGACCAATTTATTTTATTTATAAAGGAATAAACCGGTAGTGCTGTTGGTGTAGTATTCGCAAGTACGATTGCTGTGTTTTTGGATTTCTTCGATTTTTCACTATTTTTACTATTCGCGTTATGAAAATAGTGACGTCATCGTTGCCAAAAAGCGGTTTTGACAATTGTGATTAAATTTTAAAATAATTAATTAATATTTGAAAATACTGTGTAATAAGTTTACTTTAACTTAATAATGGTTTAATTTTTATCCCAGAATGAATACGCCTTTACTTTGCAGTAGCACTGATGAGTCACTATTTTCTTAGCGCGAATAGACCTCAAGCTGTACTTTTTGGGCTCCTCAGTCTGTACTTTTTATCGGACCATGCCTTGAGCTTACTGGATTATAGGTATAAAAGTGTGATATTATTGTGTCAGTTCGATAAATACTATGTACCTCTAGCGCTGTCTTAGCCTCCTTAAGCCTCCGACACTGTTCTTCCTTCTCTCGTAAGTACTGAGCGCAAGTCTCGCACTCTTCGTCCAATTCCTTGTACTTAACTCTCAGTTGTACGAGCTCTTGCTTACATGCTTGAAGTTCGTGCCTCGCTGCGTCTAGTTCTCTGTTTACAAAAGTTTATACAAAAATGTAGTGAATAATGCCTACGAAATTAATAACTCGGTCATTATATAAGACTACAGAATTGTGCGTTCACAGACCCCCCGACGAAACTAACACAGACAGAATGTGTGCCCATCAGTTATGTTTTTCTCCAATTCTCCAAATGTACAGACATAACAAAACCAGTACAAGCAGGCCTCTTATCCTACTCAAACTCCGTATTGAGCTAGGCCAACTCACGGATCGGACAAAGTGTTACCACTGACTTGCAATTGACTCAAAAATCCAACAAATCTTTATTCATATATCAAATATCAAATCATACGTTTATGTATGTTTTTGATTTTTCATCTTACAAGTTGTCCCACCCTCCCCAAAGCTATCGACACAAAACATTGAACAGAGTTATATTCAAGTAAAAAAGGTGATGGCATTCGAAAATTCGAAGCTCGGATGCGCGCGTCCTTTTTATTTTGGTTAGATAGAAATGTGTGGAGATAGGGGTCCATAAATGCTATATATGTTTTAGGAATTAGCTTCGACTCTATCTTGGTGTGCCTTGACGTTTGAACCATTATAAATACCTGCGATTACTATTCTTCTCCAAAGCCTTCTGCATCTTAGCAAGCGTGTTCTTCAAGTCTTGCTTCTTGAAGCGCAACTCCTCGATAGTCTTGGTGAGTCGTTTGTTCTTCTCCACCTCGGCGTCGAACGACATGCGGTCTACCACCACTGAATGTAGGTTGGTCCAATCTAATAAAACAAAAAAAATTCATGTCATGATAGAAGCCTCAAGTTCTATGAACTTTAGCTTAGGTTCATAAGAGACAGCGCTCAAAATGTCAGTCGAACACCTTAAGTTCATAAGCAGTAGGTTCAAAATATCTTGTTTTATGCGTTTGGTATAGGGATATTACTTGGGTTAAAGAGAATATTCGGTGCCATTTTTAGCACAAGGGTTTAGCTTGCTAAGTACTAAATAACCTATTTAGTCTCTTTATAAATAAAAGAAATAAACACTAATTCCAGTTTTTAAGAAAGCCGATAAGTGCGATTAATTTTATCCAAGGGACGTGGGAGTAGGGGAAGTAGTACTAGGTTGTAGGCCTTTGCCTATATGGGCTACTTATTTTACAAACAATATGTGAACATCACAATCATGTTTATATTCATTCACTGTTATACACTGGGTCTAAAAGCATGAAATATCGCATCACATGCGACAAGTCCAGTTCAAATTGTATGGTAGAAGTTAATTCTTTTTTAGTGCTCAGTTTAGTTATAAGAACTCGCAACTCGTCATTTTGGCAGATGGGAAATTCGATCGGCCACACGGCCACGATTTATCATCTTTATACCTAATTTTAATATTAAATTAATTATTCTCTTACCTTCGTCAGTGTTAACGCCAACGTGAGCTACGCTCGGCTTCGATGCGATCTGCTGACTTTGATTGGGATTGCACGACTGTAGTTTCTCTTTGAGATCCGACACTGTTGCCTGTAATTAAATACATTTTCAAATTTAGTAAGGACTAGCTGATGCCCGCACATTGCAATTTGATCACAATTTCAAGAGTTCTTTTTTTGCGCCAGTTTCGTCAAAATCAGTCCAGCCGTTTCGGAGATTAGCCAGAACAAACAGACAGATTGACAGACAAAAATGTACTTTAATGTGCATTTAGTAAAAATATTTGGATATTACAAACAGACACTTCAATTTTATTTATATTTATAGGTTTTACCTGTAGTGCTGTCTTCTCTTTCTTGAGGCGTGCGCATTGTTCATCTCGCTCGCGCAGGTATTCAGCACACGTTTCACACTCTTCATCCAAATCTCTGTACTTCTCTTTCAGATCTTCTAACTCTTGCTGGCATGAGGCTAACCGCTCTCTTAGATGAGACACCTCACTGCTACAACCAACATACTTCAGTATAAAAGTTTTAGATAACTTAATTATTTATTAAAGATTTTTTGTCAATTTAACTTTACTTATTTTAGACTTAATTTCAATAATAATGGCAACGTCGATATATTTTGTTAGACTAGAGTTGTTTCGTGTTTGTAAGTATCAAAATGTTCTGTTACGAACCTGACGACATCACCAGAATTGTCAGAAGGCTTCGTATGGTTGAGTTCATCGAGTATCCTTTGTGATAAGTCTGAAAAGCAAAACCAATTCTTAATTCTTTATAGTACACAAAAACGTTAACTTATTTTTGCTGCTGCTATTAGTTTGGACTATCAAGCAACTATAGCAAGAGCGCGTCAACTGCTGTGAATTATTAAATCGCATTAATTGACTTCCTTTTAATTTTAGAACGTCGATGTTTCTTTGGGAAAAGTATGTACTTGTAGAATGGGGTGTTGCTAAACTCGTTTATTGGATAATTACTAGCTTTTTCTCGCGGCTTCGTTGCCGTGCCCTATGCCACGGGAACCGTTACTATGATAAGGAGACAGTAGATATTTTCGCGATAGAATTTCAGCAATCGTATAGTGCTTTCTGAAATTAACTTTTATAAACTAACAATTTTCCCTCCTTTTAAAAAGGTTGCCCCATACCACAGAATAAGTAATAGTACCTACAAGGTACAGAAGTTTCATTCCTCGAAAGAAAATATGCGAATAGGCTTATGCCTACTAACAACGTTTACAATGTTCATAAAACATTGCACGGCACGGACGTGACCTTGATTATATTTGCCTACCGGGCGTAGTAGCGCTCGTAACGAATCAAAATGCACCTTAATTCCACGTACCAGGAGTCTCTTTTATTATGCCTGTTATGCGCCTTTGAACAGGCCGCTCTTGTTATAGGGTTAGGACTTGTGTTTTTTTGAAAAATGTGAAATAGGTACTAACGTTTTATTACATGAAATATAATCAGTTTTTCTAAAATTATATTGTAGATAGGTACCTAATAGTTTTGTACCTATTTACTTGTATCCATACTTTAAATTATATTTTAAAAAGTCATCTCATAAAAGTGTCAAGAGATTGTTAACATTAGTTAGGTATCTAAACAAATGAAAAACGTAATTAAAATGAAGTGTATATAACTTTGTTGGTTTAGTATGTGCGTTAGCTTTGCGTTCTTAAGTAATTTTTAAAAGGTAGGTCGTTTAAGACGTTAATATACATAATAATTAACATTTGTAAGATATAATTCCAGTATATGTTGACCTTGCATTAGTAAGGTAGTCACTAGTACTGGGAGGTCTACTTATATTGAATGATCTTTAAGGTAATTGACTCGTTTACGTGAAAAATGTCGCAAATTCTGGAAATAAAAACTCGATAGAATATTTGTTATAGAATTCGAAAATAATTTTTGTTAGCGCGGGTCAAGCGGCAAATCGAACACGCGTGTGACACTCTACCGAATTAAGCCTTGCAAGAAAGGTCGCGCGGCGTAGGCACATTTCTATACCTAGAGTTAGGAGTGCGCCAGGCCTGCCCATACTAGGAATTACTTGTATCATGGATGGGTTCATAAACATGTAAATTCATATACACAACTCACTCTGATTTGGATCAACTACTTGGGACAAATATTTTTATGGCCTACATAAAAATATTTGTTCTATGCGAGAATAAAACCCGCAGCACATAGCACAGCAGCCAATCGCTCAACCACTGCGGCAACCGCGCTGTCGTATGTTGCCTCTCTTATAATGTTAGTTTAGATTTCGATACAAGTTTATGAACGTTACCAGGTGAGGGAGTGTGGCGCAGCACGCTCCTGTGCAAGTCATGAATGCTTTGCCTCCGACGGCGCGTCGCCACCACGCTGCTCGGTCGAGACGGTTGTTCTTCCTCCTTATATATAAAAAAAAAAAACAATTACATGGATACGGAGAGCAAGTCGTAGGGCCCACGGATATATTTGAATTCATCATTATGAATATCTTGTACTAGGGCTAACATAAGCAGCTTTTTAATAAATTAGCAGCAGGGACTCAGGCCTCCTTTCTAGAAGAGGCAATGTGACGTAATTCACCACGCGGGCCCAGTGCGGGTTGATGGATGGCACATATATTTGAATATTTAATTCTACGGCATTTTTTTTTTTTTTGGGTGGGAAAATCATCTTATGAAAAATCCCGCTCTTGGGCTCCCCCCTGTAACGCAAGGCAAAGAAGAAACCCTCCCGAACCGCCCTAGAGCGAGAGAAATGATTAGACGATTTCCCACCTAAAAAAAATATTATGCCTTGTAAAATCTTCTATTACGACATTTACCTGATCAGTCTTTGAAGTGGACATGCTTTCTCGCCTGAAACAATAAAAAAAATCATAGTGAGAATTATTTTAGGATGAGTAAATAGTTTCATAATAATCGATCATAGAGTATGCTATCAGACTCAATGGAAAAAAGCGTGAGTTTATGCATGTAGGTACTACCTGTCCCCCGCGCTTTCACCCGCGTCTTTGGTCACTGCTCTACTCCTATTGGTCGTAACGTGATGCTTTAAAGCAGGGAAGCACAGACTTATTTGAGACTATGGGCCACTTGGGCAAATGATGAACTGATGCCAACAGCAAAAATTAAAAACAAAAATCTATACATATAATAAAACAGTAAAATGGTGGAGCGTTGGTATTAGTTGGCGCAAAAACTACTGAACCAATCCTGTTCAAATTTTGCATACATAATCCTTATAGGCCGGGTCAACTGTTAGGCTACATATTATCACGCTTTTTGCTATGGGGGGTGAGCAATATTCCAAAATGTTCCAATTGAACGACAATCGCTCTAAGTTCGATCCTCAGGTACAGTTAATATTTTTGTGATTGTTTTAGTGTTTTTTTGTACATAATATAGAATGATATTTCCAGAACTATAATAAAATGGCTTTTTATGTATTTTTAAATTGCCATCGACATTTTTATTCGATATTTTTCCAAATATTTCAGTAAAAACCCATCAAAACTCATATTAAAATGGAACCGGAGATAAAAAATACACTTTTTATTTAAATTTGGTTAGGAATTTAAGGTCAAAAATGAAAATCATCACGCTATTTTGTACAAGGAGTCAAGCAGACAAGCAATGACGTGTATCTAAGAACGGCTATTTAGATCTAGATTCTGCAAGGACCGTGGCGCAGTAGTATAGTGACGGATCCGCGTTTGCTATGTTGCGAGTTCGAACCTCGCGTAATTTTTGTGATTGTTTTCTTTTATTTTTTATTTATATTATTGCTTTTTTTTTAGTACATTAGGGCTTTTATTTTTATTTTGTAAGTTAGTTTTAATTACGTTATTATTAGATTTAAATGTATATAAAATGAATAAATACAATTCATCTGTGAAGTAAGTTTTTATACGTATTATTTGTATCTCTAGAAATTAATCAATTCGTATTAATATCAAAGCGAATTAAAAACTTCATTGATTTCTTTTACAGTACTACATCTTATTATTTTTAAATTTAACTTCAGAACTTCTATCATCACTTTAAAGACAGCGCATTGGGAAGGGTTTACACCGTTCATCCCAATAATGGATAGTGTCATTATTTGCGATGATTGCTTCACACTGTACGGGCCCCAACGTCATCACAATCAACACTGGGACGACACTGACAGTGACGGAGGCCAGCATCACCGATAGCCCCAGATGACTGCGACATTTGTTTGCCATTATTTTAGTATTTTGTGGAGTCACAAACCCAGGTCGGTTGTGGGTCTCATGGTGGAATGGCAACAGCGACTGTCGCAACCCAGTGCTGGGCACGCCACAATTATGGCGGTAAGTCCCCTCTTTGAGGAGTGGCTGGAAAGACCACATGGCGTCCTTACCTTCCACATGACGCAGGTCCTCACCGGACATGGTAAGTTTGGGAGCTTCCTGCAGCGGATTCGTGCGGAAGAAACGCCTGGGTTCCACCATTGTGTGGACCGCCCGGAGGACACGTTGGAGCATACGGTAGAGGTGTGCCCCGCCTGGGCAGAGCTCTGCCGTGTCCCCGTGGGGGCGACCGGTGTCAGTGATCTCTCGCGCCGGGCCTTGGTACAAGGTATGGTCTGGAGCGAGGAGGAGTGGCAGGCGGTCGCCTCCTTCTGCAAAGCAGTAATGCTAGCAAAGGGGGCGGCTGCACGTGCGAGAGAACGGCCTTCACGCCCCGCCGCCGTCCTGATCCCGATTTTCAGCCACCGTAGGCGCTGGCTTGCGGACGGCGAGCAATGGGTAGCACGCCATCCGACCTTTCGGTAACCGTCCGGACCGAGCCCAAGTTGTCGACGGCGCGTAGTGTTCCACGCGCGCCTCAAGGAAATGTCAGCAAAACCGTAGGGGCCCAGCAGGGTCGAAGCCTACTGGGGCCATGTGATGCGAAAGAGAACCCCGGGGCCCTGGAACGAAGGTAAAGAAGGAACAGGAGTTTTTTTTTTATAGGTGGGAAAATCATCTTATGACAAATCTCGCTCTTGGGCGGAGCGCGAGATAGTGTCAGACTTTTACTGACTAAAAACCCACTCCTGTTCCTTCGTTGCCTTCGTCCCAGGGCCACGGTTTCGTTTTCACACTACCCATGGCCCCAGTAGGCTTCGACCCTGCTGGCCCTACGATTTGCTGACATCTCCCTGAGGCGCGCGCGGAGCAATACGCGCCGTCGACGACTTGGGCTCGGTCCGGATGGTTACCGGACGGTCGGGCGGGCCAGCCATTGCCCGCCGTCCACAAGCCCGCGCCTACGGTGGCCGGAAATCGGGATCGGAATCCCGGCGGCGGTTGGGGCGTGAGGACCGTTGCCGTTGCCTCACGCGATCGGCCGCCTCCTTTGCTAGCATTACTGCTTCGCAGAAGGAGGCGACCGCCTGCCACTCCTCCTCGCTCCGGACCATGACCTGTACCAAGGCCCGGCGCGAGAGATCGCCGCCGCCGATCGCCCCCACGAGGACACGGCGTTGCTCTTCCTAAGCGGGGCACACTTCCACCGTGTGCTCCACCGTGTCCTCCGGGCGTCGCTTCCGCACGAATCCGGTGCAGGAACTTCCCGAACTTCCCGTGTTCGGTGAGAACCTGCGTCATGCGGAAGGTGAGGACGCCGTGAGGTCTTTCCAACCACGCCTCAAAGAAGGGACTTACCGCCATAATTGTGGCGTGCCCAGCACTGGGTCGCGACAGTCGCTGTCGCCATTTCTCCATGAGAACCCGCCGGAGCTCTGTCCGCCATGCTGCGACTTGTCGCGGCAGCGGAGTTTCGCCCCGGCGTTGCATCTCCATGCGCAGATCGTGCATGTGAGCAAGGTCTGTTGCTACCAGATCCCATGGTGGCTGTCCAGCAAGGAGGCTCGCCGCTTCGCGGGAAAGTCTGACATTATCTCACGCTCCACCCAAGAGCGTGGAATGTCATTGGATGATTATCCCACCGAAAAAAAAAAGGTCGGTTGTGGGTAAATTATCACCATCATCTGTCCGAAGACTTTTTACGTGCTTTAAGGTGTACTACTGAGGGTGACATTGAACAGAACAACGAACGCGTTTCGAATAGTTGTTTAGGTTCACTTCAAGACGTGGTCATTTCCATCGGTGGCAATCCACTGGACTGGTCGAATATGGATTACCGGCTTCGCAATCATTGGCATATCAAGGTCGAGGAAATCGGGGTGATATCGTCAATGATCACGACTCACCTCAGAACAAAATGTCCCTGCATTTTTAACATCGTCGCGTTAGGCTCAGCCAGGGTAAAATATTTTGCATTAATGCTCCAGGTGGAACAGGAAAAACATTCATTGCCACTGGCATCCTTGCAGAAATAAGGTGACAAGGCAAAATAGTGATTGTGACTGCCTCTTCTGGAATTACTGCCACACTGCTTCCACGGGGCAAAACAGCGCACGTAATGTTTAACATTCCCATCGATTTAGAGAGCAACGAAATGCCAGTGTGTGGGCTATCACGCAACTGTGACAAAGGTTGGGTACTCAAGGATTGCTCTTTAATCGTATGGGATGAATGTACTATGGCGAATAGAAAAGTAGTGAAGGCTGTAAACAGAACCCTGCAGGACATACGCAGGAATCAAGATGTGATGGGAGGTGTCACTGTTTTGTTTAGCTGCGATTTTCGGCAAACTTTGCCTGTGGTGTCGCGAGAAATTAGGGTTGACGAGGTGAATGCTTCGTTGAAACGATTGAATCTATGGTCACGAGTTTACAGACTGCGCTTGACCATTAACATGCGAGCTCAGTTGGGCGGATATACTCAAGAATTCTTGGATGTTCTTTTAAAAGTTTGGTGAAGGCAACTTACCAGAAGAGAGCTCTGAAGTGCGCCTACCAGAGACTCTAAGCAAAGTAGTTCCCACTATTGAAGAACTAATTTGTCTGGTGTACGGGGACGTCGGTCGAATACCGCTACAAGAGAATTCTTGGGTGTGTGAACGGGCCATTTTAACATCCAAAAATGATCAAGCTGCAGCAATTAACGAAAGCGTTCTCTCGCAAATTGATGCGAACGAAGTGGTATTTCTATACCTCTATAAATACTGTTGTAGAGCAAGATGACGCTATATATTATCCCGTAGAGTTTCTGTATTGGAACGGCAAGTGGACTCCCGGCGCACACTATCCAGCTGAAGGTCGGTGTCCCGATCATTCTGCTACGGAATTTAATTCCACCTAAACTATGTAACTGGGCCTAGCTCAAAGTCATCTCTCAAATATTATTGAGGTGGAAATTCTAAAGGGTTGTGGCATCGAGGAAACAGTGTTTATACCCCGAATACCACTAATCTCTCACAATTACCCCTTCTAATTCAAGCGTGTGCAGTTCCCTGTAAGCGTATGCTTCGCAATAATAATAATCTAAAGGCTGCAGGTGTTGATCTCAGGACAGCTGCTTCTCACACGGATAGCTGTATATCGCTCGCTCCCGCGTCACCAGTCCTGAATCTCTGTACATTTCGGCTCCTGAAAGTAGGACTAGAAATTTGGTTTACAGAGAAGTTTTATAAGAAAAGTAAAGTTTTGGTTTACGATTTATCCGCAAAAACAAATTGTGTAAGAAATATAATGGTTATTTGCGGACGAAGTCGCGGGCAACAGCTAGTAGCCAATAATTTAATTTAAAAAATAATATATTAATTTGAGGCGTAGCACTGCATTGTGCTCATAATCTTTTTTATATTTGGCTCAAATTTACTTGTGGCTACACGTAAAATTGCTTCCAATCTTTCATTTGCAAGGCGGTTTCGATTTTTTGTTTTGTTATTATTCAATACCGGAAAAGTTTGTTCACATAAATATAAGAAGAACCAAATAAGTTGGCGAATTTCAGGGTATTTGTGTACAACTCTTTATACATAGTTTCATCAAAGCAGCGGTAAAAGTTCAGCAAGTCTCCTTCATTTAATTTGTTGCGAAAATCTTGATCGTTTTGAATATCGATTAATTCTAACTGCATTGACTCTGGTGCAGTTTCAACTGAAATGATGAAAGGATTGCTAAATATGTCCAATAGAGGTTTAACTTTTTGAAACTCAGAAAATCGTTCACGAAAAGATAGTATTAAAAATCTAACTTTTCGACAAAGCTAAAATTAACCGCAGGTTTATTGAATTTTTCAGCTATTTTCTTGTAATTTTGAAATTGCCCGAATTTATTTGTGATCTGAAAAGAGTTAGCTTGCTGGCGGGCCACTGGCATATTGCCGGGGGGCCACATGCGGCTCGCGGATCGCGGTCTGTGCATCTCTGCTTTAAAGTCTTCCTCAATAAATGGGCTACCCAACACTAAAATACTATTTCAATTCGAAACAGTAGTTTCTGAGATTACCAATCTACTAAACAAACTCTTCAGCTGTATGATATAATCTATATAAAAAAATAAAAAGGAGAAACTGACTGTCTGACATATCAACGCCCAGTCGAAACAACTGGGACTAGGAGCATGACATTTTGCACAAGGTTTCATTTTATGACGTAGGGCTAGGCGAGCACTAAGAAGGGGTTTCTGGAAATTCATGTCCCTAAGGCCGAGTTCCCACTATGTCGTAACGGTTAATTTATCGTCGGATGACTATCGTCTCTAGCTGTTCCCATTATAACAACTTTAGTCGTGCCTATGACAGTCGCTACAACGACACGTGATTTACAGTCACGGATTAGTCTTGACAATTTTTATTTTTTATTTTTATTCTTGATAGGTTCGCGCTTGACCGCTAACTCACCTGATGGAAAGCGACGATGCGGTCGACGATGGAGCGCGCTTACCTAGAAGTAACCTATTCACTCTTGACTTAAAGATTTATCGTTTTACGACTGTCGTGCTAGCCGTTCCCACTATCATGGCAATTGATGGCAATCTGCTGTCACCGCAAAAAAAAGTCGTAGACGACAGTTAATTGTATCGTCCTATATGTTTTTTTTTTTTTTTTTTACCTGGTCCTAGGGTATTGGGATGGACCCTAATTTTATTACAATCTAGCCATACATACAGACTAATAAGTAATTTAATTATATCCTAAACTAATAAATTGTCTTTACTAAGAATGTGTCCAATAGCACTTTTCTTATTGTCTCTATTAAGGCGAATACACTTCGTTCTTGTATTTATTATGTAGCAATTATGCTACATTACACTATTCACTATCACTAAACACTAACTCGAACGGTTTTGTTCTTTTTAGTCTTCTCACTATATTTGTGTGGTCGAGAAGCTGGATTGCCTCGATGTTCACATGCTGATGAAGTCGCTTTTCGTGAGCTTCTACAGATTTTTTTATCACTTTTTTGATGAACTCAACTTTTAGGTCCCGATGGAGGTCATCATTTCGTATGTACCAAGGTGCATTTACAATTTCCCTTAGTACCTTGTTCTGAAATCGTTGTATGATACTTATATTGGTCTGTTTGGTGCAGCCCCACAGCTGAATACCATAAGTCCAAACTGGCATCAGGACTTGTCTGTATAATAACAATTTGTTCTGTATAGATAACATGGAATTTCTTCCAAGCAGCCAATACATTCTTTTGAATCGTAAGTCGAGTTCATCTCTTTTCTTCTTGACGTGGGCTTTCCAGCGTAACTTAGCGTCAAGAGTCATACCCAGATATTTGGCTGTATTCTCGTATGGGACTTGTTTATTATTTATATAAACTGGAGAATACTGGTGTTTCTTGTTACTAAAGTCTATGTGTACAGATTTGGATTCATTCAATTTAATCCTCCATTTTTTGGTCCAGTCATAGACTTGGTTGACAGCCATTTGAACGTTTTTAACTGCCTCTTCGTGGCTGTTTCCTACAGCCAAGAGGGCTGTGTCGTCAGCGAAGGTCCCAATGGTATTGTACTCTGTTTCTGGAATATCGCAAGTGTAAATTAGGTACAGGATCGGACCTAATACACTTCCTTGCGGTACGCCGGCTTTTATTTGTTTCAATTCTGAGTAGGCATCTTCTTGCCTTATTCTAAAGACTCTGTTTAGAATGTAGGATTCCAGGATATCTGCAAACTGCTTAGGTAACAGTCTCTTCAGTTTATTTATTAGACCTTCGTGCCATACTTTGTCGAAAGCTTGTGCCACGTCTAGGAACACAGTAGAACAAACCTTCTGGTCTTCAAGGGCGTGTTCTATTACGTTTGTGATTCTATGCACTTGATCGATAGTTGAGTGCTTTTCTCGAAAACCAAACTGG
The DNA here is from genome assembly GCA_905147345.3 of Mythimna impura. NCBI lineage: Eukaryota > Metazoa > Arthropoda > Insecta > Lepidoptera > Noctuidae > Mythimna > Mythimna impura. The sequence continues at coordinate 9,258,806 of LR990347.1, read as the reverse complement.
TGCTCTAGTATTATGTTCTTGCTATGTATTATTTATTGGTTTAAGCCGTTTAAGTAACAGCTTTTCAAATAGTTTTGCCATTATAGGTAGCAAGGAGATAGGTCTGTATGAAGTTGTTTCATGTGCAGGTTTCCCAGGCTTTGCTATCATGATCACTTCAGCAACTTTCCATAAGTCTGGTACATATTTAAGCCTTAGTGCAGCATTCATAAGGGTTGTCAACTTAACCAGACCCTTTTTTGGTAGGTTATGAAGTATTTCTCCAGTTATTAAATCGTAACCTGGTGATTTTCGATAGCTTATATTTAGTTTTATTTCACGCGCGACTTCTCTCGGTGTTACTAGTTTAATATCTTCATATTCTGGTGTCATGTTAACCGAAATGCGGTCGTCAATGGTTTCTCCCTCGTTTGGTTGAAATATGTTTTCTAAGTGCTCTGCAAACCTCTTTGCTTTTTGACTATTAGTTTTTTTTTTTTTTTTTTTTAATTGATATAAACCAGCGCTTGACTGCGATCCCACCTGATGGTAAGCAGTGATGCAATCATTGATGGTGAGGCGCACTAGTTTATCAAGAGCCTATTCATTCTAGCCTTGAAGACACCTAAATTATAGTTGGACGGGAAGATCGCAGCAGGCAAATTGTTCCAGTCCTTCGATGTACGCGGTATAAACGACGAAGCGAAACGCTTAGTCCGGACCGTTGAAGTTTCAACAACGTAAGGGTGGATACTCGCCGTACGTCGGGTTGTCCGATGATAGAAAGGAGATGGCGGAATCAAGTCATGCAATTCCTGCGCACACTCTCCAAAATGCAACCTGTAAAATACCGATAGGCTGGCTACCCTGCGCCTGTGCTCGAGGCTTTGTAGACTGGACTTAACCAAATCAGGATCCCCAATTAGCCTTTTCGCACGCCTTTCCATTGAGTCCAAAGCTGCTAGATGGCATTTTGCAGCACCAGCCCATATGTGACTGCAGTACTCCACACACGATCGAACCTGTGCTTTGTATAACATTAGAAGCTGTCCCGGTGTGAAGTACCGTCGGACCTTTGCAAGAACGCCTAGTTTTCTAGCAGCTACCTTGGCTTTGGACTCAATGAACCGCCCAAAATTGAGGTCTGAGGAGATTTCAACTCCCAAGAGCTGAAGGCGGTCGGTGCACTCCAGGGATACATTCCGAAAAGCAGGAGCCAAGGTGAACGGGCTCCTTTTGGCGGTGAACAGACACGCTTGTGTTTTGGCGGCGTTGAATTCAACTAGATTGGTTTCGCCCCACTTGGAGACTGCCTGAAGTGAGACATTCGTACGCTCCACCATAGCCTCTCGTTCGGACCGGATTAGTTCCTTACTAGCCCGAGCACCTGGAAGGTATCTCTCTACAACTGTGCTATCATCTGCATACCCATAGATACCGGGCATCAGCAGATCGTTAATATGCAGCAGGAAAAGAGTTGCAGAGAGAACTGACCCCTGAGGAACTCCGGCATTAGTGGACATGGACTCTGATGAGCATCCATCGACAACAACTCGGAGAGACCGTTCACTCAGGAAGTCTTTTACCTAGTTAATCAGACCAGCCTAGGGGAAATGCCGTACGCTGGAAGCTTACTCAGAAGGCTGGCGTGCCATACCCTGTCGAAGGCCTTCGAGACGTCTAAGGAGACAGCAATCGCTTCTCCATTCTTCTCGAGGGCCTCGCCCCACATGTGAGTGGCATACACTAGTAGGTCCCCAGTAGACCGATTGTGGCGAAATCCGTACTGTCGGTCACTGAGGAGATCGTTACCTTCCAGGTATGCCATGAGGCGCGAGTTCAATACACGCTCCATAATCTTGCAGAGTATGGAGGTTATTGAAATCGGCCGATAGTTGGCAGGATCGGCACGACTGCCCTTTTTGGGCACGGGTTGCACGTTGGCAAGCTTCCAGGACTTGGGCACTATACCAGTCCTAAATGAGAGGCGGTACAAGCGCGTCAACACAGGAGACAACTCGGGCGCACATGCCTTGAGAACTATTGCTGGTACACCATCTGGTCCACTAGCTTTATTCACGTCTAGGCGACACAGTGCTCTCAAAACTTCTTTATTTCTTATGCGAACCTCAGGCATCGAGGTGTTGCAGTGAGGTAGAGCCGGTGGAGTAGCACTGCTAGTATCAAGACGAGAATTATGGGCGAAGAGAGATGCAAAGAGACCTGCTTTCTCTCTCGCCGAGTGAGCCAGTGTTCCATCAGGCTTAACCAGCGGAGGCAATGTGGGCCTACAGAAGTTCGCTTCGACCGATTTGGCAAGGGACCAGAACGCTCTGCTACCGGACGGCTGTGCAGAGAGCTTTGTGCCAATATGAGTAATGCGGTCGAACCGAGCCTTCTTTAGTGCCTTTTTGTAGGACTTGGCAGCATGGTTGAAAGCTCTCTTCTTTGAGCTCAGATCCGGAGCTTTGCGGTCACGAGCGTCAACCCAGGCGAGAAACGCCGAATGCTTACGCTCTTCAGCTTGAACGCAATCGGCGTTGAACCATGGGTGAGCTGAGCCTCCAACGGGTACGTCTCTATAAGGGATGAAAAACTCCATAGCTTGACGTATCACATCGGATATAGCATCCGCACAGCTCGACGGACTCTCAGAAGAAAAGCAGACCTGCTGCCAAGGATAAGATGCAAAGAAATGCCGCATCTCATCCCAATCTGCTGACCTGTAACGCCACATTCGCCGTTCACCGCGTGAGTCGCAGTCAGGTGGGGAGAAGGACGAAACAGACTTCACCAGGCAGTGATCTGAAGTTCCAAGTGGTGAGGAAACTGTTACGATACATCTGTCCGGATCGGTGGTCAGCAGAAGGTCCAGACAATTGGCAGTATGACCAACTACATCAGGCACCCTAGTCGCTTGCTTGACCAGCTGGGAAAGGCCCATCGATATTGCAAAGTTTCGCGCTTCTCTCCCAGCGTGGTCGGTCCTCTGGTATGGGAACAGCCAGTCTTGGTGGCACGCGTTAAAGTCCCCCAGAGCGACGAGCTGCGCATCAGGGTGCCGTTGCAGAGCCTTATCGGCAGCCTCACTGAGGTAGTCGAACAACCGAGTCGTCTCCTGATCACTGCTGTGCGAACGGTAGACACAGGCATAAACAATTTTATCCGTACCAGTGTCCACCAACAGCCACAGCGTAGATAAATTAGGGTCTTCAAGGTGACGGAGACGCTGGCAGCAGATGTCATTACGGACGTACACACAGACCCCGGCACGCTGCAGGAAATGATGCTCCAGTGAGTATCCCGGGTAGTTGAGGTACGCCGTATCTGACGGACATCTAATTTGGTGACTACTTTTGTGATCTATTAGTGACTGCCCATTGTCCGTTTTCACACTTAATGGGAGGAATTTGTGTGATCGGCCTTTTGAGATGCTTGGTAGCCTTCCAAAGTGAGTAGTCTGTATTTTGGTCGTTACTTAGTTCCTGAAGATAGGTTTTAGTTGAGTCGTCTTTGAAGTTCTGAATTACAAAAGTAAGAAGACACTTTTTTTGTCAGCTGGTTTAGTTTTCTTTTGTCATCAGGGCACCTAGATTGATGCCACGTTTTTCTTTGTCTTCTTTTCTCCATAATGAGCTGCTTGATTCTGAAGGGATAAATGTTTCCCTTTGTTCTCTTGTTTATATTGGGTGTATTTTCCCACACTGCTTGCTGGATGTGCATTATAAAGTTTTCTACTTCGATATTTAAATGTTCGGGTGTTTTTAATGGAACTTTGAGATCTATTTGATCATTCAATTTGGTCTTAAAACTCTCCCAATCTGTGTATTTATTGACAAGAGTGAGCCTGTTTTGTTTGTACAAAATGTTTTCACTAATTTCTAAATAGATTGCCGAGTGATCTGAGTTCATATCATAGCTTTGTTCTGTTTTTATGTAACTGGTTGATAGATTCTTGGTTACGAAAAAATCTATTAGGTCCGGAATTTTATTTGGATCTGTTGGCCAATAGGTGGGCTTTCCAGTAGACACAACTTCACATTGCGTCTCTTTTATGGCATTCAGTAGTTCTTTACCTTTAGTAGTTGTTAGTCTGGAGCCCCAGTACGTATTTTTAGCATTAAAGTCACCGCCTAAAATAAATCTACTGCCAAGGCTGGTTAGGAAACGGATATAATGTTCTCTTTTTATCATATACCGAGGTGGACAATAGATGGCAGACACTGTTAGTGGATATTTTTTGGTTTGGAGACATATCGCCACTGCTTGGATATCCTTCTCTTCGTATTTGAGCTCTTCATAGTGCTGTAAGTTTTCTTTTACAATGACGGCACTACCGCCTCTTGCAGAATTGTCTGGATGAAGTGCATGGTATACTTTGTACCCTTTAAACTTAATATGAGATTGTTTTGTGAAGTGCGTTTCTGATATCAGGCACACATCAATTTTTTCTATGTCTAATACTACTTGTAACTCATTCTGGTGTTTTAATAACCCATTTGAGTTCCACGTCATAAACTTTAATGTAGTATTCATTTTTTAGGCTTAAGAGTAGCGGTTTTGTTGCTATTTTCAATTTTTTTTAGTCTCTCGTCGAATGATGACATTAACTTTAATATTTCATCCAACTTTTTGTCGCTGTTCAAGGCAACCAAAGGCTCTTTTGCTATGCCTTTTGCAGCTGCTTGGGCGTATGAGACGCTTTTAGTGGTGGTTTTCTTCGTCGTTTGACTTGGTTTGTTCAGGTAAGGGCCTTCACCTCTTCCAGTAGGTACATTTTGTTGAGGGATAATTTTATGGCTTTTAGATTTATTGTTTCGAATCTGTTGAATTTCTTTAGCTACCATACATCCCCTGTAGTTTGCTGGATGTGAAGCTCCACAGTGGACGCATTTTGGCTTCTCTTCTTTTGGTTTTCTGCAATCCTTGGTAAGATGTTTACCTGTGCATTTTACGCACCTCGGTTCTTTGGAGCAGTACTTTTGCGTATGACCGTACGCCTGGAATCTTTTGCACTGAGGTACCAGTTTTTTAGATTTTAGGGGCTGAATTTCTACATCACATCCCAATATATATTTTATGCTGCAATATATATTTTATTTTATTTTGCTGGTTTCCTCATCTTTTGAGAATGTCAGCATGAACATATTAAGTGGTTCTTTAGTTTTCCAGCTCAATTTGTTGACTGCTTCTAAAATCTTGTAGCCTTTGCTACGCAAATCTTCAACTACTCTTTCAGGGATGCATGAAAAATGCAATTTTTTTGCCATAACTCTTATTGGTCTTTCTTGTTTATTCTTAGTTGTTTATTCAGTGCCATAAGCAATTGTTGTTCGAAAGGGCTTTAGAAATTTCTCTGTACGATTCTTCGCTTTTAGCATTTACTTTGACAGTATCCCCGTTCATCATTTTAATGCTGAACGTGTCAGCTGATTGGCTCTCGCATAGAAAATCTAAGAATTTCTGGTAGTTCTGAATACCATCTACAATGATAGGTGGTGGCATAGGAGTTTTGATGTGTTTTTCCTTACCTTTGTTCTCATTACTTTCCTGATCTTTATGAGTGTCCTATATGTGAACACAATTTTAATATATAAGACACGACACTTAAAACTACACGATTTTCTGTCGTCACAACACTGTGGGAACGCGGCCTAAGAGGATGAAATGAGGGTCACAAGGTTTGTATGGAGAAACCTACTTACACGCGGGCGGCAAGGCCAGTAATATAGTATGTATGATTATATTATTATTAATTTACCCTTTGCTATGTCTCAGAATCGGACTGCTCCTATTAGACATATCTTCGTCGACATCCATGAAAAGGTCGTCAGGTTTCGGTCTTGAATCAAACACGGCTTCCACGCCATTATGATCTGAAACAATTTACAAACTTTTAAACATGTTTATAAATTGATAAACCAAAGAATGCTTTTTCTCGTCTGTCTAGTCCATACACAAAACCAAACCATAACCCTTTAACCGCTTACGTCTGATTAATCCGATAAATAATAATAAAATATTTTTCTTTCTTTTCTTTTGCAAATATTTTCGTGTCAATTTAGCCAGGGTCGTATATTTATGACCAAAAATATATTCATCCAAAAGATCCAACAAAGATACATCCACCCAAAAAAACCGAACTGATGTTGTGGTGGGCTGAGTTTCTGTAGTACTGCGTTGTCCCGCCAGGGGCGTATATAGCCACCATTCGCGAGACAGTAAGCGTCGCTAAAGAAGGTTCCGTTCGGTTAGTGGAAATTTTTTAGTGTCAGTTGTTTTTGCAATGGCTGATTCCTGTGAACAGCGCGCTTCATTAAACTTTGCTGTAGATATTACTGAGAATAGGCCTCTCTTTACTTGTGCCAATCTCCACGTTTCTGTGCCAATATCATCCAGGTTTTACCCACGATGACAACAATGCCGTCTGTCCATCTCGCCGCCGGACGATAAACATTTCTGCTTCCGGTTCTTGGACGCCACTCGATCACCACAAAACAAATATTTGTTTTGTAAGTTGAAAACCATCAGTCTTCAAATCTCAACGTTTGGAACTCGGTCTAGTAGACGTATGCCAAGCATGGAACATACGAATTAGGCCGACGTTATGATAATAACGTACATATCGCTTATTCCAATACTAAGCTTTGCTAAAATTATGCAAGAGAGTAATTTAAAGATTTGACCAGTTCGTAAATGTTGCGTAATTCAAAATTACGCTTAATTTTTAGCTAATGTGTTTAAAATTAGTTTATATGTATAAGAAGGACTACAACAGAGGAAATTATATACTGACTGTACTGGAATAAGAGTGTGCTATAATATTTTATTTGTTACACAGTTTAACAATGCTTTCACTGAACAAATAATTAATATAACTTACCTCCAAATTCGTGTTTATCTTCGCCGAACAAGCGCTTGGAGTCGTGTAGACTCTGCCTTCTTCGTCGCGACAAATCTGCGAGAGCGTCGATGGACGGACGAGATTTACCCGACAACAGCTCTTCAAGTTCAATCACGCGAGCCTAAGAAACAAACGATTGTATTTGAACTTGGTTCTCACGTAATCACAAATCATGCCTGTTTATCACAGAGTTGATTAGAAGATAGAGGTATACTCATAATACTATAACTTTGAATCTTCTTTTTTAAAATTTATTTTCAGGCACTTTTGAATTGTCAAGAGTCGGTCAGTCCGAAGGAAGAGCGTCGATGGACGGACGAGATTTACCCGACAACAGCTCTTCAAGTTCAATCACGCGAGCCTAAGAAACAAACGATTGTATTTGAACTTGGTTCTCACGTAATCACAAATCATGCCTGTTTATCACAGAGTTGAGTAGAAGATAGAGGTATACTCATAATACTATAACTTTGAATCTTCTTTTTTAAAATTTATTTTCAGGCACTTTTGAATTGTCAAGAGTCGGTCAGTCCGAAGGATGAAGCAAGTTTCACATTCGAAAGCGTAGATCACTATGGACAAGAATGTGCAAGAATCTCCATGAGGGCTCTTTTAAAAGGATAATAATTATTACAAACATATATTAAATCCCATATAATAAAGGGAGCGTCACCCTTTTCCTATCAACAGGGCAGGTAGGTGCAAATTTAGGCTGTTACTGATAAATTCGTCATGGAAGCACTCAATGAAACTTCATCTTGGGAATCGACACAGGACAGGACTACACGCGACTGATTAATCTTTCAGGCAGTCACTTTAACCGCCAAAAACATATAATTCAGTCGCAACACATCCTTTGCTGGACGCTTGGACATAGCTTTAAGGAAGTGAAAGCTTTACCACAACAATGAGTGTGGCGCTGTCCGTATACACACAGCCCTGCAACCTCCACTAGGACGACGGTAAATTCACTAAGTTCACTATTCATATACGAGGTCATCTCACGATAAATTTTCGTCTCCATCAACCAGCCCAGTCCAGTTTATGTTAAAGTCGTGTTCCAGTGTGAGAGAGAGATATAGCTATTCAGGGCGAATGACACTATCCCTTTCACACAAGGGAACCCTCGCTTAACCTTTTGAGTGCGTAATTAGAGACACAATAGTAAGACAATGGCGCGTGAACGCCGGTGTTAATGCGGGGATCAACAGCTTAATTTACTATTTCCTTTTTTTTAATTTTAACATCATGTCTGGCAGTTTTGTGTACTTTATGCGGCCTACCCCAAAGTCCTTTCTTTGGTATTGTTTGTCAAGTCGTTGAGCTCCTTAGTAATCCTGTGTTGAGTTACACAAATACTGACAAATGCTTGCACAGACTGGACAGGTCCACTCAAATCTGTGTGGTTCTTTCCTCAAAAGACTATCTCAGACACCAATCTGCATGGTTCTCATATGATTTGACCATGAAATGTTTGCTGTATGGACTTCAAAAGAGACTGATCCCCGAGTTTGTTTGGTGTTTCTTCTCAGGGTAGCCAGCTAGGAAACACCGGCCTCATCTAGTTTAAATTGACTAAAAAATTTATGTGTAAAAGTGATTTTTAAAAACATCAAACACAATCAAGAACATCAAACATACCTCTAAAGTTTCCTTAGCCTTTCTGTAGAGTTCGATTTCATTGCCATCATTCTGCAGCGAGCACTTGTGTTTCAACTCTTCTATCTGTTTGGTTTTCTCGCTGATAGTCTTATCATCTTCGTTCTTTTGTTTTTCTAGCCTGAAAGTCATTTATATCACGGATGTTATGGACATGAAATTTCGGATCTGGATACGAATAAACATACCTATACATAGGAATAATATTATATAATGGTTACGGATATGAAGTTATTTCGGACTAGCTTTTGCTCGCGGCTTCGCTCCCGTCAACTGACTACTCTATTCTGCTCTACCCAACTACCAATTTCTTTAATTTTTTCTTTCATAAGATCTCCTGACAATAACGAACAAACAAAAAAAAAAATAGTGAAATCGGTCCAGTCGTTCACGCGTGATGGCGTGACCAAGGGAAATAGGGATTCATTTATATATATATATATATAGATTATCCGTTAGTTTCGGTTATGTATATTAGAAATTAAAAAGTAAAGCATCAAAGCAACAAATAGCAAGATTTGACTTAGAAACAGAAACTTTTAATTTTGTGTGTGTGGTGGGCGAAAAATGCCTCTTATCAATCCTCCTCTAGATATTCATGCATATATTGGTTTATCGATACTGATATAGCACACGCTTTAGCGAAGCATATTGCCAAAAATATTTACTACAGGTTCTGACTTCTGAATACAATGCTTACCAAAAATTGCGAAACATTTGTATATCATGACGTAAATTAATATTGTGATTTATACAAAAAGTAAACTGTGGTACAAAATATATCATTTTGTTTGAACTAATCATTGGTGACATGGGAAAACAATAGAATTTGTTACCATAACAACTATGTATTGCCACGATATATAAACAAGTGATTTCATTGATTAATATGATAAGATCGCTTCAATCTCGCAATCGGGTAGGTCTAACACGCTCTAACGTGCCATAAATTTTGTCACTGTCATAATTTTAATTTAGAAACACCTATGCTCTTACTCATGAATTTTCGCTAACCCACAGATATTTTCTTTCTCATATAAGTACCTAAAATACTAAGTTCCCATACATCTAATATAAATTATAATTGTTATAATCAACTCACCTCATTATCATTCTGGTCTGTATCTCGGCGGTCTTCTCATGCGTTTTAATATTAGTCTCCAGTCTATAGCATTCCCTACATTTATCTTCTAACTGTTGCTTTAACTCCATATTCTGTTTCAACAAATTCTTTACTTCCACATTCAAATTCTCTATTACCATACCATTTTCTCGTACAGATTCTCTCAGTACTAATATATCTGAAGTCATCTTATCCATTTCAATGTTATTCTGTTTAAGTGTCTCACCAGACTTCATCAATTCACTAGCGTAGGAGTCTTTTTCTTTAATTATCGCTTCATTGGTTGCTTTTAAGTGTGCAAGGTCATCTTGCATTACTTTTACACTTTCGACTAGTTCAGCAAATTCTTTTACTTTGTTTTCATTTTCATGGATTTCCAATTCAAGTTTTGAGATTGTTTTCTCTTTCTCATTGATGGTACCCTTCAGTAAATTGACTTCTTCTGATAACTTTTCTATGAGATCAACATTCACTTCATTTTCTTTAACTTTGCTTTCGTATACTTCATTCAAATCTTTATACAACGCACTTTGGTCTTGTAATTTGTTATCTTTGTCAAGTAAATCAACGGTAACAGCGTTGTTAATTTCCTGTAAGTTTTGACAACGTGATTTTAGTTCCTCTATTTCCTTTTGTTTTTCTACTATAATTTGTTTTGTACTTATTACTTCTAAGGCAAGATTTTCTTTCTCTTTTTGTGCATCGAGGCTAATGGCGTTTTTATGTTGGGCAATGCAGCGCTCAAATAATAGGTCAATATTAGCACTAACTGGCAATGTCAAATCAAAGTCTTGATTTTTAACTACATTAAGTTCAACAAGTTTGTTATAACCGTTGCTGATTGTATCAGTTAATTCCTTGTCTTTCTTGACTATGTCTAACGTGACTGCGTTACTTATTTCGTGGATTCTCTCTTTTTGTTTCTTGAGTAAATTGTATTCTTCTTCTTTCGCAGACAACTGGCTCTTCATGTTTTCTAAGTTTTGATTGACAGAGCTTAACTCTTTTGTAACATTTTCCATGTGCGCTTGTAACTTGGAGTATTTTTCCATAATCTCGGTCAAATGAATTTGGTGCTTGTTAACAATGTTATCGATAAGAGTTTCGAGAATTCTCGTACTGGACAAACCTAGTTCAGTGTCTAAGACATTAAAGAAATTGTCTTTGTACATATTTACCAGTTTTGTTACGTCTGCATCAGTAAACCTAATAATGTCTTGGTTTAAGATACTAATATTATTTTTAATTTGCGATAGAGCTTTTACAAAAGCACTATTATTTTTATCTTTCTGTGCCAATTCTGCAGTTACTTGAGAATATTTTTCTTTTAAGCTGCTGATTTTACTTTCTAACTGGCTTTTAGCTTCATCGTAATCTTTCAATTTATTTGTTAAATTTTCAACTTCGTTACCGTGTTTAGTTATTAAGTGTTCGTAAAACGTTTTCATGAGATCGATCATTTTAGTATCACGATTGATAGTTTCATTGTCTACACCTGTTTTTTCCGAGTAGTAATTAAAACAGTCTAGTTTATCTATTTTGTACATATCTATGGGGTGTTCCTCAGGAATGTCAGGCATACAACACTTGTTCGACTGAGGGCTGTTAATTGAATAGTCTTTAGTGAATGTGTACATGTTGGATTCTCCCATACTATCATCTAAATCCATTGCGAGATTGCTGCGGTCTAAATGATTTTTAATCGTGACTACATCTTCAGTAATCTCCTTGCAATCTTCTCTGCCCGCATCCAGTTCACTTTGCAGCGTGCAAATCTTGTTATATCTCGATGAGGTATCAGAGTCACTAAGACTTCTGTTAAGTTTTGTATGAGTTTTTGTAAGTCTTAGTTCCAATGCCTTTATAAGATCATCTTTCGATAGGCACTCGGAACAGCTATCAGATATATCTGAAAACTGTTTATCACTGAATTCCTTAACTGATTGTTCTAACTTGCTACATTTATCTAATAGTTCTATATTGATTTTTTTCATACTAACTAATTCTTTGTTCAAGTCATCGGCTTCAGATATGTTTTCCATTACTTGTGTCGATAACGAATCATTTTCATCTTGCAATATTTTTAATTGTTCAGCCTTAATGCTAAGTGTATTGTTTAGTTTAGTAATTTCCTGAATTTTAATAGCGTAATCCTTTTCTAAATTACTTAACTTTTTAACGAGGAGGTCAGTTGAGGGTGTTTCGAGTATCAGATTGTTATATTTTTGTTCGATCTCAGCTTTTTGTGATTTAATGTCTAACAATTCTTCAGAAAGTAATTTTACATCGTCACATAATTTTTCGTAAACATGTTGTAAATCTTCTTGTTTTTTACAGTTTTCACATTCATTATTAGCACTAATGTTATGACTCTTCGGAACTTGATTAATATTTTCATGGTCACCATTACTTATCTTGATGGGGCTTAACTGTGCGTCTGTCATTGACTTTTCCACTTCAGCGTATTTATCAACTATTTCGCGTAGTTTAACATTTTCCTCATTCAAGATATTTAATCTCTCATATATGTTCATTTCCTGATTTAAAATTTCCATTTGATTTAACTCATTCGTTTGGCAAGAAGCTTCATTGTAGAACTGGGTCAAATCTAAACAAGTTTGATCTTGAGCAGTCAAAGTATTATCAGCTGCAGTAGTAATTGTAATATTTGTATCGAGCATCAAAAGATCTCCGTCTAAAGTAGATTCATTTTTAAAGTTAGGAAGAGCAGTACTACTGTCTAGTACATCTGGTAGTGAGTATCGTTTAAAACTGGCGTTTTGTTGATCGACTATAGACTGATCCCCTCTCAACAAAATCATTAGTTCACGTAATTGCTTCTTGAAGTCAGGTATGTCTCTTTGACACACATTGTGAAAGCGGCTGTGGTGATGTTGTAGTCCTTTAACCTGTGATTTTAAAACTCTATTTTCGGCGGTAGTAGTGGCTGTTAATATTGCAAGGTTTGTTTTATGGTTAACAATTTTCTTCTGCAATTCGTGCGCAGGTGCAGCGAGAAGCTGTATTTCTTTGCGTGTTTCCTCTTGTTCTTGAATTAGACATCTGTTGACAGTTTCCAATTGCTCTAAAAGCTCAACGATTTTATAGTTTTCTTCTCGAGCGGCTTCCAGTTCTATAGAGAGTTCACTACATTTGCATTCGACAATGTAGTTTTGATCACTTTGTTCTGAATATTCTTTTGAACTCACGGTTGTATTAGATTCAACATCCTTAGGTTGTATGTAATCTACTATTTTATTACAGCAAATCGTTAATAGGCTAGGAGGAGACGCTAGATCATCAGAAGTGGTGATATCACCAGAGTTTTTTTTACTATTAGTTACATCTTTATTGTCAACATCATAGGAGTCTTTGTGTTCATAAGTTATTATTGAACCTAAATCAGTTTTATGTCGAACACTTGGAATGCTAGCTTTAAGTTGTCTGTTTTCTAATATTAATTCGTCTATCTGCTGTTTCATTATGCAATCATTACTTTTAAATTGTTCCTTCCAGTGTTTAAGTTTTTCTTCTAAGCTTGTTAGTTCATCAGCCTTTAATTGAAGTTCTTCCTGTAAGTTTTGTACGACGCGTTGAGTCATTGACAGTTCTTTATTAAGTTCTTTATTATAATTTTGATTTTCTGTTAATTTATTAGTCAATTCACCATTCTTGCTTTCAACCTGAGATAGTTGTTCTACGAGACTTAAATTTTGTTGTGTTAGTTCAACTATTTCTTGTTTAGCTTCTAATAATATTTCATTTATTTTGATATGTTCGTCGTCGTCGTCATCATTTTTCGAAGTGATAAACGTGATGTGACTTCCTATTTTGTCCAATGTTAAAAGAATGCGTTCGTAAATTTTATTACAGTCATTATCTTCTTCGCCCCTTGTATCGTTTTGAATATTATATTTGGTTGTGAATTTAGTAATTTTTTCAAAGATACTACTTAATAACTGATCTCGCTCTTGGATTGAATAGTTGACTTGTTCCTTAAATATACAAAACTCTGAAATTTTGTCTTCTAGCAAGCGTTCTCTTTCCTCTAGCGTCATAGTAAGATTTTCAAGTTCATTTTTCCTTTCAACTAATTTAGCTATTGTTGTATTGCACGTTTGTATATGTTCTGTCGCATGTTCTAAAGCAGCTTCCAGATTTTCACTATCAGAATTTTTCGAAAGTAGCTCATTTCGTGTTATGTCGAGCTCATTGTTTAATTGATTTATTGTTTCAGTTAATGTTTCTATTTCCTGCCTTTTACTACCTTCAATGATTTTAATGATATCTATTTGTTCCTGCAGTGTTGACATTTCTGTAGTATGTTTCAAATTAAGTACTTCTAACATAATTTTCAAATCATTGTTATTCTTTTCAGTATCTTCTTTTTCTTTGACAACAGTCTTGGCAACATTTTCTAAAGTATTTAGACTATTACTTAAAACATTAAAGACATTTACAAAATTGTCAATCATTTCTGGTACTTCTTGCATGTTACCAGATAAAGTGGTGAGTATCAGTTGTGACTTGAACACGGCAGCTTTAGCATTCAGCAAATATTCATTTGATTCTCTATCTTCTTCCTTCAGAGAAGATATGAGATCATCTTTTTCGGATATTTCTTTTTCTAGTGCAGCAATTTTTTCTGTCATATTCTCAATTTGTTCCAACAATTTATTATTAATTTCAGATATTTCTTTTTCGGCAAGTTCATTTTCTGCTATAGAAACTTTAAGCATATCATTTACTTCTTTCAGATTTTCAGCGGAACTGGTGATTTCTCTATTCAACTGTTCAAGTTCACTAGTTTTATGTTCAGAAATTGCCAGTTTTTCGGTAAGTTCTTGTTCGAGAGTTTTGAGAACATTCTTTTCATGCATTAGTTTGTTGATGCTTGTTATATTTTCAGTTATTTGCTTATTCAAGCTATCCACCTCTTTCGTTTTGGATTCAAGCGTTTCTATTAGGGTTTTATTTTCGTGTGTTACGTCGCTGTTCATTTGCGCCGATGTTCTTAATTCGTTAATTTCTTTATTACGCGTTTCAAGGGAAAGTTTAAGAGAGTGAATGATATTTCTCATATTTTCATTACTAGCAATAAATTTCTCTTCATTAGCAATCATATTTTCTAATGTACTGTCGTCAAGGGCAACGGTTGGTAGATTTTCTTTTTGGGTTAATTTTATTTGCAATTCTTGTATAAGACTGTTGTAGTTATCTATGTCAGTTTTCGCGGTATCTAAATTTTCTTTTTGGTCTTTTATGGTCGAATTTAGTGTTTCTATTGTAGCTTTGAGGAGAGAATTTTCACTGTCCATTAAAGAGAGTTTTTCATTGAAAGCCGTTACTTCTTCCTGGAGACATTGGCTGCGTTCTTCTAGCAAGGATATTGTCTGTTGCTGGGCAAAGATATTAGCCTCTAACTCTATGATGGTTTGGTTTTTTTGGTTCAATTCAGATTGTGTCTCAGCAAGTAGTTCATTCAAATTATTATGGTCAGATTCATCGTCATTTGTATTGACAATGCTTTCATTGTCACTATTGACAAGAGAAATATCTTTAGAAATATCCATGAAGTGTATCTCCTTATCCAGCGTACGGGATAATACTTTGCCTATTGATTACAAGAAAAAAAAAAGTTCATAAATAACAAAAAAAAAATAAGTAAACAATCTAAAATACTGTTCCAATTCAGAATCTCAGATCTTTCATAGTCATGTTTAAAAACTGAAAACTCAATGTAGTACAAAAACAAAGATCAACTTTGATTACCAACCACTAAAGTATATAGTTGAGTAAGTGAAAAAGGATAGAAATGATAGCCATTTTAGCATTCATGTAATTTTTAAGCTAATGTTTATTACCATAAATATCGTGCATTTTTTACACTACTAACTTAATATGTTCTATCTGTATGACATACAGATTCGAGCTATTTATTTTGGTTCTAAAATTCTGAATTCACGTACTGCGTCCTATAGTCTAAACTTACCAATATCTTCATTTTTCTTGTTCTTCCCATTAAGTTCTTCCAGCAAAGACAACAGTTCTTCTTCTCTAAGCTTGGCTTTCTTCCGGAGAGTCTCGTAACTTACTTCTGCGTCAGTGAGTCTAGTGTTGTAGTTGTCACACTTTGATTGTAGCTCGGTCTATGAGAACAAAGCGCCACTATAAATACTGAGGCAGCTGTTCAGTTTATTTACGCTCGCGAATATCGGATAAATGAAGGGAACAGCTGCTTTTTTTAGAATTATCTTTTATTGAAATCTAATGCCTGGATAAAAACTGGCTAGTCATTGAAAATTAACCCTGTATAATGTATACAGCATGGCATAATAAGCCTGTACTGTTCCCACAGCTGGGATTTAGGCTTCAGGCTCTTTGAGAGAGTGGTAATAAATTTTAGAATATTTTTAAATGTATACAAGAGACTACATGTTAACTATTTCGTTGCCTGTTCACATTTGCAAAACGTAAAAACTTGACATATGCGTTTCCATTTCAATGACAAATCTGCCTTCAAACAGGAATACAAATATGCTCCATGGCGGCAATAATATAGAGTGGCAAATTAAACTATCAAAAAAAAAAAATGGCGCCAGTGACTGAAAAGTTGAAAGGCAATCGTTTGTCTTGGTATGGTCATGTGAAGAGGAGGGATGAAACGCATGTTACTAAAAAAAATCTGAATATACTTGTAGATGGATGGAGAGGGAGGCCAAAGAAAATATGGATGGAATGTGTGAGGAGCGATATGAAAGAAAAGGGAGTTAGTGATAGTGTGACGGGTGTCAGAACAGAATGGAAGAAAAAAACGTGTTGCGCCGACACCTAGTAATGTGGGATAAGGGCAGGAAGAAGAAGAAGAAGAAGAAAGTTCTATTGCCGATGGAATCTATTGCAGTATGTCAAACCACCTAAACTTTTGTTTTGTTACTGGAATAACAAAATAAAATGCTCTTACCTTACTGGAGGTTAAACTTTGTATAGCTTCCTCAGCCTGCTTAATTTTACTTTTCATATGCTCTACTTCCAAATCCTTCTCTTTGCTTTGCTTACTCATTAATTCAATTTGGTCTTGCAATTTCGCTATCACAGTCGTATTATGCTCTAATTTTTCTATATATTCAACCTGAAAAAGAATGATCACAAAATATTAGGCGTGAAAGACTTCTTTCAGTCACGTCACCGTCCAAGTCGCCGATCAGTCACGTTTTTGTTATATTTACTGTAGAGCAACAAATATCATAATTTCTAGGATACAAACACTAAGACACTGCTTAATAATACATACAATTCAGTGAACATCTGTGTCTGAAATAGATAACAAAATATTTGTGTTTCAGACAGTAGCACTCTTCCCTTGAAGGTTATAACATTTAACTGTATACAAGACAGATCACTAATCAATTAGTAAACTACAAGTTGTATGTGTTGATCAGTCACGTTAACATTAAGAAATTAACTGTGTGGAAACTAAAGAGACGCGCCAATAGTGACGTGATGACGTGAACTGCTGACATCCTACGACTTGGCTACAAAACTGTATTTTTTGACTTGATTTGTCTAGAGAGTGACCTGATATACTTGTGTAACCAAAGACCTATAGGGTAAAGGGTTATTAGCTTACGAGCCCAAACGAAAATCAAAAAAATGTGTTTAGTTTATTGACCTCTATCTCTACAATGTAATGCAAATAGTACATTTTAATACAAGTGGAGAAAATTTGTCCTTGTGACCGAGGCGGCATTGTTGCGGGGGCGAGTATGCGCACTTTTCCGCACTAGTGCGAAAAACAGTAAATTGCGTGCCTAAAAGCAGTGGGATAAGAGCGAGTTTTCGAGTAAGTGTATTGAAAAATTTATATCGAGACGAATAAGACCCGCGTATCCAATCTTCAAATTTTTCGTCGTAGGCATTCGTCTTTTTTATCTGAATACGTCAGAACTCTACGAAAGTCACTGTACAGTAACAAACCATATTTATGATAGTCAGTACAGAAGCAAAGATCGACACATACTCTACCCATGAATATGGCTTTCAAAATGTTCAGTGAACTTACCACACTAGGAGAATACATTTTTTCTCTTTCAGTCAGTTCAATAATGCCTTTCAGATTCCTCTCAGCCTCTTTCGCATTTCGCCTCAGTATGCAGGGTGGAGTTTTTGTTGCACCTGAAAGTATCGTCATATCGTTATTAAAACTTGATAAATGGCATCAATCCATCATCACTGACAGGACTATTGTAAGCCAATGAACATCAGGCTTATTGGCTACAACAGTCCAGTCTAATAGTAGTAGTGGTGGTAGACCAATCGAAAATAATAGTTAATATTATTGTCTCGCATGACGAGAATTTCGTGAAAGCCGAGAAAGATAGTAAATCAAGTATCTTGACTTGGCTCGCAAGGTTGTCGACATATGGAATATGTACTCAGCGATAACTGTACTGAGAGTCGTGTGAGCTAAATGGTTTAATAGAATAGAATATAATAGTATTTATTCGATGCAGGCAATACAATAGGCAACAATAAAAAAAGAAGTACAGATTTACAATATAGTTGCGCTGAGCTTGCCCGAACCGAAAGGGTCGCCAACTCAGCAATTGCTGGGCGTCAGACACCCAGCGCTGATTTTCAGCTGGCACCCCTCAGTGACGCACGGATGATGGTAAATAAATATAACATAAAAATAAACCTTTATAAAAATAAACCTTACTTTAAAAAATTGATACAAGTGTATTTGTGTGATAATTTTGCTTTTATAAATATTATAATATAGGCATTATAATAGCCAATTAACATCTTAGGAGATTCCTTTCTCTGGAGCCCTATACCGATGGGATAGCCCTATATCGTCACCTGTATGGCAAAGTTGCGAATCTGCCGTTTTCGCGAAAATCTGTTTTTTGGTTTAACGTAAACCCAATATGTACGTGAGGATGGACCTCAAACTTTACCTAACAGTAGGCAGCCGTCATTCATATTACACCAGAAGCAGGGGTCAGCTATCGACGGTCTTGAGAACGCTCGCCAAATCCTCCAAGCCGACTCATGTTATGGGCCCGACAGTTTATAATCAGCTATTTCTGGTGCCCCGACTATAGGGAGCTCAAAGCTCGTTTGAAAAATGGCTTATCGAGCAAGCTTTCTATTCTTTTGACGAATTTATGATTTAATTTAATTTAACTTTGACGATTGAATATTATTTTAATTGTTTGTTTTCTTGTATTTTCTTTTATTTGTTTGACATTCTTTATTATTTGACATTGTATGTAATCATTTGTTGACTAAGTGTAATGTAACATTCTGTATATGGCTTGTAAGAATCCCTTACCAATAAACTACTATGACTACTATGAGTATGACTATGGTAATACACAATCTTACAAAATATCAACTATGTATCTATAATAGTGAGATATCATAGCACCATATTTGCGTATCTCAAACATTTGTTGTCAGTCGCCATGGCAAAATAACGTAGTGTAGATAATATATTTTACCATGACTAACTAAAGTTGTTTTATCAAAAAGTCTGAAATAAACTTGCGAATATTAGTTGATTCTTAACTTTGCTAAAGTATTGCTGAAGCTTACAATGTTTAATAGGATGGCCTATTAAACATTGTAAGGTTCAGCAATACTTGAGCGAATTGTGCACATAGGTAACTTGACCATGGGGTCAGATTACCTATGTGCACAATTCGAATAATTACCATGGTATAACACTCTTTGAAAATTATCAAATGCACAGTGGTAAATTTACCTATGTGACATATTCGTTTATTTGCCATGGTATAATTTTCGTAAAACATATGAAACAGACCACTGTTGAATTGCCTTTTTACTATATTCGTGAACTTATTACAGTATTGCTGTCAACAAATTAAAAATTAGACTATAATAAACTAACTTATGTGTCACATTCGCTATAATGGTGAATGGTGGTCACTTCAATGTGGTGTTATATAGGCCTTAATTATTTCAAACACGTTTTTGGTTTTTAGCAACAATATTACGTAACCTGTCAAGTGCAAATCGGACTCGCGCACCGAGGGTTCCGTACAAAATTACCTATGTAAATGGTTTAATTCCGGAATCGAGTCTCGGAAGATTTTTCCAAAATCGCAAAAATTAATTATTTTACGCTACCGACACGCAACGCCAAGCTAGATTCCGACGGAATAATTTACTAAGTTTTATCAAATCAAACTAATGCCAGTCAAAATCTGGCAAAAATCGTCATAATTGGAAACCAATTTGACTACATTATTTATTATAATAAATAAAAATGGATTTTTTTTTTTTTTTTTGCTGGTGACCTCATGAGTTTTGGCTAAGCTAAACTACTAATGATGGTACAAATATAAATCTTGGTCGAGTAATACAATATGTTTTGCTTAACGTATTACATCAATTTAATTAGGAAATACATTTCTGCATCAGAATTTAGATGTGAAAATAAAATAACTCTATGTGCTTAGAATATAGCGGTTAATGATTACACATAATGATATTTTTATTTTATTTGGGAAAAATAACAGTTATACATTAAAATCTTATACTAAGTTAAAAATATGCAGAAGTTATAATTGTATAACCTACTTTAAATTCTGTCATTACATAATATTTATACTATAGTGGTAGATCGTTGTTGAATTCTTTTTTTTTTTAATTGATATAAACCAGTGCTTGACTGCAATCCCACCTAATGGTAAGCAGTGATGCAATCATTGATGGTGAGGCGCAACCATTTTCCAGAGAAAGAAAACTTGTTGTGAAAACGGTTCTTATTGCAAATGGTTTTAAGACGGTTGTAAGAAATTAAGAAACGAACGTAGAACCTCAACCTGAACACATTCTGATGAAACGGTTATACAATAGCGGTTTAACAAAGCGGCCAATTTAAAAATTAAGAAAATGGAGTGTTTTTGCTAAAGTAAAATTTGTAATTACGTACATTCGCAACTTTACCATACAGGTGACGACATATCGCACCTTCGGTAGAACAAGGGCACAATTGTCAAAAATTGCAAAAATGAGTTAAGTATACAGAAATGCCTTAAAAATAAACTATACGCCTAAAAAGGATATAGTATATAGTTTATATCATGCAAAGAAGAAAAACTTTCGAGCAATATTAACAGAGCAAGACCTCACTGAATGCAATAAATATCTTAAAATAGCTCTCCTGTAAAATAGCAAAAACTGCAATTATGCCCTTGTTCTACCGAAGGTGCGATATATATATATATATATTTCATAGTTGAAATATTTAAAAAAATATAAGTAATTTGTATCTATAGGGTGACTGGCAATTAGTGTACGATACTTAAACACGTGATTGTGCTTAAACAAACAATTTTTATTACGGGAGCAAAGCCGAAATCGCGAAAAAAATATCAGCTGATCAGTACATTAGGCAAACATAAATGTACTGAACAGCTGATTTTTTTTTCGCGATTTCAGGTTTGTTCCCATAGTAAAAGTTGTTGGTTATCATGAGCACAATCACGTGTTTAAGTATCGTACACTAATTACCAGTCACCCTATACAATTGAAAAACTTGACAAATAATAATAAATGGATGTATGATTAATTACCGTAGCATTTGTGAACAGGTGAGCATGTTTGTGTGTCATCTCGCGTCGAGTCATCGTCGTCGCTGTCTGCGAAATATAAACGAATTATTTATCTTAGAGACTACGCTTTCAAAAGACAAAGGGGGAAACTTATACTGATACAAACTTCTGGTATGTTTCGTATAAAAAATAAGAAATTGTTGAAAAAAAAAACTAAAGAAACTTCACAGACCAATGAATTAATTGTCACTGTATATATATATTAATATGACTAATCTTACTTTTATAGGTAATGTTATTGGAATATTCCAATACTGTTACATATAATAGCAAGATTTACTAAAAAGAAACCATATTTTTTTGCGAACAGCTATACTCTATTCACTTCTACATTAGACAAAAGAGGTTCATAGAAACAGGGGTGCACATTTATTTTTCGAGACAAATTCATTTTTTTTTAATAAATAATGGTTTCAATATATAACATTACCTACTTAGATACATTTGATTATTGTAAGGTGAGTACTAAACAGTTAGGTAAATGAAACGGATTTTTTTTTAAATGGCGTATCAACAAGTTTCCTCCTTACAAAATATATGAATTGTAACTAATAGCCTGGGACTAATAGCTGAGTATAATGAAAAACGTTCCAGGTATTGACAACCCCTGCTTCTTTTAGGTTTTTACAAAGGACACTAGTTATAGTACAAGTAAGAACGAAATAATTTATTTAATTAAAAGCCTCATAAATTCAGAAGATGGACAGTTTAAATGAATTCATTTAATTATATTATAACAGTTGGTATATAAGTTGATTATAATAAATTCAGCATCAATCTTAACTGTAATAAAGCACAATATACATTATTGTACTTTTATTACAAAGTGTACCCTAAAACAACCTTTTTTAACTTCTGTCTAATGCTGTCGCGAACAGAGTATAGTTGCGAAGACTTTTGTCGTGTCGTTAGAGAAACGTAAGTTTGCCTGCCCCCCTAGCTAAGTTACGATCGTTTCGTTTGCGTCGAACGCCTCGAGTAGGCCACGCCTCAGATTCCTTTGTTCTGACGTCATCTCAACGCTCAGTCACGTGGTCAGAACAAAGGAATAGGAGGCGAGGCGTGGCCTACTCGAGGCGTTCGACGCAAACCAAACGATCGTAACTTGGCTAGGGGGCAGTTTAGATTAGAGCTACGAACCCAAGCGTGACCTTGTTCTCGCTAGATATTTAATTTTTAGTGTTAGGAGCATTATTAAGTCAAGGAAATGGTATCTGCAGCAATTGAACATTTCAATTTATTCCACTAAGTCAAATTATTGTTAGTGTCCACCTTTATTAAGAAAAGCTCAATAATATTAATACGTTCATCTTTATACTACTACCCTTGATATTCGCTCATATAACATAAAATAAAAGAAGCCTTGTACTAACCAAGTTCAATAACCTCGTTGCTAAAGAAAACGGTACGTATGGGCGGCGGAGTGATGAGACGCGGGGGCTCTTCGGGCACGGGGGGCAGCTTGTTGGTGTCGACCGGGATGGGCGCGAAGTCGGGCTTCACGATCGCAGGGCTGTAAGAGAACATACACTGTTACAATACCTGGACCTTTCTATCGCATTTTTGAGAAGGAGACATTAGTGTCTTGAAATTGAAATATCATGGTAGCCAATATATTGCTTTTTTTTAAAGGCAATAAGTCTTGCTACGCATTACATCGGAGGGTGTGTCAGACTTTTACTGACTAAAAACCCACTCCTGTTGCTTCATTGCCTTTCATACCAGAGCCTAGTTTTCCTTTCAGAAACAAACCCTTGGTCTTAGTAGGCTTCGACCCTGCTGGGCCCCTACGGTTTGCTGACATCTCCATGAGGCGCGCGTGGAACAATAAGCGCCGTCGACGACTTGGGCTCGGTCCTGACGGTTACCGGACGGTGTCGGACGGCGAGTAATGGGTAGCTCGCCGTCCGACACCGTTCGGTAAGCAAATTCGCAAGCCCACGCCTACAGTGGCCGGAAATAAATGTATTAGCTGCCGCCAGTGGCTTCACCCACGTGATAGTAGAGAATTATCCCAAGGGAACAAGGTTTTGTGTGAAAGAGTAACAAACATACATACATACAAATTTTCGCGGTAATAGAATTATATAACCAAAAAAAAAATATATTATGGACTATTTACGCAATTTTGCGACATTTTCGTATTTACATCCAAACGCACAAACAGCCAAAAAATATAAAAAATAAATCACTTACTTATACTTCAAGCTAGGTGTACAGAACTTGGGTATGGTGGCAATGTGCTCGTCATCGGGTATAGAATGTAACGTAGATATAGTTATTCGTCGCGGCTGTTGTAGCTTTCGCCGAGTGCCACTCATTAAATCCACACTGCGTCTTTGTGCAAACCCATTCAATATGAGCTTCTGTAGGTTTTGTATCTTGCTTTGAAGTTTGTAGTTATCTTGCTGTAATAGAAAAAAAAAAAAAATTATAGTGAAAAGGCTCTGATAATTGGACCATTCATTATTAACATCCTTTTAGCTGAAAGTCGCCCATGGTTGAATAAAGTCCCTCCCCCCAAAGACCGGTTCGATGCGTCTCGCATCTATCGGATTATCGCAACCCTCACAAGCGGTCATCGGTCCACCTTGTGGGAGGCCGCGTCAACAGCGTCTTTTGTCATGCGGTCGTCAATCCAGAACCTTTCGACCCCATCGATCATCAGTTCTGCGAGCAATTAGCCCTGCCCACTGCCACTAAAGTTAGGCGGGCTTAGCTTGGTTCTCCTACGGATATCTTTTGGACCAACAAATAATACTAATTTAACCCTTAACCACTGACGTGTCTTAATGTAACACTCCTACTTACGAATGACATTCGTCTATAACTTTAAAAGCCCTCTGTAACAGTAATCACTTAATATAAATGCATTTATTGTTTGTTATACATCAAAACATTTTGTACGTAGTTAACTCGTGCCCCCGGTAGTTAACTATCGGGGGCACTGCCGAAGGATTTTTTGAAAGAAAACGAGTGAGTCCGGTCGCGAAGACGCTTTAATCAAGACTAAATCTAAAAATACTTAAAACTAATTCGAACACAGTGTTCTTAATTCTAGGGACTTATCGCTACCGACCTCGTGTCGCCGGGCGTTAGACATAACATCCCGCGACTCTACCACGAATGCTGTATCAGCGGCGGCCGCCAAGGCGCGTACCAACTAGCACGATGTTATATTAGGTCTTGATACAGCATGCATAACTACGTAAGTTATTAAGACGAATAAAACAATAAAAATATTTATACATAGGAACCAAAAAAAGGGAAAAGAAATATTTAAAGGAGCAACATTTACAACGTGGTCGCTTACAATAGGCCTCATCAGAAGACCCGACATAGCACGAAGAATAGCCAAACTTAAGTGGCAATGGGCAGGGCACATTGCTTGCAGAACGGATGGCCGTTGGGGCCGAAAGGTTCTGGAATGGCGACCACGTACAGCAAGACGTAGCGTTGGAAGGCCTCCTACAAGGTGGACCGATGACTTGGTAACGGATGCGGGAGTCCGATGGATGCGAGACGCACAGGACCGTTCATTGTGGCGACACTTAGGGGAGGCCTATGTCCAGCAGTGGACGTCTATAGGCTAAAATGATGATGATGAACATTTATAGCATGAATAATTAAGAGGGCCCTTCCCCACTCGTCTATCGTCAACCTGAGTTTAATAAAAAGGCAATGCGAAAACAGATAATACCAGGAAGCTCTGCTGGTACCCGGTAATACCGTCATATACTCGAATATTACACAAAACTTGTTCCAGGAAATACGTGTTTTTTTTTTTAAACTAAAAGTTTTTTGAAAAAATTTTCGTCATTCAGAATCTTGATTAAATTTGCAAGGATTGTATTGTAATATTTTTTTTTTTAATTTTTAATTTTTTTGTACATTATGTAGGGTCAAATTTCATGCCAAATAGCAGACTATCAGAGGTCTTTACTGGATTAGTTTTACACAAATTTATATATTGATTTCAATAGAAGCCTAGATAATATCCACAAGATATGTGTTACCAAAATATCTAATTAAAAAATGTTTAATAAAGTCATAATCGCGTAAGAGCGGTTGTATGAAAAACAGTGAAAATGTATGTCGGTTGGATGCTCTTAAAAAAAAAACAAGCTCGTAATTAGGGACACGATATCGAATAGAAAGTATCGATACTGTACTTATGAGTAGTATCGAAAAAAAAAACTGGGCAATTGCGAGTCAGACCAGCGCACTGAGGGTTCCGTACAAACTTACCAATTCCCGAATTGAGTTACGAAGATTTTTCCGGATCGCAAAAAAAAAAAAATTGTAACGTAACTACTTCACAGTTTTCAGATTTTTTCCTATACTAGTGCTATGAGACCTTGCTTCATGCTAAATTTCAGGATTCTAGATTAACGGGAAGTACCCTATGAATTTTGATTCTCTTGAGTGTCGAAATACACGTTTTTTTGCAACATAATCTATTTTATTTCGTTAAAAAAATTATTTTTTCACAGCTTCAAAGGACCGCAGACAGGAGGAATATGGTTTTAATTTCAACTCGATGCCTTCACGCGTTCCCGAGATAAAAGGTCTTGACAGACGGACAACACAGTGATCCTATAAGGGTGCCGTTTTTTCCTTTTGAGGTACGGAACCCTAAAAAGTATCGTATTCGTAAAAGTATTGAAACAAAAGTATCAACACTTGTCTTATGTTTTTTTGCATTTTGCGGGTCACAGTGCCACTCTGACCATAGGTATACCATATAAATAATCAGGAACCATAAAATAAAATATTTAACGTTTCGTCTTTCAGATTTAAGAAGATTTAACTTTAACTACCTTTGATTACGTTTCTTTCCTAAGATTTAGGACATGCACAAAACAAAATAGAAATTCAAATTTTTTTTTGCTGTATAAAAAAATAGTAAGATAAAAAATTGAAAACAAAATTATTATTGAAATTTATGGGATTTTACATTGTAATAATTTTAACAAACCTCAAGATTTTTCTTGCTCTCCAACTGTGCTTGAAGCTTGCACATCTGCTTGGTGAGACGCTGGATCATAGTAGAATCAGCTGTGGCCACAGCATTCACTTCCGGCTTGTTCTTTATTGCTTTAGCTCGGTTCGCGAATCTATGATAAAAACACAGTAACTTTAGTAAGTTTCTTCAGATTGTGACCAGATAGCATTGTGAGTCTGACGTGGGCGAAGCGCCATAGCACAAGCTAATTAATAATAAACCCAAAGCTGTTAGAGATTTTAGTGGACACCACAGAGGATATCCATGTTGTGGTGTAACTTTGGTTAGGGTTATGTCCAGCAGCAAGCTGCGATTAGTCTCTTTAGAAAAGTAACAATAGTAACTTACTGCAAAGTGGAAATAGTTTCTTCGACAGCAGCAGGTGTGATAGCGCATATGATACTGGTCTTTGCGTTCCCGCCGAGAGAGTTTTGTAGGATACGGGTCAGTTTGCTGTCACGGTAGTTTGTGAACCTGAAGTAAAAGATGTCATCTAAGTCAGTTACTTTTTGATGTAAATACATCTTAAAAATTGCTTCTATAGTGGGAGGCAATTAAAAAAAACCGGGCAAGTGCGAGTCAATCAATCTTGCCTATGAAAACAATTCAATTTCAGAATTGAGTTACGAAGATTTATCCGAATCGCAAAAAGTTTTTCTTTTGTGAAGTAACTACAAATTTACAGTTTTCAGATTTTGTCCTATACTTATGCTATGAGACCTTGCTTCATGCAAAATTTCAGGATTCTAGGTCAACGGGAATTGGGAAACCCTATGACTTTTGATTCCCTTGAGTGTCGAAATATACGTTTTTGCGACATAAACGGCCGTATCTTTTGTTTCATTAACTCAGAAGTTTGGTTTTTTTCATAGCTTCAAGGGACCACAGACCTGAGTATATGGTTTTAATTTCGACTCGATACCTCCACGCGTTCCAGACAGACTGACAGACAGACGGACAACAAAGTGATCCTATAGGGGTTTCCGTTTTTTTCTTTTGAGGTACGGAACGCTAAAAACGAATGATAACGAAATCGGGGAACTGTAACATTAATAATAATATAACAGATTAAGTGAGCATACTTGTTTGGATCTTCAGAAAGCTGCTTGATAACAAGCGCGAGTGCTGACAGCGACTTGTTGATATGCGTGCCTTCCTTGAACCGAATGCCGGTAGCGCCTGTCTGGCCGCTGCGCTCCGAACCAGCCAGGTCCACGAGGTTCAGTTGTGATACATTCACGCAGCCCGGGTTCTCTTCACCTTCGATGTGCTCGCGCGATTCTATTATCTAGAAGATAGAAAAGGTGCTTTTTATATTGGGTTAATGACAGAAAGAGAGAGAGCTTATTAAAGCTCCTCTCCTCCGATGTATACCAGAGATGTTTACGAAGGTTCGATTCCAAAATCGGTTCAGATTTTAATCGCAACTTATATCGGAGGTAAAAACAAGTTTAAACTTGTTGCGCAGGGAACCTGCCTATCCCCGTGCCTTGTATGATTAGTCATACATAATTGTTTCATCGGACGCTTCTGCCTCCGCCTCCGATTTCGATAAACCAAATTTAAAAACTCCGGTGCCGTTACATCCCTAATGCCCCGTTTATACGTGGGCCCAGCCTCGGCCAATTGCCATCCCTAGCCATTGTGTAAACAAGGAAACCCTGTTTAAACAATGGCGATTGGCCGAGGACGGGCCCATATGTAAACGGACTAAATGCATACTGTGAAGGACCAAATAGCTTTCTAGACGTTTCTCATTGAATGTATGTTCAAGCACCGCGTACCGAAAATTGCGATGTGCTTGTCTATAAAAAGACCAAAGTTTTAAAGAAAAAGCTCGGAGCATAATTTGAAGGCAGAGGCTATCATAAAAAAATACCAGAACTATATAAGCTTAGTTCCAGCTTAGTTCCAGGCTTATCCCAACTGTTAGTACCTACTATTGCATTTGATTTACGGGCAGGAAAGTCGTGACAGCTACCTATAGTTTATGAGGTAGCTACACTGTAAACAAACTTTGGATAGACCTTCATTGTTCTATCAGAACAATGAAGGAAGCAAGTTCTGTTGATTTGATGAAAATTTTCTGCTCTGAGTGCATTTTACTCAATAGCTGCCACGTCACTCGTTAGGTACATGTACCTCGCACTACCTCACGCTAGTGAAATAATATTAATTTTGAAGGTTAGACCGATCTTCAAACGTATAGGTAGAAGGTAAAAATAAAGTGAGGTAGTGTTTAAGGTGAACAGTAGTATGTCACAGCGTTTTCATGTCAGAATATTTAAAAAAACTATAGATTCATCATGCGGTTAAGATCTGAGAAAAAGCAATACTCTTAATGAAGACACTGCTGGCAGGCTGCTCTTTTCTTATGTCTTTAAATGGTATTTCAACCATGGTATTCTATTAATAATGAGCTTCCAAAACCTATTTCTGTACTATTTAAGTAAATAAACTGCTTGAATGTGGGTGTATCTTCTTACATCAGACTATGACCAAAAGAGCTGCATAATGATTAAGGTCGAATGCCAAATTGTAATCCCACACAACGTTACTCAAGTAGGTACAAATAATGTTTTTATGTTTAACAAACTTAATATAGATATGCGCGGTTTGAATTAAATAGCTCATTATCAGTATAATCTTGTGTCTTTATCTTTCTTATCCTTCTCTTCTTTAGCAAGTTCATGGCACATAATCTTTTGAAAAAAAAAAAGTGTTTTGTGTGTGTTTCATATTATAAAAAATAATATGAAAAATATTTTACTTAGCAGGTTTCGCATTAATTACAAATTTTAAGAGAGAACTTATAATTACGGCACGGTTTCCGCTGTGGTTGAACGATTGGCTGATGCGTTGCTGAATCGAATCCGCAACATGGGTTCGATTACCGCGCGGAAGAAATATCATGTATGAACCTACAGATAGTTGGTCTAGGTGTTTTTTAAATGTTTGTGAACGCAAGTAATTCCTAGTGTGGGGTAACGTTTCTTAAAACAAAAATAGAAGGTATTAAAAAGGCGGATGGATTGAAGATGATGAGACATTTTACGAGATAAATCACAGTGTTGTCTTTTTTAACCCAATAGTTGACTAGTAGAGAATGCCTTGTGGCATTAAGTCCGCGTATGTACCACCACTGTTTAAATGAAGTTTAAGCTGTTGATCCCCGCATTAACGCCGGCGTTCACGCGCCATTGTCTTACACAATTATGGCGGTAAGTCCCTTCTTTGAGGCGTGGTTGGAAAGACCTCACGGCGTCCTCACCTTTCGCATGACGCAGGTTCTCACCGAACACGGTAAGTTCGGGAAGTTCCTGCACCGGATTCGTGCGGAAGCGACGCCCGGGTGTCGCCACTGTGTGGACCGCCCGGAGGACACGGTGGAGCACACGGTGGAGGTGTGCCCCGCTTGGGCAGAGCAACGCCGTGTCCTCGTGGGGGCGATCGGCGGCGGCGATCTCTCGCGCCGGGCTTTGGTACAGGCCATGGTCCGGAGCGAGGAGGAGTGGCAGGCGGTCGCCTCCTTCTGCGAAGCAGTAATGCTAGCAAAGGAGGCGGCCGATCGCGTGAGGCAACGGTCCTCACGCCCCAACCGCCGCCGGGATTCCGATCCCGATTTCCGGCCACCGTAGGCGCGGGCTTGCGGACGGCGAGCAATGGGTAGCCCACCGTCCGACCGTCCGGTAACCGTCCGGACCGAGCCCAAGTCGTCGACGGCGCGTATTGTTTCACGCGCGCCTCAGGGAGATGTCAGCAAATCGTAGGGGCCCAGCAGGGTCGAAGCCTACTGGGGCCATGGGTAGTGTGAAAACGAAACCCGGGGCCCTGGGACGAAGGCAACGAAGGAACAGGAGTGGGTTTTTAGTCAGTAAAAGTCTGACACTATCTCCTGCTCCACCCAAGAGCGGGATTTGTCATTTAGATGATTTTCCCACCTAAAAAAAAAAAAAAACTATTGCGTCTCTAATTACGCATTCAAAAGGTTAAATAAATAAATGACGAAAGATTGGAGAAGCTTATGTTCAGTAGTGGAGTGCAAAAGGCTGGTGATGAGATATTTTATGGTTTTGCAAACTAAAGAGTGATATATATCCTTACATAATATAAAACAAATTCCCCCATCGCTGTAAGAACGCAATAATTCCTAAAATTACTGAATGAATTTTCAGTGCATTTTTAGATGTGCAGTTTTCACCACTAAACCAAGTGGAAAGAACAAGGTCTAGGTCTAGGTGAATAATACATGCATATTATAGTAGTCAAAAGCCGAGAATTTCAAAGATTTCTAACACCCGTGCGACGCTGAAGCGGGTCGATAGTATTATATATATAATCAGCCTTATTATGTCCCCACTGCTGGGACTCAGGCCTCTTCTTTAGGAGAGGGAATGGGCCGTAGTCCACTACGCAGGCCCAGTGCGGATTGGTGGATGTCTCATGTCTTTGCTAGTATTAATATAAAATAGACAACCTGCCAAATCTGCCATACTGAAGATACTGAATTATTTTTATTATGATATAGTACTTACTATTTGGAATATGGAATGGGATCTGCTACTCTGTTCATTCATATTTGTGGCGCCCTTCTGCCTATTTGCTTCACCCTAAAATCACACACGAAGTTCATTGATGCAAATTATTTATTAATAATAATTTGTAATATGTAGTAATAACCTAATACTAAATAAGTAAGTAGTCGATGCCGAAATTTATAAACGAACTAGAAAGCAGGATCTGTCTAGACTTGAGTGAGCAACTCGCATCAAATGGCTGAAAGGTGAAAGTATTGTAAAGTAATAAACAATGAATTTTTTACATAGTAAATTTTTAGATATGATTATTTCTAATATTTTAGCTTTTTCTCGCGGCTTCACTTTAGTGGTATATATAAAGAAACATTCCGGAAGAAATGATCGTAAAATCTTATCAGAATAAGTTGACTAATTAAAAAGAAAATAGCTGAAAAAATAATTACTTTATGCCTAACTGACTATATTACTTACTAATGAAGTAGAGGAGCTTGTAGTTACTGTGGAACTTGAAAGTTAAGCAATGCTTGCAGAGGTCAGCCCGTGGATAGGTGAAATGGTCACCTACCATGCTTTGGAAAGCACATTATGTTGTTGGCCACAGCTGTCATTTGGTAGATTTTTGACAGTTGTTAGGGTAGTCACAAGCTTGAAAAACTGACCTTATTGTTCATGTACTGTACCTTATTGTTCATGTACTGTATACTGGAATGAGCTGCATTCCACACAACTAGTAGCCAACCCGAAAGCTAGGAAGGTTAGGCAGATTGATTTAGTGAAGTGAAGGTGAATTACAATACCTCTTTCATGACCTCAAGAACTTCTTCTGGTGAAGATGTGACTTTTTCAGTGGCATCTACCTTGATACCCCCTTGTAATGATTCATGGATCTTGATATTGTCTTTGTCAATATTAAGCAGATCCTTCACTGTTTCATTGTAAATTTCTATGTAGGATACTCTGAAAGGAGTTTCAAGAATAAGAAATCATTTGACTGTTTTATCCGTATCAAACAAATGGAGCAATAAAAGTTTTGATTAAATTTTGGTTATTGTTTTAAATTTTTCATTAGTTACATACTAATGTGTTGCCAAATATATCCAGTATGAACATCCCCGCACGAACGCCGGCGTTCGTGCGCCATTGTCTTACTATTGTGTCTCTAATTACGCTACTCAAAAGGTTGAAGTTTCTATTTGTATAACCTTCCTTCCAAGGAATTTTGTATATTAAGAAAGTAGTGTTTATTTAAAAGTATGCAAAAGAAGGATTATTATTTGCTTATTTATTTATTATTTATTTTGCTTACTAAAAATATCATAATTATTAATTAGACAACATGGCAAATCTTTCACATGTAAAGTCAAACAGGAAACAGAGTGAATAGGAATGCAAGAGTAAATAAGAACAAAAAATTGTAGATCATGTTATTAACAATTTTTCCAAAAACAAAAATATTTGTAAAATTTTTATTTAGTTAGTGCTTTTATCAGAAAATCACAAAATTGCTGATACCTTTTTTCTTTGCACCCATCGAAATCAAAATAAAAAATGTATATTCAGGTAATATCAGAAATAATATTATTATTAAATTATTCTAAACAGGATACTCGCAATGGGCTGGTGGATTTAAAAAAAACTTTATTTAATAATAACATTTTTCACTAGTGCAAAATATAAAAAACATAAAAATACAGTTAGGTTTTGGGTCAGTTTTTCAGAGCAAACTTAACCATATTAATGATAGGGATTATTTTAACTGAAACAGGATTTGATAAATTAATATTGTGCGTGCCAATTTGTGTTCTGAGCAATTGATTTCGGACACATCTCATTAAAATATATGTGTCCTCGTCTTCGTTACATGTACTGCAAATAGGTGAAGTTAACTTTTTCATTATAAAACCGAATTTATTGAGAGGCATATGACCCGAACGAAGCTTTAGTAATATGGTTAAGTCCTCCCTGGTAATAAAACACTTATCAATCCACCATGAATATAAAAGTTGTAAATGGATTGTTCTATACCAAATGCCTTTTTCCCTTGAACGAAGATCAAAGTAATCTTTCCAATTTTGAGGACATATTTTTTTAAGAAAGGGGACATAGTCCATGTAATGTGGAACAGCTATGAAATCAGTGCCATCCGAACATGCTTGTTTTGCCAGATAATCTGCCTTGTCGTTACCATCTATGCTTCTATGGGAAGGGATCCACTGAATAATTATTTGTTTACCTTGAGATTTAAGTCTTAAAATGGATTTGATAATTGAGTAGGCTATCGGTCTACCTCGAAAAGATGAGTTGCATCGAGCTAGGTGTTGAATGATCTTTGAGTCTGTGTAAATAACATATTTGTATCCCAGTAGAGAGAACATGAGGGCTGTTTAGGACTCTCAAGTAGAAATCTTGTATCATTACCTGTTTGTACAGTAAAGACAATGTTTAAATAATCACTGTACACTGGATATCTAATGAATGTCAACCATAACAAGACAGTGAATCAAGGTAAATATAATAAATACAGGCTTAGTAGATTAACATTGTTACCTTACTAAGAAGTCTCGATCGGGAACATTTCTGATAATCTCAAATAGGTTTACAACTGCCAGTGGAATGATCCCAGGCGATTTGTCTGTACCGGTCATGGTGTACGTCTTGCCAGAAGACGTTTGTCCGTACGCAAATATAGTGCCGTTGAAGCCAGCCGTGGCAGCTTGCACGATTGGCTTAGCAATGTCATCGTACACATCCGAAGTCTCCGTATCCTTGTCATAAACTTTGTCTGAAAAACCATTTTCCTTGATTAGTATTCGCATATTGTGTTAGCCTTCGATATTGTGACGTATATACCCTACACACATTTGAATCACAATAGATACGCACAAAATTAATTAAAGGTTATTAAAGTTTCACTCACCGAATGTGAAGGATTGCCCGAGATCTTTTCCATTTTGATCGAGTTGATATAACGTGTTATTCTTGACCCGCCACTGGTATGAAAGTTTATCTTCTATTTCACGCGAAATGAGAGGTCTAACTTTAACAACCACTTTTATATTGTCACTCATTTTCTATCATTATTTATCTACGTCTTCCTAATATAATATGAATACTAGCAAAAGTAGGCATGAAAATCAAGCGCAATCGACATTTTAACAATAGGCGACCTATGCAATTTATAACGTTTAGAAAACAAACGTAAACAGAAGCAGAACACCAAAATAACCGACATACGATTTCAAACTGAAAAAATAGAATTAGAATTAGTAGTGATGCACATATCACATTGTTATCGATATATGAATTATTATCGACTGTGCGACATAATACGGTTTTTACTCTACATGAGAAAAAATCTAAAAATATATTATTAAGATAACTTAGATAAAATGCAGTCGGTAAGTGTTAGTTTTATTCCATAAAATAACAAAATAAATTTTAAAATTCAATTCAAAATTTTCTGTTTTTATTATCTGTTCTTTGTCGCCTTGAAATAGTAGCCACCATGTTATTACGTCATTCGGTTGTGTAAGCTAAAGTGACAGCTGTCAACTGATCGGCCGACGGCCATACTGAGCGCATTTGTTTACACAGCCAACTGACGTCACGACCAGAGTAAATATGGCGTCCACTATTTTCTACATTTTCGTCAAATATGCGCGTTTGAAAATGTAAATTTTAAATGCATTTTTAGGGTACTTAGCGACTGAATAAAAAATGGTGTTTTTTTAGTGGTTTATTAGCACTATAGAAACCAGTTGAGACACTTTTCAAAAATGAGTGTAATATCCTATTATAAGACTCAAGAAATGTGATTTGGACTTCAGAAAACTTGTAAATTGAAATCTCACAAATAAAATAAAATAACAGTAGTATAAAATAAGAAATGTTCATACTAACCGTGCTACATTTACAAGACTTTTTGTACGTCATTAACAAACAATAATTTAAATTTATGGCGTTTGTGCGGCGTATCCCGCCTAAAATTATGTAAAGTCCGATTCCTACGAGGACGGCGGATGAATCGCAGTCGGTTCCGAATATAATTCAAGCTTTAAATCACCCAGAATTCTCAAACATAACCGCACGCCACAGGCGCCCGCCAAGGCTGGACGAGTCTTCGAGTGACCAGTTGAAAGATTTAAAGCTTGAAATCATGCGAATGCTCACGACATTGAAGCGCGGCGTGATCATGATAATGCTAGAGCGAAGCTAATGGCAAAACAGACAGCCTTAATCACAAAGCTGGTTTTAGAATTTACAGAATTGAAACTGCAAAATCTCCAGATTCAGAAAGACAATGCAGAAATTGAAAAATCAGTCATTTCCATCAGTAAATTTTACGATGATATAAATAGCCAAATGAAAACACTGCAGAATGAGTGTAGAGAATACAAAAAAAAAAAAATATACAGAGTCTCTAAAAAGAACAGTAAGAGACCTTAGGTATAAATATATAAGGTGTTAAAAAATTAACTTTAAGAATTTCGAGAGGACATTGTACTCCTCATTATGAACAACTTTTACTATGGGACCAAACCTGAAATAGCGAAAAGAAATCAGCTGCTCCATTCATTTTGACGAGTTATGCGAACATAAACGTAGGGAACAGATGACTTTTTTTTCGCGATTTCAGGTTTGGTCCCAAAGTAAAAGTTGTTCATAATGAGGAGTACAATGTCCCCTCGTAATTCTTAAAGTTAATTTTTTAACACCTTATATATTTCAAATCAGGTAGTAAGATCTCTCTAATTATAGACCTATATCTGTGCTTCCAGCATTGAGTAAAATCTATGAAAAAGTCATGCTCGACCAGATGTTGTCTCATTTTAATTCAAATAGGATTTTGCATAGTCATCAGTTTGGCTTCACGAAAGGAAGGTCAATGACGGATGCGGGAGTGAAACTCATCAGTCACATTTTGGAATCCTAGGAGAAGTACCAGGATGCTATTGGCATATTCTGTGACCTCTCAAAAGCATTTGACTGTGTTGACCATAATACTCTGATCTGTAAATTACATCACTACGGAATTCGTGGACGAGCTGCTGATCTTGTTTTTTTCTATTTATCTTACAGGCAGCAAAAAGTATCCATTAATGGGGCAACGTCCTCGGGGTCTTTAGTAAAGATGGGCGTACCTCAGGGTTCTATTCTTGGCCTTTTCCTTTTCTAGTTTATATTAATGACCTTCCTTACATGATGGCTAATTCATCCAATATAATTTTATTTTCTGATGACACTTCTCTTATTTTTAAAGTAGACAGAAAAGATGGGGATGTCTTGCATGTCAACGAAAGTCTGACTGTTCTTTCGAAATGGTTCGTAGCTAATAATCTCTTATTAAATGCGAATAAAACTAAATGTATAAAGTTTTCATTATCGAATGTCCATCAAGTTGGCGTCAGTCTAATTCTTGACGGCAAAAAAACTTGATGTTATTACGGAAACTGGGTTTTTAGGTACGACGATCGATTCTAAGCTGCAGTGGGGCGCTCATGTTAGAACTCTCTCGGGAAGATTAAGTGCAGCTGCATATGCAGTAAGAGAAATAAGGTAATTGACAGATGTAGTCGCAACTCAATTGATACAATATTGAAATCGCGAAGGCTTATACGTGTTCTCCGAATGAGTGCAATAAATATTTTGATGGTTTGGGTGCTTCTACTACCGTTCTCCATATAATAGTATTAAAAGAAATTTTGATGAGTTGTTAACTTTACTGTCTTTAATTATAGCTGATTTCGATGTCCATATACTGACTGAATGTTGGCTAAGCAAAATAAGAGACCTACGAGCGTTGGATGGTTATAACTCTTATTATACAAAACAAGCTAAAAACCAGCATGACGGTGTAGTTTTATATATAAAAAGTAAACTTTAATACCTTAAAACCTGATTTCATAAAAGGTAATGGTCTCACCGGCCAAATTAACAACGAACTAGCAATAATAGTGGTCTATCGATCTCCCTCATAGAACACAAAACTTGAGTTTGAGCAGTTCCTACATAGTTGGGATAGCGTGTTAACATGCTATCAAATACTATATATATTTAACCCTAAACGCTACTCATGGCCTGCTGCCTGCACATTATTTTCCAACTAGATTAGAATCCTGTATTGACCATGTTATCCTTAAAACTAAAAAAGCTACAACTGTACTTATCCTAGATTCTCACATCATTGACCATCTTCCACTGCTTGTAAAAATCGAAGACACAAACCTAAAAAAGTCAACATCTCATGGCCAGCATACAAGATTCCTAAGATAGACTACCCCAGTGTCAAAACAGATTTAGAACGAAAAGTTTTTTCTTAAGTAATAAGTAAGACGACCCTAACTTAGCCTCCGCCTCCCTTATAACAATCATCCAAAATATTCTCAAGACAAACACAAAAGTAATTCAGGTAACTAAAAAAAAACAGAAATATAAAACCGTGGATTACACCCGGTTTATTAGGATGTATTCGCTACCGCGACAGATTACATAATAAGGCACGGAAGTCATCCGATAATCCAGTCCTACAAATCACGTATAAACGGTATTGGAACTATTGTAACAGCTTCCTTAGAAAACTTACGAACACTACATGAAATACATGTACTAGAAAAAGCAAAACATAATCCGAAAAAACTCTGGAATAAAATTAAAGATACAAAAAGAAATGTGCATCACCTACAGAACTGCTGAACACCAAACCAGATCCAAAGTCAGCTGCCAATAAAGTATGTAACTTCTTTGCCACTATTGGCGCTGCCCTTGCCACAAAAATTTCTGCAACTTCACAACTTTAAGCTAAACAAAACAACCTCACTAATTCCTTCGTATATCTTGAGGTAATCGAATCAGAGGTGAAGACCATCATCATGAGCCTGAGGCATGATAGTGCAACAGGTTGGGATGGAATACCGACTAAACTTCTGAGAGTTTGTCGGAATACCCTTGTACCTCTAATAACCCACATTATTAACACCTCCATAGCAAAGGGAGTATTCCCACAACCATTCAAGAAGGCCCTAGTACACCCAATTCATAAGGGTGGGACCAGAGACTGTGTCAATAATTAGAAAGAAAGAAAGAAAAACAGTTTATTTACGCGAAATGACGCAATCTTAAAACTAGCTAACAAATATAATCAAATGATAGGGAAGATATGCGTCACATCCGCGCAAAACGGCCAATTAATTATAGACCGATTTTGGTACTCTCGGCTCTCTCTAAAGTAATGGAGAAGTTGATAAACAGCCACCTAGTAAACTATTTGAACACGTACAAAATTGTAGCATCCAACCAATACGGGTTCAAAAAAGCAGTCTCCACCGAAGAAGCAGTTATCGACCTAACACAATTCGTATCAAAAAAACTGGAAAAACAGCAAGAATGCACTATTCTTTTATTTGAATAAGGCGTTTGACACGGTCTCTGTTACCATCCTTGTCTTTAAGCTGGAGTGTATAGGCATAGGTATACGTGGAAAACCTTTTGAACTCTTCAAGGATTACCTACAAAACAGAAAGATGGTTGTTAAG
The DNA here is from genome assembly GCA_905147345.3 of Mythimna impura. Lineage (NCBI taxonomy): Eukaryota > Metazoa > Arthropoda > Insecta > Lepidoptera > Noctuidae > Mythimna > Mythimna impura. The sequence continues at coordinate 9,220,421 of LR990347.1, read as the reverse complement.
ATTGACTCATGCCTAAGTGATGAAGAAACTGTCACCTACGGCTTAAATGAGGTCATTTCAGTAGATTTTAGTGTACTATGTGCGCTTCAAAGAGGTATCACTCACTCACTACTCATTCAATGAGTAAAATGAACGGCCCCCGAGTGAGGCCGACGCCTGCTAGGGCTTTGGGACGTTTGAAAGAGTGACCGTGGCACGCAAAGGGCAGAGTACGGCAGAATAGGGTAGAGTGAGGTAGAGTACGGTAGAGTAGGGTAGAGTAGAGTAGAGTAGGGTAGAGTAGTAATTTGACGAGAGCGAAGCCGCGGCAAAACCTCACACATTCACGATAGCATTAGACAAAAGAGGTTCATAGAAGCAGATGTGCATAACATTTAGTTTTCGAGATAAATTCTAACAATTTTAATAAATAATGGTATCAATATAAATTTTTTAAATTACTTAGATAAATTTGATTATTATAAGGTTAGTACTAAACACTTAGATAGGTAAATGAAAAGGATGTTTTATTAAATAAACTTAACTTTATTTCAAACAATTTTACATTTTTTTTTAAATGACCTATCAACAAGTTTCCTCCTTACAAAACATATGAATTGTACACAATACAAGGTAACAAGACAATTATTTATATAGTTAAATGAAAAACATTAAAGAAGAAAGAAAAAAGAAAAATAAGTAGAAGTTTTGTTACTATTTTGGTGTACAATAAAGTTTATTCTATTCCAGGTACTGACAACACCTGCTTCTTTTAGGTTTTTAACATGGACACTAGTATAGTATAAGTAAGAACTAAATAATTTATTTAATTAAAAGCCTCATAAATCCAGAAGATGGATAGTTTAATTGAATTCATTGAAGTATAATAGTTGGTATATACGTTGATTATAATAAATTCAGCATCAATCTTAACTGTAATAAAGCACAATATACATATATTGTACTTTTGTTACAAAGTGTACCCTAAAACAACTATAGTTACTCAATAAAATAGATTTCCTTCCTCTTTGTAATATCATTTTTCTAATCTAATCTATTTTAAAGCTGCGATATCAATTAATTATCGCATTCGGGCAACATGTAAAGAGACTTATTGTAAATTATAAAAACATAATTTTAATAGATTTCAACAACAGCCTTTCTAAAAGAAAAATCGATATCGATAAAGTCGATACACTGTTGCACGTGTAGAGTTAAATGTAAGTCTTAAAGTTGGCTAAACGTAAAATACAGATAAAATATCGTTTTCGTTCAAAAACAATACCTTTTAGAAGAATTCGAGAAAAAAATGTAATCGAAAAATATTGCCTACTTTAAAAAAACTACAATATCTATTGTTTTTCCTTTTTTAAATTATCTTAATTATTAAGTACGCTAAAATAGGAATTTATCAGTGGAAACAGCGAGACCTGCAATCTATCCACAAGAAAATTATACACGATACGTTTCGAAGTAAGGCATATGACCGGGTACCTCGTGAGGTTCTGTGGTGGGCCCTTAAGGAGAAAGGTGTGCCTGGGAAGTATGTGCAGTTGATCCGAGCGATGTACAGCCAATGCAGTACCCAAGTCCGGTCTGCAGTGGGCAACACTGGCAGCTTCAGTGTGGCTGTCGGCTTACATCAAGGGTCGGCCCTCAGCCCTTACCTCTTCCTGATGATAATGGACGCTCTGACGTCGGGCATCCAGGAAGAGGCTCCCTGGTGTATGCTGTTTGCCGATGACATTGTGCTGGTTGCCGAGAGTGGCCTAGAGGTCCAGAGCAAATTGGAGGTGTGGTGGCACAGACTGGAGAGTGTTGGCTTAAAATTGAGCAGAACGAAAACCGAGTACTTGTTCTGTGATTTCGGTGGTCTCTCCGGTCCTATGCCCTTAGCTCTCGCTGGAACGCCCATACCAACCTGCTCCGACTTTCGGTACCTCGGGTCGCTTATCCAAGGAGATGGCGAGGTAGACCGAGACGTATCAAATCGGATCAATTCAGGATGGATGAAATGGCGACAGGTCACTGGAACAATACGTGACCCACGGATGCCCCCCAAGTTGAAGGGTAAAATCTACAAGTCCGTGATAAGACCTGTCATACTGTATGGATCAGAATGTTGGGCTGTGAAAAAGACGGATGAAAAAAGATTGCATGTAGCGGAGATGAGAATGTTGAGATGGATGTGTGGTGTGACGAGAATGGATAAAGTGAGAAATGAGTATATTAGAGGAAGTTTGAAAGTAGCGCCAGTGACTGAAAAGTTGAAAGGGAATCGTTTGTCTTGGTATGGTAATGTAAAGAGGAGAGATGAAACGCATGTTACTAAAAGAGTTATGAGTATACATGTGGATGGGTGGGGAGGGAGAGGGAGGCCAAAGAAAAGATGGATGGATTGTGTGAACAGTGATATGAAAGAAAAGGAAGTTAGTGATAGCATGACGGTTGACAGGATAGAATGGAAGAAAAAAACATGTTGTGCCGACCCCAAATAAGATGGGACAAGGGCAGGAAGATGATGACGTTTCGAAGTACATAAAATAATGGTACTTCCTCAAAACAAATTCGTTTGTTGATTTTCAAAGCTCGCAAAGAATCTATTGTTCATTTAGAATAGTAATTTTTAGAATCTTGGCAACACTATTTGTATGTCACTGTCATTTCATAATTATCAATGATTGAGGTTATGTTGTGTGTACCCATGTGATTTATTTAAAATAGTTTTTAAATTACAATTATAAGATAAAATGCAGCACGACGACGTAAGTGATCAAGATAACTGGAAAGATTTGTTTCACATGTGCAATTTAATTTATTTATTCGGAAGTTGTTATTATTTTCAGGTTGTGTGGGCCATTATCAACAAAACACATTGCTCTCACAAAGTAACGTAAGTATTTATAATTAAAATGAACTAATTAATTTGTCTCTTACTAAGTCATTTATCAATAACCTTTGTGCTTACCTTTTCAGTACTAAAACTCAGCAATTTTGTCGTAATGAGTACAATCTAACGGGTCTATGCAGTCGGGCGTCGTGCCCGCTTGCAAACAGTAAATATGCGACAATCAGGGAAGAGAATGGTATTATTTATTTGTTTATGAAGACTGCTGAAAGGTAATTCATTTGATGTTATTGTAGGTTAAACTATACTATACATCTCCAAAAGTAAGCATTTCCTAGGTTCGGGGGAAAGGGGCAAACCCCTCAATATCCAGAAATGTGATGTCCGTTACAGTATAGCTTTACTAATCTTAATGATCCAAGGTTTTTAATTTAAAATTTTGTGTTTTATCTCATTTTATTGCATGGTATTTAATATAGGTATGTAATGACTTTATTTATATGACAAAACTTTATTTCACACTGTAGAAAATGTTGTTTTGTTTTCAGAGTAATGTTTCCAGCTAAGCAATGGGAGAAAGTGAAGCTCTCAAGAAACTTTGAAAAAGCAATATATCAAATCAATGAGAATCTATTATATTGGCCTGCTTTTATTAAAGCAAAATGCAAGCAGAGATTTGTCAAAATAACACAGTATCTTATACGGATGAGAAAACTTAAACTAAGAAGAGTGTAAGTATTTGAAAAAATTGCATTCAGATAGTGAAATACTACACAAGAATAAATCTATGTCTCCGGGCAATAAGTTGGTATTTGCAAAAATTTGTTTATTGATTACCAACATATTGTCCAGTAATAAAATCGGTATTTGAAAAACAAATTTTTGCTATTACTTACTTATTGCCCAGGGACGTCGATATGCGTTATACAGCAAAAAATTCCATACTAATTGTTTTTTAGAAAGTATATCTGCAAACACGAATTGTGTTTCTTTATATTGCAATGCATAATTACACTTTTGGCCACAGAATGCGAACATAACAAAATGTTATTAATTTAATCATATTCTATACCATCTGCTGGTGCCAGCAGTTTTGCCCATGTGGACATAGAAATTTGCCCCAAGGCAACATAGTCCCAGGATAAAAATATCCTATGCTATGCTATCCTATGCCAAATTTCATCCAAATCCATTCAGCAGTTCAAGTGTGAAAAAGTAATAAACACACAAACTTTTGCCTTTATAATATTAGTGTGAAATGCTGATGAGTCAATGCTGATCATAGGCTTCATTTTACTGCTTATAGTTTCGGCCCGATTTTTTTTTAACAATGCTCTCATGGTGGATCATGGCCCATTCCCTTTCCTAGAAAGGAGGCTTGATTCCCAGCAGTGGAAACATTATAAAGCTGATTGTGCTCATTATTCTACACGCTACTCTTACAGGAAAGAATTAGTTCCAATACAACGCAAGATAGAGAGACGTGAAAGGAGAAGGGAGGAGAAGGCCCTAGTTGCTGCACGAATAGACAATGCAATAGAGAAACAATTGCTTGAGAGATTGAAGAAGGGCACTGTAAGTATAAATTCATCATAATGTTAAAAAATATTTGCTGTAATTATGTGGGTGTGACACTAGAGTAGTCATTTTCAAGATGGTTATGATCATTGATCATTTTCAGGAATGTCAAATGTGTAATATAATTAATACACATCCTGAAACTAATATTTTGGTTCTGTAGCTGATTCGTAATTAGCTACAGAATCATCTGCAGCTTTTTTAAAATAGGTAATTGGTAATTATTTAATTCTGAAATAATTCTTGATTATTTTAGGATTAAATAATTACCAATTTTAATGAATTCTTGATAAATCTTGATTGCATCACTAGCATTGTGTGTGTGCATATACCAATAAGTACCGATGCGTTTCCAATGTAGTGCGTCGATGTCCTTATTATTTGCCTATAAATAAAATAAGCTATTTCTAAAAAAAAGCAATAAAATTTTAGTACTTTTATTATGATTATAACTTCATTTTCTAATTGTGGTGTATAAGAGTATACATTATTCCAGTTACATGTTGTATTGATTTATTTAGTACTTTAGGCATACAATGGATTCAATAAATATATGGAGCTTGGCTCAAAAAATAATTAAATAATTGAACAGCAATCTGACTTAGACAGGCTGAAAGAGCGAAATTATCTTGATTTTTTTGAGCATTAAATAACATTTTACAGACCCCCGTTTTTTTCGTATTAGTACCGTGAGATTTGCGATAATTTTTTTACTGAAACATTCCTCAGCTTTTTACTAAAACAGAGGCCTGAAAACTTCAAGTAGCATAATAAATAAGCTTTCTTATAAGGTATATCACATTAGTGTTCAAATTTCTTTGATATAATGGCCTATTTTTGACCTCTCCTTTACAGAAGTAGACTTGATGCCATAACTAAAGCTAGAACTACATTAGACCGACGCGCACGAGGACCACGCCTGATTTGTACATAGAACGACGTCGCGTGGCGTGGAACAAGTGTAGCTCTACAAATCTAGTTTCCATATAAGATGTAGGGAGACCGACGCGCCCAGATCGGCGTGTGTGTCACACGTGTGCGCAGTGTAGTTCTAGCTTAATGCTTTGTGTTTGTTTTGTACCTAAGTATAAATTACTGTTGGAGTCAGACCAAAAATTTAAAATTTATTTTAGACGTTTTTTTTTCTTTTATCTTCAAAAACAAAATGACCTTTTTGAATTCACCTGTATACTCTTTCTCGCATTCCAGTACAACGACATCTACAACTTCCCACAAATGGCGTTCGACTCAGCGCTCAAAGCAGAAGAGATATCTAGCGAGAGTGAGAAAGAAGACGAAGAAGAGGAAGAAGAAGAGAGGGAGATGGAACCAGAGTTAGAGAGGGAGTTGGAGAGGACTGTGGAACAGGCCGACGAGTTTGTTGAAGCTGACAGTGATATGGACAGTGATGAGGTAAATTGGTTTTAATTTTGTAGCATTATTTCTTTTAGTACGAAAATACCTCATACTGTGGTTTACTGTCCAGAGTTGAAAGAGTGCCACTTTTGGGCACTTATTTTCATTTCATTACTAATGCTCAGTACGCTTCTATTAAAATAAGGCAGGCCAGTAGGGGAGCGTACCCAGTGGCCAGAGTGCGAATTTAACGTAGGTACTCGATTTCGTTCTAGTAAAACGTCAGTTTGTACTAAAATTGTATAAGCGCCGACATCCTTTCTGTCGATGCGCCGGTGGTGGTGTCGTGGGCGGTGCGTAGTACTCGTCGCTCGAACTGGATGTAACTGCAACGGCCGGTCGCTATCTTAGCACTTAGACATAGCACGCACTCCGATTAAAAGCACGCGTTTAAACGTAAGTCTGAAACCGAAAAAAAGTAACACATTGATTTATAGACAAGCGTACGCATTAGTGACTTTTTTCAGTGACTGATTTTAAAAACGTGCTACATTTGGAACGCGGTTAGTAAACGCCCGTTTTTTTTTTGTTTCATAGTAATTGTTGAAACTTAATTTGGTTAATACTAAGATGTTTTTAATCCAGTGTTTGTAATAATTTACCAAAAGTACCAATCGACATTTTTTAGTAATTAAAAAACTTATCGGGTAGCTGTCGCACGTCGTTGTACTTTCTGCAAAAGTATCCTTTCAAATGTCTTTGGTAAAGTTAGTTATTGGATGTACCTAGTACCTGTGGCGGCGGCGTTGCTTAGGTTTTCTATTTTTTTAAACTAAAGCCACAACAAGCTGTTCGCCAGAAATCCATGGTGGTACTGAAATAAAACTAAGCAAAATGGCAGTCGCAGTGCGTGTTTGTACGCGTTTTAGAGTTTTCAGCTATTTCTAAACCGCTCGCGTTTAATCGCAGTGCGTGCTAAGCCTTAAGGTGGGGCTGGGTTCTGGCGGCGTCAAGGCGGAGCTAAGTTACGAGACCATAGGTGATGGGCGTGCTCGTCGTGCTGCGGCTCTCGTTATATTTTTCTTCGCCAAATCTATTTTTCATTATCATTATTCTTCTATTTTATTCGTTATTACTCGTTGATGTAGATTCTAAAATGCAGAACCTATTATTTTTATATAATTTTAACTCTTTTTTTCAGGATTCTGATTCAGGGAAGAAAGAAAGTGCGAATGTACCTAGCGATTTCGAGTCGGAGACGTCAGACATTGAGGTAATTTCAAAATCATTATGACTTCTAGATAAAAGACTTTTCAATTGCTTATTCTTTACATAATGGTAACTTAAAGTACCTAACTTAAGTTTACGTCCAACCTCATAAGGCCACATTTTACTGCTTAGCCTTTAAATAGAAATATAACCGTGGTGAACATTATAGGGTGATTCTTTGAAACCGAGAGGGTGTCTCATTCTTCTGGCCTAGTTTTTTGTTTACAATTTGATATTTTTATTTGCATATTAGTTTTCCCCGATCACTAAATGTATCAAAGGTACTCATTCACGCCCAGCTTAGTGGCTTACGACACAAAATAGATAGGTACGAAAGCTAGGCCAGATGAATGAGACGTTCTCTTGGTTTCAAAGAATCACCCATTAGGTGACCAATTCCATTTTATCAATTTTTTTCGGGAAAAGACTGCATGATTATTTCATTTGATTATACCTACACTTGAACTGCAGTGCTATCACGAGCTCATAATGCGGCCCATTTATCGACCTAAACTGAACTGTTATATAAGGTGTATAGTAGGGTGTTTCATGTTTTTTTTTAATTTTCGATTTGAAAATCGAAAATTATAAGAAAAACTGGGCAAGTGCGAGTCGGACTCGCGCCCTAAGGGTTCCGTATGAACTTACCTATGTAAACAATTCAATTCCCGAATAGAGTTTTGAAGATTTTTTCCGAATAGCAATTTTTTTTTGTTGTGACGTAACAACAAATTTACAGTTTTCAGATTTATTCCTATACCTGTGCTATAAGAACTTGCTTTAAGTAAAATTTCAGGATTCTGAGTCAACGGGAAGTACCCTATGAATTTTGATTTTCTCGAGTGTCGAAATACACGTTTTTTGAGACATAAACGGCCGTATCTTTTTTTTTCGTTAACTTAGAAATTTTATTTTTTCACAGCTTCAAGAGACCGCAGACTTGAGTATATGGTTTTAATTTCAACTCGATACCTCCACGCGTTGCCGAGATAAAGGGTCTTGACAGACAGACAGACATACGGACGGACAACAAAGTGATCCTTTAAGGGTTCCGTTTTTTCCTTTGGAGGTACGGAACGGTTTTAATTTCAACTCGATACCTTCACGCGTTCCCGAGATAAAGGGTCTTGACAGACAGACAGACACATACGGACGGACAACAAAGTGATCCTTTAAGGGTTCCGTTTTTTCCTTTGGAGGTAAGGAACCCTAAAAACATGAAACACCCTAGTGTATAGCTCCATCCTTCTTTTTCGCTCGCACGCTTGACATTGGGGGTTACCATGACGTTTAAAGTAAGATTGTTTTATTCCTATTCCATTGTGGGTAAGAGATGGAGCTAGACAACCTGTATAGCTCTGTCTCTTACCCACACAGAAATAAGAATGAAACAATCTTACTTTGAACGTCATGGTACAGGGGTTGAACACATCAGGTAAGGTCCCTGTCCACATAAGCTCAATTGTTAATAAATTGCTAACATATACCAATTTGTTTGCAGGACATGGCTGATAGGGTACCTGAGATGAAGAAGCCTCGCATCGAAATAGAATACGAGACAGAACCAGTCGCCAGTGTATCCAGAAAGAAAATAAAGCATTGATGTCTAGATTATTCACATGTTGTTTTAATTTAATACATTCGTCCATACTCTTTTAAGCTTTATCGGGATTCGGCGAAAAAAAAAATGTGGCCGAGTAGTTCGTCGAATCACGAAGTATTCGGGCGAATTTGAATCTTGAAATGTGATTGACCGGTAATGTATAACATTACCGGTCAATCACATTTCTACAGTATCGCGTATAACCCGAATACGATGTTTTATCGGGACAATGCGACACAAATATTTGCGAGTTAATGTAGCGACAGCATAATTCAGTTTTCAGGGGACCCTCCCTTGCATAATTATGCAATATAGCCGACAATTATTACTGAGTTGAGGATTTGTAGTTGAGAACGTATTTGGCGGCCTCAATATCGCTTTGCAATATTGCCATAAAACAATTCCATACCCATATCATGGGGGTGCATTTCAAATAGCCTGTCCGCCATCTTGGACGTCCGTCATATTGGATTTAAGTCACGTGTATACTTAATATCTTTTCCTCCTCTGTCAAATCCATCTAAAGGTTATCCGTTTTTTGCGATAAGATTTTAAGTGACTACTTTAATTTTATTTAAGTTGTACTATAAAGAGTATATCTATCTATCTATATCTTTTTTACTTTTTTTTATAATATGTATTAAGATCGGTCCATAAACAAAAAAGTTATGCCCGAATACCCGAGTTGCTGACGATTCCGGACACCACCAAATTTATTGAAGCTGTTTAGATAAAAAAAGTTATAAATGTGCCAATTCGGATACTGTGTCCGAACGTTTTGTGACCGAATCGTCTGGAATTTGAACATAATTGGTGAAATGAGGGTACCTATACAGGTATCGGCACGGATCTTGAGCGCTCGGCAAAAGAGTGGGGATCGCTTTGCGCATCGTACACTTATGGCAAAAAAAAATTACACCAAATAGGTGTAAATCTTTTTTTAAAATTTTTTCTTTTACCTGCTATCTTCTTAGTACTGGTTGAAGGTAAAAGTTAAAAAAAAAAACATAAATAGTTTAAAGCAAAGTCGCTGTGTTCGTCTGTCTGTTTTTCCGTTTACTTATTAACCATGCAACAAATTTTCATACGGTTTTCATTATCTTTTAGAGAATTTCTACCGGAAGGCATGCATATTGTAGCAAAGACGAAAATTTCAAAGATTTGTAACACCCCTACGAAGAAATTCCTAACATTTTACCTACTTTTGAAAGGAACTTTCTCTGTGTGCCTGTTAAGCGTTCTCGGCTAAACCATTTTTGGTGACATAATAACCACTAATAAAATAACCAATAATGAAAATAAAATCGATGGATTAAAAATCACGAGTCAATTTATAGGCACAGAAGTGTACTCGTCGTAGTTAGGTACGTGCAGCAAGCACCGGGAACCAATCACGAGTGCAGTCTATGATGCGATGCGCGGCGAGCCAATCACTGACACTCCCCGCCCCCGCGTCACACTTCATACCACCAACTGCGCAAATAAAAGTCAGCGCTCAAGATCCGTGCCAATACCTGTACCAGTGTGAACTTTACACATCTGCGGTACCCCTTCAGTGAGTACTGGCTTGATGTTATGGTATGAAATGGTGTTAACAACAAACAGACAGTATGCGATTGTAGCAATCTCGGAAGATTCGCTTATATTTACTGAAGTGTTCCATGGTCTATCTCCGAAGTTCTTTATCATCAGATCTTTCAACGGGACCACCTGGCAGACAAATTCTTCGAAACAAAATATCAATCGTCAAAATCGGTTTACATTTGGCGAAGATATCGCCGAACAAGATACAAAAAAATTTAAACGAATTGAGAACCAAGGAGGTTCTCAATTCGTCTGATTTTTTTTTGGAAATCGGTTAAAAATTAAGGTAGGCATCTATATGGCCCGAGGCTTGAAAGCTCAACATTTCTTATTCTGTGGCTGAACGCGCCTTTGCTTCCATTCCAAAAAAAGTCATTAAATTTTCCAGTGAATGTTTTAATTATCCGCAAATTGATACCTAGTGGATATCTTATATATATAAAAGAAAGTCGTGTTCGTTACATTATTTATAACTCAAGAACGGCTGAACCGATTTGGTTGAAAGTTGATAGGATACTTTTTTTTTTGTGTAGGTTAGAGTAGGGTAGAGTAAGGTAGAGTAGGATAGAGTTGGGTAGAGTAGAATATAGTAGTCAGTTGACGGGAGCGAAGCCGCGGGCAAAAGCTAGTTGTGATATAAAATTGGTACCTATAGTTTTGTATCTCAAGTGTCTACACAAGTGGACAATAATGATCAAGCACATGCATAAAAATATATAAAAAAAAAAATTGAAATTGGTGCGATCTCGGTAAAAATGGAGCTGGTTTATTGTAGTATCGACTACTACAGCGAAGCTTCCCGACAAGGTTTTCTTTGTGTCCAAATACTGCGAAAATTTTAGGATGTGTTACATCCGTATTTTAATGGGAAAGTAAGTGTTGAATTGAACCTATACTACCTAACCTGAAATTCGAACCTAATATAACCCTACTGGATTAAAAATTAAATACTTTCTAAACTGGCTAGCTAAATTCACAAACCGTGCGAATCAAAAAAAGCAAATAACTGTGTGAGCTTCCAGAATCCTGTTTCGGGTTAACTTCGAGTCAATTCGGGTCGATAATAAAGTGTGAAAATAACAGTAGGTTTTGAGATAAGCGTCGAATGATAGGGAGTTTGTTTTTGTTTGACTACTCAAAACATTGACACACACAGAGATAACATCTGAGGGACATCCCCTGGAATAAACACACCAACAATAAAGTAATAAATAAGATACCTACTGCAATTAACAATTAGGTAGGTAGGTATGTTTGTAGGTTAGGTTGTACTTTGTTAAACTTTGTTAATTAATGAGGTACCTATGCCTTTAAATAAATGAGTGCATTTTCCGTTAAATTTTAATACTGACGGTATAGGTAATGTTATTTAAACAACTTAATAAGCTTCGGTAATACGGATACCTACCTACTTGCTTGACATCATTAAAGTGGGCTACAGGAAAATATCTGCTAATAAGCAACGATTGTCATACATATGTAACCTACCTACAATAGTTGTTTAACTTTGTTTATACCTATGTCTCACCGGCAAATTGCAGAATCCGTTAACAATTTATTAGTTTTACTCGTCAAATTGTAAATAAATAAAATAAAAAATAGATTCGATACATTTTGTTGGGTTTTATTGTATTCGAAATTTCGAAATGATCCATTCACAATACATTGAGAATTTCATACATAGTGAGTTTACAATTATCCGGTCTCAGACCAAATTCGTCTGAGTATCCGGTGTCATAAACAACTCCGTCTTATTAACTCTATGGTACCTACAGCTGGCACACCTTCAGTTTGGATATAAATTCTTCTTTAAGACAGAATTTATCGTGTCGCGATTTTCCAAAAGGAACTTCGGAGATTTCCAATCAGGAATCACGAGCCACAATGATAGCAATGTGCTACTCACTATACAACGAAGTATCGTGTATAGAAAGAAATATCCATGGTTTTTACCCTTTGCAGACCTTCATCTCTTTGATACCTATCTGGAGCCTTATCATGACAGTGTTAAAATGTCACGCATGCGAGCGAGAAAAAGGGATGGAGCTATCCTAACCCCTTACGCGCGGGGGGTATTACCCTAATACCATATTAGCTCCATCCCTTTAAAGGTCGTAAAATGGATCACGTTAAGAGCTGATTCATTCTAAAACTTGATGTGCCAAATTAACGACACTCTTCCTAACAAATGTGGACATCGAAGCTTTGAAGATTTATAATAGATAATATAGACTGTCATACAACTGAAAATCCAATCCGAATCCAATGTCGGGACTTAATTAAGATCTGATGAATGAATGACGCTTAATTTTCACATTTAATTATTTTAGCATTGTGTGCTAATTAATGTCTTCACAAAAGAGTCGTGAAGAGACTTGGGCAAAGGGACTGTGATCAGAATAACATTATGCGATTGTAATGTAGATAGGCGGGTACTTGAGGGTTGCTTATCGTCTGGCAATTTGACAGTTTGTTCATAAATTCTGTTTACGAATGGCTACTCAAGTGCCTATTGAAAGTGCAGTTCTAGGTATGAATAAAAATGCTTCTGTGATATCAGAGCCCTGATTCCTGACACTTCAGTTTCCTAAAGGTTCTAAGAAAAAAAAGCAGTTAGTCGGATGTTGGCGATCGCTGTGCTGGCGAGGCTAAGGGTGATCGACGGGCGGCGATGGCATTGGAATGCTGGGTGACGTCACGGGATTGGCATGGAAGCTCAAGTGCTCGGGCTGCGGTACCCCGAGCCCAGACAAAAAAACATCCGTTAACCTCTTGACTTAAGGAGCATGTGAACTGTAGCAAGACCCAGTGCTTCCATCAAATGTTAAGATGTTATTCGTGCAGTTTTAAACTAATCTTTGTGTAAGACAGTCATTGTGATTTGTATTAATATAGTCTTGTTCATGACCCAAGTCGTTTCACTAAACAGTTAAAGTACTTATTAGATAATATGGACATTTTTTATTATGGAGTGGGTTGCGCTTGACCACTCTCCCCTGATGGTATGCGATGATGTGGTCGAAGATGGAGCACGCTTGCCTAGAACCTATTAATTCTTGACTTAAAAACCTGTAGCTATCAGGAAACACTCTGTGGCAGGGAATTCCACACCTTAGCTGTATGCACAATGAATGTGTTCCCAAAACGTTTTGTGCATATGGGTGGAATGTCCACCACGTGCTGGTCGTGCATCGCCATACGTCCTATGATGAAACGGGGTTGGCGGAATTAAGTTATGCAATCCCGACGCACTGAGGCGTAGCGTGGACTAATTTAGACGTGGGTGAATGTGCATCAGCGAGGCCTTTTTAACGGACTTAAAAAAAAGGAGCAAGTTATCAATTCGATTGTATTTTTTATTGGTTGTTTTGTTGTTGTTTTTGTAGTGTTAAATAAGAAACAAACAATACCGAGAGTCCGAGAAACACCGAAATTAAAGTTATTTTGATCGTTTTAGTGTTTTTCTATACAGAAGTCAGTTTTTTTTTTGTAAAAGATTTTTTTCATAAATTCGAAAACGAGACAGCTACTGTCGCTAACCAGTGTTCAACCACATAGTCACTTACCATCAGACGAAATAGAGGCCAAACGCGAGCCTATCAATTATAAAAAAACCTCGTTCTTAAAGAGCCCTCCCTTGCGCGAGGCCCCTTTTGGTGCGAGGTCGTGGCCAGGGGCCGCTTCGCCCACACCTAGACGCGCACTCCCCGAAATGCAAACGGTAGAATATTGACTTTTTGAAGTGTTTTTTTTAGATCTATAAATGATACGAGTGCGGAGTGTGAGGAGTTGAGGACTGTTATACCTACTATGTAGGTAGGTATTCATGATCACAAAACTTATTTGTAAAACATTCGATAATTGTATCAGGGAATAATATCCCTAATATAAATAGAAATATTCAAACTCACAGAGAAAATGTTATTCGTGGATTTACAAATTGAGTTTCAACTTTGAGCGGACTTCGTTACGTTCGCAAAAATGTTTTGTGAATAATTAATTATTTGATTGGCTATTCATTGGAAGTCATCAAAGTTTGTGTGTATATCTACGCAATTAACGTACTTTTGTCGTTATGGAAAAAATAAAGAGCTTTTAATAATGACTATAAATACCTGAGCTTTATGTGTGTTGTAGATTTTTTTCAGTAACCTACGGAATTTACATACTGATGTATTATATTTGAATGCTAGAGTTACAAATAGTATAATGCTATTTATATTTTATAGCATATAGTGAAAAAAAGAGGTCACTGATGGGATTTTGCAATTCCAGTGTGAGATATCACTGGTGCGTTAACTACTGTAAATTACTGAAATACAAAGAAAGTGATAGTTTGAACAGCCGCTGGACACATTCTGGAGTTTTGAAGCCAAAATGTAAGTACGTTTCGACATAAATAATCCACATCATATCCGTCATATTATTGAATCCTTGCTAAAAACTCTTATTCATTCAGACAATATATAATTAGACATTGCAAGCAACAATAGGTTCTAAGAAATTTATTCATCTTTAATACCAACATTTGTTTAAAAACGAACAAAAAATAAATTTCAAGGACAGACTTCAAACATATGTAAGCTAATGTAGAAGTCGAACGTTATGCTTTGTATTTTTGTCTGGGTTTATCCCCGTTGTAGAATCTTTTTCGGATGTTTCTATTTGGTTATCTAATTTGCTATCGCTATATATCACATTCGTTAGTCAACGAGGTCGTTGACTTACGGACATTGACCGTGACCTTAAAATTGACATAATTGTGTTCGGATTCGTTATCTTGGTCCTTATCTAAATGTATATCTAATACCTACGGTATTGAACTTGATTAAACATTAGGTAAGCAAGTACTGTGTTAACTGTGTAGTTGGGTTGTTCCTAGAGGTCCATATATGGTTCTATTGTTCCTTTTTTTCCACCGAGTCCATGTTCATACTTACATCAGTTCCCAACGGGTCCACGAGATTTCTCCAAAGTACAGTCAATACAAACATGCTACCGATAGCCCAATTCACTTGGACCGCGGGAATATTAAAAAGAGTTACCATGACCCAAAAACGCATAGAGCAACTTATGGACACGTGTTGGCTTTTTATTTTAGTCATAATATATTATGTAGCCTATACTGTCCCACTGTTGGACAAAGGGGCAAAGGCATCCTTCCATTCCTTCTATTGTTTCCGGTTCTGATCCACTTCTTAAAAAGTGGCTCAGAAATCTAAGTCGTCCCGCCAACTCCTTCGTGGTCTGTTGCGACCACGCGTTCCTCGTTGTATTCTTCTGTTAGGAGTTCTTTTATAAAGTTTGCGGAACCAGAAACGGAAACGGAAGTGAAAAAGCTTGCGGAACTTCTGCAGAAGCTGAAGTGGAAGCAGAGTTTTGTTGCAACAATACCTGGGTCGAAAGTGGCCCTTAGTTTTCGTTCATTTGACTAAAAGCTGGTTTGGGGATAGGGCAGGGGTCCGTCTACTACTACTGGGTACTAACCTGGTCTAAACTGAAGATATTGATATTTCGGACAATTCAGATAGCTGTTGACAAAGCTAACGTTAGGTAGGTACCTATCATAAACTTTATTGAAATAATAATATTTAAACTACAATGCAGTAGGCAGACGATTGACGGTTAACTCTACCCCTGTTATGTCTAATAAAAACTGGCAAATAAAGGTATATCTATCTATAGAACAGTTTATAAACAAACAATCTTGAACTTACAATTTCGACTCTTACTAAAAAATATAGGGTGCAAATTCGCGAATCTCAACTCCACGCATTCTTAACATCCAAGATGGACTATGTATGCATGTTGATGTTGCTAAATTTAAGGTCTCCCGAGAATTGAGAACATGGTCAATTTGTGGTCTGTTCCCGTGCAGGACGGTCGTTTTATTATTAAAATCAAGATGAAGTTTGTATTAGTTGTTCTTTGTGCCCTGATTTTGGTGGCACCATCACAGATGATCTCACTAAAGGACCTGTTGAAGGCTTATGAAATTTCCAATTCCAACATTGATACAAACGAAATTGGCACCAGCAATGGTAAGTATAAGTACCTAAAGCAATGGCGTTAGTATTAAGAATAAGTTTCGTGGTTTGTTTCGTAAGGTTTTTCTTTCTTGTTAAAGAAAGATTATGAAGGGTGTCCTGTTTTTTTATCTTTCCTTAATAATTGATTTATTAAGTGCCTTTTTTTTCAAAAATAAATGTAATTACATAATTATCTTCTACATAATTATCTTCTTTTATGACAAGTCTAATTTTAATATCGTTTTTAATTAGATATCTTTTGAAAATGTATCTACTTTTTCGAATGGCACGTACCTACTTTTACTTATGCGCAGTTTCTTTATTCATCTTTACGGGTGTGCTCATGAAGCCGGCTTCTGAAGGAAATTCGGTCTATGATTTAATTAATTTTTTTAAGGAACTTTGATCTTACTAGGAATAACTCCTGTATCGTGGGTGTGTTCACAACATGTCAGCTCTCACACACAAAACTCCCAAATCCGAAAAATAATTGTTCTGTACGGGAATCGAACCCCCGACATGTAGCGCAACAGCCAATCGTTCAACGCCTGCGCCAAACGTGCCGTGATGTAATATCTAGCATTAAAAATAGATTGGTGGTATTCGATGCAATTTATTCTAACAATAATAGGCCTATGCTTCGAAGCGAGCGATACAACATCAACATTAGGGATACTGGAGGAGATTCCAGAGCACTTGTACTACTTTTCACCTTGTCATCATCATCATCATTTCAGCTGGAAAGACGTCCACTGTTGGGCATACATAGGCCTCCCCCAAGTGTCGCCACAACGAAGGGTCCTTTGCGTCTCGCATCCATCGGATTCTGGCGGCCCTCACCGGGTCGCCGGTCCACCTTGTGAGAGGTCTTCCAACGATGCGTCTTTCAGTGCGCGGACGCCACTCTAGAACATTTCGGCCCCATCGACCATCTGTTCTGCGAGAGCTTGGCGATTCTTCGGGCTATGTCGGCAACCGTGGTTCTCCTGCGGATACTTTCATTCCTGTTGCGATCATGCAACGAAACTCTTTGTACTTGTATAACGTCAATAATGCTAATTTTTTTTTTTTTCAGGAGGAAATTTAGTGAAGGTGGCTAATGAGGCTTTGTTCATTCCGATGAGTCTCCGCTCCTGCACTATAGGTCATTGCAACTTCGTGTGCAAGCTCCTTGGCTACAAGTACGGGACCTGCATCAATCCGGAAACGTGTCGGTGCTACAGCTAGATGGTGTTCCAAATTCAAATTATTTTTCTCCTATTTCTTCCCAGTCTAAATCTACGTAGCTTTATAATATTATTTAGTTAACACCGGCTCTCTAATTTAGTGATTTTTTAAATAAAAGTGATTCATTTTTATCGTTGAATTTTATTTGTGTTTTTATTTTACTGTTGATAGACTCGCGCTTGACCACTATCACACTTGACGGAAAGCGACGAAGATCCCCTGGTTCTTGTTTAGTGTGTCAGTATCAGCTTCCGTTGCCGACTGCTTAATGGGTGGAGCGCGAGGGACTATCAGACTTTTAGCGTATCCACCAGAGTTCCTTCAATTGCCCTTTGCATTCCAGGTCCACAGTGACCTTTTCGAAAAATCTCACAACCCTGGGTAGAAAGTGGCCCTTAGTTGTCGTTCATTGGACTAAAAGCTGGATTGGGGATAGGGCAACGATCATAAAGCTCGTGGGATAGGGAGGGACCGAAACTAATATTGGTATTTCGGACAACTCCAGCAGCTGTTGACAAAGCTAACGTTAGGTAGGTACCTATCATAAACTTTATTGAAATAATAATATTTAAACCACAATGCAGTAGGCAGACGATTGACGGTTAACTCTACCCCTGTTATGTCTAATAAAAACTGGCAAATAAAGGTATATCTATCTATAGAACAGTTTATAAACAAACAATCTTGAACTTACAATTTCGACTCTTACTAAAAAATATAGGGTGCAAATTCGCGAATCTCAACTCCACGCATTCTTAACATCCAAGATGGACTATGTATGCATGTTGATGTTGCTAAATTTAAGGTCTCCCGAGAATTGAGAACATGGTCAATTTGTGGTCTGTTCCCGTGCAGGACGGTCGTTTTATTAATAAAATCAAGATGAAGTTTGTATTAGTTGTTCTTTGTGCCCTGATTTTGGTGGCATCATCACAGATGATTTCACTAAAGGACCTGTTGAAGGCTTACGAAATTTCCAATTCCAACATTGATACAAACGAAATTGGCACCAGCAATGGTAAGTATAAGTACCTAAAGCAATGGCGTTAGTATTAAGAATAAGTTTCGTGGTTTGTTTCGTAAGGTTTTTCTTTCTTGTTAAAGAAAGATTATGAAGGGTGTCCTGTTTTTTATCTTTCCTTAATAATTGTTTTTTTAAGTGACATTTTTTTTTCAAAAATAAATGTAGGTAAAGTCTATTTTTTAATTAGAGATAATGATTTGACAATTCGAATGTTGCATGTTTTTTCCATTTCATAAATAGTGA
Organism: Mythimna impura; assembly: GCA_905147345.3. Lineage (NCBI taxonomy): Eukaryota > Metazoa > Arthropoda > Insecta > Lepidoptera > Noctuidae > Mythimna > Mythimna impura. The sequence goes on along the minus strand of LR990347.1, from coordinate 9,201,681 downwards.
GGTACCGCAACCGATATTGAACAAAAAAACCGAAAATATTCATAAAAATAGTTTCATTTTAAAATGCAACTAATTATGGTAAGTTTTTGTATTTTCTGAAGGTAATTTGAAAGATGCAAATGTCTAACTCATAAACTAAAATATAATTTAAGCCTAAGAATTAAAGACTAGCAAAAGCTGCGTCATTTTATTTTTTCGTCTCGATTTGTTATCACCAAACCCAGACAAAAATATAGAATTACTCAGTGATATTTTTGCTGACATTTTATTACAACTTTAATAATAGGTAATGATAGGACTTCGGTTTGAAAACTAATAATAGTTAAAATTAAACAATCATAAGTCCTCTTTTTGTACTATTTTCGCATGGATCTCTTATAAAATTGTAGCGATAAACGAATCAAGTGTCCGTTTCTTGTAATGCAGTCATGTGAATTCGCAGCTTGACGACCAATGGGCACGCCATAATCATGACGGTCAGTCCCCTCTTTGAGGAGTGGCTGGAGAGGCGTCACGGTGTCCTCATCTTCCGCATGAAGCAAGTCCTCACCGGACATGGTCAGGTTCTAGTACAGGCCAAGGTCCAGAGCGAGGAGGAATGGAAGGGGGTCGCCTCCTTCTGCGAAACAGTAATGCTAGCGAAGGAGGAGGCTGCACGAGTGAGGGAACGAACATCTTTTCGCTCCAGTCGCCGAGACCCCAATCCCGACTACCACAATGTCAATACCAACGTCGAGCAATGGGTAGCTTGCCGTCCAGCAGTCCGGTAATTGCCGGGACTGAGCCCCATTCGTCGACAGCGCTTAGTGATCCACTCGCTCTTCAAAGAGATTTCAGCAAACCGGAGGAGCTCAGTAGAGCCGATCTGGTTTTAGGCAGTAAAAGTCTGACACGCCCTCCTGCCCCGCCCATACCGGGAGAAGTCATTGGATGAATTCCCATCTTGAAAAAATATTGACGACCAATGATGATAACTTTTTTAATTCTAAAGCATAAACTGAGACTGTCTCGTTCCGCTCTTGTAAACCGGATATAAAATTGTGTTCTGACTGGAGCTCCCTGGTAAAAGAAAGTAGCTAAGAATTCATGATTTTCAACCGGTTTTCAACCGCGCCCGCCACGGTGGAGCTAGTTTATTTCTAAACTCACGAGACCAGAGTTTTGTGTGGTTATACAGCCGTCGCAGTTGGGGTTATCGCTTGAAAACTTGGCAGATGACAATCGCAAGACGGGCGGTTCATTATCAATTGAGCTCCAGACCACCGTGGACATACACCAGAAACGAGCTGTTGCGTTATACTTACTTCACAGAAAAATTAAAAAAAGAAGGCCTATAAAGTTCTGGGTGCATCAATCGATTTTTGGATTTCGCATCGGATTTTTCTACCCCCTGAAGGCCACTACGGGTGTTAACCGACCGCAGAGAATGCGGGCGCAACCTGCCGAGTCTGCGGGTGACCGTGGCCCACACCATTCTACTAGTTGCCCGCCGGTGCAGCGGGGAGCGGGATACATATATCTCTAGCATTCTACAGAAGCTGCGGGCCCGCAACCGCAGCGGATGCGGGTAAAAACGGTTTTGTGAGTTCTCAGTATAAGTAAAAGTCCGATTGTAAAAAAATCTGGTAATATTTTTGAATATTTCTAATTATTTCAATCTTCAATTCATATTAGACTTTGCTATTAACAAACACTATCGTATTTTGGGCCTACTTTCCTTAGAGGTTGTATTATTAAAAGAACCGGTATAAAAAAATCGAATTTGGAGACATCACTTGTATCAAAAAGCAGGCAACATATTTCTGGAGTTTGACATTTGGACTTGTCAAATCATTATATGGGATTAAAAAACGCACTTTACATTTCTTCTACATATCTTCTTTTATGACAAGCCTAATTTTAATATCGTTTTTAATTAGATGTCTTTTGAAAATGTATCTACTTTTTCGAATGGCACGTATCTACTTTTACTTATGCGCAGTTTCTTTACTCATCTTTACGGGTGTGCTTATGAAGCCGGTTTCTGGAGGAATTTCGTTCTATGATTTAATTTCATTTAATAAGGAACTTTGCTCATACTAGGAATAACTCATGTATCGTGGGGGTGTTCACAAACATGTCAGCTCTCACACACAGGACCCCCGAATCCGAAACAAATCCGAATCGAACCCCCGACATGTAGCGCAACAGCCAATCGTTCAACGACTGCGCCAAACGTGCCGTGATGTAATATATATTATATAGCATTATAGGCCTTGCGCGCACTGCCGTGAAATAAACGCATGCGGTGAAATCACCGTTGGCCTCTCGCTGCAAATTTGCGGTGAATCTACCGCAAATATTTTTGTAATAACGCATAGAGATCTAGGAAGCGCCGCGCACTGCGGTGAAAAAAACGCACGTTTTAACCGACTTCAAAAAAAGGAGGAGGTTATCAATTCGGTTCTATTTTTTATCATAATTTTTTTTATGTTTGTTACCTCAGTACTCCGTCGTTTATGGACCGATTTGCAATTATTTTTTTCCCATATCAGATATGCTTCCAGATTGGTCCCAATTTTTTCAAAATCCAGTTCTGATGATGGAATCCATGAGGAATCGAGGGAACTCCTCAAATATTATGCATTTACAGTCAAAAAGTAACATTTGATGAAGTGGAACTGATGAAGAACACCAGAAATGGTCAACGGAACTTCATACTCACATAGATATCACAATGAAGATAGTTAAGCGACTATGACAATACAATTATATCAATGGTTCTGAATAGTTACTTTGAAAATGATATCGTCGAAGTGATCTGATGATGATGATGCGGCGAAAAAAATGCACGTTTTTAACCGACTTCAAAAAAAAGGAGGAGGTTATCAATTCGGTTGTATTTTTTTTATCATGTTTTTTGTTTGTTGACCATTTCTGGTCTTCTTCATCAATTCTACTTCATCAAATGTTACTTTTTGACTGTAAATGCGTAAGTTCTCGATGAAAATACCAAAATCACTATAAGGTGGCCTATAATTTTTGAGGAGTACCCTTGATTCCTCATGGATCCCATAATCAGAACTGGATTTTTCCTTCATGGGAAAAAAAAATTTGTAAATCGGTCCATAAACAACGAAGTTCTGAGGTAACACCCCCATTTGAGGAGTTCCCTCGATTCCTCATGGATTCCATCATCAGAACTGGATTTTTAAAGAATTGGGACCAATCTGGAAGCATATCTTATATGGGAAAAAAAAATATGCAAATCGGTCCAGAAACGACGGAGTTCTGAGGTAACAAACATAAAAAAAATTATGATAAAAAATACAACCGAATTGATAACCTCCTCCTTTTTTTTGAAGTCGGTTAAAACGTGCGTTTTTTTCACCGCAATGCGCGGTGCTTCCTAGATCTCTATGCGATACAAAAATATTTGCGGTAGATTCACGGCAAATTTGCAGCGTGAGGCCAACGGTGATTCTACCGCATGCGTTTATTTCACCGCAGTGCGCGCACTTCTATGAGACTCCATACTTCACAGATTATGCGTTAGAAAAACGCAAGGCAGTGCGTGCAAGACCTTAAAAATAGATTGCTGGTATTCGATGCAATTTATTCTAACAATAATAGGCTTATGCTTCGAAGCGAGCGATACAACATCAACATTTGGGATACTGGAGGAGATTCCAGAGCACTTGTACTACTTTTCACCTTGTCATCATCATCATCATTTCAGCTGGAAAGACGTCCACTGTTGGGCATACATAGGCCTCCCCCAAGTGTCGCCACAACGAAGGGTCCTTTGCGTCTCGCATCCATCGGATTCTGGCGGCCCTCACCGGGTCGCCGGTCCACCTTGTGAGAGGTCTTCCAACGATGCGTCTTTCAGTGCGTGGACGCCACTCTAGAACATTTCGGCCCCATCGACCATCTGTTCTGCGAGAGCTTGGCGATTCTTCGGGCTATGTCGGCAACCGTGGTTCTCCTGCGGATACTTTCATTCCTGTTGCGATCATGCAACGAAACTCTTTGTACTTGTATAACGTCAAATTTTTTTTTTTTTCAGGAGGAAGTTTAGTGAAGGTGGCTAATGAGGCTTTGTTCATTCCAATGAGTCTCCGCTCCTGCACTATAGGTCATTGCAACTTCGTGTGCAAGCTCCTTGGCTACAAGCACGGGACCTGCATCAATCCGGAAACGTGTCGGTGCTACAGCTAGATGGTGTTCCAAATTCAAATTATTTTTCTCCTATTTCTTCCCAGTCTAAATCTACGTAGCTTTATAATATGATTTAGTTAACACCGGCTCTCTAATTTAGTGATTTTTTAAATAAAAGTGATTCATTTTTATCGTTGAGTTTTATTTGTGTTTTTATTTTACTGTTGATAGACTCGCGCTTGACCACTATCACACTTGACGGAAAGCGACGAAGATCCCCTGGTTCTTGTTTAGTGTGTCAGTATCAGCTTCCGTTGTCGATTGCTATAGGTGGAGCGAGAGGGACTATCAGACTTTTAGCGAATCCACCAGAGTTCCTTCAATAATTGCCCTTTGCATTCCAAGTCCACAGTGACCTTTTCGAAAAATCCCACAGTCCTGAGTCGACATTGGCCCTTAGTTGTCGTTCATTTGACTAAAAGCTGGATTGGGGATAGGGCAACGATCATAAAGCTCGTGGGATAGGGAGGGACCGAAACTAATATTGGTATTTCGGACAACTCCGGCAGCTGTTGACAAAGCTAACGTTAGGTAGGTAACTATCATAAACTTTATTGAAATAATAATATTTAAACCACAATGCAGTAGGCAGAAGATTGACGGTTAACTCTACCCCTGTTATCCATACTTCCATACTAATATTATAAATGCGAAAGTAGCTCTGTCTGTCTGTCGGTCTGTCTGTCTGTCGGTCTGTCTGTCTGTCTGTTACGCTTTCACGCTTATACCGCTGAACCAATTTTGATGAAATTTGGTACAAAGATAGAATAGAGCTTGAGAAAGGACATAGGCTATAAATTATCACGCTATTTGCTATGGGGGGTGAGCAGTATTCCAAAATGTCGGTATTGAACGATTTGCCGTGACTTCGATCCCCAGTTATAGTAATAATTTTTGTGAGTATTTTGTCGTATTTTTTGTATATATTATGCGATGGTACTTCGATTACAATAATAATAGGACTTTTAGCATATTTTTAACACATCTTAGACATTTTTACTCCATATTTTTGTAAAAAGTAATCAAACATGTAATAAAATCTAAGTGGAAAAACGAAAATAATATTTCTTTTTTTCATTTAGCTACAAATTTAATATCTGAGATGAAAATCATCACGCTATCATCGACAAAGGGTTAAGCAGACAATGATGACATTTATATAAGAACACCTATTTTAAACAAAGTCAACGAACACCGTAGTGCAGTCGTGTCTGGATTAGATCGGCACGTAAGGGGATAGTGGTTCAAAACTCAGTTTCTTTTTTGTGATAGTTTTGTTTTATTTTACTGTAAACAATAAATTTTTACATATTTTTGCGTTCTTACTATTATTTTTATCGACAGTCTGGTTTCTACATCAGCACTTTCGAAGCAGTTTGGCAGATTATACTGACCTTCACTATACAAGACAGAAATCCAGCGGTTATGCATTCAAACGTCTACAAAGAGATCTAAAGAGATACAATAGAGCGGCTATCAGAAAAAATGTCTTAGGAAAACTGTCATCCTATGCCTCAGTGACGCCATCTGGCTTTGAATAGCAAACACACGAATTAAATTTGTCAAACTATTTATTTAACTATCGCTCGGTAGGTGGCCAGGGGCCTTACCATGATAATGTCAAAATGTCAGACGTACGAGCGAAAAAGAGTGATGGAGCTATACACCCTATATAGCTCCATCCCTTTAACAGTCCGGTTTAGGTCGTAAAATGGATCACGTTATGAGCTCGTGGTAGAGCCTCAGTGTGTGATAAAGGTAAGGTTAAGCTTTTCAGCAATAGATGGCGTTATCACGAAATCAGCAAATGTTTCTAGACCTATTTATAAAAATTATTGAATTTTAATTAATTGCTTCGTAAATGCCAAAAATATTTACGAAAATAAACCGCAGTTAGGTCCAGTCATTTTATCATAACAAGATTTGTAATAGCGTAAAGCGCGCTGGGCCTTGGGCGCGGTCGCCTCCTTCTGCGAAGCAGTAATGCTAGCAAAGGAGGCGGCCGCACGCGCGAGACAATAACCCTCGCGACCCAGCCGATCCGAACCGAGGGGTTCCGATCCCGATTTCCGGCCACCGTAGGCGCGGGCTTGTGGACGGCGAGCAATGGGTAGCTCACCGTCCGTCCGTCCGGTAACCGTCCGGACCGAGCCCAAGTCGTTGACGGCGCGTAGTGTTCCACGCGCGCCTCAAGGAGGTGTCAGCAACCGTAGGGGCCCAGCAAGGTCGAAGCCTATTGGGGCCATGGGTGTTACGAAAGAGATTCCCGGGGCCCTGGAACAATGGCAAAGAAGGAACAGGAGTGGGTTTTATATATGTTTCTTTCTGGTTTATGTTATGATAAAACAACGCTGTATGATTTTAAAATTATTGGTTCATTAGATATACTAAAAGTATATTATACCGTAGAATTATCTTTTTTACAACACTAACTATATGTTATTTAACGTAGGCTATCAAAAAAAAGTGGATAAAGTATTATAGTTTTCAGTTGCCAAAATGTATTTAAATAGTCTGAGTCACGGAGTTGATACTGAGGTCGATACCCACAGTTTTTAGTGTGTGCACCTTTTGCTTTTAGGTAGGAAATCATCAAATACCTTCCCCCGCTCTGGGTAAAGCGAGAGGTAGTACCAGAGTTTTACTGACTGAAACCCACCTGTGTTCCTTTAGTTGCCCTTAGCGTTCCAGGGCTATGGTAACTTGCACGCCACAATTGCGGCAGCAAATACCTTCTTTGAGGAAAGTCTAAAAAGGCTCTCTTTCCGCCTGACGCAGGTCTTCATCGAACGTAGATGTTTCGGAAGGACCCCCAAAAAACCAGCAAATATAGGTAGGTACTTAATCACAGAAAGATGCTTCTTGAGCAGTTCGTGAAGGTTACCAGTACTTCAAGTAGTCTCTCCCTCGGACTTGACCACAACGTACTGTTTGGAACAAGTACCTAATTTCAAAGATTCCAAAAATTGAAGATCATTAAGAATTTCATGAAAAACCCATGAAGACATATTTCACACAAGGCCCCGACGTGGTTTGCGTTCCTGAAGATAGTTTGATTACGTATGATGTATCCTACATTACTTGTAGCCTTAAGTCGACAACTGGACGTTACCTCCTTAAGAGTGGTCAGTGAGTGGTGATCAACACTGGGACAACATTCTGACGGATGCCAGAGTCAGTCACAGCCCCAATTGGTTGCGACATTTGTTCGCTGTCATTTTATAGTTTTGTGGAGTCACAAACACGGAGTAATGAGGGGGTATTAGGGTGTTTCGAGAGGTTTCTGTTTTAAATTCGACGTGATGTAAGTCAACATCAAAACTGCAACAATTTTTTCACAAATTCTTTATAAGTACAGTTGTGGAGTAAGATGACATCGTAGGTTACTCTGTAGTATTTTAATAATCGCTAGCAGCAGTGGACTATCAGTGCACGTTATCCAGCTGAAGATGGGCTGAAGCCGATTATGCTCCTTCGAAATTCACCTCCGCCAAAGTTGCATAACAGACCCGGCTAAAAGTCTGCAGAAAAATATCATCGAGGCAAATTCTTATGGGAGGTAATTCTTTCGAAAAATCTCATAGCTCTAGCAGGCATTGGCCCTAGAGATCTTCGTCAGGCGAAAAGAGAGGACGCTGTGGTGTCTTTAGAAAGACACCACAGCGTCCTCTCTTTTCCTCAAAGAAGGAAGATTTGCTGCCGCGTGCAAGTTACCGTAGCTCTAGAACACTAAGGGCAATTAAAGGAACACAGGTCGGTTTCAGTCTGTAAAAGTCTGACACAAACTCTCGCTTTACCCAGAGCGGGGGAAGGTATTTGATGATTTTCTTCCTAAAAGTAAAACGTGCAGACACTAAAAACTGTGGGTACCTATTGACCTCAGAACAAGATCCGTACAGACTCTTTATACATTTTGGCAACATTTAAAATTTTGAAAACTACTTTATCCACTTTTTTTATAGCCTACGTTAAATAACATTTATTTAGTGTTGATAAAAGAAAACAACGGTTTAATACACTTTTAGTCTATTATAATGAACCAATCATATTAAAATCATACAGCGTTGTTTCATCATAGAATAAACCAAAAACAAACTTAAACTATCACCTTTTCCTTTTAGGGGTAGGCAGAACCACAGTTTATCAACTACTTCGACCTCAACATTTGTGTGTTTCTGTTTATTGATGATGATAAGTAATTTATTTGATGTATATTATGATCGAGTATTCTATTACTGGTGAGCCAAATAAATAAAATAAATTATATATCTGGACATAAGAAATACATTTTACATAATATATTTACTGAAATTAATTTCCGTTATTTGAATTAGATGTTTTTAGCACGAATCACAAGCACAGAATTATTAATTACGTTTGTACATTTTTACTAACTTGACGCAGACAAAGTCGCGGGTAACAGCTAGTGTCTAATAAAAACAGACAAATAAACGTATATCTATGTATCTACTTCCAGTCGACAGCGATGCGGAAGAATTTTTTGACGCCATATTTTAGATAGGAGTTATTGTGTATATATTATGTAATTTTAATTAGTTAAGTGTTTTTATTTTTCATGTATAAATAGTCCTATTTGCAAAATAAATAAAACTAATATGTATAGAACAGTTTATAAACAAACAATCTTGAACTTACAATTTCGACTCTTACTAAAAACTATAGGGCGCAAATTCGTGAATCTCAGCTCCACGCGTTTTTTACATCCAATATGCGTGCATGTTGATGTTGCTAAATTTATATAAGGTTAAGGTAGACTTGTGAATATAGTCAATTTGTGGTCTGTTCCCGTGCAGGACGGTCGTTGTATTAATAAAATCAAGATGAAGTTCGTATTAGTTGTTATTTGTGCCCTGATTTTGGTGGCATCATCACAGATGATCTCACTAGAGGACCTGTTGAAGGCTTATGAAATTTCCAATTCCAACATTGATACAAACGAAATTGGCAATGGTAAGTAAAGTGTTAGTGTTTTGAAGCTATATTTTCGGGTTAAGGTTTAGTCAGTTTAGTTTCGTGGTTCGTTTCGCAAGTTTTTTCTTTTCTGTTGAAGAAAGGTATGAAGGGCGACCTATTTTTTTTCATCTTTACTTAATAATTGTTTTTTTCAAGTGATTATTTTTTTGAGGTCAGCGCTACATATCTTCTTCCGTTCTAGACACTTTTTTGTGTAAAGACAATTTTTTAATTTTAACACCGTTTTAAGTTCAATGTCATTCGAAAATGTATCAACTTTTCGAATGGCACTTAGGTAGGTACCTACTTCTACTCATGCGCAGTTTCTTTATTTATCTTTACGTGTGTGCTCTTATATTTGGGTTCTGGGGGTCAAATGGCAATAATAATATTATTTTTAAAAAAAACTGATAATTTTGTATCTAGGTAATGTAACAGTTTCTACCTATTATATAAGTCTTAAGTAATCTATTAGTTAGCTCTTTCGTTCTATAAGTAAAATTATCTCCCATGAAAAAAAAAAATCTGGCTAAATGCGAGTCGGACTCGCACACGAAGGGTTCTGTGCAATATTAAAATCAAGCAAAAAAACGCCAACAGAATACTTAAAATTTTTTGTATGGGAACCCCCCTTAAATTTTAACTTAGCGTAATTAGAGACACAATAGAAAGACAATGACGTTCGAACGCCGGCGTTCGCTCGGGGTTTAATGAATTGTTATTTGTCGCGATTTTTCGGGTTATGTTGGCAAGCTTGGTTCTCCTGGCGATATCTTCATTCCTGACCCTGTTGCAATCACGCAAGGAACCTCTGAGCGTAGCTCTTACCCTACTTTGTACAAGGTCAATAAGTAACGCTAATATTTTATTTTTTTTTCAGGAGGAAATTCAGTGAAGGTGGCGAATGAGGCTTTATTTATTCCGATGAGTCTCCGCTCCTGCACTAGCGGTGCTTGCAACTTCGTGTGCAAGTTCCTTGGCTACAAGTACGGGACCTGCATCAATTCGGAAACGTGTCGGTGCTACAGCTAGATGTGTTACAAATTCAAATAATTTTTGTCTCCCAGCCTAAATCTAGCTTTATAATGTGATTTAGTTAACACCGGCTCTATATTAAGGTTTTTTTTTAAATAAATGCTTATGAATAATTTTTATTGTTGAGTTTTGTTTATGTTAAATCTATTTAGGTAGGAGCCTAAATGTAGGTAGTTGCCATTTCTTAGACACAAACACTATCATAAGTACTTGTTAGGTACAATTAATACACGTTTTATCTAGTATAATTAGGATCATTCTCGCTCTTGGAATTAAAAAAAATATGTTTTGACACAGTTGGCGCAGTGATGAGTGAATGGCTGCTGCGCTGCGTGTCACGGGTTCGATTCCCGTCCCACGTAACAAATATTTGTAAGGCCTACAGATAGTAGTTCCGGTCTCTTAATAAGGTGAATCGTTTTAAAAAAAACTAATTTATATTAATCACTCTCTACCTAACGTACGCTCCGCCATACCTACATATAGCGATGTAACTAACTCACTGATGGACGCAGAGCGAGTCCGGGAGTCTGAGGAGACCACAGCTCCCCAGGTACATCAAAAGTCACTATCCTGCTATATGCGATTATAAGACTTGTTGCCTAGGCGGTCATAATTCTTGAGAGGAAACTATTTCAACTGGGAGGACTGTTTAAAGATAAACTCAAACTGTTTACTTAGTTTTATTAATTACGTTAAGAGCAAACAACTAGGAAGGTACTAGTCATATTTATATATAAAGTAGTAGTTTGTTTTTTACTAAATCGGATTTTACATTGTTTCTTGCGAAGAAAACTTATGTGCCTATTACACCACTCGATGTTCAGACAGTCTTAGTGATTTTAGGAACACCACAAGACAAGACAGTCAATCTAGACTTTTACACAGAAATCCAATGTTTTCTGGACCAATTTAATTGAAAATTAGAGTTTCCTTTTTCAATTAAATTGACCCAGAAAAGGTTTGATTTCTGTGTGAAAGTCTAGAAGATTGACTGTCTTGTGGTGTTCCTAAAATCACTATTTAGGGATTTGGGTTTATAAATGAAACAACCAAATTATCAGTAAGCAGGCGCTACTTCAGAATGACGTCTACTCGGTCTATGTTTATCTATTTATCTCATCGTTCTGTTTCATTACTTTACACGACATTGACGCAAGTTGCTCTTTTTCTTGTGTGACGCTACATAGACTAAGACTGTCTGAATATCGAGTGGTGTAAAAGGTTGAGACACCGTCTCTCACACATGAGGTTACGCGAGATTCTCCCTCCCGCCTAAACGTCTTACGTAATTAATGGACACCCCCTTAGTTGACATACCTGCGTCCTTCTGAAGGTTTTATTTATTTATTTTATAATTTATGTACACACATATAAACAGAAAAAGATACGTTATTAAAATAAAATAAAATAATATAAAAGTACTCTGCTTATTTCAAATAGAAATTTCTTTCGGCAGACCTGCGAAAGGAGAGATCAGAAGAAATGTAGACAATAATAGTCTGTAGAAAAGAAGAGTTTGTGAAATCTTAAATTAAAGTAATAAATACTTATATAACTATATATATATATATATAACTTTAAATAACTATATATATAAGAGCAGTGGTGGCCGAGTGGCAACGGTCCCGACAGTGCCGGTTTTAGCACTACCAGCACCCTGGGCGAGATTTCTACGGCGCCCCCCGTCTCCTATTGAAACTGATACGAAAAAAAAGCAAGAAATTTATCTATTATAATTAAATTTAATACATACTCGTAATTATGAACATTACAGTAATTATATTTAGTCGTTCATAAGGTAAAATACAATTTATAAAACTCTGCATTTAAACTAAACAAAGATAAATTTTACAAAAGGAATAGAAAACATCAATCATCATCATCATCTTCCTGTCCTTGTCCCATATTACATGGGATCAGCGCAAAACCGTTTTTTTTGTTATTGTTAGGCTTGCGCTTAACGACTATCTCACCTGATGGAAAGCGTCTATGTGGTCGACGATGGAGCGAACTTGCCTAGAAAGAACGTATTCACTCTTGACTTGAAGATCCCCAGGATGTAGTTATCAGGAAACACAGGGAATTCCACTCCTTAGAACTTGTACCTACGCACAATGAATGTGTTCCCAAAACATTTTGTGCGTATAGGTGGGATTTCCAATACAACCGGTACAAAATCGAAAGGCTAGCAACTCTGCATCGATGCTCACTCAAGACTTTACGACTCGACGAGTGCATCGTTGCCAATGATCGTCTTGGCTCGCCTCTCAATTGTCTCAAGTACACGTGCATCAAGCTGGTATCTTGCAGATCCGTCTCAAAGATGAGAGCAGTACTCCATACATGATCCGTTGTTCCGGTGTGAAGTACTGTCTGACCTTTACGACAATTCCTAACTTTTTTGCAGCCAGTTGAGCCTTTGCCTCGATGTATGACCCAAAGTTGACAGTTGTTGTCAACGTAACACCAGGAAGATCAAGATGGTCGGCACGGTTACACCCTGCAAAGTTGGAGCAGGGCAGAATTGGTTCCCTTTAGCGGAAAATAGGCACGCCTTGGTTTTAGCAGCATTGGACCTGACCAAATTGGTATCGCCCCATTCTGAGACCCGCCTCCAAGGACAAGCTCAAGCTATCAAATATAGCCTCCCAGAGAGACTAGATCTGTGACCCATTAGCTCATTCGCTGGACATGTAACTCTTAGCCACAGTGCTGCGCGCTGCACACGAATGCATTCCCAAAGGTACCGGGCTTCGCAGATCGGTTATGTGCAGCAAGAACAATGTTGCCGAGAGCACTGATCCCTGAGGGAATACGGCATTAATGGCCATTTGCCCGGACGAGCAGCCATCGCACTTAGCACTTAGGAAGTCTGCGATCCAAGCACACAATCCAGCAGGTAAACCGAAAGAAGGAAGCCTACTAATAAGGCCAGACCCTATCGAAAGCCTTCTAGATGTCGATGGAAACGGCAAACCGGTGCCTCTCGATGGCCCCACTGCAGATGTGAATGGCATGTTTTTTTCTTCTATTCAATCCTGTCACCGGCCACGTTATCACTAACTCCCTTTTCTTTCATATCACTCTTCACACAATCCATCCATCTTTTCTTTGGCCTCCCTCTTCCTCCCCACCACTATCCACATGCACCATCCACATGTATACCCATAACTCTTTTAGTAACATGCGTTTCATCCCTCCTCTTCACATAACCATACCAAAACAAACAAAAGTTCGTCAATCTAGATTGCGATATATATATATATATATCGAAGATAGATTTTTATCAGCTTAAGCTTAGAAAAACTCCTTTCCCCCCTAACCACAGTTACTGGCATAGTAATCAATATTTGCAATGTTAACTATACATTTGGATACAGCTCTTGCAAGTTGCGCTCTTAGATAAAATTTAAATTAAAGACAGGAGTAACCACATTCTGATCAGGCCAAAAAGATTTTAAACTTCATGGCATAACATTCAACCATCTATATCTGATTTAGAGTCTACAATTAATTTCAGTTGCAGATTAGCACACAGTTTGATAATGTCTGATTTTTCTGGAATCTTTTTTATTTTGTACAAAAAAGACGAAAATGATCATTTGTTTTGTGGTCTATGCTATGTTCCAACCAAACTCTGCATTTCATTCTAGTGTAGCCATCAATTAAGTTAGGCTTGTTAAAAAAAAGCTGAAGTAAAGGGGCGCCTGCGGCGCCCCTTTACCTCTGGCGCCCTGGGCGGTCGCCCGACCGCGCCCTACCCTAACGCCGCTACTGGGTCCCGACTTACAAGTTGTAGGTCGTGGTTCAAACCTAGACAGGCGCATTACTTTGTGTAATTTATTTCATCACCACTGCTCTCAAAACGGCGAAGGAAAACATCGTGAGGAGATCGGCATGTCCTAGAACTAAAAATTCGAAGACATCCATCAACTCGCACTGGGCCCGCGTGGTGGATTCCCTCTCCTAGAAAGGAGGCCTGAGTCCCAGCAGTGGGAACATTATAAGGCCGACTATGCTATGCTATGCTAACTATATATACCGTATACTAAAAATAAATACATGATACAGGTATACACATACATAATTATCCTACTAGACACTTGTATCTCTCGATCCTGAATAAACTCGGTAGGTAGATAGTTAAGTTAATTAGGTTCAGGTTTAACGTTATAAATGCTAGGTCCGCTAGAGTGAATACCTGCTTGGGTAAGTATTAGTGTGTACTTTTGAATAAATTGTAGGTGACTTAACCGTATCAGAGTGCCCAGTAGGAGTTTGCGTTTTAAAAGTGTCGATCGTGTTAACGTAACACGATCGACACTTTTATAGCGTTCACCCGCTCCAAACTCTTAACCAATCATAGTTAATTGCGGTAAACGTTTCGATTGGGTTAAAGGAAATACAACTCACACTCAGCGCACAGAAGTGTATACGAAGCGAACACTATCTGGCCTACACTGTCCTAAACCTTTCTGTAATATACCATCTGAGTATTACCCAGTTATCTTGTTTGATACTTAAGAGCGGCCAACCTGAGATATATTTCCATAAAACTGCTATTACTGCTGCGCAGATATTTTGGAAACATAGATATCATACATAGATTCTGTTGAAATAAAAAAAACTAATCCAGTGAAGACCTTTAAAAATCTGCTATTTTGCGGGACTGACCCTTCAAAATGTACTCATAAAATAAAAAATATATCTATAGAACCTTGTACATTTAATCGAGATTCTAAATGACGAATTTCTTTTCAAAAAATTTTAAGGTTTAAAAAAAAAACAAGTTTTGTGAAACATTCGAGTAAATGACGGAATCACTGAATACCAACAGAGTTTTCAGGCGTTAACTCTCTTTTTTGCGTTGCCACTTCAACAAACATTGCCTTGGATGAAACAACAAGCTTTTTAACTCTTAAAATTAATAATAATAATATTCCACAACTATCACACAACGTCATCTAGTCCCAAACTAAGCAGAGCTTGTGCTATGGGTACTAGATAACTGATAAAAATACTTATATATTTCTAAATACATACATAATATAGATAAATTACACCCAGATACAGAACAAATGATTGTGCTCATCACACAAACATTTGCCCTGGGTAGGAATCGAACCCACAACCTCCGGCTTAGCAGTCAGGGCCACTAACCACTAGACCAACAGACCAGTCAAATTCTGTTTAGCCTTCTTCAATTTTTTACTAGTTGATGAAGAAATGTGAGTAACTTCTGATCCATTCGAAAGGAGAATGATCAATGATGTTTATTTTGCAAGTAGGTTATAAATAACATAATCCACGACTTTTACACGTCATTATATGTGCCCATTTGCTACCAAAAAAAAAGATATACCTACACGCCAAACTGTAATTTAAATTGTAAGAAAACCTATATTACAATTTCAATAATATAGTTTTCCATCACTACATAGTATAAAACAAAGTCGCTTCCCGCTGTCTGTCCCTATGTATGCTTAGATCTTTAAAACTACGCAACAGATTTTGATACGGTTTTTTTAATAGATAGAGTGATCCAAGAGATCCATAATACATGCATAATATAGTAGAGAAACACTAGTAATTTTATAGGTTTCTCATGTGATGTCGTAAATAAACACATTTTTTTTGCGCTTACATTGCAAACGCAGGCTGAATAAGAGATAGATCAAAATAATGTACTATAGTATTGTACACCTTAAAAAGGTCTACAAAAAGTCCGCGATGGTCTAAGTCTATCTCATAGTAATAACCCACAATAACCATTTTTTATCCTTCACTTTTTACGAGAAATAATGGCTTATTTACAAAGCAATTTTAAGCAATACGGCATTAGTCCTTAGCCAATTAAGTTCCTTAAATACATTATGCATGTAATAGACTTTGCATTTAGTAGATTTTCTGACTGACCGACATTTTGAAAATTCAAAAGTGCCTGTAATTGGTCTATTTGAAATAAACGTTTCTGATTTCTGAATATAGATCAATATGGTCCTTTACAGCATGTAATTTAAATGAATATTTTCGAAGATATTACAGATTTAAAATGCAGGGACATAGCGGTTGCGGTGGTATCAGTATTGCACCCGTGCGAAGCCAGGGCGGGTCGCTAGTTAGATATAATATTTTTCCTAGAAATCTGTGTTCAAAAAACCGACACGTCAATTAGTCGGGTCCAATAAAAAATCCTTATTCAAAATGATTTCGAAATCCCTTAAAAATATTATAAAAGCAATCTGTAATTCAAGTCACAAACGCAAAACAATTGATTCATTGTTTTGCATTTGTGAATAATTCTATGAAACAATCACAAACGATTATTTTATATTTCCTGTTTGTCTGTATGTCACCCAGTCATGTCATAAGAATCACCTAATTAGACAGGTTGAGTTTTTTGATGGGATTTTTCGAGTGAAGTTCAGTGGCTGTTTTAATTATTAAGTATTCACAAATTGGAAGTGGAAATGGTGATGTATGGTGTACTTTCGTATCTTAAATATCAACACAAATGGACAAACTGTAAATAAAGCTGGCACGACCTTGGTCTTGGTTGGTGGTTGGTATTGGTCTTGGTTGGTTTGCTCAGAATGTGATGACATAAGCCACTTGTTAGAGTGCCCCAAGTACCCATACACCTGCACTTTGCAGGATTTAATGAGAGCCACCGATGCTGCAGTTAACGTAGCCATACTGAGCACAATCTGTTTGACGAGTTTTCCATTGATTCGAAATGAAGAAGAAGAAGAAGAATGTGATTGTGATACCTCAGCGAAACTGGCTGAAACGGCTAACTCGATACATTTACCAATTACCGTCAAATACAGCAAACGCATTACAATGTGTAACATGCGTATTTCTGATGGAAAATAAAGAGACTGTATTTTGTATCAATTCAATAATTTCTAAACTTGACTTTCTAGTAGTACGTAGTTAGATGTTAATAAGCATGAAATATTTTTTTTTTTAATTTTTAAGGCCCTTGACACCAAAATTCTCTGAAGAAGAAAAAATTTGATTATAATATGTAATAACTTTTATAATGTATATACGAGTAAGTAGTACATAATATATCGATCTAAGAGTCGTCGTCGCCTCGAAGGATGGCTAAGTAAATAAAATAAAAATTGTAAATAAAATTAGTGGTTTCCCGATGCGAGGACGCTTGGATCAAAATGTTACTATACGTGTCGCGGGCTTTTAATTTTTTTTTAAATACTTTTTCATCAGACTTCAAGTAGACGTGGCACTTTAGGATGTTATCAAATAAAATTCTTTGTTACGTTTACTTCTTATATTAAGTATTTGAAACAAAAAGAATGACATGAGGTAGGAAGATATTCTTGATACAAACAATTTGTTTTACATCGAGCTTACATCATAATACACATTATAAGTATATTGTATACAGGGTGTAGGAACTTAACATTTGGTATACGCATCTTATCGGTGGTCAACATGTTCCTAGTGGTCTATTCTGTACACATCTCACCATGGAAACATACCTAGGTTTTCTTTTTATTTATATTATTGTGACTATTTTTTTTTAAATTTAATGTTAACAAATTACAATTAGTAGGTGGAGTGAGCTTGAAGGTAATTACAATTTCTACGTGACAGAATAAATTGAGAGCTCAATTTATGTTTTTCCCACCTAAGCTTTTCACCACAGATGAAATGAAACAGTAGTTTTCACGGTGATTTTTTTACAGAATAGTACCACGTAATTGAATTCAATAAAAAGATTAAAGTGGTTGTAAACATACTTTGCATAGATAGTAGAAGAGCTAGCGTGCAAGGGTGGCCAAATCCGATGTATAGGTACAACTTTTTGGCTACTATGTATACATATTTGAATTTGTGGTCAATATTTTGTATAGTTTTTAAGACCATATTATAAACCGCTGTATTAAATTTAGATTAAAACGTGAATTGAATCAACATTTTTTTTTTAGGTAAAAAAACAATTGAGTCCCAGGGTCACGATATTTGACACTTTTTGTATATTTCGGTGGGATTATCTTAAGGGACGACTTATTTGACAATTCGATGAAAAACACGACAAACGCTAAATTATTCTTGGCCAGCTAACGAAGCCTGAATAACATACTTAATAAATTATGAAAAAATATCAGGATATTTTCGTAGGACAAAATAAAATAAAAACTATCATTTAAAGTTGTACATATCCGGGTTGGTCACCCCGTATAAAAACAAATTAGAGTGACAAAAAATTGTAAATGGTTATAAAACTATTTACCAACTAAGGCTAATAAGTACAATTGCATGTAGTTGAAGAGACACATACTCCGTGGTGGAAGCCGAGGATTTTGCAAATTTCGTCACACAAGTTGTTGGTGCACTGCTTTAAAGTCATCGGGATGAATAGAGATTGCGTTGCTACTGTATCGGAGTCTGAAACAAAGAGCAAGGGGGTTACCATGACGTTTAAAGTAAGATTGTTTTATTCCTATTCCATTGTGGGTAAGAGATGGCGCTAGACAACCTGTATAGCTCTGTCTCTTACCCACACAGAAATAAGAATGAAACAATCTTACTTTGAACGTCATGGTACAGGGGCAGGTAGGTATTGCTATCGGTGTTCTTAATTAAAATTGTAGTTACATCACAAAAAAATTTTTTTTGCCCTTCGGAAAAATCTTCGTAACTCAAATCGGGAATTGAACTGTTTCCATAGGTAAGTTTGTACGGAACCCTCAGTGCGCGAGTCCGATTCACACTTGCCCGGTTTTTTTTTTAGTATTTATTGTTGTTTGCGGCTACAGAAGTTCATCATACTTATGTGAAAATTTCAATTGTCTAACACGTCTGTCAACGGATAGACAGACAGACAGACAGACGGACAGCGGAGACTTAGTAATAGAGTCCCGTTTTATCCTTTGGGCACGGAACCCTAAAAACAGGCAATGCCTATTATTGGGCACACATTTGCAGTTTTTATGAAGCGGACCACGATAATATAATTATATTTTGTGTAACCAAATTGTCATTCATCTTCGCCCTAGCCCTTTCCCGACTAGCTTGGGGTCGGCTGCTGGTCTAACCAGAAGCGGTTGAATACCCGTGTTTCACATGAGCGAAAGCCTATCAGACCTCTATATCCCAACTACTGGGCAATACAGATACTCCTTGGATAGACTAATAGTCTTGGTTACAAGCCGATTAAGATTCAAGATTGAGGTTCGCGAGCATATTCGTAAGAAGTTGGCAGTAGTATCATCACAACGTTAATATTTCTCTGTTTGTCGATTTGGACCATGTTTTGTTTTTTTTTTGTTTTTGAGTATATATATTTAGTTCATTAAATTATGTATATAATATATTTACTTATATTGTGTTGTATCTATGATTCATTTGTATATCTTTTTTATATTAACCTCTCTTTTTCTTTCTTTTGTCGCACCTACCACTATTCTTCTCTGCATCACCCAAAGGTTGACTGGTAGAAAATGCCTAAGGCATTAAGTCCGCCTCTGTACCTTTATGTGCATGAAGTATTAAATAAATAAATAGTCAGACTTTCTGGCGTCTGACTATCAGTAAAGACTGAAAGACCTACGAATGACAACCGGGGTCATCGGGTGTCCCTGCTTTCCGAGGCAAGGGGTGTCAGTAAAGTCCTAGATAAACTTAGAAAAGTACATTATTATGAATTGAAAAATTCACATTAGTACCCGGTTTTGAACCCGCAACTTCATGCATAACAGGCGGGTGAATTTACCATTGCAACACCTGAAATGGCAACCAAATTGCCATAACTAAGAAAGTCGTATTTTTTTTTTATTATTATCGATAGGCTCGCGTTTTACCACTATCTCACCTGATGGTAAGCGATGATGTGGCCGTTTCTACTTATTATACCTAATAAAAACTTTTCATTTGACCGGTATCGTGAAAAATCACTTATTCCCTCATATTTTGTCGAGTAATTAAAACATTTATGGAGGAGCTTGTTTCACGATTTCAGGCTTGGTCCTCAAAGTTAATAATGCTATGATTATGATCCCTAAAGTCATTTTCAGATATTTAAATACAGAAGAACACAACACAAAGTCAGATTTCACGTGAACAGTTGAAAAGGGCTTCAAAATATCCAGTAAAAAAATTAATCATAATAAAATGTCAAGGGACTTTTCGGCTTTACCTACCAACGTTACTAAAACAACATCTAGCTAGATATAAAAGTGATGAGCAGTTGTGATTTTAAACTTACAGTGCTTTATGAATACAACATGCTCAAAACGTGGTTAAAATAATACAAAAAAAAAATGAAATAATGATCTGGTCACTCACCTGTACTGCTATGCGACATGTCGTACAATTGCATCAAATCTTTGAATGTAATCTCCGCGTTTGCTACCATGAGTACTGCACTAATTGTTAGTAATACTGCTAAGAGTTTCATTGTGATTTAAATAATATTTTAAGAGCTTCCTTTAACGTTACAAAACAAGTGTCCCGAGACCGGTGACAAACTGACAAATAATCCGTTTACAGTAACACACACACATTTATATGTTGCGGCTCCATACTTATTCCGCTTTTTCCCTATCCCTACCAAGATAGGCGGGAAATTACTGAATTTTTAACCAGTTAAACAAATGTGCACTTTAGTACTGTGAGATAGAGCTGAAAATAATTTGGTTAGTATTTCCAGTTTTGTGAGGTGAGCCTTGTTTGCTCTTTGTCATTAAAAATAGCCACGTTTGTTAAGAAAAAAGGATTGGTTATTTCATGAGTACTGCTTAATTCTTATAAATAAACTAGCGACCCGCCCCAGCTTCGCACGAGTGTTAAA
This sequence comes from Mythimna impura, assembly GCA_905147345.3. Taxonomy (NCBI): domain Eukaryota; kingdom Metazoa; phylum Arthropoda; class Insecta; order Lepidoptera; family Noctuidae; genus Mythimna; species Mythimna impura. Next base: position 9,180,647 of record LR990347.1, on the reverse strand, counting down.
AATCTTTGGAATTCTTGGCTTGTATTTATACATCTAAACCTTTCTAATGAATCACTCTGTTTATTGGTGAAAATCGCATGAAAATCCGTGCAGTAGTTTTTGAGTTCATCGCGAACAGATAGACACATGGTGGACGATGAGGTGGCGGTGACGGTGAGGGATTTCGTTTTATAATTTGTTATAATTTGTAAGGATAGACATGGTTGATCAGTAGGATTTAATTTAAGACGAGCTTAGCGAGTGCCCATGGAGTTTCTTGCACGTTCTTCTCCACAGAGATCTACGCTTTGGAACGTGCAATTTAGCTTCACTTCTTTTCTTTTTTTGACTGACCGACATTTTGACAATTCAAAAGTGCCTGTAATTGGTCTATTTGAAATAAACGTTTCTGATTTCTGAATGACGGAGAAGAACGTCTGGAAGGAATTGGGGGAGGCCCAGCTGTGGGGTAGTAATAGCTAGGAAAAATAATCCAGGGCTTCGGGATAGTTCGAAAGGGGAAATTTTTCGTAGCCCTAAAACGTTTAGGGCAACTATTTCTTTTCGAATAGATGGTAAACTCGCTAAACTGTTTGGACCTAATAGGTGGTTAGGTTAACTACAGCATTAGTGGCACTCATTAAATCCTTTAAAGTGCAGGTGTATGGGCACATGGGGCACCGGCACTCTAACGCTTGGCTCATGTACTGAACAGGGGCGCCGCACTCACAATGAGTATCCGACGGGTGTATAAAATCCCATTTCACCAAGTTGTGTGTTGTTACCAGCTAGTCGTGTGGCTACAAATAAACAGTTACACTTTATATGTATTTACCCGTAAGCTCAGTGCCTAAATACCAGCTTCTTCTAAAACTAGATCAATTTATTGAGCGGTCAATTTAATTTAACCAAGGTAACGTGGACTAGTCAACTGCGTACATTAGGTCGAAAATGGCTTCGGCCGGGGAAGTACCGCGCTCACACAAAGAGTAGCACTAAACTATAAGGTAGCCTGTATCGATGTTGAAAATTGTAAATGTCGTAAGAGACATACATTTTTATCGATTGATTTTCAGCTGTCGGCGATTTACCGAGGGCTGAAAATCGAAAAGTGCAGTGTACCTATGTCACTTACGACATTTGGTATTTTCACCGTTCCATGTTCCATCATTGTGTTTGGCCTTGTCAATCATTTCTGAAGGCTATGTTTAACTATACTTTTTTTTTTTAAAAAAAAAACGTTACCCCACACCAGGAATGATCGCGTGAGGCAACGGTTCTCACGCCCCAACCACCGCCGGGATTCCGATCCCGATTTTCTGGCCACCGTAGGCACGGGCTTGCGGACGGCGAACAATGGGTAGCTCGCCGTCTGACTGTCCGGTAACCGTCCGGACCGAGCCCAAGTTGTCGCCGGCGCGTACTGTTCCACGCGCGCTTCAAGGAGATGTCATCAAACCGTAGGGGCTCAGCAGGGTCGAAACCTACTGGGGACATCTGATTCTGAAAGGAAGACTCGGCCCTGGTACGAAAGGCAACGAAGGAACAGGAGTGGGTTTTTAGTTAGTAAAAGTCTGACACTATCTCGCGCTCCGCCCGAGAGCGGGATTTGTCATTAGATGATTTTGCCACATAAAAAAACCCCACACCAGGAATAATTCTTGTATCATGGGTGCGTTTACGAACATGTAAACATATTATACTTAATACCTATCTGTGGTCTACACATAGGATATAAATATTTGTTCCGAGCGGGAATCGAACCTGCAACACGCAGCGCAGCAGCCAATCGCTCAACCACGGATCCAATCGTACCGTTAAATCGAAATAGTGATAGGTAGGGTTGCCAGGTCTTCAAACCAAAAAGCCGGACAGACCAGCCAATTTAGCCGGACATTTGAGTAAAATGGCCCACATTTTTTTTAAAAGTTAATTTCGACTTTTTTTATTATTTTTAATTCTAATGAAACAACTATAAAATTGGCTGCTATAATTGCTAGTCCGGTCCGCTTATGCTAGCGATACAAGAAAAGTAGAAAACATGACAAATCTAAAAAAAAAAGGCCGGACTCCACCTAATTTGGCCGGACACGCAACTAAAAAACCTGACCCTGTCCGGCTTTATCCGGACGTCTGGCAACGCTACTGATAGGTATAGTTTATTTAAAGAAAATACTGTAACGACGCAATTTGCAAGGCTGAATCATATTTTGAATAATGCTCAACAAAAGTCTAATAATAAAAATTGTGGTTACTGTGATTTGTTTTTATTATTTTATTACGACTAAGTAATTAGCCACGAGCTTATTTTTCAGTGTTTCATATCAGTATACCTATTTATAGGCTTACCTAACTGCTATATTATTTAATTTCTAGTTCTAATATATTTTTTTTTACGGTTGGAAAATCATCCAATGACATCCCCAGCTCCAGCTCCAGAACTCATTAAATCCGAGTGACCTTCCCCCACATTCACTCAAATTAAAAACGGTACACCAATTATTTTACTGAGAAACCTTAAACCATAAATTTGGTTATATAACGTCTGTTATGTACGTAACGTATGTAACATACGGAGTCGGGTTCCTCCAAGGCAAACGGTGCTGATACCTCGCATCCCTATGATAGCAACGGATTTGCCGTTTAATTTAAAAAAAAAAACAATTTCCGGTATATCTTTTGCGGTATTATTATTGTATAATAAAAAACCATATCTGCTATTTTGGGTGAACTTTGGCCCTTTATAATGTACAGGGGTCAAAAGTGCATTTGCAGTCTAACAATGCTAGTGTCTAAAATTTCTTTATAGTAGATGTTCAATGTCCACAATTAGTTTATTTAATACTTTAGATCCTATGCTACGAATTGAATCAGTCCTGAACCATTGACCCTCTTCTATATAGACATTTTAGGCACTTTAGCAATGGCAGAGTGCAACTGCACTTTTGACCCCTGACTGTACTTATAAATATAAAAAAAAAAAACCATAGAAACCTTACAAAAATTGGGATTCTCAAAGACATTTTATTTTTCCAATAACTCTTAAGGTTAAAAAAAAGGAATAAGTTTTGTGAAGTATTCGACTAAAAATAACGGAATTACCGAATGCTAACCGAGCGGCGATAACTCTCTTTTTTCGCATTGCCACTTTAACAACTATGTTCACGTTGACGATAGACAGGTCAGGAAGGGCTCTTAAGAGGGGTTGGACACGTTCTTAATGCCAAGCATGTTTACCTTAATGTATTTAAAAAAAAACAAGCATTATAAGGACGCTGCACTTATAGAACTATCCACTTAAAATCAGGATTTATTGTTTTCAACCGATGTTTCGAGTGCAATGCTCAAATTGAGACAAGGGTAAACCACAATGCACGTCAGTGATGCACGTGTTGCCAGTCTAACAAGTTGATATTTATTATTTCTAACCTTGTTTTTAAGAGATTTATTGCGAATTTTTTATCAGTTTTTACTATATAGTAAAATATTGAAGTTATATTTTAATACAATAAGTTATTAAAAAAATATTATCCGATAAATAAAAATTGAAAAATAAGAGAGAAACCAGTAGAAACAAGATCTTTCATGCGCCAATATTGACACGGATTTTAAAATTCTGATAAATTAATCGAGTATGCTTAACCTATTTGTGATCTGGAATTCGGGAAATGATTAGCTTTTAGATAAATTAATCAATGTGGCCTTTCGCAGCATCGGATGATTTTAAAAGATAGGATAACTAAACCATTGGGCACCTAATTAAATATCAAAACATAAATTATGTCATCATCATCATCATCAAATGTCAAAATTACATAAATAAAGAAAGATAATGATTTGTATTCTGAAAAATTTGAAAGAATTTTTTTTTTTTAATTGATATAAACTAGTGCTTGACTGCGATCCCACGGTCCCACCTGATGGTAAGTGGTAATGCAATCGTTGATGGTGAGGCGCACTAATTTATTGAGAGCCTATTCACTCTAGCCTTGAAGAGACCCAAATTATAATTCGACGGGAAAACCGCAGCAGGCAAATTATTCCAGTCCCTCGATGTATGCGGTATAAACGACGAGGTAAAACGCTTGGTCCGGACCGTAGAGGTTTCAACAACGTAAGGGTGGATACTCGCCGTTCGTCGGCTTGTCCGATGGTAGAGTTGCTCTAGAGTCTACTAGGACTCTACGTAGTATAGATATTGCAACAAGCAGCAAGTAACCTGTTAACCCTAGACTTATAGACCTTTTTTTTTAAGTGGGAAAATTATCTAATGACAAATCCCGCTCTTGGGCGGAGCTTTTTTGCCTTCGTCCCAGAGCCCCGGGTTTCACTTTCACACTACCCGATGCCCCAGTAGGCTTCGACCCTGCTGGGACCCTGCGATTTGCTGACATCTTCCTGAGGCACGCGTGGAACAATACGCGCCGATTGAGATCTTCAGTTTTTAGTTATCAGAAAAAAAAAACAGTCTCTAGCAGAGAATTCTACTTCTTAGCTGTATTTGAAAACATCAGAAACCTCATCAATGAAAAAGTCTATTCCGTAAACATAGACCGGTACTTACAGGTACTAGTTTATTTTCTCGAACATTCGGCTGCCACAAAAAACCCAGGACCTTTGTTCGAACTCTTATTTATGTATGAATGAGCCATTAGTTCGACCGCACGCCCGTAGAGAGCGCCAGTGGCCCACAAAAGGCCACTATTGTTCGTTCTAGTGTTTTTCTTTTCGTAGCTTTGCATAAGAATTGAGCATTGTACATAGTTCTAATAGGAACTTAGTAGTTATAAATTAAAAAAAAAATTGACACTGTACGTAGGTATTTATTGAAGGATTTTAAGTAATTGAATATTATTGCAAGATAGATTTTTATTAACATGTTATGGAACTGTACCATGATATTTAAAGTAAGATTATTTCATTCTTATTTCCAGTGTGGGTAAGAGATGGCGCTAGACAACCTGTATAGCTCTGTCTCTTACCCATACTGAAATAAGAATGAAATAATTTGAACGTCAAGGTAACCCCGCTTATCTGTTGACTTTAGTTAACTATTTACCTAGTTCAATTTAAATAATTTATTTTATTAATAAGCAGGAAAACATGTAGGCCATTGTTCTAACCACAACATCTAATATGTAGATATTCATGTTTGATATTTTAATCATTTATTTATTATGAAGGTTGAATTATTATTCAGCCATCGTCACCTCATGTCCATGCCTCATGCCTCTCAGTCTTCACAGATTCAGGTGAATAGCAGCACATGCTACAAGGAGATACTGCATATCTGATAGATAAACTTTATAATTATGGGAGATGTGGATTAGGTGCTGTAGGTTTTGGAGGCTGACCTCCAAAACTTACAGCACCTAATCTACAGCAGATACTTTATTTCCTCCCGGAAGAGATATTGATCCAGTGACGAACCAAGTGATTAATTCATATTTTTTTTGAAATATGACACTTCGTGCTTTAGAAGGAGACTGCGCCGTACATACGAGTACTTCGTAATGCCATGCGGTTTTTAAATGAAAATTTTGATTTGAGAATGCATCTTTGCATGACCCACAGGGCTGGCTTTTACCTCGGCCAGACATTAAGCATTGTTGGTCAACGTGGCAATGCCGCCAGTTTTTTGGGCATACTTTCAGACGACAGCGATGCGGAAGAATTTTTTGACGGCATACCTATTTTAAGTTATTTATTTTAGAATTTTTAATTTAAGTGTATATACTTGCTTAATATAGCTAGTTTCTTTAATAGTGTAGTGTAGCTTTAGCTAAAAATTTCAATAAGAAATCAAACCCTACTTTAATGTCAATGTTTGACCAATATTTAGGCTGAGGTAGCGTTTACATTTACTCAACAAATTCTTGATTCGAGAAACTCTGTATTTTTAGCGACAAAAATACGATGTACCATATTTAGGTACGTTCAGGAACTTTATTTGGCTTAGTTTAAAAAAAAAAGATTTCCCATCAACTTCGCTAGCTTCTTCATTATTTTCAGAGCACTATAGTGTAGTGTACCTACTGAAGTATTAACCCTCAAACCCCAATCGGGGTAACGCGTGCGAGAGGAGATTAAAAATGTAATTTCCGATGGCTGTGTGGGCACTTCCTTGCTGGAATCACTGTTAGGGCGCTTTCACGTCGAGACTTTAGAAATCTAGCCTTTTTACGGTCAAAGAATCAGCAATCACATTCAACTTGGCAATGGTGACAGCCTTTTGGCACTTGGCCATTAAGAGCAATCATCCGTTAAAGCCACGCAGAAGCCAAAATCAATGATTTCCGACGGAAAATATAACAATAATATGCACTACAATACAATTAATTATTTAGTATCACTGTAGAATAGAAAGACTAAAAATCTGAAAGACCTCGGCCGGTACAAAGCGCTGACGCGATTTCGCGTCTATTATATAGTGATATTAAATAATTAATTGTAGTGTAAACAAATAAGTGATTAAAAAAATTATTGTACCATGTCATAGATCGTAAATGCGTTCAATTAATAAGTCTAAAAAAAAACAAAAATGCCTCATATATTATCCTAAACTAACACGTTTAATATCTCCAAAAACGGCTAAAAATGACAGTTTTGAGATTACTTTTCTTGAATGAAAACTTACAGCAATCATGTTTTTTTTTGGGCCATGAACTAGTCAATGTTATCATTTTTTTTTTTAAAGTAAAATGTTGTATGTTTACCATACACGGTTTAACTACTATCTCGCATCTGCGTAGACCGTCGACCGCTAGTTTTAAAAACGGCTTGGATAAGAACTGTTCTAATGGGAAAACTATACGATCATTTGAAAATGTTTTTGGACCATACACTAGATTATGAAATTCCCAATAATATGACGTCAATATCTTATCTAGAAATTAAACACATTATTGTTATATTGTCCGTCGGAAATCATTGATTTTGGCTTCTGCGAAGTTTTAACGGATGAATGCTCTTAACAGCAATGAGGACAATCAAAGAAAGGGTGAAATCCCTTTAATTTGCTTACTTGGGCTTGATATTTAATATTTTTTTTAATTTCTCATATTTTGCTTCAGGAATTATGGTTCTAATTTTAACGAATGTTTGATCGCACTTATAAATACCAGCCTCTTTACTGGAAGGTGCTGGCTGGGTGAAAGGTTTAAGTTTTTCAAGAGCAGCTCGGTAATTTTGTCCCAAACTTTTTAGAATGCATTATTTTTACTTTAGATTCGACGTATTTTCCTGAAAATAATTTACTTTTCCATGATGATCCAACTTATTGAATAATTCTGTAGGTATACTGTTTGCTTGTTTAATATATTTTTAAGTAGGTACAGATTGTATATCTATGGTAGGAACCAGATTAATTTACAATAGCGGTCATTGCCTTTCCTACATTTATTGACATTCTTAATTTAAAAAAGACGTGTGGCACTCGGGAACTGCCGCGGTAAAGCTATTGCATAGCATTTTGTATCAACTTATGCAATTATAATTATTTATTTATTTTATTTATGCAGTAACAATACGGCTAGTTGCACGCACACAAACACCGTGTCGAAGACTGCCGAAAAGAAACGACGTTAGACAATGCACGGCCTTCAAGCCACACCTCCGTGCCCGTCGGAGTGGGGAGCGTGAGGTTTTTTTTCGTTACGGAATTTCTGGATTCGGTCCCCGCGCTCAAGGCCCTCGATAGAAGCTATGCAATAGCTTAAAAAACAGAATTATAAACATAAAGCTGTCTTGTCTTGAATCGACGTCTATCGTGTTCCTTTATTTTTTCTAGTATTGAAAACAGTTCATTTTTTGTTTTTCAGGTACCTACGCAGAAATATTAAAAATGTCAATGTCTATTGCGAACTTATATAATGTCTACCATAGTATGAATATGACCTATATTCCATTTTATATCTCACAGTGTGTACATCCCCTTAGACGATCGCCTTATGATGTATTGGCTTTCAGCAGCTTTATGTCTAAAACTTTAATGCACAGACATGATAGCCTAATAACTTGTTTCAGTTTCAGAAATCCATGCTCCATTCTGTCTTAGTTGAAAAAATGTAAAATCAGATGGAGATTTTCAATACAAATTTTGTTAATAGAGTATCTAAACTGAAAATGTGGATATCATGTAGGTAGTATGTATACAGTTGTTGTTATTCATTAGCAATGTATCAGGGGGAGAAAAACTCATGAATAAGAACGACTTTCCAGTATTTATCTCATAAAGAGTTGTGTTCATATTTATGAATACTCTCACCATGCTGACAGATTGCTAATGAATTACAATTTATCCTTTAAATAACTATTTCAGCGGTTTTTTTTTTTTTTTTAGGTGGGAAAATCATCTTATGACAGATCTCGCTCTTGGGCGGAGCGAGAGATAGTGTCAGACTTTTACTGACTAAAAACCCACTCCTGTTCCTTCGTTGCCTTCGTCCCAGGGCCCCGGTTTCGTTTTCACACTACCCATGGCCCCAGTAGGCTTCGACCCTGCTGGGCCCCTACGATTTGCTGACATCTCCCTGAGGCGCGCGCGGAACAATACGCGCCGTCGACGACTTAGGCTCGGTCCGGATGGTTACCGGACGGTCGGACGGCGGGCCACCCATTGCCCGCCTTCCGCAAGCCCGCGCCTACGGTGGCCGGAAATCAGGATCGGAATCCCGGCGGCGGCTGGGGCGTGAGGACCGTTGCCGTTGCCTCACGCGATCGGCCGCCTCCTTTGCCAGCATTACTGCTTCGCAGAAGGAGGCGACCGCCTGCCACTCCTCCTCGCTCCGGACCATGGCCTATACCAAGGCCCGGCGCGAGAGATCGCCGCCGCCGATCGCCCCCACGAGGACACGGCGTTGCTCTTCCCAAGCGGGGCACACCTCCACCGTGTGCTCCACCGTGTCCTCCGGGCGGTCCACACAGTGGCGACACCCGAGCGTCTCTTCCGCACGAATCCGGTGCAGGAACTTCCCGAACTTCCCGTGTTCGGTGAGAACCTGCGTCATGCGGAAGGTGAGGACGCCGTGAGGTCTTTCCAACCACGCCTCAAAGAAGGGACTTACCGCCATAATTGTGGCGTGCCCAGCACTGGGTCGCGACAGTCGCTGTCGCCATTTCTCCATGAGATCCCGCCGGAGCTCTGTCCGCCATGCTGCGACTTGTCGCGGCAGCGGAGTTTCGCCCCGGCGTTGCATCTCCATGCGCAGATCGTGCATGTGAGCAAGGCCTGTTGCTACCAGATCCCATGGTGGCTGTCCAGCAAGGAGGCTCGCCGCTTCGCGGGAAATCGTCCGGTATCCTCGCACCATCCGTCCGCATGCGTTCAGCCGGGCCGCCGGCTGCTTCCGCAGCGCCGGCGCCCATATCGGTGCGCCATAAAGGGCCATGGACCGAACGATTCCCGCGTAGAGCCTCCGGCAGGAGGCGTCTGGACCCCCAAGGTTGGGCAGGAGCCGCCCGAGGGCAGCCCCAGTCCGATTTAGTTTGGGAGCCAGACGTCGGAAGTGCTCCTCGAAATCCCATCGGCTGTCGAGAACGAGTCCCAGGTACTTCATCGTTGACCCGACGCCGATGTGGACTCCTCCTACCGTCAGTTGGGAACCCGGTGGTGGCGCGTTCCGAGGGCCGTGAAAGCACATTGCCTCGGACTTGTGCAATGCCACCTCGAGTCCCAACTCCTGGATCCTGCTCACGACTGTCGCAACCCCGCGTGTCGCTAGTTCGACCGCCGCCTGGTACGACTCTCCCTGCGCCAGGACCAGCGTGTCGTCTGCGTAGCAGACCACGCTGACCCCGCCAGGAAGGTCGCCGCGCAGCACGTAGTCGTATCCGATGTTCCACAAGGGCGGCCCTAGTACCGATCCCTGTGGAACACCGCACGACATCTCTCGACGTTCCCACTCTCCCTGGTGACCAGGGTAGATTATGTACCTGTCCGACAGGTACGCCTCGACCACACGACAGAGGTAGTCGGGCGTCCGGTGATACCGGAGTGCCCTCCTAATGCTACTCCAAGGCAGGGAGTTGAAGGCGTTGGCGATGTCCAAAGACACCGCCACGACACACCTGCCCTGGGACACTGCAGCCCCCGTCGTGAGAGCTCGCACGCGCATGATGGCGTCCACCGGACAAAACGGCTTTCGCAGGAGGTGGAGCGCCTCCTGCGAAAGCCGAACTGGCCGTCCGCCAGATCCGGCCCCACCCGTGTTAGGTGCGCGACGAGGCGGTCTGCAATTACTCTTTCAAAGAGCTTGCCCACCTCGTCGAGCAGCACAATGGGCCGGTACGCGGACGGAGAGTCCGCAGGGCGCCCCGGCTTTGCGATGAGGACCAGTTTCCCCGTCTTCCAGCGAAGTGGGAACTGGCCCCTCTCCATGCATGCGCTGAAAAGCCCTCTTAGTCGAGGCCCGAGAGCCTCCATGGCCAGGACCCAGGCCTTCCCAGGCAAGCCGTCGGGTCCTGGGGCGGTATTTTTGGCACTCAGCCTTCGTACCGCCACTCTCATCTCTACCTCGGTCACCTCTGGAGCGTTGTCGTCGTCGTCGCCATCGTGGTCCGCGTCGGACAGCGCTGGTGGCGGAGCCATGGGCGGGGGAGAGTGTTCCCCACGCGCAGGGAACAGAGTACTCACCACACCCTCCACAAGCTGGGGCCGGAGACTCTGCGTCAGCGGGGGAGCCCAGGGGCGTAATTTGTCCCGCACCACCTTGTAGGGGCGTCCCCATGGGTCCCCATTCAGAGTCCCCAGCCACACATTGCGGGCCTCGAGCTTGGCCCGCCTTATCTCCGCTCGGAGGGTGCGCTTTGCCTCTCTGTATCCCTCGTACAGCTCCGCCTCTCTGGCCTCCGCATCCGGTGGACGGATGCGGCGCCTGCGGTATCTGGCATACCGGCGTCGCGCAGCATTGCACGCGTTGCGCAGTGCCGCAATCTCCGGCGACCACCAGTATACCTGGCGCTGAGCACGTCCAGGACGGACTCGGGGCATTGCCGCGTCGCAGATTTGCGACATGGCCTCCCGGAACCACTCTGCCGTGACGTCGATATCGACAGGCCTGTCCGGTGCTTGCACCCAGGCCTGTACCGTCGCGGCTTCCAGGAGTAGCTCCCGGTCCATCTGCCTCAGCGCCCATCGCGGACCACAAGGGTTCCGTCGGACCGGCGCGGTCGAGGTTTGGGCGGAGACGTCAAACCGGATGTACCGGTGGTCTGAGTACGTCTCCACCCCCTCCATGACGCACCAGTCGACGACACGCGGCGACAGAGCGGGGCTGGCGAACGAGATGTCCACCACGGAGTCACCCCGCATCCGCACACACGTGGGGACAGAACCCCGGTTTAGGATGACCAGGCCTGTCTCCAGAGCCCAGTCCTCCACCATCCGACCCCGTTGGTTCGTGAACCGGGAACCCCAAGCCAAGTTCTTGGCATTGAAGTCCCCGCACACGACCACGGGGAGGGAACCAAACCCAGCGACGACGGCTTTCAGCTCCATTAGGGAGATATGGAGATCGCCGAGAGATCTGTTCGGGGACAGGTAGACGCCTACCACTGCAATGTCCCCGAACCGTGCTGCCACGCAACCCCGTCCCCTCGTGACAGCCTCGAGGGTCGGGGTACCGGCGGCGGCCGACGAAATTAGAGTCACCGAGCCGTTCAAGTCCTGAACCCAGTCTCCTCTGGGCAGGACATAGTACGGCTCGGCTCGGAGACAACGGCGATGTTGATCGACCACTGCGCCATGCTCTGGAGCAACAGATCCTGAGCGGGGGCACAGTGGTTGATGTTCGCCTGGAGGAGACGTAATGGAGCCGTATTTAACAGTCCATTACAGTCTCCTCCCGAGCCCCACGTGAGGGCCCTGCCGCGGTGGTTGCGGCGGCGACAGCGGCGGCAGCCAGAGAGGAGGCTGCGGCGGAGAGGACGTCGGGGTGGACTTGCCTCGGGACCTTGCCCTTGGCCTTGGCGGGGGGGTCGCAGGACCTGCTACCAGCCCTGTGATCGGCCGGCTTGCCTGCCGCCGCACATGCGTAGCAGTGCGGCGTAGCACGGCATTCTGCAGCCTTGTGACCGGGCTGACCGCACTGGAAGCAGCGGTCACTGCGGTCCACCTCCGCGGCGCAATAGGCACCCACGTGGTGCCCCACGTGGCAGCGGTAGCACCGCAGAGGTCTGGGCTCCAGCAGTTTTACCTGCGCGGAGACCCAGCCCACCAAGAGCCTTCGGCCTTCGCCCGTTATGGCCTTGGCCGCCGACACGGGGCAGCTCACCGTTACGGCTCGCATGCCCGTGCTGTCAGCGCGGATGGTGCCCGCCCGCACCTGATCGGCGTGGCACCCTCCCGCCCCGACGATGGCGGCTACCACCTCGTCCACCCTGACGGAGTCGTCCAGACCCATGATGCGCATGTCCATGCACTTGGTGGGTCTGGACACTCGGGCCTCCTCGACGTCCAGGGACGCCCTGATCCTTGCGGCCAGGGCGTCTGCGGCAAGGCCACTGTCCGCACCAGGGACCTCCAATATTCGGGCCCCGGTTACGGTGCGCCTCATTCGGAAGCCCCCGGCGGCTCCGAACTCGCTGAGGTGGCCCATCACCGCCTGCTTCGCCTTTTCCATGACGGTGTTGTACGTCACGCCCTTCTTTTCCGCATCTGGCTGTAGTGTAATTACTACAGCCTCGGAATTCGGGGCGCGAAGTCTAGCCGCCATGGCCCGCTTCTTTCGCTCTTGTCGCCTCACGCGCTTTTTGGCCGTCCTAGCCGCCTTGCCCGCCCTTTCCTTGGCACCGACTACTGTCCATTCGGCGCCAGCCGAGGGTTCTTCAGGCAGGGGAGGCGGCAGGCGTGGCCTAGTCGCCACCGCGGCAGGAGTTCCCGCCGGTTTAGCGGCAGACGACGTCCCACCCTTCCGCCGCTGCTGTTCCTTGGACGCCGGGGCTGGCCTCACAGGCTCCGACGCCACGGCCTCGCGCCCGGCTTGCCCCAACGCCTTGGCCTTGGCTTGCCTTGGGCGCAGCTGCCGTGGTCGCGGCGGCGGCATAGGACGCCGCCTTTCGCTGGCCGGAGGCCGCTAGCGGGGGGCGCAACACGATGCCCTCCAGCAGGGACAGCTGTTGCTGGACACGCAGCTGAAACTGCTGCTGCTGCTGTTGCAACTGCTGCCGAAGGGCAGCTAGCTCCCGCTGAACCAGCGTAAGCAGCTGGCTCTCCGGTTCGGGCTGGGGCTGGGGCTGGCTTTGACCTTGCCCTTGATTGCGCCCCCCTTCAGTCGGCTCCCGGCAGCCGCCGACTTCCTGGGCTCCCACAAGCTCGGTCCGGAGCTCGGCCCGGAGCTCAGCCCGGAGCTCAGCCCGGAGTCTCGCCACTCTCTTCTCGAGAGAGGCATCGATAGCCTCCTCGATAGAGGCGGCGTGCCGGTGGACCGTCTTCTCTTTGGAGGTCCTCTCTCTCTTCCGACCCATGTCTCGCAACGCGGCGACGACCAACTTTCCCAAAGATTTACGGGACTCTTCGGCGGAGTCCTCCCTGGCATCCCGCTCGCTGCCAGACTGCCCCGAGATGACCACCTCAGCGCTGGCCACTCCGGGGTGACGCCCCTCCGCGGCAAGTCGGTTGGCTTGCTTAGCGGACTCCTGGGCAGTGAGGCCCCTCCCTCTTCCGCTTGTTCGACCCGCACCCCGCCCGCTGGTGGGGATTTTTCGGGCCGAGCCCATCTCTCCGTCGGAGGACGATTTGTCCCCCGGTCTGGAGCGCTTTCGGTAGAAACTCGCGTTTCTACCGGAGTCGCCCGCCACCTCCTCAACCTCCGAGCCCTCCGAGCTCCTTCCGGATGCCGCGTCGGACTCCGACCGCGCATCACTCTCCATAGGGGTTTTTTTAAAAAATTTTGATTTTCTTTCCATTTAGTTCCCACGAGTAGATAACTTTTTGTACTGGCTCAAGATACTGGTTCGCACTAGAGACTAATTTAGCTACCCATTAGTCAAGCTAACAACCTCCCTCACGGTGCGCCGCCGCTTGGAGGTTTGGGGTGATTTTTTATAGAGGTTGTCTTCCTCGCGGCCCAGGCGGTTAAGCCAAGACCCTCGACCCCCATCAAAAGTCAGAAACATGACCTTGGACAATCTCTGGGGCTACGAGACTAACGGTGGCAGAAGGAGGAGCAAGTCTTCCTCCTGCCTGCCCGGCGGCAGGGTGAGTGCACACCGAGCCCGCTCTTACTTCGCCACTGTGCCCTCTGCTATAACAGAGGGACACGCGTTGAAGTGATCCTTCAGACAGAATATTCGCAGACGGACATCGAGACCCCTTAGGCAGAAGTACCCAGGGGGAGTCGTTGGCCGCCTCCCAGGGTGCACTGTCCCGCAGACTGGCCTTCACCTCGGACGTATCCGCAAGGGAACTACAGCCTTCGGGCACTCGAGGAGGTTTTCTGTCGTAGCACCCCAACTATTTCAGCGGTGCATATTCCCGAATAATAGATAGATAGATAGATATATTCTTTATTGTACACCAAAAATAAAAATTACATTAGGAACTTAAAATTAATAGGGTGTCACAATGGGCGGTCTTATCGCTAAAAGCAATTTTTTACAGACAACCTTTGGATGGATTTGACAGAGAAGGAGAAAAAAGATACGCAGGTAGTTCGTGGTGTACTATTTATATATATACAATACATAAACTAATAAATTTCATATAATACAAACAATTTATAATATATATATTTAAATATATAATAAAGAAAGCAAAGAAATGATGTACGTATTAACGACATTCAAGAGGAAAGGTAGTGATCCTTAACCATATTTTTAAAAATCGTGAGTGTTTGAGCTTGCCTTACCGACACGGGCAAAGCATTCCACAGCCGCACTGCTTGAACTGTAAACGACTTGTCATAAAAATTGGTGGAATGGCTTGGCATCTCTAGCCCCAAGTTTTCCGATGACCTAAGATATCTAGTATGTGTGTCATGAAGGAACTTGAAACGTTCTTTAAGATATGCGGGGGTTTTAGGATTGAACAGAACACTCTAGAGCAGAGACAAGATGTGTACGTTCCGGCGAAGACATATTGGAAGCCACTTGAGTTTCGTACGAAAATCGGATATGTGATCATACTTGCGCAAGCCAAATATTAATCGTATGCAAACATTTTGAAGTCGCTCAAGTTTATCAAGTTGTGCCTCAGTGAGATCGAGATAACTGACATCAGCGTAGTCAAGGATAGGGAGTAAGAGGGACTGAGCAAGTGCAATTTTAGTGGCAGTTGGCAGAAAGTTACGCAACCGTCTCAGGGACTTGGCAGAAGCAAATATTTTGCGACTTACCTCTTGGAATTGGGGACCCCAAGAAAGATGTTTGTCTATCCAAACGCCTAAGTTCTTAACCTTCTCGCTTATTGGAATAGCAGTACCGTTGAATAGAACCTGAGGCAGCTGGGACCAGTTTATCTTGGGCATCAACCTAGAGCTGCCAACAACAATGACTTGAGTCTTCGATGGATTAACCTTCAAACCGTGTGCCTCACTCCACTCACAAATTGAAGCCAAGTCCTGGTTAATGATGCTAATAGCGGCATCAAAATCCGTATAGGGAGTTTGTCTATAAACTTGCAAATCATCAGAATAATATAATACCAGGCTTACATAAATTAAAGTAATTTTACTAAAAAAGTTGCATCACCTATGTACCTATTTTTCTGTTTCCGTCTTTCTTTTTCTTTCTAAAGTGTGTACATTAATCGTAAAATAAATTAAAAAAAAATCTATTCCAGGGTATGTACCTACATAGAATTATAATTCATGAATTTCATTTATTCTTATTATTTTTATTATTTAAAAAAATATAGTATCGATATCGGTGACTGGGTCCAAGCTACCGGCAGCCAGGGCTCCAGGGAAAGGAACCTCCTAATAATAATAATAATTTATTTATAATTTTACAACCATTTTTAAATTTTAAACGTCAGCGATCGTAAACTATAGAAAGCTCGTAAAATGTTTAAAAAGTGACATTGGTTGGTCGTAAACGTTCACCTCGTTGGATAGAGGCACCAGTCAGCCCCAAGAGGTCATTATTATGTATGTAAATGCCGCGGCCACTGCACTCCCAGGGGAAGGGTTCTCGTCTTGCCAGCGATTTTTCTCGCATTTTATTTATTAGGGTACTATCGACCCTCGATACCCGTTTATCTGTCAGCTTCATGTGAGAGATATTTATTTGTTTGTGTGCGAGACTTATAGACAAAGATGTTAGGTTTTTTATGGTGCTGTTGTAATGAGGTTATTCGTTATTTTCTATTTTGACTTGAAATTTATGGATCATGGATGTTTGGATCAGTCATTTTTATCAATCTCAACTGGAACTGCCCAGTTCATACCTACGTCTTAATTTAGTAGAGTTATCATACTTTAAAAAACACCGGGCAAGTACGAGTCGGACTCGCGGATTGAGGGTTCCGTACAAACTTACCTATGAAAACAGTCGTGACGACTTACAGTTTTCAGATTTTTTTTTCCGATACTTGTGCTATGGGCCCGTACTTCGTGCCAAATTTCAGGATTCTAGGTCAACCGGAAGTACCCTATGAATTTTGAGAGTCGAACTCTCAAAATTCATAGGGTACTTCCGGTTCCTTTCTTTGAGAGTGTCAAAATATACCTATGATTTTTGCGACATAAACTGCCGTACCTTTTTTTTTCATTACTAGCCCTGGAACGAAGGCAAAGAAGGAACAGGAGTGGGTTTTAGTCAGTAAAAGTCTGACACGCCCTTTTGCCCCGCCCGAGGGCTGGAGATGTTATTGGAAGATTTCTCACCTTAAAAAAAAACCCATCCATGATATTGATATTGTACTCAATATCAATACAATAATTTACAGCTTCATTTGATCTAGACCGACTGACATGCATGCCATTAAACAGTCTAGCTTCAGATTGACGTAGGTACCTAGTAGCTACTCCGCCATTCTATGAAATTCCTATCCCCATTTTAGCAGTCAGCACGTAAATTTACCAGCCCATTCATGTTATTTATAGCGAGAGTAGGTGATCGAAATGGTTTTCAAGTGCTTGATCAGCAGTTGGAAGGTTTATCAGCAATAGCCTACGTGCAGTGTGTATTCGTAATTTTGTACCCTTAATTGCATTTCGAATTAACTGCGTGAATAGGATAGACTATGGGGATATGATAGACGCTATTGAAAGTGGCAAGATTTTCTATAATTTTTGAACATGAATGCGAAGGCGAGCATAGCATAGCATAATCGGCCTTATAATGTTCCCACTGTAGGGACTCAAGCCTCCTCTCTAGGAGAGCGAAGGCGTGCGAAGAGGCTAATTAAGGTTCCAGATTTGGTTAAGTCCAATCTACAAAGCCTCGAGCACAGGCACAGGGTAGCCAGCCTATCGGTATTTTACAGGTTGCATTTTGGAGAGTGTGCGCGTTTTGCTTTGTCGTTTATACCGAAGGACTGAAACAATTTGCCTGCTGCGGTCTTCCCGTCCAACTATAATTTAGGTGTCTTCAAGGCTAGAGTGAATAGGCTCTTAATAAACTAGTGTGCCTCACCATCGATGATTGTATCACTGCTTACCATCAGGTGGGATCGCAGTCAAGCACTAGTTTATACAAAATAAAAATAAAAAAAATAAGTGTGGCACTCGGGGACTGCCGTGGTAAAGCTATTGCATAGCATTTTGTATCAACTTATGCAATTATAATTATTTATTTATTTTATTTATGCAGTATTTCTTTTTCTTTGATATTAATTCAAGTTACACTTTTTGAGCGTGGTGACCGATAAGAAAACATTTTTTTTTCTTTCTTGTTTACTTCATAAATTGCTACAAGTATGTTCAGTTGTTATCATAGAACATTACTATAATCTATTATAATACAAAAAGACTATTTTGTTTGACCGAGATTTGAACTCGAGGCACGATGATAACATAGGTAGAACGCTGTACCAATACCACACAGGTCGTTAACGACTTTTCTAAAATAGGTGTTCGGTCTCTGTCGGCCTCCAAGCCACACCTCCGTGCCCGTCGGAGTGGGGAGCGTGAGGTATATTTTTCGTTACGGAATTTCTGGATTCGGTCCCCGCGCTCAAGGCCCGCGATAGAAGCTATGCAATAGCTTAAAAAAATATTAGATTTTTTTAAAATAAAAAGCACATACAGGTAGATAGATACTTACATATTCGTACGTATACAACATTAGTTTTAGTAAGTATATTATGCGAAACCCGAAACACGTGTCTAGTATTTTTATGTAAACAATTTGTGTACAAAATTTCATAACTGTATCATGAAAAATCACAAAGTTATAAGCTTGTTATGTTACCTGGTTGACCGCACAAATACATAGTCACCGTGCCATCCAGGCGACTGAGGGGTTGTTTTGCTCCCGCATCCATCTGTGCGCTGAGACGTAATGCCCGCAAAGGCCTGCCGTGACCTGTATTGTACTTAGTGTCTGTGGTGCCTAACTTGTGACTTTTTAAAAATATTTTTGGGAAAAAATATAACATGGTGTAAAAATTATTGGAATCGATTGAGTTACTGATTCTGAACAAACTATATTCAGGTTTCGCATATACTAAAAATAATGTTGTATAGGGATGCGGGAATGTTCGAAAGGATTATTGTAGCTCTGGAATGAAAAAGGGAACTAAAGGAACAGTTTTAGTCAGTAAAAGTTTGACACGCCCTCTCGCTCCACCCAGAGCGGGGAAGTAATGAGACGATTTCTCACCTCAAAAAAAGGTAGGTACATTCATTACTTATGAAACTTATAGTAGTCACACAT
The DNA here is from genome assembly GCA_905147345.3 of Mythimna impura. Lineage (NCBI taxonomy): Eukaryota > Metazoa > Arthropoda > Insecta > Lepidoptera > Noctuidae > Mythimna > Mythimna impura. Next base: position 9,161,852 of record LR990347.1, on the reverse strand, counting down.
AAATAATAATGTCTTAATTTGCTTGTGATGCAGAAAAAAAACAATTCCACTCATACTTAATTGCAGAACAAAATAAATAAATTCAGACAAATGTTGTAATTAAAATGATCATCACAATGGCTGCTAATTATTTGAATACAATTAGCGCTGGGTGAACACGCTTTGCATTTAAAAACGACTGTCTCCTAAACACGTTTTATTTTGTCCTTGCTCATGAAAACGCAATTCAAACTTGGAACATGAAAAAAATAGACAATAGGCTGATTCTATTGTTTAGAAACGTCAAATAACTAACATGAAGAGAGTTTGGAATTAGTATGTACTATGTAAAAACAACGTATGTAACGTTTCCGCCATTTTTAATTTAAAAAAATATTCTGAAAAATCAGTACTATGATTTATTAAAATATGGTCCATCATTAGTCACTACTTTTTCCATCTTGGCAGCTTTCGTTCGGATGCCACATCGGAAGAACTCTTCATCTTTTGAATTCTGATGGGTTTTTGGCGGGATTTCTTCGAGTGAAGTTCAGTGGTTGTTTTAATTATTTGCAAATTGATTCCTAGTGGATATTGTGATGTCAAATTGGTGTGGTTTTGTATCTCAAGTGTCTGCGCAACTGGACAATATGTGGAATCATTGAAATGGGCGCAATCTCGGTAAAATGGAGCTGAGAATTTTATTGTAGTTTTGGTTACCTCAGCGAAGTTTGCTGAGAAGGCTGAATCGATACATTTGCTGCTAAATACTACAAAAACATTAGAATGTGTTAAACCCGCATTCTAATGGTATGTGAAGTGGTACATAGTGCAGTGTTTTGAAAAATAAAATAAGACTTGACTTAAAGGTCCAAATGACCAGGTCATTAAAATCGAAAAAATAAATAAATTGAATCCTGAATTCCTGATACAGACAGAGACACTATAATAATATTCCAAGGTTATGTTATTTAATATCTGACAATTCCAGCGTAACTTTTTAGCGAGGACATGTACGTACAAGAATATTTTTAGCAGGATTTTTCGAGGGAAGTTCTGGGGCTGTTTTAATTATTTGGAAATTGATTCATAGACCATAATTTTTAATTAGATGGACTAAAGTGACAGCTATAACAATGGTTTAATGTCATCGGGGCATTGTACATTGACAGCTAGGCATTGTCCACTGCTGTCAGTTTAGTACATCTAATTAAAAATCAGAATAGAGTGGATATTGTGATTGTAGTTGCCTGCATATTGTGGAATTATTGAAATAGTCGCGATCTGTTTAAAATGGAGCTGAGATTTTTTTTGTGATGTTGGTTACTTCAGCGAAGTTTGCCAAGAAGGCTTTTTTTTTTTTTTTTTTAAGGTGGGAAATCATCAAAATGACTTCTCGCGCTCTGGGTGGAGCGGGAGGGCGTGTCAGACTTTTACTGACTAAAACCACACCTGTATCCTTCAATTACCCTTTGCGTTCTAGGACTATGGGTTTCCCTTTCAGAAATTCTCCGCGGTCCTAGCTACCGGGCATTGGCCCTGCTGGGCCCCTACAGTTTGCTGACATCTCTTTGAGGAGCGCGAGGATCACTACGCGCTGTTGACGACTGGGCTCGGTCCGGTTAATTACCGAACAGCCGGACGGCGAGCTATCCAGTGCTCGACGTCCGCAAGCCCGTGTCTACCGTGGCTGGTAGTCGGGGTCGGAATTACGGCGGCTAGGGCGTGAGGGCCTTCGTTCCCTCACGCGTGCAGCCTCCTCCTTCGCTAGCATTACTGCTTCGCAGAAGGAGGCGACCGCCTGCCATTCCTCCTCGCTTCGGACCATAGCCTGAACCAGGGCCCGACGCGAAAGGTCGCTGCCGCCAATTGCCTCCACGAGGACACGGCGGTGCTCCGCCCAAGCGGGGCACACCTCCACCGTATGCTCCACCGTGTCCTCTGGGTGGTCCGCACAGTGATGACACTCGGGCGTTGCTTCCGCCTGAATCCGATGCAGGAACCTCCCGAACTTGCCATGTCCGGTGAGGACCTGCGTCATGCGGTAGGTGAGGACGCCGTGTTGCCGCTCCAGCCACTCCTCAAAGAGGGGAGTTACCGCCATGATTGTGGCGTGCCCAGCACTGGGTTGCGACAGTCGCCGTCGCCATTCCACCATGAGATCCCGCCGGAACTCTGTCCGCCATGCCGCGACTTGGCGCGGCAGCGGAGTTTCGCCCCGGTGTTGCATCTCCACGCGCAAATCGTGCAAGCATGCAAGGACTGTTGCCTCCAAATCCCATGGTGGCAGGCCAGCAAGGAGGCTCGCCGCTTCGCGGGAAATCGTGCGGTATCCCCGTATCATCCGGATGGCCATGACCCTTTGGCAAGCGTTCAGCATGGCCGCCGGTCGCTTTTGCAGCGACGGCGCCCACACCGGCGCCCCGTAAAGGGCCATGGACCGAACAATTCCCGCGTAGAGCCTCCGGCAGGAGGCGTCTGGACCCCCAAGGTTGGGCAGGAGCCGCTTTAGGGCAGCCCCGGTCCGTTGCAGTTTGGGAGTCAGACGTCGAAAGTGCTCCACAAAGTTCCACCGACTATCGAGGACAAGTCCTAGGTACTTCATCGTCGACCCGACGTCGATGCGAACCCCTCCTACCGTTATTTGGGAACCCGGTGGTGGCGCGTTCCGAGGGCCATGAAAACACATGGCCTCGGACTTGTGCAGTGCCACTTCGAGTCCCAACTCCTGGATCCTGTCCACGACTGTCGCAACCCCGCGTGTCGCTAGTTCGGCCGCCGCCTTGTGCGACTCCCCCTGCGCCAGGACCAGCGTGTCGTCTGCGTAACAGAGCACGCTGACCCCGTTGGGGTTGCCAAGAAGGCTGACTCGATACATTTGTTGGCAGATATTACAAAAACATTAGAACGTGTTACATACGCATTTTAATGGTAAACAAAGTGAATGTATTCACTGAAAATAAAGACTTAAAGGTCTCAGTTACTGGTCATAAAACTAATCTTTATATATATAATATATATATATATAATTTTTCTGAACGTGTGTTTGTCACTAAACTCCTCCTAAACGACTTGACCGATTTGGATGTAATTTTCTAGGTATATTTGAGTGAGTTTTTGAATGGTTTGAAAATACAATTGGACCCGGTAGGTAGCGCTGCAATCAGGTTCTTAAAATTTTGTTCTGAAAAATTCTCACCTTTCAGGCAGGACAACGTCTGTCGGGACCGCTAGTATACATATAATATCTCGCTAGTAGGTATATAATATAATACTAGGTATATGTATAGGGTTACTGGTAACTCCAAAGGGAATGAACGTATAGCATAATTAGCCTAATGTTCCCACTGCTGGGACTCAGGCTTTCTTTCTATGAAAATAAAGGGCCGTAATCGACCACGTGGGCCCAGTGCGGGTTGGTGGATGTCACTGCCATATTTTTTTTGGTTCTAGGACATACTTATTGATTTCGTCACGATGTTTTTGCTCAAGTTTCGAATATTTGAAATTCTCAGCTTTTTTTAACTGTAATGTACGTCATGTACGTGTATTATATATATACCAAAACCTTATTTATGAATCACTCTAACTATTGGTGATAAGCACATGTCGCAAGTCTGTGCTGTAGTTTTTGAGTTTATCGCAAACACACTGACCCGCGGTGGGGGAATTTTTATTATAATAATATGTATGTATAAGGATAATGTCCCGTTTTTCTTGCGAAACATGCTATGAGATAGCAAGAGTAGGTAGCCATCATATAGTTATTCCCCTAGTTTTTTTCTGTCTTAATAATAAAGTTGTACTAAAAGCGTTTGTCATTAGGAATGTGTTACACAATGCCTGCTGAAAACGCATTAGTCCATGTGCAATAAACTAGGACCGAGAATGTCGTTGAAACTGGCTGTAATAACAACTGCAAACATAAATCTAGATCTTAATTTTCGGATATCATAACTCTGGATTTTCCACTTGTACATAACTCACGCGTTATTTTATTTATGAGTGGCGTTATTGTGTCCATATTTTTGTATTACTCGAATCGTTATTACCAGCTAAGCTCAGTCCTGGTTGAGTCTGGCCTATTTCCGTCGTCGCTTAAAATATTCAGCAGTCTGCATATTTGTTTGTAATTATTATGTGGAAGCCTGAAACTCGATACGGTGCAAAGCCATAGACTAAACAATATTGTTAATGCAGTACCAACGAAAGACGCTTATTTGAAAGATGTGGCTAAGTGCTGAACAGCTGCGACCACACATAATAATGACGTAAACAAAAACAAAAGAGCAACACAACGCAAACAATATAGCTCTCTTATCCAAGTAGGTAAGCACTTTCGCTAAAGTTGTTTACTAAAATAAAAGAACGCCACCCAAGATAAGCCCAAGCACCTCACACAGATAGACACTGGCCTTTTATTCGTGACACATAATAATGAACAAAGAAAGCGAATATAATGATCTCGGAGCTATGTCGAATATTCCGTACCTATCACTTGAGCGATCACCAATACGGCTTCGCAATATCGGAATACCTCAGCCGCGGCATGCGATCCTAGTAGTTCTGTATTAATATCACCCTTAATTACTAGACGGGGTTGACAGACGAGTTCTCACGTCTCTGGAGTTCATGCTTCACAAATATTGCAGTTTGTGATGATCATTTGTTGTCGTTTGTGTCTTTTGCGCTAATGAACTTGGTCAAGACACATTGAGGACATTGAGTACCTTAGTGTTTCTTATTTTAATGCTCAATGCGCTCTTGGAGACCAACCCTGTATTGGATTTGTTTACTAATAAATGGAAGACGATATTGTTCGTAACTTTGCGGTTTACTGTACTAAAGTATAATAAACACATAAAATATTGTTTTGCCTTAGAATGTAGGTATTGTAAGCTTAATATAGAATCTATAAACGAACCTCGACGTGTCAGCATACGGCAAAACAGGAAAATAGTGAACTGCGCTATCAATCAGCGAATTACGTAGAACACGTGATCGCTTGTTGAAGCAATAAACAAACGATATGTAGGTGCACGTTACTTTTTATTAATTTATTTAAAATTCATAGACCAGGCTGCAATGGTACACTTAATTTTTTTATGAGTTAAGTTAACCAAGTGTGGCGAAGAGAACATGGCAAATGTATAGTTAATTCAGTTAGAATTAAAAATTATAAGTAGTCCGGTACTGAAATATTTTGTGACTTTCTCATTTCTATTCCAACATCAGGTTCTTGAAATATCAGTAGGTATGTACTTAACTCTCCTAACGCAAGAAATAAATCTGCCAAAGTAGCTATACTGGGAGCTCAACGTTAAATGTGTGTATGCAAGAAACTCCGTCTGTCTTTCTGGCACGGTACCTCTTCTCTTCTTAACGGCTAAACGGACTTGCATGAACCTTGGCACGCGTTTTGACCATATCCAGGAATAAGACAGGAATACATTTTATCCCGGAAGTTTATTCCTTTGGGATAATTTTCATCTTAAACTCAGGCGAAGCCGCGGGCAGAAGTCAGTCTTTGTTATTATGTTTATAAATAAAAACTTTTATTCAAAGCGTATTTGTGCAAATCTAAAGTTAATAAAATAAATATTAAAGTTAAATTGAAACAAAATTAACAGACGATCAATTTTAAACGAAAAATCTGTTAAGCTTAAATAGATAAAATATTTACAGTAGATCTAAAGGAATGAGTAACTTCATTTTGTTTATTTTGTTTGACGGTGAAGCTAGAGTGGGGACTATCGATTAGCATTTGAATTGATTTTGCATTTCGCATAGCGATTTAGACGTCAATTCGATTCAGGGCATTATAGTTGTGTGGTTTTTTCTAAATTTAATTATATATTCGCTAAATGAATTTGCATATTTAAGTCTTTAATGACATCTATGTGCCTGTTCAGATTTGTAACTTTATTAGTTAGAAGAATATCGAAAACAAATAAAAATACAAACAGCCAAACATGTAGACTCCTTTTCGAAGTCGGTTAAGAATTAGGATGTTTGTATAGGTATAAATCGAATGAAAAACATTGATAAGCGCGGTCGATATCGGTTAAAATATATCGTCCGCCTCTAAACCCATGGAAGTTTCCGCTGAAACAGATTGTTTTAAATGAATTCCTTCATCAATCGTTCCTACACTAATTAATGTGTCTAATCGAAAACAAATATCCGAGAAAGGGTTAAGTCAGTTCGTATTTGTATCGTTTTAGTGATAATTGATAACCTGTCCTGTGAAAAAGTTTGGGTCGAGGAAGTACTTACAGATATTTTTTTAGGGTTCCGTACCTTTAAAGGAAAAAAAACGGAATCCTTATAGGATCACTTTGTTGTCCGTCCGTCTGTCTGTCTGTCAAGACCTTTTATTTCGGGAACGCGTGGAGGTATCGAGTTGAAATTATAACCATTATACTTAAGTCTGCGGTCCCTTGAAGCTGTGAAAAAATCAAACTTTTGAGTTAACGAAAAAAAAAGATACGGCCGTTTATGTCGCAAAAAAACGTGCATTTCGACACTCTCAAAGCAATCAAAATTCATAGGGTATTTCCCGTAAACCTAGAATCCAGAAATTTGGCATGAAGCAAGGTCTCATAGCACAAGTATAGGAAAAAATCTAAAAACTGTAATTTTGTAGTTACGTCACAAATTTACCAAGATCGCGGCTGTTTCAACGCCCACATATTGTCCAGTGGTACAGTTTTTTTTTAATACAAAACTATCTCTATTTTTCATCACAGTATCCACTAGGAATCAACTTGCAAATAATTTAAACGGCCATTGAACTTCACTCGAAAATTTCCTGTTAAAAACTCTCAGGCAGTTGATTGAAATCTTCTTATTTTTTTTAGTGTTTTTTTTTTATCATCAGCATTTTAGCCGAAAGACATTCACTAAGTAGGTACTGGACATAAGCCTTCCTCAAGCATTTGATGGTTTTGTGTTTCTCGCTTTAAAGAAACCACCGTGGGAGCGGTGCTCACCAGGTTAGGGTTCTTCCTGACCGCGGCCGTCACTCCAGAACCTTTTGGTCGACTATCAATTTTGCTTGCTATGTAGCCCGCCCATTGGTACTTAAGTTGTGCCTAGCGAATAGGTAGGTATTAACATCATCACCATCATTTTAGCTGAAAGACGTCCACTGGTGTATATAGACCTCCTCCTAGTTTAGCCAGAACGACCGGTCCTGTGTGTCTCGCTGTCGCATTCATCGCATTCCCACGACCGTCATCAGGTCATCGGTCTACCTTGTAACGCTGCGTCTTTCGATACGTGGACGCCACTCCTTTCGTCTCCATCGACCATCTGTTCTGCGAGCAATGTGTCCTGCCCACTGCCACTTAAGTTTGGCGATTTATTTATTTTTTATTAAATCTGTATGCACTAGTAAACACTGTACAAAGACGGATTTAGTTCCTTAGGCATTTTCTACCAGTTCTTCGGCGATTCTTTGGGCTATGTAGGTAACCTTGGTTCTCCTGTGAATATCTTCATTTCTGATGCCACCACGCATGGAAAGGTAGGTAGGTATCTTCAACCACTTAATGTAAGTTGTGTTTACAAACAGCTTATCTTCTAGTCTACACAATTAAAGGTATAAATACATATTAATATCGGATTCCAAGTAAACTTCATAATAACCAAATTCAAAATTCCACATTTTCCTTTCTACAAACATTTTAGGAAAATTAGGCGTAGGTATTCCAATGTAATTAAAATTTCTCCGACTCTCTGTAAACACATGTTTCAAACATTAATTTGTTTTTAAGTCCACGCCGTTCTATCATGAACCCGTTGGATAATAACGCAAATAATATATTATACCTATAGTGTATACATATTTTTGAACGGGATACTAATTCAAATTCAAAGGTTTATTTTTTCACATAGGCCTACATGGGCACTAATAAAACGTCAAAAGTTAGTGCATGGTTCCAAATTGGTCGTTTCCTCTATGGAGAAGAACCGGCAAAAAACTCCTTGGTTACTCTTTAAAAAAAATTGTTATTCTAACAATATTTCCATATTACAGTACTAGATATATACCCGCTACCGTACGCGAAGTCACACGTAAATTTTTGTGCTCGCATAATTTTAATTGTTTTTAGTGTTAAAAGTTCATCAGTATCCATAAACTACAAACAGTGTGTGTATAAGTGACTGGACTATAAAGTGCACTAGTTCGAACTTGGTTTCCTCAGTGATTAACGAATAAATACGATATTAATCAATCACGGTTGCAAAAATCACAACACCCACAAGTAATGCGAATGAATCATCCTACTAACGACTCAGCTGTTAGGTACCAAGTACCAAGTGTCAAGCCAAGGCCATGGAACATCTTTCATCTGATCGCTGCGCATTGTGGAATACCGTAGTACTAAATCATATTACGTTCGAATAAACAATAACAACAGCTATATTGGACTTTACCTGCTCCTGTGCACCAAAACAAATTTGATAATTGAGTGAGTACGTACCTACACTTTGTTTATCTGCATTACATATGCACTGCAGATTAGTTATCACTGGGATCTATCTCGAAACTATTCGAAACTGGATTGCAAAAAAAACAAAACTAACTTTAAAATAAAATATGATTAAACACTCGCCACCTAAAAACACGGCTTCGCCGCTTCATACCTTGGAACCAAACATATCGTTATCTACATCTACGCACGAATCTGTTAATGTGAATATGAGAAGACGAAAGATAAAAGATAATGATGAGATGCAACGTATGGAGAATATGATGAAGGAAATGAAGACTATGATTGCGGAGTTAGTGTCAAATCAAACTCACCAAAATGGTAAAATTGATACCTTACAGTCTGCGCTGGATGACATTAAAATCCAAAATGCTGCGATTACACTACAAAACTCAGAAATTAGACTGCAAAACGAGAAAATCGCGGATACGATTTCATTTCTGTCTAATAAATACGACGACGTTATTGTGGATATAAGTAACCTGCAGACAGAGTGTCACAAAAACCAAAAAGTAATTAGCACACTGGAACAGAAAATAGACTTCTTGGAAAAAAATCTGAAGGCAAGCTCGATTGAAATAAAAAATATCCCCACCTCCGGGCCAGAAACTAATGAAACCCTCACAAGTACCATCCAGAAACTCGGCACCATTGTTAACCAGCCCTTACAAAAAAATGATATTAGAAGTATATTTCGCCTGAAGAGCAAGACAGAATCAGCAGGCACTGTTATCGTTGAATTCTCATCACCTGCAGTGAAAGAAAAATTCCTGACGTCTACTAAGGCCTATAATAAGTTAAACAATGAGAACCGTCTGAACACTACCCATCTGCTAGAAAAGTGCCCTAAACAACCGCTGTACTTTTCCGAAGTACTCACCGCCATGACACGACGCCTACATTACCTTGCAAGAGAATTTATAAAGAGCAGTGATTATGAGCAATGCTGGACTGCAAATGGCAAGGTTTACGTACGTGAAAAACAAGGTATGCCCAGTCGCTTAATTAAATCGGAGGATGATCTGAAGAAATTACGTAAACAAAAGTGACTAGATACTTTTTCTTTATTATGTTTTAAATTGTTTCAATTTACCAGATTTAAAATTGTGTTACTTTGCTTTTATATAACAATTTTACTTTATCAAAATTGTAATAACAGACAAATAAAGTACAGACATCACAATTATTTTATAACAACTTATTGTCTCATAAATACACTAACCCTACAACAATCATACACATACACTAATAACTTTACACTACTAGTTACAAATAAATCATACGGTATCCAGCATACATACCTGACACTTATTTACACAAACAATTATTTACGAGTACATGGAATAAATACGAGAACAAATAATACTAACTCATTGATTTGCAGTAAAATTATCGGGGTGGTAAATGGCCTTACTTTAGTACGCAAAACAAAAAATAATAATAAAAACGTAAACATTGAAAAACCAAACATAAAAATTCGATAACACAATAAATAATATACAAAGTATCGACTTAATCTCTGTTTCGGACTCGTCGACCTGTGATCTTGACAACTGTGCTCCCCCAAATTTTAAACCTAATTTTTCATTAAAAGTAATTAACCAAAACATCCGTAGTATCACTAAAAATATTACAGGCTTTTATACTATCCTAGCTAGAACAAAAATTGATTGGGATATTATCACGTTAACTGAATGTTGGCTTCCTGGTGCCCATGTGTTACCAGATATGGATGGGTATGATTGCTTCAGTACTGTCAACAATCTCACACAAAATGAGGGTGTCGTTGTTTATGCGAAAAAAGAACTAGGAGTTTCCGTGGAGGAACCCACATTTTTAAATGCCAACTGTCTCCAAATATCCATCGATAAAAACACTATACTTCTAGCATTATATCGACCACCAGCCAATAAAGATATAACTAATTTCTTGAGCTCACTAAACGACGTTCTAACCAGGATTACACGTTACAACAATATCATTATATGCGGTGATATAAACATTAACATTACTGATCAAAGTCACGACCCAAACAAACATAACTATTTAAACTTATTAGCATCACATGGTCTACTGCCTGCTCACACGCTGCCCACTAGACAGCTTTCGTGTCTAGATCATTTTGTCCTCAAAACTCAAAGGCCTGCATCTACACTTGTTGCCCATTCTGCTCTGACTGATCATGATACGGTGTTGCTGTTTCTCTCGAAGAAGCCCACTAAAGTAACTGCGAGGAAAGCAATAACTCGAGTCAATAATGAGCAGTTAGATAAAGATATTAAAAAAATAGACTTTAGTAAGGTCTATATCACGCAAGACCCTAACCTAGCTGCTGAGACCATGGTTAGTCAAATAAAGCAAGTAATAGACACAAACTCACAAACTCTCAAAGTACCAAACCGCAAGAAAATAATGAAAGCATGGATGACTCCGGGACTTCTTCGTTGTGTCCGTCACAGAGACAACTTACACAAGAAGTCTAAAGAAACGCCCGATAATGAAGAACTTAAAATAATATTTACCCGATATAGGAACTTTTGTAATAAATTGTTAAATAAAATAAAAACTGAATATGAGAAAAATCTATTAACTAAGGCTGGAACTAATCCCAAGAATTTATGGACTGCGATAAATAACATAACAAGCAGGACTAAAAAGAAAGAAGCTACATCTCACCTTTTAACAATATCCTCTTCTCCAAAAGAATCGGTAAACTCAATTAATGACTATTTTGCTCAAGTTGGAAAACAGCTTGCGGAAAAAATAGATAGGCCATCAGAACCTAACAAAGCTCAAGTCAACAACACCTCTCATTCAATGGTTCTACTACCAACCGACGAAGATGAAGTTGAGCATCTACTTATGTCCCTTCGAAGTGACTGCTCACTGGGATGGGATGGGATATCTGGTAGCATTCTCAAAAAAAACAAAGCTTTAATTGTACCCCCACTCACACACATCTGTAACTTAGCTCTCTCAACAGGCATATTCCCTAAAGTCTTTAAAAGATCAATCATACATCCAATCTATAAAAATGGGGACAGAAACCGTGTCACTAATTATAGGCCTATAGCCGTTCTACCTGCCCTGTCAAAAGTTCTGGAGAGGTTAATAAATAATAGGCTTGTTGATTACCTCGAAAAGTATAGTCTGTTATCTCCTACACAATACGGTTTTCGGTCTGGAAAATCTACGTCGGATGCAGTACACGATTTAACTGATTATATTGTTACTAATTTGGATAAGGGGAAAAAAGTGCTAGGAATATTCCTAGATCTTGCTAAGGCCTTTGATACGGTTTCTGTTCCAATTCTCTCACGGAAAATGGAGACTTTGGGAATAAGAGGAGTCCCGCTTCAACTACTTGAGGACTACTTGAGTGAGCGTACCCAGTGCGTTAAGATGGATGGATACATTAGTGACGAAAGAACTGTCTCTTATGGCGCGCCCCAAGGAAGCGTGTTAGGTCCCACCTTGTTCCTGATATATATTAACGACCTGGGTCTGCTCAAACTCTCCAATGGTAGAATCATAACATTTGCAGATGACACAGCGGTTCTCTTTAGTGCTGATACGTGGGATGAGGTTTTTTCACACGCTCAGATGGGTTTCAACGCTGTTTCCTACTGGTTACGAAATAACATTCTAACGCTTAACACAGATAAAACCAATTATATGACCTTTTCTATAAAAGCTAATAGTAACATATCAAATACCTCAATGAATCCCTCTCACACGATAGTATCACACACCTGCGAAAACCCACATAACAACCTATGTAACTGCACGCACATTCGCAATACTAAATACGTTAAGTACTTGGGAGTCATCATAGACAATACACTAAGATTCCATGAACACATAAATACACTTAAAATTAGGCTACGCAAACTAATATACATCTTTAAAACCCTGAGACAAGTAGCTGATGACAAATTAAAGAAATCAGTCTATTTTGCCCTCGCTCAATCGCTCCTAACATACTGCATCTCTGTCTGGGGAGGTGCTCCGAAATCCACGATAATCGAATTAGAGAGAACTCAGCGAGCTATACTAAAAGTGTCCTTATTTCTACCCTACCGCTATCCCACAGAGCTACTATACAAGGAGGCTAAAGTTTTGACAGTACGCCAGCTTTTTATCTTAAGCATCATATTAAAACAGCACTCGTTAATTACCTATCATCCTTCGGCCTCGCTTGGTAAAAGACGGTACAATCCTGTAAACTGTCGTCACATACATCATTCCACTCAATTCTCGAAACGGTTTTTTCGCTACTTAGGTGCATTTCTATATAATAAAATAAATCGTATATCACCTATAGTTAACCTACCTAGAATCATGTGCAAAAAGAAAGTGAATGCATTCCTCCAGGAGCTAAGTTATGAGAGTACGGAAAAATTACTTACCACCATGGTGTAATAATATTCTTATACATACACTTGCGTACCTACTCCATCCAATTTTCTTAATCCATAGCAACAACTCACAACACTCACTAAACTATCCTCATAAACGCACAATCAAATACATACCACTCACACAAACACACCCCTACCTCACTACATCACACACTTCCCATGCAAATAACACACAGAACTTAGCACAATATAAAATCACTGACTCGACAACTGATCTTAGCGAGTCTGTGAATGCATGCAAATTATTCTTGCTACCCTAATATTGTAATTTATGTGATCAGTGTACGAGTACATTATAGTAAGTTTATAAGCAAATGTAAATGTTGGAGATCCTGGTGTCCTGAAATACAGACCTTGAGCCTAGCTTAGGCACCAGTCTCCCACAATATTGAATAATAAAAGTATATTATGTATTTGCTATTTATTGCTCTGTATTTTGTAATGTTGTGGCGAGAAAATAAATAAATTTATTATTATTATTATTATTATTATTATAGCTGTTACCCGCGACTTTGTCTGCGTCAAGTTAGTAAAAATGCACAAACGTAATTAATAATTCTGTGCTTGTGATTCGTGCTAAAAACATCTAATTCAAATATCGAAAATTAATTTCAGTAAATATATTATGTAAAATGTATTTCTTATGTCCAGATATATAATTTATTTTATTTATTTGGCTCACCAGTAATAGAATACTCGTTCATGATATACATCAAATAAATTACTTATCATCATCAATAAACAGAAACAGACATGTTGAGGTCGAAGTAGTTGATAAACTGTGGTTCTGCCTACCCCTAAAAGGAAAAGGTAATAGTTTAAGTTTGTTTTTGGTTTATTCTATGATGAAACAACGCTGTATAATTTTAATATGATTGGTTCATTATAATAGACTAAAAGTGTAATAAACCGTTGTTTTCTTTTAACAACACTAAATAAATGTTATTTAACGTAGGCAATAAAAAAATTGGATAAAGTAGTTTTCAAAATGTTAAATGTTGCCAAAATGTATAAAGAGTCTGTACGGATCTTGTTCTGAGGTCAATACCCACAGTTTTTAGTGTCTGAACGTTTTACTTTTAGGAAGAAAATCATCAAATACCTTCCCGCGCTCTGGGTAAACCAAGAGTTTGTGTCAGACTTTTACAGACTGAAACCGACCTGTGTTCCTTTAATTGCCCTTAGTGTTCTAGAGCTACGGTAACTTGCACGCGGTAGCAAATCTTCCTTCTTTGAGGAAAAGAGAGGACGCTGTGGTGTCTTTCTAAAGACACCACAGCATCCTCTCTTTTCGCCTGACGAAGATCTCTAGGGCCAATGCCTGCTAGAGCTATGAGATTTTTCGAAAGAATTACCTCCCATAAGAATTTGCCTCGATGATATTTCTCTGCAGACTTTTAGCCGGGTCCGTTATGCAACTTTGGCGGAGGTGAATTTCGAAGGAGCATAATCGGCTTCAGCCCATCTTCAGCTGGATAACGTGCACTGATAGTCCACTGCTGCTAGCGATTATTAAAATACTACAGAGTAACCTACGATGTCATCTTGCTCCACAACTGTACTTATAAAAAATTTGTGAAAAAATTGTTGCAGTTTGATGTTGACTTACATCACGTCGAATTTGAAACAGAAACCTCTCGAAACACCCTAATACTCCCTCATTACTCCGTGTTTGTGACTCCACAAAAGTATAAAATGACAGCGAACAAATGTCGCAACCAATTGGGGCTGTGACTGACTCTGGCATCCGTCAGAATGTTGTCCCAGTGTTGATCACCACTCACTGACCACTCTTAAGGAGGTAACGTCCAGTTGTCGACTTAAGGCTGCAAGTAATGTAGGATACATCATACGTAATCAAACTATCTTCAGGAACGCAAACCACGTCGGGGCCTTGTGTGAAATATGTCTTCATGGGTTTTTCATGAAATTCTTAATGATCTTCAATTTTTGGAATCTTTGAAATTAGGTACTTGTTCCAAACAGTAGGTTGTGGTCAAGTCTGAGGGAGAGACTACTTGAAGTACTGGTAACCTTCACGAACTGCTCAAGAAGCATCTTTCTGTGATTAAGTACCTACCTATATTTGCTGGTTTTTTGGGGGTCCTTCCGAAACATCTACGTTCGATGAAAACCTGCGTCAGGCGGAAAGAGAACCTTTTTAGACTTTCCTCAAAGAAGGTATTTGCTGCCGCAATTATGGCGTGCAAGTTACCATAGTCCTGGAACGCTAAGGGCAACTAAAGGAACACAGGTGGGTTTCAGTCAGTAAAAGTCTGGTACTACCTCTCGCTTTACCCAGAGCGGGGGAAGGTATTTGATGATTTCCTACCTAAAAGCAAAAGGTGCACACACTAAAAACTGTGGGTATCGACCTCAGTATCAACTCCGTGACTCAGACTATTTATACATTTTGACAACTGAAAACTACTTTATCCATTTTTTTTTGATAGCCTACGTTAAATAACATTTATTTAGTGTTGTAAAAAAGATAATTCTACGGTATAATATATCTACTTTTAGTATATTTAGTGAACCAATAATTTTAAAATCATACAGCGTTGTTGTATCATAACATAAACCAGAAAGAAACATACACAAAACCCACTTCTGTTCCTTCTTTGCCATTGTTCCAGGGCCCCGGGAATCTCTTTCGTATCACCCATGGCCCCAATAGGCTTCGACCTTGCTGGGCCCCTACGGTTGCTGACACCTCCTTGAGACGCGCGTGGAACACTACGCGCCGTCAACGACTTGGGCGGACGGACGGTGAGCTACCCATTGCTCGCCGTCCACAAGCCCGCGCCTACGGTGGCCGGAAATCGGGATCGGAACCCCTCGGTTCGGATCGGCTGGGTCGCGAGGGTTATTGTCTCGCGCGTGCGGCCACCTCCTATGCTATAGCATTACTGCTTCGCAGAAGGAGGCGACCGCGCCCAAGGCCCAGCGCGCTTTACGCTATTACAAATCTTGTTATGATAAAATGACTGGACCTAACTTTTTTTTTTTTTTTTTTTTTTCGGTGGGAAAGTCATCTTATGACATCCCCCGCCCTTGGGCGGGGCGGGAGATAGTGTCAGACTTTTACTGACTAAAAACCCACTCCTGTTCCTTCATTGCCTTTCGTACCAGGGCCGAGTCTTCCTTTCAGAATCAGACCCTTGGCCCCAGCAGGCTTCGACCCTGCTAGGCCCCTACAGTTGCTGACATCTCCTTGAGGCGCGCATGGAACAGCACGCGCCGTCGACGACTTGGGCTTGGTCCGGACGGTTACCGGACGGTCGGAAGGCGAGCCAGACTGGACCTAACTGCGGTTTATTTTCGTAAATATTTTTGGCATTTACGAAGCAATTCATTAGAATTCAATAATTTTTATAAATAGGTCTAGAAACATTTGCTGATTTCGTGATAACGCCATCTATTGCTGAAAAGCTTAACCTTACCTTTATCACACACTGAGGCTCTACCACGAGCTCATAACGTGATCCATTTTACGACCTAAACCGGACTGTTAAAGAGATGGAGCTATATAGGGTGTATAGCTCCATCACTCTTTTTCGCTCGTACGTCTGACATTTTGAAATTATCATGGTAAAGCCCCTGGCCACCTACCGAGCGATATAAGTGAAATAAATAGTTTGACAAATTTAATTCGTGTGTTTGCTATTCAAAGCCAGATGGTGTCACTGAGGCATAGGATGACAGTTTTTCTAAGACATTTTTTCTGATAGCTGCTCTATTGTATCTCTTTAGATCTCTTTGTAGACGTTTGAATGCATAACCGCTGGATTTCTGTCTTGTATAGTGAAGGTCAGTATAATCTGCCAAACTGCTTCGAAAGTGCTGATGTAGAAACCAGACTGTCGATAAAAATAATAGTAAGAACGCAAAAATATATAAAAATTTCTTGTTTACAGTAAAATAAAACAAAACTATCACAAAAAAGAAACTGAGTTTTGAACCACTATCCCCTTACATGCCTATCTAATCCAGACACGACTGCACTACGGTGTTCGTTGACTTTTGTGTAAAATAGGTGTTCTTATATAAACGTCATCATTGTCTGCTTAACCCTTTGTCCATGATAGCGTGATGATTTTCATCTCAGATATTAAATTTGTAGCTAAATGAAAAAAAGAAATATTATTTTCGTTGTTCCACTTAGATTTTATTACATGTTTGATTACTTTTTACAAAAATATGGAGTAAAAATGTCTAAGATGTTTTAAAAATATGCTAAAAGTTCTATTATTATTGTAATCGAAGTAGATACCATCGCATATTATATACCAAAAAGACGACAAAATACTCACAAAAATTATTACTATAACTAGGGATCGAAGTCACGGCAAATCGTTCAATACTGACATTTTGGAATATTGCTCACCCCCCATAGCAAATAGCGTGATAATTTATAGCCTATGTCCTTTCTCAAGCTCTATTCTATCTTTGTACCAAATTTCATCAAAATTGGTTCAGCGGTATAAACGTGAAAGCATAACAGACAGACAGACAGACAGACAGACAGACAGAGTTACTTTCGCATTTATAATAATGTCCTTTCTCAAGCTCTATTCTATCTTTGTACCAAATTTCATCAAAATTGGTTCAGCGGTATAAACGTGAAAGCGTAACAGACAGACAGACAGACAGACAGACAGAGTTACTTTCGCATTTATAATATTAGTATGGATTAGCAGATATTATGTAAGGACAGTGAAGACCAGTCAATATTGTACTCAAAAGTACAATAAAAATAATCATGATAAAAAGTGAGTCGTAATAGGAAGTAATCTAAGAATTCGTGGAGTCTACAGTGTTCTCACATTCACATTATAAAAAAGAGGCTATCTAAAAAAAAGCAAGAAAAATAAATAATTACAACTATCAATAAATGAGACGATATCAAAATAAATTACTAACGAATTCATGGTAGTTGGGGTCTAATAACTGTGTTAGAAAAAATAAGTAAGTATACATTACAACAAATGTGGAGAAGTTAATAGACACATTTAAACAATATTATGAGTTACCAGGGGGCCACTAATATAAACAAGAAATACTAGTAGATCAAAATAATTCGCAATATTTTGAACTTTGTTTTGCATTTGACACCTGTACTGCATTGCATAAGTATAGGTACCTACAGGGTTCATCACAAAGGTTTTGGCCTGGTAGTCCAGTGCCTGGGGGATTTTACGTCGTATTTTTTTTTACTGTGGATGAAATTTAAAAAGAAAAATGTTATGTGTAAATCTACGAGTAGGATATTTTTTTTTTGATAATAGCAAAATTATCAAATTATTTTATGTTTGTCCTGTAATAGGTTAAGGTGTGCAATAAAGAAAGAAAGAAATAAATAAATTATCCCAAGGGAACATACTCTCAGGACAAAAAGTATTCTATGTGCTAGTCCAGGAGATGATCTACGCGCGTACCAAGGTTTATCGTATTTTTTAAATTTCATCCACAGTAAAAAAACCGAGGTTTTGATGATTTTAACGCCCCAGGGGATACGATTCCATAGATGCTAAACTGATTAACATCCGTAGACTCATAATAAGATTCAGTTGAAAACCAGCGTCTGGCAACAGCTACGTAGTGGCCTGGCATATTATGCTGAACTAGACCGATTTGGCGCAGCCGTGAGACACACAATGATGATGTATTTAGGTTTAAGTAGTTAAGTTAATTGTTATTTCATTGTGTGTACCTGTGTGCCAAAAAAACGTGTTTTCTTTCTTTTTCTTTTCTTTAGATGTGTTATGAAGAAAAACTTTCTTTTAAAGTAGGTAGTAAATTTACTATCATAGCCATAAGTTTTTCTTAATTGTTTTCTGATTCGAATTAAAGTTTCTTTTTTATGAAAGTCTGTGTTTGTGAATCAATCACGCTTCAACGTTTGAAGCGAATCGTATGAAATTTCGCTTATGGTTAGCCCATGATGAGGATATATACTTTTTATACGGGTAGCATTTTCCCGTGCGTCTTTTTCGAGTTTTAAAGCCACTGGCAAAAGCTAGCGTCAGAATAAGAAAACCTACAAGAGACCGATGACCACGATTTATAAATGACTCAAGTATTTTAGGTATTTATATTTATTAGTGTCTTAACGGAAGTGTCTTAACGGAAACAGATGTCAAAAGTAAATCTTAGCGGAAGTGTTAAACACAATTTTATTTTTTAAGATTTGTTTAATTAAATTTGTATAATGTAGTTTACTTACCACAGTACTCGAAATTAAACAGAGGCAAATTATATTTAATAAAAAGTAATTTGGGCGCTTTTACACCTTTGAGTCTGTTTCGGTGTTCTTCATATATTAAACCTGCTCCGCTAAATAATTGCTCACTGGCTACATTTCTGGGAGAACTAAAAAAATATAATATACTAGCTGTTACCCGCGACTTTGTCTGCGTCAAGTTAGTAAAAATGCACAAACGTAATTAATAATTCTGTGCTTGTGATTCGTGCTAAAACATCTAATTCAAATAACGGAAATTAATTTCAGTAAATATATTATGTAAAATGTATTTCTTATGTCCAGACATATAATTTATTTTATTTATTTGGCTCACCAGTAATAGAATACTCGTTCATGATATACATCAAATAAATTACTTATCATCATCAATAAACAGAAACAGACATGTTCAGGTCGAAGTAGTTGATAAACTGTGGTTCTGCCTACCCCTAAAAGGAAAAGGTGATAGTTTAAGTTTGTTTTTGGTTTATTCTATGATGAAACAACGCTGTATGATTTTAATATGATTGGTTCATTATAATAGACTAAAAGTGTACCTATTAAACCGTTGTTTTCTTTTAACAACACTAAATAAATGTTATTTAACGTAGGCTATAAAAAAAGTGGATAAAGTAGTTTTCAATATGTTAAAGAGGTCAATACACACAGTTTTTAGTGTCTGCACGTTTTACTTTTAGGAAGAAAAACATCAAATACCTTAACCCTCTTGGGGTAAAGCGAGAGTTTGTGTCAGACTTTTACAGACTGAAACCGACCTGTGTTCCTTTAATTGCCCTTAGTGTTCTAGAGCTACGGTAACTTGCACGCGGCAGCAAATTTCCTTCTTTGAGGAAAAGAGAGGACGCTGTGGTGTCTTTCTAAAGACACCACAGCGTCCTCTCTTTTCGCCTGACGAAGATCTCTAGGGCCAATGCCTGCTAGAGCTATGAGTTTTTAGAAAGAATTACCTCCCATAAGAATTTGCCTCGATGATATTTCTCTGCAGACTTTTAGCCGGGTCCGTTATGCAACTTTGGCGGAGGTGAATTTCGAAGGAGCATAATCGGCTTCAGCCCATCTTCAGCTGGATAACGTGCACTGATAGTCCACTACTGCTAGCGATTATTAAAATACTACAGAGTAACCTACGATGTCATCTTGCTCCACAACTGTACTTATAAAGAATTTGTGAAAAAATTGTTGCAGTTTGATGTTGACTTACATCACGTCGAATTTGAAACAGAAACCTCTCGAAACACCCTAATACCCCCTCATTACTCCGTGTTTGTGACTCCACAAAACTATAAAATGAAAGCGAACAAATGTCGCAACCAATTGGGGCTGTGACTGACTCTGGCATCCGTCAGAATGTTGTCCCAGTGTTGATCACCACTCACTGACCACTCTTAAGGAGGTAACGTCCAGCTGTCGACTTAAGGCTGCAAGTAATGTAGGATACATCATATGTAAACAAACTATCTTCAGGAACGCAAACCACGTCGGGGCCTTGTGTGAAATATGTCTTCATGGGTTTTTCATGAAATTCTTAATGATCTTCAATTTTTGAAATCTTTGAAATTAGGTACTTGTTCCAAACAGTAGGTTGTGGTCAAGTCCAAGGGAGAGACTACTTGAAGTACTGGTAACCTTCACGAACTGCTCAAGAAGCATCTTTCTGTGATTAAGTACCTACCTATATTTGCTAGTTTTTTGGGGGTCCTTCCGAAACATCTACGTTCGATGAAGACCTGCGTCAGACGGAAAGAGAGCCTTTTTAGACTTTCCTCAAAGAAGGTATTTGCTGCCGCAATTGTGGCGTGCAAGTTACCATAGCCCTGGAACGCTAAGGGCAACTAAAGGAACACAGGTGGGTTTCAGTCAGTAAAAGTCTGTTACTACCTCTCGCTTTACCCAGAGCGGGGGAAGGTATTTGATGATTTCCTACCTAAAAGCAAAAGGTGCACACACTAAAAACTGTGGGTATCGACCTCAGTATCAACTCCGTGACTCAGACTATTTATACATTTTGGCAACTGAAAACTACTTTATCCACTTTTTTTTTTTGATAGCCTACGCTATATAACATTTATTTAGTGTTGTAAAAAAGATAATTCTACGGTATAATATACTTTTAGTATATCTAATGAACCAATAATTTTAAAATCATACAGCGTTGTTTTATCATAACATAAACCAGAATACAAAACATACATAAAACCCACTCCTGTTCCTTCTTTGCCATTGTTCCAGGGCCCCAGGAATCTCTATCGTATCACCCATGGCCCCAATAGGCTTCGACCTTGCTGGGCCCCTACGGTTGCTGACACCTCCTTGAGGCGCGCGTGGAACACTACGCGCCGTCAACGACTTGGGCTCGGTCCGGACGGTTACCGGACGGACGGACGGTGAGCTACCCATTGCTCGCCGTCCACAAGCCCGCGCCTACGGTGGCCGGAAATCGGGATCGGAACCCCTCGGTTCGGATTGGCTGGGTCGCGAGGGTTATTGTCTCGCGCGTGCGGCCGCCTCCTTTGCTAGCATTACTGCTTCGCAGAAGGAGGCGACCGCGCCCAAGGCCAACCGCGCTTTACGCTATTACAAATCTTGTTATGATAAAATGACTGGACCTAACTGCGGTTTATTTTCGTAAATATTTTTGGCATTTACGAAGCAATTAATTAGAATTCAATAATTTTTATAAATAGGTCTAGAAACATTTGCTGATTTCGTGATAACGCCATCTATTGCCGAAAAATAGAAGAATAAATAGTTTGACAAATTTAATTCGTGTGTTTGCTATTCAAAGCCAGATGGCGTCACTGAGGCATAGGATGACAGTTTTTCTAAGACATTTTTTCTGATAGCCGCTCTATTGTACCTCTTTAGATCTCTTTGTAGACGTTTGAATGCATAACCGCTGGATTTCTGTCATGTATAGTGAAGGTCAGTATAATCTGCCAAACTGCTTCGAAAGTGCTGATGTAGAAACCAGACTGTCGATAAAAATAATAGTAAGAACGCAAAAATATGTAAAAATTTCTTGTTTACAGTAAAATAAAACAAAACTATCACAAAAAAGAAACTGAGTTTTGAACTACTATCCCCTTACGTGCCGATCTAATCCAGACACGACTGCACTACGGTGTTCATTGACTTTTGTGTAAAATAGGTGTTCTTATATAAACGTCATCATTGTCTGCTTAACCCTTTGTCGATGATAGCGTGATGATTTTCATCTCAGATATTAAATTTGTAGCTAAATGAAAAAAAGAAATATTATTTTCGTTTTTCCACTTAGATTTTATTACATGTTTGATTACTTTTTACAAAAATATGGAGTAAAAATGTCTAAGATGTGTTAAAAATATGCTAAAAGTCCTATTATTATTGTAATCGAAGTACCATCGCATATTATATACAAAAAAGACGACAAAATACTCACAAAAATTATTACTATAACTGGGGACCGAAGTCACGGCAAATCGTTCAATACCGACATTTTGGAATATTGCTCACCCCCCATAGCAAATAGCGTGATAATTTATAGCCTATGTCCTTTCTCAAGCTCTATTCTATCTTTGTACTAAATTTCACCAAAATTGGTTCAGCGGTATAAGCGTGAAAGCGTAACAGACAGACAGACAGACAGACAGACAGACAGACAGAGTTACTTTCGCATTTATAATATTAAGTATGGATTATTATAAACAAAGAAAGTCGCTGCGACACGTTTGTGTAAGGCCGCCACCCCCTCCACGCCTTTTCCGTCGTGTCCTGTCGTCTACGGGCCCCACACCCCCGCGCTGTAGCTCGCCGTCAGATCGTCCGGTAACCGTCCGGGCTGAGCCCAAGTCGTCGACGGCGCGTAGTGTTCCACGCACGCCTCAAGGAGATGTCAGCAACCGTAGAGGCCCAGCGGGGTCGAAGCCTACTGGGGCTATGGGTGATGCGAAAGAGATCCCCGGGGCCCTGAAAAAATGGCAAATAAGGAACAGGAGTGGGTTTTTTGTCAGTAAAAGTCTGACACTATCTCCCGCCCCGCCCAAGAGCGCAAGATGTCGTTAGATGATTTTACCACCCGAAAAAAAACACCCCCGCGCTATTCTTCTTTTAAGAGTTCTGTTATAAAGTTTAGGGAATCAGAAACGGAAACGAAAGTGAAGAAGCTTGCGGAACTTCTTCAGAAGCGGAAGCGGAAGTAGAGTTCTGTTGCAATACTAATATTAAGCTGTTGATCCCCGCATTAACGCCGGCGTTCACGCGCCATTGTCTTTCTATTGTGTCTCTAATTACGCACTCAAAAGGTTAATCAACAAAAAAGTACAACCGGCGTGATGTTATGTTATGAAATTGAGTAAACAATAAAAAGATATGCGATTGTAGCAAATACGGAAGATCTGCTATTATTTATTGAAGAGTTTCATGGTCTTACTCCAAAGTTCTTTATCAGATCTTTAAATGGCAGACACACTGTAAACAAAAAAAAAAAGAATCATCACAATCAGTTAACATTCGGCGAAAATATCGCTGAACAAGATAAAACAAAAAAAAAAAAAAAAACATTCAGACGACTTGAGAACCTCTTTTCTGGAAGTCGGTAAAAATTTAATATCCCCGACCGACTACAAATCTGGTATTAACAGCTGACACTGTGAAGCTTTAACTATAATTTAAACAATGAATTTCATTACTGAAATTCATTGGTCATTGAACCGTAACGTATTATTTGTAAAACGCAATTATCGTAAGTGCGTTGTAAACTGAAAATAGGGAAAATAATTCAATACAAACCGTTAGTAATAGTTAATTTTACTGAGTGGTGTGATAAGTGGTCACGTTGTTTGTGATACGAGTAGGTACCTACCAGCTTCTGAGCACGCTACAATTGCGTTGGTAATTCCCCTATTTGAGGAGTGGTTAGAGTAACGCCACGGCGTCCTTTATTTCCGCCTGAGGCAGGTCCTCACCGGACATGGGTTTTTCGGGAGATACCTGTTTTGAATTCGGCGGGAAGAAACGCCCAGGTGTTGGCATTGTGCGGATCGCCCGAAGGGTACGGTGTAGCATACGGTGGTTGTCTGCCCGCTCGGGTGGAGCACCGCCGTGTCCTCGTGGAGGCGATTGGCGATCTGTCGCTTCCGATCCTTGTCTGGAGCGGGAAAAGTTATTTGACGTTTTCGAATTTCAAAAAAAGGAAAAACTTCTAACGGCTTTGTTCCAGTATGCGTCATTATTGTTCAAGTATCGAAACATTTTTTTCTAATAAGTACGAATTTCTCTCGTTCAATAACTCTACAATGTTCTTGTTGGCGATCTCTGGCTGGCAAGGCTAAAGGTGATCAACGGACGGCGACGGCTTTGGAACGTGCTAAGTGACGTCACGGGATCGGCATTTACATTCAAGTGCACGCGCTGCGATAGCCCAAGTCCAGACAAAAAAACATCAGTTAACCTCAAGGAGCTGGAGAACTTTAGCAAGCCCAGTGTTTTTATTAAGACATTATTCATGCAGTTTTAAACTAACTTTTGTGTAAGACAGTCATTGACTCATTTTGATTTGTATTAATATAGTCTTGTTCATGACTCAAGTTGTTTCACTTTAAGTAAAGTAATACAGTTAAAATAGTAGATAATATTCTTTAAATGGCCAAATAAGTATAGTGGTAAACCCAGACACGACTTGATCAAATTTGAATTTGTCTGAATATTATTTCTATTCTTTCTAGGTACCCTAGGGCCCTTCTTATACAAGGCAGAATAGGTCCCTCTTGGGAAGTCGTTAGTGGCAGTGGTGATTTTTATGAAATGTCTCAGACTATATTTATGCAGACATAAACCCTTATTTTGTTGTCTTTAAAAATAAATATATTTTTAATTTATAATAGGTACGTAGTTTTATATATATACTAATAAAGGTAAATGCACACTTATCCGAGCCGAAAGCGTTGACCGAATTGAAATTAATAAAATTATATGAAATCCTATGAAATTCCGCACTCTCAACCGCGTCGAATCGTCCGAATCTGGAAGGACTCGAAGAAATCCTAGACGAATTCAGATGCACCAAAGCACTTCCTTTTTAAGTTTTATGTTATGAACCCACATTCTTGTTTCCTTTTAATGTATTTCACTTTCTTCATATTCTTATAATAAAGCACTGACAATAAAAACCTCTCACAAGGTGGACCGACGACCTGGTGAGAGTCGCGGGAGTGCGGTGGATGCGAGACGCACAGGATCGGTCGTTGTGGAGACGCTTGGGGGAGGCCTATGTTCAGCAGTGGACGTCTTTCGGCTGAAATGATGATGATGATGATGAATAAAAACCTCATCAAGATCCAGCACAATGTACATGTAATTTCAGTGCGTGCGACAGGTGGAAAAGAAATAGAAACGATTTCTTCAGTGCGTTCGATTCTTTCGGTGCGGATATACGTGCGAGGCCTTCTTGACTTTGATTCGTTCGAAGTGGATAAGTGTGCGTTCACCTTAAAGGATACAGTGCGCTAAATAAAGAATTGCTTCATCATACCAGTAGGTAGACAATTGAATCAGTCGCACTTTAAGCTCTACGTTCATGTCATAGATTCGATATTTTCGTGCGTAATACTATGATGAATCACTCATCAACTCCTTCAAGGGTTTCAATCGCAATCTTAAGTGTATGACCGCTATCATCGTACAAATAATGCGTGCCTAACAGTCAGTATAAAAAGTAAATATAGACGATCTATGATTGTAATCAATAGTTCATTTCGCAAGTTATTCCGGTAAGAGAAAGTCGCATTTCAACATGAAATTATTGATTGTCTTCGTAACTGCCTTGGTGCTGGTTGCACAGGGTAAAGCAGCTCCATCTAATGACGAGGAAAGAGTTAACCAGGTTCAAGTAGAACCGGTTGCTGAGTATGTCGTTGGTGAAGAGGCTGGTGAACCCCAGGCTGAATTCTTCGAAGCAGTTCCAGCAGTAGATGAACCAGTCGTTGTAGGTGCAGGGCCACAGAGGGCTTTTGGATTAGAAGACTTTGCAAGTGGTAAGTAATCACGAACACTTTTGTTACCATTACTGTGGAACGTCATGGTGACATAATTATGCTGAACGGAACGTAATTGTAACAAAAATCTTAAACATATCATTTGTTGCTTAGTGATATAGAAGTAAATAGAAATAATATTTCAATGGATAAAAACTGGGTAAGAGTGCCGAATGATGACTGAGCAAACAGCGCAGCGACTAGGCAACTGACGCTTGATTCATACTTTTTTACCACTTCCTAATTTGGTGACGCGGTCGACGATGGAACATAGCCTAAAAGTCGCTCTAAACTTCAAAACTCTAAGATCACAGCTATCGGGAAACTCTAATAAATTTTCTAAAGGGATTTTATTTATAAAATAAAATGAAACGGTTTTCTCTTGTTCCAGAACTCAATTCCTACGCTCCTCAGACCATATACGTCCCAATCATTTCGAGGGCCTGTACTAATTCTTCGTGTCTCTACATTTGTAACCTGCTAGGCTTCGCAAAAGGCACCTGTATTTCTACCACAACTTGCCAGTGCTATAATTAAGTACATTCATGTTTTTCTAGACCCGTCTGTGTAACAACTGA
Source organism: Mythimna impura (assembly GCA_905147345.3). Taxonomy (NCBI): domain Eukaryota; kingdom Metazoa; phylum Arthropoda; class Insecta; order Lepidoptera; family Noctuidae; genus Mythimna; species Mythimna impura. Next base: position 9,135,098 of record LR990347.1, on the reverse strand, counting down.
TTTTTGTACTGTATTCGACTATTGACAAAAGCAATAAAGATTTTTTTGTGGTTTAATAAAACTGTTCTGATTTTTGGTTGTGATTAAAGTAAAATATTGTTTATAGAAAGTTTCGTTATTTTTTATTATATCTGCTATACTGCCAGTTTACTCTATGATGCGTTATCAGTTACTAACTTCCGATAGCGGCTTTATCCAGGTGCAAGACGGAAATTATTTATAGGAAACAGTCATGGGGAACATGGATAAAAAGTATCTTACATATTCTATTTTAGAACATAGTTTACTCCGCTATCACGCTTTATCCAAATTCTTTTCGTAACAATATATATCGATAACCATAGTTACTAAGGCATTTATAATATTACTAGTTGCTTTTTTTTGTCGGTGGGAAAATCATCCCATGACATCCCCCGGTCTTGGGCGGAGCGAGAGGGCGTGTCCAGACTTTTACTGACTAAAAACCCACTCCTGTTCCTTTGTTGCCTTTCATACCAGGGTCGGGTTTTCCTTTCAGAAGCAAACCCTTGGCCCCAGTAGGCTTCGACCCTGCTGGGCCCCTACGGTTTGCTGACATCTCCTTGAGGTGCGCGTGGAACAGTACGCGCCGTCGACGACTTGGGTTCGGTCCGGACGGTTACCGGACAGCCGGACGGCGAGCTACCCATTGCTCACCGTCCGTAAGCCCGCGCCTACTGTGGCCGGAAATCGGGATCGGATTCCTGGCGGTACTAGTTGCTGCCATTGGTTTCGCCCGCGTGATAGTAGAAAATTATTTCAAGGGAACACAGTTCCGGAATATAAAGTACTAGCTTCTGCCAGCGGCTTCGTCCGCGTGAATTATGTTTCTCCATACAAACTTTCAACCCCCGTTTTACCCCTATAGCATAGCATAGCATAATCAGCCTTTTAATGTTCCCACTGCTGGGACTCAGGCCTCCTCTCTCTAGAAGAGGGAATGGGCCGTAATCCACCACGCGGGCCCAGTGCGGGTTGGTGAATGTCACATGTCTTCGAATATTTTGGTTCTAGGACATGCCGGTTTCCTCACGATGTTTTCCTTCACCGTTTTGAGAGCAGTGGTGATGAAATAAATTACACAAAGTAATGCGCCTGGCTGGGTTTGAACCCGCGACCTACAATTCGTAAGTCGGGGGCCGTTACCACTCGGCCACCACTGCTCTACCCCTATAAGGCCCCTCAACACCGTCTCCCTCAGTAGCCAATGGAAAAATATATTTATTAGGTTAATGTTAAGGAATGATGTAGATAATGTTTAGTACAATGGGTTTGATATGTCCTACAAGGAACAATAAAATATTAAATTAAAATAAATAATTTAAAAAAACCCTTTATGGTGTGATGTGTAGGTATGTGATGACACCCTATAAAGAACCTACATGCCAAATTTTAAATTTTTAGTTTCTGAGATTTCGTGATTAATCAGTGATTGGTATGTCGCTTTTATATATATAGATTTTATGCGCTATTCTAACCGTATACCAAGTTTCATCGAATTCCGTTCAGTGGTTCGAGCGTGAAGAAGTAACATACATACACATACATAATTTTACCTTTTTTGAATTAGTGTGATGTGGTGTGATTATAGTATGGATTAGTCTAAAGACGTCACTCTGCTGATCAGATTCAGTGGAAATATGCAATGTGAGTGTGGTATTAGATGATAAATGAAAAATAGCTCTAGGATGTGTACCTACACACCCTACCACGCCCTTGGTGGATCTCCCTTCCACATGGAAGGGAGTCTCACCAATTTCTCATTTCGGTATTATGATCAAGCACATTCAATACAAGTTCTAAGTTGTGTTATAATCCTAAAGTAACAGTGAAATGATAAAGAAATATAAATTAAATATCTATTTTGGAATACTTTTGTTTGAACCGAGTCCTGTGCTAATAACGAAAAATAATCTGGTTAATGTTGCTTCCGCAATGTGCAACATTGCAGTCGTATTTGTGATATGGATATTAAAAATCTTGTGTTTTGTGCAAGGGTGTTCTTCTATAAATTAATCCATAGTCAATTTTGGAATTGCATTGACATTATCTAAGAACAGAAATGGTTTTACCCTAGCATACTTTTCACAAATGTCAGATTCACATTAGATTGAAAAATATTACAATAGTTAGAGTATGTTCCCTTAGGATAATTTTCTAAACAAATAAAAATAGAATATGTTTTGTAGAACTTATTCATTTTAATAATAACATTAATATGATAAAACGAAACGTGATTACGTTTATATTATAACTAGCTGTTACCCGCGACTTTGTCTGCGTCAAGTTAGTAAAAATGCACAAACGTAATTAATAATTCTGTGCTTGTGATTCGTGCTAAAAACATCAAATTCAAATAACGGAAATTAATTTCAGCAAATATATTATGTAAAATGTATTTCTTATGTCCAGATATATAATTTATTTTATTTATTTGGCTCACCAGTAATAGAATACTCGTTCATGATATACATCAAATAAATTACTTATCATCATCAATAAACAGAAACAGACATGTTGAGGTCGAAGTAGTTGATAAACTGTGGTTCTGCCTACCCCTAAAAGGAAAAGGTGAAGGTTTAAGTTTGTTTTTGGTTTATTCTATGATGAAACAACGCTGTATGATTTTAATATGATTGGTTCATTATAATAGACTAAAAGTGTATTAAACCGTTGTTTTCTTTTAACAACACTAAATAAATGTTATTTAACGTAGGCTATAAAAAAAGTGGATAAAGTAGTTTTCAAAATGTTAAATGTTGCCAAAATGTATAAAGAGTCTGTACGGATCTTGTTCTGAGGTCAATACCCACAGTTTTTAGTGTCTGCACGTTTTACTTTTAGGAAGAAAATCATCAAATACCTTCCCCCGCTCTGGGTAAAGCGAGAAATTGTGTCAGACTTTTACAAACTGAAACCGACCTGTGTTCCTTTAATTGCCTTTAGTGTTCTAGAGCTACGGTAACTTGCACGCGGCAGCAAATCTTCCTTCTTTGAGGAAAAGAGAGGACGCTGTGGTGTCTTTCTAAAGACACCACAGCGTCATCTCTTTTCGCCTGACGAAGATCTCTAGGGCCAATGCCTGCTAGAGCTATGAGATTTTTCGAAAGAATTACCTCCCATAAGAATTTGCCTCGATGATATTTCTCTGCAGACTTTTAGCCGGGTCCGTTATGCAACTTTGGCGGAGGTGAATTTCGAAGGAGCATAATCGGCTTCAGCCCATCTTCAGCTGGATAACGTGCACTGATAGTCCACTACTGCTAGCGATTATTAAAATACTACAGAGTAACCTACGATGTCATCTTGCTCCACAACTGTACTTATAAAGAATTTGTGAAAAAATTGTTGCAGTTTGATGTTGACTTACATCACGTCGAATTTGAAACAGAAACCTCTCGAAACACCCTAATATCCTCATTACTCCGTGTTTGTGACTCCACAAAACTATAAAATGACAGCGAACAAATGTCGCAACCAATTGGGGCTGTGACTGACTCTGGCATCCGTCAGAATGTTGTCCCAGTGTTGATCACCACTCACTGACCACTCTTAAGGAGGTAACGTCCAGTTGTCGACTTAAGGCTGCAAGTAATGTAGGATACATCATACGTAATCAAACTATCTTCAGGAACGCAAACCACGTCGGGGCCTTGTGTGAAATATGTCTTCATAGGTTTTTCATGAAATTCTTAATGATCTTCAATTTTTGGAATCTTTGAAATTAGGTACTTGTTCCAAACAGTAGGTTGTGGTCAAGTCCGAGGGAGAGACTACTTGAAGTACTGGTAACCTTCACGAACTGCTGAAGAAGCATCTTTCTGTGATTAAGTACCTACCTATATTTGCTGGTTTTTTGGGGGTCCTTCCGAAACATCTACGTTCGATGAAGACCTGCGTCAGGCGGAAAGAGAGCCTTTTTAGACTTTCCTCAAAGAAGGTATTTGCTGCCGCTATTGTGGCGTGCAAGTTACCATAGCCCTGGAACGCTAAGGGCAACTAACGGAACACAGGTGGGTTTCAGTCAGTAAAAGTCTGGTACTACCTCTCGCTTTACCCAGAGCGAGGGAAGGTATTTGATGATTTCCTACTTAAAAGCAAAAGGTGCACACACCAAAAACTGTGGGTATCGACCTCAGTATCAACTCCGTGACTCAGGCTATTTATACATTTTGGCAACTGAAAACTACTTTATCCACTTTTTTTTTATAGCCTACGTTAAATAACATTTATTTAGTGTTGTAAAAAAGTTAATTCTACGGTATAATATACTTTTAGTATATCTAATGAACCAATAATTTTAAAATCATACAGCGTTGTTTTATCATAACATAAACCAGAAAGAAACATACATAAAACCCACTCCTGTTCCTTCTTTGCCATTGTTCCAGAGCCCCGGGAATCTCTTTCGTATCACCCATGGCCCCAATAGGCTTCGACCTTGCTGGGCCCCTACGGTTGCTGACACCTCCTTGAGGCGCGCGTGAAACACTACGCGCCGTCAACGACTTGGGCTCGGTCCGGACGGTTACCGGACGGACGGACGGTGAGCTACCCATTGCTCGCCGTCCACAAGCCCGCGCCTACGGTGGCTGGAAATCGGGATCGGAACCCCTCGGTTCGGATCGGCTGGGTCGCGAGGGTTATTGTCTCGCGCGTGCGGCCGCCTCCTTTGCTAGCATTACTGCTTCGCAGAAGGAGGCGACCGCGCCCAAGGCCCACCGCGCTTTACGCTATTACAAATCTTGTTATGATAAAATGACTGGACCTAACTGCGGTTTATTTTCGTAAATATTTTTGGCATTTACGAAGCAATTAATTAGAATTCAATAATTTTTATAAATAGGTCTAGAAACATTTGCTGATTTCGTGATAACGCCATCTATTGCTGAAAAGCTTAACCTTACCTTTATCACACACTGAGGCTCTACCACGAGCTCATAACGTGATCCATTTTACGACCTAAACCGGACTGTTAAAGGGATGGAGCTATATAGGGTGTATAGCTCCATCACTCTTTTTCGCTCGTACGTCTGACATTTTGACATTATCATGGTAAGGCCCCTGGCCACCTACCGAGCGATAGTTAAATAAATAGTTTGACAAATTTAATTCGTGTGTTTGCTATTCAAAGCCAGATGGCGTCACATGACAGTTTTCTAAGACATTTTTTCTGATAGCCGCTCTATTGTATCTCTTTAGATCTCTTTGTAGACGTTTGAATGCATAACCGCTGGATTTCTGTCTTGTATAGTGAAGGTCAGTATAATCTGCCAAACTGCTTCGAAAGTGCTGATGTAGAAACCAGACTGTCGCGCAAAAATATGTAAAAATTTCTTGTTTACAGTAAAATAAAACAAAACTATCACAAAAAAGAAACTGAGTTTTGAACCACTATCCCCTTAAGCGCCGATCTAATCCAGACACGACTGCACTACGGTGTTCGTTGACTTTGATGTAAAATAGGTGTTCTTATATAAACGTCATCATTGTCTGCTTAACCCTTTGTCGATGATAGCGTGATGATTTTCATCTCAGATATTAAATTAGGAGCTAAATAAAAAAAAGAAATATTATTTTCGTTTTTCCACTTAGATTTTATTACATGTTTGATTACTTTTTACAAAAAAATGGAGTAAAAATGTCTAAGATGTGTTAAAAATATGCTAAAAGTCCTATTATTATTGTAATCGAAGTACCATCGCATATTATATACATAAAAGACGACAAAATACTCACAAAAATTATTACTATAACTGGGGATCGAAGTCACGGCAAATCGTTCAATACTGACATTTTGGAATATTGCTCACCCCCCATAGCAAATAGCGTGATAATTTATAGCCTATGTCCTTTCTCAAGCTCTATTCTATCTTTGTACCAAATTTCATCAAAGTTGGTTCAGCGGTATAAGCGTGAAAGCGTAACAGACAGACAGACAGACAGACAGACAGACAGAGTTACTTTCGCATTTATAATATTAGTATGGAAGTATGGATTAACATAGAGCATAATTTTAATGCAGAGACCAAAAATTTATGCATCAAAAGTATTTAGTCATCCCAACTTCTAAATCATTCGTTTTCTAAGACCTAAGACGTATGTTTCTAGTTGTGGCACCAACATGTGGAAGGAGAGGTACATTGGCCATATCTGAAGCCAAGTCGATGGCAAACGTTGACACACGCAACGTTATTGCAGGCCCTCGCAACACTTGGAATGTAAACCCCAGATTCAAGAGCAAAAACGTCTTCTGAAACAAGGGAACAAAACTTTTTAGTTTGCTATATCAGAAATAAACCTTGCAAGTTGACCTGAGACTAATGAAATACATGGTTTAGGAGAAGAAATTAATCACGTTTTTATTGCCAAGACTCTCTAATTGTTGCGAGATGCACAGGACCCGTCGTAATGCCGACACTTAAGCGGAGCCTACTAACAGTGGACATCTTTCGGCTGAAATGACGATGATGATGATGATCTCTCTAATTTACAATATATTGACTACTTATTCTATGCTATCCTCAGTGCCAGCTCGCAGACTGGATTTATTAAAAGCAATAAGTAAAGCCCCAGTAATAAACTTTCCCATAAATATAAGTTTTTTATTACAACGGGGCGACTAATCAAACGCAATGTTAAGAAAAAAAGAGACAGTGGGAAACATAATTGTTATTTTACCGTCTGCAGTATCTTCTACACCATCAGCCTCTTGTCCGGCATCATCAGCATAACCAGCCACTACTTCGGGTTTATTTGGGTTAACTTTATCTTCTTCTTTGGATGGAGTTACATTGCCGTGTGCTACCAGCACCAAAGCACTTACAAAAACAAGCAAAAATTTCATTTTGATTTATACACGACTTTCTTTCACACTTTCTGTAAGAATATGGAATGTTGATTGTAATTATGAATCGTTTAAATGTAGTATTTATACTTATAGTGGCTGCTTATAATGATAGAGTTGGTGGTGATGAAATTCAAGATATGGTGATCCATTTTATTGCACCAACTCGGGGGTTTTAATAAACCTCAAGTTGGTGCAATATGATGTATAATTATAATATGAAGTTAAGTATTAAGATATAATTTGTACCAATGGACCAATAATTTATAACTTTAATACGCAACTTCGCATCTATCATATTGCACTAACTCGGGGATTCTAATAATTTAATCTTCAATGTTATCACCACCACTTCTGTCATTAGAACTAATCAGTTCCTATAAATACTCCATTTAAGCGATTCATAATTAAAATCAACAGTAGTTACAGTCGCAGAAAGTGTAAAAGAAAGTCGTATATCAAAATGAAACTCCTGGTGGTTTTCGTAAGTGCTTTGGTGCTGGTAGCACACGGCAATGTAACTCCATCCGAAGAATTTGCTGAAGGAGGTCCAGGAGTAGGCGTGTTTGGTGCTGAAGAAGAACCTATAGTCAGTAAGGAAACACAAACTGTTTTTATTTTACGTTTCATTTTAGCGCATAATTTGATCACTCTTTCTCTGTTATAATTGTGTAAATGTGGAAATAAATTGGTGATAGGGATTTTTTTCATTGCTATAGTCTGAGCCTAAATTCAGACGCTGGACCGCAGTCCAGTGCCAGCATTTGTGACCACTGAGCAATTGAGAATAGCCAACTCAATATAAACACCCAATTTGATTTAAAATTGACCTGAGGATCGTAACCCAAGATTCCAGGTTTTGACAGATTATGTAGACAGTCGATAGCATTGTTATATAGAATTGTCATTTATGAGTAAGCAAAATTAAACCGAATTTAAAATAGTGGCTGAAGATGCAGCTAGATCGTTAAGACTCTTGGTGGAGGTCTCTAGGACAGATATGAGATGGAGAATTATGGAAAACTGATTATCATGTAGGTTGAACTGGCCAATTCTTCAAACAATATTCCTCATATATGGATATAGCGTTTTATTATTATTTATTATTTCTACTTTCTCTTTAATCGAATTTTTCATCTATTTAGGGGACACAAAAAACACTAAATACTGATGATGTCCTTTTGTTTCAGAACGCGCTCAAACGGCTTACATTCCATGTTTTGGGAAAGCCTGCGATTACTTTGCGTGTTCCTACGATTGTCGTCAGCTTGGTTTCACATTTGGAAACTGTCCTTCCTCTTCCATATGTTGGTGCTTCAACTAGAAAATGTGTTTTAGGTCTTTTAGAAGTTGTAAAAATTAAGTACTTTTGATCTACCCAGTTTTTGGTCAATGTATTAAGATTATGATTTGAAAAAAAAAGAATTACAATATAAACATGTAGGTATGTTTCTTATTTCATCATATAAAAATTAACGTTGGTAGGGAAATAACGAGTTACTCATAGTATTTTCTGTTTTTTATTCATTTACGTTTATCAATGCAACGATGCATTTTGTTGGTAATAATGTGTTAACCAGACATTTGCCAGTAGTATAACGGATTGTTTGCAGAGCATGCGAGTTTCTGTTTATAGTGTTATCTCTGTTATGTGGTGTGCTGGCACTCCCATCGTCCACCATAGCCAGTATGATGGAAGACATATAATTTCTTCCCGCAGTCTGTCCACGCTTAGGGTGTTTTTAATATCGTGCGGATTTCATCACGCATGCGGAATTGTTCCGCATGCGGGGCTGCTACCCGATATCACGCCCTACATCCCACGTATGTATTCCATGCTTTACAATAAATTTTTGTATGAATTGACATTTGCGGGAGCTATACGCGTGCGGAGAAATCTCCCTTGCGTGATGCACAATATTAAAAACACCCTTAGGTGCACACAATGTTATTGTTTTGTAATGATTATTTCTTTTTTTTATTTCTGTTGTGTATATCAAGTTCGCACAGTGGTGACAGTAACCAAATAAATATGTTTTTTTTTTTCTTTTGTTTTAACTAGTGTTGTCGCAACGATGCCACTGCATTTGTCGACAGATTACGGGCACGGGGTCACCATAGTATTCTAATTGAAATTGACATATAAAAATAGTACTCCTCTAAACTGAACTGACCATTGACCTGTAACAAGCAATAAATGACTTTGTATTTGTAACACGGAACGCCAGCTTCAACGATATTAGAACCTAATCGCTAGATAGATGAAGATGGAAAGAGGCGTGACGTTGGTGGAAGGTCATTATGCTTCTGGTGTGGGCGGCAACCTGCACCCTTGCTCCATCTAATGTTCTAAGTATGGTAGGCTTTATACTGGAGCTTTTCAAGGATACTTTTGCATAAAAACTGATAAAAACCGTTAGAAACGTTAGTGGTTTTTGAAATCTGTGTTCAGAGATCTTTGAAGTTGAGATCTAGGCAAGCAGACCATGAATGAATAAAGTTGAGATAGTGTTAAAGGAACCTTTTTAACCGACTTCAAAAAAAAGGAGGAGGTTATCAATTCGGTTGTATTTTACTTTTTTATCATTATATATTTTTTTTTATGTTTGTTACCTCAGAACGCCGTCGTTTATGGACCGATTTGCAAATTTTTTTTTTCCCTTTATAGGATATGCTTCCAGATTGGTCCCATTTTTTTCAAATTCCAGTTCTGATGATGAGATCCAAGAAGAATCGAGGGAACTACTCAAAAATTATAGGCAACCCTATAGCGATTTTAGTATTTTCATCAAGAACTTAAGCATTTACAGTCAAAAAGTAACATTTAATGAAGTAGAAGTGATTAAGAAGACCAGAAATGGTCAACGGAACTACATACTTACATAGATATCACAATGAAGATAGTTAAGCGACTATGACGATACAAATAAATTAATGGTTCTGAATAGTTACGTTGAAAATGGTATCATCGAAGTGATCTGATGGTGATGATGGAGCCGGAAGGTAGGCACTGGAACTCCGTAATTAATCAATGTAACCTAGCTGTGTTTGGACTTATTAGAATTGTCATGAGATGCACTTTGGCTATAAGGTAAGGTACTTGAATCTTTGGGTTCAGAGTATGCACATCATTTCATCATGGGAGAATTTAACACCAACCTCCTTGCCCACAACTCCCCTCGGTCCCGAAAACTCCTACATCTTATTGAGTCAGCCAATCTCCATGTATTGCCTCTCCAACCGACTCATCATAATAAAGTGGGTGATGATACTTAGCTCGACTTGATCCTCACCTCTAATCCTTCTCTAGTGTCCTCACATGGCCAATTTGATGCTCCTGGCTTTTCCCATCACAATCTCCTTTACTTGTCCTATGTCCTTAAACCTCCTAAACCCAAACTCACGTTCCAGTACAGGCGTGCTTTTGCACGTATGAATAGTGAGCAACTCCTGAAAGATGCTTTGAGTATTGATTGGTCATCCCTGCGGGAAGCTACGAGTACAACAGCGGATGACAAAATTTGCATTTTCAATAGTATTGTGACAAAGTCATATGACACACATGCTCCTATCAGAAAAGTTAAACTGAAGCGTCCACCTGCACCATGGATGAACAATGAAATTCGGTTGGCAATGCGATGGAGGGACCGTTCGAAATCCGCCGAAAATTTAAAAGGGATCGCTCTGAGAATAACTGGGTCTGTTTCAAGACTGCTAGGAATCGGTGTAACCAGATGATACGCAACGCTAAACGCCGCCACATTCTCAGTTCTTCTGCCGATATCTGGAAATTCCTTGGAACTCTAGGTATCGGCAAATCACGGCATTCAGACCTTCCTAACACAATTGGTTTGGACGAGTTAAACTGTCATTTCTCCACCGTACCTACACTTGACAGTCTGACCAAACGTCAAACTATTGATTACCTTGCTGGTCTGACGCGTCCCAATATTCCCCTTTTTGTTTTCACTCCGGTCGACCCGGAAGAGATCAAAAAGATTATCCTATCTATTAAATCCAAAGCCGTGGGCTGCGATAACATCAGTCGACATATGATCGTGTCTGCCCTGGATCAACTTCTTCCTGCTATATCCTATATCGTCAACTTTTCCCTTTGCTCTGGAGTGTTTCCTTCCCTGTGGCGTAAAGCTTATGTTCGTCCTTTACCTAAGATTTCAAATCCCAGTCTTCGTAGTTCAGTCACTTTCGTCCAATTTCCGTCCTTCCATTCCTTTCCAAAGTGCTCGAGGCCTGTGTTCACAAACAATTCTCCAATTTCATTTACCATAATTCCCTCATCAGCCCATTTCAATCCGGTCTCAGGCCCGAGCACAGTACCGTGACAGCTCTTCTTAAAGTGACTGACGATATTAGGCGGGGAATGGAAGACACTAAAGTTACTACTTTGGTGTTAATCGACTTCTCCAACGCTTTTAATACCGTTAGTCACGTTGTCCTCTTGTCTATCCTGTCCTATCTTATGGTCTCTCCGGAGGTGCTGGAGTGGTTTTCCTCCTATCTTCGGGGTCGTCAGCAATCGGTTCGCGCTGGAGACTCTTCATCAAAGTGGTGTGACCTTTCAGCTGGCGACCAAGCTGGTCCTGGCTGGTGGACCAGCTGGTGGTGTGACCAAGGCGGTATTTTATCTCCTCTTTTGTTTTTTGTTTTTATTAATCTTATAACCACTGAGCTTCAGTGTGCGTATCATCTCTACGCCGACGATCTGCAGCTCTACTGTCAGTCAGGTGTTGACAACATATCGGATGCTATCGAGAAGCTAAACCAGGACTTAAGAACAATAAAAAGCTGGTCTTACCGTTTTGGGGTGGCAGTTAACCCTTTAAAATGTCAGGCTATCGTTGTGGGGGAGAGAGCCCCCATAATTTGAGAAAGCTTGATGGCCTAACTGTTCCACCTGTATTATTTGATGACACAGTGATTCCATTTAGCTTCAACGTTAAGGATCTGGGTCTGCATGAGGAAGCAGGTAAACGGCACACTCACACAAACATACGCATCGACGAGACTCCTAAGCGTTTCTCGCGGTGCTGTCGATAGCAAGAAACGCATAGGAGTCTCGTCGATGTGTATGTTGGTGTGAGTGTACAGTTTCGAACATTTGTACGTAGTTTCCGTACTATTCCATATCTATACTGTGACAGAGTGGGTTTGTATGGAGGTACCACAAGATCTATACTTACCCTTCACATATATGCCGACTCGCACAAAAATAAACTCCTTTTAGGCACAACATTATGCAATAATGATTATAATATATATTATTTTGCGATTTGATTGGTTTTTTAATTTTCTATTTTTGATTTGCTAATTATTTATTTCTTCTGTAATTGGAACACTGCCGCCTCCATCCAGAAGGTGGGTGTTAGTAGCTACGACTTACTTACTAATTGATGCAGCTATTCTCGTGCTTAATCAATTTTTAACCGACTTAAAAAAAAATGGAGGAGGTTATCAATTCGGTTGTATTTTTTTATGTTTGTTACATCAGAATTCCGTCGTTTATAGACCGATTTGCAATTTTTTCCACCCTAAAAGGATATGCTTTCAGATTGGTCTCATTTTTTTCAAAATCCAGTTCTGATAATGGGATCCATGAGGAATCGAGGGAACTTCTCAAATATTATAGGCAACCATATAGTGATTTTGGTATTTTCATCGAGAACTTAAGTATTTACAGTCAAAAAGTAACATTTGATGAAGTGGAACTTATGTAGAAGACCAGAAATGGTCAACGGAACTTCATACTCACATAGATGTCACAATGAAGATAGTTAAGCGATTATGACAATACAAATAAATGAATGGTTCTGAATAGTTACGTTGAAAATGGTATCATCGAAGTGATCTGATGATGATGATGAAGCCAGAAGGTAGGCACTGGAACTCCGTAATTAATCAATGTATCCTAGCCGTGTTTGGACTTATTAGAATTGTCATGAGATGCACTTTGGCTATAAAGTACTATCGAACTGATCTGATGATGGAACCGGAAGGTAGGCACAGGAACTCCGTAATTAATCAATGTATCCTAGCCGTGTTTGGGCTTATTAGAATTGTCTGGAGATGCACTTTGGCTATAAGGTACTATCGAACTGATCTGATGATGGAGCCGGAAGGTGGAAGGTAGACACAGGAACTTCATAATAAAACAATGTAACCTAGCAGTGTTTGGGTTAATTGGAATTGTCATGAGAAATAGGCACTCTGTTTATAAGTGTACCGCCACTAAAAAGTGTGAAATAAAAAAACTTTTTACAAAAAATAACTGATAAAGTCAGTTATTTTAAACGAAATTAAAGTTATTTTGACCCTTTTAATGTTTTTTTTTAGTGAAGTCGGTTATTTTTTTTTTTGTAAAAAGTTTTTGTTAAATGTGTTTTTGTCCCAATAAAGATTTTTATGTTATATTATATGTAAATACCTACCATTGCACAAAAAATCTGTTTGGTTAATACATTGCGATGAAAAATTTAAACAAACAAAAATAGAAAATGTTTCGTAGAACTCATTTATTTCCATAACAACATTAAATTTTATAAGATGAAATAAGAAACACATACGTTTATATTGTATTTTTGTCCAAGCACAATCTTCATACATTGACAAAAAACTGGATGGATAGAAATTAGTTAATTTTTATAACCTCTAAATTATTCGTTGCCTAATACATAATTATATTACTATGTATAAATGTTTTTAGTTGTGGCACCTACATGCGGAAGGAGAAATACATTGGTCGTATCTGAAGCCAAGCCGATGGCAAACGTTGGCACACGCAGCGTTGTTGCAGGCCCTCGCAACACTTGGAATGTAAACCCAAGATTCAGGAACAGGAACGCCTTCTGAAATAAGAGAACATAAATTTGAGCTTTCAGTGTTGGAAATAAACCATGCGAGTTGACCTTAAATGAATGGAATACATGGTTTAGGAGAAGGAAGTAATCATATTTTGAATGCCACGATCTATTTTTGTAGGCACCTTCGTGGAAAATCATATATTGTAATTAGTTAGTTTACGTTTAGAGTAAGAGTTTAATAGAAAACTGATTATTATGAAGGGTCATAATAATCAGTTTTCTGTTAAAGACATCTCTCTGGCCACTATTTTTTTAAATTGTTGATAGATTCGCGCTTGACAGCTAACGGAAAGCGACGATGCGGTCGACGATGGAGCCCACTCACTCCACCACACTACTTATTTCAAGTTCAACTCTCTTATTACTTGCTTATAAATAACCCAGCTAAATCCCAAGCGCTCATTGTTGGTGGTAGATACATGCTCAACTTATTGGATCACCAGTCGCTCCCGACAGTAGTGTATGATTCTGTGCCCATATTTTACTCCAAAAGCACTAAAAACCTTGGCGTGCATATGGACACTAACCTCTCTTGGGAGGTTCATGTTGCTGATGTGAGTAGGAGGGTCTTTTACTCTTTTCAGTCTCTTAAACGTCTCCAAAAATTCCTACCATTTCACACTAAGGTTAATCTTGCTCAATCTCTTCTTCTACCGCTCATTGATTATGCGGATGTCTGTTATCTAGATGCTTCGGAGGTACTTCTAAACAAACTTGAACGACTGCAGAATTTGTGCATCCGCTTTATTTTTGGCCTCCGTAAATACGACCACGTGTCGGAGTTTCGGACCAGATTGGGGTGGCTGCCGATTCGGCGTCGGCGAGATACACATATACTATCTCTTCTCTACACTATCCTGCATAATCCTAAAGCTCCTCAATACCTTCGAGAACGCTTTGAGTATGTCGTCCCTAGGGGTAAACTCTGTCGCACTACCTCTTCTCTTCTCCTTCGTACGCCGCGTCACACTTCCAGCCGCTATGGCGGTTCCTTTTCTGTAACTGCAGTGCGTCTCTGGAACTCTCTGCCACACTCCCTTCGCGACAGCCCTTCTCTGGATGTCTTCAAGAGGAAACTTAAAGAGCACTTCCTTTCATTATTGACATAATATTAATATGTATATATTAGTATGTAATAGTATTTATATTATAATTATATATTAGACTTGTATAATAATTATATATATAATTATATATTAGATTTAGTTATGTAAGGTTTATATTGTGCACTGGATCCTACCCTCGAATGTGTTCTCTCTCTGTAACTCAAGGGTTTGCTGGAAGAGAACTCATTGTTGAGTTAAGCTCGCCTTTGTACATAAACTGTATGTCTCACCTTGTATTATGTATGTCTTGTGTGCAATAAAGAATTAAGAATAAGAATTAAGAACAACACAATTTAAAGTTGTCAAAAAATGAAAGGCCTGTTTTGACATTTGTATTTTGACTACCTAGCGGCTTGTCCGGTGTACTGTAGCTACTACAAAAATAGCTAAAATAGCTACTACTACACCGGACCTCTAATTATTATTTTAGGGTTTTTCTCAAATGTCAAAACGGGCTTTTTATTTTCTAACGAGTTTACAATAGTATTGATAGCTTATTCTACGTTGTTCTCATAGTCATGATAGCGATTGCTAAGCTTGGGATTTTGGATTACGATCCCCAGATCAGTCAAAGTGAAATTGGGTGTTCATTAGATTATCTTCAGTCGCTTTGACACCTTAAAAAAAGAAACGCGACATCTGAATATGTTAAAAGGAGTAAGATAACACTCAGTAATTCAAGATAATCTGACTGTGCATCTATTTCCAATCAATACAACAAGTGGGGCAAGTGATCAACATCAAAATTTTGGAAAAAGGACAGAATGAGATTTTGTTTGCAATTATTTACCGACTGCAGGTTCTTCTACACCATCAGCCTTCTGTTCGGCATCATCAGCATAACCAAAAACTTCTTCGGATTTCCTTGTGTAAACTCTATCCTCTTCTTCGAATGGAGTTACATTGCCGTGTGCTACCAGCACCAAGGCACTAACAAAAACAAGCAGGAGTTTCATTTTCATATACGACTTTCTATCACACTTTCTGTTAGAATAAGTACTGATAATTGTATTTATTATTCTTTTAAATGTAGTATTTATACTCAGTTGTTTCAATGATAAAGGATGATGACATTTAAGATACCGATTAAAAGTATTAATAACCCCAAGTTTCCGCAATATAATGGATCAAAAGTTGCGTATTAAAATAACTACTGCTTTATCTATACAGAAGTAATAAAGTTATTAAGTCTGTACATAAAAAGTAATTTCTGAACTACTCATTGGATTAAAGAAACCTTTAGAGTTGGGAAGTTACAATATAGCTGATTGTAATAGAATACGTGGCCTCGCCGTGGCCCCTAGAAATAGTACAGCTTTCTAAAAAACCAAGATTTTTTTAATCGGATGAGTAGTTTCAGAGATAACCTCCTACTTAATAAATAACGCAAAGGTCTTCGGGAGATTTCCCGAAGATCTAGATCTAGAACACCACCAAGTAACAAGAACTTTTTCTTGTGACGCATCTCTATAATATCAACATTCCTGCTCAGCTCTGTAATCTGCAGCAGCAAGGCACTGAGGATGCTCCATACATGCTCCTTGAATGCAGAGAAATCTTTATGGGGGCCGCTCAAGTCTGCTCCAGGTGGTGATTCCTTAAGGTGCGTTTTAAAATCAGCCATCCGCTGGCTTAAAGACATCAAAGCCATGCGCTGGGTCTCCGCAATGTCGGCCAAAGTTGTTTTTTTTTCACCATGTTATATTTTTTCCCAAAAATATTTAAAAAAGGTCACAAGTTGGGCACCACGGACACTAAGTACAACACAGGTTACGGCAGGTCTTAGCGGACATTAGGCATCAGCGCACAGCTGGGTTCCGGAGCAAAACAATCCCTTATCGCCCGAATGGCCCGGTGGCCATGTATTAATGCGGATAACCAGGTAACATAACAAGCTTATAACTTTGTGATTTTTCATAATACAATGATGAAATTTTGTACATAGTTTCTTTACATAAAAATACTAGACACGTGTTCCGGGTTTCGCATATACTAAAAATAATGTTGTATAAACGGCAGAGATTTTAATTTTTAATATTAATAAAATGATAAAAATATCTGGAGCGTATGTTTATACTTTTTATGCTCCTACCCCCAAAAAAAAGTGTTCTAGGCTTGCAACATAATCACACAAATAATAAACACTAAATCTAATCAATGAGTAATCTGGCTTGTAATATACACTGCCTCTAAGTATTGCATATACCTGAAGTAGTAAGCTATACCACTTATCATTAAGTAGGACACCTAATTGTTAGCTGTTCGAAAACGTAATAAAACCGATCATGAGCGAGTTAGACTTGCGTGCCAAGGGTTTCGCATATCCTACTATAACTACTTGTATTATTTTATTTTACACGGACTTTTTACACGTTAATAAATATGAGCGTTTTCACTAACAGTCAGTAACAGCAACACAATCAATACCACAAGAAGTTAACACAAATGCCTTTCATCTCCTTCATATTTTTATACCATACTATAGGTACGGAACCCTGAAATCTTCATTCAATTCAGTCTCAAAACCCTTGATCCAACCACTTGCATCCACTAGGTACTCGATATATCGGGGGTTTTAATTCTTATCTGGAGTGTCATCGTCACTACTATCATAGCCAGTCACTATAAATACTTCATTTAAACGTTTCATCATCATAATCAGTCTTCGCCCTTCTCGTGATAGAAAGTGCAAAAGAAAATCGTATATCAAAATGAAACTCCTGTTTGTTTTCGTAAGTGCCTTGGTGCTGGTAACACATGAAATTAAAACCGAAGCGGTTGCTGGTTATGCCGGGCAAGAAGCTGGCAGTGAAACACCTCAGGCTCTAGTCGCCGAAGAAGCTCCAGGAGTAGGTGTACTTGGTGCTGAAGAAGAACCATGGGTTTATGGAGCAGCAGAACCTGCAGCTGGTAAGTAACTATTACTAAAATTTTATCTCTGTTCTGTCTTTGTTTTGCATTTGATCACTGAAAAGGAACAGATTGGTGATCGGTTATTTTGTTATTGATAGGTAATCAAAAATGCTACTAGTCGGGCTAAATTAGACACTAGTAGGTAGTACCAGAACCACCTAATGGAATCACTCAACTTCAGTTTGATTGACCTAGGGATCGGAACCCACGAAACTATGCTCAGCACTCAGACCATTGGATTAAAAAAGTAGTCAATCGTAATATAGTTGTAATTTATGGACAAATAAATATAACAATTTAAATACAAAATTTACGAGTACACGTGTATGACAATATAATATAACCCTGAATTTGAGATTTGATAGATGTTTTCAACAAAGCGGGCACTATATGGACTTCCGTAGAAAAGCTTGGCAATCTACAGAATTTAGGAAAATTTTAGCTTCCCCGCCTTGGATCATTCGTTAGTTTATACAGAAGTAGGAGATGCTTTATCAAGTTTTGCTGAAAAGCATCAGGAACAAGAAACCGTAAGATGCAGGAGCGAGCAATGCGAGCTTGACATTTTTAGCACACTGCATTTATATTTATTTATTTGATATAAACTAGTGCTTGACTGACCCTTATATTTCGCATACAGACTCAGTACCTCAAACTACGTCCTTGTTATTATCTACAGAACATATATAAATGTATATATATATTGGACTTGTTTCGAATTTAAAGTCCATAGATTGCTAAATTCGAGGTTGAGGATGACAGAAAACTATAGGTGGAGCAAGTGTCGAACTTCGATACTAAATTGATCATAACATTAAATGATCTGTTGCTTTTCCATAAACTAAATATTATGTTCTCTTGTTTCAGAAGAAGTTCCGGCTCCAGAATCAGGGGTTTACATTCCTAGTGTTGCTAGAGTCTGCACTATCAGTTGGTGCGTAAACGTTTGCCGACGGTTTGGCTACAGATATGCCCAATGTATTTCCTATGACACATGTTGGTGCCACAACTAAAAATATACACGAAAATGTCAAGATAACAAATTATGTGTTTTGATAATGTAATAACTGTTTTTGATTAATACTAATATATTTTTTTAATGATGTTGAAAAAATATAATACCTATATATTTAAAAAAAATTACAATGTAGATGTTAATGTTTCTTGGTTATATTATGTAAATTAATGTTGTGATTACAATGATTATAATAAAGTAATTTTTCAAGATTGTAATTTTAATAACGGATTCAGGTACCGTAAATTAGTGGAATGATTGATTGACTTTATCAGTTGTTAATTAAATGAAAAATCCTTACAAAATCGGGGCATTATCCTTAAAGGATCTCATCTCATCATGTTACTGGCTGGTAAACCTGCAGGAAGTTTCACCTGTAGGTAAATCATGAATGCCACTTAAAATAATTTTTGCAGGCCCTGAAGTTTGCTTTTTGAGTACACTAAAAACCAAGTTAAAATGTCTCATGTATCCTTATCCTTCAAACATCATCCTCCATCATAATTTCAACTGAAATACATCCACTATTGGACATAGGCCTCTCCCAAGTGTCGCAACAACGAGCGTTCCTGTGCGTCTCGTATCCTTCGGATTTCCACGACTCTCACCAGGTTATCGGTCCACCTTGTGGGAGGCCTTCCGGCATTGCATCTTCCGGTGCGCGGTCGAAATCAGAACTTTTTGGCCTCAAATACCATCTGTTCTGGGAGCAATGCCCACTGCTCCTTAAGTTTGGCTATTCTTCGGGCTATGTCGGCAACCTTTGTTCTCCTGCGGATATCTTCATTCCTGATGCGATCATAGTCCTTTCCATTTGCCTTTGAATAACTTTAAGCCTTCTGATGAAGCCATTGTAAGCGACCACGTTTCAGAGCCATATGGACGACATATGGACGAGAAGATATCTACCGTGCAACTTCCCGAATACGGCCCAGCTGAGTCAGATTCGATATTTGACCTCTTTCTCGAAGTTAGAACTACCCAACTGGATCGTCTGTCCTAGGTAAACGTAATTATTCACAACTTCGAGTGTAGAGTCTTCAATTTTAATAGGAGTGAGTGCTAGATGGTTATTTAGCATGACTTTGGTTTTATCCATGTTCATTTTAAAACTCACTATTTCGGAAGCTCTACTAAGGTCATCGAGTTCCTCCGTAGTCTCAACCATGACTACTATGTCGTCGGCAAACAAGGTGAGTGATTTACCTCTCCAGTCCAGAACAGGAACAGAGCAAATCATGATTAAATGAGAAATGCTCTAGCTACTTTGCTTGTTTTTCCTACTTTTTCGGGGTGGTTTTCTAGTCTAATCAGATATCAACAGAGTATGTCCTTGAAATCATGGCAGGTTTTAATGGTAATTTACAAAAAAAAAAAAAATGCAATCTCAACTATAATTCTTAAAATTTAAAAAAAAAAACTCCATTTGGAGAAGAGTAGCGCTTATGAAATTAAACCTGAGGTAGTTGCAAGTTATGCTGATGTTACCGAACAAGAGGCTGATGGTGTTGGACCTCAGGGGGTTGAAGAAGTTTCAGCAAGATATGTCTTAGGTTTTCAAAGAGAAAAAAAGGCTCCATTAGGTGGAGTATTTCAGATTCAGAGAACCTCTTACTTTCACTTTTTTCTTTCTAGCTCATGTGTCCTATTTACATAAGGTTGGCATGTAAAGATCATATTATGCGATAGAAACGCGTATCATATAAAATTTATATTATGTTGTTTCAAAACAAATCCTAAATTCGAAAACTGGGATTTTTATCCCAATTGTTTAGAACTGTTGTAATGCTGCGTGTATCAAGGATTGCCAACGGCGTGGCTACAAGTATGGCATGTGTATTGCACCCACCGTATGCTGGTGTTCCAACTAACTACATATATGATTTTGATAGTTATAGTTTTATTTCAAAGTATTATATACTGTAAAAAATGCTATTTCGAAGAATAAAATCTATGTTTCGTGGCTATTAAGTAATAAATGTTGCGATTGAGTATTAGATTTTTTCACTAAACCTCTATCTTTTCCATCAGAACTCAGAGCAGCGTCATAAACAAACAAACTTTTACCACAGCAACACATTCAAAGTTCCCTTTTACTGTGTTGCGGTGGTATGAATTTGTCTTATCAAAGAGTCTTACCAAAAACTGTCGTATGGTAATAAAAAAAAAAGACCAAAGAGTGCCAAAGAGTGTCGTATTGCCATACGACAGTCTTTGGTAAGACTGGAGTTACATTTCATTTCAGACTTCTGACTATCCATAACATGCAAGTTAATTCTACGTTTATTAATAATGGAATTACTGTCTGTCTCTAATCATGGGAAGTTTAGACAGTAACAGCAATATTTTTGTACACTTAATACTTGCGGAATAAATGTCTGTTATAAATAATCGAGATAATATTTCAGTGCAAAATCAATGAGCATCATAATGCATCCATATAAAATGTCGAGCATTCTGATTGTGATCTAAAGTTCTTTCAGCCATTCTCGCCATACTTCTAGTAGAATGCGTATTGTCTACATATGATTGATTAATATAAATACTACATTATGTCCAATATATCAATTACAAGTAATTCAAACTCCTCAACTGATCCATACTGTTTCTGGCTCCGGTAAAAGAAAGACGTACCCATAACAAAATGAAACTCCTGGTCGTTGCAAGTGTCCTAGTGCTGGCAGTTTACTGTAGCAGATCCATTTCATCCCATGATGAGAGAAACCCAATGCTGGTTTTCTATGTAAATACTTACGTGGAAGATGAATATAGAGAACTTCGTGAGCAATATCGGCGTATAAACAGAGAAGAAGAGGAACGCCAAAGGTCAACCACCCAATCAGGAAAGATATACAAATTGGATCATAAGAGTAAGTAACCGAATAATGTTTACATAGTAGTTAGAAAAAGGAAATATCAAAAAAATTGGTCTTGACTTTCCATGGCTGGGTTTCCTATTTTTTGTATTTTTATGGTTTGGTTTATTTACACGGTTTAAAGTAAAGGGATTTTATTTATTTTAAAAGTTTCTCCTAATTTAAGCCGTTGACATTCAGAACATGAGGCTACATAGTTTGTGCTGTAATTGAGATAAAAATCGACTACACAGCGTTTTTATAATCTTATAGTTTTTAGCAAAGAAATTTTAAAAAAATAGAATAATTTGGAAATATTTTGTTTTTTCTGAATTCATGACTAAATTTCGCTGTGTTCACGACTAAATTTTCTGAGCACAAGACTAAATTTTCTTAGCTCAGGAATAAAAATAATAACATCCGCACGGGTCTCTCACTTTCCGAGATCAGTCCGTGGATTGGCACTGGTCCGTGCACTGACCGCAGCTGGGACTCAAGTCCCAGCTGATATTTGAAGAGCTCTGACATTAGTTACGGTAGTTAGAGGCCCGAAATCTTATACCAGTCCTGACGAGTATTTCCGTGTTAACCAGTTACTGAGTTGTACAGGTCAGAAAATCAGTCGATCCATGTAAAGTCGATACTCAGCTAGATTCGGCTGGACTTGAACCAAACCCTAAAATAATAGCCATAGTTGGGAAAAGGCTAGGTAGATTGGTTAAGTTATTACTATGAATATTACTTGAAGGGTCAGCTTGAGTTATTTTACCCAAAAAAAAAAAGAAAAAAAAAGAATTATGGCAACGACTAATAAGGAGAATAATGTCAGATACAATAGCGAACTCAAGGAGGTAGTTGAGTCAGACATAAAAAAAGCTAAAAATATATGTAAAAATATTGAGTTTAATAATTATATAACGAATAATGAGTATTCGTGTTTCCATTCAAAAACTGCTCTGTACTCCAATATCCCATTCGTAATGTTGCATATTGCAGATCAAGAACTAAGTTAGCTTAGAACAACTCAGCTCTTTTACCTAAGAGCGAGTTGTTTTTAAGAAAACACGATCAAACGTTTACCGTGTTTGGTTCTCTGATTGGTTAAAAGCTTGGAGCGGGCCAATCGGAGCACCGAACGTCAAAAACGTGTCGATCACACAAGTATAATGAATAACCTCAGTTCTGCATATGACTTCAGCCTCAGTCTGTAACTAGATTAACTCAAACAAAATTTTTCGTTGTTCCAGAAAGAGTGGTGCCTCCAGAAACATTACATCTCTCATATCTTGTAAAGCACTGTTATCATAGTGCATGTTCTTTTATGTGTCATCTGCTCAACTACCGGATAGGTGTATGTGTAAACTTCAAAAAGTGCCAGTGCTCCACCCTCCTTTCAAACAAACCCTGGCGCATCTGATACAGGTTAGGATATGCAAGTTATTGCCTGAACAATAAACCTTTAAAAAGGTATTTTTTTAAATTTGCTGTACCGAAAGTTTCTAAATACAAAAAACATTTTTTTTTTGTATTTAGAAATTTTCTGGAAAAATGACCCAATTACAAAATTCTTTTACGGAAAGCGGAACAAAACCCTTCAATTTTTTAAGTGTTACACAACCTTGAGACGCGGTTGGTCCTTAAATACTTGTCAATCATAATAGTGAAGGAATTAAATTGGAAATTCAGGTTAGTCAGATACGCTCACAATTTGTAGGGAACACCTTTTCCCTCCATAATCTCAACTACCCCTTTTAAGCTGATAGATAAAAAACATTATCCTCCTGGGGTTGCGAGAAAAAAAATGTTTTGAATTTTAAATAAAAAATTCAAGATATAAAGAGCTATTTGACAGTAGGCACCTATTGCTACTGCTATTTCTAGTGATTCCATTCAATGATCTTTAGTAGGTACCAAACGCTAAAAAAATCTGTTCATACCTACTTAACGTTGTGTTGTCTGTAAAATTCCATTTTTAGCGATAAGACTGCCCGTTATCATCGCCCCATTAATTTTAAGCTCTTACTGTTTTTTATTGTGTACAATAAAAAGTATAGATCGTAGATATATATACTTTTTATTGTACCTCTTTTATACTCTACCTCCATTTATAAGACCAAAATTTAATTTTGTTTGTTTCAGAACCATACAGAATTCCCCAGGATTTTATTAGGTTCGCAATAGATCGACCGGACTGTGTCGTAAATACGTGTACATACATTTGTGAAGCCCTGGACTACAGGGTTAGCTACTGTGAGTCTAGTACAGTTTGTTATTGTGCCAAATTTAAATGTTTAAATTGCGATTTAATTGATAATAACGAATTTGACGAATATGATTATAATGCTACGTCCACTGAAAACGAACTTGATGAAAACGGAAATTATGTTACGGACGAAAATGAAATTGGAGATGAAAATAATGTTACTAGCACGGAAATGTCGAAGATCTGATTGATTAAAAGAAAGAAAGAACAATATTTGTTTGGCGGTAGTCACCCGGTACACACATAAAAAAATTCATAAACTGTCAAGCGAAAGATCGCGTTAGAAACATCACCCTGCGCTCCATAACAGCTCAAAAATGGCGGATGTCGGGGAAAAACAGCCAGGCTCAAGTGCGAGTGGACTGGCCACGTCGCACCAGTGCACCCGGACAGGTGGGCGACCAAGACATGTTAAAATATCACCCGTGCGAACGAGAAAGAAGAATGGAGCTATATGCCCTACATAAGTCTATCCCTTTAAGAGTCCAGTTTAAGTCGTAAAATGAATCATGTTCAGAGCTTGTATGGCCAGAGATTGCCCAAGACAGAGAGATTTGGAAGAAGAGGGGGAAGAATTTACTCAGCAGTGGGATATATACAGGTTAATTAAAACAAAAAAAATAAAACAATAACTTTGTGTGTGCCTCGGCTGCGCCAAAAATAATTTATGAAAAAATATTGCTTATGCTTTTTTTTAAAGTTTATTTTATTTTTCATCTTAGTGGCAAAAACAATACAACCATAGACAAGCGACTGCAGCTATCGTAGTTTATTTATATTGACAATATTCGGGAATTCTAATTGAGAATCTCCTCCTTTCAAGTCGATTAAAAATCTTTTGACATTTGACAGATGTGAAACTGTATCAAATTAATACGCCATGTATAATTTTAAACATCGAAAGGTATATTACTATTTTTTTTTTTAATGAATTTGTATAGATCTTGTTTTGGATCTGTTTGTTAATTTTAATTTAATTCTGGTCCTAAATTAAGTTTAGTGTTTTAATAAAATAAATGTCATAGAAAATTTGTTTTATTGCTAATGTTAGGAGCAGTGATGGCCCGGTGGTGGTAAAGCCCCGGCTAATGAGTCGTTCGTCGTGAGTTCAAACCCAAGCAGGTGCTTTAATTTGTGTAATTTATTTCAACAAATGAAAACATCGTGAGGAAAGGATGTTCTAGAATCAAAAAATCAAAGACTTCATCAACCAACCCGTACTGGATGACTAAGGAGGCCTAAATCCTAGTAGGAAAATCATACAGTTGACTATGCTACGTTATTGTTATACAAGACAGGTAATTGGCTAGAAAATCATAGCAATTCTTTCCACATCCACAGTTATATGAAAAAAGAGCTCAAACAAAAACGGCACGACGTCATAAGGACCGACCTTGCCTCCCCAGCAGATTAATGATCTCGTCTCTCCAGGCCAGGTATCTCGCCTCAGAAAGTAAGAATTATTGCAACACTTTTTCTACCTCCATCATTGTACACTGGCAACTTATAACGGTATTTAGGTCTTCCTTGAAGTTGCTCTTAAAATGATGACGGTAATTTCAGGCCAGGAAACCTGATCTTCTTAAAAGTGTTTTTTTTTTTTTTAAGTAATTCGGTACTATAGCATTCAAATGTCTTGGTTTATTTTTGGTCATGACAGGACGATGTGTAGGCAATTTTGTGGGCTCTAGACAAATTGACATTCTGTTGGTCAAAGTGATTGCCGAAATGCCAAAAAGTTCAGGATAGACCAGTGACATTTCTATAGGGCGTCAATCTCAAAAATGTTTGACGTTTCACAAGACTTATCGCTGATAGAACTTTGTCAAACGGCTCAGTCAGATAAATTGTTCTTTTTTTAAATGTCTAGATCAAAAACTAATGAATCCACAGTCATATTTGATTTTTAGTGACCTTTTTGGTAAAATCATGAAATAATTCCTCGCGCTCTGGGGTGGAGCGACAGGGGTCACACACACATTTACTGACTTAAACCTACCTGTGATCATTCAGTTGCCTTTTGCGTTTCAGGGACACAGTAACTCTTTCGAAGAATACCGTAGTCTTAGAGTGTTAGTGCCATCACTGGTCCTTGAAACTGCACCTACGGATGGGTGGCTAGGGAACTCCCCTCAGTCCTATCTGAATATGACTAATATTTACTGATAAGGTTTTTGTAACTGCAAAGTAAGTAGCTAATGTATCATTTCACAGTTACTAACTTGCTGACGGACTAGTTAGCAATTCTGAAGTGCCTATTAGGATTTTAGAAATATAGATATGCTTGAAATATTAGGTATTTTTTTATATATCTTATTGAACGTAAAATCTGTTTTAGCTTCTGCAAACTAAACTAAGAGTATATTTTTACCCGACTGCACTAGAAAAAGACTGCTTAAAGTTTCGAAGTTTTTAGTCATTTTTTACCCGACTGCACAAGAAGCAAGGTTATGTTTTTCGAATGTATGTATGTATATTTCTTTGGCACGCCCTAGAGCCTAAACGGCTGCATTTTAGCTTGTTGCGGTCTGTTTTTTTGACATTGTCAACTTTTTTTAATAATCTTATCGATCCATAACTCAAACAGAAATCATTAAGTTGATTCATCAAACCACTTATCTTTTTTCAAACCGTCGCGTCGAACCAAGCTGAATGGCTGAATATCTGTGGCAGTTTAACTAACCAACAACGTAATTGCTAATAATTTCTTTTTCAACACACTTGCTCAGAAAGTGACTCTTATTGCACTGCACTTAGGTATATAATGGCACTCGTTACCAAACTGTGACATTTTGATTACCATTACGCACAAGTGCTTTAATGTAGTTAAAACCTTTTTGTTCAACCTCTGTTCGCAAAACAAATTTTGAATTCGAATAAAATTCCCATTAAGTTATTGCGTTCAATAGTAAGTATCAGTGTCTGTGCCTGTGTGTGTGTGTGTTTGTGTGTGTCTGTGTGTGTGTGTGTGTGTGTATGTGTGTGTATGTGTGTTTTATTTACTTATTTCATCCAATTTTCAAGTTAAAATGAACAAATTTAACTTGTACAAACGATTTATATAATAAAAAACATTTAGTTAATAAATCGTACAAATAAAATTTGTTGTTTTTTGTGGTCTATGGCCGCCATTTTAAGACGCGCGCGGTTTTTGGCGTGATTTTTTTATTCCAGTGAAGTTCAGTGGCTGTAATTAAATAAAATTAAATACTACAAAATCATTAGAAAATGTTATATCCGTATTCTATTGTCACTATGAAAGACATTATCGTAAAAACTTGTCACGCAAGAAAACATAAACGTAAGACTAGGCAGTATGGTCAAAATACCTTAGCCTACCTCTAGGAGTAAAAAAAAAAAATGATGCGCGCGCTTAAGAAAACAGATTTTTACCGCCATGTCACAGAAAATTTAACTACTTTTACTGTTGTTTTCTTCACAAGTGTATTGAAAAACGTTGTATGACACACGTGAGTAATTAATGATTACCGTTCTTGGCTCTCTTAAGACCCTCGCCACGGCTCGGGTCTAAATATCGCCTCGACGGTAATCACTAGCATTACACACTTATATCATAATGTACTAATAACGTTACCCTTTAATCTTATTGTAATGGTACAGTTATCGGAGATAGGCGACTTTAATATCGCCTAGGTTTCGTTGAAAAGTTTTGAGACGATGGTGCATTGTGGAGTCTTAGATTTACACGGAGGTGCGAAATTATTGTGTTAGCTGTTTGTATCTGTTTTAAAGCAGACATTCGAATTTCAAATAAATTAATAGCCGATTTCCAAAAGACCAATTAAGACAAAAGTTGGTAGATTGTCAAACTGAGGGACAAACTAACCCTTAGTTTTAAATTGGAGTCTGAACTCTTTACCGCTAATCTTGTACCTATCATATCTCTGGGGTAATGTCAAACTGCCTCTGAGGAATCACTCCATTCTTGGCAATGGAGTGATTCCCTAGAGCTTTAGACTGACGAACTGAAATTCTAACCACTGCCGATGGAGTCACTTGATAAGTTTGATATATGTATTATCATCAACTTATTCATGTAATTTTTCAGAAATTTGTTGCCAAATGGTCACACAACTCTGAAAAGAAACTCTTTTCTTTACCTTCTAGAAGATACTTTTATAATTTTTTAGGTAGGTATCTCATTAAATCGTTGTGATATATTTTTTACAGCTAATCTTATAACACGTACAAACATCTTTAACGTTTAAAACCTGACACCTAGGTACGCTACAGGTATTCTGGCTGTAATCTAAGTCTAGCCTGGTCGGAACTCATTTCACGGCGTCGCGCCAGCAAATTAATTATTTGCGAGCGTTAATTGAGAAGGGTGGGGACGAATCTATAGAAATTGACGTACGTATGATATGCAGCGTCAATGAAAAATTGTTTTGCAGACATTTTATGATGTATTTGGAAAATATTTGTGCTGAAAAGCTTGAAGTTTGGTTTATTATAGACAAGATTATTTCGTTACAGGTTTTTCAGTAGATACATTTTATTAGTTTCGCTTATCGTCTTCTTGCCCTTGTCCCATGTTCTTTTCATTCTTACATTCTGTCCTGTCAACCGTCACGCTATCACTTCTCGCCCTTTTCTTTCATATCAATCCTCACACCATCCATCTTTACTTTGGCCTCTTTTGACTTCTCCATCCATCCACATGTAAACGCAAAGTGGTAATAAATTATTCAGATAGGTAGAGGGATAGTTAGTCGGGAAAATTATGAATACACAGGTTGTACCTAATGATAAAATAACTTCGATAACAATCAAAAGTGACTACAAAATGATGATGAGGTGGAAATGACTATTTCCATCAATTAGTAGGAACAACAAAAAATAAAACAAAAATAAAGCCTGCATGTCTGTTTCAAATTACAGCTACACCCATTTAGTTTTGAACTGACAAACTCGATTAAATGAAGCGTCGATAAAACGTACAGTGGAATTTGTTAGGTGAATTTTTGGTACGTTGGCAGTATTGTTGCATGTTGATATTTGAATGATTAAGGTTTTTTTTAATCCAGCTGGTAGAGTTTTGTTAGTATAGTAGGCACCTGGTCTATCTACGTAATATGACATATACTATGTATTTTTTTAAACTGTTTTTGATTTCAATATAAGAATGGTTCGTCGAGTTTTGTACTCATAAATAAAAGTTTTTATTCTTCGACGGCGTAACCTAAAGGATAGCTTTTAAGCTTCACCTAGTGTTTTTTCAATTATACTAGCAGTATTTTTTTAGAACAGGGAGTTAGTAATAATTGTACTAGTAGTGTTTATTTTGAAAAGTGAGTCAGTGACGGCTGACAGGATCGAATGGAAGAAAACAACGTGTTGCGCTGACCTAAAGTAAAATGGGACAAGGCGGGCAGGAAGATGATGACAGTGTTTTTATAATGAGAAGTGATTGAAGTTATCGCAAGTAGAGGATGAAAGGACCAAGTGTGTCAGATTGAAGGCTCTGCTGCTAGGATAGAATGGAAGAAAAAAAAATGTTGCGCCGACCTCAAGTAAAATGGAACAAAAGCAGGAAGATAATGAGTAGCAGTGTTTTTATAATAAGAAGCGATTGAAGTCATCACAAGTAGAGGATGAAAGAACCAAGTGTGACAGATTAAATACTAAGAATTTTAGGATAGTATAGATTGGAAGAAGAAAAAATGTGTTGCGCAGACCTCAAGTAAAATGGGACAAAAGCAGGAAGATGATGAGTAGCAGTGTTTTTATAAGGACCAAGTGTGACAGATTGAACATTAAGAATTTCCATTGTTTCCGTCAGTATCATATTTGTAATTCTATTCTTAGTATTGTTACCAACAATAAACAGAATTACACCACATGTCACATTAGACGACGATTAATTTATGTACAACTCAATCAATTAGTGTGACGAAATGAAATCGTCGCGTGTACAATGGCGTTTGAATTATATATAGGTAGACACAATTGGGCTGAGTAAGACGATATGCATCAATATTGTACGATGTGACAAATGTAATTTGTGTCTGCCGAATAGGTTCCTAGACAGATACCTACATATTCATGGGTAGATGTTTGATTAATTCGCGTACAGTTCACAAAAGAGATAAGTCATTACTTCAGTAGTTAATTACTATTCATCATCTTCCTGCCCTTGTCCCGTGTTATTTGGGGTCGGCGCAACATGTTTTTTTCTTCCATTCTGCCCTGTCACTCGTCATACTATCACTAACTTCCTTTTCTTTCATATCACTCTTCACACAATCCATCCATCTTTTCTTTGGTCTCCCTCTCCCTCTCCATCCATCCACATGTAAACTCATAACTCTTTTAGTAACATGCGTTTCATCCCTCCTCTTCACATGACCATACCAAGACAAACGATTCCCTTTCAACTTTTCAGTCACTGGCGCCACTTTCAAACTTCCCCTAATATACTCATTTCTCACAGTAGTCAATAGTTAATTACTATTGACTTATTTAAAATATCATTCATCATCATTTCAGCCGATAGACGTCCACTGCTAGACATAGACCTCCCTCTAGTATCGCTAAATAACCGGTCCTGTGCGTCTCACATCCATAAGATACCCGCGACTCTCAAGCGGTACCATGACGTTTAAAGTAAGATTGTTTCATTCTTATTTCCAGTGTGCGTAAGAGATGGCGCTAGACAACCCGGATAGCTCTGTCTCTTACCCACACTGAAATAAGAATGAAACAATTTTACTTTGAACGTCACCTAGTGGACGGCCTACCAATGCTACGTCTACTGATATGTGGTTGTCACTCCAGGACCTTTCGGCATCATCGACTACCTATCAGTTTTGTGAGCAAAGTGTGGGCACAGTGCTCAAAATCATTACCGATATAAATTATATAACAGACTTCACAAAAACCAGAGTAATGAGTCACGGTTTGCCTACAGAAATATCAGCCAATAATGTTCTCACTGCTGGGACACAAGTCTCTTCATTGTCGTGTTTTCTCACCATAAAATCTTTCGTATTCTCCTGGCTGTCATCTGTTTAAAGTTCTACACTTCAGGTAAGACAGGACATTTTACTGTTCTATGTAGGGTATGTATATGACCCGTAGAAGAATTTCTATAGTTAGTCGTCACGTCGTTGTTACATCGCGCGAGTCTTCATGCTTATTGTAGTGAAAATAAAGCGTCTAAAACGAGAAGAAGAATTAGAAGAGTTTCGAACAAAGAGAAAGAGAGCTTTCATTTAGGGTAACACTGCATTATGCAATGCTAGTAAGAATGTTGCGTTTGGTAGGTATAGAATTATTATCTTTTAAGAGGTAACCGGGCCCCTTCTCTGTGCTGATGGTGATCACCGAGGTGCTTTTAATGAGGTAAAAATCACACACTCCTCGAAATTATCCCTAAAGTCCGGCTGCCTTGTGAAGATTTACCCTCGAAAAGAAAAGGTATAGAATTAGTAAGATGAAACATAAATTGGTGGGAAGACAAAACACCAGAAAGAGAATACGTACACTTAGGTTTAAAATATAAAAAATATTGGGTCGGTTATTTACGAAAAAGCTTTATAAAAACAGAAAGGTTGACGGAAATAAATATTTTGACACGTTATGTAAAATGAGCTGTTTGCAAATTACAATGCAAATATTAATTCTGTTGTGATCGTGATACTCATTTAATTATTGCATTGTTTTTGGCATGTTAAACTTTGATTTATAAATGACATCGGTTTGTGAACTGATGCAAATAAACGGTTTGTCACACAATGTATTTTCGGCAAAGTAAAAAAAAATAGCTTCGTTCTTAGTCATTACAGCTAAGTTCAAAGCTGCTAAGCCTAGAAGTTCATCCCAATCGTACTAATCAAATTAATATTTTAAAGGCGAAAGTTTGTGATTGTGTGTGTCTGTCTGTTTGATACTCCTTCACACTCGAATAGCTGAATGGATTTTAATAAACTTTGGCACACCGGTGGACCATGTTCTGGAATAGGACGTAGGATACTTTTTTATCAAGGCAGTATGTTCCCTTGGCAACAGACTAGGCATAGGCGTTGGGTATTCATAGCAATGCAGTACTAAGTGACCCATATTCAGCTTTTAGGTGCTTGTGAGTCATTGTAAGAGTTATTGTGGCCCTAGAACACAAAGGGCAACTGAAAAAATACAGATGGGTTTTAGTCAGTAAAAGTCTGACACACCCTCTCGCTCCACCCAGAGCAGGAAGTTATTTGATAACTTCCACCTAAAAAAAATGGTAAGTTCATTATTAAGGTTCACTCTTATTTAGTTCAAAAAAATCTAGTTTCACTTGTTCCTGGGTTTATGGTTCGATTTTGGTCTCGATGACAAGCGGACAAATATGGCAAGCCAAATAAAAAATATTTATAAGTATAAAAGTTAGTTTTTGTATGCATTTTGTGGTGTACGTTTGAGAGGCACTTCATTTTGTTCCCACATGCATTTATCATTCCTCAAGTTCCTTTTTTATAATGTGGCAATAATAACTAAAGTGACGACTTGATGAGAGTTTGGTTAAAGTGGCGCTTGAAAATTTAAATGATTGAAATCAATAAGTGAACTGGCTTATTGATAAACGAGACGACTATAGAATTTGGTTTTTATTTATTTATTTTACTTGGAAAACTTACAGCAAATAAATACATGTTTACTTATTTTAACTAAACTTAATGCCTATTACAAGTTTTCACTTACCACAACAACAAATGAATAACTGTGTTCAAACCAAAACAATCGGTATATTTATTACTCAATATAAATACAAATCATGCACATTTTCAGAACAACAAGATAGACACCCCGCTACGTTTTGTTTTAAGTACTCGTAAGCAACAATTATTGTTGAAATAATCTATATAACTTACTAACCGCCCGAGTGGGTTATTCTCTAAGGACCCCGATCCCCGAGGGCCCCGTCCCTGAAGACCCCGAATGCAATAAATATGATTACATTTATTTTTATCCTTTTTTCTGTTGTTTTCAATTTGTACGGTCTAAGTGCATAAAAAGAGCTTAAATTTGAGTTTATGTCGAGATTATGTTTAAAGTTATATTATCATATTTATAACGGTTTTTACAATATTGTCGATTTTGTATGTTTTTTTGAAAAGACTGATTGAAAACTTTTACTTTTATTACTACTGTTGATTATTTTTATACCTAGTTGATTTCTGCATGTTTTGAGATTTAAAAGTTGATAATATAATACACCTACGATATGCAGGTAAGCACTTACCACGTGTATTAACTCTGTTATTTAATGTATGTATGAGTCACTCGTATCTTCCAGAGGACCTCATGAGAACGATTGTCGTTCCTATAATAAAGAACAAGACAGGAGATGCGAGTGA
Source organism: Mythimna impura (assembly GCA_905147345.3). NCBI lineage: Eukaryota > Metazoa > Arthropoda > Insecta > Lepidoptera > Noctuidae > Mythimna > Mythimna impura. The sequence continues at coordinate 9,101,841 of LR990347.1, read as the reverse complement.
CAAGAACAACTACAGGCCTATCTCATTGGCGACAATTGTTGCGAAGGTGTTGGACAGTTTGGTTGACAGGCAACTGGATCGATATATCATCCTACATGACGCCCAATTTGGGTTTAGACCACATTTGTCGACTGAAACAGCGATCCTCTGTCTCAAGCATACTGTCCAATACTATGCAGCAAGGGAAACACCTGTGTATGCGTGTTTTTTGGATCTCTCCAGGGCATTCGACCTAGTTTCTTATGACTGCCTCCGGAAGAAGCTCTCCCATGACACAGACCTTCCTGGGGGACTGATTGCTATCCTGAAGTATTGGTACAGTAATCAGTCCAACTGCGTTAGATGGGCTGGTGCTATATCCGATGAGTACAGGTTGGAGTGCGGCGTGAGGCAGGGGGGGCTTAGCTCACCTAGGCTCTTCAACCTGTATGTCAACCGGCTGATTTGTGAGCTTAGTAACACCCGAATCGGTTGCTCCATTGACGGGCAATTTGTCAATAATATTAGTTACGCGGACGATATGGTGTTGCTGAGCCCATCGATTAGTGCGTTAAGAAGGCTTCTCCGAATCTGTGAAGACTATGCGGTGACTCATGGTCTCAGGTATAACTCAACAAAAAGCGAGCTCTTAGTGTTTAGGGGGCAAAATAAAGTATGTGGCACTGTTCCACCGGTTTCCTTGGGCGGAGTTCCGCTGAAAAGAGTCACTCGTTTTAAATATCTGGGACACTGGGTCACCGGTAGTCTGTCGGATGACGCTGACTTAGAGAGGGAACGTAGAGCGTTGGCTGTCAGGTGTAACATGCTGGCTCGCAGGTTCGAACGGTGTACGCGTGAGGTTATAATAACACTGTTCAGGGCCTACTGCCAGTCGCTGTACACGTGCGCCCTGTGGGTCAGTTATACACAGGGCTCGTACGTACAATGCTCTGCGAGTCCAATATAATAACGCGTTCCGGGTAATGCTGGGGTTGCCGCGTTTCTGTAGCGCGTCGGGGATGTTCGCGGACGCGCGTGTTCCGGATTTCGGCTCACTGCTGCGGCTGCGAATCGCATCACTGATGCGTCGGATGCGCGACAGCCCCAATAGCCTCGTGGCTGCTGTTGCTGGCAGGGTGGATGGCCTAATGGTGTCTCACTGGATGGCGGTACACAGACCGTCTTTCAGGTATGTGAAGTAGGCTTATTGTATTGTATTGTATTGTACTGTATTGTATTGTATTGTATTGTATTGTATTGTATTGTATTGTATTGTATTGTATTGTATTGTATTGTATTGTATTGTATTGTATTGTATTGTATTGTATGTCTTTTTATTTTTTTTAGTAATTATCAATCTAATGTAATGGAAATATGGATCTCTGGTCTGACAATAAAGTTTATTATTATTATTATTATATAATCCTTTAATAAACATTTTTGATTTACATGTGATGTAAAAAAAAGTGAAACTAATTTTGCACGTTAAAGTTTATTTTAGAGTGATCTATTTACTATGCTACATTAAAAATAAAATTAAAGAAATATTCCATGTACAGTACCTAGGTATTTTGATTTTCTGTATTGAAAAAGGAACTATTGTGAATTTGTGATAATAATTACAACCTCTGATTGCTCTAGGACAATTTATATTGTATTCTCTAATTAAAATATTTACCGTAACCAAGCAAAATTATAATTCATTCCTATTTTTTATAGTTAAGTATAATAATTTTAGTAAACCAGTAATAAAATTTTGTTTAAGTCTTCTGCTGATGGTACTTTTAAGCTAAACTGACTTTTATTTGAGTTTATTAAGATAAAATAAATCGGGTGCCTCCGGTACAGGGCCCTCGGGGATCGGGGTCGTCAGGGAATAACCCGCCCGAGTTATCCAACGGGCCATTAAGAGATTTATTTATTTAAATAATATGGAAATCTTATAACTAAAACAAACATTGTCAAACAAACAAGTCTTCCATACTAATATTATAAATGTGAAAGTAACTCTGTCTGTCTGTTATGCTTTTACGATTAAATTAATAAATAAGCTTGAACCTAATGAAGGACGAACCCCAAGCAAAGACATATGCTACTATTATCTGGCTCCGACTTTGAGTCTGCAGTAACCGGCATCGCGAGGACGATGTCGCAGGCAAAAGTTAGTCACTTATAAAATACAGAATAATACTATGTTTTATGGGTAATTAAGTAGCCTATACCAACCCGCACAGGGCCCGCGTGGTGGATTACGGCCCATTCCCTCTCCTAAAGAGGAGGCCTGAGTCCCAGCAATGGGAACATTATAAGGCTGATTATGCTTAAGCTTATGCTAAGTAGCCTATAGGATCACGATAAAACATGATGGAGATGAAGAATGTCATGATGAAGAATCGCCAAACTTAAGTGGCAGTGGGTAGAGCACATTGCTCGTAGCGACGCAGCGGTGGAAGGCCTCCCACAAGGTGGACCAACGAACTTGTGAGAATTTCGGGAATGCGATGGATGCAAGACGCACAGCACCGTTCGTTGTGGTGACACTTGAGGGAGGTCTATGTCCAACAGTGGACGTCTTTCGGCTGAAATGATGATGATGGAGATGTTTTATAAGTCAAAAATTTGTCTCCTCCACTAAGCCCTGATGTCACCAAATGTTGACGACCCCGCACGACTTTAAAAACATTTCACTTCAAATCTTAAAGCTCTCACTTCAAATATTTAATTATATCAATTAAGTTATGAAATCGCTCGATCATTATGAAATTGTTTTGACATTTGTCAAACTGTCCAAGTCCCTTGAGAAAGAGTTTGAAAATAACTTGTCCAAATTAATTAAAATCCACTCGTGAATTCTCTGCTGGCCCATGTGCCTGTACAAACAAACTTAGTTCTGAAATGTTATTTGTTAGTCTTGTGGGTGAGGCTCAAATAACTGTGTTAATGTAAGGTATATCTGCACATTTATTTAGTAATCTCGTACGTTTCAGCTGAATGTTATGCTTGTGATTTTGTTGTTAGCTTACATGCTCGCTCGTGGATTTTTTTTTAGGTGGGAAACTATCAATCCTCTCGCGCTCTGGGAGAGGGCGAGAGGGTGTCAGACTTTAACTGACTAAATCCAACCTATGTTCCTTCAGTTGCTTTTTGTGTTCTATGGCCGCGGGATCTCTTTTTAACCATCCCACAGCTCTGGAACCCTCGATTTGATTAGGTATAGATACCTTAGATCATTCGAGTAATTATTTTTTCAATACACTTACTCGAAAACCCGCTCTTATCCCACCGCACGCAATACACTAGTGCAGAAAAGTGCGCGTGCTCTCCCATCACAATTTTATTACATTAATCGTATCAGGCTGGGTGCGCGTCGACCCCCACGAGTCGCCGGGCAACCCCCGTTTATTCATTTCTTCGTAATTGTATTGAAAAAAGTCGTTTCATACACGTGCAAATTTATCACTGCAGCCTCGGCTCCTTATCACACTCGCCTACGGCTCGTGCGAATTCCGCCTCGGTCGCAATGACAAACTTTCTGCACTTGTATCAAAATGTACTGAATTTTATATATCTCAATGCTAAAATGAATGAAGTACCTACCGGGTAACTGCCCGTCTTGTCGGAGGATCCTACTATACTATTGATAATGATTTATGTATCACTAGCGACCCGCCCCGGCTTCGCACGGGTGCAATGCTGATCACTTCATAGCATAAAACAAAGTCGCTTCCCGCTGTCTGTCCCTATGTACACTTAGATCTTTAAATCTACGCAATGGATTTAGATGCGGTTTTGTCCAGCATTGCACCAGGGCGGGTCGCTAGTACTAAATATACTACAGAATGTCTTTATACACAACGTTCACAGATTTTTTGTCATTAGACAGTACAAACATATTTTCTTTTGAGGTTACTCTTGAAAGAGCGACATATAATTGGCCATGTGAAAAACATTCAACGCTCAAATCTAAACCTGTAACGTTGAAAGTTTGACCCCGCGATTTATTGATGGTCATTGCAAAAGATATCTTTAGTGGAAATTGTAGGCGTTTATATTGGAACGGTAAATTCGATGGTATTAGAATTCAATTTCAATTAACCCAAACACTGCTAGGTTATATTATTTTATTATGAATTTCCTGTGTCTACGTTCTACCTTCCTCCATCATCAGATCAGTTCGATAGTACCTTATAGCCAAAGTGCATCTCATGACAATTCTAATAAGCCCAAACACGGCTAGGATACATTGATCAATTACAGAGTTCCGGCTACCTATCTTCCGGCTCCATCATCATCAGGCCACTTCAGTTATACCATTTTCAACATAGTTATTCAGAACCATTTATTTATTTGTATTGTTATTTAAGTGTCTTCATTGTGATATCTATGTGAGTATGAAGTTCCGTTGGCCATTCTTGGTCTTCTTCATCAGTTCCACTTCATCAAATGTTACTTTTTGACTGTAAATGCTTATGTTCTCAATGAAAATACCAAAATCACTAGGTTGCCCATAATATTTGAGGAGTTCCCTCAATTCCCCATAGAACCCATCATCAGAACTGAATTTTGAAAAAAAAAATGGGAGTAATCTGAAAGCATATCCTTTAAGAGGAAAAAAAAATTTTGGAAATCGGTCCATAAACGACGGAGTTCTGAGGTAACACAAAAAAAAAACATACAACCGAATTTATAACCTCCTCCTTTATTGAAGTCGGTTAAAACACTATAACGATCAAAATAACTTTAATTTCGGAGGTCGGTATTTCTGGTATTGTTTGCTTGTTATTTAACACCGACTTCCGAAATTAAAGTCATTTTGATCGTTTTATTGTTTTGTTTTTTTTTGAAGTGAAGTCGATATTTTTTTTATTTTTTGTAAAAAAAAATTATAACACACTGTTTAGTTGTGATGCACATATAGCCAGAGTACCTATTTCTCATGACAATTCGAATTAACCCAAATACTGCTATTATACATTATTTTATTATGAATGCCGGGTGCCGGGAGGTGGATGGGGACATCCACCTCCCGGCTCCATCATCAGGTTAGTTCGATGGTAGATACCTTATAGCCAAAGTGCATATAATGACATTTCTAATAAACCCAAACACGGCTAGGTTACATTTCACATTACATTGATTAATTACGGAGTTCCAGTGCCTACCTTCCGGCTCCATCATCATCATCAGATCACTTCGATGATACCATTTTCAACATTCAGAACCATTTATTTATTTATATTGTCATAGTTACTTAACTATCTTCATTGTGATATATATGTGAGGGTGAAGTTCCGTTGGCCATTTCTGGTCTGCTTCATCAGTTCCACTTCATCAAATGTTACTTTTTGACTGTAAATGCTTTTTTTTGGTATTCTCGATGAAAATATCAAAATCACTATATAGTGCCTAGAATATTTGAGGAGTTCCGTCGATTCCTCATGGATTCTATTATCAGAACTGGATTTGAAAAAAATGGGACCAATCTGGAAGTAACCGAGTAGTATACTTGCGTCGGCGCATCAATCTTTGAAAGAATCAAGTTATTTACCGCAACCGCTGTGTCCCTGCATTTTAAATCTGTAATATCTTCAAAAATATTCACTTAAATTAGACGCTGTAAAGGACTATATTGATGTATATTAAATGCACAATTTATTTAAGGTACTTAATTGGATAAGGATTAATCTGTATTGCTTCAAATCGTTTCGTAAATAAGCCATTATTTATCGTAAAAAGTAAAGGATAAAAAATGGTTATTGTGGGTTATATTTAAAAGATAGACATATACCATCGCGGACTTTTTTGTAGGTCTTTTTAAGGTTTATAATACTGTAGTACATTATTTTGATCTATCCCTTAGAGTTCAGCCAGCGTTTGCAATGTAAGCGCAAAAAAATGTGATTTTTACGACATCACATTAGAAACCTCTAAAATCATCAGTGTTCCTCTACTATATTGTGAGTGTATTATACTTATAAACCTTCCTCTTGAATCACTCTATCTATTAAAAGAAACCGCATCAAAATCCGTTGCGTAGTTTTAAAGATCTAAGCATACATAGAGGGACAGACAGACACGAAAAGCGACTTTGTTTTATACTATGTAGTGACACAGAATAATGGTAGTGATAATCAAACACAATGTAAATTGTTCCTGAAAAATAAATAATTTCAATGGGGGTTTGCGGTTGCCCCCAGTTCAGAGGTATATTCCGCATACCTCTGAACTGGGGGTAATTAAAATAATTAATAATTGTTTTTTATATTATCTAGTTGATCCTCTTAATCTAAAGATGGTAGATTGTGTAAGTTCGTCTTTGTACCTACTACTTCATTACACGAAGCTTAAATAAAGAAATCATAGAAAAAAATAAAAGTAAAACGAATGTACTTATATTAATTTCGAGGTCAATGTCCTGTTTTTCTATAATCAGTTTTTTAGAGATAGCTCACACAAGCAACGATTGTCTTTCTAACTTATTTGTTTTTCACATCAAGTTATGAGTTTGTATGAAAGTATGACAGAGACGAAAACAACTTGCCGGGCAACTAAGTTGCTCCCTCCCTCCCTTAATAGATGCTAATTGTTGCAAACACTTTGTTATATTTTTTTCATCAAAAAAAATAATTAATTGAGTCACTGTAAGAGAGACTTGCTAAATTTAAGTTCATAATGAGCCAAATATAAAGGTCCATTATAAAGTTGTAGCTAACAAAATGATAACAACATCAACTGTTTTCTGTGCGACTTTGTTTCACAAAGAAATAAGATAAGAAAATAAAGTGCGTAACTTTATTTTTAGACAAATATAAACTGTTCCTGAAGAAATTTTGATTACAATTCTTCTGGCAAGCAAAAAATTATGGGTATATTTTTTTAATATTAAATATTAATTGAAATTAAAAAAAAAAAATGCCTACAATATTTTTTTTTTCTCATAAATGAATCGTTTAACGAGAATCTTTTATTAATCATTTCAACCCACTATTGCAAGATAGATAGGAATCGTAAAACGATAATGTTGGTTCAATATGTAGATAAAGCGACAAAGGAAATAACCTCACTGCTATCGGTCGCTGTTCGAACGAATTGAAATATTTGCGCTCAGATTGCTATTTGCCTTTGAGGATAGAACTCGGGCACATCTAAGACTTTATCCGTTGACTCAGACTAGTACTTACGGTAGTTTTTGTTAAGGAACTTGGAGAAGACAGAAGTTTTATTTATGACTAAACTAGACTCTTCCGGTTCCTGAGTGGAACAGCGGAGTGCGATAAGGGCGCCAATTGTATGTTTTATTTATTTATTTATGTATACACAAAAATAAATAAATAAACAATACAGAACAAATACAGATAGAAAAGCACAAATGTACTGCTTATTCCAAATGAAATTTCTTCCAGCAGACCTGCGACAGGAGAGTTGGATGAGAGATGTAGACACAGTGTATTGTATGTATTAAAGGCAATCTGTATAATCTGGTATTTTATAAAATACCTAGGTTATGTATAGAATTCGTAAAACGTGTAGGTAATGTATGAAATATTATTTATTTCATACTTTGCTAGGTATTTTATACAATACCAAATGCACAGCCGGTAATGTGTGTAAAAGACGAAAGCAAGGAAGGAGGTGACGTAATTTTAGGGCACCCCGACACAGACAGGCTAGGTTACGTTAGGCTGGGGAGACCGTTGTACAGTCTCTTCAGGGATGTGCCGTATCAGGCGTTGCACAGAAGGGGTTCCGGAATGGTCTTTTGAGAGGTAACGGGGCCCCTTCTACGTGTTGATGGTGATCACCGAGGTGGTTTTAGTGAGGTAACAATTCCACACTCCCCGGACTTATCCCCAAAGTCCGGGCGCCTTTTGAAGGTTTCCCCTCGAAAACAAAAAAAAAAAACAAAAAAAAAAGGTTACGTTAGGCTAAGGCGACTGACAGAAATTGGACCTGAGTACTTGTAAGCAAATTACATAATGTAACATTATAGCCAGAAGAAACTTAAGTTTCACGTTAATTTTGTATGGCTCCTATTTCCGGGTGACTATAAAAAATAACTACGAAGGCACGAAGGCCTTCGCCTACTAACCTAACCTATCCGTGTCGGGGTGCCCTAAAATTACGTCACCTACTTTCCTGCTCTCGTCTTTTACACACATTGATTTCAAATACTTAATAGAATATGTTTCATTTAATATAATATAAATGTCCATATATATCCATATCCATACTTCCATACTAATATTATAAATGCGAAAGTAACTCTGTCTGTCTGTCTGTCTGTCTGTCTGTCTGTTACGCTTTCACGATTATACCGCTAAACCAATTTTGATGAAATTTGGTACAAAGATAGAATAGAGCTTGAGAAAGGACATAGGCTATAAATCATCACGCTATTTGCTATGAGGGGTGAGCAATATTCCAAAATGTCGGTATTGAACGATTTGCCGTGACTTCGATCCCCAGTTATAGTAATAATTTTTGTGAGTATTTTGTCGTCTTTTTTGTATATAATATGCGATGGTACTTCGATTACAATAATAATAGGACTTTTAGCATATTTTTAACACATCTTAGACATTTTTACTCCATATTTTTGTAAAAAGTAATCAAACAAGTAATAAAATCTAAGTGGAAAAACGAAAATAATATTTCTTTTTTTTATTTAGCTACAAATTTAATATCTGAGATGAAAATCATCACGCAATCATCGACAAAGGGTTAAGCAGACAATGATGACGTTTATATAAGAACACCTATTTTACTCAAAAGTCAGCGAACACCGTAGTCCAGTCGTGTCTGGATTAGAGCGGCACGTAAGGGGATAGTGGTTCAAGGCTCAGTTTCTTTTTTGTGATAGTTTTGTTTTATTTTACTGTAAACAAGAAATTTTTACATATTTTTGCGTTCTTACTATTATTTTTATCGACAGTCTGGTTTCTACATCAGCACTTTCGAAGCAGTTTGGCAGATTATACTGACCTTCACTTACATGACAGAAATCCAGCGGTTATGCATTCAAACGTCTACAAAGAGATTTAAAGAGATACAGTAAAGCGGCTATGTGAAAAAATGTCTTAGAAAAACTGTCATCCTATGCCTCAGTGACGCCATCTGGCTTTGAATAGCAAACACACGAATTAAATTTGTCAAACTATTTATTTAACTATCGCTCGGTAGGTGGCCAGGGGCCTTACCATGATAATGTCAAAATGTCAGACGTACGAGCGAAAAAGAGTGATGGAGCTATACACCCTATATAGCTCCATCCCTTTAACGGTCCGGTTTAGGTCGTAAAATGGATCACGTTATGAGCTCGTGGTAGAGCCTCAGTGTGTGATAAAGGTAAGGTTAAGCTTTTCAGCAATAGATGGCGTTATCACGAAATCAGCAAATGTTTCTAGACCTATTTATAAAAATTATTGAATTCTAATTAATTGCTTCGTAAATGCCAAAAATATTTACGAAAATAAACCGCAGTTAGGTCCAGTCATTTTATCATAACAAGATTTGTAATAGCGTAAAGCGCGGTGGGCCTTGGGCGCGGTCGCCTCCTTCTGCGAAGCAGTAATGCTAGCAAAGGAGGCCGCCGCACGCGCGAGACAATAACCCTCGCGACCCAGCCGATCCGAACTGAGGGGTTCCGATCCAGATTTCCGGCCACCGTAGGCGCGGGCTTGTGGACGGCGAGCAATGGGTAGCTCACCGTCCGTCCGTCTGGTAACCGTCCGGACCGAGCCCAAGTCGTTGACGGCGCGTAGTGTTCCACGCGCGCCTCAAGGAGGTGTCAGCAACCGTAGGGGCCCAGCAAGGTCGAAGCCTATTGGGGCCATTGGTGATACGAAAGAGATTCCCGGGGCCCTGGAACAATGGCAAAGAAGGAACAGGAGTGGGTTTTATGTATGTTTCTTTCTGGTTTATTATGATAAAACAACGCTGTATGATTTTAAAATTATTGGTTCATTAGATATACTAAAAGTATATTATACCGTGGAATTATCTTTTTTACAACACTAAATAAATGTTATTTAACGTAGGCTATCAAAAAAAAAGTGGATAAAGTAGTTTTCAGTTGCCAAAATGTATAAATAGTTTGAGTCACGGAGTTGATACTGAGGTCGATACCCACAGTTTTTAGTGTGTGCACCTTTTGCTTTTAGGTAGGAAATCATCAAATACCTTCCCCCGCCTTGGGTAAAGCGAGAGGTAGTACCAGACTTTTACTGATTGAAACCCACCTGTGTTCCTTTAGTTGCCCTTAGCGTTCCAGGGCTATGGTAACTTGCACGCCACAATTGCGGCACCAAATACCTTCTTTGAGGAAAGTCTAAAAAGGCTCTCTTTCCGCCTGACGCAGGTCTTCATCGAACGTAGATGTTTCGGAAGGACCCCCAAAAACCCAGCAAATATAGGTAGGTACTTAATCACAGAAAGATGCTTCTTGAGCAGTTCGTGAAGGTTACCAGTACTTCAAGTAGTCTCTCCCTCGGACTTGACCACAACCTACTGTTTGGAACAAGTACCTAATTTCAAAGATTCCAAAAATTGAAGATCATTAAGAATTTCATGAAAAACCCATGAAGACATATTTCACACAAGGCCCCGACGTGGTTTGCGTTCCTGAAGATAGTTTGATTACGTATGATGTATCCTACATTACCTACTTGCAGCCTTAAGTCGACAACTGGACGTTACCTCCTTAAGAGTGGTCAGTGAGTGGTGATCAACACTGGGACAACATTCTGACGGATGCCAGAGTCAGTCACAGCCCCAATTGGTTGCGACATTTGTTCGCTGTCATTTTATAGTTTTGTGGAGTCACAAACACGGAGTAATGAGCGGGTATTAGGGTGTTTCGAGAGGTTTCTGTTTCAAATTCGACGTGATGTAAGTCAACATCAAACTGCAACAATTTTTTCACAAATTCTTTATAAGTACAGTTGTGGAGCAAGATGACATCGTAGGTTACTCTGTAGTATTTTAATAATCGCTAGCAGTAGTGGACTATCAGTGCACGTTATCCAGCTGAAGATGGGTTGAAGCCGATTATGCTCCTTCGAAATTCACCTCCGCCAAAGTTGCATAACGGACCCGGCTAAAAGTCTGCAGAGAAATATCATCGAGGCAAATTCTTATGGGAGGTAATTCTTTCGAAAAATCTCATAGCTCTAGCAGGCATTGGCCCTAGAGATCTTCGTCAGGCGAAAAGAGAAGACGCTGTGGTGTCTTTAGAAAGACACCACAGCGTCCTCTCTTTTCCTCAAAGAAGGAAGATTTGCTGCCGCGTGCATGTTACCGTAGCTCTAGAACACTAAGGGCAATTAAAGGAACACAGTTCGGTTTCAGTCTGTAAAAGTCTGACACAAACTCTAAAGCGAGGGTTTGTCCCCCAGAGCGGGGGAAGGTATTTGATGATTTTCTTCCTAAAAGTAAAACGTGCAGACACTAAAAACTGTGGGTATTGACCTCAGAACAAGATCCGTACAGACTCTTTATACATTTTGGCAACATTTAACATTTTGAAAACTACCTACTATAACCACTTTTTTTATAGCCTATGTTAAATAACATTTATTTAGTGTTATTAAAAGAAAACAACGGTTTAATATACTTTTAGTCTATTATAATGAACCAGGGGTAGGCAGAACCACAGTTTATCAACTACTTCGACCTCAACATGTCTGTTTCTGTTTATAGATGATGATAAGTAATTTATTTGATGTATATCATGAACGAGTATTCTATTACTGGTGAGCCAAATAAATAAAATAAATTATATATCTGGACATAAGAAATACATTTTACATAATATATTTACTGAAATTAATTTCCGTTATTTGAATTAGATGTTTTTAGCACGAATCACAAGCACAGAATTATTAATTACGTTTGTGCATTTTTACTAACTTGACGCAGACAAAGTCGCGGGTAACAGCTAGTTTATCTATATATGTATGTATTTAGAAATATAAAAGTATGTTTATCAGTTGTCTAGTACCCATAACACAAGCTCAGCTTAGCTTGGGACTAGACGGCGTTGTGTGATAGTTGTAGAATATTATTATTATTATTGCCGGTGGACCAGCGGGTACTCTATACAATACCTAGGAATTATATACATTACCTAGGTAAAGTATTTAATGGACATTCATAATATTTCATACATTGCCTAGGTATTGTATAGAATGCCTGAATTGTATGTTTAGTTTTAGCTTTTGTATATAATTTTGTAATACTTGTTGTCTAAATAATATTTTCTTTTTTTTATGCACCTGCCATATTGCCTGTCACTACCCTAGGTTGACTGGTAGAGAATGCCAAAGGCATTAAGTCCGCCTTTGTACCTTCAGTTGCATGAAGATTAAATAAATAAATTATACAGATTGCTGGTAAACCTAGAAATAGGCTAGAAAAGTTTCAGTATTAGATTCCAATTCCATTATTTATTAGGTATCTCCATGAACAATCTATACTAATATTTTAAAAGTGAAAGTAACTCTGTCTGTCAGGTACGCTTTCGCGGTTAAATTAAAAAAAAAACTGGAGTAAACTTGAACTCCCAGGAAGGACAGGCTACTTTTTATCTGGTTTTGACTTTGACTTCAGGTCCGCTACAACCGACATTCACACGAACGAAGTCGTGCGCAAAAGCTAGTACATATCTGATAATGCAATTCAGGTTAAATCATGAAGATACACTGAGAGAAACCAATTTAACTTGTAACGATATTGTACCACAGCAAAGATATATTATGTTCGAAAAAATCTCAACCAATTATAGTTTCTTCTTTAACCACTATTCACAAAGCTGCAATATCCTGAATTCTCAAACAAAAGTCTCAATAGAGGTCTTCACAAAAGGATCTCGACGGAGGCATCACCACACATTTCTCTTTGGCCGGACTCACATCACAGGTTCCTGCACTTACTTTCCAAGCCGCCTGAATAGAACCTGCGGATAGTTTACTTTGCACAAATATGTGTCAGTGAATTATTCAGCTAGTTCCACATGTGTCCTGCACAAGGTGTGCACAACTTTGCGCACCCTGTTTGTGCCATGTTCGTGCTATCAAATTCACAAGTTTGCTTCGAGTTCCGTTCAATTTGCGCATGTGGAATGTTGGTACTGTATTTCAGTTGTGTTCTTTATGTTTGGTCTTATTTGTGTATTTTTATGTTTTCTGTTTCTGTGGTTGTGTAGAGCAAGACTTTACTGGTTTAAAGATAGTATTGTATGTTGATAAGGAGGTTGGAGGTTGCTGGCAGAAGGAGGAGGACCAAGGTTATACGCCGAATAACTGGTAGAAAAGGCATTAAATCCGTCTTTGTACAGTGTTTACTAGTGCATACAGATTTAATAAAAAATAAATAAATCGCCAAACTTAAGTAGCAGTGGGCAGGACACATTGCTCGCAGAATAGACGGTCGATGGAGACGAAAGGAGTGGCGTCCACGTACCGAAAGACGCAGCGTTAGAAGGCCTCCCACAAGGTGGACCGATGACCTGGTGAGGGTCGCAGAAATCTGATGGATGCGAGACGCACTGGCTTGCTCGCAGAATAGACGGTCGATGGAGACCAAAGGAGTGGCGTCCACGTATCGAAAGACGCAGCGTTAGAAGGCCTCCCACAAGTTGGACCGATGACCTGGTGAGGGTCGCAGAAATCTGATGGATGCGAGACGCACTGGCGATACTTGGGAGAGGCCTATGTCCAACGTGGACGTCTTTCGGCTGAAATGATGATTATGATGGAGGTTGGACTGTTGGGATTTGTTACTGTCGCTTGTCAGGCGACGGAGGCCCGTAGATAAAATACGCAAAATAATCTTAAACAACTAATAATATAAAGAACATTATTAAACTATAATTACGCAAGTAATGTTGTCGGCGTTATAAAGTACGGCCGTTGTAACTTGACGGCCCTGAACATAGGCTCTGCAAACTTTTGCGCATGTACACTCGTAAAAAAAACTGTTATTGATATTAATTTTTTTAAACCAAATTTCGAATAAAAATTTACTAATACAGGGACCAAGTACAAATAAAATAAATATTAAAACACTTTGAAACAGAAAGCTACAAAAATAACTTATGAATTAAAGAAACAAACCTAACACTACACAAAAAACTTAACAATATAATAATAACAACCAACGAAAACTTTTGTCACCGCCTGTGCTCAAGACAGAGACAGCGACACGAAAATAACACCAATGCTAACGTGTGAGTGAGACATATTACTGCGTACCGAACATTGCCGAATAAGTACGAAGCTTTACGAAGTTACCGAAAAGAGATGTCCAATACGCGTGTCTGATGGTGTTGTTTAATCGATTTTTTTTTCAAATCGATTTAAATAAAGTTATAAAAATATATTTATATTCGATTTTCTAGGGAGGTTTAAAATATTCTCAAACAATCGTTATTCTAGTAGTTGTTTATAAATAACTGATATTTAACTAAATCATGTCTTTCAGCCAAGAAAATAAAATTTTATTGGTTTTTTTTTTCATTAAAGTCGAAATCTCGTTTACTAACGACAACATTCACTAAGTTTGTAAATCTATTCCGTTCAATATCTCATAGAAACAAAAATTAATAAATTCCAAATCGATAAAAATCGATTGCGATATTTGATTGAATAAAGGGTCGATTGTGTTTACATAGAGTCAATCTCTAGCTTAGACCTCCGTCCCGCGCACGTCGCCTCATGCCACCATTTTGTTCCTAAAAAACATTCGTGCGCAGCCTTCTGCGCAAAGTTCGGGCTCGCCAAAATATAACGGCCGTACTGTATGTTTCGCTGCAAGGTGTCGTGCAAGCGTTCTCGGAAACGACGATATACGACACTTTTCGGTCAAACGTCATTTCTCAAGAAGGTCTGTAGATGGTGAGATGGAACACGTACCACAAACGACTTGAAGTTGATGTCATGACGGGATTCCAACCTATTGATTTATGCTTTTACACGATATACGATACGATGATACGACTATTTTTTTATTTATTTATTATTTATTTATTTATTTATGTACACACAAACACTTAAAATCGAAAAGAACAAATACAGATAAAAGAGTACAAAGGTACTGCTTATTTCTAACGAAATTTCTTCCAGCAGACCTGCGACAGGAGAGTTGGATGAGAAATGTAGACGCAGTGTGTATAAATAATATAGAGAAGAATTAAATAGACTAAATTATCTAAATTAAACCTTATAATACAATAATATAATATATATAAATATATATATCAATAACAGTAAATAAATGTACGCATAAATAGAAACAAACAAATTATATTAAAATATTAATATTTTATTATTATTATTATTTTATTTATTATTTTTTTTAATTATTTTTATTATTTTATTTATTTTTTATTATTATTGTTATTATTTTTTTTTTTTTGGGTGGGAAAATCTGGAGATTAGGAGATTGGGAGATAGTGTCAGAATTTTACTGACTAAAAACCCACTCCTGTTCCTTCTTTGCCATTTTTTCCAGGGCTCCAGGGGTCACTTTCGCATCACCCATGTCCTCAGTAGACCTCGACCCTGCTGGGCCCCTACGGTTGCTGACATCTCCTTGAGGCGCGCGTGGAACACTACGCGCCGTCGAGTCGACGACTTGGGCTCGGTCCTACACGATCTAGATGTGGTCTTCTTCACACCAAAACCGTTCCATCACAGGCAAATAAAACCTATTCCATTAAATAAAAACTTTAAAACCTCCCGTATCGCCAGAATTTGTTAAAAACTATCCACTTATTGTTTCCCTAACAGAATTTATCCGAGCTGGATCGAATTTTTTGCGGCAGTGAATTAGGAATGCGCCTCGCGTTGCGACGACATTAACAAATGAACCTCTGCCTGCGGTGTGCACGCTGCCTATAATTAAATTTGTTGAGGTAAAATTATTCATAGGAACCTGAAACTAGGTACGATAGTTGTGCAACATTGAGGTTGAGGAATAAAATGAATTTATGCTGTACCTAGATACAGCAACATTATTTATTTTTATGAATGAAACTATGTAAACGTGTTATTGTACATTTGCGCAAATGATAAATATAAAGTAACTAATTAGTTGACATAGACTTGGCTAATACCTATTTATTACTTAGTTATCACCAGGGGTCGGAATTAGGTAGAGTTATTCATGTACTTGCATCGAAATGTTAATATTAATATGGATCTTCCCCGGATTTCTAATGAAAAATCCCATGTGGCCAACAATATTACAAAAAAATAAATAATAAAAATCTCAGAGATAGTTAATACAAATAAAACAAATATAATCAACATACAATTTTTATTACTATTTTTCACTGAAAAAGATCTCTCTACGTCAACTGAGTTGAGGTTAACCAATTTATCGTTCCTCCTCCTCGTCATTAATGCAGGAAGAATTTTTTTCTGCTATATCTCTGACAGTAAAAAAAAAATTCTGCTCTTTAAAATTAATCTCGGGGTTTGAGGCATATCCACTTTATTCTTTTGCTGTATGAAATCGGTGTAAGTACATGTTTAACTCTACCTAATTCCGACCTCTGGTTATCACAAACTGTCTTCATAAAAGTTCTAAGCCAAGAATACACAAACGCACACACATACATATACTCAAACTCAAAATGATTTATTTCACATAGGCCTACTTGGGCACCTAAAAAACGTCAGAAGCCAGCGCACGGTTCCAATTGGTGTTTCCTATGGACTTCTCCATAGGAAACACCAATTGGAACCGTGAACCGGAATTACTCCATGGTTCTCTTTTAAAAAAATGATTGTTTCTAAAATACTTCCACATTACCATTATTGATATGAGAGGACAATGTAGACCGGTCAGCATTATACCCGAAAGCAAAATAAAAATTGTTATCTATGAATCCGGAGTCTACAGTGTTCTCACATTCACATTATAAAAAAAGCTATACAAAAATAAAAATAAACCTATCAATAAATGATAGATATATAATAATATAATCATTAAAACTATAATAATAATATAAATAGGTTTAAATAATATAAAAAAAACATCGAAAAACACAGTTACAAGAGAGAAAAAAAAGGATCAATATAAATAATGAAGTTAAAACAATGATTGAGCAGTTAATAGATGACTTTACGATAAGTTAATGAGCTGCCAGGAAAGTCACATGTGTAGAAGTAGTCATTGCCAAACAAGCGTGTCTTCAACGTAGTCTTTAACTTGGTAATACGTTGTATTGGCAAGGACAAGCTTAATATTATGGTTTTTGAACTTTTCCTCGCTAAGTTCGGTAACCGCCTTTGGCAACTTGTATATATAATAAACGCGTTTCCTGAAAATAGTGTGTTCAGAATCGGCTACTGAATCAATTTCACCTGGGTTTAAAATAGGTAATTCTTTATCCCAAATTAATCCAAAATTATTTAAGGATATAAACATTACCTATTGATAAACCCATACTATTATTATAAATGTGAAAGTAACTCTGTCTGTCTATCTGTTACGCTTTCACGGTTAAACTACTGAACCGACTTTGATGTAATTTGGTACGGACGAAGCTTGAACTACAAGGAAAGAAAGAAAGAAAGAAAGAAAGAAAATGAATTTATTTAGTCACAACGCAAGGCACACAAACAATATAATACAAGGCAAGGCAAGGCAAGGCAAGGCAAGGCAAGGCAAGGCAAGGCAAGGCAAGGCAAGGCAAGGCAAGGCAAGGCAAGGCAAGGCAAGGCAAGGCAAGGCAAGGCAAGGCAAGGCAAGGCAAGGCAAGGCAAGGCAAGGCAAGGCAAGGCAAAGGCAAGGCAAGGCAAGGCAAGGCAAGGCAAGGCAAGGCAAGGCAAGGCAAGGCAAGGCAAGGCAAGGCAAGGCAAGGCAAGGCAAGGCAAGGCAAGGCAAGGCAAGGCAAGGCAAGGCAAGGCAAGGCAAGGCAAGGCAAGGCAAGGCAAGGCAAGGCAAGGCAAGGCAAGGCAAGGCAAGGCAAGGCAAGGCAAGGCAAGGCAAGGCAAGGCAAGGCAAGGCAAGGCAAGGCAAGGCAAGGCAAGGCAAGGCAAGGCAAGGCAAGGCAAGGCAAGGCAAGGCAAGGCAAGGCAAGGCAAGGCAAGGCAAGGCAAGGCAAGGCAAGGCAAGGCAAGGCAAGGCAAGGCAAGGCAAGGCAAGGCAAGGCAAGGCAAGGCAAGGCAAGGCAAGGCAAGGCAAGGCAAGGCAAGGCAAGGCAAGGCAAGGCAAGGCAAGGCAAGGCAAGGCAAGGCAAGGCAAGGCAAGGCAAGGCAAGGCAAGGCAAGGCAAGGCAAGGCAAGGCAAGGCAAGGCAAGGCAAGGCAAGGCAAGGCAAGGCAAGGCAAGGCAAGGCAAGGCAAGGCAAGGCAAGGCAAGGCAAGGCAAGGCAAGGCAAGGCAAGGCAAGGCAAGGCAAGGCAAGGCAAGGCAAGGCAAGGCAAGGCAAGGCAAGGCAAGGCAAGGCAAGGCAAGGCAAGGCAAGGCAAGGCAAGGCAAGGCAAGGCAAGGCAAGGCAAGGCAAGGCAAGGCAAGGCAAGGCAAGGCAAGGCAAGGCAAGGCAAGGCAAGGCAAGGCAAGGCAAGGCAAGGCAAGGCAAGGCAAGGCAAGGCAAGGCAAGGCAAGGCAAGGCAAGGCAAGGCAAGGCAAGGCAAGGCAAGGCAAGGCAAGGCAAGGCAAGGCAAGGCAAGGCAAGGCAAGGCAAGGCAAGGCAAGGCAAGGCAAGGCAAGGCAAGGCAAGGCAAGGCAAGGCAAGGCAAGGCAAGGCAAGGCAAGGCAAGGCAAGGCAAGGCAAGGCAAGGCAAGGCAAGGCAAGGCAAGGCAAGGCAAGGCAAGGCAAGGCAAGGCAAGGCAAGGCAAGGCAAGGCAAGGCAAGGCAAGGCAAGGCAAGGCAAGGCAAGGCAAGGCAAGGCAAGGCAAGGCAAGGCAAGGCAAGGCAAGGCAAGGCAAGGCAAGGCAAGGCAAGGCAAGGCAAGGCAAGGCAAGGCAAGGCAAGGCAAGGCAAGGCAAGGCAAGGCAAGGCAAGGCAAGGCAAGGCAAGGCAAGGCAAGGCAAGGCAAGGCAAGGCAAGGCAAGGCAAGGCAAGGCAAGGCAAGGCAAGGCTACTTTTTATCCATCTTCGACTTCGACTTCGTGTCCGCAATAACCAACATTCACGCGGACGAAGCCGCTGGCATATGCTAGTAAATATTGGTACATATAAACCTAGCTGTTGCCAGCGGCTTTGTTCAAAGTAAAAAATTGTCCCAACGGAACATATTCCGTTGGGACAATTTTATTTAGTATGCTCCCGGGCTAAAAGTACCCTATGTGCTACTCCAGGACATGGTCTACCTGTGTACTAAGTTTCAGAGCAAACCGTTTAGCCGTCCGAGCGTGAAGAAGTAACAAACATAAGCACACTCGCTCACAAACTTTTGCCTTTAAAATATTAGTGTAAAGATACATAGATGGCAGTCAATAAATACTGGCACAATACAAAACATACAATAACGTAGGCATGACTACATAGCAAACGATTTCACAGTGAATTAAGAGGGTCCTTTTTCACTCGCTTATCGTCAACATCGAGCATGGTTTAAAAGCTTGTTACTTCACCTAACGCAATCCAACGCGATGTTTGACGAAAATGCAACGCGAAAAAAGAGAGATAAAGCCTGAAAACTCTGTTAGCATTCGGTAATTCCGTGTTTTACTTACAAAACTAGTTCTAGGATACGTGTTTTTTTTTAAACCCTTGTAAGTTTTTGAAAAAAATTGTCGTCATTCAGAATCTTGTATTTGTAAGGCTCCTATAGTTATACTTTTATGACTTTTTTAATTTTTGAGTAAATTATGAAGTGTCAAAGTTTATGCAAAATAGCAGATTTTCGGAGGTCTTTACTGGATTAGTTTTACACAAATTTATAAATTTATTTCAATAGAAGCCTAGGTAATATCCACAAGATACTGTGAAAAATGTGTAATAACGTTAATCGTGTAAGAGCGGTTGTATGAAAAACAGTGAAAAGTTACGTTATCGGCATACGGCAGGAATGCGACTTTTGATGTACCTAGAGGCTGTGGTCTCTTCACACCCCCGGACTCGCTCTACGCCCATCAATGACTTACATCGTTACATGTAGGTATGACGGAGAGTATTAGGTAGAGAGAGTGATTACTGTAAATAATTTTATTTTTTTAAACTTTGCCCCAGGCCCCCTAGCCAAGCTACGACCGTTTCGTTTCGATTCTCTTGCGTAAAACGCCTCGAGTAGGCCATGCCTCCGATTCCTTTCTTCTGACGTCATCTCAACGCTCAGTCACGTACGGGGTTACCATGACGTTCAAAGTAAGATTGTTTCATTCTTATTTCAGTGTGGGTAAGAGATAGAGCTTTACAGGTTGTCTAGCGCCATCTCTTACCCACACTGGAAATAAGAATGAAACAATCTTACTTTAAACGTCATGGTACAGGTCGTAGTCAGAACAAAAGAATCGGAGGCGTGGCCTACTAACGTCGGTCGGTCGGTGAAACGTCGGTAGGCGTTCGACGCAAGAGAATCGAAACGAAACGAAACTATCTGTAGGCCATATAAATTTTTGTTACGCGTGGCGAGAATCGAACCCGCGACACGCAGCGCAGCAGCCATTCGTTCATCACTGCACCAATTGTGACGTCAAAATATACTTTTTTTAGTTCCATGGGGGAGATTGATCATAATTCAGACATTGATCAGACAAAACGTTATATTAAGTGTAAGTACTTTACAAGAGTACCTTTGTTTACTGTTTGTGTCTAAGGGCCTGCGCACACTTGAGACAAAACTGTCTTAGACCGACCTGTCTACGACGTCGCAGGCTGGTCTATGATGCTGCGACTAGACTGTTTTGAGACGTCCAGTGTTGCCAACAGTTACACTAACTTACCACTAGAGTCAACTTTTAAAACCACCACTAACAAAAAATTATCCCACACACAAAATCGCAAAATTTCCCACTAAAAAAATGTTTGTTGTACGAAATAAAATAAGTAGGCATATAGGTTATTAGTTTCTTTTAAGCTGTTGATCCCCGCACGAACGCCGGCTCTCGGGCGCCATTGTCTTACTATTGTGTCTCTAATTACACTACTCAACGAGTTAATAATAAGTGATAAAAATTAACAATCAGTTGATCAAAACTCCATTTGAGGGTAAAATAACATTATTAGGTAAATCAACATACAAATTATTCAATAACAGCTATGTATTAATTCGTCTTCAGACGAATCATTTTTGTTTGCACCATCATCGTCGGTGGTTGCGCCTATATCGCTTGGTAATTGCCGCGTAAAAATTAGTTCCGTAATTAGCTGCATAGAATTAAATACCGCGTTTTGTTTATGTGACAACTTGCAACACTTCCCATTTTGCATCCCTTTCCTGCACAACCTCGGGAGAAAGAGTACGCAGAAAGACTCGCTCGGTACCGCTCGCATCACTAAGACGGCGTCCCGCGCATTTTACAAGAAAAATTAGTTATTGTAGAACTTATCCGCTACAGACACTAAAACCGCTAACGCTTTGTGCTTGAGAACTGTGCAGTGTTCAGTGAGTGTTATATCTCCTCGTCACTGGAGCAGGAGTCGCGCAATTCAGAGAACGCCGGCCGTCTGACACATGGACACGTGGAGTTCAAAAGGTTAGTGCAATTTCCTCCCATATACGAGCTGTTTTCTCTGCTTCCTAATCCTAAACGGCTCCAATAAGATCCAATCTACTGCAAGGTGTCAAGTACATTATCTGAGAAACTCTAATCCGCAAAATACAGTCCACTTCCAATATTAGTAGTATATGCGTATCCAGTCGGTATCAGATTAATAATTATGGATTCTATGGTGCTGATTTATACCCGAATGATCGCATTTTTAGTAAGAAATTGAATTTTGCTAAAGCACTCGAAAAATCCACTAGTCACTGAAACCAATATTTGGCAACTAAATGGGGGGTTAAAACCACCAGTTTTAGTGGAAAATCCACTAAGTTGGCAACACTGGCCGCACGCTGCTCGACTGTTTTGTTTTGATGGTGTGCGTCGTGTCGTAGACAAAACAGTCTTAGACAAGTCTGCGACGTCGTGGACAAGTCTGTCTAAGACAGTCTTGTCTCAAGTGTGCGCAGGCCCTAAGAAATGGTATCTAACTACGTTAAGGCTCCTATTTAATTAACACAAATAAAATTCAACCATAAAAATATTTTAAAAGTTTTATTTAAAGAAAACATTAAAATATTGAGCCGGTGTAAACTAAATCACAAACAATATATATCGACATTTAGACTGGGAGAAAATGAGAGAAAAATACATTGAATTTGGAACACCATCTGGTTGTAGCATCGACACGTTTCCGAAGTGCAACTGTCGTATTTATAGCCAAGGATGTACCACACGAATTTGCAACCACCGCGTCTGGTGCAGGAACTCTTCTCGTCTTTGTAACTCATCGGAACGAATAGATCCTCTTTCGCAACCTTCACTGAATTTCCTCCTGAAAAAAAAAAAAACAAAAATATTAGTATTGTTAATGTTATACAAGGTGGAGTCTCGATTGCTTCAGGAATGAAGATATCCACAGGAAAACCAAGATTGCCGACGTAGCTCGAAGAATCTTGAGTGTAAGTCGGTAGGGCACATTCCCCGCGGAACAGAAGGTCGATGGGGTGGGTTCTGGAGTGGCGACCACGCACTGCAAGATACAATGTTGGAAAGCTTCCTATATGGTAGACCGATGACCAGGGCCTCAAGTCTGCTATTACAATAGTGTCAGAATCATGGTCTATCATTGATTTCATAATTGTTGATTTTGACAAGTTTGGTAATCTACTAATATAATGGCGTCATTATGACTTTCCAATGGTCAACCACTGGCACTCCATTGAAAGAAGTGGCACAGACTGGTAATCTCGTACATGTTGACAAATCAAAGCCATGTGCGGGGGAGAGTGTTCCCCTCGCGCAGGGAACAGAGTGCTCACCACACCCTCCACAAGCTGGGGCCGGAGACTTTGCGTCTGCATTCTTTGCATAAAAAAGTATTTAGAATGAAAGAAGATTATTTAGTGCCAACACCAAAAAAAATGTCATTTAAAAAATCTTATTTATTTATTTTTTCCAAATTTCACATTTTTTTTTTGCCATACAGCGAAAACCTCTTAGGGTTTATCTGTGTGTTGGCGAGCCGCTCATTTAATATGTAATAGTGATGTTATGAATGTAACAATAATTACCTGATTATACATTAAACTTTTGTGTAAAGAAACGTTTTGATTTATATTTATAACTTTTCGAACTTGTTTTATATAATGTTTGTAGATCTTCTGGAAGTTTATTACGAAAGTAAGGCACTGAATATTTAGCAACCCTCATCCCGTACACATTGTTGGCTTTTGGTAGAATGTATTTTTTATTTTTGTGTGTAATAGATCTCAAAAAGTCAGGTCTTTTGTTTTCAGTTACCAATTCAGGCCTATTGATTTTCAAGGGTGAAGAATTTAACTTTATTGAACATATTCATAAAATTACAGTATTTAAATAGATCATCGTCGCGGTTTTTAAATTATTTTTTTATTATGTTTAGGTATAATGTATAATAACTTTTAATATTCTTAATTGCAACTTATAAATATCTGACATGTATGTATGGTAAGTTCTCCCATAGCTGCTGAGCCCGTAGTTGATAACCGAGTTTGCCAATGACATATATAACATTCTTAGCGTTTATAAGGCAACTTGTATTTTAAAACGCTAAGTTTCCCTATAATGGACCTCAGCTTGTTGCAGACGTATTCTATATTAAGAAAAGATTTTAAAAAATACAGGACTAATGAATGCCCTTATTATTATTCTTTAACAGGAAAGAAAAAAATAGCGAAACGAACCGTAAAACTAAACTGAGTAAACCGTAACCCGAAAATAAGACTTAAAAATACTAACGCTCTTGCTTTACTTACCATTGCTGGTGTCAATTTCATTTGCATCAATGTTGGAATTAGAAATTTCATGTGACGATGCCACCAAAATCAGGGCACAAATAACAACTAATACGAACTTCATCTTGATTTTAATAATACAACGACCGTCCTGCACGGGAACAGACCACAAATTGACCATGTTTACAAGTCTCGGGAGACCTTATATTTAGCAATACCAACATGCATGCATAGTCCGTCTTTAATGTAAAGAATGTGTAGAGTTGAGTTTCGCGATTGTAATTTCATTTTCTAACTGGGATGTATGTATAAAGCACACCCTAGCTTTATTCAAGTTACGTACATGTTGCATATATGTACACTCTGTTCTCACGGAAGTATGCAGAAATGAGAGAACGCAGGTAGCGATCTCTTCATTGCATCCTTATTCCTATCATAACTAAAGTTTCCTTTTTTTGGGATGGGAAACTATCAAATAACTTTTCTCCCATTGGGTGGAACGTGATGGATTATCAGTTGCTTACTGACTAAAACCCACCAGTGTTGCTTTAGTTGCCCTATGCGTTCTAAGGCTTCTGACGTTATATAAGTGCCCATGTGTGCCCAAAATAAAAACATTTTTTTTTTTAAATCTTTAGGTATATAGGGTGACTGGTAATTAGTGTACGATACTTAAACACGTGATTTTGCTCATGATAACCAACAACTTTTACTATGGGAACAAACCTGAAATCGCGAAAAAAAAATCAGCTGTTCAGTACATTTATGTTTGCCTAATGTACTGAACAGATGATATTTTTTTCGCGATTTCGGCTTTGTTCCCATAGTAAAAATTGTTTGTTATCATGAGCACAATTACGTGTTTAAGTATCGTACACTAATTACCAGTCACCCTATATAGACTTCCTCTCTAAATGGCAGATCTAAGCAAGAAAAAAACAATTCTAACCAGTAGTTCCTGAATCAAACGTATAAAAACTCTTGCTTAAAATATCAGCCCTCCTAGCCAAGTTACAATCGTATCGTTCGGCGCGAACGCCTCGAGTAGGCCAGGCCTCCGATTCCTTTGTTCTGACGTCATCTCAACGCTCAGTCACATGGTCAGAACAAAAAATTCGGTAGTATAGATAGATTAATCATTTTCTTAGCTGATGTGTCTGCAAAGGTTGCCTAACCTAATTAGGACCGGGCAGGATATGTCTGCCGTATGCCCGACAAACTGTGCGCCAAAATAGCACATAGTTGATGTTTAGAGATAGAGTTTGAGCATCGAAATATGGCACAAAAAAAGGAAACCAAATAAAAAAAAACTGGGCAAGTACGTCGGACTCGCGCACTGAGGGTTCCGTACAACCTTTCCTATGTAAATAGTTCAATTCCCGATTGGAGCCTCGAAGATTTTTCTGAATCACAATTTTTTTTTATGTGACGTAACAACTAATTTACTGTTTTCAGATTTATTCCTATATCTGTGCTATAAGATCTTGCTTTATACCAAATTTCAGGATTCTAGGTCAACGGGAAGTACCCTATAAATTTTGATTCCCTTGAGAGTGTCGAAATATATGTTTTTTGCTACATAAACGGCTGTATACGTTTTTCGCTAACCTAGAAGTTTGATTTTTTCACAGCTTCAAGGGACCGCAGATTTGAGTACAAAGTTTTAATTTCAACTCGATACCTCCACGCTTTCTCGAGATAAAGGGTCTTGACAGACAGACAGACAGACGGACAACAAAGTGATCCTATAAGGGTTCCGTTTTTTCCTTTTTAGATACGGAACCCTAAAATAGAACGCGTTTTTGTAGCATTTTAAGTAAATAATTATGACAATAATAATTTTCTTTCGGGGTTTGAACCCGTGACTTACAACTCGGAAGTCGAGACCAATTTTTGTTTAGGTGGGTAATCATTCGATGACTTCTCCCGCTCTTGGGCTGGGCGAGAGGGCGTATCAGACTTTTACTAACTAAAACCCACTCCTGTTCCTTCTTTGCCTTCGTTCAAGTCGGGACCACTGCTCCTAAATGTAGATGAAAATTACTCATTCCAGGCTTACAGAGTGTCTGAATTACATGATATTCAAGAATCCTATACAAATGCTATATACTTACATAATATCTTTGAGAGATAAGTAAAAGCCAGCATGTATGTGTATTACTCGTACATCAAATTCTCGGGGGATCTCAGAAATGTATAGGATTTTGCTTTATTCGTCAGATAAAGGTCCTTTAGAGTTTGTCTCTAATTTAGGGTTGATAGTTCAGAGTTCATGTGTTGTGTGTATGCCACGAGTGACACTGTAGTCTATTCAGACAGGGTGTTCAATGTGGAGATTTAAGGAAACACTGAAATAACTTTAACACAATACTATATTACGACACAGATATATATGTATATGTTTACAATGTTCACCGAAATACCGACTGCTGCCAGCTACTAAATGTCACACGTATGGTTTTGTTTTCGCGACTAACCTCTCACGTATGATTTTGCTTTCGTGACTAACTTCGTAACGCTTCCTGCCGCTACAGTGGTCCACCTCTTTTTTAAAAAGTTATTACAGTATTTTTTAATCAACAAATATGCTGGTTTTTATCTTTTTCCCGTTAATATCTATTTCGAATGTTTTACTTCCCCTCTTATTGACTTTGTACGGGCCTAGATGAGGAAGTTGAAGTGTTCCTCGCAAGACCTTATTTCTAATAAATACATGTCTACAATTATTCAAGTCAGGGTGTACAAATATGGTGTGAAAATCTCTTTGCTGAATGTTTTGCGGCCTCAGATCTATTATTAAATTTCTTAATTGTTTAACATATTCGCTATTGTACTTTAATTTAGAATTTGAACTATCATAAAAATCGCCATGGAGTTTTAACTTTAGACTAAGTATACGTCACGTATCACTTCGCGGAACTGCGTGTAACCCCAATAATATTATAGGTAGCTCGTGTAATCAATTTAGGTTATTGTTTAGTCGTGCTCTCAAAGCTACTTTTAACGATTTGTGCTATCTCTCCAGTTTCCCATTGCTTTTTCAGAATTAGTGAAGGCACGCTTCGAGTGGAGCTGATACTGTTTTCTGGATGCTGAATTTTGGACATCTGCAATAAGAAGTAGTAGTAGCAGTTAGCCTGTTATGTCCTACTGCTGGACGAAGGCCTCCCTTCACCCTTTTCACCGATAAGAAGAGGTTTTTTGTAAGTGGTTATCATCATATGACTTTTCCCACTCTAGGGTGATACGAGAGGGTGTGTCAGACTTTTACTGACTAGAACCCACTTAAATTGTGTTCTTTCAGTAGTCACGGTAATTTTTTCGAACATTCCCGCATTCCATGAAGGGGTGCCTGTAATTTTTAAGTACGATCTAAAAAGGAAATAATTACCTACTTTCATGAAGAAAGTGTCACCACGAGTGTCGGTACTTATATAAAATATAATAATACGAAGTATTATTAGTGTTTGAGGAAAAAGAAGATATACAAATTCTGTACGGTTGTGCAGTAACTGCTACTGTATTAGTTAGTCTTCCTTTCTTTGTTTTTTTTAAGTACTGTGGTGTTCACTAAAATCAATATTTAGGAATTTGGGTTCCAAATTATCAGTAAGCAGGCACAACTTCAGAATGACATCTACTCGTTCTCGGAAACTTGAGATTGAGTGTGTCCACAACGCCACACCTCAGCTCGTCTACATTTAATGTGTATACTACAAGTACCTTAGTACCTTAGTTAGCATTTAAATATAAACATTGCATGTAGATAGATAAGTCATTTATTTTTTGCAACACAAAACTGCACCAAAACACATTAAAACTAAGTACCTACGAGTAGGTACACAAAAACAATCAACAAAAAAAAAAAGTACAATACAAAATAAGTAATAAATAACACGACTATCAAAATAATTACAATAATATTGTTGTTTTAAATATAGTCATAATAATAAGAACAAAAATCAGGAAAAGTGACACGAGTAGATATTTAGCATGGCATGTAGCTACGCTTACTGCCTATTCACACTGGCCTTAGCAACACCTTCGGGATATGACACTACTTATCATCCAAGCTACACTACTCGCTGCATTTGTAAGTGTATCAATGTTTAACATAACAATAGTATCTTTTGCACTCTTTGTCGGCAGGTGTACGATTACGTAGACACCAGAGCTTTCAGCGGAAAGTAGGTTTTTACAGAGCATCAATATTCATGAGAGAGCCCGCGACGTTTCTATTTCGAGAGGGCCGAGAACTCCGTGTTTCACATATTTTTCAAAGGTTTTCTTTATGTTATATATGTAGCTATGTATGTAGGATTAAGTAATTATATAGGGTCTTATATTATCTGTTTTAAATGTTTTTTTTTTAATATTAAATATTTATTATATTATTACGAAAGATGATGTAAGTACATCCAATCACAACCTTTACATTCTGCAACTGATTCGTTCAAGTTCATTTTCGACGACTTTTACGTCGATTTACGGGGATAGCTTGGCAATTACTTACTTGAATTTTAGGCGCCCCATCGTTAGACGGTTACATGTTTGCTGGTATATACGCGTATCTTATGAAAAATACCACAGTAAACAAATACAGGTCTAGAGGTATTTAGAACTAGGTTTAAAGTTTCGCAAACCTCCATTGAAAAGGGAGGATGCTCCGACCAGGCAAGTATTATGTCTGGTCCGGGTCACTGTTCTATAGTTAATTTCGGGCTATTGTATATGCTATGATCGCGCGGAGAACTCTAATGTATATGCTCTGATAGCGCGGAGAACTCTGATGTATATGCTTTGATCGCGCGGAGAACTCTAATGTATATGCTCTGATCGCGCGGAGAACTCTAATGTATATGCTCTGATCGCGCGGAGAACTCTGATGTATGTGCTCTGATCGCGCGGAGAACTCTAATGTATATGCTCTGATCGCGCGGAGAACTCTAATGTATATGCTCTGATCGTTCGGAGAACTCTAATGTATATGCTCTAATCGCGCGGAGAACTCTAATACCGCGACGAAGGATTTTGAATTTTGGTTCCTATGTGGCGTCATAAATATTATAAGACTCGTTGTCTAGGCGGTCGCGGTATGTGAGAGGAACTATTTCAACTGGGAGGACTATATTAAGATAAACTCAAACTGTTCACTTACTTTTATTAATTATATCAAGAACAAACAACTAAGTAATAATTCACAATCATTACACTGCTCAAAACGAATATTCCAATCGAGTGTCCCAGACGGAGACCCGGGGAAGAGTCCCGTGGCGTCCGCGCCCACGCTTGTAGCCAAAAACAACCCCCCCGCGGCCCAGCCGCGTCGCGCTTTCCCATTGGTCCACGATATCAGTTAACATTCCCAAACAATAGAAATTAATCGCTTATACAACCTTAGATATAACTTGAAACAATAATGAAACAAAAATGTTTACAATTTTAACTCATTTTAACAATTATCTTTAAAAACTTAAGGTACTATTTATTATTAGAAACAAAACCTAACAATCGTCCGTCCTGACATCGTGTGCGGCCCTGCACACGGCTCCAGGTGGAAACCTAACAATCGGACTTTTAATTAGTTATCTGAATTTATTACAATAATAATTAATAACTATTACTAGTTGTTTGAACTTATTACAATAATAATTAATAACTACTATTATTTTTACATACCTAAAACTAGTTAGTACTAGTTTTGATGAACTAACAACAATCAAATAAAATAGTGAAGACAAAATAGCATTACATAACTTTAAACACTTGTTTTTTTTTTTTTTTAATATATTTCGATTTTATTACACACATTTTGTAAGTAAACATTAATAAACATTTTTACACTTAACGTTATCCACCAGCAATCGATTTGCTGGATCGAAACAAGGTGTACGAGTTACGTTGTATATTCACTATTGGGAATTACAACCTCATTAACTCTTTCACTTTTGGGCATTACAACCCCATTAACTCTTTCACTTTTGGGCATTACAATCCCATTAACTCTTTCACTTTTGGGCATTACGACCCCACTAACTCTTTCACTTTTGGGCATTACAACCCCACTAACTCTTTCACTTTTGGGCATTACAACCCCATTAACTCTTTCACTTTTGGGCATTAGAACCCCAATATTTCACTGTTGGGCATTAGAACCCCAACACTTCACCGTTAGGCATTAGAACCCTAACACTTCTCACTGTTGGGCATTAGAACCCCAACACTTCACCGTTAGGCATTAGAACCCTAACATAAGGTGAACCCATTCACTGTTGGGCATTAGAACCCCAACACTTCACTGTTGGGCATTAGAACCCCAACACTTCACCGTTAGGCATTAGAACCCTAACACTTCTCACTGTTGGGCATTAGAACCCCAACACTTCACCGTTAGGCATTAGAACCCTAACATAAGGTGAACCCATTCACTGATGGGCATTAGAACCCCAACACTTCACCGTTAGGCATTAGAACCCTAACACAAGGTGAATCCACTCACTGTTGGGCATTAGAACCCCAACACTTCACCGTTAGGCATTAGAACCCTAACATAAGGTGAACCCATTCACTGTTGGGCATTAGAACCCCAACACTTCACCGTTAGGCATTAGAACCCTAACACAAGGTGAATCCACTCACTGTTGGGCATTAGAACCCCAACACTTCACCGTTGGGCATTAGAACCCCAACACAAGGTGAACCCAGACGATCAAGTCACGAACCAATCGATTCTCGCGTACTTGATCTGTAACAATAGATAAAATTCTGTAAATAATAAATGGTCATTTACATTCGATACAACATAACAAGTAAGGTGCTCGTATTCTAACTCGAACTACTCCCAGTATTATTGTCGTCACTATTTTTATTTTTATTTTCATCAATCTCTTGTGCGGTCACATGTAACCACGGCTTCACGCGATTCGCAGCGAACGTTGTCGGACGTCTGCTTTCTGTATCGGCTAATCCTGGTATCGGTGTCACAACATAACGGTCCATACCCAGAACTTTGCTAGCACAGTACAGTCCTACGAATTTAAGTAAAATTTTTGTTGTTATTAAAACAAGTATTTGTTATCTTTACGAGCTCGGATTCACCAATTTGAAGCGTATGAAGCTAATTTTACGGTTTAAGGCATTTATTTCTCATAAAGAATACAATTCACTTCTAGATCAACATGACTCTTCACTACTAAATCAACATGACTCATTTTAGTTCTAGCTCTATATTCGACAGTGCATTCAAATTTTCGTAATATCAGCCTCCACCATGATAACCTTGAACTTTTTCCTTAATAAAACACTCGAAGGGAGCAAACCACTGCTAGGGTTCGTAACTCATAAGAGTGGAAGTTCTTCTCTTCCAGGAAAGCCTGCCGACTATAGTATGCTACAAGATGAAAATTCTCGAGGTTTCGCTTTCGTTGGAGAAGAATTCCGCAGATTCCTAACTTGTTTGCATTTGTGTGTAGTTTTGATTCCGCATCAGGGTCATAATGTAAATCTAAAACCGGCCTATTAACCAAATTCGCTTTCAGCCTTTTGATCGTCATTCCACTCCCAGGCTGCGCCTTTTCGATTAGCTCACTAAGAGGGGACGAGATCTGTGCAAAATTTTCTATAAACTTTCGAAAATAGTCAGGACTAGAATTTACTGTGTGTTATGCACGTTTTCGGATCGAGGGAAGTTGATCACGCTAAACATCTTCTTTTCACCAGGTCTGATGCCGCTGGCGCTAATACTGTAGCCTAATTAGACGACCTTATCACATAAGAATTAAAATTTTGACAAGTTCAAGGTAAAATTTAACTTTTAGC
This sequence comes from Mythimna impura, assembly GCA_905147345.3. Lineage (NCBI taxonomy): Eukaryota > Metazoa > Arthropoda > Insecta > Lepidoptera > Noctuidae > Mythimna > Mythimna impura. The sequence continues at coordinate 9,070,113 of LR990347.1, read as the reverse complement.
GTTCTAAACGCTGGGTAGCATCCTTCCCAAAAATGAGAGCCTTACTAGATCGAGCTGAACGTAGTATTGTGTTGATCATGCGTTGAAAGTCGGCAGGTGCATTGGCTTGGCCCAACGACATACGATTGTACTTGTACTAGCCGTCTGGTGTAGAAAAAAAAAAGGAGGTTAAATGCTTGCTCTGCACCTAATAATAACCAGACGGAAGATCGAGGGTTATGAAACACGATTGCCCAGAAAGACGTGCCATTTCTTCCTCAATAATAGGCATTGGTTATCTTTGACAGTCACTAAATTCAGCATGCGATAGTCAACACACAATCTTGAAGAACCATCCTTTTTACGTTCGAGTAGGATAGGGCTAGCATACTCGGAAACAGGTTCTCCTATCACGCCAGCGTCTAACATCTCTCCAACCATAGAGTGCACCTTTTCCCGCTCATGGTGCGACAACCTGTGTGGGCGACAAACGACTGGACACTGACTAAAAGGTTCTATGCTCACCTCAGTGACGCCGGTACATTCTAAGTCCCTCAAGGAAGAAGCGAAACAATGCTGATATTTCTCAAGTATCTTTATAAGAGTTCGTCTTACATGTCAATTACTCCTTTACGTACACGCACCTGACTTTCATCGAATCGCTGCCCGACTTTGGACTACATTGACTGTTCATTAATAACTCGATTCACAATATCTACTCTCTCAGTGTGACAAAAGATTAACTTAGATAAAATACAGCAAAAACCTAAACATAATGCAGCCAATACATGATTATGTCCATTGATTAAACGATGAAGTCCTCCAACGATGAAGTGCTGATTATTAGGCTTTCCCACTATACTATTTTCTAAAAGAATGTCCAAATATCTGGGTATTGTATTAACGACAGAAAATCTTACCAAGTTATCAATGTCAACAGCAGGTTCAGAACAAGGTACTTCATTCCCAATATTGTGGAATTGCAATCTGCTCCTATCTTCATAAACTGCGATGTGAGATTGCTCTGTGAGTAATTGTCCCATAAGAGGTCCCTTTGCCTCTAATAAATAGTCGGGTACTACTTTGTAAGCAACTGTAGCCTCTACCTCATCGACAATCATATATCAAGAGTCAATTTTTCTAGCGACTGGACTACGGTATTGCCAAATCCTTTTAGTAGTGTAGTAACATTATCGTGAGATACACCTAGCTGGCTGGCAGTAGATTCCCTAATCAGGGCAACGTCGGTTCCAAAATCTATAAAAGGTTTAAGTATACAACTATTGGCTATTATCTCTTTTATAAACTTAGAGACAGACAATATGTGTGTCTTCGTTGTTTATAGATCAATCCGCATAGTTTTCTGCACTGTACCACTAGTGTTTGTCACTTTATCACCTGACTTACTTTACTATAATACTTTTCCGTGATGTGACCAATCTTATTGCAACGCGTGCACTTCATGAACGGCTTAGTGCAGTGCAAGAAACTATGTTCCTTTTCCTTGCAATTGTAACATCCATTGAGGTGGCTTGGTTGGGCACCAGAACTACTGCTCGCTGTTTTGGAAACTCGAGTATTATCAAAATTACAATTTTTAGCTTGAAAACGGACCGGAACAGATGGATTATTATAGTCCTTTTTACTGAATAAGTACTGCTACGCAGTATCTGTTATGCCATGTATTATGCATTCTAGTTCTCTTAATAATGTAATTTAATTTGTTTTAATTTGGGACTTTGGTTTTTAATCTCTATTTTCCCTTCCCTTTTTAATTTTCTGTTTTGTGCCCGTTTTAAATGTTTATTATTTACCGTTCTTAATCTATTTAAATAAATAGACCTACTGTAAGTGTTGTGCATACCTGTAAGTGACTTTTTATAGGAGATCACCTCATATATTATTACAATATTGTTTAAATTATATTGTAAATAAGTCGTTGGTGAGCCTATGCAAATAAATAAATCAATAAATAAATTCTGCCGCGCGGGTACCTACTATATCGCTTTGATACACTAGACTTAGCTTTCCATAGTACCTAATACACTTCTATGGATTTGTTATATCTGCCTCTCCTAATCATATCTTTCAAGGTCCGACCGTAGTTCTGTCCGCATGGAAACGCGCTTAATAACCTCGCTTGCCATTCCCGCCAGGTAAATAGGATGGTACGTAAACTTTCGTACCACGTCTTGGCCAGACCTAGCAACTCTTGCATTGCAAAATGAGTGGTGGTTCCTTCATCCCTCAAGTCCCTAATAATATTAAACAAATCTCTTATTGAAAAAGAACGGCTACATGACCTCTTAATCCGTTCCGCGCGGTCCTGCCGCCGCGGTCCGAATTCCCCACACTGCTCCGCACATGGCTCAGCGTCCCGGCGCCGCGTCGATGCCGTGGAGATGCTGCGGAGACGGTCGTTCGCTCGTGGCTCGCCGCCGCGACGCGATTTTTGGTGCAGGTCCTCGGCGGCGCGTACACGGTCGCACTCCTGCCGCACCTCGGTCCGCTGTCCGCGCTCCCCGCACTGCTTTGCGCGTAGCTCGGCGTCCCGGCCCGCGCCGTGTCGATACCGCGGAGGTGCCGCGGTGACGGTTGTCCACACGCAGCTCGTTGCCGCGACGCGACACGTGGTGCAGATCCTCGGCGGCGCGCGCACGGTCGCGCTCCCGCCGTAGCTCGCGATCCAGCATCCAAAGCCGCTCACAGCGCAGCTCGATGTCTGGCTCGGGGCCACGACGTCACAGCCGACTTCGATTCCTCGCGGCAGAGTGTGGCTCTCCGCGACTCGGAATCACGAGCCTTCGTTGACCCGTTGACTTTGACATTGTCTGAAATCTCACGGTAAAGAAACTTTAGAGCCGTATCTAGAAGTAGTAACTGAGAAGCTAGTGATTGCCGACAGACAAAACCTCTAAGTTTTCGTTTATCCTTTCTTTGAATATCATAGAAAACAGAATAAGGTACAGATACTTATATTGTTTTAGTGGAGCATGTTTGCTGAGCAAGTCGCCTTTATTCTTTAAAATCAAAATCGGTATTTCTTAAATAGAGAATGAAGTCTAATTCGTCCTATTCTAAAAATAAAACATAGGCACCAACCACCTTTTCAAGTATAAACACTTAAGTCCGGTGATAGATGCGGTATGCGGCGTCAAGTGCTTCGCTCGCCTCAGTCGAACTTATCGTGGGAAGTGTCGGGTGACGCTCTTAGTAGGTAAGCGCTGTTACAACCCAAACTTAAAAAGGTCTATGACGAAAAAACTACAACACAGCTCTATCGTTGACTATTTTTAACTTTGTTTTAAAGGGTTACATAACACCCACCTAAATTATTCGATTTTAAGCTTGCAATTTGGCACTAGCAGAAATTCGAACCTGGACCACAAGCCAATTCAATTGTGTGCTAGCTATTACGTCTTCCACAGTAAGATCACGCAATAGTGTTAACGGGTATTCACTCGCTAAAATACTGTCGGCCCACGAAAAATAATAGTAAAAATAGTAAACTTAATGTGATTACCGATTTTAGCAAGAAAACTTTCAACAATGGTACTTATGATGACATGATTTAAAAACAGAATCGTATTGATGCCTAATTACCACAATGTACAACCTATCCTAAGACTAATAGGTCTCAGGTTAATTGAGAGAACTAATAGGTCTCGGGTTAATTGGCAATTAACCAGACCAGTACCAAACAAAGTAGAAATACAATTTGGGCGCATACTTACGTTTTGGGTGCACATCCCACTTCTGAAGTATAAGACTCGTTGTCTAGGCGGTCGCGGTATGTGAGAGGAACTATTTCAACTGGGAGGACTATATTAAGATAAACTCAAACTGTTCACTTACTTTTATTAATTATATCAAGAACAAACAACTAAGTAATAATTCACAATCATTACACTGCTCAAAACGAATATTCCAATCGAGTGTCCCAGACGGAGACCCGGGGAAGAGTCCCGTGGCGTCCGCGCCCACGCTTGTAGCCAAAAACAACTCCCCCGCGGCCCAGCCGCGTCGCGCTTTCCCATTGGTCCACGATATCAGTTAACATTCCCAAACAATAGAAATTAATCGCTTATACAACCTTAGATATAACTTGAAACAATAATGAAACAAAAATGTTTACAATTTTAACTCATTTTAACAATTATCTTTAAAAACTTAAGGTACTATTTATTATTAGAAACAAAACCTAACAATATGAAACACAGGCTTTAAAGCAGGCTTTTTTATGTTAAGAAATGTGAATACATGGTCTTTGAGGTCAGCGGCAAACGCCGTGGAGAAGGACCTGGGCTGCTATTGAACGGTTCCCCAATTAGTAGGGTGTTAACCTTTAAATACCTAGGGCATCTACTTGCCGCTGATCTCAGGGACGATGTGGACATTGAGAGGGAGCGCAGGGCCCTAGCGGTCCGGAGTAATATGTTGTCCCGTAGATTTGCGCGGTGTACAGACCAAGTAAAAATAACACTTTTCAAGGCTTATTGCCAAAGTCTGTACACGGGCAGTCTATGGGTCAATTATACTAAGAGATCGCTGGATGTCCTGCGCGTCCAATATAATAATGCTTTCAGGATGCTGTTGAGACTACCTCGCTACTGTCGCGCGTCGGAGATGTTTACGCAAGCCCGTACCGACGGTTTCTATGCGATTATTCGTAAAAAAACTGCGTCGCTACTGAGGAGAGTGAGGGACAGTCGGAACAGCATCCTGAAAACTGTCGCTGAGAGCTTTGGCTCTCCAATTCTTCAGAAGTTTGTGCGGAGTTTGATAATTACTAACACTAGGCAGTAACTTTTTTTTTTATCCTTGTATTTTACTAACACTATGGATTTTTGGTGTCCGAAATAAAAAATATTATTATTATTATATTATTTAAAGGAAGCCAGATGATTAAATTGACTGAACTGTTATTTTCTTGAAAAAATCGACATAATTTTTTGTTTTTGTACAGAACAACTGAATAATTTTGATACTTTGAGAAGTAGTTTTAGGATCAAGCTATTTATATTGTAAATTAATTGTTTCAAGCTAAGCTTTGACTACGCTCAATCAAAGCTTGAAACTTCGACTTGGATCTCCTTAAAAGACCCCTAAGTAAAATGATGAGGTAACTAAGTTTACAGCAATTATAAAACCTCCAATCCTCTTAAATTTTTATCCATTTGTTTTCACTGGGTAAAGCGGTTTACAAATGTTTAAAACTATGGTCTATGGAAGATTCAGAACTACCTGCTTATATCTTTTCTCCTTCTCTGTGAAATCCATTCATGAGGAAACATCCTAAAACCAACAATTTTAAGACGTGACATCCATCAATCTGCACTGCATCGTGGTGGTTACGGCCCCTTCCCTCACCTAGAGAGGAGGCCTGAGTCCCAGCAGTGAGAAAATTATAAAAGCTGATTATGCTATGTATAAACACATAGCATAATCAGCTTTTATAGCAGAGCGTAAAATACCATTTCGTACCATTTTTCAGCCAGCACTTCTCCAGTGTAATAAACCCTCATTTCAACACAGAATTCAAATAACAGCGTATTCTTACGAACCGCAAAACAGCCATACGTGACGCATATTAATTTAAGTTTTAATGAAAGAGCCTAAATTCTGAAGACATTGCAACTGAGTTAATTAAGTTTGTTCAGAACAACTTGTTCGGTACACACAATGTGAGAATGATAGACGAATTATGAACACGGAATGTTAATGAGAATTGCAGTGAGTTGTTGACATTATTTTACTTTGTGTAGTTAACAAGAATTTCGTGTAGAATAATAAAGTCAATGTTGTAGTGTTTAAATACCGTGAGCGCTAGAAAATATTTGATAATCTATATCAGTCATAAGTGATACTGGTTTTTTTTAGGTGGGAAAATCATCTAATGAAAAATCGCGGGATCTGTCATTAGATGATTTTCTTCTTGGGCGGAGCGGGAGATAGTGTCAGACTTTTACTGACTAAAAACCCACTTCTGTTCTTTCGTTACCTTCGTCCCAGGGTTTCGTTTTCACACTACCCATGGCCCCAGTAGTCTTGTAGGCCGGACGGCGGGCTGCCCATTGCTCGCCGTCCGCAAGCCTGCGCCTACGGTGGCCGGAAATCGGGATCGGAATCCCGACGGCGGTTGGGGCGTGAGGACCGTTGCCTCACGCGATCGGCCGCCTTCTTTTTTTTTTTTTTTCTTTTTTTTATTCATATAAACCAGTGCTTGACTGCACATTACTGCTTACTACTGCTTTGCATTACTGCTTCGCAGAAGGAGGCGACCGCTTGCCACTCCTACTCGCTCCGGACCATGGCCTGTACCAAGTCCCGGAAGTGATAACGGTGGTAAAAACATGAAAAATGTATGAGATTGTTGTTTCAATTTTTTTGTTTCGACAATCGCTTTCGCTAATAGATTGATACTATTATACCGTAGGTATATTATATAGTAGGTAGGTATCTGATGTTTTTGGCAGGATTTTCGTGAGAAGTTAGTGAAAAAGAAAAGAAAAAGAAAGAAAGAAAAACATTTTTTTGCGGGAAGTGACGCAATCTTAGGACTAACTTACAAATTATAAACATTCTAAAGGAAAAAACAGCGGTGACTAATGTGAAATTGGTGTCGTTTTATATCTCAAGTGTCGACACAACTGGAAAATATGGTGGAGTTATTGGAAAAGGTGCAATCCTGGCCAAAGGAGCTGAGAATTTTATTGTAGTATTGACACTAGCTCTGAAATGCTATTTCAATTTCCAACTTATCTTTGATTGCACACTTGAAAGTTTATTTATGCGTCAGTTTTCACTGAAAATCCTTGAGCGTTACGGGAAGATAGGTAGGAACTTGTCCTATCAAATTGTAAAGACTACGCATTTAACACGCCTATTAAGAATTAGGTACCTATTGTCCTACTTTAATTCTTATCTCAAGTTGCTTTTCTACAAAATTATCGATGAGTTTGTTTATGTATAAACTGGCCGTATAACCGTCTTTCCTTATACTCGTAGTTTTTGTACTTATACTTCAATAGAAACATATTTTCTTTATGTTTCTATTGAAGACGTAAGATGTCACATCATCCTACGGAAACATTTCTAATTTGTTATTTATATACTTTATCTGCACATTCTAAACATGGACTAACCCAGCCTCTGGGCTTCACAAACAACATTTTTCCATCGTCAAAGCGATGGTATAAATCAGTGTTTTATTTACTCGACCAACAGGAGAATACACAGGGGACGTCAAGAACGCTTTTCCAATAACAAGTGCCTAGAAATGAAAGCCTTTATAGGCCGTAAATAGAAAATTATAGCCGACTGACCGGGTCGCTTTCACCGGACTCGTATATTTAGAGACAATATCGCAGCATCAACGTGATGAGTTAGTTTCGTGAGACAGGGGATAATTGCGTAAGATGCTCCCTTAATTAGATTATTTGCGAGGCAATTTGTTAAGAAATGTTTGTTTTAGTTCATGGTAGAGACTTCGAGAGGACCGGGATGTTATTGGTATCTGTTTTTTTGAGGTTTGAAATCATCCAACGACTTTTCTCGCACTAGGGTGGAGCGCGAGAGTGTTTAAGGCTTTTACTGACTAACTGTATCCTTCAGTTCCCCTTTGCGTTTTAGGATCTCGAGTTTCCTTTTGAGAAAATCCTCGTGGCCTTAGCGGGCATCGGCCCTGCTGGTTTAAGGTTTAAACCAAATCGCTACCGCAGCAGATTTCAGCCCCCCTAGCCAAGTTACAACCGTTTCGTTTCGATTCTCTTTTCGTTGATCGCCTCGAGTCGGCCACGCCTCCTATTCCTTTGTTCTGAACACGTGAATGATCGTTGAGATGACGTCAGAACAAAGGAATCGGAGGCGGGGCCTACTCGAGGCGATCGACGAAAAGAGAATCGAAACGAAACGGTTGTAACTTGGCTAGGGGGGCAGATCTGCTGCGGTAACGATTTGGTTGTTAGAAGGATGATTTTTTAACCGTTGCTCCCACACTAGAAATAACTCTTGTATCGTACCACACGAATCGGAGCTGCGACCCGCCCCCGCCTCCGATTCCTTTGTTCTGACGTCATCTCAACGATCATTCACGTGTTCAGAACAAAGGAATAGGAGGCGTGGCCGACTCGAGGCGATCAACGAAAAGAGAATCGAAACGAAACGGTTGTAACTTGGCTAGGGGGGCAGATCTGCTGCGGTAACGATTTGGTTGTTAGAAGGATGATTTTTTAACCGTTGCTCCCACACTAGAAATAACTCTTGTATCGTACCACACGAATCGGAGCTGCGACCCGCCCACGCCCATGACAACGCAGCAGTCAATCGCCTCAACCACAGCACCAACAATGTCGCCAAGTGGCGTTTCTATTGCTTTAGAAATAATATTTTTTAATTGATAATGTACCTAATTTATTACTTATCAATTTTTTGCTAACATAAAGGTGACCTATTTGTCTTCAATTTTGCGATTTCAGAGTATTTGCTCATGATTGATTCATAGCCACATTTCAGTTTTACGACGCTAATAAAACTAATGAAATGTTAGGAACTGGCTGTAGACATATTTGTTATTTAATCTTTGATCTTCCAACGGAGCCACTTCTGCAAAGTTCTGAGATAACAATCGACAAAGTCTGAAGACGTGTCCTTCAACTTAATTGTGAGGACTTGTACAAAGGGAAGGGCAGGCTCGGCATCGCAGTACTAAGAAGGTACTCAACGCCTCCCCATCTTTCTTTCTTTCTTTGACGCTTTCCAATTTCTTTTCATTCGGACGTCTAACTTTTATTTTTGATTGTTTAGTTTAAGTTGGCGGGAAGTTTTTTTCAACAAAAAATGTGGCTTTCCGTTTAGCGCGCGATCAAACGAAATGAAAATTCGCAATTTGTTTTGAGAATTTTTGTTGCTTTTTGTTTTCGATTTGATTAGAAGTTTTAAATGAAGTTGCAATTTGTAAAAATTCACAGTCTTTCAATTTCAAAATTGGTTTTTCTGGGTTCAGTATCTCAGTCGGTAAAAATGAAACCCTTATAGGATAACTTTTTTGTTCGTCTGTCCGTCACTGCAACGCGTGGAGGTATTGCAGGAAGTGCAGCATAGTAGACAGTAGACAGATAGTAGTAGTAGAGTAGATATATACTCTTTACCATAAAAAATACTGTCTTAAAATTAATAGGGTGTAACAAGGGACGGTTTTATCGCTAAGAGTACCAACAGCAGGTAACACAAGTCTTGTGAAGGGGCTCCACATTGGTACTGTGTTTAAGGATGCTCTATTTTGACAGATTGGTTGTGCAGCGGCCAACCTGGATCCGCATTACAAAGCCTTTCCATTATTAACACCCAATAATAAAAATCTATTTTCAGTATAAATATTTGTGCGAAAGCACAAATTCTTCATATTGGGCTAATAAAAAACACAAAGTGTGATCATTAAAAATTCATCGTTTGTTTAATACATATTTATTGGAGTATAATATTATAACAATTCACAGGATATATTTAGGTTAGGCTATGTTGAAAATCTATGCTTAAATTGCGATATCAGTTGTCAAAAGTTACTAAAACAAAACTAGGTACAGTCACGGGCAAAAATAAAACACCATTCACATTTTATGTTACCTACCTTTGTCGTACGTACTCTTATTGAAGGCTCTTGAACTTTTAAACTTGCACATACTTTATCAAATTATAACTTCTTAGCTGTACATTTTCTATGGTTGTTTCGTTTTTTGCCCACAATTAGAATTGCTATTCAACGTGCCAGTCTCCTGGCCAATATTACGGACGACCGCGATGTGGAGGAGTACTTCAACGCCCGAGTGTATTTTGTTTTTGTAATAAGTATAACATAGTTAGGTAATTATTTGTACTAACAAGTAGTTAATGATTAAGTTTCTTATGTAGGTACGCATTAATTAAGATGTTGTGGATTAATTAGATATTAATTATTTCTACATAGGTCATACATTAGAGGTTCTAAATATAAAGTTTTTCCTAATAGTTTTCTACTTGTATTATAATCGAATTACGTACGTACATTAAATATTAAGATTGTGATTATTTTAGATTAGTACAAGTTGCAATTCAGATTAATAATGATATGAATAATAATTTATTTATTTTTGTAGCATACACACTTTCCTTTCCGACACCATCCGACATCGTATTTGAGGTGGTAACACATTTTAGTACACGTTAATATGTTACAATCGAGGGACGCTGTTGCAGTCGGCTCCTCTGCAAGATAATATAGTAAGTTTTAGAGGTAAAAGAGACATGTATACCTACATCTTATTTCAATACTCGATTGATTTATATAGATCGGGATTAGGAAAAACAAAGATATCGTATGTATCAGTGATATCAGCTGAACGTACTTTTTTAAAATTATGTAGTTTCTACTATCAGCTTTACCCATGCTTCTTATATCCTATTCGTGGTCAAGGTCATGATCTACCGTGTACCAAATTTCATCCAAATCCGTTCAGCCGTTTAAGTGTGACAAATAAACAAACATACCTACGAACATACATGCAAGCTGTCACATTAATAATATTATTGTGATTTTACCTTCGTCATAAGATTCTTCATTTTCGTCACTGGTCACATTGTCCAGTGGAGATGCATCTATCAAGTATAAGATATACATAGATTAGTTTGCTGAATGTACAGAAAATTTGAACTTAGCAGCACATTGAACATTTAAATAAGGTCCAATATGACTGTTGAGCGTTGTGTCTGTTATGCATACGTATATAATGAGAGCAGCCCCCCTAGCTAAGTTACGACCGTTTCGTTTGCGTCAAACGCATCGAGTAGGCCACGCCTCCAATTCCTTTGTTCTGACGTCATCTCAACGCTCAGTCACGTGGTCAGAACAAAGGAATCAGAGGCGTGGCCTACTCGAGGCGTTCGACGCAAACGAAACGGTCGTAACTTGGCTAGGAGGGCAGTGGTGACCTAGTGGTAACGACCCCAACTTATGAGATTCAGGCCGTGAGTTCAAACCCGTGAAGGCGCTTTACTTTGTGTTATTTATTTCATTTGCACTGCTGTCGAAACGGTGAAGGAAAACATCCTGAGGAAACCGTCATATCCTAGAACCATTTCGAAGACATGTGACGTCCACCAACCCCCAATGGGGCCTACGGTGTAGACTTCGGCCCATTCCCTCTCCTAGAGAGGAGGCTTGAGTCCAAGCAGTGGGAAAAATATAAAGTTGATAATAAACAATGTCTGTGTGACAGTTTTTTTCTTAAGCTCCATGGTCAAATGGGGTGAATAGAAACTCTGGGGTGAATAGAAACAAAACATCAAAGGGTATTTTCACGATATTTGAATATTTTTTGCAGCATTTAATTACATCAATTTATTAAGGAATTGTTATTCTAAAAAGTCGATGCTTTGTTATACGCCGATAATATACTATCAATGTGAAAAACCAAACCAAAGTTTGGTTTCTATTCATCCCTGCGTTTCTATTCACCCCGTTTTACGGTACCATATACTGCCTAGGTACTGTTATTATGCTCAGACTGAAATAAATATGTAAATATTAAATATGTGTCTAATTACCATAATTATGCACAGAATAATGACGGTACAGTTGTCGCAATGGTTAAACGATTGGCTGTTGCGCTGTGGGTCGCAGGCTCGATTCCAGCACGGAACAAATATTTGTATGGTCTAATGCAGATAGGTGTTCCAGGTCTGTGTGACCCGTGTATGTGAGTTTACATGCATGTCAACGTACCCACTATACATGAGTCATACAAAGTGTGGGTCAAAGTTATTTTTTTTAAAGATGAAATATTAAATTTAAAAAATTAATGTTATAAATGTAACCTTCTCTTTGTATCTTGTTGTGGCACTTGCACCATCCATTGACACATCTCGCGCCCGCATAGCCGCGACGTGTACAGGTACGATTGCATTGCCTCAAGTTGCAGACGCGTCTCGTGTCTAACTCTGAAAATTCGTCAACAAAATCACTTTAAAATGTTTTATGTTACAACGAGAAAAAAAATAGGAACGAGTCAAGGGAAAGAGGCTAGCTTTTGGGAAAGTGGGACTGCATCTTTGATTCCTGATTGCCTAAAATATTAAAAGATATTCTAGTATACACTTTTTTTCGCTCTAGGGCGGGGCGTGAGGGCGTGTCTGATTTTTCTGACTAAAACCCACTCCTATGTTCCTTCTTTGCCTTACGTTCTAGGGCTCCGGTTTTCCCTTTCGGAAGAAAACCCATGGCCCCAGTAGGCTTCGACCCTGCTAGGCCCCTACAGTTGCTGACATCTCCTTGAGGCGCGCGTGGAACAGCACGCGCCGTCGACGACTTGGGCTCGGTCCGGACAGTTACCGGACGGTCGGACGGCGAGCCACCCATTGCTCGCCGTCCGCCAGCCTGCGCCTACGATGGCCGGAAATCGGGATCGGAATCCCGGCGGCGATTGGGGCGTGAGGACCGTTGCCTCACGCGATCGGCCGCCTCCTTTGCTAGCATTACTGCTTCGCAGAAGGAGGCGACCGCCTGCCACTCCTCCTCGCTTCGGACCATGGCCTGTACCAAGGCCCGGCGCGAGAGATCGCCGCCGCCGATCAGCTCTTGGAGGTGTGCGTGGAACACTATGCACCGTCAACTACTTGGGCTCGTTTCGGACGGTTACTGGTTAACCCACGCCTACGGTGGAGCTTTTGGGCGGGTGACCGCATCTTTAATCCCAGACTACGTAAAATATCAATAGATGTTCTAGTATACACTTAGTCCTCCTTGGATCGTTTGTCTTCAATGCTGAGGGTCGTGATCTAAACAAATAACTTTCTCATGGCCTACATATACCCATGTTATCTTACCTTCTGTTCCAAGGAAGTTGTCACACTTGCAGTGTCCATTGACACAAACGCCACCGGGGAACTTGAGTCTGCGACATAATTGGTTACACGCTTGCACGTTGCAACTGCGTTCAGTCAGATCCTCTGACAATTCCGAGACAGGTAACAATTCATCAGAAACCATATCTATTCAATGAAAAGGAATGTGAAAAGAAAACGACTTAGGAACATAAACTTGACCATCAATCAAATCAGAACATCGTTGTAACTAAAAGGTGTGTATGCGTCATATGTATGGTATGCAACCACAATGGGCATTAAATAATAGTCGTTTTTATGTCTGAAGATGAGTTTGATTTATTTTGAACCAATTTATAGACTAAGGCCCCGTTTTCACTTTTTTTTTAGGTGCGGAATCATCCAATGACTTCTCTCGGCAAGGGCGGAGTGGAAAGGCGTGTCAGACTTTTACTGACTAAAACCAACTCTTTTGTTCCTTCTGTGCCTTGCGTTTCAGGACCCCGATGTTCCCTTTTGGACAACGCAAGTAACTCGCATGCAAGTTAAAAAATACCGTGCAGGTCGAAATTAGGACTTAGAGTATGACATTTTTTACCTTCTGTGCTTAGAGAGTGGTCATTGAGGAAGTTCTTGTCTAGTGTATCAGATTTATCCAAGGCGTTTTCATCTGGAATAAAGTACACTATTAGAAAAATCGAAAGACTGTAGACTTAATGACGTGGTGGTAAAATAATTTAATTTTATCATTAAAAAATAATTTAATTTTGTCATTAAAAATAATTTAATTTTATCATTAAAATTTTTTTTTTTTTTAAGTTACCATTTGGGATAGGGAAATAGTTGTTGCAGCTGCAGCGGCCGGCGATGCACACACCTTCACGAAACTTGAGTCTATGGCACAGTGTATTGCACGCCTCATGTGTACATTTTCTTAGTGATACAGAGTCTTCTACGTTGGATAGTGAGTTGTCAGATACTGCATCAGCTGAGAAAATCATAGTAATTAAAGAATAACGGCAACTTTTGTATGGATTCCGAACCCAGTACTATATCAATTTGTGGCACATGCCATTTGAAAGGAATTTTATTATATGGCACCAATATGATATAATCCATCACTACTATTGTACACTTATCTATATAAATATTGTTCACTAAAAAATCTATTTATTTAATTTTTTTTGCTTTAATATTTTATAAGGTATATTTAAAAAAAAAAAAAAAATTACCTTCAAATACAGTTAACACAGATGCGTTGACAACACAAACCGTTGCAAGGACGAAAATTAACTTAGAAAACATGACTTTCTATTTTAATCTATCCTTAGAACTTCTACTGCTTTAACACTGAAACTTTATGCTAATGATACAGGTGGCTTTCTGAGGAGCTTTTTTATATGCTCCGTTGCGACATCGGGACTTCACCAGTGGTAAAAGATCCTTTGTGATTCGTTAATCTATATTGTCCCCAAGATCTTTGTTATTACAGCTTAACTGATTAGTAATTATTGGGTTGTGAAATAAACATTGTTTGTAAATATTGATTTCTTTCCTTTAGTTCCTATAGTTCTGACTATAGGAAGTGTCTCTTTACTTCTTTGTTCAACTTTGCACACATATTTTTAGAAATCTACACTTTTTTTGAGGTGAGAAATCATGAAAAAACATATAAATAATAACATACATAAAAATTCTGTGCTTGCCTTCTAGTCCTCTCTATGACTCTATCTTTTCCTCCTAGGCTTAAGAGGTGCCACGGCCTCCATTCTTTCTACTTAACGTAGTTCCTCACCGGATGTTAGTATTTCGGGAGGTATCTGATTCGGATTCAGCGGGAAAACACGCCCGGGTTTTATCATTGTACGCATCGCCCGGAGCACACGATGGAGCATACGGTGGAAGTGTATCCCGCTTGGGTGGAGCACAGTCCTGTTTTCGTGGAGGCGATTGGTGGTAGTAAAGCTAATGTCTGCTAGGACTACGAGATTTTTCGAAAAAGTTACCTCCCACAAGAATTTTCGTGAATTTGCGAGAGAATGCTTGCGTTAATTGTTGCAGCATTTTTTTTTTTGGCGTACTAGTTACTCGTTTATTTACCCAGGTTTTTTGGTGTGTTTTTTTGGCGAAATCTTGAGCGCGTGTATGTCCACCCAACTTAACTCGAATATTGAAAGCCAAACACAGGCTGTAGCCGTCACCCAAGCATGATGACCTCCATCGCATGCTCCACCGTGTCCTCCAGACGAATCCGAAATGAGACCTCTTGAAACACCCACAACAGCTTTTAGTTTGTGTCTCCTATTGAAATGAAAACAAATGTAGCAGCTGATTGGGCCTGTCCCTGAGACTGGCCTCCATCAGAGTGTTGTTCCAGTGTTGGTCACCACTCACGGTAAGGAAACAACGTCCGTATGTAGACGTAAGGTCCCAATGCATGACTGTTTTTTTTGTTTCGGTGGTAAAATCATCCAATGATATCCCCCGCACTTGGGCGGAGCAAGAAGGCGTGTCAGACTTTTACTGACTGTTGGATTTTGAGGGCCAGTGTCTGCCAAACTGCTCCATGCTTGGTATTATTGTGTTGTTATCTGAGGTGGAACTTCTGTAGACTGATTTGAATGCTTAACTAAGCATTTATAAAAATGATGACACCAAAAATCTCTCTCTTTCCTATAGACATAAAAATACTATATATATTTTAATCGGAAAATGTACTGTTCGTGCACTTAACTTGAAATATCGGCTCACTGCCTAACTCGCCGCACGCGCGTCCGTCCAGCTTCGTGGTTCCAAGCAAAGTGAGTGAGGGAGGGGGAGTATGCCCCGCTCCCCCACCATACTATAGCGTGCGGTGTGTACGCATGAGACGACAGAACTATATAGTATAATCTACATACACTACATCTCTTCCTTATTTTAATGAAAGTTTTAGATATAATAATAACTTTTATTATATTTAGTAACATCTTTATTAGAGCATCATAACAACCTTCTACATTTTAATTGACATCACAAAGGTAATGTACTCTTTAGTTTAAAACTATTTTGATCAATGTCCGTCACTTTTCGCCAAGCGGGTCAGATATGCCCCATTACCTTTTCCATTAACTTTTCAAATATCATCATCAAGTAAAGTTTACGATTCAGCATAACATTAATAGCATCAATAATTTTTCCAATATTCTGGTTTTAACAAACACTTTGTTATAACTAACTAATTTAATACTTCCTTCACTTCCCAATTAATCTTTTATTATTAACATTTAACCTCATAACACTTCGCTTGTTCCTGTTCCTAACTTCCTTCGCTTTTCTAATGACAATTTATCAACTATAACTAACATCATGCTTCCTAGTTCTTAATTTTAAGCATAACCTAATCAAAACATCAGACTTTCATATATTTTAGTAATTTATTCTTCGTTAGCAAGTTCTTTGCTTCTAATTTATTACTTCTTAAACTATAATTCTTGTAGTCCTCTTCTTCTCTTTCTGGAACTTCTGTTTCGTCCTCTCTCATAACTTTCCATTCTCAATGTTTACTGACAACGCTTATTTCATAAACCAATAATTACTTATCAGTTTAGCTTTACTCACATGACCTTCGGGACTGAACATAGATTAATGAATCACAAAGGATCCTTTTCCAACGGTGAAGTCCCGGTGTCGCAACGGTCCATATAAAAAGACTCTACAGGAAGCGACCTGTATTATTAGTGTAAGTTTCAGTGTTGAAGTAGTACACTACACATTTTAAAGATAGATATAAAGCTAGGAAATCATGTATTCCAAAATAATTTTCGTCCTTGCGACGGTCTGTGTTGTCAACGCATCTGTGTTAACTGTCAATGTCTTTGATGGTAATACATTATGTTTTTACTCATAACCATACATTTTAAAGTTTTCGTCACCACTAGGTAAGCAGTACTTTGTAATTAATGCCATATTTTAATCACAGATGATGCCGAGACAGAAATCAAAGTGAGTCCGAGTAGATGCAACTCCAAAATATGTAACTGGCTGTGTCGCAGAATTAACAAGACCAGTGGTACCTGTGTCAATGGTCACTGCAAATGTGAAAGGTCCCTCATTGCAAAAGGTAATATGATTTTCCTGTTAAATAGAACTAATATCCACATAGTAAAAGATTATTTATTATTATTTATTTATCGTTTATTTCAGGCATTAATTAACCCATAGTAATATTATAGAATTAAATAAAATTAAAAATAAAAATTGTCATAACATAATAAATAAATTAAATTAAATACATTAGATTAAATAAATTATTGAAACATTATACACACCACGTGCTTCCGATTCACACGATTTTTTCTAAACCGTACACTGGAATAGATCGATTTTATTCCATGTCACATAATATCTAGTGAGTAGAATAAAGTATGTATTTTATGTTTACGTTTATTTGCGTTATTAAAATCTCGAGGCAGAAGATGCAAAAAAATTAAGGATGCATATGCACCTTTCGAGCTTATTATTCTGCATCTATTCTGTATGTCGCAACACTGACTAAACTAGGAGCGCCTGTGTCGCTGGGCACTGCAAGTGTGCCAATGCCCACATTGCAAACGATTTTTTTCTATCTTCAACCATTTGGTATATATACATTTACATGGACCTAAGTTTAGTTAATTCTGCAATATTTTTCTTCAGATGCGGATGACATGACTGACCCTAATGAATTAGTATCACCTGGCGATTGTAACCTTAGAGCTTGCGAACAACTATGTCGCAGTCTTGGTTTCCCCGGCGGCGCTTGTGTCAATGGACGCTGCAAGTGTGACAATTTCCTTAAAACAGATGGTAATATTTTTATTATTTACAGTCATTTTAAATTTGTCGATATTTTAATGACTGAAAGCTACCTTTTTCAAACATGTTTCCTTTTCTATTTTATTGAAAGCGGTTAAATTTCTCAGATGCAGTTACTGAACCAAATGTAGAAGAAGATTCTGTTCAATCAAGAGCTTGCAACAACAACAGGTGCAACCAAATTTGCCGCAAGCAGAAGTTCCGTGGAGGCGCCTGTGTCGGAGCTAACTGCTACTGCAATAAATTCCTGTCCCTGCAAGATGGTAAAGATTAGATTTATTTATTTAAACAATCATAGAATCAAATAAATCTAATCTATTTCATATTTTATTCCACGGTACTTCTGTCATCTCTTAAATATGGTGTGACTGTTGTTTTTGTTTTGTAGATACCTTGACTGACTCTGTGGAAAACCTTTCGCTTCTCTCCTGTAACTCCATAACGTGCGATGACCAATGTCGGAGAACCGGTTGGCACAGCGGTGTCTGTATCAATGGGCAGTGCAAGTGTGACTACTTCCTAAACACAAAAGGTATCTACTATTTGTAATCTAAATTCTTGCCACAGGTTCCATGTTTACATTTGAAATGTAAATAAAACTTATGTCTTAGGTGGTGCTGTTTCTGAAAACTCTTTCTTGAATGTTCAAGATTCTGTGTCGCCAAAAAGATGTACGCCTGAGGCGTGCAACGCACTGTGCCGTAGACTCCAGCTTGGTGAAGGTCTCTGTATCTCAAGCCGCTGCAGATGCAGTAACTACAAGCCCACCCCCAAAGGTTAAATTTCAGAAATGATAATATAATTTTATATAATTAGTGCCACTATATATGACTTATATTTGCAATATATAAGTCAGTGGTAGCAAGTGTTCTGTGTATTTACTTATTATTTTTTATTCGTACAGTTGTCATGGCCGACTTGGATGAATCTATTCCACTAGACGATAACTTCCTTAGCGACAATTCCCTAAGTACAGAAGGTAAGATATCATGTTTATTAGTTATAGTCAGGATACAAATGAAATAGGTACAGAGCTCCTAACTTTGATTCAAAAGCAGCGTTGTATTTTAAGTCATTTATTTATTTATTAAAACTTCATGCAACACAAAGGCACAACTTAATGCCTTAGACATTCTCATATTTCATTTGCAATAAAGTTCTCTAAATGATTTTTGTGACTGATCTATTTTTGTTCCTTAATTATTTTTTCTATAGACACTGTTTCTAAGTTATTGTTTTGTTTTTGTTTATCATATTTATGTTTATTATCAGTTTTAAACTAATGTAGTTGATAACGTACACTTAAAATTTTGTAAACAAGTTTATTGTTCCAATAAAAATATTATTATTATTATATTATAATATTATTATTATTATATAGATGAGGTTTCTGAAGAATCATTACCTGTCTCGGAGGTGTCAAAGGATAAGAGTGAATGTAGTTGCAATATGCAGGCGTGTGACCAATTATGTCGCAGACTCAAGTTCCACGGTGGCGTTTGTGTCAATGGTCGCTGCAAGTGTGACAACTTCCTCGGAACAGGAGGTAAGATTTTGCTTATCCATCCAGCTTATCTTCTTTTGTAAATGTTTTTTTCTGTCCTCTTTATACCATTAAAAATATTTCAGTTGATGCTGTAGATGAATATTTAGCCACGAGACGCATCTGCAACGTGAGGAAATGCAATCGTACCTGTACTCGCCGCGGCTATGCAAGCGCTAGATGCGTCAATGGTAGATGCCAGTGCTACGACAAAATAGAAAGAGAAGGTTAATTTAATTCTACCTGTTAATTTTACAATAATATGATTTTAAATACGTTAGTTTTAATACTATTTGAACTTCTTGCTAGTTTAATTAAATTTACATCTACACATAATCTTCTTGCTATTTTAATAAAATTTACAAAAAGGGGTATAAATGTTACTATGTTATTTTAAAGTCCATGCTACTTAAAAATAAATTAATGTTCATAATATTACTAACACATATATTACGTTCATTTTATTTATAGTCACCATTAGAAATCTATCGAAAACCTTGGGTTAATGGTAAAAATGACTCAGTTTTAGTTTTTAACATCAAATTTGTATATCTTTAAATAATGATAACATTATTCGTTTTATTTTTAGTAGATACTTCTCTACTAAAAGATGTAACCAGAGATGAAAATGCAGAAACAAACGAAATATTAAGGACAAATGAAGGTGATATATATTTTTTTAAGTGTATTATGTAATAGTATTTCTATAGCTTTTTATTTGCATTTACAATTATTACATGGCCAATTCAAATAAATTGTATCTGCAATTACAAGTTTTTGAACAAATTATCTCCTCATAGACTAAAAAAGATTTCGTCAAAAATAAAAGCATATTTCTCTGTCTCTTTCAATATCCTCCCACTCTCTCTTCTTAACGTTTCATAATTTAAAATCTTGTTTTTTTTTCTTGCAGATTATCCAATTGAAACTGCACGCAGCACCTGTAATACAGTAACTTGCAACGAATGGTGTCACCGCCTCAAATACGCTGGTGGCTGGTGTCGCTTTGGACAGTGTGAATGCTATTAAAATGTATGAATCACATTATTTTGTAATCCGAATTGTATTATACAAAATAATTTATGGTGTACATAATTACCAAAATTATAATAGAAGTAGAAAAGTATTAGGTACAACGTTATTACTGTTTAAAATATGTATGTGTAAAAGTTTAAACAGAGTTTCCAACACAATTTTGTATGAGTAATTAACTAATAGAATGTGAATATTAAAAACAAGAACCTCCAAATGTATGACTTATGTAGATAATTAAGTACAGAATTCGATTATTCTAATTTACTATATTAAATACCCATTACAAAATTGTCACAATTTATTTTTGTTATGCATTCCAACATGAAAGATTCTTGCGTTCGCAAGCTGTAGTGAATCTATTTTTTCACTAATGGTGGCTTTGCCCGTGAGAAAATAGAAAATTGTCCCAAAGAAACATTCTCCCGGAACAAAAAGTTTTCTATGTGGTATTCCAGGACAAGGTCTCCCATGTACCAAGTTTCATCGAAATCCGTTCAGCCGTTCGAATGTGAAGAAGCAACAAACATACACACACATAAATTTTCGCCTTTATAATATTAGGGTGATTCTTTGGTGTTATTAGTGCAAGCGTTGATAATGGTCATATCACTTTGTAATGGGATCGGTCTATCATCACTGACAGGACTATTGTAGCCAATAAGCCTGACATAGTGGTGGTGGACCGAAGCGAGAGGCGTGCAATGATTGTTGATATATCCGTTCCGCATGACAAGGACCTCGTGAAAGCCGAGAAAGATAAACAAATCAAGTATATTGACTTGCCTCGCGAAGTTGTCGACATGTGGGATGTGGACTCAGCGATCATTGTACCGATAGTCGGGTCAGCCAATGGCTTAATAGCCAAGAGCCTCGACCAACACCTTAGGAGGCTCGCGTTGGGCGGCTGGATCAAGGGCTTGATTCAGAGGGCGGTACTCCTGGACACGGCTCGTATTGTCAGGAGGTTCCTTTCTCTGGAGCCCTGACCGCCGCCGCCGGTAGCTTGGACCCTGTTCTCGATACCGGTGGGACACTATTTTTTTATATTTTTTAATGTTTTTGTTATTGAAATATTTAAAAATATAATTTATATGTTTAAACGAATGAATAAACGAAATAATAATAAGTCTATTTTCAATAAGTTGGTCACAAAGGTTCAGTAATAGGATACAATATAGTTTGCATGAAGTTATTATCTTCTGGACCCCAAACTAGACCAGACTACTAGCCTAGACTAACTAACTAACTAGACTAGACTAGCCTTATTTACTGAGTTGAAAAAAAAAATTCAAATCAGTAAATAAGGCTTTGGAAATAATCGTAGGTGTACAAAGAAATCTGGTCGATATTTCTCGGTAACGATAAGGTACCTTCTTATTTTTCACTTAAGGCCAGTGTGCAGCGTTTGAAATTGGGTAAGTATATAGGTACCAACGTATTGCACTGTAATCAGTAATCACTGATACCAAAAATACAAACTTCACTCAATTAATACTAGAAAAAATAAAATAATACCTTCAAGTATTAAGACAAGTCCGGTCAAAGTATAAAATTGAGCGAACAATGGATTCTATGTGTGCGTGCTGTGTGCGTACGCGTAATGTTGATGTGTTGCGACGAGTTTACCTAAAATTGAGCGAGTGAAAATTTTAAAAGCGTCCTTAAGTTTTTAACGGAATTTGATTTCATTTTAATGTAATGTAATGTTTTGAAATATAATGTTTTAAATTTAATTTGATTTCATCTGTATTGTAATTCTATATTTATTTCTTGATTATTGTTTTTATTTTATTTCTTATTAATTACTTTCTGTTTTTTCTTTTAATGCAAAATGCTGCTGTCGCATAAAAACCAACTACTTAATCTGTTAATCACCTGGGTCACCAAGATACAGGCTACGTCTAGTTTGGAGTCCACGGCCACTTCTATTGTCTCATCATCATCATCATTTCAGCCGATAGACGTCCACTGCTGGACATAGGCCTCCCCCAAACGTCGCCACAACGAACGATCCTGTGCGTCTCGCATCCATTGGATTCCCGCAACCTTCACCAGGTCATCGGTCCACCTTGTAGGGGGCCTTCCAACACTGCGTCTTCCGGTACGCGGTCGCCACTCCAGAACCTTTCGGCCCCAACGGCCATCCGTTCTGCGAGCAATGTGCGCTACCCATTGCCACTTTAGTTTGGCGATTCTTCGCACTATGTCGGCAACCTTGGTTCTCCTGCGGATATCTTCATTTCTGATTCGATCACGCAAGGAAACTCCGAGCATAGCCCTTTCCATTGCCCTTTGGGTGACTTTGAGCCTTCTGATGAGGCCCATTGTGAGCGTCCACGTTTCGGAACCATATGTCATCACTGGCAACACGCACCCCCCCCCCCCCCTTCTATTGTCTGTCTTATTATAATTGTTTATTTCTTTATTGTCTTAGTAACTTGTGTGTGTGTTAATAAATTATTATTATTGGTTCTTTTTTAAACCTTTACATGCTTTAAACAATAATAATTTACTGCCTAACAGCTTTTTACTTTTAGTATAATTTAATTTCGTACACTAGATATTATTTTGTATGATACAATTCGGATTAAAAAATAATGTAATTCATTTATTTTAATAGCATTGACACTGTCCAAAGCGACACCACCCTCTAGCATACTTGAGGCGGTGACACCATTGGTTGCAAGACACTGTATTACAGGCGCTGGGCACAGCTTCAATCGGCATTTCTGCAAGGAAAAACCAGTTTTAAAATTATAAAAAAATAAGAAACGTGTGTGTTTTTATGCAGATTTTGTTTGTTTGTATCT
Source organism: Mythimna impura (assembly GCA_905147345.3). Lineage (NCBI taxonomy): Eukaryota > Metazoa > Arthropoda > Insecta > Lepidoptera > Noctuidae > Mythimna > Mythimna impura. The sequence continues at coordinate 9,047,055 of LR990347.1, read as the reverse complement.
ACCATTTGTCCAAAAACTTGTGATTGTAGGTACAACAATTCACCTTGCTTAGGTGATTTATTTGTATTTGTCATTTAAAAAACTACAAGTAAACTTTTACTAAACACACTCCTTTAAAAATAATTTAAATGATGTCCTTCATTCATCCTTAATGTTTCGATTGATTTTTCATTTTCATTACTGGATACATCGTTTAGTGGAGATTTATCTAGAAATTAGAAAACTAAGAGTGAGTAAATTTTACCACAGAAGTCTGAGGGAAGAACCTAAGGGGTCATGAAAGATTTCTAATAATTACTATAAATAAAATGTAATTTTATATCTGTTATTAGTATTTTTTTAATATAATCAATATTAATATATTTAATTCATTAACGCTCAGGCGGTAGCCGGCGCCCGCAAGCCATTGTCTTACTATTGTGTCTCTAATTACGCACGTCAAAAGGTTAAAACCATAATATGGTGAAATTAACAGGTAGAATTGAAAGTGATCTTCTCTTTCTATTTTGTCGTAGCACTGGCATCTACTATTAACACATTTAGCGCCCGCATAGCCGCGACGAGTACAGGTATGATTGCATTTCCTCACGTCGCAGACGCGTCTTGTGGGTAGTTCAAAATATTCAACTACAGCATCAACTGAATTTTTTTTAATAAAAACGTACTGTTATACGGTTTACCCGAAAAGGCTTTTTAAAAAAAACTATTTAATTAGAAAATAAGGATTTACTTCGTTACACAAACGTTACACAACTATTTTACTAAAATCCTTAGGCAACCGCTCTGTATGGGAGTTCGAGACAGACTGAGGTGTCTGACTCTAGTGACATGCCTAGATGGCCAAATATGCTGATCTGCAAATAGGGTTGTCAGGCCAGCATTAGGGCATACATATTTCGGATATAACAGTACGCTGAGTAAAACCACATTTTTGATCAATATAAGTAATAAAGTTACCTTTTCTTCTAAAAAAAATAGTCACACACACTTATAGCGACCATTGATTTTTTAGATGGGTATGGTATGGTGTCAATGTCAAACTTTTACTAATTAATATCAAACCTGTGTCTTTCAGTTGCCCTTTGTGTTCAAGGACTACGGGTTTCCTTTTCAAAAAATACCCGTGGCCGTAATCTATAACGTTTAATATACGTTAATAATTATGTTATAACTAAGAATAGCGTTCTTTTGCACTTCTAAGATGAAGTGATGAGTTTTGATTGTAAATATTACAAACCTTCTGTGTTTAGGAAGTAGTCACACTTGCACTGCCCATTGATACAGACACCGCTGTGCCAGCCGGTTGTCCGACATTGATCATCGCACGCTATGGAGTTACAAGAGAGGCGCGAAATATTTTCCACAGAGTCAGTTAAGGTATCTGCAGGACAAAAACAACAGTCGTAGAAAGAACTTTCGGTTTATGAAACACCATATTTAAGAGATGATTTATTTGTCTCTATGATTGTTTCAATTAAGTAGGCGGCAATAACGATAGTAATTTTGTGAGTAAGCAAATGGAACCAAACACTGAATTTACGAAATAAATCTAATCATTACCATCTTGCAGGGACAGAAATTTATTGCAGTAGCAGTTAGCTCCGACACAGGCGTCTCCACGGAACTTCTGTTTGCGGCAAATTTGGTTGCACCTATTGTTGTTGCAAGCTCTTGATTGAACAGAGTCTTGTTCTACCTTGGGTCCAGCAACTGCATCTGAGAAAATTTTATTGTTATTCACAAGTTTGACCACTTTCAATAAAATAGAAAAGGAAACATGTTTGAAAAGGGTCAGACATTATATAAATGTTGACGTTAATGGTTTAATTTACTTTAAACAATAATATTACCTTTTGTGTTTAGTAAATAGTCACACTTGCAAACTCCTTTGACACAAGCGCCTCTGGGGTAGCCAAGTCTGCGACATTGTTGTTGACAAGCTCTGAAGTTACAACCATTGACACAGGTACCACTGGTCTTATTGCGGCTGCGACACTGCCAGTCACACGCTTTGAAGTTGCATCTACTCGGACTCACTTTGACTTCTGACTCAGCATCAACTGTAATTAAAATATGGCATTGATTACAAAGTACGTACCCAGTTGTTATCAAAACTGATTATTTTTAGAAACATAAATTACCATCATCATTGACAGTTAACATAGATGCGTTGACAACACAGACCGTCGCAAGTACAAAAATAATTTTGGAATACATGGTTTCCTAACTGTATGTCTATCTTTTAAAATACGTACTTACTACTGCAACACTGAAACCAATGCTAATGATTTAGGTCGCTTTCAGTAGAATCTTTTTATAGGGACCGTTGCAACATCGGAACTTCACCAGTGGAAAAGGATCCTTTGTGATTCATTAATCCATGTTCAGTTCTGAAGGTCTTTGTGAGTAACGATAGACTGATAAGTAATTATTGGTTTACGAGATAAGCGTTGTTAGTAAACATTGATTTATCTTTGCACCCTGCAAAGATAAATAATTAAGACATAGTGTTGCCCCCTAGTTGCTACGACACTTCGTGATAGCGATCGTTTATGGGTGCCTTTCTGTCTTTTATATCGATGTATATTAATAATATTGTTCTGGCAGAGGCAATAGTTTTGACATTGATATTGGTAACTTGTCCACTTAAGTTTATTATTATCTTTGTTTTCTACTGCTAAACAAGCTGAGGATGAGTCATTCGATAAGTATTTACATGTCTTATTAATTTTCCCTAAGGATCTAGCGATTGAACTGGACCAAAGATAGTGGAACCCTTAAATAACTGCTAGTTAACTCATTGAGGATAAGCTCATACGATTTGTCTTCACGAGTCCTGTTAATTTTATGAATCTGATGACGAGGATCTGATTACTGAGCTGGTCAGTAGATAACGGTGCCCATGAACAACTACAACTAATTCCGTCGAGTTTGGGCTTATTGGATTTGCCTTGACAAGTAATATTTATTATCGTTACAGCGATGCGGAAAACCTTAGGGTTTTAAAAACAAATATCTGCCGCTTTGCTTTAGAAATATCGGTCAATCTGCTTCCGTCCACTATCAATTTACACTCAAGGTACTAACAGTATTCACCCGAGAGATTATCTGACAAGTATATTCTTGCTAGTAATCGCGGGTATGCCCTGGTTAGGTACCTATACCTTAGGTATGCTTTTGTGAAGTACTTTGGTGGAGCTTATGTAATTGGCCTAGTAGTGAAGGGGAGAATAGCCAGATTTATGTAAATTTTGTTTGAGACATCTGGCTAAATATTCCTCGCTTTTCAAAATCTGATGATCTGAACGAACTCATTCAGATCATCTGATATTAAAAAGAGGAGATTATTTAGCTCTTTCCTTGGCTGTTTGCCAGTTAGGTCGCCATAGGGTGTAAAAATATGCGTATGTAAAAAAGTTTGTATTTGGGAAGGTAATTGCGTAAAATTAATTTAATAAAACTTGAAAAAGGGGAAGATCCAAGATGTTTGGGGACTCCGTCGGAGATGGTGTATTCGGCACAAAAGTTGCGTACGCAATGAAAGATAATCTATGTAATCTTTTTAGGTTAAGCCCCTTACTCCAACTCTTTCTAATTAAGTCAAGACAATGGGAGTAGATACTGTGTCAAACGCTTTAGATAGAACTTAGAATATGCATAAACATCAAGAGTTCCCCTCTGTTCACCATCAGTTTTCTTGATCAGATAAAATGCACAGGACTAGTTAACGCACAGGTTATCAGTCGAGACTCAGTAGATGTACTAGTAAGTACCTAAGTACCCAAAACTGGACTAGTTTAGTAGTAGCATGTAGTAGTAACAGTTTAGTAAATAAAGAGGTTCACTAAAGTAGGTAGGTACTGCGAAAACACTGGTAGGTACTGTAGAAGTGGACACACAATAAAAATTAGGTTTTTACAATAGTTTTGGATAGCAGAAATTTTCCAAGTTAAAATCGATCATGAACAATATATTAACAAACAATTGATTTTTGTATACGTTTTTTATTTTACTGTATTGAATATTTGTTACTTAGGTTACACGTATTGTATTGTAAGTTCTTGTTTGATATTTTATATGCTTTAAATAACAATAATGTCCTTCCTTACATTCTTCTACTTTTAGTATAATTCAATTAGATACGTATACTAAATATTATTTTATATAATACAATTTAGATTACAAAATAATAGATTTAATTAATTTTAGAAGCATTGACATTGTCCAAAGCGGCACCATCCTCCGGCATGATTGAGGCGGCGACACCATTGGTTGCAAGTCGTTGCATTACAGGCGCTTAGAGAAGGTGCAATCAGCTCTTCTGCAAAAAAAAACCAAGAATTAAAATATAGAAAATTTTAAAGAAGAGAGGATGGAGGGATTGTTAAAGAGACAGAGAAACATGATTTTATTTTTGAAGAATGCTTTTTTTGATTTTGTATGTTGTGTTTTTTGGTAAACAATAACTCTTACTGTTATTTGAGAGATACAAATTAACTCGTTGAGTAGTGTAATTAGAGACACAATAGTAAGACAATGGCGCCCGAAAGCCGGCGTTCGTGCGGGGATCAACAGCTTAAAAAACAGAAAAGTTGAAGAAAAAAAAACCTGATTTTTAAAATGAGTGTAGGGTTTTTTAAAAAAAATATATTTTAAATTAAATCACCTTCATTTGAGATTTCGTTTGATTCTTCGTTTTCATCACTGGTCGCATCATTTACTACATATGTATCTACAAAAAACACAAGATTTTGTTATTGAATTGCCAAGTTTTTACAGTTCTTTTCTGTTAACATATTTGTTAACAGAAAAGATTTTAGAAAGAGACATTTGTGACAAAAGTAACGCTATAGCACTTAATTCTCTACACAACTTGGTGAATCATATTTGATACGCCAAGTTTTGTGGATAAAAATATCAAGGCCCGGGAGCTGTACATAAGATTAATCAGATGAAAAATTAAAGTGATATATTTAAATAGAATGTAACATGATATTATATAATTTGGAAATAGAAGAAAATAGGTCTATTTATTGTTATATTATTTGTAGTGTAAATAACCTCTTTTTATTTTGTCGTAGCACTGGCACCGACTATTGATACATCTGCCTTCCACATAGCCGCGACGGGTACAGGTACGATTGCATTTCTCTACATGGCAGACACGTCTCGTGGCCAGGTCTGAATATTCATCAACATCATCTGCTAAAAGAAATACGGATATTTTTAAATGTACATCAAAAATCTTATTCTTCACTAAAGTTTTAAAATTATTGAGGGGCTTGGGGCACCTCAGCTCGGACTCAGAGGTTAGGTTAGAAGGGGATGGCAGAGTCTACAGAGCGAAACAAGCGAATACAGATTCCTCCATTCCTTTCGTGGTTATTTTGTTTTCAAAACACCCAAAAGAATATATTTAATATATTTAGTATTTTAGGTGGAACAAGTATAAGCATAGCATAATCAGCCTTTTAATATTCCCACTGCTGGGACTCAGGCCTCCTCTCTAGGATAGGGAATGGGCCGTAATCCACCACGCGGGCCCAGTGCGGGTATCTGTAAATGTCACATGTCTTCGAGTTTTTTGATTCTAGGACATGCCGGTTTCCTCACGATGTTTTCCTTCACCGTTTTGAGAACAGTGGTAATGAAATCAATTACACAAAGTAATGCTCCTGGCTGGGTTTGGACTCGCGACCTACAACTCGTAAGTCGGGGCCGTTACCACTCGGCCATCACTGCTCTCTTAGGTGGAACAAAGGCATATATTGTAGTAGAAAACAGGAATAATTTGTGAAACAGATAAATATTACACAAAAAAAATATAACTATTGTAAAAAGAAAGCGCAAGTATAAAATATTACAATCTAAGTAGGCTTACATTAAAGCGGTACTCGTAGTGTGTGATATGTCAATTTGTATTAAGTAACTGAGTAAGCCGACCTTTTAGTCTCGATACGAAAAAATCTTACCTTCTGTTCCAAGGAAGTTGTCACACTTGCAGCGCCCATTGACACAAACGCCACTGGGGAACTTGAGTCTGCGACATAATTGGTCACACGCCTGCATGTTGCAACTGCGTTCACTTTGATCCTCTGACAATTCCGAGATGGATAGCGATTTTTCAGGATTTTTGTAGCACTTGCAGCGACCTTCAACACATGTGGCACCTTCATAGCCACGACGAGCACATTTTCGATTGCATTTGCTTATCCTACAGGTGCGTCTCGTGTCAAACTCTGAATATTCATCAACAACACCTTCTAGAAGACACACAATAGTTCACATGATAATGACATGATAATTAAAAAACGAGAGAAAATCTATGAAAAAAAGGAAAATGTGACACTATCACATTTATATATTAATTTAATATAGCTGATAAAGTCGTACAATGTAAGAAAATATTCAAAAAGCTAATTTTTATACATTTATTTATCTCAGCACCCTAAGGTCCTGGACCTTTGGAAGACGTACGAGGAGCCGAAACCAACTCGCAGAGGCCCTTTTAGACGCTTTTAATGGAAAGTGGTACGAACCGGTGATTATCCCTGTACGCACTATGCTAGTGCATCCAAGGACAACCCCCGGTTGGTGGGAAACTATTGCGACATATGGAAAACTAAGATATAAGGCTATGGTTTTTGGAGTCTTAAGTGGACTGGTTACCAGGAACTATGTTAAGACTATGGCCCCTGCCTAAACAATGTTATTAATATCCATCGACAAAAGGCAGGGGGTGACTTGCACACTCAATAAATGGGCCCCCATAAACGGTCGCTAGCACGAAGTGACGTAGCAACAAGAGGGCAACATATCCTGAGATGCTTAAGGAGTGGAGAGGTATACCACGGCTATCACGACAATCCCGGAAGTACGGTCAAGATCCCTACCAGCACCTTACTGGATTATACATCCTTCTCCCGAGCACGTTTGCTCTTGCGAATCTCCACTCAAGCCAGCCAATAAAGGCAAGAGAGAGGTGGGAGCTCTGTTCCTCGTCAGTGTTCACTACGGCCGGCCAATAAAGGCAAGCCGGAGATGAAGAACAAGAATTTTCACAGGAGATCGGGTCCGTGGGGTCGCTAATGCCCAACAGTTCGCCACAAAACTGCCCAGCGGATTTCAAAAAGCTAATTAATTGTTAGTGTTACCACCTGTACTGAAGAAGTGATCGCATTTGCAACGCCCATTGATACAAATGTATCATTACGATGAACCTCGAAATCATGGCCATTTTTGTGTATTTGTTATATTTTTTAAATTTAAATCTAAGAACATGATATGTCTTACCTTCTGTGCTAAAGAAGTTATCATCAAGTGAAACAGAGTTATCTAATTCATTTATTGCATCTGCAAAAAAGAATATTATAAGAAAAATTGTTTGTGAATCGACATTGACTCATTAATTGCATTTCACAACACCTAATGGTATGGTTTTTCTACATTTACTTATAGATTTTCTAAGAAGTTACCATTTGGGGTGGGAAAATAGTTATTGCAGCTGCAGCGACCGGCGATACAGACGCCTTCACGAAATTTGAGTTTACGGCAAAGAGCGTTGCACTCCTGATGGGTGCATTTTCTTGATGATATTTCGGTGTCTGAAGAAGTTAGAGTGTGATTTTTTAGAAACAACATCAGCTCAGATAGATTGTTATTACATTTTAAACGTTGCTATTAAATAACGCAAGGAAACTCTGAGCATAGCCCTTTCCATTGCCCTTTGGGTGACTTTAAGCCTTCTGATGAGGCCCATTATTAGCGACCACGTTACGGAGCCATGCCATCACGTGCAACATGCACTGGTCATAGATTTTCGTTTTGAGACACTGTGGTAGTTAGACACTCGAAGTTAGACCTACCCAACTGGACTATCTGTTCCAGATAAACGTAATCATCCACAACTTCGAGTGTAAAGTCTCCGATCTTGATAGGAGTGGGTGCTACATGGACGTAAGTACCTAATCTAAGTAGATCATGTTTATTTGTTTTTATGACTGTAATATAAACTAAATACGTAGCAAGTTTATTAGAAATCTTACCACTTTCAATAAAATGGATAAGGAAGCATGACATGTTTAAAAAGGGCATTTGTCAGTCAGTAAAATGTTAAATAATTGTTTGAATATTACCTATTGAGTTAAGGAAATTGTCACACTTGCAGTGTCCATTGACACAAGCGCCGCCGGGGAAGCCAAGTCTGCGACATTGTTTTTCGCAAGCTCCGAGGTTACAATTGCTAGGTGAAAGTAATTCCACAGGATCAGTCATGGCATCCGCACCTGAAGAGAATTACTACAAAGTAAAAAATGGCTTACTTGTAAGTATTATTATTATGAGTCCATTGTGTCCCACTCCCACTACAGGGCAAAGGCCTCCCTTCCGTTATTCAACTCTTTTTTGTCCTTAGCTACTTCTGGCCAATCCTTAAGGTAGGAGTCCAAATCGTCACGCCATCTCCTTCTGGGCCTACCGCATCGCCAGCTCTTGCTGTTCGGAATCTAGTCAGTAGTTGCTTTCGCCCAATTTTAAGTATAGATACATTGTGACAGCCTATTAATTTTAAGTTCCTAATGTAATTTGTATTTTTGGTGTACAATAAAGAATATATCAATCTATCTATCTATCTACTAAAAGAGTGTCCATGGAGTTTCTTGCACGTTCTTCTCCGTAGAGATCTACGGTTTGGAACATGCAATTTAGCTTCACTTTTTTTTTTTAACTGACCGACATTTTGACAATTCAAAAGTGCCTGTAATTGGTCTATTTAAAATAAACGTTTCTGATTTCTGAAATTTTCGAAGATGAAGAAAAATCGCCTGCAATGGGGGCCATAGCCCAGCGCCGCAGGTGCCACTGATGTACATAATTGGTGCTGCTACACTCAGAATAGTATACTCGATAGGTACATTTCTTTAAATTCGTTATATCTGCCTCGAGATTTTTAATTATGTAAATAAACGTAAAAATAAAATACGTTTTTTTTGTTCATTCATTATAAATATGAAATGGAATAGAATCGAAAAAGTGAATTGAAAGCACGTGGTATAATCTCTTACTTTATAGATTTTGATTCTATTTGACAGGAGGATTATATTACCTTCTGCTGTAAGGGGTTTTCCGCATTTACAGTGACCCTCGACACAGGTACCATTGGTTTTAATAAGTGTGCGACACAGCCAGTCACACGCTTTGGAGTTGCATCTACTCGGACTCGCTTTGACTTCTGTCTCGGCATCATCTGTGATTAAAATATGGCATCGATTACAAAGTAATGTTTACCTAATTGTGAAAAAAAATGTTTAGTTATTTCCCGAAAGTTAAAAACCAGCGTGTGAATGGGAAGCATAATCTTTTACTATGTGGATTTTAGTTCTACATGACAGGAAAATCATATTACCTTCTGCAATGAGGGACTTTTCACATTTGCAGTGATCATTGACACAGGTACCATTTGTCTTATTAAATCTGCGACACAGCCAGTCACACACTTTGGAGTTACATCTACTCGGACTCGCTTTGACTTCTGTATCGGCATCATCTGTGATTAAAATATGGCATCGATTACAAATTACTGTTTACCTAATTGTGCTAAAATTGTATAGTTATTTCGTGTGAATGGGAAGCATAATCTTTTACTATGTGGATTTTAGTTCTACATAACAAGAAATCATACTACCTTCTGCAATGAGGGACTTTTCACACTTGCAGTGACCATTGACACAGGTACCATTGGTCTTATTAAATCTGCGACACAGCCAGTCACACACTTTGGTGTTGCATCTACTCGGACTCGCTTTGACTTCTGTCGCAGCATCATCTGTGATTAAAATATGACATTGATTACAAAGTACTGCTTACCTAGTTGGGACAAAAACATATATAATTGTATAGTTATTTTTCAGAACATAATAAATTACCATCAAAGATATTGACACTTAACACAGATGCGTTTACAACACAGGCCGTCGCAAGAAAGAAAATTATTTTAGAAAACATGGTTTCCTAGCTTCTATACTTTTTTTAATGTGTACTACTTCTACACAAAAACTTATGCTAATGATATAGGTTGCTTCCAGTTTAGTCTTTTTATAGGAACTATTGCGACATTGGGATTTCACCAGTGGAAAAGGATCCTTTATGTTTTAGTAATCTATGTTTAGTCCCGAACGTCTTTGTGAGTAACGCTAAACTGATAGGTAATTATTGGGTTGTGAAATAAACACTGATTTATCAGAACTTTAGAACGTGTTTCGTAAATGAGGGATCTTATCAACTATTGCATGAACAGATAGCAGCTTTACTTTTCTAAAGGACTTAAGCCGTGCAGGATGGTTCAAAACAGTTACCGTGGACCTGGAACGCAAAGGGCAACTGAAGGACACACGTGAATATTACTCAGTAAAAGTGTGATACTCCCTCTCGCTCTACATAGAGCGCGAGAAAAAATTTGATGATATCGACCGCCAAAAAAAAAAAACAGTACGTAAGCAGTTTGGCCCATTCTGTATAACTTTGAAGGTACTAGCCTGTAACATATACAACGTGTAACTGGAATAATGCATACCCTTATGCTAAAACGAATGTTGTATAATTCGTGTATAGTATTTTTATGTAAAGAATCTATGTTCTAAATTTCATAAATGTATCATGAAAAATCACGAAGTTATACGCTTGTTATGTTGCCTGGTTATCCGCACAAATATTTGGTCACCGGGCCATCCGGGTGACTGAGGGGTTGTCTTGATCCCGCACCCACCTGTGCGCTGGCACCTGATGCCCTGCCGTGACCTGCGTTGTACTTAGTGTCGGTGCTGTTCGACTTGTGATCTTTTTTAAATATTTTTGGGAAAAAAATCTAACATGGTGTAAAAATTATTGGAATCTAATGGATTACTGATTCTGAACTAACTATATTCAGGTTTCGCATATACTAAAATTAATGTGTTTAATGCTTTTAACTAGTGTTTTTTAAAGAAATTAGTTATCATAATTGCTGTCAAATAATATGGCAATCAACACTCCACGTTGGTAGCGCATCTGTATTGGTATCTTCTACGCACGATAATTAGTGCGGATTTCATCACGCATGCGGTATTGTCCTGCATGCAGAAAATTTCAAAACGCTAAAAACGCGTCCCGAGTGCGTATTCCACGCATTACGATAAAGGGCCTATTACACTACTCGATATTTAGACAGTCTTAGTCGATGTCGCGTAGTGTAATAAGGGTTAGACTGGTCTTACTCGGAACAAAAAATAAAATAAAATAAAAAAGCCATTTATTCTACTACATAATCAATCTCAAAATATACATCATTATTCCATTAAATTCATATTAAGCATTACTAATTCAATTCAATTATACCATAAAAATTTAACAAATTTTACACAAAATATATTACAAATTATGATAATAATACAATAAAATTCACAATAATAATAAATGTCAAATAAAAATGAGATAAATTAAAATACAATAAAATAAAAATCCTATAGTCAAAAATTAAAAATACAATACAATAAAATTCATGATAAATTTCCAAAATCTATAAAATTATTTAAGTAAAAAAAAAGTTGCATTTATAATTATTTCATTATTTTTGGTTTAGCATTTTTAGTTTATTTAAAATAAAGTTTTATCACAGTTTGTATGAAGTGTTAATCTCATTTATCTAAACTCAACGTAGTAGTCGCCTCTTTGGCGTAGGCCTCCCCCAACTCTTTCCAATATTTCCTATCTCTAGCTTTGGACATCCAGTCCGGTCCTAGCCTTTGTATGAATAGGTCTGCCCATCTTTTCCTTTGACGTCCTCGTGACCTTACTCTATCTCTTGGTATCCATTCCATGATTTTCTTGGTCCATCTGTCGTTCTGCATCCGACATATGTGACCCGCCCAGTTCCATTTCAGAGCCCTCACTCTTTCCACAATATCTGGGGTCTTAGTCCTTTTCCTGATCGCCTGGTTACTTATTTTATGCGATAGCCTTATCCCCAACATACTCCTTTCCATCTTACGTTGACATATGGCTAATTTGTCTTCTTCACATTTTCTCAACGACCAGCTCTGACAACCATAAGTCAAACACGGTAATATTGCTATTTCGAAGAGCTTTCTCTTGACGTTTATACTGACAAATTTATTTTTCATTATTTCTTTTAAGCTCCAGTATTTTTTCCATGCAATAGCGATTCTTCTATTTATCTCTTTTTTATTTTGGTTTTCAAAGGAAACTAGTTGGCCCAAATAGATGTATTCTTTTACGAATTCTACGTTTTGTTCCTCGATAGTTATAATACCGGTTTCTTCACTGTTCGTCAATATTTTAGTTTTTGTGATGTTTATAAACAGGCCTACTTTCTTACTTTCTTCTGTCAAGTGGTTTAACATAGTTTTCAAGTCTGTTATATTTTCTGCGAATATGACTATGTCGTCTGCGAAACGGAGGTGGCTTAGATATTCTCCGTTAACCTATAATCCTTTTTCTTCCCAGTTGAGTTTCCTAAAGATACCTTCTAGGACTGCTGTAAATATTTTTGGTGACAAAGGGTCACCCTGCCGGACGCCTCTTCCTATGGGAAACTTGTCTCCGTCACGTTCTAGTCTGATTTTTGCGCAGCCTTTTCTGTATATTTCTTGCAGTATGGTTATGTATTTCTTCTCAACTCCCTGTTGTTGTAACGTCTCCCATATTGAAGAATGATTTAGAGAGTCAAACGCTTTTTTGTAGTCTACAAAACACATATAAAGGGTTTTATTATACTCCTTGGCTTTTTCTATTATTTGAGTTACCACCTGTATGTGATCCATGGTTGAGTAGTTCTTGCGAAACCCTGCTTGTTCACAGGTTCTCATCTAGAGTTTTTGTTATTCTGTTCAGTATCAGTTTAGAAAATAGCTTGTAGATGTTTGACATTAAGCTGATTGGTCTGTAATTATTTAGGTCACTACTGTCACCTTTCTTGTGTAGGAGTACGATAGTAGAGTCTGACCATTATTCTGGAGTTGACCCATTTCTTAGTATGTTGTCAAAAAGCGTTGAAAGAACGGTTTGCAATGGTACAGAGAGAGATTTTAAAAGTTCGTTTGTGATGTTATCTTCGCCGGGTGCTTTGTTGTTTTTCTGTGACTCTATAATATACCTGATCTCGGCGTGTAGAACACTAAGATGTGAGGTCGGATTTTCCTCCACATAGTAGCTTACTTGTGAAGTGATTGGTTATTTGGATGTGTACAGAGCACTGAAGAAGTCGGTTGCTACCTTTAATATATCTGGTCTCTTTGTGACTTGTTTCCCGGTTTTATTTTTTAAGTTAGGTGCCCATTCAGATTTGTTTTTGAGGTCTTTGAAAGCTTTGCTCCTGTTTTTTGTATGTAATTTTCAAATATAACAAAAAATAAGACAGTCTAAATATCGTGTGCTGAATATTGCGTAGTGTAATAGGCCCTTAAATATTTGTTTGAAATAGATATTTGCGGGAGTTACGCGTGCGGGGCAACCCATATTCGTGATCAAAACCGCACGATTTTAAAAACACCCTTATCAGGAATTTATTAAAATAGTTATTTATTTAAATGATATGGAGAACTTACAGATAAAAAAAAAGATAAAAAAATAAAATAAAAAAAAAAGCCTTTTATTTCTTGCATTACAAATTAATAAAAAAGTAGGAAAAAGAAAAAAAAAATAATTATATACTTAGTTAATGTTATTTACAGTATTGTTTTTTTTTTTTACTTAACACTAAATTACTTATTATTAAAATTTATCGTAACTTAATATAACGAAGTCTAATTAAAGCAGCTTCAATAAACTGAATCCTATTCATGTGCAAGAACCCCTCCTCAGGCGAGGGTGAAGGCCTCCTCTAAAGAATTCCATTTATCTCTATCCTGGGCTATTTCCGTCCAGCAGGGCCCAGCTATTTTTATTATTTCGTCTGCCCATCTCGAATGTGGTCTACCTTTGAGACGTTTGCCGTATGGACCCTTCCACTTTGTTACCCTGATAGTCCACCTGTCATCCTCTAGCCTCGCTATATGACCTGCCCATTTCCATTTTAATTTTTTAGAGTACCTTAGAGCATCTTTGGCTTTGGTGATTTTTCTTATTTTTGTGTGACGAATTTTTTGTATTTTTTTAATATTAAGCATGCTTCGTTCCATTCCACGTTGGCAGGTAATGATTTTGTTTTTGATTTTGGATGTATACTTCCAAGTTTGGCAAGCGTAGGTTAGGCATGGCAGGAGGCATGACGTCATAACTTTTGTTTTAATATTTATTGGCATGTTGCTTTTAAATATTTCGCTCAAGGACCAGTACTTATTCCAAGTATTTTGTGCTCTTCGTTCTACTTCTAATTCATTCTGTTTTCTGTCGAAGCCAATTTGTTTTCCAAGATAAATGTATTTTTCTGTATATTTTAAAGTTTCATTGTCTACTGATATTTTTCTGTTTATGCTGTTGGACATGACCATTGTTTTGGAAAGATTCATTTCCAGTCCCACCCGTTTACTGGCTGCGTTTAGTGCATCAAGCATGGTTTGGAGTTGTATGCTAGACTCTGATAAGACAACTAAGTCGTCTGCGAAGCGCAGGTGACTTAAATATTTGCCGTTAATGTTGAGTCCTGCTTTTTCCCAATTTAATCTTTTTATTATTGACTCTAGAATAGATATAAATAATTTTGGGGACAGCGGGTCTCCTTGTTTCACTCCCCTTTCAATGGGAAATGTAGAACCAGTAGTTTCTAGTTTTATTTTGGCTTTGCTACCCTTGTAAATATTTCTGATTATTTCTATATACTTGTGTTCAACTTCCTGAGCCTGCAAAGCAGTCCATATACTAGAGTGTGACACAGTATCGAAAGCTTTTTTGTAATCAATGTACGCGATGTAGAGCGCTCTTTGCTTTTCCTGGTATTTTTCCATTATTAGTTCTAGCGTATGTATGTGATCGATTGTCGAAAAACTCTTTCGAAAACCTGCTTGTTCTATCGGTTGTTTTGCTTCTAATGTAACACTTATTCTGTTATTTATGATAGTAGAAAACAGTTTGTAGATACATGAGAGTAAGCTTATAGGCCTGTAATTTGTAATATCTTTTGAGTCTCCTTTTTTGTAGATTAAAATTATTTCTGACTCCATCCATTGCGATGGTATTTCGGCAGTTTCTAATATCTGGTTAAATAAATGTGTTAGGGGTGGAGTCAGTAACGGGTAGGCAACCCTTATGGCCTCATTCGTAATACCGTCTGGTCCTGGACTTTTATCTATTTTTAGCCTTTTTATTGCTTGTATAATTTCAATTTCAGATATCGGTGTTATATTTCCGCTTGTGTTTATATTTATAGAGTTTTCTATACTGTGGTCGATGCACTCTTTTACTTGGGCACTGTATAAAGCTTTGTAGAAATCAGTTGCTACCTCTATAATTTCTTTGCGATTATTTACGGTTCTACCTTCTCGGTTTAAGCCATCTATCCAGTATTTATTTGTTTTTAATTCTTTAAGAGCTTTTTTTGAGCTTCCCGCTTGTTTTAAATGTGTGTAAAACATAATTTAAAAAAACGGAGAAAAAGTAACGGAAACAGTAACACAAAACATAAATAGCATAATAGAAGAAAAGTTTAAAATTTGGGATGAAAAATACGAAAATCTCAAAGAAAATTTGGAAAACCAAGAGAAACGAATCTATTTCTTAGAAAAGCAGGCACGGAAAAATAATATTATCTTTTTCGGCATTGAGGAAACCGAAACCTCATACGAAATATTGGAAAACATTATAATTAACTTCGTAAAGGAATATTTCTCTCTAGTCCTAGATCACAGAGATATTCAAGAAGTCAAGAGAATCGGCAAAAAAGGAGAAAAGTCCCGTCCAATAATTGCTACATTTACCACACTTGGCACTAAAATAAAAATATGGAAACAGAGAAAAGAGGCACTAAAACAAACCGCATACTATATAACGGAAGACTACCCAAAGCATATACTAGAGAAACGAAAAGAGCTACAAGTGCAGGCTAAACTCAAAAGAGAAAAAGGCAATATAGCAAGTATTAAGTATGATAAACTTGTTATACAAGCCAAAAACAAAACCACGGGCAACAATAAAAGATTGTTGACATTATCTCCTGAAACACCAACAGTCGGGGGACCAAAAGCACAGGCCAACAAGAAAAATAAACACCAGGCACAAATAAGTGGAACTCCTAGTCCGTCTGAAGGAATTGTGAAGCCAAGCATGCTCAACTTCTTAGTAAATAAAAAGCAAACCAACACACCCAGCTCTTCGTGCAACAAAACTGATAACTCATAGCAACTACCGCCCCCTCCCGACACAGGCAACATGCAAAACACATCAACAATAAAAACCAAACCTCATCTTCCAACCCGGCTGGTCACCGTGGAAGATCAAGACCAAAACCCTCTAAAGAATAAATTCCAATCTTCCCCAAAAATACAAGAAATGACACAATCACAAGAAATATATAACTCTACAAACAAAACTAAAGATGTCCTCTACATATTAACTTACAACGTCAGAACATTATCTACTCACGAACGCTTAATCGAACTAAGCGAAGTAATCAAAGGAATTAAATACGATGTAATTGGTTTATGCGAAATAAAGCGCAACGCCACCCTGATAGAAGAACACAATGATTTTATACTATGCCATACGGGCCACATACCTGGTAAATATGGAGTCGGATTCATAATAAATAAAGTTCGCAAAGAATGGATTGAAAGTTTCACAGGCATTAGTGATAGAGTGACATTATTAAACTTAAACATTCACGGACTGGAAATGTCACTTATACAAGTATACGCACCGACTGAAGCAGCTGGAAAGGAGGAGATTAACATTTTCTACTCGAATGTCAATAAGGCCATAGACCAAGCATATCGGATTTACATAATAATAGGTGATTTAAATGCCAAAATAGGACAACCAAGAAAAAACGAATACTTAATAATGAAACCAAACGGTTATGGCGAAAGAAATCAGAGAGGCCAGAGGCTAATTGACTTTGCCTTTGAACACAAACTTGCAATTCTAAATACATTTTTCAATAAAAAACCCAACCAAAGATGGACCTGGCGATCACCAAATGGTAAACACAGAAATGAAATAGACTACATACTGTCAAATCGACCTAACCTTTTCCTAAATGTAGAAGTTTTAAACCTTAACTTTCCATCGGACCACAGGCCAATTAGAGCAACTCTGACCATCACAAAACAAAAGAAAAAACGCACAGGATATAAAAATAATAAATATTCATCACTGAAAGATGAGCAAGAAATAATAAATTATAAACAAAACATTTCATCTCACCTACAGATTGTAAATGATTGTCGAGGAAAAACGTCAGTGCAGACTTATTATAACACATTAACAAAGGCTATATCCCAGAGCTTACAAGACGCCCGAACACCTAACGAAAGATCAAGAGGTACCCATAAAGTTTTAAAAGAACGTACACTGGCACTTATTAAAAGAAGACAGGAGTTACATCACGCTAAGACCAAAACTAGAGCAACAAAAAATGAATTAGCTGCACTATACAAACTAATAAGTAAACTGTTTATATATATAAAACATGACTATAAAACTTACAGATCGAAGACTATCGAAAAAAAAAAAGATAAGAAACAGTAAGTTAAACTGACAGCCAATAACAAATCCTCACTTATGAAGTACAGGACAATATTAAATTTAATGGACAGGTACCTTTTTTTTTTTTTTTTTTTTGTTTTCGAGGGGAAACCTTCAAAAGGCGCCCGGACTTTGGGGATAAGTCCGGGGAGTGTGGGATTTTTACCTCACTAAAACCACCTCGGTGATCACCATCAACACGTAGAAGGGGCACCGTTACCTCTCAAAAGACCATTCCGGAACCCCTTCTGTGCAACGCCTGATACGGCACATCCCTGAAGAGACTGTACAACGGTCTCCCCTGAGCCTCACTGTGCACGGCAGCACGTGATCACTGTGCCACCGTCTTCCCTGGAATCAATTGATGGGCGAGCAGAGTCCCCACTCTGAGCGCCCGTGGTTCCAAAGTCCCACTTGTATTGGATGGTGCAAGCGGGGTTTCGGCGTGTTAAGCATCAGGGCGGTTGCCTCCCCGACGCCTTCTTCTCCGAGTGGGATCGGCTCTTTCACGATCTCGCTCAGCGGCCACCTTCTGGACCATCACGGTCTCACAGAAGGAAGCAACTTCCCTCCAGTTTTCTGACACCGCCAGCATAGCCCTCACTACTACTGGCAGAGACAGATCTCGCCCGATCCTGGCGACCAGGACTCGTCGCTCAATGGCCCACGCTGGACAGTCTTCCAGCGTGTGCTGTGCTGAATCCAAATTGCTATCGCAATGGTGGCAATTTGCCGTGGCCTCTCGCCCAATTCTGTTCAGGTACTCACCGAAGCAACCATGCCCGGTCAGCACCTGAGTGAGTCTGTAGGAGATGCGCTCTTTTCTTGTCAGCCAGGCTTCGAAGTGCGGCAGAACGGCTTCGACAACGCGCTTGCACGAGAATTGCGGCTGCTGTAGCCGCTCGCGCCACCTCTCGAGCGCGTGTCGCCGTTCCTGCCGCCTCAGCCTTACTACAGTGATTCCCGGCACGCTATTGCCACTTTGGCGTATATTACGAATCTGATTGTAGATTCTCGCGTCCATATCCGCCAGGATGTCCAGTGGCGGAAAGCGTGCCAGGAGAGTTGCCGCCTCGAAGGATACCGTTCGGTATCCACGTGCGATGCGGATGGCCATTTTCCACTGCAAACTATTAATTTTAGTCCTGCAGCGACGGACACCTGAGAGTCTATTTGACCACACAGGTGCTCCATAAAGGACCATCGATCGCACGACAGCTGCATAGAGGCGGCGAACTTCTTCCCGAGGACCCCCGAGGTTGGGCAGTAGTCTGTGCAAAGCACCCACTGCTTTCCCAACGCGGGGGACCAGGCGCTCGAAGTGCTCTTCGAAGCCCCACCGACCGTCCAGAGTTAGACCAAGATACTTTATGTATCGACCCACCTGAACTTGCGTATCCCCAACTGTCACTGATGAGCTGGGTGGCTCTTTGGTCCTCGGCAGTTTGTGAAACCAGAGCGCCTCAGTTTTATGAGGTGCTATCTCCAAACCCAGCTCGCGGATCGAAGCCACGACTCTTGCCACACCAAGCTCAGAAAGCTGGATGGTCTCGTCGTAGGTGTTCCCACCGGCCAATACCAGGGTGTCGTCAGCATAACAGATGATATTTACACCTATGGGGAGGTCGACGCGCAGGACAACGTCGTATGCAAGATCCCACAAGAGAGGGCCTAAAACCGACCCCTGTGGAACCCCACACGTTATCTACCTCCGATGAACGCTACCGTCCCGACTCACATAACGAATGTGCCGGTCGCGTAGGTAATCCCAAATGATGCGCTGCAGGTAAGGCGGCACTCTGTGGTATACTAATGCCGCCCTAATCGCATTCCAGGGCAGGGAGTTAAAGGCATTGACGATATCTATGCTTACCGCCAACGCCACCCCACCCTGGGATACTACCCGCTCCGACAATGAGCGAACGCGTAAGGCCGCATCGACGGTAGAGCGCTGCTGTCGGAAGCCATACTGGCTATCGGTAAGGTCAGGACCAACACGCGACAGGTGCCCGATGAGCCTCTCGGCAATTATTCTTTCGAATAATTTGGAGACCTCATCGAGCAAGCAAATGGGACGGTATGCACAGGGGGACTCTGAATCCCTACCTTCCTTCCTCAACAAGACTAATCCAGCCTCCTTCCAGTCAGAAGGGAACACGCCCGAACAGAAGCAGCTATTAAATAACTGTCTTAGGCGGTCCCCTAGAGCATCCATAGCCAGAACCCACGCGCGGCCGGGGATACCATCCGGGCCTGGTAATGGACAGGTACCTACAGAGAAAAGAACAATTAGTTGCTTAATACTTCTGATCTTAATCTTTCTGTCCTAAAAATATTCTTGGTTATTTTAGAATAAAAAAAATAACTATTTTAAAAATAGATTCTGAACATACTATAATTGATAAGATTTGTCATCACGAGCCATGTACATTCTAAGTAATAAGAATAAAGTAACTCCGTTGTTTCAAGACAAAACGTCTATTTTGTAAAAGTTAATCTTATAAATTCCAAAATATATAGGTACTCGTATTTTGGAATCTGAAAGTTGTCTTTATAATCCTTTAAGTCTTTATAATCTCTTCAGGATTTTCTGACTAGATTACAAATATTAAACTCACAAACATACCTATATACGTGTCATAAAACGTATACATCGTATAAATATGCATATCTACCGTGTAATTGTGTATCGGTTGCTCGCTAGTAACCGCTAGCTAAGTTAGCTAGCTAAGTTTATATTTCTGAAATGGGCTATAACACTGAAACTTTCCGAAAATCTCTCCATTTGGCTTCGTACTAGTCAAAGAAATTCAATGAGCTCAAAACTCGACTTTATTAGTTGTTTAGTTGGTAAAACTCTGACACACCCTCCAGCTCCACCCAGAGCGGGAGAAATCATTGGATGTTTTCCCTCCTTAAAAAAAGCTATTCAAGGGCCCTGTTATCAACCGACCAACTGAGTGGTCAGATACACGAGTATCAGGATGATGACATCAGGTACTTTAAAAGAAAAGAGTTTGTGAAGACAAATTTTATGAACCCACAATCTATGTGTCAACTAGTGGCCATCCAAGGACTTCGCTATCTATCGTCCAAGTCAGTCGCCAGATCCTCCGGTAAAATGAGCAAGACACGTTAAGATGAATCTAATGACCCATCCTCGCTGGTTTAAAAATTGTTATTCAAAAGTTTTTATATCCACTTTCTAACTCCATCTTCAGAACAGCTCCCAGTCATGTGAGATGGACCTTCTTGTCATTGATTTAATTGCCTTGTTCATTATTAACAGTATCTAAGTACTTGTAAAAGTTATAACACAAAAATCTCTCTCTTTTCCGACTTTAATATAATAATTTATCTTTGCCTTGGTAAAGGCTTATTAATATGTTACTGGTTAATCTTAATCAGCCAAATGGCTTACGTCCTATAAAAAAGTAAATCTACTTTCGCATTAAGTGATACTAGTAGGACTCATCACTTAGGTACGATACATTTCGTAAAGTCGTTCATATAGTACGTCATAAATCGACGTTTACTTACAATGTTTATTACGCACAACAATAATTACTTATCAGTTTAGCATTACTCACAAAGATCTTCGGTAGTGAACATGGATTAATGAATCACAAAGGATCCACTGGTAAAGTCTCGATGTCGCAACGGTCCTTATAAAAAGACTCCATAGGAAGCTAGCTGTATCATTAGTATAAGTTTCAGTGTTGATGAATGATAAATGATATTTATTTTGCAAGTAGGTTTTTTAAAAACACTTTTACACGTCAATTTTTTTTGGTCAATTTGAACTAGATGAAACCGGTGTTTCCTAGCTGACTACCCTGAGAAGAAACACCGAAACAAACTCAGTTGAAAGTTGAAAAAAGATACAAAAGACAAATAGTAAAAAATAAGAATAATATTTTGTTTATTTTGAGTAACATTTTGGATTTTGTAAGTGTAATCTACAGGTACTTAATATATGCTGTGTAAATGAGTGAAAGGTAAGGTGCGCCCTTAATGAATATGCGCCGTCTACGACTCGGGCTCTGTCCGGATCGTTACTGGATGGCCAGACGGTGAGCTACCATTGTTCGTCGGCTGCTAGCCCAAAGCTACGGAAGCTGGAAATCGCCACGATCCTTTTAGTTACCTTTTGCATTCTAGAACCACGGGTTTCTTTTTCAGAAATGCTCCATGGCTTTAGCGGGCATCGGCTCGGTCCTTACCAGACGGTCGGACGGCGAGCTACCCATTGCTCGTCGTCCGCAAGCCCAAGTCTACTATTGCTGCTAGTTGGGTTCGTGGTCGCAGCGGCTGGAGCATGAGGATGTCTGTTCCCTCACTCATGACGCACGCCGTCTCCTTCGCTAGCGTTACTGCTTCGCAAAAAGAACCGCATATATGCCCTAAACCAGAGCCCAGCGAAAGAAGTTACCGCCACCGATCGCCTCCATGAGTTTACACCTCCACCGTCAGTGCCGGATTAAGCCAGCACGAGACCTGTAGCAAACTCGATCAAGGGGCCTCGTGTGTAAGCCTAAAGATAAATAAAATAAAAAATTATGCACAATGATAAAAACGATGAAAAAAGATTAAAGACGTTATTTTCCTCATTTACCGTATCACTTACTTACTTTTTTTAAATGATACTAATTAATACCTGTAGTACTTTTATTTTATTTGGGTGGCTTACAGCTAATAATACAAAATATTATAACGATAAGGTAGATCACGATGAGCCATTTACAAGGCTCCACATATAATATGGGAGTATTGTTGAAAGTTACAGCTACAAAAGTAATTGAGATATACAAAGTTTGGTAGGAAGATAATACAGAAGACAATGATGTAATGCAATTACAAAACAATGCTTTTAGATATATCAATGTTTATGGATGCTAAACTGCTTGTAAAGAGATCAACTGAGGTGTGTTCTTTGAGTACATTGTTAAATGCTTTTGCTGCGCGAATCAAGTAAGAGTTACTGCGGTAGACTGTGCGTGATAAGGAGCGTGAAGAAGATTTCTAATTCGACAGTGCCAGGAAGGGTTCCCCCTTCCCCTTCCCCCGTTTAGAGATAGCTTTGACAATAATTCAGGGCAATCTATCATACAGCGTGCTATTTTGATTAACAAACGAATATCGGATATATTTCTGCGAGTTACAATAGGCCGCGAGTGGCTTTTGGAAGAACCTAGATGATGATGGTTTTATTGCATCCCCCGTGTGAACAAATATTAAAGGTAAAATTCTAAAAAAAAAACGATTATCTATTAAAACGATAAACCGTTATCGATTCACCTTGTTGGAGGCTTTCCAACGCTTCCCCTTCCGGTACGCGGTTGCCACTCCCGAAATTTTCGGCCCTGACTGTTCTGCGAGCAATATACCCAGCTGACTGCCACTCGAGCTTATCTTCATTCCTGATTCGATCACGCAAGGAAACTCCGAGCATAGCCCTATCCCTTGCCAAGCCATCTGATGAGGCCAAATTCACGTTCAGTGCCGTCACTGGTGCCGAGACTTTCGTTTTGAGACACTGATTTGACGAGAAAATACTGTGCAGCTTACTTAACGCTGACACGATAACTTTCAAGACTCACTCTTTTGGAAGCTCTAATGAGGTCATCGAGCATTGTAACGATTCGATCCGTCGGCAATTCGAAGCTGTGATATACATTGAAATTAATGCCTAACCCTCTCCAACCTAGACTCATGAAGACAAAACAAGACAAGGCTGTGTGTTTCGGAGAAATGACGTCTCCCTGCCTCACACCCCGCTGTAGGAGAATAGGTTTTGAGGATTGGGTTTGAAGTCAGACTGACATGGTGGCGTTTTTAAAAAAACACTTCAGCACATCGATGTAACGATAGACAATCTAGGTGAGGACCTGCGTCATGCGGAAGGTGAGGACACCGTGGCGCCTTTCCAGCCACTCTTCAAAGAGTCGCTTCGAAAGTGGCGTGCCTAGCGCTGGTTTGCGACAGTCGCTGTCTCCATACAACAATGAGATCCCGCCGGAACTCTGACCACCATGCGGCAGTGGAGTTTCGCCCCCGTGATGACCTCCAAATATCACGGTGGCAGGCCGGCAAGGCGGCTCGCCACTTCGTGAGAGGCCATACGGAGTCCTGGCACCACCCGTCAAGTAACTGGCGATACGTCCCTGTTTTTTATATTTCTAGGCGTCCAACTTTACAATATAGAAGTGCCTACATTTCTGACAAAGCAGTGCATACCTACAATGTTTATTTTACAACTAAATAATTAATTTTATCAGTTGAGCGGTTTATGATTAAAGTGGAAATCTTTTGCGAAGTTCCGATATCGCAACGGTATAAAAACACACGCAGGAAGCCAATATTATTGTATTATTTGCATTGGTAGCAGTAGCAAAGTAGTACATAATGTTTACTAAATTACTTTTGGTCCTTGTGGCTGTGTGCGTTGTGAAAGCAACTGTATTCACTGACAATGTCTTCGATGGTAAATATTTTATACAACTTTAATTTTTAATTTAAAAACTGTTTTTTGAGTTATTACTGTGAAATTCGAAATATCCGGCAGAATATTTACAAAATAATAAGCTGATTTTTGAAGTAATAAAAGTCAATTTATAATATAATCGACATTATTATATTATATTATATTATAATATATTATAGATATTATATTATATTATATTATATTATATTATATTATATTATATTATATTATATTATATTATATTATATTATATTATATTATATTATATTATATTATATTATATTATATTATATTATATTATATTATATTATATTATATTATATTATATTATATTATATTATATTATATTATATTATATTATATTATATTATATTATATTATATTATAATTATTGCATATTTTTATATAATAGACGATATAAAGTTCGGATTGTTCGAAAGTGTTACCGTGGCCCTGTCAAAGAGTTACTGAAGGAACACTTGGTGTTTAACAGTAAAAATGTAACACTCCCTCTCGCTCCAGCCAGAGCGGGATAAGTCATTTGATGACTACCCAGGTAAAATAAAGACACCAAAGTTGCTAGTAACCCAAAAGACTTCTAAGTTTTTTATTATCCCTGGTGGCGCGTGCACTAATTTTTGTTTTTTTGTTCATATTATGTTAGTGACTGAAACTTAAAACTAAGTTATTATAATATTCAAATGCATAAATAAATTAGTCAATTAGTTCATAAATCATAATATAAGAATAAATCATTTCAACAAATTCTCAATTTAATATTTCGGAACCGTCAAAGGCAAAAAAAAAATTAAGGAAAAATTGCTGTCATTTATTACAATTATTTTGTAATAGAAACTGATCCTGAGACCGAAGTTGCAAGCAATCTATGATAGTGCCTCAGCATTCTGATTCTTTTGCATTGCAAAAGGCAGTGTTGCAGCCTTTTTTTTAAGGTAGGAAATCATCCAATGACTTCTCTTGGTCTAGGGCAGAGTGAAAGGGTGTGTCAGACTTTTACTGACCAAAACAAAAAAAAACACATCTATGTTCCTTCTTTGCTCTTTGCGTTCCAAGACCGCGAGTTTGACCAGAGGTGACCGAGGTAGAGATGCGAGTGGCGGTACGTAGGCTTAGTGCCAAGAATACCGCCCCAGGACCCGATGGCCTGCCTGGAAAGGCCTGGGTCCTGGCCATGGAGGAACTCGGGCCTCGACTAAGAGGGCTCTTTAGCGCATGTATGGAGAGGGGCCAGTTCCCACTTCGCTGGAAGACGGGGAAACTGGTCCTCATTGCAAAGCCGGGGCGCCCTGCGGACTCACCGTCCGCGTACCGGCCCATCGTGCTGCTCGATGAGGTGGGCAAGCTCTTTGAAAGAGTTATTGCAGACCGCCTCGTCGCGCACCTAACACGGGTGGGGCCGGATCTTTCGGACGGCCAATTCGGCTTTCGCAGGGTGCGATCTACGGTGGACGCCATCATGCGCGTGCGAGCCCTCACGACGGGGGATGCGGTATCCCAGGGCAGGTGTGTCTTGGTGGTGTCTTTGGACATCGCCAACGCCTTCAATTCCCTGCCCTGGAGTAGCATTAGGAGGGCACTCCGGTATCACCGGGTGCCTGACTACCTCTGTCATGTTATCGAGGCCTACCTGTCGGACAGGTACATTATCTACCCTGGTCACCTGGGAGAATGGAAACGGCGAGAGATGTCGTGCGGTGTTCCGCAGGGATCGGTACTAGGACCACCCTTGTGGAACATCGGTTACGACTACGTGCTGCGTGGCGATCTCCCTGACGGGGTCAGCGTGGTCTGCTACGCAGATGATACGCTGGTCCTGGCGCGGGGAGAGTCATACCAGGCGGCGGTCGAACTAGTGACACGCGGGGTTGCGACAGTCGTGGAGAGGATCCAAGAGTTGGGACTCGAGGTGGCATTGCACAAGTCCGAGGCCATGTGCTTTCACGGCCCTCGGAACGCGCCACCACCGGGTTCCCAACTGACGGTAGGAGGAGTCCACATCGGCGTCGGGTCAACGGTGAAGTACCTGGGACTCGTTCTCGACAGCCGGTGGGATTTCGAGGAGCAGTTCCGACGTCTGGCTCCCAAACTAAATCAGACTGGGGCTGCCCTCGGGCGGCTCCTGCCCAACCTTGGGGGTCCAGACGCTTCCTGCCGGAGGCTCTGCGCGGGAATCGTTCGGTCCATGGCCCTTTATGGGGCGCCGGTATGGGCACCGTCGCTTCGAAAGCGACCGGCGGCCAAGCTGAACGCAAGTCAGAGGGTCATGGCCATCCGGATGGTGCGGGGATACCGCACGATTTCCCGCGAAGCAGCGAGCCTCCTTGCTAGCCAACCACCGTGGGATTTGGAGGCAAAAGACCTTGCGCGCATGCACGATTTGCGCATGGAGATGCAACGCCGGGGTGAAACTCCGCTGCCACGCCAAGTCGCGGCATGGCGGAAAGACTTCCGGCGGGATCTCATGGTGGAATGGCGACAGCGACTGTCGCAACCCAGTGCTGGGCACGCCATAATTATGGCGATAAGTCCCCTCTTTGAGGAGTGGCTGGAAAGGCCTCACGGCGTCCTTACCTACCGCATGACGCAGGTCCTCACCGGACATGGTAAGTTCGGGAGGTTCCTGCACCGGATTCGTGCAGAAGAGACGCCCGGGTGCCACCATTGTGTGGACCGCCCGGAGGACACGGTGGAGCATACGGTAGAGGTGTGCCCTGCTTGGGCAGAGCACCGCCGTGTCCTCGTGGGGGCGATCGGCGGCAGCGATCTCTCGCGTCGGGCCTTGGTACAGGCCATGGTCCGGAGTGAGGAGGAGTGGCAGGCGGTTGCCTCCTTCTGCGAAGCAGTAATGCTAGCAAAGGAAGCGGCCGATCGCGTGAGGCAACGGTCCTCACGCCCCAACCGCCGCCGGGATTCCGATCCCGATTTCCGGCCACCGTAGGCGCGGGCTTGCGGACGGCGAGCAATGGGTGGCTCGCCGTCCGATCGTCCGGTAACTGTCCGGACCGAGCCCAAGTCGTCGACGGCGCGTAGTGTTCCGCGCGCGCCTCAGGGAGATGTCAGCATCCGTAGGGGCCCAGCAGGGTCGAGGCCTACTGGGGCCATGGGTGATGCGAAAGTGATCCCCGGGGCCCTGGAAAAATGGCAAAGAAGGAACAGGAGTGGGTTTTTAGTCAGTAAAAGTCTGACACTATCTCTCGCTCCGCCCAAGAGCGCGGGATGTCATTAGATGATTTTCCCACCCGAAAAAAAAAAAAAAAAAAAAGACCGCGAGTTTCCCTTTTGGTAGTTAACCCATGGGTCCAGTAGGCTTCGGCCCTGCTGGGCGCCTACGGTTTTGCTGATACCTCTTTCAGGCGTTTCCCACGCTCGCCTGAAAGACTATGCGCCGTCGTAGCTCCTGGGCCATAATATTTCACATCGAGTTTTAGAAAAAGTTTTTGTGACAAAAATATCGCTACAGTGTCGAACTCTCTAAAAAAATCAGTTTAGCACCATAACATAATTGAACTATACCAATTTGGCAAATCACTAACAAAATAATGTATATTTGGTAGATGCATATCCACTCAATGATGCAATCAGAGATGAAATCGGAGAACCAAACAAAATCATGAGATCACATGGACGTTGATAATTTGAAATACTTTTGGTAGCTGCATATCTACTCAATGATGCAACCAGAGATGAAATCAAAGAATGAAATGAAATCGTGAGATCATAAATATGGAGGCGACATAGTTTAATATTATTTTAAAGGAACAAAAGTAATAGCATTCTTAATTTTGTTTCGGTTTTACAATTACTTCCTTTTTATTTGAACTTATTTGCATTTTCAACTATCTATATAAATTGACTACAGTTCCCTGGTGGCGCATGTGTCAATGGACGCTGCGAATATCACGATTTTGACAATGCCAAAAATATTTCGCAATCGTCTAAGGCAAACTCTTGTCCTACAATTTTTAAAGATAGCCCAATAAACCTTTACTTTTTACTAATATATCCAATCATTTGTTTTAATAGATGATGCTGAACAGAAGTCCTCTAACCTAGAAGACGTGGTTTCACGTATAGGTAAATATTTTAAGCTTTGTTTTCCCAAATAAATAAAATAAAAAATAAAATACAATCAACTGAAGAATTGCTATGTTATTTATTACAATTATTTTATAACAGAAAATGATCCTGAGACCGAAATTGCAAGAAACCCATTCAAGTGCAACGATAGAGCTTGTAATACGAAGTGTCGCGACAAAGGTTTTGTCCGAGGCGGCTGTTACCTCGGACGCTGCAAATGTAGACGCAATTAATGAATTACATACAAGGTATAATTTCTTTACAGTTAAACAGTCCATAAACTATTTTTTTTTTACCGAATTTAATTTTTTTTTTTTTACCGATTTTAAATTTTAGATTTTTAATTTTCTTTTGGTTTTAAATTGCATTAGGCAACAAAAATTAAACGTAGGTAATTGTGCTACTAAAACATGAAGTACTATACCCCTGTTAAAAGTTAAATAGGTTTTTCTTCTTCAACTTGTCAGTTTGTTAATTAGTCCCTTTAGAAACTGTACTCTTTTTACAAAAATTTCGAAATTAGTTTTTCAAAATAAAACGCACGTTTATCTGTCTGTTTCTTTAAATGTTCCTCAACTATTTCTATTTATAATTTTTCATGATTTTAAATCATATTTTTCCTTGCAGAGGAGCTAGTTGCCCAGCGCCTGTAATGCATTGCCTGGCATTCAATGGTGTCATCGTCACGAATATGCTGGAGGATGGCAGTGTCAATGCTACTAAAATTTATGAATTATATTATTTTGTAACCTGAATTGTATCACATATGTATATAGAAAATAATTGTACCGATATAGTTACATTATTATGACTTTGATATTTGTACTGTGCTGGGTAGATTCTAAGAATTATTAAATATATCAGTGTGTTGCTAACTCCCACCTTTCATTGATTCTGCATTGATGAGATATCACGAGAGATGTCAGCAAAATTGAAAGGGCCCAGTAGAGCTGATGCCTGTGTGGTCTTTTTTTTCCGGTGGGAAAATCATTCAATGACATCCCTCGCTCTTGGGCGGAGCGGGAGCGTGTGTCAATCTTTTACTAAAAAAACACACTCCTGTTCCTTCTTTGCGTTCGTCCCAGGGCCGAGTTTTCCTTTCAGAAACAAACCCTTGGCCCTAGTAGGCTTCGACCCTGCTGGGCCCCTACGGTTTGATGACATCTTATTGAGGCGCTTGTGGAACAGTACGCGCCGTCGACGACTTGGGCTCGGTCCGGACGGTTACCGGACGATCGGACGGCGAGAATGAAGACGATTGCTCGCCAAGCGCAAGCTCGCGCCTACGGGATCGGGATCTCGGCGGATGGGGCGTGAGGGCCGCGCCCTCGCGCGTGCACGTGCGGCCTCCTCCTTCACTAGCATTTCTGCTTCATAGAACTCACTCCTCCTCGCTTCGGACCATGGCCTGTACCAAGGCCCAGCGCGAATGCCTGTATGGTTTAAAAACGGCAACTAAAAAAAAAAACCGACTTCACTTAAAAAACACTAAAACGATCACAATAACGGAAGTCGGTGTTTCTCGGTATTGTTTGTTTCTTATTTAACACCGAGTTCCGAAATTAAAGTTATTTTGATCGTTTTAGTGTTTTTTAGTGAAGTTGGTAGAGTAGTAGGTTACATTGTTTTATTATGAAGTTCCTGTATCTACCTTCCACCTTCCGACTCCATCATCAGATCAGTTCGATAGTACCTTATAGACAAAGTGCATCTCATAACAATTCTAATAAGCCCAAACACGGATAGGATACATCGATTAATTACCGAGTTCCAGTGCTTACCTTCCTGCTCTAACATCATCGTCAGTTCTCTTCGATGATACCATTTTCAACATAACTATTCAGAACCATTTATTGATATGTATTGTCATAGTCGCTTAACTATCTTCATTGTGATGTCTATGTGAGGGTGAAGTTCCGTTGGCCATTTCTGGTCTTCCTCTGATGAAGAAGACTGATGTTCCACTTCATCAAATGTTGCTTTTTAACTGTAAATGCTTAAGTTCTCAATGAAAATACCAAAATCACTATATAGTTGCCTATAACATTTGAGGAGTTCCCTGATTCTTCATGGATTCCATCATCAAAACGGAATTTTGAAAAAAATTAGACCAATCTGGAAGCATATCATTTAAGAGGAAAAAAAATATTTGCAAATCTGTCCATAAACACAAGGTTCGGTAACACACATAAAAAAAAACAACCGAATTGTTAACCTCCTCCTTTTTTTTTGAAGTCGGTTAAAAACACCATTAGGTTTAAGGCAGTAGGGGTCTAAAATGCACTCTCATTTACCAGTAGAGCGCGAAAGTCATTTGATGATATGTGGCCTCAAAATAAATGGTGTAATTTAATTTTTGGTGTCATAACAATTTTATCTAAATGAGATGAAAGGTGCCGTTGTTAAAAAATGATTATCGTTGGCGACGCAACACATTCCTTGATGTGACCTGTATTTGCCTGACAAGAAACCCTCCGAGACTTCTTCGACTCCGGAACAACGAGGTGCTGACTATTTAGAAAAGCAACGATCTGAAATTGCCAAGCGCCACGTGTTCCAGCTGCGGCAATTCAACGGCCCGGCGAACCTTTAATAGAATATTTACAGGCGCTCTCAAGCATCTGGCAACTACATGCAATTTTGGCTAATATAAAAAATGTTGCAAAGCTCTCTACAAAAACTTATGAGATCAGTCTGTATCAGGTTTCATGAACGTCGCAATGCGATCAAGAATACTTGTCGATACAAAAATAGAATACAAAGAGGCAGTGGAGTTAGTGCTAGCTGTGGAAGCTGCAGAGAAGTATGCGATGATGAGCGGCAGTATGGTGCCGACTGTGATCTCAGGTGCTAGTGGCGAGACTGGTGGAGACGTACTACTTGTTGTTTTGTTGGTAAAGATAATAAACCGTACCTTATAAACATTAATAATAGATAACTTGGAAACCAAGTGTGAAATTAATACTGGCAGTCATGTTTCGGCAATTAATAAAGACATGTATAATCACTCTCATAAAATCATTAAGACAGATATTATTATATTACGTAGCTATGGCGTTCATGCATCGAATCGCTTGATTAAATAAATTCTCAAGTTTGGGTATAAAATGTAGAAGATAATTATAACAAAAAAAAAAAATATTGAAATTTAAATAAGCCACTGGCAGCTAAGAGATGACCAGTCTCAACTGACGGCGCCTGTTCACGAGCATGACATGTGCATAAGCCCCACTCAGCTCAACCATTTTGAGGGGAACTGAATGACCCAATAACACGTGCCCCCATCAGCGAGACATTTGAGTGAGCATGACAAACTCTCAACTGCCATGCTCGATTATGTCAAACAAGTTGTAACCTAATAAAAATGTTCCATGGTACTTCACATTCACAAAATTTGAGAAAAGTGTTTCTACATTATACAATACTATTGTTTCCAAATACAAAAACTAATGAAATATTACAAGTTCCATTAAAATAAACATATAAAATAAAACCCATGTTGGAAACCACAACACAAAAAGGCCAATAGCATCTCTTCCAATATTAAAAAAAAACACACAATTAATCAGTAGGCAAGTTTCTGTAGCTGTGGAGCAGGACCGGCATTTAGCCAAATATTTTTATCAAAGAAATAATCTTCCAATTTTTAATATGCTTGT
Source organism: Mythimna impura (assembly GCA_905147345.3). Taxonomy (NCBI): domain Eukaryota; kingdom Metazoa; phylum Arthropoda; class Insecta; order Lepidoptera; family Noctuidae; genus Mythimna; species Mythimna impura. The sequence continues at coordinate 9,015,144 of LR990347.1, read as the reverse complement.
CTGCATGGCATGCGTTTAATGCATGTTTTAAATTTAAACTCATTTAGATGGATAATCTCAAGTGGTGTTATTATAGAATTTTACACAGTACTCTATAAAAGAACTATGCATTTTAGGCAATCTGAATCGATGTTGACCTAATTTGTTCCTATTTCTAGTATTAAAATTTTGCCTGTCACTTATCTTAGTAAAAAGGTGAATATTTGTCCGAACATCCGTAATATTTTTGTTACGGACAAACGAGTATGTAATTAAAAACATTTACATCAGCGATATGACGTCATTAGTTTGATACGTCAGCTATGTACGTAGCTAGTGTACATAAGCTAAAAAGGGGAGCCAATCAGAGGCTTAACTAACCACCAACCAGAGTTATGGGAAGTATATAGGGCTATATACTGAGTTTTAAGAAGTAAATAATACAGAAAAACCGTTACGAATAGTCTGACTTTCTATTTGTGATATTCACCACTGCGTGGACCACCCGGAGGATACGGTGGAGCATACGGTAGCGGTGTGCCTCGCTTAGGCAGAACACCGCCGTGTCCTCGTGGGGGCAACCGGCGGCAACGATCTCTCGCGCCGGGCCTTGGTACAGGCCATGGTCCCAAGCGAGGAGGAGTGGCAGGTTGTCGCCTTCTTCTGCGAAGCAGTAATACTAGCAAAGGAGGCGGCCGCACGCGCGAGGGAACGGCTCTCACGCACTAGCTGCCGGGATTTCGATGCCGATTTCCAGCCACCGTAGGCACGGGCTTGCGGACCGCGAGCAATGGGTAGCTTGCCGTCCGACCGAACTCAAGTCGTCGACGGCGCGTACTGTTCTACGCGCGCCTCAAGGAGATGTCAGCAAACCGTAGGGACCCAGCAGGGTCGAAGTCTACTGGGGCCATGAGTTCGCTTCTGAAAGGAAAACCTGGCCCTGGAATGCAAGGCAACGAAGGAACTAGGAGTGGGTTTTAGTCAGTAAAAGTCTGACACGCCCTCACGCTCCACCTGATAGTTTTCCACCTAAAAAAAAGCCGACCCACCAGAGATGTTAAATGAGGATCCCAGGAAAACCGTGTTCTTGAGGAATTCGAGTTTCAATACTATTTCAAAGTTCTTACTTTTAACATTTGGTAACGCAAATCTTATGTATTTAGTTTTTTTTTTTCATTTAATACTAAATTAGTAACAGTAAACCAGTTTTGGACCTGCTGTAGACCGTTGCTGACGTCATCAAGGTTTGTGGAACGTTTATTGATCTTAAAAATTAACGTAATATGTGGTTGTTTTTTTAATAGATCATTAATACATATAAACTATAAAAGAAGAAAGGACCCAATATTGAGCCTTGCGGTACAACCATTTTGACTTTTAAACCCTGAGAATTGACACCGTTTCTTTGAACTTGCTGTTGCCTGTCATTTAAATACGATTTCGCCAAGCTGAGTGCAAGTTTACCTAGCCCATAATGTATTAACTTTAAAAGCAACGTTTCGTGATTAATGTAATCTAAAGCCTTTGAGAAGTCACAAAAAATTCTATCGCATCTTGGGATTATTCCCATGCTGCAAATATGTATTTTAATAAAGTGACAACAGCATCAGTCGTACAACGTCCTTTGGTGAAACCATGCTACTGATTGTGTAAGATTCTATTGGTGTTATAATGGTTAAGCATTTAATTGAGGCATAGCTTTTTCAAGCGCTTTACTGAAAACTGGCAACACGGATACAGGTCTGTAATTATTAGTGTCATTATGGTCGCCGGATTTAAAAAGTGGTAAACCCTACTGTATTTCATTACATCTGGAAAGACTCCTTGGTCCACACACAAATTAAATATTAAGGCCAAGTATGGTGCTATGGTCTCGATTATGGATGTGCATACTTTAATAGACATTTCATCGGTCTTCGGCTAATTTGATTTTGATTTGCCGGAAAGCCTTTATGACTGTCATAGGGCTTATATGTTTGAATTGAAATTCAACCGGGCAGCCTGGCAAGTTTGCTTTCAATAAAGTAATTGAAGCTTCAGGGGAGGAATGTAAAGCTTTCTGTTTTCCTAAGAGGTATATCGGTGAAATAATTTACATTCTCTCGGGCTACTTCTATGTTAGAGCTTATGGGACTCACTGCCTCTTTGTAATCTATTTTTCTGTCGGCAAATATTCTTGATCGAATTGCAAAGTTCATTAAACCCAATAAAGACTGATCTTTTAAGTTTTCCTGGAGATTAGAACACTATTAACATTTGTCAAAATTACAAGTCTTGCCAGATACTTGAGAGCGCTTGTAGATATTCTATTAAAGGATCGTCAGGCCGTTGTTGCCGCAGCCGGAACAAGTGGCGCTCGGGAATTTCAGATCGCTGCGGTACTAAATGATCGGCAACTAGTATCAAAGTCGGGGTTTCTTGTCAGGAAAGTCAGCCAAATACGGGTCACACATCAAGGAAAATGTTGCGTCGCCCACGATAATATTTTTTTTAACAAACCCCTATTGACTAAAATCTACTAGTCTCATTCAGTTGCTCTTTGCGTTCTAAGGCCAGGCAGACATCAGCCCTACCGGGCCTCTACAATTTTGCTGACATCTCTCGTGACATCTCATCAAAGCAGCGTCAATGAAAGGCGGTAGTTAGCAACACATTGGTATTTAATAAAATAAGTCTTAGAATGTACCCAGCACAGTACAAATATCATTGTCATAATAATATGATTTTATCGGTACAATTGTTTTCTCATAATATGATACGATCCAGATTACAAAATAATATAATTCATTAATTTTAGTAGTATTGACATTGTCCAAAGCGGCGCCATTCTCCAGCATATTCGTGGCGATGACACCACTGATTGCCAGACAACGGATTACAGGTGCTGGGAAATTAGCTCCTCTGCAAGGAAAAATAAGAATTAAAATCATAGAAAATTATGTATAGACAGAGTTGAGGGACATTTAAAGACGGAAAGAAACATGTTTTATTTTTATTTTGAAGAACTCATATTAGAAAAAAATTGTAGAAAGAGTATAGTTATTAAAGGCACAAATTAACAAACAAAAAGTTTAAAAGAATAAAATCCTGTTTTATTTTTAACAGGCGTACTTCGTGTTTTAGTGGCACAATTACCTACGTTTAATTTTTGTTGCCTAATGCAATTTAAAACCAAAAGAAAATTAAGAATATTATAATTTATATTCCAAACATAGAACCTCCTTCTTTTTGAAATCGGTTAAAAAGGATAAATAGTTTATGGACTGTTTAACTGTAAAGAAATTATACCTTGTATGTAATTTATTAATTGCGTCTACATTTGCAGCGTCCGAGGTAACAGCCGCCTCGGGCAAAACCTTTGTCACGACACTTCCTATTACAAGCTGTGTCGTCGCACTTTAATGGGTTTCTTGCAATTTCGGTCTCAGGATCATTTTCTGTTATAAAATAATTGTAATAAATAACAATGAAATTCTTCAGTTGATGGTATGGATAGAGCTTAAAATATTTACCTATTGGTGAAACCAAATCTTCTAGGTTAAAGAGTTCAGCATCATCTACTGAAACAAATCGATGGGTATATTAGTCAAAATTTGTGATTAGACTCGTTCTACCGTGTTTAAACTGAATAAGTTTAAACACGGCAGAACGAGAGTTTGCCTTTGACGATTCCAAAATATTTTAAATATTTTTGGCATTGAGGGAGTTATGACATTTGCAGCGTCCATTGACACATGCATTCATTGTCCCATTCACCGTACTGACTTCATTCACAATTCTTTCTATGTCCAAGCTATTTCTCTCTGGAATGCGGAGTGCATTCCATCCCAGGAAATCAGGATGGCAACCAACCCATTGACCTTCAAAGTGAAGGTTTGCGAATACATTCGTAAGAAGTGGGCTGTAGTTTCGTCACAGCACTAATTTTTTCCTTATTATTTGTTTGCACCAATTATTTCAATAGATTCGTGTGTTCTTCTTTTAATTTATTTTTTTCTTTTCGTTGTAGTTTGAGTAAATATGAGTATATATTTTATATAGTGTATTTGTAGTTTATAAGTATATGTTTCCATAAATAATTTTATAATATGTAATGGTAATATTGCATTTACCACAATTTGTCTCTGCATCACCCAAAGGTTGATTGGTATTAAAATGCCTTAAGGCATTAAGTCCGCCTCTGTACTCTTGTGTGCATAAAGAATAAAATAAATAAATAAATGCATCACCTTTCTTTGACAAACTTTCGAAAACTTGATCAACGTATACTCACTGACCAAATACTCAATTTGATTATAAAGGATTAGTAGTAACCGTAACGGAACTATACCTTGTGTTTTTAAGACTGTGCATCGGCATTGTCCAGCGACACAATAGCCATTCCCGAAGCCCTGTCTGCGACACTGCTGTTTGCAATTTGAGGGTATGCATTGTCTTGGATTGCTTGCAACTTCGGTCTCAGGATCATTTTCTGTTTCAAAATAATAAGTATTATATGACATAGCAATTCTACAGTAGAGTCTAAATATTTTTTCTTTTGACGATTCCGAAATATTTTAAATAGAAGTTGACACACTAGCGTTCATAGACACACGCGCCACCAGGGATGATTACAAAATTGGAAGTTGCTGTCTTTTCGTCAAAGGTGGAATAACGATGTAAAGGCAAAAGCGAGACTAGTGTGGAAAAGGAAAATCCATGACTGGGAACTGTAGAAGAATATAGGGGAGGCCTATGCTAGATCTTCTAAAACCGATGACTAAAAATATTTTTTTAAAATCTTATTATTAACTAAACAATGTATTAGATTGTTAATACAGACTATTATTATTATTAACTCAAAAAACCAATATTTAATTATAAATCAAAGTTGTATAAATTATTTACCATCAAAAACATTGTCAGTGAACGCAGACGAATTCACAACGCACACAGCCACAAGGACCAAAAGTAATTTAGTAAACATGATGTAGGTACTACTGTGGTACTGTTACCAATGCAAATAATACAATTGACTTCCTGTGTGTGTTTTTATACAGTTTCGATATCGGAACTTCGCAAAAGATTAGCACTCGCCAATCTTTTGTTAATCGTAAACCGCTTAACTGATAATTAATTAATTACTTGGTTGCAAAATCAAAATTGTAGGTAAATACTGATTTGTAAGTAATTTAGGAAGTCATATTGTAAAGTCGGACGTATCACCAGTTACTTTACGGGTATTGCCACCCGAACACCGCACGGATCACCGGTAGGTGATCCGTGCGTTGTCCTAAGTTTTCCAATTACGAGCTGCTTTGCCGGTCTGCTATTATGAACCACTAGTTTTTGCACACATGAACGACCTGCGCATGCAGGTACAAAATCGGGGCGAGTCTACATTGTTGCAACAAATCGCCGCATGTTCCGGCGGGAACTCATGGTTGTATGGAGACAGCGACTGTGGCAACCTAGCGCTGAGCACGTCATTGTCGAGGCGATAAGGCCTCTCTTTGGGGAGTGCCTGGAGAGGCGTCACGGCGTCCTCACCTTCCGCATGACGCAGTATTTGGGAAGTACGGGAGGCTCCTGTTTCGGAGTCACCAAGGTGCAGGCCGCCCGAGGGACACGAAAGCACACGGTGGAAGTGTGTTCTCGTGAAGGCGATCAGTGGTGGCGACCTTTCGCACCGGGTCTGGCATAGCATGGTCTCTCAATTTCAACTCTGGTTAAATTATTTAGTGGATATGCATTAGGGTGTCCCAAAAAAACAAATTTTTTTTTTTTTTACACCGCATACCTCTAATTTTATTTGAATGGTGTCAAAATATTTGTTAATAAAATTTTATGTACCTATGACTACCTATCTATATATATCCCGTGCCGACTTGCATCGAAATGTATTAGAACTTCAGTACTTTGGCGCGCCGCAGCTAACGTATCAAATGCTTGATAGTACTTATTTATTTAATTAATAAACGCATAATTTTCATTCTGTTTACATGTCAGTAGGATTACGAAGTGTAAGACTTCGTAATCCTACTGGAGTAAAAGGAATATTTTTAATAGGGGATGTAAAAATCAAATTACGGGTTCACAACTACCCTCTAATAGTATTGGCAGTAATGTTTTTTATCATTCTTGAAGTGAATTTATGTGTCGCTGAAAACGCGAATCTTACGATTCGATTATGCATTATTTATTGGGAAAATGCGCAATATACGTGACTTTTCCCAATTAATTATTTTCTGTGTTAAAAAACTAGTTATATTATTCCAAGTTTTGAGAGATCTGCAAAAAATGCAAACAATAAGTATTCGAGAAGCAAAGACATGTCTTTATGTTTTTGAGCTTGTAATAAAATTGGACAAATTGTTCGAAATTGCACGTGCCGATGCGTTTCAATTAATATCTAAAGATTAATAAAGATAAAATCTTCTTGTAATCATACCTTGTACATTGGAGTGTCTACAAAAGCATTGTCCACTGATACATATGCCACTCGCGAAGCCAAGTCTGCGACACTGCCTTGTGCAATCTGAGACGAAGCACCTATTTGAGTCATTTGGAACTCCGGTCTCAGGGTCATTTGCTATAACAAAATAATTGTAATAAGTGACATAACAATTCTTCATTCGATTGTATGGGCAAAGCTCAGAATATTCACCTGATTGTGAAACCAAGTCTTCCAGGTTAGACGGTGTCTGTTCAGCATCATTTACTAAAACAAATGGTTGGGTATATGAGTAAAAAGTAGATATATTTGGATATTTATTATCTACTAGCTGTTACCCGCGACTTTGTCTGCGTCAAGTTAGTAAAAATGCACAAACGTAATTAATAATTCTGTGCTTGTGATTCGTGCTAAAAACATCTAATTCAAGTAACGGCAATTAATTTCAGTAAATATATTATGTAAAATGTATTTCTTATGTCCAGATATATAATTTATTTTATTTATTTGGCTCACCAGTAATATAATACTCGTTCATGATATACATCAAATATATTACTTATCATCATCAATAAACAGAAACAGACATGTTGAGGTCAAAGTAGTTGATAAACTGTGGTTCTGCCACCTTTTCCAAAAGGAAAAGGTGATAGTTTAAGTTTGTTTTTGATTTATTCTATGATGAAACAACGCTGTATGATTTTAATATGATTGGTTCATTATAATAGACTAAATGCAGTGCAGTAAAAGCAGTGGTGGCCGAGTGGTAACGGCCCCGACTTACGAGTTGTAGGTCGCGGGTTCAAACCCAGCCAGGCGCATTACTTTGTGTAATTTATTTCATCACCACTGCTCTCGAAACGGTGAAGGAAAACATCGTGAGGAAACTGACATGTCCTAGAACCAAAAATTCGAAGACATGTGACATCCACCAATCCGCACTGGGCCCGCGTGGTGGATTACGGCCCATTCCCTCTCCTAGAGAGAGGAGGCCTGAGTCCCAGCAGTGGGAACATTAAAAGGCTGATTATGCTATGCTTATGCTAATAGACTAAAAGTGTATTAAACCGTTGTTTTCTTTTAACAACACTAAATAAATGATATTTAACGTAGGCTATAAAAAAAGTGGATAAAGTAGTTTTCAAAATGTTAAATTTTGCTAAAATGTATAAAGAGTCTGTACGGATCTTGTTCTGAAGTCAATACCCACAGTTTTTAGTGTCTGCACGTTTTACTTTTAGGAAGAAAATCATCAAATACCTTCCCCCGCTCTGGGTAAAGCGAGAGTTTGTGTCAGACTTTTACAGACTGAAACCGACCTGTGTTCCTTTAATTGCCCTTAGTGTTCTAGAGCTACGGTAACTTGCACGCGGCAGCAAATCTTCCTTCTTTTAGGAAAAGAGAGGACGCTGTGGTGTCTTTCTAAAGACACCACAGCGTCCTCTCTTTTCGCCTGACGAAGATCTCTAGGGCCAATGCCTGCTAGAGCTATGAGATTTTTCGAAAGAATTACCTCCCATAAGAATTTGCCTCGATGATATTTCTCTGCAGACTTTTAGCCGGGTCCGTTATGCAACTTTGGCGGAGGTGAATTTTGAAGGAGCATAATCGTCTTCAGCCCATCTTCAGCTGGATAACGTGCACTGATAGTCCACTACTGCTAGCGATTATTAAAATACTACAGAGTAACCTACGATGTCATCTTGCTCCACAACTGTACTTATAAAGAATTTGTGAAAAAATTGATGCAGTTTGATGTTGACTTACATCACGTCGAATTTGAAACAGACACCTCTCGAAACACCCTAATACCCCCTCATTACTCCGTGTTTGTGACTCCACAAAACTATAAAATGACAGCGAACAAATGTCGCAACCAATTGGGGCTGTGACTGACTCTGGCATCCGTCAGAATGTTGTCCCAGTGTTGATCACCACTCACTGACCACTCTTAAGGAAGTAACGTCCAGTTGTCGACTTAAGGCTGCAAGTAATGTAGGATACATCATACGTAATCAAACTATCTTCAGGAACGCAAACCACGTCGGGGCCTTGTGTGAAATATGTCTTCATGGGTTTTTCATGAAATTCTTAATGATCTTCAAGTTTTGGAATCTTTGAAATTAGGTACTTGTTCCATTGTGGTCAAGTCCGAGGGAGAGACTACTTGAAGTACTGGTAACCTTCACGAACTGCTCAAGAAGCATCTTTCTGTGATTAAGTACCTACCTATATTTGCTGGTTTTTTGGGGGTCCTTCCGAAACATCTACGTTCGATGAAGACCTGCGTCAGGCGGAAAGAGAGCCTTTTTAGACTTTCCTCAAAGAAGGTATTTGCTGCCGCAATTGTGGCGTGCAAGTTACCATAGCCCTGGAACGCTAAGGGCAACTAAAAGAACACAGGTGGGTTTCAGTCAGTAAAAGTCTGGTACTACCTCTCACTTTACCCAGAGCGGGGGAAGGTGTTTGATGATTTCCTACCTAAAAGCAAAAGGTGCACACACTAAAAACTGTGGGTATCGACCTCAGTATCAACTCCGTGACTCAGACTATTTATACATTTTGGCAACTGAAAACTACTTTATCCACTTTTTTTTGATAGCCTACGTTAAATAACATTTATTTAGTGTTGTAAAAAAGATAATTCTACGGTATAATATACTTTTAGTAAATCTAATGAACCAATAATTTTAAAATCATACAGCGTTGTTTTATCATAACATAAACCAGAAAGAAACATACATAAAACCCACTCCTGTTCCTTCTTTGTCATTGTTCCAGGGCCCCGGGAATCTCTTTCGTATCACCCATGGCCCCAATAGGCTTCGACCTTGCTGGGCCCCTACGGTTGCTGACATCTCCTTGAGGCGCGCGTGGAACACTACGCGCCGTCAACGACTTGGGCTCGATCCGGACGGTTACCGGACAAACGGACGGTGAGCTACCTACCCATTGCTCGCCGTCCACAAGCCCGCGGGATCGGAACCCCTCGGTTCGGATCAGCTAGGTCGCGAGGGTTATTGTCTCGCCCGTGCGGCCGCCTCCTTGCTAGCATTACTGCTTCGCAGAAGGAGGCGACCGCGCCCAAGGCCCACCGCGCTTTACACTATTACAAATCTTGTTATGATAAAATGACTGGACCTAACTGCGGTTTGTTTTCGTAAATATTTTTGGCATTTACGAAGCAATTAATTAGAATTCAATAATTTTTATAAATAGGTCTAGAAACATTTGCTGATTTCGTGATAACGCCATCTATTGCTGAAAAGCTTAACCTTACCTTTATCACACACTGAGGCTCTACCACGAGCTCATAACGTGATCCATTTTACGACCTAAACCGGACTGTTAAAGGGATGGAGCTATATAGGGTGTATAGCTCCATCACTCTTTTTCGCTCGTACGTCTGACATTTTGACATTATCATGGTAAGGCCCCTGGCCACCTACCGAGCGATAGTTAAATAAATAGTTTGACAAATTTAATTCGTGTGTTTGCTATTCAAAGCCAGATGGCGTCACTGAGGCATAGGATGACAGTTTTTCTAAGACATTTTTTCTGATAGCCGCTCTATTCTATCTCTTTAGATCTCTTTGTAGACGTTTGAATGCATAACCGCTGGATTTCTGTCTTGTATAGTGAAGGTCAGTATAATCTGCCAAACTGCTTCGAAAGTGCTGATGTAGAAACCAGACTGTCGATAAAAATGAACGCAAAAATATGTAAAAAGAGTTTACAGTAAAATAAAAACTATCACAAAAGAGAAACTGAGTTTTGAACCACTATCCCCTTACGTGCCGATCTAATCTAGACACGATTGCACTACGGTGTTCGTTGACTTATTTGTAAAATAGGTGTTCTTATATAAACGTCATCATTGTCTGCTTAACCCTTTGTCGATGATAGCGTGATGATTTTCATCTCAGATATTAAATTTGTAGCTAAATGAAAAAAAGAAATATTATTTTCGTTTTTCACTTAGATTTTATTACATGTTTGATTACTTTTTACAAAAATATGGAGTAAAAATGTCTAAGATGTGTTAAAAATATGTTAAAAGTCCTATTATTATTGTAATCGAAGTACCGTCGCATATTATATACAAAAAAGACGACAAAATACTCACAAAAATTATTACTATAACTGGGGATCGAAGTCACGGCAAATCGTTCAATACCGACATTTTGGAATATTGCTCACCCCCCATAGCAAATAGCGTGATAATTTATAGCCTATGTCCTTTCTCAAGCTCTATTCTATCTTTGTACCAAATTTCATCAAAATTGGTTCAGCGGTATAAGCGTGAAAGCGTAACAGACAGACAGACAGACAGACAGACAGACAGACAGAGTTACTTTCGCATTTATAATATTAGTATGGATTAACTGTTACTCGCGATTTCGTTACTCCCCTTTTTATATCCTCCCGTGGAATTAAGTCCCGTTACCGCAGTAAAACGAAAAGTAGCCCAAATTACTCCTTGTAACATCAACGACGAATTTAAAGACTGAGCCCAAACCGTAGGCAGCGCGTCGTGTACTAAGCGTTCCTCGAAGAGATGTCAGCAAAACCGTAGAGCCCAGCAGGGCCGATATCTACTAAGGTCATGGAAGGACTTCTGCAAAGGTAACCCGTAGTCCTGGATCGCAAAGGGCAACTGAAGAAACCTAGGTGTGGTTTCACTCAGTAAAAGTCTGACACGCTCTCCCTTTGCGCCCTAGTGCGGGAGAAGTCATTACATAGAAAGAAAGAAATTAAAACATTTTATTTGACGGAACAAGGCGCAAATTTAGAACTACCCCGGGAATCAAGATGTTCTCCCCATCACCGGAATTAAGTCCCATTCCAGCAAGAATATAAAAAGTAGCTTATGGTACTCATTAAATATTAGCTATATCCCAATGAAAGTCCCGTCAATAAGCAGCCCAAGTTACTCCTTGTAAAATCAGCTATCCGTCAGTGAAAGTCCGTTAAAGTCGGTCCAGTCGTTTCGGCAATATCTCCTATCTCCGGGAATTAAGATAAACTCCCTCCCGCGAGAATTAAGATGCCCCCGCCTTCGAGAATTAAGTCCCGTTCAACTAATACCTTTAATAATTTATTTTATTTATATTTACACGATTATTTCAAAAACACAACTAAAATAGATATGTGGGGTTCGAGTGCTTAAAGAACTATCTAAACGCTTAGTTAACACTTCGCGTGACCCAAGGGCTGGCTTTTACCTCGGTCAGAGATTAAGCATTGCCATACAACGTGGCAATACCGCTAGCCTTTTGGGCACACTTGCAGTTGACAGCGATGCGGAGGAGTTTTATGACGCCATATTTTAGTTAGGAGTAGCCTTTAGTGTATATATAGTTTTAGTGTAACCAACTTGAATAAGCGACACATGGAAGGAAAATTGGATAACCTTTCGAAAACTTAATCAGCGAGTTCACACTGACCAATAAGTATTCGATTAAAAAAGATTAGTAGTTGATGATCTCTTTCACCACAACGGAATCATACCTTGTGCAATGGAGTGTCTACAAAAGCATTGTCCACTGATACATATGCCACTCGAGAAGCCAAGTCTGCGACACTGCCTTGTGCAATCTGAGACGAAGCACCTATTTGAGTCGCTTGGAACTCCGGTCTCAGGGTCATTTGCTTTAACCAAATAATTGTAATAAATGACATAGTAATTCTTTAGTTGATTATATGGGCAAAGCTCAAAATATTTACCTATTTGTGAAACCAAGTCTTCTAGGTTCGAGGGCTTCTGTTCAGCATCATCAACTAAAACAAATGGTTGGATTTATTAGTAAAAAGTAGAGATATATTTGGATATGGAGCTTTAAAATCGATAGAACGTCAATTTGCCTTCGACAATTTGCAAACATAGAAGGCCTATTATTAGTTTTTGTAGTATAAATTAATACTACAACTATAAATTAATACTACAACTGACTTTTATTTATTGAAAAATGAGATTGCTTTGTTTGTAAATATTCTGCATGATATTTCGAATTTCACAGTACTAGTTATTAAGAATTTTACAATAATTACTCAAAAAAACAAAAATTTAATTCATTTAAATCATAGTTATTTAAATAATTATTTACCAACAAAAACATTGTTAGGTAACACAGACGCTTTGACAACGCACACAGTCGCAAGGGCGAATACTATTTTACAAAACATGATGACTTTGGTACTCTTGCCAATGTAAATAATGCAATTGGCTTCCTTTGTGTGTTTATATACCGTTGCGATAACGCAACTTCACCAGGGCCAATCTTCTGTTAATCTCAAAAAGTTAAACTGATAAATTAATTAGGTCGCAAAATAAACAATAATATACGTAAATACTGATTTGTCAGAAATTGAAAGTGAAAGAAAGGAAAGAAGCTCGCCGTCCAGCCGTCCGGTAAACTTCCGAACCGAGCCCAAGTTGTCAACAGCGTGTAATGTTCCAGGCGCTCCTCAAAGAGATGTCAGCCAACCTTTGGGGCCCAGCAGGGCCGATGCCCGCTAGGGTTACGGGGATTTTCAGAAAAGGAAACTCGTGGTTCTAAACCGCAAAGAGCAACTGAAGGACACACCTATGTGGTGTCACCATTGTGTGGACCGCCCGGAGGACACGGTGTAGCACGCCGTGTCCTCGTGCGATCGGCGGCAACGAACTCTCGCGCACTAGCTTTGGTACAGGCCATGGTCCGAAGCGAGGAGTGGCAGGCGGTCGTCTCTTTTTGCGAAGCAGTAATCCTAGCAAAGGAGGGGGCCGCACGCGCAACCGCCGGGATCCCGATCCCGATTTCCGGCCACCGTAGGCGCGGGCTTGTGGACGGCGAGCAATGGGTAGCTCGTCATCCAACCGTCCGGTAACCGTCCGGATCGAGCCCATGTCATCGACGGCGCGTACTGTTCCACGCGCGCCTCAAGGAGATGTCAGCAAACGGTAGGGGCCTAGCAGGGTCGAAGGCTACTGGGTCACGGGAAGTGTGAAAGTGAAACCCGGGGCCCTAGAACGAAGGCTAAAAAGGAACAGGAGTGGGTTTTTAGTCAGTAAAAGTTTGACACACCCTCTCGCTCTCCCCAAGAGTGGGGGATGTCATTGGATGATTTTCCCACCGAAAAAAAATACACAACTAGACACAATATTTTGACGATGTAGGTACAAACATGAACTAAACGCATTCTACTGAGAATAGAAGTAATTATTTTATTTAGTTTCAGCTCGAAAGAGAAGATATCTGTAAACATTAGTAATACTTCCCCTTGGATGCTTCCAAGGGGAACGAACCAAAACCTGTTCCACGCTACTATTAAATATGTTTTAGCTAAATAAAGTCATCATCATTATCATTTCAGCCTAAAGATGTCCACTGTTGGACATAAGCCTCACCCAAGCGACACCACAATGACCGGTCCTGTACGATTCGCATCCATCGGATTCCCACTAACCTCACCAGGTCATCGGTTCACCTTGTGGGAGGCCTTTCAACGTTGCGTCTTCCGGTACGTGTTCACCACTCCAGAACCTTTCATCCCCATCAGTTCTGCGAGCAATGTGCCCTGTCTACTGCCACATAAGTTTGGCGATTCTTCAAGCTATGTCGGCAAACTTGGTTCTCCTGCGGATATCTTCAGTTCTGATGTGATCATATCAGGAAACTCCGAGCATAGCCCTTTCCATTGCCTTTTAGGTGATTTTAAACCTTCTGGTGAGCCCCATTGTGAACGACCACTTTTCGGAGCCATAGTTATTACTGGCAACACGCACCGGTCATAAACTTTCGTCTTGAGACACTGTGGTATGTTGGACGAGAAGATGCCACGCAGTTTCCCGTACGCTACCTAGCTGAGTCGAATCCGACGATTGACCTCTTTCTCGAAGTTTCTCGAGTTCGGAAATTACTCATCCACAACTTCGAGTGTAGAATCTCCGATTTTGATAGGAGTGGGTGATACATGTATGTTGACCAGGACTTTGGTTTTGTCCATGTTCATTTTAAGTCCTACACTTTCGAAAGCTCTACTGCGGTCACCGAGCATTGTACTGAGATCCTCATCATTGTAGTCTTAGCCATAACTACTATGTCCTTGGCAAAACGAAGATGACTGATGTACTCGCCATTGACATTAATGCCTAGCCCTCTTCATCCCAGAACCTTGAAGATATACTCCATTGCGGCCATGAACATTTTCGCAGAAATGAGATGTCCCTGCCCCGAACGAATCAAAGGCTAAACAAATAAGCCCTCCCTAGCCAAGTTACAACCGTTTCGTTTCGATTCTTTTTTCGTTGATCGCTTCGAGTAGGTCACGCCTTCTATTTTTTGTTCTGACCACGTGACTGAGCGTTGAGATGACGTTACAATAAAGGAATCGGAGGTGTGGCCTACTCGAGGCGATCGATGAAAAGAGAATCGAAACGAAACGGTTGTAACTTGGCTAAGGGGGAAGGTCATGTAAATAATTTATGATATGAGATATCAACCACTCAAATCGCCTCATTAGCCAATCTTTCAGCACTGTCATTTCCACAAATGACAACGTGACATGGAATCAATGCAATAACAATACTGTAATCCTTACCTTACACGTTAATTACAATATCCTAATCATACAGATAATCAGACATTGTTTATTATTTTTAAAAAGAAAATATGAAATTAATTAATTAGAAATTGCCCTGTGCGATAAGACCGCCCATTGTACACTTATTTTTAATTATGTTTGTCCTGTATTTTTGTTTATGTGGTGTACAATAAAGAATATAATAAATAAATAAATAAATATGATAAGGCTTGCAATGCATTTAAACAGTCTGAAAATGATTGCTCTTGATAGTCTTTCAAGGATCACGTATGCCATAGCTTAGAAGATTTGTAAAGTATTCTCCAGTAAAAACGGAAATAATGTTTGGAAGCACTGGTATACAGGGTGTCCAGTAATTAATGGATAACGTTGAAATTACTTATTATAGTAGAGCTTATAACCATTCAGAAAAAAAAATACGAATAAATTTTGTGACGTAACAACATATTTTCTGTTTTCAGATTTATTCCTATACTTGTGTTATAAGACCTTGTTTTAATCAAAATTTCAGGATTTTGGGTCAACGGAAAGTACTCTAGAATTTTGGTTGCCTTGAGTGTCGAAATATACGTTTATTGTGACATAAACGGCCATGTCTTTTTTTTCGTTAATTTAGAAGTTTTATTTTTTCATAGCTTCAAGGGACCGCAGGCCTATGAGTATATGGTTTTGATTTCAACTCGATACAGACTCGACAGACAGACTGGTGAAAACAATTAAAAAAAAAACATTCATAAAAACAACATTTAACATTAAGAATACTTTATTTTACACTCATTTACAACAAATGTTCAAATTGTTGGCCCCCCATTCTTATGCAAGCCCTACATCTGCGGATGAATGTTCTTCTGAGCAATCTTGTGTACTGTCGATCACTTTTATTTTTGATGCGGCTGCTCTGACATGGCATCGTAAGTCTTCCAAAGATCGTACGGGAATGGGTGGATTTTTTTTATTGGGACTGACGTACAGGAAAACGTCAGTCCCAATAAAAAAATCCAATGGATTTTAATCAGGTGAACGTGGAGGCCACAAAATTGGCCCTAGACGCCGGAAATATAGACAGAGTAGATTTTTTTCGTATTTTAATTTTAATTTTATAGTATATATATAATAGTATACATATATATGTGAAAAAATCTATGATAAGTATATATATACATAATTATATTATCTATAACTAGAATATATTCGTTTAATGGCAGAAGTAGGATTTGATATGTCGGAGCTTTTTGAAAGCTCATCTTTATGACGCCAGTAGTTGAAGGACACCACATTCTCGGCAAGCAAACACACAAAGTATGCTCGCGAAATTCTACCTGTAGACAATTTATCGGACTTGACTTGATCGCACCTGTTATTTTCCTTGGCGCCTTTATCTGTAAGATGTCTAATTTTATTAAAGGGCCATGAAATTTCCAAGATGCAGCAAAAATGTGGTGTAGTCTAATACACGTCTAATAAGCGCGTTATACAAAATTGTAAAACGATGAGCTCCCCGCCAAACATAAGTGAGGCATCGTAAAATATTTTTAAAAAAATGCTCATCTTACCAAAACGATATTTACGTCCAGTAAGTTTAGTATTTTTAGATGGTGATACTACAAACCAAATCAAAATAAAGTTTTTACTAATATCTTCAACCATCGATATAATATGTACTAACATAGATGTCAATGTCTTCAACCAAATTACCGGAAACACAAAAAAGCAATTCATTCAATATATTGCAAGTTATTAGTATTACGCTTAACAGCAGATTCCAGAGCACATAACTCGCAGAACACATGGCCGTTGGGACTGAAAGGTTCTGGTGTGGCGACCGCGTACCGGAAGGCGCAGAGTTGGAAGGCTTCGTGACTAAACAGTGACGGCAGCGGCGGCGGCAGAAATCAGAAACGTTTATTTCAAATAGACCAATTACAGGCACTTTTGAATTGTCAAAATGTCGGTCAGTCAAAAAAAAATACAAGTGAAGCTAAATTGCACGTTCCAAAGCGTAGATCTATATGGAGAAGAACGTGCAAGAAACTCCATGGACACTCTTTTAAATCATCTTATGAGTTACATAAATCTTGGTTACATATTTCTTGTCGCTTCTAATATCGGCGGCGGAGCAAGATGCAACGCACGCATTATATTAGCAGCTGGTGACGCACTGCAACTTCATCATCATCATTTCAGCCGAAAGACGTCCACTGTTGGACATAGGCCTCCCCCAAGCGTCTCCACAACGACCGATCCTGTGCGTCTCGCATCCACCGCATTCCCGCGACTCTCAACAGGTTGTTGGTCCACCTTGTTGTCCAGGTTGTTGGCCTTCCAACGCTGCGTTTTCCGGTGCGTGGTCGCCACTGTAGAACTGCAACTTGCCGACTTAAAACTGCTGATGGATGCATTTTGCGCTCCGTGACGAATATTAACGCTAGAGGTATTAGGTGCCCAACTTTCCGAAACAGCGTTACGCAACAACTCAACTTCGGCAGGCAGTGTACCTATGATATTATTGGACTCCTCAAACTTGTAATGTAACTCGGCCATTCTTACTTTCAGGGATGTTATGTCCTTCAGTATCCTGGTGACGCCGACAAGGTGGGTGGAGTATTCAGGTGGGTATAGTAGTCAGCCTAATAAAGAAGGTTATGAAGTTGGCCTGATTTAAGTGTAAGTAAATGACTTAGAGAGAACATTCGGCTCTCTCTTTGGCTATTTGCCATTTATTTGGATTATTTGAAAGAGTTGCAGTGACCCTAAAACGCACCTTTCGCTCCACCCAGAGCGGGAGAAGTTATCTATCTAAAAAAGCCGCCATATAGTATAAAAATATACATATGTAAAAATGAAATTTACTGAAACTTGAAAACGGAGAGCACCTAAGATGCTCCCTTTAGGGACTCCGTAGAAGGTTGTGTATTCGACACTAAGTGGACGCAATTTCCGCTGTGAGGGATGATCTTTAATAATCTAATTAGGACAGGACACTGGGAATAGTAAAGTTACCGACATAGCTCGAAGAATCACCAAACTTAAATGGCAGTGGGCAGGGCACATTGGTCCTAGAACGGATGGTCGATGGGGCCGAAAGGTTCTAGAGTGGTGACCGCGCACCGAAGCCGCAGCGTTGGAAGGCCTCCCACAAGGTGGATCGATGACTTGGTGAGAGTCGCGGGAATGCGATGGATGCGAGACGCACAGGAGCGTTCGTTGTGGCGATACTTGGGAGGCCTATGTCCAACAGTGGACGTCTTACGGCTGAAATGATAATGATGATGTTGGCTGGGAATAGAAACTGCAACAAACTCTAGAAAGAACTGGAAATATGCATAAACATCAATTTAATTTGTCTAAATTCTTTGCTACCAACGTCTTCTAGAGTTTTTGTTATCTACGGTCCAGGTCAGTCACGTTATCGGATAAAATGAATATATGAATGATTCGATGGGGGTGTTAGTAAGCAAGTTCCCTGAACTTGGTTGGTTTAGTAGTAGTAAATAATGAGTTTCACATAAACATTGCAAAGGCAAAAAGAAATTGGTACCTATGATACAGTTAACTGAATCATAGGTACCTATTTCTTTTTGCCTTGCACTGTATTTTTAACCGACTTCAAAAAGGAGGAGGTTCTATGTTCGGTTGAATGTATGTTTTTTTTTTATGTATGTTCACCGATTTATCGGTCAATTGTGGACCGATTTTGAAACTTATTTTTTGACTAGCTGTTACCCGCGACTTTGTCTGCGTCAAGTTAGTAAAAATGCACAAACGTAATTAATAATTCTGTGCTTGTGATTCGTGCTAAAAACATCTAATTCAAATAACGGAAATTAATTTCAGTAAATATATTATGTAAAATGTATTTCTTATGTCCAGATATATAATTTATTTTATTTATTTGGCTCACCAGTAATAGAATACTCGTTCATGATATACATCAAATAAATTACTTATCATCATCAATAAACAGAAACAGACATGTTGAGGTCGAAGTAGTTGATAAACTGTGGTTCTGCCTACCCCTAAAAGGAATAGGTGAAGGTTTAAGTTTGTTTTTGGTTTATTCTATGATGAAACAACGCTGTATGATTTTAATAATATGATTGGTTCATTATAATAGACTAAAAGTGTATTATAAACCGTTGTTTTCTTTTAACAACACTAAATAAATGTTATTTAACGTAGGCTATAAAAAAAGTGGATAAATAAGTTTTCAAAATGTTAAATGTTGCCAAAACGTATAAAGAGTCTGTACGGATCTTGTTCTGAGGTCATACCCACAGTTTTTAGTGTCTGCACGTTTTATTTTTAGGAAGAAAATCATCAAATACCTTCCCCCGCTCTGGGTAAAGCGAGAGTTTGTGTCAGACTTTTACAGACTGAAACCAACCTGTGTTCCTTTAATTGCCCTTAGTGTTCTAGAGCTACGGTAACTTGCACGCGGCAGCAAATCTTCCTTCTTTGAAGAAAAGAGAGGACGCTGTGGTGTCTTTCAAAAGACACCACAGCGTCCTCTCTTTTCGCCTGACGAAGATCTCTAGGGCCAATGCCTGCTAGAGCTATGAGATTATTCGAAAGAATTACCTCCCATAAGAGTTTGCCTCGATGATATTTTTCTGCAGACTTTTAGCCGGGTCCGTTATGCAACTTTGGCGGAGGTGAATTTCGAAGGAGCATAATCGGCTTCAGCCCATCTTCAGCTGGATAACGTGCACTGATAGTCCACTACTGCTAGCGGTTATTAAAATACAACAGAGTAACCTACGAT
Organism: Mythimna impura; assembly: GCA_905147345.3. Classification (NCBI taxonomy): domain Eukaryota; kingdom Metazoa; phylum Arthropoda; class Insecta; order Lepidoptera; family Noctuidae; genus Mythimna; species Mythimna impura. The sequence goes on along the minus strand of LR990347.1, from coordinate 8,995,384 downwards.
GTCATCTTGCTCCACAACTGTACTTATAAAGAATTTGTGAAAAAATTGTTGCAGTTTGATGTTGACTTACATATCACGTCGAATTTGAAACAGAAACCTCTCGAAACACCCTAATACCCCGTCATTACTCCGTGTTTGTGACTCCACAAAAATATAAAATGACAGCGAACAAATGTCGCAACCAATTGGGGCTGTGACTGACTCTGGCATCCGTCAGAATGTTGTCCCAGTGTTGATCACCACTCACTGACCACTCTTAAGGAGGTAACGTCCAGTTGTCGACTTAAGGCTGCAAGTAATGTAGGATACATCATACGTAATCAAACTATCTTCAGGAACGCAAACCACATCGGGGCCTTGTGTGAAATATGTCTTCATGGGTTTTTCATGAAATTCTTAATGATCTTCAATTTTTGGAATCTTTGGAATTAGGTACTTGTTCCAAACAGTAGGTTGTGGTCAAGTCCGAAGGAGAGACTACTTGAAGTACTGGTAACCTTCACGAACTGCTCAAGAAGCATCTTACTGTGATTAAGTACCTACCTATATTTGCTGGTTTTTGGGGTTCCTTCCGAAACATCTACGTTCGATGAAGACCTGCGTCAGGCGGAAAGAGAGGAGCCTTTTTAGACTTTCCTCAAAGAAGGTATTTGCTGCCGCAATTGTGGTGTGCAAGTTACCATAGCCCTGGAACGCTAAGGGCAACTAAAGGAACACAGGTGGGTTTCAGTCAGTAAAAGTCTGGTACTACCTCTCGCTTTACCCAGAGCGGGGGAAGGTATTTGATGATTTCCTACCTAAAAGCATAAGGTGCACACACTGAAAACTGTGGGTATCGACCTCAGTATCAACTCCGTGACTCAGACTATTTATACATTTTGGCAACTGAAAACTACTTTATCCACTTTTTTTTATAGCCTCCGTTAAATAATATTTATTTAGTGTTGAAAGAAAGATAATTCTACGGTATAATATACTTTTAGTATATCTAATGAACCAATCATTTTAAAATCATACAGCGTTGTTTTATCATAACATAAACCAGAAAGAAACATACATAAAACCCACTCCTGTTCCTTCTTTGCCATTGTTCCAGGGCCCCGGGAATCTCTTTCGTATCACCCATGGCCCCAATAGGTTTCGACCTTGCTGTTGCGGTTGCTGACACCTCCTTGAGGCGCGCGTGGAACACTACGCACCGTCAACGACTTGGGCTCGGTCCGGACGGTTATCGGACGGACGGACGGTGAGCTACCCATTGCTCGCCGTCCACAAGCCCGCGCCTACGGTGGCCGGAAATCGGGATTGAAACCCCTCGGTTCGGATCGGCTGGGTCGCGAGGGTTATTGTCTCGCGCGTGCGGCCGCCTCCTTTGCTAGCATTACTGCTTCGCAGAAGGAGGCGACCGCGCCCAAGGCCCACCGCGCTTTACGCTATTACAAATCTTGTTATGTTAAAATGACTGGACCTAACTGCGGTTTATTTTCGTAAATATTTTTGGCATTTACGAAGCAATTAATTAGAATTCAATAATTTTTATAAATAGGTCTAAAAACATTTGCTGATTTCGTGACAACGCCATCTATTGCTGAAAAGCTTAACCTTACCTTTATCACACACTGAGGCTCTACCACGAGCTCATAACGTGATCCATTTTACGACCTAAACCGGACTGTTAAAGGGATGGAGCTATATAGGGTGTATCTCCAGCTCCATCACTCTTTTTCGCTCGTACGTCTGACATTTTGACATTATCATGGTAAGGCCCCTGGCCACCTACCGAGCGATAGTTAAATAAATAGTTTGACAAATTTAATTCGTGTGTTTGCTTTTCAAAGCCAGATGGCGTCACTGAGGCATAGGATGACAGTTTTTCTAAGACATTTTTTCTGATAGCTGCTCTATTGTATCTTTTTAGATCTCTTTGTAGACGTTTGAATGCATAACCGCTGGATTTCTGTCTTGTATAGTGAAGGTCAGTATAATCTGCCAAACTGCCTGTCGATAAAAATAATAGTAAGAACGCAAAAATATGTAAAAATTTCTTGTTTACAGTAAAATAAAACAAAACTATCACAAAAAAGAAACTGAGTTTTGAACCACTATCCCCTTCAGTGCCGATCTAATCCAGACACGACTGCACTACGGTGTTCGTTGACTTTTGTGTAAAATAGGTGTTCTTATATAAACGTCATCATTGTCTGCTTAACCCTTTGTCGATGATAGCGTGATGATTTTCATCTCAGATATTAAATTTGTAGCTAAATGAAAAAAAGAAATATAATTTTCGTTTTTCCACTTAGATTTTATTACATTGTTTGATTACTTTTTACAAAAATATGGAGTAAAAATGTCTAAGATGTGTTAAAAATATGCTAAACGTCCTATTATTATTGTAATCGAAGTACCATCGCATATTATATACAAAAAAGACGACAAAATACTCACAAAAATTATTACTATAACTGGGGATCGAAGTCACGGCAAATCGTTCAATACCGACATTTTGGAATATTGCTCACCCCCCATAGCAAATAGCGTGATAATTTATAGCCTATGTCCTTTCTCAAGCTCTATTCTATCTTTGTACCAAATTTCATCAAAATTGGTTCAGCGGTATAAGCGTGAAAGCGTATAACAGACAGACAGACAGACAGACAGAGTTACTTTCGCATTTATAATATTAGTATGGATTTAAAGGTTATGCTCCCGAGTTGGTCCCATAGAAATATTGTTATGATCTGATCATGAACTTCGAAGATATGGAACAGAACTTCTCATAGGATCACAGCAGAACCGTCGTAACAAGTAAAATTGCTTTGTTTATATGTGTAGTCGATGACTGACTGTAAGTAGAGGGGGAATATATCGAACTGATTTGATGATGAAGTCTGAAGTTAGGCACCGGAACTCTGTAATAAATAAATTTAATGTAACCCGTGTTTAGTATTATTAGAATTGTCATGAGATGTACTCTGGCTATAAGGTATTTAAGTTTGGCTGAGGGGTACTTTTGAGTGGTGGTACTATAACTAAAAAGTGTAAAATAAAAATCTTTTTACAAAAAAAAATACAACCGACTTCAAAGTAAAAAAACACTGAAAACTGCAAAATAACTTTAATTTCGGAAGTCGGTGTTAAATAACGAAGAGACAAAACTATTATAGAAACACTGACTTCCGAAATTAAAGTTAAGTTATTTAGCACATTTCAGTGTTTTTTTTTTACTTTGAAGTCAGTTGTATTTTTTTTGTAAAAAGTTTTTTTTGTTTTTACTTTACTTTTAATATCAACCTTTCAGCTCTTTCATCATACACGTTCGTAGGTACCATATCATTGTTGAAGTGGCATACAATATTAATTCGCTCTTTTTGAGAGTGTTCATGTTGATTCCAATGAACTGAATTAAACTTATGATGAATGTTTTATGTTAGAATCCATCTCGAAAAATGTATAAACAAAGTAATGTTTTTTTTTATATGTTTTTATTTTAGTAAGCGTCAGTATTCACATTATATTAGGTACATAGGTCAAATCAAACTATATTGGAAGTTCTTATTTTAACTTTTGTGTACATTAAACAATAATAGCGTCCTTACCAACATTATTTTAAAAACTTGTGTATTTTAACTAAATATATACACTAGATACTATTTTTTATGATACAATCTAAACTACAAAACATTATAATTAATTAGTTTTAGATGCATTGACTTTGTCCAAAATGGCACCATCCTCTGGCATATATGATGCGGCGACAATATTGGTTGTCGCTGGATTATAAGCTCTGGGCGAAGGTGTCAATCATTTGTTCTGTAAGGAAAAGCAAGAAGATTAAGAAGAGAGAAAGGAGATATGTTATTGTGAATATGCACAAAGAGTACAGTTTTTTGTAAGAGACAACTTAATAAACGAATAAGTTTAAGAAGAAAATTCTTTTATTACCTTTATGTTTTAGGGCACAATTACTAATACTTAGATAAACTTCCGAAAATTATTATCAGCGACTTCTGACTGACCAATGAGGGTTAGATTCAAAAGGTTTAGGTATTTTATGGATTGTTTAATCGTAACGGAATTATACCTTGTGCTATGGAGCGTCTACATTGGCATCGTCCTCTGACACAGACACCAATGGGGAAGCCACGTCTGCGACACCAGTTTCTGCAAGCTTGGGGGTTGCACGCTTTTGGATTGCTTGCAACTTCGGTCTCAGGATCATTTTCTGCTACAAAATAATTGTAATAATGACATAGCAATTCTTCAGTTGATTGTATGGGGCAAAGCTTAAAATAATTACCTGTTCGTGAAACCAAGTCTTCTAGTTGCGAGGGCTTCTGTTCAGAAACATCTTCTAAAACAAATAGTTGGGTATATTAGTTAAAGGGAGTTCCGGAAGTGTTGTAGAAAGAGTACAGTTGTTTCAAAGAGACAAATCAATAAACGGAAATATTTAAAAAGATAAACTTGTGTTTTTATTTTTAACAGGATTTTAGTGCTTCATGTCACGATTACCTAAGTTAAATTATTGTCGTCTGTTGCAAATGCTATTAAATTCAAATCAAAAGGATTCTTAAATTGAAAAATAAGGATACTGTAACTTATATTCCTTTAAAAATAATATTTTAAATCACGTTACCTCCTTTTGATCCTGTGATTTCGTTTGTTTCCTCATTTTCATCGCCAGTTGCGTCAATTAGTGGATATGCGTCTGCCAGAAACACAAAGTTTTGTTATTGATTTGCCAAGTTAGTGAGAAAATAAAGTTATGTATTTAAAAATCAATATGTGACCAGAAATACAACTTGCAAACAAAAGAAGGCCTACTGCAAATAGCCGAAGTATAAATAACTACAACTAATAACAGACGTACAGGACAATATTTGTTATCAGGTGTTTTTTTTTTTTTTTTTTAGGTGGGAAAATCATCTCATGACAAATCCCGCTCTTGGGCGGAGCGGAAAAAAGTGTCAGACTTTTACTGACTAAAAACCCACTCCTGTTCCTTCTTTGCCTTCGTCCCAGGGCCCCGGGTTTCACTTTCACACTACCCGTGGCCCCAGTAGGCTTCGACCCTGTTGGGCCCCTACGATTTGCTGACATCTCCCTGAGGCGCGCGTGGAACAATACGCGTCGTCGACGACTTGGGCTCGGTCCGGACGGTTACCGGACGATCGGACGGCGAGCCACCCATTGCTCGCCGTCCGCAAGCCCTCGCCTACGGTGGGTTATCAGGTGTATAAATATAAACATTAATTTAACCAACATGAATAAATAATACACATTATAGTTAGAAAATTGAACACTAAACTACGAGTGTTCGACTCAAAAGGTTAAGTGTTTAACTGTAATGGAATTATACCTTGTGCTTTAGAGCGTCTACATTGGCATCGTCCTCTGACACAGACACCAATGGGGAAGCCATGTCTGCGACACCAGTTTCTGCAAGCTTGGGGGTTGCACGCTTTTGGATTGCTTGCAATTTCGGTCTCAGGATCATTTTCTATTAAAAAATATTTGAAATAAATGATATTGAATTCCTTTAGTTGTGGGCAGTTGGGCAAAGCTTAAATATTTACCTGTTCGTGAAACCAAGTCTTCCAGTTGCGAAGGCTTCTGTTCAGATACATCTTCTAAAACAAATGATTGAGTATATTAGTTAAAGGGAGTTTTTTTTTCAGAAACTGTTGTAGAAACAGTAGAGTGGTTTGAAAGAGACAAATTAATAAACGGAAATGTTTAAAAAGATAAACTTGTTTTTTTTTTAACAGGAGTTTAGTGATTTATGTCTCGATTAGGTACCTAATTTAAATTATTGTCGTCTGTTGGAAATGCAATTAAATTCAAATCAAAAGAATTCTTAAATTGAAAAATAAGGATACTGTAACTTATATTCCTTTAAAATTAATATTTTAAATTACGTTACCTCCTTTTGATCCTATGATTTCGTTTGATTCCTCATTTTCATCGCCAGTTGCGTCAATTAGTGGATATGCGTCTGCCAGAAACACAAAGTTTTGTTATTGATTTGCCAAGTTAGTGAGAAAATAAAGTTATGTATTTAAAAATCAATATGTGACCAGAAATACAACTTGCAAACAAAAGAAGGCCTACTGCAAATAGCCGAAGTATAAATAACTACAACTAATAACAGACGTACAGGACAATATTTGTTATCAGGTGTATAAATATAAACATTAATTTAACCAACATGAATAAATAATACACATTATAGTTAGAAAATTGTGAGTGTTTAACTGTAATGGAATTATACCTTGTGCTTTTGAGCGTCTACATTGGCATCGTCCTCTGACACAGACACCAATGGGGAAGCCCAATCTGCGACACCAGTTTCTGCAAGCTTGGGGGTTGCACGCTTTTGGATTGCTTGCAACTTCGGTCTCAGGATCATTTTCTATTAAAAATATTTGAAATAAATTATATTGAATTCCTTCAGTTGTGGGCAGTTGGGCAAAGCTTTAATATATACCTGTTTGTGAAACCAAGTCTTCCAGTTGCGAAGGCTTCTGTTCAGAAACATCTTCTAAAACAAATGATTGAGTATATTAGTTAAAGGGATTTTTTTTCAGAAAGTGTTGTAGAAAGAATACAGTTATTTGGTAGAGAAAAATTAATAAAAGAAAATGTTTAAAAAGATAAACTTGTTTTTTTTTTTAATAGGAGGTTAGTGATTTAGGTCTCGATTACCTAATTACTGTTGTCTGTTGCAAATGCAATTAAATTCAAATCAAAAGAATTCTTAAATTGAAAAATAAGGATACTGAAACATATATTCCTTTAAAAATAATATTTTAAATCACGTTACCTCCTTTTGATCCTATGATTTCGTTTGGTTCTTCATTTTCATCGCCAGTTGCATCAATTAGTGGATATGCGTCTGCCAGAAATACCAAGTTTTGTTATTGATTTGCCAAGTTAGTGAGAAAATAAAGTTATGTATTTAAAGATCAATATGTGACCAGAAATACAACTTGCAAACAAAAGAACGCCTACTGCAAATAGCCGAAGTATAAATAACTATAACTAATAACAGACGTACAGGAAAATATTTGTTATCAGGTGTATAAATATAAACATTAATTTAACCAACATGAATAAATAATACACATTATAGTTAGAAAATTGAACAAACGTTCAAGAACTTAAACAGCGGCTTTTTACTAAACTACGAGTGTTCGACTCAAAAGGTTAAGTGTTTAACTGTAATGGAATTATACCTTGTGCTTTAGAGCGTCTACATTGGCATCGTCCTCTGACACAGACACCAATGGGGAAGCCATGTCTGCGACACCAGTTTCTGCAAGCTTGGGGGTTGCACGCTTTTGGATTGCTTGCAATTTCGGTCTCAGGATCATTTTCTATTAAAAAATATTTGAAATAAATGATATTGAATTCCTTTAGTTGTGGGCAGTTGGGCAAAGCTTAAATATTTACCTGTTCGTGAAACCAAGTCTTCCAGTTGCGAAGGCTTCTGTTCAGATACATCTTCTAAAACAAATGATTGAGTATATTAGTTAAAGGGAGTTTTTTTTTCAGAAACTGTTGTAGAAACAGTAGAGTGGTTTGAAAGAGACAAATTAATAAACGGAAATGTTTAAAAAGATAAACTTGTTTTTTTTTTAACAGGAGTTTAGTGATTTATGTCTCGATTAGGTACCTAATTTAAATTATTGTCGTCTGTTGGAAATGCAATTAAATTCAAATCAAAAGAATTCTTAAATTGAAAAATAAGGATACTGTAACTTATATTCCTTTAAAATTAATATTTTAAATTACGTTACCTCCTTTTGATCCTATGATTTCGTTTGATTCTTCATTTTCATCGCCAGTTGCATCAATTAGTGGATATGCGTCTACCAGAAACAAAAAGTTTTGTTATTGATTTGCCAAGTTAGTGAGACAATAAAGTTATGTATTTAAAGATCAATATGTGACCAGAAATACAACTTGCAAACAAAAGAAGGCCTACTGCAAATAGCCGAAGTATAAATAACTACAACTAATAACAGAAGTACAGGAAAATATTTGTTATCAGGTGTATAAATATAAACATTAATTTAACCAACATGAATAAATAATACACATTATAGTTAGAAAATTGAACAAACGTTCAAGAACTTAAACAGCGGCTTTTTACTAAACTACGAGTGTTCGACTCAAAAGGTTGAGTGTTTAACTGTAATGGAATTATACCTTGTGCTTTTGAGCGTCTACATTGGCATCGTCCTCTGACACAGACACCAATGGGGAAGCCATGTCTGCGACACCAGTTTCTGCAAGCTTGGGGGTTGCACGCTTTTGGATTGCTTGCAATTTCGGTCTCAGGATCATTTTCTATTAAAAAATATTTGAAATAAATGATATTGAATTCCTTTAGTTGTGGGCAGTTGGGCAAAGCTTAAATATTTACCTGTTCGTGAAACCAAGTCTTCCAGTTGCGAAGGCTTCTGTTCAGATATATCTTCTAAAACAAATGATTGAGTATATTAGTTAAAGGGAGTTTTTTTTTCAGAAACTGTTGTAGAAACAGTAGAGTGGTTTGAAAGAGACAAATTAATAAACGGAAATGTTTAAAAAAATAAACTTGTTTTTTTTTTTAACAGGAGTTTAGTGATTTATGATTACCTAATTATTGTCGTCTGTTGCAAATGCAATTAAATTCAAATCTAAAGGATTCTTAAATTGAAAAATAAGGATACTGTAACTTATATTCCTTTAAAATTAATATTTTAAATTACGTTACCTCCTTTTGATCCTATGATTTCGTTTGATTCTTCATTTTCATCGCCAGTTGCATCAATTAGTGGATATGCGTCTACCAGAAACAAAAAGTTTTGTTATTGATTTGCCATGTTAGTGAGACAATAAAGTTATGTATTTAAAGATCAATATGTGACCAGAAATACAACTTGCAAACAAAAGAAGGCCTACTGCAAATAGCCGAAGTATAAATAACTACAACTAATAACAGAAGTACAGGAAAATATTTGTTATCAGGTGTATAAATATAAACATTAATTTAACCAACATGAATTTAATAATACACATTATAGTTAGAAAATTGAACAAACGTTCAAGAACTTAAATAGCGACTTTTTACTAAACTACGAGTGTTCGACTCAAAAGGTTAAGTGTTTAACTGTAATGGAATTATACCTTGTGCTTTTGAGCGTCTACATTGGCATCGTCCTCTGACACAGACACCAATGGGGAAGCCCAATCTGCGACACCAGTTTCTGCAAGCTTGGGGGTTGCACGCTTTTGGATTGCTTGCAACTTCGGTCTCAGGATCATTTTCTATTAAAAAATATTTGAAATAAATGATATTGAATTCCTTCAGTTGTGGGCAGTTGGGCAAAGCTTAAATATTTACCTGTTTGTGAAACCAAGTCTTCTAGTTGCGAAGGCTTCTGTTCGGAAACATCTTCTAAAACAAATTAATGGGTATATTAGTTAAAGGGAGTTTTTTTTTCAGAAACTGTTGTAGAAACAGTAGGGTGGTTTAAAAGAGACAAATTAATAAACGGAAATGTTTAAAAAAATAAACTTGTTTTTTTTTTTAACAGGAGTTTAGTGATTTATGTCTCGATTACCTAAGTTAAATTATTGTCGTCTGTTGGAAATGCAATTAAATTCAAATCAAAAGAATTCTTAAATTGAAAAATAAGGATACTGTAACTTATATTCCTTTAAAAATAATATTTTAAATCACGTTACCTCCTTTTGATCCTACGATTTCGTTGAATTCTTCATTTTCATCGCCAGTTGCGTCAATTAGTGGATATGCGTCTGCCAGAAACACCAAGTTTTGTTATTGATTTGCCAAGTTAGTGAGAAAATAAAGTTATGTATATAAAGATCAATATGTGACCAGAAATACAACTTGCAAACAAAAGAAGGCCTACTGCAAATAGTCGAAGTATAAATAACTACAACTAATAACAGACGTACAGGAAAATATTTGTTATCAGGTGTATAAATATAAACAGTAATTTAACCAACATGAATAAATAATACACATTATGGTTAGAAAATTGGACAAACATTCAAGAACTTAAACAGCGGCTTTTTACTAAACTACGAGTGTTCGACTCAAAAGGTTAAGTGTTTAACTGTAATGGAATTATACCTTGTGCTATAAAGCGTCTACATTGGCATCGTCCTCTGACACAGACACCAATGGGGAAGCCCAATCTGCGACACCTGTTTCTGCAAGCTTGGGGGTTGCACGCTTTTGGATTGCTTGCAACTTCGGTCTCAGGATCATTTTCTATTAAAAAATATTTGAAATAAATGATATTGAATTCCTTCAGTTGTGGGCAGTTGGGCAAAGCTTAAATATTTACCTGTTCGTGAAACCAAGTCTTCTAAGTGCGAGAGGTTCTGTTCCGAAACATCTTCTAAAACAAATGATCGGGTATATTAGTTAAAGGGAGTTTTTTTTTCAGAAACTGTTGTAGAAACAGTAGAGTGGTTTGAAAGAGATCAATTAATAAACGGAAATGTTTAAAAAGATAAACTTGTTTTATTTTTTTAACAGGAGTTTAGTGATTTATGATTACCTAATTATTGTCGTCTGTTGCAAATGCAATTAAATTCAAATCTAAAGGATTCTTAAATTGAAAAATAAGGATACTGCAACTTATATTCCTTTAAAAATAATATTTTTAATCACGTTACCTCCTTTTGATCCTATGATTTCGTTGGATTCTTCATTTTCATCGCCAGTTGCGTCAATTGGTGGATATGCGTCTGCCAGAAACACCAAGTTTTGTTATTGATTTGCCAAGTTAGTGAGAAAATAAAGTTATGTATATATAAAGATCAATATGTGACCAGAAATACAACTTGCAAACAAAAGAAGGCCTACTGCTAATAGTCGAAGTATAAATAACTACAACTAATAACAGACGTACAGGAAAATATTTGTTATCAGGTGTATAAATATAAACATTAATTTAACCAACATGAATAAATAATACACATTATAGTTAGAAAATTGGACAAACATTCAAGAACTTAAACAGCGGCTTTTTACTAAACTACGAGTGTTCGACTCAAAAGGTTAAGTGTTTTATGAAGTGTTTAACTGTAATGGAATTATACCTTGTGCTTTAGAGCGTCTACATTGGCATCGTCCTCTGACACAGACACCAATGGGGAAGCCCAATCTGCGACACCAGTTTCTGCAAGCTTGGGGGTTGCACGCTTTTGGATTGCTTGCAACTTCAGTCTCAGGATCATTTTCTATTAAAAAATATTTGAAATAAATGATATTGGATTCCTTCAGTTGTGGGCAGTTGGGCAAAGCTTAAATATTTACCTGTTCGTGAAACCACGTCTTCTAAGTGCGAGAGGTTCTGTTCCGAAACATCTTCTAAAACAAATGGTTGGATATATTAGTTAAAGAGAAGATAGAGAAATATTTGGACATGGGGCTGCTGACTACTAAGGTTCTGAAAACCGAAGGAGTGTTTGGCTTATAAATAAACAACATATGGTAGAATATTAGATAAACAGACGATAAATTATTAAACAGCGACTTCTTACTGACCAATGAGTATTTGAGTAAAAAGGATTAGTTATTTATAGACTGTTTAACCGTAACGAAATAATACCTTGTGCTTTGGAGCGTCTACATTGGCATCGTCCTCTGACACAGACACCAATGGGGAAGCCAATTCTGCGACACCAGTTTCTGCAAGCTTGGAGGTTGCACGCTTTTGGATTGCTTGCAACTTCGGTTTCTGAATCATCTATTATGTGAAAATAATTTTCATAGATTAAATTGACTTAATTGCTTCGAAAACTAGGTTCTTTTATTTGTAAATATCCTGCTTGATATTTCCAATTTCACAGGACTAGTTATTTAAGATTTCTTTAAGTACTTACGAAATAATTATGTAATTATAAATCAAAATAATAGATGAAAAAAAAATTACCATCAAAGACATTGGCAGTGAACACAGACGCTTTGACGACGCAAACAGTCGCAAGGACCAATATTATTTTAGAAAACATGATGTATTACTTTGGTACTGTCACCAATGCAAATAATACTTTTGGCTTCCTGTGGTGCGTTTTTATACCACTCCGAAACTAGGACTTCATCAGTGATACTTACTTTTTTGTTAGTCATAAATCGCTAAACTGATAAATAATTATTTGGTTGCAAAACAAATATTGTAGGTCAATACTGATTTCACACGGTAAGTCCCCTCTTTCAGGAGTGGCTAGAGAGGCAACACGGCATCTTCATTTTACGCTTGGCACAAGTCCTCACCGGACATGTTCGATAGGTTCCTGTTTTGGATTAGGAAAGCGGAAAAGACGCCAGGGTATCACCATTCTGCGGACCGCCCTGAGGATACGGTGGAGCCAGACTACCACCGTATGGTGAAAGTCAGACCTCTGTGGCGACCTCTCACGTTTGGCCTTGGTTCAGGCTATGGTCCGAAATGGGGTAGAATGGGAAACGACCGCATCCGTAATAGAGCAGATATCCTCACGCCCTAGCCGCCACCGCAAGGACTAAGTATTTGTAGTTTAAAAAAAAAAACATTAATGAAAACATCGACTTATCGATCTTATGTTTCGATTTCGATTTTTGACACGTTCCCAACCCCAAATTCAGAAATCGGGTGTAACTTCCGCCACATCAATTCATTCTCATCCGTTTCCTGCGGCTTTCACCAGGTCATCGGTCTACCTTGTCCGAGGTTTTCCTGTTAAAATAAAGTTCAAAAGTCATGGTTTTTTTTAGGTGGGAAAATCATCCAATGACATCTCCTGCTCTTAGGCGGAGCGTTAGGGTGTGTCAGACTTTTATTGACTAAAGACTCACTCCTGTTCCTTCTTTGCTTTCGTTCCAGGGCCCCGGATTTTGCTTTCACACTACCCATGGCCCCAGTAGGCTTCGACCCTGCTGGGCCCCTACGGTTTGCTGACATTTCTATGAGGTGCGCGTGGAACAGTACGCACCATCGATGACTTGAGGCTCTATCTTACACGAGCCCCAGTACTTTGCTGAGCGCTGGCCGTTTTACGAGGATGTAACGCATAACCTACCAATAATAAATAAGTCGTTATTATTATTTGTTTTATTTTTAAGGTGTGCGCCATATTTCGCTAGCTAACCATTGCTCGCCGTACGCAAGCCCGCGCCTACGGTGGCCGGAAATCAGGATCGAGATCCCGGCCGCTGGGGCGTAAGGGCCGCTCACTTGCGCGTGCACGTGCGGCCGCCTCCTTTGCTAGTATTACTGCTTCGCAGAATGAGGCGACCGCTTGCCACTCCTACTCGCTTTGGATCATGGCCTGTACCGAGGCCCGGCGCGGGAAATCGTTGCCGCCGATCGCCCTCACGAGGACACGGCGGTGCTCCGCCCAAGCGGGGCACACCTCTACCGTATGCGCCACCGGGCGGTCCACACAGTGGTGACACCCGGGCGTTACTTCTGCACGAATCCAGTGGATTCCAGGAACTTCTCGAACTGACCATGCTCGGCGAGAAGCTACGTCATGTGGAAGGTGTGGAAGGAGGGGACTTACCGCCATAATTATGGCGTGCCCAGCACTGGGTTGCAACAGTCACTGTCGCCATCAACACCTATGTAGTTCCCACTTCTATCAAGATTGCACACTTGAAATTGTGGACAATTTTTTTAGATAAGTTTAACTTCGAGAAAGATGTCAATCGTCGAACACGACTCGGTTGCGTTCGTGAAGTTGTGCGGTATCTTCCAATCTCGTCCGACATACCACAGCGCCTGAAGAAAATGGTTTATTACCAGTCATAACACGGTGGAGCATACGGTGGAGTTGTGCCCCGCTTGGGCGGAGCACCGCCGTGTCCTCGGGGCAACGACCTCTCGCGGGGCGATCAGAGCAAGGGAAAAAGGCGGTCGCCTCCTTCTGCGAAGTAGTAATGCTAGCGAAGGAGGCGACCGCATGCATGAGGGAAAGGACTTCCTCATGCCCCAGTCGCTGGGATCCTGACCCAGATTTCGGTTCTCTTCTAAAAATCCTGGGATCCTGGAGCGCAAGGCAAAGAAAGAACATAGGAGTGTGTTTTAGTCAATAAAATCTAACATTCCCTTTCGCTCCGCCCTAGAGCGAGAGAAGTCATTGGATGATTTCCCAACTAAAAAAAAACAACCGACTTCAATGTAAAAAAAACTTTTTAGAAAAAAAAAATAACCGACTTCACTAAAAAAAACACTAAAAGGATCAAAATAACTTTAATTTCGGATGTCGGTGTTTCTCGGTATTGTTTGTTTCTTATTTAACACCGACTTCCGAAATTAAAGTTATTTTGATCCTTTTAGTGTTTTTTTTAGTGAAGTCGGTTATTTTTTTTTTCTAAAAAGTTTTTATTTCACACTTTTTAGTTGCGATACACTTATAAACAGAGTGCCTATTTCTAATGACAATTCCAATTAACCCAAATACTGCCAGGTTACATTGTTTTATTATAAAGTTGCTGTGCCTACCTTCTTCCTTCCGGCTCCATCATCAGATCAGTTCGATAGTACCTTATAGCCAAAGAGCATCTCACGACAATTCTAATAAGCCCAAACACGGCTAGGATACATTGATTAATTACGGAGTTCCTGTGCCTACCTTCCGGCTCCATCATCAGATCAGTTCGATAGTACCTTATAGCCAAAGTGCATCTCATGACAATTCTAATGAGTCCAAACACGGCTAGGTTACATTGATTAATTACGGAGTTCCAGTGCCTACCTTCCGGCTCCATCATCATCATCAGATCACTTCGATGATACCATTTTCAACGTAACTATTCAGAATCATTCATTTATTTGTATTGTCATAGTCGCTTAACTATATCTTCAATGTGATATCTATTTGAGTATGAAGTTCCGTTGACCATTTCTGGTCTTCTTCATCAGTTCCACTTCATCAAATGTTACTTTTTGACTGTAAATGCTTAAGTTCTTGATGAAAATACTAAAATTACCATAGGGTTGCCTGTAATTTTTGAGGAGTTCCCTCGATTCCTCATGGATTCCATCATCAGAACTGGATTTTGAAAAAAATGGGACCAATCTGGAAGCATATCCTATAAAGGGAAAAACAAATTTTGCAAATCGGTCCATAAACGACGGAGTTCTGAGGTAACAAACATAAAAAAAAAAAAATAATAATGATGATAAAAAAAAAAAAAAAAAAATACAACCGAATTGATAACCTCCTCCTTTTTTTGAAGTCGGTTAAAAACACTGAAAAGTGCAAAATAACTTTAATTTCGGAAGTCTGTGTTTCTATGATAGTGTGGTCTCTTCGTTATTTAACATCGACTTCCGAAATTAAAGTTATTTTGCAGTTTTCAGTGTTTTTTATAAAAAAGAAAAAGAAAGAGAAAAAAAGAGAAAAAAAGAAAAAGTTTTTTATTTTACACTTTTTAGTTATGGTACTACCACTAAAATACCTTATAGCCAGAGTGCATCTCATGACAATTCTAATAATACCAAACACGGTTAGATTAAATTAATTTATTACAGAGTTCCAGTGCCTACTTCAGGCTTCATCATCAGATCAGTTTGATATATTCCCCCTATTCTTTCAGTCAGGCAATTTCACTTGTTACGACAGTTCTGCTGTGGTCCTATGAGGAGTTCTGTTCCATATCTTCGAAGTTCATGATCAGATCATAACAATATTTCTATGGGACCAACTTGGAAGTATAACATTTGAATAAAAAAAAAAATTTTCAAAATCGGTCCACATTTGACCGAGAAATCGGTGAACATACATAAAAAAAAAAACATACATTCAGCTGAACATAGAACCTCCTCCTTTTTGAAGTCGGTTAAAATGCGTCAGGTATCAAGACAATGGCGGGATTGTTTGAAATGTTAATATGGCGCTGGACCGCAAAGTGCAACTGAAAGAACACGCTGGGTTTTAGTCAGTAACAACTTTGACATACCCTCGCGCACCAGATGATTTCTTACTTAAAAAAGAAAAAGATATCTAGACATACAGCAACAAGTATGGAGTCATTCAAAAGACAATTACCAAGTCATAAACATTTTGCTATTATGTAAAACTTTGTTGTTCTTACATACTATGTTATACTCGAAACGGGTTTTTCCGCTGCTCCAATAATGCGTCAATTTTTAATACTTCCCTCTGACATTATTCACAAGGCAACGCTTTTTACCGCTGTGAAGTTAGTAACGCTCGGACGTATGAGTCGATCGTCTCATTAGTTCGATGAAGCTGTACTCAGTATCAATAATAATATAAACAGACCATTTCTGAGTACAATGTGCGGTAAATAACCAGTGAAAAAATCGTGTGTTGTTAAAATTACAATCTAAGAAAATGGAAGTGAAAATATTTAGTTTATTTATCATTTTGTTTGTGATATTAGGCTTAAGTATACAAGGTTAGTATATAAACATGTTTTTGAGTTAACAACTGTGTTGCTGACATAATTGTTATCTGATTCACGGTTCATATTGTTCTGGAGCAGTATTGTCTCTTTGTTTCACATTGTTTAGACACTTTTATCGTGTTTTAAGTTTATCTTTATCATTAAGTTATTGTTTAGTCCCCAAGTTGTGAAGTTACTTGAGTACGTCATTCGATCATCAGTTGTTTTTCTAAGGACTACTATATTTAAAAATAGTGAAAAAAACTGGTTCTTGAGGAAAATAACAAGCACCTCCTTGGTTATCTGATAATTTAAACCGGTATATTATCTGTTATAAAAACAAAGTTTTATAACACGTTTGACCTATAAGTAAACTGTTTTTTTTTTTGGTTCTCCAGGTACTCCCCTGATAAAAGTAGATTACCTACTTGATTAATTTAATTATAAGATTAAAATCGAGCTCATGAAAAATTTGGTTGATTACCTGATACGATAAGGAAAATCGTACAATTATTTACATTATGATGCATACATGCATTACTTATTTACATAGACTTTAAAGAAGACTTTATTGTTATTAAATCTAATATAAGAAAATGTAAACCCCTGTGGGAAATGGAACTGGTATCTTTAACACAGGTTACTATGTAACCTAGCAAAGATGCTAGTTGCGATGTTCTGTGTCGGAACCAATATTTAATGCACCATAATAAGATATTTTTGTGATAGCTGGCTTTTCTGAGACTTAATAAATAATAATTATTATTCCATTTATTTTTTATACATACATATTATTTACATTTTAAAATATTTCTTAGAAAAGCTTTTAAAAAGCTAAAAAAAAACAATTTATTTATTTATTAAATCTTCATGCAACACAACGTACAAAGGCGGACTTTAATGCCTTCTATTAGGTATTCTCTATCAGTCAACCAAGAGTGGTGGAGAGACAAAATTCTATCTTTATACATTTGAGTTTGTTTTGGTTAGCGATCTCTCGACACTTATTCCAACAGTTAACTACATACAACTTACTCAATCGGGCGGAGATAAGAAGTTCGAGGAGATAAAAAGTCATATTGATTGAACTTCGATCACAAAGCAATATTGCTACATTAAAATGGAACGCCCGGGTGTCGCCACTGTGTGGAACGCCCGGAGGACGCGGTGGAGCACACGGTGGAGGTGTGCCCCACTTGGGCAGAGCAACGCCGCATCCTTGTGGGGGCGATCGGCGGCGGCGATCTCTCGCACCGGGCTTGGTACAGGCCATGGTCCAAAGCGAGGAGGAGTGGCAGGCGGTCGCCTCCTTCTGCGAAGCAGTAATGCTAGCAAAGGAGGCGGCCGATCGTGTGAGGCAACGGTCCTCACGCCCTAATCGCCGCCGAGATTCCGATCCCGATTTTCGGCCACCGTAGGCGCGGGCTTGCGGACGGCGAGCAATGGGTGGTTCGCCGTCCGCCGTCCGGTAACCGTCCGGACCGAGCCCAAGTCGTCGACGGCGCGTATTGTCAGCAAATCGTAGGGGCCCAGCAGGGTCGAAGCCTACTGGGGCCATGGGTAGTGTGAAAACGAAACCCGGGGCCCTGGGACGAAGGCAACGAAGGAACAGGAGTGGGTTTTTAGTCAGTAAAAGTCTGACACTATCTCTCGATCCGCCCAAGAGCGGGATTTCTCATTAGATAATTTTCCCACTTAAAAAAAACCATTAAAATGGAATTTATGCATAAACCATGTGCATCGTTATTGCCGTAATAATACACTGGGTCTTAGTAACTTAAATAATTAGATGAATTCTTGAAACTGTAAAAGTAAAAGTTTGTTTTAGTAAAAGTCAATAACTTTTACGAAAACTAGTTAGCTTGCTAGATGAGCTACTATTGAGTAGCTAATCCTTGTCCAATGTTGGGCATTAGATATAGTGAGTAAATTCTTTAATTGTTCAACTATGGCCTATACAAATAATGCGAATTGATTTTATACAAGAAATGAGCTTGTGTTGTACTAGTGATGACCACACTTGCTTCCTATAACAAATCGATTGCCGTACCAACTAGTGTTATGTATGCAGTGCTTGATACAAGACACTGACCAGAGAACACTTGTCTCGGTCAAAATGACTGATGGCGAATCTTGCTTGAAATAAGATGCGCTTTGAGTATCTTACTGAAGCAAGATAGAGTCTGAGAATCTTGTTTTCCCAAAGGCACACACTAAACTTATAGGTATTGAGATATCGAAAGAGATTGCATTCCGTTATTGCTCTTATGAACTTGAAAACTGACAAGATAATGATACTTTTAGGATTCCGTACCTCAAAAGGAAAAAATGGAGCCCTTATAGGATCATTATGTGGTCCATCTGTCTGTCAAGACCTCTCGGGAACGCATGGAGGTATTGAGTTGAAGTTAAAACTATATACTTTAGTCTGCGGTCCCTTGAAGCTGTCAAAAAATCAAACTTCTAAGTTAACGAAAAAAAAGATATGACCGTTTATGTCGCAAAAACATATATTTCGACACTCTCAAGGGAATAAAAGTTCATAGGGTAGTTCCTGTTGACCCAGAATCCTGAAATTTGGCATAAACCAAGGTCTTATAGCATAGGTATAAGAATAAATATGAAAACCGTAAATTGGTTGTTAATTCACAAAAAAAAAAACTTTTTTTGCGATTTGGAAAAGCCTTCGAGACTTTTCCGGTCCGTTTACGACCTTGTCGCTGTGAGTGGCAGCTAAGCGCGGGGCGGCGAGCGGTAAGAACAAAAGTATGAAAATGTTTGAGGCACGCCACGAGACACAGCTCATAGCGCCGCACGCCCCGCCTACCGATGTCGCCCCGCTTGCCGCGCCGCTTGCCGCGCCGCTCGCCGCTAAGACCGAAGTCGTGAACAGGCCGTTAGGGAATTGAACTGATTTTGATAATGTAAGTTTGTACAGAACCCTCAGTTCGACTTGCATTTGCCCAGTTTTTAAGGTTTATGCTTGATATAGAATACAAACGCAAAGTAAAACGCCTGCCTGAGTTTGAACCCATGATGAGAGTCGGGGCAGTTTCCTCTAGGCCATCACTGCCCTGTGTTTTGTGGTGAATAGAGAGTCCCCGGGCGTCGGAAGTCGCATAGCGATTTCTGGCCGCTGTAGGCCAGCACCTACAGTGAGTACCCTTTGCTCGTCGTCCACAAGCCAGCGCTTGCGGATGATGAGCAATGGGTATCTCACGACCCGGCTGTAGATAGACTTTCAGCAGTAGAGCCGATGCTCATTAGGGCTACGGGCACATTTGAAAGAGTAACCATGGCCCTGGAACGCAAAGAGTCAACTTAAGGAGTCAGGTAGATTTTAGTCAGTAAAAGACTGATACGCCCTCCGTTCCACCCAAGAACGGGAGTAGTCATTTAATGATTTCCCCAACTCAAAAAAAGCTCATTTGCACCTTATTCTCTAATTAAGTCATTTCGTATGAAATTCACGACAATAGTTTGAAAACTATTTGCCACCAGGAACCACAGTGGTACTGCAAAAAACGACTGTATAATTAGCTGCAACGTTTAAATGTCTTCAAATATTCGTGCCTATTTAACTTTTACAGTTTAAGGTTTTCATCCATTACAGTGCTATACCACTAACGTGCTCATAATCAGAAACAGAATAAAGCAGATGTATCAGTACAAAAATTATACAATTAGTTTTGATCGGTGATGAACGGTGAATTATCACTTTTATGGAAGAAACACCCGCCTCCTCCTGCGAAGCAGTAATGCTAGAGAAGGAAGCGCCCGCACGCGTGAGGGAACGGATATTCTCACGCCTCAGACGCTTCCGGTCCATAGCCCGAACCAGGGCCTGGCGCGAGTGGTTGCTGCCGCCGATTGCTTCTACAAGGCACACGGCGGTGCTCTGCCCAAGCGTATATATACATACACATCCACCGTATGCTCCACCGTGTCCTCCGGGCGGTCCACACAATGGTCACCCGGGCGTTTCTTCTGCCTGAATTCGATGCGAGAACCTCCCGAACTTGCCATGTCCAGTGAGGACCTGCGTCATGCAGAAGGTGCGGATGCCGTGTGGCCGCTCCAGCCACTCCTCAAAGACGAGACTTACCGCCGTGATTATGGCGTGGCCAGTACTGTGTTGCGACAGTCGTTGTTGCCATTTCACCACGAGATGTCGCCGGAAATCTGTCCGCGACAAGTCGCGGTAGCGGATATCGCCCCGGCGCGGCGTTGCATCTCCATGCGCAAATCGTGCATGCGTGCAAAGACTGTTGCCTCCAGGTTCCACGATGGTAGGCCAGGAAAGCGGCCCCGCACCATCTGGATAGCGATGACAGTCTGGCAAGCGTTCAGATTGGCTGCCGGTCGCTTATGCAGCAACGGCGCCCACACCAGCGCCCCCATGGGATGAACGATCCTCACGTAGAGCCTTTGGCAGGAGGCGTCTGGACCCTCGAGGTTGGGCAGGAGCCACTTTAGGGCAGCCCCGATCAACTGGTTCTGTGTGGAAGGCCTTTCAACGCCCGAGAGTATGATACAGAGTATTACACAGTAATGGGTGACCACCTTTACTCTAGGAACTTTAACGGAGAAAATTAAAAGAAAATTACGACTGCACCGAGCTTTATCAGTTTTCTCATAAGCCACGAACCGAGGCTACTCCTTCCCGAGATAACACTAAAATTGTCCTTATTTTGAGATTTATGTTTGGTATTTATGACAACACTTTGTATTAGGTGATTGTACTAGCTTTTTAAAATACTAACTTCTGCAAGAGGGTTCGCCCGTCTGAAAGCAGAAAATTATTTCAAGGGAACATGGTCCCGGGATAAACAGTATTCTATATAACCTATACTAAGTGACCGTGTCCTGGAATAACTTCTAGGACATGGTCTACTTATGTACCAAATTTCATCCAAATCCCTTCCGCAGTTTCAGCGTGAAGGAGTAACAAACATACATATTAACAAACTTTTGCCTTTATAATATTAGCATGATAAATATTTAGTACGAGTGTCTTTATTTTAATTTAAAATCGAGCAATAGAGATAATTTTTAAAATCTTCCACAAACTAAAAGTAACGTCTGCACGTCAAAATCGTCTTTTTGCTGTCTATTTAAATCTTCAAGTCATACTTGGAAAGTACAGTGATTCTTTGTGTAGGAAAAATACTTAGCATTCTTAGCTATGCAGTGTCAGAATGTGGGTACATAGAATTACACGTAAAGTTTATTTAAGCCTTTTATTTCCAAAAAAAGAGTACATTAATTTAAATTTTCATAAAGTCTTAACATGCATATTAAAATAACAATAAATAAATTAATAATAATAAGGATAACAATAAATGTATTTTTCTTTACATAATAATAATATAGATAATGACCATACTTCCGGGATTTTCCTGAAAACCGTAGTATACCTCTCGCTCCTCAAGCACTTCAGGATATGTTGCACTTTTGATGCTACGTTACTTCGTGCTAGCGACCGGTTTTGGGGCCCATATGTCGAGTGTGCAAGTTACCCCCTTCCTTTTTATCGATGGAAATTAAAAACATTGATCAGGCAGGGGCCATAATTTGAACATAGTTCCTGGTAACCAGTCCATTTAAGAATCTTAAAACCCCCCCTAACCCTATTGTTTTTGTTTTCGATATGTTGTAATAGTTCCCCACCGACCGGGGGTTGTCCTTGTATGCACTAGCACAGCGCTTACAGGGATAATCGCCAGTTGATATTGCATTAAAAGCGTCAAAAGGGCCTCAGCGAGTTGATTTCGACTCCTTGTGTGCCTTCCAAAGGTCCAGGCCCCCACGGTTCTGAAATATAATAACCCATATAGATAATAATAAATAGTTTATTTCTTTATTACAGGCATAGTAATAGCTCAGAATACATAATGTCAGACTGGTAACGTTACCTACATTTGGTCTCCCACAATGTGGACGGATGACCTGGTGAGGGTCGTGGGAATCCGATGTATGCGAGACGCATATGACCGGTCGTTGTGACTACACTTGGGGAAGACCTATGTCCAACTGTGGACATTTTTCTGCTGAAATGATGATGATGAAAAGTTATCTATTAAATTCATTAAAAATGCTAGCAACGAACAGCCTACTAGCCCACCCTCAGTGATTAAGACAGAAACCACAGAGACAGGAAAGAGAAAGTCATTCAGCAAAAGGTATAAAATAAGGGATAAAAGTTTGTAAGGTCCGTCGTCACTTTTGCCGATTAGAAATCAATCATCGGGCACACGGTTTGGCTAATAAAATTAAAACAAGTTCGAATCGGACTCGCGCACTGAGGGTTCCGTGCAAACTTACCTATGAAAATGGTTAAATTCCCGAATTGAGTTTTGTGACGTAACTACAAATTTACAGTTTTCAGATTTTTCCTATACTTGTGCTTTGAGACCTTGCGTCATGCCAAATTTCAGGATTCTAGGTCAACGGGAAGTACCCTATGAATTTTGATTCCCTTGCAGACAGACGGACAACAAAGTGATCATATAAGGATTCCGTTTTTTCCTTTTGAGGTAAGGAACCCTTAAAAGGACTTTTATCGTAACTAAATAAAAATGTACAAGTTCCTACAATCTTGTTAGACCGGTTATAAGTAAACATGTAGATTATTATGTACCAGGTAAGAAGCGAAGCTAGCGTCATGTTAGTTTGTTATTGTTTTTTATCAGATCCAAGGTTGATTTTTATTGGGCACACCACGATCGCGGTGGTAAGTCCCTTCTTTCATGAAGGCGGTCCGTGTCCTCGTGGAGGCAATCGGTGGCCACGACCGACCCTGGTTTAGGCCATGGTCCGAAGAGAGCGCGAATTGGAAGCGATCACTTCTTTCTGCGAAGCAATTATTGCTTGCAAGCGAAGGACATGGTTACAACTGTGAGGGAAAGGATATCTTCACACCCCAGCCGGCGCCACACGAGAGGCCACGGGCATCGGGATTCGCAGGGCGATTCGCGACCACCGAAGGCGCGGGCTCGCGGACTACGAGCAATGGGTAGCTCACCGTCCGGCCGTCCGGTTAGGACTGATCCCAAGATGATGTTGCGTAGTGTTCTACGCGTCTCAAAGGGATGTCAGCAAAACTGTAGGGGTCCAGTAGAGTCGATATCTACTAGGGCCGCGAGAATTCGTGACGCTGGAACACAAAAGGTAACTGAAGGACACAGGTGGGTTTTAGTCAGTAAAAGGCTGACACGCCCTCTTGATCCACCCTAGAGCGAGAAAAGTCATTTGATTCCCACCTCAAATAAACAAAGTTAAGTGGTAGCGATATAGCGCTAATTAGATGCGCAAGATTGATAAGTTTATCAAACTTTAGTACATAGATATATCAATAAGTAACTAGCAACCGGCGGGTAATACCTGATATCAACATACACACATATTAATTGTTGATAACCTAATCTAGAAATCGGGTGAGTGCAAATCTTTATCTGTCTCTGACCCTGTACTGTTCAGATGGGCAAAGATTCAGTGGACACCTGAGGAGGACATCACTTCAGAGATCGACCGCGGCGATGGTGGTCCGACGATCAAATCACGTTCGCGGGGGAAAGTCGTTCCAAGGCAGAGAGTTTAGGAAGGAGAACGGGAAACCTTCGCCCATCAGTTGGACACTATAAGCCAGCAATAAAGAAAACATATCTAAGCGACCCTACAGAGTACAGTTGATCATAGGCATCTTTATATCGTAGCAGTAAAGATATAAACCTGCTAGGGAGAACTAAAGATCTAAATGAAATTAAAGTATTACTGTTGCTACTAAAACTAATATGCTCATAACTCCCGGAGGACACGGTGGAGTTGCTTAGTAAAGGCCATGGTCCAGAGCGAGGAGGAGTGGCAGGCGGTCGCCTCCTTCTACGAAGCAGTAATGCTAGCAAAGGAGGAGGCCGTATGCCGCCGCCGGGTTTCCGATCCCGATTTCCGACTACCGTAGACGCGGGCTTGCGCATGGCGAGAAATGGGTAGCTCGCCATCCGACCATCCGGTAACCGTCCGGACAGAGCCCAAATCGTCGACGGCGCGTACTGTTCCACGCGCGCCTCAAGGAGATGTCAGCAAACCGTAGGGGCCCATCAGGGTCGAAGCCTACTGGGGCCAAGGGTCTGATTCTGAAAAGAAGACTCGGCCCTGGTGCGAAAGGCAACGAAGGAACAGGAGTGGGTTTTCAGTCAGTAAAAGTCTGAAGCTATCTCTCGTTCCGCCCAAGAGCAAGAAATGTCATAAGATGATTTTCCCACCGAAAAAAAAAACCTGCTCATAAATAAACATTCCAATGTTATTCAAATACATATAAAAAAGTTCATATTATTGGATCAATTGTTAAGTATAACCAATTTTTTCGCATATATTTACCAAGATTCTAGCGGCCAGATTGTTTAAAGTTAGTAGATATTATTATCTATATTCAAGTCAACAATTTATCAACTACTTTAAAAATTCCGACCTTGGGCTTGCTAATCTTTTAACCCTTGTATGTAAACTAGATACATTATCTTAATGACAAAAAAGAGGATAACAATTACCACCTACAGACAATTGTTAGTGTCATTACGCTTATCACTTTCTTAATCTTTTTTCCTTTATCGTCTATGAGTAATTAGTTGCAAACAAATTTGTTGTAACGGATATCACATTTTTATCACTTCTTTTTAGGGTTTCGTACGTCCGCATGAGAAAACGAAACTTTTTTTAGACTCGTTTGAATGTCCGTTTGTCCGTCTGACACAGCTAAATCTTTTGGACCAATCATCTTGTTCGGTACATATATGAATGTTTGTAACTCAAAAATGGATATGTAATGTAAATGAATGATTTCTGGGGGCAATATAGAAAATACAAAACAAAAGTTTTGCAAATACACACACGCAACAAACAAACAATTTGGTCTAGTGGTTAGTGGCCCTGACTGCTATGCCGGAGGTCGTGGGTTCGATTCCCACCCAGGACAATTGTTTGTGTGACGAGCACGATCATTTGTTCTGTGTCTGGGTGTAATTTATCTATATACCTATGTATGTATTTAGCAATATATAAGTATGTTTATCAGTTGTCTAGTACCCATCATAACACAAGCTCTGCTTAGCTTGGGACTAGACGGCGTTGTGTGATAGTTGTGGAATATTATATTATTATTATATTATTAAACATACCAAATCAAAGAGCTTGTTGTAAGAATCTCATTTTTTTAATAAAAATAACATGGTAAATTTTATTTATGTCTTTTACGATATGTTCAACTATTTCATGAAATGGTCGTATTTCATGATACATTTTGCCCGCTGACCACATTATGATACGGGTTAACCAAATCAATGAACATTCGGCGTTTGACTGATTACTTCATAATATTGTCAAACATGAGTGATACGTAAAATAGTTACGTTGTCCACCGGTAAAGGTGCTGATTTTGCTTTGTTTTTGTGACGTAAAGCGCAATACACATTGAGCCCGCCGGGCCGCCGACATATGTCGGCAACTTTTTGTTTTTCATACATTTCATACAACATTCTTTTCATACAGGCCGCCGGGGTTGTGTCGCCGGGCTTTGTCGGCGGCCCGGCGGGCTCAGTGTGTATTGCGCTTAACATAACAGGAGACAATTATTCTATATTAAAACCAAATAATAATTTGCGAATGGAATATGTAAGTGCAGTGAATTATAATTACGACGCAAAGCTGCGTTATTTGATATAAATAGTTTAAAACAAGTTAATCCAAATTGATAGTCATTATCGAGTTTTGCACTTCGTAACATATTTAGTATATTTTTGTTTATACCTACATAGATTATTAGTCTTATCAATATTATCGCGTATCTTTATATATTGAAAATAATAAGTAATTAATTTGATATCATTACCTAAGTTATCAAATTAGTTAGGGTACTATGCGCTAAAAATAATAACATCAAACGTGTAGGTAAGCAGGTATACACTACTTATGAGTAATTGTGATAAAATGTGTACTATTAAGTAGTGTCCACGTTTGACTTCGACAATCAATACGTTTAATATTATTTTATACTTATTTTTTTACGTTATCTTCCTCTAACTAAATTTATAAAACACGGTTTAGCATAATAGCATAATCAGCCTTTTAATGTTCCCACTACTGGGACTCAGGCCTCCTCTCTAGGAGAGGGAATGGGCCGTAATCCACCACGCGGGCCCAGTGCGGGTTGGTGAATGTCACATGTCTTCGAATTTTTGGTTCTAGGACATGCCGGTTTCCTCACGATGTTTTCCTCCACCGTTTTGAGAGCAGTGGTGATGAAATAAATTACACAAAGTAATGCGCCTGGATGGGTTTGAACCCGCGTCCTACAACTCGTAAGTCGGGGCCGTTACCGCTCGGCCACCACTGCTCATGTAAGTGCAGTGAATTATAATTACGACGCAAAGCTGCGTTATTTGATATAAATAGTTTAAAACAAGTTAATCCAAATTGATAGTCATTATCGAGTTTTGCACTTCGTAACATATTTAGTATATTTTTGTTTATACCACATAGATTATTAGTCTTATCAATAATAACGCGTATCTTTATTTATTGAAAATAATAAGTAATTAATTTGATATCATTACCTAAGTTATCAAATTAGTTAGGGTACTATGCGCTAAAAATAATAACATCAAACGTGTAAGTAAGCAGGTATACACAACTTATGAGTAATTCGATAAAATGTGTACTAATAAGTAGTGTCTACGTTTTACTTCGAGAATCAATACATTTAATATTATTTTTTTATACTTATTTTTTTACGTTATTTTCCTCTAACTAAATTTATAAAACACGGTTTACGACTCATTATTTAGTATATATAGTACCGAAAATTTGAACTAATAGTCCCTAAATATAAAAATTCTTGATGGTTTATCGATTTAACAATTACATATTTTGGATATACAGTATTAAGCCATGAAAACCTACACTTTTTTTGGGACATCTTTATATACATAAGAGAAAAGTTCTGTCTCTTATTTAAAATAATGTCGTAGTCAGAACTTAGAATTGATCATTTCATGACGTGACCGACCATTTCATGAAATGGTTGCATTTCATGATATCGCCATCTAGAACTACCTAAATTGTTTAAACGTCAAGATTTGACTTTTTAGCAGCAGTTTGAATGCAGCTCCATGCTGCATTCAAACTGCTGATTGACTTACAATCAGCCTATACTAGTTATGAAATCTTAGGAAGTTTCTTAAGAGAGGAAATTGGAACAATTCCACGGAAAACCACATAAAACATATTATTCTTTAACTTTCGAATACCGTAATTAGAGACGCAATAGAAAGACAATGAGAGAACGAACGCCGGCGTTCGCTTGGGGTTTAATGAAAGACTCGGGCTTGGTCCGGACATTTACCGGACGGCCGGAAGATGAGCTACCTATTGCTTATCGTCCGCAAGCCTACGCCTTTTGTGGCTGGAAATCGGGGTCGGGATCCCGGCGGCTGGGGCATGAGGAAGGCCATTCACTCGTACGTGCGGCCGCCTCTTTCGCTAACATTACTGTTTGGCAGAAGGAGGCGAAAGCCTGCCACTCACTCCGCCTCGCTCCGGATCATGGCATGTACCAAGGCATGTCGTGAGAGGCCGAGTGAACCTATGCTAAATTGCCTACTTGGAGCAAGGAGTATTTAAGACAGCTTGTACACAGACAGTTTTTAGGGTTCCGTACTTCAAAAGGAAAAAATGGAACTGTCTGTCTGTCTGTCAAGACCCTTTATCTCGGGAATGCGTTGAGGTATCGAGTTTAAATTAAAACCATAAACTCAAGTCTGTGGATTCTTGAAGCTGTAAAAAATCAAACTTATAAGTTAACGAGAAAAAACATACTTCGGTTTAAGTGGCAAAAAACGTACATTTCACCCAGAATCCTGAAATTTGGCATAAAGCAAAGTCTTATAGCATAAGTATAGGAATATATATGAAAACTTAAAATTTGTTGTTACGTCACAATTTTTTTTTGCGATTCGGAAAAGTCTTCCGAGACTTCATTCCGGAATTGAACTATTTACATAGGTAAGTTTGTATGGAACCCTCAGGGCGCGAGTCCGACTCGCACTTGCCCAGTTTTTTTGAAACTTGTTGACTAAAACTGTGTCGAAGGCGTGGTAGAGTTATCGTGCCGGAGACAAAACCAGTCAACTAATATGTGCTGTCAAGAAACCGTAGATATTTACGGAGAAAAAACTAAAAGCCTTATTCATTGCAGCCCTAGTAAAATTTTATCGATTAATCATGCACCTGTACAAAGAGGACGTAAAACCTGAAATAGCAGGCACCACTGTGATAAGAATGAAAGAAAATAAAGTTTTGCGGGGTGCCTTTGAGTCAGATTTCTATTATTATTGTGTGCCACTATTTTGCTCAATATTAATGCAGTGCTAGGAAATTTCAAATGAAAAAAAAAAAGAAATATTAGAATACTTCTACCACTCGGTCTTACTTCCACGTACCTAGCATAGCATAGCAACGTAGTTTATTCTCACCTCCGCCATATAATTAGTCCGAAGCAACATGGTTTTGTGTCTAACCGTTCTACTATGTCTAATTTACTGATTTACACTGCTTTCATTGGTAACGCTTTTGAAGCTAGGGGTCAGGTTGATGCTGTGTATACAGATTTTGCAAAAGCCTTTGATCGTGTTGATCATTCAATTCTTTCTATGAAATTGAATTGCGCTGGTATTCATGGCTCTCTGTTACGATGGTTTGAGAGTTACCTAATTAATCGTTCTCAAATAGTTGCCCTGGCGGGATATGAATCTGCACCTTTTTCTCCTGGTTCTGGTGTTCCACAGGGCTCTAAGTTAGGCCCATTGCTTTTTTTGGTATTTTTGAACGATCTTTTAGATTTAATAAATTGCAATTGTTTAGCTTATGCTGATGATTTAAAAATTTACTGTAGGATATCTGATCTCAGTGATTGCATTAAGCTTCAAAGAGATCTTGACATCCTTCAACAATGGTGTTTCAACAATAAAATGACGCTAAATGTTAAGAAATGCCAAACTATAACATTCACGAACAAAGTGAATCACATTAGATTTGATTATCATATAGATGGATCTGTTCTGTGCAGAGTATCTGTCATCCGTGATCTGGGTGTACTCTTTGACAGTTCCCTATCCTTTCGTGATCATGTAGATACTATAGTTGCCAAGGCTAAGAGAATGCTTGGCTTTATAATTCGCATGTCAAAACCTTTCCGTAATCATAGCAGCATTATTCTTCTCTATAACGCACTGGTAAGAAGCTCCTTGGAGTATTGTTCCTCTATTTGGTCTCCCTATTACTCAACCTATACTAATAATGTTGAATCTGTTCAGGCCCGTTTTGTTAGGTACCTGTGTATGAAGAATGGGATCCGAAAAGCTATACCAGATTACAACGATAGGTTAAGGCACTATAAGATGGTTAGCTTAAAAGAAAGGCGGATCCATTCTGACTTACTACTACTTCATAAAATTATAAATGGTTCCATAGATGCGGAGTTGGTTAATTATTTTAACTTTAGGGCTAGCCAACGCAGCAAGCGACATCATCGTATTTTTCAATTGCCTACATCCACCTTAAATATTACTTTTAATAGTCCTCTTACACGTATGGCAAGGCTTTATAATGAAAGGTCCAACTTGATGGTTTACCCTATCGATATCTTCTCCATGAGTTTCGCTTCATACAGACGCTGCCTATATAAACAGTGCGAATAATGTACGTCTTTGTATTTCGGTGTGTTTTTGTCTTTGTAGTGTTCTAGATTTAAGTATTCTGGACACACTTTTTATTCTGTGTTTGTCTCTAATGTTCATTTGGTAAATGTCATGCATACCTGTTATTTGCATGGTTACTGAAATGCCAATTTTAGATATAAGTTTATTTGAATTGTAAGTGACTGTGCTGTTGGTGTGCTTATTATAAATAAATAAATAAATAGCATAGTCGGCCTTATAATGTTCCCACTGTTGGGACTCAGGCCTCCTCTCTAGGAGAGGGAATGGGCCGTAATCCACCACGCGGGCCCAGTGCGGGTTGGTGGATGTCACATGTCTTCGAATTTTTGGTTCTAGGACATGCCGGTTTCCTCACGATGTTTTCCTTCACTGTTTTTCCACGTACCTATTCATAAATGAAAAGACAGAATTCAACAATAGACAATATATTCAGCATTTTCCCTTTACAATCCGGTACCATTCATACTTCTTTCTGAGCACAAACCAGTCCCTTTGACTGGTTTAAAAAAAAAACATGGTAAATAGAATATTCATCGTACTGAATCCTCTCCACGCGGTTGCGACTCGGACTTGGCCGGTTGTTTATTAAGTTCTGCATTCCTCAAAGGAACATAGTCGTTGCAACATCTGGTTCTATGTTTACCTGCTTATAAATTAACATTTGAAGGTTTGAACAGACAGGGGAATTCCGTGTGGGTTTTGCTCTTAGCCATGCAACTGAAATGTGTAGGTTTTGCTCTCAGTCATGCAACTAAAATGTATATTTTAAGAGGGTCCTTTTTCACTCGCCTATCGTCAACATCGAGCATGGTTTAAAAGCTTGTTACTTCATCTAACGCAATCCAACGCGATGTTTGACGAAGAGGCAACACGAAAAAAGAGAGATAACGCCTGAAAACTCTGTTAGCATTAGGTAATTCCGTGATTTACTCGAATATTTTACAAAAATTGTTCCAGGAAATACGTGATTTTTATACACATTTTAAAATTTTTTGAAAAAAAATTGTCGTCATTTAGAATCTTGATTAAATGTGAAAAGCTTCTATTGTTATACTTTTTTGACTTTTTGAGTAAATTATGAAGTGTCAAAGTTCATGCAAAATAGCAGATTTTCAGAGGTCTTTACTGGATTAGTTTTACACAAATTTATAAATTGATTTCAATAGAAGCTTAGATAATATCCACAAGATACTGTGCTACCAAGATACTAATGAAAAATGTGTGTTATAACGTCATAATCGCGTAAGAACGGTTGTATGAAAAACAGTGAAAATGTATGTCGAATAGCATCTACCTACTTTGTCCAGCTGATCTTCCTGACAGACAAGGCTCTATATATTTAACTAGCACTTTGTCAGCGGCTTCGTTCGCGAGAATGTCTTCATAAAAATTAAAACTTCTAAAACCTTTAAAGCCGTATTTTGAAGGTAGTTTTAACTTTTTTTAACTTGTAATGACAGTCTCATTTAAGAATTTTTGCCAAGTTTCAAGTTTATTAACCAAAAAAAAAAAATTGGCCGTGGGGTTTAACCTTTATTGTTTTACTTAGGTTTCTATTTGTGCAAACTTTCAAGTATATTGGTCTGTGGAATGAGATTTTGCATACAAACGATATTACCCCTTTAAATGTTGAATTTTCAAAAATCCCTTCTTAGTGCTCGCCTCTGTCGTAAAAGGAAACCTTGTGCAAAATTTCACGCTGCTAGTCCCAGTAGTTTCGGCTGTGCGTTGATATGTCAGTCAGTCAGTTTCTCTAGTTTTGCCAGCGACTTCGCCCGCGTGAAAGTAGGTTTCTTCATACAATCTCTGGACGCTCCCTTGCATCCCTTTAGGGTGCGAATTTAAAAAAAATCCTCTCTTAGTGCTCGCTTACGTCATAAAAGGAAACCTTGTGCAAAATTTCATGCTCCTAGTCCCAGTAGTTTCGGTTGTGCGTTGATATGTCAGTCAGTCAGTCAGTTTCTCATTTAATATAATTATATATAGATAGATAAGTTGCCTTTAGATTTAAAAAGCGCTATATACTCTAGCTCTTTTAAAAAACAACTTAAATGATTCCTATTGACCGATGGTCTGTTGGTCTAGTGGTTAGTGGCCCTGACTGCTATGCTGGAGGTCGTGGGTACGATTCCCACTCAGGACAAATGTTTATGTGATGAGCACGATCATTTGTCCTGTGTCTGGGTGTAATTTATCTATAATATGTATGTAATTAGAAATATATAAGTATGCTATGCTGGAGATCGTGGGTTCGATTCCCACCCAGGACAAATGTTTGTGTGATGTGCATGATCATTTGTTCTGTGTCTGGGTGTAATTTATCTAAAATATTTACGTATTTAGAAAAATATAAGTATGGTTTATCAGTTGTATAGAACTCATAACACAAGCTCTGCTTAACTTAGGACTAGACGGCGGCGTTATGTGATAGTTGTGGAATATTATGTAATATTATATTGAATAAGTGTCGTCATACTATTGATGATCTACAGGGAAATTCCAATACCTATATTCATGTTGTGTTTATGCATTGTTGTAATATTTAACGTGTTTGTAATTTCAGACACAATTTATTGTTCATAAATTTATATTATTTATTACATATAATTTATCTATAATATGTATGTGTATACAAGTATGTTTATCATTGTCTCATACAATCAATGTTGATCATCACAAGTAGTAATGAGTACTAGACAACTGAGAAACATACTTGTATCATAAGCTCTGCTTAGTTTGGGACTAGACAGCGATGTGTGAAAGCTGTGGAATATAAAAAAAAATACTATGATTATGAATAATTTGAGCAGTGGTGGCCGAGTATTAACGGCCCCGACTTACGAGTTGTAGGTCACGGGTTCAAACCCAGCCAGGCGCATTACTTTGTGTAATTTATTTCATCACCACTGCTCTCAAAACGGTGAAGGAAAACATCGTGAGGAAACCGGCATGTCCTAGAACCAAAAATTCGAAGACATGTGACATTCACCAATCCGCACTGGGCCCGCGTGGTGGATTACGGCCCATTCCCTCTCCTAGAAAGAGGAGGTCTGAGTCCCAGCGTGGAAACATTAAAAGGCTGATTATGCTATGAATAATTTAGACGGTGGCAAATTTTTCAATGTATTATTTTATTCTTTTTCTTTTAAAAACCGTTGCCCCTCAGTCACAGTTTGAAACACAGTCAAGTCAGTTTGAAATTAAACATAATTAAATGCAAAACAATGCAAGATGACCTCTAAGGACATAGTAAAACATACCTATTACGTAATAAGTCATTCCTACATTTTTTTTTTCGGTGGGAAAATCATCTAATGACATCTTCCGCTCTTAGGCGGAGCGTGAGATAGTGTCAGACTTTTACTGACTGTAAACCCACTCCTGTCCCTTCGTTGCCTTTCATACCGGGGCGAGTCTTCCTTTCAGAATCAGACCCTTGGCCCCAGTAGGCTTCGACCCTGCTGGGCCCCTACGGTTTCTGACATCTCCTTGAGGCGCGAGTGGAACAGTACTGTTGACGACTTGGGCTCGGTCCGGATGGTTACCGGACGGTCGGACGGCGAGCTACCCATTGCTCGCCGTCGTAACTCCAGCATTGCAATTTTCTCCACCAAAATATGAAGACGAACCCAAAACTTTGAAAACATCTGTGTGCGATAGTGGTGTTGATTGAGACCTACACGAGGGAGTGGACACACGCAGAGAAGATGCCCATGTCCCAGCAATTGTAACGTTACAGGCTAATTGTGTTATGCTAATACAACTACTGAAATACCGTAGTCACACCGCAGGATGTCCAACCAAAAATACAACCAAAAAGAGCCAACACTTTCCTTTGTTCTCAAACCCTCTAACTAATGTTAATAAATCGCTTTGATTATATCTGGACAATTATTTATGTTTATTGCATCCTTAATTATACGGTTGTTAACTTTAAACTTCAAATAGTCTAGCATTGTAGGTAATAAAATTCATCCGAAAGAGCATTAACTTTTTAACCGCTTGCATCGGTTTAGCCCGATGAGTATTTTCGTGTCCTATTCACCAGGGTCTACTCAATCTTGTTTAGCTCTTCAATCCCCATAGGTGACAAAAGAGCTGACGAGATATTTGGCCGTGAAAGTGCAACCCTGGCTGAATAAACGCGAGCGTGTTTGTCATACATATTCGTTCATCATCATCTTCCTGCCCTTGTCCCATTTTATTTGGGATCGGCGCAACACGTTTTTTTCTTCCATTCTGTTCTGTCACTCGTCACGCTATCTTTAACTCCCTTTTCTTTCATATCATACATATTCGATGTAAGCGGTTAAAAGGTTAAGATATTTTTGAGTAAGTATAAAAAGGCAATTTATTTATGTACAGAAAAGCTACTAGCACCATTGCTAGATTGAACCTTCTTTAGAGGACTACAGGAGATAATCGCAAGTTTTATAATGCGCAAAAGTATTTTGATCCACTGCGGTAAACAGAATCAGAAAAACTATATGTTATTCTTCAGGATAAATTAATGTAGCTTAGGCAGCGTTATGTTTAGGATTAGTAGAACAGCGTGATGGTCGGTAATTGACGAGTTAGTAACAAGCTGGATTTGATAATCATATGATCAAGGCAGGAACTGCTTTGATGGGTCGGCAGAGTGTGTGCCGGAAGATAACCATAGTATGAGCAGATATTAAGGTATTCTTAGGTTCCTGAGTCACAGATTTCCGAGTTAATGTTTATATTTATGTCAACCGTTAATATAAAAGTTTTTAAAAGAGTTTAGGTCCAGAAGAATCTGGTTCAAGGAAGCGTGAAACAATTTTAAGTTTCTAGCGGCAGGGGATCTATACATAGCGATTAATGCAGTGTTTGCACCGATTTTAATTATCAAACAATTACACATACAGTCTCGGAGGTTAGGTTATTTTATTAATGATTCCTTGGAATAGACAACTACACCATCATTTTGATTATTGTGTGTGACGTCAGGCTTTTTTGTAGCTGCTGTGGGTGCTGATGTTTAAAAAACTTGCCATGGCCCTGGTACGCAAAGGGTAACTGACGAACTTAGATGAAATTTAGTCGGTAAAAATTGACACGCACTCTCGCTCCACTCTGGAGCAAGAGAGTCATTTGATGATTTCCCACCATGAAAAAAGTCTTTTATAGTTCGCATGTGGCATAGACGCTTTCACAAAGCAAAAAGATTACTACTTTTAAAAACGAATTAATAAAACAAACTAAAAAAAAAAAGAAAATGCAAAAACCAATGAAATCTACTTCAAGGGGGAAGCTAGGAAAAACAGTCATGGATATGGGGTCCATGACTTCTTTTTCTAGCTTACCCCAAGTCCTTGCAGACATTTTTCTCCCGTTTGTTCAAACCATTCTTCGCAGTACACGTTTAGATCATCACACCACCTCTTTTCAGGCCGGCCTCGACGTCGCTTTCACTATGCAGGAACCCACTGCCTGGCGACACTGGGTGTTACAAGAACAGACCGAATCTATGACTTATATGCCTTTTATTAATTTGATTTTTTCTACTTCTTTCCAGGGTCACAAGCAGCCGTAAAGAAGGGGCGGTCATGCAAATATGATTGTAACGAGCTCTGTCACATTCGTGGAAGCAGTTCTGGTACCTGCGCAGGGTCCATATGCCGATGTACTTCATTTAATTCTGTTGTAGACGATAGTCTTAATGGTTTATATAAGTAGGGTACAATAAATAGTTGGTAGTAAGATGTCGTTTGATTTATATTTACGTTACTTTGTAAGTAAGTTTACTTTGTTGATTTAATTTGCCCCATAAACTTAATATCTACTAAGTCCCGATGCTCCGCTGGAGATAACGGTCAGCTCCTTTTTATGGATAAAAGGATAGATTCAGCTGCAGTGGAAACATTGTTGGCTGATTTTAGCCTTATTTTTAGGGTTCCGTAGGTGTAGGTGGATCATAGTCTGGCAAGGACCAAGCCTGGGTCGCGTTATGTCTCACGGGCGCCTCATAGAGTTGTTAACTTGATTGACGGGGCCAATTAGGGCCACCTGTCAGGGCTGCGGATTGTTCGAAAATTACCGTGGCATTCGCAAAGGGCAAGTAAGGGAACACTGTGGGTTTTCACGTAGAGCGGGAAAGTCATTTGATGATTATCCACATAAAAAAAAAGCTTCAAAAGCAAATCAAAGAACCGGGATTTGAACCCATAACGGGTTCAAATCCCGGTGTTGGTCCATTATTGGCTGCGTCCTGAATACAGTCTGGGACGCGAATTAAGAGCGCAAAATTAAATGTGTTTACTGGCTAAAAGAGGATGACAATTGCAGCGTTACTAATTGCTGGTTAATTTATAGGGCATTGATCTACTAAGCGTAGTGTGCTCAAAGATGATTGGACTGTTGATCTAGTGGTTAGTGGCCCTAACTGCTATGCCGGAGGTCGTGGGTTCGATTCCCACCCAAGACAAATGTTTGTGTGATGAGCTTGATCATTTGTTCTGTGTCTGGGTGTAATTTATCAATATATCTATGTATTTAGATATATATAAGTATGTTTATCAGTTCTCTAGTACTCATAACACAAGCTCTGCTTAGCTTGGGACTAGACAGCGTTGTGTGATAGTTGTGGAATATTATTATTATTAATAAGGCCATATATGGACACAAGTTCCGCTGCTACTGAAAAAATATCGGTCAGTAAATATGCTTTTATTTTTTGAGTGGGATATCATCAAATAACTTCTTCCACTCAGGGTGGAGCGAGGGAGTATCAGATTTTACGGACTCACCTTTGTTCCTTTCGTTACTCTTTGCGTTCTAGGGTCACGGTGGCTCTTTCAAATTAATTCGGAGTCCAGATAGCATTAACCGTCTGCGGGCTCAGATTGGTCGCTGCAGAGATAATCTGGCCAAATGGGGTATCCTTGACCCATCGCAAATGCAGTGCTAGTGTGGAGCTTCACAGGATATTCGCCACCTCCTTCCCTGCCCAGCATGCACAACTACCTGCACCTTTCACGACTTATGCGAGGCCAACGACAGAGCGGTCCAGCCCCCCTAGCCAAGTTACGACCGTTTCGTTTCGATTCTCCTGCGTCGAACGCCTCAAGTAGGCCACGCCTCTGATTCCTTTGTTCTGACCACGTGACTGAGCGTTGACATGACGTCAGAACAAAGGAATCGGAGGCGTGGCCTACTCGAGGCGGTCAAAACAAGAGAATCGAAACGAAACGGTCGTAACTTGGCTAGGGGGGCTGGTGGCTAAATATTGGTCGGACCAGATTTGATTCAAATCGACACAAAAGACGAAGAAGATTATCATCGTCGATGAATTTTAAACCAATGCACTTAAATCAGCCAAGGTACTACACCAATTACCCAGTGTACCAAACACAATATAATCGGTTAGTTCCACAATCCATTTTAAATTACGAACATACATCTTGTACGTTATTGGCTGGTCGATGCTCCTAGCATTCTGATTGGCTGGCAGTAGCAGCGTGTTACTAATACCCTCCATTACCCCCCATTTAGTTTCTGTGAAAAATTTGCATACGACAGCGTTGCTGCTTTAGCCGTGTACACATGTTGTTTGATGTGCTCGACTGCACCTGTACACGGGTAATGTTCTGCTGTTATTATTGCCATATTAATGTGCACTATCATCCTTAGGGAGTTATTATGAGCTGTTAAGCAGTTAGTGTGTTTTGGGACGATAACTAAAACGTTTAATTATTATGTCTTGGATAACTTGGAAATGTTTTATGCGCACAATGTAATGAGCAGTGGAGGAATAACACACAGACAGACGTGATTCTGCCCGAAAGCAGGCATTTTGTCAGATAAAATCCGATTGCAGCGCCGATTACCCGGTTCAATTGTATTTTCAAACCATCCAGGGACTCAACCAAGTATACACACAAAATTACGTCCAAATCGGTCGAGCTGTTTAGGAGCAGTTAGGTGACAAACACGCGTAAAGATAAATGATGTTTATAGAGATATAAGTAACGTAATAAACGCATATCTTAAAAGTAGTATATTCACAATCGGCTACTAAATCGATTACTTAAAGCTATTTAAAAAAAATATATTTCTTATATCTTATTATAATAATCAAGGATTATTTCAGAATAACAAAATTTGAGATAAAATTCTTGATAAGTCTTGATTACGTCAATAGAGTGTGTGCGTCGACACAGATAGAAACAGTGGTAGACCGCGGGGATGCGTTATCGTTTAATGTGATAAGGATTAATATTGTATCTATCTAAATAGCTTCAATTTAATAATAATAATCAGCAACTTGCTCTGAAATACTCTCTTGTGGAATCGGAAGTGCCGTATTACAGGTATGAGCCCGACCCAGTTCTTGATAATGGTCATATCACTTTGTACTGGGATCGGTCCATCATCACTGACAGGACTATTGTAGCCAATAAGCCTGATATAGTGCGGTACTCCTGGACACGGCTCGCATTGTTAGGAGGTTCCTTTGTCTGGAGTCCTGACCGCCGGTAGCTTGGACCCTGTTCCCGATACCGGTGGGATACTATTTTTTATATTTTTAAATGTTTTATTTTTAATTTATTAAAAAATATTTCAAAATGTAATTAATACTTTTATAAGTTAATTAAAGGAAATAATAATAATATTCCACAACTTGCATACAAAGCCATCTAGTCCCAAACTAAGCAAAGCTTGTGCTATGAGTACTAGACAACTGATAAACATACTTATATATTTCTAAATACATACTATACTAAAGATAAATTACACCCAGCACAGAACAAACGATCGTGCTCATCACACAAACATTTGTCTTGGGTGGGATGGGAATCGAAACCACGACCTCCGGCATAGCAATCAGGCCACTAATCACTAGACCCAGTGGCCAGTAGTTTTTGAGTTTATTCATTACAAACAAAATCTATGCTCTCTATAATATTAGTATAGAAAACCTTCCTTATAAATTTGTACGGTAGTTTTTGAGCTTATCGCGTTCATACAGACAGATAGATGCGCTGGAGGACTTTGTTTTATAATGCCTATGTAAAGATAAGGATAAGGAAAGACGGACAATATTTATTTCAATCTGTCTGTGTCATAGCTATTATTTTCTTTTTTGTTAACCAAAAAATATGACATAACTTTAGTTTGCCTCACTTATACATGAGGATTGCATCGAAAATGGACGTGCTACAGAAATTCTGACTACATATTCTGATTCACTGTCTTCAAATCACATTAACATTTATTTGCTCTTATTTTGATGCTGACGCGTGTTATTTACATACTATTAGGATAACTAATTTTTAGGGTTCCGTACATCAAAAGGAAAAAACGGAACCCTTATAGGATCATTTTGTGGCCCGTCCGTCTGTCTGTCAAGACCCTTTATCTCGAGAACACGTGGAGGCATCGAGTTTTTCATTGTCATTCGAGATTAAAACCATATACTCAAGTCTGCGGTCCCTTGAAGCTGTGAAAAAATAAGACTCCTAAGTTACGGCCGTTTATGTCGCAAAAAACCTACATTTCGACACTCTTGAAGAAATCAAAATTCATAGGGTACTTCCCGTTGACCCAGAATCCTGAAATTTGGCATAAAGCAAGATCTTATAGCACAGGCATAGAAATAAATCTGAAAACTGAAAATTTATTGGTACGTCACATTTTTTTTTTGCAATTCGGAAAAATCTTTGAGACTCCATTCGGGAATCGAATTATTTACATAGGTAAGTTTGTACGGAACCCTCAGGGCGCGAATCCGACTCGCTCTTGCACAGTTTTTTTTTAAAAGCACTTCTAATTCTTAATTTTCAAATTGGGGTGTATAATATGAAGTGGACTCTTCCAGTTATATGTCGTATAATTAAGTAGATACGTAGTTATGTTTTAGTTTCTTAACTATTTAAAAGGGCTGACTTTTACCTCGTTCAAAGATTGAGCATTGCCATACAACGTGGCAACGCGGCAACGCCACCAGTTTTTTGGGCACATTTTTAGTCGACAGCGATGCGGAGGAAGTTTTGGACACCATATTTTAGTTAAGAATTATTGCCTTATGTCTTTTGTAAGTTGTTTTTTTTTTTAGGTGGGAAAATCATCTAATGACAAATCGCGCTCTTGGGTGGAGCAGGAGATAGTCTCAGACTTTTACTGACTAAAAACCGGGTTTCGTTTTCATACTACCCATGGCCCCAGTAGGCTTCGACCCTGCTGGGCCCCTACGATTTGCTGACATCTCCCTGAGGCGAGCGTGGAACAATACGCGCCGTCGACGACTTGGGCTTGGTCCGGACGGTTACCGGACGGTCAGACGGCGGGCTACCCATTGCTCGCCGTCTGCAAGCCCGCGCCTACGGTGGCCGGAAATCGGGATCGGAATCCCGGCGGCGGTTAGGGCGTGAGGACCATTGCCTCACGCGATCGGCTGCCTCCTTTGCTAGCATTACTGCTTCGCAGAAGGAGGCGACCGCCTGCCACTCCTCCTCGCTCCGGATCATGGCCTGTTCCAAGGCCCGGCGCGAGAGATCGCCGCCGCCGATCGCCCCCACGAGGACCCGGCGTTGCTCTGCCCAAGCGGGGCACACCTCCATCGTGTGCTCCACCGTGTCCTCCAGGCGGTCCACACAGTGGCGACACCCGGGCGTCGCTTCCGCACGAATCCGGTGCAGGAACTTCCCGAACTTACCGTGTTCGGTGAGAACCTGCGTCATGCGGAAGGTGAGGACGCCGTGAGGTCTTGCCAACCACGCCTCAAAGAGGGGACTTACCGCCATAATTGTGGCGTGCCCGTCTTTTGTAGGTAAGATATTATAATTTTAATTAGTTGAGTGTTTTTATTTTTCATGTTTTAGTAAGTATTTAATTAGTTACAAAACAAATTGATAAATGTGACAAAGTTTGGGGGAGGCCTATGTCCAATAGTGGACGTTGTTCGGCTAAAAATGATGAACGAAGTTTCTTATATATTAAAAAACAGGAGTCACTGACTAAAATACCGAAAAAACACGAAAAATCATTATAATGGTTAGTTAGATACGTTTACATTTCTTAAACAGATTTTTTCTTTAGTAATATTCACTTCACTCAACACTGCAACACAAAACTAGACAGCATCAAATCAAAAACTATCTCACCTTCAAACAGAAGTTTATCGAAATAATCAAGTGCCCGTGAGCGTTTGTCGATGAGCTTCCAAAGAATACTAAAGACCTCAACTGAATGCCTAACTAGGTAAGTATCTAATTTGAGGCCGATCCGCCTAGGGCGGGAACTTGTCAGTTACGAAGCATTTCCTACATTTACGCAGATAAACTTTTGGGCTGCTCTTCGTTGAGAATATTTATACGTCTTGCGGGCGAACAGACGAGCTACAATCTGACTGCATAAGAATGTTTCAGAAACACCTCCAAATCTATGTTAATCCCAAAATCAAACTTCTCAAAATGTTCTCTAGGTAATCTTCATAGAGACTGAGTAAGTCAAATTCAAAATATTTCATTTCTTATTGGTCTACATGGGCATTGATAAAACATCAGAAGTTAGTGCACGGTTTCAGTTGGTCTTTTCCTTTAACAAAAGGCAAAAAAACTTCCCGGTTACTCTGGATTTTACAATATTTCCACGTTACAATATTAAAAAATATAAAAGTATAGTGAAGTGACTCCTCTTCAACAAATATAAGTATTCCTAATAAGTAAAAAAAAAATGAAAAGTGACTCTAAGTCACTTCTACCATTTGAATCAAACAAAGTGATAGTTATCACTTGATATTTATGGAAAATCTACGGTTTTTCTGTCGATAAGAATGGGGAATTATTTTTCAAAATGACCTAGAATATAGGCCTGAGACTCCAATCAATTCAACCACTGATCTACATAATTAGGACGCTCGCTAGTTGCGCTACAACAATCTGTTCTCCACCTTCTGCATTCTATCTGTCGCAATTGCCTTTTTATTTAGCTTCCTGTAGACACAGAAGTGTGTGTGTGTGTGCATGTAATGACGTGACAATGCGTCAACGACTCATCAACGTGTTTTACATAAATTTTTATGAAACAGCTCTATTGATAGAACAGTTCGACTAGCTCGGGGTGCCCAGCGCTCATCATTTCAATTTACATTATTTCCATTTGAGGACTTGTCTGCTGTCTTACTAAGAGTTCGGTATTTTTTCTTGTTATATGAGTTTACTCAAAAGTATCAATGTGACAAATGCGTGAAACAGTTATAGGAAAATAATATGCTTTCAACTTAGAACATATTTTATTTGTTTAAGGTTTGTATAGTGTAGTGTTTGTATATTTGTCTCGAGTTCACGGGTGGGGACGGTTCAGTTTCATACGTTACGCTGTTGATGGAGACCGACGTGTTGAACCTAACTGCTGGTGACGTAACGAGCCAATGTTTTTACCCCCTGTGTCAGTGCGTCAACTACATACCTATAGGATGTCCATTTTTCATACTTCTTTGTTAGACGTTCTATCTCATTTCACCTCCTTAATTCCCAGTATAAGGCACCATGTCCCACACTAACAATTACTCTTGTAACTAAATTTGTTTTTTTTTTTTTTAAGCTGTAGGGCAAGTGGGAGTATCAAATTTTTAATGACTCAAACCCACCTCTGTCCTTTCAGTTGCTACATGCGTTTCAAGGCTGCTGTAAGTTGCGTTTCTAGGCTGCTGTAAGTTGCGTTTCAAGGCTGCTGTAAGTTGCGTTTCTAGGCTGCTGTAAGTTGCGTTTCAAGGCTGCTGTAAGTTGCGTTTCTAGGCTGCTGTAAGTTGCGTTTCTAGGCTGCTGTAAGTTGCGTTTCTAGGCTGCTGTAAGTTGCGTTTCTAGGCTGCTGTAAGTTCCGTTTCTAGGCTGCTGTAACTCTTTCAAACAATTCCGCAGCCGTTTGAAAGGGTACCAGCAAAACTAACACATATTAAGACTTGTTTATATTTGGCTATTGTCGGACACAGATCGTTCGTCTGTTCAGCTCTTCGTGTTAATTTATTTACTCCCCACGTAAGAGGTTGATACTGAGGATAAAAAATACTCGTGGCTGCTACATAACATAAGGCTTAATTGTTTCAAGGTATCGTTGTCTTGGTGCTGTTTTATTTTCTTTTGTGTTTTGTGAAAACGCGTTACGCCAAATCTAAGTAACATAGGACAAAAGTCAGACGGTGAATAGGATTTTATTTACCGACTTCAAAAAAAAGAGAGGTTCACCATTTAGTAGTATTAAAAAAATGTTTTTACCTCTTAACTCTTTAATTTATGAATCGATTAAAAACAATCTTCTTTTATTTGATAGGATATACTTGACCTGGCTTGAATCAGATCGGGCCCAATTTTATCTAAATCCAGTTATGATAATGAAATCCATGAGAAATTGAGAGGATTTCTTAAATATTATATATTAATTTAATTATTATATATTATATTATATATTAATTAATTATTAAATATTATTATTATTATTCTTTTTTTATAAAAAAGGCAAACATAACGTTCTTTGTTAGATTCTTGTATGTTTTCAAATCATACTTCAATTGTGCGTTTTCATCAGCTTCATTGCAGCTGATAGTTTTAGCCACTGCAGCAGTGCTATTATCTAAGAAAACAGCCTTGAGCGCAGCGCTGGCCGCAGAGACGAAATCCAAATACATACATTGGATTAACAATCCAATGGACCTATACATTGGATTGTTAATTTTTTTATTTTTTTATTATTGATAGGCTCGCGTTTGACCACTGTCTCACCTGATGGTAAGCGATGATGTGGCCGACGATGAAGCACGCTTGCCTAGAAGTAACCTATTCACTCTTAACTTAAAGACCCCTAGGTTGTAGCTATCAGGGAACACAGACTCCGGCAGGGAATTCCACTCCTTAGCTGTACGCATTATGAATGTGTTCCCAAAACGCTTTGTACGTATGGGTGGGATGTCCACCATGTACCGATGGCGCAACGCTGCACGTCTAGTGGTCCGATGATGGAACGGATTTGGTGGAATTAAATTGTGCAATTCCAACGCACACTCCCCGAAGTGTT
Organism: Mythimna impura; assembly: GCA_905147345.3. NCBI lineage: Eukaryota > Metazoa > Arthropoda > Insecta > Lepidoptera > Noctuidae > Mythimna > Mythimna impura. The sequence continues at coordinate 8,951,152 of LR990347.1, read as the reverse complement.
AATCCTATGTACAAGAATAGAAAAAAAAAGACTAACACAACTGCACACAGCACGTACGCACGCACGCAATAGCATGACTAGACACAGGCTACCCCCAAGCAGAGCCACATCAATCGATCCCGTGCATCCATCCAGCGGATTCTTGCGGCCAACGCCAGGTCATCGGTGCATCTTATGGGAGGCCTTTAAATCAACGTCTTCAGGTATGCGGTCGCTATTGCAGAACCTTTTAGCCCTTCGACCGACTTGTTCTGCGTGCAATATGCCTACTGCCACTTAACTCTGCGTTACATTGAGTCTGTATCCGCAAACTTGTAATCAAGAACCTTCTCTTGTTGCCGGAACATTAGCTTGCATTATGTTGTTATCTCACGAAAGGATTTTTTCTCACAGTCACTTCCTTACGTAAACTCCAAAATGCGTTTTAAATAATTGGGTATTTGACAGGCATTATTTTTGTACAATATTTTATACTAAAAAACAAATAACACTACAAAGAAATCTTTTTCTGAAAACGGCATCAAAAATGGTTTTTAAATGTAACAGCGATTAGCATTCCAAATATTGGTTTGAGAAAGAGTGGGGGCGTGGTGGGAATATCTCGCTGTCTCTTTTTAGCACACGTAACCTATTGGCGGTGACGTCACATTTCAATATGTACATCCTTATACTGATATTTGACAGTTAATTAATATTGAACGAATTAGAAAATTTCTTCCTATTTGTGATTTTGAATGAAGATACTTTTTGATACATGCAATAAAAAAAAAAACTGGGTAAGTGCGAGTCGGACTCGCGCCCTGAAGGTTCCGTACAAACGTACCTATGTAAACCGTTCAATTCCTGAATGGAGTTTCGAAGATTTATCTGAATCGCATTTTTTTTTTGTGACGTATCGACAAATTTACTGTTTTCAGATTTATTCCTATATCTGTCTTATAAGACTTTGCTTTATGCCAAATATCAGGATTCTGGGTCAACGGGAACTACCCTATGAATTTTGATTTCCTTGAGAGTGTCGAAATATACGTACCGTATCTTTTTTTTTAGTAAACTTAGAAGTTTAATTTTTTCACAGCATCATGGGACCGCAGACTTGACTATATGGTTTTAATTTTAACTGGATACCTCCACGCGTTCCCAAGATAAAGGGTCTTGACAGACAGACAGACAAACAGACAGACAACAAAGTGATCCTATAAGGGTTCCGTTTCTTCCATTTGAGGTACGGAACCCTAAAAATTGAGTCAACTACCCAATTCAATAATAGGTTTTCAATCAATTCAGTTGGTGATTCATATTTTTCAGACAAACAGACGGACAACAAAGTGATCCTATAAGGGTTCCGTTTCTTCCATTTGAGGTACGGAACCCTAAAAATTGAGTCAACTACCCAATTCAATAATAGGTTTTCAATCAATTCAGTTGGTGATTCATATTTTTTAAGCACGTAGCTCTCAAAATATTGTTCAAAGTACTTTAATTACTTATTAATATACTCGTGATTCAGTGATAGACATAAAATAATACAGAACAGTCAAGTCTGGGATGCAAAAAAGTCCCCTAAGTGAGTAATCCAAAGTGAGGAAAATCTATTTTGAATATTCCATTTTCCTTTGTTTAAGGGCTTTTTCACAGCTTGGTAACTGTGAATTTGTGAAATCCCTAATCTGGGATGACAACTGACGTCAGTCGAATTGAATCAATTATTTGACCCAGAATCTTTAAAAACATGAAAACAGCTAAAAATAAGGCCTTACCATTTGAACATCACTTCTCTTTCGTTTTTGAATGACTAGCATGCCATTGTTATAACCAAGAGAAACCACCGTTATGTCAAAATATAGTTGCAATTTGGAAGAGGTTTCTTTTTTCCGGATCATGGTCCGGCGCAAGAGGTGGTTGCCACCTATCGCCCCCACGAGGAAATGGCGGTGCTCCGCCCAAACGGGGATCACGTCGGGGTCACCAGTTTGGAGGTAAGCGGAACAGAGTGAAAAGTCCCGCAAACCTCTGTTGAAAAGGGAGGATCCTCCGGCCAGTCGGGTGTTATGTCCGGTGGGAAACTGCCCGACAGATGATTTCGGGCTGTTCTATATGTTCTAATCGCGCGGAGAACTGTAATTGCGCGATGCAGGATTAGTTCTTATGTGACGCCATAGATGTAGCTACACGGGGATCACCTCATATTATGCACCACCGTGTCCTCCGGGCGGTAATTTGGAAGAGGTGGCGAGACGATCTAGACTCTTGCCGCAAGGGCTGGTACGAGGTGGCTGGAGATAAATAACTAAAAAACAAATATCTGGGCCATAATCAATGCCATAATACTTAGATGGGTAAGGGTAAACTTGAGGTACTTTTCACAGATGAGATATAAATGAGACTGTCCTTTATTATTATTTTCTATGTTAAGAACTGATAACACTTCATTGAACCAGATGACTGAAGTGTCAGAATGATAATGTTTCTACTAACATACAATGTATGAAGTCAACGTCCCTTATGTGTCACGACATAGTTCTCTGAAACTGTTACATTAATGTAGGCCGGAGGACATCCCCTCGTCTCGATTAGTTTACACACTTAAACCTTGCTTAATTAGCCATATATAAAGAGGAGTGTTAAACAGGTAATTAATCACATTATTGTTGACATCATAATGGAGTTTCGATATACGTTTATTTTTGTGCTCCTTTTGGTAGCAGGATCATACGTTTTGGCTGAAGAGACAGACTTTGGTGAGTTCTATTTTTATTATTTTTGCATTGCTTGGATTCGAGGATTGTAAGACGAACACTGATGTTTATATTATTACTCGCAGACCCGGCAATAGTATTAGATAACAGTTCTGCCATATAATTTATTAACGAATAAAATGGGGGCTGGAGTTAGGAGCTAAAAATAGCCTACGACCTATTCTCAGACCTGCCAAATGTACTTCAAAATTTTTCATAAAACCTGACCAGCCGTTTCGGAGGAGTTCGATAGCAAACACTGTGACACAAGATTTTTATATATTAGAAGACTAGCTTCTGCCAGCGCCTTTGATCGCGTGAAAATAGGTTTTTCTTTACAAACTTTGGACCCCCGTTTTATCTCCTGAGGTGAATTTCGGAAAATACTCTCTTAGTGCTCGCCTACGTCATAAAAGGAAGCTTTGTGCATAATTTCATGTTCCTAGTCCCACTAGTTTCGGCTGTGCGTTGATATGTCAGTCAGTCAGTTTCTCCTTTTATATATATTGATTAGATTGGGTATCGAAACTATATTTATTGTTCCTGTGTTTAGTATAGTCAACTGCACCAACTTTATAAAAATGTTTTAGTCACTGAAGTCAGTGTGGTCACATCTGCATACTTGTCAAGCAAAATGATGTATCGCAACGATCATAACGATACGCTTTATGCGTCATGTTTTTGTTTCAAAAATAGAACTGAACGAACAATAAAATGGCAACCCGGAATTTATTGTTTTCAGGGCGAAATGACGCGGTATCGAACCAGACGGCGACCGCATACAGTGTCGGGGTCGACTTGGGAATAATCAATCCTGAAAAATATTCACTCAAATCGTTCGAACAGGACGAGAGAAACATCTTCAAGGACCTGTACCAGGAATATATTTATCTAAATTACAGTGAGCCGATTAATTACCAGCAATGGCTCATTATGAACAACTACGGCATACTAAGCGATACTCAGGAGTCTTTGTTCCAAAGGAAAATAGTGAAGCGCAGTACAGCTGATAGTAAGAGACGCTTTATAAACACTGTGAAGAAAGGGGACATCCTGATCACCGGCCGAGGCATTGGAGGGTTAGTTGGTCACGCAGCAATTATGACCTCTGATTACTGGGTGTTAGAGATGCCTGGTGGTGATGGGTATATGACCGGTATCCCGGACAATAACAGACAAGTTCCCAAGGACAGATGGTTCAACGAGCACGCTTCTGATTGGACGACGGTGTACCGGAATCGTGACAGCTCGGTGGCTGCTCAGGCTGCAAGGTGGGCTGACCGCAACTACTACAGCCCTAGTGGTAGTGAAACGAAGTCCATACATGTGACCTACAGGTTATTCCCAACGGCCTTCAGGTCGTTTAACCCTAGCTACTGTTCCAAGCTCGTACTTCAGGCTTTCTACTATGGAACCGGCTCAAAGAAAGTCATAAGAGATCCGAAAAATACGTTGATCATTCCGTCAACAATACCAACGTATTTCTTGGCACCGTATACTTTGGTGAACAAAGGAAAATTTTAAATTGTGATGTGTAATACTAAGTTGCATTTATATATGTATAGGTTAATTATTTTCTACTGAAATAAGAAAATGAGTATGTGTTATATTATTTTTTAAATTTGACTGATAATAAATTATATTTTGTAAAGAATGTTTTATTTATTCAGGGCAAACTTCTCGTAGGAAAGAATAACCCATCTGAGAGCCACTAACTCATCAGAATCATCCATCAACCCACAATGGGCCCGCATAGTGGATTACTGCCTATCTCCTAGAGAGGAGGCCAGAGTCCCAGCAATGGAAAAGTTATAAGGCTGATAATGTACATGTATGTCATCATCATCATTTCAGCCGAAAGACGTGCACTGTTGGACATAGGCCTCCCCCAAGCGTCGCCACAACTACCGATCCTGTGCGTCTCGCATCCACCGCATTCTCGCGACTCTCACCAGGTCGTCGGTCTACGTTGTCATTCTCGCGACTCTCACCAGGTCGTCGGTCTACGAGGCCTTCTAACGCGCATTCTCGTGACTCTCACCAGGTCGTCGGTCTACGAGGCCTTCTAACGCTGCTTTTTGTTTTGCGCGGTCATCACTCTAGAACCTTTCGGCCCCATCGACCATCCGTTCTACGAGCAATGTGCCCTGCCCACTGCCACTTAAATTTGGCGATTCTTTGGGCTATGTAGGAAGGAAATCCAAACCTTAAATCCCGCATAAATAATCGGAGTAAGAAACCAGTATAATATTAGAAGTAAAGTAAAACTAATCGACTTCACGGTTACTAGTAAAATGCAAATACAAATCTCCCACAATCCAAACTACTTGATGATTGAGGATCTTCAGAATTCAATTAATTTGTTTAAACAAATTAACGGAAGCTATTTTCGGTATCTCGAGTGTTATTGGGGACCTGTTTCGAGTTCCTTCGACACGCATACTAATTTGTTAGTATTGTGTCAGGAAAATCGAATTACTAAAAGAAACGAAAGTAATTAAATAATCGAGATGAAACAAGTAGAAACAGTTTTCTTAGCGGACACCAGACTAGTGAGATACAAATGATACAATGACATTCCATTTCTGAATTTTGACGACACTCAGTGGTTGAGCGGTTGAGCTGCTGTTTTGCGTGTCACTGGTTCGAATCTCGCACGAAATAAATATTTGTATTACCTATACAGATACTAGTTTGTTATTTATATTTATTTATTTTTTAAAAAAGCTTACAGACTAATAACATAATTATTTTTTTTACATAAGTAGGGAAAATTGCTAATAAAAAGCTTCCACATATAGGTACACATCTTGTTACATATACTGCGTTGCTTTTTAATGTATATTTATAAAAATGAATAGCTGTTCGTTAGTCTCGCTAAAACTAAAAAATGGCTGGACCGATTTGGCTAATTTTGGTCTTTAAATATTCGAGATACTCCAGGGAAGGTTTAAACGTTAAGAGAAAATGGAAAAATCCCGAAATAAAAAATCCGAATACAACGCCATCTCCAATTAAAATGTCATTATAAAATGAATTTTGCTGTTCAACAGTAGTTGGCGTTATCCTTACTATTAGGCGGAAGTTCGCCGAGTCAGCTGGTTAAAGAAATTAATTAATTTAAGAAGATACCCACAGAAAGATTATACCGAGTCATTTAATATCATAGATAAAAACAATTAACTAATTGTACCCATAGGTAAAACATAATCATAAATAATAATTTATTAAATAGTTACACGTGACTACTATCACCAAAATATTCCTTGTTCAGGATTTTTCTAATAATCTTTTATTTTTCCTACATAGTCTACCGCCTGAAGATTAAAGGCCAAGGCTCTCCAACTTGTAGTGGATCCGAGTTTACTTTTTTGAGGATGTGCCTGGCGCCCGAATTATCCCTTTACACATTGGTACATCTTCAGCCTTTATATGTGCACCGGTGCAAACTGAGTCAATTTCTAGGTGCGATGGTATATTATTAAAAGCCTGTACTTTGTCGATGTGCCTGGTGCCTGTAATAGAGGCCCCATACGTAGGTTGTTCTGATTAGTACGAAGAAGTATTTTACTAAGTAGAGCGGGTCAATCAATCTAGTCATTTGCTATGTTTGCCAAAAAACACATGTCATTAATATTACGCCTTATGTGTTTTTTTTTGGTGGGATAATCATCCAATGACATCCCCCACTCTCTTTGTGTCAGACTTTTACTGGCTAAAAACCCACTCCTTTTGCCTTTCATACCAGGGCCGAGTTTTCCTTTGACCTGCTGGGCCCCTACGGTTTGCTGACATCTCCTTGAGGCGCGCGTGGTATAGTACGCGCTGTCGGCGACTTGAGCTCAGTCCGAACGGTTACCGGACGGTCGAACGGCGAGCTACCCATTGCTCGCCGTCCGCGAGCCCGTGCCTACGGTGACCGAATATCGGGATCGGGATCGTGTCCTCCGGGCGGTCCACACAGGGCACCCGGGCATTACTTCCGCACGAAATCCGGTGCAGGAACTTATTAAACTGACCATGTTCGGTGAGAACCTGCGTCATGCGGAATGTAAGGACGCCGTGAGGTCTTTCCAGCCACGCCTCTAAAAGGGGACTTACCACCATAATTATGGCGTGCCCATATGTATAATGGTAAAAAATGAAATCGCTTACAACGGTACTCGTAGTCGACTGAGAATTGCTTCGCTTTCAAATCTAAATATCACAAAAAAATATGTGTTATGTGTACATACGTGAGTTTTCTTGTTTCTGAACTCACCCACGATTCACGACGACAGGAGTATTTCATTGTTTGGGGCGATGATTTATAAAAAAGGAAAAATAAAAATCACGGTCGTTTTTATAAGCGTGGTCTTGGTGAATTTTATTTTTAATCTATCAATCAATTTTCCCTATCGCAAAGAGCTGGTCTGCGTCCCAGCAGTGGAAACATTATTAAGTTGAATAAGCTAATCAATTTTGTTGAATTTTCTTTTTAAAAGTCACGCACTGATTTTACACAAAAAACCTATTAAAAATTGGAATTATCGAATTTATAATGCATCGATTCAAAAAATTACTTCTTCCTGCCACTTATGGCTTATCAAAAATACTTGGAAATCTATTTTTAGCCCGCAACCAGCAGATTGAGGAAGGAAAACGAATAAACTCTTTTCAATTACGTGATGTTATTCCGAAATGGTCTATTTTAGTATAAGTAAGCTCTTGTTTCTATATTTGTATTTGGTTTGTGATGCCAGCGGTCAATGTAACGTTTTCCTTTTCAAAGTATGTAAAAATACCAGTTTCTTAATGTGACACAGTTCATAAAAATATCACTAAGGTAAGGTAAATATCTAAATTTTAGCTAGATTCTGCCAGCGGCGTTGTCTGCGAGAGAGTCAAGTTTTATCCTAGGGAAATATGATCATTTCAACTCCCAAGTGTCGCTATAATGGTAATGTGTGTCTTGCATCCATCGGATTCCCGCGACCCTCACCAGATCATCGGTCCACTTTATGGGAGGCCTTTCAACGCTGCGTTCTCCGGTAGAAAGTCGCTACTCCAGAACGAAGGAAATATCCTCCCGGGATAAAAAGTATTCTATGTTCCATTCCAGGATATGATCTACCTATACTACTGCACTGGCCTAATTTCTGACCCCCTGGTAATTATATGATTTAAATATGGGCCCACAACTAAACATTCGTATGAAAACTTTGACTGCGCTACCTGCACCATCCCACTCGTTCGTACCTACAGCTAAGAAGTTAAATTTTTTGCCAGAGTCTGGGTTTCCTGATAGCTACAACCTAGGGGTATTCAAGTCAAGAGTAAATAGATTACTTTTAGAAAAGCGTGCTTCATCCACATCATAGCTTTCCATCAGGTGAGATAGTAGTCGCGAGCCTATCAATAAAACTTAACAATAAAAAACCACCACCACGACTCTCGGTTGCCAACCATCTTTCTTCATGGCTTTCTTTCAGTTATTTTGCAATATAAGTGAAAAGTAGAGTATACCTCACGGAGATGAAGGCTATTTACCGTAGGCTGGCTTTAAAGCCAGGTTCTACTCAATTTGAACATTTTTAAACCTGTGGAAATTCACAAATATAAAAGATAACACCATGAAAAAATTGCATAAACTTAGCGTAATCAGCCTTTTTAATGTTTCCACTGCTGGGACTCAGGCTTCCTTTCTCTAGGAGAGGGAATGCATGCACCACGCGGGCCCAGTGCGGATTGATAAATGTCACATGTCTTCGAATTTTTGGTTCTAGGACATGGCAGTTTCCTCACGATATTTTCCTTCATGAAAAAATATTTTATCAAAATTGACTATGTATATGACCAACCGCCGGGCAAAAATCAAAACATGCTATAAATTAGTTAGCTTGCTAAAAAAAAAATCGCGAATCTGACCCTAACTTACAATTTCAAACGTGTATGTCTACGAGATTATGTCACGGAAATATTTGAAAGTTACAAAAAATAATAAAGCTTGTTTTTTAAAAGGGCCTCGCAAAAACGTGGTGTTGTAGTGCGGCAGGGATTTTTGCTGAGGGGCGGGTTGATAGCTTTGCCGCCATAATCAGGAAGAGATGTGTCTCCCTACTCGCTCGCGTTCGTGGCAGCACCAACACTATACTGAGTGTTTTTGCAGATAGGTGGGAGTCCCCCATGCTGCAAAGATGGGTGCGGCTTCATGTCGAAGTGTAGTTATGTAATTTGTGTCGTTAATGCTTACTAATATTATTTTTTAAGATAATTGTTACTAAAAAAATATGGACCTCGTCCGAAATAAATATTTTATTACTGAAAACAAAAATCTTGAATAGTTATTGTTTTTTTTTTATATAAACTAAAACCGCTGTTACGGGGCCGCAACAATCGACATATACCTGGGGGGCTATTGGCTAACTTTTTCAATAACAGTTGACAACTAGCATTCGTTGCACACTAAACTTAGTTGTCAACTGACAATTTCATAAAATTGGTATTACGTATCACACAAGTGACTAACAAACTACGGTGGAAATGTGGTGAATTATAAAAAATTACGGTGCCTATTGTGACCACTCTAAAATTTTATCGACTATTATACAGCTTCAATAGCTTACACAATCGCAATTTTAAAAGTATCGATACAATAACATCTGTCAAAACGTGTTATGGTGACTATCAAAGGCACCAGTGGCTAATGACGTCACTGCAGTTGGTCACTGAAGATAGGCAATACGAAACTAGCTGTTTGACAGTTCAATGATGCACATTGTTAACAAGTGATCATCACTTGAACTGTCAACAGAGTTACGTAATAGACCCGCTGGACGGAGTTCATACAAAATACTCAGTGACTACAACCTGTATAATACTAATAATAACTTATTACAATACTACTGCTAATACTTTATTTAGGCAGAAGTATTTTTATCACACCTGTGGTCTTTTGGTTTTCGTTATAGGACTTATAGGAACGTATTTTGTGGTTTCTGGAAGTTGGTGGAAACTGTTTAATTGTCTCTATATTTCTCTATCTCTGGGGTAATGTGATGTTATTTATTACATACTGGTTTCATTACAATTTTTTTTAGAAAGTTTTATACTATTTTAGAAAATAAAACAAGTTAAAGTATAGCAAAAGTATTTTATGGCAGGGTAATTTTTTAACCATTCGACTATCGCAGACATTGGCATCCATTGATGGTGCAGTACCCGCCAGACTTGTATCCTCGGTTTCTGCAGCTAGCGATGCACTCGTAAAATACGCAGGCATTAGGGAAAGTTGGCCCTCGTATCGTTTCTCTTTTTAGCATTATGTGGGATGACTCTGTGAAAATAAAAAATATTGTTTATTTTTAACCCTATCAATAAATGATAGATGCATACAATAAAAAATAACTAGTGAAATTAAAGTGGCTGTGGTTTAATTAATATAAAAAAAAAACATTACAAAAATAATGTCCTAAGAGAGAGAAAAAAAGTTTTAGTATAAATAATGACGTTAAAACAATGATGGAGCAGTTAATAGATGACTGTACGATAATGCAGAAGTAGTCATTGCCAAATAAACGTGTCTTCAACGTAGTCCTTAATCTTGTTATACGCTTTCTTGGCAAGGACACGCTTAATATGGGTTTTAAACTTTCCCTCGCTAAGCTTGGTAACCGACTTAGGCAACTTGTTATAGAAACGTATGCTGTTAATAAGGAATGACTTGCTTGTCTTAGCTAAACTCCATTTAGGTACTACAATTTTATATTTATTACGCGTGTTTATATTATGTAAATTGCTTCTAATTTTAAAATAAATTTCTATTGCCACTCAAATAATAAAATTAAAATAAAGTTAAGAATTAAAGGCAGTTTTCATATAAGAAACGCTATTTTGTTGTGGTACGAAACATTTCGTGACCGAGTCCAAATTGCACTTTACCAGTTTTTGTTTTTTTTAGTAACTGGACTGTTATACAAAATGCTACTTTATATTGAAAATAGAAATACCCTTAGATATTAAAAAATGAAATAAGCACAAAAGGAAGTTTCAAATTGACGCTATCACAGAAAAGTAAGACATCGATGTGACGTGTTTGGTATGTGACTAAAACGGCGATGAATGTAAATGTTTGTTGATGGAGAGGGAAAGGAAAATGGATGGATTGTATGCGAAATGATATAGGTAAGAAAAGGTAGTGAAAGATATTTTGACGATAAACAAGAGAGAATTGAAAGAGAAAAAATGTGAGACAAGAGCAGAAAGATGATTACAAAATAACAAGCGCTTATTATTTCTAATAGGAATATTAAAAACGAACCAGCATGTCCAAGGTCAGCTGCCGAGGTGACGATCGCAAATGCGACGAGGAACAGAGCAACAACCAAGCAAGTCTTCATGACTGAATCCTTTCAGAGTCAAGAGTGTGCGAACTTTGCAAGCTCCACCTTATTTATACTAACTCCAACCTTCGTATAACTTCTCCGAAACTATACCACCAGATCAATACATAACACGGCCAAGTCCTCGCTAACACATCCATTGACGCAGAACCATTCCCGCCACGTATTTGCAATCGTGTTCAAACGGAAATGGATACCGCAGAAACAGTCTCGTGCAATCAGTCGCTTCGCACTATATGCTACCACATTAATATTGGATGTGGAGGGAATACCCTGAGTCAATTGCTCTGGCATAGAATTTCAAGTGATACATCTCGTGTTCGTCATTCAATTTACTGCTATATTAGAAGGAGACTAAGTTGATTATTCTTTGTTAAGATCAATCTTAAAACATGATGTTTATTTGTTATTGCGAACGTCAGTTATCATTGTTGTATGTGTTCTTGTTATCTGGTTTTACAGGTAAATATTAAGGTTACAGTGTTTTGTAATTTATTTTCCTGTTTAATTTAGTTTTGCATTGCAATGTCTGTTTGCAGTGAGTTATACTAGATTTCAGGAAATGTTATCTCCTGCATGAATTTGTTATAGTTTAAGTAGGTCGAGCTCGTTAGTTCCTCCTTGTCTAATAAGTTTGTTAATAAGGAATGTTTTTTCGAAAGTCAGTATTAAGGTAACTTAACAAGGGTCATGTGCTGCTATATATATATATACGAGCTTTTCATATTTCATAAAAGGAATATTGCGAACAATAATTTTTGAGTTATGCATCAGAAATCGCAAAGAGCCAAGTGGTATTTTTTATGTTGCTTTTACCAACACGTCAAACATACACAAGGGTAGTTTATTTACACAAAGTAATTATATATAGATACATTTGTTCCCATGTTTTCTCTTCAAGTCTCGTCAAGGGTAGTGACCCTTGGTTAACTGGTAGAGAATGCCTAAGGCATGAAGTCCACCTTTGAACCTTTGTGTTCCATAAAGTTTTAATATATAAATAAATGACACTTTTCCTGGTAAATAGGAATTCGTGCTTGAAAGCTTTAATAACGGTATTATAGGGCAGTGACCTATTTTTTTAAATCCATTTCTGTCATGTTAAACTTGCCCGAATACTGTTGACGTTGACATACTGCTAAATAAATATTTTAGCAGTATATATGAAAATGAATACCTATTTTTTTTTTGTTAAATAACGGCTTTGTACAAATACCAGCTCATTCTTTGTAAACTTTGGGACAGTCACTGAGGTAAATGAACTTACTTCACTAAAAAGAACGAAGCAAATGCAAAAATTATTTATCGATGGCTGAAAACCTCGGGTATGCAATTTTAGGTAAAATTTAGTTTTATTATATTTCTGAAAAGAAAAGCTCGTAACGCATAATCTTGTACCAAGCAAAATTTTGATTTGATACTCGTACCGCCATCTACGATGTTGAATGCATACTTTGATCGAGTCAGTTTGGTGTGACAACTTCGAAATGGCGCGTCAAAACTTGTGGAAAAAAAGAAAAACAAGAGAAACAAGCGATTGAAATAAATCAATAGTTTTAAATATTTGAATAAAATACGTAGAAGCCCATTATAATTACATGATAATAAAGGTCTAGTTTGATTTTTGTGCCTCTTGAAAAGTTACGTATTTCACAGTTATTATATTCACTATAGTGAATACCTCGTAACTGAACCTCGAATTAAATGAATACCTCGTAGTGAATACCTCAAATAAAAATAAAATAAATCTTATTTAACAAATTCTGCAGTCAGGCGCAAGAATGTGACTAAAATGTGACAACGAGCGTTTTTTTATTATTGATAGGCTCGCGTTTGACCCCTATCTCACCTGATGCTAAGTGATGATGTGGACGATGGTGGAGCACGCTTGCCTGGAAGTAACCTATTCACTCTTGACTTAAAGACCCCTAGGTTGTAGCTATCAGGAAACAGACTCTGGCACGGAATTCCACTCCACAATAAATGCACAATAAATGTGTTCCCAAAACGCTTTGTACGTAAGGGTGGGATGTCTACCATGTACCAGCGCAACGCCGTGCGTCTAGTGGTCCAATGATAGAACGGGCTTTTTTTTTTTAAGGTGGGAAATCATCCAAATGACTTCTCGCTCTCTGGGTGGAGCGGGAGGGCGTGTCAGACTTTTACTGACTAAAAAACAATTACCCTTTGCGTACTAGGACTACGGGTTTCCCTTTCAGAATTTCTCTGCGGTCCTAGCTAGCGGCCATCGGCCCCGCTGGGCCCCTACGGTTTGCTGACATCTCTTTGAGGAGCGCGAGGATCACTACGCGCTGTTGACAACTGGGCTCGGTCCGGTTAATTACCGAACAGCCGGACGGCGAGGTACCCAGTGCTCGACGTCCGCAAGCCCGCGTCTACCGTAGCTGGTAGTCGGGATCGGAATTACGACGGCTAGGGCGTGAGGACCTTCGTTCCCTCACGCGTGCAGCCTCCTCCTTCGCTAGCATTACTGCTTCGCAGAAGGAGGCGACCGCCTGCCACTCCTCCTCGCTCCGTACCATAGCCTGAACCAGGGCCCGACGCGAAAGGTCGCTGCCGCCAATTGCCTCCACGAGGACACGGCGGTGCTCCGCCCAAGCGGGGCACGCCTCCACCGTATGCTCCACCGTGTCCTCCGGGTGGTCCATACAATGATGACACCCGGGCGTTGCTTCCGCCTGAATCCGATGCAGGAACCTCCCGAACTTGCCATGTCCGGTGAGGACCTGCGTCATGCGGTAGGTGAGGATGCCGTGTTGCCGCTCCAGCCACTCCTCAAAGAGGGGACTTACCGCTATAATTGTGGCGTGCCCAATGATAGAACGGGCTTGGCGGAATTAGGTTATGCAATTTCAACGCATACTCTCTGAAATACAATTGGTAAAAAGCCGACAGGTTAGCAACTCGGCATCGGTGCTCAAGACTGAAGCTTCGACTCAACGAGGGTATCATTACCAATGACGCTTAGGGCTATATTTCACCGGAACACCATGGCGGCGCGACCAGTTGCGTCGCCATTGTGTCCATAGGCTACCAAACTTGACACCATACAGTGATCAGAGTCACTACACCACACTGAGACAGTATCAAAATGAACCTTAAGTGCACGCGTCCGAGTTAGTCACGCCGCCAAATTGGTTGCGCAACCAAACGGACACCAGGTGAGTGGTCGCGCCGCGCCGCCATGGTGTCCCGGTGAAATATAGCCCTTATAGTACCTTCTATGAAAACCGCTTTACAAGTTGTAGCGTTGTCAAATTGTCGCGTCGCCGTCGCGCCTGTCTGTGGATGCTTTAACAATGCTTATAAGATGTAGCTGTAATAGTAAAAGTATCATTATTTCAATAAAATAACAGAAATAAATCATTGTCTTCTAAGGCTTTTCTCAACTAGCTTGGGGTCCACGCGCGCCTCAGGGAGATGTCAGCAAATGGTAGGGGCCCAGCAGGGTCGAAGACTACGGGGGCCATGGGTAGTGTGAAAACGAAACCCGGGGCCCTGGGACGAAGGCAACGAAGGAACAGGAGTGAGTTTTTAGTCAGTAAAAGTCTGACACTACCTCCTGCTCCACCCAAGGGCGGGATTTGTCATTAGATGATTTTCCCACCTAAAAAAAAAAAAAAAACTAGCTTGGGGTCGGCTTCCAGCTTTACCGGCTGGAAGTTGATGATGATCGATGGATGCGGCTGAATACCTCCACAACCCAGTCACTGTACAACATGATACTCTTTGGTTAGACGTCTGCTGGTCAGACTTTCCGATGTTGGAAGACCTGTAATGTGTCCGAAGTTCGACTGTTTTCGAATTTTTAGTTCTAGGACTTGCCGGTTTCCTTCACCGTTTTGAGAGCAGGAGTGATAAAATATATTACATAAAGTAATGCGCCCGGCTGAGTTTGATCCCAAGACTTACAACTCGTAAGTCGGAGCCGTTACCACGGGGCTACCACTGTTCAAATAAAGAAAGAAAGAAGAAAGAAAGAAAAATCGTTTATTCGTACTTCACACATACAGTAGAATTAAGTATTAATAATAAATACATAACATTGGTAAAAAGCGTGAATTTATGTTAATACGTGACATGTGTTATAGAAATGTATTTATTTAATCTTCATGCAACATAAAGTACAAGGGCGGATTTAATGCCTGAGGCATTCGCTACCAGTCAACCTAGGGTGGTGAAGAGACAATATGGTAGGTGCATAAAAAGAAAATTTTATACGAAAAACAAGAGTAAAACAAAAAGGTATAAGGTAAGGTAAGGTATGGTAGGTAATATTTATAAAAATGCAATAAATAATTAACCATAGACAGACGACTGACATAACAAATAAATATGACATAAAATTCTCTTTGATATACAAGCGTACGTCACAAAGCTTCTAAAAACTATTTATCATGATCTTGTACTATAATTATTCAGTTTTCTTTGTTTAACAGTGAGTTTTTCTGCAACAGACAGCATTACAGGAAACACGGCAAAACGCCTCGAGCTCAGCATGTACCCTTTGTACTTAATTATAAAAATGCTATTGTACAAAGCAAGATTTATCTGTAACTTTCTGCTCGCATAAAAATATTGTTCTTAGTTACTGATTTTTTTATGAAATAATTGTTCAAGTTATATAAAAATTATTAAAAATAAAAAATCTAAGACAGTTGTTTTATTGCTTACTTGTCTCACTTCTAAAGACATGTGTTTTTGATAAGTATTTGGTAATGTTGCGAATCCTCGCAGTAACTTTAGAAAAATATAATACTTCATACGTACAATCAAAAGTTCAGTTGAAAACCAGCGTCAAGCAAGGTGTGCGGTTTAATTTAATTAAACATACTTGTTTGTACTTTGTTTGTATCTGTGTGCCAATTATACATGTTTTCTTTCTTCTTTCTTTTACTAATTAATTTTTCCAAAATGTTCCTGCGATCTAGTTCAATTAATACTAACGACACCTCGCTTCTAGTTATAATGTTATATCTTTTACACAATCCATTCAGTTCAATTAAAAATATTTTATTTGCCTACATGGGTAGCAAAATAATATATTTTGAATATAAAATATCAGAGAGCAGGTGGAGTAGTGGTTGCCGAGTAGGTAGAGCAGTGGTGGCCGAGTGGTAACGGCCCCGACTTACGAGTTGTAGGTTGCGGGTTCAAACCCAGCCAGGCGCATTACTTTCTGTAATTTATTTCATCACCACTGCTCTCAAAATGATGAATGAAAACATCGTGAGGAAACAGGCATGTCTTAGAACCAAAAATTCGAAGACATGTGATATCCACCAACCCGCACTGGGCCCGCGTGGTGGATTACGGCCCATTCCCTCTCCTAGAGAAGAGGCCTGAGTCCCAACAGTGGGAACACTATAAGGCCGACTATGCTATACTATGCTATAAAATATCAGAAGTTGGTGATCGATTCCAATTAGACGTTTCATATGAAGAAGAACCAGCAAGAAATATGACGTTTTTTAAAATAATATAATGTTTTTTTACAATGTTTCCATATTGACTGGCCTTCAATGTCCAATTTCTGTAGATTCTGTACTATTTCTTTGAATTAATAATGCAAATAAACCAAAAACAAAATTAATTAAAAAAATTGAGATCAGCGCCATCTAACGAGAACTTAGTGCCGCTCGAGCCCGTAGCTATCACCGTAAGTAATGAGAGGACAGTGTAGACCAGTCAATATAGTATGCTATGCTCTTTCTCAACTTTCATAACGTTGTTTTTTTATTTTTTTTATTTGATATAAACTAGTGTGATCCCAACTGATGGTAAGCAGTGATGCAATCGTTGACGGTGAGGCGCACTAGTTTATTAAGAGCCTATTCACTCTAGCCTTGAAGACACTCAAATTATAAATGGACGGGAAGACCCCAGCAGGCAAATTGTTCCAGTCCTTCGATGTACGCGGTATAAACGACGAGCCGAAACGCTTTGTGCGAACCGTAGAGGTTTAAACAACGTAAGGGTGGATACTCGCCATACGTCGGGTTGTCCGATGGTAGAAATGAGATGGCGGAATCAAGTTATGCAGTTCCCGCGCTCACTCTCCAAAATGCAACCTGTAAAATACCGAAGGGTTGGCTACCCTACGCCTGTGCTCAAGGATTTGAAGATTGGGCTTAACCAAATCTGGATAACTAATTAGCCTCTTCGCACGCCTTTCCACCGAGTCCAAAGCTACTAGGTGGCATTTTGCAGCACTAGCTCATATGTGGCTGCAGTACTCCACACACGATCGGACCTGTGCTTTGTATAACATTTGAAGAACTTTACCTACTACCTAATTTACATTTACTTTCATACTTAAAACTTCTCACATGACGTAGTGCTCTTATTCAGATCATATGCCCTTATACTTTTTATGCGATTCTATACTACTTCTTAGTGGTTAGTGCATCTTAAATCAGCAAAACTATGAACCACAGTTTTGATCATGTTAAGACTATATTGCAAGCAGGCTGAATTATTTTTATGTTAATCGTTGCTGCAAGTTTTCTACCTCGGTGTTGGGCTTGTAGCAGGGTTTCATTTTTTTTAAATGAAAGATATAAACTAGTGCTTTATTGCGATTCCACCTGATGATAAGCAGTGATGCAATCGTTGATGGTGAGGCACACTAGTTTATTAAGAGCCTATGAATTCCCATACTAAGGGTTTAATTGGATACTAACACAGTCCATAAAGACTGAAAATGTTAGTTACAATAAACCTAAGGATTGTGGTCTTTGTTATTTCTGAAATAAATATGTAATTAAACATCACAAAGCAATATCTAAGTAAACATAACGTGTAGTGGTTTAAGATCTCAGTTTTTCATATCTTTACTTAATAGTATATAGGTACACTCCAAGATTCAATACCTTAGCCCTACAGACTATAAGAAAATACAATATCATTTATGAAAGGAGCAAGGGTAAACAACAATAAAGACAGAGGCAATATCAAATCTTCTTTTCATTGGAGTAATTGTAATTTTTCTAAGTGCTCGCCAGTGGAGAAACAATATCCGCGTCGCGGATAACTGGGGACTCGAATTCAGAGTCGGAGTTGGGGGAATGGGGTAAACGTTAAGAAAAGGCGTACTGGTATAAGCTGTGTTTTTCCAATAAAAAGCTTTCGCTTTTGAAAGTAACCATGTTTCATAAAATAAAATAAATAAAAAACTCTAATCTAATTACAACAAACTAAAATATTATTTTATTGTCATTATAGTTAGTATTTTTAAATGTAAATAAAGATTCTAAATGTTTCATAGCGATGATTATGATAGTCTTCGATGTTGTGTTTGCAGCGAGTAAAATAAAAAACTGGGCAAGTGCGAGTCGGACTCGCGCACTGAGGGTTCCGTACAAACTTGTAAGGTAAATTGCGGTTTACGACTTAAGACGTATTAAAAAAAACTACTTACTAGATCTCGTTCAAACCAATTTTCGGTGGAAGTTTGTATGGTTTGTACATCATTTTTTTTTTTTTTAGTTTTATCATTTTCTTATTTTAGAAGTTACAGGCCCCCCCTGTGACTTCTAAAATAAGAAAATGATAAAACGGACGGACACATTTTACCACTTTGGAAGTGTCTCTCGCTCAAACTATTCAGTTTAGAAAGAAATTATATTAGAAACCTCTATATCATATTTCATGACCTATCCATAAATACACACGTATGGGTTTGATGAAAAAAAATTTGATTTTCAGTTCTAAGTAATGGGGAACCCCCAAATTATTTTTTTCTATTTTTGTGTGGAAATTTTAATGCGGTTCACAGAATACATCCACTTACCAAGTTTCAACAGTATAGTTCTTATAGTTTCGGAAAAAAAGTGGCTGTGACATACCGACGGACAGACAGACTTGACGAATCCATAAGGGTTCCGTTTTTTGCCCTTTGGCTACGAAACCCTAAAAACGCAAGCCTAAAACTCGGAAAATCATCAAATAACTCCTCTCGAGATGGAGCGTCAGCGGGTAGGTCTTAGTTAGTAAGTCTGACACTTCCTCGCGCTCCACTCAGAATGGGAGAAGCCACTTGCTAACCCACCCCCAAAAATGCTGATTTTGCCTTCCAAACAGCTGACTTACAGTCAACACGGAAGAACCTCACCAATATAGGTCTGCCGCTTTGCTTGATGCCTCCAGCCTGTGGCTTGCCTTGATGGAAGGAATAGCCGAAGAGCCGGAGAGAGTTTGATGTGCAGTATGTCCAATACAAGAGCTTTACGATCCTCTCTGTTGACATCTGCAAACACAATGAAAATAAAAGCTCTCCAACGAGTGCAAGTCTCCAAACCATCAACAACTCAAGAGCACTCCGCGATCTGCTTCCGAAGAAGTTCCAGCATCCTGAACATAAGCTCTCTGAACGTTCGAATCTCTTCAGCAACCATAGGACACGGGGTCCAGCACATTGGATCTGTGCCTCAAGCTCACCCATCTTCTTGAGAAATCACTGCAAGTTCTTCTAGGCTGATTGGATATCATCTAGTTGAGACATCATGTAGCAAAAGTGGTTCTGTCTGCAATGAATATAACAGTACTAGGGAATATCTATTACTACTAGCTATTACTGTCACTACTGCCAGCTGGTAGTAGTGGTTTTTTGTGTTATCTTATCTTTTTTTACGGATTGTTTCACTGATGTGACTGAAAACGCGTCTTAACTTTATTTACACCACGATGTTGAAACGTCTACAGTCCGAACTTCGCCTTTTTGCCGGCTGCTGTCTTCCCGTCTAATTATAATTTGGGTGTATTCAAGGCTATAGTGAATAGGCTCATAATAAACTAGTGCACCTCATCATCAACAATTGCATCACGGCTTACCATCAGGTGGGATCGCAGTCAAGCGCTAGTTTATATAATTAATTATTTATAAAGAATCTACCGTCGAAATCCGATAAATTTAACGAATTTATTAAGTTTTATTTTAATTACCAAGCGATTTCCGACGTGAGGACCTATTTTTTGGTCGGGGGTTAAAAAGACAAATAGCTGTGAAAAGCGCAGCCCCTCTTAAGGACCGCATCGAGCAATTTAGAGTCCCTCCCTGTTGTCGAGTCGACAACTTAATTTATCAACAGCTTGTTACTGCCTCACTGCTGGGCACTGAGCAATAGCTTAGTGGCAAGATGTCCCCTTATATTGCCCCACTTACTGCGTATAACAAAATTTTTATGCAAGTACCTACTTTATTGTGTTCAATGTTTTTTGATGTTCTCCTTTAAGATTAGCTTAATTTCTAGTTGACTAGATAAACTAGAAAAGCTTGAATATATTGGAAGTGAACACATTACGCTTTTTCTCTTATAGCCTCGAACAACATTGCTCGGACTATAATGTTTATTGCCTATGGTAAATAAAATATTTTGAACATGTTTTTCTAACTATGGCGATACTTGGGGCGACAATGTCCAATAGTGGACGTCTTTTGGCAGAAATGATGATAAAATTATGGCATGTGAAGTAATATATCGAGATAAGGCTTTATTTGAACATGTTTTTGGAAATTGTCAATGCCTACTTTGAGTTACGAATAGATACGATCAAAAACTTTTTATTTCCAAAATGATTTGCCTAAAATACTTAATTTCCGGACCGAAAATATCGGTCCAGATTTAAACCATCCACAAAATTTCTCGAAGTTAATTTACAAAAGGCACACAAAACCCCCATACAAAAGCCGTGAGATAAGTCCCAAAAGATCTGAATGCGAGGTGTGGAAATATCTAAATAATTTCATTTTACGTTTCACCTAACATATTCAAGAGACCCGGCCGAAGCGGTGACATTCTTTATTTTGGGAACACTCGCCTAAAGGTTATAACGGGTAACTTTCTGATGTTTAATGCGGCGTGGCTCGCCTAAATAATAACAACGTGTAACACGGTCAGCTCCAAAACAATGGGTGGACGCTTTTCAGTTTTTACGTCCTTCATTTCACGTCACGTTATTCCACTTCCCTCGTGTTTATTTCGAGCGTAATCCTTACATTCATGTAGTAAACCAGTTCAGTGTAGCGTCGGATTTTACAAGGTGCTTTACTGGAACCATTTTTAGGGTATAGGACGATTTTCGTCGAATCGAGTCAAGGAAAAGTCTGTTAGGAACTGAACATTCGAACTTGTCCCTACCCTTTCGACATCGTGTAAGTTTTTTATCAACCCAACACATTCAACAAGAAACTAATTAAAAACGGTTCCAGGACAAGCGTGAATAAAGTCTCTACAAACAAAATTTATTTTAACAAATATTTTTGGAAATATCTTTTCTATTTCGGGTCTCATCGCGAAAGCAAACACCCAGTCGGTTCGGAAACACAATTTAAGTTCGTCAACAGACGGTTTCAGCGGCAGTGCTCCGAGGCACAACTTATTTATATAGGAGAGTACAGTTTGGTTCGATAGCTGAGAGCCCAAGCACAAGTTAGTTGAATCAGACGTTAGGTGCTTTGCGAAAATCCATTTAAAATTAACGAAGACCTCCTATATCATATACCACGACTACTTTGTTCCTTAATTGATTGTATAGAACAAAGTTTGACCTAGATTTATCTTTTCCCCCAACAGTAAGTAACAATTTGTGTCGTATTTTAAAAATAAAGGAGCTACTTCCGAGTTTGGCTTACAAGACTCGTGATTCCAAACTTTCTAGACGAAAATACTTAACAGGTTGAACGGCAAAAATACGAGCAAAGTTTAAAAGAAAGATTGGAATGCGTAATTAAAAGGAACACCAGTGATTTACCAAATGATGCCCATTAAAGTTGGGGCTGAGGAAACGGCCTCACTGCTTGAAGAGAGGGGCGGGAGGGGAGCCGTGAACCAGTTCTGACGACCTCATCACGGCTTCCTTCCTACAAATGAGTAAAGCGAGGGCCTGTGCGAAATGTGTTCAGCTTTCAGGGGTACCTCGTACCGCTAATTCTGTGAATTGGTAAGAAATGTAATTTTAGGGGGAACAGAACAGTAGAAGTTCTGGTGAAAAGTAGAAAACAACTGTTGACAATATAGGAACTATCTTCTATAAGTTCAATAATTTCATTTCACCTAAAACTTTTCAACTATTATCGTTTCGTTTATTTTTTATTTCATCAAAGTCACGTCTGCCACTGTATCACTTGAGCTATTATCAATTCGATTTTTTTTGGTTAGTCCAAACGATTCATTTGGTCGAAAAACTTTTCACTGATGTTACACTTAGCCGAAATAACATTTGTTCGAAGTATTATGCTACCATTTTTTTAATTAACATATATTCATTACCATATTTTTTTAAGGATGCTTGCTTTAAGCATACAGCATGCAAGTAGGCATATAGCATGCAAGCAGACATGCAGCATACAAGAAGGCATGCAGCTTGCAATATGCAAGCAGCAAGCATTGTTTCTGTCACGGCTCCGACGCTGTGGTGTTTGGGCGGCCCCACGCGAGCTTATCGTCGCAGATGGTTTTATTGCTCACCACCGTACCTGCTACTCAGCTCGCGGGCCACCCTACGCCTCCGTGCCTACGCGGGCTTGAATTACACTAGGGATAGGGAAGACAAGACTGTGTGAAATGGGTTTTACAGCGATTCGTTTATATCACTAAATTTTGTATCACAACATATTGACTTTTTATGACACTATTTTAATGTAATATTAAAAATGCTACCAAGTAACCGTCTATATATTTGTGAAAAAAAATTTCGTAAAATGTAGTTTCGGTGTGGTGGTGAAAATATGGCAAATTAATCATTTGGCCAATGAAAAAAGTTTAGAAGAGGCTTCGGCCAATAGCAAAAAGTTAGTTTAGTTCGGTAAAATAATACCTGAGACACTTCGATGGTCTAAAAATATGTCAAATAATACATATAGCAAAAAAGACGTCGACAATAGTTTTCAGTAAAATGAAATTCAAACAAAAAAAAATCGGAAAAGTGATGGTACCAACTTTATCAACAACATTTTATTACAAGCTATTTTAACTTGCAATATATATATATGTAACTATGTCTATGCCACTCAATATTGAAGCAGATATCTTCGACCGATTGAGCTGGAATTTTGTACACATGTTTAGTTTAAATGACAATACATGGTTAGCTGTCTGACGTCATTTTAAATGCAACATGGCGGAATACCCAAGATGGCGGACTAGTTATTTCAAATACTCTCACAATATGGGTATCAAATGAAATGCTTGCAGATAATAACACGAAAAATAGGGTAATTCGTCAACTCGTACCGCATACCTACGGCCCATAAAGTGATGTCACTCTAAATCCGATATGGAGGACTTCCAAAGATGGCGGACAAATTTTTTTTTGCTTTCCTATAATATGGGTATTTATTTAAGGTTCTATTTGACTCTTTTTGATAAGTATTTGTGGTAGATACTCGACAAACTACTGGGTAAACGTGAAACAAAAATAAATAAATAACAAGAAACAACTCTGGGTTCTTCATGATAACAACATGATTAATAGTTGACTGTAATAAAATGAGGTTTACGATTGCACAGTTGAGTTCAGTTGACTGATTACGTTCAATATGTGACGAATGCAATGGATTCAATTGAATATTATGACCGTAACGCAAATGAAATTACGATAAAACTGAATAAATGTTTGATAGCACTAACTTTTACTAAGCAATGCATGAATCTACCTACCACCTAAATATTTATGCATTTTTAGGGTTCCGTACCTCAAAAGGAAAAAACGGAACCCTTATAGGATCATTTTGTTGTCTGTTTGTCAAGACCCTTTATCTCAGGAACGCATGGCCCTTTATCTCAGGAACGCATGGAGGTATCGAGTTGAAATTAAAATATACTCAAGTTCGCGGTCCCTTAAAGCTGAGAAAAAATCAAACTTCTAAGTTAATGAGAAAAAAAAGATACGGCCATTTATGTCGCAAAAAACGTATATTTCGACACTCTCAAGGGAATCAAAAAGTAAAAAACTAAAACCCGACTACGACAAAAAAACGGCGCTGAAAAATTATGAAACAAGATTTTCAGGATGCTGAAATAAACAAGGTAACTGGAAAAACAAGAACAGAACAAAAAGAAAAGCGTAGTCACATGTTATTAAAGTGTTTCGGTTGGTACCTGTTGGTACCTATACATACTCCCGGTATAAAAAGTAATCTTAAGAGCTATTCCAGGACATGGTCTACCTGAATACCAAATTTCATCTAAATCCGTGAAGCTCTTCGAGCGTCAAAAAGTAACAAGCATACACGCACACACACATACTCACAAACTTTCGCCTTTGTAATATTACTGTGAATCAACGTAATCAATTAGCTATTCACCATCATAATTTCAGCCGAAATACGTCCACTGTTGGACATAGACCTCCCAAAGTATCACCATAACGAACGGTCCAGTACATCATAGATCCATTGAATTCCCACGACTATCACCAGATCACCAGGCCACCTTGTAGGAACTAGAACGAGGTCCCCACTTCAGAACGTTTCGGCCCCATCGACCATCTGTTCAGCGAATAATGTGTGCCCATTGACGAATCGCCAAACTTAAGTAAGTTTGACCTACCAACCCCAATTACTTTGAATGCTCTAGAATGTTACCACTGCACACTGGTATGACAGTATACTATGTTCTAATCCAGGTCACTGTCTAACCGTGTTCTAAATTTCATTCAAATCTATTTAGCTACTGAGACGTGCTTGATTAACGAACACCCGAACATTAAATTATCGAAGTATCCAAAGTTATAGACATTCACGTAGAAATAGAACTGGCCGAAAATGAAGTGGTATTGTAGCGACATCTATGGCGCCATGAACAACAAAATCCTGCATCGCGCAATTAGAGCTCTCAGCGCGATTTGAGCATATACAACAGCCTGAAATCATCGATTCTGCAGTTGCCCACACCAGACATAACAACCGTCTGGTTGGAGAATCCACCCTTTTCAACGTAGGTGTGTGGGGCTTTACACTCTGACCCACATACCTTTAAAGTGTTGTGTACCTCTAAGGTGATCTAAAGAGTAATGAATAGAGTATGCCCTGGCTTAGCTTGAATGGGTCGATAATCTGTGATTATGTGATTTTAAAAGAACAGATGCCGCAACATGTTAAACTTAATTTGTGTAAAATTGTACATCTTCTATACATATATACTCGTATATAAAATGAATAGCTGTTCGTTAGTCTCGCTAAAACTCGAGATCGGCTGGACCGATTTGGCTAATTTTGGTCTTGAAATATTTGAGATAGTCCAGGGAAGGTTTAAACGGTGAGAAAAAATGGAAAAAAGTCACGAAAAAAAAATCCGAATACAACGCCATCTCTAATTAAAATGTCGTTATAAGATGAATTATGCTGGTTTGGTAATGACAGTAGATGGCGTTATTATTACTATTAGGCGGAACGAAGTTCACCGATTTCGTCATTTCGCGCGAATAAACAGTTTTTCTTTCTTCTTTCTTCTTCTTTCTTTCACAGAGTCAGCTAGTTTGGAAATAAAATTATTATTATTATAAAGTATCACAAAGTCCGTGCCAGAGAGCCCTTACTCATCAAAATGTTTTCGTTTCGAACCGTAACCTATAAACTAGTCTCAACTCTCACATGGTTATCGACGAGAGCTGCAAACAAATCCTCCGTTATAAATCTACATACTATCATAAAAATGCATTGAGAAATAAACCATCTGCCACGACAGTACATTGCGGCTGCAATTAATCAATATAATACCGTAGAGGAAAGGCAAGGGGCGATGACAACAGAAGAAATGTTTCCTCTAATATCGGCCTTAGACGACAAAGAGGCAATCGATCACGCTGCTTCCACCTGGCCAGAGGCGGCAATCCAAATGCGTGATACGCGTTAACTACCGACGAATCAACCGCACCTTACAATCAATTTCCAACTCTAATGCTCTCTTTTGTAAGTCTTTTTTCGTTTGTATGGCCAGTTGTAGGCGTGGAAGCAACATTTCACACGATTCGTTTTGTCTGCTCTCCTGCTTCCCGTCCCAGGTAATGGTTTCTGTAATATTGGCGTAATATTTCTCGGCGATAGCATTTGTTATCAACGCAGTAACGATGTCGTTTTTATCCGAGTTTTCTCTTTCTGCATAATAGGGAGCTGTTGTCGATTTAGGTAACGGGTTGGGTTGGGTCAGTTTCCGTACGTAAACAGATTAATAATGTGTACGTAATGAAACCAGAAAATTAAAGTAATTGTGATGTAACCATGGTTGAAAAACAGTTTAATTAACATGTGATTTATAATTTTTAAAACAATTTAAGACGTCAATTCAGTACAAAAGTATTCATAATAGAGGTTATTAAAACGTCTTTACCCAAAAAATGGTCATTGATAACGTAAAACTCAAACACGCTGTAACAAAGTGATGTTACAGGGTAACTTATAATTTATTGGCAGTATTTCTAAAAGTATTATTAAATTTAATCTTACAACTAACACTAACACTTTTCAAGTACCAAATCTGAACTAATCATGAAAAAAAAAAGCTATCTGCTACATTTGTGTTGGCAAATCTTGAGAAAATGCAAGCAATTGTTTTTACCCAACTGCCTCAGAAGAAGGATGATGTTTTTCGAGTGTATGTACATACATACACTTGAAAAACCTCACCGCACGCATACATAATTAATGTTTGGATGTATATTTATTAGGAGCCTCAACAGCTTGTTATATTCATTTTTTTTACTGTCAACTATTTTTAAGTAGATAATTTTCAGTTTCTACTTTCACACGCATCTATCAGCGTGTGAAAGTAGAAACTGAAAATTGCCACCGAAACAAAAGTCACCGAGTTATACACGAAAACTTTTGTCATAATTATCACGTAGCCCCCATGCGTGTCTAACGCATGGGGGCCATGGAATCGAGGACCAGGTGAGGGTCATGGAATTCCAATGGATGGGAGACGTACAAGACTGGTCGTTGAGGGGGAGGCCTGTGTCTAGAAGTGAACGTCTTACGGCTGAAATGATGATGGCGATGATTAAAACGTAAAACACTCACGTTCAAACGCCACATAAATTTTTAGTACGACCTTTGCCTAATATTTTATTAAAGTGTTAGTAGCAGAAGTAGTACGGATACAATGAGTTGGCCTAAAGTGAAGGAGATCGTAAAGCTTTAATGCGGTTAAAAAGCCATTATTACATAGTTTATACTTCAGTTTTATGGGTTTCACTTAAATGTTATGGCTTAGTTAAACTGATGGTGTTTATAAGCAAGTTATCGATGAAACTAAGTGTGTTTACTAAGAGCAGAAGCCTAAAAAAAGAATATTTAATTCTAAATAAAATAGACTATTTAAAAAAATACCTACTTGCCTGCCAAGCCTTTTTCCAACTATGGTTTTTTTTTTTTTTTAAGGTCGGTAATCATTCAATGACTTCTGCTGCTTTAGAGTGGAGCAGGAGGTAGTGTCAGACTTTCACTGACTAAAACCACACCTATGTTTCTTCTTTACCTTGCGTTCCAGGACCCCGGGTTTCCCTTTCAGAAGTCGAACCATGGCCCCAGTAGGCTTCGGCCCTGCTGGGCCCCTACGGTCTTGCTGACATCTCTTTGAGGCGCGCGTGGAACACTACACGCCGTTGACGTCTTGGACTCGGTCCAGACGGTTACCAAACGGCTGGACGGCGAGCGACCCATTACTCGTAGTTCGCAAGCCCACGTCCTAACTGTGATATGATAGGGTTGGCTCCCAGTTTAATCGAATGCAGATTTTACATGGAACAACTGCCTACTTGAGCTCCACAACTAGTAATCAGCATAAGCATAATCAACCTTTCAATGTTCCCACTGCTGGGACTCAGGCCTCCTCTCTAGGAGAGGGAATAGGCCGTAATCCACAACGCGGGCCCAGTGCGGGTTTGTGAATATCACATGTCTTCGAATTTTTGGTTCTAGGACATGCCGGTTTCCTTTCCTTACGATGTTTTCCTTCACCGTTTTGAGAGCAGTGGTGATGATATAAATTACACAAAGTAATGAACCTGGCTGGGTTTGAACCCGCGACCTCAACTCGTAAGTCGGTAATTAAAGACAGTGTACATCTCCCGCCTGCATTACACCACAAGGGTGGAAGACATCGTGGAGTATGTGCGCCAAAAGACGAAGTACGCACTGAGAGTACAGCTTCTGGAGTCGCAACGTAACGTCTATTTCAGGGCTTTAGCGTAGTCTTTAACGTAGCGTCTTTTCTGCCCCTCATGTTGAAGGAAGACTTTTGGCCGCAGGGAGTGGTGTTCCGTCGCTTCCGCGGACAGGTGCCACAGAACAGCACGAAGTGAACTCAGTGCAATGTGAAGTGTTATTAACGTAGTTCTAAGTCTTATTTACTAACGATTACTTGTATTTACTCTATATATGTTAGTCTGTAAGGTATCTATCGATGGGCCTATGTAAGATGCCTGTAAAAAATGATTTATTATTATTATTATTAAATATTTCTCTACCCTCTTAGGACCGTGACAAGACAATATAAATGAAAACAGATCTTAAAGTCAAACTCTAAATCATTTTATTTCACATAAGCCTACATGGGTACCTACATACAAAAAGTCAGAAGCTAGTCCACGGGTAATCTAATAAGGACTCTGATCATGTTAGAGAACATTGGCAAAGGCAGGAGTGTGGTCTTAGCTGATAAGAACCCGGCACTGGCCAGATTTCCTCACTTACGGGGCAGTGTAGGTGGGCGTTCCCAAGGATTTCCCACTCTTGCCAAAATAAAAAAAATAATTGAGTTACACGATGCACCATGCTAAGATTGGTGTCAGTATAACTAAATGTAGATATTTGGTTACGCATATTCAGATGCAAATCTGAATATGCGTAACCAAATATCTACAAATGATAGCCGGAATCAAGACCGACTACTATCCTGGCTTATGCTTAGCGTGCTTTCCGAGGCACGGAAGAATCTCGGTGTACTTACATGATCCACAGACTGACCTTAGTAAGTGTTGCAGACTCGACCAGTGGTTTTTTTTATGTGGTAAATCATCCAATAACTTCTGCTCTAGGACGGAGAGAGAGGGCGTGTCAGACTTTTACTGACTAAAACTTTTTTATTATGCTGTCTGAGAATATATTTATTTTGCAAATAGGACTATTTATACATGAAAAATAAAAACACTTAACTAATTAAAATTACATAATATATATTACACAATAACTCCTATCTAAAATGTGGCGTCAAAAAATTCCTCCGCATCGCTGTCGACTGGAAGTGTGCCCAAAAGACTGGCGGCATTGCCACGTTGTATGGCAATGCTTAATCTCTGACCGAGGTAAAAGCCAGCCCTTTGGTCACGCGAAGTGTCAACTAGCCGTTTGGATAATTCTTTAAAAAGGGCATGAGCACTCGGACCCCACGGCCCAAGAGTCTCAACCCCAAACGGCTCAAAAATATAACTACCGACGAGGTTGTTATATTTCCGCTTGAGGTTCTCCGCAGCCGCCGCGGCAGCACCAGCACACTAAAACCCACTCCTATGACAACCACAGACTATGTAGACATCAGTCAACTGTGTTTATTGTCTAGGGTATATAGTGCAGCACAGTTATGCCCGGTTTGCACATGGCCGGACCGTTTGCTATATTTTATTGTGCGTCTATTTGGGCAGAATAAACATGTTTTCTTTCTTTCTTTCTTTTCTTTTCCTATGTTCTTTATTTGCCTTGCGTTCCAGTACTCCGGGTTTCCCTTTCGGAAAGCGGTTATTACTACTTACTTCAACAAATACCATTAACAATTATTAAAAAAAAACTTTTCACAAAAAAAATAAATAACCGACTTCACTAAACAAAAAAAAAAACACTAAATGGATTTTTAAGGTTTTTTTTTTTTAATTAATGATAGGCTCACGTTTGACCACCATCTCACTTGATGGTAAGTGATGATGTGGTCGACGATGGAGCACGCTTGCCTAGAAGTAGCTGATAATAATAATCCTTTTTTTGAAGTCGGTTAAAAATAACACGTCACCTAGTGTACATTTTCAAAAAGTGTCCATATCAACAAAGAAAGCGGTTTGACGTCATTAGGATGACTGGTTTGTTGAGTTTTAGTCAAAAAACTGAAAGTTAAAATACAAGATGAGAGACTTACCTAAATATTCATCTCTGTCAATGAAAGTAGCAACCCATACGAACCAAGCAAAAACGTAACAAATGAGGAGACCGTTCGTGCACGCGCGAGGGCACGGCCCTCACGCCCCAGCCGTCGGGATCCCGATCCCGATTTCCAGCCACCGTAGCCGTGGGCTTGCGGACAGCGAGCAATGGGTAGCTCGCCGTCCGAACGTCCGATAACCGTCCGGACCGAGCCCAAGTCGTCGACGGCGCGTACTGTTCCGCGCGCGCCTCAAGGAGATGTCAGCAAACTGTAGGGGCCCAGCATGGTCAAAGCTTATACAAGCCAAGCCAAGGGTCTGCTTCTGAAACGAAGACTCGGCTCTGGTATGAAAGGCAACGAAGGAACAGGAGTGGGTTGTTAGTCAGTAAAAGTCTGACACTATCTCCCGCTGCGCGCGAGGGATGTCATTGGATGATTTTCCCAACGAAAAAAAAAACCATTCAACCAAAAATCGCATTAAAAAAACTCAAAAACATATTTGCCTACCAATCAATATTATTAATCAACGTATACACCCAATTATAAATAATTCATAAGCAATTAAAAACAAGACGTTTGGCAAACTTATTCCGATCTCAACAATGTAAAACAACAATTATTATTTAATCGAGAGAGTTATAAATTGTTGTGAATTGATTTAGGTCGAATTTCCCTTTCGCTCGGGAACATTAATCAAGCGTCTCAGTTCACTATTCAGAGAACACCCACGCGACAAATATTCACAATACTATAACGAAGATGTCATTGTATTTATTTAAAATGCTGGATGTGTTTCAGATTTTCTTACATTTAAATGTAAGAATTAGTTTCTAATTTAAATAATTGTTCTTGTAATTGGACAGTATATACTGCTGTTGGTTTCGGCTGTCATTTATAGATCTTTGACAGTCGTTGCAGATAGTCACAAGCCAGAAAGTCCAGCAACTTACAACTGCAACTGCAAGGACACAGGTGGGTTTAAGTAAGTAAAAGTCTGTAGCCTCGTCGTAATTACCTACATGTTTTTCTACTGAAAAGAGAACCTTACTGGGGTGTAGAGGTCAGATGTTCAGTCACTCCATGTGATATATTGATGTTTATCTGCATCTGGTTAGACTTGAAGCTGACCCCAGCTTCTTCTTCTTCAACCGTTGGTGCGGGCGAGCAATGGGTAGCTTGTCGTCCGACCGTCCGGTAACCGTCCGGACCGAGCCCAAGCCGTCGACGGTGCGTATTGTTCCACGCGCGTCTCATGGAGATGTCAGCAACTGTAGGGGCCCAGCAGGGTCGAAGCCTACTGGAGACATGGGTAATGCGAAAGAGATCCCCAGGGCCCTGGAACAATGGCAAAGAAGAAACAGGAGTGGGTTTTAGTCAGTAAAAGTCTGACACGCCCTCGCGCCCCGCCCAAGAGCGAGAGATGTCATTAGATGATTTTCCCACAAAAAAAAAAACTTCTTCTTCGCCTTATACCGTTACACGGGGTCGGCTTTTCTTATCATGCGTCATGTGGTTCTTTGACCTGTGTTCGCAAAGTTGAGACCGAGGCTTTTCATGTCCCTTTGGATAACTCCAACATGGCTGTGAAAAGACTAGGCTGATGATGATAAGTACTTTACAATCCTTTTTGGTTATTTTAAAGCGTAAATTTTGATATATCCTTCACAGCAGATTTTTTTTTTAGGTGGGAAAATCCCGCTCCGCCCAAGAGCGTGTCATTAGATGATTTGACTGACTAAAAACCCATTCCGTTTTTAGTCAGTAAAAGTCTGACACTATCTCCCGCTCCGCCCAAGAGCGGGATTTCTCATTGGATGAGAAAAACATCGGAAGTATGATAAAACTAGCTGCTACCAGCTTCGTAGACGTACCAACATACGGAAAAAAAATCCTATGTTTTATTCCAAGACATGGTCTACCCGTGTGCCAGATTTCATTCAAATCCGTTCAGTAGTTCGCGCGTGAAAAAGTAACAAACATACAAACACACTCACTTTCGCCTTTCCCGTGGGAACCAAAACCTACTAGGGCCATAGACTGACTTCTGAAAAGGTTACCTGTGGTCCTAGAACGCAAACGGCAACTGAAGGAACATAAGTGTGGTTTTAGTCAGTAAAAGTCTGAGACGCCCTCGCGCTCCGCCCTAAAACGGAAGAAGTCAACAGAATATTTCCCACCTTAAAAAAAAATTTATTCATCTTTATAATATTCGTGTGATTACTTAAAGTACCTATATTTAAGGGATATCAAATTTCGATGTCTGTCTGAGTACTTTTACGAGTTTGAATAAACAATATGTGGGTGTCTATTCGGACGGTATTAGGTTGATTATGACTACAAGAAATACAAATAATAATATTCTCTTTTGTTTTCTTACTTAGTTCATAATATTATTTCTTTTTACACCACCTGCTCGATAATGCCCTTTTATACGTCATACAACCGTCACTTAAAGCAAGTCATTATGTCCCTAGGGAGATAATGCAGTATGGGCGATCCCTAGTGAATAATGAGATTTGAATTTTGAACGTGAAAAACCGTCAGCATTATGTGAATTAAAATGTAGTGCATCAAACAAGTTTATTCAAATTTCAAACTGGCCACTAACAAAAAAAAACAGAATAAAAAAAGTTTCAATAAAAAAGTAATGAACAAGCGGGGATAAAGAAAATTTAAACTATAGAATCTTTGAGTACTTAGTGAATTTTGTTTGTTTCAAATCTCAAAACATTTTGAGTGATAGTTAAGATTAACTCGTAATTAATAAGTACTTATATTTCTCTATTATATGAGTTCTTTTACTAAATTGTCTTTTAATTATCTCACAGATTGTGTAAAAAGTAGAGTATCCAACACGGGGAAATAAAGCTGTCTTTGTCGGCTTGAATTCCTCACTTCACTCAGGTTTCTTTTATTAACTCCCTCGCAGTGCTCGGGAGTTAATTACATAAATCCCTCACTGACGTTCGGGATTAAAATTAGCAACCTTCGTATCGTTCGGAATTCAACATGCCGCTCGCGACTTAAAGACAATGCTTTATACCCTAGTCACATAATCTACTATTAGATACGCTAGTATCTAAAGAAATAAATTATTGTGAATAAAATGAGCCCTAATACCAGGAGTTATGGACCTATCTGAATTATTTATATCAACGTTTTATAATCAAGGAAATATAATTAATTTGTACAGATCGGTTCGGTTACATTTATGGTTCTAGGTAAAAAAAAAATCTATTTTTTTTAATTGATATAAACCAGGGCTTGACTGCGATCCCACCTGATGGTAAGCAGTGATGCAATCATTGATGGTGAGGCGCACTAGTATATTAAGAGCCTATTCACTCTAGCCTTGAAGACACCTAAATTATAGTTGGACGAGAAGACCGCAGCAGGCAAATTGTTCCAGTCCTTCGATGTACGCGGTATAAACGACGAAGCGAAACGCTTAGTCCGGACCGTTGAAGTTTCAACAACGTAAGGGTGGATACTCGATAATCTGTTGAATGTCATTTGAAAACCTTAACTAATAATAATGATGATCAAGACGTTTAATTGTAGTAGGTACTGATTCGATTACAAAAACTCTTTCATGGATGAAAGTAATATAATCAGCTTTATAATGTGTATAATCAGCAGTGGCAGGCCTTCTCTCTAGAAGAAGAAATCATCCGTAATCTACCGCATGGGCCCAGGGCGGGTTAGTAGATGTCAACATCATCATCATCATCATTTCAGCCGAAAAACGTCCACTGTTGGACATAGGCCTCCCCCAAGTGTCGCCATAATGACCGGTGCTGTGCGTCTCGCATCCATCGGATTCCCGTGACCCTCACCAGGTCATCGGTCCACCTTCTGGGAGGCCTTCCAACGCTGCGTCTTTCGGTACGCGGGCGCCATTCCAGAACCTTTCGTCCTCATCGACCATCTCCCACTGCCACTTAAATTTGGCGATTCTTCGGGCGGTCTGTAACCTTGGTTCTCTAAAATAGGTCCAGTTCAGTATGAATGCCACACAACTAGACTCAAACGCTGGTTTTCAATTGGACCTGAGGTTGTGAGGTGACGAACGTAAATCAGTTTTGTAGTGAATT
Organism: Mythimna impura; assembly: GCA_905147345.3. Taxonomy (NCBI): domain Eukaryota; kingdom Metazoa; phylum Arthropoda; class Insecta; order Lepidoptera; family Noctuidae; genus Mythimna; species Mythimna impura. Next base: position 8,916,788 of record LR990347.1, on the reverse strand, counting down.
ATATCATTCATTTCGGAAGACATGGCTCCTATAGGCTCCTAGGGCACCGGAAAAAGCTAGTTGCCTACCAGCTACGAACTAATATAGTTTCCATAGTTTTAAGTAGGTATCTCAGTTTAAACAGGCTTTGTTTCTATTTCTTAGTGTTGAATGTTTATTCCAAAAATTCAAGTTCTTGGTTGAAATATTTACTTACTGGTTGGTCGTCGTTCAAACAACGTTTCAGTAGTAAACAATGCTGTCATTAATGATCTATCATTTTATTTTTAAAACTCCTTGTGGGCGTCTGTTTCGAACTCACAAATACCTTTTTTCTTACTTGACACGATAATTTATTAACCTTAATCTAATATAGCGTTCAAAGAAATTTTAGATGAGATTTTTTTAAATGAATTATGATTCCTTTTATCAGTGAGATGCAAAACTTGATCAAATAAATATTTAGTAGTAGATAAAAATAACACGCATCAAAATTGCAAAATTAACTTCTGAAGCTCTCCGGTGATTCCACAAACTCAAACGTCATCGATTCTCATTTAAAACACATTCAGCGGTTTAATACATAATGTATTGGCTAGTAGATTAAACGGGATTCGCTGTAGGGGCGAAGCAGTCATTATATGACTATCAGTAGCGCGTCAATTAAGCGGGGTGGGATCAGCCCTTGGCCTGATTAATGAAACGTGGCACCCACTCGAGCCGCATTCACGCGATCCGGATAGAACGGCCTTAGTGTCACGTTTGCTAGTGTAAATTTTACTTAATGAGTGGCTAGAAGCGATACTTGGAAGTGCTAGGTGGTGGAAAAGTATTGCATATTGGACTGGGTTGGTGGAAAGCGTTGCATGGATGTGTTGGGTGGTAGAAAAGAGTTGTATGTTGGACTGGGTACGGAAAGTGTTGCATGGATATTTGGATGTGCTGGGTGGTAGAGAAGTGTTGTATGTTGGACTCTGGGTTGGTGGAAAGCGTTGCATGGATACCTACTTGGATGTGTTGGGTGGTAGAAAAGAGTTGTATGTTGGACTGGGTACGGAAAGTGTTGCGTGGATACTTGGATGTTCTAGGTGGTAGAGAAGTGTTGTATGTTGGACTGGTTTGGTGGAAAGCGTTGCATGGATGCCTACTTGGATGTGTTGGGTGGTAGAAAAGAGTTGTATGTTGGACTGGGTACGGAAAGTGTTGTATGGATACTTGTATGTGCTGGGTGGTAGCGAAGTGTTGTATGTTGGACTGGGTTGATGGAAAGCGTTGCATGGATACTTGGATGTGTTGGGTGGTAGAAAAGAGTTGTATGTTGGACTGGGTACGGAAAGTGTTGCATGGATACTTGGATGTGCTGGGTGGTAGAAAAGTGTTGTTTGTTGGACTGGGTTGGTGGAAAGCGTTGCATGGATACTTGGATGTGTTGGGTGGTAGAAAAGAGTTGTATGTTGAACTGGGTACGGAAAGTGTTGTGTGGATACTTGGATGTTCTAGGTGGTAGAGAAGTGTTGTATGTTGGACTGGGTTGGTGGAAAGCGTTGCATGGATACTTGGATGTGTTGGGTGGTAGAAAAGAGTTGTATGTTAGACTGGGTACGGAAAGTGTTGTATGGATACTTGCATGTACTGGGTGGTAAAGAAGTGTTGTATGTTGGACTGGTTTGGTGGAAAGCGTTGCATGGATACTTGGATGTGTCGGGTGGTAGAAAAGAGTTGTATGTTGGACTGGGTACGGAAAGTGTTGTATGGATACTTGTATATGTTGGGTGGTAGAGAAGTTTTACATCTTGGTCTAGGTGGTTGGAATGCATTTGATGTGTTATCAGTTACCATATATTTGATGAAAGCCATAAGAAACTGTAATGGAAATGACATTATGTCAACGATATCGATTACAAAAAGTTAAAAATCAAATGTAAGGAATTGATTGCGAAACATCGATTCTCGCACGAACAAATATTTATATGATCTACAGGTAGTTCCGGGTCTGGATATCTTGTGAAATTCCTAGTGAAGCGCACCATTAAAAAATAAATTGCCATCACTGATATAATGTCAATGGATCTAGAATCTAAGGCTGAAAACTACAAAATAGTTAATTTATTAAATGGCCTAGTGATCTACTTACATTATGAAATATTCAAGTTGAACAATCACAAGAAATATCAAGGACAAGAATTTAAATATGAAGATCAGTTAGTACCAACTCAGTATTTAACTTAGTAGTAAAATTCTGTAGTATTAACAAGACAAAGAAGACGTAACGAATTTATGAACATTTACAGACGGATAAATATTATTCAAGTTTCTATTTACATATTTGAATAACAAAATTATTGATTCAAGGAAATTTGTATCAAAAATAATATTGTTATCTAAGAGCGATATTATGCTCTTTATAATATTCGTTCATTCGTGAGTCTTGAAAGCGCTTTCGAATTAGAATGACAAATGAAATTTAAGCTCGCCTCCCTTCATTCAACTACCGAATACTAATAAAATCATTCTATTGAAACTGTTATAGAATCAATTATCAAGTGTCTTGGAGGCTTCGTCGGGATCGGGAGCAAGGAACATGGAACTGCACTTCATTCAATTTTATATTCGACTTTTCTATTCACCCATTAAATGATTCCTAGACATTCGATCCGATTGGATCTGAGAAAGATTTTAAAGTGTTCGCGTCGGTTAATAATGGAAGTTCAAGAAATACTAGACGGGAAATAGACGTTGCTGCAGTAATATGTCTTCCTAGGTAAGTAGGTACATTTAAACCTTATACGTATCATAAGAGATATATAATGAGTGACGACATTATAAAAACAGCAGGAAAAACATGGAGCAGAGTGGCCCGAGAAAGGTCAACGTGGAAACGACTGGAGGAGGCTTTTACCGCTGTCTAGCGGTCCTTGTACAGAACAAATATATATTATAATTATTATCTACTTATAAAGGAAAAAAAAAATTGTAGAAGGAAAATAAAGCTATTTTTATTTATTTTTACGTATCATAAAACAAAATTCCCCTACTGCCTCTGTCTGTCTGTATGTTCCCGATAAACTAAAAAACTACCAAACAAATTTTCATGCAGTTTTCAACAGATAGATTGGTTCATGTAGAAAGTTTATATGTATGTGTGTACAACATGCATATTACAGTAGAGAAATTTTAAAGATTTATAACAGCCGTGCAAAGCTAGGCAGGTCGTACTATTATTTATTGTAGACTAGCTGACCCGGCGAACTTCGTACCACCTAATAGTAAGGATAACGCCATCTACTGGCATTACCAGAAAAGCATAATTCATTTTATAATGACATTTTAATTAGAGATGGCGTTGTAGTCGGATTTTTTTTCGTGAATTTTTCCATATTTTCTCACCTTTTAAACCTTCCCTGGACTCTCATTAATATTTCAAGACCAAAATTAGCCAAATCGGTCCAGCTGTTCTCGAGTTTTAGCGAGACTAACGAACAGCTATATATATGGATATATAAACATGTTTGTTTGTTAATCAATCACGCCGACGACGGACATTAAACGGACATGGATGACATCTAATTTGAACTCAAAAAGACTTGGATTAGGATACATTTAATTGCCATCTATAATGCAAAAAGCAACTGAAAGAATATGGGTGGGTTTAAGTCAGCAAGTGTCTAACATTCCTCACTCCACCTACAGCGGGAGAAGTTATTTGTTGATTTTTCAATCCAAAAAGAAAGGAATATTTTTAATTCCGGTAGTAAAGACGTAAACGTAAAACAGTTTTAAAATTTAATACCTGCAAAGTCGTGGGCAAAAGTTAGTCCTAATACTCAGAAAAGTTCCAAAAATATTTTATCATTTGAATTAGAGTATTTATTTATTATTTATTTATTTATTTTTCACATTTTAGGAAATCTTACAGACTTATAACAACATAATGACAATAGTGAATAACTAAATTGCTAATTACAAGCTTCCACATTGACAAAAATTTTAAAGTTGGTCCCACAATACCTTAAACTGTTAGTAAATTTAAACAAACAATAATAATATAGGTTTCAAGTGCAAATAGGTGCAATATGCTATATTGTACTCCACATTACAGTTATCTATATGTTTTTCCGAGTCGGTTTTGAGCTGAAGAAACTGCAATACATCTGTAAAGTCCCCACCATTTGTTTATAAGGCCAACTGGGTCATGTCACGTGTAAGATTGGACAGGGAAGTCCGCACAAATCTTTGCGGCCATCAGTTGGGAAAAGGATAGTCTGAGATAGAAGTTTCCCTATGTAAGTAAAGGATAACATACTATCATAGTGTATTTTTATATATCAAAGTAGAGACGATTGAGAACCGATTAGAATACTGGGTTGTAAACAGATGGATGAAAAAAGATTGCATGTAGCAGAGATGAGAATATTGAGATGGATGAAAAAGAACAAAGCGAGAATTGAGTACATTAGAAACAGTTTGAAAGTAGTGCCATTGACCAAAAAGTTTAAAGGGAATCGTTTGTCTTGAAGAAGAGGGATGAAAAGCATGTATTAAAAAGATTTATGAGTATACAAGTGAATGGATGGAATTGGAGAAAAAGGCCAAAAAAAAATGGAGGGATTGTATGGGTGATATGCAAGAAAAGGGAGTTAGTTGTAGCGTGACGATTAAAATGGGACCATTTCGAAAAATCCCTTTTGAAAAAAAATATATGAACATCCGAATTGATAACCTCCTCGTACTATAAAGTCCGTAAAAAATTATTTGCTCAGGCTAAAATCTGATCTTTCATTCATTTTCTGTATTCTTTTTTTAATTATTAAACTAAATGTGTCGCCGTTTTACATACTTTATGACAAAATCACGCACGCACGTACAAAAGGAAAAGGGTATAAAAGCGGAACTTTATAGGGCAGAACTTAGGTATGCCTTAGGCATTTTCTACCTGTTTACCGGGAGCTGTCCGTTAAATTAAATATGTAATTTATGAAAAGACTAACTCATATTTTATAATAATTGTCTCCTAAATTTTTTATCATTCAGTCATTAACAGCCACCATGTTTTGTTTCTGCACCACCCTAAGGTCGACTGATAGAAAATGCCTAAGTCCGCCTTTGTACAGTGTTTATTACTAGTGCATAAAGTTTTAATAAATAAATAAACTGACTAATAAGTCATTACTTAAGCACATGTGATCATTACCGGGTTCATGTAAGTAACGTGTGGCACAGGGTAACTGTTGTTTCGGTACGAGTAGATCAGTTGACATTCAAGATAACAAACACAGAGTAAAAGAGAAGAATAGTACTGAATGATAAAATAAATGCAGGCGCATTACTTTGTCTAATTTTATTTCATCACCACTGCTCTCAAAACGGTGAAGGAAAACATCGTAAGGAAACCGGCATGTCCTAGAAACAAAAATTCGAAGACATGTGACATTCAACAACCCGCACTGGGCCCGCGTGGTGGATTACGGCCCATTCCCTCTCCCAGAGAGGAGTCCTGAGTCCCAGCAGTGGGAATATTAAAAGGCTGTTATGCTATGCTAATGATAAAATAAATTGTGTTGAACGTGCCCACACTGAAACGGTTACCAGATCAGCAATTTTCTGGCACCAGACACCCGGCACTAGCTTTCAACTGGCAACCCGCAGTGACGTACGGACGAGGGTAAACAAAATGCTCATAATAACATTTGATGTACACAACACAACAACACACACACACACACAACACAACTATATTCTAACACACACAACTATATTTCTGCTTCTTTTTTTATTTTTGTTTCGTGTTATCAAATATTGTGTTTGTGCCTTGTGCTATACCAAATAAATTCTTTTTTCTTTTTTTCTTTCTTTATGTATACCTAATATGTACCACGCTGATTAAAAAATATTATTACTTACATACTCGTACTAAAACAATAACGCGTGAACATTGCGTATCAGCCGACGAGACGGTCGACGCGTTGAATGGCACGTAATCGAGACAGACACCGGCTCGGCAATTAGCCATCACCTAGGAGAACTGGGACAAATAAATATAATAAGCCAGAAGAGAAAGAAAATGTTTGCCTTCTTTATCATTGCTAAGGGGTTGGTCCAACCTAAGTGCCTCCAGTTATTGCTTAAAATCGAAATAAAAGTTTAAATTGCTTTCCCATTGAAAGGAGTCGGACGGAAATAAAAGAAAAGTGGATGGTACTGGGCGACACAGATACAATGGGTTTACTGCATATGACCTACCTACTACCTACTTATAACCTATATTAGGAATCTTCATAACATTAATGTAATGAAACTATCGACACTTTGCGTGACCAGAGGGCTGGCTCGTTCTTCGCCCAAAGAATTAGCATTGCCATTCAACGTGGCTACTTCGACGCCTGAGTGTAATAGATGTTTTTGTATTATATGTACATAGTTAGGTTTAGTATAATAGTTTTTATAGTTTGTATGTACATAGTTCGGTTTTAGTATAAATAGTTTAGTTATTATTTAAGTTTCATATAAATTGTTTAAAATATTTAAGAACTGATTTCATAAAATATTTTATTACTAATTTTACATTTTGGATGCAATGTAATGAAACATTCACATTCATTCATTGAATACATCATCATCTTTTCATTCATTTTTTACAGTTTTTTTTTTGTGTGTGTGTTCATTTAGGTCTACGTAATCATATTAATATAATAAAAGCAAAAGTATGTATGACAAAATAAGTGTACAGACACACATTTATACATTTATGTGTCTTTGTTACTCCTTCACGTCCAAACGAGTGAGCGGATTTGAATAAAATTTGGTACATTGCTTTTTAAATATTTTTTATATTATTAGACGCCAACCACCATAAATTCGTTAGTAATTTATTTTATTGACATGCCATTTATTGATAATTGTAATTATTTATTTTTCTTGTTTTTTTTTTATACAGCCTCGTTTTTTATAATGTGAATGTGAGAGCACTGTAGACTCCGCGAATTCTTAGATTACTTCCTATTACGATTCACTTTTTTTTTAATATGATTATTTTTATTGTGCTTTTGGGTACAATATCGACTGGTCTACACTGTTCTTACATAATGTCTATTAATACTGTAATATGAAAATATTGTAAACAACCACTTTTTTAAAAGAGTAACCATGGAGTTTCTCGCCGGTTCTTCTCCATAGGAAACGACTAATTTGGAACCGTGCACTAGCTTCTGACGTTTTATAAGTGCCCATGTAGGCCTATGTGAAATAAAAACTTTTTGACTTTGACTTTGACTTGATCTGGAATCGCACATATTAATATGATACTTTTGCAGAAGTATATACCCATGGGATAAATTCTCTAGTTTCAAGCGGGCAAAGCCGCTGGCAGAAGCTAGATCTCAATAAAACCCAAAGACGATAACAAAGTAAATGGCAGAGAAAGTACTTACAACAAATTAACAATTTTAATAAACCCAGAAACTATCTTAATAAAGAGAAAACAATGATAAAACAGATATAATCAGTTCAGAAACTGTCGTTCTAAGTGTATAAGGAAGGAGTCCGTTTGTAAGGGAGCTACTTCGAAGTTAACACACCAATGTTTGACCAGCCTTCAGGAAATGAAAGTTCGGGTGATGGAGGCGTGACCTTGTGGTTGGAAAACATACTCGTACAATTTCTTGGTCAGTTGCGGCTTTAGAAATTCTGCGGGGACTTGTGAAATATTGGTGATCTGAATTCGAATCACTGCAGTGCAATAAAAAAAGAGTAAAATATAAATACAAAAAGAATTACATCTACACTAATATTATAAAGAGGTAAAGTTTGTTTGTAGGAGGTAATCTCAAAATTTTTTCACCGATAGAAAGCTGCTTTATTCCTGAGTGACATAACTATATTTTATGTACGCGGGCGAAACCGCGGGCAAAATCTAGTTTTCAATAATTTCATTTTATAATTGAACGTTGGAAATAGAAAAAGAAAAAAATCTATCTAATTATTAACTCAACACGTGATAAAAAATCAACTATAATATCGGAAGTCACTGACAGGGAATCAAGTATAGCTTTTGGAGTCCAATGAAATACTATTTTTTTTTACTTTAATTTTTGACATGTTATGTGTCCAAAAATATTTATCCATACTAATATTATAAATGCGAAAGTAACTCTGTCTGTCTGTCTGTCTGTTTGTTACATCATCATCATCATCATCATTTCAGCCGAAAGACGTCCACTGCTGGACATAGGCCTCCCCCAAGCGTCGCCACAGCGAACGGTCCTGTGCGTCTAGCATCCATCGGACCCCCGCAACCGTTACCAAGTCATCGGTCCACCTTGTAGGAGGCCTTCCAACGCTACGTCTTCCGGTACGTGGTCGCCATTCCAGAACCTTTCGGCCCCAACGGCCATCTGTTCTGCGAGCAATGTGCCCTGCCCATTGCCACGCTGCTTGCATTGCTGTTTGTTACGCTTTCACGCTTATACCGCTGAACCAATTTTGATGAAATTTGGTACAAAGATAGAATAGAGCTTGAGAAAGGACATAGGCTATAAATTATCACGCTATTTGCTATGGGGGGTGAGCAATATTCCAAAATGTCGGTATTGAACGATTTGCCGTGACTTCGATCCCCAGTTATAGTAATAATTTTATTGAGTATTTTGTCGTCTTTTTTGTATATAATATGCGATGGTACTTCGATTACAATAATAATAGGACTTTTAGCATATTTTTAACACATCTTAGACATTTTTACTCTATATTTTTGTAAAAAGTAATCAAACATGTAATAAAATCTAAGTGGAAAAACGAAAATAATATTTATTTTTTTCATTTAGCTACAAATTTAATATCTGAGATGAGAATCATCACGCTATCATCGACAAAGGGATAAGCAGACAATGATGACGTTTATATAAGAACACCTATTTTACACAAAAGTCAACTAACACCGTAGTGCAGTCGTGTCTGGATTAGATCGGCACGTAAAGGGATAGTGGTTCAAAACTCAGTTTCTTTTTTGTGATAGTTTTGTTTTATTTTACTGTAAACAAGAAACTTTTACATATTTTTGCGTTCTTACTATTATTTTTATCGACAGTCTGGTTTCTACATCAGCACTTTCGAAGCAGTTTGGCAGATTATACTGACCTTCACAATACATGACAGAAATCCAGCGGTTATGCATTCAATCGTCTACACAGAGATTTAAAGAGATACAATAGAGCGGCTATCAGAAAAAATGTCTTAGAAAAACTGTCATCCTATGCCTCAGTGACGCCATCTGGCTTTGAATAGCAAACACACGAATTAAATTTGTCAAACTATTTCTTTAACTATCGCTCGGTAGGTGGCCAGGGGCCTTACCATGATATTGTCAAAATGTCAGACGTACGAGCGAAAAAGAGTGATGGAACTATACACCCTATATAGCTCCATCCCTTTAACAGTCCGGTTTAGGTCGTAAAATGGATCACGTTATGAGCTCGTGGTAGAGCCTCAGTGTGTGATAAAGGTAAGGTTAAGCTTTTCAGCAATAGATGGCGTTATCACGAAATTCAGCAATTGTTTCTAGACCTATTTATAAAAAATATTGAATTCTAATTAATTGCTTCGGAAATGTCAAAAATATTTACGAAAATAAACCGCAGTTAGGTCCAGTCATTTTATCATAACAAGATTTGTAATAGCGTAAAGCGCGGTGGGCCTTGGGCGCGGTCGCCTCCTTCTGCGAAGCAGTAATGCTAGCAAAGGAGGCGGCCGCACGCGCGAGACAATAACCCTCGCGACCCAGCCGATCCGAACCGAGGGGTTCCGATCCCGATTTCCGGCCACCGTAGGCGCGGGCTTGTGGACGGCGAGCAATGGGTAGCCCACCGTCCGTCCGTCCGGTAACCGTCCGGACCGAGCCCAAGTCGTTGACGGCGCGTAGTGTTCCACGCGCGCCTCAAGGAGGTGTCAGCAACCGTAGGGGCCCAGCAAGGTCGAAGCCTATTGGGGCCATGGGTGATACGAAAGAGATTCCCGGGACCCTGGAACAATGGCAAAGAAGGAACGGGAGTGGGTTTTATGTATGTTTCTTTCTGGTTTATGTTATGATAAAACAATGCTGTATGATTTTAAAATTATTGGTTCATTAGATATACTAAAAGTATATTATACCGTAGAATTATCTTTTTTACAACACTAAATAAATGTTATTTAACGTAGGCTATCAAAAAAAAAGTGGATAAAGTAGTTTTCAGTTGCCAAAATAAATAGTCTGAGTCACGGAGTTGATACTGAGGTCGATACCCAAAGTTTTTAGTGTGTGCACCTTTTGCTTTTAGGTAGGAAATCATCAAATACCTTCCCCCACTCTGGGTAAAGCGAGAGGTAGTACCAGACTTTTACTGACTGAAACCCACCTGTGTTCCTTTCGTTGCCCTTAGCGTTCCAGGGCTATGGTAACTTGCACGCCACAATTGCGGCAGCAAATAACTTCTTTGAGGAAAGTCTAAAAAGGCTCTCTTTCCGCCTGACGCAGGTCTTCATCGAACGTAGATGTTTCGGAAGGACCCCCAAAAAACCAGCAAATATAGGTAGGTACTTAATCACCACCCACTCTGGGTAAAGCGAGAGGTAGTACCAGACTTTTACTGACTGAAACCCACCTGTGTTCCTTTCGTTGCCCTTAGCGTTCCAGGGCTATGGTAACTTGCACGCCACAATTGCGGCAGCAAATACCTTCTTTGAGGAAAGTCTAAAAAGGCTCTCTTTCCGCCTGACGCAGGTCTTCATCGAACGTAGATGTTTCGGAAGGACCCCCAAAAAACCAGCAAATATAGGTAGGTACTTAATCACAGAAAGATGCTTCTCGAGCAGTTCGTGAAGGTTACCAGTACTTCAAGTAGTCTCTCCCTCGGACTTGACCACAACCTACTGTTTGGAACAAGTACCTAATTTCAAAGATTCCAAAAATTGAAGATCATTAAGAATTTCATGAAAAACCCATGAAGACATATTTCACACAAGGCCCCGACGTGGTTTGCGTTCCTGAAGATAGTTTGATTACGTATGATGTATCCTATATTACTTGCAGCCTTAAGTCGAAAACTGGACGTTACCTCCTTAAGAGTGGTCAGTGAGTGGTGATCACCACCGGGACAACATTCTGACGGATGCCAGAGTCAGTCACAGCCCCAATTGGTTGCGACATTTGTTCGCTGTCATTTTATAGTTTTGTGGAGTCACAAACACGGAGTATTAGGGTGTTTCGAGAGGTTTCTGTTTCAAATTCGACGTGATGTAAGTCAACATCAAACTGCAACAATTTTTTCACAAATTCTTTAAAAGTACAGTTGTAGAGCAAGATGACATCGTAGGTTACTCTGTAGTATTTTAATAATCGCTAGCAGTAGTGGACTATCAGTGCACGTTATCCAGCTGAAGATGGGCTGAAGCCGATTATGCTCCTTCGAAATTCACCTCCGCCAAAGTTGCATAACGGACCCGGCTAAAAGTCTGCAGAGAAATATCATCGAGGCAAATTTTTATGGGAGGTAATTCTTTCGAAAAATCTCATAGCTCTAGCAGGCATTGGCCCTAGAGATCTTCGTCAGGCGAAAAGAGAGGACGCTGTGGTGTCTTTAGAAAGACACTACAGCGTCCTCTCTTTTCCTCAAAGAAGGAAGATTTGCTGCCGCGTGCAAGTTACCGTAGCTCTAGAACACTAAGGGCAATTAAAGGAACACAGGTCGGTTTCAGTCTGTAAAAGTCTGACACAAACTCTCGCTTTACCCAGAGCGGGGGAAGGTATTTGATGATTTTCTTCCTAAAAGTAAAACGTGCAGACACTAAAAACTGTGGGTATTGACCTCAGAGCAAGATCCGTACAGACTCTTTATACATTTTGGCAACATTTAACATTTTGAAAACTACTTTATCCACTTTTTTATAGCCTACGTTAAATAACATTTATTTAGTGTTGTTAAAAGAAAACAACGGTTTAATACACTTTTAGTCTATTATAATGAACCAATCATATTAAAATCATACAGCGTTGTTTCATCATAGAATAAACCAAAAACAAACTTAAACTATCACCTTTTCCTTTTAGGGGTAGGCAGAACCACAGTTTATCAACTACTTCGACCTCAACATGTCTGTTTCTGTTTATTGATGATGATAAGTAATTTATTTGATGTATATTATGAACGAGTATTCTATTACTGGTGAGCCAAATAAATAAAATAAATTATATATCTGGACATAAGAAATACATTTTACATAATATATTTACTGAAATTAATTTCCGTTATTTGAATTAGATGTTTTTACCAGGAATCACAAGCACAGAATTATTAATTACGTTTGTGCAGTTTTACTAACTAGACGCAGACAAAGTCGCGGGTAACAGCTAGTACTACATAATTGTAAATCCATTTTGATTTAATCGTGTGACAAACCCTACTTAAAGGCCAAATGACAGGCTGAAATGTAAGCAAAGTTAGAATTTGAGAAATACTCTACCATAAATACTTTATTCAGAAGGTAAGCTTGAAAGTGATGTCAGTGACTGAAAAGTAGAAAGGGAATCGTTTGTCTTGGTACGGTCATGTGATAAGGAGGGATGAAACCCATGTTACTAAATGAGTTAAGAGTATATCTGCATGAAGATGGATGGAGAGGGAGAGGGACGCCGAAGAAAATATGAATGAATTGTGTGAGGAGTGATATGAAAGAAAAAGGAGTTACTAATGCGTGACGGTTGATAGAATGGAAGAAAAAAAAAAAACATGTTACGCAGACCCAAAGTAACATGAGGCAGGAAGATGATGATGATAAAATGCTTAATTCAGAAATCGCGGGTTAAGTATCTCGCATTAAGGGTGTTTTTAATATCGTGTGGTTTTGATTACGCACGCGTAACCCCCGCAAATGTCATTTTCATACAAGTATTTATTGTAATGCGTGGAATACGCACGCGGGACGCGGGGCGTGATCCCGGACAACAGCCCCGCGCGGAGCCCCGCGCCTTTATCTTCCATTGTATACAACCACAACGCATAGTGGCCCGCAGAAGATTAGATCGTAGGCTAGCGTGTTTCACACTGCGTGAAATTTTCTGCATACAGGGCAATTCCGCACGATATTAAAAATACCCTAAACACAAGACCATCACGACTAGCTCGTCTAAGTAAGAAAGTCGATTACATTATTTTGTTAGAAGACCGTAGTATACCAGACCAGCCCTATAATATTTTTTCAGCACACGAAGCAAAACTTGAGCCACATCTTTAATTAAACAGCCTGAGCCACCATTTAATATCGGTTAGCTTGATCTCAACTGTCTGGGTTTAATATAACGCGGTCGAGCGTTTTTTCTCGACGTTAATTCAATCCGGATCCGAGCCGTCACAACGACTCCGGATAATTGACGCGCCGGAACGGTCCGGACAAACGGACCGTGTACACTGGCTGTAATAAAATGCAGCCTAACGTTCCATGTTAGGATCTTTTGTGGTCCTTTATTGTGGAAAAATGTATTTTTTTTAATTGTTTTTCTCTGTTTTTTGCACATCTTTTGTGTTTTTTTTGCCAATGATTGTGATAATCGGTGACTTGATTTAAAAAGAGTCTTAGTTAAAGTATTTGAAGATAAGGCTTCATAATAAGAGTCCAATGGTTAGTAAAAAACTTATCAACTAAAGGGTTAGTTAAAAACTTAACCTATTGCCGCACTAGCAATTGCAACCAGTGCTTGATCACTGTCGCGTCATGCTTATCGGCTAAGGTTCGAAGAATGCCATTAGAGCTGGTCCTAGATCTGCTTAGCCACGAGGCAGCCTTCTTTCTCACTATAGCATGGAAATCATCCACACGCGCTAAAGCAAATATGCGATGCACTGCAGTATCTAGGCAGCCCCAGCAGCACCCTGAAACCATTATTATATTAGATCCGCAGGGCATCTTAAGCCTTCCGCGTATAGTTAACCCACAGACTGCCCGTGTAGAATGATTGGCAAAAAGCTTTTAATAAAGTAATTTTAACCTCATTACCACAACGAGCAAACCTGTGATCCAACATGTTGACTAGTAGAGACTGCCTATTGTATTAACTATGTACGTTTGTGTTGCATGGAACTTTAATAAATGAATTATAATTTTTGTTTTATGAACTAACGGCGTTCGAATAGAATTTAGATATGGATACTTAAAAAACATTTGAAACAAACTATCAGTCACATATTAATTGTGGTTATGAGAATCGTACATATTGTAATCATTTTCATGCCGGAGGTCGGGTTCGATTCCCACCCAGGACAAATTTTTGTGTGATGACCATGATCATTTGTTTTGTGTCTGGGTGTAATTTATCTATAATATGTATGTATTTAGAAATATATAAGTACTTTTATCAGTTATCTAGTACTCATAACACAAGCTCTGCTTAATTTGAGACTAGATGGCATTGTGTGAAAGATGTGCAATATTATTTAATATTATTTTATTTTGGTGTAGAAAAATTCTGAAGTTTTTTCAATATTTTCACCAACCCAACCGTTGAGTTTTCCGTCGAATGTGTACGTCTCCCAATATTATCGGATCGGACGTAGGGAAGGGAAGCTACGTGATCAATTGCCACTGACACCACCGCTCTTTTGTCAAGGAAACAATAAGCGCGAATGTCTTCAAATAGATCCGAAGATAACTCACCGCGGTTTGTGTGAGCTTTAGTAAACTCAGCCCTTGTTTTTTGCAAGTGTTTTGATGTATGGTCTCTGTAAACCTGGTATTGATTTTTAAGATAGTCGAATCCATATACTGTTAAAAAAAAGTGGACATTTTAGGCACAATGGATTAAGATGTAAGAATAAAGGTGACAGGACTAAAAGTTAGAAACACGGACTCCCGGGTTTGTAATGGTCTATAATTTTTTTTTTTACTATTGTACCTACACATTAACAAAGGTATTTTTTTTGTGGTTCCAATATTTGATAAACTTTTGAAGTTTTATAAATCAGAAAGTTATTAAAAAAAAAGAAAAACAGTCAATCCCCACTTATACCTTTGCATTTTGTAAAGATTCAGTACATAGATGATGAATATGACTTAATTTTCTAGCTGGGGTATATAAGGGTGGGCATTGTTTGAATTACATGCTGTATAGCAAATCGTTATGGAAATGTGTATGTAGGACACACCTCCACATGTTGGCGTACAAACTTTAGTATTTCAGAAAACGCACTCTGTTGAGGCTCGTTTGTATGAACTTTAGACCTGCCCCCCTAGCCAAGTTACAATCGTTTCGTTCGCGCCGAACGCCTCGAGTAGGCCACGCCTCCGATTCCTTTGTTCTGACCACGTGACTGAGCGTTGAGATGACGTCATCGATTGTAACTTGGCTAGGGGGGCTGTAGATTATGAAGATACACCAGTATAGCTGTTTTGTGAAAAAGTCACGTAGTATTTAAAAGCATCAAGTGAATTCGGCTGCTTCATTTTAAATAATGTTAAAAAAAAAGAAAGAAAGAAAAACAGTTTATTTACGCGAAATGATGCAATCTTAAAACCAACAAACATAATTAATAAATAGGGAAGATATGCGTCACATCCACCCAAAACGGCTGAACGCTCAGCATAAAGATGCGGCCTCACGCATAATGCGATGAGCTCACAGACTGACAGACTGACAGACTGACAGACTGACAGACTGACAGACTGACAGACTGACAGACTGACAGACTGACAGACTGACAGACTGACAGACTGACAGACTGACAGACTGACAGACTGACAGACTGACAGACTGACAGACTGACAGACTGACAGACTGACAGACTGACAGACTGACAGACTGACAGACTGACAGACTGACAGACTGACAGACTGACAGACTGACAGACTGACAGACTGACAGACTGACAGACTGACAGACTGACAGACTGACAGACTGACAGACTGACAGACTGACAGACTGACAGGCTGACAGACTGACAGACTGACAGACTGACAGACTGACAGACTGACAGAGTGACAGGCTGACAGACAGATAGACGGACGGACGGACAGATAGACGGACGGACGGACAATAAAGTGATCCTTATATGGGTTCCGTTTTTTCCTTTTGAGATACAGAACCTTAAAAAAACACCCAGGGCCACGAACAGAGCAGAGTTCCGTAATTACTTACCCGTCCCAAAAACCATGAAAATAATAAGTGTAAAGTAGGGTTGAAGGAGAAACTTAACTTTTGTAGGTGAAAAATGGTTTTCATTATTTATATGTCAGTCAATTTTCCGAAATTGACTTACATATAAACGAAATAGACATTCGGAAAATTGACTTAATCTGCAATCGCCAAAAAATCATTTTTTTTTTTGTGATAAGACCTCAAATTACTAGTATCTATTTAGATTTTTGCCTATTATTGTGCAACGAGACCTTGCTTCCTGCCAAATTCGCAGAAACGACTGTATTTTTGGTGGTGATTACTTAGAAGGTTTAGTTAGTTTTTTTCACAGCTCTAAGAGACTGCAGACCTACATGTGATGTTAATTTCAACTTGATTTCTGTACGCGTTCCTGAGAAAATGGGTCTTAGCAGATGACGTAAATTATTATTTATTTCGGCATTTTATTATAATGCATTATTTTCAGACTGGTAGGTATCAAAGAAAAGCTACTAACAATAACACAGTTACATTATCTAAAAGATAGACAATAAAGAACCTTTACAATACAAAATGAGCAATTTTTCCTCAAAAACTACTTCATATATTACAGTAACCCATCAGGGTTGAAGTCTAATAGAAAACCGGGGCATTGGAACGAAGGCAAAGAAGGAACATAGGACTGGGTTTTATTCAGTAAAAGTCTGACATCCCCTCGCGCTCCGCCCTAGAGCGGGGGAAGTCATTGGATGATTTCCCACCTAAAAAACAAAATTAAAGTAAATATTTTTATGTATATTTCTTTATACATCTGTAACATAACAGTCTTAAATGTCGAAACAGAATATAAACTTTTTTTTTTACCTTGAATCAGGTTAAAGAAATATAAATAGTCTCAGTCTGATCAGCTGTCCCAGATAGTTTTTTTATACAATGTAGAAAAAGAATTTAACAGTTCTTTTGACCTTGAATCAGGTTAAAGAAATACAAATAATATCAGTTTGACAAACTGTCGCGGATGCGGGGTCTCCCCTTTACCAGCAAACTAGAGTTTAACCGAAACATGATTTATAGCGGTAACCGAATGTTCGGCCTCCTGTTTAGTTTCGGCGAAACCGACACTCACATGTGAACTGATTATGCCAAAAATTAAAAAAAGAACTCACGATAACGTTACCCGAAAACTGAAAACTTAGCCCTAACTCTGATACAATACAAAATAAATGAATAAAAACCATGTTATGACTACAAATGTTTACTCAGAGATATGTTCCCTCAGTATATAGGCCTCTATCATAACTTTTAGCTTAAGGACGTTAATTTTGGCCGAATTCGAAACTACAGCCGAAATCAGCTTTTTTTGGCTGAAACTTGCCGAATCCGCCGAGTCGAGCAGAGCAGTGGTGGCCCAGTAGTAACGGCACCGACTTACGAGTTGTAGGTCGCGGGTTCAAACCCAGCCAGGCGCATTGCTTTGTGTAATTTATTTCATCACCACTGCTCTCAAAACGGTGAAGGAAAATATCGTGAGGAAACCGGCATGTCCGAGAACCAAAAATTCGAAGACATGTGACATCCACCAACCCGCAACCCGCGTGGTGGATTACAGCCCATTCCCTCTCCTAGAGAGGAGGTCTGAGTCCCAACAGTGGGAACATTATAAGGCCGACTATGCTATGCCGAATCCGAACCTTGGGTTAAACACTACTATAAATACAGATAGTAATTATTGACTGTTGGGATGTACCTACGACTACTTGTACCTATGTAGGTATATGTGGGTGTCATTGACACTAAAGTGAGATTTTCCTTATGAAAGGTGTGGTTCGACAAGTCAAAAAAATTTTGTGCCGGTTCTTAGTAAATGGTTATTTTATTTGATTAATTGGAGATTATTGATGCTTGTAATAAATTTGAGGGTAGATTCCGGTTTGTACAGCGTTATGAATTATTGGAATTTTTACTTTATTTTAGAAAGTTCGGTGTTTTTAGAAATCAAACAAGTTTTACCTCGTCGAATACAAAATTAGAATCTGATATGTCTCTAATTTTTCAAGTTTATCAACTGTTTGTTTATTAATTACGCGTGAACCGCTGTAAAGATTTGGATAAGATTTGGCGCATGAGTAGAGTATGTTTGAATAGTAAGTTAACTGATGGTTTACCTGATAGTAAGTAGCCATCATTGCCTTTGGATATCTGCAATATCAAGGATATTCACACCAGATACTCCCCAGGCATCAGGAGGTGTAGGGTGATTCCTGGCCATCGTAGGCGCGAGCTTACGGAAGGTGAATAGTGAGTAGCTCGCAGTCAGGTAAGGCGCAATCCCGGGTCAACGTAGCGTTATATTATGACATATCAGAAAAATTTAAGGGGCCAGTTAGAGCCGATGTTGACTAGGGCTGCGGATTGTTCGACAGAATTTCCGTGGCCCTCGCAAAGAGCAACTGAAGGAACACTATGGGTTTTAGTCAGTAAAAGTCTGTCACTTCCTCCCCGTCCACCTAGCGCAAAAAAATCATTTTTCATAAAAAAGGGGAACCACTGATGCCTACCTTAGTTGAAGAGGACACTCGGATAATTTTCTTAGGTAAGGTTAATCTACAACTAACTACCTAACCGTTTCTTAAAATTTACTACGACTTATTGGTAGAGAGAGCAGTGTAGGTCACGGGTTCAAACCCAGCCAGGCACATTACTTTGTGTAATTTATTTCATCACCACTGCTCTCAAAACGGTGAAGGAAAACATCGTGATGAAACCGGCATGTATTAGAACCAAAAATTCGAAGACCTCTCCTAAAAGGGGAGGCTTGAGTCCCAGCAGTGGGAACATTATAAAGCTGATACATACATACTACGACTTAATCATACTCTTGTTCACTCACATTTCCAGTACAATTTGTGACAAAAGCCTGGCAACTTAATCGGTTGTCAGTCACAGTGACAAATGCTTATATGCCATAGTAACAAGCTAACACTCATTGTCTTTCATGTGTCTCGTAATTTATACTCTTAGATATACAAAGTTGTCTGTTCTCCTTCTTTGTATTAACTAGGAATGTTAATATGTGTGTTATCTTACATTGTGGTTAACAATACGTAGAATTCGGTGTACCTACGCCGTCAAGTTTCTAGAATATTATTTTGTTTATTTGACACTTTCCACACACAAATGTTGAGTCAAATTTGAATCGGAATATCAGCAGACAGGTCTAAACCCAACTTGTCGCATGTCAGCATGGTTTTAGATCATTAACCTTGATGAATTTGCGGTCACCGAGATGGACAAAAATACGCAGACTGATGTGGCCCAATATTTAGATTTCAAAATTAAGTCCGACTTAGAAAATTATCCGCAATTAGATTTACCGCAAGTAAGACTGCTTCAATTTTTCTCGAATTACTTCTCTAACCGTCTTCAATACGTTCAATTCTTCGGGCACAAATCTGGTCAATTTGTAACCTGCTCTGGTGTGAATAAAGATGGTACCCAGTACAACGTGACATGGTCATTTTCGAGAACTGGGTCGGGCACATACTTGTAATACGGTACCTCAGAATCCACTAGGTTGTACTTCGAAGCAAGCTGCTGGTAAATAATCCTGGCTACTTGGTTATGTCTGTGCAAATATTCGCCGTTAGCCAAACGAGAACATTTCTGATTATTATTATTATTGTCATTAAAAGGAGGAGTTCCATTATTGAAGATAACATAATCAAAACGATATTAAAAAATAACGGTTCGAACCAACAAAGTTTTACATAAGACGAACGATTTATTACATTGGTAAATTATATGAAAAAGAAAAATTGTAAGAAAATGAACAGGCTGCCTCAATGGAGTCCCTTGCGGGGCAGTTAGGTATAAACCTTTATAATTAGCTACTCGATCTTTTGGGAAATTAATGACCGCTTGCGGGCACTGTGGAAATATGACCCCTGAAGGAAACTCACGCTTTTAATTTTGAACTTATCAATTTACTGATGCGTGTTCTTTGTTTTAAGAGGGTCCTTCTTCACTCGCCCGTCGTCAACATCAAGCATGCTTTAAAAGCTTGTTACTTCATCTAGCGCAATCCAACGCGATGTTTGAAGAAAAGGTAACGCAAAAAAAGAGAGATAACGCCTGAAAACTCTGTTAGCATTCGGTAATTCCGTGATTTACTCGCATATTTTACAAAACTGTTTCCAGGAAATGCGTGTTTTTTTTTAAAGCCTTAAAAGTTTTTGAAAAAAATTGTATTCATTTAGAATCTTGATTCAATTTGCAAGGCTTTTTATACGTTTTTGATTTTTTTTTAAATTTTCAGTAAATTATGAAGTGTCAAAGTTCATGCAAAATAGCAGATTTTCAGAGGTCTTTACTGGATTAGTTTTACACAAATTTATAAATTGATTTCAATAGAAGCCTAGGTAATATCCACAAGATACTGTGTTTAAAAAAATTCTAATGAAAATTGTGTAATAGCGTCATAATCGCGTAAGAGCGGTTGTATGAAAAATAGTGAAAATGTTTGTCGAGTAGCATCCCCTTAATACATCTTTTTTTGAGGTAGGCAATCATCAAATAACTCCTCCCATTTTAGGTAAAATGAGTGGGTTTGTCAAACATTCACTGACTGAAACTCATCCGTGTTTCTTCAATTACCCTTTGCGGTTCAGGCCCGCGATAACTCTTTTGAACAATTCCAAAACCTTAGTATTGTTTTAATATACCTGCAAAGATATTATGAAATTATCATTGAAATAGCAATTGCTTTGATAGCTCAATTATAAATGTATTATTCATCCTCCATAATTGCTTGTTACTTGATGACTAACTTAGAATTAACAGTGTTAAGTCTAGTCTATTTTGAAGGTTGTGGCAACATTTATGCCGCTGCTATGTCGGAGGTCGTGTGTTCGATTCTCACCCAGGACAAATGGTTGTGTGATGAGCACAATCATTTGTTCTGTGACTAGGTGTAATTTATCTATAATAATGTATGTATTTAGAAATATTTAAGTATATTTATCAGTTGTCTAGTACTCATAACACAAGCTCTGCTTAGCTTGGGACTAGACGGCGTTGTATGATAGTTGTGTGAGTATTATTATTTATAATTTCTTAGGTAGGTATACACAAGTAGCAGTAGTGTTTATTTTTGGTTGAAAAAAAACTTTGCCCATACAATTATTTGTTCCGAGCGGGAATCGAACATGCAACACGCAGCATAGCAGACGATTGTTCAACCACACTCTGTGTTGATTGTTACGTAGCACAGATCTTGCCCTTCACACCTTTCCATTTCATCTCCTTTACCAAACCGAATTTAATTACCAACATTTCTAAAGTCACACTAATGATATAAAACAGAAAGATTATGTGTATGTGAGTGCGTTTGTAACTCGTTCACACTCAAACCACTGAATGGATTTGGATGAAACCTTACACATCAGTCGAACAACTCTTGTAATAGGACATAGAATGCTTTCTATCCTGGGAGTATGTTTTTTTGGGATAACTTTCTACGATCATGTAGGCGAAACCAGTGTGAGAAACTAGTTAAAAACAAACCCAAGAACCACTCCTCTAAATACCTATGCAAAATTTAATTCACGATGAATTTTAAAGAATCTCGTATCCAAGCGTGTTCTAATTGTTCGACTGAGCCCTCTTAGCTAAGGGTTGGTAGGAGGGTAGCACGTGATCAATCGCTTTGTCGCGCCCGACGCCGCCGCTGCCCGTACTCCCTACTCCAAAAGACTGACTTTTCCAGACACTTCATTAAGCAAGAAAGTCATAGTGTCTAGGACATTACAAGGGCTTTTGCAAGACAACGTTGCATTGATAAACGGGAATGTTCGATAGAGTTACCGTGACCCTGAAAAGCAAAAGGTATCTGAAGGAACACAGATGGGAATTAGTCGGTAGTCTTGAAGCGCGCAATCACTATTGCTCTGCAGCTGAATTTAATAGTTTTATATAAAGTACGATTGTGACTGACTCCAAAATAAATGCTTTGAGTTTGATAAATCACAATAATCTGCGTGAAAAATTGTTGACAGATTAAAATATAACTAGTTATAAGACCTAACAAACGTTCTGTCTTAGCTATGAACAGTCATAATCGGAGTTTTCTGAAACTTTCCAATTTTCTGCGCAATTTCCTTGATTTTTATTTCCCTAAGAACCTTTCACAAAGTATTAGAAATCTTTAAAAAATCATTTTTTTTTGCCGTTTCCTAGGAATTGTTTCTGTATCGTGGTTGCGTTCACAAACAAGTAAACTCAACAACAACAACAACATTTGTGGTGTACAAGACACTCAGACACACGAACAATCTGTAGGCCAAACAAATTCCGAGCGGCACATTGGTTTTCAAGTGAAATAGGAAATATAATGTTTTTTTTTTCATATAAGCGCGTTCAAACAAACATAAACTATCTAACTTTATATTATTAGTGAAGATTGTATTTTCAGCGTCCATTATAAACTACCACAAACTCAGAGCAATTCAAAAATGATTTTCAAATCAAAATAAATATGTAGATTAGAAAAGAATTTTCAAGCAAAGGACCACATTACAATAGAATACCCGCATAGTATTTCGAACGAAACCCGCTTATCGGACAATAAAAAAGTCTCTCCCGAGAAAATGTCAGCATTATTCTTCGAATTACTAATCTACGAACACGATCTAATTCACAAATGTTAGAGCCAATAAGAATTTCAAATTAGGAAGGTGCGTCGGGCCGTTTGTGTGAACGCCGAACTTTTAGTTCGACCGATAATGGGTCGAGGCGTCGAGCCGAAGTTAGTCAAGAGTCACGCCGTAACTGAATTAAGCTTGATAAAGTAAAAAGCGTATTATATAATCCTCCCCACCGAATTTCTATCACAGTGGCCAATCTCAACCGAGATTAAGTAAAGTGTACTTGGGTAGACAGGAGATATTATAGTACACAAGTGTGTGTTCAACAAACACAAGTGCACTCTCTGTTCCTTAAAGGGCCTATTACACTACGCGTTAACAGACAGTCTTAGACCTGTACCATGACGTTTAAAGTAAGATTGTTTCATTCTTATTTCCAGTGTGGGTAAGAGATGGTGCTAGACAACCTTTATAGCTCTGTCTCTTACCCACACTGAAATAAGAATGAAACAATCTTACTTTGAACGTCATGGTAACCCTCTAAGTCTGTGTAGCGTCACACAAGAAAAAGAGCAACTTACGCCAATGTAGTGTAATAGGCCCTTTACTCTTATAGTCCGATAGGAAGGCTATCCGACACGACTGGGGAATGACCAGGTGCAGGACTCCCCTGTTGGTCCTAACACCATACCGTCAACTCCCAAATTCCGTGTTGCTATAGATTAGGACTATAGGACTCTAGCTTGGAAGTTGGTGGCCAGTAGGACTTTTGTCTGACCAGGGAATCGAACCCGGGACCCTGTGCTCAGCAGTTGCGCTTGCGATTAAAAAACCAACAAGGCAGTAAAAAACGCATAATTATAATGCTGTAGGAGACGTCGAATACGCCCTTTAACTGAAACCGCTGTGTAAGAATGTGTAGCGACATTTATGGCGTCACATATGAACTAATCCTGCATCGCGCAATTAAAGTTCTCCGCGCGATTGGAACATATAGAACAGCCCGAAATCATCTATCGGGCAGTTGCCCACCAGACATAACACCCGTCTGGCCGGAGGATCCTCCCTTTTCAACGGAAGTTTGCGGGACTTTACTCCCTGTTCCGCTTACCTCCAAACTGGTGACCCCGACGTGATCCAGTTTAGAGGTAGGCGTTGAAAAGGGAGGATCCTCCGACCAGACGGGTGTTATGTCTGGTGGGCAACTGCCCAATAGATGATTTCGGGCTGTTCTATATGTTCTAATCGCGCGGAGAACTTTAATTGCGCGATGAAGAATTAGTGCTTATGTGACGCCATAGATGTCGCTACAAATGTACTAATACAATAATTGAATGTCTTAGCGACTACTTCGAAACGTAGTTCGATTGATTAATGATAAGTTAACTCTCAACCCACATCATCCCGCACCTGGGCTAAAGCCTCTCCGGCTGACCTTTTTCCAGCTCTTTCGATCCAGGGCTAATGTGGATCGCTAGTTAGTCGTTTGTTTTCTTCAGAATTCGAAATCATCTCGCCATTTTCTACGGGGCTGCTAGGGTAACGAGATTGTTCGAAAGTGTTACCATGTCCTGGAACGCAAAAGGCAACTGAAGGACTACAGGTGGGTTTTAGTCAGTAACAGTCTGGCACTTACTTTCGCTCCGCCCAGAGTTGGCGGGAGTATTTAATGATATCACACTTTTGCGGAGTCTGTCGCGATGCCTTCAAGCTATATCAGAGCGCAGGCATGCAGCATGGAAGCAGGCATGCAACATGAAGCAGGCAAGCAGCATGGAAGCAGGCATGCAACTTGAAGCAGGCATGCAGCATGGAAGCAGGCATGCAACTTGAAGCAGGCATGCAGCATGCAAACAGGCATGCAGCATAAAAGCAGGCATGCAACATGCAGCATAAAAGCAGGCATGCAACATGCAGCATAAAAGCAGGTGTTATATATAATGACGAATGTCATTATATATGACGTAGTTAAATCACGAATTTTAATATTTCACGAATATTGTTTGTTGTATTGTTTACATTGGTAACATTTATGCAGTTCAAATCAAATTTAAAAGTACCTACCAAGATTAATCAGTAATATTGTTGTGTATAAAAATATATAACTTGAAACTTAGACGTATTGATGATAATCCTATAAATTATTTCGTAATTATTAATGATCATGAAGCTATATCTCTCATTTTAAATTTATATTTTATTGTAATAAGTTGTTTCGAGTTGATTAGTACAGAACTGTCAGTCGGTATTATATTCTTTGAAATAAGAACTAAGAAATACAAATCAAGTGTTGTAAAATTGCTTAAATGATCTTATAATGTTTTAAAACTGTTTAAATATGTAACAATTGTAATTAAAGACCTATAAAATAAGTTAAATTATGGTAAACTGTGATTGGTGGAAAATGGCGGGATATTATTATTTGACGTTTAAAAAAAGATGTCCATCCACCCGTCGACAGTTTGCTATAAAAGGGTTTGTAACCTTTTGGTGATAATATAGTTGTGATCCAGCAAAGCTCACGTAAGTTGATTAATATTATATCTTGATTATTGTTATTATTGCTAATGGTTGTATTGATACTGTGTATGTGTCAAACTTTAACTCTGTTATATCTAAATTATGTTATTAAGTATTCTCTAATACTTATTCAGCTTACTATTATGAAATGACCCAAGACATAGAACATAGAATTTCTTATAGATGTTATTGTGATAAACCATAATTAATGATGTTGTAAAATGTGCCTATAAAATACTATAATTGAAGCTACCATGGGTTTTCTTGTTTGTTCTTTCCCATGACGACCTAGTTTTGGAACAAGCAACTAGTTATTCGATTAATTGACAAGCCTATTTTAAATAAATATTTAGTCTTGTCTTTCTGTGCTTTTCTTCATAAAACCCTTTCCCTACACACCAGTCATAGGAACTTTGATACACAGTAAATAACCGTTATCCATCTTGACAACTTAGCATGATATGTAGCTGGTACATATAAATATATATAAAATCAATGTAGTTATTCCACCCTCCTCCATAAATTCTAACACAGGCATGCAACATGCAGCAAGCATTGTTTCTGACACGGCTCCGGCGCTGCGGAGTTTGGGCGGCTCCACCATAGTGGTTGTATTAGCAAGCTGCTCATAATAATTGTGATCTTTAGCAAAACATGAGATTTGTTAACAACTACATATGTCCATAAAAGAGAAAAGCATTAGTGGTTAATATAATTTATTTTAATAACAAAAGGATAGAAAACAAACAAAATTAACATTACTGTGTACTAAAACCAAAACACAAACGATTTACTTATCTTTACTATTTAACAAACTCTATGAAAATTGTACCTAATAGTTATTAAAATCAAAGCAAACAGCGTGAATGTGTTTTATCTTGAAACAATTTACTTTTCGTTCAGTAACCCACAATATTCTCTTTAATGTTGCTATGAAACTATTAATTTGCAGGTCGTATCCATAAAACCTATCACATTTAGTAATCTCAGTACTAAAGGCATTTGTGACTGGAGTATCTGGACTTCGTAAATGCAGTGTCTTAGTGTAGCGACATTTTTAACATCATCATCATCATCATCATTTCAGCCGAAAGACGTCCACTGTTGGACATAGGCCTCCCCCAAATGTCACCACAATGACCAGTCCTGTGCGTCTCGCATCCATCGGATTCCCGCGACCCTCACCAGGTTATCGGTCCACCTTGTGGGAGGCCTTCCAACGCTGCGTCTTCCGGTACGTGGTCGCCATTCCAGAACCTTTCGTCCCCATCGACCATCTGTTCTGCGAGCAATGTGCCCTGCCCACTGCCACTTAAGTTTGGCGATTCTTCGGGCTATGTCTGTAACCTCGGTTCTCCTACGGATATTTTTAATTTTTAACATTATATAATGTAATATTCCACAACTGTCACCCAACGTAATCTAGTCTCAAACTAAGCAGAGCTTGTGCTATGAGTACTAGAAAACTGATAAACATACTTATATATTTCCAAACACGTTTATGTATATAAAAATGAATAGCTATTCGTTAGTCTCGCTAAAACTCATTCAAGATTTGGCTAATTTTGGCCTTGAAATATTCGAGATAGTCCAGGAAAGGTTATTTAAACCTTGTAAAGTGGTGAGAAAAAAAATCACGAAAAAAAAAACCAAATATAGCGGCATCTCTAATTAAAATGTCATTATAAAATGAATTATGCTGTTCTGGTAATGCCAGTAGATGGCGTTATCCTTACTGTTAGGTGGTACGAAGTTCGCCGGGTCAGCTAGTCCAAAATATTATAGATAAATTACACCCAGATACAGCAAAAATTGTCGTGCTCATCACACAGATATTTGTTTTGGGTCGGAATCGAACCCAAGACCACTAGAGACCACCGATAGTAGTCAGGGCCACTAACCACTAGACAAACAGGCCAGTCAAAATGTTATCGACACATGTAATGCATGCTTATCTATTTCTAGGTGAAAGGAATCTTTGCCATTAAACTAAAGTTTTGTTTTGTTGTTTTTGTTTGTACCCATTTGTATTCTACGGATGCATCGATTGAACTCGCCAGAAGAGGTATGAGTTTGGCAGTGATGGGGCTTGAACCAATTGTACCGCTCCCCTTGGGGTACCTACGGCTACGCAATCTGGTAAGGAAATGCACCAAAGATCAACACTATGGGACCATAGTGAATGCGGGCAGGCCAAGGAGGGTAGTACCCTCCATTGATGGCTGCTTCACGGAATAGGCCCTGCAACTGACTAAACCTCAGTTGCGCAAATCACAGCCATTACAACTGGCCACGGGTTCTTTAATGAGCATCTCTATGTTGTATTAGTTACAGACAGCCCACTTTGCAGCCTGCATGGAGGAGGACGAAACTGGGGTGGATTGAATGACACATTTGTTTCACCCATACGCCAAATACGCGTGTGTCGACGTGAAGTTGTGGACACCAGCCCGATATACATTGTTCCCTAAGTTATTCCAGATATTCTTCCCTTGCGCTCTGCGTTTCGAACTAGCCTTCGTGTCTAAATCATCTCGCTACCTCTCTCTGGGTTCGCTTCGATGGCGCTTCTTCTCTGCAGGAACCCACTGCGTGGTGGACTCTACCTCGAACCGGTGTCCTAAATCCTAAAAATGAAACAAAAATGAGATAATAATACCGAAAGATTGAAAATAAAAAAGGTTTTTTAGAGTCACTTTAATGGCAATCTTTACCTTGGTCTGCACACAGCCTATATCAATAATGTAGAAAAAAGTAAACATCTAAAGTTTCAAGCAAACGAATACGGACAACATTTTGTATTATTTGCTCAATATATTATTTTTGTCACATCGAAATTTGTGAATGTTGTAGAAAATTGTACTTATATTATGTATCTCCAAGAGCAAACACGCTATGGGCTCGAATAAAAAGAAATGTTACTACCGAAACCTAAATAAAACTCGACAAGAAAAGTGTTTTATTCTTACGTTAGAAATGATTTGTGAAATTACAGGCACACATTTCCATTTCGATCTAGGAAGGTGAAACATAAATACACGCCTAGGTCGTTTATTCGATCCCTAGATAACTTGTGACTGGAATAATTTTGGCGGCTTCACAATTTTCAGGGTTCCATAAAAATATCCTTATGATATACGATTAAAGTCGTGAAGTCGCTTTTTCAACATTTTTGTCTTTTTTAAGCTGTTCGGCGATTTGACCCAGACACACGAACCTGCACCGGCTTGTGTCCAAAAGAACCCGAATTATTTGAACATCTGAGATACACATATTTTAGATGTTCAAATAATCTCTCAATACGGTTCATTATCAAGAATAAACCAATGACAACAAAAATGATACTAATCCATTAAGGTACGCATGAACGAAACCACAGCGCGATTAAAAAAAAAGTACAACGCCATCTATCTAGCAAGGCGGAAAACTTGTCATTTGAATACGCTTGGTTACTGTGGTTCAAATGTACTGGAATTCAAAAAAATAAGCACGTATGTTTGCATAATTTTTTAATTCCGTACTAAAATGTTGAAAAGCGACTTTCAGTGTATAAGTTTGGCGTCAATTAGTGCCGGCTCACTAGCTCCCTTCGTGAATGCACATTTTACATTAGATTTATTTGGGAAGTTGATAAATGATTACACGGAAATGTTGCCCAGACAGTGGTCTAAAGCCGATGCCTGCCAGACCTTTTTTTAAGTGGAAAATCATCAACTCCCGGTATAGGTTTTTTTTTCTGTGGGAAAATCATCCAATGACATCGTGGAACGGGAGATAGTGTCAGAATTTTACTGATTAAAAACCCACTCCTGTTCCTTCGTTGCCTTTCATACCAGGGCCAAGTCTTCCTTTCAGAATCGGACCCTTGGCCCCAGTAGGCTTCGACCCTGCTGGGCCCCTACGGTTTGCTGACCTTCTCATAGATCTCCTTGAGGCACGCGTGGAACAGTACGCGCCGTCGACGACTTGGGCTCGGTCCGGACGGTTACCGGACGGTCGGACGGCGAGCTACCCATTGCTCGCCGTCCGTACGGTGGCCGGAAATCGGTATCGGAATCCCGGCGGCTTGGGCGTGGGGGCCATAGCCTCGCGTGTGCATGTGAGGCCTCCTCCTTTGCTAGCATTACTGCTTCGCAGTAGGAGGCGACCGCCTGCCACTCCTCCTCGCTCCGGACCGGACCATGGCCTGTACCAAAGCCCGGCGCGAGAGATCGTTGCCGCCGATCACCCCCACGAGGACACGGCGGTGCTTTGCCCAGGCGGGGCAAACACGCGGGGCACACATCTACCGTATGCTCCACCGTGTCCTCCGGGCGGTCCACACAATGGTGACAACCAGGCGTTTCTTCCGTACGAATCCGGTGCAGAAACCTCCCGAACTTACCATGTCCGGTGAAGACCTGTGTCATGCGGAAGGTAAGGACGCCGTGTTGCCTTTCCAGCCACTCCTGAAAAAGGGGACTTACTGCCATAATTATCTCCCGGTATGGGTGGGAGTGTCAAACGTGTTTAAGTGTTTTACTAACTAAAACTCACCTGTGTTCCTTTAGTTGCCCTTTGTATTCCAGAACCTCGGTAACGCTTACGAAAAATTCCGCGGTTCTGCAGGCATCCCGAGAATTATCATTGTGTGAACTTTAATGATATGCCGCCAGTCTTTTGGGCACATTACCTGTCGACAGCGATGTGGAAGGGTTTTTTGACGCATATTTTAGTTTGAAAATCAAACTAAAATATGGCGATAGTTAGTTAATAATAATAATAATAATTGTTTATTTCTCACCACAAAAAATGTCTACAATATAAAGAAGCTTAATTTAAAAGTACTCGATACAAAGCAAAATTTTTATGTTGTACTGGAGTATATAATGTGTGTGTGTGTGTGTGTGTGTGTGTGTGTGGGAGGCCTATGTCCAGCAGTGGACGTCTTTCGGCTGATATAATGTGGTGGCTGTGATATGCCTCAAACACTTTTGACCCTATCCTCTGAACTAGGTGTTAACCTGTATCTCAGGGGATAGTGTTCAGCCATCAGTTTGCATGATATTTACCGAGTGTCACTACTATATTGATGAGTCGGTATTATTGCGAGTGAGAGTGGTGTGTAATTGCAAAGATGTGGGAGAAAGAATGTAGGAAATAGAGAAAATAGGAAACAGGAAAGAGTTGTAATTAGCACAGGGTTTTTATTATTATTTATTTTGTTTTATTGTAATTATAGTTAGTTAATTATTTTTTAAATGTAAATAAGATTGCTGAGTTTAAAAAAATGATATGGTAAATGATTATTTGTATATGAGAAAAAAAAGTTATATGATGAATTCTCACTTTCTCACCCTCAAGAAATAAAGATTAGGTAAGTACCATTGTCCTACTTTTCAACCTCTAAACCACCCTGTAACACGTTCTAAGAATATGGAGTCGCACGTCACCGGTCGATGAGGTCCACTAACATAGATCAGTCAGATCACGTGCCGCACCACTTATCGCAAGTTGCTCTCGTAAAATAAAATAAATTGGCAACAAGGACTTGCCCAAACCTAGCCGATACTCTGTAATACGACGACGTGAACTTTTCAAGGTTCTTGTTGACATTTCATATAGATAAACTAACTATAAAGTGGTTTGAATACCTAAGTATATAATATAATAATAATATTATATTTCACAACTTTCACACAACGCCATCTAGTCCCAAGCTAAGCAGAGCTTGTGTTATGAGTACTAGACAACTGATAAACATACTTATATATTTCTAAATACATACATATTATAGATAAATTACACCCAGACACAGAACAAATGATCGTGCTCATCACACAAACATTTGTCCTGGGTGAGAATCGAACCCACGATCTCTGGCATAGCAGTCAGGGCCACTAGCCACTAGACCAACAGGCCAGTCAAAGTGAAAGTGAAGAGAGAGAAGATTAAATGTGGCTTAGAAATAATATTTTATGGTACATAAGGTTTCTTTTTCTAAGATAGCTAAATGACTAACATATCCAGTATCCGCCACGGCATTGCCGTCCACTGAAGCTTTAATTAATTAGAATTTTACGTGATCAGGTAACAGGGAACGTGATGCAAGATGGAAGGACATAGTCTGTTAAGTCATACCGCACAAACACTGAAGATCGAAACCGTCCAAGAACCTCCACTTACCTTTGCTGCGGCGGATCTCAGTGCGGAGGTTTAACTAGTTTTAATACTCATCGCGGCATCCGAGGAATCATTAAAAAAAAAACTGGGCAAGTGCGAGTCGGAGTCGCGCACTGAGGGTTCCGTATAAACTTACGTCCATGTAAATAGTTCAATTCTCGAATCGAGTCTCGAAGATATTTCCTAATCGCAAAAAACGTGTTATTTTTTGTGACGTGACAACAAATTTCCTGTTTTCAGATTTATTCCTATACTTGTACTATAAGAACTTGCTTTATGACATATTTCAGGATTCTGGGTCAACGGGAAGTACCCTATGAATTTTAATTCCCTTGAGAGTGTCGAAATATACGTTTTTTGCGACATAAACGGCCGTATCTTTTTTTTTCGTTAACTTAGATGTTTGATTTTTTCACAGCTTCAAGTGACTGCATACTTGAGTATATGGTTTTAATTTCAACTCGATACCTCTACGGATTCCCGAGATAAAGGGTCTTGACAGACAGACTGACGGACAACAAAGTGATCCTATAAGGGTTCCGTTTTTCCTTTTGAGGTACGGAACCCAAAAAAATATAAGTATCCAATAATATGTGGTCGTTGTCGATTAAAACTTGAAATTGTATGAGAATTGCAAGTTACAGGATTTGTTCGGATACAAAGTAACCGACTCAATGTTCGAACGAGTTCCCATGGCCCCGAATCTCAACGGGCAACTGAAAGAATACGGGTGGATTTTAGTCAGGGAAACTGTGGCACTCGCTCTCGCTTCAATCAGAGTGGGAGAAGATACTTGATCTCTTCTCGGTTCAAAAAGAGAACGAGATTAAGTGCTCATACAAGCTATATTTTAATGGTAAAATAAATCTTCAAGTTCTTTCATAAATATGTATAAAGTAAAAGTAGAACTACATTGCGCACACGTGGGCCACGTACGCTGATCTGGGCGCGTCGGTTTCCATACATTTTATATGGTAACTAGACTTGCAAAGCTACATTACATCCACGCCACGCAACGCGCCGCTACGTACAAATCAGGCGTGGTTCACGTGTGCGTCGGTCTAGTGTAGTGCTCGCTTAAATACAGCTACATGTAAGATATTACTTAGTGACAATGAACTTTCTCTGTAGATTCATGAAACGACACGTGAGTAACATTTACAGCCCAAAAAAATAAAGGTCTCGTGTGACGATTGTACCAGCGTGATTATTCGTAAATCCCTGTGTTTTGTCCTGACAATAAAGTTGACCATTTGAAGACTAACGAGCGCAATTTTACCGTTTGTCCTCATAATATTTTTACACCTAGTTTTTTTTGTACATCTTTCTTCTTTGTAAGGGCCAACATTGTTTTATGTAAAGAATATCTTTTTTGTTTTTGTGCTCGTAATTTGAAATATTTTTATTTTCAGTATGTATTTGACTATTAAGGGCATGCAACTCGACATACAATTTCACTGTTTTTCACACAACCGCTCTTACGCAATTATGACGTTATTACACATTTTTCATTAGATGTTTTGGAAATACAGTATCTTGTGGATATTATCTAGGCTTCTATTAAAATCAATTTGTAAATTTGTGTTTTAAACTAATCCAGTAAAGACCTCTGAAAATCAGTTATTTTACATGAACTTTGACACTTCATAATATACTCAAAAATTGAAAAAGGCAAAAAATTATAACAATAGGAGCCTTGCAAATTTAATCAAGATGAAGATGACATTTTTTTTCAAAAACTTTTAAGGTTTAAAAAAAAACACTTATTTTCTGGAACAAGTTTTGTGAAATATTCGAGTAAATCACGGAATTACCGAATGCTAACAGAGTTTCCAGGCGTTATCTCTCTTTTTTCGTGTTGCCTCTTCGTCAAACATCGCGTTGGATTGCGTTGGATGAAGTAACAAGCTTTGAAACCATACTCGATGTTGATGATAGGCGAGTGAAAAAGGTGCCTCTTAAGTAGCTATCTACTGATGCAAACATGGCTTGTTTGTTATAGAGAAGTACTCGTTTTTCAGATCTGAGATGAAAGGGCATAATGTTTTAGTCACGTACGGTTTTAAGTAAAGGAAGGGTGTTGGAAGCGACAATTTAGATGCTCACCGATGCGTTTCAATCGAGGGTTCGGAACCCTTGTGCAGAACAGGCATGCCGAAAACGGTCATCGATGCGCTTTCAGTGAGTGAAGTCTCGTCCTCCTTGATAATTTTTTTGTAATTGGGACCATTTCACTCGTAACCCTTTAGATGTCCTACAAACCCCCGTTGAAAAGGGAGGATCCTCCGATCAAACAACTGTTATGTAAGTATTGTCCAGGCAATTGACTTGATTTATACAATTTAAATATATTATTATTTATTTTTGTATGAGAATCTGATGAACCAATGTATGATACATTTTTAAAAGTCATAGAACAAAATTTGTTTTTTATGATGTTCTTATCATAGTCCTGAGAGGTTGCCAGTGTTTTACAAATAACCCTGTATATATATGTATGCTCTAATCACGCAGAGAACTCGTTGATTTTAGTTCCTTTGTTGTGTCATAGATGTCGCTACACCCCCTTGAAAATGTTAAGATGTTTTTAGCTCTATAATTTTTATACGTCAATATGCCATCCGATAGAATTATATGTATACCCATATATATACACTAATATTATTAGAAAAGGTCTTGTTATTATTTAAGTAAAATCTCAATAAATAATATTCATAAACAACAAAGTTATTAGAGTTAGTTTATATCCCAAAATGTCACTCAATTTATGGAAACATTGCATTGTACAGGCTATTGATTATGAATGAATGAATGTCAACCAAAACTGTGCGTAGTATTTTTAGTAGCAATTTGTTATGATGAATGATTGATTTAATTATGACAAATTTTCGTGGACAATTTGGGGATTTCGTTTTTTTTTACTTTTGACTACACAATTGTGATCAGTAACGGGTACAGATAGAGCCCCATTTTTTGTACTAATTAAAAAGTAGTGGTGAATATACCTTACCATGATACTAGTAGATTTTATGTAATTTAAATTAAATTATTTAGCCAAAAGGTCATAATTGTTTAAAGACTACAAACAATTAAGCTAATATAATTAAGCAACATTTCATGTTTCCAGTTCCTTTGAAAACCACCACTGGAGTATCACCTCTAGCTTTTCCACGAAGGTTCACAAGCAACCCGTCACTGTGTTTTGACACAGAGAATTCTGTGTATAATTTGGGGGCATCAAGGTCGGGTGACATTGTCCTGTGAATAGCCCACGGGACGCTTTGAGATAAGCAATAGCTTTCCTATCGCGTTTTATGGCACATTCGATATTACGAGAAATAGTTTTTGTTCCCTTGGCGAGGACATCTCGCTAGTCATATACAGGGCTGTATTTGGTGGCTCAGACAGGGGTGCAAAGTATAGAAGTTTGTAGTTATAATTATGGCTAATATCAAATAATGCATGAGCATACGCTAATGTAACATCATAATGATGATGTAGCCATAAGATAACTTGTGGCTACGGGATCATTATGATGGTATTTTCAATACGATGGTACATCGGGACTGCAGGGCCAGACCTAGAGACCTTTGTGTTTAGTTGAGAAATCATCAAATAACTTCACCTGCACTACGTGAAACGAAAGAGAGTATAACAACAATACAACAACAACAACACAACAACAAAAACAGAATATTACACATTACAATATACAAACAATACAATACAATACAATACAATACAATACAATACAATACAATACAATACAATACAATACAATACAATACAATACAATACAATACAATACAATACAATACAATACAATACAATACAATACAATACAATACGATACAATACAATACAATACAAAAGTATTGTATTATTACAAAGTTGGTTGGTTGGTTGGTTGGTTAGTTGGTTGGTTGTTGGTTGTTATTATTATTTTATTTGTTTAAGTTTTGTGTCGTATTATTATACAATATTTTAATTCCTATGTATTCTACCGTTTTTTTTTTAAATTTTACTGTATGTGTGGGGTACAAATAAATGTTTTTTCTTTCTTTCTTTTTCTTTCTATAATATTTTTTTACTGTCTTAAACCCACCTGTGTTCCTTCAGTTGCCCTTTGCGTTCCAGGGCCATAGTAGGTAACTCTTTCGAATAATTCCGCAGTCCTAGCAGGCCCTGCTGGGCCCCGTCCATTTTGCTGAGAACTCTTTGAGGCGCGTGTGGAACACTATGCGCCTTCGACTCGAGCTTGATGCTTGCCAGACGACTAGACGCGACCTACACATTGTGGTTGGGTATCGCAATGCGACATTCGACGCCCGAGGAGACTCCTGATGCTCTGAGCGTCTTCCGTGGCGGTGGCTGGGATGTGAGGATGTCCTTTCCCTCATGGTTTCAGCTATTTACTTCGCTCGCATTACATTTTTACAGAATAAAGTGACTGCTTTCCACTCTCACTCCGTATGAAGTATGGCCAGAACCAGAGCCGGACGCGACAGATTACCGTCACGTCGCTAAGGCAATCGCCTTAGCGAGAACACGGCAGGGCTCCATCCAAGTGGGATAGATTTTCACCGTATGCTCCACCGTATCTATATTGGAGATCGTATATGGAGTTTCTTGCCGGTTCTTCTCCATAGGAAACGGCCAATTTGGAACCGTGCACTAGCTTCTGACGTTTTATAAGTGCCCATGTAGGCCTATATGAAACAAAAAACCATTTTGAATTTTGTATCCTTCAGGCGATCTGCACTATGGTGACAGACGGAAGATCTAGCGGTCTAAAAGTGCAATAAGTAAGAAAAAGCATTGTTCTCATTCTGCGAAACCTCGCACAATTTGTATAGAATCCAAACACATTTAGTAACACATTTATTGTGCGTACAGCCAGGGAGTGGAATTCCTTGCCGGAGTCTGTGTTTCCTGATAGCTACAACTTAGGGGTCTTAACTCAAGAGTGAATAGGCTACTTCTAGGCAAGCGTGCTCCATCATCGACCACATCATCGCTTACCATCAGGCGAGATGGTGGTCAAACGCGAGCCTATCATTAATAAAAAAATTAATTAAAAAAAAACCGATCCGAAGTTGCACCCTTCGCACTACCTAGCCCGGCCCTGTTGACTATTGAATTCCGTGGGGTATACTTGAGGTGTAGGTACACTGATGTGTGCTATTAGGTGAAATGGAAAAACTTGTCCTACTATGAGTTATGGTTTATTTTTCACAATGTGGGCGTTAGGTAAACCCATTTACATACGAACTGGGTCGCATCAACGTATAAAATATGTAAATTAAAATATGCGAAACGTCAACTTTGAAATGCCTTCATTTTGCTGTGTACCTGCGCTTTCTTTTTTATGACTCTATTTTAGGTGCTGACGAACTGAATTTTATTTTTAGAACTTTGAACTTTGCATGCGATTTTGATTGATTTAGTCATGTTGTGAGAGCAGTGGTGGCCGAGTGGTAATGGTCCCGACTTATGAGTTGTAGGTCGCGGGTTCAAACCCAGCCAGGCAAATTACTTTGTGTAATTTACTTAATTAAAACGGTGAAGGAAAACATCGCGAGGAAACCGGCATGTCCTAGAACCTTAAATTCGAAGACATGTGATATTCACCGACCCGCACTGGGCCCGCGTGGAGCATTACGGCCCATTCCCTCTCCTAGAGAAGAGGCCTGAGTCCCAGCAGTGGGAACATTAAAATACTGATTATGCTTATATATGCTATACTACTGAAGGGAAATCAAATAACTTCTCCCACTCTGGGTCGAGGGAAAGGAAGTATCAGTCTTTTACCGACCAAAAACCACCTGTGTTCCTTCAGTTGCTCTTTGCGTTCCAGGACTATGGTAACTCTTTCGAACCATTCCGCCGCCCTGGCAAATACTTCCACCGTTGGTGTGGCCTTTTAATATCGCAGCATATGCTGAGATAGGAGCCTTTTTGGCCTCGCACAGGTCTTTTATTTTTATTTTTTAATATTGTTTTTTTCTATTATTTTTAAGTTAAGAAT
Organism: Mythimna impura; assembly: GCA_905147345.3. NCBI lineage: Eukaryota > Metazoa > Arthropoda > Insecta > Lepidoptera > Noctuidae > Mythimna > Mythimna impura. Next base: position 8,879,323 of record LR990347.1, on the reverse strand, counting down.
TTATAGATTAAGTAGTTACTTTTTATTTTATTGTTGTATGTCCTGTGCGAGTCTCAAATAAATGTTTTCTTTCTTTCTTTCTTTCTTTCTTTCTTTCTTTCTTTCTTTCTTTCTTTCTTTCTTTCTTGTGGATGACGAGCAATGGGTAGGTCTCCGTCCGGCCGTCCGGTATCCATCCGAACCGAGCCCGAGACGTCGACGGCGCGTAGTGTTCCACGCGCGCCTCAAAGAGATGTCAGCAAAACCGAAGGGGCTCAGAACGGCCGCAGCTTTTAGGCTATGGGTTGACTTCTGAAAGGAACCCGGGGTCCAGGAACGCAAGGCAAAGAAGGAATATAGGTGTGATTTAAGTCAGTAAAAGTCTGACACGCCTTCTTGCTCCACCCTAGAGCGTGAGAAGTCATTGGATGATTTCCCACCTTAAAAAAAAGTCCTGGCAACTACTAAATAGCTATAGAAGCAAGTAGGTACCTAATTCTACGGATTATGTACTTAACAGCTACCACGTATGAATACATTTGATTAATAAGTAGCACGTCGTGTTGTAATTATGAGAACAACATCGTCAACACGTCATAATCCATGGAAAATTAATCATAACGTGAATGACGTGACACGCATCATCTTTATAAGATTAAAATATGAGTTGTCATACGTACTTTGTATATTTCAGATGGAGACAGAAGATACTTATTAGCAACAAAGATAACTTAAGTTTACACTAGTTGATACTTTATCCATACAAATTTTGGGGGGGTATTACTCCGCAGTTTGACTTAGTACATCCAAAATAAAACATGATATGGTTTTATCTTATTATTAATTTTGTCTGTGCGGAAACAGAAAAACAAAAAAAAGATGCCATTGCAAAGTTATGACCTAACAAAATTTCTGTGTTTTCATGATTTGAACGTAACTTTAAGTGTAAAAAAGTAACAAAAATCGTATAATATCTCCAAAACGAAGTCAGCACTAACAAAGTTTTATTACCGAAGAGTTCTATTATAATTTATTTGGAATAGATTTATGCAGTGGTTTTTTCATAAAACTCGATTTTCCAAAGCTACTACTCTCAGATTTTAAGCACCGTCTAATGTAATTTTCGTTCGGAACGGTGTTTGTGTGCGTGCAAACAATACGTTATGTATATAGACTAGCGTTTAACTGCTCATACTTGATATTATCGCTGTCGGACACAATGTCAGATGAGACATCGCACATTTTGGTTTCACCCATCAGCGAGTTCGAGCCGGCGACTAGTTCAGGCTTAAGAGGACTGTAGGACTTTTAGCACAGTCACTCTCGGACTGCATACAAGAGAAAGAGAAAAGAGATGCCCAAAGTATGAAGCATTTTAGCGTTTTCTAAAAATTTACAGATTTGATTATAAAATTAAAACACTGTTACGGTAAAACGTTGCTTGTAGAATAATCTGACACACAATCAAAATGATTGCATGTTTGTTAGTCCAGCTTTTAATCAATAAATGTAACATTTATAGGCATCTTCGTGATTTTTAATTTTTGTCGTAGGTACTTAAACACACAATCTATCTATCTTCCTGAAGAATAACATATATTTTTTTTATTCTGTTTACTGTACTGGTAATTTTATACTGGTAATATGAAAGAAAAGGAAGTTAGTGATAGCATGACGGTTGACAGGATCGAATGGAAGAAAAAAACATGTTGCGCCGACCCCAAATAAGATGGGACAAGGGCAGGAAGATGATGATGTTTACTGTACTTGTGATTTTAAGGCTAGAGTGAGTATGCTCTTAATAAACTAGTGTGCTTCACCATCAACGATTGCGTCACTGCTTACCTTCAGATGGGATTGTAGTAGCAATACTTAGTTTATGTTATTAAAAAAATACCAGCTTTTACCAGCGGCTTCGCACACGTGAAAGTAAAAAATATTTAGCTTATGCCACTCAGTGTTATATTAGCATTCTACTGGAGACAGGATTTTCATAATTGGCTCAGTGGTTTCAGAGATGCATAACACCTTTTTTTTTTTTTTTTTTTTCGGTGGGAAAATCATCTTATGACATCCCTCGCCCTTGGGCGGGGCGGGAGATAGTGTCAGACTTTTACTGACTAAAAACCCACTCCTGTTCCTTCGTTGCCTTTCGTACCAGGGCCGAGTCTTCCTTTCAGAATCAGACCCTTGGCCCCGGTAGGCTTCGACCCTGCTAGGCCCATGCATAACCCCTACATATAAACTTAAATTTTGTATCTCTTTATAATATTCATATTGATTAACCAAGGGTTTTTTCTCGTTGTCATGGCGACTGAGTCAAGTAGTGGTCCTTCAAACTGACTTGGAATATGGGTTCTTAGTCCCTTTGAAGGAAACTTCCTCCATTAAGAAAAGCCAAGAACACTTGAGAAGCTTTAACTATCAATTCAATTGAGGATGGTTATGTCGATTTGAATCGAGTGGAGGAAAAGATTTAGACCATGGGTATTAACTTAGTGGATCAACGTTTATCTTAGATCTTGATTTGAAAACAATTTTACGGCTTTAAATCCGGGACACGCATACTTAAGGTGTGTAGCGACATCTATGGCGCCTCGTAGGAACTTTAGTGACATTTATGGCGTCACATAAGCACTAATCCTGCACCGCGCAATTAAATTTCTTCGCGCGATTTGAAAATATAGAACAGCCCGAAATCATCTATCGGGCAATTGCCCACTAGACATAACACCCGTCTGGTCGGAGGATCTTCCCTTTTCAACGGAGGTATGTCGGACTTTGCACTCTGTTCCACATACCTCTAAAGGTGCTGCCATCGAATAAACTATTGTGGTCTTCCTGCCCTTGTCCCGTTTTATTTGTAATCAACCGTCACACTATCACTGACTAAAACTGATCATCAATTAAACCGCGACAGCGACAAGAAATATGTAACCAAGATTTATGTAACTCATAATATGATTTAAAAGAGTGTCCATGGAGTTTCTTGCACGTTCTTCTCCATAGAGATCTACGCTTTGGAACGTGCAATTTAGCTTCACTTGTATTTTTTTTTTGACTGACCGACATTTTGACAATTCAAAAGTGCCTGTAATTGGTCTATTTGAAATAAACGTCTCTGATTTCTGATTTCTGAAACCCATTTTCATAATTATACAACACTAGCTTTTGTCCGCAGCATCGCCTGCGTACTTAAAATGTAGCCTATGTCACTTAGGAATAAAACAGCTTTCAATCGATGAAAAAATTTTAGCATTTGGACCAGTAGGTACCTACTTTCAGAGATTACCTCCTACAAACAAAAAAACAAACTTTACCTATTTATAATATTAGTGTAGATGTTATGGCCAGATCATAGAAATTGATCACTTCATGATATGGCCAACTAAAACTGGCCAGATCATATAAACGTTAACATTTGATGATATATTTCGTTTAGCCTTATCATTGATGTAGGATTTCTAAAATAGTTAAAAGTTTTAAGAAAGTAGGCCAAACGAGGATTGAAATATCGTCAAACTTTAACGTCAAACTAACTTGAACTACCTACATAATTAACTTACTGATGTAAATATGTAGGTAGTTCAATTTCCGAATCGAGTCTTAAAGATTTTTCCTTTTTTTTATTCCTTAGTTTAGTTCTTAAATTACTAACTAAAACTGGCCAGATTCAAAAGTCAAAGCCAAAATGACAGTTTTAGTTGGCCATATCATGAAGTGATCAATTTCTATGAACTGGCCACGATATAGATATAACTGGAATAATACCCCACTCATATACACCCCAATTAGAAAATTATAAGTTACAATCATAATTTTAAGAACTAAACTTAAGGAACAAAAAAAAAGGAAAAATCTTTGAGACTCGATTCGGAAATTGAACTACCTACATATTTACATATGTAAGTTTGTATGGAATCTCAGGTGCGCGAGTCCGTCTCGCACTTGACCGGTTTTTTATCTTAAATCAATTTTTGATTATAATATTTACAAAACTATCACACAACGCTGACTAGTCCCAAGCTAAGCCGAGCTTAGCATAGTATAGCATAATCAGCCTTTTAATGTTCACACTGCTGGGACTCAGGCCTCCTCTCTCTAGGAGAGGGAATGGGCCGTAATCGCCCAGTGCGGGTTGGTGGATGTCACATGTCTTCGAATAGCAGAGCTTGTGTTATGAGTACTAGACAACTGATAAACATACTTAAATATTTCTAAATACATACATATTATACTAAAATTACACCCAGACACCAAACAAATGATTGTTATCATGACACAAACATTTGTCCTGGGTGGGAATCGATCCCATGACAAATGGTTGGCCACTAACCACTAGACCAACAGGCCAGTCAAGACCAACAGGCCAGTCATTTATTTTAGAATAAAATCATTATTGCCTATTTTAATAATAGCTGAAATCGATTCAGTAACCAATTATGAACATATCACTTTCAGGATAAGCGTTTATTGTGTTGCATAATACAACGCAACGGTAGGTATACCATTATATTCTACCTACTGAGAAAAATGTCACAAAACATGGTATTTACCAAGATCCCAAGTTCCGAATCCATATTGCTCATCCAATTTCATGCTCTATTTCAAGCGAAGACTCCCACCATTCGCCACCTTTTATACCATTTTCAACATTATAATCGATAAACCTTTGTACCTCAAGCAAAAAATCAAGTGTCCTGAAGTACATTGCCTACCCGCAATTAAATTACTGTTGTACTTCCATAGTACGCGAGGACTAAATAGATAGGAAGACACAGAAGGTTGGCTCTATAGAACCAGCGAAAACAACCACAGTCACGCCTATGCGTACTCCATACGTCACATAGCATAGTCGGCCTTCACATAGCATAGTTCCCACTGTTGGGACTCAGGCCTCCTCTCTAGGAGAGGGAATGGGCCGTAATCCACCCCGCGGGCCCTGTGCGGGTTGGTGGATATCACATGTCTTCGATTTTTTTGTTTTAGGACGTGCCGGTTTCCTCTCGATGTTTTCCTTCACCGTTTTGAGAGCAGTGGTGATGAAATAAATTAGGTACACAAGGTAATGCGCCTGGCTGGGTTTGAACCCGCGACCTACAACTCGTAAGTCGGGGCCGTTACCACTCGGCCACCACTGCTCACTGCTGGATACATGTTAAGTGATATTATTTTCGGCAGCGATCTCTCGCGCCGGGCCTTGGTACAGGCCATGGTCCGGAGTGAGGAGGAGTGGCAGGCGGTTGCCTGCTTATGCGAAGCAGTAATGCTAGCAAAGGAGGCGGCCGATCGCGTGAGGCAACGGTCCTCACGCCCCAACCGCCGCCGGGATTCCGATCCCGATTTCCGGCCACCGTAGGCGCGGGCTTGCGGACGGCGAGCAATGGGTGGCTCGTCAGCAACCGTAGGGGCCCAGCAGGGTCGAGGCCTACTGGGGCCATGGGTGATGCGAAAGTGATCCCCGGGGCCCTGGAAAAATGGCAAAGAAGGAACAGGAGTGGGTTTTTAGTCAGTAAAAGTCTGACACTATCTCCCGCTCCACCCAAGAGCGCGGGATGTCATTAGATGATTTTCCCACGCGAAAAAAAAAAAGTGATATTATTTTGCAAATAGGTTTTTAAAAAACGCTTTACGTTGGTAAGTAACTAGGTGAAGCTGGTGTTTCCTAGCTGACTACCATGAGAAGAAACATGGAAACAAACTCAGGGATCAAAGACTCTTTTATGGTTCATACAGCAAACATGTAATCGTCAAATCATATGAGAGCCATGCAGGTTGGTATCTGAGATAGTCTTTTGAAGAAAGAACCGCACAGGTTTGAGTGGAGTTGTCCAGTCAGTGCAATCATTTGTCAGTATTCGTGTAGCTGAACTGAGGACTTTGTACCAAGGAGCTGAATGACTTTACGAACAATACCAAAGAAAGGAAATTCGGAGTTATATTTTTTGGTAAGTGATGCAAGCATAGAGCGAGTGAGCATGATGGTGGTGGTGACGGTGTCGATGATAGAGCACGCTTGTTTAAAAGTAACCTATTCACTCGTGATTTAAAGACCCCCAGATTGTAGTTATCAGGAAAAGCAGACTGTGGCGTCTTCAGCGTATCACCAGGATCACACAATACTTGAAATATAATAAAAAATGAACAGGCAATAAAAGCTATAACATTGTGTGTGCTTAATGGCTGCGAGAAAAACGTTAATTTCAGCAATGCTGCCAGACAGAAATTGGCTGGTCTTCCAATGAGCCTTGAGTAACGAGACAAACATTATGTTATTATGTTAAATAAATCGAACTCCTTCGAAACGGCTTGACCAATTTTAAAAAAAGCTTGGTAAATTTGGTAGATTTGAGAATAGGTCGTGGGCTATTTTTACCCTCCTACCCTCACCGCCTTATTTTTCTTTGTGTAGTATGGCAATTCCTTAACATCATTGTTAGGTCACACATTGGTAAGTGATGAACACATTGTCACCAATCTAATGGTAGCGTCGTACCGCCCACGCCCCGCACCTGCGACCCCGCTCTCTCCTAAAAAAAAGAAACAAACGACTCTCCCTCGCGTACGCGCTTTGATCTCGACTGGACTTCATTTTAACACATTGCGAAAATTTTGCAAAAAATATATTATTACAACCCCTACAAGTGGCGCCCAACGGGGGCAGCCACTCATTCGAATCATTCCATGTATGGATCTCCTTTTTCACACCTAGGTACCATATTGCGGCGTTATTCGTAAGCACCATAGAGAGGCCCCTTAGGGCATTTTCCTCCGAGACTAAAGTGCATTCCTTGTAACTCTAGATGGCGTCTATGAAGGCTTCCACAGATTCGTCAAAGACAGGAAGCCTACCTCAACATGGTTGGGGAAACCATGGGTCGACTTCTGACAGCACCCATGGTCCCGGGATGCAAAGGGCAACTAAAGGAACATGGGTGTGGTTTTAGTCAATGACACGCCCTTCCATTCAGAAGTCATTAGATGAATTCCTACCTTAAAATAACACGGTAGGGAGCGGCGTCTCTACGTCCGTTTTCACTCATACTATGGAGTCGATCTTCTGTACTTATCTACTATATACAACGAGCCTCTGACGTCACAAAGGCCCCATGGCGCCCGCCACCCCGTACTCACAGCCTTCATTACAAATTCAAAGGCTGTTTAGTCATTATCACATAACACCTGTTGTCGGCCGCTTATGTTGGGTTACATTTTAAGCTGATGGCTCACTGCGGATTTTTTTGTTTTTGTGATAAAGGAAGAAATAATTATATAATATTTATGGTATGAAGATCTGAGTAATTTCCCTGTAGGCAAAATGGTAAGTGCGTAGAACTCGCACAAAAGACACAGAGTTACCGTGGCCCTAAAACGCTAAATACAACTGAAAGACACAGATGGGTTTTATTCAATAAAAGTCTGACACGCCATCTCGGTAGATTATAGTCTAACTAGCTCCTGCTAGCGACTTCACCTGCATAGCATAGTCGGCCTTATAATGTTCCCACTGCAGGGACTCAGGCCTTCTCTGTAGGAGAGGGAATGGGCCGTAATCCACCACGCGCACCCAGTGCGGGTTGGTGAATGTCACATCTCTTAGAATTTTTGGTTCTAGGACATCCCGGTTTCCTCACGATGTTTTCCTTCACCGTTTTTAGAGCAGTGGTGATGAAATAAGCCTCAACCTACAACTTGTAAGTCGGGGCCGTTACCACTCGGCCACCACTGCTCCTGCTTCGCATGCATGCCAGTAGAGAATTATATCCCAGCCAACAAACTTCCGAGATAAATAGTATCTTATATCAAAATATGCTGCTCATAATATGAGCAGTGGTGGCCGAGTGGTAACGACCCCGACTTACGAATTGTTGGTCGCAGGTTCAAACCCAGCCAGGCGCATTACTTTGTGTAATTTATTTCATCACCACTGCTCTCAAAACGGTGAAGGAAAACATCGTGAGGAAACCGGCATGTCCTAGAACCAAAAATTCGAAGACATGTGACATCCACCAACCCGCACTGGGCCCGCGTGGTGGATTACGGCCCATTCCCTCTCCTAGAGAGAGGAGGCCTGAGTCCCAGCAGTGGGAACATTAAAAGGCTGAATATGTATGTATGTATGTAACAAACTTCCGAGATAAATAGTATCTTATATCAAAATACGTCCAATTCCTTTCAATCGTTTGCACGTGAAGGACTAACAAAAATACATAACATACACATTGTGTGATCTTTTACAAAAAAAAAAATACTGTATTTCCTTGAAATTCCATGACACCGTGTGTGCCCATCCTAACTGAACAGGGTGTTCCGGACAGCGTGCCAGTGAGTGGGCTTTGTGCTTAAGCAAAGATCAACTTGAATTTTTCATACATCAACCTTCCCGGTACCATCTAATCTGTATTTTTGCACGAGCCTGCTTGCTTTTCGCGTCATTGAAATGAAAAATTAGGGTACTTTTTCTCAGTCACTTTTTAAGGCTTCCGTGACAGATCAAACGAGCGTTTCCATAGAAATGATTCTACCAGTAGATGACTATTTTCTTCGCGCAGACTCAAAAAGCTTGTAGTATGTAGTAAGTAAAACCGCGTTTTTACTAAAGGACATTTTTCCGGGACTCAGTGGCTCGACATGAAATTTAGCTGTCACGCGCGAGGTCGCCTCGACATCTACGGGTCGCAAGACTTGCTGCAAGTCGAGCGTCGACACGTGCGACCTCCGTCTCCCGCAACAGTCACCCGTCAAGCTTTGATTAGCAGAGGACAAGTGTCACTTTGTGTTCCGCGTAACGGCAGCAGTGTGGTCCGACCTAGAGCATATTGCCCTCCTCGGCGACATAATTTTCTTCACTGGATAGTTTAAACAAGATAATTGTCGATGTCGATTGATACTATCTCACAAAGCATGTTACAAATGTCCGATGATATGTCCCTGCGATACGTCCCCTAGTGAAAATGCGGCTTAATTGAATGCTCATTGAATGCACAAAAATATCTATAAGTAATATTAGTAACGAAACTCCTAAAATGCGAGTGGTTATTTCCAACAGCATGTTTTTTCCCCGCTCTTAAGCGGAGCAGGAGATAGTGTCAGACTTTTACTGACTAAAAACCACTCCTATGTTCCTTCTGTGCCTTGCGTTCCAGGACCCCGGGTTTTCCTTTCAGAAGCGAACCCATGGCCTCAGTGATCTTCGACCCTGTTGTGCCACTACGTTTTTAGCTAAAATAACCAAATGGAAAGTTAATATGCAATAATCTTTTTCATTTTGGACACAGTTTGGTGACAGTGTTGATAGCACAGATTACAAGGAACCAACATTAGGTTAGATAACGCGGCCCATATAAACTGCGCGGGAATTCGGAAAGAACATAATTTACTTATAATCTTAACATTATCCTTTTGGTCTTTCATAATAATAACAGACCACTAAGCGTGACCTTTTGATGACTTAAGAAGTCTTATTTTCATTATAAAGTTACGTTCACTACTGGAGGTCACCCAAACTACTTCTTTGGATATTGCGTTGAATAAAAATTGAAGTCTGACACTGACACTCCGCTCTAGAGCTGGAGAAGTTAATGGATGATTTTCCAGCAAAAACAAAATCGAAAGAATTAATATTTTAAAGAAAACAAAGCGGGATGAGGAAAAAGTATTTATCTGTATACCTACGTATACTAAACACCTCTTGTTTGTATTATATTAAACTTTCTCCCCGGCTTCAAGTGCTCGCGATGTTCACAAGTGGCAATTTCAAATAGGAATGGCTGATTTTTTCATATAAAATGCTGGTATGGCCCCTATAATGCCTCTCCCGTTGGGTAAACTCCACACAAATGGCGAAATTAAACGAATACACGTCGTCATAATATCGCGTGAAATCTATTTTATCGGAATTTCAACTTTATGCTTTTGGGACGATAAAAAGTAATTTTACGGTCGCGTAAAGTTTACATGCGTTACAATGTTGCTTTGTACGCTAAATGACCGTTTTCTTGACGGATAATGTTTGTTTTGTAGGTTACTTTCCCTGTGTAAATGGATTACCTGCTTTTATGAATTGCTTTTTACTTTTTTATAGACTTTGGATACTACTTTTTCATAATACAGTCTCTCGCTGTTTCATCCGTGTCTTTGGTTACTGCTTCTATTGGTTACGACCAATCACGGTACGGCGTGATGTTATATATCCTATAGCCTTCCTCGATAAATGGGTCGACTAACACTAAAAGATTTTTTCAATTTGAACCGGTAGTTCTTGAGACTTGAGAGGCGCTCAAACAAATAAAATCTTCACTCTTCAGCTTTATAAAGTATAAATTGGGCTGGTGATGTCGGTAGCATGTCTTTACAATGTAACATGATATGTCGTTCTACAAAGTATTACAAGTTCTACAAAAAGTATTTCAAGAACACTAATATATTTTTTTTAGTATTTGCCCCAAAAAAGGAGTTACTCTGGTATCGTGGGTGTGTTGTATGTAAGTAACCTCATTTATACAAGACTCCCAGAACTGGAACAACCATTTGTTATAGGCCACCTGGAGGACATGGTGGAGCACACGGTAGAGGTGCGCCCTGTCTGGGCAGAGCACGGCCGTACCCTCGTGGGGGAGATCGGCGGCAAGGCCATGGTCTGAAGCGAGAAGGAGTGGCAGGCGGTCGCCTCCTTCTGCGAAGCAGTAATGCTAGCAAAGGAGGAGGCCGCACGAGCACGCGCAAGGGCATGGCTCTCACGCCCTAGCCTCCGGGATCCCGATCCCGATTTCCAGCCACCGTAGGCGCGGGCTGCGGACGTTGAGCAATGGGTAGCTCGCCGTCCAACCGTCCGGTAACCGTCCGGACCGAGCCCAAGTCGTTGACGGCACGTACTGTTCCACGCGCGCTTCAAAGAGATGTCAGCAAACCGTAGGGACCAGCAGGGTTGAAGCCTACTGGGGCCAAGGGTTTGTTTCTGAAAGGAAAACTCGGCCTTGGGTTGAAGGCAATAAAGGAACAGGAGTGAGTTTCTAGTCAGTAAAAGTCTGACACGCCTTCTCGTTCCGCCCAAGAGCGGGGGATATGGATCATTGAATGATTTTCCCACATTTTTTTGCGGGAATCGTATATGCACCGCTGCTTGAAGCGCAGCAGCCAATCGCTCGACTACTGCGCCGACCATGCCTTGTAATATTGTACAAATACCTATGATAACTAAACTATCATGTAAATACAGTACACGTACATACATAGTGACTGCTAAAGCCGCGGCGTATTGCGTGTCCAGCTCATTAAAAATGAGGGCTGATTTTAGATAAATGCAAGTAGGAAAGACTTACTGAAACTGTTTTTTCTTTTACCATTTTATTATTTATCCTTTACAATAAGGATAACGTACTACATATGCACATATTATATTGCATCTAAACCGCACACCCGTACTACACAGCAGCATGAATCTGTTGATTCAGAAACATAGACCAAACATCCTGTATTTTCTTTCTCCAACTAGGATTCACTTCACAAAAGTATAAGAGACAAAGCAAACAGAACCAACAAGAATCTAAAGCAAATACATATAGAAAACACGTGTAGCTTTATGCAGAAAATAATACTGAAGAAAACAGGGAATAAAAAGCGAATGTCACCACGGTAATGTGGTTTCATTTGCTGTGTGCTGCGTTGTGTAACGCAGCCTTCTTTTATGCATGTAGCCCTGGTACAACAAATAGCTGAGCGCACTTTCTTGTTTTGTATTTTTTCAGTTTTTATCAGATGTTTATTGTTTGTGTTAACCAGGCCTTGTTGGCCAAGGACGCAAGCGCTATTGCTGATCGTGGGATCCTGGATTCGATTCTCGGGCCGAGGTTTTTACATTAGGCATTATACTGTGGCAGTCTGAAGTTTAAAAGGTAGTGGTATGACAACCCCGTGCTTCGGAAAGCAAAGCAAAGTCGTTGGTCCTGTGCCTGGTCTCTATCTGGTCATGACAGATAGCCATCACATTGCCATCGGCCGTACGGTTTTGCCGCTATCTCTTTGAGGCGCGCGTGGAACACTACGCGCCTTTGACGACTCGGGCTCGGTCCTTTCCAGACGGCTGGATGGCAAGCTACCCATTGCTCGTCATCCACATTCCTGCACCTGCGGTGGCCGGGGATCGCTCCATGACTCTTCATTCCCAGGGCGTTTCCTGAGACGGCGACTGGGGCATAAGGTTGTCCATTCCTTCACAATGGCGGCCATTTCGCTGTTAATGCTTCGCAGAAAGAGGCGATAGCATTCCATTTCCTCTCACTCCAGACTATGGCCAGAACCAGGGCCCGGGCCGAGATATAGTTGCCGCCGATTACTTCCAGGAAGATACTGCGGTACTCCGCCCAAGCCGGCACAGCTCTACCATATGCTCCACTGTATTGTCTGGGCAGTCAGTACAAAAATGTTACCCGAGCGTTTCTTGAGTTGAATCCGAAACAGAAACCTCCTGAACTTACCATGTCTGGTGTGGACCTGTGTTATGCTAAAGTTGAGGATATCATGGTTCCTCTCCAGCCACTCCTCAAAGAGGAAACTTGCCGCTGCGATTGTGGTGTACTTAACAAAGAGCGACAGGTGCGGTTGATATTATTTAACCACAAGGTCTTGCTAAAACGATAAACCAGACATGAAATAATGAAGAAGCATTATTTACTTTGAATGTGGCGGTTCTAAAACATCCTCGGTCCATGTCAAATGGTACCTAGACCTTTTAGTCCCCTTCACTACAATGCACTTCCTTAATTAAGTAAACACCCGGCGATTTCTACCCGCAGCCATTAACCCGTGAATTCTATGCGCGATATTGAAAAATATAAAAAAAAAAACTTGCAAGCGAAGTGCGAAGGGATGCTTCGGTTCTCATTACCGCGGTTATCTTGTTAGTGCCTCTATAAATAACCCGGCGCGCTAACAAGCGGACATTTTTCACACAAATCGCGGTGTAGTGTGAAAAGCGCTTTATTTCAACAGTTTCTGATTGAAAGGTGGGATAATGGGTTTTATTTTTTTAGCAAGGAATAGACGTGCAGAATGAATTTGTAGAAAAAAAAAACTGGGCAAGTGCGAGTCGGACTCGTGCACTGAGGGTTTCGTACAAATTTACCTATGAAAACAGTTCAATTCACGAATTGAGTTATGAATATTTTTTTGAATCACAAAAAATGTTTTTTTTAGGCGTAACTATAAATTTACAGTTTTCAGATTTTTACCTACTTGTGCTACGAGACCTTGCTTTATGCCAAATTTCAGGATTCTAGGTCAACGGGAAGTACTATATGAATTTTGATTCCCTTGAGAGTGTCGAAATACGTTTGTTGCGACATAAACGGCCGTAAGTTTGATTGTAAAGTTTGATTTTTTCACATCTTCAAGGGACTGCAAATCTGAGTATATGGTTTTAATTTCAACTCGATACCTCCACGCGTTCCCGAGATAAAGGGTATTGACAGACTAACAGACAGACGGACACCAAAGTGATCATACGTGTCCTTTTTAAAGCTCGATGTCACGATTCCCGAGTACAGTAAATATTATTCAAAATATGGAGGAGGCCTTCAGCTTCACCTGACCCATATTTTAGCAAAAATCTAGTTCAATCCTACACTTGAATACACAGCTTTTTGAATAATGGGTGGGTGTCACTTTAGATGAAATATTTGCATGAATGAATTTGGAAGAGACATGATAAACTGGGTTAGTTTGACAGATTTATTCAATTTTTCAATTGTTTCGCCCCACGTGTTCTTTTTTTTTTAGGTGGGATATCATCCAATGACATCTCCCGCCCTTCGTGTCAGGCTTTTACTGATTAAAACCCACTCCTAGTTCCTTCGTTGCCTTTCATACCAGAGCCGGGTTTTCCTTTCAGAAGCGAACCTATGGCCCCAGTAGGTTTCGACCCTGCTAGGCCCCTACGGTTTACTGACAAATCCTTGAGGCGCGCGTGGAACAAAACGCGTCGTCGACGACTTGGGCTCGATCCGGACGATTACCGGACGGTCGGACGGCGATCTACTCATTGCTCGCAGTCCGCAAGCCCGCGCCTGCGCTAGCCGGAAATCGGTGTAAGGTCCGTTTCCTCGCGCATGCACGTGCGGCCGCCTGCTTTGCTAGCATTACTGCTTCGCAGAAGGAGACGGCCCCACGTGTTCTACGACAAGAACCGCGTAGGATTTAAGGCAGCCTGCGAAACTCAATTTTTCTTAAATTTTTTACTTTTTCCAGGTCAGTGCCAAGTTGTATATTAATTAAAATATGATAGCCGGCCGTAACATATATTTATTTATGAAATTGCCCTCCCCCTCGTTGCGTATTCCTCAATGCTGAGGGTCGTGACCTCATCACTTTCACTCGAAAGATATTCCTCCATCTGTTTCTGTCTGTGACGAAATTTTAATCATTGGAAAATCATCAATACAACCCTCTTAGTTCATCAAACCCAATCACTAGTACTCGTGCTAAAATAGGGGGTTAACACATTGGCTCGATACGCCACCAGGAGCTAGGGTCAACACGTCAGCTTAAGTCAAAGGATCGCACGCAACTGTCAATTCCCTCCACTCGTGCAACCGAGACAAGTATACAAGAACAACAAAAATTACTTTTTCATGAAACGCTGCCTACTCTGGCGCTTTCATCTTTCATGACTGGCTTGTTGGTCCAAAAGTTAGTGGCCCTGATTGTTATGCTGGAGGTCGTGGGTTTGATTCTCTCCCAAGACAAATGTTTGTGTGATGAGCATGATCATATTTTATCCTGTGTCTCAGTGTAATTTATTTATGTATTTAGAAATATATAAGTATGATTATTAGTTGTCTAATACTCATAGCACAAGCTCTGCTTAGTTTGGGACTAGATGGCGTTGTGTGAAAGTTGTGTATTTTTTTTTTTGCTAGGCAAAAAAAATAAATTTTTTTGTTTGACAACTATCTCACCTGATGGTAAGCGATGATGTGGCCGAGGATGGAGCACGCTTGCCTAGAAATAACCTATTCACTCTTGACTTAAAGACCCCTAGGTTGTAGCTATCAGGAAACACTGACTCCGGCAGGGAATTCCACTTCTTAGCTGTACGCATTATGAATGTGTTCCCAAAACGCTTTGTACGTATGGGTGGGATGTCCACCATGTAGGTACCGATGGCGCAACGCCGTACGTCTAGTGGTCCGATGATGGAAAATATTATTATTATATTTAAGTGAAAATTATAATACGGACCCAAGTGTGGCGCTGATCTCAATAGATGCCACGAAACTCAACATTTTTAATTAATATTGTTTTTAGTTTATGTGAGCATTATTAAGTCAAGGAAAAGGTATTTGCCGAAATCGGACATTCCAATTTATTGAACTTAGTCTATTGCGTCAAATTGCACCTAATTCTAACTGTTTAAGTATTATAGTAAAGCTATAGTGGTTAAGTATAGTACTATACTTAAGTTATATGGTTAGAGAGTTCAGCGATACCTAGCAAGAACCCATCTACGCTCGGGTTTGTAGGTTTGACCTTAACTTGAAAGATTTGAACTGTGTCCTTCTTATTTACCTACTTATATACCTACACGTAGTTACAACATGCAAGGTTTCTCTGTCTGTCTGTTGCTTGATTATTCCACCTCAGTGATGTTTGCTCTAATTCACTCACTAACTTAGTTCCTTGATGGTTTAGTTTAATTATTAAGCCGCAATGAAAAAAACTATGATCTTAAGAGCATAAGCATAAGCATAATCAGCCTTTTAATGTTCCCACTGCTGGGACTCAGGCCTCCTCTCTAGGAGAGGGAATGGGCCATAATCCACCACGCGGGCCCAGTGCGGATTGGTGAATGTCACATGTCTTTGAATTTTTGGTTCTAGGACATGCCGGTTTCCTCACGATGTTTTCCTTCACCGTTTTGAGAGCAGTGGTGATGAAATAAATTACACAAAGTAATGCGCCTGGCTGGGTTTGAACCCGCGACCTACAACTCGTAAGTCGGGGCCGTTACCACTCGGCCACCACTGCTCTGATCTTAAGAGCGTTCAGTCGAAATTACGCGCTATTTGGCCAAAAAACCATGATTTTCAAATTAGCCAAATAGCGCGTAATTTCGAGTGAACGCTCTTAACAGTCGACGCAGCATTTTTAAGTCTATGACTTCGATTTTACGTAGTTATAGATTTTATTTATTTACTAGTTGTCTTTAGTTATTACTCCGCTTCCAAGGGCCTGGAATGGGTATATGGCCTTTACTATTTGTCATATATCTGGCTATCCTATACAGAACGAATTTTTTCACATGTAACTGGTAGTTTCAGAGTAACGCGCGTTTCAACAAACAAAAAAAACAAAGCTCGTTATATTGGTATAGATTTATTTATTGAAACTTTGTGTATAGTAATGGTACATAGGTGGACGTGACGCATCAAGGCATTCTACCAGTCAACCTATGGTTTAAAGAGTATGTATGGCGGTCAAATGTTTGCCGGCACTTCGCGTTTCTGGTTTATCGGCAGTCGTTATTGTTATTTGTTTTATTTTTAAGGTGTGCGCCATATATGACGTAAATAAACTGTTTTTCTTTCTATCTTTTCTTTCACATTTTTTATCCTCTCTAAAGGAAATGAATATCTTCATCTTATGTTTACTTGCAAAGGCTGTGTGTTATCAGTTACACAGATCAAGCTTCATCAAGAACGAACAGTTAGACAAACAAACACTCAAAACACTTGATTCTCGAAGTTGTTATTCCTGTGGTACATTCATGGCATCCTCAAAGCATAAACCTGTCAGTCCTGAGTCCAGCGGACAGCTCCAGGCTTTGAATGGAAGCTAACAAACGGGTGAAATGCAGACTTAATCGCACTAGTCGACAATAACGCGTAATCCGGCCACAGATTACTCTCCCAGGAATTGTTGCTCGACGTTTTAATACAAATGGATGTTATATATGTGTTAATGTAATTATGCGTGGGGAAGGTAGGTTGCTTTGTGTTTTTACCCGACTGCGTCAGACGTAGGGTTATGTTTTTCGAGAGCCTAAATTAATACAGTGACAAACACTGTAGCTGAAATGATGCTAAAGAACCTAACAGATTAACATATCGCTTTTAACAAGAGTTTCGACTCAAAATGAATAATAAAACGAAAATGTTTTTATTTTTCGTAAACCTTTTTTTTTAATAAAAGGTTACCCCTCACTAGGAATAACTCAGTTAATTGTAATATAATAAATAAATAATAATAATCTTTATTCATTCAAACGTTAATACGATACATATTATACACATATTACATCGTTATTAATTTGCAGTACATCGCAGACTACCCCCTTTTTCTATTTCAAGTTCTTACATCTCATCCTAAGGTTGTCTGGTAGATATCGCTGTCAGCTATAAAACCGCCTTTGTACCCATAGATTTAAGTTAGTGTAAAAGTTTTGTTACTAATTTGGTGCACAATAAAGTTTATTCTATTCTATTCTATTCTATTCTATTCTATTCTATTCTATTCTATTCTATTCTATTCTATTCTATTCTATTCTATTCTATTCTATTCTATTCTATTCTATTCTATTCTATTCTATTCTATTCTATTCTATTCTATTCTATTCTATTCTATTCTATTCTATTCTATTCTATTCTATTCTATTCTATTCTATTCTATTCTATTCTATTCTATTCTATTCTATTCTATTCTATTCTATTCTATTCTATTCTATTCTATTCTATTCTATTCTATTCTATTCTATTCTATTCTATTCTAGATCAATACACTTAAAAAACAATATTAAATCTCTGCCTCCCACATTAGAATACTTTGTTGTGTGAGGTCCTGAACCTTCAGTCAGTTTAAAAATTAATAAAAATAACTACGACTGACCTGGCCTGTTGGTCTAGTGGTTAGTGGCCCTGACTGCTATGCCGGAGGTCATGGGTTCGATTCCCACCCAGGACAAATGTTTGTGTGATGAGCACGATTGTTATGTTCTGTGTCTGGGTGTAATTTATCTATAATGTGTATGTATTTAGAAATATATAAGTAGTTAGACGGCGTTGTGTGATAGTTGTGGAATATTATTATTATTATTTATTATTATTACTAACACTAACCTCCAATTTATTTTGTTTGGCATTTGTCCCAGCCGCCGGGATCACGATCTCAATTTCCGGCCACAGGCACGGGCTTGCGGACGGCGAGCAATGGACCGAGCCCAAGTCGTCGACGGCGCGTACTGTTCCACGCACGCCTCAAGGAGATGTCAGCAAGCCGTGAAACCCAGCAGGGTTGAGCCCTACTAGGGCCAAGGGTCTGCTTCTGAAAGGAAGACTCGGCCCTGGTATGAAAGGCAACGAAGGAACACGAGTGGATTTTTAGTCAGTAAAAGTCTGACACACCCTCGCGCTCCGCCCAAGATCGGGGGATGTCATTGGATGATTTTCCCACCGGAAAAATAACATATAAACATAAATAGGTTAAGAGCAAAATCAAGACCACATTTCTTCATAACTCTGTTCTTTTTACAAATCCACTGCGAATTCAGATTTAATATTAAGGAAACAATACTCCGAGGATAAGTTCTCATTTCTGAGCCAAGAAACAGTGAAGCAATCAACTACAGTGCGTCCTGCAAATATAAAACTTTAATAATCTCAAAGGAAAATTGTGGAGATATCTCCTCGTTTTACCTTCAAAATGCTCCCAGAAGAAAAGTAGCCGGATCATAAAATTGTATAAGTATCTTCTATAGAATATTATATGGAATTTAATAAGCATACTAGCTGATTCTTTTTTTTTTAAATTGATATAAACTAGTGCTTGACTGCGATTGCGATCCCATCTGATGGTAAGCAGTAATGCCATCATTGATGGTGAAGCGCACTAGTTTCTTAAGAGCCTTTTCAGTCTTGAAGACACCTAAATAATTTCTTAAGAGCCTTTTCAGTCTTGAAGACACCTAAATAATAATCGGACGGGAAGACCATTGCAGGCAAATTGTTTTCGTCCTTCGATGTACGCGGTATAAAAGGCGAGGCGAAATGCTACTATTACTCACCCGCTAAGTGTTGTGCTATTATATAAATATTTAAAAAAAAATGGGAGCGGAAGAGTAGGAGAGTAAAAATAAAAATATTTAAAGAAAAACAAAAAACCCGACTGCGTCGAAACTAATTTTAAAAAATACGTAAAAAAATTAACTTAAATAAAAACTAAAAAGAAACAAACAAGCCCAGTAGTTTAGAATTCTGTTATGTAATACTAAATAACTACACAATTTAAATAGTTTTATAATCGATACACACATAAAACAAATCATAAATTCTAATGCAGAACAGACCGACTCACAGTCGGGGCCCATTCAAATTTTACCAATCAAATCTTCCCATGGGGCACCGACTGTGAGTCGTTCTGTTCTGCATTAGAATGTATGATTTGTTTTATGTGTGTATCGATTATAAAACTATTTAAATTGTGTAGTTATTTAGTATTACATAACAGAATTCTAAACTACTGGGCTTGTTTGTTTCTTTTTAGTTTTTATTTAAGTTAATTTTTTTACGTATTTTTTAAAATTAGTTTCGACGCAGTCGGGTTTTTTGTTTTTCTTTAAATATTTTTATTTTATTTTATACTTTTTAGTTACGATTCATTGACTTCGTTATAAGATGGTAAATTTCGCAATCTAGTCATTTCATTGAGGGAGTTAATATCGTGGGGATTATTAAGTAACTTGCGGTGGTCTAAACTACTGATGATTAGTCCCTCACCTAACTCGGATCAAAGCTACATATGCTTGACCTTTAGCAAAAATGCGTGAACTTAAGTCAACCACAGCTCGGTCCAAAAGTCCAAAGTAGTTCCTTGGAGCTTGTGTACAGTTACACCCCAGCACAATATCACTGGCAACATTTTTCGCTCTATTTTACCCTGTCCGCGAAGTGCATCGAATTCTGTCGTCGATGGTTCGATTCTGACTCCTACTCCAGGAACATTGTTTTTAAATGCTTTGTCGTCAAATTCTATATAAACAGCTTGTGGCAATTCTCCGGGTTCCAATTGGTCCCTCCGAAGAGCTGGCCACTCAATTGTCCTTATAACACCCATTGCTCCGTTAACAAGACCATGGGTAACATTTAAATTTCTTCGTAACATAACTCGTGATCCTAAACCGATTGTTAAATATTTAACGATTCCTCCAGTTTTGTTAGGATCATCAGAAACATATACCTACATCTTTCGGTTTTTGACCATATGTTTTCGATTCTACTGATATATCAACTGCATGTAATTTATACAACCTAGTAGTTTTTGCCAATATAGCTGTCATCTTTTGCTTATGTTCATCGACCTGTCTAGTAGATGGGAAAACTCGAATGATTTCATTTACAAACGTGCATCCAATGAACAACGCCATCTATCGAGTTTGGTGGTAAACTTTTTTTTACCAAAAATATTTGTTCTTCATGCTTTTTCACTGTTTTTTATTTGTGTATCGTTTATACTTGAAATGAAAACTTAAATCAATAAGTAAGAAAATTAGCGAGAATGATTGTTTGGTTAAACAACTTTAAATCGTTATATATCCTAAACTATTATTTAAAATGAAAAATGATAAAAGGAACCTAAAGATGATTTTAAAATACCTATTCAACGACACCCCACTTGACATAGTTCATAGACTTTTTTTTTTTTTCATTTTGACAATATGGCGTCTGGTTGTAGCTGTGGTGAATTTTGATTACTGTCATGTCTTTAGTGACACTCGCAAGGTTAAGACGAATCGATTGACGTAAGAATTATCAAAATCGGCCTACGCATTTGGTCTCTAGAACGCCACATAGAAACAAACATACATACATACATACATACATACATACATAGACTGATAAACACATTACCCTCCTTTGCGTCGCGCAGTCGGGTAAAAATAGTCTATGACTTATTGTCAAATCTATCAAATATACACAAAAAAAAAAACATGAAAATCGGTCAAGCTGTTTCGGAGGAAATCGACAACAAACAGACACGAGGTTTTTATGTTATTCCTAATATTAAATATATTTGATAACTTATATTAGAATACCATACCTATTACTTATCTATTATTATATTTATACATTCGTTTATCTCAGGACCCTGAGGTCCTGGACCTTTGGAAGGCGTACGAGGAGCCGAAACCAACTCGCAGAGGCCCTGGTAGACGCTTTTAATGGAAAGTGGTACGAACCGGTGATTATCCCTGTACGCACTATGCTAGTGCATCCAAGGCCAACCCCCGGTTGGTGGGAAACCATTGCGACATATGGAAAACTAAGATATAAGGCTATGGTTTTTGGAGTCTTAACTGGACTGGTTACCAAGAACTATGTTAAGACTATGGCCTCTGCCTGAACAATGTTATTGTTCAGGCAGGAGCTATAGTCTTAACATAATATTCCACAACTATCACACAACGCCGTCTAGTCTTGGGACTAGACGGCGTTGTGTGATAGCTAAGCAGAGCTTGTGTTATGGGTACTAGACAACTGATAAACATACTTATATATTAATAAATACATACATATATAAATAAATTACACCCAGACACAGAACAAATGATCGTGCTCATCACACAAACATTTGTCCTGGGTGGGAATTGAACCCACGACCTCCGGCATAGCAGTCAGGGCCACTAACCACTAGACCAACAGGCCAGTCAAACATACTCACCCCCTGCCTTGTGTCGATAGATATTATCGACAAAAGGCAGGGGGTGACTTGCACACTCAATAATTGGGCTTCTATAAACGGTCGCTAGCACAAAGTGACGTAGCAACAAGAGGGCAACATATCCTGAGGTGCTGGAGGAGTGGAGAGGTATACCACGGCTATCAGAATAATCCCGGAAGTACGGTCAAGATCCCTACCAGCATTATTATTAAATATTAGTTTGGCCAATATTGATATGATTATCAATATTCATATCAAACGTGTTCTCGTGAATATAAACGATATGGCAATAATCTGTCAACAGTGAAGGGTATGTATGGTACAGTGTACTAGGCAGACTTCTTATAAAACAAATAAGTAAACCGAACTACCCAGCTGCCGTGAGCTCAATTACCGGTCACAGTAGGCGCGGGCTTGTGGACGACAAGCAGTGGACAGCTTGCCTGTAACTGTCCGGACCAAGCCCAAGTTATCGAGGGAGCGTAGTGTTCCACGCGCGCAGCAGGGCCGTAGCCTACTAGGGCTATGGGTCGACTTCTGAAAAGGTTACTCGTGGTCCTAGATCGCAAAGGACAAATAAAGGAAACGGGTGTGGTTTTAGTCAGTATAAGTCTGACACGCCCGACTTCCTTGAGCCATAGTCTCTAGAAGTCATTGGAAGATTTAATACCTAAAAAAATCGAATTTTAGTCAGACTGTAACCATAGACGATATTTGTAAATAAGTTGAATTTACTGCCAACGATAGGTGATTATATAGCTCTAACATTCCCAGTTTGAGCCATCTGTCCATAATGATTGTCAATTGTTTAGCAGACAATTTACAAAATTGAATCCCATTATTCCGGAGGTTTACTAATAGTTAATTTCCTTACATAATAGCAATGTCTGTACCAGAATTAGACGTTATGTGTGAGATCTGTGCCGCTAACCACTTAATCAAGCTCGTTAGATTATAGTAAATACATAGTAGAGGACTCTGGGAAATCAGGTGTGAATACTCTAATGATATGTGTTTATTATTTCGCTCGTTAGCATTTACGGGGTGTGAATAGTGTTAGTAAGATTTATGAGGATGTTGCATTCATATAGGTCGTGGTAAGTGTCCAAGGTAACTGTTTCAAGACAATGATAATGGCCATGATCACATTATTTAGTAGATTGATTAGTGATATCAGTTTGTTGTTATGACTTTCTGTTAATTTTTTGGTTGGGGAAATCATTGTAGAACTCTTCCCACTCTGGCTGAAGATTGAGAGGGAGTGTCAAGCTATTACTAATTTAAACCCACCCGTGTTCTTTCAGTTGCTCTTTGCCTTCCAGGGCCACGGTAACTCTTTCGATAAATCCCGCAGTATGTTATTTTTCTACAGATTTTGGCGTTGAAAAGTGTTTATTTTGATACACATACATCGTTCGCCGACAAATACATCATCTCTTTTTCAATAAACACAAAGTCTCGACTGAAAAAGGAACTAATATATTTTGGTCAATATGATATACTCAAGAAATTGGAAGCCTAAAAATATACAGACAAACAAACATCAACAAACAGAACTACTTTTCCAAACAATTTTTAATTCGCAGATAAAGCTTTCAACAGAAACACTATATCTTTAACAGCCGACACAACAGGACACCGTGTTTAAAAATGGCACGGAGCCAACGATTCCTCTTCCCAAAACGTTCAGTTCGGACAAAATAGCAGATAATTGGAAAACGGATTCCGTACTTGGAACACAGTGTTTCATGCACATATCGCTTTGCAGCCCGCTGACCTATTTTTACTTTATTGGCGCGTGTCATCGATACAATAGCGTGGAAGAGCTCTGAATTAGAATATTTTATTTGCTGCTATAAAATCGAATTTATAGCTCCTGGTTTTTTGGTGAAAAATGTTCGCAGCCACATTTTATATGAGTCCTGTAGTAAATTTGATCTGTGTCTGTATGTATTTCTAGTCTAATAAACGGTGCTAACCCTGTACAGTTATACACACCTAAACATGAGTATTGTTTCGTCACAACAATAACGGATGAAACAGGTGGACCATTACCGAAATAGCCCGAAGAATCGCGGCCAGGTTCTACTAATTTTATACTTTTTTCAATCTCTGAAAATCCACAAATATAAAAGAAAACCACAATAAAAAAATATTTTATTAAAATTGACCATATTATTATGACCAACCGCTGGGTAAAAATAAAAAAAATGATATAAATTAGTTGGCTCGATAAAAAAAAAATCACGAATCAGACCCTAACTTACGATTTCCAACGTGTTTATCTACGAGACTACGTCACGGAAATATTTGAAAGTTACATAAAATAATAAAGCATGTTTTTTAAAAGGGTCTGGCAGAAACAAAAATCTTGAATATAGTTACTGTACTATGTTTTTTTTTTTATAAGACCCGGGCAAAACTCCTACAAAATACTCTGTGACTACAATCGGCTCTTAAGTGGCAGTGGGCAGGGCACAATACTCACAGAACAGATGGGTCGATCGCTGCCGGGATTCCGATCCAGATTTCCGGCCACCGTAGGCGCGGGCTTGCGGACGGCGAGCAATGGGTAGCTCACCGTCCGACCATCTGGTAACCATCCGGATCGAGCCCAAATTGTCGACGGCGCGTACAGTTCCACGCGCGCCTCAAGGAGATGTCAGCAAACCGTAGGGGCCCAGCAGGGTCGAAGCCTACTGGGGCCAAGGGTCTGATTCTGAAAGGAAGACTCGGCCCAGGTACGAAAGGCAACGAAGGAACAGGAGTGGGTTTTTAGTCAGCAAAAGTCTGACACTATCTCGCGCTCCGCCCAAGAGTGAGATTTGTCATTAGACGATTTTCCCACCGAAAAAAAAATGGGTCAATGGGGTTGAAAGGATCTGGAGTGGTGACCGCGTACCAGAAAGCGTAGTGTTGAAAGGCCAGATTAAGGTGAACCAATGACCTGGTGAGAATCACAGGAATTCAAAACATACGAAATGCCAAGAACCGGTCATTGTGGCGAAACTTGAGGGAGTCAGCCGAAAGACGTCCATAATAGGACATAGAGTCCTATAGTGGACGTCTTTCGGCTGAAATGATGATGATGGTGAAAGTATCGGATTCTTGTTTTGTGGTTTATTGTTGAAGGGATGTAAAATATTGATGTGGCCTAGACAAAGCAACCGGCTAACAGCAATAATGATTTATCAAAAAGTTTAATGCATTCGAATTGAGATTACGTTAGCACATTATCTAGTAGGTAGGTTTTGATTAAGAAAAAAATTGCCAAGCTATGATGGCTTTTCGCTGTATTGGAAAGTAAAGAGCTACTGAAGGAACACAGGTGGGTTAAAGTCTACCCCTCCCTCTCGCTCTACGCCGAACGGGCGAAGTCATTTGATGATTTCTCATATCACAAAAAATCTATGATATACCAATGAATCATTCTTTAAATTGTTGAGCACCTTTTCAGAGAGAAGTGAATTCTACTCGTATAATAGGTACACACTAAGTTACTGAAAACTGTAATAGTTTAACATAAAACCAGAACCAGAAGAGAATAAAAGTAAATTCCGAAATTCATTTTCAAAAATATTAGAATATAAATACTCAGACCAAACTTATAATATAGTGGTGTCGTCAAATAGAAAAGTTTTAGCATAGCGCAGTAATGTTTTAAAGTTCCTAACTCGAACTGGGACAAACATTGATTATGTAAGAGCTGGGCTAAGGAAAGAACTGCGGATAGTAACGCAAGTAAATATAATGGGCAACTGAATGAGGTGGGTTTTAGTCCATAACAGTTTGACATTCAATCCCAATTCTTTTAGTGTTGGATAACCCATTTATTGAGGTCATTAAATGGATCACGTTAAGAGCTTGTGGTAGCACTCCTATTCTACGTCTACTTTCACAAGTACGTACCATCTATGACGATAAAGCAAGACACGCCAAAACAACTCCCTTAAAAAATAAAGAAAAACCCAGCAATATGAGCATCATGAAAATAAATATAAATTCTACTCCACACGAGGCCCGTAAAGATATCTAGTCTCGCACTTCACACAGCTAAGATTTCAAATACACTCCTTTTTTCTCAACCGCAATAAATCGCATCGAATCGCGGCAATATATTCCAAGGTTTGCTTACTACGTGTGGTAGATTCTAAAATATGTGTAAAGAAAATTTACCCTTACGATCACAGATGTGCTTTGAATAAAGGCGCTTTTTGAATCCATCTTTTTCAAGATGCATCATTCGTCATGTTTGAAATTGTTATAGTGTTTTTGACCTGAATGAGTTGAGATAACTGAGGACCTTAGATACTGGCGATGTAGTAATAACTAAGAATAATAATAAATCTTTATAAAATTCTTAAATATAATGTCAATATTGAATTGAGGCGTAAAAATGTGATCGTAGTAGTTAACATTCACAGAATTCAACTTACACAAATAAAAAGTGAAATGCAATTTTTTGTTGCTAACCAAATTTCGACATCATCCCTAGTCCGAAACAGATCTTATTACCCAAAAACGCCAATAACCAAAAACTACCTTTAGTAAAAAAAATATTTGATCCATTGACACATCAGATATTGGCACATATATCAAGGGTAAAAGGTGTAAACGCTCGGCCATACTTTGTGATGTCACAGCTAAGGCATCGACTAGGGTGAAGAGATTGCGCGGATGCTAAGGCGGACGAGGGCGTTCAAACTTAGTTATGAAACAACCGTTTGCGTTCATATTTAAGTAATTAGAGCGGGTGCCTAGTGCGACGTGACGGAGGAGCCCTACTAACCTGCGATTGTCAATTGTTTTACTCTGGCTGGGGTAACACGTCTAGCTACTACGATACCAGTAGTATAAATTAACGCTAAGGTAATTTATCCAAATAGCAAATAAGTACTTTAATCATATTCCTTTAAGGAACCTTTTTTCATAATTCCAAAATATACCTTACAGTAATTGTCACTTCCGATGTTGACTGCTGCGTGCCACTACAACTTGAGACGCACTGTGCCTACCTAAGCGCGCACGCCACCACGCCCGCTCCAGTCTTAGTAACCGCGCGATCACTCTGGACAAGGCCTTATGCTATGCTTCGACGAGGGTTGACACTCATGAAGAGTGTCGATCCCCGTGGGAACGTAGATTATGTTTAGATTCAGAGACTTCGAGATTAGAGGCGGGAAATGGTCTCAGTAGGTATTGAAGGTTCCATAGTGTATTGTTTTTTGACAAGGTAAGGCATTGAACAGAAATCAGACATCAGAAACGTTTATTTCAAATAGACCAATTACAGGCACTTTTAAACTATAAGAAGAACTTATTAATGAGTGGTGGTTTTAAAGGTAGTAAGAAACTTTCCTTATCCATATTTGTTTCGGAAGACACTTTGAACCATTGGGCAGGCTGTCAGTGGTAGATCTGTTGCAGTGGTTATGAGTGGTTAAAAAACTGAATCAAAATTCAAAGCTAGTTTTGCCAAGGGATGTTGAGGTGGACTGTGGACGTCAGATAGGGCGACTGCCTTGCATGCCATGCCATGCAAAATTCAGCTTCATCTAGTTAGAGTGGAACCTGGACCCAACGAAGACAGGTAGATAATGATAATTGTCCATACTTGAATGTTCGTCTGGCAGATTGGGTATTAGCGGTCTTTGGGTTGCGAGATTGTCGGAAAGAATCACCGCTGCTCAGGAACGCAAATAACAACTGAAGGAGAAGTACAAGTGTCCTTTTCGCTCCCTCCAGAGCTGGCGAAGTTATTCGACAATTCCTCTACCTCAAAAGAAAGCGATCTTTTATAAAAAACAATTTACTGTTGTCGCCAGCAGCGTGGTAAGACCGCAGGCCAATGTGATTTATTGTCAAATCATCATCATCATTTCAGCTGAAAGACGTCCACTGTTGGACATAGGCCTCCCCCAAGTGTCGCCACAATGAACGGTCCTGTGCGTCTCGCTTCCATCGGATTCCCGTAACCCTTACCAGGTCATCGGTCCATCTTGCAGGAGGCCTCCCAACACTACGTCTTCCGGTACGTGGTCGCCATTCCAAAATCTTTCGGCTTCAACGGCCATCCATTTGCAGTGGCAGTTTCATTGCCACTTAAGTTTGGCGATTCTTCGTGCTATGTTGGTAACCTTGGTTCTCCTGCGGAAATACTCATTCCTGATTCGATTACGCAAAGAAACTCCGAGAAAAAAGGAAAGGGCTACCCTTTCCATTGTCTTTTGGGTGACTTTAAGTCTTCATTGTCAAATACCCCTACATATCTATATTACATTATTTAAGTCAAAATACCGAATTTCATGTCATACATTAATTCCCAAAGACGCCTTTAAATCTTTCAGCTGTTTATTTTAGTCATCCAGTTCAAGGTCAGATAAACCAATTCAAGCTAGTCCACGTGTTTAGGATTTATTGCCTGTTTACTTCCATATACGAGGCTAGGGAACGTACAAGCAGCAATAAATATGCATATACCATGGAGAGGGTAAGTACCAAATAGAACAGAAGGTCGACTTCATACGGCGAACGAAAGCTCACGCACACAGGAAAAGCTTCACGTATAGCACGCTTTAAGTGAAAAACAATACAAAGAACCTATTCGCTAGTACGATTACACGTGTGTAATCGTACTTGCGAATAGGTTCTTATTATTATTATTATTATATATTAGGTTCTTATTATATTGTTCTTAGTTCGTATGCAGTAGACTTTCTGTACTATTCTATTCTCGGTCTGTACCTACCATGGAAAGAGTAAGCACCGACATCGGCAAGATTCAAATAACAAACAAATATTTTTTATGTTCTTAAACATGCGCGGGTGCCGTATATGCTGCAAATGTAAATATGAATATTTTATTGTCGTATGATGTAATATAATTGCGTGTACAAAAAACAGCGGTTATGGCAATTTCTGAGTTATAATTGATGTCGTTCCGGGTTTGGATAATAATGGAATAACAGGTACAGTCAGCATATAAAATCTTGGCCATGCCCAAAATTTTTTATTTTGATGGTGGCGGCCAAAACCGCAGGTAAAACACTAGTTTTATTATAATCAGTTAGAACTAGCACGCACATGGTGACTTTTTATTTACTGTTACCGTGCTTATTAAACCAACATGTGGTGCGCGCACTTGAACACGTGACAGTTGGGTAAAAAATGTCAAAAATTTATTGTCACCCTGCCAAAAGTCACCAGTGTGCGCTAGCTCTTACTGTTTACAACACTGGCAAGCAACTACCTTGATGTGAGAAACTCTATCAAAAGCAATTAATTTTGAGCTGGTCTTCCTAACAATATTTCTTCAGAATTCAATTTTCCTAGATCAACACGAACACCAAAAGTCATAATGACTTTTAGGACTAACAGAACTAAATCAATAAGCACGAAAACGGCTGTAGACACTTATCTAAATAATTTTCTAGGTCCAATCGTTCAAACTAATAAAACCATTTTACTTTCTATAGCATCGGCGTATTAACCGAATAAACAGATGAAAGTAACTTAAAATTGATGATAACTTTCAGGCAATCTGTCACAAGTAAACGATAACATCTGCCACCCTTTACATAGAACTTTATATCTTAGCATAATGGTTATAAGGGTTATAATAGCGTATGCTTTATCAGTTAGTGAAGGATGTTTGACTGAAGAACTGGCTACAAACTTTGACAGCTTTTGTATAGATATCGACTAAAAAGACTGTCTGATGAACGTTAATCAATCAATCACTAATTAAATGATTTCATGGAAAATATTATTTTCCGATGGTTTTGCGGATCAAAGGAACAGTATTTTACATTTTAACGAGTTTTTAAATAATAATTTCTGTAGCTTTCAGTGAGCAAATTGTTTTCTTTGCAAAAATCAACAGTAGACCAGCGTTTGCTAGAATTAAATATGATCCTGCTATACACATGGATTCCTAACTCCTTTTTTTGTGGTGGAAAATCCAACTCATACGTACAAAGTGTTTTTGGAACCCATTTATTGTGCGTATAGTTAAGGGGATGCAATTCGACATACATTTTCACTGTTTTTCATACAACCGCTCTTCTCTTACGCGATTATGACATTATTACACATTTTTCATTACGTATTTGGAAACACAGTATCTTGTGGATATTATCTAGGCTTCTATTGAAATCAATTTATAAATTTGTGTAAAACTAATCCAGTAAAGACCTCTGAAAATCTGAAAAGTCAACGCGTAAAAAGAGAGATAACGCCGAAAACTCTGTTAGAATTCTGTAATTCCGTGATTTACTCGAATATTTTACAAAACTTGTTCCAAGAAATACGTGTTTTTTTTTAAACCCTTAAAAGTTTTTGAAAAAAATGTCGTCATTCAGAATCTTGATTAAATTTACAAAGCTTCTATTGTTATAATTTTTTGACTTTATAATTTTTGAGTAAATTATGAAGTGTCAAAATTCATGCAAAGTAGCAGATTTTCAGAGGTCTTTACTGGATTAGTTTTACACATATTTATAAATTGATTTCAATAGAAGCCTAGATAATGGCCGATAAAAGGCCGCATGTGCACGCGCGAGGTAGCGGCCCTCACGCCCCAGCCACCGGGATCCCGATCCCGATTTCCGGCCACCGTAGGCGTGGGCTTGCGGACGGCGAGCAATGGTAGCCGTCGACCGTCCGACCGTCCGGTAACAGTCCGGACCGAGCCCAAGTCGTCGACGGCGCGTACTCACGCGCGTCTCAAGGAGATGTCAGCCAATTGTAGGAGCCCAGCAGGGTTGAAGCCTAGTGGGGCCAAGGGTCTGCTTCTGAAAGGAAGACTCGGCCCTGGTATGAAAGGCAACGAAGGAACAGGAGTGGGTTTTTAGTCAGTAAATGTCTGACACACCCTCTCGCTCCGCTCAAGAGCGGGGGATGTCATAGGATAACTTTCCAACCGAAAAAAAAATCTTTGGCCAGTTCTTTTGTATCAATATTTGACATGTTCGAAACTACAATTCTTAACTTTAGAAATCGGCTCTAAGGTTCGGCCCAAACAATTAAATAACAATCGAGTACAAATCCATTCTTTGAATCCAGTAATTTTATCAGGGTAATATTCAGAAGAGTCGTGAATCATTTTGCAGCGGCAGCGCAAAGGCGAAGTAACGCGATTTTGTCTCAGAAAAAAAGACGCAATAAAAATAATAACATACATTCAAATTAAAGCAGAGAATATGCTTTTTATCGTCTCGGGTTATACGGCTTTATGAATATACGGTTTATTACATACGCTAAGACGTGTGTGTTGTCTATATGTATATGCGTACATGTACCTAATTTTGTATAAGGTTGTGCGCAGACTGAGTCGAAACTAACTAAGTCCATCACATCTTATGATCTCAAAAACTACAGAACAGATTTTCATGCAGTTTTTGTCAATTGACAGATTAATAATAATAATAAAAAATTGTTTATATTCAGGCATCTTGGCCCGTAGATACATAGGTACCGTACTGACTAACATATATAGAGTAAATACAAGTCTAAACTCTATCCATGTTCCTTCAGTTGCCCTTTGCCACCTATGCCTTCCAACCGTAGGCGCGGGCTTGCGGACGGCGAGCAATGGGTGGCTCGCCGTCCGACCGTCCGGTAACCGTCTGGACCGAACCCAAGTCGTCGACGGCGCGTGTTATTCCACGCGCGCCTCAAGGAGTTGTCAGCAACTGTAGGGGCCCAGCAGGGTCGAAGCCTACCGGGGCCAAGGGTCTGATTCTGAAAGGAAGACTCGGCCCTGGTACGAAAGGCAACGAAGGAACAGGAGTGGGTTTTTAGTCAGTAAAAGTCTGACACTATCTCCCGCCTCGCCCAAGAGCGGGGGATGTCATAAGATGATTTTCCCACCGGAAAAAAAAAACCTATGCCTTCCAGGGCCGCGATAATTCACGAGAAAAGTCTAAATTTATGATATATGCATATTGACAAGTAGAAAATTTTAAGATTTTTAACCAACGCGCGAAGTTGTTGCTGGTCACTAGTATATTTGTATGTAACTAAATCACACTGTTGCTCTATGCAAACAAAATAAGTTATCACTTACATTTTATATTTTATTTTATCTTTTAGAGGTAGAATTGTTTGTAAATAATATATGTTTATGTTACATGTTCGGGAGTAAAATACAAACTGTTCAACTTGTGCGAATTATGTAACCACAGCAACCACACAGACTTTTTGGGGCAAAAATGCTTTTACTAAAAACTGTAAGGGCTAAGGATCCATAAATAGTGATGGAATCGTTGGAAAACTGAAAAAAACTTTTAATAAAAAGGGGTTAGTCTGAGATTTACTGCATTTTTTTTTTAGTTGGAATACCATCTCATGACTTCTCTTCAGAGAGCATGTCAAACTTATGTTGACTAAAACCCACCTAGCTGTGTCCTTCACTTGCCCTTTGCGTTATAGGGCCACGGTCACTCTTTCAAATATATCCGTAGAGCTGGTATATTAATCTGACTGGCCTGGTAGTCTAGTGGTTAGTCTGCTATGCCAGAGGTCGTGGGTTCGATCCGCACCCAAAACATATAATATTTGTTTTGTGTCCGGGTGTAATTTATCTATAATAATTATGTATGTATTTAGAAATATATTAGTATATTTATCAGTTGTCTAGTGCTCAGATACTAGATGGTACTAGATGGTGTTATGTGAAAGTTGTGTAATATTATTATTAAACAATTTATTTTAAACATATAAATACAATGCGGTTTTGGTCATGGAAGAGACGTCGCGGGAAATGTAAGTGATAGTAAATCAAAATGATTTTTCCTCAGGTGTGCGCACTGTCTTAAACCCATTCGATTGTTTATGTAGGTAACTAAACAGTGTAATTTATTGGTTGTCGACATTTGTTTTCTTTATCGACCTAATCATAGCACACTACATTGATGAACGTCGTCGGTTAACATAATTTTATATTTTTGTTTCGTTGGTGGGTAAGCAGAAGTGATATATATGTCTTAGTACGTGAATCACAGTGTATGTATTGTTACTTCTTTACACTCGAATGGCTGAACGGATTTCGATTAAACTTGGTACATGGGTAGAGCATGTCCTGGATGTTCCTACACAGAGCGGGAAATCATCAATAATATAGGTAGACTATATCCTGGAATACTACTACTGAAATAATATATACTCGTGAAATAAAAATCCTATGAGTATAAGATTTTTAAGAGTATGTTCCCTTGAGATAATTTTCTAATTTCACGCAGACGGAACCAATGGCAGCAGCTATATAAAATATAAAAGCAAAAGGTTGTATGTTTGCTGCTCCTTCATGCTTAAAAATCTCATTTTTAGGGTTCCGTACCTCAAAAGGAAAAAACGGAACCCTTATAGGATCACTTTGTTGTCCGTCTGTCTGTCAAAACCCTTTATCTCGGGAACGCGTGGAGGTATCGAGTTGAAATTAAAACCATTACTCAAATCTGCGGTCTATTCAAGCTGTAA
Organism: Mythimna impura; assembly: GCA_905147345.3. NCBI lineage: Eukaryota > Metazoa > Arthropoda > Insecta > Lepidoptera > Noctuidae > Mythimna > Mythimna impura. The sequence goes on along the minus strand of LR990347.1, from coordinate 8,846,158 downwards.
AAAAATCAAACTTCTAAGTTACCGAAAAAAAAAATAAGACCGTTTTCGTTGAAAAAAAAAAAACATTTATTTCGCTACTCTCAAGGGAATCAAAATTCATAGGGTATATATATGTCCCGTTGACTCAGAATACTGAAATTTGGCATAAAGCAAGGTCTTATAGCACAGATATAGGAATAAATCTGTAACTAGTAAATTTGTTGTTACGTCACAAAAAAAAACTTTTTTTTACGATTCGGAAAAATCTTCGAGACTCCATTCGGGAAATGAACTATTTACACAGGTAAATTTGTACGGAACCCTCTGTGCTCGAGTCCGGCTTGCACTTGCCCAGTTTTTTATTTATACGCGGGCGTAGCCGTGGGCAGAATTTAGTTTATAATATTTGTGACACTAGGTATTGAAAAGATGCTAAGTATACCGAAACCCTCAGATAAATATTTTAATCTGAACAGAGGATTGAAATATTTGCAGCTTAGAATTTGAAAAAGAAAAACATAGAAAACACAAACTAAGACCACGTCTCGACTGCTAAACAAAAAATAGCTGAGGACACAATATTCAATTCAATATACAACCAGCTTAATTTAGAGAAAAACGTGAATATATATATGTTTGTATTAAATCCGTATACTGCGAATTTGTGACTAAAGTCAGATAATAAAAATTCTTTATGCAATCTCCTATAAAATTGTTTGCTGCAAGAGATATGGTTTTCATTACTATTCTCGTATATTTTTCTCGTCTACAATTGTCTAATCATGTTTTATTGCCCGTATATATTTTATTCAAGCAAATTAAATTTAATTTTCCGTACTGATCTCAAGATTGTAGAAAAAGTGAGCGAAAAAGTAAATTGGAGTTGGTTTTATGTAGCTAGATAATAGACGAGGAACACGTCAATATTGAAGGTTTATTTTAAACTTAATTAATTCTACTTTGGATTCGTTGAACCTACTGTTAGTTGGTGGTGTCTGTAAATTCTCGTAGATGCCGCTGCGAATTCTCGTAGATACCTCTACGAATTCTCGTAGATAGCTCTACGAGTTTTCGTAGATGCCTCTACGAAATGTCTACGTGGTAACCGTAGTAGGTACACTTAAAATATGAAACGATTAAAATTAGGTAAAAAAGTAACTATAGGTAAATATTAAGATGACAATTTTTTTTACATAAGATTATTTAAATAAAAAATGATCTTAATTGGCTATGTTCGAAAACTTTTGACAATTTGAAGCTTAAAGCACTTATTTTCTTTCGTAAAAAAGGCCATAAAAATGTTAGTTTTCTGAAAAGAAAATGCGAATGAATAGTTTCTCACGACATTATAATAAAAATTTTATTTTACGGATATGTCTTTTGGTAATTACCCGTTATGACACAGTTACCCAGTGTTTCGATTTACCGAACATGCACCAAAAAGTTTATAGCCTGTCGGTTTGCAAGATGTGGGCCATATTTTATTAGTCACGAGTTGACGTCATAAAACGGTGTTCAAATATAGGGAGCTTTATTTTGGTTTTATTTGGACTACTAAATTGTGTTTATATCAGTCAGTTTTATAGAGAAAACTATGCTGTTGTGAACGATCCATAAGGCCGCTCGCGTGAAGGAACAGAGATCCTCACGCCCCAGTCGCGGAGACCCCGACCCTAGCGTAGGCGCAGGCTTTCGACGAGCAATGAATAGCCCACCGTCTGAGCGTCTGGTAGCCGTTCGGACCAAGCCCGAGTCATCGACGGCGCGTAGTGTTCCACGGGACCTCACAGAGATGTCAGCACAATTGTAGGGGCCTAACAGGGCTGATGACTGCTGGGGCTAAAGGAAACTTACGGTTTCAGATCGTAAAGACAACTGAAGGACACACGTGTGGTCATATTCCCTATTGGGAAGTTTTTTATGGAAGTTCTATGCTTTGGTAAATGGTCTTTTGATTCCCGGAAGCATGTATGGCTATCAGTAATAAAGATGGACCTTTATTCCTATCGCAATGAATGTCGACAAAAGTATATGAGAAGGAAGTTTATTAGGAGAGGAAGTTACGATGATTGGTACATTTATTGATTTTGTTTGGGAGCTTCAAGTTTAGTAAAGCATATTATAGTGGTGTTTTTTAGCATGATAATAGCAGGAATTGCCGTTTCTTTGATATTTTGCGCCATGGTACCATTGGTCGAGCGATTGGCTGCTACGCTGCGGGTCGCAAGTTCGATTCCCGCACAGAAGAAATATTTGTATGGGCTACAGATAGGTATTCCGGGTCTGGGTGTCATGTATGTGTGTCTGTGCATGTGTGTGTATATGAGTTCACATGTTTGTAAATATATCTACGATACAGAAGTAGTTCTAAGAGTGGGTCAAAGTTTCTTTGAAAAAAATATTATATATTTTAACTGTATTGCTTTTCATCACAAAAAAAGTCAAGGATCATAATAAATTTCGATTAGAGTAGGCTTTGTCTTTTAATTAAGGTAGGGTTGCACTAATTTTGAACTTTTTGAACCTCTCGAAATCCACAAATATAAAAGAGAACATCATGAAAAATGATTAAAATTGACCATATGACCAACCGCTAGGTAAAAATCAAAGTATGATATAAATTACATGACCCGATAAAAAAAATCACGAATCTCAACCTAACTTACATTTTCAATCGTGTACGAGATTACGTCACGGAACTATCTGAAAGTTACATAAAATAATAAAGCATGTTTTTTAAAAGGGTCTGATAAAAACTAAAATCTTGAATAGTTACCATTTTTTTTATAAAAATAAAAACGGTGTTACGGAGCCGCGAAGTGGACATAGACCCGGGCCAGTACCTACAAAATACTCTGTGCCTGCAACCGACTTTTAATGTAGGTCAGTGACCCCATGCCAAAAAAAAACTGGGCAAGTGCGAGGCGGACTCGTGCACTGAGGGTTCCGTACAAACTTGAAAAGTAAATTGCGGTTTAAGATTTATGACGTATTAAAAAAAACTACTTACTAGATCTCGTTCAAACTAATTTTCGGTGGAAGTTTGTATGGTCATGTACATCATATATTTTTTTTTTAGTTTTATCATTCTCTTATTTTAGAAGTTACAGGGGTGGGGGGGACACATTTTACCACTTTGGAAGTGTCTGTCGCGCAAATTATTCAGTTTAGAAATAAATGATATTAGAAACCTCAATATCATTTTTGAAGATCTATCCATAGATACCCTACACGTATGGGTGTGATGAAAAAATTTTTTTTAATTTCAGTTCTAAGTATGGGGAACCCCCAAAATTTATTGTTTTTTTTTATTTTTGTGTGAAAATCTTAATGCGGTTCTGAGAGTACATCTACTTACCAAGTTTCAACAGTATAGTTCTTATAGTTTCGGAAAAAAGTGGATGTGACATACGGATGGACAGACAAACAGACGACGAATCTATAAGGGTTCCGTTTTTTGCCATTTGGCTACGGAACCCTAAAAACAAAAGCTATTGTTCGATAGCTATACCGAAATATATTTTCGGTATACTTAAAGCAAAAACAAGTGAGATTAAATTTAAATGCTGTGCGGTTACTTAAATGAGGTTTGAGGTTAACTTTTCAGAATAGGACTGGCAGTAGACAGTATTTTAAAATAGATACATATACTCTTTATTGTATTCCATAAAAAGTATAGCATGAGCTTAAAATTAATAGGGTGCAACAGTGGGCGGTCTTATCGCTAAAACCGTTGTTTTTTTTACAGATAATTTTTGGATGGATTTTACAGAAAATTGTACACTGGATCCTACCTCTAATTGTGATCTCTCTCTATCTCTCAATGGTTTGCTGGAAGAAAAATCAACTTTAAGAAAGCTCGCCTCTATACATGAATTATATATAATTACTAGCTGTTACCCGCGACTTTGTCTGCGTCAAGTTAGTAAAAATGCACAAACGTAATTAATAATTCTGTGCTTGTGATTCGTGCTAAAACATCTGATTCAAATAATGGAAATTAATTTCAGTAAATATACTATGTAAAATGTACCTATTTCTTATGTCCAGATATATAATTTGATTTATTTATTTGGCTCAACAATAATAGAATACTCGTTCATGATATACATCAAATAAATTACTTATCAATAAACAGAAACAGACATGTTGAGGTCGAAGTAGTTGATAAACTGTGGTTCTGCCTACCCCTGAAAGGAAAAGGTAATAGTTTAAGTTTGTTTTTGGTTTATTCTATGATGAAACAACGCTGTATGATTTTAATATGATTGGTTCATTATCTATACATATAATAAAACAGTAAAATTATTTTGCGATGGTATTAATTGGCGCAAAAACTACTGAACCGATCCTGTTCAAATTTTGCATACATAATCCTTATAGGTCAGTGCATCTGTTAGGCTATAAATTATCACGCTATTTGCTATGGAGGGTGAGCAATAATCCAAAACGTCCGTGTTGAACGACATTTGCCGCGAGTTCGATTCCCAGCTACAGTTAAAATTTTTGTCATTATTTTATCTTCTTTTTTGTAATAAAATAACTTTTACCATTTTTTCAAAATAAAATTGACTTTTCTATTCGATATCTTCTAAATATATTGTAAAAACTAATCAAAACACATAATAAAATCGAATTAGTCAAATATGGCACCACACGCAATTCAGATACTCGGAACGCCATCTAAAGACTCAAAGTAGAAATAATGATGACAATGACAGTTGAACTTTATATTTGATAGATGGCATTGTGTATTTTGTGTAATTTTCTGAATGGCGGAAGAATGACCATCGCCCACGTTTGCAGACAGTTCTATTGTTCAAAATTGGAGGAAAATAGTTATGGTTAAACTGGTGTTAGACGGAGGCATTTTTAACAATCCTACTGCTTTTTTTTTCCATGATTGTAACAAGATAATTGACCATGATTATTCAAGGGATACGAACCAAAAAAGGCGATAAAAGTAAACAAGTATATGTATTTAATTATTGATTTTAAAATAACACGGCCAAATTTTCGGAAGGGGTTGCATGGCACCTTGTGTTGGAAGGCCCCCAGGTAGACCGATGACCTGGTGAGGGTCGCGGGAATCCGATGGATGCGAGACACACAGGACCAGTCATTATGGCGACACTTGGGGAGGCCTATGTCCATGATAATGATAATGATAATGATGGTACTTTTTTTTTCTTTTTTTAAGAGTGGAAATCATCCAATGACTTCTCTGGTTGGAGCGAGAGGGCGTGTCAAACTTTTACTGACTAAAACCACACTTGTGTCCTTCAGTTACGCTTTGAAACATCTCTTTGAGGAGCGCGTGGATCACTACGTGCTGTTGACGACTGGGCTCTGTTTGGTTAATTACCGGACGGCCGGAGGGCTAGCTACCCATTGTTCGATGTCTGCAAGCCTGCGTCTACCGTGGCTGGTCGTCGGGGTCGGAATCTCGGCTCGGCGTGAGGACGTTCGTTCCCTCACGCGTGCGGCCTCCTCCTTCGCTAGCATTGCGGCTTTGCAGAAGGAGGCGACCGCCTACCATTCCTTCTCGCTCCGGACTATAGCCCAAACCAGGCCCCGGCGCGAGAGGTGACTGACGCCGATTGCCTCCACGAGGACACGGCGGTGATCCGCCCTTGCGGGACACACCTCTGCATGCTCCACTATGTCCTCCGGGATGGCACCTTGCGGCCTAATAATGGCGTGATTTATTGTTTGCAGTTTCTGCTCCATATAAAACGGGGTCGAAAGTGGTTTACGTTCCTGATCACTGATGTATATCAGATTCCTGGCAGCCTTGCGTCGACATCTGGACGTTACCTCCTTGCAGTGAGTGGTGACCAACACTGGAACAACCCTCTGAGGGAGGCCAGTTTCAGGGATAACACTAATCGGCTACTACATTTGTTTACCGTAATTTCATTGTTTTATGAATACACAAGCTCAGGACTGTTGAGGGTGTTTCGAGCGGTTTCTGTTCCGGATTCGGTTGGAAGTATCCTGTTATTACCATTTTGCGAATCGCCCGGAGGACCCGGTGTAACATGCGGTGGAGGTCTATCACATTTGGGTGAACCGCCGTGTCTTCATAGAGGCAATCGGTGACAGTGACCTCTCGGTTTGGCCATCAATATGCGAGTTTGATTGGGCGGGGATACACGCGCTCAAGATTTCGCCGAAATTCATTCAACGGGAACGTCAGTTAAATACACACCAAAAAATCCTAGGTAGGTAAATGAACAAGTAATTTTTACGCCCAAAATGAGCAAGCTGCAACAATCAATGCAAGCATGCTCTCGCAAATTCTTCATAAGTACTGTTGTGGAGGAAGATAGTTGATGATGATGATGGTAGTTTTTGGATTCACTGGCTTTTTGGCTTTGCACTATCAGTGCACGTTATTCAGCTGAAGGTCGGTGTCCCGATTATGTTCCTTCATTTACCTCTACCAAAGCTGTCTAACGGCTTAAACTCTTCAGTGAAAAATTATTGAGGTGAAAATTTTACGGGAGGTAACTCTTTCGAACAATCTCGCAGACATAGGCCCTAGAGGGCCCTATCCATTTGCTGACATCTCTTTGAGTCCGGTGTAGAATACAACGCGCCGTCGATTCAGGATTGCTTTGACGAGACGGCCGGACGGCACCACCGCAATCCCGGTTTGCGATGGCTGGTAATCGCCCTGCGGCTTTCAACACCCGGAGCATCACTTGCAGCGACAGTTAAGGAGTCAGAATGTCCCTCATAGTTTCAGCCACCTTCTTCGATCGTAGTGCTTCACTGAAGGAGGCTACTGGTTGACATTTTCTCCACCAATCGCCTCCATGAGGACACAGCGGTGCTGGCGCTCCGACCAAGCGGGACCGACTTCCACCGTATGCTCCATCGTATTCTCCAGGCGATCTGCACAATGGTGATACCCGAGTGTTTCTTCCCGTTGAATTTGATACAGATACCTCCCAAAACACCCACATCCGGTGAGTCCTGCACAAAGAGAGGATGCCGTGACGCCTCTGTAGACACTCTTCAAAGACAGGCATTACCGCTGCGATTGTGACGTGCTCACTGTGGCGAGGGGTTAAAATCATACAATGTTGTTTCACCAGAACATAAACCAGAAACATACATAAACTAATTTCTTTTCTTTTGGGGTAGGCAGAAATGCCAACTGCTACGACCCTTACATACTCTTTCTATTCATTGACATTCATACATTTGGATCTGGACGAGTACATAACATGTTTCCTGAAGAAAATTTGCGTTTTTACTTTTAACCGTTTTATGTTAAAGTACAATAAATAATTGCGTTGCTTTCAGAATTAATTGCAAGCTCAGAATGATTACATTGTACGTTTTTACAAACTTAACGCAGACGAAGTCGCGGGCCACAGCTAGTAATAGACTAAAAGTGTACCTATTAAACCGTTGTTTTCTTTTAACAAAACTAAATAAATGTTATTTAACGTAGGCTATAAAAAAAGTGGATAAAGTAGTTTTCAAAATGTTAAATGTTGCCAAAATGTATAAAGAGTCTGTACGGATCTTGTTCGGAGGTCAATATCCACAGTTTTTAGTGTCTGCACGTTTTACTTTTAGGAAGAAAATCATCAAATACCTTCCCCCGCTCTGGGTAAAGCGAGAGTTTGTGTCAGACTTTTACAGACTGAAACCGACCTGTGTTCCTTTAATTGCCCTTAGTGTTCTAGAGCTACGGTAACTTGCACGCGGCCGCAAATCTTCCTTCTTTGAGGAAAAGAGAGGACGCTGTGGTGTCTTTCTAAAGACACCACAGCGTCCTCTCTTTTCGCCTGACGAAGATCTCTAGGGCCAATGCCTGCTAGAGTTATAAGATTTTTCGAAAGAATTACCTCCCATAAGAATTTGCCTCGATGATATTTCTCTGCAGACTTTTAGCCGGGTCCGATATGCAACTTTGGCGGAGGTGAATTTCGAAGGAGCATAATCGGCTTCAGCCCATCTTCAGCTGGATAACGTGCACTGATAGTCCACTAATGCTAGCGATTATTAAAATACTACAGAGTAACCTACGATGTCATCTTGCTCCACAACTGTACTTATAAAGAATTTGTGAAAAAATTGTTGCAGTTTGATGTTGACTTACATCACGTCGAATTTGAAACAGAAACCTCTCGAAACACCCTAATACCCCCTCATTACTCCGTGTTTGTGACTCCACAAAACTATAAAATGATAGAGAACAAATGTCGCAACCAATTGGGGCTGTGACTGACTCTGGCATCCGTCAGAATGTTGTCCCAGTGTTGATCACCACTCACTGACCACTCTTAAGGAGGTAACGTCCAGTTGTCGACTTAAGGCTGCAAGTAATGTAGGATACATCATACGTAATCAAACTATCTTCAGGAACGCAAACCACGTCGGGGTCTTGTGTGAATTATGTCTTCATGGGTTTTTCATGAAATTCTTAATGATCTTAAATTTTTGGAATCTTTGAAATTAGGTACTTGTTCCAAACAGTAGGTTGTGGTCAAGTCCGAGGGAGAGACTACTTGAAGTACTGGTAACCTTCACGAACTGCTCAAGAAGCATCTTTCTGTGATTAAGTACGCACCTATATTTGCTGGTTTTTGGGGGTCCTTCCGAAACATCTACGTTCGATGAAGACCTGCGTCAGGCAGAAAGAGAGCCTTTTTAGACTTTCCTCAAAGAAGGTATTTGCTGCCGCAATTGTGGCGTGCAAGTTACCATAGCCCTGGAACGCTAAGGGTAACTAAAGGAACACAGGTGGGTTTCAGTCAGTAAAAGTCTGGTACTACCTCTCGCTTTACCCAGAGCGGGGGAAGGTATTTGATTATTTCCTACCTAAAAGCAAAAGGTGCACACACTAAAAACTGTGGGTATCGACCTCAGTATCAACTCCGTGACTCAGACTATTTATACATTTTGGCAACTGAAAACTACTTTATCCACTTTTTTTTGATAGCTTACGTTATTAACATTTATTTAGTGTTGTAAAAAAGATAATTCTACGGTATAATATAATTTTAGTATATCTAATGAACCAATAATTTTAAAATCATACAGCGTTGTTTTAATATAACATAAACCAGAAAGAAACATATATAAAACCCACTCCTGTTCCTTCTTTGCCATTGTTCCAGGGCCCCGGGAATCTCTTTCGTATCACCAATGGCCCCAATAGGCTTCGACCTTGCTGGGCCCCTACGGTTGCTGACACCTCCTTGAGGCGCGCGTGGAACACTACGCGCCGTCAACGACTTGGGCTCGGACCGGACGGTTACCGGACGGACGGACGGTGAGCTACCCATTGCTCGCCGTCCACAAGCCCGCGCCTACGGTGGCCGGAAATCGGGATCGGAACCCCTCGGTGCGAATCGGCTGGGTCGCGAGGGTTATTGTCTCGCGCGTGCGGCCGCCTCCTTTGCTAGTATTACTGCTTCGCAGAAGGAGGCGACCGCGCCCAAGGCCCACCGCGCTTTACGCTATTACAAATCTTGTTATGATAAAATGACTGGACCTAACTGCGGTTTATTTTCGTAAATATTTTTGGCATTTACGAAGCAATTAATTAGAATTCAATCATTTTTATAAATAGGTCTAGAAACATTTGCTGATTTCGTGATAACGCCATCTATTGCTGAAAAGCTTAACCTTACCTTTATCACACACTGAGGCTCTACCACGAGCTCATAACGTGATCCATTTTACGACCTAAACCGGACTGTTAAAGGGATGGAGCTATATAGGGTGTATAGCTCCATCACTCTTTTTCGCTCGTACGTCTGACATTTTGACATTATCATGGTAAGGCCCCTGGCCACCTACCGAGCGATAGTTAAATAATTATAAATTTTGACAAATTTAATTCGCGGCTTTGACAAATTTAATCTGGCTTTGAATAGCAAACATATTCAAAGCCAGATGGCGTCACTGAGGCATAGGATGACAGTTTTTCTAAGACATTTTTTCTGATAGCCGCTCTATTGTATCTCTCTAAATCTCTTTGTAGACGTTTGAATGCATAACCGCTGGATTTCTGTCTTGTATAGTGAAGGTCAGTATAATCTGCCAAACTGCTTCGAAAGTGCTGATGTAGAAAGCAGACTGTCGATAAAAATAATAGTAAGAACGCAAAAATATGTAAAAATTTCTTGTTTACAGTAAAATAAAACAAAACTATCACAAAAAAGAAACTGAGTTTTGAACCACTATCCCCTTACGTGCCGATCTAATCCAGACACGACTGCACTACGGTGTTCGTTGACTTTCGGGTAAAATAGGCGTTCTTATATAAACGTCATCATTGTCTGCTTAACCCTTTGTCGATGATAGCGTGATGATTTTCATCTCAGATATTAAATTTGTAGCTAAATGAAAAAAAAGAAATATTATTTTCGTTTTTCCACTTAGATTTTATTACATGTTTGATTACTTTTTACAAAAATATGGAGTAAAAATGTCTAAGATGTGTTAACAATATGCTAAAAGTCCTATTATTATTGTAATCGAAGTACCATCGCATATTATATACAAAAAAGATGACAAAATACTCACAAAATTTATTACTATAACTGGGGATCGAAGTCACGGCAAATCGTTCAATACCGACATTTTGGAATATTGCTCACCCCCCATAGCAAATAGCGTGATAATTTATAGCCTATGTCCTTTCTCAAGCTCTATTCTATCTTTGTACCAAATTTCATCAAAATTGGTTCAGCGGTATAAGCGTGAAAGCGTAACAGACAGACAGACAGACAGACAGACAGACAGACAGAGTTACTTTCGCATTTATAATATTAGTATGGATGTATATAAAAGGTAACTGATTGACTAACATATCAACGCACAGCCAAAACTACTGGGATTAGGAACGTAAAAATTTGCACCAGGCTTTCTTTTATGACGTAGGCGAGCATTAAGGAGTTTTTGGAAATTCAACTCTTAACAGGGTTTTTTTTTTATAGCTGGGAAAATCTCTTATGACAAATCCCGCTCTTGGGCGGAGCGCGAGATAGTGTCAGACTTTTACTGACTAAGAACCCACTCCTGTTCCTTCGTTGCCTTCGTCCCAGGGCCCCGGTTTCGTTTTCACACTACACATGGCCCCAGTAGGCTTCGACCCTGCTGGGCCCCTACGATTTGCTGACATCTCCCTGAGGCGCGCGCGGAACAATACGCGCCGTCGACGACTTGGGCTCGGTCCGGATGGTTACCGGACGGTCGGACGGTGGGCCACCCATTGCCCGCCGTCCGCAAGCCCGCGCCTACGGTGGCCGGAAATCGGGATCGGAATCCCGGCGGCGGTTGGGGCGTCAGGGTGAAAAAAAAACGAAATTCATTTGTATGCAAAATTTTATTCCTTGAGCCAATAAACTTGAAACTTGGTACAAAATCTAATTAAAATTAATAATAAAAACTGCCATTATTAGTTTTTCAAAACTACCCTCAAAATATGATTAATAGTCCGGTCAATCTAGACCAAAAAATGAGAGTGAAGGTACATAAAATCCCAAAAAGCTGAAAATCTGATTCCGACGAAGTGTCATGCGATACATCGCTATTGACGCAATTTACTTGCATCCAAAATGAAGACGAAGACTTCTTCTTCGTTTATCGTTATATCTCAGAAGCGGTTGCTCGTAGGAAAAAAGTATTGGCACATTTTTTATAGATAATTTTATGATCTACAATTTTTGTCTAAGGTACTTTTATGATAAAACTTACCGTTTTGCTGAAAATCGCGAAAAACTTATTTTTTTGACCTTTGACCTTGAATAAAAAAATTTCCATACACGGGAATGATGGGGAACTTTTAAATATTATTTATAATTATGTTTTGAACAATTTTACTGATTTTCAGCTTGTTGGGATTTTATGCACCGTCGAATGTCTAAACTGACCGGACTATAAGTTAGTTAAAGTTTTTATGAAAATATTCTCTGTGTCGAAGTGACTGGAAAAGTGCTAGTCCACTTATATTAGAAGTTGTTATGGTATTAAAGAGAAGGAGAAAAGATGCGCAGGTACTCCGAAGTACTCAGGCTACTTTGCCAATGACAAAAGAAGCAAGACATCATTAGCCCTTCCTTTTAAACCAACGGTCACTGAATTTCTCGAGAACTTTCACCTGTTTCCTATTAAAGCATATCTTTTTACAGGGTACACAAGCGGTAAAATATGGGCACAGTGCCAGCGCTGGCCGTTCTACTGGCTGTAATAACTCAGTCGCAATAAGCCTCTGAAGTTCAGGAATACTGAAATAACTGATTACTTGCTGGAATTATGTAGTTTTTTTTTCAGAGTCGCTGTGATTTTTTCTGTGGCGTGAAGTTCACAAACGAACGTTCACCTCCGATTGTTGTAACAAATGTTACGAAGATGTTGATTAAAATCTAGGAATTCTAATTCACGTATTCTATAGAATTCCCGTCCGATTATAATTTAGGTGTCTTCAGGGCTAGATTGAATAGGCCCTTAATAAAATAGTGCGCTTTACCATCAACGATTGCATCACTGCTTACCATGGGATTGCAATCAAGCTCATTATATCAATTAAAAAAAATCCTAGGTCACTGAATTATGACTGACTGTACCATCGGGAAAATACCTAGAGGCAAGAGTCCAACACTTTGGTCAAACTAATTCTACACCAGTCTCTGGTGTAAAATTAGAAGTAGTGTACAAGTGGTCTAACATTTAATTCTACATTAGATACCACAATCTGCGATGCCATCCACGTCAAAAATATGACAATATAGTCCACAACAAAGTTATCGTATAGGTCGTTGAGGTCACAGCCATCAGCATTGAGGACAAATGACGCAAGGAGGATGAGGAACCATCTGCTTAGAGACAAACCTGTTATGATCTAATGAGCCGTACTACAACAGCTCTACGATTTCAAGCAATTCGTGTAATTCAGACATTAATTCCACGTCAGAATTACACAAAATTATAGCACATTAATCTAGTAAGTTACCATTACGACAGCAGTAGAATGTTCTAGATTTAAATTCTACAAACTCTCGTCTCTCGATCCCAATATCCTGTTAACGCGTAAGGCTTTTCCCGCTCACCCCATTATCACCACAATATCAACATTATTCCGCCATCGTATTAACTTCAGGGCAATAACGCATTAAATAAGATTGCTGCCGCGAGGCTGCCCGTCTCCTCCACCATTAAACAGTACCGTACTCTCAATTACCTGTTACTGTTTCCGTGAAAAGATAGACAGCGCTAATACACCTTCAGTTTGTTTGTTCATTCACTTATTTTGTTTTTGTTCTAACGTTGAATTATTGGCGAAATGTTGGGTGATTAATTACAAACGGAATTTTCGTAATTAGTTTGTTTTGTCATGGTTTGTGGAAACAATAAAAGGCATCCGTTTTGCTGTCTTGCTATTCAGCTGTTTTGGTACCATTTAGCTCTCGTTGAATCTTTTTCTTCAACAGTGTTTACTAGAACTGTCTAAAAGTATTCTTCATTAGTCATAAAATACGCCTTTTTATAGCACCCTCTTTGATTCTCATTTGGTGAAATGGCTAATTTCGCGAATTCAGAGGATTACTCTTTATTTTTTGATAAAAACAAGCAAGTTCTCGTTTCGAAGTTTTTGGTATGATTTTTTCGAATCAAGTTCAGTGGCAGCAGTGGATATTGTGCTGTAATTGGTTTAGTTTTGTGTCTCAAATATCTACATAACTGGCCAGTATGTAGAATTATTGAATCAAGAGGGTTGTTGGCTGATGATAATTTTACTGTAGTATTGGTTACCTCAGCGAAGCTTGTCGAGAAGGTTGACTTGATATATTACTAATGTTTTTGCAATTACTGCAAAACATTAGAATATGTGACATCCACCTAACAGTGGAATTAAAGTAACTGAATTCTATATCAAAAACAAAATACTTTCTAAACTTGGTTCTGGCTAAATGCACAAACCGTGTAAAACAAAAAGAAAAAAGAATGTACTGATTTCAGGTTTAGATCGCTAGTATTAAATTAGCGATCCTTGGTCATCACATAGAGGAAGCTGAATGCATTACAGCCCACATTTGTGTCCTGTTTTTATAATAAATACATACTTTTATGTACTTATACGTTTTCTTTTTAAGGTTGAAAATCATCTAATGACTTCTCCCGCTTTAGCGCAGGCGGGAGTGCGTGTCAAACTTTCATTGACTACAACTACATTTATCCTGTTTTGCTTTTCCGTTCAACCCATGGCCTCAGTAGGCTTCGGTCCTGCTGGGCCCTTACAGTTTTTCTGACATTTCTTTCAGGCACGCGTAGTACCTAATCTCAAACTAAAACTATTGGCAAGCATTCACGCCTTATATAATAAGTAAACAAAAAACAAATCCCAGCAATATTTGAGGCAGCCGACTCAATTGATTGAATAGAAGTCAATGAGCTCGAGTGATACATATTTGTCTTTCACACAATCGTCGTTCCGCTCGATGGCGCTCAATAATAGTTAATTCAATTCACCAGCCATTCACCCGTTACAATAAACACGATACAACTGAAATATTGATGCGAATATTAATTGAATGCCGCAACTGGTTCAAACAAAGGGTGTATTTCTATATTAAGTTATCTGCTACAAAAGGTTGCAGCAACTTCTTCGGTCGCTGGGACAGACTGGACCATACCCTCCCTTCCCGGCCGCCGTTGGAGACACCTTGAGCGCCTGTGGTCGCAGCGCAGCATTGTAGGCGCAGGCTTAAGGACGGCGAGCAATGGGTACCTACGTCCACGTCTAGGGGATAAAGACCAGGCCCAAGTCAACGGCGTGTTGTGCTTTAAGTGCGCCTCAAAGAGGTGTGTCATATTTTACGGGATCCGTTAGGGCCGATGTCTACCAGAGTTGCGGGACTTTTCGAAAAAGTCACAGTCACAAAGGGTGCTTGAGAGAGGCTTATGCCCAAAACTGGACTGCGATAAAGTTCATTATAGATATATTCGACTGGCCTGCTGGTCTAGTGGTTAGTGGCCCTGATTGCTATGCCAGAGGTCGTGAGTTCAATTCTCACCCAGGACAAATGTTTGTGTGATGAGCACGATCATTTGTTCTGTGTCTGGGTGTAATTTATCTATAATAATGTATGTGTTACAGCTAATAGCCGAAGTGTAGCTACATCAAAGTGTGGCCTTAGCAGGCATCGGCCCTGCTGGGTCCCTATGGTTTTGTGGCGCGAGTAGAATTATACGCGCCATCGACGACTCGGACTCGGTCCTTATAGAGACGAGCGGACGGTGAGCTACCCATCACTCGTCGTCCTCAAGCCCGCGCCTACGTTGGCCGGGGATTGCGCTGCGATTCCCGACACCTGGAGCGTTCCCTATCGCGGCGGCTGGGGCGTGAGGATGTACGTTCCCTGACTCTTGCAGCCGCCTAATTTGCTAGTATTTCTGTTTCGTAGAAGGATGCAACTCGCTCCCTTTCCCTCTCGTTCCAGACCATAGCCTAAACAAGGGCCCAGCGTGAGAGGTTGCTGCCGCCGATTGCCTTTTCGAGGAGAGATACTGCTACTCGTGATATAATGTATTTTTATTAGTACGGGTAACAACGATACTGCTTTGCTGTATTTATACTACCTATAATTGGCAAAACTGTACTATTTTTTTTAACCCTGTTAATGTGTATTTTTTGCAATAAACTATTATTACAAGGTTTTCCAGGGACTTTTACAAGACGATATATACCTAAGTAGGGTTAGTCTCAATTATGATATCTTTTTTCATTATTATTTTAGGCTCAGAAAACAAACGATCGAGCTTGTTTGGGATCAAATACATGCTTATATAATACATAGGTACCAAGGAACATTGTTTGTCGGTGAAATCACAAATTATGTTACAGAAATGTTCAGCGGTTTTTGAATGAAACGAAACTTTTCAAATGTTGTTTTGTGGCTTAACGTTTTCAGTGTTCTCTGAATTACTTTTCAGTTACAGTTTTGACCGCAAACAGGGCAGTACGCTGGAAAATTTCGAAAATTCCAACCGCAACCTGGACTTGAGTTGTGAAAAGTGCTTGATTTTAGGAGCTATTAAAAATATGGTTTTGTCAGCGCAACGATTCGACCTATTGATTTACGGAAACTGGTTTGCTGAAACGAAATTTTTCAAAATATATTTATACGGTCCCAACCTCCAGGAGAGTAGTTTTAAAACTAAGAATTGCGATCCTACACGTAACTAAGTTTATTATGTAGTTATTTTTAGATTTCCAAATCAATCTTTGGAGCCAACTGTGTAAATACCAAAAACTTTCATCTTGTTCCTTAGGTATACTTTTCACAAGTTGCTGCCAGTGGCTTAGAATGTGAATAGTGAATAGGTTACTTCTAGGTAATCGCGCTCCATCGTCAACCGCATCGTCGCTTCCCATCAGCCCCCCTAGCCAAGTTGCAAACGATAAACGTGAACGCTTAGTAATCTCCAATAGATTTTCAACTTTATACCTAAGAGCATAAAGTTGAAAATCTATTAAAGACTACTGAGCGTTAGCGACCGGAACGAACGAAAACACTATGTAATCTTCAATAGATTTTCAACTTTATATCCAATAGCATAAAGTTGAAAATCTAATAAAGACTACTGAGAGTTTACGTTTATCGTTTGTGACTTGGCTAGGGGGGCAGGTGAGATAGCGGTCAAGCGCGAAACTAACAAGAATAAAAAAAAGAATGCGAGGAAGTAGAAAATTATGCCAAGGGAATATACTCCTCACTGTAGGCGTGGGCTTGCGGATGACAAGCAATGGGTAGCCTAGTATGGCGTCCGACCGTCCGGTAACCGTCCGGACCGAGCCCGAGTCCAGTGTGTAGTGTACCACGTGCGCCTTAAAGACATGTCAAACTGTAGCAGGGTCGAAGTCTACTAGAGGTGTGCCCCGCTTGGGCAGAGCACCGCCGTGTCCTCGTGGGGGAGATCAGCGGCAGCGATCTCTCGCGCCGGGCCTTGGTACAGGCCATGGCCCGGAGCGAGCGAGGAGGAGTGGCAGGCGGTCGCCTCCTTCTGCGAAGCAGTAATGCTAGCAAAGGAGGAGGCCACACGTGCACGGACGAGGGCGCGGCCCTTACGCCCCAGACGCCTGGATCCCGATCGCGATTTCCGGCCACCGAAGGCGCGGGCTTGCGGACGGCGAGCATTGGGTAGGTCGCCTTCCGACCTTCCGGTAACCGTCCGGACCGAGCTCAAGTAGTCGACGGCGCGTACTGTTCCACGCGCGCCTCAAGAAGATGTCAGCAAATCGTAGAGGCCCAGCAGGGTCGAAGCCTACTGTGGCCAAGGGTCTGCTTCTGAAAGGAAGACTCGGCCCTGGTACGAAAGGCAACGAAGGAACAGGAGAGGGTTTTTAGTCAGTAAAAGTCTGACACGCCCTCTCGCTCCGCCCAAGGGCGGGGAATGTCATTGGATGATTTTCCCACCGACAAAAAAAACGGGTCGAAGTCTACTGGGGTTATGGGTTCGCTTCCGAAAGGAAAACCCGGGGTCCTGGAACGCAAGGCAAAGAAGGAACATAGGAGTAGGTTTTTGGTCAGTAAAACTCTGACATGCCCTCGCGCTAAGCCCTAGGGCGGGAGAAGTTATTGGATGGTTTCCCACCCAAAAAAAAGGATCATACTCTCGTATAAAATGTAACTATATATCCGTGTCCTGTTCCAGGACATGGTCACCCGTGTGCCAAATTTCATCCAAATACGTTCAGTAGTTAGAACATGGAGTACCTAGTAGTAACAAACATACACAATTTAGTTTTTGTAGGTGGTAAATTATCAAATGACTTCTCTAGCTCTAGGGTGGGGCAATGGCGGGCCCGACACTTGCACTTTGCGTCTTTGAGGGTCGCATATAGCGTCTCAGTGCGACCGTTTACGAACCGACAGGATCTGTTCTAGGTCATTAAGAGTGTCCTTTTTCACTCGCCTATCGTCAACATCGAGCATGGTTTAAAAGCTTATTACTTCAACTAACGCAATCCAACGCGATGTTTGACCAAAAGGCAACGCGAAAAAAGAAAAATAACGCCTGAAATCTCTGTTAGCATTCGGTAATTCCGTGATTTACTCGAATATTTTACATAACTTGTTTCAGGTGTTTTTTTTAAACCCATAAAATTTTTTGAAAAAAATTGTCTTCATTTAGAATCTTTATTCAATTTGCAAGGCTTCTATTGTTATACTTTTTTGACTTTTTTAATTTTTGAGTAAATTATGAAGTGTTAAAGTTCATGCAAAATAGCAGATTTTCAGAGGTTAGTTTTACACAAATTTATAAATTGATTTCAATAGACGCTTAGATAAAATCCACAAGATACTGTTTCCAAAATATCTAATAAAAATGTGTTATAACGTCATAATCTCGTAAGAGCGGTTGTATGAAAAACAGTGAAAATGTATGTCGAGTTGCATTTAAAGGTAATGTTAGCACAACATAATCATCACGGTTAAAATCTGTACCAGAGTCAGAAACACCAAAACACACAAACTAGCATAAACGAAATCATACGAGCCACTACTACAGCAACGTTCCCTCATTAGGAGACAAGTTTAGCTGCAATTATCTAAAGCGGTGCAGTCATGGTCATAATTTCAACTGCGCAAATCCATTTTGCATGCTGAAAGTTGCGCCATTTTGTTAGCAGAGCAAGCTAAGACGCGGGTGTTTTTAAGTACTGTGCTTATGCAGTTTGTAGATTTATTATTTATTTTTGGTGGGATTATTATGCAAAGTAATTTAGCAGGTTATTATGATGGGGCTGATGATGATAGCAGTCCATTTAATACTCCCTAAGGTTCTGTGTTGTCATCAAGGTTCACTTGAGGTGAATACTAAATTCAAAACTGGTTTTTGTTTTACATAGGCCTACATGGGCACTTATGAAACATGTTGTCACTGTCCTGCAAAATGATATGGTGTTGCTGAGCCCTTCGATTAGTACGTTAAAAAGGCTTCTCTGAATCTGTGAAGACTATGCGGTGACTAATGGTCTCAAGTATAACTCAACCAAAAGCGAGCTCTTAGTGTTTAGGGGTCAAAATAAAATATGTGACACTGTTCCACCGGTTTCCTTAGGCGGAGTTCCGCTGAGAAGAGTCCCTCGTTTTAATTAAATGTGACACTGGGTCTATGGTTTTCTGAAACTATGGATCTCTGGACTGAAAATAAAGTTTATTATTACTATTAAAATGCAAAACCCTTAAGAAAATTTGAATTTCTTGGGTTACTTTTGAGCTTCCCCCTTAATGACATTTTCTTTTTTTTTGCGTAGGAAAGTCATCTAATGACATCCCCCGCCCTTGGGCGGAGCGCGAGGGTATGTCAGACTTTTACTGACTAAAAACCCACTCCTGTTCCTTCTTTGCCATTGTTCCAGGGCCCCGGCGATCTCTTTTGCATTACCCATGGCCCCAGAAGGCTTCGACCCTGCCGGGCCCCTACGGTTACTGACATCTCCTTGAGGCGCGCGTGGAACACTACGTGCCGTCGATGACTTGGGCTCGGTCCGGACGGTTACCGGACGGTCGAACGACGAGTTACCCATTGCTCGCCGTCCGCAAGCCTACGGTGGCCAGAAATCGCGATCGGAATCCTGGCGGCTAACGTGCATTTGCGATCTTCTCCTTTGCTGGCATTACTGCTTCGCCGAAGGAGGCGACTGCCTGCCACTCCTCCTCGCTCCGGACCATGGCCTGTACCAAGGCCCCGCCCCCTTAATAAGATGCTTTATACTTCTGATATTGATCCAAAAAAAGTATCGTAAAACGATTGGAACTCACAAATGCGGTGCTGAAGGCATTTACTGGGGATAAATTAGACTGCTCGCAGTTCCTGAAAGAGCCTCGCATCCAACAAAAGTTTTTATCGATTATGCAAGTGCGAACCTTTTAGATATTTAGACATCATCCACATAAAAAGCTCTTTGGAACGATTGGTGGGACAAGGAAGAGCTGAGGGTCAACGTTCGCGCGTTATATTGCCCACCAGATTGACAGATCTCATGAAATTGTGTATGAAGTACCCGCAGTGTCACGAAAATAACGAGATAAAAAAGTTGCAACCAACTTACCGATACCGACCGAAGACGATCCAGAAACACGACCATTCCACTAGGAGTGTACGACTAAGAAGAGAAGATTTAAAATGTTGTATAAAAGGAACATTATGTTTGAAGTCGTGTGTACACGTACATATTGAGTAACGATTCTCGGTTATAAACAGAAACGGGCTTATACTCAATAATCGGGCTTAAACCCGGATCAATGCTATTCCATAAATACTGGCAAGAGATGCGTTCACATTTAGTAAACGAGTTTGAACTCGATCGATTACCCGTCTTTACTGTTCCGTACCTCAAGAGGAAAAAATGGAACCCTTATAGGATCACTTTGTTGTTCGTCTGTCTTTTTGTCTGTCTATAAAGACCCGTTATCTCGGGAATGCATGAAGATATCGAGTTGAAATTAAAACCATAATAGTTAGGGACTGTAGTCCCTTGAAGCTGTGAAAAAATCAAACTTCTGAGTTAACGAAAAAAAAAGGATACGGCCGTTTATATCGCAAAAAACATATCTTTCGAATGTATGGTGCGAAGATTTGGGAAGTACCCTATAAATTTTGGTTCCCTGGTTGACCTAGAATCCTGAAATTTGATATGAAGGAAGGTCTCATAGCACAAGTATAGGGAAAAATTAGAAAACTGTAAATTTGTAGTTACGTTACTTTTTTGCGATTTGGAAAAATCTTCGTAACTCAATTCGGGATTTGAACTGTTTTTATAGGTAAGTTTGTACGGAAATCTCAGTGTGCGAGTCCGACTCACACGTGCCCGGTTTTTAATTATAATAATCTACATAGAGAAAAATAAATAGTATTCAATATAATAATATAATAGAGTATGTATGTAATATAGTAGACTATGTAATAGTATTTCAATATAGATATTTAGTTAAATATATATATTGCGAAGCACAAAACTCGAGAATGTCTGGACCAACTTTGATGATTTTTTTAAAAACTATTTCTGACTAAAACCACACCGATGTTTCTTCTTTGCCTTGCGTTCCAGGACCTCGGGTTACTAACCTGCTGGGCCCCTAAGGTTGGCTGTCATCTCTTTGAGTTGAGGCGGGCATAGAACACCATGTGCCGAGCTTCAGTACTGACGTCAAATGGATGCCTATTCGCCAGAGAAGAATTTTGCGTACTCGCTTTTACCCCTCCTTCTTATGTTATAACTTACTTACAATATCTTTGTTATTCACACGCTAGGAATCTGCGTTCTTCTAACATTATCCTACTGCTTTTTCGTTCTTATACTTCCGAGTGTGGTCCATCTGTGGAATTCGCTTCCTCTCGATATCAAGACGGCAACGAGTTAGTATGCATTCAAGTGAAAGTTGCGGAATTATTTTCTACACTAATAGCAGAATCGACGGAATATGTATGTATATTTATTTTGACTATTTATATACTTTTGAAATAATATTTTTGTTGGTGGACTGGTAAAAATGCCGAAGGCATAAGTCTGCCTTTGTACTTTTTCTCGTGGCTTTTGCTACGTCCCCGTTAGGGGGCGTGGCAGGCGGTGTCAGGGCTTCGCCCTCTGATCGCGGAGTCCAGCCGGGGTCCGTAACAACGGACTCGTCGTCAGGGTGCCTAGATAGGCTCGGTGGTTTTAGAGTATAGCTCTATGTGTTTGTGGTTGTATGTGTATACTGCACGTCATGGCGCTGCTGCACACAGAGCCAACTCTTTACGACATACAGGCGGTCAGTCCCCGCCAAGGGAGACTCCTAGGGGAACCCCGGCGGGGATGACCAGCGACGATTATGCCGACTTGTTACGGACTAGCAATAGGAAATGTAACATCTATCTACCCCGCTTCCAGAGTGAGCCGGTTACGGTTTAGACCGCAGGGATGATTTGTGTATGTGTGTGAGCAACATTGTATTGTGTTAAATCGCTCAGTGCACGTGCACCGAATAGTAAGCTTGCGCTATCTATTCAGTGCGTGAGTCTAGCGAGTGCATAGAGGCGAATGTATGGTCGACTCGCGTCGTGCCTATGTTAACTTAGCACATGACGTTTGTCGGGGTGAGAGTACTAATGTAGAGTCTTGTGGGGCCAAGCTGAGGCGTTGGCACGCGCGAACATCCCCTTCGCGAGGCGCCGTACAAACTCATCCAGGCTCTCAATCCCGAGGTCACGTTGGATGACGTCGTTCCTCACATAGCGAGGGGCGTCGATGACTTTACGCAACGCAAGATGTTGTTGCGCGCGAAGTCCTTCTCGGTTCGTCTTGTTAGTGAGGGCGAACCATGTTGGGGCGGCGTACGTCAATACCGGGCGAATATATGCTTTGTATACAGTTAGACGTACTTTGTACCTTTTCTTGCATGAAAATTAAATATAAATAAATATTTCGCTGGAAACGAAGAATTTTATCGCTAGAACTAGAAAAAGGTTGACAAACGATTGGTGACATATTTTTTTTTTACTTATTTACAGTAAAACTTCGCTAAAATTCGAAATCCGCTCAGTAATAAAATTTTCTACACGAATAAAGTTCAGTAGGTCATGAACTCTAAAAACAGCGTACGTTTCTTTGCGTAACATTTTCTCTTCCTTAAATCCTTCACCGGAATACCCACTTTCCTTCAGGAACATTCTAGCTCTCACTAACGTAAGCTTTGTGCTCTTACGGTAGTACGTTATTTTGCTGTAGTCTTGTCTTAACACTTAGCTTTATCCCGCGGTTTTCGTCGCATTTATTTTGGTTGGTGTCTTTCCAGTTTGGTAATAAATGAATTGGGTTATGATCTTGTTTGTGATTGAGTTGTAATAAAAGCATAATCATCTTTGTATCGTTTCCTCTGCTGGGACTCAAAGCCTTCGCTGTAGAAGAAGGAAAGGGCTGTAATCCACCAAATTGGCCCAGTTGCGGGTTGCGGGTTGGTGCATGTCACATATTTTCGATTTTTTTCTAGGGCATGCTGGTTTCCTCGCCATGTTTTCCTACGCTATTTTGAGAGTAGTGGTGATGTAGATAGATAGATATATTCTTTATTGTACACCAATAATAAAATTACAATAGGAACTTAAAATCATTAGGGTGTCACTATGGGCGGTCTTATCGCTAAAAGCGATTTTTTACACGACAACCTTTGGATGGATTTATCAGAGAAGGGGAATAAGATACGGAGGTAGTGCGTGGTGTACTATTTATATAATGATACACAAAGAAGAGCACTTGTCTGAGTTTGAATACACGAAGAAAAACTCGTAAGTTGGGGCCGTTACCACTGGACTAATACTGTTTCACCCTGCCTACTGCTGCTTGGTTGTAATAATGTGAGAAAATGAGAGAAACATGTGAACTGGGTTTTGATAATGAAAAATATTTACCTGAACAATATTAATTAAAATTATAATGAAGTTATACAATAGTTTGTAGCAGGTATTTACAGGACGTGTTGATCTCGAAAAATAATTAATTAATAGAGAGCGGCCTAAAAAGAGGCTTTTTTAGGCCGTTTTGTATTAGTGAATTATGGATGATTTGGACGCGTACTGCGAGGACTGCCTTGAGACGGCGCGAAAGAAGAAAAGGAAATGTGGAAGGACTTGAGGGAGGCTAGATAAAAAAAAAAAGAAAGTTACATTAGTTAGAGTTGCCACTGAGTATCAGACACTATTTATAGTGATAAAATACAAGGATAGACTACGAGAGCGATGCTACGAGGAAAAAACGAGTTCTTAATCTTCTAACATGAATTTGCAATCTGGAAACTATATTACCTTCAACAGTCTAGAGTAAACTTCTCCATCTACTTTTTTTTCAGTGTAAAATCATCTAATAACTCCTCTCGTCTCATCTTCGCTATAGGTCGAGCGAAGGGGAGTGTGAGACTTTTACTGACTAAAACCCACTTGTGTTTTTTCAGTTGCCCTTTGCGTTCCAGGGCCGGAGTAACTCTATCGAACAATGCTGCAGCTCTGGCAAGAATCGAACTTAGCGGCCCCCGTCACTTATACTGACATCTCTTTTAGGCGCGCATGGAACACAACGCGCCGTCGACTTGAAGACGATGAGCTACCTATTGTTCGCCGACCAAATCTACATAGATGGTGAATGTGGTAGATAGAGATTAAAATCTATCTTTTCTTTCCCAACCGCATCAAAAAGATCACAAACAAACAGACACGGCTATACTCCATATAGTCCGATCTAGTTAATGGCAAGTATTCCTTCGTGCAAGCGCTACCAACACGGATCGCAGGTTCGCAAACACTCCGCATTTGCAAAGCGAAATGTTATCCATCGCTCAACTACTACTGCACATACATTTGGTGTTTTAGTAAGTATATAAATAAGATATTTACCTGCTGGAGTTTTGAGAGAGCAGCAGGAATAGTGAAATGAAAGGAGGAATTTCGTTGCGGCCAGAATGCTAAGATGGCCTGTGTTTCAGAGGATAACGGATTTCAATTTGTCACGGTTAGTATGAAATCTATGGTACATAAGTTTGTAGGAAAAACAGTTTTTTTACTGTTAAAGCCTACTCATCATCTTCCTTGCTGCCCTTGTCCCGTTTTATTTGGGGTCGGCGCAACACGTTTTTTTCTTCCATTCTGCCCTGTCACTCATCAAGTTATCACTAACTTCCTTTTCTTTCACATCACTCTTCAGACAATTCATACATCTTTTCTTTGGCCTCCCTCTCGCTCTCCATCCATCCACATGCATGCTCATAACTTTTTTAGTAACATGCGTTATTTTAGTAAAATAAAATTGTGTGCTAACCACTATTTTATCTGATGAAAAGCGACGGTAAGCATGCTCCTTCATTGGTTACATTTGACGAAGGAGTACGCTTACCTAGAAGTAACCTTTTCCATCACGATTTATAGATCCCCAGTTTGTAGCTACTGGGAAACACAGACTCCGGCAGGGAATTCCATTCCTTAGATGTACAAAACGTTTTATGCGTATGGGTGAGATGTCCATCATATACCGGTGCATAAAGCATGATCAGCCTTATAATGTTCCCATTGCTGGGACACAGGCCTCTCTAGGAGAGGGGATGGGCCGTAATCCACCACGCGGGCCCAATGCGGGTTAGTGATTGACACATATCTTCTATTTTTTAATTCTAGTACATGCCGGTTTCCTCACGATGTTTTCCTTCAATACCGGTACCGTGTACCGGTGGCAAATCACTATAATTCAGGTGGTCCGATGATGAAACGGGCTTGGCGGAATTAGTATATGTAATTCCGACGTACACTCCCCGAAATTCAACTGGTAGAAAACCGACAGGCTAGCTACTCCGCGTTGATGCCCAAGATTTTGAACTAAAAAAAAAACAACGATTTGTGGAGATAGTCTTTTGTAACTTGTGCTAATTTTTAGCTTCATTTAAGTAAAATAATTTATTAAAATCAATACGGAACCCAGCAATTATAATACAAAACAAGATGAACAAAAACCAAACAAGAACTTTTTCGTTTTATTCCATCTAAGTAATTTTGTTTTTAGACAAAACATATTAGGGTGACTGGCGTGGAGAAAAGGTCAGTTCCGGCGTCCCTTATACAGGTCATTGTCCTGTACTGAAATAGTTACTATTGATATAAACCGAGGTCATTTTCCCAATCTCATTCTATCACTATAACCCCATCATCATTATTCGGTACATCAAAGTTGGTAATGAAGTTTTAGGAGTTAACGAGCTGATCGCAATTAGTTGAGCATATTCACGTTCATAATAATGTCGCTACTATTCAGTTAACAAAGCTTATCGAGTAGCCGACAAGACTGTGTTATCGGTACTTCCTTGGACGTTAGCAGCTTACGGATGCGAGACATACAGGGTGCTGGAGTGGCGGACTTATTGATATGAATGAGAGAGCAGATTATTATCATTATTTCAGCCGAAAGACGTCCACTGTTGGACATAGGCCTCCCCCAAGCGTCTCCACAACGACCGATCCTGTGCGTCTCGCATCCACCGCATTCTCGCGACTCTCACCAGGTCGTCGGTCCACCTTGTGGGAGGTCTCCAACGCTGCGTTTTCCGGTGCGCGGTCGCCACTCTAGAACCTTTCTGTACTGTAGGATATGGGCCTCCCCAACTGTTGTGGGAGGCCTTTCCATGCTGCATCTTCCGGTACGCGGTCGCCACTCCAGAATCTTTCGGCCTCGATGAATATTTGTTCTGCGAGTAATGTGCCCTACCTACTGCCACTTAAGTTTGGTGATTCTTCATTCTATGTCGATAACCTTGGTTCTCCTGCGGATGTCTTCATTCCTGATGTGATCCGGCAAGGAAGCTCCGAGTATAGCCCTTTCCATTGCCTTTTGGGTGACTTTAAACCTTCTGATGAGGTCCGTTGTGAGCGACCACGTCTCAGTGCCACATGTCATCACTGGTCATAGACTTTCGTCTTGAGACATTGTGGTGTGTTGAACGGGAAAATACAGGGCAGCTTCCCGAACACCGCCCAGCCGAGTCGAAATCGACGGTTGACCTCTTTTTCGAAATTAGGTCTACCCAAATGTACTGTCTGTCCCAGGTAAACGTAATCGTCCACAACTTTGAGTGTAAAGTCTCTGAGAGCAGATTTATAGCTCAGTAATGCTCGTTAGTTACGAATAAGTTACAGGTAACAAGGTCTGTGGTTGAGAAGTTTGATTTCTATTTTGGCAGTGACTATGTAATATGAGATAAAAAGTAGTAGTGGCCTAGTGATAACGGCCCCGACTGAGAGCAGGGTGGCCCAGTGATAGTGACTCCGACTTAGGAGTTGTAGGTCGTCGGTTCAAACCCAGCCAGACGCATTATACTTTCTGTAATTTATTTCATCATCATGCCGGTGAAAGAAAACATCTTGAAGAAACCGGCCTGTCTTTGAACCAAAATTTCGCAGAGATATGACATCCACCAATCCGCGTGGTTGATTACGGCCCATTTGATTTCCTAAAGAGGAAGCCTGAGTCCCAGCAACTGGGAATTGGGAAAATTACAAAGCTGATGATGCCATACTTATACTATGCAACATAACCATTGTTGAGACCAACCAATACGCAACTAGGTACCTGTCACAGCAAGAAAATAATGTTGGTGACAATTGTTGTTATAATGGTTGCTCTACTGAACCATTAGACAACAATTGTAGGAATTCCTTCTGATATACCCTAATTATTTAATTTTAAAACCTTAATCTCACTTGCTGAATTTTTTCAACAAAAGAACGCGGAGAAACCCTGCTGCTGGCATTGCAGACGTCTCATCACCAAACGTGTCATTGAAAAAATTGATGTCGAGTTTTCAGCGATTACATCTACGATCAGCGATCACTTTGAGATACAAACCAGCTTTACCAACTTTTCGTCAGTATGTGCTAAAGCGTCACATAACGACGTAATTCGCCGGCCAGCCTCCTCCCTACCTCAACACCCCACTACCCGTCAACGCTAAAGACTTCCTGCACACGATAAACAAGAGATGTCGCCTTATCTACAACTATAAATAGTTCACTATAGTCATACTATTTAAGTTTTATTACGTAGTTACTTCGTTTGTGGCGAGCCTTTGTTATTCAAGTTCTTAATGGGGAAGAGTAATTCGTAGGGTTGTGTGTCACGGTATTAATTTAGCTGTATTCTATATGAAAACTTACTTTGTAGTTCACTTCTGTATCAGCAGTAGGTATGTAGCACAGAATATACTGATCAGTTTGGTATCAAGTTTACGAGTATATAAGTTACTGGCTGCCCCGGCAAACGTTGTTCTGCCATATAAATTGTCAATAAAACCGAAAGTCAGTATAAATTATTATTATTTAAAGAACACACACTTCGCATGACCCAAGGGCTGACTTTTACCTCGGACAAAGGATAAGCATTGCCATACAGCGTGGCAATACCGCCAGTCTTTTGAGTACATTACCAGTCAATAGCGATGCGGAGGAGTTTATCGACGCCGTGCTTTAGTTTTTTTTTGTTCTTTAGAGCTTTTATTTTTATTTAATGTATATAATCACAGATAAGTGTTTTTATTTTTGTAATATTATGTAAAGTTATTATACGTCAGATTTAACAAGAAAAAAGTATAAATTGAAACAAAAATACTAAATTCACAAATATAATAAATGGAGGATGAGGATAGGATGGTGAAAAATAGTTTACGACCTATGCTCATATTTACCAAATATACACAAAAAATATAAAAATCGGTCAACCCGTTTCGGAAGAGTTCGGTAAAAAATACTGTGTGCGACACGAGATTTTTGTACACTAGATTTTATATCACTGATGAATTATAAAAAAGGAAAACAAAGAAGTGAAAACTGATGTTCATATTAAAATAAGTTAATGTGACATTTATTACGAGTATACCTATTTTCTGTAATTCTGAATACTTTCCCCAATATAAATAGTCATGTCTTCCAACTCGATTACACTAAAATCATTGTTATTTACCATTTGTATGTTGGCATAGAGGGCACGGATGTCCTCACGCTCCGCGCTCCATCAGCCGGGACCCCAACCCCAATTTCCAGACATCGTAGGCGCGGGCTCGCGGACGACGAGCAATGTTTTTTTTTTTACGGTGGGAAAATCATCTTATGACAAGCCCCCCACCCAAGAGGGCCAAGAGGGCGGGGTGGGAGATAGTGTCAGACTTTTACTGACTAAAAACCCACTCCTGTTCCTTCGTTGCCTTTCGTACCAAGGCCGAGTCTTCCTTTCAGAATCAGACCCTTGGCCCCAGTAGGCTTCGACCCTGCTGGGCCTCTACAGTAGCTGACATCTCCTTGAGGCGCGCGTGGAACAGCACGCGCCGTCGACGACTTGGGCTCGGTCCGGACGGTTACCGGACGGTTGGACGGCGAGCCACCCATTGCTTGCCGTCCGTAAGCCCGCGCCCACGGTGGCCGGAAATCGGGATCGGAATTCCGGCGGCGGTTACGACGAGCAATGGTTAGCTTGTCCGGCCGTCCGGTATCCGACAGGACCGAGACCGATTCGTCGACGGCGCGGGATGAAACCCGTGGTCCTGAAACGCAAATGGCAACTGAAGGAACATAGGTGTGGTTTTAGTCACTTAAAGTCTGACAAGTCCTCCTGCCCTACCCTAGAGCGGTTGGAGTCATCAGATTTCCTACCTCAAGAAAAAATGCCACCTAGCTGTTCCACATAGCCACTAACCTCAATAAAATGGTCAATCCTAATAAAAGTAAAGATAACCAAAACCGAGTAATGATTACCCAATTGGTAAGAGAAATTAGATCGACGGATCGTCTGTTGCTGGCCAACTGTGAGGTCCAGTCTCAGACACACACATGCCTTCAAATAGTATATAAGCCATGGTGTATTTTTTTCCTTCTTTGACAAATCCATCCAAAGGTTGTCTGTAAAAAATCGCTTTGAGCGATAAGACCACCCATTGTGACACCCTATTAATTTTAAGTTCCTATAGTAATTTTAATATTGGTGCACAATAATAGTACATTATGATACAAGTGTGTAATGTTAGTGATTACCGTCGAGGCGGTATTTAGACCCGAGCCGTGGCGAGGGTCTTAAGAGAGCCAAGAACGGTAATCATTAATTACTCACGTGTGTCATACGTTTTTCAATACACTTGTGAAGAAATAACAGTACAACTAGTAAAATTTTCTGTCACATGGCGGTAACAATCTGTTTTCATAAGGGCGCGCATATTTTTTTTTTATATATCCCTAGAGGAAGGCTAAGGTATTTTGATCATACTGCCTAGTCTTACGTTTATGTTTTCTTGCGTAAAAAGTTTTTACGATAATGTCTTTCGTAGTGACAATAGAATACGGATGTAACATTTTCCAATGATTTTGTAGTATTTAATTTAATTTAACTTCTTGAGTAGCGTAATTAGAGACACAATAGTAAGACAATAGCGCACGACCGCCGGCGTTCGTGCGGGGATCAACAGCTTAATTAATACAGCCACTGAACTTCACTGGAATAAAAAAAAATCACGCCAAAAACCACGCGCATCTTATTTGAATGTACGATTTATTTACTAAATGTTTTTTTATTAATTAAATCGTTTGTACAAGTTAAATTTGTCCGTTTTAACTTTGAAATTGGATGAAATAAGTAGGTAAGTAAGACACTAATTTATATACTATTGAACGCATTCGAATTCAAAATTTGTTTTGCGAACAAAGAGGTTGAACTAAAAGGTTTTAACTACATTATAGCACTAGTGCGTAATGATAATCAAAATGTCACAGTTTGTAACGAGTGCCATTATATATCTAAGTGCAGTGCAATAAGAGTCACTTTCTGAGCAAGTGTGTTGAAAAGAATATATCTATCTATATAAGCCCATGTAACCTAGATTTAAGAAGGCCCTTCCCGAGCCGTCTATAGTCAATGTGATCATGGTTTAAAAGCTTGTTGTTTTATCCAACGCAATCCAATGCACGTCCACGTTGCTTTTTTATCAAACATTATAAAAAAGCAACGTGTAAAAATATAGATAACGCCTGAACGCTCAGTTGGCATTCGGTAACTCCGTCACTCACTCGATTATTTCACATAAGTTCCAAGAAATTTATCGTCATTCGTAATCTTGATTAAAGGTGCAAGCAAGGTTTATATAAATATTTATATAGATTTTCTTAACTTTTTTATTATGAGTTCATTATGAAAGTTCAAAGTTCACGCAAAATAGTAGATTTTCAGAGTTCTTTACTGGATTAGTTTTACACAAAAACGGTTTCGAATTCAATAGAACCTAGATAATATTCACAAAATGTGTAATAACGTCACAATCACGTAAAAGCGGTTGTATGGAAATGTATGTCAGGTTGCACACTCTTAAGTGATCATTATCTTTTGAAGCTCACACGGTGCCTACGTGTACAATTAAGTAATACTCGTATTTTTATACAAATCTTACGTTTTGACACTTGCTGCATAAATATTCATCGAGATCAGTAAGCAAAGCCATACTAGTGGCACTAATTCAGATAATTAGATTAAAATAAATATCTATTTTTTTAAAGAGGCAAACCATCAAATGACTCGTGAAAAATCTGACACTCCCTTGCACTCCATGAGAGGAGAACGGGAAGGAGTGTCAGATTTTTTCTGATTAAAACCCACTTATGATCCTTTAGTTGCTCTTTTGCGAGGGCAATTGTAACGCTTTCGAACAATCCCGCAGCGTTGGCAGGTGATATATCTAAGTTCATGTTCACCCTCATCTCTGCCACAAACCGCAAAATTCACTGAACTCACTAACCCTCACTTCTCTGGCAACTACCGAGCCACATTTCAAAAATATCTCTCTCAATGACAAATTATTGCCGCCTAACCACAAAAGCCCACTTTAAGTTCTAGTCTTTATCTCGTGAGTCCATTTAATTCATTACGACGTCTAATCGACTTTTGTAATGGCCGCCAGGGCCAACCACTCAATTAGTTAGGTCTAATCTGTGACAGTATTGAGTCGAATTAGGTGAGAAAATTAACACAAAGGACCTCTTGAAGTGGATTTGGACAAAAACTTTGGGAACAAGAAATAGAGTTGGGTTTGTTACTAATATTGGTATATTTAGGACTAGCTTCTTCTACCAGTGGTTTCGCCTGTGTGACGAGCATGGTGAAGATTCCATAATATCATCATCATATTAAGATACAATACGCTGCTCTCAAAACGGTGAAGGAAAACATCGTGAGGAAACCGGCATGTCCTAGAACCTAAAATTCGAAGACATGTGACATTCACCAACCCTTACTGGGCCCACGTGGTGGATTACGGCCCATTCCCTCTCCTAGAGAGAAGGCCTTAGTCCCA
The DNA here is from genome assembly GCA_905147345.3 of Mythimna impura. Taxonomy (NCBI): domain Eukaryota; kingdom Metazoa; phylum Arthropoda; class Insecta; order Lepidoptera; family Noctuidae; genus Mythimna; species Mythimna impura. Next base: position 8,814,305 of record LR990347.1, on the reverse strand, counting down.
GCAGTGGGAACATTAAAAGGATGATTATGATATTATGCTTTAGGTATTTGATAAAATACACATGATTGAAATACGATAACATTGTTATTATTTTTTTTTAATACACTTACTAGATAACGCGCTCTTATTCGACGGCTTTTAGGCACGCAACAGACTGTTTTCCGCACTAGTGCAGAAAAGTGCGCGTGCTCTCCCCACCATAATTTTATTACATTTATCGTCTCGGGCTGGGCGCGCGTCGACCCCCACGAGTCGCCGGTCAACCCCCGTTTATTCATTTCATGAGTGTACTATTATTAGTTAGCTGCTGCCAGCGTAAAAGTATCCTAAGTGCTATTCCAGAATATAATCTATCCGTGTACCAAGTTTCATGGAAATCCGTTCAGCCATTCGAGCGTGAAGAAGTAACAAACATACAAATATACATACCTACAAACATTTACCTTGTTAATGTTGGTGTGATGTGATATAAAATCTTCCCATTCCTTCGACTATCACGTTAGGGTTCTCGTAATATAGTGTTTCCTTCACAAGATGGCATATTTATCTATATTTAGATAGTACCTACACTATATCCATATACCTTCGTTTGCTCACTATGTTTAGTTGAGGGCACATTAAATAATAAATATACTTACAGGATGTTTTTTTCAAGTAGGCGTGGATATAATATATATCCAGTTTTCATATTATGAAAACTATATATAATGAATAGCCAATAATGCTCACAGCGGTCTTATTGTGATGTAAACTAAAACTGCATCTTTTTAAAACGGAGTCTTTCTTATCGACGCACAAACGAATACCACGGCTCCAGTACATGATTCTGGACCCCCAGTGGTGGAATTTTTAAGCTATGGCCAAAAAAAAAACAGTACTTTAAAAAAATATATAAACTGTGTAAAATCGTTATTCTAATCAATCCTGATGACATTTTGAATTTTAAAAGTAATTCATTCATTTTTTCACTAAAAATGTTAGAATAACGATTTTACACAGTTTAGATTAAAAAACGTAAAGATTTAAAAAAAAAGTAGCAAGTAACCGACAAAAAATTCCACCACTGGGGGGTCCCCACGGGTAGTATGAAAGTGAAACCCGGGGCCCTGGGACGAAGGCGAAGAAGGAACAGGAGTGAGTTTTTAGTCAGTAAAAGTCTGACACTATTTTCCGCCACGCCCAAGAGCGCGATTTGTCATAAGATGATTTTCCCACCTAAAAAAAAAAAATACCACTGGGGGTCCAGAATCATGTACTGGATCCATTTCAAAGACACCGTGAATAAGTGAGCGACACTATCGAATGATTTAATAATACAGCATGTGTTTTATTTTTCTAAAATCAACGGATCTGGTTTCTGGCTAGGGATATTGTAGAGCCTCCTTTGGGTATCTTTAACTTTTTTTTAGAAGATGAGGCGCACTAGTTTAGTAAGAGCCTATTCACTCTAACCTTAAAATCACTAAGCCAACACCAAGCGGCTGTGCCGAATATTATTGAATTTGGTCATCCACACCCATTTAGAAAAAAACAAACTGTATTTAATGTGCCCTCTGTTTGAAACAGTTACCTTGGCCCAGGAACGCAAAGGGCAACTGAAGAAAAATAGGTAAGTCTGACTCCCTCTCACTCCACCTAGAGCGAAAGAAGTCATTTAATAACTTTCCATCTCACCCAAAGTAAAATGATGATTGACCGTCTTCTAAATTACTGCATTCGATTTGTTTTCAATTTGCGTAAATATGATCATGTTTCAGCGCATCGGTCGCTTCTAAAGTGGTTGCCCATACGTCAGTGCAGAGAGCAAAGGGCGCTCACCACCTTATTTTAATTTCTTGATTCTCCTAATTCCCCTAGTTCTTTAGCCCCTCATTTTCAATACATTTGCGCCAACCACAATAGAAATCTGCCCTCATCTCATAACCGTCTACTCTATTGTCCCACTCATCGTACTGACTTTCTTTACTATTCCTTCTTTATTCAAGCTATTTCTCTGTGGAATGCGCTCCCCCAGGAAATCAGGATGGCAAAAACCCGATTATCATTCACAACCAAAGTTCGCAAGCTAATTCGTAAAAACTTGGCAGTAGTATCATCACAGCGTTAATGTTTTCCCATTGTCGATTTGGACCAATTGTTTAAGTATTTTAGTGTATGTATGTAGTGTATTAATTTGAGTATATTGTATAATTATATTATATTTATTCTATAGTTTATTAGTATATCTATTCTATGGTCTATAAGTAAATCTATTCCTGTATTCGCCTTTTTCTCTCTCTTTTATTGCACCTACCACTACTCTTCTCTGCATCACCCAAAGGTTTACTGGTAGAAAATGCCTAAGGCATTAAGTCCACCTCTGTACTTTTATGTGCATAAAGCATTAAATAAATAAATTAGCTAAACAAAAGACCATCATCATCATTATTTCAGCCAAAAGACGTCAACAGTTGGATATAGGCCTCCAAAAAGTGTCACCACAACGAACGGTTCCATGCGGCTCACATCTAACAAAGTTTCGAAGTGAATGACGGTGGCTGGATTATATCCGTACTACATAGAACTGTTACTAAACTGTCATTGGTTTATCGACAAGTAACTAATTACCCAAAATTCGCACTTTACTCAAGTTACTTGAAATGAAAGCAATTTCTGTTGATAGGTATCAAAGTTATAATATTACATTATTTCAGTAATTAATATTATCGATAAACTGTGGGTTTAGTTTTGATAACTCTATTATTCATGAAATAATAAGCTTGTTTATGTAACAACTGATATGATAATGTTAGTTACTGTTTGTTTCATATAATTTAACTACATAATTTAATATAGATAATGTAACTGCACGGTTGACGCAGTGGTTGAGCAATTGGCTGCTGCGCTACGTGGTCTACGTGCTACGGGTTCGATTCCCGCATGGATTTTATTTATTAATTGATATTAATCAGTACTTGACTGCGACCCCACCTGATGGTAAGCAGTGATGCAATCATTGATGGTGAGGCGCACTAGTTTATTAAGAGCCTATTCACTCTAGCCTTGAAGACACCTAAATTATAGTTGGACGGGAAGACCGCAGCAGGTAAATTGTTCCAGTCCTTCGATGTACGCGGTATAAACGACGAAGTGAAACGCTTTGTCCGGACCGTTGAAGCCAACGTATGGGTGGATACTCGCCGTACGTCGGGTTTTCCGATGGTAGAAACAAATATTTGTGTGGCCTATAGATAGGTGTTCCGGGTTTATGTGTCTTGTGTATGAGAACTTACATGTTGTAAATGCACTCACAATATAGGACATATTCCTAGGTGTAGGGCAACTTTTTTTTCGGGTTTCGAACCCAAACGGGTAAAAAACCCGGGGCCCTGGAACGAAGGCACAGAAGGAACAGGCATGATATCTCCCAATCCGCCCAAGAGCGCGAGGTGTAATTGGATGATTTTCCCACCTAAAAAAAGGGCAAAACGGGACCCTATTACTAAGACTCTGCTGTCCTCTGTCTGTCCATATCTGCCACCAACCTGTATTTCATGAACCGTGATAGTAACACAGTTGAAATTTTCACAGATGATGTATTTTAGTTACCGCTATAACAACAAATACAAAAAATAAATAAAAAATAAACATAAAAAAAACAAACGTGATTTTTTTGCTCGTTTTATGTTACGGTTAGTACGGAACTCTTGGTGTGCGAGTCCGATTCGTACTTGACCGTTTTTTTTAAAAAAGATAATGAAAAAGATAATAATTTTATCTAGACAATAGTCGAAATAATATCTCATTTGAATTTTTGCCCAGTAACAATCAAATCAGCTATGGTTCTTAGAAAACTGATTGGTGGTCCCAGTATATAATCGATGATAATGTCTCTAACCTTTTGTTAGTAGGTATTTTACCATGGTAACGAGACATTGCGAGAGACAATCCTATTAACTATGTTTGAATAAAGAGTTCTAGGTAATTCTCGGATTTTGGAACCTCGAACTCATGTCATATAGGACAAAGTTTAAATTCTATTTTTATTGGACCTAATGGGCACTTAAAAATTAACTTAGAATACTCAGAACTAAAGTTGGTACTTTAGTTTATTGATTGAAATTATCTCAAATTAGAAATTCAAGTATGGATAAACCTACATTCACACCGGAACACAATTAGCATCAATCTGTCTGTCAGCGCGTGGATAGGTGACACAGAACAGAAGAATACAGAGGGTGACCATCTTAACATACCGAGAAGGCACGAAGGAAGTGCCTTAGAAAGCACGTTTTCTTTAGATGGGAAATCATCCATGACTTCTCCCGCTCTAGGCGTATCGGGAAGGCGTGTCAGACTTTTACTGACTAAAACAACCCCCACCTATATTCCTTCTTTGCCTTGCTTCCAGAAACTCGAGTTTTCCTTTCGGAAACCAATCCATGGTCTTCGGCCCTACTGAGCCTCTACGGTTTTGCTGACATCTCTTTGAGGCGCGCGTGGAGCACCAGACTACCTATTGCTTGTCGACCGCAAGCCCAGTAAGCCTACGGTAGCTGAAAACTCGGGTTCGGGATCCCGGCTGCTTGGACGTGAGGAGGTCCATTACTTCACGCGTGCCACCACCTCTTTTTCTAGCATTAGGTAATGTTTCGCAGAAGGAGGCGACCGCCTGCCATTCCTCTTCGCTCCAGACTTGGAAAGCAGATTAAGACGTTGGTTTCAGCTGTTATAAAAAGATATTTGACAGTCGTTACGTTACATATAGTTAGAGCCAATATCCAGACTCTGACCGATAATCTGACACCAGTCTTTCCAAGGACTGTCACGTTAGGTACCTAGTTACTGAGTGTGGAGGCCAGTTAGATAGTCGTTCCAAGTGAAATACAGGTTCTCAGTCGAAACCGGTTAGAGTTGAAGCCGATCCCAATTTAGTTAGTACAAAGGTTAGGCTGACTGCTGTTGGTCTAGTAGTTAGTGACCCTGACTGCTATGCCGGAGGTCGTGGGTTCGATTCCCACCCAGGACAAATGTTTGTGCCATGAGCACGATCATTTGTTCTATGTCTGGGTGTAATTTTATCTATAATATGTATGTGTTTAGAAATATATAAGTATGTTTATCATTTGTCTAGTATTCATAACAAAAACTCTGCTTAGCTGGGGACTAGACGGCGTTGTGTGATAGTTGTGAATTATAAAAGAATCTTCCTGTCAGTGAGCTGAGAGCTGAAATAATAACAGAATGTTTCTATTACCATTACAATATCATAAAATATAAATTCGATGAGAATTCCGACTGTACGGGACTTATCATATGCGAGTCGGACTAGCACTTAGTCTTTTGATATGGTTTTGCTAGTCCATTACTTTTAACTTATTCTTGTCGAGTTCCAAGGACAGCTAAAAAACCACATTAAAACCTAATGTTGCCACGTTAAAAAAGTCATCTAAAACCGCCTCGTAAACCGTTTCAGAGACGAAGAACGCAAAAATTCCAAGACGCAAGTACATTTTAAATCAACTTAGTATTTTTTTGTGGCTTGCGAAACGCGAGAATAAATAAGAAATGTTCAGCTTTAACTGAAGTACTAGATTAACATAAGAGACGCGGTCTAGTTTACGTTGAATTTTGACGAAACTGAGTTTCATCGTGTTACACAAGGGCTTTCAAAATGACATGATAACGTACTGAGACGAGAATGTGTGCCTACGTAATGGATTTAAGATTTCTATAAGCAGTGCTTGCAAATAAATTGGATTTGAGTACAAAAAGTGAAACGGGTTTCATATGAAAATATCGCAGTATTCAAGAGAATTTAAGAAAATAAGACCTTTTTGTTTGAAAGTTTTGATGTAAATAAACGTTTAAGGGGTATAGTCCCGTGAACATCTGGCTGGAATTAAAGGCACACATACTCGTTCTGCCGCCCAGCTGCGCCCGAATAGAGCCCGCTGACCTTTAAATCCATTTTCTTTGCGAAATATTGATTGAAATGTACATTCTGAAGAACAATACCAGCAATTTTTTTGTATAAACATGTTTCTAAAGAGTAATGCCGTTTGAAAGCAGTAGGGAAAACAAGCGAAAAATATCATGTTGTTAAACTTTTTTTTGGCAAAAGTATTAATTAGTCTTTCGAAAAAATCATAATGTTGATAATGTTGTACATGAATCTATAATAAACATATATTTTTTTCAAACTTATTGACCTAGCCGTTACCGAAGACTAGGCTTCAGAAAGTCACTGTTTTATAGCACTGCTCGGGAGTTAGATAACTTAGAATCGGTATATTTTTAATATGTTTTCTAGTTTGGTAGGTACTATTGAATTGAAGTACAAAATAGTAACTTTGTTCCGGCTGATAAAGTCGTGTCTTCCGTGGGCAAAGTACTTGCCCACGGAATCACGATTTGGCTTTTTAGGGATCCTATTATTATCACTCCGGCGTCCGTCTGTCTGTCACCAGTCTGTATCGCATGAACCGTGATAGCTAGACCGTTGAAATTTTCACAGATGATGTGTTACTGTTGCCGCTAACAAAAAAATACTAAAAATTGAATATAATAAATATATCTAATAAAATAATTTAAGTGGGGCTCCCATACAACAAACGTGATTGTTTTGCCGTTTTTTTTGCTAAGGACGGTGCGGAAACCTTCGTGTGTGAGTCCGACTCGCACTTGACTGGATTTTTACTAAAGCGTGACTAAATAAAAGCAGATGGAAACCTGCATCGATACAGTCGTGTGCTGTAGTGACTAAATGATAAAAAATATTTATTTTGTAATTAAGTAATTGTAAAGTTTGTAATAATATATAGGTTTAAGAAAACACTTTTACACGTCAATTTTTTTTTCGTCTTTTTAAACTAGATGAGGCCGACTACCTGTGAAAGCTTGTTGATATGGTTGTATGCATGAATATTTTTTTTTTTTCAGTGGAGAAACCATCAACGACTGCTCCCGCTCTGGGTGGAACGAGAGGGAGTGTCAGACTTTTATTAACTAAAACTAACCTGTGTTCCTTCAGTTGCCTTTTGCGGATTAGGGCCATGATTACCCTTGTGAACAGTCCCTTATCTTGTTTGCATTGATGCAGTTGCGAATTACAAATACAACAAACAGCCAAATTAAGTAACTATGCAGCGGCGCGTTCATGGAACGCCCTACTGAATTAGTGCAAAAGGTCGCCGTGAGTGACCTCCCCACATTTACCGATAGCTTGAAACATTACATTTGCCGTTTTGTCCGTAACGTAAAAGAGAGTCGGCAGACTAATTCAACGATAGTGAGATTTTGTTTATTAATTTATTTGTTTTACTTTAATAAAAAACGGCTGATCGTCAATTACATTAGTTATGGAATGTATAAGTACACTTAACATTGCAATTTTTGGATTCCTCACAATGTCTTCCTTCACCATTTTAAGATCAGTGGTGATAAAAATAAAGTACACGAAGGTCGGTTTAAACCCACGACCCAGGTTTCGTAAGTCGGGCCCGTTACTACTGGGCCACTACGGCTCCTCCCCCTTCACCCCTTATATTTACGTTCTCAATCCATGTACATAGCGTACTTAGTCTGCTTTTATTTCACTTTAGCGTTCCGGTCGATAAAATTAAATGAAAATAGCACGTTAATTATAGTACACTAGCTTTTGCCCGCGGCTTCGATCGCATATATAAAATATAGCCTATGTTACTCAGGAATAAAGCAGCTTTCTAACAGTGAAAATATTTTTGCAATCGGACCAGTACTTCCAGAGATTACCTCCTACAAAAAAAAAAACATAAAAACAAAAAAAAAACTTTACCTCTTTGTAATATTAGTGTAGATATACCAAAAAAAAAAGCAACAAACAGCTGCGAGTCGGACTCGCGCACCGAGGGTTCTGTACAAATGTAAATAGTTCAATTACCGAACCGAGTCTCGAAGATTTTTCGATATGGCAAAAATTTAATTATTTTGTAGTGTAACTATTTTTCGATTTTCAGACTTTTTTCTTTACATGCCAACTATGAGACCTTTTTTCTTGCTAAAATTTAGGATTCTAGGAGTGTCAAAATTTGCACTTAAACGAAGCACAAATGGCCCGGTCTTTAGATTGCGTTGATTTAGAAATATGATTTTTTTATTACTCTAAGGAGTAACAGAGCTGAGTGTTTATATTAATTTCAACTAAATACCTCCACGCGTTCTTAAGAAAAAAGGGGTTTGTCAAATGGACAAACGGATAGACGGACAACAAAGCGATCCTAAAATGCTTCCGTTTTTGCCAACTAAGGTACGGAACCCTAAAAAACAAATAAAGAGCTATCATTTAAAGACAGCAAAGAACACTAAAACAAAACTAAGTGCTATAAGGACTTAACTGTACCAGGATTCCATGTAAGTAAAACACAAAATTCAAACGAACATCTTCAGTGATACGGCTTTTACGACTCAGAAAATCAACTCATTAGAGAGAGTGTAAGCCCTTATGTAAGACACTTGTAGATAAGGACTTCTCTTAACGACGTAGCCGTCTAGTCGATACAGTACGTTTCCGAGGGAAGATATCAGGCTTGTTGTGAAATCACTAGGTGGGTCGGATGTTATAGGAGGGTATACATGTGTAGGGATTTAATTAATGTTTGTTCTTGGGGTAAGTTGTGATGGTTTATATCAGAATCCTGATATGTGTTTTGTAAGAATTCATGCTGATGGTACTAAATAATAAATTATATTTGTTTTGCAAATAGGTTTTTTAAAAACACTTTTACACGTCAATTTTTTTGTCAATTTAAACTAGATGAGGCCGGTGTTTCCTAGCTGAGTACCCTGAGAAGAAACACCGAAACAAACTCAAGGGTCAAAGTCTCTTTTAAAGTCCATGCAGCAAACATGTGATGGTCAAATCATATGAGAACCATGCAGATTGGAGTCTGAGATGGTCTTTTGAAGAAAGAACCACACATTCTGAGCGGACCTGTCCAGTCAGTGCAAGCATTTGTCAGTATTCGTATAGCTCAATTCAGAACTACTAAGGAGCTCAACGACTTGACGAACATTACCAAAGAAAGGACATTTGGGTACTGGTAAAGATATTTTGAGATAATTTTCATGCATAATACGTTAGGTTTTTCTTTCTTTCTGACCTGGTAATCTACATTGTAAGGAAACATATTTGAATATTACGTGTGACCTTACACATTTATTATTGGAAAAACGAGAGTGGTTCCTAATCCTATCGCTTATTTTGGACGCCATAAGATTAAGTTATGATAAACTCTTACAAACCACACATCCTACTAAAAGCGTGGTAATCCGAAATGGTAATATTTCAACTGGTTTGGGGCAACGTCCTCATGTAAATATGCTGACAACGTGTTTTCCTATTTGTCAGCCCGCTGGCAATGTGTCAAGATATAGTACATCTTACTGACTAACCAGACCTTTTTAATCCATTGTCTAGTTATTACTGCTCAACCTACCATGCTACCGCTACTTCACATAGCATAGCATAGCATATTCAGCCTTTTAATGTTCCCACTGCAGGGACTCATGCCTCCTCTCTCTAGGAGAGGGAGTAAAGTATCCCATACTAACGTGATTATGACGTTATTACACATCTTTCTCTAGAAATTTTGGAAACACAATGGTTATTATCTAGGTTTCTTTTGAAAACAAAATATAAACTTCTGTAAAACCAATCCAGTAAAGACCTTTGAAAATCTGCTATATTGCAGAAATTTTACGTGAACTTTGGCGTTTCATATTCATTTCATGTCATATATATTTCATTTCATATAACCTCATAAATAAAAAAGTAATTAAAACATATTAACAGAAACCTTGCACGTTAAATCTAGATTCTGAATGACAATTTTTTTTTACAACAATTGTAAAAGTTAAAAAGAAAACATTTGTTTAGAATTGAGAATTGTATTGACTAAATCCACCTGTGTCCTTCAGTTGCCCTTTAGTTCCAGAACGACGGTATCTCTTTAGAAAATCTCGTGTCCATAGCATCGGCCCTACTTAGCCCCTTTATACCTATGATCTCATTTTCAGTCACATAAACTGCATTATTTTATGTTTCAAACAATTCTTCAACAATCACGGTATACCGCTATAAACTTAAACCTCCCTTTACAAAGGACGTCTGTCTCCGTGAAATATGATAGAAAATCTCTCCCATCAAAAAGTTCCTAATAGAATAATTTCTCCTCAAACATTGTAGAGTTCTGAGGAGTTGCGTCCCGGCTCATCCTCAACAAAGGATGTTATAAAGTGTCTCCGCCAAGAAACTTGGGTACAATTAATCATATTAAGTGGCCATCGACATCTTTGGCCAAGACATCGTGATTTCCACTCAGAAATTCGGCGAAAAAATCGTTGAGATTTTTCAAGGATGAGCTCAGAAACCCTCCAGCGTTTGTCATTGAAATATAAAATATTTAGCAAGTTTTCTTTTTTATTGCTGCTATTAAAATGTTTGATTTATTGTCGGAGTTAATAAATGTTTCATTATAGATTGGCTGTCGCTACGGTGAATAAATTTTACTAAAATATTCAACGATACCACTTCTTTAAGAAAAAAAAAAACCGGTCAAGTAGTAGCCTAATTCCGCCTTGCCACTCGGACTACCAGGCGTACGGCGATGCGCCACCGGTACATGGTGGACATCCCAGCAATACGCATAAAACGTTTTGGGAACACATTCATTGTGTGTACAGCTAAGGAGTGGAATTCCCTGCCGGAGTCTGTGTTTCTCGATAGCTACAACCCGGGAATCTTTAAGTCAAGAGTAAATATGTTACTTTTTTTTTTTTTAATTGATATAAACCAGCGCTTGACTGCGATCCCACCTGATGGTAAGCAGTGATGCAATACTTCTAGGTAAGTGTGCTCCATCTTCGACCACATCGTTCCTTTCCATCAGGTGAGATAGCGGTCAAGCGTGAACCTATCAACAATAAAAAAATGCGAGTTGGACAAGGCACCGAGAATACCGTACAGAATTACCTATATAAGTATAGTTCATTTCACGAATCGATTCTTGAATTTTTTGGAGTCGAAATACAGTAATTATTTTGTGATGTACAGCTTTTATTTTTAGTTTTAGGTACACAAAAGCAAAAGTTTACTAAGTTTTCTTATGCCCAGACCTAGCTACTTGCCAAATTTCAGGATTGTTAATGAACAGTAAATACCCTATTTTTTTAATTTCTTTTTTCGGTGGGAAAATCATCCAATGACATCCTCCGCTCTTGGGCGGAGCGAGAGGGTTTGATTTTTTTACTGGTCCAAGCAAACACTTGATATATTTGATATTAATTTCAATTTAATACCTCCATGCGTTCCTGAGGAAAAGGGTCTTGACAGACTGATAGCAAAGTATTATAACGGCTCCGTTTTTACCGACTGAGCTACAGAATCCTAAAAAAGGTCGAAATAAAAAAGACAACTAACTACTTCCACAAATAGGTAGGCATGTGTATGAGTTATCCCAACATCCATTTGATTACGTACTTCCAGTGAAGATCTTTTCTTGGGAACGGGTAGGAACGAGTATATCAACTAAGCACGTCCTAAGTGTTTCCATTTCGGTTATTTGGTGTTTGCCTAGCTAATGCGTAAAGTGGGTACAGTTTACCTTTCAGTTTGAAGACACATTTGTGCTACATTTACTGTTCATGACCATGACATTTTCGGATTATATAATATATAGGCACTATTTGTGAGTGTATTAGTTTAATTTTGAAAAAATTTGGGAGATTTCTCAAGTGTTATATATTGGCGAGGGGTTCGCCGATATTTATCTCGGCTTGAAGCATTGACGCTTTTTTTTTGAGGTGGAAAATCATCAAATAACTTCTCCCGCTCTGGGTGGAGCGAGAGTGAATGTCAATGTCAGTTGCTGAATAAAAGCCAACTGTGCTCCATCAAACATCCCTTCTTTTATTGGAACAGTAAGACCTTCACAAATTGTTTGCGTACAAAAATAGCTACATTAGTTAGCAACTGTGTCGCAGCTATAAACGCTCACCTCCACGAGGAAGATGACAGCGTTCCATTTTCAAAATATAAAATCAAAAAAACTACGTTTTTGATTTTCTGTTTTGAAAATGGAACGCAACAAAAAACAAAATAACAAATTACGTACTAAAGATTACAAAATATTAGATTTTTCCGAATCGCAACATATGCGATTCGGAAAACTCCGAATGGACATTGGAAATCGAACTAGGTACTTACATAGCTAAGTTTGCACGGAACGCGACTCTGATTTTCACTTGACCAGTTTTTTAAAGTGGAAAGTTATCAAATTACTCCTCTCGCTCTTAGTATAGGGAGAGGGATTGTCAGACTTTTACTGACTAAAACTCGCTTGTGTTCCTTCAATTGCCCTGTGTTGCTAGGCCGCGGTAACTCTTTCGAACAACCCCTATCCCAAATTCTAATCCCTGATGTTATCTCTACACTCCAGAACCACAGAACAGCATTATTTCACATTCGGAATATGGAAAACAAATGAGGATGTAGGACCTTCGTAATTTATAAAACCTCATTTCTATTAGCCATTTCGTCGCGGCTACGTATATTAGATACTCGTATTACATCAGATATGTCAACGTCACCTGCATGCGGTACTTTGGAATACTTAATAGCTACACGTCTATGCGACCGACAGAAATAAAAGAGGATGGCTTTTCGGGTAATCTTCATACGAGTACAAATTTCATCTTCTCCTCTCTTCAAAAGTTCACTTCTTGTGTAGGAGCTCTAACTGCGGGCTCTGAAATGCAAAGCGCAACTAAAGGATCACCGGTTGGACTTGCGGACGACCAGCAATGGGTAGCTCACCGTCCAGCCGTCCGGTAACTGTGCGGACTGAGTTCGAGTCGTCGACGGTGCGTAGTGTTCCACGCGCGCCTCTCAGAGGTGTCAGCAAAATTGTAGGAGCCCAGCAGAACCGAAGCCTCATCGTGGTTTTGGGATGCAAAGGGCAACCGAAGGAATATAAGTGTGGTTTTAGTCAGTAAAAGTCTGACACTCCCTCCCACTCCATCCTAGAGCGAGAGAAGTCATTAGATGAACGAACCTTAAAAACAAGAATTGTGATTCTTGTTTTAGTTCAGTAAAAGTTTAGACGCCGGGATTCCGATCCCGATTTCTAGCCACCGTAGGCGCGGGTTTGCGGCGAGCAATGGGTATCTCGCCGTCTGACGGTCCGGTAACCGTTCGGACCAAGCCCAAGTCATCGACGGCGCGTTCTGTTCCACGCGCGTCTCAAGGAGAAGTCAGCAAACCGTAGAGGCCCAGCAGGTTCGAATCGATTTACACCAAGAGTGTTTTTTTTCGTACGTGTAACTTATATTGCCCTATCGAGATCTGGTTTCGGAGAAAATCAAATCACCTAAAACAGCCTCCTAATGTACTTAGACTTTACAAATATTTCCAACTTCTACGCTAACGAAGTTGCGGACAAGAGCTATTGATTATAATAAAACAAAATCAATAAAAAAAAAGTCGCAGGAAAAACATAGTTATATTATAATTAGCCCGTAGTGTCCACGGTTGGGCAAAGGCTTTCCTGTATTTTCCAATGTTCGGGCATCAACCCTGTGTTTCACGGGCCCAGAGCTCGTTAGACATGTGGCAGTTTTTGATTTAAAAAAAATATACTTGTTCAATATTATTTGGAAACTAAACAATGCCGCTAGCGTAGATACACGTGTCAAAGAATTAGGCCAGCAAAAATAATCATGACATTGTTTCAATGACAACCTGTATTATTCTATTTACTGTGTATCTAGGTCCGTAACCGGTGAAAGAAATAAAACAATATTTGTAAGGAATAACAAAACTGTTCTAAGAGATTTGATTTGTTTATTTAATCATTATAGACCAAGATCCCAGAGCTGTCAGACAGGATGTTTAGGGGATGTTTGGTCAACTACAATTTGTCTGACTAATGAAATATAACTTTGCAATAGTTACCTTAATAACATATTTAAAATCAGACATGTAAAAATAAGTAAAGTTTATTTACTTTTTGTGGAGCATTAAAGCCTCTGACAGAAGTTTTGGTCCATGGAAAGTGTCTGACACTTATAATACTACTTTAGAATAATATTCTACAAAACATATATAAAATCAGCCATAAAACATTAAGTTAAGTAACTCGTTATTTTTAGTTCCCTTTCTCACCTCGTACCTGCCAAAGTTCCCCAAGGGGGAGCTCCACAAGTACACAGGTATTCAAAGCACATGAGATGCTACTGAGAACCTAAGGTTTCATCCATGTGAAAATAAGTTATGTCTGACAGCTCTGGGATCTTAGTATATTACTTATTTACAAATATATAAAAATACTAATCAAACTATAATAACACTAAAACAAAAACCTGGTCAAGTGCGAGTTGACTCGCTTTTCCGCATCGCTATCGATTGGTAATGTGCCGAAGAGTCTGGCGGTTTAGCCACACTGTATGGCAAAGCTCATCCCCTGTCAAAGATAAAAGCTAGCCCTTGTGTTACGCGAAGTGTCAACAAGGCGTTTAGACAGATATTTTGGGTACTCGGACCCCATGAGTCGAGATTGTATATGAATGAAATGAAACTGTGTTTATATAAATAAGTTTATTATTTATTGAAAACTAGCTGACCCAGCGAACTACGTATCGCCTAACAGTCAATGAATGTTGTGTATCTATCGATATAGTCAACCGATTGCGATGAACGAAAGACTAAGTAATATATCAAGTTTCACACAATTTTGATATATAAAAATTATCTATATCGATTTCGTAAATTTTATGTGATGCGCGCACAACTTAAAACAAAAAAAAAAACAACACAATTTCACGCCTGTTATTTCCGACAGGGGTAGGTACCCGTAGACCGATTATGCTGAGTACTATAAAACTACTACCACTACTACTAGTACTAGTTCCTGCAAAATTGATGCTATTTTATTGTACTATTTCTATTCTGTTCTATTCTGCTGTATACTATATACATTGGAATCAACCTAATGACATGAACAGACCGCCAATCAAAACTTTATATTGCTCCAACAAAATTTCATTCCATAAAACCGTATTAAAGTTTTTTTTTTAATTGGTATAAACCAGTGCTTGACTGCGATCCCACCTGATAGTAAGCATACAGACCTGGCCCTGAGACCTGGTGGTATAGTGACAGGTATAGGAAGCCTAGTTAGTCTTGTAAACAATCATGGCGGTAACTCCCCTCTTTGAGGAGTGGCTGGAGCGGCAACACGGCGTCCTCACCTACCGCATGACGCAGGTCCTCACCGGACATGGCAAGTTCGGGAGGTTCCTGCATCGGATTCAGGCGGGAGCAACGCCCGAGTGTCATCACTGTGCGGACCACCCAGAGGACACGGTGGAGCATACGGTGGAGGTGTGCCCCGCTTGGGCGGAGCACCGCCGTGTCCTCGTGGAGGCAATTGGTGGCAGCGACCTTTCGCGTCGGGCCCTGGTTCAGGCTATGGTCCGAAGCGAGGAGGAATGGCAGGCGGTCGCCTCCTTCTGCGAAGCAGTAATGCTAGCGAAGGAGGAGGCTGCACGCGTGAGGGAACGAAGGCCCTCACGCCCTAGCCGCCGTAATTCCGACCCCGACTACCAGCCACGGTAGACACGGGCTTGCGGACGTCGAGCACTGGGTAGCTCGCCGTCCGGCTGTTCGGTAATTAACCGGACCGAGCCCAGTCGTCAACAGCGCGTAGTGATCCTCGCGCTCCTCAAAGAGATGTCAGCAAACTGTAGGGGCCCAGCAGAGCCAATGCCCGGTAGCTAGGACCGCGGAGAATTTCTGAAAGGGAAACCCGTAGTCCTAGAACGCAAAGGGTAATTGAAGGATACAGGTGTGGTTTTAGTCAGTAAAAGTCTGACACGCCCTCCCGCTCAACCCAGAGCGCGAGAAGTCATTTTGATGATTTCCCACCTTAAAAAAAAAAAAAAAGTTAGTCTTGTAAAGGATGTTAAAACGTTGTTCCTGCGTCTAGTGACCCCTGGTAACGTCGGATTGCCATCCCATCCAACTAAGAAAGCAAGTGAATAGAGAGTGCAACTGTATTTGCACACACTTGTGCACTATAATAATCTTCTAGGCTTTTAGCTCTGCCCAGAGCAAGAGAAGTCATTGGATGATTTCCACCCTTAAAAAAATGGCTTAGGGGAGGCCTATGGCCAGTAGTGGACGTCTTTCGGCTTAATTGATGATGATGGTAATAACTATCCTCTAACGAGATAACCTGAAAAGCCTCGTACATTCACAGTTCAGTTAGTTTAGCTACGTTTTACTCAATACATTTTGAATGAACTAACATTGTTAAGAGTCAAACCCATTTATCATGATACGGGCGAATCCGCTACGTGAAAATATTTAATGAAAAAACCTTTTTTGCTTCGACCGCTGTACGATCGGGTGGGTGCAGTATTTTTTATCGCGAACTGTATTTAAATCGTGTTCCTGTTAATGCTCTGATGGTATGTTTTTGAAGTTTGAAAGGATAAATTTGACAATCTGTTACGTGGACATAAAAGCATTATGGTTGATCTGAATGTGATCCGTTTCAGTAGCTATATTGCACTTCATGCTTAATAAAGTTGGTTTTCCAGGGCCACAGTGTCTCTTTTGAACGATTTCGAAACCCTGACAGGGACAAATTTGATGCTTATGTATTCTCAGTATTGCGATGATTGTAAAGAGTATAATATTAGTTTTAAGCTGTGAAAAATTCTAAGTCTTTGGTACTACAAATAAAATAGATGGGTGGTGCAAGTATTAGTAACAAATATTAGTATTTAGTTATAGTTAACATTAGTGCAAATATTAGGGCCGACGCTGCATTACGCGGTCGCCCGCGAGTGCACCGTCGCGGCTCACCGCGCGGGCACCCGTCGCGGGCAGTCGCGCCCCGCGCCTGTTTTGCTACGTAATAATAGATTAAAGTTCTCTATCGCCACGACTGCATGAACACCGTTAAAGTTGAACTAGTGACACTGCGCAGGTAATAATCTGGTTTGCGCTACGGGGACCGCCCGTATAACGCAGCGTTGGTCCTTAGTATTTAGTTACAGTTAACATAAATTATCTATCCATATAATACCTTTATATAAAAGGAAAACCTAACTGAATAACATATTAGCGTATAGCCAAAATTACTGGGTCTAGGCACGTGAAATTTTGCTCAAGGCTTTTTTTTATGATGTAGGCAAGCAATAAGAAGTGGTTTTTGGAAATTCAACTTTGAAGGGTTTGAAAAAGGGAGAACTTTGTATGCAACATTAAATTTTGGATGTTGCCATACTTGAAGCTTAGCATAAATAGTAACCCAAATAAATAAAAAAGTTTGCCATTATTCATTTTTTAAAAGTACCTTTTTAAAAAGATTTAGGGGTGTTAAACGTTGCATGGGACAATCTTATTCCCTGGGTTAAAAAACGTGAAAACTTCAAAATACGGTTTGAGGGATGTTTACAAAAACATTCTTGCGAAAGTTTGACTAAAAAGAAACTGGGCAAGTGCGAATCGGACTCGCGCCCTGAGGTTTCCGTACAAACTTACCTATGTAAATAGTTCAGTCCTGGAATGGAGTCTCGGAAGAACAACAAATTTACTGTTTTCAGATTTATTCCTATACTTATTCTATAAGACCTTGCTTTATGCCAAATTTCAGGATTCTGGGTCAACGGGAAGTACCCCATAAATTTTGCCGAGCAGGTTCGGGCGGGCCCCATCCGCGCTGACAGCACGAGCATGCGAGCCGTGACGGTTAGCTGCCCCGTGTCGGCGGCCAAGACCATCACCGGGGAGGGCCGACGGCTTCTGGTAGGCTGGGTTTCCGCGCAGGTGAAATTGCTGGAGCCCAGACCTCTGCGGTGCTATCGCTGCCACGTGGGGCACCACGTGGGTGCCTGTTGCACCGCGGAGGTGGACCGCAGTGACCGCTGCTTCCAGTGCGGTCAGCCCGGTCACAAGGCGGTTGAATGCCATGCAACGCCGCACTGCTACTCATGTGCGGCGGCAGGCAAGCCGGCCGACCACCGGGCTGGGAGCAGGTCCTGCGACCCCCCCGCCAAAGCCAAGGGCAAAGTCCGGAGGCCCATCCACCCCGATGTCCTCACCGCCGCAGCCTCGTCTTTGGCTGCCGCCGCTGTCACCGCTGCGACCACCGCGGCAGGGTCCTCACATGGGGCTCGGGAGGAGACTGTAATGGACTGTTAAATACGGCTCCATTACGTCTCCTCCAGGCGAATATCAACCACTGCGCCCCCGCTCAGGATCTGTTGCTCCAAAGCATGGCGCAGTGGTCGATCAATATCGCCGTGGTCTCCGAGCCGTACTATGTCCTGCCCAGGGGAGACTGGGTTCAGGACCTGAACGGCTCGGTGACCCTAATTTCGTCGGCCGCTGCTGGTACTCCGTCCCTCGAGGCCGTCACGAGGGGGCGGGGTTGCGTGGCAGCACGGTTCGGGGACATTGCCGTGGTAGGCGTCTACCTGTCCCCGAACAGAACTCTGGCCGATCTCCACATCTCCCTTATGGAGCTGAATGCCGTCGTCGCTAGGTTTGGTTCCCTCCCACTGGTCGTTTGCGGGGACTTCAATGCCAAGAACCTGGCTTGGGGTTCTCGGTTCACGAACCAGCGGGGTCGGATGGTAGAGGACTGGGCCCTGGAAACAGGCCTGGTCGTCCTAAACCGGGGTTCTGTCCCCACGTGTGTGCGGATGCAGGGCGAGTCAGTGGTGGACATATCGTTTGCCAGCCCTGCTCTGTCACCGCGTGTCGTCGACTGGCGCGTCATGGAGGGGGTGGAGACGTACTCAGACCACCAGTACATTCGGTTTGACATCTCCACCCAGACCTCAAACGCGCCGGTCCAACAGACCCCGTGTGGTCCGCGTTGGGCGCTGAAGCAGCTGGACCGGGAGCTCCTCCTGGAAGCCGCGATGGTACAGGCCTGGGTGCAAGCACCGAACAGGCCTGTCGACATTGACGTCGAGGCGGAATGGTTCCGGGAGGCCATGTCACAAATTTGCGACGTGGCAATGCCCCGAGTTCGGCCAGGACGTGCCCGGCGCCAGGTGTATTGGTGGTCGCCGGAGATTGCGGTACTGCGCAATGCATGCAATGCCGCGCGGCGCCGGTACGCCAGACACCGCAGTCGCCGCATCCGCCCGTCGGATGCGGAGGCCAGAGAGGCGGAGCTGTACGAGGGATACAGAGTGGCAAAGCGCACCCTCCGAGCGGAAATAAAGCGGGCCAAGTTGGAGGCCCGCAACGTGTGGCTGGGGACTCTGAACGGAGACCCGTGGGGACGCCCCTACAAGGTGGTGCGGGAAAAACTCCGCCCCTGGGCTCCCCCACTCACGCAGAGTCTCCGGCCCCAGATTGTGGAGGGTGTGGTGAGCACTCTGTTCCCTGCGCGAGGGGAACACTCTCCCCCGCTCATGGCTCCGCCACCAGCGGTGTCTAACGCGGATCACGATGGCGACGATGACGACAATGCTCCAGAGGTGACCGAGGTAGAGATGAGTGTGGCGGTACGAAGGCTGAGTGCCAAGAATACCGCCCCAGGACCCGACGGCTTGCCTGGGAAAGCCTGGGTCCTGGCCATGGAGGCTCTCGGGTCTCGATTAAGAGGGCTCTTCAGCGCATGCATGGAGAGGGGCCGAATCCCACTTCGCTGGAAGACGGGGAAACTGGTCCTTATCGCGAAGCCGGGGCGCCCTGCGGACTCTCCGTCCGCGTACCGGCCCATTGTGCTGCTCGACGAGGTGGGCAAGCTCTTTGAAAGAGTAATTGCAGACCGCCTCGTCGCGCACCTAACACGGGTGGGGCCGGATCTGGCGGACGGCCAGTTCGGCTTTCGCAGGAGGCGCTCCACGGTGGACGCCATCATGCGCGTGCGAGCTCTCACGACGGGGGATGCGGTGTCCCAGGGCAGGTGTGTCGTGGCGGTGTCATTGGACATCGCTAACGCCTTCAACTCCCTGCCCTGGAGTAGCATTAGGAGGGCACTCCGGTATCACCGGGTGCCCGACTACCTCTGTCGTGTGATCGAGGCCTACCTTTCGGACAGGTACATCATCTACCCTGGTCACCAGGGAGAGTGGAAACGGCGAGAGATGTCGTGCGGTGTTCCGCAGGGATCGGTACTAGGACCGCCCTTGTGGAACATCGGCTACGACTACGTGCTGCGCGGCGACCTCCCTGACGGGGTCAGCGTGGTCTGCTACGCAGACGACACGCTGGTCCTGGCTCAGGGAGACTCGTACCAGGCGGCGGTCGAATTAGCGACACGCGGGGTTGCGATGGTCGTTGATAGGATCCAGCAGTTGGGACTCGAGGTGGCGCTGCAAAAGTCTGAGGCCATGTGTTTTCACGGCCCTCGGAGCGCGCCGCCTCGGCGCTCCCAATTAACGGTAGGAGGAGTTCACATCGGCGTCGGGTCGACGATGAAGTACCTGGGACTCGTCCTCGACAGCCGGTGGAATTTCGAGGAGCACTTCCGACGTCTGGCTCCCAAACTGAATCGGAATGGGGCTGCCCTCAAGCGGCTCCTGCCCAACCTCGGGGGTCCAGACGCCTCCTGCCGGAGGCTCTACGCAGGCATCGTCCAGTCCATGGCCCTTTATGGGGCGCCGGTGTGGGCGCCGTCACTGCGAAAGCGACCGGCGGCCCAGCTGAACGCGTGCCAGAGGGTCATGGCCATACGGATGGTGCGGGGATACCGCACTGTTTCCCGCGAAGCGGCGAGCCTCCTTGCTGGCCAGCCACCATGGGACCTGGTGGCAACAGGCCTTGCACGCATGCACGATCTGCGCGTCGGGGCGAAACTCCGCTGCCACGACAAGTTGCGGCATGGCGGACAGAGCTCCGGCGAGGTCTCATGGTGGAATGGCGACAGCGACTATCGCAACCCAGTGCTGGGCACGCCATAATTATGGCGGTAATTCCCCTCTTTGAGGAGTGGCTGGAAAGGCAACACGGCGTCCTTACCTACCGCATGACGCAGGTCCTCACTGGACATGGTAAGTTCGGGAGGTTCCTGCACCGGATTCGTGCGGAAGAAACGCCCGGGTGTCACCATTGTGCGGACCACCCGGAGGACACGGTGGAGCACACGGTGGAGGTTTGTCCCGCTTGGGCAGAGCAACGCCGTGTCCTCGTGGGGGCGATCGGCGGCGGCGATCTCTCGCGCCGGGCTTTGGTACAGGCCATGGTCCGGAGCGAGGAGGAGTGGCAGGCGGTTGCCTCCTTCTGCGAAGCAGTAATGCTAGCAAAGGAGGCGGCCGATCGCGTGAGGCAACGGTCCTCACGCCCCAATCGCCGCCGGGATTCCGATCCCGATTTCCGGCCATCGTAGGCGCAGGCTTGCGGACGGCGAGCAATGGGTGGCTCGCCGTCCGACCGTCCGGTAACCGTCCGGACCGAGCCCAAGTCGTCGACGGCGCGTGCTGTTCCACGCGCGCCTCAAGGAGATGTCAGCAACTGTAGGGGCCTAGCAGGGTCGAAGCCTACTGGGGCCAAGGGTCTGATTCTGAAAGGAAGACTCGGCCCTGGTACGAAAGGCAACGAAGGAACAGGAGTGGGTTTTTAGTCAGTAAAAGTCTGACACTATCTCCCGCCCCGCCCAAGGGCGGGGGATGTCATAAGATGATTTTCCCACCGAGAAAAAAAAAAAAAAAAAACCCCATAAATTTTGATTTCCTCCGAAGTATCTTTTTGTCTCGTTAACTTACAAGTTTGATTTTTTTTTACAGTTTCAAGAATCCACACACTTGAGTATATGGTTTTAATTTTAACTTGATACTTCCGCGCGTTCCTGAGATAAAGGGTCTGACAGACAGACAGACAGACGGACGGACAACAAAGTGATCCTATAAGGGTTCCATTTTTTTTCCTTTCTTTTGAGTTACGGAACCCTAAAAACGAAAAATATCTGTCCAACACATTTCCCGGCTTCCCACATACCAATGTCAGCACATAAAAAATTAAAACACACGAAAACGTGAAGGATACGTATCGTTGTGGTAAAGTGAATTTTCCGGTGATATTGAACGCGTGGGCCATTGCCCCGGAACAGGCCGCCATACCGAGCGAGCCGCAGAGCGTTGCGGCCGCTCCGATGTTGGCAGCGAGAGATTTGGCTGGATATTAAAAAGGGAATTACTTACACTTCATAATTATACTATATATAGAGTTTGTCATGCTCACTCAAATGTCTCGCTGATGGTGGCACGTGTTATTGGGTCATTCAGTTCCCTTCAAAATGGTTGAGCTGAGTGAGGCTGATGCACGCGTCATGCTCGTGAACGGGTGCCGTCAGTTGAGACTGGTCATCTCTTAGCTGCCAGTGACTTAATTCAATTTCTATTCTTTTTAATTAGTTTATTTTTTATTTTTTATGTTAATTATTATTACTTATCTACATTGTGCTCACTATTAGAAGCGACAAGAAATATGTAACCAAGATTTATGTAACTCATAATATGATTTAAAAGAGTGTCCATGGAGTTTCTTGCACGTTCTTCTCCATAGAGCTCTACGCTTAGGAACGTGCAATTTAGCTTCACTTGTATTTTTTTTTTGACTGACCGACATTTTGACAATTCAAAAGTGCCTGTAATTGGTCTATTTGAAATAAACGTTTCTGATTTCTGATAACTATATTTTGACGGCGGGCTTGGCACTACGGTTGAGCGGTTGGTATGCTGCGCTACGTCTAGAACAGATATTTGTTTGGCCTAGTCTGGGTGAACGCAAAATAAATGGAGTAATTCTTTTCCATGCGCGCCTTAGGGAGATGTCAGCAAATCGTAGGGGCCCAGCAGGGTCGAAGCCTACTGGGATCACGGGTAGTGTGAAAGCGAAACCCGGGGCCCCGGGACGAAGACAAAGAAGGAAGAGGAGAGGGATTTTAGTCATTATATTTTTTATTAGATTTGTCATTATATGATTTTACCATCTAAAAAAAAAGTGTATGCAAATAATTCCAAGCGAATAAGTATATACCTATATGTAATGGCAATGGATCTGCTATTACTAAGGACGAAACACGCGTTTCCTTTTCTGAAATTCCCGGTGATCCTAGCGGGTATCACATTATGTGAATTTGATTGGGAGATAATAGGTTGGCTATAGTTATAAAGGGCAATGGAAAGGGCTAGGAATTTCCTTGCGTGATCGCATCAGGAATGAAGATATCCGCAGGAGAACTAAGGGCGGCGACATAGCCCGAAGAATCGCCAAACTCAAGTGGCAGTAGGCAGGGCACATTGCTCGTAGAAAGGAATCGATGGGGCCGAAAGGTTCTAGAGTGGCGACCGCGCACCGGTAAACGCAGCGTTGGAAGGCCTCCCACAAGGTGGACTTATGATGAGATGAGAGTCGCGGGAATGCGGTGGATACGAGATGCACAGAACCGTTCGTTGTGGTTACACTTGGGGGAGGGCTATGTCCAACAGTGGACGTCCTTCGGCAGAAATGATGATGATGATGATGATAATTATAATTAGACACGGTGTCTTCAATTCTATTTTAAGACTAACAGGCAAAACCTTAATCGTGATACTTCGACTTTGACCACATTTTTTGAAGTGAGAAATCCCCCAAAGATTTCTAACGCTCTAGGGTGGAGTGAGAGGGCGTCTCAGACTTTTACTGATTAATTCATTAAACTCCAACGCCAGCATTCGCTCGCTCATTGTCTTACTATTGTGTCTCTAATTACGGTACTCAAAAGGAAAACATACCTTTCCTTCAGTTGCCCTTTGCGTTCAAGGACCGTGGGTTTTCGCGGAAAGATTATAAGAAGCCTATGATAATTACCCCAGAAGAATCTGCCAACGCATCCGCAAGCATGAAGATATCCACAGCAGAACCAAGAAAACTACTACAACTACACATAGCCCGAAGAATTGCGAAACCTAAGTGGCACTGAAAGATTCTGGAGTGGCGAACGCGTATCGGAAAGAACAGCATCGGCTTTGCTGGACCTCTGTGGGTTTGCTGACATCTTTAAGAGCCGCTAACCCGAGGTACATTTTCATACAACCGCTCTTACGTGATTATGATGTTATTCCACATCTCTCTCCAGATATTTTGGATACACAGGTATCTTGTGGATATTATCTAAGCTTCAATAGAAATCAAAACATAAACTTGTGCAAAACTAATTCAGTAAAGACCTCTATTTTTGTGAGTTGATAGAAAATAGACTTTCGCGTTGGTATCTTTTCTATAGCGCATGCAAATGCGACTAACGCGCGACAGCATCGCTACAAAAAGTCGCCATGGGCGAACGGCCTTAGAGTCAGAAAAGCATTAAGCACAGAAAGAAGCTATAGCTAGAAATATAAAATTTCTCAGGAATTATAATGAAAAATGGGTAAACAGCTTCAATTTCCAAATTGTTTGCTCAGCATGCAGTAGCGAGTATTATTAGAATAGCCGCCGACTCGTCCATGCGGAACAAACTGCTGACAAAACGTGGGCGACCCCTGAAATATTGGCCACTGCACATTATGCACATTACGTCGCATACTGAAATATATGTCCTACTGAAATAACAGATGTCGGGATTAACTTTCAGTTTAGATTTGTAGCGACATCTATGGAGCCACATATGAACTTAAACTACGAAATCCTGCATCGCACAATGAGGTTTCTCCACGCGATTCGAACGTATACAACATCTCGAAATCATCTCTCGGGCAGTTGCTCAGATCAGACATGTGGTCCGAGGACTCTCTCTTTTCAACGGAGGTATGTGGGTAGAGTCCCACATACCTGTTCCGCATATCTCCAAAGATTCATAGTATCCATGACAGACCTCGAAATAGTCTCATCGGCAGCGAATAAGACGCTATTACTAATAACATTCGTGCTAACGCAATGTGCGCTGCGGGATTCTGATCCCGATTTCCGGCCACCGTAGGCGCGGGCTTGCGGACCGCGAACAATGGGTAGCTCGCCGTCCAATCGTACGGTAACCGTCCGGACCGAGCCCAAGTCGTCGACGGCGCGTAGTGTTCCACGCGCGCCTTAAGGAGATGTCAGCAACCGTAGGAGCCCAGCAGGGTCGAAGCCTACTGGGGCCATGGGTGATGCGCAAGAGTTCCTTGGCCCTGGAAAAATAGCAAAGACAGAACAGGAGTGGCTTTTCAGTCAGTAAAAGTCTGACACTATCTTCCGCTCCGCCCAAGACCGGGGGATGTCATTAGATGATTTTCCCACCCAAAAAAAACCTTTGGGGAATGAAGAGCTAAACAAGATGGAGTACTCAGTCGCAAACGCACGACCCTGGTGAATAGGACACGAAAACACTCGTCGGACTAATGCAACGCAAGCGATAAAGGGTTAAATTTTATGAAACTTCCCATAAATCACAATAATGCTTCTTCAAAACAGTTAAATACTCAGTACTCAGCGCATATTATTTCAACTTTATTACAATTAATATTCACGTTCGAGCTGAACGCACGCGTCAGAGCGTAAGAGATAACTGATAGTCAAAATAAACCGCCATTTTGTTATATTTATCGTTTGTTTAAACTGCTTCGTTATGCCGAAATTCAATTTGAGAGGTAATCAGGCGCTATTGTGTTTCTTTAGTCAATACAAAATTATGTGATGTTTAGAAATCTGATCTCTTTTGTTATTTGCCCTGATTGAGTTTTGAATTGTTGGTTATTGAGAGATATGATTGTTAACAATAATAAATGCGACTACCTTCTGAGTTCAAGTCTCTGCCTTTGATACTGTCATGTCTTTGTTTATGTGTAAAATTCGTCAGTAATGATAATTTTATATAATTAATAATAAAAGCGGTAGTTGTCTAATGGTAATAACCCCGACTTACGAGTTGAAGGGGTATTGCTTTGTGTAATTTATTTCATCACCACTGCTCTCAAAATGGTGAACGAAAATATAGTGAGGAAACTGGCATGTCTTAGAATCAAAAATTTTTTTTTTTAATTGATATAAACTAGTGCTTGACTGCGATCCCACCTGATGGTAAGTAGTAATACCTGATGGTAGTATAATAAAAAGATAACAAGAAGGAAGCAGAAAAATAGGTATAAAGGAGATTCATGAGGGAGACTTATTTCTGAAGAAATCACTTACAGTACCTATACCTACCTGCAAAAGGAGAGTTGGGAAAAAAGAGATGTAATAATGAAATTATTTATCTTCTTCGATTTTTCCAACTGTATTGGTGTCGGCTTCGCAAAATATCCCAATTACTATTACAATAAGAAGGAAACAGAAAAATAGGTAAAAAAGAGATTCTTACTTTTGAAAAAATCTCTTCTTGTATACCGACTTGCGAAAGGAGAGTTGGGAAAAAAGAGATGTAATAATGAAATTATTTATCTTCTTCGATTTTTCCAACTGTATTGGTGTCGGCTTCGCAAAATATCCCAATAACTATTACAATAAGAAGGAAACAGAAAAATAAGTAAAAAAGAGATTCTTATTTCTGAAAAAATCTCTTCTTGTATACCGACTTGCGAAAGGAGAGTTGGGAAAAAAGAGATGTAATAATGAAATTATTTATTTTCTTCGATTTTTCCAACTGTGTTGGAAATGGCTTACCAAAATAACCAAATAACTTGGAAGCACGACCCTCCTTGGCGAGACTGGTGTTGGATGTGCTGGTAGACTATCTTTAACAACTGTCATTCAAATGACAGCCGGGATCAAAGACTTAACGTGCTTTCCATGGCACGGAGAAGTCTCAGTGTCTAATGAATCGTCATCCATCCACGAATCAAACCTCGATAAACATTACTTAACCTCGAGCCTTGCGACTGTTAACATAGTAACCACGAGCTCCTCCTTAACAAAATAGAAACAAAATTAATTTAAATGGATGACACTTATTCCAGTAGGGAATCACTGAAATCGGTGTTCTTAGTTAAATAAATACTAAATTAAATTAATTAATTGCTTTAAATTATCTACTGAACAGTTAACTTTACAACTGAAATAATTTAAATTTTGATTAGGTAAACGTACTTTAATAATGATCAAACTTCTAGTTGACAACATTTTAACTAACCGTGTCCTGTGAAATATCTGCAATAGTTAAACTGACACTAAACTGCATGAAGGAAATTATAATAAGTCAAATAAGAGAACTAAGATTCTTGAAAAATGTTTTATTGGTGATTTTTTCGATTTAATGATAGGTTTTAGGTAAGGTTACGTAAGTATAAATATAGACGAAGTGAGGAGAAAAATGCATCAGGAATGAAGAGGTCTGCTGGAAAACCAAGTTTATCAACAAAGCCCGAAGAGTCACCAAACTTAAGTGGTTGTGGGCAGGGCACATAGCTCGCAGGACAGATGTTCAATAGGGCCGAAAAGTTCTAGATTCTAGAGTGGCGACCACGTACCGGAAGACTCAGCGTTGGAACCTCTCACAAGGTGGACCGGTGACCTGGTGTAGGTCGCTGGAATTCGATGGATGCATGACGCATAGTACCGTTCGTTGTGGTGACACTTTGGGGAGGCTTATATCCAACTGTGGACATCTTTCAGCTGAAAATGTGTGAATGTGAAATTAAAAAAAAAACAATTAAACACGAAATTTTAAAACAAATTCCGAAAAAAAGAAAAAGAAAATAAAAAGTTATAAATTATGAGGTATGTGCTTAGGCTGAATCGTTCAAAATCGGCTTGCCTAAAATGATGCCCACCCACTTACCTACAATTAGATTTACTTATGTTTTTGTTAAATTTGATGACTTTTTTTCTCTCTGAGACAAGTCTTAGTATTTCTTTTTTCATTACGTATACATGTATTTATTTACTAATGAAACTGATTTGGATCCATCATTACTGCTCACAGTAAGGTTACATTGTACACACAGGTTCCAACCAGCGTCAGGCAACTACTACGGTCACGTCACAGTTCGGAGCAATACTTCGTAATAATAGCTCAAGATCATAAAAGAAAACTTATGGATTCGATTGCCCACAATAATTCGTCTATTCTAATCCTTGATATATGCACAAACGTAAACGTACATGAACCCATTACGGAGTCCCGAAACTCAAAGCCAACTGATGGCTGATGCAAACAAGAAGCCGACATCAAACAGATGTGTCCGGGACCACTAATCCATCAGGTTAAGCGACTGGACTCCCAATAGTAGTTGGACAATCTACACAGACGCTACACAGTTTATCAATGGGAAATGAAGTGACAGTCTGTTTACAGGAAATTACTGGAACTAAATTCTGCGTATCGAGGTGTTTCAGTACCGTAGCGAAGACAACTTCTCCGAATTTATGTATATAGGGTGACTGGTAATTAGTGTACGATACTTAAACACGTGATTTTGCTCATGATAACCAACAACTTTTACTATGGGAACAATCCCGAAAACGCGAAAAAAAATCAACTGTTCAGTACATTTATGTTTGCCTAATGTACTGAACAGATGATATTTTTTTCGCGATTTCGGCTTTGCTCCCATAGTAAAAATTGTTTGTTATCATGAGCACAATCACGTGTTTAAGTATCGTACACTAATTACCAGTCACCCTATATAGATTAATTGAATTCTAGCTTTATGATCGAACTGTGTACGTAGTCAAGAAATAAACATATTTGTGCTATGTTCCTATGTTGGCATTATATTACAAAACCTTTTTTTTTATTGCTGACTTGCTTGACTGCGATCCCATTTGAAAAACTTAGACGTATTTTAGCAAAGACTTGACTTTTTTGTTACTTGTTTCTTGCTTACGTATTTATCACTAATATTTTTTTTTATCTGACATATTAAAACATAAGAATATAATTATTAAGTATTAATTTAAATTTAAATGAAACTATAGTATATACTCATAACAATAATAAGTAATTAGTTGAAATGAATTAAACGATATAATAAAAATACAGGTAAGAAAATTAAATAGGTACTTATGTTAGCGCTCTTCCTCTCTCCTACCATTTATAATGTTGCTGTGCCCGACAGAGTCCATAACTGTTTCAATTTTTTATTATTTATCACCTGACATGTACATAATGGATTGCAATAAATATTTGAGATTTGAGATTTGAGACTTGTGATTTTTAAAATTAAAAATTAAAATTAAAATTTCTTTATTTCAGACCCAATAGTCCATAAATTGTTAGTGTGTTAATAACAGAAAGTGCTTAAATACTATTGTTATTAGTAACCTAGCTAATTCCACCCAGTGTCTCTGGATGGGGCAATCCGGCCTGTCAGCAATCATTTTCAGGATGCTGTTACGAGTGTTGCGCAAGCGTTGCAGTAAGGAAGCCGCTTTCTTACGCATGATGGCGTGAAAGCCATCCATGTGAACCGCGGCAAACATTCCCGACGCACAACAACGCCGCGGCAACCGCAACAGCATCCTGAAAGCGTTGATATATTGTACGCGCAGGACGTTGTAAGCCCGGTTTGTATATAATAATAATAATATACTTTATTTCAGATATAGAAAATCCATAATGTGTTAGTAACAGAGATACTTAAAAAACTATGTTAGTAAAAAACACCCACAGCCACCCACAGGCTGCTCGAGTAGAAAGACTGACAGAACGCCTTAAATAAACTAATTTTGACGTCTGCCGTGCAGCGAGCGAACCTACGGGCGAGCATATTACCCAATTTGAGATTTGATTTAAGATTATAAAGAGATAAAGTTTGGTTTTTAACAGGCTTTTATTAGCTTCACTTGTAACTAACTATGTATGTAAGAAAATCTTGGAATCTTAATTTGACCCACTTCCCGGTCTTCGATTAGGATGAAATTTTGCACACGCTCTGAGTTCTGATGACAATACATGACTAGCTAAGAAACGTTATTACAAATCCAATATGGCGGCCTCCCCAAGATAGCGGACTGGCTTTTTGAAATCCACCCCCATTCAAATGAAAGGGTTTGCTGTCAGGAAAACGAAAAAAATTGTCACGTGACTTAAATCCAATATGGCGGACGTCCAATTTTGCAATTTTTAGTGCGTGCTAAAAGCGTGTTTTTTAGTTTTTTAAACTATTATTTGTTTGTAGGTGGTAATCTCTGAAAGTACTGGTACGATTGCTAAAATTTTTTCACCGATACAAAGCTGCTTTATTCCTGAGTGGCATAGGCTATAGTTTATGTACGCAGGTGAAACCGCGAGCAAAAGCTAGTTATAAAAAAATAATTGTACAAAGGCAGACTTATTTCTTGTTAACAAATGTATCTCGATCATAACGTGCAACGTATGAAACGCACCCGAAATTTGGTGTTATGAACTTTCGATCGAGACTATTCGTAATCTGTAAAATGATCACTTTGAACGAGTTTTTGGTAACAAATGAAGAGTAATTAAGTAAGAGACAACACGCAATGGGTAGCTCACCGTCCGCCCGTCCGTTAAGGCCTGAGCCCGAGTGATCCACAGCGCCTATTGTTGCACTCGCACCTCAAAGAAATGTCAGTGAAACCGTAAGAGACCTGCAGGCCTAGCCAAGTTACGACCGTTTCGTTTCGAATCTCTTTCTACAGTCGGTAACGCCTTCGATCCCTTTGTTCTGACCACGTGACTTAACGTTGAGATGATGTCATTCCCATACATTTAAAGTTTTTTACTAGCGTTAAAGATTGTAGATTATCAACTTGGCTAAGCCCTCAGCATCAACCAATTACTCTTGATTAACGTACCTAACCTAATCATATTTTAGGATATAGGGCAGCCAAATAATCAGTTGAATAAAACAACTCATAAATTCAAATATAACAATGCTATGTACACGTCTCCTGATCAACCACCCACGTTCAATGAATGCGTAAACTGAATAGACTATCAAGTACATTGTTCGTGCGACTGGAGGCGACACATTGTTGCTTATCGTGGTCATCGCAGGAACCACAGGTTGCTACCGAAGCCACAATAGAACTGCATCTCAGGCATGAGTTTGACTCTCACCCAGTGTACCTACTTCCGTGGTTATTAGTTTAGATTCGAAATTTAAATGTGGTAGTGCTATAAAATAGTATTATTTTCACACCTTGGCTAACAAATCAGCATTGTCTTGGATACTCCACTTTTTATACCTTCTGTAAGATAATTAAAAGAATAAACTAAACTAATAATATATTAATATTTTGACACGAATATTAATTGATTTATTTCATTTTAATTTGTAATTTCACTTCGATTTATTTGTTTTCTTGTATTTTCTTTTATTTGTATGACATTTTTTATTATTTCACATTGTAATGTAATAATTTGTTGACTAAGTATAATGTAATATTTTGTATATGACTTGTATGAATCCCTTACCAATAAACTACTAGTAATATGACTAAAATAAATTAAAGAAATATAAATATTATTTACAAGTTAATGTAAAATATCACTCGACATGTTTTGTGATTTGAAACAAACACAATTTACTACTAAATTAAACTATAATTTTAATTTTCTGTAACACTCCTCTCGCTCTTTCATTTTTTTAAGACACAACAGCAACCACATTGTATCCTTATTTTTGGTTAGTGGCCAGTTTGATTTTTGAATAATCTCATTTTGATGCATGAAAATTTTATTTCACTTAATAAGTTTTTTACACCACCTGCTCGATAATGCCCTTTTATACGTCATACAACCATCACTTAAAGCAAGTCATTATGTCCCTATGGAGATAATCCAGTATGGGCGATCCCTAGGGAATAATGAGATTTGAATTTGGAACGTGAAAAACCATCATCAATATGTGAATTACAATGTAGTGCATCAAACAAGTTTATTCAAATTTCAAACTGGCCACTAACAAAAAAAAAACAGAATAAAAAACGTTTCTAAAAAAAAGTAATGAACAAGCGGGAGCGTTATAGAAAATTTAAACTATAGAATCTTTGAGTAGTAAATTTTGTTTGTTTCAAATCTCAAAACATTTTGAGTGATAGTTAAGATTAACTCGTAAATAATACTTATATTTCTCTATTATATGATTTGTTTTACTAAATTGTCTTTTAATTATCTCACAGATGGTGTAAAAAGTAGAGTATCCAACACGGGGATAAAGCTGTCTTTGACTTGGGCGGCTTGAATTCCTCACTTCACTCAGGTTTCTTTATTAACTCCCTCGCAATGCTCGGGAGTTAATTATATAAATCCCTCACTGACGTTCGGGATTAAAATTAGCAACCTTCGTTTCGTTCGGAATTCAACATGCCGCCCGCGACTTAAAGACACTGCTTTATCCCCTAGTCACATAATCTACTATTTTTTTCCAATGGTTTTGACGTTCCAAATTTAAATCATATTATTCCCTAGGGGACGCCCTAGGGAATAAAGCAAGTCATTCTGTCCTTGAGATATAATAACTTGCTTTAAGTGAGAATTGTACGACATATAAAAGGGCATTATCGAGCAGCTTGTGTAAAAAAATTTAAAGCAGATAAATTAAGTTTAGTATATTCTTGTACTACGAAAATTGCACATCTAGGTACACTAATATTATAAAGAGGTAGTTTGTTTTTTGTTTGTAGGAGGTAATCTCTAAAAGTACTGGTCCGATTGCTAAATTTTTTCACTGATAGAAAGCTGCTTTTTTCCTGAGTGACGAAGGCTATACGTTATGTACGCGGGCAAAGCCGAGGGCTAAAGCTAGTAAACTATATACATAGCTTATGTTAAAATTACAATTATGCTTTATTGTTACTCAACCGCCCTAAAATGAAGTTAAAGCCTTTTTCCAGCTAGCCTCAATAATCAATATTACTCCAATAATTTATAATTTATAGTCCCTAACAAAATGTTATTATAATACACTGGATTGTGAAATTATTAACGTTCTAGGAAACTTTGTTAATATTTAAATCCAGAATATATTTACCTATGGTAACAATAATGTAATGTTGTCATTGTTTGAATGGTCCTTCTGCTGCACATAACTGTAAAAAAAATACAATTTATCGACAGCCTTACAATAAAAACTGGGCAACTGCGGGTCGAACTCGCGTACTGAGGGTTCCGTACAAACTTACCCATGTAAATAATTCAATTCCTAAATGGAGACTCCGTTTCATCCCTTTCGGGGGTGATTTTTGAAAAATCCTCTCTTAGTGTTCATCTACGTCATAAGCGGAAAACATGTGCAAAATTTTACGTTCCTAAACCGAATAGTTTCGGCTATGCGTTGATATGTCAGTCAGTCAGTTTCTCATTTTATATAAATAGATATAAAATTACCCGTAATAGGTACGGCTTGACACCCATTCTAGTTTTATCTGACAATATTCGGCACGCCATAATTATGGCGGTAAGTCCCCTCTTTGAGGACTGGCTGGAAAGGCAACACGGCGTCCTTACCTTCCGCATGATGCAGGTCCTTACCGGACATGGTAAGTTCGGGAGGTTCCTGCCCCGGATTCTTGCGGAAGAAACGCCCAGGTGTCATCATTGTGTGGACTGCCTGGAGGACACGGTGGAGCATACGGTAGAGGTGTGCCCCACCTGGGCAGAGCCACCGTGTCTTCGTGGGGGCGATCGGTGGCAACGATCTCTCGCGCTGGGCCTTGGTACAGGCCATGGTCCGGAGCGAGGAGGAGTGGCAAGCGGTCGCCTCCTTCTGCGAAGCAGTAATGCTAGCAAAGGAGGAGGCCGTACGTGCACGCGCGAGGCAATGGCCCTCCCGATCCAGCCGGGATTCCGACCCCGATTTCCGGCCACCGTAGGCGCAGGCTTGCGGACGGCGAGCAATGGTTAGCTCGACGTCCGACCGTCTGGTAGCCGTCCGGACTGAGCCAAAGTCATCGATGGTGCGTAATATTCCACGCGCGCCTCAAGGAGATCAGCAACCGTAGGGTCTGATTCTGAAAGGAAGACTCGGCCCTGGTATGAAAGGCAACGAAGGAACAGGAGTGGGTTTTTAGTCAGTAAAAGTCTGATACGCCCTCTCGCTCAAGAGCAGGGATGTCATTGGATGATTTTCCCACGGAAAAAAAAAACTGACAACATTCACTTTCTAAAATTCGAATTAATGTTTATTTTTTTTATCAAACATATGCCAGTTCTAGACCCTCTAAAGAGGTCCTGATGAAAAAAGGCTTTATATTACTGTCTATACATGTCTAACTAAGTTTTAGCCCAGCTTCAATTTCGCAGGTATATTCCTGTTTAAACATTCACTAAATCGACTACCTACGTATGTGTACACTCTGTATGTACACTAATGTGCCTACAGAAACTGTTTGCTATGAACAGTACAACCACAGGTAGTAAACTAACACTAGGCTCGCCCAGTGACACTGGGATAATTATTGTGTCAACGAATAGTCTTTGCGTATTTATGTTGCGATTAGTCGGACTAAGCGCAGATTATTTTGTCTGCGATGTGTATAGGATCTGTTCAAATATAAACATGTTAAGTAATGTAAAGAGTGTCTCTGTTGTAAGCTCTGTAGTCTCCCTGGTTTATTCCCAATTTTATTGCTTTTAGACAGAATAGAATAAACTTTATTGTGCACTAAAAAGTTACAAATCTCGTTTACACGAATTTAAATCTATGGGTACAATGGCGGTTTTATTGCTGATAGCGATATCTACTAGACAACTTTTGGATGGACTGATAGGAAATAAAAAGGTTATTCTTCAGTGTAAATTAATCAAACGTAAAATTTTGTATTTTAAAAAACAAAAATACAAGTTTAGCAATATAAAGTATAAAGTTATAAATATATACACATACGTTCATACTTATTACATAAAATTTTAAAAGAAGGTAGTGACTTTGCTTGCCTGACTGGCATCAGCAACACGTTCTAAAATTGCAAAGCCTGATCCGTGTATGACTTGTCTCAAAACTTGATAGAAGGCGATGGTACCAAAGTTTCAAATTCTCCAATGATCTTAAGAGTCTAGATTATGTCTTAATGGAACTTAAAACGTATATTGAGATACATGGCTGTAGGAATAAACATAACACAGTAAAGCAATAATAATTGAAAATTGGTATTTCGGCGAAAACGGATTGGCAGCTACTTGAGCAGACACATTTGCGGAAACCGAATATGAATCTAAAACAAAAGTTTTGGAGTCACCTGTCTTATCTAGTTGTACTTCAGGTGATTCAATCTAGATGACTAATTTCCATTTAGTCTTCGTGTGATTGAGAAATAGGGAAGGAACTATACACTCTATATAGCTCCATCTCTTTCATAATTCAGTTTATGTCGTAAAATGGATCGCATTAAGTGCTCCTGGTAGGACTTCTGAGCCTGCTCAAAAATCAAAATTTTAAGGAAATTTGTATATTGGGATAAAAAACCCACATAAAATGTATATAACACAATATTTTAGATCCTAATAATGGTCTACATATTTTACAAATTTCATTTAAATATATATTTTATGCAAACACGCTCATTTCCTTTAAGTATTTTGAAATAAGACGCACATGAGGCAGATATGACTACCGTGTACGTTCGTAGCCTTGTGATAGAAAAATGAGGACTTACTACTTTTGTTATAACAGTTGCGAGAATCAATAAAATTAAATCAAAATCTTTAAAATATCAACTGCCACTTTCTATAAATATAAAATATTTTT
This sequence comes from Mythimna impura, assembly GCA_905147345.3. NCBI lineage: Eukaryota > Metazoa > Arthropoda > Insecta > Lepidoptera > Noctuidae > Mythimna > Mythimna impura. Next base: position 8,778,713 of record LR990347.1, on the reverse strand, counting down.
ATGCCCAACATAAAACTAAAGTGTTAAGCGCTACTTTACTACTTAAGTCTAAGTTTAATTTTATTTTATGCGCCTCCCGATTAGATTGGAAAACTTTAAAGGGCTTTTCCACTTAGAAAATGAAACCAACAAATCTGGGAGGTGTAAGACTGTAAGTTTCGGTTGTAGAAAGTCCATTGACATGAAAGTTCGTTTCTTTGGACTCATACATTTGTCAGAACTTCAAAAGTAATATGCAATATCTCTTGGGTTTGTATTTATTGCAATTTTAAGTTATATTGTGGGAGGGGTGTCTGGAATTCATAAGCAATACTTTATACACAGACAACCAGTGAATATATTTTTGCAGAAACAATCTTCTAGAGATCTTGAATAGGGAATGAGAGTCTTACGTGTTTTTGGGAAACCTATGTTTGTAAGCAATGTTCCAAGAATTTATAAGTTTCTTATTTACTGTCTTGATGTTACAAAAAACAGGACAATAAATATTACGCGAAAGAACTCAGAAGTAACAATATGATGTGTTCAATTTCATTTTAATTTTATTTTTTAAAATTTATTTCAGTAGTCGGTCGTCTTAATGTTTCGTGACTGAAGTTTTTAGCATCACAGCGGGCCTTAGCAGAATATCAGCACTATGTTAATTATTGTTTTTATATATCGCAGCATAATATACTGAGTTAGGCATTTTTTAGCCTCACTTTTTTTTTGGTGGGAAAATCATCTTATGCCATCCCCCGCTCTTGGACGGAGCAGGAGATAGTGTCAGACTTGTACTGACTAAAAAAAAACCACTCCTGTTCCTTCTTTGCCTTCGTCCTAGGGCTCCGGGTTTCGCTTTCACACTACCCGTGGCCCCAGTAGGCTTCGACCCTGCTAAGCCCCTACGATTTGCTGACATTTCCTTGAGGCGCGCGTGGAACAATACTTGGGACTTGGGCTCGGTCCGGACGGTTACCGGACGGTCGGACGGTGAGCTACCCATTGTTCGCCGTCCGGGCCTCACTAAGATTTTTATTTAATTACTAGCTGACCCGGTGAACTTCGTACCGCCTAGTAGTAAGGATAACGCCATTTACTGGCATTACCAGAACAGCATGATTCAATTTATAATTACATTTTATCTAGAGATGGCGTTGTATTTGGATTTTTTTCACCATTTAAACCTTCCCTGGACTATCTCGAATATTTCAAAACCAAAATTAGCCAAATCGGTCCAGCCGTTTTTGAGTTTTAGCGAGACTTACGATCAGCTATTCATTTTTATATATATAGATTTCATATGCATTTTAGTTTTTAAAGTCCTTATATAAGGCACAAATTATTTTTTTTTTCTTTATTCTATCAAAGCTGCAAAAGTTCCTCCAGTTCTGATTTAGATAACAACTAACTAGATAACTTTGATGCACTTTTATTCCCCTAACAGCTCCGTGGCTAGGCGGTAGAAATTCTATTTATTTGTATCATATTAAGTGTTGAGATCGTGTTTGGATTTGCATACCGTTATTTGGTCCATAAACCCTGAAAATTTGAGAATGGAAATAGATAATAAAGATCTTGATGACGTCTTAATCCTTCTTTTTAACCGACTTCAAAAAGAAGGAGGTTCTATGTTCGGCTGAATGAATGTTTTTTTTTATGCATGTTCACCGATTTCTCGGTCAATTGTGGACCGATTTTGAATTTAAAAAAAAAATAAATAAAAGGTTATGCTTCCAAGTTGGTCTCATAGAAATATTGTTATGATCTGATCATGAACTTCGAAGATATAGAACAGAACTCCTCATAGGATCAGAGCAGAACTGTCGTAACAAGTAAAGTTGCTTTATTTATACTTGTAGTCGATTACTAACTGAAAGAAGAATGGGAATATATCGAACTGATCTGATGATGAAGCCTGAAGTTAAGCACCGGAACTAAGTAATAAATTAATTTAATCTAACCGTGTTTGGTATTATTAGATTTGTCATGAGATGCACTCTGGCTATAATGTATTTGAGTATGGCTGAGAGGTACTTTTTAGTGGTGGTACCATAACTAAAAAGTGTAAAATAAAAACTTTTTACAAAAAATAATACAACCGACTTCAATGTAAAAAAAAACACTGAAATGTACAAAATAACTTTAATTTCGGAAGTCGGTGTTAAATAACGAAGAGACCAAACTATTATAGAAACACCGACTTCCAAAATTAAAGTTATTTTGTACTTTTCAGTGTTTCTTTTACATTGAAGTCGGTTGTATTTTTTTTTTTTGTAAAAAGTTTTTATTGGAACTAGGAATGCATAACAGAGAACCTATACAGCAAGTCAACCTCCATTAAAATCAACGTAGACGGCTTGCGAACGATGAGCAATAGGTAACTCGCAGTCCGCCCGTACAGTAAGGACCGCGCCCGAGTAGTCGAAAGGGATATCAGCAAAACCGTAGGGGCGCAGCAAAGCAGATGCCCGCTAGGCCACGGGGAATTTCTGAAAAGAAAACCTATGGTCCTAGAACGCAAAGGGCAACTTCCAAACTTTTACTAACTAAAACCATACCTGTATCCTTATACAGGTATGGTTTTAGTTAGTAAAAGTTTGACACGGTCTCCCGCTCCACACAAAGCAAGAGAAGTCATTGAATGATTCCCCAACTCAAAAAATAGCCTCCATTGAAATAGGAGGATCCTCCAGCTAGATGGGTTCTGTGTCTGATCCGGAAAGTCTGTTCGATATTTGTTTTCAGACTGCTGTACATATATTCATATTGCGCGGAAAACTTTGGTATTGAGATGTAAGATTTTCGTGACGTAAGTAAAAGCCTAAAAGTTGCCGCCAAAAGAGACAATGTTACTTAACGCAATATAGCATTTTAGTTGCATCTGGTAATACTGGAAGTCGACCCCGCCCAACCAGCAAAACAGTCTCAGAACTCGCACTTTTTAAGAGTGGTAGGCTTAAAGCGCTCTTATATTTGTTTTAGAACATACCATCGATCCTATATTACTTTTAGACAAGCCGGTATGGCCTCAAGAACGCTCAGTCTCATAACCAAGTCTCATATATGTATATAAGAGCATTTACTAAGACTAGTTGCACTTGAGAAAAACTTGCTCTTATATGGGTATTTTCTAAGCTCGTTTGATTTTATATCAGACTTACCAAATGCTATTGTAAGATGTCAGACTAATATCAGCATAGCATAAGAGTACTGTGAGTACGTGCATTTCTGGTCTTATTTGAAACTAATATAAGATCTATTGATCTTATATTAGTTTCAAATAAGACACAGTACACCGGATAAGTATGATATTAGAGTGATTTTGGATCAACATATTTACAATATACAAGCCGAATTCGTGTCCGTATAGCCTTAAGATTAAGTTCTTTTGTTTTCTCTCTGTCGATGTATATAAGAGAATTTACTAAGACTAGTTGCACTTGAGAAAACTTGCTCTTATATGGGTATTTTCTAAGCTCGTTTGATTTTATATTAGACTTGCCAAATGCTATTGTAAGATGTCAGACTAATATCAGCATAGCATAAGAGTACTGTGAGTACGTGCATTTCTGGTCTTATTTGAAACTAATATAAGATCAATAGATCTTATATTAGTTTCACACAAACACAACAACAAATAATAAGACACAGTACACTGGATAAGTATGATATTAGAGTGATTTCGGATCAACATATTTACAATACAAAAGCCGAATTCGTGTCCGTATAGCCTTAAGATTAAGTTCTTTTGTTTTCTCTCTGTCGATTTAAGGTTTTATGTAAAATTGCGAGGAACCCTAATTTATTCCAATATGGAGTTATCTTTAGTATACCGAATGCTAATATTAGAGTAAACAATCTTACATTAGTCTAATAGTGCGCTTGTAAAATGCAGCTATACTAATGGCGACACTTTCAATATAAATTAAGAAATAAAATAATTAAACGAGAACAGGAAATACCATAATTAACAAGGCGCATGAATTTTGAAGCGTAAAACGAGGTCTAATTAACAGTAAATAATAAATTCCAATACGATTACTTACCGTAAAACTACTTTTACTTTTATACTAAAATATACATATAAATAGTATATATAACATTAACTTCACGCAACTTTAATTTGTTTTCATTTAATTTAAAATCAACACTCACACGAACTTTTAAGTTGGACCTGACGTAAAATTCTCAAAATATTCTAACCTTAGACCAATATAAGCCTATGCAGGCTTACAAGATACTTACGTAAAAGCAATATTAGCCTAAGTCGGCTTAAATTATTTTTGGCTAGATTTCAGTAAGTGCAAACAGCATTCAATTAGACTGATATTAGAACGATATTAAACTAAATATGCTTATAATTAGTGCCCAAACCCAGGCTTATATCATTATATAGGAGTGATGTAAGAGCAAAAAAACAGTAGTCTTGAGATTGTTGTAAGCTTAGTTTTTGCTGGTTGGGCGGTCTTCAACATAGTCTCGACTATGTAGTGTGTTTTACGCTCACCTCGAAGCTGTCAGCAACATTGACGGGGCTGATGCCTGCCAAGGTTGTGGGATTGTTCGAAAGAGTTACTGTGGCTCTGGAATGCAAAGGACAACTGAAAGAACACAGCTGAGTTTTAGCCAGTAAAAGTCAGATACTCCCTTTAAAAGAGATTTTGAGATCTGAGTTTGTCTCGTTGTTTATTCCCAGGGTAGTCAGCTGGGAAACGCCGGCTTCATCTAGTTTAAATTGACGCGTAAAAGTGTTGTTAAAACTAATTTGCAAAATAAATGTTATTATTTTGATGATTACACCAAAAAAAATCCTCAACATTACTGAGAGAAGGTTACAGATGAAGATATCATATCATATCTTTGGTAATACTCGTAAATAGTGTGCCTGTCATTGTTTACTCATTAATGATGGTCATCTTTTGTTCATGCACTAATTAATAAAGAACATCAAGCTACTCCAGGCCGTCTATAATTACCATTGAAAGCCAACCTTTCAAAGTTCGAAAAACTGGCAAGTTTCGTATAATCGCCTAAAATGGACCTAAAAAGCACTTTCAAACACTTAATTACAGCGGGACAAAAGAGTGAACATGAGAGCCTGTTCATCGATAAATAATTACAGTGCAGTCGCTCGAGCCTTAGTAATTAAATTTGATATTTAAGCTGTCGAAACGCCTAGTTATTTGCTCGGCTCCTAATAGGTACTTGTTAAATAAAATTGGGAGTAAATAATGGGCTTGATTGATGTTTGAGAATAGATTTGTTTAATTTTAGAGGAAAATAGTTGAAGTCAGTGACTTTGTTTGCGTCAGACTCGTAAAATCATCATCATCATCATCATTTCAGCCGATAGTTGTCCTCTGTTGGATATAGGCCTCCCCTAATGTCGCCATAATGACCGGTCCTGTGCGTCTCGCAACCATCGGATTCCCGCAACCCTCACCAGGTTATCGGGTCTAGATCTCGTAAAATAGCATAATGCTATTTGATCACAATGTCAAGAAGGTATTTTTTGCGCAGTATCCTTACTCTTTTTTTTATTATAAAATTCAAATTTGGGCTATTTGAATTTTCTATTTTTGTTACTCTGCCTTTTTTTCTGTTTATTACCAAAAATTACTCTCATATGATAAAAACCGGGCAAGTGCGAGTCGGACTCGAGCACTGAGGGTTCCGTATAAACTTACCTATGAAAACAGTTCAATTCCCGAATTGAGTTACGAAGATTTTTTCGAATCGCAAAAAACAGTTTTTTTTATGACGTAACTACATATTAACAGTTTTAAGATTTTTCGCTATATTTTTGCTATGAGACCTTGCTTCATGCCAAATTTCAGGATTGTAGGTCAACGGGAAGTACCCTATGAATTTTGATTCCCTTGAGAGTATCGAAATATACGTTTTTTGCTACATAAACGGCTACATCTTTTTTTAGTTGATTCAGAACTTTGATTTTATCGCTATAAGGGACCGCAGACTTGAGTTTATGGTTTTAATTTCAACTCGATACCTCCACGCGGTCCCGAGATAAATGGTCTTGACCGACAGACAGACAGACGGACAACAAAGTGATTCTATAAGGGTTCCGTTTTTCCTTTTGAGGTACGGAACCCTAAAAATGAGAAATGCCTACACAAAATACTCCAATTTATCAAATTCATAACACAAGAGAAATACAGCGAATAAACCCACGATCATAATAATAACCTAACACGTGTAATGCTTAAGATAAGCAAACTTTATTCTTCTCGTGTAGATAAAATTGTTTAGTGGTCGTTTTCTCTCCCTTATTGGAGAGTGTATTTTTTGTTTTTACGTAGGACATCAAATAACAGCTCCCGCTTTGAGTGGAGCGAGAGAGAGTGTCAATTTTTCTCGCTTAAACCTACCCGTATTCTTTTAGTTGCTTTTTAAATTCCAGGCTTACATAACTCTTTCAAACAAACCCACAGGCCAGGACCTAATAATAATATGGCGTTCTTCATCATCATCATCATCATCATTTCAGCCAAAAAACGTCCACTGCTGGACATAGGCCTCCCCCAAGCGTCACCACAACGACCAGTCCTGTGCGTCTCGCTTTCATCAGATTCCAGCAACCCTGACCAGGTCATCGGTCCATCTTGTGGGAGGCCTTCCAACGCTGCGTCTTCCGGTACGTGGTCGCCACTCCAGAACTTTTCGACCCCAACGGCCATCAGTTCTGCGTGCAATGTGCCCATTACCACTTAAGTTTGGCGATTCTTCGTGCTATGTCGTCAGCCTTGGTTCTCCTGCGGATATCTTCATTTCTGATTCGATCACGGCGATCGGCGTTCTTATCAATTTATTATTTTAATTTTAATGAGCGGACTGAAAACATCTTACCATGATGTTTTCAGTGATCGTGTTCCTGATTGGGTGTGAGGAGGAGTGGCCATAGGAACTCGGTAGTTTAACGACACAACCCCATCGAGTACTTTGGTGCTAGATGGTAACTAGGGTCTGATGATGGAGATGGAACATGGCCGTAGGAACTCGGCAATAAGCGCAATAAAACAACCCTATCATGTTTGAACTTTTTGGAATGGTCTTGATGAGTATTAATTAGGTACAGACCGCGCTATAAAAGCTTGCTATGAAAAAATGATTTTGGTGGAGGGATTAAAAGACTTTTACTGATCAAAACTCCCCGTATTCCTTCAGTTTTTCTTTGCGTTCTAGGGCATTGGTGACTCTTCCGAACAGTGCCGCAGCCCAGACAGGCATCGGCTCTAGCGAGCTACTTATAATACAAGTACATTATACATAAAAGGAACCTTATAAAAGCGTTGCGTAGGTGTCAAGTTAATCATTAAAATTACATTGCCTTAGCTGCAAGGCGCTCTCTGCTTTGCGTAATAAGATATACGTTTGTGTATAACGTTGCTACTTTCACACAGTTTTCTCTGTGGTAAAAGAAAATGTGCCAGTTAACGTAGTGTTTGGGTAAACACTAAACATTACTGTTTTGCGTAAGTTAGCTAGGATCCTTCTTTAAGATTGCCTGCCGGGTTTCCTTAAGCGTGACGTGCTTTTTTGATCTCAGTTGCGAAAGCAGCTTTTGCTTTTAAGTCGCATTTTCTTGTTGAGGAAAAGTGTTTATTGCATTTGTGTTTACAATTTGCTAAATTGTTGAGGTGCGATCTGAAGTAGTGGTGGTTGTTATGTCTTTATTTGCATACAGTAAAAATTACACTAATATTATAAAGGTAAAAGTTTGTGAGTGTGTATGTGTATGTTAATTTCTTCTTCACGCTGGAACGGTTGAATGGATTTCGCTACTTGGTACACGCGTAGTCCATATCCATTTCAACATAGAGGTGTTGACAGCCAAGTTTATAATCTGCATTCGTTAACGCTAGTCGATAACTAATCAAATGTATGGGAATGACATCATCTCAACGTCAAGTCACGTGGTCAGAACAAACGAATAGACAATTCGTAGCCAAATTCACATCGTTCAAAATTATAGAATGAATTGTTATCGTTTCTACAATGTTCAACGCTACATCCTTTGTTATTGTAGAACGACATTGTTGAACGAGCGGCCGACACAGGCGCGTCAACTTGGCTACCAACCTATCGTTTTCTATAATTGCTGACACCGAGGCGATACCGATTGGAGAACGGAATCTGACACGAAACGGTTGTAACTTGGCTAGGGGGGCAGATGTTTTTTATCCCAGGAGTATGTTCCCTTGGGATAAGTTTCTTCTATCACATTGATAATGAAAAGGCTTAAGTGCGTTAAACTGTAGGAATATTCATAAAATTTGTATTTTTGTTTCATCATCATCATCATTTCAGCCGAAAGACGTCCACTGTTGGACATAGGCCTCCCCTAAGTGTCGCCACAATGAAAGGTCCTGTGCCTCTCGCTTCCATCGGATTCCCGCAACCGTTACCAGGTCATCGGTCCACCTTGTAGGAGGGCTTCCAACGCTACGTCTTCCGGTACGTGGTCGCCATTCCAGAACCTTTCGACCCCAACGGCCATCCGTTCTGCGAGCAACGTGCCCTGCCCATTGCCACTTAAGTTTGGCGATTCTTCGTGCTATGTCGGTAACCTTGATTCTCCTGCGGATATCCTCATTCCTGATTCGATCAGGCAACTATTACCTATACGTATTTTTGTTTGTAATGAATAAATTCAAAAACTACTGGACCCATTTCAAATATATTTTTTTTACTATTTTATCACTGAGTAACTAAGGGACGCGGGCGCATTCACTGACAGAATCTAGTCCTTTGATAAAGTATTTATTTCATCGATGGACTATTCTGTAGGTGTTCTGAAATTTGTCCTTCGATAATATAAATTTTATTTTATTACTACTCGTATTTTATATTAATTGCAAAAAATAACTCGCGCCTACTGGCTGTCTTAATTTCCTCTGACCATTATTCTTTCTTTTAAAATTCGAATTACTGTTATTTTTTTTTTATATTTATAATTTACCAGTTCTAAGGCTAAGGCTACAGTCCAGCGATTTGCGATGCGACTGGAAGAGCGAAACGAGCTTACAACATATGCTTTACAACGAATTAGAAGAGCAATTCTTGCGGCTACACTGTAAAAGGAATGCTGAAAATTCGCATTATTACTAATCGCGACAAGGCGGCTACATACAGAAGCGGTACAGAGGCGAAGCTTTCGCTGATAATTTGATGTAGCCAATGCTAGATTACAGTACTGTTGTTCCAATCGCTTACAAAAATCAAATATCGCTAGTAATATTTGGCGTACAGTGCAGTCATAAACGTGAATTTCAATTATTTGTTTTAATCGCTCATGTAACGCCAGTCGCATCGCGGTCTAGTGTAGCCTCATCCTGAAACCCTTTAAAGAGGCTTTGATGAAATAAGCAATCTGAAACTTTTGAGTCTTTTACGCATAATAGGGAAAAGATTGTCTTAGCTTATCACTTCCAGCAATTTTCTTAATACCTGCCTCCTATTATGTCCTAATATTTCTCCCCAACTATCAAACGCATCAATCTTAACTCTTTCCCACTAACTTACGACCAGGATAACCGATAACCCACCCAAAACGTCTTACATATCACTCCCATAACTCAAGAACACACCAAGAGGCCATCGCATGGCAATTTTAACGCATAACGAGCCAGAAAATTGGACTCGTCCTGAGCTATGAACTAAATGGTACCGAAAGTGCTTCAATGTTTAACGAATTTATGATGCGAAAGCAATCCTTAAATAAAGGCGGGAAAGGAGTTTTATGGCGTACTCGCGATTTTTTAGCGGAGAAATATGATTATAAGCTTCATATTGTTTTATTGTTTCGTGTATATAGGGTGACTGGTAATTAGTGTACGATACTTAAACACGTGATTGTGCTCATGATAACCAACAACTTTTACTATGGGAACAAACCTGAAATCGCGAAAAAAAAAATCAGCTGTTCAGTACATTTATGTTTGCCTAATGTACTGAACAGCTGATATTTTTTTCGCGATTCCGGCTTTGCTCCCATAATAAAAATTGTTTGTTATCATGAGCATAATCACGTGTTTAAGTATCGTACACTAATTGCCAGTCACCCTATATATTGGTGTTGTGTATATATGTATATACTATTTAAAAAAAAAAAAAAACGGTGCCCCACACTAGAAACCAGTCTTGTGTCGTACAAGACTGATGGTGCATTGGCTACCTCCACCCCCTCTCCTTTATTCCCCCGTGCCTGGTCCCGGCTGTCATTTGGTAGATAGTCTGAGCCAGGGGAAATCTGACATTAGTCTTAGTTATCACAGGTATCGGGTCTGGTAAGAACCAAGACTAAACGTGCGTAGTAGGTATTACGTGTGCGTCGATGTCAGCATAACTGAAGGTGCCCAGTAGGGCCAATACCTGATAAGACTGCAGGAACGTTTGAAAGGGTGAACTTATGGCTCTAGAACGCAAAGGGCTGCTGAAGGAACACACCAAGGTCTACGAGTATATAAGGTATATACACGCCTAGTTTTTAATTAGTACAAAAAAATGGGGCTCTATCCGTACCCGTTACTGATCATATTTTTTGTAGTCAAAAGTAAAAAAAAGCAAAATCCTAAAATTGTCCACGAAAATTTGACATAATTGGTAAATTCATAATAAAATTCATAACAATTGCTACTAGAAAATACTACGCGCAGTGTTTTTTCATTTTGATCGTCATTTATTCATTCATAAGCCCGTACAATATTTCCATAAATTGAGTGACATTTTGGGATATAAACAAACGCTAATAACTTTGCTGTTTATGAATATTATTTATTGAGACTTTATTTATATAATAACAAGATCTTTTCTAATAAGCTCTTTAAGTATTTGTACTAATTAAAAATTAGTGGTGTATAGCCAGTCAAAGTCTGACCCTAAAAAAAAAACTCTTTGCCCCGTCTCGAGCGGTAGGAGTCATTTGAGGGTTTCCCAACTCGAAAAAAGTACCAGCAGGTATACATTTACCTTTTACCCATAAGTACTGAATCTTTTTCAACCATGTTTGGTAACCACGTCAAAGTGAAAATCTGTCATCGCCTACTCTTTGCCCCAATTGGGCAGAAAGCCACCCACACAATTATAAATAATTGATTGATGTTTCGGGGCACCGTTTACCTCTCAAAGGTCAGGGAACTTTACTTTGATCTTATTGTATTGTACCAAACCTACCTTAGCGGGTTTTCCTAGAAATTGGAATTGAGGAAATAGCATTAAATATTATTTTATTATTTTCTTGTTTTAGTACCTGACTGCGGTAATGCAGCTTGGCACATATTTGAGCTTACGAGTCGACATTATTGTGACTGGTACGGGCGGCTTTATGATAAATTGTACTGCGGGATTGTTCGAAAGTAGGTACGTTAAGTTACCGCCGCCCTAGAACGTAAAAGGCAACTGAAGGAACACACACAGGAAAGTGGATATGATGATCTTCCTGCCCTTGTCCCATCTTATTTCGGGTTATTTGGGGTTTGGGATGGTGGATATTAACATAAATTAACATTTAATAAACTGAAGGAACATAGTCTGGGCACGCCATAATCATGGTGTTAAGACCTCTCTTTGAGGAGTGAGGCGTGGGCTTGCGGACGACGAGCAATGGGTAGCTCGCTGTCCGGCCACGACCACGCCTACAGTGACTGGAAATCGAGATCGGGGATCCCGGCGGCTGGGCGCACGCGTGCGGCTACCTAGCCTTACTATTTTGCAGAAGGAGGCGACCGCCTGCCATTCCTCCTCGCTCCGGACCATAGACTTTACCAGGGCCTGGCGCGAGAGGTCGTTGCAACCTATTGCCCCAACGAGGACACGGTGTCCGAGCGGGACACACCTCCACCATATGCCCCATCGTGTCCTCCGGGCAGTTCACACAATGGTGATACCCGGGCGTTTCTTCTGCATGAATCCGGCGCAGGAACCTCTTGAAATTACCATGTCCGGTGAGGACCTGCGTCTGCGGAAGATGAGGACGACGTGACGTTTTTCCAGCCACTCCTCAAAGAGGGGACTTACCACCATAATTATGGCGTGCCCAGACTATGTTCCTTCAGTTTATTAAATGTTAATTTATGTTAATATCCACCATCATGTGTGTGTTCCTTCAGTTGCCTTTTACGTTCTAGGGCGGCGGTAACTTAACGTACTTTCGAACAATCCCGCAGTACAATTTATCGCGTGCCCAGCACTGGGCTGCAACAGTCGCTCTCGACATTTCACCACGAGACCGAGTTTCGCCCCGGCGTTGCATCTCCATGTGTAAATCGTGCATGCGTACAAGGACTGTTGCCTCCAGATCCCATGGTGGCAGGCTGGCAAGGCTTACCTCTACGCGGGAGACCATGCGGTATCCCCGCACCATATGGATGGCCATGACCCCCTGGCATGCGTTCAGCTTAGCCGCCCGTCGTTTTTGCAGCGATGGCGCCCAGACCGGCGCCATCACCGAACGATCCCCACATAGACCCTCCAGTATGAGGCATCTAGACCCCCTAGGTTGGGCAGGAGCCGCTTGAGGGCAGCCCCAATCCGTTCCAGTTTGGGAGCTAGACTTCGAAAGTGGTCCTCGAAATCCTACCGGCTGTCGAAGACGACGACCCCTCCTACCGTTATTTGGGAACCCAGTGGTGGCGCGATCCGAGGGCCATGGAAACACATGGACTCGTACTTGTGCAGTACCACCTCGAGTCCCAACTGCTGGATCCTCTACACGACTGTCGTAACCCTTCGTGTTGTTAGTTCAGCAGTCGCCTGGTGCGACTCCCCGTGCGCCAGGACCAGCGTGTCGTCTGCCTAACAGACCACTTTGACCCCGAGGTGGGTAGCCTTGCGGAGCTGTGGCCCTTTTGGCATTACACAGCGTACTTTTTGTTTAATTATTAAGTGTTTCCATTATTATAATGCCAATAAACGCAATTGTAATTCTTTCTAATAAATAAATAAGTCTTTAAATCGAACTTTGGAATACGGATAATAGAATGAAAAGTTTGGACGCAGTGCGGATATTGAAATGCTCAGGCTACAAATAAGCCGATGAAAATTTTCTTCGATGCGTATTTTCCTATATTTGGGAGTGGCACGTGTACCATAAGGTATGTGAAAAATATCAATGGGATATATAAATACCTGTACTTGGGATTGTTGGAATTTTTGGCCCAAAATATTGAAATATGCTGAATATGACATATTTATTGCTGTCATATAGCGAAATCTTGTCTTATAGACGGACAATCTATCCACAGCCTAAGAGAAGTCTCCAGACACAACACTGGTACCACATGGCTTATGAACTGTCGTCTTTATTAGCTGAAACAATTAATAATGAATATCACTCTGTTCGAACGTTTCGTTGAAGGTCACACGCGCTTCCTTGAACAGAAAATCTGATTTATTAGATATTTACTTGAAATTAAAACCTTTCAAAGGTTACGGAATATGTTTAAGAAATTAGGTTAATTATCATAATTGAGTCGGGAGTGTAAGTTATTACATCAGTATGAGTAGGTAGGTAACTTGTGCAGCTTTTTCTTGTATTTAAGACTAGCTGTTGCCAGTTTTTTTTCGGTGTTAAATCATCTAATAACTTCTCGCGCTCTTGGGCGGGGTGGAAGGGCGTGTCAGACTTTTACTGACTAAAATCCACTCCTGTTCCTTCTTTACCTTCGTTCCAGGGCCCCGGGGTTCTCTTTCGCACAACTGATGGACCCAGGTTTCGACCCTGCTGGGCCCCTACGGTTGCTGACATCTTCTTGAGGCGCGCGTGGAACACTACGCGCCGTCGACGACTTGGGCTGCAGTCCAGACGGTTACCGGACGATGAGCTACCCATTGTTCGCCGTCCGCAAGCCCGCGCCTACGGTGGCAGAAAATCGGGATCGGAATCCCGGCGGCGGTTGGGGCGTGAGGACCTTTGCCGTCGTTGGCCGCCTCCCACGGTGCACCGTTCCGCAGACTGGCCTTCACTCCGGACGTATCCGCAAGGGAACTACATCCTGTGGGCTCTGGCATAGCACTCCTAATGTTATGATGTGTGGTTCGCCGTACATATTACAATATTTCAAGCAGCAAGGTTTTAAAAGTTTAAGATAAAAAAGGCTTTTTGATTTCTTGGCCTTTCTTAATCTCACAAATTACAAATACCAACTATTAAACCCTATCATCAGTTCACTATACAAATTCATACGCGGTCGAAAACACCCCTACATCTTTATTCTGCGGTCGCATAAAAGTGTCACGGTTTTCACGTCATTTATCATCGCTACGTCACTCAGACGATGTCACATTCAGAATTAAGGGGGGACGTGACCGCGGAGGAGCCTCGAAAGATAATGACGTCATTAAGAGAATGAGGGGAATAGGTAATGGATGTTTTTGTCCGAGGTTTTCATACGATGGTGTTGTATTTTTCAAGTGGACGTTGGGGTTGGTTTGGTGGTGATGGAAAATGAAGTTTGTGTACTTTCACTGTGTTTTACGGACTACATCTGGAGGTCTTTATAAGTCTATAGTGAATAAGTTTACTTCTAGGCTAGCGTGCGCCATCATCGACCACATCATCACTTATCATTAAGTGAGATAGTAGTCAAGTGCGAGATTATAAATAATAACAAAAAAAACCGACTGCTTAAAAAATAAAAAAAAATACTTTAAATAAAAACTGATATTTAAACACATAAAATAAAACAAATAATAAATTCTAAAATGGTGCATTTAGGCTGCAACAGTCGGGACCCATATTAGATGAAGTGATTTTAGTCTAGATTATTTTAATGGGTCCCGTTGAAGTCCACTAGCTCCTCACTCAGAGAGTGGGAGTGGGAGGAACTCCTCCCACCCTGAGTGGAGCGAGAGGGCTAGAACCCTCCTGCGTTCCTTTATTTGCCATTTGCGTACCAAGATCACGGTAATTCTTTCTAACAACTTCGCAGTCCTATCTGAGAATGTAATGTAGAGTATTTTTTTCTTGGAACGTTTGTTATTTGGGTTTTAAAATAATGACTACTGTCTTCTTCAGTTTGAAAATAACTTACAGCACACCCAGCAAGCCCACCTAATTAAAAAAAAAACACTTTCTATCTTTTTTTTAAATATATATATAAAAAAAAACTAGTGCTTCACTGCGGTCCCACCTGGGCCCTGTTTAATAAAGCTGATATTTCGACAAGTCGTTTATTATGTCAAAAACTGACAATGCAACCATTTTTCTGTTTAATAAAACTTACAGGTGACATAAATGTCATGGTGGAAAATCTTGACATATGTCGCATTGTCACGACAATCCGACATTTTTCTGTTTAATAAAACTTTTTGAGATACAAGTGAAGGTAACAATTCTTCGTGAAATATTTAACAAATCTGCTTTATTAAACATAAAATTGTCATGACATATTGACATATTTGTAGAATTGTCCAACAATCCTGACAGGAGCGTTAACTTATGTCACGAAAAAATGGTACTAACATCGAGCAGTGAGAATAGTAGTAATGATGAATACTTAGAAGAAATGCGACCGAGGAGACAACGACGTTCATTTAAAAATTTAATGCAGAATCAATTTCTCCTTTTCAATCACAGATTTCTGCTTTAGAGAAAAAAATCGGGTATATAAAACGAACGTAGAACATTTAATTGTTAAAATTGGTCATAGATTTGAACACAATACAAGTCGAAACCTAGCACTTACACCCGATAAACAAACTTTATGCGCTTTGCATTGGATGGGTTTTTTTTGGTGCACAGTGGTACTGTTATTGGTGATGCACCTGGCCTTATCAAAGCAAAAATCAAAAGTCGACATGATTGTCGCGACAATGCTATAATTGTGACTGACCATTTTATTGTAAGTAATAAGTTCACTGTGGCCAATTGTCGAGTTTTATTAAACGCGTTTTTCATTGACAAATATGTCAAGGTTTCACCTGTCGCTTTTTGACATATTTTTCACGTTTAGCCTAAGCGCGACAATTCTACAGTTATGTCAGTATTTGACATATATGTCGGATTGTCAGCTTTATTAAACAGGGCCCTGATAGTAAAGAAAGAAAAAGAGTTTATTTACGTCAAACAAGGCGCATATATCTTAAAATTAAAAACAAATAACAATAACGACTTATTTTATAAGTGATATGTGTCACGTCATATTTGCGCAAAACGACAAGCGCTCAGCAAAATGCCGGGACTCGTGTAGGACAGAGCCACAGCGCTGATTTTCAGCACCAGCCGTCGTCGACGGTAAGCAGTGATGCAATCTATGATGGTGAAGCCTTGAAGACGCCTAAATTATTATCGGACAGAAAGACCACTGCAGGCAAATTGTTCCAATCCTCGCACAAATAAGACCTTGAAAAACAGCGTACCAAGAAATATTACAATCACAACTTCTAAGGACAACGCAGACTTCCAAAATACAGGTGAAGCAGTATCGTTAACCTAGTTTAACTAACTAAACTCAATACATATAACTTTGACGCAAATCGGTTTTACCAGTCTTAGTTTTAACCTTCGAGAAGCTCAGAAATTGTCAAACGCAAGTTTCTGAGAAACTATTTATCAATGTTTTTAGTTTCCATAGTGTACCGTTAATGTATGCCAAGGTTGATATAAATCATGCTCTGGTTTGGTCGTGAGAGGACACTCGTATAGAATGAGTATACAAAATGGGGATGTACATATTTATAGATATAGTTACTAGCTTCTGTCAGCAGTATATAACTATTCAAAGGAAACATACTATTGAAATAGAAAGTAATCAATGTCCTGTTATAGAACATGAACTACTCGTGTGTCAAATTTCATCTCAATCAAGTAACATACACACATACTAACTCTCGCCTTTATAATATACGTGTAATTGTACCACAGATTTTATAGAAACCGGAGTTTCAAAAGCTTTACAACTTTGCCTGAAGTAAAACAATAGAACAACACAACAATGTCTAACAAGCTAAAATCATAGTTTCATGTTAACATAAATGCAAAATAAATATCTCGCTTTAGATAAAGCACAGTTCAGTCAGATTAAACATTTTATTGACATGACGCATTTTCTAGAATTCAGACTATCGTAAATCGCTCAGCGCTATTCTCGTCTATAAAATAAAAAACCTAATCCCAATAAAAGGCCTAAAACAAAGATAAAACATCGGCTTTACTATAAGTCCACAAATATGCACACAAAATATCCTCAATAAGATATAACGGATAAGGGGAAGTTTATAAAGTATGAAGTAAATACATCGCGGGACTCGATAAATCATTGTTGAGAAAGGCCTAGGGACGGTAAGCTTGTCTTAAAATAATGTTGTCAGGATGTAAGCAAGTTTAACAAAGGAGAAGTAAGGGGGCCAGACAGCCCGGGTTTGATGGCATACACAGTCAATATTTTCTGAAGTTTCAGCTCTAATGCTCCAGGACATACCTATAATGGGGTAATGTGGAAGGTATTTTTATGCTTGTGTTAAATCAAATTAGGTAAATAAAGAAAAAACAATCTATTTGTGGGAAATGCCACAATTTTGAAGACCACTTATTTATTTATTCAAACTTCATGTACAGTAGTGGTACAGCAAAGTTAATGCAACAAGGCATTCTCTACCAGTCAACTTTTGCGTTAAAAAAGACAATAAGTAATCTGATCATTCCATAGAGAAAATATGCGTCACATCCGCGCAAAATGGCTGAACGCTCAGCATCATGTCGTGGCCCCATGCATACCTATGCATGGGGCCATGGCAGTATGCTCAGCGTATTAAACGACCTCGTTTCGACTCTTTTTTAAGCCAAAGGGCACAGTTAAAAAAATCGAGTAATATTCACTTATTCAGTCTTGTTGTCATGGGGTCCAGTGTGATGAAAAATGTTTTATTATTGAATTGTGAGTCATCAAATTTATTTTAATATCACGGCGCATATTCAATCTTGGTTTAATGTATACTTACTTTTTAAAGTCCCACCCAGGCAAGCATTTTAAAACAGATTTCTACCTTACGTTTTATTTCAAAATGGTTCTAGATTCTCTTGTAAGGTGTGTCTCAAAGACTGCAGGGTTCATTCTAATTGAGATCTTTTCACAGCTTTTTAATTAAATTCTGTATAAAAATAAAATGTTGTACTTCTCTGGCGAATTTCGGAGTACCTACTTCGGCAAATTAAAACTTCGAAGCAATAGAAATAACAGTTGAAAAGAAGCTTGTAAATTAAATCAACATCTTTGATATTCAATGAAGACTAAAAAATTGATAATGAATTACATCGAGGTTCGTACTTTGTTCTTAATTAACTTTTAAGTATATCCTAAGGAGTAATAAGAAGTCATTGCACGTGCCTTCGAAGAAAAACTTGAACATTGTTACAGAATATTTTTTCTGATTTATTCTCTTTGATTGTTCGTATTGAATTTCTTTGTTCATCATTTTCCTGTTAGCAGTTTATCTACCAGAATTTTCTTTGACGATTAATACACATAAAGCTTTTGTATACATTTCAGTTTCTTAAGGAACTCAAGTTCTTACATGAGCATGAAAAAACGGTTACATTAGCTGTGGTCAGACTAATGACTAGGTAAGATTATATTGGTTTTTGTGTTGCGTCGATGCATTTGTAAAGTAGGATAGAATCGACTACCTAAATATTGTGGTGACCAGTAAGGCCACGCTAATACTATACATTTTTTTTTCGGTGGTAAATTCATCCAATGACATCCCTCGCTCTTGGACGGAGCGTGAGATAGTGTCAGACTTTCACTGACTAAAAACCCACTCCTGTTCCTTCTTTGCCTTCGTTCCAGGACCCCGGGGTTCTCTTTCGCATCACCCAAGGCCCCAGTAGGCTTCGACCCTGCTGGGCCCCTACGGTTTTGCTGGCATCTCCTTGAGTCGCGCGTGGAACACTACGCGCCGTCAACAACTTGGGCTCGGTCCGGACGGTCGGACGGCGAGCTACCCATTACACGCCGTCCGCAAGCCAGCGCCTGCGGTGACTGGAAATCGGGATCGGGATTCCGGCGGCTGGGGCGTGAGGGCCGTTCTCTCGCGCGTGCGGTTGCCTCCTTTGCTAGCATTACTGCTTCGCAGAAGGAGGCGACCGCCTGCCACTCCTCCTCGCTCCGGCCCATGGCCTGTACCAAGGCCCGATGCGAGCGATCACTGCCGCCAATCGCCCCCACGAGGACACGGCGGTGCTCTGCCCAGGCAGGGAACACCTAATACTACTAACTTGCAAACTAGCACGTTATACTTTTAAGGTTTATGGTAAGAAAAAGCATAGTTATAGATATTCGAAACATATATTGAGAAAAGATTGTCAAACAATAAAATATATATTTTTGATATATTTTTTCTAAATAATGTAACAAAGAGTTCTTCTAACAATAGAATAATAGTAAATTGAACCATAGAAGCCTTTCATTTACGTCTCCCTTATCACAATATTATCACTAAAAGATGACTGGTAGTACAGGGTTAAGAAATTGTTCAAAAGAGTTACCGCTAGACTCTTAGAGTGTTAAGGGAAACTGAAAGAGTACTGATCAGTTTTAGAAAGTAAAGGTCTGACACTCTCGTTCTACTTAGAGTGGAACAAGCTATTTAATGATTTCCCACAGCAGCTGGATGTGATTGTCGAGTTAAATACGATGAGATCAGAGAAGGCATAATATATTTACATTAGGCTGGGTTCTCTACTTCAAATCGAATGACGTTAGCTTGAATAACACCTGAAAAGGTGACACCCGGACGTTTCTTCCGCAATAATCAGGTACAGGAACCTCCTTAACTTACCATGTCCAGTGAGGACCTTTATCATGCGAAAGTTGAGAACGCCGTGACGTCTTAAGTGTTATTCAAGGTAACGTCATTCGATATCAAGTAGGGATTCCCATTATACTATATTTACACCCTAGGCAGATAATGATGAAAAAATGAATCTTTGAAATACTGAGTTCTAAAAAAAAAAAAAACAACACAAAATTCCTAAGTCAAAACTGTTGATCCGGATAAAGCTTTTACTAAGCATAAACGTGTTTCAATTTATTCTCCACGTACTCGTACACTCCGGTCTATTTATTCTATATAGCTTTTATCAATAAAATCACTTTGCATTTAATAATAATATGATGTTGTTGACAAAACATGTGAAACTCTCAAGGATCGAGCCGTTATCCTTGAGAAGTTGTAACAGACATAATGGTCTGTTTACATTTGCGCATTGTGGGTATGTCAAAGCTGACATATTGGGTTATTGGAATGAAATTAGTGAATGTATGGAAGACATTGACTGAAAATTGAAACTTTGCAGACATACTAAAATATTCTATACACACAATTATTTAACATAGCATAAGCGTAATAGCATAATCAGCCTATTAATCTTCTCACTGATGGCATTCAGGCCTCCTCTCTAGGGGAGGGAATGGGCTGTAATCCACCACGTGGGTCCAGCGCGGGTTGGTGAATGTCACATGTCTTCGAATTTTTGGTTCTAAGACATGCCGGTTTTCTCACGATGTTTTCCTTTACCGTTTTTAGAGCAGTGGTGATGAAATAAATTACACAAAGTAATGCGCCAGGCTGGGTTTGAACTCGCGACCTACAACTCGTAAGTCGGGGCCGTTACCACTCGGCCACTATTATTCAACATCACACTAATATTATAAAGTGAAAGTTTGTGAGTGTGTATATTTGTATGTTTGTTACTTTTTCTCACCCCAACGGCTGAACGGATTTCTATGAAACTTGGTACACGAGTAAATCATGTCCTGGCGATAGCACTTGAATATTTTTTTTCCCGGCAATATGTTTTAATTTCCTACTATCACGCGGGTGAAACAGCAGATAGTAGGTACCTATTCTACATTTTAAGTCATCTTGTTCATGTTTATAAACATACAGTTAAGTCTCAAAAGTGGTTAGTCAGTTTTTAAGCTACAAACACATACAAATTACTTTTTATTTTTACTCAGTTTAATCAAAAAAATTGTAGTAATCTAAAAAATGTTAGACAGTTATATTTAACCTTTGCGACAGTTTTTGGTCGATTTATTGATGCAAAAAATACATTTAGGGGTATTGAAATCAAAGTCATCATGAATTTGTGGTGTCTATAATTTTAACAAGTGGATTAAATTTAAAAGCGGTTGCCTAAAAGTGTAATTGACTTGTTGAACGACTGTAGCCATAATGGTAATTACAATTTGCAGCCGTTTGGGGTCAAAAATGTTGTGTTAGATTGCGCGCCTCCTTTTCAAGGAAATTTCTCATCGATTGATCGACACTGCGTAACCAGAGTGCTGGTTCATTCTTTACCCAAAGAATCAGCATTGCCATTTGACGTGGCAATGCTCATTCTGTGATGATTTTGTCATGTGGAGGAGTAACGCCTGAGTGTATTTTGTTTTTGTATATGTACCTACATAAGTTTGATATAAATAATTAGTTAATATTTAAGTTTCATACGTACATAATATTGTTATTTTCTAGTAAGTATGTACGTAAAGTTTTTTATATAAATTATATAAACTGGTGCTTGACTACGATACCACCTGATGGTAAACAGTGATGCAACCGTTGATGGTGAATTGCATTAGTTTATTAAGAGCCTGATTAGGCTCTTAATAGGCTCTAGCCTTGAAGAGACCTAAATTATAATATGACGGGAAGACCGCTACGAGCAAATTGTTCCAATCCTTGGATGTACGCGGTATAAACGACAAGGCTAAACGCTTTGTCCGGACCGTAGAGGTGTTAACAACTTAAAAGGTGGACACTCGTTGGTTTGTCGGATGGTAGAAAAGTGATGGCGGAATTAAGTCAAGATTTCTTGACTTAATTCTGCCATCACTTTTCTTGCTTTCTTTGCTTGCGCAAACTCTCAAAAAAAAGTGCACCAAAAATGTTTCTGTCATGTTAAAACTTGCTCTAACCAAAATGCAACCACTATATACAGACCCTAACCTCCTTAAACCAACCAATTCTTATTCTTTACCAAGCAAGCACTTAAGTATCAGAATTACGAGCATCTTGTTCAGTTTTATCACGGCATGCAGCTGCAGACCCTCGACGGCCCTTAAATATTCACTTTGCATACAGCGATAGGTGAGCAAGTTTAAACTTGGAACACTTTATCCTGCATTATGGAAGTTCTGCAATGCAGTAAGGTTTTTTTCTTCTAGCAACTTTGCTAACGGGACGTGTAATGTATAATGAATTTCAGATATTTTATGCTTAGTTTAAGACTGGAAAGTTTTTAAGGAGGTCTTTCTTTGATTGAGGTGTGAGGTGAACTATAAATCTATACATAGGAAAAAAAAACTGGGCAAGTGCGAGTCGGACTCGCGCCTTGAGGGTTCCGTACAAACCTACCTATGTAAACAGTTCAATTCCTAAATAAAGTTTCGAAGATTTTTCCGAGAATCGCATAAAATCATTTTTTGGGACGTAACAACAAATTTACTGTTTTCAAATTTATTCTTATATCTGTCCTATAAGACCTTGCTTTATGCCAAATTTCAGGATTCTGGGTCAACGGGAAGTACCCTATGAATTTTGATTTCCTTGAGAGTGTCGAAATATACGTTTTTTGCGACATAAACGACCGTATCTTTTTGTTAGTTAACTTATAAGTTTAATTTTTTCACAACATCAAAGGACCGCAGATTTGACTATATGGTTTTAATTTCAACTCGATACCTCTACGCGTTACCGAGACAAAGGGTCTTGACAGACAAACGGACGGACAAAAAAGTGATCCTATAAGGGTTCCGTTTTTTCCGTTTTGTGAGGTATGGAACCCTAAAAATTTAAGTGTTTTTTGTGATATCAAAATATTTTTTTTTTACTAAATGCATAATAATATGAAAGTATTTTCGACAACAATAACAAATGTAGATCGTACAGATATTTATTTTATGCGGGAATCGAACCCGGGCCACGTTGCGTAGCAGCCAATCACTCAAACACTGCGCCAACCGTGTTGTCCCGTGTTTGAAGAGTAAACAACCTTATTTGCAAAGAATTTCAAACGAGTCTAAGTACATATCATAGTACGATATGTACGTACTTAGACAGGTGAGTAGTAAAGACCAAAATAGTCTTTATTGTCTACCTCTATCAACAAGAAAACATTTACAAAAACTTTCCTCAACTATTTTCTCAAGATCTTTTATTTTATTTGGCGAATCTTTTAAGAGCAACACAATCTTATTTGTCTTTCGTGTTTAATTACACGTATAATGAGAGTAAATGGGGCGTGATGTGTTGTTTTCTTATACTAGCATGTTGTTTGGCCTTTCAAAAGGGTGATGTCATCGAATCTTGGCCCTTTATCAGATTAGACAGGATTTTTCGCCGTTTGCTGACTCGCTGAGTTATTGTTTTTCTTTTGTTTTCTTTCATTTGTTTTGTTTTGTGCTCAAGATAGTTGGGTATTAGAGTGAAGTAGTATTGGTATGACGACAGTGGATTTCTGGTCTGTCTAAGCGATTTTGACAAGTTTTTTTATGATATTGTGAATATTATTAGTGCCTATCTGTGATCCCACCTGATGATAAGCGGTGATGCAATTGTTGATGCTGGCCTTGAAGACACCTAAGTTATAATCAGATGGAAAGACCGCAGTAGGCAAATTGTTCCAGTTCTTCGATGTAGGGGAAACGCTTAGTCCGGACCGTAGAAATGTCAACAACGTAAGGGTCGATACTCGACGTACCTAGGGTTGTCCGATGGTAGAAATGTGATGGCGGAATCAAGTCATGTAATTCCAGCGCACACTCTCCAAGATGCATCCTATAGAATACCGAAATGCTGGCTACTACCTAAGTTTTGTGTAATTAGTAGCAACAATGGTAAGATGCAATACGATATCTGTAGACTTTTGACGAGAAGAAGTATCATCACCATCCTCTTCCTCACCAGTTCCATGTTACATGAGGTCGGTGCAATACGTTTTTTTTAGGATTCCGTAGGGTTAGGGTAAAAACGTAAAAAAAAATCAGGCTGTATGTATCTCATAAACCGTGATAGCTAGACATTTGAAATTCATTATATACAATTCACAAATGATGTATTTCTGTTGCTGCTATAACAACAAGCACTAAAACAGAAAAAATAAATAATGAAGTGGGCCTTTTTTTATTTATTTAATAATGATAGGCTCGCGTTTGTTCACCATCTCACCTGATGGTAAGCGATGATGTGGTCGACGATGGAGCACGCTTGCCTAGAAGTAGCCTATTCACTCTTGACTTAAAGACCCCTAAATTGTAGCTATCAGGAAACACAGACTCCGGGAATTCACGGAATTCCACTCCTTGGCTGTACGCATAATAAATGTGTTCTCAAAACGCTTTGTGCGTATGGGTGGGATATCTACCATGTACCGGTGGCGCAACGCCGTACGTCTAGTGGTCCGATGATGGAACGGACATGGCGGAATTAGATTGTGCAGTTCTAGTGCACACTCCCCGGGCCTCCTATACAACAAACATGTTTTTTTTTGAGGTTTTTTGCTACGGACGGTACGGAATCCTTCGTACGCGAGTACGACTCGCACTTGACCAGTTTTTTTCATTCTTTTCTGTTATTTTATATCACTTCCAACACAATTTATCCATCTTTGCTTTTGCCTTCTTTTCCCTTTCGATACATCTACACATTATCTACGATGTTTGTAACTCTTTTAGTAACATGCGTTTCATCCCTTCTCTTCACATGACCATACCAAAATAAATAATTCAGTCACTGGTGCCACATTCAAACTTTTTTTATTATCCTCATTTTATCCATTCTCTTCTTTTAATCTATCTTTTCTCGGCAATAGCTTAAAAAAGAATTGCATATTTTTTATTACAGAATTTAGTGAAATCAACTGTTAGTAGACTTTTTGTCAAAAAACTACACAAGGTCAGTCTCGGTACACGAGTATCATATCCACATTAACCTTCACTAAGTTACGCAACACAGCGCACTTCTCAGAATCCAGTTTGCCAAGCTAATTACATATTTCTAATTAATTCCCTCATAATAATTATCCTTCATAAATCCTACCGCACAGGAACAACCCTTTTGCGTCACTACCTCTCGTGTACAGTCAGCAAAAGAGATAGGCTTCAACGTTAGTCGACCCCTATTTGCTCTTCTGTTTTATGCATGTATGCCTGCCGCTAGAAATGATTTTTCTTAATACTTTATTGTTTAATTTTGATTTATTACGCTGTAGAATCTAAGACGTTTCAATTGCTTTTCTAGAACTGCCGATTTTCATAGCCTCAGCACTTTTCTAGTACCTAATCACCACTCCTGCTGCGGCTTTAAGAAGTGAGTTGTGGTGGTTGCAAATAGTGCAGCAGGTGTTTGGGTCATGCTGATTGTCTGCTGTGATTTATTGCGTCTTCTCTTTCTTCCGTCTAGTTAGACGAACAGATGAAAGAGATGATACAGCTGAAAACATAAAAATGTTAGGGTTTTGTGGCGTAATTTGGACAGACTTATGACCCGCAGAGGACCGTAAAAAACTGAAATAGGCAATATCAATCAATAGAGTCTGTATCAATGGGGTCGACAGGTTCTGGAAGACGACTGCGTAACTTCTAAGGTGGACCGTTGACCTGGTGAGGGCCGCAGGAATCTAATGAGAGATGCTTAGGACTGGCCGTTGTGGCAACACTTCGGGGAGGCTTTCAGCCCCATTGACTGAAAGTCGTTCGGCTTAAATGAAAGCCTGTGTAGGTAGTGCAAAACTATTTATTTCTCGGGTGCACACCAATCTCTGTTGCTAACTGTACATTACCCACGTTGCATGCTAATTAAAAAAAGGCAAGACAGTGCTCTAATTAGCCCATATGCTCTAAAGAACGTTTGTTTTCTAAGATTTATTAGTAGATATATCGAATTAGTAGCGGAGGTAAGCTTGTAGGAAACAGTAAATGTTCTGCGCCCATTAAGATTGCATCAATTAACATTTTTCACTGGATAGTCACAGTTTTTCTTTAGTTAGCTAAGTTGTATGCCTTTGTTTTATGTGATTAGAGAGTTTTATTCTGATATATTTTGTATTTTTAACGCCTACTTTCCTTACAACTGACTAGTAAATCTAAATTTAATGCAAATAAATGGTAACTACGTAGAGACTTTTCTTTTTGATCAGAAATCGTCAAATGATTCCTCCCACTGTGGGTAGAGCGAGAGGAAGTGTCAGACTTTTACTGAGAAAACCCACCTGTGCTCCTATAATTGCCGCCTGCGTTCCATGGCCGTGGTGTTTCCTTCGAACAGTCTTGCAGGCTTAAGCACTTAGGTATATACCTACTTACGGACGGTAGTCGTTTAGAGACCTTCAGTGCTAAAATTTGAAAATTGAACTACTTTATTGGGCTGTATATAGATACCGGCACGGATCTTGAGCGCTGACTTCTACATTTCTACTTGCGCAGAGCCCACAGAAGTGAAATATCGGGTCTCTTTAGTGGTATGAAAAGAGATGCGGGGACGGGGAAAGCAATTCTTGTACAGTGATTGGCTCGCCGATGTGTACGATGCCCAAAGCGATCCCAGCTCTTTCACCGAGCGCTCAAGATTCGTGCCGCTATCTATACTTGTCGATGTTTAGGCTAACTTATGAAATAACGAATTCTGTAGGTCTTTTAGAGACCTTCAGTGCCCAAATTGCTAGTTGATCGGAATAGTGAACTACTTCACTGGGCTCCACCTTTGTCGATATTTAGGCTAACTTACGAAATAACGAGTTTTCAGCCCCCTGCTGTCATTGTGGTACATAAAAATCACACATCAAAAACTTTACTACACCCACTAAAAATAGATTAAAACTTCCAGGACAGGACCATAAGAAACAATTGAACCGTCCACCATAACTTACAAACCCAACCCTCTAATCAAAACACAGAAGCTCTGAAGAAAATTTCAAACCACCATCTTTCAGCGAACATAATTATCTCCCATTCATCATTCGAAATGTACTTCTTAAAATGAATTCTGAAAACTATTTCGAAACTAAAAGGCGAGACGTAGGTACTGTAGGTGCCCACAGACTTCAGACCGTAAGTTAATCATTGCAGTGGTTAAAATTCTATTAACCGGTAAAAGTTTTCAAACCGAATTTTTAATAAGAAAGTTGAAAACGTCCAAGTTCTACGGACTACGAAGCGTCGGTTGTTCATTTTCACTATGAATTCTTGCTAACAGGATTTATGGTGTTATATTGTAAAGTCCTGTTTATTTTAGTTTATTGTAGGAATGATTTAAAGGTGTCTTTTAAATGAACACATATTTTAGGTAATCTTTCGGGACATTTATGCTGTAAATTAGGTTTTAGAGAGACTATCCCGCGATTCATAAAATCATAAAAACACACAGGAAAACGTGCTTCACCATCTTTTTTTTTAGGTGGTAAATCATCTAATAACATCTCGCGCCCTTGGGCGAAGACCCACTCCTGTTCCTTTTTTGCCTTCGTTCCACGGCCCCGGGGTTCTCTTTCGCGCAACCTATGGTCCCAGTAGGGTTCGACCCTGCTGGGCCCCTACGGTTTTGCTGACATCTTCTTGAGGCGCGTGGAACACTACGTGCTGTCGGTGTCGATTACTTGGGCCCGGTCCGGACGGTTACTGGACGGTCGGACGGCAAGCTACCCATTGCTTCACTATCTACCACATCGCTTACCATCAGGTAAGATAGTAGAGAAACGTGAGCCTATCAATACAACATGTACGATACTGACTGACCTGTTGGTCGAGTGTTTAGTGGCCCTGATTGCTAAGCCGGAGTTCGTGGGTTCGATTCCCATCCAGGACAAATGTTTGTGTGACGAGCACGATCATTTGTCCTGTCTCTGGGTGTAATTTATCTATAATATGTACCTATTTAGAAATATATAAGTATGTTTATCAGTTGTCTAGTACTCATAACACAAGCTCTGCCTAGTTCGGGAATAGACGGCGTTGTGTGATAGATGTGGAATATTATTATATTTTATTACTCGTATTAATATAGAACAAAAGAAAAAAGTCTCACGCCTTTTTCCTTCATCAATACCCAGTGGTTTCCAAATATTATTATTTCTTCATTTCTACCCAAATTCTTTTATTATTTACATTACAGTATTCCTAATTTAATAATCCTAAGAAAATACCTTTACTAAAAAATATATAAAACCTTAGGCAAAGGGCAGCCATTATTATTTTTGATCTACAATACATTTATTCACTGCGGCGTTTAAAAATACAAAATCCATAAAATTTACTCGAGCATTGTGATATAAATATAATTTTGTATTGTTTGGTCAGCGTAGCTAGGCTGGCTACAAACGGCTCGCCACTGACATATGAATAAAAAATTCATATGCCAAATATAACGTGGGTGTATGTAGCCAACCGTATACTAATAGGCCAGGAGCTGGTGGGCATTAAAACCGTTTCGTTAGCAGAGAACAGTGTAGCTCCAATGCCTGTGTAGGCTTTGTATTTGAAACAACAGTGTTATTCTAGCTAAGGTGTTATAAGCACCAATGCACCGTTGTAGTGTGTAATAATCAATACAGATTTTACTCATACTCACTCTAAATTATTTTTCAACTTTTAAACCGCGCAGTGGCATTCTGGCATATTAAACATCACGTTTACAAATGTCTCTCAAATATCGCATGATACCGGTAAGATTGATACGCACGAAACGTCCACGGAACACAGTAGGTTCATAAGCAGTAGGTTCAAAATACCTTTGAGTTTTTGATAAGGAGATAGACACTCAAAAAGTTCAGACTTTTTCAAAACACACCGACGAATCAGGTAAGACGATTTTCAAACCTAAAACTTAAACCGTAACTCCTAAATCAGTTTTAAGCTTACTGAAATACCGAGGCAACAATCTTAGCAAACCTCTATGACGTAAGAAGCGGTGCCCGAAACAGTAACCCGCTCCTAAACTATAGTGAAAATCTGTTAATAATAGCTAGCCATAAATAAGCCTCGTGGGACAAGGTTCATACGGTAATTTTATTAAGAAAACATTAACAGGAGAGACCTATTTTCGGACTCAGGTAGGCACCTATATTCGGACACAAAATAGGTAGCAAAAGAAAGGCTAGAGACTAATTAATTTTGCCCTCTAGTAAGGTTGAGCACGTCAGGATATGTGGGAGGTGCAGGCAGTGTAATAAATACATGCCGTGTATTTATTTCTCGAGTTGAATAATATATGAGCATCTACCTTTAAACAATAAGTATTTACTGTAATCTATATAATAATATTACATATCAACGCATTGTCGAAAACTATTGGGCTTAGGAACGACGATTTTAAGATGTAGGCGAGCACTAAAAGGGGTTTTTGAAAATGTACATTTAAGAGGGTGAAACACCCCCTTGCTTGAAAAAGGGAAAATTCATTCGTATGTAAAATTTTATTCTTTGGGCCAATATACTTGAAACTTAATAACCTCATTAATGGTTATCAATATTTGTTTTTCAAAACTATAACAATAATAATATATCTGCCTGGCCTTGAATCCTCTAAGCACACTGCTGGAGAATTCAGGCCTAGGCTATCGGTTGAAGAGAGGTGGTCAGGTTATATCTCACCTCCTTTACATGGATGACTTAAAACTTTTTGCCCCCAACAATCTGCAACTGATGGAGCTACTGAAGGTAACTGAAACCTTCAGTAGTGCCATCAGGATGGAGTTTGGTGTGGATAAATGTGCAGTCATGCATGTAAAGAGAGGGGAGATTGTGGAATCCATGGGTACCCAACTCTCGGATTCCATAAACTTGAGATCTCTCTCTCCAACCGAAACCTATAAGTATTTGGGTATGTCGGAAGCGTTAGGCATCAATGCTATTGACATGAAGCAAAAGTTGAAGGAGCGTTTCTTTGGACGCCTGAAGAAGGTATTCAATAGCCTTCTTTCAGGCGGAAACAAGGTGCGCGCCTTCAACGGTTGGGTCATGCCAGTATTGATGTACTCTTTCGGCGTACTCGAATGGACTCAAACGGAACTTGATGCCCTGGACAGGCGGGTCCGTACACTGCTGACTGCATACCGAATGCATCACCCACGATCGTCGGTGATGAGACTGTATATCCCGCGGAAGTGTGGGGGTCGAGGCTTTTTAAATGCTAAGACCCTGCACAATCGCGAGGTATGCAGTCTCAGGGAATATTTCCTAGCCGCCGACGTGGGTATGCATCGTGATGTAGTGGCAGTGGACAAGGGACTCACCCCGCTCTCCTTGGCTAACGAGAGCTGGCGCAAACCTGTAGTGCTTGACACTAACGATCGCAGGGAAGTATGGCAGAGCAAGGAACTCCACGGACGCTTTTTCCGGGCCCTTCATGGGCCCGATGTAGATCAACTAGCGTCCGTAGCCTGGCTGCGCGTCGGTGACCTCTTTGGGGAAACCGAAGGTTTTGTCTGTGCAATTATGGACGAAGTTATCATGACGAATAACTACCGGAGATTTATTGTGAAGGACGGCACGGTTGACATTTGTCGGGCATGTCACCGACCGGGTGAATCAATCCGCCACATTATCTCTGGTTGTTCTCGTCTAGCTAACGGTGAATACTTGCATAGACACAACCTTGTAGCCAGGATTATCCATCAGCAACTTGCTCTGAAGTACTCTCTTGTGGAATCGGAGGTGCCATACTACAGGTATATGCCCGACCCAGTTCTCGATAATGGCGATATCACGCTGTACTGGGATCGGTCCATCATCACTGACAGGACTATTGTAGCCAATAAGCCTGATATAGTGGTGGTGGACCGAAGAGAGAGGCGTACAATGATTGTTGACATATCCGTTCCGCATGACGAGAACCTCGTGAAAGCCGAGAAAGACAAACAAATCAAGTATATTGATTTGGCTCGCGAGGTTGTCGACATGTGGGATGTAGACTCGGCGATCATTGTACCGATAGTCGTGTCAGCCAATGGCTTAATAGCCAAGAGCCTCGACCAACACCTTAGGAGGCTCGCGTTAGGCGGCTGGATCAAGGGCTTGATCCAGAAAGCGGTACTCCTGGACACGGCTCGTATTGTTAGGAGGTTCCTTTCTCTGGAGCCCTGACCGCCGGTAGCTTGGACCCTGTTCCCGATACCGGTGGGACACTATTTTTTATATTTTTAAATGTTTTTTTTATTTTTTTTATTGAAATATTTAAAAATATAATTTATAAGTTACAATAATGAATAAACGAAAAAATAATATAATATAATATTCCACAACTATCACACAACACCGTCTAGTCCCAAGCTAAGCAGAGCTTGTGTTATGGGTACTAGACAACTGATAAACATACTTATATATTTCTAAATACATACATATATAGATAAATTACACCCAGACACAGAATAAATGATCGTGCTCATCACACAAACATTTATCCTGGGTGGGAATCGAACCCACGACCTCCGGCATAGCAGTCAGGGCTACTAACCACTAGACCAACAGGCCAGTCCTACACTACCTACCCTTAATAGAACAATTTAGGAGGTCTTAAAGATTGTATGGAAGATTCATATTTTTGGGTTAATAAAATTCTAACCAAAATGAGTAATAAAGATTGTCCTTATTATAAAGTTTTTATGAAAACCTTTTTTTAAAACAGTATAAAATAAGCAATAAGATTGGTTTATCAGCGACAAAATCGAGATGTTGACAGGTTACATGATTTATTGCAAGATCTACAAAAATTGAGCAATCAGGTAACCCTATGGTACCTGAGAGAAGGTGAAGACGACATCCGCCTGACCTTGGGAGCAGCGCTGGACAAGGGTAGCAGCGGAAAGAGTCTAATGGAAGTAGTCAGAGGAGAACTATGCTAAAAGGCACACCAAACTTATAGACATAATCTAACTAGCACTACAGTAGGAACTCGAACAGAATAATGAACTACTCCAAAGTTCGGAAATAAATGGATGTTTTATTTATTTATTTCTAAATCGAGACACCAATTTCTCACGTAAAAAGCGTCTGATAGATTTACTTGAAAATGGCAGCAGCGTTCTTTCTGCATATTAACGCTTTCCAATGTGGCGAGACGCAATCAGGGCTCACGAAATGAAAAGAGCAACAATCGAGCCTTGTGCCCAACGGTCTGCCTAACTTTGACTACGGTAAAAGTCTAAGTTATGGCAAGGCAAAGGGTATGCTACGATTGAAGGCCTTGTCGTGAGAGTCAGCTTGATGTGAGAAGTACAGAATTGGTGGATGTGGCAATATTTTTGGAAGACCTACCGATATGTCTGCCGTTTGTTCTCTAAGATATACAATGTCCAGCTGTAGTGGGCGTCTTTCAAATGAGACTTAAAATCTACGTTTTTATACAGAGATAAATTGCAATACTATGTGAATAAGGTCAATTGTGGCTGATTCTAAAATACATTTACATGAAAACTAACAACTTGAAACTTGATTATGTCAAAAAAATTCCAGAGAAACTAAAATTAAATATGTAAATTAGTCTCCTGGTAATCAGTAAATAAGTTCATTTGGAAGTGTTTCAACCTTTTGTGTAAAATGTTAGACAAATGAATTGAATGTTACTAAAATCTTATCTAACAGTAGGTACAAACTATGATTTCATCGCACTTAAACTGGTGATCACATACACCATTAAGCTACAACTTCCAAATAATCTAGATCACAAAACCAGCCAAGTGTGTGTCGGGCCTCGCGCACTGTAGAGTTCCGTACGCGCCCGTTACAATATGTGGACTTATGTGTATTCCTATGAACATATTAGTCGAGTTTAACGGCCAATAACTTATTTAGGATTGTGGTTTCCTGGGTTACCGGCATGTAAAAGGAATTGAACCAACCTGTCTCTTCCTGTGGATGTTGTAAGAGCAGACTAAGAAAATTATCATAAAATCATCAGACTTGCACATTTCAATGACGTTGAGATAACTCCACCCTGTCACCGGTTGGGCACGCCACAATTATGGCGGTAAGTCCCCTCTTTGAGGCGACTTACCGCCATGACGCAGGTCCTCACCGGACATGGTAAGTTCGGGAAGTTCATGCACCGGATTCGTGCGTAAGAAATGCTCGGGTGTCACCATTGTGTGGACCGTCCGGAGAACACGATGGAGCACACGGTAAAGGTGTGCCCCGCTTGGGCAGAGCAACGCCGTGTTCTCGTGGGGGCGACCGGCGGCGGCGATCTCTCGCGCCGGGCCTTGGTACAGGCCATGGTCCGGAGTGAGGAGGTGTGGCAGGCTGTCGCCTCCTTCTGTGAAGCAGTAATGCTAGCAAATCGCGGCCGATCGCGTGAGGCAACGGTCCTCACACCCCAACCGCCGCCGGGATTCCGATCGCAATTTCTGGCCACCGTAGGCGCGGGCTTGCGGACGGCGAGCAATGGGTAGCTCGCCGTCCGATCGTCCGGTAACCGTCCGGATCGAGCCCAAGTCGTCGACGGCGCGTACTGTTCCGCGCGCGCCTCAAGGAGATGTCAGCAAACCGTAGGGGCCCAGCAGGGCCAAAGCCTACTGGGCCCATGGGTCGACTTCTGAAAAGGTTACCCGTGATCATAGAGCGCAGAGGGCAACTGAAAGAATATAGGTGTGAATTTACTCTATAAAAGCCTGACACGCCCTCCGTCTTAGAGCGCGAAAAGCTTAAAGATGATTTCCCACCTTAAAAAAAAATTCTAAGCCGCGGACAGACGAATGGAAAGACACGGACTTGGCGAAACTATATGAGTTCCTTGTTAAGACTACGGAACCCTAAAAGGCGCCATAAGCATAAAAATAATGAAAACCGCGTTACGTTATAACAGAGTTCCATAAAGGCAGCATAAAAGTGTCGGTAATGACTAGCGGTTCTATTGGCACCAAATCCATTTATCTCTACTGCGATATTCATTACTGGGTGGCTTCGCTTTAAATTGTGCGTAAACATAATGACGGCTGTAACTGTTGGGCTAGGAGAACAGCGGGGTTTTAAAATTTCATACATTGATGATATGATATGAATAGAATATATCTTTATTTGCACAGAAAGTAGGTACAGGTTACAGGTCTTTGTCAAGTTTGATGACCCATACTAACTACCTTAACCTTAGTTAAGGTAGTTAGTATGGGTCACATGCCTTAGCATGTAAAATACTGTTTATATAAAGTTACCATAATATGCCTGGGGCTAAAACACAACCAAAAACAGACACAGTCAAATTTATATAATACAGTTATCAAATCAATATAAGTTTATTATGTCAAAATGAAATAAATTAATATATATTATATTATTGACTCATAACAATATAATATAGATGTTTCACTAGGGGCCTTACTATACTTGTTAAAATGCCAGGTGTGTGAGCGAGAAAGAGCTATACACCCTATATAGCTCCATCTCTTTAACAGATAAGTTTAGATTGTCAAATGGATCGATTTTAGAGCTCTTGGTAGAGCCTCTGAAGAGACGTATCAAAAGATCATTCTTTACTATGGGTGTTTTTAATATCTTGAGGATTTCTTCACGCATGCGGGACTGCTCCGCACGTGTAGCCCCCGCAAATGTCCTTTTCATACAAGTATTTATTGTAATGCGTGGAATACGCAAGCGGGACCCATTTCGCGAAGGACACAGGTGTGGTTTTAGTCAGTAAAAGTCTGACACGCTCACTCCAACATAAAGTGAAAAAGATCATTGGATGATTTCCCACCTCGAAAAAAAAGACCACTACATCTACATTGACCTGTGCTGTGTTTAACGTATACAGCGGACTCCCGTGACTCTCATCAGTACAGCGTTCATGTTGCGAAATATTTTATAAAAAAAAAAAATTAACAGATTGCAACCTCACTCTAAAATCACTTGTACAAAAAAGATCACAAAAATAAAACAGAAAATATACAGTTATACATTCAACACTTCCCATTACAATAATTCTCGCTCCCCACTGCATATTAATGGCCCCAATAAGTCCAAGCTTTGTGGGGTGGCTCAGTATACATTTAATTCCACCATTCCCACGGGTTTTTCTCTGCAGCACCATATTATGAAAGTATGCTTTGTACGTCGTTCAGACGTAGGTACTTCACAAGGTTACAAATCCAATTATCAACTGCAATAAGTTTGGCATTGGCCATCGTGTTGTTTGTCTTTTAAGTGGTTGAAGTTACTTTGTCTGTTTTTGTGAAATGTAATACTGTAACAGTTTGTGGTTAGTTCGGGAAATGGTCGTTTTACTGGGTAAATTATTTGAACAAGTTTCAGCAAAAACTTTTATTTAAACTGTTAAAAACACTACTCTATGCAATACTATTACGATTTTTATTTGCTAAATAAAATACTTTTTAGCTGTGGTAAGGGTACTGGATCGAAAAAGGCACCTGAAGGAACATGGGTGGGTTTGAATTATTAAAAGTCTGATACTCCCCCTCTCGCTTCACCCAGAGTGAGAAAAGTTATTTAATGACTTCCCAAGCTCAAAAAACTTGCCTTCCTGGAAAGGTTAGACAGAGATATAGTAATACTCACTTTCCGCCCCACGTACTAGGAAGCATCTGCTATTGCTAGTAAGCGGACACAAATCTAAACTCTAAACTGGTGCTGTAAAATTCTAATGAAAAAACATATCCTGTCAACCGTCATGCTATAAATAACTAAACCAGAGCATAAACATTCTAAAAAGAATCAATAAAGTTATTATGTTTCCCAACAAATACCCCAACGTACTTTTCCCATCTTACTTTACCTGGAAACTGTCCATAATAAAAACAATATAAACATTTTTCAACGCGAAGTAATTTCTCAAGCTAAAGATATCGGGTTCCCAAGATTGCTGTGTGATCTTTGAAGTCTGCTGGAGGGTTCTGATTTACTGGTCCCTCGGGAGAAGC
The DNA here is from genome assembly GCA_905147345.3 of Mythimna impura. Taxonomy (NCBI): domain Eukaryota; kingdom Metazoa; phylum Arthropoda; class Insecta; order Lepidoptera; family Noctuidae; genus Mythimna; species Mythimna impura. The sequence goes on along the minus strand of LR990347.1, from coordinate 8,742,850 downwards.
CGGGTACACGAAGCCGAGATAAGTAATAACACCCCTATCATATTTTTATAGCACTTTTTGTATTACTGTTTTAAGTAAAAACGGAGATTTATAATGTATTGCAAGTTTTATGGTTGGTATGGTCTGGTTTTATTAGAAGAGGGTTGAAATAATAAGGCTTTTGTGAACTTTTGGCACAATTATGTTTCAGGAGATCAAAGTTCGCAGGGTGACTCCTGGGCACGCCACAATTATGGCGGTAAGTCCCCTCTTTGAGGCGTGGTTGGAAAGATCTCACGGCGTCCTCACCTTCCGCATGACGCAGGTTCTCACCGAACACGGTAAGTTCGGGAAGTTCCTGCACCGGATTCGTGCGGAAGCGACGCCCGGGTGTCGCCACTGTGTGGAGGACACGTTGGAGCACACGGTGGAGGTGTGCCCCGCTTAGGCAGAGCAACGCCGTGTCCACGTGGGGGCGATCGGCGGCGGCGATCTCTCGCGTCGTGCCTTGGTACACGCCATGGTCCGGAGCGAGGAGGAGTGGCAGGCGGTCGCCTCCTTCTGCGAAGCAGTAATACTAACAAAGGAGACGGCGAACGCGTGAGGCAACGGTCCACACGCCCCAACCACCGCCGGGATTCCGATCCCGATTTCTGGCCACCGTAGGCGCGGGCTTGCGGACGGCGAGCATCGGGTAGCCCGCCGTCCGACCGTCCGGTAACCGCCCGCACCGAGCCCAAATCGTCGACGAGACGTTGTGTTCCACACGCGTCTCAAAGAGATATTTCAAAACCGAAGGGCGAGCGTTTGATAGAGTTGCCGTAAATGATAAATGATATTATTTCGCAAATAAATTTTAACAAACACTTCACGTAATTTTTTTCGATTTACCTACATTATACGACCCGGACCAATTAATTATTATCTATCTTAAATATTCGATTTTTAAAATATGATAATATTATTTTTGTGTATAATAGGTAAAGTTTATTTTATTGTATTCAAATTATATAATATACTTTCAAACTTAATGTTAACATACGACATTATTATGTTCCGATATCCTTAGGCTTTTTTTTTCGGTGGGAAAATCATCCAATGACATCCCCGCTCTTGGGCGGAGCGAGAGATAGTGTCAGACTTTTACTAACTAAAAACCCACTCCTGTTCCTTCGTTGCCTTTCGTACCAGGGCCGAGTCTTTCTTTCAGAAGCAGACCCTTGGCCCCAGTAGGCTTCGACCCTGCTGGGCCCCTACGGTTTACTGACATCTCCTTGAGGCGCGCGTGGAACAGTACGCGCCGTCGACGGCTTGGGCTCGGTCCGGACGGTCGGACGGCTTTACATTTCCTGATCTAGAGATCCCAACAATATAAATAATGGTCCAAGAATTAAGCAATTTTCCCTTAATTTAAGTCCTATAAATGTGTATGTTCGTCCTTGAGATTTGTTGATGGTGATGGCGAAAGAATTTTTATTGGAAACTGTAATCGCTTAAATTGGAAATGTAAATCTGTGGGGATCATGGGAACGTAGGGAATGAGAGCTAACTGAGAGCCGCTGGCCCTGTAAGAATAATACACTCAATAAAATTATTATGTTTCAAATTGATTTTATTTATAGTCTGATTCCATTACACTGATAAGGCGGATTTAGATTTCGTAATAAAATAACTAGATCACCGACTTTTATTTTTGAGATATAATCTGTTTTTTATTTTATTTTATTGATATAAACCAGCGCTTGACTGCGATCCCACCTGATGGTAAGCAGTGATGCAATCATTGATGGTGAGGCGCACTAGTTTATCAAGAGCCTAGCCTTGAAGACACCTAAATTATAGTTGGACGGGATATAATTGGGATTCTTGAAGAATTTAGGATATAAGGAAGTCCTGTGGTTGCAAGATTGTTCGAAAGACCACGACCCTGAAACGCAAAGGGAAACTGATGAATCAGGGGTGGTTTTTAGTCAATGACTGCAAACCAGCGCTGTAAGCTCATCGCATTATGTGTGAGGCCACAGCTTTATTCTGAGCGTTCGGCCGGTTTACGCGGATGTGGCGCATATCTTCCCTCTCTATTGATTATGTTTGTTAGCTAGTTTTAAGATTGCGTTATTTCGCGTAATTAAACTGTTTTTATGTTTTTCTTTCTTTCTAACTGACACTCTTTCTCGCTCCACCCAAACCAGGACAAGTTACTTGATGAATTCTCCTTTTTTTGTAAAGAGTTACACAACAAAAAAACACAAACAGTTTCTTGCCGGTCCTTCTACGTAGGAAGTGACCAATTAGAACCGTGCACTAGCTTCTAACATTTCATAATTGCCCATGTAGATGTATGTGAAATAAAAACATTTTGTTTTTTGAATGTAGAATCTTACGATGAAAACCATTTAAAAATTCGTTTAGTAGCTTTTGAGTAAATACTTACAGTAAATTTAAAAAAAAAATATTGATCCACGGATACGGCGTGTAGCAATAATTTTTAGTGTTCCGTACCTCAAAAGGAAAAAACGGAATCCTTATAGGATCACTTTGTTGTCCGTCCGTCTGTCTGTCTCAAATTCAAATTCAAATTCAAAGCATTTTATTTCAAATAAACCATTTACAGGCACTTTTGAAATGTCATGAAGTCAGTCAGTCAGAAAAAAAAAAATGATGCTAATTGCACATTCCAAAGCGTAGATCTCTATGGAGAAGAATGTGCAAGAAACTCCATGGACACTCTTTTCAATCATGTTTTGTAATTACAAATATCTCTGTTACATGTTTCTTGTCGCTATCATGTGAGAACAATGTAAATAAAGTAAAAATACAAACTAAATATAGATATTAAAATAGCAACTGGCAGCTAAGAGATGACCAGTCTCAACTGACAGCGCCCGTTCACGAACATGACGCCAATATTAGCACCACTCAGCTCAACCATTTTGAAGGGAACCGAATGATCCAACACATGCGCCACCATCAGTGAGACATTTGAGTGAGCATGATAAACTCTCAACTGCCATGCTGATTTATGTTAAACAAGTCCAATAGTAACATAAAAAACCATAAAATAGCTCCATGGTACTCACATTTACAAACTTTGAAAAAAATGCTTCTACATTATACAATACTTTTATTATTTAAAAATTCAAAAAAAAAATACATTTAAAAATAATAACAATAATTTCCTTTCCAAACTAATCAATTTGTTCACCCCGGTGGTAGTGGAGCTGGACCAGCATTGAGCCAAGCATTTTTATCTTGAATATAATCCTCCAACTTATAATATGCCTGCCTGCATAGTGTGCGTTTAATACAAGATTTAAATTTTGTTTCATTAAGTTCTAATATTTGTGGAGGTAATATTATAACATTTCAAACAGTACCCCATGAAAGAAGACGCCACTTTAGCCAGTCTGAAACCTGGTTGAACTAATTGGTCCCTATTTCTTGTAACATAATTATGTCTCTCGCCTCTTTTGCTAAAAAGATGAAGATTTTTTCTAACGTACATGATGTTTTCATAAATATATTGACAAGGCACCGTCATGATATTAATATCCTTAAACAGTTCCCTTAGAGAATCGCACCGGCGAAGATTGTAAATAGCTCTGATGGCTCTTTTCTGTAGTATAAAAATTGAGTCGATGTCTGCAGCCCGTCCCCATAGTAAGATACCGTATGACATGATACTATGAAAATAACTAAAATAGACTAGTCTAGCGGTATCAACATCCGTAAATTGGCGGATTTTTCTAACAGCATATGCAGCTGAGCTAAGCCGTCCTGCAAGAGATGTTAAATGAGGACCCCATTGTAGCCTAGAGTCAAGCGTTATCCCCAGGAAAACAGTTTTGTCGACAAATTCTAGTTTCTCATCGTTTAGTATTACGTCACAATCACTACTTTTGACATTCGGTAAGGAAAATCTTATGCATTTAGTTTTTTTCCCGTTTAAAACTAGATTATTAGCAGTGAACCAGTTTTGGACCTGCAATAGTGCGTTATTTTCGTCGTCAAGATTATTAGTCCTTCTATTTATCTTAAAAATCAAAGAAGTGTCGTCGGCAAACAACACCATATTAAGTTTATTTTGCAACAAATAGGGTAAATCATTAATATAAACTAAAAATAAAAAAGGACCTAAAATTGAACCTTGGGGTACCCCCATTTTCACATTTAATCCCGACGAATTGACACCGTTTATTTGAACTTGTTGCTGTCTGTCAATCAAATAAGATTTTAATAAGCTTAAAGCTGTTTTGCCTAGTCCGTAATGCTCAAGTTTCAGGAGTAATGTTTCATGAACCACACAATCAAACGCCTTAGACAGGTCACAGAAGATACCTATAGCATCCTGTGCCTCTTCCCACGCATTAAAAATGTGTTTTAGTAAGGAGACACCAGCGTCAGTTGTACAACGTCCTTTGGTGAAACCATACTGTTTATCGTGTAAGATGTTATTTGTGTTAAAATGATTAAGCATTTGATTTAACATCACCTTTTCAAATATCTTGCTAAAAACCGGCAACACGGACACCGGCCTATAATTATTAGTGTCTTTACTGTCCCCAGATTTAAAAAGTGGTATCACTTTACTATATTTCATCAGATCCGGAAAAACTCCTTGATCTATACACAAATTAAATATTATAGCTAAGTACGGCGCTATAGTCTCAATAATTGAGGTACAAACTTTGATAGACATACCCCACAAATCTTCTGTCAATTTAACCTTGATTTGTTTAAAAGCTTTTATTACAGTTATAGGGTTTATATGCTTAAAGTTAAATTCAGTCGAACAGGCTGCAACGTTCGCCTGTAATAAACTAAAAGCATGCGATGGCGACGAATTTAGGGCTTCAGTAGTTTTAATTGGTATACTGGCAAAGAAATTTACAAATTCTTCTGCAACTAGTTTGTTGTCGCTAATAAGACCATCATGTGTCTCCAATGTGTAATCATTGTTATGTATTTTGTTCCTGTTGGTTTCATTATTTATAATTTTCCAAACCGTTTTTATTTTATTATCTGCCGATTTAACTTTGTTGCTAATGTACAAGGCCTTAGCTGCCTTACAAGTGTTTTTAAACATTTTTGAATATGTAGCAACATACTTATTAAAAGTTTCAGTGTTAATAATAGGCTTAAGGCCATACAGCTCAAAAAGTCTTTCCCTACTTATTCTGATTCCTTTAGTTGCCCAGTCTGTCTGTCAAGACCCTTTATCTCGGGAACGCGTGGACGTAATGAGTTGAAATTAAAACCACATACTCAAGTCTGCGGACTCTAGAAGTTGTAAAAAAACTTATAAGATATCGAGAAAAAAAGATACTCCGGTTTATGTGGCAAAAAACGTACATTTCGACACTCTCTAGGAAATCAAAATTCATAGGGTACTTCCCGTTGACCCAGAATCCTGAAATTTGGCACAAAGCAAGGTCTTATAGCACAAGTATAGGAATAAATCTGAAAACTGTAAATTTGTAGTTAAGCATATAAAAAAAAAACTTTTTTGCGGTTCGGAAAAATCTTCGAGACTCCATTCGGGAATTGAACTATTTACATAGGTAAGTTTGTACGGAACCGTCAGGGCGCGAGTCCGACTCGCACTTGCCCAGTTTTTTAAAATACTAACCAAGATTCTTGCCGGTTCTGCTCCATAGGAAACGACCAATTGGAACCGGGAACTAACTTCTGATGTTGTATAAAATATTTTGAATTGGATTGAAAACCCTCAAAGTCCATTCATTTTGATTAGAATTTGTTACAAGTTTCAAGTTTTTTTATAAGAGTAATTTTGAAAAACGAATAATGGAAACCATTTTTATTTACATAGGTTACTATTTATACTAAGTTTTAAGTTATATAGGCCAAGGAATACAATGTTGCTTACAGAAGAATTTCCCACTTTTCTTATTTATAAAACTGCATGTTTTATAAACTATTTATTTTTTGTGTATTATGTTTTATAAATATTGTGTTTTTAAAATGATTTATTTTAATTTAATTTAATTTCTTGTGAACTAATTGACTAATTTAATGCATTTGAATATTGTTATATTCGATCAACAAAGAACTTAAAATAACGTAGTTTTAAGTTCCAGTCACTAACATAATATGCACATTGAAATTAGTCTGAAATAATAATAATAATTAATTGAAATTAGTCTGAAATAATAATAATAATTAATTGAAATTAGTCTGAAATATTTTTTTATATTTTTTATTTCACCTCTTTGTTGAATTTTCAAAAACCCCTTTTTAGTGCTCGCCTACAACACACTCGTAAAAAGAAGTACATATTGTGTTGACTGATATATCAACAGTCATTCAGTTTCTCCTTATATATATAAATATAGATAGAAAAGAATATAGATTTAAAAAACTATGTATTATTTTTTTATAGACTGTCTGTTTGGGCTAACAAGGAAAAATTTTCCTTCAATCTAAGATGAATGATTTATGTGAATTTGAAAGCTTCACTACTTTGGGGATTACCAGGTACTAAATCAAGTAGGTACATGATTCAGTATTTATCAAGTATTGGTAAGTTAATTGGATCTAGAGAATATTATGTGGTATCTTTGATAAGATTTGTGGTGTAATTTTCAACTCATTGTGTTGTTTTTATTATTTAATTTTACGTAGTATTGTGTTTTAATTGTTCAAGTACACATGTTGCGAGAAGTTATTTTAAAGTTTTTGGCCAATTTATTTCTGAAAATTGCATTTGCAATAGGAGAGGCGTGAATAGTTAAAATAGCTGAAAATTGCAAAAAAAAAAAAAACATATGATATTGATTTAATTGAGTAAGACTACCCTGTCTAACCAGATGCGGCTGAATACTCCTATTTTACACGGAGCGTCTGCCAATCACATCTCCACCACCCAGTTACTGTGCAATACGAGACTCCTTGGATAGATTGACGGTCAGACTTTCTGGCATCTGACTACCGGTAACGACTGTCAAAGATCTACGAATGACAACCAGGACCAACGGCTTTTAGGGTTTTAGTAATTTTCAAGATAAACTTAGAAACAATACAACACAACAACAATACAATACAAACAACAATACAATACAACAATAATTAACAATACAATACAACACTACTACAATATTTTAATTCCTATGTATTCTACTGTTATTTTAAATTTTACTGTATGTGTGAGGTACAAATAAACGTTTTTCTTTCTTTTCTTTAGAAAAGTACAATGTAAATTGAAAAAATCACATTGGTAGGTACTTATCCGGTTTTGAACCTGTAACCTCACGCATGAGAGGCGGTGCCATACATAATCCACTGGACCATAACGACTACATCATAAACTACAATATTGAAATAAAGACACAGGAGTAGGCTTTAACCATGATGTTCTAATACTAACTACAGTACGGTCTCATCTCTACCTAAACCCAAGGATTAAAGCGGTGCCGGCTATAATATAAATTTTAAATGATCCCATTTTACGCTAATATGAATTTTAGTGGCTAATGAAGAACCATTAAGATCCCTAAATATTAAAGTTAATAAGCTTTTAGAAGACAGCCCGACTTTTAAGTTTTTATAGATAAACTTATGTGCAGTTTCAGAGAATAGAAAACCTTGATATTTGAAGAAACTTTAAGTAAGGAACCTAGATTTTTGTTCTGTTTCCTTTAGCAAGATCATCATCATCATCATCATTTCAGCCGAAAGACGTCCACTGTGGGATATAGGTCTCCCCCAATTGTCACCACAATGACCGGTCCTGTGCGTCTTGCATCTCACCAGGTCAACGGTCTACCTTGTGGGAGGTCTTCCAACGCTGCGTCTTCCGGTACGTGGTCGCGATTCCAGAACCTTTCATCCCCAACGACCATCTGTTCTGCGAGCAATGTGCCCTGCCCACTGCCACTTAAGTTTGACGATTCTTCGGGCTATATCAGTAACCTTGGTACTCCTGCGGATATCTTCATTTTTGACGCGATCACGCAAGGAAACTCCGAGCATAGCCCTTTTCATTGCCCTTTGAGTGACTTCAGCAAGATACCTAAAATAAACACCATTGAGAAAAAGTAAAGAACATTGCCTATAAAGGTTCTTTTTTAATAATGTAAACCTGTGTTTGACTTCGATCCCGCCTGATGGTAAGCAGTGATGCAATCGTTGATGGCGAGGCGCACTAATTTGTTAGGAGCCTATTCACTCTAGCCTTGAAGACACCTAAATTATAATTGGACGGGAAGACTTCAGCAGGCAAATTGTTCCAGTCCTTCAACGTACATGTTTTTAAGTTATAGACGAAGCTCGCTCAGACTAAGGAAGCATGACACGAAAGGAAAGAGATGGTTACTTTAGTAGATCAGATTTATGTGGCGATAAACTTAGAAAAGTACTATGTAAAAACACTTTCCAGGAATAAAGAATCTAGAAAAATAAATATAAAATACCAGGCAATTATGATAGCACTCATTCATAAGACAGAAAAAATCGCCTAATGTTCTGAACAGAAAAAGTAAACTAAGATCTTGCAGTTGAGTCACGTTCTTACGTACTTATCGCGGTGTGCTTCGGTAAAATGAATTGCGGACGAACCAAAACCGAGGTAGCGGTCGCTAGTCGGGCGAGTCGGGACTTCGAGAGTCGGGCTAAGGGCCTGCGCACACTTGAGACAAGACTGTCTTAGACAGAATTGTCTACGACGTCACAGACTTGTCTATGACGCGACGTCTGCGACAAGACGGTTTTGTCTACGTCACGGCGCACGCTATCAAAACAAAACAATCTAGCGGCGTACAGCCAGCGTGGCCAACTTAGTGAATTTTCCACTAAAACTCGTGGTTTTAACCCCCCATTTAATTGCGAAATATTAGATTTAGTGGCTAGTGGATTTTTCTAGTGCTTTAGTTAAATTCAATTTCTTACTAAAAATGCGATCACTCGGGTGTAAATCAGCTCCATAGAATCCATAATTTTCAATCTGATAACGACAATGATGGTGCACGTCGTAGACAAGTCTGCGACTTCGTAGACAATTCTAAGACAATCTTGTCTCAAGTGTGTGCAGGCCCTAAGCGAGCATACTGCTAATAGGTTAGGTAAGTATATTATATGTGTGTTTTTAATTTTCAAATGTATTTTTTTTAGATTAATGTGTTTTAACATCTCAGAGTTTCTAGGCGAGTCAAAAAGTTAAGTTGTACGGGTATTTTAATTTTCGAATGTTTCGTTTTTGCTATTCGAAAGTATATTTTGAATGATTTTAATATTAATGACCATTCTTGTCAAACTAACCGACTGATGACCGAGGTAGCAGTCGCGAGTATTTCAATATGAATGAGTCTCCTGACTCTCCTGAACATTGAGTTAGTAGGTTAGGTAAGTAGTTTGCATGTATGTTTATTAACTGCGGCATAACACCTGCAACTCCTAACGTGAGCCTGCGTGCCGCCCAGCCGAACCCTCTAGTGTATATCTTCCGCCTGTATCAAGCCACAAGGGTGGAATACATCGTGGAGTACGTGCGTCAAAAGACGAAGTTCGCATTGAGGGTTCAGCTGTTGGCGTCGCACCAAAACGTCAATTTCATGGCGTTCGTGGTACGACTCCCGAACACTTTCCTGCCCCTCATGCTGAAGAAAGACTTTTGGCCACAGGGCGCGGTGTTCCATCCGTCGCTTCCACGGACAGGTGTCAGAGAACAGCACGAAGTGAACATACGACTACAGGTTAGATTAGTAAACTAGACGTGTGTAGTGAGATAGACTATTGTATAATGTTCTAATCGCGCAAAGACCTCTGATAACGCAAAGCAGGATTTTGTATTTTTAGTTCTTATGTGGAGTCATGGATATTGATACTTGTTGCTTTTGCTGTTCGACTGGCTTGTTGGTCTAGTGGTTAATGGCCCTCACTGCTATGCCGGAAGTTGTGGGTTCGATTACCACCCAAGACAAAGTTCATTGAAAGTTGATTGATGAGCACGATCATTTGTTCTGTATCTGGGTGTAATTTTTTTTTATGGTGTACACAAGTAGGTGAGGATACACGCAAAATAAATTCAATATATTAAAAAAAAAAAAACTATTTTTCTGTTGTCGAATGAAATAACGATTGTATTTGCTGTCGAAATGGGGTCATGTCGTGGTCATATCACTTTGAAAGTCACATATATTTGTTTACATAAATTATCAAAACTCCCAATACTTGTGTAACAGTTTTTGCTTTAACATTCCGTAAATCAATTGAGTTCAAACTAGCTTTGATGATAATTTTCACAACTATTCCATACTAGCTACTGTTAGTGACTTTCCCCGCGTGGGAGTTGAAAATTGCCTCAAGGGAACCTATTCCCGGGACAAAAAGTATTCCATGTGCTATTCCAGGTTATGGTCTATCCTTGAACCAAGTTTCATCGAAATCCGTTAAGAAGTACCAAACATTCACATTTACACACTCACAAACTTTCACTTTTTTAATATGATTAGTGTGATTTTCTACAGGGTTTATAAGATTTGATTTATCATCTAATACATTACACTTATAAAAGCATTACTAAGACGAAAAATCGTATTAAGCCAAGTTTCTTTATCGTAATCAAACACTGACTAAAACAAAAATGGCTGATATCAACACACAGTAACAAATAAGATTAGTAACGATATAACTCCGCCCTGTCACCGCCGTCCCTCGAGATGACCCGTTCAAAGTGAAAAATAAAGAAAATATGTCACGCAATGATAACTGTCACATTTTGTTGACAATTCGTTTATCCGTGGATAACATGGGATTTTGTTGATGATTGCGTTTAGTTTCGATAGAATGTTGGCAGTTTTAGGGGTAGGTTCTAGAATTAAGGTTTTTTAATCCAGAGCTGCACTGGGGCCCTATTATGACGTCTTAAAATGTTAAGCGTTCGAGCGAAAAAGAAGAATACAGCTATGTTATTTATTTACTTATTTTATTGTAATCAGAAAACAAACAGTATTAACAACTAATAAAAACAACAAATTATGCAACTATAAACCAATGATAAGTTTTCGCATTTAAATCGCTATGAAGAGCATGCTTGAAAGAGAAAAAAAAAGTAAAATTACAATGATGACCTTAACAATACGACACAATCATAATATAACGTGTTACAGTGCTAATTAAAACAGTTATCGAACCAATGTTTGGTAAGAATTCGATTAAATTCACGCGGCTTAGTAGTGAATAAGTCAAGTTCAGAAAAGTAAAAAAAAAATATTGTAGGACTTTGCGCATCTTATAAAGAACGAATTCTGTCTGTACTTTGTGTAGCAGCGGGGAACGTTAAGAAGAAGAAAGGATATTCTAGCAGATCTAGTGAGAGCGCGTAAATTAATCTTGGAGAGAAGTTGCGGGGCGTCGATGTAAGATTGTGCTAACTTAACGAGGAAAGAGATATCTACTGACATCTGATCTATACACCCTATATAGCTCCATCCCTTTCACAGTCCAGTTTAAGTCGTAAAATAGGCCGCGTTACAAGTTCGTGCCAGGGCCTCAGTTTCGACTATCGATCAGTGTATATTACCGGGTTCCGTACATCAAAAGGAAAAATCGGAACCATCTAAATTAACTTAAAAAAAGGTTACGGCCGTTTATGTCGCAAAAAACGTATATTTCGACACTCTCGAGGGAATAAAAATTCATAGGGTACTTCCCGTTGACCCAGAATCCTAAAATTTGGCATAAAGCAAGGTCTTATAGCACAGATATAGGAAAAAATAATAAAACTGTAAATTTTTTGATACGTCAAAAAAAAAATGAGATTCGGAAAAATCTTCAAGGCTCCATTCGGGAATTGAACTGTTTACTTATGTAAGTTTGTACGGAACCCTCAGGGCGCGAGTCCGACTCGCACTTGCCCAGTTTTTATTATTATTGACTAGCTATTGTGTACCCGTGATTGTGTTCGTGTGAGTTTTAGAATATTACTTTCCCTTCCCCCCCCCCCCCCTGGGAATTAAAACGCGATCCCGCTGAAAAAATAGTAACTTAAGTTACTCATTATAATATTAGTAATGTCCCATTAAAAGTGCCGTAAAATTTTTTTCAACCGTATTGACGACGTAATCTGTAGTTTGAAATCCCGTTCCCAGCTATCCGCAATCATATAGATCTACAGACAAACAGACAAAATTATTAATGTAAATATAAAATATTGTTGTTCTATGTATCGAAAATACTTTCGCAATAATATATTTACAAAAAATTTTTTGGTATTAGAAACAGACATTTTAGTTTTATTTATATGTATGGAAGATGTAGGATAGATAGGTCCACACTTGACTACCTTATAGTAAGCAATTATGTGACTGACGTTGGAGCACGCTTGTTCAGTAGTTGCTGGTTTACTCTTGACTTAATTACCATCATCAAAAAACTCCAACTTTGGCAAGAAATTTCACTCCTTATCTGTACGCACAATAAATATGTTTTAACGGCGAACGGTTTTTTTTTTAGGTGGGAAATCATCCAATGACTTCTCCCGCCCTTGGGCGGAGCGAGAGGGCGTGTCAGACTTTTACTGAGTAAAACCCACTCCTATGTTCCTTCGTTGCCTTGCATTCCAGGGCCCGGGGTATTCCTTTCAGAAGCGAACCCATGGCCCCAGTAGTCATTAGGACACACGTATACCACACGGAGGCGCATCGCCGTGCGACTAATGGTCGGATCCGATGATGGAACGGTCTTAGTGGAACGGGCCTTTTTTTACCTCACACTAAGAATTACAGGTGCATCCACAGACATGTAAACCCACACACTCCGCATTCCGAATCACGATAACGTCAACGTTGTTAGCACGTCAACAATAATTGTTGATGGACGGACTCCTTATGGTCGCGCTTACGGGTACCTACTTGGAACGACTGTAGGCGCGCTAATATCGATGTTGTCGTGAGACGGAACGAGGGGATACACAAGATACCCTGACCCGGAACAACTATCTTGTAGGCCATACAAACGTTTTGTGCAGCCTAGAACAAAACCTAGAATAGAACCTGCGGCATACAGAAACAGAGCCAATTGCTCCACCACTGCGTCAACTTTGCCATCAAAAATTAAAACTTATTCTTCTTTATCAGCTTCCTAATACCATTCACTGCTGTTAAGTTTTCTCATAATCATGCCATTATCCTCAGTTTCGTTCTATCTTTCTCCATTATTTTCCGTTTCTTTTCGTAATGTCGTCAGTCCGCCGCAATGATCGGCCATTTTCAGTCGCCATTTTGTTACCCTTGTTGTCTATCTGTCATCTGGAATTCGGCTATCCATTTCTGCTCGCCATTTTATTGTGACGATCAATAAAAGCTTAATAGATCACTGCTATAATTTTAATACTCGTCTGTTAGATATTGATAGTACTATGTTGTGTGTTTTGTTTCTGCACCATGTAGAAAATGCATAAGGCATTAAGTCCACCTCTGCACTATTGTTGTGTGCATCATTACATAGTATAAAACAAAGTCGCTTTTCGTGTCTGTCTGTCCCTATGTATGCTTAGATCTTTAAAACTACGCAATGGATTTTGATGCAGTTTTCTTTAATAGATAGAGTGATTCAAGAGGAAGGTTTATAAGTATAATACACGCACATTATAGTAGAGGAACACTGATGATTTTAGAGGTTTCTAATGTGATGTCGTAAATAAACACATTGTTTTGCGCTTACATTGCAAACGCTGGCTAAACCCTAAGAGATAGATCAAAATAATGTACTACCGTATTGTACACCTTAAAAAGATCTACAAAAAAGTCCGCGATGATATATGTCTATCATTTAGGTATAACCCACAATAAACATTTTTTATCCTTTACTTTTTGCTAGAAATAATGGCTTATTTACGAAACTATTTTAGGCAGTACAGCATTAATCTTTATCCAATTAATTACCCTAAATACATTGTGCATTTAATATAGATCAATATGGCCCTTTACAGCGTGTAATTTAAGTGAGAATTTTCGAAGATATTACAGATTTAAAATGCAGGGACATAGTGGTTGCGATAAATAACTTGATTCTTTCAAAGATTAATGCACCGACGCAATTATCCTACTCGGTTACTTCCAGATTGGTCCCATTTTTTCAAATCCAGTGCTGATAATGGAATCCATAAGAAATCGAGAGCACTCCTCAAATATTCTAGGCACTATATAGTGATTTTGGTATTTTAATCGAGAACTAAAGCATTTACAGTCAAAAAGTAACATTTGATGAAGTGGAACTGATGAAGAAGACCAGAAATGGCCAACGGAACTTCACCCTCACATAGATATCACAATGAAGATAGTTAAGTAACTATGACAATATAAATAAATAAACGGTTCTGAATGGTTATGTTGAAAATGGTATCATCGAAGTGATCTGATGATGATGATAGAGCTGGAAGGTAGGCACTGGAACTCTGTAATTAATCAATGTAACCTAGCCGTGTTTGGGCTTATTAGAATTGTCATGATATGCACTTTGACTATAAGGTACTATCGAACTAACCTGATGATGGAGCCGGGAGGTGGATGGGGACTTCATAATTAAATAATGTATCCTAGCAGTGTTTGGGTTAATTCGGATTGTCATGAGAAATAGGTACTCTAACTATAAGTGCATCACAACTAAAAAATGTGAAATAAAAAACTTTTTACAAAAAAAAAATAACCAACTTCACTACAAAAAAAAAAACAAAACACTAAAACGATCAAAATAACTTTAATTTCGGAACTCGGTGTTAAATAACAAGCAAACAATACCAGAAACACCAACTTTCGAAATTAAAGTTATTTTGATCGTTTTAGTGTTTTTAATCGACTTCAAAAAAAGGAGGAGGTTATCAATTCGGTTATATGTTTTTTTTTATTGATTTTCCTATTTTTTGTGCGTGTTACCTCAGAATTCCGTCGTTTATAGACTGATGTACAATTTTTGTTTCCTCTTTAAGGATATGCTTCCAGATTGGTCCCATTTTTTTCAAAATCCAGTTCTTATGATGGGATCCATGAGGAATCGAGGGAACTCCTCAAATATTATAGGCAACCGTATAGTGATTTTGATATTTTCATCGAGAACATAAGCATTTACAGTCAAAAAGTAACATTTGATGAAGTGGAACTGATGAAAAAGACCAGGAATGGCCAACGGAACTTCATACTCACATAGATATCACAATGAAGACAGTTAAGCGACTTTGACAATACGAATAAATAAATGATTCTGAATAGTTATGTTGAAAATGGTATCATCGATGTGACCTGATGATGATGTTCGAGCCGGAAGATAGGCACCGAAACTCTGTAATTAATCAATGTATCCTAGCCGTGTTTGAGTTTATTAGAATTGTCATGAGATGCACTTTCTCTATAAGGTACTATCGAACTAATCTGATGATGGAGGAAGGTGGAACGTAGACACAGGGACTTCATAATATAACAATGTAACCTAGCAGTGTTTGAGTTAGTTGAAATTGAATTCTAATACCATCGAATTTACCGTTCTAATATAAACGCCTACAATTTCCGGGCAAAAATATATTTTGCAATGACCATCAATAAATCGCAGTGTCAAACTTTCAACGTTGCAAGCTTAGATTTGAGTGTTGAATGTTTTTCACATGGCCATTATTATATGTCGCTCTTTCAAGATTAACCTCAAAAGAAAACATGTTTGTATTGTCTAATGACAAAAAATCTGTGAACGTTGTGTATAAAGACATTCTGTAGTATATTTAGCACTAGCGACCCGCCCTGGTGCAATGTTGGACAAAACCGCATCAAAATTCGTTGCGTAGTTTTAAAGATCTAAGCGTACATAGGGACAGACAGCGGGAAACGACTTTGTTTTATACTATCAAGTGATCAGCATTGCACCCGTGCGAAGCCGGGGTGGGTCGCTAGTAAATCTAAATACATAAAAGTCGTGTTAACTACATCATTTATAACTCAAGAACGGCTGAACCGATTTTAATGGTTTTTGCTTTGATGGATTTGTCTCCGTCTCGAATATTAAAATAGTTATTAAAATATCGGAAAAAATTACGTAATTTTGTTTTTACTAAATTTCCAAATTCATTGAATAATGACAGTACCTGTCAATCATTCCATCATTCGGTTAATACATTCATTGACTGTTAGGCAGTACGAAATTCGCCGAGTCAGCTAGTAATTAAATAAATAAAGTGTTTTCTTTATTATAATCAACACTAACGGCCAAGTATTTAGATGTCTAATAAAATTCAATTTTACATAAATGTTCATTTATTTGCAAATCGTGATCAACCGTGCGTTAAAATTACCTCGTACGCTTACTCGTACACCGACTTAATTTAACGAGTCATTTGTCAATTCGCAGCAGAATAATAAAATCAACATTTCAGGGTATCAGCTCATTTCAAATTCCTTTACATTAATCAATTGCGTCGAACAGGAAACCGGAAAACGTAAAAGGAGAGATAACCGAACATTTTTATTTAAACCAACTTTATTTATACAGAAGAAAAAGTCGTTTTCCAGTATTCGAGCAACCAAACTTCTACATTTCAAATGGAAAGACGCCATCAGAATTACTTATGATGGATTCTTAAACATCAATATTCATTCTTTTATTAATTTGTCTCTTTTTGCGTGCCATAGCATATTGAGCGGCTCAGAGCAATTAGTGAGAAATGCTCGTGAATATCTGGCGTCCATTTCGTTGAATCACACCTGAGGGGAGTATTCTCAGAAATAAATTCCGCTAGTGAAAAATGT
Source organism: Mythimna impura (assembly GCA_905147345.3). Classification (NCBI taxonomy): domain Eukaryota; kingdom Metazoa; phylum Arthropoda; class Insecta; order Lepidoptera; family Noctuidae; genus Mythimna; species Mythimna impura. Next base: position 8,726,126 of record LR990347.1, on the reverse strand, counting down.
CGGTTAATATAAGGTCTTTGCCATAGGTAGGTATTAAGTACGCTTGAAAAAATTACTAATCGTGTGTTAATGTGATGTGAAAACGGTATATGAAAAGCAAGTGTTTTTGGTCGGTCAAAGTATTTTTAGTTACTTTTGTGAATAAAATATTTTTCAATACACTTACTCGAAAACCCGCTCTTATCCCACCGCTTTTAGGCACGCAATAGACTGTTTTCCGCACTAGTTCAGAAAAGTGCGCGTGCTCTCCCCGCCACAATGTTTCAAGCGTCGACCTCCACGAGTCGCCGGTCAACCCCCGTTTATTAATTTCTTCGTAAGTGTATTGAAAAAACTCGTTTGATACACGTGCAAATTTATCACTGCAGGCCTCGGCTCCATAACACAATCGCCTACGGCTCGTGCAAATTCCGCCTCGGTCGCAATGACAAACTTTCTGCACTTGTCTCAGAATGTACTATTACCTATTTGGACTTTTGGGGCCTTGGGTTGACTTCCGAAAGGAAAACTCGTGGTCCTGGAACACAAACGGCTAAGAAGGAACATAGGTGTGGTTTTATGCAGTAAAAGTCTAGCGGAGAAGCTAGAGCGGAAGAAGTCATTGGATGATTTCCCACCTTAAAAATACTATTTGAAAGAAAGATAAAAAAAGAAAAAACGTTTATTCGTGCCTCACACGATCGTATAAACTAAAGATAAACAATAAAAAAAGGTATAATCAGTGCGAGGCCAAAAAGACACCTAACTCAGCATAAGCTGCGTTATTTAAAACGATAGGTACATAACGCAGCGCTGGTATTTTTTATTCTTGATAGGTTCGCGCTTGACTGCTATCTCACCTGCCCCCCTAGCCAAGTTGCAAACGATAAACGTGAGCGCTTAGTAATCTCCAATAGATTTTCAACTTTATACCTAAGAGCATAAAGTTGAAAATCTATTAAAGACTACTGAGCGTTTACGTTTATCGTTTGTGACTTGGCTAGGGGGGCTGATGGAAAGCGACGATGCGGTCGACGATGGAGCGCGCTTACCTAGAAGTAACCTATTCACTCTTGACTTAAAGATTCCCGGGTTGTAGCTATCGGGAATAACAGACTCCGGCAAGGAATTCCACTCCTTAGCTGTACGTACAATGAATGTGTTCCCAAAACGTTTCGTGCGTATAGGTGGGATGTCCACCATGGACTTTATTTGATGTTCGATAGGTCGCTCTAGTCGATTCCTTGTAATACATAATAAAACTCAGAAGAAATACTAATTACTATGTTCTGCCAACAGCTTTGTCTGCGTGAAGGAAGAACATTATTCAAAAAAACATGGTCTACTCATGTGCCAAAATTCATTCAAATCCATTCAGCGGTATGAGCGTAAACAGACATATTATACACTCACAATTATACCGCGTACTTCGAAGGACTGGAACAATTTGCATGCGGTATTTCCGTCTGATTGTAATTTGGGTGTCGTCAAGGTTAGAATGAAGAGGCTCTTATTAAACTAGTGCGATTCACTATCAACGATTATATCACTACTTACCATCAGACGGGATCGCAGTCAAACACTAGTATTCAAGGAGATGTCAGCAACTGTAGGGGCCCAGCAGGGTCGAAGCCTACTGGGGCCAAGGGTTTGATTCAAAGGAAGACTCGGCCCTGGTACGAAAGGCAACGAAGGAACAGGAGTGGGTTTTTAGTCAGTAAAAGTCTGACACTATCTCCCGCTCCGTCCAAGAGCGGGGGATGTCATAAGATGATTTTCCCACCGAAAAAAAAAGTCAAACACTAGTTTATATCATTAAAAAAAAAACATTATTTTAAACAAACTTTCGCCTTTTAAGCATCAGTGTGATAGTGTGTATTTTCAGAAAAAAAATCTTGAAAAATATTTGCTACAAAACCCTATATCCGCCTAAAACAATAAGTGTAGTCAATTCCACATTAACCTCTATCCTGCCGATTTATGGAGGAAAGATAGATTTATTAACTTTGTAGGGTTTGTCTAAAACTAGGCTATCCAATCAATCTTCTCGTGGGCGGCCGTAAGGGTCAACTTGGGACCTTTATCAGGCAGAACTAATCAATGTACTATTACTATTATCTACAAAAACGGTGTTATTACCTGCGTGGTCCAACCGAACGACTTAGGGTTGGTAATGTCACTTCAGATTTCCCTTGTGACCGTTCTGTTGTCTATCGCAAAATCGACGTTTTACTTGCTACGTCCATATAACCTTCCATATCTGTACATAAACCTCTCTCTATTTCTTCTTCAATGCAATCACATCTACTCTGAATTAACTTTTTCTGTTGGAATTTTCGGTCATAGAACAACGATTTAAAATCAGAAAAATGCCTATTCCCGTTACTAATCAACCACCGTCACCAATCATTATCTCTACTCAGTATCAATCAGTTAGATTAGAGACATTATTACGTGTTTTTGCAAATCTTTAACTGAAATGAACAGAAAAAAAATATGTTTGAGTAGACACACGTTTAGATATTTTTTATTATATTTATGTACATACATCATCATCATCAATCCAGCCGAAATACGTCCACTGTTAGAAATAGGCGTCTTGTATCCATCGGTTTCTCACAACTCTCAGCAGGTCTTCTAACTCTGTGTCTTCCGGTCCGCAGTTGCCACTCCAGATCCTTTCGGCCCCATAGACCATACGTTCTGCGAGCAATATGCCCTGCCCATAACCACCTACGTTTGGCGATTCTTTGCTTATATTTTGCTTACATAGCATACAGCAAAATCGCTTTCCACATTTGTCTAATTATCATGTCATAAAAATGCAGTCTTCACTATAGAAAAAGCCATATACGAGGAAGGTTGACTAGTTTATAATAATAGGCATTATTTTCACGCGATATATCCATACAACAAAATCATAATTATCTACCGCAACCAGAATACACCTCCCCGCCATAAATGATGCAGGCGTTGCGTCAAGCAGGTGAATCGTCCTCTCTTCATTTTACCGTAATGAATATGAATATGTTCGCGAATGCATTGCGTACCATGCGGCATAATGGTCACGGCTGCTCTATGTAGTGGCCTACGGTTTATACAGATTCGTTAAATTTGTTCGGATTTACTGGTAATATCATTAAAAATAATCGTCGCCTGTTAATTGAAAGCGTCGATTGCAGATTGACTGGTTAATGAGGTTAAGCGATGTTGCTGCTGATACGTATCGTTTGGGTGAGAATATTGTAATGCGGTGAAGCGTTTTCTATTATAGTGAGACTAGCTGCTGATAGCAACTTAGTCTACGTGATAGTAGACAAAATATCTCAAGGGAACATACTCCCGGGTTAAAAAATAGTATCTTATATGCTATTCCAGGAGATGGTCTAACTGTGTACCAAGTTTCAGCGAAATCTGTTCAAACATTCGAGCTTGAAGAAGTAACTTACAAACAATATGTATAGAAGTATTATTTCTCACAAAAATTGAATGGTTTTAAGTTTTATTAGCTATCAGAAAACATTTTCCGTCAGACGGTTCCATTCTTAAGCATTAGAACCCAATAGACATTTTTTCAAAGCCAGAAATCACACTACATGTGACACACAAAGGCAAACTTTGGCTTTTGTAATATAACCCGAAACTATTCAAGTCTTGTGAGAAATAATACTTCTATACATGCTTGTATCATTCGATCAGTGTAGCCTAGTGGCAACAGCTCTGACTGACAAATTGTACGCCTTGAGTTCAAATCTAGGCAGGCGCTTAACTTTGTGTAATTTATTTTATCACCACTGCTCTCATAACGGTGAAGGAACACATCGTGAGAACTGACATATCCTAGAATCAAAAATTCGAAAACGTGACCAGCCTAATTCTTCTCTTAAAGAGAGGACTTGAGTCCTAACAGTGGTCAAATTAAAAGACTGATTATGATATGCTTATGCTTAATTGAATTGAAAGCCTCAGCTGACTGATGGCTCAAAGAACCCGTTAGCTATGCCCTAGAGTCTAAAATAACGGTATATGGATAGAAAGAATAAATACTCAAACAAGACACCGAAGAAAGTAACAGACTTTAGCAATATAATAAATCAAAATTGTTCCTAAACAAACGCTACTAAACCGATCTTGATGTAAATGAAACAGCCAGATAATTTTATCTACAAATATTAACCGACGCATATACTCTAGGGAGTACCCTTCATCCCTTAAAGCTGAGGTCTTGTCTATGGGCGATGACCCACAGAAATGAGGTTCGTACTGAAACGTTATCTTTAATCTATTATTTAGGGGGGCTTGTTAGTAATAGTAGCTTAAGCACTAGTCCTTTAACCCTCTGCCGTAGTAATTAGGAAGTTCCTTTTCTTTGCGGATTAGTGTTGACCCTTTTTTAGGCTAATTTATCAAATCGGTTGCTTAAGAAAATGAATGGAGAAAAGCAGACGGTAAATTAAAGGCTTCAATGTTTTTGTTTGCGGACAGTGGCATGGTGGGATTGTGATTGTGGACATGATGTCTTCAGGCTTTTCTAAAATTATGCCGCTTCAAGAGTCGCAGTGATTCCTGGCCATCGTAGGTGAAGCTTGCAGAGCAATAGGCAGTTTAAGATAAAGACCAAACCCAGGTCGACGGCACGTTGTGTTCCGCGCGCTTCTCAAAGAGCTGTCAGCAAAATTGGCCTTGGAACGCAAAGGGCAACTGAAGGTATTCAGGTTGGTTTTATAAAAGTCTGACACTTTTTCTCGTTTCATCCTGAGCAGAAGGAGCCATTTGATGGTTCTCCATGCAAAAAATGTTTTTTAATTTATCGATTACATAAAATAGTTATGTACCATTAAACGCAGCCATCACTTTGCTAATAAATGTAATTACTACTAACAGGAAAAAAACTGGGCAAGTGCGAGTTGGACTCGCGCACTGAAGGTTTCGTACAAACTTACCCATGAAAACAGTTCAATTCCCGAATTGAGTTACGAAAATTTTACCGAATCGTTGAAAAGTTTTTTTTTTTGGTAACGTAACTACAAATTTACAGTTTTCCGATTTTTTCCTATACTTGTGGTGTGAGACCTTGCTTCATGTTAAATTTCAGGATTCTAGGTCAACGGGAAGTACCCTATGAATTTTGATTCCCTTAAGAGTGTCGAATATAATATTTCGACCCTTTTTGTGTCATAAACGGCCGTATCTTTTTTTTGTTAACTCAGAAGTTTGGTATTTTCACAGTTTCAAGGGACCGTGGACTTGAGTATATGGTTTTAATTTCAACTTGATACCACCACGCGTTCCCAAGATAAAGGGTCTAGACAGACAGACAGACGGACAACAAAGTGATCCTATAAGAGATCCGTTTTTTCGTTTTGAGGTACGGAACCATAAAAATGGTAGAAAAAAGTACAAGTTGAGATACCGTGAACATTAGTATACCACAAAATAATAGAAATCATTTCTACAATACGGAGGCTACCAGACATAATATAACACTGCTTCTTCTTGTTACAGAAATCGGGCCAAAATATATAAATATCAAAATAACAAAAGATATGTGCTCTGCCGCTTTATCTTTTCAAGATAAAAGGATGCGGACACATGCGGGGTCAGGGCTACGATTTTTGTCTGTGATTTTTGTTCTGTTCACTTCGCAGATCTTTGAATATTTAGTTACATAAGGTAAAGCAGAAAGTTGGATGAGGCTGGCACAGAAACGTTGGAATTTACATAAGACCTAGAATACCCAGCAGCGAGAGAGGACGGATTATGGATGATGATGATGAAATATCATGTGCTTTTTAAATTATGAGAGGGTGGTTTGCTATCTTTATTTTTATGGTTAGTCGACATGTATACCAGGATTGCGGGATAATTCGAAAGAGTGAGTGCTCGGCCAGACTGGCAACGCAGTGCGGGGAGCGGCGCGGGTGCGGGAACGCGCGCGTGTTTCTTGGCCAGACTGGCAGCGCGGTGCGGGTGCATGGACAGGGTTTCCGCTCGCCGCCCGCGCGCACTCACTGTAGCCACTTGTATGAACTAGCTATGGCGTGAGTAGTCCACGCGCGTCTCGCGTTGAGCAACCCGCGCCGCTTCCCGCGCCTGCGTGCCTACTATGGACACTCAAATAAAGTTCTTATGTTTGAGATTGGCGCGCCGCGCACGCCTCGCTCCCGCTTTGTCCAGTCTGGCCAAACACTTACCGTAGCTCTGGAATACAAAGGGTAACCGAAAGAAAATAGGCGGGTTTTATACAATAAGTCTGACACTCCCTCTCGCACTACTCTGAGTGGAAGGGGTTATTCAATGAAAGAAAGGCTGACATGCATAGGGCATATAACTTTTAACACAAGGACGTAAAATTTTGATTATTATACAAAATAGAAAGTGTGATAACTACTATGTACATATTATTCGTTCCATTTTTCCTTAATAGTTTTATTAATACCTACCTACTTATTTCAGTATGTTTTCTTTCTAATATCAGTAGAGTATGTAACTCACTGCTAGTACAGTTATCGTTATTTCCATCGCTTTATTTAATCCACTTCCAGGATTCTGGAATTGCTGATAATATAATAGATCCAGTGGTAACGGCCCCGACTTACGAGTTGTAGGTTGCGGGTTCAAACCCAGCCAGGCGCATTACTTTGTGTAATTTATTTCATCACCACTGCTCTCAAAACGGTGAAGGAAAACATCGTGAGGAAACCGGCATGTCCGAGAACCAAAAATTCGAAGACATTGTGACATTCACCAACCCGCACTGGGCCCGCGTGGTGGATTACAGCCCATCCCCTCTCCTAGAGAGGAGGCCTGAGTCCCAACAGTGGGAACATTATAAGGCCGACTATGCTATGCTAATAGATCCTCAAGTCAGACTGGCTGGAAAATTATTCCAAGGAAACACTCTTGGGATAAAAGTTATAAATGTCCTATTATAGGACTTATTCTTTTTTTTTTATTGATTGGCTCGCGTTTGACCACTATCTCACCTGATCGTAAGCGACGATGTGGCCGAAGATGGAGCACGCTTGCCTAGAAGTAACCTATTCACTCTTGACTTAAAGACCCCTAGGTTGTAGCTATCAGGAAACACACTCCGGCAGGGAATTCCACTCCTTAGCTGTACGCATTATGAATGTGTTCCCAAAACGCTTTGTACGTATGGGTGGGATGTCCACCATGTACCGATGGCGCAACGCCGTACGTCTAGTGGTCCGATGATGGAATGGACTTGGTGAAATTAAATTGTGCAATTCCAACGCACACTCCCCGAAGTGTAATCGATAGAAAACCGACAGGCTAGCAACTCGGCGTCGGTGCTCAAGGCTTTGGAGTTTTGATTCGACAAGTGCATCATCACCGATGATCCTCTTGGCTCGCTTCTCAATCGACTGCAGAGCATCAAGCTGGTATTTGGCAGACCAATCCCAAAGATGAGAGCAGTATTCCATACACGATCGAACTTGAGCTTGATAAAGTTTGAGCAGCTGTTCCGCCGTGAAGTACCGTCTCACCTTAGCTAAGATCCCCAATTTTTTGGCAGCCTGTTGAGCTTTAGCCTCGATGTAAGAGCCGAAATTGAGGGTAGACGACAATGTTACCCCAAGAAGCTCAAGGCCGTCGGTTATCGGCACGGTTACACCCCGGAATGATGGAGCCGGGTGGAATTGGCTCCGTTTGGCGGAAAAAAGACACGCCTGGGTTTTAGCAGCATTGAACTTGACCAGATTGGCATCGCCCCAATCGGATACTGCCTTCAAGGAGAAGTTCAAGCGTTCAACCATAGCCTCTCGGAAAGACTGGATCTGTGACCCACTAGCATGTGCACCGAACACGTATCTCTCAGCAACAGTGCTATCGTCTGCATACCCAAAGGTACCGGGTTTAAGAAGGTCGTTTATGTGCAGCAAGAACAGTGTTGCCGAGAGCACCGACCCCTGAGGGACCCCGGCATTAATTTCCATTTGACCGGACGAGCAGCCATCAATAACCACTCGGATGGATCGCCCCCTCAAGAAGTCTGCGATCCAGTCACACAGACCAGTGGGCAGACCGAAGGATCAGCTTAGCAATAAGGCTATCATGCCAGACCCTGTCAAAGGCCTTCGAGATATCAAGGGAGACTGCAAGTGCTTCCCCATGCTTCTCGATGGCCTCGCTCCAGATGTGAATGGCATACGCTAGAAGATCCCCAGTTGACCGATTTCGGCGAAAGCCGTATTGACGATCACTGAGGATGTCATTAGCTTCTAGGTATGCCAGGAGCTTATTATTGATCACTCGTTCCATACTCTTGCAGAGAATGGATGTTACCGAGATAGGTCTGTAATTAGCAGGGTCAGCCCGACTACCCTTCTTAGACACAGTATTCTACCCGTGAGTCAAATTTTATCCAACTCCGTTCAGTTGTTTCAACGTGAAGGCGTAACAAATACATACATATACAAAGGTTCGCCTTTATAATATTGGTGTAATTATGTAGACTACAAAATAATTGTAGTAAAAATCTCCTACACTACAACATAAACCTGCCATCACAGTAACCAAGTCAAAAGAAATCACAATCTTGACCGTACGGAGATCAACAGACTAATCCCTGCCGTGCCTGCAAGCCCAGGGAAGTGGGTCGCAGAAGACAGCTTTGTCTACCCTGAAGTTACGATTACTTTGGATTATCGCGAGCTGTATTCATACAGGGTGACTTTTGATTCTTTGAATATGTTTCAGGAGTAAAAGATTTCAAAGATCTCATGAATATGAGGAACGATAAATGATATTTATTTTGCTATTTATTTATTTTTGTTATTTATTTTAGGTTTTTTAAAAACACACGTAAATTTTTTTGTCAGTTTAAACTAGATGAGGCCGGTGTTTCCTAGCTGACTACCCTGAGAAGAAACACCGAAACAAACTCAGGGGTCAAAGTAAAGAAAAGAAAGAAAGAAAAAGAGTTTATTTACGTCAAATATGGCGCACACCTTAAAAAATAAAAAACTTTTTAGTCGGATGAATTTTTTTTTGTAAAAAGTTTTTTATTTTACACTTTTAATTATGGTACCACCAATAAAAAGTACCTCTCAGCCAAACTTAAATACCTTATAGCCAGAATGCATCTCATGACAATTCTAATAATCCCAAACACAGTTAGATTACATTAATTTATTACAGAGTTCCGGTGCCTAACTTCAGGCTTCATCATCAGATCAGTTCGATATACTCCCCCTCTTCTTTCAGGCAGTCATCGACGACACGTATAAACAAAGCAATTTTACTTGTTACGACGGTTCTGCTGTGATCTTATGAGGAGTTCTGTTCCATATCTTCCAAACATAGAACCTCCTCCTTTTTGAAGTCGGTTAAAAAGTAAAGTCTCTTTTAAAGTCCATTCAGCAAACATGTAATTGTCAAATCATATGAGAACTATGCAGATTAGTGTCTGAGATGGTCTTTTGAGGAAAGAACCACAGAGATTTGAGTGGACCTGTCCAGTCAGTGCAAGCATTTGTCAGTATTCGTAGAGAACTTTCACTACACGAGATGTATGCAATTCTAACACAACAAAATTAAAGAAAAGAAAGAAAGACAGAAAAATATTTATTTGGTACACGTACACAGATACACACAATGCAGAAACAACATGTAAACACTTAAGATAAAAAAATAAGAAAATAAAATAACAAACATAAATAAAAAAATCGAAAATAAAAAAAATAAAATCGAAACTCTACGAATCATTATTTTTTGAACTACGAGTAATTATTATTAGCTTCTGCCAGTGACTTTGCCCGATTGATTGTAGAAAATTATTCTAGGGAACATACTCCAGGAATTATCATCATCATCATCATTTCAGCCGAAAGACGTCCACTGTTGGACATAGGCCTCCTCCAGGAATTAAAAGAATGTTATATACTATTCCAGAATATGGTCTACACGTGTGCCAAATTTTACCCAAATCTTTTCTTTTATACCGGTTGAGTGACTAGGAGTAGGTAACAAACATATTATACAGATACACATACTCGTATACATGTATGCGTTTATACAAACTTTCGCCTTTATAATATTGTATGTTAAAAAAATCTCTGAAATTCCTGAGGAAAACGGCAATATCACATGGCAGTGTGAAATACGTTCTGAACTCCATCGCCAAGCAAATCATCGCTTTCCATCAGGTGAGATAGTGGTCAAACGCGAGTCTATCGACAGCAAAAAAGGTATTAGATTTTATTCCCGAAAAATACATGGTTTCATAGAATAAAACTGCGGAAAATGCTCGGTTCCATAGGATAAAACCGTTTTTCTTATTTTAGCGTCCATAGTTTTCAGTATGAAAACTGTTGTGTTCTGTAAAAGTTGGTAAAATCTACAACCGGACACCCTGTAGGTATATCCTGAGCCACTTTGCGTGTTCCGCTGTAATTTCGGAGAGATTGTATTTTTCCGGGGAATAATACGAACACCGTGTATGATGTGTGTAATAAAATTTACTCGTTTATACGTCTTGCGTGCGTAGATGGAAAACAGATTAAGCTGTGCGTGCTGATTTGTGAATTTTCGTCGGATTTGTTGTTCGTTCTAACGTGGGAGTGATATTAGCTGATGCGTATATGCTAGGATATTGCTTTTCTTATTAATTTTTCGTCTCAGGATCTATATTGTTGTGAACAACGTAGGATTTATTACTTCTCAAACATTGTAAAAGCATTACTCTATAGCAGCCCACAGCTATATACATAAATACATAGGTACGTTTCCATTTACGAGATTTTCTACAAAAGAAGTCTCAAGATCACACCACGCACAGATGTTTGCAAACCTATCTGAGTACTTACTACGAAGCGGTGGACATTCTTTGCCTTCACATTTATAGGAACCAAGTAGCAAAAATATCCTACATGAAAGACATGATAGGAAGCGTGACTGTACAGGGCAGAATAGAAGAAGACGTGTCTCGCTAATTCCCAGTAACATAGGATAAAAATGTCGGGTAGGCTGATGATTCATTAGAGGCGATCTTTTCTTTCTGCTCCTGTTCCTTCTTTGCCATTGTTCCAGGGCACGGGGGATCGCTTTCGCATCACCCATGGCCCCAGTAAGCGTCGACCCTGCTGGGCCCCTACGGTTGCTGACATCTCCTTGAGGTACGCGTGGAACACTACGCGCCGTCGACGACTTGGGCTCGGTCCGGTCGGTTACCGGACGGTGAGCTACCCATTGCTCGCCGTCCACAAGCCCGCACCTACGGTGGCCGGAAATCGGGATTGGAGTCCCAGCGGCTGGGGCGCGAGGGCCATTGCCTCGCGCGTACGGTCGCCTCCTTTGCTAGCATTACTGCTTCGCAGAAAGAGTCGACCGCCTGCCACTCCTTCTCGCTCCGGACCATGGCCTGTGTGCCCGGCGCGAGAGATCGTTGCCGCCGATCGCCAGGACACACCTCTACCGTATGCTCCACCATGTCCTCCAGGCGGTCCTCACAATGGTGACTTGTATTTTACCACATGGAACTTGAATCGCAAAAAAGTTTTTTTCTTGTGAGTTTTCATATTTTTATTATACTTGTGCTATGAGACCTTGCTTCATGCCAAATTTCAGGATTTTAGGACCACGGGAAGTACCTTATGAATTTTGATTCCCTTGTGAGTTTCGAAATATACGTTTTTTGCAACATAAACGGCCGTATCCTTTTTGTTTCGTTAACTTACAAGTTTAATTTTTTCACAGTTTCAAGGGACCGCAGACTTGAGTATAATAATATGGTTTTGATTTCAACTCGATATCTCCACGCGTTCCTGAGATAAAGGGTCTTGACAGACTGACAGACAGACAGACGGATGGACAACAAAGTGATCATATAAGGGTTCCGTTTTTCCTTTTGAAGTACGAAACCCTAAAAAGGTAAGTGAAAACTCAACCTCTTTCTACTCAATGTTGTAAAATTTTAACTTTACCCAGAACTTTATAACTAACCCACTACCGACATTTTAATAACTAAATCCCCAACATAAAGTACATAACAAGCGTCAAAACTGACGTATTCGTTAGAAAACCGGTTTTGTTATTCCCCTGGACTATGACGTCACGAAACGAAACTCGGTTTAAACGAGGTCTAGCGAAGGACCTTTCAGTGTGAGCTCAACACCCGTGGGACTGAAGGATAGACTACAAATAGTACAATGCGCTGTTTTAACACGTTGCCAGCTCTCACCTACGTAGACAGTGGCAATATGTTTTGCTTTAATTTTTTTGCGTGTGAAAATTTTACAATGTTTTGGTAAAATTTTAGTTCGTTATCCAAAGAGAGAATTTTAATTGAATTAGTCATAGCACGACGCAACCGGTGACGGAACAGAATGGAAGAAAAAAAAACTTATTGCGTCGGCCCCAAATATCACGGGATAAGGGCATGAAGACGATGATAGTGAGTTGAAAGACTGTATACCTCCAAAAGAAAACAAAGCCTTATTATAAATAATAAAAATTCATTGTTTTGGCCGCCTTTAATACCAAGCTAAGGTTTTGTTTAGATATCAACATCAAAATATTCCAAAATCTGAGTCCATAATAACTATTCTTTGAATAAAATCCATTTTTAATCAGCGTCTCGCCCCAGCTTTGCACGATTGTTAGAAATATAATTATCGACTTCTTTCATCATCATCATCATTTCAGCCGAAAGACGTCCACTGCTGGACATAGGCCTCCCCCAAGCGACTTCTTTACTATAATCTAATGCATGTATTATTCTTTTTGTCAAATGTCGAAGACATGTGATATTCACCAACCCGCACTGGGCCCGCGTGGTGGTGCCCATTCCCTCTCCTAGAGAGGAGGCCTGAGTCCCAGCAGTGGGAACATTATAAGGCTGATTATGCTATGCTATTATATGCATGTATTATACTCCCAAATCTACCTCATGAATCACTTTCTCTCTTTTGGTGAAAGTCGAATAAAAATCTGTTCAGTAGTTTTACAGACAGACAGACGCGGTAGGTGACTTTGTTTTATAGTTATATAAGGCAAATTTTTAGGGTTCCGTACCTCAAAAGGAAAAAACGGAACCCTTATAGGATGACTTTGTTGTCCGTCCGTCTGTCTGTCTGTCTGTCTGTCTGTCAAGACCCTTTATCTCGGGAATGCGTGGAGGTATCAAGTTGAAATTATAACCAAATACTCAAGTCTGCGGTCCCTTGAAGCTGTGAAAAAATCAAACGTGTATTTCGACACTCTCAAGGAAATCAAAATTCATAGGGTATTTTCCGTTGACCTAGAATCCTGAAATTTGACACGAAGCAAGGTCTCATAGCACAAATATAGGAAAAAATCTGAAAACTGTAAATTTGCTGATTCGGAAAAATCTTCGTAACTTAATTCGGGAATTGAACTGTTTTCTTATGTAAGTTTGTACGGAACCCTCAGAGCGCGAGTCCGATTCGCACTTGCCCTGTTTTTATCCATACTTTATCACACATTGATTGTAAGCCAAAATATCTACTGAAAAATGTGTAATAACGTCATAACCTCGTAAGAGCGGTTGTAGGAAAACAGTGAAAATGTATGTCGAGTTGTACTCGTATCCCCTTAACGTCTATTTTCATAAAGAAATAACTCATTAACGCATGGTATTCACCACCGGCGTCTGACTTCTCTAACACCTAAAGCCCATCTAACTTCAAAGCAAAAGTGATCGAGCATCTCTTGGGTTTACTCATTCCATCGCAGACCCCATTCAACGCTTTCCACCAGGCGAGGTCGAGTTCAGAGCTGGTTGAAATAAAATGAAATTAAATTTATTTATTTACCAGAATATAGGTACTTGCATAATAACTTGGCAAAATAATTTTAGACTCATTATATTTACCCAATATATTTCAAATTAAGTCGTGCAAATATTTCTAGAACATGCATAATATTAATAATATCAAAAAAATTGTAACGTATGTAACAAGTCTACTGTTTTCAGATTTATTCCTATATCTGTGCTATAAGACCTTACTTTATGCCAAAATTTCAGGATTCTGGGTCAACGGGAAGTACCCTATGAATTTTGATTCCTATGAGAGTATCGAAATATACGTTTTTTGCGACATAAACGGCCGTATCTTTTGTATTCGATAATTTAGTTTTGTTTTTTCATAGCTTCAAGGGACAACAGACTTGAGTATATGGTTTAAATTTCAACTCGATACCTTTACGCGTTCCCGAGATAAACCTTAACGGACTTAAAACCCTTGACGGACATACAGACAGACAGACAGACAGACGGACAACAAAAATGTGATCCTATAAAAGTTCCGATTTTTCCTTTTGAGGTGAGGTACGAAACCCTAAAAAGAATATTGATAGATTGCATAAGCCTTCTCCATTGCTCTTTAGGCAACTTTAAATCTTCTGATGAGGCCTATTGTTAGCGACTACGTTTCAGTGGCATGGCATATGACAGCACTGCCCCCCTAGCCAAGTTGCAAACGATAAACGTGAACGCTTAGTAATCTCCAATAGATTTTCAACTTTATGCCTAAGAGCATAAAGTTGAAAATCTATTAAAGACTACTGAGCGTTAGCGACCGGAACGAACGAAAACACTTTGTAATCTTCAACAGATTTTCAACTTTATATCCAATAACATAAAGTTGAAAATCTATTAAAGACTACTGAGAGTTTACGTTTATCGTTTATGACTTGGCTAGGGGGGCTGGTAACACGCACTAGTGATAGACTTTCGTCTTGAAATATATACTATGGTATGTGAATCGAGAAGATTCTGCGCATCTTTCCGAATGCAGCTCAGCTAAACCGAGGAACACAATCCTACGCGCTAAAACTAAAATCGCCGTCGTTACCCGGAAAGCTGCTATTCTTAAGTGCGGTTGGGCTAAATGTGTCTGCCGCATGTCTGCTGAGTGGAGGGTTATAACTACTTTGTCCATTAAATGCTAGGCGACATCGCGACAGACCAAGATAAAGGTTGAGAGATGAACTTAACTCTTACCACATTGTCAGAGGACAGACGTGTGTGGATAAAGGAGAGTGAAGTCTTTACCCAGCAAAAAACCGAATGGGCTCATGGGATTAGATAAGTTGATATTACATATATAAGCAGTGGTGGCCGAGTGGTAACGGCCCCGACTTATGAGTTGTAGGTCGCGGGTTCAAACCCAGCCAGGCGCGTTACTTTGTGTAATTTATTTTCATCACCACTGCTCTTAAAACGGTGAAGGAAGACATCCTGAGGAAACCGGCATATCCTAGAACCAAAAAATTCGAAGACATGTGACATTCTCCAACCCGCACTGGGCCCGCGTGGTGTATTATGGCCCATTCCCTCTCTTAGAGAGAGGAGGCCTGATTCCCAACATTGGGAACATTATAAGGCTGTTTATGCTATGTTTATGCTAATGCTTGCTTAGCGTTTTATATCATTTTACTTGTTTTACATGAATTTTATTAAATACATATATTTATGACAATCAATCTGAGATGTTCTCTTTTAATATTCCATAAGACCTTAAACATCTGAAATTCTCAGAATACTGCTAAGTTTGTACGAAACTGTTTACAACCATCAAACGGGACTTTTCCCTTCAACTTTCATATAATTATATATTCTGATTATGAAACTAGTTTGAGTTTGTGAAGCTAGATTAAGTTAGACTTGTGCTTAGCCTCAAGACGTTAATAGTTTGTTGGTGCAACAATAGTGCCCGCATCTGCGCCGAGTTGGCGAGATTAGAGCTTTTCGTACACAAATGTGATGTAGGAATATGATGTTACAGCAACATAACATAGAACTGTACGTACATTGTATGACTATGAACAATGTTACTCGGTCTAAGAATGGGCCAAACTCTACAAAAGATAGTATTATTTATTTAACAATTCATATACATAGCATAGCATAGTCGACCTTATAATGTTCCCACTGTTGGGTCTCAGGCATCCTATCTAGGAGAGGGAATGGGCCGTAATCCACCACGCAGGCCCAGTGCGGGTTGGAGAATGTCACATGTCTTCGAATTTTTTGGTTCGAGGACATTCCGGTTTCCTCACGATGTTTTCCTTCACCGTTTTGAGAGCAGTGGTGATGAAAAAATTACACAAAGTAATGCGCCTGGCTGGGTTTGAAACCACGACCTACAACTCGTAAGTTAGGGCCGTTACCACTCGGCTACCACTGCTCGCCACTCAGCCAACACTGCATTCATGTATATACTCGTACATATAATAAAACTAGCGACCCGCCCCGGCTTCGCACGGGTGCAATGCTTGGGCACGCCATAATCACGGCGGTAAGTCCCCTTTTCGTCTTGACCTTCCGCATGACGCAAGTCCTCAACGGTCATGGCAAGTTCGGGAGGTTCCTTCATCGGATTCAGGCGGAAGAAACGCCCGAGTGTTACCATTGTGTGGACCACCCGGAGAACACTGTGGAGCATACGGTGGTGTGCCCCGCTTGGGCGGACACGGGCTTGCGGACGTCGAGCACTGGGCAGCTCGCCGTCCGGCCGTTCGGTAATTAACCGGACCGAGCCCAGTCGTCAACAGCGCGTAGTGACCCACGCGCTCCTCAAAGAGCAAACCGTAGGGGCCCAGCAGGGCCGATGCCCGCTAGCTAGGACAGCGGAGAATTTTTCTGAAAGGGAAACCCGTAGTCCTAGAACGCAAAGGGTAATTGAAGGATACAGGTGTGGTTTTAGTCAGTAAATGTCCGACACACCCTCTCGCTCCTCCCAGAACGCGAGAAGTCATTTGGATAATTTCCCACCTTAAAAAAAAAACAAAACGGGTGCAATGCTGATCACTTCATAGTATAATACAAAGTCGCTTCCCGCTGTCTATCCCTATGTACGCTTAGATCGTTAAAACTACGAAACGAATTTTGATGCGGTTTTGTTCAGCATTGCACCAGGCCTGGTAGCTAGTACTAAATATACTACAGAATGTATTTATACACAACGTTCACAGATTTTTTGTCATTAGACAATACAAACATGTTTTCTTTTGAGATTACTCTTGAAAGAGCGACATATAATTGGCCATGTGAAAAACATTCAACGCTCAAATCTAAGCCTGTAACGTTGAAAGTTTGACCCTGCGATTATTGATGGTCATGGCAAAAGAAAAGGCAAGCGTGCTCCATCATCGGCCACATCATCGCTTACCATCAGGTGAGATGGTGGTCAAACGCGAGCCTATCAATAATAATAAAAAAAAATCTTTAGCGGAAATTGAAGGCGTTTATATTGGAACGGTAAATTCAATGGTATTAGAATTCAATTTTATTATGAAGTTCCTGTGTCTACGTTCCACCTTCCTCCATCATCAGATTAGTTCGATAGTACTTTATAGCCAAAGTGCATCTCATGATAATTCTAATAAGCCCAAACACGGCTAGGATACATTGATTAATTACAGAGTTTCGGCGCCTATCTTCCGGCTCCATCATCATCATCATCAGGACACTTCGATGATACCATTTTCAATATAACTATTCAGAACCATTTATTCCAGTTCCTCGCCGTGGTCCACAGCGAATTGACGTGTGCTGGTTACTCGCTCGAAATTCTATTCATTTAAAATGTGATTGGCCTAAATTCGAAATTCCAATTCTCGTTCCCTCCTGGAGGATTCTTACGAGTAAGCCACTCCCAAGAAAGTGACAAATATATTTGTGTTACCATCGTTGTTTAAAATTTTCGAAAAGTAAATTCTGGTTGGACTCGTCCGGCTCGGATTTGTACCGCCTCCTCATTGCGCGGGAGTCCATGTCGACGGCCGCTAAGCTAAATTGTGTTGACACAAATTTGTGAATCATCGGACCCCTTCCAACAGTGCTACATCGCCCGATCTGCTACGCGAGTGCGCGTCACAACTCAAGCAAACGTCTACGTGCGGCTACGAGTGCTACGCGAACCCAGTCAACTGTGCTACGCGTTGATCGGCTACGAAAGGGTTCTGATTTTATGACGCTTAGCTTGCCGTCGCCGGTAAACAAATCGATTTTAAACTGCTATTACTATGCCGAGAGTTGAGCGTTCACCCCCTGCTACTGCTACTCCTGCACGTGAGACGGACAATTTACCTATATTCTCAACCCCTGATGTATTTAGAAACCCAAGTGAGACCGAATTCTCAAACATTACCTCGCGGGCCAAACGGTTTTGCCCTGACTCCTCCCCAGAGTCTGAATGGAAGAATTTCGAGAAAAAACTTATGGAGTTATTTACTACCTGGAAAATGGAGCAGGATGCTTTGCTTGGTAAACTAACTTCTGAGCTGACAGCAATCAAACTACAGAATGCGGAGATTCAAAAAACAAACGCTGAAACTTTAAAAACTGTTGAATTCCTAAGTAATGATTATGATTCTATTAAAAAATCACTACAAAAACTGGAAAAAGAAAACGGTGAACAGCGCAGCTAGATACTGGATCTGGAAAAAAAAGTGGAAGATCTACAATTGAACTCGAGATCATCCTGTATCGAGATAAGGAATGTACCAGCAACTGAAAAGGAAACCATTAGAGATTTGACTTCGATTGTTTTGAAAACCTGCGAGACCATCCAGCCGTCGGTAAGCCCTCCTCAGCTGCGTGATGTATATCGTTTACCCGGGAGAAAAGGATCAAATAGACCGATAATAGCTGAGTTCCTGACTGTCCCCTTGAAGAGTCAAGTGCTTGACGCCTGCCGAACGTTCAATAAGGGGTTGCCATCAACCGAAAAACTAAATACAGGACACATTGGTGTTCCCGGTGAAGTCAAACCGATCTATGTAGCTGACCACCTGCCTCGCACCCAGCGACAACTATTCTTCGAAGCACGTTCATTTGCTAAAACCAATAAATATAAATTTTGTTGGTTGCAAAATGGAAAAATTTTTCTTCGTGAACGAGAAGGAATGGACTCTGTTATTATTAACTCAACAATTTGTCTTAAAAAACTGCTCTCCCCTGCTTAATGAATGCAAGGCATCTCTTTTTCATTATTATTGCATGCTTTTATACTTTAAAACTTTACAACTTTATTTAAAGAGAGCACTACTAAAAACCTACTTTTTCTACCTGTTAAGAGGTGCTATAATTAAAACTAATATTAATCTACTTCTATATTTACATGTACAGATTTATACTCAACAAACATTTAATTATTACACATTCACACATTCTACTTTTATTGATCTTACAAGAACACTACACACTACTTTTCACTGCTACAACTCAAAACAAAAGCTATTATTTACATGCTACACTAATTCGTTGATAATTATTTATACTTATATTTCGACAATATTTCGAACATTCTCAGCAACGACTGTCACATATACATATACTTTAAAAAGTTATTGCTCCATTAAATTGTGCAAAAGAAATTTAAATTATAAAGTTCGATAACATAATAGAAAACATACAAAATATAGATCTGGTTTCTGTGTCGGATTCATCGGTCTGTGATCTTGACAGTTGTATTCCGCCTAAATTTAAGCCAAATTTATCACTAAAAATTATAAATCAAAATATTCGTAGTATAAAAAAAAAAATTGCAGGCTTCCACACGTTATTAGCTAGAACAAAAATTAATTGGGATGTAATAACACTAACAGAATGTTGGCTTCCTAATATTAATAACTTGCCCAACATAGATGGTTACGATTGTTTTAGCACTGTAAACAATCTCACCCAAAATGAGGGTGTAGTGGTCTACGTTAGGAAAGAACTTAAGATTACCGTTGGAGAGCCTTCATTCCTAAATGCAAACTGTTTACAAATAACAATTGACAAAAACACTGTTTTACTAGCAATATACCGGCCGCCGGGCTATAAAGATATCTCTAATTTTCTAAACTCATTAAACATCACTTTAACAAATATAGCTCGCTACAAAAACATAATAATTAGCGGCGATATTAACATTAATATCCACGATCAAAGCCAAGACTCAAACAAACATACTTACTTAAATTTACTAGCCTCACACGGAATACTGCCTACTCACACATTACCTACACGTCATCATGCCTGTCTTGACCATTTCGCATTAAAAACCCAGTGGCCTGCTGCAACACTTGTAGCACACTCGGCACTAACTGATCATGAAACGGTAATATTATTTCTCGCAAATAAGAACTCTAAAACAGATGTAAAAAAATCAATGATCCGAATCAATCATGAGCAGTTGGATAATGACTCAACTTCAAAGAAGTATATAACACACGTGATCCAAATGTTGCAGCAGAAACTATGGTAAATCAAATAAAGAAAGTTATAGATACTAACTCTCAAACTGTCAAGGTCCCTAACCGTAAAAAGATCGTGAAGGCGTGGATAACGCCAGGCATTCTTCGTTGTGCCCGACACAGGGACAACTTGCATAAAAAATTAAAAAAGACACCAGAAAATCATGACCTTAAAATTACCTTTACTAGATACAGAAATTTCTGTAACAAATTAATAAAGAGAATTAAAACAGAATATGAAAAAAATGAAATAGCTAAGGCAGGAACAAATCCTAAGCAACTTTGGACAGCAATAAACACCATTACACATAGAATCAAAAAGAAAGAAACTTCGTCTGATTTGTTAAGATTGTCAGAGACACCTGAACTATCGTTAAACTCAGTTAATAATTTCTTTGCTGAGATTGGTAGAAATCTTGCGGAGAAAATTTCAGACCCAGCAGACTCTTCTGTCTTACCTGCTAATAGTAACTCGCAATCAATGGTTCTATTACCAACAAATGAAGATGAAGTTGAAAGAGTATTAATGTCTCTTCGCAATGACTGTGCGGTGGGGTGGGATAAAATATCCAGTAACCTTCTTAAGAAGCATAAAGAGATAATTGTACCACCTCTGACATATATTTGTAACATGGCTCTCTCATCAGGCAAATTCCCTCAAGTTTTTAAAAGATCTATCGTACACCCGGTCTTCAAGAGTGGGGACAGAAGCCGTGTCAACAATTATAGGCCTATAGCAGTGCTGCCAGCTTTGTCTAAGGTACTTGAGCGGGTCATGAATAATAGACTAAAAGATTACCTCGAGAAGCAAAATTTACTTTCTCCAACACAATATGGCTTTAGATCTAGTAAATCCACGTCTGATGCAGTACACGATCTTACCAACTATATCGTCACTAATATGGACAGTAAGAAAAAGGTATTAGGCATATTTCTGGACCTTGCTAAGGCGTTTGACACGGTTTCTGTGCCCATTCTAGTCCGAAAAATGGAGTGCATGGGAATTAGAGGGGTCCAGTTGGAGTTGTTTAGAGACTACTTGAGTGAGCGTACTCAGTGCGTTAAGGTGAATGAGTTCATAAGTGAGGAACGGACTGTCTCTTATGGCGTACCCCAGGGCAGCGTACTTGGCCCAACCCTCTTCCTCATATACATTAACGACCTGGGTATGCTCACACTCCCAAAAGGGAGGATTATAACATTTGCAGACGATACCGCACTACTTTTCAATGCTGACACATGGGTTGAGGTCTTTTCACATGCTCAGCAGGGTTTCAATACTGTGACAAAGTGGTTACGGAATAACAAATTAACACTAAATGCTGATAAAACTAATTACATTGCATTCACTCTAAAGACCAGTAAAAACGTTCCCAACTCAGCTACATCTTATGCAATCATAGCACATAATTGTCAAACACCTCAAGAAAATGATGCATGTAATTGTCCACACCTTAGAAGCACTCAAAATATTAAATACCTGGGTATAGTTATAGATAATACCCTCAGATTCCGGGAACACATTGATGCACTTAATACTAGGTTACGCAAGCTGATATATGTCTTTAAAACGTTGAGGGAGGTGGCAGATGCGAAGCTAACTAAAACAGTATACTTTGCCCTCGCACAGTCATTGCTAACCTATTGCATCAATGTATGGGGTGGAGCTCCAAAGTCTACACTCCTAGTACTGGAGAGAACGCAAAGAGCCATACTAAAGGTGTCTTCGTTTTTACCTTACCGTTACCCTACAGAGCTCTTATATAAAGATGCGAAAGTTCTCACAGTGCGTCAACTATTCATTAAGAGCATAATATTAAAACAGCATTCTATGATATCATACCACCCTTCATCTTCACAAGGTAAGAGAAGATACAACCCCGTGGATCGGCCAAAAATTCGCCTTACAACCAAATTTTCAAAGCGTTTCTTCTGCCATATTGGTGGTTTTCTTTACAATAAAATTAATAGGATGCTACCGATAGTTAATCTTACTAAGATCATGTGTAAAAAGAAAATAACTTCCTTTCTACAAGCACTAAATTATGACGACACCGAGAAACTACTTGCTACTCTGGTTTAACATTTCAAACGTAATTACACACACACACCATCACCATCACATACTTACACTTCCACACGCAACACACACTCATATACTTATAATTCCATATACACACACACACACATATACTAACCAATATATATTTATTTATTGAAAATAATTATGTATGAGTTCACCGATCAGTATACAATACTTAATGTTAATGTAACGAGAAAATTAATTACTATATAAAAGGCGGGGTCCTGGTGTCCTGAAATACAGGCTTGCAGCCTAGTTTAGGCACCAGTCTTCCACAATAATAAAACACTTGTCACTCCATTTTAAGAATTTGATGTATTGTAAAATATTGTGGTGAGAAAATAAACATTTATTATTATTATTTATTATTATTATTTATTTGTATTGTCATAGTCGCTTAACTGTCTTCATTGTGATATCTATGTGAGTATGAAGTTCCGTTGGCCATTCCTGATGGTCTTCTTCATCAGTTCCACTTCATCAAATGTTACTTTTTGACTGTAAATGCTTATATTCTCGATGAAAATACCGCACAAATGATCAAAAATCACTATTTATTACTATAATTATGGTTGCCTATAATATTTGCGGAGTTCCCTCGATTCCTCATTTATCTCATCATCAGAACTGGATTTTGAAAAAAATGGGACCAATCTGGAAGCATATCCTTTAAGAGGAAAAAAAAATTGTATATCGGTCCATAAACGACGGAGTTCTGCGGTAACATGCATAAAAAAATAAAAAAAAAATAAAAAACATACAACACTTTGATATCTAGTGAACACGATTGCGAATTGATATGCGAGATTGTTGGAGAGATTTACCGCGGCCCTGAAATGCAAAGAGCAAGTGAAATATGTAGAGGTAGGAGGACACAGTGAAGCATACGGTAGAGGAGGATACGGCAGTGCCCTGTCCAGGCGCGGCATAGCCTGGGCAGAGCACCGCCGTGTCCTCGTGGGGGCGCTCGGCGGCAGCGGTCTTTCGCACCGGGCCTTGGTACAGGCCATGGGTTTGGAGCAAGGAGGAGTGGCAGGCGGTCGCCTCCTTTTGCGAAGCAGTAATGCGCCGGGATTCTGATCCCGGCGCATTCAGCGCGGATCAGAATCCAGGCGCAGGCTTGTGGACGGCGAGCATTGAGTAGTACCAGTGGAACAAAGTCAAAAAAGGAATAGGAGTGGGTTTTTAGTCAGTAAAAGTCTGATATTGCCTCTCGTTCCACCAAGAGCGGGAGAAGTTACAATTGATGATTTCTCACCCAAAAAAAGAGAATAGGTACGATAAATTATTATTTCACTCTCCAGTAAAATGGCAACATTTAAAAGCTTTGTGGTACCTGTAAAATCAGCATAATATTGCAAATAATAGATAATGTTTGGCAGTGGCTGACATTTGACTCGCATTGATATAGCAGTCCAATTTCTGTTAACTTTCACAGTGTTTCCTTCGGTTAATATTTACCTACCGTCAATCATCAAATGACTTTTCCTGCCCTAGATTAGAGCAAGACGGCATGTCAGACTTTGGCTCACTGTGTCCCTCAGTTGCCCTTTAAATTCTAAGGCCATGTCCAGTACTTCAAACGTTCCTGCGCCTTGAAGGTTACTTAGCAATTCATTTCCATCAGCAGTCAATTAAAAACCCATCCAAACGCAAGAATTTCACGAAAAACAACAATGTAATGTAGCAAACAAATGTAACGAATATCTTTATACTCACAATCTTGAGGCGACCGTCTGGGCCAAGGAAAAACAAGTATAGTACTGATTTATTAAACATTCCGGCTGAACAGACATTCCTAGCGTGTTCCGACGAGTACCTCTTTATTTAGTACTGAATTTACATGCCCGCTACTATTTTGTTTTAGCTGCATTTTATGTAGTAGTATTTTTACAACATACGCACTTATTTATTATTTTTTTATTTATTAACACATATAATTGTTTTAACAGAAAGTTTTTTGTATACCCAAGATAACAAATGTAGTGGCAAAATAGCCGCACTCAGAGACGCCACCCACAGACTGATCAAATATCCATTAGTGTAGGAGGCAACATACTCGTACATACATAATAGTCGATGGTCAGTCTCAAGCAGTGCCCTGAAGAACCGGCACAAGTCACACAGAGGACAACACACTTAGTGTCACCCTCTCGAATTCCACCAATGGCCAAAATATTTTAGGGGTGCAGGTGATCATCACAAATTGAACGTGTGTGCGTGTATACTTATTATGTGAGTTGTATTCCTAGTATTTAGCACACAGATACACACAGTGGATGTAGGAACTTCAATTTAATACAATATCGTGGTGTGCCTCACGGCTGCAACAACATGCCAGACAACTATAAAGTAGTTGGTCGACGCTGGTTTCCAACTAAACCTTAAGTTGAGGGTAGGGAGGAATCGCAAATCAGCTTTATTTGGTGCGAGGTTAATAAATATACCTATATTTACATTTAAGTACAACCTAATCTACCTTAAAGTACCCGACATTATTCGTAGTGTAATAATGATATTATATACTCCTAGACACAGATTAACCATTAACGTAGTTCGAAGTTTTGGTTTTGGGTAGATTTTCGCAAAATTGCTAAATAGATATTAAAAAGTAAAAAAGTTAATAAACTCAATGGACTTTATGATAGTTATGTGGATATGGATGTACAGCGAAAGTTCGTCACTTTTTTCTTTGTTCGTAAGGACTATAAAGATAAGCATAAATATATTATTGTTTATATTTCGTTTATTCATTTTCATTACATATTTTTAACACACATGAGCTTTCGTGTTTAGTTTTCAAAATATATCAGAGATGGTGCTAGTGGTTTAGAGTGACGTGTGTCACACGACTGGCCACGACACTCTGACGCAACACTAAGTGCTGGTGGGAAGTGGGTTGACGGCGGAGGCACAGTATTAACTGAGCCCCGGCCGGAGACACATGAGTCTACTACGCGTTCAGTGGAGTATCTTATTGTGTTGCCTGTTTTGTAGTAATGATTATTATGTGGTGATTTATTCACGATGATTATTTTATGAGAACTAAACGTAAGATTATAGTGAAGTGCTAACATTAAGTGATTTGATTTGTAACAAGTGTCTATACCCTTCGCCCGTTAAACCACACCTTATTACGAATCGCATTTCGAGGTTACAGATCCGATTAACATTGCTGATGGGGCTCAAAAGCTTTTACACATATAAAAAAAAAACATTCAAAAATATAAAAAAATAGTTGTTCGCCGATGTCGGGAACAGGGTCCAAGCTACCGGTGGTTAGGGCTCTTATTATATCTTATATTATTATTATAATCCACCACGTGGACCCAGTGTGGGTTGGTGGATGTCACATGTCTTCTTTGATTGTAGGACATGCTGGTTTTCTCATGATATTTTTCTTTACTGTTTAGAAAGCTGTGGTGATGAAATAAATTACACAAAGTAATGCACCTGGCTGAATTTGAACCCGTGACCCTCGTAAGTCAGGGCCATTACCATTCGGCCACCACTGCTCTAAGGACGTACGCTTTGCGTTAAGACTAGCAACGGGTTAATCTTTTTCAATTTAGAAGATAGCCAACATTACAAAATATTTTTTTCTTGTGTAGGTCTACGAAAAATAAAAATACGTAGTCGGCTATCATCAGAATTCTGTTTAGTTTTCAGCCCTGAAATAACGGCTCTACAGAGTATTTACATTAAAGTAGGGTTATATTAAAACAAATGTAATTCTGTTTAACAATCCTTTTCATTTAATAGCTACATACTTAATTAAGGCATTCATATCAAAATCTTTGTAAAATGAAAGGTATATTATTTTGATAATTTACTGTTAATATTAATCTGAGGTTTAACCTCAATTAATATTAAGATTTAGAGCCCCTGTATATGAATTAATTAGTTCAACATTATTCTGATATACTTAAATAATTTAAATAGTTATTAAACTACAAAGTATTTTTGATAATTAAAATTTGTTGAGCATTGTAATTTGCATGAAATAAAGTGAGCACAGTTGTAGTTTCAGTTGGACACAGATTAGTGCCAATTGACTGGGTTAAGCTTGTCGTTTTCAACCGTATGATCTGTTCAATATTGATGAGGTACTGCCACACCAACCCGCTCCGTGCTCGCGTTGATTACGACCCATTTCCTCTTACAGAGGAGGCCTGAGTCCTGGCAGTGGAAACATTATAAAGCTGATTATGTTTATGCTTATACTGCAACACTGTCAAAAGATAACGCTATCGGTAAGCTTTTGATATAAGGCTGAACATTTCCAGTGGTCCCTTTGTAGGTTATTATTTGGCACTCACGTAACAGTCTGTTTAATTGTAGAAAATATTAAGATACAGAAGGTTTGCTCCATGTAACACGAGAAACATATTTGGCAGGTTAAAGCATCAGATACAATATAGGACAAAATATCCCCCAACATAACGTGTAGCGCTTAATCTACGTGACGTTGCAACGTTCCCCAGTGTCCCGCAACTTGCCCCCCAATATTTTACGATGCAATCACGTGACGCGGTATATATTGTTGGACAATCTGACAGTGCTCGTCATTTAGGGGGTCATTTTGTCCCCTAATGGCACATTAGGGACCTCAAAACCTCAGATACATTAGGGAACAAAAAGCCAAAATCTTAACAAAAGACAGTCGTGAGTATACTTGCACTCGATTTACATAAAGCATGTCTGTCTGTGCGTGCCATTTCTCCCGTTCAATGGATGGAGCCAAATTTCTGTACCTACCTATTCTGTGCTAATTGTGTGAAGCAGAGTGCGCCATTTCTTGGAAATAATCAAAGTCATCAAGCTTCATTAAGAGCTCTGAGATGTTCAATGTCTCCGATGTTTAATTAGTAGCCACTCAGCTTGCATCTTGTGTCAAAGAGTTCGATACTGTGAGGTGGACGGGACAAAAGACGGCTATTGTTTTGTTTTCTGCGAAAATCATGATGAAAATATTTTCTCTTTTAGTAAGTTTCAAGTTGCAGATCAGGTGTTGAACTAAAATTATATTAGAAAATTCATGAAAGCAGAACACTCCAGGCATAAAAAAACAATCTTAAACAAAAGACCCAAGGGCCATTTATTAACAAGACCGATATTTGATTCCAACAATTGATTGCCACAAGAGATGTTGATTGAAACCATTTCAATTTCAGCTCACGTTGTTAGAGAAAAAGTACCTTAATGAAAATAACTAGCTGTTCTTTAAATTAAAGGAAAAATCCTCGGTATTCGTTTGGTCAAGCAGTACTTTTTTGCTACTCTTGGGAAGCAATGTTTAAATTAGTATCTACTGATGACATATGGTATAGACGCACTTGATTGAGAGGGAACATTTTGCTACTTAGGAATTTTGACAATTATTATTTGAGCTTTGGACTAAGTGGCAAGGCATGCGAAGAGGCTAATTGGTGATCCAGATCTGGTTAAGTCCAATCTACAAAACCTTGAGCACAGGCGTAGGGTAGCCAGCCTTTCGGTGTTATCGGACAGCCCGACGAACGACGAGTATCGACCCTTACGTTGTTGAAACCTCTATGGTCCGGACCAAGCGTTTCGCCTCATCGTTTATACCGCGTACATCGAGGGACTGGAACAACTTGCCTGCCACGGTCTTCCCGTCCGATTATAATTTAGGTGTCTTCAAGGCTGTTAATAAACTAGTGCGCCTCATCATCAACGATTGCATCACTACTTACCATCAGGTGAAATCGCAGTCAAGCACTAGTTTAATAACAATTTAAAAAAAAATATCTTCCAAATGTATTTCTGCCCATTTTTAGCATATTAGATTATTTTTCAGGATGGGGTGAAATATTACCTAAATAAGATTGAAAAACAAAAAGAGACGATTGAATTGACCGGATCAGATATTAATTAGAAGAAACGAAAACAAAGTTAAACTATTTGCAAGATATACCTAATTAAGCAACCTATGAACTTTAATTAAAGACAATTTTTAATTCACTATGTTACACAAATAAAAAATATTAGTAGGGATAGTAATAAAGTTAAATGATAATTAATTTTGGAAATGTTAGAGAGGGTTTGGTAATTGCTTTGTTATAACCAGGGGTCGGAATTAAGTAGAGTTGTTCATGTACTTGCATCGACATGTTGATATTAATATGGATTTGTAATGAAAAATCCAACAATATTACTAATAAATAATAATAAAAACCTCAGAGATAGATATGACAAATAAAACAAAGATAATTAACATACAATTTTTATTAGTAGTTTTCATTGAAAAAGATCTTTCTACGTCAACTGAGGTGAGGTTAACAAATTTATTCACTTCCTCTTCCTCGTTATTAATGCAGGAAGAACTTTTTTCTGCTATATTTCTGATAGTGTCATTAAAAAATTCTGCTCTTTAAAATTAATCTCGGGATTTCTGAGATTCGGGATTCGGGATTTTTGAAGCATATCTACTTTATTGTATCACTGTATGAAATCAATATAATTACTTAAATAACCCTACCGCTCTAGATCGGCGGCAATGATCTCTCGCGCCAAGCCTTGGTACAGGCCATGGTCCGAAGCGAGGAGGAGTAGCAGGCGGCCGCCTCCTTCTGCGAAGCAGTAATGCTAGCAAAGGAGGAGGCCGCACGTGCACGCGCGAGGGTGCGGCCATCACGCCCCAGCCGCCGGGATACCGATCCCGATTTCCGGCTACCATAGGCGCGGGCTTGCGGACGGCGAGCAATGGGTAGCTTGCCCTCCAATCGTCCGGTAACCGTCCGGACCGAGCCCAAGTCGTCAACGGAGCGTACTGTTCTACGCGCGCCTCAAGGAGATATCAGCGAACCGGTAGGGCCCAGCAGGGTCGAAGCCTACTGGGGCCAAAGGCTTCTGCTTCTGAAAGGAAGACTAGCCCTGGTAAGAAAGGCTACAAAGGAACAGGAGTGGGTTTTAGTCAGTAAAAGTCTCACACACCCTCCGGCTCCGGCCAAGAGCGGGGGATGTCATTGGATGATTTTCCCACCGAAAAAAAAACCGCTCTGAGTAGAATGAGAGAAAGTGTCAAATTTTACTGAATAGAACCCATCTGTGTTCCTTCAGTTGCTCTTTGCGTTTGCGTTTGTCGTGTGGGCTACGTTGTTTGAAATGAAAAAATGTTACTATTGTCGCAAATCAGCGACGGTAGGCATCGGTTCGGAATCTTTATTTGACTAAAACGATGTAGAAGGGCAGACTTTTCTTTATATTTTTCTTCAAGTTCAATACTACATCATCTATATAAGGAGAAACTGACTGACTGATATATCAACACATAGCCAAAACTACTGGGACTAGGAGCGTGAAATTTGGCACAAGGCTTCCTTTTATGACGTAAGCGAGCACTAAGAGAGGATTTTCCAAAATTCGCCCTCTAAAGGTATAAAACGGGGGCCCAAAGTTTGTATGGAGAAATCGAATTTTACGCGGGCGAAGCCGCTGGCAGAAGCTAGTTTCATTATAATAGTCAATATTCCCAAAAAAACAACCCACTTTTTTTTTCTATAAATTTTGGAACCTATTCTAGAAATGCAAAATCCTTAAAAGTATATTTTACAAGCCAGTCCGTTAGCTATAAAAAAGAAAACAACTCATGCGATCTCCTTTCGATATCACACTATTATTATTATAAGTCTTTCGAACATTCCTGTTCCTAAGTACACCCAAAATCTGGCTTTACAACAAACATGGCTTCCTTAAGAGCACATTGTCAGAAGATAACACTACCTACACAAATAAGGCTTAAGATATCGGATAACTGAGACATAAGGTTACAACCAAACTCCCTCAGATAACACGACACCTATCCACACACAACTTAACTCCACACACTCAATCACAAGTTCTACTACAATAAAGCATATTCTACAAACTTAAGCATGTACAGTCACGAGCATAAATAAGTGATAATCATGCGAAATTCAAAAAGTATTTCATCCTAAATGATAAATGATATTTATATTGCAAATAGATTTTCAGAAAACACTTTCACACATCAATTTTTTCGTCAATTTAAACTGGATGAGGCCGGAGTTTCCTAGCTGACCACCCTGAGAAGAAACACCGAAGTAAACTCATTTTCAGTCTCTTTTATTATTATTTTTCCCTAAATTGTAAGCAATTTTTATTTAGGTGTTACGAACAAAGTATATTCAAAGCCATAATGCTGTTATGAAAAATATATTTTCTCAAACTTATATTCTAAGTCCTTTTGAAGGGAACTTCCTCCAATCCGATCGACTTGTTGATATGATAGCAGACAATAATAATCAATATCAATAAATACCAAGCTATTAACGATCTTTTTGGATGTATACGAAATTACATAGGCACAGTATGGAATAAATAAACTTATAGACAATATTAATTTAATTTTTGACCTTTTGACTCAGCCATGATATGAAATACTGTGTAGTATTTTAGTTCCTTGAAAACTGGTTGAACGCACGGTAAAGCCATGATCATGAAGTAAGTTCCACATATTATAAGAAAGCAAGAAAGATATCCAACGCGCAGTGCGTCACGCGTCTTAGCAAGAAAGCATTTACAATACAACCGCCTAACTAGAGTCTTCTGAGGTATATTAGTCGAAGCTCGTGGCTATTAAGACAATCAACTGACACTACTATTGGTTCAATGATCGCCGAGTCCACATTCAACATGTCGACAATCACGCAAACCATGTCAATATATTAGGTTGGCTTAGCTTTCTTAGCTTTCACGAGTTTCTCGTCAAGCAGGACGGTTACTTCAACAATCATTACACACCTGATAAAGTAACTAGGATGCGAAACGCACAGGACCGGTCATTGTGGCGACATTTGGGGGAGGCCTATGTCCAACAGTGGACGTTTTTCGGCTGAAATGATGATGATGATGATGAAAGTAACTATCGCTACATTTTGTTTTTTCGGTGTGAAAATCATCCAATGACATCGCTCGCCTGCTCTTGGGCGGAGCGAGAGGGTGTGTCAGACTTTTACTGACTAAAAACCCACTCCTGTTCCTTCGCTGCCCTCCATTCAGAAGCAGACCCTTGGCCTCAATAGACTTCGACCCTGCTGGGCCCCTACGATTTGCTGAAATCTCCTTGAGGCGCGCGTAGAACAGTACGCGCTGTCGATGACTTGGGCTTGGTCTGGACGGTTACCTGATAATCGGACGGCGAGCTATCCATTACTCGCCGTCCGCAAGCCCGTGCCTACGGTGGCAACTATCACTACCTGCCAGTGGCGATGGGCTGATAGTACGAAGTAGCACGATGTGATATTGCCAATATCAAGGACTGGGTCGGGCATATACCTATGTTATGGCACTTCCGATTATATAATCACATGCGAGTATTTCATAGAAAGTTGCTGATGAATAATCCTGTCTATAAAGTTGTGTCTATACAGGTACTCTCTGTTAGCTAGAGGAGAACAACCAGAGATAATGTGGCGAAATGATTCTCCCGACGAAACATGCTCGGCATGTCATCAGTGCCGTCTTCACAATAAGTCTCCGGTAGTTATTCGTTGTGATATCTAAGTTCATAATTGCACAGACCAAACCTTCATTTTCCCTAAAAAGAGGTAGCATTTTCACGAAACACAGCCAAGCTACGGACGCCAATTGGTCTACATCGAGACCATGAAGGGTCCGGAAAAAGCGTCTGCAGAGCTCTTTACACTGCCATATCTAATTGCGATCGTTAGTGTCAACCACTACAGGTTTGCACCAGTTCTCATTAGCCAAGGAGAGTGCGGTGAGACCCTTGTTCACTGCCTCTACATTTCACTGCTTACTCACGTCGGCCGTAGCTGAGCGACGAGGCCAAGGGTCGAAGGCGTGCTTTTCGAGCTGCGGTTTTCATCAACATCTTTTTCTTGTAAACTCAACCACTTATCATGAACAACATCATAATCATTAAATTGACTTGGATTTCAGTATTGTTCTTTTTAATGTTTTTGCCTTGGATAGTAAGTTCTTTAAGCCATATCTTCGTATAAATAATTAATTTGTTTACCATTAGAATATGGATGTACACAATTTAAAGTTTTTGTAGTATTTGGCAGCAAATTTTTCGTAACTCGAAAAATTCCATCTCGGAAAACTTTATTGAGGTAACCAAAATTATAATAAAATTCTCAGCTCCATTTTATCGAGATCGCGCATATTTTAATGATTGATATTGTGCGTAGATACTTGAGAAACAATACTACACCAATTTTACAACACCATATTCATTAGGAATTAATTTGCGAATAGTTAAAACAGCCACTGAACTTCACTTGAAGAAATCCCGCTAAACTCTCTTTTTCAGTATTGATTTGTTAGGGTCTAGTAGCAGCATCACCCTCATGAAAGTAGAAAGTAATCCCAAGGACACCAAATCTCGAGATAAAAAAGCCTATGTGCTATTCCAGGCTACGATCTAACTGTGTATCAATTTTCATCCAAATCCGTTCAGCCGTTTGAGCGTC
Source organism: Mythimna impura (assembly GCA_905147345.3). Lineage (NCBI taxonomy): Eukaryota > Metazoa > Arthropoda > Insecta > Lepidoptera > Noctuidae > Mythimna > Mythimna impura. The sequence goes on along the minus strand of LR990347.1, from coordinate 8,693,348 downwards.
AAGTAGACAAACATACACACACACATACTCCCATATATACATACGTTTATTTCGCCTCTAAGACATTAGCGTGATTAGTTTTTTTGTTGTACCAAAAATTCATTTTTAGATTTAAGTTATTGTTCAAAAAATATACAGAGGAAAATTTTATATCGCTCCGTTTGTCAATTAAGCCACAGATTATTGTTATTTCTTTTATTATAATCATCAACCAGAGAAAATTGCTTTTGACCTTTGAGTAAGTTTAAGGTATACTCGATTGTTCGTGACTGTACTGTCACCAAATTAATGTTTCCAATTTGATTCCCTGCCAGACATATGTTAGTCGCAACATAATGTTTAACTGTATGTGGGCTATCTTCATGTGTGTCCGTTTGGCGTAAGATCAAACTACATATCTTGAATTATGGACTTATAATGTGTGTTGAGTGGCACTGTAATATTGATTTAGAGAGAAATTAAGGGAAGTGGGGAATTTGTTGTATGTTTAAAAAAAGATAAGATTAGAACAGAAAATATTCAGATATAAAGACACAGTACAACGATAATAAACGTAAAGTAAAACAGAAGAAAAGTACAGAATAACACAACGAAGTTGACAACAAATTAAAAAAAAAAAAGATTTTTTTACCATCGTAATGATACACGTGTGAATTCATGAATTCGACAAAATAAATAAAAACAGTGGTACATTTTGATACAAGTGCAGAAAGTTTGTCATTGCGACCGAGGCGAAATTCGCACGAGCCGTAGGCGAGTGTGTTATGGGGTCGAGGGCTGCAGTGACAAATCTGCACGTATATCAAACGACATTTTTCAATACACTCACGAAGAAATGAATAAACGTGGGTTGACCGGCGACTCGTAGGGGTCGACTCGCGCCCAGCCTGATACGATAAATTTAATAACACTAATAAAATGTGGCGGGGGTGAGCACGCGCACTTTTCTGCACTAGTACGGAAAACGGTCTATCGCGTGCCTAAAAGCCGTAGGATAAGAGTGGGTTTTTGAGTAAGTGTATTGAAAAATATACATCCGTTGTTGTAATTACACAGTTCATTAGTTAAAAACCTTTTAGAACACTAGTGCACTAAATCATAATATGCTTTCATTAAAATTCATAGCAAACAACGTAAAAATTGCACTCATTAAAAAAATAACCGAGCCACTAGTATACTTGGAACAAAAACAGTACAAAATCCGCCACTCAAATCAGAGCACAGCTAACAGGGCCGTTTACCCTACTACTTAAAACAGGCCGCCCGCGCCGAGTATTTTCTTTTGTAACACTAACTGTAATGAAAGCTGTGACAATCGGTAACAACACAGTCTACTCCTTTATAATTAAAATTGTTGTGTCACCATTTATTTTTAGATACTTATTTTTTTATTTACCTGTCTTAAATAGAGGTTCATTTGTCATGTCATAGTGAGGTTTGACTACACTATATTTTGAGGACTGTAATTAATTTTAAATATAGGTTTAATTAATATGGTATGTGAAAGAGTTCTTTTTGTTACATTAAATTTAATGTAATGAATATTTTATTTAACGAGTATTATCGTTTGTATAATTAAAAGTGTTGGGTCACTATTTATTTTTAGATACTTATTTGTTTTATTTACCTGTCTTAAAAAGATTATAAATGGTGATTTTTCAGATGGGTGAATTCATTTGTTATGTCATAGTAAGGTTTGGCTACACTAAATTTGGAGGACTATAATTACTTTTAAAGATAGGATTTTTTTTTACATTAAATGTAATGACTGTTTTATTTAATGAGTATTTATTTAACGTTTGTAACACTAACTGTAATAAAGCTTTTTTAGGCGTGAAATCTTCCAATGATTTCTCCGCTCTTGGGTGCGAGCGCGAGGGCGTGTCAGGCTTTTACTGACTAAAAACACACCTGTGTCACAGTTACATTTGCGTTTTAAAACCACGGGTTTCCTTTTCAGAAATCCCTGCGGCTCTAACGAGCGTCGGCCCTGCTGGGCCCCAACGGTTTACTGACATCTCTTTGAAGAGCGCGTTGAACACTACGCGCTGTCAACGACTCGGGCTCGGCCCAAATGATTACCGGACCGCCGGACGGTGAGCTACCCATTGCTTGTCGTCTGCGCCTACCGTGGCTGGTAAACGGGGTTGCGATTGCCGTGGCTTGGTTGTGAGGTTGTTATCTTTAAATAAAAGTAATAATTGGTGATTTTTCAGGTGAGTGAATTCATTTGTCATGTCATGGTGAGCTTTTTTTTTCGGTGGGAAAATCATCTTATGACATCCCCCGCTCTTGGGCAGAGCGCGAGATAATGTCAGACTTTTACTGACTAAAAACCCACTCCTGTTCCTTCGTTGCCTTTCGATCCAGGACCGAGTTTTTCTTTCAGAATCAGACCCTTGGCCCCAGTAGGCTTCGACCCTGCTGGGCCCCTACGGTTTGCTGACATCTCCTTGAGGCGTGCGTGGAACAGTATGCGCCGCCGACGACTTGGGCTTGGTCCGGACGGTTACCGGACGGTCGGACGGCGAGCTACCCATTGCTTGCCGTCCAAAAGCCCGCGTCTACGGTAGCCGGAAATCGGGGTCGGAATCCTGGTGGCTGGGGCGTGAGGGTCGCTCCCACGTGCATGCACGTGCAGCCTCCTCTTTTGCTAGCAACACTGCTTCGCAGAAGGAGGCGACTGCCTGCCACTCCTCCTCGCTTCGGACCATGGCCTGTACCAAGGCTTAGCGCGAGATATCGTTGCCACCGATCTCCCCCACGAGGACACGGCGGTGCTCTGCCCGAGCAGGGCACACCTCTACTGTGTGCTTCACCGTGTACTCCGGGCGAAATTTGGCACTTGGGTAGCTGTTTGAGCGTTAAGGAGTAACAAAATAACACACAACTAAAATGTTACTTTGGGGACAGCTAAAATTCATCCAGATTCTTAAGAAGTCTAGAACAAATCCTCTACTAAAAAATAGAAGCTTGTAAGTAGATAAAAACAAACAAGGGGAACCCATAACAAAGCATTAATAATTAATTCAACTCAATTTCTTTCTTTAACTTTTTAAGTAATCCCCAAAAGCTTTTTAAGTAGAAAACAATACTGAGTGCTAAGTTACTTCGACGGCCCTTTTACTTCCCGCGTTTTTTCTTAGACAATGTGTTCTAAACTATTAACATTATGTCATTAAAAATTAGTCTAGTCAAATTAGACCAAAAAATAGGGGTAACAATAATTCGCACCCCGCTCAAAATTCCGACACCTGGAAAAAAAATACTCGGGGTCAAAGGTCAAAAAAAACAGTTTTTCGTGATTTTCAGCAAAACGGTAAGTTTTATCATAAAATTAGCCTTGACAAAAATTGTAGATCAGATAATTATCTACAAAAATGTCTAAGTTTTTTTTTCCTAAGAGCCACCGTTTTTGAGATATAGAGATTCAAAAAGTTGAAAGAGGTAATCGTTATAATATGCATACGTTTTCACGCCACCTTTGAGGTAAGCGAGTTTTTAGGGTTCCGTACATCAAAAGTAATAAATGGAACCCTTATAGGATCACTTTGCTGTCCGTCTGTCTATCTCTCAAGGCCCTTTATCTCGGAAACGCATCTGGGACAAGCTTCAAGGTCTGCGCGCGGTTCCTTGAAGCTGTGAAAAAAATCAAACTTGTAAGTTAACGAAAAAAGAGATAAGGCCGTTTATGTTACAAAAAACATATATTTCGACACTCTCAAGGGAATCGAAATTCATAGGGTACTACCCGTTGTACTAGCATGAAGTAAGGTCTCATAGCACAAGTATAGGAGAAAATCTGAAAACTGTAAATTTCTAGTTACTTCAAAACGTAAAACTCGTTTGTGTGACATTTGACCACAGAATAAGAAAGAGTATTTCTTTTTCAGGTGTCGGATCGATGAGGACCTTTTAGATTTCATTTATGATGGTGTTTTGAACAATCCTACCGATTTTCAGCTAGGTGCGAATTTTTGTAACTTAGGATGTCTAAATTGACCGGACTAAATGCTGACGATGTGTTTTACTATCAGTACCTACTAGGTTGATACAAAATCGCACCTCCTCAAATAGTGTCATAACTCAAATTATTATTTTTTTATAGAAATCCCAACAAAAAAAATATTTGGTCTCCAAAATACTAATCCAGTGTCACATTCATTTGTGTACAAATTAATAAAGTTGATTTTCTAATAATCTTAAAACTTGTAGTTTTGAAATCCATATTCGATGTGTTAAAACCCATAATCGATTGTATGAGGCTCAAATAAACATTTTTTTCTATTTTAATCTAAAAATTAATGGATTTGGAAATGATAGTGTGACATAAAAATTGAAGAAAGATTTTTGTTTCAGACTGGCCTTCAGTGTACAAAGAGACAAAGCATAAGGGCTTACAACACTTTAAATCGAAGATTGAACTACACTTGGAATGATTCTATTCGTTTTCCAATATTTCCAGCCATTGGAGAGTTATTGTTACATTTTTGAACGCAGCTTTACAATGGAGTTTAGCAGGATAAGCTGTTGTAGCACTGTGAGTAGACTAAGCACGATTGAATCGAATAGAAGAAATGCAATTTTGGATTTATAAGAAAACCTTTATTATGAAAAAAAAAATATAATTAAGAATTAAAATTGGGAAAAAAAAACCAGTTGGGGTCAGCGTAAATTCTCATCGGAAACAGCTAGCTGCGTCGGGATTAGCAGGCGATCTCCGGCCACCGTAGGCACGGGTTTGTTGACGATAAGCACTGGGCAACTCGCTGTCCAATCGTCCAGTAAGGATTGGCCCGACTCGTCGACGGCGCGTAGTGTTACACGCACGCTTCAAAGAGATGTCAGCAAAACTGAGTAGGGCCCAGCTGAACCGATGTTCGCTAGGGCTTCGGGGAATTTCTGAAAGGGCAACCGCGGTCCTAGAACGTAAAGGGCAACTGAAGGACATAGGTGGGTGGTGAAGTCTATAAAACTCTGACACACCTCGTCTCTCAAAAAAAAATAAACAAATGACTACCAGTATTTTACATGCACTGACTGCCTATCAGATCTCTACAACCATCTAATTGGGTGATACGATACCTCCTACTCCTTGGCAAGACTGTCGTGGTCTTTTTTTTGTTTTCGATGGGAAACCTTCAGAAGGCACCCAGATATTGGGGTAAGTCTGGGGGTATGGGATTCTTACCTCACTAAAACCACCCCGGTGATGACCATCAGCACATAGAAGGGGCCCCGTCACCTCTCAAAAGACAATTCAGGAACCACCTCTGTACAACGCTTGTTACGGCAAACCCCTGAGGAGACTGAAAACGGTCGCCCCTGATTCTTAGTGTGCAGTTGTGCACGGCTCTGAGCGCCCGTGGTTCCAAAGTACCAGTACAGACTGTCGTGACCTAAAGTTTAAAATGTTTTCTGATTTTCCCACCGAAAAAAAAGCACGAAGGAGTGTTATGAATGATCACCCATCCACGTACCGATCTCAAGCGTTGCTTAACCTTGAAGATCGTCCCTTGTGGCTATTATTATTATTATTCCTTTTATTTTATTTTATAAAGGTACGAGTACATATAATGGTCGATGCTCTTGGCTATTAAGCTATTAGACGTAACGACTATCGGCACAATGACTGATGTATCAACCAACAACAACAACAACAACATCAACTGGTTGTTGTGACACCCTATTAATTTTAAGTTCCTAATGTAATTTGTATTTTTGGTGTACAATAAAGAATCTATCTGTCTATCTATCTATCCACCTTCCACATGTTAACAGCCTCATCAGCCAAATCAAGGTTCTTATTATAGTTATTTTCAACTTTTGTGGTGTACAAAAAAAAATACAATTATTCTATTCTAGTATGTTTGTTTTTAATTAACTGAGAATAAAATTCAATAATGAAACATAACGCGACCAGCACATTCAAATCGTATTCAAGGGCGGTCAGGGTCAATATTCCACCAGTTTGGTGAAATTTACCCTTACTATTTAGATACATCGTCAGTCCACTTGATACGGACGAAATATACGCAGTATTGATACAGAATATTAGAGTATCAGACAGACACGCATCGTTGGACATCGGAATATATCGGGGCACAACAGAACGCTTTGCAGCGGATGAAAGCACACAACCATAGACAAAGGGACATTCTACCAAAAATAAAGAAAGAAAAACAGTTTGTGATAAATAGTTTTTGGAGGGATTTTTTTCCAGTGATTTTCAGTGGCTGTTTTAGTTATTCGTAAATTTATTTTAAGTGTTTATTGTGGTGTGAAATTGGTGAAATTTTGTATCTCAAGTGTCTCGACACAACTGGACAATATGTGGAATTATTAAAATCGGTGTGGTCTAGCTAAACATGGACATGAGAATTTTATTGTAGTATTGATTACCTCAGCAAAGCTTGCCGGAAAGGCTGTTAAAAACCGAATGCTTTTTTTTAACTTGAGACTGGCTAAATGTATAAACCGTGCAACGATCTCTCACGCTGGTCCTGGGTACAGGCCATGGTCCGAAGCGAGGAGGAGTGGTAGGCGGTCGCCTTAGCACGCAAAGCAGTAATACTAGCAAAGGAGGAGGCCGCACGTGCATGCGCAAGGGAGCGACCCTCACGCCCCAGCTGCCGGGATCCCGATCCCGATTTCCGGCCACCGTAGGCACGGGCTTGCGGACGGCGAGCAATGGGTAGCTTGCCGCTCGACCGTCCGATAACCGTCCGGACCGAGCCCAAGTAATCGACGGCGCGTAGGTACTGTTCCACGCGCGCCTCAAGGAGATGTCAGCAAACCGTAGGGGCCAGTAGGGCCGAAGCTTACTGGGTTTTTTTCTGAAAGGAAAACTCGGTCCAGGTATGAAAGGCAACGAAGGAACAGGAGTGAGTTTTTAGTCAGTAAAAGTCTTACATACCCTTACGCTCCGCCCAAGGGCTAGAGATGTCATTAGATGATTTTCTCACCTAAAAACAACAAAAAAGTATATGTACGGTATTTATGTATAAAGTAGCTGTTTGCAGAAATAATGAATTCAAAATCTTAAAATCCTACATTTATAAGGTTTTGTCTGTCTGTCAAGACCTTTTATCTCAGAAACACGTAAAGGTATTGAGTTGAAATTAAGACCATATACTCAAGTCTGCGGCTCCTTGAAGCTGGGAAAAAATCAAACTTCTGAGTTAACAAAATAAAAAGACACGCCCGTTTATGTCGCAAAAAACGTATATTTCGACACTAAAGGAAATCAAAATTCATAGGGTTACTTCCCGTTGACCTAGAATCCTGAAATTTGGCATGAAGCATGGTCTCATAGCACAAATAAAGGGAAAATCTGAAAACTGTGAATTTGTAGTTACGTAACAAAAAAAAAACATTTTTTGCGATTTTAACAGTTTTCTTAGGTAGGTTTGTACGGAACCCTCAGTGCGCGAGTCCAACTCTCACTGGCCCAGTTTATACATAATGCCTTGCCTTATAGCGACTATATCGTAGTCAACAAACAACCTTTAAAATAAAAAACTTTTTACAAAAAAAAAATACAACCGACTTCAAAGTAAAAAAAAAAACACTGAAAATTGCAAAATAACTTTAATTTCGGAAGTCGGTGTTTCTATAATAGTTTTCTCTACGTTATTTAACACCGACTTCCAGAATTAAAGTTATTTTGCACTTTTCAGTGTTTTTTTTACTTTGAAGTCGGTTGTATTATTTTTTGTTAAAAGTTTTTTATTTTACACTTTTTAGTTATGGTACCACCACTAAAAAGTACCCCTCAGCCAAACTTAAATACCTTATAGCCAGAGTGCATCTCATGACAATTATAATAATCCCAAACACGGTTAGATTACATTAATTTATTACAGAGTTCCGGTGCCTAACTTCAGGCTTCATCATCAGATCAGTTCGATATATTCCCCCTCTACTTTCAGTCAGTCATCGACTACACGCATAAACAAAGCAATTTTACTTGTTACGACGGTCCTGCTGTGATCCTATGAGGAGTTCTGTTCCATATCTTCGAATTTCATGATCAGATCAAAACAATATTTCTATGGGACCAACTCGGAAGCATAAGCTTTCAAAAAAAAAAAAAATTCAAAGTCGGTCCACAATTGACCGCGAAATCGGTGAACATACATAAAAAAATAAAATAAAAAACATACATTCAACCGAACATAGAACCTCCTCCTTTTTGAAGTCGGTTAAAGAAGTTAAGAAAGTGTCGCAAACGCCCTTAAAATTGTTCTTAAAATATTTTCCGTTCTGCGCCATTGCCTCCGCGGACTTTAACTAAAAGCTAACAGCATCGATAGGCCGTGAGACCTGCTCCGTATTTTACGTGCTTCGACTCATAATGTTCCTGAAAATGTCACCAACTTCGTGAATTATTGACACAGCAACACTTTATTATTAGATATGAATCGATTTTTATTTTCACGGTGTTTTGAGTCTTGTGGACTGAGTTTTGTTGTAAAGGATATTGCTATGTTAATTTGTTAGTTCATTTTATTTTATTAAACATGTTTTATTTTTTGAACTTCTATTTATTTATTCTTAATAATGGATATCCGACATGTGCTACTATGCTAAAAATGAAATATAATGTATTGTTTTAATGGTCTAAAATCATTTTCGCATCATTGCTTTTCTAATAAAATCGGTATGGGGCACATTGTTTGAACGATTTCAAAGTCTATGACGGACAAACTTTAGGTACACTCCTACCAACTTATCTGTGAAATGGCGAAAATTGGAACTACGGCTGTCATGTTAAAATGTCATTCTATTGTCAGTGTATACTACATTCGGGTTCTCTGGTTGTTTTGTCGTGATATGGCTGAATTTATAAAGTTAAATATGCCGAAAGCTATTAAAAGTGATGCTCGAAACATTATTCTATAGATTAAAACCTTTTTTGAAGAAGAAGCTCGGGCGGGGTCTCCGATTATTCAAATATACAAACGAATTTCGGCAGCGACAGGTTAGTGTTGTCAACTTTCTTGTTATAAATTACCCGATACTTAACTAATTATTTAAGTCCACGAAATATTCGTTTCTATTCTGCTGCAGGTTAACGTAACGGTAATGTACATCTAATAGGTAACCTGCTAAGTGAGTGAGCAATCTAACCTGCCAGATTTCAAATTTCTACTAACATTTATTTTATTATCTTATATTTCAGGTGTGAGCCAAGGACTAATTTCAAAAATAGTTAAAGAAGGGCACGCAGCAGAAGAAACTGGTACAAAAATTCGGACACCAGGCAAGGAGAGAAAACGTAAAAGTGGATTTGTGCATGTTGATGATTTTGACATGGGAGATATACGGAGGAAAGTACATGAAGTTTATTCTGCTACAAAAGAGGTCCCTACTGTTAAAAAAGCTTCTAGAGGTCTTAAAGACAGAAATAAATTACACAGGACAGCGAAAGAGTCTGCGAAAGCTGCATCACAAGGTGGGATTTCGTTTTAAAAAATCTCAATCCAATCGGAGGGTTCTTATGGAGCGTAATGAAATATCAGCTTGGAGAGCTAAGTACTTGCATGCAGTGTATAAAAATAATAAATCTCCCCAGTCCCGGCTCATAATTTATTTAGATGAGACCTATATTCACTCTTCGCATACATTGTGTAAATGTTGGCAAGGAGAGGGTGAAGACGGAGTAATTGAGCCTGTATCGAAAGGGCAAAGATATATTATTGTTAATGCGGGAGGAGATACTGGATTTGTTACAAATGCACTACTTGTGTTTAAATCAAACACAAAAAGTGGTGATTATCATGGCGAGATGAATAGTACCAACTTTAAAAACTGGGTTATTGAAAAACTTGTGCCTAATTTACAAGAGCCATCCCTATAGTGATAGATAGTGCTCCCTAGCACCGTATTTGTGTGAATAAAGTCCCAAATACGAATTCCTTAAAAAAAGATATACAATTATGGTTGACCCAAAATAAAATTGACTACGGAGAGAATTTGACTAAACCTCAGTTTTTAGAAATAATTAAGAAAAACAAGCCTGATCCTGTAGAGATTGAAAAAATTTTAGAAGACAATAGACACAAATGTTTATATTTACCACCTTATCACTGTGATCTCAATCCCATTGAACTCATATGGAGCACAATGAAAAGAAAAGTTGCTGATGTAAATATTGAGCACAAAAATGCTGAAATTTCTCGCCTAGTTAGAGAAGCTTTTGACGCTATTATAGTTCATGAGTGGGCACAGCATTGTAAACACGTTTGCAGGTTAGAAGGAGAATACTTAAAACATGATTTGCATTTAGATAAACATTTTATTATAGAAGTGGTAAGTGACACTGAAACCGAAAGCGATAGTGATAAGTGGTACGGCAATAAGCGGAGTATGGCCTCACAACCAGGATGAAGTTGTGTATGCAGGTTCATCTAAAGATCACAATTAGGTACTGTTAAGGAACCTGGTTTTCAATAAATCATTGTAAAGCAATTTGTTTTTTTTTTTATTACATTACACTACCACTAGGTACCATTGCTAATTATAATTAGTCAAATCTGTTGTTAGGGGTTAGGTACGGTCATAACTAAATGCTAGAATTCCAGGTACCTCTTGCAAGGTAGGTACCTACTTAACTTCGCATTAAATGAAAGTTGTATCCCCCCCTGTGGAATATTTTATCTGCTGAATTTCCACTTCATTGGATTTTTTTTTAGATAAAGTCATTGTTTATTGCTGAGAGACTAAACTGATAGCGTACCTACGTAACTGTAAATGATCAAATTCTTTTTATTTATTTTATTATTTTTATATAGGTATCATTGTTTTTAATTTGTAAAAACTGTAATTCTTATTAATTAAAGGATTATGTCTAATGTGAAATTTCCTTCTTGAATATTTACTCAATTTTGGGCACCTTATATTAATTAGCAACACTGAATCGACGGTGCCGTCCTCTTTCAGTTCACAGATAAGTTGGTAGGACTGTAGATACCATTTTTATCTGTTTGTTTCTCTATTGAGTTGCATATGCCTTGTTCTGTTTCTGCACTACCCTAAGGTTGACTGGTAGAATATGCCTGAGGCTTTATTAAGTGCGCCTCTGTATCGTTATGTGTATAAAGTATTTAATAAATAAGTAAAAAACATACCTACAAACAGCCTTATATTGTTCACACTGTTGGGACTCAGGCTTCCTCTTTAAGAATAGTAATGAACCGTTATCAACCACGCGGGCCAAATGCAGGTTGGTCAATGTAACGTATCTTCAAACTTTTGGTTTCCTCACGATCCTTCACCAGTTTGAGAACAATGGTAATGAAATAAATTAAGCAAAGTAAATCGCTTGCCTGTGTTTGAACCTACGATGTGCAAATCGTACGTGGGCACCGTTAATACTGGGCGACCACTGCTCTGCGATCATGATTATCGAAAGTTAAAAGGTCCAAGATTGACCAAATGACATTTCGTCAATTTTAATTTACCTCTTCTTAAATGGTTTAGCAAATAAATTGAATAAATCCTAGTTTCGCATTGTTATAATTTTATTTTAAAGTTGTGCTTTTAACTAAAGAATTAGATAGTCAAAGAAGAAGGATAAATTTAATATTTTCATTTAAATTGAACTTGTGTTAAAATTTCGTAGAGCCTAGACAATTTTTCATCTAAATTCATAAATTCTGCATCTTAATTAGGTGGCTAAATACTGGCTCCATTTTGTTGCTTCCAAAATAAGTGAAAGGTCAACTTGCCTCCACAATTCAGTGAATAACATGCTATTTCAGTATAAAGGCTTATTATAAATTGATATCCACGTGTACAGAGATCCAACCTAAGTGGATACATAAATTTTAGCTAATCAATCAAATTAGGCTAACAAACCGTGATAGAGATAGGTAGAATAATAAATATGAATACTTAATACATAGGTACTTACTTTACCGAAAGAACTTGTAAGTAAATTCAAAATCTAGTTATGAATTACTGCCATAATAAGTTATTGACATATTTATTTTTCTTAAGGTAGGAAATCATCCAATGACATATCTCTCGTCCTTTTTCGTGTCAGACTTTTACTGACTAAATCCCACACGTGTTCCTTCTTTGCTTTTGTTCTAGGGTCCCGGGTTTCTCTTTCGCATCAGCCATGGCCCCAGTAGGCTTCGACCCTGCTGGGCCCCCACGGTTGCTGACATCTTCCTGAGGCGCACGTGCGCCGTCGACGACTTGTTTGTCGTGTGTGGTTACCGGACGGTTGGATGGCGGGCTACCCATTGCTCGCTGTCCGCAGGCCCGCGCCTACTATGGCCGGAAATCGGGATCGGAATCCCGGCGGCTGGAGCACGAGGGCGATTGCCTCGCGCGTGGGTCCCTCTCGCGTACGGCAAGTTATTGACATAAGAGTGCCTTATTTTAATTGGGTAATCGTCTAATAACCCGGGAAAGGTTAGGTTAGGTTAAGGGTCTGGGCGGCTCGTGAGGGTCTCAGACTTTTGCTGACTTGTGTTCTTTTAGTTGTTCTTTGCCTTCCAGGGCTCCGATGATTCTTTCTACCGAAACCACGGGAAATTTCTGATAGGGAAACCGTGGTCCTAGAACGCAATGTGTAACTCAAGGACACAGGTGAGTTTTAGTCAGTAAAAGTCTGAAATGCCCTCTCGCTAGAGCGAGACTAGGTCTACTAGGGTAGACCCTAGTGTGGGAAAAGGCATTAGATGATTTCCCACTTCAAAAAATAAACTCTGGCATATAAAGGGGTCTTAGAGCATAATTTTATCAATCCATGAAGTACTAAAAAAGCAATCTAAAGTACGGCGTCGAAAAACTCCTCCAAATCGCTGTCGACTGGTAATGTACCCAAAAGACTGGCGGCATTGCCACGCTGAATGACAATGCTTATCCTTTGTCCGAAGTAAAAGTCAGCCCTTTTTATTTTGTAAGTTAGTTTTAATTACGTTATTATTAGATTTAAATGTATATGAAATTTTAGTAATTTATGGAAATATTATCCATGAATAATTATAAGTTTTTTTAGAGGCCTTGACAAAGTGATAAGTTTTTCTTTTAATTTATTGTCTGTCAACGATAAAGACTGTCAACAATTTGGTGGATTTTTTCCGAGTGAAGTTCAGGGGCTGTTTTTGTTATTCGCAAATACTCGTAGATTTCAAGTCAATATTGTGATGTAAAATAGATGTAGTTTTCAATACTACTCAACTGGACAATATGTGGAAACATTGAAACTGAAAAATAGAGCTGAAAATTATAATGTAGTATTGATTACCTCAGTGAAGTTTGCCAAAAGGCTGCCTCGATACATTTGCTGGCAAATACTGCAAAAAAGCAATAGATTGTCTTACGACTGCGTACTAATGGACCCCAAAGTGATCGTATTAAGTATCAAAACTTAATACTATCTAAACTTGAAACTGGCTAAATGTACAAAACCATGCAGCCCGAAAAAATAACAAATCTACTTGATACACTTGAGGTAATTGAAAGGCGAGCTAGGAGGATCATTGGAAATGATGCACTCGTTGAGTCGAGGCTTCAAAGTCTTGAGCATTGACGCCGAGTTGCTAGCCTGTCGGTTTTCTACCGGTTGCATTTCGGGGAGTGTGCGTCGGAATTGCATAACCTAATTCCACCTAGCCCGTTCCATCATCGGACCACCAGGCGTACGGCGATGCGCCACCGGTACATGGTGGACATCCCACCTATATGAACATAACGTTTTGGGAACACATTCATTGTGCGTACAGCTAAAGAGTGGAATTCCTTGCTGGAATCTGTGTTTCCTGATGACTACAACCCGGGAATCTTTAAGTCAAGAGTGAATAGGTTGCTTCTAGGTAAGCGCGCTCCATCGTCGACCGCATCGTCGCTTTCTATCAGGTGAGATAGCGGTTAAGCGCGAACCTATCATGAATAAAAAAAAAAGTTATGGACATTATTTATTTATTATACTTATACTTTATTGTACACCTCATAATGTGATCGTAATATGCTCATAGGATAAACATTTGCAAAAACTACATGTACAATGGGCAGTCTTATCGCACAGGGCAATCTCTTACCGACAACCTTAGGATGGAGTGAACGAAAGAAGATAAATTTGGGCCGGTCAATGTACAAAAATCATAAATAATATTATAATTAACTGCAATACTTAACTAAGTTAAACAACTGCATAACTTTGTACATGTAATAACGAAATAAATAAACATTTTATTTTATTTTATTTTATAATTAAGACATTATGATAAAAATATATGTATACAATACCAATTAAAATAATAATAAATATCAAATATAAAACTGAGAGCGGAGAATAAAGAAATATTATAGTGAAAGGTAATACTTACTCCTTCACTATTGTTATTAAAATGGGACGTGGTCAATCCCTTATATTTTGCATAAAACAACCAAATGACAGCAATAATATTAACGAAGCCCTGAAACAATTTAAATTTTGAATTTAATCATAGGACCTGCCAAAACAGGCCCAATATTTCAGCCTTCAAAGTAAATACCTATCCTTATTGTTTAGAACACAGTTCTAGGCGAAAGCCGTGAGCTCTGAGCCTTCGAAATAAATCATCTACAGGCGAAAATCTTCTTTTACGGGAATACCATAGAGCGCGAAACAGCTTCGTAAGGTTTACAGCTGCAGAATGAATTGTAAAATAAAAATAATACCTCTTTTTTGGGAATGGACATCATCAAATAATTTTATTCTGTGTGGAGTCAGGAGTGTCAGACTTTTACTGACTTACACCCACCTGTGTTCCTTTAGGTACCTTTTGCTTATCGTTCTAACAGGCCCCGTCAATTTTGTTGTTAGCTATTCGAGGCGCGCGTGGAACCAACCCTCGTCGATCCAGGCTTGGTCTTTATTGTTGATCGAGAATTAACCTGTGACTTTTGACGCTCCCGATGTCTCTTGCAACTTCATAAATGCGAGTGGATTGCCATAAACTGACGTTTCACTTGTCAATGTCACTCGTAGAATCACCGCCATAATATTGTATAGTCTTAGATAGAATTAAGTGACAAGGCGATAATATTACTGTTCGTAAAGGTGGGGCCTAAATACAAAACAAGCGTGTTAGTCATTGTCACAAAAATTATTAGCCAAAGCGTCTCCAGTCATTGCCGGTGCAACGTTCCGATCTCTGTGGGGCCTACCATGATCCTTGAATATTTCACGTCGCGTCCCGACTTGGTGGTGCCCTTTAATAAATCTCGACACCTTATAAAATGTACGTTGTATTTGGTTGTGTTGTGTTTTCGGAAATCGAATGGTATCAGAGAAAAATAACCTTCCCAGGGAATTTAGATTATAGGGTGTAGGAAACTCACAAAATCCTCATTCAGATATTCTTATTCTGTACTAAGCTTTATTGTACAAAAAGTACTGCTGGGATAACCGCCGTTTAAGGTACTACTTAACAAAACGCACTCATAAAATTATACTTATGGATACATGTAGGTCCTCCACAAAGGTCCATGAATTCAAATATTTCAAACTTGTTTTCGTAAATCATCATAAAAGGCCTTAAATATATCACCATATCCAGAACTAACCCAGATATGTAATGGTCCAAAAAATATAACAATGTTAGGAAAACCAAGTGACTCTCAGCTTTGTTAAGTGTCTTTTTATACCGTTGTATCCTAGCATTAAGCTCCGTGGTACCCTAAGCCTGTTGGATACAAAAATAGTAAGCCAGGCGATGACGTCACAAATTTTTGATGAATATTTTTAGAAATATGATCACCAAAGGTTTTATTTAAAATCATACCAATACCCTTCCAGAAATAAACAATGTTGGTTGCTGGGCCGGGCGAGGGATGGGTACGAAATTCAAAGCGTTTCTGTTTTGTTACTGTACAAGTAACTAATTTATGTAGGACACTTAGGTACTAACCTCATGATCTAGCCTATTGTTTCGCGCTTTGCTGCTCATAACTTATTTGAGACAACTATCAGGAACGTAATATGCCAGCAAATAATCACATTTTCACAAAATAGGACAAGTAAGTACAGAACTAGCTAGCATTAAAATGGCACATAAATTCTAATTTTCCCGTCGTTTCCCACAACTGGACAAAAGCTTTTCTCTCTTTTTTCCACACGCGTGCAAGCATTTGTCTTTGTGGCTCATGGAGATTTAAAAATGTGCAGTTTTGTCGACTGTCGCCTGTGTCACTCAATCCTGTGCAAGTCTTTTTCTAAAACTCAGTCTAATAATACCATATTATACTTTATTAATATGCAATATTATCGTCCATCGCACGTGATATTGTATCAAATATTCATCATCCATCTCTATATAAAAGAAGACATTGATTGACTGACATATCAATGCACAGCTAAAACTACTGGGAATAGGAACATGAAATTTTGCACAAAGCTTCCTTCTATGACCTAAACGAACATAAAACGCCTCTGTACTAATATGCATAAAGAATAAAATAAATAAATAAAATAATGGAATGAAAATTCAACAGTTAAGGTGAAAAATGCCCCCCATTTCATTTGTATTCAAAATCTCTTTCCGTGTACTAATATACTTGAAAATTAGTACAAATAGTAATCAAAGTAAATAATAAAGTTTGACATTATTTATTTCACCCCCCCCCACCGGTACCTAATGGAATAATTTAGAGGATTTTAAAGACTTTTTTGGAGAATTCTTTTTTTTGGGTTAATAAACTTGAAAGTTGCACAAATTTTAATTAAAATGAATAATGAAGACTGTCATTATTAGTTTTTCAAAACTATCTATAGATAAAGTATGCTTTAAGGGGTATTAAAGTTCGCTGGCAAAGTGCTAGTACTAATATACTGAATGAAAAGTTAACACAATATCACGTTTACTACTTAAAATTTTCCCACACTGACGGGAAAGCTGAAAATAAACTTGGTCCTACATAATTTCTGTATGACGTTCGATGTATAAGGCCTATTGTCCATGGACGCGTAGCTTCATAGACGCGTATTTGTCATTATAAGCTTGGTGTAAGTCTGCGTGAAGCTTACATATAGGGTGACTGGTAATTAGTGACCGATACTTAAACACGTCATTGTACTCATGATTACAAACAACTTTCCCAAAGAAACTTTTTTTATTTACTTACTCAATAGTTTTATGACAAAAACAAGACATCTGTTTGAATCAAGGCTGTTTGTAATACGCGCGCGCCTGTCACCAGCGACCGCTCAGCTGTTAGCCGCGTGACGCCGTCGTACCTACAATAGTGATAAAACACCTGCGCGGCTTGCAAACCCAGCGGTGTACATAATCAGTGTATGTACCTACGTTTTAGTTGTTAACAACTAAATAAAAAGAGCATGGAGCAGTGGTGGCCGAGTGGTAACGGCCCCGACTTACGAATTGTAGGTCGCGGGTTCAAACCCAGCCAGGCGCATTACTTTGTGTAATTTATTTCATCACCACTGCTCTCAAAACGGTGAAGGAAAACATCGTGAGGAAACCGGCATGTCCTAGAACCAAAAATTCGAAGACATGTGACATCCACCAACCCGCACTGGGCCCGCGTGGTGGATTACGGCCCATTCCCTCTCCTAGAGAGAGGAGGCCTGAGTCCTAGCAGTGGAAACATTAAAAGGCTGAATATATGCTATGTTATGCTAAATAAAAAAATAAAAAAAGTTTCTTTGGGAAAGTTGTTTGTAATCATGAGTACAATCACGTGTTTAAGTATCGTTTATTAATTATCAGTCACCCTATATAAAACTATGAAACTCTGTCGACGAAACGGCAACGATACGTCGGAATGACGTTCCCACTTCGTCGACTTCAGTGCTATAATTCACGGAGGTGTACACGTCTATGAAGCTACGCGCCAATGGACGGTAGGCCTAACTGTACCTCGATCGATTGTTCGGGATATTTGCGTGAGATCAGCTCAGGCCTAAAGGTCATACGATTCAGGAATTACGATTGATCCGTGGATGAGCTAGGCCGGGGACTTAATAGAGCATTGTGATCATATTTAGGTGAACGAGGAATTATGCGATTAGGTTGAAAATGTAACTTTGAAGATAAAATTAATTCGCATAAGCTTCTGTCAGATTTTATCCCGGGTTTCAGTTGTAAATTATGAAAAAAAATATAAATGTTTAGTGTTTGGGACGAGCTGTTTTTTATTGAGCGTTATTTTACAGTTTTGTTTTTAATTTTCATATTGGTACATAATGTAACGTAGGTAAATATAATACAGATAATAATATGTATAACGTTATATATATTTGTACGCCTGCCCAAAATCTCTTAACAATATAACTTCGTACAGCCTATAATATTCCGTAGTTTTATAAGTTTATAATCATTTAAGTAGTACCTACCTATATAGTTTAATTTTTGATTTCGATATTTTTACCCTTTCTCTGAACAAATTTTTCAGTGGATAGATTTGTTGACATGGTTCGAACAATAAAGTGAATAATTCAATACGATATACATCAATCCCTATTTTAATATACCTAGTTTTAAATTATAGTACAGCACTAATGTAAATCGACCGAACAAAACATGAAAGTTAAGTTTAGATCAGCCAAAAATTCGAGGCTATGTCCATGAAACATATATTTGTCTAGATTTCAAAATTCCTACCATCCAATAATTCATGCATCGTCTTTGCGAGAGTTTCTATGACGATGCTGTGAAACACCGGAACCTCGTAATCGCATCGGCCACTCTATACGAACTCTCACGCATCTCAAAGATTCCCTGTTCCAGTCATACCTTCGTCACTCCTGTAACCAGCACCCTTAGAATACAGAAACACAGACCATCGTTTATCTGTCCTGGCCACCGAAGGTCACCGCAACGCTGCCGTCAATGTCTGCCCCGTCCTTTGTTTGAACCAGCCCGAGCTGCTGAACCGGTAGTCCAAAATTCCCAAAACAATAATCCGTGTTCGATCCAGCCCGTTTTAAGTTTGGTTTTAGTAAGCCTGGGATGGAGGCTTTAATTTGTATTAAGGCCCCCACAGGATAGTCCGGTTAAGCAGATTAGCAGGCGATAACCTCAGAGGTGGACCTGCGAGAGGCCACACAAAAAAAACCGGGCAATTGCGAGTCGGACTCGCGCACTGAGGGTTCCGTAAAAACTTACCTATGAAAACAGTTCAATTCTCGAATTGAGTTACTAAGATTTTTCCGAATCGTAATATTTTTTTTTGTGACGTGTGCTATGAGACCTTGCTTCATACCAAATTTCAGGAATCTAGGTTAACGGGAAATACCCTATGAATTTTGATTTATTCGAGTGTCATAATATACGGTTTTTGTAACATAAATGCCGTATCTTTTTAATTCGTTAACTTAGAAGTTTGGTATTTTCACAGCTTTAAGAGACCGCAAACCTGAGTATATGGTTTTAATTTCAACTGGATACCTTCATGCGTTTCCGAGTTAAAGGGTTTTGACGGACAGACAGACAGACAGACAGACGGACGGACAATAAAGTGATCCTATAAGGGTTCCGTTTTTTCCTTTTGAGGTATGGAATCCTAAAAAACATGTATTTATAGTCGTGTGTGTGTGTTTCAGGGCAAGAAAATATTCAAAAGTATGTATATACGAGTATTATGACCGCTGGTCGAATCATTTGCTGAAAAATTATGAACTTATATTATTGTTTGTGTCTTCATTCTAGCTGTCGAGACTCCTTGTTCCGAATTCTACTAGATAATAATAGCCATATTTCTATACATAGCATAGCATAGCATAGTCGGCCTTATAATGTTCCCACTGTTGGGACTCAGGCCTCCTCTCTATTAGAGGGAATGGGCCGTAATCCAACACGCGGGCCCAGTGCAGGTTGGTGGATGTCACATGTCTTCGAATTTTTGGTTCTAGGACATGCCGGTTTCCTCACGATGTTTTCCTTCACCGTTTTGAGAGCAGTGGTGATGAAATAAATTACACAAAGTAATGCACGCCTGGCTGGGTTTGAACCTGCGACCTACAACTCGTAAGTCGGGGCCGTTACCACTTGGCCACCACTGTTCTATACATGCTAAGCCCAAACTTATCGATGTAGGATGTCAACGTCCTTATATATAGCAGGGTGGATTACTCACTGTTGATGAATATATTTCCGGGAAGACCTACCCCATACACACATATTTCCTGACGACCACACCCGTCTGGGCCATCTTATTTTTCTTAAAGGCTGTTCTTTGCTATTGTCGCAGGATTGTTTGAAAGAGGAACGCTAAAGGCAACTGAAGGAACACAGGTGGATTTTAATCAGTAGAAGTCTGACAATCCCTGTCGCTCCACCAAGAGTGGAAAGAGTCATTTCTTCAATCTTCTGTCAGCTTATTTATAACTACTGACTTGGAGCATTTCCATTTTGTACAGTGTTTAAAAAGCTTTTGTCAAAACGTTTTAAGGCCGATAGTATTTATTTATTTACTTATTTATGTACACACAAACACTTAAAATTGAAAAGAACAAACAGATAAAAGAGTACAAAGGTCCTGCTTATTTCTAACGAAATTTCTTCCAGCAGACCTACGACAGGACAGTTGGTTATGAGATGTAGACGCAGTGTGTATAAATAATATAGAGAAGAATTAAATAGACTAAAATTATTATCTAAAATAAATCATATAATACATACCTACATATATCAATAATAGTAAATAAATATACACATAAATAGATACATACATAAATTAAATTATGAAAATACATATAAGTAACTATAATATATGTCTTGTACACTTGTACAAGTCATATATTATAGTGTTGTGTGTGTGTTGTGTGTATATTAGTGTGTTGTATTTTTTGTGTACTTGTTGTTGTGTGTGTTGAGTTGTTGTTGTTTGTGTGTTTGGCCATTTGTAGTGGACGCACTGACATAGGGGGTAAACATATTGGCTCGTTACGTCACCAGCAGCTAGGTTTAATACGTTCGCCTTCGACAACGGCTAGTAAACGACTGCCCGTGAACTCGAGACAAGTACACAAACACTACATCCCTCCCTTAATACATTTATTGAATATAATTTTTCCTTTTAGGAAATATAAAAAAATCTAAAATATAGGTAATACAGGAACTTAAGAATAATTCTAATTAGAACCTTCCATATTAATTATTTAGCTCATAATAAACAACTATAGAATTTGCATTACACTTTCCTTATAGTTAAGGTTCTCATTTCAATATCATAAAGATTGACTTTTAATAATATAGGTAGGCATTATCATTACCTTTTCCATTATATAAGTAAATACTTATCTACTAGTTTTCTTCACTCTGATTCTTTCACTTTCTTCTTTAATTCCATTTTATATCGTTCGATATCAATAAAACCAGAAAAATCAAAATACAACCGAATTTAAACTGTCATGGTATCTCCACAATACACACAACTATTATTGTGTGTACATAGATTGTTAAATAAATAAAATAAATAAATAAACTAATTCAACTAAGCCAAAACACCAAACGTTAAATAAATAAATAAATGACTTACGAGATGGTAGAGAGATATTGTTCTTTGACTAGCTAGTATATTTCGATTATATTAACAAAACCAACAAAGCCTATGTATTCTACCTATGTATATATTCACAAGCCTAAAGCCGTAAAAACATAACCCACCATTTAGTTTTCAGCTACATTGATGTTATCCATAAAAACCCGGTTCCTGTACCATAACATAGACGTACTATTTGTCCGAAATTTAACAACCAACAAAAGTTTGTAATCCGTGAGTTTATAGCGGACATTTTTAATATAAAGGCGTGCGTGTGAATGAATTCATAACTTTAACAGAGTTTAACTTTATATAGTTGTTTCAGGATTTTGACAGTGATGGTTTCGTTGTGCAGTTTTGTATTCGCAGTGGCTTATTTATACGCTTAATTGAAGTTGCAATTCAAGTGTTAAAATAGCTAATAATGCTGCCTAGTGCAGGTGGTTTCTCTCCAGAATACGCCACTAATTGGAGTGCCTTAAGTGACCATACTACTGCACCTTTGAGGACCTAATTATTGTTATTAATGCCGGTATAAATGGGGCTACTTACAGTACTGTTCACAAATTATTTAAGAGTAAATCACGCGGGCTTGCGGACGGCGAGCAATGGGTGGCTGACGGCGCGTACTGTTCCACGCGCGCCTCAGGGAGATATCAGCAAATCGTAGGGGCCCAGCAGGGTCGAAGCCTACTGGGGCCACGGGTAGTGTGAAAGTGAAACCCTGGGACGAAGGCAAAGAAGGAACAGGAGTTGGTTTTTAGTCAGTAAACGTCTGACACTATCTCACGCTCCGCCCAAGAGCGAGATTTGTCATAAGATGATTTTCCCACCCAATTAAAAAAAAGGGTATTTCATCGACTCGACAAGAAAAGGTATGAGATTAAATATTCTCTGTAGCCCGATGTAAAAATTCTGAGCGTTATGCAATGGGGTTTAGAATTAAGGTTGGGCTAATCTTAACCTTAATTCTAATATATACCTATCCTAATTTTATTTCAACTAAGTACGTGTATGGTCTGATAGATAGATTATATTATACTTTTTATTGGACACCGTAAAAGTACGTAGGAGCTTAAAATTAATGGGGTGTAACAATGCACGGTCTTATCGGTAATAGCGTTAGTAGTAGTAGTAATTTATTACAGATAACTTTAGAATATATTTGATAGAAGGAGAAGATACAAATGGCCTTTGAGAAGATATGTTGTCGAATTCAGGGATGCCAAAAAGGGAGTTGCAATTACAGCTGTATCATTTTTTGTTGTTAAAATCAAACAGTTAATTTCCGAAAAGAACGGTTCAATTATATCATCATTAAGTGAATCCTTACAATAGGTTGTTATTCCATCGCTTTGGTTTCTATAATTCTGTGTTATATGAGACTTGTAGCCAGGTAGGTAGGTTTGGAATAGTAAGATTGCATGATAACCAGCATTCAGTGAGTATTATAACATCACAATCCATCTTTAATGTATGCAAGAGAACGACTAGTTCATCAAAGTTACGAGAAATGCTACGTATATTCTGTGTAAGTATTTTAATGTTTGGTTTATTGTGAGAAATAAGGTTAAAACAATCAACAACATTACAGACCGCAGACTGGAATATAGTTAAATTGTCAAGTTCAACGTCGGAAGTAGCCATTTAAAATAAATATAGTTATAATGAAGCCGGAAGGTACCCGGAACTCTGTAATAAATCAATGTAACTTAACCGTGTTTGGGATTATAAGAATTGTCAAGGGATGCACTCTGGCTATAAGGTACCATCGATTAATCTGATGATGGAAGGTAGGCACGAAAACTCTGTAATAAAACAATGTATCCTAGCCGTGGCTTTGCTTAATTGTCATGAAATACCATACTATAAAACTTGCACACTAGTTAAGTTTAGCTGAGCCACAAATAAAAAGTGTAAAATAAAAAAAATAAAAAAATAATTAACAACCGACTTTAATGTAAAGAAAACACCAAGTGCAAAATAGTTTTAATTTCGCAAGTCGGTGTTATAACAACCGAAATTAAAGTTGGTGGTCAAACGCGAGCCTATCAATAATAATAAAAAAAATATTTTGCACTTTTTAGTGTTTTTTGTTTAAATAAAAGTCGGTTGTATTTTTTTAAGTTTTTGTATAATAATTTGTGGATAACGTCGTTAGTAGTGTATGTAGTGTGTAACTTCCATTGACTAAGTGCATATATTATTGAATTATATACTGCTGTTTGTTAAGCCTATAAAAAAAGGAATATGCACATACTAGTACGCCAGCGGCTTTGCCCACGTATAAATAGAAAATTTTCCCAAAGAAAACATACTCCCGGGATAAGTGTATGTGCTATTCCAGGACATATTCTACAGGTATATCAATACGTCATATTGTATTTACATGCAATATGACACTCAAGAATGCTCAGAATCTCAGCATGCCTCACCGCATACACATCACATTGTACAACTGCAAGTACCTAACTACGTATATAGTTACGCTGTGACATAACGTTACTAAGGGTCGCCGCACACGGACCACCGCCCACAACCATAAAATGCCGCCACCGGCATATTTCCTGTAGTTTTCATACATTCTACATAGACTCGCCGCACACGGTGGACGCCGGTTGCCGCCACATGCTACAAATCGCCGCTGCTCGCTTCTTGTGGCCTGCACTGGCCACTAAACGCCGATAAAAAACGCTTTCACCTGCCACTCGCGCATTTAAACCTTCTTTGTCAGAGTCCATTATGAAACTGCGCGTATGTATGAAAAAAAGTTTCAGCCGCCAGCCACAAGTGGCTTTATCGCGCTTCAGCTTCCTTTGTGGCCGCTTCCAGCTTCTCGTGGCAGCGTTTGTAGTTGTGGCCGATGACCCGTGTGCGACGACACTTTTATATTCGAACTTTATATTTCATTGTTATAGAATCCGAGTTATCGAATTAAAAGTTTCAAACAATACGAATTCGATGGTGATATGTTTTCATTATATTGTGAAGACGTAATTAAATTATTCTGAGAGCTGTTGGGTTTGTTAGTTACTTTTTGAAAGTCTATCCGAAATATCGTTGAAACGTTTAATTTTATCGTCAACGAATAAAGAAAAAGTGTCTTCCAAAATTGGAGAACCTAGGAGGTACAGTGAACATTTTTTTTTTAAATTTCGATCTTTGTGGCATTGAATTTCTGAAGTGTCGATTGTCTGTCAGTATTGCCAGAAACAAAAATTTCACATTTAGAATGGTTGAGGTTAAAGCCGATAGATCGAAATTGCTTCTTCAGGAATTGGAAATCATTTAAAACTATTTACGTCACCTCCCAGGGTTCCATCATCTAATACCACAAGTTAATTTTTTATTTTTTGAAGAAATTAACTCGTCAAAAACTCTGGAAATCTCAATTTAAATATAATAAAGAGTAGATAACAAAATAAATGCTACTTCCCACACGTCAGCTTCTGTTTTCAAACGCACCATCCGTATCTTTAGAAATGTTGTCTGCTTCGTCGCACGCTACATTAATCACGTCTTTTTGTTGCACTACAGTGAGTACTGCGATTGTTTAAAAGCGGTTTGTATTGAAATATAAAAGAATATATTTTCTCTTTGTTATCAAACTTCACGAATAGGTAGATATCTAAACTACAAAAAAAACTACCACACATTTCTAATTAAATGTCACCACTCATTTATTTTAAACTCATTGTTTCAAAAAGTAACTTTCTTTATTTATGGATAAATATAAAGTATTTTTCAAATCAGTTCAAAATGAAAGAAGTTAGAAAGGTTTTAAATCTGGTGGAAGTTAGTAACAGAATAATGTAAAATAGTTTAAAAAACTAAAAAACACACTTTTAGCACGCACAAAAAATTTTTTTCGCATTCCTGACAGCAAACCCTTTCATTTGATACCCATATCATGGGGGTGCATTTCAAATAGCCTGTCCGCCATATTGGATTTAAGTCACATGACTACTTTTTTCGTTTTCCTGACAGCAAACCCTTTCATTTGATACCCATATCATGGGGGTGGATTTCAAACAGCCAGTCCGCCATCTTGGGGAGGCCGCCATATTGGATTTGTAATGACGTTTCTTAGCTAGTCATATATTGTCATCAGAACTCAGAGCGGTGCAAAATTTCATCCTAATCGAAGACTGGGAAGTGGGTCAAATTAAGATTCCAAGATTTTCTTACATAGGTACTCGTACATAATTAGTTACAATTGAAGCTAATAAAAGCGTGTTAAAAAGGATGCACAAACTGAAATGTGACGTTACCGCCATTAGGTTACGCGCGTACAAAAGAGATAGAGAGATGTCACCATCATGCCCCTCTCTTCCTCATATCAATATTTGAAATGATAATTGTTGTTCTAATTAATCAACAATTTTTATGCTGATTACAAGAAAAGTAATTTTAGTGTTATTTATTGTTCAGTAGTATGTATCATTCTTCTTCTTCTTCTTCTTTTCGTGTCGATGTACTCTAACTAAATTTTATCTGACCAGTATTTGGCAACCTCTACGGCTTTGTTATTGGCCTCGTATAGATCCTTAAAACTGCAGGTGGTTGTGCAGGATGGACAGCATAGCAAATGACGCATGTCCTATGTCCTGTGCAGCGGCTCCACACTGGCAATGTGTTAGAGATGGGTCGAGGAAGCCCCATTTGGCAAAATTATGTATCATTAAGAATAGTATACTAAATGGAACCCAGAAATATACCTAATATATACTTACATTTATAGTTACAGCTCAAAGTTGCCCTTTTTAGGGTTCCGTACGAAAAGGGTAATACCGGACCCAAAGGGTAAAACCAGACCCTATTACTAAGACTCCGCTGTCCGTCCGTCCGTCTGTCTGTCTGTCTGACAAGTCTGTCACCAGGCTGTATCTCATGAAGCTTGATAGTTAGACAATTGAAACACACACATGATGTGATGTGTTTCACAGATGATGTATTTCTGTTGCCGCTATAACAACAATTAATAATAAAAAAACAGAATAAAATAAATATTTAAGGGGGCTCCCCAAACAAAAAACGTGATTTTTTTGGCCCTAGCAAAATACGCACACTAGCGCGAGTCCAACTCGCACTTGGGGGTTTTTTAAATTGATAATAAACTAGTATTTGACTGCAATCCCATGTTATGGTAAACAGTGACGTAATCGTTGGTTGTGAAGCGCACTAGTTTATTAAGAGCCTATATTTGAAAGTGAAAAACCATTAACTTAATGCCTTTTTCTGCAGTACCTACATCTCTTTTTCACCTTGCACACTACTGCGAGGCGACTTAAATCCTATTTACGTTTTATTATTTCGAATCACTCTCTAAACAAAACGTTGCAGTATTTATATACTGCTAAACGCAGTATTTATATACTGCGTCAAGGACAATTAACTGCTAAGTAAGTAAACATACAAAGTGTAATTAGCGATTAATTAAGCTAACTGCATGGCTACTTGGCCGACACTGGATACCGACAGTACGGTATACGCCGACACTACACCGACAACTTACGCCGACATGCATTTACTGTGGACAGATTTAGTTTCAGTCTTGCATGTACAAGGAAACGGAGAAAATTACTCTGGCAATGTGAACACAGCTATAAAATAAAATGCAAGTGCGTTTTTTTATTTGTCCATAGACTGCTATGCTCTAGTTATACCTACATTTACTCACTACAAACTCACATACACTCTACACTTACACCTACACACACTCTACACTTACACCTAAACACACTCACCATATAGTTTTGTTTTTTTATTATATATGTTACATAAGTAAATTAGTTTCTCTTTTCTTAGTCACCACTTGCTTACTGTTTGAATTGTCCTCTTTTCAATATAGTTATGGCTTTGTTTGTTACGGAGAATCACTGACTCCTAAGTTACAGGCCCACACATATACAGATATTATTTATTTATTTAAAAATCTGGGTACGTATACTAAACATTTCTACGATGAACATTTTTTCGATGTTCTCGAGAAAAGCCAGTTCCTGCCATGCTGGTCTAGGATAGCGATCAGTTAGATGTTAGTTAGATGCATTACCCTTAAGAGCATACCTATAACAGAAGAGTTATTGTGTTATGCTGTTTTAGATTTAGGCGGCAGAAAACTCCAGGTATGGATCGCCCAGAGGATCAGGTGAACTTGTGTCAGTCCCTGGTTCAGGCCAAGGTGCGGAGCACATATTGAGTAGATAGCGTGAAAGAATCGGAAGCGGTCACATTCTTCAGCGAAGCAGTAATACGAGTGAAGTTTTTAGGGATCGATCCATCCGAGTGGTCGTTGATGGCTGCTCGTCCGGTCAAATGGATATTAATGCCGGGGTCCCTCAGGGGTCCGTACTCTTGGCAACACTGTTTTTGCTGCACATAAATGACTTACTTAAACCCGGTATCTTTGGGTATGCAGACGACAGCATTGTTGCCGAGAGATATGTGGCTGACGCACGTGCTAGTGGGTCACAGATCCAGTCATCCCGAGAGGCTATGGTTGAACGCTTGAACTCGTCCGTGAAGGCGGTCTCCGATTGTGATGGTCATCCCACCCATACGCACAAAACGTTTTGAGAACACATTTATTATGCGTACAGCCAAGGAGTGTGTTTCCTGATAGCTACAACTTAGGGGTCTTTAAGTCAAGAGTGAATATAGGCTACTTCTAGCCAAGCGTGCTCCATCGTCTACCACATCATCGCTTACCATCAGGTGAGATGGTGGTCAAACGCGAGCCTATCATTAATAATTTAAAAAAAGTAGAGGGTCGCAACCGAGGAAACGATCATCGTCGCGTCCCAGCAGCAGGGTTATTTCCGGCCATGTACGAATTATAGCAAAACTGAATGGGGACGATGTGATTAATGTCCGTCATTTGATAATTGGTGATAAAAGAAATGCAATAGTGTAAACAATACGACATGCAATTAGTTGTCGTCCATTCATTGTCTATCACCGAAGTTATTCACTTAGACATTTATCAGATTAGGACCACTTCAAAAGAGGTCTTCATGGCTAGAGTGAATAGGCTCTCAATAAACTAGTGCGCTTCACCATCAACGATTGCATCATAGTTCAGTGTCTTCATCAGATAGGATCGCAGTCAAGCACTTTTTATATAATTTAAAAAAACCGGCCAAGTGCGAGTCGGACTCGCCCATGGAGGGTTCCGTAGCAGCAAGTAAGTTCCGGGAACCCGAACAGACCCACTTCCCGTGGACGGAAAGATGTATGACGAGACAATTTTTCATGAAATGCTCGCACGACGTCATCTTCCAGAACGTTATTTGGGTTTAATACATAGGAGAAAGTATCATCAGCCAAGGAATTCATACTTAAAATAACACTTAAGTTTTATTTTATTATGAGTACTAAGTAGGTATTATCGAAGTAGGTAGGTATAATATTTAAGAAAAGAAGAAAGAAGAAAATCTCAAAACTTTTATTAGGTTGACGTTTTATAGTAAGTATTTACCTATTTCTAGGCAGTAAATGAGTTTAAAAGAATAATTTCGATGTTAATTGAAATTAATTTTATCCAACGAACAGTATCAAATCGTAAACGTACAATATTTAGCATTCGCAAATGTATCGAAAAATTCGCTCCGCGCACACGACTTTCAACGACGTCTGCCCTCATGTGTCTGCCCGTTCGGGTAAGCGCAGTCGGAAACCTGCCCCCCTCCCGCGCGCTCCGCACCCGCTACTATCAAGCCACGCCCCGCGCGAATTATAATTATTATTTACTTAGGCACCTATTACAGATTTATTAATAGAAAATAATGGTTCACGGTGTATGTACATAATTATAAGGTTTATGTTTATGAAATTAAATGTTTTTTTTTTTTATATTTGAGTTGATTGAATGAAAGGTAAAATGCGGTTTACGATTTATGACGTACTAAAAAAAAACTACTGACCAGATCTCGTTCAAACCAATTTTCGTTGGCAGTTTTTATAGTAATGTACATCATATATTTTTTTTAGTTTTATCATTCTCTTATTTTAGAAGTTAGAGGGGGGGGGACACACATTTTACCACTTTGGAAGTGTCTCTCGCGCAAACTATTCAGTTTAGAAAAAAATGATATTAGAAACCTCAGTACCATTTTTGAAGACCTATCCATAGATACCCCACACGCATGGGTTTGATGAAAAAAAAAATTTTGAGTTTCAGTTCTAAGTATGGGGACCCCCAAAATTTATTGCTTTTTTTCTATTTTTGTATAAAAATCTTAATGCGGTTCACAGAATACATCTACTTACAAAGTTTCAACAGTATAGCTCTTATAGTTTCGGAAAAAAGTGGCTGTGACATACGGACGGACAGACGGACAGACAGACAGACAGACAGACAGACAGACAGACAGACAGACAGACAGACAGACATGACGAATCTATAAGGGTTCCGTTTTTTGCCATTTGGCTACGGAACCCTAAAAAGGGAATACCCTTCTAACATGCATAAAACATTCGGTCATATTGATAACCTCCTTCATTTGGCAGTCGGTACAAAATGGTCTTGGCTGGAAATAGGACGACCCTGTCACTTATTGTGGTATCGTATATAAGGGCAAGTCTAACAAGGGTAATGCTATCTAAAAGCGGAATAACTCTTAACTGACAAAGACACTCTTGTGTTTGTGTAGCAGGAAGAAGTCAGTTATACCCTTAGAGGAACCCTTATAGGAATAAGGGTTCCTAAAAATAGAAAAGTATAGATTGTCTGTTTGTTAAGACCCTTTATCTCAGGAACGCGTGGAAGTATCGAGTTGAAACTAAAACCATATACTCAAGTGTGTGGTGTCATGAAGCTATAAAAAAAACAAACTTCTAAGTTAACGAAAAAAGAAAAGATACGGCTGTTTATGTCACAAAAAACGTATATTTCAACACTCTAAAATTCGTAAGGCACTTCCTGTTGATCCAGAATCCTGATAAAATTTGGCACAAAGCAAGGTCATATAGCAAAAGTAGAGGAATAAATCTAGAAACAGTAAATTTTTGTGGCGTCACAAAAAAATCTATTAACATAGGTGAGTTTTTACGAAATCACCAGTGCGCGAGTCCGACTCGCACTTACCCGGTTTTTTATACGCTATCTCACACTAAGAACATTTATCTTCTGTTTTCTAAGTCACAAGCATGTAAACACACATACTACGTGTATGTAAGTTTACATGCTTATATTGCTATAAGCCAGACCCGTAACATCTATCTGTAGCTTAACGCTCAAACACTTCGCCAGCCGTGCAATCGTTGAGTTATTAGCGTAGATTTTAATCTCAATTATAGGAAATATAGCTATAGGATCAGAGTCAAATTAAAATAATAATAGTTAAAAAAACTAAAAAACATGCTTTTAGCACGCAGCAAACCCTTTCATTTGATATCCATATCATGGGGGTGCATTTCAAATAGCCTGTCCGCCATCTTGGACGTCCGCCATATTGGATTTAAGTCACGTGACAATTTTTTTCGTTTTCCTGACAGCAAACCCTTTCATTTGATACCCATATCATGGGGGTGGATTTCAAACAGCCAGTCCGCCAACTTGGGGAGGCCGCCATATTGGATTTGTAATGACGTTTCTTAACTAGTCATGTATTGTCATCAAAACTCAGAGCGTGTGCAAAATTTCATCCTAATCGAAGACCGGGAAGTGGGTCAAATTAAGATTCCAAGATTTTCTTACATACATAGTTACAAGTGAAGCTAATAAAAGCGTGTTAATACGAGTAGTTAAATAATGCTAGCGGTGCGGGAATCTGATGGATGCGAGACGCACAAGATCGGTTGTTATGGTTATACTTGATGGAGGCCTATGTCCGACAGTCTACTGTTCATCATCATGATATCCACGTCATGATGATGATGGTAGCAGAAAGTTTGTGAGTGAGTATACGGGTGTCTTTGACATCGATGCACAGACGAATACCATGGATCCAGTACATGATTCTGAACCCCCCAGTGGTGGAATTTTTCGTCGGTCTTTTCCAATATTTTTTTAAAAAAACTTTGCGTTTTTAACTTAAACTGTATGAAAATTTTAGAATTAAAAATTTCATCGGGATTGATTAAAATTACGATTTTATATACCCCGATGGCTTTTTAATTAATTAATATTAAATAAATAAAAAAAAACCTTTTTACTAAAAATCTCATCGGAGTTGGTTAGATAACGATTTTACACAGTTTCAATTTAAAAAAAAAGTACACAGCACAGTGGCACAGTATAGATATAATGGAACAGTACGGAAACTACCTACAAATATTCGAAACGGCACACTCACACAAACATACGCATCGACGAGACTCCTAAAAGCGTTTCTCGCGGTCCTGTCTGTAGCGAATGCCTACTTCGAGGAGTCTCGTCGATGCGTATGTTTGTGTGAGTGAGCCGTTTCGAACATTTGTAGGTAGTTTCCGTACTGTTCCATATATCTATACTGTGTCTGTGTTATTCGTTTGTGCGTTGATGTCAAAAACACCCTGTATATGTTTGTTACTTCTTCAAGCTCGAACAGTTGCATGAATTTGGATGAAAGGCACACAGATAGAGCATCCTGAAATAGCACATAGGATACTTTTTATCTCGAGAGTGCCTTTGTTCTTTTATGTCAATTTTCGAATGCCGAACATGGGTTCTGAAATTGAACGAACAATGTTATTGGGTTTTTCCATTAGGACTTTCTCAGTAGCAGCCCGGAATTTGGAAATTGGTGTTGTTACACCCCCATGTCTAGGAAAGCTTGTTCTTACGCTTGTTCTCTCTCGGGTCACTGTATTACCGTCCCTTCATATTGTGAGAGGATAGGGACAGAGGATGCATCAGCACATGCGTGGATTAATCAACGAAAACAAAATTCAGTCGGGTCGATTTCTATAATTAAAGAGTTAATTTGATTTGACCTTTTACAAATTTGAATAATAATTACATATTTAATATCTCTTTTAAGTTCTTTCAAGTAGGTATTATTTTCTCTATTCAGGGTTCGATGAACTCATACTCCAGATACCTACTACACGTTACAAGCAAGCGTAACCGCAAAGATTTTAAACACCGCGGTTAAACCTTCATCTTAATTAATAATTAAACGTTATTATGCTGAAGATGATGTTAATAACAAGGGGTTAATAACCTCTCTGTTACGCTTTAACTCTTCATTACTTAAATAACTAAGCCTGTATGCTATTTCAGAATAAACCTTATGAATAGCATATGAGAAAGTAATATTGCATGAGAAAACCTAAATTCTGCTAGTGGTTTCGTCTACATCTCGTGCGAAAGTAAAAAAATATCTCTAAGGAACATACTTCAGGATAAAAATTACTATATGTCTCATTAGGTCGCCAGGTGTCGCAGAGGTGATTTCCGGACACCTTAGGCGCGGGCTTGCTTACGACGACCAATGGACAGCTCGTCGTCCGCCCATCCGGTAAGGACCAGGACCAAGTCGATGGCGTGTTCCACGCGCACCTCAAAGAGATATCAGCAAAACTGAAGGGGCCCAGAGTAAGGCCGACGCCTGCTGGGACTGTGAGTACGTTTGAAAGAGTAACTAACTGAAGAATAGGTTTCTTTTTAGGTGGGAAATCATCTAATGACATCTCTCGTCCTTGGGCGGACCGAGAGGGCGAGTCAGACTTTTACTGACTAAAACCCACTCGTGTGTTCCTTCTTTGCCTTGCGTTCCAGTGCCCCGGGGTTCATTTTCACTTAACCCATGGCCCCAGTAGGCTTCGACCCTGCTGGGCCCCTAGGATTTGCTGACATCTCCTTGAGGTGAGCTTGGAACAGTACGCGCCGTCGACTTGGTCCTGGTCCACCACGTATTGGTTACTATTCCGCTCTTTTTTGTCATAGTGTGATTTTATATAGCCTTTCTCGGTAAATGGGCCAGCAGTTCTTGCGATAAACGCTTTCAAACAAACAAACTTCCAAGATTTAGATAGCAATTAATACACTTGAAGACCAGGCTACACGTATTTTAATTTTCATCTAAATTCATATCGTCGTTCGAGCGTGAAAGATTAACAAACCTAAACACATACATACAAATTTTCACCTTTATAACATTAATCCAAGTCTAAGCTTGTTACTTCATCTAACGCAATCCAATGCGATGTTTGACGAAAAGGCAACGCGAAAAACGAGAGATAACGCGTATAAACTCTGTTAGCATTCGGTAATTCCGTGATTTATTCGAATATTTTACAAAACTTATTCGTTTTTTTTTAAACCCTTAAAAGTTTAAAAAAAATGTTGTCATTCTGAATCTTGATTAAATTTGCAAGGCTTCTATTGTTATATTTTTTTTTACTTTTTGAGTAAATTATGATGTGTCAAAGTTCATGCAAAATAGCAGATTTTCAGATGTCTTTACTGGATTAGTTTTACACAAAATTATAAATAGATTTCAATAGAAGCCTAGATAAAATCCACAATATACTGTGTTTCCAAAATATCTAATGAAAAATGTGTAATAACGTCATAACCGCGTAAGAGTGGTTGTATGAAAAACAGTGGAAATGTATGTCGAGTTGGATGCCCTTAAGTTACTGCAAACAAAATAATGTCTACCCATTGAACGGTTCACGGTAACATAAGTCACCCAAGAGATTATTACGTCACAAGTCCGGGTGAGAATACTCACCCGGCGACATCTTTTGAGTATCGTTCACTTTAAACGTGTAGAACATTAAATCCAGTTGATAATAGTTTAAGGACATATTACTAGATGGCTCTATATGAAATCTATCATCGGTTAAAAATATATTTTATCTGTAGAATCGTAACCAAATGTCTAAGAAAAAAATAACAAATGACAGTCCACCGAAATTAGTTTATGGTCGGCCATTACGATGTCAAGTGGATGTTTATGTTACTCTCTCAACGATAACATTCTAAGTTTGAAGTGTTTGTGCGTTATTTGAGACTTAATGGTGTGTCGAGTTCATTGTGAAGATAAGAAATGTGTATTAGTTGAATGTTTTCATTGAACAATAACACTCGAAAAGTTACGTCATCACTTCGTGACCTTGTGACGGTTGTTGTGCAGTTGTTTTTCGTAATTAATGTATTTAAACTGTTTGTTTTTGATAAAACATGGTATAAATGTGTAGACGTGTGTACTATTAACCTCGTTAAATAGCCATTACAATGAAAATACAACAACACGTGTCTACAAATGATGCATTATTGAGCGGTGACCCGGAGAAAAGGAGAAAGTTCGAGTGAAAGGGTGAGTTTTGCAATTAATTTCTTATTAGAATCTTATTCGTTTCTTATAAGATTATATTATGAAACGAAGGGGTATACGATGCCATAACACACCATAATTTTCTTATAAGACTTTTGAACCAGACTTTTCTTATAAGATTCCAATTAGAAAATAGTTACGAGTTTTTTTTGCATTTTCTCGACTTTAAGCCTTATTTTCACTATTTATTAGTTATTTGGACAATTTAGTTTTAGCTTAATTACATTCTGGATTCTTTAAGCTTTTCGTAAGTGTTTTTTAACCTAATATAGCTGTAGGCGTTTTGGAGTAGTAATTATTTTTCGAAAGGCTTTCGCGCTGTCATAAAAAAGAAAGTGTCAGGTGTCAAGTGGGACTGTGTAATCAATTGTCAAATGCGGGAGTTGGACGCTCAAGTGGCTAAAGAGGTAAATATTATGATATCTTGAGTGTTAATAAGTCTTTATTAACACTCAAGATATCATAACTAATCTTGACTAAACTTGTTTCAGAACTAATATTGATGCTTGCAAGTGGGAGGTTTGGCATACTCACCGACGCACTTACAATGGATCAAAATGAACTACCTAAGTACACCTAGGTGTAAGCACTTCATCATCATCATCATCATCATTTCAGCTGAAAGACGTCCACTGTTGGACATAGGCCACCCCAAGTGACGCCACAATGTACGGCCCTGTGCGTCTCGCATCTATCGGATTCCCGCAACCTTTACCACGTCATCGGTCCACCTTGTAGAAGGTCTTCCAACGCTGCGTCTTCCGGTATGCGGTCGCTACTCCAGAACCTTTCGGCCCCAACGGCATCTGTTCTGCGAGCAATGTGCCCTGCCCACTGCCACTTAAGTTTGGCGATTCTTCGTGTTATGTCAGCAACCTTGGTTCTCCTGCGGATATCTTCATTTTTGATTCGATCACGCAAGGAAACTCCGAGCATAGCCCTTTCCATTGCCCTTTAGGTGACTTTAAGTCATCTGTTGATGCCCATTATAAGCGACCACGTTTCGGAGCCATATGTCATCACTAGCAACACGCACTGGTAGGTTACCATGACGAATAAAGTAAGATTGTTTCATTCTTATTTCCAGTGTAGGTAAGAGATGGCGCTAGACAACCTGTATAGCTCTGTCTCTTACCCACACCGGAATAAGAATGAAACAATCTTACTTTAAACGTCATGGTAACCCACCTGGTCATAGACTTTCGTCTTGAGACACTGTAATACTCACTGTTGGGCGAGAAGTTACCCGCGCAGCTTCCCGATCACTGCCCAGCCGCGTAAGCACTTGGTCTTATATAAACAATAGTCTCGCTTCACCTACCTAAATATTTGTTTAACACGTCAATTAACACACATGGCATATTAGCACACATAGCACTGGATATATCTATCTATCTATTGATTTAATTAATTATTGGCTATAGATGACTAAGAGTATTGAGTACTAGCTTTTGCCTGCGGCTTTACCCGCTTACATAAAATATAGCCTATGTCACTCAGGAATAAAGTAGCTTTCTATCGGTGAAAAAATTTTAGCAATCGGACCAGTACTTTCAGAGATTACCTACAAACAAAAAAAAAACATACTTTACCTTTTTAGGGTTCCGTAGCCAAATGGCAAAAAACGGAACCCTTATAGATTCGTCATGTCTGTCTGTCTGTCTGTCTGTCTGTCTGTCTGTCTGTCTGTCCGTCTGTCCGTCCGTATGTCACAGCCACTTTTTTCCGAAACTATAAGAGCTATACTGTTGAAACTTTGTAAGTAGATGTATTCTGTGAACCGCATTAAGATTTTCATACAAAAATAGAAAAAAAGCAATAAATTTTGGGGGTCCCCATACTTAGAACTGAAACTCAAATTTTTTTTTTTCATCAAACCCATGCGTGTGGGGTATCTATGGATAGGTCTTCAAAAATTATACTGAGGTTTCTAATATCATTTTTTTCTAAACTGAATAGTTTGCGCGAGAGACACTTCCAAAGTGGTAAAATGTGTGTCCCCCCCCCTCTAACTTCTAAAATAAGAGAATGATAAAACTAAAAAAAATATATGATGTACATTACTATAAAAACTGCCAACGAAAATTGGTTTGAACGAGATCTGGTCAGTAGTTTTTTTTTAGTACGTCATAAATCGTAAACCGCATTTTACCTTTCAAGTTTGTACGGAACCCTCAGTGCGCAAGTCCGACTAGCACTTGCCCAGTTTTTATAATATTAGTGTAGATATTGTAGATGGATATATTATATAGATTATTTATCCATTCTTCCATTTCCATACAAAAAATATTATAAAATATTTGGTGCTCATGACTTCATCTGCGACAGACTCATAAAATGGCATTTTGTCACAATATAAAAAAAGTTTCTTTTTGCGCGGAAAACAAATTTAAAAAATAAATAAAAGTAGTAAGTATAAGTTAGTCATTATAACAGCAGTTATCTATCCGTAAAAGTCTAATGAAAATTCAGTTTAGCCGTTTTGGAGATCAGCATTGACCGACGGAAAGACAGACAGACAAAAATGCTAAAAAATTCTTTTTTGTTTTTCAGAGATGGGTGGAACAAGGTGTAAAGTCCCGCAAACTTTCATTGAAAAGATAGGATCCTCCGACCAGACGGGTGTTATGTCTGGTCCGGACAGCTGCCTGATTGTTTGTTTGGCCTGTTGTATAAATATGTTCTAATCATGCAGATAACTTTAATACAATTTGCCTGCTGCGATCTTCCCGTCCAACTATAATTTAGGTGTCTTCAAGGCTAGAGTGAATAGGCTCTTGATAAACTAGTGCGCCTCACCATCAATGATTGCATCACTGCTTACCATCAGGTGGGATCGCAGTCAAGCGCTGGTTTATATCAATTAAAAAAAAAAAAAAAAAAAAAATATCGTGATGCAGGATTTTGAATGTTAATTCCTATGTGGCGGCATAGATAGATAGATATATAGATAGATATACTCGTATACTTTATTGTACACCATAAATACAATTACAGTAGAAGCATAAAATTGATAGGGTGTCATATTTTTTTACAGACCACTTTTGAATGGATTTCACAGAGAAAGGAGAAAAGATATATGCTGGTAGTTCGTGGCGTATGCATTGTAAAAAATTATTTTCATATTACAAACAGTCACTTTAATTTTATTTACAAATGTAGTCTAGTGAACCGCCCTTAGCCCGTGTTGATCACACGGGCCAAAATTTTAAACGAAAAGCTTCCTCGTTTATTGATTTTACTATTAGTGAAAATTGCATTAAAATCTGTTGCGTGGTTCAAGAGAAATTAGCGGATAAACAGACAGATGCAGTAAGCAAATTAGTTTTATAATATGAAGAGATGCGAAAGTAATTTTAACAGTTTGATATTACTTTACGTCTGAACTGCTGAACGGGTTTCAATGAAATTTTTATCTATAACAGACCATATTATCTTGTATCGAATAGAACATAAAAACTTTCATTTTTTATTTGATATTTAACTAGTGTTTGACTACGATTCCACCTGATGGTAAGCAGTGATGCAATCGTTGATGGTGAAGTGTACCAGTTTATTAAGAGCCTATTTACTATAGTCTTGAATACTCCTAAATTATAATCGGACGGGAAAACCACAGCAGGCAAATTTTTCTAGTCTTTCGTCGTGTTATCCGATGGTAGGAAAGGTGATGACAGAATTAAGTCAAAGCAATTCCCGCGCACATTCTCGAAATTTATACATTCTGTAAATGCATCCTTTTGGCAGTCGGGTAAAAAAATAAGTACCTAATTAAGTAAAAAGAGCCTATTCACTATAGTCTTGAAGACTCCTAAATTATAATCGGACGGAGAGACCACTGCAGGTAAATTGTTCCAGTCTTTTGATGTACGCGGTATAAACAAAGAGGTGAAACGCTTAATCCGGATCGTAGAGGTGACACTCGCCGTACGTCGGGTTATCCGATAGTCTGCTTCTTATCGATTCGATGGTAAACTCGTCAAACTGTTTGGGCCTAATAGGTGGCTACATTAATAGCAGCATCGGTAGCACTCATCCGATAGTAGAAAGATGGTACTTTATTTTTTAACACAATTTTTGAACTTCACGCTAGCGGATCCGCTGGCAGAACTTAATGCTCGTGTAGAGTTTGTCAATATGTATGACCTTCTTTTGTCTTCTGTTTTGTAGCTACACGTGGAAGAGAATTGAACCAAAAGGCAAGGTCGGTCACGCACGAGTTAACATACTACCCCGACTGATTCGCACTAACTTCATTCTGCTAAGAACGTTGTTGCTCTTTGAAGTACCTACAGCGTACCTCTGGAAACTATTGAACTATTTAATTAAGAGGGTGCTAGGTTACGACACATTTCAAGAACGAGCGACACATTTTTCAAGGATTTGCGCTATTTGTCAATTGTATTTTTTTTTTAGGTGGGAAATCATCCAATGATTTTTCTCGCCTAAAGTGGAGCGAAAGGGCATGTCAGACTTTTACTGACTAAAACCACACCTATGTTCTTTTTTAGGGTTCCGTAACTCAAAGGGAAAAAACGGAACCTTTATAGGATCACTTAGTTGTCCGTCTGTCTGTCTGTCCGTCAAGACATTTTATCTCGGGAACGCGTTGAGTTATCGAGTTGAAATTAATCTTTTGAGTGCGTAATTAGAGACACAATAGTAAGACAATGGCGCGTGAACGCCGGCGTTAATGCGGGGATCAAGAGCGTAAAACAGTATACTCAAGTCTGCGGTCCCTTGAAGCTGTGAAAAAATCAAACTTCTGAATTAACGAGAAAAAAAAATACGGCTGTTTATATCGCAAAAAACGTATTTTTCGACACTCTCAAGGGAATCCCCGTTGACCTAGAATCCTGAAATTTGGCATGAAGCAAGGTCATAAAACCCATACGTGTGGGGTATCTATGGATAGGTCTTCAAAAGTGATATTGAGGTTTTTAATATCATTTTTTTCTAAACTGAATAGTTTGCGCGAGAGACACTTCCAAAGTGGTAAAATGTCCCCCCCCCCTGTAATTTCTAAAATAAGAGAATGATAAAATTTAAAAAAAAATATGATGTACATAACCATGCAAACTTGAACGAAAATTGATTTGAACGATATCTAGTAAGTAGTTTATGAAAACATTTTCGCGAACAAAGTCACGGGCACAGTGCTAGTAATAGATAAATAGACGCATATGACCGACGGCCGACCATAGGACGGGTAGTGGACGTCTATCGGCTGAAATGATGATGATGATGAAGATATTATAGCACTCTACTTACTACGTACGCTACTAAACTAACACATAACTTTAGTTGTGAAAATACCAAGAAACTAAAATACAACAGCAGAAAAAAACAAAACTAAATGAACTGAACTGTAACTATCTTTCCTAAATAAACTCTTCGTGTCCAAGATTTACGACTGTAAAGTTTAAAACTTTAACTCTTCAACAAAAGGTCCGTTACATTCTCGCTACCCATTACACGGTCCACGTAACTGTATCAAGAAAAGGATAGGTTTCGAGGCTAAGATAATAAAGTCTTACAAGGGATGGTGGGAATTGCCACGTCAATGTCATCGGAATTACCCACAGTTATTCTTCTCTCCCTCCTCCTTGCGTCGCACTCCTCAATGCTCAGGGTCGTGACCTCCCTGCTTCATCACTTTCATTCGAACGATATTCCTTCATCTGTTCCTGTCTCTGGCGGTGTGAAGGGCATTGTATAGCATAGAGTCAAGAGCGGTGACCAACGTACAGACCAACGTATTGGGCCCATCCACTTTATTCTTCTCTACATAATATAAATAATAAGTTTAAAAAAAAAACTAGCATGTGCGAGTCGAATCCACGCACGAAGGGTTCTGTACCATTATCTATACAACATTATGCATTATATTCCACAGGCAATATAATCCGCCATTTTGTTGCAACGGCCATCTTGGTTTTGCGATGACACTGATATTGAATTATATTGTCATCAGAACTGAAGGTGTGTACCAAATACCAGATCAATCTGTCAAAAGGAAGAGGACAAAATTTCAATTACTAAATTCGACCCAAACAAACAAAAAACAACAACAACAAACAGGTCAAACTAAATAAAACCCGTTTAAAAACAAAGTCGACTTCGTTTGTTTATCAGCAAACTCCTCCTAAACAACGCGACGTATATTGATACGGTTTTCACTAGAAGAAAAGGAAGGTTTGTGTGTATAATTTCCACCTGTACAAAACCGAGGCGGGACTTTACTTAATTTTATTTCTTTATTGACAGATTCGTGTTAATAGAATATCTCTATTTCAAATAGATATAATTATTTTCTTTACTTTTTTAATTTATGAGTCCATTATCAAGGGCGAAAGTTCATGCAAAATAGCAGATTTTCAGAGATATTTACTGGATTAGTTTTACATAAATTTATGTTTGATTACAATAGAAACCTAGATTATATCCACAACATACTCATATCTGCGTTTCCAAAATATCTAGAGAAAGATGTTTAGTAACATCATAATTACGTAAAAGCCGTTGTATGGAAATGCATTTCGGAATCGCCCTGTTACTCCCAACTCCTTCGAAGGTGGTGGTGAAAAGCGTCAAGGAGACTAAAAAAATTAAGCGAATACAATTTTAGCACTTTATATCTTGTGACGAGGAAGTATCTGTGAAAACAAATAAAACAAGAAATTCCTTGTCTTCGTATGCTCATTTTGAAAATATTTTATATTCTATTTTTAGTCCCCGGTTTCTATGATCAAAAGACAATAAGAATAAAAAGTATCGCCAAGAAACCTCGACAAATTGCTGAAGCTCGTTCTACGTTTCAGTCTCAAATAAATAAGCCAATAAAAAAGTTTCCGTTGAGCACTTTTTAACTGAAGGAATTTTATATTCTCAAAATAAACGTTGTCTTTCCAGTGTGTTTCGTTTAAAACAGGACTTGTAAAATGTACTTTATGTGATACAAATTAAAGTTGGTTTTGCAGAATTAGGCTATGACAAAGGCATTATTGTTATAATTTACCATTTCGTGAAAGGTAATCGTGCATTTATTCTCATCAGGTCTTCTTATTCTATTTTTGGCCGGGAATACGAGTCATTCCAATGAAAGATTGAGGTACTTTCTTGTTGATACGACTCATCTTGTATTTCCAATCGGTATTTTTCAATCTATTTGCTTTGATCTTCGATCTGTACTTACGATACTTTTATGAATGGCTCGTGTCTGTACCTAAATATTATCATCTTCTGTTGTAGCTACAAAAAAAAAAAAACAGTTTTGGTATTTAACACTTCATATTATGAAAATTCTAGCCCTTTCTTGACCAAAATAGTTGTCTATAGATTTGACTACAGAACTTCATTTAGAAATTACAAAATAGAAATGGTCCACAAAGTTTAAAAAAATACTGTAAAGGTGTTTAAACTGTTTTAAACTAAATAAAATAGATTTTTGAGATGAAATTAAACATAATATTAAAGGCTTTTACAAAAAAATCACTACCATTACCTTCCACGACCACAGAAACTAACCCTTAGAAGCTAGATAAGCGGCACTGATCGTGGCAGTATCTTATTTAGAATTTTAAAACGCAGGAAAGAGAAGTGAAAATAAATTCCATATGTTATTAGTAAGACAATGCACCTCTGGGGAGCTGGGTCAAGGCATGCTTCCATGTTTCCGACATGGTTGCGGCAGACTATCGCACGACACTTTCCGCAGTTTTGTTGCCAAGATACAACACCTATGTCTGTTACTCTTGCACTGTATTAGATAACGTATATCTTATCTAAATCGCCTGTTGTGTACCTCTCTCTTCCTTTTGTACACACGTCTATCTTTGCTATAGCAAAATAGGCCTGTTTGTTATATTTGGTATTGAGAGCTCCATTATGTCTGCAATGCTATTATATTTTTTAATGCCATCATTGCCAAAATAGTCGGGTACAATTAAACTCTTTTTAAGTTACATAGTTTTACTGACTATAAAATCCACGTGTGTTTCTTCCTTCCATGCCTTTTGCGTTTCAGGGCCACGGTAGCTCTTTTGAACAATCCCGCAGCCTTGGCAGGCCTTAACGGCTTCCGTCAATCATCATGACTTCAATTCAGCCTTCGTTCATTTTAAAAGCATCGTTATGACTTATTTCTTCTTAACGTTAAGTCACATTAGAACATAGGCATGCGTACAGCGCGATTTTTGGCATCTACTGACCCCTGCTGGTTTAAATAAGGATCCAACTGAGGTGGATGTACTGTGCTATCGAAGGAGATCGCATTAGTTCTTTTTTTAGGGTTCCGTATCTCAAAAGGAAAAAACGGAACCCTTGTAGGATCACTTTTTTGTCCGTCTGTCTGTCTGTCGGTCAAGATCATTTATGTCGGGATCACGTGGTGGTATTGAGTTAAAATTAAAACTATATACTCAAATCTGCGGTCTCTTGAAGCTGTGATAAAATCTAACTTCTGAGTTTACGAAAAAAAAGATACGCTCGTTTATATCGCAAAAAAACATTATATTTCGACACTCTCAAGGGATCCAGATTCATACGGTACTTCCTGTTGACCTGTTTATACGTGTAGTCGATGACTGACTGAAAGTAGAGGGGGAATATATCAAACTGATCTGATGATGAAGCCTGAAGTTAGGCACCGGAAATCTGTAATAAATTAATGTAATCTAACCGAGTTTGGGATTATTAGAATTGTCACGAGATGCACTCTGGTTATAAGGTATTTAAGTTTGGCTGGAGGTACTTTTTAGTGATGGTACCATAACTAAAAAGTGTAAAATAAAAACCTTTTTCCCAAAAAAGATACAACCGACTTCAAAGTAAAAAAAAAAACACTGAAAAGTGCAAAATAACTTTAATTTCGGAAGTCGGTGTTAAATAACGAAGAGGCAAAACTATTATAGAAACACCGACTTCCGAAATTAAAGTTATTTTGCACTTTTCAGTCTTTTTTTTACTTTGAAGTCGGTTGTATCTTTTTTTGGAATAAGGTTTTTATTATAGGTAAGTTTGTACGGAACCCTCAGTGCACGAGTCCGACTCGCGTTTACCCTTTTTTTATTAGCTGGCGAACTGGCTCAGTAAATGTCCTTTTTTTAAGGATTTTGAATATATACAATTTCAGAACCTATTCTGGTTCTGAAATTGATAGATGAAAGAACTGTTTTTTGTTTTTAAGTGATTTTTGGTTGAAATGTAATTATTTTTTAAAAACAAAAATATATTATCACGACGTATAGTTTGAATTCTTCGAGCTCACATTCCGGTAACCAAGGCCTACCTATCAGAGCAAAGTTCCCACAATTCGATATTGCAACTATATATTCGGTTCAAGTTTTCTTCAGTGTACATAATATTATTTTCAACATTTTAAAGCACCTATCAACTCCAGTGCAGTTCGCGCACTAGCCACAAATTATGCAGGAGCTCAAAACCGTTTTATAGTTTGCTTTTACCGAACAGCTTGCAAAAAAACTGGTGATATTAAGGTAACCATAACGTTTGCTTATGCTAACCGTAACATTATTTCAAAGTTTTTATTTCCTACTAATTTTTGGGGGCTTCTGTCCAAACAAGTATATGTCAGCCCCATCGTACCTTATTACGATTACCTAACATACATAATATACCTATATATGCATAAACTAATAAACAACCTAACCCAAGTTTTCTTTTTGGTGGTGGGAAAATCATCCAATGACATCGAGTGGGGCTCTTGAGAGGAGCGGGAGGGCGTGTCAGACTTTTACTGACTAAAAACTCACTCCTGTTTCTTCGTTGCCTTTCGTACCAGGGCCGAGTCTTGCTTTCAGAAGCAGACCCTTGGCCCCAGTAGGCTTCGACCCTGCTGGGACCCTACGGTATGCTGACATCTCCTTGAGGCGCGCGTGGAACAGTACGCGCCGTCGACGACTTGGGCTCGGTCCGGACGGTTTTCGGACGGTCGGACGGCAAGCTACCTATTGCTCGCAACCTAACCTAACCTAACATTCATTA
This sequence comes from Mythimna impura, assembly GCA_905147345.3. Taxonomy (NCBI): domain Eukaryota; kingdom Metazoa; phylum Arthropoda; class Insecta; order Lepidoptera; family Noctuidae; genus Mythimna; species Mythimna impura. The sequence goes on along the minus strand of LR990347.1, from coordinate 8,648,571 downwards.
CAAATATTTTTGCCAATGGGATGAATCACTGCCGAGAGAACGCTATTAAACGACATAATTTTCTAGTCCACGACAAGAATGCTTTTGCTAAGACCCACACCAAATCTATTTAATTTCACACACACAAAACATACACATATAAACAGTAAAAGCTCAATCAACCTTGAGTTAACGTGGAGTTTAATGCTCGTGCTTTTGCTGTGTACAAGAAAATCCTTTAGTTTTGAGACAAGCATACTAAAATTTTCAAAACCCCACAACCATTACATATCTAGGTAAACTATACCTTTGATGAGTGCTTTTAGAACGACAGTAGGGACTCTAAGTTCGACTCATCGTACAACTTAAGTACCTACCTAGCATAATTCATAATTTTAGTTGATAAAACAGGCAGACTTCAGACTTCAGAGTTGAGGTTTCTCTTCCAAACTCATTACCTTATGAGGCCGCTGGGAGTTATGTCAAAACTTGTTCTCTTGTTTAATGATCCACTTACCCGGGATTTCATTACTTTCCTCTATCTTTAGGACTTTAGTACATAAGCCCGATTGTGTTGTGAGCCAGAAAACTGATTGTGATTACGGTCTGAGATTAATCTAATGGTTTGTCTTGGTTTTTAGGATTGATTGCGTTTGTTCTTTGAGCATTGATTTGATTGTAAACCTTTTCACTTATGCCAGTTAAGTAAAGGAATTTATTTACTGCTTTTCATTGAGATTGTTTCACAATACGTATGGCGAGCGAACTACCGGGTATATTGTACCGAGACTTATTAATAGTCTACCCTCAGAAAAAAAAAAATATTACACACAAAAATATCAATTGCAAACTTAAGCAACTTAAGTATTGTTTAAGAATGTTTTTTACTTGTTTGCGGACCTAAAGATTTTATAAATTGTCATTGACAATAACGTACAAATATAAAAAATCATTTTGTATAGTTTCGATGTTGAGATGGATTCATGATAGCACAAGTTTAAACCTTAGTGGTTTTTAGTTACTATTTAACTTAGACTGTCCTGTATTCTTTTGTATTAATGATAAATAAATGAAAAAACAAGTCAGTAACCAGCTTTTCAAGAACGAGTTTCTTTTGTGTGGCTAATCATGCTTTGATATTACTTGCAGCTTCAGGCAATGTTTGTCTAGTAAATCACGCTTGACTGCACGACCAAATGTTTTTGAAAGATTAAAATAATAACTAGCCTATTCTTTGGCATGTCTCTGTCATTTTTTTCCCCCAAAAAATATTCAGCATCATTACCTACCCACAATCAACAGCCGAAACAAAAGAAACAAGGCAGTCCCAAGTCCGCCACTCAAATCATAACGAGCACCCTAATTCCCCAAAAGAACAGAAGAACCGGGTACATTCAAACAGAATAATGAACTGGCAACACTTTGCACTCGTCCGGTTGTATTTTTTCACGAACTGCACAGTTAGCGTTTACTCTCCTTGTTTTCGCAAGTGGCCGACGTGAATTTTTGAATTATTCAACTAAGCGAGTGTACTGGCCCACTGTGCCTACATTTGAAGTGGAAATTATTACAGAACACGAACTTGGTAAGGTTCTTTTTGTACCTAGTCTTTATGGAAGGAATTCGGATTTTTTAACACTAGAGTGGTCGGGATTGTTCGTGAATGGATTAGGGTGTGAAAGTAAAAAGAGGTAGGACGTATTGTGTGGGTGGATATGTTTGCTATTATGTTACCGACGCATTATCTAGAAAAGATTACGCCTTTGATGGCCTGTAGTCTGTGGTCGTTACGTGACTATATCAAAAGAGAATACAGATATAACAGAAGAAGTTATATATACATTTTCATCTCACATTTTAGGCTTAGGAACTCGAATTAATGTTTTCAAAAAAAGTAACTGGCTAGCAATGAATGTTTCAATAGTAATTTCAAATCAATACTGAAACGCATTAGGCATTAGGTTCTCGCTCGCCAGTTCAACGCTTGCAAGCTTACTGCCAGCTGTTCAATAATTAGCTATAACTCGTGCAATATCACGAACTCTCTGCTCGATAGTAAGAGCACATTTAGGTACGTTTTGTATCTAGTCTAGGAACAGCAAAACAGTAACGTTTCTTGTTTTTCTTTCATTGCATTGTTAGTTTTGTTTTAGCAGTCGAGAATCGAGAGTCTAAAAAAAAATATTTCGGTAAGTTTGCACTACATTCAATTGGTTGAAAATTGTTGGGTTTCGAAATTGGTAAAATGTTCAAAACTACAAGGATTTTTTGTTTAATTCCAGCTTCATGAGGTGGCCCAATTAATGGCAGCGCTAGCGCTAGTGACGTGCCATCAAGGCTCCAAAAGAGCAAATACATGGCCACTATGTGGATTTAACTAGAGAAAATTGAATGAATGACTTAAAGTAGATCAATATTAATCTAGTTTATTACACTACTTGAATATGTTCCAACTTCAGCCTACTCTTATTCAATTTAAAACATATTACGAACAATAAAACACATAACTGCCCAGAGAGAATCTCAGATATTAAATCCCAAATCTTTCTCTACGATTCTAACGCTCTCTCTAAACCCCGGGACAAAGCGTATATCAGCACGGCGGCTATCATAACATCACAATTATCGCGCTGTCACCCTTCGACCCTCATCACACGCATCTGTGGTGGGATTAATCATGGATTAACTGAATATCGTGCAACCAATCTGCTTTTGTTCAACGTAATCACTCGTGACATTTTTATTCTGTGCTTTTGCCGTCAATGCTTTTGCGTCTATTGACGGGTGCCGTGCGGTACAGTTGTGTTGAGATTTTAATTTGTTAAGTGTTATTAGTTTTTTTAGTGGAGCAGTGGTGTATTTTTTATTTTATTGAAGTGGGATATCATCAAATAACCTCTCCCGATCTGGATGGGGCAAGAGCTGCCTAAAACCCACATCGGTTCCTTCGGCTGCACTTTACGTTCCAAATTTTTCAAACATTCCTGCTGCCGTGGTAGATATCGGATGCCTAAGGAACAGTAGTAGTGGCCCAGTAATTCGAAGACATTTGTGATATCTACTGCAATGTTATTGGGTCATTGTGGTGGAGCTCTTTCCTTTCTACAGGGAGGCCTGTATCTCAACAGTGGAAACATTGAAGGCTGGTTATGAAATTAATGCTTTTGAAAATTTGGTTGAAGCAGATCTTTGCGATTTTAAGTTGGCGTTTTCCGAGAAACTGACAGTGAAAACAATAAGAACTTTATTGACAGTTGCTGAGTTTGCTCCAAACAAAAGTTTGATTTAGTTTTTAGTAGCGTTTACAGGTGTGGTGACGATTATATTTGCCATCGATGATACACTATATAGAAGAAGCAGCATTTGAGCATAGTAATAAAAACCGGTGCTAAATTGGGATCATATTTTTTGTTTTGGTTTCGCACGAAGGTTAAACGGTAAATCCATACTTCCATACTAATATTATAAATGCGAAAGTAACTCTGTCTGTCTGTCTGTCTGTCTGTCTGTCTGTCTGTTACGCTTTCACGCTTATACCGCTGAACCAATTTTGATGAAATTTGGTACAAAGATAGAATAGAGCTTGAGAAAGGACATAGGCTATAAATTATCACGCTATTTGCTATGGGGGGTGAGCAATATTCCAAAATGTCCGTATTGAACGATTTGCCGTGACTTCGATCCCCAGTTTTAGTAATAATTTTTGTGAGTATTTTGTCGTCTTTTTTGTATATAATATGCGATGGTACTTCGATTACAATAATAATAGGACTTTTAGCATATTTTTAACACATCTTAGACATTTTTACTCCATATTTTTGTAAAAAGTAATCAAACATGTATTAAAATGTAAGTGGAAAAACGAAAATAATATGTTTTTTTTTCATTTAGCTACAAATTTAATATCTGAGATGAAAATCATCACGCTATCATCGACAAAGGGTTAAGCAGACAATGATGACGTTTATATAAGAACACCTATTTTACACAAAAGTCAACAAACACCGCAGTCCAGTCGTGTATGGATTAGATCGGCACATGGGGATAGTGGTTCAAGACTCAGTTTCTTTTTTGTGATAGTTTTGTTTTATTTTACTGTAAACAAGAAATTTTTACATATTTTTGCGTTCTTACTATTATTTTTATCGACAGTCTGGTTTCTACATCAGCACTTTCGAAGCAGTTTGGCAGACTATACTGACCTTCATTAAACAAGACAGAAATCCAGCGGTTATGCATTCAAACGTCTACAAAGAGATCTAAAGAGATACAATAGAGCGGCTATCAGAAAAAATGTCTTAGAAAAACTGTCATCCTATGCCTCAGTGATGCCATCTAGCTTTGAATAGCAAACACACGAATTAAATTTGTCAAACTATTTATTTAACTATCGCTCGGTAGGTGGCCAGGGGCCTTACCATAATAATGTCAAAATGACAGACGTACGAGCGAAAAAGAGTGATGGAGCTATACACCCTATATAGCTCCATCCCTTTAACAGTCCGGTTTAGGTCGTAAAATGGATCACGTTATGAGCTCGTGGTAGAGCCTCAGTGTGTGATAAAGGTAAGGTTAAGCTTTTCAGCAATAGATGGCGTTATCACGAAATCAGCAAATGTTTCTAGACCTATTTATAAAAAATATTGAATTCTAATTAATTGCTTCGGAAATGCCAAAAATATTTACGAAAATAAACCGCAGTTAGGTCCAGTCATTTTATCATATCAAGATTTGTAATAGCGTAAAGCGCGGTGGGCCTTGGGCGCGGTCGCCTCCTTCTGCGAAGCAGTAATGCTAGCAAAGGAGGCGGCCGCACGCGCGAGACAATAACCCTCGCGACACAGCCGATCCGAACCGAGGGGTTCCGATCCCGATTTCCGGCCACCGTAGGCGCGGGCTTGTGGACGGCGAGCAATGGGTAGCTCACCGTCCGTCCGTCCGGTAACCGTCCGGACCGAGCCCAAGTCGTTGACGGCGCGTAGTGTTCCACGCGCGCCTCAAGGAGGTGTCAGCAACCGTAGGGGCCCAGCAAGGTCGAAGCCTATTGGGGCCATGGGTGATACGAAAGAGATTCCCGGGGCCCTGGAACAATGGCAAAGAAGGAACAGGAGTGGGTTTTATGTATGTTTCTTTCTGGTTTATGTTATGATAAAACAACGCTATATGATTTTAAAATTATTGGTTCATTAGATATACTATAAGTATATTATACCGTAAAATTATCTTTTTTACAACACTAAATAAATGTTATATAACGTAGGCTATCAAAAAAAAAGTGGATAAAGTAGTTTTCAGTTGCCAAAATGTATAAACAGTCTGAGTCACGGAGTTGATACTGAGGTCGATACCCACAGTTTTTAGTGTGTGCACCTTTTGCTTTTAGGTAGGAAATCATCAAATACCTTCCCCCGCTCTGGATAAAGCGAGAGGTAGTACCAGACTTTTACTGACTGAAACCCACCTGTGTTCCTTTAGTTGCCCTTAGCGTTTCAGGGCTATGGTAACTTGCACGCCACAATTGCGGCAGCAAATACTTTCTTTGAGGAAAGTCTAAAAAGGCTCTCTTTCCGCCTGACGCAGGTCTTCATCGAACGTAGAGGTTTTGGAAGGACCCCCAAAAAACCAGCAAATATAGGGTTAATATAACTTAATCACAGAAAGATGCTTCTTGAGCAGTTCGTGAAGGTTACCAGTACTTCAAGTAGTCTCTCCCTCGGACTTGACCACAACCTACTGTTTGGAACAAGTACCTAATTTCAAAGATTCCAAAAATTGAAGATCATTAAGAATTTCATGAAAAACCCATGAAGACATATTTCACACAAGGCCCCGACGTGGTTTGCGTTCCTGAAGATAGTTTGATTACGTATGATGTATCCTACATTACTTGCAGCGTTAAATCGACAACTGGACGTTACCTCCTTAAGAGTGGTCAGTGAGTGGTGATCAACACTGGGACAACATTCTGACGGATGCCAGAGTCCTTCACAGCCCTAATTGGTTGCGACATTTGTTCGCTGTCATTTTATAGTTTTGTGGAGTCACAAACACGGAGTAATGAGGGGGTATTAGGGTGTTTCGAGAGGTTTCTGTTTCAAATTCGACGTGATGTAAGTCAACATCAAACTGCAATAATTTTTTCACAAATTCTTTATAAGTACAGTTGTGGAGCAAGATGACATCGTAGGTTACTCTGTAGTATTTTAATAATCGCTAGCAGTAGTGGACTATCAGTGCACGTTATCCAGCTTAAGATGGGCTGAAGCCGATTATGCTCCTTCGAAATTCACCTCCGCCAAAGTTGCATAACGGACCCGGCTAAAAGTCTGTAGAGAAATATCATCGAGGCAAATTCTTATGGGAGGTAATTCTTTCGAAAAATCTCATAGCTCTAGCAGGCATTGGCCCTAGAGATCTTCGTCAGTCGAAAAGAGAGGACGCTGTGGTGTCTTTAGAAAGACACCACAGCGTCCTCTCTTTTCCTCAAAGAAGGAAGATTTGCTGCCGCGTGCAAGTTACCGTAGCTCTAGAACACTAAGGGCAATTAAAGGAACACAGGTCGGTTTCAGTCTGTAAAAGTCTGACACAAACTCTCGCTTTACCCAGAGCGGCGGAAGGTATTTGATGATTTTCTTCCTAAAAGTAAAACGTGCAGACACTAAAAACTGTGGGTATTGACCTCAGAACAAGATCCGTACAGACTCTTTATACATTTTGGCGACATTTAACATTTTGAAAACTACTTTATCCACTTTTTTATAGCCTACGTTAAATAACATTTATTTAGTGTTGTTAAAAGAAAACAACGGTTTAATACACTTTTAGTCTATTATAATGAACCAATCATATTAAAATCATACAGCGTTGTTTCATCATAGAATAAACCAAAAACAAACTTAAACTATCACCTTTTCCTTTTAGGGGTAGGCAGAACCACAGTTTATCAACTACTTCGACCTCAACATGTCTGTTTCTGTTTATTGATGATGATAAGTAATTTATTTGATGTATATCATGAACGAGTATTCTATTACTGGTGAGCCAAATAAATAAAATAAATTATATATCTGGACATAAGAAATACATTTTACATATTATATTTACTGAAATTAATTTCCGTTATTTGAATTAGATGTTTTTAGCACGAATCACAAGCACAGAATTATTAAAGGATAGAATAATTAAATTATTAAAAAGAAAATTCGACGAAAAAGGCCAGATTTGTGGAAAGAAAATTCTTGTTTTTTGCACCATGATAATGCGTCTTCGCACAAGGCTATCATTGTGAACAAATTTTTGACCAAACACTCAACAAATACCATCGAGCAACCACCATATTCACCAGATATGGCTCCAGCCGACTTCTTTCTTTTTCCTAAACTCAAATTACCACTTCGTGGCACCCGTTTTCAATCGGTAGAAGACATAATGTAGAATTCGCGGCGAGAACTGAACTCAATTCCGGAAACAGCATTTAAAAATTTTTTTGATGATTGGATTATTCGTTGGCGTAAGTGTGTCGTTTCTGAAGGAGCGTACTTTGAAGGTGATAAAATAAATTTGGATGAATAACAAACATTTTGTGTATTATTGATCTTTTCTCGGTACTTTCTTGACAGAGTAGTATATATTTCTAAATACATACATATTATAGACCAATTCACAAACATTTGTCCTGGGTGGGAATCGAACCCACATCCTCCGGCATAGCAGTTAGGGCCACTAGACCAACAGGCCAGTCAATAATAAACGAATACAATAAACACATGAGTCAAATTAAATGAGTAAAAGCCTTAGAACAAAACAAAACCTTAGAAAGTGCATGTTAGAAGCTAAAACAATCATACAGTGATATAGCCAGAGAGAGAGAAGAGAACCCGTAGCAAAAATTTGTAAAATGAAATTACACTAACCAATTTTCCATATAAGTGCATATTTTATGCAGATGATAATAAGACTTTCTGTTGTTCGCTATATTATAAAGTTAGTAATCCCGATTGCGGGATAAACAAGACCAAATCATATACTGTGATATTACGTAATGTTATTTCTATTACCACGCACGCTTTTGTGATAACTATATTCTCGAAGACGAGCCATCGAACTTTTTTTCCTCGTATATCTATGTACATAATAGTGCGATATTAGAGACCAGCAAAAAGCGACTTACTATAATCACACTAATATTATAAATAAAGGTGAACGTTTTTATGTACGTGTGTTTGTGTGTGTGTTTTTTACTCCTTTATGCTCCAATGGCTGAATAATTTATATGAAATTGGCACACGGATAGACTATGGTCTGGAAGCCAAGAATTCCAGGCCATAGCTTTTCAATTTATTTATTTATTAAAACTTCATGCAACACATTTAAACGTACAAAGGCGGACTTAATGCCTTAGGCATTCTCAACCAGTCAACCAAGGGTCACCATGCCAGGGCCAGGGGTTCCATGTGTCAATTTCTCATCGGGTATCACAGGAGTGAATTCTCGTTATTCCTTAGTGAAAATTTACTCCTATCACGTTTGCGAAGCCTTTGACAGAATTTAGTATGCAATAGGTGACTAATATCACTTGCGCAACCTTCATAGAATACAACTCAACGATTATCATCATCATCATTCCAGCCGAAAGACGCCCACTACTGGAAATAGGCCTCCCCCAAGTGTCGCCTAATGAACGGTCCTGTGCGTCTCGCATCCATCGGACTCCCGCAACCGTTACCAAGTCATCGGTCCACCTTGTAGGAGGCCTTCCAAAGCTACGTCTTCCGGTACGCCATTCCAGAACCTTTCGGCCCCAACGGCCATCCGTTCTGCGAGCAATGTACCCTGCCCATTGCCACTTAAGTTTGGCGACTCTTTGTGCTATGTCGGTAACCTTGGTTCTCCTGCGGATATCCTCATTCCTGATTCGATCAAGCAAGGAAACTCCGAGCATAACCCTTTCCCTTCCTAATACCCCCTTCCTTCCTTATTTCCCCTTTGGGTGACTTTTAGTCTTCTGATGAGGCCCATTATACACAACTAACTCATTGAGACTCAACGATCACATGCATCTAATTCACTAACGTCAGCAGAATCACTCTCCCTCAATCTCAACGCCAAGATTGTGCATATACGATCCGTCGGTAATAATTACCTGTCATAGTAACAAGCGTATATTGAACCGTACAAGGACACAATACTACCTACCTAGATATACTGCCTGTTATTACTTGAGAACCGGGATGACCTATGAATACATTAAATCAGGCGGACTGTTTATACTAGCGAGTTACTTAGAGTTTAGTTTTAGGAACCGTTTTGATAATAATCGAGATGTGTTGTTAGGTGGAGAAGTCTTTGTTAAGTTTCCTTGTTAATAGGCGGTTTTATGAGGTTTAGAGTTGGTCACTGACTGAATCAAGGTCACTGTACATATATGACCGAAAATGCACTGGAAAGTAGCCTCCTGAGAATTAAAATACGTATGACAATGCACCACTGGTAGATGGGTGGGATGTCCCAACTATTCACACAAAATGTTTTGGGAATTCATTCCTTGTGTGTACAGCTAATGAGTGGAATTCCTTTCTGAACCCTGTGTTTCCTGATGGCTACAACCTAGGTGATCTCTAGCACCGGGTCTTGGTACAGGCCATGGTCCGAAGCGAGGAGGAGTGGCAGGCGTTCGCCTCCTTCTGCGAAGCAATAATGCTAGCAAAGGAGGAGGCCGCACGTACACGCGCGAGGGAGCGGCCCTCACGCGCCAGCCGCCGGGATCCCGATCCCGATTTCCAGCCACGGTAGGCGCGGGCTTGAGGACGGCGAGCGAATGGGTAGCTCGCCGTCCGACCGTCTGGTAATCGTCTGGACCGAACCCAAATCGTCGATAGCGCGTATTGTTCCACGCGCGCCTCTAGGAGATGTCAGCAAACCCTAGGGGCCTAGCAGGGTCGAAACCTACTAGGGCCACAGTTTGAAAGAAAAACCCGGGGCGCTGGGACCAAGGCAAAGAAGGCAACGAAGGAACAGAAGTGGGTTTTTAGTCAGTGCACTAGCTTCTGACGTTTTATAAGTGCCCATGTACGAGTAGGCCTATGTGAAATAAAAATATTTTTGATTTTGATTTTGAAAAGGCTCCCGCTCCGCTCAAGGGCGGGGGATGTCATTGGATGATTTTGCCACATAAAAAAGGTGTCTTTAAGTCAAGAGTGAATAAGTTACTTCTAAGTGCTCCATTGTTGACCACATCATCGCTTACCCTCAGGTGAGATAGTGGTCAAGCGAGAGCCTATCAATATTAAAATAAAGAGAATAGCTATTCGCCTTGCGAGTAGTGAAGTTAAAGGAAAATATTATTATTAATGTTCTGAAATACGCAGCGTTGGAAGGCCTCCCACAAGGTGGAACGACAACCTGGTGAGAGTCGCGGGAATGCGGTGGATGCGAGACGCACAGGATCGGTCGTTGTGGCGACACTTGGGGGAGGCCTATGTCGAACAGTGGACGTCTTTCGGCTGAAATGATGATGATGATTTTGTGTTTGCTGCTGTTGTACTGTGTCGAAAAAATATATTTTATTCCGTTCTATAACGTAGACTATCAAAAAAGTTACGTTTAAATATTAGCTGACGATAAGGCCATGGTCATTTGAAGAACCATGTAACAAAACGGTAGCGCTTGTCAATAAGCAAATTTTGTTTAATGTTTTTGCAGATAAATGGTCACTTGGCTTATTTAGCCTTAGCAGCATATGATAGCGGATTGTGATAAAATTATATAATATAAAACAACAACAAAAAAACAATATCCTTGTAACCCAACATTCTCCTGTTGGGTTTCTGAAATGATTTTGTATAAAATCCAAAGAAAACTGCAACCTTTCAAGAAACTTCCATCGGTAAACACCCGTGCGGAAAAATTGTAGGAAATCCTCGCAAAAAAATAACTATCCACATTATGCTCACAAAAAGTATCAACCCCGGAAAATATTTCTCCGGTCAAAAGTCCCGTGGGAGGCGACAACTGTTCAATGTTCGTACATGGCTCTGCATTTGGTAGCCCGCTTTTAGGAACTGCATCCACTTTTATTTTATTCCCAGCACTTTTTTCGACAAAAGCTTTTAACTTTTATAGAGGTGCTCATACAGCATTTACGCGGTGAATTTCGTTCTGACATCACAGGTTGGTGTCTGCTGTCTAGGCGGGATAGTATGGCTGAAGTGGGTACTGTGGTTTAAAAGTCAATGTCAGTTGACTTAATGCATTTATTATTTTTTTAAACCATAAAACGGGGTGAATAGAAACGCAGGGGTGAATAGAAACAAAATTTTGGTTTGGTTTTTCACTTTGATAACATATTATCGGCTTCTAACAAAGCATCCACTTTTTAGAAAAACAATTCATTAATAAATTGATATAGTTAAATGCTGCAAAAAATATTCAAATGTTGTGAAAATACCCTTTGAAGTTTTGTTTCTATTCACCCCTGAGTTTCTATGCACCCCATTTGACTGAACTTTTTGCAGTTTCAATATGTGGATAAGTAAGGAATATAAATCATACGCATATTGTGGGCCCGGGTGTCGGGAATTGCAGAACGATCTTCAGCTACCGTAGGCGCGGGCTTGCGGACGACGAGCAATGGGTAGTTCATCATCCGCTCGTCCTATAAAGACCGAGCCCGAGTCGTCAACAGCGTGTAGTGTTCCACGTGCACCTCAAAGAGATGTCAGCAAAACATAGAGGCCTAGCCGGGTCGATGCTGTCAAGGGCCATGGGAAAACGTATGAAAGGGATACCGTAGTCCTAGAACACAAAAGGCAATTGATAGATGATAGGTTTGGTTTTAGTACACGCTTTGCCGTCCACACTTGAGCGGGAGAAATCATAAGATGATTTCACACCTCAAAAAAATGCATATAATACAAAATTTGAATATTTTTTTGAATTTGTAAGTCCTGGTCTACATGTGAAATTGTAGAGACTCACATCATTAAAATTATACGAGTAATTTGGTATATGTTATTGTAGCCGGATTACCACATAAATATTAGGTATTGTCATTATTACCTCTCAGTATTACCACTAACAAACATACAGGCAAATCCAATTTAATTAGGCAGAGGAGCATGTGATATAAGCGTGAGGTCACAGGTGAGGTCACGTGACCGGAGACAGTGGCGGCCATGATGAATGGGTGCGTGGCCCTTCAGGTCTGGGCGCCATTTCCGTTGCACGCTCCAGGCCAATGATGTAAGAAGGCAAGAAGTTTGGTGGTGTTATTATTTTGGTTGAAGGTGTATTTGAGCTTATACATTTGAGGATGTTTGAAAGTGGCGTTAGTGACTGAAAAGTTGAAAGATAATTGTTTGTCTCAGTATGGTCATGTAAAGGGGAGGAATAAAACGCATGTTACTAAAAGAGTTATGAGTATACATTTAGATGAATGGAGAGGGAGAGGGAGGCCAAAAAAAAGATGGATGGATTGTGTGAGGAGTGATATGAAAGGAAAAGGAGCCAGAGATAGCGTGACGGCTAGACGGACAGAATGGGAGAAAAAAACGTGTTGCGCTCACCGCACGTACAATGGGACAAGGCAAGATGACGATATGTATTTGAGCTTGTAATTATTGTTGTTATGTAAAAAAACATTCAATTTTGAGTTATCTGATGTGCTGAGATTAGTTAGTGTTAATTGTTTTTTTTTATTATTCAAACTTAATGTGAAGTTGGTATTTTTTTTTAAAGTAATGATGAATTAACTGCAGATGCAAGAATTATAGCGTTTATTTATCTTTACAGGCATTTAATTTCGGCGTAATATAAAAAAATATAAAAATAAAATTTTATTAACTGGAAATACTGCATCTTTTATTTCATTCACTTAAAAGCGTTTAACAACACCGTAACATTTTGAACAAAGGGTTTCCTGTTTTACATTAATTGAATATTTAGCTATCTTCATCAGTAGATTATAATAAAAATTAAATAGCGTAATATATAAAATTCTGCCAATCAAATCTGGTACAGCTAGAAAATTAATTCGTAAGAAGCTCGTAAAATCCGTTATCTGCTGCCATAACTGTTTTATTACTTTCAACATTAAATTCTCCGTTTGCGTCCATCCGATCGCGGGTTTGCGGCGATTACGACAACTTCTTAACGTAGTAAATTCAGTCAGAGATGGCTGTTTGACACCCTTTTGTCAAACATTCGTTTTTATCACTCTTTCGTTGTAGCTTTTTACCGATACCTTCTGTTTTTCCTGAAAGCTGAAACCCTAGACAAAGTAATTCTCTGTCCGGTTGGCAAGAATAAAAAAAAATGCGTTTTGATTAGTTACATATTAAGTTCATTTTTGCTTGTGAACACTTTGTCAGAATGACTTGTGTTACTTCTAGATATGCGTGCTACATTGACGACCACATCATTGCTTATAATAAGGTGAAAAAAATTACACTATAGATACTTACTATCATATTTTACTCAATTGATTTTAGATATTGCAATTTTTATTTGTAGAGTATAAAAAAAGTATTTTTTAATGTTAACGAAGACACGAGATTTGCTGATTTTTTTGATAACATTTTCGAAACTGGGGTATGTAACAGTGTTCTTGCTGCTCCTAATTTAGAAAAAGAAGCAGCCAGGATTGTTTTCAGGTTCATATGGGGTATTCTAAAATCGTAATATTATTATTTTTGTAGTTTAGGTATTTAATATTTGTTTTTCTTTTTATTTTGTCCGTCATGTTTAGCATGTAAAGAACAGGGAAACATAATCTATCTAGACCAAAACCTCTTTAAATTATTAAAGAATTATAAACTTCCGTTTGACTATTCCTTTGGGCCAGCAGCAATTTTTCAATGTTATGAGTATTTCGATTTACAGATTGACTATGGCTTCATCCCTTTGGGCTACCCTAGTAATTCCCTAGCGATAAGAAGCTTTTAATTTTCAGTGTTAATATAAAAATATAAAATATGAAAAGTCTTCTTATATTTCTGAATGTGGAAAGTGACTATTATAATAATTAAAAGCTGTTGTAATATTACACTATAATAATAATAATAATATTCCACAACTATCACACAACGCCGTCTAGTCCCAAGCTAAGCAGAGCTTGTGTTATGGGTACTAGACAACTGATAAACATACAACATAGATAAATTATACCCAGACACAGAACAAATGATTGTGCTCATCACACAAACATTTGTCCTGGGTGGGAATCGAACCCACGACCTCCGGCGTAGCAGCGACCAACAGGCCAGTCACTGTACTTAAGCAAAGCACATAATATTTCTATATATGTCATTTCCTTGGTATTGTTCGTCAAATCGTTGAGCTCCTTAGTAGTCTTAAGTTGAGGTATACAAATACTGACAAATGCTTGCACTGACTGGACAGGTCCATTCGAATCTGTGTGGTTCTTTCCTCAAAAGATCATCTCAGACTCTAATCTGCTTGGTTCACATATGATTTGACCATTACATGCTTGTTGTATGGACTTTAAAAGATACCTTGACCCCTGAGTTTGTTTCGGTGTTTCTTCTCAGGGTAGTCAGCTAGGAAACACTGGCCTCATCTAGTTTAAACTGACGACAAAATTGACGTGTAAAAGTATTTATAAAAAACCTATTTGCAAAATAAATATCATTTATTAAAATCATCATTGTTATTTATTTTCTCTATCTTACTCTTTTGCTATTTTTTATATAATCTCGATACATAGTCTAAAGAAGAATTAAAATTTAGTACCGTATGTCCATTCATATCTTACCTCTATGGCACTACATTCATATTTATCTCTCGCCCCACCAAATGTTTATTCAACGGATATTGTCCAGAAATTTATTTTAAACATTTTAAAAAAGTCATTGTTTAATGAAAAAAAAATACCTACCAAAAGGTTTAAAAGCCTTATTAAAAACCTTTATTATCGCGCTAGAGACAAAGTAGCATTCTACCAGAGATGATGATTTTCTAAAAGTTCTTAATTTTTACGATTGAATTTTTTTTTACGTGGGAAAATCATCTAATGACATCTCGCGCACTTGCGTGGAGCGAGAGGGCGTGTCAGACTTTTACTGACTAAGAACCCACTCCTGTTCCTTCTTTGAAATTGTTCCAGGGCCCCGGGGATCTCTTTCGTATCACCCATGGCCCCAGTAGGCTTCGACCCTGCTGGGCCCCTACGGTTGCAATGTTTATGATTGACTTGGATACTGTATTGTCATGTGATCAATATCTTAATTTTTTTTTACTTCCTTCAGTTGGTCATCCCAAGGTTCACTTATCCGTTACGTACGTTAAATAGTCTTTGTATTTTTTTTTGTATCATCGTATTAAAGATATCTGAAACAAAAAAATATCGTTTACACACTAAGTATTTCGATACATCCAACGCCTAGAGAGATAGGTCTTTGAGTAAACTTGTTTTATAAAAATCTAAAAGAAATATGCAGCGTCTAGTACTGTGATCCTAATCTGATTATTGATTACATAATGCAAATACATCAGTTAAAAGTATTTTCGCAAATTACTTACATAATTAACAATTACAAAAAGATTTCTGCTAAAAAAATGCAATTTTTGCCTTACGACCTTACGCCTTTGGGGGGTGTCGATTTCCATTAAGTAAATAACATGGAAAGGGTCATCTTAAGTCTGTGTAAAATAACTCACAAAAGAGATTTGTTTCCTGAGCGTTCTATTCATCACCGCTGAGTTCTCGAGTGGACTCTGGCTTTAGAGAAAATTGGATGTCTTACTCCGTCGTTGTCGGATTTATAGATGTTTCATCGCAGGGAGCTGGTAATGTAGGATACGGCATGAATCAAAATAAACTGATTTTTTTTTTGATAGATGTTGAGAACATTTGTATTAGAGATTAAATTATGTCCATGTTATCACCCAAAATAAATTAGTATATATCAATAATATAATTATGTCAGTATCTATAGATTTATATATTTTTGGTCCTTTCAATAAAAACTGGTCCTAACCCCCGCTAATCTAGAGACAGTTCTTTCAATAAAGGTAGCCATAAAATAGCTGGTCTTTATAGTCTTATAATAGGCATATTCTTACAGTTTAAATGTTTATAAAAATTTCTATAACAAAAGAGGACCGAAAACGAAAATTCTTAGATAAATCATTATTTGCTTCACCTACTTTAATAATCAAAACCAAATCACACTCATCTGCATTCAACGTCTCCCTTATGTCTCAGAATTTCAGTAAAGCAATGTCATCTCCATCAAAAGAGAAACATGTTATACATATTTACCTAAGAATCGTGACAGCACGTGTCGAGTCAAGTACGAGTACATCAAACGCCACGCCGCAGCGTACTACGTTGACTGACACTCGATTAAGTATCGTCGAATTCGTCCAACCCTATCTGATACCGCAATATAGATATATACAGAAGGTTGACTCCATGGACATAAACTCCATCTATTTTATAAAAATTAATCCCTATTTCCCTTGATCACCAATTTCACTAATTTTTTTTTTCTGTTGTGTTTGCTATTGCCAGGCGAAAGATCTTGTGAAAGAAAAAATATAAAAAAATGGTAGTACGGTAGAGTAGGATAGATTAGGGTAGAGTAGGGTAGAGTAGGGTAGAGTAAGGCAGAGTAGGGTAGAGTAGGGTAGAGTATGGTAGAGTAGGGTAGAGTTGGGAAGAGCAGAATAGTAGTCAGTTGACGGGAGCGAAGCCGCGGGCAAAAGCTATTTCGAAATAAGATTAGACATTTAAACAAACGTTTTTTACTGTCCGTTCAACCGATTTTGACTTTTATTGCGTTGCTGGTATGACAAATGGCAACTGCAGTAAATAATTGGTATTTTGACCACTTTTTTTACGTTGATTGCCATCGTTATGTCCACGGAATAGAAGTCAAAATTGGTTGAACTGACAGTAAAAAGGATTGTTTGAATGTTTAATTTTTATTTCGAATGGAATAAAGAAATTCCGAAGCCTGTGAGCCATCAGGAAGCTTCTATGCTTTTGGGAGAACTCGGGTTTTTCGAGACCCTCATGCAACAGACCTGGGGGCTAAGTCTGCTATTTTTTTAAATTCGTCATTTCTACGCGATCCCATTGTCATTTTGCTAAAAGTTCGTAATCTACTAATTCATAATGGTCAATCATTGATCGGTCAATGCTCTTGTAGTAGAATGACAATAATTATCAGGCTTATCAAAAGCAATGACTGCACAATAACATTCTAATGGTACTCGTAGATCACTGATCAAAGGAACTGTCAAAATTTTGGCAGACTCCCGCAAACGTCAAACATTCATTTGTCATCATGTACGAGACTACCATTCTATGCCATTTCTTTCAATGGAGTGTCAGTGGTTGACCATTGGAAAGTCATAATGACGCCATTATTCTATAAGATTACCAAACTTGTCAAAATCAACAATTATGAAATCAATGGACTCATCAAATCATTCTGACACTATTGTAATAGCAGACTTGAGGCCCTGACCGAATGGCAATCTAAGTGCGACAATAGATTCCATTATTAGTACATTCCAAACGCTTCAGGTACATAATCAAAAGAGTACACTTGCGAGTGCAAGCGTACTTTTGACTGGTATTGGTCTGATATCATTTGAGATTGTTCTGTACGTAAACGTTAACTTGGACATGCACATGTTGAGCCAACCTTCTGTACCTATCTGATTTGTGTCAGTGTGCGTTTGGATATATATTGGGTGTTACTTACATATGTTAACGAATGTTATGTGTATACCTGAGTAAATACTGATATTATTATGCTGGAACGCTGTCCAGAGGAGTAAAGTATCTGTAGTACTATGTGCAATAGTTCGGCACGTCAAGTTCAGAGTGACGAACATATTTTGACAGTAGGTACTGCAACTGTAAAACAATATTACAATTGGTAAAAAGCAAACGAGATACAACCATTTTAAACATATTATATTATCTGTCTCTCTCGTCAAGTCACCCTTTTTTGTGGTGGTTTCTCTTAGATGTCAAAATTCATATCAGACTTTCCTTCTTCTTCCTTCAACAAAGAACTTATAAAGCTTCAAATCTGCTATAAGCAGCTGCTATTAGTTCGTTGTTGAATAAGATAATTTAAAAATTATTTCATATTTATGTGCTAGAACTAAAAATTATTAAAAATAATGCATGCGTATTCCAAATTAAAATTTTTCAACTATCTCCAAATGGTAAGGCGACATGAAATACGCAGGTATATTGATTGGAGCAATCACTGGCCCATATTTTTTCACGTCTCTTATGACTCCCCATCCTGCGTGGTAGTATGCTTGAAGCACCAGCTTGGAACTGTAACTGGGGTTCGTATATTTAAAGGAGTCTGAAGTTATCTTATAAGTAATGTGTATCGTCTTCTTTTGGCCACCGTCAGGGTTATAGTAATTTGTCTCAGCCCAATGAGCAGCCTCTTCAGCAACCGAACTGTCTGGACAGCGATAGACCGTTATTTCTTCACAACTATTGTCGTCATACCAATCGCCTTTAGAAATTTGTCTGTTATTGGATTTAATCCCTTTCTTAAATTTTCTGCCACCAGCCATCTCTAAAACCCAGTAATCATTAACCATAATGGCTGCATGTCCAATCAACCCACTGTCGCTTCTACTTGAAATTAATATGTCCCCTGTGTTTAAAATACGCTTAAAACGTTTTTTAGATTTACGGCTGCTGCGAGTATTAGTTTTATTTTGGAATATAGACTCTTGGGTATCTATGAATAACCCATAGTTATTCATTACTAGAAATTGCTGGTAAGTTATCGACACAAATTCGATATCTGCCCATGAAGCGAACTCTTCGTATAATTTTTTGAAGAGGGGCTCATCCTTTTCAAAAGATTTTAGAGAATATTTTTCAGGATTGATTATTCCCATGGAGACTCCAATGTTGTAGGTGGTCAGTGTCTCGTTTGACATTGTGGATTTCCAGCCTGAAAATATTTAATGCCTTATCAGTAAAATTGTCAAACAAAAAAAAATTTACAAACAAAATACACCCACCGACTTCAATGTGAAAAAATGCACTAAAAACGTACATAATAACTTTAATTTCGGAAGTCGGTGTTTCTATAATAGTTTTGTCTCTTCGTTATTTAACACTGACTTCCGAAATGAAAGTTATTTTGTACTTTTTTTTGTTTTTTACATTGAATTTGGTTGTATTTTTTTTGTAAAAAGTTTTTTTTACTCTTTTTAGTTGTGGTTGCAAAACTAAAAAGTACCTCTCAGCTAATCATCATCAGATTCGCTCGATGGTACCTTATAGCCAGAGTGCATCTCATGACAATTGTAATAATCCCAAACACGGTTAGGTTTGTGTGGACCGCCCGGAGGACACGGTGGAGCACACGGTTGAGGTGTGCCCCGCTTGGGCAGAGCAACGCCGTGTCCTTGTGGGGGCGATCGGCGGCGGCGATCTCTCGCGCCGGGCCCTGGTACAGGCCATGGTCCGGAGCGAGGAAGAGTGGCAGGCGGTCGCCTCCTTCTGTGAAGCAGTAATGCTAGCAAAGGAGGCGGCCGATCGCGTGAGGCAACGGTCCTCACGCCCTTACCGCCGCCGGGATTCCGATCCCGATTTCCGGCCACCGTAGGCGCGGGCTTGCGGACGGCGAGCAATGGATGGCTCGCCGTCGGACCGTCCGGTAACCGTCCGGACCGAGCCAAGTCGTCGACGGCGCGTATTGTTCCACGCGCGCCTCAGGGAGATGTCAGCAAATCGTAGGGGCCCAGCAGGGTCGAAGCCTACTGGGGCCATGGGTAGTGTGAAAACGAAACCCGGGGCCCTGGGACGAAGGCAACGAAGGAACAGGAGTGGGTTTTTAGTCAGTAAAAGTCTGACACTATCTCTCGCTCCGCCCAAGAGCGAGATTTGTCATTAGATGATTTTCCCACCGAAAAAAAAAAAAAAAAAAAACACGGTTAGGTTATATTGATTTATTACAGAGTTCCGGTGTCTACCTTCCAGCTTCATCATCAGATCAGTTTGATATGTACCCTCCCCCCCTTCTTTCAGTAAGTCATCGACTACACATATAATCAAAGCCATTTTACTTATTACGACAGTTCTGCTATGATCCTATGAGGATTTCCGTTCCATTATCTTCGAAGATTCTCATCAGATTATAACAATATTTCTATTTATATTTTAATATCATTTATCATTTAACATTTATCATTATCATTTATGGGACCAACTCGGAAGCATAAACTATCACACAAAAAAATAATAATTTCATAATCGGTCCACAATAATAATTGACCGAGAAATCGATGAACACACATAAAAAAATTAAATTCAACCGAACTTAGAACTTCCTTTTTTTTTGAAGTCGATTAAAATGAGTACTCAACCTATATTGCCAAACCTTGTGATTTTTTAATTTGATTGGTAAGTATACATTTTTTTTGAGGTGGGATATTAACAAATAACTCCCGTTCTGG
Source organism: Mythimna impura (assembly GCA_905147345.3). Taxonomy (NCBI): domain Eukaryota; kingdom Metazoa; phylum Arthropoda; class Insecta; order Lepidoptera; family Noctuidae; genus Mythimna; species Mythimna impura. The sequence continues at coordinate 8,628,120 of LR990347.1, read as the reverse complement.
GTGAAACGAGAGGCAGTATCGGAATTTCATGGACTAAAACCCACCTGTGTTCCTTTAGTAACCCTTTGCGTTTCAGTGCCACTGGTAACTCTTTCAAACGTGCCCGAACTCCTAACAGGCATCGGCCCTTGTGGGTCCTGTTCATTCTTCAGACATCACTGTCAGCCGCTCGTGGAACACAACGCGACATTGACCCGGGCTTGGTCCTTCCCACCGGACGGTCCCGACGGTCGGACGGTAAGCTACCCATTCTTCGCCATCTGCAAGCCCACGCCTACAATGACCGGAAATGCCCTGCGAATTGTGACTCGCTGCGACCTGGGGCGTTTCCTGCGGCGGTGGCTGGGGCGTGAGGATATCCTGTCCCTCACGGTTTTCACTTCCTCCTTCGGTCACATTACTGCTTCGCAGAAGGAGGTGACTCGTTTGGCAATTAGGTAGGTACAGATGTAATTAGAATTGTATTTTTTTCTACACTAAAGTGGAAATATTTAAAAATGGAAAACTAACATAAGGTGTACAAGCTAAATATTTAAAGTGTTTTACGTACCAACAGCTAGATTTTCAGCCAAAGCATGGTTGAATACAACTTGTAATAGTGGAACCATACAAATATACAATAATTGTACAAACTCCATTATGAAACAGTTATTTCATCATTAGTTATGAACAGGTGACAAATCAGCGATTATTTATTATACTATTGAAATTGGTTTATATTATAGATATAGGAACTATATGGAACTTCTTTAGAAATTTAATCATGTCTGCAAAGCTAAGTACTATAGCCGTTGAAAACACAAATAAATCAAAATTGTTGACTGAAAAGATTAAGTATTAAAATAAATCATTTGATTTTACATCAGGTAATTAAAAACGAGTGGCTTTAATTAACCATATAATTAAAGTTTAATCAAACAACTTTATAATACTGTATTAAACATAATTAGAAATAGATGGATTTCAATTATGGAAGTTGATTTCGAAGGTAAAGTTAAATAAAATTATATTCAGTTTTATGCTTGATTTACGCACAGTTTTAATTGAATGACAGTTCAGAATTAGTACAAAATATGGGGAAAAGTAATGAGTTTGAAAAATTCACAACATTTTTGCTAGATTCTCTCTATGACCATAGGCATAATCAGCCTTAAAATTATCCTACTGCTGGCCTCAGGACTAAGTCCTCCTCTCTAAGAAAGGGAATGGACAGTAATCTGCCACGTAAACTCTGTGCGGGCTGGTGGTTGTCACATTGTCATGGATTTTTGGACATGCCAGTATCTTGTCTTTCCTTCACCGTTTGACAACAGTGGAGATGAAATAAATTATACCAAGTAGAGCACCTGCCTGGGTTCCAACCCACGATGTAGAACTTAGAAGTCAGTCCAATGCTCATGACCATACAAAATGCTTGATGTCTAAATGTTAATTTTTTTATCAAATACGAGTAGATTCACTTGAATATCCAAAGGATTTATTTCATGGCTCTGTGTAAAAATCGTAGGATGTACACTTGTCGTTGTCAGTTATAGCACTAAGATGAATGTTTTATTCTGGGCTACATTCCAGAATATTCTGTCGCCCAGATTTACTATTTAAATATTTTGGGATTGGATTTAATTTTTATGTTTTTATTTCGTTTGCTCAAGGTATTTATGACAAATATGGTTTCAGATCTCTAGTTCATCATCATCATGTCGGCCGAAAGACGTCCACAGGTGGACATAAATCCCCCAACCCCTAGTATTTTTATTTTATTTTATTTATTAAATTAGGTTCACCAACGATTGTAAACACTGAATACAGCAACATAACCAATATCACCACAATGACCGATCATGTGCGTCTAAAATTTATTGGATGCCTTCGATCCTTACTAGGTGATCGGTCTACCTTGTTACAGGCAGATGCCCTTTGCATTCCAGGGCCACGGTAACTCCTTCGATCATTTCCGCAGACAACTTTGAATGTCCCCGTAACTTTGTCAGATTAGTGGAATTTTATCGTTTTCAAACCTTATGTAGCTGGTTACCAGTATTTTATGTGAAGTGACTGTCTATATGGCATTCACAACCCATTAACTGAGTAACACGATACTTCCTTGAGAAAACTGGTTTTAGATTTTCTAACTACCTATAACGAAAAAAAATCGTCTTTTCAATAGCGACATTATTTTTAATAAACTTATTCAAAAACCCACTCTTATCCCTACCGCATTTAGGCACGCAATTGACTATTTTCCGCACTAGTATGAAAAAGTATGCGAGCTCGCCCCCGCTACAGTTTGTTGTATGTATCGTATCAGGCTTGGCGCTAAGCGCCTCCCACGAGTTGCCGGTGAACCCCCTTTTTATTACTTCATAATTGTATTGAAAAACGTCGTTTGATACACATGGAGAAGCACTGCAGCACTCGGCTCCATAATATCTTTGCCGACGGATCGGGCGAATTCCGCCTCGATTGCAATGACAAACTTTCTCCACTTGTATCAATATGTACAATTTTTTATGTATCCTACAGGAGACGATGCACAAAGCTTCAACATTACCATGTCAGTCTTGAAAACTTCACCCTAACTAAAAAAAATATGTAATTCGAAAATTGCACTCACAACGACCAAAATAGTACCTACATCAATCATTCCATTTAACCATCAGCCACTCCACTCTAGTGCATCAACCATATATCCACACTACACTTTATAAAATCAATTCTCATTAGCACAGAGTACGCCACTATCACATTAGTATTCTGCTGGTGCTCTGTCATTTATCTAAGTCCAGTCACATTTTCGATTTGCTCGCTATTTATTGAAGGTATTACTGAGAGGTAGTCTTTTAATAGCTGATTTTTTTTCTGCGAAAATACTGATTACGGGTTAAAAATAGAATGTAATAAACTTTATTGTTACATAACTGTTTAAAAAATCTTAAATTTATAGGTACCCTTTGTACCTATAAATTTAAGATTTTTTAAATAAACGGTCGTATCGCTGAAAGGGTGTTATCTACCAGATAACCTTTGCATGGACTGAAAAAACTTAAAAGAAGGTTCTACTATTTATTCATGAATCATTAAATTTTATATTAAAAAAAAAAAAAGTTTAAGATTATCTATCTGTATGTTAAAAATGAATAGCTGTTCGTTAGTCTTGCTAAAATTTAAAAACGGCTGGTCCGATTTGGCTAATTTTGGTCTTGATATGTTCGAAATAGTCCAGGGAAGGTTTTTTTAAACGGTGAGAAAAAATGAAAAAATAAAAAACATGAAAACAAATATCCGACTACAACGCCATCTCTAATTAAATGTCATTATAAAATGAATCCACCAACCCGCAATGGGTCCGCGTGGTAGATTCGGCTCATTCCCTCTCCTAGAGAGGAGGCCTAAGTCCCAACAGTGGGAACATTATAAGGCCGACTATGCTATGCTACATAAAATGAATTATGCAGTTCTGATAATGCCAGTAGATGGCGTTATCCTTACTATTAGGCGGTACGAAGTTCGCCGGGTCAGCGAGTATTATTTAAAAGGTTACTGTTACTGACTGACAGATCCGACAACACAAAGCTCAAACCACTAAACGAATTGCGCAATAAATAAAAACATATTACTTCATTTAAAGTACATAGTTCATTAAGATACGGTTTGATTCTTAGTTTGGAGGACGGTGGTTCTATTTACATATTAATTCCATTTTTATTGATATCATTTGTAGGCTAATCGTTTTGCGCAATAAATGATTACTTATGTAAGTGGTGCTTATAGTAATATAATCACCCAAAATCTGATCTACTAATATCTATCTATCTAATTAGAACATTATGCCCCTCTGCTGGGTGAAGACCTTCCTCTCCTTTTTCCTCATACGTCTGTTTTCGGCCATCGTGGGCCAGTCTCACCGGTAAGAGATTTACGATTATGACTGAAAAAATTATATCAGCCAAATGTTTGAAGTAGATAAAAAAAATTAAAAAATTAAATTAAATGATAGAAAAATTAAGTTTGTAGAGCTAGATGCAGGACTGATTATTATAGCAACACACAAAGTTGCATAAACTCTCAAACCATCCAGATTAACTCCACAAAAGTCTATCTTACTACATAAAACTCCTATAAAACGGTCGAGTACCATCTAACAATAAAATTACCGTAATAATTTAGACAAAAAATTTAATCAACACTGGTTTATGACTAAGGAACTAAAAGCATTACTTTTAATATCTTGTTATTTTTTTCCTTCATTGTGTGGTTTAGAAGGTTTATAAGCCTTTCGCTTTACTGAAATATTAAAACAAGACTGAAGCTCGCCTGCTTCTTCGAAGGAACGCTACCTAGGTTTTTATTAAAGACGAGGTAAAAATACTAGGAGCAGAAATTATAAATCAAAAGTAAAGTATTTATGTTATAACATAAAGTGGTAAAAAGAAATGAGATATGTACAGGTTTTAGCATATACATATGTATTTTATATATAACTTGTATTATTTATTCCGTTTGAAGTATCTGTTATTTGTTTATTGTGCAAACCTACCACAGTGTTGTCTTTTTAACCGGTTGACTGGTAAAGAATGCCTTGTTGTTTTAAGTCCGCCTATGTACCACTACTTTACATGAAGTTTAAATAAATAAAATACGTGTGGCACTCGGGGACTGCCGCGGTAAAGCTATTGCATAGCATGTAGAGTCGTACAATACGGCTAGTTGCACGCACACAAACACCATGTCGAAGACTGCCGAAAAGAAACGACGTTAGGCAATGCACGGCCTTCAAGCCACACCTCCGTGCCCGTCGGAGTGGGGATCGTGAGGTTTTTTTTCGTTACGGAATTTCTGGATTCGGTCCCCGCGCTCAAGGCCCTCGATAGAAGCTATGCAATAGCTTAATAAATACAAGTAGATATTCTATAAAGTATAAACATAATCAGCCTTATAATGTCCCTATTGCTGGGACTCAGATTTTCTTTCTAGGAAAGGGAATGGACCGTAATCCACCACGCAGGCCCAGTAGGGATTAGTGGATGACACATGACTTCAAATTTTGTATAGGTACTAGGACAAGCCGGTTTCTTCACGATGTTTTCTTTCACCGTGTTGAGAGCTGCCCCCCTAGCCAAATTACAACCGTTTCGTTTCGATTCTCTTTTCGTTGATCACCTCGAGACGGCCACGCCTCCTATTCCTTTGTTCTGACCACGTGACTGAGCGTTGAGATGACATCAGAACAAAGGAATCGGAGGCGTGCCGACTCGAAGCAGTCGCCGAAAAGAGAATTGAAACGAAACGGTTGTAACTTATCATTAGGTCCAGTTAACTACATAGGAACCTAACGTAATTCTACCAACATTTCATGGCATGTTGGTAGCATTACGATAGATTCAGGCTAAATTACATATAATTTATCCTGAAAATATAAACAAATGAATGCAGTTTTCAATATGTAGTTTTGTGACTAATGTATCAGCGACCTATCATCCTGAAATATTATTGACTATATAGATCTAATTACCAATATTAAAATGTGTAACGCGATGTGGTTTGATTCTCAATTTATTGGTCAACATATTATCTTTATTACCAACCTTTGTTTGTGTGACATTTAATTAATTTAAGCGCATATTTACGGTGAATATTCATGACTAACGAATTAAATATTATTAACAATCCTATTCAAATTTTGGCGGAAAATAACATTGACATATTTACAACATCATTAAACTAAAATGATTTTGACTAAAATCTCAGAAATTTCTCAAATCACTGAATGGCTATTACACTCATGGGGAAAATAAAGGCGTTAGCAACTAAAATGGCAAATAGAATTAGCTGAATTCGAGGCACGAGGCGAACGCGCTGCAGAAAATTCAATTATAGTGATTAGTTTCAACCTGCAACTCGGTTTTGTACTGAAAGTATCTACATTTTTCCAAAAGGAGATATTGTACTTTATGACAATGGAATAAGAGTTATATTTCTTGCACCTGCATTACATTGATGCGAATGCCAATCACGTGTTGCTTAACTTCTGGTTCCCACCTGAATTAATGGGGATAATGTTGAAAAGGAAATTAGGTTCACTTGGATTATTCTGCTGGAAAGAGAAAGTCACTTCATTCAAGATAGAATCTTGTATTTTAAAACATTTTTACAATAAACTTGAAATAAAAAAATTAAAATGCTCAAAAAATTTGCAATGTGAATTTATAACACAGATTCCTCTCTAGTGATATATTCAACTGTAATAAGCCTAATTTCAAAAAACGAATTGTAAAAATATTATTGACGATATGCAATTAATCTGGCAAACTCACACAAGGTTTGATTGGTTTTTTTTTCTAAGTGTTAAATCATCCAATGACATCTGCCGTCCTTGGGCGGGGCGAGAGAATGAATCAGACTTTTACTGACTAAAACCCACTCCTGTTCCTTCTTTGCCCTCGTTCCAGGTCCACGGGGCTCTCTTTCGCATCACCCATGGCCCCAGTAGGCTTCGACCCTGTTAGGCCCCTATGATTGCTGACATCTCCTTGAGGCGCGCGTGGAACACTACGCGCGGTCGACGACTTGGGCTCGGTCCGATTTTATTGAACTTTTTCTAATTAGTCCGTTCGAACATTACATAATAATACCATTTAGAAAGGGAAACCTATTATTGCTCATAAATTACTGTAAAGCACTTACTCTGTAACATACTTTGTGTATCACTGTCGGTTACTCAACTAAATAAAATATAATTAATATGGATCCACAGTAAAATATCCCAGAGTCATTTGTGAAGGAGAATTTCAAAACCCAAGTTTCACCCAGTCAGAAAACTAAAAAAACTGCTTAAAACCACTGGCTGTACCATCCAATCGTAAAATTAAATTGCAATGTAACAGCTGGTACAATCTTCCACCATTTTACTTGTATCTACTAAATATCTTTAATCCCTCCAAATAAAACCAACTTGAAGGATTATTTCGTGTTTATTGGCTGAAGTTTATTCTCGAGACATTTGGAACCATTTGTAACCGTAGTTGGTAGGCTTTGTTAAATGTTTATTAATGCTGATTAAGTTAACTTGGAACGTTGATACGTGTTACTGTGTTTCAGGATGGTTCCCAAAAATCAGGAAACGAGATGGCGAGATAAGTTTTTTTTTTAAACGTTGCCCTACACTAGGAATTACTGTAGCCCTGCCACGAGCTCTTATCGTGATCTATTTTACGACCTAAACTGAACTGTTAAAAGGGATGGAGCTATGTAGGGTTTATAGCTCGCATGCACGGCTGAAATTTTAATACGTCATGGTAAGGCGTCTGGGCTGTGTCGTGGGTGGGTGATACTTTGAAACCGAGAGACTGTCTCATTCATCTGGCCTAGTTTTTTCTTTACAATTTGATATTTTTATTTGCATATTTGTTTTCCCCGATCACTAAATGTATCAAAGGCACTCATTTGCGCCCAGTGACTTACGACACAAAATATATGGGTCGAAAACTAAACCAGATGAATGAGACATTCATCACAAAGACTGATGTAAACTCATATGCACAAGACACCTAGAAGGGGAGCAAATGTTTGTGGGCCATACAAATAACTAAGTAAATAAATAGTTGTCTACACTCCTTGTTTTTGTAGTATGAAAACATCCAATAACCCCTCCGGCTCTTGGTGGAGTGAGAGGGAGTATCAGACTTTTGACTAAACCCACCTGTGTTTTTTCAGTTGCACATTACGTTACAGAGCCACGATAACTCTTCGAAACAATCCTGCAGCCCTGGCAGGTATTGCCCCTCATTCAGTTTCTCTTAAAACAACAAAATTTCTCAGGCTAAAAAATAATTATTTTTCGACCTAAAAAGTATCGAATTATTTCTTAGCCTATAAAATAATATTTTTTTCTGCCGAAAATAATGACATTTTCTGTCTGAGAAAAAGGACAAAAAGTGGTTTTCTTTTTGTATATTTCGTAGTAATTTAGTCTGGTATTGCAATCCCGCTTAGAGTAAGCGTGTTTATTAATGCTCGTGCCTTCTCCGAAATTAGAAGAGTCATTTATATTATTATCTACTAGTATCTGTCAACAACCCTTTTGAATAGCCTGTTAGAACTGCTTCTCTTATTTAAACACACAATAAAGAGGAATAAAAAAAAAATACCTTTGTGTTGTCTATAATCTTATTTACAGTAGTGATCATAAAAAAGAAAAAAACATTATGTTTTTGATAAAATTTATCAAATATAATATATTTTCGCTACATAAAAAGAATATTTCATTACTAGCACTTTGCCAGCGACTTGAGTTATTTTAATGACCGTTTATATTATTTATTTTGATTAGAATTTGTGCCAAGTTTCAAGTTCATTAATCCATGAAATAAAAATCCTCCATACAATTTTTAAAACCCCTTGTTCTATTGAGGGTAGTTCTGAAAACAATTAATAACAATCTTTACTATTAAAGGGCGTGGACCAGATGGTTGCAAACCAACGTCCCAACCAAGGTGACCTTGCTAATTTAAATCCGTGTAGACAGCAGTTGTAATCCATGACCTTCAATGCCCTTGGTTTGGAGGCGCGTTTTCCCAACCACCGAACGTGTTGGCGCGTGGTTTACATCTATGTAGCCGCAATACAAACCAAACAAATAAACCAAGGTCACCTTGGTTGGAACGCTGGTTTGCAAACGTTTGGTCACCCCTTAACTTGGATAACTATTTGTGCTAACCTTCAAGTATTAGCACACAGAATTCGATTTTGCATACAAACGAAATTCCCCTTGAAGGTTTAATATCCAAAAACCCCTTCTTAGTGATCGCCTACGTCATAAAAGGCAGCATTGTGCAAAAATTTATGTTCTTAGTCCCAGTGGTTTTGGTTGTGCGTTGATATCAGTACGCAGTCAGTCAGTCAGTTTCTCCTTTTATATAAATATACTAGCTTCAGCCAGCGGCTCCGTCCGCGTGAATGTTGGTTATTGCAAAAACGGATAAATAGTAGCCTATGTCTATCCTTGGCGTTCAAGTTTCCTGCACACCAAATTTCATCAAAATCGGTATAGTAGTTTCTTTGAACAGTGGTCGCCGAGTGGTAATGTCCCCGACTTACGAGTAGTAGGTCGCGGGTTGCATTACTTTTTGTAATTTATTTCATCACCACTGCTCTTAAAACGGTGAAGGAAAACATCGTGAGGAAATCGACATTTCATAGAACCAAAAATTCGAAGACATCCACCAACCCTCACTGGGTCTGCGTGGTAGAGTATTTTAAGGTCCATTCCCTCTCCTAGAGAGGAGGCCTGAGTCCCAGCAGTGGGAATATTATAAGGCTGATTATGCTATGTTATGGTTACTTTACCATAACATAGCATAAAACCGCGAAAGCGTGACAGATAAACAGACAAACAGACACATTCACATTTATAATATTAGTATAGATATAGATTACTAGCTGTTACCCGCGACTTTGTCTGCGTCAAGTTAGTAAAAATGCACAAACGTAATTAATAATTCTGTGCTTGTGATTCGTGCTAAAAACATCTAATTCAAATAACGGAAATTAATTTCAGTAAATATATTATGTAAAATGTATTTCTTATGTCCAGATATATAATTTATTTTATTTATTTGGCTCACCAGTAATAGAATACTCGTTCATGATATACATCAAATAAATTACTTATCATCATCAATAAACAGAAACAGGCATGTTGAGGTCGAAGTAGTTGATAAACTGTGGTTCTGCCTACCCCTAAAAGGAAAAGGTGATAGTTTAAGTTTGTTTTTGGTTTATTCTATGATGAAACAACGCTGTATGATTTTAATATGATTGGTTCATTATAATAGACTAAAAGTGTATTAAATTAAACCGTTGTTTTCTTTTAACAACACTAAATAAATGTTATTTAACTTACGCTATAAAAAAAGTGGATAAAGTAGTTTTCAAAATGTTAAATGTTGCCAAAATGTATAAAGAGTCTGTACGGATCTTGTTCTGAGGTCAATACCCACAGTTTTTAGTGTCTGCACGTTTTACTTTTAGGAAGAAAATCATCAAATACTTTCCCCCGCTCTGGGTAAAGCGAGAGTTTGTGTCAGACTTTTACAGACTGAAACCGACCTGTGTTCCTTTAATTTGCTCTTAGTGTTCTAGAGCTACGGTAACTTGCACGCGGCAGCAAATCTTCCTTCTTTGAGGAAAAGAGAGGACGCTGTGGTGTCTTTCTAAAGACACCACAGCGTCCTCTCTTTTCGCCTGACGAAGATCTCTAGGGCCAATGCCTGCTAGAGCTATGAGATTTTTCGAAAGAATTACCTCCCATAAGAATTTGCCTCGATGATATTTCTCTGCAGACTTTTAGCCGGGTCCGTTATGCGACTTTGGCGGAGGTGAATTTCGAAGGAGCATAATCGGCTTCGGCCCATCTTCAGCTGGATAACGTGCACTGATAGTCCACTACTGCTAGCGATTATTAAAATACTACAGAGTAACCTACGATGTCATCTTGCTCCACAACTGTACTTATAAAGAATTTGTGAAAAAATTGTTGCAGTTTGATGTTGACTTACATCACGTCGAATTTGAAACAGAAACCTCTCGAAACACCCTAATACCCCCTCATTACTCCGTGTTTGAGACTCCACAAAATTATAAAATGACAGCGAACAAATGTCGCAACCAATTGGGGCTGTGACTGACTCTGGCATCCGTCAGAATGTTGTCCCAGTGTTGATCGCCACTCACTGACCACTCTTAAGGAGGTAACGTCCAGTTGTCGACTTAAGGCTGCAAGTAATGTAGGATACATCATACCTACGTAATCAAACTATCTTCAGGAACGTAAACCACGTCGGGGCCTTGTGTGAAATATGTCTTCATGGGTTTTTCATGAAATTCTTAATGATCTTCAATTTTTGGAATCTTTGAAATTAGGTACTTGTTCCAAACAGTAGGTTGTGGTCAAGTCCGAGGGAGAGACTACTTGAAGTACTGGTAACCTTCACGAACTGCTCAAGAAGCATCTTTCTGTGATTAAGTACCTACCTATATTTGCTGGTTTTTTGGGGGTCCTTCCGAAACATCTACGTTCGATGAAGACCTGCGTCAGACGGAAAGAGAGCCTTTTTAGACTTTCCTCAAAGAAGGTGTTTGCTGCCGCAATTGTGGCGTGCAAGTTACCATAGCCCTGGAACGCTAAGGGCAACTAAAGGAACACAGGTGGGTTTCAGTCAGTAAAAGTCTGGTACTACCTCTCGCTTTACCCAGAGCGGGGGAAGGTATTTGATGATTTCCTACCTAAAAGCAAAAGGTGCACACACTAAAAACTGTGGGTATCGACCTCAGTATCAACTCCGTGACTCAGACTATTTATACATTTTGGCAACTGAAAACTACTTTATCCACTTTTTTTTGATAGCCTACGTTAAATAACATATAGTTAGTGTTGTAAAAAAGATAATTCTACGTTAAAATATACTTTTAGTATATCTAATGAACCAATAATTTTAAATCATACAGCGTTGTTTTATCATAACATAAACCAGAAAGAAACATACATAAAACTTACTCCTGTTCCTTCTTTGCCATTGTTCCAGGGCCCGGGAATCTCTTTCGTATCACCCATGGCCCCAATAGGCTTCGACCTTGCTGGGCCCCTACGGTTGCTGACACCTCCTTGAGACGCGCGTGGAACACTACGCGCCGTCAACGACTTGGGCTCGGTCCGGACGGTTACCGGACGGACGGACGGTGAGCTACCCATTGCTCGCCGTCCACAAGCCCGCGCCTACGGTGGCCGGAAATCGGGATCGGAACCCCTCGGTTCGGATCGGCTGGGTCGCGAGGGTTATTGTCTCGCGCGTGCGGCCGCCTCCTTTGCTAGCATTACTGTTTCGCAGAAGGAGGCGACCGCGCCCAAGGCCCACCGCGCTTTACGCTATTACAAATCTTGTTATGATAAAATGACTGGACCTAACTGCGGTTTATTTTCGTAAATATTTTTGGCATTTACGAAGCAATTAATTAGAATTCAATATTTTTTATAAATAGGTCTAGAAACATTTGCTGATTTCGTGATAACGCCATCTATTGCTGAAAAGCTTAACCTTACCTTTATCACACACTGAGGCTCTACCACGAGCTCATAACGTGATCCATTTTATGACCTAAACCGGACTGTTAAAGGGATGGAGCTATATAGGGTGTATAGCTCCATCACTCTTTTTCGCTCGTACGTCTGACATTTTGACATTATCATGGTTAGGCCCCTGGCCACCTACCGAGCGATAGTTAAATAAATAGTTTGACAAATTTAATTCGTGTGTGTGCTATTCAAAGCCAGATGGCGTCACTGAGGCATAGGATGACAGTTTTTCTAAGACATTTTTTCTGATAGCCGCTCTATTGTATCTCTTTAGATCTCTTTGTAGACGTTTGAATGCATAACCGCTGTATTTCTGCCGCTGATGTAGAAACCAGACTGTCGATAAAAATAATAGTAAGAACGCAAAAATATGTAAAAATTTCTTGTTTACAGTAAAATAAAACAAAACTATCACAAAAAAGAAACTGAGTTTTGAACCACTATCCCCTTACGTGCCGATCTAATCCAGACACGACTGCACTATGGTGTTCGTTGATTAATGTGTAAAATAGGTGTTCTTATATAAACGTCATCATTGTCTGCTTAACCCTTTGTCGATGATAGCGTGATGATTTTCATCTCAGATATTAAATTTGTAGCTAAATGAAAAAAAGAAATATTATTTTCGTTTTTCCACTTAGATTTTATTACATGTTTGATTACTTTTTACAAAAATATGGAGTAAAAATGTCTAAGATGTGTTAAAAATATGCTAAAAGTCCTATTATTATTGTAATCGAAGTACCATCGCATATTATATACAAAAAAGACGACAAAATACTCACAAAAATTATTACTATAACTGGGGATCGAAGTCACGGCAAATCGTTAAAAACTGACATTTTGCAATATTGCTCACCCCCCATAGCAAATAGCGTGATAATTTATAGCCTATGTCCTTTCTCAAGCTCTATTCTATCTTTGTACCAAATTTCATCAAAATTGGTTCAGCGGTATAAGCGTGAAAGCGTAACAGACAGACAGACAGACAGACAGACAGACAGACAGACAGAGTTACTTTCGCATTTATAATATTAGTATGGATTTTTCATTCACATATTCTAGTCATGAATAATGAATATTTCTGAAAGGTTTAAATTAAAAAGAGATTTTAAAATATGGCGAAAACATTTGAAATTGGTATTTCAAAATGCATTCGCATCTGGGCTTTCTTCAGAGCACGTTACGTGGATCACTTATCAAGCTGAAGACATTCCCATTTCGCTGTGGGGTCATTAATCGTGGCGCAAGAGTTTGTGCAATCGAGTCGACGAGTTAATATGGTTCCATATTTCTCTGGCTGGCTAGTGCTTATTGCAATTTGGACGTACGTCCACGTTTATGTGTTACTTGGCTTTTATTTGGACGACAAAGCGAAATTGGAATCGCTTTTGAGTTATATTGAACGTGATTTATTACGGCAGTGAGTCTGGTGTAAGATTTTTATTTTAATGATGGTTTATTATATGTAATGGAAGCTATTATTTATGAAACTAAATATTTATTCCGCAGGGTAGCCAGCCTATCGGTATTTTACAGATTGCATTTTGGAGAGTGTGCGCGGGAATTGCATGACTTGATTCCGCCATCCTCCTCGTCCTCATCTATCCTTTCTACCATCGGACAACCCGACGTACGGCGAGTATCCACCCTAACGTTGTTGAAACTTCAACGGTCCGGACTAAGCGTTTCGCTTCGTCGTTTATACCGCGTACATCGAAGGACTGGAACAATTTGCCTGCTGCGGTCTTTCCGTCAAACTATAATTTAGGTGTCTTCAAGGGTAGAGTGAATAGGCTCTTAATAAACTAGTGCGCCTAACCATAAATGATTGCATCTCTGCTTACCATCAGGTGGGATCGCAGTCAAGCACTGGTTTATATCAATTAAAAAAAAAGTTCTGTATTTCAGTCGACAAAAACAGAAGCCTTATAGGATCACTTTGTGGTCCGTCTGTCCATTTGTTCCTCTGTCCGTCTATCAAGATCCTTTTTCCTAAGAACACCTGGAAGTATCAAACTAAAATTAATATCAAATAATCAAGTCTGCTACCTGCACTGCCTTGAAGCAGTGTAAAAATTCTAAATTAACGCAATCTAAAGACAAGGCCGTTTATGCCCAGCTATTGCACATATTTTGATACTCGCAAGGAAATCAAAATCTGTAGGGTACCAACTACTAATATCTACTTCTCGTTGACCAAAAATCTGTAATTTGGCACGAAGTATGTTCTCATAGCACTAATAAAGAAAGGACTCCGAAAACTGTAAATTAATGGTTACATCACAAAATAACAACAACTTGCCTGCTGCGGTCTTCCCGTCCCATTATAATTTAGGTGTCTTCAAGGCTAGATTTGATCAGCTCTTAATAAACTAGTGCGCCTCACCATCAACGATTGCATCACTACTTACCATCAGGTGGGATCGCAGTCAAGCACTGGTTTATATGAATTAAAAAAAAAAAAAAAACAATTTTGCGATGATGAAAAGACTTTTTGCGACGCGAAAAAAAATACCGAAATTCGTTTTGGTAATGCAACTATTTACATAAGTAAGTTTGTAGGGAACCCTCAGTGCACTAGTTCGACTCGCACATGACCAATTTTTTTTTCATCTACCACCCTACAGACTACCAGTTAAAAAAACGAGGGATAAAACACATCCATGAAATTCCCACGAGCGAATTTTTAGAAGGCCACATTTCTCATTTACTCGTAACATCACACATGTCATGAGCATACAATAAATAAGAAAACTTATTGGAGATCAATATGAAAATATCTCAACCTATTCCGAAAACTGCCAAATAGAACCCCTTTCGATGAAATAAAAATTCCGCCAACGAAATACGAGACAGCCTGTAACGCAAATACTTGGCACCACCTTGAGAATCCCGGGTGTGCAATGCAATCTAATTTGAAAGTCACCATTATTCGTAGCGCGCCATACCAAGTCACGTCGTCTTCTCCTCGACAGACTTCCATCTTTATTGATGTTCCGGTATCATATCTTTTATTGTCCTCCTTTGTCAACTGATAAGCATTTTTACGACTGTGATTTACTTCTTCCGTTTTATAACCCCCTGGTACATACAATAACATGTGAATTTTCTTTACGTCTAAACAAACAGATTTCTAATTAACATTACCAACTGAATTTACTTCGACATTGATTTCATAAACGCGAGTTTGAACTTATATAAATTAAACAGGCGTAATATCATATAATGTATCAAAAGATAAGGCTTTGTGGCGAGCAAATGTTAAGCATTGAGAAGCGTCACACATACGAACCATGCCGTACTTGTGAACAATCCATGCAGAATTACAACTTTACGTTAACATGCCCGAAAACTTTGCCCATTCAGATTTAAACTCTCCGCCCTCTAAATAGGACTTTAATTTTGTGTTTCCTAGTTTTCCAACTGTAAAATAATGTTGGCTGAATGACGTAATTTGCCTGTGGCAATTATAACAATCACTTTCATGAACTGTAGGCTTGTTTGCAAATTGTGTTCCGTAAATGTCTTGTTTCAAGTCCTTTGCTCTATATTTATGAGGGATTATAGATTTATGATGCAAAATCCTTAATATGTCGTGTTGTTAACTTTATCCATGAAATGTTGTGAAATGAGCTAGTAATTATTAGATTAGGTCGTTGGAATAAAAAATTTGACTATTTTTTATGGTTGGATAATGGTAAGATAAAAAAAAATCGTACAGATTTCCTGAGATTTCTCTGAAGCCTGATTTGTATGATTATTTGAAAAATAAACAGATCTGTTCTTAATTTAGTTTTCAGCACAATTACGGCACGGCAAAAACAAAATGCGTTGTATTGTAATTTGAAACAAAAAAAAATAGAACGTATTCATGACTATGTTGTTTGACTCCTGTGTTCTCAAGCATACTAATCTATATTTAGTCACAGTACGTTAAGTAATAGTTAAGTAACACTTACTTAAGTGCGGGGAAACCCACGTGTTAATATTAAATTCTATATCGGTATACCGAGACTGGCAGACAGCAGGTGATGTAAAGACGTGTTTATACTAAACTGTTACGCAGCTTCTACGTGTATGGAGTATAGTAAAGTTTCAAAATGTTGGTAAATATTAGAGTAGGAAAGCCTCGTGACTTCTACGCTTATTATAGAGAGAGTGGTTTATTATATGGTGCATGTCTGATGATGCTAAAACAGGACTGGAACAATTTGTCTGCTGCGGTCTTCTTGTCCGATTATAATTTAGGGGTCTTCAAGGTTACAGCGAATATGCTCTTAATAAATTAGTGCGCTTCACCATCAACGATTGCATCATTACTTACCAAGAGGTGGGATCGCAGTAAAAAAAAAAACGGAAAAACGGAACATCATTACATCATCATTGCGGGGCTCGGGCATGGTCTGCGTTTCTTGTGGCATAATGGGTCCCCGTCATGACCATTTGTGTGGTCATGACAGGATCTTGAGCCGCTTTGTCTGTTGGCCAATGCCTGCCAGGGCTTCAAGATTGTTCGAAAGAGTCACTGTGGTTCTGGTACGCAAAGGGTAACTGAAATAACACGGGTAGATTTTGGTCAGTAAAAATGTGACGCTCCCTCTTGCATGCTCACTCAGTGCGGGAGAAGCGATTTGATGATTTGCCACGCTCCGAAAAAGCATGCAGTCTTTTTACAATTAAAATGTCACACCTAAGTTATTATTATAAATAACTTTCGACTTTTCATATAATAATAATAATAATAAATTGTTTAATTTCGGACAAAAATAGAACCATTTTTGTTAGTAACTTACATGCTAAAACTTAAACACTAAGATTAGTAATTATAATTACAACAGACAACAATTAATTATAAATGAGTCATGTACATACGAGGCGGACAATAATTCCTCATATGCCCATCAATAGAAATTCACCATCAACGATTGCATCACTGCTTACCATCAGGTGGGATCGCAGTCAAGCATTAGTTATTTAAAAAAAAAGTTCTGCGGCAATGGAAGTTTTTGCGTTACAGTTAATAATTATGTTCATAGTTTACTAACCTTTTGTAGTTTCCGTTACTTTATATAACAAGAAGACTCCACAGGAAAAAGAATTAATATCATTTTTAAGGTCAAACTAATTTTTAGTGCCATCTATTACTGATTTTTCTTTAATAGACATATTCTATTGACTTTTGTATTGTATTCAGTAATTAGTATTGGGTAAAACCGAGAATCTTTAAGTCAAGAGTGAATAGGTTACTTCTAGGTAAGCGCGCTCCATCGTCGACCGCATCATCGCTTTCCTTCAAAATTGGCATGTACGCGTGCAAAACCCATGATTGTAATAAACTTTAAAAATTATAATTATACAATCCAATTTTAAATTAAAAAAAAAATGTTTTTGTTTTGTTTACATCGGAACGTTTATTTGAGGCACGAATAAACATTTTTTCTTTCTTTCTTCTTTTTAACCTTATAGATTGGCTAATATTCAAACCAGGGCACAAGTTATTCTTATGTGTATATAGTTATTCAACAAATAACTATAAACCCCTATTTTTATACAGTACAAAAAAATTGGGGCTTTATCCGTACCCGTTACTGATCATATTTTTGTAGTCAAAAGTAAAAAAAAAGAAATCCTAAAATAGTCCACGAAAAGTCGTAATTAGTAAAGTCATAATAGAATCAAATAATTCATAACTATAAGAAAATACTACGTGCAATGTTTTTCCATTTTGATTGTCGTTTATTCATTCATAATCAATAAATAGCCTGTACAATATTTCCATAAATTGAGTGACATTCTAGGATATAAACAAACTCTAATAAATTTTCTGTTTATAAATATTATTTTTTGATATTTTACTTAAATAATAACAAGACCTTTTCTAATAACCTCTTTAATTATTTGTACTAATTAAAAACTAGTGTTGTATAAACATTTATTCTTGTAGTAAAGTGGTAGCTATTTTTCATCAAAAATAAAAATTCATTCAGATCAAAAGCAAATGGCGTCGGGGCGAGCTCAGTTTGTCGGAACTCAAACCGCAGGCGGCTGAGTGCCTGCCACTGCTTGCCAGACAGACTGGCCAACGACTAGTTATAGAATGTAGACTGTACTTAATGAAACGTGCAACGAAATCACACTAATATTACGTCTTTAACTATGAAACTGCCGTTTTTTAAAATGTGTCACTTTGAAGTGATATCTTTGGATTGACTTGGAATTATAAGTTTAAATAAACTTTATATTAAAGGTACGTTATTCTTTTTCCGAAATTAGGTATTTATTGGATTCTTTGTGTTTTGTATTTTCTGTTATCGCAGTTCTTATAACCATGACAGCTAATAAAAAAACGATTTATTCATATTAAGAGTTCCAACGTAGAAACTATGCATTTCAAATGGTAAGCAATATCAATTACGTATATACCTACGACTTTCTTCTAACAAAAGAACTTTGTGCTCTTGGTTTAATAGCTTTCGTTTTGTAAATTTTGTCTTGTTGCCGCACTGACGAGAAAAGTTATTCGTGAGATAAAATTTCCTACGTGAAAGTTATTGAATCAAAAATAAACATCCCATTCATTAGCAGTTTTAAGTCCATATACATCATCAATATTGCATACCGCTTGAGACACATTGTTGCCACGGTAGAACTCTTATTACAAAATAATGCGATTTTTCTTATATTTCATACAAAAATTGTTACAAGTACTTTTTTATAGTTACAAGTACTGTAATATTACAGAAAATACAAAACACAAAGAAACCAATAAATACCTAATTTTGAAAAAAGAATAACGTATCTTTAATATTAAGTTCAAATAACTTAATCCAAGTCAATCTAAAGATCATCAATCACTTCAAAGTAACCCGTTTTAAAAAACGGCAATTACTAAAACCCCTATTATTATAAAGCCGAAAGTTTGTTTGATTGTTTGTTTGTTACTTCTTAACGCTTGAACGGCTAAACGGATTTCAATAACACTTGATTTACGGGTAAACTATGTCCTGAAATAGCACATATGATATTTATTTTATTTTATTTTATTGCAATCGAAAAAAAAAACAGTATTAACAACTAACAAAAACAACAAATTATGCAACTATTAACCAATTACATGTTTTTGCTTGATAGAGAAAAACTTATAAAAAGTTAATTACAATGATGGTAGGTATGCATTTTAACAATTCCACACAATCATGATATTACGTCTTGCAGTGCAAAATAAAACAGTTATCGAACCAATGTTTGGTAAGTATTCGATTAAATACACGCGGCTTAGTAGTGAATAAGTTCAGAAAAGTCAATCAAATTATCCTAGGTATGTTCCTTTGGGATAATTTTCTACTGTCACCCGAGCGAAGCCGCTGGCAGTAGCTAGTAAGGGTTAGATTTTTTTGAAAGTATTGGAATTAGACCACTTTTGGATATTTAGGACTATATTTAACCGGGACACCATGGCGGCGCGACCAGTCGCCGCTGCCAACAAAATGTATATAGCTCTATAGAGAGTTACTCACCTGCCCCCCTAGCCAAGTTACAATCGTATCGTTCGCGCTGAACGCTTCGAGTAGGCCACTCCCCCGATTCCTTTGTTCTGACCACGTGACTGAGCGTGGAGATGACGTCAGAACAAAGGAATCGGAGGCGTGGCCTACTCGAGGCGTTCTTTTATTTAATTTATTTTTATCGTCCTCATGTACCTACAGTATTTAATTCACGAAACACCGAATCATTACTATTATTGAACGTAAAACATTATACGGTGGTAGGCCATAGCATCGGCTGCCGGCTTAAGAGTTACCACCCACCGGACAAAGCCATGCCGTCAAGCGACTCGTCGTGTTCTGGCGTGATGTCTGGTGAAGCCGTATGGTCCACCATACGGGTGAAAAAGCGTGCAAAAAGGCTAATTAGTGATCCAGATCTGATTATGTCCAATCTACAAAGCCTTCAGCACAGGCGTAGGGCAGCCAGTCTTTCGGTGTTTTACATGCATTTTGGAGAGTGTGCGCAGGAATTGCATAACTTGATTTCACTATCTCATTTCTAACATCGGACAACCCTACGAACGGTGAATTACGAGACGTATAACGAGAACTTACGTTGTTGAAACCTCTACGGTCTGGACCAAGCGTTTCGCCTCGTCGTTTATACCGCGTACATCGAGGGACTGGAACAGCCTGCTGCGGTCTTCCCATCTGATTATAATTTTGGTGTTTTCAAGGCTAGAGCGAATATGCTCTTATTAAATAAGCGCGCTTAATAGGCTTAATAGCCTGTAATCGTTGATGGTCAGGCGCAATAATTTATTTAAGATAAATTTGTGCGCCTCACTATCAACGATTGCATCACTACTTACCATCAGATGGGATCGCAGTCAAGCACTAGTTTATAACAATAAAAAAAAATACATTAGTTCGTGCACTATACTAATAATAAGGCTGACCACACAAATAAATAAATTAACCTCTTATAGGAAATCTTTAAGTAGAATTTCGCTTTCCTGCTGTTTCATTTAGCAAATCCACCATACACAGTCGATTGAGTCCATTACCATTTTCCTTCCCAAGAAGAGGAGGAAAAAAATACAAATTCACATTACAATGCAGCTTTTATACGGAAATTCATTTCAATAATTTCATAAAACTGCGGCATGGAAATGGCGCAACGTAATGAAACCGTTCGTGTTCCATTTCAGAATAACCAGCTTGGTTAGTAAGGATGATTTTCTACCGGAGAGGTGCGAGGTAGCGAGGCGGTGTGCGAAGAGAAATCGACTAATTAGCTTAGCTTTGGTGGAACGGAGTGAGATTTGTACATTAATATAGCATAAGGTATATGTGAGGGATGTGAACGAGAAATGTGTGCGGCGTACGCAAACGGGGAAAGGGTGTGTATCTTACCACATAGCACGGTGCCGGCAGATAGCTGAAGTTTCATGGCTTCGTTACGCATCCCCCCATGGTGTAAGTTTATCTTATCTTATCTTATAGTGGGGCTGGCCCTAGACCAGAGCACTTAGACCCTTCTGGATCTTTTGTGCTAATTCCCCTCCCTTCTACTCAACCCCCAGCCCTCCGTGTACCTTCTTCATGAGTCCCAGTATGGCCTTGATGGGGCTGAGCCTGTAGTCCTCTGGTTTTGGAAATGGTTGACTCAGATACTCTAGTCTTTTGGAGCCTAGTGCTGCACAGTCGCACAGTAAGTGTAGCATATTCTCCTCTGCCTCTCCACAGATCCTGCAAGTCGGGTCGCTTTGTGTAAGACACTTGCACAGTTTTGATGGAAACAATTATACATTGTCGCGGCACCGCATCGCTCAAGCTTCCAGCACAGTTTTGGTTAAAAGGCACGCTAACCAGCTCAGTTTCATTATCATCATTTCAGCCGAAAGACGTCCACTGCTGGACATAGGCCTCCCCCAAGTGTCACCACAATGAATGGCCCTGTGCGTCTCGCATCCATCGGACTCCCACAACCGTTAATACTAAGTCATCGGTCCACCTGGTAGCCAGCCTTCCAACGCTACGTCTTCCGGTACGTGGTTGCCATTTCAGAACCTTTCGGCCCCAACGGCCAATGTGTCCTGCCCATTGCCACTTAAGTGCTATGTCGGTGACCTTGGTTCTCCTGCGGATATCCTCATTCCTGATTCGATCACGCAAGGAAACTCCGAGCATAGCCCTTTCCATTGCCTTGGGTGACTTTAAGTCTTCTGATGAGGCCCATTGTAAGCGACTACTTTTCAGAACCATATGTCATCACTGGCAATACGCAAGCTCAGTTTGTAACACCCTAATGAGTACCTACTTTTATTATTCGTTGACTAGTTCTAGCAGTTTCAGAGTAGTCACTGAAATTGTAAGAAATCGGGTTATATTAGGAACATTATACTAGCGATTAAATCTGTAGACTCAAATTATAACAAATTAATATTTATCCTTGTAAACAACGTATTTTCTTGGTAACAAATATTTATGATTTTGATTTTCTTCTAACAGCTGAGTACCGGGCTGGGCCGGGATGAGTATTGGGCGTTGTTTCGAGGGTAGGTACATCCGTGGTAAAAATATTACAAAAAATATAATAACGTCGATACCTCCTACGCATAAAGTCATCCCTGGTTCGGGCTATGGTCCGGAGCGAGGAGGAATGGCAGGCGATCGCCTCCTTCTGCGAAGCGGTAATGCTAACGAAGGAGGAGGCTGCACGCGTGAGGGAACGAAGGTCCTCGCGCCTTAGCCGCCGTAATTCCGACCCCAACTACCAGCCACGGTAGGTGCGGGCTTGCCGACGTCGAGCAATGGGTAGCTCGCCGTCCGGCCGTTTGGTAATTAACCGGACCGAGCCCAGTCGTCTACAGCTCGTAGTGATCCACGCGCTCCTCAAAGATATGTCAGCAAACCGCAGGAGCTCAGCAGGGCCGATGCCCTCTAGCTAGGACCGCGGGGAATTTCTGAAAAGGAAACCCGTAGTCCTAGAACGCAAAGGGTAATTGAAGGACACAGGTGTGGTTTTAGTCAGTAAAAGTCTGACATATCCTACTTCACCTAGAGCGCGAGAAATCATTGGATGATTTCCCACCTTAAAAAAAAGCATAAAGTCATAACATATTTTTAGATTCGAATTGTAATAAAAATAGAACAATATTATAAATTATTGTTATATCCAGTACCTTAAACTTATATTGATTGTATAATGCAAAAACATCGATTAAAAGTGTTTCACAAAATACTTAAATCATTAACAGTTACAAAAAACAAATCTCCTAAAAAAATGTACTTTTTGCCTTACGACCTTACGCGTAGAAAGAATCGACGTATTTATAACAAAAAGGAACAAACATGTACCTCCTTCGAATATTTATAATGGATACTAGACTCAAAAGAACAAAAAGAAAAAAAAGGAAAAAGAGAAAAGAGACTCTTCAAAAGAACAAAATTGTATCTCTTTTCAAATATCTAATCTGAAACATATCTGTTAAATTAATCAAAATAAGTTCAGTAGTTTCGACGTGAAAGTGTAACAAACAGACATAGTTACTTGAATATTTATTCATACGGATTTTCAGTCCAGTTTCATCTTCTAATCGAAAAAAATAATCACAGGCCTTAATAAGGATCTTTTATTAACGAAATATAGAAAGGAAAGATATACAATATACATGTTAGCACATAATTACATAACATTGTTGCCGTTATTCTCATTTCCGCTACGATCCATCATCGCTCACTGAAGTATACAGAGCTGTTTTCATAAGGCCACATTTCGGAAGCTATTTGACTATTGTTATTAAAAAAAAACACAGATTCATGAACGCCTTGTCTTCGATAAATAAACTCTTGATTAATTCGCAATAAACAAAATCTATATATGGTATGGTCATGTGAAGAGGAGAGATGAAACGCATGTTACTAAAAGAGTTATGAATTTACATGTGGATGGATGGAGAGGGAGAGGGAGACCAAAGAAAAGATGGATGGATTGTGTGAAGAGTGATATGAAAGAAAAGGAAGTTAGTGATAGTATGACGAGTGACAGGGCAGAATGGAAGAAAAAAACGTGTTGCGCCGACCCCAAATAACACGGGACAAGGGCAGGAAGATGATGATGATGATGATGAAACAAAATCTATATATACCTACTTCTTACCGAATTGTGTCTATAGATCTAGCGATATTTATTTATGTTTCTTTTATATCTCAAGGTTACTTAAAGTGACGATAGAATAGAATAAACAAAAAACGTTCCCTATTTTTTTCTGTCTTTTATTTTTTCTTTCTTTTCTTTTTTGTGTGTTTTTTTTATATAGCAAATAGCCAAAATAATCAGCGCTATATAAAATTGCTAATTACAAGAAGAGCTATTAAATAGAACTCAACATTCACATGCAAAATTATAAGACCTATTATGCTTATATAAAGCATGGTCTTATAATGTTCCCACTACTGGGAATAACACTATCGGGAATGGGCCGTAATCGACGCGGTCCCAGTGCGGATTGCTAGATGTCACATATATTAT
This sequence comes from Mythimna impura, assembly GCA_905147345.3. Taxonomy (NCBI): domain Eukaryota; kingdom Metazoa; phylum Arthropoda; class Insecta; order Lepidoptera; family Noctuidae; genus Mythimna; species Mythimna impura. The sequence goes on along the minus strand of LR990347.1, from coordinate 8,603,963 downwards.
GTGTTCGAATTTCGGTCAAACCTTTTTCTAATTATTATTATATTATAATTATATTTTGACAGGCCTGTTCGTCTAGAGGTCAGTGGCCCTGACTGCTATGCTAGAGGTCGTGGGTTCGATTCCCACCCAGTACAAATGTTTTTGTGATGAGCACGATCTTGTTCTGTGTCTGGGTGTAATTTATCTATAATATGTATGTATTTACAAACATATAAGTATGCTTATCAGTTGTCTAGTACTCACACTACAAGCTCTGCTTAGTTTGGGACTAGATGACGTTGTGTGAAAGTTGTGGAATATTATTATATTATTAATTATGTAGAGGTCGACTTCCAGTCAAATTGAATGCAGCGGTATAGGTATTTTACATGGAGTGATTGTCTATCTGACCCACACAATCCAGTAATTGGGTAACGTGTTACCCAATTACTGGATTGTGTCTGACGTCAGTTTAGCCTAGGGGTATCGTGATAGTAAATTGATGTCAGAGATCCTGGGCGCTAACTATCTGTATCGACCGTCAACGAAATACAAATGATAGCCAGGATCGATGGCTTAATGTGCCTTCCGAGGTTTTTGTCAATCATTACAGTGACGTTTTGCTGGACTTAGATTGTCGCCAACAGAAGATACGGAGGAGCATACGGTGAAGGTGTGCCCCGTTTGGGCGGAGCATCACCGTGTTTTCGTGGAGGCGATCGGTAACAGCGACTTCTCGCGCCAGGCTCTGTTTCAGGGCATGGTCTGGAGCAAGAGGGAATGGCTGGCGGTCGTATCCTTCTGCGAAGCAGTAATGCTAGCGAAGGAACATACTGATAGCCGCCGTAACCCCGACCCCTACGACCAGCTACGGTAGGCGAGGCTTGCGGATGACGAGTAATTTGTAGCTTGTCGTCCGGCCGTCTGGTAACCATCCAGACTGAGCATAAATCACCTCAAAGAGATGTCAGCAAACCGTACGTTTAGTTGCCCTTTAATTGTATCAATTCCAAAGCAGAAACCAAGTCACTTTCAAAATAGACTTTCAAGCATTTTAATGCCTCTCTCTCTCTCCATCTGCATTCCGAAACGAATCACCATTTGCGGATCATTAATAAGCCACCACAATCAACAATGAGACGTATCTGATCTTGATTTGGGTATCCGAGAAAATTCAATAAAAAATTCAAATCTTTGCTGTGGAGGCATCGGTGACCCTTCTCAAAAGCTAATGGACGTTAATATTAACTAGAAATCCTAAGGATTTGATTGTCTAGCTGATGTTTTGCTTGTTTCTGTACTAAATGCTGGCTCTAGATTAATTTGAATTTGATTTGATTCGTTCATGTGTAAATACTCAATAGGTACATGATGTTAGCCGAACTTTAGCGGTTACCTACTAATTGATTATTCCTTTAGTACTTAGGTAAGCGTTATGTATAAATTCTGGTTGGTTTATAATGTGCCTATATTATGTACTAGCTTTTACCCTCTATTTCATCTGCGTATTTGTCGATTTTGCAAACGCAAATCTAGATAAAAGTAGCCTATGTGATAAAAATAGCCTTGGGGTTCAAGCTTACTCTGAACCGAATTACATTAAAATCTATTCCAGTACATTATTCGTGAAAGCATGACAAACAGACAGAGTTACTTTCACATTTATAATATTAGTATGAATTAAATGCGTGTATTCTTTGAAACGAGCATGTCACGATGATAATACTCGTATAATAACTGCCAATGAGTCATTTACTGAATTGAAATCAATAAGAGAAATGAAAAAATTATATGAATTTAAATAAATGTTCAGAATTTTTACTTCTGGCCTAGCAGGAAGTTAGGAACTAAACTCATTTATGTATTGTGTTTTAGTAGGTAGGTTAATTTATTGAAATGCTTATCTATGCTCGATTTAAAAAGTGTCGATTTTAGATTTTATGGTTTTGTCATCCAACTTATTGTGCTAAATCAATTTATTTATCATAATATAACTAATACATTAATATGCTTATTAATTTGTTAGCAATACACCACAGACTAGCCCCTGTATTATTATAGTCCTTTCGATCCATCCTAAGGTTGTCTGGTAGATATCGCTGTCAGCGATAAGACCGCCATTGTACCCATAGTGTTAATTTTTTTGGTGTACAATAAAGTTTATTCTATTCTATTCTCAGGAACTGAAATGCAAACCAACAAATCAGTAAAAGAACAAGCCACTGACGTACTTGATCTATCAAAATCTACTACAGAACAACAATAATTGACGTAGTATTCAAATCTGACAAGTGCAGCTCACACACAAAGACAAATTAGCTCTTGCGGTTCAATGTCCTGGACCGACCAGTTACCACATAGGCACGTACATAGGTAGAACCGAGGTTGGTAATACACTCGCTTATGTATCAGTACAGGCACAAGAGTAGATTTGTTACAGAGGCCGATGTTTGAGAAGTCGTCGCAATACGATAGGTGATATTTGGATTGGCATGGCATTTGCATACATATAAAGCTTACCAAGTGGATTTAGTCCACTGTCTATCCTAAATTTGTTCTTCATGATTCAGACCTCCTCGTGTGTCCTTTACCACACATGTCTGTGACAATTTATAGCTACCTGTCCTTCGAGTGCACACAGACTTCCACATTCATATTTACAATACGAGTAGCATGTCATATTGGGCTCCAGAAATGTTCATTACCAAGGCCTTGGACCGCAAAGGGCAACTGAAGCAACACAGGTTGGTATAAGTCTGTAAAAATCTGACACTGCCTCTCGCTTTCCCCATTGCGGGAAGAGTTCTTTGATGGATTCAGATGACAGAAAAGTAAGATGTCATATTCGTGTTTTGGAAACAGCTCAATCATACAATTTTCAACTTTATAAGCCTATATGCCTTTTTTTAGGTGCCTGGTATTCCTATCGTATCATGTTCGAAGTTTAGCCTCTGTCTGTTATTTATTCCCAAGTCACAGGTGCACAAATGAATCAGTAGCCGCGGTCACCGTGCGGCGTCGATCAATTTCGTGCAGGTTGCATTTCCAATAGTGCAACCGGAATATCATAGTGTGCCTATTTTGATTTAGCGTTCGGTGTAGTGGCCTGGTATTGTGTTCAGTCAAGTTGGGTCTGTTTTGGTGGAAAGATAAAGTGCCAATCAGTGTTTGGTACTAGTAAATTTTGGGGATTTTTGTTAGCAAGCATCAAAATTATTAGTGCCGATTCCTATTATGAAATTAAAAAGCAAATAGTCAACGATTCATCCCATTTTTATTGGAATAGAGGCCAAGTTTTACTATCTTATACATCAGTCAAAGGACCATTCAATGTGTCTACAAGTAACTTGCCCGGTTTCATCAATACATATCGAACTTCCCTCAATTTATTCAACTGATTGAGTGGATAAGATCTGAAAACTTAAACTGATTTTTCTTGTTTTTCCAATTCTACGTTAAAATATCAAGTAGGTTCATACTACTCATTGGGCGCTTTTTCAGGAAATTCAACATTCTTACGGTGAACAGCTTCCTTTGTTCCCAAAAATAAAGATAAGAACCCACAAAACTCAGCTAGAACTAAACTGGCTACTAAATTTTCATTTCTGGTAAGCGCCAAGGACTGGGCGGACACTCTACTTGGATGAAAGCATTACAGTTTTAAAACAATCGTTTGCTGAAGTCAATATAATGTAGTACATTTTTCACTGTCACTTTTACAGTGGATTGTGCATTCGTAAATCACCCTTACGTAACAACACGCTTGATACAAAAAGTGGGAATGAAACAAATGTACTTCTGCAGCGCCGCGACAGGAGCGCTAAGCGCTTGAGGAATTTTCCAACTGGTTACGCTTCGCATTCGTTGAGAGTGTTTACGACAGATGCAATGAATATTTAAGATTATTTTGAAATCAGTCCGTGTAGATGGTTCTGTATTTTGCGGTAGTTCGATCGGAAATTATATGAGTATTTTGGAGTAAGTAGTTGTACATGAAACTTCTGACTTTGTTGTAGTTAACACAAAAGTATTGCATCTGTGTAATCATGTTTATCTTTGTAACCATGCTTCTCCATGTTTACATAAACTTTCACTTGCCCTTGTACCAATTCATTTGGGCACCAGATGTTTTCTTTTTCAATACTTACCTCTTTAAACTTATCTCTATTTCGACGGGTGAAAAAAGGTATGTACAATTTGGCGATTTTCGAATTTTGGAAATTGCAATAACTTAATAAAAATATTATACACGAAAAAAAAAATAGATGCGTTGCCTTATTTTTTTATGATATATTTAGATATCGCAGCAGGCAGGCACTTATTAGCAAGTCAGGCACCTGCTGCGCGCTTCACCATCAACTTTGCATTGCATATCTGCCTACTATTCAGGTCACAGGATCGCAGTCAAGCCCTAGTTTAAATCAAATAACAAAAGTTACCTTGAATATCTCTCTTTCCTATCACTTTCAACAGTCTTCATGTGTTTTTTAGGGTTCCGTACCTCAAAAGGAAAAAACGGACCCCTTATAGAATCACTTTGTTGTCCGTCCGTCAGTCTGTCTGTCTATCTGTCAAAACCCTTTATCTCGAGAACGTAGAGGTATTGAGTTGAAATTAAAACCATATACTCAGGTCTGTGATCCCTTGAAGCTGTGAAAAAAACAAACTTGTAAAATTGTAAATTTGTAGTTATGTCACAATAAAAAAAATGCGATTCTGTAAAATCTTCGTAACTCAACTCGGGAATTGTACTGTTTTCATAGGTTAGTTTGTACGAAACCCTCAGTGCGTGAGTCCGACTCACACTTGCCCGGTTTTTACTTATCTTCTACGTTTCGAATCTCACAACATTATATTTTTTACAACCGTTAAAAAAGAAATCAACCGTTCTCAAGTCAGACTACAAAATCCTTTAAAGATTTCAAGTCTTAGGTTTTTTCTTGTCTCGGTAATAAATTACCGAAGTAATCCTTAAAACTGTCTAGTTGTAGGTTCCTACCCACACTACCAATGTTTTGGTATAACGATCTTACTAACGTAATAGTCTAGCATTTAATTGGACGTTTACATGTTATCAGTAATTGACTCATTATTTTAGAAATAGAACAGAACTTAGCTTTGTTAGTTTTAATCAAAGTCCTTGTAAAGTTAGAGGTGATTGGACTCTTTTTTTACTGTCTATTTCATATTGTTTTCACGCTTGCAATATTTCTCACGTTGACTTCGAATCCACCTAATTAAGCAGTGATGCAATCGTTGATAGTGAAGCGCACTAGTTTATTAATAGACTGTTCTCAATAGCTTTGAAGAAGCCTAAATTATAATCGGACGTGAAGACCACAGCAGGCAAATTGTTTCAATCCTTCGATATACGCTGTATAAACAACGTGATGAAATACTTAGTCTGGATCGTAGAGGTGTCAACAATGTAAGAGTAGACACTCGCCTTACGTCGGGTTGTCCGATGGTAGAAAGGTGATGGTAGAATTAAGTCATGTGTAAGTGAATTTTCTCCCACTGAATAAGCTTAAGTGTGTCATACATACACCTGCGCCTTTGTCGGTGAGGGCAGGCAGAAACTGCAGTACGCTTCTTGCTTCGATTCTTACATACTTCTTTTCCTTTATTTATGCTAATAGTAGATATCTAGTCATACACGCACGTCAATTTTGACTGGCCTGTTGGTCTAGTGGTTAGTGGCCCTGACTGCTATGCCGGAGGGTGTGGGTTCGATTCCCACCCAGGACAAATGTTTGTATGATGAGCATGATCATTTTTTCTGTGTCTGGGTATAATTTATCTATAATATGTATGAATTTAGAAATATCTAAGCTCTGCTTAGCTTGGGACTAGACAGCGTTGTGTGATATTTGTGGAATATTATATTATATTATATTAATTGTAAAAACTACTCACCAGGCTTTTCTGAAGAACGTCATCAATAAGACCTGAGCGTACACATCATTCCAGGGTGTTATCCTTCTAGCGTCTCCATTCATGTCTTCATCCCTAGTATTGTAGTCCTTTAACTAGCTGTCACCTACGATTTCACTCGCAATTTTGGTTACTGCCCCACTCCCGTCAGTGGTGTTTTAATTATAGCTTATGTAGGGTGACTGGCAATTAGTGTACGATACTTAAACACGTGATTGTGCTCATGATAACCAACAACTTTTACTATGGGAACAAACCTGAAATCGCGAAAAAAAAATCAGCTGTTCAGTACATTTATGTTTGCCTTATGTACTGAACAGCTGATATTTTTTTCGCGATTTCGGCTTTGCTCCCATAATAAAAATTGTTTGTTATGATGAGCACAATCACGTGTTTAAGTATCGTACACTAATTGCCAGTCACCCTATATACCTATAGACTTTCATAATAAATGGGCTACCCAACACTAAAAGATTTTTTCAATTCGAACCAGTATATCCTGAGATTAGCACGTTCAAGTAACTTAGTAAACAGAACCTTCAGCTTTATAATTATTAGTATAGAAATTTAATTTGACTGGCCTGTTGGTCTAGCGGTTAGTGGCCCTGACTGCTATGCCAGAGGTCATGGGTTCGATTCCCACCCAGAAAAAATATTTGTGTGATGAGCACGATCATTTGTTCTGTGCCTGCGTGTAATTTATCTGTAATTGTATGTATTTAGAAATATATAACTATGTTTATCAATTGTCTAGTACTCATGACACAAGCTCTGCTTAGCTTGGGACTAGACAGCGTTGTGTGATAGTTGTAGAATATTAATATTATTATAATTACCTTACCAATACACATACAAGTCTTGCTGTATTTCATCTATCGGAAATTATCTGAAGCTATTTAATAATAAACAGAGAGAACAGACTTCAATAACACTACATTTATTTTTCATTAAAATGCTCAAAGGACCACGTGTCTACGTCAGACGTCACTGCCAAAAGGCCAGACTCCTCTTTGCAAAGGATTTGAATCCACTAGAACCATCACACATCGTATTTTATTGATCAAAGAATGTCGGTTACTAGTCCAACGGTTGATTGATTTCCACTCACAGTAACAGTGAAATTGTAACAGAATGAAATTTAATAGGAGCCGACTTTCCAGTTGTCCATCGTATCGACGTTTCTGTGTGCCTGTTAATGGATGTAACAAATGATTCGCTCTTTTGTTTTTTAAATTGAATGGATTCTTGATTACATTGGGTAGTAGCTTATCTTTACGCTTCGTTTCGTTTTTGGGGCGTACAGAACTGTGGTTGTTATTTATTATCTTGATGTTTTTTATTGTTTACTAGCAGTTTTTGGTGAGTGCTTTATTTTTATAGGCGTATGGTGCGGCTTTCAGATTGATAGTTTGAGTTTCCAAAAAAACCGGGCAAGTGTGAGTCGGACTCGCGCATTGAGGGTTCCGTACAACTTAAACCTATGAAAACAGTTCAATTCCCGAATTGAGTTACAAAGATTTTTCCGAATTGCAAAAAAGTTTTTTTTTTGTGCCTTAACTACAAATTTACAGTTTTTAGAATTTTTCCTTTACTTGTGCCTAGACCTTGCTTCATGCCAAATTTCAGGATTCTAGGTCAACGGGAAGTACCCTATGAATTTTGATTCCCTTTAGGGTGTTGAAATACACGTTTTAAGCGACTTAGACGGCCGTATCTTTTTTTTCGTTAACTTAGAAATTTGATTTTTTCACAGCTTCAAGGAACTGCAGACCTGAGTTTAATTTCAACTCGATACCTCCACACAGGTTTTAATTTCAACTCGATACCTCCACACGTCCCTGACATAAAGGGTCTTGCCAGACAGACAGACATACAGACAGACAGACGGAAAACAAAGTGATCCTATAAGTGTTCAATTTTTTCCTTTTGTACCTCAACTCTAAAAATGGACTAAACAATACGGTGGAAAAAAGTTATTAGTCCTAATCTAAATCTTAACTATTACATTTTACTCTGTATCACACTAACACTATAAAGGCGAAAGTTTGTAATTTTGTATGTATGTGGTATGCGTGTTTGAGTATGTTTGTAACTCTGTTACGCTCTAACGGCTGAACGGATTTCGATATTACTTGGTATACGTCGATTTTCCATCAGGTAAGATAGCGGTCAAGCGTGCACCTATCAAGAAAAAAAAAAATACGGGTAGACCATTTCCTAAAACAGTTCATGAGTTTATTTTGAACCGACTTCCAAAAAAGGAGGAGGTTGGTTGGCTTGTTTTTTTTGTATCCAGAGAGTATATTTTCTTGGGATGATTTTCTACTTTAACCCGACCGAAGCTGCCGACAGAAACTAATTTAATATATAGCAAAAATCTCAGCTGTAATTTTATTAACACTGGAACCACCACCCACTAAACACCACCACACCACACCACTGGCTACTAAATTGGTGTTCTGTGAATATACTTTCTTAATTAATTTTCAAAAGTGAGGATTCCTGTCATAACCATTTCTTTTATTTATTTTCACAAAATTTATAGTGATTTGATAATTAGAAAGGCCAGTTTCATACAACTAAATAATATAAAAGGGTTTTCTTCCAGTACACCTTTAAGTGATTGATAGAAATCGCATTCAAGGGTTGATTCCAGTGTAGAATATAAAATATGTACATAAGTAATGAAATAGTCTCATACATAAAAATATATTATACATACTAATAGATTCGAAGACATCTAGAAAAGGGTGTCGTGGTGGGGAAAGTGTGACCCACGTGGTGGATTTTACTGCCCATTTTCTGTCCAAGAGAGGAGGCCTGAGTCTTAGCAGTGAGATCATAAGGCTGATAATGGTTTCTTTTAAGATATTGTTCAAAGTCATACAAAGTGAGCCTTCTCGTATGCCCGTATTAAGTTAGCTTTAAGATTACGCTCTGGACACTTTCCATCGGCAAAATTTGAATATCTTATGGGAAAAAATACATCACCCAATTGTGTAATATGCAATAAAATTGAAGATATTCTCCACTTACTGATGGATTGTGTAAGAAACAAAGACGAGAGAGAATCATTAATTAAAGAGTTTAAACTGAATTTCCTAGATATTGGATTAATACGAACTATTTTGGCAAGTCCTAAATCGCTGTTGGCAAAAAGACTAAGTAGTTTAGCAGAGATAACTAATTGATGATTCTCTCTCACTCAAAGTAATTATTTAGTTAGTGTAACTAGAACTAAGAGCTTACGATTTGGTTGGCGTATCCATGTGGATAAAAACGCCGAATTCAATAAATTAAAAAAAAATGATATTGTTTGAAATAATTTAGCAAAGTGAACCCAAAGAAGAGTCGTACTCGTCCTAGCCAAAATCATTTTGTACCTTTCTCTGAGTGATATAAAGAGCGTAAATAAAATATCATTGTTCTTCATTGTTATCATTAGAAATAATTTTACAAGGATTGTTAAACAGAGTGGAATTTTCCATTTCATATAAGAAGCAGGGTACCGTGTTTATTCTGCCTTAAAGATATTTATGTAATTAGTAAATAATTTTGGAGCTTAAATTCATTTTGCTGTTAATAATTTCCAGTCGAATAGGTCACAATTCTATTTAATTTCATAACTCACTCACACCTCGTCTTAGACTTAGACTTTTGTAAAATTTCACGATATACTGCATTCCTGTCGCTGTGAAGAGGTGAACGATGCGGCACTTTATCGCACATACCGGGGTGTGACCGCATGCCGGTCGCACTTTCTGCGAACTAGGGTGTATTAAAATTGTCTAGGGAATCCTAATGGATGCTGACTGTCCGGGGACGACGAGAGGTTATGCTGGAATCCTAGACCTACAGACTAGAAACACCTACCTAGTTTCTAATTCCATGAGATCAATGTGCAAGTTTATTATTACCAAAGTATTGTGAGGATTAGTCCTGGCTCGTGGTTACGTCTTCTTAGATCTGGTGTTTATGTAGACAAACTTAGAGCACAGTATTTCAGTGCTTTATATTTTTGGCATCACTGTTACAATACAATAGTCTATCAAAAACTCACTTAAAACAATTAAATTATTTTCCTTACTATTTCGAATCCTATTCTTTTGGACAACCCCTTCAAAGTACATATATATTCGTACTACTATCCCGCACGCTAACAAGGTACGTACCTATATCATGTAATCTCCTTCAATATCACAACAGTACCATTTACCAGTCAACCTTCAATGAAGAGTGAATAGGCATCTTCTAAGCTCGCTCCTTCTATCATAGACCTCATTCATTGCATTCTATGTTCAATGTTCTGAGCTGGCTCATCTCGATATAAAAAAAACATTTCACATACTCTACTCAAGACCAATATTTCAAAGCATCTGACTTACCAGAGCTAAGACTCTTAATAATAACAAAAAGTACGTTCGGTACACCCTGGTTATTGGCGTAAGTGTTATTGAAGTGATGAACCCCACTAGTTTATAAATATTGTAATGGTTTATGACATTTATATAATTGCTTGAACCAATTTTATTTTAAAGGTGTAAAACTAAAATCTAAGGCTAAATTGCATTGAAACGATGCAAGTAACTCGATCCATCTATTGGCTACTCAGATAGTACTACTCTATTGAGCCAATGGTGGTACCTTCAGTCGAGCGCGCTCAATCGTTAGCATCTGAAACCAGTTGACCCGAACGACGATCTATTCTTGTGAGATCAAATACTGTCTCGGACCGAGCGTGTTCGTTGTCAATGAGGCTTAAGGTGTGTGGTTTGTGGCTACATCGAGGGTCCTTTGGCCAATAGGCGTCTTGCTCGATAGCGTCGTAAAAGATTTCTGAGAAAACATTATCGGCTGGATCAACAACAGGTATTTAAATATCACTCAGGCCACCATCCCCCTAGCATTTTAAGAGCGTTGGCGTTTCTCCAACGTCTGCGCAGCGCCAATGTTGCGCAGACACGACGTTAACGTCGCGAGTTTCTAGTGATAATGCAAGTGTAGGTACGCAAGAAACTTGCTATGTTGACGTCGTGTCTCTCAGATCAGATTTCAATCTATCTGCATCAAGCCCATTAGGTGTTACAGCAAATACCTAAATATGTACATATGAACGAAACACTAACCCAGCACAGCGACCGCCTCGAGACGTAAGCCTCATCAATATTCTATTGCGTCTACATTCAAGGAAGATATATCTTCTGCCTTTTTTGCACTACTTAAAGACGTTCCAACTACCATACATAGTTAAAATACTTCGTAAGTTTAAAGTTAGGCAGCGCAAAACTTTTAGAAGCCTCCACTGTATTATGGTCAATGGGAACTGAGTGAAAAGTACGAAAAAAACGAGAAGCGTAAGTCCGCAAAAAGTTGGAAAGTTAAATGTTTTCGAGTTTCACCCGGATTTTTTATCGCAGCTCCTCAGTAGAAATGTTTTTTACGGTTATTTTACAGTTCTTGACAATAGCAGTATGAAAACGATATTGTCAGTTAGTTTTGAGAAGTCTTTGTGGCGTACTCCGAATTCATTGTATTGCGACTTTAATGTTTTAGAAGATATTGGAGTATTGTTCAATTAGACTATTCTGGGAACATTGTACATTTTCAAGAAACGTTTCCATAAAATATACACGTTCAATAATAACCTCTCTCCATTTTCGGCGTCAATCCGATTCGAGTGGACTTGTTCCTTTAATATTAGGAGCTCCTGATATTTCTTTCAAAACGTTAAATATTTTAAGGGACTTTGCGTCTAAAGTTAATTTGATTCTTATTGTATATTTAGCAAACTGATGGAATAATATCGATTGCATCGTATACCAACACTCAATCATCTCTCGATCACATTAAACATACAAACAAAATTGAAATTCTTGCAAACACACTTTCTATATAACTTGAACAAATGCAATTAAGGCTGGTAACGCGTTCTATTATAATAATAAACTTTAATGTTTTGTCATGGTGCCTGAAAAGATTGAGCTAAAAATATTGCACTCATTATTTCGATGGTAAAGGCTTATAAATGTGAGTGAGTGTCCCATAAAGCTCTTTTGATGATTTTTCTTCATTACGATGATTCAGTGTCATTTTTCTTGTTTTGTAGGTACTGGGTGTCTCAGAAATATATATACATCTTTTTAACTTTGGCCCACACTAAGAATAACTCATGTATCGTGAGTGTGTTCACAAACATGTAAACACTTATCTGTAGGCCATACAAATATTTGTCTCGTGCGGGAATCGAACCCACGATACGCAACTCAACTACTACGCCAACTGTGCCTTAATTAACTTTTGTAGATGCATAATAAATTAACAACTACATTTACCATTTAAACGCATTAATTTACAAAATCAGAAATTGAAGACATGGGAATATTAATATTTAAAAAAAAGTAAAAAAACTTAAACCCAACTACGACAAAAAAAACGACGCTGAAAAATTATGAAACAAGATTTTGTAAGACAGGTCATCCCTTTCAAAGGATATCAAACACGGTGTATTTATTGTAACATTTTTTAACACATGACTTTTGGTCCGCTAGAGGGCGTCACTTTAAATTTGAGCAATAACTTGGAAATGTACAAGTGAAGCCCTTTCAATTGATACCAAACACGGCGTATTTATCTCCATAGACGGTTCTAACGATACATCATGTCGAGTTCCGATAAGTAGATTAGGAGCTATGAGAGAACAGATGAACATACTCACATACATACATACATAGCCTGTCAAAATCATAATCCTCCTTTGGCTTTGTCGTAGTCGGGTAAAAAATAACACTATTTAAATGTCTTCCTTCGCGCTTTGGCACTCTTCAAAGCGATCACTAAGTTAAGAACCTCAGTCTGCGGTGCATTTTGTTTTTGATTTCTTGTTCGAATGTTTTCCTTCATCCCCGTCATAGAGCTGAGAACTCGCACCTTCAAATTTTTACTCTGGGGTTATCTGAAGAATGGGCACGCTGTAGAAAAGTAATCCATCAAACATATCTGAATGAAAGGAAAACATTAGACAAGAAATTAACAACATTCTTACTCAATTTCTGAGGCGCGTTTTCATGAATGAATTAACGCACATAAAATACTTTTATCCCATTAGTATGTTTCCTTGGGACAATATTCCAGTTTTACACGGGTGAAGCCGCTGCCAGCAGGTTGTAAATAAATATATTGATAAATCATAATCATAATTTCAGTCGAAAAAAGTCTATTTAATAAGACATAAACCTCCCTTACAAGCGTCGCCACATTGGCCGGTCTGGTGCTCTACATCCAACGGACTCCCACGGCCCCCATAGGTTTATCGGCCTACTTTGTGGAAGACCTTCAAACAGTGCATATCCCTTTACGCTGTTACAAGAAAAGAAAAACAACAGTTATTTTCAGTGAAAAAGGGAGTAAGGGTAGTTACTATTTCACTGAAAATATTTCAGTGTCTGAGATTTATTCGTCTTCGTAGCGGAGATCACTTGGGACAAATAACACATCATTAGAGCAAGCTCTTAGCAGTATTTGGTTCCGTGCAGAAATGATGATCATGTTAATAATCGAATAATCCATTATCATCATCAACAATTCAGCCAAAAGATGTCCACTGTTGGACATAGGCCTCCCCCAAGTCGCCATATCGAAAGATCCTGTGCGTCTCACATCTATCGCATTCCTGCAACTCTAACCAGGTCATCGGTCCACCTTTTGAGACTTGACCACCTTGTTGAGCTTTTAACGCAGTAACCTCCAGTGTGCAGTCGCCATTCCAGAACCTTTCGGCCCTATCGACGATTTGTTCTGCGAGTAATGTGCCCTGCCCACTGCCACTTAAATTTATTTATTTATTATATGTTGTTTGGCGATTCTTTGGGTTATGTTAGCAACCTTGGTTCTGGTGCGGATATCTTCATTCTCGATGTGGTCACGCAAAAACTCCAATTATAGCCCTAATAATCTATCCATCTGAGACAAAATAGTAAATATTTTTCAGAGATATGGATTATTTGGTCAGGTAGTCAATATCTAACATATAGTTTGTGGTTTCACTCTAAAATACCACCCACAATGGCCACCATCCTCCTATTTTAGCAATCCACCATTGCGTGTTTTGAGGTGGTGAATAGACAGAAACTTCTCAGTACTCACTGAAAGAAAATATTTTTTCGTTAAAAATATTTAGTTTTTTTTTTCATTTGTGAATAACGTGTTCGTATTATTCATTAATAGTAAATAACACTTACTAGAAATAATATGTTTGAATTGATGTAATACCTTATTCTTGAAAATGTATTTATTTATTGGTACTACTTACAACTATTATTATACGTATGAAATAAAATAATCTATAATTCTATCATTATGAAGACTGATATCTATTAATATAAATAATATCCTAAAATAATATTTGAAGTATGAATTTGATCTCTTATAAAGTAATTTATGAGCAAAATATATGAAATGAAGTAAAAGTTCTTCTGTACTTTGACCTAAAATTACAGGTTCAAAGAATATTTCAATGGAGTACTTTGACGCTGAGAATAGTTTGTTAAACGCTCTATTTTACTCCAATAAACAATTTTATCCGAACAAAATTGAACCAAAGAAACTATTTAAGATTCTTTGCTTCAATTTTGTTCGGATAAGAAACGAACACAAAGGGACTCAAAAAATGACCAATTACAGATTCAACATTAATGCCAAAGCTTCCCGAAGTAAAGGAAAGTCTGGTTTTTATTCATTCTGACATAACATCAGTTCATCTTTCTTTCTAACAAAGAGAAATGCATTACCAACATGCAAATCCGACCGAGTAAAGTAACAATTGGCCTCAGCTGCAAAATTCCAACCCACTCCGTCTTTATCAAAGAAATAAATGAAAGAAACCGTTTGCAGTTCCACTTTTTATATTCACTTTCTCTCTAGTCACATTTGCATTGTGCAAATAAGAGTCTGTCTTTAAAATGCTGGTGATATATGATAATATTCTAAGTCTGCTTTCAAAGGAAATCTTAGGGAGCGGTAACTTGTAAAAGATAATGCTTGAATTTACTTTTTAAAAAAAACTTTACTACGTAATGACAGCTGAATTTTATTCCAACTCCTAATTACATTATAACTAGTTTCTTCGTCCGCTCCAGTGGTTTCGTCCGCGTGAAAATAAGTTTCTCCTCTCTTCCGCTTAGGGAAAGAATTTTGAAAAATCCTTTCTTAGCGCATGCCTACGTCATAATAACCATTTACGTGCCAAATTTCATCGCAATCCATTCACAGCATAGTACAAGCAGCTCGTTTGTGGAATGCGTTACCCTTAGAAGTGAGGCGTGTCCAAACGCTACCTACGTTTAAAAAAATGGTGAAGGAGCATTACCTTTCACTTTGATTTTTTTTTTCTTCTCCTGGCTCAATTATATATTTAATATTTATTAGTATATGTTTTTCTTATATTGTATGTATGTATTTGTGTTATTGTCTTATTAGTATTTTCTGATGTTGTACACTGACAACCCTAAGTCCATCTTCTTTCTTTCAGTCCATCCAAAGGTTGTCTGTAAGAAATTGCCCTGTGCGATAAGACCGCCCATTGTACACTTATTTTTAATTATGTTTGTCCTGTATTTTTGTTTATGTGGTGTACAATAAAGAATATAATAAATAAATAAATAATAAATACAACATAATCAGTCTTTTAATGTTTCCACTGCTGGGACTCCGGTTTAATGGTCCTCTCAAGCAGAGGGCCGTAATCTACGACACGGGCCCAGTGAAGACAAGAGGATGTTACGCGTACATGTCTTCGAATTTTTGGTTCTAGGACATACCGGTTCCCTAACAATATTTTTTCTTTACCGTTTTAAGAGGTGATGAAATAAATTACACAAATGCAACTTGTTCTGTGGTTTGAATGCGTGATGATCATTCAGTCAGTAACGGTTGCCTTTATATAGCAATAGTCATAAAACATGAGCAGTTAAATTGTTTATGAATAATTTTCACATGTGCTTATAAAACTTATGATGCCCATGTTATAAAACTCGTGTAGACAAGCGTAGTAAAGGTTAGAGGTAACAAACTAAAAGGCTGAAGCCCTAAACACATTTTTAGTGCACATTTAGTGAAAATTCTCCCGAAAATCTCACTTTGCCAGATGCTAACCACTCTGCGTAGTCATAGCGGTTTTCATAATAATAGCGGGCTTTTTTTAAAAAAAGAATACGTTGGTACTACTGAGTTTGATTTTTTTTTAAACGTTGCTTAAAGTTTTTTATTTGTTGATCAATGAAATGAAGTTTCATCGATGTTTTTTTTTTATAATTGTGTGGACTCTGTACAAATAATAATTTATTTTGAATTTATTTGTTGTTTTTGTCTTCAGATAAAAATAGTTTATTTTACTGCTAGCAAATTATAGTTTTACCTCTTCAAGTTTTCAGTACAATGTGCTTGAGTATTTGGGTGAAGTATGTTTTTATCAGTGTCTACAATTAATGATAACGACAGGTATTATTACAATGACTATAATTAACAGCGATTAGATTTCGCTTTGAATGCTTTTCGTAGTCTGTTATCTTATTTGATAGCATTAACATTTTACATAATTACAAAATGTTTTTTATGAAATGTATAGTTTTATTATTTTGGAATAAAAGTGTTACCTTTGTGAGAAAACTTATTTTTTTTCGTTTAAGGATTGTTCAAAGGAGTTCATTGTGGTTTTACCGTATTTTTTTTTAAATTAAACCTGCGGTTTTTCAAGTTATTTGAAACCTATTGAAATTGCAGCAATAAAAGTCCATATTTAAACATTCAAGAGTCAAAACTGACAGAATTCCAAATGCAAGTTTTTCACTCATCTACAATACTTCATAATAATTTCGAGATATAATTAGATTTCATTGCTATTAACTCAACTATGGACTTTGGCATCATGTGATTAAAATTGTCTTTTAAGTGAATATTCGTATTGAAATTATTATACTCCTTATAAAACAGTATTTGTGGAGTATCTTATTGGTTTTTCTCCATAGGAAACGACCAATTAGGACCGTGCATTAGCTTCTGTTATTTTATAAGTGCCCGTGGCCTATCATTATCTTCCTGCTCTTCATCATCATTTCAACCGATAGACGTCCACTGCTGGACATAGGCCTCTCCCTACTGTCGCCACAATGAACGGTCCTGTGCGTCTCGCATCCATCGGATTCCTGCCCTTGTCCCGTTTTATTTGGGATCGGTGCAATACATTTTTTTCTTCCATTCTGTCACGTTATTACCTACTAACTTTATTTACTTTCATATCACTTCTCACACAATCTATCCATCTTTTTAAAACATGTTAAAAAATTAAATATTTTCAAGAGAAAAAGGGCCCAAATAGTCTTTTTCGGGCCTTTTTCATTTCAATTCAATTGCAACTCATAATATACTAATGATTGATAGATAGATAGATAGATAGAATATATTTTTTTTTTTTTAGATATATTTTTTCTTATGGTTTGCAATGGAATTTATTTTCTATAAAATAGAGTTTGTATAACAAAATTTTAAAACTCTAAAACCAAATCAATTACCACGCGTTCTAAAACACAAGCTCAATTTTGAAAATCGAATTCCAGAACTAAACATTTAAAACTATATCAGAGCGCCCGCCGCGCTGCCGTCTTTGACGTTAATACGTATTCCCTCCGTCTCCATTGGGGCGGAAAGTAAGGAAAAACAAGAAACAAAGTGTACTGAGACAAAAAAGTGGTAATTGAGTATTCGTGGAGCAGTTGGAAGCCGGTGGCTAAATTATTCGGAGCTCTTCTTCTACATAGATGTGCGAAGTTAGGTGTTTCATTTGATGAGTTGAGTGGTTTTTTATTTGTTATGTATTTAATGGTAGGTGTGGTTTGGTTGAAGGCTATATAATCTTTTCAAAGTTTACTTCTTAAAAAAGGGAACAACTGAGATAAAGATAGAATATAGTAGAGAAGTGTTGAAGAAGAAGACATGTTGCGGCAACCCCAAATAAATGGAGAAATAAGCAAGTTATCATTCTTGTATTAATTTTTTTTTGTACAATTCACTTTGTATTTTATTTTATCAGAGAAAAAGGTGGCAAACCCTTTATTACAATCGGCACGACAGTAAGTACCAATTTACGTACTAATCATCAAGTTGTATTTATTTTTAAGTTTTCATGCCAGACAGTCTGGCAACTGATTGATTTATTGATTTACTCTTTATTGTATAACATCAATAGATAAATAAAGCATTTATTGGCTACAACATAAAACATACACCAAAACACAAATATAATTATAAAAACAGTAATAAAATTACAGTAGGAACTTAAAATTAATAGAGTGTCACAATGGAAGGTCTTATCGTTAATAGCGATTTTTTACAGATAACCTTTAATTGTTATTATAACAATTAGAAATATATATTTAAAAAATCAAGATTATACTGTATAGCGTAGCACGGCAACACCGAATCCCAACAAACCCTTAAGCTTCTGTAGCAACGATGGATACATTTCCTTACGTTTTATTGCGTCATTTTGAGTTGCGCAATTACCCTATTTGGGAAATGGAAACATATGAAAAATAGCTCCACATTTTTTTTCATAAAGAGCGTCAAAATATATTTCCTTTTGCGCGGTACTGTGACGGAAATGCGTCATTCCGGTGCTTGTCGGCAATGAGCAATCTGTCTTTACATACCTACGTACTATTTTCTTATTTAAGGGTTTTACCTATTGGCTTAATTCCAAGCTTTGTTACCGGGAAAGGGTCGTCCTTGGAGAATTCGTTGGATGTTATGATAAAACACGGTCAGTTCCGCCATCGATCATTGTTTGGATTTGTTTGAAGTTTTCGTGTTTCGTTGAAAGGCTGTGGGAGAACAATGTGTAAAGTACATTAGAAGTACGATCTAGGTAATTTGTATTCCGTGGCAAAAATACATTTGTCATTCTTTCTTAAAAGTACTAACTTAAAGAAGCCGCTTGCGGAAACTGATGTATCCGCCATACCTTATCCTACATCTTTCACTCACGCTAACATGCTTTACCAGTGTGCCAAATTTCTATTAAATCCATTCTGTTGTTAAGGCGTCCGTTACACGGTCATGCAAGTGTCAATCAAAACCATCAATCATGAATGATGCTTGAATGACGAAATGTTATTGCAATTATGTTTTCGTCATGCAAACGTCAGTTATCGTATTAGACTGTAGGTTTTTCGTCAATCAGAATATTTGACTGTGGCAAAACTGACAGCAAAACCTATTATGTAATGAACGCCTAAGACGGGAAGAGGTAAAAGACAGAGTTACTTTCGTCTCTATATTATAGTTTTTCTATGTGGCCCAATATTTTTGCGACCTAGTATATAAGTATGGATTAGTGTGTGTGATGGTAGTAGGCGCCTCTGCAGTTTAAGTACGTTTATTAAAAATTGATAAGCCCTGTACAGTATTAAAACAGAAAAAAACATTCATTATTAATTAAATATTCACAGTACAAAATTAACGGCAAAAAAGGACAATCAGGGACATCACACCAAAGTAATAAATACATAGTCCCTATTTCCGTTTTTACTGCAATAAACACTTTTAAAAAACGCTCCACGCCATAAAATCAGCATATCAGACAGAAACAAAAGTCTTTATTACTCCATTTGTCCCAAATTAGTCGCTCCATGTGACAATGTATTTCATTTCGCTTCCTCCGTCGTAATACACTTAATTACTTCCATTGAATGTACTTCGGGACTACATAGCTCCTTTCAAGCACAGAATAGATTGGTACAGAAGGTTCATTACGTACAATGGGCGAAAACAGGCGTACGCACTCATACTAATGCAAATAAGAATCGCCGAGCTCCAATGGACATCACACGCTCGCACTTTTTCTGCCGTGTACAGACCAAATTAATGAAACTTAACGAACGCTGGCGAACGTGTGGAAATTAGTAGGATAGGCGAGCGAGCATACGTTGTTTCGTACCAGTTAGCATTCGTTCGCTTGTTATCTTGTACCTGGCGTCAAACAGATGTCAGCTACAAGTCCGTGTGCAATCGCTGTACGTGAGGTATGTCATGCGTTTTCGCGCGTTGTTAGGAGTCAACTTTCTGTACTGTCTCTATTCTGTGTTCAAGGTTTTTAATGTAGGCACGACTAATTATACCCCCGTTTTCACGCCAGCTTAACCTCCCCAGAAATTAATCTTGGGTGTTCTTTTAAAGAATTTGAGGTGTCTCAAAAGGTGTGGAACGGAATTGATATTTTTGGATTGAATGAAAGAGCAAATGTAAAACACTCACAGGGGCGCAAGTGACGTCAAGTTATCAAGAATAGGTATTTCTTGAAATCAAGCCGCTGCGTTGTAATATGTTTCGGACGAATAAATTTCAGATCTGGTATATTGATTAATTTTGTTCTAATAATAGCTTAAAAATCAGTAGAAAATCACGTTTTTACGCATTAAAGTATAAGCATAATCAGCTTTTTTAATGTTCCCACTGCTGAGACTCAGACCTCCTCTCCCTAGGATAGGGAATGGGTCGTAATCCACAACGCGGGCCCAGTGTGAATTGGTGAATGTCATGTCTTCTAATTTTTGGTTTTAGGTCATGTCGGTTTCCTCACGTTTTCCTTCACCATTTTGAGAGCAGTGGTGCACGTTTTTTATTTTCTTTTATAACAATATTTAGAAATTCTGAATAATACATCTGGAATAGTCAAAAACCCAAAAGACCGAGGAAAAACTATTTCAACATTTCAGAAAGTTATTTTTTTGGTATCATCTGAGTAAAATTTAGTACCTACCAAAATATTAGCGTGCTAGCTGCGAGCTGTAAGCTCCTGTGGGCCAAGTCAGTAGTTTTTAACGTACTCGATCGCGTTTACGTAAAAGTTCGCTTAGGTCAAATCATAATATTGAATAAAAATATGTTTTACGTATTGTATTGTTATTTTTTTGTAACCAGACAGTGCATATTCCCTCGAACGCCTAACTCCTTATCCTAAACGCAAAGAAAGTTAGGTATTTTGAACCTAATAATTATGAACTTGTGATGTTCGGTTGACATTTTGAGCGTTTTCTCTAATGAACTTATGAGGTATTCTGCGAAATTTTAAAAGTTATACAGTTTTGAAATTGTCAGTGTTATTGACAGTCTCGCCATGATCTTGATCATCACTGATGTGGTACGACTATTTATTTATTTTTATAAGTGAGGAATCATTGAATTTAACCTCCCTCTCTAGGTGGAGTGAGAGCGAGGATCAGGCTTTTAATAATTAAAACCCACCTAGATCGTCTATATTAGATCAGTTCGCATTTACCTTTCCGGTTCTATTTCGAACAATTTCTTCACTTCAAGACCTCCAGGCTATATTTACGTTTCTATAGATAATAGTTTATTTGTTCTAAACAACTAGTGTTAGAGTCGTCATCATCCCACATGCCGCAGACAACACCTCGCTATCTCGTATGCAAACAGTTGTGGAACTCCCGCCGCGCTATTATGGCAACACTATTTATACTGCGCAGATTTGTTTCCATTGTATTACGGTAGACAGGAGAAGTTGTAGTTTTATGTTAGATCTCATTGTTGACTGTAACTTTGTTTGAATATCAACTACAGCACACATCCATGAGACGGACTGTGTGACCCAACCAGGAGCCTGTTTAATAAAACCAACAGGCGATAGGTAGACGATAATCGGACTAGGTTTTTTTTTAGTTTTATTTTATATTTACAGGTGACTGTCAAGTCCGGTCTAGATTTTTTTTTTTTGTAAATTCATACCTTTATGACGCATTGTCAATTATATAAAATAGTAAATAGAAAAAAAAGCTTTATTTCAGACCGTGGTCTATATTTTCATTAGGTGTGTGATTACTAACATAATCACACATCTTAAAAACTATGTTAGTAAAAGGTAAAATAACAGAGAGATTTTAATTTAATCTAAAAATCTTTTGCGTACACCTGACGCACCGGGTACATGTGTACATGCACCCAGTGTTTCAACGGGGCGCAACACGGCTTATCACCAATGACCCTCAGAATGCTGTTGCCGCTCCCACGCACCCTGCGCATCATGTAAGCTACTCGCTTTCTTATGATGGCTTTGAAACCATCAATATGTGCGTCGGCAAACATTCCTGATGCACTGCAGTAACGTGGGAGCCCCAACAACATCCTGAAGAAAAGAATAAAGAAGAACAGTAGCCACATCCAAAAATCTTTTCTTAGGGCTCGTTCACAATAGTTCGCAATCCGGCAAGATCCTAACCCGGGTCGACGACAGCACGATGGCGCGTTGTACATCACGTGCACCTCAAAAAAAATGTCAGTAAGTTTGACTGAGCCAGTTAGGACCGAAGCCTTCTAGGGTTGCGAGATTGTTCAAAAGTTTTGCTGTGACCCTGAACCTCAAAAGCAAACTGAAGGAACACTGCCAGTGAAATTCTGACAGTCCCTCTTGGAGGACGAAGAAGTCATATGACTATTTCTCACGTAATAAAAAGGGCTCGCTCACACGAGCTTGATTTTTCGATACGACATAGTGCATGGGCCGCGAATGCACCTCAATTTTCTAATAGACTTTGAGCCCCAGCATTTTGCTGAGCACTGGCCGTTTTGCGCGGATGTGACGCATATTTCACACTATTTTATACAGTTGTTATTATTTTATTTTTTAAGGTATGCACCATGTTTGTCGTAAATAAACTATTTTCTTTTGTTCTTTCAAACTAGTCTTTCATAAGTCCATCCACAACGTGTACTACGTTGTGAATGGACGTAATATCGTGTCGAACTACATTGGAAACGCATACTTATTTAACCGACAACCCAGACGGAGTGCATTAAAACATTACGGATTTGGAACTTAGAGAAACTTCGCAATTCTTGCTCAATCTACGTTCAGTGCAGTTATTGGTTGCCTCAACTAAATGCGGAGGGATCTGCGCAAACATGACACTGCTAAATGGCTTTCATAAACTGTGGATTAAGGATTATTGAGTTATTTTACAAAGGTCGATTTGGTTGTGTAGAGAGGACAAGTAAATAAGTAAAGGCAGTTAGAATATTGTGTTTTTGTATTCAGTTTTTGATGACGTCGTGTTGTCCCAGTGCTTAAGGCACCTGCCCCTCATGCTTGTGATTATAAATCCGAAAATAGGTAAGTTTTTTTTTTTTCTCTGTGTTATATCTGCGATCAGTGTTTGACACTATGAGCAAATTTGGTGAGTACGATATGTCAGTTTGAGTGCGTTCCCCATTGGGAACGTCTCCTTATCGTCTATTTATTTATTTTATTTTTATTTATTTATTTATTTATGTACACACAAACACTTAAAAATGAAAATAACAAAAGCAGACAGAAGAGCACAAAGGTACTGCTTATTTCAAATGAAATTTCTTCCAGCAGACCTGCGACAGGAGAGTTGGATGAGACATGTAGACACAGTGTATACAAATAAGTTAGAAAATTAAAATATATATATTTATATATATATACCTATACTAGATTATCTAAATTAAATCAAATAATACATAATTATATATATCAATAACCGTATATAAAATACATAAATAGATACAATACATAAACTAAATTATAAAAATATATATCTACAAAATATAATTTTACGAGATGGTAGAGAGGTCTATCTATATGATGTCCTTTCGCTTAAGACGCTTTACGTAGCTACGCATCGTGAGCTGTGCTGCTAACATATTCGGGTGCTTCTTTAGCTTCTCCCGGTATTTCATGGTTACGTTTTGGATTTCCTCCTTTATCGTGGGCATTTTCAGATGTTCGTGAATTTCTTGGTTGGTCACATACCATGGGACATTGCTGATCGTTCGGAGTATTATGTTTTGCATTCTCTGCAAGCATGAGATGGTAGAGTTGCAGGCACTACCCCAGAGTTGAATGCCATACAAATAGGTAAGTAACAATGTGAATATTGAATTCATAAATGTTAATGTTAGTTTATCTAGATCATTACTGACAGTCATGCCTCGGAAAGCACGTTAAGCCATTAGTCCCAATTGTTATTCGTAGATCTTTGACAATCATTACAACGCATATCTTCCCTATTCAATTGATAATGTTTGTTAGCTAGTTTTAAGATTGCGTCATTTCGCGCGAATAAACAGCCCCCCTAGCCAAGTTGCAAACGATAAACGTGAACGCTTAGTAATCTCCAATAGATTTTCCACTTTATACCTAAGAGCATAAAGTTGAAAATCTATTAAAGACTACTGAGCGTTAGCGACCGGAACGAACGAAAACACTATATAATCTTCAATAGATTTTCAACTTTATATCCAATAACATAAAGTTGAAAATCTATTAACTCGTTGAGTAGTGTAATTAGAGACACAATAGTAAGACAATGGCGCACGAAAGCCGGCGTTCGTGCGGGGATCAACAGCTTACAGACTACTGAGAGTTTACGTTTATCGTTTGTGACTTGGCTAGGGGGGCTGTTTTTCTTTCTTTCTTACAAACCGTCAGATACTAGAAAGCCTGACCATCAGTCTATCCAAAGAGTATCATATTGCGCAGTGATTAGGTTGTGGAGATCAAAATGTTTTTTGGTATTAGATTCTACTGTTGGTCAAAAGAAGTAGAGATAGTGGATATTGTTGTATTGTACAATAAAATAAAAGTTCTTATTTGAATATTTATTTGCGAAAGACTGTATGTATGTTTTCGAGTGTTTGTTACTCTTTCACGCTCTAACGTCTGAACCGAATTGGATGAAATTTGACCAATAGGTAGAATAAGTCCTGAAACAGCAAATAGGATACTTTTTCTCCCGGGAAAATAATCTCTTGGGATAATAAACCACTGGCAGAAGCTAATATGATTAGGTATAAAAATCTTCCTTGTTTTGCTTTATTACGGTCCACATAATGATATTTCTCTTGCATTATTGTTTTATTTTTGCGTTTTATGGTGACGCAGCTTGCAAATAACTTTTTTGGCATGACGTGCAGATTTATAAGATAACCCGGTCGAGTTATTTTCGCATTATATTTTGTTGAGTCATAGTGAGTATGACCCTAATGTTTGTCGTGGGTCATAACCTAAATCTTACATGTAGTGACAATGACAATCACCCTGACTTGGGACAAAGTCCGGTAGAAACTGGTAAGCTGAATATATAAGTATACTTGCATATTAGTATACACTTGTGAGCAGTTGTGGCCGAGTGGTAACGGCCCCGACTTACGAATTGTTGGTCGCAGGTTCAAACCCAGCCAGGTGCATTACTTTGTGTAATTTATTTCATCACCACTACTCTCAAAACGGTGAAGGAAAACTTCGTGAGGAAACCGGCATGTCCTAGAACCAAAAATTCGAAGACATGTGACATCCACCAACCCGCACTGGGCCCGCGTGGTGGATTACGGCCCATTCCCTCTCCTAAAGAGAGGAGGCCTGAGTCCCAACAGTGGGAACATTAAAAGGCTGAATATGTATGTATGTATACACTTGTATAATACTTGCTTTTGACAGCGGCTTCACTCGTCTAAAAATATGTTTCTCGTTACAAACTTTGAACTCCATTTCGTCCCTTTAGGGGGCAAATTTTGGAAAATGCTTTCTTATTCTTTGTATGAACGATGCATCGAAAAATGAACCTCTATTCAAAATTTAAGCATCCTAGGTCCAAGAATTTGGGCTGGGCGTTGATTAGGGAGTGAGCCAGGACTTTGTCTTTTATAATATACAGATGTGTGTCTTTGTATGTGTGTGTATGCACGCTCACATGTTATACGGATTTAGATGAAACAAATGACACAGGTAAACAAAGTACTGGAATAGCATTAGGATACTTTCAGTCCGGGTGTATGTTTCCTTGCGATAATTTTCGACTTATACGCGGAAGCAGACGCTGAGAGACGTTATTAAGTAAATAAATTATTGTAAAGCTATAAAGTCCCTCTGAGGGAAAGGCCTTATGTTGTAAGAATTTCGTCAAAATTCGAAAAATAAAACATTTCGCGTGCTTCCACTATAGTGACAGTGTTTCATCTACAACTTTTAAAAGAGATGTGTTTTAGTTAGGTAGGTACTCTAGTCATATCCAATACGATTCGCTTGGACAGTATACGACAAAAAATTTGTATACATGTGCATAATGTGTCGTCACGCTCAAACGGCGAAATAGATTTGGATGATATTTGATACATGGATAGACCATGTCCTGGAATATCACAAAGTTTTTATACCGGAAATATGAGCCGGTTTTAATAATTTCATGCGGGCGAAGGCGGTAAGTTGGGAAGGTCTAACTTCGAGAAAGAGATCAATCGTCGAATCCTACTCGGCTGGGCAGCGTTCGGGAAGCTGCGCGGTAAGTATCTTCTCGTCCAATATACCACAGTGTCTCAAGATGAAAGTCTATGATTAATGCGTGTTGCCAGTGATGACATATGGCTCCGAAACGTGGTCGCTTACAATGGGCCTCATCAGAAGACTTAAAGTCACCCAAAGGGCAATGGAAAGGGCTATGCTCGGGGTTTCCTTGCGTGATCGAATCAGGAATGAGGATATCCGCAGGAGAACCAAGGTTACCGACATAGCACGAAGAATCGCCAAACTAAAGTGGCAATGGGCAGGGCACATTGCTCGCAGAACAGATGGCCGTTGGGGCCGAAAGATTCTGGAATGGCGACCACGTACCGGAAGACGTAGCGTTGGAAGGCCTCCTACAAGGTGGACCGATGACTTGGTAAAGGTTGCGGGAGTCCGATGGATGCGAGACGCACAGGACCGTTCATTGTGGCGACACTTGGGGGAGGCCTATGTCCAGCAGTGGACGTCTTCCGGCTGAAATGATGATGATGATGATGAAGGCGGTAACAGAATAAAAAAAAAACTAAGAACAACATACAGCAACAGACTTTAGTTGAAATATTCAACAGACTTTAGTTGAAATATTCAACTAAAGTCTCTGTTGTAATTTAACGTCACTAGAAATTACTAAGTACTCAATTGTTTTTTTTTGTGAATAATATATTTTCTTAATAAATCAAATGTGATGATCCCTAGCTGTCATAACTGTTTCAACGATACAGGTGGGTGGAATACTAAAAAAAATATATTGTAATTCTATATTCGACTTCCGAAATTAAAGTTATTTTGATCCCTTTAGTGTTTTTTTAGTGAAGGCGGTTATTTTTTTTTTTTGTAAAAAGATTTTTATTTCACACTTTTAAGTTGCGATTCACTTATAACCGGAGTGCCTATTCCTCATGACAATTCCAATTAACCCAAACACTGCTAGGTTACATTGTTTTATTATGAAATTCCTACCTTCCACCTTCCGGCTTCATCACCAGATCACTTCGATAGTACTTTATAGCCAAAGTGCAGCTCATGACAATTCTAATAAGCCCAAACACGGCTAGGATACATTGATTAATTACAGAGTTCCGGTGCCTATCTTCCGGCTCCATCATCATCATCAGGTCACGTCGATGATACCATTTTTAATATAACTATTCAGAACCATTTATTTATTTGTATTGTCATAGTCGCTTAACTATCTTCATTGTTATATCTAACCTTTGTACTTCATGTATCTACCTATATGTGAGTATGAAGTTCCGTTGGCCATTTCTGGTCTTATCCATCAGTTTCACTTCATTAAGCTGTTGATCCCCGCACGAACGCCGGCGGTCGTGCGCTATTGTCTTACTATTGTGTCTCTAATTACGCTACTCAAGAAGTTAATGTTACTTTTTAACTGTAAATGCTTAAGTTTTCGATGAAAATACCAAAATCACTATATGGTTGCCTATAATATTTAAGCAATTCCCTGAATTCCTCATGCATCCCATCATCAGAACGGGATTTTAAAAAAATGAGACCAATCTAGAAGCATATCCTCTAAGAGGAAAAGAAAAAATTTACAAATCGGTCCATAAACGACGGAGTTCTGAGGTAACACACATAAAAAAAAACATACAAACGAATTGATCAAACCCCCTCCTTTTTTTTTGAAGTCGGTTAAAAATAAGTGATAAATTAATCGAAAAGATACGCGTTAGTCTTGCAATAGTGATTGACACTATTAAATGCGTACTCACCATGAACACCGAAACCAAAACTATATTTAACATTGGGAAACTTAAAATATCAGACATAGTATTTTTATTTAAGAAAATAAAGCCTGATAACAAAAAAAAAAACTATAGCAATCTACTAAATAGTTTCTATCTTCGCTTGGTTACGATTGGTTGACGTAATTCTTTTTGCTATTGATTTCTAATACAGTCCTTTAAGATAATTATGGTCTAAGTTTTTTAAAGCAATCTACCTGGATTGGTACTATATCTGGTTCATACAGCCTTCTTCTTCTTCTTCCTGCCCTTATCCCATATTACTTGGGGTCGGCGCAACACGAACGTTTTTTAACCGACTTCAAAAAAAGGAGGAGGTTATCAATTCGGTTGTATTTTTTTTTTATCATCATTATTTTTTTTTTTATGTTTGTTACCTCAGAACTCCGTCGTTTATGGACCGATTTGCAATTTTTTTTTTCCCTTTATAGGATATGCTTCCAGATTGGTCCCATTTTTTTTTAAATCCAGTTCTGATGATGGAATCCATGAGGAATCGAGGGAACTCCTCAAAAATTATAGGCAACCCAATGGTAATTTAAGTATTTTCATCAAGAACTTAAGCATTTACAGTCAAAAAGTAACATTTGATGAAGTGGAACTGATGAAGAAGACCAGAAATGGTCATCGGAACTTCATACTCAAATAGATATCACAATGAAGATATACATAGTTAAGCGACTATGACAATACAAATAAATGAATGATTCTGAATAGTTACGTTGAAAATTGTATCATCGAAGTGATCTGATGATGATGATGGAGTCGGAAGGTAGGCACTGGAACTCCGTAATTAATCAATGTAACCTAGCCGTGTTTGGACTTATTAGAATTGTCATGAGATGCACTTTGTCTATAAACAGCAGGAAACAATTAGTATGTACTCGTGTACATAAACCGGAAACGTCTTTTATTAGAAGATTTTTTGTATTTTTGGGTCCCCATGTCTATAATAAAATAAACTATACTCTGGATATTTATTCGCTTAATAGGGTTCGTTGCAAAGACAGGGTGAAAAAGTACTTATTGACATTAACATATGATGACACAGAAAAATTATTTATCGTACCGAGGTAGACCAGGGTCCTTTGTGCAATTTCTAATTCGTTCTTCACTAATTACTCTATATCTACACATACACTCACACCAGTTTACTCCGCACATAACATTTCATACATCATCACACACACACACACACTTAAACACACATACACCAACATTCATCGCCCATTACACTCTGGCTCACTTCTCATCATGCATAGATTCCAACTCTTAGTTTAGCTTATCTAACTTTTTTTATTTATTTTTTTATTATTATTGTTCTTTTTTATTTATTTTTTTTGTTTTTATTGTTGAATCCAAATAATGCTGTACTCGTTAGCTTAATTTTTGTATGCAAATAATTTTCCGAGAGGTTTGGCGCTGTATACCGAGATACAGGTTTTTACCTAGTTCGGTTACAGATGCACCTATTATACTGTGTTGTATTTATACTAGCTTATACTAAATTTTAAGTTTCTTTTGTACAATCTTTTTGGGTAAAATAAACATTATTATTATTATTAAACATTATTATTATAAGGTACTATCGAACTGATCTGATGATGGAGCCGGAAGGTAGGCACAGGAACTCCGTAATTAATCAATGTATCCTAGCCGTGTTTGGGCTTATTAGATGGAGCCGGAAGGAGGAAGGTAGACACAGGAACTTTATAATAAAATAATGTAACTTAGCAGTATTTGGGTTAATTGGAATTGTCATGAGAAATAGGCACTCTGTTTATAAGTGTATCGCAACTAAAAAGTGTGAAATAAAAACTCTTTAAAAAAAAAAAGAAACCGGCTTCACTAAAAAAAAACACTAAAAGGATCAAAATAACTTTAATTTCGGAAGTCGGTGTTAAATAAGAAACAAACAATACCGAGAAACACCGAATTCCGAAATTAAAGTTATTTTGATCCTTTTAGTGTTTTTTTTTAGTTCTTCCATCTGGTTCATACAGTATTACTGGAGAAATATGAGTGTGCTTAATACCTGTGTCTACTCCTTCAAGAAATGCCATCTTATAAAAAATGAGCATTTTCAACAGTAGATTTGAAAGATTTTAGGTACAATCAATAAAAAAATCCTACAGATCCGTCTCTCGAATCCTTATAGCTAATCCATCTCCCAAATCCTGCCCTAAATCTCCATAAACAATACTGGCAATTAATCAAGAATTAATATGCGCATAGAAACCTACTCGGGCCGGTCAAGTGGGCCCGTGTAGGTTCTATCAATAAAACAACATGGACGATTTGAGGCCGGCCGGTCTCGACACCGAGTGCCGCTCGATAAAAGCTGCGTGTTACGGAATATAGAAATGTGGAATAGAATCGAAGCAAATAAATAATTTTCATAGAGCAGTGGTGACCTAATAATAAGTGGTGGACTCAATTTACGAAGGTGTACGTCATAAGTTCAAACTTAGGCAGGCGAATTACTTTGTGTAATTAGTTTCATCACTACTGCTCTCAAAACGGTGAAGGAAAACACCTTGAGGAAACCGGTATGTCTTAGAACCAAAATTTGAAGACATTTATGATATTCACCATTACGCGCTCCACATGTGTGGTGGATTATGGTCCATTCTATCTCCCAAAGGTTTAGCCTGAATCCCAGTAGTGAGAATCAATTTCGGGTTAAGGTTGGCCACTGCAGAAGGAATCTGGCTAAATGGGGTATCGTTGACCCATCGCAAAGACAGTACCCTTCATAGGAAATGCGTCACCTCCATTCCTGCTGGACATGCCCAACCACCTGTACCTTCCACGACTTAAAAGGGGCCAATGGCAGAGCTATTTAGATGCTTACATATTGATTTAACAAGATTTAAGTCAAATCGGCACAAGAAGAAGTGGTGGGAACATTATATGGTTAATTATGGTTATGCTAAATTATTTTTAAAGAGTTACAAAAGTATTAAACGATGTTGTGGGTTCCACCATGATTTGCTTGGATCAGTCAATACCGATATACAACATCTTAGAGCATAGCTTAGCATCGTCGGGATTATAATGTTCCCACTGTTGGGACTCAGACCTCTTTTCTAGGAGAAGGAATAGGCCATAATCCACCACGCGGGCCCAGTGCGGGTTGATAAATGTCACATGTTTTCGATATCGTCATTCATGTTAGAGTATTCGCTCTAAAATACATAATCAATTAGGGTGCAAGTTGCAAAAATACATAAATTTCATTCGTTATATTTATAGATTTGACCTCGTTCTCTGTGACATAGTAATAAAGGGCTGCGCGGACGACGCTGGCGTATGTACAGTCCAAAAATGTAGTCTTTATACGCTACCAATGCTAAAGAGTCCAAAATTGCTTTGTAGGAGACGTTCAATGGTCCACAACTATAGTTTATTTATATACTTTAGATTCTATGCTACAAATTTAATTAGTCATGAACTATTCTATAAATAAATTTTAGACACTTTAGCAGTAACACAGTGTAATTGCACTTTTGATCCCTGACTTACATATTATGGAGTGAAAAATTTAAACGCCTGCGCAGTTTTATTAGCAATGTTTTAACGAATTGCGTTATTTTTGCTGTCTTTTGTCCAGTACGAGAACGGAATGTCTCATTATTTTGACACAACAGCCATAGCAGTGAGTTGCTGCTATAGTGGTTGTTGATCATCAAGCTTCTTAATATTATTTACTGGAACTAAACTGTTACCAAATAAAATGACATCCAAAATGTAAAACTCTGTGTCAGCAACCTTCAGGTTTGCGGGTGATATTGCTTTAAGTTGAAAACCATGCAGAGGTCCTCATATCATAACCTAGGCCTTTTTCCAATGCTAATTTCCACAATATCTATTCAATGGTACTATGTGCTTGCTATTAGACACGCATTTTTCTGTAGTACCACCGTTTACGATCAGTGGCTGGGAGTTGATCAGTGTTGTCATGTTTATGTTATTTTGATCCTTCTGTTTTCTCTCGACCATGAAATGATGGTTATGTGCGAGTACTTTATTCTAAAGTGCCTTCGAATTTCATCCACATACGGAACATTATAACTTATGCTAGAGCCCAGATAAACAAAATAATTAACGGTTTCAACGTTGTCTTTTTCTTCCAATAAGTTTTAGTTTTGACATGCCTTCCGCTATAATTAAGAAACCGCCAAATTATTATTAAGTTCTCTTATTAATTTGATATAACATGCATTCGGCCATTACCCTAATTCGTTATTGTTGTTTCGGTCCTAAATTAATATATTTCCTTCGTGCTTCCCACTTATGGAAGCACCTTCACCTTTTGGAAAAAATGGACCAAATTATCCGACATACACTTACTTTAATTTTAAATATGACCTTGGACGATCGAGCTTGGGATCAAGTTACTCTTCCCATCCGTATGGGAGGCCTCGGCGTCCGCAAAATTACCAGTATTAGTTTACCGGCATTCATATCTTCGGTTCACAGCACTGATAAATTAATCAGGAACATTCTAACTTCCACACTGATTCCTTTTGAAGTGCCATGCTTCACCGAGGCTATGGATGCCTGGAGAATCGCTTGCCCGAATACAAATCCGCCTGACAACCCAACCTCCCAGAGACGGTGGGATGAACCGCTCTGCTAAGTAGTCCAGAAAAACCTCATCCTAACATCTGCTACTACTGCGGAGCGTGCGCGCCTCCTGGCTGTGGGAAATTGGGAGTCAGGTCTTTGGCTTCACGCACTGCCGTCGTCGAATATTGGCACCTTATTCGACGATACTACTTTCCGCCTAGCTGTTGCCCTACACATAGGCGCTCCTTGCTGTTCCCCTCATCGCTGCCACTGTGGCGAAGTTGTCAACAGCCTTGGTCACCACGGCCTGTCATGCAGTCGAAGCGCGGGACGGATAGCACGGCACGCGAATATTAACGACATCATCCGACGAGCCCTTGTCACCGTCGGCGTTCCGGCTGTTTTGGAACCTCATGGCCTGGCACGCGACGATGGTAAGAGACCGGACGGTATGTCCTTATTTCCGTGGAAGATGGGTAGGCCTTTAGTGTGGGACGCTACCTGTGTCGACACTCTTGCGCCATCGCATCTTCCTAGCTCTTCGTGCTGTGCTGGTGCCGCCGCTGCGGCTGCGGAGAACCTCAAGCGGCGGAAATATAACAACCTCGTCGGTAGTTATATTTTTGAGCCGTTTGGGGTTGAAACTCTTGGGCCGTGGGGTCCGAGTGCTCATAAGCTTTTCAAAGAATTATCCAAACGCTTAGTTGACACTTCGCGTGACCCAAGGGCTGGCTTTTACCTCGGTCAGAGATTGAGCATTGCCATACAACGTGGCAATGCCGCCAGCCTTTTGGGCACACTTCCAGTCGACAGCGATGCGGAGGAATTTTATGACGCCATATTTTAGCTAGTAGTTTTTGCCTTTAGTGTATATATAGTTTTAATTAGTGTTTTTACTGACAAGTCATTTATATAAAATAAAATTTATCCAATCCATGATCCAGTTAAAAAGTTTTAAATTAAAAAATATTTGATATTTTTCATAGTATTCATTATTTTATAATTTTAGCATATATATGTATTTTATTATTATAAATAACTTTTTTTTCTGTTTGAATTATCTGTTATTTGTTTATTGTGCAAACCTACCACAGTGTTGTCTTTTTTAACCCAAAGGTTGACTGGTAGAGAATGTCTTGTTGCATTAAGTCCGCCTATGTACCACTATGGTAGAGAATGCCTTGTTGCATTAAGTCCGCCTATGTACCACTACCTGTACATGAAGTTTAAATAAATAAATAAATAATTTTCGTTTTGAACCAGTTTATGGAAAGTCCCATCTCACCACTGCACCTTTTCATTCTATTGAGAAGAGAGCACACCACGGCTTCTTCCACTGCAAAAAGAATAGTGTCTTGTTTAACTGGACACATAAAATATCCACATAAAATATGAAGTATTTGAAATGTGATCTTAACCCATGCAAGATAATCTTAATGTAAACTACCGTGAAGATAATCTAAAATGAAAAATGTAATTGATGACTGAATACTTTTATGACATGTAACACGAAGTCACACAAAGGATAATTATACGTCTGATGGGCGTACACCATTATACTTATGAATCCATTGTAATTATAGTACTTACCGTGGTGGAAGGTAAAACAGCCGTCTCACGTAAACTTTGACCGGTGACTGAGCTAACTGAGAGATACAACAATGCCCTACGATGCGAAATCCGTCGATTTATATTACTAGGGTTGAATTCCTTCAGCCATTCTTGCGATATTCTAGAATGCGTATTGTCTACATATCTATTATTAATTAATATAAATACTACATTCCTCGTATTCTATCAATCATATATAAGTAATAAAAACTGTTTAACTTAAGTCATTCTATATTTCGTTCCAGTGAAAGAAACTCGTATTTATAACACAATGAAACTCCTGGTTGCCGCAAGTACCTTAGTGTTGGCAGTTTGCGTTAGAAATTCCATTTCATCCATTGATGAGAAAAATCCAATTCTTGTTTTCTACGCAAACAATTATGTAAAAGATTTATTTAGAGAATCTAATGCAGAGTATCGGCGTGTGAATAGAGATGAACACGAAAGCCAAAGGTTAACTACCCTGCTAAGAAGAATTTCAAAAATGGAACATGAGAGTAAGTTACCCTGATAATCTTTACATATAGCCCTTGATGATTGCAGGACAAAAGCCTCTCCAAAATTCTTGCTGGCAGTTACTTTTTTTTCGAGACTTTTCGAATTCACTTTCATAGTATGTTTCTACATCGTCTAGCCTCTTTTTCTAGACTGACCTCGACAGCTCCTTCCATCTTCAAAATCCCATTGCGTTCATGTTCTAATTGTTTATGGTACATTGTGCGTTACACTGACGTTACCCGCCCAAACTCATTTGAGCTTTACAGCTGCAAAATTAAGGCTCTGACGAATTCAAACTGTTAACAAGGAGGAGCGGTTTACAGTTGTAACCTGTAACCAGTTGATTCACAATCGAGAACATCTCGTTCAAGAGAGTTACATTTTAGAATTTTAGAATTGGTACCCCAATAGTGCCCCATATACCGCATTTGTGTTTGGGTCACAGAAGTTCATATTTGTAGCAAATGTCAAACGAATCAGTCCAGTAGATTGAGCAAATTGGCAGACCGGCAGACATACACACGAGTGGTACTAAAATATAAAGATTCCGTGTTTTCAATATAGCATAGCATAAGTATAATCACCCTTTTAATGTTCCCGCTGCTGGGACTCAGGCCACTACTCTAGGAGAGGAAATGGGCCGTAATTCACCACGCGGACCCAGTGCGTGTTGATGGATGTAACATGTCTTCGAATTTTTGTTTCCTCACGATGTTTTCCTTCACCGGTTTTAAGAGCAGTGGTGATGAAATAAATTACACAAAGTAATGCGGGACTAGGTTTGAACCTTCTACTCGTAAGTCGGGGCCGTTACTAGTGGTGCCCACCACTGCTCTATTTTCATTCATCATCATCATTTCAGCCGAAAGACGTCCACTGTTGGACATAGGCCTCCCCCAAGCGTCTCCACAACGACCGGTCCTGTGCGTCTCGTATCCACCGCATTCCCGCGACTCTCACTAGGTCGTCGGTCCATCTAGTGGGAGGCCTTCCAACGCTGCGTTTTTCGGTGCGCGGTCGCCACTCTAGAACCTTTCGGCCCCATCGACCATCCGTTCTACGAGCAATGTGCCCTGCCCATTGCCACTTTAGTTTGGCGATTCTTCGGGCTATGTCGGCGACCTTGGTTCTCCTGCGGATATCTTAATTCCTTATGCGATCACGCAAAGAAACTCCGAGCATAGCCCTTTCCATTGCCCTTTGGGTGAATGTAAGCCTTCTGATGAGACCCATTGTAAGCGACTATGTTTCAGTGCCATATGTCATCACTGGCAACACGCACTGGTCATAAACTTTCGTCTTGAGATACTATGGTATGTTGGACGAGAAGATACCGCGCAGCTTCCCGACCGCTGCCCAGCCAAGTCGGATTCGACGATTGACCTCTTTTTTCATTGAGACATACCAAACCCTAAAAAATCCAAAGTATTTCAGACTATCCAAATGAAAAAAATCTAAGTCTCCACCGCCATGTAGATTTTATAACAGTCGGAAACTGAAGAGCACTTCACTTGCTCAATTAATAAAGAAATACTCTCAACCCACGGGCTCTGATATCAAAACCTTTGCAGAAGTATTCGTTGCAACTGACTACGCAAAATAAAATGGAATAAATATGTGACAAATGAATTGACTGTTTATTTTATTTGAGTGGGTTCCACGTCTGTGTGTGCGTGAGTGTAGGATTATTGTGGGAGTAGAGGAAAATACAAACAAGTGGGTTGGCTTTTATTTTATGGTTAATTTATTATTGAGGCGGTCTTAATTGGCTGTGTTTTATATATGCAATCGATAGATTTTGACAAGAAAGTCGTAGCTTCTTCAAATCAAAAGTTATACTAAATGGAATCTTGAAATACAGCAAAATGACATCAATATGGCGGAGCTTCCCCCTCTACCTCGCACGATGCGTCAGCCTTCACTTAACGTGCTGAATTTTTTGATCTTTTAGCTATCCAGTGGTGTAATTACATTTTAGATGGAGATGATACATATATAGCTGCAACACCAAACTGTATATCCCGACTTTGTTATCATTCGTTTTTTGAATTGCCTGCCACTATGGAAGCAATTTTTTAAATTTGTTCACGTCAAAAGGTGATATGGAATGTTGTTTCTTGCATAGGATGTCATCGGCATGTCAAAAACAAATTTTAGGGTTCTGTATCCAAAGGCTTACAACGGGACCCTATTACTAAGACTCCATAGTGTCTGTCTGTCACCAGGCTGTATCTCACGATCCGTGATAGTAAAACAGTTGAAATTTTCACAGATGATGTATTTCTGTTGCCCATATAACAACAAATACTTAAAACAGAATAAAATAAATATTAAAGTGTGGCTCCCTAACAAAAAACGTGATTTTGTTTGCCGTTTTCTTGCTCGATATTAATAATAGTTATGATATAGTGTCTAACGTTGTATAAATACGGAACCCTTCGTGCGCGGTCCGAGTCGCATTTTGCCGTTTTTTCTTTTCTTATTTCATGCATCTCTGTTGTTGTCTGTCTGAGTATTTGCCACTTACATAGTCCAAATTATCTTCATCTTTCACATCGATCAATTGAAATAACAAAAAAAATATTATGACACAAAACACACATCAGTTTTTCGTAGGTAATGAATTGTCCGAGTAATTTTTCACCCCGTATTCATGAATTTCAAGATATTTAAATGTAGGAAAGAGACGTCAGAGCCAACGGTTATGGTAATCCGATGGTATTGAACTCCACACAGATATTAATATTGATGCAGCTACTTTGTATGCCCCTGGAAAGTTGTAGAAGCATTTCTCATTTTGCGGCATTATGTAGAACTTGCAATTTGATGTGAAAACAATGTTACGACTATCTGTTTCTTTTGATGTACCTTTTCCATCAATATTGTATATTTTATTGATTTATTCGATCAATATCACGAATCCGGGCTTTCTCTTTCTACTTGTGTGGAAATCTGTCCAGTTCAGACCACCATCTGCTTTGAAGTCTGCCGTGACCCTGTCTCACTGTCTCAGGACACCAACTCTGTTCTACTTTGACCGACAGTTTGTCAGGCATGCGGTAGACATATCACGGAAGCGTGGGCTCACAAAAGATAAAAAGGAGTAGAGAAACGCCAGGAGTGACGTAGAACGGGCTAGCAGAAAAACGTTAGCCGTCATAGGGCGCCCATCAGATGTGAAATATGAAAGTGTACGCACACGCACTTAGTATACACGCGTGCATACGCATGGTGGTGATAGAGTAGTAGAGGCATCAGGATATGACAGTGTCATGCTGTTTATCATCACGGCATTCGAGTCACTTTATACTATCTAAGCGCAACAATATACATTTCACATCAAGAACAAAATTCTAACGAGACTACTCTTATTAGTTTTTGTAAAAACTTTTATGAAATAATGAAAGTCAGAAGAAATAAGGACGTCAAGATGGTTTCCAGCTTATGAAAGGACCACGGTGGGGGAATGTGTGATTTGCACTTTGTGCTGGAAAGCAAACTTTCATTAAAATCTCAGCAATGTAGAAGTTCTCATGCATAACTTAAACTGGGTTTAACTCATCAGTTTTCATGCTAATGAATGGCTCCAAGTTTTGCTAACCATGTTAATAAGTGCACTTGTTGATGGTACTTATAAAAAAAGCTTGAAAAAATTCGCTATATTTGGTTTCCGAATTTTTTTTTTTGTTTTAATAATAATATTCTTTATTTCGAGTAACAAGGCTCATTTAGTGTTATGTAGTAAAAATAAAACAAACTTACAACTATGTTAGTGACACAAATACAACTACAAATTACATTCACT
The DNA here is from genome assembly GCA_905147345.3 of Mythimna impura. Lineage (NCBI taxonomy): Eukaryota > Metazoa > Arthropoda > Insecta > Lepidoptera > Noctuidae > Mythimna > Mythimna impura. Next base: position 8,565,424 of record LR990347.1, on the reverse strand, counting down.
CGCACAATAAAACAATCATTGCTTCAGCACCCCAGCTGAGATACTGGAGCAATGATTAAGAATACAGCAGTCCTGTCTGTCAGCAATCATGCTTAGGATGCCGCTGGGACTGACTCGCACCCTGTGCACCAGGGATGCACATCTTTTACGCATTAGTGCATAAAGGCAATCAACTCGCATTTCCGCAAACATTCCAGAAGCGAGGCAGCCCCATCAACACCCTGAAAGCATTATTATACTGCACGCGAAGGGCACTGTACGATATTTGCGTAAAATGTACCCACAGGCTACAGGTGTAGAACGATGAACAGTAGGTTCTAAAAAGTGTTTTCTTAACCTCCGTAGAAGCATGCTTAAACCTGCGGGCAATCATGTTCGCTCTGACCAACAGTGCTCTCCGCTCTCTCTCAATGTCGTTATCGTCCCTAAGGCTAGCAGTCAGGATATGCCCAAGGTAGTTAAATAAGTGCACTCTCGATAAAGGCACACCATTAATATTTATTAAAAGCAACTTAATTTAATGATACTTTATTTTATTTGAGCCATTTGGAGTTTATTTTGAAAATTTTATTTGAAATGTCTATTATTTATTTATGGTGCACATCTATCACAGTGTTGTTTTTTTACCCAAAGGTTGACTGGTAGAGATTATGTCTTGTTGCATTAAGTCCGCTAGATACCACTACTGTACATGAATTTTAAATAAATAAATAAATAAAATTGTTGCCAAATAACTGCGTTGCGATGATCAAAGATATCAGCTCGTATGTAATTAAGTTAATTAAACAGCATAAAAGCTATTTGAGTATAATAATCAGTAAAATAAGCCAAAGAACAATAAACCATTCATAAAGGCCACGGGGAACAGATCAAAAATTGTTCAAGTTAATTGAACTGTCAGGGATCCAATTAAATTGGGTATAATAATCGGCAATACGAAACAATACAGTGCCGATTTTAAAATGAGCGATACAAAAATTTATAAAGTTTTAATCGGCTTGTTGGAAGTAACTTAAGTTCGAACTGAATGAATCCAATTGAAACTTGTGTTCAATTTAATTTAATTATATTATTGCTTTTTGATACAGTTGCTGAATGTGGTGTAGCTATGTTGTTGATATTTCTGTTTATGGTAGAGGAATAATATATGCCGTGATGGCCCAGTGGTTAAGATGGGTTGAAACCGGACAAGTGCCAATGTGAATTTTTCAATTCATGTGTACTTTTCTAAGTTTATCTAGGATATTAGTGACACACCGTGCCACGTAAAACCGGTAGTACCGGTTATCATTTGTAGATCTTTGGCAGTCGTTATAGATGTCAGAAAGTCAGACCATCAAGTCTATTTTTTTTAAATTTGATATAAACTAGTGCTTCACTGCGATCCCACCTGATGGTAAGCAGTGATGCAATCGTTGATGGTGAGGCGCACTAGTTTATTAAGCTAAAGCATTAGCCTATTCACTCTAGCCTTGAAGACACCCCAATTATAATCGGATGGGAAGACCTCGGCAGGCAAATTGTTCCAGTCCTTCGATGTACGCGGTATAAACGACAAGGCGAAATTCTTAGTCCGGACTGTAGAGGTTTCAAGAACGTAAGGGTGGATACTTGCCGTACGTCGGGTTGTCCGATGGTAGAAAGGAGATGGTGTAATCAAGTCATGCAATTCCCGCGCACACTCTCCAAAACGCAACCTGTAAAATAGGATTTAAGGAGTATCATGCTGCCTGGTAACTGGGTTATGGAGTTATTATAGGCAGTCGCTCTGACTGATCTTATCTGAGCTTCATCCGGTCAGACTGGAAGCCAAAAAAAGAAATTGAGAAACTCAATTATAAGATGCGTTTTAAAAAAACAATATTTCGATTATTTTTCTTCTTAGACTCGCGCACGAAGGGTTCCGTACCACCAGTAGCAAATAACGGCAAAAAAATCACGTTTGTTGTATGGGAGCCCCAATTAAATATTTATTTTATTCTATTTTTATTATTTGTTGTTATAGCAGCAATAGAAATACATCATCTGTGAAAATTTCAACTGTCTGGCTATCACGGTTCATGAGATATAGCCTGGTGACAGACGGAAAGAGTGACAGACATACGGACGGTCAGCGGCGTCTTTGTAATAGGGTCCCGTTTTACCCTATGGGTACGGAACCCTAAAAAAACAACATCCTAAGTACCTAAATAATAGGGGTCATGTGGCAACCGTGCAGGTTCCACTAATAATAACTAACTTGCAAAACTGGCATGTTAGACTTTTATGGTTTACGTTATAAAAAGTTTAGTAGATTGATGTTCAATTAATAAGAAAGGAAGACGTTTGATGAATGTCGGGATATATTTTATATGGAAAATATAATTAAAGTGCTCAATATTAAATAATAATAGTCTAAAGATAACTGAAAAGCCTTTCATTGCGCTTACCAGCGTCACAAATGTTGCGGAAAGTAGTAATGATATATCCGAAATATTGATTGCATCACTGCTTACCATCAGGTGGGATCGCAGTCCAGCACTGGTTTATATTAATTTAAAAAAATATATATATGTATTTAAAGCTACATGCCGACGCCCCTGTATTAAAATATGCTCAAGTCGTGTTCGCTTATTGCAAATTCATATAATAAAAGATGGCATTATTATTACATTAACTCTGTCAAGTCACAAATGTGATTTCATATTCATTGCATTTTCTGATAATACATTCTTATATAACATCATAATTAAACGGAAATGAATTGTGTTCAATTTTAAATCATCGTGTGCCAATTTTTTGCGTTTGTTATTACGATTTATCGCATACTATAAATATCTTCATTGGCTATTATTGCTCTGTCATTGATATTGCTTAAGGAATTCATGTCAGGCTTTAATCGGTCATATGAACAAAGCGTTCACTGACATAATTCATATTGTATGCTTAGCAAACAAGCGTGATGGACATTCATTTGGGAAATGCGTTGTAGGTAGGCCTAAGAGGACTGATGTGTCTGTAAGCACGAGTCCTATACATTGCCTAGTAAACGACAGCAAAATACCTCATTTGTGGAGCGAGAACGAATAATTTATTATTATCCAATAAGACCACGTGATCTATGTTACATAATTGTTGAACATACGCAATTAAATAATTAACAATAAATTATATTCTATCCGTAGACCTTTTTTTTCTGTGAATATAGTTTAAAACTTCAAATGTTGCCATTCTGAATTGCCTACTGCACAGACTACAATTGTATAAACTATTATCACAATAAATGTCATCAAATCTAAAATTCTAATTTATTTATTCAAAAAAAAAATCATAAAATGTTCTTACAAATAACGGCTTATCTAAGTGTGCTTTTATAAGTCAACAAACTAATATTATAAATAAAAGATGATTTATTTTGCGTCAATTATAACGCCATTTATCTTATTTGAATATTGCGTTTTCTTAATTTTGGTAAAATCAATTGTTGTTGTAGTATATCAGACAACATTTTCTTTTTTTGTAATAGTTTAATCGTCACGCTGTATTGTAACGTGTATAATATCTGCTCTTAGTTTAGTCAATATAAATATAGAACAATTCTATTTTATAAGAGTTTTAAATGTCACGATCTAGTATTGAACCAAGTACTTTAAAAGGAAAGGAGCTAGGCAAAGGGCTGAATAATATTTATATAAGTCGATGTCATATATTATAAATCAAAGTACGACGAAGCAAAAGAACCATTAGGTACTTACTTCCGAAAACAATCTATCAATTAGAAATTATTAAAATCATAAGACACAACAAAATACAATACACAGCACATTACATTTTATATTGTTCACTACTTCGTACAAAGTTCACCAAGAACCAACTATATGTACACGTTCCTCGTACGATATGATAATTAAAAACCGGTTATTATTCAACCCAACGATTTCCTAGTTCGTGCGCCATTCATAAAATGCGCTGAGTCCATCCCCTGTCAGATTACCAAGCGGCTGGAAAAAATGAAATATTTTGCGCCATAAAGATATTTTCGGGGAAAAAAGAAATTGTGTTTTGAAAATATTACTGAATAAAGAGATAATAAGATTTTTAAACGGTGTCTTTGTTCTAAACAGTAGTTTCTAAACAGAATCTTGTTGTGTCATGAAAATGTTTAAGTTTGATAAATTACACGAACATCACGATGAAACACAGTTTTTGAAAGCATGACTTTGATTTTTGGTACTTATATACAAAGATAGATTTAAGACAATTCGATAAGGTTACAAACCTAAAGATAAGCATAAAAAAGAACAATATTACCTACAAGGAATAACTTTGTTATTTCTAGTAAATCATTATAGAACATTTTATTTTTGTATTTAAAAGCGTACCTCAGACTAATATCCACTCATTAAACCCCAAGCGAACGCCGGCGTTCGCTCGCTCATTGTCTTTCTATTGTGTCTCTAATTACGGTAGTAACATCATTAGCAGCAAAGATACGATTGCAGTCATTGCATTTGCAGAACTAAATCTCTTTAAAGTCACTAAACGGACCGTTAGCCACGGCTAACAATGCACATGCAGTGCAGTTAAAATAAACAAAACTGTCATAACAGCAACGGTTCCATTACAACAATCAGTAAATATCCCGTTGATTTTTAAAACATACTCGTCTGGCGACGGCTTTACACTCGCTGACCTTATAGTGGCTTGATAACGTGACGATTGAACAGTTTTGTAACCGCGGCCGGCGCAACCACACGTATCAAAAATGTCAGAAGAAACAGCTTCTCCTACATTATGGGACGAACTTATGAGCCCACTGAACCTTGTGTTAATAGCTATTATTGTGTACCTCGTGTATAAGATTATCAAATCGAACTTTGAATCTGAAGTGACTGTGGCTCCACCACCTCCAAGCCTACCGAAGTTGAGAAAGGATCTAACAGTAGCTGAGATCAAGAATTACGATGGAACGCAGCCGGACGGCAGAGTTTTACTAGCTGTGAACGGAATCATTTTCGATGTAACCAAGGGCAAGAGATTTTATGGTCCCGGTAAGTGTCTTCTCTATTTGGTAGGGTTATACTGGCTGCCGTGTTAAGGTTATGGTCATGCGCAATAAAATGTGTCTAGTTTTACGATTTCACTCGTAGTTAACTATGTAAGAAGTGCTTTTTTATTTAGTGAGCTTGTTTTGTGTTCCGATTCTGATAGAGGAATCAATTTAGTTAACTGTTTTTCAATACCAACTCATATAGGTTATTTAGCATTACCTAAAAACAAAATGCGATTTCAGTAGTGTTATTAATATAAGAGTGTCAGTGTGCAATGCAAAACGATTCAAGGTAAATCTTGACACTAAGTAGGATATAACTAGTGCTATAAAAGACTTAGAGTAACCAAAAACGAATAAAAATTTACTCAGTAGATATTTAGTGAATAGGAACCTCATTGCTTAACATCTTTTAAAAAATTTCTATTCGTATTTATTTTGTATTCTGACGAATAACTTGCTTCTATTAGGGACATTAGATATAATGTCCCTAATAGAAGCACGAGCAAACTAGTTTGGAATTCAGCTATCTCTGTCTCTAGCTTGTGTTAGAGCGAGAGGCAATACGTAAACATTAACGTATTCAGTTTTTTTATTTATTTCTCGTTCCGCGTTACAACTCGTATACTAAAAACCATCACTGTTATGTAAAATAGTGAATTCTTAAATTCTAACTGGTCTATACGAACGTTTACGCATATGGTAGATAAAAATAGATTGTGACTTGTAAGGTTTAGTAGTCGGAAAAGGGCGGACAATGACCTGTGTAGAAATTATAGATATAGAACAAGCTAAATAAAGGCTGGGTAGCATTTTTTTTTCCCTTCTATTATTGCGCCTTTTAACGGCACAGTTAGCGCAGTGGTTGTGTGATTGGCTTGGTCTGCTGCGTGTCGGGGATTCGATTCCCGCACGCGACAAATATTTGTATGCTCTACAGATAAGAGTTCCAGTTCTGGGTGACTTGTGTATGTAAGTTTACATGTTTGTGAACCCACCCACGATACAGGCCCAACCGCCGCCGGGATTCCGATCCCGATTTCCGGCCGTCTGGTAACTGTCCGGACCGAGCCCAAGTCGTCGACGGCGCATACTGTTACACGCGCGCCTCAAGGAGATGTCAGCAAACCGTAGGGGCCTAGCAGGGTCGAAGCCTACTGAGGCCAAGGGTCTGATTCTGAAAGGAAGACTCGGTTCTGGTATGAAAGGCTACGAAGGAACAGGAGTGGGTTTTTTAGTCAGTTAAAGTCTGATACTATCTCCCGCTCCGTTCAAGATTCATCGGGATTTGTCATTAGATGACTTTCCCACCTAAAAAAAGAACCCGCAATACAGGCGTCATTCTTAGTGTGGGACCAATTTTATTAAAGAAATATAATATATTATATATAGGATCACTAATCAGTCATCCTCTACTCTTAAACCGACATTACAACACTTCTCATCTTGAGTATAATAATAATAAACATTTATTTCGGACCTTTCCATCCATAGGTAACACAGCATTTTTACAACACACATAATATTAAAAACAACACACAACAGAAAAAAAAAGAAACAGTGTACAATACACAATTAAACAAAGAGGAACACATAGAAAACAAAAAACTACACACATTTAGTGCGGTGAGGGGGAACTGTCTGTGTGTGAGTATAGTTGGTATCACACGATTTATCAGTATGGTCGTTAAGCAACCATAATGATGGGATTTGGAATTCTAGTAGTCGTTGTTACTACACTATCGTCTAAGGGCGGAATTCACCGATAAAACTAATCACGTTTTAACGTTTGGCTCGCATAATCGCGTTTAGCCGCTGTCACTAGTGTCACTTGTCTGTATTTTTCTTTTGTTGTATTTTTACAAGTGACACTAGTGACAGTCATTAACAGGACACATGCAGGATTGTTCAACCTATTGAACGGTTATAGACCAATGTTATAATCGGTAACCTTTTGAACCCCCTAAATAACTCATTTGAGCCTCAAAGTAGTAATGTGGGTTATCACCACAAGTGTTTGTGCGACGTTATCTGTAGGTAAATCATTCTCAGAATGACTTGACAAACATAAATGTCTTGTCTTTAATAGACATGATTACTTTATAGCTGGTTTTCGGTGATGGGGCAACTGGCCCATCATTTTCAATTATTTTGTTAGCCGTTGTCAAAGTAGGTATGTCATCTCCATCACAACGACTTGTATTGAGTATATCATTGTTCCTTGTAGAAGCGATTGATGGAATATAACAAAAACAAATCCATCCTACTTCAACACTATAATCTCTCTTTCTAACCAATAAATATTGTATTTAATTGGTCTGAGCCCCTCGTCAGCACTTGACTGAAATCCCAAGTATGGTTACAGTTATTGTATTCTTTTAGCTTTGCTTAGATGCACACGTCTCACGTAATATTACTGAAACACACCTTCCAATATAAAGTAAAGGATTAATAAATAGTTATTATTCAAACCCTTAAAACCGTGTTTGCTTTGGTATCCACCTATTAACCCCAACAGCGATGACTTTGAGTCCCCATACCCAGAAACCACAGTACTACACAAAGTAAATTAAGTCAAGTCGGTTCAAAGTAGTAACCCTCAGGCAGTACTTGGAAAAATAACGCTCGATTCCCGTAACAGCTAAGTTATCGACATACGAGTATGTCAATAGAGCTTCTTAAAGATAATGTCGGTATTACAGTTAAAATAGGACTGTAACTCACACTTTACACTAATATTATAAAGGCGTAAGTTTAGGAGTGCGTATTGTATGTTTGTTACTTTTTCACGTTATACTGGCTGAACAGATTTGGATGAAATTTGGTACACTAATAGACCATGGCCTGGAATATCACTGAGGATGTTATGTTTCTGTACAACCCTAAGGTTGACTAATAGAAATTGTCTGAGGCATTAACTCCGCCTTAGTACAGTGTTTCCTAGTGCATAAAGTTTTAATAAATAAATAAATAATTGTCCCTTGAAAACAAAAATTATTGACAAGCGAAGCCGCTGACAGCAACTAGTTAAATATAAAATCGTCAGTGATAAGGACAGTACATAGGACACTGTTACGTATCAATCTAATGTAAATAATTTTATCAAACCAGGAAATCTTTAAGAACGACTTGTCAGACCTAGAAATCAAGTTGGAAGAAATCAAGAAATCAAACATAATTGTGTTGACACCCTTACGCCATCCCATGTTCTTAGTTCGGCAGGCTGTGCTGGCGCTGCCGCTGCGGCTGCTGAGACCCTCAAACTGCTCTAATACTGTAACCTTATTGGTAATTACAGTTTTGAGCCGTTAGGGGTCGAAACGCTTGGGTCATGGGGTTCGAGTGCGCGTCTCCTTTTCAAGGAAATTTCACGCCGTCTGATCGATACTTTGCGTGACCAGAGGGCTGGCTCGTTCTTCGCCCAAAGAATTAGCATTGCCATTCAACGTGGCAATGCTGCCAGCCTTCTGGGCACATTTCTGGATGACAGCGATGTGGAGGAGTACATCGACGCCTGAGTGCATGTTGTCTTTTTGTATTATATGTACTTACATAAGTTAGGTTTAGTATATAAGTATTTATAGTTAATATTTAAGTTTACTACGTAGTTTGTCAATAACAATTGGATAACTTTTTTGTGTCTTGAATACAGATGAATCATAAAAATTGCTATTGCAGTTTTTTATAGGAGAAACTAAACGAGTTTTACACAGTACAAACACTAGGTGTAAAACAGATTTATCTGTCATATACAGAACAATTTTTTAATATCAAAACCAGTTCATTTTGTAAAAACTTAGATAGTAACATTGCTTTTATTAAAATGTTTGTGCCATCATTATTTTCGTACTGCAATAATCTGTCTGGCAAATATCATCATCATCATTTCAGCCGATAGGCACGCCATTATTATGACGGTGGGGTCTTTGAGGAGTGGCTGGAAAGACAACACGGCGTCCTTACCTTCCAGATGACGCAGGTTCTCACCGGACATGATGAGTTCGGGGGGTTCCAGCACCGGATTCATGCGAAAGAATCACCCTGGTGTCACCAATTTGTGGAAAGCCTGGAAGTGGCCTCCAGGCTGGTAGTATGCTCCATAGAGCATACTGCGGAGGTGTGCCCCGCCTGGGCAGAGCACCACCGTGTCGTCGTGGCGTCGATCGGTGGCAACGATCTCTCGCGCCGGGCTTTGGTACAGTCTATGGTCTGTCATTCTGCGAAGCAGTAATGCCAGCAAAAGAGGCAGTCGCACGCGCGAGGGAACGGCCCTCACGCCCCAGCCGCGGGATCCCGATCCTGATTTCCGGCCAGTGTAGGCGCGGGCTTACGGACGGCAAGTAAAGGGTAGCTCGCCGTCCAACCATCCGGTAAATGTCCGGACCGAGTCGTCGACGGCGCGTGGTGTCACCAAAATCGTAGGGGCCCAGCAGGGTCGAAGCCTACTGGGGCCATGGGTTCGCTTTTGAAAGGAAAACCCGGGGCCCTGGATTGCAAGGCAACGAAGGAACATAGGAGTGGGTTTTAGTCAGTAAAAGTCTGACACGTCCTCGCGCCGCCCATAAACGGGAGATGTCATTGGATTATTTCCCACCTATTTCAGCCGAAAGATGTCCTGCCGGATATAGTCATCTCCCAAGTGTCGTCATAACGACAGCCCCTGTGCGTCTCGGATTCATCGGATTCTCAAGACCTGAGTGTCGTGAGAATCCGACCACCCAAGATATGTCATCGGCTCACCTTGTGGGGGCCTTCCAACGCTGACAATAATTAATAATAACTGATAATTTTGACACACATATAATTTTGATATAATCTAAATAAAGTCTTAAACTATACAAGTGCTGCTTTCTGATATCCTGATCATGATAAAACTTCAGAAACGAGACCATGTCATGACGTTAAAACTTAACTTGTAAACCATCAAAACTTGTTTCACGAAAGTTAAATAATTTCTCAGAGTTTTTACGATATCATGAACAGTTTATGATATCAAGTTTCCTGACGCATACGTTATCGTTTACGATCCATCAATACTGAATTGACTGAAACTGATAACAGGATATAACCTACCTATTATTAATAATGTTCAGTTAGTTACAGAGTTATGAATGATATTCGTAGTCTTAGTAACTGCTGCAGTAGTTTAGACTCTAATGGGTTCACTCAAAATTACGTGAGTAGTTTTATCTATAATATCAATGATAACATTGTATACCACAACTAGGTTACCACTATAATTATTAAGGTTTTCAGTCGTTCAATCGACAAATATATTGATCAGAGCACTTGTCCTATTGATAATCAAAATTACGTAAGACAAACATATTCTACTTTATCTTACTAGTGTTAAGTAACACTAGTAAGATAAAGTAGAATATGAAACTTGTGTTTTATCTGATAACGGTATGAATTTTGTGATTTCGTCTAGTATAATTTAATATTTTCGAATATGACCGCATCTGATTTAAAAAATCTTATAGGTAGTTTGAGGTTCGGGACTAACTTTCGATTTTAAATTCCGTATAATTAACTGTATCTCTCTCATCTACGGCTTTCTAATCTAATCCTTGTCCGGTAACTGTCCGGACCGAGCCCAAGTCGTCGACGGCGCGTAGTATTCCACGCGCGCCTCAAGGAGGTGTCAGTAAACGCGTAGGGGCCCAGCAGGGTCGAAGCCTACTGGGGGGCCATGGGTGATGCGAAAGAGAACCCCGGGGCCCTGGAACGAAGGCAAAGAAGAAACAGGAGTGGGTTTTAGGCAGTAAACTGACACAGAAAGAGCGGGAGATGTCATTAGATGATTTCCCACCTAAAAAAAATGTAGAATGACGACTGATTACATAAATTTGACTTTTCCTATCTATAGTTACTTATTTTAAATATTTATTATATTATAAAAAGTCAACATATTTTTAGTCTGTAATAAATTTTTTTCATAATTATGATTACCATTTTTGAAATTTAGAATCATCACCCAGAGCCGTCAATTAAGTAATGAATTAATTAAATTACTGGGTTCTCAGATATAGTTAAACTATTTTGTTAATTATGTTAATTAAACAGATAGACTCTGTTTACGCTTAAAATTCAGACTGATACACTTTTGATCAGAGCACATTTAATTTGAGAGATATACTCGTGGAGCTCAGTTTATAAATACAGGTAAATATAGTATTACACAACATAAAAACTGCATCTAATCTCTAAAGGGCTGGCTAAAAACATCTAATGACAAATCGCGCTCTTGGGCGGAGCGAGAGATAGTGTCAGACTTTTATTGACTAAAACCCACTCCTGTTCCTTCTTGGCCTTCGTCCCAGGGCCCCGGGTTTCATTTTCACACTATAAGCAACTCTCACAGTACCTAATACTTATATTAAAATAAAAATTCGGTAAAAGTTTCTGTAAACTCTAATTTTATCATAAATTTTCGACTCCTGAATATTACCCAAAATAAAACTCATACATTTCATTTTGTAATCACCTATGCCCCCAGTAACTGACAACGAGGACGCTGCATTTATCAACATTACGCTAACATATTGCCATTTTCAAAAATGTACCATATCTCTACGGTTTTAAGTTTCAAGTTTCAATGTGGCGCAGTAATTATACATAGTCCCTGATTTTATAAACCGACAGTCGCTACTCAAGTGATTTGACCTCGGTAAAAGTCGACGTTGTTTTTATAATATAATGATTTTACATTTTGAATGACGTCATCGTGTTTGAATGGATCACATGATTTTAGTCAAAACAGAAAACGTGCTTATAATATTTTTGTGGGAATTATCAAACGTTGATAGTTTGACGGACAATTTTATCTAGTGGTATTACAGACATCCATCAGCCAATGTCGAGACAATGACTGGAGTTGGACTTAAATTCAAAATTATAACAATCCTGTCAACTGTTATTGAAATTTTCAACCGTATATACAACCAAATTACCTAAAAATATACAATTCAAAAATATAAATTCAAAGGGCAGTAGTTTATCACAAAAACAAAGTTCAGCTAAAAACTAAAATAACCAAAACACGACAGTACGTAGCTACTGTTTATAAGCACGGAAGTAATAATTTAGACACGGCTGAAGCCAACACGGTTTCGGAACTAATTTTTAAAACGTAAACGCTTTACGTTCTTGAGGGGCTGGAGCCCTCCAATGGAAAAAAAAAGAAGAGAAGCGTGCAATTATTTAAATGAATGCATGGAGCGGTGAATTAAAATCCTTTTAATGGAATCTGTCCCTATAAAAGTGTGTCTCTTTATTTTAACATTTTCGTGGATGAAAATTTAGGGAATCCTTGTCTGAAACCTTGGGCGAAACTTCGCTGCAGTGAAAATCGCGGCAAGGTGGAGCAGAGTTTTGGCAAAATCTCATGCCGGTAAGAATACAGCGACAGTCGAAACCTTCTCTGACATAATAGCGGCGCGGCGGTGTCCTCGCCTTCAGTTTGACGCAGGTTCTCACCAGACACACTAACCGGATTCAGGCGGAAGAAACGCCAGAGTGTCACCGTTGTACACTGCCCGGAGGACACGGTAGAGCATATGGTGGAAGTCTGCCTCTTTAGGGTGGAGTATTGCTGTGTCCTCATGGCCAAGGTCATGATTCAGACCAGAGTGCGGAGAGAGAGGGAAAGAGAAGCGAACACCTCCTTCTGCGAAGCAGTATTGCGAGCTAAGGATGTGGCCGCAAACGTCAGGGACATCCATCACGCTTCAGCTTCCACCACAGGAGACGCCCGGGTGTCGGGAGTCGTATTGTGATGTCCGACCACCGTAAGTCCGAGCTTGCGGGCAATGAGAAATCGGTAGCTCGTCGTCCGGCCGTTCGGTAAATTCTGAGCTTGAGTTTTCGACGGCGCGTAGTCTTCCAAGGCATATCAAAGAGATGTCAGCAAAACCGTAGGGCTCTGTAGATTCGACGCCCGCCAGGACCGCGAGGGTATTAGTCAGTAAAAGTCTGGCACCCTTTTAAAAAAAAGAATCTTGTCTAAATCAGTGTTCTTTGTTCTTTGTATTTGTTTCGGCTGATAGCCGAATTGCGGCTACAACTAGTTTTTTCCGGCTACAACTAGGTGCAGCCGGCTACGTGCGGTTAAACTTAGATGTATCCTACTTAACTTTGGTTAGAACTAGGTGTAGCCTTCATCATAGCGGTTAGAACTAGTTACAGCCGCACACCTAAGTTTAACCGCACGTGGCCGGCTGCACCTAGTTGTAGCCGGCTATAACTAGGTGTAGCCACACTTCGGCTATTAGCCGTAACATATCTACTAAATCATTAAGTAAGTGCATAGTGCCTTTTTTCTTGATATTAATTTTCATAGAGAAATATACTCTTTACATTTATATACCATAAATAATTACACTAAGAGCATACAATTAAATGCGTGTAACAATGGGCAGTCTTATCGCTAAAAGCGATTATTTTTCACAGACAACCTTTGGATGGATCTGATAGTGGAGCAAAAAAATACGCAGCTGATCCGTGGTATTTTATTTACATATGTATAGCATAGCATAGTCAGCCTTATAATGTTCCCACTGTTGGGACTCAGGCCTCCTCTCATTTACATATGTACCACTTATAGAATATAAATATAATACATTTTTATATGCATAGATATTAAAGCAGAGAATAGTACATTTTGATACAAGTGCAGAAAGTTTGTCATTGCGACCGAGGCGGAATTCGCACGAGCCGTAGGCAAGTGTGTTATGGAGTCGAGAGTTGCTGTAGTGACAAATTTGCACGTGTATCAAACAATTTTTTTCAATACACTTACGAAGAAATGAATAAACGGGGGTTTGGGGATTGACGCGCGCCCAGCCTGATACGATAAATGTAATAACATTGTGGAGGGGGCGAGCACGCGCACTTTTCTACACTAGTGCGGAAATCAGTCTGTCAGCTATCAAGATCGGAGACTCTACACTCGAAGTTGTGAACGACTACGTTTACCTGGGACAGACGGTCCAGTTAGGTAGGTCTAACTTCGAGAAAGAGGTCAATCGTCGAATCCGACTCGGCTGGGCAGCGTTCGGGAAGTTGCGCGGTATCTTATCGTCCAATATACCACAGTGTCTCAAGACGAAAGTTTATGACCAGTGCGTGTTGCCAGTGATGACATATGGCTCCGAAACGTGGTCGCTTACAATGGGCTTCATCAGAAGGCTTAAAGTCACTCAAAGGGCAATGGAAAGGGTTATGTTCGGAGTTTCCTTGCGTGATCGCGTCAGAAATGAAGATATCCGCAGGAGAACCAAGGTTACAGACATAGCCCGAAGAATCGCCAAACTTAAGTGGCAATGGGCAGGGCACATTGCTCGCAGAACGGATGGCCGTTGGGGCCGAAAGGTTCTGAAATGGCGACTACGTACCGGAAGACGTAGCGTTGGAAGGCCTCTTACAAAGTGGGCCGATGAATTGGTAACGGTTGCGGGAGTCCAATGGATGCGAGACGCACAGTATCGTTACGGGGGAGGCCTATGTCCAGCAGTGGACGTCTTTCGGCTGAAATGATCATGATGAAGATGATGATGATTTATAGACATTAAAAAAATATGGTTATAATATCATCTATTAGTATAGCGTAAATTTCCATGTGAAAGAAATTGTATTCTACTACTAAAATATTAAAACAGACATGTAATTCACGATAAGCGTTCATTGAATCCGTAACATCATTTACATCATAACAATTTATGAATCTTTAATCAACTCAACAGCCTACTAACAAGATTGTTTTACATGCAATTTCAACCCAATCATCTTAAATAACTTATTAATTGGGTACTCATCAATCATCAATCCATCAATGACCCGCCACCTAAAGAAAGAATAAAGCTTTGGGAAGAGCATCACCTACCACCATGGGCACGCCATAATTATGGCGGTAAGTCCCCTCTTTGAGGAGTGGCTGGAAAGGCAACACGGCGTCCTTACCTTCCGCATGACGTAGGTCCTCACCGGACATGGTAAGTTCGGGAGGTTCCTGCACCGGATTCGTGCGGAAGAAACGCCCGGGTGTCACCATTGTGTGGACCACCCGGAGGACACGGTGGAGGTGTGTCCCGCTTGGGCAGAGCAACGCCGTGCCCTCGTGGGGGCGATCGGCGGCGGCGATCTCTCGCGCCGGGCCTTGGTACAGGCCATGGTCCGGAGCGAGGAGGAGTGGCAGGCGGCAGCCTACTTCTGCGAAGCAGTAATGCTAGCAAAGGAGGCGGCCGATCGCGTGAGGCAACGGTCCTCACGCCCCAATCGCCGCCGGGATTCCGATCCCGATTTCCGGCCATCGTAGGTGCAGGCTTGCGGACGGCGAGCAATGGGTGGTCGCCGTCCGACCGTCCGGTAACCGTCCGGACCGAGCCCAAGTCGTCGACGGCGCGTGCTGTTCCACGCGCGCCTCAAGGAGATGTCAGCAACTGTAGGGGCCTAGCAGGGTCGAAGCCTACTGGGGCCAAGGGTCTGATTCTGAAAGGAAGACTCGGCCCTGGTACGAAAGGCAATGAAGGAACAGGAGTGGGTTTTTAGTCAGTAAAAGTCTGACACTATCTCCCGCCCCGCCCAAGGGCGGGGGATGTCATAAGATGATTTTCCCACCAAAAAAAAAAAAATCACCTACCACCATCCGACTTCTTGAAACTCCGAGAACATCTCCCGCCTGGGCGCGAGTTGCAGTGGCCTATATGGAAAGCACTAAATCGGTTGCGAACCCAGGTAGGCCGTTGCAAACACAACTTGGCAAAATGGGGTTTTATAGAACCGTGAGTGCGGTGCTCCAGTTCAAAACATGTGCCACATATTAGAATGCCCCAAGTGCCCATACACCTGCACTTTGGAGGATTTGATAAGTGCTACCGATGCTGCTATTAATGTAGCCACCCATTGGGCCCAAACTGTTTGACGAGTTTACGATCGAATCGAAAAGAAGAAGAAGAAGAAGAATTGGGTACTTAGAAAAAATAGTTATTAAACTACATCTTTGCAATCTTCATTTCTCGGTTATGCTATACGATCAGCGTTTATATTATAAGACAACTTGCGGTCCCGACAGACTTTTTCCTGTCCAGAAGCTGACTTTTCGCCAGAATAAAATATTTGAGAACCCGATTACAGCGCCACCTACTGGGTCCATCCAGGGACTCATTCAAATATACAGACAAAAAATTTCATCTTAATCAGTTCAGCCATTTAGAAGGAGTTAGGTGACAATCACATGTACCGACCTGTTGTTGACTGGCCTGTTGGTCTAGTGGTTAGTGGCCCTGACTGCTATGCCCGAGGTCGTGGGTTCGATTCACACTCAAGACAAATGTTAGTGTGATGAGCACGATCATTTGTTCTGTGTCTGGGTGTAATTTATCTATAATATGTTTGTGTTTAGAAATATTTATGTTCAAGGTGGACCGATGACCTGGTGAAGGTTGCGGGAATCCGATGGATGCGAGACGCACAGGACCGTTCGTTGTGGCGACATTTAGGGGAGGCCTATGTCCAGCAGTGGACGTCTATCGGCTGAAATGATGATGTTGATGATGTTTATCAGTCGTCCAGTACTCATAACACAAGCTCTGCATAGCTTGGGACTAGACGGCGTTGTGTGAGAGTTGTGGAATATTGTTATATTATATTATTATTATTATATTACGTACACAAGAATTTTACAAAGAAAGATATTTCATACTTAACAACCATCGCCTATTTTATTGATTTTTGTAAAAACTGTTTCTAAATACTCAAAATAAGTCTAAGTATATGTAAATGCAACCTTTTTATCATTCACATCTGTGTCGAGGCCGGTCACCTCAGAACCACGGACGCCATTAGTATTCCTCCCCTGTGCACAACATATTATTTTCTGGCCGAAACGAAATATTTTCCCGTAATCTTCTTGAAACAATACACTTAGGGAATCTGTTGAAGTTTTCTCAATGTTTCTGAATAAATATAATATAGGAGTTTGGATTTCCAGTTTTCTATTACTCGTGTGGACTCATAGTTTGTTTTGTAACTCTTTTTTTGTGACAGTTGATCGGTTTCTCATTAGAAAATAGTATTTTGTGTTTCGTCATGTTAGCTTATTTCTGGAGTTTTGCCAAGATTTTTTTTTGTGACGGCAGAAATGTACAAAAACCCTTTCTAATTCGATGTATTTCATGAAAGTAGTGGTGGCCGAGAGGTAACGGTCCTGACTTACGAGTAGTTAGTAGGTCGCAGGATCAAACCCAGCGAGGAGAATTACCTTGTGTAATTTATTTCATCACCACTGCTCTCAAAACGGTGAACCAAAACATCGTGAGGAAACTGGCATGTCCTAGAACCAAACATTCGAAGACTTGTGACATCTACCACTACCCGCACGGGGCCTGCGTGGTCGATTATGGCCCATTCCTTCTCCCAGTGAGGAGATCTAAGTCCCAGCAGTGGGATTACTAAGGTGCCTAGTCAAAACTCTTTATTTTGACTGTTTACTAAGTTCATTGCTTTTTTGCATTCCAGGTGGCCCATACTCAGCTTTCGCTGGTAAAGATGCGACACGTGGTCTGGCTACCGGACAGGTAGCAGCCTCAGATAAGGAGTACGATGACGTCAGTGATCTGACTGCTGATGAAGTTGCATCCGCCAAAGAATGGGAAGATCAGTTCAGGGGTATGTATGGGTAATTAGTTTAACAAGGCAATACGTGATATTATTATTGTTTGTATAGTTAAAGTGATTAATAATACACATACAATGCTATAATTATACTTCATTTGCAATAAGATTAGACAGTTAAACAAATCTTTTTTGCTGAATAGAATAGAATAGAATAGAATAGAATAGAATAGAATAGAATAGAATAGAATAGAATAGAATAGAATATAATAGAATAGAATAGAATAGAATAGAATAGAATAGAATAGAATAGAATAGAATAGAATAGAATATAATAGAATAGCATAGAATAGAATAGAATAGAATAGAATAGAATAGCATTTATTCGACGCAGGCAACACAATATACAACCACATAAAATAATAATAAAAAAGAGTACAGAAATACAATACAGTTGCGCTGACTTCTATTCCGTAGATGTAGGGAAGGCCGGGACGCTAAATTTGCAGTTACTAAAGCGTCATGGGGACTTAATGGATTGTATTCTAGAAGATTAGGTTCTAAAATGAAAAAAGTCTATGACTAGTTTCCAATATAGGGGGAAAGCGTGTAACAATTTTCAAGAATGTAAAAAATAAAAATGTCACCTCGAAATACTCGGCCGCAATTTATATTTTTTTATTTTGAAGGTAATCCTATCAGGATTACGAAAAACCTATAATCTGACGGTTTTCATGGGTTGCTAAAACCATCGATAAGTGTAAAATTTTCAACGTTCCTAACAAAATTATCTTAGCAAACTGTGGTAAAAAATTGCACTTATCAACAAAGTATTAACAGGAACCTTACAACCTAACTTTATCGCCCATTTCCTTATGCCACGCTCAAATTGTCAGATTATTGAGAAATATACACTTTTCTGCATTTACTTAACTTACCTTGTCTTAATCTGACGCGCTCGAGTTTTTCTTTACTAATCTGACGGGCTGCCCTCAACGCATCCCACTATATCAAGGGTTCATATGTGGTAGGGGTACATCACAGGGTGCAAGGTTTCTCCCCATATGATTTTCTAACCCGCTCGAGTATCGCGCAAAATCCCCAACTAGCGGCCCCTACTAATAAGGATGGCATTAAAAGCAAAAAAGTGGTTACAATACCAACTATTTACTGCAGTCGCCATTTGTTGTACCACCAATACAATAAAGGTTAAAATCGGTTGAACGGACAGTAAAAAGATTTTGTTTTAATGTTTAATCTTATTGCAAATGGAGTATAGGTATAAACATATTCTGAGTCCAACTAAAACAATAGAACGTTAATAAACAGAAAAACAATGGAGTGTGAGAACTAATTTAAGTCACTCGTTACCTTGACTGCATTTAAATAAATATTAAAACCATAGCATAAAAAGTGTTGTAGAAAATATTACATTTAGATGAAAATTTTGCAGATTTATAATTTTGTATTGGAAAAATATACAGCAATAATGATAATGTAAATATTTATTTTTTTGAAAGTTTAATCAATTCTCAAAAGAAATTTTAAAAAAATATTGGAATTGTAAATCGGATTTCTTACTGAACTAAGTACACACAATTTTGTTGAAAAGCACTCGATTACACTTATACAAAGTGTCTCTCTCTTAGAGACGAGGCCTGAGTCCCAACAGTGGGAACATTATAAGGCCGACTATGCTAATACAAAGTGAAACTGTTTGAATTAAATATGTTTAATATTATATTGTCACGCATCAAGGCCAGTATACTGACAAAACTTGAATAACTATGTTAATAGGTCAACATAAAAAAAAACAAATAGGTACACATAAACTATTTAAAAATCAGAATGGTTTACTTTAAAAGAGACCTTGACCCATGACTTTGTTTCGGAGTTTCTTTCCGGGGTAGTCAGCTGGGAAACACCGACCTCATTTAGTGCAAACTGACGAAAAAATTGTCATGTAAAAGTGTTTTATAGCACCTATTTGCAAAATAAATTATATCCATTTATCAAACTCCATGCAATAAATGCAGCTTGATAAACTTACCCAATGTAGGCTCATTCAGACTTTCTGCGAAAAAATCTACACTAATAATTTATAAAGGTAAAGTTTGTTTTTTTGTTTGTAGGAGGTAATCTCTGAAAGTACTGGTCCGATTGCTAAAATTTTTTCAACAATAGAAAGCTGCTGCTTTATTCTTGAGTGATATAGGTTATGTTTTAAGTACGCGGGCGAAACCGCGGGTAAAAGCTAGTAAAATATAAATACCTTCAGGATACCGTTGGAGCTCGCTCTAACTGGACTTATTAACGATGCAACTTTTTCCATATTACAGAGAAATACGACATTGTGGGTCGTCTCCTGAAACCTGGTGAAACACCGAATATATACAGCGATGATGAATCAGAAGACAAGAAAACACAGTAACATAGACATATGTTATAATTTTTAATAAAGATCACTTGTTAAAACGTGATATGTTGCTGGAATCCGGTGCCTAGGGAAATGTTTGAACTTTAATAAAATATTTTTACAACATTCGTTATTTTTTTTTATCACTAGACTAAGTTTACTTTAACCAGAGTCTGACGGCCTGTGTAAATAGAAATGTTCTATAGAACAATTTATTTAGCAGTGTACGATTTGGTTTATTATTTATTTATTTTATCCTCACATCGGAACGCCTTGCAGCAATTACTCCAATGGAGCACAATTAGTCCAGAATCTGCTACTTTCCAACATCGTGTGCGCAGTGGAATGGTAGTCATCAAAGGAGCGGCGCGGCGGAGGGTCACGTCGCTCGCTTACGCAGCATCAGGCCATCGCTCCTCCAGGATTTCACATGCATCAAATCTCATATCGAAAACATTTTGAAATGTCAAAGCTCTAATAATAATATAATATATTATTTTGTTTGTGCTCTATTTGTGTACTTTTGGTCATTAAAATTGACTGTAGCGACACATTTAATAAATATACTGTTTGCTAAATAATTAAGTGTGACGTTGTTATGTCTGGTGCTTTAAAAATAATGAATACAGTACAAAAAATGTGATAATTTTTTGATGTTTTCTTTCTAAATGAGATCAGAATTTTATGTGAAGCATGCTAGAAGGCATGAATGTTTAGATACCATTCATAAAGTAGCCTGTACCTAAGAGTGAGTTAAGAGTTTAGCTACCAGTACCAAATGTATTTTAGCGTTCTTGTGATATTTATTTCTTTAAAAAGAGTTTCGCTTCCTCGTTTATACCGCTTACATCGAAGGACCGGAACAATTTGCCTGCTGCGGTCTTCCCATCCAGCTATAATTTAGGTGTCTTTAAGGCTAGAGTGAATAGGCTCTTAATAAATTAGTGCGCCTCACCATCAATGATTGCATCACTGCTTACCATCAGGTGGGGTCGCAGTCAAGGTTGGTGGTTTATATCAATTAAAAAAAAATACTTCAGCAAACACTTCTAATACTATCCTACCAGGTTACATACAAACACAAGCCTATCTATAATAATAAAAAATGTGGTCATAGTTTATGGTCTAGATGTTACTTTGGTAAGATGGATCTTATAGGAACCATGCAAAGATTAGTGTCTAGTAGGGTGAGCTAAATTATTTCGATATGTCCTGTACTTTTATTTGAGGGCCCTATTATAAATAAACAACATACATTCAATAAAAAGAAATTATAAAAGAAAATTCTTCAAGTGGTGCACGATACGAATAAATCTAAAGAAACTTTAATTTCAAGAAAAATTGAATTGGTTCTCAGAAAATAAATATGAGTATTAAACATTTTCTCTTTTTTTCTACAAAAAAACTTTATTATTAGGTATTGCCTAAATCAATAAATGTTTTGCATCAATACTAACTTCGTAAGTTTACATTTTGAGGCATTTTCGAGAAAATTTAGTAAAAAGTAAACTTTAAAAATGTCTAAATAATTGATGATTTTCATTTCCAAGTTTGGTAAATCACGTTAACTACGTGTAAATTACGTCAATGCCTCATTCGATGTCTGGTAAGTATTTTAACCTACTTTAACAGTGGTTTGTACATTACTAACGCCACTTAAACAATAGGTTCATCATCATCATCATTTCAGCCGAAAGACGTCCACTGTTGGACATAGGCCTCCCCCAAGCGTCTCCACAACGACCAATTCTGTGCGTCTCGCATCCACCGCATTCCCGCGACTCTCACCAGGTCGTCGGTCCACCTTGTGGGAGGCCTTCCAACGCTGCGTTTTCCGGTGCGCACAAACAATAGGTTAGTCTTGATAATAAGTTGACTTCACGGTTGGTAGTGGTTGAGCAATTGGCTGCTGCTGCTGAAAAACTACACAGGTAGGTACATAACCTAACTTTTAAAGATTCAAGATTTAAAGCAATCACAATGACAATCTGGACACTGAGCGAAATGCGCAGGGTGCTGTCTGTCCGGTGTAATATGTTGGCTTGCGGGTTTGCGCGATTTACTAGACCTGTGAAGGTGTCTCTATTTAAGGCATATTGCCAGTCGTTTTACACGTGCAGCTTGTGGACCAAATTTACGCAGTGGACGTACAGCACACTGCGTGTGCAGTACAACAATGCTTTCAGGATACTGTTAAGGCTTCCGCGGTTTTGTAGTGCTTCGACGATGTTTGCTGATGCGCGAACGGATGATTTTTTCGCAATCACAAGGAAGCAGAGCGCTTCACTGTTAAGTCACCTACGAAGCAGCTCGATCAGTCTCCTGAGGGTGTTGTCCGAGCGGTGGGACCTGTCCCTGATACAGAGGTGGATGCAGCTTCATGTTAGCGGCTCTCCTCGTATAATTTGACTTTGTGACATTGTGTGTGTAAAAATGATTGTAATTATTGTGTCTCTAATTTTGTGATTTATTACATACCAAATGTGTTATTTTATTTTTATTTGAAATTCATTTTATGTGTATGATGACATCTCATGTTTTTCTTAAAGCAATTTATTTCAAATGACCCTTTACAAGCACTTTTGAAATGTCATTAAGTCAATCAGTCAGAAAAATGATGCTAATTGCACACACCAAAGCGTAAATCTCTCTGGAGAAGAATGTGCAAGAAACTCCATGGACACTCTTTTCAATCATGTTATGTATTACAAATATCTGTTACATGTTTCTTGTCGCTACTATTATGTGAAAATAATGTAAATAAAGTAAAAATAAAAACTAAATATAGATATTAATAATTATCGGAGTGTCTAGTGTGAATTTCTTTTATGTCAAAGCGATTGACACGTTTGTGAGGTTCAGCGCTCCGATTGGCCTGCTCCAAGCTCTTAACCAATCAAAGAGCGAACACGGTAAATGTTTCGATTGTGTTAACGTAAAAACAATTCGCACTGAATGCAAAGAATGTAGATCTGCGAACAAAAATAACCATAGTAGAGTAGAGTTGCTACTCCACCCTAGAGTTAACCCAACTAACTCTAACTCCGAGCAGGGTAGGGACAGTTGAACTCTACGTTCGCGTTCAAAAATGTGAGCGTAGAGTATCTATCCTGATGACGTCCTTAACTCTAGCCTCATTTTTGAACGCAGGGCAGGGCCTCAATAGATAGTACTAACCGTAATAGTTTAGTGACCTCTCTATAAGCCGTCTGACGATAATATTGTGTCGATATCAAAATTACCACTAACATAATTATTTATTTCTACTCATTAAATTCTGCACCGTGGAAGGTAACTAATGTGACGTCAATGTATTGAAATACGAGTATAATAATGTTTAGGTCGTTAATTTAAAGAAATATTAGAAGAAATTAAAATTCAAGTTTACTTATTATATGAGATTTAGCTGAGTTTATTTCTATAACCAATCAATCTAGATTGGACTATGTATATTCAATTTTCGCTTATATGCAAAAAGTGATTATAATTATCACAAGATACATTTTGGCAATGTTTAACAGTAATAATTTTTTAAACATGCGCCTCAACGAAAATCATAAAAAATCATTGAACGAAAATGTTCACGAGTTAAATTTATTTTGATAGCGACACAATCTTTTAAAGGACGCCACAATGAAAAACAAATGATAGTCTCACAAATTAAAAAGTAATATAATATGCTCGCAAAGAGTCCGATTTTCGAATTCTATATTTGCTTTTTCATTCTTTTATTGTAAGTGGCCAGATCCAGAGACTTTCAATAGTTCCTAATATTCTTTGCTACCCTGGTACCTAACTAGGCCGTCTTAACAAAAATAAAAGCTCAGCAAACCCTGATACCTTATCATTATGACATTTCCCCTTTATCACGGAAAATAGAGGTAATCCCATCACAGGGGCGAGCGTCGTACAATCTGATATGTGTTTAATGTCACATTTCTTTTTAATGGGATTGTCTTTGTAATGGACACTTGAAGACCGGACCTTACCCATAAATCGAGAAGTGACGTCATGACGTAAAATATAGAGGTTAGTTTGATAAAATATTGTACTTCTTCGATCTTTGTATACTGTAAGTTGAGATCGAATAGTGATCTTGAGCGTTACTGTTGAACATGATTCAATGCCTAGGTTGATGAAAGTGCTATAGACTTTTTCACATCTAGATTTCTTTAAGAAACAGCATGAAATCTGGATTTGGTCTAGGTTGCCGATACAGGCACACCTCCAATTCTAATCAATTCAAAATATTGTATTGCACATAAGCCTTTATGAGCATTCACAAAATGTTAGCAGCTAGCTAGCCAGTGCCTAGTTCCACCAGGAGAAGAAGACCAGGTAAGAAACTCCATGGTTATTCTTTTAAAAAAGTAGATTGCTTTTTATGATATTACTATATTAGAAATGCAAGCGAGAGAAGCCACGATGATTCATGCCTCAAAAAATAAAAACTCTAAATGATGAAAGCTCTGAATGAGTGATGGTGATGATGATGATGATGCTCTCTGTCTAAATTGAAAAAGCATGGATAGCTGGAAAATGGGATCATAACTAAAAAGGTGTACTATCAACACCAACAAAAAAATAAAACCACTGCTTATATGATTTTTTAATAGAATAAGTCTTCCTAATGGACACTTGAAGAGCAGATTTTACTTATTGAAATTGAGAATGGACACCATAACGTAAAAATATAGAGGTATTTACGTCGTCGACGGCGCGTAGTGTTCTACGCGCGCCTCAAGGAGATTTCAGCAACCGTAGGGGCCCAGCAGGGTCGAAGCCTACTGGAGCCAACGGTCTGATTCTAAAAGGAAGACTCGGCCCTGGTACGAAAGGCAATGAAGGAACAGGAGAGGGTTTTTAGTCAGTAAAAGTCTGACACTATCTCCCGCTCTGCCCAAGAGCGGAGGATATTATTGGATGAGTTTCCCACCGAAAAAAAAGACGGGTTTGATATTTTTTCTCATTTATTTATTTTAATGTTGTGTAAATAAACACTAATCTAATCTAATTAGCCCATTGTGTCCCACTGCTGGGCGAAGGCCTTTTTCTCCCTTTTCCACATACGTCTATCTTCTGAAATGGCGGGCCAATCCCTCCGGTAAGAGTCAAGTTCATCTCTTCATCTAACATGCGGCATATAAAAACTGTTGTGATAATATCAAAATGCCAAAATAGTCTTTTCATCAAGATTTTTAACCGACTTCAAAAAGGAGGAGGTTATATGTTCGGTTGTATGTATGTTTTTTTTTTTTTTTTTATGTATGTTCACCGATTTCTTGGTCAATAGTGGACCGATTTTGAAATTTTTTTTTTTGATTGGAAGGTCATTCTTCCAAATTGGTCCCATAGAAATATTGTTATGATCTGATCATGAACTTCGAAGATATGGAACAGAACTCCTCATAGGATGACAGCAGAACCATCGTAACAAGTCCATGGGTAGTGTGAAAACGAAACCGGGGCCCTGGGACGAAGGCAACGAAGGAACAGGGGTGGGTTTTTAGTCAGTAAAAGTCTGACACTATCTCTCGCTCCACCCAAGAGCGAGATTTGTCATAAGATGATTTTCCCACCTAAAAAAAAAAAAAAAAATCGTAACAAGTAAAATTGCTTTGTTTATACGTGTAGTCGATGACTGACTGAAAGTAGAGGGGGAATATATCGAACTGATCTGATGATGAAACCTAAAGTTAGGCACCGGAACTCTGTAATAAATTAATGTAATCTAACCGTGTTTGGGATTATTAAAATTGCCATGAGATGCACTCTGGCTATAAGGTATTTAAGATTGGCTGAGGGGTAATTTTTAACCGACTTCAAAAAAAAGGAGGAGGTTATCAATTCGGTTGTATTTTTTTTATTTTTTTTTAATCATCATTATTTTTTTTTTTTTTATGTTTGTTACCTTAGAACTCCGTCGTTTATGGACCGATTTGCAAAATTTTTTTTTCGCTCTATAGGATATGCTTCCAGATTGGTCCCATTTTTTTCAAAATCCAATTCTGATGATGGAATTCATGAGGAATCGAGGGAACTCCTCAAAAATTATAGGCAACCCTATGGTAATTTTAGTATTTTCATCAAGAACTTAAGCATTTACAGTCAAAAAGTAACATTTGATGAAGTGGAACTGATGAAGAAGACCAGAAATGGTCAACGGAACTTCATACTCAAATAGATAGCACAGTGAAGATATAGTTAAGCGACTATGACAATACAAATAAATGAATGATTCTGAATAGTTACGTTGAAAATGGTATCATCGACGTGATCTGATGATGATGATGGAGCCGGAAGGTAGGCACCGGAACTCCGTAATTAATCAATGTAACCTAGCCGTGTTTGGACTTATTAGAATTGTCATGAGATGCACTTTGGCTATAAGGTACTATCGAACTGATCTGATGGTGGAGCCGGAAGGTAGGCACAGGAACTCCGTAATTAATCAATGTATCCTAGCCGTGTTTGGGCTTATTAGAATTGTCGTGAGATGCTCTTTGGCTATAAGGTATTATCGAACTGATCTGATGATGGAGCCGGAAGGAGGAAGGTAGACACAGGAACTTTATAATAAAACAATGTAACCTAGCAGTATTTGGGTTAATTGGAATTGTCATGAGAAATAGGCACTCTGGTTATAAGTGTATCGCAACTAAAAAGTGAGAAAAAAAAAAACACTAAAAGGATCAAAATAACTTTAATTTCGGAAGTCGGTGTTAAATAAGAAACAAACAATACCGAGAAACACCGACTTCCGAAATTAAAGTTATTTTGATCCTTTTAGTGTTTTTTTTTAGTGAAGTCGGTTATTTTTTTTTTTCTAAAAAGTTTTTATTATTGGTGGTATCATAACTAAAAAGTGAAAAATAATGTGTTTCAATAATAGTTTTGTCTCTTCGTTATTTAACACCGACTTCCGAAATTAAAGTTATTTTGCACTTTTCAGTGTTTTATTTTACTTTGAAGTCGGTTGTATTTTTTTTGTAAAAAGTTTTTTATTTTCATCATCAACCTGAAATTTGAATTTGTAATGACTTAATGCCAATGCCGAGCAGTGGTGGCCCAGTGGTAACGGCCCCGACTTACGAGGTGCGGTTTCAAACCCAGCCAGGCGCATTACTTTGTGTAATTTATTTCATCACCACTGCTCTCAAAACGGTGAAGGAAAACATCGTGAGGAAACCGGCATGTCCGAGAACCAAAAATTCGAAGACATGTGACATCCACCAACCCGCACTGGGCCCGCGTGGTGGATTACAGCCCATTCCCTCTCCTAGAGAGGAGGCCTGATTCCTAAAAGTGGGAACATTATAAGGCCGACTATGCTAATGCCAACAGGTTAATGATATGGAAAAACTAGCGAATAAAACTGGGGTTAATAAAAACTGCCTACACCATGAAGAAAACATTCGTCCTTTTGTAATAAGATTTTCTTTGCTGTGGACACTCGAATCTATAAGTCGAGTAATTAATGACATGACATAAAAATATTGACGATATCAAATCATACAAAAGTTTGATAAAATATGGTGATTTTTCTCGTCACACACTTTATCTTTTTAAAGCGATTACATACTGACGGCACAGTTGGCGGTTGAATACTTAGCTAGTGTGCTGAATGTCACGGGTTCGATTCTCGCATGGAACAAATATTTGTATGTGTATATTGTGCATGTGAGATTAAGTGTTGTGCGTGTGTAGTCAAGAGTGAACAGGTTCGGAGGGGCAAGCGGTCGCCTCCTTCTGCGAAGCAGTAATGCTAGCAAAGAAGGAGGCCACACGTGCACGCGCGAGGGAGCGGCCCTTACGCCCCAGCCACCGGTATCCCGATCCCGATTTCCCGATCCGTCCTGTAACCATCCGGACCGAGCCCAAGTCGTCAACGGCGCGTACTGTTCCACGCGCGCCTCAAGGAGATGTCAGCAAACCGTAGGGACCCAGCAGGGTCAAAGCCTACTGGGCCACGGGTAGTTTGAAAGTGAAACCCAGCTCCCTGGAACGATGGCAAAGGAGGAACAGGAGTGAGTTGAACAGAATAGTAAAAGTCTGACACAAAAGAGCGCGAGATGTCATTGGATGATTTTCACACCTAAAAAAAAGAGTGAACAGGTTACTTCTAGACAAAAGTGCTCCATCGTCGGCCACATCAGGTGAGATAGTGGTTAAACATGAATCTGTCCTTAGTAAAAATAAAATCGTACTTTACCTAAGTACCTACTATGTAGTAGGTAACTAGATTCTTTTTTTTCAAAGATAGATAGTATTAAAAGAAAGATAATTAACTAATTTCTTTCATTTAATACTTGTTCAAGGACTATGGTATTTTCCAATTCAACTCTGAAACGTTGGTACGCATCTACCTTCGCGTAAAAAGGGGAGTTTAAAAAATCCAGTAATCCAGTAGTAATACCCATTTCAAGGCTATCTAATAGCTTAAGTAATACTTTAAAAGGTATTCGATTTTATTTAATGGCCGAGATCCATTAGCTTGCTATGAATTTCATTTGAAATTAAAATATTTTAATACGAACCGAGAGACTTTCTCGGTTTGAAATTGAAAGTTTTGATCATTAGTTTCTTTTAATTCTAACTGTTGGCACTAGGATATTTTATAAGTACTTAATCATATTTTAAGATTCTTTTCTTACAGTAGCGAAGCGCTATCGGCTTATGGACATTCTAACCCACCCACACGCATATTTGGGAACACATTTAAGATAGAACTATAATAATAATAATATTCCACAACTATCACAGAACGCCGTCTAGCCCAAAGCTAAGCAGAGCTTGTGTTATGAGTATTAGGCATATTTTTTTGTAGTGTTCGTATATGGACAAAAATTTGTTTGAAAAAAAAACTGCACCCGAGCGAAGCCGGGGCGGGCAGCTAGTTTATTTATAAAATTGTAAATAATGACGAGTGTTTCGTACGTCAAATGTTAGCTAAAAATAATGCATTTATGAAATACTTTGCTTGATCCTTGAAGAAGAGGTTGAGGATCAATCTCAAGTTGTTTTATACAGAAATAACAATTCATGTCGATTTTTTCAAGAAAATTGCGGTAAATTCATCATCTTGCTGTCAATACTTCTTGAACTCCTGTGTTTTTTTTAAAGTGGGCTTTTCTTAATTCATTAAACCCCGAGCGAACGCCGGCGTTCGAACGTCATTGTCTTTCTATTGTGTCTCTAATTACGGAAACGCGTTAATACTAGCAAACAAGTTACGTTCGAGTATATAAAACTCGAGTAATTGCCGAGATATTCCTCTACCTCGACGATAAAGTCGTCGAAAACGACCTAGAGGACATCAATAACTGCATAATATAAAGGCTGTGATTGGACTGATATCATCTTTCATATATATTTTTTTTATATAATGGAAAAAATACCTTAGCATAATATATATTTTTCTATGTTCTTTTTTCAATAATAGTTCAAAAGAGTATAGAGAAAAAACTACAATTAGAACACCTTTTATAATTGGGTATTTTCCTGTTAATTTTTGTACAATATTTTGTAATAAACAACCAAAAATACCAAAATAAATATTTTGCTATTTTTTGGCATTTCAAATATTGGTATGTTTTTTTTTTTTTATAGGTGGGAAAATCATCTTATGACAAATCCCGCTCTTGGGCGGAGCGCGAGATAGTGTCAGACTTTTACTGACTAAAAACCCACTCCTGTTCCTTCGTTGCCTTCGTCCCAGGGCCACGGTTTCGTTTTCACACTACCCATGGCCCCAGTAGGCTTCGACCCTGCTGGGCCCCTACGATTTGCTGACATCTCCCTGAGGCGCGCGCGGAACAATACGCGCCGTCGACGACTTGGGCTCGGTCCGGATGGTTACCGGACGGTCGGACGGCGAGCCACCCATTGCCCGCCGTCCGCAAGCCCGCGCCTACGGTGGCCGGAAATCGGGATCGGAATCCCGGCGGCGGTTGGGGCGTGAGGACCGTTGCCGTTGCCTCACGCGATCGGCCGCCTCTTTTGCTAGCATTACTGCTTCGCAGAAGGAGGCGACCGCCTGCCACTCCTCCTCGCTCCGGACCATGGCCTGTACCAAGGCCCGGCGCGAGAGATCGCTGCCGCCGATCGCCCCCACGAGGACACGGCGTTGCTCTTCCCAAGCGGGGCACACTTCCACCGTATGCTCCACCGTGTCCTCCGGGCGGTCCACACAGTGGCGACACCCGGGCGTCGCTTCCGCACGAATCCGGTGCAGGAACTTCCCGAACTTCCCGTGTTCGGTGAGAACCTGCGTCATGCGGAAGGTGAGGACGCCGTGAGGTCTTTCCAACCACGCCTCAAAGAAGGGACTTACCGCCATAATTGTGGCGTGCCCAGCACTGGGTTGCGACAGTCGCTGTCGCCATTCCACCATGAGACCCCGCCGGAGTTCTTCCCGCCATGCCGCGACTTGGCGTGGCAGCGGAGTTTCGCCCCGGCGTTGCATCTCCATGCGCAGATCGTGCATGTGAGCAAGGCCTGTTGCTACCAGATCCCATGGTGGCTGTCCAGCAAGGAGGCTCGCCGCTTCGCGGGAAATCGTCCGGTATCCTCGCACCATCCGTATGGCCATGACCCTCTGACATGCGTTCAGCCGGGCCGCTGGCCGCTTCCGCAAATATTGGTATGTGATTGGGGCGTGGTGGGGCACATCTCGCTATCTTTTTTATACACACGTAACCTAATAGTGGTGACGTCGTCACGTTTCAGTTTTGATCCTTATTCTTAATTTATTTTTTCTATAATTTACTTGACAATTTCCCCTTTCACCTAATTTTGACGAAATTTTTAAAATTATTTCTTGTTGCGATTTTGGGTAAAGTTGTTTTTTTTAACAAATATTAAAAACTAAAAATCAATTACCCAAATTGAAATCACCTTTTATAAAAATGAAGTGGGGCGTGGTGGGTACTCCTTGCTATCTATTTTGTACACGTGCACGTAAACTAAAGGCGTTGACGTCACATTTCAGTGTCAATGCTAATTCTGTTACTTGACGTTTTCCCGTTCCATCTGAATTCAAAGATTTCTAACCTACTTAATTTTGAACGAATGTTATAAAATATAAAATTATTTCTACTTGCGATTACCTAAGAATTTGGAAAGGATTTGGATGTAATGAGGACGAGATTACTAAACATTTGCGGTTTTGAATAAAGTTACTTCTTCTAATATATAAAATTCTCGTGTCACGGTGTTCGAACTTGAACTCCTCCGAAACGGCTCGACCGATTCTCATGAAATTTTGTGAGCATATTGAGTAGGTCTGAGAATCGGCCAACATCTATTTTTTTTTTTTTTTATTTTTTTTTTATTTATATGGCAGAACAACGTTTGCCGGCTCAGCTAGTTTTTATATAAATATATTTTAAAAAATCAAGTCTATACCCAATTTAAATCACCTTTTATAATTATGAAGTTCCTAACTCTTGGTTATAATTATCTTCTATTCGGTAACGAGCTGTTAATGCGTTGCCTAGCAACTAGTTAGTGAAGACGATGAAGCAAGCAACACTGTGGTGTTCACTATAATCACTATTTAGGGATTTGGGTTTATAAATAAAACAACCAAATTATCAGTAAGTAGGCGCAACTTCAGCATGACGTCTACTCGTCCTCGGGAACGGATCGAGAGTGCCCCGACGCCATACCTCAGTCGGTCTACATTTAATGTGTATACCACATCTCTTCCCGACTAACACGATGGTGATATTATAAACAGCTGATATAATTATGTGCTTAAACTATTAGGTCTGTGTTTTAAATCGATTTTGAGTCATGAATCTTGATTTTGAGAGTTGGAATACATCAGAATTTTGTGTCAAAACATGTTGGATATTTGTCGAAAAAAGATGGATCCAGGATCAAGTGGAAACCGATCGGCTGGATTTTTGTCAGTCAAAGTCTGACACACCCTCTTGTATCACACGGAAACTGTGATATGACGAGTTCCAAACATCAAAAAAAATATTATTTAATTTATTTATTGCGCAATAAAGAATGTTTCTTTTTACGTTAGTGAAATAACATGTAGATACAGAAGACTCGAACGGAGACGGGTACAATAATGCTATTCCAAAAGCTTTCTCTGTTATAGTTTCGTATCAGTTGGGCCTCCTGCCAGTTCCTATTTGTAAATTCATCCGATTTCGTGTAACATCCTTCAGACAAGAACTGCGTCAAATTCAGTGTATGTTTAGACTAACTTCCGTCTGGAAAACATTGATGGTGGGGATATTTGCAACAAAATTGTCTGATAGTAAAAGTTTACAGAAAATACTTATTTGGTTAAAAGTAAATTTGTTCTGTATACACTCATGCCGCCAACAACACTCTTTAAAATCAGGTTTGCGGTTCGTTTTTGAAACAGATCAAAATCCAGAATTATCCCTATTTTCTTCTTCTTTTCGAATCGATGGCAAACTCGTCAAAATGTTTGGGCCCAGTAGGTAGCTACATTAACTACAGCATCGGTGGCACTCATTATTCCCGATAGCTTAGGCTAAGATGTTTCGACTTTATAGTACACCCGCATTTCAACAGCTTCGATTAAGTCTCATGTATCTAATAAAAGTTACCCTTTTCGCCATCTATCCGCACAAATTCAGATACCCAACAACTGCTGAGAAATTGCAAATAGAAAAATACATTAATATACTTCACTCGAGACGGGAATCGAATGTATCGCCTTAAGATCATGGGCACCCCACAATCTCGGCAATAAGTCTCCTTTTTGAGGAGTGGTTAAAGAGGTGCCACAACGACCTCAGTGTCCGCCTGATGCAGGCTCTCATCAGACATTAGTATTTCGGGAGGATTATATTTCGTTTTTGGTGGAAGTAACGTCCGGGTGTCATCATTGTGTGGATCGCCCAGCGGACTGTCCTGCTTGGGCGAAGCACCGGCAGGTCCTCGTCGAGGCGATTGGGGGTGGCGATCTCTCGCGTCTGGACCTGGTTCAGGCTATGGTGCAGGTGAGTGAGAATGGTAACCAGGCACCTCTTTCGGCGAAGCAGTAATGCGAGTGAAGGAGGTTATGAAAAGCGTGACAAAGAGGATATCCTTACGCCCAAGCCGCCGGCGTTGGAGATGCCCCGGGACTCAGGAGTCGCAGAACGATTCTCAGCTACCATAGGCAAGAGCTTGCGGACGACGAGCAACGGTAGCTCGCCATCCAAAGACAAAGTCCAAGCCAACGGCGCATTGTGTTCCACGTGCACCTGGAAGAGCTGTCAATACAGTGAATCGAATAGGGGCACACTAGGACTGATGCCTGCTAGGACAGCAGAATTGTTCGGAAGAGTTACCGCG
Organism: Mythimna impura; assembly: GCA_905147345.3. NCBI lineage: Eukaryota > Metazoa > Arthropoda > Insecta > Lepidoptera > Noctuidae > Mythimna > Mythimna impura. The sequence continues at coordinate 8,532,038 of LR990347.1, read as the reverse complement.
ACCCTGAAACGCAAAGGGCAACCAAACCTACAGGTGCAGGTGATTTTTAGTCAGTGAAAATTTGACACTCCCTCTCGCTGGAGAGTGGGCAGTTATTTGAAAGGCCTCAAGCTTAGATTAGTGCTTGTAACGATATATTAAATTAATGTGACAATAAACACGTCAAAATGAAATACAAAATTAATAATTATGCTCTGCATGTCACCAAACTTTTTAAACTAAAATTGGATGACATCGAACGAAATTTAGTTTCGTCTAAGTTTTAATGGTCCGGCCGGGCGGCGTGGCGGTTAGTTTTCGTAAAAGCTGCATTGTATGGCCCAAAGTATTTATGTATGAGCGCATGGATTGCCAGCCAGTATGCTCGCTGTTCCCAACTTTAATCGTTACGTAACAGATTTAAATTGGTTCCATGATTTAGTGTAGCTTTATGTTCGTGTTGTTGTGTGTGGTAGAATTTCAGACAGTAAACAGCTGTCTTTGAGGAGGGTAGTAAAATTGTGGTCCTATGATACCCGTATAAACACATGACCATAGTAGCAGTCAGATAGTGCAATTTTTCTTGAGATTTTGGGATCAAGTCCAAAACTGGCATTAGTTTATCTAGGTATATAGGGCAGAAATAAGACTAAAGAATTCATAATAATCGTTTCAACAACAAACATCCACTGAACATCTGGGTCGCCACAACTAGCGGTCCTGTGCGAATCATCATTCATCATCATCATTTCAGCCGATAGACGTCCACTGCTTGACATAAGCCTCCCCCAAATGCCGCCACAATGAATGGTCCTGTGAATCTCGCATCCATCGGATTCTCGCAACCTTCACCAGGTCATCAGTCCACCTTGTAGGAGGTTCCAATACAGCGTCTTCCGATACGTGGTCGCCACTCCAGAACCTTTCAGTCCCAACGGCCATCTGTTCTGCGAGCAATGTGCCCTGCCTATTGCCACTTAAGAGAGTTTGGCGATTCTTCGTGCTATGTCGGCAACCTTGGTTCTCCTGCGGATATCTTCATTTCTGATTCGATCATGCAAAGAAACTCCGAGCATAGCCCTTTCCATTGCCCTTTGGGTTACTTTAAGCCTTCTGATGAGGCCCATTGTGAGCGAACACGTTTCGGAACCATATGTCATCACTGGCAACACGTACTGGTCATATAGACTTTCGTCTTGAGACACTGTGGTATATTGGACGAGAAGATACCGCGCAGCTTCCCGAACGCTGACCAGCCGAGTCGGATTCGACGGTTGACCTCTTTCTCGAAATTAGATTTACCCAACTGGACTGTTTGTACAAGGTGGACATAATCGTCCACCTTGGACAGACAAATATCGGAATCGGAATTGGAAGAATCGGAGTGGGTGTTTCTTGGTTGTTTATCATGACTTACTTATGCGGCTCGTATCCATCGGATTCCCGTGACTCTCACTAGGTCATCGGTCTTTTGTTCGATGGCCTTTCAACGCTAGATGGCACTCTAGAATCTTTTGGCTCCATCGACCATCAGTCGACCGTAGCAATTAACATTGTCGGATCTACATTTTTGCAATTTTCGTTTTATTGCACTAAAGGTCTTAGAATAAGTATATAAATACCCCCGCAAATTTTTGAATTCCTAAAATCAACCATCTTTGTTTTTCTAAGTGAAAAAAGTAGTATGTGTTCAGTGCGCACGATTAATATTGTCGCATAATACATTGAGACGTTATTTGCGGGGCGCGGGAGGAGAACAGACGCGAGTGGGCGACGCGGATCTGCCACTTCTGACAATATTAGCGGGAAGAGCGCACTCGTCGGTTATATTTATAAAATGTTAATAAATTCGCCAACTTTATTATAAATTTAATGTTCCCTTTATGTCGAGGTCAAGACGGATATTAGACCTATTGAATCCATCAGTTCCGCCACAAATCAATCCAAATTTTCAATTAACGGACACTAATTATATGGAAAATAATCTAAGAAAAAGGAGAAAAAGTAAGTAAAAACTGTTGCTTATAACACTTCATCATACCTATAATTTTTGTTTATTATCAGCGACTAAGTGAATTCATATTTATTTTAAGAAATATTGAAAACTACTCTGAACAGACAATAATGTCGTTTATACCAGATACTACAATGTTTGTGGTTTTTTATTTCATTTACTGTGTCGGATGTGTCACATACTACATTATTGCTCGATCGGAGATAGTTTTATTTTGTCGGATATGGTACAACAGACTTTGTTGCATGTTCATTTTATAAATAGTATTGTATGATGTACCACTTCCTATATTATTGACTGCTGTGTGTTTGATTGTATTTTGTCGGATAAGGAATTACTGACTTTGTTAACTGTTTATTTCTCATTTTTTGGTGTCGAATGTTGGACATTCGACATTTTTGTTCGCTATGATAACAAGTTACTGTTGAATATAGTACTACAGACGTTGTTATTTTGTTCATAGTTGCTTTTTTTTGTTTTACGAGGAATCAATTAGTTTTATTTTCTCTTAGCTTTTCTATTGTATAATATTTTTTCTAACTGCACTTACTTGGTTTGGTTTGCTTACTTTACTTGCTAACATAGTAATTAATTTTAGGAGAACCGTTGCCTCTTCCTTTTGGCTATGAAGAGGAGCTTGTGTAACTGAAAGATTTGATTGAAGACATTTTTGATGTTTGTTTGAGCAGCTGTTCTGGCGTGAAAAACTGTTTGCGAGGATTCCCAGCTTTTTTGCAGCCAGCTGAGCCTTTGCTTCAATTTACGGCCCAAAGTTAAGATTTGACGTCAACGTAACACCAAAAAGATCAAGATAGTCGGTTATCAGCACGGTTGCATCCCGGAAAGTTGAAGCAGGTCTGAATTGGTTCCTTTTAGCGGAAAATAGAAACGCCTAGGTTTTAACAGCATTGAACCTGACCAATTGTCATCGCCCCAATCAGAAACTGCCTCCAAGGACAAGTTCAAGCGCTCAACCATAGCCTCTTGGAGAGACAGGATCTGTGACCCACTAGCTCGCACGCTAGATATGTAACTCTCAGCAACAGTGCTGTCGTCTGTATACCCAAAGTTACCGGGCTTAAGCAGATCGTTTATGTGCAGCAAGAACAGTGTTGCCAAGAGCACTGACCCCTGAGGGGACCCCGGTATTAATGACCATTTGATCGGACGAGAAGCCATCGATGACCACTCGGATGTACCGGTCACTCAGGAAGTCTGCGATCCAAGCACACAATCTACCACAGTATTGTCTTTTTAACCCAAAGGTTGACTGGTAGAGAATGCCTTGTTGCATTAAGTCCGCCTATGTACCACTACTGTACATGAAGTTTAAATAAATAAATAAATAATAAATAAAAACTTACTAGTAAGGCTTTCGTGCCGGACCTTATCGAAAGCCTTCGATATGTCTAGGGAGATAGTAAGCGTTTCCCCGTGCTTCTCGATGGCCTCACTCCAGATGTGGATAGCATACGCTAAAAGATCGCCAGTTGACCGATTTCGGCGAAATCCGTATTGATGGTCACTTAGAATGTCATTAGCTTCTAGGTATGTCAAGACCTTAGTGTTGAGTACACTTTCCATACTCTTACAGATAATGGATGTTACTGAGATTGGTCTGTAGTTAGCTGGGTCAGCCCAACTACCCTTCTTAGGCACGGGCTGTACGTTAGCTTGCTTCCATGCAATCGGCACTTTTTCAGCCTCAAATGAAAGCCTAAACAGGCGTGTCAGGATCGGAGACAGTTCAGGCGCACACGATTTTAAAACAATTGCAAGTATCCCGTCCGGACCGCTAGCCTTGTTCACGTCAATGTTACACAGCACCCTACGTACGTCCTTCTGATGGATGCGATTATCCGACTTACTCGTCTAGCAACCATCAGGTTAAACGGAACCGCGCTTCACCAGGACCTAGACGTGACGATACCGCGAAGAGAGAGACAAACAAATTTGCTTTCTCCTTAGCGGTGTGGGCCAGTGACCCATCGGATTTCAGCAGTGGTGGTAGTGAGGGACGGCAGAAGTTCGATTCAACTGACTTAGCCAGGGATCAAAACGCTTTACTATCAGTCGGGTATGAAGCGAGTTTGTTCCCAATGCGGCAAATGGTGTCAAACCGAGACCTCTGCATCACTTTCTTGCAAATCTTGGCAACTTTGTTGAAGGCTCTCTTCTTCTGACTCACATCATTCACCTTGTGCATACAAGCCCATCCCTGGTTTGACACGTATTTAAGCGCATTAGAGTGATCACACTCCGCACCAAACCAAGGGCGAGCTTGGCCAGACATTGTTACGTCGGAGAATGGAATGTAGTACTCCATCCCCATGATTAGTTTTAAACCGATTATGTTCAATCTGGTTCTAAAACAGTGTTTTATTAACGGTAGTACTCGTATGTATATTAAGGTAATACTTACCATGTGCCGTAAAAGGTTGTGAATTTAGATTAAGCTAGGTACCCACTTATTTTTATAAATGATAGATTCATTCCCTATTGTCTTGACTGTGTACCTATGATATTTTTCTGGTCCCAACTAGAAATATAATCGTAGGTACGTGCTGTGTAATTTATCTACTGTAGCCTTATCTATGAATGTTGTTTTGGATATAATAGTTTGTAGTTATAGTAAATAGATAACAATAAAAAAAGTTTATGTAAAATGAGGATGATCTGAAATGTAACTTACTAAGACTGTTAGTTTAATTTTTTTGTTGTTTAGTTGCAGGAAACTCAATTCCTGTTTTGTTCATTCATAAGCGAAATTATTTTTAATTCGTTATAAAACTCTGGATTATTATATAATCTTCTAATAAAGGATTTTAATTTGATTACATTACACAGTGACTTCTTATTTTGTGGGAACGTATAAAAATGTCTGGCATGTACCTTTCTTTTTGGATTGTAAAATCATCAAATGAGTCCTCCCGCCCTGAGTAGAACGGAAGGTACTCTCAGACTCTTACTTGCGTTCCAGGGCCGCGGTACCTTGTTTAACAGTCCCGCGACCCTGGCAGGCATTTGGCCCTATAGTGGGGGCCCCATTAGTTTGCTGACAGTTCCTTGAAGCACGCGTGGTATACGACGCGTCGTCGACTCGAGCCTGGTCCTTGATCGGACGGCGAGCTACCCATTGTGTCGTGAGGTAGAGGATGTCCTCTCCCTCACGTATTCCGCCTTCTCAGTCGCTAGCGTTACTGCTTCGCAGAAGGTGTCTGCTTCCCATTTCCCCCCTCGCTACGTAACATACTCTGAAGCTGGGCCGGACACTCAGGTCGACACCACCTATCGCCTCCGTGAGAACACAATGGTGCTCCACTCAAGCAGGGCAGACCTCCACTGTATGCTCCACCGTGTCCTCCGGTCTGGCATGTAATTAGAAGCACGCGCGGTATGTAACTCAACATTGTATTACCCAAATCCAAAAATAATATAAGTGGTATCTACATCTAAATATTCTTATCTTACGGGCAATATCGTATTAAGTGGTACATCCGACACAAAAGAGATTTCAAAGTCCAGGGAATACTGCAAGTTGTGCCACATCCGACCAAATTTAAAAATTCTAGTTCGGTTAATAATGTCGGATCTACCATTTCCGACAAAATAGTTGCATGATTTAGCGGTTAAAAATGTTGCATGTGCAGTTTCTCATATTTCCGATACCTTTTTGATAAACTTGCATATACCACTACGTCAGGTAATTCATATTTAAACGTCATATGCAATTTGGTTAAGGTACATTGATTATTGTTCACTTTATACATATTTGAAACTTCAAACGGCCGTACTGTAAAGTAGCGATTTTACACGTACGACTATGTTAATTGCTACGGTCGATCTGTTCTGCGAGCAATTTACCCTATCTATTTCCTGCCTGATTTTATTATAACCTTAATAATTATAAAAGAAAGAAGAAATATAGCAAAAGTTTAAAGCATACTTTTTCAAATAAGTGGTTTCACTGATGCAAAACAGTTTTGTAGTATAGTTAACGCTGTAAAATCATTTAATGATTAAATTTTTTTAAAATGATTGTATCATATCGTTTTAAATTTTAATCGATACACTCATCAAAATGATTATTATTTTTATTACTGTTGTGTCCCACTGCAGGGAAAGGCCTTTCTTACCGTAGGCGTGGGCTTGCGGACGACGAGAAATTTACGAGAGTTACGAAGATTTCTCCGAATTTTAAAAAGTTTTTTTTTTGGACGTAACTACAAATTTACAGTTTTCAGATTTATTCCTATATCAATACTATAAGACCTTGTTTCATGCCAAATTTCAAGATTCTGGGTCAACGGGAAGTACCCTATGAATTTTGATTCCTTTGAGAGTGTTGAAAGGTACGTATTTTAGGACATAAACGGCCGTATCTTTTTTTTCCGTTTACTTAGAAGTTTGATTTTTCTCAGCTTCAAGGGACCGCAGACTTGAGTATACGGTTTTAATTTCAACTCGATGCCTCCACGCGTTTCTGACATAAATGGTCTTGACAGACAGACAGACAAACAAACACACGGACGGACAACAAAGTGATCCTATAAGGGTTCCGAAAAACCGAATTTGGCAGAAAAAGAGAAAAGGAGGGTTTTGCTCTGCAGCAGATCAATAAGGCAATATGTAGATTAGACATTCATAGAATCAAATATTTCGATCTACATTAAGTTTATCGAACTTAATAAGTACAACGCAGCAAGACCAAGTTGTTCATCTACAAGGACGCTCCACTTATAGTCATCCTTAGTCAATTGAAGATTTAATTGAAATAAGCGGGTAGCTGTGAATTTTGCAAGCAATACGCTAGGGAACTTTCAGTGTGATTCTGAATAATATCTTCTGTTGTCTAGTTAGATATTTGGTAATTCATGGCACGGTTGGCGTTGTGGTTTAGCGATTAGCTGCGTTGCGTGTCGCGATTTTGTTTTCCACACGGAACAAATTAATTAATTAATTAATTTAAACTTCATGTACAGTAGTGGTACATAGGCGGACTTAATGCAACAAGGCATTCTCTACCAGTCAACCTTTGGGTTGAAAGAGACAACACTGTGGTAGGTGTGCACAATAAATAAATAACAGATAAATATCAAATGAAAAGTAGTATCATTAAATTAAGTTACAATAATAAAATACTCCCACCACCAGAAAAATAAAAATAATATTAATATTTGTATGTACTATCCATTTTCTAGATCTTAGTGTATTTCGTATGTAACTTAAAATTTTTATGAATACGATACGATACAGAAGTAGTGTATATATATATAAAAGCGAAATACCACATAATCACGAAAATTTCAAAAACTGTAACACCTACAAACTTAAAATTTGGCAGGCAGGAACGGATTTTACGAAACTCCACCCCTAAGGGGGTAAAACGGGGGTTGGAAGTTTGTATAGGGAAACCTAATTTCACGCGGGTGACAGCGGCTTCACCAGAAGCAGAAGCTAGTTCCTAATGTGAAAGAAAGAAAGAAAAACAGTTTATTTGCACAAACATGACACATAACTTAAAAAATAATAATAATAACATACATATAATATAACATATTTTACAAAAAAGTTAAATTATGCGATGATGATTGTTTTTTTTTTTTTGGTTGATGTTGATTGATTGATTGTGATTGTTGTGTTTTGTTTGATGTTGTTTTGTTGTGTTTAATTATGTGGGAGACTATTTTTCTAAAAGAAAGAGGAAAAAAGATTCCAAATTACGTGTTTATGGCAAGCCATTACAGAAATTTTACAACTACGAGTAACTTACTCATCTGGACCTCATGGACCTTTTGGCCAACGTAACGTACGTTAATAGTAATTAGTTACCGAAATCTTACCGCTTATAAGACTGAAATTCAACATCAACGGTTTTTTGTTGAAGGTGGGAAATCACCAAATAACGTTTCCCGCCCTGGGTGGAGCGAAAGAGCCTGTCAGATTTTTACTGGCTATATTGTATAATCCACCTTTTTTTTAATTCGCCTCCATCTGCGAAGCAGTAATGCTAGCAAAGGAGGCGGCCGATCGCGTGAAGCAAAGGTCCTCACGCCCCAACTGTCGCAGGGATTCCGATCCCGATTTCCGGCCATCGTAGGCGCAGGCTTGCGGACGGCGAGCAATGGGTGGCTCGCCGTCCGACCGTCCGGTAACCGTCCGGACCGAGCCCAAGTCGTCGACGGCGCGTGCCGTTCCACGCGCGCCTCAAGGAGATGTCAGCAACTGTAGGGGCCTAGCAGGGTCAAAGCCTACTGGGGCCAAGGGTCTGATTCTGAAAGGAAGACTCGGCCCTGGTACGAAAGGCAACGAAGGAACAGGAGTGGGTTTTTAGTCAGTAAAAGTCTGACACTATCTCCCGCCCCGCCCAAGGACGGGGGATGTCATAAGATGATTTTCCCACCGAAAAAAAAAAAACCTTTTTAGGGTTCCGTAGCCAAATGGCAAAAAACGGAACCCTTATAGATTCGTCATGTCTGTCTGTCTGTCTGTCTGTCTGTCTGTCTGTCTGTCTGTCTGTCTGTCCGTCTGTCCGTCCGTATGTCACAGCCACTTTTTTCCGAAACTATGAGAGCTATACTGTTGAAACTTTGTAAGTAGATGTATTCTGTGAACCGCATTAAGATTTTCATACAAAAATAGAAAAAAAGCAATAAATTTTGGGGGTCCCCATACTTAGAACTGAAACTCAAAATTTTTTTTTTCATCAAACCCATGCGTGTGGGGTATCTATGGATAGGTCTTCAAAAATGATACTGAGGTTTCTAATATCATTTTTTTCTAAACTGAATAGTTTGCGCGAGAGACACTTCCAAAGTGGTAAAATGTGTGTCCCCCCCCCTCTAACTTCTAAAATAAGAGAATGATAAAACTAAAAAAAATATATGATGTACATTACTATAAAAACTGCCAACGAAAATTGGTTTGAACGAGATCTGGTCAGTAGTTTTTTTTTAGTACGTCATAAATCGTAAACCGCAATTTACTTTTCAAGTTTGTACGGAACCCTCAGTGCGTGAGTCCGACTCGCACTTGCCCAGTTTTTTTTTTAATTATGGAAAGGCTCGCGTTTCACCACTATCTCACCTGATGGTAAGCATGATGACCTGATGGTATTCATTATTGACTTAAAGACCCCTAGACCCGTGTCCCTTCAGGTATCCTCTGCGTCCCAGGACCACAGTAACTCTTGAACATTCCCGCAGGGCATCCTTACCAGTTTGAGTTTTAAATAATGGATCGTACCTGAATAAGAAAGACCAATAAATCAACAACTGCATCCAGTTCATATTTAACTTAAGAAAATATGACTATATTTCTAGTTACAGATCTGAACTCAAATGGATGCCCATTCGAGAGAGACGAGGTTTGCGCGCACTGACTTCACTTGTCTCTCTGCTCAACTCACCCCTCCTTCTTATCTTATATCACACTTTCAATACAATACAATCTATGATCATCCTATGCTATCTGCATTCTTCTAACAATCTTCTACTGCTTTGTCCTTCTCATACTTCTGATTTTGTTCATTCTTCCTTTCTTATACAGTCCATACTTCTGTGGAATGCGCTTCCTCTTGACATCAGGACGGCCACTAGTCAGTATGCATTTAAGCGGAAGTTGCGGCTTTATTTTCTACACAAATAGCGGAGTAGTCTCAAAAATCCTTTCATTTTTCCTTATATAAATAATATATATTTATATATGTGTAGGTTTGTATTATATTAAATATTTATGTATGTTTATTTTATATATTAATATATACATTTGATCCCTTGTTTTCTTATTATTATTTTTATTTTTTATGCACCTACCATGTTTTCTCTTCACTACCCTTGGTTGATTGGTAGAAAATGCCAAAGGCATTAAGTCCGCCTTTGTACCTTTGGGTTGTATGAAGTTTTAATAAATAAATAATAATTTATTCACGCATAATTTATGAGTAACTAACAAGATTGCTGACATATAATGAATACTTTCTTACTGCTTATTAAAACCCATTGCCAAAGACATCTTTATAACAAAAGTAATAAACAAGACACACATCAATGACCTACTTTGTTTTGACATAATAGTTTTAATCCTCCGTCTTCTTTTGCATAGTAAAGCGGTGCATTCGCTTTTGATCTCCGAGCTTCTTACAGGATGTGTAAGCCAAGCGTGTTTAAGAACTTTCTGGGAAAAATAGCTGTAGGAAGTACAGAAGGTTTAAGTCATATAACAAGCGAAAACGCTCGCACACGTAGTCACGCTTTACGGACGGCGAATACCAGTGCATTCACAGACCACAGGTCGCTGATAAAATTGTCCATGTGTGCGTGCGTACAGTTTCGCTTGTTGCATAGACCTAACCTTTTGAGAGCCTAGTGCGAAATTGTTTTCGGCGCTCCGATTAGTCCGCTCCAAGCTCTTTACCATTCAGAGTGCCAAAGGCGGTAAATGTTTCGATTGCGTTGACGTAAAAATAACTCGCACTAAAGCCTCTGTACTATTCTGTATACTCGCCCCACTTTCAACATCTTAACTCCAAAGGCACGCGGTCAAGCAAAGGGTATTCATGAGAAAAGTCTCCGTGAAAGATAAAGCTGATACGACGTGGTATAAGATGTAGTACCAAGAATTATTTGCAGCACTTTCTTTGATTAAAAATGGCGGTATTTGTGGATGTCACTGTTCAAAAGTAGGATTTATTGGCCGCATTATGGATTTGTCTTGTGGCTGTGCATTTTAGCTTTTAGTTCTAAAATGTTTGTGGTACTTGACAACGATTGATTGCGATTCATGGCAATTTATTTATTTGTAATGCTATTCGATGTAGTAAAAACACGCTCCAGTATCAAGGGTGATGAACATAAAAACGAAGTTTTATTATTACGCCATAAACGCATACTTTGAATCGCTCTAATATTTTAGAGTTTCCTTGCGTGATCGAATCAGGAACGAGGATATCCGCAGAAGAACCAAGGTTACCGACATGGCACGAATAATGCAGTGGAAATGGAAATGGGCAGGGCACATTGCTCGCAGAACGGATGGCCGTTGGGGCCGAAAGGTTTTGAAATGACGACCACGTACCGGAAGACGTAGCGTTGGAAGGCCTCCTACAAGGTGGGGATCGATGACCTGGTAAGGGTTGCGGGAATCCGATGGATGTGAGACGCACAGGATCGTTCATTGTGGTGACACTTGGGGAGGCCTATGTCCCACAGTGGATGTCTTTCGGCTAAAATGATGATGATGAATATTTTAGAGGTGAAAGTTTGTGAGTATGTATTGTTTGTGTTTTCTTCACGCTCAAAAGCTGAACGGATTTCATTGAAAATCGATACACAGGTAGACCATATCCTGGAATATAAGTATTTTTATCTCAGGAATATGTTCCCTTGTGTTAACTTTCTACTATCACGTGGGCAAAGCCACGGGCAGTAGCTAGAGATATATAATATCATCTAAACTTTCAAAACGCCTTGTTGACACTTCGCGTGACCCTAGGGCTGGCTTTTACTTCGGACAAAGGATAAGCATTGCCATTCAGCGTGGCAATGCCGCCAGTCTTATGGGTACATTACCAGTCGACAGCGATGTGGAAGAGTTTTTCGACGCCGTACTTTAGACTGCTTTTTTTAGTACTTTAGGGCTTTTATTTTTATTTTGTAAGTTAGTTTTAATTACGTTATTATTAGATTTAAATGTATATAAAATGAATAAATATCATCACTTGAAGTTGAAACATAATATACTCACTTTGAAAAGATTTCATCAATAATGTTATACTTTCTTAAGCACACACCGATTCACAGACTGAAAAAAAAAGCCCAAAGTCCAAGCAATGTGCTTCCAGGATATTATAACTGTTCATATCAGCCAGTCCTCGGGCGCCCGAGGAGGGCACTGGGCAATTTCCTAGTGATTTCCTGGCCGCGCCGTCGCCGCACGACAAAAGGGACTAATCCCTGGAAGGAACTCTATTTTACACTTCATTACATTCCGAAACGTTTTATTAAATCTCCATCGGATTGTATTTACCTGGAATCCAAAAGAAACATTCCTACTTCATGTTTGTTTCATCAGATTTAGAATTCTGTATTTCTGTTTCTATTTACATTATTTTACAAGCTTGGCGCTTTTATCGCCTCATTTTCATTTTGTTTTTCGAGTGCATTTGGGATGGAATCGTTTAAATGGGATGTCTCAGCAATGTAGATAGTTTGAGGGTTAAAATATGCTAATGTAATTAATCCTTCAAGTGTTACATTGGTTATCCAGTGGATGACTTTCACAAGGGATGCATATTTTATCGATGATATTGCAAAAGCTAAAAACTAATTCTGTTTTGGGCCTCGGGGGAATACTTGAGTTTCGCTCTACATAGGAGTTAATAAACGTGGTAGATATAATTCAGTACCCAATTCTAGTGCTATTATATAAAAAAAAGTTATTAGTACGAAAAACAGAACTAGTTTTACTGAACCGTAGTATTTATATTTTGGTGCATTTAACTCATTTTTGTCCAAGTTTTGGATTGGATCCTTTTTGCTTGACTACGTCCGAATATAAACAGCGTTTCTTTTGAGAAAGTTGAGGAAGTCTTAGTGGTACATTAAAATCGAATTTTATTTATTCAAATTATCAAAACTAATAAATATTAATAACTTAATAAGTATTATACAAACTAAAAATAATAATATTTACAAACGGGTAGAAAAAGTAATTATTGGGCATCAAAAAATTCATCTACATCGATATCAATGGGAAAAGTGCCCAGAACGCTGGCAGCATTGCCACGTTGGATAGCAATGCTGATTCGTTGTCCGAAGAAAAGCCCAGCCCTCTGGTCACGCGAAGAGTTGATCAGTTGTTTGCTGATATTACGAATAATTCGATGAGCGCTCGGACCCCATGGCCCTAGTGTTTTAACCCAAAACGGCTCAAACATAATATATAACTTCCGATGAGGTTATTATATTTATGCCGTTTGAGGTTTTCTGTACTTGCAGAAGCCGTCCCAGCACAGCCAGCAAAAGATGGAATGAAATCGAATTTGGATGATTCATCTCACCAGCAAATACACACAAATGCGCAAGTAATGACAGTGGCGTATTGAAAATTACGTGAACACATAACTAAAGAACATGCAAAATATAGGTCAATAATTGGGCCAACGCGCCAATAAAAATGGAAACAAACACGACAACTTTGGCAAATTGGATCCACGTTTTTTGTACTCAATGCGTGGAACAAAATTGAAAGAGAATTTTTTCTCTGCCAATTAGGCTTGTCAATTTGTCGCTGATATTTTCATAAAACATAATTTTGCGGGATCAAAATTATGACTAAGTGAATTACGGATGCAATATTAGTTTAGGCCTACCTCTTAAATAAACCTTAAATAAGATTATGGTATGTAGCATAGCATAGTCGGCCTTATAATGTTCCCTCAGGACTCAGACCTCCTCTTTAGGAGAGGGAATGGACCGTAATCCACTACGCGGGCCCAGTGCGGATTGGTGAATGTCACATGTCTTCGAATTTTTGGTTTTAGGGCATGCCGATGTTTTCCTTCACCGTTTTGAGAGCATTGGTGATGAAATAAATTACACAAAGTAATACGCCTGGCTGGGTTTGAACCCGAAACCAACAACTCGTAAGTCGGGGCCGTTACCACTCGGCCACCACTGCTCTCATCATCTCATCTCTCATATCATGGTATGTGCTTTGATCATAAATGAGCATGGCAGTTGAGAGTTTGTCATGCTCACTCAAATGTCTCGCTGATGGTGGCGCGTGTGTTGGATCATTCAGTTCCCTTAAAAATGGTTGATCTGAGTGGTGCTGACAACACGTCATATACGTGAACGGTTGTTGTCAGTTGAGACTGGTCATCTCTTAGCAGCCAATGGCTTATTTTGATTTCTATATTTAGAATTAGTTTTTTTTTTACTTTATTTACATTGTTCTCACACAACTTAGCGACAATAAACATGCTACCTAGATATTTGTAATACATAACATGATTGAAAAGAGTGTCCATGGAATTTTATGCACATTCTTCTCTATAGAGATTTACGCATTGGAATGTGCTATTAGCATCTGCCAATTTAAAAGTGCATGTAAATGCTTTATTTGAAATAAATGCTTTGAATCTTTGATCATTATGAAGAATGGGTTACTTAAAACTGTTAGTGATGGGTATTCGACCTGTTAGTGTTCTATTACCATTAAAATTGATCCCAACTTGTTACAATATATCGCTTCGGGGTATTCTAATTCATTTAGGCTCGAAAGTATCTGATTAGGGGAAAAAAACATAATTCTGAAATTTGTAATAATATTCAAAGAGAAAACTGTGAGGTACTGAAATATTGAGATAATGTTATTTCTTTAGTAACTTCGTTATATCTTTCCACGTGAAACTATCTCCTGAATAAATAAAAAGAAGATGTTTTACACAAATATCTTAAACGCTTTTGAGGGTTCCGTAGCCAAATGGCAAAAAACGGAACCCTTATGGATTCGTCATGCCTGTCTGTCTGTCCGTCCGTATGTCACAGCCACTTTTTTCCGAAATTATAAGAACTATGCTATTGAAATTTTTTTAAGTAGATGTATTCTGTGAACTGCATTAAGATTTTCACACAAAAATAGAAAAAAAAACAATAAATTTTGGGGTTCCCCATACTTAGAACTGAAACTCAAAAATTTTTTTTCATCAAACCCATACGTGTGTGATATCTATGGATAGGTCTTCAAAAATGATATTGAGGTTTCTAATATCATTTTTTTTTTTAAACTGAATAGTTCGCGCGAGAGACACTTCCAAAGTGGTAAAATGTGGACACATTTTACTACTTTGGAAGTAGTCCAAAATCCCCCCCCCCCCTGTAACTTCTAAAATAAGAGAATGATAAAACTAAAAAAAATATATGATGTACATTACCATGCAAACTTCCACCGAAAATTGGTTTGAACGAGATCTAGTAAGGAATTTTTTTAATACGTCATAAATCATAAACAGTAATTTACCTTTCAAGTTTGTACGGAACCCTCAGTGCACGAGTCCGACTCGCACTTGCCCAATTTTTAGTTATGGTACCACTACTAAAAAGTACCCCTCAGCCATACTTAAATACTTTATAGCCAGAGTGCATAAGCATAAGCATAGCATAATCAGCCTTTTAATGTTCCCACTGCTGGGACTCAGGCCTCCTCTCTAGGAGAGGGAATGGGCCGTAATCCACCACGCGGGCCCAGTGCAGGTTGGTGGACGTCACATGTCTTCGAATGTTTGATTCTAGGACATGCCGGTTTCCTCACGATGTTTTCCTTCACCGCCAGATTGCATCTCATGACAATTCTAATCATACCAAACACGGTTAGATTACATTAATTTATTAAAAAGTTCCGGTGCCTAACTTTATTCCCCCTCTTCTTTTAGTTAGTCATCGACTACACGTTTATACGTGCAATTTTACTTGTTACGACAGTTCTGCTGTGATTCTATGAAGAGTTCTGTTTCATATCTTCAAAATCCATGATCAGATCATAAGAATATTTCTATGGGACTAACATGGAAGCATAACCTTTCAATCAAAAAAATCAAAATCGGTTTACAATTGACTGAGAAATCGGTGAACATACATAAAAAAAAATACATTCAACCAAACGTAGAACCTCCTGCTTTTTGAAGTCGGTTAAAAAGAACAACGTTGTTTGATATTTGGATAAAATTTAAAAGACATAGTTACCTTTAATTTAGACGTAAAACAAAACATCTAAACCATTTCTCAAAATAAAACCACCCTATTCGCAATAACACAATCGAAATAAGACGTCGGAACACGCAGTATTTTCACAAAATATCTCGGAGCTATTACAAAGTTCGCGAAATTGTATCACTGGTAACATTTCCAAGTTGCCGAGCAACTTCGAGACATAAGCAATATATTCTTATAAGAAAGTGTTGGGGAACAACAGAGGCAGTAAGTCTTCATTGTAGGACTCAACTTGCCTGACTGACGCAATATAAAAACTTTGCGATATAGGGAATGTTTGAGTTGAGATACTCTGATACTTTGTTTCGGTGATTTTTGTATTGAAATCGAAAAGGATTTACGATATGGATATTGAGTTTTGAATATTATTTTGATATTGTTAACATAATCTAGCCTTTTTTCTCGAAATCGGCTTCTAGTCTAACTAGATGTAGCTGAATACCAGATATTTTACAGAAAGCGACTACTTTTCTGACTTCTATATTTGCATAGTACCTAACATTCCTTCATTAATGTTTTTACTTTGTATTTCTCTCTAATCTCTTTCATTCAATCTTGGTTGTATTTTTGCTCTTTTTTATATTAGCCCGATAGTTAAATATTTTTTTTTACACCACCTGCTCGATAATGCCCTTTTATACGTCATACAACCATCACTTAAAGCAAGTCATTACGTCCCTAGGGAGAAAATGTAGTATGGGCGATCCCTAGGGAATAATGAGATTTGAATTTGGAACGTGAAAAACCGTCAGAATTATGTGAATTAAAATGTAGTGCATCAAACAAGTTTATTCAAATTTCAAACTGGCCATTAACAAAAAAAGTTTCTAAAAAAAAGTAATGAACAAGCTGCGTTATAGAAAATTTAAACTATAGAATCTTTGAGTAGTGAATTTTGTTTGTTTCAAATCTCAAAACATTTTGAGTGATAGTTAAGATTAACTCGTATATAATACTTATATTTCTGTATTATATGATTTCTTTTACTGAATTGTCTTTTAACCCACTTTTTACTGAATAGACTTTTTGTATCCGATTGCAATGAAATTCAGATATATGTATCCTTGTATAATCAGATGAGTAGGAAAAATGCAAAAAAAAATTAAAACCTGTTGGGAAACCGGGAAATTGGTGGCCTTTTAAAAGGACATTAGTAATATGTACTACTTGTTCAAGTAAATCAAAAGAAAATACAAATAGAATTTTGGTGATAGTTTTGTGAAGTGCGACCTGATTTTCTGTTATCCTTTCTACGATATGTTTCTAGAAGGGAAGTTGCAATATTTCTACGAAATTGCAAATGATCACAATCTCCGCCATCGATGTGGTATAGTTGCCAAGCATTTTGAACTGCCATGTCTAGTGCGTGACATATCAGTGGGAAATACCATTTTTTTCCTCGTATCGATGTTCGGTATAAACCAATATTTTGGTCTGACCTGTCTACACCTCCCATGTTTTCATTATACACCTTTATCAAGGCTGGCTGGTCGACTTGTACATATCTTTTCTCATGTTGTGAAAAGCGTTTTACTTTGCTCAGTGGTAAAACTTTAGCAGCATTTGAAGCCACTGTTACAACACTATTATCATTCCACTTACACACAATAATTTCTTCAGCTCTTGTTGCTTTGTATTTCAGAGAACCACGATCAGTTTTCTTGAATTCTTTGTTTGTTGGAAGCGGACATTTCGATATGCGATTTTCTCTGATTGTTCCGGTGGCCTTCAACCCCCTTTCACGTAGTTCATCTAGTAATGGAATCGATGTGAAGAAATTATCAAAAAATAGGTGGAAAGGTGCCTTTGCATCGATTGTACGAAGAACATCTGCGAAACGTAAAATAACACTTGCTCCAAGTCCCAATTTTTTATAATCATTGAAGTCGTCTCCCGTTTGCCCTTGATACGGATCAAACCATAATATGTACCCAAGACGTGTCGATCCTACCCAAAATTTGTAACCCCATCTGATAGGTTTACCTCTTATAAATTGTTTACAAGGGTGACCACCATAATACGGAATCATCGCTTCATCAATGCTGTAGTTTTCTTCGAATGGGGCATAGTTTAGGAAGTTCTCATTCAACGCGTCAAAGAGTGGTCTCAACTTCGCATATTTGTCATTAGATGGCAAATCTGTATTATCACAGCAGTGAATATGAGACATTATAAAAGTAAATCTATCTCTCGACAATGCATTATAAACTATTGGGTTCCCACAGTCTGCAGCATTTTCCCAATACATATATCTTCTGGGTACTACCACATACCCACTGAAGAGAAGTATTCCGATAAAGCATTTCATCTCTTCACACGTTATATTTCCAATTTTATTTTTTTGATTTATATAATTATTGGTGTAATTTGTCAGCAAAACTGTAATTCTGTCGCTAAAAAGTTGCTCAAAATAATAAAAGGCATTTTGCTGCCTTGCAACTTGCTGCATTCCGGCCCATGGTCTAAATATTGGACGTATATCTCTTGAAATCCAGTTATACTGTTTAGTTTTTGGAATTGTCATGCTTGTAGAAGTTGAGGGTGTTGGTTCGTCGTCAGGTAACAACTGATTTTCAATCGGAGGATTGGAAATTCTGATGCGCATTCTTTTCGATACTTGAGCTAGACTTATTTCGTCTTCACTGTCACTATCGTCTGTCAAATTCATATAATGAACTTGCGCTGGAGTCCTTAGTTGAGTGCCAGGTAAATTTTGAATGCGGACTTGATTTTCGTCACCAGAATCTTCGTCGGTGACATCAGCATTACAATTTTCTGGTGGAAAAAATGTGATGCTGTCAGGAATAGGAGCCTCCTCATCAAATTCCAATTCTTCCATGATTTCATGAAGTTGCGACTCCCATCCTCTTCCAAAAACTCTCCTGACAAAACAAAACATTTTTTTGTATCAAGTAGTAGTAGATATTACTATTGGGCTTTATAAAGAACACCAAATGTTGCACCAAAAAAAAGTATAAAAAATGACAGTTGGTACTTATATTTAATTTAATTCACTTAGAAGAGATATGAAAGTTTTATTATTCATTGTCAAAAAAAACGATTTTTTAATAATAATAAAATAACTCACCTCATATCAGTCATGATAAATTTACCGTAAAACAAAAGCTCCAAAACTGATTAATAATAATGCGTTATACCACTCACAATACTTATATTGTACTGCCACACAATTCAACTTTCAAATGTCACCAACAATATTTGTTTACTTTACCCTCATTAATCACAAGATTTTTGTTTATGCGCCGTCCTTTTAAGAGGACGATAGTAATAAGTGGTTATCTCACAGATGGTGTAAAACGTAGAGTATCCAACACGGGGATAAAGCTGTCTTTGTCTTGGGCAGCTTGAATTCCTCACTTCACTCAGGTTTCTTTATTAACTCCCTCGCAATGCTCGGGAGTTAATTATATAAATCCCTCACTATCGTTCGGGATTAAAATTAGCAACCTTCGTTGCGTTCGGAATTCAACATCCGCCACCCGCGACTTAAAGACACTGCTTTATCCCCTAGTCACATAATCTACTATCTTACTTCTTCACCATCTCAGCTATTTTATTTATAAATTCCAGAGTTAATCTGTGAACAGCGTTGTAGTCTACAATAATGTTATATGTTTTGTGTACCTTTGTTATCTATGTTTTCTATTCTTGTTAAAATCAAATACATTTAAACCAGTTAAGTAGGTTAGGAGTATTAGGTTTACGAATGTACCCGGTAAGCTACAGTCCGCCATGAATGGCGCCGTATTATCAAGATCATTACTCATCATGTTTCACGATGATTACCACGACCACTCTGGCAAGAGTGTACCGACTAAGAAGAAGAAGGTTCTGGGTACGATATAATCTCTTGACAAGAGTAGGTTAGACTATAAAACTTAAGACTACTCTCCACGACTCTCAAAGATCTACGTATGGCAACCTGTCCACTGGTGACTTATCCTCGGACTAACCTACAACATTAATATTATCCTGATAGTGGAATAGTTTCATACTTATTCACGGGACACCAACCACTGGCGAAATTTAATCTGATATAAGCTCATAACCTTGTATGTCGCATTAGTTAATTAGCAACGACAATAATTGACACCGCACTAATTGAAACATCACATCATTTGTGACAGATGTTATTTGTTACAAATTAACGTAACTCAACTCGATTTCTCGTGTGATTAATATTCTCCAGTTGCACGGGACCCTGGGATTCTGGACCTTCGGAAGGCATACCAGGGCCAATGCTGTGGCCTCTTAGACACTTTTTATGAATTAAGCACCAACAGTCGATTATTCCTGTACGTGCTATGCAAGTGCGTCCAAGGTGGTTAGTGGAAAATAATTGAAAGATATGGAAAAGCAAAATGTTTTGTTCTATGGTTTTGTGAGGCTGAAATGGACTGTTACTAAAAACAATGTCATTACAATTTTTCATAAAACTACTCCTGAGAGATTGGGTCAGAGGTGTGACACAGACGTAGGGTTTGGGAAAAAGGAAGCCTACTGAGGCCAAGGGTCTGCTTCTGAAAGGAAGAAGCCCTTCGGGCCAAGATGGGCAACGAAGTATGAAAGGCAACGAAGGAACAGGAGTGCGTTTTTAGTTAGTAAAAGTCTGACACACCCTCTCGCTCCGCCCAAGTGCGCGAGACGTCATCGGATGATTTTCCCACCGAAAAAAAAATCCTATTTGTCTGTCTGACTAGTCATTTCCAAACTATGTTGAGGACAGCTTCCAGTGTACTCGGATGCAGGTAGTTACCCGTATTTTACATGAAATGACTTAATGTCTGACCTCAACACACTGCGTTACACGATACTTCTTGGCAAGGCTGGTGATCCAACTGTCAATGATTTACGATTGATTGCAGTCAGCATCAACTTTTTATCGTGTTTTTCGAAGCACAAAGGTGTCTCGGTATGTAATTTATAGAAGTCGCCCATCCATGTATCTGAATTGGGGTAGAATTCAAACATGTTAAATCACTACATAGTATAAAACAAATTCGCTTCCTTCTGTCGGTCCCTATTTAAGCTTAGATCTTTAAAACTACGCCACGGATTTTGATGCGGTTTCTTTTAATAGATAGAGTGATTCAAGAGGAAGGTTTATATGTATAATACATGCATAATATAGTAAAGAAACACTGATAAATTTAGAGGTTTCTAATGTGATGTTGTAAATAAACACATATGAAATGCAGAGACATAGCGGTTATGGTGGTATCAGCATTGCACTCGTGCAAAGCCGGGGCTGATCGCTAGTTCGATAATAAATGCCATAGATTGGCAAAGGATCGATAATGATGATTCATTTGATCTAGAACACTATTACACAATAACCACAAACAAATTGATACGAATGTTTAGCTATAAATTGCAGAGCAGGAAATATTTGGGCAGTAGTTAGAGTTCAAATATATTGGGGCGATCGAGACCGCCTAACGATAAATAGTTTCGTTGCCAAACACAAAGGGGTTAAACGCTTTGGAGAAAACTCAAATTGTATGAGGTTTTGTTTATATATTGAAAGTTGAAACGTAATTTGTATATTGAATGGAGACTTCAGACTTTGCGACTGCGAATAAAGTTCATTTAGTCATTTTATTAGAAAAGGAAGTATTGAGTTATTGGTAAAATTAGAACACTTTTCAGTTTAATTACGGTAAGACGAGAAGTTTCCAAAGAATGATATCGATCTACGAACTAGCGGGTTAAAACTATTTCCTATAAAAAAAAACATACACTGTACACGTGTATACGAAACTTGACACACAGGTAAACCATGCCCTGAAGTAGGACATGAATAAAAAAGACGACGAGCAATGTAGCTCGCTGTCTGGCCGTCCGGTAATTGTCGTCGATTGGACCGAGCTCGAGTCGTCGAAGGCGCGTGGCGTTCCACGCGCGCCTTAAAATGATGTCAGCAAAACCGTAGGCCGAAGCCAACTGGGGCCATGGGTCAACTTCTGAAAGGAGTTCTCTTAGTCCAGAGATGCAAAGGACAACTGAAGAAATATAAAATAGAATAAAATTTGTTATACACCAAAATAGTAACATTTTTTACTGAAACATAAATAATTATATGGGTACAATGGCGGTCAGACTGTACGCCTTGCCTCGTCTGACACGCGTTCCTGCTCCGCCCTAGAGTGAGAGAAGTCATTAGATGATTACAGATCTAAACTAGACAAAAATCCTGGGTATATGTTCCTTTGGTATAATTTTCAACATCCACGTGGCCGGAGCCGCTGACTAGTACATTTTTTTTTTCCTTTTACTGCGATAAATTGAATCAAATTGAATCACGATACACTCCTGATTATATATTTTTATTATCCATAGAAAATTTTTGTAACAACAAATTATTAGCTAAGTTATTCGCAGTATGATCGTTTACTAAACAAGCCTTTTTAGGAAGAGGGAAAATAATATTATAAACGAAAACACGTTATACCTTAAGGGTCGCCGCACACGGGCCACATGCCACATCGACAAACACCGCGACAAGAAGCTAGAAGTGGCACAAAAGCAGTTGAAGTGCGCGATAGCCACTTGTGGCTAGTAACTGCTGCTTTTTTAACTCATATGGCCACTGAAGAAAAAGGTTTAAATGCGCGAGTGACGTATGACGGCGTTTTGTATCGGTGTTTAGTGGCCAGTTCGGGCCACAAGAAGCGAGCAGCGGCGATTTGTAGCGTATGGCGGTCACCGGCGTCAACCGTGTGCGGCTAATCCATATACAATGTATGAAAACTATAGGAAAGATGACCGGGTGGTGGCGTTTTGTGGTCGTGGCTGGTGGCCTGTGTGCGGCGACCCTTAAATTTGTTTTGGTAGAATATTGGTTTATGTTTTTGACATGTGAAAACAAACGCATTGAAGGTAATGCCTTTGTAGTAGACCGATTCATCAAAACTTCAAATATTTGTGAGAATCTAGTTTTAAGAAACGTGTAGAAACACATTAGGTAAGTTAATCTATCATATTTTTGTGCGTCAGCAGTTTTAGAGTGTTTGAATTTGGTAAAAGTAAAAGGTAAAAGTTTTGTAAGGATTACTTACTTTCTTCAAAATAGCAGAGGTTATCTTTGGATAATTCCATTTTCTTTTATGATTAATATTAGTTACAGTTACGTGTATCGTGGTTCCTAATATTTTCTAATCGATAAAGCCTGCATTTCATTTTAACGAGATTTTTTTGATGATATATTCTAGTGCTTGATTGCGTTCCCACCTGATGGTGTGATGACAGTGATGCAATAGTTGATGGTGAAGAAATAAGAAAGAAAGAGAGAAAAGAAGAAGAAGATTTATTAAGATACTACGAGTGAAGAGATATTTGGGAAAGAGCAAAGACTTCTACTATACTGTCTATCCATGACAGATCACTTGTGACTGTTCCTAAAATACCCTAGGCTGATATTTTTCACTTAGGTTTTGGGTCGGATTACCCTATAGCAAGTCACTTCATTAATTGCGAATCCTAGCAAAGGTGAGACAGTACTTCATGCCGGAACAGTTGCTTTATAAATTGGAACCCTATCAATAATTTAATGAAGCGATTTTTCAATGTGTTCATTTAAATTTTATTTCCTACTCTATAAACCTGTTGAAGACTAGCCTGTTGGTCTACTGGTTAGTGGCCCTGACTGCTATGCTGGAGATCGTGGGTTCGATTCCCACCCAGGGCAAATGTTTGTGTGATGAGCACAACCATTTGTTCTGTGTCTGGGTGTAATTTTTCTTTAATATATATATATTTAGAAATATGTAAGTATGTTTATCAGTTGTCTAGTACTCATATAAGCTCTGCTTAGCTTGGTACTAGACGGCATTGTGTGATAGTTGTGTAAAAAAAAAACACATTTCTAAATAAAATCTTTAAAAAAACAGACAGCTCAATAACTATCCACATCTAACAACAGTATTAGGAAACAATTTTGCGGCACGTTACTGTAGAAAAATCTCGGTCAAGCTTAGCAAGTCACGCATGAAATTAGGGTTATCTACCGACCGACCAACCAGAATTATTCAGGTCGTGCTTAATAATGAACCTACGGAACCCTAAAAAGGTAGCCGGGTGAAAAGGTTCAGTGGAATCGATTTAATTGACTCGTTAAGTTGGTATTGATTGTGCATCGTCAAAGGGCTGATGTTGAGACGTGTGTACTAAATTGGTCAATGAAGATCAGGAATAGATATATGGTAAGAAGACAAGTTACTGTGTAAATGATAAATTATATTTATTTTGCAAATAGGTTTTTTTTGGGGCGAAAATCATCTAATGACATCCCCCGCTCTTGAGCGGGGCGTGAGGGCGTGTCAGACTTTTACTGACTAAAAACCCACTCGTGTTCCTTCTTTGTCATTATTTCAGGGCCCCGGGGATTTCTTACGCATCAACCATGGCCCCAGTAGGCTTCGACCCTGCTGGTCTCCTACGGTTGCTGATATCTCCTTGAGGCGCGCGTGGAACACTACGTGCCGTCGACGAATTCTGCTCCGTCCGGACGGTTACCGCACGATCTGACGGCGAGCTACCCATTGCTCAAGGAAATGGGCCGTAATTCACGACGCGGACCAAGTGCGGTTTGGTAGATTACATGTCTTCGACTTTTGAGATCAATCAATCAACTCAACGTGTCGCAGTTCATTGCTGGTCATCTACCAAGTTGCCCTATAACAGGGATCGCCAACATGATTCTACCCACAATCTACTGTTTAGTGGCTAGACTCTGCGAGATCTAACGGTTGCAAAATCAATTTAACAATATGAATAAACAGACAGTGAGTGAGCTCAAAAATTTGAGCAACCTGTCTCAAGTGCGATTTTCTTTCAACAGTCAAGAAGTTACGGGGTGATAAGGTAATAGAATGTAGCAGCAGATAATAGCTAGCTATCTTGGCATAAAAGTGACGCTTACTCAGGTCAACAGGATTAACATAAAGATCAACCGGTCGATCACAGTTTGAATCGACTGGTTGGCCACCCCTGTCCTATAATATCGGCAGCGATCTCTCGCGCCGGGCCTTGGTACAGGCCATGGTCCGGAGCTAGGAGGAGTGGCAGGCGGTCGCCTCCATCTGCGAAGCAGTAATGCTAGCAAAGGAGGCGGCCGATCGCGCGAAGCAAAGGTCCTCACGCCCCAACTGTCGCAGGGATTCCGATCCCGATTTCCGGCCACCGTAGGCGTGGGCTTGCGGACGGCGAGCAATGGGTGGCTCGCCGTCCGATCGTCCGGTAACCGTCCGGACCGGGCTGAAGTAGTCGACGGCGCGTACTGTTCCACACGCGCCTCAAAGAGATGTCAGCAACCGTAGGGGGGCCTCTACGGCAGGGTCTAAGCCTACTGGGGCCATGGGTGATGCGAAAGAGATCCCCGGGGCCCTGGAAAAATGGCAAAGAAGGAACAGGAGTGGGTTTTTAGTCAATAAAAGTCTGACACTATCTCTCGCACCGCCCAAGAGCGGGGGATGTCATTAGATGATTTTCCCACCCGGAAAAAAAACCCTGTCCTATAATATACAGTTCTCCGTATCGACACTAAATTTTAGTGTAAAAATTTTTAAAGGTTACCTTTACGGCTAGATTGCAAGTAGCAGAGATGAGAATGTTGAGATAGTTGAGGTGGATGAATTTGTGGTGTGACGAGAACAGATAAAGTGACAAATGACTAAAATTGAAAGGAAATCGTTTGTCTTGGTATGGCCATGTGAAGAGGAGAGATGAAATGCATATTACTAAAACAGTTATGAGTATACATGTGGCTGGATGGAGAGGGAGAGGGAGGCTAATGAAAAGATGGATTGATTGTGTGAGGAGCGATGTGAAAGAAAAGGTAGTTAGTGATAGCGTGACGGATAACAGGACAGAATGGAAGAAAAAAACGTGTTGCGCTGACACCAAGTAACATGGGACACAGGCAGGAAGATAATAATGATGAGCAGTACAGATAGAAGAAAAATTTAATGTGTGTGCTTTAAGAATAAAATCCTCATTTAAAAAAAAAATCACTTGCCCTTAACTAACACAGGAAAACATAATAATCATCTTAATAACATACTTAAACCTGCTCAAAATGATACTGAGAGTACCTGTAAAGTTCAGAAACTATGAAATAATGCTGTTATTGAAAGTGCAGTGCCTCGTAATGAGGATTAAAAAGTTCCACACTAGTTTGGAGCCGCTCCGTAACCACACCTGCTCGCTACGCCAGAACTCTAGGTAATTAGTTTATACCTATACATGAATTCGTGGAAGGCACAATTTAAATTATGACTTTTTAGAGACAATTTTGTTTATCTTATTCGAAACTCATCATCATCATTATCATTAAGTTGACTGTTGATCATAGGACTCCCCCAAGTCTCACCATAACGACTGCTCCTGTGCGTTTCGCATCCATCGGATTCCCGCGACCCTCACCAGGTCATCGGTCCACCTTGTGGGAGGCATTCCAACGCTGCGTCTCCCGGTACGTGGTCGCCATTCCAGAACCTTTCGTCCCCATCGACCATCTGTTCTGCGAGCAATGTACCCTGCCCACTGCCACATAAGTTTGGCGATTCTTCGGGCTATGTCTGTAACCTTGGTTCTCCTGCGGATATCTTCATTTCTGATACGATCACGCAAGGAAACTCCGAGCATAGCATAGTTCTGGTATTACCAGGTGGAATGGACTACCTATTTTGAACTATGTCGCGAATATTGGCACAGTGGTTGAGCTATTGGCTACTGTATTGTGTGTCGGTATCGATTCCCACCTGCAGATACGTGTTCCAGATCTGGGTGTCTTGTTTACGTGAGCTTACATGTTTTATGAACGCACCCACGCTAAGGAAATAATTCCTAATGTGGAAAAAGATTTATTAAAAAAAAAATAAGCAGATTTGTTAAAATAACAAAGTAGTGAATACAATACAAAAACAAAATATGTACACTGCTGTAGATTACATAGTCTTTCTGCCAAATACTGTATACTAATATCAAAAGATGACTTATTGTAACTATAGGTACGAGGTATGTTATGTCATTTATGACATAACGTCCAATCACAATAATAACTTGAAAGATTAACGATTTATCCAATAAACAGGACAAGACAAAGGCAAAACATGAAACATACGCAAGTGACAAGAGGCTACGGATCAACGATAATGAAATCAACAATCACGGCGGCGCACAACGACATGTTTTCTCCCAACGGATAAGAAGTGTCACATCTTGTTTTCTTGAGTAAGCGAATAATCCCGGAAGAATAATTCCAGAACATTTGTCGCAACGATTCCCTAATGAATACGCAACGGAACGCTTCCATCCTCACAGTGCGCCAACCCTATCATGATTGAGAAGAACGTCAGCCATTACACAGAATAGGTCACTCTCCTTTATTTCAGACGAAAAAATGTTTGGATTAATAATCCCTTTGTCGTCTCTCTATGTAAACAGTTGTTGTCCAAACTCCCTTTTCTGTCGTTTGACCTCGTTACACAAGGAAATATGTTTGAAAATTTCCAACACTTGGACTTGGGATCGCCATTACAAAGGAAGTTTGGCGGTATAGTTGCGTTAAATATTTTGTAATTAAACTTTATGGAAGGCCCTTTGTGTTTGAATGAAAATTTCGATGCTAAAAACACTTTCATAGTTGTCTCAAAGGTCAACAGGAAAATTGAACGGGTTAAGACAACTTTTGGGAAAGTGGTGTAGGAAAATACTCAGATACAATGTTCTAGCTTAGCATAATCAACCTTTTAATGTTCCCACTGTTGGGACTCAGGCCTCCTCTCTCTAGGAGAGGGAATGGGCCGTAATCCACCACGCGGGCCCAGTGCGGATTGGTGAATGTCACATGTCTTCGATTTTTTCGTTCTAGGATATGCCGGTTTCCTCACGATGTTTTCCTTCACTGTTTTGAGAGCAGTGGTGAAGAAATAAATTACACAAATTAATGCACCTGGCTGGGTTTGAACCTGCGACCTACAAGTCGTAAGTCGGGGCCGTTACCACTCGGCCACCACTGGTCTATGTTATAGCTTAGATAATAATAATTATTATAATGTTTACATTTTAGTTTGTTACATCAACTAAATGAAAAAATGCTTTCAATCATTTATAAAATTACTTGATACGGTCTAGAACATTTTTCGAGACCGAAGCATATTGCCACTTAAATAAAGTGAATCGACATTTATTGAAAAAAATACTGAGACCATATTACTACACCTGGCGCAAATATAATCTAATGCACTTGTAAAACAAAAAGAAATGAAATCAAACAAACAAACATAACTAAAGAAAAACATATCACATATTTTCATATAAATCAAAAATTTTCGTAGTAATAGACTCCAATTTCTGACTCGGCAAACAAATGCGAGGATCGTAAAAAGACTTATACGACACTGACCCGTAACGACAACGAGACGACATTTGTTAGAGACGGGACGAACGCGTTCGG
This sequence comes from Mythimna impura, assembly GCA_905147345.3. Taxonomy (NCBI): domain Eukaryota; kingdom Metazoa; phylum Arthropoda; class Insecta; order Lepidoptera; family Noctuidae; genus Mythimna; species Mythimna impura. The sequence continues at coordinate 8,503,795 of LR990347.1, read as the reverse complement.
AGGAGTAGTAAAAACCCCAGCTTACCGGGGCGCACGCACCAAACTAATTGCATTTCTGATTCCCTCTGAAGTAAGTGTAATTAACTCGATCTCTGTAACGTTGTGGCCAGAAGGACGGCGATGGATGGTGGGATGGATGCCGTTGATGGACTCGAGTTTTTTTGCCAATGTCATTGTGGGATAATGTTTGTTCTTCAGTTGCCTTGGTTTGGTTTTATGTACTAGAACTTCACGATGTTATCATCAAGACTATGGGTAAAGGTAATGTTGAAGGTAGAAAAATACGTTACAGAGTTTTTTATTAATGTTATAATTAGTCTACCTAACTCATTCAATATTAAATCGGCATTTGTCCAACTAAATAATTTAGGGGTATGCGGAACAGTGGTAAGTTCCACACACCTTCATTAAAAACGTAAGGGGCCGAGCAGGGTCGAAGCTTACGAGCCATGGGTTGTGCGAAAGAGAACCCCGGGGCCCTAGAACGAAGGCAAAAAAGGAATATAGGAGTGGGTTTTAGTCAGTAAAAGTCTGACACGCCCTCTGGCCCCAAGAGCGGGAAAAGTAATTGGATGATTTCTTGCCTAAAACAACCTTCATTGAAAAGGGTAGGAACCTCTAACTAGACGAGTGTCTAGTCCGGGCAATTGCCCAATAGTTGATTTCAGGCTGTTGTATATGTTCACATAATATGTGAGACATATGATGACATATGGCTCTGAAACATGGTCGCTTACAATGGGCCTCATCAGAAGGCTTACAGTCACCCAAAGGGCAATGGAAAGGGCTATGCTCGGAGTTTCCTTGCGTGATCGCATAAAGAATGAAGATATCCGCAGGAGAACCAAGGTCGCAGACATAGCCCGAAGAATCGCCAAACTAAAGTAGCAGTGGGCAGGGCACATTGCTCGTAGAACGGATGGTCGATGGAGCCGAAAGGTTCTAGAGTGGCGACCGCGCACCGGAAAACGCAGCGTTGGAAGGCCTCCCACAAGGTGGATCGACGACCTGGTGAGGGTCGCGGGAGTGCGGTGGATGCGAGAAGCACAGGATCGGTCGTTGTGGCGACGCTTGGGGGAGGCCTATGTCCAACAGTGAACGTCTCTCGGCTGAAATGATGATGATGATGATGATGTATATGTTCTAACTACGCGGAGAACTCTCTGAAATTTTGTCGATTTTTTAGTTCCTATGTAACGTCATAAATATCGCTACACCACTGTCAAGATTTAAATCTATACCTAACGAAAATTTTTGTGATTCGAGTATTCGATACTTCGATAGTCAGTAAATCTTCTTCACTCAAAACCTACATAGACGCTAAAGGTACAAAATATTTCCAATTGCTGGCCATACACGGGTTAATAAATTTACAATCGTCCACTTCGCATGCTGACTGTAGTTCAGCCAATAAATATTGTATTCCAATTTATTTGCCGGAGAACTACTAAAAATTACAGAGAGAGCGTTAACTTGATTCAGTTTTCTTACTCATTTCATATTCAAACGTGGGATATCAAATATTAATTTACCAGTTTCTGTGAAAATGATTTAAGTGTGTTTTGAAATTAATTTCCAGGTTTGTTTTGCTGACCAAATGTATTTCGGTTAGCGGATCAGACTACATCAGCTAACTGATTATGGATTTATTCGGGTCGGTTCGGTTATTTCCAGTTAGATCGTTGGCCTCTGGTTAATTGGCAACTAAGCTGATACTGTAGCTTACTGTGATTTCGCAGGTCGGACCGGCCATTATTACTAAAATATAAGGATCGGTCGAACGACCATAACTATTTGCTACTAAAAGCAATCATTATCATTTCAGCCGAAAGACGTCCGCTGCTGAACATAGGCCTCTTCCATTTAGCGCCACAATGACCGGTCGTGTGCGTCTCGCATCTATCTGAGTGCTGCGACCATCACCAGGTTATCGGCCCACCTTGTGAGAGGTTTTCCAACGCTGCGTCTTCTGGTACGCGGTCGCCACTCAAGAACCTCTTGGCTCCATCTGTTTTGCAAGCAACGTGCTGTGCCCACTGTCACTTATGCTTGGTCCTCACCTTTGCCCTTTGGGTGACTTCAAGCTTTTTGATGAAGCCCATTGTTAGACTACGATTCAGTGCCATATGTCATCACTGGAAACACATCCAGGTCATAGATTTTCGTCTTGAGAGAATGTGGTATGTGAATGGAGTTGCGGATTCAACAATTGACCTCTTTCTCGAACCGACTTAACGGGACCAACTAAAAACTGTGCCTAGAGGCTATTTTCTATATTTGCAAAATAAAACAAAGTTTACTTCAGTATAAACCCAATAATTTTGAAATCAAAAGCATCTGTGTAAAAGTTGTGAAATATTTTATTACTTACAATTATTTTTTACTATTTAATATGTGAATAAAGGGATTCACTTTGGAAAACCTTATCAAAATTTTAAAAAAAACAATACCGGTGTTAAAGAGAGTTCCTCGGGCAGCGAGGCGGCCTGTTGCGACAAGTAACGTTTAGCGCGCAGTGTCCGTCTTGCTAAATAACCCAGGAGAACACTCAGAGTGCTTGGGAGTGGGCACGCCATAATTATGGCGGTAAGTCCCATCTTTGAGGAGTGGCTGGAAAGGCAACACGGCGTCCTTACCTTCCGCATGACGCAGGTCCTCACCGGACATGGTAAGTTCGGGAGGTTCCTGCACCGGATTCGTGCGGAAGAAACGCCCGGGTGTCACCATTGTGTGGACCACCCGGAGGACACGGTGGAGCACACGGTGGAGGTGTGTCCCGCTTGGGCAGAGCAACGCCGTGTCCTCGTGAGGGCGATCGGCGGCGGCGATCTCTCGCGCCGGGCCTTGGTACAAGCCATGGTCCGGAGCGAGGAGGAGTGGCAGGCGGTCGCCTCCTTCTGCGAAGCAGTAATGCTAGCAAAGGAGGCGGCCGATCGCGTGAGGCAACGGTCCTCACGCCCCAATCGCCGCCGGGATTCCGATCCCGATTTCCGGCCATCGTAGGCGCAGGCTTGCGGACGGCGAGCAATGGGTGGCTCGCCGTCCGACCGTCCGATAACCGTCCGGACCGAGCCCAAGTCGTCGACGGCGCGTGCTGTTCCACGCGCGCCTCATGGAGATGTCAGCAACTGTAGGGGCCTAGCAGGGTCGAAGCCTACTGGAGCCAAGGGTCTGATTCTGAAAGGAAGACTCGGCCCTGGTACGAAAGGCAACGAAGGAACAGGAGTGGGTTTTTAGTCAGTAAAAGTCTGACACTATCTCCCGCCCCGCCCAAGAGTGGGGGATGTCATAAGATGATTTTCCCACCGAAAAAAAAAAAAGAGTGCTTGGGAGGAATTACTTACCTTCCTTTATAGGATTCTACATGTCCAGAAAAAATGGCTTGGAAAATACATTAACGACCCAAATTAAAGATAATTGCAACAATTCGGCTCACATTTTAGATCTAAATTTACCCACTTTCAACAACGTTTCCCAGAAAGGTTTGAATTTACATGTAGAATCCAAATTATGTAAGGGTGACATTAGCGGACAAGAGACAAAACAAGTGACGACTATGTGAACTCTATTTCCCAGTATCCTTTTGTAATTTACGAAATTAGAGTAACCACTCCAATTTCAAGTTACATACAACGAATTTGGCCACCCTGTTGTTAACAGTACATGAAGCGTAAGTTATAAGTTAATGTCACTTCAAACCAAATGAGATTTAGGGCAGAATTCACCAATAAACCTAATCGCGTTTTAACGTTTGGCTCGCATAATCACGTTTAGCCGCTGTCACTAGTGTCACTTATAAAAATACAACAAAAGAAAAATACAGACAAGTGACACTAGTGACAGCGGCTAAACGCGATTATGCGAGTCAAACGTTAAAACGCGATTAGTTTTATTGGTGAATTCCGCCCTAAGTTAGTTCATGATTCGGATTAACTAACATAATCCGTCTCAATAACCATAAGGTTCCATTTTCGCATACGACCTGTATACCAAGTACAGGAGTAAAAAGGCGGGAGTCAGGATAAAGGGAATGAATCAGCTGATTATCACCGGGAGCCTCGTAAAAGTTGACTGACGAAAAGGGTCACTGCTGTACCTACTAATAAAGACGCGATGAGTTGGCAACCCACGTAGGGCAATATTATCAGCTCTGGCAACACCGTTATTATGTTCGTCATAGTAAAGATAGGTAGGTGACTACTTGCCACGTAGGTATTTTTATTATTAAGAAAACTAACATATTTTAATAATCATACCTAGTTATTGGTGTTTATGACATTGGAAATATAGGTTTGTTAGATGAAAAGTGATGTCACAGCTGTCAAAAGGAGGAGGTGGCAGTGTCACCGCCACGCGCCAATGTCAGCCGCCGCACGCTCATTTGAGCCCCTTTTTTCTCGTGGAGTCAACTTATCTTGGGAAACTTCTGCCCGTTTGGATAACCAAGTCTGCCTTTTATAAATTTGTTTTGTAGTAATTTAAAAAGTGTGTTTAATTTTTGTATTTGAAAAATTTAAATGAAAAAATAAACCGTCATTTTCGTTCATTGTATTTTTTGTTTATTTCAATTTAGTTGTAAACTCCTTAGAGTTTAATAAAAAATGACACTATTACAGATTAATTTCCTAAGCGAATCTAGTTTTCCTAGTTAAATTGTTTTTATTTCGTAAAATGCCATACTGGATTCAAAGGCACGCTATCCTGCTTTGTAATTTTACTGTACGTAGGCTAATAGACCATATAAAATAATATAGTAATGGATGATTCGGCCATTTTAAATTCTCCAACACTTTGCATTAAATCGTATGCTGACAGTTTTGTAACTGATTTAGGTTATGAACTGAAAGCGATTTTACTGTCACAATAAGTTTAAGGTCGTGTGAGCAAAAGAAAATTTGACAGCAGTATTAACATTAACTAAGCAGTGGGTTATAATAATAATAAATAATAATAAACATTTCATGTCCATAGAAAAAATACATAAAATAATCTTAAACAATAATAAACTAATACATAATATTATAAAAACAAAACTTATTCAACTATAATTACACGTAATGTGGTCGGCGTCGTGTTGCGCTGCGTGGTATCGCATAACCGTCCTCGGAAACGTCGATATACGACACCTTTCGGTCAGAAGTCCTCTTTTAAGAAGGTCTGTAGCTGTTGGGTTGGAACTCGTACCACGAACGACTTGAAGTTGGCGTCGTAGCGTGCTTCCAACCTTACGACCCTCAGAGTCCAGTTGGTCTTCACTTTCAAATACTCCACGACTTCCTCAACCTTCGTGTAGTAGCAGGCGCGAAATGTATAACTGCTGTTATAATTGCGTGCTGAATATGGTATTCCACATACAACTCACACGTTTAGCCAAGACTAGGGGCCTTACAATGACATGTCAAAGTGTCAGTCATGCAAGCGAGAAAGTGGGATGGAGCTATACACCCTATATAGCTCCATTCCTTTAACAATTCAGTTTAGGTCGTTGAATGGATGGCGTTAAGAGCTCGTGGTAGGGCTTCAGGTCTATTGGCTTGCAATATGATAGACCTGCCAAATACTGAGTTTTGGTGGTTACAAGTTGGAGAAGAAAAACAGAGATCATAAATTATATTTTTATTCCACTTGTGGAGAGTCGTCAGTCCACCTTGTAGGAGGCCTTCCAACGCTACGTCTTCCGGTACGTGTTTAGTAACGGTTGCGCGAGTCCGATGGATGCGAGACGCACAGGACCGTTCATTATCGCGCCACTTGGGGGAGGTCTATGTTCAACAGTGGACGTCTTTCGGCTGAAATGATGATGATGATGATGATGTGGAGAGTACATAATTTATCATTTAGATTGAAACGTGATCTTGGCAAGATGGCGTGTAGCTGGCGGAGAGAAGTGATGGTTTGAATTAAATGGTGTCTAATTGAAGTTAGACTGTGTTCAAAAGTAGAACAGAAAGAATATTTCACTCAAATGATTCACTTTTAATCCGTATCGTCTCAACATTGAGTATAAATTTTTCTTTGCACGCCACTTTGTCCGGTCGTAAGGATTCTTCATCCAATACTTGTCTTTTACTACAACAGGTTTTTTTATTATGCAAAAAAATCTGTAACAAATTGTTGGTTTACCTTATTCATCATCATTATAATTTCAGCCGAAAGACGTCCACTGTTGGGCATACGTTGGGAGTCCTGTACATCTCTCATCCATTCGCTTCCCGCGACTCTCACTAGGATATTGGTCCCCCTTGTGTGCCTTCCAACGCTGTGTCTTCCAGTGTGCGGTCGCCACTACAAAACCTTTCGGCCCCATTGACCTATCTTAAAATAAGAGAGCGAATTGTACTTTACCTTTTTTACAAAACAATCATGATAGCATTGATACTTATCAATTTATTTATTTATTTACTTATACGAGTAAGTACTTGTACCTACAATATTCCAGAGGAAATCCAAAGCATTGTACAGAGGAAACTTACAAACTTAAAATGTCAAAACCATCACGATTCAATTCAACTCCTACGACTTCATAGGAGTGGTTCACTTGCTTCGTGGCAGTTCTTGGTCTGGCTGATGAATGTGACGTTAAACAGCGTCACATTCGCTACCATCTACGTCGAATATTTTCGACAAATACTCTCGCGTTTAGTCCACCAGGGTAGCATATCTAGTACCAAATACCCCATTTTGTCAGCCTTTCTGTCACCTGTGGGGATTGTAGAGCTAAACGAGATGGAGTACCTAGTCGCAAACACACGACCCTGGCGAAAAGAACGCGAAAACACTAGTCGGACTAATCCGACACAAGCGTTTAAAGCGTAAATCAATCTCGTCAGCTCTTCTGTCATCTATGAGGATTGAAGAGCTAAATGAGATGGAGTACCTAGTCGCAAACACACGACCCTGGCGAATAGGATCTTTGTGGTCTGGTTTCTGCACTTAGTCCTTATCGGACCATTGTGCGTGGGCCATGGCGGCCTTTACTCCAACCAGTCCACCTCATTCCAGAAACAGATGAGTCTCTTCAGTTTGCTCAGGGCGTCCATAAGTGAATTCGGTGCTCCCAAGGTCCGAGTTCTTATCTCGCTGACGGCTGTGCACTCAAGGAGCACATGCGCGACAGTTTCTTCTGACTCCATGCATCCTCTGCACAGAGGGCTATCTGTGATATTCATTGTGAAAAAGTGGTTCTTCAGGGCTGGCGAATAGGATACAAAAAACACACTTGTCGGACCAATCCGATGCAAGCGGTTAAAGGGTCAAACATCGCTTATAACTTGCACCACACACCACCAGTTCTGTAGCTCGTCTCTTCACGCGCCGGCTGCTACATTATTCAAAGAAACCCCCGCCATAAAACTCGTGCCGTTCGGTACTGAATCGTAACATGGACTTCTAAGGATGTGACCACAAGCTTGCAGTAAACCGTTAACTGGCCACTGCCGATTTCACAGGTATACAATTTACGATCGCCGATTTTGGTTTACTGCATTTACCTATCTTTTTGATGGCTAAAGGCCATCAATTGGGCTCGGATAATGTTTCGGTGTAAAAAACGTGTTCTTTTTAGTGGAATGTGTTGGTTTTGTACGGGGATAAATTAGTAATGGTTGTGTGGAGACGCGACCCTTTTTTTGGGACAGTGTAGGGTTAGTCCTGATTTATATACATATATATACGTCGGCGCTGGATGCCGATCACCCTCGAAGTTATGTCCAGGGACTCTGTTTCGTGGGCGATGACTGGGCAACGAGCAATAAACAAACTATTCCAGATCACACAACTGATTTATTATGATGCAGCTTTAGGTATTCACTTCACACAACGACCCGCAAGACAGTCGCCGAGACTAGATGTTGTTCGCACGGCTGCTGACAGAGGAAAGAGCCCTCTGCGGTCGTCACTTCTATCTGCTCGGTTCGTGCAAACGTCAGCGCGGATTCTGTCAAAGTGACATGTGTCACTTTTCACTTAGCTCGTTCATTCGTTCTCAAGCTTCCGCACTATTGACTTCATCGACATAAACAATTTTTATTTATGGCGCAACACCGTACGTCTAGTGGTCCAATGATGGAATGGACTTGGCTGAATTAAATTGTGCAATTCCAATGCATAATCCCCGAAATGTAAACGATAGAAAACCGACAGGCTAGCAACTCGGCATCGATGCTCAAGACTCTGGAGTTTTGACTCGACTTCTGTATATACAAGAAGATCATTGTCAATGATGCACTACTAGTACTTTTGTCAAACTAGAACTTTTCTGAATAAGGCCTTGAATTTCTGATTGCACTTTTAAAAATATTTCTAAAATATCCCTCTGAAAAATTACACCACACCTGGAGCTTCAAAAGGCATTAATTTATAGTATTGCTGAATCACCAATAAAAAAACAATTATTTTCGGTAAAATAAGGAAAATAACTGAAGAGATTCAGTATCCTTTTTCGATATAATTGGCCGCATGTAAGCGTACATAAATAGACAATAACATACACATATCCAGTTAATGTAATCCGATATAATAATCCGCTTACAATTTGTTTCGGCAGCCCTGATTAAGTAAACTGCAGGTCATAGAGTAGGCGGAGCGGGGGCGATGTATTTCTGGCAAGTTCGGTTTTCTACGAAACGAAATGAATGTTTATCGTTCGTATGCCTTCAGGGAGGTCAGACTGAAATACAATCGTTGGTCCAAAATGCCAGCAACAGTCTCATCAACGCAACGCTATATATTTATTTGTGAACGAATGATAATAATAGAATAAACACCCAATATAAATTAATACAGGCATTCTTTATGCCAAGAATTTCAAGGAGTTAAATTCAAACATTAAAAAAAAATCAAGTTAACTAACAATGTTCACATACGAGGTATATCGTATACGAGATATCTCGTACTTAGGCACCAGCAATATTAATACTTTGATTAGCGGATATCTAGAGTCATAGAGGTTCTACGGGATATCTCGTATGTGAAATCTGAACAGAAATCATCTACGAAATATCTCGTACAGTCATCTAGTGGTTCTACGATATATTTCGTACGTGGCATCTGAGAATAAAATCATCTACAACATATCTTTTAGCTAGGATTCAATGTGTCTAATGACAAAATTATATTTATTTTGTGAATTGGTTAAAAATAACACTTTTACACATTAGTGTTTTTTGGCAATTTAGATTAATTAAGACTGAATAAAATTAAACTGGTTTTCACACATTCTTTAAGTACTTTAACTGTAATTGTCAGTAAGCATAGTAAGGAGTTTATTACCTGTCAGCATGATTGACGAGGCCTGGGCCAATAATAATACGTTTAATTTGGAACTTGCCATATTTTGTTAGTAACAATTTAAAATAGGTGGTTGACTATTGGATTGATGTAGGACTGCGTGTAGTCATATTCACCGCCCCAGGATCAGAGAGTCCCACCTGTAAGCCAGCGTTCTGAGAATGGTGTTGGGGCTGGCAATACCACCAGAGCTGCGGGATTATTCGAAAGGGTTATTCGCACTTCGTCCCATTCGCACTTCGTACCGCGTTCGCAGTTGGTCCCATTTGCACTTGGTCCCATTCGCAGTTGGTCCGATTCGCACTTGGTCCCATTCGCACTTAGTCCCATGCAAGTAGTTTGTAAGGGAAGAGGTAGATTTGTGGACCAAAGTGGGTTGGATTTATAAAAAACCGGTCAAGTGCGAGTCGGACTCGCGCACCGAGGTACTGTATCCATGTTTGATTGAGAATATTCAGTGATTTGTATACTTACTGTTATTAGTTGATTGAAAGAGTCAGCTTGGTCCTGGAACGCAATGGGCAACTGAAGTAAACCGGATGAGTTTAGTCAGTAAAAGTCTGACAATGTAATCTCGCTCCATTCAGATCAAAAGAAGTAATTTGATGATTTCTCAGCTAAAATAAAGACATGTTTGCAGATCCAGAAAAAAAACAATTAATTGTTAAGATATGTTAGGAATAGTATAATAAAAGTCACATGAAATATCTGGAGGGTAGGTATAATAATATGTATAATTTCTTCTTGATATACAACTTGGACACGTCCGTATTCGATTGTTAGGTTTTTAAATATTATTAAATCGATGTCACGTTTTAGTCGATTATATTTTGACATTTTATTTATTACACTGGCAATATTAATTTTGTACAACGGTCATCCTGACTTGACGGAAGCACGCGGCGGTTGACTCGGCCTATTTGCTCGGGGACAGCATCGAATACGGACGTGTCCAAGTTGTATAACAAGAAGAAATTATACATATACCTTCCAGTTATTTCATGTGAGTTTTATTATACTATTCCTAACATTTCAGAAGTGGGATTAGCCTGCTTTCTGCCCACTTGTCTTAGTTTAAACCGCCGTTTACAGAATTCCTTGAGATATTTGTATTTTGTGATTCTAGGAGTTACTTTTCAAAAGTCAGTTTTCAGGTTTCAAAGTAGATGTATATGGTACTGCCCACACACCTTTCCGGGTGCAAGGGGGGCCAAAATTTGGTTATTTTTGACCTACGAGGCCCCGTTTTCGAGATATTCAATTATAAATTTTGATATACCCCCATTAACACACTTTTCGTTTTTAACGTGTTAAATTGAGAAGTTACATCGCTTACGTTTACAAGTTCCAGAGAAACGATGCAACGAGCTAGTGAACCTTCTTCACGGCGGCGCCTGAGGACGCCCACCCGTAACGAAGCCGATCGGAGTGCATACTCAAGCAGACGGAGTCGCAGCCGTACGCGCCGAGCAGGCGGCAGCTACCGCAGCCGCAGTCGTGTGCGCACTCCAGATCAAGAACAGGGGCGCGGCAGCGTCCGAAAACTGGAACAGGAGCTGGAGCAACATCGCGAACAACTTCGAGTTTTGAAGAGCGAACTGAGACGGGAGCGCAGTCTTCGACGACGCACGTCACCACTGTGTGGCGCTGAGCGCAGCTACCACCGATTGTCGAAGGACAACGAACTGGAGCGGTTGCGGCCGCGAGATAGAAGCTCGCCCCGTGATCGCCCGGCAGTGAAGAAGTCTCGTACAGGACGGGATGCTGCTGACGTCGCACCATCGACACCACAGGATACACGGTCAGATAGTCCAACTTTTACATACAAAGATGTTATGAACTTTATAAACAATGTTAAGTCTCGATCACAGCCGATAACAGCGACACCTCCGTCACATAGTATTAACAGTAATAGTATTAATCCCAAAAATATTTTGCCAGTCTTTGACCCTTCGTCTAAGAGTCAGCGAATTGATATTTGGCTTAAAAAGGTAAATGAGTGTGCCACTGTATACGGCTGGGACGAGAGGACTGTTATACATTTTGCTATGCAGAAACTACAAGGATTGGCCAAAACTTGGTATGAGAGCTTGAACTCCATACTATTTACTTGGAGTGAGTGGCAACAAAAATTGACATGTGCCTTCCCGTTTGATCAAAATTATGGCCAATCCTTGGAGGAGATGCTCAGGAGAAAGAGTAGGTTCAATGAACCTATTGAGGTCTATTATTATGAAAAATTAGCTCTTTTGAATCGTTGTGATATTGATGGCAAACGTGCAGTGGAATGTATAATCCATGGTTTGAGTGATAGGACAATGAGGTCTAGCGCCAATGCGATACGTTGTACCCAACCCGATCAATTGCTACAATTTCTTATGAGCAATAAGGAGATTACACATACACAACCCTATGATCGTACCCAGTCTAAAGGTCAAACTTCCGGTGCATCTAAGCTTCCAAATAATAATCAATCTACAAAGACCAATAGTAGTAATAATCGCCCCGAATTATTTTGTTTCAATTGCAAAGAGATAGGGCACCCGTATCTTAAATGTCCAAAACCCCTAATTCATTGCGCGAAGTGCCGTAGAGTCGGTCATAAAACTGAAAATTGTGGAACTAAACTAGGAAACGACAAAAACCCTGATAACGCGAAAAAGACAATGCAAATATCAACGTCGGAATCAAATTCAAAGTTCGTTAGGGAAGCTAGGGTAAATAATATTCCGATTGAAACTTTCATTGACTTTGGCAGTCAGGTTACGCTAATTACACAATCCACGGCTTCAGAGTTAGGCCTAGTCTACAACAGTTCTTCTATACCTCTAAAAGGCTTTGGTAATGACATTATTCGTACTAATGGCGGAGTGGAGGTCGACTTAAACATTGACGGTGTAAATGGTCGTGTTTTGTGCCACGTTGTAGAGGATAAGCTTCTTGATTTACCTTTGCTTGTAGGACAGTCTTTCACAGAGCAATCGCATGTCGTCGTGTATAAAAATGCGGAGGAGTTAAAATTCTTTGATTGTAATGAGTTGGGTTTTCCTGATATAGACTTTCATGAAAATACACTCGCTAAAATAGTGGTAGCTTCAGATGTTGTTGTTTTTGGTCCAGTTGTAGTTAAAAGACGTGTTGACACAATGAAGGATGGAGATCTTTTGCTAAGTGGAAAAGTGATAGGAAAACCTAAACAACAGTTCATTGTTTACGGAGGAGTATATCGAGTCAAAGATAACTTCCTTTACATTTATATAACGCCATTGTCTAAATGTTGTCGGTTGCAAGAGGGTGTTGTTATTGGTAGGGGTTCGAAGATCCAGGTAGTTAACAGTGTGTTCTCTCCATCAGACTCGTCGACGGTAGAGGCCGGTATGATCGATACTAGTCAAGTCAAAATAGGAACTGGAGTCAATGAGTCTCAGCGACAACGGTTGATGGATATACTTGCTAGATATAAACATTGTTTTGCAACGTCTCTTAAAGAATTAGGGTGTACGAGCATCGCAGAGATGAATATCGAATTAACAAGTAAACGCCCTGTTGTATATCGACCATATAGATTGGCACATAAAGAACGAGAGCAAGTGAGGGAGATGGTAGGAGAAATGCTGGAGTCTGGAATAATTAGGGAATCGGTTTCAGAATATGCTAGTCCTATCATATTAGTTCGCAAAAAAGATGGTAAGCAGAGATTATGCGTCGACTATAGGCTTTTGAATTCAATAACATCGAAGGAACGATACCCGATGCCGATTATTGAGGACGAGGTTGCACGACTTTCAGGTCAGGCTTTCTTCATTACTCTGGACATGGCATCCGGTTACTATCAGGTACCGATAACCGAAGATTCGAAACCTCTCACATCATTTGTTACCCCGGACGGCCAATACGAATTTAATCGCATGCCGTTCGGGTTGGCAAACGCGCCCGCTGTTTTTCAGCGGATGATGAATAGGGTATTAGGGTCTGCTAGGTTTACAGAGGCTATGGTATACATCGACGATGTTCTTATTTACGGAAAGAGTGTGGAAGAATGTTTGGAGAGATTTGAAAGAGTGATGCAGTTATTGGAGAAGGCAAACTTAACCCTTAATTTATCAAAATGTGATTTCCTTCAGAATCAGATAATTTATTTAGGATACGAAATTAGTGCCGCAGGCGTTCGTCCTGGTAATAAGAAAATTCAGTCTGTCCTAGATTTCCCTTGTCCAACCAACTCGCATTCGGTACGCCAGTTTCTTGGATTGGTGGGCTATTTCAGAAAGTTCATCAGGAACTTCGCGACTTTAGCACACCCACTGAATAAGCTGCTGAAGAAAAATGCGGATTGGATTTGGACTGAGGATCAAGAGGTAGCATTTAGGACGCTTAAGGATAGGCTAGTTGATAGACCGATACTAGCAATTTACGAACCGACTGCTGAAACTGAATTGCACACCGATGCAAGTAGAATAGGAATAGGTGGAATATTACTTCAACGTAAAAACGCTCGCGACCCTTTCCAACCTGTAGCATACTACAGTAGGCAAACCTCTCCAGAGGAGAAGAATTTTCATGCATTTGAACTTGAGACCCTAGCTGTAGTATGTTCACTGAAAAAATTCCGGGTTTACCTGCTGGGTCAAAGTTTTAAGATTGTCACAGACTGTAGCGCTTTGCGTTCAACTTTTTCAAAACGAGACATGATTCCACGTATAGCTCGTTGGTGGCTACTCCTTCAAGAATTTCAGTGTACTATAGAATATCGCGCCGGTATTAAGATGGCACACGTGGACGCTCTTTCGCGAAATCCGATTGAATTGGTTGATGATACAATCGAAACTGACCAGTATCCGAGTATTATGCTGATTTCTAGTGACGACTGGTTACACACTCTGCAGATGGGGGATTCGGAACTCCGTAGAACTCGCGACATTCTGACTACCGATATGGATGCTGATAATTTAAAATATATTAAAGAAAACTATCTGTTAAAGGATAACAAACTTTTTAAATGTTTGAACGGGGATAGGAATGATTTACGCTGGGTAGTACCAAAGGGCGCAAGGTGGCAACTGTGCCGCATGAATCACGACGATATCGGACATTTTGGGGTAGAAAAGACGTTAGAACGTATGAAGAAAACGTATTGGTTCCCTAAAATGTCACGTTTTGTTAAGAAATATGTTCAAGCGTGTCTTGAGTGCGCATATTCAAAGAAAACCTCTGTTGATGAGGGTCATTTACACACAATTACTAAAATAGAAATACCTTTCCATACCATTCACGTTGACCACCTCGGGCCCTTTGTTCGTTCAAAGTTGGGGAATTCTTACCTCTTTGTCATAGTAGACGCGTTCACAAAGTTTGTTTTTATTAAGCCAGTACGAAACACCAAAACACAGACGGCCTTAAAAGTTCTCGAAGATATATTCTGTACTTTTCGGATTCCTGATCGTATCATTAGTGACCGCGGCACATGTTTCACTTCACACGCGTTTAAACGTTTTTGTTTAGAAAAGGGTATTCGCCATATTTTAAACGCTGTCGCTAGCCCGAGATCAAATGGACAAGTAGAGCGGTACAACCGCACCATTTTGAACTCGTTAACTGCTCAAAATCTAAATTTCGATGAAAGAAACTGGGATGATAAAGTAGGTAGAGTTCAATGGGGTATGAATAATACTCGCCAAAAGACCACGGGTAGAACGCCAGCTGAACTCATGTTCGGATTAAATATGAATGCAGAGATTGACCCTAGACTTAACGAGTTAGTTCGGGAGAGTAGAGAAGTACTAGATCCAGAAATCTTACGTGAATCTGTTAAGGATAAAATAGATGTAGAACAGGAAAAGCAAAAATCCGCTCATGACAAAAACCGGCTTCCTGCGCGTGTATACGGTGAGGGTGATCTTGTAAAAATTACAAGGACATCGTTTGCAAATGACGGCAAAAGCAAAAAACTAATACCACCTTACATTGGGCCTTATCGTGTAGTCGCTATATTGGGCAACGATCGTTATAGATTGGCTGCTATACCTGGGTTGTCTAGTACAAAGAATAAACGGAAAACCACTGTCGCTGCCGACCGTATGTTACCATGGGTTCACGTAGCCGCTCTAGATGTAAATGAGGGCAGTGATGATGACGTGGATAATGAGTCGAATAGTGGTAGTAGTGAAGACACTGATGTGTAAGCTAATCTAGGATTGCTAATTAGTTTTCAATTTACATTACGCCATTATCAACCTCATCATTACCACCGTGATGGATAAATTGCGAAAGTTTTCATAAATATTTCTATGCGAAATAATGACTATACTGATTGATTATTACTTATGAAGTAGAGGATATATAATGTAGAAGTTAAACAAGTAGCTTGGATTTTAAGGAATATTAGAAGATAATGTGAATTCATTTATAGTAAGATTGTTTGGTCAAAATTAATAATTTCTCTTGATTATGTTTACTTGTGAGACGTAAGGTTCTCACGTCTCATGTTTAGGAACGTCATGATGATTTGTGAGAAAGAAGGTTCACTATCAACTGGTGGCTTAAATGATTTTTATGATTGTACATATGTATTTATAGCTTGTGAGAAGGAGGGTTCACAAGTAAGGTCACCTCGGTTTGTGAGAAGGATGGTTCACAACTGCCGTGACTTATTTTCTATTTATGTATTTATTGCTTGTGAGAAGGAAGGGTTCACAAGTACAGTCACCTCGGTTTGTGAGAAGGATGGTTCACAACTGCCGTGACTTATTTTCTATTTATGTATTTATTGCTTGTGAGAAGGAAGGGTTCACAAGTACAGTCACCTCGGTTTGTGAGAAGGATGGTTCACAACTTCCGTGACTTATTTTCTATTTATGTATTTATTGCTTGTGAGAAGGAAGGGTTCACAAGTACAGTCACCTCGGTTTGTGAGAAGGATGGTTCACAACTGCCGTGACTTATTTTCTATTTATGTATTTATTGCTTGTGAGAAGGAAGGGTTCACAAGTACAGTCACCTCGGTTTGTGAGAAGGATGGTTCACAACTGCCGTGACTTATTTTCTATTTACGTATTTATTGCTTGTGAGAAGGAGGGTTCACAAGTGCAGTCACCTCGGTTTGTGAGAAGGATGGTTCACAACTTCCGTGACTTATTTCTATAAAATGTATTTATAACTTGTAAGAAGGAGGGTTCATAACTCTAGTATTTTTGGATATTGTTGATATATTTCTCATTATGATTGTATCTAATATTTTAGCATATAGGATGATTTGCAAAGAATGTATCTGTTATAGAAATAATGTTTAGATATCTGTGAGTCGGATTTGATGCTGTCATCTGTGCTGGCCGAGAGTTAGGTTGTATAGCTAATTTGCTTACGTGCATGAGGACATGCACGACGTCAGGATAGTCGAGTGTTAGGTTTTTAAATATTATTAAATCGATGTCACGTTTTAGTCGATTATATTTTGACATTTTATTTATTACACTGGCAATACTAATTTTGTACAACGGTCATCCTGACTTGACGGAAGCACGCGGCGGTTGACTCGGCCTATTTGCTCGGGGACAGCATCGAATACGGACGTGTCCAAGTTGTATAACAAGAAGAAATTATACATATACCTTCCAGTTATTTCATGTGAGTTTTATTATACTATTCCTAACACGATGCTGTCCCCGAGCAAATATGCCGACTCAACTCCCGCGTGCTTTCGTCAAGTCAGGATGACGGTTGTACAAAATTAGTGTTGCCAGTGTAATAAATAAAATGTCCCAATATAATCGACTAAAACGTGACATTGATTTAATAATATTTAAAAACCTATTATGATCAAAAAATATACGGATCGGCGTTTCTGATTAAAAATCACGAAGTTATTTTTGTGAATTTTTAGCAATATGCCCTTCGTGATCGTGCCCTAACTGGGAACTGAAACTAAGGCTGCTGAAACCAAATGAAATTCAAAAGCGCACTGTGGTATGTCTCACTCAATTTGAATATTTGTAAGCGGCAACTTTTTCAATATGAATTTTACGTACCGTTGAATTTAGTTCACATCGTAACTCCAAAATTTTATTTGAATTGTCCATGTAGATATCAAATAATACCTATTTCATATATATATCAACAAAAATTTTTTTACATTTTATATATATATTCACAACTATCACACAACGCCGTCTAGTCCCAAGCTAAGCAGAGCTTGTGTTATGGGTACTAGACAACTGATAAACATACTTATATATTTCTAAATACATACATAAGTATATAGATAAATTACACCCAGACACAGAACAAATGATCATGCTCAACACACAAACATTTGTCCTGGGTGGGAATCGAACCCATGACCTCCGGCGTAGCAGTCAGGGCCACTAATCACTAGACCAACAGGCCAGTCAAAAACATTGGTTCGCGCTTGACCGCTATCTCACCTGATGGAAAGCGACGATGCGGTCGACGATGGAGCGCGCTTATCTAGAAGCAACCTAAATCTTGACTTAAAGATTCCCGGGGTGTAACCATCAGGAAACACAGATTCCGGCAAGGAATTCCACTCCTTAGCTGTACGCACAATGGTACGCATAATTTCCATCTAACGGCAAATATAGAATTCAGTTGAAGTTACATTTTTGTGAAATGAACTTTTGTGGTCTCGATATTGGCAGAAAAGCGCACAATAACGCATGACTGAATTGTTCTAAAACCTGTAAATTTATTTTTGAAATCGCGTTATTGCCTTGTTACGCTTATTTTGTGCTAAAATGCAAAATTTATGTTAATGTTTCACTAATTTTAACATTGTTATTCAAGTGAATGACATTGCAATTGACCGAAGTAATATTATGTACCTACTAAAATTCAAACAAATAATCATTCGCTTTTGATGAAAAATAATCAACTTAGCGTGTTCGATTATTGTTTCTAGTTGTATGTGGTTTATAATAATAATAATTAAAACCTTTATTTCAGACCATATAGATCCATCACATACACACACACATAGGCTTAGCACAAAAAAATACAAAGACAAGTTCTAGTTAAAAATAACAAAGAATTAATTTAGACAAAAAAAAAAAAAAAAATCAAGCATTAAATCAAGTCATGTTAAAAATTGAATAAATTATAAAAAAAAAAGTATTATGAACAGTTACATAGCAAAATGTAATTTTAAAAATTAATTAAAAACAGGTATTTTCCTTTTTTTTAACAGTTTTTTTCTCAAAGTTATAGTCCTGGTCAGGACATAACTTCTGTTGAATCCATATCCATACGAAGCGAAAATAACTATGCCTTTCTGTTTATTTGGTACCATGACCAACAGATCCATATCAAACTCGGCACACAAGTGAATTAAGATTTGTATTTGGGCTTTTAGACACGCAATTTACTGTTTTCCGCACTAGTGTAAACAAGTGCACGAGCTCGCCTCCGCCACAATTTATTGTACTTATTGTATGAGGCTGGATGCTAAGCAACCCCCACAAGTCGCGCGTCAATCAACCCTCGTTTATTTATTTTTTCGTAAGTGTATTAAAAAACGTTGTTTGATACCTACACATAGAAATTGGTCACTGGCGTCACTGCAGCACAGGGCTCCATAACACCCTTGCCTACAGCTCGGGCCAATTCCGCCTTGGTCGCAATGATAAAGTTTTTCCATTTGTATCAAAATGTACTGTTTTCCTTGGTATAACTTACTCTTGGGATAGCGCAATACTATTTTACTAGGGTGAAACCACGGCATAAGCTAGTTTTGCACAAGCATGTAAATAATTATATTCTGGTGACCGTATCGTGGTATACTCGTATGTATATTTGAATACATTATATTGTCACGCAGTTGTGATCAACAGGGTCAGGAGGACATCAACATTAGATTATGGACACCCGATGAAGTTACGATCGTGTTTGGCATCTGGATACAACTACAACACGCCAAATTGAATGTCACACATAAGTTTGTATTCGTAAGTGAATTTATTTGTTGTATAATATTGGTACATAATATTTTAGTCCTACATTACTTTAGAACATTGTTTTATTTTACTTTTGCAGTAATTGATATGATATCACACACAATCTCGGCATTAAAACCTAATCTATATATAAAAGGAAAAACTGACTGACTGACATATCAACGAACAGCCGAAATTACGGGGACTAGGAACGTGAAATTTTGCACAAGATTTTCTTTTATAACGTAGGCAAGCATTGAGAAACGATTTTCCAAAATTCAGCGCATAAGGGGAAGAAATGTGGTCTAAAGTTTGTATGGAGAGACCTACTTTCACGCGGGCGAAGCCGCTGGCAGAAGCTAGTCATTCATAATTCTCATAATTCATTTAACATTTTACTTTTAACATTTCTCTAGACATTCTTATCGGGTTGCAAGTAGTGACTAGATAAACAAGTTGAGTTCTCTTCCAGCCAATAGCAGCATTGCGTCACCGACCGCAGCAACAGACTCTGATGGATACCCTTATCTAATTTCTATCCAATAAATTACTTACAACTCTATTCGGCTTTAATTGTTTTGTATCCAGACACGATTTATGACTGTGGTCGCAACATTTTCCGCGAAATTTCACTATTTAAATAGAAGTTTGATTTTATGGGTAACGGTTTTTGGAATGAAAACGGCGCCATTAATATTACGGAAATCAATATTTGACGATTGAAAAGCTCCTTTTCATGAATGGTTCATAATTTCTTTGTCCTTAGGTGGTTCGACCTTGTGTTTACCGATAGATGTTATTTTAATAACTATTTCGACTAAAATAAATTTCTGAAAGAGTCAAGCTATTTGCCCAAAGATCCTTGGCTCAAATGATTTTTTCTTTGTGGTGCAGACAAAAAATATCGTCTTTATTACAAATTGAAATAGTCAGTTTCAATAATAAGCGATTAAAGATCGCTTGTTATTGAAACTGACTATTTCAATTTGTAATAAAGACTTCGTTCGGCCAAACACACAAAGTCATGTATAAATTTCAATCTGTACAAATCTCTATGTCAAATAAATCGCTGCGTGTATGTGCATGTTCACACTAATAATATTTTGTAGGTTTAGTTGTTTGGTGCTAAAATATTATTCATTGATAGTTTAACAAAAGTTTACTTTAGTAAAAATCATGTGAATATGAGCATAAGCGTAGTATATCATCTACATAGGTACACACAGGTTTAAAAAAATCAAAAATGCATTATCTCTCTTTCAAAATGATCAACAAAAGTTGCAAAATACAATATTACTTTTGAAAAACTGTCAAATTGTTGCCGCCATTTATTGAGGATTTTAAACCCCTGAAATGAAATACAATCCAGTTTTTATATATACTTTTACGTAAATAAAAACTTTTTCGTACAAAGTTTGTAAATGAGAGCCACTTCGGACCTTTGGCTTTTCAGGAAAATTATTTTAATATTAACAAAAGTTTTCTTTGGCGATTTCTTTATTTTTGTTACGTAGTAAATGGTATATCGTTATAATTAAGTTAAGATTAACTTTCTGTTTCTTTCAGGACTACTTCGCTCTCGAGGTTTTAAACGACCGTGGTTTTTAAAACAAGAAAGTTTAGAAGCAAGAAAACGTTTTGTAGTTTAGCTTTTGGCTTACCATTTTTTGTTGTTGTTGTTAAAAGTATTTACGTATAGATATAAATAAGAGCATAAGAAAGTTTCCGCCCCCCTAGCCAAGTTACAACCGTTTCGTTTCGATTCTCTTTTCGTTGATCGCCTCGAGTTGGCCACGCCTCCTATTTCTTTGTTCTGACCACGTGACTAAGCGTTGAGATGACGTCAGAACAAAGGAATCGGAGGCGTGGCCTACTCGAGGCGATCGACGAAAAGGGACTCGAAACGAAACGGTTGTAACTTGGCTAGGGGGGCTGGAGTGGTGACCCCATACCGGTAGCGTTGAATGGCCTCTCACAAGGTAAACCAGTGACTCGGTGAGGGTCGTGAGAATCCTATAGATGTGAGACCCATAGGACCAGTCGTTGTGGCGATGCTTGTTGGAGGCATATGTCCAACAGTGGACGTCTTGCGGCTGAAATAATGACGATAATAATGAAATGCATCAAGCATCTCTCTCTCTCCAATGCACTATATATACTCTGATACTTATACCTTTGTCAGTGACGCATGCGGGAGCAGACGTTGGCTTGACCATTGCTTGGTGTCTGAAGCAGCGTGGAGAACACTTGGGAAGGTTGAATTTTACCAAGACATTTTTTGGTCAGACCATTTTCCACTTGCCTTTCAAGTTAACCTAGGAATGGTTAGGACAACGAATGCATCGGCTGTTTTTAAAAATAAGATAGTTGATAAGGCTATTTGGGGGGAAAGAGATACAGCACAAAAGGACTGTTACTATAGGTTATGTATGGAGAAACTTAGAAACGTAGATTTCCCACATGAACTCGGAAACTGTTGTGATAATTTTTGCGTTAACAAGGAACACAGTAAAGTAATTGATACATTGTACAATGATATTGTGACGTCGCTTTGGGAGGCGGCAGAGGGCAGTGCAGGGTTATTAAGAGAGAGGGGAAAGCGGGGGCGTACAGTAATTGGGTGGAACAGGTATGTCAGGGACGCTCACGGGAACGCAAGAAGGGCCTTTCTTAACTGGGTATGGTATGGAAAACCTAACTCGGGGCAGCACTTTGTGGAAATGAGAGAAACTAGAAAAGTTGAAATTTTGTCAGAATAATCAGGAACAAATTAAGATGAACATTTTGGCAACAGAACATAAGAGTAAACATTTTCAAAAATTTTGGAAGTCCACACAAAGACTGAGCCCAAGACCTGTTGTTCCGGTGAGCGTCAGTGGCATATCTGAGCCTGAGGAGATAGCGAACATGTTTAAGAGGCATTTTGGAGTATGTTCTAGGCTTCAATCGGAGGGGCGAGATGGTGTCGCAGAGAGTGGACTGTCTGGTGTTCCGATTAGTATTTCATCCAAAGAGATAAGGAGCACAATACGGTCGATGACCGGGGGTAAGTCTCCGGGGCACGATGGCCTCAGCATAGAGCATTTTCAATGTGCTGGTCCGCATCTCTCAAGGGTCCTTTCTATGCTGTATAATCTTTGTGTGAGGCATTCGTATCTTCCAACTGATTTAATGAAGACGATAGTAGTGCCCATAGTCAAGAACAGAACTGGGGATGTCTCGGACATGGATAATTACAGGCCAATTTCGTTGGCCACTATAACAGCAAAGGTTCTTGACGGTGTGCTTGAGCGAAGAGTAGCTGGGCAGCTCAAACTACATGATGCACAATTCGGTTTTAGAGCTGGGCTGTCCACGGAGACTGCTATTCTGGCGCTCAAGCATACGGTCAGGTACTATACTGATAGGAACACACCTGTGTATGCTGCTTTCCTGGACCTCTCCAAGGCATTTGACCTGGTTAATTATAATATCTTATGGTCGAAGTTGAGTAAGCAAGGTATACCTAATGAGCTTATTAGGCTCTTAGACTACTGGTATGGCCACCAGATTAACCAGGTCAGATGGGCTGGTGGTTTGTCTGCGGCATATGGGCTGGAGTGTGGTGTAAGACAGGGAGGTCTGACCTCTCCGGCGCTCTTCAGTCTATACATCAATGAGTTGATAGAGGAGCTCGGCAGCACTGGTATCGGATGCTCTATTTACGGTAGGATTGTTAATAGTATAAGTTATGCAGATGATATGGTGTTGCTGAGTCCCTCGATTAGTGGACTCAGACGGATGCTGGAGATATGTGAAGGGTACGCCACTTCTCATGGTTTATTGTACAATGTGCGGAAGAGTGAGCTTGTGGTGTTTAGGGTGGGTTCTAAAATGCCAATAACGGTTCCTCCAGTTTTTCTGTATGGTGTACCACTAAATAGGGTGTCGCATTTTAGGTACCTTGGTCACATTGTGAATGAGAATTTAAATGATGACGGTGACATTGAGAGGGAGCGAAGAGCGTTGTCGATCCGATGTAATATGCTGGCCCGTAGGTTTGCACGTTGTACTAGAGAGGTGAAAATCACTCTGTTCAAGGCGTTTTGTCAGTCTTTCTACACGTGCAGCCTATGGGTTAGACATACGCATAGGGCCTACAATGTTCTTCGCATTCAGTATAATAACGCCTTTAGGGTGCTGTTGGGGCTCCCGCGGTTCTGTAGCGCGTCGGGCATGTTTGCTGAAGCACATATAGACAGCATTCAAGCTATTATGCGAAAGAGAACAGCATCCCTGATGCGTAGGATTCGGGGGAGCACCAACAGCATTTTGAGGGTGATAGCTGATAAGCCGGATTGCCCCTTCTTGGGGCACTGGACTCGTTTGCACAGCTGCAGGTCTGGTGCAGCGGCAAGCGGGCACAGTTATAATATGTATAAGTTTAAGAACTGATTTTATTTTATTCGAACTTAAAACTATGTTAATAAAATGAACAATTTTATTAACATAGTTTTAAGTTCTACTACGAGTAAAATAATATGGATGTATCTGATATAAATAATAAATAAATAAAAAATAAAAATAAATATATAGATGTAGTGAATTCAATCTGTTACTAGGCGAGAAAGGAAATTTTTGTACATATTTTAAAAGAGTTCGATCTATAAATGACTTATAATAATATACTCCTAAGATAACTTATCTGGCTTTATGAGAGTTTATTTAGTCCATTACTAAGTTACTGCATAATATCTTGGGGTCTTGCTGGTAATTTTTATTATTATTATTATAGACAGGCTCTTGACCACTATCTCACATGATGGACGGCAAAAAAAAAGAAAGGACGAGTAAAAAGAACGAGAGACACATAAACGAACAAAAGTGACGATGTGGTCGACGATGGAGCAAACTTGCCTAAAAGTTAAACTATTCACTCTCGACTTAAAAATCCCGAGGTTGTAGCAGTCATGAAACACAGACTTCGGCAGGGAATTCCACAAAATGTTTTGGGAACACATTTATTGTGCGTATAGCTCCTTAGCTGTGCGCACAATGAATGTGTTCCCAAAATCTTAGTAAGTATGGTGGTCCGAAATGTTTTCTAATGAAGAGTTTAAAAACCATAGAAGTTTACAAAATAAGACCTTTTAGTAAGTACGTATTTACAATTAAGGCCATACATGAATCTGCACTTTGGAGGACTTAATGATGCCACCGATGCTGCAATTAACGTAACACACTTACAAACAATTTAAGGAGATTTCCATTGACTCGGAAAGAAGAAGATTAAGACCGATTAATCAAAAATACAAAAAACAACATCTCCAACAACACCTCCAACATGACACGCAACGCTATCAAATTGTCCAACAACATATCCCACGTTACAAAATACATCGTAAAATATTAGGGGGCAAATTTGCGTTACACTGGACAATGTTGCAGCGTCATGTAGATTGAGCGTTGCGCGTTATGTTGGGGGACATTTTGTCGCCTAATATATCTGAGAAAATATATATATATATCGGCTATGTCAATAGAACGGAAGTTTGAGAATAAATCTAAGGCAGTGTTACATCACACTACTTTGACAGAGTCCGGGCTGAGTTCGCGTGAACCGAGCAGACAAAAATTTAAGCCGCATGGACGTGGTCTCTTTCTCTATTGGCAGCCACGTATGCACTGGTCTAGAAACTACCTCACGGTTCATTGTGAATTGAATACCAGCTTAAATCATTATAAATCAGTTGCGTGGTCGGGAATAGTTTGTTTCTTGCTCGTTACCTACTCATCACCAATATAATCTCAATATAATCTCTGCAATATAATCTCTGGAGGAGCTTCCCACTCTGATCGTCATCCTAAACCGACATATAACTATATATAATTGCTTTAAAGTAAATAAACCTGACGATCGTATTGTCTTTCTGCTCAATCACACCTCATCCCAATTCAGTTCACGACTCAACATTAATAAAATAAACTTGCCTCCCTAACACAAAGAAACTTGGTAAAGAAATGGTATAAAATACTTGCACAACTTACCATGGTAAGTTCTGAAAACGGCACTTTTCTGTTAGCATAAATAAAGAAGGCAAGTCTGTTGCAAGGATGAGCCAATTTCATATTCGCAGCTTTCGAGTGGTTTCTTGTAAAAGAAATCGTTTTAGTCAAAGAGTAAAAATAAACAGAGGATACAGATAGGTCAACTATGACAATCTTATATTTTGGATTATGTCAATTCGAAAAGTAGTCACACCTATCATGATCGGGCATATCAACAAACTGTTAGGCCTTAAGAGAACTAGTGCGTGCACCAGTGCGTGTTGCCAGTGATGACATATGGCTTTGAAACATGGTCGCTTACAATTGGCCTCATCAGAAGGCTTAAAGTCAGTCAAAGGGCAATGGAAACGGCTATGCTCGAAATTTTCTTGCGTGATTGCATGCGCGATCATCAGGAATGAAGATATCCGCAGGAGAACCAAGTTTACCGACATAGCCTGATGAATTGTCAAACTTAAGTGGCAGTGGGCAGGGTAAATTTCTCACAGAACAGAGGGTGATGGGGCTGAAAGATTCTGGAGTGGCAACTGCGCAGCGTTGGAAGGCCTCACAAGGTAGATCGATGGATATGGTGAGAGTCACGGGAATCCGATGAATAGGAGACGCAAAGAAAAATCAAGCAAATACAAACCATCCTTGAAAGACGCCTACTTCCCTTAAACTAATCAAACTTCAAGCATCTCATTGGTACCTTCTCCACTAAACAAACAACAGGCATATCTCTCCCCAAAACTTAATCTATGACCAGAGCAGTTTGAACGCTAGTCGCGGTTCGAGAGCTAAGTAAATAGAGCGCACTCGCCAACTTATTCCGAACTTGTGCATAGGTACCCACGACCGTTGCTTGCAATAAAAATTGCTTTTTATGCATATGTATACATAAGCTAAATTGTGTACTTTGTGAATTCGTTTTTGTAATTGCAGGAAGTGAAATTGTTTGTCAACTGTTATATTACCGCCCCCCTAGCCAAGTTACAACTATTTCGTTTCGATTCTCTTTTCATTGATCGCCTCGAGTCGGCTACGCCTCCTATTCCTTTGTGCTGACCACGTGACTGAGCGTTGAGATGACGTCAGAACAAAGGAATCGGAAGCGTGGCCAACTCGAAGCGATCGACGAAAATAGAATCGAAACGAAACGGTTGTAACTTGGCTAGGGGGGTTGTTGTTATTTTTGTCGGCGACTGTGATAGTTTAGGTTTCGTAACGTTACTTCGAGAGTCAGATGGTCAATTAACGGAAATTCGACTGAACGATTGATCGAATTGAACTTATTGCGAAACAACCTTTTATCGCCAAACGCTACTTCAACTGAACGATTCATCGAATATTTATTAATCGATGTCATGCCTTCGGGATCCGGTAGGATGTGGAACTAGAAGGGTAGGGAAACATCAGGGGACACTGAATGTGACCTTAACCTCAAGGTCATACATTTGACCTTGATCTCAAGGTCAAATGTATGATAAGTACCACCCGGATCTCGGATTACGATACATCTAAGTCTGTAATTGCCTAATTATATGTACTGTGAAATAAAAGTGATTGTGAAGTGAATTGCTATTTTAATTCAACGCCATGAACCCTCTACCAGAAAACCTTACCGATAACGGCTGTACCGCAAATTTATCGTTATTGCCTTCATGTTTATATAGGTTTTGTTTGTTGAAGATGAATTCTATGTGTTCACTGAGTGGCTGTTTCCAAATACTGACTGTATTTGGTTTCTGTTCATGAAGTTTGAAATGAGTTATTAGTATTCATCATCATTAACATTTCAGCTGAAAGACATCCAATGCTGGACATATGCCTCCCTCAAGTATCATCACAATGACTGGTTCTATGTATCTCATATCCATCGGAGTCCCCCGCCTCTCACCAAATTGTCAGTCCACCTCTTTTGTGTTCATCTGTTGTGGGAGGCCTTTCAACGCTGCGTCTTCCGGTATGCAGTCGCCACTATAGAAGCTTTTAGCTCCTCCCAAAAAAGAACCGGCAATGCGGTAGGCACAAAAAGAGATAGTGTGACGAATCGTATTCTTACCTTTTGCCTTTGACCAGATGCCATACGGATGGTGCGAGGATACCGGACGATTTCCCGCGAAGCGGCGAGCCTCCTAGCTGGACAGCCACCATGGGATCTGGTAGCAACAGGCCTTGCTCACATGCACGATCTGCGCATGGAGATGCAACGCCGGGGCGAAACTCCGCTGCCGCGACAAGTCGCAGCATGGCGGACAGAGCTCTGGCGGGTTCTCATGGAGAAATGGCGACAGCGACTGTCGCGACCCAGTGCTGGGCACGCCACAATTATGGCGGTAAGTCCCCTCTTTGAGGCGTGGTTGGAAAGACCTCACGGCGTCCTCACCTTCCGCATGACGCAGGTTCTCACCGAACACGGTAAGTTCGGGAAGTTCCTGCACCGGATTCGTGCGGAAGAGACGCCCGGGTGTCGCCACTGTGCGGACCGCCCGGAGGACACGGTGGAGCACACGGTGGAGGTGTGCCCCGCTTGGGCAGAGCAACGCCGTGTCCTCGTGGGGGCGATCGGCGGCGGCGATCTCTCGCGCCGGGCCTTGGTACAGGCCATGGTCCGGAGCGAGGAGGAGTGGCAGGCGGTCGCCTCCTTCTGCGAAGCAGTAATGCTAGCAAAGGAGGCGGCCGATCGCGTGAGGCAACGGTCCTCACGCCCCAACCGCCGCCGGGATTCCGACCCCGATTTCCGGCCACCGTAGGCGAGGGCTTGCGGACGGCGAGCAATGGGTGGCTCGCCGTCCGATCGTCCGGTAACCGTCCGGACCGAGCCCAAGTCGTCGACGGCGCGTATTGTTCCACGCGCGCCTCAGGGAGATGTCAGCAAATCGTAGGGGCCCAACAGGGTCGAAGCCTACTGGGGCCACGGGTAGTGTGAAAGTGAAACCCGGGGCCCTGTGACGAAGGCAAAGAAGGAACAGGAGTGGGTTTTTAGTCAGTAAAAGTCTGACACTATTTTTCGCTCCGCCCAAGAGCGGGATTTGTCATAAGATGATTTTCCCACCTAAAAAAAAAAAAAAAAAAACCTTTTGCCTTTGACCAGATGGAAGAAAGGCCTTTACACTGCAGTAAGACACAACCAGCTAATAATAATACCCACTTTATGGCACACCACATTAAAAATTGTCTTAAAAAATACTGTTCCATGAGAAAATCAAACATAACAATCTTGTACAGAAAGTTTTGAACGTACTGAAAGAACAAAACCGAGTATGAAAATGTCCTGTTAAAAAAATAGCTTTCCAGTAACTCGCCAAACACGACGTCTAAAAATTATATTATTTCATTACCCGCCCACAATTGTCTACTTTTCCGTCTTTCAAACATAAATACGCTTAACTCCATGATAATAAAATCAAAATTTGTTCAATGCCAATTCATAATAATTCTGTAAAAAGATGAAAACATTTTTTCCACGTTCCATACACCTACACAGTAAAGTAACTACTTACTTATATTACGGGAACGTCAAATGCCAAAAGAAACTTGCTGTACCATTTTCAAGGACACATAATAATGGGCATCCTTGTCCCAAATCTGTACCATATTCCAACACGTGAGAGTTGAAATTTGCATGGTGGAGGGAAATATTTTGCCTGCGTAACACTCTAAAAACAATATTTAGAGACGGGGCGCAGTTCTAAGACAGAGAATGATTGTGACGCATGGTTCTCGCGACCCTCATAACTCGAGGAGAGAATCCAATTCAACCGGGCGCACCTTTTTTACTTATTTTCCGAAAATTGTGCTTCGTTACGACGATGCGTAATGGCCTGCATCGGTATGAAATTGAATTTTATTATTGGGCTATCAGTTTTTACGAATTGACGACGGAGATAAATTGGCTCGTTTTCGGTCAATATTATTGTGTGACGGTTGAATGGTTGGACAGTTATATTAGCTGCTGAAAATTGATCACTTTCTTTCTCGGAAGCCAGACTGATTATCCAAGTAATTAACGATATTAAACGTTGGTACAGTATATAAGCAGTATCTGCGAAATAGTAATGCGAGCAAAGGAGGTAATTAAAACTGTAAGGGAGAAGACATTTTAATAAACCAGCTGCCGCTGAATGAGACGTCCTGGACGTTGGGAGTAGGAGGGCGATTTTCAGCCACCATACGCTGACTTGCAGACGGCAAGCAATAGTTAGCTTGCTCTGACCAAGCCTGAGTCGACGGCACATCGTACTCCACGTCCTAATGGGATGTCAGCAAAACTGAAAGGGCCCGGTAGGGACCGATGCTTGCTAGGGCTGCGAGACTATTCGTAAATAAAATAATACCGATGGGATTTCGACAGTGTAATTCAGACAGTCCCTCTTGGTTTATAGCATAGCATAGCATAAAATCAGCCTCTTAATGTTCCCACTGCTGGGACTCAGGCCTCCTCTCTAGGAGAGGGAATGGGCCGTAATCCACCACGCGGGCCCAGTGCGGGTTGGTGAATGTCACATGTCTTCGATTCGATTTTTTGGTTCTAGGACATGCCGGTTTCCTCACGATGGTGCGGGGTTACCACACGGTTTCCCGCGAAGCGACGAGCCTCCTTGCTGGCTTACCAACGTGGGATTTGGAGGTAACAGTCCTTGCACGCTTGCACGATCTGCGCGTGGAAATGCAACGCCGGGGGGAAACTCCTACTACTCCTACTTCATATAGATAAGGTTTGTTGTAAGAAAACCCAATTATGGGATAAGCTCGCTTGTCAATCATCAATCCATTTTTATTGTTTTACAAAAGTTGTGTGTACAATAAAGAATATGAAATAGGTATAAAGCAGTTTCTTCAGTCTGTATAAAGACAAATTCCAACTTCATTAATGGCTTATTGATTGGTTTTGATGGTACTAAAATAGAAAAGTAATCATAATAATTTGGACTACGGTGTAACAAATTGGCAGCAAGACGTACCTAGCGAGTCAAGCATCTTTACCCTATTAGAGAGCTACCCACTCGTATTCCTTTTACAAGTAAAGTATATTTGGCCAAGTTTGAGGCGTTCAGAGAAATACTAGTTATATGTGCAATCTCCTTATGTTTCAAGTTTGCTTTACAGAAAGTAAAACCTTTGCCTACACTATCATTACGTTATAACTACGCCGTTTTAGTATAGTACTAGTGATCCAGCCCGGCTATGTACGGATGCAAATAATGTACATAATTTTATGATTATAATTATAATTATAATTTATAATTAACCAAAGGACTGACGTTAGACGTTTCCTCGTATTTTGCACTTTCTGTTAATAAAAATTGCATCAAAATTTGGCGTAGAGTTGACTTGAGTTGGGTTGGATTTAATGCGTAATTTCTGGGATATTGTAGTTTTAATGAACGCGGAGAAATCGCGCGATTGCGGCCGGACGGGGAACACCGTTACGACCACAGCGAAGTATTTGTGCAAAAAGACATTTCCTGGCAGGGAGTAATGAGAAGTCCAGTGAAAAATAATAGAATACTGACCACGTTTCAGTATGGGCTATCGGACGACGAGCATTAGGTAAGTTGCGTCGAGTCGTTAATGGTGCGTAATGTTTCAAGCTCGTCTCAAAAATATGTCAGTAAAACCGTGGGGGCCCAGTAGAGCCGATACACGCTAGGGCCACGGGAATTTTTGAAAGAGATACCGTGATTATGGAACGCAAAGGGCAACTGAAGGACACAGGTGTAGTTTTTGCTTTCTATTTGTGAGGGGTATGCTGAGCAGTATGGGCTAAAGTACAACCCTACGAAAAGTGAAATGCTGGTGTTTAGAGGTAGAAATAAAAGTCCATCATATATCCCTCCGGTAACGCTGTGCGGTTCACTTTTACAGAGAGTAACCCAGTTTAAATATCTGGGCCACATTGTTACCGAAGACCTGAAAGACAACTTAGATATGGAAAGGGAGCGCAGGGCATTGGCTGTGCGGGGAAATATGGTAGCTCGAAGGTTTGCTGGTTGCTCAGTACCAGTAAAAATTACTCTGTTCAAGGCTTACTGCCAAACATTTTACACTAGCAGCCTTTGGGCTAATCATACCCAAAAGGCAAATAATGCCCTGCGAGTACAATACAACAATACCTTCAGGGTGCTGTTGAGGCTTCCACCCTATTGTAGTGCGTCAGGTATGTTCGCCGATGCGCATACTGACGACTATTTCGCAATAATGCGTAAGAAGGTGGCGTCGATGACGCGCAGAGTGGGGGAAAGCACCAACAGTATCCTGAGAGTGTTTGCTGAAAGGCTGGATGGGCCTACCATGGATAGGTTTATCGAGCTTCATGTATTACATGGGGCTCGATGAAACTATCTGTGTTTCGATATGTTTTCCAAGTGTTTACTAACGTAGTTTATAAGATAATTTATATACTAACACAATGTGGGCCTATGTAGTCTGTGAATAAAAGATTTTTATTTTATTATTATTTATTTAGTCAGGAAAAATCTAACACGTTCTCTTGCTTCACTTTAGAGTGGTAGAAGCAGGTAGAAGTGATTGGGTGAGTTCCCAACTAAAAAAAAAAAAACTGTTTTGCTGATGAATTAGTGGCACACCGTTATTATTGCTAGTCAGTAATATTACCACTTCTACTGATGAAATATATTGCACAAAGTTTACTTAAACGGTAAAGTTTAAAAAAATATATATTAAAAATCAGCCTTACCTATAATGTTCCCACTGTTGGGACTCAGACCTCCTCTGTAGGAGAGATGGGCTGTAATCCACCACGTGGGCCTAGTGTGGATTGGTAGATGTCACATGTCTTCGACTTTTTGGTTTTCCTTACGATGTTTTCCTTCACCGTTTTTCAAAGTAACAGCACTTTGTATAATATTTTCATTACCACTTCACAAATCTGGGTTCGAATCCAAGAAACATGGACATGTTAGTCGTGGTCATTATCACAGAGTCACTGTCTAGCCTCCTCTTAAAGATCTCAGATAATTTGCCGTACGAGAGAAGAAAAACACTATCGTTATAATACCACGAAAACAAATGACAGCTTCTTAGCATTCACATATCAACCATCACGAATTCAGCATACATCTTCATCTCATCAAACATTTATAAGCCAAATTGCCAGGCTTGTTTATTTGAGCTAATCTCAAGATACATTGGAAGGATTTCGATGTGGTTTTTATCGCCGTATAAAAGTTTTATAGGGGAAGGCTTAGGCTTATTAATTAGAGGGGAGCGGACAACGAGCGTTGAAGAATGAGATACAACAAAAGTGGCATCTTCTTATTTAGAGCTTTGGTGGCCTAGTGGTAACGACCCCGACTAACGAGTAGTAGGTCGCGAGTTCAAACCCGGCCCGGTGCATTCATCATCATCATTTCAGCCGAAAGACGTCAAGTCTAGTAACAAAATCCGTTCAGTCTTCCGAGCGCGGCCACATGTTTAACCGTCTAGTAATGCCGATGATGGGGTACTAATTCATCGGCGAAATATGGTGTTTCTCTATAATTTTCACTGGACTTCTCATTTTGCTCGCAGAACGGATGGCCGTTGGGGCCGAAATGTTTTGGAGTGGCGACCGCGTACCGGAAGACGCAGTGTTGGAAGGCCCCCTACAATGTGGACCGATGACCTGGTGAAGGTTGCGTGAATCCGATGGATGCGAGACGCACAGGATCGTTCGTTGTGGCGACATTTGGGGGAGGCCTATGTCCAGCAGTGGACGTCTATCGGCTGAAATGATGATGATGATGACTTCTTATTTAAAGAATCATGGAAATGAAAACTAAATACCAAATTAATAGGCAATTGTTATGGATTATTATGACTATTAGGTATCACCTACCACCATCCGACTTCTTGAAACCCCAAGAACATCTCCCGTCTGGATGCAATTTGCAGTGGTCTATATGGAGAGCACTAAATCGGTTGCGAACCCAGGTAGGCCGCGGCAAACACAACTTGGCAAAATGGGGTTTTATAGACCCGTCGGATACTCAATGTGAGTGCGGTGCTCCTGTTAAAAACATGAGCCACATACTTGAATGCCCCAAGTGCCCATACACCTGCACTTTGGAGGATTTGATGAGTGCTACCGATGCTGCTATTAATGTAGCCATACCTATTGGGCCCAAACAGTTTGACGAGTTTACCATCGAATCGATAAGAAGAAAAAGAAGATGGATTATTATATAACCGGCGATTAACCCTGTACGCGCTGTGCTAGTGCATCCAAGGACAACCCCTGGTTGGTTGGAAACTTGCAACATATGAAAAACAATAACAATAGGGGCTATGGTTTTAAGATTCTTAAATAGACTGGTTACCAGGAACTATGTTAAGACTATGGCCCTTGCCTGAACAATGTTTTTAATTTCCATCGATAAAAAGGAAGGGGGTGATTTTTTTACACACTCAACAAATGGGCCCAGGCCTTCGATGTACGTGGTGTAAACGACGAGGCGAAACGCTTAGTCCGGACCGTAGAGGTTTCAACAACATACAAGTGTGTACTCACCGTTCGTAGGGTTGTCCGATGGTAGAAATGAGATGGCGGAATCAAATCATGAAATTCCCGCGCACACTCTCCAAGATGGAACCTGTAACTGCAATGAACTTCCAATTGAACCGACACATGATCATCATAATTATCATTTCAACTGAAAAACGTCCACTGTTAGACATAGGCCTCCCCCAAGTATCACTGCAACTATCGGTCCTGTTCGTCTCGCGTCCATTAGATTCCGTAACGGTTACACGTTCATAAGCATCCAAAATCCCAAGTTAATATAGACAATTTCAATATAAAATAAGTCTTTTCAATCTCGTGTGCGTTCTTTTAGATACGTGCAAAATTTGACTGATGAAAGGTCTCAAGAAATGATTGATCGAGAATTTGAGAAAGGCTTTTGATTAAGAAAATTGTTATTGGTGATTTGTCTTTTATAACAAAGCTAGTCATATGAGAGATAGGTAGGCAATTGTTTTTTTTTGGGATAACCATTGAATGGTGTTACTTATGATACTTAGAACTATAACATACTTATGCGAAAAGAAATAACTTCGTAATCCTTTTAAAAACATTGCGTACACGAAGGAGTATGAGATAAACCGGCAGTTAGGCAAAATCTTTAGGCACAATATATTTTTATATTAATTTAGTTAAACTTTGTGCAAAAAGTATAAAGGTGCCTTAGGCATTTTCTCTCAGTCAGCCTTAGGGCAGTGCAGAAACAACGTGGCAGGTGCAACTTAATTATACTAATATTATAGGGGCGGATAGTTTGTGAGAATGTGTGTGATGTTTGTTAATTCCTCATGCACGAACGGTTAAATGGATTTGGATGAAATTTGGCACACGAGTAGATCATGTCCTGTAATAGCATATTTGATATTATCCCGGGAGCATGTTCCCTTGCGTCAATTTTCTACATTCAAGCGAGCAAAGCCGGTAGTTGAAAACACCAATTTCATGAAAAAACTTTTATTCTAAATAAGCTTTGGTTTAACATTACGTGAGAAGGACTGCAGAAACGGTTTCATGAGTTTCTGTCGATTAAAGACCATTGGACGACCACTAGTCTTAGTTTAATTGCTCTTTAGTAGTTTCTTTTATCTTAGGTAAACGATTTTTCAAAGCCATTTTACAGGCACATAAAACCGAACGAATTTATTTGCAGTGGTACACACATATGTCATAATGACAGTATCACCATTCACCGTATGCTTTACAACAAAAGACCAGCTCAAGTAGATATTGTAAATAGTGAATGAATTGAACTGCATTAGATGAATGAACCGACTCATCTTTCAATTCATCCTGAATATAAATGACGCTATTACTGAAACTCAATTCACGTCATTCTGCCACTATTGTTAAAATGGCCACTGTTATTACAATTTTATAAGCAAGTAAGATAGGAGAAGCTTAAACCTCTTGATGATTTCATCGAGTAGTCGGAGAGCCTCTCGCCTGGACACAAATTGCCATAACTAACCGGGAAAACTTTTAACAGACGCACCCAGGTTGCGCGCAGCAAAGACAATCGTCACGGGTAGGTGTTTTCGACCGGCTCCGATTTTTAATGTTTTCTCTACAGACCATGTCCCACCTTCCATCTTGCGTAACATGCCCAATTGTTTTTCATGTACGGATCTAAAGGGCCTATTACACTACGCGATATTCAGCACACGATATTCAGACTGTCTTATTTTATGTTCCGAGTAAGACCGGTCTATAACCCTTATTACACTACGCGACATCGACTAAGACTGTCTGAATATCGTTTAGTGTAATAGGCCCTTAAGAGTTTTAACACCCTAGCGGTTTGCGAGCGGCTACGGGGCGGGGCGGGGACGCACCTCGTTGCCGGATCTCGTTGTCCGTCCGCAGCAAATTCGCTGCGCATGTACGGCGTATTCATTGCGCGCCCGTAACGTATTTGCTGCGCATGTACGGCGTGTTCATTGCGCGCCCGTAACATATTCGTTGTGCACCCGCTCCGCTTTGAGGACGCTCGCAATCCGCTATTATGATAAGGCCCTTAAGACAGCGTCAGCGGACAGCATGGTTTTGGCCGTATGCTGGTTCAGACAAGGGATTTCATTTGTGAAAAAAAGTTTATTTTTCCCTCAATACACTAAGAAAAAGACTTAACAATTTTATCTTTAGCTAGTGCAGGCCAGTTTCATCAGCTCTTTGATCTTCGCCCTGGTCTGCCACGATATCATTTGGCGTTTAATAGTCCCATTTGGTGGTTCTTTTTAGCTCTTTTAGTTTTCATCTGAGACGTGGCTCATTCCTGCCCCTAGAAAGGAGGCCTGAGTCTCAACAGTTTAAACATTACACAATATGGTTGATTATGCTCATGTTTTATGCCACATGCCTTGCTGTTGCTATTGTTTGTCCGACCACGCGAAAATACAGTGGTGAAACTGATCTGATCTAATCTAATTAGCCCATTATGTTCTATTGCCGAGCGATAGCCTCTCTCTTCTTTTCCATACACGTCTGTCTTTGGCCAGTTCTTCTAGTTAAGCTCGTCTGATCTATTCTGCTAGTAAAAAAACTAAGTGCAAAATCCAACTAACACTTTTTCAGACCTAGGAATCGATCTCAGACACATTTAACTTTAGATGACGTTATTAAACGAATATGAATCGGTAATAACTGCTAAAGTGCGTACTTGACCTTCATTCTCATATTCCTTCTAAAGGAGGATCCTATTTTTATAGATACCGCCTTGATTTATGGTAACAGTTCATTTGGAAATGGCTTCCCCTGAACTTATTCACCCTCGTTTCTGCGTGGCCTAGTTGAAGATGAGTGTTTGATAATGATTTTGACAGCTTTACCGGTACTTGGTCTGGAAGTATTTTAGGCGTTTTGTGAGGGTTCCGTTACTTGAATTTGCAGACTCAGCTAGCAGACTGATTTTTATATTACACGTTTTGAGTATTCTTAATCAATCTGTTTTGTCGTATCGGATAATCTTCTTGAGAATTTCTCACTCACATATTTGTTTCTTGCTTTGCTTTTAATATCTCACCTAGTTTGAGAGACAATGTTACCAACATACTCACATGTAGACAATGTTTCCAAGCAAGTCGCTAGGAAACATTTATGTATGACACACGTTGTCCTGCGTGAAAGGTGGCTGTTCTTCAGAAAAATTTAAGACCCGATTACAACCGATTACAATTGAACCGCCGGGTTCAATTGTATTTTATATAATACAACGGTTTAACTGTTACGTTCCGATATTAATTGATTTAAAAAAAGCAAGAAGCACCGATAATTATAGTTTTTTTTTTTTTAATACGCAAATTAAAAAATACCTATATACCTATAAAACAGAAATTAAAAAAAATAAAATTTTCAGATTCGAGAGTTTACATAAGGACAGTCAAGATACACAATAGTTTTACCTAGTAACCCAAGTTAACAAAAATGGTCCTTTAGTTTTTTCTAAGAGGTAATAAATAAATAATACAATTATTTGTGCGTACATGAATTATAAAATAAATAAATAATATTTATAACTAACAACTATTTTTAAACAGAATCATGAATAATAATAATTGATAAGGTAAATA
Organism: Mythimna impura; assembly: GCA_905147345.3. Classification (NCBI taxonomy): domain Eukaryota; kingdom Metazoa; phylum Arthropoda; class Insecta; order Lepidoptera; family Noctuidae; genus Mythimna; species Mythimna impura. The sequence continues at coordinate 8,466,443 of LR990347.1, read as the reverse complement.
AAAAAAGTTTGATGATAACGAAAATTGTACATAAATTTACCTCCGCTAGAACCACGTAGGTACATGAGCTAGTAATATTGATGCACTTCATGTACGAACCGCTTGGGATTTGCGAATGTGCACTGTTTGAAAATCGTTTGCTGTAACAGATCTGTTTGTTCGTTTTCTGTTTGATATTTGCACGGGTATAATTAGAAAAGTTTGCCTTTGATATTAAAAAAAAAAATCAAAAAATGGGGTTTAAGTAAAAATAATTTTATTTTGCAAATATAGGTAACAGTAAAAGAGGACACAGAAAAATATAAGTAACAGTTTTAGCTATATTTTATCATAATTATAGGCATGCAAAATACCTAAAACATATTGCCACAAAATTTTACACCAATTATATGTGTAAAATTTTTAATACCTATTTTTCAAATAATTTTTAAATATTACACATTGAAGTAGGTACGTACAAAACATAAAATAAGTACATAAACCAACATAAAAAAGAATCCATTTAGGTATAAATTTTGATGATATTAATTGTCAATCCACGTTTGGCCTACTTTCTTTAGACCTGTTATTATCATAAAAATCCTACATCAATGGTATGGCCATACTTGTATTGAAATATCATCAAATATTAAAGTTTAAACGATCTAGCCAGTTTTAGTTGGTCATATTATGAAGTGATAAATTTTAAGATCTGGCCATAACATAAACATAGCATTGTACAAAACATTATATTGTACGTTACTTTGTAAATTGCTTGAATTTACAACCTTCCAAAGAAGCAAATACGTTTTCTTCCTTGCAAGAGGGTGAGAGGTTACATAAATAAAATTTTCGCAGCTGTCAAGTCCTTGATCTTGATAATATGTTAACATCCGACGAAGCTCAGATTTCTTATCCATGGGAAGTGTGAGGTGGTGAGTTTAGCGAAGGAAAAATACGAGAACAATTTTAATGTTTCCATTTAAGAAAGCTGCTTATTTTTATACGATAAGTGGGAGCCTTTTTTGAGATGAGAAATAAATAAATAACTTCGAGAGAGCGCGATATACTTTTAATTTCATCTCGATACCTCCACGCGTTCCCGAGATGAAGGATCTTGACAGACAGACAGATGGACAACAAAGTTATCCTATAAGGGTTATTTTTTTCTTTTGAGGCACGGAACCCAAAAATGAAGGTTTCCAACAAGAATAAAAATTATTTCATTAAACCCCAAGCGAACACCTTCGTTCGCTCTCTCATTGTCTTTCTATTGTGTCTCTAATTACGATATTCGAAAGGTTGTTGTTATGGCTTTATGCTAAAGCATGCATGCGTAGCTAAACTATACAAACTGGTTGGTACGCTGGTCTAAACTTTCTGAAAATTGTATGTTCAATAGAGCAACTTTAAAACTAAACTTTGCAAATCACGATAAAACGTTAACATTTACTAAAATTATGCAGTCAACAAATAAATAATTTTGTAAAAATAGTCACTACTCTGAACTGAAGCGTTCTACAAGTTCACATTTCAAATGCCCTCAACAACGCAATACCTATTTTGAAATGTTAGACATTTTTACACATGGCAACATTGTGTAGTGGCTAGCAACATTTGTAGGCGGTGAGATATTGCCGCCAGTACCGGGCACATATAAATAAATTAGTAGTTGAGCCTACCAGGAGTACAGACTTACGTAGGAGTATGCGTAACAGTGTAGTATAGCTCTATTTCATTTTTCATGTTTTGTGTGCGTAGCCTTTTTACAGTACAGTAGCGCCGACTGTACATACGTCTGTACAACTTGAGTGACCTTGAAAAACGCTTAATTGTCGTTTTGTACACACGGGTGTATGAAATTTATTCGGCCGAAAATTTTAGTCTTTATATCTTCGTTTTTCCTAGAAAAATCCAGGAAAAGTTTTATTTTATTTCTTTTGTAATTTTTTTTTTGGTGATTATACGTAAAAACGTGTAATTACGTAATAATAATACCCCTATACGCGCGAGGGGTTAAAGTAGTAAAGTTGGCTTTGTTGATCCCGATTTTTAACTACATACTCATACTTAAATATGTGAATACCAGCTAAGATTATGATTACCCATATTTGTTCAAAATATTAAAGTCTGGTCTAGTTTAATTGGTTCTGAAGTAGCGACCGCGTACCAGAAGACACAGTGTTGGAAGGCCTCCCATATGGTGGATCGATGTCCTGGTGAGGGTCGCGAGAAACCGATGGATGTGAGACACACAGAACCATGCGTTACTTGGGGATAAAAAATTGGTAAAAAAATGGTTGTGCTTGGCAAATTAACTATCAAGGAGATGTTTTTTAAACAGCACAAATGAAAAAGAAAAGCTACATTGACTTTTGCTCCAGAAACATTATTTTAATTTCTGAAAAGTCGAAATTGAAATCTGGAATTACTATTTCCAGAACAAAATGCTTGGTTTATAAAACTAAAGTAATAAATTGCTCTACATAATAAAAATAATATTGAAGTGCCACCCGCTGGCTAAAATGAAAATTTACACTATAAACTCTAAGCAAATATTTAAAACAAACAAAATAGCAATAACATCAAACGCAAATACTATTAGCGCACTAAACGAATCCAGATTAAAAGGCTAAACTATTAAACTAGATGATTTATAAACATCATAACTCAATTCTTGCATAAAAACTGTTATTTTCGAAATGCAGGTAACGGTTAATTAGGTGAATGCGGGCCGATCATAAATCACAATCAATCTTTGTCAGACAACGCAATTTTGGTAATGTTTGACAGAAAACTTTCTTATCAGATTTACGATGTACTATCACTGGATGAATAGATACAGAAGGCATAGCATTGAAAAGGGAGTAAAAGTAAGCGCACGCACACAAAAACACGTACGTGTAGAGATCTTAAAAAATGCAGTCGTGAGTGCACTTGCACTCGCTGTACATAGACTCGTGTCAATGTGTGCGTGCGGGTACACTTATTGTACGGAGCTAAACTTCTGGATCTACCTATTCTGTGGTTTACCGAGTTAAAATTTCCAGATTATAGAAAATTGGTTCAGTGGGTCGTGCGTGAAAATTATAACAAAGCCATTGTTGCTGGAACATAAAATATGTATATGGAGTTTAATTGAAGGTTTAACAAATTATTTTGAGGAAAGTTTTTGTACTAGTATTTTTTTAATTGATGATTATTTTGTAGGTGTATTATTTTCAGGAATATAAACTCAGCCCACCTACTTTACGTAGGGCATACTGAAAGTTTCTGTATCTGGCCACTTACAATAAAAGAATGAAAAAATAATTAAAGAGTTCGAAAATGGAACTCTTTACGAGCATGTTACTTTTTAATTTGCGAGACTGTCATTTATTGTCGCTATCAAAATGAATTTAACTCATTGACATTTTCGTTCAACGATTTTTTTTTATGATTTTCATTGTGGCTTAAGTTAACAAGAGAGTTGCCAGAGACTTCAATTGGCATTTGGTGATGAAGCACCATGTTGCAGCTCTGTGTATTCGTGGTTTTGAGAATTTAGGCGTGGACGTGATCATCTTTATGACAAATACGTGAAGGTCGGCCGGTGACTACGGTTACAGACTCAAATATTGACACCGAACGAAAACTTATTGAAACTGACCAAAAAATTACTTGCCAGTAAATTCGTGCTTTGTTAGGCATCAATCAATCAATCAAATCAATCAATCAAAATATTTATTTGCTAGAATATGGTACATAAGGTGTTACAGTACATTTGTTTCAGCATATCCTGCCATAACATGGCGTGCAAATATATTTACAGTCAGTGTTGTCAATTACTCGATCTTGTCGATTACAGATTCTATTGACTTGTCTTCTATATAGTCCTTAACGGTATAATATCTTTTAAACAATAACAGATTAAAAAGTATTTTTTTAAACCTTGTCAGTGGTAACTCTTGTAAACTATTTGGTAAATGATTGTAAATAATAATCGACATGCAGTATACATTTTTCTTAAAATAATTTTAGCCTTATTTGTGGCAGCTGAAGTCTGTCTTTATGCCGTGTTCGGCTATTTGGCCTGTCAGTGTTCGTCTCGAAAATATTTTAGTATTTCTTAACAAAAACACATATTTCAGAAATATATAAACATGGTAAAGGTGCTCATGCTTTAAGCTTTTGAAATAGTGGCTTACAGCTGTCTAAAAAGTGAGCTCCACAAATGGCTCGAATACATTTTTTTTTTGAGCTTTAAAAACTCTGTCAAAATCTACTGAGTTACCCCATATTATAATACCGTATCGAAGTACGGATGATACATAACCATGGTAGGTAAGCCAGCATTGCAGTATCACAGTTTACCGTTTGTCTAATTCTTTTCAAGACATATATAAAACGATCTATTTTTGTAAGAATTTTATCTATATGTGCTTTCCAGTTGCAATTTTTGTCGATCGTTATACCCAAAAATATACAATTGGAAAGCACATATAGACAATCAGAATGAGTCAAGTGCAAAATATTTTACATGTGCATCTGAAGGTTCGGAAGCTTTGCACTCGATGGGTACCACATGACGTAACAGAAGACCAGAAACGACTGCGTGTCCAGTGGTGCCATAAAATGTTAAAAAAGTGTAATAGAGGACAGTCATTGGCTGCCTATAATATCGTGACAAGTGACGAAATATCGTGACAAGTCACGAAACCTGGGTGTACTACTTTGAATCGGAAAGAAAAAAACAGTCGGCAGAGTGGGTCTTTCTTTTTGAATTTGGAATCGTGCACTAGCTTCTGACGTTTTATAAGTGCCCATGTAGACCTATGTGAAATAAAAACTTTTGACTTTGACTTTGAAGATTTTCCGACGAAAGTTAAGAAAAGTCGAAGTGTTGGTAAAATATGGTTGCTTCTTTTTTCGGCAAATCAGGACATTACACTACAGCATCGCTTGAAGATCAAAGGACATAGACTGCAGATTGGTACGTCAACACTTGCTTGCCCAGAGTCTTGGAAAAAGTTCCCGAAAAGCGTCCTCGAAGCAATGTACTCCTCCACCACGATAACGCATGCTCACATTCCGCTAAGGTAACGGAAGCCTATTTGAAGCCTTCAAATGATGGACTGATGACGCATTCGCCTTACAGCCCGGACCTCGCACCCTGCGACTTCTATTTGTTTGCAAAAATTAAAGACAAACTTAAAGGCACACGTTTAACGAGCGCAGAATTGGCGGTGAATGCGTTCCATAAAGCCATTAAAGAAGACTGGTCCAACTTCTTTGTACAATGGTTTCAGCGAATGCAAAAATGCATTTATTCCGAGGGAATATACTTTGAAAAACAATCAATGTATCGTAAGTCTTATATCTAGTCTTATTTATCAGAATCCAGAAACTTTCAGTAGGTATGCCCTAAGTATTAATAAACTAATTATTGTATTATTATTAAAAACGTTAAATACTAATAAACTAATGAATCGAGTTAATCGTTGATGTTATTGCTTTTTGTTGATCTATGTAAGTCTTTAGTCGTCAGATAAAAATATTGTTTCAGCTAAAATCATTGAACAATTTACTGAAAAATTTTGTTTCGACACAGACAAATCGGTTCAGTCCATGATAGACCAAATTAATTTTCTAAAAGTTCTATCAAGCGATATCAACAATAACCCAAAGGTTAATTTTCTTACCCGTGGCCAAAGCCTTGGGCGTAAACTAGTTCAAGCGAAATTGGTTTGTCCCAACAAATCTTGATTTGTAGGAAAACCTCCGGAGAATTAAACAATTTTCTTTTTTCGTGAACCTACTCACCAATGTCCTATATAGTTGGAATGACCACATTCCTCATTTGATGAGGTTACTAAAAGTAAAGATTGAAGGAGATTGAGGTAGCTGTAACATCGTCCAGCTTTATTTTTCTTTTCAAAAGAGTGTACAACAGAAAATGTTGAAGCTATCTAACTATTTATATTTAGAATAGAATAGAATAGAATAAACTTTATTGCACACCAAAATAGTAACAAAACTTTTATACTAGGCAACTTAAATCTATGGGTACAAAGGCGGTCTTATCGCTGACAGCGATATCTACCAGACAACCTTAGGATGGACTGTAAGAAATCGAAATAGAAAAAGGGGGTAGTCTGTGGTGTACTGCAAATGAATAAAGTAAATATTAGATTAAAATTATATACTAGACTATACATAGATATAATAGAGCTATTATATATAAAAGAAAATATATAAATATTATTATTATAATATATTATTATTATATATTTTTTTTATCAGTTTTTTTTTTGTCATTGTACCTACCGCTCGTAATGTGGACAGGATTACGATTAGCAAAAACTAAGAGTACAATAGGCGGTCTTATCGCACAGGGCACCCTCTTACAGGCAACCTCAGATACAACTCTCGATACTCAAGATATTTCATTTTATAACCAAGATTACCATAACGTCTTTTTATTTCAGCCCTTCCACGATTTAACACTAAACAACCAATGTTTTCCATTTTATTATTATCGAAAACTCTCTTGCCAATAAACAAAACGTCAGCCTAAACCCGGTCAAATGCAAAATCCAAAAAAGAAAAAAGTTTTTCTCAACAAATTCGTTCAGACGAGAAGGTTTTTAGGATTGAAGCTTCCGTCAAAATTGAGCGCTAATCCCAAATAATCCTGCGATTATAATTTCTGTAAAAATAAGATATTTCTCTTCGGCCCTAGCTTTTCTTTGAAAAAATATTGGCAATACAGATTTTCTGAGTGCTTCGTGTTTTGGCTTTTCTGCTCAAATATGCTAATACATCGCGGCTACAGACATCATTATTTTTGAGGGTTCAAAGTAGGGTACAAGATTGTACAATCGAGGTTTCTCATTGTTTACTTAAGAGGAAAAAGTATTGGCGGCGGTGTATTCTGGCATTCGGCCCTGTTTTAAACTATGATACGGAGTGCGAGGGAATGGGAAGCAGGTACTGCTTTCTGCGAAGCAGAAATGTGGGCGAAAACTTAGACTTAATCCGTGAGAGAGATATCATCCTTACGCCCCAGCTGTTGTCGAAGGAGACGCCCCAGGTGTCGGGAGTCACAGAGCGATTTCAGGCCACCGCCCGTGTAGACTTATAGACGGTGAGCAATGGGTACCTTACCGTCCGCCCGTCCGGCTAGTCACCAAGCCGATGCCTGCTAAGGCTGCGGGATTGTTCGTAAAAATTAGTTTTAGTCAGTAAAAATCAGAAATGCCTTTTCTGAGAGGTCATTTGATAATATATTGCACTAAAAAAACATAAATACAAAGTAAACATAAGTACAAAGAATCCCCTTTATGATTTTTACAGAAATAATAAAACAAAGTCAACATACTACATATCGAATAACGCCGTTTGCTCAGTCATTGTCTTTCTATTATGTCTCTAATTACGGTACTCAAAAACGGCTTAAAATGCGGGCTCAGCAACTGTTGAGCAATGAGCAATCGCAACGTTTTGTAGGTGAAAGTGGCTATTTATTCTAACAACCTCTCACGAAACATCAACCAAACACGAGGCAGCCTACCATATTACCCCAGCACTCCTTCAAATCTCAAACCTTTAAGAAATGCCAACACCAAAACGCTTCATGTATGTATGTTCCATCCAATCCTTTGGTCTGCCACATATTGAGGAGGGTCGATATTACTATGTCGTTTGTTACACAAATATATTGACGTACCACAAAACGTTCGGAGTGCCGGTCATATTTTCGTTGCGGATGGTTTAAGGCAGGAATGGCAAACCTATTATGTCTAGGTGACACTTCAAATGGACAATGACGGGTTAAAAAAATGTCAATACAAAAGAAGAAATAATTTACATTTAAACCAATGTTGTTGGAGGCGATTCCTAACATAAACAAAACTACAGTTATAACAAATAAAACAACGACAAAGAATCATTGTTATAAACATAACAATAATTAAAATATCGACAGCCATTACAATCAATCCGATCAACTAACCTAAATTTATATTTTTGCATGTTTATATTTTTGTTTGTAATGAACAAACTAAAAAACTACTGGATTGATTTTAAAAATTCTTTTACCAATATCATGCTACTTTATGTATCATTGAGTGACATAGGGATGCGGGCGAAGCTGCTGGCAGAAGCTAGCATTAACATATAAGGCTACTATCTTATATCGTACACGGTAGGGCCAAGGGCCACAACTCTTATGAACAATCCTGCAGCCCTAGCAGGTTCAGATCCGTGTTGTCCTTATGACACAAAACAGTTTTTTTTTTTAATTTAGCCTATACTTTTCCACTGCTGGGCAAAGGCCTCTGCTAACTTCTTCCAGGTGTTCTTTTCTTGAATCACCTCGAACCAGCTCTTGCAGTAGGCGTCTAGGTTATCTCGCCACCTCGGCGGCGTCGTGCATCTTCCGGTACCCACTTTATGGAGAGTGGTGTGTGCCCAATGGTCAGTATGCACTTGCGGCTGATGTGAATTATTATTTTATGTAAATATAAAAACAGTTGGTGAATTATTTTTTTTTTGACACGTGCTGTCGTTTGCTAGACGCCATAAGTTGGCCACACCTGGTTTAAAGCATTTGACAGCCTTTGATTAAGGGCAGTAGGCATTAATAAACAAGCAAATGATTGCGAATCTAATGCGAGATTCAATTATGTTTATAGTGTTGGCTTAGTATGTGTTGAGTTTGGTTAGCGTTCGTGATGTGCAATGAGCAAAAACAATTAGTTTACCTAGTGTAAAATAAACATTATTTTATTGGACTCAATGTTTGCGGTCTCTGACAGAATTTGATAATTTTTTGAATGACAGAAAGTCTGATTAAGTCCCGGGCGAATGAAAGATTTATTACCTGTACTATTATATTAATAATAAGTTTATTTCAGATTTTACAGTATGTTCATAGTTTTGTTAGTATTGTAGTGTGTTAGTAACATTAGCGACATAGCCCGAAGAATCACCAAACTTAAGTGGCAGTGGACTGGGCGTATTGCTCGCAGAACAGATGGCCAATGGGGACGAAAGGTTCTGGAGACGCAGCGTTAAAAGGCCTTCCACAAGGTAGGCCGATGACCTGGTGAGGGTCGCGGGAATCCGATGGATGCGAGCCGCACAGGACCAGTCGTTACTGCGACACTTGGGGGTGGCTTATATCCAAGACTTCTCTCGGCTGAAATGATGATTATGATGGTGAGTAACAATAGTGCTTAGTAAGTAGGTTAGTATTTTTATTTTCTCCTAGTTATTTATTTTTCTTATTTACGAGGGACAGTCCGGTCTGGCAGCAATCATCATCTAAATGCTGTTGTCACTACCATGCAGGCGCCGTAGTAAGGAGGCCGCTTTCTTACGCATGATGTCGTGGAAACCATCTGTGCCGGCCTGTGCAAACGTTCCTGATGCGCTACAGTGCTATGGCAGTCCCGCCAAGGCATTATTGACTTAAACACGCAGGGCATTGTAGGTTCGTCGCGTGTATGACACCCACAGACCGCTCATGTAAAACAATTGACAGAGCGCCTTAAAAAGGGTTATTTTGACGTTATTAGTACAGCGAGCGAATCCGCGGACGATCATATTGCTTCAATGAGCCAGTTCTACACTAAGCAAAATACCTACATATTGGGCACTTCATATGGGCGTTTAGTTATGAACAACTCGCTTCTGCCAGCGGCGTCGCCCGTGCCAAAGTAGTAAATATCCCAAGGATACAAACATTCTTGCCGGATAAATTGTACCATTTCAAGACATGGTCTACTCGTGTGCAAAATTTTCCAAATCCGTTCCTCCGTTTGAACATGAAATAGTAATAAACATACACACATACTCACAAACTTACGCCTTTATAGTATTAGTGTGAAGTGTGATGATTGATGGTCTTTCAAAAAGACTTTGTAACTTCTTTTTTTGCTCTTGCAACCCTATTTTTTTAGTTAGTTGTCGTGAAATAAACACCTATACCTCTTAGAGACCTCTTAGGGCCTGTACACACTACGGTTTTTAAAAAGCGCCGTTGACGCGCGTTTTAAAAACGTGCATCGATGGCGCGCTTTTATCCTATTAAAGGTCTACAGGTTGCGTCTGACTCGCGTGCATATCGCTATAAACGCGCGTCAACAGCGCGTTTTAAAAACGTGGTGTGCACAAGCCCTTAGACAAATAATTTTTAAATATTAATTAATTAAGAATATTTTGTGTACAAGTGCGAATCACAGTGTTTGTATCTACCGTGATTGGTCGTAATTTTTCATCAATGAAGATATCTTCGACCGGCTGTCAAAATTTGAACTGTTTGGATTGCAGATTTGAATTCATCAAACCCAGGGAGTACTTTGTTTTATGTTATTGCTTATTATTGTTATATTTACACACTATTCAACACCTGTAAACTCTGCTCAGGGTTCTGAGCTACGTCCAGAACTTACACACTGAAGGTTTCCATCAGGTGAGATAGCGGTCAAGCGCAAACCTATCAAGAATAAAAAAAAAACATATGTGAATAGTTCCATTCCCGAATGGAGTCTCGAAGATTTTTCGAATCGCAAAAAAGTTGTTTTTTTTTGTACCGTAACAACAATTTTTCTGTTTTCAGATTTATTTCTATATCTATACATGACCTTGCTTTATATCAAATTTCAGGATTCTAAGTCAACAGGAAGTAACCTTTTTTGATTCCTTTGAGAGTGTCGAAATGCACGTTTTTTGCGACATAAACGGCCGTATCTTTTTTTTTGGTAAATTAGAAGTTTGATTTTTTACAGCTTCAAGGGACCGCAGACCTTAGTATATTGTTTTAATTTCAACTCGATACCTCCGCGCGTTTCCGAGATAAAGGTCTTGACAGTCCGACAAACAGACAACAAGTGATCCTATAAGGGTTCCGTTTTTTCCTTTTGAGGAAAAAGCGGAACCCTAAAAAACAGTTTTCATTAAGGTATATTTTTTACCAAAGTACACGACAGGAATCTGCCAAGTCATGCTCATTTATTACAAAGAAAGAGGTTGAAGTTCTTCTTTACTATGTAACAGGAAAAATGTTATTCAAAGATTTCCGTGCTTACGCCTTTTATGGGATTTTAAAAGGATTGAGATAAGCTGTTGTAGGCAGATTAACTAATCTTTTGATTTGAGGCAGCTTTTGTCGTATGCCGCCAAGATTTTTTTTTGTTTACGTTATTTGTTGACATAAATATAATTATGAAATTATAAAAAAAAAATGTTTTTTTTTTATTTAATTATTTAGTTATGTTTTGCTCGCAGAACAGATGGCCGCTGGGGCCGCAAGGTTCTGGATTGGCAACCACGTACCGGAAGTTAGACCGATGACCTGGTGAAGGTTGCGAGAATCCGATGGATGCGAGACGCACAGGACCGTTCATTGTGGCGACACTTGGGGGATACCTATGTCTAACAGTGGATGTCTATCGGCTGAAATGATGATGAAATATAATTATAGTTAATTTAACTGATTTATTTAAATAAAATTCTCCTTTAATTTTTTCACAATATTGTAGGTACATTAGAATAAATAGAACCATAGATATCTACAATCTCTTTGTATAATCATTGCGAAAATCTCTGAATAAAGTTACGAAATATTTATTCTAAAATTATTTATGTGTGTAGAAAAACGTAAATAATGTAAATTGTTAAACGGAGCGTTTACTAAAGCACGTACATAAACCTTGATATTAAAATTTCTCACTTTTCAACATGATCACACAAGTATAACGTATGAAAAATTACACACGATGTTGAACGCCACGTTTTCTGTGGAGATTATTTAAAGAACATTTTTCGTCCTCCATCTGAAATACATACAAAGCCTGTCTACATTTTTAGATACCGAAGGCAGTGAGAAAAAATATTTTCACGAAATAAGTTAGTAGACAAAAACTGCCATGCGGTAAAATTTCGATATGTCTTTCACTTTCGTTTATTTATTTTTTTATTACTGGATGACTGATGAGACACATTCTGAAATGAATTTGGGCATAAATTTGTTGATAGGAGTATTTTCTTTACCAAAATTTATTTAGCCAAAAATACATATAAACGAAATAACCCACAACTGAATGATTTACCGGACTACCTTTATCATTTAAGAAACGTGCATCCCTAATTACTCAGTTTTCTCGTTATCAAAATTTCAATTTGACAAACAAAATTTTGAAACAAGCGGAGACGCGTCCCAAACTAACTTTGTTTTAAATAAATGAGAGACGACACTGGCTGTCTAAAATGTAGGCAACTTAGTTGTTTTTTCTTTCAGACAAAGAAAATTAGGGACCGATCAACTTTCAAACAAAGCCAACATCGAATTCGAGAAGACCCAGGGTCGCCAGAAGGCAAATTCTTATCTAAATAATACGATATTTCTGTAAATATTAGAGAAAAAAAGTATGTATTGTATTTGCTAGAGGTTGAACATTTTACATAAAAAAGTCTATGTATGTATGTAAATTATGATTGTACTAGATTTTGCAGACCAAAATTGTAAATAACAAGTAGAATGACTGAAAATTATTCTGAATTTGAAATTTTGATGTCGGTTTTTTGATTTAACAAAAAAAAAAAAAACTAAAAAGTTCTACTTAATTGTAAATGACGTCCATAACTGCAGAAACTGAATATATATTATATTATTTATGAAACTGAAGAATTCTATTTAACTGTAAATGACATTAAAATTTATATTTGAATCGATTTCCTTCCATCACTTTTCACTCTTTAATACTTCTTACCTTGGTCATTGACTTGCCCAAATATTTAATATATTATTATAAAATCTACTACGATAAACCTATACTGACCAAAACAAAAAAAAACACAGGCTTATCACTCCATGTTAGCCCTACCACACTGCGCCATTTCTTGGCATTTTCAACCCATTATCTTAGCATTTTTCACACCCTGATCTGTCAGCCCTAGAGGTGTTGTAACTTTCCTTTTTCGCGTGGGTAGATACTTGCCTTTCTTTTACCAGAGCTTATCAGGATTCCCCGGTATTTATGATCTGTAACGGGACGAGGAGGGTTACCTAAGCATTAACGGTAAGCCTTCGACTTTATCTTTCCTATATTTTTATAACACATCCATCATTTTGTATAAAACATGCGATGTTTTGAAATTATTGTTTTGAGAATGTATTGGGATTACGGAGTTTCATTTGGCGATCAATCAAGGGTGATGTGATTGGTTTTTCTTGGATCTGAAAGGCGGTTTGTTACATTCAGTAGGTAGAGGGTTTTCCCAATATTACCTACAAAGATTTTCGGGTGGTGCCTTAGAAAATTAGTGATTTATAAACAAATGTGGTAGTTCTCGTTTGTTTTTAGTCACAAACAGGCAGTTATCTTTTTAATTAACGAAAATAAACGCAGATTTTTTCTGTAAAAAACCTTTCAATTTTTTTTATTGTTATGCTAACTTCTGGTAGCAGGTTTGCCCGCGAGATAGAAGAAAATTGTCCCATGAGACCGTACTCCATGAATAAAAAGTATTCTATGTGCTATTTAGGTCATTACCTACCTGTGTGCCAAATGTCATTTCATCCAAATCTCTTCAGCCGTTTGAGTGTGAAGAAATAACAGACACACCTACACACACTTTCTCCTTTATAATATTATTAGCGTGATAACTTTATTTTGTTTCGGTTACTGCCAAGGGTAGTTTAAAATAGTCACTGCGGAACACAAAAGGCAACTGAAGGAACATGGGTGGGTTTCAGTCAGTAGAAGTCTGACTACCTCTCGCTTCACCCAGACCGGGAGAAGTTGTTTAATGATATCCTACGAAAAAAAGGGGTTCTTTAGTAGAGTGAAAATCCTTCAAACGGTAATATTATGAGCATTAATAACATAAGATTACGATGGTTTTCCCTGGAGATTTAAGCTGAGATGTTACTTAAAGTACACCTACTTTTTATGTGTATTTTACTTAAACGGAAGTAGAAGATAGCATAATAAGCATAATCCCTATTTATCTTTTAATGTTCCCACTGCTGGGACTCAGGCCTCCTCTCTAGGAGAGGGAATGGGCCATAATCCACCACGCGGGCCCAGTGCGGGTTGGTAGATGACACGTCTTCGAATTGTTTGGTTCTAGGACATGCCGGTTTCCTCACGATATTTTCCTTCACCGTTTTGAGAGCAGTGGTGATGAAATAAATTACACAAAGTAATGCGCCTGGCTGGGTTTGAACCCGCGACCTACTCGTAAGTCGAGGCCGTTATCACTCGGCCACCACTGCTCAGTGGTAAAGTAGTAGTAGTAGAGCAGTAGTAGGTAACTGGGCCGGAATTACTAAAAAAAAAAAAACCTAGAAAGATGCTTACAAGCACAACAACAAGCATGCTTACAAGCAGTGTTGCTTTTGCTGTTTTGGTGTAAAATAAAGAATATATCTATCTATCTATCTTACTGTCTGCGTCTTAAAATAAGTATGACGCTACTATTTTCTCAGTTATGATATTTTTATTACCTTTCCCTTTTACGAGATTTAATTTATTTTTTAGGATGTTCAAATGAGAGCGGATGATTGAAGCCCTATGTACCGACGCAGCAATTGTAGATAAACTCAAGGATTTACGATCCGGTCTGACCTTTTCATAAATTAGGTACATCATGCCAATTTTATATAATATAAGGCTCAAGTGTGTTCGATAATATGGACCGAGAAATAATTAATTTTGTCATGCGCAAATGGTGGCAAAAGTTTAAAACATGTTGAAGTGCATAATGTTTAATTTATTTAACATATAGGTCTAATGTTATCTTATCTTGTTGTGGGGCTGGCCCTGGGCCAGAGCACTTTTATTCTTCTGGATCTTTTGTGCTATGCCCCTCCTGTCTACTCAACCCCTAGCCCTCCGTGCACCTCCTTCATGAGTCCCAGAATGACCTTGATGGGGCTGAGCCTGTAGTCCTCTGGTCTTGGAAATGGTTGGCCCAGATACCCTAGTCTTTTGGAGCCTAGTGCTGCGCAGTCGCACAGCAAGTGTAACATAGTCTCCTTTGCATCTCCACCGATTTTGCAAGTCGGGTCGTTTGCTAGTTCCATGATGTGGAGCTGTTCGTTGGTGGCATAGTGCCCCGTAACATAAAGGTACTAATAACGTAGTGGTTTTTTTTTAAGACATATAATATTAACAAGAATTATTTGCTAATTATATAATAGAATAGCTTCGGTCAGCGGCTTCGCCGTCCGCGTTTCTCGATACAAACTTCAGACCCCTGTATCATCCCCTTAGGTACTGAATTTTGGAAATCCTTTATTAGTGCTCGCCTACGCCATAAAAGGAAACCTTGTGCAAAATTTCACGCACCTTATTCTACTAGTTTTGGCTGTGCGTTAATATGTCAGTCAGTCAGTTTCTCCGTTTACTCGTATTGCTCCATATAATGAATAGATAAGCCAGTGAGTTTGATTTACAAAACATAAGTAAATTTTCGCACCATTTATCATCATGATTTCAGTCGAAATACGTTCATTGTTGGACATAGGCCTCCCCCAAGTGTCACCACACACAACGACTAGTCTTATATGTCTCGCATTCATCGGATTCTTGACACCCTCACCAGGTCATCAGTTCACCTGAAGAAGGCCTACCAACGCTGCGTCTTTCAATGCGCGGTCACCACTCTGAAATCTGTCGGCCCCTTTGACTACCTGTTTTGCAAGCAATGTGTACTGCCCACTGCCACTAAGTTTGGCAATTCTTCTGGCTATGTTGGTAACTTTGTTTTCTTCTTTCCCGATTCGATCATGCAAGGAAACTTCGAGTATAAGTTTGGCCTTTTCCATTGCCCATATAATTAAGTTTCAAGATTCAATATTCAAATACACCATTTTTGAGTTGTCTCTTTACAATTAAGCGTGTGTTTTATTTCTATTGTATCATGTTAAGGCATCGATCCACAATGCATTCCTGATATACTGCTGGTTAATTTAATCAATTATATATTTTTACAATAACATAGGTTGTTTATACACAAAAACTAGACAAGTGCGAGTCGGACTTGCACACTGAGGGTTCCGTACAACCTTACCTATGAAAACAGTTCAATACCCGAATTGAGTTACGAAGATTATTCCCAATTGTAAAAAAAGTTTTTTTTGTGACGTAACTGCAAAATTTACAGTTTTCAGATTTATTCCTATATCTATATTACCTTGCTTTATGCAAAATTTCAGGATTCTGGGTCAACGGAAAGTACCTTATGAATTTTGATTCCTTTGAGAGTGTTGAAATATACGTTTTTTTGCGACATAAACGGCCGTATATATATATTTTTTTAACTTAGAAGTTTGATTTTTTCGCAATTTTAAGGGACCGCAGACTTGAGTATACGGTTTTAATTTCAACTCGTTGCCTCCACGCGTTTCTGAGATATAGGGTCTAGACAGACAGACTGACACACGGACGGACAACAAATATTGATCCTATGAGGGTTTCGTTTTTCCTTTTGAGGTAGGGTTAGGGTTCCGCTAAAAAAGAAAAACAATAGCTATGAAACTGCACCAAAGAAAAAAACCATTCTTAAAAAAACACATAATTATTAATTAATACATGAACAAGAACAACCTATATCACACGTTACCTTAAAGCAGTCATCTCAGTACTGTTTCTAATTTACATAACACGCTGGATTTCCTCTGAAAGGTGCGTCTTTTGTCAGAGAGAAAACAAAGGCAAGTGAATACACCTCGGTTGAAACAAAAAGGTCGAATTGTACAGAGTTACGAGTAACGAGATACGAAGTCAAATGTGTAGGACATGGAGCGAAGAAGTAAGAAGTTACGTCACGGTAAATTAGTGTTGGTTATGTTAGAAAATTTGTAGGTATTTGCTTAATATTAAAAACACTTTTTACAATAACACAACATAACATGAAATATGATTAGCCTTATAATATAATATTCCTATTACTGGGACGCAGGCTTCCTATCTATTAGCGGTTGGTGGATATCATATATATTATGTCTTCAAACTTTTTCTGGACGCAAAAGGTTCCGTGTGATAAAACGAAATAATCGAGTGTGTTATATAATTCCGAAAAGTGTAACATCGAATAACACGTTCCCGTAAGTTTACTAATCCGATACACTTTTAACAACGAATGCACGTTACCACGAAAAACTTAACGCCGTAGCCATGTGATCTCGAATTACATGATTCAGAAAATTGTAATATCGAATAACACGTCCCCGTATGTTTACTAATAGGAAACTCTTCACAATAAATGCACGCTGCTACGAAAAACCTAACGCCACAGTCATGGAATCTCGAATAACCAAATCTCTAATTCTCACACTTCTTGTGTGGCATGTACGTCTTTCTTCTTTCTTCTAGATACATCCCGCTGCATCGCACACATACCACTGACATATGGACAGACCGACGGACAACGAACGCTTAGTAATAAGGTTCTTTTAGTTAATATTTGAGTATTCACTTGACTGCTGTACAATTTGTTAATACGGAGGATTCAAAGATTCAAAGCATTTTATTTCAAATAAACCATTTACAGGCACTTTTGAAATGTCAAGAAGTCGGTCAGTCAGAAAAAATGATGCTAATTGCACATTCCAATGTGCGAGAAACTCCATGGACCCTATTTTCAATCATGTTTTGTAATTACAAATATCTCTGTTATCAGATTCTGAGATCAGAGGATCTTCAAATTTATTATTATTTTTATTCATTTATTTAAAGTAACAGAGACTCATTTTAGTTATTAATCATTTAAATACAGACAATACAGATCATAAATTATATAAAATTAAATATTAAAATTATAAACTGTAAGTAGTGTGTAGTGGTTTTACATGCACAATTTGGTCATATAGAAGTCAAATAACGTCTGTCTCCGTGTTTCTGTAATCCGCATGAGAGAATTATCGCGAAGCAGTCTCACCCCGCGGCAACTGTCGCTTTGTGTAAGGGTTGTTTTGTTTCTATAAATGTGATATGTGTAATTATAATGTTTCTCATTTTTGAATTAGGTATATACCTATGCGACGTAGGCATATCGTTATTCTGATTTAGTGAAGCGTTTATAATATTCAAGATGTGTCAACGTAGTCATATTGTTCAGCTTCTGCTTAGATTAGGAGGTAGATTATACATTAATTAGGGTTCTGTACCTCAAAAGGACAAAATGGAACCCTTATAGGATCACTTTGTTGTCCGTCTGTCTGTCTGGCAAGACCTTTTATCTCGAGACAGCATGGAGTTATCGAGTTGAAATTAAAACCGTATACTCAAGTTTGCGATCCCTTGAAGGTGTGACAAAACTAAGCTTCTAAGTTGTATGAAGTAAAAAACGTATATTTTGACAATCTCAAGGGAATCAAAATTCATAGTTTCCTGTTGACCCAGAATCCTGAAATTTGGCATAAAGCAAGATCTTATGCAGAGGTACAGGAACAAATCTGAAAACAGTAAATTTGTTGTTACTTCACAAAAAAAAAACATGCGGTTCAGAAAAATCTTCGAGACTCCATTCGGGAATTGAACTATTTATATAGATATTAGTTTGTACAGGAACCCTCAGGGCGCGAGTCCGACTCGCAGTTGTCCAGTTTTTTTTTTAATGTTCTTACTTTTTACATTTGGGCTGTTTAGGAGAACACTGTTACTGAGAGTTCACGTGTTCAACGCACGAGCTTGTGGGTCACAGATCTGGTTTATTTTATTTATTTGTGGTACAATAAACAGCTACAATATACATATAGAAAAAAAAAAAAACAGTACAAACGAGTTTACAATATTGCAGCATTATCCACATATCGACGCGTAAAATAGCCGGCAGTAAATGCCGCCGGATAAATAAATACACTATATTATATCAAATCAGTTAGTTATTAATAGTTGCTTTGAGAGGGGTCTTTTAGTAGAAAGTGAATAGGTTTATAATAATAATGATAGCCTTTATTAACAGTTAGTTGACTGTACAAAAAAAGTAAATAAAAATTTATATATACTGTATTGACACCAGTAATTTTCTTTAATAATCTTTCACTGACTGTCTTGCTTTTCAGCATAGACCTTCCCGAAAATTTTCTAAATTAATCGGTCCCTTGCTGTCCTAGCAAGAGTGAATAGGATACTTTTAGACAATCGTGCTCCATCGTTGACCACATCATTTCTTACAATCAGATGAGATAGTGGTCAAACGCGAACCAATGAATTGTAAAAAAAATAAATACATTTAACCTATTTTTCAGTGGCAGTCTGAAGCGTACACATAATAAAACTCTAATATTCCCTATGGCGACCACGTACCGGAAGACGCAGCGTTGGAAGGCCTCCCACAAGGTGGACCGATGACCTGGTGAGGGTCGCGGGAATTCGATGGATGCGAGACGCACAGGACCGGTCATTGTGGCGACATTTGGGGGAGGCCTATGTCCAACAGTGGACGTCTTTCGGCTGAAATGATGATGATGATGATTCCCACTGGTGGATGATAGGTCTACTTCTTGTGAGAGTAAATCGGCCATAATCTAGCAAAAGGGGCAAGTGCGGGTGTGCTTGTCATCGAGTTCTTGTTTCTAGGAAATTCCTGTTTTCTTATGATGTAGATGTTTTTCTTAACTTTCTTTAAACTTGAGAAAAGTGGTGATGAAATAAGTGACACTAAGTGAATTGATTCTTTGGGGTCCAACACACGACCAACTACACCTTTTTTTTTTGTTGTCGCCTGGGACAGGCGAAGGGGTCTGTCAGACTCTTACTGACTAAAAACCACCCCGGTGTTCCCTCCCACACTTAAACCGGGGATCGTGGGAACTGATACGCCATCCATGATACCCGGCTAGTGCCGGCCAGCCTACGCGGGCCATCTCAGGCCCGGGGGGATCGTGAGGACGTCCAATAGGGGCGCGCGTGGAACACTACGCGCCGCCGCCTCGGGTCTTGCTGGATGAGGGACGGCGGGCGACCCCGAGTCCGCCGTCCCTCCGGACCTCTTTATGGGGGCTGGAAGAGGGCGGTGCTGCGGCACGGGAGAGTGGCCACAGCCTCCCTCTCCCTCTCCGCAGCCTCCTTCTGTGAAATTACGGCTTCACAGATCTCCGCATCCCACGACTCGGCGCCCCCGACCATCGAACGAGCGACGGCCGGCAGCGACAGGTTGGGGCTGCTCCTCCCATGCGGCACACTCTGCCAGGGTGTGCTGCGCTGTGTCCTCCCGACAGTCAGTGCAGTGATGGCACCGAGCGTCCGGCTCCCTGTTTATGCGACACAAGTACTTCCCGAAACAGCCATGCCCCGAGAGCACCTGCGTCGCCCTAAACGACAGGGAGCCGTGCTTCCTCCTGAGCCATTCGTCGAGCACTGGTCGGATCACATCGACGGTAGCGAGGCGCCGGGGCGCAGAAGCCTGTCCCGCCATTTCACCACCATACCTCGCGGAGCTGAGACTGACGCAGCTCGATCTCGCGCTGCATTGGTTCACCACCCTGCGTCCTCGCCTCCTCGCGCCACCGGTACAGTGAGGCGAGGACTCTCGCCTCCAGTTCCCAGGGCGGAGATCCGACCAGTGCACAACCCGCCTCGTAGGAGATCGTGCGACGACCAACGGCATCTAAGTCAGGATTGTTACCGGGATTTTTTTTCTAAGGTTGGAAATCATCTAATGACTTCTTTCGCTCTAGGGCTTGTCAGATTTTTACTGACTAAAACAACACCTATGTTCCTTCAGTTGCCTTTTGTGTTCTAGAACTACGAGTATTCCTTTTATACTTTTCCCTATGGCCCTAGCAGGCATCGGCCTTGCTGGCATCCTTCCGTTCTTTATTGGAAGGTGTAGTATCTGACATTATTTATAGACTAAAACCCAGTCGAGTTCCTTTAGATACCATTAGTTTACCCGAGACTCGGTGACCCTGACGAACCAACCAAGGATTGTTACCGCTGTGCCTATCGAAGAGGCTAATTGGTGATCCAGATCTGGTTAAATCCAATCTACAAAGCCTTGAGCACAACCGTAGGGTAGCCAGCCTTTCGGTGTTTTACAAGATGCATTTTGAAGAGTTTGCGCGGGAATTGCATGACTTGATTCCACCATCTCATTTCATTCAACAACATTCTCATTTCCGCTGCATGCAATCTTTTTTCATCCGTCTTTTTCACAGCCCAACATTCTTATCCATACAGTATGTCAGCTCTTATCACGGACTTGTAGATTTTTACCCTTCAACTAGGGGGGCATCCGTGGGTCACAAATTGTTCCAGTGGCCTGTCGCCATTTCATCCATCATTTCGCCATTTCGCCATTAAAAGTTACAATATATTTAAATTAAATGAAGTACTTATTTGTGTAAACTATTGATACAATTAATTCATCAATTTATTCAATTTTCATCAATATAATAATAATTAATAACATAAAATTACAACCACACAAATTAGTGGCATAGACACAGTGTCATCAATTATGTGTCAATGATTTCGAGCCATACTTTTGCTAACATACATACTCGTAGGTTAACAATTTTTGACAGATCACGTCGCACTTTTAGAATGAAAGTATCCTAATTCTTAAATTGCAATTTACGGGATATGGGCATCAAAGTCTTCATAATGTTATAGTGTTGATTTAAAGATATGCGAAGCAGAGTGTAAAGTCCTATAAACCACTGTTGAAAAGAGAGGATTCTTCGGCCAGATGGCTGTTGTGTCAGGTGGTGTCAATGAATGCAAGATTTGTTGAATTTGTTTGTGTTTTTTGTTTTGTTTTATGTGGCGTTATAAATGTCGCTACATTGATACGAGTAATGTATCACTCCCGTGTTTCCAGAGTAGGGTTTCAAAGGTCTATTTATAGCAAAATCATAATTAAACGGTATTTTGAGCTAGGTCGCTTCTAATGGATTCTTCACTCATTCTAGGAGTGCAATGAGTAAGTTGTTACTTCAATCAATCCCCTGGCTTGTTCCCTATTTGGGGTCAGCCGTCCTAATACTTTTACGCTATTCTAGGCTATTTTGCGTCATTTCTGACATTAGGCTCATTGTCAGCAGGTCGCTCTGGATGGTTCGCCTTCATGTAGTTGGTGGCCGACCACTTTCTCTTTTGCCCGCTTTCATGTCTAAAATGCGTCGGATCATGTGGTCTTCGTATCTGCGCATTACATGCCTATATCATCGTAAGCTTTCCTGCATCTTATGCTGTATTTCGGCTACTTTAAAACTCCTTCGGATCAGCTTATTGGGTACTTTATCCAGTCTCGTGACACCACCCGCCCGTCGCTTACGGTGTAAGTTGTTACTTCATCATTTCAGCCGATAGACGTCCACTGCTGGACATAGGCTTCCCCAAATGTCGCCACAATGAACGGTCCTGTGCGTCTCGCATCCATCGGATTCCCGCAACCTTCATCAGGTCATCGGTCCACCTTGTAGGGGGACACTGCGTCTTCCGGTATGCGGTCGCCACCCTAGAACCTTTCGGCCCCAACGCCATCTGTTCTGCGAACAATGTGCCCTGCCTATTGCCACTTAAGTTTGGCGATTCTTCGTGCTAGTTGCAAAAATAAACAGGCCTGAGTTGATTTACTTTATTACGGTTTATACAATTACACCGTTTTATAAATATGTTTTCCTTCTATTTTGAGATAAGCGTGTTCTGATATGGTGCACTATAGTTGGTTTTTCTATGATTTGTGTTTACTTTCCTAACGGTTGCGTGCGATTCGGTTATTGTCTTTTTTCATAGCGCAAATGTATGTCCGTATATGTGTAGGTTAAATAGCCTGAGATTAGACAGGTTTTCATTATGTTCAATGCATCCTTGTGTACAGTCTTACTTAGATTACATTTTTTTTTCTGTAGAAAAAGATCTGGGGCGACTTTTTTATTGTTATAAACTAATGCTTGACTGCGATCATCTGATGGTAAGTAGTGATGCAATCGTTGATGGTGAGGCGCACTAGTTTATTAAGAGCCTATTCACTCTAGCCTTGAAGACACTCAAATTATAATCGGACGGGAAGACCGCAGCAGGCAAGTTGTTCCAGTCCCTCGATGTTCGCGGTATAAACGACGAGGCGAAACTCTTATTCCGGACCGTAGAGATTTCAACAACGTAAGTGTGGATGTAAAGCTATTTCTTGATGAATGATATTCCCAAAAATTATGGAGGTACAGCAGATCACAGCTCCGAACAATCACAGGAGTCTTCACGGGGCACTATGCCACCAACAAACAGCTCCACAACATGGGACTAGCAAGCGACCCGACTTGCAGGATCTGTGGAGAGGCAGAGGAGAATATGCTACACGTACTGTGCGACTGTGCAGCACTAGGCTCCAAAAGACTAGAGTATCTGGGCCAACCATTTCCAAGACCTGAGGACTACAGGCTCAGCCCCATCAAGGCCATACTGGGACTCATGAAGAAGGTGCACGGAGGGCTGGGGATTGAGTAGAAGGGAGGGGGATTAGCACAAAAGATCCAGAAGGGTCGAAGTGCTCTGGTTTTAGGGCCAGCCCCACTATAAGATAAGATAAGATAAGGGTGGATACTCGCCGTTCGTCGGGTTGTCCGATGGTAGAAATGAGATGGTGGAATCAAGTCATGCAATTCCCGCGCACACTCTCCAAAATGCATCCTGTAACCACCAAAAGGCTGGCTACCCTACGCCTGTGCTCAAGGCTTTTTTTTTTAAGAAATGAAAGAATAGAAAATGTGAATAGGCTACTTCTAGGCAAGCGTGCTCCATCGTCGGCCACATCACTGCTTACCATCAGGTGAGCTAGTGGTCAAACGCGAGCCTATCCGTAATCTTAGCTAACAGTGATAGATCATCCGACTCTAGGTGGAGCGAGAGGGAGAGTCAGACTTTTACTGACTAAAACATACCCTTGTTTCTTTAGTTGCCCTTTGCATGGCAGGGCTGCGGTAACTTGTCAACTAATACCGCAGCCCTAGTAGGATCCCAGAATTATTTGACTACACGTATGCAGTTCTATACGTAAATTCGTATGAATAACTTCTTTATTAACAACTTTCATACCAGGGCCGAGTCTTCCTTTCAGAAGCAGACCCTTGGCCCTAGTAGGCTTTGACCCTGCTGGGCCCCTACGGTTTTCTGACATCTCCTTAAGGCGCACGTGGAACAGTACGCGCCGTCGACGACTTGAGCTCGGTCCGGACGGTTACCGAACGATCGGACGGCGAGCTACCTATTGCTCCTACGGTTATTTGCATATAGCCACGTTGCTTCCACTTGAAAAAAATATCGTCTATCTTTCCTGACCACAAAGGAAGAGATAACCATAATGCACTATCCCCGGTAGTAAAAGAAACTAATCGTACAATTTTATAATAATATTCCTCCTGGCTTTTCAGCCACAGTGGCTAACTTCAACAAAGATTAGCCAAGTACATAGGAGGAGATATTGTAGAGCACAAGTGTGTGTGTAAACACAGGCACATTATTTGTTCTTTTACTTTCATAGTCCGATGGGACGGCAATCCGAAACAACTGCCCCCCTAGCCAAGTTGCAAACGATAAACGTGAACGCTTAGTAATCTCCAATAGATTTTCAACTTTATACCTAAGAGTATAAAGTTGAAAATCTATTAAAGACTACTGAGCGTTAGCGACCGGAACGAACGAAAACACTATGAAATCTTCAATAGATTTTCAACTTTATATCCAATAACATAAAGTTGAAAATCTATTAAAGACTACTGAGAGTTTACGTTTATCGTTTGTGACTTGGCTAGAGAGAGATTAGGCACACGACCAATGGTTTTACGTGTCTACCGAGGCACGGAGGTATCACAAAACCGACTTCCAAATTGTGGGCTGCTACTGAGAAATCTTCTTATATATAAATAAATAGCTGTTCCGTTAGTCTCGCTAAAATTCGAGAACAGCTGGATCGATTTGACTAATTTTGGTATTTGAATCTTAAAGATTTAAACGGTGAGAAAATTTGGAAAAACTTACGAAAAAAAATTGGAAAACAACGTGAGCGTATCAAACCATCTCTAATTAAAATGTCATTATAAAACGAATTATGCTGTTATGGTAATACCAGTAGATGGCGTTATCCTTTGACAGTTTAGATGACATAACATTAATTGACTATTAGGCGGTACGAAGTCAGCTAGTCTCTAATAGAAAAAAACCCAATAAAACTTTGCCTGAACCGGAATCGAATCAAGGATCTTAAGTTTAGCAGTCGCATTTTGTGACTAGGTACTAGTCAAATGAGGCAAGTAAATCAAAATATCAAAATTTGTATCGACCAGGAATAGTCTGCAACTTAGATAAAATATCTTCAGATCAAACTCTACGATGGTACTCAACAAAACGACAGCGATTACCTGAAAAGCTATTTTGCCAAGTTTAAATGGTGAGCCTTGAAGTTCGCCGATTGTATTTGAGAACGAATTGAGGTCTTGCATTGTACCTGCTTTCCGTTGGAACTTCTCATTTAATATTAGTTTTGCCGTTTATAAGATAATGTGTTCATAGTTTGAATTCAAGTCGCTCGGGAGTAATTAGTTTGGAATTGGATTTTGTGTGGCCTTGTGTATTGATTAAACCAGTTCGAGATCTGCAGTCTGATTGCATCGACTTTAGAATTAGTATTTTCAAAGCAATTGCTAAGATACTTGAGGCTGAGAGGAGGATTACTAAGATACTAGAGGAGAGCAGTCGTGGCCCAGTTGAGCAGTGGTGGCCGAGTAGTAACGGCCCCGACTTACGAGTTGTAGGTCGCGGGTTCAAACCCAGCCAGGCACATTACTTTGTGTAAGTTATTTCATTACCATTGCTTTCAAAACGGTGAAGGAAAACAGAAAACTCCTAGAAGTTTTCTATTACTTTACCTTTTTCTACCCATGAGAACCTGTATTTGGCTCAATGTCTCTTATACTATTGTTGCTCTTTTGTTATAGCTGTTGGTTCTCCTATGACTAAATAAATAAATAAATAAACAGGGTAGGAAAAGCAAAAACCTGGACATAACTATATAGCTTAATAGTGTTTAGGGTACATATATTTCTTTTCTCTGTAAGAGATAAGAGTAGTTGTTTAGTATACCTACTAAACCTGGCCACCACAGGTGCGGGCTTACGGATGGCGAGCAATGGGTAGCTCGCCTACCGACCGTCCGGTAACCGTCCAGACCGAGCCCAAGCCGTCGACGGCGCGTAGTGTTCCACGCGCGCCTCAAGGAGATGTCAGCAACCGTTGAGGCCCAGCAGGGTCTAAGCCTACTGGGGCCAAGGGTGATGCGAAAGAGATCCCCGGGGCCCTGGAACAATGGCAAAAACGTAACAGGAAGAAACGGGGTTTCTAGTCGGTAAAAGTCTGACACGCCCTCTCGCTCCGCCCAAGGTGGGGGATGTCATTACATGATATTCCTGACTAAAAAAAAAAAACCTACTAAACCCAACTGAACTTTAAAGCGCAAAGTTCCTCTTCAGTAGTAGTAGTTCCAACCTCGGAGTTTCTTTGTGATCGTATCAGATATAAAACTATCCGCAGGAGAACCAACAACAACCAGCCAGGTTACGGACAGCATCATCATCATTTCAGCCGATAGACGTCCACTGCTGGACATAGGCCTCCCCCAAATGTCGCCACAATGAACGGTCCTGTGCGTCTCGCATCCATCGGATTCCCGCAACCTTCACCGGTTCTTCGGTCCACCTTGCGTCTTCCGGTACGTGGTCACCACTCCAGAACCTTTCGGCCCCACGGGCCATCTGTTCTGCGAGCAATGTGCCCTGCCCACTGCCACTTAAGTTTGGCGATTCTTCGTGCTATGTCGGCTACCTTGGTTCTCCTGCGGATATTTTCATTTCTGATTTGATCACGTAAGGAAACTCCGAGCATAGCCCTTGGAAAGGGCCATTGCCCTTTGGGTGACTTTAAGCCTTCTGATGAAGCCCATTGAGAGCGACCACGTTTCGGAACTATATGTCATCACTGGTTACGGACATAGCCCGAAGAATTGCCCAACTTAATTTGCAGAGGGCAGGGCACATTGCTAGCTAAACAGATGGTCAATGGGGCCAAAAGGTTCTTAAGTGGCGACCACGATTCGACTGACGCAACGTGAAAAGGCCTTCCACAAGGTGGACCGACAGCCTGGTGATGTTCGTGGGAATTCGATGTATTTGAGACGCACAAGACCGGTCATTGTGGCGACACTTCAGGGAAATTATGGTGATGATGAATAGTGAACTACGATATAATGAGTTGATTGATAAGCAAATTATTTTACCTCCCAGAAATAAACATAAACAGCTTTGAAACTAGCTCAAGTTAACAAACTGCTTCAACTGCTAGTTTTTCAAAATATAATACAATCATTGATATAATTAAATTGAAAGTACAGTAAATGTTTACATCCTTATCTATGTTTATTGGATTACGATATTGGCAATTTTCTATAAATATTATCCGATTCTCTGCCACAAGATTTTTGTTTGTATTCTGCTTAAACAGCAAGCAATTTTGATCTCTATTTATATACAGATTTAGTTGAATTTTCTTTGTATTCAGAAGTACAATTGTTAACGTTGAGTTAGTGGGAAATAAGGTACCATAAGTGTTTGTTTATTCAGAAGATCTTACCGGAACTAAAATGGATTCTATAAATTTTTCACAGGAATTGTCCCATTTCAATCAAGTACTATAAATATTTAGTCGATATCAACGGCCACGCATAATGGATGATATTTAAGTTTATGTTTAAAAGTTTGTTTATTGTTTATGATTGTACATGTTACCGGCAAGCTGTATAATTCAGGCATTCTATACAATACCTAGGCAATGTATAGAATACCTGGCACGTCCAGACAATGTATATAATATTATGAATACGAATGCCCATTACATACTTTACCTAGATCATGTATACAATCCCTAGGAATTGTGCAGAGTACCTGCTGGTCCAATGTGTAAAATAAATAGATTTTGGTCTTTTTTTTTTTAGGTGGGAAAATCATCTAATGACAAATCCCGCTCTTGGGCGGAGCGAGAAATAGTGTCAGACTTTTACTGACTAAAAACCCACTCCTGTTCCTTTTTTGCCTTCATCCCGGGGCCCCGGGCTTCGCTTTCACACTACCCGTGGCCCCAGTAGGCTTCGGCCCTACTGGGCCCCTACGATTTGCTGACATCTCTCTGAGGCGCGCGTGGAACAATGCGCGCCGTCGATGACTTGGGCTCGGTCCGGACAGTTACCGGACGGTCGGACGGCGAGCCACCCATTACTCGCCGTCCGCAAGCCCGCGCCTACGGTGGCCGGAAATCGGGATCGGAATCCCGGCGGCGGTTAGGGCGTGAGGACCGTTGCCTCACGCGATCGGCCGTCTCCTTTGCTAGCATTACTGCTTCGCAGAAGGAGGCGACCGCCTGCCACTTCTCCTCACTCTGGACCATGGCCTGTACCAATGCCCGGTGCGAGAGATCACTGCCGCCGATCGCCCCCACGAGGACACGGCGTTGCTCTGCCCAGACGGGGCACACCTCTACCGTATGCTCCACCGTGTCCTCCGGACGGTCCACACAATGGCGGCATCCAGGCGTTTCTTCCGCACGAATTCGGTGCAGGAACCTCCCGAACTTACCATGTCCGGTGAGGACCTGCGTCATGCGGTAGGTAAGGACGCCATGTGGTCTTTCCAGCCACTCCTCAAAGAGGGGACTTACCGCCATAATTGTGGCGTGCCCAAAATAGATTTTGGTCTATATTTATCAATGTTAACCGACCTACCTATAAAATGGCGGGCAAATGAAACATGTTCTATTACATAAAATCAATGTGTGTTAAAGACGAAAGCAGGCAAGGAATCGACGTAAATTTAGAGCACCCCGACACGGACTTGGATTTGTTAGAAGGCTAAGGTGGGAGTGGAGAAAATTAACGTAAAATTAAAATTCTTCTGGCTGTATGTAACATAATGTAATTTGCTTACAAGTACTCAGGTCCTTTTGCTGTCTGCGGGGATTAAAGTAAGTTTTCTATTTCCGGGTAACCTAACCTAATCTAACGAAGCCTTTTTTGTTGCCGAGGTGGAAAATCCTCATGGATGTCCTTCGCCTGGGGCAGGCGGAGGGGTCTGTCAGACTCTTACTGACTAAAAACCAGCCCGGTGTTCTCTCCCACACTTGGACCGGGGATCGTGGGAGCTGATACGAATCTAACGAAGCCTAACCTAACCTTACCTGTCCGTGTCAGGTGCCCTAAAATTACGTCATCTCATTCCCTGCTCTTGTCTTTTACACACATTACCGGCTACGCAGTCGATATTGTCTATAATAATACCCAGGCAAATTATAAAATAAATAATATTTCATACATTCCCTATATGTTTTAGGTATTCTATACCTTGCCTAGGTATTGTATAGAATACCGGATTAAACAGATTGCCGGTAACATAAAAGAAATCGTAATGCGGTACATGCATGTCATTTTTTACGTGGGAAATAATCAATTAATTTTTCCTGCTCTGGGTGGATTGGTATTAGACTTTTACTGACTAAACATGTAAAAGTTTGAGGGTAGCAAGTTTAACGCAGCAGCTGCAACGGCAGCACCAGCACAGCCCGCCGTACTTAGGATATGGGATAGAGCAAGGGTTATAAAGGTTGCGTCCCACACCAGAGGCCTACCCACCTTCCATGGCACCAACGTCAGAGAATCTCTCTTGGAATTAATACTATTTAAATACTTTGAACTTTGGAAGGCCACCTACAGGGTATATAAATAAGCTGCTGTAGGTTGGGGATTTTGTTAGATGCAAGAAATATAAGGCTGTCTAATGCTTGGAAGAGAAGCCCATGTGAAGTACCATACGACTAATGAACTGAACTACTCTCAGATGCCATGTATCAGCTAAAATAATCAACCCCGCGATATAAAAACAGTGACGATATATACTATTCCCGAAGTTAGGCCTACAGTACACGGACGCTTAGCTTCATAATGCGAGCCTGCTCACAGTTTACATACAAAAATATGAAGCGTACAATACCACGGGTAGTGTGAAAGTGAAAGCCGGAGCTCTGGGACGAAGGCAAAGAAGGAACAGGTGTGGGTTTTTAGTCAGTAGAAGTCTGACACTATCTTCCGCTCCGCCCGAGAGCGGGATTTGTCATTAGATGATATTCCGACCTAAAAAAAAAAAAGGGTACAATGACAAATATACACACAACAGTACACAATACAGTACAGTGAACAGTAGGCCTTACCCATGCTAAATTGATATATCTCCATTGTCAAAAGAAATATTCTTTCCAACAAAAATTCCATCATCAACTACGTTTTTTCGCCATACAACAGTGAACCAGATTCCTTATCCGAGTGTCACTTCCAGCAAACCTTCAACCTTCCAAACATCTTCAATTTATGTTCACTTTACGTGATATTTTTAACGTTTAAAAGCTTGGGTGAATAGGCTCTTAAACTAGTGCGATTCACCATCAAAGCTTACCATCACTGCTTACAATCAGGTGGGATCGCAGTCAAGCACTAGTTTATATCATTTATAAAAAAGGTGCGCCTTTGTGGTTACAGCCCCGACTTACGACTGGTGCATTACTTTATGTAATTTATTTCATCACCACTGCTTGTTCTCGAAACGGTGAAGAAAAACATTGTGAGGAAACCTAGAACCAAAAAGTCGAAAATATATGACATTGACACCAATCCGCACTGGGCCCACATGGTGGATTACGGTCTATTCCCCATCTTAGAGGGGAGGCTTGAGTCCCATCACTGGGAACATGAAAATGCTGATTATGCTTAAAGGGGTCCTCATACACCGTTTACGTCATGACCGTGTTAGGTACGTAACTAGACTGTAAAAACACAACACGGACTAATATACCCACTAGAAAGTAAGTATCAAAAAGCGATTATACGCTCTTTCATATCGGTCATCATACGCGGTTATAACCCGTATGATGACCGATCTGTATACACCGGTTAGGTTACGTTCCTAAAATGGTCATTGTATGATAATAGCAGGGTAGGGTGTAATGGGCAGACTCTTTTAAACGTTAAAAAGTGACGCTACTGTTTTATTCCATTTTAAAACTGAATTTATTATGGAAAGTGTGAATTTAAGAGCTAAGAGTGCACGCTGTAATGTCTAGCTATAAAATGCAGGTTGAAACCCAGCGGTGAATGGATTTGTCTGCTGTTTGATGGGGCTTACAGTTTCACTTGCAGAGAAATTGTTTTAAAACGAACCCGTCTTTATCTTTGGTGGTTTAACATTTTATTCTGGTGAAATACAGTTATTGCAAAGTAAATTATGCTATAAGTTTTTACAATGGTAAGATTTGAGATGGCAATTATTTATTTATTTATTTATACTTCAATCATTCAGCACAAGGCTACAAATACGAACTTAATATTTTAGACATTCTTTATCAGTCAATCAAAGGTGGTAAAGAGAAAACATGGCAGGTACATGAAAAAAAGGAAAAGATTATTAAAAAAATAAGGGTAAAAATATTATATAGATAAAATAAACATAGGTACATAATATAGATCACTTACAGCCCGTTTTTAGAAATTTGCAATGTGAAAAGTAGTTTTATAACCATATCTGGGAAAACGCGTTGTCGCTTGTGGCCAGTTCCCTCTTCTAGAGAGGAGGCCTGAGTCCCAACAGTGGGAACATTATAAGGCCGACTATGCTATGCTATGCGTTGTCGCTTCATTGTAAATTGTCGCGTTAGCTTCAACAACCTCAAAGTAATTTTATTATGAGAGCAAAAACCTAAAAAGCCAAAAGATTTTTCCAAGATCGGTGCTTAGAAAGTCTTTTACACACATTCACGTATCTCGACAAAATTAAGCCACTTGATATTACAGCCGCTTCCCACCGATAATTCCGGCGAAAAGTGAGAAAACACACACATTCACATTACACCAACATTCAAAGTAACGTTCTAATAATACAGCCGAAACTCAAACTCAAATAACATTACTATAAGGAACACGATCCTCCGTGAATTCAGTAGCGTACAACGGGCGCGATGTTGAAATTCGCTCAGAAAGCTAAGAACGACTCGGTTGAATTTATATGACGATGCCTATAAAATGAGAATGGTGTAGACGACAGTCTGATATTTGAGCCACGAGCCACCAGTCACTCCTCTTACGTAACTTTAGTCTCGTAAAAATAGGATAGAGGTAGAAGGAGTTATGCGAGGAAGCAAAAAGTTTTTGGTGTTGTGCTTTGTGTTGAAGTAAGTCCTTGAGGATATAAGGAGGTTCATTTTGCATACTTATACCGCTTTAGTGTCACGGTAATATGGCCTTGGTTTCGCTTGTGCTAGTTTCACATAAGGTCGTGTTTTATTTCAACAGCATTGTTTAAAATTTGAAGTAGAGATCGTGGTTCGTAAAAGTTATTTTATTTCGATTTTAGTGTCCTTTGATAGCATTCTATAAAAGTTCCGACAGATGCTATAAGGTATAGTTTTGTTTAAGTTAGCTAAGTATTTATGTATGGGGAAGATCCCTTCCCAGTATGAAACTAATATTAATAATTCTCAAACAAACCAAAAACAAAGGTTACCAAACTAATAAAATATCAACCTCAAAACTAATTAAATTAATCAACATATTTCCAAGGCAGGCGGCAAACTTTCCCTATAAAATAAAAACAGGCAAGTTCGTTACCAACATTACGGCAAGATAGAGCAAAATATTTACGTTGGGCATCCAGCGTCTTATAATTAGTTCAGTGTTTACGTTGCTGTTGCCTACAGGTTGTGAAGACGGCCAGTAAACTGTGTACTTTAGACCAACCATTGAGTAGAGAGCAAATGGAATAATATTATTGGTGGTTGATTATTGGTTTTGGACGCCATCTTGAAATCGCACCAATATAATAATTATGTTTTGTTTTTCACAAATCTAAACCGGTGTTAAAAAAATAGCCGAGTAAGGAAATATGTAAACAAAAAGGTCTGAATTTTTGATACATTTGACTACAAATCTTTTAGGTGACGTTTATAAAAACTTACTTTTCTACACACGAGGCTACGACGACGGCGTAGCTTGCAATGTGTCCCCACGTAGCTTACAATGCTACCATCGTGTAGATACCAGGTTTTTAGTCCACTTTGTGCAGAAAATTTTGTGAGACACCTACTTGTAGAGTCAAAAGAAGATGTTTGTCAGTTAGCACTAATTGAAATTGAAATTATTTATATCAAATCAAGCACACAGCAATGATACAAATCCATATTAATGACCAACCAACCATTACGACAAAATCTACCAGTGATGAAAAATAGCTCACTTATATCTCACTCTTTATAAGTTATCACGATGAAATGCTTAAAAAATAGATTGGCGAACATATTTTAGTAGTCGTTCTCAAAAGTTTATATTGACACTCCATTTACTGAATAGACCGGCAAACATTTAATTAGTTGTTCCTAAAAATGCATATAGACACTCCATTTACTTATGACTCCATGATACACAGCTCGTTGTTTTATTAGGGCTGCATTAAACCATAGCCGTTTAAACAGGTCTTTGTTTGAAAACCTTAATTTAAATAATAAATTTCGTGTGTTGAACAGGTAATTTTCGGTGTTCTCCAACGTGATTAGGTTAGGTTTTTGGAATTGGATGTCGGGTTATGAGGATATAAACAAATGAAGTGTGGACACTAAAACAAAATCGCATCCAGTAATTTAACTTATAATCATATTTTTTCATGAGTTGTGGTTTTTTGCTGAATTGTTACAGGTAATTGTGCATGAGAGATAAGTGTTTATTGTCTCGCCTCTCATGTAGTAAGTTGAGTTGAAAGTCAGGCAAGTCGGGAAGGTATGGTAACATTGACTCTACTTTGGTAGATTGTATTATTTAAGTAAATATCACCGCTATATATTACACTACAAAACTGTTTTATTACACAATCTCAGGTTCAGTTGAAAATTTGCGTGCCCAAGAGCGGGATTTGTCATAAGATGATTTTCCCACCTTAAAAAAAGTGTAATTACAGAAACTAGTGTTAATTTGCAAAGCTTAACAAAGGTGCCTTTTACGAGGGTATTCATTTGTTTTGGATAGAGGAGAAATTTTCTGTTGCAGCATAATATAGAATTACTAGCTGACTCCGTAAACGTTCTGGCATATAAATTATCCAAAAAAAAAATGGGGGGCCGAGGCTTTTTTTTAGGTTTTTTTTTTTTTTTTTTTTTTAGGTGGGAAAATCATCCAAATGACAAATCCCGCTCCTGGGTGGAGCAGGAGATAGTGTCAGACTTTTACTGACCAAAAACCCACTCCTGTTCCTTCGTTGCCTTCGGGGAAAATCATCTAATGACAAATCTCGCTCTTGGGCGGAGCGAGAGATAGTGTCAGACTTTTACTGACTAAAAACCCACTCCTGTTCCTTCTTTGCCTTCATCCCGGAGCCCCGGGCTTCGCTTTCACACTACTCGTGGATGGGGGGCCGGGGTAGGTGGGTAAAAAATAAAACTACGACCTATTCTCAGACTTTCTAAATATACACAAAAGATCGATTGAGCAGTTTTGGAGTTTTTTCGATAACAAACATTGACACAAGGTTTTTATATATCAGACTAGCTGACCCAGCAAACGTTGTTTTGCCATATAAATTATTTCTAGTGAATAGTTTGGTAATCAAATAAAAATATAAATAAGATAAAATTACCTACATAAGTCTACCAAAGTGACGCTTTTCCTGTTCTAGTTTTATGTATAAGCATAACTAAATAAGTAACTTCAGAAATACGAAATTTGTAGATAAATTTACTTCCGCAAGAACCACGTACATGTGCTAGTAATATTGATGCACTTCATGTACGAGCCGCTTGGGATTTTCGAATGTGCACTGTTTGAAAATCGTTTGCTGTAACAGATCTGTACGTTCGTTTTCTGTTTGATATTTGCACGAGTATATTAGAAAAGTTTGTCTTTAATATTTAAAAAAAAAAAACAAAAATATGGGGTTTAAGTAAATATAATTGTATTTTGCAAATATGGGTAACAGTAAAAGAGGACACAGAAAAATATAAGTAACATGCAAAATACATAAAACATATTACCATAAAAATTTACACCAATTACGTGTAATGTTTTTAATATTTTTCAAACAATTTTTAAATATTGAAGTGAGTACGTACAAAACAAAAAATATACATGTCGTGGTCAGATCATAGAAATTGATCACTTCATGATATGGCCAATTAAAACTGGCTAGTCAAGAAATTATAAAATTGAAATTACGGTTTTACCAAAGCGTAAATTGTCAACCGCCCTTAAACTTCACTAACAAAACCCAGCACCAAAAATACAAGTAGGAAAAACCGTGTCTTCAAAAAATACGAGGAAAGGTAAGCCGTTCCCTCTTATTTTTCGCCGGGGTTAAAACAACTTGAGCTGAAAACGTACGGCTAGTACCAAGACTAAACGATAACGTCTCTCCAGGCATTGTGGGCGCATACGTTATCTTAATGCGGCGTTTTAATACGTATGGAAACGTGGAGGAAAACCGTTAGATGTTTCTCAAAGTGCTATGTTTCTGCTAGGAGAGTTTTTTTTTTTAATATTATTGATGATCGCGTTTGACCACTATCTTACCTTATAGTAAGCGATGATTTGGCCAACGTTGCACGCTTACCCAAAAGTAATCCATTCACTCTTGATTTAAATAGGATTGTAGCTATCAGCAAATACAGACGTCTGCAGGGAATTCCGCTCTTTAGTTGTACGCAGAATGAATGTGTGTTCAATACTGTGAGTATGAGTGGAATGTACACCATTATGTAATGGTATCGTAATTTTCGGCTTGATTGTTGGATGCAAGAGTAGTATGAGATTAAAACATGTTTGAAAATATCTTTCTAATTTTTTACTATTTATTCAAATGACCAAAGTGAGTAAAGTAGCCAAAAAATATCAGTTTCTAAATACATTATAAGTAATATGTACTTGCTACTGAGGCTGAAAGACCATCGTAAGATTGATGCACTGTAAATTTGGTGCTGGACACGCATGCATAGAATCCCATGGACTGCGCACAGAACCAATGTTTCGATCCTGAAAGAATTCAATATGAAAGACAGATTGTCGTCGTCTGTGCAAATAGGAATCCTTAAGTTCTTCGGGCATATCACCCGTAATGAGGACTCAATGAAATGATTAGTGGTGCAGGGGAAAGTCGCCGGGACGGGTCAGGGGATGGACCTCATCAAATCTGTGATTCACTCTAGAATCAATGACAACTCCCAAGCCGCAAAACACAGAGCTGCATGGTGTCGCATCACGAGAGAAATGGTGACTTGAAGACTCAAACGAGACAATATATGACCACGACCACTCTGTCAAAAGTGCACGACTAAAGAGAGCCTTGTAGGTACTATTTTTTCTGTTTGTCTTTTCACCTTATATTCTGTCTCTGCACCAGCCCAAAGAGCCTAAAGTCGACTAGTGCCTAAGGCATGAAGTCCACCTTTGTAGAGTGTTTTTTTTTAATTGTACATAAAACGTTAAAAATATAGGCAATCATTCTTCTGACAGATTCAAACTAAAATTAAATTGCGGTCGTTTTTACCATTTCCTAGTAAATTTTAAGATGAATTTACGCATGAGAAGGGAAAATTTGAAACGAATCAACTACTAATTGAAAATCCTATTAAACGAAAACAATATTCTACCAATATCTGTGTTCACGATCCGGCAGTAATGAGCAAAGGAATTTTCGTAATTTAAGTATTCCTCACTTGTGCGTTAATTAGGTAAGTTAAATTAATAATGTCTGAAACATGTTTACTGATAAATTCAAAATTTCATTTAAGTGGTTCTGCACACAGATTTTGTATGTACGTAAGTTTTAGGAAAGTACACGTTAAGATTTTTTTATAAAGATTAGAAGCAAGCGTATTGTATGATACTAGCAGCATTAGGTTACTAGCTTTTGCCAGTGGTTTTGTCTGCGTGAAAGTAGATTTTTCAGAGGATTAATATAGTCATTAAATGACTTTACCCGCTCTAGAGTCCAGTAAGATATCAGACTTTTATTGTCTAAAACCCACCTAGTGTCTTCAGTTGCCCTTTGCGTTCTAAGGAACCAGGTCACACAATCGACTTGGGCTTGGTCCTTACTAGACTGCAAGACGGTGAGCTACCCTTTGCTCGTCGTTCGTAAACCCTCGTCTATGGTGGCTGGGAATCGCCCTGCGACTCATTATTCCCGAGGCGTCTCCTGCTGCGGCGACTTTGGCGTGAAAAATAACTATCATGCACATTTAAATACATACAAAATTTCACCTTTATAATGTTAGTCTGATAATAACTCATTTCAATTGAAGAAAAGTTTTCCACTGTATTAAAAAGAAAAACAACGTCTCATGCGTATCTAATCAATATAACAAAGTTACCAAAACTGAATAAAAGAAAACAATAACAAAGTTTAAGTACCAATCAATACAATAAAGTGAGACGGGCTGATGACATCAATACTTGGTAACAAGTAAGTGTCTCATCTGCATACAAAACTTTTACAAAGGTTGTCGCAGTCACCTTTAGGATAAAGTAAGGAGAGTCTACACTTGTCTCTTTGCCTAGCCTTATCCAATTTCATTTGGGGTCGGCTCTCCTCGTCATTTTTCGCCAGACATTTCGGTTCTGGGTCGTCGAGTCATTCACTTGGGCTTTCTTTTGCAGACATCCAAATCAGAAGGGGTCTACCACGCTTTTTTGGACCTGTATTCATGTGTAGGACTTGCCTAGTCATATGTTCTTCAGATCTTCTCATTACATGACCACACCATCTGAGTCGCGTCTCACTGAGTTTTTCTCCAATTGAGCGGATGTTAACACATCCACGGATATGTTCGTTTCTAACCCTATCGTTGAGAGTGACACCTCCTGCCCATCTCAGCATATTCATCTCAGTCGTGTGCATTTTTGGAATGGAATGGGTTTTTTTTTAGGGGCCAACATTCGGCACCGTTGGTTAGAGCCGGACGGACCGCGGTTTTGTAGACTTTGCCTTTGACACGTACTGGCATTCTGCTGTCGCACAACACACCTGAAAGCTGACGCCACTTCATCCAGCCAGTGTTAATACGAAGAAAGGAGAGTCTACACTAGTAATATTACCAATTGCAACTCCGAAATATTAAAAACGGGGACTGAGACAATGACGTATTAAATTGTCAGTCGTGCGAGCAAGAAAGAAGGATGGAACCACACACACTATACACCCCTATTTTTTAATTAGTACAAGAAAAAAATGGGGTTCTATCCGTACCTGTTACTGATCATATTTTTTGTTTTATTCTTGATAGGTTTGCGCTTGACCGCTATGTCACCTAATGGAAAGCGACGATGTGGTCAACGATGGAGCGCGCTTACCTAGAAGTAACCTGTTTAGTCTTGACTTAAAGATTCCCGGGTTTTAGCCATCAGGAAACACAGATTCCGATAAGGAATTCAAACACAATGAATGTGTTCCCAAAACGTTTTGTGCGTATAGGTGGCATGTTCATCATGTACCAGTGGCGCATTGCCGTCCGCCTGGTGGTCTGATGATGGAACGGGCTAGGCGGAATTGGGTTATGCAATTCCGACGCACACTCCCCGAAATGCAACCGGTAGAAAACCGACAGGCTAGCAACTCTGCGTCGATGCTCAAGACTTTGAAGCCTCGACTCAACGAGTGCCTCATTGCCAATTATCCTCCTGGCTCGCCTGTCAATTGCCTTAAGTGCATCAAAAATAACAAAAAAAACGAAGTCCCAAAATTGTTCACAAAAATTGACAAAATTGTCAGGTGAGATAGTTGTCAAACGCGAGCGTATCAATGATAATAATAAAAAAATTGGTCATAATTGGTAAACTCATAATAGAATCAAAACTCATAACAATTGCTACTAGAAAATACTACGCGCAGACGTGTTTTTCGTTTTGATCGTCATTTATTAATTTGTAATCAATATTTCCTGTACAATATTTCCATAAATTGAGTGATATTTTGGGATATAAACAAACGCTAATAACTTTGCTGTATAGGAATATTATTTATTGAGACTTTACTTCAATAATTTATTTATTATTGGTCTCTCCTGTTTACTCTCATAGGGGTGCCAAAGGCAATTATTGTTTTTAAGGGCATTAGTAATTACTCTTACGATTCTTCGCATTTAGCATTTATTTTAATGGTATCCCCGTTCATCATTTTGATGCTAAACGTGTCAGCTGATTGACGCATAGGAAATCAAAAAAAATCTGGTAGTCCTGGATACCATCTACAATAATAGGTGGTGGCATAGGAGTTCTGATATGTTTTTCCTTACCTTTGTTTTCTTTACTTTCATGTTCTGTTTGATTGGGTTGGGCGGGGGAGGTGTTCAATTTCCTTTTCTTCCTGCTTTTTTGCCTTATCCAGCCGGTTTCGGTTCGAGCGAGCTCCTCTTCATCTGTGGTGTATTCGAGAGGCGGGGGAGAAGTCTCATTGGTGATTGATGCTGCTTTCGGTGGGTTTCCCGCTTGAAGTTTCAGCTGCTGCTGGAGGATTTCTATTTGACTTTCCAGGTTATGTAGGTAGGCCTTTTTCTAGTTTTTTTACACTGATTCAGTTCTTCACAAAAATATTTATATAACAAATGTTCAGTCTCTGTATTCAAGATCACTCTGGCATCACCCAGAGTTTTCTTTTTCGAACTCATTTAAAATATAATTGAGTATTAACTTCGCCTTAACAGTAATATTCGCTGTCAGTCGTCAGCATTGCGTAAAAACTAGGTCATTGCGATGCGTCGGACTTGACGGCGTTATTTAGATGAGTAATTATTTTACACTGTGGTACGCGCGCGATCGCATGCAACACAACTGCTCTCAGCAAAAATCGAACGATTGATCAGACTTGACTTGCATTAAAGTTAAAAATTATCCCAAAGTAATATACTCCCGGGATGAAGATACAATTTACATATATAAATAATATTATAAAGAGGTAAAGTTTGTTATTTTGTTTTTTTTTTTGTTTGTAGAAGGTAATCCCTGAAAGTAGGTACTGGTCCGATTGCTAAAATTTTTTCACCAATAGAAAGCTGCTTTATTCCTGAGTGACATAGGGTATATTTTATATACGCGGGCGAAGCTGCGGGCAAAAGCTAGTTAAAAATATTCAAATATATAGATACACTTTTGTATGCAAAAGAAATGTGAAATGTGAATTTGTTTTCATTGCGTTAATTTTTCTACGATGTTGAGTAATTATTATTAAACTCCTACTATGCTGGCCCTTTTAAAAATTATGACGTATTAAGTTCCAAAAAAGTTAGCACCGATGGTTTTTTTTTAGATGGGAAATCATCCAATGACTTCTCCCGCGCTAGGGTGAAGCGACAGGGCGTGTCAGACTTTTGACTAACTAAAACCCACTCCTATTTCCCTCCTTTGCCAGGATCCCGCGGTTCCCTTTCAAACAACCCATGAGCACTGATGGTATTCCTGTCATTGATAGAACATCTCTATCACAGTATAGCAATAAAAAACAATTATTGGTGCCTATTATAATTTTGATGGTACAATAAAGTTTATTCTATTCTACTCTACTCTACTCTATTCTATTCTATTCTATTCTATTCTATTCTATTCTATTCTATTCTATTCTATTCTATTCTATTCTATTCTATTCTATTCTATTCTATTCTATTCTATTCTATTCTATTCTATTCTATTCTATTCTATTTTTGTTGCTACGAATGATCACTGGCTTTCAGCTACAGAAACATACACCTGGTTCAGGAGTCGGGACTCTTCGTCTTCGTGAAAGCAAGAAATCTCAAGGTAGTAAAAGATACATATACTATTTAAGGGACATGGTCTACCCATGTGCGGAATACAATCCAAATCCGTTTGATCACCATAAGGAGCCAAGTAATGCGGTCGCTATTATCGAAATCGACAAGATGGCATAATCATCAATGTGAAAAGTATATTGAGTAAACTGCATTGATAAAAAGTGCTTAAATAAACCAAACACCTTTTCTTACGAACCGAAGTACCAATATCAGAATCCCAAAAGAAGACCTAAGCCTCGTTACTAAAATATAAAGTAGTTTTGTGTTTCGCCCAACCTTAATAGAGGTAGGGCTAGACATACGATAGTAGCGAAGACATTTGTGATAGATAAGACAAACAATAAGAGCAATCAGGCTGCCTAACCCGCAGAAGACGATTAGTGTAACTGATTAGATATGTTGGTACATATCTAATCAGTTACACTAATTGAATTAAATGGTCGTAAGAGCCAGTTTCGTAATAGTAGTTAGTATTCCTTCAAAGTCAGACAGCAAAGTATCATTTAGAGGAGCAACTGCTTTAGTTTTAAGAACATTAGCCCACTTCCAATTTTGTTTAATTTTAGACAAAGTTTTGGACGATGATTGTCGCTAAAATGACATTGACAATAGATTTGAATTACTGTAATTGTGTACTTGCCCTAGTTTATATTTGTATTTTATACTAAAGATCAAATAAAACAAATATCTAATATCTACTATCATTTTCGGATAGGAGAGAGTCAAAATGGGGGAGAAGTAATGGTGGCCTAGTGGTGACACTACATCTTGAGTTCAAACCGTGGTTTACTTTATGTAATATTTTTTATCACCATTGCTCTCAAAACGGTGAAGGAAAATATCGTGAGAGAACCGATATACTCTAAAACTCTTATAGAGGACTGAGTCCCAGCAGTGGGAATATTAATTCTGCTAACTTTTTCTAAAACAGCATCGAAATTAGTTATCACATGAAGCATATTTGAGTGAGAATAGTGGGGGCGTGAGAGCAGTGGTGGCCGAGTGGTAACGGCCCCGACTTACGAGTTGTAGGTCGCGGGTTCAAACCCAGCCAGGCGCATTACTTTGTGTAATTTATTTCATCACCACTGCTCTCGAAACGATGAAGGAAAACATCGTGAGGAAACCGGCATGTCCTAGAACCAAAAATTCGAAGACATGTGACATTCACCAATCCGCACTGGGCCCGCGTGGTGGATTACGGCCCATTCCCTCTCCTAGAGAGAGGAGGCCTGAGTCCCAGCAGTGGGAACATTAAAAGGCTGATTATGCTTATGCTTATATGCTAGTGGGGGCGTGGTGGGTGGTCTCTTTTGAACAAAAGTAACCTAACAGCCCGTTCACGACCTTGCCGCTCTGAGCGGTGGCTAAGCGCGGGGCGGCGGCGGCGAGCGTAAGATCAAAAGTATGAAAATGTTTGAAGCACGCCATGAGGCACCGCTCATAGCGCCGTGCGTCCGCTTACCGATGCCGCCCCGCTCGCCGCTAAGACCGAAATCCTGACCAGTCCGTAATGGTGGTGATGTCACATTTCAGCCCCCCTAGCCAAGTTGCAAACGATAAACGTGAACGCTTAGTAATCTCCTATAGATTTTCAACTTTATACCTAAGAGCATAAAGTTGAAAATCTATTAAAGACTACTGAGCGTTAGCGACCGGAACGAACGAAAACACTATGTAATCTTCAATAGATTTTCAACTTTATATCCAATAACATAAAGTTGAAAATCTATTAAAGACTACTGAGAGTTTACGTTTATCGTTTGTGACTTGGCTAGGGGGCCGTATAATAATATACATCTATTCTGTTACTTGCCAGTTTTCCCTTCTTCGAGATGTTATCTGATTAACTTAATATTGAACCGATTTGAAGTTTTTTTCTATTTACTATTTTGGATTAAGTAATATATTTATAAGAATAAAAAATAAAAAAATAGTCGGCTACCCAATTTGCCTTTGAATTTTTGGAAAATTATATATTGAAAAAGTTAAATAGAAAAAAAAATGTTTAAGCAACTGGTTCCTAAATCTACTTGAGACACAGACGTGACAAGACGTGTACATTAAATCTACAATGAACATTGTAAATGAGTCAAAAATCTTTCTAAACGAAAGTATGTAATAATAAACAACAATGCTATCGTAAGATTGAAAAAAGCTTATTTATTTATATATACTTTATTGTACACCAAGATAATAAATTATACATATGAGCCTTATATCAAAAACCATACAATTGGCGGCCTTATCGCATTCCGCGATCTCTTCCAGGCAACCTAGTATGGAAAGACATAAAATGGGGTTGCACTTGATGCATTACAAAATAAGATAAACAATTGATGAGAAAAAAAAGGAACAAAGTACATATTAAGTATAATAAGTACTAAAATACATACTAAATATCCATACTAATATTATAAATGCGAAAGTAACTCTGTCTGTCTGTCTGTCTGTCTGTCTGTTACGCTTTCACGCTTATACCGCTGAACCAATTTTGATGAAATTTGGTACAAAGATAGAATAGAGCTTGAGAAAGGACATAGGCTATAAATTATCACGCTATTTGCTATGGGGGGTGAGCAATATTCCAAAATGTCGATATTGAACGATTTGCCGTGACTTCGATCCCCAGTTATAGTAATAATTTTTGTGAGTATTTTGTCGTCTTTTTTGTATATAATAAGTGATGGTACTTCGATTACAATAATAATAGGACTTTTAGCATATTTTTAACACATCTTAGACATTTTTGCTCCATATTTTTGTAAAAAGTAATCAAACATGTAATAAAATCTAAGTGGAAAAACGAAAATAATATTTCTTTTTTTCATTTAGCTACAAATTTAATATCTGAGATGAAAATCATCACGCTATCATCGACAAAGGGTTAAGCAGACAATGATGACGTTTATATAAGAACACCTATTTTACACAAAAGTCAACGAACACCGTAGTGCAGTCGTGTCTGGATTAGATCGGCACGTAAGGGGATAGTGGTTCAAAACTCAGTTTCTTTTTTGTGATAGTTTTATTTTACGGTAAACATGAAATTTTTACATACTTTTGCGTTCTTACTATTATTTTTATCGACAGTCTGGTTTCTACATCAGCACTTTCGAAGCAGTTTGGCAGATTATACTGACCTTCACTATACAAGACAGAAATCCAGCGGTTATGCATTGATCTAAAGAGATACAATAGAGCGGCTATCAGAAAAAATGTCTTAGTAAAACTGTCATCCTATGCCTCAGTGACGCCATCTGGTTTTGAATAGCAAACACACGAATTAAATTTGTCAAACTATTTATTTAACTATCGCTCGGTAGGTGGCCAGGGGCCTTACCATGATAATGTCAAAATGTCAGACGTACGAGCGAAAGAGTGATGGAGCTATACACCCTATATAGCTCCATCCCTTTAACAGTCCGGTTTAGGTCGTAAAATGGATCACGTTATGAGCTCGTGGTAGAGCCTCAGTGTATGATAAAGGTAAGGTTAAGCTTTTCAGCAATAGATGGCGTTATCACGAAATCAGCAAATGTTTCTAGACCTA
Organism: Mythimna impura; assembly: GCA_905147345.3. NCBI lineage: Eukaryota > Metazoa > Arthropoda > Insecta > Lepidoptera > Noctuidae > Mythimna > Mythimna impura. Next base: position 8,422,049 of record LR990347.1, on the reverse strand, counting down.
TTTATAAAAATTATTGAATTCTAATTAATTGCTTCGTAAATGCCAAAAATATTTACGAAAATAAACTGCAGTTAGGTCTGGTCATTTTATCATAACAAGATTTGTAATAGCGTAAAGCGCGGTGGACCTTGGGCGCGGTCGCCTCCTTCTGCGAAGCAGTAATGCTAGCAAAGGAGGCGGCCGCACGCGCGAGACAATAAACCTCGCGACCCAGCCGATCCGAACCGAGGGGTTCCGATCCCGATTTCCGGCCACCGTAGGCGCGGGCTTGTGGACGGCGAGCAATGGGTAGCTCACCGTCCGTCCGTCCGGTAACCGTCCGGACCGAGCCCAAGTCGTTGACGGGGCGTAGTGTTCCACGCGCGCATCAAGGAGGTGTCAGCAACCGTAGGGGCCCAGCAAGGTCGAAGCCTATTGGGGCCATGAGTGATACGAAAGAGATTCCCGGGGCCCTGGAACAATGGCAAAGAAGGAACAGGAGTGGGTTTTATGTATGTTTCTTTCTGGTTTATGTTATGATAAAACAACGCTGTATGATTTTAAAATTATTGGTTCATTAGATATACTAAAAGTATACTATACCGTAGAATTATCTTTTTTACAACACTAAATAAATGTTATTTAACGTAGGCTATAAAAAAAAAAGTGGATAAAGTAGTTTTCAGTTGCCAAAATGTATAAATAGTCTGAGTCACGGAGTTGATACTGAGGTCGATACCCACAGATTTTAGTGTGTGCACCTTTTGCTTTTAGGTAGGAAATCATCAAATACCTGCCCCCGCTCTGGGTAAAGCGAGAGGTAGTACCAGACTTTTACTGACTGAAACCCACCTGTTCCTTTAGTTGCCCTTAGCGTTTCAGGGCTACGGTAACTTGCACGCCACAATTGCGGCAGCAAATACCTTCTTTGAGGAAAGTCAAAAAAGGCTCTCTTTCCGCCTGACGCAAGTCTTCACCGAACGTAGATGTTTCGGTAGGACCCCCAAAAAACCAGCAAATATAGGTAGGTACTTAATCACAGAAAGATGCTTCTTGAGCAGTTCGTGAAGGTTACCAGTACTTTAAGTAGTCTCTCCCTCGGACTTGACCACAACCTACTGTTTGGAACAAGTACCTAATTTCAAATATTCCAAAAACTGAAGAACATTAAGAATTTCATAAAAAACCCATGAAGACATATTTCACACAAGGCCCCGACGTGGTTTGCGTTCCTGAAGATAGTTTGATTACGTATGATGTATCCTACATTACTTGCAGCCTTAAGTCGACAACTGGACGTTACCTCCTTAAGAGTGGTCAGTGAGTGGTGATCAACACTGGGACAACATTCTGACGGATGCCAGAGTCAGTCACAGCCCCAATTGGTTGCGACATTTGTTCGCTGTCATTTTATAGTTTTGTGGAGTCACAAACACGGAGTAATGAGGGGGTATTAGGGTGTTTCGAGAGGTTTCTGTTTCAAATTCGACGTGATGTAAGTCAACATCAAACTGCAACAATTTTTTCACAAATTCTTTATAAGTACAGTTGTGGAGCAAGATGACATCATAGGTTACTCTGTAGTATTTTAATAATCGTTAGCAGTAGTGGACTATCAGTGCACGTTATCCAGCTGAAGATAGGCTGAAGCCGATTATGCTCCTTCGAAATTCACCTCCGCCAAAGTTGCATAACGGACCCGGCTAAAAGTCTGCAGAGAAATATCATCGAGGCAAATTCTTATGGGAGGTAATTCTTTCGAAAAATCTCATAGCTCTAGCAGGCATTGGCCCTAGAGATCTTCGTCAGGCGAAAAGAGAGGACGCTGTGGTGTCTTTAGAAAGACACCACAGCGTCCTCTCTTTTCCTCAAAGAAGGAAGATTTGCTGCCGCGTGCAAGTTACCATAGCTCTAGAACACTAAGGGCAATTAAAGGAACACAGGTCGGTTTCAGTCTGTAAAAGTCTGACACAAACTGCTGGAAAGGCAACACGGCGTCCTTACCTTCCGCATGACGCAGGTCCTCACCGGACATGGTAAGTTCGGGAGGTTCCTGCACCGGATTCGTGCGGAAGAAACGCCCGGGTGTCACCATTGTGTGGACCACCCGGAGGACACGGTGGAGCACACGGTGGAGGTGTGTCCCGCTTGGGCAGAGCAACGCAGTGCCCTCGTGGGGGCGATCGGCCGCGGCGATCTCTCGCGCCGGGCCTTGGTACAGGCCATGGTCCGGAGCGAGGAGGAGTGGCAGGCGGTCGCCTCCTTCTGCGAAGCAGTAATGCTAGCAAAGGAGGCGGCCGATCGCGTGAAGCAACGGTCCTCACGCCCCAATCGCCGCCGGGATTCCGATCCCGATTTCCGGCCATCGTAGGCGCAGGCTTGCGGACGGCGAGCAATGGGTGGCTCGCCGTCCGACCGTCCGGTAACCGTCCGGACCGATCCCAAATCGTCGACGGCGCGTGCTGTTCCACGCGCGCCTCAAGGAGATGTCAGCAACTGTAGGGGCCTAGCAGGGTCGAAGCCTACTGGGGCCAAGGGTCTGATTCTGAAAGGAAGACTCGGCCCTGGTACGAAAGGCAACGAAGGAACAGGAGTGGGTTTTTAGTCAGTAAAAGTCTGACAAGGGCGGGGGATGTCGTATGATGATTTTCCCACCGAAAAAAAAAAAAAAAAAAAGCCCTAGAACACTAAGGGCAATTAAAGGAACACAGGTCGGTTTCAGTCTGTAAAAGTCTGACACAAACTCTCGCTTTACCCAGAGCAGGGGAAGGTATTTGATGATTTTCTTCCTAAAAGTAAAACGTTCAGACACTAAAAACTGTGGGTATTGACCTCAGAACAAGATCCGTACAGACTCTTTATACATTTTGGCAACATTTAACATTTTGAAAACTACTTTATCCAATTTTTTTTATAGCCTACGTTAAATAACATTTATTTAGTGTTGTTAAAAGAAAACAACGGTTTAATACACTTTTAGTCTATTATAATGAACCAATCATATTAAAATCATACAGCGTTGTTTCATTATAGAATAAACCAAAAACAAACTTAAACTATCACCTTTTCCTTTTAGGGGTAGGCAGAACCACAGTTTATCAACTACTTCGACATCAACATGTCTGTTTCTGTTTATTGATGATGATAAGTAATTTATTTGATGTATATCATGAACGAGTATTCTATTACTGGTGAGCCAAATAAATAAAATAAATTATATATCTGAACATAAGAAATACATTTTACATAATTTATTTACTGAAATTAATTTCCGTTATTTGAATTAGATGTTTTTAGCACGAATCACAAGCACAGAATTATTAATTACGTTTGTGCATTTTTACTAACTTGACGCAGACAAAGTCGCGGGTAACAGCTAGTATATATATATGTATATTATATAGGCAAGGAAACAAGTGACAACTACAATTTATACAGCTAAAAACGAAACAAAATTACAAGGACAAGTAATAACTATAGACTTACTGTATTTGTACTTACTGTAGGCTTATTTGACATGAAAAGAAAACCTCATTTATTTTTAATACACATTTAATTATAATGGCACTAGAAATATTATAAAGCCCTCTCACATCAGGTTGTCTGTAATAAAATTAATGTTTGAGCGAAAAAAATAAATTCAACGCGACACAGTGTGGAGTTGCACCCATAAATCTAATTAAAAATTCTCTGAGTGATGTTGGTAATGTAATTATAATATCATTCCACGGACCTAACTAGCTAGTTACGGTGTGACAAACTTTTTCATGTTTACATGTTATTTTTGGAGGCTTATCTTTTTTTCCTGTTTTTTTTTCTCAAATGAGACCTGAATAAATGTCGGCTGTGTTATTCACAGCATAGTGAATAGATATGTTATTTATAGACATTTAAAATGACATCTATGCTGATCAGGTTAGTTTATAAGTATGATGGCGATGTAAACTATACTATTATGTAATTTTAAAAGCGTGTCTTATGCTAGAACTACACTGCACACACGTGTGCCGCACACGCCGATATGGGCGCGTCGGTCTCCATACATTTTATATGGGAACTAGACTCGTAGAGCTACACTTGATCCACGCCACGCGACGTTGTTCTACGTAGAAATCAGGCGTGTTACACGTGTGCGTCGGTCTAATGTAGTTCTAGCTTTAGTTTTACAAGTGAGACACGTTACCAACTGGGCCAAGTTTACCTGGTTTACTCAAATAAATTAAATAAGAAAAGAAAATATGACTCTATTTAACTAGATTATTTTATCCTCCTGCTGGACAAATGCCTGGCTTTCCTTTTTTCACAAAATTCTGTCTTTAACTAATGTGGGCCAGTCTGTTCGGTAGGGGTCAAGCTTGTCCTGATATTTTTACCCGGGTCTACCACGATTTCGTCTGATGTTTAATGTGACCCATTCTATTATTTATCGTTCATTAATTTCAGTGATTAGATACAAGTAAACATTATTTTTTTAAATCCATACTTGTATCCATTAGAATTCTAAATTAATTTTGGAGGTCAAGGTCATACCTTTTTCTTTTCGTGATAAGTATCCATAAATATTAATACCTCCTCAGCGGCGTATAATTAATAACTGTGCCTACTTAAATATTTATTTCGATTCATATAATGTGTAGTATCAAAAGTTATCGAGTCTTTCATTATTTTGTACTGCATTGAATTGTCGACATTGACTGAAGCTCCTTACAAAGATTTTGAATTCAACCTGGCTGGAAAGATTAACAACAAGCATTACTTGAAAAATTACAACATCATTGTCCTAAAATACAGTGACAACAAATCTTAGTTCACTATCCAATGCATTTTTTAAGTGACCTAAAATTTGATCTGTTAAAGAAACACAGAATTGTACTGCGTAAAAACCTACACGAATTTCAGCTGCGCACTCGTGGTAGCTACGCAAAGCAACAACTTTTTTTCGACTCGACCGCAATTATGTATGTATGAGGACTACTAGGGATCGATGGGTTCTCCCTAACTTCGCCATAAATCCTTAGGAGCAGGGATCGACGACAAGTTTTAATTTAAAACGACTTACCGGTCGATTGCTGACGGCGGTGGGATTAAAACTTGTTCACTGGGATGTATCGCCTACAGCTACCTGAGTTTCAAGATCAAAGGAGGCAAAGCAAATAGAGAACTCGCCAAGTCAAATTTCACCCTCAATTCACGAGTTTATTTTTAATTTCCGTCATCAACTGTCGCGTAGGAAGGATTCTATGGTTGTTTGTAAAGCTTAGGTATGAATAAAACCTTTGACGTTCTATTTTCAGGAAAATTACAAGTCATTTGTCAAAGCAAATGTTCGTTAGGAAGTAAACAATAAGTAGGTACGTCTTCAGTTTTCTTTTGTCTCTAAAAAAGTTAAAAATAGAATGTTGAGAACACGTTTTGATATTAAAAATAGATTGAAATTTTATAAAGTCTGCGAATATTAAATATGCAGTCATCTATTTATATAAAAAGAGAAACTGACTGACAGACATATCAACGCACAGCCGAAACTAATGGGACTAAGAGCGTGAAAATTTGCACAGGGTTTCCTTTTGTGTCGTAGGCGAGCACTAAGAAAGGGTTTTCCAAAATTCACCCTCTAAGTGGATGAAACGGGGATCCAAAGTTTGTATGTAGAAACCTACTTTCATACGAGCAAAGCCACTGGTAAAAGCTAGTCTGTATATATAAAAGGGGAAACTGACTAACTGCCATATCAACGCACAGCCGAAACTACTGGGATTAGGAGCATAAAATTTTGCACGAGGTTTCCTATTATGACGTAGGCGAGCACTAAGAAAGGATTTTTCAAAATTCACTCCCTAAGGGGATGAAGCGGGGGTCCAAAGTTTGTATGGAGAAACCTACATTTACGCGAGCGAAGCCGCGGGCACAAACTAGTTTGAGTATAAATTAATTTTATATTTACCCGTAACGCTTGGCAGATGCGAATACCTGAAGGAAGTTTTCTCTTTCATTATATTGATTCAATCAAAATGTGATTATCTTTACTTCAAATTGAAATTGCATTAAGTTTTACACAGCAGGGCCATTGCCACTAAGCGTTATTTCATTTAAACTTTGAAAATTCAAACAGCGTTAATATAATAATCTCATCGGAAGTTATATGTTTGAGCCGTTTGGGGTATAAACACTAGGGCCATGGGGTCCGAGCGCTCATCGAGTTGTTCGTGATATCAACAAACAACTGGTCGACTCTTCGCGTGACCAGAGAGTTGGGCTTTTCTTCGGACAACGAATCAGCGTTGCTATCCAACGTGGCAATGCTGCCAGTGTTCTGGGCACTTTTCCCATTGATATCGATGTGGATGAATTTTTTGATGCCCAATAATTTATTTTTCTACCCGTTTGTAAATATTATTATTTTTAGTTTGTATATATTCCTATTAAGTTATTAATATTTATTAGTTTTGATGTACATTAAAAAAAAAACTTTGAAAATAATAATATTAAAGGGATAAAAGGCAAAGACGGACAAAGGAAACTAGGTTAAGTCAGAAATAATCAAAGACCCTGGTGAAACTGGATTCCTTTAAAAATAGTCTGATATCGAAAGACCACGTAAGAATATCTTAGTTACACGCCATGGTCCGGAGGATTAATGGCAGGCGGTTGCCTCCTTCTGCGGAGCATTAATGCTAGCGAAGGAGGCGGCCGCACGCGTGAGGGATCGGGTTTCCTCACGCCCCAGCTGCCGGAACTCTGACCCCGGATTCCAGACACCGTAGGCGTGGGCTTGCGGCCGACGAGCAATGGGTAGCTCGCCGTTCGGCCGTCCGGTAACTGTCCGGACCGAGCTCGAGTCGTCGAGACACGTAGTGTTCCATGCGGGCCTAAAAGAGATGTCAGCAAAACCGTAGGGGCCCAATAGGGCCTAGTCAACTGGGGCCATGGATTGACTTCCGAAAGGGAAACCCATGGAACGCAAGAGCAAAGATGGAACATAGGTGTGGTTTTAGTCAGTAAAAGTCTGACACGCCTTATCACTCCGCCTTAGAGCGATAGAAATCATTAAATGATTTCCCACTTTAAAAAAAACCGCAACAATATCTAAAATTTTATTTTCTTATCTGTCACGTTGAAATATTGAACTCTAGGTATCAATAGTTTTGCTGCAAGTCTTAATCCGTGGAGCGACGGTGATCGTCCTCTAAGTCCTTTTAAATTAAAGCTAGGTACTCCTACTCGTACCTTGGACATGTTACGCCAAGGATTTGTTGAGATTTCGTTGAAAACAATTCGTGGTATGTCTGACTCTGATGTTTTTGCAAGGAATGTCAATGAAGATTCAGATATTGTTGACAAAGTAATTTAATTATGAATAGAAAGTTTGTTTTTGCTTATTGTTACAGGATTTATTTGGTGTTTTCAGTTTGACACAGTTTCAGAAATCCTGAATTCAGTACTGATTAGTCATTGTTGAAGGATTTATACTTTGTTAAGCGTAATAGTTGCTATTCCATGAACACATTATGAAAATGTTTGTTTGTGAGGGACGCGTTGTTATTTTTAATTACGCAACGGATTAAAGTCCAGTTTTTACCACCATTTAGATAGTTTATTCTGGTAGTGGTTTTTTAATTTATTAATAACTAGCGACCCGCCCCGGCTTCGCACGGGTGCAATGCTGATCATTTCTTAGTATAAAACAAAGTCGCTTCCAGCTGTCTGTCCGCTTAGATCTTTAAATCTACGCAACGGATTTTGATGCGGTTTTGTCCAGCATTGCACCAGGGCGGGTCGTGAGTACTAAATATACTACAGAATGTCTTTATACACAACTTTCAAAGTTTTTTTGTCATTAGTCAATACAAACATATTTTCTTTTGAGGTTACACTTGAAAGAGCGACATATAATTGGCCATGTAATAAAAACATTCAACGCTCAAATCTAAGCCTGTAACGTTGAAAGTTTGACCCTGCGATTTATTGATGGTCATTGCAAAATATATTTTTAGCGGAAATTGTAGGCGTTTATATTGGAACGGTAAATTCGATGGTATTAGAATTCAATTTCAATTAACCCAAAGACTGCTAGGTTACATTGTTTTATTATGAATTTCCTGTGTCTACGTTCCACCTTCCTCCATCATCAGATCAGTTCGATAGTACCTTATACCCAAAGTGCATGTCATGACAATTCTAATAAGCCTAAACACGGCTAGGATACATTGATCAATTACATAGTTCCGGTACCTATCTTCCGGCTCCATCATCATCATCATCAGGTCACTTCGATGATACCATTTTCAACATAATTATTCAGAACCATTTATTTATTTGTATTGTCATAGTCGTTTAAGTGTCTTCATTGTGATATCTATGTGAGTATGAAGTTCCGTTGACCATTCCTGGTCTTCTTCATCAGTTCCACTTTATCAAATGTTACTTTTTGACTGTAAATGCTTATTTTTTTTATTAATGATAGGCTCGCGTTTGACCACCATCTAACCTGATGGTAAGCGATGATGTGGTCGACGATGGAGCACGCTTGCCTAGAAGTAGCCTATTCACTTTTGACTTAAAGACCCCTAAGTTGTAACTATCAAGAAACACAGACTCCGGCAAGGAATTCCACTCCTTGGCTGTACGCATAATAAATGTGTTCTCAAAACGTTTTGTGCGTATGGGTGGGATGTCTACCATGTACCGGTGGCGCAACGCCGTACGTCTAGTGGTCCGATGATGGAACAGACTTGGCGGAATTAGATTGTGCAATTCCAGTGCACATTCCCCGAAATGTAAACGATAGAAAACCGACAGGCTAGCAACTCGGCTGTGATGACTAAGGCTTATGTTCTCAATGAAAATACCAAAATCACTATATGGTTGCCTATAATATTTGAGGAGTTCCCTCAATTCCCCATGGAACCCATCATCAGAACTAATTTTTTATAAAAATGCAAGCAATCTGAAAGCATATCCTATAAGAGGAAAAAAAAAATTGCAAATCGGTCCATAAATCACGGAGTTCTGAGGTAACAAACAAAAAAAAATAAAAAACATACAACCGAATTTATAACCTCCTCCTTTTTTGAAGTCGGTTAAAAACACTTTATCGATCAAAATAACATTAATTTCGGAAGTCGGTATTTCTGGTATTGTTTGCTTGTTATTTAACACCGACTTCCGAAATTAAAGTCATTTTGATCGTTTGATTGTTTTTGTAGTGAAGTCGGTAATTTTTAATTTTTTGTAAAAAAAAATTATAACACACTTTTTAGTTGTGATGCACTTATAGCCAGAGTACCTATTTCTCATGACAATTCGAATTAACCCAATACTGCTAGGATACATTATTTTATTATGAAGTTATCATCCACCTTCCGGCTCCATCATCAGGTTAGTCTATAGTAGGTACCTTATAGCCAAAGTGCATATAATGACAATTCTAATAAGCCCAAACACGGCTAGGTTACATTGATTAATTACGGAGTTCCAGTGCCTACCTTCCGGCTCCATCATCATTATCATCATATAACTTCGATGATACTATTTTCAACATAACTATTCAGAACCATTTATTTATTTATATTATCATAGTTACTTAACTATCTTCATTGTGATATCTATGTGAGGGTGAAGTTCCGTTGGCCATTTCTGTTCTTTTTCATCAGTTCCACTTCATCAAAAATGTTACTTTTTGACTGTAAATGTTTTTTTTTTGGTATTCTCGATGAAAATACCAAAATCAATATATAGAGTCTAGAATATTCGAGGAGTTCCCTCGATTCCTCATGGATTCCATTATCAGAACTAGATTTGAAAAAAATGGGACCAATCTGGAAGTAACCAAGTAGTATACTTGCGTCGGCGCATCAATCTTTGAAAGAATCAAGTTATTTACCGCAACCGCTATGTCCCTGCATTTTAAATCTGTAATATCTTCGAAAATATTCACTTAAATTACACGCTGTAAAGGGCCATATTGATCTATATTAAATGCACAATTTATTTATGGTACTTAATTGGATATGGATCAATGCTGTATTGCTTAAAATCGTTTCGTAAATAAGCCATTATTTCTCGTAAAAAGTAAAGGATAAAAAATGGTTATTGTGGGTTATACCTAAAAGATAGACATATACCATCGCGGACTTTTTTGTAGATCTTTTTAAAGTGTACAATACTGTAGTACATTATTTTGATCTATGTTTTAGGGTTCAGCCAGCGTTTGCAATGTAAGCGCAAAATGATGTGTTTATTTACGACACCACATTAGAAACCTCTAAAATCATCAGTGTTCCTCTACTATATATGTATTATACATATAAACCTTCCTCTTGAATCACTCTATCTATTAAAAGAAACCGCATCAAAATCCGTTGCGTAGTTTTAAAGATCTAAGCATACATAGGGACAGACAGACACGAAAAGTGAATTTGTTTTATACATCGATATATATATTATGTGCTACGTACGTTTTATACTATGTAGTGATACTAAACTTACATCATCATCATTATCATTATTTCAGCCAAAAGACGTCTACTGTTGGACATAGGCCTTCCCCACGAACGGACCTATGCGTCTCGCATTCATCGGCTTCCCGCGACTCTCACCAGGTCATCAGTCCACCTTGTGGGAGGCCTTCCAACGCTGCATGTTTCGCGGCCGTCATTACAGAACTTTTCGGCCCCAATGACCATCTGTTCTATGCAATGACCCTTGCCCTCACTGCCATTAAGTTTGGCGATTCTTCGGGCTATGTCGGTAACCTTGATTAAACTTGACTCAACTTACATAATTATAATAAATAACTTTCAGTAAATAAATAAGATCTCAAAATAAAGCTACAAACATATCATATCAATATAATTACATTACTATTTTCCTGTTCCAATAAGCTGGTTCAATAACAATCCCCAAAGTAGCCATGTATCAAAAAACAAAATATTAAAATTACGAAACATATGCGCGGAGATGCTATACGTATATTTATAAATATTAAACAGCAAAACATTTTGAAAGAATGGCGTACGTTCACACGACAAGGCTGCCCGCTGCGCTTTCGAGACTACACTTGTTCCAACTAAAATAACTCTAAGCCACAGCCTGCATCTGTACTGAAGACCCAACTTAATGGACTGGTATTTTTCGTGAAAGTGTGTTCACGTATTTTTACTCTGTGTCAAATAATATGGGTGTGGTTATCTGTAATGTACGAGACCAAGCAGTCCTGCCTCCGGTATTACATTTACATAATGTACTTAGCACGAAGAGCCGCATACAAAGGCTCTCTACAGAAAGTGATGAGATGAGTGCGCGTCAAAGAAAAATGAATTCTTTGACATACGATTTTAAACATATATTTCATTGTCATAAAAATATTTTACTTGCATTAAATTATTACACGGTATTTTACTCGTGAGTTTCGTTTGCGGTTCTAAACTTATACTGTTTTCTAAGTGTCTAATAGAATAGAAACTACGTAATATGTAAACGAGGTGACTGTCCACTTTATGAATTTGACTGAACTTCAGATAAACTTGTCTTTCAAGTTTGTATTCTTGATTTCTAGTGAAAATGCGTACATAGAGTAGATAAATTTAATATATACTCAATAGGATTTCGGTTGAATAAATCCAACGAAAAAAACTATTGAAGCAATTACCTACCCATATATTTTCATGAATGGTTGAAAAAAAATGTTATGTAAATGACGTTCATGTGCAAATAAATAGCATAATCAGTCTTTTTAATGTTCCCACGGCTGGGACTCAGGCCTTTTCTCTAGGAAAGGGAATGGGCCGTAATCCAGCACGCGGCCCCAGTGCGGGTTGGTTCTAAGATTCCTCACGATGTTTTCCTTCACCGTTTTGAGAGCAGTGGTGATGAAATAAATTACACAAAGTAATGCGCCTGGCTGGGTTTGAACCCGCGACCTACAACTCGTAAGTCGGAGCCGTTACCACTCGGCCACCACTGCTCTAATCATGTGCAAATCAGATGAATTAAAAGAAAAACGTTATTTTAAGGCCAGAATTTAATTTTTTAATTTTTGGTTAAACGTCAAACTACGACCTCAAAATTAATGACAAATTAACGTTGGTATATGTCAAAGAGAATTAGTATACAAGAAAGAGGTCAAAAGTCAAATCTGACTCGGCTCGGGCAGCGTTCGGGATCGGTATCGTTTCGTTCGACATGACACCACAGCACAGTGTCTCAAGACAAAAGTGTAGAAGACTAGTGTGTGTTACCAGTTATGATGTAGGTATGGCTCTGAAACGTGGTTGCTTACAATGGGCCTCATCAGATAGCTTAAAGTCATCCAAAGGGCAATGGAAAGGGCTATGCTCAGAGTTTCCTTGCGTGATCGCATCAGGAATGAAGATATCCGCAAGAAAACCAAGGTTACCGACATAGCCTGATGAATCGCCAACTAGGGTCGCAGTAATCCGATGGATGCGAGACGCAAAGTACTAATCATTATGGTGACAGTTCAAGGAGTCTTATGTCTAACAGTGGATGTCTCTTGGCTTGAAATAATGATGATATTTTTAAAATAAAACAGGGTACATCTCTATGAAATACTGTTCCATTTAGTATCTACTGATATCAAATGCATTTTTCCGCTCAAGCTCAGTTAATCCTAGATTTCTTAAATAAGGCGTTAAATCTTCATTTGTCCGCACCACCGGGCGCTCGCCTTTCGGTACACAGTGCTCTAGCAACCTCCGACTGGGAACCAAATTGAATAACGCTTGAGGAAGCGTTGGTATCATCTTTATGGGTGCCGGCTGCCTTTACACCGTACACGAACTGGAAATGAGTATTTTTAATGTATACTATTATCACCTATTTATTCATAACCTATTAACCTATTTATCTATATAATCATTTATTTTTTAGGGTTCCGTACCTCAAAAGGAAAAAACGGAACCCTGTAGGATCACTTTGTTGTCTGTCTGTCAAAACCCTTAATCTCGAGAACGCGTGGGGGTATCGAATTGAAATTAAAACCATATACTCAAATCTGCGTATTCTTGAAGCTGTAAAAAAATCAAACTTGCAAGTTAACGAGAAAAAACGATACTTCGGTTTATGTGGCAAAAAACGTACATTTCGACACTCTCGAGGAAATCAAAATTCATAGGGTACTTCCCGTTGACCCAGAATCCTGAAATTTGGCATAAAGCAAGGTCTTATAGCACAAGGCTTTTTACACTATAAAGGACTATGTTGAGGACCAAAAGGCTTGGGATTGACCTGCTCCAGTACGCACTGCAACTGTTGTCTTATTATTATTATTATTTTCTTTTGTTTTTATTTTTAATTGTGTTTTTTATTATTTATTACAATTCGATATTGTAGATTATTTTTATTTTGCAATTGGACTTTTTTTTTCTATTAATTTTTGACAAAAATGTTTACTTTGCTAAAGTATTACATTTTGTAAACTGTATTTTTCTTTTATTATTGTGAACGTGAGGACTATGTTGATTGTTTTCTTTTTTCTTTTCAGTAATTTTAATGTATGTCTGGCAATTTGAGTATTTTCTGCGGCCTACCCAAATGTCCTTTCCTTGGTATTGTTCGTCAAGTCGTTGAGCTCCTTAGTAGTCCTGAGTTGAGCTTTACGAATACTGACAAATGCTTGCACTGACTGGACAGGTCCACTCAAATCTGTATGGTTCTTTCTTCAAAAGACCATTTCAGACAAATCTGCATGGTTCTCATGTGATTTGACCATTACATATTTACTGTATGGACTTTAAAAGAGACTTTGACCCCTGAGTTTGTTTCGGTGTTTCTTCTCAGGGTAGTCAGCTAGGAAACACCGGCCTCATCTAGTTTAAAAATTACGAAAAAAAAATTGACGTGTAAAAGTGTTTTTTAAACCTATTTACAAAATAAATATCATTTATCATTTATCATTTAACAAGTATAGGAATAAATCTGAAAACTGTAAATTTTTTGCTGTCACAATTTTTTTTAAGTTGGTCCGGAGCCCTTCGGGTGCGAGTCCGACTCGAAATTCCTCAGTTTTTTTTTTCTATATTTTTTTATTTATATTTTGTCATGTGAATAGGAAGGATAAAACGCATGTTGCTTTAAGAGTTATGAGTTTAAAATAATGTGGATAAATGAAGAGGAAGAGGGAGGCCAAAGAAAAGATGGATGGATTGTGTGAGAAGTGATATGAAAGAAAAGGGAGTTAGTGATAGCGTGACGAGTTACAGGACAGAATGGAAGAAAAAAACGTGTTGTGCGGACCCCAAATAAAACGAGATAAGGGCAGGAAGATGATGATGACCATATTCTATTTAACGTTCCCACTGCTGGGACTTAGGGCTCCTCTAGGAGAGGAAATGAGCCATAATCAACCACGCGGGCCCAATGCGGGTTAGTGGTTGTCACTTGTCTTCGAAGTATTAGTCCTAGAAACGCGAAGCGCTCATTCATTGTGCGTACAGCTATAGAGTGGAATTACTTGCCAGAATCTGTTTCCTGATAGCTACAACCTAGGTAAGCGCGCTTCATCGTCGACCGCATCGTCGCTTTCCATCAGGTGAGATAGCGGTCAAGCCCGAACCTATCTAAAAAAAACATGAGAGTTTCCTCACCGTATTTATCTTTACCGTTATGAGAGAAGTGGTAATGAAATAAATTACACAAAGTAATGCGCCTGCCTGGGTTTGAACTTGCAAGTCGGGTCAAGTACCACTGGGCCACCTTTGATCCTCCTCCTCATTGAAGTATTCGTATTGTATTGACTACCTCATTGGTTTCACACTGTCACAAGCGCGACTGCTGAGTGGCATTAATTTAATGTCCTATATAATATGGTGGCCGAGTGATAATGGCCCTGACTTACGAGTGTAGAGCAGTGGTGGCCGAGTGGTAACGGCTTTGACTTAAGAGTTGTAAGTTGCGGGTTCAAACCCAGCCAGGCGCATTACTTTGTGTAATTTATTTCATCACCACTGCTCTCAAAACGGTGAAGGAAAACATCGTGAGGAAACCGGCATGTCCTAAAACCAAAAATTCGAAGACATGTGACATTCACCAACCCGCACTGGGCCCGCGTGGTAGATTACGGCCCATTCCTTCTCCTAGAGAGGAAGCCTGAGTCTCAGCAGTGGGAACATTACAAGGCTGATTATTCTATGCTATGCTATATAATATGCCCTATATGGGGCAAAGGGCGTCCACAGTAATCCTCCATCGCGAACAGTTTTGAGCTTTAAGCTTCACCTCGCTCCACGTCATTCCGTTGCTCGCCAGTTCTCCCAACACGGTGCGACGCCAGGTTTGACGGGGACGGCCACGCTTTCTTTTTCCTTAAGGATTTCAGTTCAACGCTTGCTTGGGTATGTGATCGGAATCCCTTCGAAGCTTGTGACAGCAATCCACGACTGCTGAGTGGGCCACAAATACAGTTTTATTGGATGATGTGAAAAAAGATGACATGATCCGCCGACCCTAAATTGATTTAAGGGCAGTAGGACGATGATATTATTTTTCCCACGATTTGAATCTATTATTTGTAGGAATATGTTTAAACTTACCAAACTTACTTATTAACAAAGTTTTGTGAACTACATGTAACTTTATATTTAATTTTCCTGGAAGGAACGATATAATTAAGGTTATTGGAGGAAGCTCTATAGAGGCGTATTCATCATTATACGCTTGGTGTACGCCTGCTCACAGCTTAGATACAAAATTATGAATCTCTGTCGACAAAGCGGCAACGACACAACGCGACTCCAGCACGACATTGCTGCTTCGCGTTTATGAAGGTACGCGTCTGTGGCCTTAACATTCATAACTAACTTGATAAACATCTACACTATTATTATAAAAAAATTATGCGGTCGTAGGCCATAGCGTCGGCTGCCGGCTTAAAAGTTACCACCCACCAGACAAAGCCACGCCGCCAAGTGATCCGTCGTGTTCCGGCATGATGTCTGGTGAAGTCGTATGGTGGAAGATGGGTCTTAGCAGTTGTGTTGCGATGTATACTAGGACAAACAGCCCGAAGAATCGCCAAACTTAAGTGGCAGTGAGCAGGGCACATTGCTCGCAGAACAGATGGTCGATGGGGACGAAAGGTTCTGGAATGGCGACTACGTACCGGAAGACGCAGCGTTGGAAGGCCTCCCACAAGGTGGACCGATGACCTGGTGAGGGTCGCGGGAATCCGATGGATGCGAGACGCACAGGACCGGTCATTATGGCGACATTTGTGGGAGGTCTATGTCCAACAGTGGACGTCTTTCGGCTGAAATGATGATGATGATGTATACTAGGTATGATGTGCCAGCTGTTATTGTGTCGGACGTTTGGCACCCTGATGTGCAGTTTGCCGCTCTGAGAGATTTTAACGCCTGTCACTAAGACTGGCTTTTCCCGTACCAGAGGACCTGGTTGGTCCCCTGGGAGAGAAGTGCGAAACTTTGCAGTATCGATGGGCCTCTCCCAGTTGGTAAAGCAAGCGACAGGAGTGCCTGATGTAGTTGGTCATATTGCCAATTGTCTGACCTTCTGCTGACCGTCGATCCGGGCAGATGTATCGTAACAGTTTCCTCACTACTTTTAACTTCAGATCACTGTCTGGTGAAGTCTGTATCATCCTTCTCCCCACCTGACTGCGACTCACGTGGTGAACGGTGAATGTGGCGTTACAAGTCAGCAGATTGGGATGAGATGCGGCACTTCTTTGCATCTTACCTTTGGCAGCAGGTCGGCTTCTCTTCTGAAAATCCGTCGAGCTGTGCAGATGCTATATGTGTGATACGTCAAGCTATGGAATATTTCATCGCTTATCGCGACGTACCCATCGGTGGCTCAGCTCACCCATGGTTCAACGCCGATTATATTCAAGCTGAACAGCGTAAGCATTGGGCGTTTCTCGCCTGAGTTGACGCTCGTGACCACAAAGCTCCGGATTTGAGCTCAAAGAAGAGAGCCTTCAACCATTCTGCCAAGTCCTACAAAAAGGTACTAAGGCTCTGAAAGTACTGGTCCGATTGCTAAAATTTTTTCACCGATAAAAAACTGCTTTATTTCTGAGTGACATAGGGTATATTCTATATACGCGGGCGAAACCGAGGGCAAAAGCTAGTTACAAATAATCGTTATAATGTTAAATGGGTGTTTAGCCTTGATTAGTATGTTTGTTACTTCTTCCTGCTTGACTTAGCTGCACAGATTTGAATGAGAATTGGCGCTGAGTAGACCATGTTATGGAATACCACACATTTTTAACCCGGGAGTGTGTTCCCTTAGGAGAGTTTCAGTTAGTAGTAATATATTGTTCAATACACTCACTCGAAAATCCGCTCTTATCCCTACCGCTTTTAGGCACACAATTTACTTTTTTCGCACTAGTGCGAGAAAGTGCACGTGCCTGCCCCACTACAATTTTATTACATTAATCATATCAGGCTGGGTGCTAAGCGACCCCCACGGATCACGCGTCAACCCCCATTTATTTATGTCTTCGTTATTTCTTTTGATACGACGAGAAAATTTGTCACTGCAGCTCTCAGCTTCATAACACCCTCACCTACTGCTCACAGTGATAAACTTTCTTCGCTTGTATCAAAATGTACTATTATTTCGAATTTGAAAGTTCGTTTCGGTGTAAATGAAACTATTATGCAAGACCGGCACCGGATTGGACTGGCTTAAGTTTCATTGTACAGTTGAGCTTGTTTTAGACTGACGGTAAATCTTCAACGATTTTACGGTTTCTGTGAAGCTAGATCGTACTTGTATCATAATAAAGCAGACGAATTTACATATTACAGTCTTTATTGTTTGAAATTTCAAATTTAGTCTCCTTGGTTTCGGATTTTAGTGTGTTTCGTTTATTTTTCAGAGTCTTGGATTTGTCATATTATATCACAGTTTTCTTTGTTTTTTTGTCTTTTGAGTTAGAGCAATTGTTAAGTTTCAGGTATCGTATTTTATCATTTATTTTTGTACACACAAACACTTAAAAATGAAAAGAACAAAAGCAGATAGATAAGCACAAAGTTACTGCTTATTTCAGACCTGCAACAGGAGAGTTGGATGAGAGATGTAGACACTGTCTACAAATATGTTAGAAAATTTAAAATATACACATACATAATAATATCATGTTATATCACTCTTGTTATATCTCATGTCTTGTGTGTGTTGTTATGTCACGTTAGGTTACAAAATTTTTTATTAGTTAATTTTTGGCTCGTTTCAATTTTCTTACACAAAATCTTACTGCCTCGCCTTTTTTTCTATTTAGCTATGTTGTGGTCGACTATTAGTCAAACCGAATGCATCTGGATCAGTATTTTACACGGAGCGACTGCCTCCAGACCTCTGACCTCCACGTTCTATACAATATCTGGCTTCCACTACTCAGTAATTGAAAGAAAAGAAAAAGATTTTATTTACGACAAACATGGCATTTATCTTAAAAAATATAACATTATAACAAATCTATACAATAGAGTGAGTTATGCAACACATCCGCGCAAAACGGCCAGCGCTCTGCAAAATACTGGGGCTCATGTATTGAACAGAGCCACAGCACTGATTGGGTAACACGATACCCCTAAGCAAAACTGGCGTCAGATTTCCTGGCATCTAACCATCCGTGACGACTGTCAAGGTCTACAAATGCCAAGAATAAAAGCTTAACGTGTTTTTCGAGGTATGGAGGAATCTCGGGTATGTTAAGATGGTCACCCATCTAGAGACCGATCTCAACAACCGTTGCTTAACTTTACAGATCAACTACTGATCAAACTACGACCTCTAAAATTTCAAAATTCTTATACAATAGTCCAAAAAGGTCTATTCATTAAGGTTTTTTTTTTTAAATCCATATTTTCTTGGGCATATACTAACTTATTTGTTATTGGTGCGACACGTTTTCAGTCTATAAGAATCGTCATCATCTATAGTGACACCTTTTCTTGCAATATCATCGTTCACAAAGGCCATCTATCATTTGTTTGGTTTTTCCCATACCAGAAGTTTCTGCTAGCAGTTTTAAAAATTATCCCAAGTGAGCTATATATTTTCTGGGATAAAATATACTAAATTCCCATAGGCCAATACGAGCTCCATGGAGCTTTTTATGGTTTTTAGGTTAATATTGGACCTGTTTGAAATAAATGAGCATGACAGTTGAGAGTTTGCCATGCTCCACACATGTCCACGGTAAGCAATGGGTTGCTCGCCGTCCGACCGTCCGGTAACCGTCCGGACCAAGCCCAAGTCGTCGACGGCGCGTAGTGTTCCACGCGCGCCTCAAGGAATGTCAGCAGCCGTAAGGGGCCCAGCAGGGTCGAAGCCTTCTGGGACCAATGGTGATGCGAAAGAGATCCCTGGGGCCCTGGACAATGGCAAAGAAGGAACAGGAGTGGGTTTTTAGTCGGTGAAAGTCTGACACGCCCTCTCGCTCCGCCCAAGAGCGACGGATGTTATTAGATAGTTTTACCACCTAAAAAAAAAAACTTGTAGATACAAAAGTAATCTTGTTTTTGTATCCTGTTAATTTTATCGGAGCTCAAAGACGATACAGTTACCGTGTGTATCGATGCAATTTAAATGTACGGGTAGTTTCGAAATAATTGCATTCCGAGCTCGGCGATATTGACATTATACAGTGTGAGATTACAATCAACAAGAAATACAAGACAAACTCGAATTAAAGAAGAGAAGAAGCAAGAGTAGGTAGAAAGTAAATAAGCATCCAGTTGTAGTAAACAGATATTATGTTAAGTGCATTAAAGACTAGTAGCATTTCACATTTTAATACTGCGTTGCCTCTTAAAATATGATTAAAAAAAAAACAATTTATTTATTTATTTAAACTTCATGTACAGTAGTGGTACATAGGCGGACTTAATACAACAAGGCATTCAAGGCATACAATTGATTTAATTATAAAAAAAACAGGGCAAGTGCGAGTTGGACTCGCGCATTGAGTGTTCCGCACAAACTTACCTATGAAAAAGTTTGATTCCCGAATTGAGTTACGAAGATTTTTCCGAATTGTAAAAAAAGTTTTTTTTGACGTAAGTAACTACAAAATTTACAGTTTTCAGATTTTTTCCTATACTTGTTTTATGAGACCTTGCTTTATGCCAAATTTCAGTATTCTAGGACAACGGGAAGTACCCTATGAATTTTGATTCCCTTGAGAGTGTATGATGTATATTTTCTGCAACTTAAACGGCCGCTTTTTTTTTCGTTAATTTACAAGTTTGATTTTTTCACAGCTTCAATGGACCGCAGACTTGAGTATATGGTTTTAATTTCAACTCGATACCTTCACACGTTCCACAGACAGACAGACAGACGGACAACAAAGTGATATCACTTTGTTCCGTTCGTAGGGGTTCCGTTTTTTCCTTTTGAGGTACGGAACCCTAAAAAATACTAAAAACTAAAAGATAATTATAATTTCGACATTCAGTGGCTTTGATTTTGTTCTTTTGTCATATAACACCAACTTCCGAAATTAAAGTTATTTTGCAGTTTTTTATTTTTATATTTTTAGCTGTGATACCCCTTACCTAAAAAATAGTGTGTAAGTACTATTGTAACTTTGCCTAGAACCTTACGCTTGTCAGAAGTATTTACTTCTAGGCAAGCGTGCTCCATCGTCGGCCACATCGTCGCTTACCATCAGGTGAGATAGAGGTCAAACGTAAGCCTATCAATAATTTAAAAAAAACCTGGAGCATAATATCCTCTAAATTCACTTTATAGCCAGAGTACCGACGTCTCATGACAATTCCAATAAACCAAGACACGGTTAGGTTAAATTGTTTTATAACGAAGTTCCCGTGCCTAGCTTTCGGCTGCATTGTCAAATCAGATTGAAGGTAGCTAATAGCTAAAGTGCATCTCATGACAATTCGAATAACTTCACTAGGACCGCTAGGATTTTCTGAAAAGGAAACCCGTAGTCCTAGAACGCAAAGGGCAGCTGAAGGACACAGGTTTTAGTCAGTAAAAGTTTGATACGCTCACGTTTCACTCAGACCGGGAGAATCCATTGGATGATTTCCAAACTTGAAAAAAAAATGAAAATTCGAATAAATCCCTTTGGATTTCCATGTATGCTAAGCGTCTTTCGGTTAGCATACATGGTTTTATTCTTGATTTTCCATGCCTACCTTCCGGCTTCATTATCAGTTCAATGATTCTTTTTTCATCCGAACCATTCTAAAATATTATTCTTTTGTATCGTTATAGTTGCTTTTAACCATCTTAATCGAGATATCGATTATGAGCGAAGTTCTGACGTCTATCTATAGTCTTTTTATCAGGTCCACTTTAATAAGCGATTCTGTCTGAGTCCAGACGCTTGAATTCTCGAATCGGCGATCGACAAAATGACAGAGTTCTAAAAAACATGCAACCGAAATGAGAAAGCCAAATGCGAGTCAGACTCATGCGCAAAGTATTGCGAACGAATCAAATTTTTTATGATGACATTTAAAAACTACAGGCGTATTGTATGTTTTCATGTAGTCTATTAATTAAGAAATTACACTTCTGGACACATCTATTGGCCCACCTTGTATTTTCAGTTTCGTTTGGTCCTAGCTAAAATTTTATATTAGGTCGAGCAAAAAGTTTTTATGCAGTTTTGAACCTGGCACATTCACAATTTCATTCAATAGTCTTTTTTTGAATTTAGAACACAGAATTTAAAGAAACAAAAGACAATTTGGAGCCTATTTGTTGATATCAAACAATCGAATACAAGAAAACTTGGTTTTATTGGTTTACTTGGATTTAATTCTTGAAAAAGTGATTGATATCTTTGGTTTTGCAACAAACATTACTTATTCTTAACATTAAGGTGAGGTTCTATCAATAATCTATGGATACTTCACCTGAAGTCGCCGCCCAAGCTGTGGCACTTATTCAGGCCGGACACAGCCAAAGAAACGTGAGTGCTCAACTTAATTTAAGTCGATCTGCGGTCCGAAATGTTTATCGGAGGTACCTAGAGACTGGCGGCTTTGTTCGTCGCCAAAGAAGGCCACGATATCGGGTCACAACTGAAAGGCAGGATCGATTCATCGTGACGACCAGCTTGAGAAATCGTCACCTTACCTCCATTGAGATACAAAACCAACTTCGCGACTTCCACGGAGTATCTGTGAGCGCTCGAACTATTCGGAGAAGGTTAAAAGAACGCGATATGGTACCACACAAGCCAGCTAATGGGCCCAAACTAACGCGAGCCCACCGAACAGCGCGCCTTCATTTCGCACGCAGTCATTTAAATTGGACACAGCAAGATTGGAGCCGTGTACTCTTTTCTGATGAATCTAAAATTGTGTTACATGGCAATGATGGAAGGAAGAAGGTCTACCGACGTAAGGGAGAGCGTTTCGCACAATGCTGCTTTGAAGAGAGGGTTGCTTATGGCGGTGGCTCATGGACTGTCTGGGGCGGTATATCCGCGAGCGGCAAAACTCAACTTGAGGTTGTTACAGGACCACGGCTGCCAACATTAAATGCTGAAAGGTACATTCGTGAGTGCTTAGAACCTCACGTGATACCATACGCGGACTATGTGGGCCCAAATTTCCTTTTTATGCATGATAATGCAAGAGCCCATGCGGCCGGCATCGTCAGGGAATATCTTCGGGATGTGAACATCACAGTTATGGACTGGCCAGCCAGAAGCCCAGACATGAACCCCATTGAGCACATGTAGGACGAGCTAAAAAGACGTGTTAGGGCTCGTCAGCCAGTTGCCCAGACGATGCAGGAGTTGAAAACTGCCATAGAAGAGGAATGGGAGATGATCCCTCAAAATTTCATAGAGCGGTTGATAAACTCTATGTCTAATCGTATGAGAGCTGTGGTAGATGCCCATGGAGGCAACACGCGTTATTAAATTAAACCTTTATTTGATAAAACATGTTATTTATTCAAAAATCAATTGCCTTTAACAAGGCGCATATCCGACTTGTTAGGCGTAGCTCCATGTCGTATGGTATTCTGAATTCAAATTTAAAACAATACGATCGAAAAAGATGGTAAAATGTATCAGGTTTAAAACTGCATCAACAGTTTTTGTTCAATCTAGCAATCATATTTCGGTAGGGGCCATCGAAACCTAAACTCTAAGGTGGGCCAATAGATGTGTCCAGAAGTGTATTTTGGTTTCCTTTTTTCAATATTTTGAGCTTCATTTGATCAGTGTTTCACACGTCACTTGAACTGATTTTATTTTATGTATGTATTTTTGTATTAAAAATTTATTCAATTACGTTGTACGTCAGTGTTTGGGTGGCTGACGTTTATTATATTTTTATCAAATTTTAATTGAATCCGTATATGCGAAACAAATTAGCTGTAACAGACACACTTGCGGGTAATAAAAAATTACAAAAAACAGGTTATGGTCATTTGTTGAAAAACGTCTGCAGGTATGTTTTTTTGATAAATCTTTATGCTAAACTGTTGCACAAATTTTTAATGAATACATACATACATACCATTAATACCGGTGGCCAGGGCTCTTGAGAGAGGAATCTCCAAACAATACGCGCCGTGTCCTGCAGTACTGCTTTCTGGATCAAGCCCTTGATCCAACTGCCTAAGGAGAGCCTCCTTAGGTATTGGTTGAGGCTCTTGGCTATTAAGCTATTGATCGTCACGACTATCGGCACAATGACTGCTGCCCCCCTAGCCAAGTTGCAAACGATAAACGTGAACGCTTAGTAATCTCCAATAGATTTTCAACTTTATACCTAAGAGCATAAAGTTGAAAATCTATTAAAGACTACTGAGCGTTAGCGACCGGAACGAACGAAAACACTATGTAATCTTCAATAGATTTTCAACTTTATATATCCAATTACATAAAGTTGAAAATCTATTAAAGACTACTGAGAGTTTACGTTTATCGTTTGTGACTTGGCTAGGGGGGCTGTGTAGACTTCCCACATGTCGACAACCACGCGAGCCAAGTCAAAATACTTAGTTTGATTAACTTTTCCAGCTTCACGAGATCTCTTGTCATCATCGTCATCTCAACCCAAAAACCCCTCAAAAAAGTCTGTGATCCTTATGATCAGTTTCGAATTACATCATTTAATACATTTTGTCACCAATAAAATTGAATGATGCGCGGTATCTTCTCGTCCAACATACCACAGTGTCTCAAGACGAAAGTCTATGACCAGTGTGTGTTGCTAGTGATGACATATGGCTCCGAAATGTGGTCGCTCACAATGGGCCTTATCAGAAGGCTTAAAGTCACCCAAAGGGCAATGGAAAGGGCTATGCTCGGAGTTTCCTTACGTGATCGCATCAGGAATGAAGATATTAGCAGGAGAATCAAGGTTGTTGACATATCACGAAGAATTGCCAAACTTAAGTAACGCAGAACAGACGGTCGTTGGGGCCGAAAGGTTCTGGAGTGGCGACCGCGTACCGCAAGACGCAGCATTGGAAGGGCTCCTACAAGGTAGACCGATGACCTGGAAGGTCAAGGTGGACCGTTAATTGTGGCGACACTTGGGGGAGGCCTATGTCCAACAGTGGATGTCTTTCGGCTGAAATGATGATGATGATGGTGATGAAAATTTAATTCCTCACATAAAATCACAACAAAAATTATCGCACCAAACCGAATACTTATATTCGCATTGCAATTTATCATCTTCATACTCAGGAAGGTATGCAACAGTGAACGTGACATTTGAATCGATTTCTCGCTCGAAATCCGGTCAAGTGTTAACGTATATTACACGTCACTATAATTGGCTCGCGGTAATGAAGTTGTAGCGACGAAGCGTAGTGATGTGATTCGACTAACTGAATCGTCTAACTGTATCGTTTAGAGCTGAACGATTTTTAAATATGTTTGGAGTTGTAGGTTTTTCGCTTTTCATATTTTTTTTCTTATACTTTTACGGTATCACAAATATGAATAAGTACCTATTCGTAGGACACGTTTACTTTTTTTTGTTGCCCCATACTTGTCGAGAAATCATCTAATGACATTTCTCGCTCTATGGTGTAGTGAGAGGGCGTGTAGTATTTTACTTACCAAAACCACACCTATATTCCTTCAGTTGCCTTTTTCGTTGAATTTGCTTTCAAACGCGTAAACTTACATACACAAGACACCTAGACCCAGAACAACTATATGTAGGGCAAGTATTTGTTCCGTGCAGGAATTGAACCTGGAACACGCAGCGTAGCCGTCAATTACTCAACCACTACGCCAACAGTACTGTACTGAGCTGGCCTAACGCAATATAAAGTTTCATTTGAAAAATGAGACCAGCTTACACTGGTATTGTTAATAATTACGCGCAATTGAATGAAAAACTTGTTTCATAATCATGAAACAAAATTTTCTTGATACTTATTATAAAAATATATTTAATATAATCTTACATTGCCATGGTAAAATGTGTACCTAAAAATAATTATAACCTATTAGTATTTTCGTTAGCAAAAATATTCGAAAGTATAACACACAAAATAAAGTTTGAACAAAGCGGTAAATGTATCCAATATTATAATTGCCTATTTGTTTCCATACAAAAAATAAGTACAATATTTTACCCGTTCAATAACCGTAAATCGTACCCAGAACTAAATTATGTTTAAAATGCTTTAAACTCGATTCGAAGCTTAAATACCGCCCATAAATCCGCAACAAACCGTTACAATCTCATTAAATCGACTAACTATCAATGCACTCGATTCCGAAAACTCGATTAATCGACTATTTGGTCAGCACTAAAAATTATAGGTGGAATTAACTTCATTCGAGCAGGTGTTTCTGTCACTTTTGTACTTAAGTTTTCACTTCATTTTCAACTTAGTTACTTTGTATAAGTTTGTGATAATATGCAATATTGGAGTTCAGTGTTAATTAATTTTAGTTTTGGATTGTTTTCTGTTCCTTGTGTGGTAAAGGTTGATAATATGTTAACTTTTTAATAATCCACAAATTGGATTTTTGGATTCAGGAGACTTTAAAGACCATCAAAATAATTATGATTACTGGTTTAATGTATATGAAAGGAGAAACTTACTGACTGACATATCAACGCACAGCTGGGACCATATTTGGGACTAGGAGTGCGAAATTTGCAAAAGGTATCTTTTTATTATGAAGGTGAGCACTAAAAGAGGAGGAGGAGGAGAGGAGAGGAAACGGGAGCCCAAAGTTTGTATGGAAAACCTATTTTCACGCGGGGGAAGCCGCTGTCAGAAGCTAGTTTACTATGTTTACAGAACATTTTGATTTGCATTCTTCCAAGAAAATTGTTCACTTCATATTGTAAAACCTAAAGCTAGCAACCTCAGCTATTATATTCAGATTCACGTACTAAGATATTGTTTTAATTGTCAATTAACTCAAAATCTTACACGCCGTAGCTCAATGTTCAACATCGAACCTCCTTTTGATCTGCATTCTTCCAAGAAAATTGTTTACTTAATATTGTAAAACCTAAAGCTAGCAACCTCAGCTATATTCAGATTCACGTTCTAAGATATTGTTTTAATTGTCAATTAACTCAAAATCTTACACGCTGTAGCTCAACATCGAACCACCTTGTTCCCATTCAAATCTGTAGTTGACATCAACTCCCAAGTCGGATATTCGGTCTGGCTAGCACGATATTCCAAAGGTCTTGGTCATCCCGCATGTGAGATTAACCACGAATACACTGCGATAACAGCACAAACAGCGGTGATAAATCCATTCTTAGTTCCGTCCCGCTCCGCTCGCTTCGCTCCGCTAGCTCACGGTACAAGCTGTTAATTTCCGCTAGCTTGTATCGGCTGAGCGTGGCGTCGGCGGTATTATTACGCCTTCCCAGCAGTTTGCGACCTGTTACATAACATTTATTAGGTAGCTGTTACGATGGGAGGAGCGGTTTATAAAATATTAAAGTACATAATTTTCACCTTTTAACTCCTATGTAGGATATATCCGACAAACACTCTTGACGACTAAATATACCAACTCGTCAGCTGTTCTGTCACCTATGGGGATTGAAGAGCTAAACAAGATGGAGTAACCAGTCGCAAACAAAACAAAACGATTTTCGGGAAATATTTTGGTCGCGTCAGTAATTCGTTAAAACGGTTAAAATTTAATCAACAATGGATTAACATCATCACCAGCCTATTGGAACACGGTTGACTGTAGACCTCTTAAATAGCACGTGATTCATCTCAAATCTCTGCAGCTGTCATCCAAGCTTATAAATATTAGAAAGAAAAAAAAAAACAACCTTTATTTGAGATTCGCAAAGGACAAGCAACTGAATAAAATAAAAATGTTAACTAGTGCATAAACTAACATTGAAAACATGAACAAAAAACCAGTGCAGGGCCAAAAAGGCTCCTAGCTCAGCATAAATAAGAAAAATACCACAGTGCTGGTATTCTGATAGGGCCTGTGATGTCATGGACGCACTCAATATATAGGGTGACTGGCAATTAGTGTACGATACTTAAACATGTGATTGTGCTCATGATAACCAACAACTTTTACTATGGGAACAAACCTGAAATCGCGAAAAAAAATCAGCTGTTCAGTACATTTATGTTTGCCTAATGTCCTGAACAGCAGATATTTTTTTCGCGATTTCGGTTATGCTCCCATATTAAAAATTGTTTGTTGTCATGAGCACAATCACGTGTTTAAGTATCGTACACTAATTGCCAGTCACCCTATATAACAACACTAGCACTTTGCTAGCGAATTCTTTTGCGATAATGTTTTTACAAAAACTTAACTATACCACCGCCGCCCGAACCGCCGCCGGGATTCCGATCCCGATTTCCGGCCACCGTAGGCGCGGGCTTGCGGACGGCGAGCAATGGGTGGCTCGCCGTCCGATCGTCTGGTAACCGTCCGGACCGAGCCCAAGTCGTCGACAGCGCGTATTATTCCACGCGCGCCTCAGGGAGATGTCAGCAAATCGTAGGGGCCCAACAGGGTCGAAGCCTACTGGGGCCACGGGTAGTGTGAAAGTGAAACCCGGGGCCCTAGGACGAAGGCAAAGAAGGAACAGGAGTGGGTTTTTAGTCAGTAAAAGTCTGACACTATTTCCCGCTCCGCCCAAGATCGCGATTTGTCATAAGGTGATTTTCCCACCTAAAAAAAATATTTATATAACTAACAACCTCTACACTCGTTAAAAAATAAAAGGCCCGTTTTGACATTTGAGAAATACCCAAGAATGTAACTTGAAACGAAACTGAAAGAAACAATAAAATAATAATTAATTACATAAAGTGATTTAAAAAAAATATATACATTTTTTTGGCGTGTTAGATAATATGATGGAATCACAGACCTACAAAAAAAGGATGGAATATAATGCGAGTATGAATTTTTGCGCATATAAGTATTCGATTTGACAGATGTCAAAACGGTTTTTTACATTTTTAAAACCTAAGGTTAATAGATTCTCCCATACAAACTCTAACACCCCCTAAATCATTTTATGGGGTAGTTTTAAAAAACAAATGATGAAAGCCTTGAAAAACGAATTTCCCGCTTTTCACCTTCTTGAAAGTTGAATTATCAAAAACCCTTTTCTAATGCTCGCCTACATCATAAAATGAAGCCTTGTGCAAAATTTCACGTTCCTAGTTTCAGAAATATCGGCGTATATCAGTCAGTCAGTTTCTTCTTTTATATATAGCTTATATTGTAGATTTTACCTACGGGTACGTCTCGAGGGTCCAAAATCTGCATTCTGCGTAAGCTGGATCTCATTTCTGACTGTGCAGAAGCAAACAGTTGTTTTCAGACATTTAGTTTCGTTCGTCTATCTCACTTCCTTATTCCTTACGATGTTCATATAGCTCGTGAGCTGTGAGCAGCGATGCCGTTGCATCAAGAATTGAAGATATCAATACTGAATGCGTTGACCTCACTTAAAGTAACGTACCACAGTTACCTACTAAGTTAACGATCAGGAATAAATAAATAAAACGTTTGCAGTTTTAGCATCAAAAGGTGGCGTATGGCTAAATTGCTTTGGCTTATAACTTTACGAGCGTCTTTACTTTCTTTTTTTGAGTCTGATGGATGCGAAACGCACAGGACTGTTCATTGTGGCGACACTTGGGGGAGGCCTATGTCCAGCAGTGGACGTCTTTAGGCTGAAATGATGATGATGATGATGATAACTTTACTATTATACTAGCGACACACCTCAGCTTTGCACGGTTTGTCACGCAATAATCATGGCGGTAAGACCCCCTTTGAAGATGCTGGAGAGCTGTCACGGCTTTGTCAAATTCCTAATTGGACCGGTGAGTTTTTTTTTTAAATTAATATAAACCAGTGCCTGACTGCGATCCCACCTGATGGTAAGCAGTGATGCAATTATTGATGGTGAGGCGCTCTAGTTTATTAAGAGCCTATTCACTCTAGCCTTGAAGACACCTAAATTATAATCGGACGGGGAGACCGCAGCAGGCAAATTGTTCCAGTCCTTCGATTTACCTACGCGATATAAACAACGTGTTAAGCATATAGTGGAGGTGAGCCCCGCTTGGGCGAAGCAACGCCGTTTGCTCATGGAGGCAATCGATGGTGGTGACCTCTCACATCGGGGCCTGGTTCAGGCCATGGTCCGGAGCGCCTCCAACGCCGAAATCCAGATACCGTAGGCGCGGGCTTGTGGATGGCGAACAATAGGTAGCTCGTCGAGCGCCCATCTGGTAACCGTCCGGACTGAGCCCGAGTCGTCAACGGCATGTAGTGTTCCACGCACGGCTCAGAGATGTCAGCAAAACCATAGGCCAAGCCGGCCACGGCAGCTGAAAGAACAAGCGTGTAATTTTAGTCAGTAAAAATCTGACATACGCCTTCCCGCCGCGCCCTAGAGCGAGAGAAGTCATAAGATGATTTATCACCTCAAAAAATAAAGCTCGACTTGGGATGTCTCGGCTTTTCTCTAAGTATTATAATATGGACGTATTCTCATGAATCTGTCTATTGGTGATAATTGCATGAAAATTCGTTCGGTAGTTTTTGAGTTTAGCGCGGTCATACAGACAGATAGACGCGGTGGGAGACTTTGTTTTATAATATGTAAGGATACTAGTGACTGTTCCGTACCTCAAAAGGAAAAAAAACGGAACGCTTATAGCATCACTTTGTTGTCCGTCTGTCTGTCTATCTAACTGTCAAGACCCTTTATCTCGGGAATGCGTGGTGGTATCGAGTTGAATTTAAAACCATTATACTGAGGTAAAACTCGACTGGCCTATTGGTGTAGTGGTTAGTGGTCCTGACTACTATGCCGGAGGTCGTGGGTTCGATTCCCACCCAGGACAAATGTTTGTGTGATGAGCACGATCGATTGTTCTGGGTCTGGGTGTAATTTATCTATAGTATGTATGTATATATTTAGAAATATACAAGTATGTTTATCAGTTGTCTAGTACTCATAGTACAAGCTAGGCTAGATGGCGTTGTGTGATAGTTGTCAAAAAAAATATCTCACACTCTGATCTCTCTATGTCCTACGATTGCCGACCTACGTCATGTTGAAAATGAGGACGCAGTTGTGCTTCTGTAACCACTTCTTAAAGAGACTTCACGCAGCAATTGTGGCGTGCCCAAGATAGATCTTCCCTCCTCCATTAATCTTAACACGAATCGCTTCCCGCTCCTCTTATGTGAAACTAGGACCCTTATCTAACGTTCATAGGCCGCACTGGTTGGATATTGAGGAAATGACACAGATGTTTCGGATCACATGTAATTCTAGGTATGTACTCGGATCTTATGGTGCATCCAGTCGCTGACGTTATTATCGAGGCTTAGTGGGTCCGAAGTTCGGAAGACTATTGTATGGAGTTTGTTAGTAACGGATGGCCAGTAAGAAGGTTTTATGTGCTTAGCTTAGCTTGAGTTTAGTAGTTTGTGTTTTCACTTGGTCACACATTATTTTTAACCGACTTCAAAAAGAAGGACGTTCTAATGTTCGGCTGTATGTATTTTTTTTATATTTGTTAACCGATTTCTCGGTCAATTGTAGACTGATTTTAGAAATTATTTTTTTGATTGAAAGATTATACTTTCGAGTTGGTCCCATAGAAATATTGTTATAATCTGATGATGAACTTCGAAGATATGGAATGGAACTCCTCGTAGGATTACAGCAGAACTGTCGTAACAAGTAAGATTGCTTTGTTTATACGTATACGCGATGACTTTAAGTTTGACTGAGGGGTACTTTTTAGTTATGGTACCGCAACTAAAAAGTGTAAAATAAAAAAATTTTTACAAAAAAAAAAAAACAACCGACTTAAATGAAAAAAAAAAGTGCAAAATAACTT
Organism: Mythimna impura; assembly: GCA_905147345.3. Lineage (NCBI taxonomy): Eukaryota > Metazoa > Arthropoda > Insecta > Lepidoptera > Noctuidae > Mythimna > Mythimna impura. The sequence goes on along the minus strand of LR990347.1, from coordinate 8,390,717 downwards.
TAATTTCGGAAGTTGGTGTTTCTATAATAGTAATAATAATAGAAATTAAAGTTATTTTGCACTGTTTAGTGTTTCTTTTTTTACATTGAAGTCGGTTGAATTTTTTTTGTAAATTTTTTTTTGGTTTACGAATTAGCTTTTACATATGGTGGTTTAAAGAGTAATATGAATGATTTGATTGAGTTTAGTTAGAGACATGAAAGACAACGTTTTTTTCTTTGAAGATTGTCAAATAACTTCGCCCGCTCTGGGTGGAACGACCAGGAGTGTCAGATTTTTACTGACTAAAAGTTACCCGTGTTCTTTCAGTTGCCCTTTGTGTTTCAGGGCCCCGATGACTGTTTCGTTCAATCTCGCAGCTTGAAGGGCAACTTTGAGTATTTTTAGGGTTCCGTACCTCAAAAGGAAAAAACGGAACCCTTATAGGATCACTTTGTTGTCCGTCTGTCTAGACCCTTTATCTTGGGAACGTGTGGTGGTATCGAGTTGAAATTAAAACCATATACTCAAGTTTCAGTCCCTTGAAGTTGTGAAAAAATCAAACTTCTAAGTTAACGAAAAAAAAAGATACAGCCATTTATGTCGCAAAAAACGTATATTTCGACACTCTCAAGGGAATCAAAATTCATAGGGTAGCCTGTTAGCCTAGAATCTTGAAATTTGGCATGAAGCAAGATATCATAGCACAAGTATAGGAAAAAATCTGAAAACTGTTGTTACGTCACAAAAAAAAACTTTTTAATGGTTCGGAAAAGTCTTCGTAAGTCAATTCAAGAATTGAACTGTTTTCATAGGTAAGTTTGAATGGAACCCTCAGTGCGCGAGTCCGACTCGCACTTGCCCGGTTTTTTAGAGGTAATACGTTTAAAGAAGTTTCGCTTTCTTATCTTTATCTCAGTCTCAATCAATCGAATCAAGAGATTAGATTGCGCTTTTAGTGTTCTGAAATCTTATTGAAACTTTACTGTCCTGACCTAGGAGGTACATTTAAACCATACTTACTTATTATACCTGCACTTTATTTGGGTTGTGAAATCGTCAGATATCTTATCTTATCCACCATGTACCGGTGGTGCATCGCCGTACGCCTGGTAGTATAATGATTGAACGGGCTTGGCGGAATTAGGCTATGCAATTCCGACGCACACTCCCGATATAATACCGGTAGAAAACCGACAGGCTAGCCAATTTGAAGTCGATGCTGAAGACTTAGAAGCCTCGACTCGACGTTGCAGTGATTTGGATGAAACTTGACACACGAGCAGTCCATGTCTTGAATTGAGACATTGGGTACTTTTATCCCGCTTGAGAGGAGGCCTGAGTCCCAGCAGTGGTAACATTATAAGACTGATTTATGCTTATGCTATGTTCCCCTGGGATCGGCCACCGTAGGCGCGGGCTTGCAGACGGCGAGCAATGGGTATACACCCTCGTGCTCAGCCCAAGAGCGGAGGATAACATGGATAATTTTCCCACCGGAAAAATACCCCTGGGATAATTTTGTTCCACCTACACATAGTAGGTCCGTGAGATCATCGGAAAACCTAAAATTAAGTATTCGCACGCATTCCACTTCCTTCGTTACAAATCTTTCACAATTCAAGCTGCTCGTTTGTGGAATGCGTTACCCATAGAAATAAGACGTGCGCAAAAGCTACCAACGTTTAAAAAAATGGTGAAGGAGCATTACCTTTCACTTTGATTTTTTCTTCTCCTGGCTCAATTATATCATCATCATCATTTCAGCCGAAAGACGTCCACTGCTGGACATAGGCCTCCCCCAAGTGTCGCCACAATAAACTGTCCTGTGCGTCTCGCATCCATTGGACTCCTGCAACCTTTACCAAGTCATCAGTCCACCTTGTAGGAGGCCTTCCAACGCTACGTCTTCTGGTACGTGGTCGTCATTCCAGAACCTTTCGGCTCCAATAGCCATCCGTTCTGCGAGCAATGTGCCCTGCCCATTGCCAATTAAGTTTGGCGATTCTTCGTGCTATGTCGGTAACCTTGGTTCTCCTTCGGATATCTTCATTCCTGATTCGATCACGCAAGGAAACTCCGAACATAGCCTTTTCCATTGCCCTTTGGGTGACTTTAAGTCTTCTGATGAGGCCTATTGTAAGCGACCACGTTTCGGAGCCATATGTCATCACTGACAACACGCACTGGTCATAGACTTTCGTCTTGAGACACTGTGGTATATTGCTCAATTATATATTTGATATTTATTAGTATATTTTCTTTTGTATTGTATGTTTGTATTTGCGTTATTTTATCTTATTAGTATTATTTCTGATGTTGTACACTAACAGCCCTAAATCTATCTCCTTTCTTTCAGTCCATCCAAGGTTGTTTGTAAGAAATTGCCCTGTGCGATAAGACCGCCCATTGTACACTTATTTTTGTGTACATTAAACAATATATAATAAGTACCTCGCGGACGAATACGCAGGCTAAAACTAGTACAATATAATATATAGATTACATAATCTCACAATTGACTTTTGTAGAAAAAGGACTAGACTAACTGAACACATTACTGTATTTCCACTGTATCTGGAAACTTGTTATCTTTGTGATATTTGAATAGTACCAACTACGGGTGCCTTTTCAACCTATTCTCTGAAAGGTTTCATCCCAGACATTCATGACACATATAGCAGTCTTTCTTAAGATTTTTGCGTACATATAGGCCTAAGTAAATATTGTAACTAAAATAAAGTACCTACCCGAGCTTCGACTCAAACCTTTTTTCAAGAATTCTTAAATTACATCATGGCTGCAAATTTGCCAAAAGTCATAGTAATTCTGTCTGTGATAATTCATTACCAGAGATTTTTTTTTTTAGGTGGGAAAATCATCTTATGACAAATCCCGCTCTTGGGCGGAGCAAGAAAGAGATATATACCAGATATCGGAATTTGGTAGAGTTATTCATGTACTTGCATGTGGCCAACAATATTACAACTTAATAATAATAATAAAAACCTCAGAGATAGATATGACAAATAAAACAAAGATAATTAAAAAAAATATATTTTTTAGTATTTTTCATTGAAAAAGATTTCTTTACGTCAACTGAGGTGAGGCTAAAAAATTTAAACGCTTCTTTCTCCTCGTCATTAATGCAGGAAGAAATTTTTTCTGCTTTATTTCTGATAGTGTCATAAAAAAATGCTGTTCTTTAAAATTAATCTCGGAATTTGAGGCATAATTATCCACTTTATTCTTTCGCTAAATGGAATCGGTGTAAGTAATTAAATAACTCTACCTAATTCCAACCTCTATTCATTACTCACAAGAGGTACTACTTTCAGGAGGTGTGTTTATATTATTATCATCATGGTTGGGTCAAAGTATTTTCGTTCTTAAATTTATTATTTTACCATGACTCATAATCCATTGGTAAGTCATCCTCAACCATCTGGGTTGAGGAGGAGTGGCAGGCGGTCGCCTCCTTCTGCGAAGCAGTAATGTTAGCAAAGGAGGAGGCCACACGTGCACGCGTGAGGTCGCGGCCCTCACGCCCTAACTGCCGGGATCCCGATCCCGATTTCCGGCCACCGTAGGTGCGGGCTTGCGGACGGCGAGCAATGGGCAGCTCGCCGTTCGACCGTCCGGTAACCGTCCGGATCGAGCCCAAGTCGTCGCAATCGCGTACTGTTCCACGGCGCCTCAAGGAGATGTCAGCAAACCGTAGGGGCTCAGCAGGGTCGAAGCCTACTGGGGCCAAGCGTCTGCTTATGAAAGGAAGACTCGGCCCTGGTATGAAAGGCAACGAAGGAACAGGTGTGGGTTTTTAGTCAGTAAAAGTCTGACACACCCTTTCGCTCCGCCCAAGGGGGTGAAATGTCATTGGATGATTTTTCCCACCGAAAAAAAAAGCAGACGGTAATTGTATTAATAGATAGTAGTCTGTAGAATCAATAACGTGCTTCATCTACTTCCAGACTTAATGGGTCGTATAATTTAGGCCATCTATTTTTTTATACCGTTGATCACAGTAGGTACATCAAATTATGTTCACCCGTGTCATGTGATCAGCCTTGTTCTTACGAAAACCCACACATACAAGTCTGACAGTATCACAGAGTATGTCAGACGTCAGAACTTACGTACTTAACCTTGTTTCATAAACACAAAATATGACGCTTTGTTACAAACTCGCAAATAACAAGATCATTTTGTGAATTTAATTGTAAAAGGAAAATGTATAATGGAGGAAGAATGAATGTTGAAGTTAATGAAAATTGTAGACTTGAGTTTATTTTATTTGTTTTTGTTAAATGCTTTTTAGAAGCAGTTGGAAGGGGAGTAAAAAGTATCGTATTATGTAGTAACAGGAATATAGATGCTAAAGAGGCAAATTCTATGTAAAATACTGACATTCGCTAGCACGCCGCTAAACTAGAAGCCAACCCCAAAATAGTTTGAAAAAAGGCAGCAAAATGCTCTGGGTGAAGCGAAAAAAAATGTCAGACTTTTACTGACTAAAACCCACTTACGTTCCTTCAGTCGCCCTTTGCGTTCCAGGCCCTTGGTGAATTTTTCGAACAATGCCGCTCTAACGGCAAAACACGTAGGTATTGAGTAGTATTGTGAAAACAAAATTAGCTATAGGTACGCAGGAGTCAAATTTTTTCTCTGCACCGCCTACAAAACAACTCGCTTTAATTTTCATCCATAAACTAAATGTTGAAAGATTTATGGCCTATTTATATTTTTGAGCTAGATTATCAAACCAAATTCCAACAGCAGCAGCAGTCGGCCTACCGCGTATATCGAAGGACTGGAACAATTTGCCTGCTGCGGTCTTTCCTTCGGATTATAATTTTATTTAGGTGTCTTAAAGGCTAGACTGAATAGGCTCTTAATAAACTAGTGCGCTTTACTATCAATGATTACAAAAAAATACTTCTCCCCTTCACGGGTGAAGTGAGAAGGCGTGTTACATTTTCACCGATTGAAACTCACCAGTGTCCTTCAGTTGCTCTCTGCGTTCTAGGGTTATGGTTAACTCTCTTGAACATCCCGCAACCCAAGATTTATAGTCTCATCAAAAACATCTAATCTGAAACTTATCGAAGAATAAAACAAAAGAATAAGAAAAACCATAGAGCAGTGATAAAAAAGAACACAAATTGTCAATCTAGAGCAATCACGATTCATCTTGAATATCTCGATTCGCTATCGAATAGAGTCGATCTATCCGTCGTTTAAATCAATCGATACTCGATTCCAGCCATTAATATCGTTTCCTACCATTTTTCCGCCTGTTCCAATATTTACCTAGTTCCATTAATGTTCCCTTTTTAGATTTAACGTTCTCTTTGTGTGGTATTATAGTTATTTTAGAAGTTTTGTGTTTATTTTGATTTTATCTTTGTGGCCGTGTGTTTTTTTGTTCATTTACTGATATTTGTTATTACATCTTTTATATATTTTCTCATCTTTGAATTATATTATATTATCTTTGAGTGACAGGACAGAATGGAAGAAAAAAACGTGTTGTGCCGACCCCAAATAAAACGGGACAAGGGCAGGAAGATAATTATATATTTTCTCATCTTTCTTCACAGGTTCGTAATAATTTTTAACCGACTTCAAAAAGGAGGAGGTTATATGTTCGGTTGAATGTATGTTTTTTTTTTATGTATGTTCACCGATTTCTCGGTCAATTGTGGACCAATTTTGAAAATTTTTTTTTTGATTGAAAGGTTATGCTTCCAAGTTGGTCCCATAGAAATATTGTTATGATCTGATCATGAACTTCGTAGAAATGGAACAGAACTCCTCATGGGATCACAGCAAAACTGTCGTAACAAGTAAAATTGCTTTGTATAGACGTGTAGTCGATGACTGACTGAAAGAAGAGGGGTAATATATCGAACTGATCTGATGATGAAGCCTGAAATTAGGCACCGGAACTCTGTAATAAATTAATTTAATCTAACCGTGTTTGGTATTATTAGAATTGTCATAAGATGCACTCTGGCTATAAGGTATTTAAGTATGGCTGAGGGGTACTTTTTAGTGGTGGTACAATAACTAAAAAGTGAAAAATAAAAAACTTTTTACAAAAAAAATACAACCGACTTCAATGTAAAAAAACACTGAAAAGTGCAAAATAACTTTAATTTCGGAAGTCGGTGTTAAATAACGAGAGAGACAAAACTATTATAGAAACACCGACTTCCGAAATTAAAGTTATTTTGCACTTTTCAGTGTTTTTTTACATTGAAGTCGGTTGTATTTTTTTTGTAAAAAGTTTTTTATATGTTTACTGTTCATTATAATGTAAAACACGAAGTATAATGGAAGGTTAATCACACACATTTTCGGGATCAAGAACAACTTATCATAAAAGTTGATAATAGTATCGCTTTTCCCTTTGTCTTTTTTTCTCAGTACTAGAAAAAATTACAATCACATTAATATTATTATGAAAGCGAAAGTTTGTATGAATGAAAGTATGTGTGGCACAGCTGAACGGCTTTTGATGAAACTTTACAAAAATATATCTTATATGATAGACCAGAATCACGTATACCACATGTGTGTAGCACGAATTTTTATTCGGTTTTACACTAAAAGGCGCATTATATAAACGAAAAACATATACCATGTATACTAGTAGGCTATAATTGATAATGGGGAGAAGTATCACGCTGGCAAAGATACCACTAGAAACTAACTTTTATAATTGTAGAAATAATATCTTTTTATTACAAATCATTTAATCAATACAATTAGCTTCGTAATTAAAACCGTATACATAATTATATGCAGTGGCGGTACCTTCATACAAGCAGAAAAGCCAGGCATGCCTTACTAAAATGCTGGATAGAGAATCAATATCAAACCCGAACTATTTAAAAGTTCGCGCGCTTTAATTCTTATCAAAATAACACAAAGTGTAAACCTATGCCACACTACTACACAGTGCACGCAGAGTTTCGCATTTGCAGCATCTACGCATGAGAGAGAGCTATATCTATCTCGCTTACACGTACCGGCTTTTATCGGGCTTTCAAATACTATCTCTGTCACTTTTGCACTTATAGCGATGTGCCGTATAACGAGTTAGGACCTTTTGCGTCTACAAATCGATCAGTATGGAAGATTTAAGCCGGGCATTCGTATGAAGTTGCTCGCGTATGCGTGACCTTCCACTCAAGCATTTGCTTGTGTGGAAAAAGTTTTTTGTATGTTTTTTTTAGATTTTCTCAGTGATACAATTGTTTTGGTGACTTACCTACAACAATGGAGGTAATTGTACCTTGTGAGGATTTAAAATGCGTTCTAGTTTTGATTGGCGAAGATAAGGTAAATTCTTTAAACTTTGCTTAGAAAAATCAGTTAATTTCTTCATTAAAACCGACGCCTAATCTGTGTATTTCTCAGACTAGTAAATCGCATAAACGAAAATTTAATAGATCAGTGTATAAAACTAGTTGGCTGTTCGCACACTAATAAGTTGTATTGCTGGTGCTGCATATTTTTTTCGAATGAAGATTCCGTTTGGAATACATCTGGTTATAATGATTTAAATAACATATCTGGCGCCATTAAAAGGCACGCAAATTCCCATAAACACCTGTGTGCAATGGTTTCTTTCGGTAAATTTGGTAAACAACGAATTGAGACATCTATATCACGCCAGTTATCTGAGGAAATTTCAAAATATAACACGCGCGTTGATAACAACCGTAGTGTATTTCAAAGATTAGTCGATATTGTTTGTCATTTAGCACAACAGGAACTTCCTTTAAGAGGAAATGATGAGTCCAAAACTTCATTAAATAAAGGCAATTTTTTTGAACTGGTCTCGTTAATTTCAAAATACGATGTCGTTTTAGAAAAGCATATGCAAACCGGGGCCGAGTTATTTATCTAACAAAATTCAAAACGATATTATTCATTCCGTAGCCGATGTGATGCAAACTTGCATCGATTACGAAGATAGGCAAACAAAATTTGTTTCAATTATTATTGACGAAACCCCCGATGTTAGTCGTAGAGAACAACTGTGCTTGATTCTCAGATATAATTATAAAAATGAAATTCATGACTGTTTTTTGGGCTTTTAATTTATTGTACCTAATCAGTAGTTTATGAGAAAATTGCGATGATACATAATTACGTAGGTACCTACATACTCAGTCGAAAACTGAACTTTCTTTTTTTGAAATCGGTTAAAATTTTATTGGGCTTGCCTTATTTTGAAACCCTAGGCACGCCACTGATTATATGACAGCCAAATGTAACATATAAATATCAGAGCATAATATTGAATTCCAAGAAGAAAATAATAAGCGTTTTGTAAACGTCGAGTTGTTATACATATTTGCTAAACCAAAATTGTTTTTTGAGTCAATGACCTGTGTGGTTTTCCGTACGTAACGATGTCGGCTTTTCGTTTTGTATTTTGTAAGAAGTAGGCATAATTAAGGAGAAACTGTGTGAAGAAGTGTTGTATTATATAATGAGTAGTCACAAGAACCCAAAGGGCAATGGAAAGGTCTATGCTCGGAGTTTCCTTGCGTGATCGAATCAGAAATGAAGATATCCGCAGGAGAAGCAAGGTTGCCGACATAGGACGAAAAATCGCCAAACTTAAGTGGCAATGGGCAGGGCACATTGCTCGCAAAACAGATGGCCATTGGGGCCTAAAGGTTCTGGAGTCGCGACCGCGTACCGGAAGACGCAGTGTTGGAAGGCCCCCAACAACCCCTACAAGGTGGACCGATAACCTGGTGAAGGTTGCGGAAATCCGATCGATGCGAGACGCACAGAACCGTTCATTGTGGCGACATTTGGGGAGGCCTATGTCCAGCAGTGGACGTCTATCGGCTGAAATGATGATAATGATGATGATGAGTCACAAGAGGTGACTGCTATTCATTAGGTCAATGTCCTTGACTTTGACTTTCAAAACGCATTTGATAGAGTCGACGATGACGTCCAATAATCAAAGCTCAGTGCGATTCATAATATAAGGGTTGCTTTAGGACTTCTATGGTTTCTCGCAGATATTTACGAGATCGACAGCAATTTTTGGGACTGACTGTACGATTCCCTTTTGTATCACACTTGTTAAGGACCTCACGGCGTCCTTACCTACCGCATGACGCAGGTCCTCACCGGACATGGTAAGTTCGGGAGGTTCCTGCACCGGATTCGTGCAGAAGAGACGCCCGGGTGCCACCGTTGTGTGGACCGCCCGGAGGACACGGTGGAGCATACGGTAGAGGTGTGCCCCGCTTGGGCAGAGCACCGCCGTGTCCTCGTGGGGGCGATCGGCGGCAGCGATCTCTCGCGCCGGGCCTTGGTACAGGCCATGGTCCGGAGCGAGGAGGAGTGGCAGGCGGTTGCCTCCTTCTGCGAAGCAGTAATGCTAGCAAAGGAGGCGGCCCATCGCGTGAGGCAATGGAACTCACGCCCCAACCGCCGCCGGGATTCCGATCCCGATTTCCGGCCACCGTAGGCGCGAGCTTGCGGACGGCGAGCAATGGGTGCCTCGCCGTCCGATCATCCGGTAACTGTCCGGACCGAGCCCAAGTCGTCGACGGCGCGTAGTGTTCCACGCGCGCCTCAAGGAGATGTCAGCAACCGTAGGGGCCCAGCAGGGTCGAGGCCTACTGGGGCCATGGGTGATGCGAAAGTGACCCCCGGGGCCCTGGAAAAAATGGCAAAGAAGGAACAGGAGTGTGTTTTTAGTCAGTAAAAGTCTGACACTATCTCCCGCCCCGCCCAAGAGCGGGGGATGTCATTAGATGGTTTTCCCACCCGAAAAAAAGAAAAAAAAAACTTGTTAAGGAGTAAATGAAGGATCAATGCTTATTTCTCTTTTTTTGAGGTGACACAGGAGGTAGATCATTAACCTAATGATCTACCTCATGTGTTTAAAAATGACAAATGCCTCATATATGCGGTTGACATTTTCTAAAAAATAGAATTTATGATTGATTTTTGGCTCTGCAAGCTGGTAAAAATTCAGTGTATGAATAGTGTAGATCTAATAACCAAATGGGTTTTAATACCTCAAATGACTTTTAGTCGAATGCACCGCCCACTATACGAGTACTTCATATACAATCAATTTATCTACGAGAACTGATGCTATGAAAGACTTGGGAGTCTTATTCGACCAAAAACTCACCATTGACAATCATATATTAAAACTACCACCGAGGATTCATTTAGGTGGCTAGGTATTGTTTTAAGAAACTGTCGTGATTTTCACATTCTGCTTGTCATCAAACTTGTTTTTGGGGCGATAGCAAGCTTGAGTACAATGCGTGCATTTTGAATAACTATTCACGATGAAAAAGTGCAAAAAGCATTCTTTAGGAATCTCTATAAACGTTTTTATGGCTATTACGTCTTTTTATATCCCACAAAATTCCTGCTGGGTTGCTTGGATTTCAATGTAATAGGAACTGGACGGTCACGCGACCAAATTATTGTGGCATTTAAAATACTTAGGGCAATAGAGGCGCCTAACTTACAAAATCTTTTCTGTTACTTGTATGCACTAAATAACTATAGATAGATAGATAGATATATTCTTTATTGTACACTAAAAATAAAAATTGTATTAGGAACATAAAATTAATAGGGTGTCAGCGGTCTTATCGCTAAAAGCGATTTTTTACAGACAACCTTTGGATGGATTTGACAGAGAAGGAGAAAAAAGATACGCAGTTAGTTCGTGGTATGTCATAATTGTAGCAGGAAACACCGGCTCCTGGCAGTTCCAATGTGTCGTTCAGTTGTGGACTCCAAATCACACATAGCTCAGACACTCTCTGTGCTTAAAGCTCTTCTAGACAAAAACACAGATTTTGATATGTTTGCGGAAGAATGAAAGACGATAATGTCAGAATGTATGAAATTTTGTGACAGGAATTTATGTGTTATGTTAATGAAAAACGTACTAAATCCAAAGGATATTGTTAATTGTCGATTTCTTTTCTATTAATATTTACTAAATAATTGTATTCATGTTAAAATACATAAAATTAAGTACGATCATTAATGTTACCGGCTTAAAATTAAACTGTGACATTATATAAAGTACCAATATAATTCATTAAAATAAACTTGATGATAAATATACATTACAAGTCAAACAAGGTTTTTTTAATAACATAATAACAAAAAAATATTCCCATAATGAATGTTTGAGGAATTAAAAATATGGTCTGAATACATTAAGAAAATCCAATTACGCACCAAATATTTAAGGAAGTAATAAACTTAACTCCTAGAAAAACAGGAACAAGAAAATCATAACGGTAGCCAAATCAAATATTTCTATCGTTCCACTAAATCCGCTTCCAAAGTCGGCGTCCGTCTTCTTTTCAACTTTTATTTCCTACCTGTTTCTGTGGGGACAAGACTATTGGGGGACAGTGCAAGTTGTAAACTTTAGGCATTTCCTCTGTGAGCGAGGGTATCGCGACGATATAATCGCCCTGCCACCTCATTCTATAACAACTTTATGAACGTGTCTATAACGCGATACTATCGCGGCGATGTCAACGCATCGCTGCGCGTGATTTTTCACTCGCTTGTAGAGCTGGCACCTTTGTAGTAGAAGGTTGAATCTTTACAGTTATGTGATGATGTAAACGTCAAATGTGATGGCGATAACCGTCGATGAGTGACGATCGAACATTCAAAATTCAGTTTTGTGCTGAAAGATGAATACCTACCGATAGGGTTTGATTTGGAAGCATTTGGAATTTTGTTGCAGATTAGGTATAAGTTTGATTGGGATGCATTTTCATTAAAACGGAGCTGGATGAAGTGGAGCGGAGAGGAGCAGTGAAAAGTGGCAAGTTTTACAAGGGAAACGGAGTGAGGCGGAATGGAGTTAAGCTACCCTCTGATTTGTGCCCTTCGCTCGGCACCACAGCCTTCTCGACGTGTGATGTTTTATTTGAAAGTCCTCTCAGCTTCACTCCACTTTACTAAAACTGTTTTCACTGATACAGAGTGAACATTTCGAGCACTGTGATTGTCCGATTCACGGTCCGCTCCTGTCCACTCCGTCCAGCACCGCTCGCATAAAAGCCTTAACTGTACAGCAATGGATAATGTCATGTCAAACTCAGAGTATGGAATCACCGCGCCGGAATACAAAGTGCGCCGAACAATAAGTCAGAATTTTTACAGCTCGTCATTGCTTACGAATAAACAAAACACTCACTGAAACGTTTGCTAATAAACATGGTAAGTTTTCAATACCAATTTTAGCAGAAGTTGCCAGTACAGATCACATATATCATAATCATAACTGTCTCATGATCACTGAGCAAGAAGTCCTGTTAGGTTTTTTTTTTATTAGAAACTGCCCGGAGTTTGGAATTAGTGAAGTGACGATGTGTAAAACGTGTGATGAATGCCGTTAGTCTTGCGTCTGATCTCTCCCCGGTCGTATCGGATTGCTATCCCGTCGGATGAGGAAAAAGACATAGACAGTCTGCTTGTGTTTGTACACACACTTGAGCACTATAATATTTTCTAGGTACTTGACTAATCTAAGCTGAAATTTAATCGAGATTCGGTCGAGGGATTATACGGTAATATTACATTTTACAGAGACAAGAGATTAAATTCCTAAGTAATAAATTTTAATTGCTAAATTTGTTTCTCCTCTGTCTTTCTATATTTGATGCGTCATCAAGACAACAGTCTTTTATTACTTTTGCATAAAAAAACAATTTATCACCCTATCACTTGTGCCAAACTCAACGAAACATTGCGATCAAGAAGTTTAAAATCCCTTTGTGGAAACATCAATCTTGCTTTACATCGAGTTTACACCCGTTTTGTATTTATCTTATTCGGCACGAAAAACAATTTGTTAGGACCCATGCATTTTGAATGGGACATTAAAGGCTAGTATTTTTTTTTAATTTATTTTTTTTTTCGGTGGGAAAATCATCTTATGACATCCCCCGCTCTTGGGCGAGGCGGGAGATAGTGTCAGACTTTTACTGACTAAAAACCCACTCCTGTTCCCTCGCTGCCCTCGTGGAAGAAACTACTTCCAAATTGCTGGAAAACATATTAGCATAATCAGCCGTTTAGTGTTCCCACTGCTGGGACTTGGTCCTCCTCTCTCTTGGAGAGGAAATGGGCCGTAATCCACCACATGGGCCCAGTGCGGATTGGTGAATGTCACATATCTTCACGTAAGACATGCCGGTTTCCTCCCGATGTATTCCTTCATCGTTTTGAGAGTAGTGGTGATGAAATAAATTACACAAAGTAATGCGCCTGGCTGGGTTTGAACCCGCGACCTACAATTCGTAAGTCGGGGCCGTTACTACTCGGCCACCACTGCTCTCCACCGTGGAAAACATATTACACGGTGGTATCTAACTGCAAGGCCTCTCACAATACTGATAAATGCTTGCACTAACTATACAGGTCCACCTTTTGTGTGGTTCCTTCCTCAAAAACCATCTCAGACTCTACATTGTCCTCATACGATTTTATCATTTATTTATATAATGCTTTATGCACACAAAAGTACAGAGGCGGACTTAATGGCTTAGGCATTTTCTACCATTCAACCTTTGGGTGATGCAGAAATAAGTAGTAGTAGGTGCAATAAAAGAGAAAGAAAAAGGCGAATACAGGAATATATTTACTAATAGACCATAGAATAGATATACTAATGAACCATAGAATAAATATAATACAAATATACAATATATACCCAAATTAACTACTCAAACACTACATACATACACTAAAATACTTAAACAATTGGTCCAAATCAACAATAGGAAAACATTAACGCTGTGATGATACTACTGCCAAGTTTTTACAAATTAGCTTGTGAACTTTGGTTTTGAATGATAATCGGTTTATTGCAATCCTGATTTCCTGAGGGAGTGCATTCCACAGAGAAATAGCTTGAATAAAGAAGGAATAGTGAAGAAAGTCAGTACGATGAGTGGGACAATAGAGAAGACGGTTATGAGATGAGCACAGATTTCTATTGTGGTTGGCGTAAATGTATTGAAAGTGAGGGGCTAAATAACTAGGGGAATTAGGAGAATCAAGAAATGAAAATAAGGTGGTGAGCGCCCTTTGCTCTCTGCGTTGACGTATGGGTAACCACTTTAGAAGCGACCGATGCGCTGAAACATGATCATATTTACATGTTTACTGCATGGACTTTAAAAGAAACTTTGACTACTGATTTCTGTGTTTCTTCTCAGGGTAATACTGGGCTCGTCTAGTTCAAATAGTGTACACAAAAACAAAGTTTTATTTATGAGATCATAATTTCAGTCAAAAAACGCCTACTGCTGGACATAGGTCTCCCCCAAGTGTCGCTACAACGACCTGACTTTGTGTCTCGTATCCATTGGACTCCCGCGACCCTCACCTGCGTTTTCCGGTATTCGGTTACCACTCGTTCTCCACTTTCGGCCCCATCAACCATCCAATCTGCGACCAATATAATGTCCCCCATTGCACTGCCATTTAAGTTTGACGATTCTTCGTGCTATATCGGTAACTTTGATTCTTCTGCGAATATCTTTATGATCTAAACTACTATCTTACTTAACTAACTGCTGACCCGGCTCACTTGGTACCGCCTAACAGTCAATGAATGTTGTACATATATCTTTCGATACAGTCAACGCGGTGAAACAAAGTCTAAGTAATATATTAAGTTACACACTGTTTTAAAATTTAAAAGTTATCTACATCGATTTCGTACATTTTACGTGATGCACGCACAACTAAAAACTTCTTCAGATTTATTATAAGTATAGGTTGGCAAAATAAATATCATTTAAAAGGTTTTTTTTTCGTCGGGAATATCATCTTATGACATCCCTCGCTCTTGGGAGGAGCGGGTGATAGTGATCGGAATTCCGGCGGCTGAGGCGTGAGGGGCGTTTCCTCGCGCGTGGGGCCGCCTCCTTTGCTAGCATTTACTGCTTCGCAGAAGGAGGCGACAGCCTGCCACTCCTCCTTGCTCCGGACCATGGCCTGTACCAAGGCCCGGCGCGAGAGATCGTTGCCGCCGATCGCTTCCAAGAGGGCATGGCGGTGCTCTGCCCAGACGGGGCACACCTCTACCGTATGCTACACCGTGTCCTCCGGGTGGTCCACACAATGGTGACACCCGGACGTTTCTTAAGCACGGATCCGGTGCAAGAACCTCCCGAACTTGCCATGTCCAGTGAGGACCTGCGTCATGCGGAGGGTAAGGACGCCATGAGGTCTTTCCAGCCACTCCTCAAAGAGGGGACTTACCCCCATAATTGTGGCGTGCCCAATCATTTACAAGGTGGATCAACGAAGTGGTGAGGGTCAAATAAACTATTAGATAGAATATGTAAAGGATCGGAATAATAATTTTGGTTTACGTTCATGTTTGTGATGATATACATTCTCATTCTAACTTAAATATAGCTTCAAAATATTTCAATAAACAGGCAATTAATTAGCCAGATAGCTCTGTATACATTATACCTGGGTGGGCAAAGCTGGGATGAAATGCAAATACTGTTGATGTTTGCCGGTTATCTGCTTTAGTTAGTCCGTAAAGGTCAGAACAATATTCGTATCAGTGTTTGTTTGGTTTGTAGTCCGTCGGGTGTATTGCATGCGTCCGTGCGCAGTGCAAGCAGATTGAATCTCCCTCTTCAATTGATTGGCTTATAAGACGATCTTAGACTAAATCATTACAACTGTGAATTCTGTTTTGTTTTGGTGGAAAATCATGAAATGCCTCCTCACGCTCTGACTCGAGTGAGAGGGCAGTATCAGACTTTTACTCACTAAAACCCACTTGAGTTATTTCAGATGCCCTTTGCGTTCTACGGCCGCACTAACTTTAAAACTACCCCGCCGTGGGGATTTTCTGATAAGCACCCCTTGCCAAGTTGATAATCTGCAATCGTTAGCGCTAGTCGAAAACTAATCAAAAGTATAGGAATGACATCATCTCAACGTTAAATCACTTGGTCAGAACAAACGAATAGAAAATTCATAGCCAAGTTCACATCGTTCAAAATGATAGAATGAATTGTTATCGTTTCTACAATGTTCAACGCTACATCCTTTGTTATCGTAGAACGAGCGGCCGGCTCAGGTGCGTCACCATGGCTACCAATTTATCGTTTTCTACAATTGCTGACACCGAGGCGTTACCGATTGGAGAACGGAATTCGACACGAAACAGTTGTAACTTGGCTAGGGGGGAAGTAAACCTGTAGTCTAAGAACGCAAAGGGCAACTAAAGAACACAGGTGTGGTGTTAGTCAGTATAAGTCTATCACGCCTTCCGGCTCCACCCAGAGCGGGAGAAGTTATTGGATGATTTCCCACCCTAAAAAAGCCTACAAATGTAAATTCTGGTCCATCCTTCACGTGAGATCCCAACAACTATAAGGAAAAACTTGTTCAAAAGACAAAACGGAAACGATTAATAAAAATAAAACAACACACATTAAATAACATCAAATGGTTTAAATGTCTGACATTAGTGGATATAAAAATTAGTATTTACCACATAACTTTGTGCCAAAATTGCCAATAATGCGCGACTTAATTTTTGTCAAACATGCTACAGATTAAATTAGATAACTTTTTAAGTCTTTCAAGAAATAAATGTATAAAAATTATTTGTTTAATCAAAAAAACTAATAGTAAAGCAAACAAAGGCTTATTGAACTCTTAAAAAAATATTTTAGCGACCCATTTGAGCTTCGCATGGATATTAGAAATATCTGAAATTCTCGATTTTTCTCGAACATAGCTAATATGCCTGTGTCCTTACACATGCACCTCAAAAATCATTCTGTCTATTGATGAAAACCACACGAAAATCCGTTCAGTTGTTTTTGAATTTATCGCGAACAAACAGACTTACAGATGCGTTGGGATATTTTGTTTTATAATAATGTATTAGGATTTATAAATTTAGGAAACTTCGTGTACTTATTCATGTAGTGCTAAAACTGATTTAAAAATAAAATGTAAATTACAATGATACCTAAAAATAGTGATGAATCAGACAAAAAGGTGTTGTGATTAAATAAACAATGTCAATTAATAACACAGTAATGAAAGTAATTAATAATTATATTCTTTTGACTGGCCTGTTGGTCTAGTGGTTAGTAGTCCTGACTGCTATGCCGGAGGTCGTGGGTTCAATTTCCACCCAGGACAAATGTTTGTGTGATAAGCACGATCATTTGTTCTGTATCTGTGTGGAATTTATCTATTTATCTATAATATATATGTATTTAAAAATATATAAGTATGTTTATAAGTTGTCTAGTACTCATAACACAATCTCTGCTTAGCTTGAGACTAGATGGCGTTGTGTGATAGTTGTGGAATATTATTAGGTATTATTTAAACATTCTTATATTCCTTATTGTACACAAATTATCAATAAAAAAAAATAGAACAGGTGATGTACATAGGCGAGCTTAACCCATAATTGGGTTTTCTTACAGCAAACCTATACAGACAATAATAATAATAAACAACAACAACATATAGTAATAATTATAAACACAATTTTAGTATTTACAGTAACCATTTACCACCCATTTGATGTGACGACATTCTCTAGCAGGTAAAGAGAGTTTAGAAATGTGTAATCAAAATTGTAGGACAACTCAAATGGTGCTATAAACCCAAATACTTAGGAACGTTCCACATATTTTGGAAAATCATACTTGAAATACAAATATTAGTGAAAGCCTGGGTGTTGGGATGTTTGTGGCGTCATGTTCGTGAACGGGCGCTGTCAGTTGAGACTGGTCATCTCTTAGCTGCCAGTTGCTATTTTAATATCTATATTTAGTTTGTATTTTTACTTTATTTACATTGTTCTCACATGATAGCGACAAGAAACATGTAACAGAGATATTTGTAATTACAAAACATGATTGAAAAGAGTGTCCATGGAGTTTCTTGCACATTCTTCTCCATAGAGATCTACGCTTTGGAATGTGCAATTAGCATCATTTTTTTTTTCTGACTGACTGACTTCATGACATTTCAAAAGTGCCTGTAAATGGTTTATTTGAAATAAAATGCTTTGAATCTTTGAATCTTTGAATCTTTGAATCTTTGAATCTTTGAATCAATTAAGCCATAACGACTGAAGAGAATCCGATGAAACTTGGCACAAAGGTAAACAAAGTCCTAGATTTGGATATATTTTGGATTAGCATACATAGCATATTCAGCCTTTTAATGTTCCCACTGCTGGGACTCAGGCCTCCTCTCTCTAGGAGAGGGAATGGGCCGTAATCCACCACGTGGGCCCAGTGCGGGTTGGTGGATGTCACATGTCTCGGAATTTTTGGTTCTAGGACATGCCGGTTTTCTCACGATGTTTTCCTTCACCGTTTTGAGAGCAGTGGTGATGAAATAAATTACACAAAGTAATGCGCCTGGCTGGGCTTGAACCCGCGACCTACAACTCGTAAGTCGGGGCCGTTACCACTCGGCCACCACTGCTCCCTATTTTGGATTATTTTGTTCTAATAGTACGTTTTCTTGTGTTTTTTGTACTGGTCTTGCAAAAGCATTTAACCAATCAAACAGTGATAAGTATAGAAAGTATATAGTATACAGAAAATAGTCGTCTGGTTTTTCATTAAAACATAGACGTAATTAATTCAAAATTAAAAAAAAAAATCTAATATTTTTATTTCACATACATGCCTATGCCCAAGTCCGGTCTGCAGTGGGCAACACTGGCAGCTTCAGTGTGGCTGTCGGCTTACATCAAGGGTCGGCCCTCAGCCCTTACCTCTTCCTGATGATAATGGACGCTCTGACGTCGGGCATCCAGGAAGAGGCTCCCTGGTGTATGCTGTTTGCCGATGACATTGTGCTGGTTGCCGAGAGTGGCCTAGAGGTCCAGAGCAAATTGGAGGTGTGGTGGCACAGACTGGAGAGTGTTGGCTTAAAATTGAGCAGAACGAAAACCGAGTACTTGTTCTGTGATTTCGGTGGTCTCTCCGGTCCTATGCCCTTAGCTCTCGCTGGAACGCCCATACCAATCTGCTCCGACTTTCGGTACCTCGGGTCGCTTATCCAAGGAGATGGCGAGGTAGACCGAGACGTATCAAATCGGATCAATTCAGGATGGATGAAATGGCGACAGGTCACTGGAACAATTTGTGACCCACGGATGCCCCCCAAGTTGAAGGGTAAAATCTACAAGTCCGTGATAAGACCTGTCATACTGTATGGATCAGAATGTTGGGCTGTGAAAAAGACGGATGAGAAAAGATTGCATGTAGCGGAGATGAGAATGTTGAGATGGATGTGTGGTGTGACGAGAATGGATAAAGTGAGAAATGAGTATATTAGAGGAAGTTTGAAAGTGGCGCCAGTGACTGAAAAGTTGAAAGGGAATCGTTTGTCTTGGTATGGTCATGTAAAGAGGAGAGATGAAACGCATGTTACTAAAAGAGTTATGAGTATACATGTGGATGGGTGGAGAGGGAGAGGGAGACCAAAGAAAAGATGGATGGATTGTGTGAAGAGTGATATGAAAGAAAAGGAAGTTAGTGATAGCATGACGGTTGACAGGATAGAATGGAAGAAAAAAACATGTTGTGCCGACCCCAAATAAGATGGGACAAGGGCAGGAAGATGATGATGATACATGCCTATACAGGCACTTTATAAAACGTCAGAAGCTAGTGAATGGTATCAAATTGGTCGTTTTCTACGGCGAAGAACCGGCAGGAAACTCCATGGTTACTCTTATATAAAAAATCATTTTACATCACACGCAGTGCAACGCTATCAAATTGCTCAGTAATTTATTTATTTATTTAATGCTTTATGCACACAAAAGTACAGAGGCGGACTTAATGCCTTAGGCATTTTCTACCAGTCAACCTTTGGGTGATGCAGAGAAAAGTAGTGGTAGGTGCAATAAAAGAGAGAGAAAAAGGCGAATACAGGAATAGATTTACTAATAGACCAGTAATATGTCTCGTGTCTCGTGAATGCATAGAAAAATGGTGAGGAGCATGTTGTGGGACACTGGCCAACGTTACAGTGCCAGTGTCACGTAGATTGAGCATTTTGGGTCATGTTTGGAAACTTTTTGACTCCCAATGTATAAGCCTTATTTGGCAGAAAATATATTAAGTCAGCCTTCCCGTTAACAACAACATTCTTGACTCCATTTTATCATAGTCCCTGTTTCAATGATTCTCTATTTTGTCCAGTTGTGTAACACAATATCTACTTTGAATCAGTTAACGAATAATTAAAACAGCCATTGAACTTCACTCAAAAAAATCCCCCTCAAAAACCCCAGTACCTTCCCTTCTTGCTGGCCAGCCACCATGGAATCTGGAGGCAACAGTCCTTGCACACATGCACGATCTGCGCATGGAGATGCAACGCCGGGGCGAATCTCCGCTGCCGCGACAAGTCGCAGCATGGCGGACAGAGCTCCGGCGGGTTCTCATGGAGAACTGGCGACAGCGACTGTCGCAACCCAGTGCTGGGCACGCCACAATTATGGCGGTAAGTCCCTTCTTTGAGGCGTGGTTGGAAAGACCTCACGGCGTCCTCACCTTCCGCATGACGCAGGTTCTCACCGAACACGGTAAGTTCGGGAAGTTCCTGCACCGCATTCGTGCGGAAGCGACGCCCGCGTGTCGCCACTGTGTGGACCGCCCGGAGGACACGGTGGAGTACACGGTGGAGGTGTGCCCCGCTTGGGCAGAGCAACGCCGTGTTCTCGTGGGGGTGATCGGCGGCGGCGATCTCTCGCGCCGGGCCTTGGTACAGGCCATGGTTCGGAGCGAGGAGGAATGGCAGGCGGTCGCCTCCTTCTGCGAAGAAGTAATGCTAGCAAAGGAGGCGGCCGATCGCGTGAGGCAACGGTCCTCACGCCCTAACCGCCGCCGGGATTCCGATCCCGATTTCCGGCCACCGTAGGCGCGGGCTTGCTTGCGGACGGTGAGCAATGGGTGGCTCGCCGTCCGACCGTCCGGTAACCGTCCGGACCGAGCCCAAGTCGTCGACGGCGCGTATTGTTCTACGCGCGCCTCATGGAGATGTCAGCAAACCGTAGGGGCCAAGCAGGGTCGAAGCCTACTGGGGCCATGGGTAGTGTGAAAACGAAACCCGGGGCCCTGGGACGAAGGCAACGAAGGAATAGGAGTGGGTTTTTAGTCAGTAAAAGTCTGACACTATCTCTCGCTCCGCCCAAGAGCGGGATTTGTCATTAGATGATATTCCCACCTAAAAAAAAAAGTACCTTCCCTTGAGAAGGTTTCTAATAGTAGTAGTAATCTTTTTTTAATATTTATTTTAAAAAAATATATATAATAATTGTATAAGGTTTTAATTGTTTTCTGTATTTTTTGTTTTGTATTCTAAATTGTATTGACTGTTAAATTATAATTCTAAATTTATGTACAATATTTGTTAATTTTTATCACAAACAATTGCAAATGTTATGTACGCCGTTATTGTTACATACATCAGACCACAATGATGAAATCGATTCTTTTTGTTTTTAATGTTAAATGTATTGTAATGTGGCAGTACTCAATAAATAAATAAATAAATAATAGAGTCTATACAGAAAGAGAACCGATGTAGCGTAAAATGTAACTAACAGGAACTAGTTACAATATCGTAGGTTACTTTTTATTAGCGGGCAGAGGCGCTGGCAGAAGCTAGTCTAACATAGTTTCAAAATATCAAAACGTTACAGTCGCCCTATAATGACGTAGGTAAAAGTGATCTCAACATAACAAAAACATTTTACATGTACAGCTGCGCCCTCAAATCTTATGATGGTTCTTTTTCCGCGCAGACTATACACGTGAGCGAAATCATTGAAAAAAGATAGTCTTTGCTATTTTTATTCAATCTCCACAAAACGTTAACGAAACTTAATATGATAGAACATCATAATTTTACTCTGTAGTAACACGCGACAAATCAAATAACTTGTACATACATGAATAAAATGTTAGCTAAAGTCTACCGTCCACGATCGCATAGCTTCATGACTTTGCTCGAATTCTTGTTAACACTCATGCACAGTGTTCATACACCAAAAATCACCTTGATCCGTTAATATTTAGAGGTTACGCAACGCCAATAAAGTTTTCTCATACAGCTAGTACGTCATCAATGTAGGTTAAATTTTAACGTGACAACGTCTTATAAATTGTTTTGCCGGGTGACACTTCAAGAAACTGCGTTACGCTCCGCTCACGTTATGCGCTCACAATGAGAGCGAGTGAGAGGCACGCGTCCCTTCCACTCGGGCATGGTTAGCCCGCCTAAGAGCGAGAGAGACAGACATAAAAGTCGTTGTCACGTAAAACTTTCGCCCGTATACCGACTTTACAGGCAACCAATTTTTTTTAATATTATTATTTTTTAGAGTGGAGGGTAGCAAGTGTTACTAGACACAACAACACACTAGTAACCCTTACAACCCTCCACTGATGACGTACTTATTGGCATTGAGCAACCTCTAAATATTATCCGATTAAGGTGATGTTTGGTATAAGAACACTGTGCGCGAGTGTTATCAAGAATTCGAGCAAAGTCAAATGAAAATCGAAAATTAAAAAAAACATGCAACACCCTAACGCGTAGTCATCATTATACATTTGGCATACGCCTGCTCACAACTTAGACCTACTGACCACGGCCGTGTAGCTTTATAGACGCGTATTCGTCATTATACGCTAGGTGTACGGCTGCTCATAGTTACATAAAACTATGAAAGTCTGTCGACGAAGCGGCAACATTGTAACGTCGTGCCGTCGTGTGTAGTTTTGATTGGAAGCTATGAGCAGGCGTATACCAACCTACTACTGACGAATACGCGTCTCTGAAGCTACGCGCCTGTGGGCAGTAGACCTTAGTCTAGCCATGTAACCTTGTAACATATATCAGTAACTAAAGCTACCACCACGTTATTCAAGAGTCTTGTTCATAGTAATTGAACGTCAAAGTATTCATGCTTCTATAGAAGCGTCCGGCTTTGAATCACATCCGTTGGATTATTTCCTAAAAGACTACCGGAACTTGGAGTAATTATTATCTAAGACGGATTTTCGTTAGGAAAAGAATATTTATGTTGAGAATCAAATAACTAATACTAATGCTAATTGTTAATTATCACATTGTTAAAATATACTGGGCCCGGATGGTGGATTACGGCTCATTCCCTCGACTAAAAAGTTAATAATATTAAATCACACGGATGTTTCGTGGGTTAGCAAACGAAGAGCAACGGGTAGCTCTCCGTACAGCTGTCCAGTAACCTTCTGGACCAAGCCCGAGTCATCGACGGCGTGTAGTTTTCTACGCAGGCCTCAAAGAGATATCAGCACAACCGTAGGGGCTCAGCAGGGCCGAAGCCTAGAGGGGCCATGGGTCGACTTCTGAAAGGGAAATCCGTGATCTAGAATGCAAGGTAACTGAAGGAACATAGATATAGTTTTAGTCAGTAAAAGTCTAGCACGCCCTCTCGCTTCGCCTATATCTCAGGTATCAGCACAACTGCAATAATGTAGAATTATTGTAGGTATAATCTGGGTAAAATGGAGCTAAAACTTTTATTACAGTATTGGCTACCTCAGCAAAGTTTGCTGAAAAAGCTGACTCAATAAAGCTGTCAAATACTGCAAAAAAGCATTAGAATGTGTAGCGTTCCCAAAATAACTGGAAATAAAATGACTGTGTTTTGTATCAAAAAATTACTAGCTGAATTTGACACTGTTTGATTAGCTAAATGCCTATTACGTATCACGTGACAAATAAGTATCAAACACGTAGTACTAAAGGATTGATCGAATCATTGCTTGCTATCAATTCAGAACCTGAATGGACAAAAAAGACTATCAAACCTAATTCGACAAACGACATTTCTACAAAGATACTTTTTACTTAGTGACCATTGTGCTAAGTTATTAGAATTCTAATAAAATATTAACAAAGAATATTACAACATAACCTAGCTCAAATTTAATAATAGTATCGATCTAAATTCAAGGGCACGCTGAAATTACACACAGATTAGCTATGAAATTATACCTTATACGTTACTGTTCCGAACTAGCTACAGTAATTTGGTTCGCCTTGACTTGGTATAGTAGCCTGAGATCTTCTGATAGGGAATGAATAAGAATATCTTTTCAGAAACAGTTTGTAGTTACTACTGGTACGTTTTTGTCTTTATTGCGTCGATTTCGATAATTTTATGGCGAAGGTGAAACTGTCTTTCGTTTTTAGTTAAGAAGTCACAAGCACACCTACCACCATCCGACTTCTTGAAACCCCAAGAACATCTCCTGCCTGGGCGCGATTAGCAGTGACCTATTTGGAAAGCACTAAATCGGTTGCGCACCCAAGTAGGCCGCTGCGAACACAACTTGACAAAATGGGGTTTTATAGACCCGTTGGATACTCAATGTGAGTGCGTTGCTCCTGTTCAAAACATGAACCACACATTAGAATGCCCCAAGTGCCCATACACCTGCACTTTGGAGGATTTGGTGAGTGCTACCGATGCTGCTATTAATATAGCCACCTATTAATTGGGCACAAACAGTTTGACAAGTTTACCATCGAATCGATAAGAAGAAGAAGTTAAGAAGTGGGATAAGGATGTGTGTTTTGTGCAGTATATGTTCGAGCACCGTCGGCTACTGTCGTCAGGCGTCGGCCAGGCCGACAACAGCAGCTCGAACGTCTGCGCAGGTACGAGAGGAGCCGTGGATCCACCACAGTTACAGACAGACAGTTTACATATTATCGGTCAACAGGCCCTTATCAATTATATAAGTGGATGGAAGACCCAACATGGGTAATAATCGGTATTATCGGGTCGGGGGTCGGGGTGGTATTTATCGGGTCTTGCTTCTAATACACACAGACACACATAACACACAATATTTTTAGTACTCGGTTTAAAACAGTCCTGTCCCAGACCAATGTTTGAGTGTTTCACTAGCGAGAACAACCGATCACGCATACACACAACCGCCTCATGATTCGGTACATTAATTTTAGATATCCCGGGAGTCTTTAAGTCAAGAGTGAATAGGTTATTTCTAGGAAAGCGAAAAAAAAAATTGACATCTGTATTGTTTAATCGTTCTTAGAGCAGTGGTGGCCCAATGGGTAACGGCCTTGACTTTTTTTTATTGTTGATAGGCTCGCGCCTGGCCATTATCTTACCTGATGAAAAGCGACGATGTGGTCGACGATGGAGCGCGCTTGCTAAGAAACAACCTATTGACTCTTGATTTCTCCCGTTATAGGGCGAAACGAGAGGGCGTGATAGACTTTTACTGACTAAACCACATCTATGTTCCTTCAGTGATCTTTAGTTCTAGGATCACGGGTTTCCCATTCAGATGTTGACCCATGGCCCCTGTTGGGCCCCTACGGTTGTGCTGACATCTCTTTGAGGCGTGCGTGGTACACTACATGCCGTCGATGACTTGGGCTCGGTCCAGAAGATTACTAGACAGCTGGACGGAGAGCTATCCGTTGCTCGTCGTCTGATAGCCCACTCTTGTCACTCTTGACTTAAAGATTCCCAGGTTGTAGTTATGAATATATGGAATCAAACCAAGACTGGCGCTTTACTACAGTAATTTATTTCATCACTACTGCTCCCCGGTGAAGGAAAATATTGTAAGGAAATCGGCATAACTTAGAAATAAAAATTAGTAGACGTATGACATCCGCGGGTTGGTACCCGCACTGAGCCCACGTGGCCAGTTACGGCCCCTCCTTTAACATTATAGGGTTGATTATAATACGATCGTTTTAACCTACGAAAAAGTGATAAATATTTTAAGTCATTTCTTATTGCTCCTATATCGTAGACATTCATTGCTTCTCATCAAACGAGAAAAGTCAATAGCAGAAATCCGCAATAAAACCCTATTATGTGTTTTCTTTTTCTTGAATGTGCAATTATGACAGTAACGATTCCTATTTATTTAATTTAATCTCTTGGCTGCCATTTGCTATTTTAATATCTATTTTTGGTTTTTATTTTTACTTTATTTACATTGTTCTCACATGATAGTAGCGACAAGAAACATGTAACAGAGATATTTGTAATTGCATAACATTATTGATAAGAGTGTCCATGGAGTTTCTTGTACATTCTTATCCATACAGATTTACGCTTTGGAATGTGCAATTAACATCACTTTTTTCTGACTGACTGACTTCTTGACATTTCAAAAGTGCCTGTAAATGGTCTAATTGAAATGAGATGCTTTGAATCTTTGAATCTTTAAAAAAAATTGAAATATCTGTATAAACAATACAACAAAAATAAACAAATCTGTTCACCCAGAACGTTAGCACTCCTTAGCAATGTTCGACGTAACTAGTTCAAGCTCACTCTTATGCGTTCTCCTGAAACATATATATTCTCTCTCAAGAAACAAATAAAACAAGCCAATTTAAATATCACAGTATCCTACTTCAATATCCACTACATCATACGAGAATGACAATGCACGGAAGGGAATACCCCACAGGTACACAGCTATATGCGTTGACTGCTGATCGAATGGTTCTACACTCAAATCCGATTCCGTTTGACTATTGCGTCCAATTCCCTGGAGCTAAGCTGAGCTTGTGGGGCCAAGAATCCGTCCGACGATCGATTTTTGGTCGAACCGACGGTTGGTCGATGGAAATTCAGGTTTTGAGTTAGTTGACTCGATTACGGGTACCTCGTTACTCGTAGCATTGCCTAAAACCTGCGAATGCTTCGATTGATCGATTATAATTTTCAGGGTTAATATTTGAATAAACGCTTTTTCTGTAGATTTTATTTACAGTTTTGCTTTTTATAACCATGGGTATCTCTCTGCGCAATACCAATTTTCCGGATTGGTTGATATTTTTGTTGTTTTGGTTTATTTGATAGTTATTTATTTACTTAATCTTCATGCAACAAAAAGTATGAAGGCGGATTTAATGCTTTATGTATTCTTTACCAGTTAACCTAGGGTGGTGAGTGCATAGAAAGAAATGTTATTTATAAAACAAGAGTAAAAAAGTATACATATTATAGTTAAAATACACATACATACATATATATTAATATAAAGTAAGGACAGAACATTTTAAGACGATTCTGCTAGTTACTGTTATGGTTTGATTTTGGTTTGGTTTAAATGATACGACTTTAATTTGGTTATGGTTTTTGTTGTAACATTTATTTTTTCTTTTTTTTTCTAACACATTGCTTTTGCATTATTTTTTGCATTATTAGACCCCAACCACCATAAATTCGTTAGTAATTTATTTTGTTAACGACTCATTTATTGATAATTGTAATTATTTATTTTTATTGTTTTTTTTTTATATAGCCTCTTTTTGTAATGTGAATGTGAGAACACTGTAGACTCCGCGAATTCTTAGGTTACTTTCTATTACGACTCACTTTTTATTATGATAATTTTTATTGTATTTTTTAGTACAACATTGACCGGTCTACACTGTCCTTATTATAATATCTACTTATACTGTAATATGGAAATATTGTAAGAACAACAATTTTTATTTTAAAAGAGTAAACATGGTATTTCTTTCCGGTTCATCTCCATAGGAAACGACCAATTTGAAACCGTACACTAGCTTCTGACGTTTAATACGTGCCCAGTGTAGGCCTATGTAAAATAAAAAACTTTTGATTTTTGATTTTATATTTTAGACAAAAAATTATATCTATAAGTAAAGAAAGCTAAGTTGATTTAATCTAAAAGATGGTTTGAATAGTTTTTGTATTGTTTGAGTTACGCTATTGACAGTCGAATATGCACTGACTTTAATAATTACATTTGCTGGTTTTATAAAAGTGTTTGGTTGTATTGCTCCGAATATACCACGAAAAATTCTTTGAAAAGTAATAAACTTGCTGTTTTGAAAATAAATAAATAAAGATTGATGCTTTAGACTCCATTAGATGAGGTCAAACATCAAACTTGTAAAGCCAATGTACGATTTGTAATTTCAATCATATTACAAAAAATAAATAAAATTAATTAACTGTAGGTTTGGAAGCTTAGGTTCGGATCAAACAAGGTTGTTTTGCAAAGTCAATAAAAAATCGCGGGCAATACCTCGTTTGAAACAGTGTTAGCGGTTTGCGAGAGATTTTAATTAATTTTGAATATTTACGGGTACTTTGTAATGTTTTGATCGTATTTTAGGAATGAAAGAAAAACAGAGCATCGGATTTCATTTCGTATAAAGTTAAATTATGAAAATGTTTGACTTGAAGAGAATGTTTGGATCTAGGGTCGATAAAAAGTTTTTTGGTGTGAGTATAATAGTATAATGGCAACTTTTGGTGGAAAGGAAATAAATAAAGGGGATGAGGAAAAATCTGTTCAATTCCAGTAAAATCTTAATTAATTGAGCCTTAATAAAATTTTTGTTTTGAATTCATATTCGCTTTGCACAAATATGATCAAGTTTGAGAATTCCGCGTTAAACTCAAGTGGTTACCGATTCACTTTAGTCAAAATGCTCAACATTATTATTATTCTTTCCTTTAAAATATTATCTGGATGTAAAATAAAGTATATATACATATCCCTTGCAGGTCGCATCTTAATAATCTCCTTAAATCCCCTCCCCAGTCTACCGATTTCTACTCCTACTCCTTCACTGCGCACGCAGTACGGTTATGGAATTTACTACCGCCTGACATTAAGGGCTGCCAAACTCTTGCAGTTTTTAAAAGTAGAGTGAAAGAACACTATCTTTCCATTTCGTCTTAGTAGCTTATTAGTTTGTATGTATTAGTTTTATTATATTATTTAGTATGTATTTTTGTGATATTTATTTTACTATGTGTATGTATATAATTATAATAGTATATCTATTTTTGCATGTTATATTATTCTATTGATAACTATTTTGTATGTACTTATTTTCCTACTACTGTTACACACGGTGTCTACCTATCTATTTTCTTCCAACTCTCATTTCGCAGGTATGCTGGAAGAGATTTCATTAGAAATAAGCGCCACCTCTGTACCTACCTATTTTTCTGTTTCCTTCTTCCAATATTTTATTTTTGTATTTGTACATAAACCGTTAAAAAAAAAATATGTGTCTTGCTACACTGTTACCAATAATTGTTTCCCAATAATTATTTACTTACTTTATTTTATTTATAGTTAAAATAAAAATATTAACTGGTAAAAACATAACAAAACGAAAAACACACAAAGCGATGTTAGCCAGCAATCGTAAAAACTTCTAAAACAAAGACATACTAGTACTTCTCAAGAAAAGAAACACTAGGAGGTCTAGCACGCAATAGCATATTTAACAGCTCGCATTCGTGAAAACGTCGGAAAAATACGGCTTAATTATTTTAAAAACACAGTTTACTTATTCTGTCTTTTTGTTTATTCCGTATATAATATCTGGTTTCTCCAGATAATTGAAAAAAAAAACGGGGCAAGTGTGAGTCGGACTCACAAACTGAGGGTTTCGTACAAACTTACCTATTGTAAATAGTTAAATTCCCGAACGGAGTCTCGAAGATTTTTTCGAATCGTAAAATGTTTTTCTTTTTGTACTGGATGTACCCTATGAATTTTAATTCATTTGAGAGGGTTCGAAATGTATGTTTTTTGCGACATAAATGGCCGTATATTTCTTTTCATTAGCTTAGAAGTTTGTTTTTTTTTTGACAGCTTCAAGGGACCGGCAGTCCTGAGTCCTGAGACCTGGGTTTTAATTTGAACTCGATATCCACACGCGTTCTCGAGATAAATGACAGACAGATGGACAACAAACTGATCCTATAAGGGTTCCCTTTTTTCCTTTTGAGGTTTTTAAGCTATTGCATAGCTTCTATCGAGGGCCTTGAGCGCGGGGACCGAATCCAGAAATTCCGTAACGAAAAAAACCTCACGCCCCCACTCCGACGGGCACGGAGGTGTGGCTTGAAGGCCGACAGAGACCGAACACCTATTTTAGAAAAGTCGTTAACGACCTGTGTGGCGCATTGGTACAGCGTTCTACCTATGTTATCATCGTGCCTCGAGTTCAAATCTCGGTCAAACAAAATAGTCTTTTTGTATTATAATAGATTATAGTAATGTTCTATGATAACAACTGAACATACTTGTAGCAATTTATGAAGTAAACAAGAAAGAAAAAAAATTGTTTTCTTATCGGTCACTACGCTCAAAAAGTGTAACTTGAATTAATATCAAAGAAAAAGAAATACTGCATAAATAAAATAAATAAATAATTATAATTGCTTAAGTTGATACAAAATGCTATGCAATAGCTTTACCGCGGCAGTCCCAGAGTGCCACTTTTTTTTTTTCTTTTTTTTAAGGTGTGCATGGTTCCAAATTGGTCGTTTCCTATGGAGAAGAACCGGCAAGAAACTCCATGGTTACTCTTTAAAAAAAATGGTTGTCCTTACAATATTTAGAAATATTGTAAGAAGTTAGAAAAAAAACAAAATATATATTACAACAAAGATGGAGCAGATAATAGACACATTTACACAATATTATGAGTTACCAGGGGGCCACATATGCAAAAGCAGTCATTGCCAAACAAGCGTATCTTCGACATAGTCTTTAATCTTGTAATAGGTTAGGTTAGAACACGCATAATATGCGTTTTGAACTTTCCCTCGCTTAGTTCAGTTATGGATCTACGGCTACGGGCTCGCGTGGTGGATTACGGCCCATTTCCTCTCCTAGAGAGGAGGCCTGAGTCCCAGCAGTGGGAACATTAAAAGCCTGATTATGCTATTATGCTATATTATTTACCTAGAACTACCTTAGAGAAAACCTAGCTTTCTGTAAATAAAAAGGCAAAGTCCTAACTCACTAACTGACTCATCAACATCCAGTTAAAAACCTTTGACCGAAATTTTGCCCGAAGGTTCTTTTTATAATGTGTACAAAGTGTATGAAAGAATTTTCCAAAATTCACCCCCTAAGGGATTAAACTGGTGTTGTCTACAATTTGTTTGGAGAAACCTACTATCATGTGGGCGAAGCCACTAGCAAAAGCTAGTAACTTATAAAGGCAAGTCCTTATAACTATGCCACTAGGTAGAAGTCCGAGTAAACTACCAACTTACAAACTTCAAGAAGCACTTTCTTTACCAAACCGACTTGAACTGAAGACAGAACTTAATAACATTTTCCTATCCAATAACACGAAAATTATATTCAAGCGGAACGTAATTCGAGCCAAACTGTAGGTATTCAGGCGGAATATCTACGTTTCAGCAAGACGAAGCGTCACAGAGCTTATTAAAGGGAGATCTGGTACGAGTAGTAAGACGACAATGAAGCGAGTTACAGTTTCAACCAATTTGCTCGACGTGCCTCGCTGCTTGTAGCTTTCGATTGTTTTTGAAACAAACAATACAGGTGTGGGTTCGGAAAACTGTAAGAGCTGATAGTTCTTAGTTTCTTTCTTTGCGTCATTTAGAGTATGCTAGTTGGTGTTCTCTAAAACCTTATGATAAGGAATGAGTTACGAACTAGAATGATCCGCCAAGTCTGCAGTTGTCGAAAAATAAATCGTCAACTCACGCACTGAGGGTTCCGTACAAAACTTACCAATGAAAACAGTTCAATTCCCGAATTGAGTTACAAAGACTCGCATCGCAAAAAAAGTTTTTTATGACGTAACTACAAATTTACAATTTTAAGATTTTTTCCGATACTTATGCTATGAGACCTTGCTTCACGCCAAATTTTAGGATTCTAGGTCAACGGGAAGTACCCTATGAATTTTGATTCCCTTGAGAGTCTCAAAATATACGATTTTTGCGACATAAACGGCCGTATCTTTTTTTTTCGTTAACTCTGAAGTTTTATCTTTTCACAGCTTCAAGGGACCGCAGACCTGAGTATATGGTTATAATTTCAGCTCGATACCTTCACGCGTCCCCAAGATAAAGGGTCTTGATAGACAGACAGACAGACGGACAACAAAGCGATCCTATAAGGTTTCCGTTTATTTCCTTTTGAGGTACGGAACCCTAAAAATAGTGTACATGTTTTTTTCATTGTCAATTTTCATCATTATCATCATTATTTCAGCCAAAAGACGTCCACTGTTGGACACAGGCCTCCCCCAAGTGTCACCACAATAAATGGTCCTGTGCGCCTCGCATCCATCGGATTCTCGCAACCCTAACCAGGTCATCGGTGGACCGATGACCTTGTAGGCCTTCCAACGCTGCGTCTTCCGGTACGAGGTCGCCACTCCAGGACCCTTCGGCCCCAACAGCCATCTGTTCTGCGTGCCCTGCCCATTACCACTTAAGTTTTGGCGATTCTTCGTACTATGTCAGTACCTAACCTTGGTTCTCTGTTTTCTCAATTTTGGTAAAAAAATAATAACAATTAATATATTACAATACAAACTTTAATGTTCAAATTAAGTTTACATAAAATGTTGTACACATCCTGAGACAGCAAAATCACTGATGTTTTTTCCATTTTATGATATCACAGAAGTGATTGTATAACGAGCATATCTCGCCATCAAACCATAAAATATATTAAACTAATATTAAAATTAGAAGAAACAATAAAAAAAGAAATGTTAAAAATGTACAATTTAAAATATAAACATTTTTTTCGTCAAAACAAAGCTTACCAAACATAAAACATAAATTTATTTTTATGGTGTGTTCTGATAAAAATATATACCTGTTCATACATATTTATTAAGCATTATGTTCAACGATTCTGTTTATTTTCAAGTATTTTCTACGAATCAGGCAACTGTAATCATATTCTATTGCAAAGAAAACACATTAACTCCAACCAAAACAGACACAGCCATAAAAATCAAAGCATCATCTTCAATCAATTTTATACTATAAATAAACTTCAATATTGCCCTCATTGCCATAAAATAAATTAGCGACATAATGGCCTTTAATTTCTTTTTTATTGCCGATAATAACATCGCGACCCTATACTTAGCGAGCTGTCTAGGGTTCAGTAAAAACATTAAGTTCGGCAGATTGATGTACCCGTATAATAACAAATCTATTAAACTAATTTCTTTAGATTACCTTCTTCTAAATTAGTTGTCGCTGCCGTTTTAATTTTAATGCAATATGCCAGTATCCCTACTGTACAGTGGTTTCCAATATTTTTTTCTGAGAACCACTTTGATTTATTTTTATTTTTAAAAGGGACCAAAAATTTATAAAAAACAACAGTTATTCTGATTTCTATTTTTTAATTACACACAAAACATAAGTACAAAAAAAAAAACAACAAAGAATAGTTGATGCGCAAAGGCGAGTTTAACTCAGAATTAGGGTTCTCTTGCAACAAACCTCTGAGTAAAAGATAAATTTTATACAAGACAAAACAATTAACATTGTAATCAATCAAAATTTTCTAAACGAGCATCGTCATAGAAAACCCAATTATTTCTGATAGAAACTTGAAAGTATTTCGTATAAATTTTACTTTTCATTTGGACAGTTTTAAAATTTTAAATCTTTATGGTTTACCATACACTCTTGCGGGTATCAGTGGTCCGCGAATCAGTTTGGGAATCACTGCTATATCGCAACACGATTTTGAAGGAAATTCTTTAAAGAAGGAAAATCCCTGAAATTCGTCTGCTCGACAACTTAAATGACGCAGTGAATGTTGTTGATTTGTCAAAATGAAAGGGATATAATTTACCTTTGATTGTTTGTTACCCAATAAGCCAGCTAAAAGCTGAACTTGCTTGCTCCGCGCGGAAAACAATGGATGGGGTCTACGATGGAACGAGCGAGCCTGCTTGTTCATTTTTGCTTTGAGTGTTATCGAGTTTTAGATGAGAAGGAATTGGGTGTTCCTCATCTAAAATTTGAAAGGCTGGCTAAGAGACTCCACACTTCTGTAATGTTTTGAGCACTGTCAATGATGAGGAGACACATAGAGTACGAATAATCCTGATATCACAATGCGGACGGTGCCCTGCAGTGCGTCTGGTAGTCAATCTACCCAACTTTTTTTTCAATTATATTAGGTTCGGCTTAGTCTAACTGGCTTCGTATGACTGCCTTTCTGACCACTACACAAAATAACTGGGTAACGCGATACCCATCGGGCAGGAGCAGTGGTGACCCAGTAATAACGGTTCCAACTTAGTACTCAACAACAACTAATAGTAACGAGTTGTAGGTCGCGGGTTCAAACCCAGCCAGGCGCCTTACTTTGTGCAATTTATTTCATCACCACTGCTCTCAAAACGGTAAAGGAAGACATCGTGAGGAAACCGGCATGTCCTAGAACCAAGATTTCGATGACATGTGACATCCACCAACCCGCACTGGGCCCGCATGGTGGATTACGACCTATTCCCTCTCCTAGAGAGGAGGCCTGAGTCCCAGCAGTGGGAACATTAAAAAGGCTGATTATGCTAATAACGGTCCCAACTTAGTACACAACAACAACTAGTAGTAACGAGATGTAGGTCGCGGGTTCATCCACCCAGCCCGGCGTTAATTGTTAAATATGTAATTTATTTTAAGTTAAATATGTAAAAAAAAAAATATTTTTTGGTTCTGTTTGTTACAGTCAAAAGGTCCATATGAAAGAAATAAATAAAAAAGATACGCGGAACATTAAAATCCTCCATCTGTTTCTGTCCCTGGCGGTATGAAGGCCATTGTTTATCGTAGAGTAAAGAGCAGTTCGGATCAGGTCGGACCAAAGCATTGGATTGCGCCCACGTAGCCTTTTCCCATCCACTTTACCGTTCACAATAAGCCATTCAAGGTAGCCACCGTGTTTCCTAAAAAAAACCTAATGACTAGATATTTAACGTTCACGCATTTGACAGTTCGCACGTTTGACAGTATAACCATAGCTAAGACAGAACAATGAATTTGTCGGGTCGGTTCGTTCTAGTTTCTTAAAAAACTGACTACACATTGTAGTTACGAGTGTGATTAGACAAGTTACAATAATAATAATAATAGAATAATCTTTCACTCAACACCATTTAGTCCCAAACTAAGCAGAGTATATTTCTAAAATCATAGGTACATAAATTATTGATAAATTACACCCAGAAACGGAACAAATAACCGTGCTTATCACACAATATTTGCCTTGGGTGGAAATCGAATTCACGACCTCCGGCATAGCAGTCAAGGCCACTAACCACTAGACCAACAGGCCAGTCATAAAAATTGGAACCAACTGACCTACACTACAATTGCTATAGGATGTTGTGTGTGACAGCTGTCAGATTCATACAATGTAGCTACCTGTCCTTTTCTCTCATCTTAAAGATGCCTACTTTCATCCTGCTGTCATTCTACCCATGCTATGTGAAAAGATCTCAGTAAGTTCTTAATTACAGAGAAGTATCCAAGCACATAAGGAAATGCAATTATGTAGATCGGTCCTTAGCGAAAAACAACAAACATTTTTACTCATCTCAAACTATGGTCGGGATATCTCTCATCCCTTTGGTTAATTTTCACCCCTCCTTAAGGGCCTCGTTAGCACTTTCGGGATAAAAACGTAAGATACGTTTCGTGCGCCCACGTAATCACATTAGCACGGTATGAGACAGAAATATATGCTTTTACATTTATTTTCAAAGCTTGTCGAGTCTCCAGGATATCTTTGAGGGATAAAAGAATCGTTTTCTTTTGCTTAAAAGATGGGGTAAATATGTGGATCCCCATGAATTTAAGTGATGAAATTATGTGGGTTTCGAGGTTTTTTGATGTGTTAGATATTTATGGGTACGTGGGTTACAGATGATATCGTCATTTCATCAAGTTGGTGTTTGATGTCGTTTTTATAATTCATGTCACTTGAACAATACTTACTGAACATGTTGGTTTCGAGGGCAAATAATTTTTAACAGAAAATTTAACTAGTTTTTTTTCATAGACGTTATTGCTTACCAGTTTTTAGTTTCAACGAAATTAATATTGTAACAAGTTTTTAGATACGAGTCGTCATAATTTTTTCTCAGTATTATATAATTGAGTTTTCAGAAATAATGTAATCAATCAAAAGAAAATGTATCCCAAAGTGTTTCCTAAAAATCCACTATTGAGAACGCTCTACGCAATTACTTATACGCCTACGAGATTTCGTAGCCGCGTAGCAAGTTTGCTACGCCTCGTAGACGTTAACTAAATAATTGTTCGGAGCATTATGTATCTTTGAATTGCTACCGAGGTGTACCCAAGAAAACGTTATTTAGTATTCTACATTTCAAATATCCTTTGTCATGTCAGTTTAGTACGTAATACGTATAAATTGCTCGCTGGAGACAGTCCAATATTCTGTATTCAGAGTGAGCAAACAAATATTATTATTAAACACGGTTAAGTCTCTGATCTGAACGTAAATTATTATTGGCAAGCTGTTTTCTCTGCGCGACCAGAAATAAGTTAGGCATTAAAAGTATACAGAGAATTTGGTCGCTAACAACTGAGGTAATAAATATGGAAAGTAGGAGTCGTAAAATTACAGCTAGCTTCTAAATTCAAGGCAGGTCGCCCTTTCGTAAAATGGTAACTTAACAATCGTTTGAGAAACCTAAAAGTATCGATTCCAGGCATTTTATTCCATAACTAACTTTTGCCAGTGGCTTCGCCAGCGAAAAAATAGCTCCACACAAACATTGGTTCTTCGTTTCATCCCCTTAGGGGGTGAATTAAAAAAAAACCCTCTCTTAGTGCTCGCCTACGTCATAAAAGGAAACCTTGTGTAAAATTTTACTCTCTTAGTTGCAAGATCCACGGGGCCCTGGAACAATGGCAAAGAAGGAACAGAAGTGGGTTTTTAGTCAGTAAAAGTCTGACAAGCCCTCCCGTGCCGACCAAGTGTGTGAGAGTGTTGTTATTTTTTTTTAATTTTTCAATTCTTTAATATAATAATTGTAATGTGAATATTTGTACGCCGTTGACGGCAAGACATAGTGTTCATTTTATATTGACATTACATCTGTACTTTTTGTTTACCTACCTCTGTTCTACAAATAAAAATATCTGAATCTGAAGAGCGGATGTCATAAGATGATTTTACCACCCAAAAAAAAAGAGTAGTTTCGGCCAAACACAACTTGGCGAAATGGGGTTTTGTAGACCCGTCGGATACTCAATGTGAGTGCGGTGCCCTTGTTCAAAACATGAGCCACATGCTAGAGTGCCCCAAGTGCCCATACACCTGCATTATACAGAATTTAATGAGTGCCACCGAAGCTGTAGTTAACGTAGCCACCTACTTGGCCCCAACGGTTTAACAAGTTATGGTAAACTTGTTAAACCGTTCGAAAAGAAGAAGAAGTAGTTTCGGCTGTGCGTTGATATGTCAGTCAGTCAGTTTCTTGACAATTTAGTTTCTTCAGTTAGTTGACACTTCACGTGACCCAAGGACTGGCTATTACCTCGGTCAGAGATTAAGCATTGTCATACAATGTGGCAATGCCACCAGCCTTTTGGGTACACTTCCAGTTGACAGCGATGTGGAAGAGTTTTATGACGCCATATTTTAGTTAGGAGTAGTTTTTAGTGTATATAATTATCTCGTAGAAGGTCATTTTATCCTTTTATATAAATAAATTGAATTTTAATCTCCTCAACAATAGTTTTATTTACAAATAAGCGAAATCCTATAGAGTAAAATCCACAGTTGCGAAATTAAGTTTTCCAACCCACGACTAGTAACATGAAATTAATCCTCTTAAGTCCAGCAAATAGTTCGAAATCAAATAAACAAATATGGGCGGTACTTTTGTAATTAATTTTATAGTTTTAAATGTGTAGAGCGATTTATTTTTAAATCGTTTTATGTCAGTGGTTTGTAGTTAAGAGAAGTTATTTTATAATATTTCCGTTATCGGAAATTATCATGTAACTCTTTCTCTCAGGGTGTTTGCGAAAGAGAGTGTCAGATTTTAACTGATTAAAGACTGTGTTCCAGCAAATGCCTATCCCATATCCCTGACAGGTATTAACCCTGGTAGGCCACGCCAAATATGCTGACATAAGGAAATTTTCGATTCATATTCGTGTTCAGATGTTATTTTCAGTGTTTCAATGTTTAAGGGTAGTATTTAACTGTTCCTCAATTAATCCTATTCTCCTATTCTATTTAAATAATAATTAAGCACTAAAATATGCTGTTAGGGTTGTTTTGAAAAAAAAAAGTAACCACAAAAGGGATGACGGGGTCCGTGTTCGCTCGCTTCTCTCGCTCACTAGACCCCGTCATCTCTTTCAAACCTAACCTGTCCGATTCGGGGGGTCCAAAGTCTTTTGATAATTGTAAACATCCATTATTATTTGGTGCTTAACTAATATTTTTTTGAGAAGAATATGATTTTTGATACACAGTTAAACGTATCCCTTAGTTTAATACTATCTTAAATTATAAAGCATAGCAACTAATTATGTCCTGTGTGTAGATCATGAGTGTCCCGTTTGCTCAACCCGCACGTCGCTCAGAATCAACCTTCGTAAGCATTCACTAACGTTTCGAGGTCAATGTTAAAATGAAAGGTTACAAAACAAGTTTACGTGAAATTGCTTTAGAAGGAGATCGATACGCTAACATGATGTTAAGTAAGACTTAAGTTTTGGTACTTTATTAACAGATGCAAAACCACCGACTAAAAACTTTTCAGTCGAAAGACGTCCACTGTTGGGCATTCCTACACTTGGGGAGACCTCCCAAGTGTTGCCACAAGGAACGGTCCGGTGTGTCTCACATTCATCGGATTTTCACGATTCTTACCGAGTTCACCTCGTGGGATCAACGCAGAGTTGCCGCTCCAAAACCTGTCAATCCCCCAGCTACCGTCCTGTTCTGCAAGCAATATGCTCTGCCCAATGCCGTTTAACTTTGACAATTTTTCAAGAATGGTGTGTATGAGTTATTGACAACATACATAATTGATTAGTGGAGTTTTATATTTTCAGTAAAGTTCATAAAAATCCGTTTAAAAAAAACAGCCAGGGAAGGTCCATCCCAATAAGCATCCTACCTAACTATCTCTTGTTTATATTATGGTGTTCTCAGATCACAGTAATATTATAAAGGTGATAAACGTTTTTTCTTTCTTTTAAAGGCTACAGATTGTATGTGTATATTTGTATGTTTAATAATCCTTCACGTTGAAACAGCTGCTGAAGGGTTTCGAATGAAATGTACTCCTTGGTAAACCATATTCTGGAGTAGCAAATAGGATACTTTTACCTTGGGAGTATGTTCCCTTGGGATAATTTTCTATTTTAACACGGGCGAAGCCGCTGGCAAAAGTTAGTAGTATTATAAAGGAAAAAGTTTGTACGTATGTTTTTTGTTTGTTTGTACGTAAAAAAATGAACGGATTGGAATGACATTTGGCATACGAGTGGACAATGACCTGGAATGGCACATAAAATACTTTTTATCCTTAGAGTATGTTCCCTCGGGATAATTTTCTAATTTCAAACGGGCAAAGCCGCTGCCAGAAGCCAGTTATTTTATATTGCTGTAATAAAATAGATATAAATCACAAAACTAAATACTTGAACTGTAACAAAACTTAAAAAAAAAAAAACAATCCATATCACAACGAGACACTTCATTCAGTGCAGTTTCCAGATGAAATTCTAGTAACATTTTCTTCCATTTAATTAAAACACAAGATTACTTCACTTTTACTTCATTAATCATTGTTCTCTAAGCACTTAACATCGCTAATCAGCTGCAACCTACTTAGCATCAAACAATAAACATGTGTGCGAGTGAATACGCACTTCCTTGAAGAGCTTTTCTCTGTGAGTAAGAAAAGGATAGACTATGCTTGCGAGTTAACCTTCTGCAGGAGTATTAAATAAAGTATATGTGTTTTTTGTTTAATAAACTTGAACGTGGTCATATTAGTGGCAGGAAAAAGCGTGTAAAGAAGACGAAAGTAAAAAAGGACTTACAATTTGTATGGCTCTGAAACTAACAACGAGCCTTGAGCAAGCATCCCCTGCCGGAGACGCCCCAGGCTTCAGGAGTCCTAGAACGATTTCTGGCCATCATAGGTGCGGGTT
This sequence comes from Mythimna impura, assembly GCA_905147345.3. Classification (NCBI taxonomy): domain Eukaryota; kingdom Metazoa; phylum Arthropoda; class Insecta; order Lepidoptera; family Noctuidae; genus Mythimna; species Mythimna impura. The sequence goes on along the minus strand of LR990347.1, from coordinate 8,350,594 downwards.
TGTGCACGGTGAGCAATTGGTTGCTCGCTATTCGGCCGCCTGGTAAAGACCAAGCCTGGGTCTACAGTGCGTTGTGTTCTATGCGCCCTTAAAGAAATGTTAGAAAAATCGACGGGGCCAGATACTGTAGCCCTCTTAAAAATCCGAGCAATTGCTGGTCGGACTCGTGCACTGAGGGTTCCGTACAAACTTATCTATGAAAACAGTATAATTCCTGAATTGAGTTACGACGATTTTTCCGAATTGCAAAAAAAGTTTTTTTTTGTGACGTAACTACAAATTTACAGTTTTTTTTTCTATATTTGTGCTAGAGCGAGACCTTGACTTATGCCAAATTCCAGGATTTTAGGTCAACGGGGAGTACCCTATGAATTTTGATTCCCTTGAGAATGTCGAAATATACGATTTTTGCGACATAAACGGCCGTACCTTTTGTTTCGTTAATTTAGAAATTTGATTCTTTTCACAGCTTCAAAGAATCGCAGACCCGAGCATATGGTTTTTATTTCAACTCGATACCGATAAAGGGTCTTGACGGACAGACAGACGGACAACAAAGTGATCCTATAAGGGTTCCGTTTTTTCCTTTTGAGGCACTGAACCCTGAAAAGAACAATCGAAGGAACAGTATGGGTTTTAGTCTGTAAAAGTCTGACACTCCCTCTCGCACCACCCAGAGCAAGAGAAGTTATTTGATGAGTCACGTAAAAAAAAGTCTCGAGCAAGTGTGGTGATCAATTTTGGTGCCTTGTCTGTACTATACGCACCCCGCAATGAGAATAACAAAGTAAAATACCTCGTCGATTATTCAAACACGGGAAGATCTGATAAGTGGGCTGCGGGGTTTTCCGAGAGAGAGAGGTAATTAAAAAAAACGCAGGTGAGTTTTAGTTAATAAAAGTCTGACACTGCCTCTCGCTCCGGGAGAAGTGTTTTTTTAATGCTTTCAGGACCCAAGAAAAAAAAAGAAATAAAAAGTAAATGAAAGTATACCAGTTCCAGATGACCGATTTCAGGAAAGTTTTATCTAAGTGCAAATATTTCAGAAATGTTTTAGCAGAACAATACTGTTTTTTGGTAAGTTGTTTTAACAGGATTTCATGTGAACCTGGTATTGACCTATTTTGCACCAACGCGAGCACAGTTAGAAAGCTCTTAGCAAAGCCATTTTTTGAGCAACTAGCACCTATTTGCACCTGAAATTCATATTATTATTGTTTATTTAAATAAATTTACTAACAGTTTAAGGTATTGTGGGACCCACTTTAATTTTTTTTTTGTCATTATATATATGTGGAAGCTTGTAATTAGCAATTTAGTTATTTACCATTGTCATTATGTTGTTATTAGTCTGTAAGCTTTCCTAAAATGTGAAAAATAAAATAAATAAATAAGCCAATGTGAAAATATACAATAGAAAAACTTTTTACTGAACACGTCTATCAACTATGAATAACCCTATAGAAACTCAAACTCTTTTATAGCCGTCACTTTCGCCACCATCATTAAAAATAAAAATCAAAAACGTCTCGACCGACACTCACACTTACCTTCCCACTTCTTTTCAACTTCACAATTGAGAAGTGTAGGCGGAAAAAAAAGTAATAGTAATAACAAAGTACTTGGAAATTTTCACATGTGCTCAGGAAAAGTTAAATTATGAAGCAACAATACAGATACATCATTTTACAAAGAAAATCGCGTGGAAGCGAGAGAATGGTTCTTTATGAATTCCAATATGTCTTTCTTCGAACGCAGGTGTCAACTCAAAACGGGGAGAATGTACATATACATTTTACATGTATAGTATGTACCTGTACTATACAGAGTACATGTGAACGAAAAATACGGTTGTGTGTTTTAGAATGATGAGAATTTGTTACTGACATTCTTATCCTGAAAGGGTAGGCATGTTGACAGATACAAGTTTGGAATGATTTGTGATTCAGTTATATTTTTAGGACGTTTTATGTGGCGCATTTTTAGGTATGTTGATTTTTCTTTTTTTGGGCCGGTAAATAAACTACTGCACGTTGAGACTGTCGATTGTGTGTGGATGTTATAAGTAATTATTTAAATTTTTCATGATAATTTGTGTCGTAGGGTTATATATATATGTATAGTTCATACGAGGAAAAATATTGGATATTATTTTCCTAATCAGTTACAAGAACCTTCATTTCGTACGTGACTTATTAGAAAAAAATTAAGAACATCTAATAACATAGGTATATCTCCAAATCAATACACAAATAAATTAAATGGATATCGCGTTTGAGTAGAAAAAAAGTACCTACAGCACAAAAATATTTGCCATACCAAAGCTATTGACGTCACTTGTCGAAACAAACAAACACATATTATATCCCAAATGTCCAGTTACGTGTTTATAAATTTTAAATAAACAAATTCAACAGACCGCGCAGCCCGAAAAAAAATTTGAAATGAGAAATAGCGTGAGCAAAATCACTATTATTCCGAATATCCAGCCCGTACAAAGATAACAAGCGTGCAAGTAGCAAATCGGAGAAGCTCTATCGAGTCTTTGAAACGTCCCGATCTAACTAACTCGCCTGCAGGCATCTAGATCCGTTTTTTCTTCCACGTACTGTCCTTACAGCGCATACTTTATTTCTATTTGCCTGTACTGCGAGGTAAACGGGGAGGGGTGAGGGTTGAGGGGCTAGGCACGCGCGGTAGCGTCGCCCCAGCCAGTAGAGGCTGCGACGAGCGAGGGAGCGCCGGTACGCGTCGCACCCCCAAAAAACAGAACTGGTGACCCCATATAGTGTCTGTGACGTGTTTCAGTGTCAGCACATGCGTGGAAATGACCATATCGATGATTGTGAACAAATGTTTGTGACTTGTGATTAAGTGCTTGCGTGCGACTAAGTAAGTGAGTTCGGTGCGAGTTCGTGTGGTTACGTTGCATATGTACCGCCCGCCGGTAAGTAGTGGTGATTTCTGCAATAAAATTAGCATAGTAACAGGATTGGTACGATTGAGCCACATCCTCAGTCCGTTCTGGAGATTTCTCTGTAATTAATCATATTTTATTCAAAGCAGCAAACGTAGCTAATAAATTAATGTCCTTTTTAAAGGACACGTTATATACGGACGAGTTGTTCGGGTTAAATTCGATAGGTTCTGATTGAACCGTGTTGTTAATTTCGGCATGCATGGACCGCAGGGTCGACGGTGCGTTATGAATAGTAATTTGAGATCAAACAGTTGAATAATTTCATATGAAACCAAAAGTAATTTAAAATTTAATGTTACTCTATTAATTTGTCTGGTTAATGGTTAATTGGTTCTGATTAAAAATTCGGACAGTGCATATTAAATAAGGACTGAAATATTTATGTACCAATAAAAATAATGTCAGAAAAATATTTTATTAAACATTTTATGCAGACGTGTGCTGCCCGCTTGATTCTAAATAATGAAATAAAATATACACTGTTTTTATTCTATTATTCCTCACAAATAGTTTTAATTACTTAATCCCTTTTCAAGTAATAAAATAGTTAATAATCATATTTTATGACTTTTTAATTGGCATATTAAAGTAAATTACAGAGCTCCTGGATCCTGACCTTTGTGAATAAATAATAAAGTTAACCCTTTAAAACATGAATAATTTACTTCAGCTAGAACATTTGGTTGGCAATAGTTTTCAACGAAACAATATTCAAAACCATTTAATATACATGAAATTTCTTAGCGGCAAATATACAGAGCTCTGCAGATATTACCCCGCACTGGGCCCGCGTGGTAGATTACGGCCCATTCCCTCTCCTAGAGAGGAGGTCTGAGTCCCAGCAGTGGGAACATTATAAGACCGACTATGCTATGCTATGCTGCAGATATTATTGTGAAGCAGCAGTATTTCTCCACTTTAATATTTATATATTAAAACTGTCAAGTCCTATAACCTTATACGTGCTATCTTTAGGCAAGACAGATCTACTATGATCCTGTTATCTTACTACTCTGTCTTCATTTTATGGAAAAAGTAGACTATAAGTGACTTATGCCATGTTGAAACGTAACTGAGTCTAAATGTAGGTAGATCCGTGAATTTTTCTCTTTGCAGATTATAGCTGAAAATAAACCCAAAAAGCGCCTCCGAACCTCGTATCTAACAGAAAGAACGAAAAATACTGACTATACGCTCTCTTTCAGAATTCAATTCAGCCTGACGAACTTTGACCTTTGCATACAAAATGCAGTGTTTCGGTTCAATTATGAAAATGTTTGCAAATCTAGCTAACTGGCAACTTTTAGTAATAATAATTCAATCAACAATTCGAATAAAGATGATTCTGCGATGTGGGAGTGGCAAGTTTGTCACGTTTTAGTGGGATATGCCGTCATCCGGGAAATTGTGAACGCAGTATTGTACCCCTTTGATTTACAGTTGCAATTTGCAAATGCAGCAATAATGGGTGGCTAATTTTGATTAATTTGCATCTGTACCTTCAAATTGTCGTAAACTGAAACATGCAACACCAAAAATAAACGTTTTTTATCGCATGTTGGTTCAGCAACTACTACTGATATATTTGTAGCTGTTTTCAAAACCACACTTAAATTTTGTTTGCCCAAATCAATTATATTTCGGTCATACCGCGCTAGGTCAAAGTTTTTAATAAAATGGTCTTTCAATACTTATTATCACAATTTTCATTAAAAACATGCACAAATTCAATTAAAAACCCGGCTATCGAAAGAAATTCCCAATTATGCAAAATTTGTTACTTTAATATTGCTAATGACGTCATAGAAATGCGCAATGGAGTAGGGATCGGAATTTTCATGTTTCGTATTTTTTGTAACAAAATGGTCGGTTCATTAAGAAAAGGCCTTGCTTCAGAATTCCCATAACCTATTTTATTGTTGATCTTTAACCTTTCACCGTTGGGTAGGCAGAAGAAGTAAAGGCCGACGGAAGGGACCTCTTGTAGATCCTTCTAATTTAAGTTCTGTTCATGCAATTAAGCACGGTTAGTACAGTTTATGTAAACTGCCTGAGTTTCGTAATGTTTGTAGCTACTACTTATGTACTCCCTATACTATGTGATCAAATAAATCTGCATTTAAAGATAAACTTGCTCAGAAACATTACTACAACTTCTTTTTTTTTCTTGAATGGAGTTTATTTCAATTAATTAACACTCGTCTACGGTTTTCAATACAAATTTAGCTCTTATTGAGCTTCTGGGAACCCTTAATAAAATGAGCAACGAAATCAACGCTCAAATTGAAACGTATTCAATGAATAATAGGATAAAATGAAAATTCGGTCTTTATTCTTAGAAAAGAGAACTTCAAATATAATAAGGAAAGGTATTTCCTAAACATAGTTTATTTCGAGTAATGAACTATTTACTGAAAGAGGTTCTCACTAAGAGTCTTATTGGCGCATGAATACACGCATAATATGCATGCAAGACTCCTGTTGAAGGATTGTAAGAACAAAGAATATGTTGGCGTGTTTTTATTTGCTAATTTAAATGCTTTTTATCTCTGGTAAACAAATACGAAAAAAAAGCCTCCATCTACAACAAAGTAATAGAACTTCAAAGCTGCTATTATGAAAAAGAAGTCACACGTACGGCCGCCATAGAAAGTCTTGGCGAGAGAGACATATATTTGCTTAAAATTGTTATATCTTGTTTGCTTTCCTACCAATTTTGATATTGTTTTCACAATTAGTATTCTATCTTTGTCTATTTTTGTTTTCACAATCAGTTCTTTGTATATTATTATTTCATAATTATTAATATTCTATTTCTGTATTTTTATTGATGAACTGGTTGGTTATGAAATATTTTTTCATGCATATTCCCTAATGTTATATGTTAATCAGTCTTCGTAGAGGTCAATCAATTAAGTCTGCAAACGGACATGCTTTCAGTAAGTTATGTCCTCATGGTAGAACATAAATTACTGGGCGTGTAGGGAGTTAGGGATTTACTTTGGCATGTTTATAACAGAGATTTCATTCGTCGGTGGACTGTTTTTGTTGGGTTGAATGGTAATTTTAGCACTTTTTTGGTGTTTTATTTAGCGTTGTTTCTTTATGAAGTTACTAAATTGTTGTACATGCAGAAAAAAAACATTTACTATAATATACTAGCTTTCGTAAACCTACCAAATGTTCAAAAAAAAAACATTAAAATCGGTTGAGCAGCGTTTAGAAAGAGTGCAACCATACTCACTATGTTACGAGATATAATATGAAATAAAAAACATACAGTATAGCTCATAGGCGATAATTTTGTGTATTGAAATTTACAGTATTCTCATAATTGTAGAAATTATAAGAATAATGTAACTAGACGTTTTGTAACAACTTGATTCAATAGAACGCTGGTGTAGTTTCTTGCAACTTACGCTCCATAGATATTTACACTTTGGAATGTGCAATTAGTTCATTTTTCGATCAGACCGGCTCCTTGAAAATAATTTAAGTGCCTGTAAATAGTTAAATGAAATACTTTGAATTCGAGTTTACAGTCAAACAAGACTGTCACAGAAAAATAAGCGATTGCAGTGCTAAGACATATTAATTATGCGTAGAGCTAAGGGGTGGAATTCCCTGCCAGACTCTGTGTTTTGAGTGAATTAGGTTACTTCTAAGCAAGCGTGCGTCCACCGTCGAACACATCATCACTTAATATTAGACGAGATAGTGGTCCAGCGCGAAATGATAATAAGCGTGTAATAAAACGCGTGTAATTAATTTTATTTATGTTTTTTGTACACTGACCGCCCTAATCTATCTCCTTTCGTTCAATCCATCCTAAGGTTGTCTGTAAGAGATTGCGCTATGCGATAAGACTGCCTTTTGTACATTTAGTTTTTGTATATATTTATCCTGTCCACATTATGATGTGTACAATAAAATATATAATAAATAAATAAATAACGATCAGCTAAATTAAAACTATTTAAAAAAGCCGATGCACACCATCCAGCCGATAGCCTTACTATGTTATTAAGGATTACCATTTTTTTGTGCCTTAAGTGGCAATGGACAGGGCACATCGCTCGCAGAACGGATGGCCGTTGGGGCCGAAAGGTTCTGGAATGGCGAACACGTACCGGAAGACGTAGCGTTGGAAGTCCTCCTACAAGGTGGACCGATGACCTAGTAATGGTTGCGGGAATCCAATGGATGCGAGACGCACAAGACCGTTCATTGAGGTCAGTTGTGTGAGGACACTCGGGGGAGGCCTATGTCTAACAGTGGACGTCTTTCGGCTGAAATGATGATGATGATGATTCTTTTGTGGGATGGAACATCATTAAATAGCTTTTCCCGCTTGTGTGGAGTAAGAAGGAGTTTCAGACTTTTGCTGACTAAAACCCATAATTATGTATTCCTTCAGTAGCCCTTTGTTTTCCAGGCCCGCGGTGACTCATTCGTACAATACCTCATCCTTTTGTAAGCTACCTTTAGATGAACATACAACCTTACTGTACTATCAATACAAGTATGCGAGCTGTCTCTTCATTAATAATTTCACAAAATCGATCCTGTTTCTGATATGTTTTTGTTGAGCAACTTATCGAAAATTTGCCTAGTAAACTACGCTTACCGAGAACGATTTGAAGATATCTCCATCCATTGAGACTTCTCCGTGCACGTTAAGTTGTTGGTCCCACTTGTCATCGTTCCATCTTTGACAGTCGTAACAGAATACAAGAAGAACATGAAAGTTTGACAACCAGACTTATCAAGGGACCTCATATAACCATGTAACTGTGTAAAGATTTCTGATAGGCAGTCAATTCATGCACAATAACCGATCATTTTATATTTAAACTTAAGTGGCAGTAGGCAGAGCACATTGCTCGCAGAACAAATGGTCGATGGAGCTAGAGTTTCAGGAGTGGCGATCACGTATCGGAAGATGCCGCGTTGGAAGGCATCGCACAAAATAGACCTACTTCGACAATGGATCGACCTGGTTAGGGTCGCGGGAGTCCGATGAATACGGGATGCATAGGATCGGTATTTGTCGCGACACTTGGGGAGGCCTGTGTCCAGAGCTCATCTTGGTATTTAGATGATTTTACTGGAAACAGTTCTTATATTGGTAGGAAAAAAGCATAATGCTTTCGGCCTTTCAAAACAGTTTTGTTTCAAACCCCTATTCGAATATTGAATGTCATGCCAAGGCCTTGTGCCGAACCTGTGTGCCAATACATTTATTTTTCAGACACAGCGCTCGGCACATATCGGTATCATATACCGAGCCTCGTGCCGTAGTGCAGGCGAGGCTTCAACGTACATCAATTATAATGTCTTGAAATTGGAATACGGAAAAGTTTTGAGTTTCAAAAATAGCTTGACCATTTACTAACATTTTATAAAGATTTTTCTGTAGAAGTTTGTCAAACAGGAATAAAAAAAATACTTGTAACACTTAAAGATGTTATGGCTTTCTATACCTTTTTGTTTTGAGATGGGAAATCATACAGTGACTCTCACATAAACAATCTGGTCTAGGTGGAGCAAGAAGGCGTGCAGATTTTTACTGACTAAGATCCACTTGTCCTTCAAATGCCCTTTCGTTTCCAAGACCACAATTTCCCTTTTAAAAGTTCCCCGTGGCCCCAGCTTAAAATCATTAACAATATTGATACTGAAAATATAAAATAACGTAAGGGAAATTTACCTAAAACGTAAATGTCCCTTACATTATTTCATACTTCTGGTTCTGGTGGATCGATATTTCCTCTCTATAATGTTCATTTTGATAATCAGAACTTAAAAGTTTACGTTCACCAGTTGGGTTATCAGTTTAGCTCGCTAAACTTTGAAAGTATACTAGCGACTTTTACATGCAAATCTATTTCCCTCGTGACAAGGATATGAAAAGCCTACCTACCCACTCCTTGCTTAAGGCCGCCGGCGAAAATAAGGGAAGTTACCCTTATTTCTCTCATTTTCACAATTCTTTTCATAGTTACGTCTTGCCTGGACCTGAATCCAAATTTCCTTTTAGGTTCGAGAACGTTTTAGCTAACGATGTTTTCGTGAGGCAGTTTTATTGCTTCGAAGAGATAAATAGTTATTGGTTTAGCCTTAAATAAAACATTGTAAATGATAATAAGATGCGCTGCTCGTACATTTAGTTGTTTTTTTTTTTAGAGTTAAGGTTAAACTTAGATTTAAATTTATAGTTTACAATGATTACTCAGAAAAACTCGAATGGTTGAGTTGTCTATCTGTAAGATCAACTTGTGTGATAAGTACACCTATGAGGAATTGGTTTATACTATGCTTTATCGTAATGAAAAGAAATCACCTAGTTTATTATTATGTTATTTCTTTAGTTTGTTTATAAAGTAGTTTTTAATTCATAAGATGTAAATTTGCTAGCCGTTCAACGTCTCGTCGACGACGGCTGTCGCTGAAAATCAGCGCTGTGGCTCTGTTCAATACATGAGCCCCTGCATTTTGCTGAGCGCGGGCCGTTTTGCGCGGATGTGTCGCATAACTCACTCTATTGTATAGATATGTTATAATTTTTATTTTATTTATGTGCCATGTTTGTCGTAAATAAACTCTTTTTCTTTCTTTCTTTCTTACCTAAAACACACAGTAACAACACTCGTTTCACAAGCAATAATTTATAATGTGTAACTTCACACCAGAAGAGGCTCTTTAGATCACCAACAGCTGAACAAGCTCCTTGTCTTTACCTCTTAAGAGCGCAGTTAGGGGTAGGCACGCTGGTACAATTCATACTGTATACATTTTTTTCAAAGATATATATTTTTTGTAATTAAAAACTTGTGCTCGATCATTATCTCACTGAGGAAACCGGCATGTCCTAGAATAAAAAATTTAAAGACATGTGACATCCACCAACCCGCACTGGGCCCGCGTGGTGGATTACGGCTCATTCCCTCTCCTAGAGAGGAGGCCTGAGTCTCAACAGTGGGAACATTATAATTCCGACTATGCTATGCTATTATCTCACTTGATGGTAAGCGACGATCAGGTCAACCATACAACATGCTTTTCTAGAAGTAATCTTTTCACTCTTGACTTAAAGATTAGAAGGACTCTTGACTTAGAAGGTTATGTGCGCTATCAGGAAACAGACTCTGGCGAAGAATTCCACTCTTTATGTGTATTGCATTTTTTTTTTTTACATGCAAAACTTGTAGGTTTGATGAAGTTTTTGCCCAATCCTCACTTTTTGATTATTTCAGCATGCACGCAATTTAAATGCGTGTTGAACTTTATTTCCTTTTCAATACTTCACAGGCAAAAATGAAAATGAAAGAATAAATTGCGACAAGACCCCGGATATATTTTAATTCACCGTCGACAAGTTCTTGCTAATCCCCTTTGATTGAAACCAGTTGATTCTCATCAGAACCAGTCTTCATGTACAAGAATCGATCAGTTCTCAAGTTTGAATATTTGAATAATTTACAAGCAGGTCCGGGAGTATTGATTCTATGTAAAAATAACACGGTACATTGGTTATTTCATTTATCATGAATATGAAACAGTTACCATTAGGTGATTGTGTTTTTTTTCTGTTTTTGTTCCATCTTTTGTCTGCAATTTTGTTTTTGTTGATGAAAATAATTTTCGGCCTGTGTTTATTTGTTTTCAATTATTATTTTAGTTTGGGACTGAAGCCGTTGTTGAACGAAATTGAAATGATTGTTTTGGAGATGTTTCGCTGGATAGATGATATCAATTTTATTTGTGAAACTGTAGGAGTCTGCAATAATTTAATATTAAAGTTTAGAGCAGTGGTGGCTCAGTGGTTACAGTACTGGCTTACGAGTTTTAGGTCTTTAGGCTCAAACCCAGACAGGCACATTACTTTGTGTAATTTATTTCATCACCACTGTTCTCAAAGCGGTGAAGGAAAACATCGTGAGAAAGTCGGCATGTTCTAAAACCAAAAAATCGAAAATATTTGATATCCGATACCGACCTGTACCGGGCCTGCTTGGCGAATTATAGTCCATTTCCTCTACTGAAGAGGCCCGAGTCCTAGCAGTAGGACCTAAATATATACTTACGCTAAGGTTTAGAACTACTAGTGTCTTTCGGTTTTTTACCCGATCGCCACAGTTAACCCAACCCTCACTGGGCCCGCATGGTGGATTACGGCTCATTCCCTCTCCTAGAGAAGAGGCCTGAGTCCCAGCAGTGGGAATATTAAAAAGGCAGATTATGATAAGCTATTACGCTACCCGATCGCCGCAAAAGGAGCATAGTGTTTTTTTAGCTGGCATGTTAATGTATTTGCTAAACTACCACAAAGACGTCTTTAACTCTATTAAAGACACAATATGCCTTCAAAATACATTTTTTTCCTGTATTTTCTTGACGAATAATAATTCGGTGGGACGTCGTTAGTTCTCAAACTTAATACATTTTTGGAAGATGCAGCTTCGGCGTTGTCCTCCACAAGGTGGACCGATGACCTGGTGAAGGTTGCGGGAATCTAAAAGATGCGAAATGCACAGGACCACGCTTGACCACCAGGAGGCGACGCTTGGGGGAAGCCTATGTCCAACAGTGGACGTTTTTTTTGCTAAAATGATGATGACAATTGAATATTCAAGACGTTTATCGGTAAGAAAAATGGTGCTAATGTCACAAATAAATAATTTAAATATAGAGAAAGTAGAATGAAACACGCGACGTTTATACTAATTAGGGTTTAGTCAAACCATAAAATTAATGCGAAATTAGGAAGATAAGTAAGAAGGATTAATTATTATTTCAAGTAATCCTCTTAGCTATGCTGGTCCCTTGTTGCGGCCGACACGACGTAGAAAAGGGCATTTCCTATTTCCTTGGTAATAAACAGGTAATACCTACAGCAAAAATAGAAATGGAATTTCTTGCTGGAGTCTGTGTTTTCTGATAGTTACAGCTTCAGGTCTATGCACATAGAATCGATTACTGAGTCGAATTCAGCTATTTTTGAAATTCATAAGTAATATATATACTGTGATGACAGCAGTGGTGGCCGAGTGGTAACGGCCCCGACTTACGAATTGTAGGTCGCGGGTTCAAACCCAGCTAGGCGCATTACTTTGTGTAATTTATTTCATCACCACTACTCTCAAAACGGTGAAGGAAAACATCGTGTGGAAACCGCCAAGTCCTAGAACCAAAATATTCCAAGACATGTGACATTCCCGCACTGGGCCCGCGTGGTTGATTACGGCCCATTCCCTCTCCTAGAGAGAGGAGGCCTGGGTCCCAGCAGTGGGAACATTAAAAGGCTGATTATGCTATGCTTATGCTATATATAATGTAAATTTTTTATCATGAAAAAATAATTTATTTTTAGGGTTCCGTACCTCAAAAGGAAAAATGGAACCCTTATAAGATCACTTTGTTGTCCGTCTGTCTATCTGTCGGTCTGTCTGTCTGTCTGTCTGTCAAGACCTTTTATCTCGGGAACACGTGCACTTATCGAGTTGAAATTGAAACCATATACTTAGGTGTGCAGTCCCTTGAAGCTGTGAAAATTAAACTTTTAAGTTAACAGGAAAAAAAGATGCGGCTGTTTATGTCGCAAAAAACGTATATTTGGTACTCTCAAAGGAATCAAAATTCATAGGGTACTTGTTAGAATCCTGAAATTTGGCATAAAGTGCATTTAAGTAAAATTTTAGTGCTTAAATTATGATTGTATCTTAATTTCTACTTACTGTCAGATGGGATGGCACTCAAGCACTTGTTTCTTAATCTTCTTCCTGCCCTTATCCCATATTACTTGGGGTCAGCGCAACAAATTTTTTTCTTCCATTCTGTCCTGTCACCTGCCCAACTATCACTAACTCCCTTTTCACTCAAGGACTTGTTTCGTAATCAGCCTTTTAATATTCCCACTGCTGGGACTCAGGTCTCCTCTCTAGGAGAGGGAATGGGTCGTAATCCACTACGCCAGCTCGATGCGGATTGGTGGATATCGCGTGTTCGAATTTTTGGTTCTAGGACATGCCGGTTTCCTCACGATGTTTTCCTTCACTGTTTTGAGAGCAGAATATGAAATAAATTACACAAAGTAATACGCCTGGGTTGGAACCTGCGACCTCCACGACTCGTAAGATCTAACAACTGAATGTATAATTTTATTTGATATAACGATCAGTTAATATAATAAACGTTTGATACAATTTTCAAATAACTCATTTTTATAAGCATAAGACACATTTAATATAATATCTTTAGATATACCATTCAAAAGAGATAAAACCCTTTTAGTGTAATATGACAGAACAAAAATATTTAGAGAATATTTAAAAAAGAAATAAAAAAAATATGAAAAGGGTAAATTATTGAGTGCTCTGGTTTCTAATTTAAGCTTAAAAACAATGTATTTGCATAATAAGTAATTTAAAGTTATTTTGGTTATTTCTATTATAGTAACCTGATGCCTAGTATTTACCTGATTATCACCTGCCAAATAACTCAACGGAGGCTCATGGAGTGAGTATATTATGTGAAATGATAGGCTTAATGATTTTAGATTAAATAAACGTTATATGAAATAAGTTGTAGTTTTAAAATAGTTGGTATATATCACATTTATTATATTAAATTTTGTCAACGTTATTGAAATGAAAATATACCAAATAACTTTATACGATATGAGACGCACTCTAAAGGCTTGTTAGTTAATTATGGGACTGATCAATATAAGATACTCGTAGCTATTATAATAGCTTGACCTATTTAAAACGACTAAGCCTGTTGCAGTTTGTACAAAATTAAAACTCGCCATTTTAAGTGTGTGTGTTTATATTGTGTTTTATTTCTCACAGAGCATTATTATAAATAACGATTATATAATTGCATTCCTATAACGTTGTGCCATCCTATTTTTCGATTGCGAACCGATACGCGAGTGATACATCGGATTATTGTATAAAATGTTAAGAAAAGTGTATGTATCTGTTTATGTGGTGAAAGACTTACTTTGTTTTCGGGTATGGAAAGAACCCAACTAGCAAAATGTCTCTTATAACACACTTCTAAACGTCTGTAAGTATGGAATTGGGCGCACCTTGTAAGATTATTTGCCCTTATAGAAGTTGTAAGATGGTTTCATTAAGTGTTTTTTTCATATTACATTAATCTTGATAATGCTTTTGTAAGAACAAATACACTTACAAGTGTCTTTTAGCACAATACGTCTTATAAGGTGCCTTGATAAGTTACACAATCTTTGCCAAGACAGATATAAACCTTTTATAAGGTCTAAGCTCTTATTACGGATTATTCTTATGGTTATTTTGCTAGTTGGGAATGGCAAATGGCACAGCTGTCAATAAAGGCTCACCATGCCTGTTACAGTGAGTATACGTTTTTTTCTTTCTTTCTCTTTACTAGAAAGTGGTGACAATCGCGCGTTAGAACTATCTTTTATATCAATTATGACGTTCAGTATAATGCGCTAATTCTCAGCTTAATTCGAATAAACGGATTTTGAATTGAATAAATGTGTCATGGGAAATTACGTAGTCATCGCTTTTGACACGCATGTTAATTACTGTTTAACGTTGGGATCACATACTCACCTAAATATCGACTTGAAGTACCTACATATGCTTAATTAAGTGCCGCCATTCAAAACAATACATAATTACGTGATATACTTAGCATAAATGCTAAGTTTCTACTTGACACAAGCAATGTAAAGAAGCGCCAACTTTTAAGGTGTATTCAGACCTGGCGAATGCACCGCTAGGGAGCTGCTTGCGAACTGCGCACGTGTTGCTCGCATGCGGTTGCAGCCTAAGTTTGGACACACCTTTAGGTGTTATTTGTTTTTCTGTGTTTTCTGATGGCTACAACCCGGGAATCTTTAAGTCAAGAGTGAATAGGTTACTTCTAGGTAAGCGCGCTCCATCGTCGACCGCATCGTCGCTTTCCATCAGGTGAGATAGTGGTCAAGCGCGAACTTATCAAGAATAAAAAAAAATTAATAAGTTAAAGTGGTTACCATCATGCGATTAGGTCGAGCTCGAGTGAGTAGTGCTCCACGCGCGTCTCAAAGAGATGTCAGCAAAACGGTAGCGGCTCAGCAGGGCCGAAGCCTACTGGAGCCATGGGTTGACTTCCGAAAGGAAAACCCAGGGTCTTGGAATGCCAGGCAAAGAACAAACCGATAGGTGTGGTTTTAGTCAGTAAAATTCTTATACGCTCTGCCGTTCCGCCTTGGAGCGGGAGAAGTCATTGGATGATTTCCAACTTTTAAAAAAAAACATGTGTTCAGGTGCTAAAGACCTTAAAGGTTTAAAGTGCCCTCCGTATCCAATACAACAACGCGTTCAAGGCGGTATTGGGCTGCACCGCTTCTGTAGTGCCTCGGGCATGTTTGCGGAAGCGCGCACCGACTGTTTTCACACCACCATGCGCAAACGGTACGCGTCCTTGGTGTGCAGGGTGCGGGGCAGCTCCAATACAGTTGGCGATGACTGCTGGCAGATTTGATTGCCCTTAAATCGGACATTGCTGTAGCAGATATGTTGCTGGCTAGTGTTATGTATTTCCTTTGTGTGTGTGTGTGTGTGTTTTGTTTTATGATTGCTGCACGAGTGCTATTGGTTGCCTGAAACAAATGCTTTTTTTTAATTCAAATGAGTAAACAGTTCGCATTTTAATCTTCACAATCCGTCAAAATCACCCCTTTTTTTGTTGGGTTAAGAAATCAAGGAATGACTTTTTTAGCTCATCAGACTTATTTTGCCCGTCTTTCTTCAGTTACCTTTTGCGTTCCAGGGCCACGGAATGTTTTTTGAATAATTCCACTGTCTGTCAAAATTATCTCCTAAATCCATTCTTGACATTGATTGTCGACGAGATGATATTGTGTTTTGAATTTTGGTTTCGAGTAATTGACGACAATTTAGCCTTAATACGGTAACCGCCCGGACCGAGCCCAAGTTGTCGACGGCTCGAACTGTTCCACGCGCGCCTCAAAGAGATGTCAGCAAACCGTAGGGGCCAGGCAGGGTCGAAGGCTACAGGGGCCAAGGGTCTGCTTCTGTAAGGAAGACTCGGCCCTGGTATGAAAGGCAACGAAGGAATAGGAGTGGGCTTTTAGTCAGTAAAAATCTTACACACCCTCCCGATCCGCCCAAGAGCGGGGGATGTCATTGGATGATTTTCCCACCTACAAAAAAAAAATATTCTTATATATATAAAAGAAAGTCGTGTTAGTTACACTATTTATAACTCAAGAACGGCTGAACCGATTTGGCTGAAAGTTGGTGGGGAGGTAGCTTAGAACCAGGAGACGGACATAGGATACATATACTTTTTTTTTGTGTAGGGTAGAGTAGGGTAGAGTAGGGTAGAGTAGGGTAGAGTAGGGTAGAGTAGGGTAGAGTAGGGTAGAGTAGGGTAGGTAGAGTAGGGTAGAGTAGGGTAGAGTAGGGTAGGTAGGGTAGAGTAGGGTAGAGTAGGGTAGAGTAGGGTAGGTAGGTTAGAGTAGGGTAGAGTAGGGTAGAGTAGGGTAGAGTAGGGTAGAGTAGGGTAGAGTAGGGTAGAGTAGGGTAGAGTAAGGTAGAATAGGATAGAGTTGGGTAGAGTAGGATATAGTAGTCAGTTGACGGCAGCGAAGCCGCGGGCAAAAGCTAGTTTAAAGATATAAAGTAGTGCTTCACTGTGATCCTATGTGATGGTAATCAGTAATGTAATCGTTGATGGTGAAGCGCAGTAGTTTATTAATGCGTATAGTCCCTTGAACATCTGGCCGGAATTCCGGCCAGCTGCGCCCGAATAGAGCCCCCTGACCTTTACATCCATTTTCTTTGCGAAACATTGATTGAATTACATAATTATGCTATGTACATTCTGAAGAACACATAACCAGCATTTTTTTTTGTTTATCATATTTCTAAAGATCAAAGCGATCAAAGTTTTGATAAAGTTATACATAAATCTATAATAAAAATATATTTTTTTCAAACCTATTGACTTAGCCGTTACTGTGGATTACGCTTCAGAAAGTCACTGTTTTATAGCACTGCTCAGAATTTAGGGCGTTAAGAGCCAGTTCGCTCTAGCCTTGAAGACACCTAAATTACAATCGATCAGGAAGACCGCAGCAAGCAAATTAATCTTAAGGCTAAACTAACTGCGCTTGGATATTAAAAAAACTACAAAAAAATAATGATGTTATATTCCATTGTCACAATACGTTTCTTACTTTTTGATTCCTGCAGTTTTAGACAGTTGCAAGCTTCGTTTTAGTGCTGAAATGAATTGAACTTGACTGTCAGTCATCTTGACTGCTGATTGGCAGCTTGACATGTTCATATGGAGCTTGTTTTGCATACGACATGCAGTGCTGCCATCTATTGCTAGCCTTTAGCACAACTCTATTTCTTTTCTTTCGTCAGTTTAACAGTTTTTTATTAGGTGGTGAAAATGACACAATGGAAAAATTACGCGTATTTAAAAGTAGTTACATATTTCAGGAAATGCTTGAGGTTAATTTTGTGTACAGAATCTGAAAAGTGGTTTCGGAAAATGTATTACTTTTATTTTATTTTTAATATTAAAAATCTATATCGAATATAACAAAAAAAATATTCATTTGCATTTTTTGAACGAATAAATGTCCATCACAACTTTCTAATAGTTTTAACTGGAATAAAGAATTAATGCAACCAATTCTCCAGTTACACATTTTAATATTAAATTTGATTTTTCGTTTTTTTTTAATCTATTGAAACCAAAATATCATTATCATTATCATCATTTCAGCCGAAAGACGTCCACTGTTGGACATAGGTCTCCTCCAAGTGTCACCAGAATGAACGGTCCTATGCGTCTCGCATCCATCGAAACATCGATCGAAACCAAAATAAAAAAAATATATTTAAAAACAATTTTTAATATTAATTAAATATAACCCCACAAAACGCTCATAACGTCACCAAATCAAAAGAACTGCATTAATATTGCACTAACTCCACCCAGATAATAAAAACACTAGCAATAAAATTATACGCGAGTGATAAAATAACATTATGCCGTACAAACACGGGACTTTATTGGAGAGCGTTGTTTGTGGAAGACGGCCCGTAATAATACGGGTGCATGGCTGGCAAACTCGTGCAGCGATAATATTTGTAATAAGCCACTTGCTTTGCCACCTACACTATGTGGCTGTACGGTTACGTAGCTATGTGGCTGTGTTGATACGGGAAGTCAAATACATGAGGGAAGCAATCATATTACTGTTGGAAATAGCCGCCCTTTTTAGAATGAATTTAGTTGCTGCTAAGTGCTGGATTTTAATAGAGAATTTGGTTGGATGGACCCGTGTTACAACGGGCTTATTTGTTCATTGTAACACGGGTCCATGGCTGGCCAACTAGTACAGCCATATTATTATTTTCAATAGGCCACTTATTTTGCCACTTAGATTATGTTGCTATGTTGTACGGAAAGTCAAATACAGGGAAACAATTATATTACAGTTCAAAGTTGCCAGTCTTTTAAGAATCAATTTGTATATAGTTTACAATTTGAAATAAGCCCGTTGTGACACGGGTCCATGTCTGGCAAACTGGTGCACGTGCAGTCATATGGACTATATTGATACAGGAAGTCAGATAGATGAGGGAGGCAATCAAATTACAATTGGGAGTTACCACAGTTTTTAGAACAAATTTAAAACAGCTGTTTTTTTTTTCGGAGCGTCAGACTTACTACTTACTGACCAAAAACCCACTCCTGTTCCTTCGTTGCCTTTCATACCAGGGCCGGGTCTTCCTTTCAGAAGCAGACCTTGGCCCCAGTAGGGTTCGATCCTGCTGGGCCCCTTCGGTTTGCTACCTACTGTAATACGGCTGCTTAGTTAGAAAGCTGTTAATGTTTGTAATACACTACTTGTTTTGCTTCTAGGTGACAAAACAATTAGCTTTTATGCTGCTTGTATAGATAAAGCTATGTAGCCAATATAGCGTAATGGCTATATTAGTACGGGAAGTTAAATAGATGAAGGGAATAATCATATAAATATGACTGTTCAGGATGTTGTTTCTCTTCTGCGTGATATGTGTTGTAAGTGGTGCGATTCAATAGGCTGAATAGTCATTGAATCGGAAGGAATACGGTGTTTTTTTGGTATCTTCTGCTATTAAGTATACAAAATAATAATATTAAAATGAAATACATTTATATTATGGAATTATAGTTGCTGCTTTTAAAATAAAATATTTTTACATTAATTAGCAGATACTTGAAACTTCCCTGAAAATACTTCCCAGAATTCAAAAATATTGCTTCCCTCAAAATTCGTGTTATTGTTTTATTTGCAGACTTAATGAAGTTTTGAAGAAATTAATCGATACTTCCGTGGAAACTTTATTACTGTAACAACGGTTATTTCAGATAATTTAATATCATAATATTGTGTTAAACTTTTTTACTGATAAAAATGTTCATTATGCAAAAGGAACATTTCGCAAATTATCAAAAGAACGTAAAAATGAATTTACAGCGAGACAATTTAAATTAATACAGAAATGCAAATTATATTCCCATAATGGTCGCGATAACGACCCAACCGTTTATTTTTTCGAAATTTTGTTAATTTTTAAAGCGATGTTAATTTTATTTGTGTCGCTATTTTGAACTTTAGCAATTAATCGGTACGTTTATCAGTTTCAACCAACGTTTTTTTTTTTTGTTATAGTTGAGTAGTGTGCTTACATTTTGGGCTAATTTGAAATTCCATTTCATACATCTTTGTGGTAGTGGGTTAGAATTATTCGAGGTTTCTTATAAATATTTTACAGGTTGCATTTTGGAGAGTGTGCGCAGGAATTGCATGACTTGATTCCGCCATCTCCTTTCTATCATCGGACAACCCGACGTACGGCGAGTATCCACCCTTACGTTGTTGAAACTTCAACGGTCCGGACTAAGCGTTTCGCTTCGTCGTTTATACCGCGTACATCGAAGGACTGGAACAATTTGCCTGCTGCGATCTTCCCGTCCAACTATAATTTAGGTGTCTTCAAGGCTAGAGTGAATAGGCTCTTGATAAACTAGTGCGCCTCACCATCAATGATTGCATCACTGCTTACCATCAGGTGGGATCGCAGTCAAGCGCTGGTTTATATCAATTAAAAAAAAAAAAAAAAAAATATTCCAATAACTAGCTTTTGTCAGCGGCTTTGCCCCCATTAAAATCAAATTATCCCAAGAGAACAGCTCCCGAGATAAAAAGTATTCTGTGTCCTATTTCAGGACATGATTTACCCGTGTGCCCAATTTCATTCTAATCCGATCATCCGTTTTAGAGTGAAGGAGTAACAAACGTACACACCCATATAATAACAATATAATGACTGACTGATCTGACTGATATTCTCTGGCATAGCAGTCAGGGCCATTGACCACTAGACCAACAGGCCTGTCCAAATAAACGCGCTTCGCTTCGCTTTTTATAATATTGGTGTGATAATTGATACACAGATAGATATTCTTTATTGTACACCAATAATAAAATTACAATAGGAACTGCAAATTAATAGGGTTTTACAATGGGCGGTCTTATCGCTAAGAGCGACTTTTTACAGACAATCTTTGGATGGATTTGACACAGAAGAATAAAAAGATACGCAGGTAGTTTCGCAGATTGATCTACTAGGTTTTTTTTTTTTTCCTGTGGGAAAATCATCTTATGACATCACCCGCTCTTGGGCGAGGCGGGAGATAGTGTCAGACTTTTACTGACTAAAAACCCACTCCTGTTCCTTCGTTGCCTTTCGTACCAGGGCCGAGTCTTCCTTTCAGAATCAGACCCTTGGCCCCGGTAGGCTTCGACCCTGCTGGGCCCCTACAGTTGCTGACAACTCCTTGAGGCGCGCGTGGAACAACATGCGCCGTCGACGACTTGGGCTCGGTCCAGACGGTTACCGGACGGTCGGACCGCGAATCTACTAGGTACTTTATTCATTTTATGCCAATGGCTGTCTTACTCTTAATATTATTGCTTCTAAATCCGAAATCCGGCCATTATCGGCCAGCTTTACAGTAGCAGTCTTAAGAGGATCCACCGTGTCAATACTTCGCGTTATTACACATCTTTATCTAAATATTATGGAAACACAGATATTTTGTGGCTATTAACCTAAGTTTCTATTGCTGTTACATTATAACACGTATTTCCAGGCACCAGTTTTGTAAAATATTCGATTGAGCGACGGAAGTTACCAAATGCCAATCGAGCGTTTAGATTGGTTTAGATATTATTTCTTTTTTCACATTGCCTCTTTATAAAACATTGCTTTGAATGAAACAACAGGCTTTTCAACCATGCTCACGTTGACTATAGCGAATCGGAAAAGGCCTTCTTAACACTGATATAATTGAATCAAGTGTTGTAGATTTATAAATTAATGGAGATGATAACAAAAAAGGTCAAGTGCGAGTCCAACTCCCGCCCTGAGGGTTTCGTACAAACTTACTTATTAGATAAATAGTTCAATTCCCGAATCTCGAAGATTTTTCCGAATCGCAAAAAAAGTATTTTTTATTGTGACGTATTGATAAACTTACTATTTTAAGATTTATTTCTATTTTTGTGCTATAAGAACTTGCTTTATGCCAAATTTCAGGATTCTGGTCAACGGGAAGTACCCTATGAATTTTGATTCCCTTAAGAGTGTCAAAATATACGATTTTTACGTCATAAACAGCCGTACCATTTTTTCGTTAACTCAGAAGTTTGATTTTTTTTCACAACTTCAAGGGATCATAGACCTGATTATATGGCTATAATTTAAACTCGATACCTCCACGCGTTCCCGAGATAAAGGGTCTTGACAGACAGACAGACCGACAGCAGACAGACAACAAAGTGATCCTATAAGGGTTCCGTTTTTTCCTTTGTACGGAACCCTAAAAAACAAACATATCTGAATAACCTTGTAACAAAAACAAATACACAAACGTTAATGATTTGATACCTACCTACAGTACCTACATACCATAACTCATTTTAAAATGTAAGAGTACTTAAGTATTATTTGTGCGTAATTAAATACATTTTAATTACGGTATAATTTTCCGCAGAGCAGTTAGAGAGTTTCGTACCTCTGTTCCATGATATAAAATGTGATGATTATAACAATATTATAATTTATTCACGTTTTACAACTCGAGAATTTCAGTTCGTTTAAATAATGTTAGGTAGGTACCTAACATAGGTATGTTATAGTACAAAAACATATAAATGTTAAAATTATCTCTATATTTTAAACCAGCGTCTTCTAGTAGCTTCTCCATCGTAGATATATTTGAATACAATCACATTTAATATTATTAAGGTGAAAGTTTGTGAGTGTGTGTGTGTGTATGTAGCTTCTTCACGCTCGAACTGCAGAAAGGATTTCAATCAAAAATCCTGGTATAGCACATAGAATACTTTTTATCCCGGAAATAGGTATATTCCTTGGGATAATTTTCTACTAATACGCGGGCAAAACCGCTGGTAGAAACTAGTCTAAAATATGGTGTCGGAAAACTCCTTCACATCACCGTTATTGTAGAATGGTTACTTTGAGATGGGCTCACGCTTGCAACAAAACTTTTACGACTTTTAAGTCTCAGCGGCACCGAACTGTAATTGTGCATTGGATGGCGAGGGTCGTTTTGTTGTTTCGCACTTTCTATGCGGCTAGCCCTGCGAATTTCTGGGGGTGCAATGCCGATTAGTGGATACAACATTCGTACCGGAGTCGGTTTAAGGCAAACAGAAAACAACGTACGTAGAATGGTGACGTGCGCAGAAGACTGGTGGCATTGCCACGCTGTATGGCAATACTTATCCTCTGTTCAAAGTAAAAGCCAGCTCTTGGGTCACGTGAACAGTCAACAAGGCATTTTTACAGAGGTCTTTATACAATTTGTGAGCACTGGGACCCGACGATTCGAGAGTTTCAACCCTATACAGCCCACCGCAACTGAACTGGCACTAGGGGGGTTATCATGACGTTTAAAGTAAGATTGTTTTATTCCTATTCCATTGTGGGTAAGAGATGGCGCTAGACAACCTGTATAGCTTTGTCTCTTACACACACAGAAATAAGAATGAAACAATCTTACTTTGAACGTCATGGTACAGGGGCAGGTCTAAATATAATACAGGGACCAGCATTCCTTACATAACTATTTCATTTAGATTCAAAACATATTACAATAAACAAACGATAAGAATCTAGGTCAAATACATATTTTGTTCGTGTTTATACCACCATTTAATTTGGTAGACCTTTAGTAGCCGGAATCCTAGACGTTCATACGGTAAAGACCCGAATACACGCGGTGACTTGTTTGCGCATTTTGTGCAATAGATTGGGCTAAAAAGATTACCAGAACTTTCTGGTTTACAGGACTTATCCGCAAGCAAGTTTGCGTAACGGTGTGGTGATAGCCCAGTCGTTAAAGGTGCCTTAACTACTAGGCCATCACGGCCTCTCATGCATGCGTTGCTTGCAGATTTAAAACCAAGTGTAGATACCGGCACGGATCTTGAGCGCTGACTTCTACAGTTCTACTTTCGCAGAAGCTCGCAGAAGTGAAATATTGGGTCTATTTACTGGCATGAAGAGAGATGCGCGGGCGGGGAATGAAATTCTTGGACAGTGATTGGCTCGCTGATATTGTACCATGCACAAAGCGGTTCCCACTAGTCCCGACCCCAAGCTAGTTAAGCTAGGGAGATGATTAGTGTAACGAATATGTGTGTAACATACATGCACACGATGGCAAACCGTTTACGCTAGTGCAATTTTCATCCTCATCATTTCAGCCGAAAGACGTCCACTGTTGGACATAGGCCTCCCCCACCCCACCTTCTCGACCGGTCCTGTGCGTCTCGCATCCATCGGATTCCAGCGATCCTGACCAGGTCATCGGTCCACCTTGTGGGAGGCCTTCCAACGCTGCGTCTTCCGGTACGCGGTCGCTACTCCAGAACCTTTCGACCCCAACCGCGGCCATCTGTTTTGCGTGCAATATGGCCCTATGTGGTGCAATTGCCCTTGAAAGGAATGGAAAGGGCTATGCTCGGAGTTTCCTTGCGTGATCGAATCAGAAATGAAGATATCCACAGGAGAACCAAGGTTGCCGACATAACACGAAGAATCGTCAAACTTAAGTGGCAATGGGCAGGGCACAGGGGACATTGCACGCATAATTTTAGTTTGTGCAAATTAGTTGTCATTGAAGCCATTTGTACAGTACACCGTCTTAGCTTAGCTAGGAACATGCTTCTTTATTGGAAGGTAGGAAATCATCTAATGACTTTTCGCGCTCTAGGGTGAAGCGCGAGAGCGTGTGAGATTTTTACTGACTAAAATCCACCTATTTTCTTTCAGTTCCTCTTTGCGGTCTACGGGTTGCCTTTTCAGAAATTCCGTGCCTCTAACGGGCATCAGCCATATTCGGCCCCTACGGTTTGCTGATACTAAGTGCTAACTAGGTAATTGGTTGTGCAAATCGTAATTTCTGCAAACAAAGTTAACCATGTAGCCGGGCCTTAAAACAGTTTAACCTGTAACCAATTATCTCAGTAATTATCGTTTTTCGTCCTACAAAGCATGATTATTTTTTTTTCATGTTAATCTTTCCTTATTTTAGTATCGAAATACATAATTGTCGGTAGAGTTTTAGCGAAAATCTTCCACAAATTCTGAGAACAAAAGGAATTTTATGTTAAAAACACAATACCGGTTATAAAGTGTGTACGTAATTTCATTCGCCAAATTCGTGGAATAAAGTTTCAATTTTCTTTTTTTCTTCTTTACTGTTGTGTTTACTTAAAGAAAAAAAAAACACATCTTTTTCGAGTGTAGTAGTATTCTACTAGTCTTTTTAGGGTTCCGTACCTCAAAAGGAAAAAACGGAACCCTTATAGGATCACTTTGTTGTCCGTCTGTTTGTCTGTCAAGACCCTTTATCTCGGAAACGCGTGGAGGTACCGAGTTGAAATTAAAACCATAAACTCAGATCTACAGTCCCTTGAAGCTGTGAAAAAATCAAACTTCTAAGTTAACGAAAAAAAAAAGATACGGCCGTTTATGTTGCAAAAACGTGTATTTCGACCCTTTTAAGGGAATCAAAATTCATAGGGTACTTCCCGTTGACCTAGAATCCTGAAATTTGGCAGGTCTCATAGCACAAGTGTAGGAAAAAATCTGAAAACTGTAAATTTGTAGTTACTTAACAAAAAAAAACTTTTTTTGCGATCCGGGAAAATATTTGTAAATCAATTCGGGAATTGAATTGTTATCATAGGTCACGACTCGCACTTGCCTGGTTTTTTTTATAAAATGGGCTGACATTGATATACAATTTCTTTGATTTATATGACATTTGATGCGTAAAGCCATCAACATTTTGTGAAGTATGTTGAAATTAAAATATTATATCTCTTTACATTTTTTCTAGGAAAATATCATTAACAATGCGTTTGTCTAGGTTTTCTTTGTAATACCAAACTAAAATTAAACAATAATAATTTTGGTTTAGAAATTAATGTTCCATTTACGAAACTATATCATTACTAGCTATCGCCAGCGGCTTCGTCCGCGTAGAATTAAAAAAATATACGCCTACTCAGTGAAAATGTAGCTTTCTAATGGTGAAAGAATTTTTAAAATCGGTCCAACAAACAAATCAAATTTCTCCTCTTTATAATATTAGTTTAGATTATTATTATCTAAGCCTCAAGAATTTTTAAGGTACCTATATTTTGCGAATATAAAACTGAAGCAACCTTTTAAGTAACAAGAAACAAAATAACCATTTTCTCCATCTTACCCCAAGAACACAATACCATTATCTAACCAAACTTATAAAACAGATACACAAACAATCAGACCTCTAAGATTACACGTACATATCTCCAAATAGAATCTTGAAACGAATCGTGTACCAGGAATTCAGAAACTAGTTGGAGATTATACCACACAATATGTTTGTGGTATTCAAAGCGAGCTTGCGACCTATGGCCGCATGCCAATGGTCCGAATTATTAGCAGGAGGTGCTCTTTGTAACTGTTGTGCAGTATTGTGTTGCGATATGACGTCAGAGGTTATATTGTGCTGTGGTATTATTGGAAAGGAGTGCTGGAAAAGTCGTGCCAAATTTGTAACATCAGACTTTTCTAAAGGTTTGAATAAAATGTAATTATACTACGGCTGTATCTATCATACACCATGTTTGTAATGCTAAATATATTGTGGTTTAAGATATTGAATAGTAAGGCATTTATAATTATAGGGTTATATGGAAAGGAATAATATTCTTTTTTTAAGGTGGGAAATCGTTTAAATATGTCTTGTCTCGCCCTAGAGCGAAGCGGAAGTGCGTGTCAGACTTTTACTGACTAAAACCACACCTGTGTCCCTTTTCTGCCTAGAATTCCAGGACTCCGGGGTTTCCTTCCGGAACCCTTGTCAACCCATGGCCAGGGGAGTATGATAGCTCAGAGTGTGGCTAGTCATTACAGTGATTTGTATGACACCTTTTCAGACGCCAATGTACATGCCGTCCTGGTTTCTGAGAGTTGGCTCAAACCTCATCTTCCCTCTACCAACTACCCCCTTCCCGGTTTCATTCTTATCCGCAATGATAGAATTGGAAAGGGAGGAGGTGGTGTTGCTATTTATCTTCGCAGCGATTTCCCTTTTAAAATTATTGCTTCATCTCCTTCATCTTATAGTAGTTCCGTCGAGTATTTGTTTTTGGAGGTATACGTCAAAGGTGTCAAAACCTTACTTGGCGTTGTCTACTGTCCGCCTGCCATTGACTACTTTTCCAATCTTGAGCTAGCGCTGGAATCAGTAGGGTCAGAGTATGCGCATTGTGTTATCATGGGCGATTTCAACACAGACCTCTCTCACCCATCCCCTCGTTCTCGTAAACTCCTTCATATCATTGATTCTGTAAGTCTCCATGTCCTTCCACTGCAACCTACTCACTTTAATATCTCAGGTGACGACACATGGCTCGACTTAATCCTGACGTCCACTCCCTCCTTGGTTTCCTCTCATGGCCAGTGCCCTGCACCTGGTTTTTCCCATCATGACCTCATTTTCCTATCCTATATCCTAAAACCACCTAAACTCCCTATTAAGGTTTTGCGCATGCGTTGTTTTGCTCACATGGATGCTGAAAGGCTGCGCCAGGATGCGTCGGAACTCGATTGGGACCAGCTTGCGGCGGCGACATCTGTTGACGACAAACTGGATATTTTCAATCGAACGGTACTTGCGCTTTACGATAAACACGCTCCTGTCAAGAGGGTTAAGCTCAAACGTAAACCTGCCCCTTGGATGACAACAGATGTTCGTATGGCGATGAGGCGCAGGGATCGAGCCTTTCAAAAATTTAGGAAGGACCGCAGTGTTGGAAATAGGGAGCTTTTCAAAGCTGCAAGAAATCGGTGTAATCAGATGATACGTAACGCTAAACGCCGCCATATTCTCGAAAACATATCTTCTTCTTCTCCTGCTGATATCTGGAAATTCCTCGGAACTCTCGGTATCGGTAGACCACGTCATGTGGATTTCCCTAAGACAATCGTCCTGGATGATATCAACCGTCACTTCACAACCTCCTGCCATTTGGATTCCCAAATGTTGTCACAGACGGTGGATTTCATTTCTGGGCTACCAGCTCCTATCATTGAACCGTTCCACTTTTCTCCGGCTACCTTGGACGAAATCAAAAAGATTGTCCTGTCCATAAAATCCAAGGCTGTGGGTCATGACGACATAAGTCGTTATATGATTACCTTAGTCCTCGACTTTCTTCTTCCACCTATTACCCACATTATTAATTTTTCCCTTGATTCCGGACAATTCCCATCCCTGTGGCGTATGGCTTACGTGCGTCCACTTCCTAAAATCACTAATCCCTCTCTACCGAACCATTTTCGTCCAATTTCTATTCTTCCTTTCCTATCCAAAGTACTTGAGGCCTGCGTCCACAAGCAGTTTTCAGGATTTGTTCACAGGAATAATCTTGTTGACTCATTTCAATCCGGATTCAGGCCTGGTCACAGTACTGCCTCTGCTCTCCTTAAAGTGACTGGTGACATTAGAGAAGCCATGGAGGATACCAAGGTTACTGTTTTGGTATTAATTGATTTCTCCAATGCCTTTAATGCCGTCAGTCACGATATTCTTCTATCTATCCTTTCCCATCTTATGGTTTCGTCTGAGGCGCTGGAATGGTTCTCTTCTTATCTTCGGGGACGTCAGCAGTCGGTTCGCGTTGACGAGAATTCGTCGAGTTGGCGTGATCTAGATTCTGGTGTTCCACAAGGCGGTATTCTTTCTCCGTTGCTATTCTCCATCTTCATAAATTTTATAACTCACTGTCTTCGGTGTTCGTATCATCTTTATGCCGACGATCTTCAATTATATACAACTGCGCGGGTGGAGAGTTTGTCGGACGCTATAGAGGATGTAAACCGAGATTTGGACGCTATCAGGGATTGGTCTGATAGATTTGGGGTGTCCGTAAACCCCTCAAAGTGTCAGGCCATTATTATTGGAAGCTCGCGCATGATGGGTAAAGTGGTGGTTAATTCTCTTCCTCCAATTATTTTTAATGGTGCCGTCATTCCCATCAGTCCTAGCGTAAAGGATCTAGGTTTGCATCTTGACTCGACCCTTGGCTGGCAAAGTCAGGTTTCCAGTGTCTGCCAAAGAGTCAACGGGACTTTGCGGTGTCTGTATCGTCTGAGGAACTTTCTGCCTGCGAAGACAAAGACTATGCTTGTGCAAACTTTAATATTCCCTATAATCGACTATGGTGATGTGTGCTACTTTGACCTGAATGCGGTGTTACTCGACAAAATTGATAGACTCCTCAATAACTGCATCCGGTTCGTATATAATTTGAGAAAATACGACCATATTTCGAGCTACAGATCTGAGCTCAAATGGATGCCCATTCGCCAGAGAAGGAGTCTTCGCGCTCTGACTACTCTTTACTCTCTGCTCAACTCTCCCACCCCTCCTTCTTATCTTATATCACACTTTAAATATCTATGTTCTTCTCACGCTAAGAATCTGCGTTCTTCTAATAATCTTCTACTGCTTTGTCCTTCTCATACTTCTGACTTTGTTCATTCTTCCTTTCATATACAGTCCATACTTCTGTGGAATGCGCTTCCTCTCGAGATCAGGACGGCGACCAGTCTATATGCATTTAAGCGGATGTTGCGAAAGTACTTTCTGCACAAATAGTAAAGTCGTCTCAATAACCCCTTTCTTTTACTTTATATAAATATATATGTATATATTATATTAAATTATATATGTATGTTTATTTTGTATATTTAGATACCTACATACTTTTGAACTGTTATTTTCTAAATATTCTTTTGTATTTTTATGCACCTGCCACATTTTCTCTTCACCACCCTAGGTTGACTGGTAGAGAATGCCTAAGGCATTAAGTCCGCCTTTGTACTTTTGTGTTGCATAAAGTTTTAATAAATAAATAAATAAATAAATAGCTCACATGAGAACCAAAAAAAGCAATCAAATTGATTGTTGCGCAGAAGCCAATCATCCATCACATAAACCAATCAAGCCCGTCAGCAGCTCCTTGCTATCAAGGAGCTGTTACTCACCCTTCATCACATAAATCCTTTCTACTATCACTGGCAAACTTTACGACTCTCTCTGCCCACCCTCAGGGATCACAAGCGTGACGTTTATGTTACAAAAGATAACAAATAGGGTTCATACCCAAGTTATAAAAGTGAGGGGAACGGCCCAGTTAACGAGACCCATAGGCGATGGGCCTGAAAATTACCCCTATAAGGCAGTATCGAAATAACTGCAGAAATAAAAGACCTTCAAAGTAACTTCAAAAGATCGTATTGCAGGGTATTAAGGGTAGTCGACCAAATGATACGCTTGCAGTGTGGACTTCCGCTAATAATCTTTCCTTGAATAACAGTTTTAAGAACGGCATTTCCATGTTGAGCATTGTAGGGAGGGGTGTCTTATGCTGCGCACCCTAGCACCTTATCGTAATTTATTTTCGAAGAGTTACATGCAAAAAATATTGAATTTTCTTTGTTCATTTAATGTATGTAGATAGAATTATTATTACAGCAGATAAAAATAGTCAGATTAAACTAAGATTTTTTTAAAGCGTGAATTCATCCAATGTGATTTCTCTTACTCTAGGGTGGATCGAGAGAGCAGGTTTTTGGCAGTAAAGATCTGATTACTGCCAAAAACCACACCTGTGTCCTACTGTTATCCCTTGCGGTCCAGAACCTTCCCAGAAGCTTCCCATTTATGAATTCCTCGTGGCTTTAGCGAGCATCGGCCCTGCTGAGCCCCTAAGTTTTAACTGACATCTCTTCGAGACGCGCGTGGAACACTACGTGCCGTTGACGACTCGGGCTTGGTTTTTACCGGACGACCGGACGGCAAGCTACCGATTGCTTGCCGTCCGCAAGCCCAAAGTTGAGATAACTTAAAAGCAGATTATTGACATAACAGTAAACGTTAAAATGTAGGTATATCTGTGTCCCTGCCTCTATATAAATATGTAATACGCCCCCTATATTTTCATACAAGTTCGGAAAAAAAACAATCGCTTTCATGGTCCCCAAGATGTGTTATCTGACAAAATCTGCCATCAGAATAATCTTAATGAGACAAAAAGCATCGGGAAAAACTCGCATTTCTTCCTTTTTTTTCTTTAATGTAATTCGTATAGCTTGAGGGGTTTCCTCAATTATAATACTCTGCTTATTTAGCCGTGCAATGAGGACGAAAAGCGAGTTTCGGTATAATAATCAGAAAAGTTTTTTTTTCTCATAATATTATTACGTTCCAGTGACGAGTTTGGTTCGAATACTGTTTCCGCCTTAGGCAGTCTTCAATAAATATTTTTAAGGGTAGCAATATTTTGGTACCTCCTAGTTAAAAGTTTATAAGTTGAAAAGTGAAATTAAAGATCTTGACGGAAAATTTTTGAAAGAGATGTGCCTACTGTGGTCCTGGAACGCAGAGGGTAACTGAAGGACAAGAAGAACAGGTAGGTTTTAGTCAGTAAAAGTATGACATGCCTTCTCGCTCCACCCAGAGCGGGACAAGTCATTTAATAATTTATTACTTCAAAAAATAAAGATATTTGATTGAGTGGCCTGTTGGTCTAGTGGTTAGTGGCCCTGATTCGACTGCTATGCCGGAGGTCGTGGGTTCGATTCCCACCCAGGACAAATGTTTGTGTGATGAGCACGATCATTTGTTCTGTATCTGGGTGTAATTTATATATAATATGTATGTATTTAGAAATATATAAGTATGTTTATCAGTTCACTAGCACTCATAACACAAGCTCTGCTTAGCTTGAGACTAGACGGCGTTGTGTGATAGTTGTAAACACAGAGGGTAACTGAAGGACACAGGTGGGTTTTAGTCAGTAAAAGTCTGACACGCCCTCTCGCTCCACCCAGAGCGGAACAACTCATTTAATTATTTATCACTTTAAAAAATCTAGACATTTTTCTTCAATGCCATATGGAACCTAGGCGTGGAAAGCAAATTAGTTCGTAGATTATCTGGAGCTATTTTTTTTCGTTTCAAAGAATTAGCCTTAGCATTAACTAATTATATTTTCCTGTGATTAATATTCTTTTTACGTAACATCACTTCTAAGTGATACATTTTTTATACGTGCTTAGCTTTTAGGAACTAGGCAAAAAGTCTTTTGAGATAAAAAAAAAAACATGAAAAACGTAAATCAATGTCAAATTAATTGTAGAGCTTTTAATATACCTTAATGGCCAAATGGGAGATAAATAAGCA
Source organism: Mythimna impura (assembly GCA_905147345.3). Classification (NCBI taxonomy): domain Eukaryota; kingdom Metazoa; phylum Arthropoda; class Insecta; order Lepidoptera; family Noctuidae; genus Mythimna; species Mythimna impura. The sequence continues at coordinate 8,318,703 of LR990347.1, read as the reverse complement.
ATGATTGCAGATAAAATAACATTTAACGGAGGATAGCATGGCGGAAATTCCACCCATACATAAAAAGAATTTTAAATAGAAAACCAACACAAATACAAATGAAAAAATGAAAATAATAATAATGTTGGGAATACATTATTATTGTACGTACATCTAATGGAATGGAAGCAGTGGAATTCCCTGCCAGAGTCTGTGTTTTCTGATACTACAACCTAAGGGTCTTTAAGTCAAGAGCGAATAGGTTAATATTAGGCAAGCGTGCTCCATCGTCGGCCATATCATCACTTAGCATCAGGTCAAGCCTGAGCCTATCCATAATTGTAAATTCGATATGCCCAAATATTTGGGACTGCTCATAGGATATTTCATTGTATTGTCACGCTGGTAGCGCAATGAAAGGATTATTATTTTTATTTAACTATTATTGTTAGTATTATAGCGCTTTCATATATATCATCATTTCAGCCGAAAGACGTCCACTGCTGGACATAGGCCTCCCCCAAGCGTCGCCACAGCGAACGGTCCTGTGCGTCTCGCATCCATCGGACCCCCGCAACCGTTACCTCTTTTACATGACGTCTTCCATCTTATTCATTGAACATCAATCATCCTAAACTTTTTATAACGTAAACCTTAAAAGTCTAACATGCCAGTTTTGCAAGTTAATAATAGTTGTGACCTTCATAGGCATCACAGTACTTATTAGTTTATTATTGGTAGGCTCGCGTTTGAGCACTAACTCTCCCCATATGGTAAGCGATGATGTGGTCACCGTTGAAACGCGCTTACCTAGAAGTAACCTATTCACTCTTGACTTAAAGACCTCTAGGTTGTAGCTATCAGGAAACACAGACTCCGGTAGGGAATTCAAACCCTTAGCATGAATGTGTTCAAAAAACCGTTTTGTGTGTCTGGGTGATTGTAAGCGACGATATGGTCACCGTTGAAACACGCTTGCTTAGAAGTAACCTATTCACTGTTGACTAAAATACCCTTTGTAACCTCATGTAGCCCCATTTGCCTGTTTTACCTTTCAGGAAACACACAAAACACGCAAAACCACAATTGAAAAGGGAGGATCCTCCGACCAGGTGTTGTGTATGTCCTGACTGTCTAATAGTTTTTCGAACTGTGTATAGGTTGTATTCAGGCGGAGAGCTTTGATACCGTGATGTCGCTACATCACACTCCAGCACGTCAATCCTTTACATTTTTGACATAACCACAAACACTGATACGCTTCCATTTTGCTCAAAGACCATAGTCATAATCAATTTGATGCAGCAGTAAAACTGGAGAACAGATAAAGTGATCAAGAAGCACAAACTGTTCGAGTCACAAAGCACCAAGTCTATTATTGGTCTTAACTTCCCAAAGCAAGGTGACACGCCCCTTCGCAACAGATTCTCGGAACATTGCCACACTGAACAATAAATACTTCCTCGCAATTCCCATGGGAGCCACTTCTTGCTACAGAGAGCTTTGAAAGTTAGTACGTATCTAATAAGTTTTCTAGAACTAACAATGTAGGTCTCAACATTTATCACCTTTTTCGGAAAGAGAAAACCTTCTTTTGAGACTAGAACTCTTTTACATAAAAAAAAAAAAACATTCGACGTACGACAGTAGCATTGTGCTCACAGCACTGAAGATTTATTGGTACACACCGCTATTTTGTGAATTAAAAGAAAATACGAACAAAAACGAAGGCGAAATTGCCAGGCGCGGTGACCGCGGACAAACTGCCTGCCGTTTTCGAACGCCCCCAGAATTCTAATAAAGAAAGCTAATTGGAAAATCGAACAGGTATTCGCACCGTTGGATGACGCTGAATTGCTGAATCGGTGTTCCACGGCGTTTCACATGATTAACAATAGCACGGGAAATGCTACGTTTCACGCAATAAATTAATGTCCACTTATCAAGATTTAGTTGTCCCATTTTTGTACGGTATGGTAACGAGCGTTTGTTGGCCCATCACATATTCAAGTAGAGCGGATGTGTCGACTGATGTACATATGTATTCATAAACCTCCTGCTTATTCGAATAAAGAATTTGCTAAGCATTTTTATGAAAATTATATTCTTGTAGAAAATGGTGGAGGAATTTTAAGTCCACTGTGCTGATGGTAATGTTATGTTTTAAATAATGTTTGCAAATTATCATGTTGGTATATCCTAGTAAACATTGAGTCACTACCAACCACTTTAATTATTTTCAGTAATATAGCCCACTATTAATCAAAATTTGGTTCAAATAAGCACGCATCTGTTAGTCCATCATGAACTTAGGAATTTCTACTAACGCATACGCAGGCCTGAACAATAAAATTTTGAATACAGAAGACGTAATAAAGAGCGTATATGAGTACTAAACAACTACGGTCCGGTCACGAATAAAATGTTCTGGAGTTGTGCGAGCTACATGACCCCTGGGTACCGTTACATTCACACAATGCTTGCGTTCCAGCACATTTCAAATAAAACCGTATTTACGACTTCCTGCTCCGACTGCGATCCTGGTACACTGGCTAAATACTTCTGCGCTTTTGTCTGTGCTTTTTTATTTAACGAAACATTTAACATTCAGGTACTTAAAAAATGCCATAAAAGGGGTCGTTGGAAAGTCGTCTGAATACTTTTTTAACATTTTCATGCTTAAATGTAAAAAAAAATGAGATCGTAGAATTGCTTATTTCTTCTCGTTTTTCCAATTTCAGAAGTGGAAGCGACTACTTTAGTGCACAAGCATTTTAATCTTAAAATTATTCATAGTTGTAGTTTGTAAGGCAGCAAGAAAATGCCTGTTTTATACCATAACTACAATACAGTATTACTAATTCATTATTTTATACTAGCTCCTTCCAGCGGCTTTGCCCGCGTGAAAGTAATTTTCTCCACAAGTTTCTTTTTTTTGTATGTTGGAAAATCATCCAATGACATCCCCTGCTCTTGGGCGAAGTGGGAGGGCGTGACAGACTTTTACGGACTAAAAACCCACTCCTGTTCATTCTTTGCTTTCGTCCCAGGGCCGAGTTTTCCTTTCAGAAACAAATCCCTGGCCCCAGTAGACTTCAACCCTGCTGGGCCCCTACGGTTTGCTGACTTCTCCTTGAGGCGCGCATGGAACAGTACGCGCCGTCGACAACTTGGGCTCGGTCTCGTACGGTGGTCGGAAATCGGGATCGGGATCCCGGCGGCTGGGGCGTGAGGGTCGTCTCTACTTGATAAACTACTAAAATAAAGCATGAAATACATTAGGGGACAAAACACCCCCATACATCACGCGCATAGCTCAAACTACCAACGTGACGCGGTGTCTCTCAACTTGCTTCCCAAAATTTTAATATGCTTATTCGTGACACGATACATGCTTTTTATTAGGGTTCCATACCTCAAAAGGAAAAAACGGAACTCTTATAGATCAGTTTGTTGTCCGTCTGTCTGTCTGTAAAGACCCTTTATCTCGGTAACGCGTGGAGATATCGAGTTGAAATTAAAACAATATAGTATACTCAGGTCTACGGTCCCTTGAAGCTGGAAAAAAAAAGATACGCCGTTTATATCGCAATAAACGTATAATTCGACACTCTCAAGGGAATTAAAATTCATAAGGTTTTTCCCGTTGACCTAGAATCCTGAAATTTGGCATGAAGCAAGGTCTTATAGCACAAGTATCTTACAAGCACAAGTATAACAATTTCGATTTCGAAAAATCTTCGAACCCAATTTGGGCATTGAACTGTTTTCATAGGTAAGTTTGTACGGAACTCTCAATGCGCGAGTCTGACTCGCACATGCCCAGTTTTTGTTGATACGATCGCGCTTGACCACTATCCTCCCTATTGGAAAGCGACGATGTGTCGACGATGAAGCACGCTTGCCTAGAAGTAGGTAACCTCTTGATTTAAAGATCCCCAGATTGTAGCTATCTGGAAATCTGTACTCGTTTTTAGGGTTCCGTAGCCAAATGGCAAAAAACGGAACCCTTATGGATTCGTCATGTCTGTCTGTCTGTCCGTCCGTATGTCACAGCCATTTTTTCCGAAACTATAAGAACTATACTGTCGAAACTTGGTAAGTAGATGGATTCTGTGAACCGCATTAAGATTTCCACACAAAAATAGAATAAAAAAACAATAAATTTTGGGGGTGTTTTTTTTTTTTTTTTTTTTCGGGTGGGAAAATCATCTAATGTCATCCCCCGCTCTTGGGCGGAGCGCGAGATAGTGTCAGACTTTTACTGACTAAAAACCCACTCCTGTTCCTTCTTTGCCATTTTTTTCCAGGGCCCCGGGGGTCACTTTCGCATCACCCATGGCCCCAGTAGGCCTCGACCCTGCTGGGCCCCTACGGTTGCTGACATCTCCCTGAGGCGCGCGTGGAACACTACGCGCCGTCGACGACCTGGGCTCGGTCCGGACAGTCACCGGATGATCGGACGGCGAGCCACCCATTGCTCGCCGTCCGCAAGCCCGCGCCTACTGTGGCCGGAAATCAGGATCGGAATCCCGGCGGCGGTTGGGGCGTGAGGACCTTTGCCTCACGCGATCGGCCGCCTCCTTTGCTAGCATTACTGCTTCGCAGAAGGAGGCGACCGCCTGCCACTCCTCCTCGCTCCGGACCATGGCCTGTACCAAGGCCCGGCGCGACAGATCGCTGCCGCCGATCGCCCCCACGAGGACACGGCGGTGCTCTGCCCCAGCGGGGCACACCTCTACTGTATGCTCCACCGTGTCCTCCGGGCGGTCCACACAATGGTGGCACCCGGGCGTCTCTTCTGCACGAATCCGGTGCAGGAACCTCCCGAACTTACCATGTCCGGTGAGGACCTGCGTCATGCGGTAGGTAAGGACGCCGTGAGGTCTTTCCAGCCACTCCTCAAAGAGGGGACTTATGGCCATAATTATGGCGTGCCCAGCACTGGGTTGCAACAGTCGCTGTCGCCATTCCACCATGAGATCTCGCCAGAAGTCTTCCCGCCATGCCGCGACATGGCGCGGCAGCGGAGTTTCACCCCGGCGTTGCATCTCCATGTGCAGATCGTGCATGCGTGCAAGGTCTTTTGCCTGCAAATCCCACGGTGGTTGGCCAGCAAGGAGGCTCGCTGCTTCGCGGGAAATCGTGCGATATCCCCGCACCATCCGTATGGCCATGACCCTCTGGCATGCGTTCAGCTTGGCCGCCGGTCGCTTTCGCAGCGACGGCGCCCATACCGGCGCCCCATAAAGGGCCATGGACCTAACGATTCCTGCGTAGAGCCTCCGGCAGGAGGCGTCTGGACCCCCTAGGTTAGGCAGAAGCCGCTTAAGAGCAGCCCCAGTCCGATCCAGTTTGGGAGCCAGACGTCGGAAGTGCTCCTCGAAATTCCATCGGCTGTCGAGGGCGAGTCCCAGGTACTTTATCGTCGACCCGACGCCGATGTGAACTCCTCCTACCGTTATTTGGGAACCCGGTGGTGGCGCATTCCGAGGGCCGTGAAAGCACATGGCCTCAGACTTGTGCAGTGCCACCTCGAGTCCCAACTGCTGGATCCTCTCCACGACTATCGCAACCCCGCGTGTCGCTAGTTCGACCGCCGCCTGGTACGACTCTCCCTGCGCCAGAACCAGCGTGTCGTCTGCGTAACAGATCACGCTGACCCCGTCAGGGAGGTCGCCGCGCAACACGTAGTCGTACCCGATGTTCCACAAGGGCGGTCCTAGTACCGATCCCTGCGGAACACCGCACGACATCTCTCGCCGTTTCCACTCTCCCTGGTGACCGGGGTAGATGATGAACCTGTCCGTCAGGTAGGCCTCGATCACACGACAGAGGTAGTCGGGCACCCGGTGATACCTGAGTGCCCTCCTAATGCAACTCCAGGGCAGGGAATTGAAGGCGTTGGCGATGTCCAAAGACACCGCCAAGACACACCTGCCCTGGGATACCGCATCCCCCGTCGTGAGGGCTCGCACGCGCATGATAGCGTCCACCGTGGAGCGTCCCCTGCGAAAGCCGAACTGGCCGTCCGCCAGATCCGGCCCCACCCGTGTTAGGTGCGCGACGAGGCGGTCTGCAATAACTCTTTCAAAGAGCTTGCCCACCTCGTCGAGCAGCACGATGGGCCGGTACGCGGACGGTGAGTCCGCAGGGCGCCCCTGCTTCGCGATGAGGACCAGCTTCCCCGTCTTCCAGCGAAGTGGGAACTGGCCCCTCTCCAAGCATGGTACCTAGAACTGAAATTCAATTTTTTTTTTCAAAGCCTTATGTATGGGATATTTATGGATAGATCTTCAAAAATGATATTGAGGTTTCTAATATAATTTTTTTCTAAACTGAATAGTTTGTGCGAGAGACACTTCTAAAGTTTGTGTCCCCCTGTAACTTCTAAAATAAGAGAATAATAAAACTAAAAAAAAATATATGATGTGCATTACCATGCAAACTTTCACCGAAAATTGGTTTGTACGAGATCTAGTAAGTAGTTTTTTTTTAATACATCATAAATCGTAAAGCACATTTTACCTTTCAAGTTTGTACGGGACCCTCAGTGCGCGAGTCCAACTCGCACTTGCCCAGTTTTTTTTCTAAGAAAACGCTTTGTTGCAGTGTTTCGTCGCACTTGTATACGAAGAACTTTAAAGTGAAAGTGCAGTAAACGTTAACCTAAGTAGAAAAGAGTATATCAAGCTCGTTTTACTCAATTACCTAACCGAGCTAACCTTGCCATTTTACAACAGATTCCAAAGATATTGTTAGAAACATTGTAGGTGCTGTAAAACCGCGTTTTATGTTACCTTTACAGGTCACTTTAGATAATTCGAGACCTCGGTACTGAAGCTAAGTATATAGCTACAAACTAAGTTATCTCAAGGTTATTTTAAATTGAACGAACATAGAACATGAACTGCCATTAGATTGGCGAATAGATTGAAAATTCTGGCATGAAATGAGCTAGCTATTTTTTAGTTTAGGTTCCATTTTTAGTGGTTTTGGTAAAATGTAGTTTGTCTTTTAGTCACATTTATGAATAAATATACTAAATACGGCCAGTAGCTTTGCTCGCTTGACAATCATCCTAAGGTAACTAACTCCCGGAATAAAATTTAATGGATTAAAAGTGATTTATATTCTACTCATGTACTTAATTTAATTCAAATCCATAAAACCATTTGAGCATAGAGGGTTAAAATTATACATGCGTGGGTTTTAGGCAGTAAAAGTCTGACATTCCCACTCACTACAGCCAGGATGGGAGAAATTTTTGATGATTTTCCAGCTTAGATAAAAATATAAGAAATACTACAATTGTTTAATAAATGAACTTGAATTTGAACTACGAATGAATTGATACTATGAAACTCAAACCCACGTACATTTTCGTTAGATGGACCGCAGGAATTTTTAAAGAGTTACTGTGGCCCTGGGACGGGAAGGTCAACTGAAGGACACTGGTGGTTTTTAGTCAAGAAAAATCTGACACGTACTCTCACTCCACCCAAGTGTGGAAGAAGTCATTTGATGATTTTCCATCTTTAAAAAAAACGTTCTCATTAGATGATTGTTGACCTTCATGCAAATGAAGCTGCTGGTAAATGGCGTTTATCACGATAAAAATTTATATAAGCCATGTATGTGATAACTTTTTTTATCAAATATCTTTACGCTTTGACGTATTAATGACGTTTGGCGTATGAATGGTTAAAATAGTACTTTTAATTTACACTTTTTTGAAGTTTAACCTTTCGTATGCCGTAATTAGAGACACAATTAAAAAGCGATTGTGTCTCGCGTGTATCTGCGCACCGGGTATTCAATGAGTTAATAGAATTGTCTATATGTTTAGTATATTTTATTTTATTATTTTATTAGCATAATGGGCCAAGGAAAACTCGGCCCTGGTAAGAAAGGCAACGAAGGAACAGGAGTGGGTTTTTAGTCAGTAAACGTCTGACACGCCCTCCCGTCCACCCAAGAGTGGGGGATGTCATTGGATGATTTTTCCACCTACAAAAAAAAAAAAAAATTTATATATATATATTTTACTTACGACTTATCCATTTCTGTGTTCCGTGAGTGTGTCCGTGGTATCACCAGCCCCCCTAGCCAAGTTGCAAACGATAAACGTGAACGCTTAGTAATCTCCAATAGATTTTCAACTTTATATCCAATAACATAAAGTTGAAAATCTATTAAAGACTACTGAGAGTTTACGTTTATCGTTTGTGACTTGGCTAGGGGGGCTGGCTCTATCAGAATACCAGCGCTGGGTTATTTTACTTTTTGGTAAATATCGCAGCATATGCTGAGATAGGAGCCTTTTTGGCCTCGCACATGTTTCTTAATTTTATCTTTCAATATTGTTTTCTTTTATTTTTTATTATAAGTCAAGTATTTATGGATTAAGTAGTTACTTTTTATTTTATTGTTATTTGTCCTGTGCGAGTCTCAAATAAATGTTTTCTTTTATTTTTATTTTCTTTGAGTGGAGCAAGAGGGAGTCACAGACTTTTATTGACCAAAACTGTGTTCCTTCAGTTGCCCTTAACGTTCTAGGGCCATTAATATTACTCTTTACTCTTTCACAAAATTACATAATCTATTTATTTATATAAAAGCAAAATACCAATCATTGATTAATCACGAAATCTCAGAAACTATAACACCTTCAAACTTGAAATTTGGTAGGTAGGTTCCATATAGGGTGTAGGCATCTGCTAAGAACGGATTTTACGAAACTCCACCCCTAAGGGGATAAAACGGGGGTTGGAAGTTTGTATGCAGAAACCGACTTTCACGCGGGCGAAGCCGCTGGCAGAAGCTAGTATTATTATAGTTTACAAATAATTATTACATTGTAACTCTTTCGAACAATCCTGCCACAATTGATGTATAATATATGATACATGGTAGTCCAATTAAAACATGGGAGCCATAACTTAAATAACTTAACAAGTACCTACAATTACGACATGATTCGAACAAGTTAAGTTAATAAAGACGATCTCTCCCTTCATTAGTGAAAGTTTTCAAGAAATCCTCCTTTGGAATATCAAATTGCTCAGGTAATAATATTGATTGGGCTATTAAATAATTCGAAAGCACGAGGCAACTACTGAACACGAGGCAATTAAACAGCTCTTTGTGATTATTATATCGGATTGTACGTTATTTTATGAAATAATAATGCCTCTAATGACCTTTGACGTTGTTGAAAATTATCATAATGACTACAATTTGGAAGTATTGCTGGCGATGAGTTTTCCTGATTTAGAAGCTATAATTAATAAACCAGTAACGAATTTTCTTTTTAGTAGGTACTAGAAACGGTAATGATAGTTATAAATAAATCGTGAGAAACACAATTTTTTCAAATAAAGATCCGGAATATTTTTTTTTTATTATTATTGATAGGTTTCATCATCATCATCATCATTTCAGCCGAAAGACGTCCACTGCTGGACCTAGGCCTCCCCCAAGTGTCGCCAGAATGAACGGTCCTGTCCGTCTCGCATCTATCGGACTCCCGCAACCGTTACCAAGTCGTCGGTCCACCTTGTAGGAGGCCTTGTTGATAGGTTTATGTTTGACCATCTGTTGGTAAGCGATGATGTGGGTGACGAAGCACAACTTAAAGCACACTTGCCTAGAAGTATCGAATTCACTCTAGACTTAAAGACCCCAGGTTGTAACTATTAGGAAACTGAATCTGACGGGGAATTCCACTCCTTAGCTGTACGCACTGTTTTCCCAAAACGTAACACATTTGACAACTTTGTGGTATGTTCTGTTTGACATAAGAAGATCTGTCAAGGAAATTTATTGTCCAGTTAATTTAAACTAAGCTCAGTTACCTATTTGCATTTTTTTTCCACAGCTTTCACACAACGCCGTCTAGTCCCAAGTTAAGCAGAGCTTGTGTTATGAGTACCTACTAGACAACTGATAAACATACTTAAATATTTCTAAATACATACATATTATAAATAAATTACACCCAGACACCGAACAAATGATTGTGCTCATCACACAAACATTTGTCCTGGGTGGGAATCGAACACAAGACCTCCGGCATAGCAGTCAGAGCCACTAACCACTAGATTAACAGGCCAGTCAAAGTCATTGATCACCATACTTGCTCAAAACAATCAGCAAATAAAATAAAAAAGACAATGTGAGTTGGATTCGCGTACCGAGGGCTCCGTACAACATTATGTAAATAGTTCGATTCCAGAATCGAATTTCGAAGAATCGAAAAAAGTCATTATGTTGTGACGTAACTACAAATTTACTGTTTTCAGACTTTTTCCTTTACTTGTTCTATTAGACCTTGCCTCTTCTAAACTTCAAGAGTCCGAAGTATTAGTTTTGATTTCCTTGCAAGTCAAAACACTCATATTATACGGCATAAACTTTAGACATTTTCGCTGCTTCAAGAGGTAGCAAACTTAAATATTTGATACTAGGTTTTACCCGTGGCTTCGCCCGCGTACATAAAATATAGCCTATGTCACTCAGGAATAAAGTAGCTTTCTATCGGTGAAAAAATTTAAGCAATTGGACCAGTACTTTCAGAGATTACCTCCTTCAAACAAAAAAAAACTAACTATACCTCTTTATAATATTAGTACAGATTAATTTCAGCTTAATACTTCCACGCCCCTTTTGTGAGAAAGAGTCTTAATAGACGGACAACAAAGTAATCCTATAAGGGTTCTGTCTTTGCCGTCTGAGATACGAAACCCTAAAAAACAAATTAACAAGGTTTTTTTTTACTTTTGAAATCATGAAATAACAATGGGAGTATCAGATTTGTACTGACTAAAACGTAACTATATTCTTTCAGTTGCTTTTTGCGTTTTGGAGCCACGGTAACTCTTTTCAAAAAATCCCGCAAAATATCATTAACATAATTTTTCCTTTACACAATTCGTATATCTACGCAAAAAAAAAACGAAAGTTTTACACATCAAATCAACTTTTGTTTGCGTGTCCGTATCATATGGACGTCGGGTTCAATGAAAGTGGAGGGTAGTCACGCGATGTGATAACATAATGTGTCTCTATGGAAAATCAATGCCTCGGGTTAATGATATGATTGACTTGCCGACAGACCTTTTTGATAAAGGAATGCTGGAGGATAAAAAAAATCGGCAAGTGCAAGTCGGACTCGCGCACTGAGGGTTCCGTAAAAACTTATGAAAACAGTTCAATTCCTGAATTGAGTTAGGAAGATTTTTCCGAATAGCAGAAATATTTTTTTTTTTTGGGGACGTAACTACAAATTTACAGATTTTTTCCTATATTTGTGCTATGAGACCTTGCTCCTAAATTTCCGGATTCTGGGTCAACGGGAAGTACCCTATGCATTTTGCTTCCCTTGAGAGTGTCGAAATACACATTTTTTGGGACATAAACGGCCGTATTTTTTTTACGTTCGTCGTTTTTACAGTTTTAAAGAACTGCAAACCTGAGTATATAGTTTTAATTTCAACTCGATACCTCCACGCGTTCCCGAGATAAAGGGCCTTGACAGACAGACGGACAACAAAGTGATCCTATAAGAGTCCCCTTTTTTCATTTTGAGGTACGGAACCTTAAAAAGGGTTAAAGAGGAGTGTTTTGTGTTTTTGATAACATACCATGCAGCAAGAAGCACCCAGCCATAAGGCACGCACTACCCATGTTTGGCTTGCAGCCAATGTTTTGGACTTCAGTATGGCTGACGATTGGCCCTCGGCTAGCTCAGACCTCAACCTCCTGGACTACAAATTGTGGTCTGTGGTAAAAGATGTGACCTGTTTTAGAGGTCACAATATTTTGGAGTTGTTTTTTTTTACAATTAGGACAACTTCCTTCAATGCAATCTAAAATAACTTAAGTCCATCCAGCAATGGACACAATGCGCAAAGCGATAGACACGTGGCCTGAAGGCTTATAGGTTTATGCTAAGTCTAAGGGTGGAGACGTATATATTAATTTCTTTTTAGATTCATTATCACAAGTACCAACAAATTACTCTAATAATATTTCATTCATTTTTATGAAGTTTTGAGTTTTTTTTATAAGTGTAACAGAGTTTATGGCCATATTAGGTACATACATAAAAAAAAATGTATCCGGTAGTATGTTTCCTTGCGATAATTTTCTACTTTTAAGAGGGTGATGTCACTGGCCTAAACTAGTATCAGATATATTAACAAAAGACCACTTTAAAATCACACTAATATTGATTAAAGTTTGTTTGTGTGTATGTTTATTATTCCTTCACACTCAAATGGCTGAATGATTTTTAATTAAATTTGGCACCAGGATAGTTTGTGTCCCATCACATAACCTATCTATATATATAAAAGAAAGTCGTGTTAGTTACACTATTTATAACTCAAGAACGGCTGAACCGATTTGGCTGAAAGTTAGTGGGGAGGTAGCTTAGAACCAGGAGACGGACATAGGACTTTTTTTTTAGTAGGGTCGAGTAGGGTAGAGTAGGGTAGAGTAGGGTAGAGTAGGGTAGAGTAGGGTAGAGTAGGGTAGAGTAGGGTAGAGTAGGGTAGAGTAGGGTAGAGTAGGGTAGAGTAGGGTAGAGTAGGGTAGAGTAGGGTAGAGTAGGGTAGAGTAGGGTAGAGTAGGGTAGAGTAGGGTAGAGTAGGGTAGAGTAGGGTAGAGTAGGGTAGAGTAGGGTAGAGTAGGGTAGAGTAGGGTAGAGTAGGGTAGAGTAGGGTAGAGTAGGGTAGAGTAGGGTAGAGTAGGGTAGAGTAGGGTAGAGTAGGGTAGAGTAGGGTAGAGTAGGGTAGAGTAGGGTAGAGTAGGGTAGAGTAGGGTAGAGTAGGGTTGAGTAGGGTAGAGTAGGGTAGAGTAGGGTAGAGTAGGGTAGAGAAGGGTAGAGTAGGATAGAGTTGGGTAGAGTAGGATATAGTAGTCAGTTGACGGGAGCGAAGCCGCGGGCAAAAGCTAGTAATTTATAAAGGTCAAAATGACTAACTAAACGCAGGAAAAGTCGCGGGTGACTATACCTTTCATAAATATTAAAACTAAACACACTCAGGAAAACTGACGAGTATTAAAACCCCGGATGTAATCTACCCTGCAACATAAAATGAAACCGCCTCATAATGATTCATCCTACTTCCGAATCCCACAACGTAATTACGTAAAAGTTACCAACTATCATTACCAACGCAGATACCATCTTGATGAATAAATTAGTTTGCGTCATTACTGGCGTGTAGATACGTTTACGCCGCGTCATTGTGCGGTGCGTAAAACTTCCCACGGAAAGACGCAATGCGATAATGCGACACGTTTTTGCGATCAACAGGGTGACTTTTAGTTGATTCAGTCTTTTAGATGAGGATATACTCATGAACGTGAACAAAACTCAACACTCAGATATCAAGAAAAAATCTAATTACTCCAATTTTTGTTGAGTTCAACGATTTTATATGTACTAAACAGCGGTTTTTTTACATTTAACACTAGAAGCGCAGGCGTCCCAAATTTGATCCATTTCGGTATTTTTCCTGCTCTAGTAAATGTTTTATTATGCGTAAATCGCATTTTTTATGACTTTTTATGAAATCTCGTGTAAACAATAATAATCATCACATTTCATAAAAAAATCATTAGAAATGTGATTTATTATATTTATACAACATCAAAATGGGTCAAATTTGGGACGTCCACGCTTCTAGTGCTCAGAGCTAATTCCAATGTAATCACACTATGTTTATAAAAGCGAAAGTTTGTAATTTGTGTGTGTGTATGTTTGTTACTTCTTCACCCTCAAACGGCTGAAAGGATTCGGATGAAATTTAGTTCACATATAAATGATGTCTTAGCATAGCACATAGAATACTTATCAATCCTTTTCTACTTTCACACGAGCGAAATGGCTGGCAGAAACCGGCCGCTTAGTTCTTTAAAAATGTGAGTTCTATTAACATATATCGCAATACTCGTAGATGTGTGTATATGTGAGTGCTAGCAACATTTAAAATATTGTCAGTGATTTATAATCACCAGGGGTCAGAATTAGGTAGAGTTATTCATGTACTTGCATCGAAATGTTGATATTATTATGGATCTTCCCGGGGTTTCTAATGAAAAATCCCGTGTGGCCAACAATTTTACAAATAAATAATAATAAAAACTTCAGAGATAGATATGACAAATAAAACAAAGACAATTAACATACAATTTTTATTAGTATTTTTCATTGAAAAAGATCTTTCTACGTCAACTGAGGTGAGGTTAACAAATTTATACACTTCCTCCTCCTTCTTATCAATGCGGGAAGACATTTTTTCTACTATATTTCTGAGTCATGAAAAAAAATTCTGCTCTTTAAAATTAATCTCGGGATTTGAGGCATATCCACTTTATTCTTTCGCTGTATGAAATCGGTATAAGTACATAAATAACTCTACCTAATTCCGACTTATGATAATCACCTTATATTTATCGAAAGAAAAATTTCCACGAAAATACTACCTTATATATAATTATCTACTCGTCATACGTGTCGTATTGTCGCGTCTGTTACTGGGAGCCTTAACATGAGCGTTCGTAATTATATTCTCCTCTTGTTTAGGAAAATTGTTTCAGACTTCCAGATAATTGTTCCTTTGACGTACTTCTATGTGTGGTGTGTTTTGATTGCGTTCGTTTAGTTTGATGTTTGTTTACGCGTGAGATGGTGTGGTAATTGAGATGGTTATTTGAATGTTATTTTGATTCGTAGTACAAAGCAGATGTTTTTTTTTATTATTAATTATATGCTGGCATAGGAAGTGTATAAATTTGTTAACCTCACCACAGTTGACGTAGAGAGATCTTTTTCAATGAAAAATACTAATAAAAATTGTATGTTAATTAACTTTGTTTTATATGTCTTATCTATCTCTGAGGTTTTTATTATTATTTATTTGTAATATTGTTGGCCACACGGGATTTTTCATTAGAAATCCCGGGAAGATCCATATTAATATCAACATTTCGACGCAAGTACATGAATAACTCTACCTAATTCTGACCTCTGGTGATTATAAATCACTGACAATATTTCAAGTGTTGCTAGCACTCTAATACTATACACTATACTAATAAAAATTGTATAATTGTTATCTTTCTTTTATTTGTCTTATCTAATATTGTATGACATTGTCCAAAACAGATACAGTCCTCTGTTGGTTAGTGTTGTGTGAGGTTTTACGTAGCTTGTAGTAGATAAGTGCAGAATAGGTCGATGTAAAATAAAAATGCGTGTATTTTTTACTTGTATTATTGGGGCTAAATGTTGCTAAGTCATAATTTATTCTGCGAAACGACCTTAACACAGTTGGAGAAAGGCTTTGTAGATTGATTTCTAGAACCAACTTTAATATTTTCATCAGAAATATTTTTGTGGACATACTTTTAATAATTATAATAATAAAATATTCCACAACTTTCACACAACGCCATCTAGTCCTAAACAAAGATAAGCCTGTGCTATGAGTACTAGACAACTGATAAACCTACTTATATAGGGTGACTGGCAATTAGTGTACGATACTTAAACACGTGATTGTGCTCATGATAATAAACAATTTTTATTATGGGAGCAAAGCCGAATTCGCGAAAAAAATATCAGCTGTTCAGTACAGTAGTAGTAGTGTTCGTGTTCAGTAGTGTTTTCTATGGGTCTATGCCACTCGAAATAAAGTTATTATTATTATTATTATTTAGTACATTAGACAAACATAAATGTACCGAACAGCTGATTATTTTTCGCGATTTCAGTTTACCAGTCACCCTATATATTTCTAAATACATACATATTATAGACAAATTACACCCAGACACTGATCAAATGATCGTGCTCATCACACAAACATTTGTCTTGAGTGGGAATCAAACCCATTAACCACTAGACCAACAAGCCTGTCACTTTTGCACACGAGCCACATAGGATTAGGATTAGCTCATTAAGTACCTAGAAGAAACTAAAGATTTGGTTTTTTTTGTGCAAAAAATTAAGGTATTACAAGAGCTTACTTGAATAACAAAACAAGCGATGTCCGTTTATAAAACGACGTAATTCTTTTCATAATCAGGATAATCCCATCACTGCTGCTCAAAACACCTTCAGAAAATTCTGACAGTTTAATTACATTTTCGAAGTAAACTTGTCGAACGTTGAAAAAGGTCCACTTTCAGAATATATACTAAACAGTAAGCAAGCAACCGTGTAAACATTTTCTAAGAATTAGAAACAATGTAATAAAGACACCGCTTTTATTTCACCAAGATTTCTACAAGTTATTTCTTAAGTAACTGAGCATAAACAAATAAAATTAACATAATTAAACTCTCTGCCAGTAAATCAGAGGCTCTGGATTCTAAGAGATTTTAAGAACATAATATAAAAATAACTTGATAAAGTTTTTTTGCTGACGAACATTTTTGCGGACTTGAGTAACAACGGATATTAAAAATATTCTTCGCTTTTTATAGGTTATCTTGCTAGAAAAATTTAGGATAATGAGTCTGGCAAACTTATGTGCCAGGGCGCAAATGGTTGGGTAAAAATACAGCTTTCAACAAATTAAAAAAGGATTTTTGGAGCTAGAACATGTAAAGAATAATTGTTACGATAAAATTTAAGTGTTTTTTTTTTATCGCACCTGATGGTAAGTGGTAGAGCACGCTCGCCTTTTTTTTAAGGTGGGAAATCATCCAAATGACGTCTTGCGCTCTGGGTGGAGAGCGGGAGGGCGTGTCAGATTCTTACTGACTAAAACCACACCTGTATCCTTCAATTACACTTTGCGTTCTAGAACTACGGGCTTCCCTTTCAAAAATTCTCCGCGGTCCTAGCTAGCGGGCATCGGCCCTGCTTGCTGGGCCCCTACGGTTTGCTGACATCTCTTTGAGGAGCGCAAGGATCCCTACGCGCTGTTGACGACTAGGCTCAGTCCGGTTAATTACCGAACAGCCGGACGGCAAGCTACCCAGTGCTCGACGTCCGCAAGCCCGCGTCTACCGTGGCTTGTAGTCGGGGTCGGAATTCCGGCGGCTAGGGCGTGAGGACCTTCGTTCATTCGTTTTTTTTTTATTGATGGGCTCACTATCACACCTGATGGTAAGTGGTAGAGCACGCTCGCCTAGAAGTAACCTATTCACTCTTAAAGACCCCTAGGTTGTAGTTATCAGGAAACACAGACTCTGGCAGGGAATTCTGCTCCTTAGCTGTACGCACAATGAATGTGTTCCCAAAAGTTTTGTGTACATGGGATGTCCACCACGTACTGATGTATTTTTATGGTAAGGTATGTAAATAATAGGCAATCACACTACACAGTCATATTGTGTCATGTGTACTCAATACACACAAACATTACGAAAAATAACAAAAAGTATGGAAACAGCCAGTGTCATCACTACAATCAGGTGAGATAAAGACTAAACCGAAACCTATTTTATTTAAAGATGAAAATTCTGTATATTTGTATACAAGACCACTTATGCTAAAGAGGATATTTGTCACTAAAACCGTCAAAACAAGAAAACAAATCAAACGCCAAAAACAACACCCACCTATTACTCTAACTTCGCTAATATTTTAGTGAAGTTACTACACCGCACGGTTCGATAACGCTACTGTGACGCAGCGTTTTCACAGCGTGAAACGAACGAAAGCAAACTGGCAAAACGCAGCGTCATCCCCTTTGCAGCAACTCAGTTTTTACATAACCACACTCGCGTTGGCAATTAAATTGAGTACTAAGTTCAACTGAGGACGGGGTGTAGTATACCTAGCTGTAAATTTAATTAAGGGACTGTGTCCCGTGTAATTCATTAGGGGTTACGTAAAGTATTGACTCATACATCAGTATAGGTAAAACTGTTTATTGACAAAACTTACATAAAAGGTGAATCAGTGAATAGTTATTATCTTGGGAATATAGTTTTGAATTGACGATGTAAAGCTATGTATGCATGGGCGTATTTAAAACTAGCTTATTAAAAATAAATGTGATTTTTTTGGCTCCTGTAATTTTTAATAAACTGACCTGGATCTGAAAAATCTGACCGAAGTAAAAACTTACCGCTGCAAAAATTGCTTGTAGATAAATTTTATTATTTTGTGCAGGATTTACATATATCTTTATATATAAAAATTCTTCTGTACGTACGAGTGTTCGTCACCTAATTCCTCCTAAATAGCTTGACCGATTTGTATGTAATTTTGTATGTATATTTGACTGCATCCCTGGATGGTTTTAAAATACAATTGAACCCGATAGGTGGTGCTGCAATCGGGTTCTCAAGTTTTTTTTCTCGGTATTGTTTGTTTCTTATTTAACACCGACTTCCGAAATTAAAGTTATTTTGATCCTTTTAGTGTTTTTTTAGTGAAGTCGGTTATTTTTTTTTTCTAAAAAGTTTTTATTTCACACTTTTTAGTTGCGAATTTGCGATACACTTATAAACAGAGTGCCTATTTCTAATGACAATTCCAATTAACCCAAATACTGCTAGGTTACATTGTTTTTTTATTATAAAGTTGCTGTGCCTACCTTCCTCCTTCCGGCTCCATCATCAGATCAGTTCGATAGTACCTTATAGCCAAAGAGCATCTCACGACAATTCTAATAAGCCCAAACACGGCTAGGATACATTGATTAATTACGGAGTTCCTGTGCCTACCTTCCGGCTCCATCATCAGATCAGTTCGATAGTACCTTATAGCCAAAGTGCATCTCATGACAATTCTAATGAGTCCAAACACGGCTAGGTTACATTGATTAATTACGGAGTTCCAGTGCCTACCTTCCGGCTCCATCATCATCATCAGATCACTTCGATGATACCATTTTCAACGTAACTATTCAGAATCATTCATTTATTTGTATTGTCATAGTCGCTTAACTATATCTTCAATGTGATATCTATTTGAGTATGAAGTTCCGTTGACCATTTCTGGTCTTCTTCATCAGTTCCACTTCATCAAATGTTACTTTTTGACTGTAAATGCTTAAGTTCTTGATGAAAATACTAAAATTACCATAGGGTTGCCTATAATTTTTGAGGAGTTCCCTCGATTCCTCATGGATTCCATCATCAGAACTGGATTTTGAAAAAAATGGGACCAATCTGGAAGCATATCCTATAAAGGGTTAAAAAAAATTTTGCAAATCGGTCCATAAACTACGGAGTTCTGAGGTAACAAACATAAAAAAAAAAAAAATGATGATAAAAAAAAAAAAATACAAGCGAATTGATAACCTCCTCCTTTTTTTTGAAGTCGGTTAATAAACTAGTGCGCCTCACCATCAATGATTGCATCACTGCTTACCATCAGGTGGGATCGCAGTCAAGCACTGGTTTATATAAAAAAAAAATTAAAAAATCCTCGACTTGGTATTTGCATATTTGCATGTTATGCCCTCGGGCGCCTTGGGATATTATTATTACGTAATTGCGCGTTTTTACGTAAATCACAAAAAAAAAACGAAAAATAAATAGAAAAAAACTTTTTCTGGGTTTTTCTAGGAAATATAAAGATATAGAAACCAAAATTATCGGCTAAAAAAAAAATCGTATAAACGTGTGTACACGACAATTAAGCGTAGGTCATTCGAGTTGTTCAGATGTATGTACAATCGGCCTTCAAGGGGTTAATCTATGAAAACTGATATTATTTGGATCAAAGTTGGTGCTTGATTTATTCAGACTAAAGTTGGAAGTAGAACATTAGATCCTAATTTTACAGTAGCTCGCACAGAACCGTACCTACATAAAAAATGTGGTCTATTCAGTGATCTTTCTTGGCTGTTCAAGTAGAGCGTACCCAGGTACGTACCTATAAAGTAAATTGAATGCCAAGACTCTGAGTTTGTTCTAAAAAACAATTAACCTTCAACTCTAAGTGTTAGATTACGTTGCGTAACTTTTAAGGACGTGTTATTTAATTAAAATCGTTTTCTAGAAACTTTCCTTTAAACAAAACTTCAGGTCTAATTAACTTCATAATTATAAAGACCTTAAACTTTTGAGTTTCCAAACACGGGTAAAATTATTTAACATTAAAAATATGTTAATAAGTCGGGGCCATAAAATGGCGGAGTTCATAAATTCCTCGAATATTTTCGTCTCGAAAATTACGTAAGCTTCCTCGCAACGTTTTCAGTTCAGTGCACACAGCACACAACGTTGATTAGATTACCACAAGGGAACGACTGTAACTTTCTAATATGTAGTAATCGTTAAAACGTGATCTTTATTGCCATAATTACAGATGCGAAACTCCTTTGAACTTATTTCGGGTTACCAATTACTTACCTACGTTGTACGCATCTTTGTTCATGTAAGATGGTCGCTCCCTGAATAAGGAACTAGGGTTGTCGTTCAGTGTGATTGTGATAATTAACATCCGCTTTTATGACTTGTAGTTAGTAATTAATTTGCGGTTTACATTGGTTTAGGTCTGCGTTAAACGTTAGAGCCTGTTCTGTAAACAATTTGTGAAACACAACGAAGGAAAGTTACTGAATGACGATGCTATAAAGTTTTCTCGTTTACTACTATCGTCAGTATTATTTTAGGAACTTTAGCATAACCAAGTGTATCTACACTCAAACTTAAAGCCGAATTAATTTTGGCATGAGTAGTACTGAGAAAACCGGACAAAAGCAGAATTCTAAATAATATACTACCCTTTTCCAGTAAATAAAGAACCACACTGAATAATAATATAATTCTATTACATAAAGTCTCATCAAATTAATAGTCTCTCAGACTTAATAAAACGTTAGCTATTACTACAATGGATGGCACTCTATACAGCCATAATTATGGTATTAATCAAAAGAACAATTTATTTGGGAAAGTCATACCAGCCTTTAGGAAATATTCTCCTGGTAGGCAATTATATTGAGCGAAAGAATCGCTGCGCAGTTATTTGTCTATCCCCCTAAAGGGTGGGGCATTTTAGGATTATGCCGAGGTGTTGTGCCGGGATGTTTAACGGAGTATAATCTGCCATGGCATTTTTCGGTCCATTGCTCTCATTTGATGTGGGTTGAATATATTAATTATGTGCTACAACCAGTAAACGGGGATTACGCCGAGCTTTTGAAATGGTTCAAAATTATTGACGAATTTGAAGACTCGAGTTTAAATTGAAAATGGAAACATGTAGGTCGAGTGATTAATGATTCGGTTCATATGATGATGACGTGTTTATTGACTTAAAACGAGCAGGTTACTGACATAACTACAGTTATGTTTTTGTTTCAGCATAACACTCGTAAACAATTCCAGCGCAATTTTTAATTAAGAGAAATTAACATAGTCAGCAAATTATTTCACGTTCTCATAAGAAAAGTAAATGAAAAACATTTATTTTCACAATAATGTACTAAACATCAAGAACATTCTAATAAAACTTAACGACGACACACAAATGGTTGCAATCAAACCATAAATTATCAATTCAACGCAATCCAGTATAATGCCGCATAAAATATGACTAAATAACTCATAAAGTATTCACTGAAGCATAACAGCTTTGCAATAGTAATGTAGGACGTAATGTGACACATTTTGTTTAAGTGGCAGTTACAGCTCAAGGCGAATTCGGTATTGACGTCGTAAGGAATAATGCGCAAAATATGCATAGTGATTGAATAGATCCAACGGCGCCTGAACCATGTACTAGGGCAGTAATGACATGGTGTACCGATGTTTGGGTTAAGATTCGTGTTAGACTGTGTGATTCTGGGTTGAATTCATTAGTCCCTGGATTAGATAGCGCCATCTATCGCATTGCGTATACACTATTAGGCCGTTCCATTAGTGCGGACCTCGAATATTTAACGTGATAACGTGACTACTAAACGTGTCGAAAGTTAACATTGAAACAAGACAACTTTTACATTTTCATAAGTACTTACAGAAGTAGATACTTAGCTTTGAAACTTTTGAGGTCGTTTTGAACCAAATTCAAAAGTTGAAAGTTACCTCTCAATTTATTCGCGAAATATCAAATGTTTGGAACGTAAATTGTTATAATTTTGGAAACACTCTTTTACGGTAGATTTCACTAAGTAATATTCAGAAGGCAAAAGAAAAATAGACACGAAAATAATTAAACTATTGAGCTGCTATGAAATTGATAGATATGACCTTAGAGTTCGGTCAGGTAAAGTCGCAGACAGTGAAATACTTTCTGTCGTAAATACGGAGTGTACTCAGCCATATAATCGATGAGCATCCTAAAAAGAAAATGAGCTAACACGTTCAACCGTTAGCAGAAACAATGTGTTATATGAAGTATGCATATTGCTCATGAAATTCAGCTTAAGGAAATTGCTCCTCCTCGCAGGAACCCTTGAAGGCGTTCAGAGGGGAAAATTTGATAGCTTATAGCTTTGATAGCGCCAGCAAGAGAGTGATGACTAAAATGTTTTTAAGGTATAAAGAAAAATTGTCTTTGTGATGTGATTTTTAGAGACTGTACGGAGTGATTGTTTGTCTAGAATAATTGGATGATCAGTTTTGACGTCAATACGTAAATGGTTTTACTTTGTGAAGAGCATACATTGCCAAACTAATTAAAAAATTGAATAAGTTTAAATTATAAAAATAGTGTTCTAAAAATAATATTCTAAAATCAATGCCAATAGTGTTCGTGTTAAATTTTCTGACCCAAATTGTCAACAAATTTTACCAGTGGCTTATTTCAGAGTGCAATTAACATCGTAATGAACTTAAACTACATAAAAATCCGTAATAGGTTAGCACTCTTGTTAATACAATATTGTCTTACGTAATTACTGGTACATGACATGACATAAAGCCTAGCGTTCACGGCATCCATTAACTATGATTACTTATCAATGATAATGGAATATTTCGATAAAACTGAAAGCTATGAGTAAAAAATATTCGGTTTGTTATAGTGTATTACTATTCTTAGCGGCTTTTATGCAATTTATATAAAGTAATCATAGGGTTGTGACAGTTAAGAACGATTGACTACAGCGTTTCATAATGTCCGGTTTTATTTTTGTATTGCTAGAAAACAAATGAATATTTGTAAAGCTTTGATATTGATTTCGTGTAGTTACCATCAACTTTATAAACAGAATAGTAATAATTGGTCTGTTTCATTTTTTATATCACTTAAGATAATTGCTTTTTGTAACAAAGCTCAGCTTCCAAAAACAAACAGAAATTACATCATCTAAGTAATCCAACATAAATATTTTACTGATAAAACTATTTGATTTAGACTGGCACAGAAAATATTTCCGATTTCATATAGCAAAATATGACTTACATTTGAAGGCGTACTGAGTAACACGGCTGTAAGTTAAACCATAAATATGAAACTTTGCCCATGTAGCTGATTTGATGGAATCCCGCACCAAGATCAAGAACGGTTCGTTAACTTCCTTTTCCAGTAACTCAGTTACATAAGTATGGAGATGGATCAAAACCTTATTTAAGGCTGACGTAACGAAAGGGAGAAATAATTCAATTAAAAAAGGAGATTTTTTATGTACTTTTAAAATTGAAAATCTTGTAGTTTTATTTATGACTAGCCTAAATATACGGGTAATCGATTGCATATCTGCTTACCTTCAAGTAGGATCGCAGTCAAGCGCTAGTTTATATCATTTAACCATATTATTATTATATTTTTAGAAAGTGGGAAATCATCATCATCTTCCTGCCCTTGTCATACAAAGAAAAATATAAAAAAATACAGATTTTTTTTATCAGCGCGATGAAGTAATCTTATTTTTAAACTACATGAAATATAGCATCTTTATTCAAGATATAAAACTACCTACATAATATTAAGGATTAAAGAAAATCTCACTAGAGAAGAATTTCTAGAAGTCCAAAAAGACATTATTGTTAAACAGAATTCAGTGAAATAAGCCCGTTATCAATATTGCGATCAAAGCTTGATAGAAGAAGAAATAATTTCAAAGACGGGTTTCAAAGACGCCTCCAAAGTGGATTTGTGTTGAAAGGGTAGAAGCCTTTACAAACTGTTCAACTAGGGCGTCTCCTTACACTGTCGAGTAAATATTTGCAGTGAGATGAGTTGACACAGTAAGTAGGCTTGTACACAGTCAACTAGGAAAAGTATAGATGGACCCACTTTTGAAGAAAACATTCTTCGAAATAGTGAAAGTTCATACTGATTTTCATCTATAGATTCTTAGACAGTCACATGTGAATAAAATTGTAAATGTTACGATGAAATGATTGAAACCACAAATTGTAACTTTAAAACTCATCTTGTATATTAATTTCAAGATCGTATTCGTACTAAGCTAAAATATTTGCCCTGTTGTATCAAAACTTACAGACCCTCGCTTACCAAACAGTAAACAGTTTTATATTTGCACACAATATAAAAGTTCCGAGAGATTTACTATATTGGACGAATCTTGAATTAAGATTTATAGACAAATAGGTTAATTCGGCCAGAAATAGACGAAATTTATCGTGGACGTAAACTTTAACATAGACATAGGCTATTTATAGCTATCGTAAACGATATTATTGCTGTCCATACTCGTATACATATTTTAGGGATCATTCGCTACGTAGTGATAATTACAGAGACGGCGGACAGCATAACCTCAATTCATAAAATATTTGATTAGCCAAATGTGATTAGTAAGCATTTATTGAATTTCATGTTAAGAGGTTATAGAAACCTAATCTAGTAAAGTAGGTAGTTATTATTCTCCTGATAAAGGCTACTTCACCTATTTTTGTTGCTGAAATAACAAATTGTTTTTAGATATATTGATATAACAGGGATTCATTGTTTGTTGTACTTTCTTATTAGATTACTATCTTGAAAACCACTGAAATTTTAAATAAAACAAATGGGAATAATAACAAGCTAGACAATAAAGCAAGAGACTTGGTAACGTTTCTCATCTTAGTAACTGTGAAGTAACACAAAAAGAACGTGCAGTGCTTAAAGCCGAGGTTAAGTTGAAAGTGTTTTTTGCTCCGTCAATTAACTTTTGTAAAATGATACTAGATTAATCCCTTCAAGTAACATTGCAGTCTTAATTTGTTTTTTCTAATTTGGTTTTTTTTTTGGTGTCATATCAGATCAATATTGCTCACCTTTGGTATTGACTCAATACTCTGCCTGGCTGAGGTACACTCCACTTGAAATTGTGTTATGGATTTTTTTCTTTCTTTTTTTTAGGTTTTTTTCTTTCTTCTTTCTTTTTTAATAGAAATTATGTGTACATGTGTGTAATAAATTTAGTATAATGTAAGCTGTAATATTTTACAAATAAAATCTGATTTGATTAAACTTTCATAAGTAATTTATTATCCATCACTGTGGCCACCTTTAGCCATCTCAGATCGATTTTAGTCATAGTAGGTCATAGTTATATAAGAATATTTACTCTAATCTGTTTTTGTCAGTAATGTTATTAATAAAAACAGATTCATTATATTATACAGCTTTATTTTTTGTACCACTTTTTATACTTTTTTCACCGCAAGTGGTTATTGATTTTAGTGTTGGAATTTTATGTAGGTTCAATATCTGCATGACATGTGTGGCGTCACTCTAAGTGTGGGCATTGGTCCAAGTTCTATTGACGCTATGGTCTGACACTTCTTGGAACACTCACTATGCTGAAATATAAGTTTTGAGATTGGACATGATGTAAAACATATCAATATTTAGGCAGTCCAGATTAATAGGCGGGTCTTCCCTATTCCACTATCTTTTAAATGAAATTTATTTTCGATATTATAATTTTTAAGGAAATCCAGCACATTTTGGTAAAAATTACTACTCAAAATAGGTCACTATATCCGAACATCGTTATCGGACAGAAAACTGTTCTCGTTAGTGCAACCTGAAAATGTGTTTCATAAATTTTCAAATTCATGTTTCAGCTTTCAGTTAAGATGTTTTAACTTTAAAGGAAGATACGCTCAAAAGAAAATGGTATGTGTGGAGGTCGCAAATTATTTATATCCCTCATCCTTTAAGGCATAAAATATTTATATATTAAGAGCAGTCTTGTCAGACTTATTTAAAATTCAGAGTCGGGCTTTGAAATATTATTTCACCAACTGTTGTCAGTAAGCGGTTGGCACAGTTTATCTTTTTCTTTACAATCTAGACTTGATTTCCATACTAATCTAAGAGATTATGATGGAAATGGAGTCATAATCTTACATAAATACGATTTACAAAGTAATGCTTCTAAAAAATAATCTTATTTTATTCGCAGGTACAGATTTTGTTAGAATTACAAATCACGTTATGTAAGGCGGCCTTGCTGACTCATAACCGAAATAAGGGTCTGAGATATTTCTCGATCCACTTCACCCACCTTAAAAGATTTTCTCCTCCAATGATTTACAACTATCGGCTCACTATTTTGCATTCAGTTGGACTACAAAACTTTTATTTTACACGTTCGTTTTCTGCGACTACTGTGTAGTTTCTAAAAATAGACGCGATTTGGGCAACGTTTGGGCTCCATATTTCAGAGGGTACCCATTCGGGATGAATCTAAATCTGTGTATCTTTGGCTCTACGCCCGGTACAGTACTGTTAGGTCATCAGAGCAATGACCTCTTGTATTGAAAGTGTGGTTAAGTAACATAATACTTAGATTTATTAAAAGTTTTAATGATGATTCTTGACATTTTCAGTGGAAAGTTTCCCTTGAAAATAATTGACGTTACTACTCTAACATTATATACCTAGGTATACAATTAATTTCAAATTACATCATACTGGAAAATAGTTTTACAATATAATTTTAAAGAAGAACTTTTAGTTCGTACTTTAATATTATATACAAGGATTTAGTTACTAAATCAGTAACCTATTAACAACTTTATTGTAATTAAATTGGATGAATACATACTTTATTTTGCCACGATTTCAAATTACGGTCAAATTTTGCAGGTGATGAAGATTTCCTTTTAATTCTATGGATAATAATAATAATTATCATGTGATGTAATAAGAACATAAAGAAAAAGAAAATATAATCCGTTGTTTTGTTTTTTTGCTCTAAGTTATAGTAAAAGGTCGAAGAATAGTTACTAAAATTATTATCTGTTATAACCATTTTTATATCAATAATATTTTATGTATAAAAATCTTGTGTCACAGTGTTTGTAGTCAAACTATTCCGAAACGGCTTGACTTATATTTATGAAATTTTTGTGTATATTTAGTAGATCTGAGAATGTGTCGTAGGCTATTTTAATACCCCTAGGTGTTAAGTCTACTATCAATCGGGTGAAGCTACTGGTACCAACTAGTATAGTCTATACTAGTTTTATAAAAATAAAGGTTTGTTTTTTGTTGGTAATTATTAAACTAAAAAACTTCAGGACCGATTTTAAAAATTTTTTCACCCATAGAATGCTACTTAATTACTGTTACGCAGGCGAAACCACCAGCAGAAGCTTTTAAATCTGCAAGTAACTAGGAACAATATTGTTTGTCTCCTCTTCAGCTATGATATTAGTAGTACTGAAAGTTTAAACGCATGGTTCTCACAAAAAGGCACAGCGCGATAATGTGATGCTGGATAAATATGGCCATCAAATGGTCGCATTGCTTCTCTCTGCGGGAGCCTAAAGCGAGGGTGCTGTTTTTGATATCGGATGATAAATAGTGCCCACTTTCTTGTTTAAATCTGTTCTAAATAATAAATAAAAGGTCCTTTCTTTTTAAACACATGCCATATTTTTTACGTGTA
The DNA here is from genome assembly GCA_905147345.3 of Mythimna impura. Classification (NCBI taxonomy): domain Eukaryota; kingdom Metazoa; phylum Arthropoda; class Insecta; order Lepidoptera; family Noctuidae; genus Mythimna; species Mythimna impura. The sequence goes on along the minus strand of LR990347.1, from coordinate 8,290,942 downwards.
GCGTCTGTTGGACTTAACCCAAAATTCGTTGCGGTATGTGCCCTATGTGGTAACGTCTGCAGTCAAGTAGTAATACAATTTATATTAGGTACTCTAGGTATTATTGTATTACCAGCGGGTTTCCCCGCGTGTAAGTTGAAAATGATTCCACAGGAATTTATGTAAGTATTAACGGGTTAAAATAGTAGATTATGTGACTAGTATAAAGCAATGACTTTAAGTCACGGGCGGCATTTGAATGAATTCCGAACAAAACGAATGTTGCTAAGTTTTAATCCCGAACGCAAGTGAGGGATTTGTATAATTGACTCCCGAGCACGCGAGGGAGTTAATATAGAAACCTGAGTGAAGTGAGGATTTCAAGCCGCCCAAGACAAAAACAGCTTTATCCCCGTGTTGAATACTCTACTTTTTACACCTTCTGTGAGTTCTAGAGTAGAACAAATTATATAGGTATTATAGAAATATGAGTATTATTTACAAGTTATATGGAGATGTTTTGAGAATTAAAATAAAAAAAAATCGCTGCTCTTTCATTACTTTTTTTAGAGACTCCTCAGTAACCACTTTTTTTTTTGTTAGTTGCCAGTTTGATTTTTGGATAAACTTGTTTGATGCACGTACATTTTAATTCACATCTTATTACTCCCTAAGGAACGCCCATACTATATTACATCCCTAGGGTCAGAATGACTTACTTCACATGATGGTTGTATGACATGTAAAAGAGCTTTATCGAGCTGGTGGTGTAAAAATAATTTTTCGTCCCTACCCAGGTCATGGTATACCTGTGTTGATAATGTGGAGTGATCGATGAACATACATACCTGCAAATCCACCCAGGTCTGCGGGATTGTTCGAAAGAGTCACCCCAACCTTGGAAAACAATCGGCAACTAAAGGAACTCGGGTAGATTTTAGTCAATAAAAGTCTGACAATCCTTCTCGCTTCACTCAGAGCGACAGAAGTTATGTGATGAATTCCCACCTTAAAAAAACCCGGTAGGTATTGACCACGTGACCTTTCGGTAGCACATTTCAATCACATACACGAATGTAATTGATTGAATATCACTTTGTCAACAGCTTAAATCCATAATAAATACGTAGATTATAATTATGTTCTAATTTTTTTTTGTTTGTTGTAATATTTTTCTGTTTGTTTTCATTATTATTTTTTTGTTGTTTTCTTTATTATATTTTTTTTTGTTTAAGTGTGAGTGCTTATTGTGTTTTAGTGATTTCTTTGTACTTTGGTGTATTTTATATTGCACCAATATATTTGTTGCAATATAAAACACACATGTTTTATCTAGATTTTCAAAATGTTTAATAAGTCTAGGTTTCTAGATGTTTCCACCTGTATTACTGAAGTTAATAACTTCAGTAGTAGTTAGTTCTGTTTAGGGTTCGAATAGTTTCTCGGTTGTTTTACCGCATTCAATTCTCTGCATCGAGTACCAAGTGCTCATAACTATAATTAACACCATTATTAAGTACACGCGATACTGATTAACTCTTTTCAACTTGCGGCAAATACCTCAATGTTGTGGTTACTTTTTTCGGTGTTTTTAAATGGATTTTTTCTTTGTTTTGATTATGATTTGGCTATAATGTAAGTTGACACATTATAGACTTTTTGGAATTGCTTAGAGGTATGATTTATTTATTTGCATATCAATTGATTTATTCATTTTTTGTTTATTTTTTGTCTAATCTGACAAACGCCTTCTTTTTTTTAGGTAGGAAAATCATCCAATGACAGCCCATGCTGTTGGGTGGGGTGGGAGGGCGTGTCAGACTTTTACTGACTAAAAACCCACTCCTGTTCCTTCTTTGCCTTCGTTCCAGGGTCGAGTTTTCCCTTCAGAAACAAACCCTTGGCCCCAGTAGGCTTACCCAGTAGGATTACCGGACGTCCGGACGGCGTGCTACTCTACCCCCTCGCACGTTCAGCCACCTCCTTTGCTAGCATTACTACTATGGCCTGTACCAGGCCCCGGCGCGCGAGGTTGTTGCCGCCGATCGTCCCCACAAGAACACGGCGGTGCCCAAGCGGGGCAAACCTCTACCGTATGCTCCACCGTGTTCTCAGGGTGGTCCACATAATGATGACCATGTCAGGTGAGAATCTGGGGCATTGATAGCTGCGCTACAGTATTTAACTTTTGTCGCTGTATTCGTTTTTTCTATATAATCTGTAAACTTAAGTTGTTCCAAATAAACTTTATTATTATTATCATCCCTTTAACAGTTCAGATTAGGTCGTCAATTGGAGTTAGTGGTAGGTCTTCTGTATATTTCTGGAACATAGGTGAACTCAATGTCATAAGAAATTATGAACCAGTCAACATTTGGGTTAAAAGGCTTTCACTGTGTATGATAAATATAGACAGCTCAATGCTGAAAGCATCAACCCTTTCCACCCTATATTTTGAAAGCATACAAAAATATGGAAAATTCTAGAAAACTTGGCGCTTGTAAAAATACTAAGAATCCTTTTGACAAAGGTCTGTCTGTCATACAGGATTTTTACCGACAAGAAAAGTATACCGTAACACTTTATCCTTCACATAGGTCCTTCTCAACTGTCAAAGAGAAAATGGAACGAAAATAGGGGTTTATGAAAGCGAATACGAAAATTATGTGAGTGACAGTTTTGTAAAGATTTGTTGAATAGTTATAGAAATATGAGATTGTAATATTGTTGATCAAAAACTGTTTTTATGAAAGGGAAAGAATACAACTAGATATTGATCATGTTCCTTATGAAAAGTAAATAACAAATATATATTTGGCTAGTGTTCAGTGGCTACGCTCCAGCGTACCCAGCGCTCGACCTCCAGGTCGTGAGTTCGATTTCCCCTTGGTACAGGCCATGGTCCGGAGCGAGGAGGAGTGGCAGGCGGTCGCCTCCTTCTGCGAAGCAGTAATGCTAGCAAAGGAGGCGGCCGATCGCGTGAGGCAACGGTCCTCACGCCCCAACCGCCGCCGGGATTCCGATCCCGATTTCCGGCCACCGTAGGCGAGGGCTTGCGGACGGCGAGCAATGGGTGGCTCGCCGTCCGATCATCCGGTAACCGTCCGGACCGAGCCCAAGTCGTCGACGGCGCGTATTGTTCCACGCGCGCCTCAGGGAGATGTCAGCAAATCGTAGGGGCCCAACAGGGTCGAAGCCTACTGGGGCCACGGGTAGTGTGAAAGCGAAACCCGGGGCCCTGGGACGAAGGCAAAGAAGGAACAGGAGTGGGTTTTTAGTCAGTAAAAGTCTGACACTACTTTCCGCTCCGCCCAAGAGCGGGATTTGTCATAAGATGATTTTCCCACCTAAAAAAAAAAAAAAACCCAAGACAAATGTTTGTGTTATGATCACGATCATTCGTTCTGTGTCTGGGTGTAATTTATCTATAATATGTATTTAGAAATATATAAGTATGTTTATCAGTCATCTAGTACTCATAGCACTAACTCTGCTTAGTTTGAGACTAGATGGTATTGTGTGAAAAGTTTTAATTTTTAATTAGGTAAAGACGTCTCAAATTCTAATATAATGCCAGATTTTGACAGATAGTGCCGTCAAATTGAAGTAATTTGACGCTATGAGAGCTAAACTAAGCTAATTAACAGCTTGGTTCTTAGTCAGCAATAGGTGATGTTTGCCTCCATCTCATTACAAATTTTTTATTGATAGAATCAAGTTTCGGGGCCCAGCAGGGTCGAAGCCTACTGGGGCCATGGGTTATGTGAAAGTGAACCCCCGAAGGCAATGAAGGAACAGGAGTGGGTTTTTAGTCAGTAAAAGTCTGACACTATCTCCCGCCTCGCCCAAGAGCGGGGGATGTCATAAGATGATTTTCCCACCGAAAAAAAAAAAGCCCTGGTATGAAAGCAAAGAAGGAACAGGAGTGGGTTTTAGTCGCTCACTCCACACAGAGCAGGAGAAGTTGTGTAATGATTACCAACCTCAAAAAAATAGTCATAATCGTTTCTCCAAGAAAATTACTTGTAACATTTGCTTACGTGTAAAATTATTGTTATAATTGCCTTGCAATTTATATTTTAACTTATGTTATGATAATCTGAACATCTGAACGTGTGGCCGTTGGAGCCGAAAGGTTCTGGAATGGCCACCACGTACCGGAAGACGTAGCGTTGGAAGGCCTCCTATAAGGTAGACCCATGACCTGGTAAGGGTTGCGGGAATCCGATGGATGCGAGACACACAGGACCGTTCATTGTGGCGACACTTGGGGGAGGCTTATGTCCAACAATGCCGTCCCGATCCATCGAAGAGCGAGTGAAGTCATTGGAAAAAAAACATATGCCTATGCCAATTAAAATCACATCTATACCACTTATGAAAATTAAAGACTACTCCCAAAATCCATATTCAATTAACGGTAAATCTCATTATTCGAACATTTAAAAACAACTCACCCCGAATTGTTCGTTCGCTAATTAATCCAAACCCATTAAGCAAAGGCCAACTCATTTATACCTCACAATAATAAATAATTAAAATTGATGCCGACACGTTAGGAGTCCGGTTTGTTATGATAAAGCCTTTATATAGAAGGGAAATAACTGTAATTTAACACCCCAAAGGGATTGTAAATCGTAAGTAATTTATATTAATAGCTTTGGATTTATGTTAGTTTTGGTTCGAGGAGCTGTTTGGGGACCGATCGTGTTGCTAACTAGACAACACTAGATCATAGCGGGCTGTTATGTTTTCATTGTTATTATATGGGAATTGTGTTTTATTATGTGTCTTTTTCAGATTTTTTCTTTTTTGTTAAAGCTCTCTGTAATTTTTTTGCTATTCATATAATTATGTGGATTCTATAATCTATAATTATAAAAGGAGAAACTGACTGACTGACATATCAATGCACAGCCGAAACTGATGTCATCATTTCAGCCGATAGACGTCCACTGCTGGACATAGGCCTCCCCTAAATGTCGCCACAACGAACGGTCCTGCGCATCTCGCATCCATCGGATTCCCGCAACCTTCACCAGGTCATCGGTCCACCTTGTAGGGGGTCTTCCAACACTGCTGAAACTGATGTATGTGGATTCTATTATATAATCTAGGTATTAATATAAAAAAATAAACTGACTAACTGACATATCAACGCACAGCTGAAACTATCGGGACTAGGAGCGAGAAATTTTGCACAAGGTTTGTTTGTGACGTAAGCGAGCTAGCTACTAAGAGAGGATTTTCCAAAATTCACCTATCCACCACCACTATCTCACCTGATGGTAAGCGATGATGTGGCCGACGATGGAGCACGCTTGCCTAGAAGTAACCTATTCACTCTTGACTTAAAGACCCCTAGGTTGTAGCTATCAGAGAACACAGACTCCGGCAGGGAATTCCACTCCTTAGCTGTACGCATTATGAATGTGTTCCCAAAACGCTTTGTACGTATGGGTGGGATGTCCACCATGTACCGATGGCGCAACGCCGTACGTCCAGTGGTCCGATGATGGAACGGACTTGGTGGAATTAAATTGTGCAATTCCAACGCACACTCCCCGAAGTGTAATCGATAGAAAACCGACAGGCCAGCAACTCGGCGTCGATGCTCAAGGCTTCGGAGTTTTGATTTGACAAGTGCATCATCACCGATGATCCTCTTGGCTCGCTTCTCAATTGACTCCAGAGCATCAAGCTGGTATTTGGCGGACCCATCCCAAATATGAGAGCAGTATTCCATACACGATCGAACTTGCGCTTGATAAAGTTTAAGCAGCTGTTCCGGCGTGAAGTACTGTCTCACCTAGGCTAATATCTCCAATTTTTTGGCAGCCTGTTGAGCTTTAGCCTCGATGTAAGAGCCGAAATTGAGGGTAGGCGACAACGTTACCCCAAGAAGCTCAAGGCCGCCGGTTATCGGCACGGTTACACCCCGGAATGATGGAGCCGGGTGGAATTGGCTCCATTTGGCGGAAAAAAGACACGCCTGGGTTTTAGCAGCATTGAACTTAACCAGATTGGCATCGCCCTAATCGGATACTGCCTTCAAGGAGAAGTTCAAGCGTTCAACCATAGTCTCTCGGAAAGACTGGATCTGTGAGCCACTAGCACGTGCATCGGACACGTATCTCTCAGCAACAGTGCTATCGTCTGCATACCCAAAGGTACCGGATGTAACGGGGGTCCAAAGTATGTACGGGGAAACTTATTTTTATGCGGGCGAAGCCGCTGGCAGAAGTTAGTTCTAGTTTACTTAGTTGGATTGGCCTGTTGGTCTAGTGGTTAGTGGCCCTGAATGCTTTGCTGGAGGTCGTGGGTTCAATTCTCACCCAAGACAAATGTTTGTGTGATGAGCATGATATTTTTTTCTGTTTGGGTGTAATTTATATATAACATGCACGTTTTTACGGCCCCGACTTACGAGTTGTAGGTCGTGGGTTCAAACCCAGCCAGGCGCATTACTTTGTGTAATTTATTTCATCACCACTGCCCTCAAAACAGTGAAGGAAAACATCGTGAGGAAACCGGCATGTCCTAGAACCAAAAATTCGAAGACATGTGACATCCACCAACCCGCACTGGGCCCGCGTGGTAGATAACGACCCATTCCCTCTCCTACAGAGGAGGCCTGAGTCCCAGCAGTGGGAACATTGTAAGGCCGACTATGCTATGCTATGTACGTTTTAAAAAATATATAAGTGTGTTAATCAGTTGTCTAGTACTCTTAACACGAGCTCTGCTTAGTTTGCGGCTAGGTGGCGTTATGTGAAAGTTGTGGAGTATTATATTATATTAGCGGTCCCGTCAGTCGTTGTCCTGTCCGAAATCTGGCTTTTTGTTAGAATAAAATTTGAGAACCCGATTGCAGTAACACCTACTGGGTCCAATCATATTTTCAAACCATGCAGGGACCCACTTAAAAATATAAACGAAATATCCGAATCCGTCAAGCCGTTTAGGAGGAGTTATGTGACAAACACACGTACAGAAGAATTATATATATTATCATCATCATCCTGCGCTCGTCCCATTTTATTTGGGGTCGGCGCAACACGTTTTTTTCTTCAATTCTGTCCTGTCACTCGTCACGCTATCACTAACTCCCTTTTCTTTCATATCACTTCTCACACAATCCATCCATCTTTTCTTTGGTCTCCCTCTCCTTCTCCATCCACATGTAAACTCATAACTCTTTTAGTAACATGCGTTTCATCCATCCCTCCTGAAGATATATGTAATATATATATAAATATTATATTACGAGTATTAACATAGTATCCTTAGCTGGCTGTTAACACAATTTATCCAGACGTCTACATAGTTCGTAGAATCAAGAATCCTCGTATTGCCAATTTAATTGTACCATTTCTAGGAAAACTAGCCCAACTAACAAGGATAATCCAACTATAATTTGTGCTGAAGACCTTGACCTTGAAATAAGTTCAAATAAAAAAATGTTTTTAGCCGCTGAGTAAAAGAAACCAAAATATAATGTCAGCTAAGTTGGCTTCCAAAAGGGAAACCAGGTGTCCTGAATGCAAGGCAAAGAAGGAACATAGGTGTCGGTGTAGTCTGTAAAAGTCTGACACCCTAGAGCGAGATAATTCATTTGATGATTTCCTACCAAAAAAAAGCGATTTTATTTAATGCCTTAGGCATTCTCTACCAGTCAACCAAGGGTAGTGAAGAGAAAACATGGTAGGAGATGATGAACCTGATGATCATCATGATGGTGGATTTTGCTTGCATGAATGTAAGAAATACATGGTGTAAGGGACAGGTTTCCGCAAACTTTAAGGCTTTGCTCAGTAGACGAAACTGAACAACCTTCCGCAAGATTGTTTTAGGAAACGAAAAAAAAGGCCTTTCCATACAAAATTATAAACTTGATTGGACAGTTTGTATGGAGAGATTGATTTTTTAATAGTATAGTATAGATTAAAATAGATGTTGATTGCAAATATTATATTTTTAAGTACACACATTTTCAAAAGATCAACCTTTTTATTTAAAAAAAAAAAAAGAATAAGCTAGAACCTGCTTCAGAAATCGTTAGTATCTGTCTGTCAGTAAGTCACAGATGTTTTTACCAAAAGTACTCGATCGAAGTGGAAATACACTAAAATGTTTTCTTTATTTATTTACTCAATTAATGACCCAGAAGGCCACCCAGCTTAACTGGGACTAGGCAGGACATGTCTGCCGCATGCCAATCGATCGGTGGGCCGGTAAAGTAAAATTGGAGCCTTGAAATCACAAGACGGGGTTGCAGTAGACCACGAAGAAGATGGAGGGATGACTTAGATGTCTTGTTTATGAATTGAAAAGAAATGGCACAGACCGAGAACAATGGAAGGAATGGAGGGAAGGCTTTGCCCAGCAATAATAATAACCCAAAGCCTTTATCTTTGTTTTTCATAATTATGTCGCAATAGTTTCCCTCCAACTGGGAGTTGTCTTTGAGTACATTAGCATAGCGCGCACAGGGATAATCGTTGATTGTTACTATGTTCCATGAAAAGTGTAATGCATTGGCCCCTAATAATACCCATGAAGATATCCGCAGGAGAATCAAGGTCGCCGACATAGCCCGAAGAATCGCCAAACTAAAGTGGCAGTGGGCAGAGCACATTGCTCGTAGAACGGATGATCGATGGGGCCGAAAGGTTCTAGAGTGGCGACCGCGCACCGGAAAGCGATGGAAGGCCTCCGACAAGGTAGACCGACGACCTAGTGAGAATCGCGGGAGTGCGGTGGATGCGAGACGCACTGGATAGGTCGTTATGGCGACACTTGGGGGAGTCCTATGTCCAACAGTGGACGTCTTTCGGCTGATATGACGATGATGATGATACCCATAACAAAATAGGTTGTTTATATGTCATGTTAGTGCGTACTTAATCAAACTGGATACTTGGTTAGCCAACAGCTTGTTACTCTACCTTAACTAAAGTGATTACCACGGCTGACAGTCAATCCCATGAGGACAGCCAAAGTGTTATCTACCCTCTGTTAGCATGCCTTTAACTCTTAACCATGTGTACTTGGTGATATCAGTACACAGTACACATACAAATCACAAGTACAAACATTGAGATACTAGGCAAACATGTTTTGGCCATTCGGTTCGTGCATTGTGGCAAGCAATTGTGTTTACCCTATTGACCGGGATGTGGAATTCGAACCATCGAATATGAGGATAGCCAATTTTGGGCCGTTGTGCTGAAATGAGCAGTGGTGGCCTAGTAGCAACGACCCCGACTTATGAGTTGTACGTCGTGGGTCAAACTCAGACAGGCGCTTTAGTTGGTCTAGTTTATTTCTTCACCATTATTGTCAAAACTGTGAAGGTAACCGGTATGTCTTATAACCACAAATTTGAAGACTTACGTTACGTTGTTGTCCACCCTTACGTTGTTGAAACCTCTACGGTCCAGACCAAGCGTTTCGCCTCATCGTTTATACCACGTACATCGAGGGACTGGAACAACTTGCCCGCTGCGGTCTTCCCGTCCGATTATAAATTAGGTGTCTTCAAGGCTAGAGTGAATAGGCTCTTAATAAACTTGTGCGTAACTTGTGCGCGGGGCGTGGTCGCTTACAATGGGCCTCATCGGAAGACTTAAAGTCACCCAAAGGGCAATGGAATGGGCTATGCTCGGAGTTTCCTTGCTTGATCGAATCAGGAATGAGGATATCCGCAGGAGAACCAAGGTTACCGACATAGCACGAAAAGTCGCCAAACTTAAGTGGCAATGGGAAGGGCACATTGCTCGCAGAACGGATGGCCGTTGGGGCCGAAAGGTTCTGGAATGGCGACCACGTACCGGAAGTCGTAGCTTGGAAGGCCCCCTACAAGATGGGCCGAAGACACTTGCGCAAATTTTTGACTTGTACAATTTGTAAAAAAAGTTCCAATTTTCGATTCCCAACTTGCGCAAACTTGCATTTGCGCAAGTATACTGTAAAGTGTGTGGTTACCATTAGGCTCATTATGCATATGCTAAAATGGGTTATTTTTTATCCATACCTACTAATTCTATTAAGGCTTCCAGCGACATTACTAATAGGCTCGTTATTCTTCTTTTCGAGTCAATAGTGAACTCTTTAGATTGTTTGAGCCCAGCAGGTGCGTATATTAATTACATCCCATTTTATACCATCTTTGAGACTTTAAAATATGAAGCATCCAATTTCGCCTTTAACCCATCCGGTTAATCCTTTTAACTGTCTTTTGAGAGTTTTCCTTTAATTAACAAGGATATTTGAGTGGCTTATGCCGCATTAGATTTCCTGCAAACCTTAAAAATCCAAGTAAATCTCGGATAAAATGCCAAAACATTTCTCGATGCGAAAAAAAATTACTCCTTAAATTTTTAATGTTGTAGAATTTGTCGGGTTCCGTTTATTCACCTTCTTTTGGTGAGCACGATTTAATAAGAATAAAAAAGTTTTCTTATCTTTAAGATATTATATTGGTTTCTATTTTAAAATAATGTAAAGCTATTATTCACCGAGCAGATATTGAGATCTATTTGTCAATGTGTGGCAGATGTGAAAGCATTTTATCTTTAGATTTATTTTCCAATCCATATATATTATCAATCTAATAACCATGTATTAAAAATACTGCTTGATTAAGGTACTTATACAAAATTATTTATGATTAAAAAAAAAACTTAAAAATAGAATTTTCATCCCATGATTTTAACTTTCCAAAAATAAATGGGCGCCACGAAACACAGCGCCGGCTGACGAAATCGACGAATTATACAGAACTCGTAATCTGCGCACGGGACCCAAAAAATGCGAGTCTTTTTGAATAATCACTGTCATTTTGTAGACGTCTCGACGCCACCCAACGGGCGTAATCTTCGAGTTATTGCGTTAGTATTAACGAGTAGAATAAACATAGGAATATTTCAGCATAATGAGACAGTTTGTGAGGCTTGTGACGGAATTAGTTCGACGTGATGCGTATCACTGTTATTTTGCATGAGAATTGGGGATTAGAGTACGGATTTTGGAGACAAGTATTAGTTTTAGGTTGATTAAAGTTTCTAGTTAGTGGGGTTTAGGCGTTATTTTATTAGGGTTTATACTACAGCTCCCATCCTCTCTTAGAGCAAGAAAAGTCATTCGATGATAACCTACCTCAAAAAAAAAATATTTTGAAATTCTACACTTCGCATCTGAAGGTCAGCTCATGACACTTAAAAAAATACTTTTGACAGGTTTTTTTAGTATAAGCCATTGAAACCAAATAAACTCAAAACAAACTCTTTACTGGAAATAGCTCGTATTATTTAAAAGTTTTTGAGTTGCACGCAATTATTATAACTTTAATGATAATTAGCTAATGCCTCATCATCCTTCAAACGTCTGGCTATACAAAATACGGGTTGCATCAATTTAGCAATAGTTAAAACAACGTCACAAATTTAATTATATTACATCTATAGTAACAGTTAAGTCAAATGAAAAACAATGACGTTTTTCAACAAAACTTTAACATTTACGTTGATGGAGTAGCAAATACTCGATTCAATACAATATAATGGAATAGACTGAACTTTATTGTACACCAAAATAGTTACACAACTTAATACATAAACTGAAATCTATGGGTACAATGGCGATCTTATCGCTGACAGCGATATCTACCAGACAACCTTAGGATGGATCGTAACAACTTAAAATAATACTAGAGGTTGTCTGCGGTGTACTGCTAACAAATTATTCAAACACTATAGATAAGCTATAATAATTATATACCAAGTAAAGTGGGGTAACTTTGACCATGGGGTATAACTTTGCCACAAGCGTATTAACCAATTGGTACATGAGAAACTGTTTTTACTGTGTTTCTATTGGTTAATGAGTTCGGGTCAAAGTTATACCTCATGGCCAAAGTAACCGGACACAATACTTACATTTGCAATAATTCAATTATTATTTTCAATGATCATTGTTATAATAATAATAATATTGTTGATGTAGCGGTCCCTCATGACGAGAACCTCGTGAAAGCTGAGAAAGATAAGCAAACTAAGTATCTTGACTAAGTTCGCGAGGTTGTCGACATGTGGGAAGTGGATACAGCAGTCATTGTTCCGATAGTCGTGCTGGCCAATGGATTTATATCAAAGATCCTCGACCAACATCTAAGGAGGCTCTCGTTGGGCAGTTGGATCAAGGGCTTGATCCAGAAAGCAGTACTCTTGGACACCGCGCGCATTGTTAGGAGATTCCTCTCTCAGGAGCCCTGACCACCTGACCCTGTTTCCGATGCCGGTTGGCTACTATTTTTTTTATATATATATTTTTTTTTAAGGAAATATTTAAAAATATATAAAATATGTATCTAAATATAAATAAATGTAATTATAATATTTTATTTAAAAGAATACATTGGTCCAATGGTTAGTAACAAGTTATCTACTAAAGGATTATTAAAAAAAAAACTTAACTTACTGCCTGTAATGTTACTGTTAAAATTAACATCGACGAAAACTGTAACGTAACTCTTGATGCAACTTTCTCTAAGTTGGTAGCATAACTGTAACTTTAGTCGGATACTGTGTTAATTTTACATACGTCATAATGTTTTGTTTTTATTTTAGTTTCATCTAATATAAAATCTCGTGTCACAGTGCTTGTTATCAAACTCCTCCGAAATGACATAACTAATATTTATGAATTTTTTTTGTGTATATTTAGTATGTCTGAGAATAGGTCGTAGGCTATTTGTCACCCTCCTATCCCCAACCCCCATCTTTAGGGTTCCGTACCTCAAAAGGAAAAAACAGAATCCTTATAGGATCACTTTGTTGTCCGTCTGTCTGTCTGTTTGTCAAGACCCTTTATCTCGGGAACGCGTGGAGGTATCGAGTTGAAATTAAAACCATATACTCAGGTCTGTGGTCCCTTGAAGCTGTGAAAAAATCAAACTTCTCAGTTAACGAAACAAAAAATATACGGCCGTTTATGTCGCAAAAAACATGTATTTCGACACTCTCAATTAAGTGAATCAAAATTCATAGGGTACCGTTGACCTAGAATCCTGAAAGGCATGAAGCAAGGTCTTATAGCACAAGTATAGGAAAAAATCTGGAAACTGTTAATTCGTAGTTACGTCAAAAAAATAAAAAAATAAAATTTACGATTCAGAAAAATCGTCGTAACTCAATTAGGGAATTGAACTGTTTTCATAAGTAAGTTTGTACGAAACCCTCAGTACGCGAGTCCGACTCGCACTTGCCCGGTTTTTTCTTTGATAATTTATATGACAGAGCAACATTTGCCAGGTCGGCCAGTTATTTTTATATTAATGTAAATAATTGTAGCTTGTTATTACTTTTATGGGGCAATTATGACGCTTCATTTTTTAAATGTTTTACTGTAGGTATACAACTGTTGAATAACCAATAAAAAAATAATAGACATATCATATATGACATAGAATAATCCATAATTTTCCTAAAGTAGGTATATCCAACTTTCAAGAAACACACAGCTTTATCACGTACACAAATAATTCGTGAAACATTACTCTTAGAATTGTAACATTATAATTGTTCCGTATCTCCCCGTCAGCCTTGTAACACGAACTTGGGTAATATGAGCACAGACGATGTCATATCAAGCGATGTCACGACACTCTGTGACACTGAGATGCCACTTTGATCTTATAACTTGTTGCTTCTGTTGTTTATGGGAAAATAATCTGTTTGTTTACGTTATATTTATAAACATATAAAGACATGTAGGTTTATGTAAAGAAGATTTGAAGTTTTATGCACGTCTTATTATCTCATAATTTTCGTATCACAGTGTTTGCAACAAAGCTCCTCCCAAATGGCTTGACTGATTCTAATGAAATTTTGCTTGTATATTCAATAGGTCTGAGAATAGGATATAAACTATGTTTTATCCTCCTAAGGAGATGTCAGCAAATCGTAGGGGCCCAGCAGGGTCGAAGCCTACTGGGGCCATGGGTAGTGTGAAAACGAAACCCGGGGCCCTGGGACGAAGGCAACGAAGGCCACAGGAGTGGATTTTTAGTCAGTAAAAGTCTGACACTATCTCGCGCTCCGTCCAAGAGCGGGATTTGTCATAAGATGATTTTCCCAACCAATAAAAAAAAAACCCACCTCTAATTTTTTTCTTTAATGATTTATAATAATATGGTAGAACAACACTTGCGGAGTCAGCTAGTCTTTATTAGTTATATATAATTCATCTTATTTGTCATCTAACTCCTCCTAAATGACTTGACCGATTTAGATTAAATTTTGATTGGGTCCCTGTATGGTTTGAAAACGCAATTAATTGCGCTGCAATTTGGTTTTAAATTTTTTGTTATACTTAAAGCTATCAGGACAGGACATCATCAGACCAGGATCAGGCTATCGGTTGACAGGATGTCAACGTGGAAGAAAAGAACATGTTGTGCCGACCCCAAATAAGATGGGACAAGGGCAGGAAGATGATGATGACTTAAAGCTATCAGGACAACGTCTGCCGGGACCACTATTTATTAGAATTTATAAAGTAGTTCAAGTAAAAATCATTGCTTCCAACGCATCACAGAGATATTAATACATCTTTTATCATAAAATACGAACAACTCCATAAGGGCATTATTTTTGAGGTGGAAATCATCAAATGACTTCTCCCGCTTTAGGGTGGAGCAAGGGTGTGTGTCAGAATTTTACTATCTAAAACCCACCTGTTTCCTTCAGTTGTCCTTTGTATTCCAAGACCACGGTAAATTTTAAGGCCATAAGGTAACTCTGATAATTATATACAATTTTCCTTACCTACTTGTTGGATTTTTATCCATATTATTAGTCAAATAATTGTAACTTTTTTGTGGATAGATTGTAAAACCATAATCACTGTATAATCTTTATACAATGTTAGTTTTAGTATATGTAAAACCCGAAACACGTTTCTAGTATTTTTATGTAAAGAATCTATGGACAAAATTGCATAACTGTATCATGAAAAATCACAAAGTTATATGCTTGTTATGTTACCTGGTTGTCCACATAAATATATGGTTACCAGGCCATCCGGGTGACTGAGGGATGGTTTTGCTGCCGCACCCCGCTGTACACTGGTACCTAATATCCACTATGATCTGCCGTGACCTGTGTTGTACTTAGTGTCGGTGATGTCCAACTTGTAACCTTTTTAAAATATTTTTGGAATTAAATATAACTGATTTAAAAATTATTGGAATCGATTCAGTTACTGATTTAACAATATTCAGGTTTCGCATATACAAAAATAAAGTAGTATATATTAAAGAAGAAACTGACTAACTGATATATAACGCAAAGCCGAAGCTACTGGAACTAGAAACGTGAAATTTTTGCACAAAGTTTCCTTTTATGACTGCTAGCACTAAGAGGGGAATTTCCAAAATTCACTTCCTGAGATCATGAAATTGGGGTCCTAAATTTGTATGAAAAAACCTAGTTTAGTTAGAAGCTATATAACTAGCTATATAGCTGTTTGTCTTCTAACGTTTCATCGTGAATAGGAAAACCAATTTTTTTGTCAGAAGTTAATTTTTGGGTCACGAGTCAAGTGACGCACAATCTCACGAGTTTCTTTAGATCCTGAATTTTTATGTGGGGTTCTCCAAAGGGACATGTCGTGGTCAATCTCGAACATCGAAAGCAGAATATTTGTAACTTTGATAGTGGGCTACCTAATAAAGTATGCAAAAATTTTATGAATTTTTAACCAGCAAACAAGTACCTAAGTAAACAAGTACCCCAACCCGCACTGGGCCCGCGTGGTGGATTACGGCCCATTCCCTCTCCTAGAGAGAGGAGGCCTGAGTCCCAGCAGTGGAAACATTAAAAAAGGCTGATTATGCTTATATGCTAAACAAGTACCTAAAGATTTATTAGATGCTGTGAACCAGTAATTTTTATTGAACAAAAGGAAAATAATAATAATTTAAACTTATATACTTCCGATCTGGCCACTCAGTGACAGAAAATAAATCACACAGACAATGAAAGACATTATAAAAAACAACAAATATGTTAACCCATCTATACTCTATTCGCGATAACATTAGACAGAAGTTAAAAGAGGTTGTTTTAGGGTACACTTTGTAATAAAATTACAACATATGTTTATTGTGCTTTATTACAGTTAACATTGATGCTGAATTTATTATAATCACCTTATATACCAACTTTTATACTTAAATGAATCATTTGAACTATCCATCTTCTGAATTTATGAGGCTTTTAATTAAATAAATTATTTAGTTCTCACTTATATTAATAGTGTCCATGTTATAAACCTAAAAGAAGCAGGGGTTGTTATTACCTGGAACGTTTTTCACTACACTATAATTATAATATTAGTTATTTCTATTTGTATGAATGTTAAATAATTATGTTGTTGTCTTGTATTATGTACAATTCATATGTTTTGTAAGAAGGAAACTTGTTGATACGCTGTTTAAAAAAAAATGTAAAATTGTTTAAAATAAAGTTACGTAAAAAAATAATTCATTTACCTATCTAAGTGTTTAGTACTTACCTTACAATAATCAAATTTATCTAAGTAGGTAATATAAAATTTTATATTGAAACTATTATTTATTAAAATTGTTTGAATTTATCTCGAAAAATAAATGGTGTGCACACCTGTTTTTAAGAACCTCTTTTGTCTAATGCAGAAGTGAATGGAGTATAAATCATACCAAAATATATCAAACAACTCACAATTTAAACTAAAACAGAAGACGTAAAACATCTCACAAGATGCGTTAATCAAACCGACAAACTTATAGCCCGGAGACCAGTCGCTGCCTGGCCGACATTTAGGTCATCAATCGATACCTTAGTTGACGCCGCAGTCACGTTAGTGGCTAGTAAAAATTTCTAATGGTGTCATGAAGAACTGGCTATTGACTTCAGCCAGTTGTTTAAGAGTTACATTTTAGATACTGTTGCTGTATTTGTACTTAATTTTAGTTTGCTGGTTATTGAAAGGATCGTTCTAATAGTTAAAAATAATCTACATATTGTGACAAAAAACTCTTCCACATCGCCGTCTTCTTTTTTTTTTTGTAGTTTGGAAAATATGACATCCCGGGGGATGTCATTGAATGATTTTTTTTTATTGGGGGGAGGGAGAGGGCGTTTCAGACTTTTACTGACTAAAAACCCTCTCCTGTTCCTTCTTTGCCTTGGTCCCAGTGCCGAGTTTTCCTTTCAGAAAGAAACCCTTGGCCCCAGTAGACTTCGATCCTGCTGGGCCCCTACGGTTTGCTGACATCTCCTTGAGGTGCGCGTGGAACAGTATGCGCAGACGACGACTTGGGCTCGGTCCGGACGGTTACTGGACGGTCGGATGGCTAGCTACCCATTGCTCGCCGTCCACAAACCCGCGCCTATGGTGGCCGGAAATCGTGATCGGTATCCCGGCGGCTGGGTCATGAGGGTCGCTCCCTCACGCGTGTACGTGCGGCCTCCTCCTTTGCTAGCATTACTGCTTCGCAGAAAGAGGCGATCGCCTGCCACTCCACCTCGCTTCGGACCATGGCCTGTACCATGACCCAGCGCAAGAGATCGTTGCCGCCGATCTCCCCCACGAGGACACGGCGAGGCTCTACCCAAGCACACCTCTACCGTGTGCTCCACCGTGTCCTCCGGGCGACATCGCTGTCTTCTGGTAATTCAATTAAATATAATTCAAGTACTGTATGGTGTCGGACGTAAAGAATAGCACCATCCCATATCTTCCCGTGGGTGTCGTAAGAGGCGACTAAGGGATATTTAGATTCTGTGCATACTGCAGCACCTTCATGTGGTCATCCCGTGGTGGCGGGTAAACTACCAACAAAAGCATTCCCAAGGAGGGTTGGTGTCAGGCTGGCGGCCGACTTTAAAAAAAACTAGCCAAATCCCATTTGCAACATGTTTGGTTTTAATAGAATGCGCGATAGGGTTAGGGCGTACCCCACAGGCGACGCGCAGGGGCAGCACCCGGCTCCTGTGGGAAATGGACAAGGGTTGTTGCACCACCTCGGGCGGGTGCAACGTAAGAAGCTAGCTCGGGAAACGAGATTGAGGTATGCAAGTTGGAATGTTGGGACTATGACTGGAAGGGCCAGAGAGTTAGCGGATGTATTGAAAAGAAGACGGATAAATATAGCATGCTTGCAGGAAACTAAATGGAGAGGAACAAAAGCGAGAGAATTTGGTGAGGGATACAAGTTCTACTACTGTGGAAGTGATGGAAAAAGAAATGGTGTAGGAATAGTGTTAGACAGTAAATTGAAAGAAAGTGTGATGGAAGTACAAAGGATTAGTGATAGATTTATAGTTGTGAAAGTTATGTTAGAGAATGTGATGTTGAATATAGTTAGTGTGTATGCACCACAAGTAGGATGTGATGAAACGGTAAAAGAGAAGTTTTGGGAGAATTTTGATACAGCTTTAATGAACATCCCTGTTCATGAAGAATTGATAGTTGGAGGTGATTTTAATGGACATGTGGGAAGAATGAAAGGTGTTTATGAAAGAGTACATGGGGGATGGGGTTTCGGTAGTCCGAACAGTGAAGGAGAGACCCTGCTGCAATCCGCTACTGCATTTGACCTAGCAGTAGCCAATACGTGGTTCCAAAAAAGAGACGAACACATGATCACGTACAAAAGTGGTAATCATAAGACCCAAATCGACTACTTTCTAGTTCGGCGCAACCACTTAAAGCACGTCAAAGATTGCAAAGTACTGCCAGGAGAAGACCTAGTCTCACAACACAGACTCCTGGTTATGACATCAGTGGTTAAAATACTGTCTACCAAATACAAAGAGCGTCCTCCCCCTAAAATAAAATGGCATATGTTAGAGAGGAATGATTGTGCGAAGAAGTTCAGGGAGCGAGTGGTGGACAGAATGATAGAGATGGGAGATATGAATGATCGAAGTATAAATGAAAGCTGGAATGAGATGGCTGAGTGTATCAGGCATGCAGCGAAAGATATTTTGGGAGAGACGAGAGGAAAGGGCATAATAGATAGGGATACATGGTGGTGGTCGACAGAAGTTCAGAGTGTATTGAAAGAAAAAAAGAGAAAATTTAAGGAATGGCAGCGTGTAGAGCCTGGAAACGCTAGTTTAAAAGCTGAAAAAAAGAGTGAGTATGACGTTTTAAAGAAGAAAGCCAAGAAAGCCGTGGCAATAGCAAAGTCAAAAGCCCAGGACAAACTATATGACGCACTGGACAGTCCTGCAGGCCAAAAAGAGCTATACCGGCTTACTAGAATAAGAGAGAGAAAGGCGAGGGATGTTTGTCATGTAAAATGTATAAGAGATGAAACTGGAATGGTTCTATCGGATGATGAAAAAATCAAAAAGAGGTGGAAGGAATATTTTGAAAGATTGATGAATGAAGAAAATAATTGGAGTGGGGTGTTAGAGAATAAACCAGTGAATGTGGGATTAGTGAGAATGGTTAGTATGGATGAAGTCAGAATAGCAGTAAATGGAATGAAGAATGGTAAAGCCATTGGTCCAGATGGAATACCAGTTGAAGTGTGGAAGTTATTGCGAGTGGATGGATGGACGTGGTTAGCTTTGTTCTTCAATAAGTTGTTGCTGGAAGAAGCCATACCTGATGAGTGGTGCAATAGCTCTTTGGTGCCGATTTTTAAAAACAAAGGTGATGTGCTTGAGTGCAACAATTATAGAGGAATAAAGCTAATGTCACATACTATGAAAGCCTGGGAGAAAGTTATTGAAAGGCGACTGAGAGAAGAGAGTGAAATTTCACAGAACCAATTCGGTTTTATGCCGGGTCGGGGTACAGCGGATGCCATTTTTGCTATACGCCAGCTGTGCGAGAAATACAGAGGTGCGCATAAAAACTTGCACATGGTATTCATTGACCTCGAAAAGGCATACGACCGAGTACCTCGTGAGGTTCTGTGGTGGGCCCTTAAGGAGAAAGGTGTGCCTGGGAAGTATGTGCAGTTGATCCGAGCGATGTACAGTCGATGCAGTACCCAAGTCCGGTCTACAGTGGGCACCACTGGCAGCTTCAATGTGGCTGTCGGCTTACATCAAGGGTCGGCTCTCAGCCCTTACCTCTTCCTGATGATAATGGATGCTCTGACGTCGGACATTCAAGAAGAGGCTCCCTGGTGTATGCTGTTTGCCGATGACATTGTGTTGGTTGCCGAGAGTGGCCTAGAGGTCCAGAACAGATTGGAGGTGTGGTGGCACAGACTGGAGAGTGTTGGCCTGAAATTGAGTAGAACCAAAACGGAATACTTGTTCTGCGATTTCGGCGGTCTCTCCAATCTAGTGCCTTTATCTCTCGCTGGAACACCCATACCGATCTGCTCCGACTTTCGGTATCTCGGGTCACTCGTCCAAGGGGATGGTGAGGTAGACCGGGACGTAACACATCGGATCAACGCAGGATGGATGAAATGGCGACAGGTCACGGGAACAACTTGTGACCCACGGATGCCCCTCAAGTTGAAGGGTAAAATCTACAAGTCCGTGATAAGGCCTGTCATACTGTATGGATCAGAATGTTGGGCTGTGAAAAAGACGGATGAAAAAAGATTGCACGTAGCGGAGATGAGAATGTTAAGATGGATGTGTGGTGTGACGAGAATGGATAAAGTGAGAAATGAGTATATTAGGGGAAGTTTGAAAGTGGCGCCAGTGACTGAAAAGTTGAAAGGGAATCGTTTGTCTTGGTATGGTCATGTGAAGAGGAGGGATGAAACGCATGTTACTAAAAGAGTTATGAGTTTACATGTGGATGGATGGAGTGGGAGAGGGAGACCAAAGAAAAGATGGATGGATTGTGTGAAGAGTGATATGAAAGAAAAGGAAGTTAGTGATAGTATGACGAGTGACAGGGCAGAATGGAAGAAAAAAACATGTTGCGCCGACCCCAAATAACACGGGACAAGGGCAGGAAGATGATGATAATTCAAATATTTATTTCAGTTAAACATCCTTATATATGTATTAGTAGTAGTACAACTTAGCCTAATGTTAGTTTTAAATTAAATTGATTAAATTATAATAATAAACAACTAATGAACCATTGTACGAACAGTTCAATGGTTCATTAGTTTATTTGGATAAGTGTGTCTGGACACTTAATATAATGTAATGTGCCCAAAAGACTGTCAGCATTGCCACGCTGTATTGCAATGCTTATCTTTTATCCAAGGCCTGCTTTAAGGGTCACGCGAAGTATCAATAAGCCGTTTGGATACATGATCCAAGAGTTTCAACCCTAAACGGCTCAAAATACCACTGCCTACAAGGTTTTTATATTTTTACCGCTTGAGGTTGTCCGTAACCACAGCGGCAGTACCAATACAGTACGAAGAAAATGACATGCCGCAAAAATATCGACACAAGTAGCTTCCCAGCCTAAAGGCTAACTCAATTTCCATGTAAATAAAGACATGCCCTCTGATCTCGTGACATCGTCGCGTGCCAGGCCATGAGGTTCCAATACCGCCGGATTGACGACAGTGACAATAGCCCTTCGGATGATGTCGTTAATATTCGCGTGCCGAGCTATGCGACCCGCACTTCAGCTGCATGACAGACCGTGATGACCGAGGCTGTTGACAACTTGGTCACAGTAACAGCGATGAGAACAACCGCAAGGTGCACCAAGGCAAAGGGAAGCAACGAGGCAGAAAGTAGTTTCGTCGAAAAAGGTGCCTATGTTAGACGATGGTACCGCATGAAGGCCGACACCTACTCCCCCAAAGCCAGCACGCAGCAGTCGCCGATGTTATGCCTATCTCATCGTCTTTGGGACGACTCGTGATTGGGTAGAATGGAATTAGGAATCTTTAAATTATCTAAAAAAATAAACTTGCATCTAAAGACCACCCTTTATTACCCTCTATTAACTTTAATATTCTTAATATTTTGTTTGTTATAGAATAAAGACTAGGTAAAGGTATGGTCTTCTTCTTAGTCGGGCACTCTTGTCAGAGTGGTCGTGGCCGTTGATGATGGACAGGACTGCGGCGCGCCGCCGTCGTTTGCCTTCAAGGCTGCGGCATGTCGAGCGATATCTCTCCATTCCTGGCGGTTGTTGGCATTACGCGCACACTGTACTGCGGTTGTTTGCGTAGCACTGGTGACAAGATCAATCCAGCGAGTTGGAGATCGACCACGGGCTCTCTTGCTTTCAACGCGACCGTGAACCACAAGTCTTTTCATCGAATCCTCGTTTCTGGAGATGTGCCCAAAGAACTTCAGTATTCGTAACTGCACAATCGACGAAAGTCTATCCCGTATGTGAAGCTTTTTGATGGAGTTATTGGTGCGGAATGCTGTCCACGGTATTTTCAACATTCGTCTCAAACACCACATCTCTAAGGCATCGATTTTTCGGCGATCTTGTAGCCTTAATGTCTACGTCTCGGCCCCGTAGAGAAAGATTGGAAAAACCAGACACCTTATTAGACGAATTTTGGTATTCTGTGTAATTCGGCTGTCTCTCCATATCTTTCCCAGATGCTCTACTGCCGTCCTGGTGATAGCTGATCGACGCTTGATCTCGTCTTCACATCCTCCAGCGTTTGAGATAGAGGAACCGAGGTAGAGCTCTGAACTACTTCGCAGTTAGCGATAGTCAGTACTCCAAAGGTACGGTATATATATAATAATATAGGTAGGCATCCAGTACTTTTTCACTTCTTACAGAATTTTAGTTCATAATATTTGGACCACGTCTATAAAGAGCCGAAAACGAACTGAAACCTTTATTATTCTACTATATCACACCAATATTGAGAAGGCAAAAAATACTGTGTATGTGTGTGTATGTTTACTACTCTTTTACGCCCAATTGGTTGAACAGATGTAAAAGGAACTTGGTACCCGGGTAGACCATGTCCCGAAATAGCATATTATATAATACTTTTTATACTGGCAGTACCAGAAAAAACCGGTAGTAGAAAATAGTATTTTATATTCCCAAAAAAGTAGAACTTTTGTGAATCTATATAACATAACATGTTATTTTAACTAAACACACCGTACAGGCATTCGATATAGATTAGATATTCTTCGAATACATTTCCTTTTTAGACGTAACTCATATCAATACGAGTATGAGAATATTCGCTGGGAGTACAATACCGTTTGATATTCCGTGTATGTATTCTGCCCTGATTCTGAATGAGCATTGGCTTGTCACGTCTTGAACAACTACGGGACACGTCTTCACACGTTTCCTGTTTAAATGTACTTTTTCTTGCCAATTTCTTGTGTATTGTTACTGTTTTTATGTGTTGGACTTATTTTGTTAGTTGTTATGTAACAATTTGGGCGTGTTTTGAACGTTAGCAGTCTATAACAATGTATGAAAATCTTATTTTTAATTTTTGCAAGACTAGAAATGGTATATTATTTTTGAACAAAAGTTTTTTTTTTCAATTCTTTCGTGACTATAAGCACCTTTAAAATCAAGGTGACCTAACTCAGAAAATGCGATTTATGGAAAATGAGTAAGAATGTCTTCAAAATGTATATGAGTTTCAAATGTACTACTGTGTTTCTTTCTTACTCATAATTTGAGCTTTCTTTCACAACAAGGTAAATAGGTTTTTCAAGGTCACTTTACAGCATTTTATTTTTGCGCTGGTCATTTTTGTTTTATGTTATTTTTGACATTCGTTATTGCTGAAAATAATGACATTTTGTCTAATATTTATATTTTAGTTTTTCACTTTCAATTTGTACGGTTCTACTCTAGATCTCATTATAAACACTAAATTCACGAAAACAAACCTCGTCGTCCTTTCTAACGTATATGTTGTTTCCATATTCTAACACTTCTAAGCTACACACTCTTCATGCGTGAAAAGGAATGTATCTTCACATGATAAATGATGGCTGCTCTGCATGCATGGCTCACGTGGTTTTTTTCATTCTGAGTGAGAACGACAGACACTTCCCACAAGTAGTTCGTCCGTTCTGTTTATACTAACTTGTGTTGGCTGAATGCTTCCCATATACAACATGTGTGGTTGAGTGAAAGGAAAATAAGTCAGTGAACAACCAATTTGGATTTTTTCACTTATAAATAGTCTTATAAATATATTTAAGGCGTAATTTGTTGATCTGCTTTTTGCGTAGGTGTTACCTACCTTTCTAAGTTTAGCTCCTCAATTTTTGGACGTGGGCGGTAGAAGTAAATATTATGAATCGGTTTGTGACACGATACGATGATATTTCACACAAAAATATTTCCCACATACTAATGTAGGCCCGGAAAAAATATTTACTACAAGGTTTCATCCAAGCCTTTACAATATAAGTATATATATAGCATTTCACCCTATTGTTTATACCGCGTACATCGGACTGGAACAATTTGCCTGCTGCGGTCTTTCCATCCGATTAAAATTTATGAGTCTTCAAGGCTAGAGTGAATAGACTCTTAATAAACTAATGCGCTTTATCATTAACGATTGCATCACTGTTTACAATCAGTTGGGATCGCAGTCAAGCACTGGTTTAAAAAAAAAAATCCACCAATCCGCATTGGGCCCGCGTGGTGGATTACGGCCCATTCGCTATCCTAAAGAAGGAGTCTGAGTCCCAGCTGTGGGAACAACATAATGCTGATTATGCTTACGCTTCACAATATTCATAAAATAAATAAATAATTACGATTCTAATAAGATCAAAATTATAATTACGAAAATTCTACATTTCTCAGGTCGGTTTCAAAATTGCGCAATATTAAATTTCAAATTACATAATAATTCATATGTTACCATGACTTCGACATCGTTTAGTGTTAACGACTAAATATGGTGCTGTCTCTTTCTTTTAATAGACGTTTTGAAGTAATAAGGGTAAGTTCATCCTTTGAGGAAGAGGCAAAGTTTCCCAAATATACACCAGGTTCATATTTGCCTATAGCAAAGTTATAATGAGTTACAATGTTCTTATTTGTTTGTACGTAAGTTTACGTGACTTCGTTTCGAAATATTGTTTTGTAATAAGTAGTGAATTCTGCAGAATTACTGCAGTTTTTGTTGGTAATAAAGTTTGTTTTGATATGACGGGGAAGGTTGGCACTGGTATATTACATTTTAAACTTAAATTGCCTTTGTGTTTACTGAAAATGAGATGTTATTTTATATAATTATCTACTATCAAAGCGGGTTCAGACTTAGTCAGCCGCATTACTATGTGTAATTTATTTCATCACCACTGGTCTCGAAACGGTGTTTTCCATCGTGAGGAAAATGACAGGTCCGAGAAATTCGAAGATATGTGTCATCCATCAATTCGCACTGGGCCCTCGTGGTACCCATCCCTTTTCTAGAGAGGAGGCCTGTGTCCCAGCAGTGGGAACATTGTAAGGCTAATTACACTATGCTTATGCTATGTCTACTATAGCTCTATATATTATTATATATAGAGCTTTAGCAATAGCTAGTACTATGTCTACTATATATGTAGCACTATATAGTATATAGCTAGATCTATATACTATTATTGTGATGGAGATTGTGCTTAAATAAAAAACCGGGCAAATGCGAGTCGGATTCGCGCACTGAGGGTTCCGTACAGACTTACCTATGAATACAGTAATTCAATTCCCAAATTGAGTTACGAAGTATCGCATTTTTTTTTTGTGACGTAGGTAACCACCAATTCACAGTTTTTTCGATTTTTTCCTATACTTGTGCTATGAGACTTTGATTCATGCCAAATTTCAGGATTCTAGGTCAATGGGAAGTACCCTATGAATTTTGATTCCTGTGGTGTGCCGAACAGTGTGAAAATATAATATAAATAAAAAGAAAATGATTGTACTAAACAAAAATACAAAAGTACCCAAACTAACTAAACCATATCCATAGGAAAATAAATATACCTGGTGTTCATAGCCAAGGCTTCGTTTACCTCATTAAGGATAACGTGAGTAACATGCAGAATTGCGAAAGTCAAGTCCTTGTTTCATTAATACGCAATGAATATTGACGTATGGAATACTTGGAGTTTTCCAAATATATCTCCGGTTATTTTATTATTCAGCAGTGTATGTCTGGAGCTTTATTCTTTGGCTGTGACTGTATCTAAATGTCATGAACCTGCTGTGTGTTTTAGGTGGCAAAATTCACGACAATCATTCAATTCAAGTTCACGATTTTCTAAAATAATTTGCGAGCATTGTCAAATAAATTTATAGTGTTTAATGACAGTACAATTTAAAGGTATGCGGAACAGAGTGTTAAGTCCCACATACCTCCGTTGCAAAGGGAGGATCCTCCGACCAGACGAGTGTTGCCTATATATATAGGCCTCCCCCAAATGTTGCCACAATAAACGGTCTTGTGCGATTCTCGCAACCCTTACCAGGTCATCGGTCCACCTTGTAGGAGACCTTCAAACGCTACATCTTCCGGTACGTGGTCGCCATTCCAGAACCTTTTGGCCCCAACGGCCATCCGTTCTGCGAGCAATATGCCCTGCCCATTGCCACTTAAGTTTGGTGATTCTTCGTGCTATGTCGGTAACCTTGCTTCTCCTGCGGATATCCTCATTCCTGATTCGATTACGCAAAGAAACTCCGAGCATAGCTCTTTCCATTGCCCTTTTGGTGACTTTTCTTCTGATGAGGCCTATTCCGGTTTAGAAACATAGTTATACAACACAAAAAAATAACAACCATACAATAGAAACAACAGTCTTGTACGCTAATACACTTTATAGGGGAGACCTGTCCAAAACCGTATATCCGGGCAAAACCGTATAGCGTATGTATTTCTGTTAATAATTCAAATTTCCCGCGCCACTGCAGCTCAGCGGTGTCAACCAATCACAGCTATTTGTCAACAAACACTTGTCGCGACAGGCATGCGCGTTTTTTAAATATTTTATTTTATTGTTTTTTAGTGGTTTTTATGTAATTTATGTGCAAAAAGAAGTGCCAATCGTCAAATTTACGTGTACAATAGGTAAGTAACTAATAGTCATGTTAAAAGTGTGTATATTTTTATGTAATTCAGTACATTTGTACCGGTGAAATCAATTACGAATGTAGTAGTGAGTAACGTATTTATACATACAATGGTATGGGTCAAAATCGTATGGGGTAAAATCGTATATGTACGATTTTGACCCGGATGTACTTAAGTGTATTAACCTTTTATTTTATCATTACAGATGCCTCGTGATTATAAAAGGACGACTAATAGACAATCGTGGGACACGGAAAACATGAAAAAAGCTGTTCAAGCCGTGTTTGATGGGACTATGGGATACTTCAAAGCTGCTCAAATATATCAGGTGCCGAAATCCACCTTACAAGATCGCGTTAATAAATTCCGACAAAATAATGATTTAAACAAATCAACTCTTAAAGGCCTGGGGCGTTTTAGGCCAACTTTTACAACTACTCAGGAAAAAAGTTTAGTTGACCACATCTTAATTATGGAAAAACGATTGTTTGGTCTCACTTATAAAGATCTTCGACGGTTAGCGTACCAGCTTGCAGAAGTTAATAATATTGACCATTCTTTTAATACAACTACTAAAGAAGCGGGAGAGGATTGGCTGTCAGGATTTATGAAACGCCACCCACAATTATCACTGCGTGCAGCTGAACCCACGTCCGTGGCAAGGGCAATGGGGTTTAATATGGTCAGTGTTAATAAATTTTTTGATTTGCTTGAGGAACTCATAGATCAACACAAATTTCTACCTACGAAGATATATAACGTTGATGAAACGGGTTTGACGACGGTTCCTAAAAGACAAAGTAGGATAATCGCCTTAAAGGGAAAAAAGCAGGTCGGCCTGGCCAGTTCAGCGGAAAGAGGTCAACTTACTACTGCTGTACTTTGTGTCTCTGCTGCTGGGAATTATATCCCTCCACTCTTGATATTTCCTCGTGTTCGTATGAAGGCAGAACTTCTAGACGGTGCTCCTCCAGGCACAGTTTCAGTTTGTCATCCAAGTGGCTGGATACAAAGCGAAATTTTCGTTGAATGGCTAAACCACTTTATATCGACAGTAAAGCCCAAGAAAAAAGACCCTGTCTTATTGTTACTCGATGGACACTCGACTCACACAAAAAACCTCCCGTTAATAGAAAAAGCGCGAGACAACGGAATTTTTATTTTAAGTTTTCCACCCCATTGCACACACAGACTGCAGCCCTTAGATGTAAGCATTATGGGTCCTTTAAGTACTTATTATACTCAAGAAGTAAACATGTGGTTACGGAATAATCCTGGTCGGGTTGTAACGCAGTTCCAGCTGGCTAGACTTTTTGGTGCAGCTTATGGTAAAGCGGCTACGATACATAATGCAGTATCTGGATTTTTGAAAACCGGCATTTACCCGACAAATAGA
Organism: Mythimna impura; assembly: GCA_905147345.3. Taxonomy (NCBI): domain Eukaryota; kingdom Metazoa; phylum Arthropoda; class Insecta; order Lepidoptera; family Noctuidae; genus Mythimna; species Mythimna impura. Next base: position 8,262,542 of record LR990347.1, on the reverse strand, counting down.
CATGTATTCGATGAAACAGATTTTGTTGCGGCTGAAACTACGAATATACATGCGTTAACACCTTCAACTTCTACTACAACAGTTACATGGGAGCCCTCAACATCATCTACGCTACTTGCTAATGCGATTCCACCAACCGCTAGTGGACAAATCGACCCGGTGAAATCATCTTCTAATGCGTCTGTCATAAACTTGGTACAATCCGCTTCATCCACCTCTTTAATTGAACCAACACCGTCAACTTCTACTGCTTTTGATCAAGACTTTGAAGCTGTATCTCCGGCAGATGTAATGCCAATCCCTAGAGTTAGTGTGAGTCAGAAAAGGACAAACAATCGAAGAGGGAAAACAGCTGTCATCACTTCCTCTCCCTACAAAAACGAACTGATTAGCTCACAAAATAAAATACCAAAACTTAATCTAGATCACCAAAAGAAAACTAAAAAACAAACAACTACCAATGGCAACGATAACTGTCTGTACTGTCTTGAGAAATACGGCACTACTCGATTGAATGAAGGTTGGGTCCAATGTATAGAGTGCAAAGGTTGGGCTCATGAAGGCTGCACAGGTTACGATTCAGAAGAATTGGATGATTTTGTGTGCATGGGCTGCATAGCTGCACGTTGATATACTGGGGTAAAATCGTATACAGTATACGGTTTTGTCCATGCCCTGGGGCAAAACCGTAAAACGTAGAAGAATTATTTTTGCTACTTTTTTTCAATTTACGCTTTAATTATCTAAGTTAAAATATTGTGATTGCGTACCTTATGAAACTGGTTAAAAATAAATGTTGATTTAGTACAATTGTGTTTTAAAATTATTGATCAGCATCCACAAACCCTTAGCTATACGGCTTTGCCCCGGTCTCCCTATTTATGTTTCGATTCTACATTTACTTAATAGGTGAGTACATGAAAAATGCTAGAAGAAGTTTATTCTACCTAAAAGTTTAGGCAGCTCCGGTCCAGTTTTATGATGTTTCGATCGGACGGAACAAAACGTCCACGACAAAAACTTTTATACAAAAGTTGAGGAAAATAAGATAAAAAAAGTAGCCAATACCTGGAACCTTCCTTTGTAGAAGAGTATTTATTATTCTTATTTATTTATAATTACTTTACTTTACGGCAAAATAATTAATTACATAACGAATTATTTATTAAACTAAAAACAACAAAATTGATGGTCTAATCGCATTCTGCGAATGAACAGAGATTGACCAGACACGAAATGGGATTGAACTTGATCCAAATATAAAAAAAACTTAACAAATAAAGTACCTGGTACTAACAAGGACACCTTTATACATATAATACGTAAGACAATTTAGTCTCTGAGGTAAGAGAATAAGCGACGAAGAATCGAAAACTGCTGAGAATAATATTATGAATGCAAACTTAAATGAATTAACGACAGTAAAAATGACGTTATAATTTATAGAGAAAGAAATAATTATAGCTTAAATTAAACAAATAGAAAAGGCGACATTAGATTTTAAATAATTAGGTTCAATCACACTGACACTCATATTATATAATTGAAAATTGGTATGTATTTGTGTGCGGTAGGTGTGTGTAAGTTTGTTACTTTTTCACATTTACCATATGATCGGATTTAGATGAAATTTGACACCAGTATATCCTGAATTATACATATAGGCTATATTTATAATGACCTGGCACACGTTATCGTATCTTAGCTATGAACTGTCAAACGTGCAAAGTTAAATAGTCGTAGTTTTCTAAAATTTTCTGTTATAGTAAGAACCTCTATAAATTATTAAAAATCTTAAAAAGATGAACGAAATTGGTAAAATCATTCTTAAATTATGACGTAACTATGGAAATTAGAAATTCATTGATATGTAACCTATATACCTATATAGATAAAAAGCAGACACTGAAATCGTAAGTAAAGTATATACCCTACATCTCATGCATTATATAACCGAACCACGACCGCACAAAATCGAAGCACTTAACAAGCCCTATCCAACTAAAGATATTGCCCACCATAAATTCACTTAGTTGGTAGAAGATCGTAAACTTTTTACATCCCCCACAACTTACGGTGTTATAATGTAAATGAGTTCTCTAACTCTTCTGTCCCTAAATCTCCGCCATTTTCGTGGGGAACGTGACAGGTTTAATCTTAGTTGATCGCGATCACGAGAAACTTGTAAATAATGTGTGGTTAGACTCATAAATACCGGTAAACAAGACAGTTCAAATCTAAATCCCGAAGTTTTAAAAGAAAAATTTCGTAAAACGATCAAAGTTGTTTGTGAAATTTTGGTTTTGCATTATAAGATTGTAAGATTAGTTGAGCCTTTAAAATTGGTTAATTTCGGAGACAGATTTATTCAGAAAACTTCTAGGTGCTTTGAATATAAAAAATAATACAGCTTTATAATCAACTAGTTAGAATACAATGTCTTAGCGTTCATAAAGTTACGTAAATATAAAACTATCAATCATTACCAGGATATAAGCACTTGGAGTAGCCAATATTTCGGAAATACTGTTATGAAAGCTCTCTCATTTATCTTTGATGCCTTCAAACTGAAACATTATAGTATCAAAATAGATTGTTCGTGTCAACTTAATTTATTTTGAAAGAAAATGTAATACTACAATTTTTATACTAGCAGACTATTTTTCTGGCTGTAGGTATATATTTGGGAGCGGTACAATGTATATTTATCTTAGTATTCACTACTTTTGTAGTTATTTCATCTTTACACAGTCCATACATTTTTTTTTATCTTCTACTGTCAACAGCTATCCTCATCCTTACAAAATGCTTTGTTACATTCACGTTCACTTTTATAGAACATAAAATTTTCCCCGTCAGGTAGGATTTTCTTTACTTGCCGTGGATCAAGTAACAGCACACGACCAGTCTTATCTTCAATAGTTTTGATCGTATTAAAAGCTCCTCCAGGCCTTACTAGTTTTAATGCTCTCTAAATTGTCCCAGTTTAACCGTGGGGAATAAACTTGAACGTGCCACGTCACAAACAACTTTTGAGAATTATTCCGGTGCAAGGATTTGTTTTATGACGCAAACTTTTCTACTTTGTCCGGTCTCATGCATTCTTAGTGTTGTTCGCATCTCGACTTGTACCAGCCGAGTCTGTGCTTATGCACCGTGTCTTACACTTGGCACGGAATATTCAAGTTATAAATCAAAATCATTATTTTAGAATTTCTTTGCATGAGAAATATTTTCATAAATTCTTCGTCTTAAATAGTTTAGGTTTTCTTGTTTCAAATGTTCCATTTGAAAATGATGATTGAATATTTTTATTATGAGTGTATATGAAAGGTAATGCTACCACAGATCAATACTATTAGTCATTCCATTGACCAAAAATATGCTCTATTAGTCTATATCATTTGTATGAAGCCATCAAAGTAACCACTGTTTTACCTTCGTCGAACAATCACATGTATCGCATTACGTTTGTTGGAAAACGTTTTGAAGTATCATATAAAATCGGTTTTATTGTCAATACAAGACTCATTTTTATAGTCTGTTTATATGGGCCCGAGTGAAGAATGGATAGGTTTATGGAAGGATGTTGGCGATTTTATATTTATTGTTGGTAAAATGTTATATATGGAAATTATTATTGAGGTATTTTCCTTTTTATACACGTGTGGCATTCGGAAACACGAACCGATATAAATAAATGGTATTTTTATTCAAGTATTGCTAAGGATTACTTTAATACCAGCAATGTTTGAATAATTGATAAAAATTTGGAATGTACCTACTCAGTATTCACGTTGGGTTTGAACGGCGGTTAGATATTGGCTTGACGGAAAAGGTTTGCCAATTTCAGCCGTGCATCAAATCCGTCCTATAAAATATTATATGTACTTGTTACACAGTTCTATCCTTTTTCGAAATCATTCTAAGTATAGTGGGATTAATTTTGGTAAGACACCAAATATTACCACCTACACTGTGGGTGTAGGTGTATTTTATTTTTGTTCTATAATTTTTTTGTGATAGTATCAGTAACATCGACTAGATCAACTCTCATGATCATCATCTTACATAAACTCTCATTAGCCATAATTGGTTATACACAAAATAATCCAAAAATATCTACTTTCTTCAGTTTATTTCCAATATTTTTCTACATCACGTTTATTATACTTTTCACAAAGAACATTACCAATATATACAAACATACAATGTGGCTTTGATTGCGATGTGCGATCATGATTCAATTTTCTTTGATATTTTTATATATTTACCGACATTAGAGTCGGCATTAAGTAAGGCAGGGACCGAGGTGAAGAGAATCTTGTTTCGTCAGCATTAACATTAAGACAAATTGGAAAAAAGATTGTAGGCCGAAGAAATGATACGATTTGGCTGTCTCTTTGAGTAATCACAAGCTCCCTTTTATTTCCTTTTCCAGTATTATTTTTGTTACTTCATTAGGATTATTTAAATTGCTAACTCAATCTTAGGTAAACAGTTCGATGTGTCTGGTTTATTTAAGGTTTTGGTTGATATTTTTTGCAACCTGACCAAATTTTAACCAAAGTATTAGAAAAAAAATATTCAAAGACATCTATAAACAACACATCAACAACAAAAATACATCTATATATATATCTTGAAACAATCTTAACTACAAAGCAAATAAAATTTCAAAGCGCAACGAAAAACAAAATCACTGAACTCGTTACCCCTTAGAACACAGGTGCACTCTCGCAAGTACCCATTCCAGTACGTTTCCACTTCATTGACAACAACTAAAACTGTGCAAGCGGAACGTAAGAAACCTTGTATAGGTGACAGCGACAAAGAACAGATAGAAGAGACATAGCGCGGTGCCGTTTCTGTGGTACATAAAGAGCTGGAACACAATACAATTTCTGCCTCGGACGCCTCCAACAATACACGTCGTCCTTTTCAGGTCATTTCCAGTTGTAACATGTTCAACAAATAATTATGCTTCGTGTATTGTGTGAAAAAACGTTTGAGAAAAGCCCGGTAAACGTGTATATTGAATGTGGGAATTCGTTATTCGATTATTTGTTTTGTTTTGATCGTTTAACATTTTTTTCGATTGTGAGTTCTTTGTGGTTATGACTCTAAGTTCGAGTGTTTCATTATATATTTCTCCTTAAAGATTATGTTTCGACCACGTACCGGAAGAGACTGAATGGCCTGGTGAGGGTCGCGGGAATCCGATGGATGCGAGACGCACAGGACCGGTCATTATGGCGACACTTGGCGTAGGTCTATGTCCAACAGTGGACGTCTTTTGGCTGAAATGATGATGATGATGATGATTATATATTGTTTTAGAGTAGGTTTAATATTACAATAGGGAATAACATTGTTTCGTGACCGATTTTCTTTTGTTTGTGATATTACTGGTTTAAGGCGACATACAGCTACAATAAACATGGCAATACACTAAAATGAGCCTCACAAAAATAGCGGAAGCATTATCTCGGCTGCGCCTTTTTTCTATTGACCCAAAACTGTGCCATAAAAACTGCAACATAAATATTTTTATGATGCGCAACCTTGTCCTACGGTTTATTGTTAGTAAATATACATGTGGTTTTCGATGAATATGAATAATCATGTGAAGTACATTTTCAACACGATTTACGTATCTATTATATGCTATTGACATAAATTTTATTGACATAAGTGTAATAATGTAAATGAATCTATATAATATTGAAAATAATCATGTCACAGTGTTTGCTATCGAAGGCGTGGGCTTGCGGCCGGCGAGCAATGGGTAGCTCGCCATCCGACCGTCCGGTAACCGTCCGGACCGAGTGTCCGTCGACGGCGCGTAGTGTTCCACGCGCACCTCAAGGAGATGCTAGCAATCGTAGGGGCCCAGCAAGGTCGAAGCCTACTGGGGCTCCCCGGGGCCCTGGAACAATGGCAAAGAAGGAATAGGAGTAGGTTTTTAGTCAGTAAAAGTCTGACACGCCCTCCCACACCGCCCAAGAACGAGTGATTTCATTAGATGATTTTCCCACCTAAAAAAATAAAAAGTGTTTGCTATCGAACCCTTCCAAAATGGCTTGACCGATATCTTGAAATTTTTTGTGTCTATTTGGTAGATCTGAGAATAGGTAGTAGGCTATTTTTATCCTCCCACTCCCAACCCCCAATTTTTTTCATAATTAATTTGGCAAAACAACGTTTGCTGGATCAGTTATTATTTTAATATAGGTACTCTTTTTATACATATTCAAGAATCGTTTTGAGATCGCTAAAAACAAAACATTACTGTTATTTTACTTGGATAATGTTAATACTCATATAATATGATGTTTAAAGTAAACCTAAGAACATAACTTGGGAAGCATGTGGGTTGAAACTGTTATTAGAATCACGTCTTAGAATAACTTGGTGAACCCTTGCTTATGAAGTCTTACACATTCCCTCGGAAACGGGTTTCTGTACTGTAATGTAATTAGCTTCCGAGAAATTTTATGTGAGTGCCCGTAGTTTCATAATCATTATATTCTAAGGAAACAGGCGTTTTAGCTGTACTAATATTTCGATTAAAATCATCAATTTTAATTTAAGCTGTAAAATTGTTATAGCAAAATAGCATAATCAGCCTTCTCTAGGAGAGAGAATCGGCCATAAACCAACACAAGGACCCAGATTGGTGAAAATCACACGTCTTCAAATTTTTGGTACAAGGGCATGCCGGTTTCTCGGTGATGTTTTTTTTTCACTGTTTTAGAAACAATAGTAATGAAATAAACTATACAAAGTACTGCTGGGTATGAACCCGAGACCTACAACTCGTAAGTCGGAGCCGTTATCAATGGGCTACCTCTCAACAAATTGTGATAACCTCGTGTAATATCATCATAATAATAGGGTTTTTTAGGGTTTCGTACCACTAAAGGAAAAAACAGAATCTTTATAGGATCACTTTGTTGTCCGTCCGTCTGTCTGTCTGTCTGTCAAGACCCTTTATCTCGGGAACACGTGTAGGTATTGAGTTGAAAATAAAACCATATACCTACTCATGTCTGCGTACTCTTGAAGCTGTAAAAAAATCAAACTTGTAAGTTAATGAGAAAATGAGATACTTTGGTTTATGTGGCAAAAAACGTACATTTTGACACTCTCGAGGAAATCAACATTCATTCATTCCCGTTGACCCAGAATTCTGAAATTTGGCATGAAGCAAGGTCTTATAGCACAAGTATAGGAAAAAATCTGAAAACTGTAAATTTGTTGTTACGTCATATTTTTTTATGAAAAACTGATAGTAGTTAATTTAAAAAAAAAATCGATAGGCAATTACGATATTAAAAATTTAAAGTGAAGCAATTTTGCACTCGGGTAAAATTGATATATCACAAATAGATGACAATAAATTGATAATGCTGCTCTGAATAAAATACTGATCTTATTTTGCATAAAAATATAAAATAGGTACCTATCATTATAATAAAAAATAAAAAAAAATTAACAGGATTATTTTCGTTTACAGATGTAACCGCAACACCACCAGTCGAAATAAAACATCGGAAGATAAAATTCTCTTTAGAAAGAACGATGTCGATTAAAAAGTCGAATGCTACACAAAGAACGATGAGTGTGCCGAAGGGTTTTTAGTGAGAAATTGTGAAAAATAGAAAGAGTGGAGATGTCGGTAAATGCCAGCGTCGGTTAAACAAAAAGGAGAAAAATGGCCTTCAAAGGATTCTGTGGCGAAGTGATCGGGGGTTTTCTAGCAGTGGCATTTTGCATCATATGTCCGGAATATGGTGAGTTCTAGCTCCTAGTTTTCAAAAATTTGTTCAAAAATTTCAGATGAGATTTTTCTACGTAAATTGTTTACTGTTCGGCTGGATTAATTGGAAAAGTTTGTTTATTGAAATGTTACGTAAAGCAATTGTTAGAAATTTTATTTGGATCGCGTGCAAATTGTATCAACAGTTTGAATCCTGCAATTCCTCATTAAAAATACCAGGCCCCCAAGCCAAGTTACAACCGTTTCGTTTCGATTCTCTTTTCGTCGATCGCCTTGAGTCGGCCACGCCTCCGATTCCTTTTTTCTGACGTCATCTTAACGCTCAGTCACGTGGTCAGAACAAAGGAATAAGAGGCGTGGTCGACTCGAGGCGATCAACGAAAAGAGAATCGAAACGAAACGGTTGTAAGTTGGCTAGGGGGGCAGGGGCCTTACCATGATGTGTTAAAATGTCAAGCGTACGAGGGAGAAAAAGGGATGGAGCTGTACACCCTATACAACGTGTTGTTTTCGATATTCCATAACTCAAGATTTATATTCTACAAGGAAAAATAATACTGAAAGTCCTAGAATATGTGGTCCAAAAATGCATAGTTTCGAAGATATCATCATTCTATCTTAATTAATTTAGATCCAAAATTGTCACCCGTATGACAATTCTTTACTTTTGCGACGTTGCCAAACATCGCAGTAGTGTAGTAGTGTTATAAAAAAATATGACAGCGTAAAGAACGACATTACATATTTACGCTGTCATATTTCACGTAAGGGTGTATTACATTAATAATCGTGAACTTATCGAATTATTGTGTATGGAAAATGAAAACAAAAAAAAAAGATTATTGAAAAATAATTCGTATGCCAGTTGATTCTTTGGTATTGTCTCTCATTCATACCCCAGAGTTATAGGATATCAAAAAAAAAAACAGGTTGTAAAGCTTCATCTACACTAATATTATAAAGAGGTAAAGTTTGTTTTTGTTTTTTTTTTTGTTTGTAGGAGGTAATCTCTGAAAGGACCGGTCCGATTGCGAAAATTTTTTCACCGATAGAAAGCTGCTTTATTCCTGAGTGACATAGGCTATATTTTATATTAAAAAAAAAACAGTAGAGTTCCCTACTAAAACTGCAATCAGGTAACCCAAGGTGTAAATCGATTACCTATAAAATAAAGGTCGTCAAAGAGCTCTATTCAGTTGGCACTGTTCTACCCCGATGAAAATGTTTGTGATGAAACAAAAAATAACAATGTTTTCCCACACTTCGTAGAATCTCTTTTTCGTAGATTACCACAAAAAATCTTCAATCATCTTCTTACAAACACAGAAGACTACTCTGTATAATAATAATACATGACTGTAAATGCGGAGTAGCTTACTGAAATCAAAAAGAATCTTTATCCCCTGAAGGTATTCGTCAAAAGGCTCAACTCTGAATGTAAACTAAAGATCAAAACTTAGGATAAGAGTATTAAACCCACATGTTCTTTATTTCCGGATCTGCCCGCAGATGTCGGACCGTTGTCATGCCGAACAAAAGCTATGTCATGTTCTTGCCAAACATGTACTTTGTATCTTTTATCCTTCGTGGCAAGCAGAGCGTCTAATTCTTTTGAAGTTGCGGTTAAATGTTTGGGATTGGAGGTGTAATTCTGACGTGAATTCAACGTTTTGTGTAGTATAATAGCAAAGCATAATCAGCCTTTTAATGTTCCCACTGCTGGGACTCAGGCCTCCTCTCTAGGAGAGGGAACGGGCCATAATCCACCACGCGGGCCCAGTACGGGTTGGTGAATGTCACACGTATTCGAATTTTTGGTTCTAGGACATGCCGGTTTCCTCACGATTTTTCTTTCACAGTTTTGAGAGCAGTGGTGATGAAATAAATTACACAAAGTAATGCGCCTGGCTGGGTTTGAACTCGCGACCTACAACTCGTAAGTCAGGGCCGTTATCACTCGGCCACCATTGCTCTCGTTTTATGTGGATTGTAGAAATAATTACGATTTTTTAAAGTTTTTTTTTTATAGCTTCAACTGTAACCTTCGGTTTCAGAAAAGAGATTTTAAAGTCGAATTGAGTGTATGTTAAAATCTACTTTAATTTAAAAACCTGTTAAACTGTGGCATTCAATGGGGCTCAATTCAGAAACCAGTCCGTAATATTGAAACTGAAATGACTGTCTCTTTAAATACAGTAAAAGAAAAGTTCGTTTACGTCAAAATTTATGAAGGTTTTAACTTGAGAGCTTTCCTTGTCTCACCTGTTAAAATCGAAGTTACAAAAAATAATTAAATTTTAGAAGAATAGATATTTCCGTAATAAGTTTGTAACAGGAAACCAGTAATTGATAAAAGCTAGTATACCTCACCATCAACGATTGCATCACTGCTTACTATCGGGTGGGATCGCAGTTAAGCACTAGTTTATGTCAATAAAAAAGGGCAGTTTTTGTCGTAATAAAAATCTAAAAAAAATACATCGCAATAAACGTGCTACATTCTATTTATATATTAATAAAATATACACTATGTCTAATGGTTTTGGGCCATACCCAAAACTTTGAAATCCTAAACAACAAAAACACTTAACTAATTAAAACTTAAAAACTATCTAAATTATGGTGTCACAAACTCCTCCGCATTGCTGTCAACTGGTAATGTCAACCTAAAAGACTGGCGGCATTGCACCGTTGTATTTTTGGGCTCCGTACCTCAAAAGGAAAAAACGGAACCCTTATAGGATCACTTTGTTGTCCGTCTGTCTATCTGTCTGTCAAGACCCTTTATCTCGGAAAGGCGTGGAGCTATCGAGTTGAAATTAAAACTATATACTCATGTCTGCAGTCCCTTGTAGTTATGAAAAAATAAAACTTCTAAGTTAACCAAAAAAAAGATACGGCCGTTTATGTCGCTAAAACGTATATTTCGGCACTCTCAAAGGAATCAAAATTCATAGGGTACTTCCCGTTGACCCAGAATTCTGAAATTTGGCATGAAGCAAGGTCTTATGGCACAGATATAGAAATAAATTTGAAAACAGCAAATTGTTTTAGTTGTTACGTCACAAAAAATATTCTATAAGGAAAAATCTTCGAGACTCTATTCGGGAATTCAACTATTTACATAGGTAAGTTTGTACGGAACCCTCAGTGCGCGAGTCCATCTCGCACTTGCCCAGTTTCTTTTATTTTTAGTATTATAGTTAGTCAAGAATAGACCGGACACAAGGGGCCATTTTTTCGTTTTGTTTTTCATTTTTGGGCGGGTTTGCCATAACGGCCACGCTTGGCAAGTGGGTTGGCGATCGCAGTGTGGTTGTTGCAATGCACAGAAAATGCTGTTGCCCATTTTCTAGTGAGTCCCTTAGTCACCTCTTACGACACCCTCGGGAAGAGATGGGATGGTGCTATTCTTTACGTCCGAAAACCATACGGTTTTTACTTATTTGATGATGATGATAATAATTCAACCAAAAGACGTCACGATCCTAACTATTGTTTAACCACTATCTCACCTGCTCACTTGACGGTAAGCAATGATGGGATCGACAATGGAGCATGCTTATATAGAAGTAACTAACTCACTCTTGACTTAAAGACCCTTAGATTGTAGCTATCAGGAAACACAAACTCCGGCAGGCAATTCCACTCCTTAGCTGTACGCAAATATGGCTCTTAATAAACGTTGAAATATCAATATTTAATAACGTTACAGCGAGCTATGAGCCTTATTAAAGATTAATTGGAAAATTAATTGCAATAAAAGCCAGAACATTTTTCAATTGAAATATGGGAGTGAAACAATTATATATTGCATCAACTTTACTTCAGGTTAATGAAACATTGTAAGCAGTATTTTTCAGCTTCAGTTGTTTTAAACACTGATTTGTTCACTGAACTTTACTGTAATAAAGGTAATTTGATTAGGTAGTGTTTTATTTTCATATCCATTCAGAGAAACTAATTATATTATTAGTTAAATTGCCGATGGACTGTCAAGCTTGTAGTGTTTTAGTGCCAGATGGATTATTTATCAAGTGCTTTAAAACATCTTGCGAGAATGTGTATGATAACAAGTGTTTAGGTTTTGGGGAAGACGAATTCAATCCTTCTCCAAGGACAGTTAACTCGCGTACGTAAATATGTCCGTCGATCGTCCGTCGCGTCTGCTCCAAACCCAAACGTAATGATCCGGATACATCAGTCCGGAGGACCTTCCAGATGAAGACAGACGAGACCAGTGCCTACGTTAACAGTCATTAGGAAACGGTTCGAAAACATCAGCTGATGTACTCGTATTGATCGTCGAGTGTGATCACGATGACGTGTTGCTGACAGTCACATAGACAAAATATTTATTTATTTATTTATTAGGCTCACCAACAATTGTTAACACTTAAAATTATTACAAAACTTCACTTAAATCTATAGTCTAGTGTCAAAATTTATTACAGGTAAGCACCATGTGTGCTAAAAAGTACAAAATGATTTATGTGTCCAATTCCAAGGTAAAATTAGACATTGTAAATGTGATACAATAAATATATTTGCTTAGTTTACTATTTAACATATATATAATATGTATAAATATTCAACCTCAAGATGATAAACAATTGCTTTGACTGTACCTTTTTATGAAGGTAGAAAATCATGACATAGGAACGAGTAGGAGTGTCAGAATGACAGTTTTTTTAACCTTAGCGTCTTAGGGCCGCGGTGACTATTTAGAGCATTCGCGCACGTGAAACACAGCATGCTGTCAAACCAGGCCTGGTCCTTGACAACGGCGAGCGACCCTTTGCTTGCCGTCCACGAACCCGCGCTTGATGACCGATTATTAAACCTACTAGTGCCCACTTTGTTATATAACATTTCTTCGCCAAAAATTACTGAACTCTATGCTAACGAATAATAAAACATTGTTTGTCTAACTTAACCTTTACTGTGTCATCATCCTCGTATTTCAGTTTTCTACCATTTACGTGTTCCGAACCATTAACTAACTTTGCTTAATTATTCACGTGTTCACTAAACTTTATAGCACGCTATATGTTCCACCTGACACTTAACCGCTGGTTCCGTCTTTTGTAGATCAGCAGTCTTCATAGGTGCTTCAATTCAAAATTGAAGAACTAATTGTACTGAGACTCGAGTGTCGTGGAAATCAGATAGGCAGTTTTTGGGGGGACTTTTCTCGCCCTAGGTTGGAGCGTGAGGGTGTGTCAGACTCTTAAAACCCTACCTATGTTCTTTCAGTTGCATTTTACTTTCCAGGACCATGGGTCCTGGTCCACCTTTTCAGAACCAATCCCATCGCCCTAACAGGCATCGGTTTGCTGACATCACTTTGAGGCACGCGTGGAACACTACACGCTGTCGATGGCTCGGGCTCAGTCTTCATTAGACGAGCCAGCTTTTGCTCATTGTCCGCAAACCCAAGCCTACGGTGGTCGGAGATCGCTCTCTGATTCCCGACGCCCGGGGCGTCTCCTGTAGCGGCACCTTTGGTGCGAGGAACTACGTTTCCTCACTCATGCGACCACCTCTTTCGCTAGAATTACTGCTTTGCAGAAGGATGCAACCAGGCCTAGCCTGAACCAGGGCCCGGTGCAAGATGTCGCCATCACCGATCACCTCCACAAAGACCCATAAAACTATTTACAGCCGGGAAGACTGTGATCACAACATTTTCCAAAGGCTAGGCAAATGGTAGTGATGATGGCTACACAGTGGTGAAGTGTGAGCGTTCTGATTGACCTGTCTTTTGTAATTGTTTATGTTTAAAATATGTTAAGTCGAAGGCAGATTTCATTGTATAATTGATGATCGGCTGATATTTATTTCTGTTACGTCACTTGTTTTACTAAATCGTTTGAATGACCGTGCCAAACAAAACAATAAAGCTACGAATATGGGGCCTCGCAATCCCACATCCACGAACTAAAACCACCATCGCAAAATTGTTGCCGAACCCAATTATCGTGGTTTTAGCCCGAAATTCAGCGAGGCCACATCAAGTTTACAAGTTTTACTAACAAATTTACCTAACCGAGACAATACTAGTTCTGTACGAATTCTGGTGGCGAACGCTCCTGAACTACGCCTAACAGGTATGCCTTTATTGGGTAAATAAATACCTGTAGTTGCGGTATTGGATTCGAGTGGCAACACTGAAAAACTGGATTTGAATGTGCTCTTTCTAGTGGAAGTGGTTTTTTAGTTTGATCCATTTAAAATATTGAATTGAGAATAGTGATGAAGTGTTCGTCAAATGCGAGCCTATCGATAATAAAAAAATAAAAAAATATTGATAGATTATTTTTTCTTATAACAATGCTTATGGAGGACTTAATAATTTGATGACGTAACGACAATTAAATATAACAATGTCGTCGTTAATATTGATCATCATAGCTTGATCAAATCTTTTGAGTTGGCGTTCGGGTGTACGTTTTGGAAAAGAAAGAAAAAAAGCAAACATACAAATCTATAATTTTGCATCTGAAGGAAGAAGAGAATTGAAGCCACTAAGGACGAAGAAACTTACTAGGAAAAGAAGAACGTAAAAAAGGATTTTCTTGTAAATTCCAAGTTGCGTCCTCTAAATTGACTCCACCTCTAAACATCAAATTGATCAAAAGGCAACTGAAGGACTCAGGTGTGGTTGGTGTCAGTAAAAGTCTAACACGCCTTCCCGCTCCACCCAGACCGGGAGAAGTCATTGGATGATTTGCCACCTTAAAAAAGTCCACTCTAGGGTAAAGTGAAAGCTTGCGGACGGCGATCAATGCGTAGTTTGCCGTCCGATCGTCCGGTAATCATCCAGACCGAGCGCAAGCCGTTGACGGCGCGTAGTGTTCCACGCGCGCCTCAAGGAGATGCCAGCAACCGTAAGGGTCCAGCAAGGTCGAAGCATGCTGGGGCCATGGGTGATGCGAAAGAGAACCCCGGGGCCCTGGAACGAAGGTAAAGAAGGAACAGGAGTGGGTTTTAGTCAGTAAAAGTCTGAAACGCCCTCACGCCCCACCCAAAGGCGGGAGATGTCATTAGATGATTTTCCAACTAAAAAAAAACAAAATTGATATATGCAGCTGTTATTATTGTTCTTAATCGAAGGTTTTTCCGTTGTAACAGAGAATTAAGTCAAATAGAGATCCTCTAAACTGACCTGGATATGGACAACTGATTAGCGTAAATAAAAGAAGAAAATGACTGGCTGACATATCAACGCACAGCCAAAACTACTGGGTCAGGAAACTTGAAATTTTGCACAAGAATTCCTTTTATGATGTAGGCCAGCACTAAGAGAGGATATTCCAAAACTCACCCCCTAAGGGGATGAAACGGGGGTCCCAACTTTTTATGGAGAAAACGACTTTCACGCGGGCGAAGCCGCTTGCAGAGGCAAGTAATAAATAAACATATAATGTGTATGTAAATATAACTGAAGTTTATGTATCTCTTTGTGCGGACAACGAACCTGTCTCTCAAATTCAGCTGGCGTGCTGTCAAGGTAAATGAAGCAAATAAAAATAAAATTATGTTCTAGAAAAGCTCATGAAAAAGAAAAATATACGAGTACTTACATTTTTGGTGTAAGCTTTGTAAAATTATCCTATTTTTTGGGGTTTTTTTTTTAGGTGGGAAAATCATCTACCTAATGACAAATCTCTCTTGGGTGGAGCGGGAGATGGTGTCAGATTTTTACTGACTAAAAACCCACTCCTGTTCCTTCGTTGCCTTCGTCCCAGGGCCCGGGGTAGAGTTCAGTACTCCTTGGCCGGTTAATTAATAATAATAAAAAACCGGGCAAGTGCGAGTCGAACTCGCGCACTGAGGGTTCCGTACAAAGTTACCTATGAAAACAGTTCAATTTCCGAATCGAGTCGTAAGATTTTTACGAATTGCAAAAAAATTTTACAAATAGTGACGTAACTACAAATTTACAGTTTTCAGATTTATTCCTATACTTATGCTATGACACCTTGCTTCATGACAAATTTCAGGATTGTAGGACAACGGGAAGTACTCTAGTGTGTCAAACTATAGTACGTTTTTTGCAACATAAACGGCCGTATCTTTTTTTTTATTTAACTTACAAGTTTGATTTTTTCACAGCCTCAAAGGACCGCAGACCTGAGTACATGCTTTTAATTTCAACTCGATACCTCGACGCGTTGCCGAGATAAAGGGTCTTGACAGACAGACAAACAGACAGACGAAACGAACCACAAAGTGATCCTATAAGCGTTCCTTTTTTCTTTTTGAGGTACGGAACCCTAAAAAGTACCGTAACAGGCCACAAATAAACTAGTGTGGACTAATTTAATAGTTGTTGAGTTCTTTCAACAACTGCCAAAGTTCTAAAAAAGACAATCAATCAAAGCATTTATATCTACACTATTTACACTAATATTATAAAGATGTAAAGTTTGCAATTTTCTTTCTGGAAAGTAATCTCTGGAACCACTGAACAGATTTTGAAAATGATTTCACCAGTATCAAGCCATATTATTCCTGAGTGACATAGGCTATAGCTATATTTGATTGTAATCTATATATATAAAAGGAGAAACTGACTGACTGACATATCAACGCCCAGCCGAAACTACTGGGACTAGGAACATGAAATTCTGCACAAGGCTTCCTTTTATGACGTAGGCGAGCACTAAGAGGGGATTTTCCAAAATTCACTCCCTAAGGGTACGAAACGGGGGTCCAAAGTTTGTATAGAAAAACCTATTTTCAAGCGGGCAAAGCCGCTGGCAGAAGCTAGTTAATAATATGTTTTTACCCCAAAATATTTCACGCGCAGTAAACCATTTACAGGCACTTTGGAATTGTCAAAAAGTTAGTCAGTCAGAAAAATTAAGCTCACATTCCAAAGCGTTGATCTCGATGGAGAATTTTTTTTAAGAAACTGTATAAACAGATCCGCTGGGATCTATGAATTAACTTGATTTCCGAGGTATATTATAGCATAGTCGGCCTTATAATGTTCTCACTGTTGGGACTCAGGCCTCCTCTAGGAGAGGGAAGGCCGAGGTATATTATTGACGTGTAATAGTAAAATGATGGCTCTATGGTCCTCAACAGTGTACAAATAAGTTTCCAAGCCATCGCCTACCGTCGTCGTTAATTTACCCTTCACTGAATCTAACAAATTGATGAAAGATTTTTCTTTATTATAGCTAAAATATATTTGCGCCAAAGCGACCTTATATCGACTTTTACAACTTGCGGTTAGCAGCTGACATATTTTTTTATGACGTAAGCTGAATGATATATCGTAAAAGGCGTGGAGCTATTGCTTTGGTAAATTCATCGAGATTGGGTGCCCTTCGGTTGATATTGGTCTGTGTGAGCTTTTAGAAGTATTTAAAATTTTTCTCACGGCTATTAAAGAATAAGCGTTAGCAAAATTTTGAATGTTTTCACTCTCCTTGGTTTATATGAGGAACTATGGGTGTTTTTAGGGTTCCGTATCTCAAAAGGAAAAAACGGAACCCTTAAGGGATCACTTTGTTGTCCGTCCGTATGTCTATCCGTCTGTCTGTCTATCTGTCTGTCAAGACCCTTTTATCTCAGGAACGCGTGGAGGCATCGAGTTGAAATTAAAACCGTTTAATCGAGTCTGCGGTCCCTTGAAGCTGTGAAAAAATCAAACTTATAAGTTAACGGAAAAAATATACAGACGTTTATGTCGCAAAAACCGTACATTTCAACACTCTCAAAGGAATCAAAATTCATAGGGTACTTCCTGTTGACCCAGAATCCTGAAATTTGGCATAAAGCAAGGTCTTATAGTATAGCTTTTGTGTGGAACCCTCAGTGCGCGAGTCCGACTCGCACTTGCCCTGTTTTTTTTTTTTAGCTTCAGTTAAGCTTTAGTTAGTGACTTTTTAATTCGAAACAGGCCAAGCACTTCATCGTTCTTTCATGCCTAGACCAACATTACAATATCATCTCCCCCGCCTTTTTACAACTAGCTTGGGGTTGGCCTGCAGTCTATCGAACTGCACAACCCAGTTACTGGGCATCACTATCATACTTCTTGGATATATTGATGGTCAGACTTTACGGCTTTACGTAAGTACTTTCTTAGGCATGGAGTGTCATTAATGTCCTAGATAAACTTAGAAAATTACACATGAATTGAAAAAGTCACATTGGTGCTTGCCTGATTTCTAACCTCATGCATGAGAGGCAGCTGCCAAAATTACAAGGACTTTATAAATTTAATTTAATTACGTTCTCAAAAAACGTAATCCTCTGCAAAAACGTAGTTATTCATAATTGAGTCACGTGCGAAACCGGGAAAAGAGTTTGTAACTGCAAGCAAAGCGTAAATTGCAGAAATGTCTTTGTATCAAGCAGAAAAGATCTTATTTCACCAAGCATAGGGTTCGAAATTCCTTGCAAGATGCAACTACAGAGATTTATTAGTTATTCGACACGAGTAGCGTTCGGACAACAATTAAAGTGGAATGAAAATAAATATTTATATTAAATTCTCTTCATATAATTTTGTAACGAAATATTAACCCGTTGTACGATACTGAAGTACAAATTACCCAACATTCCTAGACATTTTGGTGCAATTAGTGACTGTGAGCACGTACAGACATTTAGAGTTCTCAACTTGAAATTAAGTCTAAGATAATAGACTTAGACTACGGTAATAGGCATAATGGCTAAAGTTAGGTAGCTTTTAGAGCATATGCAGTTAATAAATTACTGGAATTGAAGTTGAATTAAGTATGAATATGTTTATAAGAAAAAAATAGGGAATTAATAGATTTTAACAAAATAAATTTAAAATAAGTAGTAAGAGTGCATTAACCTAGTTTTAGCAAACATGTATTAAGTTTTTATAGAAACTAGTAGTGGGGAATGAAATTACTTTACATATATGTAGGTAGATATAATAATAATATTCCACAACTTTCAAACAACGCCATCTAGTCCCGAATAAGCAGAGCTTATGGTATGAGTACTAGACAACTGATAACAATATATATATATTTCTAAATACAGTACATAAAATACACCGAGAAACAGAACAAAATAAATGATCGTGCTCATTACACAAACATTTGTTTTAGGTGGCAAACCCACGATCTTCGGCATAGAAGTTAAGGCTACTAACTACTAGATCAAACAAGCTAGTCTTACAGATAAGATACCAGTACAAAATACAAATATTGTGACATTCCCTTTTCTTTGCCTAAACACTACATATCTTTTTTTTAAACTTATTGGATGACGAGGTTTAAATAAGAATAATTTAATCGAAAAGCTTTATTCTTCAAAATATTTTTTGCGACTGACTATGAAAAATCTAGGGTACCTAGAAAGTCTGAAGTAATTTGTCAAACTCCCACAAAACTTGTCTCTAAATATTCTGTTAGCTTTTAAAACTCAAGAAAAACGACACGAACCTTCTAAATCTAGACTGATGGCGCAATTACAATATTACCTACTTTATTAAGTGCTTTAAATTAAATTTTTAGAGTACGTTTGCGTGACTATAATCATATTGAGTAAAAACTTAAGTTTCAATTAAAAACTGAGTTACAATCACTACGTTTTATTAATTGTGTTGTGGCACTAAAGTTAACGAGTCATAGAGCAATTCGAGTCATAAAGCATTACTTTACGTATAAAATAAATGGAAGACATTGAACACTTAAGATTTAAATCAAATTCATTAACGTTCCATTTTTTTTTTTAAATACGTCGCGCACTAGGACTTACTCTTGGAAATAATAACATACACAAGACACCCAGACCCAAAATGCCTATCTGTAGGCCATAGAAATATTTGTTCCGTCAACCGTTTAACTACCAATAAATACATCATCATCATCATCATCATCATTTCAGCCGATAGACGTCCACTGCTGGACATAGGCCTCTCCTAAATGTCGCCACAAAGAACGGTCCTGTGCGTCTCGCATCCATCGGATTCCCGCAACCTTCACCAGGTCACCGGTCCACCTTGTAGGGGGCCTTCCAAAAGTGCGTCTTCCGGTACGCGGTCGCCATTCCAGAACCTTTCAGCCCCAACGGCCATCTGTTCGAGCAATATGCCCTGTCCATTGCCACTTAACTTTGACGATTCTTTGTGCTATGTCGGCAACCTTGTACCAATAAATACATTATACTCAAAATTACATTTTGCGCTGAAAATGGTATTAACAAAACTGAAAAATTTTCCATTAAATTCAAAGGAAAACATTGAATAATATTCCTTCCTTGCTGTAGCCGCAAAGTAACAAAAGTATCTGAAAATTCTTACCGACATTTGTATGTTTTCTCGAGGCGCGAACTTCGCGAACTGACGACAGAACAAAAATAAAGTTCTGAATAAAATATTACATTATTTGACCGCATCGCGTTCGCAGGGTTGGGACGGGTGCAGTTGACATATTAACTTATACATAAAGAATGTTTGGAAACAGCGCCATAAACATTTTTATTGTGTTTTTCATGAATATGAAGTTTTTACGTTTCGCATACGTGAACAGTACATGAACGGTCGTAAAATATCTTCGTTTGAATTTTGTAATTGTTTTTCTTTGTTAGTTAAGATCTCTCATCTTCATCATCATCATCATCATTTCAGCCGAAAGACGTCCACTGCTGGACATAGGCCTCCCCCAAGCGTCGCCACAGCGAACGGTCCTGTGTGTCTCGCATCCATCGGACTCCCGCAACCGTTACCAAGTCATCGGTCCACCTTGTAGGAGGCCTTCCAACGCTACGTCTTCCGGTACGTGGTCGCCATTCCAGAACCTTTCGGCCCCAACGGCCATCTGTTCTGCGAGCAATGTGCCCTGCCCATTGCCACTTTAGTTTGGCGATTCTTCGTGCTATGTCGGCAACCTTGGTTCTCCTGCGGATATCCTCATTCCTGATTCGATCACGCAAGGAAACTCCGAGCATAGCCCTCTCCATTGCCCTTTGGGTGACTTTAAGCCTTCTAATGAGGCCCATTGTAAGCGACCACGTTTCGCAGCCATATCTCTCATCTTACTTTTATATTTTAAATGTAGCAGTGGTTTGTTTGTATGTTTGTCGATCATTCAGGTCTCAACTCCTCAAATGTAAAACACAACTAGACCATGGCCTGGATTACGATATAGAATACTAGATGCCTGCGATGGGCTTCGCACGGGATATTTTTTATTTTAAAATTGGTCAATAAATAATGACAACCATTATTATTAACTTAGGTTTGTATTCGTGTTAAGTTTGACCCAGGGAATAATATTTTGCATACAAACGATATTCCTCCTTTTCACTTTCCAGAAATATAGGCGATCACTAAGAAAGGCTTCTTAGTACGCCTATGACACAAAAGGAAGCCTTGTGCAAAATTTCACAACCCTAGTCTAATTAGTTTCGGTTGTGCGTGTACGTTGATATATCAGTTAGTTAGTTTACTTTTCGTAAATATAGATTTTCAATCCTTAATTTTCGACTTTAAGGGGTACTGTCCTCTAGTTCAATAAGTAAATGAGAAAAACAGCTCTAAGTTTCCATTTTATGAATAGTTTTCTTTGATGTGTTACAAATACAAAATGGTTGACGTGATTTTCTTGAAATAAAACTTATCGTCACTGACACTTGCTTCATTTACTGCTCAGTTAAGTTTTCAAAGGAAAAACTAATTTTAAACTAATGCGAGTCAGTACCAAGAATTAATGTCGAGAGAAAACGAAGGTTTTTTTAAATTTAAAATTCATACCTATTGAGTCTCAGAACTTATTAAACTTTCGAGACCTGAAAAATAGTCTGATTTCTATATTTAGGAAGAGTTTTCTATACATTTGAAGTAAGTACCGAAAAAAAAAATTGAAAAGTTTTAAGAGTTTCTCCAGAGAAAAAATGTGTGTTTCAAACACCCACTCTTTAATTGGATTCATACACTATACTTATGCGTGGGCTTGCAAATGGCGAACAATAAGTAGCTTGCCGTCCGGTCGTCCGGTAATCGTCCGGACCGAGTTCGAGTCGTCGACGGCGCGTAGTGTTCCACGCGCGCCTCAAAGAGATGACAGCAAACCGTAAGGGCCCAGTAGGGTCGAAGCCTACTGGGGCCATGGTTTGTGTGAAAGTGTATCCCGGGGCCTTGGAACGAAGGCAGAGAAGGAACAGGAGAGGGCTTTTAGTCAGTAAAAGTCTGACACCCTAGGGTGGAAGAAGTCATTAGATTGAAGTCATAGAACCTTAAAAAAAAGACTCCAATAGATAGATAGATATATCTAAAGTCTAAACACAAAGACAAGTTATTAACCCCAGCGACCTCACAAGCTGTCACTAATTATTATGCACGATTGCCTTTAATAAAACCGGCACGTTATGCAAGTACGTGGGTTTGACCCGTGTCCAAGTATACCCGGGTAATATTTATGAGGTATACGCTCATATTTGTGTAATACATTTACCGTTAGGAGGTATAAGATGCGAAATTGAGAAGCGCAGGTTAAAATGAAAATACGTGTGCTTAATATTTTACGTGTATGAAAAGTATAAGTGAAGGCAAAGTCAAGAGGATTAACATAAAATTCATTACAAGAATGTAAAAGAATCTAAATATAGAATTGATTTGGCTGCCGAAGTATTAGATGGTCAATTAGGTTTTTTCAGTGTTTAGTTTTTATTCAAAGTTTTATACTAAACAAGAAATAACACTGAAAAGAAATCTATTTCTGAAAAAAGCATGGAAATTGGTTATTAAATGAAGTAGCAATTAGTATTTCAAGTATTAGTATATCAATGAAGAGTGGGAGTGTGGTGGGAGTACCTATCTCACAGAATCTTTTGCACACAAGTAACCAAATGGTGCAGGAATCCGATGGATGCGAGACGCACAGGACCGTTCATTGTGGCGACATTTGGGGGAGGCCTATGTCCAGCAGTGGACGTCTATCGGCTGAAATGATCATGATGAACGAAATGGTGGTGACGTCATATTTCAGTGTGTACATCCTTATAATAGGTTATATTCCTTACCTTGCCTTTAAATACCTATGAAATTGCCGATTTTTTAAAACGGGTTACTTTGAAGTGTTAGATAAATCTTTGGATTGACTTGGAATTATAAGTTCAAATAAACTTTATATTAAACGTACGTTTTTTTTTTTCGAAATTATATTTTATTTATTGGTTTCTTTGTGTTTTGTATTTTCTGTAATATCGCAGTACTTTCATAGGTAAAGATCTTTTATTTCAGTGTGTACATCCTTATTTTGTTACTTGACAATTTCTCCGATCACCATATTTGTAAGGAGGTTCTAAGTTAGGTACTTAATATTGAACAGATTTGGTTTTTAGGGTTCCGTACCTCAAAAAGAAAAAACGAAACCCTTATAAGATCACTTTGTGTTCCGTCTGTCTGTCTGTCAAGACCTTTTATCTCGGGAACGCGTGGAGGTATCGAGTTGAAATTAAAACCACATATTCAGGTCTGCGGTCCCTTGAGGCTTTAGGTACCCTATGAATTTTTATTCCCTTGAGAGTGTTAAAATATACGTTTTTTACGACATAAATAGCCGTATCTCTTTTTTCGTTAATTTAGGGTTTTGATTTTTTTCACAATTTCAAGGGACCATAGACCTGATTATATGGCTATAATTTCAATTCGATACCTCTACGCGTTCCCGAGATAATGGGTCTGGACAGACGGACAGATAGACGGACGGACAACAAAGTGATCGTATAAGGGATCCGTTTTCTCCCTTTTGAGGTGCGGAACCCTAAAAAATGCTAAACAGTGAATTCCATCACAAAAGTAGGAACCAGCTGTTACGAAAATATATTATACTCGCGAAAATCATGCCTAGAATACGTTATCACTCCAACATTATTATAGGACTTAATAAATGTGAGAAAATACCACGAACGTAGTACAAAGTTTATATAATGTCCATATCTTTTACATACGGAATAAGCGAGAACAATAGTTGGAAACATAACAAGCGTAACACAAATTAGTTTTTCAGGCATTGTATAAAATTGTTTAATTAATTACGTATGCTGACGTCGAGCGTCCATTTTGTAACGTAACCCTCACTTTAAGTAAACTGTTTTCGTATGGTAAGTGTAACAAAACAAAGAGTGTAATTGTTTTAGTACAATTAAGTAGCTAGATGGTTTAGTTTAGCGGTCGGGTAACAAACGGAATGTAACATTTCGTTCTTAAATATTCATTTTGGAACGTACTGTTGCAGTGCCGACACCATTATAGCTTGTAATTAGACTGTTCGTTGGTTCTTTGCTTTGTTTAAATCCTGATAGAAGGAAAACATACTAAGAGAATTAGTTTAGTTATGTGATTAAACATTTAGTACTCCGTTGTTTAGAAATTCTGGAACTGGCCACCAGTTGGAAGATATTAGCCCCGTTTGCTAATGAACGTGCTATAAAAACTGTCGCGTGGACACGATTTAGAATGAGCTTAGGAACTAGATAACCTTTAACTATCTATTATCTGTGAACGTTGATGCAGCCAGTATTTCTCCACGGGGAATTTCCAAAAAGGAAACTTGTGGTGTTAGAACGCAAAGGGCAACTGAAGAACATATTTATTTATTTATTAAAACTTCATGCAACACAAAAATACAAAGGCAGACTTAATGCCTGGTAGGTGTGTTTTTAGTTAGTGATAGTACATTTTGACACAAGCGGAGCTGAGTGTGGCTGAGTGCTGCACTCTCGAGCGAGACAAATCATTAGATGATTTCCTACTTGAAAAAAAGCCAGTATTTCCCGTTAATATTGTAAGATAATGAGCTTAGAATTTTTTAAAAAAAAAAACGTTATTAACGTAATCTTTATCTAAAAAAAATGCCGCTTTCTACATTAGTCTGTTTAACCGATAACTCCTCCTAAACCGCGCAATGGAATTTGATTTTTTTTTTCGGTGGGAGCATCATCTTATGACATCCCCCGCTCTTGGGCGGGGCGGGAGATAGTGTCAGACTTTTACTGACTAAAAACCCACTCCTGTTCCTTCGTTGCCTTTCGTACCAGGCAGGGCCGAGTCTTCCTTTCAGGATCAGACTCTTGGCCCCAGTAGGCTTCGACCCTGCTGGGCCCCTAAAGTTGATGTAGTTTTAACTAATAAAAAGAACAATAAAAAAGAAAGGTTTATGTACAAAAGTTACGTGCAAAGTCAGAATGGGTCACATAGTGTAATATTAGGCAGTTGAATCAATTTTTCAAATTGTTTGTATAAAAAAGTAACGTTATCCAGAATCGCAAATAGAAAGAATTTTCCAACTCCGTTCAATATTAAGTAAGTTAGAAACCTTTCAAATCTGGTGGAAGTGGAAATTGTTAAACAGAATAAGGGTATACAGACTGAAATGTGACGTCACTGCTATTCGGTTATGTGTGTACAAAAGAGATAGCAAATACTCTTCTTCATACCAATATTTGAAATCCTAATTGGTGATACTGTTTACAGAAAAATAATATTTCCAAGTGTTATTTTTTGGTTTTGTATAAAATATTGTACGAAAATAAACTCTATCTGGTATTATATCGTATTACTTACAGCAATAATATATAAAACTGGCTGCTGCCAGCAGCTTAACCCGCGTGATAATAGATAATTATCATAAGGGAATATCCTGTTGGTCTAGTTGTCAGTGGCCCTGACTGCTACGCCGGAGGTCGTGGGTTCGATTCCCACCCAGGATGTTTGTGTGATGAGCACGATCATTTGTTTTGTGTCTGGGTGTAATCTTATATATAAAATTCTCGTGTCACAATGTTCGTTCCCGTACTCCTCCGAAACGGCTTGACCGATTCTCATGAAATTTTGTGAGCATATTGAGTAGGTCTGAGAATCGGCCAACATCTATTTTTCATACCCCTTTTACTTAAAAATTATTTATATGGCAAAACAACGTTTGCCGGGTAAGCTAGTTTATCTATAATATGTATGTATTTAAAAATAAATAAGTATGTTTATCAATTGTCTAGTACTAGACTAGATGGCGTTGTGTGAAAGTTGTGGAATATATTATTATTATATTTCCGAGATAAATCCTATGTGCTATTTCAGGACATGTTCAGCCATTGTACCAAGTTTCATTGAAATCCGTTCAGCCGTTCAGGCGTTCGAGCGTAAGAAGTACAGTCAAATGGGGTAAATAGAAACTCAGGGGTAAATAGAAACAGAACTTCAAAGGGTATTTTCACGATATTTTAATATTTTTTGCAGCATTTAACTACATCAATTTATTAATGAATTGATATTTTAAATAGTCAATGCTTTGTTAGAAGCCGATAATATGGTATCAAAGTGAAAAATCAAACCAAAATTTGTTTCTATTCACCCCTGCATTTCTATTCACCCCGTTTTACGGTAACAAACATAACGCGTCTGTGTCTGTGTGTGTCTACACACACACACACTTAAAAAGTCACAAACTTTCGCCTTATTAACAATAGCTTTATGTGGTTTTAATAAACTTTTAATACTACTATCATTTTAAGGGGTAACCTTTAACCTAATGCTCTTCTAGGTCTATTGTACTCATATAAAAACAGAACATGTTTTCCAACTTAGTAAAGCTATCAAGGTTCACAAAAAGTATATAAAGCCAAGTCCTTGCCGACACTTGAACAATTAATCAATACACTGAAGAGGTTTTGTGTGTCTTCAAAAGATGTCTCGTGACTTTGGTTTGTGTATAATTGGTAAATTGACCTTTATATCGCTGACGACGGGTACTCTACACGGTACTCGATATCAGTTCAGTGATTACATGAGTACCTACTGAGTTTGTAAGCTTTCATAAACATACACCTATCTATGTCGTCTGCTTGTCTTATAAGGACCGGGCCCGAGTCGTTGACAGCGCGTTGTGTTCCTCGTGCGCCACAAAAAGAAATCAATCCGTAGGGGCCTAGCAGGGCCGATGCCTGCTAGGGCCCTGGGTAAAAGTATGAAAGTGATACTCGTGGTCCTAGAACGCAAACGGCAACTGAAGGAAGGTATAACCATACCTTCCTTCAGTTGCCGTTCTTAATCAGTAAAAATATGACACGCCCCCTCGTTTTAGCCTAGTGTGAAAGAAGTCATTAGATGATTTTCCATCTTAAAAAAATCTATACATTCAGTACAAGCGCGAGATTTAAGGCTTGAATCACCGAGGCCCTAGAACGCAACTGGCAACTAAAGGAACAAAGGAGGCCGCTGATATATTGACTGGTCGCACGGCTACTAGTTTGTACAGTATACCGTGCGATCAGCTCTCTCTGTTGCTCAACTCTGTTTATGATTATAATTGTTTTTTATAGTCACACCCACAAGTAATCAGCAAAATTATAAGTGAACCAAATAATTTGCATAAATGTCATTGTATATTGTAATTTCAACCTAATTTTATGTTGTCATCAGTGTTCAAAAACAATATTTTAAAAATTAAGTTTGAAAGGCAAATTTTTAGCCTTGGAAAGTGTTTAGATGTATGTGTCAATGTATCTTGGGTAAGTACATTCTTTTGTTAATTTTTTATGTTTATTAAAGATATTTGAAAATGAAAATGAAAGCTTGAATCACCGAGGCCCTAAAACGCAACTAGCAACTAAAGGAACAAAGGATGGTTAACAATAATCAATAACACTACCCATAGTAAGAATTATAATAAAAATAATAAAAATAAAGAATAAAAGTAAAAAATAAGATTAAAAGTATAAATAAGTAATAGTACTCTCTCTAGGTATGTTTATGTATTATTTTATTCATATTATTTGTAATTTCAAAATTGTGCACTGGATCTTACCCTCTACTGTGATCTTTCTATCACTCAATGGTTTGCTGGAAGAAAACTCAACTTTGAGTTAAGCTCGCCTATGTACAGGAGAAATTATTCGATGATTTTGCATCTCAAAAAAACAGGTTTTTTATAAGAACATGGCTATAATGAGTTATAGCTCATAACACGCATGTTACTAAAAGTGTTATGAGCATACATGTGGATCGATGGAGAGGAAGAGAGAGGATATATATATAAAGAAAAGATGGATGGATTGTGTGAAGAGTGATATAAAAGAAAAGGAAGTTAGTGATAGCATGACGAGTGACAGGGCAGAATGGAAGAAAAAAACGTGTTGCGTCGACCCCAAATAACACGGGACAAGGGCAAGAAGATGATGATGAGTTATAATGAGTTGCTACCCCGCCTTTGTACCTACGTAGTTTGTTGATATTGCCCGCGAATATACACCTATCCACGACATGTAACATAATATATGCAGATCATGAAAGTTGTTTGTTCAGAATCGGATAATAAATCGATTTTAGATGTTTTGAAATTAGGTATTTTTTTTTATTTTAACACAAAAACAATCAAGTATCTAAATTTTCTGTTTAGGGTGTATACGGGTACGAATTATTCTAGTTAGGTATATGTTGTATAATTGAGTAGCAAAACGAATCTATAAATGCTATAGACTCGTAACTGGATATTGATTCACAACCCTGGTCTATTTGGCCACAAAACACTTCAGCTAATTGGACATCGTTCATATTTTTGGCATTCCAATACTTCACGTTCAATATTGTCCAATTTCTAGTAATGTACAGTCACCCATTAAAAGTGCTTAGATACCTTAACGCCTATTTTCCCTTGCACGTTAGAGTTCAAGTTTTCGAAAATTAAACTAGATGGCGTTGGTTTCTTCACAGCTAAGTGGCGAGCAAAGGCAATCTCACAAAGTATAAACTTGACTTTTAGTTTAACAAATAATAGACACATGCGTCATCATTGTCGTCAACAACTGATTGTAGTTCATAATTTCATCGTTCAAATTAGAGTCATGTTGACCTAGCGGTTTAGCATGTGCAGATAGATGCGTAAATCAATGAGCCATGAGTTCAAATCTCACGTAGTACTCACACTTTTTGTAAGTTTTTTTGTAAGTCTTTTTGTAAGTAACAAAATAATTTGGAAGGAATATTAAATCAAAGCTGTGGATATTTATTTTTGTAATATAATATTCAAGTGGGTAGTTACTCAGCAAAATGAAAAAAATGCAGGTAAACAGTTGACAAAAGGCACTATTAAAAAATAATATGTTTATTTCTTACAATTTCTTAATCAAATTTAACAATCACCGTTTATTAATCACCGAATAAGATTATAATATTATATATAATTTCTTATTGAGGCCATAGCTTAAGTATTCGTTTCCAAAATTGGAAAGAGGTTTGAAGCTTATGTAACCTTAACGAAAACAAACAAAATACCAGATAATTTTATCACAAAGGTCAAAAGGATTAAAAATGTAGGCTAAAAACTATAAAATTGCACAACAACACATCAAGTGTTCATAACTTTTTTAAGTTGTTTTAAATACGGATATTAAGTTAAACACACATAACAAGGTCTCCAGTTAATACAGAAAATAAGTATATATATAGCATAGTGGTTCGTCGACCGACGTCCGTTTTCTTCGTACTCCCTTATCATGGTTTGATGCTGCAACATGTTTATTAGTTTTAGTCTGCCAGCTCTTTGATGGTGTTTCAAAGAACCCTCTTCTTCAAATCATCATATCCATAGAACAACTGTTTTTCTCTGCAACAATAAAACAGAAATATATAATATCCAATAATGATTATTATATAGGAGTTTTTTGTTTAAAAGCGTTAAAAAAACTACTTACGTTTACACCGGTCCCTCTGGTTACTTCTGACAAGTTTTTGCCTTGATTATGCATAGCAATTATTTGAGTTCTTTTTACTAAATCTATATAACAATGCATATTTACTCATTTTCGTAAAATAAGTAGACAATACACCTGGTTAAAAATAAAATTGAACGAAAGGCGCTGGAACGATATAATCGAAATTAACTTAGCGAACAACCAATTGAGCTTAGTCATAACTCTTTGGTCTAAGTATTATTTATACTACCTACTAGTTATTTTTTATAAGTAAATCCATATTCAACCTACCCTCTCAAGTTTGAAAACTAACACACAGATAATCAAATATTTATAAATTGATACTTATTCAATTTTAATATCTTCATCTCTTTAAAAGAAATTATAAATTATTTCAATGTTTGAAGAAACAAAAAGAAAGTACAAAAATAAGCATTAATTAAGCATTAATCATTTGAAGCACAGCGGCGCCATCTATTAACAGTATAATGTAATGTTGTCGATAGCAACATTTCAATCAGGTTTTACGCTAGATGGCGTCATTTCTCGCTTCACACGATTTTATTTCTGTACTTCCTATGCACTTTTGCAGCAGACTTGTACATTTATAATAGATCCATTATTTATTTGGTACATGGGCAGAAACAGTTATTTATATAGAAATCGTGGCCTAGTGGTTGGCGTAGTGGTTGAGTGACTGTCTGCCACTTTGCGTATCGCGGGTTTGATTCCCGCACGAACAAAATATTTATATGGCCTTTTTTTCAGTGGGAAATTCATCCAATGACTTCCCCACTCTTGGGCGGAGCGGGAGATAGTGTCAAACTTTTACTGATAAAAACCCACTCCTGTTCCTTCATTGCTTTTCGTACCAGGGCCGAGTCTTTCTTTCAGAAGCAGAGCCTTGGCCCCAGTAGGCTTCGACCCTGGTGGGCCCGGTAAGCTGACATCTCCTTGAGGCGTGCATGGAACAGTATGCGCCGTCGACGACTTGGGCTCGGTCCGAACGGTTAACAGACGGTCAGACGGCGAGCTACCCATTGCTCGCCGTCCGCAATATTTATATGTTCTAAAGATAGTTGTCGCGGGTCTGGGTGTCTTGTCTATGTCGTAGAAGAGTAATTTAAAAAGAAATATTATATTAGAAAAAAAAGAAAGAAATAACCATGATAGTTGTGTACAATTGCAAATCAGTGGAAAAACTATGATTGAACAAGCATCAAAGATTTAAAGGATACGGGGACACTCAATTCAAACAACTGATCAGAGAATAACACAAAGTAATACAGTCCCTTTCGCCCCATTTAGGTAGGTAATTTAAATTCACAGTCAGCCAATATTTCACGCACAAATCCCCCGTAACAAAAATGTATTTACTCAAAAATCCTCTAAATCTCTTGATATTATAAAAGTCAGAATTTTGTCCCGGCCAATGTTGCAATCTTTTGCGGTAATCCATCTATATAGGCCGAGTCTAACCTAAATACAACGCGGCTTACACTAAAGTTGTTGACGAAACAGGTCGGAAAGGTATAACCAATATTAATTTTTATTGAATCCCTTTGAACCCCACTCACACACGCTTATTAGGGCTCTGTCAATGTACACAGTTTTATAATTAGATTATTGACACGCCAATCTTCTGATATTGATAAAATTATTATGTTGGCATTATTGAACTAGGTAGGTATAGATTATTACGTAAACAGATTTTATATGAATAAAGTGAATTTATTACATCATCACATCACACGGATCGAATTTTTCACACGAGTAAAACCATATGTAACAGTCTGACATGCCCTTTCATTTTACCCTAGAGTGGACATTTTTTTGAGGTGGGAAATCATTCAATGACTTCTCCTGCTTTAAGGTGGAGCGCGAAGGCGTGTCAGACTTTTACTGACTAAAGTCGCACCTGTTTCCTTCAGTTGCCTTTTAAATTCTAGGGCTACGGGTTTCTTTTTCAGAAATTCCTCGTAGTTCTAACAGACATTGGCCCTGCTGAGCAAGCTACTGAGTGGAATTAACTAGAACTAAAAGTGGTTACAGACCCGAATTAATTTTTAATTACTTTTTCATGTATTTTAGTACAACCATCAATTTAAGCAATGAGGTATTTACAGCGCCATTTCTTCGTGGTTCAAATGCATCGTTTTCTACAATGTTATGTACCGGTTAAAAAATCTACTTAAAGTTTAGTTTAAAATATTATTTTATTCAAGTTTTTATTCTAGCCGTTTGGGACTTCCCATAGTAAGTTTCGAAAGTGCACTAAAATAAAAGAATATGAGACACCTGAGTATCTTGCTAGACCCAGGTAACGGTATAGTTCATTACTCTATTTTTACGATCTAAATACACAACACATTTTAAGTGGTACTTACCTAATCAACGGGACTTTTAAACAGCTGCAGTTTGCTGTTTCTAATATCAGTTTATGTTGATCATAAATACGTGTAGGAAAATATGTTTGACAATTACATACCTACATGTCCACATCTTTATGAATAAAAACATGAGTATTACTTGGCACCATCCATAAGCTTGATTTACGAGCAAAACTTACCACCCAAACGATAAATCGATTCCTCAAATACCTCAGTCTCACTGGGAACTGATCGAACGATCGCCGAAACTTCTTCAAAATATAGTTCTTCAATCGACTCCGGACTTCACGAAGGCGTTATTAGGAACCAAAATCCCGACTCGGAAATTCTTTAGGGGTATAAAATTTCCTTCTTTAGCCCAGTATAGAGGTGGGATTATGGAACCCTGGGGGAGTTGCCCATTCGTCGAAGCGGGCACGTGCATTGCTCTCAAAGCGTCCGGGATCACTACCTAAGCTCTGTCTGAAAAATTAAAAGAAAACTACGTACGCCTTTGTTATATTCTGAGGGAATTTTGTTCAAAGAATTGTTCAGGGAGCTCATCAAATAGAGGGGAGTTTTATTTGTGATTTTGTCGATACGATACGGTGTAATGTTGTTACTTTTTTAGCGTGGGATTGAGTAGGTCGCTTGAGTAGGTTGCTGTTCGAAACACCGATCACTGTGTAAGATTATGCATTGTCATTTAAAACATAAGGTTCAAAATGGGGTATTTGTTTGGGACAACTTACAGTTTTATTTTAATTACCACGCATTATTGAAGCTGTCAAGGGCCAGAAATAATTATACATTTTGATACAAGTGTAGAAAGTTTGTCATTGCGACCGAGTCTTGGCGATGGTGTTATAGAGCCTCAGGGCTGCAGTGACAAATTTCCACGTGTATCAAACGACGTTTTTCAAAACACTTACGAATACATAATAAACGGGGTGTGACGCGTGATTCGTGGTGGTTGATGTGCGACTCGTGGGGGTCGACGCGCGTCCAGCCTAGTACGATAAATGTAATTAAATTGTGTTAGGGGCGAACACGCGCTCTTTTCCGCACTAGAGCAAAAAACAGTTGAGTGCCTAAAAGTGGAGGAATAAGAACTGGTTTTTGAGTATTGAAAAATATCTTTCACACCTCAAACTTCATACCCATCTGGCTTGATAAATAGATTCCTATAATTTGTGTCGATAAAATATTCTGTTAAAGACGAATGTCCTAATAAATCAAGTAAATTGTACCGTAGCCAATTCTGTAGTCGACAAATCGATTACTTCTGTGATAAGCTATTAACCAGAGGATAAGGAAATTGGTTTGTGGTGTCCGCGGACAGCATTATAGAATAGAAGATGTATGGCAATATAATCGAATTGAATTGTAACGGATTATAGTAAGCCCTAATCAGGACGGAGTTCTACAAGATGATTGGTTTGCGTAACAGTAATCTATATGTGGACAAGGACAAATCATGACATTCATGAATTCTATTCTGTACAACGAACATTAGATACAAATAATATCACACTAACATTATAAAGACGAAAATTTGAGAGTGCATTTGTATAGAATTGAAAAGAATAAATTTTATTGTACACCAAAATAGTAACAAAACTTTTACACTAACTTAAATCTATGGGTACAAAGGCGGTCTTATCGCTGACAGCGATATCTACCAGACAGCCTTGGATGGAATGTAAGAACTTAAAATAGAAAAAGGGGGTAGTCTGCGGTGTACTGCAAATTAATAACGTAAATATTAGATTAAATACGTAAATATTAGGTTTTATTGATTTGTATGTTGGTTTGAATGAATTTTGACACAAGGGCAGTTCATGTCCTAGAAGCTATACCTATATATAAAAGCGAAATACCACTCATTAATTAATCACGAAATCTCAGAAACTATAACACCTACAAATTTAAAATTTAACAGATAGGTTCCTTATAGGGAGTAGACATCTGTTATGAACGGATTTTACGAAACTCAACCCCTAAGGAGGTAAAAACGCGGTTACGCGGGCGAAGCCGCTGTCAGAAGCTAGTAGCATAATATACATTTTATTTCGAGAATATGTTCCCTTGAGACAATTTTCTTCTTTCCCGCAGCCGAAGTCGTTGACAGCAGTTAGTTGGATAGAAATGTTTAAGTTATATTTGGTCTTACTTTAACCACTAATTGAATTTGATGTTGGCCGCATGGATAGACTATGTCCTTGATGAGAGACATATTCATCAGTATTTTTAGGGTTTCGTACCTCAAAAGGAAAAACTTACTAATTTTTATAAACTTTATTTCGTTGTTTTAGTAATAAATCTCTCTTAAACTACAGAATTGGTTTGTTTCGTGTTTATTTTATCATCTTCCACAATGACCTGGTGAGGGTGCCGAGAATCCGATGAATGCGAGACGCACGAGACCGTTCGTTGTGCTGACCGCCCGGAGGACACGGTAGAGCATTCGATGGAGGTATGCCCCACTTAGACGGAGCACCGTCGTCTCCTCGTAGGGGCGATTGGCAGCGGTGACCTCTCTCGGCGGGCCCTGGTACAGGCCATAGTCTGGAAGCTTCCTTCTGCGAAGCAGTAATGCTAGCGAAGGAGGTGGCCGCACACGTAAGGGAACGGATGTCCTCACGCCTCAGCCACCGGCAATTTCCAGCCTACGTAGGCGTGGGCTTGCGGACGACGAGCAATGAATAGTTTGCCGTCCGGCCCTCCAGTAACCGTTCAGACCAAGCCAGAGTCGTCGACGGCGCGTAGTGTAATTCCACAGGCGTCTAAAAGAGATGTCAGCAAAACTGTAGGAGTAGGCTCCTACAGCTGCAGAGCCGAAGCCTACTGGGACCATGGGTTGACTTCCGAAAGAGAAACCTGGGTACCAAGAACACAAGGCAAAGAATCAGCATAGGGTGGTTTTAGTCAGTAAAATTCTGACACGCCTTTCCGCTCTGCCCTAGCGCGGGGGAAAACGTTGGATGATTTCTCACCTTAAAAAAACGGGACCGTTCGTTGTGGTGTCTCCTGGAGACAGCCTATAGATACTCTAAACCGGTCAACAGCACAGACATGAAAATATTTTCTGTAGGTACTTATTTCATTAAAGTTTTATTTCTAAAAAGTTTTTTTTTTCTAATAATTTAATTGGAGTAACCTTTTGACTTTCAGTCGGGCAAAGCTAAGCTACTAATAAAATTTAGTTTTCAGAACAACCATGATCCTAGTCTTTCTAACGAGATATTTATACAAATGGCTAGACAGTAGAATTGTCTCCGATTATACTTGCTATAAAAACATAGGTGCTTAGTACTTACATAAGAAAATGGCAACTATCGTCTGATGCTATTAAGGTACAAAATTGCTTGACAACACCACTTTAAATTTCAAAAACAACATTTGCGTAGATACAAGATTGTAAACTTTAGCATTGGCTCGTTAGGAAAAAGTAATTGGTCTGCTCTCTAAGGACGGGTAAAGGGTAATAATTACGTATGCCTCTGAGACAGATTACGTTTAAACAGCTTAGTACACCCCATTATGTTGCTGGGGAGACGTTTTGGTCATAAGATCTAATAGTCACAGTAAGGGAGCCCAGAGGCTAAATGATGAGCCCACCCACATGATGGTTAATCTAATGCACGGATTAAAAAGTTTAAACGATCTTGGTAGTTTATTGTAACATTAGATATTATATTTTATAGCTTAGCCTTAATGACTGCTGCTATATAGGAGCCTGAATGCTATATAGGAGGTCGTGGGTTACATTCCCGCTCAAGATAAAAAATGTTAGTGTTTTTTTTTTCGGTAGGAAAATCATCCTATGACATCCCCCGCTCTTGGGCGGAGCGAGAGATAAAATAAAATAAAATAAAATAAAATAAAAAAATATCAGCTATTCAGTACATTAGGCAAATATAAATGTACTGAACAGCTGATTTTTTTTCGCGATTTCAAGTTTGTTCCCATAGTAAAAGTTGTTTGTTATCATGAGCACAATAACGTGTTTAAGTATCGTACACTAATTACCAGTCACCCTATATATTATTAATGGACCCACGGTTTTACTAAAATTGTGGGGATGATTAATTTGAAAATAATTGCTATTAACAGGGGTCTCTGGACGTAGGTAATTCTATCAGTGAGAACAGTTGTTGAAAGCCGAAAATTATATTATGGGTTTTTTTTTTAGGTGGAAAAATCATCTAATGACAAATCCCGCCGCTCTTGGGCGGAGCGCGAGATGGTGTCAGACTTTTACTGACTAAAAACCCACTCCTATTCCTTTGTTGCCTTCGTCCCAGGGCCCCAGGTTTCGTTTTCATATTACCCATGACCCCAGTAGGCTTTGACCCTGCTGGGCTATATTATGGGGTCGATCGCTTGATATTTGAGTAACTGTATACATACAGTGTCTCAAGACGAAAGTCTATGACTAGTGCGTGTTGCCAGTGATGACATATGGCTCCGAAACGTGGTCGCTTACAATGGGCCTCATCAGAGGGCCTAAAGTCACTCAAAGGGCAATGGAAAGGGCTATGCTCGGAGTTTCATTGCGTGATCGCGTCAGAAATGAAGATATCCGCAGGAGAACCAAGGTTACTGACATAGCCCGAAGAATCGCCAAACTTAAGTGGCAGTGGGCAGGGCACATTGCTCGCAGAACAGATGGTCGATGAGGACGAAAGGTTCTGGAATGGCGACCACGCACCGGAAGACGCAGCGTTGGAAGGCCTCCCACAAGGTGGACCGATGACCTGGTGAGGGTCGCGGGAATCTGATGGATGCGAGACGCACAGGACCAGTCATTGTGGCGACATTTGGGGGAGGCCTATGTCCAACAATGGACGTCTTCCGGCTGAAATGATGATGATGATGATTTATTCATACATTTGCTTATTATACGTTTTGTTATTTTCGACAGTTTTTATTGCTCAAACAATGCGACTTTGTCCAGGGTATTAACTTATTATCATTTCAGCCGTAAGATATCCAGGGTTGCACATAGGTCTACCTCAAGTGTCGCCACCACGACCAGTCTCATGCATCTCGCATCCATGGGATTTTCTCTACCCTCACCAGGTCAAAGACCCACCTTGTGGGTGGCCTTCCAACGCTGCGTCTTCGAGTACACGGTCGTCACTCAAAGACCAAGTACACAACTTGGTTAATATCCATTGCGATTGTGCGTTGTGATCGAAATTTGGTTTGGAGAATTATTATCATAAATATTTGTTATCTATTATGTTACCTACTACACCGTAAATGGTCATTAAGCACAGGTAAATTAGCCAACAAAACACAACAAACATTAACAAAACTACAAAACTCAAACTAATTTAGGAAACCAATACGAAACATTCCGAACGAATACAGAAACCATCTCCCTTTAATGAGCTCCAAAACTTTTCAAATTACGGAATAATAATTCAAAATTTATTGTCTGTGCTGATTTAACTTTAATACTTTAAACTGCTTCAAAATTGCTTTAGAATTAAATTGCTATAACAAATGATTTGGTAAAAATAACTCCACAGTATAAAAAAAAACTGGACAAGTACGAGTCGGATTCCCGCCCTGAGGGTTCCGTACAAACTTACCTATGAAAACAGTTCAATTCCCGAATTGAGTTACGAAGATTTTTCCACATCGCAAAAATTGTTTTTTTTTTTTGGGGACGTTACTACATTTTTTAGATTTACAGTTTTTAGATTTTTTCCTATATTTGTGCTATAAGACCTTGCTTCATGCCAAATTTCAGAATTCTAGGGCAACGTTAAGTATCCTATGAATTTTGATTCCCTTGTGAGCGTCGAATTACACGTTTTTTGCGACATAAACGCCCGTATCTTTTTTTTTCGTTAATAGAATAGAATAGAATAGAATCGTTTATTTCTGAGTACATGGTATATGAAGATCTTAATATTAGACGGAATCACATATACTACCTTAGCCGGTGTAGAAATATTAAGTTAGGTATCTAATTTGCAAATTCACATAGTTCACGCAATATTAAGTAAAATTTTAAAATAATAATAATAATAATAGTGGCAGTTTTAAATGAATATGAGTAACTTTATGGACCACGTATTTTTTTTGCAGACATAATTAAAAAATGACTAATGATTTCAGTGTTAACTATTTTATATAATGTAATATGCGAAAAAAAATAAAAATAAAATTATTGAACAATTCTATAATAATGTCAAAAAATATTCATAATATGTCAAAATTTATTACTAATACAATGTCAATATTTATTATTACTGCAAT
The DNA here is from genome assembly GCA_905147345.3 of Mythimna impura. Lineage (NCBI taxonomy): Eukaryota > Metazoa > Arthropoda > Insecta > Lepidoptera > Noctuidae > Mythimna > Mythimna impura. The sequence goes on along the minus strand of LR990347.1, from coordinate 8,224,424 downwards.
GTCAATATTTATTACTACTACAATGTCAAAATTTATTACTACTAAAATGTCAATATTTATTATTACTGCAATGTCAATATTTATTACTACAACAATGTCAATATTTATTAATAATACAATGTCAATATTTATTACTACTTAATACAATGTCATTAAAAATTACTAATACAATGTCAATATTTATTACTTATTTTCGATTTAAAAATTCATTAACTGAATAGAAACAATTATCCAAAAGCCAAACGAAAATTCTTGAATTTATTAGTAGGCAACACTCTGATGTATGCAGGTAAATTATTAAAAATTTTGATTGCCATGCAATAAGAATTTCTGCTGTATAAATGTAGTCTTTGTCTAGGTACCATTAATTCGTTTGGATTTTTGTTCTGTACTCTTTTGGAAACGTGCTCATATAATGGGAACAAGTGAGAATATTTCTTTACGAATAAACAAACTTCATAAATGTATAGACAAGGAAGTGGAAGAATTTTTAACGATTTAAATAAAGGTTTACAATGTTCCAAATAATCAGCTCCATAAACCGCTCTTACACATTTTTTTTGTGCAAGGAAGGCTCTGTTTACGTCTACTGAGTTACCCCATATCACTAGTCCGTAGCGTAGCACTGATGATACATATCCGTGATATGCATTAAGAGCTGTTTCTGTATTGGCTATGCGTCTCAGTTTCCGAAGAGCAAATACAAATTTGTCCAGTCGTGTACAGACTCTTTTCACGTGCTCTTTCCAATTTAATTTTTCATCGATAACGATTCCTAAGAATAAAGTTGATTTTACTGGTTCCAATATTGTATTAGAGTATTGTATCGGCATCACGGAATTATTTGTTTGAAACTGTACTAACTTAGTTTTTTCAATGTTAACCTGCAAATTATTACATTCCAGCCAGAAGTTTAATTCAGAAGTTTGATTTTTACACTGCTTCAAGTGACTACAGATCTGTATATAGTTTTAATTTCAACTCGATACCTCCACGCGTTCCTCAAAAAAAGAGTCTTGACAGACAGACAGACAGACGGACGGACAACAAAGTGATCCTGTAAGGGTTCCGTTTTTTCCTTTTGAGGTACGGAACCCTAAAAAGAGGAAAAATAAAAAAATAACATTTTGCAACAACACACAACCGTCCTTAATGTAAACAAACAATAAAAAACCGGTCAAGTTCGAGTCGGATTCTCGTACCAAGGGCTCCGTACATATTTTCCTATTTGTGACAGGTAATTTTTTTGTTATGCAACTACGAATTTACAGTTTTCAGACTTTTTCCTCTACTTGTGCTATAAGACTTGCTTCTGGCTAAATTTCAAGATTATAGTCAACGGGAAGTACCCTGTAGGTTTTGATTTTCTAGCCAGTGTCAAATTGTGTGCCCTAAAGATGCATAAACGGCCTTTAGATTGCGTAGATATAGAAGTTTGATTTTTTCACTGCTCTTGGAGTAGCAGACTTGAGTATTTGATATTAATTTCAGCTTCAGTGTGTGGAACCACGCGATCTTGAGAAAAAGGGTCTTGACTAATGGACAGACGAACAACAAAATTATCCAAAGGGTTTCGTTTCACCGACTTATGTACGGAATTCTAAAAAGTGTAAAATAACTTTGATTTCGGAAGTCGGTGGTAAATAACGAAAAAAAATCCACTTTTGATATTAAAGTCGAAGTCCAATTGAAATCGGTTGTGTTCACAACTTATAACAAGCATTTTGTTTACTGTCAACATTCTTATCATCAGATCAGCTAAATGGTTTGTCTTTAGACAGAGTACGAGATGCACTCTGGCTATATGTATAGTGCAGGAATCTAATTCACGTTACGCAGCGCAGTTGTCAATCATTCAATCATTGCACTAATATTGTGCCGTGTGCTGTTTCACGAGACATCTGTTCTGAGGGATTGTTTGAAAGAGTTACCTCGGCTCTAAAACGCAAATGGTATCTGAAGGAACAGTGAGTTTTAGTCAATAAAAGTTCAGACTTCTATATACTACCTAACTACTACTAACTTACCCGGTGCAAGAGAAGCTATTTGATGATTTCCCACCTAAAAATAGGACGAAGAGGGTATTATATGTATTTTATTAGTTATTTACCTATTTTATATAATTATATTATGTACACGAACACACGAATATAGTTCTCAAAACGGTGAAGGAAAACATCATGAGGAAACCGGCATGTCCTAGAAACAAAAATTCGAAGACATGTGACATCCACCAACCCGCATTGGATCCGTGTGGTGGATTACGGCCCATTCCCTCTCCTAGAGAGGAGGCCTGAGTCTTAACAGTGGGAAAATTATTATAAGGCCGACTATGCTATGCTATACCAAGAACTACCTGTGTATATTTTCTCCTTCTCTGTCTAATCTATCCAAAGATTGCCCGTAAAAATCACTTTAAGCGATTATACCGATTCTACACCCAATTAATTTTAAATTTCTACTGTAATTTTGTATGGTGTACACAAAAAGAGACCTATGTAGCTGTTTTGGTTTTTGCTAGACACAATGTGCCTTTTTTCTTGTGTGCGTCTTGGAAAGTGACTTTTATTACGGTTTGTTTTTAAGCTCCCCTTTATTACGTGTGGGGTTACAGTTAGGAGGTATAAATAAAAAGCAATTAATGGGAAATTTCCGTATCAAAGCTTGTATAAATAAACAGCCTATTTTCCCCCATGGGTATTGTTAGAGGTGACCAAGGAAATATACCATTAGTGTAGTAAGAAACGGTACGTGTGAGGCTATGTATTTTCGTGACCCAAGGCTCTTCCGTAAAGAGGCAGATTATGACGATTCGACAACGCATTCATTTGATTTTTTTTTCAATGATTAAGATAATTTTTCGATAATAATGCTCTGTTGCGTTGCTGCCGCAGTGCTTGTCTTGGGGAACCATAAAATATTATTGTTTTCGACTCAAAAAGTTTTTATTACTAATTCATTAAACTTGAAACAGCTTTCTTCATATTTGTTTTTTTTTTTGGGTTGTGGGAAATCACCAATTAGGAGGTTACTCACTCTGGGTAGACCAAGAGGGAGTGCTAGACTTATTGACTACAATCCACTTGTGATCTTTCAGTTGCTCTTTGCATTCCAGGGCCGCAGTAAATCTTTTGAATAATCCCGAAGCTTAGTATTTTTCTACTTTTATATCTACCTCGGAAAATATCACGAGTAATGAGTGATCTATTATTTACTAGCTGTTACCCGCGACTTTGTCTGCGTCAAGTTAGTAAAAATGCACAAACGTAATTAATAATTCTGTGCTTGTGATTCGTGCTAAAAACATCTAATTCAAATAACGGAAATTAATTTCAGTAAATATATTATGTAAAATGTATTTCTTATGTCCAGATATATAATTTATTTTATTTATTTGGCTCACCAGTAATAGTATACTCGTTCATGATATACATCAAATAAATTACTTATCATCATCAATAAACAGAAACAGACGTGTTGAGGTCGAAGTAGTTGATAAACTGTGGTTCTGCCTACCCCTTAAAGGAAAAAGTGATAGTTTAAGTTTGTTTTTGGTTTATTGTATGATGAAACAACGCTGTATGATTTTAAAATGATTGGTTCATTATAATAGACTAAAAGTGTATTAAACCGTTGTTTTCTTTTAACAACACTAAATAAATGTTATTTAACGTACGCTATAAAAAAAGTGGATAAAGTAGTTTTCAAAATGTTAAATGTTGCCAAAATGTATAAAGAGTCTGTACGGATTTTGTTCTGAGGTCAATACCCACAGTTTTTAGTGTCTGCACGTTTTACTTTTAGGAAGAAAATCATCAAATACCTTCCCCCGCTCTGGGTAAAGCGAGAGTTTGTGTCAGACTTTTACAGACTGAAACCGACCTGTGTTCCTTTAATTGCCCTTAGTGTTCTAGAGCTACGGTAACTTGCACGCGGCAGCAAATCATCCTTCTTTGAGGAAAAGAGAGGACGCTGTGGTGTCTTTCTAAAGACACCACAGCGTCCTCTCTTTTCGCCTGACGAAGATCTCTAGGGCCAATGCCTGCTAGAGCTATGAGATTTTTCGAAAGAATTACCTCCAATAAGAATTTGCCTCGATGATATTTCTCTGCAGACTTTTAGCCGGGTCCGTTATGCAACTTTGGCGCAGGTGAATTTCGAAGGAGCATAATCGGCTTTAGCCCATCTTCAGCTGGATAACGTGCACTGATAGTCCACTACTGCTAGCGATTATTAAAATACTACAGAGTAACCTACGTTGTCATCTTGCTCCACAACTGTACTTATAAAGAATTTGTGAAAAAATTGTTGCAGTTTGATGTTGACTTACATCACGTCGAATTTGAAACAGAAACTTCTCGAAACACCCTAATACCCCCTCATTACTCCGTGTTTGTGACTCCACAAAACTATAAAATGACAGCGAACAAATGTCGCAACCAATTGGGGCTGTGACTGACTCTGGCATCCGTCAGAATATTGTCCCCGTGTTGATCACCACTCACTGACCACTCTTAAGGAGGTAACGTCCAGTTGTCGACTTAAGCATAACATAACATAGCATAATCAGCCTTTTAATGTTCCCACTACTGGGACTCAGGCCTCCTCTCTAGGAGAGGGAATGGGCCGTAATCCACCACGCGGGCCCAGTGCGGGTTGGTGAATGTCACATGTCTTCGAATTTTTGGTTCTAGGACATACAGGTTTCCTCACGATGTTTTCCTTCACCGTTTTGAGAGCAGTGGTGATGAAATAAATTACACAAAGTAATGCGCCTGGCTGGGTTTGAACCCGCGACCTACAACTCGTAAGTCGGGGCCATTACCACTCGGCCACCACTGCTCATTGACGTTGTCGACTTAAGGCTGCAAGTAATGTAGGATACATCATACGTAATCAAACTATCTTCAGGAACGCAAACCACGTCGGGGCCTTGTGTGAAATATGTCTTCATGGGTTTTTCATGAAATTCTTAATGATCTTCAATTTTTGGAATCTTTGAAATTAGGTACTTGTTCCAAACAGTAGGTTGTGGTCAAGTCCGAGGGAGAGACTACTTGAAGTACTGGTAAACTTCACGAACTGCTCAAGAAGCATCTTTCTGTGATTAAGTACCTACCTATATTTGCTGGTTTTTTGGGGGTCCTTCCGAAACATCTACGTTCGATGAAGACCTGCGTCAGGCGGAAAGAGAGCCTTTTTAGACTTTCCTCAAAGAAGGTAGTTGCTGCCGCAATTGTGGCGTGCAAGTTACCATAGCCCTGGAACGCTAAGGGCAACTAAAGGAACACAGGTGCGTTTCAGTCAGTAAAAGTCTGTTACAACCTCTCGCTTTACCCAGAGCGGGGGAAGGTATTTGATGATTTCCTACCTAAAAGCACAAGGTGCACTCACTAAAAACTGTGGGTATCGACCTCAGTGTCAACTCCGTGATTTAGACTATTTATACATTTTGGCAACTGAAAACTACTTTATCCGCTTTTTTTTTGATAGCCTACGTTAAATAACATTTATTTAGTGTTGTAAAAAAGATAATTCTACGGTATAATATACTTTTAGTATATCTAATGAACCAATAATTTTAAAATCATACAGCGTTGTTTTATCATAACATAAACCAGAAAGAAACATACATAAAACCCACTCCTGTTTCTTGTTTGCCATTGTTCCAGGGCCCCGGGAATCTCTTTCGTATCACCCATGGCCCCTACGGTTGCTGGCACCTCCTTGAGGCGCGCGTGGAACACTACGCGCCGTCAACGACTTGGGCTCGGTCCGGACGGTTACCGGACGGACGGACGGTGAGCTACCCATTGCTCGCCGTCCACAAGCCCGTGCCTACGGTGGCCGGAAATCAGGATCGGAACCCCTCGGTTCGGATCGGCTGGGTCGCGAGGGTTATTGTCTCGCGCGTGCGGCCGCCTCCTTTGCTAGCATTACTGCTTCGCAGAAGGAAGCGACCGCGCCCAAGGCCCACCGCGCTTTACGCTATTACAAATCTTGTTATGATAAAATGACTGGACCTAACTGCGGTTTATTTTCGTAAATATTTTTGGCATTTACGAAGCAATTAATTAGAATTCAATAATTTTTATAAATAGGTCTAGAAACATTTGCTGATTTCGTGATAACGCCATCTATTGCTGAAAAGCTTAACCTTACCTTTATCACACACTGAGGCTCTACCACGAGCTCATAACGTGATCCATTTTACGACCTAAACCGGACTGTTAAAGGGATGGAGCTATATAGGGTGTATAGCTCCATCACTCTTTTTCGCTCGTACGTCTGACATTTTGACATTATCATGGTAAGGCCCCTGGCCACCTACCGAGTGATAGTTAAATAAATAGTTTGACAAATTTAATTCGTGTGTTTGCTATTCAAAGCCAGATGGCGTCACTGAGGCGTAGGATGACAGTTTTTCTAAGACATTTTTTCTGATAACCGCTCTATTGTATCTGTTTAGATCTCTTTGTAGACGTTTGAATGCATAACCGCTGGATTTCTGTCTTGTATAGTGAAGGTCAGTATAATCTGCCAAACTGCTTCGAAAGTGCTGATGTAGAAACCAGACTGTCGACAAAAATAATAGTAAGAACGCAAAAATATGTAAAAAATTCTTGTTTACAGTAAAATAAAACAAAACTATCACAAAAAAGAAACTGAGTTTTGAACCACTATCCCCTTACGTGCCGATCTAATCCAGACACGACTGCACTACGATGTCCGTTGACTTTTGTGTAAAATAGGTGTTCTTATATAAATGTCATCATTGTCTGCTTAACTCTTTGTCGATGATAGCGTGATGATTTTCATCTCAGATATTAAATTTGTAGCTAAATGAAAAAAAGAAATATTATTTTCGTTTTTCCACTTAGATTTCATAACATGTTTGATTACTTTTTACAAAAATATGGAGTAAAAATGTCTAAGATGTGTTAAAAATATGCTAAAAGTCCTATTATTATTGTAATCGAAGTACCATCGCATATTATATACAAAAAAGACGACAAAATACTCACAAAAATTATTACTATAACTGGGGATCGAAGTCACGGCAAATCGTTCAATACCGACATTTTGGAATATTGCTCACCCCCCATAGCAAATAGCGTGATAATTTATAGCCTATGTCCTTTCTCAAGCTCGATTCTATCTTTGTACCAAATTTCATCAAAATTGGTTCAGCGGTGTAAGCGTGAAAGCGTAACAGACAGACAGACAGACAGACAGACAGACAGAGTTACTTTCGCATTTATAATATTAGTATGGATTAACATAATATAACTACAATATGTACATTACAAAAACTAAATATAAATATTAAATACTTAACTATATAACTATACATAGGTAACACGCATAAAACAAAAACTCCTTACGAAATATCTTAAAATCTGGCGTTTTAAATATTGCTATACGCTAGGAATAATTTATGTATCGTGGGTGCGTTCACAAAGATGTAAACTCATATGCACAAGATGTACAGATCCAGAACACCTATCTGCAGGCCGTACAAATGTTTGTTCCATACGGGAATCAAACCCGCGACACGCAACGCAGCAGCCAATTGCTCAACCACTGCGCCAAACATCCGTCGTAATAAATGTGGAACTTACAATTAATATTCTTTATCAATCAGTGGTGACCGAATGGGAACGGCCCCGACTTACGAATTGTAGGTCGCGGGCTTAAACCCAGCTAGACGCATTACTTTGTTTAATTTATTTCATCACCATTGCTCTCAAAACGGTGAAGGAAAACATCGTGAGGAGACCGGCATGTCCTAGAACCAAAAATTCAAAGATATGTGACATTCACCAACCCGCACTGGGCCCGCGTGGTCGATTATGGCCCATTCCCTCTCCTAGAGAGGAGGCCTCAGTCGGTGGCGACTCTCCGCAAACCATGTCCTACCTTCCATCCTGCATCACGTCCCCTGTTACCTGTTTACGTAGGGACCTAATGACAGCATCAGCGGATGACATTGCCGTGGCCGAATACTAGGCCAGGCAAGGAATTTAACTAGTTTTGCCATCAATACGCTAAGAAAAAGAAAAATGATTTTTAAAATCTCACCCCGGGTATGAAATGGGAGTCCAAAGTTTGTATGGAGAAACATTTGAGCGAAGCACTGGCAAAAGCTGGTCTTTAATGAATTATAATAATAATATTCCACAACTTTCACACAACGCCATCTAGTCCCAAACTAAGCAGAGCTTGTGATATGAGTACTAGACAACTGATAAACTTACTTAAATATTTCTAAATACATACATATTATAGATAAATTACACCCAGACACAGAACCAATGATCGTGCTCATCACACAAACATTTGTCCTGGGTGGGCATCGAACCCACGACCTCTGGCATAGCAGACAGGGCCACTGACAACTAGAGCAACAGGCCTGTAATTATGATTGGGTTATTCAAATAAATCCCAATAGTCATCAATAGAAAACACCATTAAGAGAAAATCCTCAGGGATTGTCCGAACCATCCACACGTGAACTAATTATATCAAACCGCGATCACTAATCCCCCTGCCATGGCTTGATTAGGGCAATATCCCCTGAGACTGATCTCTTTGGCTTTTTAGGGGGCTGACCCAATTTCAGTAGTGCGGTAGAAAAGGTCAAATATTTACTAACAAAGTGAAATTTAACAGGTACAATTTAAAACGGGTTATAGTGATTACATTTTTGACTACTGAACCCTTCTAAAATCGGGTTTAACTATATACGTATATATATCAACACACAGCCAAAACAACTGGGACTAGGAGTATAAAAGGGGAATGAAACTTTTCCCATACATTGCTGGCATGTAATTTTTTTCTTTTCGCCAGAAATGAAACCTAGGTTATAATGTTAAAGGCCAATACGAGGAATAAATGGAAAAGCAAAAAGAACCAGGTCTTTAAACCGTAACCATGCCAATAGTTTGCATTGGCCTTTCACAAGGTTTTTTTTTATGATGTAGGCGAGCACTAAGATAGCGGATTTTTAAAAGATTAAAACGGGGGTCCAAAGTTTGTATGGAGAAACCTTCCTTCACGGGAACGGAGCCACAGGTAGAAGCTAGTTGTATCTGATTGTTTTTGATCATCAAAAAGAGACTAGGCCTACCTGCATAACAATATTTTCATAAAAAATGTACCTGGGCTCCGGAACGCGAAGGGCAATTCAACTAGAGCGGGAAAAGTCATATGATGATTTACCAAAAAAAACCTATGTACCGACAATATCATAAAGTCCATGTAAAAAGTTGCGCCACCGATGGCCTGGTGATGGTCGTGGGAATCCGATGGATGCGAGACACACAGGACAGGTCATTATGGCGCACTTCGGGAAGGCCTATGTCCAATAGTGGACGTCTTTAGGCTGAAATAATGATAATGAAAGAGGTTTGCAACTGTTTGTTTGGTACACAGTACGGTCCTAATATCTTGACCGCTCCGAACTTTGAACAGTAGCCTGCGCAGTAATTCTTTTTACGAATGCGTACTGCGTATTTTTTCGAGTATTCGCAATTGTTCTAAACGCCAACTTCAGAGTAGCTAACATAATTTGTACAATAAACATTCTATTCTATTCTACTGTCCAGTAACTACTAAGTTGGAAACCATCATAGCGCAAAAAAACAATTGTAATGAAAAAAACAATTTTACATGATTAATAAGAAAAACATTTTTGTTAACTTTTGTGTTTATTTCTTTTACTTATTTATTTAGTTTTTTTTGTTATTACTTCTGTTGTAATAAGTCCATGCTGAATAAATACTTTCTTCTCCTATCAATTTAGGCTAATTACATCAAGAATGCAGAACTTTTGCATGAAATATGTAATTGACGTGTTTCCACTCCACATCCTCTTCCATTAAGATAGTTTGCGGTACATCCCTACTCTACACTGCACATTTCCTGTAAAAGATTACTAGGGGTATAGGCAACACATAACTTACTAGTTCCTGTTACCGACTCAGCTTATGCTGCCAGTGGAGTTCGAATTCACGACCTCGCGCTAGCCAAGAGCTTATCGGAGTTCGTTCGAATTTTACGCGTGGAAATTATTTTCCCAACCAAAAACAATAACTTTCTCGGCTACACAGCATGTGTACTTCAATAAATATAATTAAGGTCGTACCAAAATATGAACCAATAACCGCACGCAATTCCGCGATTACGTGATTGTGGAAATGTATGAGTTTACGAATAAGTACCACTTTAGTCCAGAAATATGGTTTTATGAAATGAACTGCCGTAGTATTGAAACCGGCGAGGTCCGGTTTCATGGACCCGTCTAGAACGGTCTTTAAGAATTTGTTAACGTAATTGGTGAAGCAGGATGTCCGCAATTTGAGTTAAGAGGATATTTTTGTGATTATTAGGACATATATATTAACGTGGCGTTCATATTCACCCAAAAGGAAACATCATCACCTTAGCCTTTTAATAACTAGCTTGGGGTCGGGGGCGTCTACCCGGATGTGGTTAGATACCCGTGTTTTAAATGGAATACTATGCAGAAATTTTATTTATATTTTATCGTTTAGAGTGTATGAGTCTGGATTTATGCAAAGCCACTTTATTTTTGAATAATTTGTCAAATAATTCCTACTGCTATCCTGCTCCCGAAACGAGAGGAAGAGTCAGAGTTTTTCTGACTAAAGCCTATTCGTGTTCCTTTAATTGCCTTGTGCATTCAAGGGCCATGGTAACATATTTGAACAGCCCATTAGCCTTGACAGGCATCGGCCCAAAATTCCAATTGCATATCACCTAATATATGAATATTCATGCGTACAGCTAAGGAGTGGAATTCCCTGCCGGAGTCTGTGTTTCCTGATAGCTACAAGCTAGGGGTCTTTAAGTCAAAAGAGAATAGGTTACTTCTAGGCAAGAGTGCTCCATCGTCGGCCATATCATCGCTTACCATCAGCCCCCCTAGCCAAGTTACGATCGTTTCGTTTGCGTCAAACGCCTCGAGTAGGCCACTCCTCCGATTCCTTTGTTCTGACCACGTGACTGAGTGTTGAGATGACGTCAGAACAAAGGAATCGGAGGCGTGGCCTACTCGAGGCGTTCGACACAAACAAAACGATCGTAACTTGGCTAGGGGGGCAGGTGAGATAGAGGTCAAACGCGAGCATATCAATAATAAAAAATAATAATAAGGAAATATGTAGTTTCAGTACACTCTAACCTCATACCAACGGATAAAATTGGACTTTAATCGTACAAATCCAAGGTGTACTATTACCATTTAATTACCTAATCATGTAAAGCAGAAGGCGTTAACTGCACATGCAATCCTTAACGTTTTACTACGTCGAACGCTTTCATACGATTCCTAGAATTCACGATTTTGCTTGAGAATAGTAAGCACCTACTGTTTACTGTAGTGTTAAGTAATTAATGACGGAGAACTAATGACTGAACGAGGTTAAATTACTGATTTAGAGATGTGAATAAAATAATAACTGTAAACGGAATAGTTGATTGTAAAATTCAATTTCAAATATAATATACTAGCTTTCGCCCGCGGCTTCACCCGCGTATATAAAATATAGCCTATGTCACTCAGGAATAAAGCAGCTCTCTACCAGTGAAATTTTTTTTGCAATCGGACCAATACTTTCAGAGATTACCTCCCACAAACAAAAAAACAAACTTTAGCTCTTTATAATATTAGTGTAGATATTAATTAAGTATCGCTGTTAGGTTTAAAGCGTTCCGCAGTTAGAGTTAGTGTGGTAATGCAACAACGATGCGTCAACTCTTTATTATAAACTTTTATGTAATATCGATAGCATAGTTATAGAAACGCCACGTATCAGAAAACGCAGCTTTGGAAGGTCTCCCACAAGGTGGACTGATGACCTGGTGTGATTCACGGGAATCCGATGGATGCAAGACGCACAGGACTGGTCGTTATGGTGACACTTGAGGGAGGCCTATGTCCAACAGTGGACGTCTTTCGGTTGAAATGGTGATGAAGATGAATGAGTTTTAGAAAAACATTTGTGGAATAGTTGTAGCATCGTTATGGCAAAGTAGCGTCTTGTCTATCTACGTGTGCTTTTATGTTGAATTACTGTGCATTTATTCAATTAAGATGTTGGTATTTTTACCGTCACTGGAAGTGTTCCCCAATGATAAGTGCGTTTTACATCATAACTTGTTAATTTTACATTTATATTCCTATTGGTTCGTTATCACTTCACTCGTCGTTCGTTATTGTGACATAAAATTGTTTTCATATTTCAATTAAGTACAGTTTGGGAACAAAAAGAACCGTGACAGAGTTGTAAAATACCACTATGTGACAATTAATTTTATGGAGCAATATTATAGGCTAAAAAGAAAAACAACCTTGTATAAGAAGAACAAATAGTCTGTTTATTATAATCCAGAAAATATTTTTGACTTGAGGCAATAATATCAACACACTCAATAAACTGTGCGCCTCTCGATCATATTTTTTCATATAAGATACGAAAGTGAAGAAAACCCTCAACTGCTTATAAACGCGAACTAAAAGAAATGGGTTAAGGGCTCCTAAGCGATTGGAGAAGAAAAAGCAAAGAAATATTGTAAGTAATACATAATAATTGATAACTTTATTATCTTTTATTTTTTTCTTTTATTGTCTTTCTGGCTATGATTTGTTTTGAAGATCACATTTTCCTCGTGTGCAGAAATATATTGTTTAGAGTTTCTATATAACAATAAAGGCCCTGATTTCAACTTATTACGTACAGTCTTATACAGGGTGACAATAAACTAACTGTTAATCATTCAGGGCATGTAAATACTCAACAATTTAAACAACTTTCAATAGACTAGCCTCTAAAATCGCGAAAATATATGATCTTAATTTTTTGCGGTTGAATGAGAGGCATTTCTGACTATTGTTAACTTAAAACGTCCTACACATTACTTGAGTTATGTGAACATAAGTTTACTGACTACTAGTTTTATTTTTTAATATAAAAGTTGACATACGTACCTATTCAAAATTGTTTCTCAAAATTACCAGTTAATCAAAAACTACGTTATAGATATGAATGTTGAAGACCTGAATACTATTTATTTGGATAGTATTTAAAAAAAGATGAAAAATACTATTCAAATAAATACAACTTACATCGTACAAATCGTTAAATTTACATTTAACAAACTTGCAACTCGTTTATCGATGCTTAAACAACAAACGGTTTCGTGGAACATTCTAATATTCATTCAAAACAGGTTGCATGTCAAGCAACACAAACATTCTCTGAAAACGAATCAGGAACGAAAACATTCCCAGTCTACCAACATAACAAAAATGAAGCCATCAGACCAATTAAATTAGTTTGTACGATAACAGTGTGGCAGGTACACATTAAAAATTCTAATATAAAAACCGTACAGCGATCAAAAGTATACTCGTATAGAGCTCCGTTCATTTATTGAAGATAAACAGACAAACTAGGCCGAGCTAGGGGCGCCATCGTTGTGGGTTGAAAAAGGATAAGAGGGGTCGTTTTATAGAAAGTATTTAATGACTTGGACATAAAACTGCTGGCATGATGATTATAGCATGAAGATTTGCATCAGATATATTTTTGTTAACTTGGTAGTAGTTACATAGTGCATACTTTTTTTTTTTTTTTCTGTGGGAAAATCATCTTGTGACATCCCCCGCCCTTGGGCGGGGCGGGAGATAGCGTCAGACTTTTACTGACTAAAAACCCACTCCTGTTCCTTCGTTGCCTTTCGTACCAGGGCCGAGTCTTCCTTTCAGAATCAGACCCTTGGCCCAGGTAGGCTTCGACCCTGCTAGGCCCCTACAGTTGCTGACATCTCCTTGAGGCGCGCGTGGAACATCACGCGCCGTCGACGACTTGGGCTCGGTCCGGACGGTTACCGGATGGTCGGACGGCGAGCCACCCATTGCTCGCTGTTCGCAAGCCTGCACCTACGATGGCTGGAAATCGGGATCGGAATCCCGGCGGCGATTGGGGCGTGAGGACCGTTGCCTCACGCCCTCGCTCCGGGCCATGGCCTGTACCAAGGCCCGGCGCGAGAGATCGCCGCCGCCGATCGCCCCCACGAGGACACGGCGTTGCTCTGCCCAAGCGGGACACACCTCCACCGTGTGCTCCACCGTGTCCTCCGGGTGGTCCACACAATGGTGACACCCGGGCGTTTCTTCCGCACGAATCCGGTGCAGGAACCTCCCGAACTTATCATGTCCGGTGAGGACCTGCGTCATGCGGAAGGTAAGGACGCCGTGTTGCCTTTCCAGCCACTCCTCAAAGAGGGGACTTACCGCCATAATTATAGCATGCCCAGCACTGGGTTGCAATAATCGCTGTCGCCATTCCGCCATGAGACCCCGCCGGAGTGCATACTTAGAGTCGCATACAAAAGTATAGTACGTTTAAGTTTTTGATTACATTTGAATCATTAAATAATAGGTAGCATTTTTCTTGAATATAACATCTCAAATCTTTATTGCAATCCACAATGTTCGTATCCACATTGAAAATATTAAACAAAGTGACAAAGTGATTGAACTTCTTAACTATTAAAAAAATAAAGGTCCGTTAAATCTCAAAACGACAGTCACAGTACCCAAGGCAAACCCTATTAGAGTCCCCGACAAAATGGTTCAACTTGCGCAGTTTACTTGAACCTTTATTTTGTGAACTATACGATTAAGTACGACTATTTGTCGTACTTAATCGTATAGTTCACAAAATAGTTTTGTTTCTATACATGTATAGAATACACAGTTATACGTTATGTATACTTTGCACTAGACCGACAATTAAATAGAGAATCTTATTTATTGCATAGCATAGCATAGTCGGCCTTATAATGTGGCACTCAGGCCTCCTTTCTAGGAGAGGGAATAGGCCATAATCCACCACGCGGGCCTAGTGCGGGTTGGTGAATGTCACATGTCTTCGAATTTTTGGTTCTAGGACATGCCGGTTTCCTCACGATGTTTTCCTTCACCGTTTTGAGAGCAGTGGTGATGAAATAATTACACAAAGCAATGCGCCTGGCTGGGTTTGAACCCGCGACCTACAACTCGTAAGTCGGGGCCGTTACAAATCGGCCACCACTGCTCGGCTTATTTATTGCAAGTAGAATAAAATTATAATTATTAGGTGTCATAACAGCCAAAAAACGTTCATTGTTGGATATAGGCCTCCCCCAAATATCACCACAGCAAACGGTTCTATGCGTCTCGCATCCCTCGGTTTCCTGGGATCCACACCAGGTCATCGATCCACCTTGTGAGAGGCCTTACAACGCTGTGTCTTCGAGTACGCGGTCGCTACTCCAGAACTTTTCACCCCATCGGTCATTAATTGTTCTGCGAGCAATGTGCCCTGCCCATTACCTCTTAAGTTTGGATTTTTTTCGGGCCACGTCGGTAACCTTGGTTTTCCTGCCGTATAAAGTACATGGGTACAATTAATAGTGTTTTCTTATTTAAATCTTCGAGTATCTAGGAAGTCTATAAAATACCTTCAATGTCGTTGAATTTTTGGCTTTGGGTACACCTTCAAACAAACAAAGATTTCATCACTAAATAGATATTAACCCTGTATACAAATTTAAAAAAAAAAAAAATTGCCACTAATTGTGACTTTATGTTGCTATAAGTGAACAGAAACAGTTTGTCGTGTTTTTCTTATGTATTTACGGGTGTTGCTAAGGACTAGTGAAGGGTTAATACTGGGGATGTTCGAAACTGCACGGATGTTAGATATCTTCGAAATTCTCAGCTTTTCTCTAGTACTACAATATACATGTATAAACCTTCATTATGAATTACTTTGAGTTTATCACATACAGACAGACAGACTCAGAGGGCGATTTTGTTTTATAATGTTAGGATTTTGGCTCTAGTGCTTATAAATCTAATCAAAATAAGTGCTTGTTGCGTAATATCATTATTATTATAAGCCTATTGAGTCCTACTGCGGGTCAAAGGCTCCCATCATTATTCTATTCTTGTTCTTCTTCTTTCCTCTATCCCTACATCTCAAAGAGAGAGTGGAGTCCAATTCCACCCATTTCCACCTAGTTCTGCGGCGTCACCGGTTCTTGTAATATCATTAAAATATTAAACGTCATGATGTATAACTTTGTGTATGTTGTTACTTAGTAACCAGTAAATGGACATGGGTTCGGGGTCTGAAAAGGACTTGTAGTCTGTGGCTGCCACGACATTAACTCCGTTTATGTTGACTGTACATAATGGAGCCCAACAAATACAGAGAGAGTGTATTTGTTGGGCGCCATAATGTACGCTGTGTACAGGTGACTTGATTACTTTCAAGCTGTCAATATTTTTAAATCGTTCGCGAAGTTTCTCTTATTGACTTTAGTTGTTATTAGTTGACACAACTCAAGTACCAGCAAATACTATTTGCTGGTAGGTACTTGAGTTGTGTCAACTTAGATTAGTTTGCTAGTGTTAGCATTGATTCTCGTTTTTAATTAAACTGAGAGTTGGTCGTATATGAGTTCATCAGTACGCAGTCTTTTGTTTTTATTTCAGAGAAAGAATAATTTAAGTTTTGGTTTCAATCTAACAGAAAACCTCTCGGACTGTGATTGTTTACTGAATAAAAACATTATCACAATAATTTTTAATCAGAACTTCAGATTAAAATATAGATCAATTTAAAGCAAAAAAAAACTACAACTACAAAGTACTGTTGGATTTTTTTTTATGGAATCTGTCTATCAGATTGTAAGAAACATATTTCTAGTGAGAAAGAGTTGTAAATAAATTATGCTATAGAAGCAACTTTATTTTGTTAGTTGTTCACATAATTTTCGTATCTTGGTATTATGGGTCACATACTTGCTGTAAATGTGAACACAGTTATTTTTATAACTGTAATTTGAAATTTGTTTATAGCGTCATTTAAGATGCCATATAAAAACTAAAATTCAAAATGCATCACGCTATTATTTATTAAAACTTTATGCAGTAATGAAACACAATACACAGGTGGACTATAAGGTCCACCCTAAGTTTGTATGGTAGAAAATGACTAAAGAAGGTGGTGCAGAGGCGTAACATTGCAGGTGCAACCTAATAGAAGACAAACAGAAAATAAATAAGTACAATAATAATGGTAGTAGAGTTGTCTGCGCGATTATAATATACTTATATACAATGGTTCGAAATTAACTATCGGGCAGTTGCCTTTTCCTTTTTAGGGATTTGTACCTCAAAAGGAAAAAACGAAACCTTTATGGAATCACTTTGTTGTCCGTCTGTGTGTCAGTCGGTCTGTCTGTCTGTCTGCCAAGAACCTTTATCTCGGGAACGCGTGCAGTTATCGAGTTGAAATTAAAACCATATACTAAGGTCTGCAGTTTCTTGAAGCTGTCAAAAAATCAAACTTCTAAGTTAACGAATAAAAAAGTTACGGCCGTTTATGTCGCAAAAAAGTATATTTCAATACTCTCAAAGGAATCATAATTCATAGGGTACTTCCCGTTGACCCAGAATCTTGAAATTTGGCATAAAGCAAGGTCTTATTCGGAAAACCCTTGTAACTCAATTCGGGAATTGAACTGTTTTCATAAGTAAGTTTGTACAGAACCCTCAGTGCGCGAGTCTGACTCGCACTTGCCCAGTTTTTTTTTTATTTGCGAGACTTTACACCCTATTCCACATACCTCTAAATGTTATTTATACAATTATATACCTAGTTGCCGGCTACTTGGGCTTGAATAGTGTGGTAGGTAATTAAACTACTTAAGTAATTACATACGTGTTATTTTATACCTTATATAGACGGATGAGAAGCTCACGTGTAAAATATAAACAGCCACACGTGTCAGCCAATCCCCAAGGCAAAGCAACGATTGGCAAGGGTCAGTCTGTAGGTATGTGGCCATCTTTAAATATTAAAACGAGAAACTGACCGACTGACATACCAACGCACAGCGAAACTACTGGGACTAAAAACATGAAAATTTGCACAAGGCTTGCTTTTATGACGTAGGTTAGCACTAAGAAGGGATTTTTGGAAGTTTATAAATCCTCGTAGCTATACTTATATACCTCGTACTTAGTTGGAAAGGAGTGAGAGAATATTCAAAATAGTTACCATGATCCCGAAATGCAAAGAATAACTCAAGGAACACAGGTGGCTTTAGGTTTTGGTCAGTAAAAGTCTGACATGTCCTCTCCCTCCAACTAGAGCGGGAGATCCATGGGTAGTCCGAAAGGAAACCCCGAGGTCCTAGAATGCAAGGCAAAGAAGAAACAGAGGTGTGGTTTTAGTTAGTAAGACTTCCCACACTCTGCCCTAAACAGGGAGAAGTCATTGGTGATTTCCCACCTTAAAAAACCCAGAGCGGGAGGTATTATTATTATTTATTATTTATATCAGATACATCTATATTAAGTTGGTAGAACTTAAAACTATGTTAGTAACAGTGCTCATTAAAACAAATAGAATAAAATAAAATCAATTCATAAACCTATACATATTATAACTGCCCGATTGCCGCTGCACCAGACCTGCAGCTATGCAAGCGAGTCCAGTGCCCCAGGAAGGGGCAATCCGGCTTATCAGCTATCACCCTCAAAATGCTGTTGGTGCTCCCCCGAATCCTTCGCATCAGGCTTCGTATTATTTGATGATTTTCCATTTCAAAAAATACGTGTAGAATTTAATACTGATCACGGAATTACAGTTAAACAGGAAATCATTTCACATAATAAAAAAATAAAATTCCCAAGTTAAATGAAGCATTTAAGTTTACAGGCACAATCATTGAAATAGGCACACTAGACCCTGAAATTGTAGTTCTAACCCGTTACAGAGTGGGGTCGGATTATAAGAGGTAATTGAGTTTTGGCCTCAAGTTGTTTGAATAGGTTATCAAACAGGCGAATGTAACTGTAATTTGTGAACAAAAACTAATTTGCTTTAACTTAGTAGTAATGGGCGTAGATTGTATGAAATTGGAGGAGCGGGACGAGATTTAACAAGCGTGATATCTATGTAAAATTTGATATAAGTCTACTTACAGTTTCTTTTGTCTTTAATTGATATAAACCAGTAAGCAGTAATGCAATCATTGATGGTGAGGCACTCTACTTTATTAAGAGCCTATTCACTCTAGCATTGAAGACACCTTGAATTATAGTTGGACGGGAAGACCGCAGCAGGCAAATTTTTACAGTCCTTCGATGGACGCGGTATAAACGACGAGGCGAAACGCATCAACATCAACAACAAACCTCAACATTATCATCTTCGCTACATGCAATCTTTTTTCATCCATCTTTTTCACAGCCCAACATTCTGATCCACACAGTATGACAGGTCTTATCACGGACTTGTAAATTTTACCCTTCAACTTGAGGGGCATCCGTGGGTCACAAGTTGTTCCCGTGACCAGTCGCCATTTCATCCATCCTGCGTTGATCCGATGTGTTACATCTCGGTCTACCTCACCATCCCCTTGGACGTGGCAAGCGGTCGCCTCCTTCTGTGAAGCAGTAATGCTAGCAAAGGAGGCGGCCGATCGCGTGAGGCAACGGTCCTCACGCCCTTACCGCCGCCGGGTTTCCGATCCCGATTTCCGGCCACCGTAGGCGCGGGCTTGCGGACGGCGAGCAATGGGTGGCTCGTCCGGTAATCGTCCGGACCGAGCCCAAGTCGTCGACGGCGCGTATTGTTCCACGCGCGCCTCAGGGAGATGTCAGCAAATCGTAGGGGCCCAGCAGGGTCGAAGCCTACTGGGGCCATGGGTAGTGTGAAAACGAAACCCGGGGCCCTGGGACGAAGGCAACGAAGGAACAGGAGTGGGTTTTTAGTCAGTAAAAGTCTGACACTATCTCTCGCTCCGCCCAAGAGCGCGATTTGTCATTAGATGATTTTCCAACCGAAAAAAAAAAAAAACATCTCCTTGGACAAGCGCGCGACCTGAGGTACCGAAATTACAACGTACAGCGACTAAACTTACAAATAAAAAGTTAAAAAACTATTATAAAGTTAAAATTATGTTTAGTGCAAAAAAATACATATAATTTAACACTTTGGAAACGATTTGATCAAAAATATTTAGTAACGAATACAAAACAAAATTGTAACCTACAATAAATGTTAACTGTTACTGTAATGTACCGAATATAAATTTGAAAATCCATTTACAGGAAAAAACCGGTAACTGGTTTTAATGCATAAAAAGTTAACAGAAATCCTGACCCGGAAATTCGGCAAAAAGTAATCTAAATTAAACGAAATATCTCCCCTCCCGTAGCTTAATAATTTGATAAAATGGCAGCAAAGCTATCCTAACAAATTCAAAAACGAATGGTGTAATGCAAGAGTCAACACAATTTTAAATCCCGTGGGGATTAATCCTGTAAACATTTTATTCATCCAATCAAACATATCGGCTCGATTTGTTCGTAATTTGTTTCGATACAGTTTGGTTTGTTTAATTTTGCGTACTTTTTGATGAAATTTGCGCCCGTTTTCCCTAAAGGTGCAGGGAGAATTCACTATTCATTTGAGTGCCTTTGAAAGTTGAGCCTTTATGGTTTTAAACAGTTTAATGCTATTGTAGGTTGGTTGCCATTGCAACAAAATGCAATATCCATCCACACTAATATTATAAATGTGAATTTAACTCAGTCTGTATGTCTGTCTATCTGTTACACTTTCACGCTTAATCTACTGAACCGATTTTAATGAACTTTGGTATGGAGCAAGTATGAAGTCCAAGGATGGACATAGGCTACTTTGTATCCGTCTTTGACTTCGACGCAATAAACAACATTCACGTGAGCAAAGCTACTGGCAGAAGCTAGTTATTCTATAAATAATGAACTCTATTTATAGAATATTAGAAAAGATTTTCCAGAATTCTCTCCCCAACACAATGAAGCGAAGGTCCAAAGTTGGGGCGGGCTATTATTATAAATACTTTATTATCACAAAGAAATATACATTAAGATACACTCAATAACAAGATGCTAACTACGCTGCAGTTTTTTATATACAGATAACCCTGCCTTTTAAACTAGGATAACCTGTATCTTAATATACAGTGTTTAGCTTTGATACTTAGAA
Organism: Mythimna impura; assembly: GCA_905147345.3. Taxonomy (NCBI): domain Eukaryota; kingdom Metazoa; phylum Arthropoda; class Insecta; order Lepidoptera; family Noctuidae; genus Mythimna; species Mythimna impura. The sequence continues at coordinate 8,203,299 of LR990347.1, read as the reverse complement.
ATAGAAATTACATAACTGCGAACTATGTTAACCTATTGAGTGCAATTATAACCAATAATTTACTTTATATTATTAGCAAGTTTCTGCTGGCAGCTACGCCCGCGTAAAAGTATGTTTCTCCATACAAACTTTGGACCCCCGTTTCTTCTCCTTCTGAGGTGAATTTTGGAAAATCCTCTCTTAGTGCTCGCCTATGTCGTAGAAGGAAATGTCTGCAAAATTTTACGCTCTTAGCAGCCCCATTAGTTTCAGCTGTGATTCGATATGTCAGTCAGTCAGTTTCACTTTATATATATATATATATATATCTGAAATCTGAATCTAGATTTTGAGATTTATTTATTGTGTTAATAATTCGTAAATTTATGCGAATTTTGTGCTTAGTTTCTCACGCCACATTTAAAAGGTGAGAGGCGCTTTTAACGCTGTGTTTTGTAACTGTAATTCCGTGTAGTGAAATACCGTGCCAGAGTCTGTTTCCTGATTGCTACAACAGGGTTTGCGTACTTTATCGTCGACCATATTAACGCTTACCAATTTTCACTTTATATCTATATCTGAATCTTTATATATATGTATAGATTTATATATTTTAGTATGTAATAGTTATATCTTGCCAAATAATTGTTTAACGTCTTTTGTTCCAAGTTCAATCCCATTTTATATCCAGGCAACCTTTCTCCATTCAAGTTTGCCTGTAAGAGATAACGAAATTAGATAAGGCCACCAATTGTATATTTTTAGTATATATGTAGCTCCCACTATGTTATTTATTATCTTGATGTACAAAAAAAGTATATAAAAAAAAATCAATCAATCAGCCTAGCTTTTTCAACTATGATATTGTTGCAACGGTACCAGTATTGTGGAAAAGGTAGTATATATGTGTTTCTGTCTAATATTAAGAGCATTCATCCGTTAAAACCACGCAGAAGCCAAAATCAATGATTTCCGACGGAAAATATAACAATAATGTGCACTAAAATACAATTAATTATTTAGTATCACTGTAGAATAGAAAGACTAAAAATCTGAAAGACCTCGGCAGGTACAAAGCGCTGACGCGATTTCGCGTCTATTATATAGTGATATTAAATAATTAATTGTAGTGTAAACAAATGAGTTATTAAAAAAATTATTGTACCATGTCATAGATCGTAAATGCGTTCAATTAATAAATCTAAAAAAAAAACAAAAATGCCTCATATATTATCCTAAACTAACACGTTTAATATCTCCAAAAACGGCTAAAAATGACAGTTTTAAGATTACTTTTCTTGAATGAAAACTTACAGCAATCGTGTTTTTTTTTGCGCCATGTACTAGTCAATGTTATCATTTTTTTTTTTTTAAGTAAAATGTTGTAAGTTTACCATACACGGTTTAATTACTATCTCGCATCTGCGTAGACCGCCGACCGCTAGTTTTAAAAACGGCTTGGATAAGAACTGTTCTAATGGGAAAACTATACGATCATTTGAAAATGTTTTTGGACCATACACTAGATTATGAAATTCCCAATAATATGACGTCAATATCTTATCTAGAAATTAAACACATTATTGTTATATTGTCCGTCAGAAATCATTGATTTTGGCTTCTGCGTAGTTTTAACGGATGAATGCTCTTAAGATCTTCATGTACCTACCATATACTCAGAAATAAACGATTCTATTCTATGGTAACCAATAACAACCATACTGTCCATTAAATCAGGCTACAAGATGATCATATCAAAAGCCATATAATCTAATTGTTGGGGGCAGAGGATGTAAATAATTACACAACACAATGGTCACGCTTGAAAGGCCTCAGCCAATTTATTTAACACGTATAAAAATACAGACTTCACATAACACGTGTAAATATCGAGTCCTTTACGTACATACGCGTGACGCTAACTCACAAATAGTTCACAGTTACTTTACAATACTTCACTGACTCTAATACGTTAGATAACTTAGGAAATCTGGAAATCTAGGGCCGCTCCAGGAGCGTAGGGTGCCAAGACAAACTGTCGCAGTGACGCTTCGAGTCGAACTGCAGAGAGAGAACGTCGTCTTCAACGAAAGTGCAGCTTAAGTACTTTTTCAGCCGGTCGCAAGTCGTGGGAGAGAGTCCCTTTTCCTCTAGTCTATTTCCTAATCCTGTTGAGGCCGGCTGACGTTCACCTCCCGACCCCCCGCATACGGCAAGCACACCATTGGTCATCAATAGTGGCGTGATTTTCTCCATTGTAATCTACCAATAGAAACCCAGATTATTCTTAACGGTTTTTCTGTACTATTTACTTCTAAGAACCGCATTATGTACTTCTAAGAACTCAGTACATAGCCTTATATACTATCCCAGTAGCTGATTGGACAATAGTCTGGCCTCTGATAGGCTTGCTCTCTATTATGTACAGCGCTTATGTACATACATTATGCGTCTGTGAATGACGTAATGTTGATTATATTTAGTGATTCTAAATTACATGCTCGTGTCCGTAACAGCCTCCCCCCGGCGTAGCAACGCGAGCCTAACTTCCATCGGCCAGGACAACGAGCCTTCTAACTGGGCGTCTGAAAACGCCTCCACGCGTCTGTACCTCAGCGCTGCGTATGACACCATCAGGTCCTTGTATGGTGCGCACTATCTTCCCATATGGCCATACATTTCTCGGCGGTCGTGTCGACGTGGCTGGTGATGCGCGCTATGTGGGTGACGATCTCATCACCCCCCTCTCCCTGCGCGATCTCCGTTGGCCAGATGTGTTCTGGTCCGCCCAGGAAGAGGGGACCAGTGAACCATCTACTGTCGCTTTCCAGTTGCGTCATTCCGGACCGAGTTGCGTCATCGGCTGCATTATAAGCCGATGGTATCCAGCGCCATTGTTTTGCTTGTGTGAGTTCACATATCTCCCGAAGTCGGTGCGCGACGTACGGCGTGTACTTTGAAGATTCGTTCCTTATCCAATGTAGGGCGGTCTTGGAGTCACTCCAGTATGTCGTATCTAACGACTCAAAACGATGTTCCCGTTTAACTTGCTCGGTTAACCTCGCACCTACTAGACACGCTTGCAATTCGAGCCGCGGTATACTTTGCGCCTTCATTGGCGCGACCCTCGCTTTTCCTGCGACGAGTGTCACGATCACTCTTCCCTCAGGGGTCACTGACCTCATATATACCGCCGCCGCGTACGCCTGCTCGCTCGCGTCGACGAACGTGTGTAGAGTTCTATTCACTACACCACCTTTAAAATAACATCTCGGGAGTCGTAGGTTCGCTACGTATTTTAAATCACCTAACCATTCTTCAAAAATGCAAGCCTCTTCCGGGGGCAAAGGTTCGTCCCATCCGGTCTGTTTGCGCCACAGGTCTTGTAACATTATCTTAGCCGTTATCGTATACGGACTAAGCATGCCTAGCGGATCAAAAATGGACATTACTGCTGCTAATGTCTCTCGCTTTGTCGGTGCGCGTTCGCGCGCTTTCACCTCGGCGGGCACTCGTGGCATTTCCACGTTGAAGGCGAACTCGTCGGTCGTCGGTAGCCACATAATACCCAACGTCTTCCCGTAGGGATGTGCGTTCGCTCCTAACTCCTTTGGCGAACTGGACTTGTCGCTATCGCTTATCTCGCATAGTAGGTCGGCCTCGTTGGTTTGCCACCCTGCCAACTGAAAACCGGCTCTTGCGTGCACGGCGACCACCTCCCTCATAGCCTCAGCCGCTTGTTCCCGGGTGTCGTAACTGTCCACCCAATCATCCATATAGTGAGCACGCGTGATGGCGTAGTGCGCGTGCGGGCGACTTTCTCGGCAATCGTCCGCGTTCTTATTGCGCACGCTGTGTGCTAGAAAAGGTGAACTCCTAGCACCGAAAATCATGGACGCCATCTCGTACTTGATTGGTGGTCCGGACCGATCGTTGCCACGCCACAGGAACCTCTGCGCTCTTCTATCTTCCGGCCGAATCTTGATTCGAAGGAACATCTCTCGTATGTCCGCGGTGACGGCTATCGACCTTTCACGAAATCTAAATAACACGCCATAGAGAGTATTCAACATGTCGGGCCCGGAGAGTAACTCGTCGTTCAGACATTTCCCTGCAGAGGTTGCTGCCGCGTCGAAGACTAGACGTATCTTCCCAGGTTTATTCGGGTTCGTGACGGCAAAATGTGGTAGGTACCATTCCGGTATGACACTCTCCCTACCTACATTCTCGGCTACTTTGTTCGCGTACCCCTTTTCTATGAGGTTATTGACCTGCGACACATATGCTTTTTTGAAATCAGCTGACTTATCCATTTTCCTTTCAATGGTTTTGAGTCTACGAAAGGCCATATCGTAACTCGGTGGTAGGTGTGGCTCATCACTCCGCCACGGCAATCCTACCTCATGGTGACCGTTGACCAGCCGAGCAGTCCTCGTGAAAATATCCTGCGCCCGTTCGTCTGCCAGCACTGTTCTCGGCTGGTAAACTGTCCCCTGAGCGTCGATCGAGATGTGCGATGTGGTGAGGTCCTTTAACTCTTCGCAATCCTTGGATATTTCCTGTGGGTGCACGTGCAATGCTGTCCCGCTACTCGCCTCGAATTCAGTTACGCGCCGTGGTACCGTTCCGTGTACCACCCATCCTAGCTGCGTAAGTGAAGCGGCTGGCTCGTTCTGCCGTCCCGTGAGCAAAGTTCGCGACACTATCAAATGCCAATTATCGGCGCCTATCAATAGGCGTGGCTTCGCATTCTCGTAACACACGTCACGTGCAGGTATACGTTTCATGTGCTCGCAGCGTAGATAGCTCGCTTTCACGGTCTGACCGGTTATATTTAAACTTTTAACGGTACGCGCGCGTATGTTAAAATACTCTGAGCGTTTTCCCTTGATGTCTATTTCCACGCAACGACTGTCGTTCTCTTGTCGCGTGGCCGTAATCCCGTGGACGCGTAACGCTCGCTTAATTCCTTTTGCGCCCATTTCGTTAGCTATCTCTTCGTCGAGTAGCGTAATAGTGGAGCCCTCGTCCAGTAACGCATGCGTCTCTATTTCCTTGCCGTCCGGCCCCCGCAACGTTACTGGGCACACTTTGAGTAACACCGCGCTTATCTCGCTGCCGGCATGGGCAGATGCGGTGGTCGCCGATTCTTCCCTCACGCTCCTGGTCCCACAGTCGGTGGAGGCGCTAGCCGCGTCCGACGTTCGGTCGGCGGTGTGGAGTAGCCTATGGTGCGATCTACGACATTCCTGCTCTCCGCACTTCCTCGCGGTACACTTGAATCGACGATGTTTACTCGCCAGACATTTGAAACATGCTCCAGTTTCCTTGGCCCATTCCCATCTTTGTTGGACCGTCATGTCACCAAGTTTCTTGCAGCTTGGCGTGGCATGTCCCTCGCCACAGCACAAGCACGTCTTCTTAGCCCTCTCTCTCTCGTCCTCGCCAGGTCGCTCGGCGGCGGCGTACGTTGCGGGTACGCGCGCTTTGTTTCTCCTAATGACCGCTTGTGCTCTGGCGGGAGCTTGCTGACGCGTCGCTTCCTTTGACGTCGTAGTCACGGTCGACGAGTACGCGTATCTTACGGCCCGATCAGCTTCCCTCATTAGGTAGCGCGACAGCGTAACGATCTCTGCTTCCACGCGACTACCATGCTCTTGGGCGTAATCACACCAACGCGCGCGCATGTGTGGGCTGAGCTTCTCTACCACGTGTCTGGACAGCATTGGGTTTTGTAGGTACCCCCTATCATCCAGACACGATAGCACGCTGACGATGTTCTGCAGCTTTATCGCGAACGCGTTGAGTTCAGCGGCCGTCGTACCGAGTCGCGGTAATTTCCTTAAATCGTCGAGCGACTTGTCGATTATAATCTCGGGACGTCCGTAACACTGTTCGAGTGTATGCATTATCACGGCGGGGTCAGCAGCGGTGCAAAGTAGCGCGGACACGGTCTCTCTCGCTTCACCTTTCAGGCTGTTGCGTAGGCGCGCTAAGTTCTCTCCTCGTGAGAATCCATACTCTCGTGTCGAGTCTCGCATTGCTGACTTGAACAGCAACCACTCGTGCGGCGCTCCCGTGAAAATTGGCAACTCTAACGCTTGACGCGGCGGCGGTCGATAACGTGTCATCCTATTTAACGCGTCGGCTAGCTTATCGATATCTCGGGATCGAGATCGAGATTTATATCGCGACCTAGGCGGTGATCGGAACCTAGGTTCGCGGGGCTCCTTATTCTCTACGCGGGGCGGCTCCTCTCTCGGAAAGTACGCGCGTTCTCGCTCCTCATACTGTGGCGTACGCGGCCTCGTAAATTCCTGCCTACCCCGGGCGCGCTCAGCTTCCTCCCCCCGTATGTGAACCGGGGCGGGTGCGCGTATCGCTGACGACGTTTGATCCGGCGGAGTCAGCGATGGTAATCCCTCGTCCCCCGTAGGCTGCGCGCATTGCAGCCAATTATCGATTCGATTATCGGTGTCCGCGACGTCCTGGGCTATATCACTATCTCGATCTGTTTCCTCGCGAATGGTAGCTACATCTATCGCTAATCTCTTCTTAACCAGCTCGGCTTCGAGTTGCAATTCCTGGCGGCGTATCGCGGCGAGGCGCTCCTCAGCATGTAATTCTGCTTGCCTAATGCGCAGTACAGCACTAGCGGTGGATTGGCGCGATCGTACGGATTGGACGGGCGACCTACTATTTATCCTATCAACGGCGGGCGCGGGCGCTGGGATGGCGGTCGCGGCGGCGGTTGACGTTATAGCATCCATCGTAATGTTCTCGGCTGTCGGCGCGTTCGTAGGCACTGTTGCAGGAACTGGTACAGACGCGGGAATCGTAACGCGGGGGTTAGCGCGTGATAATATTGTCGCGCGGGACGACGGTGACGCGGGGGGGTCTTCAAACACTCGGGCTTGCGTATCTTCGTTCTTCTGGCTTCTTGTAGTCGGCATCCTTCCTCCTCGTTTGGCACCCTAGCTCTATCAATGCCCTAGCGGCCCTATCAGACCTACCGGAGGGCCCTATGAGAGGGATATGCTCCGGCAGGGATGGAAAATGTGCAGGAAATGGAAAGGTGGGGACTACCCTGCAGAGAACTACACGCGCTACGAGGTGCTCAGCAACCGGTGGGAACGACCGGTTGCCTCGGCAGTGCCTACAGTCCGGCCCTCGCAACGTGCGCAGCCTTACAGGCGCAGTAGTGCTATTCAACCACGTTTGGTTGGCGACACCGCACAATATGTCGCACCGCCTTGAAACGGCGTTAACTCAGGCACGCACCTTTGACACCGTTAGGTGGCACGTACCTGAGCCGCGGTCCACCCGCTTAAAAGGTTCTTGACGCGACGGCGTAAAGGACCCGTGGATCCCTCTCTGCAGCTCGACACGACGGCTTGACTCGACGGCTTGACACGACGGCTCGACACGACGCTGGCGGCTCGAAGTTCCCGACGTGGCGACAATCCTAAGCACCTACTGGGTCGGACTTGCTGCGTTCCTGTGTTCCTTTTCAATCTTCAGAATAGGTATTCTTCGTAACGTGACTTGCTGCGTTCCTTTTCCCACTTGAAGCGTTCCTTTTCAATCTTGAAAGCTTTCCTCTTCTTTCTTGAAAATAGGTTTCTTCGAAACGCAACTTGCCGCGTTCCTATTCTTACTTGCAGCGTTCCTGTTCGAGCTTGAAGCGTTCCCTTCTTCAATCTTCGACACCCAACTGTATTTCTTCACGTCTCCCCAAAGACGCACAATAAGCCGCTCGATATTCCTTACCAAAGGACCAATATCCGGCTCTCGAAGGACCAAAGTTCCTCTGTTGGGGGCAGAGGATGTAAATAATTACACAACACAATGGTCACGCTTGAAAGGCCTCAGCCAATTTATTTAACACGTATAAAAATACAGACTTCACATAACACGTGTAAATATCGAGTCCTTTACGTACATACGCGTGACGCTAACTCACAAATAGTTCACAGTTACTTTACAATACTTCACTGACTCTAATACGTTAGATAACTTAGGAAATCTGGAAATCTAGGGCCGCTCCAGGAGCGTAGGGTGCCAAGACAAACTGTCGCAGTGACGCTTCGAGTCGAACTGCAGAGAGAGAACGTCGTCTTCAACGAAAGTGCAGCTTAAGTACTTTTTCAGCCGGTCGCAAGTCGTGGGAGAGAGTCCCTTTTCCTCTAGTCTATTTCCTAATCCTGTTGAGGCCGGCTGACGTTCACCTCCCGACCCCCCGCATACGGCAAGCACACCATTGGTCATCAATAGTGGCGTGATTTTCTCCATTGTAATCTACCAATAGAAACCCAGATTATTCTTAACGGTTTTTCTGTACTATTTACTTCTAAGAACCGCATTATGTACTTCTAAGAACTCAGTACATAGCCTTATATACTATCCCAGTAGCTGATTGGACAATAGTCTGGCCTCTGATAGGCTTGCTCTCTATTATGTACAGCGCTTATGTACATACATTATGCGTCTGTGAATGACGTAATGTTGATTATATTTAGTGATTCTAAATTACATGCTCGTGTCCGTAACACTAATAGTATAAAATGGAGTTACTAGGATATCATACAACTCAAGGAGGCTAGATATAGTATACTTGTATATCTATATTAAGTACTATTTACTCAAGTTCTTAGAAATTCTTATCCCAAGTCTAGACGTAAGTAAGAAAAATAGATTGCCTAGCTACCAACTGGAGTAGTTGTAACAGGCCGCCTACTTATTTATTTTTAGATTAACCTGAAGTAGGTACATTACAAATCGCCTCGTTTTAATAAGTAAGTAGCTTTTTAGTTTACAAAGGAACTTACAAGGTAAATTGCTGAACAGGGTCGACTTGTCAGATGACTTTGACATACTTCAAAATGATGTATGCTGTTAAAGATGTGCTTAAAATTTGGGATTGATTTATTTGTGTTAATAATTCGTAAGTTTAGACGATTTTTGTGCTTAGTTTCTAGCGCCACATTTAAAAGGTGAGAAGCGCTTTTAACGCTGTGTTTTGTAACTGTGATTGCGTGAAATTCCCTGCCAGAGCCTGTGTTTCCTGATAGCTACAACAGGGTTTGCGTACTTTATCGTCGGCCATATCATCGCTTACCAATTTTGATGTTAAAAATCATCAAATAACTTCTCCCGCTCTAGGTGGAGCAAGAGCAACTGAAGGAAAACAGATACCACTGTAGCTGTGTTCTTTCAGTTGCGCTTTGCATTCCTTAATTTTTTCGATCAATCCGGCAGCCCTGTTGCTTACTGCTTAGGTGAGATAGAGGTCAAGCGTGAACCTATCAATAATAATAATAAAAAAACCGGGCAATTGCGAGTCAGACTCGCACACTGAGGGTTAATTACAAACTTACCTATGAAAAAAGTTCAATTCCCGAATTGAGTTAAAAAGATTTTTCCGAATTGCAATAAAAATCATTGCACGATTCCAAACAGAAAATAGGCAGTTGAACCAAAACAGAAACCAACTTAATTACCATTTCAAATTATACGAAACTACATGGAACTTTCTTTTCCTATAACATTAAGGAGTACTGCTGTGGAAACTAATTCTTAAATAATAACACAAAAGCAGGTTTACTTGGCAACGACACGATAGTTAAGGGTAGTTTAGAATGTCGTGTGGTTCTCGGCAAAGGCAAATATTAATTTGGTTATAATGTAGGAGTAGAGGTGGTTGGTAACTGTATGTTCTTGCTGCTTGTGGCCTTGGCGTTCACACTGGTGTATGATTTGTTCATCCTACTGTATTGATGGTAGTTTTCCTAATAAAGGTATTTTAATCAGTTATAATTATTTAGCAGGAAAAAAAGTGTCTATTGCGTAACCAGCCTTATAATGTTTCCACTGCTGAGACTCAGGCCTCCTCTCTATGAGAAGTAAAGGGCTCGGTTCGGGTTGATGGATGTCAAATGTCTTCGATATTTTTGGTTCTAAGAATTGCCGACTTCCTCACGATTTTTTTTTCATCTTTTTAGGAGCAGTCCTAATGAAATAAATAACACAAAGTAAAATGCAGGCGCCGGGGTTTCATCCCGTGACGTACGACTTATAAGGTTTTGACCTTATAAGTGTACCGGCTTTGGCCGGTACTACTTGGCCACCACGATTTGTGCCACGCAATGTGCCCTGCCCAATGCCACTTAAGTTTGGCGATTCTTCGGGCTATGTCAGTAACCTTGGTTTACCTGCAAATATCTTCAAGAAAATGAAGGAATATGACATGCTGCTCTGAAAATAAATGGACGGATGGAGGATATAAATATATCTCAGTTATGATGTATTACGTGATATTAATGTGATACATTATCGAGTGACTCATCATTTAGTGAATAGAATAAAACATGGATCCACAAACATATAACCCCAAATAGGTCAGACTTTTGATTTTAATCGTCATTCATCTCATAGACAGTTTGTGTCATACTTAAATATCAATCCTTGGTTTGCCACACAGTGGCAAATGTCATTTCAATCACATCCCCACCTAACCTTTCCATTCCAATCAAAGGTGCGAGATTTGATTGGGGCGAGAACGTGTGAAACTTGCGATAGTGTGTACCAGGCTTAAGTAGGTCGCGGGCAAGGCGGGCTGGTTGCTAGTTCAAAGCTATTTTCTCTCTAACGAGCTATCGACCTTCGTTTGAAAAGAGGTAATTGCGCATTATGAAAATCTACGTATCAGAGTTTAGTATCTAGTTGGAATTTGTCGTGTTATTTACAGTTACGAAGCAAGTGTAAAAGTTTTTATAAAGCTTATTTGTTTATTTATTGGCCCATCTACAATGTTACACTTTATAGCTTTAATGGTACATGCTCATATACAAGCCAAGTATACAATATTAACCGATATATACAGCACGCGTGAATAATGTTAAAACCAAAAAAGGTTTACAATTTTTATTGTTTTTATTGATGTTTCAACACTGCATGTATCTATGTGTGAGCCAAATGAAATATTTTTCTTTCTTTCTTTATTATAGTGCAGATATAACACTCAATATTTACAGCTACATAGTTCTTAAGAGTAGTGGTTAATCATTTTAGGTAAACTGATGTGTAATAAATATTATCTATCAATTATTATTCAGCCTATGTGTGTAAAACCAATTGTATCAACGAATAGACAAAAAGCGGCGAATTATAATATTGGATTAAAACTAGTTTGTGTTATCAACAAAAAGAAAACGAAGATGATTCATTTAACATTCTTTCAGTCTGAATTTAAAAGGAAAAAGTAATTATCAAAGAAGTTGATGTTGGCAGTTTGTGGTAGCGAAAAAGAATATTTTGTAGTTGGGCGCAGCAAAGACAATCTCCACAGATGGGGGTTCTCCGATCTTCAGTGTTTGTGCGGCGTCTCTTCGCAGACCATGTCCTACCTTCGATTCTGCATCATGTGCCCTGTTACCTGTTCACGTAGGGACCTAATGACAGCATCAGCGGACGGCACTGCCGTGGCCGAATACTGGGCCAGGCAAGGAATTTAACTAGTTTTGCGATCGATATGCTAAGAATAAGAAAAAGTGATTTATTTAAGTTTCTTAAGGTTTTATTTTGATTTTGAGGAGTGGCTGGAAAGGCAACACGGCGTCCTTACCTACCGCATGACGCAGGTCCTCACCGGACATGGTAAGTTCGGGAGGTTCCTGCACCGGATTCGTGCGGAAGAAACGCCCGGGTGTCACCATTGTGCGGACCACCCGGAGGACACGGTGGAGCACACGGTGGAGGTTTGTCCCGCTTGGGCAGAGCAACGCCGTGTCCTCGTGGGGGCGATCGGCGGCGGCGATCTCTCGCGCCGGGCCTTGGTACAGGCCATGGTCCGAAGCGAGGAGGAGTGGCAAGCGGTTGCCTCCTTCTGCGAAGCAGTAATGCTAGCAAAGGAGGCGGCCGATCGCGTGAGGCAACGGTCCTCACGCCCCAATCGCCGCCGGGATTCCGATCCCGATTTCCGGCCATCGTAGACGCAGGCTTGCGGACGGCGAGCAATGGGTGGCTCGCCGTCCGACCGTCCGGTAACCGTCCGGACCGAGCCCAAGTCGTCGACGGCGCGTGCTGTTCGACGCGCGCCTCAAGGAGATGTCAGCAACTGTAGGGGCCTAGCAGGGTCGAAGCCTACTGGGGCCAAGGGTCTGATTCTGAAAGCAAGACTCGGCCCTGGTACGAAAGGCAACGAAGGAACTGGAGTGGGTTTTTAGTCAGTAAAAGTCTGACACTATCTCCCGCCCCGCCCAAGGGCGGGGGATGTCATAAGATGATTTTCCCACCGAAAAAAAAAAAAAAAAAAGGTTTTATTTTGATTCATAAAAATACCTTCTTCCATTGTATCAGTCATTTTACGTATAGAAGCCATAATAGCTTTCTTTGAGTAAAATGGCTATAAAATATCTAAAAATAATGTTTCGGAGCTTTTTTATACTACACAAAATCACACTAATATTATAATGGTGAAAGTTTGTGTGCATAATTATTACTTTTTAACGCTCGAACGGCTGAACGGACTTCGATAAAACTCGGTACAATAGTAGACCATGTCCTGAAATAGCACATACGATACTTTTAATTCCAGGAGAATGTTCCCTATTTCTTTTTTTTTTTGTTTATAAAATAAGGGCTTTCCTTAAATTTAGAAAAGGCACACAATTAGAACCCTGGAGTCTGTCTTAGCGTGCCACAACCTGACAATCGGTCAACGCGCTATAAACTGTCAAGGTCCAATTAACTGAATATAGTACTCCTTCAACTTACGCTTTATGTTTCTGTTATTAAATGAGCATGATGTCTACAGGTATCTAGTTTATTAGATTGGGTATTGAGTAAGAAGCTGTACGCCTGCCATAAAAGTTATATTTTTTTATTACATAGGATTACTAGCAGCAGCTAAAGTTCATAAAGCCAAAGCCTGGATGTACAAAACACAATGGCATATCACGTTCAAAATAACACGAACGGAATAGGCCATTTACTCCTTCAAAAACAAAAGAGTAATCTATTTATATAACCCCAAGTCACCAATGCACAACGAGTGTGTTAAAAAGGTACCTACTTCCTAATCTTGCAGACGACTTGAAATAAGGCAAGGCTTTTTCATGCCTGCAAACACAAATTTTTAAGTGCTTCACAAATTATTTACACCTAAGCCAGTAGCGACCTCACCAGTACGTATACGCTTTTGTACTTACAGTCAATAAACTCTGGGGCATGGTAGAAGCGACAGCGGTGCGTTTATGGAGAGTTTTGCTTGTTCCCATATTAACATTGTTTGGGAACCTTAACGTTGGGCCAACTCATCATTCAAAGTCAAATATTTAGTAGAATTGTACAGAGCTCGCTGAGCCGCATCCAAAAATTTATAAAAGTACTATGTTATGAATATATTTAAGGTCTAAAACACTTGGGTTAGGTTAACTTAGGTTAACATAAAAATATCTTATAAAACCTAAACCCCATACTTTTGAGAGATGTCGCCATAGTAAAAAATACTCGATTTGCTAAGATCTTTTGATTGAGATACATTTCAAATCTGTTGGTCGATGTAAGAGTTGGGGGGACGTTTTGATGCATTGTCCTTTCATTATTTATTATAGGTATTTATTATTTACATACAATATGATTGTTAGGACAATGGTGCACTGAATAAGGAAAGAATTGTAGAGATTTTACAAGTTCAGACTATTTTAAGATAGGTATGTTGGAGTTAATAGTGGCAAATATGCAAATCAGTAAACTTAATGATAACCGAGGTGAAATTCACGACCGAGTTGAAGACGAGGCTGTTTTGGAGCCGAGAAACTCCACTTGCCCACGTGTTTCAAACAACTTTTTTCAAAACTGTTGACTCTGAAGTAATATGTAACACTTCAAAAACATAATATACCTATATGTTATTCATGCACCATGATGTGGGGCTGCCCTGCGATCAATGGTGGTTGTTGGGCGACCAGACACCAACACACACACCAACACCAACAGACACAGACACCAACACAGTAAATATAATTTTTAATGGTGCCTGTCCGCCGCACATTTTGGCACTAGTGCAAAACACACTACATTGCGAACATAAAAGCGGTAGAGGTGGGAGCGGATTTTCAAGTGAGTGTGTTGAAAAAGCAGGAGCAGTGGTGGCCGAGTGGCCCCGACTTACGAGTTGTAGGTCGCAGATTCAAATCCAGCCAGGCGCATTACTTTGTGTAATTTATTTCATCACCACTGCTCTCAAAACGGTGAAGGAAAACATCGTGAGGAAACCAGCATGTCCAGAACCAAAAATTCGAAGATATGTGATATTCACCAACCCGCACTGGGCCCGCGTGGTGGATTACGGCTTATTCCCTCTCTCGTGATAGGAGGCCTGAGTCCCAGCAGTGGGAACATTGAAAGGCTGCTTATTATGCTATGTGTTGAAAAAACAATTTCGTTATTTTAATTTCATAACTAACATAAGTCTTAGAAGCCACACTATACATGAACCTTAAAAAAAAATGCAGAGAAAAAAGTAATGTCCTACTCTCTGCACCGAACAACCTAAGACCAAACAAAAAAAATCTTTATAAACCCTCCCCCACCATATTTCTCACGCTTCCGCGCTTCCTCTACGCCTGACCAAAGTTAGCACGAAGTCACGCAGGGTTCCCCCTACCCCCCTTCACCCCCCCGTATTCGTGGGAGGCGATTAACCAAATTGTAGGGAACGGTTAGCACTGCGCCACTCCACCTACATACTTAGTTCTCTTAATAATGGAGGCTCACGCACCTAGAGGATGCAGGTGTATTTTTGTCATGGTTTAATCGAGAGTTTTTGGGAATTAAGGGCAATTAATTGTTTCGAAAGGTAAAGTGACTGTATGTTATTGTAATTCGCTAATTTTTTTTAAAATTGATATGAACTAGTGCTTGACTGCGATTCTACCTGATGGTAAGCAGTGATGCAATCGTTGATGGTGAGGCGCACTAGTTGTCTTTTTTTTTGGAGGTGGGAAATCATCCAATGACTTCTTCCACTCTAGGTGGAACGTGAGGGAGAGAATGTTAGCCTTTTGCTACCTAAAACCACACATGTGTCCTTCAGTTGCTCTTTGCGTTCTCGGTTTACTTGAATTTGTGAAGAACACAGGTGGGTTCTATTTAGTAAAAGTATGAAAACAGTTCAATTCCCGAATTGAGTTACGAAGATTATTCGAATCGCAAAAAAAGTTTTTTTTTTGTGACGTAACTACAAGTTTACAGTTTTCAGATTTTTTCCTATACTTTTGCTATGAGACCTTGCTTCATGCCAAATTTTAGGATTCTAGGTCAACGGGAAGTACCCTATGAATTTTGATTCCCTTGAGAGTGTCGAAATACACATTTTTTGCGACATAAACGGCCATATCTTTTTTTTTTTTGGTAACTCAGAAGTTTGATTTTTTTACAAATTCAAGGTACCGCAGACCTAAGTATATGGTTTTAATTTCAATTCGATACCTTCACGCGTTCCCGAGATAAAGGGTCTGGACAGACAGACAAACGGACAATAAAGTGATCCTACAAGGGTTCCCTTTTTCCATTTGAGGTACAGAACTCTAAAAAGAACTAAAAATGCCCTGAAAAAAATTGTAGTTCATTAATTGCTACGTTATGAATAAATTGGTGACTGACGAGCTTTTTTCCTCAAAACAATATTATTAACTAAATTGTAGGTAACGTACGATGCTGGTAGATTTGTTTTGGGTCAATCAACTTGCTAAGGGAATTGAGGGCAATTAAACGCTGATATGAAGTGACTTAAGACTGACAACCAATTTGTAGGTAACGCAGGATGGAAGTAATTAGCCTTGGCTTATGGAACTTGCAAGGAGATTAGCTCCATTGATGATGAAGGTAAGAGCAATGGTGGCCCAGTAGTAACGGCTTCGACTTATGAGTTGTTAGGTCGTGGGTTTAAACCCAGCCAAGCATTTTTGTCTGGGTTTAAACCCACTACCTACAATTACACAAAGTAATGGCTTTGTGTAATTTATTTCTTCACCACTGCTCTCAAAACGGTGAAGGAAAATATCGAAAGGTTATTTATGGTTTATCTATGGTAATGACAAATATTATATGTTGGAGCGTCAGACGTCGATCGATGGTTTATTATTTATTCTTATAAGCACTATTTTTAAATATAATTGTTTATAATTTACATTACACACATAAATATAAATTCACGAATTTTATCTATCTCTTCATTATTTATTATTTTATTTCGATAGACGATTTAACGTCCGTAAGTGTGTTCGTGACATCACTGCGGGCCCTAACAGATTACCAGCGCTGCGTTATTTTGCGTTGCCTTTTTGGCCTCGCACTGATTATACCTTTCTTTTTTTATTGTGTATCTTTAGTTTATACGATTGTGTGAGTCACGAATAAAAAATTTTTCTTTAAAAAGGAAACCCCTACGTTTGTGAGATGTCCTAGAACTAAAAATTCTAAGACATGTGTCATCCGCCAATCCGCACTGGGCCCGCGTAGCCGATTACGACCCATTCCCTCCAGTCCAGTCCAAGTCTCAGCAGTGGGAACATTAAGGTTGATTATGCTATGCAATGCTTATTCTATGACAAAGAAGGTTCGTAGCTCCCCTACCCAAAAGGAAATACCTATATTGTTCATTGCTATTTAATAAAGAAAATTATGTGAGTACCTTTTTCTCAAAAGCAATTATTGAAATTGAATCTCAATTTGGAGTAAAGTTTTCCTGTTAAATAACATATTAAAATGAAATTGCTTTTATTGTGATTAATCTGTGTAGTACAAAGAAATTGTAAAGAACCTTTTCGTTCCTACACTCTGCCATTTTTCAAGGGGTGAGCGAAAACTTTAGGAAGCCATAATGTACATAGTAATCCGAATTCCTTTCCTTCTATAAAGGAGTACATTATGAGGAAAGAACTTTTTTTTTAGTAAAAATTTTAAATTTATTTTTAAGAATTTTAATATTCGTTGAACATTAACTTATTAGAAGTAAAAGAGTTATTTTTTTTATCATTATGAGTAGAACCGAAATGAGGTTGGCACATAAAACTGGAGATGGGCACGAGAAAAGAAAAGCGTATGCTCAGCTGTGGGCAAAATCGGGACATAACCTTTTTAGGGTTCCGTACCCTAATGGTACCAACGGGGCTCTATTACTAAGCCTCCGCTGTTCGGCCACCCATCCGTCAGTCGGTCTGTCCGTCCGTCAGTCTGTCAGCAGGATGTATGTCATAAACTATAAGAGGTAGAGAATTAAAAATTTCACAGAATGTGTATTTCTATTACCGCTACAATAACAAAATCTATACATCTATACATATAATAAAATATACATATAATAAAACAGTAACGAAAAAAAAACTGTACATTGAGAATTTTCGAGAAAAAATAAGTGGCTTTTGTTAGAAAAACGTAACATATGACAAAAAGTGACTTTTTAGAATTTTTGTCTGTTTGTCTTTTTGTCTGTGTGTATGGTACGGCTTCACGCCAAAACTGCTGGATAGATTGAATTGAAATTCAGCAAAACTGTTCTTTGTAAAGCAAGGAAGGCTTTAGGCTACATATTATCACGCCGTATGTTATGGGAGGTAAGCAATATTGATTTTAAAAGAATTTTGTTCGTAATTGAAAGCACAAAATGACATGTTATTTAGTTAATAAAAATTTAACTCTGGGAACATAATAATCACGCTATTTTTATAAAGGAGCAGGGCAGTAATATTATAAATTGCAAGTTACTACGGGGAATTTAGCGGGGAATTTAAATTTATTAAGTATGTAATTCTTAGTTTTGTTCTTTGCTGCTGTTACCATATTTTTTTTATGCAAAAATAATGTAGTTGTCTGTTAAGTTAGCGACAATGTAGTTTTATTCATAATTTAATTTGGGTAAATAATATGTAGTTTCCGTTTTCTAACTAGATGGCGTTGGCGTCGATTTAGATTGCGCTATGGTTTCGTTCCCAAAAAGTGATGTTATAGGTTCCGATGTGCCGCTCTCATCCTATAGAAACAGGGGTTACCTTTGTTTTCTGTGCTGGTTGATGTGTTTAATTTTCCTGCGAATAATTATTATTTTTCTACTTACTAGCAATTCTTACATACTTATTCGATTACTTTTCATTGATTTGAATATCATTAGTATCGGATTTATGAAGGAATTTTAGCTTTGCCTTTTAGAAAAAGATCAAATCTGTCTCGAAACTCAAGGGTTTCTAAGATGCGCAGGTAAGTTCGATCTCTCGAAACCGACGCAGAGCGTGAACAACGGCTAGGTGCTAACCGTGAGCGTAATGCACTAAGTTTGTCTGCGGAAACTAGCACGCAGCGCCAATTACGACTAGAATTTAAACGAGTCCGCACTACTGCTTCTCGATCTCAGGAAAGTGTGGAACAACGAGAAATGCGTTTAGCTATCAATCGGGATCGTCATTCTTTGTCTCACGCATCCGAAACGGTTACACAGAGGGATCAGAGGTTGAGTCTTCAGAATATCCGCTCTGAGACTGCTCAATCACTTGAGAGCAGTCAGGAGCGTGAGATACGATTGCGCGTGACCGAGAGCGTCATTCTTTATCTCGCGCTTCCGAAACGGATACAGAGAGAGAGAGAGCAGAGATTAAGTCTTCAGCTTTTCCGCACTGAGACTGCTCGGTCAGGAGCAACAGGAACGGAACTGTCAGGAGCACGATACACGCCAAGCAAGCGATCGCGAGCGCCACGCAATATCTCGCGCTTCGGAGACTTACACGCAGAGAGACTTGCACTGCCACATCTCGATCACTTGAGAATCCTGAAGAGCACGAGACGCGCCTTAGTGCAGACCGCTCACAGCATGGTCTAGCTCGGTCTTTGAAGATAGACGAGCAGCGCGAGCAACGCAACGCACTTGCTCGCCAAAGATATCACGACATGCGTGTTGAGGTGTCTGTTCATTCCACGCAAGAACGTGAGCGGATTCAGGAAATTCGGGCAAGTCAGTCAGTTGAATAGCGTGTGGCCCAAATTGATCTATACCGTATTCGTCGCAATCTTCGCAATTCAACCTCAACTGACACTGAGTCTATGGTTTATGATCCAGAAGAGCAACCGTGGAGAAAGGAGCGCGTTTTCCTATAACCCATTTATTCATTACATCGAACACGGAGACATTGGCACCATGCTGAGGGGTGTGCACACTTTCACATGTTCAGCCCCCCTAGCCAAGTCACAAACGATAAACGTAAACTCTCAGTAGTCTTTAATAGATTTTCAACTTTATGTTATTGGATATAAAGTTGAAAATCTATTGAAGATTACATAGTGTTTTCATTCGTTCCGGTCGCTAACGCTCAGTAGTCTTTAATACATTTTCAACTTTATGCTCTTAGGTATAAAGTTGAAAATCTATTGGAGATTACTAAGCGTTCACGTTTATCGTTTGCAACTTGGCTAGGGGGGCAGTAGTGTCAGGCCGTTCAGTACCCACATTAACGTCGAGTCGTGCATAAGCGTATAGTCGATTAAATACATGTATAAATACGTCAAAAAAGGTAGTGACCAGGCAACGTTCGCTTTACAAAGCACTGACGGGGATGAAGTGACCAAGTACCAGTATGGTCGCTACATCAGCACTTCTGAGGCGGTTTGGCCGCCAAACCGCCTCAGAAGTGCTGATGTAGCACTGGGACAACGCAGTTAAGGAGGCCAGCATTAGTGACAGTCCCAGTCGTTTGCGACATCTGTTTGCCGTCATATTGGTGTTCTGCGGTATTGCAAATTCGCTTCTGTTGTGGGAGAAATATCGACATCTTCTGTCCGAAGACTTCCTAAGAGCTCTGAGACGCACTACTGAAGATAATACTGAGGCAACTGATGAGCGCGTACAGTTGCCTTAGTTCACTTCAAGACATGGTGGATTATGGGCTACCGACTCCACAACATTTGGATGTACAAGAGCGTGGAAGCAGAGAGTACAACTCTGAAATAAATTATGATCCAATAGCTATGAGTATCGTCGTCAATGACCATGTCTCTAAGTTTATCTCAGAGCAAAAGAAAATTTTCGACACCATCCTTGAATGCGTTGGGCTCGGCCAAGGTAAAATGTTTTTCTTGGATGCTCCTGGTGGAACAGGGAAAACATTTGTCACCACTGGTATTCTCGCAGAGGTCTCGAATCGTCTCGCGCATCACGTTGTTTTCCCGTTCCCGGGCTCTTAGAATTCGACATCAGACGTTTCAGATCTTCGATTTTGACGACCCCGTTGTCGCTGGCATAAGCAACAAGATCCGCGTACGAAGTCGCGGGCAGAAGCTAATATAAAATAAAAACAAAGTCAAATGGAGCTTCCATACAAGAAACGTTATTTTGTCAGCGTTTTCTGATTTTAATATTGTAGTCCTGCGAGTCCGAGTTGCACTTGGTCAGTTTTTTGCTAAATTAAAATTCTCAATTTAAACGTGGCTGAAATAACTCAAATGGTACAGAATGAATTATAATTAAAGTTATTTATCATTTAAATTGACATAATTATAGAGGCTGAATTTATTGCATGTATTACAGCTGCGTGCCATAAATTATGCTAGAAAGCTAAAATTATGCGGGATTAAATCGCGACAAACAAAAGTTTTCCAACAGTCGTTTGTGGTGAACATAATTGTTATTTGTGCCTTTTATTTATATTTAATTATGCAATTACGAATAATTAGGCAGACTAATGGAAAAGAGTTGCGGGGTAACTTATCATTTGAGATAACTAATTGAAATATGAAAAACTGTGCAGGCGCGAGTCGGACTCGTGCACTAAGTGTTCCGTACAAATTTACCTATGAAAACAGTTTAATTTCCGAATTGAGATATGAAGATTTTTCCGAACCGCAAAAAAGTTTTTTTTTTGTGACGTAATTACAAATTTACAGTTTTCAGATATTTTCCTAAATATACTTGTGCTATGAGACCTTGCTTCATGCCAAATTTCAGGATTCTTGAACAACGGGAAGTACCCTATGAATTTTGATTTCCTTAGGAGTGTCGAAAAATACGTTTTTTGCACGGCCGTATCTTTTTTTTTCGTTAACTTACAACTTCCTTTGATTTTTCACAGCTAAAAGAGACCGAAAACTTGAGTATAAGGGTTTTAATTTCAATACGATACCTCCACGCGTTCCCGAGATAAAGGGTCTTGACAGACAGACAGACAGACGGACAACAAAGTGATCCTTTAGGGGTTCCGATTTTTCCTTTTGAGGTACGGAACCGTAAAAACGAGAAAAGTTGGTTGATTTAAAGGTTGGACGCTACTAGAGAGGTTTTTGAATTGGATATTATGGGCTACCCTATTTTAATGGCGATTTTTTAATTAAAAAGGTTAAAGTAATATTTGACAAATATCTACTTAACTTCATATTATGCTTAGTTTAGAAATTGGGGATGATGATGTTGACCAAGAAAACGTTGGTCTTTTTTGTAAAGAAAACAAAACAAAACAAAAGAAATCCAAGACCCAAAAAAAAGACCATAATTACTAATTGGAAGATGTTACATTACGTTTCTTAAAATTTGGTTATTATTATTATATTTTCATATCTAGCCTATCAATTGTCGACTCTATCGACCATCTACGAGCAATGTGCTCTGCCTACTGCCACCTAAATTTGATTACATTTCAACTTTTGTGCTATGTATTGTTCGCATTTTATCAAAAAAAAATGTTCAGATCTTCATAATAGGGAATATGCATTACAACATATTTGTTATCAAACCAATGTATCACTAAGTATGACATCCCGCGCTCTTGGGCGGAGCGAGAGATAGTGTCAGACTTTTACTGACTAAAAACCCACTCCTGTTCCTTCGTTGCCTTTCGTATCAGGGCCGAGTTTTCCTTTCAGAATCAGACCCTTGGCCCCAGTAGGCTTCGACCCTGCTGGGCCCCTACAGTTGCTGACATCTCCTTGAGGCGCGCGTGGAACAGTACACGCCGTCGACAACTTGGTTCCCACTGCTGGAAGGCAGGCCTCGTCTTTAAGAGAGGGAATGAACCTTAGTCCATCACGCGGGCCCAGTGCGGGCTGGTGAATGTCACATATCTTCGAATTTTTGGTTCTAGGGCATGCCGGTTTCCTTACGATGTTTTCCTTCAACATTTTGAGAGCAGTGGTGATTAAATTATTTACACAAAGTAATGCGCCTGGCTGGGTCTGAACTCGCGACCTACAACTCGTAAATAGAGAGTGGTAACAGCCCTGCTGTTTAAAAAAACAGCCCTAACAGCCCTGCTGTTACCACTCGGTCACTACCACTGCGCGGTTTATCACTAAATATACATAAATAGAATGTTAACAGTGAAAACAATATTAAAATTGTTAGAAAAGCAAACGAGATAATTATAACAATTTTAAATAATATTGTATCTCTCATCAAAACGCCGCCATTTACCAAGGTGGCCGTATGAGCGTGATGAACTTTGACGTCAAAGTGCACGTTAGACTTTTTTTCTTGTTAAAGACTTTGAGGTTTTATAACTTCGTTGTTGATGAAGGCATTTTATATATTCTTTCATATTTGTTTTGTTAGTGCCAAAAATTATTTAATTAAGCCAATAATAAAACAGCAATAGCAGAATCGTCTCAAAACTTCTTTCATTACTTTCTATTAATATATATGTATATTATCTATATATATAAAAGGAGAAACTGACTGACTGACATATCAACGCACAGCCGAAACCGCTGGGGCTAGAAGCTTGAAATTTTGCATATAGATTAATTATATGTCGTAAGTGAGCACTAAGAAGGGATTTTTTGAAATTCATCCTCTAAGGGGGTAAAAAGGGGGGATTTCATAAGTGTGCAATTTTTTTTTCCGTGGGCCAATTGACTCCAAACTTTGTACAAATATTAACCTAAATTAGTTTTAAAGTTTTAGATATTTATTTTTTCAGTACTATCCTCAGTGCAAGATTTAGGGGGTGTTAAAGTTTGTATGGGAGAGTCTTATTCCTTGGGTTAATAAACTTGAAACTTGGCACGAATACATGTTTAAATAAATAATGAAGATTCCCATTATTCGTTTTTCAAAACTACCCTCAAATTACGGTTTAGGTCGTGTTCAAGATTTTTTGAAGTCTTACTGCGCGGCGTAATTTACTCGCAACTCGGTATTAGAAATTAGAAAAACAAGCCCCAATAGAGCAAATAGCGATTATTTATTTCTCAAAAATAGTTCAACAACAACAAAAAAATTCAAGTACATTCATGTATGTTGGAGGAATGGATTCCTCCATGTTAGTATGAAATATCTTATTCTTTTTTAAATGTGCTAATAGATTTTCCTAGCAACGCAACCATGTGATAACCTAATCCTATAATAACGTATCAATTATGTTATTTATATACGTACAACGACATCTACTGACCCAAATTGGTACAAACGAAAACATAAAATTAATTACAAAACAAGTTGATATGTCATAGTTAGCGCCTTCTTCGATAGAAATTATTATGCTAATTTAATGTTTTAAAAGTCTAAAAGCTTTGATTGATTAGTTCAGTAATACTTAAGGACACCATCGGTAGGCAAGATGTTGATGCTCATTAGTTGGGTCAAATAGTGGTATTACCGTCCCCCTTCACCAGTGGGCCGAGATACATGCACGAGCACACTCAGTACGCCATGACTTATGTACGTCATTATGGTCGCGCAGACTTATTTTTCACCTTCACGTGCAACCCTCGGTGGAAAGAAATTAAAGATTTTTTTTTTCCAGGCTGAAAACCTCACGATCGCCACGATTTCATCGCACAAATATTTCACATCTAAGTAAAAAAAAAAATGTTGGGCTTTAAAACTAAAGGAAAAATATTTGGTGAAGTTCCGTGATACTGGGTCTTTTTAGCCATACCAGAATACTACTGTGTACACAGTAGAAAATTTACGTACATGTAAATTTTCTACTGTGTACACAGTAGAATACCAACATTTTCCAGACTTCGGCACATTCATATTCTGGTATGGCTAAAAAGACACATTCCTTCTGACATTACTGACAATTTTATTTGTGCCGAAATACCTGATCCCATCTAGATCCAAAGCTCTATGAGATGGTGTCTAATATGATACATGTCCCCTGTGGAAATTTCAACGCCAACTCGCCATGCATGAGAGACCAGCTGTGCACTAAACGCTATCCTCGAACAATGCTTATAAAAAATGGCGGATATTCAAACTGCAGGAGACATCCTTCAGATAATGGCGGATTTACTGTGACCATAAATGGAGTAGAGCTTGATAATCGTTGGTAATCCAGTTCTTTTAAGAATATTTAATACTCATATCAATGTGGAATACTGCAACTCGGTAAAATCGATTAAATATTTTTGTAAATATGTGAATAAAGGGTCTGAACAAGGTACTCTTTCTTTAAACAATTTAAAAGATGAAGTCAAAACGTATGAAAGTGGAAAGTATATCAGTAGTTCAGAGGTAGTGTGGTGAATTTTCGGGTTTTATATTCATGAGAATTTTCCCACGGTGTTTCATCTTGCTGTGCACTTAGAAAAATGGTCAGAGTATTTTTTAATCAAGAAAACTTAGCTAATAAAGGTTTCCTGTCCATCAAAAACGACTCTCACGTCTTTTTTTTAACCGACTTCAAAAAAAAGGAGGAGGTTATCAATTCGGTTGTATTTTTTTTTTTTTATCATCATTTTTTTTTTTTTTTTTTTTTTTTATGTTTGTTACCTCAGAACTCCGTCGTTTATGGACCGACTAGCGCTTTGCCCGCGACTACGTCCGCGCGCATCGCCGTTTTAAGGGTTTGGCCCTGTGATTTGTTTATTATCATTGCAAAGCAAACTTTCAAAGGAAATTGTAGTCTTTTGAATTCGAAAGGAAGATCGTTCGGGATTAATGGAATACGCGGTATGAACTCTGTTTCTCCCTAGGCAGACCCGGCTAAAATAACAACCTTAACCATACTGCGGTGCAATGCTTTTACTTGTATCCTGATACTGTTACATAACTTCGGAGGCTTCAAGTTCCTAAGCAACATCACGGGTGTGCCCACATGCAGTGCACGTTTATGGTATGGAAGGCCGACTGGATTAATAGTATTCAGAAACTCAACCGGATAGTGGACTGCTTCGTCTGCATTTACCACAGTGTCTATAGAATTAAACACTATTTCTTCAGGTTCAATTGATGTCAGCAAAATATCGCTGATAACTGCTGCTTGGTCGTTGTTAGGCGTCAATATAGCTCTTTCTCTTAGCCATTCTAATGGTTTGTCCTTTATTTGAGCCACACCTGAATAATTTCTTCCTATCTTTACTTCGACTGTACTTACTACCGTACATAATTTTTCTGGTATGACCATAACCCCATCTAATTGTTGGTACTTGCCGTTACCTAATTGAAGGAAAAAGTCTGAAAATTCACCTGCAGAGACGTCCCCTCTGAGATGTACTCTCATGTTTTTGGTAAATTTAAGGATTTTTTACTTTTTTAAGGTGTTGGATGCGAGATGCACAGGACTGTTCGTTATGGCGACATTTGGGGGAGGCCAATGTTCTACAGTGGACGTCCTTCGGCTGAAATGATGATCATGATGAAGGATTTTAGTACAGTATCTTTTAATATAACCTTTATTTCATTCACTCGTGTCCCTTTTGGTACAACTGGTAACCTTTGCTGAAAATCTCTTGCCAGCAATACTGTGAAACCACTCATTAAGTTATCATTGCTTCTTATGTCCTGTTATCCTGTAGAGTTCTGTTTAATGCTTCAATAGCTCTTTTGTTTGCCATTGTGCTTTCATCCCAGACTATTATTTTTGCTTTACGTAGCAAATGGTTCAGATTACTATGCCTGAAAATGTTGCACATTGGCGTCTAATCATTGGCGCAAAATCTGATCTATAAAATGATATAGTTCGTTATTTACCTGTCTCTCCATGTGTCGTTTAAAATCTTCTGAAAGATATTTTTTGAATTCATCCCACAGGCTGAATGGATTCGCTAGTTGACAAAAAACTAACATTATAATGAAAAGCTCTCTCACCATGAACGGCTATTGATACATGGCTCTCCTAAGACTGTACGTCAGTGTTGATCATCTTCAAGTAACCCTAAAGCCTTGCATGCTGATTTGAAAGTCGTATGTTCTACACAATTTACAGTTCTCAATGCTAAAAATGATTCTGGACCTCGAACTTCATAAAAAAGTAAACGAAGGTGGTAAAACTCTGTATTATTTGGATATACCGTATATTCCCTGCCTAAAGTGTTGTCTTTTTTCTTTTTTAATGTGTGGCCAACCATCTACATCTACTCGTCTTTTCCTCCTTTCGAACCGATTACTGTTTTACTGCACAGATTTCACAATACAGGAAGGTCTTTGCAAAGTCATCTACTTGACATAGTTAAAAAAAACTTATTAGAAAAAAGAA
The DNA here is from genome assembly GCA_905147345.3 of Mythimna impura. NCBI lineage: Eukaryota > Metazoa > Arthropoda > Insecta > Lepidoptera > Noctuidae > Mythimna > Mythimna impura. Next base: position 8,176,861 of record LR990347.1, on the reverse strand, counting down.
AATAACCGACTTCACTAAAAAAAAACACTAAAAGGATCAAAATAACTTTAATTTGTGAAGTCGGTGTTTCTCGGTATTGTTTGTTTGTTATTTAACACCGACTTCCGAAATTAAAGTTATTTTGATCCTTTTAGTGTTTTTTTTTAGTGAAGTCGGTTATTTTTTTTTTTCTAAAAAGTTTTTATTTCACACTTTTTAGTTGCGATACACTTATAAACAGAGTACCTATTTCTCATGACAATTCCAATTAACCCAAATACTGCTAGGTTACATTGTTTTATTATAAAGTTCCTGTGTCTACCTTCCTCCTTCCGGCTCCATCATCAGATCAGTTCGATAGTACCTTATAGCCAAAGAGCATCTCACGACAATTCTAATAAGTCCAAACACGGCTAGGTTACATTGATTAATTACGGAGTTCCAGTGCCTACCTTCCGGCTCCATCATCATCATCAGATCACTTCGATGATACCATTTTCAACGTAACTATTCAGAATCATTCATTTATTTGTATTGTCATAGTCGCTTAACTATGTATATCTTCATTGTGATATCTATTTGTGTATGAAGTTCCGTTGACCATTTCTGGTCTTCTTCATCAGTTCCACTTCATCAAATGTTACTTTTTGACTGTAAATGCTTAAGTTCTTGATAAAAATACTAAAATTACCATAGGGTTGCCTATAATTTTTGAGGAGTTCCCTCGATTCCTCATGGATTCCATCATCAGAACTGGATTTCGAAAAAAAATGGGACCAATCTGGAAGCATATCCTATAAAGGGAAAAAAAAAATTTGCAAATCGGTCCATAAACGACGGAGTTCTGAGGTAACAAACATAAAAAAAAAAAAAAAAAAAAAAAATGATGATAAAAAAAAAAAAAAACAACCGAATTGATAACCTCCTCCTTTTTTTTGAAGTCGGTTAAAAAAAAGACGTGAGAGTCGTTTTTGATGGACAGGAAACCTTTATTAGCTAAGTTTTCTTGATTAAAAAATACTCTGACCATTTTTCTAAGTGCACAGCAAGATGAAACACCGTGGGAAAATTCTCATGAATATAAAACCCGAAAATTCACCACACTACCTCTGAACTACTGATATACTTTCCACTTTCATACGTTTTGACTTCATCTTTTAAATTGTTTAAAGAAAGAGTACCTTGTTCAGACCCTTTATTCACATATTTACAAAAATATTTAATCGATTTTACCGAGTTGCAGTATTCCACATTGATATGAGTATTAAATATTCTTAAAAGAACTGGATTACCAACGATTATCAAGCTCTACTCCATTTATGGTCACAGTAAATCCGCCATTATCTGAAGGATGTCTCCTGCAGTTTGAATATCCGCCATTTTTTATAAGCATTGTTCGAGGATAGCGTTTAGTGCACAGCTGGTCTCTCATGCATGGCGAGTTGGCGTTGAAATTTCCACAGGGGACATGTATCATATTAGACACCATCTCATAGAGCTTTGGATCTAGATGGGATCAGGTATTTCGGCACAAATAAAATTGTCAGTAATGTCAGAAGGAATGTGTCTTTTTAGCCATACCAGAATATGAATGTGCCGAAGTCTGGAAAATGTTGGTATTCTACTGTGTACACAGTAGAAAATTTACATGTACGTAAATTTTCTACTGTGTACACAGTAGTATTCTGGTATGGCTAAAAAGACCCAGTATCACGGAACTTCACCAAATATTTTTCCTTTAGTTTTAAAGCCCAACATTTTTTTTTTTACTTAGATGTGAAATATTTGTGCGATGAAATCGTGGCGATCGTGAGGTTTTCAGCCTGGAAAAAAAAAATCTTTAATTTCTTTCCACCGAGGGTTGCACGTGAAGGTGAAAAATAAGTCTGCGCGACCATAATGACGTACATAAGTCATGGCGTACTGAGTGTGCTCGTGCATGTATCTCGGCCCACTGGTGAAGGGGGACGGTAATACCACTATTTGACCCAACTAATGAGCATCAACATCTTGCCTACCGATGGTGTCCTTAAGTATTACTGAACTAATCAATCAAAGCTTTTAGACTTTTAAAACATTAAATTAGCATAATAATTTCTATCGAAGAAGGCGCTAACTATGACATATCAACTTGTTTTGTAATTAATTTTATGTTTTCGTTTGTACCAATTTGGGTCAGTAGATGTCGTTGTACGTATATAAATAACATAATTGATACGTTATTATAGGATTAGGTTATCACATGGTTGCGTTGCTAGGAAAATCTATTAGCACATTTAAAAAAGAATAAGATATTTCATACTAACATGGAGGAATCCATTCCTCCAACATACATGAATGTACTTGAATTTTTTTGTTGTTGTTGAACTATTTTTGAGAAATAAATAATCGCTATTTGCTCTATTGGGGCTTGTTTTTCTAATTTCTAATACCGAGTTGCGAGTAAATTACGCCGCGCAGTAAGACTTCAAAAAATCTTGAACACGACCTAAACCGTAATTTGAGGGTAGTTTTGAAAAACGAATAATGGGAATCTTCATTATTTATTTAAACATGTATTCGTGCCAAGTTTCAAGTTTATTAACCCAAGGAATAAGACTCTCCCATACAAACTTTAACACCCCCTAAATCTTGCACTGAGGATAGTACTGAAAAAATAAATATCTAAAACTTTAAAACTAATTTAGGTTAATATTTGTACAAAGTTTGGAGTCAATTGGCCCACGGAAAAAAAAATTGCACACTTATGAAATCCCCCCTTTTTACCCCCTTAGAGGATGAATTTCAAAAAATCCCTTCTTAGTGCTCACTTACGACATATAATTAATCTATATGCAAAATTTCAAGCTTCTAGCCCCAGCGGTTTCGGCTGTGCGTTGATATGTCAGTCAGTCAGTTTCTCCTTTTATATATATAGATTTGCAAATTTTTTTTTTCCCTTTATAGGATATGCTTCCAGATTGGTCCCATTTTTTTTCGAAATCCAGTTCTGATGATGGAATCCATGAGGAATCGAGGGAACTCCTCAAAAATTATAGGCAACCCTATGGTAATTTTAGTATTTTTATCAAGAACTTAAGCATTTACAGTCAAAAAGTAACATTTGATGAAGTGGAACTGATGAAGAAGACCAGAAATGGTCAACGGAACTTCATACACAAATAGATATCACAATGAAGATATACATAGTTAAGCGACTATGACAATACAAATAAATGAATGATTCTGAATAGTTACGTTGAAAATGGTATCATCGAAGTGATCTGATGATGATGATGGAGCCGGAAGGTAGGCACTGGAACTCCGTAATTAATCAATGTAACCTAGCCGTGTTTGGACTTATTAGAATTGTCGTGAGATGCTCTTTGGCTATAAGGTACTATCGAACTGATCTGATGATGGAGCCGGAAGGAGGAAGGTAGACACAGGAACTTTATAATAAAACAATGTAACCTAGCAGTATTTGGGTTAATTGGAATTGTCATGAGAAATAGGTACTCTGTTTATAAGTGTATCGCAACTAAAAAGTGTGAAATAAAAACTTTTTAGAAAAAAAAAAATAACCGACTTCACTAAAAAAAAACACTAAAAGGATCAAAATAACTTTAATTTCGGAAGTCGGTGTTAAATAACAAACAAACAATACCGAGAAACACCGACTTCACAAATTAAAGTTATTTTGATCCTTTTAGTGTTTTTTTTTAGTGAAGTCGGTTATTTTCTTTTTTCTAATAAGTTTTTTTTAACTATGTCAAGTAGATGACTTTGCAAAGACCTTCCTGTATTGTGAAATCTGTGCAGTAAAACAGTAATCGGTTCGAAAGGAGGAAAAGACGAGTAGATGTAGATGGTTGGCCACACATTAAAAAAGAAAAAAGACAACACTTTAGGCAGGGAATATACGGTATATCCAAATAATACAGAGTTTTACCACCTTCGTTTACTTTTTTATGAAGTTCGAGGTCCAGAATCATTTTTAGCATTGAGAACTGTAAATTGTGTAGAACATACGACTTTCAAATCAGCATGCAAGGCTTTAGGGTTACTTGAAGATGATCAACACTGACGTACAGTCTTAGGAGAGCCATGTATCAATAGCCGTTCATGGTGAGAGAGCTTTTCATTATAATGTTAGTTTTTTGTCAACTAGCGAATCCATTCAGCCTGTGGGATGAATTCAAAAAATATCTTTCAGAAGATTTTAAACGACACATGGAGAGACAGGTAAATAACGAACTATATCATTTTATAGATCAGATTTTGCGCCAATGATTAGACGCCAATGTGCAACATTTTCAGGCATAGTAATCTGAACCATTTGCTACGTAAAGCAAAAATAATAGTCTGGGATGAAAGCACAATGGCAAACAAAAGAGCTATTGAAGCATTAAACAGAACTCTACAGGATAACAGGACATAAGAAGCAATGATAACTTAATGAGTGGTTTCACAGTATTGCTGGCAAGAGATTTTCAGCAAAGGTTACCAGTTGTACCAAAAGGGACACGAGTGAATGAAATAAAGGTTATATTAAAAGATACTGTACTAAAATCCTTCATCATGATCATCATTTCAGCCGAAGGACGTCCACTGTAGAACATTGGCCTCCCCCAAATGTCGCCATAACGAACAGTCCTGTGCATCTCGCATCCAACACCTTAAAAAAGTAAAAAATCCTTAAATTTACCAAAAACATGAGAGTACATCTCAGAGGGGACGTCTCTGCAGGTGAATTTTCAGACTTTTTCCTTCAATTAGGTAACGGCAAGTACCAACAATTAGATGGGGTTATGGTCATACCAGAAAAATTATGTACGGTAGTAAGTACAGTCGAAGTAAAGATAGGAAGAAATTATTCAGGTGTGGCTCAAATAAAGGACAAACCATTAGAATGGCTAAGAGAAAGAGCTATATTGACGCCTAACAACGACCAAGCAGCAGTTATCAGCGATATTTTGCTGACATCAATTGAACCTGAAGAAATAGTGTTTAATTCTATAGACACTGTGGTAAATGCAGACGAAGCAGTCCACTATCCGGTTGAGTTTCTGAATACTATTAATCCAGTCGGCCTTCCATACCATAAACGTGCACTGCATGTGGGCACACCCGTGATGTTGCTTAGGAACTTGAAGCCTCCGAAGTTATGTAACAGTATCAGGATACAAGTAAAAGCATTGCACCGCAGTATGGTTAAGGTTGTTATTTTAGCCGGGTCTGCCTAGGGAGAAACAGAGTTCATACCGCGTATTCCATTAATCCCGAACGATCTTCCTTTCGAATTCAAAAGACTACAATTTCCTTTGAAAGTTTGCTTTGCAATGATAATAAACAAATCACAGGGCCAAACCCTTAAAACGGCGATGCGCGCGGACGTAGTCGCGGGCAAAGCGCTAGTATTAAATATATATGTATGTGTGCTTTAGCTATATGTATAATTTTTTTACCTAGTTTTATTTTAAAAAAAATCTGTGTATGCACCTACCACATTTTCTCTTCACCACCTTAGGTTGACTGGTAGAGAATACCTAAGGTATTACCTAAGTCCGCCTGTGTACTTTGTATTGCTTAAAGATTAAATAAATAAATAAAATTGCATCCATATTCCCAATTTTAATGTTATGTAAATTACGTAATTACATATTAACATAAAGTATATATAGATTATGTTCATCATAAATTTTAAACACGTTTAATTATTCAGTTAGGTACCTGTTTATTATGTATAGTAGGTATTATAATAGTTCAGAGATTAACTCAGGGATTAAGTATGTTTTTGAATATAAACCAATGTTACATAAAAGCTTTACAGTGATTTGGTTCCATTATTTTACAGTTTAAACTAGTAAATAATGAGAGATCGTAATAGATAAGTAGCCTGTTTAATATCTACCAGATAATATACCATATCGACGGATGTAAAGTAAACAAAGTTTTCTGCCATTTTGCGATTTTATGATAGTTGCAGAAACTTACTAAATATTCATATTTTAAGACATGGAAAATCGTCTTTCAAGTGTCAAAAATGTAGAAATAATTGTTGTTTTTTCAAACAATATTTAAAAAATAAAATTACTAACTACTTATTATTCACTTATTAATACTAATTATCAGAAAATCGCAAAATTGCAGATAACTTTATTTACTTTGCACCCATCGATATGACATAACATTTGTGACAATTACTAGGAAATATTTCCTAATATTGCTATCGTATAAAATTAAAAACTGAATTACGAAACTACTTTTGCAAAATGCCATTGGAATTTAAACTAAAACATCAATTAATAATATATTAGACGGCTACTGTGCTGTGTGTTGTGGGTTTGATTTTCGCACGTAACAAATATTTGTATGCCTTACAAATAGTTTATCCGGGTTTTTTTTTAGGTAGGAAAATCATCTTATGACAAATCTCGCTCTTGGGCGGAGCCCTATAGTGTCAGACTTTTTCTGACTAAAAACTCACTCCTGTTCTTTCGTTGCGTTCGTCCCAGGGCCCCGGATTTCGTTTTCACACTACCCATGGCCCCAGTAGGCTTCGACCCTGCTGGGCCCCTACGATTTGCTGACATCTCCTTGAGGCGCGCGTGGAACAGTACGCCCCATCGACGACTTGGGCTTGGTCCGGACGGCGAGCCACCCATTACTCGCCGATAGTTTATTCGGGTCGGTTAAATTTAAATATTTGAAATCGCATCCACCATACAGGATTAAATACTCGTGTGAGGAAAGGTATTAAAAAAAAAAAAACTGTTAGCTAATTACCAGAATTTTACATGTATCGTTAGATAGAACTACGTTGGTAGAACTACGTTTCTTGGTAAAACTGGTATCAGACTGCCTTATCATTATCATTTCAGCCAAAAGACGTCCTCTGTTGGACATAGGTCTCCCCCAAGTGTCACCACAACAAACGATCTTGTGCGTCTCGCATCCATCTGATTCCCGCGACCATCACCAGGTCATCGGTCCACCTTGAGGGAGGTCTTCCAACGCCACGCCTTCCGGTACGCGGTCGCCACTCTAGAATCTTTCAGCCTGAACGACCAACTATCCTGCGAACGTGTCCTGGATCCTTACCAAGACCTGAAATGAAATGTCAAGCGTGCAAGCGGCGATTCAGGTTGCCTCACTTCTAACAATCATTATCAACTGTCAAATTACAAGATGATCTACAAAGAGTAGGTAAAGCGCTATTAATCTATCTTAAACTATGTCGGATTAGCGACTGATTCACCTATAGCCAATATAAACCCTTTTAGCCTTATTTGCTTACCCAATTACCAGACAAGATTAAAACACCAACTTTGCACTCAAAGAGTAATGATAAAAGCATTTCGTGTTACCATAAAATTATTATTCATGGCTTTCCCGAAATATGTTCATGCGTATAGGAAACAGGCAAAGTTATATTAACTTGAAGAAGTTAGATTAACGTTTATCCGTGTGGTGTGTGATTTATTTTTATTCTGTGCGAATTTATGTTATCTGTGCATACTGTCATGGCGTCTAAGATGGCGGAGCAGTTTTGACAGCTCTGACATTTTACAGATGTTTTCTTGGTTCGAAATTCACTGTATTCAATTATGTACTATATATATACGTAGTTATTCCGCTTTAGGTAGTTTTGTTTGGTTCCCTGTATCTCTAGCTGGCTCCTTCTAAGAAAGAGGTGCCTGTTTCCCATCCTTCCTTACTCCGGATCATGGCCTGAAACAGGGTTGGACGCGAAAGGTGGCCGCTGCCTATTGCCTCCACGAGGACATAGCGGTGCTATGTCCCAGTGGGACAGATTTGGACCGTATGCTCTAGCATGTCCGCCAGACGATCCATACAATGTCGACACCCAAGTGTTTCTTCCGCCTGAATCCAAAATAGTAACCTTCTGACACAGTATAGATATTATATGGAACAGTACGGAAACTACCTACAAATATTCGAAACGCCACATTCACACAAACATACGCATCGACGAGACTCCTAAGCGTTTCTCGCGGTCCTGTCAGTAGCGAATGCCGCTTAGGAGTCTCGTCGATGCGTATGTTTGTGTAAGTGAGCCGTTTCGAACATTTGTAGGTAGTTTCCGTACTGTTCCATATATCTATACTGTGCTTCTGAACTGGCTCGTGAGGATGCTGTGGCGCTTCTCTAGTCAGAGTTGTTTAACAAAAATACAAATACACATATAACTTATAGGCTCTTTATCTTCTTTAATACCAAGTAGGTACACCTTGATATCTACACGAAGCGTTAATAATCAAATACATTATAAAGTCGTTATAATATAGTTGAGCTGTGCGCAAGCATCCGGCAAATTACAAATTAATTTTCGTTCCACTTCGTATCCAGTTCAATGGGAAATGATTAATATTGGAAATTATTACTTACTGAACTAAACTGTTCGTAGTCAAAGTTATATATTATAAGGACAAATAAAATAGGGCTGATCTTACATTTGAGCTATAAACTTACTCAGACTTCTGCTTCAGGGCGATCTTTTAGATCTTTTTTTGTAATAAAAAGCAACCTTTTTTGCAATAAAAGAAAACCTCGTTGTTAAATAAGATCTTTATTTTATTTTTGTAATATAAGAAGCCACTTAGTTTTATTGGAGTTTTGGTAGGTTTATTTAATTTTGTGTTATTTTATTTAAATGACTCGATTAAGTTCATTTATTTGTTAGTGAACTTTTATTTTTATTAATCTTCAAGCATAAAACTAAATTAAGGATCTAGTTCAAAACTTACTAAGAAAAATTGCGAAACTTAAAAGCAATCTAATATATAAAAATATCTTGTTACAGTGTTCGTTATCAAACTCTTCCGAAGCAGCTTGACAGATTTTTATGACTTTTTTTGTATATTTTTGTAGGTCTGAAAATATGTTGTAGGTTATTTTTAACTCTCCGCTCTTTCTTTGATTATTTAAATGGCAGAACAATTTTTGCCAAGATAGCTAATATTGTTATAAAAATATGTGAAAGGTTTTTGGCAAAAACGTTTAACAATTCCTAACTATGTTTATTTAGGTATAAAGTTAGTAAAAAATGAAGACAATATTTACTTATATATTTCAAAAGCTCGACCTTGCTGTTATTACATAGTAACAGCCGCACGAGTAGTTCTTATTTTAAGTTTAAGCAACGTTAGTTGATTGATATCGGCCTATGGATGGGTGGTCATCGTACATCATACCGAGATTGACACAACACACACGACACTTTGACTTTGACTTTGACTTTGATTCCTCCGTGCCTCGGTAAATACGTTAAGCTGTTGATCTCGGCTGTGATTTATAGATTTTTGACAGCCTTTATAGTTAGTCAGAAGCGATCCCCGGCCACCGTAAGCGCGGGCTTGCGGACGAAGAGCAATGGGTGGCTTGTCGTCTCTCATAATTTCATATCAATTTAACATCTAAAATCTCTCCTGTGTCTTTCAGATACCCTTTGCATTCTAAGACCACGGGTTCCCTTTTCAAAAATTCCCTGTGGTACCATCTTGAAGCAGTCCAATAAATTATTATTGGACAATTACCTAGCACAATATTATATAAGCATAATCAGCCTTTCAATGTTGCCACTGCTGGGACTCAGGCCTCCTCTTTAAGAGAGGGAACGGGCCCGCGTGGTGGAACCACGCGGGCCCAGTGCGAGTTGGTGAATGTCTCATGTCTTCGAATTTTTGGTACCAGGACATGCCAGTTTCCTCACGATGTTTTCCTTCACCGTTTTGAGAGCAGTGGTGATGAAATAAATTACACAAAGTTATGCGCCCGGCTGGGTTTGAACCCGCGACCTACAATTCGTAAGTCGGAGCGGTTACCACTCGGCCACCACTGCTCATAATAAATAATAATTGCCTACTACAAACAAATTATTTATTTTAAAACAGATATTTTTCTATTGATGTTTGTTAGCTAGTTTTAATATTGCGTAATTTCGCGTAAATAAACTGTTTTTCTTTCTTTCTTTCACAAAAGAGCAGGAATTCCTAAAACCAACATCTGACGTAAAGGATAATAATTAATTATCAACAATTACAAAGCAACCACTTCCAAAATGTGCTGACAGCTCATTGTTTACCGTCAATGTGTTGAAAAGGCCCCAAAATGAATGAAAACATCCAATTAAAACCGTATACTTAAATGAACAAATTGAGTTCAATTATTTTGAAATTTGTTGACATATTTTGGGTAATTGAAGAAGGTTGCCGTGTAAGGAAGAACGTTTGTGAAAATATTAGGTACGTATTACTGACTCAAAATAATTTTATCTCGTTGTATTTGATGAAATCTTTATTCGCATAAAATTGTTTCCTGCTCTTTATCATCTTGTCTTTTTTTTAGTCCATGATGTTAGTTATGGTTAGTTTTTTTTTTTGTTATGGATAAGCTCGCGCTTGATTACATTGTCACTTGATGATAGGCAATGATTTGGTAGAGCAGTAGTGGCCTAGTGGTAACGGCCCCGACTTACGAGTTGTAGGTTGCGGGTTCAAATCCAACCAGGCGCATTACTTTGTGTAATTTATTTCATCACCTCTGCTCTCAAAACGGTGAAAGAAAACATCGTGAGGAAACCGGCATGTCCGAGAACCAAAAATTCGAAGACATGTGACATCCACCAACCCGCACTGGGCCCGCGTGGTAGAGAGGAGGCCTGAGTCCCAACAGTGGGAACATTATAAGGCCGACTATGCTATATGCTATGCTAATGATTTGGACGACGGTGAAATACGCTTGCCTTGAAGTAACCTATTCACTCAAGAGTGAATACACGTACTCCTCGTACCGTCCTTAAGTTAAGACCCCTAGGCTATCAGCTAGCTATCAGGACACACAGACTCAAAATAAATGTGTTCCCAAAACGTTTTGTGCGTATGGGTGGAATGTCCGCCATATACCGGTGGTACATCGTCGTACCTCTGGTGGTCCACTGATGGTAGCTCTGCTTCCAGTCTGCTTGTAGAGTATTCAGGCGCAGGGGTGGATAATTTCGGAAGAAAATGAAACTCAGGAACTGAAGGCTTCAGACGAATCAGGATTTATTCTCTTTTCTTTGCAGCTATTCGATGTTATTGGGAGCGATGATGGCAAACAACGAAAAAGTTTAGCTGTGAAGCGGCTATATTTATATCTCTCGTATGTGGGAGGAAGTAGTAGCAGTATTAACTTATCATCAAAATACTAATCGACCAACCACATACGAGCACACTTTATACTATTTTCGTACGCGGGCAGAACTAGTGGTAAGGGCGACTATACAATATTTTGTAATTTCCAACCACGTTCGAACATTCACATAACTTATTTAGCTTTTTAATCCTATTTTAGCTACAATTTATTACTTATTTACCTCTAATAACTAAATCTACATCAGACTCTCAGTATGTTAAGATGGGTAGCCATCTACAAACCGACCTCGAGAAGTATTGTTTAACCTTTGAGATCAACCCATGCGGCTTTAAATATTCCAGCCACGGGTTCCTCAAGAAAAGCTTACCTAATGTCTCGAAAGTCAAGTTCATCAAGTACTTGTAACTACTAGAGCTAAAGTTCCCTTTCTTGCATGACTCCGCATAGATAGAATCGACATTCCACACGATCAATACCGAAACTCGGCACCGTGATTAATTAAACCTAAATTTTCGCATAATTAAATCACGTTGAAAACGTTAAACGTCATAAATCTTTAGTTGAATGCCGTCTTCACAAATTGAGGTTAAAAGTATCCCTCAGAAGATGAGTTACGCAACCAAACGGAATACAGAAATTAATTTCACGAAGATACTGTAACTTTTGTACTGATAGTAATGAGAGAGTAATTTTGTTTTTAGGCAGTGAGGGTAATATGAAAGATGATATTAAGGAAATAACAGACAAATATGAACAGAGAATATTGTTATTAAATATCAGCTAAGGGAATAAGATGGTCAGTAAAGGTCGTAATAAAACAATAATTCTGTTGGAAATGACATTATCAATAGCAAATTTATATCACGGTGAAATATAATGCTATACTAATGAATGATTCAAGAGACTTAATTATTACTGAATTTTACTGTATTAAAAGGTCGTCGTGATGGATTGGTTCAGTGGTTAAAGCACCCGGCTCTCACGCATGAGGTTGCGGTTTCGAAACCTGGCAAGTACCAATTTAAATTTATCAATTCATATGTTCTTTGCTAAGTTTATCTAGTACATCAGTGACACCGCGTGCTTCGGAAAGCTTGTAAAGCCTTTGGTTCTGGTTGTCATTCTTAGATATTTGACAGTCGTTACAGGTAGTTAGACTCCAGAAAGTCTATTCAAGGAGTTTCATATTGCCCAGTAAATGGATTATGGAGAACTGATAGGCAGTCGCTCTGTGTAAAACAGTAGTATTCAGCCGCATCCGGTATGACGGGAAGCCGACCGGCTGGCTGGGAAAAAGACTAGGAAAAATTATCTGCCTAGCAATTCATCAAAATAAGTCGTTAATTTCCACAAGACTTGAAAGCACAGTATTATGATACCCGTAACGTTCAGACTTGACATTTACCGTCTTCCCGAAAAAATAAAATAAACATCAATTGAAAAATTGAGTCCAAAGACAAATATACTTTTCCTTTTACCGGCAGATGTCAGAGATTGGTTCAAAATAAACAAAGGCATTCTATATGTTTTTGTTTACGCCAATCCTATTAAGGGTAGGATTACTTTATAATTTCTAATTGCTTAGTGGACTACTTGTTTACTCAGTTAGAGAGATTATTTATGTTTCATTCACCCGCTTATTGCTATTTATGGAGCGGATATGCAAAACAAATTGTACTCTATTAGAATTATACTATCCTTCCTAAAACAGTAATTGTTTTTTGCGTTTCAATGTTTGAAGTAATGAAATTGTGAAGTGAATTTGTGAAATCATTTAAAAAACACGATCCTTTTTTTTGACAACTTTTTTTATTAGCTTTTTATTACACCACACGGTGTCATGAGTGTCTATTATAAGTTGCGTATTATAAACAGTTTTACTTTTAGCATGTTCATTTTTCTTAATTTGAACATGCATGCATCAAGAAAATATCTAAACTATTTACAACTATAACAACTTCTAAATCATTTATTTAACATTGCAAAAAACCTTTCTTGTAAAAGCAAACCCTATTCTTATATCTAAAGGAAAATCTTTGGACGACAAGAGACAACGTAATCTAACTTATGTATTACGTATATTGTGTCTTCTTTCGCCACAATTTGGTCGGCTATCGCTGCCTGGGCATTCCTACCAAGATTTATAACCACGAGTCTTTCTCTAATATTGTTTACTTCGGTAATGGTCGGTTTTATTACTGCTATCCATTCGGCTTGTTTTATTTCTGGGGTATTTGGATTATCGGCTGTTAGAAGTTATGAGATATTAACGAATGTTGAGGATTGGAGTTGCGTAGTTTTGATTCCTGAGTTGTTTTTTATGAGTTCATTTTTATAACTATCTAAGCCTGTCTTTTTGTTTTCTTCTGTTTCCAATGTTTTATTGTCATCTGGTTTCGTTTAGTCATTTGCATTTTTTAGATATAAGAAATATTTGTCTATATCAAAAGACGTTTGTGACATATACATCAAATCCAACTCCTCATTACTTTTTTAGTTCACCGTAGAATTATTACAATCATCAACAGAGTACATAAAACAAAAGCACATAAACATGAAACAGAAAATAAATCAACGTGCTATACCCGGAAACATTAACGTTCCACTAAGACTACACACAATACAAAGATTGCGAGCGAGTTTAACGTTACATCTTCATTTACGGATGGAATCCTTACAAATTGCACTGGAAAACCACCGCATAAGTAATCCAAGTTTTTTGTCCGCTCCTAGACAAACATTTAAGCTCTTTATACATCGAAAAACCTGTTTTATTTTAAGCAAACCTTGGCCACGACATAATTCCAGACACTGCAGAAACTGGACGGTTAGAATCCATTTCGTTGCCCCGGCATCTGCAATGCGTATTACTTTAGCTTTAAACATATGCTTATAAAGTAACTTTATATTATCATCTCTGTATCAACTGTTACTTACAAAAGATAGCTTGAGACACTCGAGCGTGCTATTACTGTTAGATTTAGCAATTAGTTTTAGTTACACTAAAGTCGTTAGGGTGGATCCTCTTTTGCATATGATAGAGACGGCTTTATCCTCTAAAATATACTCATATATAGCAATAAGCTTGGTCTGAATGAATTCTAAAGCTATTTGAATTTATATTTTGGTTTAGGATGTAGAATTAAGCGTTGGTGAAATCTGCTGAGACAAGTTTTTCTAAATATTTTCCCTATAGGCTGTAGCTAGTTAAGTAACCAAAACTCAAATACGCTCAGTATTATAGTCAATCACACATAAACAACCAGTAAAAAAATTTAAACGACATGTGCAAAGTAAGAAAGATACATATATGAGGCTTCCATAATAATGTTCAACCAAAAAAAAACTCATTGGCACACAAAAAGTTTTGACATTTCCCGTCGCAGCCCTGTAAAAATATGTTATGGCTTCCGCTATAAAATTACCAACGAACCCTTCTTGTTCGGTGTTCGTGTTTTGTTCCGATCCCTTGTGTTCAGCCATTTTGTGATATTCAATACCTCCAACAATAACAATAGCGTTGCCTTCTAGTTTATTATCATGTATGTTATTAGCATTGGGCCTACGGAAAGTGGGGACAATTGGGAAACATCTACTGAGCTCAATTTATTTGTGACCAAAATGTTTGCTTGCGGAAATTTTGACATGTTATTATAATAACTTGTGTCGTCATTAGAATTTTGGTTTGTATGGTCTTAGGGATCACTTTGTTGTTTTAGTGGTCCTTTTCTTGCCTTTGTGATGTACAAAATGTTTTATCATTGGATAAAATTTTTGGGTAATGTGAACAATTACATAATTGGTGTTTCTTTTGAAATTTTTCTGTGACATTGTATTTTATTTATAACATTATTTGACATAACATCGTATCTATTAGAGACGCAGCAAATCTTTCAGGCATTTTTTAATGGTATCAACCCAGATAACCATTTATTATTTTAGTAAAGGCAAGCTCAAAATTAATGGAACCTCCAAAAATACGTCTTGTTTTAGAACAAAATCAAATTTCAGCAGTAAAATGTTTTTTCTCTAAGATCATTTATGTCTATGTTTTATGTCTTATTAAATTAGTTGAGCTCTAAACATAATGCGCTGGAAGTTTTTCAAAGCCTTTCTGTGTAATGAAGTCTCATTGTATCGCTTTTAGGAGTTGTCATTTCCAATTTGTTTCAATAAATCTTACTGTGATTTTGTTTTGTTTTTGTATTTTTTATGACAACAGAATATAGATTTTTCATTTTATCTGACAACAGAATATAGATAGATAAATGGAAGGTACTTTACTGTACACCAAAATGTAATAAAAACGATTTTTACAATATTGATAATTCGGTAGAGTCTAGTCGAACTAATTACTGACATTAAAATCTACCAGATAACCTTAAGAGTATTCTAAATAAAAATAGGAGTTATTGGGGTATTTATAGTTACGTAAACTTTTTGTCATAAAATTGATTGACAGTACCTTCAATTAAAACCTTTTCCCTTTATAACACCAAAATAATGCTATAAATAAAAATCTGCTGTCTTAATAAAACCGTATAAAGGGCACAATAAACAAAGCAGAAAAACTCATACCTCGTCGCTTACCAACAATGATGATGAAACGTGGAATGGAGATCAAGCCACTCCGGAGGGAACAGGTGCTACTCTAAGTGACAAGATAATATCTGATAGAGATGACAAAGCTTTTCATTTAAATTGTGGCTTTCAAGGACAGACAGACGCGATAACGCTTTTTAATTTTATAACTCTTGAGGATTCATTGTTTAGTATTGATTGAAGATAGGATTCTGTATCACTGCGCGGAGCATTACGTATTGATTTATACATATGCAGAAGATAAAACATTCAGGAAGGCAGATATGATATTTTGGAACTAAAATGTGTGTAAGTATTAACGCAAGAATAACGTTGTGTTCAGGATAAGACCATAATTATAGCAATACAATAAAAATACCAATTTAGTGAAAGAGTTATTTTTTATTTATTTATTATATATTAAATTTAAAGAATAATTATAAGCTAGGTACCTATTCTATAATAGCAACCTGCTTTGACCTTTAAAGTTCTCTGTTTTTCTGTTCTATAATATTTATGCATGTATGCACATAAACCTTTCTCACAAATCACTTTATCTATTGGTGAAATATGCATTAAAATCCGTTCAGCAGTTTTTGAGTCTTTAACGCCGTGGCGGACTATAATATAATAATGTAAGGAATATAGTCAAGACAGAAACAAAACACAATGGCAATTAACTTCCCAATATTTCTCTCGGTCAAGTATGTACGACATCATTGCGAAGTAGTTGACACATCTGCAAGTTGCTCAAAATTATCTCTCATGAGTAAAGCCCGTAAAACAGTGTTCACACATTAAAATAACATTAGCGTACTCATGTTTCTTACAAAGTCCGTGAAAGCATTTTGAAGCGAGCTTGACGAACAAATATTAGGAAGTTTGAGTAGTAGTAAAATGTTGGCCTTCCCTTTTCTGTAACGTGATATGCGTCGCATAGAGTTCCTTATTTGCAGCAGTGTAATAGATATTTTCACACTTAACTTGCGAAATAGAACTTTATTTTGGGCCTTCTATTTTTTTTTTCGTTAAGTCACAGTAATCTTATTTTCTATAATGGATATCCATTACTATATCAAAGTCGACTTGCGGACTACGAGCAATGGGTGGCTCGCCGTCTGACCGTTCGGTAACCGTCCGGACCGAGCCCAAGTCGTCGACGGCGCGTGCTGTTCCACGCGCGCCTCAAGGAGATGTCAGCAACTGTAGGGGCCTAGCAGGGTCGAAGCCTACTGGGGCCAAGAGTCTGATTCTGAAAGGGAGACTCGGCCCTGGTACGAAAGGCAACGAAGGAACAGGAGTAGGTTTTTAGTCAGTAAAAGTCTGACACTATCTCCCGCCCCGCCCAAGGGCGGGGGATGTCATAAGATGATTTTCCCACCGAAAAAAAAAAAAAAAGTCGTCGACTGCGCGTACTGTTCCACGCGCATCAAAGAGATGTCAGCTAACCGTAGGGGCCCAGCAGGGTCAAAGCCTACTGGGGCCAAGAGTCTGCTTCTGAAAGGAAGACTTGGCCCTGGTATGAAAGGCAACGAAGGAACAGGAGTGGGTTTTTAGTCAGTAAAAGTCTGACACAAAGAGAGCAGAGGATGTCATTGGATGATTTTCCTACCGAAAAAAAATCACTATATTAAAATATATATACTATAACAAAATGTAGGTAAGCGTTAATTTTCAAGTTTTATTTGATTAATGAACATTTGAGTCAACTAATTCCAGATACCTACAATATTTTAATTTTCTGTAGAACCGTTGGATTTAAAGGTTTATCATAAAACATTAATTTGATTTTGGACAAAGATTTCAATATTCGAC
The DNA here is from genome assembly GCA_905147345.3 of Mythimna impura. Classification (NCBI taxonomy): domain Eukaryota; kingdom Metazoa; phylum Arthropoda; class Insecta; order Lepidoptera; family Noctuidae; genus Mythimna; species Mythimna impura. The sequence goes on along the minus strand of LR990347.1, from coordinate 8,159,347 downwards.
AACACCAAAACAACATTTCAACTCTTCAGTCAGTAAATTTTCCCCAATACAAAAAAAAAAGAAAATATCTTGCACAGTGCGCTACGTTCCCAGTAAAACTGGCGCATGGCGTGAATGCCCAGCGTGACGTCACTCACTCAAGTGATGTTCACACACGTGATCGGTTTTACGAAGTTTCCACTAGAACAGACACGGATAATAAAGTTGTCGGCGTTAATCTATTCCAGTCCTACCGCACTATATTTACAAGGGTTAAAATGGGGAAAGCGAAAAGTAACTTCGAGTTTGAGTCAATTTACTAAAATTTATTCTAAAGGTAGAACTGTTTGGGTTCGTGACGAAATTTCCTTTTAGATTTTAATGGGATCAGGTATGAAATGGGCTTTGAAGATTTTTCTGAAAATTTATTTGATATAGGAGATCTTGTCGGGAATTTCGTTTGTCATTCTCGTTTTTTCTCGGTTACCTCAATATTTCAACTGTAAACAATTTACCGTGAAACAGTTTAAGTGTTTTATCCTCCAACATGATTGACTAAAATAAACTATATGCCTAGTCTACTTTCTCAGTGACATAAAAACTAAAATTAACCTTCTCTTCCACAGTATCATCGGCGCAGCGCGAACTCGGTAAAGGTTCGCCTACAAACGCCTCGGCTACGGCATCACCGTCAGGTTCCGTGGACAACGCGATCCGGTCCGGAGTGGCCTTGGATGGCCCGAGGCCCACGCCCCGGACCGGACCTTACTTCGACCTGATGGCATCTAAGAATGTCACAGCACTGCTGGGGAAGACGGCGTATCTGAACTGCCGGGTCAAGAATTTAGGAAATAAAACGGTATGTTTAATTGCGGTCCTTGATCGTTTGTCTTGGTATGGCTATGTGAAGAGGAAGGATGAAACTCATGTTACTCTAGAGTTTTGAGTATACATGTGGATGGACAGGGAGAGGGAGGTCAAAAAAAAGATGAATGGATTGTGTGAGAAGTGATATGAAAGAAAAGGAAATTAGTGATAGCGTGACGGGTGACAGGACAAAATAGTAAAAAAAAGAACCAGGCAAGTGCGAGTCGGACTCGCGCGCTGAGGGTTCCGTACAAACTTACCTATGAAAACAATTTGATTCCCGAATTGAGTTACGAAGCTTTTTCCGAATCGCAAAAAAAGTTTTTTTGTGACGTAACTACAAATTTAAAGTTTTCAGATTTTTTCCTATACTTGTGCTATGACACCTTGCTTCATGCCAAATTTCAGGATTTTAGGTCAACGGAAAGTACGCTATGAATTTTGTTTCTTTTGAGAGTGTCGAAATACATGTTTTTTGCAATATATACGGCCGTATCTATTTTTTTACAGCTTCAAGAGACTTGAGTATATGGTTTTATTTTTTTATTATTTCAACTCGATACCTCCACGCGTTCCCGAGATAAAGGGTCTTGACAGACAGACCAACAGACGGACGGACAACAAAGTGATCCTATAAGGGTTCCGTTTTTCCTTTTGAGGTACGGAACCCTAAAAACGAGAAAAGTTTGTTGATTTAAAGGTTGAACGCTACTATTTTGAATTGGGTATTATGAGCTACCCTACTTTAATAGCGAATTTTCACTGATTTTCAGACACAGATATGTCAAACAGTAAAGATATGGTAAGGGGAATGGTGCTTGGTAATTTTGCGGGGGCAGAGTCGTGGCAGCATTAGTATCCAATAAAGTTGTTTTTTCCTGTGGCGTAAACGTCAAATGCACTGCCACGAGCAGAATTTCTAATGAAAAATATTAGACTAAAAATAAGACAGGATTTTAAAGCAACATGTTTGATATTTAATAAAAATGGTCCTCTAGTTAGATTTAATCTAAAAGACGAAATGGTCAATTAAAATCTTTACTTTTATTTAGCATACCATATTTATTAGTATTCAAGCATTATTATGCATATATCTTAAGAAAATCTTACACGAAATCATAACCCAAAATTCCTGAGCAACAAAACCGGGACAATAGCGATGCAACATCCACGTCCGTCCCAAGATTCCTTCTTAAGTTTATGTCTCACGTGAAATGACGCTAAAGATAAAAGACCGGGATAACACATTCCGTCGTTTTGCACGTGCCTAGTTAGATTTATGAGTGTGGCAATGGATACGTTCTATCTTTTGGGGATTCTCTCCATGTCATAATATGTTTGGTTATACAAACGTTGGCCAACGTTTGTGCCAACATTTTTTTTTTAAGCTTGGAAACCATCCAATGACTTCTCTCGCTTTGAGGTGGATCGCGAGGGCGTTTCAGACTTTTACTGACTAAAACTACACCTGTTTAGTTTCCCTTTGCGTTCTAGGACCACGAGTTTCACTTGGCTTATAAAAATAATATAAAATATTCAAAGATTGTAGATACATGCGTAATCTGTTCATGGCTTTTTCTTTGATAATACTAAAATGTACAAGTCGTTTCCTCTATGGAGAAGAATAATAATCCGTCTAAATATTACAAATCCGATCAATTAATGTATCAACACTTGTCTAAAGATAATCACAACACCATTGCAATGGATGAAAATCGGAGTTTAGGCTGGATTTGTGATATGGCTTTTGTGATTTGTTTTTTTTTTTCTAAAAAAGAGTTCATCGTAGACTTTGCTTTATAATTGTTGTTGTTATTTAAATCAATAAACAGAGTAGCAGAAATATGTGCTTGAAAGGAAACGTGAAATAAAAATTCCATTTACAGTGGAAAGAAGTATCTGCCGAGAAAACACTGTTATTAATCATTGCAATGTATTGTAAAACATCTACATTGCAAAAAAATAATATTAAATTAAAATAATAATTATACTATGAAGACATGACTCAAAAGACTCTGTATCCGAGCAACAAGCATTTATCAAAAAAAATAAATGAAAAAATTAAACTTAAACTGAAATATAATCAACAACAAGTCCTATTTTTACATTTTTTTATCGAGTCCTTAATAAGATTTCAAAATTATATCATAATTCTAATCATAATTTACCTGGGACAGTTTATAGGTAGTTTACTTTTTCTGTATTTCGTGCGTAACAAACGGCCATGATTCTTTCAGTGCTTGAATTGTGATTGTAACTTAATTTTCTGATTGGGGTGTATAATGGCAGCCACACACGTAGCAATTTACTTGCGCATGTGTAGACTTGCACTAATACACGTTATTTGGAAGTGACCACAGACTGCTGAAGTACGCTTGTACAAATATCATTTCTGACAAAGTGAGCGCCCAGGTGTGTTGTTTTGTGCGATAGATGATACTTTGCCATTATTTAGCTTTATTTATACGACAAAAAGTTTAAAAAGTCACAAACGAAACAGGATAATATGGAGTTAAATATTGATGTGCGAATAATGCTATTCGCACATCAATTTATTAAATGAATTTAAATTAGCACCTAAGGACTGGCATAGCTGAACTGACTGGAAACTTGTACGACACTGTCACACACGTTTAAGTAAACTTGCGTAAACGCAAGTTTGCAGAAGTTGAGAAATCGAAAATTGGAACTTTTTTAAACTTGTACAAGTCAAAAATTTGCGCAAGTATCTTCCAACACACGTTACAGTAACTTGTGCAAGTCTTAACTTGCGCAAGTAAATTGCTACGTGTGTGGCTAATATAAGACAGTTTTTTTTTTGGGATGGAAAAGCATCTAATGACAAATCGCGCTCTTGGGCGGAGCGCGAGATAGTGTCAGATTTTTACTGACTGAAAACCCGCTCCTGTTCCTTCTTTGCCTTCGTCCCAGGGCCCCGGGGTTTCACTTTCACACTACCCGTGGCCCTAGTAGGCTTCGACCCTGCTGGGCCCCTACAATTTGCTGACATCTACTGGGGCGCGCGTGGAACAATACGTGCCGTCGACGACTTGGGCTCGGTCCGGACGGTTACCGGACGGTCGGACGGCGGGCTAGCCATACCATAAGAGTGTGGATTATTTCAGTAACATGTGTTATAGTAATGTCCTAGAAGGCGTTAATGATGTTTTTTTTTTATACAAAAACGTTGCTCTCCTGTATCGTAGGTGCTTTCACAAACATGTAAACTCACTTACATAAGTAACACAGAACCGAAACACCTTTCTGTAGGACATACATATTAACAAACACACTATCTTACACATATTTATTATAATTAACACAACATTATTTTGATGGTTTATATTATTTAAGTATGCATCACTGCTACATACCTATATATATTATACTCCAAAACTGTTTTACGTCCGTTGCGTCACAACTACAGGTTCAGTTGAAAACCAGCGTCAGGCACTAGTTGTCTGACATTCATGCTGAACTGGACCTATTTTGGTGCAGCCGTAAGGTTTTGGTGTTTCGTGTTTACCTATATTGTGTTTGTGCCTTGTGCTGTACCAAATAAATTCTTTTTCTTTCTTTCTTTCTTTTTTATACAATTATTTGCTCCGTGCGGGAATAGAACCCGTGACAGGTAGTGGAGCAGCCAGTCGCTCAACCGCCGCGCCAATTGATGAATAATAACTTAAAAACTCACACAAACAGCCCATCATCAATTTCAAGGAACCACCACAACGATCTGTACCCACAATAAAATACACGTCTCAAATTCGCAGAGAGTCAAATTTACTTCAAAACATTACTACCGCACCGACGCACATGCTCATAACTTTATTCGTACGGTAAGCACTCGTACTGGTAACAATACAGACGTGTGCGAGTAACCTCGAGTACACATCGTACTAACGAGTTACCCTTATTTCAACAGGCAACGTCCAATTTACATAGTGGTGTACCACAAACTCCACGCTTAAAATGAAACGTAACAATAGCACAATGAAACTTTAAAGTCGGTATTGTGCTCAACTTTATAAATAACAGTCTCATTAGGCAGAGTCGCCACATCCCACACAAATACAAGTCTCCCTAACGAGATCTCTCTTTCTTTCACACAGTTTAAATGCGAACGCTATCATCAACGTTTCTGAATTTATGTGCTGGGCGGTAATTGGTTTCAGGTAAACGGTTTCCGTGTTTTTAATAACGTTACTGGTGACTGAGTCTTGTATCTTTTTAAGGTTCTGTACTCAAAAGGTAAAAATGGGACCCTATTGCTATCACTCCGCTGTCCATCTGTCTATCATAGGCGGTATCTCACGAACCGTGATAGACAGTTGGAATTTTCACAGATGATGTATTTCTGTTACTGCTATAACAACAAATACTAAAAACAGAATAAAATAAATATTTAAGTGGGGCTGATAATTCAAAAGTGCCTGTAAATAATACATTATTAAATAAATGCTTTGACGTTGACTTTGCTCCCATAGAAACGTATTTTTTTTTGCCGTTTTTTTTGACTCGCACTTCGCCGGTTTTTTTTTTTAATTCAGCAGATTTATTACTTGAGCTGCTATAAAACCTCAATGTTTGTTGATACCTGTTTGGTACTGTGGCTTAAATTATTCAATTCTGTCACTTAAAGTAACGAACACTAATATTAAAAAGAGGAAAGTTTGTTTGTATATTTGTAACTTCTTCACTATTGAACGGCTAAACAAATTTATACGGGTAGATCCATCCAGCACATACGACTTTTTTTATCCCGGGACAATGTTCTCTGGGACCACTTCACTTCAAGTTTCACGCGAGTGAAAGTGCTGACAACAGCTAGTATTAGAATAATTCATTAAAACCCATTTTTATTATCTTTGTCTCTTAAGTCGGTCACGATTAATCATTATGCCGGTAGTAATCATAATTTATTATTGTATATCCGTCAGTGTGTTTTCCAAGCAGTACTTAGAAGTAAAGAAAAAGCGTCAGACATTTATATATTCAATTACATTATAAAACCCTTAAGAAGGGTGTACGAGCCGAGCTCAAATTCGTGTAGTGTGGACCGACTCTAGAGGAATCGAGCACGAGCGACGTTACGCATACTCCACTCATGCTCGGCTCGTCTAGCATAGACCCATCTTAACAGACGCGTCCAAGACGGTGAAATACTTTCCAAGATAATCTCAATAAAATATCAGAATAAATAAAAATATAATTATGCATGTTGTGTACTTGTATTCACACGGTTTGTGCCATAGAGCAACGAAACATCTTGTCACGGAGCGCCCACTATTAGAGTAGCTTGCATTGTCAAAACTTTCTATAAAAACAAAACCTGACTGTCAGTGAGTCACTGTTTTTGTAAAGAATTTGACAGCACGTGACATTATTGCGTGAAAAAGTCTGGGAAATTGTTTGAAAGAGTTACTGCGGTCTGAAACACAAAGTTCAACTAAAGGAACATACTTAGGTGGGTTTTAGTCAGTCACACTCCCTCTCGCCCCACCTAGAGCGAGAAGGGTTAGTTAATGATTAAAGATGAGTTTTTTTTAATGAAAAATCCCTTTCTTTTACTTTATATGAATAATAGGGGTTAAAGTATGAAATTGCCTTTTTTGAAACGGGTTGCTTTGAAGTGTTATATCTTTGGATTGACTTGGAATTATAAGTTCGAATAAACTTTATATTAAAGGTACTTTATTCTTTTTTTTTAATTTGGTTTTTATTGGTTTCTTTGTGTTTTGAATTTAACTGTTTTATCACACATTATGATTGCAATAAATAATTCTTGACATTACTAGTCACTGTCGCCATGCCGATTCTCTGCTCTGTGGTTTTCATTACAACTGTGGTATAATTTACTATAATCACAGCTCAATGTCCTTGTGTAACCACTCAGTTGTATTTCAGGCCAGGGTCTAACCATTCAATTACACGATAAAACTAAATCACATGGCTTTAGGTCGTTAATTAATAGAGAAACATGAAACGTGACCGTGTATAAATAACAAGCTTTTTCTCACTGTGAAGCTCCCGTAGGTTAGCTAATAGGAATATTTTTGATGCAGCAAAAGTAACTAGACAAGTTAAAATACTTAAAGACAAAGTAATATTTATTTATTTAAACTTCATGTACAGTAGTGGTACATAGGCGGACTCAATCCAAAAAGGCATTCATACACTTCATATCAGTAAATGATTTTCATATTCAGATTAAAAAGAGTTCTTTTTAGGGTAAGAGCAGTGGTGGCCCAGTGGTAACGGTCCCGACTTACGAGTTGTAGGTCGCGGGTTCAAACCCAGCCAGGCGCATTACTTTGTGTAATTTATTTCATCACCACGGCTCTCAAAACGGTGAAGGAAAACATCGTGAGGAAACCGGCATGTCCGAGAACCAAAAATTCGAAGACATGTGACATCCACCAACCCGCACTGGGCCTGCGTGGTGAATTACAGCCCATTCCCTCTCCTAGAGAGGAGGCCTGAGTCCCAACAGTGGGAACATTATAAGGCCGACTATGCTATGCTTTTTAGGGTTCCGTATCCAAAGGATAAAAAAGGGACATTATTGCTAAGACTCCGCTGTCCGTTGTCCGCTGACTTGTCTGTCACCAGACTGTATCTTATGAACCGTGATAGCTAAAGTTTTTTTTTTTTTAGGTGGGAAAATCATCTAATGACAAATCTCGCTCTTGGGTGGAGCGGGAGATAGTGTCAGACTTTTACTGACTAAAAACCCACACCTGTTCCTTCGTTGCCTTCGTCCCAGGGCCCCGGGTTTCGTTTCCACACTACCCATGGCCCCAGTAGGCTTCGACCCTGTTGGGCCCCTACGATTTGCTGACATCTCCCTGAGGCGCGCGTGGAACAATACGTGCCATCGACGACTTGGGCTCGGTCCGGACGGTTACCAGACGGTCGAACGGCGGGCTACCCATTGCTCGCCGTCCGCAAGCCCGCGCCTAGGATGGCCGGAAATCGGGATCGGAATCCCGGCGGCGGTAGGGGCGTGAGGACCATTGCCTCACGCGATCGGCCGCCTCCTTTGCTAGCATTACTGCTTCGCAGAAGGAGGCGACCGCCTGCCACTCCTCCTTGCTCCGGACCATGGCCTGTACCAAGGCCCGGCGCGAGAGATCACCGCCACCGATCGCCCCCACGAGGACACAACACGTGTGCCCCGCTTGCTCTGCCCAAGCGGGGCACACCTCCACCGTGTGCTCCACCGTGTCCTCCGGGCGGTCCACACAGTGGCGACACCCAGGCGTCGCTTCCGCACGAATCTGGTACAGGAACTTCCCGAACTTACCGTGTTTGATGAGAACCTGCATCATGCGGAAGGTGAGGACGCCGTGAGGTCTTTCCAACCACGCCTCAAAGAGGGGACTTACCGCCATAATTGTGGCGTGCCCAGCACTGGGTCGCGACAGTCGCTGTCGCCATTTCTCCATGAGAACCCGCCGGAGGTCTGTCCGCCATGCTGCGACTTGGCGCTGCAGCGGAGTTTCGCCCCGGCGTTGCATCTCCATGCGCAGATTGTGCACTTGTGCAAGGACTCGTGAATTGCCTCCAGATCCCATGGTGGCTGGCCAGGAAGGAGGCTGCCGCCGCTTGTGATAGCTAGAGTTGAAATTTTCACGGACGATGTATTTCTGTTGCCGTTATATATTATATCAACAAATCATCAAAGAATCGCCAAACTTAAGTGGCAGTGGGCAGGGCACATTGCTCGCAGAACAGATGGTCGATGGGGACGAAAGATTCTGGAATGGCGACCACGTCCCGGAAGACGCAGCATTGGGAGGCCTCCCACAAGGTGGACCGATGACCTGGTGAGGGTCGCGGGAATCCGATGGATTCGAGACGCACAGGACCGGTCATTATGGCGACATTTGGGGGAGGCATATGTCCAACAGTGGACGTCTTTCGGCTAAAAAAAAATGATTATAATATATAACAACAAATACTAATTACACCGACCCGCACTTGGCCAGTTTTAATTTAGTTTTATTTAATCCATTAGAGCCTGAGTTTCTGAAAATATGTTTATTTTTTTTTGTGGGCATATGTCGACGCCAGGTTTAAAGAATTATAAAAATTGTTATATTCTAGTTTAAAGAAGGTTTTTTTTTTCTTCTCTATTGGGCACAAACACAAAGGCTCACAAACACAACAAGTTTAGGTACAAACAAAAAAAAAAAAACATGGTTTTAAAAAACAAAACAAATCGATTTTTAAAAAAGATAGTGTACTTCATGGTTTTTCCAAAATAGGTCCAGTTTAGCATGCCAAACTAGACCTGACGATCGTTTTCAATTGAACCTAAGAACGTATGATCTATGAATCTAGATTTTCATTTGTAAACAGATGCTAAATATTATTCGTACGAATATAGATATCATCTATTTGAATGAGTTATTCTGTCTTTCTTACAAGATTCAATTTAATAAGACACTATCTCGAATATCAATCTTAAAAGACAAGAAAAAGCTCTAATGGATACTGTCTGCGGGAATATCCACGTAGCTAAACAAAAAACAAAATCCTCCTTCATTAAGAACTATAATGATAGCTTCAGTGGAACGAGAACAAAGCTTTGAAACCCAACTATTGCTAATGACAGCACAACTTACAATGTTATACCATTAAGGTTCCAATTTCCTTGCCTGGTTATAAGCTGCCGCTAATGTTATTCTTCTAGTTTCTTTTTTCTCGTCAAACCAAAATGAGTTTTCGTTAACTACCTCATTTCCCTCTGCAATATTAAAGGCCAGTCGGGTATCCGGTTGCCAGGAATGTTTTGGAGATAATCCCACAAAATTGCATTAATTTTGGGCTTCTTGCATACGTTTTTTGTAATGGTAAATAAGCATATTTTTTCTTTTTTTAAGATTCTGAAGCTGAATTGTTTTTCATTTTATACCTGTAATTAAATACTATGAATTTGAGTCTATGTGACTTGCAATGACCCAAAGTTGATTAATAAATGTCAAATATCTTAAAATTTACTAATTTGAAAACAGTAGTTATATAGGTATATAAAAAATACATAAAATAAAACGCATGTTTGGGTACCACAATGTACATTTGTACAACTCATCTAGCCAACAAATGGTGGAAAAAAGTACAATAGTATAAAAATGGCAATAAGAATTATTATTTTAAAGATTACGTCACATCGTCTTAATGAGCGTCTCTACATCCCAATTGATCGTGGAAATCTAATGATTTCTACGACTCATCGAGTCAACGGTCCACCTTGTAGAAGGTTTTCCAACGCTTCGTCTTCTAGTGTACGGTTGCCACTCCAGAACCTTCCGGATTATTTTCAAACTCAATGTATTTGTTACAGTTAAACATGCAAGTTTCATGGGTACGGCACAGAGACATCCACCTGCTGACCGTAGGCCGGTACACATACACAAGTGACCAGAGGTTTAGAGCCATTCACTTGCCGCATTCCGAGGACTGGACATTACAGGTAAATCTTTTTTTTTTCTGTGTCTGGGTCTAATTTATCTATAATATGTCTATAATGTATCTATAATGTGTATTTAGAAATATATAAGTATGTTTATCAGTTGTCTAGTACTCATAGCACAAGCTCTGCTCAGTTTGGGACTAGATGGCGTTTTGTAATTGTTATGGAATATTATTATCTCTTTATTCACCTAATATGTGCATTCATAAATTATATTTTTAAATACTTCAATAAAAAAGAAATAAAAAAAAAACATTTAGAAATATAAAAAATTATCCCAACGGTATCGGTAACATGGTATAAAAATGGTTTAAAAGTATACCGGCGGTCAGGACTCCAGGAAAATAAACCTCACTATACGAGCCGTGACCAGAAGTACCGCTGTTTGAATTAAGCCCTTGATCCAGCCCTATAACGCGTTATTATTATTTTATAAATTACATTTTGAAATATGTTTTTTCTTTTAATCACAAAAAAAATAATCTAAAGATATAAAAAATATTATTATTATTATGGATTAGTATATCTCAGAGCCCTGGGGGTCCTGGACCTTTGAAAAGCGCACGGGGCGTCGAAACCAACTCGCAGAGGCAGCTTAGAAGCTTTTAATGGAAACAACCGACGATTATTCCTGTACGCGCTAAACCCCCCGTTTGGTGGGAAACTATTGGGGGGAATTATTATTATTATTATATATATATGTAAATTTTCTTGTGCAATTAATCTTAGATAATATATTCAAAGAACTTTTTCTATTAATGCATGACTGCCAGTGTAATTACTCGTATATAATGAAGTGACTTTAATTACATTTTTTATAGGTACCTCACACTACTAACTAAAAACGAGCCTAACTCTATATTCCTGTAACTTCTTATTTTGCTATAAATTGACATTTAAAAGTATATTCTGAAACCTAGTTGTGGAAAAGAGCCCGAAGTACAAGTAAGAAAGAAACACAATGGAAAAACATTTAAATTAAGATAATAATCATTATTACCAATCAAGGTTAGGTCACTTTCATTTAAAGCATAAGCATAATCAGCCTTTTAATGTTCCCACTGCTGGGACTCAGGCCTCCTTTCTAGGAGTGGGAATGGGCCGTAATCCACCACGCGGGCCCAGTGCGTGTTGGTGAATGTCACATGTCTTTGAATTTTTGGTTCTAGGACATGTCGGTTTCCTCACGATGTTTTCCTTCACCGTTTTGAGAGCAGTGGTGATGAAATAAATTACACAAAGTAATGCGCCTGGCTGGGTTTGAACCCGCGACCTACAGCTCGTAAGCCGGGGCCGTTGCCACTCGGCCACCACTGCTGTTCGCCACCATTCATTTAAAGGATGTGATTAGTTTACACGACCACTAAAATATTGCCACAAATTTACAATAATTTGTATCACATCAATATTTTCTATATGGAAAAGTTACTGAATAAAAAAATTACAAAATTAAGTTACTTTACGGATAAATTACAAAATTACGTTACGTTACAGATAAAATAAGAAATTACGTTACGGATGACATTGTAGAAAAAAATGCTGGTAAACAGTATGTAAAGAGTGTTTTGGCAAGTCAAGTGACATACATTCACTCAAATAATAAGATTTTAGCCTCAATGCTTCAGAGATAAACTTCGCTACATGTTCAAGTAGCCACTTAAGATCTTAATCTATGTTTTGGCTACTTGCCATGAGATAAAAAGCAAGCTTTCCGATAGCCTTTTCTTCAAAACATACAACAAGCAAACGAGACATGTTAAGAGTTTTAATGGAGAGAAATATTACTATGTAAACGTGGTTTTAAATGATGCCTTAGAACTTTTACTTACTAATACCCACCTGTGTTTCTTCAGTTGTATTTTGCGTTCCAGGGCTGCGGTACCTGTTTAGAACAATGTTGTAGCCTTGCAAACCGTAGGGGCCTAGCAGGGTTGATGCCTGCTAGGGCTGCAGAGGCTTTCTGAAAAGGAATCCCGTGGTCTTAAAACACAAAAGCCAACTGAAGGACACAGTGGTTTTAATCAGTAAAAGTCTGACACGCTTGCCCGCTCAACCCAGAGCGGGAGAAGTCATTGCATGATATCCCACTTTAAACAAAACCTTGGCATGCGTCAATTGACGACGTTTTAAATCTACTCTTTCTCTTACTTAATTGAAATGAAAATGACTTAGAGAAAAAACCTTCCGAAAATATTTCACAAACACACGTTTCAACCGTATTGCTGATTAATACTTTGGTGAATGAAGTGAATTATAATAATTGTTTGTTAGAAACTAAGTACACTAATTCTGTCTACAAATAATATTTGGTAGAATTAAAATACGTACTTGTAGCCCTACTTAGTATAATTAAATGTTGTTGTTCGGACATCAACACTGCAAACTTCAAATTATCATAAGCCGCTTATGGTAATAAAACAAAACAAACAACATTGCCATTATTCATACATTACACTAGACGATAAAATTAAAACTATCATAATAACGTTAGAATTTACACAACGTTAAATACATAAGTAAGTGACAGGGGGTGACGGAGCATCTATGAAAATATTCCAGCAACATTAGCGTTTAAATCTTTAAGGAGAAACAACTATTCAAATTCCAAATTCAAATGCTTTTTCAATACACTTACTCGAAAACCCGCTCTTATCCCACCGCTTTTAGGCACGCAATAGACTGTTTTCCGCACTAGTGCAGAAAAGAGCGCGTGCTCTCCCCCGCCACAATGTTATTACATTTATAGTATCAGGCTGGGCGCGAGTCGACCCCCACGAGTCGCCGGTCAACCCCCGTTTATTCATTTTTTTTTTTTTTTTTTTTTTTAATTGATATAAACCAGTGCTTGACTGCGATCCCACCTGATGGTAAGCAGTGATGCAATCATTGATGGTGAGGCGCACTAGTTTATTAAGAGCCTATTCACTCTAGCCTTGAAGGCACCTAAATTATAGTTAGACGGGAAGACCGCAGCAGGCAAATTGTTCCAGTCCTTCGATGTACGCGGTATAAACGACGAAGCGAAACGCTTAGTCCGGACCGTTGAAGTTTCAACAACGTAAGGGTGGATACTCGCCGTACGTCGGGTTGTCCGATGGTAGAAATGAGATGGCGGAATCAAGTCATGCAATTCCCGCGCACACTCTCCAAAATGCAACCTGTAGAATACCGATAGGCTGGCTACCCTGCGCCTATGCTCGAGGCTTTGTAGATTGGACTTAACCAAATCTGGATCCCCAATTAGCCTCTTCGCACGCCTTTCCACTGAGTCCAAAGCTGCTAGATGGCATTTTGCAGCACCAGCCCATATGTGACTGCAGTACTCCACACACGATCGGACCTATTCATTTTGTAAGTGTATTGAAAAAAGTCGTTTGATACACGTGCAAATTTGTCACTGCAGCCTTCGGCTCAATAACACACTCGCTTACGGCTCGTGCGAATTCCACCTCGGTCACAATGACAAACTTTCTGCACTTGTATCAAAATGTACTATTTTTTCACATAGGCCTACATGGGCACTTAGAAAATGTCAGAAGCTAGTGCATGATTCTAAATTGGTCGTTGCCTATGGAGAAGAACCGGCAAGATACTCCAACTGACTGACATATCAACGCACAGCCGAAGTTACTGAGTCTAGGAACGTGAAATTTTGCACAAGGCTTCCTTTTAAGATGTAGGCGAGCACTAAGAGGGGATGTTTTGAAAATTCAACTTTTAAAAGGAGGAAAATAATTATATGCAAAGTTTTAGTTCCTTGGTTCCATACTTAAAACTTACTTAGCATAAATAGTAACCCAAGTAAAAAAAATTACTTTTATTATTCACTTTTAAAAACTACCCCTATATTATTCAAAAATTCAAAATTCAAGTTTTTATTTCACATTTGCCTACATGGGCACTTATAAAACGATTTAGGGGATATTAAAGGTTGTATGGGAGAATCTTATTCTTTGGGTAAATAAACTTACAAATTGGCACAAATTGTAATCAAAATAAATAATAAAGACTATCATTATTATTTTTTTTAAACTACCCTCAAAATAAAATTTAAGAGTGTTAAAGTTTTTATGAATACATTGCAGCAAACGAAGTCGCTGATAATATGCTAGTGTAATAATATTATGATTCAAATAAACCCCCGACCTCAAATTAAATAAATTTTAATTGAAATCACTGAAACGTTTCTTCTAGAGGATAACATTGCTGTTAGAGAAATTAATTCATCTCTTTATCTGAGAGTCTAGAATATCGTGCTGAAAATTTAACTGCTGTGTTAGAGGGTAAAATGTTTTGTTCTAAGGAATGTTTCAGTAAATCCGCATTATGACACGGTCGTTAATTTAATTATACTGGAATTTTCTGTGATGGTTTAGAAATACTAGATGAATTTTAATTTGAATTAGAAGCTTTTTGTCATTTGAGTTTGTGGAAATTACACATGCAACTTAAATAATATAATTTCAATCAAATAATTGTGTGATGTGTGTAATTATGAGAGCTGTGGTAACTGCCCTGACTTACAAGTTGTAGGTCGTGGGTTCAAACCCAGCCAGACACATTGATTTGTGTAATTCATCACCACTGCAGCAAGACGGTGAGGGAAAACATCGTGAGGAAACCGGCATGTCCTAGAACCAAAAATTCGAAGACATTATGACATCCACCAATCCACACTGGGCCCACGTGAATTGCGGCCCATTCCTTTTCCTAGAGAGGAGGCCTTAGTCCCAGCAGTGGGATCATCATAAGGCCGATTATGCTTATGTTAATTAGTGACGAAAATACGACGAAAGTATTTAATACAAAATCTTTAAAATAAGCTGCTCAATTCCTGAAAACAAAGTTTTACACGATTTTTTTTCTAGCAGTAGAAAATTGTCTAACAAATTGAATTATTGGTTTCTACCCCTTTGTCTAAGTGTCACACAGACCATCGCTCGTGTGTTAATTTCATAATCTATATAGATAAAAGGAGAAATTGACTGACTGACATATCAACGCACAGCCGAAACTACTGGGACTAGGAACCTGAAATTTATCGCAAGGTTTCCTATTATGACGTAGTCGAGCACTAAGAGAGGGTTTTCCAAAATTTACGATTTAAAGGAAAGGGATGAAACGGGGGCCAAACTTTGTATGGAGAAACTTAATTTCACATAACCTGTTCCCTACTATTTTAGAGTTGGGTTACAGTAAGCAGAACTAGATGAGGTGTTTTTTTTTAAAAGATGCTTGGCCTACACTTGGAATTATTCCAGTGTCATGGCTGCGTTAACAAAGATGAAAACTCACATATACCCAGACCAGGAAAATAGGCCATAGAAATATTATTATTACTAAATACTGAACTACAGTCTAATACATAATTTTTGTTGTAGATCAAGTATCCACAGCATCGGGATTCGGGTATCTACGAGTGTCAAATATCTACGACTCCTCACATGAGTCATTTTATACACCTCAGTGTTGTTGGTAAGTCAATACCTTATTAGATTTATCTGTTACCTTAGTATTTGCTATTAGAAACGTATTGACTTCTTGTGAAAAAGGCACTTGGGTCTAAATTATGTTAGATTTCGTTTTTTTATTCTTAATTTTATTTTATTCTAAAATTTTTTCGATATTGCCTGAATACCAAGGTAAATTTAATTCCTTGAAAATGTGAGAGTTTCCAAGGTTTCTTAATTAGATAATTAATAAAATCTTATGTAAGCCGCACCATCTTTTGATCAGATAGCAGAAGCCTTCCCTTTGAGTATCAAGGCCAGACCACAACGAAATTACAAGCGATCGCAAAGTCGGTATCAGTGAACTTTTTCAATTAATACAACTTCCTAAGCCTCAAAATTAATTCCAAATTTCAAATCTGAATGTAGAATGTCGATAAATTGTGCGTTTCTAATTTTCGAAACAGGACTAAGTTTATATTGTGCTCATAAAATGGTCTAATTAGTTCAGTTTTAATAATAACATACTCTACGATATAAACCTTTGAACTTCTCCCTTGTAATTTAAACGTAATGGGTTGTGTCATCATGACTCTAGTGAGGACTACCCGTATTTAATGATTGTAAACTACACATTGTTACGTCAATAAACATAGTAGTAACAAGCCCGAATTTAATGTTGAACGAAGGAATATTTATTGAAGAAACAGTGTAGGTACGGTAATTTCAATCCTAGTAAATTAATTTATTAGTAGGTCTAACAGAAAGTTTATTAACAGATGCGCTACTAAAGGCACTTTGTTAAAATACACTTAGTAACGTTCATTTTGTTAAAAGTGGTAGTATATGCTTTTAAAAATTAAGGCCACCTAAAGGCCTATGAGGTTTAGAGCAGAAACGATTATAATGTCACTAAAGTAGACCTATACGAAAGCAATATAAGAGCGTATACATTATTTAGTACTCTTAGAACGAGACCACTTAGAGCCAAGGCCAATGAAAGGTCAAATTGTACCAAAGATTGTTTGAAATAAGCTACAAAAGATAAAGACGGGAAACGTGTAGGTGAACTTTTACGTCATTAACTGCCAAGTACGATTGAGGCCAAGGGTTGGTAATGGTTCCAAATATGGTACTGAAGTCAATACAAGTATCAACTTTTAATTTACAGTTTATCATACAGCTGTTTGTATGAGCAAGCGTTTGCGTCAGAAAGTTAGTGAACTTAGTTCAAAGTGTTTATGTTACTCATGTTTGGCCAAGTTGGTTAATTAAGTGAGACGTATTATGGGCACGCACGCAACTTATGGGGGCTATAAGAAAAACAAAACACTGACGACCTTTCGTTATTAAGAAATGTTATTTTTGATGGTTTTGCGCATTAGGGAGGAAACTATGGTGTTTTGAACATGAATATTTTGTTTACGAGGTAATTTTCTTTGTGTTTATGAAAAATAATACTTTTTCATTCTCCTTTTCAAGTAACATGATCTGCTACCATATAAATGTCACTCTTTATTTCTTTAAATTTTTGAGTTTTCAAGAACAGACCCCTAACAGAAACCTACTAAATATGTAGATAGACGTATAAATAAATTATAATAAAAAAAAAATTGTTACAGAACCAACAACAGAGATAATCGGTGGACCAGACCTCTACATCGACCGAGGCAGCACCATCAACCTCACATGCGTGGTTCTATACTCACCAGAGCCACCGGCTTACATATTTTGGAATCACAATGATGCGGTAAGAACAATATACAACTTCTAATCGCTAGACTTTTATTACAAAGGAGGATGCCGGATTTTGTCGTCGAATTTGTTGGTACCCACCAACAGATTTGAAACAGGTGTAATTTTTGGGGACAGTTTTACGCAATGCCCTTTGTCAAATATTTTCATAGAATCGTATAGGGCTTACCGAGACGCATTCAAAAATGTATGACAGTACTATATCACGAATAGATTATAAGAATATGATAAAACTTTGTTATACACCAAAATAGTAACAAAACTATTAAAACTAACTTAATTTATGGGTACAATGGCGGTCTTTTCGCTAACAGCGATATCTACCAGACAACCTTAGGATGGACTATGATGATATTATAAGTATATTTAAGGTATAAAACTTTTAGGTTAGGTTAAAATGTGTTTTATAAAACCTTAACCCCATACTTTTGAGATATGTCGCCATAATAAAAAAAATCTATTCAACAAGACGCTTCGAATGACACCTGTTTCAAATTTATTGGTAGGTGGGGACACTTTTACGCAATGCCCTTTATTTATACTCAATGAAGTATCGTTAGCTACCATATCTAGTAGTTTATTTAGCAAATCAATAGAATTCAGTTCGTTGCCAAGTCAAACCAACTATGTAGAATGATAATAATAATTCACAACCTAACGATATTACAATTTATTTATCACCCAACAACTCCATCACAACTCTCAAATTTAACAACCCAGATGTAACGCTATTTGTCAGACAACATAATCTGAATTACCATAATAATATATCCAATCCAACAGTTTTATAACATGAAAAACAGGAAAATGTATCCAATCTAGAAAATAGCATCAATCCTATTACCATAAAACATGGAGTGAATAAAATGTGTACAGATAATAAGCTACGACTCCCCGAGAGGGGGCGTGTCGGTGGTTACGGAGAAGGGGGAGACGACGACCTCATTCCTGCTAATCCAGCAGGCCAGACCTTCAGACTCCGGGACGTATCAGTGTAACCCGAGCAACGCGCAGTCGAAGAGCATTGTGGTCCATGTGCTCAATGGTGAGTTAGACGTTAGAATGGTGGCTTGTACTTTTAGATTCTTATTTATTTTTTATTTTAATGTAGAATCATATTGGTGTAATTTTTTTCTTATTAGAACATAACAAAATATAAGAAGATAAATTACTTAAGTATGAACTTCGGTTATTTTTAACCTAACTATGTAAATATGTGTATACGTACAAGTACACATGGTTATATGGGCACGCCCAAAACGTGCCCAGAAGACTAGCAGCATTACCACGTTGTATGGCAATTCTATTTTTTGGGTAAATAACGAGCCACGCCTCTGGTCACACAGCGTCGATCAGAAATATTGGAGAGAAATATCATTGAAAAAAATATTTAACTTAGGAAAACGTATAGAAAATAAATTTCACTAATTAAGTTGAACCTAAGTAATAAAGTGACATTAATTAATTAATGTTAATGTTCACTTCATGAATTTAAATTTTATTTCCGGAATGAGAAGCTAAAGAAGTTTTTATCGAAATAAAAAACAAAAAAGAATATTTAACATCTCCATTAGTGTCAAGGCTAATTACGTTGACCTTTTACAAAGCCATTATTAACAAGACCTCTCTATTAATGAATTTCTTATCAAAAATCTGTTTAATTCAAATTAAAAATTTATAAAATCCCAAATCTTGACGGCGATTCGTAAAGAGCATCCCAATCTACTTGATAAACGAGCTTCATAAGATAAAAGAAATAAAATACATTTTTTAAAACCTCGCTACGAATAAAAAATTAAGGCTAAAGACTATTATCATCAAAGCAATGAATCAACGAAATTTCGTGTTTCTTTTTAATACTAGCGTCCGTGGTTACGTATGGGTAGAACTGCTATGTAATAAGGTGTTTTCACGTAACATGCCATTTATCACTGGTTGAAGTTGAGAAAAAACTATCACGAAGACTCATGAATGTTGTTCGTTCTTAAGTAATTAGAATTTCTTTTACTGTGGATCTAGATTTATGATATACACTATCAGTATATTTTTCAACCTATTAATGATCTGAGCAATATTTAGAAATAGTTTGTATTTCACAATTCATAAGAATATTGTTTTTGGTTTTCGTATTTTATTCTCTCCCAAAAATTATGATTCATATTGTCTTCTCCAGAAATGAATATACTGGTCTCGTAACCTATATTAATATCACCATTATTATAATGACTGCTTTTATTGCGCCATTCGTCATCCCTTAAATTCTGTTCCGTCTATTGTTCTGCATCTTAATCTACGATTAGTCATTTAAATCCTGGTTTATTATTTGGAACACTTTGTGATTTAGGTTTCAATTAATTAAATGGAGTGGGTTTTTGGTGACTTATTCTATGAATCACATTTCTCTATAAAATGAGGGTTAATTGTTGCTCAGCGAATGAATCAGGCATATTTACGTTTTTTAAATAATAATGTAATGACTAAGCGCAAGCATGTTAAACAGTCCCTGATTTTATATCAGTTTTGTTCTTTCTGTCAACAAACTCTTCTGTCCTCAATGTTCCCTTATGCATAACCTGATCTCTTCTATATTTGTTTAGTTGCTACCAATATTGTTGAGAACAGTTTTAATTTTTGCCAAAGAAGCAAATTCGATTTTTCCTTTATCAGGTGAGTATCCTGCGGCTATGCAGCGAGGGGGGCAGGCCTTCGCCCCAACGTCACCGACGCACTGCCTGGTGTTGGCTGCTTGCCTCTTCCTAACGCTCTCTTGACACATACGGATCTTTAACTAAATGTAAATACAAGAATTTTATCAACATCAGCAGTCTATATTGACAATGAAGACATAAAGAAGAAAGAAGATAATAATTATGACCACATTGTCAATACACCCGACTGAAACATTTGCTATTTTATAGTGTGGGTTGTGTTATGTACAATATAAAGTAAATCCAAGAGCAAGTAGACCATGCTTGTTCCATATAGTGTTGTATATAATGTAATATAAAGCGTGTTAATCGTATTAATTTATGTAATGATAGTTAGATTTGATTTCCAACATATAAAGAACCCTTGACATTTCTATGATTCAACTTCCAAGTAAAATGTTGATTGTATCAGGAATGTAATAATTAATTTGTATTACCTTAATTGGCGAATAAGACTCAAACGTAATATTTTTGTTTATGATAGATGTGTATTAGACAATGATGATGAACATTTTAATCCATTGAAAGGACATAAAGATAGTGGAGACAGGAATGTATAAACAGCTGACAATACTACGTTTAAAAACACAAAATGTTTAGAGATGAAAATGTAAATAGTTGAGGTTATACGAATCAATCTATCTAGCCTTTAATAATATCTGTATTAAGTAATGTAAATTGTAAGTAAGTTTTTAGTAAATTTTGTGAATCTAAATGATGTTGTAAATAGTATTTGTAAGAGAGCTTTTGCAAAGGGGTCTTAGTAAAGTAAGAATTAAATTGATTCTAATTTAAGTCACCAACTGCAGAATGACATTGATACTACTCAAATAAAAAAATATAGGAAATACACCTAGAGTGTTCTCGAAATTACTTATCATAATGATGAACAGAAATTCAAAATTGCATATCGATTAATAACTTACTCAAGAGGTTTTGCACTTCACCGCACTTATAATAAGACCCATTTGAAAAAAGGTAAGATACTGTATAATAAATACACTATAAAATAATAGAGTAGATAGATGTAAGCGTAAACTAGGAGAAAATATTTTACATAGTTAGAAAACAATTCTGATTTGAAATCGAAAATTGTTTGTGTACTTTAATATTCTTCCTGTGACCGATATATTTCTATAAATAATAACGAAATAAAATACGTAAAAATCTTCGAGTTGTGTAAATTTTGTTGCCTATTAATTAAAATATAACTTGTTTTTTTTTTGTGGAATTTGTATAAAAACCTAACTAGTCTTGACCCCCGTCCCTTTATTTTTTAAGAATCGTTACTTAACGAAAATATCGAAGTGCTTTCTTGACAGATACTGTCGTTAAAATATTTTTCATTTCCACACTTGTACATAAAAGCTGTCCAGATTTAACTCCGCTGAATCTCGATGTAAAATAACGAAAAAAAAAAAGTCATTGAAAGTGTTTTTTCTTGAATTAGGATATTGACAGATCTCGATAATTATAACCAGTTATTATTATGTCAAAAGTTTATTATTGTATACAAGTAACAATAGTATTAAATAAAACTTGTTGTATGTATTATGATACCTGACGGTGCGGTGCTCCGCATAATATAATTACATGTGTAATAAACATTATAAAGAAACAATAAAGTTTTAAAAAAATATTTGCCTTTTCTCTCCCAGAACAATTTTTTTTCTAATATATAGGGTGACTGGTAATTAGTGACCGATACTTAAACACGTGATTGTACTCATGATTACAAATAACTTTTCCAAAGAAAATTTATACACACGGATGTGTACAAATTTTCTCCTTTACAATATTAGTGGGACTATACATTCCAATACTACTAAGGTGGTAGCACTATTGAAGAAAAAAAGCAATGTGCTGACCCTTAATTAATTGGATTGAGCTTAAGAGAATGATGATAATTACTACTACTACATAGTAAAGTTGTCTATTCTAAATTATTCATAAATTGATTAATAGTGGTTAATTAAATGTAAAATGGTATATTGTATAAGCAGTGGTGGCCGAGTGGTAATGGCCCCGACATTAATCACATCACACGAATAATAATAATAATAATACGTGTGTAATTATGAGAGCAGTGGTAACTGCCCTGACTTACAAGTTGTTGGTCTCAGGTTTAAACCCAGCCAGGCGCATTACTTCGTGTACTTTATTTCATCACCACTGCTCTCAAAACGGTGAAGGAAAACATCGTGAGGCCGGTGAGGTGAAACCGGCATGTCCTAAAACCAAAAATTCGAAGACGTGAATTCGTTCATTCACTAATCCTGGGCCCGCGTGGTGGATTACGGCCCATTCCCTCTCCTAGAGAGAGGAGGCCTGAGTCCCAGCAGTGAGAACATTAAAAGGCTGATTAGGCTTTATGCTTATATTGTACGTATCTCAAATGTACAATATGTGGAATCGTTGAAACTGGCGCAATTTCGGTAAAATGGAGCTGAGAATCTTGCTGTCATATTAATTATCTCAGCAAACCTTACCAAAAAGGCTGGCATTGTAAAGAACAACGGCGAGGAAATTGTTAATGGAATTATTAAGTGTCTACATATGTTACCCTGATATAATATATACCAACGAAATAATTGACTAAGTTATATCAAATCAAAAGCCTGTCTAAGGATCGCAAAAAAATCGTCATAATTGGAAACTGGATTGACAATTTTTTTTACGATAATAAACAATCTTGTCTCATTTTTTTTGCTGCCTTGACTTCACGACTTTTGGCTAAATTGAACTTTCAATGATGCCACTAATATAAATCTTGGTCAAGTAACATAACATGCTTTGCTTTATGTATTGATAATAAATACTTAGAAAATAAATTTTCGCATTAGATAATAACCAAAAAAAAATAACTGTTTTGCTTAGACTAGACTAGGTTAGAATGACACAATATTACATTGTAGTGCAATACTAGAATCACATCGCCAGAATAAAGCATGTTAATGCCATGCTTTATTCTGGCGATGTGATTTTTTAGATATTTCAACTACCATCCAGCCTAATGGCTTATAGAAAAAGAAAATATGACATTATGACATGACATCTTATCGTTCGATCAAAAATGCGTTTTGAAAATTCAGGAGGTACAAAGAGTATAGCAACGTAGGTATTAGTAACATAATATACGTAATCTCATCAATTTTAAACTGGAATATCTTTAATACACGGATTCTATTAATACTAATGTCTGAGACCGAATTATTTTGAAATTTAATCTTTCTTATCTTGTAATATATCTTTGTATATTTTTCATCACTTCACGCTAAAAAATATGCCAGAAAAATTTCGTTCGAGAATCTTCCTTCAGTCTTTGCTTCATAATACTGTAGAAAAAATAGAATGTATTGTATCTGCACTATAACAGAAAAGTAAATTAACTGTACTGTGTTGTGTATATATACAATATCAAAAACTAGAGATATTCTAAACTTGACAATAGATAAATGCATAAATCGTGCAAAGGTAAGAGAAAAAAAATATGACGGATGCAAATGCTAGCTTCTACTTTGTAGATGTCAGTGGTTGTAGAAAATCTTAATTGTAGAATGAAAACTTCTAGTGAACGTAGCTAAGTGATGTCTTAACGCTGATACAAAATATGAAAAAGATCAAAGAAAATCTTTCACTGAAAGATCTCACAGCATATACTACTATATATTCCAACTAAAGTTTTTAACCAAAAAAAAAATGGTTAATCGATCTTACAAAACTTCTAGGAAACATTATAACACGACCCGTAAGGTGATTATCAACTTTTCCTGTTAAAGTTTCCGTAATCCTAAAACATACAAAGTAATTTTTGAAAGGAAAACCTTGGAAGCTGGGCATTATAGATTCATATTACTTCTGAGCAGTAAAACTTTTTTGTTTACACACAAAAATAAATCATGGGTAAAAAATGTTTAGGAGGCGGGGAAACAAGAGACGGGCGAGCGATCTTATGAATATCTAATCGTTTCGAACAGAGATGAAAGATGTCTTCCTTAATTCGTAAAGACTTATTTACATGCTACATCGCTCGTATTTTCCGAAGAGCCTCGAGAATTGGATTTTTTCGTTTCATTTTGCAACAATAACTCATTTTCACTGAGAATTTTTAACAGTTTTTACAAAAGGCTTTGTTCATTATACCGGATTAGTCACGTTTGCTTTATAAATTCTTTTGCAGTAAATCTACTATGAATATCAGAAAATTATGTTCAAAGATGTGATAAAATATGTAGGTAGGTATTCAGCGTACGTTATATAATTTTAATATTATATGAGCTCCCACTCTTATATCTAAGTGCGCAGGTACTACATTACGCTTTTTACAGAAAAACATAATTTTTCCATCAGAATAGCTCTATAAATCAGCTTATTTGAAATATAAAAGTTTTTATATATTTTTTAAGAAACTTATACTGAATGAAGGCTATTTAATAAATATATAGAAGTCGAGGTTAATAGGATGGGTGCTTATAACCAATCTAGATATACGTTTATACTTATATTAGGGTACAACGAACATATTGGTTCTAAGTTCCACAGGCTAACCGCTTAGTTACCGTCGGATAAATTGTTTGTACCAATATAATCAAGAAAATAATTCAGCGTCTAGTTATTTTGTTTTTTGAAAGAATTTTATTTAATCTGATACGAGTTGTAGTTCTCCATATCCTTATTTCTAAGTAAAATTCAAGTGATTTTTTAAGATCAGTAAAAATATTCTAATTTTGGATCATCGACTTAGTACGTAATTAAATATCGATGTTTTGGATTCTTCATTCATTGCTACTGTTTTTTAGGGTTCCGTACCTCAAAAGGAAAAAACAGAACCCTTATAAGATCACTTTGTTGTCCGTTTGCCTGTCTGACAGTCAAGACCCTTTATCTCGGGAACGCATGGAGGTATGGAATTAAAATTAAAACTATGTACTAAGTATACGGTCCCTGAAGCTGTGAAAAAATCAAACTTCTGAGTTAACGAAAAAAAAAATATATGGCCGTTTATGTCACAAAAAACGTTTGTTTCGACACTCTCAAAGGAATCAAAATCCATAGGGTACTTCCCGTTGACCCAGAATCCTGAAATTTTGCAAAAAGCAAGGTCTTATAGCACAGGTATAGGAATAAATCTGAAAACAGTAAATTTGTTGCTACCTACGTCACAAAAAAATAATACTTTTTTGCTATTCGGAAAATTCTTCGAGACTCCATTTTTTAATTGTACCTAGTTTGTACGGAACCCTCAGTGCGCGAGTCCGACTCGCACTTGCCCGATTTTGTTTTGGATGGGATATTATCAAATAACTACCCTCTCTTCTCTATGATTCTGGCTGGCGACAGGGAGGGTTAATAAGGGAGTGTCAGTTGCCGTTTGCGTTCTTGAGTAACGGTAAATCTTTCGAACGATTCCGCTGCCCTCGTTGCTACTACTACCTCGTCGGTCTAGTGCTGCAGACTCTGGCGAGCCTGATTTGCTTCCCTTCCGAAGTCAAACAAGATGGTACTGAATTTTTCAGCAAGTCTCTAGTAAGTATACATTAAACTTAAACATAACCTTCAAAATGTGGGGAATATCTTCATTGTCATCATTATTTCAACCAATGACATCTACTGTTGAACACAGGCCAAGTGTCATTAATTGGATTCCTGCGATTCACCTGGTCATCAGTCTTCCTTGTGGGTGGGTATACAACAATTGATACATACGTCAGCTTAACCCGTTTTGTACATCAGAAGTGACGTACTGGATTAGTTGAACGTTTTATTTGTCACTCAATCATGGCGCATTAATAACTTATCAGATTTTAAATGTGGAGCTAGCAGTTTATTGAAAATAAATATAATTAATTTGTTTAAGTTAAATAATTATTTACTCATTTGGTACTTATGCAGAGTAGTCTTGATTTAATATGCTATATCTTCTGTCTCATCCAGAGGGCGTCCAGAGTAGTCATCCACCGCGAGCGGTCTTCAGTAACATAGTACACTTCACACCACGACATTCTATTGCTTGTGCATTCTATTGCAAACATGGTGCACCATTTAGTTTGAAGGGGATGGCCACGCTTTTTTTTTCCCTCGAGGTATGGAAATCCCGTCCTATGCTTTTATTATGGGTATGTCATCGAAATCTCTTCGAGCATGTGGCCAATTCATATTCATTTCCGATGCTTGATTTAGCGGCCGACCAGGCTCTTCTGGCATTTCTCCAATAGCTCTACGTTAGATATTGTCTCGGTCCAGTAGACTCTGAAGATGCGATGGAGACAGCAGTTGACGAAGAATTGAATTTAGCTTGAGATGGCCTTTGTGTCTTTCCACATTTTGCATTAGTAGAGCAGTACGAATTTGACACAGAGCCCGAAGATTGAGTTTTATCCTTCGGGTCAGATTTCGCAACTGCTAAACAGGTTTCAGTTGCGCGAAGGTAGCTTGGGTTTTGGCGATCTGTGAAGCGATATCCTCTTCACTACCTTCAGTTTCTGACACGATGCTAGCGATGTAGGTTTTGTGGACGCGTTCCACTACCTGTAAGTTTAATACCAATGATGAATTAAGTAGTCTTAAATCAAAGTAAAATACTCGTATGTTAGATAGCAAGCCTTGAGTTTTTCATTAAAGAAATAGTTTTCATTTAACATCAACGATGAGGAAAGTAGTCTAAATAAAAGTAAAATTTGTTGAATAACAAGCCTCGATTTTGTCCAACAATTAATTTAAAGAAATAGTAGCCAGAAATCTAAAAAAAAAAAACAACCCACAGCCATAACGATAAGTTGAAAGGAACTGAAAAATATGCTTATATGTAAAATATTACACCTTATAAAAAACTACCTTCCTTTTACGACAACGACTATAAAGATATGACATTGAATGAGTTGGTGTTGAATGATCGATTTGTCAGTCCACCCCTGTAATTCGACAGTCAATCATAAGGGTTGTGACACATATAAAGTTTGGACATTGGTTTTGTTATGGTGGTAAGGCGCGGCTTCGAGAAGGACGGTGTGTGTTACATAATAGTTATGTATTAGATAAGAAAATTATATCACAGAGGTAGATTTATAAATACATGAGTTATCTGAAGAGTGCGAATGTGTAATGTTAGTGTTAATGTTCTGTGTTTAGGCCTGTTGGTCTAGTGGTTAGTGTCCCTGACTGCTATGCCGGAGGTCGTGGGTTCGATTCCCACCCAGGACAAATGTTTTTGTGATGAGCACAATCATTTGTTCTGTGTCTGGGTGTAATTTATCTATATATGTATGTATTTAGAAATATATAAGTAGGTTTATCAGTTGTCTAGTACCCATAACACAAGCTCTGCTTAGCTTGGGACTAGACGGCATTGTGTGATAGTTGTGGAAAATTGTGAAAATTATTATATTTGTTATGCGCAGAGATAAACTGTGAGATTCTTTGCCAGTGATCTTTGGGGTTTGTTTGTTCTTTTGTGAACTTCATTCATCACTTTTTATCAACTATCAAACAAGTTCATGAACTGAATAATCACGAAGTAAAGTAAACAATAGCGAAAGTGACTCTGTCAGTCTGTCACTTCTTCACGTCTTAACAGATGAATGGATTTGAATGAAACTGGCACTCAGGTAGACCATATTCTGGAAAAGGTTATAGGAGTTTTTTCATGAGTATTTCCCTACAAAAATATTAAGAAAACGGATATGTCTAGGGATATATTCATAGAACGTGATTAAATGTATACATAAAAAAATTAAATGCTAATTTAACATTCTACAGATTTTCTCATACTAATTGCAGCAATTTGTCTTTGTGTCATGATTTTTATAGATATAAAATAAAAATATTTCCTTTCACAATCCATTGATGGACCTTTTCTAAACTGCGTCACAACACTTGAAGCCCTCCTTTTCGTAAGCAGTTTGATTTATACTACATAAATGATGTTTTTACTAAATACTAGCTGTTACCCGCGACTTTGTCTGCGTCAAGTTAGTAAAAATGCACAAACGTAATTAATAATTCTGTGCTTGTCATTCGTGCTAAAAACATCTAATTCAAATAACGGAAATTAATTTCAGTAAATATATTATGTAAAATGTATTTCTTATGTCCAGATATATAATTTATTTTATTTATTTGGCTCACCAGTAATAGAATACTCGTTCATGATATACATCAAATAAATTACTTATCATCGTCAATAAACAGAAACAGACATGTTGAGGTCGAAGTAGTTGATAAACTATGGTTCTGCCTACCCCTAAAAGGAAAAGGTGATAGTTTAAGTTTGTTTTTGGTTTATTCTATGATGAAACAACGCTGTATGATTTTAATATGATTGGTTCATTATAATAGACTAAAAGTATATTAAACCGTTGTTTTCTTTTAACAACACTAAATAAATGTTATTTAACGTAGGCTATAAAAAAAGTGGATAAAGTAGTTTTCAAAATGTTAAATGTTGCCGAAATATATAAAGAGTCTGTACGGATCTTGTTTTGAGGTCAATACCCACAGTTTTTAGTGTCTGCACGTTTTACTTTCAGGAAGAAAATCATCAAATACGTTCCCCCGCTCTGGGTAAAGCGAGAGTTTGCGTCAGACTTTTACAGACTGAAACCGACCTGTGTTCCTTTAATTGCCCTTAGTGTTCTAGAGCTACGGTAACTTGCACGCGGCAGCAAATCTTCCTTATTTGAGGAAAATTTTCGCCTGACGAAGATCTCTAGGGCCAATGCCTGCTAGAGCTATGAGATTTTATCGAAAGAATTACCTCCCATAAGAATTTGCCTCGATGATATTTCTCTGCAGACTTTTAGCCGGGTCCGTTATGCAACTTTGGCGGAGGTGAATTTCGAAGGAGCATAATTGGCTTCAGCCCATCTTCAGCTGGATAACGTGCACTGATAGTCCACTGCTGCTAGCGATTATTAAAATACTACAGAGTAACCTACGATGTCATCTTGCTCCACAACTGTACTTATAAAGAATTTGTGAAAAAATTGTTGCAGTTTGATGTTGACTTACATCAACATTTGAAACGGAAACCTCTCGAAACACCCTAATACCCCCTCATTACTCCGTGTTTGTGACTCCACAAAACTATAAAATGACAGCGAACAAATGTCGCAACCAATTGGGGCTGTGACTGACTCTGGCATCCGTCAGAATGTTGTCCCAGTGTTGATCACCACTCACTGACCACTCTTAAGGAGGTAACGTCCAGTTGTCGACTTAAGGCTGCAAGTAATGTAGGATACATCATACGTAATCAAACTATCTTCAGGAATGCAAACCACGTCGGGGTCTTGTGTGAAATATGTCTTCATGGGTTTTTCATGAAATTCTTAATGATCTTCAATTTTTGGAATCTTTGAAATTAGGTACTTGTTCCAAACAGTAGGTTGTGGTCAAGTTCGAGGGAGAGACTACTTGAAGTACTGGTAACCTTCACGAACTGCTCAAGAAGCATCTTTCTGTGATTAAGTACCTACCTATATTAGCTGGTTTTTTGGGGGTCCTTCCGAAACATCTACGTTCGATGAAGACCTGCGTCAGGCGGAAAGAGAGCCTTTTTAGACTTTCCTCAAAGAAGGTATTTGCTGCCGCAATTGTGGCGTGCAAGTTACCATAGCCCTGGAACGCTTGTGCGGACCACCCGGAGGACACGGTGGAGCACACGGTGGAGGTTTGTCCCGCTTGGGCAGAGCAACGCCGTGTCCTCGTGGGGGCGATCGGCGGCGGCGATCTCTCGCGCCGGGCTTTGGTACAGGCCATGGTCCGGAGCGAGGAGGAGTGGCAGGCGGTTGCCTCCTTCTGCGAAGCAGTAATGCTAGCAAAGGAGGCGGCCGATCGCGTGAGGCAACGGTCCTCACGCCCCAATCGCCGCCGGGATTCCGATCCCGATTTCCGGCCATCGTAGGCGCAGGCTTGCGGACGGCGAGCAATGGGTGGCTCGCCGTCCGACCGTCCGGTAACCGTCCGGACCGAGCCCAAGTCGTCGACGGCGCGTGCTGTTCCACGCGCGCCTCAAGGAGATGTCAGCAACTGTAGGGGCCTAGCAGGGTCGAAGCCTACTGGGGCCAAGGGTCTGATTCTGAAAGGAAGACTCGGCCCTGGTACGAAAGGCAACGAAGGAACAGGAGTGGGTTTTTAGTCAGTAAAAGTCTGACACTATCTCCCGCCCCGCCCAAGGGCGGGGGATGTCATAAGATGATTTTCCCACCGAGAAAAAAAAAAAAAAAAAAAAAAGCCCTGGAACGCTAAGGGCAACTAAAGGAACACAGGTGGGTTTCAGTCAGTAAAAGTCTGGTACTACCTCTCGCTTTACACAGAGCGGGGGAAGGTATTTGATGATTTCCTACCTAAAAGCAAAAGGTGCACACACTAAAAACTGTGGGTATCGACCTCAGTATCAACTCCGTGACTCAGACTATTTATACATTTTGGCAACTGAAAACTACTTTATCCACTTTTTTATTGATAGCCTACGTTAAATAACATTTATTTAGTGTTGTAAAAAAGATAATTCTACGGTATAATATACTTTTAGTATATCTAATGAACCAATAATTTTAAAATCGTACAGCGTTGTTTTATCATAACATAAACCAGAAAGAAACATACATAAAACCCACTCCTGTTTCTTCTTTGCCATTGTTCCAGGGCCCCGGGAATCTCTTTCGTATCGCCCATGGCCCCAATAGGCTTCGACCTTGCTGGGCCCCTACGGTTGCCTACACCTCCTTGAGGCGTGCGTGGAACACTACGCGCCGTCAACGACTTGGGCTCGGTCCGGACGGTTACCGGACGGACGGACGGTGAGCTACCTATTGCTCGCCGTCCACAAGCCCGCGCCTACGGTGGCCGGAAATCGGGATCGGAACCCCTCGGTTCGGATCGGCTGGGTCGCGAGGGTTATTGTCTCGCGCGTGCGGCCGCCTCCTTTGCTAGCATTACTGCTTCGCAGAAGGAGGCGACCGCGCCCAAGGCCCACCGCGCTTTACGCTAATACAAATCTTGTTATGATAAAATGACTGGACCTAACTGCGGTTTATTTTCGTAAATATTTTTGGCATCTACGAAGCAATTAATTAGAATTCAATAATTTTTTTATATAGGTCTAGAAACATTTGCTGATTTCGTGATAACGCCATCTATTGCTGAAAAGCTTAACCTTACCTTTATCACACACTGAGGCTCTACCACGAGCTCATAACGTGATCCATTTTACGACCTAAACCGGACTGTTAAAGGGATGGAGCTATATAGGGTGATAGCTCCATCACTCTTTTTCGCTCGTACGTTTGACATTTTGACATTATCATGGTAAGGCCCCTGGCCACCTACCGAGCGATAGTTAAATAAATAGTTTGACAAATTAAATTCGTGTGTTTGCTATTCAAAGCCAGATGGCGTCACTGAGGCATAGGATGACAGTTTTTCTAAGACATTTTTTCTGATAGCCGCTCTATTGTATCTCTTTAGATCTCTTTGTAGACGTTTGAATGCATAACCGCTGGATTTCTGTCTTGTATAGTGAAGGTCAGTATAATCTGCCAAACTGCTTCGAAAGTGCTGATGTAGAAACCATGTCGATAAAAATAATAGTAAGAACGCAAAAATATGTAAAAATTTCTAGTTTACAGTAAAATAAAACAAAACTATCACAAAAAAGAAACTGAGTTTTGAACCACTATCCCCTTACGTGCCGATCTAATCCAGACACGACTGCACTACGGTGTTCGTTGACTTTTTTGTCATAGGTGTTCTTATATAAACGTCATCATTGTCTGCTTAACCCTTTGTCGATGATAGCGTGATGATTTTCATGTCAGATATTAAATTTGTAGCTAAATGAAAAAAAGAAATATTATTTTCGTTTTTCCATTAAGATTTTATTACATGTTTGATTACTTTTTACAAAAATATGGAGTAAAAATGTCTAAGATGTGTTAAAAATATGCTTAAAGTCCTATTATTATTGTAATCGAAGTACCATCGCATATTATATACAAAAAAGACGACAAAATACTCACAAAAACTATTACTATAACTGGGGATCGAAGTCACGGCAAATCGTTCAATACCGACATTTTGGAATATTGCTCACCCCCCATAGCAAATAGCGTGATAATTTATAGCCTATGTCCTTTCTCAAGCTCTATTCTATCTTTGTACCAAATTTCATCAAAATTGGTTCAGCGGTATAAGCGTGAAAGCGTAACAGACAGACAGACAGACAGACAGAGTTACTTTCGCATTTATAATATTAGTATGGATTAACAAAGTAAATCTAAATTTCATTAGTTAAAGTATTTGGTTTGCGTATAAATGTATAACCACCTGCTCGTTAACGCCCTTTTATTATGTCAAACAACCATCACCTACAGCAAGTCATTTGTCCCTAGGGTTGTAATGTTGTACGGGCGTTCCCTAGGTAGTAATGAGATTTGGATTTGAAACGTCAAAACCATTATCTAGAAAAAAACACATTAAGTGAATGTACGTGCATTAAACAAGTATAATTATTAAAAATCAAACTAGCCACTAACAAAAAAAAAAAAGAATAAAATGTAGTTACTGACGAATCATAGAAAATTATAACTATACTTCAATATGAAAGTAGTAATTTTTTAGTTTAAAATCTCAAAACATGTCGAGTGATAGTTAATAAATCAACTTGTAAATGATACTTAAATTTCTTTAATATATAATTATTTTGTTTCAGTTATTGTCTTTTAATTTTCTCACAGAAGGTGTAAAAGTAGAGTACCTATCCAAAACGGAGATAAAGCTACCTTTGTCTTGAGTGGCTTGAAATCCTCACTTAACGCAGATTTATATATAAACTCCCTCGCGTGCTCGGGAGTTAATAATATAAATCCCTCTCTGGCATTCGGGATTGAAACTTAGCAACCTTCATTTCGTTTGGAATACAACATACTTCCAGCAACTTAAAGATACTGATTTATCCCCTAGTCACATAATCTACTACTTGTACATTGCTGTTCTGATATGCAGGTTTTGTAAACTAATAGGACATTTATCGATCTGTAACATCAGCACGCACGAAATATACGAATATAGAAATTACTGGATGGTACGACGCACGTCGAGGTAGGGTGAGAGACGCGTCCATCAAAAATAAGGGCCGGGTTTGTTTGCTACGTAAGACGTCACCAGAAATAAAACAGTTTTGTGTACTTCTGACAGAATAGTTTTGTGTTAATACAAATCAACAATCAAGACAATAGGTATATGAAAAACAAACAACTCTGCCAGTCAAGATGGCTGTCTAAATCATTGTGAAAAAATAGGTTTTAGGTACAGCGTTTAACCAATTAAAGCATACGCTGAGCATTTCTTATTGATTTGAAGCCCGTATTTTGATAAATATACAAAAACAAATGATTTATTTGCTTGAGTATGGGTAATACATGAAGTGAAAAAATTAAAACAGTGGTTCATTCGACCATACCCTACTTTTAAAGGTGAACAAATATTACTGAATGATGTAAAATAAAACATATTATAAAAAAATAACATATACCTATGTATGCTTTTCTGTATTACAATCGATATTTAGGAAATAGATTAATTTTTCAAATTGTATTATACCATCAACTGAATTATTTCATCTCATTTTTCATTTAAATAATCTTTAACTGAATAATAGGCTATTTTACCTTAATATGATATAATAATTGCTATTTTTCTTTTATTTACAACAATTGATCCAGGATACTCAATACCTCTTAACGTATTCTCGAGAAAGGTTCATTAATATCGATGGCGCCTTAGAAAATCAAGTAGGTATTGTGATTGGATAATTGCAATCTGCTTTGTGGTTACTTTCGTAATCCGAATTGCATTGAATCTTAATTGATTTCGATTCTAAGTTTGTTCTAAGTAATTGTAACTTACAATGGTTTTCTTTAAATGTATTTACTGTGTATATGTTGCATGCTTAATCGAAAAGAGACGTAACTCAATAAAGAGGATATTTAAATTCAACCTTATTTTTGACAAAAAAAAAAACATATGTTTTCAGATTCAATTACCCTCTTTTCGAGTTAGGTCTCTTTTTTTATTAAGGCGTGTAGTCCCTAGAACATTTGGGCGGAGTTAAATGCACACATACTCGTACTGCCGCCTGTGCCCGTATAGAGGCCCCCTGACCTTTAAAACCATTTTCTTTTCAAAATATTGATGAATTTACATTATGCTATGTATATTTTGAAGAACACTTATTCAGCATTTTTTTTTTGTTATAAACTTATTTCTAAAGATCAAAGCCGTTCGAAAGGAGTAGGGAATACAAGTGAAAAAATATCATGTTGTTAATTATTTTTTTGGGCAAAAGTATTAGTCATACGAAAAAATCACATGTTGATAATTTTACATACATGATTTTTTACATGCTGATATATTTTTTTTATTGTTTTTTTTTGTTGTTGATTTTATTTGGCCGTTGGGGCCGAAAGGTTCTAAAAGGCGACCACGTACCGGAAGACGTAGCGTTGGAAGGCCTCCTATAAGGTGGACCGATGACTAATTGGTAACGGTTGCGGGAGTCCGATGGATGCGAGACGCACAGGACCTTTCATTATGGTGAAACTTGGGGGAGGCCTATGTCCAGCAGTGGACGTCTTTCGGCTGAAATGATGATGATGATGATGATAATTTTATATATGAATCTATATAAATATTTTTTTTTACAATCTATTAACCTACCACCATTACCGAGGAGTATAGGCTTCAGAAAGTTACTGTTTTATAGCACTAAATGGGTGTAAGGGCCTAAAGCATGCGTATTTATGCGCACAGTATGTCTAATTGTTTTGCCATGGCGTCTACGTAACGCTAGAGCATTATTAGTGTACCGATATAACCACGGGCCGGTGCGAAGGCGTTCTGGGGTTCTGGACATAATCAAATTGTATTAGCGATAATGATCGCCGAATGTTTGTGATGACCACTTTTTTTTACGTGTGAAATCATCTAATAACTCGAGTGAGAGGGAGTGTCAGATTTTTACTGACTTAACCCCACAGTGTTCCTTAGCAGCCCTTTCTGCGAGGGATATAGTCAAGTCCTTCAAACAATTCGCTACCCTGGCAGGCGTCGGACCTGTCTGGCCTCGTCAATTTACTACTGTGGCGACCAATGAGGCCACGCTAATACTACTAACTTGCAAACTGGCAAGATATACTTTTAAGGCTTATGGTAAGAAAAGTATAGTTGTAGAGATTCGAAACATATATTGATGAGAGACTGTCAAACAAGAAGAGATTAAGCTAATGATATATTTTTATAAATAATGCAACAAAGAGTGCTTCTAACAATAGAATGATAGTAAATTGAACTAAAAATCTTTCAATTGCGGCTCCCTTATCACAGTACTTCGTCTTTTAGCGCACGTACTTCACGATGTCTTCCGATGTTATGGTAAGTTGTAGATGGGAGATGTACTGGAGTGTTTGGCTGAGCGACCCGCAGACTCACGCTAAGACCTGCAAGATTTTGCCGCAGTGATCACTGTTGGCTTGCGTTCTACACTTCATTCTTTTAATCGTAACGAAACATTGTCATTTTCAGCCTTTTCAGGCACAGGTTTTGAATTAGAAGCCTCAAAGAGATCTCAGCAACCGTAGGGTCCCAGCAGGGTCGAAGCCTACTGGGGCTATGGGTGATGCAAAAGAGAACCCTGGGGCCCTGGAACGAGGAAGAAGGAACAGGAGTGGGTTTAGTAAGTAAAAGTCTGACACAAAAGGGCAGGAGATGTCATTGGAGGATTTCCCACCTTAAAAAAGGGCGCTTGCAGTGACACTAGCGAAATCCGTACGGATCGGATTCGCTGGGGCTAGAAGGACAGGCATCGGGACCATATTAGGGACTTGAGTGATGTTAAGTTACAATCATTGAATGGCTATTTGAAAATCTTTACAATTTTGTTTTTTTTTAGATTTCTGTAATTTTTTTTTCTATTTATTTCGAATAACCGTTTCGGATTTACAACGTTTTAAAGTTAGTTAGCAATTATTCTCTATTTTTTTTGTGGTCGCATGATATCCCACCAATATAAAGGGTTTGAGAAGACAATTCCAAACATCATACATCATAAAAATATAAGATATTAAAAAATATAAATACATATATATATTCGAACAAACCGACTGCTATAAAAATTCAAAAGTTTCAATAAAGAAGTTACTTTTCAAGAAGTTACATCAGACATTACATAGTGGCTTCTGTGATTAAAGTAAAATAAAAGCCACCAACTGCAGTTGCAGTTGGTTTTATTAAATTTTATTTATAATTATAACTTATTTTATAATTTATTTGAAACTTTTTGGTTATTTCTTGCGGTCGGATTTTTTAAAATATAACAATATTGTTTACTAACAATTGTTATCACTGGTAGAATGTGATTTTACCAAGGCCCTTAAAATAAATTGATATTGTTTACCTAACCTACTATATTGTAAGGGGTAGATACAATTATAGTTAGTAAAGTAAAAATTTCTAAAAAACAAAAACTAAACCAATCATTCCAATGTTAACGCTAACGATAGCCGTGTAAAACAAAACCGACCTTTATTTAGGTACACAAGCAAAATGGCAAAGTTAGTTGAAACACTACACAAAATTATTATCCTTTAAACAGGTAGGTGATTTGCTACCGTCATGAATTTACCATTAAACTTGGATCCCGTAATAAATAGTGTAGACACTATTAAATAGACATTTAGATATACTAGCTGTGTAAATAACTAGTTTTAGTTTTGCGAACTAATCTGTTTCAAGTTAGGGTACAGGCTTTAAACATTCTTGTTTTAGTTTCCATGTTTAAGTTTAGTATGGTACCTTACATTATTTTGTTCATTATATTTTGTTTCTTTATTTGAGCTTTATGTACAGTACTTACATTACTTATTGCAAGAAGACATTCTCTACCATTCAATCTTTGATTTACAAATACTACACAGTGGTAGCTCTCAACGAATGAATAATATTTAAATTATCATTAAGAATAGGTGATTTTTTTGTTTTGGTATATTTTCAAATCGTGTTTTTTTTATTTAATTTTATTATCTAACTGGTTACAAAATATTTTTTTGTAAAAAATGAGATTTTGTCTATAAGTTTTTTTTTTTAAATTATAGTAGCAGTAAAGCAATCGTTGATAGTGAAGCACACTAGTTTATTAAAAGACTGCAACAGGAAAAACTGTTCTAGTCCTTCGATATACACGGTATAAACGACAAGGCGTTGCTCATAAATAGATAATAGGTGCTTTGAAGTGTTAATAATAAGTTCAAATTAACTTTATATTAGAGGTACGTTATTCTTTCATCGAAATTACTATTTATTGGTTTCTTTGTGTTTTATATTTTCTGTAATATCGCAGTACTTATAACCATTTTTGCATTTCATAGGTACCTATTATTTGGCCCTCTCTCATCATGTTATATGGCATTGATGCAACACTTTTTCTTCTTCTATGTCTCTTTTCCTTCTTTGTACATATTATAAAACAAAGTCCCCCCCATTGCATCCATTTGTATATTCGCGATAAACTCTAAAACTACTGTATGGATTATCATGCTATTTTCACCAACAGATAGATGACGAGTGATTCACGAAGAAGGTTTAGGTGTAGTTCACATGTATGTTGTATGATACTGCGTGTCCTGTGCGTGCACAGGGGGTAAACACATTGGCACGTTACTTCACCAGCAGCTAAGCTGAACATGTGCACCTTCGCCAACTGTCAACTGTCACTGCCCATGCACTCAAGACAAGTATACAAACACTACTTAATAAATATATTAACCTAAAAGAGAAAAGCCGAAGGAGTTCAACGATTTATTACACCAGTGTAAAGCTGGGGTTCGCTTGCGGCCTTGTCATAAAATGTGAAAAGGAACCGATATCAGATATTAATAAACATAATTTAGAATAACATACTCGTA
Organism: Mythimna impura; assembly: GCA_905147345.3. Lineage (NCBI taxonomy): Eukaryota > Metazoa > Arthropoda > Insecta > Lepidoptera > Noctuidae > Mythimna > Mythimna impura. Next base: position 8,121,153 of record LR990347.1, on the reverse strand, counting down.
CATGCTAAATTGAAAACACGTTGAAAGCTCTTCCGATCCCCCCATGAGTTATCACTTTCTCTTCCCCTAGTTACAAACTACAGCATAACGATACCCATGGGCAGTGACGTGTCTGTTCGTTGTACAACAACTTAATAACTGTTTTCGCCGTTCAGTTTCACAACACTGAAATAAAAAATAAAAGCCCCTTGTGTGTACAAGTTTAACGTCTGATTTATTGTTGTGGTTGTATCTTGGGATGTTATTTTATTATTTTTTTCGAAACTTTCTTCAGAAGCTTGTGGAAGATGGTAGCATTTGGTGGTTTGCAGTTTTTAGAATGTATGCTTGAATAATAATAATTCATCATCTTCCTGCCCTTGTCCCGTGTTATTTGGGGTTGGCGCAACACGTTTTTTCTTCCATTCTGCCCTGAATAATAATAATTATTGCCAAAAATTCAATAGATGCAGAGCCTTATGCATAGGACTTCAAATATGTTCCTAGACGTATATGAGAATTCCTCTGAATTTTAATCGAATGAAATTAATTTAGTATTTGTACAATTTTGGTCTTAACCTAAATAATTACAAATCCATAACACTGGGCTCTTAGCCATAATGATGTGGTATGCAAACATTTAGGTTCATATTTATTTATAGTTGTTTTTTTTTGAGGCAGGAAAGTATCCAATAACTTCTTCCACTCTAGGGAGGAGTAGGAAGGCATGTCAGACTTTTACTGACTAAAACCTCACCTGTAGCCTTCCCTTGCCCTTTGCGTTTTAGGACCATGGTTTCACTCTTAGTTTTCCATGAGTTTATACCCTACCTCTGGTCTGGACTTAATTCTGTTACTGCCTTGTAATTTATTTCTTTACAATTTAATTCATTAAACCCCGAGCGAACACCGGCGTTCGAACGTCATTGTCTTTCTATTGTGTCTCTAATTACGCTGCTCAATAGGTTATGGTATCATCGTAGTTTAAAGAAAGCTAACATTCATATTTAATGACATAGATCGACGAAATATATATTATGTTACGAATTCGACTCGTTTGAGCAACGTTCGGGAAGCTGCGCGGTATCTTCTCGTCCAATAAACTACAGTGTCTTAAGACGAAAGTCTATGACCAGTGCGTGTTGCCAGTGATGACATATGGCTCTGTAACGTGGTCGCTTACAATCAGGGCCTCATAAGAAGACTTTAAGTCACCCAAAGGGCAATGGAAAGGACTATGCTCGGAGTTTCCTTTCGTGATCACATCAGAAATGAAGATATCCGCAAGAGAACCAAGGTTACCGACATAGCTCGAAGAATGGTCAAACTTAATTGGCAATGGGTAGGGCACATTGCATGCAAAACAGATGGTCAATGGGGATGAAAGGTTCTGGAGTGGTGACCACGTACCGGAAGACGCAGCGTTGGAAGGCTCCCCATAAGGTGGAGAGGCAACCTGGTGAGGGTCACGGGAATCCGATGGATGCGAGACGTACTGGACTGGTCATTGCGGCGACACCTATGTTCAACAGAGGACGCCTTTCAGCTGAAATGATAATGATGATGACATTGATCAAAATAATCAAGATGAGTCAATAAGGAAATATACTACACGTCTTTTGCAGATAAGACACTAGAAGATCAATTAAAAAAAGACCCTCGACTAATCAAGAGAAAACTAACAGAATAGAAAAGTGAATTTATCGATATCGAAAAGCGACAATAATCGAGTCGAATTGCCCTCGTACATAATTGGTAACGTGTAACAACGTTTGAAACTCGAACGCCAATCGCACAGAGCAATTAGGTTATGTGCAGACTGAATTCGCGGTGACTGGGGGGGACGCGGGAGCGATTAAGTAGCGGTAGTGGAGATGCAGTAGCTGATGCAACTGCATTTCCGTACATAGTATGTAGTAGCTGAGAGGCGCCGCTAGACGTGTTCCTCCCGATAAACAATAAACGATCATTCGATATACTGTTCACCTTAAGAATTGATTTGTTGGGTATTGAAGTGTGAGTATGTAGTAATATAGCAATGTACAACGACTTTTTTTAAGGTGGGATATCATCAAATGATTTTTTTCGTTCTGGGGTGGAGCGAGAGGGTATGTTAGACTTTTGGAGGTATGCGGAACAGCCCCCCTAGCCAAGTTACAATCGTATCGTTCGGCGTGAACTCTTCGAGTAGGCCACGCCTGCGATTCCTTTGTTCTGACGACATCTCAACGCTCAGTCACGTGGTCAGAACAAAGGATTCGGAGGCATGGCCTACTCGAGGCGTTCGCGCCGAACGAAGCGATTGTAACTTGGCTAGGGGGACAGAGTGTAAAGTCCCGCAAACCTCCTTTGAAAAGGGAGGATCCTCCGGCCAGACGGGTGTTATGTCTGGGGGGCTACTGCCCAATAGATGATTTCGGGCTGTCGAATATATTCTATATCGCGCGGAGAACTTTGATTGTGCGATGCAGGATTAGTTCTTATGTGACGCCATAGATGTCGCTACAGAATTTTATTGACCTAAACCACACCTATGTCCTTTTTTGCCTTGCGTTCCAGAAGTTCCTTTTGGAAGTCAACCCATGGCCCCAGTAGGATTCGGCCCTGCTAGAACCCTACGGTTTTTCTAACATCTCTTTCAGGCGCGTCTGAAACACTACGCGCCGTCAACGATTAGTGCTTGGTTAGTTCGAGTACCGGACGGCCGGACGGCGACGCTTGCTACCCATTGCTCGTCGTCCGAATGTACAATGCCTTGCATCTTACTGATAGTTGATCCATAAGTGCGAGTGAGACAAGTCTGTCTCGCTGAGTTGTTGACTGTTGAATGAGTCGTTATCATTACTATTAGTCAATGACAATGATAAAAACTCAGTTTTGAACGCGTTGATTATTGCTGGGCCTTATCATACTAGGCATCTCCCGTATTCGTGAATGGTTAAGAAAATAAACGATTTTATTATGATCATCACTACAGTATAGAAAAGAGAGGTCTTGAAGAATGGTTGTGGCTTTCAAGAATGGACGTTTAATTTAATCGTTGAGGCCTTAGGGTTCTCGCTCACGGCGACTTTTTGTAGCAATGCAGTAGCGATGCTGTCGCGCGTTCTCATCGATATTATACAGTCGCGATGCGGTAGCTAGCTGTTTGCCGCACCCCCACCACGATTCTCAGTCGCAATGCAAACGCGCTAAAAAAATGAAGTTTTTGTTTGTAGAATGTTTCACTCACGCCCACCCTCCCTCTGTTCTCTCCCCGATGTCATTCAACACGGTTGCGCGATTGCATCGATACAGTCGCGATGCTGTAGCGTGTTAGTAGCGCGTTTGCATCGCTTTTGTAGCGCGTCGCAAATGCGACTAACGCGCGTTAGTAGCCTAAAAAAAGTCACCTTGGGCGAGGGGCCTTAGTCTCTAGTTGGCGACGCTTTTGACCTTGAGTAAGTACAGTCAATTGTCATTAACCAAAGGTATATTACTATTTTCTCAGAAATACAATATGAAAATGGATAATGATTCACGGCTTGGAATTTACACACAATCATTTCAATAGCTTTGATATAGTTCAGATTAATAAATATTTAGTCTAATAGGGTCAATAATGGTGAGTAGGTACGCATAAAGATGGTTTGAATGTATAGTTCATTATGCATCTATTCATAAACAGTGCTTGAATAAAAGCTGGAAGCTCAGCATGAAATATTTCATAGTAATGAAAGTAATCTTACTTTAATTAATCTTAGCAAGAACCAACTATGCGTTGTAGGAGCTCCTATAACCTATACGTACATCTAATGTTTTATTTAGGTGGGAAATTCATCTAATGACAAATCTCGCTCTTGGGCGGAGCGCGAGATAGTGTCAGACTTTTACTGCCTAAAAATCCACTCTTGTTACTTCTTTGCCTTCATCCCGGGGGCCCCGGGTTTCGTTTTCACACTACCCGTGGCCCCAGTAGGCTTCGACGCTGTTGGGCCCCTTCGATTTGCTGACATCTCCCTGGAGCGCGCTTGGAACAGAACGCGCCGTCGACGACTTGGGCTTGGTCTGGACGGTTACCGGAGCTTACCATCAGGTGAGATAGTGGTCAAACGCAAGCCTATAAATAATAATAAAAAAATATATTCCATGGCATCAGAGTTAGCCTATCATAAGGGCTGGTTTGAGATGTCTTGTGAAAAGAAGAGGGATTCGGGAAGGCCTTTACCCAGCAGTGGAAGTGAAGGTTAGAAAAAAAAAACAGAAAATAAAACGCCTTCAAGAAAAAAGACATTTTAAATAAACAGTTTCCCACAACCATTCTTAAAAAGTTTATGTTTTCATCTTAAAGGCTCATATAATGTTATTATTTGTGCAAAGTTTTGAGTATCTACGGTTGATATAATGGCCGCCTACTGATTCTTTTGGCCTGATTTTTTAGGCCCAGTTTCGGAGTTTCACAAAATTGGACCGCGTGACTTGCTATAGTAGGCGTTTTACGTCGGGTTGGGGCACACTGGGAGACTTGTTGTTATTTTGAAGGTAAATATTTTGAAACAAAATGGTTTATTAAAGTAATGGTAACCTTAAATGAGGCTGAACGTTACGTGTGAACTGGAGGCTATATATATATATAGATTCCAAGATTTTAACGCAGGACTTACGTTCAAGGATGGCGTACCTTCGTGATATTTTCGGTTACATTCTGTGAAATTAATTTAATTTAGATATATCAGACAGAGACTGCTACAGCTCCAAGGAATCAATCTCCCAAGTCATCCTGGAATACGAGGTGGTGGCTTGCCAACACGCACACATCCTAGGTACAATAAGATCGCTACATGGCGCCTGTGCGGGATAAATTAGCGCTTTTAAGTATTCAGGTCCAGTAAAACAATGCATTTAGGGCGTTGTTACGTCTGCTTCGGTTCTGTATCACGTCAACAATGTTTGTAGAGGCCCGCGCTGACAGTTTCAATGCTGGGCTATGAAAGAAAGCGGCCTTATCTCTGAACAGACCCCGTGGCAGCCCCAACAGCATTCTGCGTATTTTGGCCAGAAGGCAAGCTATCTTGTTTGCAAAGGCACTTATGGCACGTACATTGTCGTCATTTGTAATATATACATATAATAAATCTATAGAAGTATCTAGTGGTGCGCGCATCACGTAAAATGTACGAAATCGATAGATAGATAATTTTTATACATTAAAATTGTGTGTAACTTGATATATTATTACTTAGCCTTTGTTTCATCGCAATCAACCGATTGCGACTACTAAATATTATAAAGAGGTACTTATATAAACTAAAAATAATAATATGTACGTTTGTATATATTTTTATTTCTAGTGTAGTGATGAGTAGAAAAAGAACTTATTGGGCATCAACAAATTCATCCACATATGTCAATAGGAAAAGTACCCAGAACGCTGGCAGCAATGCCACATTGGCTAGCAATGCTGATAATTATGTCGACCGAAGAAAAGCCCAGCCCTCTGGTCACGCGAAGAGTCGACTAGCTGTTTGCTGATATCACAAACAATACAAAACTCGATGAACGCGGACCCCATGGCTCTAGTGTTTCAACCCCAAGCGGCTTAATTATATAACTTCCGTTAAGGTTATTATATTTACGCCGTTTGAGGTTTTCTGCACCTGCAGCAGCCACCCCAGCACAGCTTGCCGTGTTAAGAAAATGGGATAGCGCAAGTTGCATCCCACATCAAAGGCATTTTTTTTGTAGGTGGAATATCATCCAATAACATTTCCGGCCTTGGGCGGAGCGAGAGGGCGTGTCAGACTTTTACTGACAAACACACTCCTGTTCCTTCGTTGCCTTTCGTACCAGGGCCGGAAGGTAAAAAAAAGAAAGACTCTTCCTTTCAGAAGCAGACCCTTGGCCCCAGTATGCTTCGACCCTGCTGAGCCCCTACGGTTTGCTGACATCTCCTTGAGGCACGCGTGGAACAGTACACACCGTCAACGACTTGGGCTCGGTCCGGACGGTTACCGGACGGTCGGACGGCGACATACTCATTGCTCACCGTCCGCAAACCCGCGCCTACGGTGACATCAAAGGCACAAATTACTTACATTATGTTCATACATATAAACATTTGTTTGTCATCGCTTCCGCAAAAATACCCTCCCGTTGTGCCTGCGCAGTAAGCAAACGATTCGAGGTCAAAGTAATAACGCGAACCGATAGCATCCTCTGTTCGGTATGTTGTTAGTTTTTAAAATTCTCAGATCGCCCGGTTATAGGCGCAGCGACGTTTTTCATGCTTTTTATAACTTTTCATTTTCTACCCAGTTTATATATATATATATATATATTTACTAGCTTTACGTTGAATTGAGTAAGGTTTCTTTGCTTTGAAATTGAAAATCGTAGACTTCTTGGAATTCTCAGGAGTCATTGTTTTGAGTTTATTTACATGATTTCATTTAAATCGTTTGATGTTGCTGAAGTTAAAGCGAATGCTATTTGAAAAGATGTTTATTTAAAACAGACTTTAATACCATTATGGGCGAGAAATGGGTAGCTCATCGTCAGCCCGAGTCGACCTTTCGGGCTGACGGCGCGGCGCGTAGTGTTCCACGCACGCTCTTTTGAATAGCGTAATCAGCCCCCCTAGCCATGTTGCAAACGATAAACGTGAACGCTTAGTAATCTCCAATAGATTTTCAACTTTATACTTAAGAGCATAAAGTTGAAAATCTATTAAAGACTACTGAGCGTTAGCGACCGGAACGAACGAAAACACTATGTAATCTTCAATAGATTTTCAACTTTATATCCAATAACATAAAGTTGAAAATCTATTAAAGACTACTGAGAGTTTACGTTTATCGTTTGTGACTTGGCTAGGGGGGCAGAGACACAATAGAAAGACAATGACCGAGCGAACGCCGGCGTTCGCTTAGGGTTTACTGAATTAAAAATTGTCAGCATAACCGTAGAGGATTCGTAAGGCCGAAGCCTACTGGGGCCATAGGTAGTCTGAAAGGGAATCCCGGGGTCCTGGAGCGTAAGGCAAAGAATGATGATAATCATAGGTGTAGTTTTAGTCAGTAAAAGTTTGACACGCCCTTCCGATCCGCCCTAGAGAGGGAGAAGTCATTGAATGATTTCCCACCTAAAAAAAAGCCTTTAGTACCATTTCTTCAAACATCATTGTGGATATTGAAGATGGATTCATTCACAGAATTTGCAGATAACTAGATTTTTCAAAATTTATATATATTTTTTTAGTTCACACTTCGCTTAACCAAAGGGCTGGCTTTTACCTCGGTCAGAGATTAAGCATTGCCATACAACGTGGCAATACCGCCAGTTTTTTGGGCACACTTCCAGTCGACAGTGATGCGGAGGAGTTTTATGACGCCATATTTTAGCTTATAAGTTTTTTCCTTTTATTTATCAAAATTCATTAATTAGTTTATTTCATAAACAATTTGACTGTGTACCCAAGTGTACCCAAGCATTTCAAGCATGTTTGATAAGTAAAACCATTTCTGAATATCCAGTTACTCTACCAGAAACTAGGAAATAATAATAATAGTATTCCACAATTATCACACAACGCCGTCTAATACCAAGCTTAGCAGAGCTTGTGTTATGGGTACTAGACAACTGATAAACACACTTATATATTTCTAAATACATACATATTATACTCGTAGATAAATTACACCCAGATACAGAACAAATGATGGTGCTCATCACACAAACATTTGTCCTGGGTGGAAATCGAACCCACGACCGCCGGCATAGCAGTCAGGGCCACTAACCACTAGACCAACAGGCCCAACACTCTGTAACTCTCAAGGATAATGCCTCAAAGATATGTCAGCCTACTGGGGCCATGAATTGGCTTCCGAAAGGGAAACCCGGGATCCTGGAATGCAAAACAAAGAAGGAATATATTAATGTGTTTAAGTAAGTAAAAGACTGACACGAATCAAATGGGGCGAGAAAAGTTATTGGATGATTTCCGACCTAAAAAAAGGATAATATACATTTGTTTTTAATAAAACTTAATCGTATCGTTTCTTTTAATCCTAATCTTACCCTTTTATTTAACACTAAGATCAAAAACTGTGCTCAAACATTAGCGAACAAGATAACATTTACACAATAGCAATAGAAACATTACCAAGAAGATTCCAACATCAGTAATGTCTGAGTAAACAAAGGCAAAGACTTAATTGTAAGGAATTTTAGAAGCAATTCCAAAAAATACTAACACAATAAAGAGACAGCCTAAAGAATGTTTATTTGGAAATTTTAGGTATGTCACTACAAGACTATTGTTATTTTTCAATCGAGTTTAAGGATTTTTTTCTTAAACATAAAGAGAAGACTGAATTTTGTTTTTCAGATTTTAAAATCAAGTTGTGATTGTACGCTAATTTTATAGACTACCTTACATGCCTTCATTCATTGTCGTATCCTTTGAAAGATGGGCAGAATTGTATGTACAAACTGAACTTTTGTTCAATTCAATAATGGGTTAACTGGCCACTTTATCGCTATTAACCCTACATATTTATAACCGGCACTAAGAATCTAAAACTATCTAGATTATGGCAACTTTGATTGCATCCTAAGATTGACTCCCACCTCCCTGTTGCCAGACGAAAGGGATGGTGTGACTGAAATAATGTACGTTCGACCCAGCTGTAAGCGTGGCCTTGGACAATGCGGCAGTGGTGTATTGTCAGTTGCGTACCCAAGCATTTGTTTTCAAACTGCCTAGCTCATGGCTCTGCTACCATCTGACAGCCTAGTCCTTTTGAAATGATTGGCGAGTGTTCTCACAGTAGAAACCAAACATCCATTATCTACAAGTTTTATGTAATAGCACGTTTCTAACATTTCACGTCGTTGCCTGAAAATTTTAACACATAGGCACCACGTCCGACCTACAAATAAAGCATTTCAGCAGATCGTTCATTCTCTAAATCTAAATTTCATTAGGCATACAATTCCAACTTTCCCTAAGCGAAATCTAAACACGTTTCGGATCCCATTCCAACACTAAGTACTTAAGGCCAACAAAAATACATCATCACAAAAGTTTTACGTGTAAAAAGGACTAACAAAGATTAATGTTCGAAGAATTTAATTATCTAGCTGAAGAGTAGGTGAGCAAAACTTTTTCCTTTACGTAGGATGGTGGCATCTTTTTTGCTTTCTGTGACGTCATGCGCTGATAAATTAGGTGGAGTGGCCGGGTACAAATCATACAAATATTTGTGAGTGGATGTAAACATTGTGGGAAATATTACGATACCTTGGGATTGGAGTGGAAAATTTGGCTGTGTTGATCGTTATGAGGTTAATTCGGCACTGACGGTTTTATGTGTACCATCTTCATCTGAGCAGAAGTCAAATTCTATTAGGTAAATGGATTTTCAAGGCTTTGAAATTGCACATATTCAAATACGAAATGGGTAAAGCAGATAAACACAAAAAAACCGGAACCGGGTTTATAAACCGGATTTTGATTTACCTAACTCAACTATTTAAATAAAAGGGAATTTCATTTTGCAAAATAGATCAACGGAACGATCTTAATTCCAACCTAACAAAACCTAATTACAAAATGAAAATTGTGATTCAACCCCAATCTGTACACTGACAACAAAAATGGGGTTCCATAATTAAAAGAGCATGAAATTGTAACCGTCACAGGGGCGGGTGAACAACAATTAGTTTAAAACCAAAGTCCCATTGCGTTTATTGTATTTAATGTTTATTATGCGAATTTTGTCCGACAGAATGACAAAACAGGCATACTTTACACAGTTTTTGGGAAAATTTATTAGTCAATGAATATGATAACATGAAGTAGAGCTAATTTTAAACCGACTTCGAAAAACCGTGGAGGTTCTAAATTTTATTATATATATATATTTATGTTTGTTACGTCAAAATTTCGTCATTTATGGAACAATTTGATTTTTAGAGCTTATTTTAAACCGAGTAAAAGCGGAGATTCTAAATTCGGTAACATGTTTTTTTTATATATTTGTTACATCAGAACTCTGTCATTTATGAACCGATTTGATATTTTTAACCGACTTCAAAAAAAAGGAGGAGGTTATCAATTCGGTTGTATTTTTTTTTTTATGTTTGTTACCTCAGAACTCCGTCGTTTATGGACCGATTTGCAATTTTTTTTTCTCTTTATAGGATATGCTTCCAGATTGGTCCCATTTTTTTCAAAATCCAGTTCTGATGATGGAATCCATGAGGAATCGAGGGAACTCCTCAAAAATTATAGGCAATCCTATGGTAATTTTAGTATTTTCATCAAGAACTTAAGCACTTACAGTCAAAAAGTAACATTTGATTAAGTGGAACTGATGAAGAAGACCAGAAATGGTCAACGGAACTTCATACTCAAATAGATATCACAATGAAGATATAGTTATGCGACTATGACAATACAAATAAATGAATGATTCTGAATAGTTACGTTGAAAATGGTATCATCGAAGTGATCTGATGATGATGATGGAGCCGGAAGGTAGGCACTGGAACTCCGTAATTAATCAATGTAACCTAGCCGTGTTTGGACTTATTAGAATTGTCATGAGATGCACTTTGGCTATAAGGTACTATCAAACTGATCTGATGATGGAGCCGGAAGGTAGGCACAGGAACTCCGTACCTAATTAATCAATGTATCCTAGCCGTGTTTGGGCTTATTAGAATTGTCGTGAGATGCTCTTTGGCTATAAGGTACTATCGAACTGATCTGATGATGGAGCCGGAAGGAGGAAGGTAGACACAGGAACTTTATAATAAAACAATGTAACCTAGCAGTATTTGGGTTAATTGGAATTGTCATGAGAAATAGGCACTCTGTTTATAAGTGTATCGTAACTAAAAAGTGTGAAATAAAAACTTTTTAGAAAAAAAAAATAACCGACTTCACTAAAACAAAAACACTAAAAGGATCAAAATAACTTTAATTTCGGAAGTCGGTGTTAAATAAGAAACAAACAATACCGAGAAACACCGACATCCGAAATTAAAGTTATTTTGATCCTTTTAGTGTTTTTGTTTTAGTGAAGTCGGTTATTTTTTTTTTTCTAAAAAGTTTTTATTTAGTACGGATATATGTCCGGATTAGTCCTAGTTTTGTAAAAAAATTGTTCTGATGATGAGATAAATGAGGAGTTGTGAAAAATCCTCTAATATAATAAGCATACTAATAGTCATATTGATATTTTCATTAATAAAACAAGCATTTGCATTCATCAAGTATCAATTGATGAAGAGGAACTAACGATGAACACCACAAATTACTAGTGGAACTACACACACACAGATATCTTAATTAAGATGGATGAAAGAAAAAAATAATGATCAAGTTAACCTGATGATGAAGCCGGAAGGTAGACACTGGAACACCGTAGTAAAACAATAAATCCTCGACGTGTTTGGGCTTATTAGAATTACCATAAAATACTTGCATGTATTATGTGGTATCATCAAACTGATCTGATGATGAAAAGGTAGGCATTGGAATTCCATAATAAAACAATACAGCCCTATTTTTTAATTAGTACAATAAAGATGGGGCTCTATCCGATCCCGTTACTGATCATGTTTTTGTAGTCAAAAGTAAAAAAAAAACAAAACCCAAAAATTTACCACAAAAAATTGTCATAATTGGTAAACTTATAATAGAATCAATCTTTCATAAAACATGCTACTAGAAAATACTATGCGCAGTGTTTTTACATTTTGATCGTCATTTATTAATTCATAATCAATAGCCTGTACAATATTTCCATAAACTGAGTGACATTTTGGGATACAAACAAACGCAACTCAACTTTGCTGTTTATGAATATTATTTATTGAGACTTTACTTAAATAATAACAAGACCTTTTCTAATAAGCCCTTTAAGTATTTGTACTAATTAAAAATTAGTGGTGTATACCCTTGTCGTGATTAGGCCTATTGAAATTTTCAGAACTACACTCTAGTTTAGTCATCAGACGATAACTATTTAACAAAAAAAATAAATCTCATATAAGAGAACGTTTGTAATATGTTCGTATGAGAAATAAAGATTCTTTAAAACTAGCTATAAGGCGAAAGAAAAAAATGTTGGTACCATAGAACTGATCTGACTATGAAACTGTGAGATAGCCAATGGAAATCAGTATTGAAAAATAATAAATCCTAATAGTGTATGGGCTTATTAGAATTCTCATGAAACGTACCTTGTCTATCAGATACTACCAAACCGATCTGATGACAGAAAAAAGAACATAAGCATCGTAAGAAAACAATATTCTTATCCTAGTCGTGTTTGGCTTCATTGAAATTGTCATGAGATACACTTTGATTATAATTAGCAGGCACACTACTTAGTTTTAGTTGTGGACGTACCATAACTAAAAAGTGAAAAATATATACATTTTTTTCTCAAAAAATGTTATGAAAGCTTAATTTAAAAAAAATAAATGATTTTGTTTTTTCGTTACTTGATACTGATTTCCGAAATTAATTAAAGACCATAAATGTTTACCATTACAGTAACTTGATGATATCGTTTTTAATTTTCTCTTCGTATTTTCGTAACTATATAACCTTATTTTCGTATTTGATTGCAATTATCGAACTGGAATTGGTTATCGAAATATAAATTTCTTATTTATTCCCTGCAGTCGAGATTGTACTTTAATATGACATAAATTGTTATGTATTTTATTTGCTTCGTTGTTTTTACTATAGCAACAAAAATGAAAATTAATTTGCAAATGAAAGTGTCGGAAAAGGCTAATGGGCACTTTTGTACTTCGTATTCAGAGCTGTATTAAGTTTTTTTATTTGTTTTTCACTATACTATTTAAAAGGTGCATTTCAAACACCTTACTTACATTTTATAAGTGCCTATGTAGGCCTATACGAAAAAGATTTTGAATTTTGAATTTTGTCTTTAAGTTTTTTCTTCGATAATTTAAAGTACAGCTGAAAGGTCAAGAATAATGAAATGTCAAATGAAATTATCGGGATTTTTATGTCAACTGTAAACCTGGAAAAGGCTGAAGGAGTAAGGTAGATGTGTGATGTTTAAGAAAGACCTGTAATCAGCAGTAGGTTTGGTGTCGATTTCTGGAACGATACTGGTAAATCAACAGTCAATGAAATACCAGTAAGTCGTCATTGAATTTGAACGTAGATACTGTGATATGGAAGAAGATCGTATAAGCTACACATAGCATACAAAAAGGTTGTGCAAATTAATTACAACATTTAAATTAAATAGGAAAATATTTAGAATTTTAAAGTCAGTTTTTGATAGACCATGTAACAGGAGTACCGAAATTAAAAGGTATATTGTGCCCCAAGTTGATCTTCATAAACACCAGATCCCAGACTGAAGCTTACCTCGAGCCAGAGGTATAATCCTCAAAACACCGATTGATGTTAAGATTATATCCAGTTTGGCAATCTTTAGAAGTTCATAATAGTACCTGAATCTACATAAATCAGCGTACTTGAGGTGTAATGGTGAAACAATTATGACATCCAAATTTTTTTGTAGTTTTAAAGTGTAATATATATTGATTGTAATTAATAATAATAACAATATTCCACAACTAACACACAACGCCGTCTAGTCCCAAGCTAAGCAGAGCTTGTGTTATGGGTACTAGACAACTGATAAACATACTTATATATTTCTAAATACATACATATATAGATAAATTACACCCAGACACAGAACAAATGATCGTGCTCATCACACAAACAATTGTGCCCACTTACTGTCATAGCGCTTGATTCAGTGGCTTAATTAAAATTAAGCTTTATCAACTGATGTGTGGTCAGAAATTTTTCCATGACCTTCCAAAATGTCAAAAAAAGTTTGGCTAGATCGAGCGGCATGATAGCGAGTGGCCACTATAAAAAGCAAAACACAAAACAGTTACAGCCAGTCACCATTCTTACTCCAAATGACTTTCGTAAATCCGATCCCAAAAAACATTCAATTCAATTGTTGCGATAGATAGATTCCTACCTTTGATAACCATGACGATTAACTAAATCCCATAGACACAACCCTTGGGCCAATCACCCCCACCACTTTGTGCCAAATTAATCCAATGGGGATAACGGAACTTAAACCAAGAACAATTATGCGTGTCACGGCCGTTCTTTTTGTTTTTGTTTGGGAAAAACCCTTAATTTTATGGGTGACGTTAGACTTCCGTGTGTTTATGGGTTGTAACTATTATTTTTGGTCTTGGTCGTCCGTGAGTGTTTTCGCGTCCTATTCGCCAGGGTCGTGTGTTTGTGACTGAGTACTTCATTCTTTATTCTTTATTGTACACACAATTTTAAATAAACAATATAATAGGACAGTTGATGTACATAGGCAAGCTTAACCCACAACTGGGTTTTCTTACAGTAAACCATATGAGTGAGAAAGAAATTTTACATATTTTGAGGAACTTTAACTGTACAACAAAAAATTAAACACATAAATTAAATCTAAACTTAAAACTAAAAATATACTAAACAGATATGTGTACAGCACACTATACATAAACATAATATATACAATAAATAAAGACCTATAAATATACATATTTATGGGTCATGTTACTGTTGTTGGGTTTTTTTATTCTTTTTTTATTTTTATTCTTGATAGTGTTAGGATATGTTAGGAATAGTATAATAAAACTCACATGAAATAACTGGAAGGTATATGTATAATTTCTTCTTGTTATACAACTTGGACACGTCCGTATTCGATGCTGTCCCCGAGCAAATAGGCCGAGTCAACCGCCGCGTGCTTCCGTCAAGTCAGGATGACCGTTGTACAAAATTAGTATTGCCAGTGTAATAAATAAAATGTCAAAATATAATCGACTAAAACGTGACATCGATTTAATAATATTTAAAAACCTAACACTCGACCATCCTGACGTCGTGCATGTCCTCAGGCACGTAAGCAAATTAGCTATACAACCTAACTCTCGGCCAGCACAGATGACAGCATCAAATCCGACTCACAGATATCTAAACATTATTTCTATAACAGATACATTCTTTGCAAATCATCCTATATGCTAAAATATTAGATACAATCATAATGAGAAATATATCAACAATATCCAAAAATACTACAGTTATGAACCCTCCTTCTTACAAGTTATAAATACATTTTATAGAAATAAGTCACGGAAGTTGTGAACCATCCTTCTCACAAACCGAGGTGACTGCACTTGTGAACCCTCCTTCTCACAAGCAATAAATACGTAAATAGAAAATAAGTCACGGCAGTTGTGAACCATCCTTCTCACAAACCGAGGTGACTGTACTTGTGAACCCTTCCTTCTCACAAGCAATAAATACATAAATAGAAAATAAGTCACGGCAGTTGTGAACCATCCTTCTCACAAACCGAGGTGACTGTACTTGTGAACCCTTCCTTCTCACAAGCAATAAATACATAAATAGAAAATAAGTCACGGAAGTTGTGAACCATCCTTCTCACAAACCGAGGTGACTGTACTTGTGAACCCTTCCTTCTCACAAGCAATAAATACATAAATAGAAAATAAGTCACGGCAGTTGTGAACCATCCTTCTCACAAACCGAGGTGACCTTACTTGTGAACCCAAGGAGGGTTCACAAGTAAGGTCACCTCGGTTTGTGAGAAGGATGGTTCACAACTGCCGTGACTTATTTCTATAAAATGTATTTATTGCTTGTGAGAAGGAAGGGTTCACAAGTACAGTAACTCACAAGCTATAAATACATATGTACAATCATAAAAATCATTTAAGCCACCAGTTGATAGTGAACCTTCTTTCTCACAAATCATCATGACGTTCCTAAACATGAGACGTGAGAACCTTACGTCTCACAAGTAAACATAATCAAGAGAAATTATTAATTTTGACCAAACAATCTTACTATAAATGAATTCACATTATCTTCTAATATTCCTTAAAATCCAAGCTACTTGTTTAACTTCTACATTATATATCCTCTACTTCATAAGTAATAATCAATCAGTATAGTCATTATTTCGCATAGAAATATTTATGAAAACTTTCGCAATTTATCCATCACGGTGGTAATGATGAGGTTGATAATGGCGTAATGTAAATTGAAAACTAATTAGCAATCCTAGATTAGCTTACACATCAGTGTCTTCACTACTACCACTATTCGACTCATTATCCACGTCATCATCACTGCCCTCATTTACATCTAGAGCGGTTACGTGAACCCATGGTAACATACGGTCGGCAGCGACAGTGGTTTTCCGTTTATTCTTTGTACTAGACAACCCAGGTATAGCAGCCAATCTATAACGATCGTTGCCCAATATAGCGACTACACGATATGGCCCAATGTAAGGTGGTATTAGTTTTTTGCTTTTGCCGTCATTTGCAAACGATGTCCTTGTAATTTTTACAAGATCACCCTCACCGTATACACGCGCAGGAAGCCGGTTTTTGTCATGAGCGGATTTTTGCTTTTCCTGTTCTACATCTATTTTATCCTTAACAGATTCACGTAAGATTTCTGGATCTAGTACTTCTCTACTCTCCCGAACTAACTCGTTAAGTCTAGGGTCAATCTCTGCATTCAGATTTAATCCGAACATGACTTCAGCTGGCGTTCTACCCGTGGTCTTTTGGCGAGTATTATTCATACCCCATTGAACTCTACCTACTTTATCATCCCAGTTTCTTTCATCGAAATTTAGATTTTGAGCAGTTAACGAGTTCAAAATGGTGCGGTTGTACCGCTCTACTTGTCCGTTTGATCTCGGGCTAGCGACAGCGTTTAAAATATGGCGAATACCCTTTTCTAAACAAAAACGTTTAAACGCGTGTGAAGTGAAACATGTGCCGCGGTCACTAATGATACGATCAGGAATCCGAAAAGTACAGAATATATCTTCGAGAACTTTTAAGGCCATCTGTGTTTTGGTGTTTCGTACTGGCTTAATAAAAACAAACTTTGTGAACGCGTCTACTATGACAAAGAGGTAGGAATTCCCCAACTTTGAACGAACAAAGGGCCCGAGGTGGTCAACGTGAATGGTATGGAAAGGTATTTCTATTTTAGTAATTGTGTGTAAATGACCCTCATCAACAGAGGTTTTCTTTGAATATGCGCACTCAAGACACGCTTGAACATATTTCTTAACAAAACGTGACATTTTAGGGAACCAATACGTTTTCTTCATATGTTCTAACGTCTTTTCTACCCCAAAATGTCCGATATCGTCGTGATTCATGCGGCACTGTTGCCACCTTGCGCCCTTTGGTACTACCCAGCGTAAATCATTCCTATCCCCGTTCAAACATTTAAAAAGTTTGTTATCCTTTAACAGATAGTTTTCTTTAATATATTTTAAATTATCAGCATCCATATCGGTAGTCAGAATGTCGCGAGTTCTACGGAGTTCCGAATCCCCCATCTGCAGAGTGTGTAACCAGTCGTCACTAGAAATCAGCATAATACTCGGATACTGGTCAGTTTCGATTGTATCATCAACCAATTCAATCGGATTTCGCGAAAGAGCGTCCACGTGTGCCATCTTAATACCGGCGCGATATTCTATAGTACACTGAAATTCTTGAAGGAGTAGCCACCAACGAGCTATACGTGGAATCATGTCTCGTTTTGAAAAAGTTGAACGCAAAGCGCTACAGTCCGTGACAATCTTAAAACTTTGACCCAGCAGGTAAACCCGGAATTTTTTCAGTGAACATACTACAGCTAGGGTCTCAAGTTCAAATGCATGAAAATTCTTCTCCTCTGGAGAGGTTTGCCTACTGTAGTATGTTACAGGTTGGAAAGGGTCGCGAGCGTTTTTACGTTGAAGTAATATTCCACCTATTCCTATTCTACTTGCATCGGTGTGCAATTCAGTTTCAGCAGTCGGTTCGTAAATTGCTAATATCGGTCTGTCAACTAGCCTATCCTTAAGCGTCCTAAATGCTACCTCTTGATCCTCAGTCCAAACCCAATCCGCATTTTTCTTCAGCAGCTTATTCAGTGGGTGTGCTAAAGTCGCGAAGTTCCTGATGAACTTTCTGAAATAGCCCACCAATCCAAGAAACTGGCGTACCGAATGCGAGTTGGTTGGACAAGGGAAATCTAGGACAGACTGAATTTTCTTATTACCAGGACGAACGCCTGCGGCACTAATTTCGTATCCTAAATAAATTATCTGATTCTGAAGGAAATCACATTTTGATAAATTAAGGGTTAAGTTTGCCTTCTCCAATAACTGCATCACTCTTTAAAATCTCTCCAAACATTCTTCCACACTCTTTCCGTAAATAAGAACATCGTCGATGTATACCATAGCCTCTGTAAACCTAGCAGACCCTAATACCCTATTCATCATCCGCTGAAAAACAGCGGGCGCGTTTGCCAACCCGAACGGCATGCGATTAAATTCGTATTGGCCGTCCGGGGTAACAAATGATGTGAAAGGTTTCGAATCTTCGGTTATCGGTACCTGATAGTAACCGGATGCCATGTCCAGAGTAATGAAGAAAGCCTGACCTGAAAGTCGTGCAACCTCGTCCTCAATAATCGGCATCGGGTATCGTTCCTTCGATGTTATTGAATTCAAAAGCCTATAGTCGACGCATAATCTCTGCTTACCATCCTTTTTGCGAACTAATAGGACAGGACGATAGGACTAGCATATTTTGAAACCGATTCCCTAATTATTCCAGACTCCAGCATTTCTCCTACCATCTCCCTCACTTGCTCTCGTTCTTTATGTGCCAATCTATATGGTCGATATACAACAGGGCGTTTACTTGTTAATTCGATATTCATCTCTGCGATGCTCGTACACCCTAATTCTTTAAGAGACGTTGCAAAACAATGTTTATATCTAGCAAGTATATCCATCAACCGTTGTCGCTGAGACTCATTGACTCCAGTTCCTATTTTGACTTGACTAGTATCGATCATACCGGCCTCTACCGTCGATGAGTCTGATGGAGAGAACACACTGTTAACTACCTGGATCTTCGAACCCCTACCAATAACAACACCCTCTTGCAACCGACAACATTTAGACAATGGCGTTATATAAATGTAAAGGAAGTTATCTTTGACTCGATATACTCCTCCGTAAACAATGAACTGTTGTTTAGGTTTTCCTATCACTTTTCCACTTAGCAAAAGATCTCCATCCTTCATTGTGTCAACACGGCTTTTAACTACAACTGGACCAAAAACAGCAACATCTGAAGCTACCACTATTTTAGCGAGTGTATTTTCATGAAAGTCTATAGCAGGAAAACCCAACTCATTACAATCAAAGAATTTTAACTCCTCCGCATTTTTATACACGACGACATGCGATTGCTCTGTGAAAGACTGTCCTACAAGCAAAGGTAAATCAAGAAGCCTATCCTCTACAACGTGGCACAAAACACGACCATTTACACCGTCAATGTTTAAGTCGACCTCCACTCCGCCATTAGTACGAATAATGTCATTACCAAAGCCTTTTAGAGGTATAGAAGAACTGTTGTAGACTAGGCCTAACTCTGAAGCCGTGGATTGTGTAATTAGCGTAACCTGACTGCCAAAGTCAATGAAAGTTTCAATCGGAATATTATTTACCCTAGCTTCCCTAACGAACTTTGAATTTGATTCCGACGTTGATATTTGCATTGTCTTTTTCGCGTTATCAGGGTTTTTGTCGTTTCCTAGTTTAGTTCCACAATTTTCAGTTTTATGACCGACTCTACGGCACTTCTCGCAATGAATTAGGGGTTTTGGACATTTAAGGTACGGGTGCCCTATCTCTTTGCAATTGAAACAAAATAATTCGGGGCGATTATTACTACTATTGGTCTTTGTAGATTGATTATTATTTGGAAGCTTAGATGCACCGGAAGTTTGACCTTTAGACTGGGTACGATCATAGGGTTGTGTATGTGTAATCTCCTTATTGCTCATAAGAAATTGTAGCAATTGATCGGGTTGGGTACAACGTATCGCATTGGCGCTAGACCTCATTGTCCTATCACTCAAACCATGGATTATACATTCCACTGCACGTTTGCCATCAATATCACAACGATTCAAAAGAGCTAATTTTTCATAATAATAGACCTCAATAGGTTCATTGAACCTACTCTTTCTCCTGAGCATCTCCTCCAAGGATTGGCCATAATTTTGATCAAACGGGAAGGCACATGTCAATTTTTGTTGCCACTCACTCCAAGTAAATAGTATGGAGTTCAAGCTCTCATACCAAGTTTTGGTCAATCCTTGTAGTTTCTGCATAGCAAAATGTATAACAGTCCTCTCGTCCCAGCCGTATACAGTGGCACACTCATTTACCTTTTTAAGCCAAATATCAATTCGCTGACTCTGAGACGAAGGGTCAAAGACTGGCAAAATATTTTTGGGATTAATACTATTACTGTTAATACTATGTGACGGAGGTGTCGCTGTTATCGGCTGTGATCGAGACTTAACATTGTTTATAAAGTTCATAACATCTTTGTATGTAAAAGTTGGACTATCTGACCGTGTATCCTGTGGTGTCGATGGTGCGACGTCAGCAGCATCCCGTCCTGTACGAGACTTCTTCACTGCCGGGCGATCACGGGGCGAGCTTCTATCTCGCGGCCGCAACCGCTCCAGTTCGTTGTCCTTCGACAATCGGTGGTAGCTGCGCTCAGCGCCACACAGTGGTGACGTGCGTCGTCGAAGACTGCGCTCCCGTCTAAGTTCGCTCTCCAAAACTCGAAGTTGTTCGCGATGTTGCTCCAGCTCCTGTTCCAGTTTTCGGACGCTGCCGCGCCCCTGTTCTTGATCTGGAATGCGCACACGACTGCGGCTGCGGTAGCTGCCGCCTGCTCGGAGCGTACGGCTGCGACTCCGTCTGCTTGAGTATGCACTCCGATCGGCTTCGTTACGGGTGGGCGTCCTCAGGCGCCGCCGTGAAGAAGGTTCACTAGCTCGTTGCATCGTTTCTCTGGAACTTGTAAACGTAAGCGATGTAACTTCTCAATTTAACACGTTAAAAACGAAAAGTGTGCTAATAGGGGTATATCAAAATTTATAATTGAATATCTCGAAAACGGGGCCTCGTAGGTCAAAAATAACCAAATTTTGGCCCCCCTTGCACCCCCAAATGTGTGTGGGCAGTACCATATACATCTACTTTGAAACCTGAAAACTGACTTTTGAAAAGTAACTCCTAGAATCACAAAATACAAATATCCCAAGGAATTCTGTAAACGGCGGTTTAAACTAAGACAAGTGGGCATAAAGCAGGCTAATCCCACTTCTGAAATGTTAGGATATGTTAGGAATAGTATAATAAAACTCACATGAAATAACTGGAAGGTATATGTATAATTTCTTCTTGTTATACAACTTGGACACGTCCGTATTCGATGCTGTCCCCGAGCAAATAGGCCGAGTCAACCGCCGCGTGCTTCCGTCAAGTCAGGATGACCGTTGTACAAAATTAGTATTGCCAGTGTAATAAATAAAATGTCAAAATATAATCGACTAAAACGTGACATCGATTTAATAATATTTAAAAACCTAACAATAGGTTCGCGCTTGACGATTGACGATGGAGCGCGCTTACCTAGAAGTAATCTATTCACTCTTGACTTAAAGATTCCCGGGTTGTAGCCATCAGGAAAAACAGATTCCGGCAAGGAATTCCACTCCTTAGCTGTACGCACTACGAATGTGCGTACAGCACTTTGTTATTTGTGGTACTTCATCTTGTTTAGCTCTTCAATCTCCATAGGATACAAAAGAGCTGACGAGATGCAGTATTTGGTCGTGGATGTGTGACCATGGCGAAAAAATGCGAAAGTCGTTGTCGGATATTCTGACGGTGAAAGGGTTAAAGGCTTGTACAGAAGACGCGCAATTACGACAGCAAATTTACAATGGAATTTGTTGCATTTTTCTGTCACGTCTGCCTCTACGGTTTGATTTTGCTGCAATCAACTTTTTTTACTTAGGAAATCATCAATACAAATCATCGGCTCTAAGTGGAGTGAGAGGGAGGCAGTCTTTATGATTAAAACTCACTTGTGTTTTTTTCCATCAGTTGCCCCTTGCGTTCGGGGTTACGTATATAAGGGCCGTGCTGGGATGTCATGATAGCCAAATCATGATGCTAATAAAATGTATGGTTGGCTGCGTGACCAACAGGGGGAGGTGAGGTACATACCATAGAACTGCATGCATTTTCTTGGCTGCGAGTACTGGTAGTACTGCCATAGTCCCAGTGAGGCACGGGCCTAACTCTTTCAAATAGTCCCGCAACCTTTTCAGGCATTATAGCCTTAACGGCTTCCATCAATCTAGCCTCGCAATCAACTTAAAGGTTACTAATAATAACTTAAACCATAACAAAGACATGCTTGATGTATTTTCATAAAACCATTCATTCTTTTACAAAACAAGCTCATTTTATCAATCAGAATAAGATAACCTTTGTATTGGCTAGTCATCGAAACCCAACCAAACCGAACGCAATTACTTACTATCAAAACATCTACATTACCTCACGTTTGATTACCACACAGTGATTAACTAAATCGCGTAGAACACCATCCCTTAGCCCAATCTAACCCTCACGTACAACCGGTTGATCCACAAGAGATTACCCCAACTTTCTATTGGGGAATTTCTAACAACTGGGTATTAAGCTCACATTGATTGCCTCAAGTTTTGAGCCCTTTTAAGTTGAGGTGTCATTGTTAGGATTTTATCTTGATTGGCGTGTGTTATTGAGGTGGGATTGGGTTTGGTTATTATAGGGTACCCGGAAGTATCTATTTACTTTAACTTCATGCAATACAAGGGTAAGACTTTCTTTACTAGGTAACCAAGGGTGGTGGAGAGAACATGGCAGGTTCCTGACAAAAAGAAAACATTATTCAGAAAAAAAGGTACACAAGTAAATAATATATATACCTATACAGTTAGAATACACTTGTTTATTTCTTTCTTTCTTTCGTTCTTTCTTTCTTTAGTACATGGAGGACTAACAGCTAATAAAACCAGAAAAAAAACGGGAAATCATAATCATTAGATAGCCAATGAGCACAAAAACAAAAAAGCTTCGCTTTTTAACCGACTTCAAAAAGGAGGAGGTTATATGTTCGGTTGAATGTATGTTTTTTTTTTTTTTTTTTTATGTATGTTCACCGATTTCTCGGTCAATTGTGGACCGATTAAAAAATTTTTTTTTTTGATTGAAAGGTTATGCTTCCGAGTTGGTCCCATAGAAATATTGTTATGATCTGATCATGAACTTCGAAGATATGGGACAGAACTCCTCATAGGATCACAGCAGAACCGTCGTAAAAAGTAAAATTGCTTTGTTTATACGTGTAGTCGATGACTGACTGAAAGTAGAGGAGAAATATATCGAACTGATCTGATGATGAAGCCTGATGATTAAGCACCGGAACTCTGTAATAAATTAATGTAATCTAACCGTGTTTGTGATTATTAGAATTGTCATGAGATGCACTCTGGCTATAAAGTATTTAAGTTTAGCTGAGGGGTACTTTTTAGTGGTGGTACCATAACTAAAAAGTGCAAAATAAAATTTTTTTACAAAAAAAATACAACCGACTTCAAAGTAAAAAAAAACACTGAAAAGTGCAAAATAACTTTAATTTCGGAAGTCGGTGTTAATTAACGAAGAGACAAAACTATTATAGTAGAAACACCGACTTCCGAAATTAAAGTTATTTTGCACTTTTCAGTGTTTTTTTTTACTTTGAAGTCGGTTGTATTTTTTTTGTAAAAAAATTTTTTAGTTAAGTAGTTTACAGCATAAATCCTTGGTTTGCACCTAAATAACTAATCAATAATCTGTTAAACCTAATGCTCTGAATGAAACGCTCGTATATATCACAATATTATATAGGCGAAAGTTTTTGAGTGTGTATGTTAGTTACTTCTTCATGAACGAATTTACCAGTTGGCATTTTATGAAATATTAATTAAATCGGTCATATTAAATGGTCAGTGTCTCTTTTTAAATCAGCAACTGAAACTTTCAAAACATTAAAATGATTGGAATCTTACGTGTGTTAAGCACATTCTATTGTAGACAAAGTAAGCGAAAACAGATTTAAAGGTGACGAACGTACATACAACTTGATCGGTCACGGGGAATGTAAAGGAAATATGTGGTCCTAGAAAGCAAAGGGCAACTGAAGGACACAGGTGTACTTAGGGTCAGCAAAAGTCTAACACGCCCTCTCACTCCACCCTTGAGCGGGAGAAGGCATTGGAAGATTCCCACCTCAAAAAATAAAGATAACTTGATCAAAGGCACCCAAATCACTCAAATAAGCGTCTTTTCTAAAGCGAGAATTTGGTTTTATTTCTAATTTGTCTCTCCGTTTAATTTTAACTTAATTGTAATTAAATAAATAACGTTATTGTTGATTCTCTGCTTGTGTAGCTAAGCTGCGAATCTTATGAATTTCTCCGAGTCCGACCTGGGTTCGGGGAAATACAACAACTTCCTATTTATATTAAATTCTGCCATCAAACGGCATTCCTAAATTTCGATTCACCTGTTTCGGAGCAGGCGAGAAATTACAGGAAACGTGAAAATACCATAAATCACGCTAACATTAGGGCGAAAATTTGTATCTATATATGTTGTAATCCTTTACGCTTAAACAGCATGTATTCGGATGAAATTCAGCAAACATATAGACCATATCCTGGAATGAGATATAGGATACTTTTGATCCCGGGGTTTCTTTTAGGTGAGAAAATCATCTAATGACAAATCCCACTCTTGGGCGGAGCGACAGATAGTGTCAGACTTTTACTGACTAAAAACCCACTCCTGTTCCTTCGTTGTCTTCGTCCGTTTTCACACTACCCATGGCCCCAGTAGGCTTCGACCCTGCTGGGCCCCTACGATTTGCTGACATCTCCCTGAGGCACGCGTAGTACAGTATGCGCCACGACTTGGGCTCAGTTCGGACGGTCGGACGGCGAGCTACCCATTGTTTGCCGTCCACAAGCCCGCGCTTACGGTGGCCGGAAATCGGGATTGGAATCCCGGCAATCGGCCCGCCTCCTTATTACCTCCGCATTACTGCTTCGCAGAAGGAGGCCACTGCCTGCCACTCCTCCTTGCTCCGGACCATGGCCTGTACCAAGGCCCGGCGCGACAGATCGCCGCCGCCGATCGCCCCCACGAGGACACGGCGTTGCTCTGCCCAGGCGGGGCACACCTCTACCGTGTGCTCCACCGTTTGATCCCAGGGTTATGTTCTGGGATAGTTTTTACTTTGACGTGGGCAAAACCACTGGCAGACGTTGGTAATAAGTAAATTATTAAACTAGATGTAATTTGTAATATTCCTTTACAATGAAATGGGTGGGTCAGTTGTTATTGCCAGCACGCATATTCTGTATATAGTCTTCTCATAGTAGGATAATGACAAGGCACACTTTTTTTCAAAGAGAGGTCGTGTGTTCATTAGCAACTGCACGACTAGAAAAATGCTCGCCGGTGATTGGACAGCACAATATAGTACCTATTAAGCAAGAAAAACACGTACCATAGTATATGTTGTAGAATTTAGGTCACACTTCGAAAGACTCGGCCTCATATTTCAAAACCGTTCAATTGAATATTTTAAATCTTTGACAGCTCTGAATAGAGTTTATATTTTGCCAATTTGTGATAAATATTATCTCAATGTTCACTCAGTGCTAATAAATCGGTGTCAATATTAATCGCATTTTGTAAATCGCCGAGCATATCTACCAAATTAATAAAAACATTCGTTATTTCAAAATACTGTGAATATAAAATGAATTTCATTAAATATTGACAACTTAGGCTTACTGTCCGTCTACGGTCGCGTAGTTTCATAGACGCGTATTTGTCATTATACGCTTTATTTACGCCAGCGTGAAGCACATTACATACAAAACTTTAAGACTGTGTCGACACGACACACGACGCGACGCTGCCACTTTGTCGACACAGCAAAAAGACTGCAGAAGCAGCTGCGAGCACTCCCTTGAGGGCGTTGACTCTTCCCTTCAAACCCAGTATACAAAGACATATTACTGTTAAAAATATCCTCAGACAGGAATGATCAATTTCCTATAGTCTCCCTTTCTTTGCACTTCGACCATCGTCAGAAAACACCATCAAATCTTTGCAATCTTTTAACACAAAGGGGAAACCAGGGGAGAGGGCGATTATGGTATGAAAAACAACATGAAGGGAATAAGTTCATAATAAGGAAGTATCCCCTTATACTCTTATATTGCGATTTCATATTTAGGGTGAGAACTGAGAAGGGAAGTTTACTTTTATTTGTTGAACTTTGCTCGTACAACCGATTTACATAATTGAAGTCGCATTTATTGTTTTATGACAACGTTACAATATATTTGAGATTCCCTACGCTGATATAAATTTCATTTCCACCCTACAGAAAAATATTGCGTAATAAAATACATGTAGGTACGAGTATTTTTGTAGCCGACGCGATATTGTGAGTGAAGGTGAAAATAAAAATTGGTATATTACAATCATGCTGGTCTTCTTGCGTAAGTACCTTTGAGTAAGTATATATATAATAGTAACATTTGATTATTTGAATATTTAACAATTTAGATAGATAAACAGCTGTTAAGATAGATAAAACCTTTATTTGTCACAACATAAAACACACATCAAAATACAATGAAATCTTAAACAAACTAAGCTAAGCTTTTTTTGGATATTATATTATTTCCTTGTTAACTATGTATTTTGTGTGTATCAATTTTCCTTTTACTTCTACACACAGTGTCTACATCTCTATTTTCTCCAACTCTCCTTTCGCAGGTATGCTGGAAGAGATTTCTTTAAAAATAAGCATCACCTTTGTATTATTCTTCTGTTTCCTTCTTCTTTTATTTTATTATTGTGTGTACATAAATTGTTAAATAATAAGCAAAGCACTCATAAACAATAAAAACGAAAAATAAATAAATAATGAAAAAAAACAAAAAAAAATTGGTTGTGTCAAAATACAAAAAAAAAAAAACAAATAAAGAAATCTTAAAAAAAAAGTGAAACACGGTGAACTAAGCAAAGAAAATTATACCATAGATAAAACCCATAGTGCGGTGTGCATCTCAATGTTGCACCAAATGGGATTGGTGGAATTTGATAGTGGGTATTACAATTAGTTTAAAGCAATGTACATGATATATACTTATTACTTTTATTTTTTTGGAATTTAATCTAGTTTTTGCGGCATGGTTTCCACTATCGAATCATTTATGTATAATGTGTATGTATTTAGAAATATTTATGTAAGTTTATCAGTTGTCTAGTACTCATAACACAAGCTCTGCTTAGCTTGAGACTAGACGGCGTTACGAAACTCTACTTTAGCCTGCAAACCTGTCAAAATTTGGCATTTAAGTACGGTTTGAGACATACTGAACTCAAAATACTCAATTCAGAAACCCGCCTATAGAATATTTTCCCCCGAGAGTATATTTCTTTTAGGATAATTTTAGACTATCAACCAAAACCACAGGTAGAAGCTAGTTTACAATATTTTGGAAACCAACCCCACAACAAGCAACGGCTTATTATCATCATTTGGAAACCCCATGGTAATCCATTTCTCCCCATTGAGTTATACAGATGAAATGAAATTTTTCGCTCTCGGATCAGCATCGTAATAAATATAAATTACTAGCTTCTGCCAGCAGCTTCTCCATACAAACTTCCAACCCCCGTTTTACCCCCTTAGGGGTGGAGTTTCGTAAAATCCGTTCTTAGCGGATGTCTACACCCTACAAAGAACCTACCTGGCAAATTTTAAGTTTCTAGGTGTTATAGTTTTTGAGATTTCGTGATCAATCAGTGAGTAGTATTTCGCTTTTATATTTAAATTTATCAAAATCCTTTCTTAGCGGATGCCTACGTCATAACATCTACCTGCTTGCCAAATTTCAGCCCGATCCCTCCAGTGGTTTGGGCTGTGCGTTGATAGATCACTATGTCAGTCAGTCAGTCAGTCACCTTTGAGTTTTATATATTTAGATATATATATAGATTTATTTATCCAAAGCTACTGTAAAATTGACAAAAAAAAAATAGACAGAAGATGTGATGATGGTATGTAGATTGACAATCTTCTATCAAGTTTTATAAAACAAAAAAATATTATAGACGAAATTGCTCATGCCATAATGGCAAAATATTATTCATTTATGAAATACATAACTAACACTTTGTCAGTGACTTTGTTCACAAGAATGTTTTCATAAAATACTTTAACACCTATTAAACCATATTTTAAAGGTAGTTTTGAAAAACTCGAAAAACTAATAATGAGAATCTTTGTTTGACAATCCTTGTTATTTATTGAATTTGATTCGAATTTGTGCCAAGTTATAAGGTTTTTAACCCGAAGAATAAGATTCTTCCAATCAACCTTTAACACCCCCTAAACAATTGTTTTATAGTTTTAAAAAACAAATAATGATAACCTTATTTATTTACTTGATTTACTATTTAGGCTCAATTTCAGGAATGTGTTCCAAAATAATAAATTCCCCCTTTTCACCCCCTTAAAAGTTACATTTTAAAAACCAGTTCTTAGTGCCTACATCATAAACGGAAGCCAAGCGCAAAATGTCACGTTCCTAGGCCTGGGCCTATTTTTGGCTGTGCGTTGATATGTCAGTCCACTCTGACAAGAGTGCCTGGCTTAGAAGAAGAGATATGTCAGTCAATCAGTCAGTTCCTCTTTAGATTAATCTACCCACGGTTTACCAAATCTGTAGTACCTAGTTTTTTATTGGTAGCAAGATTTAACTTCTGGAAACCAAAGTTTACATTATTACCATGTGACCCTACCCTATGAGGGTAATTACTACCCTCGGTCCCTCTATAACTCAAAATGTCATGCCCCAACACTATTTCAAACCATTTCACAACAAAACAAAAGCGGTACACATTTTTTCCACAAAAAAGGGACAGGTGTATCACCGTGCCGATTCCGTACCATTCGGTACTGTAGCCACCCCATTACACGCCCCACTAATTCCTAATCCAATTAACATAAAAACAATACATTTTGTTTTAAACATTCGTGAATTAAATCGGGGAGCGAATGTGTTTGTAGCAACGATGTTACATGTAATTTAAATAACTTTTCATGGGCCTTAACATTAAATATAATTGGAATAATTATGGAATAATTAGCTCAGTAGCTATTCTATTCATACGAGTGGTCAAAAATACTTTCTGAAAATACTCGTTCATTGAAGTAATTGTATGTAAGTACACTAGTTGAGCGGCAAGCGTTGCTTTCCAGCGTTTTTTGAACAAAAAAGGTATTATCGCTGAAGTATTTATGTAGTACATTTTTCGGTTGCGATTATTATAATGGTGACATGGTTGATACTGGCCCCGTGACATTTTGGTAGGTGACACGTAACGTGACCCAATATTCACAATATCGAAAAAAAAAAGAAAATAGAAAAAGAAAGAAGAAAAAAAGCAAAAAGTTTAAATGTGACTCGCAAACAAAAATAGGGAAAAAAGACCTATGCAAGGCCAAAAAAACTGTCTCAGTATATGCTACGTTATAAAAGAAAAAATGATAACCTTTTTCACTCAGGTATAATTTTTTTGACGTGGCAATGAAAACTGACTCCACTAGCACGTGTACGGTGTGCACAAAAAGGCAAAGAAGGAAGGGTAATCCCAAAGTGTGCTGCGGAAAAACGTACATATTTACTTACTACAAAATAGCAATCGTATTCATAGTCGTTTCGAAAACACCCTATTTTTGCGAAAGAGGATCGTCACTAGCGATATTGCATATCTTCAACAATAACAATTCTTCTGAATCGACCCTTCGTTATTTTACGAGGAGACATCAGGACATAATCTAAGATTTGATTTTGGGCCAAAAGTTTATAGTTAGAGGCGATTGTGAGCCGTCCATTTTATTAGCACTAACATTTACGGTGACTTTTTCTCTCACGTAGTGGTTTTATTGTTTTCTTGGATGTAAATTGAGGGTTAGATTCTCTTTGATTTTTGATAAGATCAAGGGTTAAAGATTATGGAAGATGCGCTTATAGTTTTATAGGGGTTTTCTTTGACTTTTGGTCTAATGATTTTTAAAATTGCTGGGTAACTTTTTTGTAAAGGTAGTTACACCAATATATGGTGGCAATAAATTTTAATTCTCTTTTTTCTACATCACACTAGTTCTGTAATGAAAATATTGGCAGCAAAGTATAATTTTACATGTAGTAATCCAACTAAGAACTGGGGCTGGAGACAAAACAATATTCTATTAAAGATAATGATTGTTAATATATAAAATTTTGGTTTGAAGAACATCAGTAGCGAATGTCAACCGTGAGATTTTGACAGTGTATTTTTCTGATCGAAGCATTTTGAAGAATCATTAAATTTAATTGCATCAGGCAGGGCAAATTGCTCGCCGAACAGATGGTTGATGGGGCCAAAAGGTTCTGGATGACGACTGTGTCGTGGAAGACGTGGCATTAGAAGGCCTCCTACAAGGTGGGCCGATGATTTGGTGAGGGTTGCGGGAATCCAATGAATGCGAGACACATAGGGCCGGTCGCTGGGGCCTCGCTTGCGGGAAGCCTATATCCAGCAGTGGACGTGGTGTGGCTTAAATGATGATGATGATTTTTCTGGATGAATTACTTTGCCTGAGATCTCTGGACAATGTTAAAGTTTAAGAGTGCCACTAAAATAAAAAAAAAGCTGATTAAATATACATCTTATGAATTTGAGATCTGATGTTGTAACAACTAAATACTTACTAAATAATAAAATCATTAAATAAATAAATTATAGAAGAGAGAGTTTACAAGTAGAAGAAAAAACATGCAATGTATTCTAAGTTGTTTAGCTGAACTAACCTATAAAAACTTATCATATTTCCTATCTCATACGAAGCGATAGTGTGTATGCGTTTAGGGAAAACTAAACTGTACTTACGTCAGCGAGATATACGTTTCAGTTTCGGGTTAGGGTGCAAATAGACTTATACTAGTATACTTTTTGTTTTTGTGTAAGAAATGATCAGTTCAGTTCTCTCGCTCTAGGTGAAGCGAGAGGGAGTGTTATGTTTTTACTGACTAAAACTTACCAGTGTTCTTTTTATTACCTTTTGCGTTTTAGGGCCACGGTAACGATCCTAAGTATATTTTGTAATAATTCAAATTTCACATGTATTTCTTAAAATTAATTTTTAAATATTTTACGTTTGCGATCTTATTTATTTATTTTCAGTTCAAGATAATTAATTAATCATCTAATTATTTAATCATCGGATCGCAGTCAAGCACTAGTTTATCAATTAAAAAAAAATATAGATAACAGAAAGGAATAAAAAAAAATTGTTGCGCCGACCCCAAATAACACGGAACAAGGGCAGGAAGATGATGATTAAAAAACGAAGTCCCCCACTAAGTTTGTCTGTCTATCTGTTCGAGATAAACACAAAAACTACTGAGCGGATTTTCATACGGCTTTTACTAATAAATGGAGTGATCCATGAGGAGGTTGGAATGTACATGCTTAGATAAAAGCCTAGAATTTCAAAGATATATGACATCTGTATGAAGTTGGGGCGGGTCACTAATATAATGACATAATTAGCAATGGCGTCTCCAGTCGCTACTGAGGAAATGATTTTATGCTTTGTGATAAGTACCTTATGGCAGAAAATACCACGACAAAAGATTGTTGATATTATTTTGTTTTCTTTTTCACGTCCATTACCATCTTTTCAAAGCTTACTCAAGAATTTTCCAAGAAAAATGGCTTATTTGAAGTGAATTCGTTGCTTACAAGAGACTTTGGCAAAAATTAAAAATCCCACTAAATTCACAAAGATTAACATTAAAATCATATTATTCGCTTTAAGCATGGTAATAACATCATACCACACGACACCACAACAAAATAAAACCTACCATAACATTGCCAAAACATCGAAATTTCAAGCAATTTCAAATGATCCCTTTACCAAATCGCTCCCTCGTAACCGGATATATGCCCCGAGCGCCACGTGACCTCGGACTTCCGACTACGATTCGCCAAAATTGACGTGCTGTATCTTTACCGACACTACTTGAACCCCCCTGCCTCGCTAACTCTCTAAGAAAGTCGTCACAAGAAAGGAGCGTTCAGCCAAAGAGGTGTGCCAAGTTACGATAGACGATTGCTTAACCGACAAGCAATCCATCTGCTGAAGCAAATAAATCGACAGTTTAATTTCGAAAGAAGGTTAGTTTTCTCGTAAGATACGATGAAGCTATAACTTATTTATCTTTCCCCTATTTTTCTCCGTTTGATCAGTAGGATTTCAAAGAAATATAAAGTCTTAAATCCAGTTTGTGGTGCTGGAGTGTCGATTTCAGACTGGTTTAGTGAGAGTTGAACATGAGTAATTCAGTGATATTTTGCAATGAAGACTGGAATGGTCTCAGACTATCTAGGTAGCCGCTCAAATGCTCAACCATTAGGAATATCAATGGCACAAAATATCTTGAAAATAGATAGAACTAGCGGCCACCAAAATATTCTTACTACAAACTATGATAGCGCATTAGAACATTACCTCTGAGAAAATTATACCTATAATTTCATTACCCCATATCAGAGGCATCTAATGGCTCACATAATATCAGATAATGCGAATATTGCCAACAGGGTCATTAATAAATAACCATCATAAATGGCACAAGCCTCGCCATGGCCCTAAAACCCATAACGAACAAACGCACAAGGGTTTTTATATTATTATTTACTTTTATTTTATCTTCATTCCGGTCACGTTCTGGCCGCACCTAGGGAACAAGGCCCTTATATTGTTTTTGCTTCTTTTTTCTTCTTTAATTAGTCTCAAGACGTGAAGGAATGAAATATTTAAGTTGTTTCTTAGAATTGTCGCCTTTTGGTAATTTTTTTTTTGGATCAAATGTGTTTGGTAATGGTTTCATGAAACAATAACATTTTTTTATTATTATTATTGAGAGGTTTGCGTTTGACCACTATCTCACCTGATGGGATGGTAAGCGATGATAAGGTCGACGATGGAATGCGCTTGCCTCTAGGCAAGTCTTCTAAGTAATCTTTTTTTGACGACACGGTTGGCGAAATGGCTGAGCGATCGACTGCTGCGCAGCGTGTTGTGGGTTCGATCCCCACACGGAACAAATATTTGTATGATCTGCAAGTAGTTGTTTTAGGTCTAGGTGTTTGTGTTTGTGAGTTTCTACGATACAGGAAGAAATTCCTAGTGTGGCGCAACGTTCTTTTGTAAAAAAAAAAAAATAAGTATTTACTCCTGTCTTTTTTTTTATGTGGGAAACTCATCTAATGACAAATCTCGCTCTTGGGTGGAGCAGGAGACAGTATCAAACTTTTACTGACTAAAAACCCACTCCTGTTCTCCTGACTTAAAGATTTTTAGGTTGTGGCTAGCAGGAAACTGACTCCGTCGAGTAATTCCACTCCTTAGCTGTACGCAAGATAGAAGTGTTCTCAAGACATGGATTCAAAGAGTTTTGTTTAATTTTTAGGAATAAACGTTGTATTTACTTAGAACCTACTTGTACTTCATTTTCGTGTTACTTTATTTCATGAAACTATCAAAAATTTAAATGTTACTAGTTCTTGATTTATTGAATTGCATTGGCAACATCTTCGTTTTGGAGATTAGAAAGAAAGGAAAGAAAGAAAACATGTTGATTCTGCTCAAATAGACACACAATAAATTACAAAAGATTACTTACCACTAACTAAAACAAACATAAACCAGATTCACGGTAGGGCCATGTGTGGACTCCTGTTACCTCATAGACAAAACAAAACACATGAGATAAGTACCTACGTCAAGATGTCACAGCGGTAACACTGTTCGTTTTGGTATGCTTTGCGACTAAAAATCTTACCGTGATATGGTATTCTACTACAGTCGACAACATAATTTATACTGCAGACAACAAACTCGGTTTTTACATAGTTTTTGGGAATGGACTTGATTCCACCATCTCATTTCTACCATCGGACAACCCGACGTACGGCGAGTATCCACCCTTACATTGTTAAAACCTTTACGGTCCGGACCAAGCGTTTCACCTCGTCGTTTATACTGCGTACATCGAGGGACTAGAACAACTTGCCTGCTGCCGTCTTCCCGTGCGATTATAATTTAGGTGTCTTCAAGGCTAGAATGTGTGAATAGGCTCTTAATAAACTAGTGCGCCTTACCATCAAAGATTGCATCACTACTTACCATCAGGTGGGATCGCAGTAAAGCACTAGTTTATAACAATAAAAAAAAAAGTTATGCACCATAACATGTCACAAAAAGGGTGCGGCTTTATCTAAAACTACGCCAAATTTAACCCTCCACCGCGGAACGCAACGATAATTCCCCTCGACGTTTCGATAACCGAACACGCCTCGTTTTTCGCTTGCCAAATAAACCCATCCACACATATTAGTATCAGAATTCGAAGGGGTACTTTGTACCATCTCAATACGAATATGGCTTGATTAACCGCTTGGAGTTGACTCGTTACAACATTAACATAATACCATCTGATGTCTCTACATAGGGAGTCCCGTATTTACATATAATTTGAATTCTCTTACAAAGCAGCGAATGGAAAAAATCGCTTGTAATTCTACTGGCTTGTGATGGTTAAGAGTAACTATTAAATATGTATTGCATTTTTAAAGAATTCATGCTTATTTTAATGCAACTGGGAAGCATTTAAGTGTGCAAATGAAATCTCATGCATAAGGTTGCAAGTTCAAAACTGTGCAAGCACCGATGAAAATTTTCGAATTCATATTGTACCTTATTTTCTAGATTAATCTAGGATATTGACACACTGACATCCTGTGCCACGGAAGCACTTACTATGCTTTCCAAATAAGAATGTGAAAGTCAATAAACGCGATCTGTCAAATGTTGATTGAATGGGCAGAGCAACGCCGTGTCCTCGTGGGGGCATTCGGTGGCAGTGATCTATCGCGCCGGGCCTTGGTACAGGCCATGGTCCGGAGTGAGGAGGAGTGGCAGGCGGTCGCCTCCTTCTGCGAAGCAGTAATGCTAGCAAAGGAGGCGGCCGATCGCGTGAGGCAAAGGTCCTCACGCCCTAACCGCCGCCGGGATTCCGATCCCGATTTCCGGCCACAGTAGGCGCGGGCTTGCGGACGGCGAGTAATGGGTGGCTCGCCGTCCGATCGTCCGGTAGGTAACTGTCCGGACCGAGCCCAAGTCGTCGACGGCGCGTATTGTTCCACGCGCGCCTCAGGGAGATGTCAGCAAATCGTAGGGGCCTAGCAGGGCCGAAGCCTACTGGGGCCACGGGTAGTGTGAAAGCGAAGCCCGGGGCCCCGGGATGAAGGCAAAGAAGGAACAGGAGTGGGTTTTTAGTCAGTAAAAGTCTGACACTATCTCTCGCTCCGCCCAAGAGCGGGATTTGTCATTAGATGATTTTCCCACCTAAAAAAAAAAAATGTTGATTGAAAAGTATGGTTTGCAAAGAAAACTTATTTGCGTATCAAAACGGTTTTTTTTTGCTTTGTATTACTGAGTCTTAGTTAAATCTAGGTGAATTAAAAACTTTATTGTTTAATCAAAATTAGCTAAGTATATTAATTAAGTCATAATTAGTCTAAAAAAGAAACTACAAATTTTCTTTCTTATTTTCATTGTTAGAAACAATTCGCTTTCTTCTTACATTTGCCACTACTCAGACACTTTACACAGTGACGCACAGATGAGCAAAATTGAAGAACTGGATTCTGATTAAGCTTTTCTCGTTTATGATTCGTAAATAAATTAAATTTTAAAAATTTCTTGTTTTGCTCACCCTACGCAATTTTTCGATTTGAAAGCTATGACGTCACAACATGGCGTAAAAATCGATCCTATTCTTATTTGGAACGCATTGTAAAGTGGTTGGTCATCCAAAGATCTATGACACTCTACTATTTTGGTGTGCAATAAAGTTTATTCTATTCTATTCTATTCTATTCTATTCTATTCTATTCTATTCTATTCTATTCTATTCTATTCTATTCTATTCTATTCTATTCTATTCTATTC
This sequence comes from Mythimna impura, assembly GCA_905147345.3. Lineage (NCBI taxonomy): Eukaryota > Metazoa > Arthropoda > Insecta > Lepidoptera > Noctuidae > Mythimna > Mythimna impura. The sequence goes on along the minus strand of LR990347.1, from coordinate 8,084,982 downwards.
TATTCTATTCTATTCTATTCTATTCTATTCTATTCTATTCTATTCTATTCTATTCTATTCTATTCTATTCTATTCTATTCTATTCTATTCTATTCTATTCTATTCTATTCTATTCTATTCTATTCTATTCTATTCTATTCTATTCTATTCTATTCTATTCTATTCTATTCTATTCGTTACAGAAAGTCCATCGCCAGAAAATCTATCCAAGGAGTATCATGTTGCCAAGTAACTGCACCCAAAGGGCAATAGAAAGGGCTATGCTCGGAGTTTCCTTGCGTGGTCGAATCAGGAATGAGGATATCCGCAGGAGAACCAAGGTTACCGACATAGCACAAAGAATCGCCAAACTAAAGTGGCAATGGGCAGGGCACATTGCTCGCAGAACAGATGGCCGTTGGGGCCGAAAAGTTCTGGAATGGCGACCACGTACCGGAAGACGTAGCGTTGGAAGGCCTCCTACAAGGTGGACCGATGACTTGGTAACGGTTGCGGGAGTCCGATGGATGCGAGACGCACAGGACCGTTCATTGTGGCGACACTTGCTGAAATGATGATGATGATGATGATAGAAAGTCACTCCATGTAATATACGGGTCTTCAGCCACATCTGGTTAGACTGGAAGCCAACCCACAAGCTAGTTAGGAAAAGGGTAGGGAGATTATAATGGAAATTATTTAAGTGATGTTAAGTAATTTATGCTAAACACCATAAATTAACTTCCTTCTTTTTGTTCTTTCTTTTTGCGATGATAGTTTAACAGTGAGCTTTTCTTTGTGAAGTAACTAGATAGAAAAGCAATTCTTTTGACCATGGTTATTATCTTTCATGCAATAAAAATCAGATAAATCTTTATTTGCCTTAAACATGGTATAATGGTGTTAGTCTTATTTAAATACAATGTCCACATGTTTAGCTACACAGAACGTGTATCAATAGCACGCAAAAATAATTATTAGGTCAAAACAACAGTAAGTAGTAAATAAAATAATAATTTATATAAATAGATGGATGTAATATTTTAATTTTATGTCAAAGAAATAATTAATTTTATAGAAATTATGTCCATTCAGTCATTTATACAGCTTATTTTAAAATAAATTTGCATGATTTATACATATTAATTCTTTAGGAATTTTGTTAAGAGTGGAGAGCGTATATATTTAAAGCATAAATAAGGCAAATGTGTATCACGCACCTTTGCTGACTTCACAAACTTTACTTTATACGTAAGGTTGTGGTATTGATTTTAGGCATATCAATAAGGTAAGGTCCCTTCCAACCAAAAGGCGCGGCAAAAAAATCTTGAAGGTAAAATGATGCTTCATTTTTGCTTAGCAACGTAACAAAAACCTGCCCTAATACAAAATAGTATTACCTTTCAAAAAGTAGATTGGAAAATCCTTACGACTAGACACTTGAGACTCCGTAATCAGAATAGCATCACAAGAACTAGGTACCTTATCTAAAAGCTCTCAAGGCCCCAATTTCATGATAATATCCGAAGAATAGTAGGCGTTAGCGACTATTATATTTATCTACAGTGAATTACTAAAGTAATGTTACGGAATTGTTTTGTACAAAAAAAAAAACTGTCCGTTACCTTACGTACAGCACAAGGAGTGAAATTCTTTGCCGCAGTGTGTTTTCTGATAGCTGCTCCTTTGTTGTTTAACTTTTTGATGTTGATTTTATATTTCATTTGGGTTATAAAATGTCCCGGATTTCAGTGTGCCTTTTGGCAAAGGCCTCCTCTAACTTCTTTCACTGTACTCTGCCCTTTGCAACTCTCCGGCAGTTTGGACCTGCTGTAAGTTTAAGTCCATTGTCCTATCTTTTGCATGGTCGACCTTTATTTCTTTTACAGTTTCTAGGGTGCCATTCTATCAGGACTTTGCTCCATTTGTCTTGGGGACTCCGTAGCATGTGACCCGCCCATCTCCACTTCAGTTGGTCTATCTTAGTGAGGATGTCTGTCACATCTGTATATAACCCAGAGGTCTTTAAGTCAAGACTGAATAGGTTACTTCTAGGTAAGCGAGCTGTATTCTCGACCACACCATCGCTTACCATCAGGTGAGATAGTAGTCAAATGCGAATCTAACATTAATAAAAAATAAAAAACTGATTTAAAAACATTTAAAGATTTCAGAAGCATGAAATAACCAGAACATTAAATTTGTTATAAAACTTAAATAAAAAATTTCAAAACCAACTCAATTTTTTAATCTAAAGTACGAAATTATGCCCTTCCACCTTCCATCTTTTAAACAGACAGAATTTCATTTATCAAACAGTTTTGTAATGTGCAAACATCCAGTTTAACTTTTGAAAATGGCTAAAACGATTTTGATAAAAACATATCTCAGAACCATCGCTCGAAAATTCCTGAGAGATACGATGCCACACACTGACACACACATAGCGGTTAAACTTATAACACAACTCTTTTTGTGTCGTCGGAGGTCTAAAAATAAAATTAGTTTCGATTGATTTCAACTGCACAACCGTCAATCATTCAATTCAATTATAAATTCGAAAGTTTGTGAGTGTTTGTTTTAGGTGGGAAAACATCCAATGATTTCTCCCACTCTTGGGCGGAGACAAGAGGGTATGTCAGACTTTTACTGACTAAAACCCACTCGTTTGTTCCTTCTTTGCTTTGCGTTTCAGGGCTCCGGGGATTTGTTCTTCACACTCGAACGGCAGAACGGATTTGGGTAAAACATTTATGGCACACGGATAGACAAAATCAATGATTAGACATTTTAATTGATCGTGATATTATTAATTCACAGGAATAGCTCAGCTTTGCAGAAAGTATTCCCGTAACAATTGGGTTAGTTCCAAATATGATACTGGATTTCAAAATAACATGCTCGACTCTTTTTGTCCTGAACTATTAAGTTTTCTCGAATGGAAAATTTGAGTGTTTTGAAAAATTGTAGTGTTTATGCTTTGTACAAATACATAAAGGCAGTGGATTAGTATTTGTTTTGTGAGAAAGTCAAGCTTGCAAATTATTACTAAGCAATACGAAGGGTGTTAATTATAAAAATATATGTCACAGGGAGTCATTACTTATAATATTATTTTAAGATAGGCTCGTAATTGTAGTCTCAGAGAACTGCTATGATTAAATCCAGCCCTTCCCTTGCTGTTCTCTCCCTGGCAACGCTCTACACCCTACAAAGGGTGGCCGTTAAATGTAGACACGTTAATTTTAATTTTAAGCTTTTTTTTTGTTTTGGCCACAGGCAAGTTTAGTTAAGCAGACGATAACTTCATAGATTGAACTGTGAGAAGCTACTCATAAAAAAAATGAGCAGAGAGCCAAGTATGGAACTGTATTTTGAAATGTTGGATTCTCTCACTCTCTCTTTCTCTATTAAATTAATATACTGTAGAGTAGGGTAGAGTAGGGTAGAGTAGAGTAGAGTAGAGTACAGTAGGGTAGAGTAGAGTAGAGTAGGAATATAGTAGTCAGTAGACGGGATCATAGGGGTCATAGTATTTGTTCATAAACAGTGCCCATGGAGCTTCTTGAACGTCTCTCTCCGTCTTCGCATCTTAAAAAAAATGTAACTACACTTTGTAACGTGCACCTCAAATTTGACTTGATATAACCGACGGACCTTGACCATTTTAAACCATTTTTACTGGCACTTCAATTGAAACAAATATTTTTTGGAAAAAAATAAACTGTAACAAATAATCAAATGACAAAAAATCTACCGTCCTTTTATCCTTCGTCGTCACACGTCCCCTATACTTCCAGCACTCTCATTCCCTAGTCCAAAACCGAGGCACGAAACAATTCCTCTCAGAATTTTTTCACTCGAAAAGGGTAACATGATTACCTCAACTCGCTCCCTGACAATAGACACCCGGAACTCATTATTACATTTGCATAAAGACTAGAATCGCTTGCTGACTCTGTTGAAACGAATGAGTTGGATTAAGCCACGTAAAATGTAATGAGTCCTTCTGGTAATGGTATCCAGTCATTAGAACATCGAAGTTCGATGTGTTGGACCTTAGTTGTGACGTCAGAGTTTAGGGTGTGGGTGACCACTGCGTATATTCTAATTTCTTCGATTGAAAATTAATGGTAATGTAGTAATCAAAATAAATTACTTAAATTGCCTGGGTACTGAATTTTGATAGAGTACCTAACTGATGCCGCAGGCAAATGGAATTATTGTAGTCTAGCTGTTGTCAGTGTCTTTGCCCGCGTGACTGTAAAAAGTTATCTCAAGGGAACATACTCCTGGAATAAAAATTATTCTATATGCTATTCCTGGACCTGGTCAACTACTGTGCCAAGTTTAATCGAAATTTGTTCAGCCGTTTGATCGTGAAGAAGTGACAAACATACACACAAACTTTCACCTTTATAATATTGGTGTAATATGATGACGTGTAAGAGGCCAATAAATGATTTTTAATCTCAGTTTCTGAACTGGATTGTTAACGTGTAACAAATTAAACGTAAGCCGAGTGACGCGTTTGATGTTGAAAATTTATTCAACCAATCACAGCAATTCACATTTTGGCTTGGTACTATATTTTTTTTTGAATAGTGTCTAAATTTGATCTTAAAGGGCTAATATACAACTAAAAAAACACGAAATTTTTATTCAATCGATCAGTGCTATAAAAACTCGTATAAATTTATATTTTCACGCATAATTTGACGAAAAAACTCATGTTGCTCATGACGTCAGTTGGTCATGTAAACTGTACAAATGCGATCATAAAATATTAAAAATTAAAGATTTAATTTATTAATACTAAAAATTAAGGTAACATATAGAGATGTTGATTCATCAGTTGACAGTTGACCCTTTTCAATTTACATAACCATATGAAATAATATCGCTTTTGGCTTATTAAAAACCAAAGTGAAACCTTTGATATGAATTTTGTTATTTTAAGAAGTAAAATGAAGATTTACTGAGTGCTTCTTGCCTAAGTTATCTCAATTGTATATTTTCAGATATTTTCACATACACAATAAAATACCCTATTGTAACTGAAATATTGACCCCTTTTTTAAGGTGGGTAATCATCCACAGACATCTTCCGCTCTATGGCGGGGCTACAGAGCGCGTGCTAGACTTTTACTGACTAAACTCCTGTTCCTTCTTTGTATTCGTTCCAGGGCCCCAGGGTTCTCTTTTGCATAACCCATGGCCCCAGAAGGCCTGCTACGACCCTGCTAGGCCCCTACGGTTGCTGACATCTCCTTGAGGCGCGCGTGAAATTTACTACGCGCCGTCGACGACTTGGGCTCGGTCCGGACGGTGGTGGTTACCTGAAAGATTGACCTGCAAGATGTTCGTGCACAAACGACTGCTAAAGACACACAGTTGGGTTTTTCAGTCAGGAAAAGTCTGACACTCTCTCTCGCACCATTCGGAGCAGTACAAGTTTTTTGATGATTTCTAACGCTAAAAAAGATAAACGCATAATACCTACTTATTTACTTGGGCACGCCATAATTGACACGGTGAGTCCCCTTTTTGAGAAGTGGCTGGAAAGATGTCACGGCGTCCTCACCTTACGCATTACGCAGGTCCTGCACCGGATTCGTGCGGAAGAAACGCCCGGGTCTCACCATTGTGTAGACCGCCCTGAGGAAACGGTGGAGCATCTGGTGAAGGTGTGCACCGCTTGGACGGAGCACCGCCGTGTCCTAGCGGGGGAGATCGGCAGCAACGACCTTTCACGCCGGGTTCTGATGCAGGCTATGGTCCGGAGTGAGGAGGAGTGACAGGCAATCGCCTCCTTCTGCGAAGCAGTAATGCTAGTGAAGGAGACGTCCGCACGTAGGAGGGAACGACCTTTCTCACGCCCCAGACGCCGGAATCCCGACCCCGATTTCCAGCCACTGTAGGCGTGGAGTTGCGGACGGCGAGCAATGAGTAGCTGGTCGTCCGGCCGTCTGGTAACCGACGAGAAGAGAAGACATTGGATGATTTCCCACCTAAAAAAAAACTACTTACATACTACCAGATTTTACAGCTAGCTAGAATTACTTACCAACCATAATGTAAAAATAGACTAGAACCTAACAACATTAATCAAAAGCAAAAAAAAATTACATCACAGAAAAGAAAAAAGAAACGCTAATGACAAAACAAATCTAAAACATTTTACAACACTTGTACAACACAACATAATAATTCTAGAAATAACAAATGACGCCTTTGACACGAATTGAACAAATCCATTTGAAACACCGAGGCCCCATTAACTTGAGTATGTTTTATATCATCTAATAAAAATGTTTAATGTGCTCTTTGTTGTGTGGCCGTTAAAATTTATGGTTATTAAAAGTATTGAGGCTTTGTTACCTATTACATTCTTGACAAGGCAATCTTGGGAGTATCTTATATTAAAATGGGTAGTACTTAACTGTTCCTCAATTTACTTCTGTTTTCTACTAAAAAATATACATTTTTTCAACCAAAAATACTAATTGTGCACTAAAATATGCTCTTACCATGAAGGACATGGTTATTTTTTAAAACCATCCAGAACCACTACGAAGGGAATGCTGGGGTCTGTGTTTGCTCGCTTCGCTTGCCCGTTAATCTCCATCATCCCCTTCTAACATAACCTATCCAAGTCCGGATACCCCAAGTCCCTTAATAATTATAAAAGTTCATTAATATTTGGTGTACAATTAGTATGTTTAGTGAAGAATAAGATTTTTGATGTACAGTTAAAATTCCCTATTAAAATTGACGGTACGGTTACCGCAGTGATTGAGCGATTGACTGTTAAGGTCGCCTCACACGGGCAACCAGCCACAACTACAAACCGCCGCCACCGGCATATTTCCTGTAGTTTTCATACATTTTATCCCTATAAAATGACCCGCCGCCGTGAAATAGGTAATACTCGCCGCACATGGTTGACGTCGGTGGTCGCCACACGTTACAAATTGCCGCTGCTCACTTCTTGTGGCCCGCATCGGCCACTAAAAAACGCCGCCGCACGCAATTCGCACATATAAACCTTCTTCGATAGAGTCCATTATGGTACTGCGCCTTTGGGTTAAAAAAAAGTAGGAGCCACCGGCCAAAAGTGGCTGTTGCGCGGTTCAGCTTCCGTTGTGGCCACTTTTAGCTTCTCGTGGCGGCGTTTGTGGCTGTGGCATGTGGCCCATGTGTGGCAACACTAACGCTGCGTGTCCCGGGTACGATTCTCGCATGGAACAAATATTTGTATGACCTACAGATAGTTTTATCGGGACTGGGTGTCTTGGATATGTGACTTTACATGTTTGTGAACGTACCTACCCACGTTACATGAGTAATCCCTAGTGTGAGTCGCGAGCATTTGGGAACTAATCTGGTCAGTAGGAAACATGAAATTGAATGAAACGGTAGTATTCGCTTTGAGTTCCCGCGTTAACTGGACGCAACAATGCGTCTCTAGTATCACAACTCGCGTGCAATACACACGAATCAAGCGTGAGTCGAGAGTCTGGCAAAGTGCACGCGATCGACGTGCGTATTTTCGCGCGATGTTTGTGGATGCGGTATATTAGCGCCAAATACCTCGCTTTTTTTTTACCTCGCTAACGCGCGAAACATTTTTCAGAAAATTTGCCCCTTCTGGTTAAGCTCTTATAACTTATCTACGTAGTTTAAATCAAAGTCACTTTCCGCGTCACTTTATTTACTTGCTAACTTCTCATAAAACAAACTATGGATTTTATTGCGGTTTTCACTAATAGGTCGTCTCAAAGGTTAATAAACGAGGAAGTGTATAATTATAATTGCACCCGTCCAAAGCCAGGGCGGGTCATTTCATTTTCATGATTTATTCATTTATGGCCCTAAATATGACAATGTAACTAAAAATCGGCTTCATTATTTTGAGTAGAAAAACTATTCTATAACACACGCAAAGCGTTGAGAGTCTTTGAGACATGGTGCTGGAGAAAAATGCTCTGTATCCTTTGGACAGCATTTCGGACCAATGCATCCATATTGCAAGAACTAAAAATCTCTTCGTAGTTGTCGTCTGAGTGTCTTCGCAAAATTCTGCAATTCTTCGGTCACTTTGCAAGGGAAGACGGTGGCAACCTCGAAAGGCTTATAGTGACCGGTAAAGCAGATGAAAAAAGACCTCGTGGGCGCAGTCCAATACATTGGTCCTACCAGATCCATTGCTCCATTCATTGCTCTTGTTTCTCTCTTGATTCTCTCTATTGCTCTTGACTCCACGATATACAAGGCTCTTCAGACAGCCAGAGACAGAAACAGATGGCAGAATATCATAAAAGTAGAAGTGATAAAGCACGACCTTCCGCTTTGAAGAATACGACGCAAGGAGAAGGAGGGCACACACAAAGCGTTGTCGGATTGTCGCGTCGCGTCTGCCTAGGGCAACCTTTATGTGAACGTAAATGAATTGAACATCATCATTTTAATAAAATTAAAGTAAAAGTGTTTAATACTCATAAGTTCTTTCGTCCCTTGAAAGATTGCCTGAATTTTAAGTCATGCTGTAGTTAAGAAAGTTATTCACGGAAGGAACGCCAAAGTGTCACTAGAATGGTGGTTGCTGAAAATCAGCATCGTAAATTGCTGGATTTGCCCAGCGTCACGGTATAAGCTGAGCAACAATCTATTTTTGCCTAGATGCGACGCACAACTTGGATTTATTTATTGTATTTGTTTTTCTTATATTATTGTTTAAATTTATGTAATGTTTGTCTCTGTCGGTCCCGGCCAGGTGCACAACAACAGACTAAGCTGTAGACATCCTTGGACTTAGACGACTGTGTTCTGTCTAGTGTCTATGGTGCAGTACAGTTATGCCCAGTTCACACATGGCCCGACAGATTGTTGTATTTTATTCTGCGTCTATTTGGGAAAAATAAACATGTTTTCTTTGTTTTTCTTTCTTTCTTTTACTGTACTGGGCCTGCCAAGGCCGATGCCTGCCAGGGTAGCGGGATTGTTCTGTGGGTACGCAACAGAAGGAACACAGATGGGTTTTAGTCAGTAAAACTCTAAGTATCCTTCTCGCTCCACCCAGTGTAGGAAAAGTTATTTGATGATTTCCCACTTCAACAAAAAGGACTAAAATTACATGTCCGGAAATTGCTCAAAAGTGTCCAAATGAGTACACCTGAATACTTTTTCAAGCAAGCTTCTTATTTGTTGCTTAATAAGAAAAAAACTAGGCAAGTGCTAGTCGGAATCGCACCCAGAGGGTTCCGTACAAATGTACCTATGTAAGTAGTTCAATTCCGGAATGGAGTCTCGGAAGATTTTACCAAATCGCAAAAAAAAAATGTGACGTAACAACAAATTTACACTTTTCAGATTTATTCTTATACTTGTACTAAGACCTTGCTGTATGCCAAATTTCAGGATTCTGGGTCAACAGGAAGTACCTACCCTATGAATTTTGATTTCCTCGAAAGTTTCGAAATGTACGTTTTTTGCCACATAAACCGAAGTATTTTATTTCTCGTTAACTTACAAGTTTGATTTATTTACAGCTTCAAGAGTCCGCAGACCCGAGTATATGGTTTTAATTTCAACTCGATACCTCTACTTGTTCCCGAGATAAAGGGTCTTGACAGACAGACAGACAGACAGACAGACGGACAACAAAGTGATCCTATAAGGGTTCCGTTTTTTCCTTTTGAGGTACGGAACCCTAAAAAATGCATTATTTTGTTTTGTGTTTTCTTCGCTTGCAATATTTTAATGAACACAGTTCCCCCAACTAATCCCATGGGTGATAATAAAACAACCACAGGATTACAAACAGGGAGGTTGCATCTATCTTTGGACTAACGAGCAAAAACTGATCAGAGTTAATGAAACTGTACTAATACTGGATCCTATTTATTTAATCTTCTGCAACACGCATACCTACTTTAAGCATTTTCTATTAGACAAGCTAGGGTGATGGAGAGACCATTATATGGCAGGTGCATTTAAAAGTATATAAGTATAGGAAACAAGAGTATAAAATTATATAGTTATATCGTATAGCGTTCATTTTTTTTTTTGCTTATAGATAACAAACAGGCAAAGTTTCGAAACTTTAAATGCACAAGAAATCCTTGTAGAAAAAAGGTGAGCAGTAAGAATAAGAAAGATTTTTGAAATAATATCCATTTAACGAAGTGAATGATTGATGTTTTTTTTTTTTTTAATTCGTATAAACCATGTTGAAATTATATGCCTATATTACTCAGTGATACAGTAGCTAGCAGCATACAACTAATAAAAATATTTGAAAAATCAGTGCAGTAGTTTTTGCGTTTATTTATTGCAAACAAAAATATAAATCATAATATTAATATAGGATTATCTATAAAACGAAGTTTATTTCTGTTTTACAAACAAAGAATCTCAATTCAACATACCAACTACTATTAACTCCTTGAAATATTATTCGAACGTCCGTACCTAAGTCAATAGACCTTGCGTGTCAGAAAGACATTATAACGTTCGATTCTCCATCGAATCGTTCTGAGATCTTTATCAAAGCGATGAGCTCCTAAATTTAATTTTTAATTAAGTAAGCCTGTCAGTCCACAGGCTTGAAGCCTTATTATCAGACAGGGTTTCATTTCCACGTCGAAGAATCCAAGTTTTTGGCATTGAATTGATAGCTTACGGCTTCTTTGATCAATTTTCGGTTTATTGGAGATGACTGGCCAGATATAAAATAAATTTCAAGGGTTTACGTTTTTGAAAATGGAATCTTTGAATTCTTTTTTTTTTTTTCGTAACAAAAAATATGATGCCACGCCACGACTATTACAAATCCCCTGGGCTCCCCCACTCACGCAGAGTCTCCGGCCCCAGATTGTGGAGGGTGTGGTGAGCAATCTGTTCCCTGCGCGAGGGGAACACTCCCCCCCGCTCATGGCTCCGCCACCAGCGGTGTCTAACGCGGATCACGATGGCGACGATGACGGCAATGCTCCAGAGGTGACCGAGGTAGAGATGAGTGTGGCGGTACGAAGGCTGAGTGCCAAGAATACCGCCCCAGGACCCGACGGCTTGCCTGGTAAAGCCTGGGTCCTGGCCATGGAGGCTCTCGGGTCTCGATTAAGAGGGCTCTTCAGCGCATGCATGGAGAGGGGCCAGTTCCCACTTCGCTGGAAGACGGGGAAACTGGTCCTTATCGCGAAGCCAGGCGCCCTGCGGACTCTCCGTCCGCGTACTGGCCCATTGTGCTGCTCGACGAAGTGGGCAAGCTCTTTGAAAGAGTAATTGCAGACCGCCTCGTCGCGCACCTAACACGGGTGGGGCCAGATCTGGCGGACGGCTAGTTCGGCTTTCGCAGGAGGCGCTCTACGGTGGACGCCATCATGCGCGTGCGAGCTCTCACGACGGGGGATGCGGTGTCCCAGGGCAGGTGTGTCGTGGCGGTGTCATTGGACATCGCCAACGCCTTTAATTCCCTGCCCTGGAGTAGCATTAGGAGGGCACTCCGGTATCACCGGGTGCCCGACTACCTCTGTCGTGTGATCGAGGCCTACTTGTCGGACAGGTACATCATCTACCCTGGTCACCAGGGAGAGTGGAAACGGCGAGAGATGTCGTGCGGTGTTCCGCAGGGATCGGTACTAGGACCGCCCTTGTGGAACATCGGCTACGACTACGTGCTGCGCGGCGACCTCCCTGATGGGGTCAGCGTGGTCTGCTACGCAGATGACACGCTGGTCCTGGCTCAGGGAGACTCGTACCAGGTGGCGGTCGAATTAGCGACACGCGGGGTTGCGATAGTCGTTGATAGGATCCAGCAGTTGGGACTCGAGGTGGCACTGCAAAAGTCCGAGGCCATGTGTTTTCACGGCCCTCGGAGCGCGCCGCCTCGGCGCTCCCAATTAACGGTAGGAGGAGTTCACATCGGCGTCGGGTCGACGATGAAGTACCTGGGACTCGTCCTCGACAGCCGGTGGAATTTCGAGGAGCACTTCCGACGTCTGGCTCCCAAACTGAATCGGACTGGGGCTGCCCTCAAGCGGCTCCTGCCCAACCTTGGGGGTCCAGACGCCTCCTGCCGGAGGCTCTACGCTGGCATCGTACAGTCCATGGCCCTTTATGGGGCGCCGGTGTGGGCGCCGGTGTGGCTGCCACGACAAGTCACGGCATGGCGGACAGAGCTCCGGCGGAGTCTCATGGTGGAATGGCGACAGCGACTATCGCAACCCAGTGCTGGGCACGCCATAATTATGGCGGTAAGTCCCCTCTTTGAGGAGTGGCTGGAAAGGCAACACGGCGTCCTTACCTTCCGCATGACGCAGGTCCTCACCGGACATGGTAAGTTCGGGAAGTTCCTGCACCGGATTCGTGCGGAAGAAACGCCCGGGTGTCACCATTGTGTGGACCACCCGGAGGACACGGTGGAGCACACGGTGGAGGTGTGTCCCGCTTGGGCAGAGCAACGCCGTGTCCTCGTGGGGGCTATCGGTGGCGGCGATCTCTCGCGCCGGGCCTTGGTACAGGCCATGGTCCGGAGCGAGGAGGAGTGGCAGGCGGTCGCCTCCTTCTGCGAAGCAGTAATGCTAGCAAAGGAGGCGGCCGATCGCGTGAGGCAACGGTCCTCACGCCCCAATCGCCGCCGGGATTCCGATCCCGATTTCCGGCCATCGTAGGCGCGGGCTTGCGGACGGCGAGCAATGGGTGGCTCGCCTTCCGACCGTCCGGTAACCGTCCGGACCGAGCCCAAGTCGTCGACGACGCGTACTGTTCCACGCGCGCCTCAAGGAGATGTCAGCAACTGTAGGGGCCTAGCAGGGTCGAAGCCTACTGGGGCCAAGGGTCTGATTCTGAAAGGAAGACTCGGCCCTGGTACGAAAGGCAATGAAGGAACAGGAGTGGGTTTTTAGTCAGTAAAAGTCTGACACTATCTCCCGCCCCGCCCAAGGGCGGGGGATGTCATAAGATGATTTTCCCACCGAAAAAAAAAAAAAAAAAACGACTATTACAAGTCGACATACAGACAGGAAAAAATGTGAAATATACTTATTGTGTTCACCAATAAGTATATTTCACATCTTTTCAAGAGATATACCTCTATCTCACAAGAATACTTATAGAATATTAGAAGAATATTAATATTAAGAGTTGAACTAAAGGGAGGATGATGAGCGTGATAACATGTCCAACGAAATGTTTAATGTTTCTACTTCTGACTTTGACATTTGATTTACAAAGCAAACGGTAAAAAAACAAGACGATTCCGCGAAAATTTTATTTCACGAAATGTCAGATGTTATCGCTGCAACTGATGTGTTTATCGCTGAACATGAAATTCCATGAAATGGAAACAAAGATACATTCTATTTCAGAAATTTGAAATTGGATCATTTGTAGAAAATTGTTTTTTATTTGGTCTATCTCACCAAGGCCTTGAAAGTGTGTCTCATGTACGCTTTTATTAGACACACATTCAATACCAAAATATATTTATTATTTTCTATTTACAGAATTACAGATAAAGGCAGTGGTCCGACCACCGACGATGAACTAGAAACTGTAAACGAGTAGGTGATCAGCGGGAAGCGAGTGTGTAGTTTCGATAGTTTTGTCGCCGGGCTATAAGCGAGTGTGCAAGTGCGACGTGCGATTACTCGCGCCACTCGCCCGCTGTCGCTCACAATGTGGCCAACGTAAGCGAGCATCGCTGAACGAGTATCGCTGAGCGAGTATCGCTGAGCGAGTTTATTTTTGAAAGCTCGTCGCTCAGTGACAAAACTAGTAAAGCGAGTCGTCGCCAGCAGTGTGAACAGTCAGAGAACAATCTTTCGTTTACATGGAATGTACATTTATTGTGCGTTTCTTGAGAGAGAAAATCGCTGAAAGTCGTTTTCTCGCCGGCGGTCGGACCACTGCCATAATAGTATTTATTTACATTTAAATTATATGAGTGGGTTTATTTAATACTTTCTTTTGTTATTTCACATACTCTTTCTCGTGTTTTTACCCTTTATTGTTTACATATTTTTTTACAGTCTGTTTTCACAGGTCTGTTCAAAGAAATTTCCTTAGAAGTGAACAGTTCCTTTGTATTAAATTAATAATAAGTTATCTTTACAGTTTCCATACGTGTAGGTTCATAAATAATATGTTGATATTATTTTTGCTAACATAGGAAAATGAACCCGCACTGGATCCACGTGCTGAATTATAGCCCATTCCCTTTCCTGGAGAATCCCAGCAGTGGGAATATTATAAGCTGACGCTACGCGCTAGGTTTACAAAAAATACTGGAATAACAGGGATAAAAGGGTAGAATGAACAGGGTCCGTAACGTTACTTCGAGAATTATATGGTCGATTAACGGAAAGTCGACTGAACGTGTGGTCGAATAGAATTTATTGCCAAACAACTTTTTAGCGCTAAACACTACTTCGACTGAACGATTCATCGAATATTTATTAATCGATGTCATGCTTTCGGGATCCGGTGGGATATGGAACTTAGAAGGGTCGGGAAACATCGGGAGCCACTGAATGCAACCTTGACCTCAAGGTCAGTGACCTTGATCTCAAGGTCAAATGTATAAAATGTAAGGAAACGTCAGGTACACCAAAGGTCAATAACCTTGGTCTCAAGGCCAGCTGTATAAAATGACCCTTGACTTTGAGGTCATTGATCTCAAGGTCAAATGCTGTTTGCCTTTTAATGGTCGCAAAAAACAGAATTTTGTTAAATGATCCTGATATTGTAATAACCATTTATACTTTTGATCTGAAGATGTTTGAAAATCTACAAGATCTATTTGTCAACTTCGATTGAAGTCGTCCGAAAGCTTTTCTTTGACAGACATGTTTTACATAAATTTATGAATATTGAAACCATAAATATTGGCACCACATATTTTATATTTCAAGGCGTGAAGTGTGAAGGCGTAGAATATCTTTTAATAATACTCTTCCGTTGGAATTATTTGTACTATAGGATCTGAGATATCCTTTCTTTTCATTATTAAAACTTTTTGTTTATTAACCAATATTCATTACACCGTATTTTCTTGCATGTTGGTAATGCTTATTTGTTGGTTGCCTACATTGAGATTTAATTGTACTGTAATCGTCTAACAATTTTATTACACTTGGTATTCTTAGATTTGTCTATGCATTTTTTTTTTACCATTTTCATTATGCCTACTGTAATTTGTATTTATAATAATAAAAGTTTTGTAACTCTATGGTAAATTCATATTGATTAATAATTACTGGTATTTCTGAGTTTTTTTGATGAACCGACTCAATATTCGACATTGCAAATATTACCAAATGAGAACACATAGGTTCACATGCATAAACAAATATGAAAACACAGAAAATGTTCATGTATGTTATTTAGGCTATGTTCGGTGACTAAAACTAACTTATTTATCAATCAAAATATCACTTCTTAGGTTAATCACAGATTCAGTTTTACTTCCACAACAAATACATATAGCTAATTCTAAAGCTGTGAATTTTTTCAACACGAAATCAATTTAAAACCACCAAAAACCTTTTTGTTTACATTCGACAACAAACGAATAAACAAACAAATATGGCGGCGCGGGGCACATGACGTTCAACCAATCAGCGCGCGAGATACGATCCGTTCTTTTCCATTTGACAATTTAATAGTTTAAGTTCGATATAGTACAATCTATCGAAAAAATGCGGGTTCGTGAATTATGACACATAACTTCAAATTTTTGGTTCTGGGACATGCCCGTTTCCTCACGATGTTTTCCATCACCGTGTTGAGAGCAGTGATGATGAAATAAATTACACAAAGTAATGCGCCTGGCTGGGTTTGAACCCGCGACCTACAACTCATATGTCGGGGCCGTTATCACTCGGCCATCACTGCTTGACCCGAATTCACCAACCCGCACTGGGCCCGCGTGGTGGATTATGGCCCATTCCCTCTCTTAGAGAGGAGGCCTGAGTCCCAGCAGTGGGAACATTAAAAGCCTGATTATGCTTTGCTATATCGAAAAAATAATACGTTAAATCGTGAGCTGTTTCATAAGGTTCACAATCTTTCGATAGTTTACAATCTCTCAAGATAGATTGTAATCTACGGTAAATCTAACAGTATTTACAATCTTACGGTGACACATTATTATATTGACCTTGAGATCAAGGTCACATTCAGGGTCTCCAGATATTTTCCCACCCTTCTTGTTCTACATCCCACCGGATCCCGAAGGCATGACATCAGTTATTAAATCGACACCCGCATCGAACAAGGCAGTATCTCGGATTATAGTCCAATTTGAGTTACCACCATAGGCATGGAATGAACTACACGACAGTAATACCGAAGTATTTCTAGCATTGATGTACAGATTCATTTTTCAGTAAATATTATACTTTTCCTGTAAACAAAATTCAAACACAGCACTATCAGTTTTGTTGGTTAATTCTTAAAAGTGACTGAATCAATGTTACAACCTTTTTCGATGCGGGTGTCGAAATATTCGATCAATCGTTCAGTCAAAGTAGCGTTTGGTGCGAAAAGGTTGTTTCGCAATAAATTCTATCCGATCAATCGTTCAGTCGATCTCGTTTCCGTTATTCGACCACATGGCTCTCGAAATAAAGTTACGGACCTGAGTGAATAGGTCCTTAATAAACTAGTGCACCTCACCATTAACGATTGTATCGCTGCTTACCATCTGGTTGGATCGCAGTCAAACACTAGTTTAACTCACGTTCATTTCTCGATTAACATTTTGCTCATACACATCAAGATACACCGCTATCTAACTAATCAATGCAACGTCCTCACATTGAATTCCCTCGTGTCGTCAATATACACGAAATCAAAAGAAACGGGGGTAAACATAAACAACAGATTGCAATGCTTAACAGAGTCCTCATTGGGTAAATGTTCTTATTTGTTGAATGCTCCACGGGCGCCTCGAGGGCGAGCGGAGTCTTCTATTTGAATAATTTGATTAAGGAATACTGCAGACGCACGTTTTTTTGTTGATGGTTTTTTTATGTGACCGGCTTCACCAAGCATGGCGATTAATGATTGTAGCCACTTTTATGTGTAAGAAGATAGCTTTTTTTATAGCCTATTATGTGTCCCACTGCTGGGCAATGGCATCCACTTTCTCCTTCCAAACCTTTCTGTCTAGGGCAATCTCTGGCTAAATTTGCCCCGTGAACCCCACCTTCGCCGAGGTCAACCTCTCTCAGGCGTCCAGTTAGTGACAATCCTCGCCCATCTGTCCAAGTGCATTTGTGCGACATGGTCAGCTCACTCCCACTTCAGCCTCGCTGTTTTTTCCCTGACATCTGCTACTTGAGTTATGGCACAGGCAGCGTGGTGTATCTAACGCGAACTATTTGCTTAACACCTATAGTTATGCTGCACTTGATGGAGAGCAGCATAAATTTGTCTAAGGGCAATGATGATTTGACAAATCTTGAGTTTGGACTTTTTTTAGATACAGTAGGTAAGTGACCAACTTTGTGCACGGCAGGTTAGGACGGTACGTACGAAAATGACTGGCTGGTGTTATTGGGTTTTTGGAGGTGCAGTGTTTAGGTTACATCGCGTGACACGATTTTGGTACTCATGCGAATAAATGAAATGAATAGAAAAAAAGTAACGAACATTTGTGGCATCCATCATGGCTAGTTTTCGAAGGAGGTACGTGCTAATAAATTTTTCACCGTACAGTAGCAGTAGTTGACATTTACAAAGTTTGTGTTTTGTTTGATAATTATAATAAACTTTAATAATTTATAAAGATATTACTTAATTTATTTATTTTTAAATAACAAATAATGCTACATATTGAAATAACAAAATGTTAAAATGTATTAGTATTATTATAATCGCCAAAGCCATGTATAATGTTGCTACCAGTTACAAGTATAGAAAATATTATTATGAAAACCTTGAAAAACTTTTTTGAGTGAGGAAATGCTTTGTTTCCAATTTTTGTTATAGTGACAATGATAGAGCATGTTTGTAACTAATCAGTCATATGGAAAGTTAGAAAATTGGTTATTTTGACGGACGTTGTAAATAGACATCACTGGATAAAAAAAAGTAAAAGGAACTGAGTAAATAAGTAAACAAGCTTTCCAAGAAATATTGAAACAGTTCTTCTTTTTCTTCTTTTCGTGTCGATGTACTCTAACTAAATTTTATCTTACCAATATTTGGCAACCTCTACGGCTCTGTTATTGGCCTCGTATAGATCCTGAAAACTGCAAGTGGTTGTGCAGGATGGACAGCATAGCAAATGACGCATGTCCTGTGTTAGAGATGGGTCGAGGAAGCCCCATTTGACCAAATTTTTGACCAAGGTTTTTCAAGCAACGAGGCTCAGTTTCTCGCGAATCTGTGCCAGGACTTATGTTGCGACGTACTGTGCGTTCAAGAAACTCACCGCGACAGTGAACTACCTAGACCGTAAGTACCTGGAATGATCCTTACAGCCGAAATCCCACATGCAAAATACGGCAGTGCTGTTTTTATTAGACCAAACGTTGCAGTACAGTCCTCAGCTTGCAAATCTGACGATCACATCGAAATAATTACTATTGGAATAGTAAAATACTTTAAAAATAGAATAACAATAATTATTATATTAAAAAAATTACACGATTCTTTTACACGACCTTAAATCTGTGGCAATCTTATTGCTGACAGCGATATCTACCAGATAATCTTTGGATCTTAATGCTTTGTTTCCAATTTTTGTTATAGTGACAATGATAGAGCATGTTTGTAACTAATCAGTCATATGGAAAGTTAGAAAATTGGTTATTTTGACGGACGTTGTAAATAGACATCACTGGATAAAAAAAAGTAAAAGGAACTGAGTAAATAAGTAAACAAGCTTTCCAAGAAATATTGAAACAGTTCTTCTTTTTCTTCTTTTCGTGTCGATGTACTCTAACTAAATTTTATCTTACCAATATTTGGCAACCTCTACGGCTCTGTTATTGGCCTCGTATAGATCCTGAAAACTGCAAGTGATTGTGCAGGATGGACAGCATAGCAAATGACGCATGTCCTGTGTTAGAGATGGGTCGAGGAAGCCCCATTTGACCAAATTTTTGACCAAGGTTTTTCAAGCAACGAGGCTCAGTTTCTCGCGAATCTGTGCCAGGACTTATGTTGCGACGTACTGTGCGTTCAAGAAACTCACCGCGACAGTGAACTACCTAGACCGTAAGTACCTGGAATGATCCTTACAGCCGAAATCCCACATGCAAAATACGGCAGTGCTGTTTTTATTAGACCAAACGTTGCAGTACAGTCCTCAGCTTGCAAATCTGACGATCACATCGAAATAATTACTATTGGAATAGTAAAATACTTTAAAAATAGAATAACAATAATTATTATATTAAAAAAATTACACGATTCTTTTACACGACCTTAAATCTGTGGCAATCTTATTGCTGACAGCGATATCTACCAGATAATCTTTGGATCTAATAAAATAATTCAAAATATTATAAAAACAGAGGTAGTCTGCGGTTTACTGCTGATAAATGAAAATGGAATGTTTAACATTAACAAATAAATACACAGATATGAAAACCATAACTCTAGATATTAAATGTTGTATCTGTGCTATAAAAAATATTGTAAAATCTTTTAGTTATAATATTGTTTATGCATGCTGTATCTATCGAAAGATATTGTACACTTATTTTCTATAAAAGCACGTATCTTTAGTTGTAAAGTGTAGTAATTATAGGTACGCCAATAAATAAATCGCCAACTCCTTTCTACCATCGGACAACCCAACGTACGTCGAGTATCCACCCTTACGTTGTTGAAACTTCAACGGTCCGGACTAAGCGTTTCGCTTCGTCGTTTATACTGCGTACATCGAAGGACTGGAACAATTTGCCTGCTGCGGTCTTCATGTCCAACTATAATTTAGGTGCCTTCAAGGCAAGAGTGAATAGGCTCTTAATAAACTAGTGCGCCTCACCATCAATGATTGCATCACTGCTTACCATCAGGTGGGATCGCAGTCAAGCACTGGTTTATATCAATTAAAATATATATATATAGGGTGACTGGTAATTAGTGTACGATACTTACACAGGTGATTGTGCTCATGATAACCAACAACTTTTACTATGGGAACAAACCTGAAATCAGCTGTTCAGTACATTTATGTTTGCCTAATGTACTGAACAGCTGATATTTTTTTCGCGATTTCGGCTTTGCTCCCATATTAAAAATTGTTTGTTATCATGAGCACAATCACGTGTTTAAGTATCGTACACTAATTGCCAGTCACCCTATATATATATATATATATAGAACATACATATTTTTATGTAACGTATATTCATTATGTTACGCCATTTTGTAGGCGCCCGCACCGTATTTCTCAATCTGCATAGCCTGGACCGTGAACGATTTGTCATAAAAAGAAACAAATTTGGTGTACAGGAAAAGTATATTTTTAAGCCAGAAATGACTTTCCAAAAAGTTGTTTCTATTTAACATAGCAATAGTGTTGAAATTTAGCTAATTAATTAACATTCATAATTAAAAAATCATACTAACATTAAAAAGATGACACTTTGTATGCATAGTAAATAATGTACGCTGTATGTGTGTACATACGAGTACATACAGTATGTTTGTGACTCCTTCATTCAACTAAACAGATATTTTGGACTAGCTTCTGCCAGCGGTTTCGCCCGCGCCAAATTATGTTTGTCCATACAAACTTTGGAGCCCCGTTTAATCCCGTTAGTCTTAGTGCTTGCTTACGTCATAAAAGGAGATCTGCAAAATTTCACGTTACTATTCCCAATAGTTTCGGCTGTGCGTTGATATGTCAGTCAGTCAGTTTCTCTTTTTATATATATAGATAAAATGTGGTATACAAGTTGATTAAATTCTGGAATGGAACAAACGATACTTTTTTTATCTCAGTATGTTACCTTGGGACAATTTTCTACTTTCAGAAGTTAATAAAGACATAAAGCCATTCTGAATCGATATGGATCGAGATCCTCAAGTTTTACTAATGAATTCTGGTATATGGATATTTGGTATTTATTGCCATGTGTAAATAAAACAGAGCTGTGGTGGCCAAGTGATAACGGCCCTGACTTACGAGTTGTAGGTTGCGGGTTCAAACCCAGCCAGGCGCATTACTCTGTGTTATTTATTTCATCACCACTGCTCTCAAAACGATGAAGGAAAACATCGTGAGGAAACCGACATGTCCTAGAACCAAAAATTCGAAGACATGTGACATTCATCAACCCGCACTGGGCCCGCGTGGTGGATTACGGCCCATTTCATCTCCTAGAGGGGAGGCCTGAGTCCCAGCAGTGGAAACATTGAAAAGCTGATTATGCTTATTTATGTATGTAAATAAAATAACTATAGTATATCTCGGAAACCTTCCACTAAGAAAACATTATCATTCACTAACAACAACAAAACATTTTGAATCAACTCAATGCTCGCGTATCGCAAGCCTAACAAAACTCACCGCAAAGCACCAAGCGCTTAAAACCTTAATCCTCAAGAAATAAGGCTCAAAACACCGTGAATACACATCCTTTACAAATCTTTATCGATTGACAGTTCAAGATGCTTCGATTCTATTTATCTGTACTTTGAAGTGTGTTCAATTTGATCTTTTATTACGTGAAAGCCAACTCAGGCTGTGTACTGAAATGCCCAATCGGGAAATCTATGTAGTTACCCAAATTGCGTTTTTACGCTCAGTAAATATGGACTCGTTTACATTTTGCGAAAAGGTTTTGACAGACAGACACTACAGAAAAATGTGACAACGTTAAAACCAAACGATTTATATAAATTATTCTACATAGGTCTCTTGCTTCGAAAAGCGCGCCGTCGGTCCCAGTTGCCATTCATAGATTTTTGACAGTTGTTACAGGTAGTCAGACGACAGAAAAGTCTGACCATCAGTATATCCGGAGCAGTCGTGGCCCAGAGTAGGGGTGGTGGCAGGCAGTCGCCTCCCTCTGTGAAGCAGTAATGCTAGCAAAGGAGGCGGCCGATCGCGTGAGGTAAAGGTCCTCACGCCCCAACCGCCGCGCCGCCGGGATTCCGATCCTGATTTCCGGCCACTGTAGGCGCGGGCTTGCGGCTGCGAGCAATGGGTGACTCGCCGTCCGACCGTCCGGTAACCGTTCGGACCGAGCCCAAGTCGTCGACGACGCGTACTGTTCCACGCGCGCCTCAAAGCGATGTCAGCAACTGTAGGGGCCCAGCAGGGTCGAAACCTACTGGGGCCAAGCGTCCGATTCTGAAAGGAAGACTCGGCCCTGTTACGAAAGGCAACGAAGAAACAGGAGTGGGTTTTTAGTTTAGTCAGTAAAAGTCTGTCACTATCTCCCGCCCCGCCCAAGAGCGGAGGATGCCATTAGATGATTATCCCACCGAAAAAAAAAAACCATAACAAAAGACTTGACCTTTACAATAGTCAACAAATACTTGCCTCAAAAATAAGTGGACATCAATCATATATTTTGTAATAGTCACATTTAAAAATAAACTCGACGAGGAAATAATGATGATGATGGCATCCAAAACCATTCAAACATAAAAATAATTGTCAACAGAATGTAAAAAATTCAAAATGGTTACGAACACACATATACACGATTTTTTTGTATTGCTTTTTCATTTAATAGCAATTTTTTTTTTTCTATATTTTTTTTTCTTTTAAGTTTGCCTGCCGGAGTCTTTTTTTAATCTTCTAATGACATCTCCCACCCTTGGGAGGAGCGGGAGGGCGTGTCAGATTTTTACTGACTAAAATCCGCTCCTAGTTCCTTCGTTGCCTTGCATTCCAGGGTCGGGTTTTCCTTTCAGAAGCGAACCCATGGCCCTAGTAGGCTTCAACCCTGCTGGGTCCCTACGGTTTGCTGACATCTCCTTCAGGCACGCGTGGAACACTACGCGTCGTTCTCGACTTGGAGTCTGTGTTTCCTGATAGCTTCAATCTAGAGGTCGTTAAGTTAAAAGTGAATAGGTTATTTCTAGGTAAGCGTGCTCCATCGTCGGCTTCATCATCGTTTACCACCAGGTGAGTTTGTGTCAAACGCGAGCCCACCCACCCAAAGTTTTGTTGAAGTTAAACTAATAATAGTAAGACAACACACAAAAAAATCTAAAACTTATGGAAAGGATTAAAACTGGATTCAGGGTATCCTAATGTGGGGGACCTGAGATAGATTTTTTTTTAGTGTCTAAACACACTATGCTGAAGGTACGCGACTGAAACCTCGCGGCTGATTTTACGTTCCGACGTATTCAGCTGACATGACACACCATAAGTGCCGAACTGATGCAGCAAAAATTCAGTTGCGCAACTATGTGTGTATTCAGTGTCTCGACCGCTGTCGTGTTATATATATTATATAAACAGCCGGACAGACAGACGCAAAACAAAGTGATCCTGTCAGGGATCCGTTATTATTTTAATAAACACAACGGGCGGACACGCGGGGCGCCTCCCGCTGGTCTCCTCCCCGCATCTTAATCGGCAATTGAACCGAGCTTCGGTCGCGTTTAATGTGTACTCTACAGAATATGTTGCCGCCGAATTGCCGCTGAACTTACGCTGGACCGAAGTTCGGCTGTATGCTATAACGTAACGTAATTTCGGCATAATGTGCCGTCAGTAATTCAAATAGCATTGCAGGCGTAATCATGGCTAACTTCGGTCTCTTACCTTCGGCACAGTGTGTGAGTTAGACACTTAGTCTACTGATTTACTTATATGTGTATAAATGTATTGTACTAACAATTGGATAAAATAAAGATTTATTTTACTATTCATGTACACACTTATATATTATAATAAAAGAAAAGAAGACGGAAACAGAAAAATAGGTACACAAGGATGCTTAAAAAAAATGAAGAAGAAAAAAAGGAAAAGAAGTTTATTTGATGGTGATGATTATTATTATTATAACTCTACATCAGTGAGCACCAAATCCTACTTCTTGTTAGTATTATAAACATGATAGACCGTCTTCTTATCCTTGTCCCAAGTCACTTGAGGTCGGTGTAACATGTTTTTTTTTCATCTACTCTATTCTGTCAACCGTCACGCTATCACTGACTCTCGTTCCCTTTATCTCGCTCCTCACACAATCAACCCATCACTTCTTTAGCCTCCTTCTTCTCTGTCCATCGAAATTTAAACTCATAACTCTTTTCGAAATGATCTAGAAATCAAATGCATTGTACATTGGATATTAAGGTGTTTGGAAGTCAAGAACAGTGATGGCACAGTAGTAATGGCACTAACTTCAGAGTTGTACGTCGTGGGTACTTCAAACCCAGATGCGCAGCTTTTTCGAAATATGAAGGAAACCATTGTGAGGAAACCGGCATGTCTTAGAATAAAAAAACTGAAAACATACGACATCTATCAACCCGAACTGGGCCCGAGTGGTTTTTTTTTTTAAATCATCTAACGATTTCTGCGCGCGTGGAACACTACGCGCCGTCGATGACTCGGGCTTGGTCCGCGCGGTTACTGGACGGCTTGACGGCGAGCTACCCATTGCTTCTTGTCCGCAAGCCCACGCCTACGGTGGGGGCCCGGCTGGTGGATTACGGTCCATTCCCCCTCCTGGAGTCGAGGCCTGAGTCCCAGCAGTAGAAATGTTATAAGGCTGAATATGTTGTATTAAGGTCAGTGGTTGTATATTAAAGAACTTTTTTTTGAAGAGTGGAAAATTATCCAATGACTTCTCCCACTCTGGGCAGACCGTGAGGGCGTGTCAGACTTTTACTGACTAAAACTACATCTGTGTTGTTGCCTTTTGTAGAACGCAAACTACGGGTTTTCTTTTCAGAAATTCTCCGCGGTCCTAGCTAGCGGGCATCAGTCGTGCTGGGCCCCTATGGTTTGCTATGTTAATACTGAACTAAATCTCAACAAATGAAAGGATTTGGTGCTCGGGTATTCAGGACATGACCTAAATAAGGTCACATGAGACTTTACTATTATCCCAGTAGTACATTCCAGTGGTATAATTCTCTAATTTCAAACGAGTGGAACCACGGGCAAGAGCTAGTAAACAATATCGTTAAAAACTTTCCCTTGAGCCATTACAGCGGGTGATTGCGTGCGTATTTTACCAGGTCAACGACCTATAACATACAAACGTAGCGTAATTATGGCAATAAATAACAATTTAGGGTACTTCCTTTTGTTTCTGAAGAGATTGCATCGGTTATCCGTTGATTTTGGTGATTGAAATGATTGTATCTTTTTAAAAACTTGATAAAAATGTGATGTTTACGGTGATGTTACATTTGTGCCGCATTCATCATCATCATTACAGCTGAAATACGTCGACTACTTCTTAGCATATTCAGCCTATAGGGTTTAGTGCTGGGACATAGAGTCTGCGAGAGGGAGTGGAGTGTTATCCAGCACGCGGACCTACGGCAGGTACGTAGACTTGACGTCTACTTTTGAATCGAATACTTGCGGATTTCAGATTTACTCATGTCTTCTGTAAATTAATGCAATTTAAATAAAACTGTTAGCGCGTTAATAACTTGTGCTATGACACTTATTACAAAAAAGGCAAAAGTTTGTGAGTCTGTATTTTTGTTACTCCTTCGCGTTGAAACTGCTAAAGCGATTTGGATGAAATTTGGTACACGTGTAGACCATGTCCTGGAATAGAATTTAGGATCTGAACTTTTTATACGTCAAGTTTGTTTAAATTATTTGGGATAGTTTTATTTAAAGCTATCAAAAGCTAGTTGAAGATACGTCTGGAATGGAAATTAATGCCTACATAGATGATGACTGATAGAAAAGCAGGTATAAAAAAACTGCAAACGGCAAGTGCGAGTCAGGCGTTTTTTTAAATATGAATTTTGATTCCCTTAAGAGTGCCGAAACATACGTTTTTTGTGACATAAGCGGCCGTATCTTTTTTTTTTGTTATTTTAGAAGTTTGATTTTTTTACAGCTTCAAGGGACTGGAGACCTGAGTAAATGGTTTTAATTTCAGATCGATACCTCCACACGTTCCCGAGATAAAGGGTCTTGACAGACCGATAGGCAGACAGACAGACAACAAAGTGATCCTATAAGGGTTCCGTTTTTTCCTTTTGAGGTATGGAACCAAAAAAATATGGCAAGAAGATGATGATGATGGAAATTTGAGTAAACTTGACGATTTACAAAAAAAAACATTAAACCTACCTCAATTCTATCACAAATAGCCCATAAACAAGATTCAAAACTCTTACATTCTCTCCTTCATTGTCAATAATTTCAATATTGTATTATTCCCAACGACATAATCGCTCCTCCGTTCAGCAGCTAATTGAAGGGATCAAGCGTTTGAACGATTGGATGCCGATAATCCCCCTTTGTTACTTTCAATACACTTTTGTTACTTTGGAACATACAAAGTGTGTTAATGAGATTATGCCACAATGTGGGGCGCTGGAATTTATTTATTCTGTTCTTTATAGGTATTGTTACGGTGCTGTCTTTGTACAAAAATAGACGTCGGATACATATTGAATTAGACTTGTTCAAGGTTTTTATGTATGCTACATTTTAGGGTTCTCTGATCTGGCAAACGTTTGTGCGTCCGTCTGCGGCATGGCCTAGATACACCGTTAGTAATAGAAAGTTATATCTTTATATATATAATTATTCTGTGTCAGCATCGTCTCTGAGACGCAGTCTGCTTATGCTATGCTATGCCAAATTTGAGAGCTGTCGCTTTACCAAGATAACCGCTATGCGCTAGCATCAAGTTCGAGCGTCCCTATTGAAAAACCCAATATAACCAGTTCATAAAATAACTACCAGTTATCATTTTCTTTGATAAACTGATTATGATTTTCAACATTTATCTCAGGACCCTGAGGTCCTGGACCTTTGAAAGGCGTACGAGGAGCCGAAGCCAACTCGCAGAGGCCCTTTAGATAATTATAATGGAACATGATACCAACCGACGATTATCCCTGTACGCGCTATGCTAGTGCACCCAAGGACAACCCCCGGTTGTTGAAAAACTATTGCGACATATGGAGAACAAAGATAATAGGGCTATGGTTTTTGGAGTCTTAAGTGGACTGGTAACATGGAACTATGTTAAGACTATGGCCCCTGCCTGAACAACGTTATTATGATTATGATTATTATTGTTATACATTTTCACCATTCATAGTTTTTTTTTTGTACGTGGGAAAATCATACAATTACATCCCCCGCTCTTGGGTAGAGCTGGAGGGCGTTTCAGTTTTTTACTGACTAAAAACCCACTCCCGTTCCTTCTTTGCCATCGTCTCAGGGCCGAGTTTTCCTTTCGGAAACAAACCCTAGGCCCCAGTAGGCTTCGACCCTGCTGGGCCCCTACGGTTTGCTGACATCTCGGACTGATCGGACGGCGAGCTACCCATTGCTCGCCGTCCGCAAGCCCGCACCTACAGTGACCGGAACCATTCATAGTTAGATATAAAATTGCCCAGTGTAACCAAACCTGGTTTTAAACAATCTGAATGCATTCCAAAAAGATAACAGTCATTAATGTGTTTATCAGAATAATAACTTGGTAACAATGTGGCTAGTAATCATGTTCCAAGAATATCATACAAGCATTCAAAGACAAACTGTGGTTTTAGTATACTAATATAAAACCCTAATTTTTAATTATAGGGCTTATTAGAAAAGGTCTTGTTATTATTTAAGTAAAATCTCAATAAATAATATTCATAAACAGCAAAGTTATTAGCGTTTGTGTATATCCCAAAATGTCACTCAATTTATGGAAATATTGTAAAGACTATTGATTATGAATGAATAAATTACGATCAAAATGGAAATCACTGCGCATAGTATTTTCTAGTAGCAATTGTTATGAATTATTGATTCAATTACGAATTCACCAATGATGACAAATTTTCGTGGACAATTTTGGGATTTCGTATTTTTTACTTTTGAATACACAAATATGATCACTAACGGGTACGATAGGGTCCCATTTATAGGGTTCCGTACCTCAAAAGGAAAAATGAAACCATTACAGGATCACTTTGTTGTCCATCCGTCGGTCTGTCTGTCAAGACCTTTTATCTCGGGAACGCGTGGAGGTAACGACTTGAAATTAAATCCATATACTCAAGTCTGTGGTCCCTTGAAGCTGTGAAAAAATCAAATTTCTAAGTTAATGATAAAAAAAGATAAGGCCGTTTATGTCGCAAAAAAACGTGTATTTCGACACTCTCAAGGGAATCAAAATTCATAGGGTACTTCCCGTTGACCTAGAATCCTGAAATTTTGCACGAAGCAAGGTCTCGTAGCACAAGTATTGGAAAAAATCTGAAAACTGTAAATTTGTAGTTACGTAACAAAAAAATCTGTAAAAAGTACTTCAATGACCTTAACTTATTAAAAATTGCTTCTGCCAGCGACTTCATGCGTGAATATTGGTTATTCCGGACGCGAAGTCGTAGTCAAAGACGAATAAAAAGTAGCCTAGGTCCATTCTTGGAGTTCAAGCTTCTTCCATGCCAAATTTCATCAAAATCGGTTCACTATATATATATTACCGACAGACAGACCGAGTTTATTTCATATTTATATAACATTACAATAATATTTTAATATAAAATTACAATAATATTATAATTATAAAAATAAGCACCGATTGTCGATTACACAGTTTAACAATGATTTTCATCGCTTTTTTTTAAAAAATGTTCCCTAAGTTTTTTTCTACAATCCATCAGGCATGAGTGTGCAAAATTTTTAGGAAACAACTATTCAAAGAATGTTTTAACATTCTAGACAAACCAAACCTTAACTTTACCATATAAAAAAAAACAAATGGCTACGTTTACGCACGTAGTGCTACGCCGTAGACCCTCTACGAATCCGTAGCAATCAACTACAAAGTAATGGTCGGATGCCATGTCAAAGGAATTCCATAAAATGTGCGGTGAAAATACAGTTTTTTAGCTTGTGGCCACAAAGTGAACGTCCGCAATAGCGGGACTGCGTGATATTAAAAATGTTCTGATTTTTGTTGAAACCAAAATTTTTAAAGGACTCGAATTCCTGATGAAAAGTATACTTAACTTTTAGTCACGTAACTACCTAACCTCGGTCTGTGAGACCCCGATAAAATATTGCTATACAAAAATATATTTATCATTGACGGAAACATATTTAAGTTAAACGTGGTTTTAATAGTTTCCTTATTTATGTTAAAATAAGAAATGTCGGACTGTAGAACTAAACAGTCTTAAATAAGAAACTTTTCCTGTCATTTCTATTTATTAAGTAAGTAATCAACTTATGCACACATAATTGTTTAATTCTATAAAAAAAACTTTAATTTCACTAAAATTGCAAACCTTTCATTTGATTGAATTCGTGAATATTTATTTGAGCTAATTCAATCAGAATCATTTTCTTAATCAATTTGTACCTCGCTAGTCTCAATTTGGTAGATTATCTTCGATTTAAGGTTCGAACCCTAAGCAGCACACAATAATTATTCTATTGAAAGCCATTTTTCACAAAAACAAAGGTATATTTTATTTTTATTTTTTTTCGAATTTTTGAACACTGGTCACGTAACCACTTACCATCGGTCACACAAACCACTGAAAAAAAAAGTCATTACTCATTAAAATGAAAATCGCACACATTATAAGTATATCTCGATAAGCTCAGGCACAGCTCTACTAGGATTCAGCATACATTGACGAGCAAAATGTAAATATGTGGATGCACTTAATTTCACTAAAATAATTGGTTGTCTGTGAGACTGATGGAATGAAACTACAATCAAACACTTGAAATTAACCCTTAACTACCTTAGATTAAGGGTTAATTTCAAGTGTTCGATTGTAGTTTCAAGTTTATCATTTTTTGCCTCGTTGGTATAGTAGTCATTAGCGCTACTACTACGCATGAGGTTTTTAGTGCAATTCCCAAGGGGCCAGGATTGGGTATAATGTTTTAGGTGCTTTCATCTGGGATTTAAAATTATGACGAATAATGAAGGGGCTCAACACTGGCACTGTGTTTGGGATTGGTCAGGGATATCCTCATTTGACAAGATTGTTCCTTTTTTACAAATTATTGCATGGGACTGAAGCATACCCAGTATAATATTGAATCACTATGGTACACCTTTGCGTTTTTTAGATGGAAAATCTTCAAATGTCTTCCCCCGCTCTGGATGGAGCAAGAGAGAGTGTCGCAGTTTTCCTCACCCACAGTGTTCTTTCATATGCACTTTGCGAGGGCCATAGTTTCTTTCAAACAATCCGCAGCCTTGGCAGGCATCGGCCTTAACTGACACCGTCAATCTTGCTGACATCTCTTTGAGGCGTTGCGTTGACCCGGGCTTTGTCTTTACCAGACAGTGAGCAACCTATTGCTCACCGTCCGTAAGCCACACTTTGGCTAACACTTTGAGAAATACAGGCGTGATATTACATTTCAAATTCAAAACGTGGTATCACAGTTATCCAGTACGGATAAGGCTGTTTTCAAAGCCACATAATTTTGCCGAACCAAACGAATAGTGTAGAAATCTTAAGCGATGCCTTGCGTGAGAAACGTGTGGTCAATGGGAATTCGGCCAGCAAACAAATTGTAACTTTGACTTCAAATTACGCTGTGTAAATATTAAGTCCCGTATTTTTACGGTTATTTTTCCCATGTTATTCTTTTCTTCTTTGCTGGAGGCTTATATTGTTTTTGTGGAGATTAGTTATTATAGCTGTCCGGAATTAGATTGGAAAATAATTCTGTTTTGGATCGTCGAAAAGAAACGTAATCTACAAAAGAGTAGGCGCAATCCTCTACCCACACATTTCTTTAATGACAAAATCTGTCCGTTCATGACGACGTGATTTATATTTCTTTTTTTAATCATACTGGATCTAATGGCTAACGTTGTAGAGTTTTTAAATATGGAATTCATATTTTATGATTTCAAAATACAATTAACATTCAGAAACGTTTATTATTTATGTTTGTAACCTAATTCTTGATTTTATACCGTTCAAAATAAAATTACATAATAATTTCGTATCCTTATAATTCTGCAAATGCCATTGCAACTCTAATAAAAGTATAAGCAATTTGGAGTCACGCAAAACTGTATTTAGGATGCACGGTGCATTTTTTCCTTGCAATATTCGAGGAAAAATGTTATTACATTTTTAAATCACTCCCTAGTCTAAACCTTAATTTCTTTGTGATAAGCGAATAATATATTTTCTTCTGTCTTGGATAAAGCTCTTTCACATAGTAGTCTTGAAATATTTTAATTTAGAATTACGTGTGATCAGTTTTTTTTGTCTTTTTTTAATCTTTTTGTTTTTTGTTTTTCCTGGTGATAGTCGCGGGAGTGCGGTGGATGCGAGACGCACAGGATCGGTCGTTATGGAGATGCTTGGAGGAGGCCTTATGGCCAAGGATGATGATGATGAGTCTTTTTGTATTAGTTTACCTGGGACATTACTGACACCCTTTACCTTAGAAAGCATGTGAAGCCGTTGGCCCTGGTTGTCATTCAGATCTTTGATTATCGTTACTGGTAGTCAGATACCAGAAAACTTGTCTATCCAAGGATTGCGATTGTCGTGTTGCCCAGTAACTGGGTTATGGAGGTCTGATAGGCAGTCACTCAATGTAAAACACGGCTATTCAGCCGCATCTGTTTAAACTGGATGCCAACCCCAAGCTAGTTAGCTAGCAGTTAGTTAGGAAGGTTAGGAAGAAGATGAGTCTTTTTGTCTTCAAAGATTATACTTTATTGCTTTTTTTAGGTGGGAAAATCATGTAATGATATCCCCGGTTCTAGGGCGGAGCGTGTGGGCGTGTCAGACTTTTACTGACTAAAAATCCACTACTGTTCCTTCTTTGCCATTGTTCCAGGGCCCCGGGGATCTCTTTTGCATCACCCATGGCCCCAGTAGGCTTCCACCCTGCTGGGCCCCTACGTTTGCTGACATCTCCTTGAGGCGCGCGTGGAACACTACGCGCCGTCGACGGCTTTGGCTCGGTTCGGATGGTTACCGGACGGACAGACAGTCGGACGGCGAGCTTTCCATTGCTCGCCATCCGCGAACCCGCGCCTACAGTGGCCGGAAATCGAAATCGGAATCGAAAGCCTGGAACGCGAGGGCCATTGCCTCGCGCGTGCGCCCGCCTCCTTTGCTAGCATTACTGCACACATAATACACACAGTAAGATTATGCGTAGTGAAATTACTAATAATTATTTAGGTATTTATTAAAGAATATCGAATGATCTTGAGATAAGTAAAATTTAAGAGAGAGCCATATTCCACCAAACTACACTGACCCCGCGTGGCAGGCCACTCTATGTTCCCAATAGTTGGAACGTTTTAGGATGATGCTTATGCTAAAATTTGTGAGTTAAGGCGATCGCGTACTCTTTCGGTACGCGGTCGCCTTAATTAACAAATTTTGCAGCGTTGGTAGGCCTGTCATAAGGTGGAGTGATGACCTAGTGAGGGTCGCGGAAATCCGACGGATGCAAAACGTACAGGATTTGCTGCTGTTGTGACACTTGGAGGAGGCCTATATCCAGCAGTGGATGAGTGAATATATTTCGGCTGAAATGATGTTGATGATGAGAATATACAAAAATACAACATAATATCACTTTGTAAATTATTCTTACAATATTTTCAAAATAATATTGTTTTTTGTTCAAAAAATATTAGACGGACGTGACTTTTTGAAACAGCTATAAGCACTAATCTTAAAATAATATCCCTGTCGTACAAAAAGATTTTTACATCTTCCCATTACTTTTTACAAAAGTACTCATAGTAAAAATATAATGACGTTATCGTAAAAAAGTAAGTGGCCTACCATTGTCTTGCGACGAAATCTTTTAGGGAGGGTGCGAAAACCAGTTTCAGTACAATCAAGCTAAAAGTTTTAAATGGTTGGAGGTTTATGAATTATATTTAGAATAATTTTGTTATTTTTCAATAGCCCGAAGAATCCTCAAACTTCAGTGGCAGTGGGCAGGGTATGGCGCTCGCAGAATGATTCTGGAGTAGTGACCACTTACTGGAAGACCCAGCGTTGGAAGACCTCCCACAAGGTATACCGATGACCTAGTGAAGGTCGCGGGTATCCGATGGATGCGAGACGCACAAAACCGGTCTTTATAGTGACAATTGAGGCTTATGTCCAACCGGATGTCTTTCGAAATGAATGTTAATAAAATATTTTAAAAAATAAATATAACTAAAAGCTCTTGGCATTTCTCAAAAAACACTGTTCTTGTGGTAAAGTCTAAACTGCAGAAAAAAGCTGATACGGCTACACCAAGCTGGATTGGCTGGATATAAGGCTAAACGGGCCTCGATAAATACTGTGAAAAGTACAAAAAGTATTTGTACACAAAGTAAAAATAACTGATCGTAAAATCCCTTTAATCTTTTTACTCTAGCTGAAATTATTATTTAGAGAAATAAAATTGTTTGTTTGTTAGTAACGTAGTAGATAATCTTAAGAAATTGTGAAAAATATAAAGAGAATGTTTTTAAAGATTTTTACGCGCAGGTCGACATGTAAGGTTTTCGTCTGTTTAACGGGACTTGCCATTGCAGACGTTGAATAATAAAAATAAAGCGTCTAAGCGACTATACACTAAAGGCACCCCTGTGCACGGATTACAGACCTCGATGTCACTGGGGAGAGGACAGTAAAGGATGGGCTGGATTAATTATTGGATAGCTGGGTATCATACTGCTGTTAGTATTTATACCGGAAAATGCGCAGGAGCCCTACTATGACGTCTTAGTATCATCAAATATTGATGTGAGAGAGAGATGGAGCTATACAGGATAAATAGCACTGTCTTTAACTCACACCGGAATTTTAAAAAAAAGTGAAAATCACGGGTTCGAGCGTAGCCATGTTCTCACTTTGCGCTGAACTCAAAATTTTTGGTTTATTTTGTTTTTATTAGTGTAAGAGAGGGTTGTTAAGAGGGTCCTTTTTCACTCGCCTATCGTCAACATCGAGCATGGTTTAAAAGTTTGATACTGCATCTAACGCTATCCAATGCGATGTTTGACGAAAAAGCAACGCTAAAAAAGGGAGATAACGCCTGAAAACTCTGTTAGCATTCGGTAATTCCGTGATTTACTCGAATATACAAAGCTTGTTCCAGGAAATACGGGTATTTTTTTAAACTCTTAAAAAGTTCTTAAAAAAAATTGTCGTCATTCAGAATCTTGATTAAATTTGCAAGGCTTCTATTGTTATACTTTTTTGATTTTTTTAATTTTTGAGTAAATTATGAAGAGTTAAAGTTCATGCAAAATAGCAGATTTTCAGAGGTCTTTACTGGATTAGTTTTACACAAATTTATAAATTCATTTCAATAGAAGCCTAGATAATATCCACAACATACTGTGTTTCCAAAATATCTATTGAAAAATGTGTAATAACGTCATAATCGCGTAAGAGCAGCTGTATGAAAAACAGTGAAAATGTATGTCGAGTTGGATGCCCTAAAGTCAAGGAAATGGTATTTACTAAAATCGGACATTCCACTTTATTGAAGTTAGTCAAATTATTGCCTTCAAATTCACCTAATTATGACTGTTCATGACTCAACTGTATAGAAAACATGGGTACACTCGGGCCTAAATCGTTCACCTTTTTTTAAGGTGGAAAATCGTCTAATGACTTCTCCCACTCTAGAGCGTAACGGAAGGGCGGGTTAGATTATTACTAACAAAAACCACATTTATGTTCTTTCAGATGTCCTTTGCATTCTGGGACCACGGGTAACTTTTTCAGAATTCAAACCATGGCCCTAGTAGGCATCAGCAATGCTGGGCCCCTACGGTTTTGCTGACATCTCTTTTAGGTGCGCGTATTTCCACACGCGCCGTCGAGAACACGTGCTCGGTCGCGGGACGGCGAGCTACCCATAGCTCATCGTCCGGAATCTTTCACCTTAACATGTTTTATTAGAAGAGTAGTTTCTGCGAAATGGACCACGATAGTGTAACTGCGCGTAAAAGCTTGTACCAAATATTTGAAGACAAGAGTACACGTTAAAAATGTTAGAACTCCTTCAGTCGTTTACTTTTGACGACAAATAAAATTCAACTCTAGACATTTTACAATGCTATAAAATATCATTATACTCTGTCTGGTTGTGACAAGTTTGACCCGAGATTTTTGGGGTCCTCGCTCGACTAGGGAAACTGTAAAAGTTTTTGAATAAACTGGAGTTTTTATTGCGAACCGTTTCCTTGTGTTTTAGGTATTGTCGTAACATGTTTGAACTATAAATTACTATAATATTTGGGCTATATGAGTATTATAGTCATGTTAGTCCAGTAATTCTGGCACCCGCCTCTCATGCATGAGGCTACGGGCTTGAAGCCGGGCAACCGGGCGTGAGCCAATGTGAATTTTTCGATTCATTGTGTACTTTTCTAAGTTTATCTAGGACATTTTTTCTCCTGTAATCTGTACTACAAAAACTGGATCTTTCGAGTCTTTCTCAGGATAAAAAATAGTTTTACACTCTAAGAACTTTTGTATTTGGATCACGGGCTAGACAAGATGTTTCAAAATCAACACAAATCGGAGAGAAACAAAGCCTATCTAGCTCCGTCTCTCTCTTACATAGGAATTAAGATGACGCCCCAACCGCTGCCGGGATTCCGATCCCGATTTTCGGTCACCGTAGGCGCGGGCTAACGGACGGCGAGCAATGGGTAGCTCCGTTACCGTCCGACCGTCTATATATAAAAGTCTGACACTATCTCTCGCTTCGCCCAAGAGCGGGGGATGTCATAAGATGATTTACTCACCGAAAAAAAAACCCCTTCTGTGGCAGTAACTTTGATTACACACATTCCAATAGCAGAAGGCTTTAACAAACTATGCAGGTATTTATAGCATTCTCATTTCAGTTCGTTGTACCAAACATAAAGAAATAAAAATCGACCAAGTGCGTGTCGAACACGCATTATTGAAAGATTCGGTAGCGTTTATATGACCACACAGGTTTTCTTATATTTCTTTAATTGAAGTTCCAGATTGTTCGCAGTATAGAACATAGTCACGAAATGTTAATTCTGGAAAAGCTGAAAAGAAATGAGAGGAAGGCTTTCATAAAATTGAATAGTACAGTGCGTTCCAACTAAGAATAGGATCGATTGCCATGTTGTAACGTCACGTCATACTGTCAAATCGCAAGAAATTGGGCAAAATTTAAGAACTCAGAGATGAGCAAAATTGTAGAACTGGATTATGATTAAAGTTTTTTCGCTCACAGTTCGTAAATAAATTAAATTTTTTAAATTTCTTGTTTTGCTCACCATAATAATTCTTCGATTTGGCAGTATGACGTGCCGTTACAACATGGCAATCGATCCTATTCTTATTTGGAACGCATTGTAAATAGTTGGTAAGTATTGTGTAAACAACTATTTCATCGGTAAAGACCTATGAAATGAAGATGAATGATGATGATGAAAATTAATGATGATGTGATGATGTCCTATGAAAGTTTATAATTTGTAAGCTATTCTACTAGGAGTTTTTCTTTCTTTCTAAATTTTTTGAAACTGCGCAATTTGAATCTTTAGATTTATTAAATTAAAAGTTCAAATGAACTTTATATTATAGGCTTATTATTGCCGTTTAAAAATTAGTTTGTTTCTTTGGATATTGTGTTTTAATGTAATAGCGCCATATTTACAAAAATGATAACCCATTTTTTTTTGTTTTTTCTTGTAATAAGTTCCAATGGGGAAACTATGCGTTTCAAAAGGGACGCAATATGAATGACGTATGCCTAAAACTACCTACTAAGTGACGTAGTATTTTATTGGTTTAACAGCGTTCGTTTTAAAATTATTGTCCATTAATCACCCAGAGAAGAATTTATGAGGTAAAATTTCTCAAACAAAATCGATAAAAACAAAAAAAAATACATTCGTTCATTAACAATTATTTGGCCGTATAGTTTTATGTTAACTGACATACTGAAAGCATTTATTTATTTTATATTATATAAAAACATAGGAAATTAAACCGTATGCAAGTCGTGTTATGATTACGTAATTTACAAAAACAAAGCAACCAAATCTTGCCCAAATGTTCACCAACATTTTTTACTAAGTGTTTCGGTAGTATAAATACTGTTCTAATGTAAAACCAGTCACATCACTGAAACACTTACAAAGAAAAATACCAACCAATACATTCACATTACTCCAACGTATTTCTAGGTATTTTCCCACATCGATAAGGATCATTTCACTCAACTGAAAAGGACCAGAAATCTATGTATCCTATCGCTAAACTTTCTAACGGATTTCATCGATTTGCCTCCTCGATATTCATTTAAAAACCGGCTCACGTAAGTAACAGTGAACTACGGGCAATTTGTAGGCAGTTACGAGAATCCTTCGAATCTAAGACGTCAATATATCGTCTTAAGTACCTTACAAATTTATTGGAGCCACCACGTGTGATTGCTGCTGTGTATATAATATATTTATTTGAATAATGTCCCATCCGTTTCCGTCCCAATGAACAGGCATCGATACGTAACAGGATATTGGTAAAACATATAGGTTAAATCAAGTTTCTTGTATATATCACAAATAACTTTTATACAAGCGGTATTAAGTCTGGCTGGGCTATGGAATTGTTAGATTTATCATGACCTTGGAACGCAAAAAGCAACTGAAGGAACACAGGTAGGTTTTTGTTATCAAAAGTATGATTCTCCCTCTTGCTCCACCTAGAGTGGGAGGTGTTATTTGATGATTTTCTAGAAAACAAGTTAGTAAGTCCAGATGAGGTTAAAAGAATATCGAGTGGAGACTGCGTCATAAGGTGAATGTATAACCTGGAGAGGGTAATGGGAGTACGGTGGATGCAAGAAGATACGGACTGAGAAGTAGAGGAGGCTTATGTCAGTCAATTACACACACAGGACACCTTTTAGCTGATATGACAATTACCAATAACTTTAAAGTATGAAAAGCTAGTAAGACGGTTAAGACCAATGTTTGTAATTTATTTTAATTTTTTATTTCATTAATTTTTACGTTTTATGACTTATTTAGCAATTAATTCCGTCAAAATTCTATTTGTATGGCTCTAAATAATGTTCTAGTTTCGGAACAGATAAAATGTTTTTATCTAAAATTATCATGGAAACTAGAACTGTCATAGTTGCTAACTCGAAACCAAACTGAACAACTAGTTTTGAAATGTTTGTTAAAAACATAAACAAGCTTTTGTTGGTTCAGTACTTGCGGTACATATGTATGTAGGTAAATGTTTATATCATGTTCCGGATCTGCGTATGTCTAGTCGAAGAATTAAGAGTCTAATAATAATAATTATTTATTAACCAGAACATATTGAGAGCAGTGGTGGCCGAGTGGTAATGGCCCCGACTTACGAGTTGTGGCGGCGCATTACTTTGTGTAATTTATTTCATCACCACTGCTCCCAAAACGGTGAAGGAAAACATCGTGAGGAAACCGGAATGACCTAGAACCAAAAATTCGAAGAAATGTGACACAGGGCCCGCGTGGTGGATTATGGCCAATTTCCTCTCCTAGAGAGGAGGTCTGAGTCCCAGCAGTGGGAACATTAAATTGCTTATTATGCATATATGCTTATGTATTAACCAGAATGTAACTTCCCCGTATTCCGTGACGTGGGTGGATCGAGGGGGCGTGCCAGACTGTTACTGACTACCTTTTTGGTCCGGACGGTTACCGCCATCTTCTTCTCTTTTTTATTATTGATAGGCTCGCGTTAAACCATCTGATTGTAAGCGATGATGTGGCCGACGATGGAGCACGCTTGCCTAGAAGTAAACTATTCACTCTTTACTTAAAGACCCTTAGGTTGTAGCTATCAGGAAACACAGCACACACTCCTTAGTTGTACGCATAATGAATGTGTTCCCAAAACGATTTGTACGTTTCTCTTTGCTAGCATTACTGCTTACCTGCGTATTTAGTTGCTACTCCGCTCTTATTGGTTGTAGGGTGATGTTATAGAGCCTTCCTTGATAAATGGGCTATTCAACACTAAACTATTTTTTTAATTCAAAACAGGAGTTCCTAAGATAAGCGTGTTGAACCGAACATCATCATCTTCCTGCCCTTGTCCCATCTTATTTGGGGTCGGCGCAACACGTTTTTTTCTTCCATTCTATCCTGTCAAACGTCATGCTATCACTAACTTCCTTTTATTTCATATCACTGTTCACACAATCCATCCATCTTTTCTTTGGCCTCCCTCTCCCTCTCCACCCATCCACATGTATACTCAAAACCCTTTTAGTAACATGCGTTTCATCTCTCCTCTTTACATGACCATACTAAGACAAACGATTCCCCTTCAACTTTTCAATCACTGGCGCCACTTTCAAACTTCCTCTAATATACTCATTTCTCACTTTATCCATACTCGTCACACCACACATCCATCTTAACATTCTCATCTCCGCTACATGCAATCTTTTTTCATCCGTCTTTTTCACAGCCCAACATTGAACCGAACAAAACTACTCAATTTTTTAATATTAATAACCTGCTTCTGCTAATGGTTTTGTTTGCATCCTTATGTCAACTCAATGACAAAATAGAATTCTATTTGTGAAATATTTTTTAAAATCGGTTTAGTTGGTTTTTTTCATTACAAACAAAAAAATAATAATCTTTCCCCTTTATAATCATCATCATCATCATTTCAGCCGATAGACGTCCACTGCTGGACATAGGCCTCCCCCAAATGTCACTACAATTAACGGTCCTGTACGTCTCGCATCCATCGGATTCCCGCAACCTTCACCAGGTCATCGATCCACCTTGTAGGGACCTTCCAACACTGCGTCTTCCGGTACGTGGTCGCCACTCCAGAACCTTTCGGCCCCAACGTCCATCCGTTCTGCGAGCAATGTGCCCTGCTCATTGCCACTTAAGTCTGGCGATTCTTCGTGCTATGTCGGCAACCTTGGTTCTCCTGCGGATGTCTTCATTTCTGATTCGATCACGCAAGGAAACTCCGAGCATAGCCCATTTCATAGCCCTTTGGGTTGAGGCCTATTATGAGCGACCACGTTTCGGAACCATATGTCATCACTGGCAACACGCACCCTTTATAATAGTAGCATATAATATATAAGTATTGGTTTTAAAGTAATATAAAATATAACAAAAATCTCACAAGGCATGCCTCGGCATTTGACTCGTCAAGTCGTAAAATCGTGCCATGACGGGTCGTTAGGTTATATAACTTTGTAAACCGTAGGAAATTTTCCAACAATTAAAGATTTTCTCCAATTTGTTTTTAGAACTCTATTTTTCAGTAAGAAAATGATTAACCAATTGTTTTCTGTTTTATTTATTTTAAATCGCCTCTTTTTATAATTGAATTGGTTTATTTGTTTAACGTCAACAAACATTGGTTTCTATTGTTTGTTTAATGATTACACTTTTTTGTAAATCTTTTTATTTATTTACATTTACATTTAAAACGAAGTCTAACAGTTCACACCAACACGGGTAGAGAAATAAGAATACACATTGTAACTGAACAATAATAAACTTTTAAATCCATGAATTATTAGATAACCTCACATACTAACTATCATAACATAATTAATTTACATTGAGCATATTATTTTTAATTTATTAATTTAAATGATTGATTGATTTTATTGTGATTATGATATTTATTATTTTCAAATGCAATCCCAACCACCTTTAAGAACAAAGAATACCTACTTAAGACCTTACGTTGACACATTATCTCCTATATTAAAACCGAAAAATTAAGAGAAAAGCCGTGATGAATTTTTTTTTTGCTCAAGGGCAGTTTTTACCGCAGTCAAAAACCAGACAGAAAGTTCAACTGTCAATAAACTTTAATTAATTTTAGTTTGTTACTTTAGTTACCTCATGCGTGTTCTTGGACTTTTATTTTAACTTATATGACGTACATGCATAAGTGGAATGCAAATTGGGTTTCACGAGTATTTTAAAGTTGATTTAATAATAGCTGATGACGTCAAATGAGTCTCGTCGAAAAATAAGGGTTTTGAACTCTGTGATTCCTAATTATAGCGTATGCATCATTTCTATAAATGCTTAAGGGGCTAGTTTAGGTACTTAAAATAATGAAAACGAGAGCATTGGTGACCCAGTCCCTGACTTACAAGTAGCAGGTCGTGGGTTTAGACCCAGCCAGGCACATTACTTTGTGTAATTTATTTCATTGCTACTGCTCTCAAAACGATGAAGGAAAACATTGTGAGGAAATCTGCATGTCCTATAACCAAAACTTCGAAGACATGTGACATCTATCAATCCGCACTGAGTCTGCGTGGTGGATTACGGCCCATTCCCGTTCCTGGAGAGAAGACCTGAGTCCCAGCAGTGGAAACATTATGTGGCTGATTATACTATTATAATTTATTATATATCTTATAGATAGATTAAATGGACCCGTGGTTTTACTAAAATAGTGAGGATAATTAATTTTAAAATAAGGTTTTTTTTTTTATTAATCTCCCTTTGAAAATATACGTTTTTCAACTTGTATAAAGTACCTTAAAACGACATCACAAAATTTAAAAAAAAAATATGCAGTACTTTGATCCATGGTCTTCAATTTTGTACAAATATTGTTTTCATTTATTGTTCTACAAACAATAAAAAAATGTCTATTTGCGTTTATTGTTTATGTTTTAATTTTTTTACCTAAGCTAATTATTAACATGAAATTTATACCTATCTATAGAGAATATAATGATTATAAATATTGTACAAATACTTTTTTACTAACAGTACATTTTTTTTTTGAGATATTAGCATTTTTTAATGCTCGGTAACAAATTTTGTAAAACACTACGTCAAAATGTCAAATCATAGGTCGCTTAGTCCTTGACGGGTGCACGTACGTCATTTTTCTCGCCAAAACGCTCCCGTATTTACGCAGAGTTATCGTTCAAGTAAAATAACATAGGGGGGTATTATAAAAGAGGTAGAAAAATCCTCAAGGTCATCGGCTAATAGGAGCCCTAAGGGGCTCCTAACGAGGGTCTCTAGACGTAGGTAATTCTATCAGTGAAAACAGTTGTCAAAAGCCCAAAATGTTATTATGGAGTTGACAATTTGAGCAATAATGTATTCA
The DNA here is from genome assembly GCA_905147345.3 of Mythimna impura. Classification (NCBI taxonomy): domain Eukaryota; kingdom Metazoa; phylum Arthropoda; class Insecta; order Lepidoptera; family Noctuidae; genus Mythimna; species Mythimna impura. The sequence continues at coordinate 8,042,730 of LR990347.1, read as the reverse complement.
TACATTTGTTTATACATTTTGGTATTTTCGACAATTTTCATCATGACATCCACCAACCCGCAGTGGGCCCGTGTGGTACGGCCTATTTCCTCTCCTAGAGAGGAGGGCTGAGTTCCAGCAGTAGGAGGCACATGATAAGGCCGATTATGTTATGTTGTTTTAACGAAAATTTGTGTGTAAAGAAACCTAAAGCTAGAACTACACTGCGCACACGTGTGAAACACACACCGATCTGGGCGCTCTGGCGCGTCGGTCTTCATACATTTTATATGGCAACTAGACCTGTAGAGCTATATTAGATCCACGCCACGCGATGCCACGCGACGTCATTCTACGTACAAATCAGGCGTGGTTCACGTGTGCGTCGGTCAATTGTAGTTCTAGCTTAAAACCTATTTTTATTTCTTACTAGTTGCTGCCATCGGCTTCACTCGCGTGATATTAGAAAATTATCCCAAGGGAACATACTTTCGAGTATTCTGTGTGCTGTGTACCAAGTTTCATCGAAATCGATTCCGTAGTTTTTGCGTGAGAGAGTAACAAACATCTATACATACAAACTTTTGCGTTGATAATATTAGTAGGATGAGCCTACCTAAAGTTATAACCAAAGCCGATGAGGCTGGGTAAAGGTAAGGTCACGACCTTCATCCATCATCTACGGTTATCCCGGACGGATCAGGTGCAATCCCAGCTTGCAATGTTGTTTGTGTACAACACAACAAAATAGGTAGGTTTGTATTTTTTTGGGAACCGTACCTCAAAAGGAAAAAAGGATAACTTCGTTACCCACCTGTCTATCAAGACCTTTTTTCTCAAGAAACCGAGAAGATATTAAGTTGATATTAATATCAAAGGCTCAAATCTGCAGTCCTTTGGAGCAGCGAAAAAATAATCTTCTATTTCAATGCAATTTTGTCTATATAAATACTAAGTACACATATAAAAGAAGAAACTGACTGACTGACATACCTATCAACGCACAACCGAAACAACTAGGTCTAGCAACGTGAAATTTTGCACAAGGCTTCGATTTATTATGGTGTAGGTGAGCACTACTACTTATATAAGAATAATGTATTATTTTTTAATATACTATTTTTTTTTTAAACTCAACTTTCAAGGACTGTTAAGAGGGAAATTCAAATGTGTGCATTTTATTCCTTGCACCAATGTACTTGAAACTACGAGTACCGGTATAATTAAATTTAATTGAAATGACAACAAAATTTAAGTTGTTCTAAAATTTACCCCTAACAGAACTTCAGGGGGTATATAAGTTAATTGGCTGTGTCAAATCCTATGAGTAGAAAGTATAAAATTCACACAAAGGAAGTCGTGGCTAAAGTGTTAGTGCTGCATAAACTTGCAAGGGAAAAGGATGTTTTCCGTCGATCTAGAAACATGACATTTGACAAGTTGCAAGGCCTTACAGCACAAAAAATATCTGCGCTTATAATTTTTAGAGTTACCCGTACCTTAAAAGAAAAACAACGAAACCCTTATAGGATCACTTTGTTGTTCGTCTGTCGGTCTGTCTGTCAGTCTGTCTGTCTGTCGGTCTATCTGTCGATCTGTCTGTCTGTCTGAAAACAGTAAATTTGTTGTTACGTCAAAAAAAATATATTTGCAATTCGGAAAAATCTTCGAGACTATTCGGGAATTGTAGTTTGTACGGAACCCTCAGTGCGCTAGTCCAACTCGCATTTGCCCAGTTTTTTTTAATTTATGTATAGGAGTCAAGCCTGTAAGAGTTACTTCAGTTCCATAGGACAAAACATGTGCGAACAAGGCAGAGGAAGGAGTTTGCCTAACAGTGGGTCGTTAACTAACCTAACCCATTATAGTAAGATATAGTATCATGTAGGATTCAATTCCCAACCACTTCTGAATATTTTAAATATTTTATGGGGGCGATCGGCGGCAACGTTCTCTCGCACCGGGCCTTGGTACTGTCCATGGTCTGAAGCGAGGAGTGACAGGCGGTCGCCTCCTTCTGCGTAGCAGTAATGCTAGCAAAGGAGGCGGCCTCACGCCCGAGGAAACGGCCCTCACGCCCCAGCCGCCGGGATCCCGATCCCAATCCCATAGTGTTGCACCCGCGCTCAAGGAGATGTTAGCAAACCGTAGAGGCCCAGCAGGGTCAAAGCCTAATAGGGCCATGGGTTCACTTCTGAAAGGAAAATCCGGCCCTGGAATGCAAGGCAACGAATGAACATAGGAGAGGTTTTATTCAGTAAAAGTCTGACACCCTCTCTCGCTCCGCCTAAAGGCGGGAGATGTCATTGGATAATTTTCCACCTAACAAAACAAGATCTAATATATAAAATTCAGATCTAGTTTCAAGACACTCTCTCTCTGTTATCGAACTCGTCTGAAACGGCCTGACCTTAATAATTTTCTTTTGTGAATGTTTGGTAGGCCTGAGAATAGGTCCTAGGCCATTTTTAACCCAAGAAAATACATTACACGCATTACATAATACAAAGATAATTTTTACGGGCAAAACAAAGTTTGCCAGGTCAATTACTGTTTAAATAAATTCGTAAAAGGTAAGTAGGTACGTTTTACCCATTCTACCTACTCTATTATAGGCAACTTTACTTAGAAACTAGAGAAATAGGAACTAACTTTCGTACTCACTAACCGACTAACTTCGTGACATTACAAAGGTGACTTTGAAATAACAACTTGATTTTGAATGGCAAAAGCGAGGTCTATTTCGACACAGCATAATGATAGGATAATCAGCCTTTTAATTTTCCCACTGCTGGGACTTAAGCCTCCTCTCTAGGAGAGGGGATGGGCCGTAATTCACCACGCGGGCCCAGTGCGGGTTGGTGAATGTCACATGTCTTCAAATTTTTGGTTCTAGGACAAGCCGGTTTCCTCACGATGTTTTCCTTCACCGTTTTGAGAGCAGTGCTGATGAAATAAATTACACAAAGTAATGCGCCTGGCTGGGTTTGAACCCGCGACCTACAACTCGTAAGTCGGGGCCATTACCTCTCGGCCACCACTGCTCACAGACGTAGTTATATTTTCGATTCACAATAGTAAATTGAGAAGCTAAATGATTGGAAGTGCACGGTATGTGTAATGTGCCACCGGTACTGGTGAACATCCTACTCATACTTACAAAACGTTTTGGGAACACATTTATTGTATATACAGCTAAGGAGTGAAATCCCCTGCCGGAGTCTGTTTCCTGATAACTTCAACCTAGGGGTCTTTAAGTCAAGAGTGAATAGGTTATTTGTAAGCAAGCGTGTTCCATCGTATCGTGCATCATCCTTACCATCAGGTGAGATAGTGGTCAAACGTGAGCCTGTCAATAATAATAAAAACTGGGCAAGTGAGAGTTGGACTCGCGCACTGAGGGTTAAGTACAAACTTGCCTATGGGAATAGTTCAATTCCCAAATGGAGTGTTGAAGATTTTTCCGAATCGCCAAAAAAGTTTTTTGACACTTCACACACTACACTTGAGTATATGGTTTTAATTTCAACTCGATACTTCCACGCGTTCCCGAGATAAAGGGTCTTGACAGACAGACAGACAGACGGACGACAAAGTGATCCTTCCTTTATGGGTTCCATTTTTTCGTTTTGAGGTACCGAACCCTAAAAAGAACCAAATTTTTAAGAATGTAAAGTTTCCCTTTTGATATCCTGAACGGGACAGCTTGCTTTATAATATACGCAGTATAAGTACGTAGGCTCTCGCGTTCAGTTATTTTAACGAGAAAAAATTACACAATTATCTGCGTGTAAAGCCTTTCTTTCTAAAATATTATAGCGTTCCACGTGCCACCAATATTTCTGGGCAATAATTTTAATAAAAATAAATTCGTAACTTAAAACCGTAAAATTCTACGTCACGCATACGATGCGCCATTACGACGGGAGCCCTCGATGTATCAAAAGGTCCATACCAATTTGTTCGTGTCACAAAATATAAATTTACGTAAATCCGCTTAGAAAGCCGTGGGGCCACTTGAAAACGTATTCCGCTTATTCACTCGACATTCGCGCTACTTTATTGGAATTGTACCTTAAAAACCCTTTTCGTATCGAGTCCCTTACATATATGTAGATGCTTATTGGAACCTTTTCCTTTGTGTTGTAACGCGTGACGTTTTGTATAAGCTCTTTTTATACTTTTTCAGCAACTATTTACTGAGGCCTAACAGTATACCTACGTAAATACGTACATTTCCACATTTCTATTTGAGTACAGAAAATAAGGTTTACGTTAGAGAAATGTCTTCAATAAATGTTGTAGTCAGCAGTAAGGATAAGTTCGGTAGTACCAGGCGAGGATTGTTTGACGGTGTACCGTGTAATAGGGTTAACGCATTACGCTGTTGGAACAAAATATTAGGGCGATTCTCATCAAATTTAGGAATTCCTGTCCTTGAGCAAACAAATTAAGAGAGACGCATTTAATATTGATGTATTTTTTTAAATTAAAACGCCAGATACATAAAATACTGTTTTTGGAAACAAAATAGACATTGTTATATACAAAATGGTTTTAGTCAATTCTTTAACACAAAAGGCATTAAAAAATAAAAAGTAATAATCGTAAAGCTGTTTATTTAAAATTTAACTTCACAAAAATATTATAAAATAAATGTTATAATGTGTACTAAAAAAGCAATCTAAAGTACGGCGTCGAAAAACTCCTCCACATCGCTGTCGACTGGTAATGTACCCAAAAGACTGGCGGCATTGCAACGCTGAATGGCAATGCTTATCCTTTGTCCGAAGTAAAAGCCAGCCCTTGGGTCATGCGAAGTGTCAACAAGGCGTTTTGAAAGTTCTTTAAATAATTTGTGAGCACTCGGACCCCACGATCCGAGAGTTTCAACCCCAAACGGCTCGAAAATATAACTACCAACAAGGTTATTATATTTCCGCCGCTTGAGGTTCTCTGCAGCCGCTGCGGCAGCACCGGCACAGCACGACGAGCTAGGAAGATGAGATGGCGCAAGAGTATCGACACAAGTAGCGTCCCACACTAAAGGCCTACCCATCTTCCATGGAAATAAAGACATACCGTCCGGTCTTTTGCCATCGTCGCGTGCCAGGCCATGAGGTTCCAATACGGCCGGAACGCCGACGGTGACAAGAGCACGTAAATAATTATGATGATTTGTTTATCAATCCAAACTATGTGCAAAAAAGGTATCTATTATTTGCATAATTATATTTTTTGCATGAAAAATACTATGAAATTCTAACTTAAAAATTCGGAATTTGCTGATAATGATTTTACAATAGATGATAACTTTAAGTATGTGTAAATTACATTTTATTGCTGTTACATAATAATATTTGTAGTAGCGCTTCATAATATTTTGATATTTAGTAATATTCAAAAGGAAAAATCGGAACCCTTAAACGATCACTTTGTTGTCCGTCCGTCTGTCTGTCTGTCCAGACCCTTTATCTCGGGAAAGCGTCGAGGTATCAAGTTGAAATTAAAACCATATACTTATGTTTGCAGTCTCTTGACGCTGTGAAAAATAAAAATTTCTAAGTTAACGAAAAAAAAAGATACGGCTGTTTATGTCTCAAAAAACGTAAATTTCAACGCTCTCAAGGAAATCAAAATCCATAGAGTACTTCCAGTTGACCCAGAATCCTGAAAATTTGCGTAAAGTAAGGTCTAGGAATAAATCTGAAAACTGTAAATTTGTGGTTGGGTCACAACAAAAAAAAAAATGCGATTCGGAAAAATCTTCGAGACTCCATTCGGGAATTGAACTGTTCACATAGGTAAGTTTGTAAGGAACCCTCAGGGCGCGAGTCCGACCCGCACTTGCCCAGTTTTTTTTTATTGGGACTTGCTTGACCACTATCTCAACTGATGGAAAGTGATTAAGCTTGTTTTGTAGTGATCCTTTCAGTCGTCCTTGGTGACCCTTTAAAACGGTTTGTCATTATTGACTGGCCTATTGGTCTAGTGGTCAGTGGCCTGGACTGCTATGCCGGAGGTCTTGAATTCGATTCCCACCCAGGACAAATGTTTGTGTGATGAACACGTTCTGTGTCTGGGTCTAATTTATCTGTAATATGTAATGTAAGAATGTTTATCAGTTATCTAGTACTCATAGCACAAGCTCTGCTTAGTTTGGGACTAGATGGCGTTGTGTGAAAGTTGAGGAATATTTTTGTTATTATTATTATGTCGAGATTTACCTTGTCACTACCACCACAAATATTGCAAGGTGAGCTACATACCTCAGAGATCACCCAACAATTTGTCTGGCTTTATGGGGTTCTATAAAATACCATAGAAAAAAGAGATTTGAACTTAACCTTTTGAGTGCGTAATTAGAGACACAATAGTAAGACAATGGCGCGTGAACGCCGGCGTTAATGCGGGGATCAACAGCTTAAACAGTGTTCCTTCTAAAAAATAAATAGAGAGTTATTCTGACACAAAAATCTTTCAGATCATTTTAAAATTCATTAACGCTCAGGCGGTAGCCGGCGCCCGGAAGCCATTGTCTTACTATTGTGTCTCTAATTACGCACGTCAAAAGGTTAATTCTGCTCAAAAAAAAACACGCGTGACCAGTCCAAACAATGTTTAACTCGTTGAGTAGTGTAATTAGAGACACAATAGTAAGACAATGGCGCCCGAGAGCCGGCGTTCGTGCGGGGATCAACAGCTTAATATCACAATTTCCTCTTTACACGAGATTAATATCACCTCAGTTAGCCAGTAAGCTAATTGTCAAACGATTTGTCTACAGTCGTGACCCAGTTACAAACTGCGGTGTACGTGGGTACCTCGCCTGGGAATAAACTAATGTCGTGCCGCTGGATTTCTTCGTATAATAAACTTTGGTACGTAATAGTTTTATGGTATAAGTAGTGTAGAAAGTAACTGTGAATAAAGTTTGGTTTAGTGCCGTAATATACCTTGTACGAAAATTGTTGTTGCCTGAGGTAATTGGGTTTGTATTTGAAAAAGTGCGACGTTGTAATGTACTAGTTTTTGTTCACGTTTGCCTTTTGTATTACAGTACCTTGTACGTTTTTAGCTATGGCCCTAGATCGTTTATTGTTGAAACGACCCAGGCCCGGTTTGTACAAAATAATTAGGGTATGATTACGAATCTATAAGAAATGAAAATATTGAGAACTAAGGTTATCGACATAGCCCATAGAATGGCCAAACTTAAGTGGCAGTAGGCATTGCAGTGGACTGTAAACTGACAAGCGTATATCCATGGACATGTGAGGAATTAACAACGCGCGTGTATCGTCGGTCGTTCTCGCTGGTGAAGTGATGGCGGGCCTGTCGCCCCTCATGTCTAGCGCGACGTCGACGATACAGTCCAACGAGTGCCGAAGGTAGCCGACGGCACAGGACCGGTAATCGTGGCGATACTTGGGGAAGTGTATGTTCTTCAGTGGAATTTTTTCAGCTGAAATAATAATGATGATGGTAATGACGAATCATTAGACTAAGCTATGTTTATGGGTTCTTGTAGCAGTTTGCTTTTAAACCTTGTTACACTCATAATAGAAGTTTGCACCGTAGATAATACTTTTCTTTTCGGTGTGAAAATCATCTTATGACATGAGAGCCGGATCTTGCTCGAAGCGGGAGATAGTGTCAGAATTTAACTGACTAAAAACTCACTCCTGTTCCTTCGTTGACTTTCGTACCAGGGCCGAGTCTTCCTTTCAGAATCAGACCCTTGGCCCCAGTAGGCTTACCTTAGAGCTACCCATTGCTCGCCGTCCGCAAGCCCACGCCTACGGTGGCCGGAAATCGGGATCGATAATACCGATAACAATAATCGATAAACCGTAGACAGTACTACTACTACTACTTCTATTACCCTTGTATTAGAACATATCTACGATAGTCTTTATCAAAACTCCTGCAGACAGATGCAATATTTTACTGAAACCCTTGGATCCCCAAGCGTTTCGCGGCTTCCGCTCTCTCCCACTTCATTGTAGACCTTATTTTCGATTTTTTAAGACTTCTTTCTACGAAGAAGTTTGATTATTTACGCTCTTAGGTAAATTTTCTACAATATGAAAGCATAATATTTTTATAATCTATGCTCTGCCATTTTGTTTTTCGGTTTTACAGTTACCGCGTAATTGCGATGCGTGCGGAAGTCGGCTTCCGCTTGGGGAGAATTTCAGATTGATTTTATTTATAACCAATTAAATTAAGGTATAATACAAAAACATGTAAAAGAAATTAAAATAATAATACAAGCTAAAAAGAAAAAAAAAACATGATAATCAATATTAATTAATAATATTCAAATAATACCTATAATAAGCATAAGAAAAGTTGAAAGGGAATCGTTTGTCTTGGTATGGTCATGTGAAGAGGAGAGATGAAACGCATGTTACTAAAAGAGTTATGAGTTTACATGTGGATGGATGGAGAGGGAGAGGGAGACCAAAGAAAAGATGGATGGATTGTGTGAAGAGTGATATGAAAGAAAAGGAAGGTAGTGATAGTATGACAGGACGGAATATGACTGAGTGACAGGGCAGAATGGAAGAAAAAAACGTGTTGCGCCGACCCCAAATAACACGGGACAAGGGCAGGAAGATGATGATGATGACCTATGTATAATAAGCATAGGTTTAAAAAAGAACCTATCAATCAATCAATCAATACGTTTATTTGCATAATACAGGTAAGTATAAAAAGGTGTCACATATAGGTATAATAGGTGTGCTGTACTAGGACCTAATAAGGTGTGTTAATTAATTTTACAATTTCATTCTGACAAACTAGACAACAATAATTATATTATTAAATCAAGATTAAAGTCATATAAACTCACACTAAAAGTAGTATGTCATAAGTAAAAAATAAATAAATAAGAAATGTCAAGTGGATTGTACTATACATACGAGTATGTCGTATTAAACAATCAAATAAAAAGAAAAAAAAAAAAGCAATTATCACTCACTCATCATCACCTAGCCCTTTTCCCAACTAGCTCAGGGTCGGCTTCCAGTCTAACCAGATGCGGCTGAATACCCATCTTTACCATTAAGCGACTGCCTTTCAGAAGGTTCTGGAATGGCGACCACGTACAGGAAGACGCAACGTCGGAAGGCCTCCCACAAGATGGACCGATGACCTGGTGAGGGTCGCGGGAATCCGATGGATGCGAGACGCACAGGACCGGTCATTGTGGTGACATTTGGGGGAGGCCTATGTCCAACAGTGGACGTCTTTCGGCTGAAATGATGATGATGACTGCCTTTCAGACATCCACACACAACCCAGTTACAGGGCTAGCATTGCAATACTCATTGGGTGGATTGATGGTCAGTTAAATTTTCAGATGGGTTTTTTTTTTGGGCTCGCATTTTGACTACAATCTTACCTGATTTTAAGCGATGATGTTGCCGACAATGGAGTACGCTTGCCTAGAAGCAACCTTTTCACTCTTGACTTAAAGACCCCTAGGTTGTAGGTATCAGGAAACACAAGACATTATAACAAGATATGGTCCTAGGAGTGGCAATAGATCTGCTAAATTATTACAGAACCTATTCCTATGCAGTCTCATCTAAAAAGTAGGTGCCTACTTAACTTATCCATGGCACAACCTTGAACTTCCATCAGCGAAACCGGGATAGTCACTTGTGTGCTTATAAATATTTAAAATGTTCACTTCATACATCCCCGTAGCTCATTAAGCCCCCGTAATTTATGTAGGTTCAGATAAAAGCATCTGATTACTTTGCGGAGTATAATAATAAGCTTTCTAATAATGTGCTGCAAGGTGGAGTAAAGTTTTTCTCCTTTAAGTTTGAGGGTCAGCATTTTGCTTTATTTTCGGAATAAGTGTTTTCTTGATGGTATCATCATTTCAGTCGAAAGACCTCCATTGCTGGACATAGGCCTCTCCTAAGTGTCGCCACAACAAACGGTCCTGTGCGTCTCGTATCCATCCTATTCCTTCGACTCTCACCAGTTCATCGGTCCACCTTGTGGGAGGCCTTCCAACGCTGAGTCTTCTGGTGCGCGGTCCCCATCGACCATCGGTTCTACGAGCAATGTGCCTTGCCCACTGCCACTTAAGTTTGGCGATTCTTCGGTCTACGTAGGTGATCTGAGTGATTGTATATCTACTCACATATATTATAAGGCACTAGAAAATTGCAAACGCCGTAAGATTGTAAAATATTGCGAAAAATTATAAACTATTTTTTGCTAAATTAGACACGGTTATGTTCGAAACTAATGATTTGAATGTGATTTACAGGATTGTTGTTACAGATAGTCAGACGCTAGAAAGTCTGACCATCAGTCTATCCAAGAAGTATCGTGTTGCCCAGTAACTGGCTGGTGGAAGTCTGATAGGCAGTCGCTCCATGTAAAACACGGGTATTCAGCTGCATCTGCCCCCCTAGTCAAGTTACAACCGTTTCGTTTCGATTCTCTTTTCGTTGATCGCCTCGAGGTGGCCACGTCTCCTATTCCTTTGTTCTGACCACGTGACTGAGCGTTGAGATGACATCAGAACAAAGGAATCGGAGGCGAGGCCGACTCGAGGCGATCAACGAAAAGAGAATAAAACAAAACGGTTGTAACTTGACTAGTGGGGCTGATTAGACTGGAAGCCAACCCGGAAAAGGCTAGGGTAATGATGATTTCGTAGGTACGTTAGGACCTTGCTTTTCAAACTAGAATATTTTTATATTATTGTGCCTATGTGCATGAATTTATAAATAAATTACAAAGGTCACAACCATGTAAATTTTCGGCTGTAAGTTTATGCTTTTATTCCCAATTTTTATCCCAAAATGTAATTTTTTTTTTTAAATCACTAGTAATCAACGGAATCCTATTACTAAGCTTCAACTGTCCGTCGGTCAGTCTGTATCTCAGGAACCGGTACAATAAGTAGAAAGTTGGAATTTTGGATGACTGTGTATTTCTTTTGTCGCAATAATAACAAATAATATAAAATTAAAAGGGTATGCAATCATTTCTTTCAGTTTGTGGTATGGAGCTCTTCGCGTGCGTATTTGATTCATTCGGCCGGTTTTCAAACTATTGTATGTTTAGTTTCATTTGTTCAAATTACAAGAATCGCCGACGCTTAACTCTTATATGAAATTCATTGATCGCAGGCATTTTCTACTTCAGACCATTTTTGTTCATTATACTCGGATCCTTTGTCCCAATTGCCAGAATCCACCACTTTACTATTGTGTCAAGTTCATCTTTCAAATGCGAATCAAATACAAAACTTTATCAACAGAATTCTCGTAGATACAAATTCTTAACTGAGCCTTCCTTCAAAGTGGTCCTTTTGATGACTATGGGGTTCAAACGGGGTTAGTACTGTGGTGCTTGGCAGCCTCGGGTTGATAGTCATACGAGTAGCTAGTCAACAAGGCTTTAGCGCGGTTTTCGTCAAACGCTCTGGAGAACGTGAATTCAGCATGAATGAAAACCGCCGCAGCTGCGGTTTTACACAATTTCGTACTGCCGTGGTTAGTATGGTGTTTGACAATTATACTGAATTTACTAGGAAACTTAATTATATAGTATATGTACTCTAAATGAAATGCCTAGGTAAGAGATTAGGCCACTGAAGCTAAAAAGTGGTAACTCAATAAAAAGGACATACGAGATAATATTCAAAGATAAAGATAAGATAAGATTTTATTTTTTATTTTTCTATTTTTTTTAATTATTTTAATTTTTAATATAATTAAAAAAAATAGATTTTGTAAACAGCGGTTGCCGTCACCTTGACTTGTACTAAAAAGAGGCTACCAATTTTGTGTATCGATTCCCACATTACTCGTACCTACAATTAGGGCTATATTTCACCAGGACACCATGGCGGCGCGACCAGTCGCCGCTACCAACAAAATGTGTACAGCTCTATTGAGAGTTACTCACCCAGTGTCCGTTTGGTTATGCAACCATTTGGCAGCGCGACCATCTCGGACGCGTGCACTTAAGGTCCATTTTGATACTGTCTTAGTGTGGTGTAGCGACTCTGGTGTCTGTACGGTGTCTAGTTTGGTAGCTTACGGACACCATGGCGGCCATGGTGTCCCGGTGAAATATAGCCCTTAGGATAACTTATTTCTTAAAAAATCACTACCTGTAGTGTGAAAACGAAACCGTGGCCCTGGGACGAAGGCAACGAAGGAACAGGAGTGGGTTTTTAGTCAGTAAAAGTCTGACACTATCTCCCGCTCCGCCCAAGAGCGGGATTTGTCATAAGATGATTTTCCCACCTATAAAAAAAAAAAAAACCTATGTGCATTATTTAAAATTTCAGTGCTCGAATTATGTTTATGACTTAAATTTCTAATTGCAGTTTATAAGGGTGTGCATTTTTTTAGTCATACGTTGTATAATATAAAATTCCTTTTCTTTTAGACACACTCTCGCACTAAAAGGCAGTTCTTGTTTATCCCAACCAACATTAATCAGGAAATAACAGCGAACAACAGCCAAATTGATAATTTAGGATGCCGTATACTAAACAAACAGAGGAAAGCTAAATAATAAATCTTAGTTGAACACAAACACAATTTTCAAGTTCACCGCAAGGTTATCACTCGATCTCGACATATTCGAGTCATTATTATCACCAACTTATTGAGTTAAGAGATAATGGAATTTAGGTCTTATGATGATTGTTATAGAGGAGGTTATGTATGCACACAATGAGATGTAGGTACCCTTTGCTTGGCGAGTTGTTTGTGAGCCGTAGTGTTCTCCCACGCGAATGCTCATTGCTTTGGCTTGGCGTAATTTATGAAAGAAAAGAGGTTCAAATTCAATTCAAAATCAAAATATTTTGATTTCACATACCTACGCTTACATGGGCAATTATATAAAGCCCGAACACCTAACCCAACCAACCTAGAGAATAACTTCTGTTGTTATATTTGTGCTCATGTAGGCCTAACTTGCATGGTTCCAATTGGTCGTTTTCTATGGAGAAGAACTGGCAAGAAAATCTATGTTTTTAGTATTGCTGGTGGGTTCTATGGTTACTTAATATCGTCCCTTAGCTAACAACACCGCTAAAGTCGAAAACTAACGGTTTTCACATTTGAATGCCTTCAGATGGAGCTGCTCATTGCGTGTCTAACCATAGGTCACGTGACATGGATTTCAGCTAATCAGAAGCCGTAATTCGAAGTGCGCAAGTCAGTTGGCCTCTCAACAGCGCACAGTTTTTTTCATCTCCTTTATAGTTGCTATAAATGACTTATGCGGTGTTGTGATTTCAATAATTAGTATAGGCAGCGCTAATTTTATCTCTGTTACAGTGAAATAAAAATAATAATAATAGAGAAGGTATTTATTGATTGTTAATTTGATACCAAAATAAATATTAACATACTAGCTTTTGCAACAGTTTTGCCCATCTGATAGTAGACAATTATCCCAATATTCCTGGAAGTCCCAATATTATATCCTTGGAATGCAATTAAAGGAGACAGGTGGGTTTTAGTAAGTAAAAGTCTAATACGCCCTGTCGCTTCATCCTAGTGCGGGAGAGTTATTTGACTCAATTTCACACCTCAAAAAAAAAGGTCGCGGGCTTGCGGACGGCGGGCAATGGGTGGCCCGCCGTCCGACCGTCCGGTAACCGTCCGGACCGAGCCCAAGTCGTCGACGGCGCGTATTGTTCCACGCGCGCCTCAGGGAGATGTCAGCAAATAGTAGGGGCCCAGCAGGGTCGAAGCCTACTGGGGCCATGGGTAGTGTGAAAACGAAACCCGGGCCCTGGGACGAAGGCAGCGAGGGAACAGGAGTGGGTTTTTGGTCAGTAAAAGTCTGACACTATCTCCCGCCCGCCCAAGAGCGGGATTTGTCATGGGATGATTATCCCACCTATAAAAAAAAAACCCCAAAAAAAGGTGTAAACGTGGAAATAAGTTATGTTACCATTTGTTGAAACATACCTGCTTCTGCCAGCAGATTCGCTCGCATGAAAGTCAAAAGTAACCTTTATGTTATTCCAGGCCATGGTCTACCCGTGTGCCAGATTTATTTATACCTAACTTCATGTACAGTAGTGGTACATAGGCGGACTTAATGCAACAAGGCATTCTCTACCAGTCAACCTTTGGGTTAAAAAAGACAACACTGTGGTGTGTGGTGTGGTGTGGTGTGGTGTGGTGTGGTGTGGTGTGTGGTGTGGTGTAGTGTGGTAAATTTCATCTAAATCTGTTCAGTCGCTTAAGCGTGAAGGAGTAACCAACATACACATTCATACAAAATTAGTTTGACAACAAAATAAGTACTAGGGTCACAGTAAACGAGAGAGCTCATTATTTTGTCACCTTACAAACCCCGCTACCGCTTATAATTTCGCTCCAAAACCCTAAACTAGACAACACAGAGGGTTTGTGGCTGGCGTTAATTAACTACTGACTGAAAACTTGTTACAATAGACTACAGTAATTTAGAAATTGTTAATAAACGTAGCGTTAAACGGTAATAACACTATAAGTGGTGTTGAAGAAAATTAAGATTTTTTGGGCGTGAGTTTCACTGAATTTTATTTATTGTCATCTTGCGTCATTTCAGCCGAAAGACGTCCACAGTTGGACATAGGCCTCCCCCAGAGTCGCCATAACGATCACTCCTGTGCATCACGCGTATCCAATGGAATTTTATTAATTGACACAAAAAAAAACTGTGTAAAAGTTCCCTATATCAATCTCATAATCATCATCAGGAAGATTGGATGGAGCCTTTGTCCCGTTTTATTTGGGATTGGCGCAACAAGTTTTTTTCTCCCATTCTGTCCTGTCACCAGTCACGCTATCACTTACTCCTTTTTCTTTCATTCAATTCTCACACAATCCATCCATATTTTCTTTGGCCTCCCTTTCTCTCACCATCCATCCACATGTATACTTATAACTCTTTTAAACGCATGCTACATGCGTTTCATCCCTCCTTTTCACATGGCCATACCAAGACAAACGGTTTCCTTTCAAGTTTTCAGTCACTGGCACCACTTTCAAACTTACCCAATATACTCATTTCTCACTTTATCCATTTTCGTCACACCAAAAAACCCATCATCACCCCTTCCCGTCATTAAACTAATGCAAAAACCCTAATCAGAAGACTTCTGTAACTGGACAGGTTGCGCGGTGACGGAAGCCATTACTGAACACTGCCCACTAAACAAACACTTCTACACAATAGGTATCACAGATAGTACCCTGTGCAGATCCTGCATGGGTGCACGGGCATCACCCAAATATGTATGCGAACTATAGGGTCATCGAATTCCCTCATAGACGCCCTTAACAACTGAAAGGCCTAATCTGTTACTGGATAATCCTCTCCTGAGGCTGGATAGAATGAAGCCCGTCGAATGATCGACACCACGGCCCACGAAAAACGACCAAAGATAAGACAAGACGGATGAACTTTATTTTAACACAAATGCGTGCGCCATCGATGTGCAGAAGTTCTGTCAAGTGTTAAATGGCTTTTCTTTCTGAAATATCTAAGTAGCTTCTTGGTGCCCGAATTCTTGCTTAAATAACAATAGACTTGCCTTCTATTACATGAAAGTATTTGCAAAATTTGGGTGTACTAGACTTAATCACTCTAAAGTCGTGTACGCACGTACGAACAAATTTGTTGCGTTGCATGATACGCAACAACTTGGTTCGCACGAGTGCTCCACTAACGAACATCGAACACTCTACTCGTCAAACATTTTTACGACGATCCTACTAGTATGAATCAATGCGAACACCAAGAAACTTTTCGCTACTTCACAATCGACCACTTCCAAGGACGCCGCCATGGCTATTGAGAGAGTTCACGACTGTTATGCACGAACTCGATTCGAACTATGTTCGCGTTCGTGTTCGAATATTACGAATCAAATGTTCAATTTTGATGTTTGTGTTCGCTATGTTCGTGTTCGTATGTGCGTATACACAGCTTTAGAATAAAAGTGACCTTACGGGATTGTTCGAAAGAATTACTGCGAAACACCCCTAAAAATCAACCGAGACCGTCCAATGTCCGTTTATCTGTAACTGGTACTCCTAGAATTCAAAAGGCAACTGCAAGAACACTAGTAGATTTCAGTAAAAAAAAAACTGACACCCGCTCTCACTCCACCCAGAGGAGAAAAAAAAAGAATGAAAGTGAACAACTCAAAATTTCTGTACATTCTGATTTTGCTATAAATTGACCTTAAAAAACCTACTCTGCAAAGTTGCGGCGAAAAAGAGTCTGCATTAAAAGTAAGAAAAAACCACAGGAGAGATACATTTAAGTTTACTCTTTATCAACATTATATTTTTTGAATACTTTCTTGCTAATTTTCCACAAATTAAAATTTTTGAGTCACTTTTATTCTAAAGGAGCTTTTTGTGTGTGATAACGGCTCAGACTTGTGAATTGTAGGTCGTGAGTTCAAGCCCAGTCTGGTGCATCACTTTATGTACCGTAATTTATTCCATTACCATTGCTCTAAAACTGAAGAAGGAAAACATTGCGAGGAAACCGGTATGTCATAGAACAAAAAAAAAAAAACAAAGAGATGTGACATCCGTCAACCCGTGCGTGGTGGGGTTATGGCCCATTTTTTCTCCTAGAGGGGAGACCTGAGTCCCAGCAGTGGGAACACTACAGGGCTGATTATGTTATCTTAATAACTCTGTGATTACCTAGCCCAAATCAAACAGAAGTTATCAACGAACAACGAAAACATACCGAATCGATTGAAACAAAGTTACATAGTTCATACTCCAGGCGACGCGACGAGCGTAGCTAATAGTTCGAAAATCTATCATTACTTGTGCTCACTGATCCCTAAATCTGGCACGTTATTGCTCTACGTGCTTTCAACTTGAAGTTCAGTTCATACAGGAAAGGAAAAAGGAATCTGAATAAATATTTACTGCCATTTCTACGTCTTTCTCATAATTTGCACAAATGAGGTCATGAGTTTGAAAATAAAACTAATTCTCTGAAATAGACGAGGCATTCATGATTCTAAAGATGGGGAAGAGATTAAGTAGAACAGCTTTATTATTGTTTTAGTGAGGTGTACAGAGTAATTAAGCAGAAAGCTTTAAACTTAGCGAAACAAACAATGTCAAACATTTCTTAGAAAAAAAAAACAAACCGATTTCCAATTAAATAAACACAACAGAAGTAAAAATAACTTTGTTTTCAGATGTTGGTGTCAAATAAATTAAGAAAATAAACCAGAAATTAAAGTCATTTTCCACTTTTTATTTGGACTCCTACCACAACTCCACTCCACTGCTCTTAATACGGTGAAGGAAACTATCGTGAGCAAACCGGACTGATAGAAAACGATTGTTGCAGTCTACATGGTAAGACTTAGAGATCCCTTTTTACGGTACTTCTCTTTCATCTCACCTATATGCATGAAACGTTTTGGGAATACATTCATTGTGCGTACACCTAAGGAGTGGAATTCTTGATAGCTACAACCTGGAAATCTTTAAGTCAAGAGTGAATAGGTTACTTCTGGTTACGGTGGAGAGTAGAGGTGTGCCCCACTTGGGCAGAGCACCGCCGTGTCCTCGTGGGGCGATCGACGGCAACGATCTCTCGAGCCGGGCTTTGTTACAGGCCATGGTCCGAAGCGAGGTGGAGTGGCAAGCGGTCGCCTCCTTCTGCGAAGCAGTAATGCTAGCAAAGGAGGAGGCCACACGTGCTCGCGCAACAGTCCTCACGCCCCAGATCCCGATTCCGATTTTCGGCGCGGGCTTGCGGACGGTAAGCAATGGGTAGCTCGCCGTCCGACCGTCTGTAACCGTCCGGACCGGACCCAAGTTGTCGACGGCGCGTAAACCTTAGGGTCGAAGCCTACTAGGGCCAAGGGTTTGTTTCTGAAAGGAATACCCGGTCCTGGCATGAAAGGAAACAAAGAAACAGGAAAGGGTTTTTAGTCAGTAAAAGTCAGACCCACCCTCTCACTCCGTCCAAGCGCGGGGGACGTCATTGGATGATATTCCAACCTAAAAAAAAATAACACGGACCAAATATCAGACACCACGTCAAGACAAACATAAACTGACGTAACCATTAAGGAAACAATTGAAGCACTGAGTGCGCTGTAGGATGGAGAGACGATATGGTGTGGACATCAACTCCTCTACAATTAAACCGAGCTAATTCTTTGAAAGCTTTGCGACGCCAAGACTTGGACGATAAAACAAGTGGTTTAAACTTAACCTAAATTCCCCTACTATAAGTTATGGATTGAAAGCTGGCATTGGTTTAAGAATAAAAAACGAAAACTATTTCAATCATTTCACTCTTTCTGTTTCGTCCGTTTCTACATTTCTGCCCTCCTAGCCAAGTTGCAAACGATAAACGTGAACGCTTAGTAATCTCCAATAGATTTTCAACTTTATACCTAAGAGCATAAAGTTGAAAATCTATTAAAGACTACTGAGCGTTAGCGACCGGAACGAACGAAAACACTATGTAATCTTCAATAGATTTTCAACTTTATATCCAATAACATAAAGTTGAAAATCTATTAAAGACTACTGAGAGTTTACCTTTATCGTTTGTGATTTGGCTAGGGGGGCTGTTTATTATGGATAGGCTCGCGTTTGATCACTATCTCACTCGATGGTAAGCGATAAGCGATGATGTAGCCGACGATGGCGCACTCTTGCCTAGAAGTAACCTATTCACTCTTGACTTAAAAGACCGTATTAACTAACCGCAGTTTGGAAATTAGTGTAACACCCCTGTACATCTCTGGTTTTGAAACGTAGAGTTTATACTTGTGCACTATAATTTATCTTGTGTAGTAGGTTAATCTCTGTTTGTACTGGCCACCGTGATCAAAATTCTTTATTTTGTTTCATGTTTTTCTAATTATTTCCTTTAATAATGGCTCTCAACAACTATTGCCTTTTGATTCACCATTGAATTCCCTTGTATCTAAAACAACATAAAAGACCTAAATACAAATCCAAACACGTTACACACCAGACATAAACTTCAAACACTTGAGCAAATAAAAAGTATTTCCAATTTACCGCTCAAAGATTTGTCGACGCAAACCTGTAGTAATGAAATTGAAGGTAATCCAATGGGCGGAGCGAGAATCGAGACGGAGGCAACGGGCCGTAATGCACTCCACGAAAACAGATAAGTGAGTCGAATCCAGTCTTATCCTGGAAAAGTAAAACATGAGAGAAATTGCATCGGCACAATTGTAAAGGTCTAGTTTATCGCAGATGGTATTACCACGCGTTTCTAGTTCTTTGTGAACGAAAGTGGGTTAGTTTGTGAGATGTTTGGTTGTTATTCCGATATGGTTACCAATTTCAATATTTCTTATCTTTATGGAAACCTTTTAGGAAAATTTTCCTTGTTATTTTCTTACGTAAAGTCGTATTAATAAATATTGGCTGAAATATAATTTAGTTTTTAAATGTTTAGAAGTTGCTTTGGTTGAGATAGACAATGCAGTGTAATAAAAAAATCATTCACAAATCAAATACAAATAATAATCGCAACAATCGGAAAATCACATATAATTTAAGAAAGCATAAATAACTAGATACAGTTAAAACTAATTTCAGTAAAACGAAATGAAGTTAGCGAAGCTAGACCTCACCAAAACCAAAAATTATCTCCTTAAAATCCAAGTTAACGTTAATTCGAATCTCTAAAATAGGTTCATTTTCTAAATACAACAGATATTCCTTACCATTACATCACTCGAGGTTTACATGAAACCTATTTCGCAATACTTTATAGCAACAGAGTCGTACGTTCATTTGAGAGACAGCCGGGCGTCCATTCAATACGGTCCAGCCACCGAGATCAGATAAGCCGATATCACAAAAAAAAGGTACAGAAGGTCGGGTTAATACAACGAGAGAAAATAGGGGCACGCTCACATAGACGCGCACGTACGGGCGCCGCCCGGCCGTCTCGGTCGAATGCCAGTCACCACGAGTGCAGCACTCTCTGCACGTGACTCGTGTCTATGTGTGGGTATTTATACCAACCTTCTGTTCATAATTATTATGTGGTGCTATCTTCTCTTGCCACAGAAACTACACGCAATACAATTTTCCTATAAAAGAGAATATTCTGTTTCGTTTTTTTTTTTCGAAATAGCTCGGTGATTTTCGTATCTGATGGCTGTGTTACATATGTTAAGGCTGATTTGGCAATGTTGGGTTGTATGTTCGGCATGAATTGACTTTTGTGAGATATTAGGGCAATATTGGTATTATATATTTTATAAAAATGCGATATGGTTTTTTTTTTACATTTCACAAGCAACTTGATCTAATATTATATCACCGTCGATGCATGTGACAAAAGCGCTCAGTTTCTTGAAGTAACCTCTTTACTTGAGACCAGGTCAGGAAACACAGACATAATCAGAAAACGAAAATTTGGAAACAAGGTTGAAATTCAGGAAACGAATAAAATATGTGGGTTGTTCACGCTTCGTTTAGCTATTTAACATCTTATCTTAAAAAGATTTTTATCATATTTTATGTTGTACGTTTTAGATTTCGTAGAAATATTCGTAATCTATTCTTTAGACCGAAAGAATCATCAGAAGCAACAGCAATCTGAGATATCATTTATATATTTATGTTCACATAATACCAGTTCAAAATACAGATATTAGAGCCAAAATGTGCTGCTTATTTTAAAGCAAATTTCTTCCAGCAGGCCTACAACAGCCACCCCTTATATTCATTCTTGTCATTCAAAATTTCGGATCTATCCGACCGATGCCTTGTACTACAACTTATCAAGTCAAATCCAATCAATCAATATAATCTAGTAGACTACATTAGTAAGTAGAAGGTTACTTATTTTTTATACCTTTTAAGACAGCTTTAGTCAAGACAAAATCAATAAAAAAATAATACAGAACTTTTTTTTTAGTATATATATATTATGGTAACTTTCCGGCTCTAGTTTCAGGCTTTCATTACTACCTGGCTTAACAGCACTTATCAGTAAGTATGTCCAATGAGTCCATATGCTACGGTGCTATATTTGGTTGGAGATTCTATGCCCACGTTCCGGCTTCCTCATCAGGGTTTGGGCACCACGTACTGTAAAATCACTTTTCAATATCATCGAATGAGTTCAAATACGATGATGCTATCTTGTTTGGTTGAGGAGATACTAGACACCTTCTAGTTTCTTTATCAGAGTCAGCTCTATACATCGCTTTCTCTCTGCATCATAACGTTGTGCCCAAGATGACATAAAAATGGCTTCTTCTTCTCGAATCAAAGGTTTTCTTTTCCCTAAAGTACCCAGTAAGTAACCACGTTTATAGCGGTATCAGTGGCGTTTTCAAGGTAACTTATGAGTCCTCAGGAATTTGGTACTCATAAGTGCAAAAATGGCTAAACACTTTTACCATAGAAGTTTCAACACGATCTGAGACTAGGGAGTGTTTTGAGAAATAGTTTACATTTTTTTTTAAATGTTATAAACAAGTGCTTAACTACGAACCCACCTGACGGTAAGAATCGTTGATGGTGAAGCACACTAGTTTATAAAGAGCCTATTCACTCTAGCCTTGAAGACACCTAAATTTTAATTGGACGGAAAGTCGTCAGCAGGCAAATGGTTCCAGTCCTTTGATGTTTAATTTATACATGGACACATACCTATATGAACTAGTTAATATAAAGCTTGTTAAAAGCCATTGAGAAAAAAATGCTCATATTCAAGCTCACGTCAAACTAAAACAGGGCACACCATACTGGGCATAAACCTACAGCTATTAAGAAGGCCATTCAAGTAGTGAAACGCAAAGCCACAAAGGGAGCAAGCTACTCAGAGACCACTTACTTGTTCGCTTTCTTGGCATTCTTTCAGTTCTATTTGATACCACTCAGATGGGGATTTTGTAATACAATTTTCGTTAATGTGAGAATATTGTTGCGGTCAAGTTTTGTATGTGCATTCACATATGTTTTGTGTCAAAATTTATTAAAACTGTTGTCCGTGTCTAAATATTGCGGTACTCGCTTCTTCTTCATAATCATGCAAGCGATCTAGTACCAATTAATTTGGAGTCAACTCAACAGTATCTTCTTCTTCCATACTTCTCTGCGAATCATCATCTCAGTATTCGCGCCCCTTTCTAGCCATGTCATCTGCCACACAATCAAACAGGTTTTCTATTATTAAAATACTTATATTAATTAAATGTTATTTTCTTGTGAGTTTGCAATTCTTTTTTGGGTTAATGATTTTTTTTCGCTTATCTGTATTTTCATCATTAACTAGCAATAGAATTTGGTGTATTCTGTACCAAAAATTTCTTGTAAATTATTGTGTCACAAGGAGAGAGAAAATCATCTGCCGATTCACAAGTTCTATTTCTAGAATGCAACACATCTTCATGTATCAGATACTACATTGTTTCAAAGAAAAACCTTTGCAATACTTTTTCTTTGTATTTTTACCAAACCAAGAAAATATTTTCTTAAGTAAGCGAAAGCACTTTGATGTTGCTTTTTCTCTAAGAATAACAAATTGGTACGAGAAATGCACTGCCACATTTGCAAATGGGCATGAGAAAAAACATTTTAACATTACCATTTATATGACAGCCGCATGTCGTTTCGGTCATACTATAAAAAGACTTTCCTCAATAAACACTAGAATATCCTCATTATTTCCATGGGCTTCGTAAATGACAACTACCGTTTACATTTAGTCTTCAGGAGTTCTGACTTGACCTAGAACCATGTTGGTGACTCCCATGGTTACACAGCTTTGCAAAAAAGACCATTCATGTGTGGAGTACTGCAGCTACATATGGGCTGGTGCTACAAAATGCAATCTAGCAGTTAATGGCTAATAGAAGATCGAGATTTGGTTAAGTCTAATCTGCAAAGCCTGGAGTACAGGCGAGTAGGGTAGCAAGCCTTTCGGTATTTTACAGGATTCATTTTGGAGAGTGTGTGCGAGAATTGCATGACTTGATTCCGCTATCACCTTTCTACCATCGGATAACCCGACGTACCGCGAGTATCCACCCTTACGCTCTTGTAACCTCTACGGTCCGAACAAAGCATTTGGTCTCGTCATTTATACCGCATACATCGAAGGATTGGAACAATTTGCCTGCTGCGGTCTTTCCATCCGATTATAATTTAGGCGTCTTCAAGGCTAGAGTGAATAGGCTGCTCATAAACTAGTGCGCCTCACCATCAACGATTGCATCACTGCTTACTATCAGGTGGGATCATAGTCAAGTTTATATTATTTAAAAAAGAAAAACCTAAAGAATTTTACATCTTGCGATCAATTTCAATAAATTTAATTGCTTAAAGAATTCTGTATACTTATAATCGTGTAAGTTAATGATAAAATAAGCATGTAGTTATATCTGGCAATTTTGAAATAAATTTTCGATGAATTCCATCACACCGTCCAAACAGACAGTAATATTTTTTGAAGATTTTGATTAAATAAAATTACAAATAAACGTAAAAAACCTATTAACGCGTGTGACCTTCTTTTTCCAAAATCACAGCTTGCATCCTTCTGGGCATGTATTCCATGTTCTTGTTATATTTCTTGAAATAGAGAAAGAAATCTAAAGTTTTCGTTTTTTGCAAAATGGTTTATTATACTGCTGCAATCACCAATACTTTTGAGTACCTAGTAGTATTAATAGTTACGGGAAATTCTCAAGTTATTTTATAAGTAACGGATTACAGCTTTAGAATGACATAACATGTTACAAATGACTTTGGAGTCTGTAATATCGTGGTTGGTATATATCCTCGTGTAGTAATAATAAGTTTTGAAGGTGTTTGTGTGTGAAATGTGTCTCCTAATTGTAGAGGTATTAGTACTAAAATCTAGACTTTTAAATTCTCTCCTCATACCTCTTTTCCAACACAATTAAAAAAACAAAACTTAATAACTAAACATAATTAAAGCCATAAATAAACTAGTAGTCTATCCCTTTAATGAAACAGTTTCATTAAAGTATAATATTACTTACAAAGTTTCATTCTGCTGAACTACAATACAAAGGGTATAAAAAACGGTAGCTATCAAGAAAGACTATTGGAGAGAGGAGCTTGATACCACAAAGAGTAAGACGTTTTCCATTGCTACATTGTATAATAACAGAGATACGGTCCCAAGTTTATTTGCAGCAATGAATAATTAATTTATATTTCGTTATACGAGCCTTGTGACTGTTAGATTGTATGTAATGTATTCAATTTACATGATAGCTTTACTTATACTTGGTTTATCCACGACTTCATTTGTGGTTATGGTTACTATAAAATGTTGCATGTTTTTACAAGGACATTAAAACAATATACTAAATCTATATATTTTTAAGGTATAAGACTATTCTGACTTTAAAATTTCTTCGATGGAGGAATTTTCTAATTAGAAACCAATTTTTAAGACAAGAAGTTGACGACACTTTCAGACTTTTGCAGAAGAAATCATAAACAAGTGGAAAATAATGAGAAATTTTACTTTATATACAGTACAATGACGTGATGGCCTAGTGGTTAAGACCATCTCTCATGCATGAGGTTCCGGATGAGGCACCAATGTGAGTTATTCAATTCATAATCATGTACTTTTCTAAGCTTATGACATTACTGACACCTCATGCCTCCCAGTGGTCATTCGTAGATCGTTAACAGACATTTTTATTTATGTTATTGTCAGTCAGACACCAGAAAATATGATCATAAGTCTATTCAAGGAGTATCGTGTTGTCCTGTAACTAGGTTATGGACGTTTGATAAGCAGTCCCTCCAAGTGAAACATGGGTATTCAGCCACATCCGGTTAGACTGGAAACCGAACCCAAAATTTAAAAAAAAAATTCTTCAAACCTGTTTTGAACTTGTTTCAGTTTACTACTACTAGTTTCACATGCCGTCCGATCGTCCGGTAACTGTCCGGACCGAGCCCAAGTCGTCGACGGCGCGTAACCTTCCACGCGCGCCTCATGGAGATGTCAGCAACCGTAGGGGCCCAGCAGGGTCGAGGCCTACTGGGGCCATGGGTGATGCGAAAGTGATCCCCGGGCCCCTGGAAAAATGGCAAAGAAGGAACAGGAGTGGGTTTTTAGTCAGTAAAAGTCTGACACTATCTCCCGCTCCGCGATGGTTTGTGCTGGTATGTAAATATGTTAGCAACTTAGCATGAATTTTTTATATGTTATTGTTTAATAAATGGAAAAAAAAAAATTAGATAATTTTCCCACCCGAAAAAAAAAAAAAAACTACTAGTTTCACATAACAGACGATTCGCTGAAATGGTCAGCACATATTGTACAGTTGACTGCTTGTACCAGGAAATTAATGCGAACTTTCAGAATGTTCAGAAATTCAGTTGATAGGGAAACATTACTGTGTAGCATTCAATTGATAAAAAACAATTTTGCCAAATAATAATTGGTAAATACAGAAAAGGAGTTTCGTTGGTACCTGTACTAATGAAAAACATTGTATCACAGGCACCAGCATCTTTCATTCTTTTATAATAAAGGATAATTTTAGCTCTAAAACAGTCCAAAAACGATTTACAAAATCAGATTATAGTAAAAATTTAAGATTCAAAAAATAAATATAAATATAATAATGTAATAATTCCAGAAACATTTAATATTTAATAATAACATTGAAAAATTATATTTTTGAGAATCATCATTTCATCATGTAAGGTTCATTTGGATACTGTCTTAGTGTGGTATATAGCAACTCTGGTGACTCTATGGTGTCTAGTTTGGTAGCTTACGAACACCATGGCGGTGCAACTGGTCGCGACACCATGGTGTCCCGGTGAAATATAGCCCTTAGACCATGCGCTTTTAACCGCCTTTAAAAAGAAGGAGGTTCTATGTTCGGCTGAATGTATTTTTTTTAAGCACAAAATCCTAGTATATGAACCAAACCAAAAGCGTAATTATAGGTCTAGAGTTTTTCCATCGACGCCAATACTTGCAAGGCAACAATATTATGTTATAAGTAACTTTAACTTTTTTTTAGGTAGAAAATCATCCAATGACTTTCCCGATTGGGCGGGGCGAGAGGGTGTGTCTGACTTTTACTGACTAATACCCACTAATATATTCCTTCTTTACCTACCTTGCGTTTCAGAACCCTGGGTTTTCCTTTCAGAAGCAAACACAGGGCCCCTGTAGGATTCGGCTCTGCTGGGCCCCGACAAACCATACCTAATATATAAAAATCTCGTATCACAGTGTTCGCTATCGAACTCTACCGAAATCTCTACCGGCTTGACTATTTTTTTTTTGTGGATATACCAAATATTGTTGTATAGTTGGTAAGTCTGAGAAAAGGCTGTAGGCTATTTTACCCTTCTGTGGATCTCTCATATTTTTTTTTATTTGAAAATTGATATGTCAGAACAACGTTTGAGTCAGCTAGCTGTAAGTATATAACAAAGCGAACCAAGCACATATGAACATAAGATCTTTCCTTTACCTATCAGGAAGAATATCATGCATACATGGCTGGCTAAGAGCAATCTGATTATTCTGAAACAGAAGAAATTGTAAATAATAAAAGTTCATAAATATAGGTATATCTACGCACTCTCACCAGAACATCACAGTTCACACTACACCAAACACACGGGTACAAAAATTTATTAATTATCCTAAATTTTAAATTATAATAGCCGATATAAAGTCGTTTTAAAATTATTATTTATTTCCTGAAAGGTCAAAGAAAAGATGGATAGTGTGAGGAGTGATATGAAAGAAAAGGGAGTCGGTGATAGCGTGACTACTGACAGCATAGAATGGAAGGAAAAAACGTGTTCCGCCGTCCTCAACTAATAAGGGCAGGAAAATGATGATGACAATGTAGTGCATGATTTGTAGAGAATTTCAATAGAATCAAATAAAAATAATCTAACACTCACACACACAACACTCACTCTCACTCTCTTCTGTATAATCTGTACTTTTTTTTTGTTGTTGTTGCCTATTGTATTGCCTGCATCGAATAAATACTATTCTATTCTATTCTATTCTATTCTATTCTATTCTATTCTATTCTATTCTATTCTATTCTATTCTATTCTATTCTATTCTATTCTATTCTATTCTATTCTATTCTATTCTATTCTATTCTATTCTATTCTATTCTATTCTATTCTATTCTATTCTATTCTATTCTATTCTATTCTATTCTATTCTATTCTATTCTATTCTATTCTATTCTATTCTATTCTATTCTATTCTATTCTATTCTATTCTATTCTATTCTATTCTATTCTATTCTATTCTATTAATAGAGAATACCGGCCAATTGCAAGATGGACTCTCGCACAAAGGGTTCCGTACCGTCAGTAGCAAAAAACAGCCAAAAAATCATATTTAATTTAGTCTGTTCTTAGTATTTGTTGTTATAGCGGCAATTAACATAAAATAAATCATCTGTAAAAATTTCAACTGTCCCTATCATGGTTCATGAGATACAGCTAGACAGACAGCGGAGGACCCTATTGCTAACAATATGGTCCCGTTTTTAGCCTTTAGTGCGGAACCCTAAAAAGACGCTATCGAACGTGACATAGCACTATGATGATACCGTTTTCTTTCTAACGTACATCCATCTTAGCTACATCGTACCGTCTATTTCATTAAACAGGTACCCAAATGAGGAACTAAAGACAGACAGCCGCTAATCAATTCCTTATCACCCAATTCAAAAATCAACGGCTAAGCATGCAATTAACTTGTAAATACGTTCTTTCCCGATTAGGCCGTCACTCCAACGTTATCGCAGAGACAAATTACACTGTTCCTACTTCAGAACATCTTGCATAATTAGCGTAGCAATCTCCGGTAGACTCCCGCTACATACGATCGTATGATAGCTTGCCTAATTGAAACTTGAATGCCCTGTTTATCTGCAGAATTTCCAGTGAAATACTTGGAAAGTAAAGAACTCGTTAGCTGTATTTTAGACGGCGTTTGGTTGGGTTTTTCTTGGAAAAGAATAGTAAGAAAGTTTATGTTTTCTTTTTTGGAAGAATTAGTTTCGATACTGGCTATTGCTCTCGTGGTTGTATTAACATCTAGTGCCTCACCATCAATGATTGCATCACCTCTTACCATCAGGTGAGATCGCAGTCATACGTGGTCAGGCAAGTCAACTTAAAAAAATAATAATCTTAAGATGGATCTTAGTATCCATTATACTTGAGGCATACTGAAAGTTTCTGGATCTGGCCACTTACAATAAGAGAATGAGAAAACAATTATAGAATTCGAAAATGGAACTCTTTGCGAGCATGTTACTTTTTAATTTACCTGACTGTCATTTGCTTTTTCATTGTGGCGTCCTTTCAAAGATTGCATGTCGCTATCAAAATGAATTTAACTCGTGACCATTTTCGGTCAATGATTTTTTATGATTTTCGTTGTGGCTTAAGCTAACAAGAGACTTCAATTTGGTGATGAAGCATCATGTCGCAGCTTTGTGTATTCGTGGTTTGGAGAATTTAGACGTGAACGTGATCATCTCTATGGTGAGGTACGCGAAGGTCGGCTGGCAACTGCGGTTACAGACTCAAATATTGATACCGTACGACAACTTTTGAAACTGACAAAAAAATTACTTGCCTGAAAATTTGTGCTTTGTTAGGTATTGGAATGAGCCAAGTGTGTCCGGTAACCGTCCGGACCGAGCCCAAGTTGTCGACGGCACGTACTGTTCCACGCGGTTACAGACTCGAATATTGATACCATACGACAACTTATTGAAACTGACAAAAAATTACTTGCCAGCAAATTTGTGCTTTGTTAGGCATTGGAATGAGCCAAGTGTGTCCGGTAACCGTCCGGACCGAGCCCAAGTCGTCGACGGCACGTACTGTTCAACGCGCGCCTCAACTGTCGTCAGCAACTGTAGGGGTCACCCAGCAGGGTCGAAGCCTACTGGGGCCAAGGGTCTGATTCTGAAAGGAAGACTCGGCCCTGGTACGAAAAGCAACGAAAAGACAGGAGTGGGTTTTTAGTCAGTAAAAGTCTGACACTATCTCCCGCCCCGCCCAAGAGTGGGGGATGTTATAAGATGATTTTACCACTGGAAAAAAAAACTACAAGAGGGTTTTAAATCGTATACTGGATTCCCGGTACACATTTATGTGTCGATGTCTGGGACAATGTATATATTTTTTTTTAAATAGATGTCAAATATCTACTCATATTATTACAGTATTCATTATGTCTGAGTCCTTAGCCTAAAGGTCACACTGACATCGACTATGTTATTATGTCGTCCACGCTGTTAAATATAATTTACTATTTTTATCACAAGGGGAGTACTTACCACCCTTCGTAACCGAAGTTTTTTTTAACTGAATTCAAAAAGGAGGAGGTTTTATGTTCAGCTGAATGTATTTTTTTTTTTTTGTATGTTCAGCTACTTCTCGGTCAATTGTGGACCAATTTTGTTTTTTTTTTGTTATTGAAATGTTATGCTTCCGAGTTAGTCCCGTAGAAATAGTGTTATGATCTGATCATGAAATTCGAAGATATGGAACAAAGCTCCTCATAGGATCACAACAGAACTGTCGTAACAAGTAAAATTGCTTTGTTTATACGTGTAGCCGATGACTGACTGAAGGAAGAGGGGGAATATATCGAACTTATCTGATGATGAAGCCTAAAGTAAGGCACCAGAACACTGTAATAAATTAATGTAATCTAACCGTGTTTGGATTATTAGAATTGTCATGAGATGCACTCTGGCTGTAAGGTATTTAATTTTGGATGAGGAGTACTTTTTAGTGGTGGTACCATAACTAAAAAGTGTAAAATAAAAAAAATACAACCGACTTAAATTTTTTTTTTAAACTGAAAAGTGCAAAATAACTTTAATTTCGGAAGTCGGTGTTAAATAACGAAGAGACAAAACTATCATAGAAACAGAACAAAAGTTCGCTTAGTCAATAATAAAATTAGTGAGAAGAATAATGTACACGGAGCAAAATAAAAAGACTACACTTGTAAACGTGCAGGTAAAATATTACTGTTTATTGAAACTTAGATTCTGCCAGCAGATTAGGTCGCGGAAAAGTCGAAAACTATCCCCAGGGACCATACTCCCGGAATAAAAAGTAGGTATCCTGTTTCGTATACCTCTTCAGGACACAATTCACCTGTGTTCATCGAAAGTTACATTCAAATCCATTGAGCCGTTTGACCGTTAAGAAGTGCCAAACATACATACACACTTATACCTACACATCCACATACATACAGTAAATAGCTGGTGGAGGTTAGAAAGGCAGTCGCTAACACAAAACCGATCACTGAGCTGCAATCTGTAAAACTGAAATTTAACACCAACACCGTCGGTGTAGTGCGGATATATGACGATCAAGATATTCAAATAAACTGAAGGATCATCATCATCATCATCATCATTTTAGCCAAAAGACGTCCACTGTTGGACATAGGCCTCCCCAAGTGTCGCCACAATGAACGGTCCTGTGCGTCTCGCATCCATCGGATTCCCGCCACCCTTACCAGATCACCGGTCCACCTTGTAGGAGGCCTTCCAACGCTACGTCTTCCGGTACGTGGTCGCCATTCCAGGACCTTTCGTCCCCATCGACCATCCGTTCTGCGAGCAATGTGCCCTGCCCATTGCCACTTAAGTTTGGCGATTCTTCGTGCTATATTTGTAACCTTAGTTCTTCTGCGGATATCCTCATTCCTGATGCGATCACGCAAGGAAACTCCGAGCATAGCCCTTTCCATTGCCCTTTGGGTGACTTTAAGTCTTCTGATGAGGCCCATTGTAAGCGACAACGTTTCGGAGCCATACGTCATCACTCACATATGTCAAACTAAAAGATAAACTGTAAATATGTATTGCTATGTTTATTAATAACCTTCAAATGACTCGTTTTTTCCTTCGACTTTTATTTTAAGCTGTTGATCCCCGCATTAACGCCGGCGTTCACGCGCCATTGTCTTACTGTTGTGTCTCTAATTACGCACTCAAAAGGTTAAATTTGACCCTGTCATCATTGCAGTTTTTGCAGCAGCAGTGGCATTCATCCGGTCCGGTCAAGTGCACGTATGTATGGTACTCCAAAATGTAATTCATGAATAAGGCGAAGGCTTCGTAATTATTTTTATACAGAATGTTGATACCATCAGAATGTCTTCAAATCCATAATACCGTAAAAACTCAGATTTCATTGAAATTCAACGACAGGAACTAGATCTATTTCGGCGTAGCTTTGAAGCATAAAACTTTTCTATTTTATGTTTTATTTGTATTTTTAACACGCTTTTATTAGCTTCACTTGTAACTACGTATGTAAGAAAATCTTGGAATCTTAATTTGACCCACTATGACAGAAACCACTATGAAAGAAAGCGTGGAGCGTTTTGTTCAAAAAGAGTAAAGATTACATAAACGCTCCACGCTTTCTTTCATAATAAATCATAGTAAATATCTAATCTATCTATTGAAGATTTGACAAAGGGAAAATTCTTGAGTCATCAAACTAAATGTCCGAATTATTTTGTAATTTTTAGTGCGTGCTAAAAGCGTGTTTTTAGTTTTTTTAAATATTATTTTTACTATTTATTTTGGTTTCGTTTCTTAAAACTCGTTTTTTTTTTTCAATTTATTAAATTCGGGGTTTTTATACACATGGATACGCCAACCCCATCGTAACCTCTTAGTTCTAGTTACACAAACTAAATAAATACTTTGAGTGAGAGAGAATCATCAATCAGTTATCTTTGCTAAACTACTTAGTCTTTTTGCCAACAACGATTTAGGACTTTCCAAAATAGTTTGTACTAATCCAACATCTAGAAAACTCAGTTTAAACTCTTTAATTAATGATTCTCTCTCGTATTTGTTTCTTACACAATCCATCAGCAAGTGGAGAATATCTTCAATTTTATTTCATATTGAAAAATGATTTTTCCATTTTGTGAAGCATTTTTCCTTAAACCTGGTGACATATTCCCAATGATCTGGTAGGTATGTTAAAACTTGTTGTGAGTTGTGTTTGAACCAAAATAAACGTATTTTTCTCTTTGTTTCAATATTTTACTACCCTTATCATGCAATTTCTGTATGCGACATGTACAAGCAAACCGAATATTTTTAAAACGTTTAAAATAAATGAAAAAGAAAAGATGATTATAAAATAAAAGTACTTATACACAACAATACACAGCATTCCATAAAAATTCAAATTCGGTACCAAAGGTACCGAAAATGTTTAAAGTTTTTCAAAATAAACTGCATTCTGAAAGTACTAAATTTATACCATTTCCTTTCGTTTGAATCCGGCTGCATATAAATGGGCATATCAGAAATGAAAATATTTACTGTGATAGTGAGAACTGTATTGCTGTAATGTAATTCTAGAACTAGATGTTCTAGAACTACATCACAGCAATACACTAATATATTATATAAAGAGGTAAAGTTTGTTTTTTTTGTTTGTAGGAGGTTATCTCTTGAAGTACTGGTCCGATTGCTAAAATCTTTTCACCGATAGAAAGCTGCTTTATTCCTGAGTGACATATGCTATGTTTTATTAGCAAAAACTAGTCTAGTATAATTTGTTCAACATCCTTTTTAGTAACATTATTCTAACCGTAAAAATAATGCCAGTTCTTGTTTGTGCCAACAATAGTTATTATGGAAACAGCTAGAGTGCGGAACGATAGTCGTCCGACGATAAATTAACCGTTACGACATAGTGGGAATGCGGCCTAAGGCCGAAAAATTAGTTAATTAATTCAATTATTTAAATATTTTTGATTATTAATTTATTAATTTCAGTAAAGGACAGTAAAAATCAAATTTAAGAAAATAAAATCTGGAAAGGACAACTTGAACACTTGATGGTTCATCATTACCATCATCATCATTTCAGCCGATAGACGTCCACTGCTGGACATATGCCTCCCCCAAATGTCGCCACAATGAACGGTCCTGTGCGTCTCGCATCTTCATCAGGTCATCGGTCCACCTTGTAGGGGGCCTTCCAGCACTGCGTCTTCCGGTACGTGGTCGCCACTCCAGAACCTTTCAGCCCCAACGGCCATCTGATCTGCGAGCAATGTGCCCTGCCCATTACCACTTAAGTCTGGCGATTCTTCGTGCTATGTCGGCAACCTTGGTTGTCCTAGGGATATCTTCATTTCTGATTCGATCACGCAAGGAAACTCCGAGCATAGCCCTTTCCATTGCCCTTTGAGTGACTTTAAGCCTTCTGATGAGGCCCATTGTGAGCGACCACGTTTCGGAACCATAATTATGTCATCATTGGAAATATGCACTGGTCATAGAATTTCGTCTTGAGACACACAGACACAGGTATATTGGATGAGAATATACCGCGCAACTTCCCGATCGCTACCCAGTCGAGTCGGATTCGAAGGTTGACATCTTTCTCGAAATTAGATCTACCTAACTGGATTGTCTGGCCAAGGTGGAAGTAATCGTCCACAACTTCGAGTATAGAGTCTCCAATCATGATAGGAGTGGCTGCTACATGGTTGTTTATTTATCATGATTTTAGTTTTGTCCATGTTCATTTTAAGTCTCACTCTTTCGGAAGCTCTACTAAGGTCATTGAGCATTGTGCTGAGTTCTTCCGTAATTTCAGCCATGAATACTTGATGGTTCAATCATAATAAGAACTTTTATTATACAGCGCCATTCAGGCGGCCAGAATAAGTCAATTATTCTACACCCTTCGGTTTTTACACATAAAACACCAAGCCACACATTGGGCCGCATCCATATTGATTAGCAGAAGACACGAACATCGGAAATTCTAATTATATGTTCAGAAACAAACCCCAAATTCGTACCAAACTCGATTCATGAGTCAGCCTCAAAAAAATAGGACGTCGAATTAATTCGAAAAGGCTCCAATGAGAGGCTAGTGTAGGTTGATCTTCCTTGGTCCCTGCGAGGGTGTGAAATATGAACTAAGCTGTGGTACTTGAAGGGCAATGAGGGGTCTTCTTATAATTGTAGGTAGAGGCAAATGAAGCTTGACGCGTCAATGGAGTGCGAAGTGTAATCAGTGGAACTATGTGCTTTACGCACATTATCACATTGTTGATAAAACGACGCTATTTCTCATTGCTCTCCGATTCCGATTTTATTGACTGCTGTAGTAAAATTCTTTTAGGTCTAGGAGGTTTTAGGTGTGCATAATTCTGAAACCAGAACTTGGTAATAGTGATTTTTCTTATTTGCAACACAAGCAATCGATGTTCGTTTTTAGAGTTCCGTACCCAAAAGATAAAACGGGACCATATTACTAAGATTCCGCTGTCTGTCTGTCTGTCCATCTATCCGTCTTTTCGTCTATCCGTCTATCACCAGGCTGTATCTCATGAACCGTGATAGCTAGACAGTTGAAATTTTCACTGATAATGTATATCAACAAAATTTAATACTAAAAACAGAATAAAATAAATTAATATCACTTATCACAAACGTGGTTTTTGTCGTTTTTAGCTACGGACGGTACGGAACCATTCTTGTGCGAGTCCGACTCGCACTTGACCGGTTTTTAATTATGTTATATTTATTTTCAAACGAAAACAATTTTATTAATGATATGAAAGAAAGAAAGAAAAAAGAATTTATTTGGTACAGCACAAGGCACAAAATTGTGTAAGATAGTGTGTTTGTTTAAACTGTGAAAATAAATAATAGACGAATAAAACAAAAGTGTAACAAGAGAGACAAAAAAAAAACGATAAAATAAAGACACAAAATGTCCATATTGAGATTGATAAGGATATACCTAATAGGACAACGGTAGGACATAGCTCGAAAAATCGCCGGCACATTGCTTACTAGAAGGCCTCGCAATAGGTAAACCAATGACCTGGTGAAGGCTGTGGAAATCAGATGGAGGTAAGACGCACAGGACTGGTTGTTGTGGCAATACTCGGGGGACGCCTATGCGTAGTAGTGGACGTCTTTCGGCTGAAATTATCATGACGATTATAAAGTGGAGCAATTACTGAGTGGCGTTGGTTGTCCGATGGCGAGATGCATAAACGACATTTTTTTTTTTGTTTAATGTTGTGCTTGATTGCGATCCCACCTGATGGTAAGTAGTGATGCAATCGTTGATGGTGAGGCGCACTAGTTTATTAAGAGCCTATCCACTCTAGCCTTAAAGACACCTAAATTATAATCAGACATGAAGACTGCAGCAGGCAAGTTGTTCCAGTACCTCGATGTTCGCGGTATAAACGACGAGGCGAAGCACTTAGTCCAGACCGTAGAGGTTTCAACAACGTAAGGGTGGATACTCGCTGTTCGTCGGGATGTCCGATGGTAGAAATGAGATGGTGGAATCAAGTCATGCAAATCCCGCGCACACTCTCCAAAATGCATCCTAAAAAACATGCACACAAGCCTGTGCTCAAGGCTTTGTAGATTGGACTTAACCAGATCTGAATCACCAATTAGCCTCTTTGCACGCTTTTCCACCGAGTCCAAAGCTGCCAGGTGGCATTTTGCAGCACCACCCCATATTTGGCTGCAGTAATTCACACACGAACGGGCCTGTACTTTGTATAACATTAAAAGCTGTCCCGGTGTGAAGTACCACCGGACCTTTGCAAGAACGCCGAGTTTCCTAGCAGCTACCTTGCTAGGAAACTCGGCTATTATTACTATAGCGGGAAGAATCTGGATGAGGTTAGAACAGGAACATGGAGATTGATACAGAAAAAGAGAGATCTTTGTCTACCAGAAGCCGAAGTCGACGTTGTACTACACATACGTACAGACATTTCAATAATTTCTCCGAAATTCCTCGGACTTCAATCACTCGGTGGCGCTTCTTTAGTGGTTATCACTGTTAATTTTGGCCTTCAGGATTTGAAGAGGTTGGGAATATTGTAGCGATCTGGATTAACAAAGATTGACTGGTAGAAAATTCCTTAAAGCATTAAGTCTACCTCTGTACTTTTGTGTGTGTAAAGAATTGAATTAAAAAAAATGATAATATTTAAAAAAATAATTAACATTTTTTTTTCCTCTGTGGTGGGTAATCATCAAATTAATAACTTATCCTTCTCTGGATGGAGCGAGAGGGCGTGCAAGACTTTTACTGACTAAAACTTATCTGTGTTCTTTCAGTTGCCCTTTCCGTTCCAGGGCCACTAACTCTTACGAAAATTCCCACAGCAACAGGCATCGGTCCTGCTTGACCCCTTCAGCAACCATGATTGTATAGAAATACCACCACAGTTCAGGTAAGCAACGGAAATTCAACCTGATTAACATACCTTAAACCACAGTGAACATACAATTAAACATTGATTAATGATCAATGATCATCCTCCTAGACAAAGGTCAATCGATGTATGAGCACAGTACTGTGACGTACTTGACTTAATTACGAATACCTGTCCAAGACAGTATGTCGTCTATAATTGGCATATTGCAATAATAAGCTTAAAAAAAATTGATTATTTATTTGATTTGATATATTAATGATAGTTCTTTGTTCCGGGTCTGACTGAGTATATGGCTTGATATTTACTTAAACACCCTAAATATACACATAATTATAATACATTAGATCCTTTAGTGTTTCCCTGATTGACCAACAGACCAATCACAGCCTAAACCACATTGTTGTAACGTACATACCTATATACATATTCAGCTTTATAATGTTCCCTCTACTGGAACTCAGGCCTCCTCTAAAGAAAAGAGAATGTGCAATAATCCAACACGCGGATCCAGTGCGAGTTGGTGGACATGGAGTTGTCATATTATGTTTTTGAATTTTTGGTTCTAGGACATTTTTCCACGATGTTTTCCTTCACCGATTTGAAAACAGTGGTGATGAAATAAATACACAAAGTAATGCGCCTGGCTGGGTTTGAACCTACAGCGACTAAAGGTTTATTTATTTAAAAATTTATGTACACTACTACATATAAAACCAGTCGTGTAGCTGCAGCCAACTTCGTGCTGCCGCTGCATGTGCTGCCTGCATCCGCAGCCAGCCACCGAGGTTCGAATGGCACCTTAAAATAAACTCTGAACTACTGGGCACGAGATAGTCAAAACTGAGTTTAAAGTGGGACACGGGCAAAGTTGTCGGCAACAGCTAGTCCGCACCAAATTCGGGGAATTCCTAGTTGATTTTACACAAAACGATTCTTGTTTGGCCTCCGGAATCCATAGAAGATCCATAGTAGCTCAGTAGCACCTTGTATTACAATACTCTGTTACAAGGATAATATCTAATTTCAATTAAATAACGTTTAGCTTGTCTGAATACAAGTAAATATCTATTCGTCACTATCCTGCCCCCCTAGCCAAGTTACAATCGTATCGTTCGGCACAAATGCCTCGAGTAGGCCACGCCTCCGATTCCTTTGTTCTGACGTCATCTCAACGCTCAGTCACGTGGTCAGAACAAAGGATTCGGAGGCGTGGCCTACTCGAGGCGTTCACGCCGAACGAAACGATTGTAACTTGGCTAAGGGGGCTGGTGCCTTTATACTTTACAGGCTCTTGCCACTGGCTTCGCCTGCATGTTGGTCAAAAGCTATCGCAAGGGAGCATACTTTCGGGATAATTTTTTTATGTATATGCCAAGTTTCATCCATATCCGTTCAGCCGTTTTTTTTTTACGTGGGAAATCATCTAATGCCATCTCGCGCTCTAGGGTGGGGCGAGAGGGCGTGTCAAACTTTTACTGTCTAAAACCCACTTCTATGTTCCTGCTTTGCCTTGCGGTCCGGGACCCCGGGTTTTCCTTTCAGAAGTGAACTCATGGCCCAGGTAGCCTTCGATCCTGCTGTGCCCCTACGGTTTTGCAGACAACTTGAGGTGCGCGTGGAACACTATCTTCTTCTTAAATATGAGGAGCCGCAGGAGAACTAAGGTTACCGACAAAGCACGAAGAATCGCCAAACTTAATTGGCAATGGGCAGGGCACATTGCTCGCAGAACGGATGGCCATTGGGGCCGAAAGGTTCTGGAATGGCGACCACGTACCGGAAGACGTAGCTTTGGAAGGCCTCCTACAAGGTGGACCGATGACTTGGTAACGGTTGCGGGAGTCCGATGGATGTGAGACGCACAGGACCGTTCATTGTGGCGACACTTGGGGTAGGCCTATGTCCAGCAGTGGACGTCTTTCGGCTGATAAGGTGTTAATGTTATTATATCTAATAACATTATATTAAACGTACTCTATAGCAAGTTTAAGTATATGATTACAACTCACTGATTGATAAACAAAGACGGAATAGATTATCACGGTGGTGGTTTTAAAGGGATATTCATGGTGTCGGACGTAAAGAATAGCACCATCCCATATCTTCCCGTGGGTGTCGTAAGAGGCGACTAAGGGATATTTAGATTCTGTGCATACTACAGCACCTTAGGTCACCCCGTGGTGGCGGGTAAACTACCAACAAAAGCATTCCCAAGGAGGGTTGGTGTCAGGCTGGCGGCCGACTTTAAAAAAAAAACTAGCCAAATCCCATCTGCAACATTCATTAACTGTTGTTTGTAATCCATTGGTTTTCACTGTAATTACTTAGGAGATTCAAACAATTCATTGATTTCTAAGTTCGAAATAAATACGCAAATGTTAAATTCAGTTACAACTTAAAAAATACAAGTTTAATGAGTGGGTACGCAATATTTAACCCTTTAACCGCTTGTGTTAGATTGGTCTGACGTATGTTTTTGTGTTCTATTCACCAGGGTCGTATGTTTGTGACTGAGTTCTCCATCTTGTTTAGCTCTACAATCCTCATACGTAACAGTCTTCTACGATGTCCCACACACCGCTCTGGGTTTATCCAGTCCTCCTTCTTTGTCCAAGTGATCTCTCTTTGGAATGAGCTCCCACTGAACATCAGGATGGTGTCCAGTCGGTTCACTTTTAAGGTGATGGCACGTGAGCACATTCGCATGAAGTTGGCGTAATCATCACAGCGTTGATTTGTTGGATTCGTTTTTCATAATTAGATTGTTAATTTGTCTATATGTATCTAAGTATATATTTATTATTGTATTTCTTTTCTTTCTTTACCATTAAGCTGCACCTACCATGTTTTGTTTCTGCTCCACCCTAAGGTCGACTGGTAGAAAATGCCTAAGTTATTAAGTCCGCCTTTGTACAGTGTTTATTACTAGTGCATAAAGTTTTAACAAATAAATAAATAAGTAACAGAAGAACTGACGAGCTGGAGTATTTGGTCGACTAACTTTTGCCTGCAGCTTCGCCCGCGTACATAAAATATAGCCTTTGTCACTCAGGAATAAAACAGCTTTCTGTCGGTGAAAAAATTTTTAGCAATCGGACCAGCACTATCAGAGATTACCTCCTACAAACAAAAAAATAAAAATAAAAAACTTTACCTCTTTATAATCCACGCGCGCCTCAGGGAGATGTCAGCAAATCGTAGGAGCCCAGCAGGGTCGAAGCCTACTGGGGCCATGGGTGATGTGAAAACGAAACCCAAGGTCCTAGGACGAAGGCAACGAAGGAACAGGAGTGGGTTTTTAGTCAGTAAAAGTCTGACACTATCTCTCGCTCCGCCCAAGAGCAGGATTTGTCATTGGATGATTTTCCCACCTTAAAAAAATGTACTTCTTTATAATATTAGTGTAGATGTTAAAGAGCGGTTAAAAGGTTAAAAAAGGTTACATAATAGAATAAAATACAACCACCTTTATTTTACACTAAAATAATAACAAAACTTTTACACAAACTTAAATCAATGACAGTTTTATCACAGACAGCGATACCTTCCAGCAAAGCATAAGCACAATCAGCCTTTTTTGATGTTCCCACTGCTGGGACTCAGGCCTCCTTTCTAGGGGAGGAAATGGGCCGTAATCCACCACGCGGGCCCAGTGCGGGTTGGTGAATATCACATGTCTTTGAATTTTTAATTCCAAGACATGCCGGTTTCCTCACGATGTTTTCCTTCACCGTTTTTGAGAGCAGTGGTGACAGCAGTGGTAATGAAATGAATTAGGTACATAAAGTAATGCACCTGGCATGGTTTGAACCCGCGACCTACAACTCGTAAGTCGGGGCCATTACCACTCGGCCACCACTGCTTTCTGCTCCTACCAGAAAACTTTAGGATAAACTGTAAGAACTTATTAAAATAAATTTAAAAATTTTGCATTAAAAATATATACTAGACTGTACATAGACATACCATTATATTATACACCTATAGCCTATATGTATGTATATAAAAGGTAATACATTAGCTTATGAATATTATATATATATATATATATATACATCAACGTCGTTTTTCTGCCCTTGTCCCGTGTTATTTAGGGTCGGAGCAACCCATTTTTTTTTTCATTCTGTCCTGTCACCCGTCACGTTATCACTAACTCCCTTTTTCTTTCATATTATTCATTTATATATAAATATACATTTTATACAAAAAAGAAATACTAAATATAACAAAATTTTAATAATATACAAATTCAAAATGACTTAATTTTATTTCCCACTTGTTTGGAAATAAAATCATGAATATTAAATTTTCAAAGGTTTTCTAAATGAATGAGTGGTTTGAATACCAGCTATATCTACAAACGTTCTCTTTCCTCACAATTTTCCTTTCCAGAAACAATTTCTCGATCTTCTGTATTTCAGCATGAGATTTCCTTATTTATTTTATCGATCAAGACGATTCCAACAAGCGGTTTTACTACCAATCGACTCCACTCAAATACGAAAAACTTTCAATACTTACCCGCCAATATCCAATAAAGAAATATTGCTAGTTGTTTTAGGATTAAATAAATATAAACATCAAGCCACTCCTCAAGGGATTGGCGTAAACAAAAAACAAGTTTGAAAACCACGACATCTTTTTGGCTTTTATTAAACAGACGTCAATCATGGTTGTTTGTTTAATAAATGCTATAAATATTGTTTCTCTTGACTTCCATTTGGTGTGTGGATCAAGTTGTAAGATTTGTTTTACTAAGAAAAGTATCGCTCCGCATTTGTATATTTTTTATTTTAGATAGGCTCGCGTTTGACCACTAGCTCACCTGGTTGATGGATGGATGGACGGTAAGCGATGATGTGGTTGACGATGGAGCACGCTTTCCTAGAAGTAACCTATTCACTCTTGACTTCAAGACCCCTAATATTAAGTACTTATAATTTATTAAGTACTAGCTGTTACCCGCGACTTTGTCTGCGTCAAGTTAGTAAAAATGCACAAACGTAATTAATAATTCTGTGCTTGTGATTCGTGCTAAAAACATCTAATTCAAATAACGGAGATTAATTTCAGTAAATATATTATGTAAAATGTATTTCTTATGTCCAGATATATAATTTATTTTATTTATTTGACTCACCAGTAATAGAATACTCGTTCATGATATACATCAAATAAATTACTTATCATCATCAATAAACAGAAACAGACACGTTGAGGTCGAAGTAGTTGATAAACTGTGGTTCTGCCTACCCCTACAAGGAAAAGGTGATAGTTTAAGTTTGTTTTTGGTTTATTCTATGATGAAACAACGCTGTATGATTTTAATATGATTGGTTCATTGTAAGTAAGTAATGTAGGATACATCATACGTAATCAAACTATCTTCAGGAACGCAAAACACGTCGGGGCCTTGTGTGAAATATGTCTTCATGGGTTTTTCATGAAATTCTTAATGATCTTCAATTTTTGGAATCTTTGAAATTAGGTACTTGTT
Source organism: Mythimna impura (assembly GCA_905147345.3). Lineage (NCBI taxonomy): Eukaryota > Metazoa > Arthropoda > Insecta > Lepidoptera > Noctuidae > Mythimna > Mythimna impura. The sequence continues at coordinate 8,000,915 of LR990347.1, read as the reverse complement.
CCAAACAGTAGGTTGTGGTCAAGTCCGAGGGAGAGACTACTTGAAGTACTGGTAACCTTCACGAACTGCTCAAGAAGCATCTTTCTGTGATTAAGTACCTACCTATATTTGCTGGTTTTTTGGGGGTCCTTCCGAAACATCTACGTTCGATGAAGACCTGCGTCAGGCGGAAAGAGAGCCTTTTTAGACTTTCCTCAAAGAAGGTATTTGCTGCCGCAATTGTGGCGTGCAACTTGCACGCCACAATTGCGGCAGCAAATACCTTACCATAGCCCTGGAACGCTAAGGGCAACTAAAGGAACACAGGTGGGTTTCAGTCAGTAAAAGTCTGGTACTACCTCTCGCTTTACCCAGAGCGGGGGAAGGTATTTGATGATTTCCTACCTAAAAGCAAAAGGTGCACACACTAAAAACTGTGGGTATCGACCTCAGTATCAACTCCGTGACTCAGACTATTTAAATACATTTTGGCAACTGAAAACTACTTTATCCACTTTTTTTTTGATAGCCTACGTTAAATAACATTTATTTAGTGTTGTAAAAAAGATAATTCTACGGTATAATATACTTTTAGTATATCTAATGAACCAATAATTTTAAAATCATACAGCGTTGTTTTATCATAACATAAACCAGAAAGAAACATACATAAAACTTACTCCTGTTCCTTCTTTGCCATTGTTCCAGGGCCCGGGAATCTCTTTCGTATCACCCATGGCCCCAATAGGCTTCGACCTTGCTGGGCCCCTACGGTTGCTGACACCTCCTTGAGGCGCGCGTGGAACACTACGCGCCGTCTTGGGCTCGGTCCGGACGGTTACCGGACGGACGACGGACGGTGAGCTACCCATTGCTCGCCGTCCACAAGCCTGCGCCTACGGTGGCCGGAAATCGGGATCGGAACCCCTCGGTTCGGATCGGCTGGGTCGCGAGGGTTATTGTCTCGCGCGTGCGGCCGCCTCCTTTGCTAGCATTACTGCTTCGCAGAAGGAGGCGACCGCGCCCAAGGCCCACCGCGCTTTACGCTATTACAAATCTTGTTATGATAAAATGACTGGACCTAACTGCGGTTTATTTTCGTAAATATTTTTGGCATTTACGAAGCAATTAATTAGAATTCAATATTTTTTATAAATAGGTCTAGAAACATTTGCTGATTTCGTGATAACGCCATCTATTGCTGAAAAGCTTAACCTTACCTTTATCACACACTGAGGCTCTACCACGAGCTCATAACGTGATCCATTTTACGACCTAAACCGGACTGTTAAAGGGATGGAGCTATATAGGGTGTATAGCTCCATCACTCTTTTTCGCTCGTACATCTGACATTTTGACATTATCATGGTAAGGCCCCTGGCCACCTACCGAGCGATAGTTAAATAAATAGTTTGACAAATTTAATTCGTGTGTTTGCTATTCAAAGCCAGATGGCGTCACCGAGGCATAGGATGACAGTTTTTCTGACATTTTTTCTGATAGCCGCTCTATTGTATCTCTTTAGATCTCTTTGTAGACGTTTGAATGCATAACCGCTGTATTTCTGCCACTGATGTAGAAACCAGACTGTCGATAAAAATAATAGTAAGAACGCAAAAATATGTAAAAATTTCTTGTTTACAGTAAAATAAAACAAAACTATCACAAAAAAGAAACTGAGTTTTGAACCACTATCCCCTTACGTGCCGATCTAATCCAGACACGACTGCACTGCGGTGTTCGTTGACTTTTGTGTAAAATAGGTGTTCTTATATAAACGTCATCATTGTCTGCTTAACCCTTTGTCGATGATAGCGTGATAATTTTCATCTCAGATATTAAATTTGTAGCTAAATGAAAAAAAAAAATATTATTTTCGTTTTTCCACTTAGATTTTATTACATGTTTGATTACTTTTTACAAAAATATGGAGTAAAAATGTCTAAGATGTGTAAAAAATATGCTAAAAGTCCTATTATTATTGTAATCGAAGTACCATCGCATATTATATACAAAAAAGACGACAAAATACTCACAAAAATTATTACTATAACTGGGGATCGAAGTCACGGCAAATCGTTAAATACTGACATTTTGGAATATTGCTCACCCCCCATAGCAAATAGCGTGATAATTTATAGCCTATGTCCTTTCTCAAGCTCTATTCTATCTTTGTATCAAATTTCATCAAAATTGGTTCAGCGGTATAAGCGTGAAAGCGTAACAGACAGACAGACAGACAGACAGACAGACAGACAGACAGACAGAGTTACTTTCGCATTTATAATATTAGTATGGAAGTATGGATTTGCGTCACGAATTTTAGATTATATTTTTTATGTATAAAATGCTAAATAGGTACCTGAGATACAAGTAGAATCCAATAGTCGTACTTTTCCTTCTAGTTATATAAAATAATAATTTGTAGTTCAATAAACAAATTCAAAATTGATGAAGAATTGTTTTGTAGCCTTTGTTTACTTTCAAAAGTTAGCAGATATTTGGGACAAGATCACAAATCCCAGACGCTGCAACTTTTTTGTAAGTCAGGATCAACAGTGGTGGCCATTAGAAAAGCACTACAGCAATGATGCTCGATACTGCATTATAAGTTATTGAAAATTAATTACCATAAAACACTAGATTTACTACAATTCATTGTTAAGAATTGTGATAAATCCAGTGTTATTTCTGGTGTTTTGTATGATGCCAAAATTTTAATTATCTTCAAGTATTATTACTTTGTCTATTTCTGCCATTTATCTGCTAATATGTAGGTACCTCATTTATACGAAGCCCTAGCCGGTGTATTTTCACTTGATGTGATTTTTTTAGACGTAGATTAATTTTGTCTTACAATAAAGTTATTTTCCATTTCTTTTCCTGTATCTTACGCACTCTTTGAAATTTGTCTTAAAAAAAAAACAATTCGCTTTCTCTTTCAACTTGCGTCGTTCAAAGGTCCATCCACCGTCGGGCGGCCCCGATAATGGTGGAGCTTAACACGACACTTATTGCCAAAATAAATCATCTACAACCCAACGTGTTGTTCAATCTATTTGTACAACAACCGTTATGTTGTTGTTATGCTGTTGTTTTAGCGTTCGTAAAAATTTTAATTCGAGTTGTTGGAAAAGAATTTCACCGTCAACTTTGGTAGCTAAACTTTCGTAGTTTTATAGTGAAAAGTTTATATTTTATTTGAAAATGAACGTTTTGTCTCTAGTTTTTTTAGATCACGTTAAAACCATTTTTGGAATTATCAAGAACATTTAGTTGATATCCTTCAATTTGTAGTATTTACATTTAATTTTCTTATTATCCAGAAACCACAACCTATTCATCACCGATTAGAGAAAATACTTGCAAAGAAGATTGTTTTCCAACCAGTTTATCAATTAATATTATGTTATAATCCATACTTCCATACTAATATTATAAATGCGAAAGTAACTCTGTCTGTCTGTCTGTCTGTCTGTCTGTCTGTTACGCTTTCAAGCTTATACCGCTGAACCAATTTTGATGAAATTTGGTACAAAGATAGAATAGAGCTTGAGAAAGGACATAGGCTATAAATTATCACGCTATTTGCTATGGGGGGTGAGCAATATTCCAAAATGTCAATATTGAACGATTTGCCGTGACTTCGATCCCCAGTTATAGTAATAATTTTTGTGAGTATTTTGTCGTCTTTTTTGTATATAATATGCGATGGTACTTCGATTACAATAATAATAGGATTTTTAGCATATTTTTAACACATCTTAGATATTTTTGCTCCATATTTTTGTAAAAAGTAATCAAACATGTAATAAAATCTAAGTGGAAAAACGAAAATAATATTTCTTTTTTTCATTTAGCCACAAATTTAATATCTGAGATGAAAATCATCACGCTATCATCGAAAAGGGTTAAGCAGACAATGATGACATTTATATAAGAACACCTATTTTACACAAAAGTCAACGAACACCGTAGTGCAGTCGTGTCTGGATTAGATCGGCACGTAAGGGGATAGTGGTTCAAAACTCAGTTTCTTTTTTGTGATAGTTTTGTTTTATTTTACTGTAAACAAGAAATTTTTACATATTTTTGCGTTCTTACTATTATTTTTATCGACAGTCTGGTTTCTACATCAGCACTTTCGAAGCAGTTTGGCAGATTATACTGACCTTCACTATACAAGACAGAAATCCAGCGGTTATGCATTCAAACGTCTACAAAGAGATCTAAAGAGATACAATAGAGCGACTAAGTATCAGAAAAAAATGTGTGCGTGTACTAGCGTACACTCGTAAGAAGTGAAACTTCTTTATGACGTTATTTTTCAAAAAATAATTAGCCAACTATAGTCAATGTTTACAGCTCTATAAGTCGATGCAATCGCCACCTTGATTTCAAAACTTTTAAAACCCACCTTTGTTCCTTCAGTATCCCTTTGCGTTCCAAAGCCACGGTAACTTTTAAAACCCACCTTTGTTCCTTCAGTATCCCTTTGCGTTACAAAGCCACGGTAACTTTTAAAACACACCTTTGTTCCTTCACTTGCCCTTTGCGTTCCAACGCCATGGTAACTTTCAAAACCCACCTTTGTTCCTTCAGTTGCCCTTTGCGTTCCACAGCCACGGTAACTTTTAAAACACACCTTTGTTCCTTCACTTGCCCTTTGCGTTCCAACGCCATGGTAACTTTCAAAACCCACCTTTGTTCCTTCAGCTGCCCTTTGCGTTCCACAGCCACGGTAACTTTTAAAACACACCTTTGTTCCTTCACTTGCCCTTTGCGTTCCAACGCCTTGGTAACTTTCAAAACCCACCTTTGTTCCTTCAGTTGCCCTTTGCGTTCCACAGCCACGGTAACTTTTTAAACACACCTTTGTTCCTTCACTTGCCCTTTGCGTTTCAACGCCATCTTCGAATCACGCGTGGTAGGGATAAGAAAAAGATGGCGCGTAACGAAAAAATGTTACACTAAATTTTTTTCCAACCCCGATAAAGAAGTTTCACTTCAAAAATGTCTTAGAAAAACTGTCATCCTATGCCTCAGTGACGCCATCTGGCTTTGAATAGCAAACACACGAATTAAATTTGTCAAACTATTTATATAACTATCGCTCGGTAGGTGGCCAGGGGCCTTACCATGATAATGTCAAAATGTCAAGAGTGATGGAGCTATACACCCTATATAGCTCCATCCCTTTAACAGTCCGGTTTAGGTCGTAAAATGGATCACGTTATGAGCTCGTGTAGAGCCTCAGTGTGTGATAAAGGTAAGGTTAAGCTTTTCAGCAATAGATGGCGTTATCACGAAATCAGCAAATGTTTCTAGACCTATTTATAAAAATTATTGAATTCTAATTAATTGCTTCGTAAATGCCAAAAATATTTACGAAAATAAACCGCAGTTAGGTCCAGTCATTTTATCATAACAAGATTTGTAATAGCGTAAAGCGCGGTGGGCCTTGGGCGCGGTCGCCTCCTTCTGCGAAGCAGTAATTCTAGCAAAGGAGGCGGTCGCACGCGCGAGACAATAACCCTCGCGACCCAGCCGATCTGAACCGAGGGGTTCCGATCCCGATTTCCGGCCACCGTAGGCGCGGGCTTGTGGACGGCGAGCAATGGGTAGCTCACCGTCCGTCCATCCGGTAACCGTCCGGACCGAGGCCAAGTCGTTGACGGCGCGTAGTGTTCCACGCGCGCCTCAAGGAGGTGTCAGCAACCGTAGGGGCCCAGCAAGGTCGAAGCCTATTGGGGCCATGGGTGATACGAAAGAGATTCCCGGGGCCCTGGAACAATGGCAAAGAAGGAACAGAGGGGCTATTGGCTAACTTTTTCAATAACAGTTGACAACTGGCATTCGTTGCACACTAAACTTTGTTGTCAACTGACGATTTCATAAAATTGGTATTATGTATCACACAAGTGACTAATAAACTACGGTGGAAATGTGGTGAATTATAAAAATTTACGGTGCCTGTTGTGACCACTCTAAAATTTTATCGACTATTATACAGCTTCAAAAGCTTACACAATCGCAATTTTAAAAGTATCGATACAATAACATCTGTGAAAACGTGTTACGGTGGCTATCAAAGGCACCAGTGGCTAATGACGTCACTGCAGTTAGTCACTGATGATAGGCAATACGAAACTATCTGTTTGGCAGTTCAATGATGCACATTGTTAACAAGTGATCATCACTTGAACTGTCAACAGAGTTACGCAATAGCCCCGCAGGAGTGGGTTTCTTTCTGGTTTATGTTATAATAAAACAACGCTGTATGATTTTAAAATTATTGGTTCATTAGATATACTAAAAGTATATTATACCGTAGAATTATATTTTTTACAACACTAAATAAATGTTATTTAACGTAGGCTATCAAAAAAAAAGTGGATAAAGTAGTTTTCAGTTGCCAAAATGTATAAATAGTCTGAGTCACGGAGTTGATACTGAGGTCGATACCCACAGTTTTTAGTGTGTGCACCTTTTGCTTTTAGATAGGAAATCATCAAATACCTTCCCCCGCTCTGGGAAAAGCGAGAGGTAGTACCAGACTTTTACTGACTGAAACCCACCTGTGTTCCTTTAGTTGCCCTTAGCGTTCCAGGGCTATGGTAACTTGCACGCCACAATTGCGGCAGCAAATACCTTCTTTGAGGAAAGTCTAAAAAGGCTCTCTTTCCGCCTGACGCAGGTCTTCATCGAACGTAGATGTTTCGGAAAGACCCCCAAAAAACCAGCAAATATAGGTAGGTACTTAATCACAGAAAGATACTTCTTGAGCAGTTCGTGAAGGTTACCAGTATTCAAGTAGTCTCTCCCTCGGACTTGACCACAACCTACTGTTTGGAACAAGTACCTAATTTCAAAGATTCCAAAAATTGAAGATCATTAAGAATTGCATGAAAAACCCATGAAGACATATTTCACACAAGGCCCCGACGTGGTTTGCGTTCCTGAAGATAGTTTGATTACGTATAATGTATCCTACATTACTTGCAGCCTTAAGTCGACAACTGGACGTTACCTCCTTAAGAGTGGTCAGTGAGTGGTGATCAACACTGGGACAACATTCTGACGGATGCCAGAGTCAGTCACAGCCCCAATTGGTTGCGACATTTGTTCGCTGTCATTTTATAGTTTTGTGGAGTCAAAAACACGGAGTAATGAGGGGGTATTAGGGTGTTTCGAGAGGTTTCTGTTTCAAATTCGACGTGATGTAAGTCAACATCAAGATGCAACAATTTTTTCACAAATTCTATATAAGTACAGTTGTGGAGCAAGATGACATCGTAGGTTACTCTGTAGTATTTTAATAATCGCTAGCAGTAGTGGACTATCAGTGCACGTTATCCAGCTGAAGATGGGCTGAAGCCGATTATGCTCCTTCGAAATTCACCTCCGCCAAAGTTGCATAACGGACCCGGCTAAAAGTCTGCAGAGAAATACCATCGAGGCAAATTCTTATGGGAGGTAATTCTTTCGAAAAATCTCATAGCTCTAGCAGGCATTGGCCCTAGAGATCTTTGTCAGGCGAAAAGAGAGGACGCTCTCTCTTTATCTCTTTTCCTCAAAGAAGGAAGATTTGCTGCCGCGTGCAAGTTACCGTAGCTCTAGAACACTAAGGGCAATTAAAGGAACACAGGTCGGTTTCAGTCTGTAAAAGTCTGACACAAACTCTCGCTTTACCCAGAGCGGGGGAAGGTATTTGATGATTTTCTTCCTAAAAGTAAAACGTGCAGACACTAAAAACTGTGGATATTGACCTCAGAACAAGATCCGTACAGACTCTTTATACATTTTGGCAACATTTAACTTTTGAAAACTACTTTATCCAGTTTTTTTATAGCCTACGTTAAATAACATTTATTTAGTGTTGTTAAAAGAAAACAACGGTTTAATACACTTTTAGTCTATTATAATGAACCAATCATATTAAAATCATACAGCGTTGTTTCATCATAGAATAAACCAAAAACAAACTTAAACTATCACCTTTTCCTTTTAGGGGTAGGCAGAACCACAGTTTATCAACTACTTCGACCTCAACATGTCTGTTTCTGTTTATTGATCATGAACGAGTATTCTATTACTGGTGAGCCAAATAAATAAAATAAATTATATATCTGGACATAAGAAATACATTTTACATAATATATTTACTGAAATTAATTTCCGTTATTTGAATTAGATGTTTTTAGCACGAATCACAAGCACAGAATTATTAATTACGTTTGTGCATTTTTACTAACTTGACGCAGACAAAGTCGCGGGTAACAGCTAGTGTATTTATAAAAAAATGTTGTATCTCGTTTTCTTTTCGATCAATGTTTATTTTATTTCCGCAGTTAGTATTATACTAGCTGTTACCCGCGACTTTGTCTGCGTCAAGTTAGTAAAAATGCACAAACGTAATTAATAATTCTGTGCTTGTGATTCGTGCTAAAAACATCTAATTCAAATAACGGAAATTAATTTCAGTAAATATATTATGTAAAATGTATTTCTTATGTCCAGATATATAATTTATTTTATTTATTTGGCTCACCAGTAATAGAATACTCGTTCATGATCAATAAACAGAAACAGACATGTTGAGGTCGAAGTAGTTGATAAACTGTGGTTCTGCCTACCCCTAAAAGGAAAAGGTGATAGTTTAAGTTTGTTTTTGGTTTATTCTATGATGAAACAACGCTGTATGATTTTAATATGATTGGTTCATTATAATAGACTAAAAGTGTATTAAACCGTTGTTTTCTTTTAACAACACTAAATAAATGTTATTTAACGTAGGCTATAAAAAAACTGGATAAAGTAGTTTTCAAAAGTTAAATGTTGCCAAAATGTATAAAGAGTCTGTACGGATCTTGTTCTGAGGTCAATATCCACAGTTTTTAGTGTCTGCACGTTTTACTTTTAGGAAGAAAATCATCAAATACCTTCCCCCGCTCTGGGTAAAGCGAGAGTTTGTGTCAGACTTTTACAGACTGAAACCGACCTGTGTTCCTTTAATTGCCCTTAGTGTTCTAGAGCTACGGTAACTTGCACGCGGCAGCAAATCTTCCTTCTTTGAGGAAAAGAGATAAAGAGAGAGCGTCCTCTCTTTTCGCCTGACAAAGATCTCTAGGGCCAATGCCTGCTAGAGCTATGAGATTTTTCGAAAGAATTACCTCCCATAAGAATTTGCCTCGATGGTATTTCTCTGCAGACTTTTAGCCGGGTCCGTTATGCAACTTTGGCGGAGGTGAATTTCGAAGGAGCATAATCGGCTTCAGCCCATCTTCAGCTGGATAACGTGCACTGATAGTCCACTACTGCTAGCGATTATTAAAATACTACAGAGTAACCTACGATGTCATCTTGCTCCACAACTGTACTTATATAGAATTTGTGAAAAAATTGTTGCATCTTGATGTTGACTTACATCACGTCGAATTTGAAACAGAAACCTCTCGAAACACCCTAATACCCCCTCATTACTCCGTGTTTTTGACTCCACAAAACTATAAAATGACAGCGAACAAATGTCGCAACCAATTGGGGCTGTGACTGACTCTGGCATCCGTCAGAATGTTGTCCCAGTGTTGATCACCACTCACTGACCACTCTTAAGGAGGTAACTTCCAGTTGTCGACTTAAGGCTGCAAGTAATGTAGGATACATTATACGTAATCAAACTATCTTCAGGAACGCAAACCACGTCGGGGCCTTGTGTGAAATATGTCTTCATGGGTTTTTCATGCAATTCTTAATGATCTTCAATTTTTGGAATCTTTGAAATTAGGTACTTGTTCCAAACAGTAGGTTGTGGTCAAGTCCGAGGGAGAGACTACTTGAATACTGGTAACCTTCACGAACTGCTCAAGAAGTATCTTTCTGTGATTAAGTACCTACCTATATTTGCTGGTTTTTTGGGGGTCTTTCCGAAACATCTACGTTCGATGAAGACCTGCGTCAGGCGGAAAGAGAGCCTTTTTAGACTTTCCTCAAAGAAGGTATTTGCTGCCGCAATTGTGGCGTGCAAGTTACCATAGCCCTGGAACGCTAAGGGCAACTAAAGGAACACAGGTGGGTTTCAGTCAGTAAAAGTCTGGTACTACCTCTCGCTTTTCCCAGAGCGGGGGAAGGTATTTGATGATTTCCTATCTAAAAGCAAAAGGTGCACACACTAAAAACTGTGGGTATCGACCTCAGTATCAACTCCGTGACTCAGACTATTTATACATTTTGGCAACTGAAAACTACTTTATCCACTTTTTTTTTGATAGCCTACGTTAAATAACATTTATTTAGTGTTGTAAAAAATATAATTCTACGGTATAATATACTTTTAGTATATCTAATGAACCAATAATTTTAAAATCATACAGCGTTGTTTTATTATAACATAAACCAGAAAGAAACCCACTCCTGCGGGGCTATTGCGTAACTCTGTTGACAGTTCAAGTGATGATCACTTGTTAACAATGTGCATCATTGAACTGCCAAACAGATAGTTTCGTATTGCCTATCATCAGTGACTAACTGCAGTGACGTCATTAGCCACTGGTGCCTTTGATAGCCACCGTAACACGTTTTCACAGATGTTATTGTATCGATACTTTTAAAATTGCGATTGTGTAAGCTTTTGAAGCTGTATAATAGTCGATAAAATTTTAGAGTGGTCACAACAGGCACCGTAAATTTTTATAATTCACCACATTTCCACCGTAGTTTATTAGTCACTTGTGTGATACATAATACCAATTTTATGAAATCGTCAGTTGACAACAAAGTTTAGTGTGCAACGAATGCCAGTTGTCAACTGTTATTGAAAAAGTTAGCCAATAGCCCCTCTGTTCCTTCTTTGCCATTGTTCCAGGGCCCCGGGAATCTCTTTCGTATCACCCATGGCCCCAATAGGCTTCGACCTTGCTGGGCCCCTACGGTTGCTGACACCTCCTTGAGGCGCGCGTGGAACACTACGCGCCGTCAACGACTTGGCCTCGGTCCGGACGGTTACCGGATGGACGGACGGTGAGCTACCCATTGCTCGCCGTCCACAAGCCCGCGCCTACGGTGGCCGGAAATCGGGATCGGAACCCCTCGGTTCAGATCGGCTGGGTCGCGAGGGTTATTGTCTCGCGCGTGCGACCGCCTCCTTTGCTAGAATTACTGCTTCGCAGAAGGAGGCGACCGCGCCCAAGGCCCACCGCGCTTTACGCTATTACAAATCTTGTTATGATAAAATGACTGGACCTAACTGCGGTTTATTTTCGTAAATATTTTTGGCATTTACGAAGCAATTAATTAGAATTCAATAATTTTTATAAATAGGTCTAGAAACATTTGCTGATTTCGTGATAACGCCATCTATTGCTGAAAAGCTTAACCTTACCTTTATCACACACTGAGGCTCTACACGAGCTCATAACGTGATCCATTTTACGACCTAAACCGGACTGTTAAAGGGATGGAGCTATATAGGGTGTATAGCTCCATCACTCTTGACATTTTGACATTATCATGGTAAGGCCCCTGGCCACCTACCGAGCGATAGTTATATAAATAGTTTGACAAATTTAATTCGTGTGTTTGCTATTCAAAGCCAGATGGCGTCACTGAGGCATAGGATGACAGTTTTTCTAAGACATTTTTGAAGTGAAACTTCTTTATCGGGGTTGGAAAAAAATTTAGTGTAACATTTTTTCGTTACGCGCCATCTTTTTCTTATCCCTACCACGCGTGATTCGAAGATGGCGTTGAAACGCAAAGGGCAAGTGAAGGAACAAAGGTGTGTTTAAAAAGTTACCGTGGCTGTGGAACGCAAAGGGCAACTGAAGGAACAAAGGTGGGTTTTGAAAGTTACCAAGGCGTTGGAACGCAAAGGGCAAGTGAAGGAACAAAGGTGTGTTTTAAAAGTTACCGTGGCTGTGGAACGCAAAGGGCAGCTGAAGGAACAAAGGTGGGTTTTGAAAGTTACCATGGCGTTGGAACGCAAAGGGCAAGTGAAGGAACAAAGGTGTGTTTTAAAAGTTACCGTGGCTGTGGAACGCAAAGGGCAACTGAAGGAACAAAGGTGGGTTTTGAAAGTTACCATGGCGTTGGAACGCAAAGGGCAAGTGAAGGAACAAAGGTGTGTTTTAAAAGTTACCGTGGCTTTGTAACGCAAAGGGATACTGAAGGAACAAAGGTGGGTTTTAAAAGTTACCGTGGCTTTGGAACGCAAAGGGATACTGAAGGAACAAAGGTGGGTTTTAAAAGTTTTGAAATCAAGGTGGCGATTGCATCGACTTATAGAGCTGTAAACATTGACTATAGTTGGCTAATTATTTTTTGAAAAATAACGTCATAAAGAAGTTTCACTTCTTACGAGTGTACGCTAGTACACGCACACATTTTTTTCTGATACTTAGTCGCTCTATTGTATCTCTTTAGATCTCTTTGTAGACGTTTGAATGCATAACCGCTGGATTTCTGTCTTGTATAGTGAAGGTCAGTATAATCTGCCAAACTGCTTCGAAAGTGCTGATGTAGAAACCAGACTGTCGATAAAAATAATAGTAAGAACGCAAAAATATGTAAAAATTTCTTGTTTACAGTAAAATAAAACAAAACTATCACAAAAAAGAAACTGAGTTTTGAACCACTATCCCCTTACGTGCCGATCTAATCCAGACACGACTGCACTACGGTGTTCGTTGACTTTTGTGTAAAATAGGTGTTCTTATATAAATGTCATCATTGTCTGCTTAACCCTTTTCGATGATAGCGTGATGATTTTCATCTCAGATATTAAATTTGTGGCTAAATGAAAAAAAGAAATATTATTTTCGTTTTTCCACTTAGATTTTATTACATGTTTGATTACTTTTTACAAAAATATGGAGCAAAAATATCTAAGATGTGTTAAAAATATGCTAAAAATCCTATTATTATTGTAATCGAAGTACCATCGCATATTATATACAAAAAAGACGACAAAATACTCACAAAAATTATTACTATAACTGGGGATCGAAGTCACGGCAAATCGTTCAATATTGACATTTTGGAATATTGCTCACCCCCCATAGCAAATAGCGTGATAATTTATAGCCTATGTCCTTTCTCAAGCTCTATTCTATCTTTGTACCAAATTTCATCAAAATTGGTTCAGCGGTATAAGCTTGAAAGCGTAACAGACAGACAGACAGACAGACAGACAGACAGAGTTACTTTCGCATTTATAATATTAGTATGGATATATATCTGTCTCTTTCAAAAAGTGCCTTTTTAGAAACCGGCATAGATGGCAGCCTTGTGCTTCATAGACTGTGACGTTAGAGTCTGATTTTTTATTCTGATTATGAATAGACAAGTATTTTATTGAGCACATATCATTTTAACATCTTAATCTTCTGTATCTTGCAAAGCAAGTTAAACCGTTAGTTCCTGTTATTATTTGTAGATCTTTGATAGTCACTACAGATAATCTGAAACCAGGAAATCTAACCTCGGTCTTATAAAGAACTATCGTTATCCAATTCAGTAATTGCGCTTCTCTAACCTGTAGAGGTTAGAGAAGCTCCCTCTTACCCCCACAACCATTGGGTCTACACCCAATGGTTGGTTAAAGAGGGAGCGTTCCATGTAAAATATTGGTATTTGGTCAAACTAGAAGCCGACTCCAACATACATAGTTTTGGAAAGGCTTGGCAGATAGATTGACCTTTACTCATCTATATATATAAAAGCAAAATACCACTCACTGATTAATCTCAGAAACTATAACACCTACAAACTTAAAATTTGGCAGGTAGGTTCCTTATAGAGTGTAGACATCCACTAAGAACGGATTTTACGAAACTCCACCCCTAAGGGGTTTTTTTTTTTCGGGTGGGGAAGTCATGTAATGACATTTCTCGCTCTTGGGCAGAGCGGGAGATAGTGTCAGACTTTTACTGACTAAAAACCCACTCCTGTTACTTCTTTGAAATTTTTCCAGGGCCCCGGGGATCTCTTTCGCATCACCCATGGCCCCAGTAGGCTTCGACCATGCTGGGCCTCTACGGTTGCTAACATCTCCTTGAGGCGTGCGTGGAACACTATGCGGCATCAACGACTCGGGCTCGGTCCGGACGGTTACAGGGCGGCAAGCTACCTATGGCTCACCGTCCGTACATTTCCCATATGTGTTGAATTTGGAAAGAAACTACAGTAGAGTATCAGAAAAATCTCTATTGTTGAAACTCTTGCATATTTGCCCAAATCCCCGCAATATACAGTGGATTAGAACCAACCAAATTTGCAAATGGAGGGATTTTTAAGTCATAAACGCGGATGGGTTCTAACTACGTACCAGCAAAACACCCGTGCGAGATAGACGCATCCAATTTCAGAGATTTATCTTTGTGTATAACTTAACCGGAATTTGAAAAACACTGGATAAGAAAATCAAATTGTGTAATTTACAACAAAGTACAAGCAGGGTTTTTTTACTGTATGTATGTTTGTCTTCTTCAAACTCAAACACCTGAACAGATTGGGATGGAATTTGACACACAGCTAGACCATGTCCTGAAATAGTACATAGGATGCTTTTTTATTAAAGAATTATGCTCCCTTGGGATAATTTTCTACCACTACGTGGGTGAAACCAGTCTGTTTCTGATTTCTTCACGCTCTAACAGCTGATCGGATTTACATGATATTTGACTTATATATAACAATCAATGTCATTAATTATGTTATATTCTTTCCATTTTTTTGTTTTCATAAAAAAAAGCCTAGTATTTAGATTTTTTTTAGAGCCTGTAGCTATATTTTATTGTAATACTTGAAATTTATGTTAATGCTGTGCACACTTGTAAGTGACAAATTCACTATAGATTTTAAGTTTCATTGTTATATACAAAAATGTACAAGTTAATAAGTCGTTGGTGTGCCATAAATAAATAAATAAAATAAACAAATAATTTATTATTTTTATAATAATCGAAGAAGAAAACGGCTTGTGACCCTAAGTCACATATGAAACATTACTCACGTCATGAACTAGGGTAAGAAGATGATAATGTAAGATGATGAAAATATAGTAGGAACAATAATCTCTGTAATAACACTAAACTAGCACCAATCTTGGGATGTGATGAAGATAAATTTACAAGTCACAAGCGAATTACAGCAACCATGTCCATTCTCAATGCATCCAAGAGTTAGTACTAACAATAAAATCCGTCTAAACTGTAAAATTTACCGTTCCTCCAATCCGCTGTAAAATCTGTGTGCACATACAAAACTTGTATGTAGATATATGTTGCATATACTAAAATTTTATTATGCATATCATATTATCGCCTTTTATTTTATTTGTGGACTTTAAGATAATTTTGCATATTCACAAAGTTGTTTTATGGTTAACAGAAATTTATTTTGTTTGGCTTTGCGTTTCGGATTTATTATTTTATTTGTGTTTCATGATTTTGTGTAAAGATTTAATTTATTACTGCGGTCTGAAACGTAGGTACTAAATTAATTGAAATTTAATGTTTGAGTAATATTTTATGAACGTAAATAGGAGAATCGAATTTTAGAAACAGGTTGCGTTCCAAGAATTCGAAATATGTAATTCTCTTTACAGAATATTGTACTTTTTACTCTTGAAATACTCAGCAAGCGTCTGCAGTATTTTACTGCTGCGATATAACTTGTTAACCATTAAAATTAATTAGAAACCGATTCGGGAGACCTTCAGAGTTGGACAAAGGTCATCCTCAATTACTACTACGGCAACGGGTTTTTGCTACCCAATCCCACCAAATTCCGGTGGCTTAAGCAAAGTCGCCTCTGTGGTTACTTCCATTCCGATACCCAAATAGGCCACAGATGTAACCAAAAACCTAATTAAGCCACCCAAGATTAACTTGTAAATAACTACGTTCAAGTTTCTAATTTGCGTAAAATCAATCACTTCAGTAGGTACCTACATCGATTACAAGTTTGAAAAGCAAATGTATCTAATCCTAAGTACGTACAAGATTCTTGTAATTAAGTCGATAACCGAAGGGCCTATCCAAAACCCTCGAAGGCTTTGCTAATAAAGGCCTTTAACAAGCAAAGTTTTTTCGGGCACTGGCATCCGACCGGATAAGTCAAGTTTTTATGAAATTTTAAGATTAGATTATTAATTCCGCGATGAATAATCAACGTGGATCAATTTTGAAGAAATTGAGTTGCTACGCTTCTTTAAATAGATGAAAAGTATGTTGAGTTAGACCCAGTTTAACTCTTCATTTATTTGAAAAGTTACATTACAAAAACTTGAAAATTCAAATTGTTTGTTACGAGTGGTAAAAGGAATGATCGTGTAAATTATTGTTAGGTCTTTATCTATATCTTCTATATATATATTATATAGATATAATTATATAAAAATGAATAGCTGTTTGTTAGTCTCGCTAAAACTCAAAAAAACGGCCGGACCGATTTGGCTAATTTTGGTCTTGAAATATTCGAGATAATACAAGGAAGGTTTAAACGGTGAGAAAAAATGGAAAATATCACGAAAAAAAAATCCGAATACAACTCCATCTCTAATTAAAATGTCATTATAAAATGAATTATGCTGTTCTGGTAATGGGAAAAGATGGCGTTATCTTTAATATTAGGCGGTGCAAAGTTCGCCGGGTCAGCTAATCTATTAATAAAAGGAGAAACTGACTGACCGACATATCAACGCACAGCCAACACTACTGGGACTAGGAGCGTGAAATTATGCGCGAGGCTCCCTTTTATGACGTAGGCAAGCACTAAGACAGGATTTTTTATATTTCAGCCCCTATGGTTGAAACGGGGGTCTAAAGTTTGAATGGAGAACCCTATTTTCACGCGAGCGAAGCCGCTAGCTGAAGCTAGTCTATAATACTGTAGGGACGGAAGCTCGAATAAAAGACTACGTGTTCTTAAATACTTATGTTTCTATTGTATGAAGCACTTTATAATATAAAATTACGTCTAGACTTTTGTTAACATCTCCAATCAATCATCCATCAAAATATGAACCTATGCTTTTTAAAACCATAAACCTTAAAAAGGATAACACTATCTTACCAGTTTGCATGTTAGCAATATGTGTGTGGCCTCTATGGACGCCACAACACTGCGATATTACAGAAAATAATTACAAAATACAGAGAAACCAAATAATTAACTAATTTCAAAAGAAACTACAACATACCTTTAATTAATGCCTATAAAGTTTATTTGAAATAAAGTTTATTCTAAACCAATGCAAAGATAGTCCACAGTTCAAAGAAACACGTTTTATAATGCAAACTTCAAAATATACACAAAGGCTGTAGACGAAATAATAAAATTTATATTTGATACGTTTTTTTTGCTCGGGAAATCACCATATGACTTCTCCCACTGCGTAGAGGTAGAGGGTATGTCAGACTTTTACTGACTAAAACCCACCTGTGACCTTTGGGTTCCAGGGTCACGGTAACTCTTTCAAGTATACCCACAGATAACAGGGGTATGTTTTCAGTTTTAAATTTATTGACATAAAGAAAAGTACATACAGAAGAAGAGAGATCATTATCATCATCATCATCATTTCAGCCGAAAGACGTCCACTGGTGGACAAGGGTCTCCCCCAAGTGTCGCCACAATGAACGGTCCTGTGCGTCTCGTATCCGTCGGATTTCCGCAACTCTTACCAGATCATCGGTCCACCTTGTAGGAGGCCTTTCAACGCTACGTCTTCCGGAACGTGGTCGCCATTCCAGAACCTTTCGGCCCCAACGGCCATCCGTTCTGCGAGCAATTCGACGTGCTGCGACGAAAGTCTATGACCAGTGCACGTTGCCAGTGATGACATATGGCTCCGAAACGTGGTCGCTTATAATAGGCCTCATCAGAAGGCTTAAAGTCCCCCAAAGATCAATGGAAAGGGCTACGTTCGGAGTTTCCTTGCGTGATCGAATCAGGAATGAGGATATCCTCAAGTGAACCAAGGTTACCGACATAGCACGAAGAGTCGCCAAACTTAATTGATAATGGGCATTGCTCGCAGGAGAAGAGAGATACGGATCTTGAGCGCTGACTTCTACAGTTCTACTTGCGCAGAAGCACGCAGAAGTGAAATATCGGGTCTCTTTAGTGGTATGAAGAGAGATGCGGGGGCGGGGAGTGAAATCCTTGAACAGTGATTGGCTCGCCGATATTGTACGATGCGCAAAACGATCCCTGCTCTTTTGCCGAGCGCTCAAGATTCGTGCCGCTATCTGTACCTAATGTAAATTTAAGAGCAATATAATATTTACATTTTACTTACCTATCAATTCACCGTCATCTACGTTAAGCCATGACTCCCAAATTCCTTTAACCAAACTACAAAAACCAAACATGAAGTTGATCTATTTTAAAATGCTCAAAGATTTCGATCAAAGTAGATTCGATCAAAGTACATTTTAAATGAACTTCTGAGCAAATAGCAAGTGGCAGTGCTCGTGTCACCTTACATAGCTCCGGTCAC
Source organism: Mythimna impura (assembly GCA_905147345.3). Classification (NCBI taxonomy): domain Eukaryota; kingdom Metazoa; phylum Arthropoda; class Insecta; order Lepidoptera; family Noctuidae; genus Mythimna; species Mythimna impura. Next base: position 7,982,434 of record LR990347.1, on the reverse strand, counting down.
CGTCAAGTAAACACGTCTTTATGCATTTAATTAAATTCCAGAGATTCCCTTGAGCTTTCTATCGGTTCATTTAAGTTTATTTTAAAGGTCTTATAAAAGTTAATTTATTACATCAAAGGTTGGTTCTTGTGTAGACATGGGTTGATATCAAATTGCATAGCGTTATCAGCGTCATCATTTTAGCAGAAAGACGTCCACTGCTGGAATATAACGACGTTTATTTGAGCACAGGAACTAAAAATCATAATTCTGCATAATGGTATATGAGTTTTCCGTGCGATTAGAACACATACACTAGTCTAACATCAACTGACTGACTGGCTTGTTGGTCTAGTGGTTAGTGGCCTTGACTGCTATGCCGGAGGTCGTGGGTTCGATTCCTACCCAGGACAAATGTTTGTGTGATGAGCACAATCATTTGTTCTGTGTCTGGGTGTAATTTATCTATAATATGTATGTATTTAGTACTTAAGTATGTTTATCAGTTGTCTAGTACTCATAACACAAGCTCTGCTTAGCTTGGGACTGGACGGCGTTGTGTGATAGTTGTGTGAATAAAAAAAAATAAAAAATAAAAACTATCGGACCAGACACAACACGTCTGGGTGAAGGACCCTTTTCCACGGAGATGTGGGGGACTTAACACCCTGTTCCGCATACTTCTAAAGGACTAAGCGAATATTCTACGTTTCGCATCTAGTGAACGGTTGAAATATGGTTGACTGGCCTGTTGGTCTAGTGGTTAGTGGCCCTGACTGCTATGCCGGAGGTTGTGGGCTCGATTCCCACTCAAGACAAATGTTTGTGTGATGAGCACGATCATTTGTTCTGTGATACGAAAATTTGTCATAATTGGTAAATTCGTAATTGAATAAATCATTTATAACAATTGCTACTTAATTTAACCTTAACCTTACTGCAATTGCTGCTTAATTTAAATTTCGACTAAATCATTTATAAAAAAATACTACGCGCAGTTTTTTTCTATTCTTATCGTCATACGTTCATTCATAATCAATAGCCTGTACAATATTTTCATAAATTGAGTGACATTTTGGGATATAAACAAGAGCTCATAACTTTGATGTATATTAATATAATTTATTGAGACTACTAAAATAATAACAAGACCTTTTCCAATTAGGCCTTTTTAGTATTTGTACTAATTTGTTTTAAAATTAGTGGTGTAGAGCTGTTTGGATATGACTGAACGATTTCTACTCATCATCATCATATCATCATTATTTCAGCCGAAAGACGACCACTGCTGAACATAGGCCTCCCCCAAGTGTCCCCACAATGAACAGTTCTGTGCGTCTTACATCCATCGGACTCCCACAACCGTTACCAAGTCATCGGTCCACCTTTGAGGAGGCCTTCCAACGCTACGTCTTCCGGTACGTGGTCGCCATTCCAGAACCTTTCGGCCCCAAAGGCCGATTTCAACTATGGAATATTTTGTGGCATGTCCATCGTATTTACTTGATACAAATATTAATATGACATCCAACTTTTTTTTTTTGAGGGGGAAATTATCTAGTGACTCTTTTTTCGCTTTAGGGTGAAGCGAAACTAATAGACTTTTACTTGATACAACTCACTCTTGCCGTTCAGTAGGCTATAGCATTCTAGTACCATGGCAACTCTTTTCATTCCAGATGACTTCGTGGGCTATAGGATTATTTGAAAGAATTACCGTATCTCTGCAACGCAAAGGGCAAATGAAGGTTCACAGGCGGTTTTTAGATAGTAAAAGTCTAACACTCCTTTTCGCTCCACCCGAGTGAGTTATTTGTTAACTTCAAATAAAAAAGCTATATTGTTATTGTTAGTTAATGTTTTCATTCAAACAAGTAATAATAAAAGGCTAAATCAAAAACACGTCCTATTTCCGAGCACCAGACGGCCTGAAACGAAATAAAATTAAAATGGCCGTTCATTAATTTCTCTTGAACAATTCATTTCACAAAAACAGGTGAAGGGCATTCCGTTCTCGGAAGTGAGGGTAGTCTTAAATTATTAATTATGTATGCCAGTTTACTTGTGTTGGTCCACACAGTCTGAATATTTGAGGTTTGTTTTAGACATATAAATTATCATGTGTGGTTGCTAATAATTGAATTCAACTTTAACTGAGGTTTTTGAAATTGGTTGTCTCTAATCGGAATAGAGGCGGCGGTATCTATACTGCCACATTATATCGCTAATTCAACAGAAATGCCGTAATTGTCTCAAAACGGTTAAGGAAAAGATCGTGAAGAAACCGGCATGTCCTAGAACCAAAAAATTCGAAGACATGTGACATCCACCAACCCGCACTGGGCCCGCGTGGTTTTTTTTTTTTTTTGGTGGGAAAATCATCTAATGACAAATCGCGCTCTTGGGCGGAGCGGGAGATAGTGTCAGACTTTTACTGACTAAAAACCCACTCCTGTTCCTTCGTTGCCTTCGTCCCAGGGCCCCGGGTTTCGTTTTCACACTACCCACGGCCCCAGTAGGCTTCGACCCTGCTGGGCCCCTACGATCTGCTGACATCTCCATGAGGCGCGCGTGGAACAATACGCGCCGTCGACGACTTGGGCTCGGTCCGGACGGTTACCGGACGGTCGGACGGCGAGCCACCCATCGCTCGCCGTCCACAACCCCGCGCCTGGCCGGAAATCGGGATCGGAATCCCGGCGGCGGTTAGGGCGTGAGGACCGTTGCCTCACGCGATCGGCCGCCTCCTTTGCTAGCATTACCTCTTCGCAGAAGGAGGCGACCGCCTGCCATTCCTCCTCGCTCCGAACCATGGCCTGTACCATGGCCCGGCGCGAGAGATCGCCGCCGCCGATCGCCCCCACGAGAACACGGCGTTGCTCTGCCCAAGCGGGGCACACCTCCACCGTGTGCTCCACCGTGTCCTCCGGGCGGTCCACACAGTGGCGACACCCGGGCGTCGCTTCCGCATGAATCCGGTGCAGGAACTTCCCGAACTTACCGTGTTCGGTGGGGCCCGCGTGGTGGATTACTTTTTTTTTCTTTTTTTTTTTATTAATGATAGGCTCGCGTTTGACCACCATCTCACCTGATGGTAAGCGATGATGTGGTCGACGATGGAGCACGCTTGCCTAGAAGTAGCCTATTCACTCTTGACTTAAAGACCCCTAGGTTGTAGCTATCTGGAAACACAGACTCCGGCAAGGAATTCCACTCCTTGGCTGTACGCATAATAAATGTGTTCTTAAAACGTTTTGTGCGTATGGGTGGGATGTCTACCATGTACCGGTGGCGCAACGCCGTACGTCTAGTGGTCCGATGATGGAACGGACTTGGCGGAATTAGATTGTGCACATTCCTCGAAAATGTAAACGATAGAAAACCGACAGGCTAGCAACACGGCGGCGATGCCCAAGGCTTTGGAGCTTCGACTCGACAAGTGCATCATTGCTAATGATCCTCTTGGCTCGCCTCTCAATCGACTACAGCGCATCAAGCTGGTATTTGGCAGACCCGTCCCAAAGATGAGAGCAGTACTCCATACACGATCGTACTTGCGCTAGATAAAGGTTGAGCAGCTGTTCCGGCGTGAAGTACCATCTCACCTTTGCTAAGATCCCCAATTTTTTGGCAGCCAGTTGAGCCTTTGCCTCGATGTATGAGCCGAAATTGAGAGTAGACGACAGCGTAACCCCAAGAAGCTCAAGGTGGTCGGTTATTGGCACGGTCACACCTCGGAAAGATGGAGCCGGTTGGAATTGACTCCGTTTAGCGCAAAAAAGACGCGCTTGGGTTTTAGTTGCATTGAACTTGACCAGATTGGCATCGCCCCAATCGGAAACCGCCTTCGAGGACGAGTTCAAGCGTTCAACCATAGCCTCTCGAGATGACTGGATCTGTGACCCACTAGCACGTGCGTCAGACACATATCTCTCGGAAACAGTGCTGTCGTCTGCATACCCAAAGATACCGGGTTTAAGTAAGTCATTTATGTGCAGCAAAAACAGTGTTGCCGAGAGTACCGACCCCTGAGGGACCCCGGCATTAATATCCATTTGACCAGACGAGTAGCCATCAACAACCACTCGGATGGATCAATCCCTCAAGAAGTCTGCGATCCAATCACACAGACCAGTGGGTAGGCCGAAGGAAGGAAGCTTAGCAATAAGGCTTTCGTGCCAGACCCTATCGAAAGTCTTCGAGATATCAAGGGAGACGGCAAGCGCTTCCCCATGCTTCTCGATGGCCTCGCTCCAGATGTGAATGGCATACGCTAGAAGGTCCCCAGTGGACCGATTTTGGCGAAAACCGTATTGCCGGTCACTTAGGATGTCGTTAGCTTCTAGGTATGCCAGAAGTTTCTTCTTAAGCACCCGTTCCATACTCTTACAGAGGACGGACGTAACAGAGATGGGTCTGTAGTTTGCCGGGTCAGCTCGACTGCCCTTCTTGGGCACAGGCTGCACGTTAGCTTGCTTCCAAGCAATCGGCACTTTTCCAGTCTCATATGAGATGAGAAATAGGCGTGTCAAGATCGGAGACAATTCAGGCGCACAAGTTTTAGGTACAATTGCTGGTATCCCGTCGGGGCCACTAGCTTTGTTCACGTCGAGGTTACGCAGGACCCTATGAACGTCCTTTTGATGGATACTAACGTCTGACATCCTCGTCGCGCATCCATCAGGAGAAACAGGTGGCCGTGCGTCACCAGAATTCAGACGAGAAGATTCCGCAAAAAGAGAGGCAAACAAGTTTGCTTTCTCCTCAGCGGTGTGAGCCAGCGACCCATCGGGTTTCAGCAGTGGCGGAAGTGACGAACGGCAGAAATTCGATTCAACCGACTTAGCCAGGGACCAAAACGCTTTACTACCTGCGGGAAGCAAGTTTGCTCCCAATTCGGCTTATGTGGTCAAACCGAGACCTTCTTGCAGAACTTGGCAGCCCTGTTAAAGGCCTTCTTCTTTTGAGCCACGTCGCTTGCTTTGCGCGTACGAGCGTCGGCCCAAGCTCGATATGCCGCGTGATTAAGCGCGTCTGCGCGATCACATTCGGCGCCAAACCATGGACGAGCTTGGTCAGACATTGTTACGTCAGAGAATGGGATGAAGTACTCCATCCCCTGTCGCAACACATCCGTCACGGCATCTACGCACGACGAAGCATCATCTGAAGAAAAGCAAGTGGGCTGCCAAGGATAGCATGCGAAGAAAAACCGCAAGCCATCCCAGTCTGCTGACCTGTATCGCCAAACCCGCCGGGTGCCCCTAGGGCTGGGATCGGGCGGGGAGTAGACAGACACAGACTTAACCAGACAGTGGTCGGAACCGCCTAAAGGCGATTACGGCCCTCTCCTAGAGAGGAGGCCTGAGTCCCAGCAGTGGGAACATTTAAAGGCTGATTATGCTTATGCTTACGCCGTAACTGTACCTTAAAACATTTTTCAGAAAAAACATTTTTTTGGAAATAAAGATTTAATTTAAATGTCTTTGTTGGATGAGCGATGTGTAAAAAAATTGTTTTTAGGAAAATATATGAGTTGGGAATTTGAATTTCTAGACTACCTTCTTGATATGCGATGCTAAGCTTAGGTAGGTACCTAAAGCGTATCTCGAGTCTGAGAACAGTCTTCCATGCAATCAACTAAATGCTCGGCTTAATTTAATTTCGTTAATTTAACCTAGACCTATAAAAAATACATTACATCACTTTGATACTCACCAACTTACAATAAAATAACTTAACAAGTCTCAAAAATCTAATTAAAACATATTTCGTTGAGAACCAGGCTCAATATCAACCAACGTGCAGTGTATAAAAACTCGTTGAGTTTTCAATTATACTCTGAAGTACAATGAAGACGTTCTCGCCTGTCCTGGATGATGGAGGTCGATGTGAAAACGCTGCCATAGAATAAGAAATTGATATAGATGCGAAACTTTAATAGCAGAGAGCTAAGAATTTAAATTAAGAGCGACCAACCCAAGATATATTTCCATACAACCGCACTTATGTGATTATGACGTTATTACATGACATTCTCCAGATATATTGGTAACATATATATCTGAAGGCAATAGCCAATCGCCAAATCAAGACATAAATTAGTGTAAAACTCTTAAAAATAAAGAAAAGACCTCTGAAAATCTGTTATTTTGCGTGAAATTTGGCGCTTCATAATATTCTTAGAAAAAAAAAGAAAAGAAAATATAACTATACAAACTTTGCACATTCAATCCAGATTCTGAATGACGAAGTTTTTTCAAAAATCCTTTGAGATTAAAAAAAAAAACGTATTTCCTGGAACAAGTTTTGTGCAATATTCAAGTGAGTGATGAAATTACTGAATGCAAACATAGCGTACAGGCGTTATTTTTTTTTTCTCGTTGCCTCTTTATCAAACATTGCGTTGGATTGTGTTGAATGAAACAACAAGGTTTTAAACCATGCTGACGTTGATGACAGACGAGTTCGGAAGGGCCCTCTTAATAAGAAATAACGATTGTCTATCAGTCCCAAATTGTAAAGGATTTATCACGTGATATTTTGAACACTTAAACTGCGTTTTCTCACGGGTCAAATCACGTCTAAATAGGCGGACAGATTGTGGGATCAGTTGTATCCGATAAAGTCTACAGTGGTCTGCTGTCAGCCGTCGGACCCGTTGGGAGCCGGTAAAACAAAAATGCAGCGCACTGCGACACGGTGGTGTGGCGAGTAATGCCTGTTGCGGCCAGTAGGAACGCATCTGTATGTCATTCGTTTCTCACTTCTTGTTCGCGAATGTAGTTTACGCACACGCACATGATTGAGTGGCCAAACGAAATATTATACGAGTTTTTAAATCTCTACGAGAATGTTTTGGCACTTTGGGATTCACTTCTACTTTTTTTATTTCTTTATCTATAAATAAAACCGCAGCGGTTGCACATGCAGCTGCACACTCCGTATTGCTAAGTAGTAATAGCAGACCAAAGGCCACACGAGGCGTACACACATCATGGGAATGCTCGGCACGAGACACCAGGCGACATATAGCCACAATGTCTATCGCGGCCTGTCAGTCAACTTGCTATGGGACCGCAGTTTCATGTAATCAATCAAGCCTCATGTCGTATGAAGGATTAGAGCGCACAATGCCATATTCGCAAAATGACATATTGACGTAAAATGCCACATTCGCAAAATGACATTTCGCAATATGCCACACTAGCAAAATGACACATTCGCATAATGTCTTTTCTCAAAATGCCACATTATCAAAATGCCACATTAGCAAAATGCCACATTAGCAAAATGCTAACTGGTGGTAGGTTTCGACCGATGGCTTGTGACCACCCACTGGGCAAAGACGTACCGCCAAGCAACCTAGCCGTGTTCCGGTACGATGCCCAGTGTAGCCAATTTAGAGGAGTTGGGTCGAAGTGGCGGTTCTAATGTATGCAGACCAGCCGGACCCGCGCTGGTATTGACATATCGGGAGACTAGTCGCGGAGGGTAGCGGGATCCGAGGCACGGTGCACCGCTGGCCGACCGCAGTTAGTTGGGGGCCCAAGTAATGTGCTAGCCACACATGAAAGGCTGCCCCGCCAACTGACGAAAAATCCCGGAATGCACCATCGTGCTGGTTGGCGACCAGATGAGAGGGCCCGATGGTCATTTCCGGGGGGGCTCGGGCGTCCCCGCAGTCTCCAGACTAGTGCCCCAATGATGCTGTCCTGCCAGTGCGTGACGAAGGTTAGCAGCATGGGACTCCATTTCACTTCCTTCTCCTCTCCTACCTCACTCTCAATATGCCAAGGTTGGAAAAGAGAAAAGTTAAACAGGGTTCCGTAGCCAAATGGCAAAAAACGGAACCCTTATGGATTCGTCATGTCTGTCTGTTTGTCCGTCCGTATGTCACAGCCACTTTTTTCCGAAACTATAAGAACTATACTGTTGAAACATGGTAAGTAGATGTATTCTGTAAACCGCATTAAGATTTTCATACAAAAATAGAAAAAAAAAAAATAAGTGTGGCACTCGGGGACTGCCGCGGTAAAGCTATTGCATAGCATTTTGTATCAACTCTTAAATGTGTCCGCCATTTTGTTGCAAATTTTTGTCTGTGGCGCTACCGGAATTTGACCTTGGCGACCTCGCGCGATGTCGGCGCGTGAATTTAAAATGACGATAGCTCTAAGTTTTGTATGGGAGCTGTATATAAAACATACGTCGCGTCTTGAATTGAATTAATTGCGTCAAATTGCGTCTTTTTGAGCGTGGTGACCGATAAGAAAACAATTTTTTTTCTTTCTTGTTTACTTCATAAATTGCTACAAGTATGTTCAGTTGTTATCATAGAACATTACTATAATCTATTATAATACAAAAAGACTATTTTGTTTGACCGAGATTTGAACTCGAGGCACGATGATAACATAGGTAGAACGCTGTACCAATGCGCCACACAGGTCGTTAACGACTTTTCTAAAATAGGTGTTTGGTCTCTGTCGGCCTCCAAGCCACACCTCCGTGCCCGTCGGAGTGGGGAGCGTGAGGTATATTTTTCGTTACGGAATTTCTGGATTCGGTCCCCGCGCTCAAGGCCCGCGATAGAAGCTATGCAATAGCTTAACAATAAATTTTGGGGGTTCCCCATACTTAGAACTGAAACTCAAAAATTTTTTTTCATCAAACCTATTCATAGATACCCCACACGTATGGGACGTGTGGGGTATCTATGGATAGGTCTTCAAAAATGATATTGAGGTTTCTAATATCATTTTTTTTCTAATCTAAATAGTTTGCGCGAGAGACACTTCCAAAGTGGTAAAATGTCCCCCCCCCCCCCTGTAACTTCTAAAATGATAAAACTACAAAATATATATGGTATACATTACTATGCAAACTTTCACCGAAAATTGGTTTGAACGAGATCTAGTAAGTAGTTTTTTTGTAATACGTCATAAATCGTAAACCGCAATTTACCTTTCAAGTTTGTACGGAGCCCTCAGTGCGCAAGTCCGACTCGCACTTGCCCAGTTTTTAGATATGTAACTTGTGTGTCAGTTTATTCAACTGACACACCTTCGCACATTTTTAATATTTTTTTTAAACTAATTAAAGTATTCAATGATATATAATACAAACAATTAATCAATAATTCAATCAATGTACCTACAATAAATTCAATCAGTGTACCTACTATATAATTCAATCAATGTATCTTACAATGCTATACTTGTAATCTAGCAGTTATTAAGTTTTAGCCAGATGGCTTTTCATAAAAACATACTAACGTCCAAATTTAAAAAAATACTGAGTTCGAAGTGACATTTTGGCATTATGCGAAAGTGGCATTTTGCGAAAATGGCATTTTGCGAAGATGGCATTTTGCTAATGTGACGTTTTGCGATATGGCGTTTTGAGAATGTGACATTTTGAGAATATGACATTTTGCGAAAATACAATGTGTCATTTTGCGAATGTGGCATTGTGCGCCTAATCGCCTCAAAATACATTACCTAACAGGCGATGACGGACGGATTCATGAGTCACTCATTTCTCACTTTATCGATTCTCGTCGTCGATCCAATCCAATCCAATCCAATCCAATCCAATCCACCAATCAATCAATCAATCTATCAATCTATCAATCTATCAATCTATCAATCTATCAATCTATCAATCTATCAATCTATCAATCTATAAATCTATCAATCTATCAATCTATCAATCTATCAATCTATCAATCTATCAATCTATCAATCTATCAATCTATCAATCTATCAATCTATCAATCTATCAATCTATCAATCTATCAATCTATCAATCTATCAATCTATCAATCTATCAATCTATCAATCTATCAATCTATCAATCTATCAATCTATCAATCTATCAATCTATCAATCTATCAATCTATCAATCTATCAATCTATCAATCTATCAATCTATCAATCTATCAATCTATCAATCTATCAATCTATCAATCTATCAATCTATCAATCTATCAATCTATCAATCTATCAATCTATCAATCTATCAATCTATCAATCAATCTATCAATCTATCAATCAATCTGTCAATCTATCAGTCAATCTAATCAGTCAATCTTGACTGATAGATTCCCAACCCTCTTCAGGAGGGATGAAACGCATGTTCATCCATCATAATAAAAAGAGTTATGATGGATGGAGAGAGAGACCAAAGAAAAGATGGATGGATTGTGTGAAGAATGATATGAAAGAAAAAGAAGTTAGTGATAGCATGACGAGTGACAGGGCAGAATGGAAGAAAAAAACGTGTTGCGCCGACCCCAAATAACACGGGACAAGGGCAGAAAGATGATGGACGTTAGTATGTTTTTATGGAAAGCCATCTAGCTAAAACTTAATAACTGCTATCTAGCAGTTATTAAGCTGTACTTATAAAAAACTTAGCTGTACTTGTTGTTGTATGTTAAAATAAATGAAAATGTGTAAATGTGATTAAATACTGGAAAGATTAAATTGGTATTATTTTTAATCATAATTTTAATAAAAAACCCACTGCAAGAAGTAAATAAGTCATTTTAACAATTTTTATTGTCATTTACGTAAATCGTACATTATGTGATAATTATGATTTTTTTAGAATGTGTCATTTTGAGAATTTGTCATTTTGAGAATGTGTCATTTTGATAATGTGGCATTTTGCTAATGTGGTATTTTGAGAAAAGACATTTTGCGAATGTGTCATTTTGTTAATGTGGCATTTTGCTAGTGTGGCATTTTGCGAAATGTCATTTTGCGAATGTGGCATTTTGCGTCAATATGTCATTTTGCGAATGTGGCATTGTGCGCCTAATCCAAGAGGACATCTCTATATTCTATTAGAAATAAAATTAGTCATTTAAACAAAAGGTTTGTTAATTTTTTACTGTCCGTTCAACCGATTGGGACTTCTCTCGCGCCGGGCCTTGGTACAAGCCATGGTCCGGAGCGAGGAGGAGTGGCAGGCGGTTGCCTCGTTCTGCGAAGCAGTAATGCTAGCAAAGGAGGCGGCCGATCGCGGAGCAACGGTCCCCACGCCCCAACCGCCGCCGGGATTCCGATCCCGATTTCCGGCCACCGTAGGCACGGGCTTGCGGACGGCGAGCAATGGGTGGATCTTCAACGCCCTTGGTTTTTTCGTTTTTTTTGTTCGCGTTTTCCCAAACACCGAACGTATTGACGCGTGGTTTACATCCATGTAGCCGCAACACAAACCAAACACATAAACCAAGGTCACCTTGGTTGGAACGCTAGTTTGCAATCCTCTGGTCACTCCTTAAGACCACGGTTTCCCTTCCATAAATTCCCCGTGGCTCTAACGGACATTGAAATGTATTCAGAGTGGTCATGGCGCTTCTATACCTTAATTTTTATTCTATGACGCTGTTTGACTAAGAATATAATGGGGATCAAGGGCTTAGGAACGTTTCGGTGATTTTTTATTTGACAGCCCTTTTGGGTTAAGATTCGTTTAATTCTAGAATGAGATAGCGGATAGCCCACTTGATGCGATTGATTGGTCTTTGAAGTGACTCTTTTAGTGGTGTAATTATAGTGCCAGGGATGAATTTTTTTAGCTCCGTTTTTCATAGGACTGTGGTTTCTTGCTTCTGCATAAACAGCCTTATAATGTTCCCACTGCTGGTAATCAGGCCTCTCTAGGAGATGGAATGGGCCATAATCAACCACGCGGGCCCAGTGCGGATTGAATCTTGTTTCTGAAAACAATAATATTTATGTACTTGCCTGGTGTAACGATACTTAGCATAGTCGGCCTTATAATTTTCCCACTGTTGGGACTCAGGCCTCCTCTCTAGGAGAGGGAATGGGCCGTAATCCACCACGCGGGCCCAGTGCGGGTTGGTGGATGTCACATGTCTTCGAATTTTTGGTTCTAGGACATGCCGGTTTCCTCACGATGTTTTCCTTCACCGTTTTGAGAGCAGTGGTGATGAAATAAATTACACAAAGTAACGCGCCTGACTGGGTTTGAACCCACGACCTACAACTCGTAAGTCGGGACCGTTACCACTCGGCCACCACTGCTCGATAATTACCAGATGAGATTACAATGAGTTATTATTTTACACTAATGTTATAAAGGGGTAAAGTTTGTTTCTTGTTTTTTTTTTTTTATTTGTAGGCTACAACCCGGGAATCTTTAAGTCAAGAGTGAATAGGTTACTTCTAGGTAAGCGCGCTCCATCCTCGACCGCATCGTCACTTTCCATCAGGTGAGGTAGCAGTCAAGCTCGAACCTATCAAGAATAAAAAAAAAAAACAGAAAAAAAAATCTCTGAAAGTACTGCAGGCCTAGCCAAGTTACGACCGTTTCGTTTCGATTCTCTTTTTTTTGATCGCCTTGAGTTGGCCACGCCTCCGTTTCCTTTGTTCTTAAGTCATCTCAACGCTCAGTCACGTGGTCAGAAAAAAAGAATCGGAGGCGTGGCCGATTCGAGGCGATCGACGAAAGAGAATCAAAACGAAACGGTTGTACCTTGGCTAGGGGGGCTGGTCTAATTGCAAAAATTTTTTCACCGATAGAAAGTTGCTTTATTTCTGAGTGACATAGGCTATATTTTATGTACGCGGGCGAAGCTGCGGGCAAAAGCTAGTATCTTATATCTGACTAGTTTCTACCAGCGGCTTTGTTCGCGTGAGGTAAGGTTTTGCCGTAAAAACTTTTGACCATCATTTCATCCTGATCCATCCATCTAGGTTGAATTTTGAAAAATCCTCTCTTAGTGCTCGCCTACGTCATCAAAGAAAACATATTGCAAAATTTCACATTCCTAGTCCCAGTAGTTTCGGCTTTGCATTGATATTTCTGTCAGTCAGTGTCTCCTTCTATATGTATAGAGTTGTAACTAACCCAACTTTGTTTTATATAAATATAGATGAAAGAAAAAAATGGGGGATGGGGGTATTTTTCCAATGACATCCCCCGCTCTTGGGCGGGGCGGGAGAGCATGTCAGTCTTTAACTGACTAAAAACCCACTCCTGTTCCTTCGTTGCCTTTCATATCAGGGCCAAGTCTTCCTTTCAGAAGGCTTCCCAGTAGGCTTCGACCCTCCTGGGCCCTTATGGTTTGCTGACATCTTGAGGCGCGCGTGGAACAGTACGCGCCGTCGACGACTTGAGCACGATCCGGACGGTTACCGGACGGTCGGACGGTGAGCTACCCATTACTCCCATCTGCAAGCCCGCGACTACGGTGGCCGGAAATCGGGATCGGGATCCCGGCGGCTGGGGCGTGAACGCCGCTCCCTCGCGCGTGCACATGCGGCCTTGCGGCCCCTTGGTGGGGGTAGGAAGATAAAAAATAGTTTACGTACTATTCTCAGACCTATTGAAAAACGAAATTTCATAAGAATCGGTCAAGCCGTTTCGGAGGAGTTTGGTAACAAACATGTCACGAGAATTTTACATATTAGATAGATAACCTATTCCAACGACGAAATAAGTCAGCCAGTACATTACGTCTGAAACAAGTAAAAACATTCAGTTCATTAATTCATATCAGGAAAATGACATTTATAAAAAACAATAAAAACTAATCTCCATTTTATTTTCTTCCTTTCCAGCGTATTTGAAGAACGGAAGTTATGATGGATTTTCACTCTTATTACAGGGACATAAAGTTCATAATTATTTGTCGGAAGTGTAAAAATATTGAGTTTAGAACTGGAAGCAACAAAGTACAGTCACGGACAACTCACACATTTATTGTATATGCGTTGAATTGTGAATTGGTGAATACGGAGCAAATTGGCGTAAAAATAGGATAGCATACCGTGAATATATCAAATATCCTCTATTCAGGATCTGGTGAAACGGACCAGGAGTATTTCGTTGTTCAAAATGTTGGTTAGTTTTTAAAGTTTTGATATTTTCAGTCGTTGAAATGAACGACGGGGACATTTTGTAACATAATATAAGGTAACGCCCCCTTTTTGGATCGGATTTTTTAATATTTTTTTTTTAATTTATATAAACTAGTGCTTGACTGCGATCCCACCATGGTAAGCAGTGATGCAACCGTTGATGGTGAGGCGCACTAGTTTATTAAGAGCCTATTCACTCTAGCCTTGAAGACACCCAAGTTATTATCGGATGGAAAGACCTCAGCAGGCAAATCACAAAAAAACTTCCCGCTCTGGGTATTACTGACTAAAACTGCCTTTTGCATTCCACGGCTGCGGTGGGTCTTTCAAACAATTCCAACAAAGGGCAATACCCATCATTTGATCAATTTAACAAAATTAATTACTTCATTTATGTTTTCAGGATATAGGATATATAGATAGTATTTTTTTAATAATTAAGATTTTAAAACAAAGCGTATTTTAGTGGTAACAAACAGAACTTTATGACCTGTATTAATAAACGTTGCTCAACTACGTCTTCAAGTGCGATATCATTTGATACCCGATTATTACGATGTTAGAAGCATTGCTAATTAATAAACGCATGAGTACAGAATATCAGTTACCAAGATCAGCTCCTCAATGCGCTGTACTGAAGCTGTGCTTACGTAAACGATTACGTCACATTGACCGAAGTTTGAATAAATCTGAATCGTTTTTAGAAATATTTACTTGGCAATTCAAAAGGAATTGAGGCATACCTTATATATAAATGTTTGATAAACGGTATTGCAAAGGCCATAAAATACCATCATATTACTCTATTTTATCGTAATAATTAATTTGACTCAAAATATTTACAAACTCCATGTTTCGCGCTACGCTAATCACGACCTCAAGTCCCGGTCGGTCTACACTAAGGATCTGGCATCTTGACTACACAGATTGTTGTAAACTTAAATGTCGAGTTTCGTTTATTAATCAGTCAACACTCGGCTGATGACGTAAACCTAAGTCGAAACTTGAGCTCAAGCTTGAGCTTGAGCTTGTGAATCTCGTTTATTAATACGATCAGGACCTCAAGCTTGTTATCAAGTACGAGATCTTGGGCTGAGGAACGTTTACTAATACGGGCCTAAACTAGTTTCAATCATATAGATAAATTCAATGTTGTACTAATTCACTCGTACATATGAATATAATCTTGTTATTAAGTATACCTACAATATAATCGTAAATATTTTATATAATTTTTTTTTTTAAAGAGTATCCATGGAGTTTCTTGCCGGTTCTTTTCCATAGGAAACGACCAATTTGGAACCGTGCACTAGCTTTTGATGTTTTATAACTGCCCATGTAGGCCTATGTGAAATAAAAACATTTTTTTATTTTTTATTGTATCTAGTTTGTACTGTCCCAATACTGGGCAAAAACCTCATTTGATTCCTCTTATATTCCCTGCTCCGAACTACTTTTTTGCGGCGGGAGATTATTAAATATCCAATGGCTTCTTCTATTTTGGGGGGGAGCAAGAAGGCATTTCAGACATTCACTGACTAAAACTCACCTATATCTCTTAACTGCCATTAGCGTTCTTTTTTTTCAGTGGGAAAATCATCCAATGACATCCCCTGCTCTTGGACGGGGCGGGAAGTTCTGACTTTTACTGATTAAAAACCCATTCCTGCTCCTTCGTTGACAAAGTAACTATTTTAAGGATTCAATAGTCATAAAAGGATCAAGCGATGGGCCCATAAAACATATATCATCTTGTTCTGCAGACCCAAATTCACTTAATACGTCCCTAAACTTTTATTCAAGAGAAAATATATTAGAAGATCAGTACAAGACTGTAGTTACATATTGACTTTTTTCTACCACTTCAGCATCACTAAAGTAACAATTTATCTAAAAAGTTCCGCTCCTTGACATGCCTATGAGAATATATTGAAAGTTTGTCCAAAGTGCGAATAACCATAACAATTTATTTTTACTTAGAACAAGACGGGCTAAGGGCTGAAAGTTTCTGGAGTAGGTACTCTAAGGCTTGAGTAAGATATGCATTAGTAAGAGGATCAGTACCGGATGAACTGCGTGGGTAGCTTTTTAGCCGACTGGAGAGTACCCTATAAGAGTGTAATGTTTTTATATCAGTTCTTGGTGTACTGCTGAATAGTGAGTGTGACATCTTAAAAATTTTAGAATGTGGTGCGATAGATTTGTTTTTTCTTAACTGCATCACGACGAGGCTTTTTCTGCTGATTTGATGTGTCTAGTAGTTGTGTATGCAATAGGTATCATGTGAAATATATATCAGTAAACAAACACAATGCATTTATATTAATAATAATATTCCACAACTTTCACACAACGCCGTCTAGTCCCAAGCTAAGCAGAGCTTGTGTTATTAGTACTAGACAATTGATAAACATATTTATATATTTCTAAATACATACTACACCCAGACACAGAACAAATGATCGTGCTCATCACACAAACATTTCTCCTGGGTGGGAATGGAATCCACGACCTCCGACATAGAAGCCACTAACCGCTAGACGAACCGGCAACAAATATTATAAACAAATATTACTTGATTCCGCACATCATCTTCTTCAGTAAAAGTCTTACACGCCCTCCTGATCCACTAAAGAATGAGTCATTGGATGAATCCACCTGATAAAAACAAATTGTATGAATCCAAAGACTTTGGATGAAAAAAAACATTATATCCTTATTTTTCGTAAGTTTGTTAGGGTCAACTAATAGTCTAACTAAAGCGAGCTGAATAAAATATTCGTTATTTATGCAATATTGTACAA
This sequence comes from Mythimna impura, assembly GCA_905147345.3. Taxonomy (NCBI): domain Eukaryota; kingdom Metazoa; phylum Arthropoda; class Insecta; order Lepidoptera; family Noctuidae; genus Mythimna; species Mythimna impura. The sequence goes on along the minus strand of LR990347.1, from coordinate 7,965,753 downwards.
GCTTCCGACAGCGTCTTTACCCATGTGAAAATAGAAAAATATCCCAAAGTAACACTCCCGGGGCAAAAAGTGTTTTGTATACTTAGGTACGGGCTTGCGGACGACAAGCAATGGGTAGCTCGCCGTCCGCTAATCCGATAAGAACCGAGCCCGAGTCGTTATCTTCAGGTAGTGTTCCACACGCGCCTCAAGGAGATGTCAGCAAACCATAGAGGCCCAGAAGGACCGATGCCCGTTGGCTCACAAAGGGCAACTAAATGAATATAGATAGGTTTTAGTCAGCAAGAGTCTGACACGCCGGCTCGCTCCACCCTAGCGTGGAAGAAATCATTAGATAATTACATAGTCTCACACGCACACTCTTCAAAGTATCATCTTAAATATTGATGCGATTAGTAAGTCGCAATTTAAACTATATATCCTATTTAGGAAGTTCTCCCATCACCATATCTTCAAATTATTCAAAACTTGTGAAGTATTGAAGACACATCAGCGTAGTCTACAAACAACTCGCCAATGCTCCAAAAGCTATTCAATAACCCAGCCGCAACTTAAGCTAGTCACGATCAGAAGTGACCGCTACTATCCACCGTCCAGCCCTTCGGCCCGTCCATTAAATTAATGATTATGTACAAGGCTGAGCCTCCGAACTGTTGTCGTTATTTGCACGTGCGCGAAGACGACGAGCATGTGTACGGAATGGAGCGGACAGCGATTTGGATGTTAAGTAGGAGAATACATGTGTTTTCGGTGAGGTAGTGTTTTGTTTTTAGTTTTTGGAATGGTTCTTTATTCAAAAATCGGTTTGAAAGGGTTCGACAAAATTACAGAAAGAGAATTTATGTTTTCGGTGAGGTATTGTTTTGTTTTTAGAATGGTTCTTTATTCAAAAATTGGTTTCAAGAGGCAAGACAAAACGACAGAAAGTGCATATGTTCTCGGTGAGGTAGTGTTATGTTTTAGAATAGTTCTTTATTTGAAAATTGGTTTCTAAAGACAAGACAAAATGACAGAAAGGACATACTATATGTTTTCGTGGTAGCGTTTTGTTAACCAAATCCAAACAGGTAGTGTTTTGTTTTTACTTTTTGGAAATGGTGCTTTATTCAAAAATCTGTTTCAAGGGGCAAGACAAAATGCCAGAACGGGCATGTGTTTTCGGTGAGGTAGTGTTTTGGTAGGTAGGTCGCTGCATTATTATACTACACTACACTATTTATGGTGTACAATAAAGAACGTATTTATCTATCTATCACCATTGAACACTATGTGAAATCATTAAAATAAGTATGATTTAAATAAAATGCAGCTGAAAATTTTCAGCATTGTTTTACCGATATGGCATCTGCTGTTGTATTGACTATCCTATGTCCTAGCGAAGCTTACCGAGAAAGCAAACTCAATATGAATATTTGTTGCCAAATACTACAAAAATATTAAAATGTGTTACATCCGCATTCCAATGTAAAATACTTTATGAAAAATCAAAACTTGCTAAAAGCACAAACTGTGCAAAGGCAAAAAAGGAATAAAAAAATATCTCACTTTTGACTACTAACACTTAGACTTTGTCTGAAACAAAAATTAAATAATTATTAGACTTTCTGATATATTTTTTTAAATTGATATATACCAGTGCTTGACTGCGATCCCATCTAATGGTAACCAGTGATGCAATCATTGATGGTGAGGCGCACTACTTAATTAAGAGCCTATTCACTCTAGCCTTGAAGACACCTAAATTATAGTTGGACGGGAAGACCGCAGCAGGTAAATTGTGATCATGGTTATTGGTGATAGAAGAATAATTTACCTAATGACTAAAGTTCGGTGCTTTTTTATGATTTGAAGGAGCTGGCATATTCTGATCGGAGGCGTTGGAAGCCTTCCCATAAAGTGGACCAATGCGATGGCTGGTGAGGATCGCGGAAATCTGAGGCGCACAAAACCAGTCGTTGTAGTGTGTCAGACTTTCACTGACTAAAACTCACATGTATTCTTTTAGCTGCCCTTTGCTTTCCAGGGCCACGGTAACTCCTCCAAACATTCCCGCATCTCTAGCAGGCTTCAGCCCTACTGGACTCTTTCAGTTTTACTGACATCTCTTTGAAGTATGCGTGGAACACAAAATGCCATCGACTCCGGCTTAGTCCTTACAGTTCAGTTGCACAGTGAGCTACCCATTGTCCACCGTCCGAAACCCTGCGCGTACAATGGCCGGGAATCGCTCTACCACTCCCAACACCCTAGGTATCTCTAGCGGCGGCAGTTAGTGTGTGCAGATGTCTTCTTGTTGCAGCCACCTCTTTTGCTAGCATTATTGTTTCGCAGAAAGAACCTAATATAACTAACTATGTTGGTTAGTTATATTAGGTTCTTTCGTTCGTTATTCCACATTTTAAAAATGAGAGCGGTCCAAAAAGATACACAATTAAATTCGGGTGGTAAATCACGGTGAGTAATGAGTCGTCAATGTATCAATTCCCCTGTGTACTGTTCAATTTATTTATTTTTATTGACTTTTAAACCTACTGAAATACAGAACAGTATATTGTTACGAAAATAATTATAACAGACACGACCCGAAAAGACTGAAAATAAAATTACATACATGAATACAAATCAGAAGAACTTATAGGTAATGTGTCAACAGCCGAACGGGGCAATTTTCAAGGTTTGTCGAGGTCGTTCTGGGGATAGGTGACCATCCATTACATAAGCGTGCTTTCTGCAGCAATGAAGAGACTTGCTCCGTGCCACGGAAATCGCACTAAGCTCTTGGGCCCGGCTGTTATTTGTAGATCTTTGACTACTTTAATTGGAGTAGAAACCGAACTACCAATGGGTAGGCCATTGCTCACCAATCAGGCGTCAAGCAACCATCCGGACCAAGCCAGAGTCATCGACGGCACGTAGTATTCTACACGTACCTCAAGGAGATATCGACAAAATCGTAGGGACCCGCAGGGTCGAAGCCTACTGGGGCCATGGGTTGTACGAAAGAGAACCCCGGGTCCTGAAACGAAGGAACATAGGAGTGGGTTTTAGGCAGTAAAAGTCTGACACGCCCTCTCACTCCACCCCAGAGTCATAGGATGATTTCCCAGCTGAAAAAAAACTACATATTATATTTAAGGACATATTATGACTATCATAAACTACCGACAGATAGTTATATCAAAACTTAAACCTGTCTACACTAAAACCACAGCCTAGAAATATGGACGTAATCCGCAGTTGATCAACGGGGCGGATACGTGACGTCACGAGCTCGCGACGTAACGGCCCCTTCCGTTCATGTGACTGTTTGACGTGGAGTGCGGAGAACATGATGTATATGTAAGCGCATATATTCAGCCAGTGACTCGTTCAATAAAATGTATTATTAACAGTGTTTGTTTTTTATAAAAATTGTATTCTTGGGGGTTCCAGAATGGTCTTTTGAGAGGTAACGGGGCCCCTTATACGTGCTGATAGTGATCTCCGAGGTTATTTTTACCCGACTACGGAGGGTTATGATTTTGACACTATGTATGTATGTGAGTATGTTCATCTGTTCCCTCATAGCTCCTAATCTACTTATTGGAACTCGACGTATGAGGTGTCGTTAGAACCGTCTTAATTGTCCGCTGAACATAGGCTACGTGACGTGTCACAAAAATCGATATGGCGCCCTCTAGCGGACAAAAAGTAATGCGTTAAAAATAATAATGGAGATAAATACGCCGTGTTTGGTATCATTTGAAAGGGCTTCACTTGTACATTTCCAAAATATTGCTCAAATTTAAAGTGACGCCTTCTAGCGGACAAAAAGTCATGTTTAAAAAAAATGATAAATACACCGTGTTTCATATCATTTGAAGGGGCTTCACTGATACTTATAAAATATTTTATCAAAATTCAATGTGGCGCCCTCTAGTTGACAAAAAGTATTGTGTTAAAAAAAATAAGATAAATACGACGTCGTGTTGGTATCATTTGAAAGGACTTCACTTGTTCATACCAAAATAAATAGTATAGAAGCACAGTGATTTAAAACCAAAATCTTTCAAATAAAAAATTAAAAAACTAAAACCCGACTACGACAAAAAAAAAGACGCTGAAAAAGTATGAAACAAGATTTTCAAGATGCTGAAATAAACAAAGAAACTGGAAAAACAAGAATAGAACAAAAAGAAAAGCCGTAGTCACACGTTATAGGTAGGTAATAATCGAAACACTTTAATAGCGTGTGACTACGGCTTTTCGGCTTACGTTATAGGTAGGTAATAATCGAAACACTTTAACAGCGTGTGACTACGGCTTTTCTTTTTGTTCTATTCTTGTTTTTCCAGTTACTTTGTTTATTTCAGCATCTTGAAAATCTTGTTTCATACTTTTTCAGCGTCTTTTTTTTGTCGTAGTCGGGTTTTAGTTTTTTACTTTTTTTATAGTAAGGTAAAAATCCCACACTGATTTGTCTTCAAAGTCCTGAATTATCCTCAAAGTCCAGGCGCCTTTTGAAGGTTTCCCCTCGAAAAGAAAAAAAAGAAAAAAGGTCTTCTGACTTATTTTAGGTCTTTTCTGTATTTAAAAGGAGAAACTGACTGACTGACATATCAACGCACAATCGAAACTACCGGGACTTTAATGATGTGGGTGAGCACTAAAAAGGGGTTTTTAGATATTCAAAAAAAAGGGGGAATTTCGTTTGTGTGCAAAATATCATTCCGTGTGCCAAATATAAATATTTAAAAGTTAGCAGAAATAGTAACTTAACGAAATAATAAAGGGATGACCAGACAGTTGCAAACTAGCGTTCCAACCAAGGTCACTGTGGTTTATGTGTTTGGTTTGTGTTGCGACTACATGGATGTAAACCATGCGCCAACAACACGTTCCGTGGTTGGGAAAACGCGCCTTCCAACCAAGGACGTTAAAAGTCACGGTTTACAATTACTACTATCTACACGGATTGAAACTAGCAAAGTCACCTTGGTTGGGACGTTGGTTTGCAACCATCTGGTCACCCCTTAAATGTTGTCGTTATTTGTTGTCAAAACTACCCCCAATAGAACAATTTAGGGGTTTTTGGATATTTTATGGAGGATTTTTATTTCTTGTTTTAATAAACTTGAAACTTGGTACAAATTCTAATCAATATGAATAATAACACCCGTATTTATAAACAAGTAACAGTAACTACTTTAGTAACGATTTGTATTCTATATTTTAGGTACTACAATAATTTTGGTGTCTTCAAGGCTAGATTGAATAGGCTCTTAATAAACTAGTGCGCCTCACCATCAATGATTGCATCACTGCTTATCATCAGGTGGGATCGCAGTCAAGCACTGGTTTATATCAATTTAAAAAAAGGGAATAACATAGTTAAGAAATTGCTTGAAGTTAGAACTGCCAACAAACAACAACAACCACCTAGCGTCGAGTGTTACTTGAGCATTTTCTCAAGAAAATTTAGAAGGTGACAGCCAGAGGACTTAAAAAAAACCGAAATTAATTAGAAAGAAAAGTTTAATTACTTTAAAATTACAACATTAATTTATAATAAATCTTAGCTCTACACTTGGACGATGCTAGTACCAAAGTGCGAATTAATTATCATAAAATACAATATTCTAAAGGATAGCGAAGTGCGGATGCAGCATCAGCAGATTGGAAGTAGGTGATCGGCCTCGACACGAGGAGTGGGATCAGCAGTCTTGGTGTTGCAATTTTGTGTGGAAATATCCGTTGACGTAAATAGCTATCATCTCGCTATTCAGCCGTTTTGGTGTAGGCAGGGCACGTAACAAGTAAGTAACGTGTGTTTACTATAGAATAAGATTTTGTAATTAAGAATTATAACCTTATGTAATTTTTTTTTTTTAAATACGGGTGTAAGACTGTCATTATTAGGTTTTCAAATCTACCCTCAAATATACGGTTTAAGGGGAGTTCGTTTTTATAAAAATATTTTGGCAAAAGAAATCGCTGGTAAAGCGCTAGTCTCTAAATATTGGATCTTCAAAAATAAAATTAAATATTTTTGAAATCTCAAAGACGCATGGTATAGGTACCTATTAGCATCACAGAATATTTTTTGCTTCTTGAAAACCTTCAAAGGGCGCCCAGACTGTAGATTAAACAGAAAAATGTGGAATTTTTACCTCATTAAAGTCTTTTTTGACTGCCCTGTTGGTCTAGTGGTTAGTGGCCCTGACTGCTATGCCGGAGGTCGTGGGTTCGATTCCCACCCAGGAAAAATGTTTGTGTAATAAGCACGATATTTTGTTCTGTGTCTGGGTGTAATTTATCTATAATATTTATGTATTTAGAAATATACTAGCTTACCAGCGGCTTCGCCCGCTTGAATGTAGATTTTTCCATACTAACTTTGGACCCTCGTTTCATCCCCTCAGGGGGTGAATTTTGGATAATCCTCTCAAGGCGCTCGCCTACGTTATAAACGGAAACCTTGTGTAAAATTTCACGCTCCTAGTCCCAGTAGTTTCGGCTGTGCGTTGATTTGTCACTCAGTCAGTTTACCCTTTTATATATAATAGATAAGTATGTTTATCAGTTGTAAAGTACTCATAACACAAGCTCTGCTTAGATCGGGACTAGACGTCTTTGTGTGAAAGTTGTGGAATATAAAAAAAGGTACTCCGGTGGCCACAATTAGTAGGTGATGCAATGCCAAAGGACCAAGCCCGAGTCGACAGTGCATTATGTTTCAAGCGCGAGATACGAAACCCCAATCCACTAACATAAAGCTTCGTCAGCAAATAAGTATTTATTTTATATTAGATGCATTTCTCTCAAGTATTTTCCGTAAAATGATTAGCATTAAGATTTATCTAGGACATGCGTCATAGTCGATCACGTCAATCATTGTACTACTCTAGCAATTAAGTTAGCATATAAGTTCAATATCTTGTTAAAGAAATGAATTACTCTTTAGCTGCAACTCTGCCCAAATAAAGTATTTTTCCAATACTCTCGTGGTCGTTCACTTAATTCGCGCCTCAAAGAAATGTCAGCAAAGCGGACGGGACCGCGGATTGTTCAAAAGAGTTAGCCATGGTGACCCTGGAACGCAAAAAAGAACTTAAGGAATACAGGTGGTTTTAGTTACTAAAAGACTGACATTCCCTCTCACTTCTGCAAGAGCCGGAGAAGTTATTGGCTTGACTGTAGTGTGGCATGGTGTATCAGGAGTCAACTCCCCCCCCCCTCCCCGCCAACTACCAATCCCCCTCCTGCCACACGATTCTGAATTTATATCAAGCTATTTGATGATTTTCCACCTAAAAAAAAAATGGTTATATTCCTGTTGACCTCTCAAGCCACAGTCTTGAAGTATGGACGCATTTTGCAGATGATCAATAGATTAAATTCGTGTTTTCATAATCATCATAATCATCATCATTATTTCATCTGAAAGATGTCCACTGTAAGACATAGGCCTCCCCCAAGTGTCGCCACAATGAACGGTCCTGTTTTCGTGTTTCCACTGCTACTTAAACATAGCATTAAAATGTACTAAAGTATAGATAATTATTTTCAGTACCCAAGCTCTGTGAAAAAATCGGGTCGAAAACGTATTACAGGTAAATGTGAAATAGTTTTCCCTCAATATATCTGTCTATGCCCAGATTACCATGAAATTCTTACCTTGTAATCTTAGACGTTTATACACATAACCTGGGAATACACAAACATATCACAAATAACTTTTACATGTTAGATACGAATGTTAGCAATAACACATGCCCGTAGCAACTATTTTCCTTATTCGTATCAACTGAGGGGAACAGAATAATTTCACCTCTATGTACAATAGGGGAAATAAAATTCTTAGCGACAATACCCAGTTGGAAACGAATATGCTACACTACAATTTACGGAAAATTAATGTTCCCCACTCTAGTTGTTGACATTACAAGTAAATTTCTTTTCACATCCCTCGCGGGAGAAGTACCGTTGTTTTTTTTCCTGTAGTTAGTAACAATGTAGCTTCATGAGTGCTTGTTTAATTGCGTTAAGTTTTTCAACTTTAATTATTATGTTGTTTTTGTTTTGGCTTTGATATTTTTTGTGAGCTGTGGTGTATGTAGTTTATTTAATAATTCCTATATACTTACGAATAGAATAGAATAAATTTTATTGTACACTAAAATAGTAACAAAACATTTACACTAACTTAAATCTATGGGTACAAAGAAGGTCTTATCACTGACAGCGAGAAGTTGAAATAGAAAAAGGGGTTGTCTGCGGTGTACTGCAAATTAATAAAGTATATATTAGATTAAAATTATATAAATACATAGATATAATATAGCTATTAAATAAATGTTTTCTTTCTTTCTTTCTTTCTATTATATATATAAAAGATAATTTATAAACATATACATTATAAGTTACATACTTAGTTAAATACTTTACTAACTATAATTATAATCATGTAATGTGTTACAACTAGTGATGTGCCGAGTCGCTATTTTTGTGGATCGAGTCAACTCGAGTCAGTTTATACGGTATTCGAATCATGACTCGATTCCACCATTCGATCCTAGTACTCGAGTTCTAGAATTCGAATGTTGACTCGAGTCCCAGACTCGGAGTCCAGAACTCGAGTCCCAGACTCCTAAACACCAGCATGCCTACCTGGTCATACCTGGTCATCATCCTAAGCCTCATCAGCAACCTTAGCTAAGCACACAGCCCACTCCTGTTCCTTCGTTGCCTTTCATACCAGGGCCGAGTCTTCCTTTTTAGAAGCAGACCCTTGGCCTCAGTAGACTTCGACCCTGCTGGGGCCCCTACGGTTTTCTGACATCTCCTTGAGGCGCGCGTGGATTTCGTGGGCTTGGTCTGGACGGTTAAAGGACGATCGAATGGCGAGCTACCCGTTGCTCGCCGACGTAAACAATTTGATCTTTAGGTCCAAGGGAAGTGCCATATACATAGGTTTTGATTGCCTTGCAAGTGTCAAAATATGTGCCTAAACGGAGTATAAACGGCCTTTAGATTGCGTTGACTTAAAGGAACTTGACGTGTTAATTTCAACTATCTTTACGCGTTCCTGAGAGAGGGTCTTGACAGACGGACAACAAAGTGATCCTATAAGGGTTCCGTTTTTGTCAACTGAGGTTTTTAACTTTCAAAACGCCTTGTTGACACATCGCGTAACCCGAGGGCTGGCTTTTACTTCGGACAAAGGATAAGCATTGCCATTCAACGTGGCAATACCGCCAGTCTTTTGGGTACAATACCAGTCCACAGCGATCCGGAGGAGTTTTTCGACGCCGTACTTTAGATTGCTTTTTTAGTTCTTTAGGGCTTTTATTTTTATTTTGTAAGTTAGTTTTAATTAAGTTAAGCATATTAATGTATTAGTTATACGATAAATTAATTAATTAGATATTCATAATAGTAACTGAGGTTTTTTTTTATAGGTGAGAAATCATCCAATGACCTCTCCCATTCTAAGGTAGAACGTAAAGGCGTGTCAGACTTTTACTGACTAAAACCCACACCTATGTTCCTTCTTTGCCTTGCATCCCAGGACTCCGGGGTTCCCTTTCAGACGACTCACGGCCCCAGCAGGCTTCGGCTCTGCTAGGCCCCTATGGTTTTGCTGACATCTCTTTAAGGCACACGTGAAACACTACACGCCGTCGACGACTCAGGCTCAGTCCGGACGGTTACCGGACAGCCGGACAGCGAGCTAACCATTGCTCGTCGTCCACTGAGTTACGGAACCCAAAAAAAGTCGCAGAAACTAAGGATGTAGTTACAGATTGAATGTTATCCTTGGTAATAAACATTCCTGAGTGGTTAGAAAACAAATTGCTACAGAACAAACTAACCTAAATCAAAAGAACACTTCAGAATACAATAACAACTAAAATACTTCAGCACTCAAGTTCAACGAATGATATATGATATTACAAAACTTCACACACATGAACATCAGAGAGCACTTATATCATATCCGACACTATCTTTGCCAATAAATTTTGGTCCAGTAAAATTTTTAGTGTAAAAATGTCCTTATCTTAGTAAACACGACCGTGTGATCGGAACTTCACGTGCGGAATGCAATTTCCCTTTAGATTCAATTACACATGCCGTGCGATTCGGCGTTTCGTTTCGTTATTGCTAGTATGGTATTTGCATGTTTATGTCTCTGTTTTGACTATGGATACGTTTTGTTCGATGTTTAATGCGTGTTATGGTCATGTTTTTTTCATGAGTAGATATGTATTTATGTAGCTAGATGATTTTGAATTTCTTTTTATCAGATGCGCTGAAATCTAAAATTTTTAGGTATTGTTCAGTCCAAACGTGTTGTGAGCCGCTGAGTGTGAGCGGGCGTTACGCAGTTTATCGCTTTTCCATATATTATACACCGAACCGATTATACGCTATTGCGTAATGCTTTGTCGCATTACGTAACGTACGACTCTCGGTGGCCGATTATTGTACTACGCGATGCAAGCCTACTCTTTTGTTTAAACAAGTAACGCATTCTACCCTGTAGCGTACGGTCGGCTTGGCGAGAATGCATACTGCAGACTGAGTCTACTTTCACACTGGGGCTCTTTTTTTGGTGGGAAAATCATCTAATGACAAATCCCACTCTTGGGTGGAGCGAGAGATAGTGTCAGACTTTTACTGACTAAAAACTCACTCCTGTTCCTTCGTTGCCTTCGTCCCAGGGCCCCGGGTTTCACTTTCACACTACCCGTGGCCCCAGTAGGCTTCGACCCTGCTATTTGCTGACATCTCCCTGAGGCGCGCGTGGAACAATACGCGCCGTCGACGACTTGAGCTCGGTCCGGACAGTTACCGGACGGTCGGACGGCGAGCCAGCGCTTACGGTGGCCGGAAATCGGGATCGGAATCCCGGCGGCGGTTGGGGCGTGAGGACCGTTGGCTCACGCGATCGGCCGCCTCCTTTGCTAGCATTACTGCTTCGCAGAAGGAGGCGACCGCCTGCCACTCCTCCTCGCTCCGGAGCATGGCCTGTACCAAGGCCCGGCGCGAGAGATTCCCGCCACCGATCGCCCCCACGAGGACACGGCGTTGCTCTGCCCAAGCGGGACACACCTCCACCGTGTGCTCCACCATTCCCTCTTCTAGATAGGAGGCCTGAGTCCCAGCAGTGGCAAAATTATAAGGTGACTATGCTATTTTATGCGATGCTAAGTAACATTAGTGACCAATCTTTGAAATTCTCAGTTTTCCTCTAAAATAATACTACGCATGTATACTTTTGTATAACATTAATCTATCCCATGAATCGCTCTGTCTATTGGTGGAAACCGCATTAAAACTTGTTCAGTAGTTTTTGACTTTAAAAGCGAATAGGCAGATAGACAGACTTAGTTTTAATTGTTAAAAAAAGTAAAACATTGTGTGTGTCTGTGTATATATTGATATATTACCTACTAGCTTATGCCCGCGGCTTCGCCCGCGTATATAAAATATAGGACCAGTACTTCCAGAGATTACCTCCTAAAAAAAAACAACAAACTTTACCTCTTTATAATATTAGTGTAGATAAGAAATAATAATAAAATAATAAAAATAATGTGATGATAATAATAATATGATGCATACTTTATATAAATATTATTTAAATTATATAACTATTTATGTTTATTTTGTATATATACTATATATTCTTTTGAACTATTATTTTCTTAATATTCTTTTGAATTTTTATGCACCTGCCACATTTTCTCTTCACCACCCTAGGTTGACTGGTGGAGAATGCTTAAGGCATTAAATCCGCCTTTGTACTTTTGTGTTGCATGAAGTTTTAATAAATAAATAAATAAATATAAGTATAACATAACATCACGCTTACATTTCCTAAAGTATTAGGCAGAATGCACCTACACTAACTTTTCGTCAGCAATGTGTAAACCCAATGCATGCCATCGTCCAGTCAGGATTCAGCCTCGGGCTGCAACTAAGTAATTCCATATTTATAAGTCTAAAAATCTTAGCACAACGCAGGAATCAAATCCAGGATCTCGGGCTTTTTTAGGCTACAGAATTGTTTAAAAATCACTGCAGCCCTAAAACGCAAAGAGATACTAAAAGTACACGGGTGGGGATTTAGTCAATAGTAGACTGCGTTTCGCTCCACCTAGAGTCATCTTCCAATGACTTTTCTCGCTCTAAGGTGAAACAAGAGGGCGTGTCAGACTTTTACTGATTTGGCGAATAGCGGATGGCAAAGAAAACAGTAATTGTAGAATATAAGGAATTTATTTATTGTCGATTTGTGGCTATTTATATTCACATTTTGGGTGTAGCAAGTAGTGATGGTATTATATTTACTTTGGCCAAGTGGATTTGAAGCTAATACAATATATTTAAATATCGCATTACCCGAAAGTTTCAAGGCAGCTAGTTCCGAATCTATAAATATGGGTGGCGGCCGCTATGACGCGTTCAGTATGTAAGCCGTGTGCCTGGTGAGCGCACCGCTACACTGTCTAAGACCCACCAAAGTCCTTCAGTCCTCCCTTGCGTTTTAGGGTCATGATCACTCTTTCAAACGTTCCTACAGCCCCGCAGTCATACAAATCTAGTTTTCTTAGAAATACCTACAAGAAAATATATCAGGAAACACATTTGGTGCTAACAATCTCGATATAAATCAATGTTGTCTCGCTGTCCCATTTCACACAAGTTCCTTGCATGGAAATCTCATTTACAGTCTCAGCAAGATCTAAACATTTGCGTTTAATTGGAGTATCGAGTCTTAACTTTAACTACAATAGTTTAAATTAAGGAGTTTCAATAATATCCTTTAGTTTTAATTGTAAACGGGATGCCGTAATACTTGAATCATACATTATTAAACATAGACTGAACATATTTTAAATAATAATGGAAACTAGTGAATAGGTCTAGGCAAGCCCATTACATCGTTGACCGCATAATTGCTTACCATCAGGTGAGATAGTAGTCAAGCACGAGCCTATATTTTTTTTTTTAATGTATAACTTTTCGGATTGAGAGTTGACCGTAATTAGAAACACAATAAAAAGACAATGAGAGAGCGAACGCTTGAGGTTTAATGAATAAACGTGTAAAAACCTACTTTGATGTAGGCACAAAGTTTGACATGTCGAGCCTATTCGGGATGAACATAGCAATAGTTCACGATTTTGCAAGGAGGCATTTTTTTTTCATCATAATTAAAAAAAGGTTTACAATAACATCTTTTTATTATTTATTTATTTAATCTTCATATACAGTAGTGGTACATAGGCGAACTTAATGTAACAAGGCATTCTCTAACAGTCAACCAAAAAACATAAAAAAAACAAAATTGATAGTTTTTTTTCTGAATTTTTACCCAATTAACATGTTATCTCAAATACTTTTTACCTATGAGAGAAAATACGCCTTTTTACCAAATGCGCTAACTGCCCCTTACAAAGTTCTTCCTGAAAAGGGTATACATTATATAAGGTGTTAAAAAATTAACTTTAAGAATTTCGAGGGGACCTTGTACTCCTCATTATGAACAACTTTTACTATGGGACCAAACCTGAAATCGCGAAAAAAAAATCAGCTGTTTCCTACGTTTATGATCGCATAACTCGTCAAAATGTATGGAGCAGCTGATTTTTTTTTCGCTATTTCAGGATTGGACCCATAGTAAAAGTTGTTCATAATGAGGAGTACAATGTCCCCTCGAAATTCTTAAAGTTAATTTTTTAACACCTTCTATAGTAACCATATTCAGGTTTCAGTTGAGTTTTACATCTAGTTTTTTCTAAAATCAATCATTTTTAAAAAAACACTTAACTAATTAAAACTATATATACACTAAGGGCAAAAACTACTAGCTAAAATATGGCGTCATAAAATTCCTCCGCATCGCTGTCGACTGGAAGTGTGCCCAAAAGGCTGGCGGCATTGCCACGTTGTATGGCAATGCTTAACCTCTGACCGAGGTAAAAGCCAGCCCTTGGGTCGCGCGAAGTGTCAACTAAGCGTTTGGATAATTCTTTGAAAAGCTTATGAGCACTCGGAAACGGCCCAAGAGTTTCAACCCCAAACGGCTCAAAAAAATATTTCCGCCGCTTGAGGTTCTCCGCAGCCGCAGCGGCAGCACCAGCACAGCACGAAGAGCTAGGAAGATGGGATGGCGCAAGAGTGTCGACACAGGTAACGTCCCACACTAAAGGCCTACCCATCTTCCACGGAAATAAAGACATACCGTCCGGTCTCTTACCATCGTCGCGTGCCAGGCCATGAGGTTCCAAAACAGCCGGAACGCCGACGGTGACAAGGGCTCGTCGGATGATGTCGTTGATTGATTTGTTTTTTCTTTTTCTTACTTAACGGAGAAACGTTTATAAAGAAGTCTCATTTCTCAATTATCTAGGTACATTTTTTACAAAAGAGGAATTTTATTAAGAAATATTAATTTCTATAAGATATGTTTGAAAAAAAAAAGAACAGAGAAATTGGCTCGTATTCATGCCTTCCGAAACGACTTTTCCGTCAGCTCAAAAACAGAACATTTCAAAACAACAGTCATATCAAATCCCAAATCGAATAGGTACCTTATCCACTAGCGTCGCCTTGTCAGCATGTCCGACAGTCAATCAAATTCTGCTTACGACCTAGCCCGCAAATCACATCGGGCCGGTCTTGCGCTGACTCGGCCTGTATAAATCGTACTGGCAAAGGATTACTGGTGTTAAAAGTCAAATGTCAGTGAATTAGTTTGAGTTTTTGATAACTTTATAATGTGATTTTAAATTATGTGAAGGTGTTATTATATAAGCTAGATTTTTTTTCAAGCGTTCTCTCGTGTTTAATTGAACTTTATGTATAGTAGCGGTACATCCTCCTCCTCCTCCTCGAGTCGTATTCCTCATTACTGAGGGTCGTAAAGTTCCCGCTGGATTGGCTTCTTATTGATGGTATCTCGCTATCTGTGACGGTTCTTAGCGTCATGAAGTGCGATGTGCAATTGGGCGTCCACTGTGGAGCGGACCTGATCTGCCCATCTTTTTGGGCTGCAGCCTATTGGTCGTTTGCATTCAACCAGTTATGATGAACTGTTCAATGTGGCCAAAGAACTCCAGTACTCTGCGCATGCAGGTAGTCGACATTCTGATCTTAATTTTCAGTTCACGTATGATAGAGAGGTTTGTCCGGAAAGCAGTCCAGGGAATTCGAAGCATTTTCCTCCAGCACCCCATCTAGTCTAGTAGTGGTACATTAAGCTTGCTTAATGTACCAAGGCAATCTCTACCAATCAACCTTATGATTCACAAATAACTATACATACTATTACACGGTAGTAATCATACTAAACTTATAAGTGCTAAAGTTTGTATGTATTTATGTGCATGTTTATATTTGTGTGTGTTTGTTACTACTTCACGCTTTTTTTTTTCGGTGAGAAATCATCCAATGACATCCCACGCTCTTGGGCGGAGCGTAAGGTAGTGTCAGACTTTTACTGACTAAAAACCCACTCCTGTACCTTCTTTGCCTTCGTTCCAGGGCCCCGGGGTTCTCTTTTGTATCACCCAAGGCCCCAGTAGGCTTCGACCCTGCTGGGCCCCTACGGTTTTGCTGATATCTCCTTGAGGCGCGCGTAAAATACTACGCGTCGTTAACAACTTGGGCTCGGTTCAAACGGTTACCGGACGGTCTAACGGTGAGCTACCCATTGCTCGCCGTTACTACTTCACGCTTAAATATCTGAACGGATAAGGAGTATGTTCCTTTGGGATGATTTTCTACTTTCTTGAGAATTATTTTAAAATTACTGTATTAATGATAAGTTTTGTTTACAATAAAGAAGAAGAAACTCTTTCAGTTTTCAAAAAAGGAGTGAAAGAACACAATCTTTCTATTTCGTCGTAGTTGCTTTATGTATTTTGTATTCAGTATGTATTATTGCGATATTTATTCTACTATGTGTATGTATATATTTATGATAGTATATTTATTTATTGTACGAGTATATTTTATTGATAACTCCAGTCTACATCTCTTTTTTTTCCAACTTTCCTTTCGCAGGTATGCTGGAAGAGATTTCCGTAGAAAGAAGCATAACCTATGTACCTATTTTTCTGTTTCCGTCTTCTTTTCTTTTATTATTAAAGTGTGTACATGAATTGTAAAATAAATAAAAAAAAAAATAAATAAGATGAAAAATTACTTGTCATAAACTATGCCGTAACACCCGGTCTTCTGCCTTCCACATTTAGTCAAGAGTGAATAGGTTACTTCTAGGTAAGCGCACTCCATCGTCGACCGCATCGTCGCTTTCCATCAGGTGAGATAGCGGTCAAGCGCGAACCTATCAACAATAAAAAAAAAACAGTCTATCTCAGTTTCGATTTTATGATCATTAATTCATCCTAGGTTGGATGAGGATAATTATCTATTTTTTTGATTATCACCTTTGTTCTAAATTACTTATTTGAAAACGTTTCATTTATAAAATACATTATTAAATAATCATTGAACAAATTGCAAACGTTTTCTTCTGTAATAAAGGCTATGCATGTCGAGCAAACATTATTCTGAAATACATATTCATATCACTTTCTATTGCCCTAAGACCCAGTAAAATGTACTGCAGTGGTCATATTAGTTAATTTCCTTATATTCATTTTCATATTATGATCTCTAAGCACCCAATGTAAGTATCATAACCATCACGATTCTTTTGCAAAAAAAGGACAGAATTATACGAAAGATAGTGTCATCTCCTTCTTTCTCCAAAACAATTGTAGTGTAGCGTGGGCCCTTGAGACTTATAGGATTACCTCTATTGCCAAAATAAGGGAACATTTTCTTCTATTTCCGTGACGATTGCCAATACATTTGGTGGTTTAATATTCATGAAACATTTCAAGACAGGTTGCCATGTTTTTATATGAATAGATTCAACATAATCGGCTTGTGTAAATGGGGTTTTTTTCTGTTCCTTTCATCTTTTATTTATTATTTTGGTCAGCTTTAACAGAACTTGTGTATTTGAGAATGTATTATTAAAATATAAAAATAATTCAGTACTTAAGTATTTTTTCTTCGGTTGAATATTATAAAATAAAATAAAAACTTTGATATGAGTCTTTTACAATCTACGCTAATATTATATTTAGATAATGTTTGTCTTTTTTGTTTAGGAGGTAATCTCTGAAAGTACTAGTCCGATTTCTAAAATTTTTTTCACTGATAGAAAGCTGCTTTATTCCTGAGTGACATAGGCTATACTTTATGTACGCGGGCGAAGTCGTGGGCAAAAGCTAGTACTGTATAGAGTGACTGACGTGTATACACTTTATTACAACACCTTTTATAGTGTCATTGTTGTTTTACGAATTATTATTTAAAATTCAGTCGAACTAAGATAACAAGGAATTCACCAAATCTCCTAACTTTCTTATCAGACCATTAAATGCGGAAACTCTAAAACAGTTCCCTATTAACATACTTCAATTTTAAAACCCGTTTAAACTCCCATGTATCAATGATTGACATGACATGTTCACACTACTGGGACTCAGGCCTCCTCTCCAAGAGAAGTAATGGCCAATAATCCACCACGCGGGCCCATTGCAGATTAGTGGATATCATGTCTTCGAATTTTTGGTTCCAGGACATACTGGTTTCTTCACGATGTTTTCCTTCACCGTTTTGAGAACGCCTGGCTGCGTTTGAACCTGGCCTACTACGGCTCTAATCTACACTAATATCATAAAGTGATAAAATTTAATTTTTGTTTGTAGGAAGTAATCTCTGAAAGTACTGGTTCGATTGCTAAATTTTTTTCACCGGTAGAAAGCAGCTTTATTCCTGAGTGACATAGACTATATTTTATGTAAGCGGGCGAAGCCGCAGGCGAAAGCTAGTATTCAATATACTGGGACTAGAAGCGTGAAATTTTGTACAAGGTTTATGACGTAGGCCAGCACTAAGAGAGTATTTTCCAAAATTCACTCCCTAAAATTTGTATGAAGAAACCTACTTTAACTTGGGCGAAACCACTGGCAAAAACTAGTTACCCAATAATTACCAAGACTAAAACCTACGAATTTCCATTCAGTACCCACTGAGGCCAATGTTAATGCATTGAATGTGACCTACAAACGTGAATGGATGCACCAATTAATGCTCGTACGGGACACGACACGAAACGTTACGCGGATGGCACTCAGATACATTGGGAATTGGAAATGTTCTGTTCCAACAATATTGCAATTCTATGCAATCACTCTAATAAATGTAGTTGTGTGCTGGAAAGTTATATTTGTTTATGGATGGCTATGTTTATACACCACTGGTTTTTAATTAATACAAATACTTAAAGGGCTTATTATAAATGGTCTTGTTATTATTTAAGGAAAGTCTCGATAAATATAATTCATAACCAGCAGAGTTATTACCGTTTGTTAATATCCCAAAATGTCCCTCAATTTATGGAAATATTGTGCAGGCTATTGATTATGAATGAAAAACAATGGAAAAACACTGCGCGGAGTATTTTCTAGTAGCAATTGTTATGATTAATTGATTCAATTATGCATTTACCAATTATGACAAATTTTCGTGGGCAATTTTGGGATTTCGTTTTTTTTTACCTTTGACTACATAAATATGTTCAGTAACGGGTACAGATAGCCCAATTTTTTTTTGTACTAATTAAAAGATAGCGGTGTATACAATGGTCTTGGATGTTATACTTTGTATTTGAGATTGGCCATCAAGATGTCAACAAAGGCACATATAAACCCATCAGTCTGCTAACATAAATATAACAATACTAGGTTTTGCCATCGGCTTCCCCTGCGTGAAAATAGAAAATACAAACTTAAGTTACTCAGTGATAAAATAGTTTTCTACTGGTGAAAGAATTTTGAAAATCGGTCCAGTAGTTTTTGAGTTAAAATCGTAACATACAAACAAACAAAAAACTTAATCTTCCCTCTTTATAATATTAGTATAAGATTAGTAATATAGATAGTATAGATTAACATCATTGTCATTACTTATTAACATTTTTTTTTTTTTGTAATTTTATTGGTTAAAATATTTTATAAACTCGTTAAAAAATAAAAGGCTCGTTCTGACATTTGAGAAAGACCCTTGAATGTAACTTGGAACGAAACTGAAAGAAACAATAAAATAATAATTAATAACAAAGTGTTTTAAAAATATACATACATTTTTTTGGGTCATTAAATAATAATGATGGAATATATTGCGAGTATTCTTTTTGCGCTTACTTTATAGTAGCAAGCAATTTCTAATTATTACGAAACGTCTCAAAAACCGTTACGTTCTCAGTCTTATTCTTTTTAAATACTTTACTGAATTTCACCAGCTTCATTCGATTTTAATAGTAATTACATATTGTATGGTGATCTTTACCGAAAAGAATGAGCTTGGCGTGTGAAAGTGAAACCCGGGGCCCTGGAGCGAAGGCAAAGAAGGAACAGGAGTGGGTTTTTAGTCAGTAAAAGTCTGACACTATCTCCCGCTCCGCCCAAGAGGGGGATTTTATTTTATATGTCATTAGATGATTTTCCTACCTAAAAACAAAACACTAGTTTCTATAGAATGGCTTGTCTCTGACCAAGCGGCACGTGACTTCTTGTCCACGTGCGCACTGCGCAGTCTTTCGTTCGCCATCTTGTGAAGTTGACTGTGCGCTCGTTTATGTTTGATATTTTTTTTCTCGACTCTGCTTTGCTGCTAAACAGAAATAGGGACTATTTCTGTTTACGTTGACCTTGGCTTCTATTTTGGATATTGATTTAAAGATAGTGATTTGGACTCGATTTTTGTTTTTGTTGTTATATCGTACGAACTGTTTCAACATGTCGAAAAGAGGACGTACAATATAATAATAATATTCCACAACTATCACACAACGCCGTCTAGTCCCAAGCTAAGCAGATCTTGTGTTATGGGTACTAGACAACTGATAAACATACTTATATATTTCTAAATACATACATATATAGATAAATTACACCCAGACACAGAACAAATGATCGTGTTCATCACACAAACATTTGATCTGGGTGGGAATCAAACCCACGACCTCTGGCATAGTAGTCAGGGCCACTAACCACTAGATCAAACGGGCCAGTCAAATCAATCAATAGCCAGTCACGCGAATTGGTTATGAAGTTAACCGAATACTTCAAATGCGAATCAGTTAATGGTGGACCTTTATTTCCCGTAACGCAAGTGCAAGATCTCGTCGCAGAAGCACTTGGAATCGGCAAAAAAAACTATTCGAACCATCTTGAAGGAAAAGTATGGACCTTCCGGTACTGAAGAAAATGTATTACGTACGCCTAAAAAGAGGAAGAAAAGCAAGCCTATAACAGGTATTGACACATTAAATGTGTCAATACTTGACGCAGACGCTATTCGAAACCACATGTATGCTTTATTACACAAGAAATGAATACCCAACTGTGAGTAAATTGCTGATATCACTACGAGAGCGTGAAATGTTTAGTGGCAGTTCCACTTCTTTAATAAAAATTATGAAGCAAACTGGATTCAAATACAAGAAAACTGACAAGAGGAAAATTATGATGGAATAATATGATCTAATTATGCGCAGAGTATCATTTTTGAGGGCTATGTACAAAATCACAAATTGGGACAATATCATCATTTATCGATGAGACTTGGCTGAACTCGAATCATACCGTGCCGCAGTCGTGGTCGGACGATATGACCATGACCAAGTCATCTTGTTCAAAAGTGCCAATGGGAAAAGGTGGACGCCTAATAACCTGCCACGCTATATCAGCCGGGGGGAGGTTTTGTAAATGATGCCTTACTCGCATTCGAGCCTAAAAGTACAAAAGAATATCACGAAGAAATGGACGCTAATAAATTCACTGAGTGGTTTACTAACTTGTTAACAAACCTTCCCGAACAATGCATAATCATTATGGATAATGCATGTCACCATTCAGTTCAAATAGATAAAGCTCAAGCAAACAAAAAGGCTGATTTAGTGGCATGGCTATAAAGACAAGGCATTGAAGCTGACATGGAATTGTTGAAAGCTGAATTGCTGGAACTGGTAATACGTAAAAATAAACCTGCGAAACTAATATATAAAATTGATGAATTGGCACTTCAGCATGGACACAAAGTGATAAGAACGCCGCCGTACCATTGTCAGTACAATGCTATTGAGTTGATCTGGATCTCAAGTCTGCTATTACAATAGTGTCAGAATGATCTATCATTGATTTCATACCTAAATGTTGATTTTGACAAGTTTGTTAATCTGCTAATGTAATGGCGTCATTATGATTTTCCAATGGTCAACCACTGACAGTCCATTGAAAGAAATGGCATAGAATGGTTATCTCGTACATAATGACAAATGAATGTTTGACGTATGCGGGAATCTGCTAAAATTTTGACCAGTGACCTACCATTAGGTAGGTCATTGTGCATTCATTGCTTTTTATTTGTTACGAGACAGCTTGATATTGTCATTCTACCACAAGACCATTGACCGATCAATGATCAAACATTATGAATTAGAGACTTTTAGCAAAATGACAAAATGACTAAACTTTTACTATTTATAAAAATAGCAGACTTGGGCCCCTGAGCTCAAGTCAAAGGATACGCAGCTCGCTTTGTATTATAATACAAAGCTGCCATTCTCCACTAAGAAAATGATGACATTGCTGAAAGAAGCTTGTGCCAAAACTACTAAAGAAGACTGGGCAAAAGTGGAAGAAAAAACACGAAAAAAAATAAAGGAAGATTTTGACAGAGTCGTCAATATTGTAATAGAATTGAAAATGAAATAACTATATTTACAGGTGACGATAGCTCAACTGACGATTTTGGCTCATCATCCGAAGAAAGTGATTGAATGAAGATTCAATAATTTTCCCTTTTTCTTGATTTTTTTTTGTGATAGAGTGAATGTTATTGTAACTAAAAATATTAAATTAAAGACAAAGTGACCTTTTGTACCATTGTATCATTTCAAAATACTTAAAATATTGAAGTTTAAGTTAAATTTTCTAATCTGAACTTTAATCCAATGCACTTTACAATACATAATCAAATATTCATACAAACTTAAATGGATTTATCGTCAGTATCGAGTCGAATGGTTACTTCACTAGTTAACTCGCGATGACAAATGTCAAAACGACAACAACAGGGCCGTTGAGGAAAAGGAAACGCTTGATCTTAGAACACAAAGGGCAATTGAAGGACACAAATGGTTTTAGTCAGTAAAAGCCTGACATGCCCTCCCGCTTTTCCACCTCCTCTTAGAGCGAGAATAGTCATTCGATGATTTTGCACCTCAAAAAAAAAACGTAACATTTGCCTGGAGCAAGTCTCAATATGACCAAAAATGATCAGCAAGATACAGGGACCACGCAATCCCTAAAAACCGCCCATAGCCACAACGCAACTTACCCATTGATTCATGGCACATTGTACGCAACATTTAACAAATTACATCACATTTGACGTTTGGAAGCGCCACGCGTCCATCAATCGGGTATCGGCCCGGGCTATTTATCATCGAAACGATCTATTTATCATGGCCTGGGATATAAACTTATAATTACAACGCAGTGATTATAAAACTTTTGGGTTCGCCTCGTTGTTGTTATTTACATAAGGTTATATTGCATAGAACTTTGTGTTTGTCAATGTCAAGAGTAGAACGCTTTTCAATGAAAATTCATTGATTAAAGGACCATGAAACAAATTGGGCTCAGTGGCCAACAGAGTTACGAGTATATGGTATTGTAAAGGATTCCATTCATACTTAAATTGTTACTATTGACACCATTTTCAATTTCATTGCAGTAAAAAGATATATGCACCTAAATCGGTTGTAGAAATATGATAATATTTGTTTATTTTGTTTCAGTCAGTGTTTGCAATAGCAGGTATATAAAGTGTTGATACTTTTAATTTATAATCAAATCAAAATCAAAAATACTTTTATTTCACATAGGCCTACCCTTGTAGTGCCCATCACTTATAAAACGTCAGAAGCTAGTGCATGGTTCCAAATTGGTCGTTTCCTTTGGAGAAAAACCGGCAAGAAACTCCAAGGTTACTCTTTTAAAAAAAGTGGTTGAATAAATTATTTTCATATAAATATTATGTAGAGCAGTGGTGGCCGAGTGGTAACGGCCCCGACTTACGAGTTGTAGGTCGCGGGTTCAAACCCAGCCAGGCGCATTACTTTGTGTAATTTATTTCATCACCACTGCTCTCAAAACGGTGAAGGAAAACATCGTGAGGAAACCGGCATGTCCTAGAACCAAAAATTCGAAGACATGTGACATCCACCAACCCGCACTGGGCCCGCGTGGTGGATTATGGCCCTTTCCCTCTCCTAGAGAGGAGGCCTGAGTCCCAACAGTGGGAACATTATAAGGCCGACTATGCTATGCTATTATGTAAGAACAGTGTAGTGCGTAGTATGCGTTTCGACTAAATTAAAATATTTATTTTCGGCTTTAGTAAAGATACAGAAACTGAAATTTAACAAAAAACCGGGCAAGTGCGAGTCGGACTCACGCACTGAAGGTTCCGTACAAACAGTTCAATTCCCGAATTGAGTTACTAAGATTTTTCCGAATCGCAAATAATTATTTTTTTGTGACGTAACAGCAAATTTACAGTTTTCAGATTTTTTCCTATATTTGTGCCATGAGACCTTGCTTCATGCCACATTTCAGGATTCTAGGTCAACGGGAAATAGTAGCATATAAATTTTGATTCCCTTGAGAGTGTCGAAATATACGTTTTTGCGACATAAACGACCGTATCTTTTCTTGTTAACTTAGAAGTCTGATTTTTTGACGGCTTCAAGGAGCTGTAGACTTGAGTATACGGTTTTAATTTCAACTCGATAGCTTTACATGTTCCCGAGATAAAGGGTCTTGACAGACTGACGGACAACAAAGTGATGCTATAAAGGTTCCGTTTTTTCCTTTTGAGGTACGGAAACCTAAAAAGAAGGTTTCACAAATAATGGAAAAACATACCAGAAAAAAACGTAAAATGCGTTTAAATAAATTAATAAATATATATAAATATAAATAAATAAATTAGTGTATTACTTGCTAATTTTATGCAAATTTGTGTTTAAATAAATAATTTTAATTTGTACATGCTTAGTAAATAAATAAATCGTGCAATAAAATAATAATGTTTTTTTCTTTGTTGGAGCTAAGCTCATTAGTCACAAAAAAATCACATCAACTAATTTCAAAATTTCATCACGTGAGCAAGTTCAACATTTCTTGTTGAACTACTTTTTAATAGAGAGCAAAGCCGCGGTCAGAAGCTAGTCTAACATATTTTCAAAATATCAAGATGATTCAGTCGCACTATAATGACGTAAAAGTGTTGTCAACTTAACAAAAACGTTATTTATATACAGTAGCGCCCTCAAATCTTAGAACTATTTTCTTTCCGCACAGACTCTAGCAAATTCATTATCGATTATAACTGTATATATATCTATCGGTAGTAACTGGTTTTACCTTGTTTAAAATAAAAAATGTTTTTTTTTTTTAATATTGTACGAGAAGTTGGCGTTATGGGCCCGTGGGTGGCCCGAGTCCACAGCGCACTGTATTTCACGTGCGCCTCAAAGAGATGTTAGTTCAATTGACGCGGTCCGTTACGACTGATGTCTGCCAGGCCAGCAGGATTGTTCCGAAGATTCACTGCGGCCCTAGAACGCAAAATGGACCTGAAAGAGAGGTGGGTTTTAGTCAGTAAAAGTCTGATACTCTCTCACGCTCCACCCTGAGTAGGAGATGCTATTAAATGATTTCCCAACTTCGAAAAAAGGGTTCAAAATATTTTTGCTATTCCTCATTCTTTTCTAAATACTTAAAATTATTCTATTAAAATATATTGTTTGTAAAAAGATTGATTGTTTCTATGCATTAAATGTCCATTTAGTTCTTGTCAGCTACTATCATTCACTTTGTTAATCTTCAAAACACTTTTCATTGAAATAAGATGAAATTCTGACAGCTGAGTTCAATAATTTTCGACGTTGAACACAACTTTTTTGCAAAACGTTTGTTTTTCAAATTCGATCATTCTGCCATATTTTGATGCAAACGTTTGTCTCTTTCATACGTCATAGTGACCCATATACCAGTTAGACTTTTAAAACTGATGTGCTATATTTTATTCAGCTCTGCGAATGTCATTTATATCGTGAAAGTTAATATTCGCTGAAACTGATTGATTCCATTCAATTAGTGAACAATACGAGGTATTCAATAAGAATTAACGATACCCAGGGGAGTATCAAGCGATGATGGAACGATCAGTTTGCATTTTTTTATTTGCTTTCCAATGCTGCTTATGTGTGGTAATTAGCACATTTTTAATGGTTTTCGTTCAACAAAAAGAGCAGTGTATAGTGATGTGGCGGCTACAGTTTCGGTTGTTGAATTATAGTGGTGAATTCTCTGGTTTTCTGGTTTGCGGCCAGTACGGAATCAATAGCCAGGCCTTTATCTGGGTTAATCGTTTTGTGTTTTCGATAATTGTCGCGTTCATTTTAATGGCGGAATCGACGAATAGGAAAAATAAATATGTACCGTGTTGCCTGGAGTTGCTTTATGTAAATTATTATAATTATCTGACTGTTATTTTATTTGTAGAGTTATTAATGTGATATTTCGAGTTATCTACTTGATAAAATATTGTGCTTGATGCACTAGCATCGGATTATTATCATTAATCAGCATAATAGTAAGCTCAACAGTATTTTGAGTAGCTTGAAATACAGCAGTAGTAGTTAAAATGAATAGGCTCTTAATAAACTAGCTCACCCCACCATCAACGATTGCATCATTGATTACCATCAGATGGGATCGCAGTGAAGTACTAGTCTATATCATTACAAAATTGCAAAGTGCAATTGCAAGCTGCAATTGCAAAGTTGGTATGATATAAGTTTGCAAAACTCTAAATAGACTCCGTACCCAGGTTGGATGCAGCAAAGACAATCTCCATAGATGGGGGCTTGGACGCTTCTTGTCTTCGCTCTCGACGTTTGTTCGGCATCTCTTGGCAGACTATGTCCCACCTTCCATCCTGCGTCTTGTGCCTTACCTGTTTCAGTAGGGACCTAACTACAGCGTCAGTGGATGGCATTGCACTACACACTAATTACACTGTTTAAAGCCTACTGCCAGACTTTTTACACCTGCAGTCTGTGGGTCACGTATACGCAGAGGGCCTACAACGCTCTTCGAGTTCAGTATAATAATGCTTTCCGGGTGTTGTTGGGGCTTCCGCGGTTCTGTAGCGCATCAGGCATGTTTGCTGAGGCAGACACAGATAGTTTTGAGGCTATCATGCGCAAGAGAACGGCGTCCTTGATGCATAGGATACGTGGAGGCTCCAATAGCATCCTGAAGGTAATTGCTGAGAAACCAGACTGTCCTTTCCTGAAGCACTGGTCCTGCAGGCATGCCTGCGGGCATGGTGCTGAGGAAAAATATATGAATTGAGAGGGGATGATATTTTAAAGTTAATTTAATTCTTTTTGTTACTAACATAGTTGTATAAGTATTTCTGTTACTAACACTTTATGGATTTTCTATATCCGAAATAAAGTATATTATTATTATTATTTCGTTTATTCATCATTTTATCATACAAATTATATTTTTAAATATTTCAATTTAAAAAAAAAATATTATTATTATTAATATAATTGCTGTGGCCGAATACTGGGCCAAGTAATCCTCTGGTGTGGAACTTTACCCAGAGGGCTAAGTTGCTTTTAGTTATTAATTACTAGCATAGTGCTTTAAGACCGCACTAACAATTTTCTTGTAATAAACGGACCAATATGATATCAAAATAAATAAATAAAAAATTTTTAAAGCACTTGTCAATTTAGTTTAAGTAGCAATAAACTTAGATTATCCTAAAATGTTTATTAAATTGCACATCTTGAAAAAAAGTCGCTGACATTGATATGTACCTGAAGAAAATAAACTGCTTTAGATGAGCCTAGAAAAAGCTTTTAACTAAATTGTATTTTTATTTAAATTCTAAATACCTAGTGTGTTTTATTTCAGCACTTAAAGACACGGGAACGAAATCTCTTTACATAAATTTTCTCTTTCATTTAGAAGTGGGATATGAGGATCCCAGTTTACTTTTTATGCAAATCTATTTGAGTGGTTATTTAAAAATATAACACGACGTGGTTATAAAATTTAGATTCTTAATTTAAATTTTGGTGAATGAGTTGCTGATTTCATTGCTGCAAATTAAATAAAAAATTAAAATCATTTATTTCTGGCAATGCTAAGTTGTATCAAGAATTTAACTTATAAGTAATGTTAGTAATTAAAAAGTAATATAAGAAACTAGAGACACCAATCTAACTAGTAACACATGGAATTCAGTGAACCTAGTGAACTGCACCCCTAGCCAAGTTGATAATCTGAACACTAGTCGAAAACTAATCAAATGTATGGGAATGACATCATCTCAACGTAAAGTCACGTGGTCAGAACAAACGAATAGAAAATTCGTAGTCAAGTTCACATCGTTCAAAATTATAGAATGAATTGTTATCTTTTCTACAATGTTCAACGCTACATTATTTGTTATACAGACGCTACATTGTAGAACGAGTGGCCGACTCAGGCGCGTCAACATGACTACCAACTTATCGTTTTCTACAATTGCTGACACCGAGGTGTTACCGATTTGAGAACGGAATTCGACACGAAACGGTTGTAACTTAGCTAGGGGGTCAGAACAGTATCGTTTCTCTCGCCAATCATCCATAAGACGCTGTCCGGACTCCCCTGTACTAATAAAAATGAAAAAAAAAGTAGTTTTTCTCAACGTCTAAATAAGTAGTTTTAAGAGAGTAGGTAATTAATTATTCATGTTTAAAATTATTAATTAACCGTTGCACCGATTCACTACTGCAAATGAGCTTTCTAATTAACGCAACGCTGAATGATCAAAGAGGAAATTGCCATACCTACCTAATTGCTATGGCAACATACCTATACGTGCCAAGCGGATCGGTACTGGTATAGTTTTAAATATCAGGCATGTAGATATTGCAATGAATATACCATTGGCCATTCTTTTACATTAGCTTCATGTGTAAAACAAAATAATCAGTTTAAAGTACTTATGCCATGTAGTAAATTATGTTTGTAGGTATTTTTAGGCACTGTTCATTCCTTTTTTTTTGTGGAAAATCCAGTCAGTTGCCCTATGACCTTTGTAGACCTTAGAAACTATTTCGAACAGTCCCGCAGGCCTGCCAGGACTCAGTGCTAGCGGATGCTGTCATTTAAATATGCACTTCTAGTTGAGGTGAGCTTCCATTGCTCGCTGTCCACAAGCCTACGTGAGGATATCCTCTCCCTCACGCCAACTGTTCACTACTTGACATGAGTTTCTGTCAAGCTGATATGTATATCATGGTATTTGGTATATAGGCACTTAAGCAATGGCAGAGTGCAACATTTATCGCACCTAAATCTAATAATGTTTACAGATCACGGACGTGGGAATGCATGCTACCATGTTTTATGAACGATCTACCACTGGAAATTAGTAAGGCAATAAATATTAAAAACTGCTCAAGAGTGTTGAAGAGATACTTTCTAGATTATAATGCGATCTACAAAGTATCTTTTGAATGAGTACTATGTATGTATACCTACTGTTCGCCTAAAGTATGTTGGCGCCGAGTTTGTCGTTTCTGACATACCGCTGTTAAACCCGCGATGGTTTGTGCTGGTATGTAAATATGTTAACATGAATGTATTATGTAATGTTATTGTTTAATAAACGGAAATAAAAACTGCACTTTTGATCCCAGACTGTACATACCTATACCAAAGCACCTGGTCCTCGGTTTTCCACATTTAGATTGTCTCAGCTACATTTCTAATATCGACTTTATTATATTTTAAAGATTTGTATTTTTTTTTATTTTAATGAATAAACTCAAAAATTACTAGACCAATTTTAAAATTGTGTTTTAAAATCGTGGAAATTTGTCACTGCAGCACTCGGCTCCGTAACACCACACCTACAATGGCAAACTTGCTCTACTTGTATCAAAATGTACTGTTTTATTGATTTTTACAATTTATCTACCCTAACATATTATTTGGTATGAGAGATCAATATAAGCCAACCCGCACTGGGCCCGCGTGGTGGATTACGGTCCATTCCCTCTCCTGGAGAGAGGAGGCCTGAGTCCCAACAGTGGGAACATTATAAGGCTGATTATGCTTATTATTATGATCAATATAAGTAGTACGAACTAAGTACAATAAAGAAGTGAATCAAAAAAGAAAATAATTTATGAATCTTTCACGCAAAAATTTCCTTCCGTTTACTTTTCTTTCTTCCAAGAAATTGTACCAGGAACCTAGCAGATTGTAATACTGATGCCTTGTGACGGGTGAACAGTAATGGAGCAGTGACACGGAAGAACCCAACATGTGTTGTTCCGTAAGATTTGTTTACTAACTCATTTGGATGACGGTTCAAGGACAGTGTACATTTTGTGTGCGCGGGTTTGAAAGTAATTAGTGATTTTGATGTGAAAAATATTATATTTTTGATCTGGTGACATCTCTACTATTACTTGCTCATTAAAGTATGTAGTTTATTCTTAACAAAAAAATCGACAGAACCAAAATAAGTCTTCTTATTGTGCACTCTTGACAGAGTAGTCATGATCATGTCTAGGGCAAGTATTGCGCCACTGGGCACGCTCTTTGAGGAGTGTCTGAAGAGATGTTACGGCGTCCTCACCTTCCACATGACGTAGGTCCTCACCGGACATGGTGATTTCAGCAGCATATGGTGTGGAGCCCTCCGCCCAAGCGGGGCACCACCGTGTCCTCGTAGGGGTGATCGGCGGCGTCGACCTCTCGTGCCGGGCTTTGGTACAGGCCGTGGTTTGGAGTGAGAGAAAATGGGCGGCTGGCACTACTTGTGTGAAGCAGCAATGCTAGTAAAGGAGGCGGTCACACGCGAGAACGGATGTCCTCACGCCCCAGCCGCCGAGACCCCATCCCCAATTTCCAGCCTGTACGCGTGAGCTTGCGGACGATTAGCAGTGAGTAGCTTGCCGTCCGGGCCAAACCCGAGTCGCCGACGGCGTGAATATAGGTATGGTTTTAATCAGTAAAAGTTTGACACGCCCTACTTCTCCTGCTCTGCCCTAGAGCGAGAGAAGTCATTCGATGATTTTCCACCTCAAAAAAAGTCTTGCGCCACCGCTTCTCTCGTGATGCGATGCCATGCAGCTCTGTGTTTGGCGATTTGGGAGTTGATATTAATACTGAAGTGAGTCACTTGGTGAGACCCATCCACCGTATTGGAGAGGGCCTACGGAATCTTTTGCTCTTAGTGACGTTTCCTTGCACCACCAATCGATCCATCGATTCCTTGTTACGGGTGATATACCCGAAGAACTCTAGGATTCGTATTTGCACAGACGACCATCATCTCTCTTTGATGTTTAATTCTTTCAGTATTGAGAAACATTGTATGTAAAAGCAATTACAAAATAAATCTAAAAATTTCAATATAAATCAAAATAAATACCTGATAGGATAGGGCAGAAATAACTCAGGATTGAATATATATTAATATATTTAGTAAAAGATAATTCAGTACAATAGGTTTGAAAATCAAGATGAAAAGGGGTGACATATAATACGACTATAAATATCGTAATCGCATAGACAGTAGCGCCAACTTAAACGTATTATCTATGTACTAAATTAGCCTTTGTGTAGGCTAAAGTGGTTTGGTTTATACAATTTCAACAATACATATTTTTTTTTTCGGTGGCATAATCATCCAATGACATCCCACGCTCTTGGGCGGAGCGAGAGGGTGTGTCAGAGCTTTACTGACTAAAAACCCACTCCTGTTCCTTCTTTGCCATTTTCCCGGGCCCCGGGGACCACTCAGGTCGTGAGAATCCGATGGATCCGAGACGCACAGGGCCTGTCGTTATGACGACACTTGGGAGATGACTATATCCGGCAGGACATCTTTCGGCTGCAATAGGTGGGAAATAATCCAATGACATCTCCCACTCTTGGGCAGCGCGAGGGCGTGTCAGACTTTTACTGACTAAAACCCACTCCTATGTTCCTTCGTTGCCTTGCATTCCAGGGCCCCGAGTCCTCCTTTTAGAAGCAGACCCTTGGCCCCAGTAGGCTTCGACCCTGCTTGGTCCCTACGGTTTGCTTACATCTCCTATATGAGACTGCAATTTGACTGGTAACGATAATTTGGTTCAATAAAATTTGATTGGTTGTCTAAATATTATCACACGTTTAATGCATTAAAATTTGCTGTAAAACATTTACAAGATATTTATGATTTTATGATTCAGTTTCAAACAGTCGCTATTTAAAATTAGTTATCAATTGAGCTATCAAATGACCAATTGAATACGGTATTCTGGCTACGGTACAACAGCCAACTGGCTGTTGAGCTGTAAGCTGTACCTAAACTGAGTAAACATGTATAATAAAACAGCTCACTTAGTATAAAATCATACATTTATTTCAATAAACCATTTACAGGCACCCTTGAATTGTTAAGAAGTAAGTCAGGCAAATGATATTGATTGCACATTCCAAAGCAATAGATCTATCTATAGATCTCAATGGAGAAGAATGTGCAAGAAACTCCATGGATACTATTAAATCATCTTAGGTAGGTATCACAAATATCTCGGTTACATATTTCTTGTCGTTACAAGCTACAATAATGCAAGAGACAAATTGTGCGTCTGACCTCAACGATCACCAATAGAATAGGGAAACTGTCTCCCGCCGTTAAGCTATATCGACAGCTTTACTACAGATAATCACAAATACGTTTTGATGTTGTCAGCAGAATTAGGCAATTGCAATGAATAATCGAATACAAAATAAATTTAATAATATCGGAGCGAGGAGTGGCAGGCGGTCGCCTCCTTCTGCGAAGCAGTAATGCTAGCAAAGGAGCCGCACGCGTGAGGCAATGGCCCTCATGCCCCAGCCGATTCCGTTCCCGAGTAGCTCGCCGTCCGACCGGTTCAGGGGGCCCAGCAGGGTCGAAGCCTACTGGGGCCATGGGTAATGCGAAAGAGAACCCCGGGGCCCTGGAACGAGGGCCAAGAAGGAACAGGAATAGGTTTTAGCCAGTAAAAGTCTGACACGAAAGGGTAGGACATGTCATTGGATGATTTCACACCTTAAAAAAAAGTTACATAAACCAGAGTAACTAATCTGACAACGTACTAAATCTTTACACATGTACAAATGTCATTGCTGAAATAAAAGTATTGATAACAAGCTACAATATTTTCAGGTGAAAAAATCTTCAACTTGTTCCTATAGCCATAAAATAATTCAACAAAAACAACTAGCTACTAATTATGGTCCATCTATTTCCTTATCCCACTGAATGTATATAAAACATGTGGGCACCAAACATGATCATCAATCTAACACCACTACGACTGTGGTTAATGACCCTTTATTCCATTCTCTTACCAAGAAAATAGTGTTTTTCATTCATTTGTTTTGAAAATTTGACAAACAGATCAATTTGAAGAAAAAAAAATCTGATAATTGTTTTTAATTTACTGGGTGATTTTTAGAAGGAAAACCGAAATAGTACATTTTGATACAAGTGCAAAAAGTTTGTCATTGCGACCGAGGTGGAATTCGCACGAGCCGTAGGAACCGAGGGCTGCAGTGACAAATTTGCACGTGTGTCAAACGACTTTTTTCAATACACTTACGAAGAAATGAATAAACGGGGGTTGACCGGCGACTGGTGGGGGTCGACGCGCACCCAGCCTGATACGATACATGTAATAATATTGTGGCGGGGGACAGCACGCGCTAATTCAGCACTAGAGCGGAAAGCAGTCTATTGCGTGCCTAAAAGCGGTGGGATAAGAGCGGGTTTTCGAGTAAGTGTATTGAAAAATCATTGTCCTTTCAAACTATTTTAGAATCTAAACAAAATATGGAATATCTCCAGGTTTTAGCCTCAACAGTATTTATTAGATGATACAAAAGAATACTGTCCCAATTTTAGAACGTTCTAAACAGTTTTACAGTTTTTATATTATATATATATATATTTTATATCACACAACGTGGCCTAGTCTCAAGCTAAGCAGAGCTTGTGTTATGAGTACTAGACAACTGTTAAACTTACTTATATATTTCTAAATACATAAATATATAGATAAATCAACATATACATTAAAACAGATAATGTTTTTAGATTATATCACATTAGCATAACATAGCATAATCAGCCTTTTAATGTTCCCCTTGCTGGGACTCAGGCCTTCTCTCTAGGAGAGGGAATGGGCCGTAATCCACCATGCGGGCCCAGTGCGTGTTGGTGAATGTCACATATCTTCCAATTTTTGATTCTAGGACATGCCGGTTTCCTCACGATATTTTCCTTCACCGTTTTGAGAGCAGTGGTGATGAAATAAATTACAAAAAGTAATGCGTCTAGCTGGGTTTGAACCCGCGACCAAGTCGTAAGTCGGGGCCGTTATAACTCGGCCACCACTGCTCTATATCGCAATAAAGCGCTGAAAAATAACGAAATCTGAAGTAAATTCATTCAGGTACTATTTTGATTCATGATTTCTGTATTCAGCCTAAAAGATTCATCAAAACGTAACCTCTTTGTATCCATGCATTTTTGTTTGTGAGGTGGGAAATCATGTTATAACTCCCACTTTAAAGTGAGGTGTGAGGGCGTGACAGGATTTTACTGACTATAATCATACCTATGTTTCATCAGTTGCCACACCACAGTTTTCCCTTTCGCAAGTAAATCCATGGCCCTAGTTGTACCCATACATTGAAATCAATACACAAACACTCATTTTAATTTTCCGCAGTCGTGTCATAAAACTTAAGTACTATTTTAATGGGGTGTTAATATTCAATAACAGTTTTATAGTTAAATCTATGGCACGGAAAATATTGGCAAACTAAAGTATTTTGCATAAAATGTTCATGATTTTTGGAACTAAGTGGATAGGTGACCGCTCAATGTATACTAACGGGGTTACCATGGCGTTCAAAGTAAGATTGTTTCATTCTTATTTCAGTGTGAGTAAGAGACAGAGCTATATAGGTTGCCTAGCGCCATCTCTTACCCACACTGGAAATAAGAATGAAACAATCTTACTTTAAGCGTCATGGTACAGGTCTAAGACTTAATACTCAATACTTTATTGTAATCCATATGTATACATAGATGGTGTTGAAAATTGTCATAGATCAATATGGACCCGGTCGGGCACAGCGAAATTAGGAGAGAGGAAGAGGGCTAATTAGAAATTCACGTAATTCAATAGTATTGTAGATCTAATGTGATGCGTTTAATTGGGTCTATAATTATGTATGTACATCATTATAATAATTATGTCTTTGTATAAGTATAAGTAAATTATGTCATGTGCTTTTGTTTATTGTATATCATCATTGTGATTATCATTTCAGCCGAAAGACTTCTACTGTTGGACATAGGCCTCTCCCAAGTGTCGCCACAATGAACGGTTCTGTGCGTTTCGCATCCATCGTATTCCCGCAGCCCTTACCAGGTCATCGGTCCAACTTGTTGGAGGCCTTCCAACCCTACGACATCCGGTACGTGGTTGCCACTCCAGAACCTTTCGGCCCCAACGGCCATCCGTTCTACGAGCAATGTGCCCTGCCCATTGCCACTTAAGTTTGGCGATTCTTCGTGCTATGTCAGTGGCCTTGGTTCTCCTGCGGATATCCTCATTCCTGATTCGATCACGCGAGGAAACTCCGAGTGTTACGGACACGAGCATGTAATTTAGAATCACTAAATATAATCAACATTACGTCATTCATAGACGCGTAATGTATGTACATAAGCGCTGTACATAATAGAGGGCAAGCCTATCAGAGGCCAGACTATTGTCCAATCGGCTACTGGGATAGTATATAAGGCTATGTACTGAGTTCTTAGAAGTACATAATGCGGTTCTTAGAAGTAAATAGCGCAGAAAAACCGTTAAGAATAATCTGGGTTTCTATTGGTAGATTACAACGGAGAAAATCACGCCACTATTGATGACCAATGGTGTGCTTGCTGTATGCGGGGGGTCGGGAGGTGAACGTCAGCCGGCCTCAACAGGATTAGGGAACAGACTAGAGGGAAAGGGACTCTCTCCCACGACTTGCGACCGGCTGAAAAAGTACTTAAGCTGCACTTTCCTTGAAGACGACGTTCTCTCTCTGCAGTTCGACTCGAAGCGTCACTACGACAGTTTGTCTTGGCACCCTACGCTCCTGGAGCGGCCCTAGATTTCCAGATTTCCTAAGTTATCTAACGTATTAGAGTCAGTGAAGTATTGTAAAGTAACTGTGAACTATTTGTGAGTTAGCGTCACGCGTATGTACGTAAAGGACTCGATTATGTGAAAGTATTTACACGTGTTATGTGAAGTCTGTATTTTTATACGTGTTAAATAAATTGGCTGAGGCCTTTCAAGCGTGACCATTGTGTTGTGTAATTATTTACATCCTCTGCCCCCTACAGAGGAACTTTGGTCCTTCGAGAGCCGGATATTGGTCCTTTGGTAAGGAATATCGAGCGGCTTATTGTGCGTCTTTGGGGAGACGTGAAGAAATACAGTTGGGTGTCGAAGATTGAAGAAGGGAACGCTTCAAGCTCGAACAGGAACGCTGCAAGTAAGAATAGGAACGCGGCAAGTTACGTTTCGAAGAAACCTATTTTCAAGTGAGAAAAGGAACGCTTCAAGTGAGAAAAGGAACGCAGCAAGTCACGTTACGAAGAATACCTATTCTGAAGAAAGAAAAGGAACACAGGAACGCAGCAAGTCCGACCCAGTAGGTGCTTAGGATTGTCGCCACGTCGGGAACTTCGAGCCGCCAGCGTCGTGTCAAGCCGTCGTGTCAAGCCGTCGTGTCAAGTCGTCGTGTCAAGCCGTCGTGTCGAGCTGCAGAGAGGGATCCACGGGTCCTTTACGCCGTCGCGTCAAGAACCTTTTAAGCGGGTGGACCGCGGCTCAGGTACGTGCCACCTAACGGTGTCAAAGGTGCATGCCTGAGTTAACGCCGTTTCAAGGCGGTGCGACATATTGTGCGGTGTCGCCAACCAAACGTGGTTGAACAGCACTACTGCGCCTGTAAGGCTGCGCACGTTGCGAGGGCCGGACTGTAGGCACTGCCGAGGCAACCGGTCGTTCCCACCGGTTGCTGAGCACCTCGTAGCGCGTGTAGCTCTCTGCAGGGTAGTCCCCACCTTTCCATTCCTGCACATTTTCCATCCCTGCCGGAGCATATCCCTCTCATAGGGCCCTCCGGTAGGTCTGATAGGGCCGCTAGGGCATTGATAGAGCTAGGGTGCCAAACGAGGAGGAAGGATGCCGACTACAAGAAGCCAGAAGAACGAAGATACGCAAGCCCGCGTGTTTGAAGAACCCCCCGCGTCACCGTCGTCCCGCGCGACAATATTATCACGCGCTAACCCCCGCGTTACGATTCCCGCGTCTGTACCAGTTCCTGCAACAGTGCCTACGAACGCGCCGACAGCCGAGAACATTACGATGGATGCTATAACGTCAACCGCCGCCGCGACCGCCATCCCAGCGCCCGCGCCCGCCGTTGATAGGATAAATAGTAGGTCGCCCGTCCAATCCGTACGATCGCGCCAATCCACCGCTAGTGCTGTACTGCGCATTAGGCAAGCAGAATTAGATGCTGAGGAGCGCCTCGCCGCGATACGCCGCCAGGAATTGCGACTCGAAGCCGAGCTGGTTAAGAAGAGATTAGCGATAGATGTAGCTACCATTCGCGAGGAAACAGATCGAGATAGTGATATTATAGCCCAGGACGTCGCGGACACCGATAATCGAATCACGAATTGGCTGCAATGCGCGCAGCCTACGGGGGACGAGGAATTACCATCGCTGACTGCGATAGATCAAACGTCGTCAGCGATACGCGCACCCGCCCCGGTTCACATACGGGGGGAGGAAGCCGAGCGCACCCGGGGTAGGCAGGAATTTACGAGGCCGCGTACGCCACAGTATGAGGAGCGAGAACACGCGTACTTTCCGAGTGAGGAGCCGCCCCGCGTAGAGAATAAGGAGCCCCGCGAACCTAGGTCGCGGTCACCGCCTAGGTCGCGACATAGATCTCGATCTCGATCTCGATCCCGAGATATCGATAAGCTAGCCGACGCGTTAAATAGGATGACACGTTATCGACCGCCGCCGCGTCAAGCGATAGAGTTGCCCATTTTCACGGGAGCGCCGCACGAGTGGTTGCTGTTCAAGTCAGCAATGCGAGACTCGACACGAGAGTATGGATTCTCACGAGGAGAGAACTTAGCGCGCCTACGCAACAGCCTGAAAGGTGAAGCGAGAGAGACCGTGTCCGCGCTACTTTGCACCGCTGCTGACCCCGCCGTGATAATGCATACGCTCGAACAGTGTTACGAACGTCCCGAGATTATAATCGTCAAGTCGCTCGACGAGTTAAGAAAATTACCGCGACTCGGTACGACGGCCGCTGAACTCAACGCGTTCGCGATAAAGCTGCAGAACATCGTCAGCGTGCTATCGTGTCTGGATGATAGGGGGTACCTACAGAACCCAATGCTGTCCAGACACGTGGTAGAGAAGCTCAGCCCACACATGCGCGCGCGTTGGTGTGATTACGCCCAAGAGCATGGTAGTCGCGTGGAAGCGGAGATCGTTACGCTGTCGCGCTACCTGATGAGGGAAGCTGATCGGGCCGTAAGATACGCGTACTAGTCGACCGTGACTACGACTTCAAAGGAAGCGACGCGTCAGCAAGCTCCCGCCAGAGCACAAGCGGTCATTAGGAAAAACAAAGCGCGCGTACCCGCAACGTACGCCGCCGCCGAGTGACCTGGCGAGGACGAGAGAGAGAGGGCTAAGAAGACGTGCTTGTGCTGTGGCGAGGGACATGCCACGCCAAGCTGCAAGAAACTTGGTGACATGACGGTCCAACAAAGATGGGAATGGGCCAAGGAAACTGGAGCATGTTTCAAATGTCTGGCGAGTAAACATCGTCGATTCAAGTGTACCGCGAGGAAGTGCGGAGAGCAGGAATGTCGTAGATCGCACCATAGGCTACTCCACACCGCCGACCGAACGTTGGACGCGGCTAGCGCCTCCACCAACTGTGGGACCAGGAGCGTGAGGGAAGAATCGGCGACCACCGCATCTGCCCATGCCGGCAGCGAGATAAGCGCGGTGTTACTCAAAGTGTGCCCAGTAACGTTGCGAGGGCCAAATGGCAAGGAAATAGAGACGCATGCGTTACTGGACGAGGGCTCCACTATTACGCTACTCGACGAAGAGATAGCTAACGAAATGGGCGCAAAAGAAATTAAGCGAGCGTTACGCGTCCACGGGATTACGGCCACGCGACAAGAGAACGACAGTCGTTGCGTGGAAATAGACATCAAGGGAAAACGCTCAGAGTATTTTTACATACGCGCGCGTACTGTTAAAAGTTTGAATATAATCGGTCAGACCGTGAAAGCGAGCTATCTACGCTGCGAACACATGAAACGTATACCTGCACGTGACGTGTGTTACGAGAATGCGAAGCCACGCCTATTGATAGGCGCCGATAATTGGCATTTGATAGTGTCGCGAACTTTGCTCACGGGACGGCAGAACGAGCCAGCCGCTTCACTTACGCAGCTAGGATGGGTGGTACACGGAACGGTACCACGGCGCGTAACTGGATTCGAGGCGAGCAGCGGGATAGCATTGCACGTGCACCCACAGGAAATATCCGATGATTGCGAAGAGTTAAAGGACCTCATCACATCGCATTTCTCGATCGACGCTCTGGGGATAGTTCACCAGCCGAGACCAGTGCTGGCAGACGAACGGGCGAAGGATATTTTCACGAAGACTGCTCGGCTGGTTAACGATCACTACGAGGTAGGATTGCCGTGGCGGAGTGATGAGCCATACCTACCACCGAGTTACGATATGGCCTTTCGTAGACTCAAAACCATTGAAAGGAAAATGGATAAGTCAGCTGACTTCAAAAAAGCATACGTGTCGCAGGTCAATAACCTCATAGAAAAGGGGTACGCGAACAAAGTAGCCGAGAATGTAGGTAGGGAGAGTGTCATACCGGAATGGTACCTACCACATTTTGCCGTCACGAACCCGAATAAACCTGGGAAGATACGTCTAGTTTTCGACGCGGCAGCAACCTCTGCAGGGAAATGTCTGAACGACGAGTTACTCTCCGGGCCCGACATGTTGAATACTCTCTATGGCGTGTTATTTAGATTTCGTGAAAGGTCGATAGCCGTCACCGCGGACATACGAGAGATGTTCCTTCGAATCAAGATTCGGCCGGAAGATAGAAGAGCGCAGAGGTTCCTGTGGCGTGGCAACGATCGGTCCGGACCACCAATCAAGTACGAGATGGCGTCCATGATTTTCGGTGCTAGGAGTTCACCTTTTCTAGCACACAGCGTGCGCAATAAGAACGCGGACGATTGCCGAGAAAGTCGCCCGCACGCGCACTACGCCATCACGCGTGCTCACTATATGGATGATTGGGTGGACAGTTACGACACCCGGGAACAAGCGGCTGAGGCTATGAGGGAGGTGGTCGCCGTGCACGCAAGAGCCGGTTTTCAGTTGGCAGGGTGGCAAACCAACGAGGCCGACCTACTATGCGAGATAAGCGATAGCGACAAGTCCAGTTCGCCAAAGGAGTTAGGAGCGAACGCACATCCCTACGGGAAGACGTTGGGTATTATGTGGCTACCGACGACCGACGAGTTCGCCTTCAACGTGGAAATGCCACGAGTGCCCGCCGAGGTGAAAGCGCGCGAACGCGCACCGACAAAGCGAGAGACATTAGCAGCAGTAATGTCCATTTTTGATCCGCTAGGCATGCTTAGTCCGTATACGATAACGGCTAAGATAATGTTACAAGACCTGTGGCGCAAACAGACCGGATGGGACGAACCTTTGCCCCCGGAAGAGGCTTACATTTTTGAAGAATGGTTAGGTGATTTAAAATACGTAGCGAACCTACGACTCCCGAGATGTTATTTTAAAGGTGGTGTAGTGAATAGAACTCTACACACGTTCGTCGACGCGAGCGAGCAGGCGTACGCGGCGGCGGTATATATGAGGTCAGTGACCCCTGAGGGAAGAGTGATCGTGACACTCGTCGCAGGAAAAGCAAGGGTCGCGCCAATGAAGGCGCAAAGTATACCGCGGCTCGAATTGCAAGCGTGTTTAGTAGGTGCGAGGTTAACCGAGCAAGTTAAACGGGAACATCGTTTTGAGTCGTTAGATACGACATACTGGAGTGACTCCAAGACCGCCCTACATTGGATAAGGAACGAATCTTCAAAGTACACGCCGTACGTCGCGCACCGACTTCGGGAGATATGTGAACTCACACAGACAAAACAATGGCGCTGGGTACCTACAGCCCACAATGTAGCCGATGACGCAACTCGGTCCGGAATGACGCAACTGGAAAGCGACAGCAGATGGTTCACTGGTCCCCTCTTCCTGGGCGGACCAGAACACATCTGGCCAACGGAGATCGCGCAGGGAGAGGAGGGTGATGAGATCGTCACGCACATAGCGCACATCACCAGCCTCGTCGACACGACTCGTTTCTCGTCATACGAACGATTACTACGAACGACTGCGTATGTCCTGCTGTTCGTCGACAAATGCCGCAAACGCGCTACCCGGTTGACGTTGCGTCACAAGCAGGAGGCCGAGCTGCTACTGATAAGGGAGGCTCAGAGGGAGTGTTTTCCAGCGGAAATAGCGCGACTCGCTGTAGGTAGGAGAGTAGACAGGACCAGTCGACTCTACCGATTGGACCCGATTTTTCAAGACGACGTCATTTGTTTAAACGGTCGCATAAATGCCGCGAACGTTTCTCAAGATAGGAAGTGCCCACCCATCTTGGAAGGCAAACATCCGATGACGTCACTATATTAACGTCAGATTCACGAACGGGATCATCACGCGGGACGTGAATATATAGTGAACAAAGCGAGGGAACGCTTTTGGATTTTAAAGGTTCGACCGACAGTGCGCGCACTGATAAGAGATTGCGTGATATGTAAGCGACGAAGGAAGCCGCCAATACGGCCCGTCAAAGGGAACTTACCTATTGAACGATTGGACACCCACCTGCGGTCGTTCACCCGTTGCGGAGTAGACTGTTTCGGCCCAATGACAGTCACAATAGGAAGACGGCATGAAAAACGATGGGGTATGTTGTTCACCTGTCTTGTCACGCGAGCAATACATATAGAGTTGTTGCCAAGTTTGAACATCGATTCAGCTATATTAGCGCTAAGAAGAATGGCGGCTAGGCGCGGATGGCCTAAAACTATGATGTCCGATAACGGGACTAATTTTCGAGGAGCCGATGTTGAAATCCAACAGGCATATAAGCAGTGGGCGAATGACCTCAATGAATTCGCAATTAAGCAAGATATGGAATGGCGGTTCATTGACCCCGGGGCCCCAAATCAGGGCGGCGCGTGGGAACGACTAATAAGAAGTGTAAAGTCGGCGTTGTCGGCCGTGTTGAAGGAACGCGCACCAAAGGAGGAGGTACTTTCCACGTTGCTAATCGAGATCGAGCACACCGTCAATTCACGACCCCTCACTCACGTAAGTGTTGAACCTGGCGACGAGGAGGCGCTCACGCCGAACCACTTCTTATTAGGCTCGGCTACTGGACTACCAACCACAGGGCAGTGCGACGTCGCCGATCGAAAGACATGGCGCGCAACACAGGCGCTAGCGGACAAGTTCTGGACTCGTTGGATAAACGAATACCTACCAACGTTGACACCGCGCGGCGACGTCCGAGATTCACGCACGCAACTCGCACCGGGGAATATAGTAGTCATTGCGGATGGTCAACTGCCGCGAAATGTATGGCCATATGGGAAGATAGTGCGCACCATACAAGGACCTGATGGTGTCATACGCAGCGCTGAGGTACAGACGCGTGGAGGCGTTTTCAGACGCCCAGTTAGAAGGCTCGTTGTCCTGGCCGATGGAAGTTAGGCTCGCGTTGCTATGCCGGGGGGAGGCTGTTACGGACACGAGCATGTAATTTAGAATCACTAAATATAATCAACATTACGTCATTCATAGACGCGTAATGTATGTACATAAGCGCTGTACATAATAGAGGGCAAGCCTATCAGAGGCCAGACTATTGTCCAATCGGCTACTGGGATAGTATATAAGGCTATGTACTGAGTTCTTAGAAGTACATAATGCGGTTCTTAGAAGTAAATAGCGCAGAAAAACCGTTAAGAATAATCTGGGTTTCTATTGGTAGATTACAACGGAGAAAATCACGCCACTATTGATGACCAATGGTGTGCTTGCTGTATGCGGGGGGTCGGGAGGTGAACGTCAGCCGGCCTCAACAGGATTAGGGAACAGACTAGAGGGAAAGGGACTCTCTCCCACGACTTGCGACCGGCTGAAAAAGTACTTAAGCTGCACTTTCTTTGAAGACGACGTTCTCTCTCTGCAGTTCGACTCGAAGCGTCACTACGACAGTTTGTCTTGGCACCCTACGCTCCTGGAGCGGCCCTAGATTTCCAGATTTCCTAAGTTATCTAACGTATTAGAGTCAGTGAAGTATATTGTAAAGTAACTGTGAACTATTTGTGAGTTAGCGTCACGCGTATGTACGTAAAGGACTCGATTATGTGAAAGTAT
The DNA here is from genome assembly GCA_905147345.3 of Mythimna impura. NCBI lineage: Eukaryota > Metazoa > Arthropoda > Insecta > Lepidoptera > Noctuidae > Mythimna > Mythimna impura. Next base: position 7,922,861 of record LR990347.1, on the reverse strand, counting down.
TTACACGTGTTATGTGAAGTCTGTATTTTTATACGTGTTAAATAAATTGGCTGAGGCCTTTCAAGCGTGACCATTGTGTTGTGTAATTATTTACATCCTCTGCCCCCTACACCGAGCATAGCCCTTTCCATTGCCCTTTGGGTGACTTTAAGTCCTCTAATTAGGCCTATTGTAAGCGACCACATTTCGGAGCCATATGTCATCACTAGCAACACGCACTAGTCATAGACTTTCGTCTTGAGACACTGTGGTATATCTGCCCAGCCGAGTCGGATTCGATGATTGATCTCTTTCTCGAAGTTATACCTACCCAACTGGACCGTCTATCCCAGGTAAACGTAGTCGTCCACAACTTCGAGTGTAGAGTCTCCGATCTTGATAGGAGTGGGTCCTACATGGCTGTTTACTGTGACTGTTTATTTTATGTACATCATTATAATAATTGGCAGCCTAAAGCCAAACTAAAGTGGCAGTGGGCAGGGCACATTGCTCGCAGAACGGATGGCCGTTGGGGCCGAAAGGTTCTGGAATGGTGACCACGTACCGGAAGACGTAGCGTTGGAAGGCCTCCTACAAGGTGGACCGATGACTTGGTAAGGGTTGCGGGAGTCCGATGGATGCGAGACGCAAGGACCGTACATTGTGGCGACACTTGGGGAGGCCTATGTCCAGCAGTGGACGTCTTTTGGCTTAAATGATGATGGTGATGATAAGTAAATTATGTCATTTTTTGTTTTTAGGTGGGAAAATCATCTAATGACAAATCCCGCTCTTGGGCGGAGCGAGAGATAGTGTCAGACTTTTACTGACTAAAAACCCACTCCTGTTCCTTCTTTGCCTTTGGTGGGGAGTAAATTATGTCATGTGTTTTTGTTTATGTTTTGTCGTCATTATTATTAAATTATTCAAATTAAAATAATGTATGCATATTATCATCATCATCATCATTTCGGCCGGAAAACGTCCACTGCCTAACACAGGCTTCCTCAGTACCTCAAAAAGTTAGGCTGCGGGATTGTTCGGAAGAGTTACCGTGGCCCTGAAACGCAATGGGCAACTGAAGGAACATCAGGTGGGTTTTAATCAGTAAAATTCTGACGCTCTCTCTCACTTCATTTAAAGAAGTTATTTGATGATTTACCATTTCAAAAAATCCTCGGAAAGGACTAAACTTAAACTTTAACTCTTGAAGATCTTTGAAAGTCGCTACGACCGGTCAGACAATCTGATACCAGTTTTGCTAAAGAGTATAATTGTGTTACCAAGTTACTGGATTGCCAAGGTTAGATAGAAATTCGTTCGAGTACAATACTAGTACCCAGCTATATTTGGTTGAACTGGAAACTGACTACAAAGTAATTGGAAAAAAGCTAGATATCAATCTACCTTTTTTATGTTTCATTTATTGTATCACTGCTTACCATCAGGGATCGCAGTCAAACACTAGTTTATAGCATTAAAAAAAACTTGGTACCTATTGTACTTCAAGTAATTATCTATGGATGTGAAATGGATGGTCACTCATCGCATACACAACAAAGAAAACCTGGAACATTTCCAGAGAGCTATGAAGAGAAGCATGAAAGGAATAAGAAAACTGAACAAAATATTACAAAGTTGCAAAATAGTGAAAAAACTAAAGTAACGAACCTTACAACTGAAATAACCAGCAGAAGTGGAGATAGACCGAGCACATAACCAGAGATACACAAGTAAAATAGATTCAAACTATCTCCGATTGATACCTCGGAAATGCCATTTTTCTAGGGTTGGTCCGCAGAATGGTGACACTTGGACTCTCGGTCTTGTCTTGGTTTCTTTCACCTGAACAGGAATCTCCCGAACTTATTATGTCCAGTGAAAATCTGTGTCATACGGAGGTGACGCCTTTGTAGCTCCCTTTACCAGATGGGACTTACCGCCATGATTGTGGCGTGCCTAATGGAAAACGTCATAGAGGACGCCAACATCTAAATTTAAATATATTTTTCCTTGATTCCCTATACCTTCCATAATTATTCACAATCAGACAACACACACATAAGATGATTTTCCAACCTATAAAAAAAAAAAATGCACACTGTAATAACACCCACACCACACACATTCACACATCACACACATTCACACACCACACAATTTCACGAACACACCCTTATCCATACCACATACTATGATAGAAGAACTGGAATTTTACTTATTCTTATGCTGTTTTTGTTGTCATAATGGTTGTTAAACTTTTAAGATATTATCACTGTTTGTTGTCTTTTTTTTTTTGTTGTCTTTTTTTTTTCTTTGTATTTAACTTCCATAAATTAAGCTGGAAAAAATATATTGTAAAAAGTGTTATGTTCCAATAAATACATTTATTATTATTTTCAATATTTATCTCAGGACCCTGAGGTCCTGGACCTTTGGAAGGCGTACGAGGAGCCGAAGCCAACTCGCAGAGGCCCTTTAGATAATTATAATGGAACATGATACCAGCCGACGATTATCCCTGTACGCGTTATGCTAGTGCACCCAAGGACAACCCCCGGTTGTTGAAAAACTATTGCGACATATGGAGAACAAAGATAATAGGGCTATGGTTTTTGGAGTCTTAAGTGGACTGGTAACATGGAACTATGTTAAGACTATGGCCCCTGCCTCAACAACGTTATTAATATCCATCAAAAAAAGGCAGGGGGTGACTTGCACACTCAATAAATGGGTTCCCAAAAAACGGCCAAGCGTGTCTGTTCACCGCCAAAAGGAGCCCGTTCACCTTGGCTCCTGCTTTTCGGAATGTATCCCTGGAGTGCACCGACCGCCTTCAGCTCTTGGGAGTTGAAATCTCCTCAGACCTCAATTTTGGGCGGTTCATTGAGTCCAAAGCCAAGGTAGCTGCTAGAAAACTAGGCGTTCTTGCAAAGGTCCGACGGTACTTCACACCGGAACAGCTTCTAATGTTATACAAAGCACAGGTTCGATCGTGTGTGGAGTACTGCAGTCACATATGGGCTGGTGCTGCAAAATGCCTCTTCGCACGCCTTTCCACTGAGTCCAAAGGGACTCAGTGGAAAGGCGTGCGAAGAGGCTAATTGGGGATCCTGATTTGGTTAAGTCCAATCTACAAAGCCTCGAGCACAGGCGCAGGGTAGCCAGCCTATCGGTATTTTACAGGTTGCATTTTGGAGAGTGTGCGCAGGAATTGCATGACTTGATTCCGCCATCTCCTTTCTATCATCGGACAACCCGACGTACGGCGAGTATCCACCCTTACGTTGTTGAAACTTCAACGGTCCGGACTAAGCGTTTCGCTTCGTCGTTTATACCGCGTACATCGAAGGACTGGAACAATTTGCCTGCTGCGATCTTCCCGTCCAACTATAATTTAGGTGTCTTCAAGGCTAGAGTGAATAGGCTCTTGATAAACTAGTGCGCCTCACCATCAATGATTGCATCACTGCTTACCATCAGGTGGGATCGCAGTCAAGCGCTGGTTTATATCAATTAAAAAAAAAAAAAAAAAAAAACGGCCGCTAGCACGAAGTGACGTAGCAACAAGAGGGCAACATATTCTGAGGTTCTTGAGGAGTGGAGAGGTATACCACGGCTATCAGGACAATCCCGGAAGTACGGTCAAGATCCCTACCAGCACCTTACTGGATTATACATCCTTCTCCCGAGCATGTTTGCTCTTGCGAATCTCCACTCAAGCCAGCCAATAAAGACAAGAGAGAGGTGGGAGCTCAGTTCCTCGTCAGTGTTCACTACGGCCGGCCAATAAAGGCAAGCCGGAGATGAAGAACAAGAATTCTCCCGGGAGATCGGGTCCGTGGGATCGCTAATGCCCAACAGTTCGCCACAAAACTGCACTGCGGATTGTATTATTATTATTATTATTATTATTACATAGGATGGGAAGACGATCATAAGGTCACGAAAAGGGTAGCGTGAAACAGAACCGAGAGGAAAATGTTAGAGGAGACTTATGCTTAGACTTGCACTTGGTTTGAGTAGACAACACCCATAGCTTAGTTCAGAATAAAGGACTTATTATATTTCTATATTAATATGCATACAATCTTTAACCAGTAAAATGTTACTTTATCGCTTAGGGCCGCCGCACACGGGCCATCGGCCACAACCACAAAACGCCGCCTATAGTTCTCATACATTTTATATGAATTTGCCGCACACGGTTGACGCCGGTGGCCGCCACATGCTACAAATCGCCTACTTAGATTGCTTTTTGTGGTCCGCACTGGCCACTAATCGCCGTCACACGCCACTCACGCATTTAAACCTTCCTCGTTAGAGTCCATTATGATACTGCACGTATGGGTTAAAAAAAGTAGCAGCCACCGGCCACAAGTGGCTGTCGCGTGCTTCAGCTTCCTTTATGGCCGCTTCTAGCTTCTCGTGGCGGTATTTGTGGCTGTCGCGTGTGGTCCGTGTGCAGCGACACTTAGTAATATAAGCTGTAGGTATTATATTTCTCTACTGTCATCCATTTTATGCAAGTAAAGCCGCTCACAGAAAATAGATAACATATATTATATAAAATTTTATAACTTATCATACATGTTTCCCCATAGGCTTTTTGCCTTCTGATATAAAACGTAACAAAGGCTTTTAACAAAGTGACAATTTATCAGTAATAGCATTTATCAGAAAGTCAGATCTAATTATATGGGATTGTCATGCATTACTAGCGAAATGTCACAATGGCCATGATAATGGTAACAGACTGTCACTGTTGAGCTGACAGAATTTCATTATATTTAGGAAGCAAAAATACGTTTTCAATTCGGTGATGATTTTTGGTAGGATAACGTTATTTTCTTTTTAAAACAAACTGACGACCCGTCCCACCTTCGCACATATGTGTGCGGAGAGGGACTTTGTTTTAGTGCTCAGCCAGACTGGCAGCGAGGTCCGGGGAGCGGTGCAGGTGCGGGGACGTACGTGTTGTGCCTGCTCACTGTTGAGCCATCATTCGACTGGCCTGTTGGTCTAGTGGTCAGTGGTCCTGACTGCTATGCCGGAGGTCGTGGGTTCGATTCACACCCAGGACAAATGTTTGTGTGATGAGCACAATCATTTGTTCTGTGTCTGGGTGTAATTTATCTATATAATTATGTATGTATTTAGAAATATATAAGTAGGTTTATCAGTTGTCTAGTACCCATAACACAAGCTCTGCTTAGCTTGGGACTAGACGGCATTGTGTGATAGTTGTGGAATAATATTATTATTATACATTTATTTATCTCAGCACCCTAAGGTCCTGGACCTTTGGAAGGCGTACGAGGAGCCGAAACCAACTCGCAGAGGCCCTTTTAGACGCTTTTAATGGAAAGTGGTACGAACCGTGGTATTATTATCTTTATTTCATTTACATAAACATATTAGTTACATTTTTAAATATTTCAAAAATAAAAAATAAAACATTTAAAAATATAAAAAACAGTGTCCCACCGGTATCGGGAACAGGGTCCAAGCTACCGGCGGTCAGGGCTCCAGAGAAAGGAACCTCCTGACAATACGAGCCGTGTCCAGGAGTACCGCTTTCTGGATCAAGCCCTTGATCCAGCCGCCTAACGCGAGCCTCCTAAGGTGTTGGTCGAGGCTCTTGGCTATTAAGCCATTGGCTGACACGACTATCGGTACAATGATCGCCGAGTCTACATCCCACATGTCGACAACCTCGCGAACCAAATCAATATACTTGATTTGTTTGTCTTTCTCGGCTTTCACGAGGTTCTCGTCATGCGGAACGGATATGTCAACAATCATTGTACGCCTCTCTCTTCGGTCCACCACCACTATATCAGGCTTATTGGCTACAATAGTCCTGTCAGTAATGATGGACCGGTCCCAGTACAGCGTGATATCGCCATTATCGAGAACTGGGTCGGGCACATACCTGTAGTATGGCACCTCCGATTCCACAAGAGAGTAATTCAGAGCAAGTTGCTGGTGGATAATCCTGGCTACAAGGTTGTGTCTATGCAAGTATTTTATTATTATTTTTTTTTATATTTTATTTATCTCAGGACCCTGAGGTCCTGGACCTTTGGGAGGCGTACGAGGAGCCGAAGCCAACTCGCAGAGGCCCTTTAGATAATTATAAAGGAACATGATATCAACCGACGATTATCCCTGTACGCGCTATGCTAGTGCACCCAAGGACAACCCCCGGTTATTGAAAAACTGTTGCGACATATGGAGAACAAAGATAATAGGGCTATGGTTTTTGGAGTCTTAAGTGGACTGGTAACATGGAACTATGTCAAGACTATGGCCCCTGCCTGAACAACGTTATTAATATGCATCGAAAAAAGGCAGGGGGTGACTTGCACACTCAATAAATGGGCCCCCAAAAACGGCCGCTAGCACGAAGTGACGTAGCAACAAGAGGGCAACATATCCTGAGGTGCTTGAGGAGTGGAGAGGTATACCACGGCTATCAGTACAATCCCGGAAGTACGGTCAAGATCCCTACCAGCACCTTACTGGATTATACATCCTTCTCCCGAGCACGTTTGCTCTTGCGAATCTCCACTCAAGCCAGCCAATAAAGGCAAGAGAGAGGTGGGAGCTCAGTTCCTCGTCAGTGTTCACTACGGCCGGCCAATAAAGGCAAGCCGGAGATGAAGAACAAGAATTCTCCCGGGAGATCGGGTCCGTGGGGTCGCTAATGCCCAACAGTTCGCCACAAAACTGCACTGCGGATTGTATCTCTCTTAGTCTGGCCCCTCACCCTAGGCATATTACGGCAAAGCAAACTTTACCGATACAGACCTAGGGTATATTGGAGCACGCAAGCCCCACCACGACGTCAACGTAGAGATACGGCGATGGGGTTATTATTATCATTATTATCATAATAACGCACGCAGTTAGCTGGAACTAGTTTGAGATACCTACTCCTACATGGGTTGCCACTCGCCGCCCGTGCTCTCACTTCGGCCAGTTATATGAACGAGCTATTTCGTGTGTTGCCCGCGCGCGTCCCGCATCGTGTAGCCCACTCCGCTTCCCGCGCCCGCTTGCCCACTAAAGACCCTCCGAAAAAGTTCTTATGTTTGAATTCACCAAGCCGCGCCCACCCTGCGCCTGCTTTTGCAGTCTGGCCGAGCACATCTAATTTGACGGATATCGGAATCCAAGATAAAGAAACAAATCTAACTCCGTTTTTTTTTTTCGAGAACTATATCCACGGTATGTTCACCTTAGCATTCGAGACAGCACAGCTCTCACATCTCACATAGCAAAATTTACAACTATTATACTAAAAACATTCCCGAAATTATGTTTCTGAGATTCCACGTTTAATGAATGCGCTACCCTCATTTAGGTTCACGTAATTAAAATTTTTACACTTTGCAGACTGCCATCACGGAACACGGTCCTCTCGTAAGTTCAGCCGTCTATTTAATACATACATAAAGAGAATTCATTTAGTTTATGTGATGATTTTTTTATTGTGGAGTTCACTTGTTTTTAATTTATTCAGACTTCAAATAAGAACACCGAAGAATCATCAATTTAAGGCTTCCAATCAGTGCCATAAAAAGGAACTTTCTGAAGCTTACTCCTCGGTACCGTGACCAACCGATATATTTTTTTAAACCTATCGACCTAGCCGTCTAGGTCAATATTTTTTATTTTTTCGTATGACTAATAGTTTTGCCAAAAAAAAAATTAACAATATGAAATTTTTTCGCTTGTTTTCCCTACTCCTTTCAAACGGCTTTGAGAAATATGTTTACACGAAAAAATTGCTGGTTAAGTGTTTTTCAGAATGTACATAACATATGTAAATCAATCAATATTTCGCAAAGAAAATGGTTTTAGACATCAGCGAGGCTCTATGCGGGCGCACAAGTATGTGTGCATTTAACTCCGGCCAGATGTTCAAGGGTCTATAATACCCCTTATGAGGCAGTGGACAATATACATAACTCGTAGAATAGATGGTCAATAGGCCTGAAAGGTTCTGCAACAGCGTCGGTAGGCCTCGCACAAGGTAAGATGACCTGATGAGAGTCGGTAGCGGCCATCTGATGGATTGGACTGTACCATCTCGCATGTACAGTCAGGGATCAAAAGTACAGTTGCACTCTACCAATGCTAAAGTATCTAAAATTTCTTTGTTGTAGAAGTTCAATAGTCTAAAACTAGTTTATTAAATACTTTAGATTCTATGCTACCAATTAAATCAGTCATGAACCATTGACCCTCTTCTACAAAGAAATTTTTGACATTTTATCATTGATATGATGGAACTGCACTTTTGACCCCTGATTGTACATGACTGGTCATCGTGGTGAAACTTGGCGAGGCTTTTATCCAACAGTGGACGTCTTTTGGCTGAAATGATGATGATATAATAAGTATAAGTTAAAAATATATTTCTTTTTCAGTGTAACAAAATGTGGGTTGTCTAATATACAGTCTGAGATATGTCGTGCAAATTGCCACTGCCACTAACGACTTCCCAAGAGAGAGCCTATTTTTATTTGTATAAGAAAGCTTCTTCTTACAAAAGGTAACTAGAAAAAACAGAAATAACGTTCAGAAAGATTCAGTTATGACTATGTTGTATCTGGGTTTACGACTATGGTTGGTCTTCTAATGAACGTTGTAGAGATATTTGTACTTACTGGAAAGCACACATTGCTCGCAAAACAGATTGTCGATGGAGTCAAAAGATTCTGCAGTGGCTACCGCATACTTGAAGACGGGTTATAATTATGATACTTTGAATAATAGTACTTTTAGTCAAATGTCTATTTAGTGTTTCCTTGCGTGATCAGTAAAACCAAGTTTACCGACATAGCTCGAAGAATCGCCAAACTTAAGTGGCAGTGGGCAAGACACATTGCTCGCAGAACAGATGGAGATTCTTAAATTGGATAGCTTGTGGTTTAAACAATAACCACATGGGTTGATCTCTAAGATTAAACAATACTCACACGTAATAACTTCAAACACAAAATAAAAACATGGCTCCAAACATTAAACTATTCGCAGACTGAAAAACTCATAGAGTAAAAATATTAACCTCTAACACAAACGCCAACACACCCACGATCTTAAGGTTTTTTTTAGTATTGTTCCGTTTATTCATTTATATATATATTATATAAACTAAATTTTTAAATATTTCAATAAAAAATAAAACAAAAAATATAAAAAATAGTTGCCCACCGGTATCGAGAACAGGGTCGCTCGGGGGCTGATGTCAGTCCCCGAAAATGCCCGTCTCACAAAGCGCATCACTCTTGGGCGAGTATTGTTATTTTTATTTTCAAGCATGTTTTTCTTCATCTTTTTTCTCACTTTTTGTTTGTAAATTAAATTTAAGGAAGGGTCACTTCGACTTAGATAATTAAGCGACACTAATGGGAGAAGGTTTCTACTTACCTCAGAAATCAGGGTTTCAAAGTTTACAGTGTAAAATAATTGTTTGTGTCAATAAACTATTTGATTTGATTTGAATGCTTGCCGAGGTGCAGGAGAATCTTAATATACCCAGACTCGTGGCTTCACCGCCATGTCCTCGTGGGGGCGAATGGCGGTGGCGATCTCTCGCGCCGGGCCTTGGTACAGGCCATGCCATGGTCCGGAGCGAGGAGGAGTGGCAGGCGTTCGCCTCCTTCTGCGAAGCAGTATGCTAGCAACGGAGAAGGCCGCACGTGCACGCGCGAGAGAAAGGCAACGAAGGAACAGGATTGGTTTTTAGTCAGTAAAAGTCTGACACTATCTCTCGCAAAAAAAAGGTTCGTGCAAACAAGCAAGCCGTTGATACCGACCTTCTGTAATTTGTAGACCTTTGACCATCGTTACAGATAGTCAGTCAATCCAGGACTTCTGACATCAGTCTTGTCAAGGGGTTTGTCGTGTTACCCAATGACGGGGCTATGGAGGTCAGGTACACAGTCGCTCCGTGTACAATACTGCTATCCAACTGTATCTAGTCAGACTGGTTATAAAGTAGCGGGTAGACCGATCATAAAGTAGTTGGGAAAAGGCTCGGTAGATAGATTATAGTCAATATTAAAAAGAAAATTTCTTCTTCTTTAAAAAACTTCATTTAACAAACTAATCGTGTAAAGCTAATATGACGTGCATGTTTGGCCAGTGAGTGTGTATAAGGTCATTGCCTCCTACACTCGAGTTGCTAAGTTATATTGAAACTACGATGGTATCTATAGAAATGTACTCTGTTTACAGTCGAGCAAACAATTTGGTAAATAAGCAAAAATATTCACCTTCGACGATATAACGAAAGGTTAATATTTTTTACATGTATGCGTAGTTTTATATAAGCTTATGGCACATACTGAAGAGTGATGTAAAAGAGCTGCTTTATCATCATTATCATTTCAGTATAAACACGTTCACTGCTGGACTTACACCTCCCTCCCCCAAGTGTCGTGGAATCATTGGAATTTCACGATTCTCACCACCTTGAGCAGCGCCCTTTTTTTAAGGTTGCAAATCATCCAATGACTTCTCCCGCTCTGGGCGGAGCGCGAGGGCGTGTCGGACTTTTACTGACTAAAACTACACCTGTGTCCTTCAATTGACCTTTGCGTTCTAGGACTACGCGCTGTTGACCGAGCTCAGTCGGCTCGGTCCGGTCAATTACCGGACGGCAAGCTACCCATTGCTCGACGTCCGCAAGCTCGCGTCTACCGTGTCTGGTAGCCGGGTTCGAATCTTGGCGGCTGGGGCGTGAGGGCATTCGTTCCCTCACGCGTGCGGCCTCCTCCTTCGCTAGCATTACTGCTTACCCTACCACGAGCTCTTAACGTGATCCACTTTTCGACCTAAACTGTACTGTTAAAGGGGATGGAGTTATACAGGGTCTACAGCTCCATCTTTCTTTCTCGTTCGTAAGGCCTCAGTACGCGGTCGCTACTCCAGGACCTTTCGGCCCCATCGCGACCATCAGCTTTGTGAACAATGTACCCAGCCCAATGCCACCAGTTGGGTAATTTTGTCAGTAACCTTGATTCTCTTGTAAAAGAATGAAATGCTTTATATATTAAATTACATTATAACAGCGAAACCAATTTATCAACCTTATTCGTTAACCAGTTAATTCCATTTCTGCATAGTTTACAGGAGCAAGAAAAAAAATACTTTATTACATCATTTCACTTTAGGAATCTAAATTCTGAAAATGCTATTGGTTCCTATATGATTTAGCAGCCATTTTTTTTTCGGTTGGAAAATCATCTTGTGACATCCCGCGCTCTTGGGCGGAGCGGGAGATAGTGTCAGACTTTTACTGACTAAAAACCCACTCCTGATCCTTCGTTGCCTTTCGTACCAGGGCCGAGTCTTCCTTTCAGAATCAGACCCTTGGCCCCAGTAGGCTTCGACCCTGATGGCCCCTACAGTTGCTGACATCTCCTTGAGGCGCGCGTGAAACACTACGCGCCGTCGACGACTTGGGCTCGATCCGGTCGGTTACCGGACGGTCGGACGGCGAGCTACCCATTGCTCGCCGTCCGACCATGGAATGACTTACATGAATAGACAGTCATTTTGTCTAGGTCCTCGGGACACTTTCAAGTTAACAGTATGGTTAGCGCAGTGAGTGAGCGATTGATTGCTACGCTGTGTGTCGCTGGTTTGATTCCCGCACGGATCATATTTTTGTACGGCCTACGGATTATACTACAATTGCTATAGGATGATGCGGGTGACAGCTGTCAGATTCATACAATGTAGCTACCTATCCTTTTCTGTCATCTTAAAGATGTATATTTTCGTCCTGCTGTCATGCTACACATTATTATTATTGTTAAAAGCCCGTTGTGTCCCACTGCAGGGCAAAGGCCTTCCTTCCGCCAGGCTGTCATTTTCCACAAGGAGATGTTAGCAAAACGTAGGAGCCCAGCAGGGTCGAAGCCTCTTGGGGCCAAGGGTCTGCTTCTGAAAGAAAGACTCGGCTCTGGTATGAAAGGCAACGAAGGAACAGGAGTGAGTTTTTAGTCAGTAAAAGTCTGAGACACCCTCTCACTCCGCCCAAGAGCGAGGATGTCACTGGATGATTTTCCCAGCGAAAAAAAACCATGCTATGTAAAAAAGACCTAAATCCGGGTGTTTGCGACTTATGTATGTGAGAATAAAAACAATACAAGACAAAAATGATTAGAAAGAAACTGACTGTATAGTAAATAGCTTAATCGACTGTACATAGGTAACTATAGGGTGTAGTTTTTGTAAACAAAGCTACCTATTATCGTCTTTAATATGTCTAAACCACAAGGTTTGTACTATCAAATGTACACCAATTTGTTTAATTCTCTAATTGATTTGGTTTCTTAATAAGCCTTTGTTTCGGTTTGTTAGTAAACCAATTATCTTCTAAATTAAGCGTTTGTTTACCATCTTTACTATTAAACAAACATAGGAGCTGCTTTGTCTGTTTAATGAATATTATTATATTTAGCTTCAATGTTTTGAAACATGATCAAGCAAGAGTTTATAAGCATATTTCAATTTGTTCAAACAAACATAAAGTTCTTTAAAAAACAGTGAGTTAAAAATACCTGGTATTTTAAGATTTTGAAACCTTACAAGAATTATAGCATTAGCCGTAACAGGCTCTATTTTTTTTTTTAAATTGGTATAAACTAATGCTTGACTGTGATCCCACCTGCCCCCCTAGCCAAGTTACAACCGTTTTGTTTCGATTCTTTTTTCGTTGATCGCCTCGAGTAGCCACGCCTCCTATTAGCGTGGTAGCGTGCTGGGCCCTACTTTATTCATTTTGTACATAAATGGTCTTTGCTCGATGAATCTCCCTCAAGCCAAACTATTCACGTATGCAGACGACACTGCCATAATTTTTTACGGAACATCTTGGGTTGATGTTCAAGTGGCAGTTGAAAACGGCTTAAAAGTTACAGCAAATTGGCTGAAACATAACTTACTGACCCTTAATATCGACAAGACGAAAGCGGTTAACTTTTTTATTTCCAAAAGCTCAGCACCTCGCAAAACAATTACCTTTCGTCTTCATTCCTGCCAAAACTCCGACAGCTGCTCCTGCCCTCAAATAGAAAACACTAACTCCATGAAATATTTAGGTATTTACCTTGACTGCAAAATTGCATGGACAACCCACATAATAACACTGAGTAATAGAGTTCGAAAGCTGCTTCATATATTTAAGCGTTTGGGTAAGGTTGCCGATGAAGCTATCGTAAAGATGGTTTATTTCTCACTTTGCCAATCAATTCTCAGTTACTGCATCGTCTCATGGGGTTCTGCAGCTAAAACTCACATGATGAAAATAGAACGTGCACAGCGTGCTCTCCTCAAAGTTGCATACAGGAGACCGTTTAGGTACCGCACTAATCTACTTTACGCAGACGCAAAGGTCCTGAGAGTTAGGCAGCTATACATTCTTTCAACTACGTTGCGATTTCACAAAACATCACTAAACAGCTGCAGATCTCAGCAACGTTCCAGTCGTCTGGCGAACTGGGATAAACCTCATTTTTGTAAATCTTTTGGAAGGAGATCGTTCGCTTTCATGGGACCTTACTTATACAGTAAATTAAATAAAACTCACAAAATTTTAAAATTAAGAAAAAATACTTGCTCTAAAGTAATTTCCCTTTGGCTACTCAATTTAGATTACGAAAAAACAGAAGACGTCTTAAAAATAATGTCATAAAAAAATAAAAATAAAGTATAATCAATAAACGCACAGGTATACGAGTATCACACTAACACTTGCAACCACTCTTACCCTTCTCACATGCACTCAGACACTCTCATCTACAACACTACACTCACTACACCAACCACACTACACTTCCCACACTACATTCACTACACCACACTCTACACAAAACACTGAAATTTTGTTATCATATCTTATAGTTTAGTTAACTATTGTCTTTGTTATTGTACCTTTCGAATACGGATTGAAAGAGACTGGACCCCACAACACAGGGAATCCTAGTGTGGGGTTCAGGGCTTCATCTAAATTTGTAAAAAATTTATGAGACAATAAATTATTATTATTATTATTATTATTATTATTCCTTTGTTCTGACCACATGACTGAGCGTTGAGTGACGTCAGAACAAAGGAATCGGGGGCGTGGCTGACTCGAGGCGATTGACGAAAAGAGAATCGAAACGAAAAGTTTGTAACTTGGCTAGGGGGGCTGATGTTAAGCAGCGATGCAATCATTGATGGTGAATCGCACTAGAAGGGAAGACCGCTGCAGGCAAATTAATGTTAGCAAAATCTTTTCATCTTCAAACTTCCCGTATCGCATTATGCTAACTCCACAACACCTGAACTACCTTACCCTCACGACCACTGATCCACGTATTAAAATAAAGTGAAACACAAATAACACTGCTCAGACGATGTTGTAAGTATTCCAGCGGGATCGAAGTATACCTGACTCACCTCCACAATTGGACATTACAGTAGAAATTGCCTCTTTATATTCCCAATGCATTGCGGTTTCAATATAACGCCCGTAGTCAGGGCTAGCTAATGGCGAATTACTAAATGTAATGTATGAAGGAGTTGTGACGTAGGTAGGTTAGCTCTTGAAGGACCATTAAAGTTGAGTGCTGGCTGGTTAGTGCTCGGTTAATAGGATTAGAAGTTAGTTCAAAAATACAAATTATAGATCAGAGCAAGATTAGAAGGAGTTTTGTTGAAGTTTTCGAACAATATGTGCATGGAAGCAGAATGCTGACCTCAACCTGGTAAGGGCCGCGGGGGTAAGCACGGTGGGGTAAAAGTAGGACTGGTTGATGTGGCAACACTTGGAGAAGGCCTTTATATCGTTAATGGCAAAAGGATGAGACGTGACAGTGTTCTAGCAGGTAGCTTTATTTTACCAGGTGAAGTAGGTAGCCAGGCAGGTATTATATCAGATGGTGTATTGTATTAGTATATCGATACCCGCAACGAACAAGGTTGTTAAATTAATTCAGTATTTTTTTTTAAATGAACCAAAAGTGATAGTGTTATATTTGAATTTTTTTGGGACTGTAATCCGAGATACGATTGTTCGATGCGGGTGTCGAATTATCTGTTCTTGCATTCGCTTTTTTATCGCAGAAAAATATAATAGTGAGTGCATCACTATTATTTTTCTCTGCAACATCAAAAGGTTGACTGGTAAAAAATGTCTAAGGCATTAAATCCGCATCTGTACTTTAGTGTTCATAAAGTATTTAATAAATAAGATTTTTTGTTTCATCAAGGGATTTCAACTAATTCTGACCATGAAAGCATTCACTGTATGACATGTTGAGTCTGCACAACGCGGCCGGCCTGATATTTTATGATCGTCAACCGAAAAAGTATAGGTATATCTATCTATGGTACGATAAACAAATATACGACTGATACCAAGTTTTAGCAGCATTTTAAAAATGATAGCATTTTCCATGCCCACTTTATGTAGGGCAATTTTGTTTGCTTTAATCCATTTTAAAAATTCAAAATAGCTGGAAAAATCTATACAGTAATGGAATGAAGTAGCCTGGTTCCAAACAATTAATAAAGGCATAAGGAATATATTTTTTTAAGTGTAAAAAAATATATTGCCAGACTAGGTTTCATCTCACAGATATTGAACTCTTATAATTTAGCGTTTTGACCTTTTAAAAAAGAGAGATTTGAATATTAGAAAACCAATTGTACAAAAGTTAAAACATTTTAGTTAAGGTACTCACTATAATGGTGTCGAGAATAATAAAAAGGTCTTATTAAGAGTATTAAAAATGTCACTCGCGTCTATCGACTTGATTCTATATATGAGAATAATCTTACTTTTAAAATTCGAATTACTTTATTTCTTTTATTTAATATGTTCCATGAGTTATAAACCATAAAAAGAAATCTTGATAAAAGAGTCTCTACAGCACATCTCCAAACTTAAGTACAGCATAGCCGACTATGCTATCATAGTCGGCCTTATAATGTTCCCACTGTTGGGACTCAGGCCTCCTCTCTAGGAGAGGGAATGGGCCGTAATCCACCACACTGGCCCAGTGCGGGTTGGTGGATGACACATGTCTTCAAATTTTTGGTTCTAGGACATGCCGGTTTCCTCACGATGTTTTCCTTCACCGTTTTGAGAGCAGTGGTGATGAAATAAATTACACAAAGTAATGCGTCTGGCTGGGTTTGAACCCGCGACCTACAACTCGTAAGTCGGGGCCGTTACCACTCGGCCACCACTGCTCCTAAGTCTGCCTTAAGTACAACTGTATCCAAATAACTTTGCCGTTGCATAATCAAGTTTCAGAGAACATCACTACTTTTAACTGAAACTTTAGTATTATTAACTAAGTGTCGCACACGATCTCGTAATGGAATCGCTAAATCAATCTCTAATTGGAATACACGAACTAAACTGAGATCAGATCTATAAAGTTAGTAGTACATCAGGGTATTTCGTAATTGATACAATCCAATAGCCTGTTTACAATGCCGTGAGGCACAGATCAATAAATTCTTTTAGTGGAATAGATGTGCCATTGACTTTGAACTACGGTTTACATGTAAAAGAAAGTTACTATGCTGAAAATATTGTCTAATCAGACACATCAATTCTATTGGAGATTTACTAATTATAAAGTTTCGTTTTGGCAAACAGAAGAGTGTAAAAGAACTGTTTGTAAAAGTCAAAATGGATTTTCTATTTCTTTTTTTTGATTGACTTCTCAAACGAGAAGGAAGTGGAGAAGGTAGGGAGTGTCAGAATTTTACTGACTAAACCTACATAAGTTCCTTCAGTGACCCTTTGTAAGGGCTCTTTCAGACGTGCTCGCAACCCATCTGAAACGCCACCTGTGTTCCTTCAGTTATCCTTTGCAAAGGCCACGGTAATTTTTTTGGGGAGCTCAAGATCTATAGTTTTACGTTGTCGTCCGAACTCGACCAGTCGAACTCAATATCTAGGCAAAGGGAACTGAGTGCGTTCTAAACTTTAATTACTACCGTCGAATGACATCCAATAATTCAGAAAATGTCGGATTTGGATATAGTATGTTCTCAGATTTTTCGGTCAATTGTCGACCATTTTATTTTTATTGAATGTTTATGCTTCCGAGTTAGTTGGTCCCATAGAAATATTGTTATGATCTGATCATGAGCTTTGAAGATATGGAACAGAACTCCTCATAGAATCCTAGCAGAACCACCGTAACAAGTAAAATTGTTTTGTTTATACATGTAGTCGATGACTGACTGAAAGATAGAAGAGGGGGAATAAAAAATGCCTGGCAGCCAGTCTACCCTTAGAAGCGGTGAAGGCAACGGCGAGTCAAAGTGCTGAGAATCACCGAATGAGTTCTGGCTACCCCTTTAAATGGCTCCAAAACGTGGTCGCTCACAATGAGCCTCATCAGAAGGCTTAAAGTTACCCAAAGGGCAAAGGAAAGGGCTATACTCGGAGTTTCTTTGCGTGATCGAATCATGAATACAGATATCCGCAGGAGAACCAAAGTTGCCGACATAGCACGAAGAATCGCCAAACTAAAGTGGCAGGGCACATTGCTCGCAGAACAGATTGCCGTTGTGGCCGAAAGGTTCTAGAGTGGCGACCGCGTACCAGAAGACGCAGTGTTAGAAGGTCTGCGACAAGGTAAACCAAAGACCTGGTCAGGGTTGCGGGAATCCGATGGATGCGAGACGCACAAAACCGTTCATTGTGGCGACACTTGGGGTAGGCTTATGTCCTACAGTGGACGTCTTTCGGCTGAAATGTTAAAATAAATAAATGATTAAGGATACAACAGCCAAATTACAGTATAAAATAATCTCACAAGCCGCAAAACAACGACAAACAGTCAACTATTGCACGTACACGCAAACACAACTTGTCAATACATTAGTTGACACATCTCCTGGCGACTTGATCTATGACATCCGATTGTCGCAAACACGGCGAATGGTTGCATCAATCATGCAGCGTACCAGCCACCTGTCGATCTCTTGCAATGCATCTTCATCAGAAACTAGACGTTTACTAATCTGTTCTTAATCTGATACAACGATCTATTGGTGGTTATAATCTTGCGAGTTGATAAAGGGATTGTAGATGTACAGTAAACAAATCAATGAATTAAAGATCGTTTTGTTGAAAAATTTAATGGTGATTACAAAATATACGATACTAGCTGATTCGTGCACGCTTCGCCAGGCGTAAAATATCTTTGAGCTAAAAAATATATATTTTATCAAATAATAGCCTATGTGCGGTGCGGTGTGGGCACGCTCGGTGCACTTTGTACTTTTGTTCTTTTTTACTTTTTGTTTATAACCGTTGTGCTGTGTCTGTCCCGAATAAAAGTATTTCTATTCTTCTTTATGTCATCCCGAAATAATGTGGCTTGATACTGGTGAAAGAATTTTCTAAATCGGTTCATTAGTTCCAGAGATTACTTCCTAGAAGCAAAATTACAAATTTTTACCTATTTTTAATATATATAGATTGAAAGTGCTTTTTTTAAGCATAATTATGTCAAAGTGACGAATGAAGTATTTAGGTCTTAGTCCGAGGTTTTTTAACGTATTTAATCGCGTAAACGTAACATCAATTAATACTATAATTGAATAAGAACCGTCGACATCAGACGGCTATATAAAAGAGTAAAATATATTTTTTTCCGTATTATTTTACATATGCGAATGCGATCGTTAACAAAATTGAACTAGACCCGGAGGACACGGTGGAGTATACAGTGGAGGTGCACCCCACTTGGGCAAAGTACTGCTGTGTCCTCGTGGATGCAATCGACGGAAGGACCTTTCGCGTCCAATTCTGGTTCAGGTTATGGCCCGGAGCGAGAGTCAATAGCTGCAAACGTGGTGGAACGGACATCTTCTCACGTCTCAACTGCCGCCTAAGGAAATTTTCCGAGCGTCGGGTGTTGTAAGGCTATTTCAGACTACCGTAGGCCAGCTAGAACTGCGCGAACGTTTGAAAAGTTATAGAGGCCTTAGAACTCAAAAGGCAAATGCACGAGCATAATAGGCCAGTTTTAGTCAGTAAAATTTTGACACGCCTTCTTGTTCCACCCTAGAGAGGGAAAAGACATTTGTTGATATCTCACCCCAAAAAAAGCAGTCAGTATTTACTGTCTGTTCAACCTTCTTTCATATCTGTTAGCAGGCACAAAGATTGAGGATTTATCTACTGTGAAAAGTGAGTAAATAATGCTTTAGATAGTTAACAGGCGTCATCAGTTATTAGTTTTAAGTTTAAGATTTTTTTCGCAAAATCAAGTAATCTAAAATAAATCGACATTATTAAAAAAAAAAAAAAATATACTAAAAGTCGCAGTGCATATTTTTATTCATAACTTTTTGGTTAGACAAGTTTTTGGCAAGTGTAGACTTCAAAACATCTATAAATTATGGTCTAATTGAATTACCATCAACTTTTGTGAAAGTTGACGCCTAATTATTGCAAAGGACTAACATCCCAGCTTTATTTTTAAAATAGTCATTGTCAAAGAAATATGCAAACAAAAACTAAGATTATCACTTTTCGATAATCGAATGCATCATTTTTTATATACCTGCCTTTAGCTTTTGAGTTTTAAAATGTTCTTGTTTGGAAATTGCTAGTTTTCTCGACTTACGTTAACGTGAGGGCTATGTTGATTGCTTTTTTTTCCTTTTCAGTAATTTTAACGTATGTCTGAAAATTTGAATATTTTCTGCGGCCTACCCAAATGTCTTTTACTTGGTATTGTTCGATAAGTCGTTGAGCTCCTTAGTAATCCTGAGTTGAGATAGATAGGTAGATAGATAGATATATTCTTTATTGTACACCAAAAATACAAATTACAAATATTACAATTATTATTAATTTATTGTTGAGCTTTGCGAATACTGATAAATGCTTGCACTGACTGGACAGGTACACTCAAATCTGTATGGTTCTTTCTTCAAAAGACCATCTCAGACTAATCTGCATGGTTCTCATGTGATTTGACCATTACATATTTACTATATGGACTTTAAAAGAGACTTTGACCCCTGGGTTTGTTTCGGTGTTTCTTCTCAGGGTAGTCAGCTAGGAAACACCGGCCTCATCTAGTTTAAAATGATGATGAATTGACGTGTAAGTGTTTTTTTAAAACCTATTTACAAAATATATATCATTTATCATTTACGATACACCTAAGTCGGTAATTCATCATCATCATCATCATCATCATTTCAGCCGAAAGACGTCCACTGTTGGACATAAGCCTCCCCCAAGTGTCTCCACAACGACCGATCCTGTGCGTCTCGCATCCACCGCATTCCCGCGACTCTCACCAGGTCGTCGGTCCACCTTGTGGGAGGCCTTTCAACGCTGCGTTTTCCGGTGCGCGGTCGCCACTCTAGAACCTTTCGGCCCCATCGACCATCCGTTCTACGAGCAATGTGCCCTGCCCACTGCCACTTTAGTTTGGCGATTCTTCGGGCTTTGTCGGCGACCTTGGTTTTCCTGCGGATATCTTCATTCTTTATGCGACTCGTCGGTAATTAACTAATTTTAACTACTGTTAAATAAAAGTGGTTGTAAAGTGTAACTGTTATTTTAATTATATGCCATTAACGTTCTATCAGAAAACCTTACCGTCACTGACACTACCGCTATTTTATCACTCCCAGAACGAAGCAAAAAACCATTTCTAATTAACCACTGCACTCATCTAGTCGAGGCTTCAAAGTCTTGAGCACTGACGCCGAGTTGCTAGCCTGTTGGTTTTCTATTAATTGCATTTCAAGAAGTGTGCATCGGGATTGCATAACCTAATTGCGCTAAGCTCTTTCCATCATCATACCACCAGATGTATGGCGATGCGTCACCGGCACATGGTGGACATCTCACTCATATGCACAAAAAGTTTTGGGAACACATCCATTGTGCTAAGGAGTGGAATTCTCCGCTGGAGTCTGTGTTTCCTACTAACTACAACCTAGGGGTCTTTAAATCAATAGTTAGGTTTCTAGGCAAGTATGCTCTATCGTCGACCACATCATTGTTAACCATGTACTGTCCCAAGCGCGCCTCAAGGAGATGTCAGCAAACCGTAGGGGCCCTGGGCCTCAACTGTTATTACAATAGTGTCAGAATGGTCTATCATTGATTTCATAATTGTTGATTTTGACAAGTTTGGTAATCTACTAATATAATGGCGTCATTATGACTTTCCAATGGTCAACCACGGACACTCCATTGAAAGAAGTGATATAGAATGGTAATCACGTACATATTGACAAATGAATGTCTGACGTATGTGGTAATCTGCTAAAATTTTTACAGTTCCTTTGATCAGTGACCTACCATTAGAACGTCATTGTACAGTCACTGCTTTTAATAAGCTCGATATTGTCATTCTACCACAACTTTTTACGAGACCATTGACCGATCAATGATCGATCATTATGAATTAGCAGATTACGAACTTTAAGCAAAATGACAATGGGATCGTGTTGGAATGACGAATTTATAAAAATAGCAGACTTGGGCCCCAGCAGGGTCGAAGCCTACAGGGGCCAAGGCTCTGCTTCTGAAAGGAAGACTCGGCCCTGGTATAAAAAGCAGAGAGCGAAGGAACTGGGGTGGGTTTTTAGTCAGTAAAAGTCTGTCACACACTCTCGCCCCGCGCAAGAGCAGGGAATGTCAGTGTTTTGGGGTATTTTCTCACAAAAAAAAAAAAACATTGTTAACATCAGGTGAAATAATGGTCAAACACAAGCGTATTAATATATATATAATAATAAAAATGATATAATACCATTCTGAATCGACATTTATAGTGTTCTTAAACATTTATTACTAATCTAAAACAATAAATGGTCAAATTTTCGAGATCCAACGAAGAGTAAATCATTGCAGTGAATAATAATAGGACTGGGATCTCCCATGGCCTTAAAATCGGCTTGTAATAGTTCAGTCTCTCTCTCACATACATAAGAAGACAAAGAGCAAACCACTGCAGCTGTCATGTTAAAATAAAACATCTGAATAGAACTTTTTTAAGATATGACAAAAAATAACCTACTCTAAATGTTATCACTAACCTTCTTTCTAAGCCTAATCATAATAGCAAACTGTTATTACATAAATTCCCTTCTTTAGCAGAAACCCTTAAAATGTTTTTATTTTGCAATTTTGTAAAGTAACTCTCAAATAGAGAGTCTACAAAACTTTACTGCCCAAACATCCGTTGTTTTTACATAAAAACGTACTAACCATATTGAATAACCCTAAAATGAAATTCCGAAGTAATTTTACTGACCAGGACATTTTACAAGAACTGAATGACCGACTTTGAACCTTAGGTCAAAGGGATTTCAGACAGATACGATAAAGGTTATATGCTATATGAATAAATATGAGGTAGGCAGTGTTAGACGGTTTTCTGAATCTGAATAGCTATTGATCAAGTGGGTAAATAATATTACTGGAATTTTCTTTTGCAATCTGTCAAGCGTGATTTGTATTCGTACTTTGCTTTGATTGGAGGTTTTGAATATCGAATATTCATCTTTGGGGTTAATCATTTATTAGATACTTTATCTATAACTGATATAGCATTACGTAATGCTTTATAATGTTCCCACTGCTGGGACTCAGGCCTCCTCTTTAGGAGAGAGAACGGGCTGTAGTGCCACGCAGAAGTGTAGATTGGTGGATGTCACATGTCTTCAAAATTTTGGTTCTAGAACATGCCGGTTTCCTCACGATGTTTTCCTTCACCTTTTTGAGATCAACAGCCGTGATAATGCAATAGATTACTCAAAGTAAACCCACGACCTACAACTCGTAGGTCGAGGTTGTTATCACTAGGCCAAAAATATGGTTTTAGTATAATATAATATACTCGCTTCTGCCAGCAGCTCCGCTCGCGTGAAAGTAGGTTTCTCCATACAAACTTTGGACCCTCGTTTCTTCCCCTTAGGGGTGAATTTCGAAAATTTTAATTTAATTCCGCCTAGCCCGTTCCATCATCGGACCACCAGGCGTACGGCAATGCGCCACCGGTACATGGTGGACATCCCACCTATACGCACAAAACGTTTTGGGAACACATTCATAGTGCGTACAGCTAAGGAGTGGAATTCCTTGCCGGAATCTGTTTTTCCTGATGGCTACAACCCGGGAATCTTTAAGTCAAGAGTGAATAGGTTACTTCTAGGTAAGCGCGCTCCATCGTCGACCGCATCGTCGCTTTCCATCAGGTGAGTTAGCGGTCAAGCGCGAAACTATCAAGAATAAAAAAATAAAAATACTCGCCTACGCAACATTTCAAACTCTTAGTCCCAGTAGTTTCGGCTGTGCGTTGATATGTCAGTTAGTCAGTTTCTCCTTTTTTATATATACATATAGATAACATTTTGTAATTAACAGTAAAAAAAAAGATCTGTAGTTCCAATGTCACTGACACACTTATCAGGCGAATTGTTGACCTGTTTGCATACCTTTAGCAGGTATTAAAAAAGTATTTTAATATTATAAACGTATTACAAGTTTTAAAAGTATTATTTGCAAATTGTCTTGAAAAAGGAATAATATACAAATTAATTTTATAAAGAGCATGACAAATAAATTTGTAAAAATATTTGTTTTTTGTAAACAAATTACAAATGTAAAAAAAAAAAAACAGCTAAAATATTTGGATTCAAATTTAGTTTTCGTAACGATCAAATAGATAAATAAAAAAGATAAATAAAATCATTTTTTTAATTTAACAACGTAAATTAAGTAGAGTACCTTAGGTAGGTACTCTACTTAATTTACGTTGTTAAATATTTATGATGATGCCTAATGATTGACAACATGAATATCAATCTAAATATTTGTGTTACTAAGTACTTTTCACATAATGCATTGTAAAGATGTACTATTAAAAATCCCTTTTCAGTTCTTTCAATGTTTCACTCTGTTATTTCCAAATTAAACAAAAGATTATTACTAAGTAATCTAAATCACGCTTTAGATAAAGATCTCAATTCCACCTTCCATTCATAAACCGTTCTATACTCGCAGAGAATTAAAAAAATAAATCACACCAATCCAAAGCAATATCTCTATCCTCCTTCATAATAATAATTACAAGTGCACCGTACATCCCACTTTATAGCAAAGCCGAAGATGAAATTAAATGGAAAAGAATTAAGAATTTCAACTTCCTGCGTTCAAGTCTCAAGTTTTAATTGCCCTCCATTGCACAAGTTGGAAATTAATATGTTTCAAGGGACTTTCATTTCTGGACATTGTTCTGAAGACGTCTTTTGTCTTGATTTAGTGTATTTGCGTCACTATAGTTTGAGATATGTATTTCTGGTTTGTTGTATGGACGGACTATAGATTAGTTTGCAGTTTGATTGGTTAGGCGAACTAAGTTTAAGTTGTACGAATTATTTATGGTGTCGGTAGAAGTTTTGGCTATTTTAGGATGTGTTTCTAAGTTGGTAGGTCAATCATACTAACATATAAAAACAGTTTCTGCATATGTTCGTTATAGACGGAACGTGCGTGAACGTGATGTGCCTCTAATCGATTTCATTAGAAAGGTAATAAAACTGGTCAAGTGCGAGTCAGACTCGCGCACGAAGGGTTCCGTACGGTTTGTAGTAAAAAACGGAAAAAAATCACGTTTGTTATATGAGAATCCCCTTGAATATTTGTTTTATTCTATTTTTAACCGACTTAAAAAAAGGAGGTTCTCAATTCGGTTGTATTTTTTTATATTTTTTTGTTTATGTGTGTTACCCCAGAACTCCATGCGGCAGTGATCTCTCGCGCCGGGCATTGGTACAGGCCATGGTCCGGAGTGAGGAGGAGTGGCAGGCGGTCGCCTCCTTCTGCGAAGCAGTAATGCTAGCAAAGGAGGCAGCCGATCGCGTGAGGCAACGGTCCTCACGCCTTAACCGCCGCCGGGATTCCGATCCCGATTTCCGGCCACCGTAGGCGCGGGCTTGCGGACGGCGAGCCACCCATTGCTCGTATCGACGTGCACCCATCGACCGTCCGGTAACCGTCCGAACCGAGCCCAAGTCGACGGCGTATTGTTCCTCGCGCGTCTCAGGGAGATGTCAGAAAATCGTAGGGGCCCAGCAGGGTCGAAGCCTACTGGGACCAAGGGTAGTGTGAAAGTGAAGCCCGGGGCCCCGGGATGATGCCCGGCAAAGAAGGAACAGGAGTGGGTTTTTAGTCAGTAAAAGTCTGACACTATCTCCCGCTCCGCCCAAGAGCGAGATTTGTCATTAGATGATTTTCCCACCTAAAAAAAAAACCCCAGAACTCCGTCGTTTATGGACCAATTTGCAAATATATTTTTTTCCTTAAAGGGTATGCTTCCAAATTGTTTCCATTTTTATTTTCAAAATCCAGTTCTGATGATGGGATCCATAAGGAATCGAGGGAACTCCTCAAATATTACAGGCCACGGAATAAAGATTTTGGTTATTACATCAAAAACTCGAGCAGTCAAAAAGTAACATTTGATGAAGTGAAATTGGTGAAAAAGACCAGAAGTACTATCGAACTGATCTGATGATGGAGCCGGAAGGTGGAAGGTAGGCACGGGAACTTCATAATAAAACAATGTATTCTAGAAGTGTTTCGGCTTATCGGAATTTTCATGAGATATAGGTACCCTGGCGATAAGTGTATCACAACTAAAAAGTGTGATGTAAAAACTTTTTCCAAAAAAAAAAAAATAACTGTCTTCATACAACGAAAAAAAAAACATGGCATTTTCGGGTGATTCCGATTTAAAGTTCTATAGATATTGCGGTCTCGGGTATATTTCGGGGATATTTCATTTGACTGGCCTGTTGGTCTAGGGGTTACTGGTCCTGACTGCTATTCTGGAGGTCGTGGGTTCGATTCCCACCCAGGACAAATGTTTGTGTGATGAGCACAATCATTTGTTCTGTGTCTGGGTGTAATTTATCTATAAAATTTATGTATTTAGAAATATATAAGTATGTTTATCAGTTGTCTAGTACTCATAACACAAGCTTTGCTTAGCTTGGGACTAGACGGCGTTGTGTGATAGTTGTGTGAATATATTAATATATTAAAATTAATAAAAATACATTATATTCAGGTGTTTTCCCAGTTTGAACCAAAAAGTACGGAACACTAATTCCGTAATTACGAGTAGTTTCGTGTATTTGTAACGTGCTTGTTTTCTTAAGCACGAATGCACGTAAAATGTTAAAATTGATATCGCTACTTATTTTTCCTTGACCTGAAGTATAAAATGGGACTAATGATCGATTTCTTCACCTCAATTGCACCAGTGTGTAGATTTTCCTCCAACATTTATTAGATTTTGAGTAAAATATTTCTATTTCTTTCGACTTCCTTGTCGTGAAACAGACATTTGGCTCTAAAAAAGATGATGTTAAGCAGAATCCTTCCAAAATTTTTCCTCCTTTCGAAATTGACAATTTTATTCCATAAAATATGCATTAATTTCAAAAAAAGATCAATGGGTTTTTTTTAGCAGAAATGATGAGCCATTTGAAAATAAAAGGAAGAACAACACATCAGAGTTGCATATCTAGCTGTAGTGTAAGTCTTAAATCAATCTAATTAGTTTTTTCCCAACTATGATAAACCAAGCCTCCGCCAGTAACGTGCCCCACTTGCAAAACCAAAATGCATTTAAAATTTGGTGTTTATTTGTGCCGATCTTAGTCTATAAGTATGACAGCTATATATACACGGTGTGATCCAGTTTCTGGACCCCTCAGTGGTGGAATTTTTCGTCGGCTTTTTCGTAATTTAAAATCAAAATCTGTATTTTTTTTTAATTTGAACTGTGTAAAATCGTTATTCGAACCAACCCCGATGATATTTTTAGTAAAAAAACAAAATAAAATAAAATAATTAAAAATGTATTAATTAAAAGTCATCAGGGTAGATAAAATAAGGTCGACTGGTAGAAAATGCCTAAGGCATTAAGTCCGCCTTTGTACAGTGTTTCTTATTAGTGTATAAAGTTTTAATAAATAAATAAATAAAAATCGTTATTCTAATCAACCCTGATGAAATTTTTAATTTTAAAAGTAATCCATTTAATTTTTTTCTAGAATGAGGATTTTGTATAGTTTAAATTTTAAAAAAAAACGTAAAGATTAAAAAAAAAATTAAGTTAAAACCGACGAAAAATTCCAACACTCATGTCCAGAATCATGCACCGGATTCATGGTTTTCGTTGGTGCGTCGATGTTAAAGACACCCTGTATAATGCAAGATTAACTTGCGTTGTATAGTTTATATAATTTTAAATGCGTGTCTTAGTTTTGCAAGTGGGACACGTTACTGACTGGGGCACGTACGCCTGGTGTACCCTGTGTATCTTTTTAAAGTGTAAAATCATTCTATTACTTCCCTCGCTCTAGGGCGGAGCGGGAGGGCTCAGTCAGTCAATCAGACATTTTCTAACTAAAACAACACCTGTGTTCTTCAGTTACCCTTGCGTTCTTGGACCGCGGGTTTCCTTTTCAGAATTTCCCCGCGGCCCTAGTGGGTATTGGACCTGCTGGGCCCCTACGGTTTTGCAGACATCTTTTCGAGGCGCGCGTGAAATACTACATGCCGTTGACGACTTGGATTCGATTAGGTCGGGTGTTAAAAATCTTTTAAATTCTCGACTTTTTCTACTGTAGGTGTGCGTGTATTTAACGCATAAATATTTTAATTCAATTTCTTCGAACTAATTATTACAAACTTAACCTGATTAAAACTAACTTAAAAATAAAAACCCTAAAGTACTAAAAAAGCAATCTAAAGTACGGCGTCGAAAAACTTTTTCGCATTCACATGCCACGATGAATGGCAATGCTTATGCGTGTATTATAATATCTGAACCTTTCTCATGAACCACTTTGTCTGTTGAAAAAAAAACTGTATGAAAATCCGTTCGATACTTTTTGAGTTTATTGCGTTCATTTATACAGACAGACGCTGTGGCCGACTTAGATTGACATAATTATTACTAGCTGCTGCTACCGGGTTCGCCTGCGTAATAGTAGACTTATCACCCAGGAGTTCATCACCTTATAAATAGCCTACGACCTATTCTCAGACTTTCCAAATATATACATATAATCCTAGGCATAATCAGCCTTTTAATGTTCCCACTGCTGGGACTGCTGTGCTAGGAGAGGGAATGGGCCGTAATCCACTACGCGGGCCAAGTGTGGGTTGGTAAATGTCACATGTCTTCGAATTTTTGGTTCTAGGACATGCCGGTTTCCTCACGATGTTTTCCTTCACCGTTTTGAGAACAGTGGTGATAAAATAAATTACCCAAAGTAATGCGCCTGGCTGGGTTTGAACCCGCAACCTACAATTCGTAAGTCGGGTCCGTTACCACTCGGCCACCACTGTTCAACCAAATATACACAAAAAAAAATCATAAAAATAGGTCTAACCGTTTCAAAGAAATTCGACACGAGATTTTTATGTAGTAAATGTGAGGATTTACATTTTGTATTCCTATAATATCACGCTGACCAGTGAATACAACAAAGTTTCTTGCTTTATCAAAGTTACAAGGTTTTAAGTCTTGCACAATAAAAAAATAGGTAGGAAAGTACATACCTATCTGGCATAGTAAGCATTTCATTAGACACAATGATGTCTTCCCATAAGATACGTAGGACCTCTTTATTGACGTAATTTACGATGCAAGCAGTAGCCAACAGAGGGATATAATAAGTTAGATGAGCTCAACCAGATGCACTGCGGCATGTTCAAAATATGGTTATTACTTGGTATGAGTTGGGAGCGGGGAGCGGGGAGCCACATACTCGTGCTATTGTGACGTAGTATTTTAATTAAAACATGTGAAGGCTATGAAGTAAATCCGTTTTTAGGGTTCCGTACTTTAAAAGGAAAAAAAGTAATCCTTATAGGATCACTTTGTTGTCCGTTCGTCTATCTGTCTGTCTGTCTGTCAAGACCCTTTATCTCGGGAACGCGTGGAGGTATCGAGTTAAATTAAATTATATATTAAAGTTAAATTAAACTAAAACCATATAATCAGGTTTGCGGTCCCTTGAAGCTGTGAAAAAATCTTTTTTTACAATTTGGAAAAATCTTCGTAACTTAATTTGAAAATCGAACTGTTTTCATAGGTAAGTTTGTGCGGAACCCTTAGTGCGCGAGTCCGAGTCGCACTTGCCCTGTTTTTTTTTTTGTGATAATGACAGTGCTATTATCTGGTTGTTAATCTTGAAAGTTTTTATGTTACATGATCGGGTTTGCAATATCACACTGACTGAGGAGAAGATCTTGAGAATTTTAACTTATCCATAATCCTAACTAAAAAAATATATTGAGAATTAATTTGGAGCATTGCGACTTACTTCCACTAGGTGTATGTCTCAGCGTAATACTTTTTTTTTTTTTTATTCATATAAACCAGTGCTTGACTGCGATCCCACCTGATGGTAAGCAGCGATGCAATCATTGATGGTGAGGCGCACTAGTTTATTAAGAGCCTATTCACTCTAGCCTTGAAGACACCTAAATTATAGTTTATGGGTCTCTTAACAATATATCTCAAAGTTCAATAGTTTACTTAACAATTGCCTATACCAACAAATCTTTCATAGGGATAGATTTGTTGGTATAGGCCATTGCACTAATAAAATTCCGTAGGGCCCAGCAGGGCAGAAGCCTACTGGGGTCCTGGAAACGAAAAGAAGGGACATAGGTGTGGTTTTAGTCGGTAAAAGTCTGACAGTCCCGCTCCGCCATAGAGTGTGAGAGTCATTGGATGATTTCCCACTATAAAAAAACACTAATATCATATAGGCAAAAGTTTTTTTATATATGTGTGTGATGTTTGCTAATGGTTAATAGAGGGTTTGGATGAAATTCGTTATACGAGACGTATGATGAAATATTTATTTCTTATTTATTATGCACATCCACCACAGTGTGCGGACGGCTAGCAATGGGTAACTCGCCGTCCGACCGTCCGGTAACCATCCGGACCGAACCCAAGTCGTCGACGGCGCTGATTGTTCCAAGCGCCTTAAGGAGATGTCAGCAAACCGTAGGGGCCCAGCAGGGTCAAAGCCTACAGGGGCCGAGGGTCTGCTTCTGAAAGGAAGACTTGGCCCTGGTATGAAAGGCAACGAAGGAACAGGAGTAGGTTTTTAGTCAGTAAAAGTCTGACACATCCTCTCGCTGCGCCCAAGAGCGGGGGATGTCATTGGATGATTTTCCCACCGAAAAAAAAACCAGTGTGTTTTTTTTAACCTAAAGGTTGACTGGTTGTTGCATAAAGTCCGCCTATGTACCACTACTGTACATGAAGTTTAATTAAATAAATAAAAATGTTGCCATGAGATAATTTTCAACCTTTCACGTAAGCACAACCACTAACAGAAACTAGAAAGAAATTCTTTCTTTACTTTTTATATTCATCCTTTCCCAACTTCATAGTTAACATCGGCAACTCGATCGGGGTAGATGCTGTCACGTCGCAAATTGAAGAATGCCGGAGGTGTACGCCTTAGTGAGGGAAAGGGTCGCATTCCAAGCGAGGTCGGGATACCAAGAGATAGTTAATTCCATAGGATTCCGATGCGGAAATATATTCATATTTTATTGACTATTGCGTATGATACTTTTTGCTTCTTTCGTTACGGGTATTTTAAATAAATCTCAGATTATCTCAGGTTACTTTAAGGTTTAAAAAATTTTGCACTCAATAGCTGATGCCAGCGACTTCGTCCGAGTCAGATTCGTAAAACAGCATATTGTCATTTGCTCACAATTTTTAAGAATTATTTTTTTTTGTACCGAACTCTATTTATTTTATAAAATAAAAGTAATCTAAATAGAAGTTACTTCTTATAATATCAGCTATCTACCAGTGAAAGTCCCGTCAAAACTAGTCCAGCCGTTTTGGAAGTTAGCTGAAACCAAAACATTAATATTTTGTTATTATAGGTTCGTGATGATTTTGGAACATATTAATTAGTTTTATCTAAATAACAAAAAAAAAAAAACCAAAACATAGACATAAATTAATAGCTAATATAATTAGTTAGTTTATAATTAGTTGCTAGCCTGTCGGTTTTCTATCGTTTACATTTCGGGGAATGTGCACTGGAATTGCACAATCTAATTCCGCCAAGTCCGTTCCATCATCGGACCACTAGACGTACGGCGTTGCGCCACCAGTACATGGTAGACATCCCACCCATACGCTCAAAACGTTTATTATGCGTACAGCCAAGGAGTAGAATTCCTTGCCGGAGTCTGTGTTTCCTGATAGCTGCAACTTAGGGGTCTTTAAGTCAAGAGTGAATAGGATACTTCTAGGCAAGCGTGCTCCATCGTCGACCATGGTGAGATGGTGGTCAAACGCGAGCCTATCATTAATAAAAAAAAAATGCATTTTTGTTATCAGGTATCGAATAAGTATAAAGAAAAAACTTCTGGGACAATTTAATTTATATCTATGTATAGATTAAGAATAATGTAGGTACATAGTTCACTTGATGATGAGCTTAGATAAAAATAAAAAATATACCATCAAGTAATTCTAGTACCTACGTCTGTACAACTTGAATGAACTTGAAAAACGCTTAATTGTCGTACTGTACACACGCTTGTACGACATTTATTTAGCCGAAAATTTTGGTTTCTTTATCTTTGTTTTTCCTAGAAAAATCCAGAAAAAGTTTTTTTTAAATACTGCAAGCATATTGTTTGGTAGATGAATGTAAGTGAAGATAAATGTTTTGTTGAAACTTCGGTCAAAAACTAATAAAACAAATATAGATTCTGTTGTTACTATATTATAATGATGTCAAATTAACACCCCTGTCTTCCGTGTATTTCTCGGGTGTTTTGCACAGAGAGTTATTTCCCTAACTTAATTACTCTAATAACATAACATAAGGTGTCGAATTGAAAGTGTTGAATTTACCTTCAAGATGCTTCACATAGTTTAATATTCTGAGAATATTGTGGTGGCTTCTGGTATTCACACATGAGACACTTCTGTTTTGATATATAATGATCATCAACAAAATTAAACTAACATGGCTTTTCCGCATTGGTAGGCAGAAAAACTTAAGAGGACTTATTTATGAAAAAAAATATCCTTGTCATTAGTTTAAACATTGATTAGCAGGGTCTTAATTGAACATTTTTAATGGAGATATTGAATTTAGAATTCGCTAACCAGTATTATTTTAAGTTAACTATTAACAAAGTCGTATTCATATCGTGGGAGGCCTTCCCTTTTCGCTGAACTGGACCTTTTTGGCGCAATCGTGAGACACGCGATGTAAGTTTTTTCTGTTATCTTAAGTTCAACATGTTTTTTCTACACTGTGTGTAATCTATGTATGTGCGCCAAATAATACACTTTCTTTCTTCCTTTCCTTTCAATACTGCGTCTTTTGGTACAAAATACTCAGGTTTGGTTTTGGTCTTTTGGTCTTGGAGTGCCAAGACCATTTGGGAGGATCATGTTTTCGGATTTGGCGGTAAGAGTAGAAGCGACAGTAAAAAATTTGCTCTAAAAATGGTTATTACTTAGCTGTAGCTTAGCTTTAAGAACTTTATATTTTGATGGATTCTATATTTTCTATCAAAAGTCATCAACACACGTCGCTAACACCATATTCCGCTACTAACTTGGTCCAATGCTCTCTCGGTGGCTTATTATAGCGTCACTGAGATACGGCCAAACTTTCTCATGTGTTCCACAGTACTAACTTCTATTTACAAGCCCGTCTATGTTGGTCCTGTAAAGAAACATTTGGCCAACAAAAAAATATTGAAAATAACATTTGGTCGCAAATAGTTTGATGAAAATAATGAACTCCCAAAAATTATACTAACAATTTTACAGTTCAAAGATCAATTATATTTTGGGTAAATTGAAATTGTTAAAAGTTTATCGTTTAGTAGGTCAACGATTCAGTTTAGATTAAAAACCAGTTACGCTTGAACTGTATTGTGTTTCTAAATGCGTGGACCTAGAGGTCTAGCCGTTAAATGGCTTGTGTTCATAGATATAGCGTGATAATTTGTATAAACCTTGTTAAGCTTTGATGTCTTTGAAATTAATTTACGCTTTGTTGAATACCTTCGGTTTTACTACAAAAATACAGTATACTGAGAGGTGAAACTGTATTATAAAATATCAGTTTCACTTGGATACTTTCTTTGTATAGTTAAGCTTCTATAAATGTCTGAAAATGTCGTTTTAAAATATAATATTCACAAAAATTACGACAGTCAATTTCAGCATTTCAAATTACGGACATTCGTTTACCTGAAACCTATTGAGTGAATTGTTTTATTCAATTATTTTTTTTAAATTAAAATGAATAGAAACTTAACTTTGATTTTATTGTGTTTAAGGTATCATAGTTATGGCATCATGAAACTTACATAGTAAAGTTCTTTCATCGCACTTCAATGATTACTAAAACTTTATCTCCCCGTCACAAAAGTCACGTTGTACTCGCATGCTATACCCGAAAATTTATACTCAAAGAGCAGTACTAACCAGACGTTAAGGCCCCGGTTTAAGAATTGAAGATTGTGGGTTAAACACCAGGCAGCAGGTGCATTACTTCATGTTATTTATTTTATCACCGCTAGGTACTCTTAAAATGGTGAACGAAAACAGTGTGTGGAAATTGGCATATCTTAGAACTAAAATTTCGAATACGTGTTTTTTTTTTTACTAGCCCTTACTGTCCCACTGCTGGACAAAAGCTTGCCCCAAGTCTTTCCAAACTTTCTTCTCCCGTGCTGTCTCCAACCAGTCCTCGCGGTACGTGTCCAAATCATCCTGCCACCTCTTTCTAGGCCGGCCTCGACAGCGCTTTCCTTCTGCAGGAACCCACTGTGTGGCGACGCTTGCCCAGCGATCCCTGTGCATGCGACTGACATGACCCGCCCAATCCCATTTGAGCCTGGTAGCCTTTTTGCCCACGTCTATTAAGTCCGAGGAATGTGTAGCTCGCACCTTTAGCGACCGCTAAACGTTCTGCCACTCTCGACGCCCGGGGCGTCTCTTTCAATGACGGCTGGGGCGTGAGGATTTCTGTTCCCTCACGGTAGCGGCCTTCTCATTCGCTCGCATTACTGCTTCGTGGTAAAGCAGTGCGAGTGCTATCCATTTCCTCTCACTCCGAACCATGGTGGAGGTCACCGTCGCCGTTCGCCTACACACGTCTATCCGCGCGTGGTCATCATCATCATCATCATCATCATTTCAGCCGAAAGACGTCCACTACTGGACATAGGCCTCCCCCAAGTGTCGCCACAATGAACGGTCCTGTGCGTCTCGCATCCATCGGACTCCCGCAACCGTTACGAAGTCATCGGTCCACCTTGTAGGAGGCCTTCCAACGCTACGTCTTCCGGTACGTGGTCGCCATTCCAGATCCTTTCGGCCCCAACGGCCATCCGTTCTGCGAGCAATGTGCCCTGCCCATTGCCACTTTAGTTTGGCGATTCTTCGTGCTATGTCGGTAACCTTGGTTCTCCTGCGGATATCCTCATTCCTGATTCCCCGCGTGGTGGATCCAATCAATCTCTCTTACAAAGAGAGGCCTAGAGATGCAGTAGTAGGAACATAATGATATGATATGATTATGCTTATGTTTATGCTTGTGATTCATGAGATTCCTCCGTGTCTCGGAAAGCACATTAAGCCGTTTATCCAGCTATAATTTTTAGATCTTTAGCAGTCGACTCGAGTTGTCAAAAGCCGTAAAGTTTGACACCAGTCTTGCGTACTTACATACTGCTAGTCTTGTTATGGATCGTGGAGGCCACATAGATAGCCGCTCCATGTATAATCCTGGTATTCAACAGCATATGGTTAGACTGGAAACCTACCCTATCATAGTTAGGAAAAAGATCGGCAGATAGATTTTATGCTCAAGCTTGCGAAAATATCATACTCGACCCAGAAATATCATCAACAAGAAATAATTAATTAAACTGGTACATTCTCGGCGCGTCAACTCTCGGAGGTGACGCCATTTTCTATAAAACTCGAGTAATCTAGTCCATTCCGCAGATGACCGGATCGCACGCAGACGACCCACTTTTCCGTTTTTGCCAGATTTAATTAGAATTGAATAGGGAAGCTAGATTTTTCTGCAAAATGTCGTTAGTGAGTGGCGTGTTTTATTATAAGGGAGAGATTGCAGTAAATTGCATTTATGTTAGTTCATCACCATCATCATTTCAGTTGAAAGACGTCTACTGTTGGGCATAGGTCTCTACCAAGTGTCGTCACATCGACCGATCCTATGCGTCTTGTATCCATCGGATTCCCGCTTTGCACTAGCTTCTGACGTTTTATAAGTGCCTCATGTAGGCCTATGTAAAATAAAAATATTTGTTTTTTTTTTGACGCCATGTCATGTCATCCATCTTGTGAGAAGCTTTCCAACGCTGCGTCTTCAGGTACGCGGTCGCCACTCCAGAACCTTTCAGGCTCATCGACCATTTGTTCTGCGAGCAATATGCTCTGCCCACAGCCACTTCAGTTTGGTGATTCTGTAACCTTGGTTTCTCCAGTGGATATCTTCATTTCTAATTCAATCGCGCAAGGAAACTCCGAGCATTAACCTTTTTATTGTCTTTTGGGTGCCTTTAAGCCTTCTGATGAGGCCCATTATGAGTTTCCACGATTCAGAACCATATCGAAACCTTTGGGTAGAAAGGTCGTATAAACCATTTTGGCCAAATTGAGTTATATATACCATTTTTCTCAGAATTTTTTTCTCTATCGATCTGTTTATACGAAATGCAGAAATTCGCACAAAAATGGTTAATACGACCCAGAAATTTTCGGTCATAGCCTCTTAAAAAAAGTAAATTTTCAATGTAAAAGCCGAATGTTTTTTGTTTTGTAGTTTGTTATGATGTAATGACCATAATTAATATTAACTCAGGGCGTATAAATAGTCGTTAATTGTAAATGGTTTATACGCCCTAACGTGTTAAATGCATTACCTAAACATAGTTTAAATTCGACGTCGTAAATCCAAAGGCAGTTCGCGACGTTGGTGTATAAACCATGTTCATTGCAAGAAGCACTTTACGACCAACACACAAGGCTCGCATTTGGCGCGAAGCGGCAAGCAGAAGAGCGAGCGGGATAGACAGATACCGCAGATACCGGCGCATTTGTTTACTTGGATGCATCGAGATATAAGTACTAACGTACTAGAGAAGACACCGTAAATTCCTACTTTGTCTCGTTCAACTGCGGCGATCGCGCCGCACTTTGTTTGATTTACATGGCGCTTAAGACCTTTTTGCCAAGAATAAATACACTTCCGCAGTAAATCTAGCACTGTGGTAAATTAGTTACGGTTTAGACGAATTGTTATTATTTTAACGCTGCAGCGAACTAAAGATTCAAATTACGAAAATAGGACAATTCAGTTATTTGACGTAGCTTCTCTAGTACGTTAGTACTTATATCTCGATGCTTGGATGCGAGTTCGCGCACTGAGCGTTTCGTCACAAGTTTCGTTCTGGATCCGCATTAACGACTCAACAATTTTATAGGAAATGGTTTATACACCCTTCAAGCTATGATATTTTATAATAGACTAGCAAGTACGAAGTAACAAAAATTATAAACAATCTTCGTCATCTTGCAGGAAATGGTTTTTACGACCTTCTTCGCTTATAATATTTTCTTTTATTCTCTCAAATGACATGCTACTAATATTAGACCTGCATTTACAACTCACGTTTTTTAAGGGATGGCTTAAAAACCTTTTAATCGCAAAATAAAATCGTGACCCGAGCACGGGAACACCCAAAGGATTAGGCGCACAATGCCACATTCGCAAAATGACCCATTAGATTTTCGCAAAATGTCATATTCTCAAAATGTCACATTCTCAAAACGCCATATCGCAAATCGTCACATTAGCAAAATGCCATATTCGCAAAATGCCACTTTCGCAAAATGACTTTTCGCAAAATGCCACTTTCGCACAATGCCAAAATGTCACTTCGAACTCGGTATTTTTTAAAATTTGGACGTTAGTATGTTTTTGTCCAAGGGGATGGTGAGGTAGACCAGGACGTAACACATTGGATCAACACAGGATGGATGAAATGGCGAAAGGTCACGGGAACAACTTGTGACCCACGGATGCCCCTCAAGTTGAAGGGTAAAATCTACAAGTCCGTGATAAGGCCTGTCATACTGTATGGATCAGAATGTTGGGCTGCGAAAAAGAAGGATGAAAAAAGATTGCACGTAGTGGAGATGAGAATCTTAAGATGGATGTGTGGTGTGACGAGAATCGATAAAGTGAGAAATGAGTATACAATCCAATCCAATCCAATCCAATCCAATCCAATCCTTCCACCAATCAATCAATCTATCAATCTATCAATCTATCAATCTATCAATCTATCAATCTATCAATCTATCAATCTATCAATCTATCAATCTATCAATCTATCAATCTATCAATCTATCAATCTATCAATCTATCAATCTATCAATCTATCAATCTATCAATCTATCAATCTATCAATCTATCAATCTATCAATCTATCAATCTATCAATCTATCAATCTATCAATCTATCAATCTATCAATCTATCAATCTATCAATCTATCAATCTATCAATCAATCAATCTATCAATCTATCAGACAATCAATCAATCAATCAATCAGTCAATCAATCTATCAATCTATCAATCTATCAATCTATCAATCTATCAATCTATCAATCTATCAATCTATCAATCTATCAATCTATCAAACTATCAATCTATCAATCTATCAATCTATCAATCTATCAATCTATCAATCTATCAATCTATCAATCTATCAGTCAATCAATCAATCTATCAATCTATCAATCTATCAGTCAATCAATCAATCAATCTATCTATCAGTCAGTCTATCTGTCAGCCCTGCGTTCAAAAATGAGATTAGAGTTAACTCTAATGACGTCATCGGGTAGATACTCTAAGCTCGCATTTTTGAACGCTCAACTGTCAATGCCAAGCAACTGTCATTACACCAACCTACCCTGCTCGGAGTTAGAGTTAGTTGGGTTAACTCTAGGGTAGTTACTCAAGTTATAAAAGAACGACTCTGGGTTGCAACTCGAAGCAACTCTGGTTATTTTTGAACGCAGCCCAGTCAACATCAGTCAATCTCATCAATCTATCAATCTATCAATCAATCAGTCAATCAATCTATCAATCAATCAATCAGTCAATCTATCAATCTATCAATCTAACAATCAATCAGTCAATCTATCAGTCAATCTATCAGTCAATCTATCAGTCAATCTATCAGTCAATATATCCATATCGAGTGACAGGGCAGAATGGAAGAAAAAAACGTGTTGCGCCGACCCCAAATAACACGGGACAAGGGCAGAAAGATGATGGACGTTAGTATGTTTTTACCCGACTGCGCGACGCAAAGGAGGGTAATGTGTTTATCAGTCTATGTATGTATGTATGTATGTATGTTTGTTTCTATGTGGCGTTCTAGAGACCAAATGCGTAGGCCGATTTTGATAATTCTTACGTCAATCGATTCGTCTTAACCTTGCGAGTGTCACTAAAGACATGACAGTAATCAAAATTCACCACAGCGACAACCAGACGCCATATTGTCAAAATGAAAAAAAAAAGGTCTATGAACTATGTCAAGTGGGGTGTCGTTGAATAGGTATTTTAAAATCATCTTTAGGTTCCTTTTATCATTTTTCATTTTAAATAATAGTTTAGGATATATACCGATTTAAAGTGGTTTAACAAAACAATCATTCTCGCTAATTTTCTTACTTATTGATTTAAGTTTTTATTTCAAGTATAAACGATATACAGACAAAAAAAAAACAGTGAAAAAGCATGAGGAACAAATATTTTTGATAAAAAAATAACTTTTATTCATTGCCAAGTCGCCGAGTAAAAAAAAGTTTACCACCAAGAGGGAGAGAGAGAGGTTTATAGATGGCATTGTTCATTTGATGCACGTTTGTGAATCAAATCATTCGAGTTTTCCCAACTACTAGACAGGTCGATGAACATAATCAATAGATGACAACTATATTGGCAAAAACTACTAGGTTGTATAAATTACATGCAGTTGATATATCAGTAGAATCGAAAACGTATGGTCAAAAACCGAAAGATTTATAATAATTGTTTCTGATGATCCTAACAAAACTGGAGGATTGTTAAATATTTAACAATCGGTTTAGGATCACGAGTTATGTTATGAAGAAATTTGAATGTTACCCATGGTCTTGTTAACGGAGCAATGGGTGTTATAAGGACAATTGAGTGGCCAGCTCTTCGGAAGGACCAATTGGAACCCGGAGAATTGCCACAAGCTGTTTATAGAGAATTTGATGACAAAGCAATTAAAAACGATGTTCCTGGAGTAGGAGTCAGAATCGAACCATCGACGACAGAATTCGATGCACTTCGCGGACAGGGTAAAATAGAGCGAAAAATGTTGCCATTGATATTGTGCTGGGGTGTACACAAGCTCCAAGGAACTTCTTTGGACCGAGCTGTGGTTGACTTAAGTTCACGCATTTTTGCTAAAGGTCAAGCATATGTAGCTTTGAGCCGAGTTAGGTCTCTAGAGGGACTAATCATCAGTAGTTTAGACCACCGCAAGTTACTTAATAATTCCCACGATATTAACTCCCTCAATGAAAATAATAGATTGCGAAATTTACCATCTTATAACGAAGTCAATGAATCGCAACTAAAAAGTATAAAATAAAAAAAATAATTTAAAGAAAAACAAAAAACCCGACTGCGTAAAAACTAATTTTAAAAAATACGTGAAAAAATTAACTTAAAACAAAACTAAAAAGAAAGAAACAAGCCCAGTATTTTAGAATTCTGTTAAGTAATAGTAAATAACTACACAATTGAAATAGTTTTATAATCGATACACACATAAAACAAATCATAAATTCTAATGCAGAACAGAACGACTCACAGTCAGGGCCCCTTAGGAAGATTTTATTGATAAAATTTGAATGGGCCCCGACTGTAAGTCGTTCTGTTCTGCATTAGAATTTATGATTTGTTTTATGTGTGTATCGATTATAAAACTATTTCAATTGTGTAGTTATACTATTACTTAACAGAATTCTAAAATACTGGGCTTGTTTCTTTCTTTTTAGTTTTGTTTTAAGTTAATTTTTTCACGTATTTTTTAAAATTAGTTTTTACGCAGTCGGGTTTTTTGTTTTTCTTTAAATTATTTTTTATGGAAAGCCATCTAGCTAAAACTTAATAACTGCTAGATTACAAGTACAGCATTTTTATTTTATGTTAAAATAAATGAAAATGTGTAAATGTGATTAAATACTGGAAAGATTAAATTGGTATTATTTTTTATTCATAATTTTAATAAAACACCCACTGCAAGAAGTAAATAAGTCATTTTAACAATTTTTATTGTCATTTACGTAAATCGTACATTATGTGATAATTATGATTTTTTTACAATGTGTCATTTTGAGAATTTGTCATTTTGAGAATTTGTCATTTTGAGAATGTGTCATTTTGATAATGTGGCATTTTGCTAGTGTGGTATTTTGAGAAAAGACATTTTGCGAATGTGTCATTTTGCTAATGTGGCATTTTGCTAGTGTGGCATTTTGCGAAATGTCATTTTGCGAATGTGGCATTTTGCGTCAATATGTCATTTTGCGAATGTGGCATTGTGCGCCTAATCATCATCATCATCATCATTTCAGCCGAAAGACGTCCACTGCTGGAAATAGGCCTCCCCCAAGCGTCGCCACAGCGAACGGTCCTGTGCGTCTCGCATCCATCGGACTCCCGCAACCGTTACCAAGTCATCGGTCCACCTTGTAGGAGGCCTTTCAACGCTACGTCTTCCGGTACGTGGTCGCCATTCCAGAACCTTTCGGCCCCAACGGCCATCTGTTCTGCGAGCAATGTGCCCTGCCCATTGCCACTTTAGTTTGGCGATTCTTCGTGCTATGTCGGCAACCTTGGTTCTCCTGCGGATATCCTCATTCCTGATTCGATCACGCAAGGAAACTCCGAGCATAGCCCTCTCCATTGCCCTTTGGGTGACTTTAAGCCTTCTAATGAGGCCCATTGTAAGCGACCACGTTTCGGAGCCATATGTCATCACTGGCAACACGCACTGGTCATAGACTTTCGTCTTGAGACATTATGGTATATTGGACGAGAATACACCGCGCAGCTTCCCGAACGCTGCCCAGCCGAGTCGGATTCGACGATTGATCTCTTTCTCGAAGTTAGACTTCCCAACTGGACCGTCTGTCCCAGGTAAACGTAGTCGTCTACAACTTCGAGTGTAGAGTGTGTCGGGGGACCTTGATAGGAGTGGGTGCTACATGGCTGTTTACCATGACTTTGGTTTTGTCCATGTTCATTTTAAGTCCCACTCTTTCGGAAGCTCTACTGAGGTCACCAAGCATTGTACTGAGCTCCTCCGTAGTCTCAGCCATGACTACTATGTCGTCGGCAAACCGAAGGTGAGTGATGTACTCGCCATTGACATTAATGCCTAGCCCTCTCTATTCCAAAACCTTGAAGACATCCTCCATTGCTGCCGTGAACAGTTTCGGAGAAATAACGTCTCCCTGCCTCACGCCCCGCTGCAAGAGGATAGGTTTCGAGGTCTGGTCTTGTAGTCGGACTGACATAGTGGCGTTTTTGTACAAACACTTCAGCACTTCGATATACCGATAGTCAATTTGGCACCGTTGGAGAGACTGCAGTACAGCCCAAGTTTCAATCGAATCAAAGGCTTTCTCGTAGTCCACAAACGCTAAGCAGAGAGGCTGGTTATACTCCTCAGTCTTCTGTATAACCTGCCGCAGCGTATGTATGTGGTCCACGGTGCTGAAGCCTTTTCGAAATCCGGCTTGTTCGGGAGGCTGGAAGTCGTCGAACCTGCGCGCGAGACGATTCGTGATGACTCTGGAAAACAGCTTGTAGACATGGCTCAGAAGCGAGATGGGCCTATAATTCTTAAGCAGGGCATTATCGCCCTTCTTAAAGAAGAGTACCACCACGCCTCTGCTCCACGCCTGTGGCGTTTTCCCCTCGAGTATGACGGAATCAAATAGCTTCTGAAGGGCCTTAAGGACCGGTTTTCCACCCGCCTTCAGGAGTTCGGCCGTAATTCCGTCCTCACCCGACGCCTTGTTGTTTTTCAGCTGCTTCAGAGCCATCCTAATCTCGTACAGGCTGACGTCCGGGATATCTTCGGTATAGTGTCGAGTCAATCTAGCTCTTGGGTCGTTTACTAGATTTACAGCGGGTTTAGCGATAAACGTGTATAACTGTCCATAAAAAGCCTCGATCTCTCCCAGAAGCTCCGATTTGGCGGATATGACTCTGCCATCGTCGGTCTTCAGTTTCGTGAGCTGGCTTTGCCCAATAGACAGATCTCGTGCAAATACTTTAGAGCCCTTATTCCGCTCAATCGCATCTTTAATCCTTGCGGTATTAAAGCGGCGAAGGTCACGTTTCAGGGACTTCGAGATTTGTCTATTGAGCTGCCGGTATATGCACGCATCGTCTGAAGACTGC
Source organism: Mythimna impura (assembly GCA_905147345.3). Taxonomy (NCBI): domain Eukaryota; kingdom Metazoa; phylum Arthropoda; class Insecta; order Lepidoptera; family Noctuidae; genus Mythimna; species Mythimna impura. Next base: position 7,880,211 of record LR990347.1, on the reverse strand, counting down.
AGAATCATCTCACGCCTCTTCTTCATTAGCTCGAGGGTCGGATTGGAGAGCTTCTTGTTTTTATTTGTACGGTGAGTCTTGAAAAACTTAGACCCGACCGTATGGACAGTTTCCACGAACCCATCGTTATATTCATCCACGGAGCTTCCTAGGCACTCGAAACGATTGTGGAGTTCGAGCTGAAAGCTCTCGGGGTTTTGGATCTGGATCTGTGCTGGACGGAGCGTAGACTTCATCAGTCGAGACCTTTCAAGCTTAATGTTAATATTCAATGTGCCTCTTACGACGCGGTGATCACTTCCAGTTTTCACCGCGTTGATCACAGAGACATCATTGAATATTTGCTTTTTCGTCGACAGGATGAAGTCAATCTCATTTCTAGTTGCACCGTCAGGACTTTGCCAGGTCCACCTTTTATGCTCACGCTTTTTGAAGAAGGAATTCATCATATAGAGGCCCTCCTTCTCCATAAAGCTAGCCAGTAGGTGTCCCCGGTGATTCCGACGTCCAAATCCAAATTGCCCCACTCGCAGCTCGTCACCGTCTCGTTTGCCCAGTTTCGCGTTAAAGTCCCCCATGACCTAATCCTAATCCCACCCAAGTACTCCGAAATATTTTATTCCGAATTTCGATATTCCGATTTTCAAAAGTCCGAATTTCATAATAAATACCTAAAAATTATAATGTCTATTATTAAAAATCACGAAATTTATTTTACCGAAAGTCGTAAATGCGATTTGTTAGTTTTCCGACTTTCATACGTTCGAAGAATCAAATGCTCGAAGGGTTCTCGGTCCGAAAAACGATATTCCGATTTTCAATACTTCGAATAAACTAAAAGTCAACATGTTGTGCTACAAAATTTAGTGTCAGAAACGAATCGCTGCAAAACCGACTTCACGCAGTCTTGTTTGCCCTACCCCTAGAGTGTAATTTAAACCCGGTGGTGAGCGTTAAAACCATCTGCGACGATAAGCTCGCGTGGGGCCGCCCAAACCCCGCAGCGCCGGAGCCGTGACAGAAACAATGCTTGCTGCATTTTGCATGCCTGTTTTCATTTTTTTTTTTTTTTTTTTTTTTTTATTAATGATAGGCTCGCGTTTGACCACCATCTCACCTGATGGTAAGCGATGATGTGGTCGACGATGGAGCACGCTTGCCTAGAAGTAGCCTATTCACTCTTGACTTAAAGACCCCTAAGTTGTAGCTATCAGGAAACACAGACTCCGGCAAGGAATTCCACTCCTTGGCTGTACGCATAATAAATGTGTTCTTAAAACGTTTTGTGCGTATGGGTGGGATGTCCACCATGTACCGGTGGCGCAACGCCGTACGTCTAGTGGTCCGATGATGGAACGGACTTGGCGGAATTAGATTGTGCAATTCCAGTGCACACTCCCCGAAATGTAAACGATAGAAAACCGACAGGCCAGCAACTCGGCGGCGATGTCCAAGGCTTTGGAGCTTCGACTCAACAAGTGCATCATTGCCAATGATCCTCTTGGCTCGCCTCTCAATTGACTCTATCGCATCAAGCTGGTATTTGGCAGACCCGTCCCAAAGATGAGAGCAGTACTCCATACACGATCGAACTTGCGCTTGATAAAGTTTTAGCAGCTGTTCCGGCGTGAAGTACCGTCTGACCTTCGCGAGGATTCCCAGCTTTTTTGCTGCCAGTTGAGCCTTTGCTTCGATGTATGGCCCAAAGTTGAGAGTTGACGTCAGCGTAACGCCAAGAAGATCAAGATGGTCGGTTATTGGCACGGTCACACCTCGGAAAGATGGAGCCGGGTGGAATTGACTCCGTTTAGCGGAAAAAAGACACGCTTGGGTTTTAGTTGCATTGAACTTGACCAGATTGGCATCGCCCCAATCGGAGACCGCCTTCAAGGACGAGTTCAAGCGTTCAACCATAGCCTCTCGGGATGACTGGATCTGTGACCCACTAGCGCGTGCGTCAGCCACATATCTCTCGGCAACAGTGCTGTCGTCTGCATACCCAAAGATACCGGGTTTAAGTAAGTCATTTATGTGCAGCAAAAACAGTGTTGCCGAGAGTACCGACCCCTGAGGGACCCCGGCATTAATATCCATTTGACCGGACGAGCAGCCATCAACGACCACTCGGATGGATCGATCCCTCAAGAAGTCTGCGATCCAATCACACAGACCAGTGGGTAGACCGAAGGAAGGAAGCTTAGCAATGAGGCTTTCGTGCCAGACCCTATCGAAAGCCTTCGAGATATCAAGGGAGACGGCAAGCGCTTCCCCATGCTTCTCGATGGCTTCGCTCCAGATGTGAATGGCATACGCTAGAAGGTCCCCAGTGGACCGATTTTGGCGAAAACCGTATTGCCGGTCACTGAGGATGTCGTTAGCTTCTAGGTATGCCAGAAGTTTCTTGTTTAGCACCCGTTCCATACTCTTACAGAGGACGGACGTAACAGAGATGGGTCTGTAGTTTGCCGGGTCAGCTCGACTGCCCTTCTTGGGCACAGGCTGCACATTAGCTTGCTTCCATGCAATCGGCACTTTTCCAGTCTCATATGAGATGCGAAATAGGCGTGTCATGATCGGAGACAATTCAGGCGCACAAGTTTTAAGCACAATAGCTGGTATCCCGTCGGGGCCGCTAGCTTTGTTCACATCGAGATTACGCAGGACCCTACGAACGTCCTTTTGATGGATACGAACGTCTGACATCCTCGTCGCGCATCCATCAGGAGAAACAGGTGGCCGTGCGTCACCAGAATTCAGACGTGAAGATTCCGCAAAAAGAGAGGCAAACAAGTTTGCTTTCTCCTCAGCGGTGTGAGCCAGCGACCCATCGGGTTTCAGCAATGGCGGAAGTGAGGGACGGCAGAAGTTCGATTCAACCGACTTAGCCAGGGACCAAAACGCTTTACTACCTGCGGGGTATGAAGCAAGTTTGCTCCCAATTCTGCTTATGTGGTCAAACCGAGACCTCTGCAACACCTTCTTGCAGGACTTGGCAGCCCTGTTAAAGGCCTTCTTCTTCTGAGCCACGTCGCTTGCTTTGCGCGTACGAGCGTCAGCCCAAGCTCGATATGCCGCGTGCTTAAGCGCGTCTGCGCGATCACATTCGGCGCCAAACCATGGACGAGCTTGGCCAGACATAGTTACGTCAGAGAATGGGATGAAGTACTCCATCCCCTGCCGCAACACATCCGTCACGGCATCTACGCACGACGAAGCATCATCTGAAGAAAAGCAAGTGGGCTGCCAAGGATAGCATGCGAAGAAAGACCGCAAGCCATCCCAATCTGCTGACCTGTATCGCCAAACCCGCCGGGTGCCTCTAGGGCTGGGATCGGGCGGGGAGTAGACAGACACAGACTTAACCAGACAGTGGTCGGAACTGCCTAAAGGCGAACATATCGACACAGAGTAGCGGTCTGGATCTGTTGTCAGCAAAAGGTCCAGGCAATTGGCTGTGTGCGAATCCACATCCGGCACCCTCGTTGCCCCCTGGACCAGCTGGGCGAGATTTAATGCTAGCGCTAGCTTTCGCACCTCTCGCCCAGCGTGGTCTGTGGACTGGTACGGGAAAAGCCACTCTTGGTGGTGGGCATTAAAATCCCCCAGTAACACCAATTGAGCAGAAGGGTACCGCTGCTGAGCCGCATCCGCCGCCTCACTCAGATGTTGTGTGAGCCCGGATGTCTCTTGATCTCCGCTGTGCGAGCGGTAGACACAAGCGTAGATTATTTTATCTAGGCCTGTGTCCACCAAAGTCCAAAGCGTCGAGAACCTGGAGTCCTCAAGGTTACGGAGACGCCGATAGCAGATGTCGTCCCGGGCGTACATACATACACCCGCACGTGGTTTGAAGTTGTGCTCCAAGGTAAAACCTGGGTAAGAAAGGTACGACACGTCGGACGGACCTCTGATCTGCGTCTCCGAAAGGAAGAAGAGAGCTGGTTTTTCAGTCTCGAGGTGGTGGTGGACTGCGACGAGATTTGAGTGCAGACCTCGTATGTTAATGAGGTGCACTTTGTGAGAGAGGGAGTGCAGTCGCTGTCTAACTTGTCTCTTACTTTTCCTTTTCATTATTTGAGTGAAGGGAGGAGAGGAGAAGGAAGTGAAATGAGGTTCCACGCAGCTAACCCTCAGGCACGCACTGAAAGGACGACATCATTGGGGGACTAGTCTGGAGACTGCGGGGACGCCCGAGCCCCCCCGGGAATGTCCATCGGGCCCTCTCGTCTGGTCGCCAACCAGCACGATGGCGCATTCCGGGATTTTTCGACAGTTGGCGGGGCAGCCTTTCATGTGTGGCTAGCACATTACTTGGGCCCCCAGCTACCTGCGGTCGGCCAGCGGCAACCGTGCCTCGGATCCCGCTACCCTCCGCGACTAGCCTCCCGATTCCTCCCCATCAGCACGAGCCAGGATGGTCTGCTTGCGCTGGAACAGCTATTTCGACCCAACTCCTCTAAAAAACTTCTCATGCTGCATGCCTGCTTGCATGTTGCATGCTTGCTTGCATGTTGCATGCTTGCTTGCATGTTGCATGCCTGCTTGCATGTCGCATGCTTGCTTGCATGCTGCAATAAATCCCCTGCATGCTGGAAAACGCATCTGTCATTAATTTTTTAATTCTACCCCCTCATACTACGACCTCTGACGAGCATTTATGTGTTTATTTGTCTTGCTATAAAGTTTTATGAGGCGTTTTTATTTCGGAATTTTAATAATCGGTATTTTAATAATCGGAATTCGTATTTTTGATGTTTCGAATTATCATTAAGTCGGACTTTTCGTTATTCGATCTATTGAAACTCGGTAATTTGAGAATAGTAATTATAAAAGTTAGGAAAATTGAAATTTAGGAATTATAAAAATAAGAGTAATGATAAGTCGGAGTTGTTATAATCGGAATTTTGAACCATTCGTAATTATGAAAATCGGTATTTTAAAATTCGTATTAGTGACTGTCGGAATAAAGTTTTTCGTATTTATGTAGTGTACCCCCCGAGCACATAGTAAAACAACGCATATTGTTATAAAAATAATGTTCAATATTGTATGGCATAAAATTTTGTAAAATGATACAATAAACATTTTTAAGGACTCGACACGAAAAATTTTATTGCAAAATGATTTAAACCTTTATAGTAACCTTAACTTTTATCTAAGCTATTTTCCTATACCTAATGTATGTGACTTTATTTCTTATTATCAGTTCAACCCAACAAGTATAGCGCAGTTAATATGCCACACAATATATCACAACATTCACAACAGAGTATTTTATCGGATAGTGACGTTATAGAAGACAGTGACTCTGAACGACCTGCAAAACGTGCCAAGAAACCACAAACAATAATTATGGATTCAACCACCAGTAATAGGTACAATACTTTTAGCACGTCTATGAATACGTCTTCACTATCTCATCCTTATTATGACAACGATGCTATACCGTTTAATAGTCCTGTAAAAGCTGACACAAATAAAAAAATTAACATAATTTCAAACATAATTATTAAAAAGTCAAGTACAAAAAGTAACAAAGAAAATGTATTATCTTCATCTTCTATAACTATTGTAAATAATTCCCCGGATAAAAATGTCACCTTATCCACGAGCAATGTGAATGAAAACAATGCCCCAGTGGATGTCGATACTGACCTTAATGCCGTTATACCTTCGATGTACGTTGTCAGAGACACAGAACCAAATACACTAGCTCCAGTAATTGTATCTGACCATAATGTTGCGACACCTTTGAAATGCTATGTTGATGCTGCAGACCCAGATTTGTCTACTCCAGCTTATCTAGATACTCACCTGGATACTTCTTTGTGCAATGTTGATGCTGCAAGTTCAGGCTTATCTCCTACAGTCAACATTAATACTGACCTAAGTTCGATGAATAAAACTGATCTCGTTTTACCCACTCTTGATGCACATAACGGCCTTAACATTGCAAGTACTTCAGGTTACAATGCCGCTGCAGACCCTGTTTTCTTCTGCAGATAATAATATACAAACTAACCTGTATACTGATACTTCTTCGATAAAGAACGCTAACGCTGCAAGTCCATGTTTGTCTGCTAAAAATGATGAAAAGCGTCCAGTACGTGCCATGCATAAAAATATTTTAGATTTCTTGTCTGATGACGATACTGGTGACTATTCTGCAAGGAGTTCAGACGACTGGGCTCCAGAAAATACAAGTGAATCAAGTGATTAAGATTTAAAAAAAAAGTTGAAGAAATTTAAAAAACAAGAAACAGATTTAACTAAAAGAGAAAAAATATTAAAAGTCAACAAAAGAAAGTTAGGAAAAATTAAAAAGGAAAATGGAAAAGAATATGAAACTGAAAAAGGAAAGGTTGTACAGGAGAAGAAGATGCAAAGTAACCCTTGTAATCCCGACAAATGCAAAAGAGGTTACTACAATATAACGGAGGAGAGACGAGCTACTTTATTCAATTTCTATTGGATATTGGACTCGCAACGTCGAAAGGATTGGTTGGTACGGAGTTCACACGTTGTGCCTTGTGCAAGAAAAAGAACTGATTCAATTTTAAGCAGAAGAACCCTTACTTATGAGTATTAAGTCAATTATGAGTACAATATCATAAATAATTTACTTTTTAGTACATAAGTTACGTAAGTAACGGTAAGTTTACGTTTAGTGCTTGATCGTTTTTTATTTTTTTTTATTTAGTTGCAATTCGATAAATTACTTAGTAAGTAAGCCCTAAGGCTTACTTACTAAGTAATTTATCGATTAACTTAATTCAATAAATCATTGAATTAAGTACATTTAAATATGTACAAAAATTAAAAAAAAAACGATCAAGTCATAATTTGATAAATGATTAAAATGCCTGATTACTTTAATTTAGAAGAAGTTTGAATAATTTTTGTTTTTTATGACTAAGTAGTTTTTTTTATTTCACTTTTCAGTTTAAGTTGTTATAATTATTTTTTCAATTTAAAAATGTTAAACCTGTTAGGTATGTTGTACCATTATTGAAATAATAGTAAATGTTGATTAGAAGGTATTATAATACTTAATAAATGTAGATTTCGTATTTCAGGTAGTTTTATTTTATTTGAATCGACCATTATTGGGTATTAGAATAATAATAATTGAGTTCCTACTGATTGTTTATTAGTCAGAATTCAATTGATCTATGATTATAAATGGTTTTTAATACAAAAAAAATACATATATGGGTTTTTACGACAGTAAATGTAACCATAAGCTTACCAAAAATGGATATACGACTTCTACAGTTTTTTTTAAGTACATTTTCATGGGGTGTATTAACCAAGAATTGATTTTTTCTTAGACGTAAATCCAAGCTAACTTTAAAACTAAAGACGATAGATAGGTTTTGGTGATTTAACCTTTTTCATTTGCAAATTGTAAGAAGCTTTCTCATAGATCATTTTTTTATAACTTCAAAAACCAAAAAGTTATAAATTTTTATGTAAAAAAAAATAGTTTTTCGGCTCTCCTGAAAAGTCGGGTTTTGGTTTATACGACCTTTCTACCCAAAGGTATCGATATGTCATCATTGGTACACGCACTGGTCATAGATTTTCGTTTGGAGACACTGTGGGTGAGACATGGTAGTTTTTTCGATGTCCATTTACGTACACACGGAAATGCTAAACGCGTTTAGGAAGCAAACACAACATCGGCCGAAATACGTCCACAACCGCGCACATTCCTGCACCCGCCCGCTCCCCGCACTACGCTGCTAGTCTGGCCAAGCACTACGATGCGATGACCAGCAAGATCCAGATCCAGAGGACTTAATCTGTTGTCTATAAATTAAATCTTGAATTCTTCAAACGATGCCGTCGGTTTATTGCTTCTCTCATCCACCGGATTTCCACTTCCATAGGTCAAATAAAAACATCTGAGAACCACGAATTCTAAACGTAATCCATTTTACGATGTAAACTGAACTGCTGAAAAGGGATGGAGCTATATAGGGTGTATAGCTACATCATTCTTTCTCGCTCGTACGCTTGACATTTTAACATGTCATGGTAACGTCTCAGCCTCCCTAGCCAAGTTACAACTGTTTCGTTTCTATTCTCTTTTCGTCGACCGCCTCGAGTTGGCCACGCCTCCGATTCCTTTGTTCTGACGTCATCTCAACGCTCAGTCACGTGGTCAGAACAAAGAAATAGGAGGCGTGGCTGACTCGAGGCGATCAACGATAAGAGAATCGAAACGAAAAGGTTGTAATGTGGCTAGGGGGGCTGATGTTTAATTCTATCACTACACTACTTTTTTATTGACAATTAAAGTTTTTTTTTCCAGTAAAGGTAACAAATTCGTGAATAAGTAATAAATATACCTTAATTTTACCCAAACCCATCAAAATCACAACAGAAGTAAAAACAAACACACGCAATTTAAAAACTCGGAATAACAATGGACTAAAAAATGCTGCACTCAATTTATACGCTTTTAGATTAAAAATATTCCCGAAGTCGTGTAGATTTATTATGAACTCTATTCTAAAGTAATTAAAGTACACATTTTTGTTAGATAAAAAAATTTATTCGTGGACCTCACGAATAAAAAGTGTATTAAAATGATTACAGGCATTAAAACAAACAAAATTTATCCCGAGAGTGAAAATATACGGTGCGGCATCAAAAATATGGACACAAAAAAAACAATTCTTTCTTCGTTAGCTAATTGTGTTCATTTGATTAACGTTTGTCTGGTTTTTTCTGCTATGTGTAATAAATTGAGTCACAAAAATTTATAACCCTAAAGCAGGAATATAAAAGAGAAATATCTATATTTTTCCTTTCATTATTTATTTGAATTACAAGATATGACGCGTAGGCTTTTGCTACGCCCGCGTAGGCTGCGTAGCAATCTTGCTACGAGACCGTCGTAGGCATAATTATAATCAAGACTGAAAGAATACACATTCTTTATAGTCTTTGAAAATGTTTTAGAGATTATGCGTGGGTGTTTGTTACAATACTAAACCAGGCTTTCAACAATTTTTTTGTGTTAATATAGAAAGCTCTTTTATACGCATCATCAAACCCACAGCAAATAAACATCAGTAATATAAGTAACGCAGCAATAAAATAAAAAGTGGTATAACAGCTCAGTCATATAACAGTTTGTCAAACATACCTGGGCGTGTAAAAGTTTTATAGACAATAAATTGCCATTAGTTGCAGACACCGCAGCCACAACTCTTGCTGAACAGTTATGGTGGGTTCAACCTGGCCATTATTGGTTTTAAGGTGGTGAAAACTTTGAATATGTACTATTTGCGTATTTTGGTTCTCAATAGTTCCTGTATGTTGTCATCGACAAAGCTTAAAGGAAAAATATTTTTTGACTTTCGTTTTTCGATTTCTGTACCTTACAACACAACCAACACTTCACTACCGTGACGACGAGCAATGGGTAGCTGGCCGTTCGAAGTTTCGGTGACCGTCCGGACCGAGCCCAATAAGTCGTCAACGGTGCGTAGTGTTCCACGCGCGCCTCAAAGAGATGTCAGTAAAACCGTAGGGGCCCAGCAGGGTAAATTGAATGCTGTTTCCTTAGCACGTTTCGAATTTTAGCACATTTTGTCTCAACCTTATCAAAACTCACTAACCGAAGATATTTCTCCCCCAACGCTAATTTATAACACAGCTATTTTAGTCATGTCACGATTTTTGTAGCATTATGCATAAATAAAATGTCTACCTCAACTTACCTAAATGTCATATCAAATAAACTTTATTGCTGCATGAAATGACTATGCAATATTCATAGAATATTCAGTAGCTTATGAATTTTTTAACGACAGATACATTTTGCTGCGATTTTCCCATTAATGCTGCAGTGAAAATGTCTTTTGAAATATAAAAGTGATAGGATTTTAAGATGGAATGTTGAGTGTTCCAGCCTTCAGTGAAGTCTTGAGCACTACTTGTAGTTTTTATATAAAACACTATCAGTCTAGTAGTGGTTTATATAACTAAGTAATTTGAGTGCTAAACCAAAATGAAAAATATGTACATCGTTGTGCCTACGATACAAACCGACCAACTGAGAGTGTTCCGTACAAACTTGTAGTAATCTATATAGGGTGACTGGTAATTAGTGTACGATACTTAAACACGTGATTGTGCTCATGATAACAAACAATATTTATTATGGGAGCAAAGCCGCGATTTCAGGTTTGTTCCCATAGTAAAAGTTGTTGGTTATCGTGAGCACAATCACGTGTTTAAGTATCGTACACTAATTACCAGTCACCCTATATATGTAGTTTGTCCATCTGAATTGTGTTTCGAAGACTTTCAAGAGTATGTTTTCAGTTTTCCTCCAATGTCAGTCCAAAAAAGTAATCGTACTCAAAATACTTTGATACAAATATTAGTATTCATAAACAATGAAAACACCAAATATTACTCTTACGAAATGAAAAAGTAGATTGAGGGATAAGCTTACTTTGATATTGAAAAAATAATGTCTCAAAATCTTTTAACATAAAACGAACACTACCTAGTGAATGTACAGAAAGCAAAATCTGTGATAACCTACGATATTTTATTTAAAAAAAAAGTTAACTCTCAACACATTATTTCAGCCTTCTTCAATCTAAAAACGGCTCACGCCTATAAAAACTTTAGTACCATCGATATAGATCGGTTTACGTTCCACGCTATAATAAATAACATTATTTTCTACCTACTATCAGACCTCTAAATCTCACTTATGTATCACACTAGTTTGTATTTCAATCTTGCGAAGCTATCTTTTTGGAACACACTACAAAGTTGAACGAAGTGAATTATGAGTAAGTACAGTTAAACAAGTTATTTGGTGAGCATGTTTTTTCTCATAGCAACGTCTCATAACTGCGATATACCAAGTAATAGTTGCAACTGGCTAATCAAAATTTTATTCACTTTTATTTCTGTGGCAGCGTCTGGAGCTTAAAGGTGTTCTATCCCTTACGGTTGCGGCCATCACCTTTGCTCGTATTACTGCTTCGCAGAAGAAGATTACTGCTTTCTAGTCCCCCATAGCGCCGGACGTGAGGGCTTCGCCACCGACTTCATGAGAACACGGTGGTGCTCCGCCCAAGTAGGGCAAACTTCCACCATGTGGTGGCTCCATCAAATCCTCCGGGCAACGAACACCTAGTGCCGATTTTAATAGCAAAACACCTCTATTACCATCAATGTTGCATTAATAACCAAAACATATTTAATATACTGTATTGTATGCACCAATGCAATGTAAAACTGTAACCTGTGGCCGGCTAACGCAAACAGAAGTATGAACAGTGGGCAGTTGATAAAGGTGTATGGAAAAAGAAATGGAACCGTAATGTCCCATGTTTTAAATACGAGTAACTAGACAGACTGATGTTTTAGCTATTTTCATACTTATGATCCAACTGGTGTGTAAGAAATAACTACTCAGCACACTCATTATATAAAGCTAGATGCAAGTAAGCTACCTTTTTTGAGGAGGTACATCATCTAATGACTTCTCCCGCTCTAGGGTAGAATGGGAAGGCTTGGCAGACTTTTACTGGCTAAAACCATACCTGTGTCTTTCAGTTACCGTTTGCGTTCTAGGACCACGGGTTCCCTTTTCAAAAATTCAACGTTTTTTTTTTCAAAAGAAAAAAAAAATTCAACGTGCAAGTAAGCTGCCTGTTTGGTAAAAAGCTTATTTGACTGTACGTACCTAATAGTAGGTATGTGTGTGTAAATATGTGCATAATTTATTCTGTGATGAGTTACTTAACCTGTCTGCTCTCAAACCGTAATAACTTTAAAGTGAAAGGCATAATCGTGGCAATTTTAGGGTTTCTTACGGTCAAATGAAGAAAAAAAACCTTAATAGGATCACCTGTCTGTCTGTCTGTTAACTACAACACCTATCAAGTTAAGATTTGATACACATATGAATTTTCGTTACCCAAATACGGCACGAATGAACCTAAAAAAAAACCTAAAACCTATTGTTCGAAATTTAGTAAACTTTTGAAATTGTCTACTTGGGTCTAAGACCACTTTTTTGAGAGATAATTGTTTTGCCCTTAAAAACCACGGATGATGCGCCGTGTGTAGGCACGATTGTCACTGTAGTATTTGTATAGATGACTATGGAAGTTTGTTGACAAAAACGGTGCAAATGGTATGGCAGAGTTATCGTATCGTAGACAAAATGAGTGTGAACAACTATGCATGGCCAATAAACTAGAGATTTAATTGAAAAAATAAAACAGGTACAAAAACAACAATAGGCACATCGCTGCAACCAAGGTACATCACTGTAAAATTACCTATACCTATCAATGAAGTACCAACCCTAAAATTCTACCTATTAACGTTTGGCACTAATTTACTGCAAAATTTGTAAAAATAAAAAGTTCGAATACGTTATTACATTTTCAGGAATATACAATATACTACACTTTGATCTTAGCCAAAAGGCCGAGAAGCGATGACAGTAATTCCCTTTAAAATCAAGTAAATATATACATACTGTTTTAGTTCACAAATAAAATGGGAAAACATAAAAAACATGGTAGGTAAAACATTCATCGTACGGAACTCTCTTTACACGAGTCCACTAACTCACTTGACCAGTTTTTGGGTTCTATCTTGTCGAATTTTCATTAGTATGTGTATGCTTTTAGTTCAACCGTTAACAGCCGTTTTTTAGTACGAGTATGTAGTTATTATTAAACAAAGATAAATGAAGATAAAAAATAATGAAAAAATAAAATTAAAAGTAAAAAAACCTTTTTAAAAACCAGCTTTTAAATGAATGCGCTAAAAAGAAAAAAATAAAGTTTTCCTTTAAAACTTTTACTATTAACTTATAACGTCATTACATTACACAATATGATATAAAAGCTTGTCGCGAGATCAAGTTATTTCATTTACTTGTTTATCTAAGTACACAGGTGAATCTCATGACAAGCTTTTATATCATATATATTTCTAAGGCATTACAATATAGGATCAAAGTATTCGACTTTTCAGTTATTTCTTTTTAAACATGCAATCGTATTTTCAGAAGGCCTTTCATTTGATACGAATAAAAGCATAAAAAACTTAGTCCACCATCTTTAGAAGTCTGCCTTATTAGATTTAGAGTGACTAGACATAGTAGTAGTGTCATCTTGGATGTTCCGCCATGTTGGCTTTAAAATGACGTCACACAGCTAATCATGCATTGTCATCCAAACTAAACTTGTATACAAAACTTCAGCTCAATCGGTTGTTGGCTCGGAGGTTGTCTGTAAGAGATTGCCCTCATTATGATGTGTGCAATAAAGTAAATAATAAATAATATCTGCTTCAAAATTGAGTTGCAAGATTTGAGCCGAACATACATATCGATACCTTTGGGTAGAAAGGTCGTATAAACTAAAACCCGATAGATTGATAGATTGATAGATTGATAGATTGATAGATTGATAGATTGATAGATTGATAGATTGATAGATTGATAGATTGATAGATTGATAGATTGATAGATTGATAGATTGATAGATTGATAGATTGATAGATTGATAGATTGATAGATTGATAGATTGATAGATTGATAGATTGATAGATTGATAGATTGATAGATTGATAGATTGATAGATTGATAGATTGATAGATTGATAGATTGATAGATTGATAGATTGATAGATTGATAGATTGATAGATTGATAGATTGATAGATTGATAGATTGATAGATTGATAGATTGATAGATTGACTGATGTTGACTGACTGATAGATTGACTGATAGATTGACTGATAGATTGATTGATTGATTGATTGATTGATTGGTGGAAGGATTGGATTGGATTGGATTGTATACTCATTTCTCACTTTATCGATTCTCGTCACACCACACATCCATCTTAACATTCTCATCTCCACTACGTGCAATCTTTTTTCATCCTTCTTTTTCGCAGCCCAACATTCTGATCCATACAGTATGACAGGCCTTATCACGGACTTGTAGATTTTACCCTTCAACTTGAGGGGCATCCGTGGGTCACAAGTTGTTCCCGTGACCTTTCGCCATTTCATCCATCCTGTGTTGATCCAATGTGTCCTGGTCTACCTCACCATCCCCTTGGACAAAAACATACTAACGTCCAAATTTTAAAAAATACCGAGTTCGAAGTGACATTTTGGCATTGTGCGAAAGTGGCATTTTGCGAAAAGTCATTTTGCGAAAGTGGCATTTTGCGAATATGGCATTTTGCTAATGTGACGATTTGCGATATGGCGTTTTGAGAATGTGACATTTTGAGAATATGACATTTTGCGAAAATCTAATGTGTCATTTTGCGAATGTGGCATTGTGCGCCTAATCCTTTGGGTGTTCCCGTGCTCGGGTCACGATTTTATTTTGCGATTAAAAGGTTTTTAAGCCATCCCTTAAAAAACGTGAGTTGTAAATGCAGGTCTAATATTAGTAGCATGTCATTTGAGAGAATAAAAGAAAATATTTTAAGCGAAGAAGGTCGTAAAAACCATTTCCTGCAAGATGACGAAGATTGTTTATAATTTTTGTTACTTCGTACTTGCTAGTCTATTATAAAATATCATAGCTTGAAGGGTGTATAAACCATTTCCTATAAAATTGTTGAGTCGTTAATGCGGATCCAGAACGAAACTTGTGACGAAACGCTCAGTGCGCGAACTCGCATCCAAGTAAACAAATGCGCCGGTATCTGTCTATCCCGCTCGCTCTTCTGCTTGCCGATTCGCGCCAAATGCGAGCCTAGTGTGTTGGTCGTAAAGTGCTTCTTGCAATGAACATGGTTTATACACCAACGTCGCAAACTGCCTTTGGATTTACGACTTCGAATTTAAACTATGTTTAGGTAATGCATTTAACACGTTAGGGCGTATAAACCATTTACAATTAACGACTATTTATACGCCCTGAGTTAATATTAATTATGGTCATTACATCATAACAATTAAACTACAAAACAAAAAACATTCGGCTTTTACATTGAAAATTTACTTTTTTTAAGAGGCTATGACCGAAAATTTCTGGGTCGTATTAACCATTTTTGTGCGAATTTCTGCATTTCGTATAAACAGATCGATAGAGAAAAAAATTCTGAGAAAAATGGTATATATAACTCAATTTGGCCAAAATGGTTTATACGACCTTTCTACCCAAAGGTATCGATATACTCAATCTGTTTAGGTAATTAGCTAAATGGCAACAATCTTGTCATGTCTTTCATCATCAGCATGGCAGTTGAGAGTTTATCATGCTCACTCAAATGTCTCACTGATGGTGGCGCATGTGTTGGATCATTCGGTTCCCTTCAAAATGGTTGAGCTGAGTGGTGCTAATATTGGCGTCATGTTCGTGAACGCGCGCTGTCAGTTGAAATTAGTCATCTCTTAGCTGCCAGTTGCTATTTTAATATCTATATTTAGTTTGTATTTTTACTTTATTTACATTGTTCTCACATGATAACGACAAGAAACATGTAACAGAGATATTTGTAATTACAAAACATGATTGAAAAGAGTGTCCATGGAGTTTCTTGCACATTCTTCTCCATAGAGATCTACGCTTTGGAATGTGCAATTAGCATCATTTTTTTTTCTGACTGACTGACTTCATGACATTTCAAAAGTGCCTGTAAATGGTTTATTTGAAATAAAATGCTTTGAATCTTTGAATCTTGAATCTTGAATCTTTCATCTAAAAGTTGTCTAAAAATGTTTACAATTTGTTATTTACCTATACCGATGTTTGGAAATTAACTAAATTTAAATAATCTTTGTATGTTTTTATACGATTTTTTTTAATAAAAAGACATAATATCAAGATTGTTTATGTTTAGTTAACTACCTAAACAAATGGAGTATAGTTACATACATTGCAAGTTAATAATTAAAAAAAAACTAGTAAAAAAGATTTTTTGATAGAAATAAATAGCCTATAATAGATAAACGGACACAGGAACGTATTATAATATTTACATTTTTTTTTAGGTGGAAAATCATCCAATGACGTCTCTCGCCCTTGGGCGGAGCGCGAGGGGGTATCAGACTTTTACTGACTAAAACCCACTCCTAGTTCCTTCGTCGCCTTGCATTCCAGAGCCGGGTTTTTTTTTCAGAAGCGAACCCATGGCCCCAGTAGGCTTCGACCCTGCTGGGCCCCTACGATTTGCTGACATCTCCTTGAGGCGGCCGTGAAACACTACACGCCGTCAACGACTTGGGCTTGGTCCAGATGGTTACCGGACGGTCGGACAGCAAGCTACCCATTGCTCGCCGTCCGCAAGCCCGCGCCTACGGTGGCCGGAAATCGGGATCGGGATTCCGGATAATACCTACATATTAGGTATGCTTTCTTTTTTTGAGGTGGAATATAATCAAATAACTTCTTCCGTTCTAGGTGGACCTAGAGACACTCGATTTTTTACTAATTAAAACCCACCGGTGTTCCTTCAGTAATTGCCCTGTGCTTTCCAAGGCCATGGTTATTTTTTTTTTATTTGATATAAACTAGTGCTTGACTGCGATCCCACCTGATGGTAAGCAGTGATGCAATCATTGATGGTGAGGGGCACTAGTTTATTAAGAGCCTATTCACTCTAGCCTTGAAGACACCCAAACTATAATCAGATGGGACGACCGCAGCAGGCAAATTGTTCCAGTCCTTCGATGTACACGGTATAAACGACGAGGCGAAACGCTTAGTCCGGACCCTAGAGGTTTCAACAACGTAAGGGTGGATACCCGCCGTACGTCGGGTCATCCGATGGTAGAAATAAGATGGCGAAATTAAGTCATGCAATTCCCGAGCACACTCTCCAAAATGCTACCTGTAAAACACCGAAAGGCTGGCTACCCCACGCCTGTGCTCAAAGCTTTGTAGATTGGACTTAACCATATCTGGATTAACAATTAGCCTCTTCGCACGCCTTTCCACCGAGTCCAAAGCTGCTAGGTGGCAGTAACAGCCCATATGTGGCTGCAGTACTCCACACACGATCGGACCCGTGCTTTGTATAACATTAAAAGCTGTCCCGGTGTGAAGTACCGCCAGACCTTTGCGAGAAACTCTTTTGATGAATCCTGCAGCTTAAATGTATGTAAGGATATGCCAAGCTTTTATTTTTATAAATATTTCGTATATAGAAGTAAAAGTATGTATGTATTAAAATCACATCAGAGGAAAATTTATTTGTACATATCAATATTCGAGTGTAAGCATGTAGACGTTATTATATTCCTGTTGGTATCTGAATGTATTGGTTTTGTTTTGTTATTATTAAATGTATTTTCCTCTTTATTATTACACAGTAATCCTTATATATGTCGTGATCAGATCTTAGTATTGATCACTTCATGGTATGGCGAACTAATACTGGCCAAATCGTTTAAACGTTAACATTTGGTGATATGTCAATCCTTGTTTGGCCATATCATTGATGTAGGATTTCAATGATAATTAATTAAAGTTCTAAAGAAAGTAGGTCAAACGAAGATTGAAATATCATCAAACTTTATCGTTCAAAACAATCTGGCCAGTTTTACTTGACCATATCATGAAGTGATTAATTTCTAAGATCTGGCCACGACTTATACATATAACTAATTTCCTTTTGTATATATCACACTTTTTTTTTAGGTAGAAAATCATTAATCATCTGCTCTAGAGTGGAATGAGAGGGCGTGGCAGAATTTTACTGCCTAAAACCCACTTAAGTTCCCTCGTTTGCTCTTTGCATTCTAGAATTATGGTAGGTAACTCTTACAAATGCGCCTACAGGTTATTACATCACACTTCACAACAAGGAACAGGAGTGGGTTTTTAGTCAGTAAAAGTCTGACACTATCTTCCGCTCCGCCCAAGAGCGGGGGATGTCATTAGATGATTTTCCCACCCGAAAAAAAAAAAACTCCCGTATGTATACACCACTATTTTTTTATTACTACAAATATTTAAAAGGCTCATTAGAAAAGGTCTTTTCATTATTTAAGCAAAGTCTCAATAAAAAAATATTTATGAACAGCAAAGTTATTAGCGTTTGTTTATATCCCAAAATGTCACTCAATTTATGCAAATATTGTACAGGCAACCAATAGAATGAATAAATGGCGATCAAAATGAATAAAAACAACTGCGCGTAGTATTTTCTAGTAGCAAATATTATGATGAATGATTGATTCTTTTATGAATTTACCAAATAAGACAAATTTGTTGTTCCAGGGCCCCGGGGATCTCTTTCGCATCACCCATGGCCCCAGTAGGCTTCGTCCCTGCTGGGCCCCTACGGTTGCTGACAACTCTTTGAGGCGCGCGTGGAACACTACACGCCGTCGATGACTTGGGCTCGATCCGGACGGTTACCGGATTCGCTTATTATGTTCCCTTGGGGTAATTTTTAAGTCAGTAGTAAGAATGTGCAAAACTAGAACTACCTACAATCTACAAGAGAAAATACTTTCTTTGTTAAGTTAAAATTAAAAGATATCCATGTGTTCTACAATTAAGAAATACTAATTATAGAAACTATGTAGTTTGCTTACCTATTTTTTAAATGCATGCCACGGAACCCTAAAAAGGTTCCGTAGCTAAATGGCAAAAAACGGAACCCTTATGGATTCGTCATGTCTGTCTGTCTGTCCGTCCGTATGTCACAGCCACTTTTTCCGAAACTAACTTTGTGTTGTTTTAACTTTGGGGGTTCCCCTTATTTAGAACTGAAACTTAATTTTTTTTTTCGTGAAACCTATACGTGTGGGGTAGCTATGAATACGTCTTAAAAATGATATTGAGGTTTCTAATATCTATTTCTAAACTGAATAGTTTGCGCGAAATACACTTCCAAAGTGGTAAAATGTGTCCCCCCCCCCCTGTAACTTCTAAAATAAGAGAATGATAAAACTAAAAAAAATATATGATATACATTACCATGCAAACTTCAACCGAAAATGGGTTTGAACGAATTTAGTAAGTAGTTTATTTTTAATACGTCATAAATCGTAAACCGCAATTTACATTTCAAGTTTGGAGGGAACCCTCAGAGCTCGAGTCCGATTCGCACTTGCCCAGTTTTTTTTTATTGTTACATCGACTCCTAATCAATATCAGGCCAAGTGGCTACATCAGTTATGTCAAAATTATTCATTATAACCTCACAACACTACTTTGAACACTAATAAACTCCAGCGAAGCGTACAGCTAATTTCAGAAACTAATAACCCCTATGGCTCTAACAATAGGTCGTGATTTGCAAACCTATGCTATGATATTACTTCTACTATAGGATCCTAATCAGTCTATGGTAGTTCAAGCTAAAGGGGATTAATATAAGTAGTCATGTTACACAATGTGATGCTTGGTACCTGGCTTGCAGCGCTATGATCGGGGTGCGATAAAAATAAATAGCCTACATGAGCGACAATATTTCATGAGTGCAGGTTAGAGCTTTGGTTACTGGCCAGTACTTAAACATGATACGAGCAGCTATTTTCGTGTTTTTCGTACTGTTATGAGAGAATACAAACGATGTTATTTTGTTCTTTTTAGCATAACTTCGGTAATATTAATGTTTTAAAGAAGTACTATGTATGAGATTATCTCTTAAATTATTAATCATATTACTTATATTGATAGAAAACTACACTGTTGTAAGTGCCCTAGTAATTGTTTCGAAAAACGTAAGATTTCTGTGAGATAATAGGCCATAAAAATGAAGTTTGTCTTCAATATTTTAACTATTTCATGTTTGGTTTTTCAATATTTCAGCGGTAAATTATCTTTTTGGGTCCCATTGTTTTTTTTTTATTAATGATAGGCTCGCGTTTGACCACCAACTCACCTGATGGTAAGCGATGATGCGGTCGACGATGAAGCACGCTTGCCTAGAAGTAGCCTATTCACTCTTGACTTAAAGACCCCTAAGTTGTAGCTATCAGGAAACACAGACTCCGGCAAGGAATTCCACTCCTTGGCTGTACGCACAATAAATGTGATCTCAAAACGCTTTGTGCGTATGGGTGGGATGTCTACCATTTACCGGTGGGGCAGTGGCGTAACGCCGTACGCCTAGTGGTCCGATGACGAAACTGACTTGGCGGAATTAGAATTGCCGCATTGTCGGCATACTATTGCGCCAGCCTGCAGGATTTTCCGAAAAAGTTACCGCGCCCCTGAATTAAAAAGGGCAGCTGCCTCTTCTCAAAGAAAGGATTTACCACCGCAATTGTGGCGTGCCAAAGTTATTGTAGCCCTGGAATGCAAAGGGCAAAAGGAAAGCAGATGGGTTTTAGACGGTATAAGTCTGACACTCCCTCTCCTCGTTTGATGACTTTTTGAGTGGAATAAAAAGCATACTACATAATATGATTACCTCAAAGAGACCATTTTTAAACCTGTCCTAAAAATATTTCGCTAAAAGTCTACAGGAGAGGTTGAAAACATTTTATTCCTTTTGTAAGATTTCTAAGCCTGTATCGTTGAATGTAACTTAAATTGAATTATTCTGCAATGAAAGCCTTATTTGGCCCATTCTCGCCTACTCTGCTATACAATACATCCGCCTTTCAGTCACACATTGTGTTACTAACAATACTCCGAATAACACTAAACTTC
This sequence comes from Mythimna impura, assembly GCA_905147345.3. NCBI lineage: Eukaryota > Metazoa > Arthropoda > Insecta > Lepidoptera > Noctuidae > Mythimna > Mythimna impura. Next base: position 7,859,574 of record LR990347.1, on the reverse strand, counting down.
GGGGACATAAGCGTTCAACTAGACCCAATTTCAGTAAAGCAATAGTGGTTAACGCGTATAACAATGGAGTCTGATTTGTGAGCCGGTACACCACAACGCATGACCACAAATATCGCTCCCTATTGTCAGCAGCTCGGGGGAATATCTTGATTGGAACACTGTTATAAATGCGTGGAACTAATCGATGGTTTAATAGTGTGGTTGATGGAACATTAAAGTTAAGTTTATGAGGTGAGGCTTGGCAGAATTGACTTAACCCCTTGCGCGCCAATTGTACATGCGTTTGTACAACTTGAATGACCTTGAAAAACGCTTAATCATCGTACTGTAACGTGACCGAAAATTGTGATCTCTATATATATCTTCGTTTTTTCCTGGAAAAAACCAGTAAAGGTATTTTTTTATTGGTTATTTTACTAAAAAAAAACCCACAAATACGTAATAAAAATACCCCTATATGCGCGAAGGGTGCATAATATTGAGTCATCATCATCATCATCATTTCAGCCGATAGACGTCCACTGCTGGACATAGGCCTCCCCCAAATGTCGCACAACGAACGATCCTGTGCGTCTCGCATCCATCGGATTCCCGCAACCTTCACCAGGTCATCGGTCCACCTTGTAGGGGGCCTTCCAACACTGCGTCTTCCGGTACGCTGTCGCCACTCCAGAACCTTTCGGCCCCAACGGCCATACCTTCTGCGAGCAATGTGCCCTGCCCATTGCCACTTTAGTTTGGAGATTCTTCGTGCTATGTCGGTAACCTTGGTTCTCCTGCGGATATCCTCATTCCTGATTCGATCACGCAAGGAAACTCCGAGCATAGCCCTTTCCATTGCCCTTTGGGTGACTTTAAGTCTTCTGATGAGGCCCATTGTAAGCGACCAGGTTGATGTTAGATAAAGCTTAATGTATAAGATGTCTTTACCACCTAAGTAGGACACCCAAGCAGGTCTTCATTTTTTTTAATAATAATAATTTTTTGTTGACATAAATTAACGTTATCAATTAATAACGTTAGCGTTAATTAACGCAGGACAACCAAGGTTACAGACATACCCGAAGAATCGTCAAACTTAAGTGGCAGTGGACAGGGCACATTGCTCGCAGAACAGATGGTCGATGAGGACGAAAGGTTCTGGAGTGGCGACCACATATCGGAAGACGCAGTGTTTGAAGGCCCCCTACAAGGTGGACCGATGACCTGGTGAATGTTGCGGGAATCCGATGGATGCGCCTGCGAGACGCACAGGATTGTTCATTGTGGTGACATTTGGGGGAGGCCTATATCCAGCAGTGGACGTCTATCAGCTGAAATGATGATGATGATACTAATATTACCTAGTAGGAACTCTAGAATGGACTTTCAAAGACGTGACAATTAGGCTAGGGTTAATTTTACACTAGAGTAAATTAAGGCTGAAAGTTACATAAATTCGCAACTCAATCTAAAAACCTTTGCCAATTTATCGTTTTTTTATGTTCCAAACTTAAGCCATAAAGTAACAATAGTGTCAAAGCTTCAAATCAACGAAACAAAAAGACCGCATATCCCGACTCGTAATTCAGAGGTGCCAAAAAAACTGTCATAGCTTACGAATAAAAGGGATGATTTGAAAAAAAAAAAAACCGTCCATGTGCGAGTCGGACTCGCGCATGAAGGGTTCCGTACCGTCCGCAAAAAAAAAGACTTAAAAATTAAGTTTTTTGTATAGGAGCTCCAATTAAATATTTATTTTATTCTGTTTTTAGTATTTTTTGTTATAGCGGCAACCATCACCATCACCATTACCATCACCATCCATCACCATCAACCATTACCATCTGTAAAAATTTCATTAAACCCCGAGCGAACGCCGGCGTTCGAACGTCATTGTCTTTCTATTGTGTCTCTAATTACGCTACTCACTAGGTTAAACTGTCTAGCTATCGCAGTTCATGAGATACAGCCTGGTGACAGACGGACAGAGAGACAGACAAATAGACAGACGGGCGGACAGCGGAGTCTTAATAATAGGGTCCCGTTTTACTCTTTGGGTATGGAACCCTAAAAACACGCAGAGTAAATTCAATTTTGTCGGTACAGAAATGCAGATAGGCTAGAAACAGGTTGACTCGTTAGTGAGGACCAAAAATATTTTTAATTTTCCTTCCTACATTTTGGTTGCGGGCATTGTGACCTCAGTTCGTTTCAAATGCGAATTTACATTTTATAACAGTACGAATAAGAATAATTTCACAGTGTGTCCGTTTGAAATGCATTTGATTGTTAACCGGCAACTCTGTTGGCAGATGTGTGACGTTTGCGATATTCGAATTCGGAGATTGTGATTTGAATTATTTTGTCACGATTTTTTATTTGTGCATTCGACTGATAGCGGGTAGAAAAGTTAAATTTAGACTAATATATTAGTGCATTTTCTTTACGAGTAAAAACATTGCTATGTATCTAGTCTATCTATATATAATTATATCAAAGAAGAAACTGACTGACTGACATAAAAACGCACAGCCGTAGCTACTAAGACTAGGAACGTGATTTGCACAAGGTTTTCATTTATGACAAAAAAGTTTTTTCCAAAATAAATAACCGACTTCACTAAAAAAATAACACTAAAACGATAAAAATAACTTTAATTTCGGAAGTCAGTGTTTCTCGGTATCGTGGTAAAAAGCTTTTTATTTCACACTTTTTAGTTGCGATACACATATAGCCAGAGTACCAATTTCTCATGACAATTCCAATTAAACCAAACATTGCTAGGATAAATTGTTTTATTATGAAGTTTTCGTGTAGGTGGAGAGGGAGAGGGAGGCCAAAGAAAAGATGGATGGATTGTGTGAACAGTGTATGAAAGAAAAGGAAGTTAGTGATAGCATGACGGTTGACAGGATACAATGGAAGAAAAAAACGGGTTGCGCCGACCCCAAATAAGACAGGACAAGGGCAGGAAGATGATGATAATGAAGTTCACGTATCCACCTTCCAACTTCCGGCTCCATCATCATCGATCTGATGATGATGAAGGAGACGGAAGGTCACTTCCATGATACCATTTTCAACATAACTATTCAGAACCACATATTTATTTGTATTGTCATAGTCGCTTAACTATCTTCATTGTGATATCTATGTGAGTATGAAGTTCCGTTGGCCATTTCTAGTCTTCTTCATCAGTTCCACTTCATCAAATGTTACTTTTTGACTGTAAATAATTAAGTCCTCGATGAAAATACCAAAATCACTATATGGTTGCCTATAATATTTGAGAAGTTCCCTCAATTCTTCATAGATCCCATCATCAAAACTGGATTTTGAAAATAATAGGACCAATCTGGAAGCATATTCTTTAGGGGAAAAAATTGCAAATCGGTCTATAAACGACGGAGTTCTGAGGTAACAAAAAAATAAATTCGGTTGTACCGAACTGATAACCTCCTCCTTTTTTTGGAAGTCATTTAAAAAGGGGAAAAAACGGGGGTCTAAATTATTTATACTTTCACGCGGGCGAAACCGTTGGCCGAAGCTAGTTATTGAATAAGGCTCTTAACTTTCAATTGGTTTAAATACTAAAATGCTTATGGAGAAAAGTAAACGGCGCTACACATATCTTTGCTACACAAATCCAATACACAAGCACAATAATAATCAAAAAATAGTTTCATCTATTCCAAAAATAAGAATTGGCATCGTATATGGGAACATTACGTAAACGCGAACTTTGCGTAAATTGTACGCACAGGGTAGGCACTGCGCGCTGGTAGGAATACGCAATGTCGGAGTAACACGCATAACGACTGGATCCGAACAAAATTATGTAATATACGATTCTGGCGTAATTTTTCTTAGAACATGTTGCGATGCGAGTACGAACTGGGTGAGGTCATGAGTTGGGTATTTTCCTTTGCTTGTTTTTGTATAATATTTTATACTAAACAAATAACATGATCGCATAAAGAATGAAGATATCCGCAGGAGAACCAACGTCGCCGACATAGCCCAAAGAATCGCTAAACTAAAGTGGCAGTGGGCAGGGCACATTGCTCGTAGAACGGATGGTCGATGGGGCCGAAAGGTTCTAGAGTGGCGACCGCGCACCGGAAAACGCAGCGTTGGAAGACCTCCCACAAGGTGGACCGACGACCTGGTGAGATTCGCGGGAGTGCAGTGGATGCCAGACGCACAGGATCGGTCGTTGTGGCGATGCTTGGGGGAGGCCTATGTCCAACAGTGGACGTCTTTCGGCTGAAATTATGAGATATTTCATATAGTTATAGACTTACATAGGCACTTGGGTGTAAAAAGTACAACGTCCGTGTAGCTAGTATACGGTTTCTATTGGTCGTTTGATACAATTGATCTTCTTGGTGTTACGCTGACGTCAACTCTCAACTTTGGGCCATACATCGAAGCAAAGGCTCAACTGGCAGCAAAAAAGCTGGGAATCCTCGTGGAGGTCAGACAGTACTTCACGCCGGAACAGCTGCTCAAACTTTATCAAGCACTAGTTCGATCGTATATGGAGTACTGCTCTCATCTTTGGGATGGATTTGCCCGATACCAGCTTGATGCACTTGAGGCAATTGAGAAGCGAACCAGGAGGATCATTGGCAATGATGCACTCGTTGAGTTGAGGCTTCAAAGTCTTGAGCATCGACGCCGAGTTGCTAGCCTGTCGGTTTTCTACCGGTTGCATTTCGGAGAGTGTGCGTCGGAATTGCATAACCTAATTCCACCTAGCCCGTTCCAACATCGGACCACCAGGCGTACGGCAATGCGTCACCTGTACATGGTGGACATCCCGCCCATACGCACGAAACGTTTTGGAACACATTCATTGTGCGTACAGCTAAGGAGTCGAATTCCTTGCCAGAATCTGTGTTTCCTGATGGCTACAACCCGGGAATCTTTAAGTCAAGAGTGAATAGGTTACTTCTAGGTAAGTGCGCTCCATCATCGATCGCATCGTCGCTTTCCATTAGGTGAGATAGCGGTCAAGCGCGAACCTATCAAGAATAAAAAAAAAAAAAAAAAAAATGGATGTGGAGACACCTTTATAAATAATGGTTTTGAAAAGTTACTGTTTCTGTGAACTAGGTTATTCTTAAGAGTTTGTTTTGAATGAAAATGTGGAGTTGTAGAGTTTATTTCTCCACTTTTAACATTCATTAAAAATGAAATTATACTTAATATATTTTATGAATTTTCTTCGAGTACTTCTCCAGACGCAAATAAAAGTGTTTTAGAATTAATCAAAAAATGCACTTTATATTTCAGACAAAAAACGAAGAGTGAATCAAAGGAGGTTGAAAAAGAAGTAGTAAATGCATTTAATGAATCTTTTTATAACCCTCAGGCAAATACTCGTAGATAGTGAAGTTTTTTTGATTTTTACTAATACAGCTTGAAAAATGATTGAAAACCCGATAAGTCAGCCGCATATTTAATTATTTTGTCTTGCCATTGAGGTTATGGGTACAAATCAATATAGAAGTAAAAATACATATCAACCTCGCGAGCTAGGTACTTAAAAGATACGTATGGATAAGATGCTTGTTTTGTTTATCTTTCTCGACTTTCACGTTTGGTTCTAGTCTTATAAGATAACTAAGTATATCAACAGTCATTGCACACCTCTAAATTTGGCCCTCCCCAACTATATCAAGCTACAATAGTCCTGTCAGTGATAATAGAGCAATTTCAGTACAATGTTAATGGTCATATCGAAAATCATATCAAAAACATTAACACTTTCAAATATAGCTACCGCCGTAACAATATTTAAGTTTTTAGAGTTCCGTACCCAAAAGATAAAATCGGGACCCTATTGCTATCATCCACTGTCCGTCTGTCTGTTACCAGGCTGTAGGTATCTCATGGACCATGATAGCTAGACAGCTGAAATTTTCACAGATGATGTATTTCTGTCGCCGCTATAAAAACAAATAGACAGCAGCTTCGCCCGCGTGATTGTAAAAAATAAAGTATGCCTATTTGATGTTAGCATAAGCATAAGCATAATCAGCCTTTTTAATGTTCCCACTGCTGGGACTCAGGCCTCCTCTCCAGGAGCATCCCCTCTCCTGGAGAGGAGGCCTGAGGCCGTAATCCACCACGCGGGCCCAGTGCGGGTTGGTGGATGTCACATGTCTTCGAATTTTTGGTTCTAGGACATGCCTGTTTCCTCACGATTTATTGAAATTATTTGATGTTACTTAGAGTTTAACTTGCATGTTACTGGTGGAGCAATTTTTAAAATGCGTCTAGTTGTTTTTGAGTTTATTCATTAGTTACAAACAAAAATATAAATCTCTCCTTTTTAGGGTTCCGTACCCAAAGGGTAAAACGGGACCCTAGTACTAAGACTTCGCTGACTGTCCGTCTGTCTGTCTATCTGTCTGTCCGTCTGTCACCAGATATCTCATGAACCGTGATAGTTAGACAGTTAAAATTTTCACTAATGATTTCTGTTGCTCCTATTACTAAAAAACAGAATAGAATAAATATTTGAGGGGGCTCCCATACAACAAACTTGATTTTTTTGCTCGTTTTAAAATAAAATAAATATTTAAGTGAGGCTCCTATACAAGAAACGTGATTTTTTGTCATTTTTTGCTACGGACTTTTTCGGAAAGATTTTTAAACGGACGGTACAGAACCCTTCGTGCGGGAGTCCGACTCGCACTTGACCAATTTTTTCAATACAGTCTTCTTTTAAATGCAAATACACGCAAACTCTGTTTTGTTCTAAATTTTATTCCTTTTGAGTCGAGTCAAAACAGTACTGAACAGCCTTAGGGGACGCGGAGAAGCGATGTAGCTACGACTACTTAATGCATGCAATGTAAGGAGATCACGTCCGGGTTAAATAGCTGAGCAGTATATACTTCTAATTATAAAGTAAAGTGGTATAATTTTTAGAAATGCTTTTCTTGTTTCTTTTTAAAGGCCAAGTAAGTATTTTCTTAAGGTAACACTAATCGATATTTTATTCATACAAATTTAGGGGGGGTATTACTCCGCAGTTTGATATAGTAAATCCAAAATAAAACATGATATGGATTTATCAAGTTATTAATTTTGTCTGTGCGGAAACAGAAAAATAAAAAAAAATGCCATTAGAAAGTTATGAGCTAACAAAATTTCTGTTTTTTTAATAATTTGAATGCAATTTTAAGTGTAAAAAAGTAACAAAAATCGTAAAAAATCTCCAAAACGAAGTCGGTACCAACAAAGCTTTTTTAACGAAAAGTTCTTTACAATTTATTCGAAATAGATTTATGCAGAGGTTTTTTCATAAAACTCGATTTTCCAAAGCACTACTCTCAGATTTTACGCACCGTCTAATTTCATTTTCGTTCGGAATCGTGTTTGTGTGCATGCGAACAATACTTTATGCATACCTATAGACTAGCGTCTAACTGTTCATACTTGATATTATCGCTGTTGGACACAATGTCAGATGTGACATCGCAGTTTTTGGCTTCACTCATCAGCGAGTTCGAGCCGGCGACTAGTTCAGCTATAATGGGCAGAGATGGTAATTAGAAATGGAGTTAGTTTGCGAAGGCCAATTGAATAAGAACCCAGTTATTATTATGAAAATTGAAATTCATGCATTGAATATTTTTAGTCCTCAGAAACGCTGCAATTTTTTTTTTTGACATCCATTGAAATTTAGTTTATGACTGCACAGTGGTAGAAATAAACAGGTTGATATTGTTATGCATAAAAATAATATTGATTATCGATAGTTTAGAACGAACTCAAATTATACTTTCATTTCATAAAAGAAAACCATACTATACCAGAATGAGGGTATAACCAGTACATACCGTTCACTCTGTCCTTTGAGTGGAATATTAACGTGATCTTTTGACATTAGAACCAGCCAGTAAAAAAATAATAATATTAATATCAATTTCAGAATCAAAATATACTGCGAATAATCATGGAGACGTATTATTTAATAAAAATATTAAATACAATTGATTAATAATAATGTGATAACAATATCAACAATAATCTTTAATTAGTTAACCTTTCGAATACCGCAATTAGAGATATATGGATATATGGTTTAATGAATTAAAAAAGATAACTTAACATATCAGTTTGAATTCAGTGCAAAAAAGGCTAAACGAAAAAACGACATCATACATCATCATCGAACTTCGTACCGCCTAATAGTAAGGAAAACGCCATCTACTGGCATTACCAGAACAGCACATTACCAACATAATTAATTTTATAATGACATTTTAATTAGATATGGCGTTTTATTCGGATTTTTTTTTTCGTGATTTTTCCGTTTAAACCTTCCCTGGACTATCTCGAATATTTCAAGACCATAATTAACCAAATCCAGTAGTTTTTGAGTTTTAGCGAGACTAACAAACAGCTATTCATTTTTATATAAAATATATAGATTTGGTGATTATTATCTATCCATTTCTTGTATTTTTATAATTGAAGCGAATTATAGACATCGATTATCGGTTTCAATTTCACTGTAAGCTATTACATTCTCATCACAATTACTAAATGATTTTGATTGAATTTGATATCATTCTTAATCAACCAAACGCAAACATTTTACGAGTATTTATCTAGTTCCTACGTTCGATATCGTTGCTATAACAAGAAAACTTTTCTACTTGTATTAAGAACTTCCAATAAATCTAGTTGAACTATTCCTTAGATACGAAATCAATATTCGAGGACTCGAATCAAAGAATATGTGGGTATTACACGCTGACTGTAGTTATTAGCCTTAGTTGATAATTATAGCTTACTATAACAATATTTGGGCACGTTACAATATCGGCGGTAAATTCCCCTTTGAGGAGTGATCACAGAGACAACCCGGCATCGTCACTTTCTGCCTGACGAAGTTGTTTCGGGGCGTTCTCGTTTCGGATTTACCACTATGTGGATTGCCTGAAGGACGGGAGTCACATGGCGATTCCCAGCCTCCGTAGGCACGGACTTGCTGATGGCGAGCAATAAGTAGCCCGCCGACCGATATGGACTAAGACCGGTTGCATGGGGCGTTGTGTTCCATGCGCCCTTCAAAGAGCTGTCCATAAAATTGACAGAGCCCACTCGGCCTGATGCTCGCCAAGGCTGATTATTCGAAATAGTTACCACGACTCTAGAAGGTAAAGAGCAACTGAAGGAACACAGGTGAGTTTTAGCCAGTAAAAGTGTTATTTGATAATTTCCTCATCATCATCATCATCATTTCAGCCGAAAGACGTCCACTGTTGGACATAGGCCTCCCCCAAATGTCGCCACAATGACCGATCCTGTGCGTCTCGCATCCATCGGATTCCCGCGACCCTCACCAGGTCATCGGTCCACCTTGCGGGAGGCCTTCCAACGTTGCGTCTTCCGGTACGTGGAAGAATCGCCAAACTTAACTGGCCGTGGGCAGGGCACATTGCTCGCAGAACAGGTGGTCGATGGGGACGAAAGGTTCTGGAATGGCGATAATTTCTGTTTTTGTCTTGCTACAATGCAATGGTTGCCATGTGGTTACTAGTTAAGTCACAGTTCCTTTGTTAGGCATTTGATGACGGCATTTAACAACGTAGAAAGAAGGTGGTCTGTACTTTATAAATCGTAAAGTAAAAGGCTTTTGCCAACCGCTAACAGTACTCAAAACATATCTTTGAAAAACTTGACTTATATGCAGGTTTTCTCTTTTAAATGTTTGTCTTTATTGATAAAAGTTATTAAAAGAGTTATAAGTATACTCGTACATGTGTATGGATGAAGACGAAGAGCGGGACCAAAAAAAATATGGATGAATTATGTAAGGAGTGATATAAAGGAAAAGATAGTGATAGCGTCATGGCTGACCGGATAGAATGGAAAAAAAATAGTGTTGTGCTGACCTCAAGTGAAATAAAACAAGGGCAAGAACCTTAGATATCGTGAATCAAAAGTCTCTTACCACCTGCCTGCGTGTTGGATTACGGCCCATTCCCTCCTAGACTTATAAAACTTGATTTAAAGGCAGGTTTTCTCTCTATGATCCTTTTCTTCGTTGCTGAAGGTTGTGCCCGTTCTGAAAAGCTTCGGAAAAGTCTTCACAAGCCTCTTTGGGAGTGTGAGTTCATGAGATGAGGTGATAGACATATCGTTACGGTGCTGACTACACTCTTAAAGACCCTTTTATGTACCACTATCCATATAAAAGATAAAGAGACTGTTCACATGAATAGTAGTCAGACAGAAAGTAATTATAACACCGCCATGACACATAGCATGAAGCTCTAAGGCAGATTTATACTCCAATCTCACACTCTCAGACGCTTCTCGATTCAACCTTAGATATTTCTTATTGATGATGTAAGTTATGAGATGAGAGCGGGTTAGATTCGGGACATGGTTTTTTTTGTAGCATAGCATAGCATAGTCGGCCTTATAATGTTCCCACTGTTGGGACTCAGGCCTCCTCTCTAGGAGAGGGAATGGGCCGTAATCCACCACGCGGGCCCAGTGCGGGTTGGTGGATGTCACATGTCTTCGAATTCTTGGTTCTAGGACATGCCGGTTTCCTCACGATGTTTTCCTTCACCGTTTTGAGAGCAGTGGTGATGAAATAAATTACACAAACTAATGCGCCTGGCTAGGTTTGAACCCGCGACCTACAACTCGTAAGTCGGGGCCGTTACCACTCGGCCACCACTGCTCTCTCTGGTTTTTTTTTTGTGGTGAGAATCAATCGATGACTTCTACCGCTCTAGGATGGAGTGAGAGGGTGTGTCAGACTTTTACTGACTAAAAGCCACCTGTGTCTTTCTAGAACCACAATTTGTCTTTTCAAAATTCCTAGTGGCCTTAACGGGCATTGGCCCTGCTGGACTCCTTAATATTGGTGATATCTTTGAGGATCACATGGACGCGCCTTCGACGACTCGAGCTCAGTTCTTACCAGAAGGCAGGATGGCGAGTTACCCATTGCTTGTCGTCCACAAACCTTCGCCAATGGTGACCAGTGATTGCCCTGTGACTCCCGATGCCCGGGGTAGCGGATGCAGGGGCGTGAGGATATTTATTCCCTCACAGTTGCATTCTTTCGGGATTTGGCCGTATCTTTTTTTTTTCGTTTACTCAGAAGTTTGTTTTTTTCACAGCTTCAAGGGACCGCAGACGAGTATATAGTTTAAATTTCAACTCGATACCTCCACGAGTTCTCAAGATAAAGGGTCTTGACAGACAGGCAGACAGACGGACAACAAGGTGATCCTATATGAGTTCCGTTTTTTCCTTTTGAGGTACGAAACCCTAAAAATTAAAAAAAAACATATGAAAATTTTAATTTTGCGGGCTACCTTGGCGATTTCACCTTATAGACCACCAAGAAACAACCAGCTACCGCTTCTTACTTGCTTCCCTCCCAAAAGCAGTATCTATTCAGAGGTGTCGACTCCCAGGTACGTTTCGGACTTATCTCTCCCGTGAATAATGCCCCCGAGCGGTGATCGACGACTGACGACATTTCAGGATCGCGGCACTTTCCGTCGGTCCCGGGATTTTTACTAATACCGCTATGGGACGGGAATAAACTTTGTTTTGTTGACATCTGTATATCGGTTGTTTCAGTAGGGGTGATACTTTATTTTGTTTTGTGAACTTTAAATAAACTGAGTACTGCGAGGTTAGTAATATTTTATGATCGGCTACATTTTCTACCAACACGTCTCAGGATTATCATCAATTTTTATTTTCAAATTTGGGCTCGTGTTTAATGTATGGCGTTTAACGTACCAACTTTTGGGCAGGACAACGTCTGGCCATCCTGTCAGAAAAATTAAGAACCTGATTGCAACGCCACCTACCGGGTCTAATTGTACAACTATCCAGAGACCCACCTAAATTGAATATGTTTGACGAAAATATTTGGCGAATATATTTGGCGAAGGCCTTCCTAGTCCATGTTATATTATAACTAAATACGAGTAGCAAGGAAGATACGGACTAGGTTTAGGACAACCAAAGGGTGTCATCGGCTCACCAGAGATGTTTAAGAATTTATTTGTCTTAAGGCTTTTTTATTGAGGTGGGAAACCATCCAATGACTTCTCTCTCTAGGGCGGAGCGAGAGAGTGTGTCAGATTTTTACCGACTAAAACCACCCCATATGTTCTCCTTTACCTTGCGTTTAAGGACTCGCGCGTGGAATACTACTCTGGCTCGGTCCGTACGTTTACCGGATGGCCGGACGGTGAGCTACCAATGGGTAGCTTGTCATCCGGGTCGGGGTCCTAGCGGCTGAGGTGTGAGGACGTCTGTTCCCTCACGCGTGCGGCCGCCTCCTTCGCTAGCATTACTGCTTCGCAGAAGGGGGCAATCGCCTGCCATTCGTCCTCTCTCCGGACCATAACCTATACTAGGAACTGGCGCGAGACGTCGCCGGCGCGGATCGCCCCCACGATGATAGGGCTGTGCTCCATCCAAGTAGGGCACACCTTCATAACTCAACTTCCCCCACTTGTGAGCATAGGCGCCCCTTTTGGCGATTACTACGCGCCTGTAAGTCGTTGACGGCGCGTACTGTTCCACGCGCGCCTTAATGAGATGTCAGCAACCGTAGGGGCCCAGCAGGGTCGAAACCTACTGGGGCCAAGGGTCTGCTTCTGAAAGGAAGACTCGGCCCTGGTATGAAAGGCAACGAAGGAACAGGAGTGGGTTTTTAGTCAGTAAAAGTCTGACACACCCTCCCGTTCCGCCTAAGAGCAGGGGATGTCATTGGATGATATTTCCAGCGAAAAAAAAAACCTTTCGTCTAGCCAGTTCTATCCGGAAACTTAATAAATAAAGAAAGACTATTAGTATCTTCCCTAATAACAGAACTCATAAAGATTTAGTGGGAAGATTCGTTGAAGGTTGATGGTTTTAAGGGTCATCGCGTATCCGCTTATACCGCAGAAACCCTTTCCTTCTATTGACCTTGACATAACGTCGCCTCGTAAAGATCTGAAATGTATTTCCGATTCGTTGCACATCCCTATGACCTCTTACTGGGTACGTTAACTTGACCAAGATATATTTATTTAGCCGTTTTTGACAAAAAAAAATAATTGTATATGTCATCTTTATGTAATAAGAATTGTTAATGTAGAACTGTTATATTTTGATGCAAGTAGGAAAGGTCATTGGTAAGTGAGTAAGTGTTGAAATATTACATGATACAAGTAGAGAAAGTTTTTCATTGCCACCGAAATCCGCCCGAGCTGCAGGCAAGGGTGTTATGGAGTACTTGACTCCCACTACAGTGACAAATTTCCACGTATATCAAATGGCATTTTTCAATACACTCACAAAGATATAAATCAATGGGTATTGACGCGAGACTCGCGAGGGTCGCTTAGCGCCCAGCCTGATACGATAAATATAATCAATTATGGGGCGAGCTCGCACACTTTTCCGCACTAGTGCGTAGAATAATAAATTGCGTGCTTAAAAGCGGTACGGATAAGAGCTCCTCGTGCTGGACCTAGATATATCTTTGTAAAAGTACTTAAATAAATTATTATTATTTAGATATAGAATCTCACTTAGATTCTATCAGTGATAAGGAATGTACAAAAAGTAAAAGAAATATACAGAATTGACATATACACTACCGAAATGTAACGTGGTAATCGTGAACTGTATATGTTTGTACTCTAGGTATACAATATCAAAATAAAACTAAGAATCGGTGCGTATTCGTTTTCCATTTTTTCCATTCAGGCTTTATTCAGCGTAGCCTTTTTCAACTCACACTAATGACTGTCAATGCCTTGACCTCTTTTGCCGTCGCGACCTTCACTTTATATGGGTTCGGTCAATCTCACTCTATCTTTGCCTTTAAATTTATCACCAGTGAAAATTACAAATTAAAATCTGTGGCTATTATACGGGGTGTCTTTTACATCGAGGCACAAACGAATACCATACCAGTGTAAAGTATGTAGGTAGGTGGGTGATTTTCAAATTTTTTGTACATTTTGGGACGTGAAAACGTCCCCCGGAATATTGTCCAGACATAACATATTAAACGATCAAATTATTGTTATTATCATTGAATAAAAGTTTATTGAGAAGGATTTCAACATTTCAGTTAAAAAAAAAATAAGTAGTCTGAAATATAGGACATTCATGCTCTTAGTGTCATAATATTTCCATACATCTACTACGTGTCTCTTAGCGAAAGCGCGTTACAAAAACCATCATAAAGATTAACCTACTCATTTTAATGTAAGTTCTGTTTGCGGAATATCGTATTGGGTAATTATTATGTAAATTATACAAAATTGAAATAAAAATCTTTATGTAATAATTATAATATTAGCCTTTCAAAATGTGTCTTCTATTTCATTCAATTTTGTTGATCATTATTGTAACACAAATATTAGTAGATATTTGAGATTCTTTATTAGCAACACATTCTTGTCAAAGACATCCAATCAGATGGCAACAAAATATTATTCCGCCATTTTGTCTGCAGGTGTCATTGTTGTAAAAAGTGTGTTTCTTGCGGTGTAGTGTTTTTTCCACAATAAAGTTTTCATTTAAGTTGATCAGCTATAAAAACAACGGTAAGTCTCTGTTTTACTATTTTTGCGTAAATTCAAAGAATAATATTGATTCAATTTGATTAAGGTGATAGACAAGTCCAACAACATTATTTTTAACCTTCAAATGTCGAAGGTCGTTATTCAACAAACCGTTGATTTTCATTTTCGTAACGATTTGTTACATATTTTGATTGCGTACCAAAAAGGATGTAACAAATATGAAGCAAAGCCGATTTCATAATGGAATTATTTTTTTAATTATGCTTACCTACATACAGGGTAATGTATTAACTAGAGCGCAATTTTTTTACTTACAGATCATTGGACTCGATCAGCTGACGTACAAATAAATAGTGTTTCATGTACCGGATCGACCCTCCACGGGATTAAAACGATCAAAATTTCGCGGTGTAGATATAACAGTTTCCTTATTAATTATATAATATGGTGACTGGTAATTAGTGTACGATACTTAAACACGTGATAGTGCTCATGATAACCAACAACTTTTACTATAGGAACAAACCTGAAATCGCGAAAAAAAATCAGCTGTACAGTACATTTATGTTTGCCTAATGTACTGAACAGCTGATATTTTTTTCGCGATTTCGGCTTTGCTCCCATAATAAAAATTGTTTGTTATTAAGAGCACAATCACGTGTTTAAGTATCGTACACTAATTGCCAGTCACCCTATATAAGCGACGTATAGATACTACTCGTAGTAGCTATACGGCACTTGTGAGTATTTTTTATTTGGTTTATTACTAGTTCTTTCTTAATAAAAAATGCTGATAAATAATAACTAACTTTACAATTATTTTTGTAATAACGTATTAAAAGTAATTAATAATTTTTAACCGTAAGTTCCATCACCAATGGTTTGTTTTCTGTAGGCTAAACATTTTAATAAACACTTAATGACCAAACGGAATGCACAATTTGTTCTGAGACTGTATTTTGTAATTAAAGAGACTGCTTATGTTATCAATAAATGATTAAGCACTAATTTCATTATTTTAATAGTGTTGTGAAATAGCCCTAATATTTCCTTTTTGTTATTTTTTTGTAACGTTGGTCACTTTTGTAACGATATTCATTTTTGTTTCATTTTTGTAATTGTACAAAAAATTTGAAAATCACCCAGGTACGTGTGTTTGAAATGACAGGTCGCTTAGCACTGGTTTATTTAGATATGGGGCGAGTGAGAGGTCGCAGCTCGCACGTACTTAATTACTTATACATATACAACAATAATAATAATAATAATATTCTACAACTATCACACAACGCCGTCTAGTCCCAAACTTAGCAGAGCTTGTGTTATCAGTACTAGTCAACTGATAAACATACATAAATGTTTGTAAATACATACATATATAGATAAACATATACACAGGGAGACATATGATCATATGTATACAGGGAGTCTTTGACATCGACGCACAAACAAATACCATGGATCCAGTACATGATTCTGAACCCCCAGTGGTAGAATTTTTAGTCGGATTTTTTTTTTAATTAAACAGAAATCGTTTTTTTTTTTTTAATTTAAACTGTATAAAATGGTTATTCTAACATTTTTAGTGAAAAAATGAATGGATTACTTTTAAAATTAAAAATTTCATCGGGGTTGATTAGAATGACGATTTTATCTACCCTGATGACTTTTTAATTAATTAAAACTTTTTTTTGTTCTTTTTACTAAAAATATCATTGGGTTTGGTTAGAATAACGATTTTACACAGTATAAATTAAAAAAAAGTAGTTTTATTTTTAATTATGAAAAAGTTGACCAAAAATTCCACCACTGGGGTTCTAGAATCATGTACTGGATCCGTGGTATTATATATAGTATAGCCTGCTGGCCCGTTTAGTAGCAACAACGGAATTCTGAGCACAATTGCTGTACATTTTAACTGTCCCTTTCAAAATCAGTGGGTCATGTCTTGTATAGGTGTGGCCAGTCATGACAAATAAAATGTGTTAAATAAAGGTTAATATTTCTATGGGTCTATTATACCACCCGAATTAAAGTTATTATTATTATATAGAAAACGTTTTTGACGCCATCAATACTCAATTTCAAGCTTTACCAAAATTTGTTACGCTGTTCGAATTTCAACTTTAAACTGTGGTAGCTGAATTTATTTTTGTTTGAAGTTTTTGTCAGACTAACTCTAGAGTAAATTTTTTGCAACATTAAAGAGTTTCTGCATTTGACATCTCTTTGTTGTCGCTACGTTTCGAAATTCTTTGTCGCTCAATATCTACAAATAGACTGTGTGGTGTACTTTATATTATATTTCGATACGTTCCACTTGCCGTTGCAGACTTGTAAGCGAAATAATATTATTTTAAACTAGTGACCTGCTTCGGTTTTGGTACTGGTGCAAATCACTACATAGTATAAAACAAAGTCGCTTTTCGTGTCTGTCTGTCCCTATGTATGCTTAGATCTTTAAAACTACGCTACGGATTTTGATGTGGTTTCTTTTAATAGATTGAGTGATTCAAGAGGAAGGTTTATGTGTATAATACACGCACAATATAGTAGAGGAACACTGATGATTTTAGAGGTTTCTAATGTGATGTCGTAAATAAACACTGTCGTAATTTTTTTTACGCTTACATTGGAAACGCTGGCTGAACCCTAAGAGCTAGACCAAAATAATGTACTACAGTATTGTACGCCTTAAAAAGATCTTCAAAAAAGTCCGCGATGGTATATGTCTATCTTTTAGGTATAACCCACAATAACCATTTTTTATCCTTTACTTTTTACTAGAAATAATGGCTTATTTACGAAACGATTTTAAGCAATACAGCATTAATCTTTATCCAATTAAGTACCTTAAATGAATTGTGGATTTAATATACTCGTAGATCAATATGGTCCTTTACAGCGTATAATTTAATTGAATATTTTCGAAGATATTACAGATTTAAAATGCAGGGACATAGCGGTTGCAGTAAATAACTTGAATTTTTTTTGAAATTTCAAAGATTGATGCGCCGACGGTAAATATACTACTCGGTTACTTCCAGATTGGTCCCATTTTTTTCAAATTCAGTTCTGTTAATGGAATCTATGAGGAATCGACGGAACTCCTCAAATATTCTAGGCACTATATAGTGATTTTGATATTTTCATCGAGAATACCAAAAAAAGCATTTACAGTAAAAAAGTAACATTTGATGAAGTGGAACTGATGAAAAAGACCAGAAATGGCCAACGGAACTTCACCCTCACATAGATATCACAATGAAGATAGTTATGTAACTATGACAATATAAATAAATAAATGGTTCTGAATAATTATGTTGAAAATGGTATCATCGTGTCAAGTGATCTGATGATGATGATGGAGCCGGAAGGTAGGCATTGGAACTCCGTAATTAATCAATGTAACCTAGCCGTATTTGGGCTTACTAGAATTGTCATTATATACACTTTGGCTATAAGGTACCTACTATCGAACTAACCTGATGATGGAGCCGGGAGGTGGACGGGGACTTCATAATAAAATAATGTATCCTAGCAGTGTTTGGGTTAATTCGAATTGTCATGAGAAATAGGTACTCTGGCTATAAGTGCGTCACAACTAAAAATAGTGAAATAAAAAACTTTTTAAAATTAAATAAAAAAACCAAAACCAAAATTTTATAAAAAATTTAAAAAACAAAACACTAAAACGATCAAAATAACTTTAATCCGGACGTCGCGTCGGTGTTAAATAACAAGCAAACAATACCAGAAACACCGCCTTCTGAAATTAAAGTTATTTTGATCGTTATAATGTTTTTAACCGACTTCAAAAAAAAAGGAGGAGGTTATCAATTCGGTTGTGTGGTTTTCTTTTTTACCTTTTTTGTGTTTTACCTCAGAACTCCGTCGTTTATGGACCGATTTGCATATTTTTTTCCTCTCAAAGGATATGTTTCCAGATTGGTTCCATTTGTTTCAAAATTCAGTTCTGATGATGGAATCTATGGGGAATCGAGGGTACTCCTCAAATATTATAGGCTATATAGTGATTTTGGTATTTTCATCGAGAACATAAGCATTTACAGTCAAAAAGTAACATTTGATGAAGTGGAACTGATGAAGAAGACCAGGAATGGCCAACGGAACTTCATACTCACATAGATATCACAATGAAGACAGTTAAGCGACTATGACAATACAAATAAATATATGGTTCTGAAAAGTTATGTTGAAAATGGTATCATCGAAGTGACGTGATGATGATGATGGAGCCGGAAGATAGACACCGGAACTCTGTAATTGATCAATGTATTCTAGCCGTGTTTGGGCTTACTAGAATTGTCATAAGATACGCCTTTGGCTATAAGGTACTATCGAACTGATCTGATGATGGAGGAAGGTGGAACGAAGACACAGGAAATTCAAAATAAAACAATGTAACCTAGCAGTGTTTGGGTTAATTGAAATTGAATTCTAATACCATCGAATTTACCGTTCCAATATAAACGCCAACAATTTCCGCTAAAGATATCTTTTACAATGACCATCAATAAATCGCAGGGTCAAACTTTCAACATTACAGGTCTGATTTGAGCGTTGAATGTTTTTCACATGACCAATTATATGTCGCTCTTTCAAGAGTAATCTCAAAAGATCTGTGAACGTTGTGTGTAAAGACATTCTGTAGTATATTTAGTACTAGCGACCCGCCCTGGTGCAATGCTGGACAAAACCGCATCAAAATCCGTTGCGTAGTTTTAAAGATCTAAGCGTACATAGAGACACAGCGGGAAGCGACTTTGTTTTGTTGTTTTGTTTGTATTATGAAGTGATCTGCATTGCACCCGTGCGAAGCCGGGGCGGGTCGCTAGTTATATATATAAAAACGTTTTTTGTTTATGTTATGGTATTTATATTATTGAAAACCGCAGCAAAACCCGTTGCGTGGTTTAAAAGGAGTTAATGGATAAACAAACAGACACGGTATATGTAAAAGGCAAAGTCCTGACTCACTCACTGACGCACATCAACACGATGGCTCTCACGCCCCAGCCGCCGGAATTCCAGCGGCTGGGCATAAACTACAAATTTAAAGTTTTCACGTTTTTTTCTATACGTGTTTATGCCAAATTTCAGGATTCTAGGTCAATAGGAAGTACCTACCCTTTGAATTTTGATTCCCTTCAGAGTGTCGAAATACACGTTTTTTTGCGACACAAACGGCCGTATCTTTTGTTTGTTGATTCAGAAGTTTGATTTTTTCACAGCTACAAGGGACCACAAACTTGAGTTTATGGTTTTAATTTCAACTCGATATCTCCGCGCGTTCCCGAAATATAGTGTCTTGACAGACAGACAGACAGACGGACAACAAAGTGATCCTCTATGGGTTCCATTTTTTCCTTCTGAGGTACGGAACCTTAAAAATGGTGGAATGTTGCTGGAAAAAAAAGTTTTAAAGAATTTTTTTTCTTCCAGGTAAAAATTTTATATTTTGCAACAAGTCACTGTTCCAAAATCATCAATGGCGATAACAGTATATTTCAACCAACGTTTAAGTGAATGCTTTTGCTCAGTGTTGTTACAAAATGTCTTAATCATGATCACTCATCATTATCCTGCAATATTCCATGTCAAAACTTTCAATATGAAATTCCTCAACAGCCCTACAACGTGTTATACTGCAGAACTATAAGGAATAACCCTCAATTCTCGTTTCTGCAAGGATATTGGAAATATAAGACTTCAGTATTGAAATAGTTTAGCTCAAGACGTGAATGTTATTCGGAATTTCGAGTTTATGCAACTAGACTCTTGTATACAAGTTTGGTTTCAGCAATTTCGATGTCTCGCCTTTTATCTGATTGCCTTTGTCTTGTATGAAGGAATCTTTATGTGCCTTAAAATATTTTTTCTTTGTGTTCAATAAGTTTAGGATCGTCATTTTGAAGTTCCAAGGATGTTCAAAGGTAATACTTATAAAATAGTACATTTTGATACAAGTGCAGAAAGTTTGTCATTGCAACCGAGGCAGAATTAGCACGAGCCGTAGGCGAGTGTGTTATGGAGCCGAGTGCTGCAGTGATAAATTTGCACGTGTATCAAACGACTTTTTTCAATACACTTACTCGTACTAAGAAATTAATAAACGGGGGTTGACCGGCGACTCGTGGGGGTCGACGCGCGCACAGTCTGATACGATACATGTAATAAAATTATGGCGGGGGTGATCACGCGCACTTTTCTGCACTAGTGCTGAAAACAGTCTATTGCGTGCCTAAAAGCGGTGGGATAGGAGCGGGTTTTCGAACAAGTGTATTGAAACTAGATTTCTTGTTTTGAAAGTATCATTTAAAAATGTTGGGTGTATCATTATAGAGTCACAAAATATTTGTACCTACCTTAGGACGAAACCGGGGCCTTAACATGACATGTTAAAATATCAGGCAAGCGAGCGAGCAAGAATGAGGGATGGAGTTATATACCCTATATAGCTCCATCCCTTTAACATTTCAGTTTAGATCTTCAAGTGGATCGCATTAAGAGCTCGTGGTTGTTCTAAAGAGTTACGTCTCTGCCCCCCTAGCCAAGTTACAACTGATTCGTTTCTATTCTCTTTTCAACGACCGCCTCGAGTCGGCCACGCCTCCTATTCCTTTGTTCTGACGTCATCTCAACGCTCAGTCACGTGGTCAGAAAAAAGGAATAGGATGCGTGGCCGACTCGAGGCGATCAACGAAAAGAGAATCTGGTCGAAACGGTTGTAACTTGGCTAGGGTGGCTGGACCGTAAAGGGCAACTGAAGAAACACGTGGATTTCAGTAAGTATCACTCGACCCGTTATTTGTTGATTATTCAACTGCCTCCCGCGGTTTTAGGTGGAATATCAATCCCACACAGCCGAACAGCCAGGCTAATTATACTCTCATAAATAATTCTTCACAATTGATTTCTAATTTCAAATGTCTCAAACAAACAGACAGTACCAGAAACTTCTCTAAAAGTACCCCAAACAACGAAGAGAAAACTTCGTCTCTTATCAAGAAGTTGAACAAAAGTATAACAAAAACATTCGCGGGTCGAACTGGGCCACGAAGGTCGAAACCCTCAAAATTATGCAAAACCTTGTAACGACGTTGACGAGTTGAATTTTTAATTTCTAAAGAAAACTTTGACAATGACAATTGAATTAGAATGACCCGCAGGTAGATGAAGGAACAAAATATGTATAAGATTTAATTTTATTCTTGTGCTGAAGAGGGAAATTAATTTTTCAGGATTAATAAGATAACAGAGAATATATTAATTTTGCCTGTTGGTTTTGTAGTTAGTGATTGCTATGCTGGAGGTCGTGGGTTTGATTACCACCCAAGACAAATGATTGTGTGCTGAGCACGATCATATTATGTTCTGTGTCTGGGTTTAATTTATGCATAATATGTATGTATCATCATCATCTTCCTGCCCTTGTCCCATGTTATTTGGGGTCGGCGCAACAAGTTTTTTTCTTCCATTCTGCCATGTCACTCATCATGCTATCACTAACCAATAATATGTATGTATGTATTGTCGCGCTTGGCGTGCGCAATGAAAGGCTTAGATATATTCGATTTGACTATTATTATATAGTTTCAAGCACTTTCATATATCATTTCTATATAAAATATATTCCGACATTTCTTGACGTCTTCCTGTCCTTTTGAATTTACGTTATAAAAAGTTCAGTTTGATGGATATCAAACTAAACTTAAAACCTAAACCTAAAAACCAACCTAAACCTTAAAAGTCTAACATGCAAGTTTTGCAAGTTAATAATAGTTGTGACCTTCATAGGCGTCACAGTATTTAGAAATATATAAGTATGTTTATCAGTTATGTATACGATACAAAGAAATAACCAGAACCAGAGCTCAGAACCTACTTATTCTTACTTTACAGGCTGGTAATATATACGTGAGACTTTTCACAAAGCGGACCGATGATCTGGCCGGGGTCGCGGGAATCCGATGGATGCGAGACGCACAGGACCGGTCGTTGTGGCGACGCTTGGGGGAGGCCTATGTCCAACAGTGGACGTCTTTCGGCTGAAATGATGATGATGTTGAATATATACGTGGAAAGGCTGAAGGATTGTTCGAAATAGTCACCATGGCCTTAAATACAAAGACAACTGAACGAACACGGGTCGGTTTTAGTCAATAAAAGGGATCTCGGTGCACCCAGATTAGGTAAGATGCAGAAGAAAAAGGATATACGTGGTGGAGAACACAGACGCTGGCATACAGTAACTTTGGATGTGCGACAATTTTAAGTCCCGGAACTCGAGACAGCCTACAATCAAAGTCCCAAGAATTTCCCCGGAATTCGAGACTTTTAATTTATTTTAAGGCCTTTTTTGAAGAATTTTAATTGAGTTAATTTCTGGTGAAACTTATTAAAAAAGGCATTTTTTGTAAAAATTAACACTAACTAAATAGAATTTTTTTATTAACTTTATCGTTATTTTCAGTCTTAATAATTGCTTTCTTCCTTTTTTTTAACCACACACAGATTGACTTTTAAGCAGTTAAATCTTATAGTTATAAATTAATAGTTTAGATGGTTTATTTTGAAACAAATAGACATCGCAGCTATTAAACGTTTTGTAGAAACAATGTAGAATCCTCTTTCAAAACCAATTAAATACATTCCTCATTCACAATGTTTCTTTTCTCATCTTTATGTATAATTATTCTGTACGTTACACTTAACTTTTCGTAAACGGCTTGACAGATTTGGAAGAAATTTTGTGTGTATATTTGAATGGGCCTCTGAACGATTTGAAAATACAATTAGACCTGATAGGTGGCGTTGCAGTTGGGGTTATTATATTTTGTTTCTGATAAAATGCCAGCTTTCGGGCAGGACAACGTCAGCCGGGACTGCTGGTTAAAATACAATTGAACCATATAGGTGGCTTTGCAGTTGGGGTTATTATATTGTTTCTAACAAAATGCCAGCCTTCGGGCAGGACAACGTCTGCCACGACCGCTGGTTAAAATACAATTAAACCTGATAGGTGGCGCTGCAGTTGGGGTTATTATATTTTGTTTCTGACAAAATGCCAGCTTTCGGGCAGGACAACGTCTGCCGGAACCGCTGGTTAAAATATAAAATCTTAGAAATAAACTATCTTATCTTCTTCTATTAATAAGTAGATATTTTTAACACCTTTACTGACACGTTATACAAAGCTTGAACAGCTGGACAAAAGTTCTATATTCAACAATTCATAGTATGGTACATGAAAACTAGGTAATCAATTAATCTCCCGCTCTGGCAAGAGCGAGAAGGAGCGTCAAACTTTTAGAGAGTATAATACCCGTGTGTATAAAGTTCTTTTTTTTTTGCTTTCCTAGGTCGCGGTGACTCCTTCGAACAATTGTATAATTCATACATTTTTATTTTATCTGGGAAATCATCCAATGACTTCACCCGCCCTTGGGTAGAGTGGGGGGAGGGCATGTCAAACTTTTACTGACTAAAACCCACTCCTATGTTCCTTCTTTGTCTTCGTTCCAGGAACCCGGAGGTTCTCTTTTGCACAACCCACGGTCCGGACGGTTACCGGATGGCGAGCAGGCTACCCATTGCTCCCCAGTGCCTGGAAATCGTAATCGGGATCCCGGTGGCTTTTTTTTTTTTTTCGGTGGGAAAATCATCTTATGACATCCCCCGCCCAAGGGCGGGGGATGTCATAAGTCAAATGTCAAAACCCACTCCTGTTCCTTCATTGCCTTTATTGCTTTTCGTACCAGGGCCGAGTCTTCCTTTCAGAATCAGACCCTTGGCCCCAGTAGCCTTCGACCCTGCTAGGCCCCTTCAGTTGCTGACATCTCCTTGAGGCGCGCGTGGAACAGCACGCGCCGTCGACGACTTGGGCTCGGTCCGGACGGTTACCGGACGGTCGGAAGGCGAGCCACCCATTGCTCGCCGTCCGCAAGCCCGCGCCTACGATGGCCGGAAATCGGGATCGGAATCCCGGCGGCGATTGGGGCGTGAGGACCGTTGCCTCACGCGATCGGCCGCCTCCTTTGCTAGCATTACTGCTTCGCAGAAGGAGGCGACCGCCTACCACTCCTCCTCGCTCCGGACCATGGCCTGTACCAAGGCCCGGCGCGAGAGATCGCCGCCACCGATAGCCCCCACGAGGACACGGCGTTGCTCTGCCCAAGCGGGACACACCTCCACCGTGTGCTCCACCGTGTCCTCCGGGTGGTCCACACAATGGTGACACCCGGGCGTTTCTTCCGCACGAATCCGGTGCAGGAACCTCCCGAACTTACCATGTCCGGTGAGGACCTGCGTCATGCGGAAGGTAAGGACGCCGTGTTGCCTTTCCAGCCACTCCTCAAAGAGGGGACTTACCGCCATAATTATGGCGTGCCCAGGATCCCGGTGGCTGAGGCGTACGGCTGTTTCCTCACGCGTGCAGCGGCCTCCTTCGCAGAAAGAGGCGACCGCCAGCACTTTCCTCCTCGCTCCGGACCATGGCCTGTACCAGCGCTAGGCGCGAGAGGTCGTTGCGGCTGATCACCCACTAGGACACGGCGGTGCTCTGCCCAAGCGGGGCACACCTCTACCGTGTTCTCCGAGCGGTCCACACAATGATGGCAACCGGGCGTTTCTTCCACACGAATCCGATGCAGGAACATCCCGAACAGTTCATTCCTATAAGAGATAAACCGGTTATTCGTCTATGGAAAATCACATCAGGACACTTATCTAATCATAATTTTCCAAAATGAACTTAGCTAACGATCTAGATGACAAAATATACGAGTATGTACCTACCAACTAGCCAGGTTCAGTTCATGCTAAAGTTGTCTCGTTAAAAATAACTGTTAACGTTAAAAATAACGGTACATTTACCGCTGTTATATAAGTTTAAAACATGGAGTCAACTTACAGAACGTGTAATATTAAAAATTCCGGGATATTTTAGCTCTACTTTGAATTTTATTCTTATAAAGGAATTCTCCATATTTATATGAAGAATTTAGTTTTACGTACTGGGTTGTGGAACTAAATTCTTGATAGAAAACTTACTTGGAAAGCTGTTTCTATACTGTTTTAGTAGAAAAGTTTAAGGGAAGTATATTCATGGAGAAAATTTGGTCGAAACGTGTGTAGGTAAAATTTAAAATTATTTCGATCTTACGCCAGACTTACTTTATTTCGGAAAATATTTTTAATATACATATTACTAGGTACGACTTACACTTTCATCTTCTTCAAAATGATACTAACGTTTATATAACACTAATCTTATGGTGCATCCAGACCTGGCGAATGCGCTGCTCGCGAGCCGCTCGCGAGCTGCTTGCGAGCTTACTTGCTTGCTTCATGTTCATACGAAGCCCCTGCGACGCTTGCGCGCCGCTCGCGCTCAAGCTATGCGCCTACACGAGCGGCGAAGGGGGTGCACGCGTGCCGCTCGCGGTACACATACATAGTTCAAAAGCGAAAGAAGCTACGCACACCTCATGTGAGACTTGCCGGAGCTGCATTAGGGCGGGGCACGCGAGCAACACGCGCGCAGCTCGCAAGCGGCTCGCGAGCAACGCATTTACCAGGTCGGGACACACCATTAGACAATAAAGTGATTCTTAGAGAGCCCACGAGCAACTTAGATGCCCAACTTTTTTGTCTCTCTCACTGTCCTAAAGGTGCGTATACCGGAGCGATAGCGACGCGACTTTGTCGTAAAAATGTGCTAATAATAGGAGTGATAGTTGCGTCGCCGGTCCGTCCGGTCAACTGCTTCGAACATTCCCAGCCCTTCGAAAATATGTTGAACTCGTTTTCCAGTCAAACTGTTGTTTATTGTCCCACAAATAAATAAAATAAAATAATCTGAAATACATGTATCTCCACAACAACGACTATAAGCTTTACCATGACTTCCTTAATAATGCTGGTTGGTAGATTGGTGAGTTTCCTATCCTAGTGATGAGAAATTCTCGTTAATTCACGCCTGTAACACTCAACACAATTTTATTGTTACAACAAATTATAGACTCTTAACGATCAGGCCATGTCGTTTCTCTAAAAGTAAACAATACGTGTTTAGAATTCAGCAGCTAAAAATAGATCCCGTATATCACTAAAACTGAATTCTCTAAAATATATAGACTAGAGCAGCTAAAAATAGATCCCGTATATCACTAAAACTGAATTAAACATTCTCATTCCAAGGGACCAGTTTGTCTAGTCAAACTCAAACTAAACTATGAAACATGATCTTGCCTAAGCAAATTCAACCTTTTTGCATCATGCCTGAGTTATTTTAGACTTGTAATCAGTCATTGGTGAAACAGAATAAATAGCACATTTAAAATATAAAAACTGAGCATATGAGAGTCGGACTCACGCACTGAAGGTTCCGTACAAGATTCTCAAAGATTTTTCCGAATTGCAAAAAAAACATTTTTTTGTGACGTAACAACAAATTTACAGTTTTCAGATTTAGTCCTATACTTACGCTGTAAGACCTTGCTTTATGCCAAATTTTAGGACTCAAATCAACGGGAATATGAATTTTGATTCTCTTGCGAGTGTCGAAGTATACGTCTTTTTGCTACATAAACGGCCGTATCTTTTTTAATTTAGAAGTTTGATTTTTTCACTGCTTCTAGGGACCGCAGACTCAGGACTGCGATACTGCGGTGCTCAGATATATAGTTTTAATTTCAACTTGATACTTCCACATGTTCCCGAGATAAAGGGTCTTGACAGACAGACGGACAACCAATTAGTGATCCTATAAGGGTTCCGTTATTTTCTTTTAAGGTACAGAACCCAAAAATGAATCTCTTTTTCCTTTGGGTCACGCCATAACTTGAAAACGATTACATTCACCATTCATTAAAAACGAAAATACAAACCAATCCTCTTTGTAATATTAGTATATATATTCTAATTTAAATTACCTTATTGAAGTGAATGACTACACCAGATCAAAGCATTCGAACTTAACTGTGGCTTCAGTCAAACTGCACATATAGACACCGTTGAGTCGAACTCCTGTACCCAGAACTCCATAGCATGGCATTGCAATCGCTAATTAATCCATTAGCATTTACTAATACTGAATAAGCAAAGACCGAGCTTCGCCTTTGATCAGACCGTTTACTTGTGTGCTTAGCATCGTTTTGTGTGATCCCCATGGAAAGCTATGGCGTATGACGTCATGAGCAGAGCGACAGTGAGATACAATATTTCATTGCTTTTTTTGGGGTTTTTTTCTAAGATGGAAAATCATCCAATGACTTGTTACGCTCTAGGGCACAGCGGGAGGGCAGACTTTTAGTTGTCATTTTAGGGTTCCTTACCTCAAAAGGAAAAAACGGAGCCCTTATTAGATCACTTTGTTGTCTTTTTATCTCGGGAACGCGTGGAGGTATCGAGTTGAAATTAAAATCGTATATTCAAATCTGCGGCCCCTTGATTCTGTGAAAAAAACAGACTTCTAAGTTAACGAAAAAAAAAGATACGGCCGTTTAGGTCGAAAAAAAATATTTTGACACTCTCAAGGGAATCACAATTCATAGGGTACTTCTCATTGACCCAGAATCATGAAATTTGGCATAAAGCAAGGTCTTACAGCACAGATATAGGAATAAATCTAAAAACAGTAAATTTGTTGTTACGTCACAAAAAAAAAAAAAACTATTTTTGCGATTCGGAAAAATCTTCGAGAATCCATTCGAGAATTGAACTATTTACTCGAGAATTGAACTATTTACATAGGCGAGTTAGTACGGAACCCTCACGGTGCGAATCCGACTCACACTTTCCCAGTTTTTATTATGATTATTTTTATTGTGCTTTTGAGTACAATATTGACTGGTAATATGGAAATATTGTAAGAACAACCACTTTTTTAACAGAGTAACCACGGAGTTTCTTGCCGGTTCTTCTCCATAGGAAACGACCAATTTGGAACCATGCACTTGCTTCTAACGTTTTATAAATGCCCATGTGAAATAAAAATATTTGAATTTTGAATTTTTACTGACTAAAATCTACTCCTTTGAACAGTGGTGGCCGAGTGGTAACGGCCCCGAGTTACGAATTGTAGGTAGGTAAAAAAAAAACAAAAACAACAAGTAACATAAATTAAAAGGAGAAAGATGTATACTCATTAAGTCTGCCAGTATTAAAAAGTTAGTAAACAATTGCATGACCCAGTTTAACTTTACCTTTTAATGGAAAAAGATGAAAATAGGCCAAAAATCCCGTAAAAAGATAAACTACGTTAACGTAGCATAGCTCTGCCGTAGAATTGTAGCGAGATAGTGTTCACGGCTCGCGATATTTACTTCACTAAATGCATTGAGCTCGCTATTCTTGCTGTAAAGGGCGCCATTCATAGTGCTTCAATATGCGACTTTCAAATGGCAGCAACTTCTAATGTCAGCTGTTGAAAAATGTGTGTTGGAGACTCGGAGTTGGCACTTTCTGTAAGATTGTGTGTCGCGACGAAATATTCGTTTGGAGTTTGTCTTGTGAAGTTGTATTGAGCGGCTGGGATTTGAATTACAGAGCATGCAATTTTTTTTTTTAACATAGGGGGAAATAAAAGAAAAACAATACCTTTATTCTTCACATAAAAATGGAACAACATCATTTTAAAATATTTCTCAAACCGTTTTATGTGTGCGTTTAAATTAAAATAATACCTAAAACGTTTTCAGCAACTTCGACCATCGTCTATTATTAATTTTAAGTTTTTTTTTTATGAATTGTATATAATACTGAACAAGAGAACCTATTTACTTTCCAGAGTTGTTGAATTATTGCAGGGTAACTGAAGGAATACATATGAATTTTAGTCAGAAAAAGGCACCACCTAGGGAGCGAAGGAAGTTATTAAATGATTTCGCGCCTTCACGAAAAAAAAAGAAACGTCAATTTAGTATCCTCATCTTTATCTACTTCTATACTAAACAAGAAAGATTTGTATTTTCGTTTGTAATGAATAAACTCAAAAACTATTGGACCTATTTTAAAAATTCTTTCATCAATAGAATGCTACTTTATCACTAAGCGACATAAGGATGCGAGCGAAGCCATTGGCAGAAGGTAGTATTTTACAAATATATAAGCTTCACTATTTAATAAATTAAGCAGTTTTTTAGTTTTTTTTTTTTGGCATTAAGTCCGCCTTTGTACAATGTTTCATTAGTGCATAAAGTTTTAAATAAATAAATCATTGTATTAAAGTTAATCTAAACAAAAAGTGTGCCACATTGAAATAATTACAACACTTTTTAATTTCAGCGTCTGCCCGTGAATGTGCAAATAAAAACCTTTTGTGGAACGAAGAGTACAATGAAGTGAATATTTTAATGTTACTTTCTCAGTCTTTCGTGAATGCAACTTTGTAAAATTACTTACACCGGTGAAATAAATGACCTCTAAGTTTAGACACATCTTTTATTTTACTCGTTTGTTCTTGTAAACTTAATTCTTATTAATTTGATGGGTATGCGTGGTTGAAATAGAAAAAAATACGAGTAAATGAAATATTCTACGGTTTTTTAATTTGGGAAATCACCTAATGACTTCTCACGCTCTAGGGTGGAGTGGAAGAAAACCCACTCCTAGTTCCTTCGTTACCTTGCATTCCAGGGCCGGGGTTTCCCTTTCAGAAGTGAACCCATGGCTCCAGTAGGCTTCGAACCTGCTGGGCCCCAACGTTATACATAGACTGGTGAAAAGTGTTTATTTTTTATTTTCGCTTCACTTTGTATTGCAGCACCGTACGTTTTCATAGATAAAAATAATTTCAACCAAAACGCGTTGACGCGTCGCACTTCCATATTCGGGGGAGCATATAGGCTGTTCTTAGTCCAAAAACAACTCTAAAGACCTTTAAAGTGCTTATCACTTAAGGAGAAGAAGCGCTAAAGCGAAGATGAACACTGTCTGGACCGCAATCAACCCATCTGACACCAAACAAACTGTTTTCAGGCCATCTAAACTTGCTAAACCTAAATTGTTTCAAATTCTGGATGGCTAATTATATTTCAAAGTGACCTCCCAAAGTCGAGAGTAGGTCAAATATTAACGACGTGGTTGTTAGGCGTTTTGTCTTATGTTAATTATTTGCCAAACAAGTAAACTATGTCTAGTTTTGTAAGTAGACATCATTACCTATTCCAAGAAAGGTCCATTGCGATAGATATCAGTACCAATGTATATTGAAGTTGACAAGGCGTGTTACTGTGATTGGTGTTGCATTATGTTTTTTAGGTGGGAAAATCATCTAATGACAAATCTCGCTCTTGGGCGGAGCGGGAGATAGTGTCAGACTTTTACTGACTAAAAACCTACTCCTGTTCCTTCGTTGCCTTCGTCCTAGGGCCCCGGGTTTCGTTTTCACACTATCGCCGCCGCCGATCGCCCCCACGAGGACACGGCGTTGCTCTGCCCAAGCGGGGCACACCTCCACCGTGTGCTCCACCGTGTCCTCCGTGCGTTCCATACAGTGGCGACACCCGGGCGTCGCTTCCGCACGAATCCGGTGCAGGAACTTTCCAAACTTACAGTGTTCGGAGAAAACCTGCGTCATGCGGAAGGTGAGGACGCCGTGAGGTCTTTCCAACCACGCCTCAAAGAGGGTACTTACCGCCATAATTGTAGCGTGCCCAGTTGTATTATGTACGTATATGTATATTATCTTACCAGCAAGAAATAAGATTCAGGCATTATATAGAATGCCTGAAGATACTACAATGTTCTTGGGCATAACTCTAGATGCTAAGCTTCAGTGGGGCCCACATATAGTCAAATTATCGAAAAAACTTAGCTCTGCGGCATACGCTGTTAGACAAATTCGAAATTTAACTGATGTAGAGACTGCCCGTTTAGTTTACTTTAGCTATTTCCATAGTGTCATGTCGTACGGTATTCTACTGTGGGGAAATGCCGCTGATATCCAGACAATTTTCGTTTTGCAGAAAAGGGCTATTCGTTCGATTTATAAATTAAGTCCCAGATACTCCCTCAGAGAAAAATTTAAAGATACCTACTTATGAGATTTAGATTTTTAGATTTATACTGTGAAGGTACAATCATTATATTGATATATAATGACTGTACCTTCACAGTATATTTACGAGAATATTTTGTATGCCCATAAAAATATAAACATGTTTAAAAAATACAGTGATATTCATAATTTTAATACTAGGAACAAACACAAATTTATGGTTCCTACAACCAGGCTGAAAAATATAGGAGGCTCATTTAGATGCAATGTATACACTTCTATAATAAACTTCCTAGTCATATTCAATAACTAAGCCTTAAATAATAAAGCGATTTTGTGTGTGGGACCAAAAATTATCCCACACACAAAATCGCAAAATTTCCCACTAAAAAAATGTGTGCTGTACGGAATAAAATAAGTAGGCATATAGGTTATTAGTTTTCTTTAATAATAAGGATAAAAATTAACAACCAGTAGATCAAAATACCATTTGTGGGCAAATTAACATTAGTAGGTAATTCAACATACAAGTTATTCAATAACAGCTATGTATTAATCCGTCTTCAGACGAATCATTTTTGTTTGCACCATCATCGTCGGTATCAGATTGATAATTACGGATTCTATGGTGCTGATTTACACCCGAGTGATCGCATTTTTAGTAAGAAATTGAATTTTACTAAAGCACTAGAAAAATCCACTAGCCACTAAAACCAATATTTCGCAATTAAATGGGGGGTTAAAATCACCAGTTTTAGTGGAAAATCCACTAAGTTGGCAACACTGGCCGTACGCCGCTAGACTGTTTTGTCTTGATAGTGTGTGCCGTGACGTAGACAAAACAGTCTTGTCTACGACGCGACGTCGCAGACAATTCTGTCTATAACAGTCTTGTCTCAAGTGTGCGCTGGCCCTTACTGTATTGACTTTAAAGGAGACTTTGACCCCTGAGTTTGTTTCGGTGTTTCTTCTTAGGGTAGTCATCTAGGAAACACCAGCCTTATCTAGTTTTAAATGACGAAAAAAAATTTACGAGTAAAAGTGTTTTTTTTTTTAAACCTATTTGCAAAATAAATGTCATTTATCATTGACCGGGCAAGTAGCTACCAGTATGGTACCTACTTGCTGCTTGGTTTTGAAACCGCAATCTCTTGCATGAGAAGCTATATAGACAGGTACGTATTGGTTTTAATAAAAAAAAAAAACAATAGTGAAAATAAAGTCAGGTAAAATGCTTTACGTGCCTAAACGTCATCAGCAATGGCGGTAAGTCCCCTCTTTGAGAAGTGGCTGGAAAGACCACATGGCGTCCTTACCTACCGCATGACGCAGGTCCTCACCGGACATGGTAAGTTCGGGAGGTTCCTGCACCGAATTCGTGCGGAAGAAACGCCTGGGTGCCGCCATTGCGTGGACCGTCCGGAGGACACGGTGGAGCATACGGTAGAGGTGTGCCCCGCCTGGGCAGAGCAACGCCGTGTCCTCGTGGGGGCGATCGGCGGCAGTGATCTCTCGTGCCGGGCATTGGTACAAGCCATGGTCCGGAGTGAGGAGGAGTGGCAGGCGGTCGCCTCCTTCTGCGAAGCAGTAATGCTAGCAAAGGAGGCGGCCGATCGCGTGAGGCAACGGTCCTCACGCCCTAACCGCCGCCGGGATTCCGATTCCGATTCCGGCCACCGTAGGCGCGGGCTTGTGGACGGCGAGTAATGGGTGGCTCGCCGTCTGACCGTCCGGTAACTGTCCGGACCGAGCCAAAGTCCTGGAAACGTCATCAGCAATGGAATGACAGAGATGTTCTGCCAACTCCATAAAGAAATATCTATCTAATAGGTATGTTTTGGGTTTGGCTCAAGGTCCTGGGACTTTTTCTTAATTTAACTGTCTTGAGTCCTGGGACTTTTATGTCGAGACTCATGCCGGGACTTTCTGTCACGAGCTTGTTAAAATCAATTTCAATTTCTCCCCTCAAATAATGATTTTAAAGGGATCGGTGACAAATTATGACGTTCTAAAGACTTATTGTCTGCCGCATGCCAATCGAGCGGTGGGCTGGTAAAACACAAAATTGGTGCTCTGAAATCGGACGTCGAGTCGAGGCAGACCAAGAAGGAGATCGCGGGAGGATTGCATGTCTACCTTTTTTTTAAGTGTTGAAATAATCCAATGACTTCTCCTGCTCTGGACGGATGGAGAGGGCGTGTCAGACTTTTACTGACTAAAACCACACCTGTGCCCTTCAGTTGGCCTTTGCGTTCTAGGACTAGGGGTTTCCTTTTCAGAAATTCCTCGCGGTCCTAGCTAGCGGGCATCGGTCCCCCTGGGCACCTACGGTTTGCTGACATCTCTTTGAGGAGCGCGTGGATCACTACGCGCTGTTGACGACTGGGCTCGGTCCGGACAATTACCAGACGGCCGGACGGCAAGGTACCCATTGCTCGACGTCCGCAAGCCCGCGTCTACCGTGGCTGGTAGTCGGGGTCAGAATCTCGGCGGCTGCGGCGTGAGGACATTCGTTCCTTCACGCGTGCGGCCTCCTCCTTCGTGCGGCCTCCTCATTTGCATGTCTACCTTAGGAACTACAGCAGTGAGACAGTATAAGCTAGATTTAATATGCTAAAATTAAAGACTTATTGTTGTAAAGTGGAGCAAGGAGCGGGGCAAACGATATAATTTGAAATACAAGTTGTAAATAATAACTTAATAAACACGTACTAGACAATGACAACAAACAAATTAAGTACATATTTCTTAGAATCCTATCGTTTGTATGAAATATTAACGAGCCTAAGTCTATTATTGTGTTTGAGTTTAGCAAAATCAATGTTTATTGAGGTGATTTAGGCTTAATTTCTACGATTTCAGGTACTTTATACCTATCTAAGGCTATAATTATTCGTAGTTAGTTTCTATTTAAGTTATTATGTACCTAAATTATATTTTGTAAATTATATTACGAAATATTTAAATTGCTGTACTGAAAAAATGTTTTAATGAATATTTGTGTACCAATTGTATGTCCATTTAATAATTTTAAGATTTTACCGTGAAAAAATAAATACGATAATTTTGACAAGAAGCATTAGGCTTCTTGTCAAAATTATCTAGAATTATATAGAAGCTGTGTAGTCAATCCAGTAGTTACCGCTATAAACGTAAATTCATCTAGATACTGAGCTATCTTACTTAATATCTAGTTCCCCCGTAGGCGCGGGCTTGCGGACGGTGACCCATGGGTAGCTCGCCGTCCGACCGTCTGGTAACTGTCCGGACCGAGCCTAAGTCGTCGACGGCGCGAACTGTTCTACGCGCGCCTCAGGGAGATGTCAGCAAATCGTAGGGGCCCAGCAGGGTCGAAGCCTACTGGGGCCACGGGTAGTGTGAAAGTGAAACCCGGGGCCCTGAGACGAAGGCAAAGAAGGAACAGGAGTGGGTTTTTAGTTAGCAAAAGTCTGACACTATCTCCTGCTCCGCCCAAGCGCGGGATTTGTTATTAGATGATTTACGCACCTAAAAAAAAAAATCTAGTTATCGAGAAATAAAATTGATAGTAATTCAATTTTTACTTTAATTTAAAATTTTTAATTAACTTGACGGCACGGATGGTGCAGTGATTGAGCGATTGCCTGCTGCGCTGCGTATCTTGGATTCGGTTCCCGCTCGGAACAACCCGGGTTTGTATGTCTTGTGTATGTAACTTTACGTGTTTGTGAACGCACCTGCGATACAGCAGTAATTCCTAGTGTTGGACAACGTTTTTTAAATATAATAATTATTATTATTCCGTTTATTCATTTAACAGTTACATATAAATTATATTTTTAAATATTCCACTAAAAAATAAAAAACATTTAAAAATATAAAAAATAGTACCCCACCGGAATCGGGAACAGAGTCCAAGCTAGGTCAGGTCGTGGTCAGGGCTCCAGAGAGAGGAACCTCCTAACTATACGAGCCATGTCCAGGATTACCAACTTCTGAATCAAGCCCTGTCCAGTCGCCTAACGCGAGCCTCCTAAGATGTTGGTCGAGGCTCTTAGCTATTAAGCCATTGGCTGACACGACTATCGGTACAATGATCGCTGAGTCCACATCCCACACGACGCTTGAAAGGCAAAATGTATGAACGACCATTTCACAAATTGTTCAAAAAATGGATTTGAAATTCTACTTTTCACAAAAAAAATCATAGTAAATTAACTAATAGAGCATTTTTGTTGATACTCAGAATAGTTATTATATAATATATTTGTTATTTAATTGCTGTGTTAAAACAAAATTATAAGGCCTTTTTGATAGATTTTTAGGAGATAATACAAGGCTGTGAATAATCTTGGTTAGGTAAAATTGACTTAACTCACAATATTAACATTAGAGGTCCTGTAAAAAATGTTTTAACGATCGAATAGCTACATACAACCAACAACTAAAGTGTATTACGTTCTTTTCGGTAAACTCTTATAATCCAATAAAATGTTTCATCAAGCCAGGTTGTTCAACCATGGAAAACCAAAATATCTAATCTTACTCATAAAACTGAGTTCCGTCTAGGATGAAAGTATTATATCCCAATATTATTATATTTTTAGCGATATGTAAAAAATTAAATAAGAAATAAAGAAGAATAATAAATTTAACTACTTCACAAAATAGCACAAAAATATAAAACTTGTTTATAATTTAAAAAAAAAAAACAAAACAAAACGAAACAAATTATTATAATTAAACAATAAAACTACTTGTGATCAATCAGTCACATAAAAATTATGCAGATGTTCGTATAGTAAGTAATAATATAGTTATGTATTTTAATGAAATAAATAACTACTCAACTTTGATATCAATCACTCCCATGAAACATAAACTGACGAAGAAAACGATTAAATATTATAGTTTATTATTATAAGCCTAAACTCAATAGATCACAAACTATGCGTCGACTCTGTAGAAAGAAACAATTGAATAGAAAGTAAAGCCATTTAAACAATTATCGAATAAAAAAATTATTCGCTGTGTTCAATTGAGAAACGGATAGGGAAATAAAATCAGGAAAAAATTATAAAATTTTGTTGAAATACCTAACTTATACAAAAGTATTTAGTACCTTCCTAACTTCAATCGTCGACAACAATCCTTTCGCGTTGCAAGTAGTGTTACCAGGCGTCCCGATTTGCGCGGAACGTCCCGATTTTTAGGGGTCTAGGGACGCGTCTCGATTAGCACTTGATGACTTAAAAAAATATTAAAGTCATTATTATTACAATAAAACAATCTGTATCGCATTCGCATCACTTTATCAAGTGCGTTACAAATGACACACGGCTAGTTGTCTCTCTGTCTTCGTCCGTCACACGTGACCGTAATGTCTTCTGCTTTACTCCACGTAATTATAAGTAATCTGTGACTCAATCGATCTTCGTTCATTCTTTCCATTCATTGCATTAAAATGTAATCAACAATAAAATTTTACCATAAAAATATTTGGCCGGCGGCCCGGCTGAACGCATGTCAGAGGGTCATGGCCATACGGATGGTGCGAGGATACCGGACGATTTCCCGCGAAGCGGCCAGCCTCCTTGCTGGACAGCCACCATGGGATCTGGTAGCAACAGGCCTTGCTCACATGCACGATCTGCGCATGGAGATGCAACGCCGGGGCGAAACTCCGCTGCCACGCCAAGTCGCGGCATGGCGGGAAGAACTCCGGCGGGGTCTCATGGTGGAATGGCGACAGCGACTGTCGCAACCCAGTGCTGGGCACGCCACAATTATGGCGGTAAGTCCCTTCTTTGAGGCGTGGTTGGAAAGACCTCACGGCGTCCTCACCTTCCGCATGACGCAGGTTCTCACCGAACACGGGAAGTTCGGGAAGTTCCTGCACCGGATTCGTGCGGAAGCGACGCCCGGGTGTCGCCACTGTGTGGACCGCCCGGAGGACACGGTGGAGCATACGGTGGAAGTGTGCCCCGCTTGGGAAGAGCAACGCCGTGTCCTCGTGGGGGCGATCGGCGGCGGCGATCTCTCGCGCCGGGCCTTGGTACAGGCCATGGTCCGGAGCGAGGAGGAGTGGCAGGCGGTCGCCTCCTTCTGCGAAGCAGTAATGCTAGCAAAAGAGGCGGCCGATCGCGTGAGGCAACGGCAACGGTCCTCACGCCCCAACCGCCGCCGGGATTCCGATCCCGATTTCCGGCCACCGTAGGCGCGGGCTTGCGGACGGCGGGCAATGGGTGGCTCGCCGTCCGACCGTCCGGTAACCATCCGGACCGAGCCCAAGTCGTCGACGGCGCGTATTGTTCCGCGCGCGCCTTAGGGAGATGTCAGCAAATCGTAGGGGCCCAGCAGGGTCGAAGCCTACTGGGGCCATGGGTAGTGTGAAAACGAAACCGTGGCCCTGGGACGAAGGCAACGAAGGAACAGGAGTGGGTTTTTAGTCAGTAAAAGTCTGACACTATCTCCCGCTCCGCCCAAGAGCGGGATTTGTCATAAGATGATTTTCCCACCTATAAAAAAAAAAAAAAACCATAAAAATATTTAAACTTTTAAAACAGCGGTAATCATTTATAACATATTTTTTTTTGTTTTTGTCTTTATTAACACGGTGGAGCTTACGGTGGAAGTGTGCCCTACTTGGGCGGAGCACCACCGTGTTCTCGTGGCGGCGTTTGGTAGCGGCTCGCTCTAGCGCCGGGCCCTGGTTCTGTCCATGGTCCGGAGCGAGAGGGTATAGGAAGCGGTCGCCTCCTTTTGCGAAAAGGAGTTGACCGCAACCGTGAATCAACGGATACCCTGACGCCCCAGCCATTCCAGAAGATGACCCGGGCGTCGAGTGTCACACTTCGATTTCCAGCTACAATAAGCACGGGTTTGCAAACGACAAGCAATAGGTAGCTCGTCGTTCACCCATCCAATAAAGACCAGGCCCGAGTCGATGGCGCGTCGTGTTGCACTTTCTCCTCAAAGAAATGTAGAGGTCCAGTAGGGCCGATGCCAGCTAGGGCTGCGGGAATGTTTGAAACAGTGACCGTAGCCCTGGAACGCAAAGAGCGACTGAAGAAGTTTGGGTTTTAGTCAGTAAAAGTCAGACACTCGTTCCACTCTAGAGCAGGAGAAGGAATTGGATGATTTCCGTCCTCAAAAAAAAACATAATTTAAAAAAAAATACTCCGATTTAAAACCCTAAATCCCGATTGGTTTTACCATCTGTCCCGGTTTTTATCCAATTGGACCTGGCAACACTAGTTGCAAGTTTGCAAATTAAGGCTACTTTTGAACTGGAACAGGAGAGTGACGTCACGGATGTCAATCAGTCATAAGCTCTCTGTGTACTTCTCTCAAATAAATAAAAACACAACAGTTAGATACAAATAATTTTATTGAGAAACTAATCGTACAAGTATAACTTTTAAGTGACAGTGTTATCAAGTGTATATGTGCTGTGTAAAATATTAAAAACCTTAAAAACAATATCTCGATCTCCTGTTTAATATTTGAGTACCCTAAACCCAAAATAAACTATCGATATTTTATTTGAACAAAGATCTAAACTGTGACCTAACTCTCAGTGTGTGCGCAACTTTGCGGCGATAGAGTGACTCACCCTACGGTATCTGTCCGCACCATAGCATACCGTAAAACTACCATAAACGCATTTTTTAACATAGCGCCATCTGTTGACGTATCATCGAACTAATTAGAAAGATCGATTGCGCTAAGCGTGAACGAGTTGAGTATGGCTAAGTGCGGTGGTTGTGGCAAATTTCTCTCATCGACAGAGGCCGCTAGCTGCACTAAATGTAAGTGCTGGTATCACAAGGCCTGCGTCGGACTGCCAAATGCTGGACCGGTGGCTGCCACTTGGCACTGCCCTGAATGCAAAAAGAATGTGGTTAGAGATAACCGGGCTGACACACCGGTGAGGGGGCGTGCTCCAGTTGCGCACGAAGATAGCCCAGTCGCGCTGGTGGATACTAGCCCTATAAATAGCGCTGCCATAGATGCCACACAAGAGCTCAGCTTGGATATCTTCAGAGCGGAGCTGAGTACCTTCAAGGAGGACTTTATAAGGTCAGTTAAAGGCGAATTCCAGCTGCTCCGCGATGATCTGTCGGAATTGAGATCGTCACTGGTTGCCACTAATGACAGAATGAGTCGTTTGGAGGAAAGAATGGTCTTAATTAATAGAAAAGAAACAAGCTCAGCCCCAAGCATCGCTTTCGTCGGGGGTGGAAGACCTGGTAACTCAATTAAGGAGCGAAATAAACGACCGGGACCAAGAGCTGCTCGCAAACGACCTCCAAATATCTAATCTTCCAGAGGCCAGTGGTGAAAACCCTAACCACACTGTCATGTTGGTTGCTGCTAAGCTTGGTGTCACCATCGAGGCGCGTGATATAGTGAGTGCAGAGCAAGTCGGAGGTAGGCGCATCAACGCGACTCAGGCGGCGGCGCCGGTGGAGACTCGACCTCGCTTTCTCGTCGTGCGCCTTGCGCGCCGCGACCTACGGGACGAGCTGCTGCAGGGTGCGCGGGTGCGGCGCGGAATGACTACGGCTGACCTCGGTTTGCCTGGATCTGCAAAGCGCTTTTATGTGAACGAGCGCCTAACTAAAGCTAACAGGGAGTTATTTCGGTGTGCTCGTGAGGCGGGCTTTCGCCTTGGCTGGCAATATGTGTGGACAAAGCGCGGCCGTATTCTTGCCCGGTGCAAGCCCGGGGACCTCACTTATCATATTCGTTGTGAGGCTGACGTGCAGCGCATTTTCGGGGCGGCACCGAGTAACCACGGCAACAGTACATCTTAAAAATTGTATTTTTTATCCGACTGTGCGACCGCTAAGGCGGGGAAATGATTTTTTGTTTTTGTTTATTTTTTTTTGTATACAGGATGTTTTTTTTAAAATGCTAAACTCTGAAGTCAAACTATTAGTTATTAGGGTATTAGTTTTTAGGGCTATCATACATATTTTGAAAACAAATTTCGCCATACTAGGTCTCGCTACTTCAAATATGTTAATAATTATGTTATTATTATTATATTATACTTCAACTATTTCATCTTTGTTATTCTTGTATTGCAGTTGTCTTTATTGTTTCTTAGTAGTAGGTTTGTGTCTCGCGGCTCAATATTGCAACGTCCACTTAAACCCGATAAATAACACAACACTAATTTATATACACCTAATAATAACTAAACTTTACACTATTGACATAATACTATTTACAATTATTGGACTACGACAAATACTACTATTTCATGAAGTGATTGAATTTACAAGTTTTTATTATATACATATCTATTATAATGATGACTAAACGAGATAAGTTTTTTAAGGTTGGCTTTCTAAATGCCGGATCGCTGGGCACAGGTCATGACGACCTAATTAGCGTACTCGACAGGCACTGTTTTGACGTCATGGCCATTAACGAGACCTGGTTGCGATCAGGAGAGGGAGGGCGAGCGCCCGTGGTGCCGGGCTATCGATCGACTGCGTCACACACCGCGACCGGCGAGTGTTCGCTCGGGTAGAGGTGGGGGAGTTGGCTTCTTTCTCCGGCGAGGACTAAGCGTGCGTATTTGTTCTGCCACGGTCGATCCTAGATTCGAAACGGTTGAGCAGATGTGGCTAACGCTCACAATGAACGGCAAGAAAATTGCTATTGGAACCGCGTACCGTCCACCATGGCTTGATCTTGTTCTTTTTCTGGATGCCATAACAGATTATCTAAGCTCATTGGGACATTGTGACAATTACATATTACTCGGTGATTTTAATGTTAACTTGCTGGACATAAACGGAATAAAAACCAGAAAAATTAACGAGTTTCTGCACAGCCCCAGCCTTACTCAACTGGTCGCAACTCCTACACACTTCACGGCTACCAGTGAAACTCTCATTGACTTATTGTGTACCGACCTGGTAGCAAGATATACGTCAGTTGAATCTTTTGGTTCAATCAACGGCCACTCAGTCATAGTTGGGGAATTTAATGTGAAACGGGATAAGTTTAAACCATACGTCGCTAAATTTAGGCCACTTAAAAACATTTGTTTAGACAGCTTTAACGCGGATTTACAGCTTCTCTGTCTTGGAAACATTTTAAAGTTTGAAAATGTCAATGACATGGTGAGTTTTTTTAACCGTCTCATTACTTCCTTATTTGATGTTCATGCATCAGTGAAGACAAGCACAATAAAAGAAAAGTCGTATCCCTGGATTACTGACACGATTAAACTAATGATGCGTTTACGGGATGACGCACTTACTAGTTACCGGAAAACTAAACTGAATTCAAAAGGCGAATACTACAAAGAATTAAAAACCTTAGTGGTAAGATCTTTGTATAGTGAAAAAATGGCATATTATGAGCACAACATAAACAATCATATTAAAAATCCAAAATTACTATGGAAAAATCTAAAGACCACGTTACTGACTACTAATTCTAGACAAGACCTTCCGTCGCACTTCACAGATCCTGATCTAATTAATAATAACTTTTTGACAGTTCCTGGTAGCAAGGTAGCAAGCATGTCACTGTTGACTGATTACGATAATCACAAACATGGTGAGGCAACTTTTTCAATCGTTCCAGTGGAGCAGGCTGACATCTCTCGCATTATCTCCAACCTTAAAAGTAATGCCGAGGGTTATGATCACATCACCCTGAACATGATTGTCATGACCCTACCCCACACACTGAATGCTATTACGGCCATAATAAACTGCTCAATAATGACTTCAAAATTCCCCAAAGAATGGAAGATTGCTTCTGTTAAGCCGTTACCCAAAAATTCAAATCCGGTTGATCTGAAAGACCTCCGACCTATTAGCATCTTGCCATGTCTGTCTAAGGTACTGGAGAGGGTCGTGTGTGACCAACTAACACTTTTTTTGGAGCAGAATAACATATTACCAGACTTGCAATCAGGTTTCAGAAAGCAGCGAAGTACCTCTACTGCTTTACTGGATGTTACTGACAATGTGTTGTCTGCCCAAGATAAGGGAATGTGTACGTGTCTGGTCCTGCTTGATTTTTCCCGGGCATTTGACGCAATTAATATACAATTATTATTATCGAAATTAAGATATTATGGTTTTAACCCTGGTGCTGTGGAATGGTTCCGGAGCTACCTCAGTGATAGGAAGCAATTTGTGGATTTACGTTTGGGGGATGGCACCACTCTAAAATCGGCACTTAGTTCTATAGAGAGAGGAGTGCCGCAAGGGTCTATCTTAGGTCCAATACTCTTTATCCTGTATTGCGCGGATATTATTAAATGCCTCCAGAAGTGCAAGTACCACATATACGCTGATGATGTCCAGCTTTACATATCTTTTTATCCCGACGAGTATGATAATGCCATAAAAACCTAAACGACGATCTTCGCAGAATTGCAACCTGGTCCGAGGAAAATTGTCTGTCGCTAAACCCAACTAAAACCAAATTCATGATACTTGGCTCTAAGCAACAGTTAGCTAAACTACCCGCTACGTTTTCACTCGAACTAATGGGCGAACCGATAGACAGAGTCTATGAAGCAAGAAACCTTGGTCTCATTATGGACAAAGACCTTCGTTTCGAAAAGCATGTCGCCGACTCGGTAAGAAACTGCTTTTATCGCCTAAAAGTTCTATATAAAATGAGGCCTTACTTATCCGAAACACTTCGGGAGCAGCTTGTAGAAAGTCTGGTTTTGTCCAGACTGAATTATGCAGACACGGTGTACGGCCCGCGCCTACTGGCTCGTACAGACCGGCTTGTTCAAAGGGTTCAAAACGCGTGTGCTCGTTTTTGTTATAAGATTCCTCCTCGAAGCCATATAACGCCATTCCTTAACAAGCACTTTACCCTCAAAATGAAATCGAGACGCAAGCTGCACCTGGCATGCCTTCTATTCCAAAAGCCAGACTACCTCTACAACAAGCTGAGCTGGATCACTGGTAGACGTGAATGCGGAAGAAGGCAATGTTCACAGCAACTCTCATCGCAGCCCCATAGTACAGCAACATTTAGAGGCAGTTTTCGTTACGCAGCATCAAAAATTTGGAATAACCTGCCACCGCCTATTAGAGCAATAAACACGATTTATACCTTTAGAAGACGTTTACGGCAGCTTTTGATCGATGCGCAGCGCAAGTTAAACCTAACTAATTTGAACGTTTCATTAATATAATATACATGCCAATTTTAAATAAATGTCTTCGGTCATAATATTAATTAATAAATATGTTTCACTATAATAATAAAAAAACAGTTTATACATAGCTACAATATGTGGGTGGTTAGGATTTCTAGGGTACCGTTTATCCCTTATAGCTGTCTCGTCTCTTGGCGCCCGCTGCAGGGGCCTATTTGCAGCCGGTACTTGCAATCGGTTACGGCTTCGCCTTTCATCCTCCTCGAATTGCAGTGATCGTCCTTTTTTGTGGCATGGCAAAGTCATTATGACCTGCAATTGAGAAAAAGTAGTATAAGTAGTTAGTATATGGGTGCATACATTAGTCACTCGATCATTTAATGGTTATTACTATAAATTTGCGATATTTACCTTAAATACACATAATTACACTCACTTGATTTCACTGTTACAGTATTTTGGTTTCACTGACAACTTCTCTGATCAGAATGTTTTTTTTTTTTTTCTTCTAATACCCGTTGTTTACTTTTTTTATATGTATCTATTTAGCTGAATGTGTTTAGACAAGTTGTGTCTGTTGCGCTCAGCTACCCAAGGCATAGAGATAAGTTTTACGTAACACGAACTACGGTGAGTTGAATCGCTTAGGATCGGTTTTTTTTTTTTTTTTCTTTATTTATTAGCCGCAAGGACTGTGCGATTGAATTTACGTATAATTTTAATGATTACTATTTTATCTTTTATATGTTTTTTCCTGTTTCATATATATAAAACACTTAACACCTATCTATTATTTATCATTTACTACACACTAATTTATACCGACCCGCACTGGGCCCGCGTGGTGGATTACGGCCCATTTCCTCTCCTAGAGAGGAGGCCTGAGTCCCAGCAGTGGGAACATTAAAAGGCTGATTATGCTATTATGCTAATTTATACCTATATATAATAATATACATATATTTATTTACCTCACACTAATCTAACTGATTAACATCCGTAGACTCATATCAAGGTTCAGTTGAAAACCAGCGTCAGGCAACTGCTACGTAGTGG
The DNA here is from genome assembly GCA_905147345.3 of Mythimna impura. Taxonomy (NCBI): domain Eukaryota; kingdom Metazoa; phylum Arthropoda; class Insecta; order Lepidoptera; family Noctuidae; genus Mythimna; species Mythimna impura. The sequence goes on along the minus strand of LR990347.1, from coordinate 7,814,780 downwards.
CCTGGCATTATGCTGAACTGGACCTATTTGGCGCAGCCATGAGACACACAATGTTGATGTATTTTTAAGTTTAGTTTAAGTATTTAATATTTTTAAGTTACTTAGTATTTAAGTTTCTTTATAATTGTTATCCCATTGTGTGTACCTGTGTGCCAAATAAACGTGTTTTCTTTCTTTTCTTTCTTTCTTTCTTTCTAACTTTTTGAACCTCTGGAAATCCACAAATTTAAAAAAGAACACCATGAAAAATTATTTTATTAAAATTGCTCATATGATCAACTACTGGGTAAAAATTAAAACATGATACAAATTAGTTGGCTCGATAAAAAAAAAAAAAACACGAATCTGACCCTAACTTACGATTTGAAATGTGTATATCTACGAGATTACGTCACGGAAATATTTGAAATTTCCACAAAAATAATAAAACTTGTTTTTTAAAAGGGCCTGGTAAAAAGGTAGCCACTGACACTGGCCTGGAGGCCAGTGCCTACAAAATGTTCTGTGACTGCAACCGTCTCTTAAGGTACTCCTCATGATACCTACGTAGGATAAGCAAAGATTTTACAAAGCTTGTTTTTATACAAATTATCTCCTGGGCGCTTGTTCTTACCAATAACTTCAACTTTTTCCGTAGCTGCTGTGTCATCCATGCTATATTTTATATAGATATTATCTGAATCCTATGTAACACTAATTGAGTTTACTAATTTTGCCAACAAGATTGTTATTAAAGTATTTTTCGGACATAGAATCCCAAGCCTTGAAATCTTGGTGACACATTATCTCTACACTGTAGGGTTTTGGATATTTCCTGGCCAATTCAAATATTAAGGATCAACTGAGCGTTGCGTGGTTGACTGAAGCACCCACGTTCGTGCGTATAAAATGCGCTCCTTGAGTACAGCTTATCCACCACTTTTTCAACCAATAAAGATTTTTTACGTAGGTTTAACTCACTAACACAAAAAACTTTGCTTTAATTAAAGTATCATAAATGCTAACGGTTGGTCAATATCGTTTCAGGTAAAAATGTATTATCGACCAACTTGTTATTAAACGTTGACGACAAAATGCGCTTAACGTCCGAGTGATTGTAATTCGCAGAAAGGTAAAATGTTTTAACGGACAATAGTCAACAAATTATACACAGATAAATTGTTTTATTTCCAAAACTGGAAAAGTGACCAACTTGTAAAACGTTTTATTGATTAATAAAAATGAAAAGTGATTTGGTAAAGTGTTTTAACTTCAAATCTTTAATATGACAAAAAAAGCAAAATGAATTATGGCTGATTTTCAAACGTTATGTACGGTTTATGAAACAAATGTCGAAAACGGTTGGATTTAAAACAAAATACAATGCGAAAATGACTGAAATCACCGTTGTATTAACGACCACAAAAGTGCTCAGATTTGTCTGAAACCTAGACCATTCGAAAGAGAAAAATCTGCCGATTCCAACGATGTAAATAACTCAATTTTGACCAAAGTGGTCGTTAATACATTTTGCCTTTCAAGCGTCGACATGTCGACAACCTCACGAGCCAAGTCAATATAATTGATTTGTTTATCTTTTCCGGCTTTAAGGCCGTGCGCGCACTGCCTTGCGGTGGAATGCGGTGCGTTTATTCTACCGTGCGGTAGAATAAACGCATTCACAGGGCCGCGCACTGCCGCGAAACTAACGCACGTTTTAACCGACTTCAAAAAAAGAAGGAGGTTATCAATTCGGTTGTATTTTTTATCATCATTTTTTTTATCTTTGTTACCTCAGAACTCCGTCGTTTATTTATTTATTTATTTATTAAAACTTAATGCACTAGTAATAAATACTGTACAAATGCGGACTTAATGCCTTAGGCATTTTCTACCAGTCGACCTTAGGGTGGTGCAGAAACAAAACATGGTAGGTGCAGCTTAATGGTAAAGAAAAAGAAAAGGAATACAATAATAAATATATACTTAGATACATACATACAAATTATAAATGTAATTATGAAAAACGAATCCAACAAATCAACGCAGTGATGATTGTAACACCAACTTCCTGCGAATGTGCTCACGTGCCATCACCTTAAAAGTGAACCGACTGGACGCCATCCTGATGTTCAGCGGGAGCGCATTCCAAAGAAAGATCGCCTGGACAAAGAAGGAGGATTGGATAAACCCAGAACGGTGTGTGGGACATCGTAGAAGACGATTATTGGTAGATCGGAGATTTTTATTATGACCAGAGCAAAGAAATTGGATTTGAGAAGTCAAATAAGAAGGAGAAGAAGGTTTATCCAGAAAAGAAAACAAGGTAGTCAAGGCTCTTAGCGCTCTACGCTGTCGGATGGGTAACCATTTTAAAAGAGCACGCTGCTCAGATACATGATCATACTTACGAAGGTTGAAGACAAATCGAATGCAGTTATTCAGAAGGCGGTCAAGTTTATTGAGGAGATCTGCATTCAGGTCATAGTAGCACACATCACCATAGTCAATTATAGGAAAAATTAGGGATTGTACAAGCAGTGCTTTAATGTGAGCTGGCAGAAGATTTTTTAGTCGATAGAGCGACCGTAACGTTCCGGTAACTCTCTGACTGACACTGCCAACCTGCTTCCTCCAGTCGAGACAGGTGTCGACATGCAGACCCAGATCCTTAACGTTGGAGCTAAAAGGAATCACTGTGTCATCAAATAATACAGGTGGAACAGTTAGGCCATCAAGCTTTCTCAAATTATGGGGGCTCCCTACAACGATAGCCTGACATTTTAAAGGGTTAACAGCCACCCCAAAACGGTCAGACCAGCTTTTTATTGCTCTTAAGTCCTGATTTAGCTTCTCGATCGCATCCGATATATTGTCAACACCTGACTGACAGTAAAGCTGCAGATCGTCGGCGTAGAGATGATACGCACACTGAAGCTCAGTGGTTATAAGATTAATAAAAACAGAAAACAAAAGAGGAGATAAAATACCGCCTTGAGGGACGCCAGCTGTAAGGTCACACCACTTTGATGAAGACTCTCCAGCGCGAACCAATTGCTGACGACCCCGAAGATAGGAGGAAAACCACTCCAGCACCTCCGGAGAGACCATAAGATAGGACAGGATAGACAAGAGGACATCGTGACTGACGGTATTAAAAGCGTTGGAGAAGTCGATTAACACCAAAGTAGTGACTTTAGTGTCTTCCATTCCCCGCCTAATATCGTCAGTCACTTTAAGAAGAGCTGTCATGGTACTGTGCCCGGGCCTGAAACCGGATTGGAATGGGCTGATGAGGGAATTATGGTAAATGAAATTGGAGAATTGTTTGTGAACACAGGCCTCGAGCACTTTGGAAAGGAAGGGAAGGATGGAAATTGGACGAAAGTGACTGGGAAGAGTGGGATTGGAAATCTTAGGTAAAGGACGAACATAAGCTTTACGCCACAGGGAAGGAAACACTCCAGAGCAAAGGGAAAAGTTGACGATATGGGATATAGCAGGAAGAAGTTGATCCAGGGCAGACACGATCATATGTCGACTAATGTTGTCGCAGCCCACGGCTTTGGATTTAATAGATAGGATAATCTTTTTGATCTCTCCCGGGTCGACCGGAGTGAAAACAAAAGGGGTAATATTGGGACGCGTCAGACCAGCAAGGTAATCAATAGTTTGACGTTTGGTTAGACTGTCAAGTGTAGGTACGGTGGAGAAATGACAGTTTAACTCGTCCAAACCAATTGTGTTAGGAAGGTCTGAATGCCGCGATTTGCCGATACCTAGAGTTCCAAGGAATTTCCAGATATCGGCAGAAGAAGAAGAAGTAATATTACTGAGAATGTGGCGGCGTTTAGCGTTGCGTATCATCTGGTTACACCGATTTCTAGCAGTCTTGAAACAGACCCAGTTATCCTCAGAGCGATCCCTTTTAAATTTTCGAAACGCACGGTCCCTCCGTCGCATTGCCAACCGAATTTCATTGTTCATCCATGGTGCAGGCGGACTCTTCAGTTTAACTTTTCTGATAGGAGCATGTGTGTCATATAACTTTGTCACAATACTATTGAAAATGCAAATTTTGTCATCCACTGTTGTGGCTTCCCGCAGGGGTGACCAATCAATACTCAAGGCATCTTTCAGGAGTTGCTCACTACTCATACGTGCAAAAGCACGCCTGTACTGGAACGTGGGTTTGGGTTTAGGAGGTTTAAGGACATAGGACAAGTAAAGGAGATCGTGATGGGAAAAGCCAGGAGCATCAAATTGACCATGTGAGGACACTAGAGAAGGATTAGAGGTGAGGATCAAGTCGAGCCAAGTATCATCACCAACTTTATTATGGTGAGTCGGTTGGAGAGGCAATACATGGAGATTGGCTGACTCAACAAGATGTAGGAGTTTTCGGGATCGAGGGGAGTTGTGGGCAAGGAGGTTGGTGTTAAAATCTCCCATGATGATATGATGTGCATACTCTGAACCCAAAGATTCAAGTACCGATTCGAATTCAAGTTATGAACCGATTTGCTAAATTTTTTTTGCTTTTATAGGAAAAAGCCAGTTCTGATGATGGGATCCATGAGGAATCGAGGCCGAGGGTACCTACTCCTCAAAAATTATAGGCCACCTTATAGTGATTTTGGTATTTTCATCGAGAACTTAAGCATTTACAGTCAAAAAGTAACATTTGATGAAGCTGGGGGCCGGCGTTTGCGACGTGTTTACATGTTGGCCCGCATTCAGTGTCGCACTGTCGCTCGAGAGCTCGCGCCGAACGGAATCGGATGTGTTTACGCTACGCTATTGTACGACCACATATCAATCATGATTACGGTCAATTAATGAATTAAAAATTTATTACAAAAAAAAATCAAAGTGTAAAATAACTTCGTCGGAAGTCGGTATTTTTATATTAGTTTTGTTTTGTCTCTTCGATATTTAAGTTATTTTAAAAGTAAAGTTATTTTGCACTGTGGTTTTTTGACATAGTTGAGATACATTATTTTTTTATATTTTATTTATTTAGGGCCTCCAAGAAAGGATGTTCACACAAATATACCTAAGTGTTGAATACATTTAAGTTTTAAATTAGCGCACTTCCTCAATTACAGGAGGCCACATGGATAGAGTTTAAACAATTTAAATCTAAAATAAGAATAGGTAGGTATATTGTTTTATTACGGAGTTTCCGTGACTACTTTCCATAGAAAGAACGAAACGAAACGAAATTCCTCATAGGAATGATGAATTTCGTTCATCAATGAAGGATGATCAGCTGCTATGATCTTAAGAGGAATTTTGTTCTATATCTTCGATGTTCATTATCAGGTCATGATAATATTTGTATGAAACCTATGAAATTTGGGAGTAGGTACCTATACACGTTCTAATAAATCAAAACCGGTCCATAATTGACCGAAAAATTGGAGTGGAGAACATACATAAAAATCAATCGAACATCATATTATAACCTCCTTTTTGAAGTTGGTAAGAAATACTTATGTCAAGCGAAAAGTAAAAACCGACACAACACGGTAGACGTTGTCATCGTCTACCGCGCTTGCCTGTCCATAACAGACTGAGAAATATTGTAATACTGTGCTGACGCCCTCGCCAGCATGTAAATGGCAACCAAGCGTTGGTGGAGAATAGGTACATTGGACGCTGGCCGAGGCTGGGCCCACATGTAAACGAGGCATAGACATTTAACTTTTAATTAATGCAATCGGAATCGTTATAACTTAGGACGAAGAAGCCCTTCATAGACCTTAAGGTCGTCAAGGGATGTACCTAATACCGTTTGGTTTGGATACTCTTTTTTACGCTTTAATAAATATACAAAAAGACTTGTATGGTAGTCCATAACCATAACATGTGAGCACCACAGTCGGAGTTCGAATGACAAAAACTTAAAAAAAAATTAACCGCCTTCACTAAAAAAAAAAACACTAAAAGGATCAAAATAACTTTAATTTCGGAAATCGGGGTTTCTCGGTATTTTTTGTTTCTCCGAAATTTTTATTAGTGTTTTTATTTTTATTAGTGTTTTTTTTAGTGAAGACGGTTATTTTATTTTCGTAAAAGTTTTTATTTAACACTTTTTAGCTGCGATACACTTATAAACAGAGTGCCTATTTCACATGACAATTCTAATTAACCCAAACACTGCTAGGTTTGGGCACGCCATAATTATGGTGGTAAGTCCCCTCTTTGAGGAGTGGCTGGAAAGGCAACACGGCGTCCTTACCTTCCGCATGACGCAGGTCCTCACCGGACATGGTAAGTTCGGGAGGTTCCTGCACCAGATTCGTGCGGGAGAAACGCCCTGGTGTCACCATTGTGTGGACCACCCGGAGGACACGGTGGAGCACACGGTGGAGGTGTGTCCCGCTTGGGCAGAGCAACGCCATGTCCTCGTGGGGGCTATCGGTGGCGGCGATCTTTCGCGCCGGGCCTTGGTACAGGCCATGGTCCGAAGCGAGGAGGAGTGGCAGGCGGTCGCCTCCTTCTGCGAAGCAGTAATGCTAGTTTGGGGATAGAAGTAAGAATCGTGTGACTCCAAAACAGAATGTGTATATTTCCACCATGCATCTCCTTTTATACTCGTTTACAATATTACGGACTAAACTTAACCAATAGTAACTTAGTATCTACAAAACAATGAGCGCGGTTCGGGCGCGCAATGCTTTTGTTGGGGCAGCTAGGGTAGCAGGTAGGTACCAATGGATTACAATGGCTGCGTAGCGTGGGAATGCTTCGCCTCTGTGTTTCCGAGTTGGAGTGTATCTTAGACATAACATATGTTAGCGGCTTGTGATCGGTGAATATGATGAGATGGCGTCCTTCGAATATCTTCCGAAAGTGTTTTACTGCCATGTAGATTGCAAGTAATTCACGGTCGAATGTTGAATAGTTCTTTTGTGCGTCGGTAAATTTCTTAGAAAAGTATCCAAGCGGTTCCCAGATGTTGTTTCGGTATTGTTGGAGTACGGCACCCGCTGAATTGCCAGATGCGTCGCAGAATAGGGCTATTGTTGCGTGGTGCGACGGGTGGGCAATTAGGGTTGCGTTTATGATGCTAGTTTTGCTTTGTTCAAATGCTTGAATAGCTTCGTCGGTCCAGGTAATTGGTGTTTTGTCTTTTTTCTTGACATTGTGTAGGTAAGCGTTTAATGGTGCTTGCTGGGATGCGGCGTTCGGTATATGATCGCGATAAAAATTTATCATACCGAGAAATCTTCGCAGCTCTTCAATGGTAGTCGGCTTGGGATAGTTCGCGATGGCTTCTATCTTATGTTGCGGAGGTTTGATTCCGTCTGCTGATACGGTGTATCCTAGGAACTGGACTTCGGGTTGACCTAGGTTGCACTTGGCGGGGTTTATCGTGATGCCGTTTTCTTCGAGTCGCTTGAGTACGATGTGAAGGTGTTCGCGGTGTTGGGACTCGTTTTCGGATGCTAGCAGCAAATCGTCGATGAATGGGAAAACGAAATCTAACCCTCGTAGCACTTCGTGAATGTATCGTTGAAACGTTTGTCCCGCATTTTTCAAACCAGGGCACATACGTGGGAATTCGAATAATCCCATCGGGGTGATAATTGCAGTTTTCTCGACGTCCTCTTCTCTTACGCTTAGCTGCTGGTAGGCACGGTTGAGGTCGATCGTGGAGAATATTGTTTTCCCAGATAGGTGATGGGTGAAATCTTTAATGCGTGGCACGGGGTATCGGTCTGGTACGGTGATAGAGTTGAGTCGGCGATAGTCACCACAGACTCTAATATCGCCATTCTTCTTAGGTACGATATGTAGAGGTGATGCCCATGGACTTTTGCTAGGTCGGCATAGACCTTGTTCGATCATGTTCTCGAACTCCTTTTTAACAATCTCGAAACGGTGCGGTGGGATTGGTCGGGCGCGGCAGTGTATCGGTGGTCCCCGAGTTTCGATGAAATGTTGCACTTTGATGTTGCTGTTCAATTCCATCGATGTTAGCCTCGTTATGCCGGGATACTGTGCTAGTATGTCGTGGTAAGTTTGCGACATGTCGATACTGCGCACGGTAGGTACGTCTGACACTCGTACCGGAACGTTGACCTTTAGGTTTGTAACCCCGTCGATTAGCTTCCGATTCCTCAGATCAACGATGAGTTGGTGATGTTTGAGGAAATCGGCTCCGAGTATCGGTTTCGAGACGTCAGCTACAATGAAACGCCATTTGTAAGGGCGTCGTAAGTTGAGGTCGAGACATAGGGTTTTTTCCCCGTACGTGGCTATTGTGGTGTTGTTTGCTGCGTATAATTTGAATGGCAGCGGCGTTTGTTTTTGCCCTTTTGCTCTTGGTAGCACGGATATATTTGCGCCCGTGTCGACTAAGAACGATAATTTGTTTTTGTAATCGCTGATGTATAGGCGGTGTGAATTTTCATGAACGCCGGTGTCCGCCTCTGCCAACGTTCTTTTTAGTTTTCCGAGTTTGGTTTTGTGAATGAGCAGGGTGTCGTGCAGCGTCTGGCTTGCTCTTTGAACCGTCGGTGGTAATAGCACATAGGTGATGGCGACGTATCTCGGCCTTTTGTATCACGGGTCCGTGACCTCGAGTTGGAACGGTGTCGAGATGGGTAGCGCTTACAACGGTGATCATGGTCGTATGACGGACGATGATCGTGGTGATCGTGGTCGTATGACGGACGATGATCATGGTCGTATGACGACGTACGTCTCGCTTTTAACCCTGTCGCTTTTAACTCTGCTATCTCTAGCGAGAGCTTTCGGACTTCGTTAGCGAGATACTGATTATCTACCTGTGGTGCTGGTGTGGGTGCTGCAGGTGACTGCACGGCTGCGACTTCGGCTGTTGCGGTCTGCTCCATCATTTTGTCGGCAAGCAGCGCGAGTTCTTCCAGGGCGGTCGTTGTGCTGAACGACTCGCTGACTGCCAGGACTGAGCGCACGTGTGATGGCAGGTGGTTTGTCCACATGAGACGCAGCGTGGAGTCGGGGACTTTATCCCTGGCGAGATTGCGCATCTGGCGGAGTAATTGTGTCGGCTTTTGCTCACCGAGTTCCATTTCTGACAGTAGTTTTTGAAACTGCCGACTGTCAGATTCCTCGTAGGCGGATATGAGCCTTTTCTTTATCGCCGTGTATTGATCCGTCTCAGATGGGTTGTATAGGAGGTCAACGATCTGCTCAATATCCTGCCGCTCCAGCTGCGCTATGACCATCTGGGCGAGCTGAGCTTGGCCCTTTTTGAGGTCATTGGTTGCGGCTTCAAAGATTATGAACCACAGGCGTGGTCGATCGCGCCAGAACGCTGGAATGCGCATTGTGAGCGATATGCCGGCTTCAGCGTTCGTCACGCTGTGCGATGTTGACGGGCCTGGTTGTTGTTCTGTTTGACAAATGTTTGGAGGCAGGGACATCTTGAATTCGTTGGGCGGCGACTACGCGATGTTAAATGTCTAGAACGATATCCGTGTATGTTTTGCCTCTTGAAATTTCAGTTGGTGAGACCCGCTTGTGGGAGGCCAACTGAAATGTGCAATCACGGTGTACCGTTATGACGACTACGGGGCAGTGATCACTTGGAGATGCTGTGACTATGCCGTCATACCAGTCGGCAGGCCTAAGACCGGGTCCGTAGCTGGTTGAGGAGCGTGTCGCGTGTGATATCTACTCCAGCCGGCAGGCATAAACCAGGTCCGTAGCTGGGTAGAAAAACTTGGGGTCACCACTTTGGGGATAGGAGTAAGAATCGTGTGACTCCAAAACAGAATGTGTATATTTCCACCATGCATCTCCTTTTATACTCGTTTACAATATTACGGACTAAACTTAACCAATAGTAACTTAGTATCTACAAAACAATGAGCGCGGTTCGGGCGCGCAATGCTTTTGTTGGGGCAGCTAGGGTAGCAGGTAGGTACCAATGGATTACAATGGCTGCGTAGCGTGGGAATGCTTTTGGGTCGAGCAACTGTGGAGTCAGGTAGGCTCACACGTGGGTTGACTGCGTGCTTCCAGCGTGGTAACAGTGATGTGCTGTAGGGTGGCTACACTAGCAAAGGAGGCGGCCGATCGCGTGAGGCAACGGTCCTCACGCCCCAATTGCCGCTGGGATTCCAATCCCGATTTCCGGCCATCGTAGGCGCGGGCTTGCGGACGGCGAGCAATGGGTGGCTCGCCTTCCGACCGTCCGGTAACCGTCCGGACCGAGCCCAAGTCGTCGACGGCGCGTGCTGTTCCACGCGCGCCTCAAGGAGATGTCAGCAACTGTAGGGGCCTAGCAGGGTCGAAGCCTACTGGGGCCAAGAGTCTGATTCTGAAAGGCAGACTCGGCCCTGGTACGAAAGGCAATGAAGGAATAGGAGTGGGTTTTTAGTCAGTAAAAGTCTGACACTATCTCCCGCCCCGCCCAAGGGCGGGGGATGTCATAAGATGATTTTCCCACCGGAAAAAAAAGAAAAAAAACACTGCTAGGTTACATTATTTTATTATGAAGTTCCTGTGTCTACCTTCCACCTTCCGGCTCCATCATCATCATCAACAGATCACTTCGATGATACCATTTTCAACGTAACTATTCAGAACTATTCATTTATTTGTATTTTCATAGTCGCTTAACTATCTTCATTGTGATATCTATGTGAGTATGAAGTTCCGTTGACCATTTCTGGTCTTCTTCATCAGTTCTGTTAAGATAATTATAAAATCAAACAGAGTTTATTTTAAACCAACAACTTTGTCTTTTTATTTTTGACATGTGTATTCTATATAGTTTTACTTTTCAGTAGGCACTTACAAAAGAACTACAGAGGTATTAATACTTATCAGAGTTAATCCTTCTTTAACATCCTCCCTTTTTGTAAAGTCTATGAAAAAAAAAAGGCTAAATGCATGTACAAAGATAAACTATGTACAACTTAATCCTATCCGGTCCAGGATTGATTGAATCGATGGCCTGCTTAGAGGCTTCGTAAGCAGATCAGCACTCTGTAGGTTGGCCCCTACATGCTTCACTGCGAGCTTCCCATCTGCAACGAGTTCTCGGACATAAAAATGTCTGACAGCAATATGTTTTGTCCTTCGGTGCAGCTCAGGATTTTGTGCCAGCTTTACCGCAGCGTCATTATCTATCTTTAAGACCGGTTTTTCCTTTAATGCAGTTATCTCGTTGAATAGTCTCTGCAGCCACACTACTTCACGAGCTGTCTCGCTGGCTGCGACTATTTCTGCTTCAGTCGTCGAGATCGCAACTGAGGACTGCTTTCTGCTAGCCCAAGCAATAGCTCCTCCTGTATAAAGGCATAGGATGCCACTCGTAGAACGCCCGTCTTTCGGGTCGCCAGCATGGTCAGAGTCACTGTATGATTCTAGTATTCCACTCATATGTCCCTTTTTGTATGTTATCGCATACATTGAGGTGCCTTGAAGGTAGCGAAATAACCTCTTCACCTTAATAACATCCTCCTTTGAAGGGTTTTCTAAGCTTCGGGATACAACTCCAACAGCATATGCTATGTCTGGACGCGTACCGACCATGAGGTAGGCAAGTGCTCCTACCGCTTGCCTGTAAGGGAATGACTTCTCGTCTATGACTTCTTTGTCATTTTTCCCTTGTTCACCATCCCTTATCATTGGTGAAGTAACTGTTTTGCAGTTTGCCATGCCAAAACGTGCTAAAACCTTTTCAGTGTAATGCTTTTGACTAATGCTTATGGACCCATCGTCATTATGGTGTAGCTGTAATCCCAAATAATAGTCTGCAGGCTTAGTCGTGATCTTGAACCTCCGTTTGAGTTCAGACATGAATTTTTCAGCATCTTTTGCGTTCGTAGCAGCCACTAATCCATCATCTACGTAGAGCACTAGGATTATCTTGGTTTGTGCACGTTTTCGTGTAAATAGGCATGGATCCGTTTTACTCTGTTGAAAGCCTATGCTTCCCAAGTAGTCCACTATGCATCTGTTCCAGCATCGTGGAGCTTGCTTTAATCCGTACAGGCTTCGCTTTAGCTTACATACTCGATTGGTTCCATCATGCATGCCCTCAGGCTGTTTCATGTATATCTCTTCTTCAAGAGAGCCGTTGAGGAAAGCTGTGGAAACATCGAACTGTTGGAGCGTCAGACCTTCGTTAGCCGCAACACTTATGACCGATCTGATCGTCGTCATCTGCGCTACTGGGCTAAACGTTTCGTCGTAGTCGACACCTGGTTTTTGCGAAAAACCACGAGCAACAAGCCTCGCCTTATATTTATCAATGCTACCGTCGGCGTTGGTCTTTAACTTCAAGAGCCACTTGCACGAAATAGCTTTTCGACCCTTGGGTAGATCGACAAGTGTCCATGTTTTGTTCTCTTCTAGAGATTTCATCTCGATTTTCATTGCTTTTACCCAACCGTCTTTATCCTGACTCTTTAGTACGTCACTGTAGGTACTCGGTTCGTACTTATCTGACATATCGTCTACAGCAGACATAACGTAGGGTGATTTTCCTTCTACTGGAGTACGTCCAGTTCTGTTAAGTACATAGGCTGCTGTACTTATGAGCTCTGCCCAACAGGCGGTTGGTAGCTCTTCGTGTGCATACATGATGGCACGAGCGGCTTCGACAAGGGTCCGATTTTCTCATTACTGCAAAAGTATGGCATAAAGCAACGATTAGTCATGCCATATACGCCACAACAAAATGGCTGCAGTGAACGAGAAAATCGGACCCTTGTCGAAGCCGCTCGTGCCATCATGTATGCACACGAAGAGCTACCAACCGCCTGTTGGGCAGAGCTCATAAGTACAGCAGCCTATGTACTTAACAGAACTGGACGTACTCCAGTAGAAGGAAAATCACCCTACGAGTTATGGTTTAACAAGAAGCCAAAGATTAAACATTTACGAATCATGTATCAAGTCCTTGCTACGCACATGTTCCCAACCAGAAGCACAAGATGAGCGAGATGACGTAGACGATCAGACACTACCAGAGCGTATGGAAGAACTTATAGAAGATGAACAACCACGCTCTGCTACCATGTTAAGATAATTATAAAATCAAACAGAGTTTATTTTAAACCAACAACTTTGTCTTTTTATTTTTGACATGTGTATTCTATATAGTTTTACTTTTCAGTAGGCACTTACAAAAGAACTACAGAGGTATTAATACTTATCAGAGTTAATCCTTCTTTAACAAGTTCCACTTCATCAAATGTTACTTTTTGACTGTAAATGCATAATATTTGAGGAGTTCTCTTGATTCCTCATGGATTCCATCATCAGAACTGGATTTTTCAAAAATTGGGACTAATCTGGAAGCATATCTCATATGGGAAAAAAAATATTGCAAATCGGTCGGAGGTAACAAACAAAAAAAATGATGATAAAAAATACAACCGAATTGAGAACCTCCTCCTTTTTTTTTTGAAGTCGGTTAAAACGTGCGTTAGTTTCGCGGCAGTGCGCGGCGCTTCCTAGATCTCTATACGATACAAAAATATTTGCGGTAGATTCACCGCAAATTTGCAGCGAGAGGCCAACGGTGATTCTACCGCATGCGTTTATTTCACGGCAGTGCGCGCACTTCTATGAGACTCCATACTTCACAGATTATGCGTTAGAAAAACGCAAGGCAGTGCGCGCACGGCCTAACTAGTTTCTCGTCATGCGGAACGGATATGTCAACAATCATTGCACAACAATTATTATTATTATTATTATGAGCCCGTTGTGTCCCACTGCAAGACAAAGGCCTCCCTTCCGTTATTCCACTCTTTTCTGTCCTTAGCTACTTCTGGCTAATCCTTAAGGTAGGAGTCCAAATCGTCACGCCATCTCCTTCTGGGCCTACCGCGTCGCCGGCTCCTGCTGTTCGGAATCCAGTCAGTGGTTGCCTTCGCCCAATTTTGTTGCGACATGCGGCAGATGTGACCGGCCCAGTTCCATTTTAGTTTGGCGGCAGAGTTACCTACGTCTGCGATTTGTGTTTTGGAACGAAGTATACTGTTCCTTATGCAATCTGTTCTTTTAATAATAATTCCTCTTATTTTCAAATTACTAAGGGAAACTTTCCATAGAAGAAACCCAATTAATAACACTATTATTAATTCTAACATACAACTTGTAGGCTTTCAAAGCTCGACGCAAGGGTTCCAAGTTAATCCGATGATAGGTTTTCTCATTCTCGGCCGTGTATTATCTTTGGATAGCACATTTTAATTTATGCGGGTTGCCATAAGTTAATAATATTATTATCATATCGTAAATTCAATTGCTAAAACTTTGTTATTAACGCACTGTTTTTGCTATAAATCGTGATTAGATTTTAAATTCATTTGAAACGATTTTTTTTTAAAAAAGGTAATGTAAGATTTGAAAAGTATCTATTGTGTTTTAGTTCGCTAAATTTTAAAGTAGAAGTCACATATATTATGGGATGGTGCTGCAAAATGCTAACTAGCGGCTTTGAACTCATTGGAAAGGCGTGCGAAGAGGCTAATTGGGGATCCAGATTTGATTACCTAAGTCCAATCTACAAAGCCTCGAACACAGGTAGCCAGCCTTTCGGTATATATTTTACAGGTTGCATTTTGGAGAGTGTGCACGGGAATTGCATGACTTGATTCCGCCATCTCTTTTCTACCATCGGACAACCCGACATACGCGATTATCCACCCTTACGTTGTTGAAACTTCAACGGTCCGGACTAAGCGTTTCGCTTCGTCGTTTATATCGCGCACATTGAAGGACTGGAACAATTCGCCGGCTGCGGTCTTCCCATCGAATTATAATTTAGGTTTCTTCAAGGCTAGAGTGAATAGGCTCTTAATAAACTAGTGCACCTCACCATCAATGATTGCATCACTGCTTACCATCAAATGGGATCGCAGTCAAGCACTGGTTTATATAAATTAAAAAAAAAATGTATTTTTTATTTTTTAAGACATAATTTTTTTATTTATGGCCGAGGACAGACATGTACGGAAAAGGGAGAGAGAGGCCTTCGCCCTGCAATGGGATATAATAGGCTACCTATAGACCACTATCTCACCAGATGGTAACCGATGATGTGGTCGACAATAGAACATTTATTGTCGTATGGTACCAAAGGTAACTTTTGGTGTTTATGGATAAGAACTATAATGGATACTTATTATCATTTGTAGATAAGCAAGTATGTTATACTACTCTGTCAAGAAAGTACCGGGAAAAGATCAATAATACACAAAATGTTTGTTATTCATCAAAATTTATTTTATCACCTTCAAAGTATGCTCCTTCAGAAACGATACACTTACGCCAACGAATAATCCAATCATCATTTTTTAAATGCTGTTTCCGGAATTGAGTTCAGTTCTCTCTGCGAATTCTCCTTTATGTCTTCTACCGATTGAAAACGGGTGCCACGAAGTGGTAATTTGAGTTTAGGAAAAAGAAAGAAGTCGGCTGAAGCCATATCTGGTGAATATGGTGGTTTCTCGATGGTATTTGTTGAATGTTTGGTCAAATATTCGTTCACAATGATAGCCTTGTGCGAAGGCGCATTATCGTAGTGCAAAATCCAAGAATTTTCTTTTCACAAATTTGGCCTTTTTCGTCGAATTTGCTCTCTTAAATGCCGCATCACGCTCAAATAATATTCTTTGTTTACAATTTGACCTTCCGGCAAGAATTTCGAGTGCACAACACCGCGATAATCAAAGAAAACAGTCAACATGACTTTGAGTTTTGATCGACTTTGGTGTGGTTTTTTCGGTTTTGGTTCAGTTGGAAGGCGCCACTCCGAAGCTTGTTGACTAGTTTGCATGTCGAACTCGTAAACCCACGTCCCGTCACCAGTAACAATGCGTTTTATGAATGTTGGGTCGGAATTGACTCGTTCTAGCATGTCCTCAGCGACTCCTATGCGATTGAGTTTTTGGATTCAGGTCTTTTGGGACTAGCCGAGCGGTAACATATTTCATACCCAAATGATTAGTTAAAATGGTACGGATCGACTTGTGAGATACAGAAAGTTCGGCGGCTATCTCTGTCAAAGTTGAATGAGGATTTTCAGTCACTATTTCCTTCACTTTTGCGATGTTAACTTCAGTTGAAGACGTTGATGACCTACCAGAGCGAGGCATATCTTCCATCACATCTCGACCGCTTTTGAACGCTTTTTACCACTCATAAACACGTGTATTTGATAAAGTCGATTCACCGTAAGTCTTTTGTAACATTTTCAGTGACTTCGAACACGAAATTCCATTGGCGATGCAAAATTTAAGACAAACTCTTTGTTCGATGTTTTTGTCCATTATGAAATTCGCAATACACACTAAATATATTACTAAAAACAGCGCCAATCTACCAAACAACAAAAAAAAACAAAAATTTGATATTTGAACCATAAACAAATCATCCATTCCCGATACTTTTCTGACTGAATGTATTTCCTTATTACCAGTCAATATATGTAAGTATTTAGAAATATTGCTTTAAATGGCTTGATTGAACTGATAAGTCATGACGACAAAATTATAATCATAATTAATTTGTGTAGGTAAATTAAAGTAAGATCTCTTCATAAGGCTAGTTATAGGTTCGATACATCACATTAATATTATAAAAGAGGAAGTTTGTATGTGTGAATGTGTTTATGTTTGTTATTCTTTCAACCACAAACGTCAGAACGAATCTGGATGAAATTTGCTATACCAGTAGACCATGTTCTGGAATAAAACCATTTTTATCCCGAGAGAATGTGATTCCCTGGAATAATTTTCTATGTTCACGCAAGAAAATCCGTAGGCAAAAGCTAGTAGGATAATGAACGGTCGTCCATCCAAACACCGAACGCGATAAGAACATTTTATCTTAAGCTGATCGCACAATTCACGTGGAGTTTATTAAGCATCAATCACTTCTGTCAATAAGAAACTTAAATCCACTTTCATAAATCAAAATCGAGTCAACTATTTATTGGCGTTCCGCATAGTACTTGCAGAGAAACTATAAGTTTTGCTCATAGCTCTGTTTATGTTAAACTTGGACGAGTTCTGTGAGAATTCCTGCACCTGCAACATTAACTTTATTAATTTAGTACGTTTAGCGTAGGTACAGTTGGACCAGTAGAATTAATAACCTGAATAGGTATACCTTGGAAAAATGGCAATACGAATAATCGCCCGCTTTTGTTCAGATTGAGCGAATTTTTAATGCATGAAATAATAAAAATATTTTCTATGAAATTTTCAAGAAATTTCGTTGTCCTGCATTTTTACGACAAATCATCGTAATCATTAAAATTGATGTACTCCTTTTTATATCATCATCATCATCATCATTTCAGCCGATAGACGTCCACTGCTGAACATAGGCCTCCCCCAAATATCGCCACAATGAACGGTCCTGTGCGTCTCGCATCCGTCGGATTCCCGCAACCTTCACCAGATCATCGGTCCACCTTGTAGGGGGCCTTCCAACACTTCCGGTACGCGGTCGCCACTCCAGAACCTTTCGGCCCCAACGGCCATCTGTTCTGCGAGCAATGCGCCCTGCTCATTGCCACTTAAGTTTGGCGATTCTTCGTGCTATGTCGGCAACCTTGGTTCTCCTGCGGATATCTTCATTTCTGATTCGATCACGCAAGGAAATTCCGAGCATAGCCCTTTCCATTGCCCTTTGGGTGACTTTGAGCCTTCTGATGAGGCCCATTGTGACCCTTTCTAAATAAATTAAATCAAATAAAGGATTATTTTCTTCAATATCAACAGTAATCAAAGTCTCGTAGGCGTCATGATTGCGAAATCTGAGCACGAAACAAAGCAAGTACAATTTATTCAAAATTTTACAAGAATATTAACACGGTTAGCTCGCCGTCCGGCTGTCCGGTAACCGTCCAGTCCCAGCTCGAGTCGTCGACGGCGCGTAAGAGAACCCCGGGGCCTTGGAACAAAAGCAAAGAAAAAACAAAGGAGTGGATTTTAGTCAGTAAAAGTCTGACACGCCCTCTCGTCCGCCCAAGAGCGAAAGAAGTCATTGGATGATTTCCCACCTAATCTTTTAACATTACAAAATCTCTAACTCGGAGTCTTAGGTAGGCGAATCAAACCGGACCGCGGAGAATTTCTGAAAGGGAAACCCGTAGTCCTAGAACGCAAAGGGTAATTGAAGGATACAGGTGTGGTTTTAGTCAGTAAAAGTCTGACACGCCCTCTCGCTCCACCCAGAGCGCGAGAAGTCATTTGGATGATTTCCCACCTTAAAAAAAAAAAAAAGGTAGGCAAATCAACGCGATAGTGATCACAAAGCGACGCTCGTGAACTGCGTGGGATCGCTTCGCAACCACAATCGCGTAAAATCGCTCATGTAAAAACCTAAAATTTCTTAAAATTTCTACCTAATAAATTAAGTTAGTATTAATAAAACTTCCATGATACAGATTAAAAGCACAATGGTTAAGTTATCTGGCTTTTGTTCTTCACAAGCGAGGATCGCTTTTGAACATACCGCACTCATTACAAATTATAATAAATTCGCCTCTTTGTTAAATCTTACCTTAATATGTGATCAGGCAATTATTGTAGGGTAACCATGTAACATATTTGTGTAACAAAAAAGTGTACGAAAATTTGAGTTTATATATGTCTTCATCATCTTCATATTTCTACCTTTGTACTTAAAGGTTGGCGCAGTACGATTTCTATCCACCATGTTCCTCTGTCAACCATCATACAGTTATATCAAAACTTTGTTGTTTCATAAAGAATACCAAAATTATAGAGAAATAAGCTAGCGGCTTTGCCCTTGTAGATGTAGTTTTTTCCATAAAAATTTGGACTCCTGTCTCATCCCTTTAGGGGGTGAATTTTGGAGAATCCTATCCTAACGCATGTCTTTCTCATAATAACTATCAGCGTACTAAAAAACATAATCCGTTTAGTAGTTTTAGCTGTATGTTGGTAGATCATATTTATTGACGGGAAAGAAACTTCTTTGACCTACCTGTAAAAATTCCGCAGCTTAGAAAACAGCCGGGGAAATTGGCCTGTTGTTATGCCTTTCGAAACAACTTTACTGTCAACTCAAAGCTAATCTCAGATAGATAAATAAATAAGGCATAATTATACCAAACTAAATAGGTGCCTTCAATCGCGTGTAACTCTCATGTCACGCACACAAATGTTATTGCCAAAATGTACTTGCTGGTCCCCGGATATTCTTCTAGGTTAATAATATTTATTTATTTTATTTTCTAGGCTTTTTGCCTGGCTTTTTATTTTTCTTTATTTTATTTACAAACTGATAGTTTCTGATACTATTCTACCATACATAAGTATTCTATTTAATTATAATCTATTTTCTTATGATTTAGGTACTTGTTACATTACTATATTGTATCTGACAAATTCCATTACCCTTTCTACTTTACTTTTATTTTTAATCTAGTTACATAAATATTTATGTTTATTTTCATCCAGTTTAAAAGCGATACAAAACATTCACATTTAACCTAGTTTTATTCTAGATTTCTACAAAACAAAAGACGGGTCTACAAAGCCTCAATTTTGTTCAGCCATTGTCGAAGCAGGAATGTCCCACGCAAACGGGATACATGCTCACGCTACTTCAACGGCTCACAGAAAACCATTGTTACAGAGAAAAGCCAAAGTTCAAAAGGATACATTGTACCCACAATTCTATATGAACGAATAATGTAGCGTTCATCACGATTCTAAATCATTTACAAAAGACGAAGGTTACTTATACGAGAGAGATGTTTCAAGAAAGATACGTAACCCAACTATGACGTTTGAATGTTGAATCTTTGGCAAAAACTTTGAAATTTGCATCCAGATTTTATTGTGAGTCGTATAAAAGGGTTGATTTTTTTTGGGGGTATTAAGTGTATAATGTACCTATATGATAGTCACAAATCTACGGACTGACCTTGACAAGTGTCGCTTAATTTTCATAGTTATTTTGAATATGAACACAAAGTTATTTACACACACATACAGCACAGGAAAGGAATATCAAAATATTTGTATTTGGTACTGATATCGCATCTATGTGTAATGTAATTTCATTCTCAATACTAGTTTCCACAAAAACTTAACACATGTCGCTAAGAATACTTTCTTTAGTCAGTCAACGACTACAAGTATTAACTAAGCAATTTTACTTGTAACAAGAGTTCTGCTATAATCCTGTGAGGAGGTTCCGTTCCATATCTTCAAAGTTCATCATCAGATCATACAATATTTCTAAGTTACCAATTCGGGGGTACATTCTTTCAAACAGCAAAAAATAAATAAATCGATCCACGACTGAACGCGAAATTGGTGAACATTTTTAAAAAAGAAATACATACAGCCGACATAATTATGTATCATAAGTATAATCAGCCTTTTAATGTTTCCACTGCTGACACTCAGGCCTCCTCTCTAGGAGAGGAAATGGGCTGTAATTCACCACACGGGCCCAAAACGAGTTGCTGGATGTTTTGGTTCTAGGACATACTGGTTTCCTCACGATGTTTTCCTACACCGTTTTGAGAGCACTGATGACGAAATAAATTGCACAAAATAATGCACCTGGCTGGGTTGAACCTACGACCTACAAGTCGTAAGTAAGAGCAATGGTGGCTCAGTGGGAACACAACTGCTCTAAAATTATCTATCACCTCCTCTTTTTTGAAATCGGTTAAAAATTGCCAACGCTCTACGAAAACATCTTACCAAAACTTTGATGCTTGAGAAAATCTAACACCAAATTCATAGATTTACACTTTGAAGATACGCCCTGAGATATTACAGGAGGCTGAAAACGTAAATCATCGCCAATCTTTTGTTTACGACCGAGATAACCACCCGCAGTGCAACGCTCGCGACGCCGTGCCGCCATTTTGGTTTTATCAACCGAATTGGTTTATGTTCTCATGTTGTGTGTGGCGTGTATTATGACTAAATTATTTTAAGCTTTTGAGAGGAAAATTTATACTGAATTTCTAACATATTTTCGTGGGTAGGGTTCAACGGAGCCTTTGCAAGTGTCTTGAGTAAAAAGTTTGACAGCCAGACCTTTTTATATAATTTAAAAATAACAAAAAAAGATTGCTCAAAAAAAACCTGGCAGAAACGAAATGTATCTCAAATTATCAATAATAATCTACACTAATATTGTAAAGAAGTAAAGTTTGTTTTTTGTTTATATGTTTTTTGTTTGTAGGACGTCATCTCTGAAAGTACTGGTCCGATTGTGAAAATTTTTTCACTGATAGAAAGCTGCTTTATTGCTAAGAGACAGGCTCTATTTTAAGTATGCGGGCGAAGCCACGGGCAAAAGATAGTAAGTAATAAAACAATAACCAGCTATCATCATGATTCTTGCAAACATATAAAAAATATCAATTTTATTAATCAGGCGTCGATTTAAAAATAGTTATTAATTATTCTTGATTACTTTGTCTTTGTTTATTCATTAAACCCCAAACGAACGCCAGCGTTCGCTCTCTCATTGTTTTTCTATTGTCTCTAATTATTCGAAAGGCTAAAATACTTTGTGAAAATATAATATGAAGAGCACAGGAAAAGAACGATCAAAGTCACTTTTTATAAATAAGAAGATAAATGGTTTCGTAACTTAGGAGACTCGTAAGTATTTGAAGAAATGATAAAATAATTATAATTTCTGTCTTAAAATCACTGCTAATACTTTGGTTATATAATAAAAAATAAAAAAAATGTTTTATATTCTTAATCATAATTATTTAATATTTTTCAAGTCCAGACCCAAACATAAATCATATTAATGACAAAGTCTTGGTGTTTTTATCGTCCACAACAAGAGAACGTCACAGAGCAAAAGTCGGGTTTTGTCGACATTTGAGTTAGATTTTTGTCAAGCAGTGGTCAGAAACCAACAACTTTCATCAGTCAGATTTCACAGTAATTGAGCTTTTAACACCTGGTCGCCCTGGTTTTTTAAGAACTTTTCTTTGGCCAATGAATCAGCATTACTATTCAATGTGGCAATGCTGCTAGGGTTCTGGGCCTTTTTTTTCATTGACAACAATACGGATGAATTTTTTGATGCCCAATGAATTTTTTTAAATGCGTTATTATGAAATTATTTATATTTATTAGTTGAGTTGTATATAAGTATATTCATTTTCATTTTGTATAATATTACACCTACTACGTTATTTCTTAGTTTAATTAATGTACACATTCAGACACATGGCCCATTCCCTCTCCTAGAGAGGAGGCCTGAGTCCCAACAGTGGGAACATTATAAGGCCGACTATGCTATTATGCTATACACATTCAGATAAACAATCGAGTTCAATCTCCAAAAGTATAATACTAAAACACGACACAAAATCCTCTTCACATCTTTTTATTTTTTGTAAAAGCTAAAATGTATTTGCTCCTTAATTTATTAACTCAATGTGCTCCGGCTTAAACTTATTTATGGCGGATTTGATTTAACGACCCAAATGCTTCGCTTCCGCCATTTGAGCTCAAGGTCGCGAGTCGATTTTGTACCGGGACTTACGTGTATATAATGTGGCCTAGATAGTCTGCCGGCTCGTGACGATTTTCTTCCAAGATTTTTTTTTTATGACGCATTGTATTACCATGACATGTTTGTGGTAATTGAAACAACATTTGAATAAATGATATCGTTTTTTATATTTTGGATTGGAAAAAGTTTTGTTAATTAATAAATTATAGGTAGGTAATTTATAATTTATTAATTAAAAAAAAAAACTTTTTACAAAAATAAATACGTCCGGCTTCGATGTAAAAAACACTAAAAAGTTCAAAATAACTTTAATTTCGGAAGTCGGTGTTTCTATAATATTTTTTTTTTTATTTCACATTTTTTTGTTGTGGTGCCACAACTAAAAAGTACCTCTCAGCCAAACATAAATAGTGTGCAAGTTCTATAGTAAGGTTCCTATAGAATTTAATTAAGAAAACATTGCATGACAATTCCAATAAGCCAAACCCAGGCCAACTAGCTTCATCATTAGACCAGTTCGATATATTTCCCCTCTTCTTTCAGTCAGTCATTGACTACACGTCTAAACAAATCAATTTAACTTATTACGATAGTTCTGCTGTGATCCTATGAGGAGTTCTGTTCCATATCTTCGAAGTTCATTAACAGATCACAACAATATTTCTATGGGACCAACTCGGAAGTGTAAACCTTACAAAAAAAAAAAAAAAATTCAATATCGGTCCAAAATTGACCGAGAAATCGGTAAACATACATAAAAAATACATACAGCCGAACATAGAACCTCTTTCTTTTTGAAGTCGGTTAAAAAAAAATAGAAAATTAGTACAACTGAATTTAAAGTGTAGTTGGCATGATTGGAATATTATTTACGCAAAAATGTGAACATGTATCTAATCGTTAGGTATTTGTTTGCTGGTTCAAACTATGCTTGTGTTAATGTTGAGTTGCATGAATCCTTTACAGACATAGACAGAAGAATAGCCAAACTTCAATTGCTGAAGGGCTTTGTAGTGCTAACCGTGGACTGGAAGGCGTAATGCTGCATGCATGCCTCCCGCAAGGTAAACCGATGACTTAGTGAAGGTTACGGAAGACAGCAGGGCGTGAAAAGTATGGAACCAGTATAAATGGTGATTATTGAATAAGGGCTTAAAGACAGCAGAATAAATTTGTAAAAGTCACCATCGTCCTGGAACACAAAGGGCAAGTGTAGGAACACAGGTGAGTTTTAGTCAGTAACAGTCTGATACTCCCTCTTTCCGTAGCCAGAACGACTAAAGTTATTTGCCATTAAAAATAATGCCCTATGGCTATATCAGTGGTCGTCTTTTGACTGAAGTGATGATGACAAAAAACGTGCAATACACAGAGTGATAATCAGCTTTGACAAACCTTATATGAAACTACAACGGTTTAGAATAGCATAAACATTATAAGCCTTATAATGTTCCCACTGCTGGGACTCAGGCCTCCTCTCTAGAAGAGGGAATGGGCCGTAATCCACTACGCGTGCCCAGTGCGGGTTACTGGATGTCACATGTCTTCGAAATTTTCGTTCTAGGACATGCCGGTTTCCTCACAATGTTTTCCTTCACCGTTTTGAGAGCAGTTGTGATAAAATAAATAACACAAAGTAATGCGCCTGGCAAGGTTTGAACCCTTGACCTACAACTCGTAAGTCGGGACCGTTCTCACTGGGCCACCACTGCTCTCTTACAACGGTTTAATTCAGCAGTTTTACACCACTTTTAAACATAAATATTGTACCAAAGATCCTTAAACTGTTTTAATTTATTCCAGAACGTTCGAAATTTACTGCTGATCCGAGGAAATAAAGCGAATGAAATCTAAAACCTAATTTCGTTAATTGGCTCTCGGATTTCGTCGCTAATCTATGAACACTTAGAGACTCATTTACGAATTCATTGTGTAGACTGTTATTTTAGATTAGGCCACGAACCTGATCCGCTTTTGTATGTGGAATCTCGTCATTCATTCTTTCTCTTGGGTTTCATATTAAAATAATAATATATATATGTTCTACATCTCTCACATTTGCTATGAGTTAGTACTCATAGCACATGCACTCACATACACATAATAAAACATAAACATATTCAACGATCAAGCATCGCATCTTTTTGAAATTTTGAATTTCCATTTCCGTAGAAACACTTGTCGCAATGGCGTCACGTCATGGCATGCATCATATCCTTTACACGCTTTACGTCATCACGTCCATAGATTATACACTGTAAACAGAATCGTGTCCTTTGGCACAGACGCAACGTAATGTTGGCACTTTATACATAATATGATATCGTATTTCCTCTTTATTTATTAATTGTTGTTTTTTTTTCCTTAATTTTTTTTTTTAATCTATCTTATTCATATCTATTAGCACACAATACCGAAAATTTGAACGAAATTAGTATTTATACTAATTATCTATACTAATTTCGTTCAAACAATAATAATAATATATCATGTTCCATTATAATTATCTAAAGGGCCTTTGCGAGTTGGCTTCGGCTCCTCGTACGCCTCCCAAAGGTCCAGGACCTCAGGGTCCTGAGATAAATAAAATATATAAAAATAACCTTATTAACACATTCAATCAATTCAGTAAACAATTTGAAATAAAAAGTACAATACACAATAATAATATCATGTTTAATAAAACAGTATTATATTTTCGTCAGATGCGAGGTTATTATAGTCAAATTAAAATATAAATGATCTAATACAAATCAGGAATACAGAGATTTCTTTATAAATTTAAATTATTATCGGTCAGAAATCCACCTTTCGCGCCGGGCCCTGGTACAGGCCATAGTATATAGCCTGGAGCGAGGGGAATGGACTGCGGTCGCATTCTTCTGTGAAACAGTAAAACTAGCGTAGCAGACAACCAAACGCGTGATGGAACGAACATTCTTATGCCCCAGCTGCCGAGACCACTCCGACACGACTCCCTCTACCAGCCACTGTAGACGTGGGCTTCCGGATGACAAAAAATAGATATCTCGCCGTCCGGCCGTCCGGTAACCGTCCGGACCGAGCCCGAGTCGTCGACGGCGCATAGTGTTTCACGCGCGCCTCAAAGAGATGTCAGCAAAACCATCGGGACCGAAGCCTACTAGGACCATGGGTCGACTTCTGAAAAAGTTACTCGTGGTCCTGGAAAGCAAAGGCAACTGAAGGAACATCACTCCTCCCTAGAATAAAAAAATTCATTAGATGATTTCCCACTTTAAAAAAATAAATAGGTCAGAAATAAAACCACAATCTTTTTTCTATACGACGGAATTGATCCCGTAGTAAAAGTAACCTAACCTATATAACCTTGTTTGTAAATAAAACATATCTACTTGATAGCTACGACCTTCTTCAATCTTCTAAACCCGAGTCTACGTGAACTACACCTGAGTACTGTCGACTCATTTCCTTTGTTAAACTCCGACAAAGTAGATTTTGTTTGTAAATACACAAACAATGAAATTGGATTGCGTTGTGCTAAGTTTTCTTTTCAATTGTTTTACTTTGTGTTTTGTCAATTGTTCAGTTTTCACTCTATTCTCAATAACATGAAATTATGCTGTTTTACGAAAAGTCGGTAGGTATAGCTATATTTAAAAAAAAACCTTATTAATGTTTTCTTCGATAATAATAATAATAATATTTCATAACTTTCACACAACGCCATCTAGTCCCGAACTAAGCAGAGCTTGTGGTATGAGTAGGAACTAGACAACTGATAAACCTACTTATATATCTACTTCTAAATACTTAGGTAGGTACATATTATCCATTCCTAATAACAACGTATTATTAATACGATATTATAATATAAATCTGCAGTGTTGAAATTGAAATTATGAAATGTGCGTTTTTGAAGTTATTATAAAAGAATTACTTAAAAACTTCTGATCACCATTTAAAAACTGCACTTTATTTTAATAGAGCCATTCCGAGCACAACCTCACACAAAAAAGAAAACTTTATACAAAGCGAGCGGGAACGCTTCCAATAAACATCATTGTCACATTCAATGCCAGTGCACAAACACACACACACACACACATACGGAAACCTTTACATCGAACAAACGATAGTCGTCTTTGTGCATCGCCCACAATTCCGTGCGGTTAAGTGCAAAATATTTGTTCTGGCACCCAAGAACGGGGATCCAATGTGGTAAAATAAATTGTGAACCTTTTGTGTGTGCTGGGCTAAATCTATTGGCCCGGTGTGTACACGCTTTTCACACCTACTCCTTATTAGAAAGATACTAGTCTATCTAAGTGATAGTCCAGTGTTGTTGGGTCATTTTATTGGCCACTCAGTGTAGTTTGTTACTATGTTTGGTTCCTTTAGCTGTGATAGTTAGCTAGTAAAATAACATTGTTAAGTTGTGATTTTATTTATTGTTTGGGATTGGGAAAACTTTCAGAAAAAGTACGAACACTTTTTGTCACCTTATTAGCTTTAAGACTAGACTTGGCCAATGGCAAGTCTGGTTCATTTAAGTCAAGTTTGTTTACCAATGTTAAAAGTATAAACAACGTGATTGAGTATTGCAAAGTATTGCAATTTCGAGAATCTTCGTATCTTTCGGGTAAAATTCATATCATACGTTTTATACCATAATAATATTATAATATAATCGTGACAATTTGTATGTATAAGTGTGTGTGTACTAACTACTTTTTATCCCGGGTGTGTGTTCTTTTGAAATTATTTTCTTCTTTCACACGGGCAAAACCAGTGGCAGGAAATAGTAGTAAATAAATACAATAATGCTTCTAAAACCCGACCACTTCTTCCTTCCACACACCTTTAATTATCCTGGTTACTAAAACTATTTAATAAATATTCTGTAACTTATGAAATGTTCAATGGTTACTTTATTAAATACTAGCTTATGCCCGCGGCTTCGCCCGTATATAAAATATAGCCTATGTCACTCTGGAATAAAGCAGCTTTCTATTGGTGAAAAATATTTAGCAATCGGACCAGTACTTTCAGTGATTACCTCCAACAAACAAAAAAAATAATAAAAAAACAAACTTTACTTCTTTATAATATTAGTGTAGAAAATAAAAAAAAAAACAATACTTCAGTTTTTGAAGTGCTGTAAGAGCAGTATTGAGAGCTCTTCAATTCCCAATATTTTGTATAGATAGTAAATAGGATTCCTATGATAACTGCGGGTCATTAAAAATTTAGGGTTCATTTTCAAACATTTTTGCAATGCCCTGTTGCCTCTTCAGTTTGGCGATTTTTCGGGTTATATTGATATCCTTGATTTTCTTGCGGATATCTTTATTTTTGAAACGATTACGCAAGGAAACTCTGACCATAGCCTTCGTGGACTACGAAAAAGCCTTCGATTCGATCGTGATTAGAGCTATACTTCAGTCTCTCCCATGATGCCAGATTGATACATAAATGTAAAACATTTAAAACATTTATTTATTTATAGTTAATTAAAACGGTACATGCCCACTTGAAGCATTTGAACGAAAACACCATCATGTTTTTCCCTCTCCTAGAGAGGAGGCCTGAGTCCCAGCAGTGGGAACATTAAAAGGCTGATTATGCTATGCTATGCTATACCATCATGTTAGCCCACCTTCAGAATCAGACCTCGAATACACTATCCTACTTCAACGAGGTACCTATAAGGTAAAAAGATGTCTGCGATATTGTCTCAAAATGACCACAGTGCGACTGTGACCATTTTAAGATAGCCTGTAGAGGACTAGACATTAACGTCAATAGCGAGTACATCACCCACCTTTGATTTGCCAACCATATAGTATGACTACTATATGGTTGGCAAATCAAAGGTGAGTGGAGTCATGGCTGAGACTATGGAGGAACTCAGTACAATGCTTGATGAAGTTGATTGAGCTCCCAAAAGAGTAGATCTAATGAATATGGACTACAATAAGGTCATGCAAATACCAATGTAGCACCCACTTCTATCACTATTCTATATGTATTTTGACTGGCTTTTTGGTCTAATGGTTACTGGCTCTGATTGCTTTGCCGGAGGTCGTAGGTTCGATTCCCACTCAGGACAAATGTTTTTGTGATGAGCACGATCATTTGTTCTGTGTCTGGGTGTAATTTATCTATAATATTTATGTATTTAGAAATATATAAGTATGTTTATAAGTTGTCTAGTACTCATAATAACACAAGCTCTGCTTAGCTTGGGACTTGACGGCGTTATGTGAAAGATGTGGAATATAAAAAAATAATCAAGATGAAGGACTCAACACTCAAAATTGTAGACGATGTTCTACATAATTATACTTAGATAAAAAAAATCTTTTTGTTTGATTGTTCAATGAGAGTTAAGTAGGTAAACTTGAATATAAATACAAATTTATATTCCCCTTTTATGCAAATACTCTTCGTGATATACTAAACAACAAACTAGAAAGTTAGTTTAACAAATTTCTTAACACGTTTAGGCACCGACGACTTGTCCCATTGATACTCGAGATACACAAGAATTGTATTAAGTTAAGAAAGGCCTTAATCTTGTGTAGAAGATTTGATGGGTTTCAATTAAGACGAGATAGACTTGTTCTAGGTAATTTGATCGAGATGCTAGGCACTTTATTGAATGAGATTAGTTGCTACCCAAAAAGACAGTATGAAGGAAGATGATATCTAAATGAATTTTGTAACAAAAGTGTTTGCAAACGTTTAAAATACGCGCAAATACTACCTATATTGTTTAAAAGACTTTTTAGGAACAAAGTATGATAACTTTGAAAAAGTCAGCATTGGATATTGTAAAAAGTTAAAATTTCATGTAGGTACATTGAGCTCCTAGTAAATGTGTGAATGGAATACTGTGTTTGATCAGTTGACTGATTTTGAAGAATTATCTCATTGCAAACTTAGAGTTACAAAAATTAGGGCAAAAATGTTCAATACAAGTCATCATCATCATCTTCCTGCCCTTGTCCTATCTTATTTGGGGTCGGCACAACATGTTTTTTTCTTCCATTCTATCCTGTCAACGGTCATGCTATCACTAACTTCCTTTTCTTTCATATCACTGTTCACACAATCCATCCATCTTTTCTTTGGCCTCCCTCTCCCTCTCCACCCATCCACATGTATACTCATAACTCTTTTAGTAACATGCGTTTCATCTCTCCTCTTTACATGACCATACCAGGACAAACGATTCCCTTTCAACTTTTCAGTCACTGGCGCCACTTTCAAACTTCCTCTAATATACTCATTTCTCACTTTATCCATTTTCGTCACACCACACATCCATCTCAACATTCTCATCTCCGCTACATGCAATTTTTTTCATCCGTCTTTTTCACAGCCCAACATTCTGATCCATACAGTATGACAGGTCTTATCACGGACTTGTAGATTTACCCTTCAACTTGGGGGGCAATACTAAATCATAACGAATTAAATTAAAATGCAACAAACATTAGGTCAGCTGTCACGCTATCACTGACTCCTTTTTCTTCCATTTCACTCTTTGCACAATCCATCTGTCTTTTCTTTAGCCTCCTTTTCCTCTCCATCTATTTACGTCCATGAAAACAGAAAAAAGAAAACTTATATTTCTTCATAATTAACTAAGGGCGCGCAGAGTTTTACTCCCTATATTTGCTATTTCTAGAGACCAAGCAACTCTTATTTTTCAATTTACGCAGTCGCCCATCGCAGTAAAACAAACCTTTAGATAGTAAACTTTCCCCACAAACTGATAAAGAATCTAATTTATACCTTTGCTGGGAACATTTCTAAGAGAACTCTAAGAGAAAAGATCGGACTCACTGTTGATTTTGCGAATGAATTATACTGATTACGTTGCAATATATAAAGTTGTTATCTCAGTTATTAATGTTGACCAAATATTTTGGGCACCAGGTGTATTTATATTATTGTTTTAATAAATAATTTTCAGGATCAGCTAGGATATAATATCGTTTGTTTTATTATAAGGGAAAATGGTTAAGGCATTAAGTCCGCCTTTGTACAGTGCTATTTACTAGTACATAAAGTTTTTATAAAAATAAATAAATAAATGTTTTGTAAGAATCCTACCATAATTTTGTGTCCGCAAAATACCAGTAACATCTACATTGCGTCACACGAATATTATAAACGCGAGAGTTTGTATGTACTTGTACACATTCATGCATGTGTTTATTTATTACTTGGCCACGTTCAAACGGCTTACCCGATTTTAATAGAATTTAGCACACGGGTAGATCATTTTTTATTGAATATATTATTTATTATGTATTTTTGTATACTAATTTGAATGTACTTATTCAGGACCCTATTTGACAATTTGGCTATCCGACAAGCTTATTTCATGTATTTTTCTGCTAAATAGTCGTAAAAATATGATAATTATGTAATTTATCATGTTACAAATTTTCATCATATAAACATATAAAATATTTGATATTTTTTTCAATTATCTAATTTAATTAATCAAATATATCATATT
This sequence comes from Mythimna impura, assembly GCA_905147345.3. Lineage (NCBI taxonomy): Eukaryota > Metazoa > Arthropoda > Insecta > Lepidoptera > Noctuidae > Mythimna > Mythimna impura. Next base: position 7,783,780 of record LR990347.1, on the reverse strand, counting down.
ATCAAAAAATGGCCCTCGTATATACTACATTTTAATTTATTTTCTGTCTAAGAAGCTTCTAAAAAACAAAAGAACTCCGATCACAACATAACTTCAGCCCAGCTATAACTCCTAATTAGCAAGGACGTCAGGTAATTTCGCGTGAGCAATTAAAACTGAAAAAAGTGGCCACTAATTATTCGCCATCCCACAATGCATTAAGAAGAAGAGGGATGAATAATTTTCGGGGCAATTATAAATCTGCCCAGTCGCGCAAAACTAATTTATATTGTCAAGGAAGAAAATGTATGGATATTTTAAGAAAGTAGGGAATCATTGTTTTGTTCGAAAATCTGAGAAAGTATAAAAAAGCCCGCAATTGGAGTCAATTAAGAGCAGAACAAATGAAAGTATATACATCTTGCTTAGCTCCTACCACTAAATTAATAGGATTATTAACTGTTAGCAATCCTATTCAACTAATATTTATACGTGTGTTTATATATTTGAATGCTGGTTAATCTTAACCTCGTAAAGGCCGAACGAGTTTGAATAAAACTTGGCATCGCGGTCATACTTTTTAGGATTCCGTAACTCAAAAAGGAAAACACGGAATCCTTATAAGATCACTTTGCTGTGCGTCTGTCTGTCTTTCAAGGACCTTTATCTTGGAAACGCGTGGAGGTATTGAGTTGATATGAAAACTTATATATTCAAGTCTGCGGCCCCTTGAAGCTGTGAAAAAACCAAACTTCAAAGATAACGAAAAAAAAAGATATGACCGTTTATGTCGCAAAAAATGATTTTTTCGACACTCTCAAAGCACCCAAAATTCATAGTGTACTTCCCGTTGACCCAGAATCCTGAAATTGGGCATAAAGCAAGGTCTTATAGCACAGATATAAGAATAAATCTGAAAACAGTAAATTTGTTGTAACATCACAAAAAAAAATTGCGATTCGGAAAAATCTTCAATACTCCATTCGCAAATTAAACTATTTACGTAGGTAAGTTTGTACGGAGCCTTCAGTACGCGAGTCCGACTCGCACTTACCCAGTTTTTTAATATATAATCTAGTGCCTGACTGTGATCCTACCTGATGGATTTAGGGTTCTAGCTCAGTGCGCGAGTTCAAATCGCACTTGCCCAGTTTTTTATATATATAATCGATGTATATTAGAAACATTGTTCAGGCAAAGGCAAAGCCTTTACATAGTTCTTAGTAACCAGTCCAATTAAGCCTCCCAAAGCCTCTCCCTATGTCTTTGTTTTCAATGTATTGCAATAGTTTCCCATCAACCGGGGGTTGTTCTTGTGTGCACTTGCTTAGCGTGTACAAGGATAATCATCGGTTGGTACCACGTCCCATGAAAAGTGTTTAAGGGATCTCTGCGAGTTGACATCGGCCCTTCGTACACCTTCCAAAGGCCCAGGACCCCAGGGTCCTGATATATATATACTATGATATAATACTTATTTACTCATACTTTTTACTCCTATGCTTTGAATATAATAATATTTTCATTTTTAAGCGTCGCCATATTATTACTTCACCACCCTTGGTTGATTGGTTGAGAATGCCAGAAGTATTCAGTCACCTTTGTTTTTTATAATCACGGTAGATCAATAAACAACTGGTTGAAATACGTTTTATATTACAGCAAAACTGACGACAAAGTAATCGAGGCGTTATTAACTTCCAAACTTTCAGTATTTCACATTTAAATATATTAGTAGATCTACGATAATAAACCGTAAACCTCAATATTACATACTTATCTACAATATTACACCAACTATTCGAAGAACTACTCCTTATCCTAAAATATTTCATATTCCCCAAGATATTACAAGATCTCAAAGGATTCGCATCAGTATTCGCTCATAGCCGGTATTATGACGAGTCTATACAGACGGAGTCTATACGCAGGAGTAAGCCTGGATATTAAATTCTACGCCAAGTTACGATACAGATCCTACAGATTTATTCGTGTGAGGAATCTGTATCCGTCGTTCTGGCTCCAATTTCTATTAGATGCAGTTTAAACTGGTGACACATTGAATTTGGAGTAAGTTACATCGAGTTTAAGTGATATATTGAACCATCTATACCACTAGCTTTCATTAATGTATATATTGTTTTTTTAAATGGCTTAAATCACTTGATGGTAAAGAATGATGCTGTCGTTGATGGCGAAACGCACTAGTTTATTAAGAGCCTATTCACTCTAGCCTTGAAGACACTTAAATTATGATCGGACGGAAAGAACGCTGCAGGCAAATTGTGCCAGTCCTTCGATTTACGTGGTATAAACGACGAAACACTTAGTCTGGACCGTAAAGGTGTCAACAATAATATTATAAGGGTAAAATTATTTATTCTATTTTTAATAACTTATTATTATGCACCTCAACGAACTATTTTCAAAGCAATGTCAACAATATGTAACAACATTTACACAGTACAGAGTGTAAAAAAGTCACGAACACGTATTCAAAACATTCGTAGTATTTCTAATTATTTTGTAAGAGTTTAAAACAGACATTTGATAACAATTAAAATTACACTAATATTTTAAAGGCAAAAGACAAAACCTGGTAGTTTGCTGGAATCCGATGGATGCGAGACGCACAGGACCGTTCATTGTGGCGATACTTGGGGGAGGCCTATGACCAACAGTGGACGTCTATCGGCTGAAATGATGATGATGATGATGACAAGTTTGTGAGTGTTTATACTTTTTTGTAGTTTGTTACTTCTTCACGCTCGAATGGACTAGCGAATTTCTATGAAACTTAGTATACGAGTAAACGATGTCCTAGAATAGCATGGGGCCATGGGTTAAGTGAAAATGTACCCCGAGGCCCTGGAACGCAAGGCAAAGAAGGAACAAACGAGTGGGTTTTAGTCCGTAAAAGTCTGACACGCTCTCCCGCTCCACCCAAGGACGTGAGATCTCATTAGATGATTTCCCACCTAAAAAAAAAAGTCCCTTAAGTGGAACTGGGCTGGACAGCGTCCTGAGCCATGTCAATGATTCATGTTTTAGAGCGCAATATAGGGGTGTGAACGCGATTCTTTAAATGAACACTAAGTATACTGTGCTCCATAGTAAGTACGTTGGCAAACCCCTAGTATGGACTTTTGGATGTTAGTCAAATATCAAGTCTATGCACCTTAAGTCAAAATGGAGAGAACATACATGTCCATTAACTTATACTTGCGTGACAAAGGCAAAAAGCATTTAAATACTTAATTATCTTCTTCATATAAAAAGAGAAACTGACTGACCAACGTAACAACGCAGAGCCAAAACTACTGGGATTACGAGCGTGAAATTTTGCACAAGGTTTCGTTTTATGACGTAGACGAGCGCTAAGAGAGGATATTCCAAATTGCACATCTTAAAAGGATAACACGGGGTCCAAAGTTTGTATAGAGGAATCTACTTTCACCCGGGCAAAGTTGCTGGCCGAAGCTAATCAACGTACAAAAATGTATAAGGCTGCGTTCCCACTATGTCGTAACGGTTAATTTATCGTCGTCTCTAGCTGTTCCCATAACACCAACTGTTATGGCCACGACAGATAGTCGCACCAACGACACATGATTTACCTACCGTCACAGTTTAGCCTTGACAACTTTTTATCGTTTTACGATTGTCGTGCTAGCCGTTCCTACTATCATGACAGTCTGTTGTCATCGCAAAAAAAAGTCGTAGACGACAGTAAACCGTGTCGCACTATATGTGAACACCTCCATTGTAATATATAAGCCACGACATTTAAAACTACACGATTATAATGTCGTCACAACAAAGTGGGTCCGCGGCCTAAGTTGTTATTCAAATAAAATTTGTTTCTTTGATCTGTTTCGATACTTATTTGAGTTCAAAAAGTTGAATCCCATTGGTACAAAAAAAGGCCGACTCTCACGACACACAACAACTGCAAGTGACACAATGTGTTGCAAAAGTAACAGACTGCAAGCGTTCGTCCACCGAAGTAACTTATTTTCCCGTTTTAACTTGTGGAGAAACCTTTTAAAGTTTCTTAACTTCCACATAGATCGGAGAGTACAAAAAAACTTGGATAACACAATAGATACTTTGAAGTTTTTAATTTACTGAAATAATAACCCTGTCGTGCTGAGGTTGATGTTATGAAATACTCTAGCGTTAGGATTAAATACGTCTATTTATTTTGTAGGATTAAGCTAAAATATAGGATGCTATCCCAATCAAGTTAGAAAAATTCATTGTTTCAAAGAGATTGTTTTTTTAGGGTTCCGTACCTCAAAAGGAAAAGACAAAACACTTATATGATCACTTTCTTATCCGTCTGTCTGTCTGTCAGTCTTTATCTTCGAAATCGCGTGGAGGTATCGAGTTGAAATTAAAATCATATACTCGGGTCTGCGGTCTCTTGAAACTGTATATTTACGGGTGGGAACAAGTATGTGCAGTGCACGGAGAGCTCGCATGCGACTTTTGCGCCGTTCGTGAACGGCACGACGCTTTTTCGAGAGCGGGTCGCAAGCGGCGCATTTGCGACGCATGCGCCAGATGTGGAAACACCCTTAGCTAATACTAGATCAAACGGTTGCATACTGTTACTACTTATCAGCCACTTACATAAAACATAAAAGTTGGATAAACAAATTTTCAACTCAGAACTTAACAAAACGGCTCACTGCTGAACAAACAAGACAATCCAGCGATAAACGCGACTGCAAAAACAACATAAGCTTCTGCTGAACTTGTCACATAAAAAATATATACCGAAGAGTCCCGACTAAATTGGTAACATCAACTTGTACGCACTATTTTGTTTTACTACGACACTCAACTGGAGTGAAGTGCGAATGGCCTTCCTTCTACTGAAAATTTCATAGAGTTTATGCGTTAACGTTTTCGTTTCGCTGCAAAAAATACAATAACTTTATATATATATATTCCGCAACTTTCACACCACGCCATCTAGTCCCAAACTAAGCAGAGCTTGTGTTATGAGTACTAGACAACTGATAAACATACATTTCTAAATACATACATATTATAGATAAATTACACTCCGACACAGAACAAATTAATGATCGTGCTCATCACACAAACATTTGTCCTGAGTGGGAATTGAACCCACGACCTCCGGCATAGTAGTCAGGGCTACTGACAACTAGACCAACAGGCCTGTCGAATACTATGTACTATACGTTTTAGTTCTGTTTTATTAAATTACTAGAAGCAGCTTTAATTTTGTACTCTGCGCTAAAGTAGAAAATTATCCCAAGGGAACATGTACTCGTAGAATAAAACTTATCCTATGCGATATTCCAGAACATGGCCTACCCTTACTTACTTAGGTAAAAAACATACACACACACGCCAATAAACTTCATCATCATCATTTCAGCTGAAAGTCGTCACAGTTGGACATATGCATCCCTCAAGCGTCTCAACAACGACCGTTCTTGTGCGTCTCGCATCCACCGCATTCCCGCGACTCTCACCAGGCCTTCCAAAACTGCGTTTTCCAGTGCGCGGGTCGCCACTATAGAACCTTTCGGCTCATCGATCTTTCGCTCTACGAGCAATGTGCCCTGCCCACTGCCTCTAAAGCTTTGCGATTCTTCGGGCAATGTCGGCGACCTTGTTTTTATAATAAATAATAAACTTTTACCTTTAAAATATTAGTGTGGTATTTTTTAACTTGTTGTAATTAGTAATTTTTACCTTTCCTCATCATCATCATCATTTCAGCCGATAGATGTCCACTGCTGGATATAGGCCTCACCCAAATGTCGCCACAATGAACGGTCCTGTGCGTCTCGCATCCATCGGATTCCCGCAACCTTCACTAGGTTATCGGTCCACCTTGTAAGGGACCGAATTTTGACCGGGGGGATTATTACCTTTGCTGGTTTTTTTTTTTTATAATATTAATTACATAATTTTGTATAACCGAATGTACTATGCATGTGGTGTAAGCCTATAATTAATTGCTACACTAATGAATGTAAGTTTCGTTTTAATATAATAAAAATGTATTGTATAAGCAGCTGTTGACTGACCAGATAAATAAAAAAATGGTACCGGTGTATCTTATACAGTTGTTCAGTGGAAAGAAAACTGTTGGAACCACAATATTTTATACCGGCCTTTAATTTATTTACACAAGTAAGTGGGTTTTCTTCCATTACTTTGAAGTTCTCAGAAGAATCTTCAAAAGTAAATCTCAACATTTTCAGTAGAACATCAAATCTCGTATTCAATCTAAAACTACATTTCCTGTGACAAGTAAATAAAGGTCTGTTTTCCCATTCATTTTCCCTCATGTATGAAGCTCAAAGCAAATCCTGGAACCCGGGCCACAAAATGTCAACAGTATTTCAGTATATATTCGAATATTTCTGATATATGAGATGACTTTTACTCAATGTTTATTTTTCCTTTCCCAGAATTTCCCATTCAATAATCCTCAAATCCCACCTTTTTTATTTATTGTTTGTAATTTAAATACTTTTCTATCTATTGTTTCTATTTTTATACAATTCTGATTCATTTTTCTTTGTGTCTTCCATTGTTTTCCTTTCGTGTTGATTTGACTCAAATTTTGTCCGACCAATAATTTTGCCACCAGGATAACTCTGTCATTGGACTCTTATAACTCTCATTGATTCATTTTTTCTACGAATTTTTACATTTAATCTGGTTTTCAGTTTCATATCACACTGAAAATAAAGGTACAAAAAATTCTGGAAGTAAATTCTGTCCAACCGGACCGCATTACGACTTTACAAATACGACGCAACCGAATTTCTTTTACGATGCCTATATACATGCAAAAACAGTCGTTCGATCACCACTGACAAACAAGATTAGAGGTTGATTTATACCGACGACTTATTCTGATAACAGCTTTCCTTCTTTTGACGTAAACAACGGGCTGATTGTTAGTTTGTGACTTACGAAACTAACAGAGGGGGCAATACAGACTTCAACACTACTATATGCATCTATTCTTTATCTAACTATCTTCCTAGTTTAGCTGGGGTTGGGTCTCTTTGTACGTTTGGGCCAGAGAGCTCTGTTCTGGTTGTCTGTACACTCACAACACTACTATAAATATAATGGTCAAAATATTTTAACCACTACGAACTACAAACAATTGGCTGCGCAGTACTTAATTCTTTTTAAGAAGCATAAATGGTGAATGTGTATTGCGTATTTTTTTCTAGTATGTGCATTACTCAAAACCGTACTGTAAATTTAACCACAGTATGTTAAGGAACACAAAGTTATTACTTTGTTGGTTGGACGTTCTACGGTCGCTACAATACTATTCTAACTTATGACACGTTATACAAGTTAGAAAGGGCGCAGATATTTTTGTCTCTTGCTTTTTACCAACCGTGTGTAGACGTATTGGCCACCACTGAGGACGGAAAGATGACTTATTTTTAAATGATTTAAAAAAGGAGAAGAATTTTAATAGACTGTATGTTAGTTTATATCTGATTCATTGATCTTCTGATTTATTTAAATTTTGTGAGACTATTTTTGTCATTTACAGTAACCTAACTTCAAAATATGTAAGTATGACTTCCATGTCCTGCTGAAAATCTTATTTTCAAAATACCAATTTTTCTACGAAATATCGATAATTATCACTGACATTTAAATGTATATTTGCTTAGTGCCCTCGGTGACCAGAACAATGAGGCTACGACAAATATAATTGTGCCCAGTCTGTTTGTTTGTAATTCTATAGGTTTAGGAACTAGGGAGGTCAGAGAGGTGATTCGTCAGTTTTGTTTTGATAGATGCTTTGGTTACTTTGTGTAGAACGACTTTGCGTAGGACGGAATAGGTCTTAAGAAATGTCAAATTAGTTTTAGGTGTGTGTTAGTGTGTCAACACACACGGTGACCTGATTTGAGGAAAAAATATCAGGAGAAATTGGTTATGAAGTTTTGACAGATAATTATCGATTTTAACCGCGTCGTTGGCCACCGAGACCCCGACCCCGACCTAGGTACTGTAGGTGTGGGCTTGCGAACGACGAGCAACGGATAGCTCACCATCCGGCCGCCGGCAATCGTCCGGACCGAACTCGAGTCGTTGTGGAACCACGCGCGCCTCAAAGAGATGTCAGCAAAACCGTATGGGCCCAGCAGGACCGATGCTTACTAGGGCATGGGAAGACTTCTGAAGAGGTAATTTGTGATCCTAGAACGCAAAGGGTAACTACAGGTGTGATTTTAGTCAGTAAAAGTCTGGTTTACCCTCCCGCTCAGCTCAAGAGTGGGGGGAAGACATTATATTATGATTTCCTACCTAAAAAAAACCGAGTTTTTCTGAACGCACTTGTGCACTATAATATCTCCTGTGTATTAGAGTAATCTCTGTTATGATTTGCCACTGTAATCGTTTGTTCGAGAGGATTATTTCCCATTTCATCAAACATTGTCGTAGTTACTTACATATCAACCTAAACATATTGAACTTTTTGCGTTGAAATCTAATTAATTTGCCTCGGTCGCCGTGTTGACTTACACCATTTTTAACCGACTTCAAAAAGGAGGAGGTTATATGTTCGGCTGAATGTATGTTTTTTATTTTTATTTTTTATGTATGTTCACCGATTTCTCGGTCAATTATAGACCGATTTTGAAATATTTTTTTTTTTGATTGAAAGGTTATGCTTCCAAGTTGGTCCCATAGAAATATTGTTATGATCTGATCATAAACTTCGTAGATATGGAACGGAACTCCTCATGGGATCACAGCAGAATTGTCATAACAAGTAAAATTGATTTGTTTATACGTGTAGTCGATGACTGACTGAAAGAAGAGGGGTAATATATCGAACTGATCTGATGTTGAAGCCTGAAGTTAGGCACCGGAACTCTGTAATAAATTAATTTAATCTAACCGTGTTTGGTATTATATGTATTAAGTATGGCTGAGGGGTACTTTTTAGTGGTGGTACCTACCATAACTAAAAAGTAAAAAATAAAAAACTTTTTACAAAAAAAAATACAGCCGACTTCAATGTAAAAAAAAAACACTGAAAAGTGCAAAATAACTTTAAATTTGGAAGTCCGTGTTAAATAACGAAACACCGACTTCCGAATTTGAAGTTATTTTGCACTTTTCAGTGTTTTTTTACATTGAAGTCGGTTGTATTTTTTTTTGTAAAAAGTTTTTTATTATTTATCCCTTGCATACGTCGAATTGCGATTGATTTTACTCAAGTTTCGTTCCGGCACTGTCCCGAAAAATACACTAATTTTGTTTTTAGAACTTGCGAGTTTTGTTAAGTTTTTTGTTAGTGTTAGTTTCTATGGTAATTGGTGAAATGAAAATAGTCCGTAGTGTGAATTTTATATTATACCACAAATACCACTTAGAATTTTACACTTTACACATCACTGGCTTCTACTAGCGGCTTCGCCCGCGTGTAAATAGAACATAATATGTTATCTATATATATAAAAGGAGAAACAGTGGTCTATATCCAACAGTACACATTTTGCGGCTGAAATGATGATGAAATTAGTAAAGATATTATAGCTTGATTTTACCAACAATTAAAGATAGATTATTTATTACAAGATAGACAAGCTGCAAATTTAATAAAACTCACAGAGTTAATAGGCGGATACTCTGACAATTAGTTTAGATTTTTTTCAAACACTATCTGCTTTATTAAATATCAACTTTAGCAAAAACGAGACAGTTTTGTCAGTTTTTAGGGTTCCGTACCTTTCCGTACCAAAAGTAAATCAAGCAATAAAAAATTCAACATACTAACACATCATACGTAGCCAGAATTACTTTGAAGAACCTCTTGCATTACGGCGTGAAACTTTCGAAAACTACGCAACGGAAAGACAATTATGCATTTAAGAGAAGCGGTGCCAAGTGCCAAGTATTTTCCACCCCTTATATTTTATTAATGATTTCTAAAGAGGAGTTCTTCTTACTAAGTACGGCCAGCCACACGGGTCTATTTAAAAGTTAAACAATGTTTACTGAGGCTGGTCCGTAGATGGGTGACCTTCCATTATATACCAGGCTAGCATTTGTCTATGCTGTATCAACGTGGCCGTGCACAATGGGCCTCTTTAGAAGCCTTAAAGTCACCCAAAGGGCAATGGAAGGGGCTATTCTCGGAGTATCCTTGCGTGATCGCATCAGAAATGAAGATATCCGTAGGAGAACCAAAGTTACCGATATAGTCCGAAGAGTCACCAAACTTAAGTGGCAGTGGGCAGAAAAAAGTATCTTTTTGGAGACTTCTACCACTCGGGGAAGGGTGGAGCGAGAGGGCGTGACTGACTTCTTCTGACTAAAACCCACCTGTGTCCTTCAATTGTCCTTTGCATTCTAGGGCCATGCGTTCCACGCGCGCCTTAAGGACATATCAGCAAACCTTAGGGGCCCAGCAGGGTGAGGCAGGCCCAGAAGGCAAAGAAGGAAAAGGTGTGGATTTTAGTCAGTAAAAGTCTGACACCTGTTGAAGCCTGCTCGGTTGATGTTATTAGATAATTTCCCACCTAAAATAAAAGATAAAGGGCTCTTTCAAACGTGCCTAAATGCAAGTGTGCCCAACTTTAGCAAGTTACTATAGTTAGGTTCATCCTACATAAAAATGAAATCAACTCGTACACAACGATCTAATTACACGATCAATTGAGCAGCTAAAAAAGAAAACACAAACAAAACTATTCGAAGCTTTCATTCAAAATGATTCCTTTAATAAACCTTACACGGACCAAGGAGGCTTTAATAAATTCTTACCGAAATCCCTACAAAGATGTTTTCCTTAAATACAATCAAGAATGTTGGGCAACGGACCGCCAACACAATGGCAGAATTATTAAGGCAGACTATTACAATTTCCTTAGATGCTGTTATTAATTTAATGTAGGATTATATTTTGGTGCCATTTCTTTCCTTATATTCATGGAGGGTTCAAGTGTCTTTGACGTTGGGCTCTGAATGTAATTTTCTGGCACCATCACTTTAATTGAAGATCCAAAAAACTGTGAGATGATTATTTGAATTTTTTAGGGTTCCATACCTCAAAAGAAAAAAACGGAACCCTTAAAGGATCACTTTGTTGTACGTCCGTCTGTCTGTCTATCTGTCTAAAACCTTTATCACGGGAAGTCGTGAAGGTATCAAGTTGAAATTAAAACCATATACTCAGGTCTGCGGTTTCTTGAAGCTGTGAAAAAATCAAACTTCAGAGTTAACGAAAAAAAAAGTTACGGCCAACTATCACCAATCGTAACGTAACTTTATTTTTGCAACATAAACATGTCGCAAAAATCGTGTATTTCGACACTCTCAAGGGAATCAAAATTCATAGGGTACTTTCCGTTGACCTAGAATCCTGAAATTTGGCATGAAGCAAGGTCTCATAGCACAAGTATAGGAAAAAATCTAAAAACTGTAAATTTGTAGTAACGTTACAAAAAAAAAAAACTTTTTTGTGATTGAATTCGGGAATTGAACTGTTTTCATAGGTACGAGTAAGTTTGCACGGAACCCTCAATGCACGAGCCCGACTCGCACTTGTTTTTTTTTCTTAAATACCTCTCAATTGATCCTAAATCGTGGGTGAGTTCACAAGCATCAAACTCGCATACAAAAGTCAATCAGATCTTAAAGAACTATCTGTAGGCCATACAGATATTTGTTTCGTACGATAATCGGACCAACGATAGGCACCGCAGCAGTCACCACTGCGCCAACCATGTTTTCTCTACCCTTCTCTTATAAATCGGGGGAAAAAACCTATGCCTAAAGCAAATCAAAGATACAATGATTGTAAAAAATGATAACCAGACTTCGGGATTAGGTAGAGTTATTTAAGTACTTATACCGATTTCATACAGCGAAAGAATAAAGTGGATATGCCTCAAGCCCCGAAATTAATTTTAAAGAGCAGTTTTTTTTTTATGAGTATCAGAAAAATTGCAGAAAAAAGTTCTTCCTGCATTAATGACGAGGAGGAGGAAGTGTATTGTTAACCTCACGACGGGTAGTGTGAAAGTGAAACCAGCCCTGGGATGAAGGCAAAGAAGGAACAGGAGTGGGTTTGTAGTCAGTAAAAGTCTAACACTATCTCACGCTCCGCCAAGAGCGCGTTTTGTCATTAGATGATTTTCCCACCTAAAAAAAAACCTCAGTCGACGTAGACAGATCTTTTTCAATGAAAAATACTAATAAAAATTGTATGTTAATTATCTTTGTTTTATTTGTCTTATCTATCTCTGAGGTTTTTATTATTATTTATTTGTAATATTGTTGACCACACAGGATTTTTATTAAAAATACCGGGAAGATCCATATTAATATCAACATTTCGATGCAAGTACATGAATAACTACTAATTCCGACCTCTGATAACTATAGCTTTTTTTTTTTTTTTCGGTGGGAAAATCATCTTATGACATCCCCCGCCCTTGGGCGGGGCGGGAGATAGTGTCAGACTTTTACTGACTAAAAACCCACTCCTGTTCCTTCATTGCCTTTCGTACCAGGGCCGAGTCTTCCTTTCAGAATCAGACCCTTGGCCCCAGTAGGCTTCGACCCTGCTAGGCCCCCTACAGTTGCTGACATCTCCTTGAGGCGCGCGTGGAACAGCACGCGCCGTCGACTACTTGGGCTCGGTCCGGACGGTTACCGGACGGTCGGAAGGCGAGCCACCCATTGCTCGCCGTCCGCAAGCCCGCGCCTACGATGGCCGGAAATCGGGATCGGAATCCCGGCGGCGATTGGGGCGTGAGGACCGTTGCCTCACGCGATCGGCCGCCTCCTTTGCTAGCATTACTGCTTCGCAGAAGGAGGCGACTGCCTGCCACTCCTCCTCGCTCCGGACCATGGCCTGTACCAAGGCCCGGCGCGAGAGATCGCTGCCACCGATAGCCCCCACGAGGACACGGCGTTGCTCTGCCCAAGCGGGACACACCTCCACCGTGTGCTCCACCGTGTCCTCCGGCTACTATAGCTTGAAAGGAAGTGATTACGCGTGTGACTAATATAGAAGAACTAGCTTCTGTCAGTGACTTCGCCTGCGTGAAAGTAGGTCTCACCCTACAAGGTTTGGTAGAGACCCAGCAGGGTCGAAGCCTACTGGGGCCACGGGTAGTGTGAAAGTGAAGCCCAGGGCTCCGGGATGAAGGCAAAGAAGGAACAGGAGTGGGTTTTTAGTCAGTAAAAGTCTGACACTATCTCTCGCTCCGCCCAAGGCTCCGGGATTTGTCATTAGATAATTTTTCCACATAAAAAAAACCTACAAGGTTTGGACCCCCGTTTCATCCCTTTAAGGGCGCTTTCTATTTATGCTTACTACAACCGGCCGGCTGCTGCACGTTTATCATGCCACAGCCGGTCGGTTGCAGTACGTTAGCAATCCGACAACAACCGCCTTAATTGAAAACGTATCTAGCTGCCGCGCGTTTGTATGCCAGTGATGCGCTTTTCAACACCGCACTATTCAACACCGAATTGAACACGTGGTGCTTGTGACGTTGCTGTCCTGTTATCGACTGTTCGCCGCAAGGTTGCCGCACCGCACGCTTTGTATGAAAAATACGATCGTCCGTACGCTGTACGACTAGCAAACCGCATCTGCACCGCAGCAGGTCATCAAAAAACGCATAAATTGAAAGTACCCTAAGGGGTGAATTTGGAAAAACCTTTCTTGGTAGCGACAAGAAACATGGAACAGAGATATTTGTAATTGCAAAACATGATTGAAAAGAGTGTCCATGGAGTTTCTTGCACATTCTTCTCCATAGAGGTCTACGCTTTGAAATGTGCAATTAGCATTATTTTTTCTGACTGACTGACTTCTTGACATTTCAAAAGTGCATATAAATGGTTTATTTGAAATAAATGCTTTTGAATCTTTGAAATCTTGTTTTTTGTATACCTACATCATAAAAGGAAACTCTGTGCAAAATTTCAGCGTTCTAGGTCCAAGAGTTTTGGGCTGGGTATTGACGAGTCAGTGAGTGAATCAGGTATTTTATGTACACAAAAGATTTGGTCCGACCTAAATCATAAAGATGTAAGTGGAAAAGAATAATGGAAATAAGAGAAAAATACGGACTCTAACGGAAAGGTCTAAACGTCAGACATCATCATTTCAACCAAAACACTCCCAGTGCTGGACATTTGGGAGTGCCACGTGACGTCACAACAACCGGGCATGCGCGCATCCATCAGATTCCCATCAGCCTCACCTTGTCCACGTTGCAAGAGGCATTCTAACGATGCATCTTCCGGTAAACAGTCACTACTCCAAAACCTTTAGGCCCCTTTGACCATCTGCTCTGCGAGCAATTTGCTATGATATAAATCAGCAAACGTAAGTACGATTGGTGATATTTCGGGTAGAACATTACTATTATTAGTCACTATCTCAGGACAGAGTTACCGCAGCCTTGGAACGCAAAAAACAATTGAAAGTGCACGAATGGGTTCTAATAAGTCTGACTAAAGCTAAGCATCCACTGCGATGGATTCGTTGCTTTGTATTGATTTGTGTGGTATAGCATCGGCATTTTGTAAATATCGACGGCTCGTACACTGCGTTCGCTCCGATTCCGACACGGTGGACGCTAAGCTTAACTCTCCTGCCCTCCTAGCCAAGTTACGACCATTTCGTTTCGATTCTCTTGCGTCGAACGCCTCGAGTAGGCCACGCCTCCGATTCCTTTGTTCTGACCACGTGGCTGAGCGTTGAGATGACGTCAACGCCAACGGTCGTAACTTGGCTAGGGGGGCTGTTCAACCCAAAGTAAAAGAAGTTATTCATTAGTTTCCAACAAAAAAAAAAAAATTCAAACGATATGACACAAGATAAAACCCAAAATAGACATAATATTATATATAGTAGAAGGGTCTTTTTGTTATGATCACCATAAACCCATTAAACTAATGGCAAATGGGTTGACTACTCCATTTGTGGACATAAACGGTAACAAAGGAATTACGATAAAAGGTTGATGCTCTTTGTTAAATACAAAAAAATTGTCCTGATATCACTAACCTGTTTATAAAGCTCTTTTATTGAGTCAAAAATTATCTTAATACCCTATTGGGCTCTTTTCCTATTGATAGTGATTCCGAAGATATTTTTATAGGAACCGAGTTAGTGTTCTCCCCCGCCCCCTATTAAAGACATATTCACATTACCGTATTGAAATAGTTTCAACATCAAAATATGTATGTATTTCGCATTACCGACTTAATAATAAATATAATAATATTCCACAACTTTTCCACAACGCCATATAATTCCAAACTAAGCAAAGCTTGTGGTATGAGTACTAGATAACTGATAAACATACATATATAGATTACGACTCGTTCCCTCTCCTTAAGAGGAGGTTTGAGTCCTAACAGTAGAAATATTATTATGAGGCTGATTATGCCATACTCTAAGCAATAGAATCATCCTCTTCTCCTTGTATTTAAGATATGTTAACTTCTTTACCCATACTTCCTCATTGCTCGTCTTTAGCTCTAATAAAGACTTTTTAATATAATTTTCATTTTTCACACAAACCATCCATCAACTAAATGAAAGTCTTTATTTGCTTTGATTACAGGGAAACATCCTATAGCCTAAAAGTCACAGTATTCTGCCTGCAAGTAAGCGTGCATATCATTTATATTTGTCATTCTTTTTTCAAAAAAAAAAAAATAATAATAACATAGGCCTACATGGGCATTTATAAATCGTCAGAAGCTAGTGCTAGCAATTAAATTACTAACATTATAAATACAGCTCTTTTGTAGCCTCTCTTTCAATTTGGTTTTTAAATAATATATAATTTTTGCGGTCTACTCTCACAGACACAAAAATTCATGGACAAAATATTTATAGATTTCAACGTATCACCAATATTGACTTGACGCCATCACCAAAATGATTTTTTTAATACAAACCTTCATACCAAGGCTACCCTTTATGTTTATCTTTGTCACGATATACGATACGCCAGCGCAACGACGTCAATGTTGTTTGACGAAAATTCCACACACAAAGCTTTCAGGTTTTCCCGACATGTCGGTTCTAAGTCTGACACTGCGACGGGAGAGGAAAAATGCGTTGTTTGTGTAGGTGACGTCCATGTCAGGTGGGACAGTCAAACGATTATTGTACAGTTCAAAGGTGGCTTGGTTTTGTGTACAGGAAATAATTGGAAAAAAGTAAACAGAAGACATATAGATGAAGGAATAGTTCGTACCAGCTGTAATTGTAGTCAACCTAACATAAACGCACTCCCCTCGCGCGTATAGGGTATTATTATTACGTTGCACGTTCTTACGTAAAATCACCAAAAAAAAAAGAAATAAAAAAAGGTTTTCTGGATTTTTCTAGGAAAAACGAAGAAAATTATAGAGACCAAAATTTTCGGCAGAATAAATTTCGTACACCCGTTACACACGGGTGTACGAAATTTATTCTGCCAAAACAACAATTAAGCGTTTTTCAAGGTCACTCAAGTTGTACAGACGTATGTACAATCGGCACAATTTTATACAGAAGAAAGTTTATTTTTATTGTAATGAATAAAGTCAAAAACTACTGGACTAATATTTAAAAAAATATTTCAACAACATTAGAATGCTAATTTATTACTGAGTGACAAAGGTATGTATATTTTGCTCTCACGAGGGCATAACCACCGGCAGGAGCTAGTAATCATTAAATTTGATTTCACTGCATAATCTTCACCTGATTTGAAAATGGTAGAAAAAAAAACAAATATATTGTAAGCAATTCGACACCCGCATCGAACAAGGCAGTATCTCGGATTACAGTCCAAACAAAATTCAAACATGGCACTATCACTTTTTGGTTTATTTAAAAAAAATGACTGAATTAATATTACAACCTTGTTCGTTGCGGGTGTCGAATATTTGTTTTTTTGACACAGGTGAACTCTCTGATTTAAGCTTACTCACATTATTAGCAACAAAAAGTTACAAGTAACATTTTAAGCTACATTTACTACCTCAACTAGTGTATCGACCTGTTTATATATATGTTTATATAGCATAGCATAGCATAGCATAGTCGGCCTTATAATGTTCCCACTACTGGGACTCAGGCCTCCTCTCTAGGAGAGGATCTCTGTTTATATATTACCTGGATATTATATACAATTTCTGTCTTAAAACAATCCCTTGCTATGTGCTTAATGAAACTGTTGTACAAAGTGTCAGTTACCAAGTTAGCTTATACAAACGTCGCGTCACTGTCGTGTCCAAACTGGCTTCGTCTAAATATACACGTATCAGAACTGTAAACTAATGAAGACTAATCAATGCCCTGTAGTGTATTTGTGGTTGACAAGCTGTCTGCAGCATTCGAGCCAATAGACGTCATATCATTTTCAAAGCTTATTTGCTAATTATTGAAAAGGTGTGCCTATTCTAAATTAACTTTTTGACCTCTGAATTAATTCAAATTCTTTGCCGTAGGCTGTAGAAGTTTTTAATGAAATTCTTAACAAACTTCTATGGTCAAAAAATTAGGAATAATTGACTGTTAAGCGGTACGAAGTTCGCCGGGTCAGTTAGTTATAAATAAATATATATGTATATAAAAGAGTATTACTAGTCATGTAACACGTTATTTTGTTTAAATTTTTTGATCTAAACATTTACAAGGATTTAGTACCAGACAATTTTTCAACGTAAAAATCAGTTAGTCACCAATTTTCCTTTATTTTCTAGTTCTTTTGAAAGCTGAAAATATTACTAATTTAATTAACTATGGTATTAAAATTATTTCATAAAAGTTTTGGCAGATTCATTTCAAACCAAAAACTGGAATCAACAAATTCCATGATTGGAACATATTCGGGCATAAAAACTTTAATAAAATTTGTTTTCACGATCTTTTTGTTAACGAAGTGGGCAACATTCCAAGCTAAAGCTGTTACGTACAAAACCGCACACGCATAGCCATGTAGGTCAAATTTTGTTTTTGAAAATATAAAATCCTTTGACAAAAATGAGTTCTTATAACTTTTGTATGATATAACCGTAGCAGTGCATATTGAAGGTCGTTTTTCATGAAGAGGAGGCACGAACATTCATTGTCACGCCAGTTCAAGGTGATAAGTCTGAAACAACCATTTCAGACTATTTTTAAGGTGGGAATCATCTAAGGTGGAGCGAGAAAGGCGTGTCAGACTTTTACTGACTAAAATCACACCTATGTGTCTTCAGTTGCCCTGGCGTTCTAGGACAACGGGTTTCCATCACACTAATATAAATATTGTAAAACAACACAAACTTACACAACGAAGGAACAGGAGTGGGTTTTTAGTCAATGGAAGTCTGACACGTCATTCCCACCTTGTGGAGCGGGGGATGTCATTGGATGATTTTCCAACCTACAAAAAAAAAAACATCAAAAGATTTTTGATTTTTTTTTCGGGAAGTATGTTTCCTTGCGTTATTTTGTTACTTCCGGATGAAGTCCCTGGCAGAAACTAATGATTAAATAAGTCCAGGTTTCTTCTGAATGTTCATTATCATCAATCTCAGTGATATCCAGTATCAAAAGTACATAATGAAGTGGAAAAGCTAAATATATAGGTCCCAAGTAGCATTTTGTTCTCTTTTATAGTTCACATTCAGTTCACTGGTGATCTCTAAGCATTAACAATGGCCACATGTGGTTCATTGGCTGTATTGAAGTGAACAAATCCACTTATACCTGTATAAGGCATGTTTAGGAGTGTACAAATGTCCTATTTAGTAACTATTGGTGTTATAATAGGATAACATTACTCTTCTAGTCAGCTTTCATTTTAATAGCTGAACAAGAGCATTTTAAGAGGAGAACTATACGGCATTGGCTATTTAAAGGTTCACATGTATGGTGTTATAATGCTGGCATTTTAGTACAACACATGTGAACATTAATATACCCAAAAGCTGTTGTGTAGCACCTGTTGTGGACCGTTATTCAGCTTGTTGCTGTAAGTGGGTCTAGTCTGTGATATATTAATCAGCCTTTATATTATTCTGTAAAAGAGCGTTTAATGAGTTCACATGTACGTTTAAGGTTCATTACACGCCCCACTATTGATATCTAGTAACATTGACAGCTGTTTATTTGTTCACGAGTACCTCATTATTATCCTATAAGCTAAATAATTATGTGAACGTGGTTTTCTTTAACACTTGGACGACGATAAACATGCGCTTGTATGTAATAACCCAAAATAATAAAAATGCATATTTTTAATGACGGTTCCGTACGTATGATCAAAAGCATGCTCAGATCAGGTAAAAAGCCGCTGTCACAAGTCGCCAAAAGAATGGAGGAAAATAGAAATGAATTCCTTTGCCAAAAACATTCTGACAATAAGTATCCGTTTGTTACAAACAACAACACAAACAAAATAAATATAATAAATTTTGAAGATTTCAAAATTTTTACCATAAAAAGAGACAGTTATATACTGACAAAAAGAATCGAGGTTGTTAAAATTAACTACATAGCAAATAACCACAATAAGATTTCATTAAAAGGTTTATTAGAATAAATAGCACAGAAGATGTTTTTACATATCCAATAAAATCGTCTCATTTTGCAATATACAAATCAAGAAGTCAGCATAATTGTGACCATACTTTGATTGTTTTAGAATCTAAGTATATTAAGTGTAAATTAGTGTGCGTTGAATACAAAGAATTTCAATACTTTATACCTTTGTTATTCGTACATACATTAAAATAATAATACAACTTTACGAATCTTGATCATTTTTATTTTTAAATCACATAATCGCTAATGATTCGTTTGGAGAGTCGTGATTAGTAGAAGCTTTGCTTGTGGATTGATTCGGTTCTTTTTTTTAAATTGTGCTTTTAGGTTTAGTTTTTTGAATTCGTTTAGTTGAAAATCTTAAATCTTTCATTGCCCTTCTTTTCACAGCATTTTTTAAAGATATTTTAAAAAAGTTTTCGGTCTGTCCCATGGTAAATGTAGGATCCCATGAACGTACACGTATCATGTCACAAAAGAATTTAATAAAGTTTTTAAAATCTTTTAACGGGATCTTTGAACAATTTCCACGACTTGCTCCAGACCAAGAACATTTACACATAAAATCGCGTGTAATCAATGAGTCGAGCAATTTGTAGGCAAATGTTAAGCCATTGCCTTCACAGGGTTGAAACAAAAATGATAACTGTTTTTGTAACTTTGCTCTCTCAGCTTTATCGATTAAAGTATTTTCTAGACTGTCAAGTTGTTGTTTATCGTCAATCTGTTCAAGACGGAACGCCTTATTTTCTTCTGGGTTAGCGTCTTTTAATACAGTAACGGCCATTGGTTGTTCAATTTTTTCTGTAATTGTTGCTATGCCTTCGCTGATTTCCACAGACAACATCGCTACCTTCTGGGTGAGTTTTTGCATATGTTCAATAGTATCGTGGAGTATTTTGTCCTGGTTATTAATTTTTTGTAACAATAGGTTTTGATTACCAATAAGTTGATCGCAGTCGAGCGTAGGTAACAAATTCAAAGTTTCTTCCGTTATCATTTGATTATTAGCTTCAGAACAAGGTCTATCATCTATATTATTGTCATTATGCGTCTGAAAAACAAAAAAAAATACAAATATGAAACTGAATAGCAAAAAATTTATAATGTCGCCTGTCTAACAACTCCTAGGCAATTAACAAATTTTAGCGAAATGAAATGAAACACACGCGCCACCAAAGCCGTATTTTTCGTTTAAAAATCTCAAGAAAAATCAAATCTCAAGTTTTCTTCTTCTTTGGAATGGATTGTAAGTTTGACGATCAACCCGACAAACCCTGGTGTCAGCCTTTAAAGATTTTATCTACTTTAAAGGCATGGCTTCGGAACCTGACCTATGATGAAACAGATTTGGAGGTAAAAGTTGGTGGAGGCACGGCGGCGGTCGAAATCTATACACTAACTTGTTGTATTCAAAGAAAATTTACATTTTCAATGCGGATCTCTAAAATTTTGTATGCTAAAAAATATCTAAAAGGGTAAAATTGTGAACTATTGAAGAACTGCATACCAGCCCAGGGCTGAATATGAGCCTAACACAGATATGTTGACATTATAATGGTACACATGTGAACCTTTATAGAGCTCACGACACTATAATGGTACACATGTGAAACTTAATAGAGTTCACAGCAATAATTTGGAACTACAATGGTTCACTGTAGTTGAAGAAAATGGCCACCATATTGTTCACTCATAACCTATAATATTTGTAAATAAATTATGGTTTTATCACATACTACGGAGTTTTCGTGATTAATTTTGTAGTAAGTGTTCAAATAAAAAGCCATAGACTGATTTAGATGCCATAAAAACACCAATATGAAAAATAGCATTGTTCGTCCCCGGTTATTTAGATATATTTTTTTGATAAAAAGGCATTATTTCTGAGGCGCATGAAAATTTTAACTCTAAATATGTATATACTTTACAATAAATTTACAATACCCATAATATTAACACTAGGTATAGAATATAAT
The DNA here is from genome assembly GCA_905147345.3 of Mythimna impura. Classification (NCBI taxonomy): domain Eukaryota; kingdom Metazoa; phylum Arthropoda; class Insecta; order Lepidoptera; family Noctuidae; genus Mythimna; species Mythimna impura. The sequence goes on along the minus strand of LR990347.1, from coordinate 7,762,222 downwards.
AAACACAAGTACTTACCAGTTATAAAAATCACATTTAAAATTCACATGGACACTCGCACGACAGATGTTGCGCGTAGTATTATATTAAAAATAAATATTTATTACAAAATGTGGTACTCAAGTGATTATTTGGAGAAAAAGTAGCCTACTAGTAGTTTTTATTCACACTTGTGAGCGTTAATTACTATAGAGACTGTATAATTGTTCACTCGTTACTTTTTATAACTCTCTTGTCTGTATGAAGAAACATACGGAATCTTATATAGTGCCGTAGATCAGCTTTAAGACCACTGTTCTCTCCTAAACTGCCATTAACGTGCTACTATTCTGCTACTGTGTACCTTTTGTGAACTTAAGGCTGAATAATTTGTGCCCAAACCGGTGGTACAAGGGCTGTATAGGGTGCTATACAGCCCTTATACTGCTTACATAGACAGCTTAAAGAATAAATGTGTACCATTACTCAACCGCTATAGAACCCCCAGTGCTACTTGGGGTATACTTATATACTTGCCCGGATTTTTTTGAAGAAATTAGTTTTAGTAGTTTCCAATAAACTACTTCATCACATAAATACCTAAATAAAGCAATCTACACTTCTACATCTAGACATAATATTTATCACGCCACTAAGTACCATTTATGAAACTGGATAATACAAAATTTCAGAAATCTACAACACAAACAAATTCTAACTTTAGGAGATCGTAATAAGGATTGTTGTGACTGTACAAGTAGCCTGGTTATTCTATAGTATAGTTACATATTCTGTCACAGAGTGTATCACGGCAAACCCACATAATATATGCCGTCGACGAACCTGACACAGGCGACTCTATTACTCACGGCCTGTAGAATTTATGAACCGAATAACATACGAGCACACTGTCAAGCTATTGGAAACGTGATACTAATGCTGATGGAGTTTTTGTTCAAGGAGATGAAGTAGTGAGGCACAGAAACTGGGCTTGTAAGCACGTAGTAATAATGAAATTATTGGGAGATAAGGTGTTAATTTGAGGAGCAAAACAAGGGTTATGTGTACTGGAGGATCAAAGTTTTCTTTTGTGTATCAATTACAATATAAATGGCGTTGGGTCAGAGAGAGAGAGGACTGTAAAATACTCTATGAATTGGCTTAAAAGGAATATAGAATAGATAAACCTGTAGGATAAGGGAGGCCTTTGCCCAACAGTGGGACACACACTGGGGCTATAAAAAAAATTCTGTTTGAAGTCCATGACTTGATGTCTTGAGCTATCTTTTTTCTGTAAGGAATAAATAATAACGTGTAAATGCACCTGCATTTTGTTTGTTTAGTTTGTCTTACTTAAAAGCTAGCTTCCATATCATTTGTACAATTTAAATGTTTTGTACTAGTTCATCATCATCATTTCAGCCGAAATACGTCCACAGCTGGACATGAGCCTTCTCAAGTTTCGCCACAACGAACGCATCCATCGCATTTACGCAACCCTCACCAGGTCATCGCCACGGTCCACCTTGTAAGAGGCCTTCCAACGCTGCTTCTTCCGGTACGCGGACGACACTCCAGAACCTTTCGGTACCAACGGCCATCTGTTCTGTGAGCAATCCATCGCATTCCCGCTACTCTCACCAGGTCATCGGTCCGCAGGGTCGAAGCCTACTGGGGCCAAGGGTCTGATTCTGAAAGGAAGACTCGGCCCTGGTACGAAAAGCAACGAAGGAACAGGAGTGGGTTTTTAGTCAGTAAAAGTCTGACACTTTCTCCTGCCCCGCCCAAGAGCGGAGAATGTCATAAGATGATTTTCCCATCCAAAAAAAAAAAATCAGGTCATCGGTCCACCTCGTAGGAGGCCTTCCAACGCTGCATCTTGCGGTACGTGGACGATACTCCAAAACCTTTCGGTACCAACGGCCGTCTGTTCTGTGAGTATCATCGGTACAGTCACTACCGTCTTATTTATCATGTCTTGAAAGTGTCACTATAACTTCAAAATCGACTTAAATAACAAAACATTTGCGAAACATCCTGATGAATCAGGAAGTTTTATTTCAGTTCCAAAGCAAACTATTCCACCAATTAAATCTTCGAACTTTACAAAGTATCACAAACTTGTTACTTTGTGGGTCACGTGACCCATAGCAAGACGTGACTGCCAGCAATCTACCCTTTACTACCCAAGTTCGTATCTCTACAGGAATCTGAGGAAATATCAAGTATGGATAGTTAGATGAAGTCATTACACGAACTGTAGACTCATTAGGCGTCTTGTTGTTGAACCCTAATATTGTATGCATCAACGCTAGTACCAATATTGAATCTCTATTCACGTTCAGATAATCACCGATTGATGTCATTCACACAAGCTCATTGAGTGCGACAATGATTAGGCGAGCATTGGTAACGCGGTAATATGTTGGAGCGGTCAAATTAGCTCTATGAATTAGTATTATGTGGTGTCGGTATGTATTAGTTGGATCGTTATGCAAGATTGTTATTGAAATTGAAGCTGAATTTGTACTCTGTTATAACAATGTGTGTTTTTAGCTGTATTAATTGTAGTTGTCACTTGTTTCCTTGCCTATATAATTATTTAGTATGTATGTGCTTAAGTATGTATTTTAGTGTTAACTATGTACTTTGTTCCTTTTTTTTTTCACCAAATATTTAGCTTATTTTGTTATGCACCAAGTGCAACCCCATTTTATGTCCAGACAATCTCTTTCCATACCAGGTTGCCTGGAAGAGATCGCGGAATGCAATAAGGCCGCCAATTGTAGGTTTTTTAATATAAGGCTCATATGTATCATTTATTATCTTGGTGTACAATAAAATATATATAAATAAATAAATGTCTGTTGTTCAGAAAAATGAGGAGGCTAGTCTCCTTCTTCTTACAAAAGTAGCAAGTGGAGAGGCGAACATAATAACTATTGATACGATTTTAGACAGGCGACAATAATTTACAAGGTTGTATTTTGTATCTTATCATAATCTATTATATATAAAAGCGAAATACCACTCACTGATTGATCACGAAATCTCCGAAACTATAACACCTACAAACTTAAAATTTGGCTGGTAGGTTTCTTATAGCCGGGTGTAGACATCCGCTAAGAACGGTTTTTACGAAATTCTACCCCTAAGGGGGCAAAACGGGGGTTAGAAGTTTGTATGGAGAAACCTACTTTTACGCGTGTGAAACCGCTGGAAGAAGCTAGTATAATAATAATAAGTTTTTAAATTAAAACATCTGTAGCTGCATAGTGAATGTGTGTAGTGTAATGAGTGAGTCGAGTTGAGTATAGACCAAGCGATTATGAAGAAGTATAAACACAAGCAAAACGCATTCAGATCTTAATTAATCTTTGTGTATTTGTGTTATGAATGTAATGTGTATTGCTCATGAGTTCAGGAACTTCGTGCCTTTATATTCCTTTACAGCAAGAAATCTTGAGCTCTTCTGCTCTTTGTTCTTATGTCAATTCACGTTTATGCGACGGATAGTTATCATTGCCAAGCTTCTCTTTGTTTTTAGGGTCCCGTATCTCAAAAGGAAAAACCGGAGCCCTTATAGAATCACTTTGTTGTCCGTCGGTCTGTCTGTCTGTCAATACCCTTTATTTCAGGAAGGCGTGGAGGTATTGATTTGACATTAAAACATATCCCCAGGACTGTGATCCCTTGAAGGTGTGAAAACAATCAAACTTCTAAGTAATCGAAAAAGCTACAGCCGTTTATGTCGCAAAAAAACGTTTATTTCGGCACTCTCAAGGGAATCAAAATTTATAGCATAGATATAGGAATAATTTTGAAAGCATGTTACGTCACAAAAAATACTTTTTTGCTATTCGGAAAAATCTTCGAGACTTCGACTTCATTCGGGAATTGAACTATTTACATAGGTAAGTTTGTACGGAACCCTCAATGCGCGACTTCGACTCGCACTTGCCCAGTTTTTTCCTTCTGTTTTGTAGTTTACTGACTGACTGTAGCAACCAGATAGGGAGGAGTTCTTTTTACTATTACCGCATTTTGCACAAAGCTAGATTTATGGGTAGTATATTTAGATAAGACAACCCCCTCTGCAGTATCTTATTTCAAGTTGAAACGAGTACTTTCTTAGACTTTAATAAAAATGCTAAACTGCCATCTATGAGGTCATTCACCAAATACTTGGTCACTTCTCACTGCCATATTTCTACACAATTTTGCTGCAATTTTATTTTACGTATTTCACTAAAGAAACAAAGGTTAGGTTAGGCATGATTGAAAGCTACGGAGAGCGGGATGAGTAATCGATTGAGTAGCTAAATGAGTTTTGCGTTTCTTTTTTTTTTTTTCAAAACATTGAAAGCGTCAAAAAATGCAAAATATCTTTGATTTCGCTAGGTAATATTTTTTGTTTTGTTTCTTCATATTTTCAATCTTGTGTAGCCTAGGTACCCCTCCAAAGCGTACTGTAGTGATGCTATGTTGTTAAATGTTGTTAAAAATAAACAGACGTGCTATTACAGCAATCCCTGAATATTTTTATCATTTATTGAAAAGTTCCATAGTCTATCTCCGAAGATCTTCATAAAATCCCTGAAAACTTTAAAAATATGGTCTTTAAAAAAAGATTTACCAAATCGTTTAACATTTGACTAAGATATCGCTGATTAACATACATAAAAAAAAAAACTGGGCAAGCGCGAGTCGGACTCGCGCACTGAGGGTTCCGTACCTATGTAAATACTTCAATTCCCGAATGGAGTAAGATTTTTCCGAATTGCAAATAAAGTTTTATTTTTTTGTGATGTAACAACAAATTTACTGTTTTTAAATTTGCTATATACATGTGCCTATATCTGTGCTATAAGACCGTGCTTTATGCCAAATTTCAGGATTCTGGATCAACGGCAAGTACCTTATAAATTTTGATTCCCTTAAGCGAGTCGAAACATACGTTTTTTGTGACATAAACGGCCGTATCTTTATTTTTAGTTAACTTAGAAGTTTGAATTTTTCACAACTTTAAGGCTCTGAAGACTTGAGTATATGGTTTTAATTTCAATTTGATACCTTTACGCGTTCTCGAGATAAAGGGTCTTGGCAGACAGACAGACAGACAGACGGACGGACAACAAAGTGATCCTATAAGGGTTCCGTTTTTTTCTTTTGAGGTACGGAACCCTAAAAACAATCAAATTGAGAACCTCCTCCTTTTTTTTGGAATCGGTTAAAAACCGATCGATATTAAGTAGTAAATAGATTGTAATTGTAAATTAAGTAAATGACTCGAGCAGGCAGCAGGTGGGTATAGTATTCAGCGTTGTTGATAGTAACCATGAAGAATTTCATGATGAGAGATCAAGAGAAAAAGGTATCTGGTGCAATAACATCCAACCCGAACCATTAACAATTCCCTGGATAGATAATTGTGCACTTAATAGAAAAGCTTTTATATATTTTTAATTATGACATAAACACTCTCCGTGTGCACGTCTGAATGATCCACTGTAGGCGCGGGCTTGCGGACAGCGAACAATGGGTAGCGAGCCGTCCGATAGTCCGGTAACCGTCCGGACCGAGCCCAAGTCATTGACGGCGCGTAGTGTTTCACGTGCGCCTCAAGGAGATGTCAGCAACTGTAGGGTCGAAGCCTACTGGGGCCATGGGTGATGCGAAAGAGATTCCCGGAGCCCTGGTAAAATGGCAAGGAAGGAACAGGAGTGGGTTTTTAGGTAGTAAAAGTCTGACACTATCTCCCGCCCCGCCCAAGAGTGGGGGATATCATTACAAGATTTTCCCACCCGAAAAAAAAAAAGGCTGAATTATTCATCATCATCAACATTCAGCCGAAAGATGTAACTGATTCCTCCTCAAAATACAATCTCAAATTTGCATCCCGCGACCTTCACCAGGTCATCAAACTTTAGAGTTCATATTGTTTAAATATCTGAAGAACTCTTTAACTCCGAACAGTTTTTCAATACTTTAAACAAAAATACACTCTCATCCGTAGCTAAGCGAGGAATGAACGAGCCGAGCGAACCCCGGCAGTACCTCACTTTTAAAGTTTTTAATATTCATGAGAGCTATTTTATCGACGTTGCTAGTTTCTGGCCATACCAGTACATCGGTTAAACATTATTAAGGGCACGGCGGTACTATTACTATGCAAATGGGTATTTCGCTTCGCGCCAAACGATGGCTATATTTATGTAATTGATTGATGCGGGGCTCTCTGCTTTGGTTTACAGAGGTGATTTTTTATGGTAGAATAAAGTCTTTGTATTGGGTCTTTGTTTTTATAGTGGAGTTTCATTATGCTATAAATGTGAGGAAGTATTGTTAGTTTAGGCCGAGGATTGATAGAGATGTAATAGAAGATTCATAGAACTTGTTTAGTTAATAATCTTCTTGCTCATCATCATATCCACTGTTGGACATAGCCCTCTCCTAAGTGTCGCTATAACGGCAAGTCCTTTGCGTCTCGCCTCCATCGGATTCCCACGACCCTCATCTTGCTCATCAGCAAGTAGATTATTTAACTAAACAAGTTAATACGATATAACGCGACATTTTTTTGAGAATGTAGAAGTTATAATATGTTGTAGACCTGATTATTTTTTAACGCTCTTGTGTATGTGTGAAACAAACTTTAAGATTTTAGTACAGTATCACTTATTTCAGATCAAATCAGACAGCGCCTATTCCACAGTGCAGTTGCACATTTTGGCCTTCTTCGGCCATGTATCTCGTCGTGGTAATGACTTCATAAAGCGTCTCGCAGTGCAAGGCAAAGTTGAGGGCACCAGGCCACGTGGTAGAGCACCAATGAGATGGACAGACCAGATCAAGGCCGAAACGAAGTGCTCGGTTTACGAATTTAACCGGAAAGTTGCAGCCCGCGATGAATGGCGCCGTATTACGAGGATGATCACTCATCGTGATTCACTGTGATGACCACGACCACTTTTGTAAGATTGTACCATCTGAAAAGAAGAATCACTAATTTTGTATGCAAAATATTGTTTTATCTTCATTCTTTTATCCTCTGCTTTTTGCAGATATTATGGTGAAACTGTTGCTGCTAACAGCGGTTGCAGCCGCGTGATAGAAGAAAATTATCCCAAGAGAATATGCTCTCGGAATAAAAAGTATAAGCTTTATGCTATTCCAAGACATGGTCTACGCCTGTACCAAGTTTCTTTGAAATCCGTTTAGCCGTCTAAAGTGAAGAATTAACAGACAATACACTGACAAACTTTTGCTTTTATGATTTTTGTGTGATTCACACTCAATAAGTTACAGTATAACTGGTTGTTTTTTTATTTAAGATAGAATAGAATAGAATTTTTTATTAAAATTATATACTAGAATATACATAGATATAATATAGCTATTATATATAAAAGACAATATATGTATATACATATAAATATTATACAACAGTTAACATAACAGTTACTACTTCCCAGTTTATAAAATACCCCATTTGCTGCAGTTTTGTATTTAATAGCACTAAAAACGTTCGTTTATACAATTAACTTTGTTCATAGAGCGTCAATAAACTTACTACAACCACAGTTATACCACAACTTTCGAGACATCTAATTACCAAAGTTCCATCCATTTGTCCAAGTTGGGTACACCATATATTGTGAGGTGTTTGTTTACAGTTCGTCTAGATATGCAAATTGGGGAGCAGTGAGTCGACAAGTTAGATGTTTTGGGAAATATGCATTGCTTGCGTAAGCACGTTGAATACGGGCGATTTGGCTGTACCGTGTGAGAATTTGAAATGTGGCAAATACCATAACAGTGGACTGACGAAGCACTTATTCAATTACTAGCTTCCGCCAGTGGCATTGCCCGTGTGAAAGTAGGTTTCTCTATATAAAATTTTGGACACCCGTTTCATTCCTTTAGGGTTTGAATTTTGGAAAACCGTCATAAAAGGAAACTTTGTGCAAAACTTCACACTTTTAGTCCCGTATAATATTAAGTCAGAGTTAAATTACTTAGTAGTCTTGTACTTAGTATAAGCTAGAGTGTAATCAATTATTAAGAAATTTGTTCTCAATAATAAAGGAAAAAAAAAGAATATGTTTTCTCTCTGTCTGTATTATGTTATGTTTTTTTTATACAATAAATAATTAAAGAATTAAAAAAAAAACTTCTAGTCCCCGTAGTTTCAGCTGTGCATTGATATGTCAGGTAGTCGTTATTCTAATCAATCCCGATGACATTTTTAATTTTAAAAGTAATTCATTTATTTTTTTCACTAAAAATGTTAGAATAACGATTTTATACAGTTTAAATTTAAGAAACGTAAAGACTTAAAAAAAAGGAACAATCCGACAAAAAATTCTACACAGTCCAGAATTATGTACTGGATCCATGGTTTTCGTTTGTGCATCGATGTCAAAGACACCGTGTATAGATATAGATAAGTAAGTTACATAGTTGCTTTCCAAGATTTTGTACCTCAACAGGAACACCCGGAGGACACGGTGGAGCACACGGTGGAGGTGTGCCCCGCTTGGGCAGAGCAACGCCATGTCCTCGTGGGGGCGATCGGCGGGGGCGATCTCTCGCGCCGGGCCTTGGTACAGGCCATGGTCCGGAGCGAGGAGGAGAGGCAGGCGGTCGCCTCCTTCTGCGAAGCAGTAATGCTAGCAAAGGAGGCGGCCATCGTGTGAGGCAACGTTCCTCACGCCCCAACCGCCGCCGGGATTCCGATCCCGATTTCCGGCCACCGCAGGCGCGGGCTTGCGGACGGCGAGCAATGGATGGCTCGCCGTCCGACCGTTCGGTAACCGTCCGGACCGAGCCCAAGTCGTCGACGGCGCGTACTGTTCTACGCGCGCCTCAAGGAGATGTCAGCAACTGTAGGGGCCCAGCAGGGTCGAAGCCTACTGGGGCCAAGGGTAGTGTGAAAACGAAACCCGGGGCCCTGGGACGAAGGCAACGAAGGAACAGGAGTGGGTTTTTAGTCAGTAAAAGTTTGACACTATCTCCCGCTCCGTCCAAGAGCGAGATTTGTCATTAGATGATTTTCCCACCTAAAAAAAAACCTCAACAGGAAAAAAAGAACCCTAATAGGATCACTTGGTTATCCATCTGTCATTCTATAAAGACCATTATTCTCCGGGATGCGTAAAGGCATCAAATTAATATGTCAAATATGTAAGTAAGAAGCTGTTAAGAAATCAAACTTCTGTGTCAACAGAATAAAAAGATATAGCCATTTTTGTTGAATATTTCGACATTTGCAAAGGAATCAAAACCTACAGAGTACTTCCTATTGACCTGGAATCTTGAAAATGGGTAAGAAGCAAGGTCTTAAAGCATAAGTATAGGATAAAGTCCGAAATTTATAATTTTTAGTTATAACACAAAAAAATGTGGTTACATTTTACAGTTAGAGAATTAACCGTCATGTACATTTGTATATCGATGTATGAGATAGCATATATTTAATTTCAAAGTTAAGCTTGTCCTTTTCTATTATAATTCATATTTTCGTCAGAATATTGCTCAATGCTCATATGATTATTAAACATCAGTAGGCAATGCTAATTTACCAGGTTTTTCGGTTTATGGTACCAGCTTCGTGTACGAATCGGAATCGAACTTACCCGGTATTTTAAATTCAGATAATGATTTTTTTTTTTCAGATAAAAAAACCGCATTCCGATCAATGTTTTCAGCACTATAAAGAGTCAGAATTAGATGGGTTTGCAGGCAATCATTTAACGAAGTTCAATAAAGTGGAATGTTCGATTTTTGCAAATATCATTTCCTTAAAAACAAAGTAAACTAAATTTTTTGAGTTTAGCGCCATCTAGCGAGAACATGGCCGCGGTTAGGCCCGTAGCTATCACCTTGACATGTCTTATCCATACTAACATTATAAATGTGAAAGTAACTCTATCTGTCTGTTACGCTTTCATGATAAACTCCTGAATGAGGATTTTGATGAAATCTAGTACGAAACTTTATCAAGCGCAAGTTCGATCGTGTATGGAGTACTGCTTTCATCTTTGGGACGGGTCTGCCAAATACCAGCTTGATGCGCTAGAGTCGATTGAGAGGCGAGCCAAGAGGATCATCGGCAATGATGCACTTGTTGAGTCGAAGCTCCAAAGCCTTGGGCATCGCCGCCGAGTTGCTAGCCTGTCGGTTTTCTATCGTTTACATTTCGGGGAGTGTGCACTGGAATTGCACAATCTAATTCCGCCAAGTCCGTTCCATCATCGGACCACTAGACGTACGGCGTTGCGCCACCGGTACATGGTAGACATCCCACCCATACGCACAAAACGTTTTGAGAACACATTTATTATGCGTACAGCCAAGGAGTGGAATTCCTTGTCGGAGTCTGTGTTTCCTGATAGCTACAACTTAGGGGTCTTTAAGTCAAGAGTGAATAGGCTACTTCTAGGCAAGCGTGCTCCATCGTCGACCACGTCATCGCTTACCATCATGTGAGATGGTGGTCAAACGCGAGTTCCAAGGATTGACATAGACAACTTTTTATCCGTCTTTGACTTCAACTTCACGTCCACAATTATTAACATTCACACGGACAAAGCCGCTGGCTGAAACTAGTTTAGAACAATTCCTTTCATATTTTCTAGTCTATACTTCTCTTCAATGGCCAACCAAAACCAAGTTTTATTGAACAATTTAAGTTCAACAAACACTCGACGATTTTCTTCAAATCGCGATCAACCCATCTCAGGAAGTCTTCTAAGGTAGCCAATCTTCAAACAAGGCGGTCAATCCTGAAAGCAAATCTTTGCACCAATAGTAGTGGACGCTGTGTCTACAGGAGTCCTGTTTGCCGACTTCCACGTCTCTGGCATACGGAATTCATTATAGCTACTCGTATGCGTCTGGAATTGCCGTCATCAATAGACAATTTTGTTAATTCTCTTCTTAAAGTTGTATGTTCTCTGAAAGAAGGCTCAATTTGTAAAAACTAATTGAATTTAGCTTTAGTCTTGCCAAAGAAAGAATGAATAGAGCTAGAAATACTTAGAGTATAATCAGCCTGCATAGAATCAAGAAGTATGAACCAAAAAGCTGTTTTTAGGGTTCCGTACCTCAAAAGGAAAAAACGAAACCCTTATAGGATCACTTTGTTGTCCGTCCGTCTGTCTGTCCGTCTGTCTGTCAAGACCCTTTATCTCGGGAACGCATAGAGGTATCGAGTTGAAATTAAAACTATATACTCAAATCTGCGCTCCCTTGAAGCTGTGGAAAAATCAAATATATCAGTTAACGGAAAAAAAGATACAGCCTTTTATGTCGCAAAAAACGTGTATTGCGACACTCTCAAGGGAATCAAAATTCATAGCGATCCCGTTGACCTAGAATCCTGAAATTTGGCATGAAGCAAGGTTTCATAACACAAGCATAGAAAAAAATCTGAAAACTGTAAATTTGTAGTTATGTCACAAAAAAATAACTTTTCTGCGATTCGGAAAAATCTTCGTAACTCAATTCAGGAATTGAACTGTTTTCATTAGTAAGTTTGTACGGAACCATCAGAACGCGAGTCCGACTCGCACTTGCCTAGTTTTTTTTATTTTTATTATCTAAATGTGCCAGTAAATAAACCTGACACATATGAAGCATAATGTAAGCAAAACGAATAACAAACTGGTTGTGTCAATTTCTTTCGTTTTATTTCCATTTGGCAGACATAATGCTACTTTTCTCGAGTCAATGCCTGAAATCAAGACCTCAATCTTGTGACAGGGACGCAAATATCAATTCCCTTAATATTAACGTCAATTTTTCTATAGTATTTTCTACATCGATGACTCCGAACAAAAAATATGATATTTACTTCGGTTTTTTCAGGAATATAGGAGTATATTTTATATACGATACATACACGTTATTGGTCGCGCTTCTACGTACATTGATGTTTCTATAATTGTTTAAATCATTGGAAAAGCTTGACATGTGGTTGATTCGAACGAAAATGACAATGGAATGAAAACGAAGCTCGGGTTGGAACAGTTCACGCACTTGGAAAAATATATTATATTTTCTTTTTTACAGGGAAAAATTACAATTTTATTTTAATAAGGATTGTAGGCAGTCAAGCGTTAACAATACAAGAAATTGGAATATTTTGAAAAAAAAAATAAAACAGGTAACACAACACAATGTGGGACGAAAATTGTAGCTATGCATGACATCCACGCGCGCCTCTGGGAGATGTCAGCAAATCGTAGGGGGCCCCTACGATTTGCAGCAGGGTTAGCAGGGTTGAAGCCTACTGGGGCCATGGGTTGTGTGAAAACAAAACCTGGGACCCCGGGACGAAGGCAACGAAGGAACAGGAGTGGGTTTTTAGTCAGTAAAAGTCTGACACTATCTCTCGCTCCACGCAAGAGTGGGATTTGTCATTAGATGATTTTCCCACCTAAAATAACAAAAAACTATGCATGACATAACATAATTATATCCAGGATACAACATCGTATCGTAAGACAACGTCGCCATCGTATTGTGCCACCATTTTTTTAGGAAGGAAATCTAATTACTTCTCTCGCTCTAGGGTGGAGCAAGAGGGCGTATCAGACTATTCTGACTAAAACCACAAATATGTCTTTCAGTTACCCTTTGCGATCCTGGACTATGGGGTTTTATTTCAAAAATCCTTAGCGGGCATTGGCCCTATAAGGACTCTACGGTTTTGCTGACATGTCTTTGAGGCGAGCATGGGACACATCACGCTGTTGATGATTCGGGCTTGGTCCTTATGGCCGGATGGCAAGTTACCCATTGTTTGTCGTCCGCAATCCCGCGTTTACATACGGTGGCTGGAGGTCGCGGTCTTCCTTGGCAGAAGGAAGCAACCACTTCTTGTTCTCTCTCGCTTCAGACCATCGCCTGAACCAGCCCATCTACGGGCGCGAGAGGTCGCCGCCGTCAATCGCCTCCGTGAGGACACGGTTGTACTCCGATCCTGCCTCCATAGATACGATAAAAAAAAATCTCGATTATTGATACTCAATAACCTTACCACTTTTAGGCACACCATTTACTGTTTAACCAAATAATTTTAATATTTTACCAAATAATAGCAAAAACTATTATCTTCTTAACGTATCGATGGCAAACCTAGTTAAATTCCTTGCCTAGTCCAGTTTTGGGCCACGAAAATGCCGTCTACTGATGAAGGATGGAAGGTGGGACATGATCTACGGAGAGACGCCGCACCAACACTGAAGATTGTAACCGTCTGAGAACCCCCATCTGTGGAGATTGTCTTTGCTGCGCCCAACTTGGGTCTATTTAGAATTTTCCAGGTTGGCCGTGGCAACTCGTGTCCTCCATAATAATAGGTCTTTACCTATGAAATTGGAGATTTTTAAAACGGGTTGCTTTGAAGTGTTATATTATTATCATTGGATTGACTTGGAATCATAAGTTCAAATAAATATTATAATAAGGGTATGTTATTATTCTTTTGAAATTAGGTATTTATTGGTTTCTTTGTGTTTTATATTTTCTGTAATATAGCAGTACTTATAACCATTTTTGTATGAAATCTAAGAAAACTCGCATTATTTTGTAATATGAGTTCTACCGTGGAAACAATGGGACTCAAGTGATATGCAATATTGATGATGTATACGGACTTAAGACTGCTAATGAATGAGATGTCTATTTTGGTTTCAATCACTTTCATATGAGAAATTTTATCTCAGGAATAACTTTATTTCTTAGGGCGGCTACAAGACAAAATTTCCAAAACGAAATCTATTAAACCAAGAACACAGAGTTTTTTTTGTTAGAAGAAAGTAGTAGGTAAGCGACATTGATATTGTTTGCCCTTTGCAATGCATAGTATCTACGTTGAAACTCTTAATATGAAAAAACGTTTTTTTATTAGCTTTCATGGTTATAAGTACTGCGATATTACAGAAAATACAAAACACAAAGAAACCAATAAATACCTAATTTCAAAAGAAGAATAACATACCTTTAATATAAAATTTATTTGAACTTATGATTCCAAGTCAATCCAATGATATAACACTTCAAAGCAACCCGTTTTAAAAATCTCCAATTTCATAGGTAAAGACCTATTATAAAACCAGCTAAAGTTTTACAAGTAGATCATATCCTTGAATGGCACATATACTTTTTATCCTGGAAATAAATTTTCTTGGTATAAATTTTTACTTTCACTCAGGCGAAGCCACTGCCAGAAACTAGTCTATCCCTCAGTTTCTGATTTATCCCTCAGTTTCTAATTCTCAACTGCGAATAGTTGAGAATTACTCAAACTCTACTTTGCCCTGAAAACCTGTAAAAATTTGGCAGTTAAGTATTGTTTGAGACGTTCTTAACTCAAAATATTCAATTCAGAAATCCGCCCTATAAGTATAAAAGGATATACTGACTAGCTGACATATCAACGCGCAGCAGAAACTACAGGGACTAGGGGTGTGAAATTTTGCACAAAGTTTTCTTGTATGACACAGCCGAACACTACACCTTCACCGGCCTCCGCTGAAAACGATCGCTACGGACTCGTCGCACTGTGTGTGGCCACAGCATTATGCTGAGCATTAGGCCAATTTGCGTGAACGTGGCCCATATTTTCTCCATAGAAGGTTTATAATTTGTAAGCTAGTCCTAAGATTGCATCATTTCCCGCAAATAAATTGTTTTTATTTCTTTTTAGGATTTCGTACCTCAAAAAGAAAAGACGGAACCCTTATAGGATCACTTTGTTGTCTGTCTGTCTGTCTGTCAAGGCCCTTTATCTCGAGAACGCGTGGAGGTATCTAGTTTAAATTAAAACCATATACTCAGATCTGCGGTCCCTTGAAGCTGAGAAAAAAATAAACTTCTAGGTTAACGAAAAAAAAAAACGGGTTGCACTCTGGGAGTGCCGGCAGAAGTGAAAACTTAAGTATTAACGTTGTGCGTTTTGGATATTTTGGAATGGTTATGGAATAATTTTGCACGAATTGCTTTTATTTTGCACACAATTTTGCACGACATCCGTCTTACGAATTTTCGATCAGGTCACGTGTCCTGACGCGAGTTTAACATTTTTTACCCATTACAAAATTTTTTGCACACAATTTTGCACGACATCCGTCTTACGAATTTTCGATCAGGTCACGTGACCCTGACGCGAGTTTAACATTTTTTACCCATTACAAAAAAAGTGTACAACGCCGCTAAAGAAGTTTTCACTTCAAAAACGGGTTGCACTCTGGGAGTGCCGGCAGAAGTGAAAACTTAAGTATTAACGTTGTGCGTTTTGGATATTTTGGAATGGTTATGGAATAATTTTGCACGAATTGCTTTTTTTTTGCACACAATTTTGCACGACATCCGTCTTACGAATTTTCGATCAGGTCACGTGTCCTGACGCGAGTTTAACATTTTTTACCCATTACAAAATTTTTTGCACACAATTTTGCACGACATCCGTCTTACGAATTTTCGATCAGGTCACGTGACCCTGACGGTCACGTGACCCTGACGCGAGTTTAACATTTTTTACCCATTACAAAAAAAGTGTACAACGCCGCTAAAGAAGTTTTCACTTCAAAAAGATACAGAATCAAAATTTATTTACATAGTAATAAGTAAGTATTTTATTTACATAAGTAAGTTTGTACGGAGCCCCCAATGTGCGAGTCCAACTCGCACTTGCCATTTTTTTCTTTCTTTCTTTCACTAAGAGGGGAATTTCCAAAACTCATCCCTTAAGAGGATGAAACGGGGGTCCAAAGTAGTTTTGGAGACATTGTGTTTCAGACAAGCGAAGCCGCAGGCAGAAGTTAGTTCATTCATAAATCTCTGCTAAGAACCCAACATCAAAACGAAAAGCTACGAACATACTGCTATACGTATATAACGCTGATCTGAACTAATTCTTGAATGTATGCCAAGTCGGACCACGATTTGCGCTGACCTTATAACCAGGGTGGCCCAATTTCAACGATGCAACTTGCAAATATAGTGATGTATGTACTCTTATACAGTGTGAATATTTTTGTGTCTATATTTGCATATATTATGTTAGCTATGAGCTGGGTTTATTGTTTGTTTCTTTTTCCTATATAAAGTGGTACTAAGATATTAGAATATAAGAGGGAATGTAGCAGTTTAATGAGATGTGACTGTTCCATCTTTTTCTATTTAATTTGGGATTGTAGTAAGACGCTTCGAGTGAGTTAAGGGTTGGTTGTTACCTTGGGCAGAGGATAAGCATATATGCTATACAGCGAGCATGGCAATGCCGCAAATCTTTTGTTCACATTACCAATCGACATCGGTGTGGAGGAGTTTTTGGACGCCATATTTTAGTTAGTTTTAATTAATTAAGGGGTTTTCCTAAAATTATATTTAAGTACTTTTGGTACATATACATAAATTGGAAATTAAATGAATAAATAAGTAAATCTTTTATTATATTCCCGAAACGATTGGCCAAAAACAAAACGACTTAAAACCATCAATAAATTGTAAAAAAAAAAAACAATCTGAAATTCAAAGTGGACCCACCAATAAATCACAATGAACAAGTTTACTGACACGAACTGCATTTTACACAAACAGTTTCATTTAATAAAAAGGTATATGAAAAAGGAATTTCCATTTACAATTGAATTTTCAGGGCTACACGTTTGTATTAAATTGAACTGAGCCAAAAATAAAATTCGCTACCCTTCTGCAAAGTCATTGACATCAAGTCTACTACATTGGAATAGATTTGATCGTTTGAAGTTTGTCCACGTATTTTCCACTCATCTGTCTACCAAAAATACCTGACATTCACTCAGTTCCAATTCATCAAATAAAACAACGCTAAAATGAGCTCGATCAATTTTTAGGACTGTGTTTTCACTATCACAAATAAACAAGGTGACATTTGATGAATCCACCCGTGAGAACCATGGTGGCTCAGTGGTAAGGCCCCAACTTAGAATTTAGTTACTTCGTAAGTTCCCACTCATGTAGCACTTTACTTTGTGTAGTAATTTATTTCATCATCACTGCTCTAAAAACGGTGAAAGAAAACAATTTGAGAAAACGGTAACGGTATGTCCTATAAAAACATACATAAAAAATACATACAGATGAACATATAACTTCCACCTTTTTGAAATCGGTTAAAAAATCGAAGACGGAAGATGGATGTCACAGACATTCACCAACCCGCACTGGGCCCGCGTGGTGAATCACGGCCCATTCCCTCTCCT
Source organism: Mythimna impura (assembly GCA_905147345.3). NCBI lineage: Eukaryota > Metazoa > Arthropoda > Insecta > Lepidoptera > Noctuidae > Mythimna > Mythimna impura. The sequence goes on along the minus strand of LR990347.1, from coordinate 7,744,990 downwards.
AGAAAAAAGCCTAAGTCCGAGCAGTGGAAACATTGTAAGGCTGATTATACTTATATCTAAGCAATCACTTAATTTTCTGGAGAAGAGTGCAACAAACCTTCCTTGTTTCTCAGATAAAGAATCGAGCTGTACCTATTTAGCCATCACGAATATTAAACAAACCAACACAAACCAACCACAGTGTTGTCTTTTTTAACCCAAAGGTTGACTGGTAGAGAATGCCTTGTTGCATTAAGTCGGCCTATGTACCACTACTGTACATGAAGTTTAAATAAATAAATAAATATTGATTGCGCATTTCAGGCAACACTCTTAGGACGCTGTATTCGAGGTTGTTTCTCAAGTTTATCTTGTGTCACATCGTATCGATTCCATTTCTAAATTATCTTACTGACTCCAATGGTCCAAAGTCCAGACTACCCAAGCAAAACTAAGTCACAACACTAAGCATTCACTCCGTCAGTTACTAAGTCTTGCATTTTGGACCAACACTTGAGTCTAAGCCCTTTAAGTAATGAACACCGAGCTGTTACAGGGATTAAGTAAAAGGAATATTTAGAATTGTTTTAAGAGAGAATTACCCTAAAAGAGTGCTTCAGTAAATAGTACCCGCTGAACTGGATTTCGTCAAACAAAAACTATGTTCACTAAAATGTTTTTGTGTAGTTTATTTACTGGATTAACTTGGCTTGAAAAAGGATTACAAAGGTTCTTTTCAAATACTTTTTTTTTTCTACAGTCCTTTTCGTTTGTTTGGAGGAGATTGTTTCCCTTTAGACATGTAACGTACTGATTTGCCATTATGTTGATCATCATCTTGTTTCTTTAAAAAAAAATATTGCCTTTATGGTACTCCTGTATTATGGGTACATTCATAAACATGTCATCATCATCATCATTTCAGCCTAAAGACGTCCACTGTTGGACATAGGCCTCCCCCAAACGTCTCCACAACGACCGATCCTGTGCGTCTCGCATCCACCGCATCCCCGCGACTCTCACCAGATCGTCGGTCCACCTTGTGGGAGGCCTTCCAACGCTACGTTTTCCGGTGCGTGGTCGCCACTCTTGAACCAATCGGCCCCATCGACCATCCGTTCTACGAGCAACGTGCCCTGACCACTGCCACTTTAGTTTGGGGATTCATCGGGCTATGTCGGCGACCTTGGTTCTCCTGCGGATATCTTCATTAATTATGCGATCACGCAAGGAAACTCCGAACATAGCCCTTTCCATTGCCATTTGGGTAACTGTAAGCCTTCTGATGAGGCTCCTTGTAAGCAACCATGTTAAACATGTAAACTAGCAAATCACCCAGACTCAGCGTAGTACATCTATCTGTATATAGGGTGACTGGCAATTAGTGTACGATACTGAAACACGTGATTGTGCACATGATCACAAACAATTTTTATTATGGGAGCAAAGCCGAAATCGCGAAAAAAAAAACAGCTGTTCAGTACATTAGGCAAACATAAATGTATTGAACAGCTGATTTTTTTTTCGCGATTTCAGGTTTGTTCCCATAGTAAAAGTTGTTGGTTATCATGAGCACAATCACATGTTTAAGTATCGTATACTAATTACCAGTCACCCTATATATTGGCTATATAAATATTTGTTACGTGCAGGAATTGAACCCACGATACGCAGCGTAGCAGGTTTAATCACTACGCCAAACATTCGATCAATCTTAGTTTATCTGAGTTTTATTTGCATCAGCTTCGTAGTCACTTCTTATACTTGCAATTGCAAGTAACACTACGGCAGTATTTTTGGTCACTTAAAGAGAATTAGAACAGTGGTGGCCAAGTAGTAACGGCCTCGACTTACGAGTTGTAGGTCGTGTGTCCAAACGCAGTCAAAAGCTTTATTTTGTGTAATTTATTTCATCACCAAACAAAACGGCAAAGAAAAACATCGTAAGAAAACTAGCTGTTTGTCTTAGAATTAAAAATACGAAGATAGGTATGTGACATCCATCAACCCGCACTGGGCGCGCGTGATGGATTACTGCCAATTTTCTCTCCTAGAGAAGAGTCCTGAGTCCCAGCACTGAGAACATTAAAAGACTGATTATGTATAATTATTTACATCGATACATATGTGATATGGACATGGTCTACCATTGTACAAAATGTCATCCAAATCTGTCCAGCCGTTTGAGCGTAAAAGAGTAACCAACACACATATATCAATGTATAAATAAGTATACAAACAAACTTTTGTCTTGGTAATATTGGTGTAAAGTGTGATTACAAAGTCAATGGCTTGACAAATAGTAAACAAGAAACAAAACTTCTATCAAAGTTATTTCAACCCGAATTGCTTAGTCGATAAGAAACGAAAGCTTCAAGAACAGTAAAGATTTTTCAAACCGTAATTATGGCAATTGAATTCTCCGAAGTGACGGTTGACCTGAAAAGCAATTTGTTTTCACGTTGCCAGCAAAACAGGTTATATTTTGAGTCAAATAGACAACCTCCTTTAAATTTGTAAACGTAAATGAATAAAAAAAAAGACGTGTGGCACTCGGGGACTGCCGCGGTAAAGCTATTGCATAACATTTTGTATCAACATATGCAATTATAATTATTTATTTATTTTATTTATGCAGTATTTCTTTTTCTTTGATATTAATTCAAGTTACACTTTTTGAGCGTGGTGACCGATAAGAAAACAATTTTTTTTCTTTTATTAAATAAATAAACGAGCTTCGTAGAGTCGTACAATACGGCTAGTTGCACGCACACAAACACCGTGTCGAAGACTGCTGAAAAGAAACGACGTTAGACAATGCACGGCCTTCAAGCCACACCTCCGTGCCCGTCGGAGTGGGGAGCGTGAGGTTTTTTTTCGTTACGGAATTTCTGGATTCGGTCCCCGCGCTCAAGGCCCTCGATAGAAACTATGCAATAGCTTAAAAACATACACATACTATACACTTCGCGTGACCAAAGGGCTGGCTTTTACCTCGGTCAGAGATTAAGCATTGCAATACAACGTGGCAATGCCGCCAGTCTGTTGGGCACACTTCCAGTCGACAGCGATGCGGAGGAATTTTTTGACACCATATTTTAGATAGGAGTTATTGTGTACACATATTATGTAATTTTAATTAGTTATGTGTTTTTATTTTTCTTGTTATATCGTATGTTTAAAATAATAAAATATATACATAATGATCAGTTTTTTTTTTCAATCCTTAGTCACATATCAAGTAACCTGGAACCCTTTACGGTTTTAGAGGACGTTCGTAAGAAAGAGTCTCTAATTCTTATTTTTATTATTGATGGGCCTGCGTTTGATTACTACCTCAACTGATGGTAAGCGATGATGTGGTCTACGATGGGAGACGCTTGCCTAGAAGTAACCTATTCACTCTTGACTTAAAGACAGGTTGTAGCTATCAGGAAACACAGACTCTGGCAGTGAATTCCACTCCTTAGCTGGAAGTACAATAAATTTGGTCCCAAAACTTTTTGTACGTGTAGATGAAATGTCCACCAGGTACCGTACCAATTCATTGAGTTTCAAACGATCAACCGTTATCAATCTAGATTTCCTCTCATTTATAATCTAACAAGATCCAGATGAATAAAGAGGTTAACCATCCAAAAAACTTGAACATAATAAACACAACCATCTTCATTTGTGACAAATCAAATAAACTTAATATAAAGAACAAATCTGTCCAGCCGAAAAAAGGCGAATTCCGTCCATTTTTAGCCTTGTTCACTATATTAATCCCAAGCTAAAAGATTCCCGTTTATTCTTGAATCTTTCTCACTCGGCGATCGTTAACCCACGCTTTGTAGTCTTCTTTTAAACAATAAAAGCAAATTGAATAAGAAGGGAGCCCTTCTTATAAGATATTTCAGAAGCTCCCGTTTTAATTGAGAAAATAAACCGTGGGTTTGTAATTTTGGCTTGCAATGTTTGCGGTTAGAATGTAGGTTAGAGAAGGAGGTTTCCTTCGTTACGTAGATGTTCAGATTTAGGAGTAGTGTAAACAGTTGTTTATTTATGTAGTCGTGGTTTGAGATGCATTTGCATCCAAAATCTTGATTAAATTTTTGTTACTTACTTTATTTTTAGTGAATTAAGTATGTTAAGTAATTAAGTATATACAATCTTGAGGTTCGCATCTTGCAGTAAACACAGTCCAAATTTTATTTAATGATTTGTAACTATTGGAGATATGCTTTATCCCTTCAGGCTTAGCATAATTAAGGGTGTCTAAGTGTTGTGCTTGAGATCTTCTCCTTCTTCTTCTTCCGGCTCTTATCCCATATTATTTGGGGTCGGCGCAACACGTTTTTTTCTTCCATGCTATCCTGTCAGCCGTCACACTATCACTAACTCCCTTATCTTTCATATCACTCCTCATATAGTCCATCCATCTTTTTTTTGTCCTCCCTCTCCCTCTCCATCCATCTACATGTATACTCAGAACTTTTTTAGTAACATGCGTGTCCTCCCTTCTCTGCACATGACCATACCAAGACAAACGATTGCTTTTCAACTTTTCAGTCACTGGCGCCACTTTTAAACTTCCTCTAATATACTCATTTATCACTTTATTCATTCTCGTCATACCACACATCCATCTCAACATTCTCATCTCCACTACATGAAATCTTTTTTCATTCATCTTTTTCACAGCCCAACATTCTGATCCATACAGTATGATAGATCTTATCACGGACTTGTAAATTTTACCTCACCATTCCCTTGGACAAGCGACCCGAGGTACCGAAAGTCGGAGCAGATCGGTATGGGCGTTCCAGCTAGTGTTAAAGGCACTGGATAGGAGAGACCGCCAAAATCACAGAACAAGTACTCCGTTTTGGTTCTACTCAATTTCAGGCCAACAATCTCCAGTCGGTTCCACCACGCCTTCAATCATTTCTGGACCTCTAGCTCACTTTCAGCAACCAGCACAATGTCATCGGCAAAGAGCATAACACCAGGAAGCCTCTTCCTGAATGTCCGACGTCAGAGCATACATTATAATCAGGAAGAAGTAAGAGCTGAGTAAGAGCCGTCGGCTTACATCAAGGGTCGCCAATTGATGTAAGCCGACAGCCACATTAGACAATCCTGCAGGCCAAAAAGAGCTGTACCGACTTGCTAGAACAAGAGAGAAAAAGGCGAGAGATGTTTGTCATGAATAAAAAATAAAGCTGGAATGGTCCTATTGGATGATGAAGAAATCAAAGAGAGGTGGAAGGATTATTTAGAAAGACTGATGAATGAGGAAAATAATTGGAGTGGGATTCTAGAGAGTAAACCGGTGAATGTAGGGTTAGTGAGAATGGTCAGTATGGATGAAGTCAGAATATTATTACAAAATAATGCGAGTTTTCTTAGATTTCATACAAAAATGGTTATAAATACAGCGATATTACAGAAAATACGAAACACAAAGAAACCAATAAATACCTAATTTCGAAAAAAATAATAACGTACCTTTAATAAAAAGTTTATTTCAGGTTATAATTCCAAGTCAATCCAAAAATATAACACTTCAAAGCGACCCGTTTTAAAAAACGGCAATTTCATTGGTAAAGCCCTATTATTTATTTATTTAAACTTCATGTACAGTAGTGGTACATAGGCGGACTTAATGCAACAAGGCATTCTCTACTAGTCAACCTTTGAGTTAAAAGAGACTTCGTGTGGTGTTTTATAACCAGTTCGATATTTTTTTATATTTTATTATGTTCTTTCTTTTCTTGTATAAATAATATATCAACGATTTTTATCGAAGTTCAGAAATTATGACGACGTGCGTTTTTCGATACCCGATAAAACTCATCAAGAAATGTCAGCGAAGCGAATTTACACTAACGAAGACTATTATTACATTTTGAAATAGAGTATTATTGTAATGAAGTATTGTTACTATGCTATTGTAGGCAAAAAACTGTGTCACTTCTGCGGTATAAAAATCTATATGGATGAAATGTCATTACACTATGTTGAATGAAACGCGTAAGTACCATGAAATTCATGGAGCTTCAGACGTTTTGGTTGCGAAAAAAGTAACTATCTAGCGCTATATGTTTTAATAGTTTTGTTAGACGACATAATGCCAATCTAGCGCTGCAGCGAACTTTTGTTTTAACTTTTCAGTATTTTGACAAACAGTTTCCATGAACGTGCTTGTCTAATGCTAGAATATAGGTCGATGACCTACCCATTATACCATCTCGATTCTCTCCAAAATATACCTAATTTACTCTTTGTTAAAACAATGTACAGTTTCTCAACATAAAATAACCCAATCCATAGATGGAAAAACAGTTTCGATTACAAAAACAATATATTGTGTGCCTTATCATAAATATCAGTAAACCTAAAGGTGGGCCACTGATATTGGAAAGTAATTTAATTTTATCATTGTTTCCAATACATTTATTGTTTTCATTAAAGTTATGTCCACGTATGTTTTGGTAATAACACCCAACTTTGTTGTTTCAGTGTTGTTTGTAGTTTTAATGTTATCATATAGCCATATTCTATTTTTTTTGCCTCAAGCTTATGGCTGAGAATTATTGCTTGCTGAGGTTATTTGTGGATGGGTAACACCTTGACACATCGATATTCCACCGTTCTTTGAATATGATCATGTCTCGAACTTCAGGTCTGAGCTGAAATGGTTGCCTATTCGCCTGAGAAGATCTTGGCGCGCTCTGACTACACTTTTCTCTCTGCTTAACTCTCTCACGCCTCCATCTTATCTCATAACTCACTTTCAATATCTATGTTCATCACACGCAAAGAATCTGCATTCTTCTAGCAATCTCCTACTGCTCTGTCTTTCTCATACTTCTGATTTTGTCCATTCTTCCTTCTATATACAGTCCGTCTTTCTATGGAATGAGCTTAATCTCGATATCAGGACGGCCGAAAGTCGATATGCATTTAAACAGAAGTTGTAGAATAATTTTCTTCACGTAGGATCGTCTCAAAACTTCGTTCCTTACTTTATATTAATACATATGTATTTATATTATATTAAACATATATGTATGTGTATTTTAGCTATAAGTATACTTTTTTACTCTTGTTTAAAAAAAAAAATCTTTTTTATGCACCTACCATATCGTCTCTTTACCACCCTAGGTTGACTGGTAGAGAATGCCTAAGGCATTAAGTCCGCCTTTGTACTTTGTGTTGCATTTAGATTAATTAAATAATGGCAAATCCCAATTAAATCAATTTTGAGTCATATTATGAGGTCAACTGATTTAATTGGGATTTAGTTATTCGTTGAGGGGTTTGAAATAACGTTATAAGGTTTTCCAGATATCTAAACAAAAACGCATTAAAACGACGTCTTCAAACTAATACAATTTCTCTGCTGCGGTCTTCCCGTCCAACTATAATTTAGGTCTCTTAATAAACTAGTGCGTCTCACCATCAATGATTGCATCTCTGCTTACCATCAGGTGGGATCGCAGTCAAGCACTGGTTTATATGAAATAAAAAAAAGCTAGTCTTTTTACAGGTTTTAACAAGTCATAGCATCTAAGCAGATAAGTGCTTTCCAATAATTCTACTACCAAATCATCTCCCTTGATATAATTGGAAGTGTATCAGAGAAGGTAAAATAACAATCATCTTCCACTCCCGTTTCAAAGGAAAGCCGACCAACAATGACATAACAAACAGCCAAGTAAAACATTAAACCCATGTTCTAATCCTTCAAAAATTAAATCATATAATTTAACAACATCATAATGAAACAGCGACCCTTACCTAAATTCAATTACTGTAAGAGACCGTATATGTTATGATTTACGACATTCAATAATAATGTACAATATCCGAGGGGCACAATATAAATGAGGGGTGTGTTTACCTGAACTTAATATGGAAGATTTTCATTTTAGATCCGACACCTTTGCATAGAATAGATGAAAATTTAAATTTGTTTATCAGTTTGTTTGGTAAGGTAATGGCGGCGTTGTTTGACGTGTAGAAGAAATATGGTGCTGCTGTTGTAGGGTCTTGTAAGAATACGGCTGACTGCAACCTTTTGTTGAATAGAACTTTCGACTGTGATTACAGCTAAGTCGAAAGTTCTGCAGACATCAATGTTGCCAATACTCAAAATCCTGCATCACCGTATCAGAATTCTACTAGAGATTAAAACGTATATAATGCTCCGAAATCAACTGTCGGGTAGTTGCCTTGGTCAATACCCGTCTGATCGGAGGATCTTCCCTATTCAATGGAGGCTTGTGGGATTTTACACTCTGTTCCACCTACCTCTTAAATTATATAGGTGACCCCGACATGATATATAGTCGCTACAAAGACATGGATATTTTACCCAGCAGTGGGACATGATAAACTCTCGTAAATTAAAACTGTTGAATCAAGTTGATTGAAATGATGGTCTGGTAGGTATCGCTTTGAGTGATAAGGTGATTGTCCCCATAGAATTTAATATAGTAAGAGCTGTGTTTTTATTAAGTGTGGATACAATTAAACAATCGCTAAACTTGAGTGGCAGTGGGCAGGGCACATTGCTCGCAGAACAGATGGTCAATGGGGCCGAAAGGTTCTGAAGTTTTGACTACATACCGAAAGGCGCAGCGTTAGAAAACCTCTCACAAGGTGGACCGTGAGGGTCGCTGGAACCCTCTGGATGCGAGACGCACAGGACCGGTCGTTCTGGCGACACTAATTGGGGGGAGGCCTATGTCTAGTAGTCGCTGTCTTTCAGATGAAATAAATTATCATTATTTGTGTGTACATAATCTTCTGGGCACGTCTCCGGATGACAGTAATGTGGAGGAGTTATTCGTCGAGTAAGTGTATTCTGATTTTGTTTATATGATAGTATGTAGTTAGTTTTACTATAAATAGTTAGTATTTTAATTCTTGGTGTGCATATATTGTTAAAAACAATAAGGTATAATATATGTATCTATTTATGCCATGTATTTTTCATTTAACGTCGCGGCTCTTTCGGCCATTGTTGTAATCGAGACTCTTGATTTTATGGCTACTGCAGTAAGACTAAGAATCTGGAAATTAGAGGGCTGTTGACTAAATCCAAAATCTAAATCTAATTTTCAATATTAAAACTTAAGTCGAGTAGTTTCACTATGGCCTTTAACTACAAATAAATTATTATAATAAGGTTAAGTCTCGATCTTGCCTCCAGTGAAAATACTCGGAAACCGAACTTTGCCGAAGCGTTCTCTACGAATATTCAATTTAATGAAAATATATTGAAGCAAGCTTTGTACAAAGGAATTAATTAACATTTTAATAGACTACTTTTCACGAAAATTAATATTAAACATATTTTAAGATTTTTCTTCACATATATTTTTTTTCTTTTCTTAATGTTGACACCCGTAATTAATTTGTTAAAAAGCAAATTAAAATAAAAGCCAGCATTTTATCGAAAGAAAAATTATTCAGATGCTGAAAGCATCTGAATAATTTTCATTAATTTTTACAGCCTCGTGGCAGTGTATTTTGTTTATTTTTTATGTAAGTACCTACAAATAGTTAGTTAATAAGTTAGTAATGGCTTATACTCGTATAGTAAAGATATCATTTAGAACTATTATCTCTATAAAATTGCAATGCATTTTCACATGACACTCGCAATTAAGGTATCACTCAAACAATACAAGTTCATAACAAATAAAACCAATAAATATAAACCAATCACCAATGTCATTTCAAACTTTTACAACAAACTTTTAAACTTCGAATTGATACGTGAATTAAAATTGTAAAAAGCCATATCTGCTCATAGGTTTTATTGTATTCGAACCAGACAATGAACCTCACTAGAACGCTAAAAACTTTAGACTCGCGTGTAGAATTGAAATGTACAGACACCCATAGGGGTCTTGACCTATGAAACAAGACAAAGACTTTGTAAATTGGCTTAAAAACGCGCCAAAAGGGTTCAAGGGCATCGTTTTTTATGTTTGATCGATGGTTGAAAAGCTGTCTGATTTGATTTTAATGGCTGGAGAAAAATAATCGACAAAGAGATGCATCATATAAAATGAGCGAAGATCAGACATTCTGATCTTTTTGAGAAATCATTATTAATAATATTGAAATGTCACATCACTCATAAGAGTGATGTGACATGTAATATTAATATTATGTAATAATGTATGTTGAAATGTCACATCACTCATAAGAGTGATGTGACATTTCAGCAAAATTCATTACATACATTAAAAATTAAAAAAATAATTTGAGAGCTACGGCGGCTACGGCTCTGAGCGCGGCCATGTTATCGCTAGATGGCGCTAAATCCAACGTTTTTATTTTAATTTTTGTTTTTATTTTGATTTAAGAATTGGCAGGAAGTGGCTCAAAGCCGGGAACAATGGAAGGAAAGAAGGCAGGCTTTCGCACAGCAGTGGGACAGTGTAGGCTGGGTATAATAACAATAATAATATTTTTTTTTTATTTTTTTCTAACATCGAGAGAGACCTCAGAACCCAGGACAGACTGTCCTGGCGCAGAATTGTGAGACCCGACCCCAGAAAAAATCTGCTCTTTAAAATTAATCTCGGGATTTGAGACATATCCACTTTATTCTATCGCTGTATGAAATCGGTGTAAGTACATGTTTAACTCTACCTAATTCCGACCTGTGGTTATGACTCTAACTATAGTGCTTAAATATAGCGCTATACTTGAACACTATAATAATAATAATAATAATAATATAATTTATTTTCTCTCACAATGGTTATGTTGTACTTAACAGTTTGGAACTACATAATTATATGAATTAGCATTGTGAGAGCTGGTGCCTGTTGTAGGTTTCGGAGAAACCTGTGCTACAGGTCACCAGGACCCACTTTACGGCCTCATACAAGTTTATTGTCAGGTAACTTGAATTCCACTGAACAAAAAATAAAAAGAATAAAATAAAATTAAACATTAATAAAGAAATTAAAAACAAAAAATAAAAAAAATACAAAATGTAACAAAAGAGAAAAAAAAAAGAAAGAAACCATAAACAAAGCAGTCAACGGATGTGTGATGGAACGAGGTGAATGTGTTGGTGATGGTTGAGAAATGTGCATGTGGAAGGTTGTAATGTGATGTGTGGAAAATGTGCGTGTGGATGGTTGTGAATGTGATATGTGGAACATGTACATGTGGATGGCTGTGAATGTGATGTGTGGAAAAAGTGCATGTGGATGGTTGGACTTGAACACTATAGTTAGAGACATGAACGACTAACCTACATACTTGCCCTTTTATTTCATTGTTTTTTTTTTAGTTAGAAAATCATCCAATGACTTTCCCACTCTAAGGCGGTGCGAGAGGGCATGTCAGAATTTTACTGACAAAAACCGACTCCTATGTTCCTTCTTTGCCTTGCGTTCCAAGACCCCGGGTTTTCCTTTCAGAAGCGAACCCGTGGCTCGAGTAGATTTCGGCTCTGCTGAGCCCTTACGGTTTTGCAGAGACCTACCTACATACTTATTTAAGCATCATATTTTAATAAAAACTTAAGGTAATTCACATCTGCTACATAAATTACTTAAGTATTTTTACCTCTAAACCCTAAGAAACTTGTGACAAAATATTAAGCTGGCTAAAGAAAGAGCGACTTTAAATTTTTTGAAGAACCTTCTACTTAGACTCAAGAAACGCTTAATTTTCTTAAAATGGAGACTGGTTTGCGTTTTTTGCACATGAAACTTGTGAGTAAAAGGGATAATAACTTTAGTAAAATGTTTAGTATAGCCAAATTTACTGTAAAATTTAAGTTTTTTGGATCATACGAAACCCTAGGGTTAGGGTAGACTCGCACTTGACCGATTTTTGTTACTTAAACACACCTCAAAATTTAAATTCACTCCAATTTTGGTACATCAACTTAAATCAGATCTCTGACAAGTCAAATATACATAAAAAAAGTAACTTGTTCGGCTTTACCTTGAAATTTATTCGAGCAAGAAATACACGCCAATACTGATCTCTGTCATGCAGGTAACAAGTGTTAGCTCACAGCATTCCTTTAACGAGATGAAATCCTTCACAGATTGCTGGAACTAAGTTTGATTTAATAAATATTTGCTTCGCCATCTTCTCCGGTTCAAAGGCGTGCACTTGAGATATATTTTTGATGACAACAGAGTTCTGGAGATGTATAGTGACTATCAAGATTCAGAGTCAGACATTTATTTTTAAAGCTATCTTTTCTTACCTATTCTGAGGTTAGCACCCACCCAGTTCATCCAGATGTATGAGTACCAGTATTTTACATGGAGTTATTACCTATCTTTTTTGTTTAATGATATTATAAACTAGTGCTTGACTGCGATTCCACACAATGATAAGCAGTGATGCAATCGTTGATGGTGAAGCACACTAGTTTATTAAGAGCCTCTCTATCCTTGAAGACACCTAAACTATAATCAGACGGGAAAACCGCAGCAGGCAAATTGTTCCAGTCCTTCGATGTACGTGGTATGAACGACGAGATGAAACCGTCCGGGCCGTAAAGGTGTAAACAATGTAAGCGTGGACACACGTCGTTTGTTGGGTTGTCCGATGGTAGAAAGGCGATGGCGGGATCAAGTCATGTAATTATCTAACTACCATAATCCAGTAACCAGGTAAAAAAATATCCATAGACAAAACAGGTGTCAGGTTTTCTGGTTCTGGCTACTCTTAACGACTGTCAAAGACGTCAAAGATTTTCAAATCACAACAGAACTGGGACCAACAGTTTAATAAATTTAATGAGGCAAAGAAGAATCTCGGTATGTTATGATGGTCACCTAATTATGGATCGACCCCGTCAAATGTTACTTAACCCTGAAAATGATCCAGTGCGATAGATACTACTAAACCACGTTCTTATTGAAGCTACAGCACTTATTACTATACACGTTTATTTTATAACGTTATTGCTCACAATGGGCTTCATCAGATGACTTAAAGCCACTCAAAGGGCAAGGAAGGGGTTGTACTTGGAGTTTTCTTGATTGATCAAATTAAAAATGAAGATATTCGCAGGGGAAACCCAGGTTACCGATATAGCCTAAAAAATTATTCAAATTATGGCTTTTCCTAGAAAAGAGTTTCATCGTCGACCACAATCATTACTAACCATCAGCTAAGATAGTGGTCTTGCGTGAGCCCCAATTCTAATTAAAAAAATCATTTGAAAAAATACAATACGCCACCGTCTTCATATACTGTTATAAGTATAAATTAAATAGAAATACTACATTCTCAGCACAAGAACATTTAGCTTAGTAGGAATAGTAAAGAAGAGCCATTATACACAGAATATGCACGTTACATTATAGCAGATGCAGTATGATCCAGTTAATACATAAACGGGTGTTATAATCTCATAAGTGTACGATAACAGGAAATACGCCGCTTGATATTTTCTCCTTCACTCCAGTCATTTTATCGCAACTGAGCATACTTAAGTTACATATTTTATAGAATCTGCAGGAACAAAAAATATTCTATCAACACAAAAGCAACCTTTTATGCAAAGAAATGATTCATCCATTGCTTTATTTCAAAAATAATTTGCATAACAGATATCTGAAACAAATACCCTATCAATTCTCAAAGTCCCCTCAAATCAGCTTTGAAGCGCGTCTTATTGTCTAAAAGATTTAAATTTAAATAACACTGAAGTGGCCGATATTCTTTGTCTGTTTCATCACCTTCAAAGTTCTAAGTTGGAGCAAAGTTGAATGCTAAACAAAGTAAAGACTCACCCTCATTGCAAGCCAAAGTGAAAGTGAAGTTTAAACAAGTTTATAATTAGTGTCGGGTGATAAGAGGTCCTCACAGCGAATCTGTAGAGGGGACAAAATATCTGGAGGATAATTAGGTAGACAATTAACATGATGATTGCGGTTGGCCGAACGTGTGCGAAATATGACCGCATAAAATTTCGAATAGCTAGCTTTGAAATACGACCGTTTTAGAGCACAATGCGATTTGATGGAGCGTGGTTTTGTTAGCGCCTGCGGTGTTTAAGTCCAGGGTTGGCTTGAAAGGCTTATTAGGGACGTTTGGGTCTCTTTATGGTTTGTTATCTGAATGTGTTTTCATTTCTAATTTAATTATGTACTGACGGGGCTCTGCATATAAAACACACTTGACTTTGAAGGGAGATCATAATAATATGTATAAGTATGTAAACCAGCTGCATGTATATCTTTGCTACGAAAATATGATGTATTTCCTTTATTAATAATACATAGTTACATAGTTTTTTTTTGTTATTACAACAGAAAGTAACTACAATATACTCTTAAACAACTCAATTAAAAATACCGTAAGCTGTTGATCCCCGCATTAACGCCGGCGTTCACGCGCCATTGTCTTACTATTGTGTCTCTAATTACGCACTCAAAAGGTTAATAGGTATTTTACAAACATATAGCTTGCAGCCACGCTCGGTCTACCAGATCCACATTTAAGACAAACATTACAGTGCGTGAGCAGTGGTGGCCGAGTGGTAACGGCCCCGACTTACGAGTTGTAGGTCGCGGTTTCAAACCCAGCCAGGCGCATTACTTTGTGTAATTTATTTCATCACCACTGCTCTCAAAACGGTGAAGGAAAACATCGTGAGGAAACCGGCATGTCCTAGAACCAAAAATTCGAAGACATGTGACATCCACCAACCCGCACTGGGCCCGCGTGGTGGATTACGGCCCATTCCCTCTCGTAGAGAGGAGGCCTGAGTCCCAGCAGTGGGAACATCATAAGGCCGACTATGCTATGCTATTACAGTGCGTCGAATGATAATAAGTTATATGTTATTATCATCACCACCATTTTAGCCGAAAGACGTTCACTGTCGGACATAGACCTCCCCTAAGTGTCGCCCTAACGACCGGTCCTGTGCGTCTTGCACCCATCTGATTGCCATGACCCTCGCCACCTTGAAGGGAGGCATTTCAAAGTCTTCCGGTACGTAGTCGCCACTCTAAGACCTGCCGTCCTCATCAACCATTTGTTCTGCGAGCAATGTGCTTTGTCCACTGCTACTTAAGTTTGGCTATTCTTTGGGTTATGTAGGAAAACATGGTTCTCCTGCGGATATCTTAATTTCTGATGCGATCACGCAAGGAAACTCCGAGCATAGCCATTTCTTCTGATGAAGCCCTTATTATTATCTATATTATTAAATGTTACACATATACGATCAGTTTGTAAGGAAGGAAACAAGCTGATTGGATCCACAGGTAATATATTTTCGCTCAATTGGGTATACCCATATACCATATTCTATGATGTGATTATTTTGATATACTACACTAAATAGGACTTATATTTTATACGTCTAATGTTGCGCAAAAACATTGCGTTTTCTGCTTATTATTTTCCTTGATCTATTATATGTAGTAATACCCAACATAGAATATAAAATGTGTTGTGGAAGAAAGGTTCTGTAGTTGGGAAAATTTATTGGGGAAAGCGATGGTATAAAATAGAAAAATATCTATCCTGATAACTGTTGAACAAATGTTATAATCAGTTTGACAGGAATCCTTTTTAGGGTTCCGTACCTCAAAAGGAAAAACGGAACCCTTATAGGATCACTTTGTTGTCCGTCCGTCTTTTTGTCTGTCTGTTTGTCTGTCAAGACCCTTCATCTCAGGAACGCGTGGAGGCATCGAGTTGAAATTCACTTGCTGTAAAAATTCAAACTTCTGAGTTAAAGAAAAAAAGATAAGGCCGTTTATGTCGCAAAAAACGTATATTTCGACAGTCTCAAGGGAATCAAAAATCATAGGGTACTTTCAGTTCAACTAGAATCCTTAAATTTGTCATGAAGTAAGGTCTCATAGCACAAGTATAGGGAAAAACTGAAAACTGTAAATTTGTAGTTACGTCATAAAAAACACTGTTTTTGCGATTCGGAAAAATCTTCTTAACTCAATTCGGGATTGAACTGTTTTCATAGGTAAGTTAATTTGCACGGAACCTTCAGTGCGCGAGTCCGACTCGCACTTGCCCGGTTTTTTAAATAAGAACCATTTTCTTAATTATTTATTTCAAACTAGCCAAAAATACTTAATAAGCAACTTACATAACTCTAACTTGTTACTTTACACTTTTCGTTTAAGATTATTGTTCTTTTGCACTTTTATACATATCTATGGCAATTCCTTAGAGTCTGATGTTAATGACAACACTTTTTTCATGTGCTACACAAGTATATGTATGCTCAGTATTGACCACTATCACACACCAACTTTAAACATTACACTAACTCAAAACATTTAAAATTCTCTTTAGTCTACGCACCTGCCCCACTAGCCAAGTTACAATCGTATCGTTCGCGCCGAACGCCTCGAGTAGGCCACGCCTCCGATTCCTTTGTTCTGACGTCATCTCAACGCTCAGTCACGTGGTCAGAACAAATTAATCGGAGGCGTGGCCTACTCGAGGCGTTCGGCGCGAACGAAACGATTGTAACTTGGTTAGGGGGGCAGATCCGTATTGTCTAGCATCTGGACTATATCAACGTTTAAATGACGCAGAAGTCTACGTTTGTGCTTTTGAAAATTGATGATGGTGGTGACGAGTTCCATTTTAAGGTCATTATTTCTGATATGTCCGTTTTACAGTATTCCTTTTTTTTATCAAATGAAATTCCCTGGCTCCTGAGCTGGTTAGGAACTGTATTACAGGAGCCAGTGTGTAGTGTATTGTGTATGAATAAACGAGATTTCCTTCCGAGTAACCAATACATGAGCTTTCCATCGCAGCTTGGCTTTAAGAGTTATGCCAAGGTAATTTTTTTATTTGTGAAGTCAATGTGATTTTCGATTCATTTTCCATTTTTATGTTTACTTAGACAAACAAATAAATGTGTAGTTAATTCCAGTATCCACTGTGAAGAAAAAGAGCTGGTTGAATATTTTCTACTGCTTTTCTGTCATCCGATCCGGTAGTCATAATAGCAGTGTCATCACAAAATAATTAATTTCTTTTTGCGACTGTAGATTTAAGTTTGTAGGGAATTCTGGGTGCACGAGTCGGACACTGAGGGTATTGACCGGATTTTGGAATAAGATATCGTTCATATTAATTACGAATATCTACTATCTACTCGAATACTTTTTCATAACAAAGCTTTACACATTCTTCTCTTGCATTCTTCACACTAATGTCTACATTTCTTTTGATTTCTCCTTTCGCAGGTCTGCTGGAAGAAATTTCTTTGGAAATAAGCAGTACCTTTGTACTCTTGTCTACTTTGTATTTTCTTTTTCTGTTTTTGTGTACATAATTAATGGTAAAATAAATAAATAAAGATTGGCTGGTAGAGAATGCCTTGTTGCATTAAGTCCTCCTATGTACCACGTACGTACATGAAGTTTAAATAAGTAAATATATTTTAAGCTATTGCATAGCTGCTACCGAGGGCGCGGGGACCGAATTCAGAAATTCCGTAACGAAAAAAACCTCACGCTCCCCACTCCGACGGGCACGGAGGTGTGGCTTAAGGCCGACAGCGACCGAACACCTATTTTAGAAAAGTCGTTAACGACCTGTGTGGCACATTGGTACAGCGTTCTACCTATGTTATCATCGTGCCTCGAGTTCAAATCTCGGTCAAACAAAATAGTCTTTTTGTATTATAATAGATTATAGTAATGTTCTATGATAACAACTGAACATACTTGTAGCAATTTATGAAGTAAACAAGAAAGAAAAAAAATTGTTTTTATATCGGTCACCACGCTCAAAAAGTGTAACTTGAATTAATATCAAAGAAATAGAAATACTGCATAAATAAAATAAATAAATAATTATAATTGCATAAGTTGATACAAAATGCTATGCAATAGCTTTACCGCGGCAGTCCCCGAGTGCCACACTTATTTTTTTTTTGTTTATTTTGGTCACTGTAATGAACTTATATAACATTTCCACTTAATAAATCTATAAAATGAGACAATAAAACGACACGCCTACACAAACCTAACGGCCTATTTACACATAAAATTCATTACTCCACACTGTCAAGTCTATAAAACCCTATAATCTATGCCAGTATCGGACGCCTGGTGTTAATTAGTAAACTATGACAAAGGAAACAAGACCCCTCACCTTGCCTTCAGACTCAAAGTCCCTCATTAAAATGGAGTAGTAACTTCGTTGCTATAAGACCCGAGTTCTACGTTCCTTTTACACTTAATGAGCAAATAAATTGGAAAAAGGCATACGGTTTGAGACATTGCTCCGATTCTTTGAGAGGAACTCTTTTAAGTGTGCTGCTGGAAGTTATGTAAGTTCCTTGTAATTCTTCTTCTCGAATCGATGGTTTTCTGTCCCCTCAAAATTTTTTGGTGAATGGTACGTTTCACGAATTCAAACGCCTCGCGCACCCTGAACAGCTAGCACTCGGTAATGCAGTGTCTAGCTAACCAATCCTTTGACCACGATAGCAAAATCAAAGCCAAGTTCCTTGTACTGTAAGGCGTCTTTTTTTTGGATGAGATATCATCTAACACTTCTCCCCATCTGTGTGGAGCAAGAAGGAATGTTTGACATTTACTAACTGAAATTCACCTGTGTTCCTTTAGTTGTCCATTACGTTCTAGGGCCATGGTAACTCTTTCGAACAATCCCGCGTCCCATTGCATGGTCTGAAGGGGTCCAGTAGGGCTCATGCTTTATAGAGGCCCAGTAGAGCCTACGCTTTGAAGGGACCAAGTAGGGCCGATGCCCGCTAGGGCTGTGTGAACGTTTGAAAAAGTTACCGAGGCCTAGGACCCAAAGGGCAAATGATGGAACATCGTTGGGTTTCAGTCAGACACACGCTCTCTCGCTCCACCCTTGTAAATATACGTTCGATAGATACCTACATTTTTATCTTTATTCTACCGTTTCTTCTTGTTACATTTTGTTTTGTTCGTCTATATTTGTTTCCACACTATAAACAGACAAACACATACATTATTTTACGCCTTTTTGACATACTTAACATATTTCACTAGTTATTGAAACTTTATTTTAATGTATTGTATTAATTAAGTACGCATTACCGTTTTATACATTACACTACAAAACTGATTCACATTCATTACGTCACAACCTCAGGTTCGGTAGAAACTCGTTGTAAGGTCGTTTCCACCGCACCTCCCTGTAAAGGGCACGATCAAAACTTAAAGCCTCCGGTGGGAGCCGTTTGGTCCCCTAAAATTGGGCAAGAGCCGCTTGAGGGTAGCCCAGGCTTGCTCCAGTCTGAGACCTAGACACTGAAAATACATATCGTTCGCCAGCCCTGCTCTGTCACCGCGTGTTGTCGACTGGCGCGTCATGGAGGGGGTGGAGATGCACTCAGACCACCAGTACATCCGGTTTGACGTCTCCGTCCAGACCTCGACCGCACCGGTCCAACAGACTTCGTGTGGTCCACGTTGGGCGCTGAAGCAGCTGGACCAGGAGCTCCTCCTAAAAGCCGCGATGGTACAGGTCTGGGTGCAAGCACCGGACAGGCCCTCCCGCCCCGCACAAGAGCGGGGGATGTTATTAGATGTTTTTTCCACCTAAAAAAAGACACTGAAAATTATGTGAATCCCTTTTTACCGTTATTTGGGTGGTGGCGCGCTCCGGGAGCCATGAAAGCACATGGCTTCAGACTTGTGCTGGGCCACCTCTAGTCCCAACTGTCGGATCCTCTCAACGACTGTTACAACCCCATGTGTCACTAGATTATAAGCCACCGCCTGGTGCGACCTCCCTCCACCGCATGTCCCACCGGGATGGCTCCAGAACCGATCCCTGTGGGACACCGCAGGAAGTCTCTTGCCGATTACTCTCCCTAGTGACCGGAGTAGGTGATGACCCTATTCATCAAGTAAGCCTCGAACACACGACGGAGACCTTTACTCACCTTAGTAATTGTTACTAAAACATTTGCTTCAAATATCTAATAATTGTTTCCAATATTATGCATCACATAACCTACGCTTATAACCCTCGAATGCACACAATATACAACACCGTCTTACGTATGCAACACTTAGCGTTACTAGATTTTCATAGCAAAGCTGCTTTTAGCCACAGAATAGGCAGGTACAGAAAGTTCGTTACATACGACAAGTGAAAACACACACACACGTGGACAGTCGTCTACGTACAGTGCAAGCGTACTCGCAACCGGCATTTGTTCGAGATCACCGCCGTTTGTACGCTTCTATGTATGCGTGTGCCTGCTTTCACTCAACGTATGAAACTCGCTTACTGTACCTTTCTATTCAGTGGTACAGCTTCTGCATTCACCTGAACTCTGCTCATCCATCCAACTAATCCTATAATCACCTCATACGCCACTTGAACACGATGCGAATACGAAGTCCTATCTTGTCTGCCATCAATATAAATTGAAGTGTGTATGTCATATTGTAAATCCGAAAGTAACTCCGTTTGTCTATCTCTCCTACCCCTTTCACGTCTTAAAGGCTGAACGCATTTGGATGAAAATTGTCACACGGGTAGAGTATGTCCTGGATTTGAACATAAAATAGTTTTTAACCAATTTCAAAAAGGAGGAGGTTCTATGTTCGGCTGAATGTATGTTTTTTTTTATGTATGTTCACCGATTTTTCGGTCAATTGTGAACCGATTTTGAAATATATTTTTTTTTTATTGAAAGCTTATGCTTCCGAGTTGGTCCGATAGAAACTTTTGTTATTATCTGATTATGAACTTCGAAGATAAGGAACAGAATCCTGAAACCTCATAGGATCACACCAGAACCGTCGTAAAAAGTAAAATTGCTTTGTTTATACGTGTAGTCGATGACTGACTGAAAGAAGAGGGGGAATATATCGAACTGATCTGATGATGTAGCCTGAAGTTAGGCACCGGAACTCTGTAATAAATTAATGTAATCTAACCGTGTTTGGGATTTTTAGAATTGTCATGAGCTGCACTCTGGCTATAAGGTAAGTTTGGCAGAGAGGTATTTTTTAGTGGTGGTACCATAACTAAAATGTGTAAAATAAAAAACTTTTTATATAAAAAATACAACCGACTTCAATGTTAAAAAGAAGCACTGAAAAGTGCAAAATAACTTTAATTTCGGAAGTCGGTGTTAAATAACGAAGAGACAAAACTATTATAGAAACACTGACTTTTTCAGAAGTCAGTGTTTCTATAATAGTTTTGTAGTGTTAAAGTTATTTTGCACTTTTCAGTGTTTTTTTTAACATTGAAATCGGTTGTATTAATTTTTTTGTAAAAAGTTTTTTATTAACTCGGGAATATGTTCCTTTCAAATAATTTCCAATATTGCCAGTCTTAACTCTCATAACTAATATTATAGAAAGAGCGAATTTGGTGATTTTGTTACAAAGAAATTATCTCTTCAAACATTTGCTCCTCCTTAAAAATCTATCTACCTCCCTTTGAACGTATTGTGTTTATTGCTAATACATAATATTGTACTCGTATTGTGTCAATATATAAAAAGAAATAAAATATCTAATGCTATTTGTAGCTCCAAAAGAATGCTATTTGAGAGCTTTGATGAAGATTTCCCTCAAAAAGGTTTAAATAATCTTGTAAGTTTGAGTCTATTTTTGTAATAAAAGGTAAAGGTGTCATCACTAATTCTCCAATATAATCTTAATCCTTATCTAAATAAATGTGGTAGTTACCTTAAGTCTAATTTTGATTTGACCAAATTTTCCGTTTATAATTGTTTTTTTTTTAGGTGGGAAAACCATCCAATGACATCTCCCGCTCTTGAACGGTGCGAGCGGTGCGGTTCAACTCCTGCTGGGCCTCTCGGTTTGCTGACATCTCCTTGAGACGCACGTGGAACAGTACGCGCCGTCGTCAACTTGGACTCGGTCTGGACGGTTACCGGACGGTCGTCCGACACTCCTCCTCGCTTCGGACTATGCCTGTACTAAGGCCCGACGCAAGAGATCGCTGCCGCCGATCGAGCCCAAGAGGACACGGTGGTGCCTTGCCCAAGCGGGGCACAGATCTACCGTATGTTCCACCGTGTCCTCCGGGCGGTCCCCACAGTGGTGACACCTGGGCGTTACTTCCGCACGAATCCGGTGCAGGAACTTCCCGAACTGACCATGTCCGGTGAGAACCTGCGTCATGCGGAAGAGGACGCCGCTCCGTCCCTCTTTGAGTCGTCGTTTGGGGACTTACCGCCATAATTGTGGCGTGCCCAGCACTGGGTTGCGACAGTTGCTGTCGCCATTTCACCATGAGATCCCGCCGGAACTCTGTCCGCCATGGCGCAACTTGTCGCGGCAGCGGAGTTTTGCCCCGGCGTTGCATCTCCACGTGCAAATCGTGCATGCGTTCAAGGACTGTTGCCTTCACATCCCTACAACATTCGATTTGAATGAATGTGTCTTAGGAGATACAAAAAAAAAAAAAAAAAAATCAACAGGCAACAACTATCTCATGAATTATAATAGGTCTACTTTTATAGTAGATATTTTCATACAGTGTGTACTTCTATTGCAGCTGCTATAAAAAACTAATAAAAAAAAAATTAAATAAAGGTTGCTTACTTTATAAAACGTGTATGCGGCGATTTCAGCGCTATTTTTATTCTTGCTCTATCATACTCGTCTTTTGCTTGCAACGGGGTTGTAAGCACAAGTCCACTATAATAATACAACTAGAGCCCAGCTATCCATTCACAGTAAAAGCAGTCAAAAACTTTTCCACCCGAAATAATTCTTAGAACAAAATGAAACCCAAAAACGGCGTTTAAAGGGCTTAGACAGCGAATATTTGAAACCTATATACAAAAAACAGGAGCAATTAAGAAAGCTTTCAAAGACCTCAAAAACAAATCTGAATGGGCACCTAACTTAAAATATAAAACCGGGAAACAAGTCACAAAGAGACCAGATATATTAAAGGTAGCAACCGACTTCTTCAGTGCTCTGTACACATCCAAAGAACCAATCACTTCACAAGTAAGCTACTATGTGGAGGAAAATCCGACCTCACATCTTAGTGTTCTACACGCCGAGATCAGGTATATTATAGAGTCACAGAAAAACAACAAAGCACCCGGCGAAGATAACATCACAAGCGAACTTTTAAAATCTCTCTCTGAACCATTGCAAACCGTTCTCTCAACGCTTTTTGACAACATACTAAGAAATGGGTCAACTCCAAAACAATGGTCAGACTCTACCATCGTACTCCTACACAAGAAAGGTGACAGTAGTGACCTAAATAATTACAGACCAATCAGCTTAATGTCAAACATCTACAAGCTATTTTCTAAACTGATACTGAACAGAATAACAAAAACTCTAGATGAGAACCAACCGTGTGAACAAGCAGGGTTTCGCAAGAACTACTCAACCATGGATCACATACAAGTGGTAACTCAAATAATAGAAAAAGCCAAGGAGTATAATAAAACCCTTTATATGTGTTTTGTAGACTACAAAAAAGCGTTTGACTCTCTAAATCATTCTTCAATATGGGAGACGTTACAACAACAGGGAGTTGAGAAGAAATACATAACCATACTGCAAGAAATATACAGAAA
Organism: Mythimna impura; assembly: GCA_905147345.3. NCBI lineage: Eukaryota > Metazoa > Arthropoda > Insecta > Lepidoptera > Noctuidae > Mythimna > Mythimna impura. Next base: position 7,721,427 of record LR990347.1, on the reverse strand, counting down.
ATGCTGCGCAAAAATCAGACTAGAACGTGACGGAGACAAGTTTCCCATAGGAAGAGGCGTCCGGCAGGGTGACCCTTTGTCACCAAAAATATTTACAGCAGTCCTAGAAGGTATCTTTAGGAAACTCAACTGGGAAGAAAAAGGATTAAAGGTTAACGGAGAATATCTAAGCCACCTCCGTTTCGCAGACGACATAGTCATATTCGCAGAAAATATAACAGACTTGAAAACTATGTTAAACCACTTGACAGAAGAAAGTAAGAAAGTAGGCCTGTTTATAAACATCACAAAAACTTAAATATTGACGAACAGTGAAGAAACCGGTATTATAACTATCGAGGAACAAAACGTAGAATTCGTAAAAGAATACATCTATTTGGGCCAACTGGTTTCCTTTGAAAACCAAAATAAAAAAGAGATAAATAGAAGAATCGCTATTGCATGGAAAAAATACTGGAGCTTAAAAGAAATAATGAAAAATAAATCTGTCACTATAAACGTCAAGAGAAAGCTATTCGAAATAGCAATATTACCGTGTTTGACTTATGGTTGTCAGAGCTGGTCGTTGAGAAAATGTGAAGAAGACAAATTAGCCATATGTCAACGTAAGATGGAAAGGAGTATGTTGGGGATAAGGCTATCGCATAAAATAAGTAACCAGGTGATCAGGAAAAGGACTAAGACCACAGATATTGTGGAAAGAGTGAGGGCTCTGAAATGGAACTGGGCGGGTCACATATGTCGGATGCAGAACGACAGATGGACCAAGAAAATCATGGAATGGATACCAAGAGATAGAGTAAGGTCACGAGGACGTCAAAGGAAAAGATGGGCAGACCTATTCATACAAAGGCTAGGACCGGACTGGATGTCCAAAGCTAGAGATAGGAAATATTGGAAAGAGTTGGGGGAGGCCTACGCCAAAGAGGCGACTACTACGTTGAGTTTAGAATAAATGAGATTAACACTTCATACGAACTGTGATAAAGCTTTATTTTAAATAAACTAAAAATACTAAACCAAAAATAATGATAAATAATTTTAAATGCAATTTTTTACTTAAATAATTTTATAGATTTTGGACATTTATCATGAATTTTATTGTATTGTATTTTTAATTTTTGACTATGGGATTTTTATTTTATTGTATTTTTATTTATTTCATTTTTATTTGACATTTATTATTATTGTGAATTTTATTGTATTATTATTATAATTGTAATATATTTTGTGTAAAATTTGTTAAATTTTTATGGTATAAATGAAATGAATTAGTAATGCTTAATATGAATTTAATGGAATTATTCCATAATTGTAATATATTTTGTGTAAAATTTGTTAATTTTTTATGGTATAAATGAAATGAATTAGTAATGCTTAATATGAATTTAATGGAATTATTCCATAATTGTAATATATTTTGTGTAAAATTTGTTAAATTTTTATGGTATAAATGAAATGAATTAGTAATGCTTAATATGAATTTAATGGAATAATGATGTATATTTTGAGATTGATTATGTAGTAGAATAAATGGCTTTTTTAATTATTTATTTATTTTATTTATTTACTTTATAAAACGTGTATGCGGCGATTTCAGCGCTATTTTTATTCTTGCTCTATCATACTCGTCTTTTGCTTGCAACGGGGTTGTAAGCACAAGTCCACTATAATAATACAACTAGAGCCCAGCTATCCATTCACAGTAAAAGCAGTCAAAAACTTTTCCACCCGAAATAATTCTTAGAACAAAATGAAACCCAAAAACGGCGTTTAAAGGGCAATATTAAAATTAATTAAATATTGAGGTCGCGTATAGCTCGTAATTCTGTTTTAATTTTAATTAAGGATAGCGGACCGGAATAACAGATGTCGGGAACTGATGTTTATTATATGTCTTGTATATATTTCAAAGCTAGCTTTATTGCTAATGATATTTCTGAAGATCTCTTGAGCCAGATTGCGGTTGGAACTGATTCGGCTTAGTAATAATTTCTTAGAAATTGAGTTAATACGTTATGGAACATGGCTGTGAAAGATGAGTATAGTATATGAGTGATTCAAAATCACATGTGCCACGAAACTCAAAGTAAATTATATAAGTTATAAATATTATTATTACCCTAATGCCGTATGTCTACGTTGATGTGGTGAACCCTAGATCTATTTATTTATTAAAACTTCATGTAACAGAAAGGTACAAAGACGGAATTAATGTCTAATCTATGTCAGCAGAATTAACTTTGCTGTAACATGCCTTAAGTGAGGGGCTAGATTAAGAGAGATACAATCCGTGGAGCAGTTTTGTGGTGAACTGTCATGCAGTAGCGACCTCACAGACTCAATTTTCCAGGAGAATTCTTGTTCCTCATTTTCATCTCTTCTCGTTGACTGACCCTAAAACACTTACGTGATTGGCTGGCGTGAGTGTAGATTCACAAGAGCAGATGTGTTCGTTTAGAGATATTGACCGTACGTCTTGGATTATCCTAATTATTGTGGTATACTTCTTTTTCTTCATTTGTTGGTTTGTTTTCCATATCTTGCAATAGTTCCGCACAAATTTGAGAGGCCCAGAGCAAGACCAATGGCTTTACGTGATTTTCGAGGCATATGGGTATTGCACTACCAACTTCCAAACCCTGGGCAGCTGAAAAAATCCAATAAGACTTTTTGTCTGACCTGGGAATCGAACAACCACGAGACCAACCAAGTAATTGAACAAGTTTTGAGAAACTAAAAAAGTAACTTCTATGGATAAAATATTTTTATAAAATATTTTATAGAGCTCTCCACCAGCCTCTATACAAATGTTCATGCGTCAGAACCAATTTTCGAAACATTTTTTCCAGTCCGCCGCAGACACCTCTTCCACGGCCTTCTCGAACACTGCTAGCGCGTCTTCCGGCGATGAAAACCCTTACAGCTGATTTTTATTTTAGAAAATAAAAAGAAGTCACACGGTGCCAGATCAGGACTGTAAGGATGGTGCCCCAAGACTCTGACCGGTGTGGTGTCCAGGAAGTCCCTCGTTTTGAGCGCTGAGTGCGCGGGCGCGTTGTCATGATAAAGCAGTACCACGTGAAGCTCGGTGTTCGGTCGCTTGTTGCTCATTGCAGACAAAACTTCTGGCAGGAATTTTGTGGTATACCATTCAGCGTTGATGCTGCTTTGGAATTGAAATCAGATACCCCGTGAAGAAACTAGCGATCAAAATTTTCCCTGCGCTTCTTGATCGCTTCACTTTCGTAGGCGTTGGTTCGCTTTGAAACAGTCAAACTGTCGACTGACGCTTTGTTTCTGGATCGTATTAATAAATCCAGGATTCGTCACCTGACATAATATTGTAAACGCGCCGAGACGAGCCTGCTTCAAATTTTTTAATCATATCACGGCACCACTCAACACGGGCCTGCTTCTGAGCTTTGGTGAGGTTGTGCGGCACCCAGCGGCAAACTATCTTCCTCACGTGAAGGTGCTCGTGTAGAATCTTGTGAACGGTTCCCGAACCAATCTGCAGTGTATGCTGAATCTCTTCGTATGTAATTTGCCTGTTTTCTTGAATTATTTTTTTTACTGCCAGCACACTTTCTTCCGTAACAGCCGTCGTAGGTCGACCACTCCTTTGTTCATCCCCCAAGTAAAGCGACCGCGCTTGAACTCGCTATACCAGCGGTAGATGGTTGCTTTTGAAGGTTCTTCATCCATAAAAGCAATTTAAGTCGATTAAATGACTCATTAGGTTTTGGCCACATTTAAAATCGTAGAAAATCATCGCACAAAAATTTTCTCAATGCAGATCCATTTTTAAATGAGGCACGATAATTAGATTTGGCTCTCGAAAAAATGTGAAGGGAAATTCAAAATTCGAACAATGGTATTTTTACTTTAAAATAACCAAAGTTTTCAAAATAATTACAAGTGGCCAGAGCCTTACACGTAAAAACTTTTTATCGCAAAACTTTCTGAGTGGCCTGGTACGAGTATATTGAGCCAGTTTTCAGTAAGCGAAAATTTGCGTATTATGTAGCAATGGGTTTAATTTTCCATATTTAAAAAAAAATGGTAAACATGTTAATAGACAACACACAACATGTTAATTCTATTAGATCACTACCTAGTTTAAGAAATATTTAGTTTTTTTGTATTGTCATGCATTCTTTTTTTTTATTATGGAAGAAAAAACCCATTCTTGAAAACGCAAACTTTCGCTTACAATGTTCTTCCTAAAAAGGGTCGATATTTTGTATAAAACTTATCATATGAAGAAGCGCTATAAATTAACGCTTAATAATATCTACAAATGTTCTTAAATTAAATTTTAAACATTGTAGCAATTAACACATAATTAAAAAATACACAATATATAAAAAAACAGTACATAGAATTCAATACTAATCTATAATAGACATAACATTAAATAAAAAAAACCATTACAATTTAAAATGTTTTGATTAATTCAAACTAGATTAAATTAAATTAAAACATTAAATTATGTCAATTCCAATTAAATTCAAGAAAAAATTACAAAATAAATTAAACAATTAATTATATGCATTACTAATTATTAAATAAAATAATATTTAAATGTTATTTTATTTTAGACTTATAATTTCATTACCTTTAAAAGATCCAATTTTAAATAAATACGTTTACATTCTTTTCCCCAGTTCCATCACAGACAACTGTAAATTCCCTTTTAATAGATCATTTAAAAACAAAAGTACACAAATTAACTGACAATCACACGAGTAATTTAAAACACGATTGAGGTGAAATGAAAGCAATAAATAAAACACTGAGCTCTCGGGGATTGGAGAAAAATAAATATTATCCCGGCCAGTGTTGTTTCCAACAAGCGGGAATTAAAGGAAAATATAGAGGGGATCAGCTGCTTATCAGCTGTGGCTGGGGAAACAGATAACGGAGGAAATAATACTGTGGAAGATTAGGTCATAGAGCGCAGGTGTGGGGAAATGCATGGACATTGAGGAACCGAAGTGTAGGAAGAATATGGATGTTTGTATCTACTAACATTTTGTATGGGCTTTAGAATGTATAATAACATTCCTAAATCTATAAAAGATGTGAAAAATTTAATCATCTTTAAAAATATTAAAAATGTATCTCATAAATAAAGCCTATTATTCAATTATAGATTATCTTAATGTAAAATATAATTAAATAATTCAGTTAAGGCATAATCGAATTTGTGTGTATTTTTGTGTTTAATCAATTTTAAATATAAATTTTATTGTAATAAGGAAATGCATTCATGTTATTTATGCATAAAATGTTATATTTTAATTCTGTAATGTTTCTACACCTCTAAAGGTAGGGTATAATCGAAAGAACGACTGCTTTATTTGTATATTTGTAACATCTGGCGTATGATATTACAGAAAATACGAAGAAACCAATAAATACCTAATTTCGAAAAAAAAAAACTACGTACCTTTATTATAAAGTTTATTTCAAAGCAAACTGTTTTAAAAAACGTAATTTTTATAGGTAAAGACCTATTATTAGAAACGTAGCGTTTGTATGTTGTGTGTAGGTTTGTGTATCAGTGAAACGGCTGAACGATTTAAATGAAAATTGGAACACAGATAAACCATGTCGTGAAATGGAAAATAGAAACTTTTTATAGTAGTAATAATTTTATGGCTAGCAAAAGCTAACCTGTAGGTACCTACTAAAGCGCAAAAAAAGAGAAAAAACTGGGCAAGTGCGAGTCGGACTCGCGCACTGAGGGCTCCGCACAAACTTACCTATGATAACAGTTCAATTCCCGAATTGAGTTACGAAGATTTTTCCGAATCGCAAAAAAACTTTTTTTTGTGACGACGGACGACGAGCAATAGGTAGCTCGCCGTCCGGCCGTGCGGTAATCGACCGGACCAAGCCCGAGTCGTTAACGGCGCGTAGTATTCCACGCGCACCTCAAAGAGATGTCAGCAAAACCGTAAGGGCTCAGCAAGGCCGAAGCCTATCGAGGCCATGGGTTGACTCCTGAAAAGGAAACGCGTCATTGAAAGAATTCAAGGGCAACTAGAGAAACATAGGTATGGTTTTAGTCAATTAAAGTCTGACACAGCCTCGCACTCCGCCCTAGAGCGAGAGAAGTAATTAGATAATTTCTGACCACAAAAAAAAAACCGTAGTTATGTGGCCACAGCCTAAGCTGGCAATCACTTAACTACAGATTTAAGTAGCAACAACACTAAACATTTCCAAGCTATTAAACAAAAAGAGGTGACCTCAGTGACCACAAGTTAAACAAAGGTCGAAATAAATCACCTGAAACGAAAAACAAAAGAATTGTAGACGGCACTATTGCAATCCATAAATCGAATAACTTTCTCCAGTAACATGTAGGTGAATGTGTTTTATGGTTCCACAACTACAGAAGTGCAAACATGAAGAATTGTTCCTGAACAAAAGTCATACATAGCTCAGGAAACGCGTCCACAGAAATGAGACGGGTAAAAGGAAAAATATCACAATGTTTGACCTCATTACACGTGAATATTCGGAAAGATTTTCTTAGCGAATTTCAAACAATACAAATATGATAACATTAAGATTAAACAGCAATAAAATAAAAACGGACCAACCTAATTCACAAATATATAATTAGGTATAATTTACATAAAATTTATAATACCTGTAATTTTTTATTTACTTATTTATAATAATATTATAGTTTTTTTTTAGTAACTGTTTTAATTATTTGCAAATAAAAATTGTTCAAGTCGGTATTTCAAATGTCAACTGGATACTTTTCAGGAAAACCATAGTAAGCAAACAGTTCTCAATATTATGAGGTTTTTCGCTCCTAATTAAGAAGCATTTATGATATGCCTGCCAATAGTGCCCTCTCCTAGAGAGGAGGCCTGAGTCCCAGCAGTGGGAACATTAAAAGGCTGATTACGCTATTATGATTATGCTATGGCGTACGGCAACATGGCTATGATCATATAGAAAGTATTTTCATGCCCTAGCTTTTTCCTTTTTACCAGTCATGTTGACGGTTCGTTGGTTTGAGGAATCAGCTTGGATTTGATTTCATGAGTATCATTATTACATAACAAATGATACACGAGACATAATGGCTTCGAAACGTGGTTGCTCACAATGGGCCTCGTAAGTCACCCAAAGGGCAATGGAATGTCAGTTGCGATGATTTTACTGATAAAGCTTAATATGTGGAATCATTGAAACGAGCGCGATCTCGGTAAAATGGAGCTAAAACTTCTATAGTAGTAGACAACCTCAAGCTTGCCGAGAAGACTAAGTCGATACATTCAAATGCAAAACATTAAAATGTGTTACATACGTACTCAAATGGAAATCATTCTGCTTTCTGTATCAATATAAATACTATATCAATATTTTCTAAACTTAATCAGTGCCTAAAAAAATTTGAAAAAGTGCTCAAAAAAAGGATATAACAAAAAATGTCACAATGTTTAACCTCATTACTCTAAGGGTGTTTTTAATATCGTGTGATTTGATCACGCATGCGGGATTGCTCCGCACGCATAACACCCGCAAATGTCCATTTCATACAAGTATTTATTTTAATGCGTGGAATACAAACGCGGGACGCGTTTTTTTTTTTGCATTTTGAAATTTTCTGCATGCGGGGTAATCCCGCATGCGTGATGAAATCCGCACGATATTAAAAATACCCTCACATGATAAACTAGGTAAATAAAGAAATGCATACTAATATTATGAGGAAAGGAGCTTGTTTGTTTGGGATACGCAGGAAAAAAACATAGATAGATATGATGTATTTTTATTTATATAAATATATATGATTAAGCTAACGTTGCCTTTTTCATTTTTCCGTCGACATCTGAGTTGTGTTGAACATATTTCGTAAATCTTAGTTAGAAAATATGGTTAGCGTTATACATGACTGTGTTTTTATATGTGGTATACACATTAAATGTAGACCAGCTGAGGTATGGTGTCGTGGGCACACTCGATCTGTTCCCGAGAACGAGCAGACGTCACTTTGAAGTTGTGCCTGCTAACTGATAATTTGGTTGTGTCATTTACAAACCCAAATCCCTAAAAATTGTTTTTTTTTTATTAATGATAGACTCGCGTTTGACCACCATCTCACCTGATGGTAAGCGATGATGTGGTCGATTTGATTTTAGTGAACACCACATTTAAGAAATCTCCAAATAACTGCTCCCTCTCTGGGTGGAGCGAGAGGCAGTATTAGACTTTTGCTGACTGAAACCTACCTGTATTCCTTCAGTTGCCCTTTATATTCCAGAGCCGCGGAGACTCTTTCCAACAATAATAATAATAAAATTCCTTTAAATAGTATTTAGTTTTTGGTGCTGTATACAGTCACTTTAGCCCTTCCACATGCTTTCCTTTTGGGAACACACACACACACACACAACACACACACACATGCTAATAATTTTGCAGTAGGTATATGTACTCCTCTTTTGTGTATCGTAGCGTGATGTTTTACAGCCTATACTAATAAATTGTCATGTGTCTGGCTATCGCATACAAAAAGTTTTTTTTTCCAATTCGACTGGGAGCTCAAGAGATTAGCGCGTTTGAACTAAACAAAAAACACAAAAAAAAACTTTTCCGTTTTATTATTTTAGAATATAAAACAATTTTTTTTTTATTTAAGCAGCTTATTTTTCAAATAATAACATCTCATAGTTACTTTAAAAACAACAATGGAAAGAAATACGATCTTATTTCTTCCCGGTGTGCTGTAATCCTCGACGAAAATTACAAAACGTTCCATTTTATTAGTAGACAACTACCACGCAATAAGAAAAGAAACTTCAACATTAACCCCGAAACAAGATATTAGTAGTTTGTAAACTTCCACGTTTTCCACAATAACTAACATATTTCAGAATGAGTTCCATACATTTACACGGTAAGAAATTAACTGGTTTCTTAATAAGTCTTTAGTTTTATATTTGTTTTGTGTTTTTATGAGGTGTACAATAAATAATATCATAGTATTGTGACATCTGAAGAGGTCGCATACAGCTATGGCTCTGATTAACTTGCAAACTGGTGCAACTTGGTGTGCAATAAAGTTTATTCTATTCTATTCTATTCTAAACTGGCAAGGTGATGTTACTTTTTAATTCATTAACGCTCAGGCGGTAGCCGGCGCCCGCAAGCCATTGTCTTACTATTGTGTCTCTAATTACGCACGTCAAAAGGTTAAGGTTTATGGTTTTAAATAGCATAGGTGTTCATATTTTAATAATAAGAAAAAAGGAGATTGTTTTAAGATTTCAAATAAGTTAAAAGACTTAGCAAGTGAAATATTTTATAAATGTTGTTTAGATAGAGCTTCTAAAAATATAAACTAATAAATTGAACATAGAAGCGTTTCATTTCGTCTCCACCCCCGACATTATTTATGTTGGTGACGAGTTAAATTGTGTAGTGAAATCAGTGATTAAAGTAAATCAAGTGTTCAAAGTGATCAAATCAATCAAAACGAGTGATTAAAACAAACAATCAAATAATGAGAATAATCGTCCAATTGGAAATCAGAGACACGGAAACGTAAGTGAATTGCGTATGTGTGAGAGAATCAAACAATTGTAAGTACTTTAGCCGTAATTTAATATTGTAAATATTAGCTAATTACTTGCCTTAATTAGACTTTAAAATTGTAAGTATCATCGGGCAAAATTGTTAGAAATATTAGTCAACAAGATTCATAATCGCATTCCAATTCGATTTGCCTCTATAGCCATTTGAAATATTCCCATAGAAGAAACTTTGCCTATGAACAAGTTATATTTTACGCATAATTTATTATCTAATAACTTTAGAGACTTGGTTTATATACTCAAAGATAGTCTAAGACATGTAGAATCACTATGATAGAACAAAACCTAGTTGCAACGTTATAATTAAGCTAATAAAATGATGTCAAAACTGTAGAATTTAACGTAAAAATTACTGTTCATGATGTTCCTAAAAATTGTGGTTCTCGTTAAGGTAAAGTTACGTAGAATGTAAGTAAGCATGTTTGTGAGGGCCGTCGTCGTCTCCGGTCCCGTGCACTCCTTTTTGTAAATCAAGATAATATAAATCAAGACTGATCAAGATTTGCTGGTTTTATTTGGAATCCCCTACAATTTACATTTTTAAATTTTCACATCTCCATCTCAATATAAATCACATTTTTAGCATTCCGTGCCTACGTCAGTAAAAACGGAACATTTAAAAAAATCAAACTTCAAGTCGGTCTAATCTGAAGATAAGACCGTTTATGCTCGCTCCGTTTATTTATGTATGTGAGTTTGTATGGAACCCTCAGTGCGCGAGCCCGACTCGCACATGCCTCATTTTTATTTAGCATAAGCATAAGCATAATCAGCCTTTTAATGTTCCCACTATTGGGACTCAGGCCTCCTCTCTTTAGGAGAGGGAATGGGCCGTAATCCACCACGCGGGCCCAGTGCGGATTGGTGAATGTCACATGTCTTCGAATTTTTGGTTCTAGGACATGCCGGTTTCCTCACGATGTTTTCCTTCACCGTTTTGAGAGCAGTGGTGATGAAATAAATTACTCAAAGTAATGCGCCTAGCTGGGTTTGAACCCGCGACCTACAACTCGTAAGTCGGGGCCGTTACCACTCGGCCACCACTGGTCCCTGCAGCTGCTGATTTTTATTTAATCATGTTATTATATTAAAAATAGTATATAATAGCTACCAGTAGTTGTATTATTATTATTACTACTCCGTACTGTCTCACAGCTGGGCAAAAGTGTCACTCCATTTCTTCCAAAAAATATAATAACTAAGTAAATATATAAGTATTATATTTGGTTACGCCAGATATGGTGCAATGCGACAATAATATTTACAAAGCGAAAAATGTAAACACAATTCACATTTTAAAGTCTGTACAATTATTTTCGTGTTTTCCTTCGACTTACGAGAAAAATTGTGTTTGTCTGAAGAAATACAAACTGTTTTAGAATTGAATCAGAATGTTGGTATGTACTTGGTCCACTGTAAAGCTATTTTAAGTAGTTTATTATCTCAGCGTGAGCGTACAGCTACATCTCGATAAACCTTGTTATAACTTAGTTTGTTTTAGACTATAAGTAAGCGTTACGTTAGGTTAGTTACCGAGGATGAGATGGTGGCGCGTAGTGTTAACTGCGCCTCTCTTAGACGTATAGGAGAGTCACTCTCTAATACGGAACGAGACCCACGAGAATCAGGTCACCACTAGGCTGGAGTAGAGGGAGTTAAACTGCACCCGTAGCCCCCGAGACAAGTGTACGAGGGAACAACGTGGTGGTTTTAGTCAGTAAAAGGCTGAGAGACCCCTCCACCCACCCCAGTTCTGATGTCATCTATTTTTTTTATTTTTTTTATAGGTGGGAAAATCATTTTATGACAAATCTCGCTCTTGGGCGGAGCGGGAGATAGTGTCAGACTTTTACTGACTAAAAACCCACTCCTGTTCCTTCGTTGCCTTCGTCCCAGGGCCCGGGTTTCGTTTTCAGACTACCCATGGCCCCAGTAGGCTTCGACCCTGCTGGGCCCCTAATATTTGCTGACATCTCCCTGAGGCGCGCGTGGAACAATACGCGCCGTCGACGACTTGGGCTCGGTCCGGACGGTTACCGGACGGTCGGACGGCCGGCCACCCATTGCCCGCTGTCCGCAAGCCCGCGCCTATGGTGGCCGGAAATCGGGATCGGAATCCCGGCGGTGGTTGGGGCGTGAGGATCGTTGCCGTTGCCTCACGCGATCGGCCGCCTCCTTTGCTAGCATTACTACTTTGCAGAAGGAGGCGACCGCCTGCCACTCCTCCTCGCTCCGGACCATGGCCTGTACCAAGGCCCGGCGCGAGAGATCGCCGCCGCCGATCGCCCCCACGAGGACACGGCGTTGCTCTTCCTAAGCGGGGCACACCTCCACCGTGTGCTCCACCGTGCGGAGGACATCTATGAGGATTTCCACCCCAAAAAAAAAAATAGCTATCGAGGGTAGGAAACACGGCCTCATCCAGTTTAAATTGACAATAAAATTGACGTGTATAAGTGTTTTGCTATTTGAAAAATAAATATATGTAGATATACTATTGGAAAATTATTAATTGACTTTTTTTGTGAACGAAACATGAAAATAAATTTGATGTTTATTCCTAAAAATTAAAATGGGGCTCAATATGCAAGATCACTTTTACGCTTTCACGGATTCAGTGGGGACCGCCTATCTATCGCTAAGAAGTGTCAGTAAATTATACAAAATTAGTACCCGTAAAGAACACTTAATTTCGTGCGACACGCTCAATGACTCTGTCACGGACAAGATGGAGATTAACTAATTGTGCTGCTTCGAGCAATGTACCCTGCTCATTGCCACTTAAGTTTGGCGATTCTTCGTGCTGTGTTGGTAACCTTGGTTCTCCTGCGCATATCCTCATTCCTGATTCGATCAGGCAAGGAAACTCCGAACTTAGCCCTTTCCATTGCCACGGATGGCCGTTGGGGCCGAAAGGTTCTGGAATAGCGACCACGTACCGGAAGACGCGTTGGAAGACCTCCTACAAGGTCGACCGATAATCTAGTAAGGGTTGCGGGAATCCGATGGATGCGAGACGCACAGGACCGATCATTGTGGCGACACTTGGGAGAGGCTTATGTCCAACAGAGGACGTCTTTCTGCTGAATTGATGATGATGATGAATTTTGTTTCAACCAACGAGAAATTGGGATTTTTTTCGATACTCATCACAATTTTTTGATATAGTATGTACAGCATACATAGCACATTAATTCCTCGCGCGCCGGTTTTACCTAAGTTTGTACAACTTGAATGACCTTAAAAAACGCCTAAACAACGCGACGTACTGTACACACGGGTGTACGAAATTTGTTCGGCCGAAAATTTTGGCCTCTATATATTCGTTTTTTCTAAGAAAATATTTTTTTTTGGCGAATTTATTAAAAGACGCGCAATTACGTAATAATAATACCCCTAAACGTGCAAAGGATCAGCTCCATAATGTTCTCACAATCGATTCAGGCCGTCTAGGAAAGGTAATAATCCACCACGTGGGTCCAGTACGGATTGGTGTTAGTCACATGTCTTAGAACTTTTGGTTCTAGGACATACCAGTTTCCTCATGATGTTTCTTGAAAGCAGTGGTGATAAAAAAATTACAAAAAGTAAAGCGCTTGGCAGGGTTTTAACCCATGACCTACATCTCGTAAGTCGGGACCGTTATCACTGGAGCACCAGTGCACAGTTGTAAGGATTTTGGCTTATATATAAGTATACAAGGTGCAGTTTTGAAACTGCACAAAATTTCAAGAGGTTGTAATAAAACTCATAAATAATCATATAAAAATACGATACCTGGTCAATAATCAATAATACTTGTTATTTTATTTTCCTAATTTTAAGTGTTTTTCAGAATAATGCTCTAAATAAACTTTAAAAAAAACACAGAATCACCCGTTGCGATTTATCGCACGTCATGTCACTGTGTGTGTAAGTGCATCAACCTGTACGAGGCTCCGCCCACTTATTCTAAGAAATAATTTAGCCTTAGATGTAGTTCGAATTCGATAATCATTTAATAATGTACATTATTGTCTTAAATTTCGCTAATTAATAACTCATTTTTAAGCATCACTACAATGCAATGCGAAAATCTTTTAAAAGAAAAGTTCACGTTGACGTCTTAGTTACCTATCAGCTGATGAATAAAATTGTTAGGCCGAGATCAATAAACCTTACATCACGTAAGCAATATTCGCGTCCCTGCTGCACAACTTTGAACCATAGTTTTGCTTTATTACTGAGACCGTGATTGAGACGCACTAATGTTGGTATGTTTTAAGTAGGTTGTTGACTATGTCCTCCGTTTATCAACCGCGCCGCGCGCGCGCGGTGTTTAGGTACGAGCGGCATGTAGGCACTCGGCACAGTCAACGCGCTGTAGGTAAATTCATTCCCAAGGTCAGTTTTTCGTACCTAATAATTTCGTTTATAAGGGATTAAGTTGGTTGATATGAAATTTTCCTTCCTACTTTTTAACGGGCTGAGGACCGACAAAAATACCTCAAGATAATTTGTGCTAGTTTAGTAGGTTTGGTGTTAGGGTTTTTAAGTGATTGAATCTTGCCTGATAGGTAGGTATTTTTGGCGTAGTTAAAAATTTTAAATCAACTTATTTAAGTACACTAATCAAATTGATTCGGCTAACAACTTTTTTACAAATGATTGTCTATGTACAAATAAAATAAATAAATTACCTACTTATGTTATCTGGAGGTATTGTTCAAAGTTTCCGCCTTCACACTCCAGGCACAATCTAGCACGACGTTGCTGATTTTCTTTTAATTTACGTAGCACAAACACATTCGTTTTTAAAGTGTCGAAAGCACTGATCACCTTTTCACGTAATTGTGTAGCACTGGTGATTTCCTCTGTGTACACTAGTCTTTTTAAATCTCCCCACAAATAAAAGTCAAGGGGTGTGAGATCCGGAGAACGCGGAGGCCAAGCCACTGGACCACCGCGGCCAATCCAGTGTGTGCCAAACCTTTCACTTAAGTACTCACGTACTTGCCGACCGTAATGAGGAGGTGCACCGTCCTGCTGGTAGAACAAGTTGTGATGAAGTGACAGGGGAACCTCGTCCAACATCTCCTCGACGACGTGTTGCAACAGCTCCAGGTATGTGGCACTGGTGAGGTGACCGTCGATAAAATAAGGTCCAAGCAGTTGGTCCCCTATTATGCCAGCCCACACATTTAGGCTGAACCTGACTTGGAACGAGTGCCGCTTAGTCACGCGCGGGTTATGTTCGCGGTGAGCCCACCAGTGTTCGTTATGAACATTGTAGACGCCAACTCGAGTAAATAAACACTCGTCCGTCCACAAGATGTTGGCGTCTTGGTGTTCAAGCAACCAGCGACAAAATGTAACTCGCGCGGCGTTATCGGCTTCGTGGAGGTCCTGTACTCTGCGGTAATGAAACGGATGCTGCAGTTCTTTATTCAGTAGCCGCCACACAGTGGAATGGTGCACTCCAAACCGTCGACCAGCATCCCGCGTGCTGGCCCGTGGCTCTCGCTGGAAGTATTGCAGGATATCTTCCTGCAAGGCGACAGGCAGGCCTTCGTTGCCGCGACCGTCAGCATGCCGGGGAACGTCGAATTGCCGAAACTCGCGGAGTCTCTGCGTAGCAGCCAGCATTACCCTTTGAGATGGACGTTGCCGATTGGGGAATAGTTCAATAAACATTTCGATAGCTCGAGATACGCTGTCTCCACTGATAGCATACAAGCGGACCATCTCTACCAACTCTACATTGGAGTATTGGTCCGTCATCTTTATCACTAGATATCGCAACCGTAAACCGAAGGCGCACCTGCGGGGCGGATATTGCAAGCGTATGCACGCGCCGGCGATATCAATCACACTAAATCGATTGATCGATGGCCGCGGGGGTGTGGCTATTGGGAGAGAGGGGTGTTGTGCGGGGGATAGTAGTTGCTTTGGATCAATGAAATTATTGTTTGCGTGTTTGTGTGTGTGAAAGCGCGGTTATAAGACGAGTATCAGACTGGCCGCGTTTTAAAAAAGGTAGTTCACACGTACCGATTTTTAAAAAATAAAAAAAAATACCTACTCATTTTATTATTGATTCGGGTCGAGAATCACTAACATAATTACCTCCTGAAATTTTTTGCAGCTTCAAAACTGCACCTTGTATACAGACATAATAATATACGCTGATGAATAACAGTTCATTCACTAATATTATGCAAATTATGAAAGGAAATGCTCTTAGATTTTCTCGGACATGAGTACATGAGTCCCGTTTTCTGACATAAGCCGTCTTACAAATGGAATGTAGTATGTTACCCCAGAGACGTCGGAACCCCGGAACCTCTTTATGTGCAAACTACAAGTGTTTTAATACGGCAGAAAGCAAAATTCTTACCCTTCAACTGACAGAAGATTTTATGCCAAAAAAGATATGTATCGCATCAGTAAAATCTAAAACATTTTTGCTGTTACAATTCGGAATCTGCTGTACGTTTTTTTTTTTTGAGTCAATTGTTGTTTTCTTAACAAACTATTTTAGCCCAAGTAAGTGTACAATGCCCATATTACCAGCAGCTCCATCCCGCTCAGGGTGAAACGAGAGGCGTCAGACTTTTACTGTCAAAAACAAAGTTTGTGTTTCCAGATAGCTACAATTTTCAAGTCAAGAGTGAATAAGTTACTTCGAAGCAAGCATGCATCGTCGACCATATCATCACTTACCATCAGGTGAAATAGTAATCAAATACGAGTCAATCCATTTAAAAAAAATCTCACCTGTGTTCTTTAAGCTGCCTTTTGCTTGTTTTTCAGAACCACTGTAACTCTTTCGAACAATACCGTAGCTCTAACAGGCATATGTCTTAAAGGGCATACTGCGTACGCTGCTAGTAAATTAACTGGACATTCATTCACAAGCGGGTCATGTATTAGTTAGGGACACATTTCACAACACTTTCATCCTTCAGTTAAAATACACTTTCCATCTAACAAACCAACAACAAAAACCTGAAACTCCCCGCAACTATGCATAAAGCTGTGACCTTTCGCTAGAAAACAACCATATGCACTTTGCATGTTCTTACAAAATTGCTGCACTATACTTCGGTTAACGACCCATGGCCGCCTTCTAAACACTCGCTACAGAATCCGGACCACCTTTTATATTTCGCTAATAGCGTGGACGCCAACCTCGCAGCCACAATGTATGAAAGATGAGATTATTACGAAATATGTGGGCTAGGCACGGTGCCCTATTTAGCGCAATTTTTTAAAGGAATTTTTAAGTTTTGGTGGCGCGATAGTTTGCTATTAATCACAAGTTTAAATGGATAAGAAAACGCTATATTTACTTACATAAATTAATGCGATAAACACGATGACCTTTGTTGTGAAAAACAAAGTCAAAAGAGATTCAATGTCATTATCGTTGAGATTTTTTAATATAGCACCGCTAAAAAATAAGCATTTAATTCTAAACTGAATTTATATAAACCTTTGATTTATAATGTCTCAAAAAACACGAAACTTATCACCTAAAAGTCGTTTAGTAAAATTAAATAGGCGTATCAGTAATGTGGCACGCGTTGGTACCACTATTCAAACAAAATTAGATCTGGGGTTGAATATGAATTGCAGAAAAACTTGAAAATCGTTATTGAAAAGAGGTCCCTTGCCTGGAATTCTTTTCATAGATATTTTTTACTTCAATATGGTTTGATAATGGACGCCGCATAGTGAGCTAGCCCAAATGTTTTCTTAAGTAAAGATCTTTACTATGTGAAGCTGTCGTAATCTGATATTGAGCCTCCCTTTAGGATTTATGACACTGAAACAATATCCACCCTTCACTAACGCTGTGAACATTATTTCTTTGTGACGGAATGTTCGTTTTTATAAGGGATAAATAATAGAAGTCTGAAAACATGGCCTGGATTCATTTTATTAAAATGTATGAAATGCTAGATCTCAAAAATTGGGTATTTGGTTTAAAGTTTTGGATAGAATTGGGACAGATCAGATTGGCCTCCAAATTGCCGCCGCAACGGCTGGTCCTATGCATCTTGGACCCACCCGATTCCCGTGACCATCACCAGGTCATCGGTGTACCTTGTACGCTGTGTCTTCCAGTAATCGGTCACTATTTCAGTACATTTAGGACCCGTCGACTATCAGTTTTACGAGGAATGTGCCCTATCCTCTGCTACTTAAGTTTGGCGATTCTTCGGGCTTCGCCAGTTTTCATGCGGATATCTTGGTTTCTGGTTCAATCACACAAGGAAACTCCGAGCATAGCCCTCTCGATTGCCTTTTGCGTGACTTTAAGCCTTCTTATGGGACTCGTTGTGAGTGACCAAGTAGATAGCCACGGTTATAGACTTTCGTCAAATTCAAATTGCTATAATTCAAGACTGATTCATTATTTAAATTAAAAGGTTCTTCAGTCCTTTTTATAAAATACTAGCTGACCCGGCAAACTTCGTGCCTCCCCAATAGTCAATGAATTTTGTTTTAGCAAAAACCTTTTAGCTAAACTGTCAAAGGATAACGCCATCTACTGACATTACCAGAACCAGCATGATTCATTTTAAAATGACATTTTAGACGGAGATGGCGTTGTATTCGTTTTTTTTTTTTCGTGAATTTTTCCATATTCTCTCACCGTTTAAACCTTCCCTGGACTATCACAAATATTTTAAGACCAAAATTAGCCACATCGGTCCAGCCATTCTCGAGTTTTAGCGAAACTAACGAACAGCTATTCATTTTAGAGATTATAAATCAGTACCAATACCAAAAAGGCTGTAACAAAATAAATAAATGATCACACAACTTCTTATAAGGGTCTCGGAAAAGCTTTGTTTATAAAATGTCTATTTCTAACCAAACAACGAAAAAGCGCTCACAGAAACAATTGGAAATAGTTTTCAATATTTCATAGATTTCGATTGTTTCAATAACTTACGTCTGACAGAAAGGCGATAGACTTCGTGCCCACTGTTGCCAAATGGACAAAACTATTTTAGGTTTCAGATATAGAATAAATGTTTCTTTACAATATTTGCTTACTACACCATATTTGTACTTTTTTATAAGTGTCGTATTAGTCCGTAATTACACTTCCACATGATGACTAATTTTAATTTAAAATGTTTAAATTAGAATACTAGCAGAGATTTAGTTTTTGTTAATAAAATACGTGGGACACTCAGAAAGTTTTGAGAAACTAAAAAACTAACTAAAGATTTAATAAAAATATTTTATCCTCTATGGATCTTTTCAAAGAACTCTCCAACAGTCTCTATACAGTTTCATGCATCTGAACCAGTTTTCGAAACATTTTTTTCCAGTCCGCCGCAGACACCTCTTCCACGGCCTTCTCGAACGCTGCTAGCGCGTCTTCCGGCGATGAATACTGTTTCAGCAGATTTTTTATTTTTAGAAATAAAAAGAAGTCACACGATATTTTCTAATATATATGTATGTTTCTAATATATATATTGAAATAAAACTAATATTAAAAAGTCAAAAGTTTGTGAATGTGAGTATCTACTCGTATATGTTTACAAGCTGGTTTTGTGTTACAAGGTGGATCCATGACTTGGTAACGGTTGCAGGAGTCCGACGGATGCGAGACGCACAAGACCGTTCATTGTGGCGACACTTGGGGGAGGCCTATGTCCAGCAGTGGACGTCTTTCAGCTGAAATGATGATGATGATGATGATGTATATGTTTGTTACTTCTTCACGCTCGAACGGCTAAATGGATTTAGACGAGATTTGGCACAGGGGTAAACCATGTCCTGGAATAGCACATCATGTATTTTTTATCCCAGGAATATGTTCCCTTGGGACAATTTTTTACTTCTACGTGGGCGAAGTCGTAAGAAGCAGCTAGTAACGAATAAAACCAGGGTTACTAAATCCAGAACAGAGTGGAGAATAAACAAATTAATTAGCATAGTCGGCCTTATAATGTTCCCACTGCTTGGACTCAGGCCTCCTCTCCAGAAGAGGGAATGGGCCGCAATCCACCACGCGGGCCCAGTGCGGGTTGGTGGATGTCACATGTCTTCGAATTTTTGGTTCTAGGATATGCCGGTTTCCTCACGATGTTTTCCTTCACCGTTTTGAGAGCAGTGGTGATGAAATAAATTACACAAATTAATGCGCCTGGCTGGGTTTGAACCCGCAACCTACAACTCGTAAGTCGGGGCCGTTACCACTCGGCTACCACTGCTCTACTACACACATTAATTAATCTAATGTAAAAATGAAAAAATGTTTTGTTTTGTTATTTCATCCCTCAAAACACATTATTCTTCCTGTCAAAACAACATCGTTATTGATTAGCTACATCTATAGATAAGTAATAAAACAATCTATCTAATTATTGTTTTTAGGAATATTTCAGAAGTAATTTGTTTCCTTTCGAGATTCGAATTTAATTTCCTTATTACAAATTTTATGTGTAAAGGAAAAAATAAACAAAGAGAAAAAGTTCTCTACAGCTTAGTGATAATCATGAAAGATTATTTTATTTGTTTGTAAAATCTACATATAACTAGCCAACTCGGCAATCGTTCTGCCATAAAAATATATTTTAAAAAATGGGGTGTGTAGCTAAGAGGGTTAAAAATAGTCAAGACCTAGGCTCAAACCTACCAAATATACAAAAAAAAAACATAGTAATCGGTCAAGCCGTTTAAAAACCTCCCCGTACTTGATTTAAATTCCAAAAACTCTTAAAAGTTGTTACTCATAAGATACTTATTACGCTGTGGGAACATTTAAAAGAGTTATTGTGGTCCTAAATCGCAAATAGCCATAAAGGAACTTAGGTCAGTTTGACTCGACTTTTCGCTCCACCTTAGATGAGTAGAAGTCATTTGTTTATTTATTTTTAACGATTCATGTAAACACATAATAAAAGAAAAGAAGAAGGAAAAAGCAAAATAAGTACCTACAAAGGTGATGCTTATTTCTACAAAAATATCTTCCAGCATACTTGCGATTGGAGAATTGGAAAAAAGAGATGTAGACACCGTGTGTAACAGTAATGTGAAAAAAAAAGTACAAACAAAACAGTTAGGATTTAAATAAATTAAATATACAATATAAAGATTTTTTTAAGGTGAAATAAATCGATAACTGAAAAAATAACTGACGTTTATGTGTGTACCAAATCCTATACGAAATCTTGTGAACAAATCAAGGCTAGTCTATGTATCTTTTTAATGAGAGTAGTAGCGGATATTTAAATAGAGAAGTACTTGTTAATTGAAGATTTGTTTTTATCGTAGATAGTGGCGTTATTATTAAAAAAATATTTTTCATTCAAGAAATGCAATTGTTTTATTTTTTCCTAACGCTTGTGTACGCAACTGTACCATATTAATAAATACTATATTGGAAGGTTAAGAACGTTTCTTAGATATATGGCACGGCCGCTTTTTTGTAGCCATCCGAACTTGGTCGGGTTATGTAGGTTTTCGATGCTTCGTCAGTATTATAATTGTTTTTCTTTAATTACTGAATTTAATGACATGAAATTTTGCATAAGAATAGTTGAATGAATACACTAATTATTGCCATACACATTACCATGCAATTCCTTCAGAACGTCGTGATATTTGACTGCTTTGTAAACAGTGATCTGTTC
Source organism: Mythimna impura (assembly GCA_905147345.3). NCBI lineage: Eukaryota > Metazoa > Arthropoda > Insecta > Lepidoptera > Noctuidae > Mythimna > Mythimna impura. The sequence goes on along the minus strand of LR990347.1, from coordinate 7,700,156 downwards.
ATGGTAAATTTGTCCTATAACTCTTTAGTTACTAACGGAACATCATTGATACTTGGCAACATGTTGCAGACACTTACAAGGTTTGTATAAACGTGAAAATCTAGACCTCAAAGTGCATACTTTAAGAACTAAGACCTAATAAGCGTATTTTACGTTTATATTTTTATCTTTTAAGCCCTACGATTTTTTCTAAATCTGTTTTTTAAACAAATATAAACAAATTCAAAACAACGTATGTAAAAATCTACAGCTGTAAGCGCTTTATATGAAAACTAGCTAATGGCCAAACGTTCGCGTAGCGGAAACTTGAATTTCTCCGAAGTTTATGCATGCACTAGTTTTATTCATACATACACAATTACACACAAATACACACTAATTTTTGGACACATCTCTTTTCTTCTAAAGTCTATGGATTAAAAAAAGTTCCGCCAGGACAACGTTCGCCCAGCGGAATCAGTTTTTTGTGAATTTCTCCACAATGGTTGCGTGCACAAATTTTTTTTACCATACACAATTATACGACGTCATACACTAAATATCTGCATAATTAAAATCTTTAAATTCAACAACATTCCGCTGCGCGTACGCACACAAACACAGCCACTACTACAAGTGTTGTTTAATACGGCAGAAAGCAAAATTCTTACCCTTCAACTGACAGAAGATTTTATGCCAAAAAAGATATGTACCGCATCAGTAAAATCTAAAACATTTTTTGCTGTTAGAATTCGGAATCTGCTGTACGTTTTTTTTTTTTGAGTCAATTGTTGTTTTCTTAACAAACTATTTTAGCCCAAGTAAGTGTACAATGGCCATATTACCAGCAGCTCCCTCCCGCTCAGGGTGAAACGAGAGGCGTCAGACTTTTACTGACAAAAACAAAGTTTGTGTTTTCAGATAGCTACAATCTTCAAGTCAAGAGTGAATAAGTTACTTCGAGTCAAGCATGCTCCATCGTCGACCAAATCATCGCTTACCATCAGGTGAAATAGTAATCAAATAAGAGTCAATCCATATTAAAAAAATCTCACCTGTGTTCTTTCAGCTGCCTTTTGCTTGTTTTTCAGAACCGCTGTAACTCTTTCGAACAATACCGTAGCCCTAACAGACATAATATGTCCTAGAGGACTCCGTCAGCATACTTTGTACGATGCTATCAAAATCACTGGACATTCATAAGGTCTTCGAGATTGTACGTATGTAGGTACCCTAACAAGAGGGTCATGTATTAGATAGGGTCACATTTCACAACACTTTCATTCTTCAGATAAAATACACTTTCCATCTAACAAACCAACAACAAAAACCTGAAACTCCCCGCAACTATGCATAAAGCTGTGACCTTTCGCTAGAAAACAACCATATGCACTTTGCATGTTCTTACAAAATTGCTGCACTATACTTCGGTTAACGACCCATGGCCGCCTTCTAAACACTCGCTACAGAATCCGGACCACCTTTTATATTTCGCTAATAGCGTGGACGCCAACCTCGCAGCCACAATGTATGAAAGATGAGATTATTACGAAATATGTGGGCTAGGCACGGTGCCCTATTTAGCGCAATTTTTTAAAGGAATTTTTAAGTTTTGGTGGCGCGACAGTTTGCTATTAATCACAAGTTTAAATGGATAAGAAAACGCTATATTTACTTACTTATATTAATGCGATAAACAAGATGACCGTTCTTGTGAAAAACAAAGTCAAAAGAGATTCAATGTCATTATCGTTGAGATTTTTTAATATAGCACCGCTAAAAAATAAGCATTTAATTCTAAACTGAATTTATATAAACCTTTGATTTATAATGTCCCAAAAAACACGAAACTTATTACCTAAAAGTCGTTTAGTAAAATTAAATAGGCGTATCAGTAATGCAGCACGCGTTGGTACCACTATTCAAACAAAATTAGATCTGGGGTTGAATATGAATTGCAGAAAAACTTGAAAATCGTTATTGAAAAGAGGTCCCTAGCCTGGAATTCTTTTCATAGATATTTTTTACTTCAATATGGTTTGATAATGGACGCCGCATAGTGAGCTAGCCCAAATGTTTTCTTAAGTAAAGATCTTTACTATGTGAAGCTGTCGTAATCTGATATTGAGCCTCCCTTTAGGATTTATGACACTGAAACAATATCCACCCTTCACTAACGCTGTGAACATTATTTCTTTGTGACGGAAATTATGTTCGTTTTTATAAGGGATAAATAATAGAAGTCTGAAAACATGGCCTGGATTCATTTTATTAAAATGTATGAAATGCTAGATCTCAAAAATTGGGTATTTGGTTTAAAGTTTTGGATAGAATTGGGACAGATCAGATTGGCCTCCAAATTGCCGCCGCAACGGCTGGTCCTATGCATCTTGGACCCACCCGATTCCCGTGACCATCACCAGGTCATCGGTGTACCTTGTACGCTGTGTCTTCCAGTAATCGGTCACTATTTCAGTACGTTTAGGACCCGTCGACTATCAGTTTTACGAGGAATGTGCCCTATCCTCTGCTACTTAAGTTTGGCGATTCTTCGGGCTTCGTCAGTTTTCATGCGGATATCTTGGTTTCTGGTTCAATCACACAAGGAAACTCCGAGCATAGCCCTCTCGATTGCCTTTTGCGTGACTTTAAGCCTTCTTATGGGACTCGTTGTGAGTGACCAAGTAGATAGCCACGGTTATAGACTTTCGTCAAATTCAAATTGCTATAATTCAAGACTGATTCATTATTTAAATTAAAAGGTTCTTCAGTCCTTTTTATAAAATACTAGCTGACCCGGCAAACTTCGTGCCTCCCCAATAGTCAATGAATTTTGTTTTAGCAAAAACCTTTTAGCTAAACTGTCAAAGGATAACGCCATCTACTGACATTACCAGAACCAGCATGATTCATTTTAAAATGACATTTTAGACGGAGATGGCGTTGTATTCGTTTTTTTTTTTCGTGAATTTTTCCATATTCTCTCACCGTTTAAACCTTCCCTGGACTATCACAAATATTTTAAGACCAAAATTAGCCACATCGGTCCAGCCATTCTCGAGTTTTAGCGAAACTAACGAACAGCTATTCATTTTAGAGATTATAAATCAGTACCAATACCAAAAAGGCTGTAACAAAATAAATAAATGATCACACAACTTCTTATAAGGGTTTCGGAAAAGCTTTGTTTATAAAATGTCTATTTCTAACCAAACAACGAAAAAGCGCTCACAGAAACAATTGGAAATAGTTTTCAATATTTCATAGATTTCGATTGTTTCAATAACTTACGTCTGACAGAAAGGCGATAGACTTCGTGCCCACTGTTGCCAAAATGGACAAAACTATTTTAGGTTTCAGACATAGAATAAATGTTTCTGTACAATATTTGCTTACTATATCGTATTTATGTTTTTTTTTTTTATAAGTGTCGTATTAGTCCGTAATTACACTTCCAAATGAATGATGACTAATTTTAATTTGAAATGTTTAAATTAGAATACTAGCAGAGATTTAGTTTTTGTTAATAAAATACGTGGGACACTCAGAAAGTTTTTAGAAACTAATAAAAAACTAACTAAAGATTTAATAAAAATATTTTTTATAAAGAACTCTCCACCAGTCTCTATACAGTTTCATGCATCTGAACCAGTTTTCGAAACATTTTTTCCAGTCCGCCGCAGACACCTCTTCCACGGCCTTCTCGAACGCTGCTAGCGCGTCTTCCGGCGATGAATACTGTTTCAGCAGATTTTTTATTTTTAGAAATAAAAAGAAGTCACTCGATATTTTCTAATAGATATGTTGAAATAAAAGTAATATTAAAAAGTCAAAAGTTTGTGAATGTGTGTGAGTATGTACTTGTATATGTTTACAAGCTGGTTGTGTGTTACAAGGTGGACCGATGACTTGCTAACGGTTGCGGGAGTCCGATGGATGCGAGACGCACAGGACCGTTCATTATGGCGACACTTGGGGGACGCCTATGTCCAGCAGTGGACGTCTTTCGGCTGAAATGATGATGATGATGTAAAAAAAAGAGAAAGAAAAACTGTTTATTCGCGCGAAATGACGCAATCTTAAAACTTAGCTAACAAACATTATCAATTGAATAGGGAAGATATGCGTCACATCCGCGCAAAACGGCCGAACGCTCAGCATAAAGCTGCGGCCTCACGCATTATGCGATGAGCTCACAGCGCTGTTTTTCAGCGTGGGCCGGTGGCGGTATTGACATAAAGACGCCCGAAGGGTGCAGCGTACAACGAGATTTCGATAGAAAAAGGAAATAAAAATACATAAACAATAAAAACTTTTTACAAAAAATATACAACCGATTTCAAAGTAAAAAAAAAAACACTGAAAAGTGCAAAATAACTTTAATTTCGGAAGTCAGTGTTTCTATAATAGTTTTGTCTCTTCGTTATTTAACACCGACTTCCGAAATTAAATTTATTTTGCACTTTTCAGTGTTTTTTTTTTTACTTTGAAGTCGGTTGTATTTTTTTTGTAAAAAGTTTTTATTTTACACTTTTTAGTTATGGTACCACCACTAAAAAGCACCCCTCAGCCAAACTTAAATACCTTATAGCCAGAGTGCATCTCATGACAATTCTAATAATCCCAAACACGGTTAGATTACATTAATTTATTACAGAGTTCCGGTGCCCAACTTCAGGCTTCATCATCAGATCAGTTCGATATATTCCCCCTCTACTTTCAGTCAGTCATCGACTACACGTATAAACAAAGCAATTTTACTTGTTACGACGGGTCTGCTATGATCCTATGAGGAGTTCTGTTTCATATCTTGAAGTTCATGATCAGATCATAACAATATTTCTATAGGACCAATTCGGAAGCATAACCATTCAAACAAAAAAAAAATTTCAAAATCGGTCCACAATTGACCGAGAAATCGGTGAACAAACATAAAAAAAATAAATAAAAAACATACATTCAACCGAACATATTACCTCCTCCTTTTTGAAGTTGGTTAAAAACAACATAACACAAAACATGTATATGTTTGTTACTTCTTCACGCTCGAACGGCTAAATGGATTTAGATGAGATTTGGCACAGGGGTAAACCATGTCCTGGAATAGCACATCATGTATTTTTTATCCCGGGAATATGTTCCCTTGGGACAATTTTTACTTCTACGTGGGCGAAGTCGTTAGAAGCAGCTAGTAACGAATAAAACCAGGGTTACTAAATCGAGAACAGAGTGGAGAATGAACAAATTAATTAGCATAGTCGGCCTTATAATGTTCCCACTGCTGGGACTCAGGCGTCCTCTCCAGAAGAGGGAATGGGCCGCAATCCACCACGCGGGCCCAGTGCGGGTTGGTGGATGTCACATGGCTTTGAATTTTTGGTTCTAGGACATGCCGGTTTCCTCACGATGTTTTCCTTCACCGTTTTGAGATCAATGGTGATGAAATAAATTACACAAAGTAATGCGCCTGGCTGGTTTTGAACCCGCAACCTACAACTCGTAAGTCGGGGCCGTTACCACTCGGCCACTACTGCTCTACTACACACATTAATTAATCTAATGTAAAAATGGAAAAATGTTTTGTTTTGTTATTTCATCGCTCAAAACACATTATTCTTCCTGTCAAAACAACATCGTTATTGATTAGCTACATCTATAAATAAGTAATAAAACAATCTATCTACTTATTGTTTTTAGGGAAATTTCAGAAGTAATTTGTTTCCTTTCGAGATTCGAATTTAATTTCCTTATTACAAATTTTATGTGTAAAGGAAAAAATAACCAAAGAGAAAAAGTTCTCTACAGCTTAGTGATAATCATGAAAGATTATTTTATTTGTTTATAAAATCTACATATAACTAGCCAACTCGGCAATCGTTCTGCCATAAAAATATATTTAAAAAAATGGGGTGTTTAGGTAACAGGGTTAAAAATAGTCAAGACCTAGGCTCAAACCTACCAAATATACAAAAAAAAAACATAGTAATCGGTCAAGCCGTTTAAAAACCTCCCCGTACTTGATTTAAATTCCAACTCTTAAAAGTTGTTACTCATAAGATACTTATTACGCTGTGAACCTTTGATGGAGTTATTGTGGTCCTAAATCGCAAATAGCCATGAAGGAACTTAGGTCAGTTTGACTCGACTTTTCGCTCCACCTTAGATGAGTAGAAGTCATTTGTTTATTTATTTTTAACGATTCATGTAAACACATAACAAAAGAAAAGAAGAAAGAAAAAGCAAAATAAGTACCTACAAAGGTGATGCTTATTTCTACAAAAATATCTTCCAGCATACTTGCGATTGGAGAATTGGAAAAAAGAGATGTAGACACCGTGTGTAACAGTAATAGGAAAAAAAAAAGTACAAACAAAACAGTTAGGATTTAAATAAATTAAAAATACAATATAAAGATTTTTTTAAGGTGGGAAATCATCCAACCCAGACATCCCGCTCTTGGGCGGGGCAGAAGGGCATGTCAGATTTTTACTTACTAAAAACCACTCCTGTTCCTTCTTTGCCCTTGTTTCAGGGCCCCGGGGTTCTCTTTCGCATCGCCCATGGCCCCAGTAGGCTTCGACCCTGCTGGGCCCCTACGGTTGCCGACATCTCCTTGAGGTGCGCGTGGAACACTATACGCCATCGACGACTTGGGCTCGGTCCGGAGAGTAACCGGACGGCGAGCTACAATAGATACAAATAATATACATAGTAGAATAAATATCAATATAATACACACAGAATATATTATTACTTCATTTAATTGATGATTACACCTCAAAAAAATGGTATTTATTACATTAGACATTTACCATATTCATCATCATCATCATCATTTCTGCCACACACACACACACAGCACAGCGCACAGGACCGTTCATTGTGGCGACACTTAGGGGAGGCCTATGTCCAGCAGTAGACGTCTTTCGGCTCACCTGGCCAAATGATTTACCATATTAGTAAAAGCAATATTTCATATAAATAATAATACTTAATATGTAAAGTTTAAGACGCCTTTATCAACTTCATATCATTTTATCTTTGTAGAAAATTTAATAAAACTCTTTATTACACTTTCGTGAAGAGCTTCATATTTGAGAATGAGTATAAAGCAAACTGCTAACTGTTAACTTGACAATGGTAAAGTTCAGGCGCTCATTCGTCGCTCCCTCCTTTTATTTGTCTTTTTCGTTGGCGGAATTATAACAAGCAAATATAGGAGGCCATATTTAAAAAAAAAAACAATGTGTTTCAATTCAACACTGATTATTAGCTTCTTAATTTGAAATGATAATAGTACATTATGATATAAGTGTGTAATGTTAGTGATTACCGTCGAGGCGGTATTTAGACCCGAGCCGTGGCGAGGGTCTTAAGAGAGCCAAGAACGGTAATCATTCATTACTCACGTGTGCCATACGACGTTTTTCAATACACGTCTTGTGAAGAAAACAACAGTAAAACTAGTAAAATTTTCTGTGACATGGCGGTAAAAATCTGTTTTCATATTGTGTGCGCATAATTTTTTTATTTACCCCTAGAGGAAGGCTAAGGTATTTTGATCATACTGCCTAGTCTTACGTTTATGTTTTCTTAAAGAAAAGAAAAGTGTTTACGATAATGTCTTTCGTAGTGACAATAAAATACGGATGTAACATTTTCTAATGATTTTGTAGTATTTAATTTTATTTAATTAATACACTTAACTTCACTGGAGTAAAAAAAAATCCGCCAAAAACCGCGCCCATCTTAAAATGGCGGCCATAGACCACAAAAAAAAAAACAAATTTTATTTCAATGTATCTACGATTTATTTATTAAATGTTTTTTATTAAATAAAGACACTAATTTATATAATATTGAATGCAATAAACTAATGGGAATTTTATTCGAATTCAAAATTTGTTTTGCGAACAAAGAGGTTGAACAAAAAGGTTTTAACTACATTATAGCACTCGTGCGTAATGGTAATCAAAATGTCACAGTTTGGTAACGAGTGCCAATAAATACCTAAGTGCAGTGCAATAAGAGTCACTTTCTGAGCAAATGTGTTGAAATAGTAGATTATGTGACTAGGGGATAAAGCAGTGTGTATAAGTCGCGGGCGGCATGGTGAATTCCGAACGAAACGAAGATTGCTAATTTTAATCCCGAACGTCAGTGAGGGATTTATATAATTAACTCCCAAGCACTGCGAGGGAGTTAATAAAGAAACCTGAGTGAAGTGAGGAATTCAAGCCGCCCAAGACAAAGACAGCTTTATCCCCGTGTTGGATACACTACTTTTTACACCATCTGTGAGATAATTAAAAGACAATTTAGTCAAACAAATCATACATTAGAGAAATACAAGTATTATGTACAAGTTAATCTTAACTATCACTCAACATGTTTTGATATATGAAACAAACAAAATTCACTACTCTAAGATTCTATAGTTTCAATTTTCTTTATCACTCCCGCTTTTTCATTACTTTTTTTTTCGAACCTCGTCAGTAACCACGACCACGTCGTTTTATTCAGTTTTTTTTTGTTAGTGGCCAGTTTGAATTTTGAATAAACTTGTTTGATGCACTACATTTTAATTCACATAATGCTGACGGTTTTTCACGTTCCAAATTCAAATCTCATTATTCCCTAGGGATCGCCCATACTGCATTATCTCCCTAGGGATATAATGACTTGCTTTAAGTGATGGTTGTATGACATATAAAAGGGCATTATCGAGCAGGTGGTGTAAAAATGATATTTATTTTGCAAATAGGTTTAAAAAAACACTTTTACACGTCAATTTTTTTTTTCGTCCTTTTAAACTAGATGAGGCCGGTGTTTCCTAGCTGAGAAGAAACACCGAAACAAACTCAGGCGCCAAAGCCTCTTTTAAAGTCCATACAGTAAATATGTAATGGTCAAATCACATGAGAACCATGCAAATTGGTCTGAGATGGTCTTTTGAAGAAAGAACCATACAGATTTGAGTGGACCTGTCTAGTCAGTGCAAGCATTTGTCAGTATTCGCAAAGCTCAACTCAAAACTTAAAAGTTTAGAATAATTTAATCGGTATTCAAACTAAGCATTTGGTTAGCGCGTTTTGTGTGTGATGGCCTAATGATAAAGGCATCCGCCTCTCATGCATGAGGTTGCGGGTTCAAAACCGGGTAAGTACTTAAGTGAATTTTTCAATTCATAAATATACTTTTCTAAGTATATTATATAACATTAATTACTGATACCCGTACTTCGAAAACCACGTGAAGCCTTTGGTCCCGGTTGTCATACAATCGTTACAGATAGTCATCATCTTTTTTAGGGTTCCGTACCTCAAAAGGAAAAAACAGAACCCTTATAGGATCACTTTGTTGTCTGTCAAGACCCTTTATTTCGGGAACGCGTGGAGGTATCGAGTTGAAAATAAAAACACATACCCACTTAAATTTTCAATCCAGTGAAAAAATCAAACTTCTGAGTATACGAAAAAAAAAAGATACGTCCGTTTGTGTCACAAAAAAACCTGCATTTCGACACTCTCAAGAGAATCAAAATTCATAGGGTACTTTCCGCTGACCTAGAAACCTGAAATTTAGCATGAAGCAAGGTCTCATAGCACAAATATAGGAAAAAAGCTGAAAACTGTAAATTTGTAGTTACACACAAAAAAAAACTTTCTTTGTGGTTTGGAAAATCTTCGTAATTGAATTGTTTTCATACGTAAGTTTGTACGGAACTCTCAGTGCGCAAGTCCAACTCGCAATTGCCTGGTTTTTCCTTTTGGCAGACGGAACCCTTTTTTAGCTGAGAAATCATCAAATACCTCCTTCCACTCTGAATGGAGCGAGAGGAAGTGAAATTTTTATTGATTAAAACCCGTTGTGTTCCTTCAGTTGTCCTTTGTGTTCCAGAGGGTGGATCTGGAACACAGTAATTCTTTCAAACGATCCTATAGCCCTAGCAGGCAACAGCCCAAGTAGGCCCAGTCGATTGCCGTACGGAACCCTAAATCCACGATATAGTAAAGGAATAAAAAAAGAGTAGCGACCTAAATAAACCCTAGTACAGAATTTATTCACAAACTTCTTTTGGAAAGAAACCTTTCTTTCCTAAGGACGTTCAAAAATCCAGGCTTACAAACTTCAGGTCCGCTAGTTTGAACAACTATTACTGAATATTTGGTCTTGAATAACATGTTGTGACAAGGGTTGAGAAAGGTATGCCTTCTTGTTCAGTCATTTGTAAAATATGAGTCAAATGTAAAGATTTATAGAGAAAAGCGTTTTGGGTAGCCGACGTGAAATGTTAAATTATGTGCATGTCAGAATTCGGTGGTAAAAAAAAAAATACTAAGTAATAATCCAATTACTGCTTGACCTAACAAAAAAAAAATCTGTCAAGACTTAAAGGGCCTATTACACTACTCGATATTCAGACAGTCTTAGTCGGATAAGACAGTCTGAATATCGTGTGCTGAATATCGCGTAGTGTAATAGGCCCTTAACTCATCATAACCGACACGTTTACGCTGAGTGCGCAGTCTCCGCATGCGCCGTATTTGCAACTATGCATTTACTTTGAAATATGATATAATTGTTTTTATTGCATTTTATTCAGTCTTGTATCCGCCATCTCAGTAATATCCTGTATTTTTATAATTAAATTTTTGTAATAATAAATATTTTTTAACGTAATTCCCGATCGCCGAAAAATAACTCTCAAGTCCTGACTAAAACTCAGAAGTCCTTAATACAAACAGAGAGCTATATATTTTATCAATAAGCTTCGGTGAGCGGCTTTAATAATAATAATAATAATAATCGCCGTGCACGCCCACCACCTCCGGCCTCGTCGCTCAGCTCCGCCTTGCCGCCGCCGGAACCCAGCCCCACTGTGAGTGCTGTGACACCGGCCGCGGCAGCTGCGTCGAGCTCGAGCGACGAGTACTACTCGCCGCCCACGTCACCACCACCTGCGCGTCGACGGAGAGGACGCCGGCCGCCGAGTCGCTTAGGACCTCGAGGCCCACCGGTCTCTGATAGGGTCCCAGCTCCCGGCGGAAGTGTGCAGCGCATGCGATGGACGCAATCCATCAATGAAAACGTCATGCGCGCATACTATGGGGCTACAGAGGGAGGAAACAACCTGACTGCGTACCGTGCTCGGATGCTCTCTTTGTTTCAGGTGCTTGAGCCAGCCGTCAACGTTTCGGCCCAACGACTGTCGGATCAGGTGCGGGTTATCCAGCGTAATCATATGTTGGACGATACTGTACTTGATCGCCTCCGAACGGAAATGAGTAACCATGCCATTGCTTCTTCGTCGCAGTCTGTGGTACCAGTGATGGTACCACCGTCCTACCATCTTTCCGACCATGCTGACGAAGCGATTACTGACATGGTTACACATGTAAGTACCCAGTGCAACAATGAATTGAGGAGTGCTTTGGAGTGTGCTGTTCGGGAGTATCGCAGCATGCCGCTCGAACTTAGGCCGCGCTTACCTCGTTTGCCCATGCATAATAAGAATAAGGCGCTGGTGGCTGCTCTGGATTTGCAGTTGTCAATCTATTTTGATGACTGCAAAGATCTATACATATATATATATACTGCGCAGCTATTGCGGCATGTCGTGTAACTCACGTCAAGTTTCCAAACTGTGACGTAGCTACACGACCGAAACCAGCCGTGCCGGCTTGGCAGTGCAGGATCGAGCGTCGTATTGGTGGGGCCAGAGCACTCATCGGCAAACTAATCTGCTTCAGGGAGGGCAACACTCGCCCAAGAGTGATGCGCTTTGTGAGGCGGGCATTTTCGGGGACTGACATCAGCCCCCGAGACTATATGTCCCGTGTCACAGAGCGCATCGACTTTCTGAAGCAGAAGGTGTATGCATGGGCAAACCGTATCCGCAGGTATAAGCGGCGGGTGGAGCGATACACCCAGAATCGCACATTCCGGAGTAATGAAAGGTGGGTTTATAGGGCTTGGGAGAGACCGGACCAAGGTGTGACTGATGAGTGCCTCCCGGATGACGCCATGAGTTCATTCTGGCGCAGCATCTGGTCGGTGCCTGTCAGTCACACCGAGGGTGACTGGACTCGAGAGGTCGAGCGTGCGTGCGATCCAATACCACAAATGGGGGCAATTAACATAAGCCCCCAAGATGTAGCTCGTGCAGTCCGTCCGTTGCCAAACTGGAAATCTCCAGGGCCGGATGGGCTGCACAATTTCTGGATTAAGTCGTTTACAAGATCGCACGCTCGCTTGGCATATCAGTTCCAGTCTGCCTTAGAGTCAGGGTCGCTACCCCAGTTCCTAACAACAGGAATAACCCACCTGCTCCATAAGTCAGGTAGTACTGCGGAGCCTAAAAATTATAGACCGATCACGTGTTTGCCGACGGTCTATAAAGTTCTTACATCCATACTGAGAAGCAAAATTAATAGTCATATTGACAAAAATTTAATCATGTCACCTTCTCAGAATGGATGTAGGAACGGGTCCCGCGGTACTAAGGAGCTGCTACTCATTGATATGACCATTAGCCAACAGGTTCGACGTTCCCGAAAGGATCTGTCGACATGTTGGATAGATTATAAGAAGGCCATGAGGGTGCTGGAATTGTATAAAATAGATACAACACTACGCACCTTCCTGATGTCGTGTATGAGGCAATGGAGTACGGTCCTCCGCTATCCAGGATGTCGACATACCCAGAGGAATAGCGAACCTGTAAGGATCGAGCGAGGTATATTCCAGGGAGATAGTTTGAGTCCACTTTGGTTTTGCCTAGCCTTGAATCCTCTAAGCACACTGCTGGAGAATTCAGGTCTAGGCTATCGGTAGCGGGAGGTGGTCAGGTAATATCTCACCTACTTTACATGGATGACCTGAAACTTTTTGCCCCTAACAATCTGCAACTGATGGAGCTACTGAAGGTAACTGAAACCTTCAGTAGTGCCATCAGGATGGAGTTAGGTGTGGACAAATGTGCGGTCATGCATGTAAAGCGAGGGGAGGTTGTGGAATCCGTGGGCACTCAACTCACGGATTCCATAAACCTGAGAACCCTCTCTCCAACCGAAACCTATAAGTATTTGGGTATGTCGGAAGCTCTAGGCATCAATATCACTGACATGAAGCAATCGTTGAAGGAGCGTTTCTTTGGACGCCTGAAGAAGGTATTCAATAGCCTTCTTTCAGGCAGAAACAAGGTGCGCGCCTTCAACGGTTGGGTCATGCCGGTATTGATGTACTCTTTCGGCGTACTCAAATGGACTCAAACGGAACTTGACGCCCTGGATAGAAGGGTCCGCACACTGCTGACTGCATACCGAATGCATCACCCACGATCGTCGGTGATGAGACTGTATATCCCGCGGAAGTGTGGGGGTCGAGGCTTTTTAAATGCTAAGACCCTACACAACCGCGAGGTATGCAGTCTCAGGGAATATTTCCTAGCTGCCGACGTGAGTATGCATCGAGATGTAGTGGCAGTGGACAAGGGACTCACCCCGCTCTCCCTGGCTAATGAGAACTGGCGCAAACCGGTAGTGCTTGACACTAACGATCGCATGGAAGTATGGCAGAGCAAGGAACTTCACGGACGCTTTTTCCGGGCCCTTCACGGGCCTGATGTAGACCAATTGGCGTCCGTAGCCTGGCTGCGTTCCGGTGACCTCTTTGGGGAAACCAAAGGTTTTGTCTGTGCAATTATGGACGAAGTTATCATGACGAATAACTACCGGAGATTTATTGTGAAGGACGGCACGGTTGACATCTGTCGGGCATGTCACCGTCCGGGAGAATCAATTCGTCACATTATCTCTGGTTGTTCTCGTCTAGCTAACGGAGAGTACTTGCATAGACACAACCTTGTAGCCAGGATTATCCATCAGCAACTTGCTCTGAAATACTCTCTTGTGGAATCGGAAGTGCCGTACTATAGGTACGAGCCCGATCCAGTTCTTGATAATGGTCATATCACTTTGTACTGGGATCGGTCTATCATCACTGACAGGACTATTGTAGCCAATAAGCCTGATATAGTGGTGGTGGACCGAAGCGAGAGGCGTGCAATGATTGTTGACATATCCGTTCCGCATGACGAGAACCTCGTGAAAGCCGAGAAAGATAAACAAATCAAGTATATTGACTTGGCTCGCGAGGTTGTCGACATGTGGGATGTGGACTCGGCGATCATTGTACCGATAGTCGTGTCGGGCAATGGCTTAATAGCCAAGAGCCTCGACCAACACCTTAGGAGGCTCGCGTTAGGCGGCTGGATAAAGGGCTTGATTCAGAAAGCAGTACTCCTGGACACGGCTCGCATTGTTAGGAGGTTCCTCTCTCTGGAGCCCTGACCGCCGGTAGCTTGGACCCTGTTCCCGATACCGGTGGGGTACTATTTTTTATATTTATAAATGTTTTTTTTGTATGATTTTGTTTAAAAAAATATTTAAAAATGTAATTTATATGGTATTTACAATCAATAAAGAGAATAATAATAATAATATACTTTATTTCAGATATAGAAAATCCACTTTACTTTTGTAAAAGGAGTATAAAAGTATTCTTTGTGCTAGAAAATACACCCGGCCCATGCGCCAAATTTCATCTAAATCCGTTTAGCCGTTTGAACGTGAAGGGGTAATAGATAAACACAAACTCAGACCATCGCATATCTCGCATATATTCACCTTTTTAAGGTTCCGTAGCCAAATGACAAAAAAAGGAACCCTTATGAATTCGTTTTGTCTGTCTGTCTGACCGTCCGTATGTCACAGCCACTTTTTTCCGAAACTATGAGAACTATACTGTTGAAACTTGGTTCTGTGAACCGCATTAAGATTTTCACACAAAAATAGAAAAAAAAACAATAAATTTTGGGGTTTTCCATAGTTAAAACTGAAACTCAAAAATTTTTTTTCATTATAAAAATTTTTCTAAAAAATTTTTTACAAAAAGTCTTCAAAAATGATATTGAGGTTTTTAAATAGTTTATTTTGCAAATTGAAAACACTCTCTTACATAAAACTTAAATATTAACTAAACTTTTTATACTAAAACCGAACTATGTACCTACATACATACAAACTATAAACACTATTATACTAAACCTAACTACGTACATATAATATAAAAACACCTATTACACTCAGGCGTCGAAGTACTCCTCCACATCGCTGTCATCTGGAAATGTGCCCAGAAGGCTGGCAGCCTTGCCACGTTGAATGGCAATGCTAATTCTTTGGGCGAAGAACGAGCCAGCCCTCTGGTCACGCAAAGTGTCGATCAGACGGCGTGAAATTTCCTTAAAAAGGAGACGCGCACTCGGACCCCATGACCCAAGCGTTTCGACCCCAAACGGCTCAAAACTGTAATTACCTATAAGATTACAGTATTTGCGCCGTTTGAGGATCTCAGCAGCCGCAGTGGCAGTGCCGGCACAGCCCGCCGAACTAAGAACATGGGATGGCGCATTGGTGTCGACACGGGTTGCGTCCCACACCAGAGGCCTACCCACCTTCCACGGCACCAACGTCATACCATCTGGTCTCTTCCCATCGTCACGTACCAAGCCACTAGGGTCTAATACGGCAGGTATGCCAGCGGTGACGAGAGCTCGACGAATAATGTCGTTGATGCTAGCGTGCGGTGCTATGCGGCCTGCGCTCCTGCAGCAGAACAGACCATGGTGTCCGAGGCTGTCGACAGCTTCGCCACAGTGGCACCGATGTAGAGCAACACAAGGTGCGCCTAAGCGTAAACAGATTGCGAGCCGAAACGAGGCGTCATCCATCATAGTGCCTATGGTGGATGACGGGAGTGCCTGAAACCACAAACCCGACTCCCATTCCCCTACAGCCAGCAGACGCGCACGCTCAGCAGTACTTGACGACGTTTTCATTAGGTTATTCCGTACAATACTGCAGAGCGGCACATCCCACCGTCTCTGCGAGGACAGGTTGTCGGGCAAATCCGTGTTAGGACAAGCCATTTTCCAAGCGTTCAACGCATCGGATAAGCACGGTACCTCAAAATTAACCAGTGAGGAAGATAAAATATTCCTGGTTAAAGTTTCAGTACTGGTTTTTAATATATTTTTTTTCTAAACTGAAAACTTTGCGCGAGAGACACTTCCAAAGTGTTAAAATGTGTGTCCCCCTCCCTGTAACTTCTAAAATAAGAGAATGATAAAACTAAAAAAAAATTATGATGTACTTTACCATGCAAACTTCCAACGAAAATTGGTTTGAATCAGATCTAGTAAGTAGTTTTTTTTTTTTAATGCGTCATAAATCGTAAACCGCAATTTACGTTTCAAGTTTGTACGGAACCCTAAGTGCGCGAGACAAGACTGTCTTAGACAGACTTGTCTACGACGTCGCAGACTTGCGACTTGCTCTGCGACAGGACTGTTTTATCTACGATACGGCGCATACCATCAAGACAAAACAGTCTAGCGGTGTCTAAGACAGTATTGTCTCATGTGTGCGCAGGCCCTAACAAAAGCTACTCAAAGTCACTGGTAATTACAAATTTAATGTACCTTACAACCAAACAAAAAACCCTCTATTTACGTCTAATAAAGTTTTACAAATATACTCGTATTTTAAATGAAAAACAAGCGTAAAATATTTCGGACATACCTAATTCGAAATTCGAATTTATAAAAATAAAATACAAAAAGTAAAAACTCAATTAACGAAATTTCCAAACCTTCAGCCTCACGTTATCAATAAAATAAGCAAATATAAATTAATTATTATACCGGTACAGTTTAAAGTTTGAATTCATAAAACCCAAAAAAATACATAGTACCTATGTACCGGTAGTCCACCGGTACATGGTGGACATCCCACCTATACGCACAAAACGTTTTGGGAATTGTGCGTACAGCTAAGGAGTGGAATTCCTTGCCGTAATCTGTGTTTCTTGATGGCTACAACCCGAGAATCTTTAAGTCAAGAGTAAATAGTTTACTTCAAGGTAAGCGCGCTCCATCGTCGACCGCATCGTCGCTTTCCATCAGGTGAGATAGCGGTCAAGCGCGAACCTATCAAGAATAAAAACTGGAAATTTATTTTACCAAAAAAATTAGTGCCATGAAAAAAAACTGTTTTTTCTCTCTTTTGTCTTCACATGTTTTGTGCATTTAGTTAGGATCAAGTTCAGAAAATATTTATTTGTATTACAGAAGACAGTAAATTTATTTTCAATTAAAATGCGGATGTAAAACATTCTAATGTAGCAGTATTTAGAAGAAAAACCCAGTGTCCTAGAACATGTCTGACACGCCCTTCCACTCTGCCCTAGAGCGAAAAAAGTCACTGGATGATTTTCCACCTAAAAAAAGAAGCAGTATTTAGAAAAGCAATTTGTTTTGGGTTTACCTTCTCAGCAAGCTTCGCTCAAGTACTGAGGAAGTCTAAAACTTTAATAAAATTCTCAGCATCGTTTCACCGAAATCGCGCCTATTAAAATGATTCCTCGTATTATCCAGATGCGTAGTTAGATGGTTACCGACATAGCATGAAGAATGAAAAACTGATGGCCGTTGGGGCCAAAAGGTTCTGCAGGCCTAGTCAAGTTACAACCGTTTCGTTTCGATTCTCTTTCGTCGATCGCCTCGAGTCGTCCACGCGACGCACTCGAGGCGATCGACGAAACAGAATCGAAACGAAACGGTTGTAACGTGGCTAGGGGGCTGGAGTGGCGACGGCGTACCGGAAGACGCAGTGTTTTAAGGGCTCCTACAAGGTGGACTGCTGCGCTGGTAAGGGTTGCGGGAAGGTTGTGGTAATCTGTTGGATGCTAGACGCACAATACCGTTCATTGTGGCGATACGTGGGGGAGGCCTATGTCTAACAGTGGATATCTTTCGGCTGAAATGATGATGAAGATGTAGGTAGATACTTGAAAAATAAAACTATACCAAGTTAACATCACACTATCCACTAAATCAATATACGAATAACTATAAAGTAACGAATAGTATAACAATCATTAGATTCGAAATAAGAAAATCCTGGCAAAAAAAATTACCTAAGTACATTCCAAATTCGAATTCAGAAGACCGAAACGATATCCGTTTATTATGTACTACTAGAAACTCCTTTTACCAAACTATGTGAAGTATTAACGACATTTAAAAAAAGAAAACAAATAAAAATTAATATGTTTCAAGTATGTACTTACTGTTCGAAATTCAAATTGATAAGAACAAAACGTAAATACAAGAAACTCCTTTTACCAAACCTTCAGTAGCATTGCCGCTATCGACAAACAGCGCATTTGAGTACAAAGTTGCGGTTTATAAATCAGCGCAGTATGTAACCGCCAGAAGTTGCCGCCTGCTCCTGACAAGACAAGCTCCTTCAACTTTTGAACTGGGGATTTGTCTTTTGGAAACCCACCGTTTCGTTCGGTTTATGTGTGTTTTTGAATCTGTATGGTTGAATTTGCTTTGGGCTTGTAGTTTCGAGTTGTTTATGGGTAGAAGGCAATTACATTTTTCTCGTTGGTAGGATGTCAGCATGATTTGCCTGCTACGGGCTTCCCTTCCGATTTTAATTTAGGTGTCTTCAAGGCTAGAGTGAATGAGCTTTTAATAAACTAGTGCGCCTCGCCATCAACGATTGCATCACTGCTTACCATCAGGTGGGATCACAGTCAAGCACTAGTTTATATCAATTTAAAAAAAAAGATGTCATCTACGTAAAACATCTTTCCATTGCATGCGTATTCACAATTTATTCCTACTTTTGGAAACTAAAGAAGAATGGTCATTTCAGACCTAGATTCTGCCAGAAATCAAAATTATTGTAAGTTTTTTGCCACCAGTCTGAAGTAGAATAATAATGCTTTATTTTCTTCGATTTTCAAAATTTATATTTTATTATTTAAACAGTTTTATCAGTGACCTTCTTTTTTCAGTAATTTTTGCCTAGTGTGTAGTTTAGTAAATACAATGGAAACCTAGAATAAGTAAACTAGTTTTATATAAAATGGACAACAGCCCCTTCTCAATACTCAATACTTTACTGCATTCCATATGTACATAGATGGTATAAAGCATTGTCAAGATCAATATGGACCCTGTCGGGCTCAGCAAAGTTAGGAGAGAGGATGAAGGCTAAGCAACAATTCATGGAATTAATTATTATTATAGGTAGATTCAATAGATGTATGTGTAAATTATTGTGTGGTTAATTATGTTACATATTTTAATTTATTTTTTATCATTGTTATTATTAAATTATGTACCTATATATTCAAATAAAATTGTGTATGCATGTTATTTATTATGTTTATGTATAAGTATTGGTAAATTTTGTCAGATATTTTATCATCATCATTATTTTATTATTAAATTATGTTAATATTGAAATAAATTTATGTATGTATATTATTAGAATGTCTTAATGTAAGTAAATTATGTCAGGTGTTTTTATTTATTTTTATCATTATTAAATTATGTATTTATTTAAACTAATTATGTATATATTTTTATTATATCTGTGTATTTGTAAATTATGTCAGGTATTTTAATTTATTTTTGTCGTCATTATTATTAAATTATGTCAGATATTTTAATTATTGTTGTCGTCATTATTATTAAATTATGTCAGATATTTTATTTATTTTTGTCGTCATTAAATTATGTTATTATTGAAATTTATTTATTTATGTCTTTGTATAACTAAATTAAATGTCAGTTATTTTTATTTATTTTTATCGTCATCATTATTAAATCATGTATTTATTTTAATTTAATTATGTATCTATTTAATTTATATTTTATTCACCTTAGTACTCACATTATTTTTCACATTTGTAAATACATTTATTACAACGATACAGTATATAATTAATAGTTTTTATTGTAGTTGATGTTTATCGTTATAGTATTCCTCTATAGTATAGTAGCATTTGTCTATTAGAAATTGTTTTAGTTTATTGATGAACATATTATTACTATCTGCATTTTTGATGAATTCTGGTAACTTATTATATATTTTTATAGACATAACAAATGCACTAGAAGAGTGCATTTTCAATCGTGAAGTGGGTATATTAAGCCTATTTTTATGTCTAGGTGTGATTTTAGTTTGGATGTCCTCTCTTTTGGTATAGAATTGTGGATATTTTCGAACAAATTTGCAAATTTCCAGTATATAAAGACAAGGTATGGTTAATATTTTTAGCTCTTTGAAGTAAGGTTTACAGGAGTCAGTATCTTTGATATTCATTAATATTCTTATCATTTTTTTCTGTAAAGTGAACAGTGTAGGCGTATCTGTGCTATTTCCCCATAACATAATTCCATACTTGAGCCATGCAAATGCGTATGAGTAATAAGTAACTAATGCTGTTTTAATGTCTGATGTTTTTTTTATTTCTCTGAGGGCGTATGTAAACTTAGATAATTTAGATCTTATTTTTTGAATGTGGGATTTCCAATCTATGTGTGAATCTATGTCTAGGCCTAAAAGGGTGAATTTATTTACAACTTCCAAGTTGTGTCCATTGTAATTGAAATTGATATTTATGGGTATATTTTGTCGTGGGTAGAAAGTTATGATTTTTGTCTTAGTAAAGTTAATTTCAAGGTTGTGTTCGTTCATCCAGTGTGTTGTAGTGTCAAGTATGGAAGTCAATTTTTGGTTTAAATCTATATTATTGTCACATGGTGTTAAAATAGAAATATCGTCGGCGAACAACACGCATGGCTCATTTATGTGGTTAGGGAGATCGTTGATGTAAATAAGGAACAGTAGACATCCTATCACTGTACCTTGTGGTATTGATGCATTTACGGGTATTTTTTGAGATCGAATTAATTTAATTTCTCTTGTTTTGCTATTGTAATATTCAATTTCTACGACTTGTTCTCTGTTCTTAAGGTACGAGGTGAACCAATCATGACTTTTTCCGCGGATGCCAATTTTATATAGCTTATTTAATAATATATCAAACTGAACTTTATCATATGCTTTCGTCATATCTAATAGCAATCCTATAGCATATTTTTTATTATTAATTATGTTAAGGGCTTCTTGGATATATTTGTAAACAGCCAAAGTCGTTGATCGGTTTTTGCGAACACCATTTTGATTGTCGTTGAATATATTATATTTTTCACAAAAAGCATAGACGCGGTCGCACATAGCTTTTTCAAATATTTTCGAGGCCGTTGGTAACAAATCAATTGGACGGTAGTTGTTTGGGTCGAATTTTGAATTTTTTTTATGGATCGGTTTTATAAGTGCTTTTTTTAACAAGTCGGGAAATACGCCTTCTTCAAAAGATTGGTTGATGAGTAAATAAAATGGTAAAGTTAATTCGTCGGCGCATTGTCTTAACAAGGTAGGTGGGAGTTCGTCAATTCCGTGGCAATTATTCTATTTATCTCATAGGGATCTACTGGGCTAAGATACAATGTATTTTGTGTAGCTGAACTTACCGGTAGTCCTTTTGGTTTATTGCCGATAGGTTTTGTTGTGCTATCCCCACCTATAGAAGCAAAGAAGCGATTGAATGTGTTTACTACATCTTTGGGTTTGAAAATTAAACTATTATTTATTTGTAGTGTTATATTGCGTTTTTCGCTTTTTGTTATCTTATTTGTACGTTCATTAATAATTCCCCACATTGTTTTAACTTTATTGTTAGATTGCATCATTTTATTTTTATAGTGAAGTTTTTTTGCAGCCGTGACAGTATTCTTCAATATTTTTTCGTATTTTTTGTAATATTTTGTTAATGTAGGATTTTTTGCTTTTAATGTTTTTAATAGTCTTTTATTTGTGCAAGATTTTTTTATTCCAGTAGTGAGCCAGTATTTTTTATGTTTTGTTTTTAATTTAATTTTACGTAATGGTATACATTTATTAAGAATAGAAATAAGTATGTCATTGAATTTTTTATAATTAATATTAATGTCATTATCAGTGGTAAGAATATCGTTCCAATTAAGATTTTTTATTTTTTCTTTGAATT
The DNA here is from genome assembly GCA_905147345.3 of Mythimna impura. NCBI lineage: Eukaryota > Metazoa > Arthropoda > Insecta > Lepidoptera > Noctuidae > Mythimna > Mythimna impura. The sequence goes on along the minus strand of LR990347.1, from coordinate 7,678,181 downwards.
TTAGTATATTTGAATTATTATAAAGCCTTTTCATGGAGTACCAGAATTTTTTTTCTGATTTTTCGGGTATTTTTAAATGTAAAATTGTGCTATGGTGGTCTGAAAAACCCAATTCTTCTGTAGTTGCGTACATATATTTGTGGTTAAAGTTAGTAAATATTAGATCTAGACATGTCGCAGTGTTTGATGTAATACGTGTAGGGCTTTTTACATGTTGATTAAAATTATATTCCTACATTACGTTTAGAAATTGAGTAGTTTTTAAATTGTCTGATAAAACATTAACATTAAAGTCACCCCCTATAATTATATTCAATTTTTGGTATTTATTGTTTATATATTTTAGAATTTGTTTTAATTGCTGATAAAATACTTCCTCCTCTCTTCTATTTCAGTACAGAGTTACAATTAATAAATGTTCTTTTGGCAATTCCGTGGCGCATAGTTCTATAACATACTCAATAGACATGTCTGAGATGTCGTTTCTATGGATGCTTTCAATATGTTCTTGTAAAAATATACATACACCGCCACCTGTTCTAGTGCTGCGACAGTATGAGGATGCACATTTATATCCACTAAATTTAACCAGATCTAGTTTTTCCTGAGTTAGCCAAGTTTCTGAAATACATATTGCCTTATATATTGAGTTTTCGTCAATAAATGCTTCAAGTATATCTTGTTTATTATTAAGGCTTTGAAAATTTTGGAACAGTAATTTAAATGATAGTTCGTTGTTTACAATGTACATATTATTGTCAAAGAAAAAAATCAGTGTTGTCATTAGATTTCTCATTTATACTCGTAGTTACGTTCAATGTATTGTCAGTTCCACTAAGGTTATCGTCGCTAATTTTAAAATAATATTTGTCGTAGTCAATTAATATATTTGATTTGATATGGTCAAAAATGTGTCTCCATCCGTATTTGGTAATTTTTCCTGTATTATAAGAAAACATGTCAAGGGTTAGTGTGCGATTACTGTCAAAAAAGTATGCATATTTGTGGTTTTTTATGTCCAAACTCAGGAGATTGTTGAATAACTCAACTTTATGATTATGTATTAGCGCACCTCTTAGATAAGTTGGTGCGCATATAACAATATTTGTGTGCTTATAGTCTCTCAGAGATTTTTTCAAATTTTCGGGGATATCTAGATAATCGCTATGTTTTATATCGTTTTCTCCAATGAATATAAAGCAATAGTCTTTTATTGTGAAGTCTTTTAGGCTGTCTTCGACGGTGTGTAAATAATGACAGTAGTTAAATTTTTCGGAGAAGACTTCCTCGATTAATGGTAGCGTTCCTTTAGTACAGCTACTGCTTATTAAAGCGATTTTATTTTTTTGTGTCGGTCGAGATAAGCCTACTGATTTTTTTGGAGCAACATTTTCCAGGTGTGAAGTTAATGTCAGGTTTTTGTTTTGTGTCAATATAATATCATATTCATATGACATCTCGGAAGTCTGAGTTTCTTTGCTTTGTGTGTCGACTTTTATTTCCTTGGAGTTTGAATTGATGGAAGCATTGGGGTCATTATTTGTAACTATTGGTTGAAGCTTTTCTCGCTTCGATTTATGTTTGTTTGATGATGGTGTACCATTTTTTCTACTAGGCGTTAAGCAGATCTTTTTATATGTCTCGACAGTTTTGAGGGCTCAAGAGATCGAGTGAATCTCTCCGCATCTCCAGCGAAGACGATGACGCAAAATCCAGCCCAATCTGATCTCTCAATCGAAGCTGTTTCAACATCCGAGATACAAAGATGGATGTCAACCATTGAGCAGCATCTAAACGAGGTTTGTTCTATTGCCTCGGATGGCAAACTCAACTTGGAGCAGAAATTGAAAATTTCAACCTTGTGCCGTAAAATAGGATCTGGCACCTCACAGATGGCAGTCAATCGCTAAAGCAGAAAGCAGTCCAAGCGCGCATCCTCAATGATGATCTAATGGATCAAATCCTCAATGATGCAACTTGACGGACCACATCATGGACCTCACAAAGACGATTAAGGACTCTGGCACTGTTTCGTTTGCCGACATGGTGAAGAAGGGGTCAAATGACTTCGTTAGACCATCCAATTTGAACTCCGTGGCCATATATCCCAACAACAAATTAAAGTCCAGTGACGAAACAAAAGATGATACGACCAGATCAAGTCAAGCTGCATATACGTGGTGTCCAATAACGACTAAAAACGGAGGCGTTATAATCAGTACAGAGACAAAAGATGATACGACCAGATCAAGTCAAGCTGCATATACGTGGTGTCCAATAACGACTAAAAACGGAGGCGTTATAATCAGTACAGAGACAAAAGATGACGCGGATAAAATCAAGTACGCAGTCCAGCATTCTGCATTCGGCCATACCGCCGACGAACCCAGCAAGCGCAAACCCCGGATCGTGGTTGTAGGAGTGCCATCCTCTTTGGCTGAAACTGAAGTCTTCAGGTGCATTTACGAACAAAATGTAGCCGAAAAATTTCCAACGATTTCCATGGAGTCCTTTTTGACCATAGTTAAATTAAGTCATAAATCGGGGAAAAAAGATTCGCAGACTTGTAAATAAGTGGTTTGAAGTTCCAGCCAACATACGAAGAGCTCTAATTTCCCAGTCAAGGATTTTCATAAATTGGACTTCCTGCCCAGTCAGGGACTTAAGCCTGGTTACGAGATGCTACAAATGCCAGCAGTATGGACATGCAGCAAAAACCTGTAGAGAGGTCAATTCGACTTGTGGCCACTGCGGTGAGACAGGACACTCGATCTCCGAGTGCTTAAAGAAAGCGGACTCACCGAAATGTGCAACTTGCTCTCGCTTCAAAAAGCCCTCCAACCATAAAACGGGAGACGCTGAGTGTCCTGCTAGGAAAATAGCGGAATATAGATATATTAACTCTATCGATTATGAGGGCGCCTAGAGCGTCATACTCAAGGCCAGACTTCCGTGTAACGCTTACTGCTGACTCAAAATTCCAGTGTGCTGACCTACAAACCATCGTTTTTCTTTATATTTAAACATATTTGTCCAATGTAAACATAACTTTTTAGTTTTAACGCAACCTCGACTTTAACCCAATTACTAATTCTGCTGACGCAAAATCATGTGTGTGTAACTAGAGAATAAAGTGCAAGAAACAGTTTTAAAATACGTAATACCACAATTGGACGTAGTTATGCTACAACGTTCCAATCCACAAGGTGGTCAAAATTGAGTTTTTGAGCCCAAGCTAGGTATTTTGGATCGTCCTATCTAGTGCTGAAGACACTGACTCTCTTACCACAATAACTATTGAAATAATTAAGTGGTCTAAATGATAAAATGAACCAAAAGATCTAATTATAATCTTATAAAGTGACATTACATTTGGATCGTACTGTTTTAATTCGTTTTGGACTAAATGCAATAAAAATAAGGATCCAATCATCTTGAAACGTTTTAAAAATAACTAATTTTAAATCTTAAAAAGTGACATTCCATTTGGATCGTACTATTTTATTTCGTTTTGGACTGAATAAAATAAAAATAATGATCCAATCAACTTGGAACGTTTTAAAAATAACAATTTTAAATCTTAAAAAGTGACAATTCATTTGGATCGTACTGTTTTAATTCGTTTTGGACTGAATAACATAAAAATAATGATCCATTCATCTTGTTATATTATATTTTTTTATTTCTTTTTGTTATCTATTTCTTCAAAACATTCCATGTACTTTATAATGTGTACGATAATTGGACGTAGTTATGCTACAACGTTCCAATCCACACGCAGGTCGAACTGAGTAAATCGCGTTTTTGTAATTTTGTGGTACGCTTTTTTTTTGGTAGCGAGTACAACTGAGTAGTATGTATCACTTCAACTAAATAAATGAACATTATTTTATTATATACTTGTCATTAAAATTTATTAATATTTCTCATACAAATAATTATGAAAAAAATGCACTTGGAACGTTTTTGAAAAAAGGGTTTTTGTATGGAAGTAGCTTTTAACTTAATTTGCAAAAACGATCCATTATCTGAAAATTGCTATATTTTGGTAGTTAATATATATTTTTTCTAAAACATAAGTATAACAATGAAACAACATTATTAAAAAATATTTATTAAGAAATAGTTTTATCAAAGCATGGAAAATCAACACAATTTATTCATCATCCAGATCGAAATCCAGCTCCTTACCAAATCCATCGATATCGTCTATGGCGTCATTAGACGCTTTCAATGTTTTATAAAAACTAAGGCAATCTGCTGGAATAAACTTGTAAACAGATCGTAAAATAATCAGCCAATTTAGCTGGAGCAATGGGTTTCCCGTTAGGTTAGCCATAACTGTTTCAGATCAGATCTATGTATAGTCGAAATCTCTCCTTTTGTCGTTTTTTTAATGTTAAGTTCGTTATAATCCTCATCAAGGGACGTTTTCATAAAAATATAATATAATCTAGCTTTTTCAATCTTTATCTCCTTTGCCAGCAGCCAGTTTAGTTTACTTTTATCTCTGAATTTCTTACGATTTACTATGTTTTTCTCAATATCTTCAGTGCTATAAAAGTCATTTTTGTCCATTCTATATACTTGAAATGGTTTCTTTTTTCTAGCATTTTTCATAATTTCTATGTATTCGTCAGCTGTATAAACACGTTATTGCTTTTTAAGGGCAGTTTCAATTTTTGAAAAATCGGTATCGTTAGGTAAAAAACTATGCCCTGACTGAAGATACCGAAAATTTATCGTTTTTAATGTAGAATGGGAGTCTAAGTTTATACAGCTGACGAATATATAGAAATTATGAAAAATGCTAGAAAAAAAAAAACATTTCAAGTATATAGAATGGACAAAAATGACTTTTATAGCACTGAAGATATTGAGAAAAACATAGTAAATCGTAAGAAATTTACAGATAAAAGTAAACTAAACTGGCTGCTGGCAAAGGAGATAAAGATTGAAAAAGCTAGATTATATTCTATTTTTATGAAAACGTCCCTTGATGAGGATTATAACGAACTTAACATTAAAAAAACGACAAAAGGAGAGATTTCGACTATACATAGATCTGATCTGAAACAGTTATGGCCTAACGGGAAACCCATTGCTCCAGCTAAATTGGCTGATTATTTTACGATCTGTTCACAAGTTTATTCCAGCAGATTGCCTTAGTTTTTATAAAACATTGAAAGCGTCTAATGACGCCATAGACGATATCGATGGATTTGGTAAGAAGCTGGATTTCGATCTGGATGATGAATAAATTGTGATGATTTTCCATGCTTTGATACAACTATTTCTTAATAAATATTTTTTTAATAATGTTGTTTCATTGGTAAACTCATGTTTTAGAAAAAATATATGTTAACTACCAAAATATAGCAATTTTCAGATAATGGATCGTTTTTGCAAATTAAGTTAAAAGCTACTTCCATACAAAAACCCTTTTTTCAAAAACGTTCCAAGTGCATTTTTTTCATAATTTGTGTGAGAAATATTAATAAATTTTAATGACAAGTATATAATAAAATAATGTTTATTTATTTAGTTGAAGTGATACATACTCAGTTGTACTCGCTACCAAAAAAAAAGCGTACCACAAAATTACAAAAACGCGATTTACTCAGTTCGACCTGCGTGTGGATTGGAACGTTGTAGCATAACTACGTCCAATTGTGACTTTTAGAAGTAAACTAGGTATATAACATTATATTTTTAAATTATATTTTTCCTTTAGAGACTGAATGTTAAATATTGTTATGAATTTTATTGTCCTACAAAACCATAGTGTAAGAGCTTCTACCGTCTGTGATACAGGTTTAACCTAGTACAGACATTTAACATAGCCATACCTTTGTAATTATTCCTAAGATTTTATGTAACTATTTTACCAAAATTTTAAATCTGGATAAATATACTAATAATATACTATTATTATAAAAAATATACTATTATAGTTTTGTCATTTCAATTTTTTGTATATAATATGTTTGTGAAGGTGTATTTGTATTATGTGTTATATTTGTTTTATGGATTCTGCACTGAAATAAATTTATTATTAAAGGTATTCTATTTAATTGTAAAGGCGATTGATTTCATTTGAGAAATTCAGCTTCGTTACTCGTACGGAACAATTATTTGGATGGGTTTCAAATCCGTCTGATGGTCCGGGGTGCGTTTACATAATATTATATTTGTATCATTCCTAGTGTGGGACCACGTTTTTTTTTTTTATATAGATAATCATAGGTAAATAATCGCGTCAGGATAAGTAAAATGAAACCAAGTACGAAGATTAACCGTAACCAACTAAATATCCACTATCCATTTTCCTGGTCTCCATTACCAGACCCTTGTTACTAACTTTAATTAATAGTATCCATCTCGACCAATCAAATGAACCCAAATACGATGAATATGCTAGTGGGATTTGAATGAAAACAATAGGTCTTGATACAAGTGACAGTCGCAGTGGTGGCTTAGTGCTAACGGCCTCGACTTACGAGTTATTAGTCACAGGTTCAAATCCAGTTACGCGCATTACTTTGTGTAATTTATTTCATCACTGCTGCTCCTAAAACGGTGAAGGATAACATCGTGAGGAAACTGGCATGTCCTAGCGTCCGGGAACCGTCCGGACCGAGCCCAAGTCGTCGAAGGCTATGCGCGCGTCAAGGAGATGTCAACAACTGTAGGGGCCCAGCAGGGTCGAAGCCTACTGTACAGGGCAGTGTGAAAACGAAACCCGGGGCTCTGGGACGAAGGCAACGAAGGAACAGGAATGGGTTTTTAGTCAGTAAAAGTCTGACACTATCTCCCACTCCGCCCAAGAGTGTGATTTGTCATTAGATGATTTTCCCACCTAAAAAAAATGTCTTAGAGCCAAAATTCGAAGACGTGACATCCGCCAATCTGTACTGCGCCAGGGTGGTGGATTACAACTCATTCCCTCTCTTAGAGAAAAAATCTGAGTCTTAGCAGTTGAAACGTTACAAGACTGATGGTTAATATATGCTAGGAGGTAGCTTCACTTGACGGCATACATCGAAAGAAACTAGGATATGTCATATTTCTGTTGGGATTAGGTAAATTGTGTGTCTTCTTTTTTCTCAATTTTACACAACTAATAGGAAATGATCTAATATTGACACTCTATGGTTATTTTTCGCTGTTTCAAATTTTCATTTACTAAGTAGGGACCTACATGTTTTTTTTTAGGTTGGAAAAACATCTAATGACATCCCCCGCTCTTGGGCGGTGCGCGAGGGCGTGTCAGACTTTTACTGATTAAAAACCCGCTCCTATTCCTTCTTTTCCATTGTTCCAGGGCCTCGGGATCTCTTTCGCATCACCCATGGACCCCAGTAGGTATCGACCCTTACTAAGTACCTACTCGTGTCATAGTGTCGAATTAATTGTTTTAAAAGTGTATTTCCTTTTTTAATTTTACTCTCTGCCAGTAATAAGGATATTTGCGATATTCTCCATTGTTCATGGATGATATTACTACTGGCTGTGCATCGCCTGATGAGTTGAAGCTAGGCAATTAAAAACAGACTCTGACATCCTGACATCCTTGCTGTCCAAGGGTCACTTTGAGCTCCAGTGGAGTACCCATACACCGAATCTTCTGTCCGATGTTCCTGCGGATCATTGTCAGACTTCCAATTCCTTCGATGAATCAGGAAATGAGTTTGTCAAAATATTAGGGATTCGGTGGAATTCTTCAGACAATAACTTTTCATACACCTTTTCAGACTCTTTTGATATTTAGTTCACCAAGAGATTCCTTACTTTCTATAGTAGCTCGGATTTTTGATGTTTCTTTTTAACGTTTTTTTTTTATGATGATGATGATGAAATATCTGCTGCCAGTGGCTTCACCTACGCGGTACTAGAAAAATAATCCCAAAGAAGCATATTCCTGATATAAAAATATACTATGTACTAATTATAAGACATGATCATCCCGTGTGTAAAATTTCATTTAAGGGGATGCAAGTCGACATACATTTTCATTGTTTTTCATACAAACGCTCTTACGCAATTATGATGTTATTACACAATTTTCATTAGATATTTTGGAAACACAGTATTTTGTGGACATTATCTATAATCTAGGCTTCTATTGAATTCAATTTATAAATTTGTGTAAAACTAATCCAGTAAAGACCTCTGAAAATCTGCTATATTGCATGAACTTTGACAATTCATAATTTACTCAAAAATTAAAAAGTCAAAAAAGTATAAGAATACAAGCTTTGCAAATTTAATCAAGATTCTGAATAATGACAATTTTTTTCAAAAACTTCCAAGGGTTTAAAAAAAAACACGTTTTCCCTGGAACAAGTTTTGTAAAATATTCGAGTAAATCACGGAATTACCGAATGCTAACAGAGTTTTCAGGCGTTATCTCTCATTTTTCGCGTTGTATTATCGTCAAACATCGCGTTGGATTGCATTAGATGAAGTAACAAGCTTTTAACCCATGTTCGATGTTGACGATAGGCGAGTGAAAAAGAGGGTCCCTCTTAAATGCGTTCAGCCGTTCGAGCGTAAAGAAGTAGCAAGCATACACACACACACGCACAAACTTTCGCCTTTATTAATATGATTGTACTTTTGTGTATTGTATGTATACTTTTCTGTGTATTGCATCAAATAAATGTTTTATTTATCTAATTAAGGGAAATCGGCTTCTAAATTGAAAGCAATGAACGTAAACTTTTTAATCAAATAACACCAATATATATGTATAATTTCTAATCTTCACGTTTTACCAATCATGAAACAAAACTCCGTCGCAAGCCATTTGAGCGTCTCCTTGTAATCTGATTGAAAGCCCAAACAAAAATTTGATCTCGCTCAAACAAACGACCGGTACAATTTGAGTACAATCAACGATAAATTGTTTATTGCTTTTAAAAGCCCAAATATTATTCCATTTCTGAGTTGTTCTACGGAACTAAGACGTCTGATATTAAATTGAATCTACATCGAATCGTCTTGAGAAATGAGTTCTGAGATGCCTCCCAGATGTAATATTAAAAGAAAGTGAAACGAGACTTATATTAAATTAAATTCTGGACATCTGTCGTACACTTTGGCGTAATACGAACAAAGATTCAGCATTAATGAATATTTGAATTAATAATTCCTTACTAGAATTAATTTGTAATTAATCTTATATTATAAAACTGCTGTCATGGAGGAATTTTGACAGGATTTCAAAAGTTGGTATCGGTTTATGAGAGTTTTGTAATAATAATAATAATAATAATAAATCATTTATTTTCAGGCATCTTGGTCCATAGATAAATACCTTATGGACTAACATATATATAAAGTAAATTAAATACAATTTATTGTTAATAAATATGACTTATGACTATGTTAGTAACACTTCACTGCACTCGTTCACTTTGTGCTGTTCTGTGGCACTTGTCCGCGGAAGCGACGGAACACCACGCCCTGCGGCCAAAAGTCTTCCTTCAACATGAGGGGCAGAAAAGTGTTCGGGACTCGCACCACGAACGCCTTGAAATTGACATTACGATGCGACTCCAACAGCTGTACCCTCAGTTCGAACTTCGTCTTACGGCGCACGTACTCCACGATGTCTTCCACCCTTGTGGTGTGATGCAGGCGGGAGATGTACACGGGAGTGTTCGGCTGAGCAGCACGCAGTCCTACGCTAGGAGTTGCAGGTGCTATGCCGCAGCGATTCTGGTTGGTTTGCGTTCGACGCTTCCTCCTTTGCACCATAACGAAACCATCACTATCATGGACCTTCTTCTTTGCCTTGTCAGGCACAGGTTTCGGATTAGGAGCGCCAGAGGCGCTCGCGGTGACACTAGCGAAATCCTTTCGGATCGGATTCGCTGGGGCTGCAAGAACAGGCAGCGGGACGGGGCGAAGGGCTCGTGCGGTGCTGCATGGAGGAACCGCGGTGACCGGCACGGAGTTGCGGGGCGCAAGAGTGGGGCACTCTGCAACCTCAGCAATCGACGTATGCGCCGGCGACGAAACTGCTGACGCGAAGTTCGGCGACAATATATCGAGGCCGGCTCCATGTCGCATGTTTACGTTCGATGCATCGACTGATGACCTAGTTGCCGCCGCGTTATTGCGAAATTCATTAAATTCCTTGCGCAAATCGGCGACGGTTTTCTGAGATGCATCCAACTTTGCTAGCACATCTGCAAGCCTGGCCCTCAGAAAGACAATGTCTTTCAAAAGGCTTGTTACATCGACGTGGTCGAAGGTGACTGGAGGGAGCTTATGCAGCTCCTTTGCCACAAACGTCGGCACGTCGTCAGGGTCGGTCTCCTTGAACAGCGTGATAATATCCTGTAGGCTTTTCTTAGTCCCGTCACGCCGGCGGGATGGCATCTGGTCGCGCTTATTAAGCACGCTGAACAGCAACAGCTTCGCAGCAGCTATATCTTCCTCGCTGAAGTTCGTTGCGCAGATTTGGATTGCGGACACCTCGTCCATCACATCCAGCTTCTGCTGCAGGAACGCCAACAGCTCGTTTGCCACTAGATTGTCTGTCATGGCCAGTACTTACGAGCGACAGCTTGCGCTGCGCTAATCGGTGTAAATAAAACTCAAATAACACGTCCACATCGGCACGCGGCACAAGCGAGACTGAGCTTTGTGCTTGAATATCTTAATTAGAGTTTAGTTACTTAGAGTGGAAAGGCCGGCCATATAAACAAATGCCAATAGGCTACGATCGCACTAAAATATTTTAAAAATACTGGTCATGTGCGAGTCGCACTCGCGCACGAAGGGTTTCGTACCGTCCGTAGCAAAAAAACGGCTAAAAATCACGTTTTTTGAATGGAACCCCCTTAAATATTTATTTTATTCTGTTTTTGTTTTTAGGGTTCCGTAGTTCAAAAAGAAAAAAACGGAACCCTTTTAAGATCACTTTGTTGTCCGTCCGTCCGTCTGGCATCTCGGGAACGCGTGGAGGAATTGAGTCAAAATTAAAACCATGTACTCTGGTCTGCGGTCCCTCGAAGCTGGAAAAAAATCAAACTTCTGAGTTTACAAAAAAAAAGATATGGCCGTTTATGTCGCATAAAACGTATATTTCGACACTCTCAAGGGAATCAAAATTCATAGGGTACTTCCCGTTGATCTAGAATCCTGAAATTTGGCATGAACCAGGGTCTTATAGCACAAGTATAGGAAAAAATCTGAAAACTGTAAATTTGTAGTTACGTCACAAAAAAAAATACTTTTTTGCTATTCGGAAAATTCTTCGTAACTCAATTAGGGAATTGAACTGTTGTCATAGGTAAGTCAGAACGGAACCAGCCCTCAGTGCACGAATCCGACTCGCACTTGCCCGGTTTTTTAGTATTTGTTTTTATAGCGGCAACAGAAATACATCATCTGTGAAAACTTCAACTGTCTAACTGTCACAGTTCATTAGATACAGCCTGGTGACAGACGGACAGACTCTTTGGGTACGAAACCCTAAAAAAATTATTAATTATTTCATACCGCTAATTTTTTTACACTTGCAATATATGGGTCGACTACAAGCAGAGGGCTACAGCGCCTTGCAAGTCTAATAAAATAACGCGTATAGGGCATTGTTGAGGCTGATGCACTGCAGCGCAACGGAGATGTTCGTGGAAGCACGTATTGACTTCTATGCTATTGTACGAAACTGTGTCGCATCCCTGATGGAGTGGGTGCGGGGCAGCGCTGACAGTCTCTTAAAAACTGGCCTTATGTGGAAACACTGGACGAGGACGTAAGTGTTGTCCTCAAACTGTGCTCAGAAGTAGTTTTAGGGTGTGTTTTGAATGTATTGTTAATTAATAATAATAATAATAATCCTTTTATTGTCCAGAAAAACATGACATAATGTAATAAAATACACTATCCTCCACACTAGGATTCCCTGTGTCGTGGAGGGTAGTCTCTTTCGTCGTAACATACATTGTACAATAACCGGAATAAAAAGAGTAAAGTAAAAAATAAAAACAAAAACAAAAAAGTGCGAGTGGAACATGCGTGATGAGTTTGTGTGAGTAAGTGTGAGAGTGTGTGTATATATGTGAGGGTGTGTGTGTATTGGGGGTGTGTACGGGTGTAAGCATATGTGTGAGAGTGAGTGTGTGTGTATTTCAGTTTGTATGAGATTGTGAGTACGCGCGTATGAGAGTGTGTGTCTATGTTTGTGATGTACATGAGTGGGAGTTCGTAGACAGAAATAAATAATTATATAATAATGGTAATAATAGATAAGAGTGCGGTTTGTTATTTATACGGATTTTTTAAAAACGATTCTGTCGTATCATAATTCAAATTTTTTAGAAATTTTATTACATGTGTCTTACATTTATTCTTTGTCATTTGTAGGATGTTTAGTTCCTTATTAAGATTAGAATAAATAAATGGATCCATAAATCGGAAGCATCTTTTGCCGAATTCGAGTCTGGTTCTTGGTTTCTGCCATATCGCTTTCCTGCGAGAGCGGCAACTACTTTGGGTTGTGTTGTGAGCATTTCTATGGAACTTGATTGCTACAGCCAGGATATAAAGTTGCCTAACACGCAGTACATTGCTTTCTGAATATAGAAGATTGGTGGGAAATCTCATTGGTTTCCTATAAGCTACTTTTAGAATGGCCCGCTGCGAGCGTTCTACTTTTATAAAATGACTCTTATGTGCAACTCCCCAAGTTGTAATGCAGTAATTGAGAATAGGCTCGCAATTATGCGAGCCTATTCTCAATTAAAAGATATTGAGGATGGTCTACTACACATTAGTGTAGTAGACCATCCTCAATATCTTTTCATTTGCAATTTGTCCCAACCTTTTAAATATGTGCAGCAGTTTTCTTACACGCCCATTTACATGCTGGATTTGCTTAGTCCAAGTAATGTATTGGTCTATGTATATACCAAGATATTTCATGTGAGTTACCTGTTCAAAGACTGGACATGAGCAAGCAGACTCCCCACGGTTATTGCAGGTGTGCAATGTAACGGCTAGATTGGATGGACAGGGGTTTTTTTGCTAACATTAAAGTTGACCACTTTTGTTTTCTCAACATTAAGTGTCAGCAAATTATAGGTTAGCCATGTAGCTACCTGATTTACTCCTGCCTCTGCCGCTACATGAACAGACTCCCAGGATCTGCCATAAAATATAATGGCGGTGTCATCGGCGTATGTAAATATTTGAGCATTCTGTACTGGTAAGGAACAGAGACTGTTGATATAAACAATAAAGAGAGTAGGCCCAAGAACGCTGCCTTGTGGCACGCCATAGTTGAGGCTAGCATATGCACTATAATTATTATTTATACCCAGCCTCTGTGTACGGTCTGTTAAATATGATTGGAACCAGTCAAGAGCCGTGCCACGGATACCAATACTCTCCAGTTTTTTTAAAAGAATACTTCTAGAAACTGTTGGAATTATTATTATTATTTCTTTGTATGATTTAATTCATATTACTAACTTTGACTTGGTTCTTGAATTTATTTATTAATTGAGAGAGGTATATGTACTAACAATAGTTTATAAGTTGTGTATGTCTTGATTAACAATAATGGATTGTATAACGAGACAAATGAATTATCTTATTATATTTTCTATACATACATATTATTATTTAAATTTTTAAATATTTCTTAAAAAAACATTTAAAAATATATATAATAGTATCCCACCGGTATCGGGAACAGGGCCCAAGCTACCGGCGGTCAGGGCTCCAGAGAAAGAAACCTTCTAATTATACAAGCCGTGTCCAGGAGTACCGCTTTTTTGATCAAGCCCCTGATCCAGCCGCCTAACGCGTGCTTTCTAAGGTCTTGGTCGAAACTCTTGGCTATTAAGACATTGGCTGACACGACTATTGGTAATGATCACCGAGTGCAAATCCCACATGACGACCACCTAGCGAGTCAACATAATAAATTATCATTATTAAAGTTAGTATTAAATCAAGTAAAACCAAAACACACTATCCATAAACAGCATCAGCCTCCTGCACACTGTGTCGACTCCCAATTTCAGCATCCAAGTATCAATCATAATAAATTCACAACTTCCACCATCATTACATTTACCCGAGCAAGTTTTCACTCGCAAAATCTCCCTTATTTATTGCTGCTTACGTCAGCAAAGTAAAAAAAAACTAGTCTTCTGTATTACGTCGTTGACGTTCCAATTTCCTTGATCCTTCCAACATAATAGAGTCAGTAGAGGCGACACTTAATTTCCAGCCAGTCGTCGACGTATTACTTACGTGAAACTATGAATAAATTCAACTGCTTCTTCACTGATCATTACTTGTTTATAATATGATGGAACTGGCCGCAAACCGTGCGAAACCAAAAAAAAAAATACAACGGTTGTCAATTTGAATTTGGAACAAAATATTTTTTTTACAAAACACAGTTTGATTATTTCGGTAAATAAAGACTGTTCCTTCTGTATGTATCTTAATCAATCATTTTTGTTTATCAACAAGATAAAACGGTGGTTTTAGGAATAAATATTTTTTCTTACTACCTAAAATACTTATCTAAATAAAATAGAAACCAAATAATGTTTTTGTTTAAAATCTTTAATGACCTCCGGTAGACCCAATGGTTTTAAGTGGAAAATCATGAAATTACTTCTCCAGTTCTGGATGGAGCGAGAGGGAGTGTCAAATTTTTACTGGTCATAACCCACTGTGTTGCTTCAGTTGCCTTTTACATTCCAAGGACGCGGTAATGCTTTCGAACATTCCGCTCTCCAAGACAGATACTTGCCATCACGGCGTCCTTACCTTCCGCATGACGCAGGTCCTCACCGGACATGGTAAGTTCGGGAGGTTCCTGCACCAGATTTGTGTGGAAGAAACGCCCGAGTGTCACCATTGAGTGGATCGCCCGGAGGACATGGTGGAGCATACGGTAGAGGTGTGCCCCGCTTGGGCAGGGCACCGCCGTGTCCTCGTGGGGGCGATCGGTGGCAGCGATCTCTCGCGCCGGGCCTTGGTACGCGCCATGGTCCAGAGCGAGGAGGAGTGGCAGGCGGTCGCCTCCTTCTGCGAAGCAGTAATGCTAGCAAAGTAGGTGGCCGCACGCACGAGGAAACAGCCCTCACGCCCCAGCCACCGGGATCCCGATCCCGATATCCGGCCACCGTAGGCGCGGGCTTGTGGACGGCGAGTAATGGGTAGCTCGCCGTCCGACCGTCCAGTAACCGTCCGGACCGAGCCCAAGTCGTCGACGGCGCGTAGTGTTCCATGCGCACTTCAAGGAGATGTCAGCAAACCGCAGGGGCCCAGCAAGGTCGAAGCCTACTGGGGCCATGGGTTGTGCAAAAGTGAACCCCGGGGCGCTGGAACGAAGACAAAGAAGGAACAGGAGTGGGTTTTAGTTAGAAAAAGTGTAACACGCTCTCCCGCCCCGCCCGACTGCGGGATGCCTTTGGATGATTTCATACCTAAAAAAAAAAGATAGATAGTAAACAAATAATGATTAGTATCAGTATAGGTACTTGGCTGCCACTTGAAGTTGTGCAGCGTGCTACTTTTCATTCTCCGGACGTTCAGTTGAGTCTTAGTTCAACTGGGAGCAGATGGGTAATATATTATTTCACCTACTTGATCAGGTTGCAAACTATAGTGACAATTCACTGTCATAATCTGTTACCAATGACTTTATATGCCCTATTAAATGTGTTTTTCGCAGCAAAAAAATATTCTTAAATCAACTTTAACTGCACGAACGATTTAATTCGAATAAATGTCTAACAAGATTTTTATGGGGCTCTAGAGACTACATACGTGCTTAAAAATATTGCTAGTAGCATCCTTGATAATAAACATGTAATATTAGCTGTTTTGTACGAAAATGCGTAAATATAAATTTATTTGTCAGGTCTAAATTGCAGTGTGCTTGGATTTTTTTTACACGGGAAATCATCCAATGACTTCTCGAGCTTTTGGGCGGAGCGTGAGGGCTTGTCAGATTTTTACTGACTAAAACTCACTCCTGTTCCTTCTTTGCCTTCTTTCTAGGGCCTCAGCAGGCTTCGACCCTGCTGGGTCTCTACGGTTTTGCTGATATCTCCTTGAGGCGCGCGTGGAACACTACGCGCCATTGACGACTCGAGCTCGCCCCGGACTCTAGCATTACTGTTTCACAAAATGAAGCGACCGCCTGCCTTTCCTCCTCACTCCGGATTATGACCTGTACCAGGGCCCGACGTGAGAGGTCGTTGCCGCCGATCTCCCCCACGGGAACACGGCACTGCTCCGCCTAAGCAGGGCAAAACTCCAGCACTGTGTCTTCCGGCGGTCCACACAATGTTGACACTCGGGCGTTTCTTCCGCACTAATCCGGTACAGGAACCTCCCGAACTAACCATGTCCGGTGAAGACCTTTGTGACGTCTTTTCAGCCACTCCTTGAAGAGTGGACTTACCGCCATAATTACGGCGTGCCCAGTTTTCGCATAAATTACTTCTTTGATTGATTCCGAATGCCCAAGATTTTTTTGAAACACGAAAATCAGGGTCTAAATATAAAAAAAAAACTTAACTAATTACTTTAAGAACACTTAAATATTTAAAACTATTAAAAACTGGATCTAAAGCAACAATCCTATTGTACAACGTAAGTTGTTCACCTCATTCAAACCTTCGTGAGGTCCAGGAGGCTTACTTTCATTACGAAAAAAATAAATAATACTCACTCCAATGATCCCGGAAGACACATTCCCATCTAGATATACATTCACAACCGGCCTTAAGAGGGACAAGCTCTTAGATAAGGCTTACGCCACTAAAACCCAAAGGAGACCACAAGTAACAAGGCAATACTTCGATATAGAACTCAAATAAATTCTTGGGTATATTTTGTCCTACATGTTATTCGGATCACGGCGTTGTCCATGATTTATTCCCCGTCACGTTCGCGACTTATCAGTCTCTGGCGGGGAATCAGCCTGACTCATATATCCTCTGGCGAAATGGAATGGAACGCTCTATAAAAACTCATCCTTTGACTTTCAAGTATTTTACGTATTTGGAAGGTGAGGGTTTTTGGATATTAGAGTTTTTATCTTAGAAATATTCGGATGATGTTCTTAACTAATTGTTTCGTTGATCTAGTGGTTACAAATGCTATTTTTAAACGATAGTTTTGTAGTTTCCGGGTTGGATAATGCTTTATTGGATACTAGCTGTTGCCAGCCCGTAGGTACGGGCTTGCGTAGCAATGGGTAGCTCGCAGTTCGACCGTCTGATAACCGTCCAGAGCGAGCCCAAGTCGTCGACGGTGCGTAGTGTTCCACGCGCGCCTCAAGGAGATGTCAGCAAACCGTTGAGTCTATTGAGCTGCCGGTATATGCACGTAACGTCTGAGGACTGCAGAATCATCTCATACCTCTTCTTCATTAGCTCTGTTGCTTACAGGTACGATGTTATATTTAGTATTTTAATGAGTACAGCAGCAGATATTAGTGGTGGTCTAGTGGTAACGACCTCAACTTACGAGTTGTACATCGTGGGTTCAAACCCAGGCATCTGCTTTCCGTTGTGCAATTTATTTCATCACGATTGCTCTCGAAATGGCAAAGGAAAATATCGTAAAGAAACCGCATGTCCTAGAACCATATATGTCATTCAAACCAGTAACAGGCCAGCATGTTGGTTTACGGTCAATTGCCTGTCTTAAAGAGCAGGCCTAAATCCCAGCAGTTCGACCATTAATGAGGCTGATTATAATATGCTATGAGTAAATCAAACAAACTGCCTTAGTGTTCCAGCATCGAAGAAGACAACATCAGCTACTGAATTTGATTCTGAAGTAGGACAAGAACGGTTATTGGATATTCCACTTTATAGGATCCATTCTCAAAAGACTAGTTTTGGTTGCAAAGACAATTACGTAGTTTCGTGAAACTTGGGAGCATGGAAGTTTACTTAAAGCTATTCACGAATTACTGTGGCGACAATTTGGTATGTGTCTAGTACGTAACTAGATTTTGTTTGAGGTCTAGTAGTTACAGAAACTGCTATAATATTTACTTTCTCATCGTTGTGCTATGTATATATCTTTAAGTATTATTAAGTCTATTTTTTTCTCTATGTATTACTAAAGGTAGAACTACACTGCGCACACGTGTGCCATGCACGCCGATCTGGGCGCGTTGTCTCCATACATTTTATATGGCAACTAGACTTGTAGAGCTACATTAGATCCACGTCACGCGATGCCACGCGACGTCGTTCTACGTACAAATTCGGCGTGGTCCACGTGTGCGTCGGTCTAATGTAGTTCCAGCTTAAATCCGCCTTTGTATTCTTGTGTGCATAAAGAATTAAATAAATAAATTAATATCAGTGTGACCTATTTTTTTCGTTGGAAAAATCATCGTGTGTGTTTTATGTGTCTTTAAAAATAAAGCCGCTGGCAGCAGCTAATCATACAATAAGCCTAGTCACCTTAGAGAAGGAGTCATTCGATGACTTCTTGCCCCCCCCCCCGCCCCCTAAAAAAGAGGTGAGTGAGAGGCGCACTCGCGCACGAAGGGTTTCGTATCGTCCGCGGCCGTAGCAAAAAACGGCAAAAAAATCACGTATGTTGTATTTGAGCTCCACAATAAGTATTTAGTATTTGTGTGTATAATTTATTTTTTCAACTGTCTAGCTATCACGGTTCATGAGATACAGCCTGGTAACTGACAGACGGACATCAGAGTGATAGCAATAGGGTCCCGTTTTTACCCTTCGGGTACGGAACTCTGAAAACGACCCATGACTTACCTAGATTCTTCATAATACTAATTTTTATCCCAGCCGGGTGGGTAAGATAAAAATTAGAATTTGAGAGTGAGAGAGAATTTGAGATAAAAATTAGAGCTGAGATATTTTGTTAAAAGTTACGCAACAAAGTTGTCTATTCAATTTTTCCGCAGCAATGAATCCTTAAACAGGCGATGAAGTAGGTTTTAATATCATTATTTGTAACCGAATCTCGAGTACTATTAAAATAAGTACAGGTGACAAACGATCCGAGAATTGAATAGAAATAAACCCGCTATTTATTCCTGAAAGTTATTTTCTTATTGAAATTAATTTTGGAGGCTGTTCACTTCGGTTTCTATTTCAATAGAAATAAAATTAGGCGTTTATATCTCGAGTTTCCACGTAACATTGTACTATATTACGTTTCTTAGTATTTATTTATTTAATCTTCATGCAACAAAAAGGTACAAAGGCGGACTTAATGTCTTGGGCAATCTCTACCAGCCATTTATAACTGTTTTAAGTTTATATTTCTGCCCCTAATACTTAACGAGTTTCATTTTGAATTGTATTCTCACATATTATTAAATAAATTCCCCCACTCCACCTATCTGTTCATATGAACACGATAATTTTAAAAACTGCCGAACGGATTTTCATGCAGTTTTCACCAATAGACAGCACATCTGTCTATTGAATCACTATTCATGATAATGGTTTAGGTGATACTTGGTTGTACGGTTTACAAATACTTAATAGCGTCTCTCTGTGATTGGACATATTTTCTTGTTCATTGGCGGAATTTCAGAGGGCGACACTAAGTGTGTGGTCCTCTATGTACCTTGTGCCGATTTTCCAAGGCGTTGCTTGAGACTGACCACCGTTTGTGTATGTGTGTTATCTGCACTAATAGGTGCGTGATCAGTTTTGTGAGTGGCGTCTGTGAGTGCGACTATTTTGCGACTCCATTTACCTTGGGTATATATAATTAATAATTACTAATTGTATGAGTTAATAAAATAAATAAATATTATAGTAGAGACAAGCTGAGAATTTCAAAGGTTTCTAACACCTGTGCGAAGCTGGGGCGGGTCGCTAGTCAAAATATAATTCTCAAATGACTGTCAGTTGTGTTTTAACCTTGTTCCAGCAATGTTCTAGCCTTTTACCAATATGTTGGGGTTTGCTTCCAGTATTAACCAGATCGCCAAACTAAAGTGGCAATGGGCAGGGCACATTGCTCGCAGAACAGATGGCCGTTGGGGCCGAAAGGTTCTGGAATGGCGACCACGTACCGGAAGACGTAGCGTTGGAAGGCCTCCTACAAGGTGGACCGATGACTTGGTAACGGTTGCGGGAGTCCGATGGATGCGAGACGAACAGAACCGTTCATTGTGACGACACTTGGGGGAGGCCTATGTCCAGCAGTGGACGTCTTTCGGCTAAAATGATGATGATGATGATGATGATTAACCAGATACAGCTAGATACCAGTATTTTACATAGAGCGGCTGCCTTTCTGATCTCCACAAAGGAGTTATCGGGCTACACCATACCCCTATGCAAGACTGGTGCCAGATCTAAATTTTAAATAAAATTCAAAATAGTAACTACTACTTTTCTTTCCAACTGTACCTTCTCACGTAGAATCGAAAAAAATTGTATTATCGAAACTTTTTACTAAGTAATTTTCATGTCGAGCATAGGGACTAACCGAATTTTCTGGTTTCTGACTTCCCGTAAATCTACAAATGACTACCGAGACCAACAGCTTAACATGCTTTCCGAGAGACGGAGGAAGCTCGGTTTTTAAGATGGTCAATGGACACCCATCCGAAGGCAGACCTCGGCAAGCGCTGCTTAACCAAGGAGTTTAAATAAATAATATTCCACAACTATCACAAAACGCCGTCTAGTCTCAAGCTAAGCAGAGCTTGTGTTATGTGTACTAGACAACTGATAAACATACTTATATATTTCTAAATACATAGGTACATATTATAGATAAATTACACCGAGACACAGAACAAATGATCGTGCTCATCACACAAACATTTGTCCTGGGTGGGAATCGAACCCACGACCTCCGCCATAGCAGTCAGGGCCACTAACCACTAGACCAACAGGCAGTCAAAGTTTGACCTGTGAGTCTAATAATTATTGTAACCACGAGTTTCTTCAAAATACAAAGCTCAAGTAATAAATTAAATTGTCGTATTTATATCTGGAAAAAGCAGAAGTCAAAAGAGAAGTGGTTTTTAACTTACCTAAGTCTAAAACGAAAACCGATTATGTAAACTATACTAACATTATTTCCGTAAAGAGATCAAAATAAACATTTATTTTATGTAGAAACTCTTCAAATACTACTTCAAATAATTACAGAATCTCTCAGATATAGGCACATTTAAAAGTTTCCAAAGCGAAATACTTTTTCGCCTATCGTTGGTCTGATCGTCCGTATCCTTAAAGCCAGGTAATATAGAACTTTTTCCAACGAAAATTGCTTTCGTACAAAATTTCACCCCTTATCAAATTCAATTCGAAAACTGCTGAATACCGCAAACTTTTCTAAATGAAACTAACTATTGGGTTTACGTAAAATTTCAACAGGAGATATACTTCTTAAGGAGTTTATATTTTTTTCCCCACTCTCCGGAATTGGATTGCGCGTGCTGTGTCTAAACGTTTGGAAATAAATTATATTATTTTTTTGTAATTTGGTATTAAGAACATTTTTACACTTCACGCCACTAAATTTAAATGAGGCCGGTGTACCCTGAGAAGAAACATCAAAACAAATTTAGAGGCCAGCTCTTTTATTTAAAATCCATACAGCAAACATGTAATGGTCAATTCATATGAGCACCATGTAGATTAGTCAATAAGATTATTATTTTAGGAAAGAACCACCAGATTCGTGTGGACCTGTCCAGTCAGTGCAAGCTCTGTCAGTATTCGTGCAGCTCAACTCAGGACTAATAAGAAGCTCAACATCACGCAACACAAATATTATTGATTCTGTTTTTAACCGACTTCAAAAAGGAGGAGGTGCTATGTTCGACTGAATGTATTTTTTTATGTTGGTTTACCGATTTCTCGGTCAATTGTGGACCGATATTATTTTTTGTTTTATGACACCTTATGATCTATGAAATATTGTTATGATCTGATCATGAACTTTGAAGATATGGAACAGAATTCCTCATAGGATCACAGCAGAACCGTCGCAACGAGTAAATTGCTTTGTTTATACGTGTAGTCGATGACTGACTGAAAAAAGAGGGGGAATATATCGAACTGATCTGATGATGAAGCCTGAAGTTAGGCACCGGAACTCTGTAATAAATTAATGTAATCTAACCGTGTTTGGGATTATAAGAATTGTCATGAGATGCACTCTAGCTATAAGGTATTTAAGTTTGGCTGAGGGGTACTTTTTATTGGTGGTACCATAACCAAAAAGGTTAAAATAAAAAACTTATTACAAAACAAATACAACCGACTTCTATGTAAAAAAAACACTGAAAAGTGCAAAATAACTTTAACCTTTTGACGTGCGTAATTAGAGACACAATAGTAAGACAATGGCTTCCGGGCGCCGGCTACCGCCTGAGCGTTAATGAATTAATTTCGGAAGTCGGTGTTAAATATCGAAGAGACAAAACTATTATAGAAACACCGACATCCGAAATTAAAGTTATTTTGCACTTTTTTACATTGAAGTCGGTTGTATTTTTTTTGTAAAAAGTTTTTTTTCTGTTTCGTAACTGATTTTTTCGTTTACGTACGCCAACGTGTTGTGAAGTACGCTATTCACGTGTTTTAGCGCTTTTATTTGCTCGAAATAACCTTGTAAAAAACGTATTTTTCTGCTTTTTCGTATTTCAGCACCTACGGTTTTGAGAACTAAAATATAACTTTAGGGTTATATTCCGGAACCTAATTTTAGCCTTTAAACCATCGTATTATACGGATGTCAGTTATTCTATTGAGCCAAAATTTGAATCAGTTGCTTATCGGATGGTTGCGCGTATGCTACTAATATTGGAAGTGGACTGTATTTTGCGGATTAGCGTTTCTCAGATAATGTACTTGACATCTTGCAGCAGATGGATCCTACTGGAGCCGTTTAGGATTAGGAAGCAGAGAAAAACAGCTCGTATATGGGAGGAAATTGCACCAACCTTTTCAACTCGGAGGTGTCCATGTGCCAGCCGGCCGGTGTACTCTGGATTTCGCGACTTCTGCTCCAGTGACGAGGAAATATAACACTCACTGAACACTGCACAGTTCTCAAGCACAAAGCGTTAGCGGTTTTATTGTCTTTAGCGGATAAGTTCTACAATAACTAATTTTTCTTGTAAAAATGCGCGGGGACGCCGTCTTAGCTTTGCGAGCGATACCGTTCGAGTCTATCTGCGTACTCTTTCTCCGAGGTTTGTGCAGGAAAGGGATGCAAAATGGGAAGTGTTGCAAGTTGTCACACAAACAAAACGCGGTATTTAATTCTATGCGGCTAATTACGGAACTAATTTTTACGCGGCAATTACCAAGCGATATAGGCGCAACCATCTGATATGCAAAACTATTAATATTTTTATTAAACACTGAGATTATGATGAGAGATATTTATCTATTTGACTGGCCTGTTGTTCCAGTGAGTGGCCCTGACTGCTATACTGGACGTTGTGGGTTCGATTCTCACTCAAGACAAATGTTTGTGTGATGAGCATGATCATTTGTTCTGTGTTTGGGTGTAATTCATATTTTTTTTTGTAATATTTATGAATTTAAAAATATACATTTACAACAATCAATACACAAGAAAATAAACATAAGTCTATCAGTTCTCTAGTACCTACTCATAGCACAACCTCTGCTTAGTTTGGGGCTTGTGTGATATTTGTGATGACATGATGACACTAAGAAATGTAGGTATTCTCTTGGCCGAAACATTTCCAAACCGCGATTGGTTGCCGCGAACGATTTGTTACCTACCTATGTATAAGAAGAAAAAATTTAATATCCAAATTCTCCAAAAATATTCAAAAGAAATTGGAAACCATCAGCTATTTCAACAGAACACCTCACCAATATTTATTGTTACTCGCACGAAGTTACATAACGGTATCCGTAAAAGTTTTCATATCAATGATTTATGCTTCTACTTGCGTCAATATTTGGTATCTCTCACGGCCGGATAGGCGTAATAGGTTCAGAAATAGCGATCTATTTTGTATAGGTATCGCATCTGGAAACATACTACTGGAAATAAATTACTGGTGTGTAACGGAAAGATATGATATGAAGCGAGATGGATCAAGTATCCACCTTTTGATTTTACTTAGGTTGTTATTTTTTAGAGGTCTTCTTTTTGTAGCGATGTTTTCGAAGCGCGCGACAGCATCGCTACTAAAGCGCGTTAGTCGCATTTGCAAGCGCTATAGAAAAGATGCCAACACGCTACTAACGCGCTAAAGCATCGCGACTGTATCGATACGAACGCGCGACAGCATCGCTACAAAAAGTCACCGTGGGCGAGGGCCTCTGATCTAAGAGGGAGGTCTGATCTGGGCAACAGCTTGTTTATTACCCTGATTTCGGGCTTTTGATATATTCTAATCGAGAGAGGCAACTTTAATATCGCGATGCAGAGATTTTGAAGTTTTATTTCCGTCATAATTTTTCATAATTTATTATTATTATTATTATTATTTCGTTTATTCATTAATATCACATATAAATTACATTTTTAAATATTTCTTTAAAAAAACATTAAAAAAAAACATTTAAAAATATAAAAAATAGTTATCCGCCGGTGTCGGGAACAGGGTCCAAGCTACCGGTGGTTAGGGCTCCAGAGACAGGAACCTCCTCACAATGCGAGCCGTATCGAGGAGTACTGCCTTCTGTATCAGGCCCTTGATCCAACAGCGCAACGACAGCTTCGACAGATGGTCGTCGAAGCTTTTGGCTATAAGACCATTGGCGGTCACGACCATCGGCACAATGACAGCTGAGTCCACATTCCACATGTCGACAACCTCGTGTGCTAAGTCGAGATATTTGATTTGTTTCTCTTTCTCAGCTTTCACGAGATTCTCGTCATGCGGGATGGTGACGTCGACTATCACTGCGCGGCGCGCTAATCGGTCTATCACCACTATATCCGGCTTATTGGCTACAATAGTCCGGTCAGTAATGATAGACCGATCCCAGTACAACGTGACATGGTCATTTTCGAGAACTGGGTCGGGCACATACTTGTAATACGGTACCTCAGAATCCACTAGGTTGTACTTCAAAGCAAGTTGCTGGTGAATAATCCTGGCTACTTGGTTATGTCTGTGCAAATACTCGCCGTTAGCCAAACGAGAACAACCAGAGATAATATGTCTGATAGACTCACCCGGACGGTGGCATGCCCGACACACGTCAACCGTCCCGTCCTTCATTATATATCTCCGGTAGTTGTTCGTTAAGATAACTTCGTCCATAATCGCACAGATAAAACCTTCAGTTTCCCCAAAGAGGTCGCTGAAACGTAACCAGGCCACGGACGCCAAGAAATCTACATCAGGCTCATGAAGAGCCCGGTAAAAGCGCCCGTGGAGCTCCTTGCCTTTCCATATTTCCTTGCGGTCATCAGTAGTCAGTATTACAGGTTTGCGCCAGTCCTCTTTAGCCATGGATAACGGGGTGAGTCCCTTGTCCACTGCGACCACATCTCGGTGCATACCCACATCGGTTTTAAGAAAATATTCTCTGAGGCTGCACACCTCGCGGTTGTGCAGAGTCTTTGCGTTCAAAAAGCCTCGACCTCCACATTTCCGCGAGATGTACAGTCTCATCACCGATGATCGTGGGTGATGCATCCGGTTTGCGGTCAGTAGTGTACGGACCCGTCTATCCAGAGCGTCTAGTTCGGTCTGAGTCCATTTGAGTATGCCAAAAGAGTACATTAAAACTGGCATGACCCAACCGTTGAAGGCGCGCACCTTATTTCCGCCCGACAGAAGGCTATTTAATACCTTCTTCAGGCGGCCAAAGAAGCGCTCCTTCAGCGATTGCTTCATGTCAGCATTGTTAATGCCCAACGCTTCCGACATACCCAAATACCTATAAGTTTCGGTTGAGGAGAGGGATCTAAGGTGTATGGAATCCGGGAGTTGAATTCCCTCGGATTCCATAATCTCCCCTCGCTTTACATGCATGGCTGCACATTTGTCCACACCAAATTCCATCCTGATGGCGCTACTGAAAGTTTCAGTTTATTATTATTATTATTAAGGTCATCCAATAACTTCTGCCCTGGGTGGGGTCAAAATAGTTTCACATTAAAAAAATATGCATTTTCCGCGGTTCAGTGTTTTTTTTTAAGTGTGGAAATCATCCAATGACATCTCTCGCCCTTTCGTGTCAGACTTTTACTGACTGAAACCACACCTTTTTTTTCAAGGGTGAAAATCATCCAATGACTTCTCCCGCTCTGGGCGGAGCTCAGGCGTGTCAAACTTTTACTGGCTAAAACCTAACCTTGTGTTCTTCAGTTGCCCTTTGCGGCCTAGCACTACGGGTTTTTCCTTCAGAAATTCCCCGCGGTCCTAGCTAGTGGGCATCGGCCCTGCTGGGCCCTTCCGTGGTCCGTTTGGAGTTTGAATTTTAGTAGCGATCAAATCAAGGAAGTGGAAACATGTCCCATCAATCACTGCAAGGTGTGGACATTGTAACAACTGCCCATGGAAAAGCAATCGCAAAGTACCAATAAAAATGCACAAAATTTGTGTGCGATCATTCTGGAAATATCATCATCTTCCTGACCTTTTCCCGTCTTATTTGGGGTCGGCGCAACACGTTTTTTCTTCTATTCTGCCCTGTCATTCGTCATGCTGTCACTAACTTCCTTTTCTTTCATATCACTCTTCACACTATCCATCCGTCTTTTCTTAGGTATCACTCTCCCTCTCCACCCATCCATATGCAAATAATACCAAGAGTATTATAAAAGTGGTTCTCGGAAAGTTCCAAAAATATTTATGAATTTAAACTTTAATACAAAAATACAAAATATTAATTTACAAAATGTACAAAATAAAAAACATTAATTTTTGATAACCATTTTGATTTAGTTCGTTTTTGTTCAATTCGATATTAATCCATGTTGATCCATCCAAACGTTATAGAATTAATAAAGCACTTTATTAATAACAATAAAAATATATTTAAAACAGACAGTTATTTATTTTATGAATAGGGTCGTGTTTGACCCCTATCTTTTCTGGAAAACGATACACATTATCGCTTACCATCATTTTGACGTTGTAGCTAACAGGAAACACAGACTCCGGCAGGAAATTCTACATTAGCCGCTACTTCAAGTTAATTATTACACTGGCCGCTAATGTCACTTCGTTCGCTAATTCAGTTCTAAGAGAATTAACAAAACAAATAAAAAACTAATAACTTCGCTTTGATTTAAAACCGATTCAATTTTCTTTTTTCGTTGCTAAGAAATACACTGACAGCGAACTAGAAATTTCCTATTACTTTCTAGGTTCCTTTAAATAAAACAGGTCGTTGCCCAGGCAGGCGGAAAACTTACATTTCCCCTTTTCCCCTATCTCGTTTGAAAGATCCTCTATAAAATATAATGTGGCTGTTTTTGTATGTGGTCTGCGTGTCTACGAGTTTTGTTACTGAGGTTTGATTCCAGTTCCGAAAGGTTTAAAGTTCCGATTGATTTTGCTCTTTCGATTTCGCTTTCGGTTCTGCCCCCCTAGCCAAGTTATAACCGTTTCGTTCCAATTCTCTTTTCGTTGATCGCCTCGAGTCGGCCACGCCTCCTATTCCTTTGTTCTGACCACGTGAATGAGCGTTGAGATGACGTCAGAACAAAGGAATCGGAGGCGTGGCTGACTCGAGGCTATCGACGAAAAGAGAATCGAAACGAAACGGTTGTAACTTGGCTAGGGGGGCTGATAAATTTTAATCGGAACTTATATCGGTGGTACAAACAAGCTTACACTTGTCGCTCGAGGAACCTCTCTCCGCCCGTGCCGTCTGTCGATTACACTTTCAATTGTTGTTTTGTTTTTTATTCGGAATTTTGTGAGTTTGCTTTTTTTGTTTTTTAATTGATATAAACCAGTGCTTGACTGCGATCTCACCTGATGGTGAGCAGTGATGCAATCGTTAATGATGAAGAGCACTAGTTTATTAATAGCCTATTCACTCTAACCTTGAGGACACCTAAATTATAATTAGACGGGAAGACCGCAGCAGGCTAATTGTTTTTACTCTTCATTTTAATTATGAGAGTTTTTGATTAGCAAATGTTTTAGTAGAGTTTTAGTTACGATTTCTGTTCCAATTCCAGTTATGATTCCGGTTCCGATTCCGAAAAACCAAATTTAATCATCACACATCCCCAGTGTGTACCCACATTTACCTATATCACGTATGTGTGGAAAGCGTACTTACTCAGGTCTATGAGTTTATGCAATCTACCCTACCTAGGGTGAATTTTTCCAGGGCTTGAAGAGTCACTGAGGCCCTGGTATGCAAGGGGCAATTGAAGGAATAAGGGGGGTTTTATTCAGTAAAACTCTGACTTGCCTTTTCACTCTATCACGAGTGGAAGAAGCTAGCTTTTATTGTTTTTTTAGGGTTCCGTACCACAAAAGGAAAAAACGGAACCCTTATAGGATTACTTTGTTGTCCGTCCGTCTGTCTGTCTGTCAAGACCCTTTATCTCGGAAACGCGTAAAGGTATCAAGTTGAACCATATACTCAAGATTGCGGTCCCTTAAAACTGTGAAAAAATAATATTTCTGAGTTAACGAAAAAAAAGATACAGCCGTTTATGTCGCAAAAAACGTGTATTCGACAGTCTCAAGGGAATCAAAATTCATAGGGTACTTTTTTAGATTTTTTCCTATACTTGTGGTATGAGACCTTGCTTCGTGCCAAATTTCAGGGTTCTAGGTCAACGAAAGTTTAAAGGAAAGGTTTTAATTTCAACTTGATACTTTCACGCGTTCCCGAGATAAAGGGTCTTGACAGACAGACAGACGGACAACAAAGTGATCTTATAAGGGTTCCGATTTTTTCCTAATGAGGTACGGAACCCTAAAAAGCTAAATATAAAACTACAATAGTTGTACACACAAATATATAAACTCACGTTTTTTCTCATGGGGTAATCAGACTACATAACCTGGTCAGCTGCGATACTTGTACGTCCTCCTCACATCATCCTCCTCATTCTGCTTTGTTTATGTTCATAGCTATGGTCATACATACAAGTACACCAGTTGTAAACAGTACGTACCAGACCATCCTGAGATACATTACTAAATGTATTCTTAACTTCGCTTTAAATAAAAACAAAAAGAACTTCATACTACTAGCCTAACAACACAAACTAAAGTCGACATTAATTCAAGGCTAATCTACTAAACATAATGATCATAAAAAATACAAAATTATACCTTAACCCGACATTTAATTTGGCAACACAGCGACTGCCTATTCCACGTAAACAGCATTACAAGCATCTAATGAACCCAAAAAATAGATGAATCCGTAAGATAATAACGCAACAGAATAATTTTACGCAAATTGAATGACACTGGTCGTGTTAATGTACAGTCACGGCCGAAACTATGATCGCACTAAAAGAAATCTAAACGTAATGTTCTAAATGAAATCTAAACGTAATTGTAACACTTGGAAATGCCGGGATATACGGAGCCAGAGATTAAAACAGCTGAGTACGGATACACGTATATTGCAACTGAAGATGGTTTCACAAAGATATAACATTATGTTAGCTTACCCACATTTATCGATTATAACTTATAAATAATATTATGTAGGTACTTTAATCCTCATACATTACACCTCACCACTTAATCTCATCTAAAATCTTATTTATACTATGTTACTTGAAATCTAACCACAGGTTTACGGGTACGTTTGGGTTGACCCACCGGCGATGACGATAGGGGGGGATGACGGGCCTCTGCCACAACTTGAGAGTCACTAGCAATATCTTGCCTCTCTTTTTCACCCTCACTAACCGGCTTCTGTTTGTTCTCCTCCCCTATATCGTCCCGTGCCTGAACGACATCCTCCACCCCTGATGTTCCAGTTGACGTTCGTGGCGTGCTGTCTGAGACTATACTATCAGAACCCATAAAGTCTGATAAACGGGATCTACGTTTCAGTTGGTCTATGTGTTTTTTGGATAGTCGACCGTCTCCGTTATTTACGAGATACTCACGAGTCCCTGCCCTAGCATGAACTATGCCTTTCACCCATTTATCTCCCGAGGCACGGTTTCTAGCCCACACTTCGTCTTGCGGTGCTAACTCTCGGTACACGCCCCCCGAATTTTGTACCTGCCGTTGCTGTGCCGCTCGCACCCGATCGTCAAGCGCGCGGTCGGCGCGTAATAAGTCTAACCGAGTACGTAATGCCCGTCGCTGTAACAACATTGCGGGTGTTTCCCCGGTCGTACATTGTACTGTGTTTCTATAACTAAGTAAAAATGTTTGCAAGGCTGCGTCTAAGTCTTTGTTCTCCCTATAAGCTTTTTTAATTGCAGCTTTACACACTTTAACAGCATTTTCTGCGGCACCGTTTGATGACGGATGATAAGTCGGCGAAAAGCATTGACGTATGCCATTGCTTTTTAGGAAGGAACTGAATTCTAAACTTGTAAAAGGAGGACCTTGGTCTGACACTAGTTCTATCGGAAGACCGAATCGGGCAAAGATGCTACGCAATACCTTAATTACCTGCTTGGCGTTTGTATGTGTCATTTCGAAAACTTCTAGCCACTTGGAGCTTGCATCAATTACAACCAAGAACGTGCTACCATGGAAGGGCCCTAAGAAATCTATGTGTACCCTGCTCCACGGCTGTGTGACGTAAGGCCACGGCTGTGGTGGCGCTCGCGGCGGTGCGTCGCCCTCTATCGCGCACGTCTCACAACTATTGCACAGCACTTCTACGTCACTATCAATGTGCGGCCACCAAACATAACTACGCGCTAATGACTTTGTTTTAACGATACCCATATGACTAATATGTAATTGTTTCAGGATATCTTTGCGTAAGATTTGTGGTATTACCATCCGATATCCCCACATTAAACATCCACAATCTACATACAATTCATGACGCCTAGTAAAATAAGGCTTGACTTGCTCATCTGTGCACGACAAAGGCCAGCCAGACTGCACGTAAAGTAGAATTCTATTTAATAATGCATCTTTCATCGTTTGTTTCCTAACTTCACTGTGCGTCACCGGTAGAAAATCCTCCACAAAGTTAACATACGTGATCTCCGCACTCACGCTCGATGGTCTACCTTGTGGGAGCCTGGATAAAGCATCAGCACAATTTTTTTTTGATGACACATATTCTATTTCGTAATTATAACCTGACAATAGTATTGCCCACCGTTGTAAACGAGAAGCTGCCATTATCGGAATGCCTACCTTATTACCGAAAATATGTGTTAGCGGTTTATGATCCGTCCTTAAAATAAACTTTCGCCCATACAAGTATTGATGGTACTTTCTTATACCAAAAATGATCGCGAGTGCTTCCCTGTCAATTTGTGAATAAGCGCGCTCGCTCGTACCTAATGATCGCGACGCATACGCTATGGGGCGCTCCCCGGCCGCGGAGATGTGCGAGAGCACCGCGCCCACCCCGACGCTGCTAGCGTCGGCCGTCAATACGAGTGGCAAGTCCGGCGAGTAATGCATCAGCACCTCATTTGAAGCTAGCTGCTGCTTAACCTTTTTGAATGCTTCTTCACACTCCTCACACCAGTTAAAAAATACATCTCTCTGAAGCAATCTATACATTGGCGATAGAATTGTACTGACGTTTTTAAGGAATTTAGCATAATACATGGTCATGCCTATAAATGCCCGCAACTCCGAAACGTTGGAAGGGGCCGGTGTATCAATTATTGCCTTAACTTTGTCAGTGCATGTCTGCACCCCTTCTTTACTAATTATATGACCTAAATAACTTATTTTCTTAGCAAAAAAACTACATTTCTCCTTTTTTACTTTAAGTCCACATGACTGCAAACGATCAAAAACTTTATTTAAATTCCTGATGTGCTCTTCGGTTGATGTTCCCGTAATAATAATATCATCTAAAAATACGCCCACGCTAGGCAAATCGGCAAATAATTGTTCTAAACGCCTTTGAAATATACCGGGACTCGACGACAAACCGTACACTAAACGATTGAACATAAACATGCCTTTATGTGTATTTATTACGGTGTATTTCTTGGACTCGTCAAGTTCAAATTGCGCATAAGCTTGGGATAAATCAATTTTGCTGAAATATTCCCCCCCATGTAGGCGTACCAATAAGTCTTCTACCCGCGGTAAAGGATAACGATCGACTTCCAAGACTTTATTTAAG
Organism: Mythimna impura; assembly: GCA_905147345.3. NCBI lineage: Eukaryota > Metazoa > Arthropoda > Insecta > Lepidoptera > Noctuidae > Mythimna > Mythimna impura. The sequence continues at coordinate 7,645,944 of LR990347.1, read as the reverse complement.
GTTAGTTTATAGTCAGCACAAATTCTGATAGTACCGTCTTTTTTTACCACGGGCACGATGGGTGTGGCCCAATCTGAGCGGTCCACAGGCGTGAGGATGTCGTCCCGCACGAGCTGGTCCAGCGCGCGCTCCACCGGTTCGCGCAGCGCGTACGCCAACGGGCGCGCGCGCATGAACACCGGCCGCGCTCCCTCGCGCACGTGTATGCTCACTGCGCCGCCGGTGAATCGACCCAAACCATCCTCAAACACCTTACAATATCTGGAACTAAATTCAGAAATATTAAACTGTTTGTCCTGTATACTGTTTACACACACTACCCCGTGGTTTAAGTCACAAAATAATGGTATTTTTAATTCTGCCATCCATTGTCTACCCATTAATACAGTTTTTCCACCTTTGATTACAAATAAGTCTAACTTTTTACACTCGTTTTTATACCTAACTTCCGGTTTTATGACCCCAACAGGATTTACCATTTCTCCCGTATAGTATCTTAGTGTGATATTACAAGTATCTATCCGTAAATCGCTAAACAATCTCTTGTATGTTTCATAATTTATACACGATATCGCGCTTCCTGTGTCGCATTCCATTTTTAAATCACTGCCATGTACTTTTAGTATGAAATATATTGGTGGACACTGAGCTATGGATAAATTGTTTATGTCGGTAATCATTACCTCGTCGTTTTGCTCGTCGTCCGAGACGCTAGCGTCCTGACGAACTTCATGAACGTGATGATGTCCTACTTCTAATGGACATACGCGTCGCCACTGTAACACTTGGAAATGCCGGGATATACGGAGCCAGAGATTAAAACAGCTGAGTACGGATACACGTATATTGCAACTGAAGATGGTTTCACAAAGATATAACATTATGTTAGCTTACCCACATTTATCGATTATAACTTATAAATAATATTATGTAGGTACTTTAATCCTCATACATTACAGTAATGTTCTACTTGAGTACCTAGGTTTCTACCTATGTACTTAAATTGAAAAACTAGACTAATCTAGTCTAGTTTTTCATTAAAAGCAAAGCATCATAGGGTGCTTTGTCGGTAACTAGATAATCTGACAATTATAGAAATATTTGACGGCACGTTGGCATAGTGAATGAAAGGTCGGCTACTGCAATGCGTCGTCGCGGTTTCGATTCCCATACGGAACAAATATTTGTATAGCCTACAGATAGGTTTTCTAGATCTGCGTGTCTTGCGTACCTATGTGAACTTACAATTTTACATGTTAGTGAACGCATTTATGTGAAATCATCTATCAGGCATTTGCCCAGTTTACCAGACAAAACACCCGTCTGGTCGGAGGATATTCACTTTTCAACGGAGGTTTGCGGGACTTTAATCACTGTTCCGCTTACCTCCAAACTGGTGACCCCGACGTGATCTGGCGCTGATATTCTTTGTCAGGGTCACCAGTTCGACGTCAACGGCCCACGCTTAAAACGTGTGTGGACTCGTCGCATTTTGCGTGTGGACACGGCATTATGCTGAGCGTACGGCCGTTTTTTACGGGAGTTAGTTATAGTGGGTGAAAGGGACAAAGGCAGGAAGATGATGATCCAGATAACCCATAATTCCAACCAAAACAAACTCGTTAGTCTCGTGGTCGCAAGCTCGACGGCATGAGGTCCTGGGTTCGATTCCCGGGTCGGGCAAAAAGTGCTATTTCCATTACGAATTACTCTGTAGCAGCCCAGAGTTTGGAAGTTCGGGGGAGCGGGGTACTGCATTCTGATAGGTCGACACATCAGATCTATAATCATATGTGTTGACAAACATGCGTCGCCTGTTATTAAACGTCTAGTGGCTGTAAGGTCGTTGGTCCTGCATCTGATCTCTGACCAGTCGTGTCGGATTGCAATCCCATTGGACTATGAGAGTAAAGGAACAGAGAGTGCACCTGCATTTGTGCACCTACTTATGTACTATAATTTTCCCCTGTGTACTTGGCTAATCTCTGTTGAGAGTGACCACCTTGATCGAAATACGGTCGGGAATTCCATCCAATAGTTTGACTGGCCTGTGGTCTAGTGGTCAGTGGCCCTGACTGCTATGTCAGAGGTCATGAGTTCAATTCCCACCCAGGACAAATGTTTGTGTGATGAGCACGATCATTTGTTCTATGTCTGGGTGTAATTTATCGATAATATGTATGTATTTAGAAATATACAAAGTATGTTACAAGCTCTGTTTAGTTTGGGATGGCGTTGTGTGGTAGTAGTGAAAAAAAAAAGAAAAAAATTGTTGTAAAATTAGCTAGCAGTAATAATGCTTTTGCCTTTAACTGTACATAGTTAAGATATTTAATCAGCACTTTAGAAGTTGCTCGGCAATTTGAATAATAAGGTACACCGTCTGAAATGCATTCTGAATTATAATTTGATAAGGGCTTGTTACGGTCTAGTTGTACAAGGGTCGTCTTGTTTGGACACCTAATTTAAACCTAAAACATTTTTGAGAGATATTCGAATTTAAAATCTTTTTGCAGTCTACCTTTTTAAAAGCATATACATACATGTTTATTTTAATGGTTTATAGCTAGAATACAAGAACACTTTATTATGAACACTATAATCATAATTTGATTAACAGAAAATAATGTTGGAACTACAGGCGTTCTTGTCACAAAAAAAAACTTGGCAAGTTTGAGTCAGACTTGCGCACTGAGGATTCCGTACAAACTTACCGATGTAAATAGTTCAATTTCTGAATAGAGTCTCGAATATTTTTCCGAAACGCAAAAAAAAAAGTATCTTTTTTGGGACGTAAAAAAAACTATTTTTAGATTTATTCCTATACCTGTGCTATAAGACGTAGCTTCATGCCAAATTTCAGGATTCTGGGTCAACGGGAAGTATGAATTTTGAATCCCTTGAGGGTTTCGACATATACCTACGTTTTTTGCGACGTAAACGGTTGTATCTCTTTTTTTTTCTTTCATTTAGATGTTTGATTATTTCACAGCTTCAAGAAAACGCAGACCTGTGTATAAGGTTTTAATTTCAACTCGATACCTCCACGCGTTTCTTAAATAAAGGATTTTGACAGATAAACAGATGGACAACAAATCCTTTGGATCCTATAATGGTTCCGTTTTTTTCCTTTTGTGATACGGAACCCTAATAAACAATTGAAAAGTTATCTTGTATTTTGAACAAAGTCCATGGTTTGTTAGTGTATATAGGTACATACTACTTAAAAACTACTGGTAATACTTTTAACAACCAGTTTTTTTTTTGTGATTTGCTACAATGGCATACGGGCGTATCCATCCAATGCTGCAAAATATGAGGCTGTCCGACCTGTCCACTATAGATTTTAGGATGATGTTGGGGCTGACGTGTACCCTGCTCATGATGGAGGCATCAATTTCTACTTCTGTGAACATTCCGGACGCTCTGTTACACAGCAAACCCATTAAAACCCTGAAATCATCATTATATTGATCTTGGAGACCACTCTATACACTTTGCGTGTCGTTGACCCACAGACTCCATGAATAGCACGACTGACAGTACACTAAAAGACAACCTTTGGACTTAGCAATCATATTTTTTGAATGATTATATTTTTCTGATAACACAATTTTCAATATTGTAGATACACCACATCTAATTACCTACCTACTGTTAAAATATCAGAGATTGGTCCAAAACATCGTACTGTTTCTACACCTACCATAAGAATTTCAAGTTCCTAATAGGCTGTTCTGCGGTATTGTTTGAAAGAAAATAAAGAAAGAAAACACATTTATTTAGCACACAGACACACAAAATGAGGAAACAAGTACATAGAAATTTAAAGAACCAAAGGAAAGGGTCAACTCTGAAGGAACACAGGTGTGTTTTAGTCAACCAGTCTGACACTCCTCGTTCCACCCAGAGCGGGAAGAATCATTATATGATTTCGGACGTCAGATAAAATTCTAATAGGTTCTTTAATTTCCTTCAAACGACATAAATTGAGTGGAAACCAATAATACCCGTATATGGGAACGTACGGTGTACAAGGCTTTATCGCATCGTACGTGATGACATTCCTATTGAGTCGATGGCACTCAACGCCATACAGCCTTAAGACTCCCACTTTGAAACGACGATAATTGTATGTGGAAATGGAATATAAAAATACCATTCCCTTTGTACTGAATGACGGGATTTCCGACATTTTTTGAAATTCAGCTAATAATTTCTTTGCTGATATGTCAAAGACGTTTTTTGAGTGTGTTTATTGAATTCTCTTTTCAATGACCCGGCCAAATGTAGCTTATTTTTAATGTACCTACTTACAATTTTGCTCGTCATATCGTGTTGGCCCAGTGGGTCGTCTGTTGTATAATATAAAGTTGTTTGTAAACATTCTGATAAAACTGTGCCAATATGATAATTATGCTGTTTATTATAATTTGAATTTAATTTTAATTTTGTTATTTAATTTTGATTTTATTATTTGATTTTAGTTTTATAATTTAATTTTTATTGATTGAATTTAAATATTTACAATTTAATTTTATTATCTAATTGTATATATATAATTTCAATTTAATAAAATTTAATTATTTGCATTAATTTTATAATATGATTTAGCTTAATTGATTTTAATTTTAAAAACTGTGATTTTAATTGTGACTGTTTTTGATTACTATTTATTTATATTTGTATATGAGTCAATATTACTTGCAATAAATAAATTATTATTATTATTAATATGTTTTTTGTTTATTTATATGAACTAGCTTAGTTTATCTATTTAATAAAAATAGAAACTGACTAACTGACATATCAACGCACAACCAAAACTACTGGAACTTGGAGCTTGAAATTTTGCACAAGGTTTCCTTTTACAACGTAGGCGAGCACTAAGAGAGGATTTTCCAAAATTTACACCCTAAGGAGATGAAACAAGTGTCCAAAATTTGTATGGAGAAATCTATTTTCAAGGGGGCGAAGCCGTTGGCAGAAGCTAGTGTTAGATATTACTGAAATTTATGAAAGAAATCAGTTTTTGATAACCTGGGCTTATTATAAACTACGTACTGGGTTCACCCAAAAAAATATCCCGAAGGAACAAACTCCTAGAATAAAAGATTTTTGCGGACTTGCGGACGGCGAGCAATGGGTAGCTCGCCGTCTGATCGTACGGTAACCGTCCGGACCAAGCCAAAGTCGTCGATGGCGCGTACTCTTCCACGCGCGCCTCAAGGAGACGTCAGCAAACCATAGGGGCCCAGCAGGGTCGAAGCCTACTGGGGCCAAGGGTTTTTTTCTGAAAGGAAAACTTGGCCTAGGATGAAGGCAAAGAAGGAACTGGAGTGGATTTTTAGTCAGCAAAAGTCTGACACGCCCTCCCGCCCAAGAGCTGTGGATGTCATTGGATGATTTTACCACCTAAAAAAAAAGGAATAAAGATTTTATATGCTATTCCAGGACATGAAGGAGAGGACACGAAGGAGTCAAAAACATACACAAACACGCATACATACATGCTAGTATATACAAACTTTTGCCTTTACAATAATTTGATAATAAAAGCCTAAAATCCCCATTTCGGTTTGATCAATGCTCATGTCTTCTTTGCATGAGAAAAGGTCGTTCCCCTGCAATGAGGACACTAACAGATAGACAACTTGTTTTGGTATGCGAACCAATTTACCTACTGTATTAGAAGACAAATGTCATTTGAGCAACATGTTACAGTAGTTTTGAATTGTCAAAATGTCGGTCAGTCAAAAAAAAACAAGTAAAGCTAAATTACACGTTCCAAAGCGTAGATCTATATGGAGAAGAACGTGCAAGAAATTCCATGGACACTCTTTTAAATCATATTATGAGTTACATAAATCTTGCTTACATATTTCTTGTCGCTTCTAATATGTGAGCACAATGTAGATAAGTAATAATAATTAAAAAAAACGAATTAAAAAATAGAAATTAAATTAAGCCAAGGGCAGCTAAGAGATGACCAGTCTCAACTGACGGCACCCGTTCAACCCAATCAAATTAACAACTACTTATTACTTTTAAGTTATATGTAATTATAACTATATGTAGTTAACTCTTTTTAATCGTAATTAGTAATCTGATTACAAAATAGTAGTCAACTTCGCCCTACACTAGTCGATGACTGCTGAAGCCATTCGAAAACACAACAACTATACACTAAACAATTGCATTCTAATTCATACAATATTCATAAAGCCAATGTCACACGTAACACAGAGTAGCACTTGTATTACTGTATTAGTACTATTTCTTCCTATGAATCTGTATGCATGCATGCACTTAAGGGAGGCGACTAGTAATTGCATGACGCGATGCGGTCAGTATCAAGCTTTGTGACGTGCAATTAACGCTATTGGAATTCTAGTACGGAAATGCTTTTTGAAAAGGTTCATTTTGAAGCACTTTTATGTGTAGTTTAAGCATGTGCTTGCTGTTGTATGTATAGCTGCTTCGTTGATCTCTTGGTTACAAGCGCGACTGCTGAGCGTGGGGTTTTGGGTTCGATTTGAGGGTCAGGCAAAAAATTCTATTGGATTTGTCCATTAAGAATATATTCCACATACTTCCAAACTTCGAGCAGCAACAGAGTAATTCTCTGTAGCTGCTCTAAGTTTGAAAGTTGGTAGTATAATATCCCCGTGCCTCAGCCGTGCCTCAAGTGTAGGTCAGCGGTGAGCGGTTTACGGTGGTGGTTTGCGGTGGTTCGGCCGGAAGGATTTTTTTATGTATCTAGTGTGTTCCAATTCTCATCATCATTTTAGCTGAAAGATGTGCACTGCTGAACATAGGCCTCCCCCAAGTGTCGCCACGACAACCACTCCTATGTGTCTCGCATCCATTTTTTTTTTCGGTGGGAAAATTATCTTCTGACATCCCTCGCTCTTGGGCGGGGTGGGAGATAGTGTCAGACTTTTATTGACTAAAAACCCAATCTTGTTCCTTTCGTACCAGGGCCGAGTCTTCCTTTCAGAATTAGACCCTTGGCCCCAGTAGGTTTCGACCCTGCTGGGCCCCTACGGTTTGCTGACATCTCCTTGAGGCGCGCGTGGAACAGTAGGTACGCGCCGTTGACGACTTGGGCTCGGTCCGGACGGTTACCGAACGGTCGGACGGCAAGCTACCCATTGCTCGCCGTCCGCAAGCCCACGCCTACGGTGGCTGGAAATCGGGATCAGAATCCCGGCGGTGGTTGGGGTGTGAGGACCGTTGCCTCACGCGATCGGCCACCTCCATTGCTAGCATTATTGCTTCGCAGAAGGAGGCGACCGCCGGCCACTCCTCCTCGCTCCTGTACCAAGGCCGGCGCCAGAGGTCGCAGCCGCCGATCGCCCCCACGAGGACATGGTGATGTTCTACCCAAGCGGGGCACACCTCTACCGTGTGCTCCACCGTGTCCTCCGGGCGGTCCACACAATGGTGACACCCGGGCGTTTCTTCCGCACGAATCCGGTGCAGGAACCTCCCAAACTTACCATTTCCGGTAAGGACCTGAGTCATACGGAAGGTAAAGACGCCGTGACGTCTTTCCGGCCACGCCTCAAAGAGGGGCTTACTGCTATAATTGTGGCGTGCCTAATATGTCTCTCGCAACCATCGGATTTTCGCGACCATCATCGGTCCATCTTCTGGGAGGCCTATATAAAATAAGTGTGGCGGTTCCATTATTGACGTAATGAGAAAAAAAAAACAATTCTCTTTTACGTTAAAAATATGTCTGAAAACGTCCAGAAAATTTGATATTACTTCCGATATGCAACTTCCGATAAATATTTCACTGATAATAAAGAAAAAAACATGTAATATTTTACAAAACAGTTATGTCCGTATTATTGCCTAAGTACATTAAAGGTTAGATCCAGGAAATTAATTATAGGTTTTTGGTATATTTTCCATCCTTTTTTTTAGGTAAGAAATCATCCATTAACTTTTTCCGCTCTAGGGTGGAACAAGAGTTCGTGTCAGATTTTTACTGACTAAAACCCACCTGTGTCGTTCAGTTGCCCTTTGCGTTCTAGGGCCACGGTCACTCTTTCAAACGTAAGAACAGTCCTAGGCATCGGCTTTACGGTACCCTTTCAGTTTGGGCAGTCTATATTCCATCCAACCTGTTTGTAAAGCGAAAGCGTGATGATTATGGTGTACATAGAAGAATAGGATAAAACTTTATTGTACTAATGAACTTAATCTATGGGCACAATGGCGGTCTTATCGCTAACAGCGATATCTACCAGACAACCTTAGGATGAACTGTAAGAACTTAAAATAAAAAAGGGGGTAGACTGCGGTGTACTGCAAATTAAATTACAAAGCGCGCGCGGTGTGGTGCGGTTGCGGTGTACATAGTTTATTATCTCACTCTCTTTTGAGCGATAGGTATGCCGTAACGTGGACCGCATGATGCAGCATTGGAAGGCGTCCCACCCATATCACCTACGCAATAATTATGTTACATTGGAATAATATCCTACTTTCCAGCAAGTGAAACTGCTGGTAGAAAGTTAGTTTACAATAAAGTCTACTTATAGTCAGTCTAAATGACTATACTTTGTTGTACTCAATTAAAAGCTTTAACAAAGACGTAATTTGAAACAATTAACTGAAACAGTTGGCTCTATATGCGAACATTACGTTGGGTCAAATGTTAGAAGTCTAAATGCTGACCTAGTTTTCTAGACATCAAAAGAAAATAGGTAACCTAGACTCCCGCAAACCGGCTCACACTTGACGCCTAAGCGATTGTCAAACTTAGGAACTGTGAGTATTCACACAAAAAAAATCACACTTTCGACAAAACATCAAATGTTTTAACAACACAAATTAATATACGTGTAATCCGGAAAAAGTAATTTCCGACGTCTATTTTTCTTCACATTACATCTCTTCTTAGTTATCCGTGTTTTATTTTTTTAACTTTATTACTGTAAAACGGTCAGAAAATTATTATTTATTTTTGTTTTCTTTCTGTTTTACAATAGACATAGACATTACTCCTTCATCTTTGGTGTATTCACAAGCATTGAAACTCTCAGGCACAAGACACCCTGACCCGAAACAAACATCTGGCCATACAAATATTGAATCCGCATAGAAATCGAACCCACGATACTCATCGCTGCAGCCGATCGCTCAACCACTGCACCAACCGTCTCATTAAGTTCTTCAAGTTCTATTTTCAAAACACAATTACTAATCCAACTTGTTTCTTCAAAAGATAATGTCCCTATTGTTTTAGTATTTTCAAGGACTCCAATTTTAGGTCCTTCTTCAACAGACAAATACCTAATTTATTTTTGGGCCAATTACGTGCCGGATGTTCTAAATTTATCTCAATAAAATTTCCCTATCCCTTTTGAGAAACTAATTTAATGTTTAGGTAACAACAGCCAATTGTCTGGTACACGGAAAGATTTGCAAGAACTCCGTGTTTGGCAGAGCGGAAAATAACACGTCATTTAGGTACTTACATTAAAATATAAATGAGAAGATTTAACTCCTGTACAGTAATAGTTTAAAAACTTGTACAAAGCTTCTTAAGCAATAAGTTCAAGTCATTTGAGAATAGTTTCATCATCATCATCATTTCAGCCGAAAGACGTCCACTGTTGGACATAAGCTTCCCCCAAGCGTCACCACAACGGCCGCTCCTGGTCTGCATCCATCGAACTCCCGCGACTCTCACCAGGTCGTCGGTCCACCTTGTGGAAGGCCTTTCAACGCTGCGTTTTCCGGTGCGCGGTCGCCACTCTAGAACCTTTTGGCCCCATCGACCATCCGTTCTACGAGCAATGTACCCTGCCCACTGCCACTTTAGTTTGGCGATTCTTCGGGCAATGTTGGCGACCTTGGTTCTCCTGCGGATATCTTCATTCTTTATGCGATCACGCAAGGAAACTTCGAGCTGGCTTACAGTCACCCAAAGGGCAATGGAAAGGATAGCCCTTTCCATTGCCCTTTGGGTGACTGTAAGCCTTCTGATGAGGCCCATTGTAAGCGACCATGTTTCAGTGCCATATGTCATCACTGGCAACAGACTTTCGTCTTGAGACACAAGTAGTTTACTTCTATTCAACCATGTTCTTTCATCAACGACATCATTCATCAACATTTCAACCGAAAGACGGTCGCTGCTAGATATAGGCCACCCTCTAGTATCGCCACAACGACCGTCCCTGTGCGTCTCACATCCATCGGAATCCCGTGACCTTCACTAGGTCATCGGTCCACCTTGTGGAAAGTGTTCCAACGCTGCGCTTTTCAGTACGCGGTAGCCACTCTACAACCTTTCGGCCTCATCAACCGAAAGGTAATGGTGAACAGATGTTCTGCGAGAAATGTGCCTTACTCAATGCATTATACTGAGGTTCTCCATAGATACAGCCACAACTAATATATCGTCGACTAATGGAAGGTGAGTGATGTACTTTCATCATCATCATTTTCCTGCCCTTGTCCCGTCTTATTTGGGGTCGGCGCAACACGTTTTTTCTTCCATTGTATCCTGTCAACCGTAATGCTATCACTAACTTCCTTTTCTTTCATATCACTGTTCACACAATCCATCCATCTTAATTCGTAGCCTTCTCCTGTCCGTCTCCTTAAAGACATCCTCCATTGCAGCTGTGAATAGTTCAGAAGTAATGACATTTCCCTGCCTCACGCCCCGCTGCTAGACATCATTTAGTTACCACCAAAATAAAATATCGTCTTTCAATAATAAATAATTTAGCTAAAAGAATAAAAACTAATAAACGTCGGGTAAATTTTTAATTTCTACTCCTCATTCTTCCTAAAATGAACTTTGAGAAACGTTGACTGAGATTTTATCCTTTTTTTTATTTTTGGTGCATTATCTGGTTAGTCCCAGTCTATATTTGATCAAATCTTTTTTGGAAGATGACAGTAAAATACAATGGAATAAAACGTTGTTTCTAACTTTCTTAGTTAATTTTAAAACCTAGAGCAAAAGTAAGAAAATAAAATAGATTTTAAAGATAAAAATTCGATCTGTACATTCAAAGACTATCTGTTAACAGTTATTTTTACTTTTTAACCGACTGCACTAAAAGGAGGGCTATGTTATTAACGTTCACGGCTTTTAGTGTTGATAGTTGTCTGAAGGTGCCATATAGCTAATCTAAAATTTCATAGGTACCTTATTTGTCAAATTTTGAAGGTGGCAATAGGTGGATAATATATTGTTAACAAAAAAGAAGTAATTATTTAGATGACGGTAAACAGTTGTGGAAAAAAAAAACATGCTGCTCTTAAATACAAAGGGATGTATTTGTCAATTTCGTCCAAACAACAGAGGTTCACTTTCCACGAAATCCCGGCGCAGGCTACTCCCTAATTTAATACGATCATGACCATATTCCCCCGTCCAATAGGCAGAACAATCAGCAAATATCAAAACGATTCAAAACGGTCACTATTCTATAGTTTACACAGAATACGTAACAGGATTACACTCATCGAATCGGACGCTCGCCTAACCGTGCAATGCGAGTCGGGGACAGAATTACCCCAGTGGTCCACACCATTACAGCCCATTAATAGGGCAATTTAAACTCAGTTAACGTTTCGCGTGTTCGCTTGAAACGGCTTTTATCACGGATAATGGCGGATTTAGAACGTATTTTTGTTGTGGAAACTGCTACAGTCTCTGTGTACACGTCTGTTGCACGACGAGATTTTTCTTTAACAGCGGTTTTTTTTTTATTTAAGAGAAGGGGTAATTAGTGAATAAGCCAAAATATGTACAGTAACCGTGGATTGGGGTTTGGTGTGGACTAAAAAGAGTTTGTAGAGGCAATGACTATTTTGTGGCCAGTCATTTAGTCTGTAGTGTGCATTTTGTGAGTATGTTTCGGATTCCAATAGACATGTCGAGTTTATCGAAGGCCAGTGTTTTCAGTTCCATACTGTTCTCATAATGTTCTGTTTTTGTTGTATTAGCATAGCATAGCCAGCCTTTTTAATGTTCCCATTGCTGGGACTCAGGCCTCCTCTCTCTAGGAGAGGGAATGGGTCGTAATCCACCACGCGGGCCCTGTTGGTTTGGTGAATGACACATGTCTTCGAATTTTTGGTTCTAAGACATGCCGGTTTCCTCACGATGTTTTCCTTCATTCTTTTGAGAGCAGTGGAGATGAAATAAATTACACAAAGTAATGCGCCTGGCTGGGTTTGAACCCGCGACCTACAACTCGTAAGTCGGGGCCGTTACCACTCGGCCACCACTGCTCCTTACTATGTATTATTATTCCGTATTTGTTGAAACCAGTAGGCTTTAGTCTTGCTGCTAAAAGTTTAAGACGCCCTCGCGCTCTACCCTAGAGCAGGAGAAGTCATTGACTGATTTCCCACCTTAAAAAAACAGTAAATGATAAATATATCACTTGAACATTTAGGTTGCTATAGTGAAAGATAACGGAGCTTATTACAAAGTATTTTGACTACAAACCAAAATCTTATTATTAAATTATCTACAAAACCGCCTACCGTAAGCATTGTCTATGAAAACAAAAAGGCAACCTTACAAAAAATAGAATTATATCCATTAGTACTACTTAGTCCAAAGCAATTTCTTCTTTATTATTTTCTTTATAAAAACGCAGTTAATTAAGTTGGCTGGTCGTAATCTGGGATTACAATAAACCTGCAGTAAAAAGTCTTCATAGCTTACTGAATGGATTTAATGAGCATTTTCTGAATATATTTACGTTGAAGCTCCTCTACTCATTTTAATCATTTCTCCGTGAAGGTGTGTTTGTTTTAATTAATTAAATGCAAAGGTACGAAATTTTAGCTTTAAGTATAAAATCAGAGACTCACCGCTAGTAAGAAAGAAAAGACATTTATTTAGGACACTGACACACACAATGACACACAACTTACGTAGTAACTTAAAATTTAATTAAATAAAAAAAAACTGGTGAAGTGCGAGTCGGACTGGCGCCCCGACAGTTCCGTACAGACTTACATATTATTGAAATAGTTCGCTTACCGAATCGAGTCCGGAAAATTTTTTCGAATCCCAAATATATTATTAATTTATTTACAGCTTTCAGAATTTTTCCTTTACTTGTGCTATAAGAGCTCACCTCTCAGGATTCTAGGTCAACGGGAAGTACCCAATCGGTTGTGATTTTTTGCGAGCGACAGAATATACACAATTATTTTTAAATTGTATTGTCTTAGAAATTTTATTTTGACATTGCTTCAGACTTGAAAACTAAATATTTTCAGCTTAATACCTCCATGCGTTCCAAAAAAGATAGTCGATGGAGACGAGAGCTTCTGGAGGAGTGACCACGTACCGACCACGTACCAAAAGACGCAGCGTTGGAAGATCCACAAACTAGACCGATGACCTAATGTGATGGTATCCGATAGATGTGACACGCAGAGGACCGGTCGTTATGGCGATACTTGGGGGAGGCCTAGGTTCAACATTACTTGTCTATCGGTTAAAATAATGAGGTGAGGTGAATGATGATGATGAGGTTTTTCTCAGGCATGTACACCAAAACTAAGATTTGAAGAAGCGCTTGTTTGTGGACGCGTGGTCGTTCGGGTTAAAGGTCGTGACGCTATATATGTATGTTATGGTTTTATGTTTTCATTTCACATGTTTATTACCAGTTTTAAAGAAACAGTTTTTAACAACTTCGTCTCAGTAATTTTTTCTCTTCATCTAAGTAAACAACATTTTAATACAAGTGCAGGAAGTCTGTCATTGCGACCGAGGCGGAATTCGCACGAGCCGTAGGTTATGGAGCCGAGGGCTGCAGTGACAATTTTGCACGTGTATCAAACGACGTTTTTCAATACACTTACGAAGAAAAATAATACGAGTGTATTTTTAACATTACAATATTTAATTAATAAAAAAGTACTGAGTTATTGAATGTGCAGTGCAATGATACACCAAAGATTTTGTAAATATTATTGTTAACAATTTCATTAATTTCACTGTTTTCTTAGTGAATTCTCGAAGTTGTAGACGATTACTTTTACCTGGGACAGACAAAGCAGTTGGGTAGGTCTAACTTTGAGAAAGAGGTCAATTGTCGAATACGAGTCGGCTGGGCAGCCTTCGGAAAGCTGCGCGGTATCTCCTCGTCCAACATACCACAGTGTCTCAAGACGAAAGTTTATGACCAGTGCGTGTTGCCAGTGATGACATATGGCACTGAAATATGGTCGCTTACAATGAGCCTCATCAGAAGGCTTACAGTTACCCAAAGGGCAATGGAAAGGGCTATGTTCGGAGTTTCCTTGCGTGATCGCATCAGAAATGAAGATACCTGCAGGAGAACCAAGGTCACCGACATAGCCCGAAGAATCGCCAATCTTAAGTGGCAGTGGGCAGGGCACATTGCTCGTAGAACGGATGGTCGATGGGGCCGAAAGGTTTTATCTAGAATGGCGACCGCGCATCGGAAAACGCAGCGTTGGAAGGCCTCCCACAAGGTGGGCCGATAACCTGGTGAGAGCCGCGGAAATGCGGTGATCAAATCGAATGTATACTTCATAGCGTGATATGCTTATATTTAATGGCAAGTTCATTGAAGTTTGCCAAAAATACTTTTTCTGAAAAAGACGACTCGTTTTTGTAAATTATTCCACTGAAGAAAATTTTCCAAAGTTGCCATATACTTCAGTTTAAGTTTAGATGGCAACAAGCTATCGCAAGCATTTTGTGCCTCAGTCACAATATCTGGAGGCGTAACATCTAAATAATTGTCGTCACCAATAACACCAAAAAAGTGCTTTAATTTTTTTTTCCACGCTTAACATTCGCAGGTTAAAGGAGAAACAAAGGTGCAAAAATATTAATTTGTTGGTAATAACAACACAATAATTACACATTTAACATGATTACATAGACAACAATTCGTTGAAAACAACAAATTATTGTGTAAGTACCTAATCATGTTTATTTATTACATTCTGTCCAAAAATAAAATTTTTTCATTAAATATTAAAACCTTAAAAACTCTACACTTATTACGTTTACCTGGGTCAGACAATCCAGTTGGATAGGTCTAACTTTGAGAAAGAGGTCAATCGTCGAATCCGACTCGGCTGGGTAGCATTCGGGAAGCTGCGCGATATCTTCTCGTCCAACATACCACAGTGTCTCAAGACGAAAGACTATGACCAGTGCGTGTTGCCAGTGATGACATATGGCACTGAAACATGGTTGCTTACAATGGGCCTCATCAGAAGGCTTACAGTCACCCATAGGGCAATGGAAAGGGCTCGGAGTTTCCTTGCGTGATCGCATCAGGAATGAAGATATCTGCAGGAGAACCAAGGTCACCGACTTATCCCGAAGAATCGCCAAACTTAAGTGGCAGTCGACAGGGCACATTGCTCATAGAACAGATGGTCGATGGGGCCGAAAAGTTCTAGAGTGGCGACCACGCGCCGGAAAACGCAGCGTTGGAAGGCCTTCCACAAGGTGGACCGACGACCTGGTGAGAGTCGCGGGAATGCGGTGGATGCGAGTCGCACAGAATCGGTATTTGTGGCTATGCTTGGGGGAGGCCTATGTCCAACAGTGGACGTCTTTCGGCTGAAATGATGATGATGATAATATTTCCTTAAACAAAAAAATCACCGTTTACCGTGACGAAATAGGAAAGAAAAAGCCCTTTTGTTCTGATAAATTAAAAAAAAAACACGAGGTTGATATACATGGCATATTGAACTTAATCGTAGTGAGATAAGAGTCAGTTTTCGAGGTATTGAAAAAGAATTTTGTTTTTCTGATGATGATGATGATAATTTAAAAGAGTGTCAATGGAGTTTCTTGCACATTCTTCTCCATACAAATCTGCGCTTCAGAATGTAACTTTTTCTTACTGACTGACTGACTACTTGACAATTCAAATGTGCCTGTAAATGCTTTATTTGAAATCATAAAAACGTTTCACTTTTATATCTTTATAACATGTGTTCAATTAAAAAGGTAACAAAATAAGGAAACTACGAGTACCATGTACAAAAATCGATTCAACAAAAAAAAAGAACTGAAACCATCAACATTTGAATGAATGCCTTCAATCCTAATTATACCAACCTTCAAATAATAACATAAAACATGTATACCTTTTATACTATATTATTACACTACAACACAAAACAACAGAACTCACATTTATAAAGCCATCTTCAATTCCACTCAAATTACATTTCATTTAGAACCATTGAGCCCATTCAACCGGTAAACTCGTTCTATTTATTTCCAGTACTTAACCCTCAAGTTTCTATTAATTAAAATACGAATCAAATTGTTCCACGAACGCAATTTCTAGAGAAAGAAACTCGGTACGTACACTTCGTGCCAAATTGTTGTGCACAACATTATACAACTTAAAGTCGGCTGTCTCGTCCACAGACACGCGAGGCCCATCAAACTTACCCCACTTGCAGTTAACGGGTTACCACGCGTCTTGGTTAAATGCCGAAGAATAAAAGACCTTATTGCTTGCAATTTAAGGTTCATTATCCTTTACATGGGGTTGACGTATTGAGGCTACACATCCTGATCAATAATAGATTTTATAATGGATAGAAGAGTAGGACGTGTTTGTGATAGCATATTTTTTATCGAGTCGTTAAGGAATGTTTGGTTTCCATTTAGTTCCGTGGTAATTGGATGGAAGTCGTTTCAATTATTTTTTCCTTGCGTGTTTGTGTTTGCTTACGTAACAAGGAAATAGGCAATGGCCAAGTACATAAAAAGCATAATTTTTTAATTAGAACAAAAAATGGGGCTCTATCTGTACCCGTTACTGATCATAATTGTGTAGTCAAAAGTAAAAAAAAAACGAAATTCCAAAATTGTTTACAAAAATTGGTCATAATTGGTAAATTCATAATTGATTTAATCATTCTTGACAATTGCTTTTAGAAAATATTACGCGCAGTGTTTTTTTTATTTTATCGCCATTCATTTGTTCATAAATCTGTACAATATTTCCATAATTTGAGTGACATTTTAGGATATAGGTAAACAAACGCTAAGAACATTGCTATTTAGAAATATTATTTATTGAGAATTTACTAAAATAATAACAAGACCTTTTCTAATAAGCCCTTTAAGTATTTGTACTAATTAAAAATTACGTATTAATTACCAAACTCAAAAAGGTAGATGAAAATTTTCTTCAGATAGTCAATTATAGCAGCATTTTCTTATCCATGTGATATTCATAAGTATTTCTTTATTACCTTCTAAAGATGTCTCATGTGCGGACAAAAACTAACAAAACCATTAGAAGAAAGGCTTGTTGTAGTAAGTCATTTTTTTTTTTGAGGTGGTAAATCATTTAATGACATCTCTCGCTCTTGCTTAGAGCGAGAGGTCGTGTCAGATTTTTAGTGACTGAAACCACACCTATGTTCTTTCAGTTGCCTGTTGCGTTTTAGGACCAATTCCATGGTTCTAGCATGCATCGGCTCTTCTGGATCCCTTCGGTTTGCTACCCCCCTAGCCAAGTTACAACCGTTTCGTTTCGATTATCTTTTCGTCGATCGACTCGAGTAGGCCACGTCTCCGATTCCTTTATTCTGACGTCATCTCAACGCTCAGTCACGTGGTCAGAACAAAGGAATAGGAGGCCTGGCCGACTCGAGGTAATCAACGAAAAGAGAATCGAAACGAAACGGTTGTAACTTGGCTAGGGGGCTGAAATCAGTTTGAGGCACGCGTGAAACATTACGCGTCATCGCCGCCAAAGTTTCTTTTTTGGTCCAATAAGTGTACAATTTCTAAAACCAAACAATTTTTTTTACTGTATCCTGCTCAGCACAGCAATCTGTCATAGACATTTAGCTATTCCGTTGTTTGAGCTATGTCTGAGCACATTGTTTGAGCACGGGGAGTCGTCCATTGACCACTCTCACTATTATTTGGGGTATCGCTTTATAAGATTTGGAATGCTGTTCCTTCTCAGTCTTGAGTAAATTATACTTCCAAAACCCGATAGTCTGGCAGCTAGAGCATTAAGATTTGTTGTTAACTTTTGTTGGTAATTTAGGCTACGCGCAGCGATTTCTTGTTTCACAGTGTTGAGCCCCAGTCGTGCAGAATATATTTGTTATGGATGCATTTTTTTTTATATTTTATTGGGGACAAAAAACAGTTACATGCTAGAGAAATACAAAAAAAAAATCCTTAAAACTAAATGCACAAACATGTAACCCACACCAATGTCCACATCTTGACATTTTGGAATGTTGAACATGGATCTCATAGGTTTAGTCTGAAATTTTTCCAAGATGTCTATGTTGCTATTGCATGCTGTTCCTCCGAGCTCTATTCCATATGTCCAAACTGGCTATAAAATGGTTTTGTAAACTGCCATTTTACTTTCGTTGTTTAACTGGGATTTTTTACCAATCAGCCAATACATACGCACGTTTGTACACGCATGTTTGACAAATTAATTATTTTTCTTTCTTTATTTCTTTCTTGCTTTCTTTCTTTTTTCTTTCTTTCTTTCTTTCTTTTTTCTTTCTTTCTTTCTTTCAGCTTTGCGTCTAATGCTTTTCTCTTGCTCCAGATATGTTTCTGCCATGTCATTCTCCTATCCAAGTGCATACCAAGGTATTTTGCACAACATCATGAGGAATTGGTTCGCCGTTCAATGTAATTAGTGGACAGTCACCTTTTCTTAGGTTGAAAGTAACGTGGACCGATTTACTTTGATTTGCTCTTGTTCTCCATGTCTTCAGCCATTTTTCGATATCAGTTACGTGTTTTTGGAGGTTTGCTGATGCAATTACTAAGTTGGCATTTACTGACATTATTTCAATGTCATGGGCGTATGTTGCAATAAAGGTTTTGTCATTAGAGATACAATCACCCTAATAAATAAATAATTTATTAAACAACAGACTTTGACTCAGTCAAGATAATAAAATGCTAAAACTAATCCCGTACTCAAAACGCCGAACTCTCTGACCTTCGGAACATAATACGAAAATCCGTAACACTTTTGTACTCAAGTGCCCTTTAATCAAACTCATTTATTCGCTGGAACTTTTAACAAATGATCCCGGTACAGTTGCGCAGATAATCGTTATATAGATTGGAAGTGAGGCCGGGACAAACAGCGCAGTCGTTAGCGAAGTCCGTCTCAAGTTACGAAATCTTTATACACACGGTCGTTGTAAATGAAGTACAATTTATTACATTTTCTCTCCACCCTTATTGCGTTACATCATTGTAATCACATTCCGAACGATTTGTAGATAAATTCCTGATCCTGACTGGTTTTATCTGCTGGATATTGTTGATATTGTTAATATTACCATTCACTTCGTTTAGTATACCTCATCGTTTCTGACATTAAAGGAAAATATAATCAACTGGATTATGATGACGAAAAAATAACAGCAAAATTTTGTTTCATCAAATATTAAAATAAATTAAAGGTTTCGCCTAAGTGTAGTAAGTAAATCTATTAAATCATTTGAGTTTGAAGCAGTAAAAAACATACAAACACACAGGCATACAAACTTTCGCCTGCATAATACTTAATAGTATTGAAAAGTGTAAAAAAACTGCAAGCTAACTTCAATTAAAACAAAAAAAAAAGGTTTTCAAAATAATTTTTCATACTCATCATCATTATGGCAGCTAAAAGGCGCCCACTATTGGCCAAGTGCCGCCACAATGACGGGTTATGAGCGTCTTGCATACATCGAAATCAGGCGACCTTCACCAGGTCATCGGTCGCGGATACGCGGTCACAATTCCAAAACTTTCATCCCTATCAACCACCCGTCCTGTGAGCAATGTGCTCTGCCCAATGCTAGGTACTTTGTGCTAGATATTTTAGTACCTGACTGAGGTGGTCTTTTAAGCATCCAGTTCCCTGCCGGAGTTTGTGACAACCTGAGGGTCTTAAGTTAATAGTAAACAGATTACTTTAATGCAAGCGCACCCCTTTGTTGACCACATTATCGTTTACCATTAGGTTCAGCCCCCTAGCCAAGTTAAAACCGTTTCGTTTCGATTCTCTTTTGGTTGATCGCCTCGAGTCGGCCACGCCTCCTATTCATTTGTTCTGACCACGTGACTGAGCGTTGAGATGACGTCAAAATAAAGGAATCGGAGGCGTGGCCTACTCGAGGCGATCGACGAAAAGAGAATGGAAACGAAACGGTTGTAACTTCGCTAGGGGGGCAGTTCTGATATCAATGGATTTATTGAGGTAGTGAGTTTATCTGTAATAATTTAAAATAAAAACTTAGTTTTTTTATCGTATTAATGAGTCATGTTCTCCTTCAAATATTAGCCATCCTTCCAGACACTGAATCTCAATCATAGAGCGCTACAGTAGAGTATTCTATAGATGCCTGAACTGGACGGCACGGAAAAATACTTCCTAGATACAATTCCTTCACTAAATGAATGTGCGACTAATATATATATTTTTTAATTACATACTCGTACGATGAGCTTTATATACCATAAACAGTCTTTAATGTTCCTTGTCACTCTTGCCTGCTTTTTACCAGTAATTTACGCCCACTAGGCGGTCCTAGAGTGAGATACAAACAATTTTGTCAACTTCTCTGAAATCAGACCATCGAAAAGTGACTGTGCATTGTTGGATTTGAACTCGCTACCTCGGCGTGTTGTGGTCGTTCCGACTCTCTGCCCGACGAGCTACGGAGCTAGTGACGTAAGATTTTGAATTAACAACTCGCTATCTGCTACGCGGCCGCCGTAGCCGCTGACGTGACTGCTACGGATTGCCTACGCGGCTACGAACACGAAGTACTCAACTCCCGTCGTCGCTGGCTCGCAGTGCAGTGCGCACGACATCGGCTGGCTCGCGATACAGTGCGCAAGCAAAGCAGTGTGGCTCGCGGTGCAGTGTGCGCACGACATCGGCTGGCTCGCGGTACAGTGCGCAAGCAAAGCAGTGTGGCTCGCGGTGCAGTGTGCGCACGACATCGGCTGGCTCGCGGTACAGTGCGCAAGCAAAGCAGTGTGGCTCGCGGTGCAGTGTGCGCACGACATCGGCTGGCTCGCGGTACAGTGCGCAAGCAAAGCAGTGTGGCTCGCGGTGCAGTGTGCGCACGACATCGGCTGGCTCGCGGTACAGTGCGCAAGCAAAGCAGTGTGGCTCGCGGTGCAGTGTGCGCACGACATCGGCTGGCTCGCGGTACAGTGCGCAAGCAAAGCAGTGAGGCTCGCAGAACAGTGTGCGAGCGGCACAGGCTCACGGTGCAGTACACACGCGCTCATCGATCGTGAAGAAGTCTACTTTATCTGTTATCACCATACACCTGTTTGGAAACATGTCTGGTGTACAGCGCACTCCTCCAACCACGCCGAAAACGCAATCAAACAACCTCTGCCAGTCGCAGACCAAATCAGAGTCGGATATAGCCAATGCAGTGGTACGAGATTACGTGAATACGAATCGAAACAAAAGAGCCCGAAAGGCAGACTCGCCACAAGGCGCTGCTACGCTGACTTCGGGCGACCTTCAAACTCAACTCGCAGAATGGAAGGAAGAACAGGACTCTTCGATTTCAAAGCTACTTGCGACTCAAACAGCTGTGATGACTAAACTGGCGTCTGATATAGGAGAAATAAAATCTCAGAACACCCAGATTCAAGCATCTACTGAAGAAATACACAAGTCAAACGAGGAGATAGTTAGATCTATGTCTTTCATAAACCAACAATTTGAGGAGCTGAAAAAAGAAGTTGATGTTCTAAGAAAAGAACGCCGGGAACAGAGACAATATATAGAAAGTTTAGAGAAAAGAATACAAGACCTACAATATAAATCAAGGTCGTCGGGCATCGAGATCCGTAATGTACCGCAAAGTAATACTGAAACCAATGCCACTCTTGCAAAAACGGTATGCAGTATTGGCCAAGCTATTGGAGTACCCATAGATATTTCTGAACTGAGGGATATTTATCGCTTGCCCGGGAAATCATCGAGTCCCTCCACCACAATACGACCGATTATAGCGGAATTTTCCTCTGTAATGAAAAAGGAGACACTCATAACTGCAGTTCGTACGTTCAACAAAGCCAAGGACAAAGAAGATAAATTAAATACTGATCACATTGGCATTCCAGGACCTTGTCACCCAGTTTATGTCACAGAACAGCTTCCAGGTAACACAAAAAAACTGTTCTACCTAACAAGAGAGTTTGCGAAAAACCACAACTTCAAATTCTGCTGGGTTTCAAACGGAAACATATTTTTGCGTAAAAAGGAAGGAGACAAACAACTGTTAGTCAACTCCGAAAGAAGTCTGCAGGATATAGATAATACTGACATATGACTCATAATCCGTATATACACAAGCTATACAATAACGTACATTTTCGATATTGAATTTGCTTCTAAATCCAAAAATATATATAAATCACTAATTATTCACATAACAACACAAATGAAAATTCAACATGGCATAAGTACCCTACACAAAAATACACTCACAACACTCTCCCACAAAGACATTTGCTATAAAATCCACTCTTACATACGCCTCTTGCGCACACCTAAAAAGATACATAAATCACTCAACATTCACATAACAACACAAATAAAAACTCATCATAGCTTATGTACTCTACACAAAAATACACTCACAACTCACTTCCTCAAAAACACTTGCTATAACAACCACTCTTACATACACCTCTCAGTAAAAGACGTACTAATTAATAAACAAAACCTAACACAAAAACGGCTTAGGTTGTGGCACCTCTCGTTATTTCTATACTCTCCCAATGGCTAGCATAAATAGTATAAGCAGCGAGCTTGACTCGCTAACAATTGTAGGTCACTCATTTAACTGTGCTCCAGAAAAATGTATTGAATATGTCAACCCCAAGAATTCCAACTTAAAAATATTACACTTAAACATCCGTAGCTTAAATAAAAATTTTGACCAACTTCAAGCACTAATTCACTCAACGAAACTTGATTTAGACGTGGTGATTCTTACGGAATGTTGGCTTAGTAAAGTTGGTAATATACCTGTTTTGGATGGATATGATTCTTGTTGTACCGGAATAAACAGTAACCAAAATGATGGAATTGTTATCTTTACAAAACAAGCTCTCCGAACCTCAGAATGGGAACCTCGATTTGTGGACGGAAATTGCTTGGTATGTCATATAGTTAACCAAAATATTGCTATTGTTGCTGTGTACCGATCCCCGTCATACAGTTCCAAGGAAAGTACCGACAATTTCTTGGATAGTTTAAATAGTGTATATGTAAGCCTCTCCTCCTACAAAAATATTATCCTTATGGGTGATATTAATATAGACCTTAACCCCAATAGTACAGATAACCGCTGTTTCAACTATCTCGTTCTAAATGCCTCCCACGGTCTTCTCCCAGCCCACCGGTGCAGCACTCGGTTAGATAGCTGTCTAGATCATGCTCTCGTGAAAACTACCCTCCCTGTAACTACCCTTATTCTTGACTCACATATTACGGACCATAAACCGGTCCTACTTTCAATTGCTAACACAGACCCTGGTAATAAACCTCTCCACATAGCTACCCGCATAGACTACGATGCAATTAAGTTAGATTTAGAAAACTCGGATTTTACCCAAATATACAAAATTATTGATCCCAATATATCCATGAATTTGTTCATAACTATTATCTCTTCAGTAATTTCCAAACACACTAAACAAATTAAAATCCCAAGGAAAAAAAGAATAATAAAACCGTGGATAACCACCGGCCTATTAAAGTGTATGAAGAATCGGGACCAGTTGCACAACAGATCAAGAAATGACCCCAATAATCTCATTCTGAAAACTACCTATAAGCGGTACCGGAATTTTTGTAACAATCTCCTCCGGAAACTAAAAGTAGCCCATGAAAAAAGCGAACTAGAAAAATCCTGTAACAACCCAAAAGCGCTTTGGAAAACGATTAAACAAATCACTAATACAAGCAAAAAGAAAACTAGCCCGGTTGAACTGTTGGGTATCAGTGACAATCCAATGACATCCGTAAACGAAGTGTGTAGATTTTTTAGTAATATAGGTACTAACTTGGCAGAAAAAATCTTGTCCCAATCTCACCATCCTTCAAACCCACCTAGGCGATCATGCCAAAATATGGGATCCAGTGCTGCCACCTCTCTGGTGATACTTGAGGTTGATGAATCAGAAGTGGAGTCTCTTATTCTGCAACTTCGAAATGACTGCGCAATAGGTTGGGATGGCATATCTCCCCTAGTGCTAAAGAGTTGCCGGCAAACCCTGACGCCACCATTGACGTATATCCTTAACTGTTGCCTTCAAAAAGGCATCTTTCCTGACGCGCTAAAAAAAGCTATCGTCCATCCGATTCATAAGGGAGGGAACAGAGACTGTGTCAACAATTACAGACCCATATCGGTCCTATCAGCACTTTCTAAAATACTAGAAAGGATCCTAAACAATGCTTTAAATAAATTCCTCAACAAACATCAACTCATTGCTGATAATCAATATGGTTTTCGCACAGGAATTTCAACTGAAGATGCAGTTCTTGACCTAACGCAGTTCGTTGCTAGGAAGCTTGACAGTCGTGTCAAAAGTCTAGGGATCTTCCTAGACCTCTCTAAAGCCTTTGACACAGTATCTGTTCCCAAACTTATCTCTAAAATGGAACTCCTAGGAGTACGTGGAAACACCCTCGAAATTTTCAAAGACTATCTTAACAACAGGACCCTACGAGTAAAAATTGGAGAGTTTATAAGTGACGAAGTAGCTACTACTTATGGTGTACCTCAGGGAAGCATTCTAGGCCCCACCCTCTTCCAGATATACGTCAATGAGTTATGCAGAATGTCCATCCCCAACTCCAAGATCTTTGCGTATGCAGACGACACTGCAGTCATAGTTTACGGACCAACTTGGGATAGTGTTAAGCGCTACGCAGAAGAGGCAATAACAAGAATAATGAAATGGCTAAACCTAAACCTACTTACCCTAAATTGCGATAAAACGACGTTCATTCCATTCTCTATCCGGCGTAACAATTTGCCCGACAAATTCTTTACACTATCAGCGCATACCTGCTCAAATCAATCCGCACTATGTTTATGTCCAACACTTACAAAAACTGACCATGTGAAATATCTGGGTGTCCAAATTGACGGAGGCTTACGATGGGACAAACAGGTTGACGCCATTTCCACTAGATCTATGAAACTTCTGCATGTTTTCAAATCCCTTAGAGACTCGGCCGCGTCCGAAACCCTGAAGATGGTGTACTATGCATTATGTCAATCCGTTATCGGATATTGCATCACAGTATGGGGTGGTGCAAATATAACCAGTCTTCTGAGGATTGAAAGAGCGCAGAGAGCCGTATTGAAGGTGATGTTGCGTAAACCTTTTCGCTATCCCACTACGCAACTATATGCAGATTGCAAAGTACTTTCTGTCCGCCAGCTTTTTGTACTCCAGTCTACTATTAGAAAGCATGCTAGCGTTCCCCCAGCTGACCCCACAAAAAGAAAGAAACTTCCATTAGGTACTCCTCACAAAACCACCTTTGCTCGACACCAGTACTACACATTAAGTACACATATCTACAAACAAGTTCACAAGAATTTAAACATTGTCAATTTAAATAAATATGAATTAAAATCAAAATTAACCGAATGGCTACTGGAGCGTGACTATTTACAAACAGAGTCCTTGCTTAAGTACGTCGCCTAACTACATATATCTCCAAACACGCACACCCACACACTTCACACAAAGCACACATCATATATACTTACACAACATATAAAACATACATATAAACGTACCATCACACACCATCACACACACACCATCACATACACACTACCACACACATACACACTCATGTAAGAGATTTAACTTTACTTTTACTAAAATTAATTATTTCTGTATAAACTGATCTTTATTTAACATCAATCGTTGAGGTAGATCGGCACAGTCCACTATTGTATACTTATAGCATCTCCTTTTAAGCTGAATCACTGTTTCTCAAGATACAGGTTCCACCCTAGTTTGAGAGGCAGGGTTTCCCTTATTGTGTACAGATTATAGTCCCTAGATTGTATTGTATTGTGTTTCTACCAAAGCTCACTCAAATTGTTTTTATGTAAAACGTCAAATCTGTATTTTTATGAAATAAAGATATTATTATTATTATTATTATTAATGGTTCCCACTGCTGGGACTCAGGCCTCCTCTCTAGGAGAGGGAATGGGCCGTAATCCACCACGCAGGCCCAGTGCGGATTGGTGAATGTCATATGTCTATGAATTTTTGGTTCTAGGACATGCCGGTTTCCTCACGATGTTTTCCTTCACCGTGTTGAGAGCAGTGGTGATGAAATAAATTACACAAAGTAATGCGCTTGGCTGGGTTCAAACCCGCGACCTACAACTCGTAAGTCGGGGCCGTTAACACTCAGCCACCACTGCTCCTTGATGAGTCTTAGTTTTTTTTATATTGCCTATATTGTGTCCTACTGTTGGGCAATGGCCTCCCCTTTCTCTTTCCAAACCTCTCTGTCTAGGGCAATCTTTGGCTAAGTTTGCGAACATGATCCGATCGTCACACCATCTTCGTCGCGGTCAACCTCGACGGCGTCGACCTCCCTCCCTCAGGCCAGCCCAAGCCAGGCCTCAGGTCAGGTCTCCATTGCAGTGAGTGATAATACTTGCCCATCTGTCCGGATGCATTTGTGCGACGTGGCCAGTGTTCTTCCACATCAGCCTGGCTATTTTTTCCCTGGCATCTGCTACTTGAGTTATGGAGCGCAGTGTGGTGTTTCTAACGCGATGTATTCGCTTCAAACTTATTATGTTCCGCTTCATTGCCCTTTGATAAATCTTAAGCTGTTGATCCCCGCATTAACGCCGGCGTTCACGCGCCATTGTCTTACTATTGTGTCTCTAATTACGCACTCAAAAGGTTAAGTTTGGACTTTTATTGTTCAGTAAGAAACTTGGTCAAAGTTTGTGCGTCTTAGATATTTAAAAAAAAAAATCGTGAATGTGATTAGTTTAAAGACTGATTAGCAGGTTCTAAATTCTTTATTTTCTACCCTCCATAAGAATAAAGTAACAACTAATCATTTGAAGGACATTTTTGGTTCTTTAGACAGCTGAATTTCATGGGCGACACATATTTGACGGCACGGCTGGCGCAGTGTTTGAGAGATTGATTGCTACGCTGTGCGTCGCAGGTTCGATTCCCGAACGGAACAAATAATTGTGTGGCCTATATATGGTGACATGTTTCAGAGTCAGGGTGTATACCTACATGTTTGTGAATGCACTTACGGTATAGGAGAAATTCCTAGTGTTGGTAAACTACAAAAAAAGAATTGTTATCTGGAATCTGCTAATCAGCATTTACTAATCATAAGGTAAGCATTTTTTATATAAGGCAAGAAATATTTAAATACTACGAAGAGCTTAAAAATTCTATGGGATTCTCATGCGTTATTATCATCATCATCATTTCAGCCGAAAGATGTCCATTGTTGGACATAGGCCTCCCCCAAGAATCACTGCAATGAACGATCCTGTCCGTCTCGCATACATCGGATTCCCGCAATCCTTACCAGGTCATCGGTCCACCTTGTAGAAGGCCTTCCAACGCTGCATCTTCCGGTATGTTATACTTATGGTGAATTCCTTGTATTTGGCGTAAGCTTTCTTTTGGTATCTCCAAAACAATACGTATCTATAGTCGAGAAGTGAAGAGGGTCAATGCTCTATAACTGATTTAATTTGTAGCATAGAATCTAAAGTATTAAATAAATTAGTAGTGAAATATTGAACTTCTACTACTACTACTACTTCTACTACTTCTACTCCAATAAAATCTTATCAAACCAACTGTTTGGCTTTCGCCAGGGCAGGTCAACCGAGCATGCTGTATCACTTCTGTCAAAAATCATCTCTGATCATCTTGATAAAGGATTATCATGCATCGGAGTCTTTTTTGACCTGGCGAAAGCCTTTGATACAGTGTCAATTCTGATTCTACTAAGAAAACTAGAGGCAATTGGTGTACGAGGCATTTGCCTTGAATGGTTTCGTAGTTATCTCACTGGCAGAAAATAATGCACCAAAACGAATTCCCATACAAGTAACACGCACGAAATAGCTTTTGGTGTACCTCAAGGCAGTATTCTTGGACCCACACTCTTTTTAGTTTATTTAAATGATATGTCCTCAATCAACATCGGAAATGCAGACATTAAAAACTACGTGGATGATACAGTAGTAATCTTTCACGGTAAAACATTGAATAGAGTGAAATCCTCATCACAAACTGGACTCCAACATATTGTCGAATAGCTGAATAGCAACCTATTAACCCTAAATACCTCAAAGACAAACTTTATTTGCTTTCATAAAACTGCTGTATCTGCACCTCCACCTGATTTAGGGTTAATAGCGCATACTTGCCAAACATCTGCCGACCCTTATCTCAATGCAAATTTACCAACATGCGATTGCAAACCAATAAATAAAGTAACACGCACGAATTACTTAGGAGTAATCATAGATGAAAAACTTGATTTCAGTGAGCATATTGCGGCAATATCTGCAAGGGTAAGAAAGATTATATACGTAATGAAAGAGCTAAGAGATGTGGCTACATTAAAACTTCTTAGGAAAATTTACACCACACTATGTCAATCGATCCTGTCTTATTGTATCCTAGCCTGGGGTGGCACTGCTTCTTCTCATCTCTTAGACTTAGAAAGATTACAACGTGCAGTCCTTAAGACTATGATCAAAAAACCTTTCCGCTTCCCTACCGTTCTCCTTTACAAAGAAACTCAGGTACTTAGTGTCAGAAAATTATACCTTTTAAAAATCACTCTTCGTACTCCTAAAGAAGCATTACAATTACCAGACTACGAGGAAATGGTAAGGAAGCATGTGTTCAAGCTGCCCATCATTCCCGTCAAAACAGAATTCGCCAAAAGGTTCAGTACTTACATGAAAACACTTGTTTACAATAATTTCACCAAAATTCTTAGTATATGTAACTTATCGCTTCGTGACGTAAAAACTAAAATAACCAAAGAATTTATAGATTGGACATAAATATGATAGCACAGAACATTTTATACGACAGTTATTATAATAAGAAATGATCTCATAGTTTTAAAATAAATTATAGGCATAAAAGGCAATTAGTTCTAAATTTTTTCGTTACCTATATATATTCTGTAATAGTATTTAGTAATTTAAAAAACCTCGTAAGCTTGTATTTTAATAATTTAGATATATTCTATTAGTAATATTCTAGTAGTATTTTTGCAATGTTACTTATAAGAGACACATGTATTATCATTATAATTTGTAACTTATAAAAACTTGTAAGCTTCGTGTGGGACAGGCCTCGCCTAGTGCAGAAAGTCTTAGGAAACCATGCTCTGTTAATTATATAATAAAAAAAAATTATAGAACTACCCACTCCCTGTAACCTAATTTTTCTTAATAAATTATTATTATTATTAAATAAATTTTGGACACTTTATTAATAGTAGATTGCAACTGCACTTTTGACCCCTGACTGTAAGTACATTGTGTGTTTGATGGTTGATAGTGACTACTGCTTGCGCCTTTGTTATAGGAGAAAACAGCTTTGTTTTGCAATTGGCTACTAACAGACTGACTTACCTTTACCTAATTACCTGTTATATTGTATCCCTTGAATTTCATAATTAGCCATCAGCAGCAACGTTTGAAACAAAAACTAACTTCGATTAAATTAAGATATTCCTGGTATTACTGTAAACAGACTGCCATGATTTAACTAGCCTCCATCTCCAATTCACGGAAATTTGTGTAACAATATTGTTGTTATGACTTCAGAATAAACCAAACAAGCTACAAATACAACAAACTATCTACTAAAGCCTACATTCCACAGACTAGCTTCATAGACGCGTTATCGTCATTATACTGAGACTTACAAATCACATATTGAATCAGTTCAGAGAATTTTTTTGCGATATTTAGACTTTAAAGCGAAGCAATATTCAGTCGACTACGAGCACCGTTGCAAGCGATATCACTTCTTACCATTAGATATAAAGCGTAATATCAATGACATTTGTTTTTTGGCAAACATAGCAAACGGATCAATTGATTGTCCTGAACTACTTGGCAAAATTTTTCTTCGCACTAATCAGAACAACCTACGTAAGCGGCCCGTATTACAGGCACCATGCACATCGACCAGGTACAGGCGTAACGCCTTCTCCATACGTAGTGTTATAGCCTTCAATAGTTTGCCATCGCACCTAGAAATCGATCTGTTTTGCACCAGTATACAAAATAGAAGAAAGATCCTAAGCAAGGAATTTTTTGGAGACAATCATAGATAACTTAATTAGTTTAAATTTAAGATAACGCTGTGTAGTCTTTTTCTTCATCTTTGATAACACTTGACTCGATTCCATTCTTACGAGTAATTTTTAACTTTATCTTAAACCTAAAAGATGTCAATGCAATCTGTAGCTAGATATATATATATGTGGAAGCTTGTTATTAGCAATTTTCATTACCTATGTAAAAAAAATATAATTGTTATTAGTCTGTAAGCTTTCTTTAAAAATAAATAAATAAATACGCTTGGTGTACGCCTGCTCACAGCTTACGTACAAAACTCTGAAACACTTTCGAAATGTGCAACAATACGATGGCGAAGAGTTTCATACGCCATCGTATGGTTGCAGCTTCGTCATCCATTTACAGGAGGCCTTACTGGATGTCACATCTTTAAAACAAACATTTGAAGATCACCCCTACTATCCAATCACAAATATTATCTCTCAAAACGTCGCACCCAAACCCGTCGCACATGTCATCCAAACGTCTCAAGTTTGAGAAACTCTAGCAAGTCCAATATAAAGTTTGTCAATATTTCCGTTGTAGGAGCTGATGGCCGACACTCATTGATTGGGCCAGGCCAGGCGAAAAATAAAGTTGAGCTACAGTATACGGTCCATAGACTATCGATAGCGTGACTCACCTAAGAACTTGGTGTATTATTTTACGCAGGGCGTTTAAGAATATAGAAAGAAAAATATTTTATATGGCACACAATACATAAATACAAATACACATATTGTAGCAATAACATGTAGAAACTTAAAATGTAAAATACCGGCCAAAAAAATCACGTTTGTTGTATGAGAGACCCCTATATTTATTTGATTGTTTTTTAGTATTTGTTGTTATAGCGGCAACAGAAATACGTCTTCTGTGACAATTTCAACTGACTTACTATCACGGTTCATGAGATACAGCCTGGTGACTGACGGATAGACAGACAGACGGACGGACAGCGGAGTCTTAGTAATAGGGTCTCGTTTTACCATTCTGATACGGAACCCTAAAAAGAACATGTACATTATAGGTCCAGTTCCGCAAAAATGCCAAACAACCAAGTAGTAATTGCCTGACGCTGGTTTTCAACTAAACCTTACTGAGAGTGTTTGGATACAAATCAGTTTATTTATTAGTGTTAGATGTAATGTAAACACATCTACGCACGTACGTAAATATTTGCTTATTATTAATTGGTAAGTAAGTTTCAAAAGCAACAATAATTACATAGAGGGTAGAAATATGTATTTTAACATGCCATAAAAGTCTATAAATGAAAACTATATAATACTACGCACACGAAAACACGAAAATTTACAAATAAAATTAACAACAAAATTTGTCATATCAGGAAAGTACGTGTATGGGAATGTAAGTCAAAATGCATATAGATAAGAAATTAAACTAAAGCAATCGTCAAGCGACAAAATAATAATCGCTAAAATTCAGATGGGCAAGCTATGTAGACCGATACGTGGATAACAGGTGGACTACAAATGTTACTAAATGGAAGGTCACGCCAGGTAAACGAGTAGGGCTGTGCTATCCGAGATGGGGGGACGATATAAAGAAACCGCGGGAACAAACTGGTTACTAACAATCAATGGAGAGAAATGGAGGTCTTACCGGGTTTACCTGAGAAGGGTCCATGAGTATACTAATCTAATAATAAGCCTAATCAACCTTATAATGTTGCCACTGCTGTAAATCAGGCAGGAGCGGGAATGGGTCGTAATGTGCCAGCCATGCGGTGCCAGTGTGGGTTTGTGGACATCACTTGTGTTTAAATTTTAAGTTCTAGGACATACTGGTTTTTTCATGCTATTTTCCTACTTGTAATAATGAAATACAAATACAAGTGTTTGAAATGAATTACAGATATTATTATATTACAGATATTACTACTTAAGAGGGTCCTTCTTCACTCGCCTATCGTCAACATCGAGCATGGTTTAAGAGCTTGTTACTTCATCTAAAGAGCAGTGGTGGCCGAGTGGTAATGGCCCCGACTTACGGAGTTGTAGGTTGCGGGTTCAAACCCAGCCAGGCGCATTACTTTGTGTAATTTATTTCATCACCACTGCTCTCAAAACGGTGAAGGAAAACATCGTGAGGAAATCGGCATGTCCTAGAACCAAAAATTCGAAGACATGTGACATCCACCAACCCGCACTGGGCCCGCGTGGTGGATTACGGCCCATTCCCTCTCCTAGAGAGGAGGCCTGAGTCCCAACAGTGGGAACATTTGAACATCCGAAATTAAAGTTATTTTGCACTTATCAGTGTTTTTTTTTTACTTTGAAGTCGGTTGTATTTTTTTTTGTAAAAAGTTTTTTATTTTACACTTTTTAGTTATGGTACCACCACTAAAAAGTACCCCTCAGCCAAACTTATAGCCAGAGTGCATTTCATGACAATTCTAAAAATCCCAAACACGGTTAGATTACATTAATTTATTACAGAGTTCCGGTGCCTAACTTCAGGCTTCATCATCAGATCAGTTCGATTTATTCCCCCTCTACTTTCAGTCAGTCATCGACTACACGTATAAACAAAGCAATTTTGCTTGTTACGACGGTTCTGCTGTGATCCTATGAGGAGTTCTGTTCCATATCTACGAAGTTCATGATCAGATCATAACAATATTTCTATGGGACCAACTCGGAAGCATAACCATTCAATCAAAGAAAAATTTTTCAAAATCGGTCCACAATTGACCGAGAAATCGGTGAAAATCCATAAAAAAACACATACATTCAACCGAACATATAACCTCCTCCTTTTTGAAGTCAGTTAAAAACTAAGTGTACAATAGG
This sequence comes from Mythimna impura, assembly GCA_905147345.3. Lineage (NCBI taxonomy): Eukaryota > Metazoa > Arthropoda > Insecta > Lepidoptera > Noctuidae > Mythimna > Mythimna impura. The sequence goes on along the minus strand of LR990347.1, from coordinate 7,612,678 downwards.
CGGTCTTATTGCCTAGGGCCATTTCTACCAGACAACCTTTGGATGGACTGAACGAAAGGAAAAGATAATATATTTGTTTCTTATTTTTATTTGTTTTACATTCATTGCCAATAGGCAATAAATGTAGTAAAAAAAATTGTGAATGTCATTTCGAATAAGTTTTTATATTTGTCGGCTCGACGGGATGGTTCGAGCTACGATCATCTACCAGGTGGGTCTATGTGGGTATCGTGCAATGAATAAAAACGGCTAGGAACTGAATCATTTTACTTCTCAATACAATTCGGGATAGTGCACTACATAATGTTATTAATAAGTAGGTACAAACAACAAAACGTAGGACAGTTTCAGTGCGTCTTCACGCTGCAACGGCCTGGTTGAGAGTGTCCGCTGTCCTCGCGGGTTTTCCTCAAGCTCGTAGCCAAACGGAAACGCCTGACTCTGTCAAAGCGCGCCAACTCTAATTCTTCTAGTTGCCACTAGATGGTGTGCCTTGTTTTGTTATCAACAAATCAACTGCCGGATACGACATATTTATTTATTTCTTAAAAGTGATTACTTCGGACCACTTCTTTTCTAAATAATGACATATACCTAGTAGATTTTTTGATGTAAATGGCCGTAGATTTAAACCGTGCTAAAACATTAATAGTACAATTTGATAAAAATAAGTCAACGTTGTCATTGCAGCCGAGGTGTAATATACGCTCGAGCCTGCAATTACAAATTTAATGTCGTTTTTCAACACAATTACTCAAAAAAAAATCATAAACATAGATACTATTTAGTAATAAACTATTATGATAAAAGTTACAAAGAACTAAATGTTTTAAAATAACTATAAAACTTGCTTGGGGGCTAGCCGGAGCATTTTTCCGCACAAGTGCGAAATACTTTACTTCATCGCGTGCCTAAAAGCGGTAAACTTAAGATCCAGTTTTTAAATAAGTGTGTATAAAAATAAAAGATAGAATGGTATGTAGCCGTGTCACATTTGTCAACCATTTTACATCTCACAAATGTGTAGGTTCTTATGAAGTTAAACTAAATCCAGAAATTCGGCAACTGGCAACTTTTTTCACATTTTCCAACGCTATTTACCAACACATTGTCATAAACACGCCCATAAAATACCAAACTAAAAAGCCTTTGCAATATTTTCATGTTCAAAATAGAGCTGGGCTGCGGGGCCAGGCTTAGCTTATGCAGTCAGTCGCCACGTGCCGCTATTACCCCCATATGGCGCAAATAACCAATACCTATAACATTTATATTATTTACACGTTAAGGCGTTCTTGGGTTATATTATATAATATTAGAGAATGTCAGTTCAGTGGGTAAAATATGTGTTGTAGAGGGATGAATTTAGAATCGAATGAAGAAAAAAATATTCAAAGAATCGAAAATGGCATGTATTGTTTTTTATTCTAAATGTTACCTAACTTATCACATAAGTCAAATATGGGTTGGTGTGCAGATTGAGAGTGATAAACTAATTATAATTGGAATATCATCCCTTAGACTCTTCAGATGTCGCAAATTATAGGCCGATCTCTCTGGCTACAACTATAGCTAAGGTACTGGACAGTCTGATTGAGTGACAATTAGAGTCACACCTATAGTTGAGCGACGCACAGTTTGGTTTTAGGTCAGGTCTCTCAACCGAAAGTGCTATTTTGTCGCTCAAACAGACGGTCAACTACTATACAGCTAGAAAAACTCCTGTCTATGCCTGCTTTTTAGACTTGTCAAAAGCTTTTGACCTAGTGTCTTATGACAAGCTGTGGGACAAGCTGCAGAATACCAGTGTACCCAGGGAGATCGTTTCTGTACTGCGACATTGGTATAGTGCACAGAGAAATCAGGTGAGATGGGCTGGTAAGTTCTCAGACGAATACAAGCTGGAGTGCGGAGTGAGGCAAGGGGGACTCTCTTCTCCTCTTCTTTTTAACTTCTATGTGAACGAGCTGATCGAGGAGCTCAGAAGCACTAGAATCGGCTGCCATATAGATAGTGTCTGTATTAACAATATAAGCTATGCTGACGATATGGTGCTGCTGAGCCCCTCGATCTGTGCGTTGAGGGAGCTCATAAAGATTTGTGAGACCTACGCAAATACTCATGGCCTAAAATACAACTCAACCAAATCTGAGCTTATGATATTTAAATCAGGTACCAAGCACTATGAAAATGTACCTGATCTAGTCTTGAATGGTACCTCTTTAAAAAGGGTTACTAAATTTAAGTATTTAGGTCATTGGGTCACTGATGATTTAAAGGACAGTACTAACATTGAGAGGGAGCGCAGGTCGCTGTCTGTTCGATGTAATATGCTGGCTCGCAGGTTTGCACGCAGTACAACACAAGTAAAGGTAACGCTTTTCAAGGCATACTGTCAATCCTTTTACACGTGCAGCCTGTGGGTTGGCTATGTGCAGAGAGCATATAGTGACCTGCGGGTGCAGTATAACAATGCGTTCAGGATGCTGATGGGACTGCCGCGGTATTGCAGTGCCTCCGGCATGTTTGCCGAGGCCAACGTTGACAGTTTTGCGACGATCATGCGTAAACGTTGCACCTCGACCTTAACTCGCATGCGAACTAGTTCCAACAGCATCTTGAGCGTATTGACGGACCGGTGGGATTCTCCGATGCTTGAGCGCTGGATACGACTGCACGCAGTGAAGTAGCATGTTGTGTGCGTTCTGGTATCGGATTCTCCAAAAATCTGTTTTATTTTGTTTTGTTCTTTTTAGTTTCATGTCATGTGTTTTGTTTTACTAACATTAGCTCTTAAGTATTTTCGTATTACTAACAATTTATGGAGAAATCTGAAATAAATTATTATTATTATTATTAGCCAACAACACCGCATAAGTCGTTTTTACCTACTTTACAGGAAACGAAAAAACTGTGCGGTGTTGAGAGGCCAGCCGACTTGTACGCTATCACTACTTTTCGAATTATGACTTCTGATTGGCTGAAATCTATATCATGTGACCAATGGTTAGACGCGCAATGAGCAGCTCCATCTAAAAGCATTCAAATCTGAAAACTGCATTTTACCTACTTTACAGGAAACGAAAAAAACTGTGCGGTGTTGAAAGGCCAGTCGACTTGCATGCTATCATAAAAGTTGAAATATGGGTTGGTATACAGATTGAGAGTGATAAACTAATTATAATTGGAATATCGTCCCTTAGCCAACAACACCGCATAAGTCGTTTTTACCTACATTACAGGAAACGAAAAAACTGTGCGGTGTTGAGAGGCCAGCCGACTTGTACGCTATCACTACTTTTCGAATTATGGCTTCTGATTGGCTGAAACCTATATCATGTGACCAATGGTTAGACGCGCAATGAGCAGCTCCATCTAAAGGCATTCAAATCTGAAAACTGCATTTTTACCTACTTTACAGGAAACGAAAAAAAACTGTGCGGTGTTGAGAGGCCAGCCGACTTGCACACTATCACTACTTTTCGAATTATGGCTTCTGATTGGCTGAAATCTATATCATGTGACCAATGGTTAGACGCGCAATGAGCAGCTCCATCTTAAGGCATTCAAATGTGAAAACCGCCAATTTGCAACTTGAGCGGTGTTGTAAGCTAAGGGACGATATGGAGATATCGTGTGATTGTTAGGTAAGATTAATATCAGCTTTTAGATAAAGATATTGATTGTCGAAATGCCAAAATAGATTGACCTTGTGATGTTTCCGGCAGTGCTTGTCAATTAAAAGAAAAACACCAAACATTTTTAACTTTTTGGCAATCCTGCTGATTGAATGTCACGTTGTATAGAGGATTTTGCACAACAACACAAAAATAAAAACATATTGGTCAAAAATTCCTATTTTATCAACCCGTGCTGGCGTGATGAGCATTATGCCGCCGCATGTTACCATGTGTTCGTAATCCTTTCCAATCGCAGTCATCTGCAAACTGAATGTATTCAAACTTGCTATACAGGAGGGCGAAGGATGCGGGGGACAGCTACTAGGCTAAATTTCTCTACATTTGATTATGAAACATTTATAGTTTTGAAAACGTTTGTATTCTGGTAGCGCGGCAAAATGCTCATAACGTGAGCAATCTAGTACCTATTAAAATTCCCTCCGGTATGACAGCCAGAAACTTGATATTATAACAGCATTTGCAGCCGGAAGCCATACACTAATATGTAATCGGCAAACGCACGGACAAAACAGCAACCCGCCACTGACTCACTACTACCGCTGGCCATAAAGTGTACATTTACATTTAAAGCAATCAGATCCGTGCTTACCAGTTGTTACTGATACGATATATCTAACCGCGGTATCGCGGAGCAGCCTTATCTTGTGAACGAGTGCCAATGTGATTGGTAGTGGAGTTTACAATTGTTATTTTTTCTAAACTTCATGTTACTTTTTTTTTGTAATTTTTACGTAAATAGAATTCGCTGTTTAATTTGTAAGGCAACTGTAAATGATGTTTATTTTGCATTTCCATACTTATTAACATCTGTGTGTGTGTCTATTATGCTTTCACGGATAAACCACTGAACGGATCTTGATGAAATTTGGTAAGGAGTTAGCTTTAACCCCAAGGAAGGACAGAGGCTACTTATTATCTAGCTTGGATTTGAACTTGGCGTCCAAAATAACCGACATTCACGGCAGCTGACAGAAGGACAGGGCTATAAATAACATTTTTGAAAGTAATTTTTTTTTCGTTATCTTAAACTAAATGAGGTCGAGTTGAAAGAATAGGAGAGGTCTACGAAATATATACCTAAAAATAAGGCTTCTAATCTGCGTATACTCCAACAGGGTTTTTTTAAGGGCTAAATTACCGGTCGGTAAGCAAAGTTAGTAACAAATATTAAAATCTGGTGAAAACTTCTATTTTTTGAGGCGTGAAAGCATCAAATAATTGGTAAAGCAAGAGATAGTATCAGACTATTACTGACTAGAACTCACCTGTGTTCCTTTAGTTGCCCTTTGCGCTTGATGGCGTGGTAACTTTATCAAACGATCCTGCAGCCCTGACAATGTTAAACACTTACAAAGTTAATAATACCAGCTGCGTTAACCACTGTTCCCTAAAGGATGTACACAAACTGATATAAATTCGATAATAATTAGTTCAAACTTCGTTCAAAGGATCCATTGTAATTGGAATTTATGATCTAATTTTAATTAACCACCCACATTGGAAACATGAACTTCCGAAATTACAAAACGTTCACTATAACGTTATAATCTTGACGTTGATTAACCTAAATGTATCCCGTTTAGTAAGCCGTCAAATATGTTGTAGACTCGGGTGTCTTCGGCCACTCGGCAATCTTCGGCTACTGTCGTAAGATATTAGAAAGCGGTGAGCGATGGCGAGAGGTGCGGAACGTAGACCTTCGGACTGCCACAGTAGGCGGGGATTTGCGGACGGCGTGCAATGGGTAGCTCGCCGTCTGGTAACCGTCCGGACCGACGTCAAGTCGTCGACAGCGCGTAATGTCAGCAAAATAGTTGGGGCCCAGCAGGGTTGAAGCGTACTGGGGCCATGGATTGTGCGATAGAGAACCCCGGGGTACTGGAACGAAGGCAAAGAAAGAACAAAGGGATGGGTTTTAGTCAGTAAAAGTCTGACACGACCTCGCGCTCCGTTCTAGAGCACAAGGAGCCATTAGATGATTTACCACCTAAAAAAAGGCCTTCGGACCACTTCTTTACCGACCTCTGAAGACGATGCGCCTGCGCATTCCGAACGCCTTTCTATTAGAAAATTATAATCATTAAAAGTTACAGTCCATGGTCTTTAAGATAATTCCCTAACACTATCGTCACCTTTATTTTGGGTGCGGAAATCTTTATGGTTGTCCAGACCGATTTGTCACACTCTTACAGACTATGAATTTCTTAAGTTCCTGTGTCCCCTAGATTTTTGTTTTTCGGTAGGAAAAGCATCTAATGACATCCCACGCTCTTGGGTGGAGCGCGAGATAGTGTCAGACTTCTACTGACCAAAAACCCACTCCTGTTCCTTCGTTTCCTTTCGTACCAGGGTCGAGTCTTCAGATGGGGCAGAGGGCATCCGCAGTGCACCGCCTGCCTATTCGGTCTTGAGCTTTGCGCTGCATTTCACTCCAGGTCTTCCTTATGTTCTTAATTCGTCTCAGCGATGACCGTTCATCACCAGGTCTGCTTAAGGCGACCACCTTTACGCTTTTCTTGAGGATTCCAGTCTAGAGCTTGCCTTGGTAAATGTTCAGGGTCCATTCCGACAGGGTGTTACAAATCTTTCACGGCTTTTTTCTACTGTAACATGTATATATGACGTATATATGTAAACCTTCCTCATGAATTACTCTATTTATTGATGAAAATTGCATGAAAATTCGATGAGTAGTATTTGAGCTTATCACGTTCATACATACAGACAGACACGGTGACCCCGATTCATTTTATAATAATTATCTAAGGAGTACCTTTGGCCAGAGCGCGGGAAGGTTTACGTAGTTCATCGCAGTTCCCGTCACTACTCGTGGCCTTATACAGCAGCAATTCCTTTTGATAGGTGCATATAGAAGACATCTCGGATTTGTTACCACAGACTTCCTGATTCTATCGCCTGTAGTTCTCACCCTATGAAACATGTATGTTTGTACGAAAACACAATGATATATTCAGAACAGCAGCAGATGTGAGCGCTAGAAATAGACGTGACAAATGTAGACTTGTTTTAGATGAAATCCCTCGATTAACAAAATATAGTAAAAGCTGCTTAACTAGGGCGGTTTTTTTTTTTTAGGTGGGAAAATCATCTTATGACAAATCGCGCTCTTGGACGGAGCGGAAAATAGTGTCAGACTTTTACTGACTAAAAACCCACTCCTGTTCCTTCTTTGCCTTCGTCCCAGGGCCCCGGGTTTCACTTTCACACTAACGTATATATAATAAATTACCAAGAAAATTTAAATGATTAAACAACAGACTGTTTAAAGCTCACTTCTTTGAATGGAATGGCTTAATGATATTTATATATTTTTTTTTATAGCATTAAGGAATACTTTGAGCATAAATTGTTATAATAATTTTGCATGCTTTGATCTGAAGCATGTATGATCTAATTTTTATCCCTTGTATGTAACACCTTTATATACCTACCATGTTTTAAGCAAATAAATAAATAATTATATGGTGGCTGGAGATTACTGTGCGATGATTATCGTACCCTTAGCAGGGTACTTATCTTTACGTGCAAGTAATACGGACATACTTTTTTGTTAACCAGCATAAACTAGTGCTTGACTGCGATCCCACTTGATGGTAAGCAGTGATACAATCGTTGATGATGAAGCGTTGAAAAGCGTTGCGTTTGAAGTTTAATAGTAATAATAATAATAGTTTCTATGTACAGAATCAAATTAACAGCTCAAAATGCAAATTTTCGTCCATTTTAAGTTATTAAAAAAACAATATTTAGGCTGTATTTTAAAACGGCTTACTCTAAAACGAATAGCCGAATAACCCGAGCCCAGGATTCAAATATCCCTCTTTGATTAATTCTCAGTTCAAAAGTGGCAGGTCCTGTGATTTATTATTAGTACTGAAAATCTTTCAGAACAAATCTTTGGGATAAACTGTGAATAAATGGACGTTATTACAAAGGCAAGATCAGTGGTGGCTCAATGTTTACGGTCTCGACTTACGAGTTGTAGGTCATGGGTTCGGACCCACATTGGCGTTCTACTTTGTATAATTTATTTCATCAACCGTAGGCGTAGTGACCCGCCCTTGCTTTGCACGGATGCAAATTATATTCAAAAATCTTCCCCATTTATAGCTCAATCTATTATAAAACCTGCATCAGAATTCGGTCCGTGGTTTAAGAAGTGTTAACGGTCAAACAGACAGACGCTAAAAGTGATATAGTTTCGCGCGGTCCCGACAGACATTGTCCTATCCGAAAGCTGGTTTTTCGCCAGAAAATAAATTGAGAACCCGATTGCAGCGCAACCTAATTGTAATTTTAAACCATCCAAGGACCCACTTATATATACCCACAAAAATTCATCAAAATCCGTCAAGCCGCTTAGAAGGAGTTAGGTGATAAACACACGTACAAAAGAGTTATATATAAAGATACGTATGTGGAGATAGCTGAAGAAAACATTATAAAGAAACCCAAACCTAAAAGTAATAAAAAACATTTTATAAAAAATATTGGGTTAATTAGTATTGTCATGAAAAATAGGGACTCTGGTTAAAAGTGTATCGCAAAAATATATACTGCGATTTTGAACATAAATAATAATAAAAAAAAGTGTGAAATAAAAAACTTTTTACAAAAAATAACCGACTTCACTAAAAAAAAACCGGGCAAGTGCGAGTCGGACTCGCGCACTAGGGTTCCGTACAAGCTTACCTATGAAAACAGTTCAATTCCCGAATTGAGTTACGAAGATATTAATTCCGATTCGCATTTTTTTTTTGTGACGTAGGTAACTACAAATTTAAAATAAGTTCAAAGATATTGATATACTGACTCTGCCTTTTCTTTACATCTTAGAAAATATTTTGTATGTTCGTAAAAACTTGGGACTTTTTAAAATTTTATGTGACTTTCATAACAAAAATACGCGTATAACACAAATGGCGATTTGCTAAGACCAGCAAATCAATCTTAGTAAACAGCATACGCTTTTATAACAAGCTGCCAAAGGTGGTAACTGAACTTGGCGAGGGAAAGTTCAAAACTCATATTAAGCGTGTCTTAATCAAAAAAGCGTATTACAAGTTAAAAGACTATGTCGAAGACACGCTTGTTTGGCAATGACTACTTCTGCAAATGTGGGCCCTGGTAACTCATTAATATTGTGTCTATTAACTACTTTTTCTAACACATTGTTTTTGCAATATTTTTTATATTATTTAGACCTAAACCACCTTAAATTCGTTGCTAATTTTTTTGGTTAACATCTCATTTATTAGTGGTTGTAATTATTTATTTTTTCTTGCTATTTTTTTATATAGCCGCTCTTTTTTTAATGTGAATATAAGAAGACTGTAGACTCCGAATTCTTATATTACTTCCTTAATTCACTTTTTTATTATGATTTTGGGCACAATATTGACTGGTCGACACTGTCCTTACATAATATCTGTTAATACTGTAGGTAATATAGAAATATTGTAACATCAACCCTTTTTTTTAAAAAGTAATCATGGAATTTCTTGCCGGTTCTTCTCCTTAAGAAACGACCAATTTGGAACCGTGCACTAGCTTCTGACGTTTTATGTAGGCCTAGAAATAAAAAAATATTTATTTTCTATTTTAGACTTATTATTATTTACTAAACTTAAGTGTGTATAAATAAACTCAATGAAGTGGTGGCATCTTCTGCGAAGTAGCCAGGTACGGGAACTCTCTCAGCCTTTGGATAAAGGACCCAGGACGTACATGGCTAGCAGGAAATGGGCCTCTATATTCAGTTGTAACAACAAATTATTTGCAACCTGATTCTATGGGTTTTTTTTTCACCTTAAATTTTAATCTACTGGGACTATGGGTTGGTTTCCGAAAAGGAAACCCGGGGCCCTGGAACGCTAGGCAAAGAAGGAATATAGGTATGGTTTTAGTCAGTAAAAGTCTGACACGCCCTCCTGCTCCGCCCTAGAGTGCGAAAAGTCTTTGGATGTTTTCCCAGCTTAAAAAAAAAAACCAAAATTTATAACTTTTGTGCTATAACAAGCACCTTATAATTTGACATGACTTCGGTATTTACTTAAGCTAAAATCCTGTTTCGTATAAACTTCCTTCTTCAGAAATTTTCATACAAAAAAAGTATACTCGAATCCTTCTTAATCTCGTTCACAATCTTTTTTCCATTAACAAAACCTGAGATTATGTAAAAGGCAGACGTTACAAAGACTAATACATCTTGTACAAGGTCACGACGGAGCTACATGACACTGACAAGCCAAGCTGACGTGTGTATCACGTTGTATGGAAGTTAATATGCATTAACTGCCAGCCCTACTGTTAGGGCTGCTACGTGAAATTTATGAGACAGCTCTAGATGCTTCAAAATGGCTTTGACTTTATCTGCGTAGGTGTAATGCTTTGTCATATTTAAGGTGAGTTTGATTAATATACGTATATCTAAAGTCATTTTCGTGTCCAGATAGTTTTAAAAGATTTTTTATGACTTGTACAGGTCCGATCGTGTGCGGAGTACTGCAATATTGGCTAGTGCTGGAAAATGCCATCTAGCTGCTTTGGACTCAGGGGAAAGACGTGCGAAAAGGCTAATTGGTGATTCAGATTTGGTTAACACCAGTCTACAAAGTCTGGAGCACAGACGTAGGATAGCCAGCTTTTCGATATTTTACAGGATGCGTGTTGGAGAGTGTGCGCTGGAATTACATGACTTGATTCCACCATAACCTTTACCATCCATACCACCATCACCATCATCGAAGAACCCAACATACGGCGAGTGTCCACCCTTAAGTTGTTAACACCTCTACGATCCGGACTAAGCGTTTCGCCTCGTGGTTCATATTAGAAAAATAGAACAATTTGCTTGCAGCGGTCTTCCCGTCCGAGCATAATTCAGGTGTCTCCAAGGCTAGAGTGAAGAAGCTCTTAATAAACTAATATAATTCACTATCAACAATTGTATCACCGCTTGCCGTCAGATGGGATTGCAGACTTAAAGACCACCAGGTTGTATCTATCAGGAAATACTGACTCCGGTAGAGCATTTCTCTCTTTAGCTATACACACAATGAATACGACAAATGAAAAATGCCTATACCATCGTCTCAGTCAAAAGTGGTCTGCTGCTTGGTAAAGGTCCCCGCACCTGGGCCACCGGCCACAACCACAAAACGCTGCCACCGGCATATTTCCAGTAGGTTTCATACATTTTATATGGATTCGCCGCACACGGTTGACGCCGGTGGTTGCCACATGCTACAAATAGCCGCTGCTCGCTTCTTGTGGCCCGAACCGGCCACTAAATACCGATACAAAACGCCGTCACATGCCACTCGTGTATTTAAACCTTCTTCGTCAGAGCCCATTATGATAGTGCGCGTATAGGTTAAAAAAAAATAGCAGCCACCGGCCACAAGTGGCTGTCGCGCGCTTCAGCTTCCTTTGTGGCCACTTCTAGCTTCTCGTGGCGGCGTTTGTGGCTGTGACATGTGGCCCATGTGCGGCAACACTAAAGGTTAACCATCGCCACAACAATCGATCCTGCTTTCAGGAAAAGCTAGAGACCAAATTCAAAACGAAATAAAAAATATAGGGAAGTTTTGTTGATACGATATTATTTAATGTTTTATTTACAAGTTATTAGTCGTAAAATTATTTCTAAATAAAACATTATATTATACGATATAATACAAACGATATTATGTAATATCGTGTCAAAAAATATTTCCCTATATTTTTTACTAGCTCCCGCCTAGGTTTCGCACAGGTGTTAGAAATCTTTGAAGTTTTAGATTTTTCAATTCTAAATTCTAAATTAAAATATTTTTGTTTCATTTATAAATCGTCAGAAGCTAGTGCATGGTTCAAAATTGGTCGTTTAAAGAGAAGAACCGGCAAGAAACACCGTGGTTGCTCTTTAAAAAAAATGATTGATCTTTCAATATATTTTCATATTATATTATTAATAGATATTATGTAAGGACAGTGTAGACCAGTCAATACTATACCCAAAAAAAGTAAGTTGTAATAGGAAGTAATCTAAGAATTGGCGGAGTCTACCTACAGTGTAGACTTTACATTCACATTATAAAAGAGAGACTTAATAAAAAAGCAAGAAAAAATAAATAACTACAACTATCAATAAATGAGTTTCTATAGTATACTATACATTTAAAGCTCCCTCATGAATCACTCTGTCAGAGAACAGGCAAACGGAGGCGGAGAGGGACTTTGTTTTGTAAATTGTAATTTGTAAGGACACGGAATAAAATGATGTCATCTTAGTTTTCAAGCGTCACGTCTAATAAAGATCCCATCTACAAAACAATCAACATAAAAGTTGATCGATTTTACCTGGTAACCCTAATAACCTACACCTAGGGTTACGTCAGTTTACCGTGCCCGGATTCCGATTGGAACCGCAACTATCCGCTTCCAACCGAAGCCTGCATTGCCAATTGAATCATCGGCCGTTTAACCAAAAATAGAATGTAGAATATTTTTGAAATCTTTAATAATGGTATCGTAGCGTATAGGTAGCGCTAAAAGACTTTTTAGCCGACTTACGAGTTGTAGGTCGCGGGTTCAAACCCAGCCAGGCGCATTACTTTGTGTAATTTATTTCATCACCACTGCTCTCAAAACGGTGAAGGAAAACATCGTGAGGAAACCGGCATGTCCTAGAACGAAAAATTCGAAGACATGTGACATCCACCAACAGGCACTGGGCCCGCGTGGTGGATTACGGCCCATTCCCTCTCCTAGAGAGGAGGCCTGAGTCCCAGCAGTGGGAACATTATAAGGCCGACTATGCTATGCTATGCTAAAAGCCTTTTTGGTCTCGCTCGGGACTTTTTTATGTCATTATTTTAGTTTAGTTCGGTGTTACTATTAGTAAATAATTTATTCAAATTACTTTTTTGTTTTATGTGAGTCACAAATATACTTTTTCTTTCTTTTCTAAGTTAACCTAAGAGAGAAACAATTAAGAAAATGTTACGAGGTTGATTCCAAAAAAAATATTAGAGTGTTGATAATCGTTATGTCACTTTTTGGTATTGGCTACAGGACGCCCTAAAAAGTTAACTAGAAAAAACACCTGTAGCAGACTGATGATTAACAAAAAATCTTAACATAATTACTTAAAGCATTAAGTCCGCCTTTGTACAGTGTTTCTTACTAGTGCATAAAGTTTTAATAAATAAATAAATTACTACTTCATATACACGGAAAAAGTTTCAAACTTATTTTGTCTTAAACTATCGACTAGAGTCCTACCTTCTGCCATACCCTAGCTGGCATTACTTTTTATAATTTATTTCTTCACCAACGCTCTCAAAACGGTGAAGGAAAACATCTTTACAAATCCGGCAGTTTTAAAACAGAACTAAAAATTTGACGATATGTGACATCCACAAAACAATACAGGTACTGCGTGGTGAATTACGGCACATTCCCTCTCTTAGATAGGAGGCATGAGTCCCAGCAGTGACAATATGCTGTAATAAAAGGCTGATTATGCTATGCTTATGCTTATATGTTCTTTTATTTCTAAGGTGGGAAATCATGGCTTGTACCAGGGCCCAGCGCGGGAGGTCGCCGCTTTCGACCGCCCCTACAAGGACACTGCGGTACTCCGCCTAAGCGGGGTACACCTCCATCGTATGATCCACCGTGTCCTCTATGTGGTTAGCACAATGGTGACACCCGGGCGTTTCTTCCACACGAATCAAGTGCAGGTACCTCTCGAACTTATACCGATAAGGACCTGCGTCATGGAGAAGTTGAGGACACCGTGACGTCTCTCGAGCTTCTCTTCGAAGAGAGGACTTACCGCCATGGTTATGGCATGGCCAGTTCTTTATCTTTTAAACGTTATTTTTACCGCCTTGATACATTTGATGTTTCACTATGTAAAACTCAGCTGCGACATCCCTGCGCGTTAAGACGGCAGGGCACAGGGCTGTCACACTTTAAATTAAAATAAAGAGGGGTTGTAATACCTTGTATAGTAAGTAACTGTCTAGCTTGTATAATCTCATTTAGTGGTTATGCCTGTTTCGCTAAGTGTTATTTTAAACTTTAACGCTAAGATGAGTTGGTTTTGTTACAATGAGTACTGTTCTATGTACCTTAAAAGGCTTAAGAAAAGAGATAATACGTTTTTCAGTTTGGTAGGAATTTTGTTTTACTTTCTAAGCTTTTCAAGTACCAATAACTTTTTATGAATTTCAATTGGTTCATTAGTGTTACTTATAGGCAGAAAAAAAAGTCTAAGGCATGAGCAGATGGGTATAATAGTTAGAGTTGCTTACCATACTTTATAATACAACGTATCTTAGTTTATTTTTGATAAATATACTTCATACTTTTGCATAAAAATACAATAAATGAAAATACTCTATTTTCAATCTTTACTGTGATGCTCAAAATGAAACAATAATTACTGAACTAATTATCGATGCTTCTACGTTGAAACACGAACACGTTGCCAAAAATGTAAGCAAATACTAAAAGTATTTAGTAGTACCAACGTCTTCGCCCATGTGATAGTAAAACTTTATCCCAAGGGAACAAACTCCCAATGGGCACGCCATAAATATGGTGGTAAGTCCCCTCTTTGAGGAGTGGCTGGGAAGACCTCACGGTGTCCTTACCTTCCGCATGACGCAGGTCCTAACCAGACATGGTAAGTTCGGGAGGTTCCTGCACCGGATTCGTGCGGAAGAAACGCCCGGGTGTCACCATTGTGTGGACCTCCCGGAGGACCAGGTGGAGCATACGGTAGAGGTGTGTCCCGCCTGGGCAGAGCACCGCCGTGTCCTTGTGGGGGCGATCGGCGGCGGCGATCTCTCGCGCCGGGCCTTGGTACAGGCCATGGTCCGGAGCGAGGAGGAGTGGCAGGTGGTCGCCTCCTTCTGCGAAGCAGTAATGCTAGCAAAGGAGGCGGTCGCACGCACGAAGGAACGCCCCTCACGCCCCAGCTACCGGGATTCCGATCCCGATTTCCAGCCACCGTAGGCGAGGGCTTGCGGACGGGGAGCAATGGGTATATCGCCGTCCGACCGTCTGGTAACGGTCCGGACCGAGCCCATTTCGTCGACGGCGAATAGTGTTGCACACGCGCCTCAAGGAGATGTCAGCAAACCGTATGGGCCCAGCAGGGTCGAAGCCTACTGGGGCCATAGGTCGTGCGAAAGTGAACTGCGTGGCTCTGGAACGAAGGCAAAGAAGGAACAGGAGTGGGTTTTAGTCAGTAAAAGTCTGACACGCCCTCTCAATCCGCCCAAGAGCGAGAGACGTCATTAGATGATTGCCTACCTAAAAACAAGGTGTTTATTATTTTGGTTGGCCAAATACCACTTTATCCTGTTTACCCTGTTGGAAAATCCCTTGTTTCTTTCAGTAACTTATAATAAACTGTGATCCCTCATAATAAACAGTTCTTCTTCCATATACAGTTACACCATTGTAAGTTCATTGTATAAACTGGTAATATTGCTATAATTTTTAATCAAAATGATGACGTCCAAAATTATATATTATGAAGGACAACCGCGTAAGCACAGCTAAGGAGTGGAATTCCTTGCCGGAATCTGTTTTTCCTGATGGCTACAACCCGGGAATCTTTAAGTCAAGAGTGAATAGGTTACTTCTAGGTAAGCGCGTTCCATCGTCGACCGCATCGTCGCTTTCCATCAGGTGAGTTAGCGGTCAAGCGCGAACCTATCAAGAATAAAAAAAAAAAAAAAAAAAAAAAAAGCAAAAATATTTGAGGTATAAGACCGTACAACTTCTTTGAATACACTTTAATATAAGTTCAAATATTAACCTAACCTTACCTAACCTTTAAAATAAAATACAAACCTACAATTAACTCTTGCTAAAAATACTAAGTACACAACTTTAACAACATCAAAAAAAAAAATTCATTTCATTCAAACGGTTTAAATCTACAGCCCGAAGAAAAAAGTAATTTAATACCACAAAGGGTACGCAAATTAAAGTATAACTATTCTGTATAAGAATTCCATTTTAATTTTAATAACAAGGGGAAAAGACAACGCAGAATATTGTAAAGCCTTCAAGAATAATAGATACTTATTAATTTTTAGAGCATTGGCCCCCAAAGTTCATAACATCTCTCCCTTGAGGGCAGCAATTACGAAAATGAATATATAAGACTAGTAATAATGTTATACCTATCTTTTTTTTTAGGTGAGAAAATCATCTAATGACATCTCTCGCTCTTGGGCGGAGCAAGAGGGTGTGTCAGACTATTACTGAAAGCTTTCAGAAGCAAACCCTTGGCCCCAGTAGGCTTCGACCCTGCTGGGCCCCTACGGTTTGCTGACATATTTTGAGGCGCGTGTGGAACAGTACGCGCCGTCGATGACTTCGGCTCGGTCCGGACGGTTACCGAACGGTTGGACGGCGAGCTACCCATTGCTCACCGTCCTTAATCGGGATCGGGATCCTGGCGGCTGGGGCGTGAGGGCCGCTCCCTCGCGCATGCACGTGCGGCCTCCTCCTTTGCTAGCATTACTGCTTCGCAGAAGGAGGCGACCGCCTGCCACTCCTCCTCGCTTCAGGCACGGCGCGAGAGATTCCGCACTAGGGTATAACGTGAATCTATGTATTTCGGTTGTTAGGTCACTCTTCCAAACGTCCTCGCAGCCTTAGCAGGTAGCGGCCCTACTAGGTACGTTTATTTATTAAAACTTCATACAATACAAAGGTACAAAAGCGGACTTAATGCCTTTGGCATTCTCTACCAGTCAACCAAAGGTCGTGAAGAGAAAACATGGTAGGTGCATAAAAAACAAAAAATAGATTATTAGAAAACAAGGGTACAAAAATGTATTATATACTAGCTTTGTTCCGCAGCTTCACCCGCGTACATAAAATATATCCTATGTCACTAAAGAATAAAGCAGTTTTCTATTGGCAAGAAAATTTTAGCAATCGGACCAGCCACCCTAGCCAACTTACAACCGTTTTGTTTCGATTCTCTTTTCGTTGATCGCCTCGAGTCGGCCACGCCTCCTATTCCTTTGTTCTGACCACGTGACTGAGCGTTGAGATGACGTCAGAATAAAGGATCGGAGGCGTGGCCTACTCGAGGCGATCGACAAAAAGAGAATCGAAACGAAACGGTTGTAACTTGGCTAGGGGGGCAGTACTTTCAGAGATTACCTCCTACAAACAAAAAAACAACCTCTACCTCTTTAAAGTAGTGTAGATATAAATAAAATAAACATAATAGGTTCAATTTTGCTGACATCTCTTTGAGACGCGTGAAGCACTATGTGCCATCGACTCAAGTTTCGTCCTTAACACTAGAAAGACGGGAAAATCTATCTACCTACAAAGACGGCGACCGGTCAAATGACTGCCCCAATTTATTTAATATATTTTTTTATTTATGTGCTAAAATTGGTAACTATAGTAATAAAACAGGGTATAATATATAATTATTTATTTAATTTACATACAATTTTTACATTTTAACATTTTATTTACGTTACAAGAGCCGCAAAGTGGCTTTTTGCAAGAGTCGCATACTTTATTAGTTTTATTTTTGCACTTCTGTATATAGCATTCTCGCCTTTTCCGAATTTCCGGATTTTGAAGAGAAGATCGAGAAGTAGAAGGCGTGGGTTCTTCGGGCGACAGTTCGGTTTCAGAGGGTCTCGGTTCAATTTCTACTTTGCCGCTAAGTTCACTTGCTAAACTTAGTATGAAATTCCTTCGTTTTATGTTGGTGCCTG
Source organism: Mythimna impura (assembly GCA_905147345.3). Lineage (NCBI taxonomy): Eukaryota > Metazoa > Arthropoda > Insecta > Lepidoptera > Noctuidae > Mythimna > Mythimna impura. Next base: position 7,595,196 of record LR990347.1, on the reverse strand, counting down.
ACATTTTCTTATACAAAATGAAGGAATTTATCCCTGCTAGGTCCAAAATATTGAAAAATACCTGTACAGGCCACCTTCGAGATGCCGCTTTGACACTATATTTTTTTGCCATCTGGTCAGCTACATCCACGCCGTACTTGGTAGCATTGTAAAAAGTCACAGTTTCTGGCTTTTTCTTAGGATGATTAGAATCTATTTCAACATTGTCATGTAACGTGCTGAGCAATAAAACGTTCTTGTTTCGTTTTCCTTGATAAATTGTAAGAGTACATCTATCAGATTTCAGAATTTTTGTTTCAAACAAAGTCATCTGAAGTGATTTGACGTAAGGTGGAACCTCTCGTCGTGCCCTGTTCAAAGTTCCTACAATTGTAGTGCGTTTTGCGAGCAAGTTATTTGCCAAGCTCAACGATGTAAAGAAGTTGTCAGTGGTTACATTCCGACCAGTATTTGCAAAAGGTTCCACGAGACGCATAACAACGGATTCACTGAGGCTTTGGTTTTGTGGCCTGCTTTCATCTTTTCCTAAGTAAGGAAAGCCGTTGAGTACAAACTTTGAATCTACATCAACACAAAGCCAAAATTTAATTCCAAACTTATCAGGCTTGTTAGCAATGTATTGAAGAAACCTGCATCTAACCTTAGTAGAAAACAGTTGTTCGTCTACTGTAACGTTTTCTCCCGGCTTGTAGCACGATAAGCAGTTCTCAATGAATTTCTTCCAAACGTCTGATATTAGTGCGAATTTGTCTTGTTGAAGTCGTGAACTTCTCTCAGATCTGTGATCAAATCGCAAAAACTTCATTATTTCTTTGAATCTGTCACGTGACATAACTTTTGAAAAAAAAATTATTCCCCAAGTTTTACTCCACAACTCATTTACTTGAATATTTTTTGCACCGTATGCACCTCGAGCATAACATATAGCGATAAAACTTTCCAGTTGTTCCAAAGTTAGTATCCAGTTATTGTGTCCTAGTTGTCTATTAGCTTCTTCTATAGTACATTTCTGAATATGTCTCAATATAGATTCATCAATCAAAAGCCTCCACGAGTCTAACAAATGTCCCTTGAAATTTCTTTTTGCATATGAGGTAGGCCCTGCTTGCTCAGTTATGATATTGTGTCGTGCCCGGCGACCACTTTGAGTAGATTCCATTTGAGGTGTCCATGAGGTACCGTCGATAGAAGTGATAATACCTTGAAGCTCAGAATCTTCCAAACAATGACTCCTACCACGGCCTCGACCACGAGCACGGCTACGACCGCGGCCACGAGAACTCAAGCTGTCAACGGTTCGTAAAGTTGCTAGAGGTATCTGATCTTCCAGGTCACTTTCATCCGTAGAGGAACTCGAACTGATAAATGGTACATTTTCATCCTCACTACCGTGCTCTTCACTTTCAGAGCCACAATCCGATTCATCTTCACAAATATTTTGCAACATTGAAAGTATTTCTTCATTTTGAAGGCTTCGAGACATTTTTCACGAATCACTTACAATAATTCTGACAAAATTGATAGGCAGTCGTAACTATACTGACTCATTTGACTTGCATACTCCAAACAATGGACAAAGCGCACATTATTTCGTATTCTACCTTCTCATATTACAAATAAATACTTATCCGATATCAACCGTCAAATGACTGCCGCCGTCTTTGTCGGTATATCAAGATTTTAAACAATAAACAAAAGAGACGAGAGTTATTTTCATACCTATTTTCATTTAACTAGTAATATTAATAAAAGTCACAAAGTCTCAGTACATTAAGTCAAATAGATTTTGAGTTATTCCAAATTTAAATTCAAATTGCAGTCAAATGACTGTTTCCGTCTTTCTAGTGTTAACCGACGACCGGACTGCGAGCTACCTATTACTCGTCGTCCGCAAGCCCGCGTCTACGGTGGCCGAAAAATGGAGTACCTACTTACTTATCGGTCTTTAAGTTATTGTTGAGAAGAATAATTTTAAAATTTACGATTTCCAAAAGCTATGTCAATCTGCAAGTTGCGTCTCAATACAAATTGATAATTATGTACTATATTCGATGAAACTTTTAGGTACCTACTTTATTAATTGATTAAATTGTCACTAATTAACAACATAAAATCATGCATACTAGTAAATTCTTGAACAATGGTAGAAACGTAGTACAGATTACAAACTAGAAAATTAGATGTTTGTAGGTCAAATTAATTTGTACCAGTGGCTTCCCTTATGTAAAAGTCAGATATCATTCCAAGGGCAATGGTACAGACTGCATGGGAAGCAGTCACCTTTTGCGAAGCAGTAATGTGAGCGAAAGAGGAGCCGAAAAGTGTGAACGAGAGGCAATCACGTACCAGACGCTGCAGAGGAAGCCCAGCCCCCCTGGCCAAGTCACAACCGTTTCGTTTCGATTCTCTTTTCGTTGATCGCCTCGAGTCGGCCACACCTCTTATTCGTTTGTTCTGACCACGTGACTGAGCGTTGAGATCAGAATAAAGGAATGGAAGACGTGGCCTACTCGAAGCGATCGATGAAAAGAAAATCGAAACGAAACGGTTGCAACTTGGCTAGGGAGGCAGGGGCGTCAAGAGCCGCAGGGTGATTCTCGGCCAGGCAAGGAATTGGTAGATTACCGTCTGAAAAGAACCACATTTATAATTAATAGAATACACAGGCAGAGTCGTGAAACGTTGCTAGTATCAATTAAATTCAACTTCTTGTTCAGAAATTAAAAGGAACTCAAAAGTAAGGTAGGTACGAAACTTTAAATTAATTCAACATTCATCTAATGTCTGATAAAAATTATAATATGCCTAAATGAATTCTTATCTTCATATCAGTGAAGTTTTAATAAGAAAGTGTCAAAGAGACATGAAAGGTATAAAAAGAAGAGCAGTAGGTACTAGACTTGGAGAGCGCCTGTTACAAAATAATTGAATTTTTCTCAAAAGTAAATTATCTTTAATTAATAACTTTCCTTTGTCGACTTTTAGATTATTTTATATATTTCTGATACTCCGTTTTGTTTTTCACAGTGTTCGAAATAATCTTTGTTCGTTTATTTTTCATTTTCAACTTAACGAATGACTATGCTTGAGGTTTCTTTTTTAAGCTATTTTATTCTTGATAGGTTCGCGCTTGACCGCTATCTCACCTGATGGAAAGCGCCGATGCGGTCGACGATGGAGCGCGCTTAATTTGTAGGTTAGGTTTTGGTTTTTTGTCAGGAATTTTTAATCCTGAGTAGGTACTTGAAATAGTTTTTAAAAATAACTTGCAATAAAAATTGTTTGTTTTGCAGACAGTTTTAATTAAAACACGCGTCGAATAGAAAATAAATAGTTGTATCCCTCACTTTTACAATACTTACGATTACAGCAGGGCTAAAGGAATATTACTGATTCACACCTTCCAGTATATAAAGAAAATATTAATAAACAGTTATTAACGAAATCCTTAAAATGGTGTTACCGTTGACGTCCATCCTATTAACCCTAACCGTTTATAGGGTTATCTTCATGTAATTATTATTTTATTAAAGCCTTATATATGTTGTACCTTGTAAATATCTACTCGCCTACTAGTTCACTTCTTTCAGAATAAACCCACTTTAAATGTGACCTAGGAAGATACTGGAATTTGTAAATTTAAAAAGGGAACTCATTTTGTAATATAGTATTTCACGAGTATTTCGTTTCGTTCTTTTTTATAGTTTTTTTTTGTTTTGTTGTTTGTTAGTTTATATGTTACATTTATCATAGAAAATTCCAATAACTGAAAACATTCATATATTTTTTGGTCACCGGTAGATGGTGGACATTTCAGCTATACACGCAAAATATTTTGGGAAAACATTCATAGTGCGTATAAATAGCTAAAGAATGGAATTCTCTGCTTGTCGACAGTCATAGAAGTTTTTCAAGGCAAAAGTGAACGGGTTACTTCTAGACAAGCATGCTCCATCGTCGACCACAACATCATCGTTTACTATCAATTGAAATATAAGTCGAGCGTGAGCCTATAAAAAAAGCTGGGCAAGTCCGAGTCGGACTCGCGCACTCAGGGATCCGTACAAATTTACCTATGAAAACAGTTCAATTCCCGAATTGAGTTAGGAAATTTATTCCGAATCGCATTTTTTTTGTGACATAACTAAAAATTTGCAATTTACAGATTTTTTCCCATACTTGAGCTATGAGACCTTGCTTTATGCCAAATTCCAGAATTCTACGTCAACGCGAAGTACTCTATGAATTTTGATTCCCTTGAGAGTGTCGAAATATACGTTTTTTGCAACATAAACGGCCGTATCTTTTTTTTCGTTAATCTAGAAGTCTGATTTTTTCACAACTTCAAGGAACCGCAGATTTGAGTATACGGTTTCAATGTCTACTCGATACCTTTACGCGCTCCCGAGATAAAGGGACTTGACAGTCATACAGACAGACAGATGGATAACAAAGTGATCCTTTAAGGGTTCCGTTTTTTTCCTTTTGAGGTACGGAAACCTAAAAAACGACAAATGTTATGTTGATATCTATTATCTGTACCATTTGTGTATGATCTACTACGAAATATTATAATTCACAACTCAAGCCAATAATAAATTATAAGAAACACCGTGGCAAGAAATCAAAATAACAAAACAACTTTAAGTAAAACCGTCCTATAAGTTGTCTTTGAACACTTAATTAAACACTAGACATTAGACATTTTCAATAAAGTGAACAAGGCCTTAATTGCCTCGTGTTAAAATGTGTTTTAATCTAAAATAAACAGAAACTGCTATAATTAATTTCAGTTCGTACCGGCCGGCCCACGAAATTTTAGATGGCCAAAGTTCCTAAAGTTTCCACCAAGGTTATTATGCGTAAGTTTCATGCTAATTTAAAAATAACTGAAGGTTATGAGTTTCATTAAGCCTTTATTTTTTTAAAGAAATATTACGTCGTACGTAGCACAGGCACTTTATAAAAAAAAAAAATATAAAGCATCTTATTAGGAGAAGCATATTTTTTTGGGAACACTAAGTACCTGTTTCGAGTAGAGCAAGAGTACTATACCCCACCTGTGTTCCTTCACGCTTCTCTATACGTTCCAGGGTCATGATTTCGAACTACCCCGTAGCAATATGACGAAGCCTACAGTGTTTACATCTTTTTCTTTTAACTATCCCTTCGTAGATTGGGGATCCAGATTTGGTTAAGTCCAATCTACAAAGCCTCGAGCACAGGCGCAGGGTAGCCAGCCTATCGGTATTTTACAGGTTGCATTTTGGAGAGTGTGCGCGGGAATTGCATGACTTGATTCCGCCATCTCCTTTCTACCATCGGACAACCCGACGTACGGCGAGTATCCACCCTTACGTTGCTGAAACTTCAACGATCCGGACTAAGCGTTTCGCTTCGTCGTTTATACCGCGTACATCGAAGGACTGGAACAATTTGCCTGCTGCGGTCTTCAAGGCTAGAGTGAATAGGCTCTTAATAAACTAGTGCGCCTCACCATCAATGATTGCATCGCTGCTTATTATCAGGTGGGATCGCAGTCAAGCACTGGTTTATATGAATAAAAAAAAAAAAAAAGATTGGTTGGAAAAGACTTCTTATTGAAAAATAAGCATCACGTTTATACCTATTTTTCTGTCTTTCCCTCATCTTGTAATTTATAATTTTATGTGAGTGTGTACATAAATTGTTAAAAAAATCATCATCATCATCATTATTATTTCAGTCGAAAGACGTCCACAGCTGAACATAGACCTCCCCCAAGTATTGCCATAATGACCGGTCCTGTGCGTCTCGCCTCCATCGGATTCCCGCGACCGTCACCAGGTCATCGAACTATCTTTTAAGAGGCCTTCCAACACTGCGTCTTCTGGTACGTTGTCGCGACTCCAGAACCTTTCGGCCCCATTGACCATCTGTACTACGAGCAATATGCCCACTGCCAGTTAAGTTTGGCAATTCTTCAGGCTAAGTCAGTAACTTTGGTTCTTCTGCGGATATCTTCACTCCTAATGCGATAACGAATGAAACTCCGAGTATGGCCTTTTTCATTGTCGTGATGATTATCCACCCTGAAAAAAGTCAATTATATATCAAATATGATGAAGAATGAAAATTACAAAACAGTCGTTACAAACTACATATTGATATGCAAATAATATACAGATATAAATGTAGCTTCATAGTAACATGCATATCATTACGTTGCGGCTCTGAAATCACATCAACCACGAAAATTAGTGGAAGGCATTAGGCGCGACGTGGGTCTTATTATACAAAGCTTAGTTTACAGAAACGATGTAATATTCAGAACGCAAGCCTCGCTGGTGTCATCAAAATAAGGACTGCGATTGTTTCAAACAGTGATGTTACGGTGGTTCTGAAAGGTTAGAACTTCCGATTGATTTTGCACCTCCGATTCCGATTTCGGTTTCGTTATAAGTTTTATCGGAAGTTATATCGGAGGTACAAACTAGTTTATGCATGTCGCGCGGGTAACCTCCCTGCCTGTTCCTTCTGCTTCTGTCGACTATCTTTTCACTTGTTATTTTGTTTCGTATTTGGCATGCTGTGAGTTCGCGCTTTATTTATACCTTCTTAACCGAATTTTTTATTAGTTTTTAATAGTGTTTTATTTGATGTGTCTGCCTCTGCCTCCGATTCCGATTCCTGTTCCGGTTCCGATTTTGGTTCCAATTTCGGTTCCGATTCCACTTCCAATTCCGGTTCCGATTCCGGTTCCGGTTCCAATTCCGATTCTGAAGCCGGTTTTGGTTTCGATCCCGATTGCGATAAACCAAATTTAAGAAGTCCGCTTCTGAATTTGGTTCACGTATAACCGCTTCAGTTACATCCCTAGTTTCAAACATCGTTGAATTTTTATTAAGTGCCTACTCTCGAGATCAAAAAAGTGCTGTGAAAAATTTACGTGGACTCCGAAGCAATTTTGTCATACAAGAATTTCATATAACATTCTTTTAGCTCCGATGGTGTCATAAAGAGTAGAATTTAAGTCTTTGCATAGACGACGTACGGGTGTAGGCGACGGTAAGTAATGTGCTCAAGCTGGTTTATTAGGTTGAGCAACAGAAAAAATAGGGTTTCGTTCATGATTTAACATACATTTATCCTATATAATTTTGGAGTTGTTTGAAAATCCTGCTCTGAACATACGTTTACAATATTTACTACCCAAAATGTGTATGCTACAGCAGATGTAGTTCTTTTCAGGGCTTTTTTTTCGTTTATCCTTTGACTTTCCTGATTTCATATTTAGCGAAAATTACAAATGTTTATTTTTTAATTTTCACTTCAGTATCTAATACCTAGGTAGGTACTCCGTCTACATCTCTCAATCGACTCCCTGTCGCAGATCTGCTAAAAGAAATTTCTTTTGAAATAAACAGTGCCTTTGTGCTCTTCGATCTTTATTTGTTCTTGTGATTACTACAAAAATTAATAAATACCTAACTACCCATTTTTTTTTATTAATACTTTTTTATACACCTCATCACACTACACGTCCACTGTTTGACATAGGCCTCCCCCAAATGTCGCCATAATGAACGGTCCTGTGCGTCTCGCATCCATCGGATTCCCGCGCCCCGCACCAGGTCATCGGTCCACCTTGTGGGAGGCCTTCCAACGCTGCGTCTTCCTTGTTTTATACACCTGCATATTATCTTTCCACCACCCTTGGTGGACTGGTTGTAATGCCTAAGGCATTAAGTCCGCCTTTGAACTTTTGTGATGCATTAAGTTTAATAAATAAACACATAAATCATTCGGATATATATACAAAATTGTAAGAAAGCCTTACTATTTAAGCATAGCATAAGCATAATCAGCCTTTTTAATGTTCCCTGCTGGGACTCAGGACTCCTCTCTAGGAGAGGGAATGGGCTGTAATCCACCACGCGGGCCCAGTGCGGGTTGGTGAATGTCATGTGTCTTCGAATTTTGTTTCTAGGATATGCCGGTTACCTCACGATGTTTTCCTTTACCGTTTTGAGAGCAGTGGTGATGAAATAAATTACACAAACTAATGCGCCTGGCTGGGTTTGAACCCGCGACCTACAACTCGTAAGTCGGCGCCTCTACCACTCGGCCACCACTGCTCCACTTATCACTATTTATTATAAAGGCAAAAGATTTTTCGTGTGTGTTTGTTTGTTACTTCTTCACGCTCAAACAGTTGAACGGATTTGGATGAAATTCGGCGCTCGGGTAGACCATGTCTTGGAATAGCACATAAGATGTACTTTCTATCTTGGGAATATGTTCCATTTGGATAATTTTCTACACTCATACAGGCGAAGTCGATGACAGCAGCTAAGTATTTCAACATTCGTGTACCTATTTATTTTTATTACAGCATGGCTGTCCATATTTTATGCCTGTATGTTCAAGATAATCGGCTCCTTTCACGAACGGAAGGAAGTTCCTTTTAGATGCAAAATGTCGTCGTTGCCTTGATGTCAAAATAAAAAGCAAAATATAAATATGACGTCGTTATAAGACATATTAATGAGATAGCTAATACCAATATATATCAGATTACCCTTAATCTGATATATTGTAATAAGTTACTTCTAGTAACGCAATACTGGTTTTTTTTTTGGTGTTTTCGGTCTTCATTAGTCCTTTTTTTATGGTGGTTACAATTGTGGTCAGATGTCTAGTCTAATTAGCCCATTATGTCCCACTGTTGGGCGAAGGCCTCCCTCTCCCTTTTCCACACACTTCTGTTCTAGGCCATTGCAGGCCAATCTCTCCGATAAGAGTCGAATTCATATCTCCACTTACGCCTAAGACAGATGTCTACAACAAAATATAAAACGTAAGTAATTAGGTTTTCTATCTGTCTATCTATATTGTTATCTGAGCCAGGGCTTTGACGTCAACGGTTCGACGAATGAGTCATCATCATTCAATGAGTTGTCAAAATGCAGGGCTAATTTTGACTGAAATTTAGTACCTACAGAGGTTTTGAGGAGACACATACTTATAATGAAAAGAATTTTTAGAAATTTAGTTTCATTTGTAACTTGGTCTTTGCGTCCGAGAGGCGACTGACAAAAAACGGCGAGCATTCTTTATAGGTAGGCGTACTAGGTTTTGAGGAGACACATACTTATAATGAAAAGAATTTTTGGAAATTTAGTTTCATTTGTAACTTGGTCTTTGCGTCCGAGAGGCGACTGACAAGAAACGGCGAGCATTCTTTATAGGTAGGCGTATTTTTGGATATTATGTCATATGGTGTAGAATATACTTTGGTGGTATTCGGATTCCATAGCGTTTGGCATTGAAGCCCAACGATAACTTTCAAGCAAGTGATAGCATCTGTTAGAGAAATTTATAGACCTCTTCTTTTTATTATTATTTTTATTTATCTATTTATCTCGCTTATACTGTCTCAATGCTGGGCAAAGGATTCCCTCCATTCTTTGCCCAGCATGCGGCATTTTTTTGTCACAATACTAAATATAATTATGTTTGAGCTACATATCTACTTTATACTTAATCTAAGATTATAAAAAGGCTTTTAAGTTACAATGTAGCGATTTTCTATAAATTTAACCCGTGCCTTTTAGGACTCACGATCGTAAAAAAATATTTTTGATTAATGTAATTAAAATAAATTTATTCTGATTAGATCTCATAAGGGATACAATCACCCAATGCGCGAGCGAAGCCATAGGCAAAGGCTAGTCTTATTTAAGAGGACTTGTTTACGAGTTTTAAGCACAAAACTTTTTATTTCAATATTAACCATCTTAGTTTTAACTTTCACTCAAGCATCATTAGACAAAATTAGTTGGCAGTTTTCAATTATTTTTTCTGAATTCAATATTTACTTAAAATAAAATTGTAAACTTTTTCAAATAACGGCTAGCTAAATAATTTAAGAGAAATGTAAAGGTTATTCTAAATATTTTGAACGTACCAACAGACGGTCTGAAAATGTATAAGTTTTTAAAAACTATGTTTTTTTTTGCTAGCAAAATATTCTTTTTTTAATTTTGCACGGATCATTTATTAAAAACAAAGTTCAAAAAGACTTCATTAAAAATATTTAGAAAAAATATTTAAGTACTTAAAATAAAGCCTTATTTATATTTTAAATTGTTTGAAAATGAATTCAAGATAAGTAAGCGTAGTTACTCAGTGGAAAAAAATTGAGACTGACCCTTAATAGTTTCAACTTAATGAGAATAGGGCAGGGCTTCGGGCAGAGCTAAAGTTGGTAACAGATCCGACTGTTTTTGACGCTTTTTATTATTTCACTATGAACCCAATGTTGGCCTCAATTTTACGTGATAGAAACCAATGAATACGTTTAACAAACTTCCCAACGTGCCTAGAAGATGCATGTTTACTCATAGTAATGTTATGATTTCTAAGGAAAACATTCTTAAATCTCTCGACTTCCATCCACAAACGATAGGTAGGAATCAAGTAATAATTTATAGTATTGGAGTTAATACTAGGTACACATTTGTTTTGTTTCATCATCATCACCATTTCAGCCGAAAGACGTCCAGTTTTGGACATAGGCCTCCCCCAAGATTTGCCACAATGAACGGTCCTGTGCGTCTGGCATCCACCGGATTCTCGTAACACTTACCAGATCATCGGTCTACGTTGTAGGAAGCCTTCCAACGCTACGACTTCCAGAACGTGGTCGCCATTCCAGAACCTTTCGGCCCCAACAGCCATCCATTCTGTGAGCAATGTGCCTTGCCCATTGCCACTTAAGGTTGGCGATTCTTCCTGCTATGTACCCTTAGTTCTCCTGCGGATATCTTCATTCCTGATTCGATCACGCAAGGAAACTCCGAGCATAGCCCTTTCCATTGCCTTTTGGGTGACTTTCAGTCTTCTGCTGAGGCCCATTTTATATTTTGTTTAAATAATTCAAATTATTAAATTGAAACTTTTACTTACGGTTAATTGTAAGCCATTAGGGCTTACAATTCGAGCATTAAATTAGAGCCTTTAATTAGGGCATTAGGGCGTAAAAGTTTCAATGCATGTTAGTAAGTCTGTTCATGTTAAGAACTGTTTCCTTTGCTCTGATTGGTTGGTTAATCGACTGCGTATTCATTAAAGTCTGCGGTGGGGGAACATTCAACTTAACTGTCATTTTGGTCAAAGTCAGTCTGCATTGAGTAGTTGAACAGTAAATATATCCTACCAATCCGTGTATTTGTAACTGATCATTATTAGAATTTTTAACATGAAATTATGTTGATCAAAATGAATAAAATGTTTAAAAAACTGAGCTTAAAGTGTTTATTCATCACGGCACCATATCTCAAGACGTTCGTTTAATCATACATCACGTTTCACCTGAATAAAACCCATCGAGATCCAGTACCTATCGATCGCCAATACCAATTTCATTTTATGTTAGTCTTAAAATAATCCAACTCCAACGGGAATTCAGCGAAATGCCTTGGTACTCAACAGACAAGAACGATCTAAGTACTACTCTCAAAGACTGGCGAGGCCTATTGAATCTTTCCAAATCTATAAGATCTTCGGCAAGTGGGAGGGCACTTCTCGGCAAAGCAAGCGTATTTTCGCTCGAAGCCTTATTCTCAAAGAGCTGGCTTATTCTGTACATAGAGAAGTGAAAAGATGAATGCATCGCGACCCGTTTCACCTTTAGAAGTTGAAATTGAAACATTTTATCGTATAGTTAACGTATAATAGTTCTTACTATTTTAGAATTTATTTTTTGTTCAGTTTTTGTAATGGGTGGGTTTTGGCTGTCTATTGTTTGCATGTGTCGCTTTTTCGTATGCTCGAAGAATGATTAACTTAACACTTAATTATGACTTACTTTTACACTAAATAATTTGTACATCTTTAGTCACAGACTTCTTGAATTTACTTAAAGAATGAATTTAGTTTTGCGGAGTTAATTCTTATCAAAATTAAATAAGTTCATATTTTGCAGGGGACTGTTAATATTTTTACCTGAATGAAGTAGGGTTTAGGTTTTAAGAAGGCAATGAATAAATGTTTTGCATCAACGCTGTGGCCCTACATAGTGGTAGATAGGTATATAGATATATTCTTTATTGTACACCAAAAATAAAAATTGTTATCGTAATTTGTTGTGAAAATTTGTTATCTAAGCTTAATATTTCGTATCTGGGACGGTCTTCATTTTACCAACAATTGATCAATACAAAAAAGTATTTATTTATTAAAAATTTAAATAGAACGGTTAAAATTAAAAACAGACATATTTCGCGTAAGACTTTTAAAAGCGAACACATTATTAAACTCGCTGAGACTGTAGCTACCATCAATGATGACCTTGAAAATATCAACAAGTGGGCTAAGTCCTTTGGACTCTTACTGAATCCAACTAAATCTCAAGCGCTCATTATTGGTGGCAGATATATGCTTAGTTTATTGGATCACCAGTCGCTCCCGCCAGTAGTGTATGATTCTGTGCCCATATTATACTTTAAAACCGCTAAAAACCTTGGCGTGCATATGGACACTCACCTCTCTTGGGAGGTTCATGTTGCTGATGTGAGTAGGAGAGTATTTTACTCTTTTCAGTCTCTTAAACGTCTCCAAAAAGTCCTACCATTTTACATTAAGGTTACTCTTGCTCAATCTCTTCTTCTACCGCTCATAGATTATGCGGATGTCTGTTATCTAGATGCTACGGAGGTTCTCCTAAACAAACTTGAGCGACTGCAGAACTTGTGCATCCACTTCATTTTTGGCCTCCGAAAATACGACCGTCGACCGGCGTCGGCGAGATACCTATCCTATCTCTTCTCTACACTATCCTACACAATCCTAATTCTCCACAATACTTTCGTGAGCGCTTTGAGTACTTCGTCTCGAGGGGTAAACCCTGTCGCACTGCCAATTCTCTTCTTCTTCGTACCCCATTTCACACTTCTAGCCGTTTTGATGGCTCCTTCTCTGTCACTGCGGTGCGCCTGTGGAACTCCCACACTCCCTACGTGACAGCCCTTCTTTGCATGTCTTCAAGAGGAAAATTAAAGAGCATTTCCTTTCACGATGACATAGTATATATATATTGTAAGTTTAATAATATTTATGTATGTTTGTACGAGTATTTATGTATGTAGGTATATTTATGTATTATTGTTTTGTAATTTTAAAATTGTACACTGGATCCTACCCTCTATTGTGATCTCTCTCTATCACTCAATGATTTGCTGGAAGAAAACTCAACTTTGAGTTAAGCTTGCCTATGTACATGAACTTTGTTATCTACTTATTTTATAAGTTGTTTTAGTGCACCATAAAGAATTAAATAAGCTTTCTACAAATATTGAAGAATTTTGTCATCAATTCGAAAACCTCCAACATAACTTTGTATTAGCCATTCAAAAAATATTATTATAAACCAAAATAAACACAATATATTCTTATATTAATTTTATTCACATTCACATTCTATCGTGTACATAGCGTTGCAGAACAACACTAGTGGTTCATTAATGGATTTCCCTGTCATATATTTTACGTGAAATAAACAAAACTCTTTATTGCATTGCGTTATTTTTGGGTTCCCACAGATAAACTGCCCTGAAACCTATACGAGAGAGTTACGGCTCATGCAAAAAGGGTTATTTGTCAAACCATTCATATTTGAATATTATGTAGAATTTTTTTTTCGGTTTCAGGTTCCATGAAAATGGTATAAAACATTTTTTCAATACTATGGTGACTATTCCTGTAATGGAATCTAACCGAGTAATGGAATCTAAAATAGCCCCCCGAGCCAAGTTACAACCGTTTCGTTTCGATTCTATTTCGACGATCGCCTCGAGTCGGCCACGCCTCCGATTACTTTGTTCTGACGTCATTTCAACGCTCAGTCACGTGGTCAGAAAAAAGGAATAGGAGGCGTAGCCGATTCGAGGCAATCGACGAAAGAGAATCGAATGGTCGTAACTTGGCTAGGCCTGCTGATCAGATTACAAAAGTTATTTAGATAGCTACTCAAGAATAAGGATAAATGTGTAGCATAGAGCGCGGAAGCGAAAAAACAGCTGGTTATAAAATAATTTCAGAAAAAATTACAGCTTTATTCAATCTTGCTCAATATTTAGTTTAAGGCGAGCAATGGGTAGCTCGCCATCCGGCCGTCCGGTGACCGTCCGGACCAAGCTCAAGTCATCAACGGCGCGTAGTGTTCCACGCGCGCCTCAAGGAGATGTCAGCAAAATCGTTGGGGCCCAGTAAGGTCGAAGCATACTGGGCCCATGGGTTGTGCGAAAAAGAACCCTGGGGATCTGGAACGAAGGCAAAGAAGGAACATAGTAGAGGGTTTTAGTCAGTAAAAGTCGGACACCTCTCGTTCTACCCAGGAGCGCGAGAAATCATTCTTTTTTTTTCTAGGTCGAAGGATTTTCTAACTAAAAAAAAACTTAACATTTAGTTTAACAGTTTGATTGGCCCATATTGACCATTTTCAAATATGCAGTTAAGTAGTTCAACTCAATATCATAAACGGAAACAATAACAAAACACACGTACTTGACCATTCCACGTATAAAACTCGAATATCCGTTGTAAATCTGCATCGAACTGCCTTCCGTATGCGACTCATCGGTATTCGCAAGCCGAACGAGCATGGAGTGAAGCAAATTTATGATGTGTGCAGATGCAAGCCCGGGGCATTGCCATAACTCATGTGGAAGCCCGCACATACTGATTAGATGGTCCTTCGAGCCGGATCCGTATTTTGCAAGATTTTGGGAGGTCTCAAGTGAGACTTTGAATGGGATAGAGATTTAGGAATGGTAATAGTAATGCTTTAATTGGTAACGGGGTTTTTACACAAAATAATAATTGTTAAAAAACGAATAGGCAGTTTGGGTTCTATTGTAAATCTCGCCAGATGCACAATTGGATTCCATGTGGCTTTAAAATATAATTCTAAAATCCTGCACGGAGAAATTTAAGCGTCGTTGAGTCTGGCTCAAAAAGAGGTGGCGTGATAAATTAGACGTGTTCCGGGAGGACCAATTTGAGACGGCGGGGGAGGAAAATGTCTGGAAAGACTTGGAGAGGCCTTTGCCCAGCAGTGGCACAGTAATAGGGCTAGGGCAAAAACAATTAAAAATGCATGTCCAGTCACAATTGAAAGCTTTCTTGTTTCCGGTGTACCAACTACCAACCAAACCAGTAAACAACGCCCTTCAAACCGCCAGAGACAGAAACAGATCGATCAATATCATAAAAGTTAAAAAAAAACAATTCCATTTTCCCCATCCTCTAAATATGGTATTAAAAAAGGTGTTTCTGTAACCTCTTTTGCAATCCAAATAAGCCTAATACAATAAAGGAAGTACCCACTTGCGACGCAGCAATAAAAAAATCGTATACGAAAACATCCCTTTAACCTTGTTTAACGAAAGCCCCGGTTCGAACGCGAGCATTCATAACCGAGTAAACATTAACCCGATTCACGGGAATCAATCTTTGTACCTAATCCTAAAACAGCAAAATATATCTCGCGAAATGCCAATTTACGATCGGCATGTTCCCGTTAATTTCCTCTTTGAGTGGCCAACTTTGTACTAAACTCGTTTAAAACTCCCATAGTGATGCGACTACGATGCTCGATTACTGATAGAGTAATTTAGTCGACTGACTAATCGTGTTTTAGTCGATGTTTGTTTGTTAGCATTGTTTTCAGCTGTTGTTTCTGAAGGTTGATGGCTTGATGTACATGTAGCATGTCTGAAACAAATAAAAGATAGTTTGTTTTTTTTATTTCAGCTGATACGTTTATAACGTAGTTTTAGTCCATCCGTTTGGTCCGTCTGTAGATATTTTCATATCGGGACTAATGTAGGTTTTTTTTTTATTGTGTGGGAAAATCATCTTATGACAAATCCCGCTCTTGGGCGGAGCGGGAGATAGTGTCAGACTTTTACTGACTAAAAACCCACTCCTGTTCCTTCTTTGCCTTCGTCCCAGGGCTCCGGGTTTCACTTTCACACTACCTGTGGCCCCAGTAGGCTTCGACCCTGCTGGGCCCCTACGATGTGCTGACATCTCCCTGAGGCGCGCGTGGAACAGTACGCGCCGTAGACGACTTGGGCTCAGTCCGGATGGTTACCGGACGGTCGGACGGCGAGCCATCCATTGCTCGCCGTCCGCAAGCCCACGCCTACGGATCGGAATCCCGGTGGCGGTTGGCGCGTGAGGTCCGTTGCCTCACGCGATTGGCCGCCTCCTTTGCTAGCATTACTGCTTCGCAGAAGAAGGCGACCGCCTGCCACTCCTCCTCGCTCCGGACCATGTCCTATACCAAGGCCCGGAGCGAGAGATCGCCGCCGCCGATCGCCCCCACGAGGGCACGGCGTTGCTCTGCATAAGCGGGACTAATGTAGGTAAAAAAATATAATTAGCAAGGTCAAAAAAAGTAACATCTTATTGTAGATTTCACAAAAATCATATTCATTCATAAGAAGAAAAACATCAGCATATAAGCAGATTTAAAAACATCTGAGAGAACAAGAAATACATTTTGCAAAGTCACTTGTTTCTGTATTCAGAGCTTTGTAGCACGTGAACCACTACGGCTGCAGATTATTTTATTTTTAGAAGAAATGTTACAAGCTTGGGTGATGTGGCAGGATCTTTTGAAAAAAAAACACTGTATTTTTCCTTTTGTTTTGTAGATGTTAGATTATAGTGAAGCATAAGATATGTTTGTTAGATTATGAATATTTCTAACTTAAGGAACCTACTTTATTTCCCATCATACTAATATTATATAAGCGAAAGTTTGTATACGAGTATATGCCCCTACCTACCTGTATGTGCGTAGGTTTTTTTTTCCGGGTGGGAAAATCATCTAATGATATCCCCACTCTTGGGCGGAGCGGGAGATAGTGTCAGACTTTTACTGACTAAAAACACACTCCTGTTCCTTCTTTGCCATTTTTCCAGAGTCCCGGGGATCTCTTTCGCATCACCCATGGCCCCAGTAGTCTTCGACCCCGCTGGGCTCCTACGGTTGCTGACATATCATTGAGGCACGCGTGGAACGCTACGCGCCGTCGGCAACTTAGACGGTTACCAGACGATCGGACGGCAAGCTGCCCATTGTTCGCCGTCCGCAAGCCCGCGCCTACGGTGGCCGGGCAGCCTCCTTTGCTAGCATTACTGCTTCGCAGAAGGAGGCGGCCGCCTGCAACTCCTCCTCGCTCCGGACCATGGCCTGTACCAAGGCCCGACGCGAGAGATCGCCGCCGCCGATCGCCTCCACGAGGACACGGTGGTGCTCTGCCCAGGCGGGTCATACCTCTACTGTATGCTCCACCGTGTCCTCCGGGCGGTCCACACAATGGTGGCACCCGGGCGTTTCTTCCGCACGAATCCGGTACAGGAACCTCTCGAACTTACCATGTCTGGGGAGGATCTGCGTCATGCGGAAGGTAAGGACGCCGTGAGGTCTTTCCAGCCACTCCTCAAAGAGGAGACTCAGCGCCATAATAATGGCGTGCCCACTATGTATGTGCGTAGCTGTGTGGAGGTTTGTTGATCCTACACGCTCAAATGGATGAACGGATTCGAATGAAGCTAGCTAGGCACACGCACCATGTCCTAGAGTAGGCCATAGGATTTTTTCATCCCGAGTATATGTTCCTTTGGGATAATTTTCTACTTTTATGAGAGCGAAGCTGCTGGCAGAAGCTAGTGAAATTTAAAAGTATTTTAAATTCAGGCACCTGGAAAATAAAACCCCACTCAAATCATAAATTTCGCCTTCCAAGAATATTCTTTGTTGTATTTTAAACAAATGAAAATATACCTACCAAAATTTAGCACTGTTGTGTGTAAAAATATTGCAAGAATTCAAAATCTCCTCACGGCTGTCATCCGAGTGTCTTCGGAAGGTTCTGCAACACTTCGACCACATTGCAGGCACCGTCTTTTCTTGCAATGTGATGCAAGAAAAGACGGTGGCAACCTCGAAAGGCTTTTCGAGGTTGCCATATTTTTACACACAACAGTACTAAATTTATAATTAATTTTTTTTCGCGAGGCCTTTTCCCATCCACTTTACCGGTCATAATGAGGCTCATTGTGACCGGTGGATGGGAAAAGGCCTCGCGGGAACAGCCCAATACGTTGGTCCGACCAAATCCGCACCGCTCTTGACTATACGGTATACAACGCCCTTCACACCGCCAGAGACTGAAACAGATGGAGGAATATGATAAAAGTTAAAGTGATATAGCGGGGAGGTCACAACCCTCAGCATTAAGGAATACGACGCAAGGAGGAGGTGTAAAAATATAAAACAAAAAAATCCGTATTGATGGTGTTCCTATTAATGATTACGTAATTTTTGTTGATTTATAGACATTTTGTATTGCTAGTTTAATGAAATAAGTACTTTGAAACAATTGGTACAAATGCACAATACTATAGACTGGTATTAATTCTTTCGTATATCTATCGTATATAACTTGCTTGATTATCTTGGTTTTTGAAAAAAGAATGTGATCATTACCCCCATGTTTTATTATAATTTGCAACAATCTGTGATTAGTAGAAACTAATGTGATATTGTAATTGACGTTTAAGTGAGAGTGTCTACTTATACAATACAACAAGTTAGTTGTGACTCAACAGAATGTGGAGTTTTTGCAATTTAGGAAGCAAGTTATTAATTTACCGTTACACCAGCATGTAATTAAAGGGTCATTGATAGCGTGACGATGAACAGGACAACTTGGAATCTAAGAAAGAAAAACGTGTTGCGCCGACCCCGAGTAACATGGCAGGAAGCATAAGCAGAAGTAGGGAAGCAAAAATGCTGAAGCTTTTAGATTAGGATATCGATTATTCGATATGACAGGTTGAACATAGCTCAAAATGGCCTAACCAAAGGAAAAATTGATTACAAAGCAACTGACTGACGGTATTAAAAATGTGCTGCTAGTAAATTGGGTTACTACGCGAGTAAAAGTCGGTAGAGACTACTGGTGTCCCATGTCCGTACATTGTTAACTTACTGTAAGTGTAGTACAAGCAGTTGTTGGTCGAGCAGACTGTCCAGAATATTTGCTATAACCGAGCCTAACGAGATCAGTCTACAATTTGATACAGTAAGTATCACCAGTTTTTTTTAGCTATTGTTACAATCATAGCAGTGTATATCAAAATATCAGCTATGTAGAAATAGATACCGACCAGGCTATGGCTAGGTGGACCGATGACCTGGTGAGAGTCGCGGGAATCCGATGGATGCGAGACGCACAGCCGCCCTAGCCAAGTTACGACCGTTTCGTTTACGTCGAACGCCTCGAGTAGGCCACGCCTCCGATTCCTTTATTCTGACGTCATCTCAACACACAGTTACGTGGTCAGAACAAAGGAATCGGAGCCGTGGCCTACTCGAGACGTTCGACGCAAACGAAACGGTTGTAACTTGGCTAGGGGGGCAGGACCGTTCGTTGTGGCGACACTTAGTTAGAAATATATGAAGTCATTTTTATAGGTGGTCTGCAATGATTTGATTGATTAAATTCAAATTATTTGATTATTATCTTGACACTTTTATAATTAGGCTTTAAAAAAGTCTTGGAATATCACATAAACAAGTCACGTCAGACGATTTTCCATTTAACACCCACATCAGAAAACAAAACCACGTTGTTGACATAAACACGTTTGTGTAACTACAAACCAAAATGAATTTTGTAAAAGGTTAACGTTGAATAGGCTTTAGACGAAACTGTCATATACACAATTTTCTTACAATTGTTGGAATGAACGATAAATTTTAACATATCAAAGTAATACTAAGCCATCAATAACATGAAATTCAGGAACATTTCTAATCTATTACTTTACCTTTGATAGAAGCTCTGTAACGAGATCATCATCATCATTTCAGCCGAAGGACATCCACTGCTGGACATAAACGTCCCCCAAGTGTCGCCCTAATGAGCGGTCCTGTGCGTCTCGCATCATCGCATTCCCGCGACTCTCACCATGTCATCGGTCCACCTTGTGGGAGATCTTCCAACGCTGCGTCTTCCAGTGCACGGTCGCCACTCTAGAACCTTTCGGCCCCATCGACCATCCGTTCTACGAGCAATGTGCCCTGCCCACTGTGACGAGATGATTGCTGCGAAGGTTATCACTCAAAATGATTTTTCAAGTTATCATCTATGATAACGACATGGATTTTCTGTATATAAATGGAAAGAGATTTGACAAAATACGAAACTTACACACTTTTAAATCAAATCGAAGTATTTTTATTTAAATCAACATTGTCTACCCAATTTAATCGGAAGTCAAAAAATCTAACAACAGTCTTGCCAAGGAGTACCATGTTACCCAATTACAGGATTGTGGAGGTCAAGTAAGCAGTTGCTCCATAGTGAAGACCATTGCACAGTCTCTTCAGGGATGTACCCTAACAGGCTTTGCAAGAAGGGGATTCCAGAGTGGTATTTTAAGAGCTAATGGCGCCCCTTCAGGCGCCATTTCCTTCTTTTAGTGAGGGAAAAATCCCACACTCCCCGGGCTTGGGGTTGCGACAGTCGTGGGCAGGATCCAGGAGTTGGGACTCGAGGTGGCATTGCACAAGTCCGAGGCCATCTGCTTTCACGGTCCTCGGAACGCGCCACCACCGGGTTCTCAACTAACGGTAGGAGGAGTCCACATCGGCGTCGGGTCGACGATGAAGTACCTGGGACTCGTTCTCGACAGCCGATGGGATTTCGAGGAGCACTTCCGACGTCTGGCTCCCAAACTAAATCGGAATGGGGCTGCTCTCGGGCGGCTCCTGCCTAACTTGGGAGGTCCAGACGCCTCCTGCCGGAGGCTCTACGCAGGAATCGTTCGGTCCATGGCCCTTTATGGCGCACCGGTATGGGCGCCAGCGCTGCGGAAGCAGCCGGCGGCCCGGCTGAACGCGTGCCAGAGGGTCATGGCCATACGGATGGTGCGAGGATACCGGACGATTTCCCGCGAAGCGGCGAGCCTCCTTGCTGGACAGCCACCATGGGATCTGGTAGCAACAGGCCTTGCTCACATGCACGATCTGCGCATGGAGATGCAACGCCGGGGCGAAACTCCGCTGCCGCGACAAGTCGCAGCATGGCGGACAGAGCTCTGGCGGGTTCTCATGGAGAAATGGCGACAGCGACTGTCGCGACCCAGTGCTGGGCACGCCACAATTATGGCGGTAAGTCCCCTCTTTGAGGCGTGGTTGGAAAGACCTCACGGCGTCCTCACCTTCCGCATGACGCAGGTTCTCACCGAACACGGTAAGTTCGGGAAGTTCCTGCACCGGATTCGTGCGGAAGAGACGCCCGGGTGTCGCCACTGTGCGGACCGCCCGGAGGACACGGTGGAGCACACGGTGGAGGTGTGCCCCGCTTGGGCAGAGCAACGCCGTGTCCTCGTGGGGGCGATCGGCGGCGGCGATCTCTCGCGCCGGGCCTTGGTACAGGCCATGGTCCGGAGCGAGGAGGAGTGGCAGGCGGTCGCCTCCTTCTGCGAAGCAGTAATGCTAGCAAAAGAGGCGGCCGATCGCGTGAGGCAACGGCAACGGTCCTCACGCCCCAACCGCCGCCGGGATTCCGATCCCGATTTCCGGCCACCGTAGGCGAGGGCTTGCGGACGGCGAGCAATGGGTGGCTCGCCGTCCGATCGTCCGGTAACTGTCCGGACCGAGCCCAAGTCGTCGACGGCGCGTATTGTTCCACGCGCGCCTCAGGGAGATGTCAGCAAATCGTAGGGGCCCAACAGGGTCGAAGCCTACTGGGGCCACGGGTAGTGTGAAAGTGAAACCCGGGGCCCTGGGACGAAGGCAAAGAAGGAACAGGAGTGGGTTTTTAGTCAGTAAAAGTCTGACACTATTTTTCGCTCCGCCCAAGAGCGGGATTTGTCATAAGATGATTTTCCCACCTAAAAAAAAAAAAAAAAAAAAAAAAACTCCCCGGGCTTACCCCCAAAGGCGCCTTTTGAAGGTATCCCCTCGAAAACAAAAAAGGGCAGTCACTCCATGCAAAACAATGGTATCCACCTAAATCCAGTTATACTGGCAGCCGACTCCAACTCAGTTGGGAAAAGGCTTGGCAAGGTGTGTGTACCCAGTTCTATATAAAATAAAAGGAGCAAACATATTTTTAAAGATCATTTCTAGTTCTAGGAAACAATAAGCCGAGAAAATGGAAGAGACTTTCTTGAGTACCATCTGTTTGTTAGACCACAAAGTGCATTTTCAAGAATTTACTCTCAAAGAGGAATAAGATCTCTTTCCCAGCGTACACAGAAAGTTCCTGGCTAATTATGATTTGTCTATTTATTCACCAGCTTCTGTGAATGTAAAAATTATATGCCTACATTCAACTGGTGAAAGAATTTTTAAAATCGGTCCAGTAATTTTTGAGTTTATTCATTAGCAAGCATACAAAAGTTCAAATCTTTCCTCTTTATTATATTAGATGTATTTAAGACCAGTGTATTATCCGCTCGTCATAAACATAATGTAAGTCAAACTAATCTATCTATACTAATATTATTATATTATACATCAAATATAAGGCTGAAGAGTTTGTTTGAACAAGTTTATCTCAGGAACTACAAGTTTGAATTGTAAAATCTTCTAGTGTTCGATAGCCCATTTATCGAGGAAGGCTATAGACTATGTAACATCAGACTACAACCCATGGGAGCGGAGTAGGTAGTAACTAAAGACAACTACTTAACTTACATATGGGTAGTTACTTCGAGTCAATCGTCATGCTATCTTTGGCCTCTTTTCTTTCTCATTATTTCTCACACAATCAATTCACTGATTAGCCTACTTCTTTTACTCATTCACATTCGTATTCATAATAATTTTGATTCCTGACTGAAAAAAAAAAATTACTGAAAACTGAAATAAAAATTGTACCTTGCTTGTCTCTCAATCCACAGAGCACACCATCTATTCACCGCAACGCCTGTCGATTAATCTACTGACGCAAGCTTCCAGCACATGTGGCACAACATCAGTACAAAACATTCAAAACCGCAGGAAGTAATGGTACACCTGGACGCATCATTCATGAATATTGCATGAAATGTGTGGAGAGAAGAAGCGAGGGAGATGCGGTAAAAGAACCTTAGACTCTAGAGAGACGTACATACTATTAAAGATAAAAATGAAATTTTTAAAAGTCGAATATGGTTGGGATTGGCCACGTGACATTTCGATAACTCATGTCAACATTTAGACTTTCTGCAGTAAACAGTTGTATATTTGCATAGTTTTAAAATGCTTTGACAATTTCGATTTAACCCCAAACCACTTTTCTTAATAAACAGCATGCTAGCAAAGAACTTTTACTATAGTCTGAATTATTTACAAGACTTTATCACTCTTCTAAAAGACCGAGGCTGTGCTCACAACGCTTTTCATAAATTGAAGAGTTTACAAGTAACTATAATATTAGTTTAGGTACATATTAAAAATATTTAACTATGAGTAATTGTAATATATAGGAATTTCGAAACAACAAAACTAACAAACAGCTTAATAGGTATCTATACAAACTGAAAATAATCGTATGTACAAACGTATATAAAAAGAATTTTACTTTGTCTAGACCTCGGTATATATGTATTTAGTGCCTCAGAGACTCGGAATAGGTCTGTTAAACCCAGTAGCGATGACGGAAACATACCTTGGAACAAACTACATTGACCGCTGGTCACTCAAGGCTGACTTAAAAAAAAACGGTGGTGGAAGAACTTTGACACATACCATCTATTTAGATAGTTCGGAAGAAAGTTACCTGAAAGGAGGAGGTATAAATAATGCCATGTCCATTTTTCTTCTTACCTGTAATGCCAAGCGTGTTGTTCGGGCAGCTGGACTAACTTCCAGACAATGTTATTCTGAATAACTTCCACACTGTCGTGTTCAACCCTTGCGTGCGAATTTTAAAGTGATAACATGTTATATGTTAGTTTGTTTTGTTGTTAAACGGTGTACGAAAATTGCTGCCAGCTATTTGTGGTGGTTGTGTAAAGAACACAAATTCTTAGATGTTTTTTAAATAAAAATAATTTATTACACAAAATGACGAATAGGCTTTTTACAGTCATCGGTATGCGGATGGTTTACAATGGTTTTTTGAACACACTAACTCGAAAACTAACCGTTATTAGCCGGTTCAGAATTGGTTCTATTTCACACAAATGGCATTCGTCTTTATATCTATCCAAGTGCATTTTTTTCCCTAATTATAGAAATTAGGGAAAAAAATGGTCAGTCATTTTACAGCCCTAGAAATTTTGTTGTGTCAGTTTCATTGATATTTATATTATTAAATTCATACGTTGTCTAAAGTGCATAACGTTAGTCTTTTTTAAATTAATTATTAAATTATTATCATTTAACCAATGTATAATAGATATTAGTGAATTATTAATGTCAAGTTCATATATGTTTATGTCATTACAAGCTATTATCATAATGCCATAATCGTCAGCAAAAAGTATCATCGGTTGTTCAGCTTCTTAAGGCAAGTCATTTATGTACAACGTAAACAACGGAGGCCCCAATACACTGCCTTGAGGTACTCCGTATATGATTTCGCGTTCGAAGAACGTTTCGTGTTCGGTTATGAACATAAAATTTGAATAATTTTAAAACGTTGCCTCTAAAACCATAAGCTTCAAGTTTCTCTGCCAGGGAATCAAAATGGACACGGTCAAAGGCCTGTGTTGTCGCAAAATATGGCACAGACTGATGTTCTCTTATCTACATTTAGCATGAAATTAAAAATTCATAAATAGCCAAATTTCTACTTTTAATTTTTTGAAATCCCTTTTGTTCGTCACTTAGTAGGTATATTTATATATTTTTGTAAACAAGTATTCATTTCACTATATATATTTTTCGAATACTTTAGACTTAATCGGTATAAGCGCGATCGGTCTGTAATTTATCATTAATTCGTGATTATCGTTCTTATATAGCGGTTTTACTATAGACATCTTTAACGCATTAGGAAATATATCTGCACTTATGCAAATATTAATAATGAAACTCAAATGAGTACTTAGATACTTCAAATGCAACTGCTTTCAATATTTTTGTGGCAATACCATCGTAGCCAACGCTGTTCGTATTTTTATTCATAATAATGTTTAATATGTAATGTCATAGGGCGTAGATAGAGCCATAAAGATAGACTGCGCTCTGCTAATAATTTATCACGTTAATCGTTGGTTGTGTAATATTTTATCTATAAAATGATTATTAAACGTATTGACAATGTCCTTTGGGTCTGTGATGTCTTGAGTTTCAAATGTGATGTAAGAAATTGAGTTTTTTTGGGGCGTTGTATTTACTGTTAATTATTTGCCACATAGTCTTAAACTTGTCATTAGAAGTTTTAATATTATAATTTTTTGAGCTTTCTGAGTTAGATTCATAATTTTTTTGAGTAATTTTGAATATCTATTGAATTTATCTCTATCTAACATGAGTTGGTTTTAACCTACATTTCCTTAAAAGCTTCCGTTTGTTTTTAATAAACAACTTTATGCCACGTGATACTCAAATAGATTTTTAAGTAGTCTTAATGATAATCATTTTGATGAGGAAACATAGGTCGTAGAATAATTGGAACGTTTCAATGAAACAGATGTAAGCAGCATTAAAATCGTCCGTCTCGTACACATCTGAGAAGGATAGACTATTTAGACAAGTCTTGAATTTTTCTATATTTACCTGACTAAAGTCTCGTGTACTTTTGCGAGAGTACTTAAAACATCCTTTTTTAAACACTAACAGTTGTGCTGAGTGATCGAATAGTGCGAACTCCTTCTTTATAAAACAAATACGTGCTGCTAGACCCTTTTATTTATCACTGTTAATACTTTTAACTTACTAACCTCTGGCAATATTTATATATCAACAAACGTTTACAACAAAAAATCCGGTGCAAATAAGTTTGTCATTTCGATTCACTCGACTGCAGTACCTCGCCGTCTTTTAAAATTATCCTTTACACAACCACGCCTGCATCAGAGGCTGGAGGTGGCTGCATCCCAAGTCTCTATACAGAATACATATGTACATTAACAATATCAACAGTTTCTGTGGGCCTAGCACGAACTAGCGAAGAAAACGCTTCGTAAATCCGATCGGGTTTATAAGGATTCCGCAGACAGACGGTATGCGACAATTATGTGACGTAGTTTTGATAGAAATGGGTTTATTATTCTACAGATTTAACTATTTTCTTCAGAAGAGACTAAATTATATAAAAACGCGGTGTCAGAATGTTACGTCGTGCCTGTCTGTACAATCATGATATGCTTGATTTTCCGTTTCGATTCCATATTTTTTACATGTACAGCAATGTAAAATATGTACAGTGAGTATTCACTGTTTATGCCAGATAGTGCTTAAGTATAGCGCTATACTACCTATGTACCTTATGCAATTTATGATATCAATTAGGCAATAATGATTGCACTAAAAACAGAGCCTAATCGTACGTATTTTAGTGTTGTACTGCGGCTATCTGTAGGAATTTCGTTTTATTTTTTTTGAGCTTGAAAATCATATAATGACTTAAACTAAACCACACCTATGTTCCTTCAGTTGCCCTGTGTTCTAGGACCACGGCTTACCTTTTCAGAAGTCCAGAAACTTTGAATGTACGTTAACATTACTGGATGTCGCGTTGTCGCAACTATTTTCACTTCGCCCGTCCGTGCTAGCCCCACTGCCCTCTAGAGGTTTCGCGTTAATTCACGGTACATTACGCGCCGCCGTCGCCGCGCTGCCGTGTCACAGTGCGCTGAGCGCATTGTATGCCGTCCACAATGGATGTGCGGTAATGGATTACTTTGCGATTGTGTTGTTTATGTTTATAAATAGTAGAGAGGCGTTTACATGGAATTTTGTGTGGTTGATTTGAAAAGAGGTCTGGTTTATGTCAGAAATATAAAAAAAAAAATTGGTCGTAATTTGAAAAGTTTATCTTGGGAGTTTTTTACAAAGCTGAGCCAAAAAAAAATTATTTATTTATTTATTTTATAATATAAAAAATTTAAAAAGGTGCTGGCTTATTTCTAAAAGAAATTTCTTCAAGCAGACTTGCGAAATTGAATGATTGTCGTGTTCTAAATCATTATAAATATACAGACAATCTATTATTTATTTATTTTTTTATTAAAACTGCATGCAACACCACACCACAATGCATACCACAGTGTCTCAAGACGAAAGTCTGTGACCAGTGCGAGTTGCCAGTGATGACATAAATATGGCACTGGCAATGGTCGCTTACAATGGGCCTCATCAGAAGGCACCAACACCCAAACCAGTCACCCAAAGGGCAATGGAAAGGGCTATGCTCGGCGTTTCCTTGTGTGAAAACGCAGCGTTGGAAGGCCTCCCACAAGGTGGACCGACGACCTGGTGAGAGTCGTGGGAGTGCGGTGGATATGAGACTCACAGGATCGGTCGTTGTGGCGACGCTTGGGGGAGGCCTATGTCCAGCGGTGGACGTCTTTCGGCTGAAATTGATGATGCATGCAACACAAAGGTACAAAGGTGGACTAATGCCTCAGGTATTCTCTATCAGTCAACCAAGAGTGGTGAGAAAACATGGCAGGTATATTAAAAAAAAGAAAAGGAAAAAAAATAAGAATCAAATTAATTATGTTGTTATAATATCTAATAACTACAAAATTAAAAAGATTTTTTGGACTACTAAGAGAAGCTACTA
Source organism: Mythimna impura (assembly GCA_905147345.3). NCBI lineage: Eukaryota > Metazoa > Arthropoda > Insecta > Lepidoptera > Noctuidae > Mythimna > Mythimna impura. The sequence continues at coordinate 7,567,405 of LR990347.1, read as the reverse complement.
AGACAAATAGAAATAAAAAAATAAATCCACCCACCAAATTATTGCATAAATGCCAGGTAATACATATGAATTATTTAAATTGAAGTCTGAAAACGACCTTAATTTTCACTTAATCCGAATTAATAGTAATTACCTTATCCAAACACGAGGTTAAAGACAAGATCAAAGGAGAAACCGCTCTTTATACAACTTTCAAATAACTTTCCAAGTAAATTAAGTCGACTGGAAAAGTGGGTACTTATAATTAATTGAAATACACGACTCCCTTTGTTTGTTTACAAAATTCTAATTGCGTTGTAGTAATTAAGAATTTTTTTAGCCGACATAGCCCGAAGAATCGAAAGACTTAAGTGGCAGTGGGCGGGGCATATTGCTCGCAGATGGTTGATGGCACCAAAAGGTTCTGGAGTGGCGACCACGTACCGGAAGATTCTGTGTTGGAAGACCTCCCACAATGTGGACATATGACCTGGTAAGGGTCACAGAAATCCGATGGATGTGAGACGCACAGGACGGGTCATTGTAGCGACATTTAGGGTAGTCCTATGTTCAACAGTGGACGTCTTTCAGCTGAAATGATGATGATGATGACTGTTATAATTGAAAATCGAAAAACGCTGCGTCTTCAGGTGCGCGGTCTCAACTCCAGAACCATTATTGTAAGCGTATACCATATTAATTTCTTGTAGATTTCATCAAAATTCAGTTCTGGTAATTGGACTCATGACGAATCAAAGAAACTCCTCACACATTTTTGGCACATTTGGCAGCTATTTTGGTATTTTCATCAAAAAGTCAAGCATTTGTGTTTTAATTCATTCAATTCGAATATTTTTATTTCACATATGCCTACAATGACACTTATAAAACGTCAGAAGTTAGTGCACGGTTCCAAATTGGTCGTTTCCTATAGAGAAGAACCGGCAAGAAATTCCATGGTTAATCTTGTAAAAAAAAGTGGTTGATGTTACAATATTTCCATATTACAATATTAATAGATATTATGTAAGAACAGTGTAGACCAGTCAATATTGTACCCAAAAGCACAATAAAAATAATCATATTAAAAAAAAGTGAGTCGTAATAGGAAATAATCTAAGAATTCGTGGAGTCTACTCTCGCACTCTGCGAAGGTAACGGGAGCTTTACTGGGTCTTCAATGAAATACTTATCAAAATATATTCATATATTTTTCTTCAAGAATTCAATATTAGTACATCGCACTACAATGGTTATGTCCGAACTGAAAAAACTAGACATTTCTTTGTTCTACTCAATTTTTAAACCTATTCTAGAATAACAAAATCCTTAAAAGTATATTTTACATGCCAATTCGTTAATCTAACTCATGCGACCTTCTTTCGATATCACACTACAGTGTTCTCAGATTCACATTATAAAAAAGAGGCAATATAAAAAAAAAGCAAGAAAAATATGAATAATTACAACTATCACTAAATGAGCGTTCAAAAAGTACCACATACTGAAGTGGAACTAATAAAAAAGACCACAGGTGGCCAATGAAACTTAACAAACACACAGATATTTTGATTAAAATAGTTAAGCGACTGATTGGAAACAATTTTAAATAAATTGTTCTGATGAAAACGGTACCATCGACAATTTATCCTAGGCATTTTTTAGCTTTTTTAGGAATTGTCCAGAGATGTGCTCTGGTTATAAGTAGGTTTTTTCGACGGCATGGTTGGCGCAATTATTGAGCGATTGACTGCTACGCTGCTGAGTTCGATCCCCGCACGAAAGTAAGTTAGGATATTTTTAATATACTTCAAGTTTATTTGAATTTATAATTCTAAGTTCATAAGTCGTATCGGATTGTTATGATAACACAGTTTAAAGTAAATGTTTTAAAATCGCCAATACCAGAGAAGACCGAATAATATTTTCGATGCCTCCTAATAGTATGTTATTGTTTTTAATGATAATTTATCTAGTCTCATAATCTATATATATAAAAGCGAAATACCACTCCCTGATTAATCACGAAATCTCAGAAACTATAACACCTACAAACTTAAAACTTGGCAAGTAGGTTCCGTATAGGGTGTAGACATCTCGTGTCACTGGATTTTACGAAACTCTACCCTTAAAGGGGTAAAACGGGGGTTGGAAGTTTGTATGAAAAAACCAACTTTCGCGCGGGCGAAGCCGCTGGCAGAAGCTAGTAAAGCTATAAAACAGTGTCCAGCTTTAGTAACCAGGTTAATAAAGATTCTAACTACGATACTAATAAGAACAAAAACCAAGAAGAATGTCTTTCATGAACACTATTCTTATAAGGTTTTATCACAGAGTATAGAATCTCCTTTGTGGCTGCTAGAGAGTGTGTTGTTTTAACTAACAATACAAGCGTGTCAGTCGGTGTTATTCATAGAAATTGGGTAATCGACTATTTTTTTTTATTGAGAGCAGTCGTGGCCGAGTGGTCCTGACTTACGAGTTGTAGATCGCGAGTTCAAACCCTACCAGGTGCATTACTTTGTGTAATTTATTTCATCACCACTGCTCTCCAAAACGGTGAAGAAAAACATCGTGAGGAAACCGGCATGTCTTAGAATCAAAAAATTCGAAAACATGTTACATCCGTCAACCCGCACTGGGCCCTCGTGGTGGATTACGGCCCATTCCCTCTCCTAGAGAGGAGGCCTGAGTCCCACCAGTGGGAACATTAATAAAAAAAGGCTGATTATGTATCAAAAAGTATGTAAATCTATCCAAAATCGTAAATAGAGAGAATTTTTCAAAACCATTCAATATTAAGGAAATTAAAAACCTTTCATATCCAACGGAAGGAGAAGCTGTCAAGTATAATAACATGACAAGGATTCAAACACTGAAATGTGACGTCACTACCATTAGAATATGTGTGTAAAAAAGATATAGCGAGATGTTCACACCGCATCCCACTCTTCCGTATACCAATATTTGAAATGTTAATTGTTGCTTCATTTATATTGATGTTTTCAGAAAAAGATTTTTTAGTGATATTTGTTGTTTATTATAAAATATTGAAGGTACAAAAAACAAACACAAGAAATACCCAATTGGCGGTCTTTGGCCATTCGGAGAGCTTTATTACAAGTCAGTTTGGAGGAGCACCTCAATCGTTATTTTAACAAAAAAACGCCTTGACTAAAGTCTCATAACAAGCTATAACTGTCAATTTGATGATTCGAGGTGGAGTTGAATCGCAGGAAATGACCTGTTTTTTTTTTTAATGAGGTTGGGTAAACATCAAATAAATCAAAAGGGAGTATAAGACTTTTGATTTAGAAAATTGGCGAAACAAACACTTATGACAAGAGTTACTTGTACTCAATGCAAATAGCACGGGCACGAATATTATTATAGAATTTTTTTTTAGGTGGGAAATCTAGATGACGTATCCCGCCCTTGGGCGGTGTGGGAACTTGTGTTAGACTTTTACTGACTAAAACCCACCCCTGTTCCTTCTTTGCCTTCGTTCCAGGGCCCCGGGGTTTTCTTTCGAACGACCCATGGCCCCGAGTAGGCTTCGAACCTGCTGGGCCCCTACAGTTGCTGACACCTCCTTGAGGCGCGCGTGGAATACTACGCGCCATCGACGAATTGAGCTCGGTCCGGTCGGTTAACAGACTGTTGGACGGTGAGCTACCAATTGCTCGTCGTCCACAAGCCCGCGCCTACGGTGGATTATTATAGTGATGGCATCTCTAATCGCTTCCACGCTCTGTATTTTTTTATTTAACGACAAAAGAGTTCGTGTGAAGCTGGTGCGCCATTTTAATGAACTTCAAGATACTTAAAATTTCAAAAGAAAAAGCGAGAATCTACGCTTTAATTACCTTAGTATTTGCTTTGGCTTGTAAAGAATGTAGCTATTCTTTCTTCAGTTAATTCTTTGGTGTAGTTAATATTATTCGAAAAATGAACAGTGAAAGTAGGTTCAAAAGAGTATATAAACAGCAATCTTAGGTATTGCTGTCTCAGTTTTTTTTTACACAGAATAAAATAACAGTTATTTTCGTGACGTAGCACCAAAACACGCTTTAAAGCCCCTTCCTCAAATATTCCTCAGCCTGTCTTTCAACCCGTAATAAAATATTCGGGTGCAGACAACCATTCACACACACCCGAATTTAACCAACGTTTTTCGTTGGTTTCGCTAAGCGAAAAACGGGATGCACTAGCAACTGTCAAAAACATGGAAGTCTGTTACAGAATCCGACAAAACTCCGACACCGTACGCAGACAGCTGGGGCACAAAACAAAATGACAGCAGAAGGTTCAAACATCAAGCTACACAGAGTGGCCCACAGAAATCTCCAGCAAACCGTAGGGGCCCAGCAGGGTCGAAGCCTACTCGGGGCCAAGGGTCTGATTCTGAAAGGAATTCAAGGAAAGGCAACGAAGGAACAGGAGTGCGTTTTTAGTCAGTAAAAGTCTGACACTATCTCTCGCTCTGCCCAAGAGCGCGATTTGTCATTAGATGATCTTCCCACCGAAAAAAAAAATCTTGGTACGAAAGACATCGAAGGAATAAGGAGAGGGTTTTTAGTCAGTAAAAGTCTGACACTATCTCTCGCTCTGCCCAAGAGCGCGATTTGTCATTAGATGATCTTCCCACCGAAAAAAAAAATCTTGGTACGAAAGACATCGAAGGAATAAGGAGAGGGTTTTTAGTCAGTAAAAGTCTGACACTATCTCTCGCTCCGCCCAAGAGTGGGGGATGTTATAAGATGATTTTCCCACCTAAAATAAAAACCGGTGCCCCTCACCCTATTGAATTGTGATCTTCAGTATTTATGTAGCATCTCTCCGGAGATTGCTAACCTTTTTTTTGAGCTGGGAAATCATTCAATGACTTCTACTAGGTGGAGCAGGAGGCCATGTTAGACTTTAATTGACTAAAACCACAGCTGTCTCGTTCAGGTGCCTTTTGCATTCTAGGACCACAAGTTTCCTTTTCAGTAATTCCTCGTGGCCAGAGCGGGCATTGGCCCTGTAGGGCTCCTACGGTTTGCTATCAACCGCAACTTCGCGCCTACTGTGGCCTGAGACCACCCTGCGACTCCCAACGCCCAAGGCGATCTGAGGACTTTATGACTACGTTAGCGAATGGTGGTACCATAGCTTAACTCTTACTGCAATCCATTATAATTTGCTATTGGCACTATTATTTGTTCTCTGCATCGGTATGCTTGGAAGAAAGTGCATCGAGAGAAAACGGGCGCACATATGCAATGTATACGTGTGGAAACCTCAAACTATCTCAAACAAATGCCTGTCGTAACCTCGCAACTCGCGAGTTCTTGCATTTTCTGAATAGAGGGCCCTTTTCCACTCGCCTATCGTCAACATCGAGCATGGTTTAAAAGCTTGTTGATTATCTAACGCAATCCAGAGCGATGTTTGATGAAGAGGGAATGCGAAAAAAGAGACATAACGCCTGAAAACTCTGTTGTCATTCAGTAATTCCGTAATTTACTTAAATATTTCACAAAGCTTGTTCCAGAAAATACATGTTTTTTAAACCCCTAAAAGTTTTTCATTCGTATGGTTTTTGTCATTCAGTCAATCTTGATTAAATGTGCAAAGCTTCTATGGTTGTACTTTTTTATATTTTAAATATATGAGTACATAATGGAAGGCCAAAATTCACGTAAAATAGCAGATTTTCAGAGGTCTTTACTAGATTTGTTTCCGTAAATTTATGTTTTGATTTCTATAGAATCCTAGATGATATCCACAAGATAGCTGTGTATCTAGAGAAAGATGTGTAATAATAACAATAATAATTGTATGAAAAATTTTACACATGATGATGACTGGATGATGGAAATACCGCATGCGTGATCAAAAGCGCACAATATTAAAAACCCGTAAAGCCCGTCCTGAGCGTGCGTTTTCACCCGTTGTGTAAAGTTAACCTTCTGTTCATAACTGCTCGGTGGCCAGTGGAAAAATATTCATAAAACATTATGACGAGAGGTCAATGCTCTTTCCTGGTATTTTTCTGTTTACTATTCTATTTTTGGTGAAAGGGGGTGGATTGAAAGTGACAGCGCTGTCAGGGGTTGTCTCGCTTCGTGGATCGGATTATTGAGGGCTAAAGGGGTTTTGAGACCGTTATTTGTAATTGGAACAAGATCATCAACCTGAAAGGGACCTTCAAGTACTTCGTTTTTAGGCATTTAATCGCTTTCCATAAGACGATAAGTATGCCTATTGAAAGTTTTAGTGATTTTATTTTAAATCTACTGTTATTTTTTACGCGAAAAACCTATTACCTCCTAGGTGCTGCCAGCGACTTCACTTCCAGAACATGGTTTAACCGTGTACTTAGTTTCATCGAATACCGGTCAGCAGTTCAAGCGTAAATAAGTAGGTAACAAACACACCACACACAATCACATTTTTTTTTCTGTATAATAAAAGTGTGATTGGGATTCCCAAAAAAGACTTTAGAAAAAGAATGAAAATGAAAATTTGGCAGAATTGTATGAAAAATGTTATGTAATATAATATAATAATCCACAAATTTCACACAACGCCATCTAGTCCCAAACTAAGCAGAGCTTGTGCTATGAATACTAGACAACTGATGGACATACGTGCATATTTCTAAATATATACATACTATAGATAACTTACACCCAAACACAAAACAAATGATCATGCATAGCATACAAACGTTTGTCTTGGGTGGGAATCAAACCCACGACATCCGTCATAGCAGTCAGGGCCACTAACCACTTGACCAACAGGCCAGTCTAGGTGATACTAAACTGAACTTATTCTCGAATTAAATGAAACAAAGGTGTTGAAACTAAGAAGGCTAGATCATATAAATAGCCAACAAATAAATGTCTGTTAGTTTTTTTACTTCAAAACTTTCCACCTTTTTATTTCCTGTGCCTTATTTTTCTTGGGAAGCAAATGTTTGTAAAGTTTCGAAGGGTTCCAAGTTTATTTTCAAACTAAACTAACACTTCTGGCCGAGGTTTTTAATCTCCTATTACTATTTAGTTGGCGGCTTGTACTTTCTTAAGACAGTTTTTATAGGACTTTTAGTTACTTTACTAAGATGGCTGCCAACTACCTCATTAGTTTGGGGTTACAAGCGTTACTACTGCGTGTAAGGTCCTACATTCGACCCTCATCATCAGCATCATCATTTCAGCCGAAAGACGTCCACTGTTGGACATAGGCCTCCCCCAAGTGTCGCCACAATGAACGGTCCTGTGCGTCTCGCATCCATCGGACTCCCGCAACCGTTACCAAGTAATGCACTGTAATCGACCCTCTATTCTCTCTAAATCAAAATAAGAACTTACATTATGCATTCAAAACTTGTAGCAAACCTATGTTTCACGAACATTGTCATAAAAAATCAAATAACATCAATTTGTTTGAAATTTCAGTTGAAAAGTTAGAAATTTTTATCTTTTCGCGGACCACAATTTGGGATACTCTGACAGAATGGTTACTGAGATATGGATAGGAGCTTAGGTAGACTAACCGCTAGAAATCTCAGGTGAACCCGAAAGAGACGTGCATAGTCCTTCTGGACTACAAAAACCCTGGAAACAAGACAGAAAACAAGGCCTAAACTCAGCAGTGAATGAAACAAAGCTGTCAATTATGATGATGAACTTCCTCCACAGCTTATTAACATACCAAATTGCTAATGCACAGGATTTTTGCCACACCATTTTTATTTGATAAATCTTTTGACTTTGAAATTCTTGATGGAACTAATGACTATTTCAGCAACAAAAGTTAATTTATTTAGAACAACTTACTACTAAACAAAAACCAGGGACCGACTGGTTACGGCCCCGACTTACGAGTTGTAGGTCGCGGGTTCAAACCCAGCCAGACGCATTACTTTGTGTAATTTAATTCATCACCACTGCTCTCAAAACGGTGAAGGAAAACATCGTGAGGAAACCGGCATGTCCTAGAACCAAAAAATTTGAAGACATGTGACATCCACCAACCCGCACTGGGCCCGCGTGGTGGATTACGGCCCATTCCCTCTCCTAGAGAGGAGGCTTGAGTCCTAACAGTGGGAACATTATAAGGCCGACTATGCTACTAAACAAATTATTTCTAATTAATATAAGTAGTATGCTTAAGTGTACTTCCACGTTATACCTTATATAACATGGAACTATACCAAACATTCCCTAACCGAGCTAACCCAAACATTATCGTGGTACTGGTCAACAGTAACAGACTGTTGCCTTTCACCAGGGCTGGTGAACCTTTATTATAGAAAACAACTATACCTCTATAATTTCGAATCAAGGAACCTTTTTTTTATGAAAAAAAAATGACAACTGAATGAACGATGATTTTTTTTTAAGGTGGGAAACCATCCAATGAATTCTCTCGCCCTAGGGCGGAGAGGAAGGGCGTATCAGACTTTTACTGACTAAAAGCACACCTACATATATTCCTTCTTTGCTCTTTGTGTTTCAAAACCACGGGTTTCCCTTTCGGAAGTCAACCCATGGCCCCAGTAGGCTTTGGCCCTGCTGAGCCTCAACGGTTTTGCTGACATCTCTTCGAGGCGCGCGTGGAATACTACGCGTGGACGACTCAGGGTCAGTCCAGACGGTTACCAGACGGCAGGACGGCGAGTTACCCATCCATCGCAGCCTACGGTGGGCATGAACTATCATGGAATGAAGATATCCGCAGGAGAAAAATGATTACGGACATAGCCCGAAGAATCGCCAAACTTAAGTGGCAGTGAGCAGGGCACATTGCTCGTCCAAAAAATGTTCGATGGGGCAGTGGTAAGATGGTGGCGACTTCGTGACTGGTGGTTGATCAATAACCAAGTGAGCGTTGCGGGAATACGATGGATGCGAGCCGCACAGGACCGGTCATTGTGGCGACTCTTATGGAAGGCCTACGTCCAGCAGTGGACGTCTTTCGGCTGAAATGGTGATGATTATGAATAATCATAATTTTGTAAATTAAATATAAGAACTATTTTAAAAACTGGGCAAGTGCGAGTCGGACTCGCGCACTGCAGATTCCGTACAAACTTACCTATGAAAACAGTTCTATTCCCGAAACACAAAAACAGTTTTTTTTTTTGTGAAGCAACTACAAATTTACTGTTTTCAGATTTTTTCCTATACTTGTGCTATGAAACCTTGCTTCATGCTAAATCTCAGGATTCTAGGTCAACGGGAAGTACCCTATAAATTTTGATTCATTTGAGAGTGTCGAAATACACGTTTTTTGCGACATAAACAGCAGTATCTTTTTTATTCGTTAACTTAGAAGTTTGATTTTTTCACAGCTTCAAGGGACTGCAGACCTGAGTATATGGTTTTAATTTCAACTCGATACCTCCACGCTTTCTCGAGATAAAGGGCCATGACAGAAAGACAGACGGACGGACCACAAAGTGATCCTATAAGGGTTTCGTTTTTTTCCTTTTGAGGTACAGAACCCTAAAAACACGCACATATTTCTAATAACAGACTTCTACTGACTAAAACCCACCCATGTTCCTTCTGCCTTTTGCATATCAGGGCCACGGTACCTTTCAAACAATCTCACAAATAAGTTGTTAATTTGCAGTCATCAGTAAAAATCAAAACAAACTTCCTTATCATTATTTTCATGGAATCCAACAATGTAAGATCCAATTCCTTCAGAGTCATTGCAATTTAAAAAGATTTTCTCAGCTGACAATTTAAACCACATTACAAATAATTCCCAATAAGTAGGTACTTCGTTTACGTCGAGCCACTTCCCAACCACAATCCATTAGTTCGCCACCCCTGCCCCATAGTGACAGATTAGAATCGGAACCCAAAACCTCGACTAATCACATACCAAAGTAACCATTCAGTGTTTGTATAAACAAGGATGCTCTTTAATTAACACAAATTCGTTCAAACAAGGGCTTCGTTCAATTACATACGCACAATTCAGTGCTGAATGGGCCCCGTCTTCATCAAAGGGGAATGTGCTTAGGTGATGGTATGGATAAAAGTAATGTTATAGGGTTCGGCTGTATTGTGATATATTTAGGCTATGTCTACATACCAAAGTAATGTTATAGGGTTCGGCTGTATTGTGATATATTTAGGCTATGTCTACATACCAAAGGTACTCATAGGGTTGCTTTGGTAACAATATATCACCAAAAACCAACTATCTGCAATTTTTACCCAAATTAAAGTGAAATCCATTCATCTATTCGTCACATCAAGATGAACCTACAGGTAAAACCGGTTATTAGCTACGACACTTATTTACAAACATAGCTTTGGCAAAAAGTAAATAACCTACAAATTTTATTGAATATAACAGTAATAACATAATATAATAATACAAAAATGTTGGTGCATTTAGTTGGTTTTTGCAATAAGGGTACGCGTACATGTATCCAGCGAAATTTCTGCTGCGTTACTTGGGCTTCACGTCACCGCAGTTATGAGCTTCACTGGACCGACTACGATAGGCGCGGGTTTGCGGATGGCTAGCAATAGGTACTTAGCTCACTGCCCGGCCGTCCTGTAAGAATCAAGCCTGAGTCAATGGCGAGTCGTGTTTCACGCGCGCCTTAAAGAGATGTTACCAAGATTGATGGGGCCAGTTAGGGCCGACGTCTGCCAGGGCTGCGTATTGTTTGAAGGAGTTATCGTGGCCCTCGTAAAAGGACAAATGAAGGAACACTGTAGGTTTTAAACTGTAAAAGTTTGACACTCCCTTCCGCTGGATCCACAGCGGAAATAGTACTTTTTGATACAAGTGCCGAAAGTTTGTCATTGCGACCGAGGCGGAATTCGCACGAGCCGTAGGCGAGTGTGTTATGGAACCGAGGGCTGCATTGACAAATTTGCACATGTATCAACCGACTTTTTTCAATACACTTACGAACCAATGAATAAACGGGGGTTGACCGGCGACTAGCGGGGGTCGACGCGCGCCCAGCTTGATACGATAAATGTAATAACAATGTGGCAGGGGAGAGCACACGCACTTTTCTGCACTACTGCGGAAAAGTCTATTGCTTGCCTAAAAGCGGTGGATGAGAGCGGGTTTTCGAGTAAGTGTATTGAAAAACACATTGTTAATTTTCCACGTAAAAGAAAAGATAAGATGGGCTTCTGATCAAAAACTATTCACGGAACCATCAACTCGCTTAGTTTGAATGGGGAGCTGTATAAGATTTTTTCTCGATTGCATGACATATTTCACCCATTCCACGAATATTAATTGCACTCAATGCTCTCCTTGAATCCAGTGCTGGACTAGGTCTGTTCGCTGATGAATGGAAGGAGATAAAAACTGAACGTCTGGTTTTTTGCTACAAAACTGAGTGAGAGTCTTGTTTGTAACGTATTTGTGTTATTTTATCTTTGTTGTGCTTTTGTGTTTTTTTGACTAAAATTAGATATTAAGAGAATTGTGACTACTAATACTATGGACGTTCGTGTGAAATAAAATTTATATTATCATTATCAACGTATGTAATTAGTGTCTAATCAGTGTAATTGCAATTTTGCCGTTAATAATAATAGTTAAATACAATAAATAAATGGTAGATGAGTGCTGAATTCATGTGAAACATATTTTTTATGGTTCGACGAAATCATTCATTGATTTTTCTCACCTAGGGCGACGCGCGAGAGCGCGTTAGATTTTTACTGACTAAAACCACACCTATGGGTCACTTCACACCGAGACGCGACGCGTCGCAACGCTGCGCGAAGAGCGACTCAAAATATAACTTTATTTACTACACGAAAAGATACATATTTCATTGTGAGAATTCAGAATACGTTGCACCACGCAGCGCTGCGACGTGAGCCATTTCGATCTGAAATGTGAATCTTTTCGTGTAGTAAATAAAGTTATATTTTGAGTCGCTTTTCGCGCAGCGTCGCGTCGCGTCTCGGTGTGAACTGACCCTATGTTACTTCTTTGCCATACGTTCTAGGACCGCGGGTTTTCCTTTCGGAAGTCAACCCATGACCACAGTTGGCTTCAGCACTGCTGGGCCCCTACGGTTTTGATGACGTCTTTTTGAGGCACGCGTGGAACACTAGGCGCTGTCGATGACTCGGGCTCAGTTAGGACAGTTAACGGACGGCAATATTAAATGATGTTCGGTGGTTAGTGTATACCGGGAATTCGAAAAGTGGTACTGGTGACTGTTTGGAATTCAGTTGTCACAGTACAGACATCGTGGACATGATGCATGATGCAGAATACTGATGAAAATATCATATGAATATTTTAATTTTCCTAAGATAACATACCAAAATTAACTTTATAATGTCCCCACTGCTGGGACTCAGGCCTCCTCTCCATAGAGGAGGCCTGAGTGACCCTCTTCTATAAGAGGTTATGGGTCGTAATTCGTCACTAGTGCCCCGTGCGGGGGGAGTTGGTTTACCTAAAAAATCATGATAATGACCTTTAGCTCTATCAGACGCGCAAATATCTTGTAATTACTTTAGCACCACCACGTTGGACGGCGGTCCTTGTACACATGCACGATCTGCGCATGGAAATGCAACACTGGGGCGAAACTCCGCTGCCACGACAAGTCGCAGCATGGCGGACAGAGCTCCGGCGGATTCTCATGGAGAAATGGTGACAGCGACTGTCGCGACCCCGTGCTGGGCACGCCACAATTATGTCCCCTCTTTGAGGCGTGGTTGGAAAGACCTCACGGCGTCCTTACCTTCCGCATGACGCAGGTTCTCACCTAACACGGTAAGTTTGGAAAGTTCCTGCACCGGATTCGTGCGGAAGCGACGCCCGGGTGTCGCCACTGTGTGGAACGCCCGGAGGACACGGTGGAGCACACGGTGGAGGTGTACCCCGCTTGGGCAGAGCAACGTCGTGTCCTCGTGGGGGCGATCGGCGGCGGCGATCTCTCACGCCGGGCCTTGGTACAGGCCATGGTCCGGAGCGAGGAGGAGTGCCAGGCGGCCGCCTCCTTCTGCGAAGCAGTAATGCTAACAAAGGAGGCGGCCGATCGCGTGAGGCAACGGTCCTCACGCCCTAATCGCCGCCGGGATTCCGATCCCGATTTTCGGCCACCGTAGGCGCGGGCTTGCGGACGGCGAGCAATGGGTGGCTCGCCGTCCGACCATCCGGTAACCGCCCGGACCGAGCCCAAGTCGTCAACGGCGCGTAATGTTCCACGAGCGCCTCAGGGAGAGGTCACCAAATCGTAGGGGCCCAGCAGGGTCGAAGCCTACTGGGGCCAAGGGTTTGTTTCTGAAAGGAATACTCGGCCCTGGTAGGAAAGGCAACGAAGGAACAGGAGTGGATTTGTAGTCAGTAAAAGTCAGGGAGACTTTTACTGACTACAACTGCTCCGCCCAAGAGCGTGACATATCATAAGATGATTTGCCCACCTAAAAAAACCACCACCATGTAATTTTTTTATGAATACAATAGCTTCTGCCAGCAGTTTCGCCCGCGTGAAAATAGGTTTCTCCCTACAAGCTTTGGGCCCCCGTTTCATTCCCTTATGAGGTAAATTTTGGAAAATCCTGTCTTGGTGCACGCCTACGTCATAACATTTTTTTTTTGTAAAGTTTTACGGTCCTAATCCTAGTAGTTTCTCGCGCCGGGCTTTGGTACAGGCCATGGTCCGAAGCGAAGAGGAGTGGCAGGCGGTCGCCTCCTTCTGCGAAGCAGTAATGTTAGCAAAGGAGGAGGCGGCCACCACGCCCAAGCCACTGGGATCCCGATCCCGATTTCCGGCCACCGTAGGCGAAGGCTTGCGAACGGCGACCAATGGGTAGCTCGCCGTCCGACCGTCCGGTAACTGTCCGGACCAAGCCCAAGTCGTCGACGGCGCGTACTGTTCTACGCGCGCCTTTAGGAGATGTCAGCAAACCGTAGGGATTTTTATTCAGTAAGTCTCCCCTCGCGGTCCGCCCAAGAGCCTGAGATTTTATTGGATGATATCCACCAAAAAAAAAAATCCTAGTAGTTTCGGCTGTGCGTTTCGACATGTCTGTCAGTTTCTCATTTTATATATGACGACGAGATGATTTATCAGACTTTTACTAATTAAAACCCACCTGTGTCGTTTAGTTTCCCTTTGTATTCCAGGGTCACGGTAACTCTTTCGAACACTCCCTTAGTATAATTATATAGGTCACAAGCTCCACCTAAAGGGTGGTATCAGTCATAAACTGAGATATAGCACAAGGGGGGCTATAAATTACTTATAACACGAGTGTATTAAGCCCATTACGCACTGGAGGGTACCTCTAAAGATGATTTGTGTGTCGTCATGTTAACATTGTAAGTCTGTGTTGTTTTAAATGTTGTTGATGACTTAATTTTAATGGATTGAGGGCTGTTGGGTGTGTTTTATGACATTATTGTGTATCTAAACGATTAGTAACTTTGTATTAAAAGAGATAGGGGTGAATGAAAGGATGGTTTTAAGACTAGGGATAGCACGTTTATAAATAATGATGGATGGAATAGTCCATCACATAGGTAGAGGAAAATAAACTTTATTTATTTATTGCATTCTACATTATACGCCAAAAAGTAATAAAAGTTATACACTGACTTAAATCTATGGGTGCATGGCTGTCTTAACTTTGACTTAGTGATATATACCAGACAGTTTTTGGATGTATAGTAAGAACTTAAAATAAAACCGGGCAAGTGCGAGTTGGACTCGCGCACTGAGGGTTCCGTACAAACTTACCAATGAAAACAGTTCGATTCACGAATCGAGTCTCAAAGATTTTTCTGAATCGTTTTTTGAGACGTAACTATAAAATTACAGTTTTCAGATTTTTTCCTATACTTGTGCTATGAGACCTTACTTCATGCCAAATTTCAGGATTCTAGGTCAACGGGAAGGACCCTATGAATTTTGATTCGTAGGACATTTTGACACGTTTTTTGCGACATAAACGGCCGTATCTTTTTTTTTCGTTAACTTAGAAGTTTGATTTTTTCACAGCTTTAAGGGCCACAGACTTGACTATATGATTTTAATTTCAACTCGATACCTCCACGCATTCCCGAGATAAAGGGTTTTGACAGACAGACAGACAGACAGGCAGGCAGACAGACGTACAACAAAGTGATCCTATAAGGGTTCCGTTTTTTCCTTTTGAGGTACGGAACCCTAAATAAAAAAGGTGTAGTATGTGGTGTACTGCTAGCAAATCAATTAAAAATTAAATTTAACGTATCTGGAATATACATAGATATAAAATTATATCATATAAAGTTAGTGACTACTGAGATAATGACTTATAGTAGATACATGTAAGAAAATATGTGTGGAAATTTGTATGGCCTTCAGATATTTGTTAAAGGTCTGGGTGTCTTGTCTGTGTGAATTTAGTTGTTTGTGAACGCACCCACGATAATGGAGTAATTTAGGAATTACTCCAGTACGGCGAGCCACCCATTGCTCGCCGTCCGCAAGTCAGTTCTACGGTGGCCGGAAATCAGGATCGGAATCCCGGCGGCGGTTGGGTTGTGAGGACCGTTGCCTCACGCGATCGGCCGCCTCCTTTGCTAGCATTACTACTTCGCAGAAGGAGGCGACATCCTGCCACTCCTCCTCGCTCCGGAGCATGGCCTGTACCAAGGCCCGGCGCGAGAGATCGCTGCCGCCGATCGCCCCCACGAGGACACGGCGGTGCTCTGCCCAAGCGGGGCACACCTCTACCGTATGCTCCACCGTGTTTTCCGGGCGGTCCACACAATGGCGACACCCGGGCGTCTCTTCTGCACGAATCCGGTGCAGGAACCCCCCGAACTTGCCATGTCCGGTGAGGACCTGCGTCATGCGGTAGGTAAGGACGCCGTGAGGTCTTTCCAGCCACTCCTCAAAGAGGGGACTTATCGCCATAATTATGGCGTGGCCAGTACTGGGTTGCGACAGTCGCTGTCGCCATACCACCATGAGATTGTAAAATGTTCAGTTATATAAATAGCATAGGAATGGTAATTTATATTTCTTCAAATGAAAACAATGTTTATGTAACTTAAAATTTTCCATGTATGGACGTTCCCTTGCTACGCAGAATACGTGTCATCAATACCGCTCTATTTTCCAAAACCAGGTCGTTGGGGCTGGACATCTACGCATCATTGTTTGCTTTCAGAATAATTCCCCTTTTATGATCCCAAAAATAATTCAAATGTAAATAATAGCGCGAGATTCACAATTTTTTTTCCTTAAAGTAATCCATTGAAAAAACCGACGCTTTTAAAAAAATAACTCTCTGTAGGAGCAACCAGCCCAATAACAAACGAATTGCTTATAAATATTAAAATATTGAAATCCGTTCCATTATGCAGTCAAAACAGGGGAACAACAAAATATCGGGACGTTGCTTGCTATGATAAACTGGTTAAATCTGGTTAATACACGCCTTACTAAATATTGGATAGATTTTGCTTGTAATCCGTATTTTGTCATAGTTAATGGAACAATTTATTGTTTTTTGTTTATGCCTAAGCACTTTTAGGATAATAAACGCACATCCTGATATGTATGTATGTTAGAATCGGTTAATGAATCAGTTTCAGTCATTTAAAATATACGTTTAAAGGGCGTGGTGTCCACAGGCCCTAAGTTCAAAATTGTATTGAGTTATTGTTATGAAGCACAGTTGTAGGTGTGATCGCAATAAATGAATTATTATTATTATTAATTCTAGAATAATCAAAAATTATTTTAGGATCATCATCACCGTCATCATTCCTGCCTTTGTCCCGTATTATTTAGGGTTGGCTCAACATGTTTTTTTCTTCAGTTCTATCCTGTCACTCGTCACGCTATTACTAACTCCCTTTTCTTTCATATCACTTCTCACATAATCCATCCATCTCTTCTGTAGTCCGCTGTAGTCCCTGTCTCTCTCAGTCCATCCATTTATACTCGCAGAATTATTTTAGAATAAAAAAATAAAATTTTCTTGATATTGTTTTGATTACAAGTGTTTGTGTGTGCGTGTGTAGATACCAATACCAACTACTATTATTATAATATACTATAAAAATAGTAACATGACCAAAGACCAAGGTCGCCGACATAGCCCGAAGAATCGCCAAACTAAAGTGGCAGTGGCAGGAACCTTTTTTTTTTTTAATTGATATAAACCAGTGCTTGACTGCGATCCCACCTGATGGTAAGCAGTGATGCTTGCTCGTACAACGGATGGTCGATGGGGCCGAGTGGCGACCGCGCACCGGAAAACGCAGCGTTGGAAGGCCTCCCACAAGGTGGACCGACGACCTGGTGAGAGTCGCGGGAATGCAGTGGATGCAAGACTCACAGGATCGGTCGTTGTGGAGACGCTTGGGGGAGGCCTATTTCCAACAGTGGACGTCTTTCGGCTAAAATGATTATGATGATGATAAAAATAGTAGGCAACTAATATAATTTTTGTTTGCGTAATATTTGGAGAGTAATTTAAAAAAAAAAAAACTACCTAAGTGCATTTTTAGAACTTACATTATGATTGCAACTTAATTTCTTAATTGGGGTGTATTAGGGGGTGCATTATTCCAATTACATACATAAGTTATAGCCAAAAAATAATAACAGTTGCCAGCCACTTTATATTTAGACCAATAATAGCTTCAGCCTGAACTAAGCTTTTCCAATGTAATATTCGTATAAAGAAACCTCGATTGTCCAATGCTTTTATACTCAACGAATTATTTAAGTCTAGAGCGATCTCCGGCCACCGTAGGCGCAGGCTTGCAGACGACTAGATAAAGGTAGCTTGCCGTCTGCTCGTGCTATAAAGACCGAGCCCGAGTCTGACTGACTGAGACTGCGCGAGATGTCAGCAAACCTCAGGGGCCCATGAGAGGGTCCTTTTTCACTCGCCTATCGTCAAAATTGCTGCATAATAGCATAATCAGCCTTTTAAATGTTCCCACTGCTGGGATTCAGGCCTCCTCTCTAGGAGAGGGAATGGGGCGTAATCCACCACGCGGGCCCAGTGCGGGTTGGTGAATGTCACATGTCTTCGAATTTTTTGGTTCTAGGACATGCCGGTTTCCTCACGATGTTTTCCTTCACCATTTTGAGAGCAGTGGTGATGAAATAAATTACACAAAGTAATGTGCCTGGCTGGGATTGAACCCGCGACCTACAACTCGCAGGTTGGGGCCGTTGCCACTCGGCCACCACTGCTCTACAACATTGAGCATGGTTTAAAAGCTTGTTACTTCATCTAACGCAATCTAAAGCGGAGTTTGTCGAAAAGGCAACGCGAAAAAAGAGAGATAACGCCTAAAAACTCAGTTAACATTCGGTAATTCTGTGATTTATTCGAATATTTTACAAAACTTGTTCTAGGAAATACGTGTTTCATTTAAACCCTTAGAAGTTTTTGAAAAAAAATGTCGTCATTCCGAATCTTGATTAAATTTGCAAGGCTTCTATTGTTATATTTTTTTATTTTTTGAGTAAATTAAGAAGTGTCAAAGTTCATGCAAAATAGCAGATTTTCGGAGGTCTATAATGGATTAGTTTTACACATTTTTTTTTTTAAATTGATTTCAATAATAATAATAGCAATACCTAACTCACACAATGTTCAAACCACAATATCCGAAAAGCTCAGTAAGTACCAAGATCTCGCCATAGAGATTAAAACCCAATGGAAAGCTCAAACAGTTCATATTGTCCCGATTGTTCTTTCGTCTACAGGCATAATACCAAAATCTCTCGCACAAAGCCTCAACACTCTACAGATGCCAGCTCAAACATTGTATATGCTCCAAAAAGCCACTATCCTTAACACCTGTCGGATCACTAGAAAGTTCCTGACTTCTTCAACACTGACATCCACCTTTTCCATTTAAATCCCGCCTTACATACTTGGCCCCGGCCCGTGTGTAAGGTTTATTAATCTCTCTTATACGAGAAGAACTTTAAAGAACTAAACAAATAATAATAATAATTATATTAATAGATTTCAATAGAAGCCTAGATAATATCCATATAATACTATGTTTCCAAAATATCTAATGAAAAATGTGTAATAACGTCATAATCGCGTAAGAGCGGTTGTATGAAAAACAGTTAAAACGAATGTCGAGTTGCATCCTCTTAAGGCGAATGCCTGCTAGGGCCATGGATTTGGTTCTGAAAAGGATATACCTACTCATGGTCCTGAATCGCAAAAGTCAACTGACAGAACAAAAGTGTGGTTTTAGTCAGTAAAAATCTTTAACCATCCGGACCGAGCCCAAGTCGTCGACGGCGCGTATTGTTCCGCGCGCGCCTCAGGGAGATGTCAGCAAATCGTAGGGGCCCAGCAGGGTCGAAGCCTACTGGGGCCATGTGTAGTGTGAAAACGAAACCGGAGCCCTGGGACGAAGGCAACGAAGGAACAGGAGTGGGTTTTTAGTCAGTAAAAGTCTGACACTATCTCCCGCTCCGCCCAAGAGCGTGATTTGTCATAAGATGATTTTCCCACCTATAAAAAAAAACACGCCTTCTCGCTCAACCTTAGAGCGAGAGAAGTCATAAGATGATTTCAATGTCGACCAAAAAAAATAAATAACAGTTTGATTTCAGAATGTTATATAGTTAATGGAATTAAAAACACACACACAAACTAAACTAGTAAAGCGTGAATAAAGGTTTTGTTCATCCAAACCCATGACAGCCAATTTCAAATGAAACTCATTTATTTCACTAAATTCTTAATATAATTAATAGTTCGTAGCTATTTTGATTCGCGTCGCTAAAATGGCGGTAATTTAATTATATTTAACCCTAGACACCTAACCTTCGTCGATTCGACGAATACGCGACAAAAAAATCGCTGTCTCTTTTCAGCGCGTGGGGCGATCATAGCAACGTTGCTTGTCAACTCAGTGTTCGCCGAGCTCTTCCGAGAGGCGTTCGTGTCCGGGGGGTAAGTACTTCTTTTTTCGAGATATTACGATAGTGCTCGTCGTTTCGACGAATGGTTAGGGTTTGTGTATTCTTTCGCAACTAATGTTTTTTTTTGTTTTCTTGCAGTTTTCATCATGACTTCAAGACAATTGCTACCTGATGAACAAATAGCGCGTTTGTTATTGGAAGAGGAAGATGTCAGTGCTTCGGAGGAATTATCTGATAGCGAAACTGAAGATAATCTGGAGGTGGATGCTGTTGAAAGTGATAATCAGACAGAAGAATCTTCCGGTTCTTCCGACGATGATGTTATTCAAGAGCGTGTTTCTCCTGCTTTGATGGATGATGTGCTGGAATCACAAATACCTCACCCACCTCCAGAGGTGAGCTCAGGTAATGATCCAAGTATATTATCCTTCTCAACAAACACGATCCGCAGTCGGTCCCGCCATGTTTGGGCGACTAGCAAGGGGCGTTCTTCCAACAGAACAGCAGCAATAAATATTGTACGTGTTGCCAGGGGACCAACTCGCGCACTAAAGGATATTGTCGATCCGGTATCGTTATTTGATCGATTCATGACTGATCAGATAATAAATGAGATTGTAAAATGGACAAACTCAGAAATTGCGATAAAAAAACAGAACTATGCGCAAATAACCTCTACGCAAAATGACACTGGCAAAGAGGAAATCAGAGCTCTATTGGGTATCCTGGTGTTAACTGCAGCTCTGAAAGACAATCATCTCACCCTGGATGAACTGTTCAGTACAGAATATTCTGGTAAAAGATATGTATCGTGTATGAGTAAAGAGAGGTGTGATTTCCTTCTGCGATGTCTACGTTTCGACGATAAAACGTTTCGCTTGCAGCGGCAGAAAGACGATCCCTTTACGCCCATAAGGGATATATGGGAATTGCTTATGGTCCAGTGCCGTCAAAATTACGTTCCTGGAACAAACGTTACTATAGATGAGCAGCTGCTGGCATTCCGAGGGAGGTGCAAATTCCGGATGTATATTCCAAATAAACCCGCAAAGTATGGAGTCAAGTTAGTAATGATGTGTGACAGTGGCACAAGGTATATGCTGGACTGTATGCCGTATCTTGGAAAAGGATCCAATACAGGAGGTTTACCTTT
Organism: Mythimna impura; assembly: GCA_905147345.3. NCBI lineage: Eukaryota > Metazoa > Arthropoda > Insecta > Lepidoptera > Noctuidae > Mythimna > Mythimna impura. The sequence goes on along the minus strand of LR990347.1, from coordinate 7,546,355 downwards.
AGGAGAGTATTTCGTAAAAGAACTTACTCGCAGTATACACGGCACGAACAGAAACGTTACCATGGACAACTGGTTCACCTCAGTACCAATTGCAAAACAGTTACTTCGACAGCCTTACAAATTAACAGTTGTGGGGACATTACGATCTAATAAAAGAGAAATCCCAGATGAATTGAAGAACCACAGAACGAATAATGGAACCAGAAGAGTCCATACGTCGATGTTCGTGTATGATGGACCTATTACACTTCTTTCGTACAAACCTAAACCTTCTAAAATGGTTTACATGCTTTCATCTTGTGATGAGGAGGCCTCAATCAACCCGGAAACAAAAAAGCCACGTTTGATTGAATTCTATAATAAAACAAAAGGTGGTGTAGATACGTTCGACCAAATGTGCTCAGTAATGTCATGCAGCAGAAAAACCAACCGATGGCCAATATGCGTCTTCTATGGAATGATGAATATAGCATGTATCAACAGTTACATAATTTACTGCCACAATGCCTCTGTACAGGGTCAAAAACTTATGAAACGACGTGATTTTATGAAGAAGATGCATTCGCAACTTGTTGAACCATGGTTGAAAATCCGACTGGAAATTCGTACCATGCCAACGCACATCAAGAACAATATCACAGATATATTGGGTTTAGGGCATGATGAAGGTCAAGGTCAGAGTCAGCCACAATCCGGTAATGATCTTCAACCCACTGAGGCACCAAATAATAGAAAAAGAAAAATCTGTGGTCTATGTTCATATACCAAAAGACGCATGACAAAGTCATCATGCGCTAAATGTAATTCAGCAATATGCGGGGAACATAAAGTTGATTTTTGTTCAAAATGTGCTCTAAAAAATTAGTTTTTTTTCTATTTTTCAAATTGTTTATAGTGTTATAATTTAGGTACGCCAAACAAGAAAAGGCTGTTTTTTGTTGTTTTTTTTTATTTTAATTTTTATAAATATGTTGTCTCTATTGATCTCATAAAAGTTAGTGCCTTTCTAAAATTGTGATAAAATGAATATAAATAGTAATAATACAGAAATTCATTGTTTCATTTTGTAGAATAATAGTTAAACCAAGTATAAATGCAATACATTTAACGAAAAGTTATATTATACCTTGAAATTAAAACACTCTAAAAAGTATTCGTCGAATCGACGAATGGTTAGGGTTTATAGGGGGTAGGCAAACGTTAGGTGTCTAGGGTTAATGTAAACACAAACGCCACAACATCCATTTGTGGCGGATTAACAAAATATTACTAGTTCATTTTGGATTTTGATGTCAATTGCTGAAATGATGAGACTAGTTTACGTCAATGTATATCATTTATTACAGTATTTATTTAAACTTTATATACATAAGCGGACTTAATCCAACAAGGCATTATCTACCGGTCAATGTTAAAGTTTAAAAATATATTACCTTGGCTGTGCACAATCTGATATATAAAAATCGACTTCCTCCGAAACGGCTTGACTGAGTTTTTCGAAATTTTTTGTGTATACTAGGCCACTCAAAAAGTTTTGCAAAAAAAATTTTTATGTATAAAGGCACTGACCACTTGTAATTATTTTGAAAACTTTGGTTATTTAAAAGTAAAAATACCATTGTTCGAATTTTGAATTTCTCTCCACATTTTTTCGAGACCCAAATCAAATTATCGTGTCTCATTTAAAATGGATTTGCATCGAGAACATTTTCGTGCGATGATTTTCTACGATTTTAAATATGGCCTAAAACCTGATGAGTCATTTGATCGACTTCAAATTGCTTTTATGGATGAAGGACCTTCAAAAGCAAGCATCTACAAATAATTCCAGAAAACAGGCTAATTACATACGAAGAGATTCAGCATACACTGCAAATTGGTTCGGGAAGCGTTCACAAGATTCTACACGAGCACCTTCGCGTGAGGACAATAGTTTGCCGCTGAGTGCCGCACAACCTCACCGAATAGAAATACACATTCTGTGGAAACTTCAATTATCAACCTCTTACGAATTATGAGACATAGCCCGCTGACTGACGGGAGAGATGGTCAATGGAGGCTTAGTATTACGCTCCCGTGGCACACTACTGGTACGGAACTCTAAAAACTCCTAACAGTAAAACATGCAGGAACTCGCAAAAACTCAGTTACCCAAGCAGACGATATTTGATTTTATTAAACGACACGATTCCAAGTTGGACGTAAAATCGATACGTCAAAAAAATTCAATGTTTATGCCTACCTATCTGTTATTCCCGCGCCCAGTGAGCTGGCTGGAATTTATTAAAACTTCAGTTACATTTGCGGCGAACCTAAAACTTTTTATATGGTTCGTCAGTTTTTGTGGCGCCAGCGATCCGTAACGGAAATCATTTTAAAGCTTAAAATTTTTGCGTGGACATTATTTTTGTGTTACGTTTCAGTCTTTTGTAAAAAAAAAAAAACCTTGTTTGTTTTTGCGTTTGGCTTAGCTGCATTTGTTTAAATACTTAACCCCTCGAAGGCCGATGTACATACGTCTGTACAACTTGAATGACCTTGAAAAACGCTTATTTGTCGTTTTGTACACACATTTGTACGATTTTTTTAGCCGAAAATTTTGGTTTTTATATTTTTATTTTTCCTAGAAAAATCCAGAAAAAGTTTTTTTTTTTTGGTGATTTACGTAAAAATGCGCCATTACGTAATAAAAATACCCCGGGGCGCACGAGAGCACTAGAATGAAAGAAAAACGTTTCTTTGTGACTCATATTGGAGCAAAAATGATAATGATACCAACATTAAAAATAGACGCGCGATGCCAAAAAGGCTCATATCTTAGCATACGCTGCGATATTAAAAAATGTGAGTGATCTTTTATTTTATTTTATTAGATATAGATAGGCATGTGACCACTATGCCACCTACTGTTAAACACGGTACTCTAGTTGACGTTGGAGCACGCTAACCTAGTAACCTATTCACTCTTGACTTTTTTAGGACTGACTAACGTATTTTGATAGCACATGTCAATCTCATAGATTGTTTACATTTCGACAATTATATCACTTTGTTTAATGCTTCTTCTTCTACTTTGTTTAAGGGTCGCGTTAGTTTTGATTCTTAAATGTATTTAAGAATCAAAACTAACGCGACCCTTTCAGTAACCGTCTCAGCCAAGTACTGCAATATTTGATAAAAAGGTAGCACTGTAGCCAGTATAGAGTCTTGGGGGGAGACTGAATAACCTCTTCAGACACCCTCACGATGCTTTCTTCGACACGGATTAGTCACGTATTGCGTAGTTTCAATGGTGACGTTTGGGAGTAAGATTGTATGCATCAGTGCGCTGAGTGCGACTTGTTTTTATGCTAGAGCGATCGAAACGTTTGCCGCGTTTCGCTTTCTGATTGGTTAAGAGCTTGGAGCAGGCCAATCGCAGCGCCGAGCTTCATAAACGTGTCATGTCGCGTTAGCGTAAAACAAATTCGCACTAGGCGATCTGACCATTTTTTCATATTTCAATACAGACCATTATTTTTTAGGTTTTTCCCATCGAGATATAAGTACTAACGTACTAGAGAAGACACCGTAAATTCCTACTTTGTCTCGTTCAACTGCGGCGATCGCGCCGCACTTTGTCGAAGAAAACGCGTAAGTGCCGTGATTTACATGGCGCTTAAGACCTTTTTGCCGAGAATAAATACACTTCCGCAGCAAATCTAGCGCTGTAGTAAATTAGTTATGGTTTAGACGAATTGTTATTATTTTAGCGCTGCAGTGAACTAAAGATTCAAATTACGAAAATAGGACAATTCAGTTATTTGACGTAGCTTCTCTAGTACGTTAGTATTTATATCTCGATGGTTTTTCCTTTATTTTTATTTATCCTACCCTCGAATGTGACCTCTCTCTGTAACTCAAAGGTTTGCTGGGAGAAAACTCATTGTTGAGTTAAGCTCACCTTTATACATGTAGTTTTCAAATCACTGTGTGCTATATTAAGTCTTTTTATGCTCAATAAATAATTAAGAATTATGAACCATTAGCAGGACTTGCAAAGAACAGTCTAAAAAATCGGTTGTCTGTAAAGTCGGTTTACTGACGATAGTTGAACGTGACGACGTGTTACATTTATTTGTACGCATAAATACAAATAAACATCGTGTTCATGACATTCACTTTTCACTGCACTTTATAACCTTACGAAAACATGTAAATGTATTATTCAATAGCAGTTGTCACGACGCAGAGGCATTGCTCACTCAAGTATGAGAGAGACAGATGTCGAACACTGCCGAACGCGGAGGCCAAACGCGCTCTCGCTTGCACTTCAAGCCTTAAATGGAACGCCTTAGAGCGAGGTAACGCCGCATGCGTCATACTTTTTGGTGCGTGCAGCCGGCTCCATCGAATTATAAGACGTTGTCACGTCAAAACGGAATGAAATAAACAGAATAATGATAATTTATTTCTCTTTAAAATTATACAAATTTGACCATTTCAAGTATCGTAACACTAACTGTGTAAGGTAAACAAAAAATGTGCAAATGCGCTTGAGCTAAGCCAAGTCTGTATTTCAGGACGCAGTTCTCGTCCAAAAAACGTCATCAATATCAGCAGTTCGATTTAAATGAAAATGAACAGACTAAGAAATCAATTAAAACTATTTGACAAAAATAGTAAGACATTTTAGGAATGTGTTACTAAACCAACAACATATTTACTTCACCGTCAACATTCAAAGCTAGCTCATAGGTCATATGTAAAGTAGGTACGAAAACTAACTCATGAACGCTTCAGTACTTTTCATTACTGTTGCTAATCCTAACAAAATTACTTAATAAGCTCATTCAAGCCTTGCAATGGGTTGTAATTGGAACGTAGATACTCATTAAGTCCCGAATAAATTTTGTGTTTATGAGTATCGTACTTTAAATACTCACTGGGGGTCGATTAATGAATCGCTCGAACACACGTGTTTGAGCGTGCGAGAATTTTCTATCGAGCGACTTTTTACGTGTAATTTTTGTTGAATTGAGATATTGCTCGTGAACTCAGTTTTAAATTAACTTAATTCTTAGAACACTTTCATCATATATAGGAAGGAGGTAGGGTAGGTGATATAAGTAGTATTTAGAACAAATTGAAACCAATTCTATTAAGTAATTATCATTCGCGCGCATTAGTTGAGGTGATCGAAAACTCCAGGAAATTAAAACTCAGTGACTTTGAATACCAAAGGCAATAAAAAAAATTCTAACACACTTTCACTTTAATATCGAGATTTGCAACTCAAAACGTAAGTACTGAATCATTCTTATTTCTTAATTTTGGCTGGCCTGTTGGTCTAGTGGTCAGTGGCCCTGACTGCTATGCCAGAGGTTGTGGGTTCGATTCTTACACAAGACAAACGTTTGTGTGATGAGCACGATCAATTGTTCTGTGTCTGGGTGTAATTTATCTATAATATATGTATTTGGAAATATATAAGTATGTTTATCAGTTGTCTAGCACTCATAGTACAAGCTCTGCTTGGTTTGGGACTTATTATTATTATTTTTCAAATTCTCGATTGCTGTTTAAGTCGAGTGATTCAATAATAGGGCTCCTATAATGATGGCCTCACGTTGTCTTTATGATTGGAGCGGAATGTGTTTTGTACACAAATTCTTATGTTTATTCAGGTCCTTAATTATATGTGGAATGTTTAGTAAACAACAAAGGGCGATTTTTGTCGTATGGTGTCTCCAATCCTATGGTTATTTCGCTCGTTCGCAAAATAGTTAAGAGATCCCTTATTAATTCATAAATTGAGGGCTGTATTAATATCTGAAAAGTATTTTCCTTTGCTATCCTATATTCTATCCTAGAGTAATTATTTTGAAAACTAAACCATCATCTCCTTAGCCTTTTTTTTCGGTAGGAAAATCATCCAATGACATCCCGCGCTCTTGGGCGGGGCGGGAGATAGTGTCAAACTTTTACTGACTAAAACCCACTCCTGTTCCTTCGTTGCCTTTCATACTAGGGCCGAGTCTTCCTTTCAGAAAAAGACCTTTGACCCCAGTAGGCTTCGACCCTGCTGGGCGCCTACGGTTGCTGACATCTCCCTGAGGCGCTCGTGGAACTCAACGCGCCGTCAACGACTTGGGCTCGGTCCGGATGGTTACCGTATGGTCGGACGGCGAGCTACCCATTGCTCGCCGTCCGCAAGCCCGCGCCTACGGTGACCGGAAATTGGGATCGGAATCCTGGCGGCTGGGGCGCGAGGGCCGTTGCCTCGCGCGTGCACGTGCGGCCTCCTCCTTTGCCAGCATTACTGCTTTGCAGAAGGAGGCGACCGCCTGCTTTTTCAACTAGCTTGGAGTCGGCTTCCAATCTAACCAGATGCGGCTGGATACCTGTGTTTTACAAGAACCGATTTCCTATTAAACCTTCACAACTCAGTTACTGGGAAAAACGATACCCCTTGGATAGACCGATGGTCGGACTTTCTGATTCAGATTCAGATTTATTTATTTGCAAAAACATGTGTAGATAATATACATGGTAAGCTGCTTATTATAGGTGTTAAAAATATATTTTTTGGCTCAACATATTTGACCATGGCTGAAAGACAATATGATTTAAAAAATACAACAAAAAAATACAAAAGGAACTAACAACAATTATCATTAATATTAAATTAAAAAATTAGGTCAATAGTTGTGTGGTACAAAATAAGTAGTCTCTAAATACTAATAAATAGTTCTGGCGTCTGACTTCCTGTAAAAATTGTCAACGATCTACGAATGAGCAACAACCGCTTTACGTGCATTCCGAGGCACGGGGTGTCAGTAATGTCTTATAGATAAACTTACAAAAGTACATATTATATATTAAAAAATTCACATTGATACTTGCCCGATTTCGAACCCGCAACCTCATGCAAGAGAAGTCACCACTTCTCTTGCATAATATATAATATATCTTGCATAATATAATCTCCCCTTAACCACAGGGCTATCACGATACTTTTAAAACTGCACATCACCACCATATTTTTTTAGGGTTCCGTACCTCAAAAGGAAAAAAACGGAACCCTTATAGGATCACTTTGTTGTCCTTCCGTCTGTCTGTCTGTCTGTCTGTCTGTAAGACCCTTTATCTCAGAAACGCGTGGAGGCATCGAGTTGAAATTAAAACCGTATACTCAAATCTGCGGTCCCTTGGAGCTGTGAAAAAATCAAACTTCTAAGTTAACGGGAAAAAGAGACGGTCGTTTATCTCGCAAAAAACGTACTTTTCGTCACTCTCAAAGGAATCAAAATTCATATAGTACCTCCTGTTGACCCAGAATCCTGAAATTTGGCATAAAACAAGGTCTTATAGTGTAGATATAGAAGCAAATATAACTGTAAATTTGTAGTTACGTCACAAAAAAGAAAACTTTTTTTACAATATCGGAAAAATCTTCTTAACTCAATTCGGGAATCGAACTGTTTTCATAGGTAAGTTTTTGCGGAACCCTCAGTGCGTGAGTCCGACTCGCACTTGCCCTGTTTTTGTTTTCAAATGAATCGTTGAAATTATTTTAAAAAAAAATGGTACTAATGAATTGCAGCAGCAGTTGTTATTTCTAATACCCAGTTCACATCTTCCTAATACCAGAAACCAACTTGCCCAATATACCAAAACCCATTCTAATCAGGTTTCCAACAATACTTACCAAAAACCCGCAGTAACCAAGTGAACTAACTAACAAACTCAGAGACTTCAAATTTGTCTCAATAACACTGTTAATAACTTCTACCGGTGTCAGTGTTGGCCTACGAAGACCGAAGTAAGGATACGTTTACACGATGCGAGTGTTTAACGCAAGTTTTAAAAAAAGAAATTGAAAGAAAGAAAGAAAGAAGAAAGAAAAACATTTTATTTGCCGGAAAAGGCGCAAACTTATAACTAACATATTGCAAAAATTTTGCAAGACAAAAACATAATTAATCAGAAGTAACATATATGCGCAACGTCCGAGCCAAACGGCCGTACGCTCAGTATAATGCCGTGTCCACAACGCAAAAATGCGACGAGTCCACAGCGCTGGTTTTCAGCGTGGGCCGGTGAATTGGACTTCGAACTGTGTGTAAAAAAATCCAGTGCTTGGGTTGCATTGGCCTGCGAAGAGGTTAAAAAGAGCTACTGCATCCCTAGAGCACAAAGGGCAACTGAAGGAAGACAGGTTGACCAGTAAAAAATACATTTGCCAGCCATTATAGAGCTCAGAATAGAAATAAAAACCAGGCAAGTGCGAGTCGGACTCGCGCACTGAGGTTTCCGTACAAAATTACCTAAGAGAACAGTTTAATTCCCGAATTGAGTTACGAATATTTTTCCGAATCCCAAAAAATGTTTTTTTTGTGACGTAACTACAAATTTACAGTTTTCAGATTTTTTCCTATACTTGTGCTATGAGACCTTGCTTCGTGCCAAATTTCAGAATTCTAGTTGAACGGGAAGTATTCTATGAATTTTGATTCCCTTGTTACAGCCGTATCTTTTTTTTCGTTAATTTAGAAGTTTGATTTTTTACAGTTTTAAGAGACCGCAGCCAGACCTGTGTATATGGTTTTAATTTCAACTCGATACCTTCACGCGTTTCCGAGATAAAGGGTCTTAACAGACAGTCAGACAGACGGACAACAAAGTGATCGTATACGGAATCCGCTTTTTTTTTCATTTGAGGTACGGAACACTAAAAATTTAGTAGGTTGTGGACATATATTATTTTTATTATTTGTATTAAAAAAGTAACTTTATCCAGAATTGCAAATAGAAATACTTTTTAGCCTTTCAAATTTGGTGGAAGGGGAAACTGTCAAGTAACAGAATAAGGATGGATACACTGAAATGGTACTGCCGAAAGGTTACGTGTGTACAAAAGAGATAGCGATATGTTTCCACCACGCCCCCACTCTTTCTAATACGAAAATTTTAAATACTTATTGCTGCTTCATTTAAGAACCAATTTTGATGCTTTTATCGGAATCGATTGAACAAAAATAAACACAGAATAAATACCCAATCAGGCTAGGATATAATCGCAAGTCACGGATATGGTAAAAAAGACGATAGTGGTCAGGTAGTTCAAGTTGCTCCATAGGCTGAAAAAACTTTCTTCCATTATAAATGCCAAAAATTGTACATGTTTGTAAAATAAGTTTTACCTCATTATCAAAATGGTAAGCAATTAATTTGCAGATACAAACATTGATGGGAGCCTGAAATTCTTGCCAAGGGGATCATACTATGCAGGGTTACGGAGTTCAAATAGGCAATTACTTTATGGAAAGACTGGTAGGTACTAAACTGTATTCGGTTAGATGGGACATCGACCCTACCATACTAAGAAAAAGTATGAAAGGGATACTCGTGGTCCTATAACGGAAAAGGCAACTGAATATAGGTGTGGTTTTAGTCAATAAAAGTCTGAAATATCCTCTTGCTACATTCGAGAAAATCATTAGACGATTTCCCAACTAAAATAAAAACCATTCTTGGGAAAACTCTAGACGGTTGGTGATCCTAGAAAGCAAAGGGTAACTGAAAGAACATAGGTAGGTTTTAGTCAGTAAAAGTTTGACACTCCCTCTAACTCCACGGGAGACATTATTAGATGATCCTTTAAAAAAAAAAGGCGTTTGATAACACACAAAGCGCGCGCACACACACACACACACACATAGCACATAGCACACATATATATGGCACGTAGCATCACATAATATCTATTAATACTGTAATATGAAAATAATATTGTAACATCACCCACTTTTTTTAAAAGAGTAACCATGGTGTTTCTTGCCGGTTCTTCTCCAAAGGAAACGACCAGTTTGGAACCGTGCACTAGCTTCTGACGTTTTATAAGTGCCCATGTAGGCCTATGTGAAATAAAAATATTTGAATTATAACTTTTTTTTTTAATTTTATAGCTTTTACTTCTTTGGATTAAAATTAGATTTTAGATTTAACTGGATCTTGGATCAAAAATCAGATATCAATTAGTAGATCCTTTATTATGTTTTTTGTCCTTTATTGTATTTTATTTAGGGTCAACGCAACATTTTTCTTCCATACCTCAATATTCTTATTAGTATTTGTGTGACCTACATATGCTCTTCGTGCTATGTCGGTAACCTTGGTTCTCCTGCGGATATCCTCATTCCTGATTCGATCACGCAAGGAAACTCCGAGCATAGCCCTCTCCATTGCCCTTTGGGTGACTTTAAGTCTTCTGATGAGGCCCATTGTAAGCGACCACGTTTCGGAGCCATATGTCATCAAGGTTACCGACATAGCACGAAGAATCGCCAAACTAAAGTGGCAATGAGCAGGGCACATTGCTCGCAGAACAGATGGCCGCTGGGGCCGAAAGGTTCTGGAATGGCGACTACGTACCGGAAGACGTAGCGTTGGAAGGCCTCCTACAAGGTGGACCGATGACTTGGTAACGGTTGCGGGAGTCCGATGGATGCGAGACGCACAGGACCGTTCATTGTGGCGACACTTGGGGGAGGCCTAAGTCCAGCAGTGGACGTCTTTCGGCTTAAATGATGATGATGATGATATGCTCTAGGTCTCCGTGTCTTATGTATATGAGTTTACACATTTATGAATGCAAGTTTTTTTTGAAGTTGTAGACGATTACGTTTACCTGGGACAGACAATCCAGTTGGGTAGGTCTAACATTGAGAAAGAGGTCAATCGTCGAATCCGACTCGGCTGGGCAGCGTTAGGAAAGCTGCGTGGTATATTCTCGTCCAACATACCACAGTGTCTCAAGACGAAAGTCTATGAAAAGTGCGTGTTGCCAGTGATGACATATGGCACTGAAACATGGTCGCTTACAAGCCTCATCAGAAGGCTTAAAGTCACGCAAAGGACAATGGAAAGTGCTATACTCGGAGTTTTCTTGCGTGATCGAATAAGGAATGAAGATATCCGCAGGAGAACCAAGGTCACCGACATAGCCCGATGAATCGCCAAATTAAAGTGGCAGTGAACAGGGCACATTGCTCGCAGAACAGATGGCCGTTTGGGCCGAAAGGTTCTGGAGTGACGACCGCGGACCGGAAGACGCAGTGATGGAAGGCCTCCTACAAGGCAAACCGATGAACTGGTAAGGGTTGTGGGAATCCTATGGATGCGAGACGCACAAGACCGTTCATTGTGGTGACATTTGGGGGAGGCCTGTGTCCAATAGTGGACGTCTTTTGGCTGAAATGATAAATTGATAACTTAATTTATTTATATATTTAAGTTTCTTTAAATCGACATAGATATATTCTATGTGGATTTAGTAAAAAATAAACATTATTGTATTCACAAAAATGTTTTCCTAAAAATTTAGCTAACGGTCTTTTACAAACTATTTTCTCAAACTCGACTCAAACACTGACGCCGTGTAAACGCCCCTCAAGGCAAAGGCCGGGCTTAAACTCTGGGTAGTAGGACGTGTTCAACTTTACGCGGCCCGATGTATGAAACTTGAACGATCCTAGTTGGTAAACTGTGAACTAAATGGAACTGACATTTGGGTTAGGATAATGTACCCGGCTGAGTAGCAGTTCAAATATCAGACTTTACAGGTGAGAGATTAAAGATCCGTTTGTTGGTTATGGGTTTCAAAAAGTAGTAGTATTTTTTTTTGAGAATGGGAAATCATCGAGTCCAATCTGTGTGGTTGTTTCCTCAAAAGACCATCTTAGACATTCATCAATATTCCTCGTAGAAGCGATCGGCGGCAGCGAACTCTCAGGTTGGTTCAGGCCATGGTCCGGAGCGAGGAGGAATGGCAGGTGGTAGCCTCCTTCTGCGAAACAGTAATGCTAGCGAAGGAGACGACCGCACGCGTGAAGGAACGGACATCCTCTCGCCCCAGCCGCCGAGACCTCGGCCCCAGCCGCCGAGACCTCGGCCCCAACTACTAGCCACAGTAGACACGGTAGACACGCTTGCGGACGACGAGCAATGAGTAACCCACCGTCTGCCCGTCCGGTAATCGTCCGGACCGAGCCCGAGTTGTCAACAGCGCGTAGTGTTCCACACGCTCATCAAAAAAATGTCAGCAAACCGTAGGAACCACGCCTTTGCTTTTCAGAAAAACGGCCCTGCTTCCCAGCAACTCGTGGTCTTAGAACGCAAAGGGCAGCTGAAGGACACAGGTGTGATTTTGGTAAGTAAAAGTCTGACACGCCCTGCCGCTCCACCCAGAGTGGAAGAAGCCATTGGATGGAACCTAAAAAGAAGACACTAATCTACATGGTTCATATTATTAGACTATTACAAGTTTACTGTGTGGACTCTAAAAGAGAATTGGATCTCTGATTTTGTTTCGGTTTTTCTTCTCAGGGTGATCAGTTAGAAAACCCCGGCCTCATCTAGTTTAAATTAATGAAAAAAATTCCGTGTATTTTTATAATCAATTTGCCAAATAAACATCATTTATATATATCACCAGTGGATGGAGCGAAAGTAGATAATCGACTGGCTCTATCAAGTTCAAATAAAGTAATTAAAAGAATCAATGCAGTGACTATGTGCTCTAGTTTACACACAGCGCCATCTCTTAGTCACATATGGTACAAACTTAGTTTCCGGGCGGTTACGAAACGGAAACGTGGTGAGGCTGCGGAAAGCTGAACTTCAGAAGGTAGGTTAAACACAGATTAATATGTTGTGTTGGGTAAATAATAGGTAACTTTGCCATAAAGTACTAAAGTTTAACACGTACACTCGCCTCGATCACGTTCATGTCGTCACGTCGATAGCTATAGCAGTCTCGTAAAAAAATATACCTATATCAACAATCAATACCTGACCGTGATGTGACATGACGGTGACGTTACGCGACGGTGATGTGACGGTGGTGTGACGGTGTCGTGACAGTGATAAGACGGTGACATGACGATGACGGTGGTGTGACGTGACGGTGACGTGACGGTGGCATAATGGTGACGTGACGGTGGCGTAACGAAGTACGTAAAGAAGTGAACTGTATATTATTTTCCAAGAAACACAGTTACAAAAGTACTATTATTTAACTTATCAGGAAGGAGGAGAACCTCCAAGGTCTATTAATAAACTCCCTTGTATTTCCTAGTTGCTTTACAAAGTTTGGATGGTATTGTTTCTCAATAGTACTCACTCAATTACTGATTTACCTTAGTAGAGTGACTGTTTTCTTATAGCATTTTCCATCCTTGAAAACTTTTGCGAAGGATTTTTCAACAGGAACTTAATACCTGCGGAAAACTTCTAGCCGCTTGTTTTATGATGTTTCGAGAGTTGTTACTTAAGACGAAATGCTAAATATTCACAAGATTTAAAATCTTTTAACATAAAAACGTTTTTACTAAACGTCGAAGATTTTTAAAAGCGTTTAAGCCATTTCTTTAGTTTAAAGTTACTTCTACGCAGGTGTTTCCTATATATCACATACGTGCGAATTGCGATAATATCAAATGCCATAATCGTGCGAAGAATTGTTTTTGTTTTTGTTATGGCTTCGCAAAAGAATTTAACATGTTTAGTGCAGATTGAGGTCTAATATGCCTCGGGAGTGGGTTTTTAGTCAGTAAAAGTCTGACACTATCTTCCGCTCCGCCCAAGAGCGAGGGATGTCATAAAATGATTTTCCACCGAAAAAATAAATAAAAAAAAATCAAGTCTTCTTTACGGCGCGGCTAAGATTTTTTTTTTACAAAAACACAAATAACCGACTTCACTACAAAAAAAAAACAAAACACTAAAACGATCAAAATAACTTTTATTTCGGAAGTCGGTGTTTCTGGTACTGTTTGCTTGGTATTTATTAACACCGACTTCCGAAATTAAAGTTATCCCAATAATGGAAATAATACAAAAATGAGTGCCACTGTCAACGTGTTCCGATCAAGAATGCGGTTTTAACACATGCTTGAGCCAGCTTCAGCTTCTCTGGTCAACTTTATCGGCAAGCTTCACTGAGGTAGTCCATACTACAATAAAACTCTTAGCACCACAATGCAACCAGTTTTACATCACAAAATCCATTAGGAATCAATATGCGAATAATTAAAACAGCCATTGAAATTCACTCACCTTAAAACCTGCAAAGAACTAATTATTACTAAAGTAAAAAAACCCTTTTGGTAAAAGGATAAACTTTGCCATACAGCGTGGCAATGCCGCCAGACTTTTGAGCACATTACGAGTCGACAGCCATGCGGAGGAAGGAGTCTTTTGACGTTACATCTTAGATTCTTCTTAGTTAGTTTTATTTAATTTGATAATTGTAGCGACATCTATGGCGTCACATAAGAACTAATCCTGCATCGCGCAATCAAAGTTCTCCGCGCGATTAGAACGTAGCAGCCCGAAATCATCTATCGGGCAATAGCCCACCAGACATAACACCCGTCTGGTTGGAGGATCCTCCCTTTTCAAAGGAGGTTTGCGGGATTTTACTCTCTGTTCCGCATACCTCCAAACTGGTGACCCTCGACAAAGAACGTCAGCGCAGCCTTCGTGCAGCTACTACTTCGTGACGTCATCATCACTTCCTCAAGCTTTCGAGCAGCGAGCCATACAGCCAGCACCCACGGCTTTAAAGGGTATCCTGACCACCAGCATGCCTACCTGGTCATACCTGGTCATCACCCTCAGCCTCATCAGCGTCCTTGGCGAAGCACACTGCACCTTCGGCCAGTCACATGAAGAGCCACGAAGAACCTCTCCTGGTCGACGCAAGCAGTCAAGCCACTACGTCGCACAGCACCGCTCCGACTCACTGGAGCCAGCAGCACTACTCCGACTCACTGGAGCCTGCAGCATCATCCCGACTCACTGGGACATCATCACCCCGACTCACTGGGGCATCATCCCGACTCACTGGGATAGCACCACCCCGACTCACTGGGGCATCACCGCAGACAGTTCCGACTCACCGAGAACTATGCGGCATTCGGTTCCGACCCACTGGAACCAACCTACCACTGGCCTGGCACGCATCAAGAAGCATCAAGAACCATCGATCTCCGATCTCCGGAGGGGAGTGATGTAGCGACATCTATGGCGTCACATAAGAACTAATCCTGCATCGCGCAATCAAAGTTCTCCGCGCGATTAGAACATATAGAACAGCCCGAAATCATCTATCGGGCAATAGCCCACCAGACATAACACCCGTCTGGTTGGAGGATCCTCCCTTTTCAACGGAGGTATGTGGGGCTTTACTCTCTGTTCCACATACTCCCAAAATAATTTTTATGTATGTAGTTAGTTATATAATGTACTGTCAGGGATCAAAAGTTCAGTTGCACTCTACCAATGCTAAAGTGTTTAAAATTTCTTTTTTGTAGAAGTTCAATGTCCACAACTAGTTTATTCAATACTTTAGATTCTATGCTACCAATTAAATAAGTCATGAACCATTGACCCTCTTCTACAAAGAAACTTTAGACATTTTAGCATTGGTAGGGTGCAACTGCACTTTTGACACCTGACTGTACATTAATATGTTCAATATAAAAATAAGTAAGAGTGAAAGTAGATAGGTAATATTATTTTTGATAGATATTTTTTATTTTTATTTAAAGGACATTATCTCGATGGCTTTACAACAGTACTAACATCAGTATCTAGAACACAAGTTAGGCTCAACTATTAATTGCCAACAGCTGTAACTTTGCCCGGCCAATGTTGTAATTTACCTGTTAAGTCGCGAGGAACCGTAAGCACCTATTATTAATTGCAGTTTAGGACTAAAGTTTGAAAGCTTTGTTGAATAGGTTCTTTGGCCTAGAAAGTTCTTTACTGGTTTAGTTTAAACAAATACATGGTTGTACAAAGGTGCATTGAATACATAATTTAGGCACCATGCCACATGCATAATATGTTATTGCCACTTTTGTCGCAGGCTGACTCAGCCTATTGCCCACGTCTTTCGCTCAAAGTGGAGTGAGAGGAAGAGTCAGACTTTTACTAACTAATTCCGTCCTGTTCCTTCAGTTGTCCTTAACGTTTTAGGGCAGCGGTAACTCTTTCGAACAATCCGAATCTTGGTAAGACTTGAGTCAGATTTCCTGGCTGTTAACTATCGGTTACGACTGACAGATATCTATAAATGACAGCTGAGAGCAACAGTATCTTAAGATGGTCACCCATCCACACACACCTTGGCCAGCGTTGCTTAACTTTAAAGATCAGTCCTTGCAGCTGTTATTATTTTAGTCACGAGCTTCTCCAATAAGTGACTGTCATGAAAGTTCAAGTATAAGTCCCATACACTTTTTTTAAGGTGGAAAATCATCTCGCTCTAAGGTGGAGTGGGAAGTCGTGTCAGACTTTTACGGAGTAAAGCTACACCTATGGTCCTTCAGTTGCCCTTTTGCGTTCTAGAACCACGAGTTTCCCTTTCAGCAGTCGATCCATGCAGGCTCCAGTAGACTTCGGCTCTGCCGGGCCTCAGCGGGTTTACTTACATTTCTTTAAGGCGCGCGGGGAACACTACGCGCCGATGACGACTCGAGCTCAGTCTGGACGGTTACCGGACGGTCGGACAGCGAGCTATCCATTGCTCATCGTCCACAAGCCTGTGCTTACGGTAGAAGTCTTATACAACTGTGTGCGTAGACAGATATTAATACAGATAATATCGTTATTTTTCTGGAAATCGTTTCCAATAACTACAAATCCATATTCAATTAAGAATATGATTTATAAATGGCATCTGCCACCATGAAAAATTAAAGTAATTTCACAAGGGAATTAGAATATCGAAATACCTTTTGTTTGTTTTTAATTAATTGGAGCAAGCCACGACAAAAACCACAGGCGTTTATTCTATACCATATTCAATTAAACGGTTATATTTTCATACTAGGCTTTGCACGCCATTTTGTTTGGAAATAAATTTTAACCTAGTGCTCGAGTTTTGAAAAATATATTTTTTTTAGGCTTTCGACACTATTGCTAAGAATCCGTTGTCCACCTTCTGTTACCAGACTGTAATTCATGAACCATAATGTTATAGCTAGACAATTGAAATTTTCAAAGATGATGTATTTCTGTTGCAACTATAACAACATACACCAAATACAGAATAAAATAAATATTTAAGTGGGGCTACTATACAACAAATGTGATTTTTTTGCTACGGACGATACGGAACCCTTCGTACGCGAGTCCGTCTCGGACTTGGCCGGTTTTTTTTAAACTATAATAATGTTTGACATTTCTGTGGCGCTAACCAATCCCAAAAATTTTTTCTTTTAGAAAACCATTTTCACTTAATATAGAAAGCCACTGACAAAGGGAAACATGGTGAGGTGACTACGATCTTTACTGTTTTACGGGCAGTGGTGAAAAAAAAATACACAAAATTAAGCGCCTGGCTGGGTCTGAACTCACGACCTTCAACTCGTAAATCGAAGTCGTGCCTGATCACTGAGCTATCATTACATTGCCCGAAAACTCATCATCGGACCACTAGACTCACGGCGTTATATCACTGGTACAGGGTGAATATCCCACCCACACTTATGTACAAAACGTTTTGGGAACTCATTCATTGTACGTAGGGGTCTTTAAGTCAAGAGTGAATAGGTTACTTCTAGGCAAGCGTACTCTATGGTCGACCATATCGCCACTTAGTGGTTCGACCACAAAGCGACAATATGGTCGCGAGCCTGTCAGTTATATTGATCCACCTAATTCTATTCAGCAATGAAATTCAGTGACACTATCAACACTTAGTCAAGTGTCATTGATCCATCGTCGTGGGCAATCTAGCTTTCATCATCATTTCAGCTGAAAGATGTCCACTGTTGGATATAGGCCTCCCCAAGTATAGCCAAAACAAACGATCTTGTGCTTCTCGCATCCATCGCATTCCCGTGACCCTCGCCAGGTCCACCTTGTGGAAGGCCTTCGGTCGCCACACCAGAACCTTTCGGCCCCAACGACACTACTACCGCTTAAGTTTGGCGATTCTTTGGGCTATGTCGTTAGCCGTGGTTTTTCTGCGGATATCTTCATTCCTGATGAGATCATCAAAGGAAACTTTTTTTAAAATGATATAAATCAAGCACTAGGCTTGACTGCGATCCCACCTGATGGTAATGGTGATAGATCCTAGTGTTGCAATTGTAGATGGTGAAGCACACTAACAAAAAAACTAAGAGCTTATTCACTCTAACCTTGAAGACACCTAAATTATAATCGGACGGGAAGACCACAGTAGGCAAATTGTTCCAGTCCTTCGATGTATTCAGTATAAACGACGAGGCGAAATGCTTAGTCCGGACCGTAGAGGTGTTAACAATCTAAGAGTGGACACTTGCCGTACGTTGGGTTGTCCGATGGTAGAAAGGCGTTGGTGAAATCAAGTCATGTAATTTCCGCGCACACTCTCCAAAATACATCCTGTAGAATACCGAAAGCATACTTCGAGGATAGAAGCACAGTATAGATATATGGAACAGTACGGAAACTACCTACAAATATTCGAAACGGCACACTCACACAAACATACGCATAGACGAGACTCCTAAACGTTTCTCGCGGTCCTGTCAGTAGCGAATGCCGCTTGAGTCTCGGCGATGCGTATGTTTGTGTGAGTGAGCCGTTTCGAACATTTGTAGGTAGTTTCCGTACTGTTCCATATATCTATACTGTGATAGAAGTCTAGCTTCACCACTGAATTATAATTTGGAATACCAGTTTAATGAAAAAAAATTAACTATTTATTCCTGAGTCCATGTGATTAGCTATTCAGGTTAGGTCAGTCTCCTGAAGCGCACAATCAGGACAAACAAATAATCAAACTCCCATTAACGTTATATAATATTTATTAGGGATTTGGACGTAAAAAAAGTTATTTCATCAATCCAAATTGCTTCAAAATCAATATTTTATATAACAAACTTTTCATGGGGTCGTAAACTTCGGATTTTCTTCGTGATTTTTATGAGTTTTCTTAAAATAATGTACGTTTATGATACTTCCTTAAATCTTATAACTCTTTCCGTATAAAATGATTCAATTTAAAATATTCTTCATGGGTACTTGTTATATCTAGCCTGTACTGTCCCCCTGCTGGGCAAAGGCCTCCCTCTATTTATTATGTCTAGCCTGTACTGTCCCCCTGCTGGGCAAAGGCCTCCCTCTATTTATTTTATCTAGATTATACTGTCCCCTGCTGGGCAAAGGCCTCCCTCTATTTATTATATCTAGCCTGTACTGTCCCCCTGTTGGGCAAAGGCCTCCCTCTATTTATTATATCTAGCCTGTACTGTCCCCCTGCTGGGCAAAGGCCTCCCTCTATTTATTATATCTAGCCTGTACTGTCCCCCTGTTGGGCAAAGGCCTCCCTCTATTTATTATATCTAGCCTGTACTGTCCCCCTGCTGGGCAAAGGCCACCCTCTATTTATTATATCTAGCCTGTACTGTCCCCCTGCTTGGTAAAAGCCTCCCTCTATTTATTATATCTAGCATGTACTGTCCCCCTGCTGGGCTAAGGCCTCCCTCTATTTATTATATCTAGCCTGTACTGTCCCCCTGCTGGGCAAAGGCCTCCCTCTATTTATTATATCTAGCCTGTTCTGTCCCCCTGCTGAGCAAAAGCCTCCCTCTATTTATTATATCTAGCCTGTACTGTCCCCCTGCTGGGCTAAGGCCTCTCTATATATTATATCTAGCCTGTACTGTCCCCGGCCGCCCTCTATTTATTATATCTAGCCTGTACTGTCCCCCTGCTGGGCAAAGGCCTCCCTCTATTCCTTCCATTGTCCGCGGCTCTAAACCACTTCTTGCCAATACCTAAGGAAGACGTCTAAGTTGTCCCACCATCTCCTTCGTGGTTACCTCGCCGTCCGACCTTCCGGTAACCGTCCGGACCGTGCCCAAGTCGTAACGGCGCGCACTGTTCCACGCGCGCCTCAAGGAGATGTCAGCAAACCGTAGGGTCGAAGCCTACTGGGTCCAAGAGGCCGTTTCTAAAAAGAAGAACCTTCCACGTACCAGGGCCGAGCCTGGTATGAAAGGCAACGAAGGAACAGAAGTGGGTTTTTAGTCAGTAAAAGTCTGACACACCTTCTCGCTTTGCCCAAGAGCGGGGGATGTCATTGGATGACTTTCCGTACCTACAAAAAAAAAATCTCCTTCGTGGTCCGTTCATACTTTTCGAAATAAAGATCTAAAAGATCGTTAAGTCCTTGGTTCGATTGCCGAATCTGATTAAGTGCCGTTGGGTTTTTCATATTTTGAATTTCGCAGTAAGATCTTGAAATCTGTAATTTGTACCTGGAATGTGGAAAATCCTGCTATACGGGAAAACATAACTGAAGAAAGGTGGATTTACTGAAGCACCCCCCACCTACACCTCTCTGTTAACATGACGTAAAATAACAATACATCTTAACAGGTTTGTTGTTATGATACGTCATGAATTTTTTTTAAATACCCTGCTCCATGCTAACAAATATTTCTTTATCGTGGATGTGTTCACAAACGTGTAAACCCACATACTCAAGATACCCAGAATCGTGACGGGCAAACAAATATTTTTGTTCCCTATGGGAATCGAAACCGCAACATGCAGCGTAGCAGCGGACCGCTTAACCACTGCGCCAACCGTGCAATTAGCTAAGTCACTAAAGTATAACTTCCAAAACAAATAAGTTGCAGTCTAACTTCCGTCTAGCTTTCACCGTCATGAAGCAAAATATTGATCCTTTTTAGAAAGAATGTTATAAGCAACAGTTTGCGTTTTTTGCTGGTACTTATTTTTTTTTTTTAGGTGGGAAATCATCTAATGACATCTCCCGCCCTTGGGCGGAGCGGGATTGCTTCAGACTTTTACTGACTAAAACCCACTCCTGTTCCTTCTTTGCCTTCGTTCCAGAGCCTCTTTCGCATCACCCATGGCTCCAATAGGCTTCGACCCTGCTGGGCCCCTGTTGGTATGGATTTACTTAAAAAGTATTTAGGATAATAAAAATAAAAAAAATAAAATTATTCATATCTGATATTATTCATACTAATCGATAGATATAGTTGATATTAATATAAATATGTATTATAACTCAAGCAATTTTAATAGATATATGCAAAATAAAATTAACTTGTATGTTCATATTTTCCTTAGCATAAGTTTAATAAAAAAACCGGGCAAGTGCGAGTCGGACTCGCACACTGAGGGTTCCATACAATCTTACCTATGAAAACAGTTCAATTTCCGAATCGAGTCTCAAAGATTTTTACGAATCGCTAAAAGTTATTTTTTTTTGTAACGTAACTACAAATTTACAGTTTTCAGATTTTTTCCTATACTTATGCTATAAGACCTTGTTTCATGCCAAATTTCAGGATTCTAGGACAACGGGAAGTACCCTATGAATTTTGATTCCCTTGAGAGTGTCGAAATATACGTTTTTGCAACATAAACGGCCGTATCTTTTTTTTTCGTTAACTTACAAGTTTGATTTTTTCACAGCTTCAAGGGACCGGAGATTTAAGTATATAGTTTTAATTTCAACTCGATACCTCCACGCGTTCCCAAGATAAAGAATCTTGACAGACAGACGGACGGACAACGAAGTGATCCTATAAGGGTTCCATTTTTTTCTTATAAGGTACAAAACCCTAAAAATGATGCTGCTTAAAAATACGCTTCAAACGGTATGTATCATACTTTTTTAATGTGAAACAACTAAACAATGTAGGTACTTACAAAAAATCGATCTACTCTAATAAAAGTGTAATTTCCATTTGTGATGCTTTTTAATTGAAGAGGCGATATTTTCTTGAATACTTTTTAATTAAGGGAGGAAAAATCCATTCCTGCAAGACCAAATGCAAATTGTTGCTCAGTTCTCATCTTCTTGGAAAGGCTCGATATGTAATGAAATAACATTACATTAAATAAATGGCGGATGATGTTCAGATTATTTTGGTAATTTAATGTTATAAAAAACTCATAGAGAGTTAAATGAAAGGATATAATTGAGGAGGCGATATTAGTGAACTTTAAATGTCGTTTCTTTGTATTTTCAGGTGAGATAAAAGTGTAATTCTCATATTTTGTTGTAATATTGTAAAAGTAAAATTCTGTTAAATAAATCTTTGTATTTTCAGAGAAACAATTTGTGTTTAATAGCAAAA
Organism: Mythimna impura; assembly: GCA_905147345.3. Classification (NCBI taxonomy): domain Eukaryota; kingdom Metazoa; phylum Arthropoda; class Insecta; order Lepidoptera; family Noctuidae; genus Mythimna; species Mythimna impura. The sequence continues at coordinate 7,524,192 of LR990347.1, read as the reverse complement.
TCCTCAATAACATATCTTATAAAACGACATTTTCGTTAACTAAATGAAGATGGACCGGCTGTAATTTGAGTTTACGATGATAGCTTCAAATGATGGCAAATCTAGTGTATTAGCCATAACCGCAATATTTACAGAAGAAGGAAAATGTTACGTTTTACCTGATGAGCTGAAGCCGGTGATTCATCATACATATATTGTTAAAATGAACACTTTCTCAAAAATAAAAAATAGCATAAAGAAAAGGCACCAAAGCAGAAAAATATGGATAAAATTGGATGAAGATCTAAAGAAAACATATATAGATGAGGAAGGTAATATACAATTTTTAGATCAATATTTAGAAGAAATGAGCACAAAACAACCAAAAGACAAAGATGACAGTCTGCAACATATCTTGGAAAAATTATTAGAAACTACAACAAAGAAAGAATATCAACATAACCTAAAACATATTTCAGAGAATTTTATTATAGAAAAATTCACAAGCAAGAACCCTAATGCAATGCAATGGATAGAGACTTTTGAAAGAGAATGTGAGCGCTTTAATATAATTTTTTATATTAAAGCGCTCACATTCTCTTTACCTAACCTCAATATATCTATTTTTGTTTCATCTTTTGAGATGAAACAAAAATAGATATATTGAGGTTATTTTTAGAAAAAACTTGTTTGGATTGGTATAGCTCGATGGTTACAAAACTAACAGTAAGTTCTGAATGGAAGGAATGGAAAGACACATTTTTGGAAACTTTTAAAAACCGAGGATGGGACATAGTCACAACTGCCTTCGCATTCAGGTATAAAGAAGGACTGTTAATTGATTATGCTATAAAAAAAGAACGGCTTATACTAGATATAGACAAATCGATAGACCCGAAAACCTACCAACCGATAGATCTGATTGCAACAGGTCTACCTGGATTTATCTTAAATAAGTTAAACAGGGACGAACTCAACAATACCACTGATTTGTTCAACGAGATAAGAAAATATGAAGGTATGATGTACAAGAAAAACTCAACTTTAATAAAAAGTAGTACATTTATTTATAAAAATAAAACTAATGAGAAGAAGCCATGTAAGACTTGTGAAGCTTTGGACAAAGGAACTAGATATCATCCGGAGGAGTCATGTTGGTTCAAGAAAAATAAAAATGAATCTGAAAAGATCTTTAAAGCCAAAAATGTAAATAATAACTCCATTATTGAAGTAGATATTAATACTGAAAAAAAAACGAGTAAGTACACCATTAATCAAAATCAAGCTTGAAAAGAAACTAGAAGTGAGCGGCATTTATGATTCAGGCTCACAGATCTCATTAATAAATTCAAGACTGATTAAAGTAAAAGAAATAAAAGAAAATGTGAATATAGCATATGAAAACGGTTAATGGTGTAAAGAAGACGGATGGCTTGATAACAATAAAAATAAAAATCTTTGATTTAGAAGAAGAGGTGGATGTATATATAATAGAAAATGAAGATTTTGATGATTTTATAATCGGATTGGATATGATAAAGAAATTCAAATTAATCCAAAATGAGGACTTGCGGATAGAACAAAAGAAAATAACAAATAAAATAGACAGGATGTCTAAAGATAACACAAATGAATATAAGAATATAAAAACATATGCAATAAATTTCAATGAACACATAGAAACAGAGGAATTTGTTAATATGACAGACCATTTAGATAATGAAAAGAAAATTGAGATAGAAAAAATTATAAAGGAATATAAAACAATTTTTGCTAAGGACAAGTATGATATAGGATCAGTTAAAGATTATGAAGCTCATATAGATTTACTAGTAAATAGATACTGTAGTAAAAGACCATACAAATGTACAATAGAAGATAAATTAGAAATTGAAGAGCAAATATCCATGTTACTAAAGAATAATTTAATAGAAGAATCTTACAGTCCTTTTGCTGCACCAGTGACATTAGCATTTAAAAAAGGTGAAAATAGAAAATCCCGCTTATGTGTCGATTTCAGAGAACTGAATAAAATTGTTGTGCCACAAGCTCAACCTTTCCCATTAATAGATGATTTGATTATTAAAACAAGAAATTGTAAGTATTTTACTGCACTGGATATAAACTCAGCATTTTGGGCAATACCACTACGGGTGGAAGATAGAAATAAAACAGGATTTGTCACACAAGATGGCCACTTTCAGTGGACCTGCCTCCCTTTTGGCTTGAAAACATCACCAGCAATTTTCCAGAGAATTTTAAGCAATATTCTAAGAAAGCACAATCTCACAGGATACTCTGACGAAATATCAAAATATCATCAATATAGTTTATATTGATGATATTTTGATATTTCGTCCACCTTTGAGAACCATATAAGACACATAAGAAGTGTATTAGAGGCAATAATAAAAGAAGGCTTTAGATTGAAGTTTAAGAAATGTACCTTTGCTTCAGACTCAGTAAAGTATCTTGGCCATGTAATTCAAAACAATTCGGTAAGACCACTAAAAGACAATTTGATTTCAATAAGACATTTTCCAACTCCTAAGACGCAAAAGAATGTCAGACAATTTTTAAAAATCAACTTCTACCATGAATACATACCAAGAAGCGCAATTATCTGTATTAGATCCATTACATAATTTATTAAGAAAAAACGAAAAGTTTGTGTAGTCAGAGAAGTGTGAAGAATCATTTAATCAAATAAAAAGATATTTATGTTCTCAACCGATATTGGAAATATATGACAAAGACTTGCCAATAAAAATCTTTACAGATGCATCCTTAGAGGGCATCGGGGCAATACTAAAACAAACACAACTAGATGGTAAAGACAAACCGGTGGCATATTTCTCAAAAAAACTAAATGAATCTCAAAAACGGAAAAAGGCTATATATTTGGAATGTTTTGCTATGAAAGAAGCTGTTAAATACTGGCAACACTGGCTTATTGGAAAACAATTCACTATATACTCAGATCACAAACCTCTAGAGAACATGAACATTAAAAGCAGGACAGACGAAGAATTGGGTGATCTCACATACTATCTGTCTCAATATGGCTTTACAGTAAAATATATACCTGGTAAAGAAAATGTAGAAGCAGACTGTTTGAGCCGAAATCCGGTATTAGAATCAGAAGATAACAAAGACGAACTATTAAAAATAGTTAATTTAATAGAAATAAAAGATATAGTTGGAGACCAAGAGAAAAATGAAACAATAAAAGAAAAGAAATCAAATCTTATACACAAAAATAGAATTTATTATAAAAAAATAAAGAAACAGGAAAAGATTATCCTCTCAGAAGAATTTAGTAAAAGACTCATAAAAAACGTGCATGAAGATTTATGCCATATTGGGATCAGACAATTGCAGAAAAAAATAAGTCCAATATATACAGTTAAAAACCTAACAAAAAACATCATAAATATTTGTAAAACATGTGAAATATGTATAAACAATAAATCAAGATGTCAAGGAAAATTTGGATTAATGTCACAACTGGGTCCAGCAACAAAACCATTTGAGATTATGTCAATGGATACTATCGGTGGCTTTGGAGGCTCTAGGTCAACCAAAAAATACCTACACCTTTTAGTAGACCACTACACAAGATATGCATTTATTGCGACTTCAAAAACACAGAATGCAAGTGACTTTATAAAACTAACAAAGAACGTGCTAGAGACAGATGATATTGGAATAATTCTGACAGACCAATATCCGGGCATAAATTCAAGAGAATTTAAGCAACATTTGCAAGAGAATAATATTAAACTAATTTTTACAGCTGTGAATACACCATTCTCGAACGGTTTGAATGAAAGATTAAATCAAACAGTAGTAAATAAAATAAGATGTAAAATAAATGAGAAAAACAATAAGAGAACATGGACAACAGTTGCAAGAGAATGTATAAAGAAATATAATGAAACAGAACACTCCGTTACAGGTTTTGCACCAAAATATTTACTGGATGGTACGAATGTTAGTATTCTACCAAATGAATTAAAAACAACAGAAAGGGAAGACAAGTGGATTGCTGATAGAAGATTGGCATTAGAGAATACAACAAAATCCCACAAGTACAACAAGAAAATATTTGATAGAAATAGAAAAATTCAAGAGTTTAATGTAGGAGACAGTGTATATGTAGAAAATGGAAATAGATTGAATAGAAAGAAATTAGACGAATTAAAAATAGGCCCTTTCAAGATAATAGAGAAAATATCGAACTCCATTTATAGGATTGACACTGGCAACAGAAAAACAGAATCAACTTTATTCCACATAACAAAACTACAACCTGTCACAACAGAAGCTGAAGAAGATGAAGTAGAAGAAAACGAATATGAAAATAACTTATAGGTACAGTGTGTGGATATGTTAGAATTTTCGCTCTTATGGGGGAGATGTAATGAAATGACATTTCATTAAATAAATGGCGGATGATGTTCAGATTATTTTGTTAATTTAATGTTATAAAAAACTCGTAGAGAGATAAATGAAAGGATATATTTGAGGAGGCGATATTAGTGAACTTTAAATGTCGTTTCTTTGTATTAATATTGTAAAAGTAAAATTCTGTTAAATAAATCTTTGTATTTTCAGAGAAACAATTTGCGTTTAATAGCAAAATCCTCAATAACATATCTTATATATTCACTCGTGTTTATGATGGGCAACCCTTTTAAACATGAATTTAAAGATAGAAACAAAACTTAACATCATTTTATCGTTCGCTCTATGTAAAAGACAAACTATATACTTATATACAAACACCAAATAGATTTTTCTACAGAATGTTTATCGCGTTTTTATTGCTCTGTTCGACGTCGGGAATCGAACCCCGTTTACGGCAAGTCATAAACTAAGTCGGACGAGAATTCGTAAATGTTAAAATGTAACTAAACGATGTTAACTTAATGTGTCTAGATTATTTTAACGGTTTTTTGTGTTTATGGTGAGATATTGAGGAAAAAGGGTTGTGAGAATGCCTGTTACTATAATAAAAACTAGGCAAGTGCGAGTTAGACTCGCGTCCTGAGGGTTCCGTACAAACTGACGTATAAAAATAGTTCAATTCCCGTATCTCTCGAAGATTTTTCCGAATCGCAAAAAAAAACCTATTTTTTTTTTGTGACGTAACAATAAAATTACTGTTTTCAGATTTATTCCTTATATACTTATGCTATAAGACTTTTTGCCAAATTTCAGGATACTGGGTCAACGGGAAGTACCCTATGAATTTTGATTCCATTGAGATTGTCGAAATATACGTTTTTGCGACATAAATGGATGTATTTTTTTTTTTAGTTAACTCAGAAGTTTAATTTTTTCACAGCCTCAAGGGACCGCAGCGCATATATACATATGTGCGGGAGCGTATATGGTTTTAATTTCAACTCGATACCTCCACGCGTTCCCGAGATAAAGAGTCTTGACAGACAGTCAGACAGACGGACAACAAAGTGATCCTATAAGGGTTCCGTTTTTTTCTTTTGAGGAACTCTAAAAATGGTTGTATACTACATAAGCTAATATCCCTAAAATATCATTCTATATGTATCTATCCATATCGTTGATATCCCGAATGTAGGTATCATCGTCATCATCATTTCAGCCGAAAAACGTCGACTATTGGACATAGGCCTCTCCCAAGTGTGACAACAAATGGTCATATGCGTCCCACATCCATCGGATTCCCGTGACTCTCACCAGGTCATCGGTCCACCTTGTAAGAGGCCTTCTAAAGGAGCTTCTTCCGGTGAGCAGTCGCCACTCCAGATCCTTTAGGCTCCATTGACCATTTGTTCTGCGAGCAATGTGCTGCAATTTGGTGATTCTAGCTATTCCTAAATACAAAACATTTAATTAGTTGATTTCTAGTATTAAAATCAAATCAATAACTTAATTTACAGTCAACATCATTCTAATTAGGAAGTAAGTGATTATATAGGTATCCACTAATTAGGCAGCCATCAATCAACTGCCAGAACTTCCTCTTTCCATCATTAATCGAAGTTGAAACTTTATTGAATCGTGAAACTTCGGCATACAGAAATATTGGCTGATCTAATTCTAAGTTTTGTGCCACTTCATTACTTGGCACGTGCCTCAGTCAGTAAGGTACCGAATGACCTTCTTTTAGAGGAAAAAGGTTACTATCTTACAATAGTTTTTCTGACTCTTACAAATGTGCGTTAGAAATAACCAGTTATACATCGGAAACGTCGAAATATATATATATATATACTAAAATCTCAGATCTGTCAGACATAACTTATGTTCACATGGATGAAACCTTAGGTTCTCATTAGCTTTTCATGTGCTTTGAATACCTGTGTACTTGTGGAGCTCCCCCTTGGGGAACTTTGGCAGGTACGAGGTGAGAAAGGGAACTAAAAATAACGAGTTACTTAACTTAATGTTTTATGGCTGATTTTTATATATGTTTTGTAGAATATTATTCTAAAGTATCAAAGTGTCAAATACTTTCCATGGACCAAAACTTCTGTCAGACGCTTTAAAGCTCCACAAAAATTAAATTAAATTTACTTATTTTTACATGTCTGATTTTAAATATGTTATTAAGGTAACTATTACGAAGTTATATTTCATTAGTCAGACAAATTGTAGTGACCAAATATCCAGTCAGTGCATGAAATCGTCTCACTCGCTCTGAAACGCATGCGTGCTCTCGCGCTCATACTCTCGGCTGAATAATTTTTGTGTTTAGGAGATGTTTGGTCACCACAATTAGTCTGACTACTGAAATATAACTTTGTAATAGTTACCTCAATAACATATTTGAAAATCAGACATATAAAAATAAGTAAAATTCATTTTTTTTGAGCTGTCTGACAGAAGTTTTGATCCATGGAAAGTGTCTGACACTTATGATACTACTTTAGAATAAAATTCTACAAAACGTCAATAAAAATCAGCCATAAAAATTTAAGTTAAGTAACTCGTTATTTTTAGTTCCCTTTCTCACCTCGTACCTGCCAAAGTTCCCCAAGGGGGAGCTCCAGAAGTACACCGGTATTCAAAGCACATGAGACGCTACTGAGAACTAAGGTTTCATCCATGTGAAAATAAGTTATGTCTGACAGCTCTGGGATGTTGGTCTAATAGATACTGGCTGCTACCAGTGGTGTGGTAGTAGAACATTATCCCAAGGGAACATGCTCCCGGGATGTTCTACTCGAGTAACAATTTTCATTGAAATCCGTTCAGCCGTTCGAGCGTGTAAAAGTAACATACATACACACACACTCATAAACTTTCTCCATTATAATATTAGTGCAAGTAGAGCAGTGGTGGCCGAGTGGTAACGGCCCCGACTTTCGAGTTGTAGGTCGCGGGTTCAAACCCAGCCGGGTGCATTAGGTACTTTGTGTAATTTATTTTATCACCACTGCTCTCAAAACGGTGAAGGAAAACATCGTGAGGCATGAGGATGCCGGTTTGGCATGTCCTAGAACCAAAAATTCGAAGACATGTGACATTCACCAACCCGCACTGGGCCCGCGTGGTGGACGGCCCGTTCCCTCTCCTAGAGAGAGGAGGCTTGAGTCCTAGCAGTTGGAACATTAAAAGGCTGATTATGCTATGCTATGCTATGATTAGGCAGGTAGAGTAGGTAGATGATATAAGTAGGAGAAGTGCCTTCTAATGATGATGATTTTTATTCAACCCCAAACTAGCACTTTAAAAGTGAAGTGCAACAAAAAGAGGCAAACACTACCGTATTATATTTATCACTCGCTTTAAAACTTCGCTTGAAACTTAACAGTTAAGCGCTGAACAGTAAATAATCCGTTATTATAGTTTAAACTCATTTTAAAGTTTTAACCTCGGATGTTTAAAATTGCATCTCTTTAAATGTTTGAGAAAATCAACCCTTTAGGATACTTCGTTTTAATTAAAACTGTTTAGTAGATACGCGTGTGCGTAGTGATGTGACATATATACATATTATAGATAAATTACACCCAGACACAGAACAAATGGTCGTGCTCATCACACAAACATTTTTCCTGGGTGGGAATCAAACCCAGGACCTCCGGCATAACAGTCAGGGCCACTAACCACTAGACCAACAGGCCAATCAAATGATGAGTAGTTGCACAGAATTTTGTAGCGTTTTACGAAAGCAATGTTTCTAGAAATTAAATTAAGTAAACAATATAATATCACAAGATATAGAGCAGTGGTGGCCGAGTGGTAACGGCCCCGACTTACGAGTTGTAGGTCGCGGGTTCAAACCCAGCCAGGCGCATTACTTTGTGTAATTTATTTCATCACCACTGCTCTCAAAACGGTGAAGGAAAACATCGTGAGGAAACCGGCATGTCCTAGAACCAAAAATTCGAAGACATGTGATATTTACCAACCCGCACTGGGCCCGCGGGGTGGATTACGGCCCATTCCCTCTCCTAGAGAGGAGGCTTGAGTCCCAGCAGTGGGAACATTAAAAGGCTGATTATGCTATGCTTATATGCTGTATATCACAAGTGTAAATTGTCAACCTCAATAGACTCAACCAGCTGCTGCCAGCGGCTTTGCCCGCGCGAAAGTAGAAAATTGTCCCTAGGGAACATACTTTCAGGATAAAAAAGTATCCTATGCGCTATTACAGGACATGGGCAGCCGTTCGTTGACAGCTGTTCGAGCGTGAAGAAGTAACAAACACAGACACACTTTTTTTTTCAGTGGGAATATCAATGACATCTCCTGCTCTTGGGCGGAGCGAGAGGGTGTGTCTGACTTTTACTAACTAAAAACCCACTCCTGTTCCTTCGTTGCCTTTCATACCAGGGCCGAGACTTCCTTTCAGAAGCAGATCCTTGGCTTCAGTAGGCCCACCCTGCTGGGCCCCTACTGTTTGCTGACATCTCCTTGAGGCACGTGTGGAACAGTACGCGCTATCGACGACTTGGGCTCGGTCCGAACGGTTACCGGACGGTCGGACGGCGAGCTACCCATTGGTCACCGTCCGCAAGCCCACGCCTACGGTGTCCGGAAATCGGGATCGGAATCCCGGCGGCTGAGGAGCCAAGGCCAAGGCCGCTCCTTCACGCGTGCAGGTCCGGCCTCCTCTTTTGCTAACATTACTGCTTCGCAGAAGGAGGCGACCTCCTGCCAAGGCCCGGCGCGAGAGATCGTTGCCGTCGATCTCCCCCACGAGGACACAGCGATGCTCTGCCCATGCGGGGCACACCTCTACCGTGTGCTCCACCGTGTCCTCCGGGCGGTCCACACAGTGATGACACCCGGGCGTTACTTCCGCACGAATCCGGTGCAGGAACTTCCCAAACTGACCATGTTCCGTAAGAAATGAGGACGCCGTGAGGTCTTTCCAGCCACTCCCCGAAGAGCGGACTTACCGCCATAATTATGGCGTGCCCAACATACACACACAATGTGATATAAGAAGTACCGGGACAGCAGTCTCTCCATGTAAAATAAAGTAGTTACACACTCCTCTAAACTTACAAACACACCAGCTGTTGGTACTCCCAACTCTTCAACAGTGGTCACAAAAAAGGGTCAAACATATGTTATGAATAGAAGAGCTACAAGTGATGTCAATATTTATGGGAAAACTTCAAGTGCTTGTAACCGTCGACCCGCGTCCCACTATAAAACTCTACAACTATTTTCCTGTACTTTTTTCTCTTTTTATTGTCACTTGGTTATTATAAGTATTATAACTGTTTAGTTGAGGGGTTTCTGTTACTACCTACTACAAGTTTCTGTGTCAATTTAAATAAGTTAATGAATCTGTTTTTTTTTTAAGAATATGCTTGGCTTTTTTATTTATTTTTTAAATCATCCAGTGACTTCTCCCGCTCTGGGCGGAACGTAAGGGCGTGTCAGACTTTCACTGACTAAAACCACGCCTGTGTCATTCAGTTGCCCTTTCATCATCATCATCATCATCATCATTTCAGCCGATAGACGTCCACAGCTGGACATAGGCCTCCCCCAAATGTCGCCACAACGAACGGTCCTGTGCGTCTCGCATCCATCGGATTCCCGCAACCTTCACCAGGTCATCGGTCCATCATCGGTTTTAGTCAGTGAAAGTCTGACACGCCTTCACGCTCCGCCCAGAGCGGGAGAAGTCATTTGATGATTTCCGCCTTTAAAAAAATAAATAAATAAGCCAAGCATATTCTTAAAAAAACAGATGCCCTTTACGTTCTAGGATTACGGGTTTCTTTTCCAGAAAATCCCCGCGGTCCTAGCTAGTGGGCATCAGCCCTGCTGGGCCCTTACGGTTTGCTGACATCTTTTTGAGGAGCACGTGGATCACTACGCGCTGTTGACGATTGGGCTCGGTTCGATTAATTACCGGACGGCTGGACGGCGAGCTACTCATTGATCGACGTCCGCAAGCCAACGCAAGCATATTCCCACTTCCCTATTTACCCTATACCTGAAATAAAACGGCCAACTGACAGTCCAGTTAGCTTTAGTCTGAGATCCTGCTTAACCAGCACAAAATTGATCTTTACATTATATAATTATGTACCTATGTACATAATATCACATGCCAATATTATTAAGGCGAAAGTTGTGTATGTTTGTCACTTCTTTACTCTCGAACGTCTTAACGGATTCTGATAAAACTCTGCACATGGGTAGACCATGTCTTACAACAGCAACAGTCTTTTTAATTTGTGAGTACTTTCCTTTATGATAATTTTTTACTATCACACGGGCGATGCCGCTGGCACAAGCTAGTAGCTTAAAACGGGAATGGTTTTTCGATTCGGTAATAATTTTTAGATCAATGTTTTGTTTCTAAAAAGTGGATGAAGCTACCGAAGAAAATTGTGTTTATTTAATTATTCGCGGAACTTTTCTTAAAAGTGACAAAAATTCTGTAAAACTTCCCTATATAGGAATAATTAATAAAAGAAGAAATCCTTTATGCAGCATCTTCTCCCATAAAAACCCACAAAAATAAAACAAAATGTCAACTTAAAACGTGGATGAAGCTTTTAGTGGAAATTGTTTTTATTTAGTTAATTACTCTTAGAATTTTTCCTATAAATGAGTGAAAAACTGTAAAAAAATCACTTTACATAATTAAAGAAGAAATCATTCATGCAGCATCACCTCTCACAAACAACCACAAATAAATCCCATTAAAACAAAATAACAATCTTAAAAGTGAATGAAGCTACTGGTGTAAATTGTTTTTAATTTGTTACCTGCCCCCCTAGCCAAGTTACAACCGTTTCGTTTCGATTCTCTTTTCGTTGATCGCCTCGAGTCGGCCACGCCTCCTATTCCTTTGTTCTGACCACTTGACTGAGCGTTAAGATGACGTCAGAATAAAGGAATCGGAGACGTGGCCTACTCGAGGCGATCGACGAAAAGAGAATCCAAACGAAACGGTTGTAACTTGGCTAGGGGGGCTGCTCTTACAACTTTTCACGACAGTGACAATGACTGGTTCTGCAGACTACAGAAATTTCTTACACAAAGTCCCTCAAAGAAAACCCATTTAAACTAAATAACAACTGCTTCACACTATAATACAAATATGATTGTTATACAAAAACATCGAACAAACTTCAAACATTGCCCGAAGCCGACTGAGTTAGACACCGACTTCAAACTTGTAGCCACAGTTATGATTTACGTCGAGCGTCTACACATGCTTACGGTGTTATGTTCAGCGCATATGTGCGACGGAGTCGCGCGATTTTGTCTTGAATTGTATTTTAGTGGAACAGTTGCTTATTTTATCTAGGTTTATTTAGTTAGAGCAAAGTGAGATTATGTTGAGGGCTCTTGCCTCTTCGAACTCACAACAACTCTGGGTAGGCTTAAGAGCCAAAAGCTTTCTTAATTGCGTACATACCATCTTAAACGAACCACCTGAAGTTAAAATGAAGCTATGGATACTACCTGAGACGCCACGGGCGTTAGGAGTCGCAAGACCGTTTCCGGCCACCATAGGTGCAGGCTTGTGGACGGCAAGCAAATGGGTAGCACGCGATCCAACCGTCCGGTAACGACCAAGCTCGGCTCGACGGCGCATTTTCTTCCACGTGCCTCAAGGTGATGTTAGCAAGATTGACGTGGCTAGTTAGAGCTGATGCCTGCCAGGGCTGCGGAATGTTCGAAAGAGTTACCATAGCCCTCACAAAATGGTAACAGAAGGAACACTGTGGGTTTTAGTCAATAAAAGGCAGACACTCCTTCCAGCTTCCACCAGAGCAGGATGTGATTTTCCACGGAAAAAAGCCATAAGAAGAATGTCACCTACCACCATTCGACTTTTTTAAACCACAGGAATATCTGCAACTGAACGTGAATTGCAGTGGTTTATATGGCATTAAATCAGTTATGCACCCAAGTAGGCCGCTGCAAACAGAACTTGGCAAATTGGGTACCTACCCCTGTTCAGACAGAGCCACACGTTGTGATACCCGAAGTGGCTTTACACCTGGACTTAAAGAAAACCTCAAATTCTACAGTTAACGCAGCCACCTACTGGGGTCAAAAAAATTGAGGACACTGACTAGCAAAGAAGAAAGAAAGAAAAGAAAGAAAAACTGTTTATTCGCGCGAAATGACGCAATCTTAAAACTAGCAAACAAACATTGTAAATTGATAGGGAAGATATGCGTCACATCCGCGCAAAACGGCCTAACGCTCAGCATAAAGCTGTGGCCTCACGCATTATGCGGTAAGCTCACAGCGCTGGTTTTCAGCGTGGGCCGTGGCGGCGTCGACATAAAGACGCCCGAACGGTGCAGTGTACAACAAGGTTTGGGTAGAAAAAGGAAATACATATGAATTATAAATTAAAAAGAAAAGAAAATTAAACTAAATAAAATAAATAAATAACGTGACAAATACATTAATATAAAGTGGCAACACCACGACGCGCCCGAGCAACTCGTTTTTATAATCTGTGGCAATTTGTAGACTTGGAACGTTTAAAATCCCTTATGATAACTATGCTCTGTCGTGATCTCTGCCCAGCATTTTTGTGGCTATGGTTGGATTAACTTGAAGTTAAATCATCATTATTATTACCTATTTCAGCCTTAAGATGCCCACTGTTGGACTTAAGCCTTCCCCAAGTGTCGTCACAACGAATGGTTCTGTACGTCTCGCCATTGAATTCCCGTCACCAATATATAAAATACTAGCTTTTGCCCGCGGCTTTGTCCGCATACATAAAATATAGCCAATGTCACTCAGGAATAAAGCAGCTCTCTATCGGTGATTTTCGCAATCGGACTAGTACTATCAGAGATTATCTCATACAAACAAAAACACAAACTTTACCTTTTTATAATATTAGTGTTAAACTTTAGTGATAACATAAGTAAATAAAAGCTAAAATATGGAAAACTCATATGGGACGCTGAACAGATTGCATTTTTTCCATTTACATTTAAGGTTTTGGGTTCACAAATTGATTCTGTATTATGCACATAAAATAGAGTAAGAATTTATTTAGTCAACGTTGCAGAATTTGGGAACACTCGTTCTGCGCCATAAAAGAATTGAGTGTTCTAAATAAACCTTCATAAAATCCAAATTAAACGTTAAAATCAATTGGATTTTTTAGATAGTTTTCACTAATGCAACACAATTATTCCACATACTTAAAAATATTAAACATATAAATATCTAGTATATTTTGAGACAGTATTTTTCAGGTTAGCAGATTAAGTGTTTCAGTTAACTGACCACTAATTTTTTCCCATCGATTTTACATTTTTTTTTTTATTTTCACCATGAAGTTATTTAATTATAAATAATATGAAGTTATAAATTCTATCTTGATTTCGTATATATAATAAACTTTTAAAAAAGAACACTCAATCCACACTCACACGGTCTTCGGTCCACCTTGTGGAAGCTTTCCAAAGCTACATCTTCCGGTACGCGGTCGCCACTCCAGAATCTTTCAGCCCCATCGACCAATTGTTCTGTGAGTAATGTGCCCTGCCCACTGCCACTTAAAATTTACGATTTTTCTTAAGTTACACTTAAGAAAAATCAGATAAAGCTAATTAATTGCCAGTACCTATTTTGATAAATTATTTTAGTTTTACTGTAATTCTAACAGTGTCAATATTTTCTTTAGCCTAATTATGCCTTTTACACCATGTCTAATGCTCTTATTAATTGCTATTTGTTGAAAATTTGTCTCATTTTGCAAAGATTTAAATTATAAAATTGAGTGGGTAGTTACTTTCAAAACAAACCATTATAAACACAAAAAAAGCACTAAAACAGCACACAAATCTGACAAAAACCCACAAAAATTAGATGCAAACAGTTTAAACTAACACTTTTAACGCCCTAATTGGTAAAGATTACCCCCGTTTTAAATATTCAGAGAGAAAATTGCTCACATTAATGCCCACACAAATTGCGCCGCAGTGCGGGGTTAAATCCGTGAGTATTTGCTAATTTGTATCAATTTAACAACATACTCTGTTATATTGCGCGTTAATAAGCTTCCATCGATGTTCGACTGTTTTTAAGGGTTAACATAAATGTTCGTGATTTTTATTCTTGTTGGAACACAATGTAAAATATAACATATTAATTTTCCTGTAGAAATATTGGTTTACTAAAAGAAGTGTAATTAGTTTTATTTTTTTTGGAATGATTTCACTACATAAAACAAAATAAGGCCAGTGCGAGTCAAATTCGCTCACTGAGGGTTCCGTACAGACTTACCCATGTAAATAGTTCAATTCCCGAATGGAGTAACGACAATTTTTCCGCATCGCAAAAAAAAACCTTATTTTTTTGAGATTTTACAACAAAATTACTGTTTTCAGATTTATTCCTATACCTGTGCTATGACATTGCTTTATGTCAAAATATAGGATTCTGGATCAACGGAATGTACCCTTTTTTTCTTTAACTTTAAAGTTTGACTTTTTCACAGCTTCAAGGGACCGCAGACTTGAGTATATGGTTTTAATTTCAACTTGATACCTCTACGAGTTCCCAAAATAAAGGGTCTTGACAAACAGACATATAAGGGTTCCGATTTTTCATTTTTACGTACGGAACCCTAAAACCATCTATGTAGCTACCAATTACCTATGTAAGCAAAGAAATAAAATGGTTTATGATTTATTTATTTAGTGAAGAACTGAAATATGGCTACTGGGATTCAGAAATAACTAAAACGAGAACCTGGTTTCCAAAGACCTCTAAATTATTATTGTAGGCAAACTAAATTGCCTTCATTCCACCATCATCATCACTTCAACCGAAATACGTCCGTTGCTGGACTCCGGGATCCCGGCGCTACATCGACAGGTCAAAGTTCTAGCATCTAGGTGACGGCAACAGCCCTTTTTTTGAGGTTGCATATCCTCAAATGACTTCTCCCGCTAAAAAGTGGAGTGAGAGGGCGTGTTAGACTTTTACTAACTAAAAATCACCTGTGTCCTTCAGTTGCCTTTTGCGTTCTAGAGCCGCAGTATTTTTTTTTTTCGAAAATTCCTGGAGCCCTGCAGCAGCCTTTACCAGTTCCATCTTATGTGAAGCCTTCCATTCATCGTCGTTAACCCATAACAACACGAAAAACGATTATTAATTAAAAAGTTTGGCTTCCACGTAATTCAAAATTAAAAAAAAAAACATAATTCAAATGTTTTTATTTCACATAGGCCTACATGGGCACTTATAAAACGTCAGAAGCTAGTGCACGGTTCCAAATTGGTCGTTTCCTATGGAGAAGAACCGGCAAAAAACTCCATGGTTACTCTTTTAAAAAAAATTGTTGTTCTTACAATATTTCCATACTACAGTATTAATACTGGCAGCATACGCCGAATGATTCGCAAAACCAAACAGACATGCCCAAACAAATACTTTCTAAAATACCTTCATAAAGGCGAAAGTTTGTGAATATGTGTGTGTATGTATTGTGACGACTATGGAGGTCACAGTTATTATTAACTTGCAAACTGGCATGTTATACTTTTAAGGTTTATGCTATAAAAAGTTTAGGTTGGAATGATGTTCAATCAAGAGATAGGGAGACGTCATACAAATGTCGGGTCGTATTTTTATAGAAAATATATATATGAAAGTGCTTAATACTAATCAATAATAGTTCTAATCTAAAAGCAAAGCAAAAGCAAAAGCCAAAGCCTTTTATTGCGTCCCTATCCTGATAGTATGTTACTTCTTCACGCTCGAACAGCTGTATGGGTTTCAATGTAACTTGGTACATGGATAGACCATGTCCTGGAATAGCACATAGGTTCCTTTTTATCCCAGGGGCATATTCCCTTGAAACAATTTTCTACTATCATGCAAGCAAAGCTAGTGGCAGAAACTAGTCCTTAAACATGTCTAGGGCGCCCACACGAAACTGCGAATTCGCAATGCATCGCAAATATCTGCGAGCTCGCACGGATGCACCGCAAGAACATCCGATCTGATTCGCATCGCGCATTCCTGCGATATTACATCACACTTGTTTACGCCACGTTAGTGCGCTCTGAGACAACGTAGGGGAAAGACAGCATCATTGTGTGGAGAATGGCGGAATATGACGTGGATTTTTTCATATCTTTAATTGAGGAGCGCTCCGTCCTTTGGGACACAAAAAATAGTTCCCATCAGCGTTCATAATCGTAATGAATGGATGAACCCAAATTCTTCTTTTCCTTCTATATCTTTTTAACAATAACAACAGTGCAAAAACCTTTTTGCGATTCATATTACTATTCCTAAAAACACGTCCAATACAGCTGACTACGAAGGTATAGTCACCTGAACCAACGCTTTGCCGGACGAAATCGTATCGCAGCAAGCCGCATCGCATGTTCCTGCGATGCGGCGTCGCATCGCATCGCATCGCGGTTTTGTGTGGGCGCTCTTAAATATGTCTAACCTGTACATAAGTCGTACGTTTCAAATAACTAGCCCTCTGGGTAAAAGCTGATACAATTTTATCCGTAACATAATTTTCGTCAACAAAGTTATCTATACAGAAAATTTGTAAAATTAATCATGAAACGGCGAATTTCGAGGCAGACGTCACATTGTGAACCCAGACAAGACAAGCATTCAGTTAAATTAATGTGAGCTAGGTATATTCGTTCGTGACATATCTACGTGTATTAAACATGTGTAATGGACATAGAGTAGGTGATTTTTGCGAACAGATGGTCGGTTTTTAGGGTTCCGTAGCCAAATGGCAAAAAACGGAACCCTTATAGATTCGTCATGTCTGTCTGTCTGTCCGTCCGTATGTCACAGCCAGTTTTTTCCGAAACTATAAGAACTATACTGTTGAAACTTGGTAAGTAGATGTATTCTGTGAACCGCATTAAGATTTTCACACAAAAATAGAAAAAAAAAATTGTGGGTTCCCCATAGGTACTTAGAAATGAAACTCAAATTTTTTTTTTTTCATTAAAACCCACACGTGTGGGGTATTTATGAATAGGTCTTCAAAAATGATATTGAGGTTTCTAATATTTTTTTTTTCTAAACTGAATAGTTTGCGCGAGAGACACTTCCAAAGTGGTGAAATGTGTGTCCCCCCCTGTAACTTCTAAAATAAGAGAATGATAAAACTAAAAAAAATATATGATGTACCTACATTACCATGCAAACTTCCACTGAAAATTGGTTTGAACGAGTAAGTAGTTTTTTTTTTAATACGTCATAAATCGTAAACTGCAATTTACCTTTCAAGTTTGTACGGAACCCTCAGTGCGCGAGTCCGACTCGCACTTGCGCAGTTTTTTTTGTTCAATTCCAATACGCCAAGCCACGGCTAGTTTACGTTGTTAAATTACGAAGTTTTCGTGCCTACCTTCCATCATCAGATTAGCTCGATGGTACCTTATAACCAGAGTGCATCTCATAAACATTCTACAAGGCTAGGTTACATTGATTTATTACAGAGTTAGTGTACCAACCTCCCGTCTTCATCATCAGATCAGTTCGATGTTTCCTCTTCCTCTCTTCCTTTAGTCAGTCATCAACAACACGTATAAAAAAAGCAATTTTACGTGTTCCGACAGTTCTGCTGTGATCCTTTGAGGAGTTCCATTCTATATCTTCGAAGTTCATCATCACAATATCATAACAATATTTCTATGGGATCAATTCAGAAGTATAAACTTTCAATCAAAAAAAATAATTTTGAAAATCGATCCACAATTGACCGAGAAATCGGTGCATATAAACAAAAATACCTACAGCCGAACATACATATATAACCTCCTCATTTTTAAAGTCGGTTAAAAAAGATGCAATCGCAAAAAATCAAGTGATATGTATGGCCACGGAACAGATAAATAACTGTTCCGTGTGTATGACTACCGTGTTTTGATAGTCATACACATCAATTGATTTTTTGCACCAATCACAACAGTTAACGCGTTTGACGAGTTTTTAGCGGGATTTTTACAGGTGAAGTTCAGTGGCTGTTTCAATTATTCGCAAATTGATTCCTAGTGGATATTGTGATGGAAAATTTGTGTAGTTTTGTATCTCAATTGTCTACACAACTGGACAATATTTAGAATCATTGAAACATACCTGATGTCGGTAAAATGGAGCTGCGAATTTTATTTTTGTATTGACTGCCTCTGCGAAACTTGCTGAGAAGGCTGACTTTTTATAGCATAATCATAGTACGAGTATACTCAGCCTTTTAATGTTCCCACTGCTGGGACTCAGGCCTCCTCTCTTGGAGAGGGAATGGGCCGTAATCCACCACGCAGGCCCAGTGCGCTTTGGTGAATGTCACATGTCTTCGAATTTTTGGTTCTAGGACATGCCGGTTTCCTCACGATGTTTTCCTTCACCGTTTTGAGAGCAGTGGTGATGAAATAAATTACACAACGTAATGCGCCTGGCTGGGTTTGAACCCACGACCTCCAACTCGTAAGTTGGGGCCGTTACCACTCGGCCATCACTGCTCTCAACCACTTGGCCAACACTGCTCTCTCGACTTTTTACATTTTCTGTCAAATACTGCAAAAACATTAGAATGTGTTACATCCGCATTCTAAAGGAACTCTAAGTAAACTAAAGTGACTGTAAAAACTAAATACTTTCTAAACTTCACACTGGTTAAATGCACAAACAGTGCGAAGCAAAAACACGTTTGACAATATTTCTTGTGGGCCTCATCAGAAGGCTTAAAGTCACCCAAAGGGCAATGGAAGGGCTATGCTCGGAGTTTCCTTGCATGATTGCATCAGAAATGAAGATATCCGCAGGAGAACCAAGGTTATCGACTTAGCCTGAAAAATCGCCAAACTTAAGTGGCAGTGGCCAGAGCACATAGCTCGCAGAACAGTTGGTCAATGGGTTGAAAGATTCTGGAGCGCGCACCAAAAGACGCAGCATTGGAAGGCCTCCCACAAGGCGGACCGATGACCTGATGAGAGTGATCGGATGGATGCGAGAGGCACATGACCGTTCGTTGTGGCGTCACTTGGGGAAGGCCTATGTCCAGCAGTGGGCGTCTTTTGGGTGAAATGATGATGACAATTTCTTAAAATGATTTTAATTTCAGCAAGGAGCTAATAAACTGGTGGCATGATTGGCGTAGTGCTTGAGCAATGGGCTGCTGCGCTGCATGTCTCAGGTTCGATTCTCTCGATGCTTATAGATAGTTGTTCCGGTTCGAGGTGTCTTATGTATGTGAGTTTACATGCTTGTGAAGCCACTCACAATATAGGAGTCACTCCTAGTGTAGCGACATCTATGGCGTCACATAAGAACTAATCCTGCATCGCGCAATTAAAGTTCTCAGCGTGATTTGAACATATAGCACAGCCTGAAAACATTTATCGGCTAGTTGTCACCAGACATAATACCCGTCTGGTCGGAGGATCCTCCCTTTTCAACGGAGGTTTGCGAGACTTTACTCTCTGTTCCGCATACCTCCAAACTAGTATGGGGACACGTTTTCTTTAAATAAACTAGGTCAGGAAAACAAAACTTTGTTTCTCCCTGGATGAAGCAAAGGTGTGGATAGTACCTACTGAAACTGAGGCGCAATTTACCGGAGATTCTTGATCCCAAAGGGACACCCCTAAAAAGTACTAAAAATGGCCACAACGTGAGAAAAATCAGTCATAGCATTCGTTCACTCCAACACAGAAACTGTAAATGTAGATCTTCGTAATTTCCAGAAAAAAAAAGAAAACAAAAATCAAAAATAATTTTCAATTATTTTTTACCGTCGGCTTCACAGCCACGGAAATCAAAATAGATACATTGGTCCTGGAACGTAAAGGGAAACTGTCGGAAATAGGTGAGTTTTAGTTAGTAAAAGTGTGTTACGCTCTTTCGCTCCACCCTCGAGCGTGAGAAGTTATGCAATTAGCATGATTCTCACCTAATCGCAGTCGCTGTCGTAACTTTCATTGCTACAAAAGCCATTTTATGTTTTATTCTTAGTAATGATCAACCCGAGTGTCTGATTTCATCCAAATCAGTTTAGCGTGTTGCAGCATTAAATATAAAACTGGGCAAGTGCGAGTCGGACTCGCGCCCTGAGTGTTCCGTCAAACTTACCTATGTAAACAGTTCAATGCCCGAATGGAGTCTCGAAGATTTTTCCTAATCGCTATTTTTTTTTTGTTGTGACGCAACAGAAAAAAATGCTTGCGGGAGGCTTATGTCCAACAGTCGACGTCTTTCGACTGAAATGATGATGATGATGATGACGCAATAACAAATTTACAGTTTTCAGATTTGTTCCTATACTTACCTGTGCTATAATACTTTGCTTTACGCCAAATTTCAGGATTCTGGGTCAAAAGGAAGTACCCAATGAATTTTGATTTCCTCGAGAGTGTCGAAATATACGTTTTTGGAGACATAAACGACCGTATCTTTTTTTCGTTAACTTAGAAATTTGATTTTTTCACAACTTCAAGAGACCGCAGACTTGAGTATATAGTTTTAATTTCAACTTGATACCTCCATGTGTTCCCGATATAATGGGTTTCGACAGACAGACAGACATACAGACAGACAGACGGACGGACAACAAAGTAGTCCTATAAGGGTTCCGGTTTTTTGAGGTACGGAACCCTAAAAACATCTTCAAACGTCCCAAAATACAAACAAAGTAAGGCGTAGGATGTTCAAAACAGCGCATAATAATTATCTTAAAAATATACCTACATTCATAAGGAGAAACGAACTGACTCGCATGTCAACGCACACCTGCAATTACTAAGAATAGGTACGTGAAATTTTACACAAGGCTTCATTTTTAGGGTTCCGTATGCAAAGGGTAAAAACGGGATCCTATTACTAAGACTCTACTGTCCGTCTGTCAAGTATCTCATAAACCGTGATAGCTAGACAGTTAAAATTTTCACAGATGAGCGTTCAAATATAACGAAACACCAATGGTCATGGCTGTTGCATTTTAAAAATAAAACCTTGCAGACTAGTGTAACCTAAGCAAATAATCATTCATAAACGTGGTAGCGCTATTTTAGACAAGTTCATAATTATTTTCATTCAAGTACTGACATTACAACACAACAACATACATTCAACTTCCTCTAAATTGAAACTAAATCAACAACATTTAGTAAATAGTACATCGCTCATATTCCCAACCAGTTGTTAATTGTTCAAAAAGTTTCTCTCTAACTGTCTGTATCATTTTACATTTTAATATTCCTCAAACATTTTATACCGCGGACCAAAATATTTTGGACAGCCAAGCCGTTTATAGCTTCGTCAGTTTTTAAATTCTTTTCTTTACCAAATCAGGGTACATGACATCACAAAACAAGATTTGGTATCTCAAAATCGCATGGATTATCTTTTACCACTGTCTCGTGTTGACATCAAACTTCGACTGGTCTATTGGTTAGTGGCCCTGACTGCTATGCCGGAGGTCGTAGGTTCGATTCCCATCCAGGACAAATGTTTGTGTGATGAGCACGATCATTAATTCTGTGTCTGGGTGTAATTTATCTATAATCTGTATGTACTTAGAAATATATAAGTATGTTTATCAGTTATCTAGTACTCATAACACAAGCTCTGCTTAGCTTGAGACTGGACGGCGTTGTGTGATAGTTGTGGAATATTATTATTTATATTATTATTTATTAAAACTAAAGCCTTTAGACGCTTACTCAATAAAACCATACCTGTGTCTTACAGTTGCCCTTTGCGTTCTAGGACCACGGGTTTTTTTTTTTCAGAAATTTCTTATGGCCCAATCGGGTATTGAACCTGCTGGATTCCTACAGCTTTGCTGACATCTCTTTGAGGCGCCCATAGAACACTACGCGCCGTCGACGACTCGAGCTCGGACCTTACTGGAAGGGTGGTCAGCGAACTACCCATTGCTCGTCACCCGTGATCCCACGCCTACGAAGGCCCTACTGATCGCCCTGGAACGATTCCAACGCCTGGGGCATCCTGGGCACGCCACAATTATGGCGGTAAGTCCCCTCTTCGAGGAGTGGCTGGAAAGACAACATTGCGTCCTTACCTTCCGCATGACGCAGGTTCTCACCGGACATGGTAAGGTCGGGAGGTTCCTGCACCGGATTCGTGTGAAAGAAACGCCTGGGTGCCACCATTGGACACGGTGGAGCATAGGGTAGAGGTGTGCCCCGCCTGGGTAAAGCACCGCTGTGTCCTCGTGGGGGCGATCGGCGGCAGTGATCTCTCGCGCTGGGCCTTGGTACAGGCCATGGTCCGGAGCGAGGAGGAGTGGCAGGCGGTCGCCTCCTTCTGTGAAGCTGTAATGCTAGCAAAGGAGGCGGCCGCACGCGCGAGAGAACGGCCCTCACGCCCCAGCCACCGGGATCCCGATCCCGAGTTCCACCCACCGTAAGCGCTGGCTTGCGGACGGCGAGCAATGGGTAGCTCGCCGCCCGACAATCCGGTAACCATCCGGACCGAGCCCAAGGTGTCGACGGCGCGTAATGTTCCACGCGCGCCTCAAGGAGATTTCAGCAAAACCGTAGGGGCCAAGCAGGGTCGAAGCATACTGGGGCCATGGGTGATGCGAAAGAGAACCCCGGGGCCCTGGAACGAAGGCAAAGAAGGAACAGGAGTGGGTTTTTAGTCAGTAAAAGTCTGACACTATCTCACGCTCCGCTTAAGAGCGGGGGATGTCATTGGATGATTTTCAAACCGAAAAAAAAACGCCTGGGGTATCTCCTGGTGCGGCGGCTAAGGCGTGAAGATGTCCGTCCCATGATGCGTGCGGCCGTCTCCTTTAGTAGCATTACTACATCACAGAAGGAGGCGAACGCATCCTAAACAAAAATAGACCCTGAGGTGACGAACTCATTATTACCGTAACTGTACATTTTGTCATTTTGTACCAGGACACAGACCGTATTTAGTTCCATCGAATAGTGTAAAGTTTAACTTTGAAAAGTTCAAATGAGTTCCAGGAGGTAATAGTTTTGAAAATAAACATGTTTTATCCCCTTGTTTGTTTTGCTTAGACTATATTTAAATTTGTTTGTAGATACAACTCGTAGCATGACTGTTTATATATGTAATATAATAGTTTATTCTATTGACTGGATTGCGTGTTTTTAGGGCTCCGTACCTCAAAAGGAAAAAACGGAACCCTTATAGGATCACTTTGTTGTCCGTCTGTCTCTCTGTCTGTCTGTCTGTCTGTCAAGACCCCTTATCTCAGGAACGCGTGGAGGTATCAAGTTGAAATTAAAACCATATTTTCAAGTCTGCGGCCCCTTGAAGCTGTGAAAAAATCAAACTTCTAAGTTAACAAAAAAAAAGATACGGCCGTTTATGTCACAAAAAACGTACATTTCAACAGTCTCAAAGGAATCAAAATTCATAGGGTACTTCCCGTTGACCCAGAATCCTGAAATTTGGCATGAAGCAAGGCATCATAGTACAGATATATACACAGATAGTACAGATATAGGAGTACAGATATAGGAATCAATCTGAAAACTGTAAATTTGTAGTTACGTCACAAAAAAAAACGCCGCGTGGCGGACATTTTAGTAGTAGTTTATAACACTTAGGTCCAAAACTTCCCTCTTACCCCGTAAATATTCAAATCTATGTCTCAGGGTTTAAAATGGCAAAGTGTGCTGTGGTGAAAGCAGCTTTGGCGCCGCGCCCACCCGCCGCAGCCATTACGAGATTCTTTAATACTTTAATACTGTGCATTATGCATTGCATTTCAACGCCAGACATTGTGACAGAGTTTAAATCCTGGTGAAATGGTTTCATTATGAATACATTGTCTACGGATTATGAGGTCGAAAGTTGAAGTTGAAGTGTGTAGATCAAGTGGGGGTAGTATTATCAGCTGGTTTTCGGGTGTGTTCAATGGTGCTGGTGTACTTTATCCATTTTCGGTTCGGTCTTGCCGGGAAATGAGATGATAATTTTTATATATGTCGGTGCAAGGATGCCGATCATCATTAAAGCTCTGTCCAGGGACTCTGTTTTGTGGGCGATGACTGGGTATCGAGCAATAAACAAACTATTCCAGATCACACAACTGATTTATTATGATGGAAGCTTTAGGTATTCACTTCATACAACGAGCCGTGAGGCAGTCCCCGAGACTCGACGTTGTTCGCATGGGTGCCGACAAAGGAAAGAGCTCCGCACCTCTACGGTCGGCACTTTTATCTGCCCGGTTCGTGCAAACGTCAGCGCGGATTCTGTCAGTGTCATGTGTCACTTTTCACTTAGCTCGTTCATTCGTTCTCAAGCTTCCGTACTTCACCGACATAATTATATGTATAATTCTTTTGTACATGAGACTAGACCGATTTAGATGTGTGTGTATATTTGAGTGGGTCCCTGGATGGTTTTAAAATACAATTGAATTTAGTAGGTGGCACTACAATCAGGTTCTCAAATTTTTTTTCCGACGAAGAGCCTGTTTTCTTTGTTAGCCTCTAGTATCCATACCTATATATTTTTTGAATTTAGTTTTTCTTTT
Organism: Mythimna impura; assembly: GCA_905147345.3. NCBI lineage: Eukaryota > Metazoa > Arthropoda > Insecta > Lepidoptera > Noctuidae > Mythimna > Mythimna impura. The sequence continues at coordinate 7,499,228 of LR990347.1, read as the reverse complement.
TAATTGCTTTACACTAGGAATTACACCTGTATTTTGACATACACAGAACATCCAGACCCGGAAAAACTATCTGTAGGTCATACAAGTCGACACCCGCAATGAACAAGGTTGTAACATTAATTCTCAGTCATTTTTTTAAATGAACCAAAAAGTGATAGTGCTATGTTTGAATTTTGTTTGGATTGTAATCCAAGATACTGCCTTGTTCGATGCGGGTGTCTCAATATTTGTTCCAAGCAGGAATTTGATCCCGCGACAACTTGTGGTCGTAACTGTCTTTTTATTTAGTCTGAAACTTTTGGTTTTGTCTGCATCTACCATAAATCGACACTCAGACTGATTAATGAGATTAACTCCTTAAAATGAACTACATTACTCTGTGACTGAATGAATGAAAAATAAAAGAAAGCCTTATTACCAAAAACATTTATAGACGAATCATCATATTATCTTTATAAATAACATAATATTCTAACTGGTTCTTATTTAACATTTTCCTTTGAACCCAACGACTTACGGCATAAATAATACCTTATTACACAAATAACCTATCAATTTACTTGCTGAACACCTCAACGGACTATCTCATAATCTATAAAAAATAATTTACAAATGATAAAATAATTATAAATAATAATAATTCATTCATTTAATTTTAATCATTTATTAATATATAATTCTTATATTGAATGTTGTGACTAATGGTAATTTATGATTAATTATTTATTTACGCATTGACATTACTCCATATTGTGTCATTTATAATTTTTGATTAGATTATTTTATCATCATTACATTAATTTTGACATACCTGCAAATAATTCGAGTTAACATCTAGCATGATTAATGTATTTTTTATCTATCAATCAATCAATCAATCAATCAAAATATTTATTTGCTAGAATATGGTACATAAGGTGTTACAGTACATTTGTTTCAGCATATCCTGCCATAACATGGCGTGCAAATATATTTACAGTCAGTGTTGTCAATTACTTGATCTTGTCGATTACAGATTCTATTGACTTGTCTTCTAAATAGTCCTTAATGGTATAATATCTTTTAAACAATAACAGATTAAAAAGTATTTTTTTAAACATTGTCAGTGGTAACTCCTGTAAACTATTTGGTAAATGATTGAAAATAATAATCGACATGCAGTATACATTTTTCTTAAATAATTTTAGCCTTATTTGTGGCAGTCGAAGTCTGTCTTTATGCCGTGTTCGGCTATTTGGCCTGTCAGTGTTGGTCTCGAAAATATTGTAGTAATTCTTAACAAAAACACATATTTCAAAAATATATAAACATGGTAAAGGTAGAACTTTAAGTTTTTGAAATAGTGGCTTACAACTGTCTAAAAAGTGAGCTCCACAAATGGCTCGAATACATTTTTTTTGAGCTTTAAAAACTCTGTCAAAATCTACTGAGTTACCCCATATTATAATACCGTATCGAAGTACGGATGATACATAACCATGGTAAGCCAGCATTGCAGTATCACAGTTTACCGTTTGCCTAATTCTTTTCAAGACATATATAAAACGATCTAGTTTTGTAAGAATTTTATCTACATGTGCTTTCCAGTTGCAATTTTTGTCGATCGTTATACCCAAAAATACACAATTATCGAGAGTTGTCAAGTGAGAATCTTTATAATAAATGTCAAGCTTATTTATGTTTAAATTGTATGTCTGAAATTGTATGATGTTTGTTTTAGTCATATTTATTTTCAAGTTATTTATTTTGAGCCAGTCGATTGCATTATCCAAAGCCTGGACGATTTCGTTTTCTAAATTTTTGTCAGTGTCACTCTTAAGCATTATTGTCGTGTCATCAGCAAATAGTATGCAATCCTTGCCTATCGCCTCTAGAATGTCGTTGATTTACATCAACGACATTCTACTAGAAAGAGTAGACTAGAAAGAGTGGTGGGGATAATATACCTCCCTGTGCATGCAACCATGTCTGTACGCCTCTAGGCATAACATAGCGACCTATGAACCTTATCAAATAATAAATTATTGATTGATTGATAAGTATTCATTAGGACCAATATAAGTATTAATAAAATCCATTTGTATGCTATTCAACTAATTGTTTAATTTGAAATGAATCAAATCAGTAGATTTATTCATATTCACACACATCAGTTCCCTTTATATTACTCTTTTTAGTCGTGCACTCTTGACAGAGTGGTCGCGGTCATGTCTCGATCGAGTCCTGCGCCACCACCTCTCTCGCGATACGACGCTATGCAGCTCTGTGTTTGATGACTTGGAGTTGTCATTAATGCTGCAGTGTGTAACAGATTTGATGAGGTCCGTCCACCGTGTTAGAGAGCACGTGATCTTATGCTCTCCCTTTTATATAACACAACACAAGTAATCACAGCTGATTGAAGTTATACACCCCTATTTTTTAATTAGTACAAAAATATGGGGCTCTATCCGTTACTAATCATATTTTTATAGACAAAAGTAAAAAAATAACAAAATCCCAAAATTGTCCAAGGAAATTTGTCATAATTGGTAAATTAATAATAGAATCAATAATTCATAACAATTGCTACTAGAAAATACTGCGCGCAGTGTTTTTCCATTTTGATCGTCATTTATTCATTTATAACCAATAGCCTGTACAATATTTCTATAAATTAAGTGACCTTTTGGGATAAAAACAAACGTTATTAACTTTGCTGTTTATGAATATTATTTATTGAGACTTTACTTAAATGATAACAAGACCTTTTCTAATAAGACCTTTAAATATTTGTATTAATTAAAAATTTGTGGTGTATAGGTATTTAAACTTTTATGCAATATTACGCAAACGCGTGACTCATCTCGTTCAACCCCATTCTATTCAAAAAAGATATCATGTCTACCCTGTCTTTATTACAACGAAAGCTTTTGTTCGCTTTTCATCTATTTGCGAAACTTATAACAACCGTATCGGTCGGTCTTGTTTGCTTAGGATCGTCATTTGTTTATCGAGTATATGCAACGTAATATATACGTTGTTCATGGAAGATTATTGCAAAGGGACAATAATAGATGGAGTGATAAGAATTCAAGACAATCACTATTGCACATTTAATATTTTTGTAAAACAATTTTTGTGCCTGACAGTACATTTGATCAAAAATTACTTTGAATTAAATTAATCGTATCGGGGGCGTCGGCCACAGGTGCGTCGACCACTGGGGGCCTAAGCCACGGACCCTTGCGGACGACGAACAATGGGTAACTCGTCGTTCGGCCGTTCTATAACCGTCCGGACCGAGCTCAAGTCGTCGGCGTCAAAGAGATTTCAGCAAAACCGTAGGGGCCCAGCAGGGCTACGGAGAATTTCTGAAAAGGAAACCCGTGATTCTAGAATGTAAAGGGCACCTGAGACTGACACAGGTGTGGTTTTAGTCAATAAAAGTCTAATACGCCCTACCTTTCCACTCCAGAGCAGGATAAGTCAGTGAGATATTATGCAAAATTTCTCACTTCAAAAAAGACGTTCACTAAAATCTATTTAGTTTTCAATTTTCCGTTTCATATTGAACCTAAAATGTACATGCATATTTTATGTCGTTAATTACTTAGAATATACTATAATGTGTAAGAAGATAATATTTACTTTGATAATGGGTTGGTTTTAATAATAAACCATTTAATTATCAGGTAACTTGGCCCGTATATATCTATATATACCTTACAGACCTAAGTATATGTAGTAAACACAACATTTTGTTAGTAAATAAGACTAACAAAACTGCTGACTGCTGCTGCTATTTGAAGCTAACAGCATGAGCTGTATGCTTTGGTCCGAAGCGAAATGGAATGCGAAGCGTTTGCCTTCTTCTGGGAAAAAATATTGCGAGCGAAGGAGTTGGCCACAATCGTGAAGAAACGGACATCCTCACGCCCCAGCCGCCACCGAAGGAGACGCAGGATTTCCATCGTAGGCGCGGGCTTACAAACGACAAGCAATGGTCAGCTCGTCGTCCGACCGTGCAGGGTAAAGATTTCTCCCGAATGTGGAACACTGCCAAGCCATCAAGTCTTGGCAGTGTTCCACATTCGCCACAAAAAGATGTCAGCAAAATTGAAAGGGCCCGGTAGGGCCGATGTCTCCTAGGGCTGCGGGAACGTTTGAAAGTGCCCGCGGCCCTAGGACGCAAAGGGCAACTAAAGGACATAGGTGGGTTTTATTAGAATAGAATAGAATAGAATAGAATAGAATAGAATATAATGATAATATATAATAATATAATATATCCCACAACTATCACACAACGCCGTCTAGTCCCAAGCTAAGCAGAGCTTGTGTTATGGGACTAGACACCTGATAAACATACTTATATATTTCTAAATACATACATATATAGATAAATTACACCCAGACACAGAACAAATGATCGTGCTCATCACACAAACATTTGTCCTGGGTGGGAATCGAACCCACGACCTCCGGCGTAGCAGTCAGGGCCACTAACCACTAGACCAACAGGCCAGTCAAAAAAGATATTCAGTAAAATCTTACACACCCTCTTGCTCCACCCAAAGCGAAGGAAGTTACTTGATGATTTTCATCTCCAAAACTCTAAACGATTATTCCGAAGCCGAAGATCAGAATGATCAAAAGACAAAATAATTCATCAAGTTACTTACGACAATTTTTTTTCTGGAAAAACAGTTTGTTATTTGAATAACCAATTCCTACAAGTTTATTTACAAACCAAACTCACAAGTAAATTGAAATTTCCATACCTTCTCTTTATTTATCACGAAGCATTTTCAAATCCTCCCCATTTTCCCTGAAATAGTCCACGAGAACTGTTAGCTCTATTGACGGTAAGCTGCCGTCATATTGACAGCAAACGGGGCAACCCTTTGATGGCTTACACAAATACGAATCCAGTTGGCAAAGATGAGTGAGTGACGACCGTTAAGATGGAAGCTCCTTTTAACTTGAATGGGAAAACTGGTTCTGAAAGGACATGGTTGAAAGTTATTTTTATTTTCTTTGAATATGTCAATCGATTTACTTTAAAAGTGCATCATAAAATTTTAATAAAAATATATGCAATACTTTGATTCATGGGCTTCAATTTTGTACAAATATTTTTTTCATTTATTGTTCTACAAACAATAAAAAAATGTGTATTTGCGTTTATTGTTTGTGATTCAACCAACGTGAACATACCTCTCTAAAGATAATATAATGATTGTAAATATTGTACAATACTTTTTTACTAACAGTATTTTTTTTTGAGATATTAGCATTTTTCAATTCTCGGCAGTGTAGGGCGTAGTTAACTAATTGGTAATCAGATTACAAATTACAACTAAAAGTAGTTTGATTACATGTAGTTATGATTACATGTAACTTAACTACAATAATCAAACTACATGAAGTAGTTGTTAATTTGATTGCTGTAATCTGGTAGTTAAAATCTATACATATAATAAAACAGTAAAATGGTGGAGCGTTGGTATTAGTTGGCGAAAAAACTACTGAACCAATCCTGTTCAAATTTTGCATACATAATCCTTATAGGCCGGGTCAACTGTTAGGCTACATATTATCACGCTATTTGCTATGGGGGGTGAGCAATAATCCAAAATGTCGACATTGAACGACATTTGCCACGTTCGATCCCCAGCTACAGTTAAAAATTTTGTCATTATTTTATCTTTCTTTTTGTAATAAAATAACTTTTACCATTTTTTCAAAATAAAATTGACATTTCTATTCGATATCTTCTAAATATTTTGTAAAAACTAATTAAAACACATAATAAAATCAAAGCGGCGAGTAAAATCACGTACTAAAATGTAAATATGGCACAACGCCATCTAAAGACTAAAAGTAGAAATAATGATGACAATGATAGTTGAACGTCATATTTGATAGATGGCATTGTGTATTTTACGTAATTTTCTGAGTGGTGGAAGAATGACCATCGCCAAAGTTTGCAGACAGTTTTATTGTTTAAAATTGGGCGAAAACTGTTATGATTAAACTGGAGTTAGACGGAGACATTTTTAATCCTACTGCTTTTTTTCCCCGTGGTTGTAACAAACTAATTGACCGTGATTATTCAAGGGATACCAACCAAAGGCGATGACAGTAAATACTTATATGTATTTAATTATTGACTTTAAAATAACATGGCCAAATTTTCGGAAGGGGTAGCATGGCACCTTGCGTTGGAAGGCCCCCAGGTAAACCTGGTGAGGGTCGCGGGAATCCGATGGATTGGAGACGCACAGGACCGGTAATTATGGTGACACTTGGGGAGGCCTATGTCCAACAGTGGACGTCTTTCGGCTTCTTCGGATTTTTCTTTTTTTAAGGGTGGAAGTCATCCAATGACTTCTCCCACTCTGGTTGGAGCGGGAAGGCGTGTCAAACTTTTACTGACTAAAACCACACCTGTGTCCTTCAGTTGCCCTTTGCGACATCTCTTTGAGGAGCGCGTGGATCACTACGCGCTGTTGACGACTGGGCTCGGTCCGGTCAATTACCGGACGGCCGGACGGCTGTGAACGACCGATTGCTGGATGTCCGCGAGCCCGCGTTTACCGTGGCTGGTCGTCGGGGTCAGAATCTCGGCTCGGCGTGAGGACGTTCGTTCCCTCACGCGTCCTCCTCCTTCACTAGCATTACGGCTTTGCAGAAGGAGGCGACCGCCTGCCATTCCTCCTCGCTCTGGACCATAGCCCAAAGTCACAAGGCCCGGTGCGAGAGGTGACTGACGCCGATTGCCTCCACGAGGACAACACACATCTCTGTGTGCTCCACTGTGTCCTCCGGGATGATGGCACCTTGCGGCCTAATAATGGTGTGTTTTATTATTAGCAGTCACTGCTTCATATAAAACTGGGTCGAAAGGTTTGCGTTCCTGATCACAGTTCGACAACGTATGATGTATCTCAGATTCCTTGCAGCCTTACGTCGACATCCGTACGTTACCTCCTTGCAGTGAGTGAGTGGTGACCAACACTGGAACCACCCTCTGAGGGAGGCCAGTCTCAGGGATAACACTAATCGGCTGCTACTTGTTTACCGGAATTTAATTGTTTTATGGATACACAAGCTCAGGACTGTTGAGGGTGTTTCACGCGGTTTCTGTTCCGGATTCGGTTGGAAGTACTCTGATATTACCATTTTACAAATCGCCCGGAGGACCCGTTGTAGCATGCGGTGGAGGTCTATCCTGCTTGGGTGAACCGCCGTGTCTTCATAGAGGCAATCGGCGTCAGTGACCTCTCGGTTTGGCCATCAATATGCGAGTTCGATTGGACAGGGATACACGCGTTCAAGATTTCACTGAAATTCATCCAAAAGTTGGAGACTCTTCATAGGGTAGTTCCCACTATGGAATAACATTTGTCTGATATACGAGGACGTCAGTCAAATACACATAAAAAAATCCTAGATAAATGAACAAGTAATTTTTACGCCCCAAATGATCAAGCTGCAACAATCAATTCAAGCATGCTCTCGCAAATTCTTCATAAGTACTGTTGTGGAGGAAGATAGTTGATGATGATGGTAATTTTTGGATTCACTGGCTTTTTGGCTTTGCACCATCAGTGCAAACGTTATCCAGCTGAAGGTCGGTGTCCTGATTATGTTCCTTCGTTTACCTCTACCAAAGCTGTCTGACGGCTTAAACTCTTCAGTGAAACATTATTGAGGCGAAAATTTTACAGGAGGTAACTCTTTCGAACAATCTCGCAGCCTTAGCAGACATTGGCCCTAGAGGGCCCTATCCATTTGCTGACATCATTATGAGTCGCGCGTAGATTACTCCGCGCCGTCGATTCAGGATTGCTTTGACCAGATGACAGGACGGCTCCACCGCAATCGCCCTGCGGCTTTCAACACCTGGAGCATCACTTCCCTCATCATCCCTCATAGTTTCAGCCACCTTCTTCGATCGTAGTGCTTCACTGAAGGAGGCTACTGGTTGGCATTTTTTCCACTAATCGCCTCCATGAGGACACGGCGGCGCTGGCGCTCCTACCAAGCGGGACTGACTTCCACCGTAAGTTCCATCGTATTCTCCGGGCGATCCGCACAATGGTGAGACTCGAGTGTTTCTTTTTGCTGAATTCGATACAGATACCTCCCAAAACACCCACATCCGGTGAGTCCTGCACAAAGAGAGGATGCCGTGACGCCTCTGTAGCCACTCCTCAAAGACAGGCATTACCACTGCGATTGTGACGTGCTCACTGTGACAATGTTGTTTTACCGGAACATAAACCAGAAACATACATAAACTAGTGCCTTTTCCCTTGGGGTAGGCAGAAATGCCAACTGCTACGACCCTTACATACTCTTTCTATTCATTGACGTTCATACATCTGGATCTGGACGAGTACATAACATGTATCCTGAAGGTAATTTGCGTTTTTACCTTTAATAGTTTTATGTGAAAGTACAATAAATAATTACGATGCTTTCAGAATGAATTGCAAGCACAGAATGATTGTACAGTTTTACCAACTTAACGTAGACGAAGTCGCGGGCAACAGCTAGTTTTTAAATAAACATTTAATGTGTTAGAATCATTGATTGAACAAATTTACGTCAAAACGTCAAATCATACGGCGCCTAACCTTTGGACGGGGGGACGTACGTCATTTTTCTCGCGAAAACGCTCCCGTATTTACGTAGATTTATCGTTCAAGTGTAATAATAGAGGGGAAGAGGGGTAGACAAATGCTCAAGATCATCCACTAATGGCAGCCCTTTAATGTGCAGTTTCAAACAGTAACTACCTGGCTACGGGATTGTTTGAAAGAGTTACCGCGGCACTTAAACATCAAGAGCAACTAAATAAACATAGATGAGTTTTAGTTAGTAAAAATCTAACACGCCCTCTCACTCCAGGCATCCAGAGTGGTAGAAGTTATTTGATGATTTCTCACCTAAAAAAAAGTATCAAATGTCAAAGTGTACATACTCTCGTTAATTCGAAACTCGAGGGACTCTTAAAATGTTACGAATTATCGAGTGTTCGAAATATCAAAGGGTTCGAACATTCTGAAAGAGTATTTGTGAAATAATAACAGTAACTGAAACTTAACTAAACAAACCAAAACAAACGTTTTGCGAACACATTCATAGTGCGTACAGCTAAGGAGTGGAATTCCTTGCCGGAATCTGTTTTTCCTGATGGCTACAACCCGGGAATCTTTAAGTCAAGAGTGAATAGGTTACTTCTAGGTAAGCGCGTTCCATCGTCGACCGCATCGTCGCTTTCCATCAGGTGAGTTAGCGGTCAAGCGCGAACCTATCAAGAATAAAAAAAAAAAAAAAAAAAAATTCGTGCGGAAATGTGTGTCATTCTAATCATTACAAAAACATAGGCTCGTGTACGATGAAACAAGTTTGAACTAGTCTCAAAATGTACTTACATACCTCTGCAAGTTCTAAAATCTTTCTCTCTCTTTCTCTCTGCAACTTTGGATTGTCGAGTATTTGACGCCGATGAGTTCGAATTAATGCGTCATTTTGATAAGTAACGATGATTTTTTCGTTCGAATTACCAAGTGCATAAAAATGTGTTGATTTACTTCGAAATATGAAGAAATTTTCTAGGGAACTCATGATAACATTGAATTATAGAGAGGTTCGAATTATCGCAGGTTTGAATTAAATTCCTCCTGACCGAATTTTGATTCTGGTGGTCAATCTTAAAAGAGATTAACCAAGTTCGCAGGAGTTATTATTTATTTATTTATTTATTTATTTAAACTTCATGTACAGTAGTGGTACATAGGCGGACTTAATGCAACAAGGCATTCTCTACCAGTCAACCTTTGGGTTAAAAAGACAATACTGTGGTAGATTTGCACAATAAACAAATAACAGATACTTCAAACAGAAAAAAAATAAAATAAAAAAAATTATAGTAATAAAATACATATATATGTTAAAACACACAAACACACACATATGCACACATACACATATGTACATATATATGTTGTTGTTGTTATGTGTGTTGTTATGTGTGTTATGTTATTATGTTAGTTCACACAATACAGGTACAATCTCTGATCCTTTACTCCCATAGTCCGATGGAACAGCAATATGACACAACTGGAAAGATCAGGCTTAGGACTTTACGAGGATTTGACGTGCTTTACGTGCTTCCCGAGGCATGGGGATATCACACTACTAACTTCAAAACTCTGGGATATTACAGAGTAATTCTTAATAGAAAAACCCAATATTACTATTATCTCATATGTTCTTAAATCTAATCTTAATATTGTGGAAATTTATTTATTTTTTCAATGTACAATATGTTTTATACGATTATTTTAAAAACACTTAGCTAATTAAAACTATACATATATATACACTAAAGGCTAGTCCTAACTAAAACATGGCGTCATAAAACTCCTCCGCATCGCTGTCGACTGGAAGTGTGCCCAAAACGGCTGGCGGCATTGCCACGTTGTATGGCAATGCTTAATCTCTGACCGAGGTAAAAGCTAGCCCTTGGGTCACGCGAAGTGTCAACTAAGCGTTTGGATAGTTCTTTAAAAAGCGTATGAGCACTCGTACCCCACGGCAAGAGTTTCAACCCCAAACGGCTCAAAAATATAACTGCCGACGAGGTTGTTATATTTCCGCCGCTTGAGGTTCTCCGCAGCCGCTTTTCATCTTAATATTGTTAAATGATTTCTTCAAAAATTTGCCTGTTATCCATACTATCCATACTATCCATATCCATACTAATATTATAAATGCGAAAGTAACTCTGTCTGTCTGTCTGTCTGTCTGTCTGTCTGTTACGCTTTCACGCTTATACCGCTGAACCAATTTTGATGAAATTTGGTACAAAGATAGAATAGAGCTTGAGAAAGGACATAGGCTATAAATTATCACGCTACTTGCTATGGGGGGTGAGCAATATTCCAAAATGTCAGTATTGAACGATTTGCCGTGACTTCGATCCCCAGTTATAGTAATAATTTTTGTGAGTATTTTGTCGTCTTTTTTGTATATAATATGCGATGGTACTTCGATTACAATAATAATAGGATTTTTAGCATATTTTTAACACATCTTAGACATTTTTACTCCATATTTTTGTAAAAAGTAATCAAACATGTAATAAAATCTAAGTGGAAAAACGAAAATAATATTTCTTTTTTTTATTTAGCTACAAATTTAATATCTGCGATGAAAATCATCACGCTATCATCGACAAAGGGTTAAGCAGAAAATGATGACGTTTATATAAGAACACCTATTTTACACAAAAGTCAACGAACACCGTAGTGCAGTCATGTCTGGATTAGATCGGCACGTAAGGGGATAGTGGTTCAAAACTCAGTTTCTTCTTTGTGATAGTTTTGTTTTATTTTACTGTAAACAAGAAATTTTTACATATTTTTGCGTTCTTACTATTATTTTTATCGACAGTCTGGTTTCTACATCAGCACTTTCGAAGCAGTTTGGCAGATTATACTGACCTTCACTATACAAGACAGAAATCCAGCGGTTATGCATTCAAACGTCTACAAAGAGATCTAAAGAGATACAATAGAGCGGCTATCAGAAAAAATGTCTTAGAAAAACTGTCATCCTATGCCTCAGTGACGCCATCTGGCTTTGAATAGCAAACACACGAATTAAATTTGTCAAACTATTTATTTAACTATCGCTCGGTAGGTGGCCAGGGGCCTTACCATGATAATGTCAAAATATCAGACGTACGAGCGAAAAAGAGTGATGGAGCTATACACCCTATATAGCTCCATCCCTTTAACAGTCCGGTTTTGGTCGTAAAATGGATCACGTTATGAGCTCGTGGTAGAGCCTCAGTGTGTGATAAAGGTAAGGTTAAGCTTTTCAGCAATAGATGGCGTTATCACGAAATCAGCAAACGTTTCTAACCTATTTATAAAAATTATTGAATTCTAATTAATTGCTTCGTAAATGCCAAAAATATTTACGAAAATAAACCGCAGTTAGGTCCAGTCATTTTATCATAACAAGATTTTTAATAGCGTAAAGCGCGGTGGGCCTTGGGCGCGGTCGCCTCCTTCTGCGAAGCAGTAATGCTAGCAAAGGAGGCGGCCGCACGCGCGAGACAATAACCCTCGCGACCCAGCCAATCCGAACCGAGGGGTTCCGATCCCGATTTCCGGCCACCGTAGGCGCGGGCTTGTGGACGGCGAGCAATGGGTAGCTCACCGTCCGTCCGTCCGGTAACCGTCCGGACCGAAGCCAAGTTGTTGACGGCGCGTAGTGTTCCACGCGCGCCTCAAGGAGGTGTCAGCAACCGTAGGGGCCCAGCAAGGTCGAAGCCTATTGGGGCCATGGGTGATACGAAAGAGATTCCCGGGGCCCTGGAACAATGGCAAAGAAGGAACAGGAGTGGGTTTTATGTATGTTTCTTTCTGGTTTATGTTATGATAAAACAACGCTGTATGATTTTAAAATTATTGGTTCATTAGATATACTAAATGTATATTATACCGTAGAATTATCTTTTTTACAACACTAAATAAATGTTATTTACGTAGGCTATCAAAAAAAAATGGATAAAGTAGTTTTCAGTTGCCAAAATGTATAAATAGTCTGAGTCACGGAGTTGATACTGAGGTCGATACCCACAGTTTTTAGTGTGTGCACCTTTTGCTTTTAGGTAGGAAATCATCAAATACCTTCCCCGCTCTGGGTAAAGCGAGAGGTAGTACCAGACTTTTACTGACTGAAACCCAACTGTGTTCCTTTAGTTGCCCTTGGCATTCCAGGGCTATGGTAACTTGCACGCCACAATTGCGGCAGCAAAATACCTTCTTTGAGGAAAGTCTAAAAAGGCTCTCATTCCGCCTGACGCAGGTCTTCATCGAACGTAGATGTTTCGGAAGGACCCCCAAAAAACCAGCAAATATAGGTAGGTACTTAATCACAGAAAGATGCTTCTTGAGCAGTTCGTGAAGGTTACCAGTACTTCAAGTAGTCTCTCCCTCGGACTTGACCACAACCTACTGTTTGGAACAAGTACCTAATTTCAAAGATTCCAAAAATTGAAGATCATTAAGAATTTCATGAAAAACCCATGACGACATATTTCACACAAGACCCCGACGTGGTTTGTGTTCCTGAAGATAGTTTGATTACGTATGATGTATCCTACATTACTTGCAGCCTTAAGTTGACAACTGGACGTTACCTCCTTAAGAGTGGTCAGTGAGTGGTGATCAACACTGGGACAACATTCTGACGGATGCCAGAGTCAGTCACAGCCCCAATTGGTTGCGACATTTGTTCGCTGTCATTTTATAGTTTTGTGGAGTCACAAACACGGAGTAATGAGGGGGTATTAGGGTGGTGATGTAAGTCAACATCAAACTGCAACAATTTTTTCACAAATTCTTTATAAGTACAGTTGTGGAGCAAGATGACATCGTAGGTTACTCTGTAGTATTTTAATAATCGCTAGCAGTAGTGGACTATCAGTGCACGTTATCCAGCTGAAGATGGGCTGAAGCCGATTATACTCCTTCGAAATTCACCTCCGCCAAAGTTGCATAACGGACCCGGCTAAAAGTCTGCAGAGAAATATCATCGAGGCAAATTCTTATGGGAGGTAATTCTTTCGAAAAATCTCATAGCTCTAGCAGGCATTGGCCCTAGAGATCTTCGTCAGGCGAAAAGAGAGGACGCTCTCTCTTTATCTCTTTTCCTCAAAGAAGGAAGATTTGCTGCCGCGTGCAAGTTACCGTAGCTCTAGAACACTAAGGGCAATTAAAGGAACACAGGTCGGTTTCAGTCTGTAAAAGTCTGACACAAACTCTCGCTTTACCCAGAGCGGGGGAAGGTATTTGATGATTTTCTTTCTAAAAGTAAAACGTGCAGACACTAAAAACTGTGGGTATTGACCTCAGAACAAGATCCGTACAGACTCTTTATACATTTTGGCAACATTTAACATTTTGAAAACTACTTTATCCAGTTTTTTTATAGCCTACGTTAAATAACATTTATTTAGTGTTGTTAAAAGAAAACAACGGTTTACACTTTTAGTCTAATATAATGAACCAATCATATTAAAATCATACAGCGTTGTTTCATCATAGAATAAACCAAAAACAAACTTAAACTATCACCTTTTCCTTTTAGGGGTAGGCAGAACCACAGTTTATCAACTACTTCGACCTCAACATGTCTGTTTCTGTTTATTGATGATGATAAGTAATTTATTTGATGTATATCATGAACGAGTATTCTATTACTGGTGAGCCAAATAAATAAAATAAATTATATATCTGGACATAAGAAATACATTTTACATAATATATTTACTGAAATTAATTTCCGTTATTTGAATTACGTAGATGTTTTTAGCACGAATCACAAGCACAGAATTATTAATTACGTTTGTGCATTTTTACTAACTTGACGCAGACAAAGTCGCGGGTAACAGCTAGTAGCTTATAAATCATCCAAGCAGTAATTTGAATAGCACATTTTATTCATGTTAAATTTTCAAAATGAAAATATTGGACTATAACGGTCAAATTGCATTTATTCTACAGCTGACTTTAAAGCCTGCTGGGTAAAAGCATCCTTTCATTGCCATAGAGCAGCTGTTGCATGATGTCATGCTAACTAAGGCTTTATTACCTACACATTGAGGTCAACACAAAAATGTTTCAAGATTTTCACTGCACTACAAAATGTTCCAATGAATATTAAATAATTAAACTCTGCCCATCATAATATTCCATCTCAAAGAAAATGACAAAATTATCAACATCATTATATAACAGAAAACAAGATATAATAACCGGGTTACCTCCTGCAGACAAGATGGATGGACGTCATAAAAAATTTGAAGGTAGAAAATATACAAAAGGTGCGTTTTTCAGCAAGTTTTATTTCTTAAGAGAAAAGAGGGACCCTTGCAGGTGGGCCAGGAATTTATTATCTTTACTCGCCGAGTGTCGTGAAAACGTAGATGTTTGATATGACTAGATGAACCTACCAAAGAAACAATATAAACTTTATTTCTGCTCGACTATCGATCCTACCAAAACAATTTTCGAATGGATTTGTTTCGGGTGGGGCACATGACAAAGTGTGGTTCTAAATGGGGTCAGTCAGTTTGTTTGTCAGTGTACCTTGGCCATGTAGTAAATGAGGATCTGACTGATGATCCGTATGTGGAGCGGGAACGCAGGGGGCTGGCGGTGCGGTGAAACATGCTGGCCCGCAGGTTTTCAAGGTGTACTCGTAGTATGGAGGTAAAAAAAACGTTACTTAGAGCCTACTGCCAATCCTGCTACACCTATAACCTGTGGGTCTCTTACACACAGCGAGTCTTCAGCGCCTTGTGGGTCCAATTGCAGCGCATCAGCGATGATTGCAGACGCACAAGTGGATGCCTTCCTCGCTATAGTCCTTAGGTGAGCGGCATCGCTGATGCGCTGCGTGAGGGACAATTCCAACATCTACCTGAAGGTAATTGTTTGCAAATTAAATAGTCCTCTATGGAGGCAGTAGATACATATTATTCATATAAAATAATTTTTGCTTGTATTAGAGTAGGTACTTTTTTTAAGTGGGAAATCATCTCTTCACTTCTCCCGCTCTAGGGTGGGGCGGGAGGGCGTATCAGACTTTTACTGACTAAAACTCACTCCTATGTTCCTTCGTTGCCTTGCGTTCCAGGGCCCCGGGTTTTGTTTTCAGAAGCGAACCTATGGCCCCAGTAGGCTTCGACCTTTCTGGGCCCCTACGGTTTTGCTGATATCTCCTTGAGGCGCACGTGCTCAAGCCCACGCCTATCGTGGCTAGGGCGTGAGGGCCGTACCATCATGCGTGTGGCAGCCTCCTTCACTAGCATTAATGCTTCGCAGGAAGCGACCGCCTGCCATTCGTCCTCGTTTCGGACCATGGCCTGTACCAGGGTCCGGCGCGAGGGGCGAAATCTCGCGCCGAGCCGCCGATCGCCCCCATGAGGACACAGTGGTGCTCCGCCCAAGCAGGATACACCTCAACCGTATGCCCCACCTTGTGCTCCGGGCGATCCATACAATGGTGACACCCGGGCATTTCTTCCGCACGAATCAGGTGCAGGAATCTCCCGAACTTACCATGTCCGGTGAAGACCTGCGTCATGCGAAAGGTGAGGACGCCATGACGTCTTTTCAGCTAATCCTCAAAGAGGGAATTTACAAGTACCACCATATTTGTAGCATGTCTAACTAAAACAATTTTGGAAAGGATATTCAATTGCATATCAATTTCATTAACCAATGAAATTGATATTTTTGGACACTAGGCGTCGTACAAAATGATTGAATGATAATATCAAATAGATGGGCAATTGAATACATATCCTATTTCCGCAACACAATGTCCATCATCATCGCTTTGTTATTACGGCACACATTAGGTAAGTACTTACTTGTACATGAAATGTATCTCATTATTTCCCGCTGCAACAAATACCTCTCTCTCCCTTTTCCACGTCACACGTCTGTCTTTGGCCATTGTGGACCAGTCTCTTCGGTAAAATTTAAGTTTTCTCTAGTTTTATTCAGTTTAGTTTTCAGTATTTTATCGTGTTGAGAAAATAAATATTTATTAGTATTCATCATCATCGTCATCTTCCTGCACTTGTCCCGTGTTATTTGGGGTCGGCGCAATACGTTTTTTTCTTCCATTCTGCCCTGTCACTCGTCATCCTATCACTAACTTCCTTTTCTTTCACATCACTCTTCACACAATCCATCCATCTTTTCTTTGGCTTCCCTCTCCCTCTCCATCCATCCACATGTATGCTCATAACTCTTTTAGTAACATGCGTTTCATCCCTCATCTTTATATGACCATACCAAGACAAACGATTTCCCTTCAACTTTTCTGTCACTGGCACCACTTTCAAACTTCCTCTAATATACTCATTTCTCACTTTATCCATTCTCGCCATACCACACATCCATCTCAGCATTTTCATCTCCGCTACATGCAATCTTTTTTCATCCATTTTTTTCACAGCCCAACATTCTGATCCACACAGTATTACAGGTCTTATCACAGATTTATTATTATTATATTATTAGTTTTGCTTTGGTCTACCGCAAAGTCGCCTAGAATTTAATAGATCATCTGACATCCGACATACAGCAGCTTTCCGGGTAGCATCTGTGATCTTAGTTTTGACGCGTAGTGTTGTGTTCCTAAAACTGTCTGAATCCCTACCCCAAGACCCCTAGAGTCGTACTGCCCTGCTCCTACGTAAAACATAATTACATAATCATAGGTCAGACTGCCCACTCCAAAATAAATGGATACATATTTTAATAAATGATAAATAAATGATATTTATTTTGCAAATAAGTTTTTTAAAACACACAATATGAATGTTAACTTGATTTTACTCTATTTTACTAACTATCTCCGTCGGTTTCTCCCACGTCTTTGGTTAATGCTCCAGTTCCTTCCTCAATAAATGGGCCATCCAATACCAAAAACATTTTTAATTTAAACTAGTAGTTCCTGAGATTCCTGAGATTCTTCGAGTCCCAAAGAGAAGTCAGTAAACCCAGCAGAGTCCATCGGCTCGGGCCCCCGCTAGGGCCGCGGGGAATTTCTGAAAAGGAAACCCGTGCTCCTAGAATGCAAAGGGTAAGTGAAGGATACATGGGTGGTATTTTTTATTTTTTATTCTTGATAGGTTCGCGCTTGACCGCTATCTCACCTGATGAAAAGCGACGATGCGGTCGACAATGGAGCGCGCTTACCTAGAAGTAACCTATTAACTCTTGACTTAAAGACTCCCGGGTTGTAGCCATCAGGAAACACAGATTCCGGCAAGGAATTCCACTCCTTAGCTGCACGCACAATGAATTTGTTCCCAAAACGTTTTGTGCAATAAACGTTTGACACGCCCTTTCGCTCCACCTACATCGAGAGAAGTGATTTGATAATTTCCTACCTCAAAAAAGGTGACAAAATATTCCATCTCTTCCAGCATTTCCCTTCATCTACGAAACAGCTTTATGCAAATTAGTTAAACAGGTAACCCAAGCGTAACACAATGTTATTATGAGTACAGTATTCTGAACAGTATCTTGATGAAAGTATTATGTACCTGGTATATGGTCATTTTCGGGGACTAAGCCTGAATATTTAGCTAGTTTCCCGGCTTTATCGTTTGGTGCTGTAGGGTCTTTATTAAAAAAATAAGAGCTTTTATTATAGCTAGCTATTATGTTATGAAAGAAGTGGATGGTGTTAGTTATAGCTTATTCGTGATGGACTCTGAAAATATTGAGAGTTAATATTAAAACTAGCGGTCCCGACAGATGTTGTTCTGTCCGACAGATTTTTCTTCAGAAAAGGAAATTTGAACTCGAATGCAGCGTCATCTACCGGGTTCAGTAGTAATTTGAAACCATCCAGGAACCCACTCAAATATACACACTAAATTTCATCAAATCGGTTAAGCCGTATAAAAGGAGTTAAGTGGCAAACACGTACGGAATTATTATACAGGGTGTTTGGTGCATCGTGTGCCAAATTGAAATGGTCGAAGGGAGGGGTCATCTGCTATCTGCTGTTTCAGACCCCAAAAAAATTCTCATGCCCTGTGAATTTTTTTTATAGACTTTTTATTGTTTTATGAAAATAAAACCTAAATTTTTCATTAAGGCGTACACTCTGAATTTTAATTTTATTTAGATGTGTATTGTAATAGAGTACTTTTAAATTTAAAATGAATGACATTAGCTATCTAGTTTTTTTTTAATTTACTTGCAAAGTTTTAGACTTAAAGCTGTCCATATTACAGCTATTTACATGGCTATAAAAGAAGTAAAAGCGACCGGAATCTTCCAACTTCCTCATATATAATTATATATATTATTGTTGGGGGCAGAGGATGTAAATAATTACACAACACAATGGTCACGCTTGAAAGGCCTCAGCCAATTTATTTAACACGTATAAAAATACAGACTTCACATAACACGTGTAAATATCGAGTCCTTTACGTACATACGCGTGACGCTAACTCACAAATAGTTCACAGTTACTTTACAATACTTCACTGACTCTAATACGTTAGATAACTTAGGAAATCTGGAAATCTAGGGCCGCTCCAGGAGCGTAGGGTGCCAAGACAAACTGTCGCAGTGACGCTTCGAGTCGAACTGCAGAGAGAGAACGTCGTCTTCAACGAAAGTGCAGCTTAAGTACTTTTTCAGCCGGTCGCAAGTCGTGGGAGAGAGTCCCTTTTCCTCTAGTCTATTTCCTAATCCTGTTGAGGCCGGCTGACGTTCACCTCCCGACCCCCCGCATACGGCAAGCACACCATTGGTCATCAATAGTGGCGTGATTTTCTCCATTGTAATCTACCAATAGAAACCCAGATTATTCTTAACGGTTTTTCTGTACTATTTACTTCTAAGAACCGCATTATGTACTTCTAAGAACTCAGTACATAGCCTTATATACTATCCCAGTAGCTGATTGGACAATAGTCTGGCCTCTGATAGGCTTGCTCTCTATTATGTACAGCGCTTATGTACATACATTACGCGTCTGTGAATGACGTAATGTTGCTTATATTTAGTGATTCTAAATTACATGCTCGTGTCCGTAACAGCCTCCCCCCGGCGTAGCAACGCGAGCCTAACTTCCATCGGCCAGGACAACGAGCCTTCTAACTGGGCGTCTGAAAACGCCTCCACGCGTCTGTACCTCAGCGCTGCGTATGACACCATCAGGTCCTTGTATGGTGCGCACTATCTTCCCATATGGCCATACATTTCGCGGCAGTTGACCATCCGCAATGACTACTATATTTCCCGGTGCGAGTTGCGTGCGTGAATCTCGGACGTCGCCGCGCGGTGTCAACGTTGGTAGGTATTCGTTTATCCAACGAGTCCAGGAGTGCGATTCACTAAGACAAAACATCTTTACAACCAAGACATCATCGTTGCAACATCCGATGAAAACATATCGGTATTCTTAAGTTAAACCTGCGCGATCGTAGCGCCTCTACGATGTCGACGGCGCGACATAGAACTAAAATATGGTTCCGAAATGTATGAAAAACGGTATTCAGAAACACAAATCATCCTCGCCTTCGACGACAACGGCGCCTTCGCCTTCGATTTTAACTGTCAAACCGTAACGCTTGTAAATTGTAGATGTTTCCTTGGTTGTAGACGATTAAAATGTAAGTAAAACAAGTGATTTTTTAAATTAAAATGCTTAATATTGGTTTTTTTAGCGTACTTTAATTCCTGATACGTTTATGCCTATTTTTAATGTTTTAGATGGCAGTTCGTCTTTCCTGTATGATTTTTTTGTTGGAAGAAGCTAAGCGTCGAGATAATTTAGAAAAAAGACGTCAGGCCTACGTGATACGTAATATGGATCTTCTTACTACTGATATAAACTATATTAAGGTATTCAGGTTGACTGAAGAGCTAATTACACAATTGGAAGAAGATATTTCCCCATTCTTAGCAAAGGCGAAACGTCGAGGAGGAATTAGCAACCGAACCAAGGTATTACAACTAAATCAATATAATATAAATCACCAAACAGTGGAAAAATGTCTAAAACTTACTCTCATTCCAGGTTTTATGTACTCTCGCATTTTTAGCTAGTGGGAGTTACCAAAAAATATTATGTGAGAATGCAAGAACTTATATCTCGCAAGCATCTGCCTCGAGGGCTATAAGAACCGTAATAGATGCCATCAACCACCCAGTTATTATTAAAAAGTACATAAGATTTCCTCAAAATACAAACGAAAGGCAAATTCTCAAAGAAAAGTAAGTAGCTTTTTCCTAGGTTTCACACTAGTTTTTATTTTTTACTATGTAGATGCTTTCATGAATCAAACCATAGGGCTATTTATTTTTATGTCACATACTTAATAATTTTAAATGGTCTATCTTTTATTTAGATTTTATGAAAAGTTCAAAATGCCTGGAACCATTGGTTGTGTTGATGGTACCTTGATATCAATGGTTCGGCCCAAAGAACATGAAGAAAGATATTATTGTAGAAAAGGATATCATGCTCGAAATGCTGTTATTGTAAGTTTTTTTTTTTATTTCATTAAACTTATAGTAGGAATAGGAACCTATCTGTTTCAAACCATATTTTAATCTTTTATTTTTGCTTTTTAAGATAAATGATCCAGACTTAAATATAATGCACGTGGATGTAACTTTTGGAGGTGCAACACATGACAGCTTTATATTTAATAATTCAGTCATAAAAACGCATTTGGAGCAGCTAAATAATACAGGTGAAACAGTGTATCTGCTTGGTATGTATTTTAAAATGTTTTTACTTTTACCATCATAAATTGTACCTGTTTTCGGGGGTATTTAAATATTAATAATAAATTCAGTTGTTTTTATTATTGTAACATTAAATTAAATTCCTATTTAATTTATTCCAGGGGACTCCGGTTTCGCTCTTAGGCCATACATGATGGTTCCAAGTAACAACCCTGAGCCTGGATCAAGGGAAGAATACTATAATGATCTGCATGCCACTGCAAGAAATACTGCAGAACGAACGATTGGCATACTTAAAGGCCGTTTTAGGTGCCTTTTGGTTCATCGTGTTCTTCACTATGATCCAGAGATGGTGGGAAAAATTATTAAAGCTTGTTGTGTGTTACATAACATTTGCAATCAAGCCAGAGTTCCTCCAGTAGAATTACCAGCTCATTTACAGATACAAGAAGCAAGAGTGATCCGGTTACTACAACAAGGAAGCCAGAACTCTATCAGTGATTTGGACAGTGGACGTCTCGCTAGAGGTCGTCTAATTAATAGACTGTGGCGTGGACAAAATAGTTAAATAATAGAAGTAAATACTAACAATAGAGTTAAGATAATACTAATTCAGGTTGTAAGACAGTTTGTTTATTAAAAATTGTAGTGTATGTTAAATAGTAATGTTCATCATAAATATAGAAAGTGGATCTTTTTTAAACTTCTTATAATAATGTTATACCTAAAGATAAAATTATTATAGTCTAAAAAAATAGTATGTATATGAAAAGTCATTTTAATATAATTAATAAATAAAACAATCTTTAAACATACATTTTATTTTATCTATTTATTAAATCTCTAATTGCACTACTTATTCTATCTAGAGCCTGAGCCACAGCCTGATGGCCCTCTACTTGTCGACTAATTGCTTGGGCGATCAAGAGTTCTGCTTGTGCTCGACGTTCTTCGATGGCTATGAAACGCTCTGTGATGGCTATGAAACGCTCTGTGATGCTAACCATTTCAGAGCGGCGTTGTGACGGAGGTGACCTTCTCAATAGTCGCCGGCGCGCTGCAGATTGACGCGGAGATAGCTGGTGAGTGCGTCGGCGACCGCGTAATGTCTCTCAATGCACACGCTGAGTAGGAGCTGCAATTAACATATTATACTTATTATAGTTATTCTTATCTTATTCGCTCATCGTGTCCGACTGCAGGGTAAAGGCCTCCCTTGCCTCTTTCCATTTGTCTCTATCCTATATTATAGTTATTATTATTTTATAATAAATATTTGGTTAGAGAATGTAACTTACTTTGACTGCCCCTTTCTAAAACATCATTTGGCTGTGACGCAGGTCTTGATGGTTCAGTAAACGAAACCTGAAAATATATGATAGTTGTTGAATATTTTTTTTTGTTTCTATAATCAGCCTTATCATCCCTCTCCTGGAGAGAGGAGGCCTGCGTCCCAGCAGTGGGAACATTATTGCTTCTATAGAATAGCTTAAATCATAATTTTCCAAAACCATACCCTGTTTTCTTCTGCTTCTGGACTATGAGCATCTGGTGCTGGTTCAATTGCTTGCCGTGATGTTGATGTCGTAGGTATTTCTGCCAGATTGTCTTGCACACTATCCCCATCAAAAGCAGCAAGATTAGACTGGAATAGAATGTTTTGTTAGGTTCTTTTAATTACTCAGGATAACATTTAAAACTACACTCACAGCCCACACCAATACCATGACCAGTTTTTTTTTTTACCATTTAGCAATATAGGTTTGATCCTATTTTATTTATTATATACCTTGTATTGTCAAACATAACAGGCATAACATGGGTGTTATGCAAATTAGTGTAGAGATTACTGAGATGTATAAGCATAGGTAGTACCTATCGCTTAGTGGAAAAATCCATCAATAAAAGGATAAAAAAATCTTATACCCATTGCATTTCATGGCCTGGCTCATCTATAGGAACCACACTTTGGTCAACCTGCTGCTCATTTGGAGGGACAATATTCTGAAAATAGAAAGTTAAAATAATATTATTTTTATAATAGGTTAACTCATTAAACTGACAAAAAAAAAACTTACGAGTAAAATGCTGGGAGACTCTTCACTTTCCACAGTTCTATCCATTGGCTCTTCCTAAAAATGTAAAAGTATTGTATTACTTATTAATTTCAATCAAATCAATAAAGTTGTAAAAGTCTATATATAGCTTTGAAAATTACAAACCTCGAAAGGATTTATTTCTAAGTTCTGATCTCCGCAACCAAAACTTTCTCCTCCCATAATCGTTTGGATTTTCATCTCAATTTCACTGAGTTCTGGCAAATCCGCTATACCACCACCAGTGCGCCGCCTCGCGGCTGCAATTAAGCTGGACTTCCTTTTAACTGCTCCTTTTTTGTCCTTCCAGTACTACAACACAAGTAAGAATTATAAGATTTTATGTATAAAATAAATAGAAAACCTATTTGCTCGGTTTGATTTAACTTTCCATTGCAATTTTAAATGCTTTTATAATTACCATTTGAAGCCTAGCCTAAAGTTACAGTACATGCCTGTAGTTAATACTAATTTAATAATAAAGAACTGGTTGGAGTGAAGGCCGCCATGGCTCACGCACAATGGTCCGCCAAGGACTAATTGCGGAAACTAGACCACAATAGATAGAAAGTAATAAAGAACATGCACAGGGGGCTGTCAATGTAAAAGGATACTATACCATAGAGGGCTACATACTCAATGCAACAATATACACACACAATACATATTATTATAATTACCAACCTTACACCACTGTTCCGATGTTTTCGTACACCCACTACCATCACTGTTCAGGGCTGTTGTTATTTCGGACCATGCCTGACGACTGCGAATGCGAGCATTCGCAGTACGAGCATGGCCCATAGCCAACCAAGGTTTGCTTTCCAAAAAGCTTACTAGCTTTTCCAGCTGATTTAACGAAGGAGCTGCGTTGCGAGACACTAAAAGATAAATATTTTGGTTACTTAAATAGTAGTTCCAGAAACTGTGTTGTATATTTAAATATAAATGTTACTGTGTACTTACTTTCGACAGGTTTGGAACCAAACTAAAACACAGTGAGAACAAGTAGAACGCCATTGGATAGGGTCGCAGAATTTTTTTAAAGTCCACTTAGCCAGTTAAAACCACTTGGAACTTTGGAATTTCTTATTTTGGTAAAAAAAACTAATCAAGATAAGAAAGGTACTCTGTGGATAAAATGAAGTTGTTTGTTTTGAAATAGATAACCTACAATTCCAAATGTCAAAGATTTGAATAATAATTTTCCAAGTCGAAAATGATATAATTAATTAAATATTCGTTGCATAATAAATATAACGTGTTTTATACATACGTATTGTGCATTTGTATTAATTTAAAATGACGAAATAACTTAAAAATAGGTCAGTCGAGATTTTCTCGATTATACTCTAGATTAAACATAGCAACACTGTAAACATCTTACTCATCATCGTTGTTAAGCAGATCGTCGACGAGCTTATGTAGCTTAGCGAATACGGTTTTTAACAACGTTGTTTTTAAAAGCGATATTTACGATGCAACATCGGTGAACTCATCGTTGTTAACATCTATGATGAGTTTGTTAGTGAATCGCATTGCAGAACTTGTCCGCTAGCGCCTGTGTTGCGCGCCATGTCTTTCGATCGGCGACGTCGCACTGCCCTGTAGTTGGTAGTCCAGTAGCCGAGCCTAATAAGAAGTGGTTCGGCGTGAGCGCCTCCTCATCGCCAGGTTCAACACTTACGTGTGTGAGGGGTCGCGAATTGACGGTGTGCTCGATCTCGATTAGCAACGTGGAAAGTACCTCCTCCTTTGGTGCGCGTTCCTTCAACACGGCCGACAACGCCGACTTTACACTTCTTATTAGTCGTTCCCACGCGCCGCCCTGATTTGGGGCCCCGGGGTCAATGAACCGCCATTCCATATCTTGCTTAATTGCGAATTCATTGAGGTCATTCGCCCACTGCTTATATGCCTGTTGGATTTCAACATCGGCTCCTCGAAAATTAGTCCCGTTATCGGACATCATAGTTTTAGGCCATCCGCGCCTAGCCGCCATTCTTCTTAGCGCTAATATAGCTGAATCGATGTTCAAACTTGGCAACAACTCTATATGTATTGCTCGCGTGACAAGACAGGTGAACAACATACCCCATCGTTTTTCATGCCGTCTTCCTATTGTGACTGTCATTGGGCCGAAACAGTCTACTCCGCAACGGGTGAACGACCGCAGGTGGGTGTCCAATCGTTCAATAGGTAAGTTCCCTTTGACGGGCCGTATTGGCGGCTTCCTTCGTCGCTTACATGTCACGCAATCTCTTATCAGTGCGCGCACTGTCGGTCGAACCTTTAAAATCCAAAAGCGTTCCCTCGCTTTGTTCACTATATATTCACGTCCCGCGTGATGATCCCGTTCGTGAATCTGACGTAAATATAGTGACGTCATCGGATGTTTGCCTTCCAAGATGGGTGGGCACTTCCTATCTTGAGAAACGTTCGCGGCATTTATGCGACCGTTTAAACGAATGACGTCGTCTTGAAAAATCGGGTCCAATCGGTAGAGTCGACTGGTCCTGTCTACTCTCCTACCTACAGCGAGTCGCGCTATTTCCGCTGGAAAACACTCTCTCTGAGCCTCCCTTATCAGTAGCAGCTCGGCCTCCTGCTTGTGACGCAACGTCAACCGGGTAGCGCGTTTGCGGCATTTGTCGACGAACAGCAGGACATACGCAGTCGTTCGTAGTAATCGTTCGTATGACGAGAAACGAGTCGTGTCGACGAGGCTGGTGATGTGCGCTATGTGCGTGACGATCTCATCACCCCCCTCTCCCTGCGCGATCTCCGTTGGCCAGATGTGTTCTGGTCCGCCCAGGAAGAGGGGACCAGTGGACCATCTGCTGTCGCTTTCCAGTTGTATCATTTCGGGCCGAGTTGCGTCATCGGCTACTTTGTTCGTGTACCCTTTTTCCTTGAGGTCATTGACCTGTGACACGTGTGCTTTTTTGAAGTCAGCTGACTTATCCATTTTCCTTTCAATGGTGTCGAGTCTACGAAAGGTCATATCGTGACTCGGTGGTAGGTGTGGCTCATCACTCCGCCACGGCAATCCTACCTCATGGTGACCGTTGACCAGCCGAGCAGTCTTCGTGAAAATATCCTGCGCCCGTTCGTCTGCCAGCACTGTTCTCGGCTGGTAAACTGTCCCCTGAGCGTCGATCGAGATATGCGATGTGGTGAGGTCCTTTAACTCTTCGCAATCCTTGGATATTTCCTGTGGGTGCACGTGCAATGCTGTCCCGCTACTCGCCTCGAATTCAGTTACGCGCCGTGGTACCGTTCCGTGGACCACCCATCCTAGCTGCGTAAGTGAAGCGGCTGGCTCGTTCTGCCGTCCCGTGAGCAAAGTTCGCGACACTATCAAATGCCAATTATCGGCGCCTATCAATAGGCGTGGCTTCGCATTCTCGTAACACACGTCACGTGCAGGTATACGTTTCATGTGTTCGCAGCGTAGATAGCTCGCTTTCACGGTCTGACCGGTTATATTCAAGCGTTTAACAGTACGCGCGCGTATGTTAAAACACTCTGAGCGTTTTCCCTTGATTCCTATTTCCACGCAACGACTGTCGTTCTCTTGTCGCGTGGCCGTAATCCCGTGGACGCGTAACGCTCGCTTAATTCCTTTTGCGCCCATTTCGTTAGCTATCTCTTCGTCGAGTAGCGTAACAGTGGAGCCCTCGTCCAGTAACGCATGCGTCTCTATTTCCTTGCCGTTCGGCCCCCGCAACGTTACTGGGCACACTTTGAGTAACACCGCGCTCATTTCGCTGCCGGCATGGGCAGATGCGGTGGTCGCCGATTCTTCCCTCACGCTCCTGGTCCCACAGTTGGTGGAGGCGCTAGCCGCGTCCGACGTTCGGTCGGCGGTGTGGAGTAGCCTATGGTGCGATCTACGACATTCCTGCTCTCCGCACTTCCTCGCGGTACACTTGAATCGACGATGTTTACTCGCCAGACATTTGAAACATGCTCCAGTTTCCTTGGCCCATTCCCATCTTTGTTGGACCGTCATGTCACCAAGTTTCTTGCAGCTTGGCGTGGCATGTCCCTCGCCACAGCACAAGCACGTCTTCTTAGCCCTCTCTCTCTCGTCCTCGCCAGGTCGCTCGGCGGCGGCGTACGTTGCGGGTACGCGCGCTTTGTTCCTCCTAATGACCGCTTGTGCTCTGGCGGGAGCTTGCTGACGCGTCGCTTCCTTTGAAGTCGTAGTCACGGTCGACGAGTACGCGTATCTTACGGCCCGATCAGCTTCCCTCATTAGGTAGCGCGACAGCGTAACGATCTCTGCTTCCACGCGACTACCATGCTCTTGGGCGTAATCACACCAACGCGCGCGCATGTGTGGGCTGAGCTTCTCTACCACGTGTCTGGACAGCATTGGGTTTTGTAGGTACCCCCTATCATCCAGACACGATAGCACGCTGACGATGTTCTGCAGCTTTATCGCGAACGCGTTGAGTTCAGCGGCCGTCGTACCGAGTCGCGGTAATTTTCTTAAATCGTCGAGTGACTTGTCGATTATAATCTCGGGACGTCCGTAACACTGTTCGAGTGTATGCATTATCACGGCGGGGTCAGCAGCGGTGCAAAGTAGCGCGGACACGGTCTCTCTCGCTTCACCTTTCAGGCTGTTGCGTAGGCGCGCTAAGTTCTCTCCTCGTGAGAATCCATACTCTCGTGTCGAGTCTCGCATTGCTGACTTGAACAGCAACCACTCGTGCGGCGCTCCCGTGAAAATGGGCAACTCTATCGCTTGACGCGGCGGCGGTCGATAACGTGTCATCCTATTTAACGCGTCGGCTAGCTTATCGATATCTCGGGATCGAGATCGAGATCGAGATTTAGATTTATGTCGCGACCTAGGCGGTGATCGGAACCTAGGTTCGCGGGGCTCCTTATTCTCTACGCGGGGCGGCTCCTCTCTCGGAAAGTACGCGCGTTCTCGCTCCTCATACTGTGGCGTACGCGGCCTCGTAAATTCCTGCCTACCCCGGGCGCGCTCGGCTTCCTCCCCCCGTATGTGAACCGGGGCGGGTGCGCGTATCGCTGACGACGTTTGATCTGGCGGAGTCAGCGATGGTAATCCCTCGTCCCCCGTAGGCTGCGCGCATTGCAGCCAATTATCGATTCGATTATCGGTGTCCGCGACGTCCTGGGCTATATCACTATCTCGATCTGTTTCCTCGCGAATGGTAGCTACATCTATCGCTAATCTCTTCTTAACCAGCTCGGCTTCGAGTTGCAATTCCTGGCGGCGTATCGCGGCGAGGCGCTCCTCAGCATGTAATTCTGCTTGCCTAATGCGCAGTACAGCACTAGCGGTGGATTGGCGCGATCGTACGGATTGGACGGGCGACCTACTATTTATCCTATCAACGGCGGGCGCGGGCGCTGGGATGGCGGTCGCGGCGGCGGCTGACGTTATAGCATCCATCGTAGTGTTCTCGGCTGTCGGCGCGTTCGTAGGCACTGTTGCAGGAACTGGTACAGACGCGGGAATCGTAACGCGGGGGTTAGCGCGTGATAATATTGTCGCGCGGGACGACGGTGACGCGGGGGGATCTTCAAACACGCGGGCTTGCGTATCTTCGTTCTTCTGGCTTCTTGTAGTCGGCATCCTTCCTCCTCGTTTGGCACCCTAGCTCTATCAATGCCCTAGCGGCCCTATCAGACCTACCGGAGGGCCCTATGAGAGGGATATGCTCCGGCAGGGATGGAAAATGTGCAGGAAATGGAAAGGTGGGGACTACCCTGCAGAGAACTACACGCGCTACGAGGTGCTCAGCAACCGGTGGGAACGACCGGTTGCCTCGGCAGTGCCTACAGTCCGGCCCTCGCAACGTGCGCAGCCTTACAGGCGCAGTAGTGCTATTCAACCACGTTTGGTTGGCGACACCGCACAATATGTCGCACCGCCTTGAAACGGCGTTAACTCAGGCACGCACCTTTGACACCGTTAGGTGGCACGTACCTGAGCCGCGGTCCACCCGCTTAAAAGGTTCTTGACGCGACGGCGTAAAGGACCCGTGGATCCCTCTCTGCAGCTCGACACGACGGCTTGACACGATGACTTGACACGACGGCTCGACACGACGCTGGCGGCTCGAAGTTCCCGACGTGGCGACAATCCTAAGCACCTACTGGGTCGGACTTGCTGCGTTCCTGTGTTCCTTTTCAATCTTCAGAATAGGTATTCTTCGTAACGTGACTTGCTGCGTTCCTTTTCCCACTTGAAGCGTTCCTTTTCAATCTTGAAAGCTTTCCTCTTCTTTCTTGAAAATAGGTTTCTTCGAAACGTAACTTGCCGCGTTCCTATTCTTACTTGCAGCGTTCCTGTTCGAGCTTGAAGCGTTCCCTTCTTCAATCTTCGACACCCAACTGTATTTCTTCACGTCTCCCCAAAGACGCACAATAAGCCGCTCGATATTCCTTACCAAAGGACCAATATCCGGCTCTCGAAGGACCAAAGTTCCTCTGTTGGGGGCAGAGGATGTAAATAATTACACAACACAATGGTCACGCTTGAAAGGCCTCAGCCAATTTATTTAACACGTATAAAAATACAGACTTCACATAACACGTGTAAATATCGAGTCCTTTACGTACATACGCGTGACGCTAACTCACAAATAGTTCACAGTTACTTTACAATACTTCACTGACTCTAATACGTTAGATAACTTAGGAAATCTGGAAATCTAGGGCCGCTCCAGGAGCGTAGGGTGCCAAGACAAACTGTCGCAGTGACGCTTCGAGTCGAACTGCAGAGAGAGAACGTCGTCTTCAACGAAAGTGCAGCTTAAGTACTTTTTCAGCCGGTCGCAAGTCGTGGGAGAGAGTCCCTTTTCCTCTAGTCTATTTCCTAATCCTGTTGAGGCCGGCTGACGTTCACCTCCCGACCCCCCGCATACGGCAAGCACACCATTGGTCATCAATAGTGGCGTGATTTTCTCCATTGTAATCTACCAATAGAAACCCAGATTATTCTTAACGGTTTTTCTGTACTATTTACTTCTAAGAACCGCATTATGTACTTCTAAGAACTCAGTACATAGCCTTATATACTATCCCAGTAGCTGATTGGACAAGAGTCTGGCCTCTGATAGGCTTGCTCTCTATTATGTACAGCGCTTATGTACATACATTACGCGTCTGTGAATGACGTAATGTTGCTTATATTTAGTGATTCTAAATTACATGCTCGTGTCCGTAACAATTATGATTGTGTGTAGTTTGAGGTTGTAGTAATTTGTCTAAATTTTTTATTACCTTAAACGTCGATATCCACCGCGGAGAAGGTGGTGTGACGATCCGATCATGTGCGCGAGGCAAACTTGGCCAGATATCGCTCTGGACATAGAGACTGGTGCAAGAGCTGGTGAGAAGAGCAGTGGTGGCCGAGTGGTAACGGCCCCGACTTACGAATTGTTGGTCGCGGGTTCAAACCCAGCCAGGCGCATTACTTTGTGTAATTTATTTCATCACCACTGCTCTCAAAACGGTGAAGGAAAACATCGTGAGGAAACCGGCATGTCCTAGAACCAAAAATTCGAAGACATGTGACATCCACCAACCCGCACTGGGCCCGCGTGGTGGATTACGGCCCATTCCCTCTCCTAGAGAGAGGAGGCCTGAGTCCCAGCAGTGGGAACATTAAAAGGCTGAATATGTATGTATGTATGTATGTATAGAGACTTGGAAAGAGAAGATGAAGGAGGAGGTCTTTGCCCAATAGTGAGACACAAAATATGCTAATAAAAAATACTTTGATTGTGTTTATGCATCTGTAAATGTATTGAATGACGTAATGAATATTCGACTCCAGCAGGGTCGATACCCACAAAGGCAACGGTAAGTTTATGAAAAGGAAACCCGTGGTCCTAAAACGCAAAGGGCAACTGAAGGACACAGGTGTGGTTTTAGTCAGTAAAAGTTTGACACGCACTCCTGCTCCATCCTGGAGCGAAAAAAGTCATTGGATGATTTAATATCACACAAAGCCATCCAGTCTCAAGCTAAGCAGAGCTTGTGTTACGAGTACTAGACAACTGACAAACATACTTATATATTTCTAAATACATACATATTATAGATAAATTACACCCAGACACAGAACAAATTATTGTGCTCATCACACAAACATTTGTCCTGGGTGGGAATCGAACCCACGACCTCCGGCATTGCAGTCATGGCCACTAACCACTAGACCAACAGGCCAGTCTAAATTTCAGACCTCAAAAAAAGAAAATACATCCCGCAATATCCGCATGTCTGCTACAAAATGCAGTCAATATATTTTACTAATATAAATTCTCTGCATTCATGGGATCCCTATAACAAATTAATTCAAGTAAAGTACGCAAAATATTGAAATTCTACTCCTTGTAGCTAGCTAAACTTGATATAAACTGCTTGCATTCCAACAAAGTGGCTTCAAACTTTATATGAAATGCACAGGCAGTATGATAATACTGAAATATTGATTTTAGAGACCGACCGAAGTTGCGGTTAAAAATTGGTTTCGGCTAAAAAGGGGCTGAATATTATTATTATCTTTAAGCTGACGGTACTGTGGCAACCGAGTAGGTTTCACTACTAATTACTAACTTGCAAAACTGGCATGTTAGACATTTAAGGTTTACGTAATAAAAAAGTTTAGTGAGGACTGACGTTGGATGGAAGAAGAAAAGGAGACGTCAAGGAACGTCCGCATATATATTTGATAATATATGAAAAATATGGAATGAAAGAGCTATAAACTAAATAATATCCACTCGAAATACCCGGCGCCTCCACCATTTGTGGGGGGGAAGGCACAAATGAAAGGCTTTAGTCATCGACTAAGCTGCTTTCATTATAGCTCTGGTCATCAATTTCATCACTTTGGTCATCATGGTCATCATTCTGCTCAATGAACAATATCGAAATCATAAGCCTGGATGCACAGCGACCACCTAGCTAAACGTCCATTCATATCTTTTCTCTTCCTCAGCCAGCAAAGCGCCTTGTGATCCGTCATGACCTGGAACTTCAGACCCCAAAGAAAATGCTTGAAATAATTCAGAGCCCACACCAACGCGAGACATTCCTTCTCCGTAGTGGAATATTATCTACCGTTTTAATAGCTATTTCATCTAAGCTACATCTACCTAACTCGGAGGCCGTAAAAGCAAAATTCTCTCGATATGAGATTGGAGTGTACGGATGAAGCCAAAAACCCGGGTGTGTCCATTCCAATCATTTGTTCTCCAAATTTATTTCCAGGAAAACAAGATTCGTTTTTTTTAGAATCGCAATGTGATCAAGATGAACAAACGAACAAAGATCACATTGACAATGATCACGATTTAGAAATTAATTATGAAATTAATAATAATGAAACTGGACAGAGTTTTTTCCAGAGTGAAGTGGAAGATATGGTCCCGAGTTCAAGGGATGAGGTTCATTCTCTGTTGGTAACAACAAAATCAAATAATTTTAATTTTGAGTTTATTTTTTATAACAAATATCGTTGTCATGCCACATGTCAACCAGAAAAAGGTTTGGCACCAAGGAAGTTCATCTATGCTAAGTTGAATCGTCGTCCCCAAATTAAGAAAAAAAAATTAGTGGTAAAAAGGAGTTTAATTAGAAGAAAGTCCATCCGTCAACTTCATCCAAATAAAGTAAAACCTCATTCAATAAATTTTAAATCTTGTAAAAATAATAACTTTTTAAAACAATCCTTTTTAGTGAAATTTAAGCTTTGGAAATTTTATAAAAAGAAATTAAACTTTATTTTTAGTAATTATAAAATAAGAAAACGATTCATTTTGAGAATTTGTAAATATTTTGGTTTTCGTTTTTGTTATCATGTCACTGCATTATTTTTGTGAGGTTAGCAGGGCATGAATGATTAATCATTTCTTTTTGTTTCATGTTTGTTTTCAATGAGAGGCGCCACGCGCCGTCACCGAAGAAAGAAGACAAGAAAACTGTGCGTTTTCTTGTCTTTAGTTTAGTTTTAGTAGTTTTTTCTTTTCTCAAATAGTTTTTTCTTTTCGTCTGTTTTTTTTAATTATTCGATTAGGTAAATATGATCCAGGTGGCGTTTTAGCTTGCAGCAGTTAAATATATTTTGGGAAACTGTGGTCCTTTCTAATGAGGGGGAGTGGCGTATCAATAAATGCTGATACCGACTTTGCAGATAAGGCATAGCCTTCGCAAAGGGTGTCTAGTTGACACCATTGGTTTAGCTGATGATTGAAGTCCCACAGTTCAGTCAATATGGACTGATAGATTATATTAGACTACATGAATTTCTTTAAAAGGTTTTGTCACTGGAACATATTCAATTTATAGCGATGATAGGAACTTGCACAGTGCTGTCTTTTTCTTCTCTGACACGATGAGCGTCTGATGAGGTTAAAGTCATAACCGTAAGAGTTGTAGTTTATATCATGTTAGATCCCTTCTGGATAGATGTCAATTATGACAATTAGGGTGCAGCACCGTGGCTTTTTTGGAGGTTTTGCCGCGGTGGGGTCTAAGCGTGACAACGTTGAATAGTGAGCGCCAAGTTAGCGCATATTAGAATTGTAAATAGATTTTGAATTTTACTTATCGTTCGTCATGTCTTAGGTTCGCTCATAAAGAGACGACCACCACTATGTAAATTACTTTCCTCCACAGGTAGGGACATCTGTGTTAGGTAATAGGCAGGATATACATAAACCTTAAAAGTTTTTTTGGAATAGAATTGCTTTGTGATTCTCAGCATTTCTATTCGTAGGGGCGTAGCTCATGTGGCAACCGAGTAGGTTTCACTACTAATTACTAACTTGCAAAACTGGCATGTTAGACATTTAAGGTTTACGTAATAAAAAAGTTTAGTGAGGACTGACGTTGGAAGGAAGAAGAAAAGGAGACGTCAAGGAACGTCCGCATATATATTTGATAATATATGAAAAATATGGAATGAAAGAGCTATAAACTAAAAAATATCCACTCGAAATACATAAAGCCTTTCATTTGTGCCTTCCCCCCCACAGTACTCAATATTCAATCCCTTATTGTATTTCATATGTACATAGATGGTATAATAAATAGTCGTAGGTCAATATGGACCCGGTCAAGCACAGCAAAATTAAGAGAGAAGAAGAGGGCTAAGTAATAATTCAAGAATTCAATATTATTATTGTAGATCTAATAAATATGTTTAATTAGGTGTAAGTATGATTATGTATGTATATTATTATATCATCATGTCTGTATATAAGTATAGGTACATTATGTTAAGTATTTCAAATGTACTTTTCAAAGTTTATCTAGGATATTATTGTCACCCCGTGCCTCGGAAAGCGCGTAAAGCCGTTGATTGGTCCTGGATGTCATTCGAAGATTTTTGACAGTCGTTACAGGTAGTCAAATACCAGCCCCCCTAGTCAAGTTACAACCGTTTCGTTTCGATTCTCTTTTCGTTGATTGCCTCGAGTTAGCCACGCCTCCTATTCCTTTGTTCTGACCACGTGACTGAGCGTTGAGATGACGTCAGAATAAAGGAATAGGAGGCGTGGCCTACCCGAGGCGATCGACGTAAAAAGAATCGAAACGAAACGGTTGTAACTTGGCTAGAGGGGCAGAGTCTGACTATCAGTGTATCCAAGGAGTATCGTGTCGCCCATTAACCGGGTTGTGAAGTTCTGATAGGCAGTCGCTCCACGTAAAACACTGGTATTCAGCCGCATTCAGTTAGACTGGAAGGTGACCCTAAGCTAGTTAGAAAAAAGCTAAGGAGATGATGATTTGATTTTATCAACGACCATACAGGTTTTTATACATCTTATGTTAAAACAAAAAATACAAAATCGATTTTAGCTATAAAACCATCCATTGTGACACCCTATTCATTTTATGTTCCTAATATAATTTTTATTTTTGGCGTTACAATAAAGAATATATCTCTTTATCTATCTATCTAATTCTTGAAAGCCAAAAACCATTTTCTTAGTTTCTATAAAAGCGCTGTCAATTTAAAATTGTTTTTATTGATGCCTAATTTATTGACCGATACCTACACGAGTTCACGATATTCCTCGAATGCTTAACACAGCAACGTATCATCAAGGTGCCCTAAAAATGACCTTAACTATCCACTATAAAATTCAATAATATATACTTATAGTAAAGCTGATAATACGTTAATTTATCAAATATCATTTGATAAATTAACGTATTATCAGCTTTACTTATAAAAAAAATAGGTTTAACATCTGTTTAGCAAAATTCTTATTTATCAATGTTATTTAACGATAGGAAAAGAAAGAAAGAAAATTACGTTTACGGAAACACCTAAAAATTAAACAAATAGTACATTGAGTAATGCCAAAAGGGCCTCAGCTCAGCATAACGCCAAATGGTAACACAAGGCCACCACCTGACGCTGATTTTATGCTGCAGCCCTTGGCTGCCATATGCTTAAAAATAGAAAGTATTCATTAAAAATCTAAAAGATTATGTGCAGAAACTAACTAAAAGAAAATATTTTCAATTTTTATTTATAAATAAAACAGTCGAAAAAAAATTATGTGCCGTGTCCATAGTGTATATGTGGAAAGTGTAGGATCCGTCTTTTTCTTGATAAAAACTTAGATTTACTGTATTGTGTATTAATAGAAGGTTTTATACCTAGCACCTTTTT
Source organism: Mythimna impura (assembly GCA_905147345.3). Classification (NCBI taxonomy): domain Eukaryota; kingdom Metazoa; phylum Arthropoda; class Insecta; order Lepidoptera; family Noctuidae; genus Mythimna; species Mythimna impura. The sequence continues at coordinate 7,463,139 of LR990347.1, read as the reverse complement.
TTGTTAAATTAACTGAATGCTAAATAATTTAATCAACGGATTTTCCTTAAAATTCGAGTCAAACGCGTCTATAAATTTCAGTTATGCTAATTTATTTTTTGAATTAATTGACTAATAACTATATCGAATCTAACTGCTAATTGAATTGCATTTCAACAACAACAAAACTAATATAACAATCTAATGTGACTAGTTAAACTAGTATTAGGTCTATAACTAAATTGCCGTTTTTTAAAACGCGTTGCTTTAAAGTTTTATTTATATCTTTGGATTGACTTGGAATTTAATAAAAACGTGTTGCGCCGACCCCAAATAAAACGGGACAATGGCAGGAAGATGATGATGTTGACTTGGAATTTTAAGTTCGAATAAACTTTATATTAAAGGTACGTTATTCTTTTTCTAAAATTAGGTATTTATTGGATTCTTTGTGTTTTGTATTTTCTGTAATATAGTAGTTCTTATAACCATGAAAGCTAATAAAAAAAAAACACAAAATATATCATTTGAATTTGTTTGAATTTGAAAGATTAATTTGCTAAATACCAACTTGATGCGCTAAGGAGTGGACTTCCCTGCTGGAGTCTATATTTCCTGAGTGCTATTTTTAAAGTCAAGAGTGAATAAGTTACTTCTGAGGAAGCGTGCTCTATAGTCTGGGTATCAGGCTGGCGATAAAATAGAATGGAAGAAAAAAACGTGTTGCGCCGACCCCACGTAACACGGGAGAAGGGCAAGATCATGATGATGTGATGCCAATAAAAACAATTTCCTTTTTTCCTTTTTCACTGTCGTAATATAAGTACTTGAGTATTTACCAGACACTCCATGCAGACTCTATTTACCCTTGTATGTTTGTATGAATTATAGAAAAACTTTACAAATGTGAAGGACACCTAATCATTTCGGTCATAAAGTAATAAAATTTGCTGTCAATTTTATGACCTACTCATCTTTATTTCAATTAGGTAAAGTTCAGTTTGGTTCAGCACAAGATTTCTCAGTTGCCATATAAATGTTTGTTTCCAGTTTTGCTGATTTTCGTATGTAGTATATAAGGTGACAGAAGTTCGAATTGACTAGTACTCGTAAATTGGTTCAAGAGGTTGAAGGTACAAGATGAAGTATTTTCTTGTGTTCCCTATATTTGTGGCTTTTATAGCCATGGTTTGTGCTGAAAGTTTGAATCCAGGTGAGTATTTTTTCTATTACCTTAACTGAATGAAAAATGACTGTCTGACTCTGATGTGTAACTAAATCTATATTTTATAAGAGGAGAAACTGACTGACAGACATATCAAAGCACAGCCGAAACTATTGGGACTAGGAGTGTGAAATTTTGCACTAGACTTCCTTTTATCATAAAGTAGGCGAGAACTAAGAGAAGAATTTTCAAAATTCGCACCCAAAGAGGGTGAAACTGGGGTCTAAAGTTTGTTTGAAGAAACCTAGTTTCAAGCAGGCGAAGCCACTGGCAGAAGTTAGTAATTATTATAACAAAAAGTATTTTCAATACACTTACTCGAAAACCCGCTCTTATCCCACCGCTTTTAGGCACGCAATAGACTGTTTTCCGCTCTAGTGCAGAAATAGCGCGTGCTGTCCCCCGCCACAATGTTATTACATGTATCGCATCCGGCTGGGCGCGCGTCGACCCCCACCAGTCGCCGGTCAACCCCCGTTTATTCATTTCTTCGTAAGTGTATTGAAAAAAGTCGTTTGACACACGTGCAAATTTGTCACTGCAGCCCTCGGCTCCATAACGCACTCGCCTACGGCTCGATCGAATTCCACCTCGGTCGCAATGACAAACTTTCTGCACTTGTATCAAAATGTACCTACTATTTTATGTAAGTCCGCTGCAAGTCGGAAGCAAATGCAAAAAGTTCCGATCAAACCATATACTTACATATATTTAAAATAAACTAGGTATAATAACAAGCTTTTAATTAACTAAAAAGTACTAAATTAAACTTGAGTACGTAAATGTTAAGTTTATTCATGAGCATAAAGGTGCTATTCCAACCTCGGCTGCAGGCTGCAGATGCAAGCTGCACGTGCTGGTGAGGCACGGCGGCGAGTGTTGCCGCGACCTGCAGCCGCAGCCGCGTTCGGAATGTTATCACAGATATCCATATGATACTAGTACATAGAAAACCAGTCGTGTAGCCGCCGTATGTGCTGCCTGCATCCGCAGTCTGCAACTGAGGTTCGAATAGCACCTTTAAGCAATGGTTCCACTAGAGATGTGGTAAGCTGCGTAGCATATGTATGTCTCCGATTTCCATCAATATGATTGCTTAATTTCCAAAGCTTAGCTCAATGTATGTAGCTCTAGTGAAACAGGTTTCCAAGAAGCAAAGTTGTTTATATATTAATTAAAACTACATATACAGGCTGTACGAGCAGGTGAGAGCAGTGGTGGCCGAGTGGTAACGGCCCCGAGTTACGAGTTGTAGGTCGCGGGTTCAAACCCAGCCAGGCGCATTACTTTGTGTAATTTATTTCATCACCACTTCTCTCAAAACGGTGAAGGAAAACATTGTGAGGAACCAAAATTTTGAAGACATGTGACATTCACCAACCCGCACTGGGCCCGCATGGTGGATTACGGCCCATTCCCTCTCCTAGAGAGGAGGCCTGAGTCCCAGCAGTGGGAACATTAAAAAAGGCTGAATATGCTATGCTATGCAATATACAGGCTGTTAAGGATTCAAATTGTGGATGGCAGTTACAGATGTGAGTCAAGGATTCACAAATGTTGTGGCTAGCTTTGTAAAGTAAGGCGCAGAACTAGCAGAATATATTGTCAAGTTAGTACACGTAAGAGTGTAGTCTTGTCATCATTGAAACAATAAAACATTATTTTTAGGGTTCCGTACTCAAAGAGTAAAAACGGGACCCTATTACTAAGACTCCACTGTCTGTCTGACACCAGGCTGTATCTCATAAACTGTGATAGTTAGACAGTTAATATTTTCACAGATGATTATATTTCTGTTGCTGCTATATCAACAAATACTAAAAAAAAAAACAAATTGTGTAAAAAAAAGTTGTGTAGATAATGGTACGGAACCCGTCGAGCGCGCGTCCAACTCGCACTTGGCTTTGGTTTTTATCTCTCAATGTGCAATAATGAACTCGTGATGGAGAAAATATAATTATTATGGTAGAACGTGTCACAAAGTTTTGCAGCTTAGTTTCTCCGTTTAGCTACCTCACACATCATGATTGGAACCACGACCTTCATTTGTGACATTCGCACAAATTGAATAATCATTTTGTCTTCCAACAATAACGGAAACTTTCTGAAATACTGATGAAAATTGATATCCTTATTATTATTTTTTTAAATGCAATCATTTAACCACCAACCACCACCATTCACCACCACTTACCATCACCACCACCACCACCCACCACCACCACCACCACCACCATCAGGTGGGGTCGTGGTCAATACCACGACCCCACCTGATGGTAAGCAGTGATGCAATCGTTAATGGTGAAGAGCACTAGTTAATTAGCCTGTTCAGTCTAGCCTTGAAGACACCTAAATTATAATCGGACGGGAAGACCGCAGCAGGCAAATTCTTTTTGAATTTGAATTGAATTCACCTTATATCATGTACCTATATCCATATTTTGCCCAAACATACCTGAAAATATTATGTAGGTATTTTTTACCACAAAATATTGTTATTATGTTTCTAGGAGATGAACAGAATATCGTCTTTCCACCCTGGAACAGGGTTCGTCGAGGTAGCTGCGACTTCTACGGATGCCAACGATTCTGCCACAATTTGGGAGATGGTACGGGACCAAAGGGAGGTGGTGTTTGCGTCAAAAACCATTGTGACTGTAACGAAGTACCTAATGACGATTTCCTAATTACACATTAAAGGTTGCACACTCTATGTCTATTCATTTACCTGTTCACTACTATACAAAAGCTTCCTAAAACACACTGAACTCGGTCTCCTGCAGTTATCCACCAACTATAAGCCTATATTTTTTATTAAATTAATGGTTCAAGCCCGTATATACTCAACCGCTGCAACTCTTGAAAGTCAGCCCCCTGAGCCAAGTTACGACCGTTTCGTTTCGATTCTCTTGCGTTGAACGTCTCGAGTAGGCCACGCCTCCGATTCCTTTGTTCTGACGTCATTTCAACGCTCAGTCATGTAGTCAGAACAAAGAAATCGGAGGCGTGGCCTACTCGAGACGTTCGACGCAAGAGAATCGAAACGAAACGGTCGTAACTTGGCTAGGGGGCAGAATCATTTGTGGTAACTACGAGATTTTTTGGAAGAATTTTCCTCTTTAAAATATCGAGAGAAGGACTGTCAAGTAACCCCAGAGTTCCATAGACGCAAGCACGCACCTCTCTGGAACTGTCTCCCAAACTCTCAGTAGGAAAAGGTTTATTGATAAGAATATTTGCAGAAGCTAAAAATGAACTGGATGCACACGTCATGCAGTTCTTTAACTCGAGTTGTTTATGATAACTTCTATTGCATCTGGATAACAAACTTTCACTTATTTTATTAGTCCTAGAAGCAAAGATTGAGAAAAACTGGCATTATCCTCAGTGATCGACAGTACGGGTTTCGCCACAATCGATCTACTGGGGACCTACTAGTTTATGCCACCCACTTGTGGGGCGAGACCCTCGAGAAGAATGGGGAAGCGATTGCTGTTTCCTTAGACGTCTCGAAGGCCTTCGACAGGGTATGGCACGCTAGTCTATTGAGTAAGCTTTCAGCGTACGGCGTTTCCCCTGGTCTGATTAACTGGGTAAAAGACTACCTGAGTGAACGTTATCTCCGAGTTGTTATCGATGGATGCTCATCAGAGCCCATGACGACTAATGCCGGAGTTCCTCAGGGGTCTGTTCTCTCTGCAACTCTCTTCCTGCTGCATATCAACGATCTGCTGATGCCCGGTATCTATGGGTATGTAGATGATAGCACAGTTGTAGTGAGATACCTGCCAGGTGCTCGAGCTAGTAAGGAGCTAATCCGGTCCGAAAGAGAGGCTATGGTAGAGCGTGCGAATATCTCACTTCAGGCAGTCTCCAAGTGGGGTGAAGCCAATCTGGTGGGATTCAACGCCGCCAAAACACAAGCGTGTCTATTCACCGCTAAAAGGAGCCCGTTCACCTTGGCTCCTGTTTTTCAGAATGTATCCCTGGAGTACACCGACCGCCTTCAGCTCTTGGGAGTTGAAATTTCTTCAGACCTTAACTTTGGACGGTTCATTGAGTCCATAGCCAAGGTAGCTGCTAGGAAACTCGGCGTACTTGCAAAGGTCCGGCGGTACTTCACACCAGGGCAGCTTTTAATGTTATACAAAGCACAGGTCCGTTCGTGTGTAGAGTACTGCAGCCACATATGGGCTGGTGCTGCAAAATGCCACCTGGCAGCTTTGGACTCGGTGGAAAGGCGTGCAAAGAGGCTAATTGGTGATCCAGATCTGGTTAATTCCAATCTACAAAGTCTTGAGCACAGGCGTAGGGTAGCCAGCCTTTCGGTGTTTTACAGAATTCATTTTGGAGAGTGTGCGCAGGAATTGCATGACTTGATTCCGCCATCTCATTTCTACCATCGGACAAGCCAACGAACGGCGAGTATCCACCCTTACATTGTTGAAACCTCTACGGTCCGGACCAAGCGTTTTGCCTCGTCGTTTATACCGCGTACATCGAGGGACTGGAATAATTTGCCTGCTGCGATTTTCCCGTCCGATTATAATTTGGGTCTCTTCAAGGCTAGAGTGAATAGGCTCTCAATAAATTAGTGCGCCTCACCATCAACGATTGCATCACCACTTACCATCAGGAGGAATCGCAGTCAAGCACTAGTTTATATCAATTTAAAAAAAAAAAAAAAAATTGTGAAATGGTGAAATTTTTTGTATGTATTTAATTAAGTTAAAGTCCAAACAAAAAGCGTATCAACTAAAATTCATGACGTCAGTCTAATTCTCTGCCCCGAGTGGCCCAACCATGTAATCCTCGCGCCCGTTCTAGCCCACTGCATAAACCGACAGCTCAAACGAACGAACCATGAACTAACGTGAAAAATATACTTTGCGAACTTTTTGTGGCTTTTTTTGGCGTTGGATTAGGGTAAAATACATTCTCTCTCCGAAAGGTTCTGGATTGGCGACCGCGTACCGGATGACGTAGCGTTGGAAGGCCTCCTACAAGGTGGACCGATGACTTGGTAACGGTTGCGGGAGACCGATGGATGCGAGACGCACAGGACCGTTCATTGTGGGGACACTTGGGGGAGGCCTATGTCCTGCAGTGGACGTCTTTCGGCTGAAATGATGATGATGATGATGACATTCTCTGGGTTTAATTGATTTACATAGAGTGGGTAAACGTTCTATTTATAGTAATAATTCCATGAAAAATTTCTAAGGAGCCTCTGCGAGTTGGTTTCAGCCCCTCATTCACCTTTCAAAGATCGAGAATCGAAGAAAATATTATATTAGACAAATCATATCCGATTTCTTAGTAGTTTATTTAAAAAAAAAAACTGGGCAAGTGCGAGTCGGACTCGCGCACTGAGGGTTCCGCAAAAACTTACCTATGAAAACGGTTCGATTCCCGAATTGAGTTACGAAGATTTTTCCGGTATTGTAAAAAAAGTTATTTTTTTTCTGACGTAACTACAAATTTACAGTTTTCAGATTTACTCCTGTATCTATATTATATGACCTTGTTTTATGCCAAATTTCAGGATTCTGGGTCAACGGGAGGTACCCTATGAATTTTGATTCTTTTGAGAGTGACGAAAAGTACGTTTTTTGAGAGATAAACGGCCGTATCTTTTTTTCCGTTAACTTAGAAGTTTGATTTTTTCACAGCTTCAAGAGTCTGCAGACTTGAGTATACGGTTCTATTTTCAACTCGATACCTCCAAATGTTCCCGAGATAAAGGGTCTTGACAGACAGACAGACAGACAGACGGACGGACAACAAAGTGATCCTATGAGGTACTGAACCCTAAAAATATAAAAATGTAGTCCACCTTTTAAAAAACAGGAATGACGATTAAAATCAGCCCCAAAAAACCCCTTCCTACCCACAATTGCACTTCAATTAAGTGGTGATGTTATTTCTAGTAATAGAATTATTAAAATCACTCCTAACTGCGCAAGGGAATTGGATAGTGATATTTTGAACAGGTATACCTGAGTCCCTAATAGGTCGCAGCCCACGCAGACATCAAAAGCCAGTTCATGAAATATCAATCGACCAACAACGATAGCGTGAACTTAGTTGGCGTGAGTTGAATCGAAATGAAAAGGTCTTGCTTTGAATGAACAGAATTTCTGTAGATTTTTTAGCTATTCAGAACTTAAATGGATTAGTGTTTTGATGATGGCATTAAATCCGACTCTGTACTTTTACAGACCCTGTACTCTGTACTTTTTTGTAAATAAAGAATAAGTATTTTCCAACATCAATTCAGGATCCCAACTGCAATATTCTGACGTAACTTGAATGGACTTACTTTTGAGCTATTGGCATCATACCTGTAGTGGCCGCACTGACATAGGGGGTAAACACATTGGCTCGTTACGTCACCAGCAGTTAGGTTCAATACGTCCGTCTTCATCAACGGCCCGTAAACGACTGCTCGTGAACTCGAGACAATTATACAAACACTACAATACCCATAACAACAAATTGCCTGGTAGAAATACTCGTACCAAGAACAAGTAATACACAACCGTCAGCTAGATATTATAGAACTTGAGTCTAGACAAGCCATAGCCCAATGCTGGCCGTTACCTAATTTATTCGGTTCATGAAACTTCAGTATTATGATTAGGTATAATAATTAACCCTGAGCTTGCATCAAAGAGATGGCTAAACTGTAGAGACAAGAAACAGTAGTCTCACAATTTGAGTAAATTTGTTCATGCATGTTATCTTCAATTACAGCCATTGCCAAATATTGTCAGGTAAAAATGGGGCATTGTCGCTTTTTGGTAAAAGTTAATGTGGCCCTGAAACACATAGGGAGACTTGAGTATATGGTTTTAATTTCAACTCGATACCTCCACCCTTTCCCAAGATAAAGGGTCTTTACAGACAGACAGACGAACAACAAAGTGATGCTATAAGGGTTCCGTTTTTTTCTTTTTGAGGTACGGAACCCTAAAAAGTATGAATTTTAAACTACTACTTACTACTTTTTGATTCTTATTAATTACATGACAAACCCAAGGCGTTCATCATCATCATCATTTCAGCCGAAAGACGTCCACTGTTGGACATAGGCCTCCCCCAAGCCTCAATACAACATTTATTACAGTTGCATTTTATTTCATTTGGTTGTTTATTTCGAACTAACCTACTGATTCCTCTAGCTACACAAAATTTGCGTAGGCGTCTGGATATAAAGTGCTTAAGCGTAGGTTGTTATGATAAATTTTAAAGGAGCTCTACGTCTAAGAGCCCGAGGCTCCTAAATAGTGTAAATTTTCTTTTCACTGTGTTGAAACCAGTATGTTTTTGAATGGCTTTGATCCCAAAATTAGTAATGTCGCTTTGTGCTAAGAGTTTTATTCCAAATTATGTTATTTACTCTGGTATACGTGGTAGTACTAATGTATGTTGTAATTTCTAAATACTTTAAGTGATATTTATAAGTAAATTATCTGAAGAAGTTTTAGATTTTTAAGGTGCAATGTTTTTTTTTTTCATTTATATAAAACTAAAAAATCTAAAAGTGTTTTTTATTATTATTATTGATAGGCTCGCGCTTGACCACTATACCTGATGATAAGACATAATACGGTCGACGATGGAGCACGCTTACCTATATATTTATTAACACATACAATTGTTTTTACAGGTATACCCAAGATAACAAATGTAGTCGCAAAATAACCGCACTTAGAGACGCCACCCACAGATTGATCAAATATCCATTAGTGTAGGTAACATACATACATAATAGTCGATGGTCAGTCTCAAGCAGTACCCTGGAGAACCGGCACAAGTTACACAGAGGACAACACACTTAGTGTCACCCTCGGTGTCATTCGGACACCAACTTTATTGAAGCTATTTAGTAGGTACTATCAGATAAAAAACGTCTTAAAATATAATATAAAGAAATTTATTACCCAAAGTTGTCGCCTTAAATCCAGCCTAAAATAGATTTTGACATAAAAGTAATAAAGTAAAAAAAAAGTAATAAAGTAGTAGTAGTAAGTAGTTATAAGTTTTTGTTTTGGTAACGCTTTTTTTTCCCATATTTGTTGTATATGTTGTTTGTATTGACTGGCCTGTTGGTCTAGTGGTTAGTGACCCTGACTGCTATGCCGGGGGTCGTGGGTTCGATTCCCACCCAGGACAAATGTTTGTGTGATGAGCACGATCATTTGTTCTGTGTCTGGGTGTAATTTATCTATATATGTATGTATTTAGAAATATATAAGTATGTTTATCAGTTGTTTAGTACCCATAACACAAGCTCTGCTTAGCTTGGGACTAGACAGCGTTGTGTGATAGTTGTGGAATATTATTATTATTTATTTATTATTATTATATATTTGTTGTTTTTTTGTTGTTTTAAAACATTTTATCTGAATGTACTAAACAGTGTGTTTCCGAATCGTCAGTGAAAAAATTAATGAAATAAAAATGTGTTAATTCAGACACTGTGTCCGAATCGTCAGTATGTCAAAAAACCTATAAATAGATACTAAAATTTTTTTAAATAAAGAATGACCAGGGCCTTTTTGTAATTTTACAACATTTTTCAATTAAAACCTTTTATGACAAATACTGAAACCATAAAAGTAACTTCGATACACACCTGAAATAAATTTGGGATTTGCTAATATCTGGATTTATTGACAATTACTGATAAACTGAACATCACGTCAAACTCCTGCTGATTTCAAGGTCTAAGGTCGCATACCTACTTATACGACTGGCCTGTTGGTCTAGTGGTTAGTGGCCCTGACTGCTATGCCGGAGGTCGTGGGTTCGATTCCCACCCAGGACAAATGTTTGTGTGATGAGCACGATCATTTGTTCTGTGTCTGGGTGTAATTTATCTATATAATATGTATGTATTTAGAAATATATAAGTAATAATAATAATAATATCGATTTATTTCTCTCAAAAGGTACAGACATTGGTTCATAACATATTATTTCAATCAAATTTGTAACCTTTGTGAGAGCTGGAGTCTGTAGTGGGTTCGAGACCTGTATGACAGATCTCCAGGCTCTCACCCTCTTAAAACAATACTATAAAGTACTAATTTGTAAACATCAAAGCCTTCACGTACAGAGAGTAATATTTATATTTAAAAATAAAACAGGAAAGATGCTAAAACTAAAAATGGTGTGTCTGTGAGTGTGTAGTGTATGGTGTGTGTTGTGTGTGTGTCTGAAAGTTTGTTTGTTAGAGTGATTGTAGGTGTGTGTATTAAAATGTTGTCTACAAATTTACTATATAATTTATTTTAAAACAGCTAAAATATTTTCTGTCTCAGAATAATCTAAATCAAGAAGCCAATTTATTATTTTTGCTTTACATTTGGATTTGCATAAGGGGTATATGTTTAAAATTTTGTTAGTGTTATTGTACACATGACTGCTAAGGAAGCGGAAGAAGCGTTGGGTCGAAACACAGTTTGTACGAATCGAGGGACAGACCGAATGCTTACGTCGCTGGGAGATTAAAGAAGGGTCGTAGGGAGTGTGGCAGTGGGTTGTCATTAAAAGATTGAGTATATATAATTTACGAACAGTCAGAACCTTACAAGTTTTGTAAAGGTCTGTGGTAGGAAAGCGATAGGGTAACTGCCAACCAACTTTCAGCAGTGCCCTTTGGGCACGTTCTACTTTCAACATGTGGGACCTTCCTGAACCACCCCATGCAACTATACAATATTGGATAAGGGATTGGCAGAGTGCTAGATACACAAGTTTAATCACCTTCAAATCAGCAACGTAACGGAGGTTCTTAAAAATAGTATGTTTATCAGTTGTCTAGTACTCATAACACAAGCTCTGCCTAGCTTGGGACTAGACGGCGTTGTGTGATAGTCGTGGAATATTATTATTATACAAAAGTCATGATATTCAATGTTAATGTGTTATAATTTCTAAATTGTAAATGTAGTGTTTGAAGACGGAATAAATTAATGATAAAAATCATTTATAAAAATAAGCTTTCAAAAATATGTTCACCATATTGGATTTATTGTGACGTTATTTCATGTTTTCTTTACAGACTCTTTTAATTGATACCCATATCAAAGGGGTGCATAAAAAAAATAACGAGTAGGTACGCCATCTTCAGGAGTCCACCACATTAGATTTAGAATTACCCCAGTTTGCTAAACATGCATTGACATTCAAACTGATTATTCTGCAAAATTTCAACTGAATCGGTTAGGGATAGCTAGTTAAAAAAAAAGTAAGGTCTTCTTATTAAAAAAACAAATCACAATGCACAAAATATGGCATAGATTATACTTTTAAACATCAAAGGTGCGCCATCTGTTATCTAAGGCTGGAACTAAACACCCCGGTCCCGGTGATTCTGTAACTAGATGGTAGTTACAGAATCACCGGGACCCTCTCCTGACTTTCTGTTTTAAGACTTTGAAGTGGAGTATTCATCCAACTCTACTATAACCTGAAAACCAACTTTACCATTTCAGTTAGGTTTGACCTTGACCTTCTTAACTCCAAATACTTAACTCAATACCAACCTTTTTTAGCCTAACTTTCAAACTAAGGTCATTGTTAAAAATTAGGGAAATGAAAAAACTGGAAGGACGGAAAGCTGCCTATATTGTTAAAAGGTTTCTTTTCCTGAATATCTGATCGGAGGCGGCATTTTAGTAACTTAAAGCATGTTCTTGATGTTATAGTGAAGTGAAAATGTATTGTATTCTAAGTAATAAGAGAGAGATGAGATAGAACTCAAACGCGACCCTAAAAAAAAATCAAGGGTCCCTATTTCCCTTGACGATATCTGCCTAGACTAATTTTGCTAATTATTTTTTGTTGTGTTTCTTATTGTCAGGACAAGGTTCTTGAAAAATAAGAATACGAGCACAAAATAAAAATAAAAAAGTGTGTGAAGTCGGTTACTTTAAAAAAAAAATATAGGTATATATTTATTTCACACTTTTTAGTTGCGATAATCAGAATGCCTATTTCTCATGACAATTCCAATTAACGCAAACACTGCTAGGATACATTTTTATTATTAAGCTCCATCATCAGATCAGTTCGATAGTACCTCATAGCCAAAGTACATCTCATGACAATTCTAATAAGCCCTAACACAGCTAGGATACATTGATTTAATTACAAAGTTCTGGTGCCTATCTTTCGGTTCCATCATCATCATCAGGTCACTTCGATGATACGATTTTCAACACAACTATTCAGAATCATTTATTTATTTGTATTATCATAATCGCTTAACTATCTTTATTGTGATATATGAAGTAGTAGGTATGAAGTTCCGTTGGCCATTTCTGGTCTTCTTCATCAGTTCCACTTCATCAAATGTTACTTTTTGACTGTAAATGCTTATGTTCTCGATGAAAATACCAAAATTACCATATAGTTGTCTATAATATTTGAGGAGTTCCCTAAATTCCTCATGGATTCCATCATCAGAACTGGAATTTGGAATAAATCTCACCAATCTGGAAACATATTTAAGGAGGGAAAAAAATTTGCAATTCGGACCATAAACGACGGAGCTCTGAGGTAACAAACATATCCAGCCAGTCATTCTACACGTGCACTCTGTGGGTTAAGTATACGCAAAGGGGCGCCCTGCGTGTGCAGTACAACAGCGCGTTCAGGATGCCGGCGGGGCTGCCGCGGTTTTGTAGCGCGTCGGCGATGTTTGCTGAGGCAAGGATGGTTGATGATGGCTTTCATGCCTTAATCCGAAAGCGGTCTGCCTCGATCTTGAAGTGAGTGCGTGCCAGCTCCCACGGCATCCTGAGCGTGTTATGCGGTAGGTGGTTTGTCCAATGCTGCGTCACTGGATCGGACTTCATACATCTACGAGTATGTATTATATACTGCGTGGATAGTGTGAGGTTCGATTACAGGGCATCATAATTATTATATTTTTAAAGATACTAACATTTATTTTAAGTTTTTAACTAACGCTATGGATTCACTGTGGTCTGAAAAATAAATGTTATTATTATTGCATTTATTCATTTTTATACACATATCATTTACATTTTTAAATATTTCTATAAAAAAAAAACATGATAAAAAAACATTTAAAAATATAAAAATAGTTGTCCGCCGGTGTCTGGAACTGGGTCCAAGCTACCGGTTGTTAGGGCTCCAGAGACAGAAACCTCCTCACAATGCGAGCCGTATCGAGGAGTACTGCATTCTGTATCAGGCCCTTGATCCAACCGCGCAACGACAGCTTCGACAGATTTTATTATTATTATTACAATAAAAAAATTACAACCAAATTGATAACCTCCTCCTTTTTTTGAAGTCGGTTAAAAATCAGAAAACTATGACGACTATTTAATTTTCGCGCGTTTGACAGTTCATAGCTAAGACAAAACAATGTCAGTCAAGTGTCACGTGACTACTGACTGGCTGGCAATAAGATTTCATAATACGGATAAGCAAGGCAGTTCAGTTTAGGGCGTATATTGAAAACACCACCAAAACACAAAACACTCATCCAAGAGCAAGCTTGCCTTCGTGAGATGAAAGAACTATACTTCCTGAACGGTTTGACAAATTCAGCCCTCCTAGCCAAGTTACAACCGTTTTGTGTCGAATTCCGTTCTCCAATCGGTAACGCCTCGATGTCAGCAATTGTAGAAAACTGTAAGTTGGTAGCTATGTTGACGCGCCTGAGTCGGCCGCTCGTTCTACAATAACAAAGAATGTAGCGTTGAACATTGTAGAAACGATAACAATTCATTATATCATTTTGAACGATGTGAACTTGGCTACGAATTTTCTATTCCTTTATTCTAACGTTATGATTATGTCATTCCCATACATTTGATTAGTTTTCGACTAGCATTAACGATTGCAGATTATCAACTTGGCTAGGGGTGCAGTTATATTTTAGTCGCGTCTAATAGGGAGCGCAGCTGACTCAACTGAGCCTAAATCAAGACTACAAAAAATTTAGTAAAAATAGCAAAGGGTAGCTTACCGTACGATAAGGACCAAACAAAAACCTGTCAGCTGGATTGACGGTGCTCACCAGGGCCGATGCTTGCCAGGTTTTCGGGAATCGTTCGAAAGAGTTACCGTGGCCGTGGCAATGCAAAGGGCAACTGAAGGAACATGGTGGGTTTTAGTCAGTATAAGTCTGATACTCCCCCTTGCTCCAACCAGAGTGGAAGGAGTCATTTGATAATTTTCCTTTTTTTTTATAAATTATTGTGCCTTTAAACACAAAAATTTTGCACGAAGCAGTCTAATATGACATCATATTTCTAACCCGTTTTACAATTCATGAACTTTAGAAACCACATTAATTTTATTTCCAGATCTGAACTAGTAAATGCCTACCTATATACGCTTGTCAGTGACGGAATGAAGAAAAAGATTGAAGCACCAATTGTCGAACCTTTGTACCCTTCTCACTCTGTCACGTATAAAATGCGATAATTATGTCAATCCTTATGCTCTCAATGAGCCATCACTTGTCATTTCGAGAGGAGCCGAGTACGAAAATAGCACTAAAATACTCGTATGTACATCCGCAATGCGTAAAAGTCATTTCGATTTCAACATCAGCGCTCAAAAGAGCTCTTTGTCGATCAATGATGTAAATGATAGATGATGGCTGTTCGGAATAATATCGTGAAATTATTGAGTACGTCGTCATCATGAGAACGTTTCGACTTGAATAATTGCAACCGGCGAATATTATAGGGTCATTCTTTGGTATATTTTGACACGGGTAGTGGATGATTGATTGAGACGGTAAGCATACGAGTTTCACAGCATCGAAACAAAATATAGTGCAAGCACTAGATTCTGACCTTTTACAAGTCCATGTGCAATAAAGGGCCTCTGCGAAAAAAAATAAAATATTTTGAATTTTAACCTTTTGAGTGCGTAATTAGAGACACAATAGTAAGATAATGGCGCGTGAACGCCGCCGTTAATGCGGGGATCAACAGCTTGTCTTAGGTAAGTTCTGCGTCTTTACAGTTTTTTATTATTGGTAGGCTCTCGTTTACCACTATCTTAGCATCAAGTGACATAGTGACAAGAATATCACCTACCTGCACCTGAACCTGTACCTGTACCTGATGGTAAGCGATGGAGCATGCTTGTCTAGAAGTAACCTATTCATCTCCCAAGCATAGCAATCAGGGAACACTTACTTCGCTATAATTATGCACAATGAATCTATTCCCAAAATGATTTATGCGTATATTTATCTGATCTTAAGCTAAATTATTTGTTCGTTTCAAGCCTTTGTTGTCCAGCTGCAGAGTAATTAAAAGCCTTCTTTTAATAATAATAATAATGTCCAACCCTGTTCTCGAAAATGACCATGTCACGTTGTACTGGGATCGGTCTATCATTACTGACCGGATTATTGTAAATATCTCGACTTAGCACACGAGTTTGTCGACATGTGCAATGTGGACTCGGCTGTCATAGGATACAGATACAGATGGCAGTACTCCTCAATAAGGCACGCAGTGTGAGGAGGATCCTGTCTCTAGATCCCGGTAGCTTGGACCCTGTTCCCGTCACCGGCGGGAAACTTTTTTTTATATTTTTAAATGTTTTTATATGATGTTGTTATAAAAAAAATATATATATAATTTATATGTACATGAAATGGGTCAATACTTTTATGACAAGTTACAGCAAAATAAGGTACTGTTCCCACTGCTGCAAGTCAGGTCTGCTCTCTAGGAGAGAGAATGTGCCACAAACCACTACGCGGGTTCAATGTCTCATGATTTATAGTTTTAGGACATACCTATTTCCTCACGATGATTTCTTTTACCGTTGTAAGAGAGACAAGACAAATTTTAAGCGAAAAACCCCCGACACAAATAGAAAGTAAAAAATAATTTAATAAATTACTCTTTCAGCCTTTTAACTTCATTAAAAGAATCTATAAATATTTTAAAGATGAGCGTCACTGAAATGTATAAAACTAGTTAAGACGAATCTAACGAGCCCAAACTACACGAGTTTATTAGTAGACGTTCCAGGGTTCCATCAGCCACCTCCCAGTTCTAGCATCAGGTCCTCGTCATCACGAGAAATGTATAGCACTGGTTAAGGCGAATCTAATGAGCCCAAACTAGATAGGTTTACTAATAGGCAATCCAGGGTTACGTTTCTTACCTTCGAGCTCCATCATCAGATCAGCTCAATGGCACCAGTATTTACAAGAATTTTTCAAATATTAGGTCACACATATTATTATGTTTAAAAGTAATGTAAATACCCATTAAGTGTTTAAGATCCCTACCGCAGTTAACAAACGAGCTGATGACCTTGAACACCTGGACAGATCTTCATAACTTGTAGCTAAGAACCATTTCGATTAGATCAAATTTCAAACATAAAAAAACCGCATCAAAATCGGTCCATTGGTTTGGGAGCTACGATGCCACGGACAAACACACAGACACACAGATTCCTCTTTTCCGTCGGGGGTTAATGGAACCCCAGATTCCAGTGCAGATTTAACCTACTAAAATCAAAGTCTAAAAATGTTCTATTCGTCTAAATTTCGACAGCTCTATTGAAATAAACCAATATCGAGTGCTGCACTGGATTACGAATCAAAAACAATAAGGTAAAGACTTATCAAATTGAAAACGAAAAATACGCGTTCTCGATACGATTTTTTATTCATTCAAATTTTCAAATCCGGATCGGGATGGCCGAAACATCGGAACGTCAGTCGATCTAACACTGAATGGAAACTATTTCACGAGTAGTGTGTAGTTCAGCTCAGGTTTACTGTCCAGTTAATACGCGAGTGGATAGCGACGGAACGATCAAAATTGAGAAACAATTGGCAAAAATCAAAAGCCAGTTTTCATTGAGAGTTTTGCATGCGAGTTTTCTACGAAAATATAAAGTGACAGCCACTTTATATTAGACCACTTTATTTAGAATAGATGTAGAAGTTTGCAATATAGGTAATATGAACAAAAGTACCAGATTGAGTTGAACCTCCTCCTTGCATCGTTTTTCTTCAATGCTGGGGGTCAGGACCTCGATTAATAACTTTTTTGTAGACTGTATTTCGCTATGTTGTCCTATCTTCAGCGATGTGGATGGCGTCACAGACTGTGGACTTCAGTGTAGCATGGATTTGGTCTGACCAAAGTATTGGACTTCAGCCTCTGGGTCAGGGTCATATATGTTTCAAATAAAATGAGTGGTAAAAAAATCTTTTTTTACCTATTACAATTAGCTTACACCGTTGCATACGGTACTACTGTTGCTATATATGCAAATTCCTCCAAACACCTACCACAGAGCTTCACATGCCATTTCTTTACGAAACGCCATAACAGTGCTATCAGCGAAAGCTTAGCGCGCAGTGGCAAGCAGTAAGAAAGGACTAAAATATTGAGTAATACCATGAGTTCATCTTCATCATTTCAGCCAAAGGACGTCTACTGTTAGTCATAGGCATCCCCCAAGTGTCGCCACAACGAACGACTCTCACCAGGTCATCAGTCCACCATGTGGGAGGCCTTTCAACGCTGCGTTTTCCGCTGCGCGGTCGCCACTCTAGAACCTTTCAGCCCCATTGACCATCAGTTCTACGAGCAATGTGCCCTGCCCAGTGCCACTGTCACTTAAGTTTGGCGATTCTTCGGGCTATGTCGGCGACCTTGGTTCTCCTTTCTTTTTTTTTTTTTAATTGATATAAACCAGTGCTTGACTGCGATACCACCTGATGGTAAGCAGTG
This sequence comes from Mythimna impura, assembly GCA_905147345.3. Lineage (NCBI taxonomy): Eukaryota > Metazoa > Arthropoda > Insecta > Lepidoptera > Noctuidae > Mythimna > Mythimna impura. The sequence goes on along the minus strand of LR990347.1, from coordinate 7,445,160 downwards.
ATGCAATCATTGATGGTGAGGCGCACTAGTTTATTAAGAGCCTGCGGATATCTTCATCCCTGATGCGATCACGCAAGGAAACTCCGAGCATAGCCTTTTCCATTGCTCTTTGGGTGACTGTAAGCCTTCTGATGAGGCCCATTGTAAGCGACCATGTTTCTGTGCCATATGTCATCACTGGCAACACGCACTGGTCATAGACTTTTTATCTTGAGACACTGTAGTATGTTGGACGAGAAGATACCGCGCAGCTTCCCGAGTCCATGAGTTGCAAGCGAGTTTTGCTAAGCGCATTGGTGTAGCGGCACGTGGCGCGGAGTGAGGAGGGAACAAACGTACAGTGTGACCCAGGCGTCAGGTAGTGTTGCAAGCAGCGCTAGCGCAGAGACGAACTGTACGGCGACTGGTCAAACAAAATATTTTAGAAGATTTTGTAGATGAACGCTACTAGGCGTACTTGGCATGGCTACTGCTCCGTTTGCAGACTCCTCCACTACCTCTCGCCTTTGACGCCTAATTATCCAGGCACTTATCGTGACAGTTCGTATTACCTTCTTCTCAATATACAAATGGATCGAGCATAATTATAACGTTTCTTGATTACCTGACATATATATCTCTTGTACATATTATAGCTTATAAAAATCTACCGCAAAAGACTGGACGACTGCCTCATCTGCCCCAGTAAAAGCGTCCAAAAAATATTACATTCCCAGCCTCTATTCACTTGTGCAAATAAAATGTCATAATCCCACGTATGTTTATAATATCGCTAGTACATGATACGACGGTGAGAGGCCTGCGATATTACCAAAAAACTCCGAATACTTTCTGAGGCATGGCATTTTCATCACACTGCAATATTGAGAGCATGAAAATATGAAACGCTAAAAATGCGTGCCGTGCCACACTTTTTATTTAATTTGTTGATGCATTTTATTTTTATGTTGGGGAAGTAGGTTAATGTCTGTATGTGAAGGGTAATTCCATAAATAACTAGCTGCCGTTTGCAAAAAATTTGTACTTCTCACCTTCATAAATCAGAAATCAGAAACATTTATTTCAAATAGACCAATTACAGGCACTTTTGAATTGCCAAAATGTCGGTCAGTCAAAAAAAAGTGAAACTAAATTGCACGTTCCAAAGCGTAGATCTCTATGGAGAAGAACGTACAATCCACACATCACATTCACAATACAATCTTTTAAATCATAATTATAACACCTAAATCTTGGTTACATATTTCTTGTCGCTTCTAATAATGTGAGCAGTAGATAAGTAATAATAATTAAAAAAAAAACTAATTAAAAAATAGAAATTGAATGAAGATATAAACTATCCTGGTACCAATTTTAATCCAAATCCGTTGACGCGTTCGGGAGTGAAGGAGTAACAAACATACATACGCACAGACATGCATACAAAATTTTGGTTTTGTAATTTAATGAGATCATCACACGCAAGGATTCTGCTTTCTTCTAACAATCTCCTACTGCTCTATCCTTCTCATACTTCTGATTTTGTCCATTCTTATTTATTATTTATTTATATTAAACTTCATGTACAGTAGCGGTACATAGGCGGACTTAATGCAACAAGCCATTTTCTACCAGTCAACCTTTGGGTCAAAAGAGACAACACTGTGGTAGGTGTGCACAATAACTAAATAACAGATAAATATCAGGTATGTAGTATCATTGAATCATTGAATTTTGTCATTCTTCCTTCTATATACAGTCCATCTTTCAGTGGAATGCGTTTTCTCTCGTTATCAGGACGGCCGAAAGTCGATAATATGCATTTAAGCGGAAGTTGCGGAATCATTTTCTCCACCAATACGTGTAGCAGAATCGTCTCAAAACTTCTTTCCTTACTTCATGTTAATATATATGTATATAATATACATAACATAACTATACAGCCTTTTAATGTTCCCACTGCTGGGACTCAGGCTTCCTCTCTATAGGAGAGGGATATATGTATATATATTATATTAAATATATATGGATGTTTATTTTAACTATATGTATACTTTTTTACTCTTGTTGTCTAAATAATATTTTCTTTTTATGCACCTACCATATTGTCTCTTCATCACCCTAGGTTGACTGGTAGAGAATGCCTAAGGCATTAAGTCCGCCTTTGTACTTCGTGTTGTATGAAGATAAAATAAATAAATAAATCATCATTATCATCGGCATCATCATCATCACCATAACAACCGGTCTTGTGTGTCTTGCATCCATCAGATTCCCGCGACCCTGACCAGGTCATCGCTCCACCTTGTGGGAGGCCTTACAACGCTGCGTCTTCTGGTACGTGGTCGCTACTCCAGAATCTTTCGTCCCCATCGACTGTGGCTATCATCGAATGTCATACTGGGTAATATTCTGGATGATCGATAGCGAGGTTATGATAGCGTGTTGTTAGACTGAGGAGAATGGGAGAAAAAATAGCGTTTCAACATTGGACAGGGACAAGGGTAGGAAAATGACGATACTAGGTGGGTGATGCGATGATGGTTAGAGTTATTTTAAACAAAACTCCATAATAAAACCCGCAGGATGTATAAAAAAGGAAAAAAAACTAAACTTACTCAAAATTCTGGAAGAGCCAGAACTCCTAAAATTAATATTAGTTACTTACAAGACTCTCGTTACAATTCTGTGAACCAGACTACTGAATAATTATTCAATAGTTAAATTGAATTTCAAGTAAGGTAATTATTTGTACAGATGTGCCTAAACTCTTGAGATACAATGAACAAATTAATTCAAGAACTTTCATCTGTTACATTAAAAGACAGAATTATCTTTTAATTGAAGCAATGTTTGGATGTTGTATATTTATCTATTATATAACATTTCTAACACCTACAAAATAAATATGTAGCCGGGTTTTCAATAAAATTATCTGATTTAATTTGATTTTAATATTCAAGCCTGAAGAATTACATAATGGTCAACTAAATTATAATTAAGTGTAATTATTGTTACCTTCCTACCCGCATTTACGGAGCGCAAACCCGGTGATTAACGGTTAAGTTTAAGTCCACACTCGGGGTCTACCACCGAGCAATGGAACGAAGTATTCTCGGAATCAAAATCACAGAAGAAATATACTTCTTTTCTAAACCAAAATGTAGGAAACTCAGCCGCCAAACCAGAATAGAATCCGAGACCCCGAACAACAGAAACCGGTGACACGGTAGGCCCAAAATTAGATGGAGTTACAGTTGAGTTCTTTAGTTCAATTAGTCAAAAAGGGAGTGAAATATATATCTATACTAGCTGAGCCGGCAAACGTTGTTCTGCCATATAAATAAAAAATAAAAAAAATAGATGTTGGCCGATTCTCAGACCTACTCAATATGCTCACAAAATTTCATGAGAATCGGTCGAGCCGTTTCGGAGGAGTTCAAGTTCGAACACCGTGACACGAGAATTTTATATATTAGATATATATAAAAGGAGAAACTGACTGACTGACATATCAACGCACAGCCGAAACTACTGGGACTAGTAGCGTGACATTTTGCACATGGTTACATTTTATGCCGTAGGCGAGCACTAAGAGAGGATTTCCCAAAATTCACCCTCTAAGTGGATGAAATGGGGGTCCAAAGTTTGTATGGAGAAACCTTCTTTAAAGCGGGCGAAGCCGCTGGCAGAAGCTAGTATATATGTATATGTATAAAAGCGAAATACCACTCACTGATCAATCACGAAATCTCAGAAACTATAACACCTACAAACTTAAAATTTAGCAGGTAGGTTCCTTATAGCGTGTAGCCATCCGCTAAAAATTTATTATGGATTTTATATTACGGATTTTTCAAAACTCCACCCCTAAGGGGGTACAACGGGGGTTGAAAGTATGTGCAAAAGCTAGTGTTAAATAAAAAAAAAAACAATCTATACAAGTATACATACCAAACAATATTTTTATTTATAACATCAAATATTAATATTTTTTAATCATTTATTGATTTCAAATTGGTTAACATCATAAGGATCCAGTTCTAAACCAATCCACCTGAAAAAAAAAATTATTATTGACATAAAACTTCAATATCACAGCTTTTTTTAATTAGGAATTTAAAGTTGAGAACCAAATTCTAACATATCAACTTATCAAAGTTTAAGCATTCAAGTAGTAAAGAGTTTGACAAGATCTTCACTTTAAGATTCTTAATTTGGAAACTAGGGCTAAACAAATTTAGCTTCCCAGCTTGAAACAACATGATTTGACAAGAACATATTTCATTGTTTAACAACAATTGTAAACCAAAGTATTTAAATAATGTGGCTCTAATAATTAAATGAGTATTTACCATGAGATAATATTCAATGGCTAATCTGAATACAACTAGAAGAAGTACAATAACTCCCAAGGTCTTTACATGCATCTGTAATAGAAGAGTCATCTGATAAATTGCATAACATCGCGACTTTCTTACGTAAAGGATTTCTTTATTATGGATGGTCTCACTTTTGACCATTATCTCACCTGAAAGTAAGAGATAACGTGTTCGACGATGGAGCACGTTTGCCTAGAAGTAACCTACTCAGTCTTGACTTAAAGACTCCCAGGTTGCAGCTATCAGGAAACACATACTCCGGCAAGGAATTCCGCTCCTTAGCCGTACGTCGCCTATAAGTCATTTTCATAACTTGGCTATTTGACAGACTGTACACTTAACTTTGTGTATGCCTATAAAAATATAACCTAGGTCCCTAAACTCTCAGTTATCTATATTTATCAATATCCAGCAAAATATACAAAGCAAATGTGCAATTATTAAAATAATATGATATTATTTTTACCTTATTTTATTAAAATACGTCCACCAGCAAAAACAAAAGAGGCTCGCCGAAAATACGAGTGAATTGTGTTGAGGAATTAATACAAAATGTTTTCGTTAAAACCGACTTTATTGCCACAGGTGAAATAATTTGTTTAAATTGAATATTTTATGTAAATGCACAATGTGCACCATACAGATATGAATTTTGTAATTAAATTACTGGAGCTACCCAGTGCTTTTCGTCCGCAAGCCAACGCTTACTGACTGGCAGTCAAGGTCGGGGCCCGACGGCTGAGGCGTGAGGATGTTCGTTCTTTCACGCGTGCCCGCCTCTCGGAACGTGTCGGTGTCGGAGAGTGTTCCTTCGGTGGGTTTTAGTCAGTACTCCCTCTCGCTCCCATAGAGGGAGAAGTTAATAATTAATTGTTTGTAACTTTGGTAAAGCTTTTTTTTTTCGTTCCTTGTGGAACAGGCTAAGGTCAGAGACCATGCTGCCTAGTCATCAGTTTTTGTTTCTTTTTGTTTTTGAAGTATTTGGCAGCAAATGTATCGATTCAGTCTTCTCAGCAAACTTCGCTGAGGTAGCTAAAACTACAATAAAATTCTCAGCTCCATTTTACCGAGACCGCGCCTATTTCAATGATTCCACATATTATTCCAGTTGCGCAGACACTTGGGATACAAAACACCAATTTTACATCACAATATCCACTAGGAATCAATTTGCGAATAATTAAAACAGTCACTGAACTTCACTCGAAGAAATCCCGCCAAAAACTCTCCCTTGGTAAAGCATGTTCATGACAATATTTATCGCTCATAAAACGTCACTTTGTTTAAAATACGAAGGGGAAACCCTCAGGAAGAAGTCCTCGAACCATCTTCGATTTCAGTTACAAGAAATGAAAAACAATCTAGTTACATTAAACATTGTCCTAAAAAATCTGTCCCTCGCATAATTTTTTAGACTAAACAAACATTCTTTAATAGGTTTGTCCTCAATAACAACAGGATTAATATAAACCGATTACCAGCATCTCCAAAGGAAACAGAAATTGTAATCGATCATATCCTGAAGGTAGCTTAAGGTGCTCCAGTGAGCTAAGCCAACAATCTGAGTGGATCGACTATGCTTTGAGATATATAGGTGTATAATAATATTATGTTACATTAAATTTAATGTGAAAAGTGAATAACTACTGACAAACTGTATTACAGCTTAGCTGAATTTGATTAAATAACTTATATTTTTCATAATCTTTTATAAATGAAAGTTTCTAAAACCGAGTTCAATAAATAATTATGTTGATGTTTTATTAGGGCGGAATTCACCAATAAAACTAATCGCGTTTTAACGTTTGGCTCGCATAATCGCGTTTAGCCGCTGTCACTAGTGTCACTTGTAAAAATACAACAAAAGAAAAATACAGATATACAGACGCGATTATGCGAGCCATACGTTAAAACGCGATTAGTTTTATTGGTGAATTCCGCCCAAGCTCAACTTATCAAACTTGGCTACACTTTTTTTTTGACTGACCCACATTTTGACAATTTAAAAGTGCCTGTTATTGGTCTATTTGAAATAAAGTTTTTGATTTCTGTTTACCTGCTTTATAGTAAGTGGTGACTTATACTGGGATAACACTCTGATGGAAGCCAGCGTCAGTGACAGCCTCAATTGGCAGCGATGTTTGTTTGCCGTCATTGTGTTATTTTGTGGAGTCAGAAACCCAGAGCTGTTGTGGGTTTTTCGAGCGGATTCTGTTTCGATTTCGGTGAGAAGAAATGCTCGGATTGTTTGCATAGCCCGGAGGACATAGTGAAGCATACGATGGAGGTCTGCACCGCTTGGGTTAAGCACAGCCGTATTTTCGTGGAGGAAATCTGCGGTAGCAACCTCTAGCGACCGGTCCTGGTAAAAAAAGAGGCAGATACTAAAGGCTGCGAGTATTACCCTCAGGATCAGCTCCGTACTGATTTTTTATACATTTTGGCAACTAAAAACTACTTTATCCATTGTTAATATGCTTTCTTTGAAAAACAAATCGTTTTAAAATCGTACATCTTTGTTTTACCGTAATATAAAGTGGTCACCTACATAAACTAACGCTTTTTCCCATGGAGTAGGCAAATATTTAGATCGCCAACTGCTGCGACCCTTACATATTCCTTCTGCTTCGTTTAGGTTCACAACATAATTGGCGTTTTGACTTATTTATAACTGTTTTATGTGATAGAAAGATAAATTAATTGGATGATTTCACACACAGAATTATTATTTACTGTTGTGTCTGTTTATGCTATAACCTCTCCGTAACCACGTAAAAAATTTTGATCCGGGTTTCAGTAATCGAAAGAGCAATAAACGTGGAACGTAAGTTCTTGTGTATATATTTTTAAATACGACTACATCTGAGAGGTAGCTAGGTAAGCTTCAGCTATGGATAAAATTCCTACCATTCGCAATAATGAGCGAGATCCCTCTCAAATTAAATATTTACCTCTATTCTGCATTGCAGGCGTTCAAGAGTAAAAAATGAACCTTGTTTCATTTTTATGCTGCTCAAGAAAGTTCTTTTCAAGATGGATTATTTTATAAAGCCAAAGAAAGTAAATAATGTCTTTAGGGTTATTTTAAAGTTCCAGAGAAATTATTCTTAGAAAGAGTTACTGTGCCCCCGGAACGCAAGGGCTAACAGAAAAAACACAGATGAGTTTTATTCGGTGTAGTGTATAACTTGAAGTGTTGATGAGTGTAGTGACATGATGTATTTTGATACCTATCAGTTGCCATCCGGCGATCGACCGGAGCAGTTTTTTATTTTTTTTTATTTGATATAAACTAGTGCTTGACTGCGATCCCACCTGACGGTAAGCAGTGATGCAATCGTTGATGGTGAGGCGCACTAGTTTATTAAGAGCCTATTCACTCTAGCCTTGAAGACACCCAAATTATAATCGGATGGAAAGATCTCAGCAGGCAAGTTGTTTCAGTCCTCCGATTTACGCGGTATAAACGATGAGGCGATAACGCTTAGTCCAGACCGTAGAGGTTTCAACAACGTAAGGGTGGATACTCGCCGTACATCGGGTTGTCTGATGGTAGAAAAGAGATGGCGGAAGTTAAAGAGCAATGAGCAGAAGAATGAGTTGTCGCAGTGTTGGTGAGCCGCAAAATACTCCAGTAAACAGTACAATACAGGCAGTAAAAGTATAACACTACCTCTCGTTCCACCCAGAACGAGAAGAGTTTTTTTTTTATGACTTTCCCACCTTATGGCTTATTTTAGAGACAGAGAAAAGGTGTTTGAAGATTATTTTAGACAGGATCATGTAAAACTATTTATCATACTTTGATAGCTTTTTTTCTTTGGGAAAATCGTCTAATGACATCCGCGGGGGATGCTTGGGCGGAGCGCGAGGTTGTGACAGACTTGTACTGACTAAAAACCCACTGTTCCTTCATTGCCTTTCATACCAGAGCCGAGTCTTCCATTCAGAAGCTGACCTTTGGCTCTAGTAGGCTTCGACCCTGCTGGGCCACTACGATTTGCTGACATCTCCTTGAGGCGCGCGTTGAATAGTACGCTCCGTCGACGACTTGGGCTTGGTCCGGACGGTTACCAGACGTTCAGACGGCGAGCTACCCATTGCTCACCGTCCGCATGCCCGCGCCTGCAGTGGCTGGAAATCGGGATCGGGATTCCGGCGGCTGGAGCGTGAGGACCGCTCACTCGCGCGTGCTCGTGCGGCCTCCTCCTTTGCTAACAATACTGCTTCGCAGAAGGAGGCGACTGCCTGCCACTCCTAATTTTGATTGCTAATATCGCTTTACAACTAACGTGGTCGCTTACAATAAAAAGGCTTAAAGTCAACCAAAAGGTCATTGACAGGGTGCTCAGAATTTTCGTGATTGCATCAGGAATGAAGATATCCACAGGAGAACCAAGGTGGCCGACATAGCCCGAAGAATCGCCAAACTTAAGTAGCAGTAGGAAGGGCACATTGCTCGCAGAACAGATAGTCAATGGGGTCGAAAGTTTCTGGAATGGCAACCGCGCACAAGAAGACAAAGCGTCGGAAAGCTTCCTACAAAGTGGCGTTCATGGTGAGGGTCGTGGGAATCCGATGGATGCGAGACACACAGGATCGTTTATCGTGTCAACACTTGGGGGAGGCCTATGTCCAACAGTGGACGTCTTCCGTCTGAAATAATGATAATGATAGCCAAGCGAACAGCAAATTGTCTTACGGCATGAATTTCAAAGTATTAAATTAATAAAAAACAATACCATGAAAAAACTTAACTTCAGCCACTAAAAAAAGGAAATGCAACATACACACAACAAATATAAGCAGCTGAAAATAAAACCAAAACCTTTTTTCATCACACACGAAAAAAAAAACTCGTATGCCTAAATAAGTCAATTTCCCCGAAAATTTGAAAGTAAAAGATTACAAAGGACTTTGAATTAAATTGTATTTACATAATTTAAGCAACGCAGGTGCTACGAAGTTTGAAAGGGTAAAAAAGTTGAGCATACGCGTGGTTGCCCCTTTTAATTCGGGCTCCTGTCGTGAAGTTATTTAGGCAACGTTTGTACTTCGTAATTTTTTGGCCGACGCTGTAAACAGAGGGTTATGAGTTTAAAAGTGAAAGTAAACTTGTGTAGGTATACGTGAGGAGTTTATTAAACTGGTACTGTTACTAGTTTTTGGTAGTTATTTGGTTTGATATACTACCTACTCTCGTGAAAATCATCATCATCAAAATCGCTAGGCAGTCTAGGGCCTAGCCCATACTGATTTTCTATTTCTGGTGCATTTTTTTACCTCATTCGGTAAAAACAGAACTCTTATAAGACTCACTTTGTTGTCCGTTTGTCCGTCTGTTAAGACCCAATTTCTCAATAACGCGTGGATTTATATATTAAGCTGAAATTATGGTATGTACCCCTTAGAGTAGTGTAAACATTAAATTTTTAAGTCAACACAATCTAAAGATAAGGCCATTTACGCTCCGTTTATAGTACATATTTCGACAACGGTAATTTCGGGTACTTCCCGTGACCCAGAATCCTGAAATTTGGCAAGAAGAAAGGTCTAATTGCTCAAGTAAAAGAAAAAGTCGAAAGACCTCACAAATTAATTACATACGGTACCCTGGGTGCGCGAGTCCGACTAACACTTAACCGGTTTTTTTTTTATATTGATAACCTCGCATTCAATAACCGCTAGATATCTCACTTCATGTTAAGCAAGGATGTGTTCGACGATAGAGCACGCTTGCCTAGAAGTAACCTATTCACTCTTGACTTAAATATCCCTAGGTTGTGGCTATCAGGAAACACAGACTCCGGCAGTGAATTCCACTCTGTAGTTAAAGACCTTTAGCTTGTATAATAGCTATTTAGAAACATAGACTGTGATAAAAAAGTGGTGATGTATTTAATTTTGAGATGGTTGTGTCTGTTTTAGCTCGGCTACGTAACGCATCAACGAATAAACATCTTATCATGTGTTATTGCAAAGCACCTGGCTCAGTGGTAACGTCCCTGACTTACAAGTTGTACATCGTAATTCGTGGGTTCTAACTCAGGCATTTATTTTTATTTATTTATTAAAACTTAATGTACAGTAGTGGTACATAGGCGGACTTAAAGCAACAAGGCATTCTCTACCGGTCAACCTTTGGGTTAAAAAAGACAACACTGTGGTAGGTGTGCACCATAAATACATAACAGATATTTCAAATAGAATGTAGTGTCATTAAATTAAGTGGCTTATAATAATAAAATATGTAAATATAAAATCATTATAATTAAGATAACTTAAAATTTTTTTTTTTTTTTTTTTATTATTGATAGGTTCGCGTTTGACCACCATCTCACCTGATGGTATATAACATAAAATATAACAAAAGTGACGAAGACCGAACTAAGGTTGAGAGAACTTCAAGTTGTAGTTCCGAATTTTAAGCTTGAAGGAAAATTTACTTTCAGCTTTATTGATATCAACGGGAAGCACACTCCAGAGTTTTATGGTAGAGACATTGTAAGAATTAGCCGTAAACCCAGTATGGTGAGAAGGAATATGAAGAAGTATGTTTTTGGATGCTCGAAGGTTGAGATTATGAGAACCGCCCAATACTTTAAAATATTGTTTTAAATAATCAGGAACACCAGGATCATTCATTACAGTGAAGAGCGTGCGGAGCAGATTTGATGGTTCTCCTGTGACGTATGAGCATTAGGCAACCATTTAGGCTGAGAACGGAAGGCAGAAATGTGATCATATTAGCGAAGGCCAAATATGAAACGAATACAGTTGTTGAGAAGTCGATCCAATTTGTTTAGAAGTTCTTGGGATAGATCAGAGTAACAAACATCAGCTTATTCAATTATAATTAAAACAAGCGTTTGGACCAAAGTGATTTTAGTGCTTGATGGAAGAAAATTCTTGAATCTATAGAGAGATCGCAGCGTGAAGGTGGCTCCCTGGCTAACCTGAGCAATATGCTTATTCCAGCTTAACCTATCGTCAATATATAAATAAGCCTAGGTATTTAACGTGTGGCGAGAGAGCGATAATTATTTTGTCACTACTGCTCATTAAAATGTGAAGAGAAACATCGTGAGGAAACCGGCATATGCTAGATCTAAAAAATTCAAAGACATGTGACATCCACCTGCACTGGGCCCGCGTGGTGAATAACGGCCCATTCCCTCTTCTAGAAAAGAGGAGGAGAAGGTTGAGTCCCAGCAGTGGGAACATTATAAGGCCTGATTATGCTAATTATCTTTATTCAGGAATTGCTTACTGATGTTAATTGTACCTAGTTGGACTAGTGCATTATAGGTTCGTATAAACTTACCAATATAAATAGTTCGAAGACTTTTCCAAATCGTAAAATAATAACTACGTTACGATTTTTTTTTTCAAATTTTAAGGTCAACGGGCAGTACTCTATCTCTATCATAAAAGGAGCATAAACAGCCTTATCTTTAAACTGTGTTGATTTAGAAGTTTGATTTTATCTTTGATCTAAAGATTAGCAGCAGACCTTAGTATTTTATATTAATTTCAGCTTAAAACTTCCACGCTTTACTGGGAAAATTGGTCTTGACAGACGGACAGACGGGCAAGAAAGTGATCCTATAAGAGCTCCGTTTTAACCGTCTGAGGCATGGAACCTTAAAAACGTAGGTTAATATAGTCTTGGAATCGATCATAAACGATACAACGATTTTGTTTCCTGGTGAAATGTACTAAAAGGTTTTCTCTAAATTTTATCTTACCTATTCATTTCTGTAACCTGTTATTTCACCGCAATACTACGTAAAATACTTTACGCTCACTTGTTAGAAAACCACCACATTTCAGGATAGTTTTGGAAATACAAAAAGGGAACAATAAACCTTGTTTGTATTTTGAAATTTTCAGAGAAATGCAAATGTAACCAGTTTATTCCTAAATGATAAATTACTGAGTTTGAAGAATTATTTCTTGTTTTGTGATTTTCTTTCTTTAAATGTAGACGGTATGTCCTATTCAGTCCATAAATCTAGTAGGTAAAGAATTCTTATCGTTTTGGTCCTCGACTTGTATAGACATCTTTTTAGAATTAAACAAGCGAGCCCTAAGAAATCCATGCACAAATGGTTCTGAATTTGAAGTCATTGAAGTTGAATACCTTTATTCTGAAAAATCAGAATACTTGGCGTTTCTTAATATTTTTATTTGTGAGGAATCTTTACTTTACTGAACTAGTTTCTGTCCGTGACTTCGCCCGCGAGTTAATAAAATAAAATCTCAACAGACAAACAGATAGCTACAGAAGTCAATCTCAACATGTACATAACTTTTCATATACGCTCGCTGGTCGCGCTAGGGTCGGCGCGTTCTGACTGAGCGCGCTCGGGTGCGACGATAAATACCTAATATAAATTGTAAAAATATTACATGGGTACAAAGTCATGTTCGCTTTCTCGGCGCGGGGCCGGGGGCTGCCGGAGTACTTACTTACCAGTTTTGCGTTACGTAAAAACAATATATCAAACTACAAGCAAATACCTACCTACTTAAGTCTCACAACTGGAAGCTTAAAAAACGAAAATTCACCTTAATGTTGAATTGAAACAACCATCCACTGAACAGTTATAACTTTTTTTTTTGCTCCCTTATTTTACAAAAAGTTCACGCGGGTGTCATCAAACGCATGTTTCAAGCGAATGGCATCATGGCACTCGCGCTTGCACTGGTCCGAGCGTTCCTAAATATCGATAACTGGTAACCTAAAAAACGTCAATTCACTGTTTAATGTTGAATTTAAACAACCGTCCACTGAACAGTTAGAATAATTTTTTGTTGGTCCATTTTTCCACAAAAAAGGTCACAGACGCGTGTCTCAAACGGATAGCACTCGAGCTCGCATTGAGCTGAATTGAGCCAAGATATCGTGTCCGTGAGCGGAGACTATGTGTGTGTTGTTCGAGCGCGCTTTGTATGTAGATTGACTTCTGTAGGTACCTATCTATTTTGTGGTAAAAGTCTAACGCGCCTTTCGCTAAACCTTAGAACGCGAGGGAGATGATTTCCCACATCAGAAAAAAAATCTCTTCAAATCAAATAAAAACAACCACAGAGCAAATACAGCAACTGAAGTTAAAAATACAGTAACTGAAGCACAAAGAAAATCGAATCGGAAGTCGGAAAACATTTTAATTTAACAAATAGCAAGTTGTACCAACTTGAGCGGTGGAACGTAGAAACATAGCGGGACGTTGTTTAGACAAAAGATAAAAGATAAGGAAAGGAACTTGTAAGCTGGTTGTTCGTAGCGATAACGTTTTACGCAGCTCTCTCCGCGACCCAATATAAGTTTCTGTCCTATCTCGAATGGGACAGGCGACAGAGCAAGCGACGAGCGATGGATGAAGCTCGACGTAGAATCATAATTTATTTATTTATTTATAGAGAGTGGTGGCCACTGGTGGCCGAGTGGTAACGGTTCCGACTTACGAGTTGTAGGTCGCGGGTTTAAACCCAGCCAGGCGCATTACTTTGTGTAATTTGATTCATCACCACTGCTCTCAAAACGGTGAAGGAAACCGGCATGTCCTAGAACCAAAAGTTCGAAGACATGTGACATCCACCAACCCGCACTGGGCCCGCGTGGTGGATTACGTCCCATTTCCTCTCCTAAAGACGAGGCCAGAGTCCCAACAGCGGGAACATTATAAAGCTGACTATGCTATGCTATGCTATTTATGTACACACAAACACTTAAAAATGAAAAGAACAAAAGCAAATAGAGAAGAGCACAAAGGTACTGCTTATTTCAAATGATATTTCTTCCAGCAGACCTGCGACAGGAGAGTTGGATGAGAGATGTAGACACAGTGTATAAAAATAAGTTAGAAAATTAAAAATATACTATATTATCTAAATTAAATCATATAATACATAATTATAGATATCAATAACAGTAAATAAAACACATAAATTAATACAATACATAAACTAAATTATAAAAATAAATATATCTATAAAAAAAAATGTTTGTTCGTCGAAAATGTTAATAAGCAGTAACTACATAAACCCAATAAGTAGCCTAGTCATATCGTAACTTATCTCAATTGCAACTTCAAAGCAACGTAAGAAATTCCCTTTTCCACGCAGTTCTATTTTCTGCTAGTGCAGGTCAAATCTTTTGGGCAATCTTCGCCTTGATTTTCTACTATGTAGACAGTTAGCATAATTAGGTAGCAAACGTAATTTATAATGACTTCGAATGCATATTCCTATCCCAGAAACAAAACTAAAATATCGCATGAATCATGTCATCCAATTTCATTAGTTCTCAAAATTACACACTAAAAATATTTTTTTACACCACCTGCTCGATAATGCCCTTTTATATGTCATACAACCATCACTTAAAGCAAATCATTCTGTCCCTAGGGAGATAATGCAGTATGGGCGATCCCTAGGGAATAATAAGATTTAAATTTGGAACGTCAAAAACCGTCAACATTAAGTGAATATAAATGTACTTGCATCAAACAAGTTTATTCAAAATTCAAACTGGCCACTAACAAAAACAAAAAAACAATAAAACGTGGTTACTAACGAGTTTCTAAAAAAAAGTAATCAAAGAGCGGGAGCGTTATAGAAAATTGAAACTATAGAATCTTAGAGTAGTGATTTTCGTTTGTTTCAAATCTCAAAACATGCTGAGTGAGTGATGATAATTAACTTGTAAATATTACTTATATTTCTTTGATGTATGATTTGTTTGACTAAATTGACTTTTAATTATTTCACAGATGGTGTAAAAAGTAGAGTATGAAACACGGGGATAAAGCTGTCTTTGTCTTGGGTGGCTTGAATTCCTCACTTCACTCAGGTTTCTTTATTAACTAATAATAAATCCCTCACTTCCGTTCGTGATTAAAATTATTAGCAACTTTCGTTTTGTTCGGAATTCAACATGCCGCCGCGACTTAAAGACACTGCTTTATCCCCTAGTCGCATAATATATTATTATTTGTGACTCGCACAGGACAAACAACAAAATGAAATAAATTGATAACGAATCATAAACAAAAACTAAGTACATAAAATTAAAAAAGCAACATAAAATTAAAATAAAAGAACTGGTACGAGGAAAAAGAGTCCTATCTCAACATAATAAACAAAAAAAAAAAAATAACGCAGAGCTGGTATGTTGATAGGGCCTGTGATACCACGAACACACTAGAAACATAATACATAAAAATAAAATAGCAGTGAAAAAAAAAAAAACTTAAAATATCAGTTTTATTGTTTCGTGTGTTTTGATGGTACAATGGTTAAGGCACCCGCCTCTCATACATGCGGTTGCGGGTTCAAAACCGGGCAGGTACCTATGTAAATTTTTCAATTCATTATGTACCTACTTTTCTAAATTAATCTAGGGCATTACGGTGTATCGGAAATCACATAAAGCCCTTGGTTCCGGTGGTCATTCGTAGATCTTTGATAGTTGTAACAGACGGTAGAAAGTCTGACTATCAGTCTATCCATGTAGGGGCTCAGCAGGGTCGAAGCCTACCGGGTCAAGGCCAAGGGTCTGATTCCGAAAAGAAGACTCGGGCCTGGTACGAAAGCTAACGAAGAAACAGGAGTGGGTTTTTAGTCAGTAAAAGTCTGACACTATCTCCCGCTCCGCCCAAGAGCGATGGTTGTCATAAGATGATTTTCCCACCGGAAAAAAAACCATCAGTCTATCCATGGAGTATCATGTTGCCCAGTAACTGGGTTGTGAAGGTCTGATACTGGAGGCCTATCACAAGTTAAATGGGAAAAGACTAGGGATGTAATTTTGTGTTTTTTAAGCCCCACAATTACGTACCAAAAACTTTATGGTATACACTAACCGCCGCCGGGATTCCGATCCCGATTTCCGGCCACCCTAGGCACGGGCTTGCGGACGGTGAGCAATGGGTAACTCACCGTCCGACCATCCGGTAACCGTCTGGACCAAGCCCAAGTTGTCGACGGCGCGTACTGTTCCACGCGCGCCTCAAGAAGATGTCAGCAAACCGTAGGGGCCCAGCAGGGTCGAAGCCTACTGGGGCCAAGGGTCTGCTTCTGAAAGGAAAGCTCGGCCCTGGTACGAAAGGCAACGAAGGAACAGGAGTGGGTTTTTAGTCAGTAAAAGTCTGACACTATCTCCCGCTCTTTCCAAGAGCGGGGATGTCATTCGATGATTTACCCACCGAAAAAAAACCCCTACAATTACGTACCAAAAACTTTTTGGTATACACTAACAAACAGAAGATCACGATCCAATCAGACAAGATTTTTCAACTAACAATAAAACTAGAAATAAAAGCGTATCTATCCAGTAATCAACTTTGAACCTAGCTCTAAATCTAACCTAATTATATCCTTCTTTAAAAATAAACTAACTTTATTACTTTTCCAAACGTTTTTCCAGCTCAGTGCAAACATACTTCTAACGAGTTTCTAACAGTCAATTAACTTTATAAAATAGGAATTTTATTTTTTTTAAATAGGAAAACAATGTTTGGAAGGACTTAGGGAAGGCCTTAACTTAGCAATGGGATAATACCTGGCTAGAATAAAAAAACTGGGCAAGTGCGAGTCGGACTCGCGCACTGAGGGTTCCGTATAAACATGAAAGGTAAATTGCGGTTTACAAATTTATAACGTATTAAAAAAAAATTTGGCAAGTGCGAGTCGGACTCGCGCACTGAGGGTTCCGTACAAACTTGAAAGGTAAATTGTGGTTTACGATTTATGACGTATTAAAAAAACTGCTTACTAGATCTCGTTCAAACCAATTTTCGGTGGAAGTTTGCATGGTAATGTACATCATATATTTTTTTAGTTTTATCATTCTCTTATTTTAGAAGTTACAGGGGGGGGGCACATTTTACCACTTTGGAAGTGTCTCTCGCGCAAACTATTCAGTTTAGAAAAAAAAATGATATTAGAAACCTCAAATATCATTTTTGAAGCCCTATCCATAGATACCCTACACGTACGGGTTTGAAGAAAAAAATTTTTTTTATTTCAGTTCTAAATAAGGGGAAACCCAATTTTTTTTTGTGTGAAAATCTTAATGCAGTTTACAGAATACATCTACTTACCATTATAGTTTCGGAAAAAAGTGGCTGTGACATACGGACGGACAGACAGACAGACATGACGAATCCATAAGGGTTCCGTTTTTAGCCATTTGGCTACGGAACCCTAAAAATATAAATAGCTGCTCTTTAAGGGCATAGAGAATAATAGATTATAGTAAGAAAGTCGTTGGTAACAGACGTAGAAATAGAAAAAAATAGAAACTTTTCCACAATAATACTCGTAAATAATAAGTAGGTTTGACACTGATCGACAGTTTGCGTGATCATATGACTAACTCGTCCTTTGTCCAAAGAAATGACATTGTCATTCAACGTAGTAATGCTGGCAGTCTTCTCGGAAGACGTGCCCGGATGACAGCGATGTGGACCGAGTCACGGTAATATTATCTATACAGTATTGTAACTCGGCCGTATCTTTGAAATAAATGCCTACAGCCGCGCGGTACGTAAACATGCGATAGGGCTGCCCGCACTATGGCTGCCCGCCTCCAGCATTTTAATTACATTTGCCTACTTTGTGTTTCCATTTAGTTTTGTGATTGTAAATATACTTTTTTATATAAACAAATAAAATACTTTCTGAATTAAATGGGAAGTGTTCAATATTTGCGACCGAAAAATATTTGCGCCTCGACTGAGACGTACCTACGAAATGCTTTATTATTAAATTTTAAAGTACAAAAATCCGCATTCTAAAGCTTAATTAAAAATTGTTTTGGGAAACATGGACAAGGTGGAGAAAAAGGAATATCTTTTACTTGGTTATAGATACCTGCAGCTACTTTACAATTTATATGTTTGGTTTTAAATGAAGCAATATTTATGTGAATGAAAAACAGCACAATATATCCTACTCGTCATATTAAATATATAAATATGTACTTGAACTTATTTTTATTGAAAATATCGCGCGGCACAGACGCGACTGTCTGCATCCCGAGCGCACCTCGAGATCGAGGCGCGTAGGTATAGCTCGCGTTTCGTCCGTTTGTATGAAGTTGGAATACTGTATAGATAATATTACCGTGACCGAGTACTTCGATGCCTAAGTGTATTTTGTTTTTATTTGTTTAAGTCATTTATATACATACATATGTATTTTTTTTCTTAGTTCTGAATAAAAAAGTCAGAAGTATATAAATAATAATAGGTACTAATAAACTAGTAGAGCTGTGGTGGCCAAGTGGTAACGGCCCCGACTTACGAGTTGTAGGTGGCGGGTTAAAACCCAGCCAGGCGCATTACTTTGTGTAATTTATTTCATCACCACTGCTCTCAAAACGGTGAAGGAAAACATCGTGAGGAAACCGGCATGTCCTAGAACCAAAAATTTGAAGACATGTGACATTCACCAATCCGCACTGGGCCCGCGTGGTGGATTACGGCCTATTCCATCTCCTAGAGAGGAGGCCTGAGTCCCAGCAGTGGGAACATTAAAAGGCTGATTATGCTATGCTAGGTACTAATATTTCAAAATACGATTTTGGCTCTATTACGTAGAGGTATAAAGGCGAAAATTTTATTTGTTTATATTTGTTACTTTTCCACGTTCAAATTATTGAAAGGATTTGGATAAAAGTCATATAGGAAGATCATGTCTTGGCAAATCAAAATTGGATACTTTTTTACCCCGGCAGTGTTCTCTTGGAATATTTTCTACTTTCACCCGAGCGGAGCCGCTGACTGGAGCTAGTTCAAAATAACAGCCAGTCATCAAGATTGTTTCCGGGTATAACAAGCCTTGAGCACACCATAGTTATGGCGGTAAGTCCGGTCGTCCAGTAACCGTCCGGACCGAGCCCAAGTCATTGACGGCGCGTAGTGTTCCACGCGCGCCTCAAGATGTCAGCAACTGTGGGGGCCCAGCAGGGTCGAAGCCTACTGGGGCCATGGGTGATGCGAAAGAGATCTCCAGGGCCCTGGAACAATGGTAAAAAAGAAACAGGAGTGGGTTTTTAGTTAGTAAAAGTCTGACACGCCCTCTCGTCCACCCAAGAGCGGGGGATGTCATTAGATGATTTTACCAACCAAAAAAAAAAGGTTTCACAGGTCTGCGTGCGTAAAAAGGAAAAAATATTATGATATCCATTGTCACTCGTGCAGAGTCTGATAACCAACTCAAACTTCAAAATGATTATACCCATGAGACTTCATTCACCATCTCTAACCGATAACAAACTGCACTGTTCCAAATATGTATCAAGTCATTCCAGATTCCCGAAATCCGGAACACTTAACACAAGAGCAACATGGCAAGCTAGCAAGTTTAATCTATACGTAACAGTAACTCTGCTCCGTGTATGCCAGCCATGATCCGGCGAAGATTATGCAAGTTTGCAAATAGTTGACGGGCTATGCACTTACTCCGCAACTTTGAGTAATTGAAAACTGTCCAAGTTAGCCAGCCTTGCCTGAACAGTTGAGTGCATTCACTGGTTACACAAATATTGAAGTTAACTCGTTTAAATCGTGTTGAAAGTTTTCTTTTTGAGCTAAGGGCTGGGTTGAATGATCTTCATTCAACGATTCCTGCATTTGAGTACAGGGAGCTTACATCTATGTTAAACTTAGAGTGAGCAATTTCCAGGCTTGTGTGATGAGCACGATTATTTGTTCTGTGTCTGGGTGTAATTTATCTATATTATGTAAATATATAAGTATGTTTATCAGTAATCTAGTACTCATAGCACAAGCTCTGCTTAGTTTGGGACTAGATGACGTTGTGTGATAGTTGTAAAAAAATAAAAAAATATTGCCACCTGGAGAAAACAAATGTCATTTTCGAAACTATACAAGTTTTACGATCCGACGTAGCAAAACGTAGTCTACATTACAATTGCTAAAGAATGGTGTGGGTGACAGCTGTTGGATTAATGCAATGTAGCTACCTATCCTTTTCTCACTTCTTAATTATGCATATTTTCGTCCTGCTCTCATCCTACCCATGCTATGTAAAAAGACCTCAGTCACCGCGCCCCCATCTCCTTTCATATAGGTACTTATATGCAAGTTTGAGTACAATCAGCTCGCAGATGCCCAAGATAGGAAAGGATTACTACCATCAGTGCGCGTTCAGCAACAAATTACTTATCAAGAGAGTACTCTACGGTTAAGTCCTTTCGAAGGAAACTTCTACCACTGCAATCGGCATGCCAAAGTAAATAAGAACACGGTATATACAAATAAATAGAGTCAAGAGGGAGAGCAGTGGTGACCGAGTGGTAACGGCCCCGACTTACGAGTTGTAGGTTGCAGGTTCAAACCCAGCCAGGCGCATTACTTTGAGAAATTTATTTCATCACCACTGCTCTCAAAACGGTGAAGGAAAACATCGTGAGGAAACCAGCATGTCCTAGAATCAAAAATTCGAAGACATGTTATACCAACCCGCACTGGGCCCGCGTGGTGGATTACGGCCCATTCTCTCTCCTAGAGAGGAGGCCTGAGTCCCACCAGTGGGAACATTATAAGGCCGACTATGCTATAGAGTCAAGAGAGTGCATAGAAAATATTGCCAAAGAATTTTAGAAAAAGTTCTCTTATGCAGCATGAACAAAGGAAACACCCGTTCTTAATGGTATTCCATAATATTATTTGAATGTGATTAATAACCGCTGCGTCATCAACATAAAATTGTACGTAGTGCCAAAATACAAGTCGATATGGTCAAAATAAGAGAAAGCAGGAATATCAATTGCATTGGCATTTGCTATGCTTCATTTTGGGGTACTTTGTAACATTTTCCATAGTTAGTTAAAAAGTACATGTTGCACATGCTAATTGTGCATCATTATCATTTCAGCTGAAAGACGTCCACTGTTGAACAAAAATTTTCCTCCCCAAGTGTCACCATGACCGTGTCAAGTGTCATACTCGAAGTTGTGGACGATTACGTCTACCTTTGACAGACAATCCAGTTGGGTAGATCTAATTTCGAGAAAGAGGCCAACCGTCGAATCCGACTCGGCTGGGCAGCATTCGGGAAGCTGCGCGGTATCTTCTCGTCCAATATACCACAGTGTCTCAAGACGAAAGTCTACGACCAGTGCGTGTTGCCAGTGATGACATATGGTTTCGAAACGTGGTCGAATCAGAAATGAAGATATCCGCAGGAGAACCAAGGTTGCCGACATAGCACGAACAATCACCAAACTTAAGTGGCAATGGGCAGGGTACATTGCTCGCAAAACAGATGGCCGCTGGCGACCGCGTACCGGAAGACGCAGTGTTGGAAGGCCCCCTACAAGGTGGACCGATGACCTGGTGAAAGTTGCGGGAATCCGATGGATGCGAGACGCACAGGACCGTTCATTGTGGCGACATTTGGGGGAGCTCTATGTCCAGCAGTGGTCGTCTATCGGCTTAAATGATAATGATGATGATGATGATGAAATGTCACCACAACTTTCCTGGACGTCTCGCATCCATCGCATTTCCGTGACACTCCCTCTTAGCCTTATAAGGCCTTCAACGCTGCGTCTTCCAGCACGATAATTCTTTCAACTTTACCAAACAACTACAAAAAATAAGAACAGGAAGTGTAGGAATTAAAAACCAAATTATTAAAACAACACGTTTAATATCAAAATTAAAATCTTGTGTACGTATGTATAAAATAGAGTACATTGAGCAACAAAGGAATATATTACAATATCTAAACCAATTAGTATTGTAATCATAATAATGGTATGTGTTTATCCACATAACGGCATTTAAAAATTGAGAAATTATATAAAAAAAAAACAATCATTTATTATAAAATATGTATAGTAAAACACTATATTAAAGCATTCGATTTTCAATCAATCAAAGTATATCTGAAAACATTGTCTTTCCTCAACCGTACAATAGCCATACATTTCAAAAGAACAATTATTATTATCAAACCACAACAATACACCTTGGTTCAGAAAAGTATAATCAACTCTATGATCACAAAATTCGCTACCAAATCCCATACTTGCTAAGCAGTGCTTCTGATCATTAAAGCACCTCCATCTTGCTCAACCCAAAGCGCGAGAAGTTATAATTATAATGACCAGAGGTTGGATTTAGGTAGAGTTATTTATGTACTTATACTGATTTCATACAGTGAAAAAATAAAGTGGGTATGCCTCAAATCCCGAGATTAATTTTAAAAAGCAGATTTTTTTTATGACTTTGTCAGAAATATAGTAGAAAAATTGTCTTTCTGCATTAATGACGAGGAGGAGGAAGTGTATAAATTAGTTAACATCACCTCAGTTGACGTAGAGAGATCTTTTTCAATGAAAAATACTAATAATAAATTGTATGATCATTATCTTTGTTTTATTTGTGTTAGCTATCTCTGAGGTTTTTATTATTATTTATTTGTGATTTTTCTTTAGAAAACCCGGGAAGATCCATATATCAACATTTCGATGCAAGTACATGAATACCTCTACCTAATTCCGACCTCTGTAATGACTTCCCGACAAAATAAAACATATATAAGTGTATTGTCACCGTAAAATTGTAAATACCGTTAGATATTATCTATTTCGAGAAATTGTAAACTGTCGAACTGCGAACCGTAACATACGGCTTACTCAGTTGACAATTTACCGCGCGACAGATTGTGAATTAACAGTTTCACTTCGATAGATTATAATCTATCGAAAAACTAATGCGTTAAATTGTAAGCAGTATGTGACGGTTTACAATCTTATCTCGCGCGATAGATTATAATTTAACGGTATTCACAATATTTTACGGTGACATAAATAAATATAAGTCTAAACTTCTTGAATAGGGTTTCAAAAACCTGGGTTGGGTTAATTAGCTAAAGATGCCAATCATCCAATGTCCAAGCTAGTTAGATGTTGTGATAATTGAAATGGCGTACCTACTCGTATTTATATAGAAAAATCTGACCGAGGAAAACCACATACAGTTATCGTGTTCAGTTAATACATGTTTCATCACTTATACCTCTCTGCCAGTAAATATTGGTATTAAGCTATGCAAAAAAGTATGTTTATCCAAAATCGCAAATTTTTAATTAAAAATAAAATTCGTTTATCAATTATTTTTTTTTAATCTTTCCAATCTGTAAATTAGAACTCTTAAATATGGTAAAATTGTCAAGTCACAGAATAAGGATGCAAACATCTAAATGTGACGTCACCGCCTTTTGGTTACGTGTGTACAAAGGAAAGAGCGTGATGTTCTCACCACACCCCACTCATCGTCAAACTAAAATTTTAAATGCTAATTGCTGTTTCATTTAATAACCAATTTTGAAGCGGTTGTCAGAAAAAGATTTCTATTTAGCGATGTTCTTATTGGTTATTTAGTATAAAATATTGGACATAAATAAATACAAGATAATATTCGATTTACTTAAAGTAGATAACACAATAATAGGGTGGGTGAGTTTTATAGATTCAAAAATGTCACGTTTTGCAATACAGTGTTTTACATTCATCAAAATATCACTCGTATGTTGCACTACAGTTAGTGCAACAAACGAGTGATATTTTGTAGATGTACAAGCAATTGAAAACCTTAACTTTCTTGCGTTATGATTTCAATTACAATAAAATGTTTTGAGAATAAAAAATAGAAGTTGAACGCGGAAGGCCATCTTGATTTTGTATATTTAATTGACGATAAAAAATGGACGGCGTTTCCTTCGAAATTTTTTAACATTTCCGTTTTATAGCAATATCTTACTGGTTAGTGATACAGATCGAATATTTATGTATTTATAACCGTTTTAAAATTATAAAAATATTGATATTCTAGTTCTCCATATCTCAAAATTTTATAAAACGTAAAAAAATCTAATAAGCTACTTAAAATTAAAAATATATTTACAAAATTAACTAAAAACTTAAATAATATTGAGCCCGTTTGATTTACAGTAACATTTGGCGCTATACCCCAAAATATTTTATTATTTTGTTACATTAGAGCCAAAATGATGTCTATTTCTGTATATTTTGTTTTTTTAATCGGGGGTTGGCGCTAATCTCAGCCTACCTAAACTAAAAGAAACCATCTGTGTAAATATCACACATTGATTTCCACTCATATAAACTTAAGAATATAAAACACAAAGCTACGAATCTAATTTAGATTGACTAGTGTTTCGCGATGATTCCGCTGATACATCTTTTCTTGCGTTGTCACTCAGTACGGGCCGAGCTAGAAAAAAAAAAAAATTAAAAAGGAACTTCAAATAGGTACTATATATTATCCTTTTTGCCGTAGAGGCTCATTATGAGAGATGCCCGCTAGAACCACTGCAATTTCTGAAAGGGATACTAGTTCTGAAACGCAAGGCAACTAAAGGACACAGGTGAGTTTTAATCAGTAAAAGTCTGATACGCAGTCTTGCTCTACCCAAGAGCGGAAGAAGTCATTGGATGAGTTCGAACCTCAAAATATTTATCTTTTTTGTGATGTTGTATTATAATTTTTAAGATTAGTATAGTCAGCCTTATAATGTTCCCACTGCTAGGACTCGGGCCTCCTTTCTCGGAGAGGGAATTGGGCATAATACCTGTTTTCGTATTTTTAGTTTATTCACGATGTTTTGTTTTATTTATATGTTACTCATTGGAAAGCTCAGTGAGTTAACTTGACAAATAAAATTTTGTCAAGAGCATATTTTTTGTTGTTTTTTTTTAATATGAATTGCATAATGATAATATCATTTACACACTTAAAAAGACATAACTAATAATACACTTACAAAAATGAAACTAATATACAACTTAATAGGTAAGTACATATACAAACTGAAGAGAACATTAAGTAATATGAAGGGGAGGAAGGCCAAAGAAAATATGGATGCATTATGTGAGGAGCAATATGAAAGAGAAAGGAATCAGTAATTGCGTAACGGTTGAGAGGACAGAATGACAGAAAAATGTATAAAAATGTATTGCGCGTATCTCAAACAACATGGAACAAGAGAAAGATGTTTAAGTAATATAATAGGTATTTTAAACAAAATCATAGATAGATAGATATATTTTTAAATAATAATAATAAATAATAAATAATTCTTAATTTCTTATTTTTTCTTTCTTTTTTTGTTTTTCTTTTCTTTTTTTCTTATTCTTTTTTTTTCTTTCTTCTTTTTTTTCTTTTTCTTTCTTATTTCTTTTTTTTCTTTCTTTCTTTTTCTTTCTTTTTTTATAATAATCCATATCTCTATAATTACATTACTATACGTAGAAACCATAAACTGCTTCGAAAATGCTGATGTAAAAACCAGACTGTCAATAAAATAATAGTAAGAACGCAAAAATATTAAGAATTTCTTGTTTACAGTAAAATAAAATAAAACTATCACAAAAAAAAATCTGAGATTCGAACCACTATCCTGCCGGTCTAACCCCGAGACCAGTGCGTAGAAACCATAAAACAACTAAAAACAAGTAAACCACACTAGACTTTTGACTTGCATTAAATTTTATATAACTTAAAGCTATAAAAATATAATTTTATAAAGATCTCGAGCAAATTGATTTAAACATGTTTACAGTTCAATGACTTCGTTCTCGTATTTTGATTACAGTTTCAACTTTGTGAAGGCTGTTATACAGACTACTACAAAGTTAAAAGTGTGATCATTGATCTGACTACATTAGTTATTATAACTTAGAGAAATATTTCGAAGATTTGTTCTTGAAATATATATTTAAAACTGTAAATTGAGACTTATTAAAATCTTTCGAAAAATTTGGTTAGACTATATTTTGTGATGAAGTAGGTAAGTGTATTTTTTTATAAACTGTAGGTCGACTGGAAATGAGCAGAAAACTAGACATAAAAAATATATTAATTTTGTGCAGGTACTCACCGAACATCCTAAGAAGAATCTTCTCTATTCCGTGTAGAGGTGACTCGAAAGTCAAGCACAAAAACATGGCAAGGAAAAATGTCAGCACTATGTGAGATATTGCATTCGCCATCTGAAAAAGATATCATAATTCAGTATATCGTAATCCAGGTTTCACTATTAGGATATTTGATTGTCTTAATTTGTTTTTATAAAACACTAACTTCTGCCAGTGGCTTTTGCCGTGTCCTTAGGTCACTTAGTGATAAAATAGTGACAGAATTTTTTGTGACAGAATTTTTAAAAACGATCCAATAGGTTTTGAGTTTATTCATTACAAACAAACATACAAAACACAAATGTTTCCTCTTCATAATATTAGTATAGATAAACGAATCCTCCTAATGCCTATCCCGTTATTTGTTCGTTTAATACAATATTAAATGATTTATCTTCATTTTTATCTCACGTGTCTTTTTCTTTTGAAAACCTTACATACCTGAAAGCTTACAAAAACCTTAGAAGAAAAGTAATTACTTCCAAGTTTCTTGTATCTTTTCCTGTTTGACCCTGAAGTACTCTTTGATTAACACGAAACCCATTCATAAGAATAAAATCTGAGACGCACGTGTATATTGGTATATTTGACTGGCCTGTTGGTCTAGTGGTTAGTGGCCCTGACTGCTATGCCGGAGGTCGTGGGTTCGATTCCCACCCAGGACAAATGTTTGTGTGATGAGCACGATCATTTGTTCTGTGTCTGGGTGTAATTTATCTATATATGTATGTATTTAGAAATATATAAGTATGTTTATCAGTTGTCTAGTACCCATAACACAAGCTCTGCTTAGCTTGGGACTAGACGGCGTTGTGTGATAGTTGTGGAATATTATTATTATTATTATTATTATTATTATATTTGTAAAAACGTATAAGAAAGTTAAGGAAAGGTAATGTCTGTAGCTGTACTTTAGCATAATTTCTCAGAAGATAAAGTGGCATTTCAAATTCAACAAGTTATTTACAGACTGATGGATAATCGTTAAATTGGAATAAGGAAGCATAACCATTTACAATTATAGATGTAATATTTCCTTAAATAAATGCAATTAAATTAATCTAACTATAGGATGTTAAAAAGTTACTGATAAAAATACTCACAACAGTAAAGAAGGTGATATGCAGTGGATGTCTCAGTTCTCCAACGTAGTACAATTCGACGATGCCATTCACCAAGTAAGCACAGAACGTCAATCTTGAGAATGGAGCCAGAAACTTCCATGTCAATAATTTTCCAAAGAAACCTATAAAAAAAATATTTTTGTAAATAAATGTCCGGTAATTAAGAATCCTAGTCAAAAATACAATGGTGTAAGCAAAAATTAAAAAAGAGTTCAGCAAGGCACTGCGCTTGGGTCAATTCTGTCAAAGTATATATTGGTAGATTGACTAGTTTTAAAGCCAAATATTATTTTTGAATCGGCAAGACTATTTATTCTAAGCAAGATTGTTTGAAAAAAATATATTGTTACCTGCATTGCCAGTAGCACAGGCAATAATCAACCATCCGTTAGCAATGCCCCAGGCAAGTTTGTGCAAAGAAATATAGGCAGCGGCATCTAGCGCGCTGTATTGGTACCACTCCTGGTAGAAGACAGTCACGGAGAAGGTGGTTACGCCACCCAGGACAACACTGATGATCCACGCAAAGGTTTTCATCCAGAAAGAGAATTGGTAGCTAGAAAATATTAAAGAAGATTACTTTATAAGAATATGATGTAGACACATCACATGAATGTATAAGACTTGGTCTTGTTTATGAAATGAGGAATCAAACTTTTATATTTACTTTTGTGTTTGAACTCGATGCAGAATGTATCCTGTTAAAATTCCCATGAAATATATAATCATCTTCATATGGGTCTTGACGTAAGCTTCATTGAAGTAATAGTTTGAAATGATATCAGTAAACTCTCTGTAAAAGAATAAAAACGGATTCAATAATTAATTTTATCTGATATCATCAATATTATGGAACCCTATGTAGATACACAGAAATAATAAGAAGAGTTTTACAAACTTACTTGGCATAGAACAAAAGTGTAGGATCCAAGTTATCCTTATAAGTGATAACTGCAGGTCCTACTAAAGACAGTAGAATGGCAATTGATATAAGCATAGGGCCAAATCTGCGCCACCTCCATAGACTGTAGATGAAGATGGGTGCTATGAAAAACAGCTGTGTGTCCACGGAGAGGTACCAAGATTGGAACATGCACTGAAAAAAGAAGTTTAATAATTCGTAAAACCATCTATAATATACCTAATAGATTTTTAACTATGAAATTGTCGTTTAATGAAACTGCACACGCAATGATCGTAAATATCTTCAAATTGACTTAAGAGTTATAAGTTCAAGTAAACTTTATATTTAAAGCATGTTATTTAAGTTTTAAAATCCCCTAAGTTATTCATTTTTTCCTTTGAGCTTTATTTTTCTGTAATATCGCTATATTTACACTAATTTTTCTATGAAATCTAAGGACTAAACCGTGTTTTTTTTTAACCAATATGTGTTGTTTATTACCAAGATGGTAATGTTGAACTAACTCACTTGTGGGAACACTAATAGGGTTGAAATTGAGAATAAAACCAAATTGTGTCCTGATCTAAGCTGGTTATATTTTCTAAAATTCACTGTGGAGCCCAACCAAACCGCGGTAACGAAACCATAGCGACTTTTAATTCGACGCCAACGCCATCTATCGAGGTTGACATCAACTATTTTAACATTTACAATTTATCGCTATGGTTTCTGCACTAACATACCGCCCACCAAGGACATTTAGTGACGGAATGTTCTTCTTAAATCATCTTTGAGTCTAAAAATTGCATTTGTACACAGTATAATAATACTTCTTATATCTAAGAAAAAAACAACAAGAACAACAGTATTCAACAGTTAAAAATATCTTAAACAATTTATTGAGCTATTGGTAAAACACATAGTTTCGAAGTTGGTCTCTTAATTGTAGAGGATTTAGTGCGCAATGTGACCACACGGGTGATGTTATCATCACCGGGGTGTTTCTCCACAACTCGTCCTAACAACCAACGACTTGGTGGTAAATCATCTTCCTTAATCAAAACGATGTCCCCGACATTGGGCTCCGGAACTTGGGAAGACCATTTGTATCTGTTCATGAGATTTGACAAATACTCGTGGGACCATCGTTTCCAAAAAGACTGCATCATTCGTTGAACTAATTGCCACCGAGTCAAATAATTTACATTTGAACTTTCATAATTTTTATCTGGCACATTAACTATCGGTTCGCCAATCAGAAAATGTCCAGGGGTTAAAGGCAGGGGTTCACCAGGATCAGCAAAGTTAATAACGCTTATCGGTCGCGAATTTAAGCATGCTTCCACTTGGTTGAGGAGTGTAGACATTTCCTCGTACGTAAGAGTGGAGTCGCCGATTACCCTTTTAAGGTGAAACTTCGTGGATTTTACACCTGCTTCCCAAAGACCACCGAAATTGGGAGCATGAGGCGGTATAAAATGCCACTCAGTATTGTTTGCTTCTAGGTGTTCTGCTATTGCTGGCTGTATAGAGGCCAGCTGTTGTAACTCTCTGGAGGCACCTACAAAATTGGTGCCATTATCGCTCCACAACTTCGCGCAGTGACCTCGTCTTGACACAAATCGTCGAAAGGCAGCTAAAAACGCCTGTGTGCTCATATCACTGACGACCTCTAAGTGAAGAGCGCGTGTGGACATACAAACGAAAAGGCATATATAGCCTTTGTATGAACGGTGTCCACGGCCTTTTGTCGTTCTTATGTTTATGGGTCCAGCATAATCGACCCCGCTATGCAAAAATGGTCTTGCTGGTTTACATCGGACTGATGGAAGATCACCCATCAGTTGGTTTCTGACGCTAGCCCTCTGTTTTGTACAAACAACACATTTGCGAACATGTTGTTGGATTAGAGATCTAGCACCTATTATCCAATAGGCTGACCTTAAAAAGTTTGACAACAACCGAGGACCACCATGCAGTGTTCTCTCATGCGCATCTGCAACGATAAGACGAGTCAGATGGCTAGAATGCGGTAGGACTATCGGATGTTTCGAATCCTCGTCTAGTTCCGACTTTGCAAGTCGTCCTCGAACTCTCATGATACCCTTTGTGTCAAGAAAAGGGCAAAGTGACTTCAGTTTACTGGATTTCATGTTTAAATACCCTTTTTCTTTTAACTGTGTATATTCTGCTGTAAATATCTCTATTTGTGTCTTCTTAATACAGGTTTCTAATGCTGCTTCTATTTCTTGCTTCTTTAAATATTTACTGTTGTACTTGTCCTTCTTTAAAAATCGTCGGCAATACGCAATTACTCTAACTAATTTTCGTAGACTAGAATAATTTTCTAGAACTACGTGCTCTGGAATTACAGCTGCGTGGGCCTTTATTGTTTGTTCTAAATCTATTTTTAAATCCTTTGGCCTTTTGTACTCAATTATTTTGTTTTTCGCTACGAATTCGCGTCTACTTTCTGTGGACTGTTTTGCAAATTGCTTGCAGAAACACAGCTTATGGACTTCCGAGCAGTATTCGCAACGTATATTGGACGGCTTTGTGGCTAGCATCGCTTTCGGACCATGAACCTGTGAACTATTACTGGCCTGGTGAGCCACGGCTTTTCTCGGCTCTATACATTCTAATGCGCGAAAACGACTTTCAATAAATATTTTAAGCTCCTCAAAGGTGGGCAACTTGTTACTTAAATCGCTAGAACTGCTTAACTCCCATTGTTTTCGCGTTTCATTATCTAATTTGAATGTTACTATATGGATGATGATAACGTCCCATGTACTCACATTGATGTTTAAATTTGTAAGCGCATTAAGACAGTCACTTGTGGTATCTAACAGCTCCTTTAAAGCGGCAGCTGATTCTACATTTAATCGCTTCTGGCTGAACAACCTTTTCAAAATACAATTGACTAGATACTTTTTATTAGCATAGCGCTTTTCCAACTGAGACCAACATTCGCTGTAGTTGGCATCTGTAATAGGTGTATGCCTAATCAACTGTTCGGCTTCCCCAGTTAGATGGCTTTTAAGATAGTGCAGTTTTTGCACATTATCTAAAGATGCGTTATTGTGTACAAGTGACTTGAACAGATCGTGAAAGGCTGTCCATTCACTGTATTTGCCAGAAAAATTGGGAATTGTGATCTTGGGCAACTTTACTAATGAATTGGATGGCTTAGAAGAATTATTATTGCTAGCTCCACTATTTTGTGGCGCCGCTTCTCTAGTATTAATCTTATTAAACGTTGCTTTCATCAGACATTTACATGATATATATGTATCTTCGGTAGAATCGTATATATCGACCACCTTTTGACCTATGTCTTCTATCTTAAAACGACCATAAAGTTGGGATTTGGTTTCCTTAAATGACGACCAATCATTTTCTAATAATTCAAGCCTTGTCTCGATATATTCTACTGTCAATCTATCTTTAGGACACTTTTTAAAGTTAATAAAAGCTTTTTGTATAACATTTTGGAGGTCTTTCAATATATTTACTTGACCTTCCATCATGAACAACAACAAAACAATTCAATTAGGCATGTGTTAAAACAATCAACCAGTTAAACGTTCAACAAAGCTTAATTTAGACAAACCTAGATTGCGACTTAAAACCTCACAAGTTTTGTTTTAAGCGTACTTATTTTTTTTTTTTTTCTAAGTCTCAAAAGCAGCGAAAAAATTTACGTGTTTTTTTTTTTTAAACAAATACTGGCAGAAATCGGGCATAGATTCCCCGTTCCGTCGTTTTTTATAAAATTATTCTAAGTCTATCATGCACAATTTTAAAGCTAAGTTAAAATAACTATTTAAAATGTTAAAGTAAAAATCGTCTTCATAATAAAGTTCAAAATTCCTTGGCAAAATCTTCTTAATCACTGCTACTATTATTTATTAAATTGTACTCACGTTTGCACTTCACTCACACTTCCAAGTTCGTTTCGTAGTGTACCACTGGTGGCGCCCTCTGTGGCGTCACTTGGAACTCCAACTGCCGGTGGCCGGTGGTTGACGTCGATTTCGTTCACCTTGCTGAACGAAGCTGTCGCCTGAACTCGAATATTGGATCTTCTGTGTTGAACTACTGGTGGCGCCCTCTATTGCGTCACGTTGAACTAATAATTCCCCAGCGGCTGAGCTCGTCCACCTTGCTGGACAAAGCTGTTTCTGCCACTGCGGGACGCCCGGTACTCCTGACGCAGCGATCCACTGCGAGTACACTGGGGTGCGGTCCAAAGCTGGCACCGCTAACTTCAAAAAATTCAGACTTTCTGGGTCTGATCCAGGGTCGATGGACCAATCTTTTTTCCTGGATGATTTAAATCTTGTTTCAGCTATATCACGTGAACGTCCGGCCTTACAAGCAGGTTCTTCGTCTCGGAATGGCAGTCGTACAATGTATCTGCCTGTATCATCTCTCTTAGTAGTTTTAATATAGAATTCTTCACACCGTTGCTCTTCTGGATTAAGTAATCTCTTTGTACTACTTTGTTCTTCGATCTCCCAAAATTTCTTTAAAATGTCATCTTCTTTGAACTGTGCACAATGTACCTTTATATTTTTTGTGTGATGCTTTGAACTCTCACTACTTGGACTGGCTACACCTGAAAGGACCCACCCTAAGGTGGTGCTCTGTGCTACGAGAGTGCCGGAGGGACTCTTGACTATACCTTCCTTCAAAATGTAGCAGTAAGCATCTGCGCCCAAAAGAATATCTATTCTATTGGGTGTGTTAAAATTAGGATCTGCTAGACACAGATCGTTTATGGCAATCCAATCCAATGAACTTGTGTTTACACTTCTCTCGGGCAAGAATGAGGTGATCTTACTCAAAACATAGGCATTTATTTTGAGTTGAAAATCGCGATCAATTGTTGACTCAATTGTCAGATTCACCATGTGCTTTGCAATGGTCGATCTATCGTCACCTAAACCTGACACGAGACCTCTGACTGGAAGTTTCTTCAGTCGAAGAAGTTGGACTGTGGCCTCTGTAATAAAACAAGCCTGTGATCCTTGGTCTAATAGTGCTCGAACTGTTTGAAATTCACCCGTCTTGGACTCGGCTTTTATTAGCGCTGTGGCTAATAAAACCTGTCTGGGTTTAGAGACCTTGCCCGTAGACAAGCATGCAACTATCGGATTAACACTAGTTGAAGAACTAGCGTTATCAGTAGCTGGCATTACGGTAGCATCTCGGCCTTCGTTCTCTCCGTTCGATTCTCCATTCGGGTGCAGCAATGAATGATGGCGCTTGTTGTCGATTTCGTTCACCTTGCTGAACGAAGCTGTCGCCTGAACTCGAATATTGGATCTTCTGTGTTGAACTACTGGTGGCGCCCTCTATTGCGTCACGTTGAACTAATAATTCCCCAGCGGCTGAGCTCGTCCACCTTGCTGGACAAAGCTGTTTCTGCCACTGCGGGACGCCCGGTACTCCTGACGCAGCGATCCACTGCGAGTACACTGGGGTGCGGTCCAAAGCTGGCACCGCTAACTTCAAAAAATTCAGACTTTCTGGGTCTGATCCGGCTCGAAGGACCAATGTTTATTACCAAGATGGTAATGTTGAACTAACTCACTTGTGGGAACACTAATAGGGTTGAAATTGAGAATAAAACCAAATTGTGTCCTGATCTAAGCTGGTTATATTTTCTAAAATTCACTGTGGAGCCCAACCAAACCGCGGTAACGAAACCATAGCGACTTTTAATTCGACGCCAACGCCATCTATCGAGGTTGACATCAACTATTTTAACATTTACAATTTATCGCTATGGTTTCTGCACTAACATGTGTCCTTACGTGGAAACTAATACGTCTCAATCGGTACGCATTATTAATGACGTATTCTGTAGTATATATTATGTCATTAATTTTACATATTGCGCATTGTTTGCACGTTGACACTCATGAAAAAACATTTTTTTTGCTTTGATTTTTTTGTAAATATAGCGGTATTACAAAAAAAAAACCCGAAAGAAACAAATAAACAATTAATTTTAAAACAGAAACAATAACACGCTCTAAATATAAAAGTTGAACTGAACTTATGATTCTAAATCGATCTAAAGATCGAAGTATGTAGTTTCATAAATGACAATATCATAGGTTACTATGGATATTTTATGGATGGATACTTTCTACGGATTTCATTAAATGCATCCGCTAAAAAAACCTAAACAAAAATTTACCACAAACAGTTTTTAGACAATCTGCAGCATCATTTGCACTATAAAAGTGCTAACAGTAAAAGTACAATAGCCAAAATAGATAAGTTTGCAGGCAGCTAACTTCATTAAGTTTAAAACAGGCAAAGTCTTTATCGTCGCTTGTTCGTTGGTGTCTGGTGCTTAAAAAGATACGCTCACAATGAAAAAGAAAGCATTATGAAACTATTGTCGTGAATCTCGAAGAAACTTTAGTTTGACAACTGGAAAGTGGACCTTATGATCTTCTTTTACACTCTAGGATTTTATTGTTAGTTCCTTGTTCTCTTCATTTTCAAGTTCTTTCTCCTACCTGTTCTTTAAGTCAATTTTTGTTTTGTTTTACTTTTTATATTCTGGATTTTAGCTTTAATTCAACCATTGCTAAGGAAACCAAGAAGTGATATTTCTCAGTTTGTGGGTTGTTGAGTCAGATAGACAGTCGTCCTATTTAAATTTTCCGTGTATTCAGCTGCATTCGACCCCAACATTGCCAAAATCTGAAGAAATTGTTTCAGTCCAAATAAAAAACCACTTCTATTTATGTCTTTTGACACTTAGAAATAAAATTTTACTCTTTCAAGAAAATAGTTATCTTTTGTATGCAATTAATATTGGCATCAACGCACTACATCGGCAGCGCTTCGGTATTGGTATATACGCACGCATACATAAATAGCCTAGTGACGCAGTCAAGATTAATAAAATAAAAAAATAATCAATAATAATTCTAGATTATTAGATTATTTTCGGATATAAAAATTACCTATTTTAAAAATTACTGAAATCAATTCAGTACCCGATTTTGAAAATATAGCTTCCAGGGTGTGCGTTTATTATATTACATGTTGTATGTACGTAGTTAGTAGCTAAATAATATTCAAATTCTTGATAAGGATAAATAAATAAACTTCTTCTTTTAAAAAAGGCGTTCATTTAAAGAAAATTAAGGAACACGGACGTGGGAATGCATACTACCATGTTATATGAACGATTTACCTCTGGAAATTAGTTAGGCAATAAATATAAAGAACTGCTCAAAAGTGTTGAAGAGATACTTTCTAGATTATAATGCGATCTAGAAAGTATCTTTTGAATGACGACTATGTATGTATACCTACTATTCGCCTAAATGTATGTTTTGGCACCGAGTTTGTCGCTTCTGACATACCGCTGTTAAACCTGCTATGGTTTGTGCTGGTATGTAAATACGTTAGCATGAGTGTATTAATGTTGTTGTTTAATAAACGAGAAAAAAAAACTCAACTCACCATTTTATCAGTATTAACGTAGTTATTGATGTACAAAATATTAGTCCACCAAGAGGCCATGCATCTTTCTTGTTCCAACTGTAACCTGTCCTGCCATAGAGGACCTTCACCCATCTTCGGCAGCCAAGTCATGTAGAACAAAATGATCACCAAGTACGCTGGAGTTACCCTGAAAATCAAAATGATCGTAAGTTTTAATTCGGAATTAGCTTCGGATTCATGCTTTTTTATCACGTCGGGGTCACCAGTTTAGAGGTATGCGGAACAGAGAGTAAAGTCCCGTAAACCTCCGTTGAAAAGGAAGGATCCTCCGACCAGATGGGTGTTATGTCTGGTGGGCAAGTGTCCGATAGATGATTTCGGACTGTTCTATATATTAAAATCGCGTGGAGAACTTTAATTGCGCGATGTAGGATTAGTTCCTATGTGACGCCATAGATGACGCTACAGTTGATAGCACGGTTTTCGTAGTGGTTGACGGATTGACTACTGCATTCCGTGTCGTTTGTTCGATCCCCGTACGAAACAAATATTTCATCTGGTGTATGTGAGTTTACATATTTATAAACGCATCCTCCATAAAAACGAAAAAATAAAGAAGGGTTTTAGTTAATTAGAATTAGAATAAATTGGGGAATCATCAGGAGATGAATATAGGGGAGACAGCGTTGGTTCGATATAAGTTACTTACTAGACTTTCAACCTCAACAAGTATTATCTATATATATAAAAGCGAAATACCACTCACTGATTAATCACGAAATCTCAGAAACACCTACAAACTTAAAATTTGGCAGGTAGGTTCCTTATAGGGCGTTGACATCTGCTAAGAACGGATTTTACGAAACTCCACCCCTAAGGGGGTAAAACGGGGATTAGAAGTTTGTATGGAGAAATTGACATTTACGCGGGCGAAACCGCTGGCAGAAGCTAGTTTTCAATAATATAATGATTCGCAAAACGAGAAAAGATATATTATTATTGTTAAATTATATTATGATCATTTAAATTCTTTTGCGAACCCACCTGGCTACTTTTACGAAATTGGTATCATTGAAACCCCAAACCATTGTAACGTTCAAAAAGCGGATATTCTTATCGCCTGTCACGCACGAAGTATCAAAATGTAAATTCTAACTATGATGATAAATTCTAAGCACGACAAAAGTGAGCTATCCATTAACTTTATATTCGGTTTGGGGCCTTGTCACCTTCGGTTAGACTTGGGTCAATCTAATATCTTTCCAGACAGTTACAGAAGTTTATTTTATCAAACTAAATTATTTGAAATGTTCGATGATGAAATAACTAAGTTAGAATACATACTAAGTTACTGAGAAGGAAAAGAAAAAACTGGGCAAGTGCGAGTCGGACTCGCACACTGAGGGTTCCGTACAAACTTAGAGTCTCGAAGATTTTTCCGGATTGCTAAAGTTTTCTTTTGTTTGTGACGTAACAATAAATTTACTGTTTTCAGATTATTCTCATATCTGTGTTAGATCTTGCTTTATACCAAATTTCAGGATTTTGGATCAACGGGGAGGACTCCCATAAGAGTGTTGTAATATACCTACGTTTTTTGTAATACAAACGACCTTTTTTTCGTTAACTTAGAAGTTTTATTTTTTCACAGTTTCAAGGGACTGCAGACCTAAGTATATGGTTTTAATTTCAACTCGATATCTCCACGCGTTTCCGAGATAAAGGGTCATGACAGACAGACAGACAGGAAGGTAGACAGACAATAAGTGATCCTATAAGAGTTCCGTAATTTAGTTAACTAGTTTTTTTTTCTTTTGAGGTACGGGACCCTAAAAAGGGAAAAATACAGTCACTGAAATGAATAGGTATTTTTGCAAACCAGCATCTAAATCAAAGGAACAAACAAACAAGTTGCTATTGAAAGCAAAGGGAAAGCAACTTAAGCGAGAAATGAGCTAGCTTTTATAATACTGTACAGAAATGCGTTAAGTTAATAAGGTTTATTCCATACTACAAAGGGTACGACGTTCATTTTGTATAGCAGTTTATTGGCTAAGAGCTTGTTATTTGCAAAAAGAGGAAGTAGTAACGTTTTGATGAAAACCTGGTACCAAGAGCTTTATGCAGAGATTTTGTGATATATTTTCAAGTTAAAATTTTATGATTTTTGTTTATGACAAGGCTAATGTTGTTTTTATTAAAATATCAAATGAAGCGTCATATTCTAGCCACATTTAGGAAGTAGGAAAGTTAATTAAGTAAACAAAGAGACTTGAGAAGAATTTGGCTTTCAAACTGAGTTTGTTGTCAGAGTAATGTAGGTAGATCGATATTTGTTTTAAAAGTTAACTTTGCCCTACACATGGAACTACTCCTATATCGTGCACACACATAAAGTCACATTACACAAGACATCCAGACCCGGAACAACCCTCACACAAATATCAGTTCCGTACGGAAATTGAACCCACGACATGAAGCTCTGCAGCCGATTGCTTACCCACAACGCCATATACATGCCATCTTAGTCATCTAATTGCTGACATGTAAAAATTTAATCCAATATAATAAATACTGCTAACCGGAGTTCCCACTTCATTTTCAATTTACACAAACCTTATTGCAGACAAATAGATAATTCTGGAAAATTTGATACCATAATAAAATATTTTATAGAGAAGTTATCATAACAATAATGTTTTAATATTATAGCTAGCCCGTATTGTCCCACTGCTAGGCAAAGACCTGCCTCCATTTTTTCCAACAATCACGGTTCCTCGCTTTCTCATTCCAATTCTTAAGGACGATCCAGGTCGTCGCCAGCTCCTTCGTGGTCTGCCATGGCCTCGCGTCACTGTGCCCGGTCCCCACAATAGAAAGAATATTTTTCATCTAAAATATCAATGGTATCTTACCTGATATACCGGAACACCAAGATAGGTATAACGTTCACTTTGCCTCTTCTCTTTTCTAACTCAACAAGGAACAGTCTTGAGAAGAGGAAGGCGCTAAGCATCAGAAAAGTGTCCACTAACAAAGTATTGTTCAGCATGAAGGCGTTAGCTGGT
Organism: Mythimna impura; assembly: GCA_905147345.3. Taxonomy (NCBI): domain Eukaryota; kingdom Metazoa; phylum Arthropoda; class Insecta; order Lepidoptera; family Noctuidae; genus Mythimna; species Mythimna impura. The sequence continues at coordinate 7,406,242 of LR990347.1, read as the reverse complement.
TGACGAACTAACTGCAAAGAGAAGAAACAATATGACGTCAGAAAACTAAAGTAAAGGCAATCTATTCATATTCATATTCTTTATTATACACACAACTTTTACTAAATAATAAATATAGGACAGCTGATGACATGACACCGGTGACGTTTACCCATAATTGGATTTTCTTACAGCGAACCCATGAACGATATATTACCGGCAACAACATCCTATAAAGTCCAATCTACAAAGCCTTAAGCACAGATGTAGGATAGCCAGCCTTTCGGTATTTTACAGGATGCATTTTGGTGAGTGTGCGGGGGAATTGCATAACTTGATTCCGCCATCTCCTTTCTACCATCGGACAACCAGACGTACAGCTAGTATCCACCCTTACGTTGAAACTTCTACGTTCCGAACCAAGCTTTTCACCTCATCGTTTATACTGTGATGTACATTGAAAGAATGGAACAATTGCGGTCTTCCCGTCCGATTATAATTTAGGTGTCTTCAAGTCTAGAATGAATAGGCTTTTAATAAACTAGTGCACCTTACTAATCAACGTTTGCATCACTGCTTACTATCAGGTGGGATCGCAGTCAAGCTCTAGTTTACCTATATCAATTTAAAAAAAAATCTTGGGTAACAACAAGTTTCCCAATCATTAAAATACAGTTACGAATAATTTCTATGCATGAGACGATCATCATACTACTTCACAATTACTCGTCACTTCATAATTAAAGCAATTGTACGTGCCAAACCTCCTGAGTTTACGATTAGTTCCCTTTATCTAAGCTGGCCTTGAGAACAAGCCTAGGCAGTTGTACAACTAAAACGGATCCCTGATTACGGATAAAATTTATGCTACGCTGTATCTGGGCGGCAAACTCCGGACTTAATTAGAAGCTCTGTGTAAATCCAAATAAACTGTATGTCCTTGACCGTATCGAGGACATAATGCCAGGAGATCAAGCCAGCAAACTTCTACATAAATTATACTGTATATGCTAGATTTTATGAGGATAGGGTTGTCAGAACTACAAATCATGGAAATAATCTAAACTAAATTAGAAAAAAAAAACACTTGTCTGGACTAAGCTTCAGGACTGGTTTTATGTTACTTTATATAACTTTAGTTAAACCACTATAAAATAATGGTGGCGCCTTACACCAATTACTTTTAGCGGAAATATAAAAAATTTATGTGGTTTTCCTAGACGCATGGAGCTGTTTCAAATAAAGGAAAGTGGACTGTATCGATAGCGGTTGAAATGCGTAATTGTACCTACGTGTCCTTGCAAATTTGAAACAAATTGGACGATGAAATTAGGGTTTAGGTCAAAAAAGGAAAATTAGGTTAGGATCATGCACACTGACCTGTATCACAATCACAATATAAGTTCAATATGACTTTTAGAAAAGATTTTCTATGTTCCAGATTGTGAACACTCTCCATATTTAGTAGGTAGTCAAAAATAACGACAAAGGGCTGTTGATGTAAGATATTAAAAATTTAATACTTGGCAGCCCTACAAAGAAATTTCATTAACAAAGTTATGTCCCCAGCAAGAACGCCATATTAAAATATCGACGGAACTTTAATTTAAAAGAGTGCATTCATAAAAATAAAGATAAAGCAAACAATATTGAAATAAAACTACTGAAACATTACCTCTCAGATTATTAAGTTTATGGCCGACATTAAATTTGCTCATCGTTTTTTAGATTTAACGCTAGATGCGGAAAGACTGCTTTGTTACTTGACAAAGTAATTCAAACTTGTTTGTTGTACCCCTTTTAGCGGAGAAAAAAACATAGAGTTTAGACTAGTATTGTCTGGTCCTGACTATAAAAGGCCTGACCATTTTACGTCATAATTTTCATGACATGACATTTAAAGAGATGTGTAATTTATTTTCATCACCACTGCTCTCAAAACGGTGAAGGAAAACATCGTGAGGAAAATTCGAAGACATGTACATCCATCAATCCGCACTGGGCCCGCGTGGTGGATTACGGCCCATTCCCTCTCTTAGAGAGGACTGAGTCCCAGCAGTGGGAACATTATAAGGCTGATTATGCTATGCTATTATGCTTGTAAAGTGTCGTCATCTAAGGTCTACTGTCCACGGAAGAGTAACTTTATAAACGCTTCAAAATACGCTAGGCAGCATGAACAGTACAGCGCACTGAACTCTGTCCACGGGGTTTATTACACGCGTACGTTTTGAATCATTTGTGACATTGCCATCGGGAGCCGAAGACATTCCAGCCATTGTGACAATGCCATCGGCAGCCATGTACGGCAGGCGTCATGAAGCCTACATGCAGCGCTGCAAGCCCCGTTGATAGAGTTTCATAGTTTTTTATGTAAGCTATAATGTCCAAAGTTCCGTATGGTGTCCGGATGTAAAGAATAACACCATCCCATCTCTTCTCGTGGGTGTCGTAAGAGGCGACTAAGGAACATACCAGAGAATGGGCAGCAGCATCCTCTGTACATTACAACAACCAAACTGCAATCGCCAAACCGTCTGCCAAGCATGGCGATTATGGCAACCGGGGGGGGGGGGGGTTGCCCCAAATTATGGCGACACTTGGGGGAGTCCTATGTCCAACAGTGGACGTCTTTCGGCTGAAATGATGATGATGTAAGCTATGAGCAAGCGTACATCAAGCGCGTAATGTACGCGTCTATGAAGCTACGCGTCCGTTTACAGTGGGCCTTAGTCTATAGCATACCACTGCTGGACACTGTTGCTAGTCAGCTCGTACACTATTTAACCCAACCCTCAGTAACTTTCATCTAATCACTACCAGCCCCCCTAGCCAAGTTACGATCGTTTCGTTTGCGTCGAACGCCTCGAGTAGCGAACGCGTCGAAACGATCGTAACTTGGCTAGGGGGGCAGATATATTACTAAAGTCATCGCTTCAACAAGTCTCAGAATGTCTATCATACATTTTCTGATATTTCTACGAGTGTATCATCATTCATTCTGCTCTGCTATCAAACAGGACATGTGATTGGCAAAGAAAATAATAAGTAAGTCATTTAGAATATTGAAAAAAAAAAAATATTTACCCGATCCCAAGCGTCAGCATCCATGACAGGTCCACTAGCAATAAACATGCATGCGTGTCCAGCAATGATGAAGATCATGGCCAAAGCCTTGATCCCAGAGACGCACTCTAATCCCAAAGTGTTATGCTGCTTTGTAGAGATGATTTTCTTCATATTGTTGATCACGGAGAAGCAGATGATCAAGGTGGAAACTAAGGACTCCTTTTTGTTTCCGTAGTAGATAGTGTAGGTCTCGTAGAGAGTACTGAAGACTAAGATCGTGATGAACAGTATGATCAATGATCTGAAATGAAAATAAATTGTAACTAATTAGAATCAAGAAAAAAACAGCTGGTCAAAGAACATCACAACCATCACAACCCATTGATGGTACAATGGGTTGTGATGGTTGTGATGTTCTTCTTCTCGTAAAATTATTTATTATAGATAAATTATGTATTGTATCTATTTAATGTCCATTATAATTGAATTTAAATAATGTAGTATATTATAACTTCTCTAACTTATTTATATACACTGTGTCTACATATCTCATCCCACTCTCCTGTCTCAGGTCTAATGGAAGAAATTTCATTTAAAATAACCAACACCTTTGTGCTCTTCTATTTATATTTGTTATTTCCATTTTTAAGTGTGTGTGTGTGTACATAAATAAAAAAATAAGAAATGCATAATTCTTTTTGGCTAGACTAAGACCTGTGACAAATCTATCTGACAGCAGTTTTGCCAAGGGATATCGGGTTTCCCAGTTATTGGGTTATGAAGATCAGATAGGTAGTCCCTTCTTGTAAAATAGCAATATCCAGCTGCATCGATAGCCAACTAACCAATAACTACCCACATTCGTTCACAAAACTTTCCTTACGATCACAGGCTCATCCACGAGCTCTTATCGCTATGCATTCGACGACCTAAATTGAACTGTTAAAGGAAAGGAGCTATATAGGATGTATAGCTTCCCTCTTCCTCGCTTGCACATTTGACATTTTAACACGTAATAATAAGGTTGCCCCTGTTCCTCATTAGCACAATAAACGTAATCTTCACTAATATTATAAAGAGGTAAAGTTTGTTTTTTTGTTTGGAGGAGGTAAACTCTGTAAGTACTGCCCCCCTAGCCAAGTTACAATTGTACGTGACTGAGCGTTGAGATGACGTCAGAACAAAGGAATCGGAGGCGTGGCCTACTCGAGGCGTTCGGCGCGAACGATACGATTGTAACTTGGCTACCCCTAGCCATTACACGATAGGTTTTGCTGTCAGTTTTGCCACAGTAAAATATTTTGATTGACGAAAAACCTACTGTCTAATGCGATGACTGACGTTTGCATGACGAAAACACAATGGCGATAACATTCCGTCATTCAAACATCATTCATGATTGATGTTTTTGATTGACGCTTGCATGACCGTGTAATGGACGCCATAGAAAGCTGCTTTATTCCTGAGTGCCATAAGCTATATTTTATGTATGCGGGCGTGGACAAAAGCTAGTTATAAATAAACTTATAGACACATCGCAGTTGTATTACTCCGCTACAAAGTCAACGGAAGCAAAGATGCCAAAATATTCCAAGCCATTTTCAACCTTTTACCCCAATTTCATCGATACAAAATTTATACTCTTGAAAAGCCCATCGATACAACAAAATTATTTTATGATGAAACGGTTTATCAAGTATTAATGAAAAAAGAAAGTAATATTATCTTCCCGTGTGTGATCAATCACAATACGTCAAATGTTACGGCTGTGTACGTTCTTGGCGCGGAGAAAATATATGTGTGTTCATAACAAAGTATATTTACACAAAGAAAACAAATAAAAACGGTAATTGGTGTGATTTTTCTTTAGGAGTTGGTACGATTGTTAGTTTTGTGTTTTGGATCAATCGGAAAATGTTGGAATGTTTATTTATTGTGACCTAAATAACGTTAATTATGTCGACATAATAAAATATATTTCTCCAAGTAATGCCAAATAATGTGTGTTGCTGCGTAATATATAAAAATTATATTTTTTTTATTTATTATATTTTGTATAGCTATAAAATTGCTCTTTCTGTATTATATCGGCAAGAAAAAAGTTGTGGAAACAACCAGTGTCTGTTACGGTTTTTAATTAATAAACTGACCAAGCGTGAGTCAGAGTCGTGCACGGAGGGTTCCGTACTATCATCTAGACAACATTAGATACTTATTTAGAAAAAAAAGCACATTTGTTGTATAGGAGCCCCCTTTAAATAATAATAATAATAATAATAATAACCCCATCGCCGTATCTCTACGTTGACGTCGTGGTGGGGCTTGCGTGCTCCAATATACCCTAGGTCTGTATCGGTGAAGTTTGCTTTGCCGTAATATGCCTAAGGTGAGGGGCCAGACTAAGAGAGATACAATCCGCAGTGCAGTTTTGTGGCGAACTGTTGGGCATTAGCGACCCCACGGACCCGATCTCCCGGGAGAATTCTTGTTCTTCATCTCCGGCTTGCCTTTATTGGCCGGCCGTAGTGAACACTGACGAGGAACTGAGCTCCCACCTCTCTCTTGCCTTTATTGGCTGGCTTGAGTGGAGATTCGCAAGAGCAAACGTGCTCGGGAGAAGGATGTATAATCCAGTAAGGTGCTGGTAGGGATCTTGACCGTACTTCCGGGATTGTCCTGATAGCCGTGGTATACCTCTCCACTCCTCAAGCACCTCAGAATATGTTGCCCTCTTGTTGCTACGTCACTTCGTGCTAGCGTCCGTTTTTTGGGGGCCCATTTATTGAGTGTGCAAGTCACCCCCTGCCTTTTTTCGATGGATATTCATAACGTTGTTCAGGCAGGGGCCATAGTCTTAACATAGTTCCATGTTACCAGTCCACTTAAGACTCCAAAAACCATAGCCCTATTATCTTTGTTCTCCATATGTCGCAATAGTTTTTGAACAACCGGGGGTGGTCCTTGGGTGCACTAGCATAGCGCGTACAGGGATAATCGTCGGTTGGTATCATGTTCCATTATAATTATCTAAAGGGCCTCTGCGAGTTGGCTTCGGCTCCTCGTACGCCTTCCAAAGGTCCAGGACCTCAGGGTCCTGAGATAAATATTGAAAATACATATAATAATAATAATAATAACAGGAGTTGTATTTTTTCCATCACAAAGTTTAAATTTCTAAAAATATTGATTTCTGGACCCATTATAACACAAATTCAACAATAAAAATAACAAGAAACATTCTCCTACATATAAAAACTTTTGTAAACCATCATAAATCAGTAGAATACCAAATAAAAGAGAAAAATGCATACACAAGACAGATGACATATTATGTCACCAGGATGAATGATTTAGCCGAAACGAAATGGAAATAAATAAAACAACATGTTGACGAGAGCCGCAGCTCGAAGAGCACGCCCACCACCTCCGGACTCGTCGCTCAGCTCCGCCTCGCCGCCGCCGGAACCCAGCCCCATCGTGAGTGCTGTGACGTCGGCCGCGGCAGTTGCGTCGAGCTCTAGCGACGAGTACTTCTCTCCGCCGACGACTCCACCACCTGCGCGTCGACGGGGAGGACGCCGGCCGCCGAGCGGCTTAGGACCTCGAGGCCCACCGGCTTCTGATAGGGTCCCAGCTCCCGGCGGAAGTGTGCAGCGCATGCGATGGACGAGATCTATCAATGAAAACGTCATGCGCTCATACTATGGGGCTACAGAGGGAGGAAACAACCTGACCGCGTACCGTGTTCGGATGCTCTCTTTGTTTCAGGTGCTTGAGCCAGCCGTCAACGTTTCGGCCCAACGACTGTCGGATCAGGTGCGGGTCATCCAGCGTAATCATATGTTGGACGATACTGTACTTGATGGCCTCCGAACGGAAATGGGTAGCCATGCCATTGCCTCTTCATCGCAGACGGTGGCACCTTCACAGGTATCACCGTCCAACCATCTTCCCAACCACGCTGACGAGGAGAGCACTGACATGGTTACACATGTAAGTACCCAGTGTAGCAACGAATTGAGGAGTGCTTTGGAGTGTGCTATTCGGGAGTATCGTAACATGCCGCTTAAACTCAGGCCGCGGTTACCTCGTTTGCCCATGTGTAATAAGAATAAAGCGCTGGTGGCTGCTCTGCATTCGCAGTTGTCAAACTATTTTGATGACTGTGAAGATCTCACTGATACACACTCGATAATGTACTGCGCGGCTGTAGCGGCATGTCGTGTAGCTCACGTCAAATTTCCAAACATTGACGTAGCTACACGACCAAATCCAGCTGTGCCGGCTTGGCAGTGCAGGATCGAGCGTCGTATTGGTGGGGCCAGAGCACTCATCGGCAAACTAATCTGCTTCAGGGAGGGCAACACTCGCCCACGAGTGATGCGCTTTGTGAGACGGGCGTTTTCGGGGACTGACATCAGCCCCCGAGACTATATGTCCTGTGTCACAGAGCGCATCGACTTCCTGAAGCAGAAGGTGTACGCATGGGCAAACCGTATCCGGAGGTATAAGCGGCGGGTTGAGCGGTACACCCAGAATCGCACATTCCGAAGTAATGAAAGGTGGGTATATAGGGCTTGGGAGCAGCCGGACCAAGGTGTGGCTGACACGCGCCTTCCGGATGATGACGTCATGAGTTCGTTCTGGCGTAACATCTGGTCGGTGCCTGTCAGTCATACTGAAGGTGGTTGGACTCGAGAGGTTGAACGAGCGTGCGAACCGATTCCAGAAATGGGGGCAATTACAATCAGCCCCCAAGATGTGGCCCGTGCAGTCCGTCCGTTGCCTAATTGGAAATCTCCAGGGCCGGACGGACTGCACAACTTTTGGATAAAGTGGCTTCAAAGATCGCACGCTCGTTTGGCATCTCAGTATCAGACCGCCTTGGAGTCTGGCTCGCTACCCGAGTTTCTTACAACAGGAGTTACCCACTTGCTCCACAAATCTGGTAGCACCGCGGAACCCAAAAACTATCGACCGATTACGTGTCTGCCGACAGTCTATAAGGTTCTTACATCCATTTTGAGAGCAAAGATTAACCACCATGTAGATAATAACGCTATCATGTCTGCCTCTCAAAATGGATGTAGGAATGGGTCCCGCGGTACTAAGGAGCTACTCCTCATCGATATGGCCATTAGCCAACAGGTTCGGCGTTCCCGAAAGGATCTGTCGACATGTTGGATAGACTATAAGAAGGCCTACGACTCAGTTCCTCATACATGGCTCATGAGGGTGCTAGAATTATACAAAATTGATGCAACATTACGCACCTTCTTGATGTCATGTATGAGGCAATGGAGGACGGTCCTTCGCTATCCAGGATGTCGACATATCCAGAGGAACAGCGAACCGGTAAGGATCGAGCGAGGTATATTCCAGGGTGACAGTTTGAGTCCGCTTTGGTTCTGCCTGGCCTTGAATCCTCTAAGCACACTGCTGGAGAATTCAGGCCTAGGCTATCGGTTGAAGAGAGGCGGTCAGGTTATATCTCACCTCCTCTACATGGATGACTTGAAACTTTTTGCCCCCAACAATCTGCAACTGATGGAGCTACTGAAGGTAACTGAAACCTTCAGTAGTGCCATCAGGATGGAGTTTGGTGTGGATAAATGTGCAGTCATGCATGTAAAGAGAGGGGAGATTGTGGAATCCGTGGGTACCCAACTCTCGGATTCCATAAACTTGAGATCTCTCTCCAACCGAAACCTATAAGTATTTGGGTATGTCGGAAGCGTTAGGCATCAATGCTACTGACATGAAGCAAACGTTGAGGGAGCGTTTCTTTGGACGCCTGAAGAAGGTATTCAATAGCCTTCTTTCAGGCGGAAACAAGGTGCGCGCCTTCAACGGTTGGGTCATGCCGGTATTGATGTACTCTTTCGGCGTGCTCAAATGGACTCAAACGGAACTTGATGCCCTGGATAGGCGGGTCCGTACACTGCTGACTGCATACCGAATGCATCACCCACGATCGTCGGTCATGAGACTGTATATCCCGCGGAAGTGTGGGGGTCGAGGCTTTTTAAATGCTAAGACCCTGCACAATCGCGAGGTATGCAGTCTCAGGGAATATTTCCTAACCGCCGACGTGGGTATGCATCGTGATGTAGTGGCAGTGGACAAGGGACTCACCCCGCTCTCCTTGGCTAACGAGAGCTGGCGCAAACCTGTAGTGCTTGACACTAACGATCGCAGGGAAGTATGGCAGAGTAAGGAACTCCACGGACGCTTTTTCCGGGCCCTTCATGGGCCCGATGTAGATCAACTAGCGTCCGTAGCCTGGCTGCGCGTCGGTGACCTCTTTGGGGAAACCGAAGGTTTTGTCTGTGCAATTATGGACGAAGTTATCATGACGAATAACTACCGGAGATTTATTGTGAAGGACGGCACGGTTGACATCTGTCGGGCATGTCACCGACCGGGTGAATCAATCCGCCACATTATCTCTGGTTGTTCTCGTCTAGCTAACGGGGAATACTTGCATAGACACAACCTTGTAGCCAGGATTATCCATCAGCAACTTGCTCTGAATTACTCTCTTGTGGAATCGGAGGTGCCATACTACAGGTATGTGCCCGACCCAGTTCTCGATAATGGCGATATCACGCTGTACTGGGACCGGTCCATCATCACTGACAGGACTATTGTAGCCAATAAGCCTGATATAGTGGTGGTGGACCGAAGCGAGAGGCGTGCAATGATTGTTGACATATCCGTTCCGCATGACGAGAACCTCGTGAAAGCCGAGAAAGACAAACAAATCAAGTATATTGATTTGGCTCGCGAGGTTGTCGACATGTGGGATGTAGACTCGGCGATCATTGTACCGATAGTCGTGTCAGCCAATGGCTTAATAGCCAAGAGCCTCGACCAACACCTTAGGAGGCTCGCGTTAGGCGGCTGGATCAAGGGCTTGATCCAGAAAGCGGTACTCCTGGACACGGCTCGTATTGTCAGGAGGTTCCTTTCTCTGGAGCCCTGACCGCCGGTAGCTTGGACCCTGTTCCCGATACCGGTGGGACACTGTTTTTTATGTTTTTTATTATTATTTTTATTGAAATATTTAAAAATATAATTTATATGTTACAATAATGAATAAAGATATAATAATAATATTCCGCGTAACTTTCACACAACGCCGTCTAGTCCCAAGCTAAGCAGAGCTTGTGTTATGAGTACTAGACAACTGATAAACATACTTATATATTTCTAAATACATACATATTATAGTTAAATTACACCCAGACACAGAACAAATGATCGTGCTCATCACACAAACATTTGTCCTGGGTGGGAATCGAACCCACGACCTCCGGCGTAGCAGTCAGGGAAACTAACCACTAGACCAACAGGCCAGTCATGTACAAATACTTAATTTTGTTAAAGTGAATATACAACTCAATGTTCTATGGATATTATTAATGGCCATTATTAACATCGAGATAAAAAATCACTTTTGTAGTATGGGAGCCTTACTAAAACTATTTATTTTATTCTGTTTTTAGTCTTTGTTATTATAGCGGATACAGAAATACATCATCTGTGAAAATGCTTGTCTAGATATCACGGCTTATGAGATACAACCTGGTGACAGACAAGCGAAAAGTGGAGTCATAGTAATAGGGTTTTTACCCTTTGGGGATTTTTTTATTATATATATTTTTTTAAGGTGGGAAAATCATCTAATGACAAATCGCGCTCTTGGGTGGAGCGAGAGATAGTGTCAGGACTAAAAACCCACTCCTGTTCCTTCTTTGCCTTCATCCCGGGGCCCCGGGCTTCGCTTTCACACTACCCGTGGACCCTTTGGGGATGGAACCCTAATAAAAGGACGAATAAAGTGTTTTTTTTTTGCAATATTATAAAGGTCGAACAAAAATTGGCAACGGTAATACCTACTATTTCAATTATAATTTGAACCTGAAACATCAAAGTATCAAATGGTCGAACTCTCCTCAAAACTATTTCAATGAATAATCTTAATTTATCGTCTTAGTTGCCACTTCAAGTCAGCCTAATTTACCCTTACTAATTCTAATTTTATCACGGACTCAAAATGTAGTTTCTAATGGCAGTAATCAAAAATGTTAACTTGAGAAATTTAAACTATTTCATTCAAAGTAAAGCTAGACAGGTATTAATTAGTCTCATTCATCATAATCTAGACGCTTTGGATTAGTAAATTACAAGTCAGAAACCTAATTATACCTTATGTCATGTAAAATTGTGAATGGGGTATAATTATTAGCTATCGGTTTGGTTTAAGGGCTGTAAATTATTTTTAAGTGTTCAAGCTAGATTTTTTATAATTACTACAATTAGTGCTGTGTTTAAGTAGTAATTTTATGCTTTCAAGCCATAGAAAATAATGGTCGGGAAGTGAAATGAAAATGAAATACGTATATTTCGACACACTCAAGGGAATCAAAATTCATAGGGTACTTCCAGTTGACCCAGAATTCTGAAATTTGGCATAAAGCAAGGTCTAATAACACAGATATAGGAATAAATCTGAAAACAGTATATTTCTTGTTACGTCACAAAAAAAATTTTTTTTTTTGCGATTCGGAAAAATCTTCGAAACTCCATCCGGGAATTGAACAATTTACATAGATACGTTTATACGGAACCCTCAGTGCGCGAGTCCAACTCGCACTTGTTTTATTTTAATTCGGAACAGACTCAGCACAACGGTTACAAACACAAAGTAAAAAAGAACAAAAGTACAGAATGCGCCGATCGAGCGTGCCCGTACCGACAGTGTGACCACCTCAGCATTTGTTGAGCGTCAGACACCCAGCACTGGTTTTCAGTAGGCACCCCAACCCAATCAATCCTTAACCCAGATCTCAACCAGACCTCTACAACCTAGTTGCTGGGCAACACGATACTCCTTGGATAGACTGGTGACTCTTCAGACTTTCTGGCATCTGACTACCTGCAACGACTGTCAAGGATCTACTAATCACTACTGCCCCCCTAGCCAAGTTACAACCGTTTCGTTTCAATTCTCTTTTTGTTGATCGCCTCGAGTCGGCCACGACTCCTTTTCCTTTGTTCTGACCACGTGACCGAGCGTTGAGATGACGTCAGAACAAAGAAATCGGAGGCGTGGCCGACTCGAGGCGTTCAACGAAAAGAGAAACGAAACGGTTGTAACTTGGCTAGGGGGGCTGGGACCAACGGCTTTACGTGCTTTCCGAGGCACGAAGTGTCAATAATGTCCTAGATAAAAACTTAGGAAAGTTGAGTTGAAAAATTCACAAAGGTAGTTTTCCCGGTTTCCTTAACCACCGGGCCATCACACCACTCCTTAATGAATGTAAGAATAAAATTCTAGTTTCAATAATTTCACACCTCAAAAGTAAGTAACCAACAAACAAGTAAAGCAAGCACGCAAGCAATCGCAATAAACGCTTTGACTTTTACTTAACCCAATAGATATAGAATAATTGGTTCACAACACTAGGGCGAATCGATTATCGTCCAATATCATCCCGTACCATACTAAATCATGGGAAAATAGAGGAAGAAATATAGAGGTGGGTAGTAACCTTTGTGATTTATTGGCCTTAGTACTAGCGTGGGAATGTGGACTTTACAGAAAAATCTCCTAATCTCTCTATTGTAGCCTAGCGTAAGTTTTTGCTGGAAAATCTGAGATTCCTAGAGATTTATAGTGGGGGTTGTTTTAATTTTCGTTTTTTGTATTGGTTTTCTGAAATATTATGGTGTGATATTTAACCAAACGAACGTTTCTGAATCAATACAATGTGTGTATGTATTGTCGTACTCTGCGACGGCAATGAGAGGTTCGGGGTCTTCAATGAAATGCTTTTGCAGTTTTATACTTCTATTATACTTTTCTTCAATATTAGTACATCGCGCTACAATGGTTATGTCCGAACTGAAAAAAACTAGACATTTCTTTGTTCTACTCAATTTTCAAACCTATTCTAGAACAACCAAATCCTTAAAACTATATTTTACATGTCAGTTCGTTAACCTAACTCATGCGATCTCCTTTCGATATCACAGTACTACATAACTAAAACCCATTTGTTTTTAAGAGAAATTAAATAAAAACAGCCTATTTTCTTCAGTATTCTTTTACGAAAGGCCAAAAAATGTGCAAATAAAAACTTGCGTTATACACTTGTTGTGAATTCCATAAACAAAATACCTATCGCTTTTCCTTTAATTGAAGTTGCATACCATGTACGACCAATAGATTTGCAGACGACGATCAATAGGTAGCTCGCCGTCCGGTCGTCGGACCGAGCCTGAGTCTAAGACGGTGTTTAGTGTTCCACGTGCACCTTTAAGAGATGACAGCAAAAACGTTGTAGTGGCCCAGCCGGCCGAGGGAGAGAGGGCGATGCCCGCTTTGACCACGGGGAAATTCTGAAAAGCAAACCCGTAGTCCAAGAACGCAGGTCTAGTTTTAGTCAGCAAAAGTCTGACAAGCCCTCTCGCCCCACCCTAGAGTGGGAAACGGCATTGAATGATTTCCCACCTCTAAAATAATTATAACTCAAAGAATTCGTCATTTAATCATTCCTGATCAAGTTTCATCTCTAAAGGTAACACTTTTATTTTAGTATAACAACTTGTAAACTTACAAATAAGCCACATCTAGCGTTGTAATGGTCAGTGGTCGTCTCATATAGCAGTCTCTTTCACTAACTTCAACTCCTGTGGTATTACTAACAGTGTGTGCCAAAACACTGCTGACGAAGCTAGCCACGGACTTGGCATTGCAGGCACTGGGCACGCAGACTGCCCAGCGAAGAGTTTCACCGCGACCAGTGCGAGTCTGAAAAGGGAATTCAAAATTAGAATTGGTGAGTCGAATGATGGTCTATTTATAGTTCACACGTGTTATTGACAAAATTATGGTATCTCTTCCACAAATGCCATTAATGAAGAGTTGAAGTTGATGTACTCGGAGTTTTTGTCGGGATTTTTTCGATTGAAGTTTAGTGGTTGTTTTAATTATTCACAAATTGATTCCTAGTGGAATACTGTGGCGTAAAATTGGTGTAGTTTTTTTTTGTATTTAGTATTAACACACATGTGAAATCTTTGAAACAGGCACGACTGAGAATGTTATTGTGGGTGAGTACCTCAGTGAACCTTGCCGAAAATGCTGACTCGATACATTTACTGACAAATACCGCAAAAACATTAGAAGTGTTGCATCTACATTATCATGGTTTGAATAATAAATAAAGCCACTGTATCATGTATCAAAACTTTAATAAATACTTTTTTAACTTAACATTGGCTAAAAGGAACAACTTTGAAAATGTGATAAAGAAAAATAAAACTCGCTAGCCAGTAACAATCCCGTGATTTGACTGGTATTTTATATAGGTAGTCGATGTTTAATTGTAGACGAATATCCATATAATTTGACCGAGACCACTGGTCATCTCTGGAGGAGGCCTTCACTCACACCAAGTGAGAGATTCATGCATGCTAATTTATTTTTTTATTTTTTACATAATAGATTATTTAATACAATTTTTTATGCTATTTATTTTTAATTCAATCATCAATCATATAATGTTGTTTTATTGCAAAATCAATGAAATCTTTATTATTTATTAATTTTATATTATTAATTATTTTTTAAGTTACATACTTTTAATTGTTTGATTTTTTGTAAGAATTGGCGATGTAATTAACTGTGATAATTTATATAATTTACAGCAATGTTTGCCAAAATTTATGATAACACCTAAAGTAGAGATTTTATTAATTAGCCAAATATCATCACTAATATTTTTAATTTATTTCGAGCAGAATTTTAAGATCCATTAATTCATTAACGCTCAGGCGGTAGCCGGCGCCCGGAAGCCATTGTCTTACTATTGTGTCTCTAATTACGCACGTCAAAAGGTTAATTGTACAATTACTTATTATTGCATGAATTAAAAGGCTTTTTTATTTTTATTTTATTTATTTATTATCCATATAATTTATTTGACAGTTGCTGTCATTTTTCGATGAATTTGGATATATTTTTTTACTTGGACATTTCCGCTATTCGGGGCAGAGACAAATCCAACAAAGCAAAGATCATTTAAATGTTACCAGCCGTTCTTGAGTTATAAATATTGAAACTAAACAGACTTTGTTTTAAGTACATAGATTTGTTGACCGATAGATTCAAAAATCTTGTGTGCCTATTTGACAATCGATTTGGGATGGTTGAAATTCAAGGTGCACTTGTCGTGCACTTTACGAACATCAAAGTTCACTTACATGCAGTTAGTACGAAATCATAGGTTACTGACCAACGAGGTGCTAATGTCCTGCTAATGTATAGATAAACTAGCAAATGTGTGGACTTAATTTATATCTACAACTTTAGTTCCTAGTCCTAAGTTAGGACTTGGTAAGGAGTAATTAAGACTTGGTAAGAAGCCTTTAAAAGGTTGGTAGAAACTTTTTTACGTAGGTTGTTATCTTTTAGGCTATTCAGGCCGTCTTTGGGGAGTGATAATATATAAACTCATGAATAACATAAGCTGCCCTTGGTTTATGTATTTTTTAGGGTTCCCTATCTCAAAAGCAAAAAACGGAACCCTTATAGGATCACTTTGTTGTCCGTCCGTCTGTCTGTCTATCTGTCTGTCAAGACCCTTTATCTCGGGAACGCGTGGAGGTATCGAATGGAAATTAAAACCAAACTAAGGTCTGCGGTCCCTTGAAGCTGTGAAAAAATCAAATTTAAAAGATACGGCTGTTAAATCGCAAAAAACGTGTATTTCGACACTCTCAAGGGAATCAAACCTCATAGGGTACTTTCCGTTGACCTAGAATCCTTAAATTTGGCGTGAAACAAGGACCTATAGCACAAATATAAGAAAAAATCTGAAAACTGTAAATTTGTTACGTTATTAGTTACGTCACAAAAAAAAACTATTTTTTGCGATTCGGATAAATCTTCGTGACTCGATTCGGGAATTGAACTGTTTTCAAAGGTAAGTTTGTACAGAACCCTCAGTGCGCGAGTCCGACTCGCACTTGTCCGGCTTTTTTTACGTACTTCAGTTGTTGTTTCGATATCATCATCATTTCAGTCAAAAGACGTCCACAGCTTGACGTAGACCTTCCCCAACTGTAACATATTGACCAGTCATGTGCGTCTCGCATCTGTCGGATTCTAGCATCCCTCACCAAGTTATCGATCCACCTTGTGAAAGGTCTTTAATCGCTGCGTTTTTCGGTACGCAGTTTCCACTCCAGAAACTTTCAACCCCATTAACCATTTGATCTACAAGCATTGTGCCCTGCCCACTGCCTGCAACAACTACAAAACCTATTACTCTGTTGTTGTTGTTGTTGTTGTCTGTTACCTGTTGTCTACTAAAACTGTTTTACGTCCGTTGCGTCACAACCACAGGTTCAGTAGAAAACCAGCGTCAGGCACTAGTTGTCTGACATTCATGCTGAACTGGACCTATTTTGGTGCAGCCGTGAGGCACACAACTACATTTTTTGCTTCTTTTTTTTATTTTTGTTTCGTGTATACCATATTGTGTTTGTGCCTTGTGCTGTACCAAATAAATTCTTTTTCTTTCTTTTCTTTTTTTATGCCACTTAAGTTTTATAATTCTTCAGGCTATATCGATAACTCGTCGCATAAGTTTTTTTTTTAACTATCACACAACGCCGTCTAGTCCCAAGCTAAGCAGAGCTTGTGTTATGAGTACTAGACAACTGATAAACATACTTAAATATTTCTGAATACATACATATTATAGATAAATTACACCCAGAGACAGAAAAAATGATCGTGCTCATCACACAAACATTTGTCTTGGGTGGGAATCGAACCCACGACCTCCGGCATAGCAGTCAGGACCACTAACCACTAGACCAACAGGCCAGTCAAGTATATTTACAAGTACATTCACCCCTCAAAATTGTCCAATTTTAATCTAAAACAGTATTTTTACTTCTCAACTCTCAACAGCTCTATGACTTGGCTTATTTTTTACGTAAAAACTGAATTACACATGATTTATGAATCAGTTACTTAATTTATGTATCTCCTATGTAAATATGTAAACTAAATGCTTTTTGTTTAACTTGTTGTACGACAGCCGTTAAACTCGAGTTTAACAATAAACATTACTCAAGACTACATAGTTTACGGCGTAATAAAGTTAAACTAACAATGACCATATATTATTGCCCGTTTAAATAATTTCATCATTTTGTTTTATAGTAACTTGTGAGTTCTAAATATCGAGGGTAAAAACAGTTGTGCACAAAATGTTACTCAAAACGTTTAGAATTTATGAAATCTTCATTCAAAAAATTACACTGACTCTATTTTTCGGCAGATAAATAGAAACTACTCTATATACGTAGGTATACGTATCAATTTTGAAAAATAAAAAATCTAAATCTAATCTTTATAATTTGTTTTTTCTTTTTGTGGTGAGAAATTATCAAATAATCTCTTCTGCTCTGAGTGGAGCGAGATAGGACGTCAGACTGACTGACTAAAACCCACCTGTGTTTCTTCAGTTGCCTTTTGTTTTCCAAAGATACAGTAACTCTTTCGAACAATGCCGTAGCCCTAGCAGGTGTTGGCCTTAGTGTGCCCCGTCTATTTTGCGGACATTCTCATAATTAAGGATTTTTTGTAATTATTTTTATTTATTTATCGTTTATTTCAGACTTTCAGGCATTAACCCATGGAACGCTTATTGAATTAAATAAAACTGTAAACATCCACACTCCCTACACTCTTATTTAATAATTAATTTGAAACTTATTTTTTTTTACCTGATAGCAAGACTAATTAGGCAATCAGTCTTGCTATCAGGTAAAAAATCTTACCATGGCCTAAAATACATCTAATAAGTGTCAAAATTAACACATTCAAATTTATTAATTTATGGCTAAAGCTAATACTGGCAGAACACAAGTAAATTATCTATCTTGCAGTGTTTAAATACTCTTGTCAAAGTGCGAAATGTAACAACTATGTTCATTATAACTTTGTAAACTTTGCTCAGTCCTAAGAAGTAGTGTTTAAACATATTTAGCTGTTGGTGCAACACCTTACAATGATTTATTAGGGGTGTATTGGAAGAAAAAGAAAAGGGAAACAGTGATAGCGTGACAGTTAACAGGACAAAATGGAAGACCAACACGTTTTGCCAACCCCGAGTAATATGGGACAGCGGTGCAATATCGGGGAATGTGCTTACCATCAGGTGGGATCGCAGTTAAGCTAGTATATAGGGTGACTGGCAATTAGTGTACGATACTTAAACACGTGATTGTGCTCATGATAACAAACAATTTTTATTATGGGAGCAAAGCCGAAATCTAGAAAAAAATATCAGCTGTTCAGTACATTAGGCAAATATAAATGTACTGAACAGCTGATTTTTTTTTCGCGATTTCAGGTTTGTTCCCATAGTAAAAGTTGTTTGTTATCATGAGCACAATCACGTGTTTAAGTATCGTACACTAATTACCAGTCACCCTATATATCAACTAAAAAAGAAATTATACAATTTCTTTTTTATTTTAGAACCAACGGCTGTACGTGCTTTCCGAGGCATGAAGTGTCACACCATCAACATCCAAACTCCAGGCTCCTATTATAGTAATTCTTAATGACCAAACCCAACAACACTTTACTCGACCCGGGGGAATCGATCCAAAGACCCCACTTTTTAAATTCGCGCTGGCGACCACGAGACCAACGGGGCAGTCAAAAGAATATCTTAAAAAATCGATGTAAGGGTTTAGATTTTTTAATTTTCATCACATCGTATTTGTGTAATTTAATTTATCCCCTGCATGACAATGCATGCTCTTCCACAATAATTCCCAGGCGGGTACAAGAAACTAGTTAAGTCACAGACAAAGCCTGGAGTAAGTCGGTACTATGACATGGTTAAGTAGAATTAGTGGTATTACTGAAAGAGCCTTATTAGTAAGTTCTAAACATAATGCTCTGTTGTACTGAACTTGCGCTGCATAGTTCCCGTTCTAAAGTTCCTACACTTTGTGTCTTAGAATTAAGTAGTACCAACCTAAGTTGCAGTATTACTTTGCGACATATACAAGTAAACTCGTTAAAAAATAAAAGGCCTGGTTTGACATTTGAGAAGTACCCTGGAACGTAACTTGGAACGAAACAATAAAATAATAATTAATTTACTTAGTGTTTTAAAAAAATACATTAAATTTTTTGCCGCGTTAAATAATATGATGAAAGGATGGAATATATTGTGAGTATTTTGCTTACCGTCAAACGGGGAGCATAGGAACGCAGGGGTAAATAGGAACAAAACTTTAGTTAGATTTTTCACATTGGTATATATTTATATAATTAATTTCTATCAAAGCATCCGTTTTTATTACAATTAAGGAATAAATAGGAGGACTTAAATGCTGGGAAAAATTGTTAATTAACGCGAAGATCCCCTTCAAACTTTTGTTCCTATTCACCCCTGCGTTCCTATTCACCCCGTTTGACTATATTTAAATATTAAGTATTCGTTTTGACAGATGTCAAAACGGAACTTTTAATTTTTGACAACTTTAAGTTAGTGATATGAACCAAAGCAGAGACTTAAAAATTATTGATTGCTAGCTGAAAGCTTCACCCGTGTCATGGTAGAAAATTATCCCAAGGAAACATACTCTTGGGATAAAAAGTTTCATTGAAATCCGTTCAGCAGTTCAAGTGTGAAGAAGTTATAAACATACAAACAAAATCACCATAAAATTGTTATAAATCAGTTTTCAAATAAACATTGTGATTTATAACAATTAAAATATAGTATTTGTTAAACATCTTTAAAACCAAATTACAATAGCTACAAATAAATATGACCATCCTGTAGTCTAGTCTCATTTATTTGTGGGAATTGCATAGAAGTTTTACGTGCTAGTGAAATTATAACTTCATTTTTTTTATTTACCGTATTCTATATGGATCAAACTACCATTATTTTGCTCTTATTTCCATGCCGACTAATGTTATTGTTGCAAGTAGCACTTCGCTTAACGTTTCGCTTAGGCTCCATTGTGAATTATAATAGTGATCTGCAGAATTACGGTGAAGTATAGGGGCGACAAAATCTTCGGGTCTAATGTCAAATCAGTGCTGTTCTTTTTTTGAGCTGGCAAATCATCAACTGACAAAATCTACTTGTGTTTCTTCAGTTGGCCTTTGCGTTTCAAGGACACGCTCTTTCATACATCTTATTAGTTGCTTCTATAAGCGATGAGCAACAAAAACGAAAAAACGTGAAGCAAGGTGAAGCGTGAAGCTCAAGACTGTTAGACAGTTCGCAATGGAGGGCTACTGTGGACGCCCTCAACCTCATAGGAATGAAAACAACTGTGTTGAGTCCTGTTTACTATCTTAAATATCGATACCCAGCTTTATACTCAATTTTCAAGTCTCTTCTTTATGACAGAAAATGGGCCGTAATCCACCACACGGTCCCAGTACGTCTTGGTGGATGTCGAATTTTGGTTCTCGGGATCCGAGAGAAGTGGTGATGAAATAAATTACACAAATTAAGGCACTTGTCTGGGTTTGAACCTACAATATACGACTCATAATTCGGGGCCGTTATCACTGGGCCACCATTGATAAAGATGATGACGATGATGATATTTATAAAACCAACCTTGTTATTCTCATGTTTCTGTCTCCACTTGATAGTAGCAAGACAGTACTGTCCCTCAATAGTAACTCCATTGTATCCTGGGTCTTCAATAGCCACACACTCGTCAAAATTTCCAAGATGGTAGGAAGACCCGAACAGAAGACCTTGTGGAGATTTCGCTGATGCATCGAACACTGGAAAGAAAAAAAAATATTATCATTTTGTGTATGAACATTTTTTGAGTACACAATAAACTAAGTTAGCATGTGGTCTGAATAGCGCGTAGTACCACCATCCTCGAGGTCTTTTACCTTAGACTTTATCATCATCATCATTTCAATCAAAGGACGTCCACTGTTGGACATAGGCCTCCCCCAAGTGTCGCTACAACGAACAGTCCTATGCGTCTCGCATTCACTGCATTCCCGCGACTCACACCAGGTCATTTGTCCACCTTGAGGGAGGCCTTCCAACGCTCAAGTTTTCCGATGACCTAAGACATTACGCGTCGTGTACCTTTGATCACAGTGTTCTATAATTAATTACCGTAGTTAATATAGGTACCTAAAAAGAAGGCAACATAAATATTCTACACAAAAAACTACGTTATTTATGATCGTACATTTAAAATCTAAAATTGACCATTTTAAATGTTACTAACGATTTATCTGCCCATATTAGAATTGCACATAATTCTATGTCAAACTGTGGAGATCTTCCAAAAGTTTCGGCTTCCTTGGATAACGTAGTACCTAATCAAATTCATGGACAAACGTTTTGTTTGTACGTTTGTAACCGACACACGTCGAGATTGCTGTACCAATTCAGATTGAGTCGTTAAGATGTCTATCTTTAATCCGAGCGTGCTTCTAACTCGTGCGTGGTCTATTTTTATTCTTTGTAGTTTGATAATCGTGTGAATTTTTAAATTTGTTTATCTTTAAATGCGATAGATAATAGCCAGGTTCAAACCAATCCATAGTTTTTTTTTGGGAGTTGGCAAATCACCTAATGCAGTGGTTCGTAACCTTTTCGATCTTGTCACCCCTATGATTTTTTTTTAGGTGGGAAAATCATCTAATGGCAAATCCCGTGGGCGGAGCGGGAGATAGTGTCAGACTTTTACTGACTAAAAACCCACTCCTGTTCCTTCTTTGCCTTTGTCTCAGGGCCCCGGGTTTCACTTTCATACTACCCGTGGCCCCAGTAGGCTTCGACCCTGCTGGGCCCCTACGATTTGCTGACATCTCCCTGAGGCGCGCGTGGAACAATACGCGCCGATGACGACTTGGGCTCGGTCCAGACGGTTACCGGACGGTCGGACAGTGAGCTACCCATTGCTCGCTGTCCGCAAGCCCGCGCCTACGGTGGATCCCTATCATTTAGCTTGGGAAACTGATTTACCCCTTCCCCCTCCTCTCCCTCATGCTATCAATGAATATAGTACGTCATAAAAATAGCAATCGATTTAATTGAACGTATAAAAAATTCACAAAAATATTGAGGAAGTTCTTACAATCACATTACTTTGCCTCTTTACAATTAGACCTCACTAAACGTAACATTAAATTTTTAGTGTGGGGTGGTAGATTGGTTTAAAACGAAGATTACACTGTTAGGGCATAAAATTCACTGGTGAGCTAGATTTGATCGTATTGGTTTTTATTTTTATTTATTTTTTAATTGATATAAACCAGTGCTTGACTGCGATGCCACCGGATGGCAAGCAGTGATGCAATCATTGATGGTGAGGCGGACTAGTTTATTAAGAGCCTATTCACTCTAGCCTTGAAGACGCCTAAATTATAGTTGGACGGGAAGTCCGCAGCAGGCAAATTGTTTCAGTCCTTCGATGTACGCGGTATAAACGACGATGCGAAACGCTTAGTCCGGACCGTTGAAGTTTCAACAACGTAAGGGTGGATACTCGCCGTACATCAGGTTGTCCGATGGTAGAAAGGAGATGGCGGAATGGTCTGTTATAATTTACTCCCGCAGTATACCAGTTTCACCCCCGCAGGTGTAATTACCCCCAGGTTATGAGCCGTGGATCTAATAACTTCTCTCGCTCTATCGTGTCAGATTTTTACTGACAAAAACTCATCTGTGTCCTTGAGGAGGTGTGCCCCGTTTGGGTGGAGAACCACTTCGTACTTAATATTCAATTAAAAGTAAGGGTTGTTTATACTTTGGACAGAGGATAAGCATTGCCAAACAGCGTTGCAATGCTGCCAGTGTCCTGAGTAAATTACAACAGTGATGTGAAGGACTTCTTCGACGCCATGTTTTAGATTACTTTCAGTTAATTTTAATTTGTTGAGTGTTTTTGTGTTCTGGTTTTCTTTTGGCGCCATTTAGCTGTGAGGTCTTTTCCTTTGAAAACGCATACATAACGTTGACATCTAACGTTTGAAGTTGACGTTGATGTCTAGCTAATGTCATTAACATAAGCGTTTTGACAGGTGCCTGGACCTGACGCCTCAGTGCTGGAGCGAGGAGGAGTGGCAGGCGGTCGCGCTCCTTCTGCGAAGCAGTAATGCTAGCAAAGGAGGCGGCCGATCGCGTGAGGCAACGGTCCTCATGCCCCAACCGCCGCCGGGATTCCGATCCCGATTTCCGGCCACCGTAGGTGCGGGCTTGCGGACGGCGAGTAACGGGTGGCTCGCCTTCCGACCGTCCGGTAACAACCGTCTGGACGGAGCCCAAGTCGTCGACGGCGCGTACTGTTCCACGCGCGCCTCAGGGAGATGTCAACAAATCGTAGGTGGGCCCCTAGCCAGAATCGTCGTAGGGTCTAAGCCTACTGGGGCCACGGGTAGTGTGAAAGCGAAACCTGGAGCACCGGGATGAACGCAAAGAAAGAACAGGAGTGGGTTTTTAGTCAGTAAAAGTCTGACACTATCTCCCGCTCCGCCCAAGAGCGCGATTTGTCATTAGATGATTATCCCACCTAAAAAAAAGCCTCAGTGCTGCTACCTAGTGAACGTCATTTTAGAACACCGTCATTGTAAAATACGTAATAGTAATAATATTATTTATTTGTCAGAAAATTATTCCCATTATCAAAACACTACAATTATTATACCCAATATCTACTCTAGGGAAAGAGCATTTAGGAAACTATCCAAAGTTCCCAAGTCGATTTTTGTTCAGCATCTGAACAATTGAAGATCACTAAAGAGTTCCAAATACAAATACCATAGAGCTATCAATCTTTCTCTTTGTTACGAGTATAAAACAAAAGATCTATACTCATGTTGCGGAAAACCCGAGTCCTTGTGACCGTCCTCACGAACTGACAATAACAGTTTCCCGGTAGCATTGGCTATGACATGTATAGTAATTATGAGGATGCGATGGCATTTTGGCATATGACATGACGGAAATTTGCCAAAGAATGCTACTGTTCAATGTGTGAAAAGTTGCAATGAAGTGATTTTTTTTTCTGGTACAGTTTGTTCAAATGACAAATAACGGTTTATTTAGCAAAAAAAATGAACGGTTTTTTGAGCACACATAGACACACAATGTAGAAACTTATATTTATTTGAAAAAAAATGTGTCTTATGGCTGTCAAGTAGGTTTAATTCATCAACGATTGCATCACTGCTTACCATTAATCAAAATCAGGTGGGATCGCAGTCAAGTACTAGCTTACATTATTTATAAAAAAAGTCCGACAACGTAGCCCGGCCTGACGCTGGTTTTCAACTGAAACTAAATGTGAGTTTATTGATGCAAATCACTTTCATTACAATATACTCACCGAGAACTATGCGACATTCGGTTCCGACCCACTGGAACCAACCTACCACTGGCCTGGCACGCATCAAGAAGCATCAAGAATCATCGATCCCCGATCTCCGGAGGGGAGTGGAGTAGCGACATCTATAGCGTCACATAAGAACTAATCCTGCATCGCGCAATTAAAGTTCTCCGCGCGATTAGAACATATTATTATACAACAGCCCTAAATCATCTATTGGGCAGTTGCTCACCAGACATAACACCCGTCTGGTCGGAGGTTTTTTTTTTTTAAATGATATAAACCAGTGCTTGACTGCAGGATCCTCCCTTTACAACGGAGGTTTTTTTTTTTTTTTTTAGGTGGGAAAATCATCTGAATGACAAATCCCGCTCTTGGGTGGAGCAGGAGATAGTGTCAGACTTTTACTGACTAAAAACCCACTCCTGAGGTTTGCGGGACTTTACACTCTGTTCCGCCTAACTCCAAAATTCAATTATAAATGTACCAATTATGACAAATTTTCGTTGACAATTTTGGAATTTCGTTTTTTTTTTACTTTTGACTACAAAAATATTACCTACATAAAAAATAGGGGTGTATACTTCAACAAATTGTTCATTATTTCGTATAAATTGCTGGTAACAACAGAGTGAATAGGCTCTTAATAAACTAGTGCGCCTCACCATCAAAGATTGCATCACTGCTTCAAGTACTAGTTAGAATCAATTGAAAAAAAAAAAAACAATGTAAAATGCAATAAAAATATGACTACTGTCGATCCAGTAGGTTCATTATGAGAAAGGCATACCTGTCTTCAGAAACATCAGGCCATTGTCTGACAAATTTATTGATTATAAACATTAAACGGTTGATTTAAAGATTTGTTTTTATTAAAATATACGAAGTCATGACTATTACCAGGGGCGCCGACTCCGTGGGTGCTCGGGGGCTCGAGCACCCATGAGAATAGACATCAAGAAACAGATCAGTAATCGCCTTTTAGGGATAGGCGTTTTTTCATTACCCGACGACCCGTTTAGCGCAGAGGTTTAGAGCGCCGGTTGAGACGCAACGGTCGTGGGTTCGATTCCCGCACCAACACAAATATTTGTTAATGAAACAGATATTTGTGTAGGGTCTGGGTGTTTGTTGTACCTTCGTTGTTGCGCGTATGTAAGTAGGACATTTATTTATTTGTCGGTCGATCACTGTGCATTTCTCTTCACACACTTCGCCACTTTTACGAGTCATCAAATGAGCATGAGCACCCATGAGGTTTTCTAAAAGCCGGCGCCCCTGACTATGACACATTATTTGTAAAACGTTTAACATATTTAACACCCGCAAACCGAAAATAAGCCTACAAATGTGCTTAAAATAGTTAGATCCGTGTGAATTGTAAACTATCAAGCAAATAATAACAAATGAACTTTATTATTTAACAACAAGTTGCTAATAATTATATGACGCAAAAACCAAAGGTTTTCATGGCAAATTGAAATTCTCGATATGTTGTCCACATAAAATCGTGCAAATTACGAAAGTGCGTCATTACTTTTAAGTCATTTGCATAAAGTTCAAATTACAATGAAATTGATACTCTTACGTGAAATGCAAGATCTGCTTACAAAAAATTCACACGTCCATTTTAGCTGCTGGGAATTGAACAAGGGAATCGACTACTCGTAGGATACCTTTGACCATCCATCATTTATAATTATGTATAAACTTACACTAAAGAACAGTACCTACATATATTTCATATATAATGTCAATATGGCCATACCTATATAATTAATTGACTGGCCTGTTGGTCTAGTGGTTAGTGGCCCTAACTGCTATGCCGGAGGTCGTGGGTTCGATTCCCACCCAGGACAAATGTTTGTGTGATGAGCACGATCATTTGTTCTGTGTCTGGGTGTAATTTCTCTATAATATGTATGTATTTAGAAATATATAAGTATGTTTATCAGTTGTCTAGTACCCATAACACAAGCTCAGCTTAGCTTGAGACTAGACGGCGTTGTGTGATAGTTGTGAAAAAAAAAAAAAACTGTTCCATTACTGTCTCTTGGTACAAAATATTATTCTATATTAGAGCAGTGGTGGCCGAGTGGTAACGGGCCTGACTTACAAGTCGGTCGCGGGTATACCCAGCCAGGCGCATTACTTTTTATAATTTATTTCATCACCACCGCTCTCAAAACGGTGAAGGAAAACATCGTGAGGAAACCGGCATGTCCTAGAAACAAAAAATTTGAAGACATAGTGACATTCACCAACCCGCACTGGGCCCACGTGGTGAATTACGGCCCATTCCCTCTCCCAGAAAGGAGGCCTGAGTCCTAGCAGTGGGAACATTAAAAGGCTGAATGCTATATGCTATCTTAATCTTAGAACCAGAATTTTTTAGGAAGAACTTTCGCAGGAATATCTGAAGGAGTAAGTTTATATAGTTACATGATAGTATTTATTTGAAAATGAACACTTACTACTTTAACCCTAAAAACTACTCGTAATCATAAATAAATCAGTTGACTATTGCAAATTTTTATAAATTCTGAGTTTCAATTCAAAATGTTTTTATTTCACATAGGCCTACATGGGCACTTACAAAACGTCAGAAGCTAGTGCACGATACCAATTGGTCGTTTCCTATGGAGAAGAATCGGCAAGAAACTCTATCGTTAGTACTTTTTTATTTAGTCACTCTCACGTAACCAATAACATATAGCTCACGTAGACACAACATTTATAAAAAAAAGAAGTAAAAAAACTTGCTCCAACACCATAATTAAAACAAGATTTAATATGCACTATTACGGCATTCCGAACCATTTTTTTTTTCAGGTAAGAACTGTAAATTAAAATCTAAGTGCAAGAATGCTTTACTGCCTTACATTTCCTTCCAAGTCAGAATTGAAATAGAAATTAATCCATTCCCAGTAGAAATAGCTGGGTGCAATAAATATGCAGATAATGTCAAGATTAGGTTGGCTGCAGTGAAAAATTTCGCACTTACACTGGGGTGCAATTTTATTGCGGACACGCTAATTTAATGCTAAAAACTAGTTGAATGGGTTGTTGGCGTAAGATTTGCGTAAGAAGGTAAAAAAATATAATTGCAATTTGAGTTTACAGGACCTCACACTTCGGACATCCTTTGTCTGTTGCACACTGCGAAAAACTTAATCGATTTTTTTATAGTATTTATCAGTTTATAATTTTAGCATATATACCTATGTATTTTATTATTATAAATAACTTATTTTTAATTTTATTTTTTTCTGTTTGAAGTATCTGTTATTTGTTTATTGTGCAAACCTACAACAGTGCTGTCTTTTTTAACCCAAAGGTTGACTGGTAGAGAATGCCTTGTTGCATTAAGTCCGCCTATGTACCACTACTGTATATGAAGTTTAAATAAATAAATAAAATCTGGATTCTTGTAGAGATTATGTTGACTACATACAGTGATATTTAATTAAGTGGGCTCTACTACTGAGCCACCACACAGTTCTTCGAAAATATTTATATATATATATATATATCTTCTGTACGTGTGTTTGTCACCTAACTCCTTCTAAACGGCACCAATTGAATTCATCTTTGTCGTACCTCCCATGCGATTTCTCTCTATTTTTTCTATATTCTACCGATATATGTAAAATCGACCTTATAATGTTCCCACTGCTGGGACGCTGACCTCCGCTCTAGTAGAAGGAATGGGTCATAATCCATGAAGCGATCCCGGTGCGGATTGGTGGATGTCACACGTCTCTTTTTTTTTTTGTTCTAAAACATGCCAGTTTCGTGACGATGTTTTCCGAAACCGTTAGCTTACTTTAAAAACAAGTCCGAATTAGGTCAGGTAACCTAAAGCAAATTATTTGAACACGTTCAAGACAGGTCAGTAACCTAATCGCATTGCAGTAAATATTTAATTCAAGTATTTCATCAAACATAGACCAACGGTTAAAAGTAAAAAATATTTAAATTTACTAATCCTAAATCGACAAAACTTCAACATTGACATAGCCGCAGATTATTTCTGTACTTTGTTTATTTAAAAAGAACGCTGATGATATCTTTATATTTCTGCATGTTTTCGTAAAGACTTAGATTCACACATTAGTGTCTTGGTTCAGTGACTTTATATGAGGTTAGAGGTAAATATCATGTGGATTTATCGACTTTTGCTACTTGATAAACAAAGCATCCAAGAAAAGCTGTTGTCGATCGATTATATTTGGCGTAGCCGTGAGACGTATTGTTATTGTTAATTTAATTTTTCCTTATTTTTTTTTATGTTTAATTTTAGTTTGTAAATCAATTATTTGTTGATTAATGAATCATGGTGTGCTAAATAAACATATTTTCTTTCTTTCTTTCTTTCTTTCTTTCTTTCTTTCTTTCTTTCTTTCTTTCTTTCTTTCTTTCTTTCTTTCTTTCTTTCTTTCTTTCTTTCTTTCTTTCTTTCTTTCTTTTTTTCTCTCTCTCTCTTTCTTTTTTTCTTTCTTTCTTTCTCTCTTTCTTTCTCTCTTTCTTTCTTTCTTTCTTTCTTTCTAATATTGAGCCTTGTAATATTTCCACTGCTGGGACTCAGACTCAGGCCTCCTCTCTAGGAGAGAGAATGGGCCGTAATCCACCACGCAGTTCTAGTGCGGGTTGTTGAATGTCACATGTCGTCGAATTTTTGGTTTTAAGACATGCCAGTTTCCCCACGATGTTTTCGTTCACCGTTTTGAGAACGGTGATGATGAAATAACACACAAGGTTATATGCCTGGCAATTTACCGGCAAAACAGATGGCCGTTGGGGCCAAAAGGTTCTGGAGTGGCGATCACGTACTGGAAGACGCAGCGTTGGAAGGCCTCCTACAAGGTTGATCGTGAACTGGGAAGGGTTGCGGGAATCCGATGGATATGAGACGCACTGGACTGTTCATTGTGGCGACACGGATTTTAACGCATGGAATGCTCAAATATAATTTGACGGAACGATTAAAGCAGTGGTTGAGCGATTGACTGCCGCACTGTGCATCGCGGGTTCAATTCTTGCACGGTACAGATATTTGTATGACCTTCAGATGAGATCCCGGCTCTGGTTGTCGCAACCACGATACAGGAGTTATTCCTAGTGAGGGCAACGTTATTTTTTTAAAAGAAAAAGAAATATACTCCAGCTACAAATTCAATGCCCAAAGATCAATCAAAAGGAGCATGTATCCCATGTTTCATTCATCAGTGTATCAAGCTATGACTACTACAAAGTTCCATGCCAATTCCACAAATTCTCATAGGAAACTCTGCACCGTATATGACAAATTAAAAACATTCGTGCGACAGTCGCAACGTCAGGTGGGTCCTAATTAAATATGCCGAGCAACTTGGTCGTCAGGAGTGGAGAACACAGAGTAAGAAAAGTCAGAAGGCTCAAACAACAAAATAAATATACATCTTTTTCTGAAGGCGTATTTATGCGAGTATGTCGTCTAATTCAGCGTTGCATAAGGGCTTAACTTACAATGCGACCATTTTGACTTTTCTATCATACACCTTATTGATTTAATTAGTTTATGATTTATTAAAAAAAGTAATTTCTTAACGATAGCACTGCTTTTTGTTGCAGTAAAATGGATTACGTGCCCATGAATTTAAACTTTGAAAGCCTCTCTTGTATTGTTGTTATTTTGCTCATTGGCGATTACACATAGGGCATATCTATATACAAACAGCGTCAACATCCTCCTCCTATTCACAGTTTAATTCCAATGGAGTTATGTGTTTTCTTTACTTCAATTCACCTTTTAGTCTAGTCATACCATATTTCGCACTTTCTACATTATTATAATTTTAACTATTTTGTGTATTTAATTTAATTTAATTGTTTATTGACTAATTGTAATTTATTGTGTTTGTATCCGATGGATGCGAGACGCACAGGACCGGTCATTTTGGCGACATTTGGGGGAGGCCTATGTCCAACAGTGGACGTCTTTCGGCTGAAATGATGATGATGTGTTTGTATTAACGACATTATTGTAATTTTGTGTTTTTGTAAAGCGTATATTTTTTATTTTATTTTAATATTATAATTTCAAATTTTGTAATCAATGTATATTTACCGGTTACCGAACCCCACCAACTGTGTTCCCACGTTGTCGTCGTGGTGGGGCTTGCGTGTCTCTGTGATCTTGAGGGCTATGCCGGTAGAGCTACTCATGCCGGAAGGCCTCAAGTGAGAGACCAGACCAAGAGGAACACACAGGCGGAGTCCAGACGGACCGCCACGGAGGGTGCGCTGTCCAGAAGCATCGGCACCAACAGCTGTTAGTGTTTTTGGACAGTGGTTTCGGGAGAGTGGGTTCGCCTCGGGTACGCGTCTGTTTATCAGACGTGACCAAGATGGCGAACGTGGTTATTGGGGACCCCACCCCACAAAAAAGGCAAAGCTGAGTTCAGCACTATCATGGACGCACATCTTAAAAAGTTATTACCCCAGGAGGGTACCGCCTGCATCGCAGGAGGAGAATCCCTCACCAAGCAGAGCTTGGTCTGCCCCTCGTACTCTGGGGGGGGCAAAGAGTGCGCCAGATCCCACAAGGATCTGTTACCGTCCTTCGTGGACGCAGAGAGCCAGGGTGGCTCACTCTCCGGTAGCGTGGAGTCCCTGGGACCAGTTCCCAGCACGTCCGCTGCGCCGGTGGGTCCTGCAGAGGCCGGCAGGAGCTTCGGCCTCAGGGAAGTGAGCGGAGACGCGGCGTCGGACTCCGATGCCGCGTCTTCGCCCAACTCAGAGAGAATGGAGGTGGAAGAGTTCACCTCCAGGAGGACGACCCAGTTCCTCAAACGCCCCATCTTGGGGGATGGCCGGAGGACTTCCTCCGATGACGAACTGGGTGCATCGGCCCGCAAAATCTCCACCGCTATACGGGGTGCGGGCCGAAAGACGAGAAAGGGGAGCTGGCGCACCAACGAGGAAGTGACCCGGCGATCCCTCAAAATCGCCAGGGAGGGGCACCAACCCGGGGCACCCAGTGGTCAGGCCGGCCCTTCGGAGCCGGAGCCTTCAGGCAGTGAGCCAGAAGGCATGGAGGAGGCGCTGACCAAGTTCACGGAGATCGTGGCAGCTGCCATAACAGGCGTGGCCAAGAAGAGGGAGAAGGTCTCCAAGAGGCGATCCATCGCCCAGGCCACGACCTCAATAACCGAGGCACTGGGGATCGTCCTGGAGCCGTTCAAAAAATCCCTCAACAAGAGGATTGAGCGGCTCGAGGCGGACCTAGCCGGTCTCCGTGGAACTGGCCCCCAGGTGGCGCCAAAAGGGGGACGCAGGCAAGGGCAAGATCAGTCGCAGCCCCTGCCCCAGCCAGAGAATGAGGTGCTGACCCTGCTGCGGCAAGAGCTGGCTGCCTTCCGGCAGCAGCAGCGGGAGCAGCAGCAGCAGTTCCAAGAGCGGGTCCAGCGGCAGTTCGCTGTCCTGGAGGGCATTGTGCTGCGCCCCCCGCTTGCGGCCTCCGGCCAGAAGAGGGCGGTGACGTACGCCGCCGCCGCCGCGGCCGCGGCTGCTGCGCCCAAGGCGGGCCCGTCGGGGCAAATTGGGCGCGGGGCCGTGTTGTCGGAGCCTGCGAGGCCGGCCCCAGCGACCAAGCAGCGGCAGCGGCAGGAGAAGACTGCTCCTTCCCCGAAGGGTGGGGCGGCCAATGCTGCTAAATCAGCAGGAGCTCCTGTTGCGGCGGCGACTAGGCCGCGTCTATCTGAAATGCCCCCGGTTGGCGCCGAATGGACGGTTGTCGGCGCCAGCAGGAAGGCGGGCAAGGCAGCTAGAGCGGCGAAAAAGCGCGAGCGGCGACAGCAGCGTAGGAAGCGGGCCATGGCAGCCAGACTTCGCGCCCCGAATTCCGCAGCTGTAGTGATTACACTACAGCCAGCTGCGGAAAAGAAGGGCGTGAACTATGACATGGTCATGGCAAAGGCGAAGCAGGCGGTGGTGGAGCACCTCGACGAATTCGGAGCCTCTGAAGGCTTTCGAATGAGGCGCACCGCAACCGGGGCCCGAATATTGGAGGTCCCTGGTGCGGACAGTGGCTCTGCCGCGGACGCCCTGGCCGCAAGGATCAGAGCGTCCCTGGACGTCGAGGAGGTCCGAGTGTCCAGGCCCACAAAGTGCATAGACATGCGCATCATGGGCCTGGATGACTCCGTTAGGGTGGATGAGGTGGTGGCCGCCGTCGTCAGGACGGGAGGGTGCCAGGCCGATCAAGTGCGAGCGGGTACCATCCGTGCTGACAGCACGGGCATGCGAGCCGTTACGGTTAGCTGCCCCGTGTCGGCGGCCAAAGCCATCACGGGCGAAGGCCGAAGGCTTTTGGTGGGCTGGGTCTCCGCGCAGGTAAAACTGCTGGAGCCCAGACCTCTGCGGTGCTACCGCTGTCACGTAGGGCACCACGTGGGGGCCTATTGCGCCGCGGAGGTGGACCGCAGTGACCGCTGCTACCAGTGCGGTCAGGCTGGTCACAAGGCCGTTGAATGCCGTGCAACGCCGCACTGCTACGCATGTGCGGCGGCAGGCAAGCCGGCCGACCACCGGGCTGGGAGCAGGTCCTGCGACCCCCCCGCCAAGGCCAAGGGCAAGGTTCGGAGGCCCATCCACCCGGACGTACTCACCGCCGCAGCCACCTCCTTGGCTGCCGCCGCTGTCGCCGCCGCACCCGCCGCGGTGGGGTCCTCACGGGGGGCTCGGGAGGAGACTGTAATGGACTGTCACTAGTGACTCCATTGCGTCTCCTCCAGGCGAACATCAACCACTGCGCCCCCGCTCAGGATCTGTTGCTCCAGAGCATGGCGCAGCGGGACCTGGACGGCTCGGTGACCCTAATTTCGTCGGCCGCCGCCGGTACCCCTACCCTTGAGGCTATCACGAGGGGACGGGGTTGCGTGGCAGCACGGTTCGGGGACATTGCAGTGGTGGGCGTCTACCTGTCCCCGAACAGATCTCTCGGTGAACTTCACATCTCCCTAATGGAGCTGAAAGCCGTCGTCGCTGGGTTTGGTTCCCTTCCCGTGGTCGTGTGCGGGGACTTCAATGCCAAGAACTTGGCTTGGGGTTCCCGGTTCACGAACCAGCGGGGTCGGATGGTGGAGGACTGGGCTCTGGAGACCGGCCTGGTCGTCCTAAACCGGGGTTCTGTCCCCACGTGTGTGCGGATGCGGGGTGACTCAGTGGTGGACATCTCGTTCGCCAGCCCCGCTCTGTCGCCGCGTGTCGTCGACTGGCGTGTTATGGAGGAGGTGGAGACGTACTCAGACCACCGGTACATCCGGTTTGACGTCTCCGCCCAAACCTCGACCGCGCCGGTCCGACAGAACCCTTGTGGTCCGCGGTGGGCGCTGAGGCAGATGGACCGGGAGCTCCTCCTGGAAGCCGCGACGGTACAGGCCTGGGTGCAAGCACCGGACAGGCCTGTTGACATCGACGTCGAGGCAGAGTGGTTCCGGGAGGCCGTGTCGCAAATCTGCGACGCGGCAATGCCCCGAGTCCATCCAGGACGTGCTCGGCGCCAGGTATACTGGTGGTCGCCGGAGATTGCGGCACTGCGCAATGCATGCAATATCGCGCGACGCCGGTATGCCAGATACCGCAGGCGCCGTATCCGTCCACCGGATGCGGAGGCCAGAGAGGCGGAGCTGTACGAGGGATACAGAGAGGCAAAGCGCACCCTCCGAGCGGAGATAAGGCGGGCCAAACTCGAGGCCCGCAACGTGTGGCTGGGGACTCTGAACGGGGACCCATGGGGACGCCCCTACAAGGTGGTGCGGGACAAGCTCCGCCCCTGGGCTCCCCCGCTAACGCAGAGTCTCCGGCCTCAGCTTGTGGAGGGTGTGGTGAGCACTCTGTTCCCCACGCGAGGGGAACACTCTCCCCCGCCCATGGCTCCGCCACCAGCGGTGTCCGACGCGGACCACGATGGCGACGACGACGACAACGCTCCAGAGGTGACCGAGGTAGAGATGAGAGTGGTGGTACGAAGGCTGAGTGCCAAAAATACCGCCCCAGGACCCGATGGCTTGCCTGGGAAGGCCTGGGTCCTGGCCATGGAGGCTCTCGGGCCTCGACTAAGAGGGCTCTTCAGCGCATGCATGGAGAGGGGCCAGTTCCCACTTCGCTGGAAGACTGGGAAACTGGTCCTCATCGCGAAGCCGGGGCGCCCTGCGGACTCTCCGTCCGCGTACCGGCCCATTGTGCTGCTCGACGAGGTGGGCAAGCTCTTTGAAAGAGTAATTGCAGACCGCCTTGTCGCGCACCTAACACGGGTGGGGCCGGATCTGGCGGACGGCCAGTTTGGTTTTCGCAGGAGGCGCTCCACGGTGGACGCCATCATGCGCGTGCGAGCCCTCACGACGGGGGATGCGGTGGCCCAGGGCAGGTGTGTCGTGGCGGTGTCTCTGGACATCGCCAACGCCTTCAACTCCCTGCCTTGGAGTAGCATTAGGAGGGCACTCCGGTATCACCGGACGCCCGACTACCTCTGTCGTGTGGTCGAGGCGTACCTGTCGGACAGGTACATCATCTACCCTGGTCACCAGGGAGAGTGGGAACGCCGAGAGATGTCGTGCGGTGTTCCGCAGGGATCGGTACTAGGGCCGCCCTTGTGGAACATCGGATACGACTACGTGCTGCGCGGCGACCTCCCTGACGGGGTCAGCGTAGTCTGCTACGCAGACGACACGCTGGTCCTGGCGCGGGGAGAGTCGTACCAGGCGGCGGTCGAACTAGCGACACACGGGGTTGCGACAGTCGTGGGCAGGATCCAGGAGTTGGGACTCGAGGTGGCATTGCACAAGTCCGAGGCCATGTGCTTTCACGGTCCTCGGAACGCGCCACCACCGGGTTCCCAACTAACGGTAGGAGGAGTCCACATCGGCGTCGGGTCGACGATGAAGTACCTGGGACTCGTTCTCGACAGCCGATGGGATTTCGAGGAGCACTTCCGACGTCTGGCTCCCAAACTAAATCGGACTGGGGCTGCCCTCGGGCGGCTCCTGCCCAACCTGGGGGGTCCAGACGCCTCCTGCCGGAGGCTCTACGCAGGAATCGTTCGGTCCATGGCCCTTTATGGCGCACCGGTATGGGCGCCGGCGCTGCGGAAGCAGCCGGCGGCCCGGCTGAACGCATGCCAGAGGGTCATGGCCATACGGATGGTGCGAGGATACCGGACGATTTCCCGCGAAGCGGCGAGCCTCCTTGCTGGACAGCCACCATGGGATCTGGTAGCAACAGGCCTTGCTCACATGCACGATCTGCGCATGGAGATGCAACGCCGGGGCGAAACTCCGCTGCCGCGACAAGTCGCAGCATGGCGGACAGAGCTCTGGCGGGTTCTCATGGAGAAATGGCGACAGCGACTGTCGCGACCCAGTGCTGGGCACGCCACAATTATGGCGGTAAGTCCCCTCTTTGAGGCGTGGTTGGAAAGACCTCACGGCGTCCTCACCTTCCGCATGACGCAGGTTCTCACCGAACACGGTAAGTTCGGGAAGTTCCTGCACCGAATTCGTGCGGAAGAGACGCCCGGGTGTCGCCACTGTGCGGACCGCCCGGAGGACACGGTGGAGCACACGGTGGAGGTGTGCCCCGCTTGGGCAGAGCAACGCCGTGTCCTCGTGGGGGCGATCGGCGGCGGCGATCTCTCGCGCCGGGCCTTGGTACAGGCCATGGTCCGGAGCGAGGAAGAGTGGCAGGCGGTCGCCTCCTTCTGCGAAGCAGTAATGCTAGCAAAGGAGGCGGCCGATCGCGTGAGGCAACGGTCCTCACGCCCCAACCGCCGCCGGGATTCCGATCCCGATTTCCGGCCACCGTAGGCGAGGGCTTGCGGACGGCGAGCAATGGGTGGCTCGCCGTCCGATCGTCCGGTAACCGTCCGGACCAAGCCCAAGTCGTCGACGGCGCGTATTGTTCCACGCGCGCCTCATGGAGATGTCAGCAAATCGTAGGGGCCCAACAGGGTCGAAGCCTACTGGGGCCACGGGTAGTGTGAAAGCGAAACCCGGGGCCCTGGGACGAAGGCAAAGAAGGAACAGGAGTGGGTTTTTAGTCAGTAAAAGTCTGACACTACTTTCCGCTCCGCCCAAGAGCGGGATTTGTCATAAGATGATTTTCCCACCTAAAAAAAAAAAAAAAAAAAAAAAAAAAACCGGTTACCGAAATAAATGAATTTTAATTTAATTTTAATTATGAACCAGCTTTGTTGTATTTAACCTATTAAAAGGAACCTAAACACCTATTTCCTTGTAGCAAAATTCAAATCCATACTTCCATACTAATATTATAAATGCGAAAGTAACTCTGTCTGTCTGTCTGTCTGTCTGTCTGTCTGTCTGTCTGTCTGTTACGCTTTCACGCTTATACCGCTGAACCAATTTTGATGAAATTTGGTACAAAGATAGAATAGAGCTTGAGAAAGGACATAGGCTATAAATTATCACGCTATTTGCTATGGGGGGTGAGCAATATTCCAAAATGTCGGTTTTGAACGATTTGCCGTGACTTCGATCCCCAGTTATAGTAATAATTTTTGTGAGTATTTTGTCGTCTTTTTTGTATATAATATGCGATGGTACTTCGATTACAATAATCAGTTTTTATAGGACTTTTAGCATATTTTTAACACATCTTAGACATTTTTACTCCATATTTTTGTAAAAAGTAATCAAACATGTAATAAAATCTAAGTGGAAAAACGAAAATAATATTTCTTTTTTTAAATGCGAAAGTAACTCTGTCTGTCTGTCTGTCTGTCTGTCTGTCTGTTACGCTTTCACGCTTATACCGCTGAACCAACTTTGATGAAATTTGGTACAAAGATAGAATAGAGCTTGAGAAAGGACATAGGCTATAAATTATCACGCTATTTGCTATGGGGGCTGAGCAATATTCCAAAATGTCAGTATTGAACGATTTGCCGTGACTTCGATCCCCAGTTATAGTAATAATTTTTGTGAGTATTTTGTCGTCTTTTATGTATATAATATGCGATGGTACTTCGATTACAATAATAATAGGACTTTTAGCATATTTTTAACACATCTTAGACATTTTTACTCCATATTTTTGTAAAAAGTAATCAAACATGTAATAAAATCTAAGTGGAAAAACGAAAATAATATTTCTTTTTTTCATTTAGCTACAAATTTAATATGTGAGATGAAAATCATCACGCTATCATCGACAAAGGGTTAAGCAGACAATGATGACGTTTATTTAAGAACACCTATTTTACACAAAAGTCAACGAACACCGTAGTGCAGTCGTGTCTGGGTTAGATCGGCACGTAAGGGGATAGTGGTTCAAAACTCAGTTTCTTTTTTGTGATAGTTTTGTTTTATTTTACTGTAAACAAGAAATTTTTACATATTTTTGCGTTCTTAATATTATTTTTATCGACAGTCTGGTTTCTACATCAGCACTTTCGAAGTAGTTTGGCAGATTATACTGACCTTCACTATACAAGACAGAAATCCAGCAGTTATGCATTCAAACGTCTACAAAGAGATCTAAAGAGATACAATAGAGCGGCTATCAGAAAAAATGTCTTAGAAAAACTGTCATCCTATGCCTCAGTGACGCCATCTGGCTTTGAATAGCAAACACACGAATTAAATTTGTCTTTAATTCTTCTTTAATTCTTTAATTCTTTATTGTACACAAAAACACAACATAATATATTGACATACAAACAGTTCATGTACAAAGGCGTGTCAAACTATTTATTTAACTATCGCTCGGTAGGTGGCCAGGGGCCTTACCATGATAATGTCAAAATGTCAGACGTACGAGCGAAAAAGAGTGATGGAGCTATACACCCTATATAGCTCCATCCCTTTAACAGTCCGGTTTAGGTCGTAAAATGGATCACGTTATGAGCTCGTGGTAGAGTCTCAGTGTGTGATAAAGGTAAGGTTAAGCTTTTCAGCAATAGATGGCGTTATCACGAAATCAGCAAATGTTTCTAGACCTATTTATAAAAATTATTGAATTCTAATTAATTGCTTCGTAAATGCCAAAAATATTTACGAAAATAAACCGCAGTTAGAGGCGGCCGCACGCGCGAGACAATAACCCTCGCGACCCAGCCGATCCGAACCGAGGGGTTCCGATCCCGATTTCCGGCCACCGTAGGCGCGGGCTTGTGGACGGCGAGCAATAGGTAGCTCACTGTCCGTCCGTCCGATAACCGTCTGGGCCGAGCCCAAGTCGTTGACGGCGCGTAGTGTTCACGCCTCAAGGAGGTGTCAGCAACCGTAGGGGCCCAGCAAGGTCGAAGCCTATTAGGGCCATGGGTGATACGAAAGAGATTCCCGGGGCCCTGGAACAATGGCAAAGATGGAACAGGAGTGGGTTTTATGTATGTTTCTTTCTGGTTTATGTTATGATAAAACAACGCTGTATGATTTTAAAATTATTGGTTCATTAGATATACAAAAAGTATATTATACCGTAGAATTATCTTTTTTACAACACTAAATAAATGTTATTTAACGTAGGCTATCAAAAAAAAAGTGGATAAAGTAGTTTTCAGTTGCCAAAATGTATAAATAGTCTGAGTCACGAGTTGATACTTAGGTCGATACCCACAGTTTTTAGTGTGTGCACCTTTTGCTTTTAGGTAGGAAATCATCAAATACCTTCCCCCGCTCTGGGTAAAGCGAGAGGTAGTACCAGACATTTACTGACTGAAAGCCACCTGTGTTCCTTTAGTTGCCCTTAGCGTTCCAGGGCTATGGTAACTTGCACGCCACAATTGCGGCAGCAAATACCTTCTTTGAGGAAAGTCTAAAAAGGCTCTCTTTCCGCCTGACGCAGGTCTTCATCGAACGTAGATGTTTCGGAAGGACCCCCAAAAAACCAGCAAATATAGGTAGGTGCTTAATCACAGAAAGATGCTTCTTGAGCAGTTCGTGAAGGTTACCAGTACTTCAAGTAGTCTCTCCCTCGGACTTGACCACAACCTACTGTTTGGAACAAGTACCTAATTTGAAAGATTCCAAAAATTGAAGATCATTAAGAATTTCATGAAAAACCCATGAAGACATATTTCACACAAGGTCCCGACGTGGTTTGCGTTCCTGAAGATAGTTTGATTACGTATGATGTATCCTACATTACTTGCAGCCTTAAGTCGACAACTGGACGTCACCTCCTTAAGAGTGGTCAGTGAGTGGTGATCAACACTGGGACAACATTCTGACGGATGCCAGAGTCAGTCACAGCCCCAATTGGTTGCGACATTTGTTCGCTGTCATTTTATAGTTTTGTGGAGTCACAAACACGGAGTAATGAGGGGGTATTAGGGTGTTTCGAGAGGTTTCTGTTTCAAATTCGACGTGATGTAAGTCAACATCAAACTGCAACAATTTTTTCATAAATTCTTTATAAGTATAGTTGTGGAGCAAGATGACATCGTAGGTTACTCTGTAGTATTTTAATAATCGCTAGCAGCAGTGGACTATCAGTGCACGTTATCCAGCTGAAGATGGGCTGAAGCCGATTATGCTCCTTCGAAATTCACCTCCGCCAAAGTTGCATAACGGACCCGGCTAAAAGTCTGCAGAGAAATATTATCGAGGCAAATTCTTATGGGAGGTAATTCTTTCGAAAAATCTCATAGCTCTAGCAGGCATTGGCCCTAGAGATCTTCGTCAGGCGAAAAGAGAGGACGCTGTGGTGTCTTTAGAAAGACACCACAGCGTCCTCTCTTTTTCTCAAAGAAGGAAGATTTGCTGCCGCGTGCAAGTTACCGTAGCTCTAGAACACTAAGGGCAATTAAAGGAACACAGGTCGGTTTCAGTCTGTAAAAGTCTGACACAAACTCTCGCTTTACCCAGAGCGGGGGAAGGTATTTGATGATTTTCTTCCTAAAAGTAAAACGTGCAGACACTAAAAACTGTGGGTATTGACCTCAGAACAAGATCCGTACAGACTCTTTATACATTTTGGCAACATTTAACATTTTGAAAACTACTTTATCCACTTTTTTTATAGCCTACGTTAAATAACATTTATTTAGTGTTGTTAAAAGAAAACAACGGTTTAATACACTTTTAGTCTATTATAATGAACCAATCATATTAAAATCATACAGCGTTGTTTCATCATAGAATAAACCAAAAACAAACTTAAACTATCACCTTTTCCTTATAGGGTTTTTTTTTTTTTTTTTTCGGTGGGAAAATCATCTTATGACATCCCCCGCCCTTGGGCGGGGCGGGAGATAGTGTCAGACTTTTACTGACTAAAAACCCACTCCTGTTCCTTCATT
The DNA here is from genome assembly GCA_905147345.3 of Mythimna impura. Classification (NCBI taxonomy): domain Eukaryota; kingdom Metazoa; phylum Arthropoda; class Insecta; order Lepidoptera; family Noctuidae; genus Mythimna; species Mythimna impura. The sequence continues at coordinate 7,365,459 of LR990347.1, read as the reverse complement.
GCCTTTCGTACCAGGGCCGAGTCTTCCTTTCAGAATCAGACCCTTGGCCCCAGTAGGCTTCGACCCTACTAGGCCCCTACAGTTGCTGACATCTCCTTGAGGCGCGCGTGGAACAGCACGCGCCGTCGACGACTTGGGCTCGGTCCGGACGGTTACCGGACGGTCGGAAGGCGAGCCACCCATTGCTCGCCGTCCGCAAGCCCGCGCCTACGATGGCCGGAAATCGGGATCGGAATCCCGGCGGCGATTGGGGCGTGAGGACCGTTGCCTCACGCGATCGGCCGCCTCCTTTGCTAGCATTACTGCTTCGCAGAAGGAGGCGACCGCCTGCCACTCCTCCTCGCTCCGGACCATGGCCTGTACCAAGGCCCGGCGCGAGAGATCGCCGCCACCGATAGCCCCCACGAGGACACGGCGGGACACACCTCCACCGTGTGCTCCTCCGTGTCCTCCGGGTGGTCCACACAATGGTGACACCCGGGGGTTTCTTCCGCACGAATCCGGTGCAGGAACCTCCCGAACTTACCATGTCCGGTGAGGACCTGCGTCATGCGGAAGGTAAGGACGCCGTGTTGCCTTTCCAGCCACTCCTCAAAGAGGGGACTTACCGCCATAATTATGGCGTGTCCTTTTAGGGGTAGGCACAGAACCACAGTTTATCAACTACTTCGACCTCAACATGTCTGTTTCTGTTTATTGATGATGATAAGTAATTTATTTAATGTATATCATGAACGATTATTCTATTACTGGTGAGCCAAATAAATAAAATAAATTATATATCTGGACATAAGAAATACATTTTACATAATATATTTACTGAAATTAATTTCCGTTATTTGAATTAGATGTTTTTAGCACGAATCACAAGCACAGAATTATTAATTACGTTTGTGCATTTTTACTAACTTGACGCAGACAAAGTCGCGGGTAACAGCTAGTATTAAAATATGTGTTTTCGTTCGAACTAAATAAATACGACGAACATTTAACAAAACATATTTTTTACAAAACCAACCTATGATGACAAATCACATAAATTTGGCTGAGCTGCGGAATTAATTGAAAGAGTCACAGTGGTCCTAGAACGCAAAGAACAACTAAAGAAACAGAGGTGCTTTTAGTCAATAAAAGTCTGATACTCCCTCTCGCACTACAGAGTGGAAAAAGTAACTGTATCATCATCGTCTCACATCTTTTAAAAAAGTAGTTTTTCTACTTTGACGTCAAAATTGTGATAAGTGAAGCTTGTGAGTTTCTCTACTCCTTTGGTTTTTTTTAGGTTGGAAATCATCTAATGACATCTCCCGCCCTTTCGTGTCAGACTTTTACTGATTAAAACCCACTCCTGTTCTTTGCCTTCGTTCCAGGTCCCCGGGGTTCTCTTTCGCATCACCCATGGCCCCAGTAGGCTTTGACGCTGCTGGGCCCCTACGATTTGCTGACATCTTCTTGAGGCGCGCGTGGAGCACTACGCGCCGTCGACGACTTGGGCTCGGTCCAGACGGCTACCGGACAGTTACGGTGGCTGGAAAACGGGAGCGGAATCCCGGCAGCTGGGGCGTGAGTGACGTTCCCTCGCGCGTGCAGCCGCCTCTTTTGCTAGCATTACTGCTTCGCAGAAGGAGACAACCGCCTGCCACTCCTCCTAGCACCGGGCCATAGCCTGTACCAAGGCCTGGCGCGAGAGGTCACTGCCGCCGATCGCCCCCACGAGGACACGGCAGTGACTACTCTATATAGTGAAGAGCACTTGCCTCTGAAAACGTCACGAGGCAAAATGGCTAATGCTTTTTTACTTCACTTAACAACACTAACCAGACGGGTCACTTCAAGACGATCGTGACGTTACTTTATCAATAGTAGCTGAAAATATTTACAGAGGTCCATTGAAGCGTTTATCAACAAGAATACGTCCGCAAATATATCATTATAGTCTTCTTGGTTAGGGTATTAGTATGTCATCGTGTCCTGGTCCGGTTATTTTATGCGGAATAAACATCCTTACTATCTAAATGCTGCTTTCGGAATACTTATACCCTTTTTTTAGGTGGGAATATAATCTAATGACAAATCCCGCTCTTGGGTGGAGCTCCCGATAGTGATACTTTTACTGACTAAAAACCCACTCCTGTTCCTTCTTTGCCTTCGTCTCAGGGCCCGGGGTTTCACTTTCACACTACCCGTGGCCCCAGTATTCTTCGAACCTGCTGGGCCCTTACGTTTGCTGACATCTCCTTGAGGCGCGCGTGGAACAATACGCGCCGTCGACGACTTGGACTTGGTCGGACGGAATATACCCTTCCCTTAAAGTACTCATTCTTAAATTCAATTTCGATTCGGTCTCGATTTCTTCATCCATCTGTAGACCATAGAAAATATTTGTTTCTTGCTAGAATCGAACCAGCGACATACAGCGTAACAAACAATCGTTCGACCATTTCATATAGTTTTGGAATCATCTATACGGCGAAATAGAAGTTTTGGGAAAAAGCGTAAGCATTCTAAGAACCAGCAAGGCGTGCATTACTTTGTGTAATTTATTTCATCACCACTGCTCTCGAAACGGTGAAGGAAAACATCGTGAGGAAACCGGCATGTCCTAGAGCCAAAAATTCGAAGACATGTGACATCCACCAACCCGCACTGGGCCCGCGTGGTGGATTACGGCCCATTCCCTCTCCTAGAGAGGAGGCCTGAGTCCCAACAGTGGGAACATTATAAGGCCGACTATGCTATGCTATTCTAAGAACCGTTAAAAAAATGATGATATTTTAAGTTCATTGACATTTTCTAATCGCTTGCAAAGAATAGTAGGAACTGAAGGCCAATTAAATATTTTGTAACTTTTTTCTATTTTTACTTTATGTACTAGGTACTATGGCGACCATGGAGGCCACACTAATACTACTAACTTGCAAACTGGCAAGTTATACTTTTAAGGTTTATGGTAAGAAAAGCATAGTTGTAGATATTGGAGACATAATGGATTAGAGATTTGTCAAACAAGGAAAGTTTAAGCTAATGAGATATTTTATTTAGATAATGTAAAGAGTGCTTTTAATAATATAATCATAGTTAATTGAAACAGAAGCCTTTTCATTTGCGTCCTCCTATCACAGTACTAAATAAATGTAAAGACTCTATTAGTCTTTATATTTATTAAGTAGTATAAAGTATCAATAACGGTATATAATTACGATTCAATCAACTGGCCTTGTGATCAAGGTGACATTGAAATCAACTGTGTTTTATTAATTGCATAGGGGAAGCGGCTGCATATATGCATTATACTTACTTACTTAATGATATCTGAATATTTAAGTAATAATATAATTAATATTATAATAAGCCACTGTTTTGCTATTTATGACTTATGTATCTTTGGGTAGCAAAATTGTTTGTAGGTACCCGGCCGTCACCGCGGTCTTGGAACGCAAAGGGCAATTGAAGGAACACACGTGGGTTTTAGCCAGTAAAAATCTGACACTCTCTCTCGCTTCACTCACAGCGTGTTATTAGATCACTATACATACTCCAAAAAATATTGATATAATGGACAGTGTATGACAAATAATATAATATTCCACAACTATCACACAACGCCGTCTAGTCTCAAGCTAAGCAGTGCTTGTGTTATGAGTACTAGACAACTGATAAACATACATATATATTTCTAAATACATACATATTATAGATAAATTACACCCAGACACAGAACAAATGATCGTGCTCATCACACCTCAGACCAATGGTCTGAGCATCACACAAACATTTGTCCTGGGTGGGAATCGAACTCACGACCTCCGGCATAGCAGTCAGGGCCACTAAACACTAGACCAACAGGCCAGTCAATACTATATATATTCATTAGTTGAACACCTAACGACAGCATGTCATTAATAATAATTTTACTCATAAAAATTTACTCTGATAATACAAATATTTGGCACACGACTCTCTTATTATGTATGTAAACAATGACACCGACCATTCACTGACAGTTTGTAGTTGACGTCATATATTTGTATGTCACTATGATATAATCACGTATTAAGTTGGTAGACCGTAAGCACCGGACTGCCGGTTTCTAATTTCACTAATGCAGACTGCGATGCCTCGATTAACCAACAGCTTTACTTTATTTTTGATTCCTTCCAAGAATGTTAGACAACAGTAGGTAGGTACTATGTAGGTAAAGGTCTCTCTCTGCACACTAAAGCCGCCAGCCACCGCGGTTCCACGCGGCGGGTTAATGCCGGCAGGGTAGCCCCGGTACGATAAACGCAAAACAAGTCTTGTGGCGCCGGCGGCTTCAGTGTGTAGAGGCCTTAATCCATTGTCAATAATCTCAGGAACTAGAAGAAGAAACCAGTTTGAATTTAAAAAAAATCTTTTAGTGTTAGACAGCCTTTTTATAGAGAAAAGTTATTAACTAAATTTGTTTTAGTTGGTTTGTTCCCAGGAACCAGTGGTTTAAATTGAAAAAAAAATCTTTTACTGTTGTATAGGCCATTAATTGAGAAAGGCTTTAAGCTATATGACATCAAGCTACGACGAATAGGAGCGAAGCAGAAACCAAAGACGTGGGTTAAACCGCAGTGGACAGTTACTCGTGTGGTGTGGGGACGGATCTAGACGTGGGTTAAACCGCAGTGGACAGTTACTCGTGTGGTGTGGGGACGGATCTAGACGTGGGTTAAACCGCAGTGGACAGTTACTCGTGTGGTGTGGGGACGGATCTAGACGTGGGTTAAACCGCAGTGGACAGTTACTCGTGTGGTGTGGGGACGGATCTAGACGTGGGTTAAACCGCAGTGGACAGTTACTCGTGTGGTGTGGGGACGGATCTAGACGTGGGTTAAACCGCAGTGGACAGTTACTCGTGTGGTGTGGGGACGGATCTTGCGGACGGCCAGTTCGGCTTTCGCAGGAGGCGCTCTATGATAGACGCCATGATGCGCGTGCGAGCCTTCACGACAGGGGTTGCCGGGGTAGGGTCGTCGTGGCGGTGTCTTTGGACATCGCCAACGCCTTTTATTCCCAGCCCGACTACCTCTGTCGTGTGATCGAGGTCTACCTTACGGACAGGTACGTCATGTACCCGGTCACCAGGGATAGTGGAAACGGCGAGAGATGCCGATCGATGTTCCGCAGAAATCGGTACTAAGACCGCCCTTGTGGAACATCGGGTACGACTACGAGCACGTATCTATAGGGTGCCGCGCGGCACTTAGTGTTCCGCGCGTGCCTCAAGGAGATGTCAAACAAACCGTAGGAGCCCAGCAGGGTCGAAGCCTACGGGGGCTATGGGTTCGCTTCTGAAAGGAAAACCCGGGGCCCTGGAATACAATGCAATGAAGGATCATAGGAGTAGGTTTTAGTCAGTAAAATTCTGACACACCCTCTCGAGAAGTTTGTGTTAGCATTGAATTTATTTTTATTATTATTATATCTAGTCTATACTGTCCCACAGCTGGGCAAAGGCCTCCCTCCATTCCTTCCTAGCATTGAATCATCATCATCATCATCATCTTCCTGCCCTTGTCCCCTTTTATTTGGGGTCGGCGCAACACGTTTTTTTCTTCCATTCTGTCCTGTCACTCGTCACGCTATCACTAACTCCTTCCCAGCATTAAATAAGTAAATAAAAATCTTATTGGTTTTCCTTAAATATTTTAGTTTGTTAATAGAATAATTTTAAAAGGTACTACGGTAGTGGAGGTCAGGTGTAAATACTTACCTGTTCCAAGTACTTTAATAAAATATACATGATTGAGTGAAATGACATCTGTACCTATTAATTAACATTTCATTATTGACTACTATACCTATGTTATTAAATTATAATATTATTGATTACTATATTAAATGTTATTAAATTTTTAACTACTACATCAAATATTATTAAACTATTATACTAAATAACAGATTATAATGATGCAACAGCCTTAATTTATTGTATGCTAAAATGCGGGCTATAATGTACTTCACTATATAAATTATAACATTATATTTTTTCCTGTGTACCACAATAAACAATTTCAAGTTTTTTTTTTTAGTTTTTAACTCAGTATGTTTTTAAAACATTTCAATTTATTTAGGGGCGGCACAGCATGTCTTGGTTTTTCACAACGACATCTCTAGCTATCATCGCAGCACTAAGTAAGCAATTTTGTTATTGTAAAAGGACTAAGATAAGAGGCCATTTAAGTTTAACTTAAGAAAAATTTAAGTAACATTAACAAAAATTCCATATGTAACATAATAAACGCACGTCCTGTGGTAGATTCACATGCACAGTCAGGGATCAAAAGTGCAGTTGCACTCTACCAGTGCTAAAGTGTCTAAAATTTCTTTGTTGTAGAAGTTCAATAGGCCACAACTAGTTTATTCAATACTTTAGATTCTATGCTACCAATTAAATCAGTCATGAACCATTAACCCTCTTCCACAAATAAATTTTAGACATTTTAGCATTGGTAAGGTGGAACTGCACTTTTGACCCCTGACTGTACAAGATACCCAGAACCTGAACACTAGGTATCTAAAGGCCATACAAATATTTGTTCCGTGCGGGAATCGAACACCTGACAAGACACACAGCAGTCAATCACCATTGCGCCAATCATGCATTAAAAATCAATAAAAGCAAGTAAATAATCATGTCAAAATATCAGTCATTTATTTAAACAAAATGTTGATCTTTCAAAGGATAATCTTAAGTAATGTATCTTATTTGCAATTGCATCTTATTCAAAAAGTTATTTGTTAAGTGTTTTGTTACAAAACATACATACATACACACATTACAAACATAGATATAGATCTTTTCAGATTCAGATTCAGATATATTTATTTGCTATCAATGTAGGTATAGATATAAGATGATACATAGGTGAGGGTTTCCGCTACATTCTACCTTACGGCATGCAAATTTTTAAAGAGTAAGTATATTAAAAATTATGGTAAATTCAAAATTATTACAAATTAACAACTAACATGTCATCTTAATAAACACTCAATCAATCAAATCAAATTTATTTGTAAATGTACGTAATAATAGGTAAGGTTTCAATGTCAAAGTAAAATAATAATAATCTAAACTTAATAATAAGCTAAATGTCAGTGGTGTCCTCCATAAACTCAGCTGTGGAGTAATAACATTTATGTATTAAAAATTGTTTCAGTTTCTTTTTAAACATACTATTATTCAGATTCTTTATTTGCCGTGGAATTTTATTGAATATAAGTGGAGCCAATCGATAAATGCTTTTACGTAGAAGGCTTGTTTTACTGCGATTAATACAAAGAATGTTTGATTCTCTTTTTCTCAACCGGGAATCAACAGGAGTTCTTATTTTGAAAATCTGTGGGTTTGTTTTAATAAACACTGCCACCTCAAAGATATACCTATCTTTGAGTTAGAATGACTCCGTATCTTAGAAGTGATTCTACGTAGCTATGGTAGGCAATAAGCACGCAGTCACGGTTCACAAAATTGGACAGCTTATAAAGAGCAAAAGAGAACTGTTAAGTTTTTTACAAATTTCTTCAATATGCGGTTTCCAAGTAACTTTACTGTCTATTACTAACCCTAAAAACTTTGTTGTATCCGTTTTTGTAACTGACTGTCCATTGTGACCAATATTAATTGGTAGTTGTTGTCGTTGTTGCTGACTAAAATGCATTATACATGTCTTTTCTAAATTAATTTTTAAATTATTTAACTGCAGCCAATCTACAGTTTGCTTTAGCCTATCATTGATTTCTAATTGTACAACTCATCTTTTTTTTATAATTATTATACAAACATCAGCAAATAATACCGTTGGGTGATTGATACTTTTTGGGAGATCATTTATGTACACCAAAAATAGCGGGGGACCCAATAGGCTCCCCTGGGGTACCCCGTACTTCACCTTTCTAGACTTTGACCAATATTAATTTGATTTCCCGTTTTGTTTTAATATATATATTTGATAGTTCTGTAATTTGTTGTTGTTTTTATATTAATAATCACCTTCAGTTTTTTTTTTTTTTTTATGATATAAACTAGTGCTTGACTGCGATCCCACCTGATGGTAAGCAGTAATGAGCCTATTCATTCTAGCCTTGAAGACACCTAAATTATAATGGGACAGGAAGACAAATCGCTGCTGGCAAATCGTTTCAATCCTTCCATGTACGCGGTGTAAACTGTGAGGCGAAACGCTTAGTCTGGATCATAGGGGTGTCAACAACATAAGGGTGGACCCTCACGGTACGTCGGGTTGTCCGATGGTAGAACGGTAATGGCGGAATCGGGTAATGTAAATTACCGAAAGGCTGGCCACCTCACGCCAGTGCTCCAGGCTTTGTGGATTGGTAGTAATTTAATAATCTTGTCTAGTTACATGAGTTATGCGTCGAATAACCTCACCACACACATTTCCGCTTTACAATAAATTGCCATTCATTATACGAGTAATTATCGAACCAGGCCAACAACGGACAGACATTGGCAGACACGACAGGGTAAACCATTACCCTTCCTTTTTGGCACCTTCACGATTAAGGAAATAATTGTACATTAATGTCGTTCAACATGCAACTATCATTAGATTGAAACCAACAGACAACGTATTGCGACGAATGTCGGAGTTGGGCCATACAATGGTTTGCCTTACAAAGGTAGGCGATTGTGTTATTTTATATTCCTTATTTTTCATCACATGTATTTCTTATACTTTATTGCACACAAAATATATAAATAAAAGTAGAAGTAGTTGATACGCAAAGGCGAGCTTAACCCAGAAATAGGGTTTACTTTTAACAAACTTCTGACTGAAAAATAAACAGTACCGACTTAAGCCAAGAAAGGTGCACAAGAAAAACCTAAAATATTATCACGTCAAGGTCACCAGTTTGGAGGTATCTGGAACAGCGAGTAAGTCCCGCAAACCTCCGTTGAAAAGGGAGGACCCTCCGACCAGACGGGTGTTGTGTCTGGTGGGCAACTGCCCGATAGATGATTTCGGGCTATTCTAAGTATATGTTCTAATCGCGCGGAGAACTTTAATTGCGCGATGCAAGATTAGTTCTTATGTGACACCATAGATGTCGCTACATATCCATCCTTATAAACAAATAAAATCCCATAATTATACTTATATGACATGTTGTCAGGAAAGGTTCCTTAACTCTTCCTCTAGAGACCTCTAACTATGACCTACCTCTTACGCGGTGAGGAAGAGAATTCCAAAGGTTCCACAGTACGAACCGTAAAGGATCCACCGTAGCGACTCGAGAACTCAAAAAAATCATTCTTAAACCAGAGACACAAAAAAGACACCCACATCATAAGCTAGCTAGCCAAGGATATGGCACAGCCGTGAGGGAACGTACATCCTTGCACCCCAACCACCGCGACACGAGATGACATTGGCGTGGGGACTGGCAAGGCGATTCTGAGCCACCTTAGGCGTGGGCTAGCGGACGACTAGCAAAGGGTAGTTTGCCGTCGGGCCGTCCGCCGACAATCTGGACCGAACCCGAGTCTTCGGCACTTAGTGTTCCACGCGAACCTCAAAGAGATGACAGCAAACCGTACAGGCCCAATAGGGCCGATGGCCGCTAGGGCCACGGGGAATTTAAAAAAAGGGAACCTATGGTACTCAAACGCAAATGGCAACATAAGGATACAGGTGTGGTTTTAGTCAGTAAAAGTCTGACACGCCCTCAAAGTCTCCACTGCCACTCTCTCATTAGATGATTTCCCACATCAAAAAAAAACATTATCAACCAATAAAAACTGCGTAGGATCAAAGCCTACCGGGGCCATGGGTTCGCTGAATGGAAAACCCGACCCTGGAATGCAAGGCAACGAAGGAACATAGAAGTGGGTTTTTGTCAGTAAAAATCTGACACGCCCTCGCGCTCCTCCCAAGGGCGGGAGATGTCATTGGATGATTTCTCGCCTAAAAATAAAAACACCATGCTTTCCACAGTCTACAAGCCAACAAGGCTCTACAAACCTTGGTTCAAACATCACCAACTACCACATTAATATGCTGTCTAAGTAGCTGTTCTGTAATTATAAAGAGTTTACTCAACAATAAACTGCGACACACAAACAAACAAATGTTTCTTTGTTTGACACGTTGGCTGAATATTACATGTACACTGAATTAGATGAGTCACTTCTTTGAGTTGAATAAGCATTTAATGTAGCTTGTATTAAGTGGATTAAAGTAAATTATTTTAATTTATGAAACTAAAGACAAAGGTTTTTCTTTTATTTTTCCTCTCACTCGGAATTCCTCCTGTATTGTGAGAGCGTTCTCAATCCCACGCCTCCGATTCCTTTGTTCTGACGTCATCTCAACGCTCAGTCACGTGGTCAGAACAAAGGAATAGGAGACGTGACTCGAGCCGATCGACGAAAGAGAATCGAAACGAAACGGTTGTAACTTGGCTAGGGGGGCAGGTAACAAACATACACAAGACACCCAGACCCTGAACAACTTTAAACAAGCCATACAATTATTTGATCCTTCCGGGAAACGAGCCCGCGACACGCAGCACATCAGCCAATTGCATAACCACTGCACCCACCGTGTCATCTCAGAATCTTTTTTTTTTTTTTTTAATTGATATAAACCAGCGCTTGACTGCGATCCCACCTGATGGTAAGCAGTGATGCAATCATCTTTAAGTTATCATCGTCCTGCCCTTGTCCCATGTTACTTGGGGTCGGCGCAACACGTTTTTTTCCGCCGCCGCCGTCAACCTCCACGCTATCACATTTGAAAATCTTTAACAGCCATTTAAACATCTTCGACAGCCGTTACGGGAAGACAGAAGCCAGGAAATCTGACATCAGTCAGCCAAGGGGTATCGTAGATTAGATTAGATAATACTGTGATATCGAAAGGAGATCGCATGAGGTAAGTTAACGAACTGGCATGTAAAATATACTTCTAAGGATTTTGTTGTTCTAGAATAGGTTTAAAAATTGAATAGAACAAAGAAATGTCTAGTTTTTTCAGTCCGGACGCAACCGTTGTAGTGCGATGTAATAATATTGAAGTCCAGTAAAAACAAAACATAGAAGAGTTATTTTATTTCGAGAAATAATAAAGATCCCGATACCGTCGCAGAGTGCGACAATACCTAGGCATTACAAAAACGTGTAATTTTATCTTACAAATACATTTGTAATAGATATTCATAAATATGAAGAAATAGGTACCTTTCCTGGATGATTTAAAATGTTCAATTAGTACTTATTATAGTACGCATTCATTAGTAATGTGTTTACTCAGGTACAGAATATTGTTCAGTAGGCTAAGTATAACATTAAACGTAATTATAACTATTTTATTAATATTTGTATGCCACTCCCTGTACGTAAAGGTGTGATGATCCGATGGTAGAAAGCGGAATTTAAAAAACTTTCAAATTATTAATGAGATGCTCAAGCCAACGTTCCTTTAAAATCATTAGCTTGCCGATTCAAAACAAAACCCTACGATTGGTTAAATAAACGATCAGTTAGCCAATATACCTAGGAACCCAACATCAAGAGTACCTACCAATAGAGCTATAAGAGCATGTCACAACGTTCTCTATAAAGGAATTTGGTAACATACATGTGTGTATATCCTTATTTTATTGTTGGTAGTAATAGTACCTACATACATATATACAGGATGGACCGATAAGATATTATCATAGTTTTCAAAGCTGCTTCTGCCTTAGAAATTAAGCACTTTCATTTTGGAAGTCATAGTCAATTCTCAAAAAAAAAAAATCTGCACCATCGTGTACCAATTTTGATTTAGTTGATGACAACTTTGAATGATTACGGAAAATACAATTTTTCTTTTATAATTGACTAAGAAGTCAGTCATAAACTCTTAGAGATGGTTGTTCATTTCCATGGGCAAGCACAATTTATAAAATATGACCACACCTTTCCGTTACACCCTGTATAGTACGACGATGACTGTCAAGCCTCCACATTAGTCCTTTATTGCTTTTTTAATAAGCCATTCATATTCAATGAATGTACAAAACCGGTGTCCGATACGTTTCAGCCACATACGCATAAGGAAATAATATATTTGGTGTTAGATTATAAATTGGAGTATTATTTTTCGATTTTATCAGAATTGTAGTGTACAGAACCTTTAAATTAGAGGTAGAAAATCATCAAGGTAACTTTCTCTTTTATTATTTGAATAAAAAACTGTAAACATTACAATATACGAATTTCAGATTGCAAATTAATAGTTATTAGAATCTAGTTCATTATTTTGTCCTAAATCACAAATGAGTAATTTATGCGGCCCACCTAAACGTCCTTTCTTTAGTATGGTTCGTCAAGTCGTTGAGGTCCTTAGTAGTCCTGATTTTTAACTCAGGACTACCAAAGAGCAGTATTTGTGTAGTTCTTAGACAAATGCTTGCACTGCAGACTTAATATTCATGATTCTCATATGATTTGACCATTACATACTTTGTACATACTTTAAAAGAGACTTTGACCCCTGAGTTTGTTTTGGTATTTCTTCAGACAGCAATGTAAGACTTATACTGAGTAAAACCTACCTTTGTTGCCTTTTGCGTTGCGTTTTCCGTTTGTGTGCCCTGGCGGACATCAGCCCTGGTAGGCCCCGTCAATATGCTGACATATCTTTGAGGCGCAAATTGAACACAACGCGCCGTCGACCAGCCCCCCTAGCCAAGTTACGATCGTTTCGTTCGCGTCGAACGCCTCGAGTAGGCCACGCCTCCGATTCCTTTGTTCTGACCACCTGACTGAGCGTTGAGATGACGTCAGAAAGAAGAGTTGAGATGGCGTGGTCTACTCGAGGCATTCAACGCGAACGAAACGATTGTAACTTGGCTAAGGGGGCAGGACCTACCATAGAACCTAAGAATTAATTTTCTAGGGTCTGGTGAAGTCATTGTTAAAATAGTATTGGAGTGAATATAAATTGTGTAAGTTCAACTGATTAATTTTTCTCTAAAGCTTCTATTAAAATAAAATGAGCTGTGCCACCACAGTGGTAACTACCCCGACTTAGTAGTTATAAGTCGCGGGTTCAAACCCAGCCAGGTACATTACTTTGTGTAATTTATTTCATCACCACTGCTCTCAAAATGGTGAAGGTGAGGAAACCGGCGGCATGTTCTAAAACCAAAAATTTGGACACATGTGACATCCACCAACCAGCACTGGGCCCAGGTGGTGGGCGTCCTATTTAATCTCCTTGAGAGGAGGCCTAAGTCCCAGCAGTGGGAACGAACAGGGCCGATTAAGCTTTTTAACCTTAAGTATAAATCATAACCAGGCAAAAATAATCTTCAAACCCTTGATCAGATAGGCGTAGCAGTTTAACATGTTTCAAAAATTTGCTTTCCCCATCGATTCTATATTGAGCGAAGGTTAATACCTCGCCATTCCACTTCTTTTACCTAATTTTATAACATGTCAGACATACTGCGAATGTGGAGCCGTACCGAATTCCATTAGACACTAGTATTTATTAAATTTAAATAACTGGTTAAATATCAATAGAAAATAAATCCATCGCATCTCAATTTAATCTAATCAAGACACCGATAAAACACAGTTTTCCTTATAGGAAGACCACACACATTTAATTGCGTGTAGAATACATTCATAAAATTAGTGTAGGTATCTCTGACGTGTTAGAATTCAGCACCGTCAACAAAAAAAAACCCTTAAACATAATTCAAAGAATCCATGAGAGACACCGTTCATAGCAACCATGTAATTATTGTTCTTAAAACCCTATAAATCATTAAACATGTTTACCTTTTTTATCATAAAACCCTGTGTGGTCTCATGCACGCAGAATTCCTGGTACAATAAATTCGCAATGAAAGCAACTAAACACATGGATACATTAACAGTCAATCCTTACACGACCTTGAGTCTTGTCGCGAATGCCTAAACAGACGCGCGATGTTCTACAACAAAATAGACGGTACAGAAGACCAAGTCTATACGACTACTGAAATCCAACTCATTCACACATCGAGACGTGTGCTAACAGGGATTGTAGACGGCAAGCAATTGGTAGCTCACCGTCCAATAAGGGCTGGGCCCGAGTCAATGTAGCGTCCTAAGCCACGTGTGCTTTGCAGAGATGTCAGCATAATTGGGCCCGTTAGGATCGATACCTGCCAGGGCTACGAGAATGTTTGAAAGAATTACCGTGACTCTAGAACGCAAAGGGCAATTGAAGGAACACAGGTGGGTTTTAGTCAGTAAAAGCCTTACACTTCCTCTCGCTTCACCTAGAGCAGGAGAAGTTATTTGATGATATCCAACCTATGTATAAAAAACGCGTGCACTAACAGCAGTAAATCTTCTGATTTTCCGCTCCAAAATTAAATTCATCCAAATTAGAATTAGAGTCAGCACTTAAATGTCAAAGGTTCCAAAAGATTGTCCACTAAACGCCAGACCACTTGCTTTTGTAAACGGGAAAACATTCACTCCAATAACACACCAGCCCCCCTAGTCAAGTCACAACCGTTTCGTTTCGATTCTCTTTTCGTCGATCACCTCCAGTAGGCCACGCCTCCGATTGCTTTGTTCTGACGTCATCTCAACGCTCAGTCACGTGGTCAAAACAAAGGAATAGAAGGCGTGGCCGACTCGAGGCGATCAGGGAAAAGAGAATCGAAACGAAACGGTTGTAACTTGGCTAGGGGGGCAGTGGCCTTACCATGACGTGTAAAAATGTCAGTTGTGCGAACGAGAAAGAGGGATGGAGCTATACACCCTATACAGCTTCATCTCTTTGAAAATTCAGTATAGGTCGTAAAATGGATCGCATTAAGAACTTTTGAATGTATGCGGAACAGAGAGTTAAGTCCCGCAAACCTCCGTTGAAAAGGGAGGATCCTCCGACCAGATTGGTGTTATAACACCGGTCTGGTAGGCTGTTCTTTATGTTCAAATCGCGCGGAGAACTTTAATTACGCGATGCAGGATTAGTTCTTATGTGATGCCATAGATGTCGCTACAAGCTCATAGTAGGGCCTCAGCTGTGTCTTGTTCGTTCGGAACAATTTATTCTAACATTAATTGAAGTCCTTTGTACTGCCACTTTTTGACCACAAAATGCATCTATGACGTGTGCGCGCGCCTATATTTACTGGTGGTATAGAGTTGACCTTCTGTACCTTTCTGAAGTATGGTTCGGGAGCGACACAGACTGACTCACACGCAGCCCGCCTGCTAACTACCACACGGTCTGCGATATTGACCTAAATTGTGTAATTTTACGTCGAACTTCAAACCGTAAAGTGTAATGGTTGATAAAACACTCACATGCTGCCGGTGCAATGGACCTTGAGGGTCAAAAATGGTGGAAGTTGGGTCGTGCATGTCTTGGTTAGCGGAGTATATGCATTAGCATAATTTGATATGGTAGACGGTAGGGCGACAAAAAATTAATGTATCTTTTTTTAGGGTTCCGTATCTCAAAAGGAAAAAAAACGGAACCCTTATAGGATCACTTTGTTGTCCATCCGTCTGTCTGTTTGTCAAGACCCTTTATCTCGGGATTGCATGGAGGTATCGAGTTGAAATTAAAACCATAATAATATACTCAAGTCTGCAGTCCCTTGAAGCTGTGAAAAAACTTCTGAATTAACGGAAAAAAAGATACGGCCGTTTATGTCGCAAAAGCGAGACGTATCGTATCTCCTCGATACGGCTCGCATTATGAGGAGGTACCTGTCTCTGGAGCCCTAACCACTGGTAACTTGGACCCTAACCACTGTTCCCGACACCGGCGGACAACTATTTTTTATATTTTAAATGTTTTTTTTAAAGAAATATTTAAAAATGTAAATTATATGTATAAAAAATAAATATATGGAATAATAATAATTTATTTGCATCAAGTTTTACATTGGTGGTGGTAACGATGTCACAACTAACCGTCGTCGCGCTTCACGCCCAGACAGGCACTTTTGAGGGAACATTTAAAAGAGTTACCGTGGCCTTAGAACTCAAAGGGCCAGTGAAAGAGCATAGGTGGATTTTAAAAATCTTACAAGCCCTCTCGCTCCAAGTCTCCCACCCTATAGTAAAGTCTTTTGATGATTTACTACCTCAAAAAAAGACAGGCGTTTAACTTTGTCCAATTTATTTTATCACTAGTGCTCTTACAGTGAAGGAAAACATCGTGAGAAAATCGGCATGTCCTTGAACTAAAAATTCGAAAATATGTGACAACATAAGTCATTCTGAGTATGTGTGGTGGATTGATAATTTATTATTACTATTTGAAATTTGACTATTTGGATGAAATTCATAATTTATTATTACTATTTTGCATTTATTTATCTCAGGACCCTGAGGTCCTGGACCTTTGGAAGGCGTACGTGGAGTCGAAACTAACTTGCAGAGGCCCGTTAGACGCTTTTAATAAAACACAACAATGCTAATTCTTTGGGCGAAGAACGAGCCAATCATCAATCGGCATGAAATTTCCTTAAAAAGGAGACGCGCACTCGGACCCCATGACCCAAGCGTTTCGACCCCAAACGGCTCAAAACTGTAATTACCAATAAGGTTACAGTATTTGCGCCGTTTAAGGGTCTCAGCAGCCGCAGCGGCAGTGCCAGCAAAGCCCGCTGTACTTGGAACATGGGATGGCGCAAGGGTGTCGACACAGGTTGCGTCCCACACCAGAGGCCTACCCACCTTCCATGGCACCAGCATCATAAAAACATTAAGGTAACCTCTATACCACAAAAATAAATTATTACAATCAAAGGTGAACAAGAAGTTTTGTTCTAAATATAACTTTGAATCATAATATTTTGATTGATTTTTTGTACACACCAATTATAACAGACGAAAAGTTCAATAACCAATTGGTTTTAGCAATAGGTATCTACAACTGGTTTGTTTTTTTTTCATTGAATGTGTATTACATAATTGTTGCAAACAAACTAAAACCAAATGGTGTTTACCAAATGCCAACTCAACATCTGTAAACTTAAGAAGCATAGTGTTCACTACTAGTATATGCCCTGGCTGGCTAGCATTTCAACGTGTTTTTTCTTCTGTGTTCTATTCTAGAGATGCCGTGCTCACCGTTAGGTAACTTTTACTTAAATAATTTTCGTAATCTAATCATAATTAGGTATATGGAGTGTGAGATTGTTACTAACTTAAACCTATTTACAACCAAAACAAACAATTACATTATTAATAGGTATTAATCAGCTAACAGATCGAGTTAGAAACACCACCCTGCACTCCTTAACTCAAATGACAGATGTTGGGGAAAAAACAGCTAGGCTGAAGTGGGCGAAGATTGTCACTCACTGAATACCTGAGGGAGGACGACGCCGTTGAGGTCAACAGCGGCGAATGTGGTGTGACTATCTACCCGTCTAGCCAAGTTACGACCGTTTCGTTTCGATTCTCTTGCTTCGAACGTCTAGAGTAGGCCACGCCTACGATTCCTTTGTTTTGACCACGTGACTGAGCGTTTAGACGACTTCAGAACAAAGGAATCGGAGGCTTGGCCTACTCGAGGCGTTCGACGCAAGAGAATTGAAACCAAACGGTCGTAACTTAGCTAGGGGGGCAGATCATGCTCGCAGGGCAAACTTGGCCAGAGATCGCTCAAGACAGAGAGATTTGGAAGGAGAAGGGAGAGGCGTCAATCCAGCAGTGGGATATAATAATAATAACTTTAATTCGGGTGGCACATACCCATAGAAATCTTAACTTAGTACAAAATTAATTATATTTTATTTGCCATGACTGGCCACATTTATACAAGACATGACCCACTGATTTTGAAAGAGACAGTCAAAACGTACAGCGATTGCGTTCAAAATGCTGTTGTAGTTGATTTAAGAAAAGAAAAAATTCGGCGTGACACAGAAGGAGCTATACAAGCCGCATATCACTATTCCTTTCTTTTGCCAGATTCATGATGTTTTTAAGAGATCATAGAAGGGTTCCAGTAGCTGTAGAGACTACCCCATATAGGGTGGCGGTGGGATTATTCGAAAGAGAAACCACGGCCCTGCGGGACGCAAAGGGCGACTGAAGGAACACGGATTGGTTTTAGTTAGTAAAAACATACTTTTACTAACTGAAATCAACCTAAACTAAGACCCCTAACCCTAAGAAGGAGGGAAGGAGTGTCAGAACACTCCCTCTCGATCCACCTAGATCCAAATGGCTCCTCCCGCAGTCATTTGACGATTGCCAAACAAAGAAAAAAAATTAAAAAAAAATTGAAATAATGGTAATGAAAAAATGGTAGGGGTAACTTTATTATTATTTATATTATTTCGTCAGTTCTTATCAAATTAGACTAGCAACCTGGCCCAGTTTCGCACGTATGTTAGAAATGATTGAAATTCTCGGCTCATTTCTAATACGAGTATAATACGCCTCTACTTTACACTTAAACTTTCCTCATGAATCACTCTGTCTATAAGTGAAAACCGTATGAAAATCCGTGCAGTAGTTTTTGAGTTTATCGCGAACAGACAGGCGGATAGACCGACGCTGTTTTAGGCTCAACTCGGCTTTGTTGCTGTCAGCATACCAAACTCTTTAGCCATGTATATTTAAATTGTATCCTTACAGAACCTCTAAGTCCTAACTCCTATCTCAATCTCAGAGCCTTATTTACAAAAACGGCTAACCCAAAAATACTAGCATGCCTTTATTGAGAAACCGAATTATCAATACAAGTAGGTACAAGCAACGTCACTGTATGGGACAATAAGTATAACAATGACAAGTTTGTACCACCACAGAATACTAATTTGTTGCACATACCAAAAATATCTTCGACGATGCATGTCGCTTAAAGGTTACGCCGAAATAGTTGCAATGAGTGGCTGATTAAAGGTCACTGTGGATTGACCTTGAGAGAGTGGGTGATAGAGATGAGTTCTTTTTCTGTTTCAGGGACCTATCTCATTATCATCATCATTCAGCTTTTTTCCCATGTTAGGTACTTGGAGTCCGCCAAAGGAGATGACGATTTTTCCTTTCCTTGGTATTGTTCGTCAAGTCGTTAAGCTCCTTAGTAGTCCTGAGTTGACCTTTGCGAATACTGACAAATGCTTGTACTGACTGGACAGGTCCACTCAAATCTGTATGGTTCTTTCTTCAAAAGACCATCTCAGACAAATCTGCATAGTTCTCATGTGATTTGACCATTACATATTTACTCTATGGACTTTAAAAGAAACATTGACCCCTGAGTTTGTTTCGGTGTTTCTTCTCAGGGTAGTCAGCTAAAAAACACCGGCCTCATCTAATTTAAAACGACGAAAAAAAAAATTGACGCGTAAAAGTGTTTTTTTAAACCTATTTGTAAAATAAATATCATTTATCATTTCCGGCCACCATAAGAACAGTCTTGCGGATGGTGAGCAATGGTAGCTCGCCGTCCACCCGTCCGGTAAAGACCAGGTCCGAATCGACGGCACGTAGTGATCCTCGAGCGCCTAAAAGAGATGTCGGCCAATTTGAAGGAGCCCAGTAGGGCCGACGAGAGCCTGCTAGAGCTGTGGGAACGTTTCAAAGAGTGACCGTGATCTCGTAGTGAAAACAGAGATACTTGGGGACTTGCTACTATTCATATAGTTCACCATGCTGCATATTCGCCATTTAATACCGTTCATTTTCGGGCTAGGAGAAAATAGAAGAAATTCTTAAAACTAGAAGCACAAACATTTAAAATGTGTGTACAAAAATTATAAAATATGTAAACATGTATGTGCATGTATGTGCATGTGTGTGTGTGTGTGTGTGTGTATGTGTGTATCCCAATAAGCGCGTCTTAACATAACAAAAGAATAGCAGAAGTGAAAGACTGCGGTGTGAGTTTACAGAATACAGAGCATTTTGTGATAGCTTTAACTTTATGTATTACAAAATAGTTTATTTGCATTTAATTTATCTTAATTCTTTTTAGTTCAATTCAATATTTATTTATTCAGTAACAATTTAATTCAATTAATGTAATTAAACTGAATCAAGTAAAATTATTTCTATTACAAAAAAAAAAACTGAATCAAATAAAATTAAATAATTTTGTATCATGAAGTTAATTATGGTCCACCTTGCTACACTAAAACTGTTCAATTACTAATCGAAAACTAGCAAACAGACAGCTTTCTAGAAAACAAAACATGCATAATCAGCCTTTTAATGTTCCCACTGCTGGGACTCAGGCCTCCTCTCTCTAGGAGAGGGAATGGGCCGTAATCCACTACGCGGGCCCAGTGCGGATTGGTGAATGTCACATGTCTTCGAATTTTTGCTTCTAGGAAATGCCGTTTCCTCACGATTTTCCTTCACCGTTTTGAGAAAAATGGTGATGAAATAAATTACACAAAGTAATGCGCCTGGCTGGGTTTGAACCCGTGACCTACTCCTACACTACTTAGAAAACTAAACACTACAAAAAAATATTGACGTATAGAAAACCGTTTATTTTTAACAACGTATCAAGCTCAATTAAAGTCTATTAATATCGATTAGAACGTTTAATTGGATTTTTCTTTGTTTCTTTATTTGGATTTTAATAAAACACGGCCACAAAAATACATTCAGCCACACCTTACACAGTTTATAATAACGGTAATTTCAAGGTAAGCAAATATTACACACGGCATCTTTATTCGCAATTACATTAATCATTATAGCACGTAAGAAAAAAAAAAGGTGTTACATAGTCATTAATTACAATCCGCATTAAATGCTGGGTAAACTGTGTGAAAAAAAAAATTTTTTAAAACTTTATGTTCAGTAATGGTACAAAGGCGGACTTAAGAGCGCCCAACCCGTAATACTATTCCCATACAACCGTCTTAAGTGATTATGATGATATTACACATCTTTTTTTAAATATTTTGTATCAAAGATATCTTGTGGTTATTATCCAGGTTTCCATTGAAATCCAAACATAAATTTGTGTAAAGCTAATCCGGCTATTTTGAGTTACTTGAGCTCTTCATAATGTACTCATTAATAGAAATAAATTCATAGAAACCGTTAATTTAATCGAGATTCTGAATGATAATCTTTTAAAGTTTTAACAAAAAAAACACGTGTTACATAGAACAAGTTTTGTGAAATTTCGAGTAAATGACGGAAGTTAACGAATGCCAACAGAGCGCTCAGGCGTTTCTCTCTTTTTTCGCGTTGCTTCTTTACCAAACATTGTGTTAGATTACGTTAGAAAAAAGAACAAGCTTTTAAACCATGCTCACGATGACGATAGATAGATCGGGACCTCTTAATGAAACAAGGCATTCTCTACCACTCAACCTTTGGGTTAAAAGGTTAAAAAATAAATGATATTTGAAATAGAATCAAGTATCATCGAGTTAAGTTTTCAGTGGAACTTGACCTTATGTGTCTAATTGTCATATATTTGTATGTAAAGAGCTAATGGTAAGTATTTGTCTGTACTCCGCATCTGTCCTTCAATAGCCTTAGTGCAATTTTTATTACGTACTCGATAAATAGGAAGAAACACAAATTTGTGGTTCCTACAACCAGGCTTCTTTCACAGTACTTCTGACTTGCCAATAGAATCATCTTCCATTCATCCGCGAACAGATTTTTTGTTGGATTAGAAACCAGATATTTTTTTGTCGTAAAACAAGAAAATAACACGCACGGAATTCCAACTGTGGTTGAAAATTATGACAAAAATCAATTTCGTGAAAGTTCGATAGCTGGCCAGTTTACAAATAATTAGAATATCGTTATATTGTTTGGAGAGCAGTGGTGGCCGAGTGGTAACGGCCCCGACTTACAAATTGTAGGTCGCGGGTTCAAACCCAGCCAGGCGCATTACTTTGTGTAATTTTCATCACCACAGCTCTCAAAACGGTGAAGGAAAACATCGTGAGGAAACCGGCATGTCCTAAAAACAAAAATTCGAAGACATGTGACATCCACCAACCCGCACTGGGCCCGCGTGGTGGATTACGGCCCATTCCCTCCCCTAGAGTGTGTATATTGTTTAAAAAAAATTACACGACCTAGATATCAAAACAATTAAAACAATTTGGCTATACCACTTTTCTTAAGGCCACAAAGCAAACGGGCTTACTCGTAAATGTATAAGTAAGAAGAAAGAAAAACATTCATCTGTGACTCGCACAGAAAAAAACAAAAAAAAATAACTAAACTATAAATAACTTAAAATAAAAAATATAAAACACAAAATATTTAAACAAAAAATTAAAATAACGCAGCCTAGGCCTGTTGATGCCACCGACACATTCACGGATCATAGAGACAGATAAGATATATCGCATAATATTATAGTAATAAGTACTTATATGAGTAAAGCAATTACTTGCGCACGCGACTATTATGAGGCTGTAGTGCAACAAGATCAAGTTCGATCTCTTGTTTACGATTACTATAGTTGTCGGTGCAGGAAATAATGGCGTACGATGAGATTCTTTGTTACTGTAGGTACCTACAATATTTCCCTTATGCGTCAGAAAAAAAAAACATTTTAGTATATATTACATTGACTAGCTGTTGCCCGCGACTTCGTCCGCAAATAACCATTATATTTCTAACACAATTTGTTTTTACGGATAAATCATAAACCAAAACTTTACTTTTCTTATAAAACTCCTCTGTAAACCAAATTTCTAGTCCTACTTTCAGGAACCGAAATGTACAGACATTCAGGACTGGTGACGCGGGAGCGAGCGATATACTCGTACAGCTATCCGTGTGAGAAGCAGCTGTCCTGAGATCAACACCTGCAGCCTTTAGATTATTATTATTGCGAAGCATACGCTTACAGGGAACTGCACACGCTTGAATTAGAAGGGGTAATTGTGAGAGATTAGTGGTATTCGGGGTATAAACACTGTTTCCTCGACGCCACAACCCTTTAGAATTTCCACCTCAATAATATTTGAGAGATGACTTTGAGCTAGGCCCAGTTACATAGTTTAGGTGGAATTAAATTCCGTAGCAGCATGATCGGGACACCGACCTTCAGCTGGATAGTGTGCGCCGGGAGTCCACTTGCCGTTCCAATACAGAAACTCTACGGGATAATATATAGCGTCATCTTGCTCTACAACAGTATTTATAGAGGTATAGAAATACCACTTCGTTCGCATCAATTTGCGAGAGAACGCTTTCGTTAATTGCTGCAGCTTGATCATTTTTGGGTGTTAAAATGGCCCGTTCACACACCCAAGAATTCTCTTGTAGCGGTATTCGACCGACGTCCCCGTACACCAGACAAATTAGTTCTTCAATAGTGGGAACTACTTTGCTTAGAGTCTACGTAGGCTAGTCTAGGTAGGCGCACTTCAGAGCTCTCTTCTGGTAAGTTGCCTTCACCAAACTTTTAAAAGAACATCCAAGAATTCTTGAGTATATCCGCCCAACTGAGCTCGCATGTTAATGGTCAAGCGCAGTCTGTAAACTCGTGACCATAGATTCGATCGTTTCAACGAAGCATTCACCTCGTCAACCCTAATTTCTCGCGACACCACAGGCAAAGTTTGCCGAAAATCGCAGCTAAACAAAACAGTGACACCTCCCATCACATCTTGATTCCTGCGTATGTCCTGCAGGGTTCTGTTTACAGCCTTCACTACTTTTCTATTCGCCATAGTACATTCATCCCATACGAATAAAGAGCAATCCTTGAGTACCCAACCTTTGTCACAGTTGCGTGATAGCCCACACACTGGCATTTCGTTGCTCTCTAAATCGATGGGAATGTTAAACATTACGTGCGCTGTTTTGCCCCGTGGAAGCAGTGTGGCAGTAATTCCAGAAGAGGCAGTCGCAATCACTATTTTGCCTTGTCACCTTATTTCTGCAAGGATGCCAGTGGCAATGAATGTTTTTCCTGTTCCACCTGGAGCATTAATGCAAAATATTTTACCCTGGCTGAGCCTAACGCGACGATGTTAAAAATTCAGGGACATTTTGTTCTGAGGTGAGTCGTGATCATTGACGATATCACCCCGATTTCCTCGACCTTGATATGCCAATGATTGCATAGCCGGTAATCCATATTCGACCAGTCCAGTGGATTGCCACCGATGGAAATGACCACGTCTTGAAGTGAACCTAGACAACTATTCAAAACGCGTTCGTTGTTCTGTTCAATGTCACCCTCAGCAGTACACCTTAAAGCACGTAAAAAGTCTTCGGACAGATGATGGCGATAATTTACCCACAACCGACCTTTTTTTTTCCGGTGGGATAATCATCCAATGACATTCCCCGCTCTTGGGTGGAGCGTGAGATAGTGTCAGACTTTTACTGATTAAAAACCCACTCCTGTTCCTTTCCATGGCCCGATATGGGCGCCGGCGCTGCGGAAGCAGCCGGCGGCCTGGCTGAACGCATGCCAGAGGGTCATGGCCATACGGATGGTGCGAGGATACCGGACGATTTCCCGCGAAGCGGCGAGCCTCCTTGCTGGACAGCCACCATGGGATCTGGTAGCATCAGGCCTTGCTCACATGCACGATCTGCGCATGGAGATGCAACGCCGCCGCGCCGGGGCGAAACTCCGCTGCCGCGACAAGTCGCAGCATGGCGGACAGAGCTCCGGCGGGTTCTCATGGAGAAATGGCGACAGCGACTGTCGCGACCCAATGCTGGGCACGCCACAATTATGGCGGTAAGACCCTTCTTTGAGGCGTGGTTGGAAAGACCTCACGGCTTCCTCACCTTCCGCATGACGCAGGTTCTCACCGAACACGGGAAGTTCGGGAAGTTCCTGCACCGAATTCGTGCGGAAGCGACGCCCGGGTGTCGCCACTGTGTGGACCGCCCGGAGGACACGGTGGAGCACACGGTGGAAGTGTGCCCCGCTTGGGAAGAGCAATGCCGTGTCCTCGTGGGGGCGATCGGCGGCGGCGATCTCTCGCGCTGGGCCTTGGTACAGGTCATGGTCCGGAGCGAGGAGGAGTGGCAGGCGGTCGCCTCCTTCTGCGAAGCAGTAATGCTAGCAAAGGAGGCGGCCGATCGCGTGAGGCAATGGCAACGGTCCTCACGCCCCAACCGCCGCCGGGATTCCGATCCCGATTTCCGGCCACCGTAGGCGCGGGCTTGTGGACGGCGGGCAATGGGTGGCCCGCCGTCCGACCGTCCGGTAACCATCCGGACCGAGCCCAAGTCGTCGACGGCGCGTATAGCTCCGCGCGCGCCTCAGGAAGCCTACTGGGGCCATGGGTAGTGTGAAAACGAAACCGTGGCCCTGGGACGAAGGCAACGAAGGAACAGGAGTGGGTTTTTAGTCAGTAAAAGTCTGACACTATCTCTCGCTCCGCCCAAGAGCGCAATTTGTCATAAGATGATTTTCCCACATATATAAAAAAAAAAACTCCTGTTCCTTCTTTGCCTTCGTTCCAGGGCCCCGGGGTTCTCTTTCGCATCACATGGCCCCAGTAGGCTTCGACCCTGCTGGGCCCCTATGGTTTTGCTGACATCTCCTTGAGGCGCGCGTGGAACACTACGCGCCGTCGACAACTTGGGCTCGGTCCGGACGGTTACCGGAAGGTCGGATGGCGAGCTACCCATTGCTCGCCGTCCGCAAGCCAGCGCCTACGGTGGCTGAAAATCGGGATCGGGACGGCGGCGGGGCGTGAAGGCCGTTCTCTCGCACGTGCGGCCGCCCCCTTTGCTAGCATTACTGCTTTGCAGAAGGCGGCGACCGCCTGCCACTCCTCGCTCCAGACCATACCTTGTACCAAGGCCCGGCGCGAGAGATCACTGACACCGGTCGCCCCCACGGGGACACGGCAGAGCTCTGCCCAGGCGGGGCACACCTCTACCGTAAGCTCCAACGTGTCCTCCGGGCGGTCCACACAATGGTGGAACCCAGGCGTTTCTTCCGCACGAATCCGGTGCAGGAAGCTCCCAAACTTACCATGTCCGGTGAGGACCTGCGTCATGTGGAAGGTAAGGACGCCATGTGGTCTTTCCAGCCACTCCTCAAAGAGGGGACTTACCGCCATAATTGTGGCGTGCCCAGCACTGGGTTACGACAGTCGCTGTTGCCATTCCACCATGAGACCCACAACCGACCTGGGTTTGTGACTCCACAAAATACTAAAATAATGGCAAACAAATGTCGCAGTCGTCTGGGGCTATCGGTGATGCTGGCCTCCGTCACTGTCAGTGTCGTCCCAGTGTTGATCGTGATGACGTTGGGGCCCGTACAGTGTGAAGCAATCATCGCAAATAATGACACTATCCATTATTGGGATGAACGGTGTAAACCCTTCCCAATGCGCTGTCTTTAAAGTGATGATAGAAGTTCTGAAGTTAAATTTAAAAATAATAAGATGTAGTACTGTAAAAGAAATCAATGAAGTTTTTAATTCGCTTTGATATAATTTCTAGAGATACAAATAATACGTATAAAAACTTACTTCACAGATGAATTGTATTTATTCATTTTATATACATTTAAATCTAATAATAACGTAAATAAAACTAACTTACAAAATAAAAATAAAAGCCCTAAAGTACTAAAAAAAAGCAATAATATAAATAAAAAATAAAAGAAAACAATCACAAAAACTACGCGAGGTTCGAACTCGCAACATAGCAAACGCGGATCCGTCACTATACTACTGCGCCACGGTCCTTGCAGAATCTAGGTCTAAATAGCCGTTCTGAAATACACGTCATTGCTTGTCTGCTTGACTCCTTGTACAAAATAGCGTGATGATTTTCATTTTTGACCTTAAATTCCTAAACAAATTTTAAAAAAAAGTGTATTTTTTATCTCCGGTTCCATTTTAATATGAGTTTTGATGGGTTTTTACTGAAATATTTGGAAAAATATCGAATAAAAATGTCGATGGCAATTTAAAAATACATAAAAAGTCATTTTATTATTGTTCTGGAAATATCATTCTATATTATGTACAAAAAAAACACTAAAACAATCACAAAAATATTAACTGTACCTGAGGATCGAACTTAGAGCGATTGTCGTTCAATTGGAACATTTTGGAATATTGCTCACCCCCCATAGCAAAAAGCATGATAATATGTAGCCTAACAGTTGACCCGGCCTATAAGGATTATGTATGCAAAATTTGAACAGGATTAGTTCAGTAGTTTTTGCGCCAACTAATACCAACGCTCCACCATTTTACTGTTTTATTATATGTATAGATTTTGTTGGAGTATAACAAAAATAAATCTATCCTTTTTTTGAGGTGAAAAATCATCCAATGACTTCTCCCTTTCTAGGCTAGGGCAGGACTTGTCAGACTTTTACTGACTAAGACCATGTTCATTCTTTGATTTGATTTTTTATTTTTGATTGACTAAAAAAGTCGATGAATAAACGCACACTTACTGTCGTCGCGCATTAATTATCGCCCCTGGCACTAGCATCTTTGACAGTCGAACGGAGAATTACGCGGTCTTTTCACGGTGTTTTGATTTTGAAGTTATAACTAAGGGCGGAATTCACCAATAAAACTAATCGCGTTTTAACGTTTGGTTCGCATAGTCGCGTTTAGCCGCTGTCACTAGTGTCACTTGTAAAAGTACAACAAAAGAAAAATACAGACAAGTGTCACTAGTGACAGCGGCTAAACGCGATTATTCGAGCCAAACGTTAAAACGCGATTAGTTTTATTGGTGGATTCCACCCTAAATGTTTTATGTGTTAAAACTGCGGTTATTTTTAATAATAGGTATAAAAAAGGATAATAAACAGTTATTATTTAAATCCCCCTATTAACCTTAAGAAATTTATCTTCTGAAGAGTCCACATTTTGTACATATTCATCTTAATTAAGGCTATACTGACCTGCTTCATAATGCATGAAAAAATAAAGTTTATGATACATTACGATTGGAATAACATAATTTAACTTTTGAATAAAATTACCTTGCTAAGTGTATACCTAATTAGTACTGTTTAGTATTCTGTAATAAAATAATTTATAAATTAATTTGTTCAACAAATGGCGTACTAAATAATTATTTAAATATCAAAGTAAATATCAAGTTCGCTTTTTACAATTTTAAATAATTAATAAACCGTTCACCTTAAGTTCGTTAAGTTAATTAAAGGCTACACAGATTCAAAGTTATAAAATGGTAATAAAATATATAATAATGACTACATTATCACGAATCCAATTATACTCATTATGAAGTCTAGCTAAGTCTTTAGAGACTTAGTAGAGATGTCAAATAAGACCCACGAGAAATAGGGCTATATTTCACCGGGACACCATGGTGGCGCGACCAAAATGTATACAGCTCTTAGTTACTCACCTGGTGTCCGTTTGATTGCGCAACCAAATTAGCGGCGCGACCAACTCGGACGCGTGCACTTAAGGTCCATTTTTATACTGTCTCAGTGTAGTGTAGCGACTCTGGGTATCTGTATGGTGTAATTTGGTAGCTTACGGACACCATGGCGGCGCAACTGGTCGCGCCGCCATGATGTCCCGGTGAAATATAGCTCGTAAGATCCATTTTGATACTGTCTCAGTGTGGTGTAGCGACTCTGGTATCTGTATGGTGTCTAGTTTGGTAGCTTACGGACACCATGGTGGCGCTACTTGTCGCGCCGCCATGGTGTCCCGGTGAAATATAGCCCATAAAGAAAAGTGTACACACTGTTAACCCAATGGTAGACTGGTAGATAGTGCCTTGCTGCATCTTATCCCTTTAACAGTCCACGTCAGATTGGTCCGACCAGTGTTTTAACGACGTAATTGCCAGGGCCGTGTCTTTGCGACTGGGTACTCCATCTCGTTTAGATCTTCAATCCCCATAGGTGACAGAATAGCTGACAAGATGGAGTATTTGGTCGTGTATGTGCGACCCTGGCGTAATAAACGCGAGTGGGCTTGTCGGATATATTCGACATAGGCAGTTAAATATTTATTATTCGAAGACATGTGACATTCACCAACACGCACTGGGCCCGCGTGGTGGATTACGGCCCATTCCCTCTCCTAGAGAGAGGAGGCCTGAGTCCCAGCAGTGGGAACATTAAAAGGCTGATTATGCTTATGCTTATGCTTAGGCAGTTAAAGGGTTAATGCAGCAAGCTTGGGAGTTATGGCCTTAGCCTTAACTCCCGAGCAGTGCTATAAAACAGTGATTTTCTGAAACCTACTACTCCTCGGTAACGGCTAGGTCTATTAGGTTTGAAAAAATATATATGTTTATTATAGATTCATGTACAACATTACCATTAAATATGTATGTTTATGTTATAAATATACATTTGTTCCCTTATTTTCTTCGAGTTCGAATCGTACCGAAATCGAGTTGAAATTAAAACCATATACTTAGGTCTGCGGACTCTTGAAGCCGTAAAAAAATCATTCGGTTTATGTGGCAAAAAATGTACATTTCGACCCTTTCGAGGAAATCAAAATTCACAGGGTACTTCCCGTTAACCCAGAATCCTGAAATTTGACATAAAACAAGGTCTTATAACACAAGTATAAGAATAAATCTGAAAACTGTAAATTTGTTGTTACGTCACAATTTTTTTTTCTATTCGGAAAAATCTTCCGAGACTCCATTCCGTAATTGAACTATAGATAGATAGATAGATATATTCTTTATTGTACAACAAAAACACACTATTACACACACACACACACACTATTTACATAGGTAAGTTTGTACGGAACCCTCAGAGCGCCAGTCCGACTCGCACTTGCCCAGTTTTTTTTATGCACTTCACTACCCTTGGTTGACTGGTAGAGAATGCCTAAGGCATTAAGGCCGCCTTTGTAGCTTTGTGTTGCATGAAGTTTTAATAAATAAATAAATTACCAACATATGATTTGTTCGTAAGAAAAAATATTTTAACAACATGATATTTTTTTGCTTGTTTTCCCTAATCACAAGGTAAACAAGGTGGACCGATGTCCTGGTGAGGGTCGCATGAATCCTATGGATGCGAGACACACAGGACCGTTCGTTGTGGTCACTAGAGGGAGGCCTATGTACAACACGTCGTGGACGTCTTTCGGCTAAAATTGATGATGATGATGAACATGGAACAAAGCTTTGAATAAATACAACATACGGATATGGTAGACTGAATAGACTGTTATGGAGAACTCCAATCATATTAACTATTGCTGTTCAATTTACGTTGCAAAACTCATTTAAACATGTCGAAATAAATTGTTGAAACTATTTAATGTAGGCATCGGAACAATAATAAACTTTATATTGGTAAAATTAAAATGAGCAGTCTATAAAAGCTGCTAATAAAACGTACATATTGTTCGGAAATTCTATTTTCAACTTCAATATACATATGAAAAGTATTTTCAACTCACAAGTCTGTTTGCCAATTTAAGAACTGATAGTTATACTAATATTTTTTTTAGGTTGGAAATCATCAAATGACATCTCCCGCCCTTGAGCGGGGCGGGAGGGCGTGTCAGACTAATACTGACTTAAAACTCACTCCTGTTCCTTCTTTTCCTTCGTTCCAGGACCCCAGGATTCTTTTTCGCACAACCCATGGCCCAGTAGGCTTCGGCCCTGCTGGGCACCTACGGTTTGCTGACATCTCCTTGAGGCGCGCGTGGAACATTATGTGCCGTCGACATCTTGGGCTCGGTCCGGACGGTTACCAGACTGTCGGACGGCGAGCCCTTCCTCCCCAGTAGGCTTCGACCCAGCAGGGTCAAAGCCTACTGGGGCCAAGGGTCTGATTCTGAAAGGAAGACTCGGCCCTGGTATGAAAGGCAACGAAGGAACAGGAGTGGGTTTTTAATCTGACACGATCTCGCGCTCCGCCCAAAAGCGGGGGATACGACAAAAAAAGGGCAAAGGGTAAAGCAGGAACATAAGTGTGATTTTACTCAGTAAAGGACTGATACGGTCCGCCCAAGAGCGAGAGAAGTCATTAGATGATTTCTCACCTTAAAAAAACGTCAGTATAAGTCTGTTACTCCCTCTCGCCCCACTCAGAGCGGGAGGAGTTATTTAATGAACATCCCCCCATCCCCCAAATAATATGCTTAACTAGCTTCTGCCAGCGGTTTCACCCGCATGAATGTAGTTTTCTCCATACAAACTTTGGACCCCCGTTTCATTCTGTTAGGACGTGAATTTTGGAAAACCCTCACTTAGTGCTCGCCTACGTCATAAAAGGAAAATTTGTGCAAAATTTCACGCTCTTAGTCCCAGTAGTTTTGGCAGTAAGTTGATATGTCAGTCAGTCAGTTTCTCCTTTTATATACACCACTAGTTTTTAATTAGTACAAATATTTAAAAGGTTTATTAGAAAAGGTCTTGTTATTATGTCTTAATAAATAATATTCACAAACAGCAAAGTTAAGTTAGCGTTTGTTTATATCCCAAAATAACACTCAATTTATGGAAATATTGTACAGGCTATTGATTATGAATGAAAAACAATGGAAAAACACTGCGCGTTGTATTTTCTAGGAGCAATTGTTGCGAATGATTGATTCAAGTATGAATTTACCAATTATGATAAATTTTCGTGGACACTTTTGCGATTTCGTTTTTTTTTTACTTTTGACTACACAAATATGTTCAGTAACGGATAGAGCCTCATTTTTTTTTTTACTAATTAAAAACTAGTGGTGTATATAGATAATGTAGCTAACAACACGTCCATACACACCTCTGCCCTCTACCCTTTCAAGGAATGCCAGCGTGATGTTATTGAAAGCCAGTATGAATCTATTGTATTATTGTAATTATTATTCAAGTACGAAGCTAGTCCATTAAATTAATCAATCACTAATTAATTTAAAGATCAACCACGAGATAGCTTCACTCGACATTGTTGTGAAATTATCCAATTAACTTAAGACCTTCTAATTGCGTCATATCCGTATGCTTGATAATTACCGGAACTGATTCTCTGTATCATCAGTTCAAGGATTTAAACTGGTACAATCGCCCAAGTCGGCGACGGCACGTAGTGTTCCACGCTCCTCTCAAAGAGATGTCAGCAAAACCGTGAGGGCCCAGCATAGCATAGCATAGTCGGCCTTATAATGTTCCCACTGTTGGGACTCAGGCGTCCTCTCTAGGAGGGGGCCCAGCCCTGCGTTCAAATTTGAGCTTAGAGTTAATTCTATCGCCGTCATCAGGGTAGATACTCTAGTTTCGCATTTTTGAACGCAAACAGAGTTCAACTGTCAATGTCAAGCAAGTGTCATTTATGGCCTCTTACACCAACCTACCCTGCTCGGAGTTACAGTTAGTTGGGTTAACTCTAGGGTATCTACTCAAATTATAAAAGAACGACCCTGGGTTGTAACTCGAAGCATTTTTGAACGGTTGGAGTAGCGACTCTACCCTACTCTGGTTATTTTTGAACACAGGGCAGCAGGGCCGAAGCCTACTGAAAGGAAACCCGTGATCATAGAACGCAAGGGAAACTAAAGGAACATAGGTATGGTTTTAGTCAGTAAAAATCTGCCATGCCCTCGCTCTCCACCCTAGAGCGTAACAAGTCATTACATGATTTCCCACCTCAAAAAAATAACCGTTAAAAACTCATTATCAGGCTAGCATCTTCGGTTTTTATCAGCCTAACTAGATGGAGCCGGATGCCATTATTTAGCATAAACTGTTAAATAGTTTAGGTAGCTAGACTAGCCGGCCACTACGCCTAAACTCGGGCTTACGGACGGCGAACAAAACGTAGTTCGCCGTCCCATAAAGACCAGGCGGTAATTAAAAGTATTCTATGTGCTATTCCAGGACATGGTGTGCTGGTGCACAATTTTTATCGTAATCCGTTCAGCCGTCCGAGCGTGAAAAAGTTATTAGAAACACACATAGCATAGCGCATAGTCGGCCTTATAATGTTCCCACTGCTGGGACGCAGGCCTCCTCTCTAGGAGAGGGAATGGGCCGTAATCCACCACGCGGGCCCAGTGCGGGTTGGTGGATGTCACATGTCTTCGAATTTTTGGTTCTAGGACATGCCGGTTTCCTCACGATGTTTTCCTTCACCGTTTTAAGAGCAGTGGTGATGAAATAAATTACTCTAAGTAATGCGCCTGGCTGGCTTTGAACTCACGACCTACAACTCGTAAGTCGGGGCCGTTACCACTCGGCTACCACTGCTCTTATTATTATCTTATTAGAAACACACATACATCTTTAATAAGTGTGATTTACTTTAAGGCGATATGTACCAAAGCATACTATTCTATACACAATACTACATAGACTACTACTATATAGTGTAGTAGCTACATAACTGAATAAAAAAAAAACGTTAATTCTAGTTCGTAAAAAAATTCTGGAATTCCCATTTCAGTCTCGGACAAAAGACATTTTTCCAACATATCTGGTTTTCTTTGTTTCATTGTTAGTATGAATTTTGTTTTCTTGAAAATCAATTAAATTATTTAAACAGGTTTGATCTGGCCAGTACCACCTGTGATTGTTATTAGTAACAATTTTTTAAATACGAAAATAATTACTCCAAGGAACAACCTTACAATGTGATATCATTTTCATAATTAATTTCAAGAATTTCTTCTTTTGTATTTAAATTGTTTACTAGCAGACCAGGCGAACTTTATACCGCCTGTCAATAAATGTTGTGATCCCTTTTAGCTGAACTGTCAAAGGATAACGCCATCTAATGGCATTGCCAGAACCAGCATAATTCATTTTAAAATAACATTTCAATTAGAGAGCGTGATTTTTCAATTTTTTCTCACCGTTTAAACCTTCCCTGGTCTATCACGAATATTTCAAGATCAAAATTATTCAAATCGGTCCAACCGTTCTCGAGTTTTAGCGAGACTAACGAACAGCTATTCATGTTTGTATATTAGATAGATATTACTTCAAAAAAGAAGTTTTTCATAGTTATAGGCTTGTCTCCATGCAGAAGCAAGTCAGCAAAATTGGCAGGTTTTGTTTTTTTTTTTTATAAAGACAGCATTTTGAGTACATTAGCGTTTTAATTTATTTGTATTTTTAAATACATTGATTTTATTATATTGGTATGTCAAAACATATCTTTAAAACAATAATTTGCTGAGGAAGACTTGCCTAAATAGCCCCTGGAAATAAAATTCCTCTTATTCAACGGGAAAAGCAAATACAAAAAAACTTGTTAATTTACTTCGCACATCCGGTCAAAGATTTAAAGATAGTGACATCCCCATTGGTAAGTAGACTGACTATAACAGTGATCCTTTAGTAGGTATAGATTTATGAATATACTTATAATTCGGTGGGAAATCATCAAATGACTGCTCCCGCTCTGAGTGAAGCCAGAGTAACTAGGCCTGGTCACGACTTCGGCCTTAGCGGTGAGCGGCGCGGGGAGCGTGGCGGCGAGCGGGGTGGCATCGGTAAGCGGTCGCGGGGTGATATGAGCGGCGTTTCGTAGCGTGCTTCAAACATTTTCATACTTTTTATCTTACCGCTCGCCGCCCTGCGCTTAGCTACCGCTCACAGCGACAAGGTCGTGAATGGGCCGCGCAACTGACTAAAACCCACAACCTGTGTTTCTTAAGTTGCGTTCGAGGGCCACGGTAACTCTTTAGTACAATCCAGCAGGGACATTAAAAACCTAAAGCAAGCAAAATTTCAGTACTATCTAACCACAGCGTGTTTATAACAAAATTACTAAGAACCTCTTTTCTAAGATACAATAAGCGTTGAGCACTAAACTAGGTTTCCCGCTAAGGGCTCCATTCAACAGGTCTCAGAACTGATCTAGCAACAGTTCCAACTAGCAAAGCCTTTGTTTATAGGTTTCCCAAACAAATGTATTCCCTGAAAGATTATGTAGAGTGTATAATCAGAAATCAGAAATCAGAAATCAGAAACGTTTATTTCAAATAGACCAATTACAGGCACTTTTGAATTGTCAAAATGTCAGTCAGTCAAAAAAAAACAAGTGAAGCTAAATTGCACGTTCCAAAGCGTAGATCTCTATGGAGAAGAACGTGCAAGAAACTCCATGGACACTCTTTTAAATCATGTTATGAGTTACATAAATCTTGGTTACATATTTGTTGTCGCTTCTAATATGTGAGCACAATGTAGATAAGTAATAATAATTAAAATAAAAAAATATACTTAAAAAAGACTAATTAAAAAAAAAAAATAGAAATTGAATTAAGTCACTGGCAGCTAAGAGATGACCAGTCTCAACTGTTGGCACCCGTTCACGAGCATGACGCGTGCATCAGCCCCACTCAGCTCAACCATTTTTAAGGGAACTGAATGACCCAATAACACGTGCCACCATCAGCGAGACATTTGAGTGAGCATGACAAACTCTCAACTGCCATGCTCGTAATGTCAAACAAGTTGTAACCTAATAAAAATGCTCCATGGTACTTCACATTCACAAAACTTGAAAAACAAAGTGCTTCTACATTATACAATGCTACTGTTTCCAAATACAAAAGATAATAAATTATCATAAGCTCTATTGAAATAAAATAATTAAAAAAAAACATTTCTAAAACAACAATACAAAAAGGGGAACAGTATCTCTTCCAAAATTATAAAAAAACTAATTTGAAGGTAAAAGTGGCTGTGGCTGCGGAGCAGGACCGGCATTTAGCCAAGCGCTTTTATCAAGGATATAATCTTCCAGTTTATAATACGCTTGTCTACATAGTGTGCGTTTAATGCATGCTTTAAATTTGGATTCATTTAGTTGTAGAATCTCAACTGGTATTTTATTATAAAATTTTACACAGTACCCCATGAAAGAACTATGTACTTTAGCCAATCCGAACCGAGGTTGATCTAATTTGTTCCTGTTCCTAGTATTAAAATTGTGCCTGTCACTTATCTTAGTAAAAAGATGAATATTTTTCCGAACATACATAATGTTTTCATAAATGTATTGACAAGGGACCGTCAGGATGTTTATTTCCTTAAATAGTTCCCTAAGAGAATCGCGTCTGCGAAGATTATATATGGCTCTGATAGCTCTTTTCTGCAGAATAAAAATAGACTCTATATCTGCAGCCCGTCCCCATAGCAAAATACCGTAAGACATGATACTATGAAAGTAACTAAAATAAACTAGTCGCGCAGTATCCACATCAGTAAATTGACGGATTTTTCTGACAGCATATGCTGCTGAACTAAGCCGACCTGCCAGAGATGTTAAATGAGGACCCCATTGTAGCCTCGAGTCAAGCGTGATCCCTAGGAAAACCGTATTCTCGACGAATTCAAGTTTCTCCTTGTTCAATACTATGTCGGAGTAATTACTTTTAACATTCGGTAACGCAAATCTTATGCACTTAGTTTTTTTTCCATTTAACACTAAATTATTAACAGTAAACCAGTTTTGGACTTGCTGTAAAGCATCGTTTACGTCATCAAGATTAGTGGAACGTCTATTGATCTTAAAAATTAACGACGTATCGTCAGCAAACAATACAATATGTGGTTGTTTTTTTAATATAGTTGGTACTGCGATATCCAATGCGATTGCGGTTGCAAAACGATCCGATGCGGTACATACAATTCAACGCGATACGGGGCAGTATCCTACGTGCGCGCGAAATCTTCGATTTAAACGCCATTTATATAAAACAAGTCACCGCATTGCAAGTGATCGCGTAAAAATGTCAAACTAACTCATCGTGACTGCTTCGCTTCACTCATCGCCGCACCGTACCCACGTGCGGATGGTCACGTCGGTTATCGCAATAGAGTATCAATTATTTGTTCCATAAGAGCAGTGGTGTCCTAGTAGTAACAGTCCCGACTTACGAGTTGCAGGTCGCGGGTTCAAACCCAGCTAGGCACACTTTGTGTTTTCTATTGCATTCACTGGTCTCAAAAAGGTAAAGGAAAACATCGTGAGTAAATCGGCATGTCCTAGAACCAAAAATTTGAAGACTTGTTAAGTCCACCAATCCGCACTGGGCCCCCGTGGTAGATTACAGCCCATACCTTCTGCAAGAGAGGCCTGAGTTTCAGCAGTGGGAACATTATAAGGCTGATTAACCGGATAAGGAGAAATGAAATACGTATCATGTTTGCATGCAGGCTGGTCAGTTAATAAGGTTAATACACTTTTAAAGAGTTATGCTAGCGCAGTTCAATTTCATTATTAAAAAAAAAAAAAATATATAATTACACTTGCGGTCCCGACAGACGTTATCCTGTCCTTAAACTGACAGGTATGAGTTCAATTGTATTTTCAAACTATCCAGGGACCCACACAAATATACACACAAAATTTCATCCAAATCGGTCAAGCCGTTTAGGAGAAGTTAGGTGACAAACACACGTACAGAAGAATTATATATAAATTATATAGGTTGCAAAACATATAATAACAACGAAACATTAAATTTCAAATTAAGAGATGTAATGTGTGTTGTTGTACTAATACAATTTCTGAGATAACTTGCCGTTTTTCGGGTTGTCCGATTGTAGAAATGAGATGGTAGAATCAAGTCATGCAATTCCCACGCACACTCTCCAAAATGCATCCTGTAAAAAACCGAATGGCTTGTACCCTACGCCTGTGCTCAAGGCTTTGTAGATTGGACTGTTGCAAACAATTTACTTAGAAACTATATTAATCATCGAGATATAAGTACTAACGTACTAGAGAAGACACCGTAAATTCCTACTTTGTCTCGTTCAACTGCGGCGATCGCGCCGCACTTTGTCGAAGAAAACGCGTAATTGCCGTGATTTACATTGCGCTTAAGACCTTTTTGCCGAGAATAAATACACTTCCGCAGCAAATCTAGCGCTGTGGTAAATTAGTTACGGTTTAGACGAATTGTTATTATTTTAGCGCTGCAGCGAACTAAAGATTCAAATTACGAAAATAGGACAATTCAGTTATTTGACGTAGCTTCTCTAGTGCGTTAGTACTTATATCTCGATGATATTAATTAAACATTTACAAAGACAACGCAAGATTCTCGATAAGCCTTTACAAAGTAAGTATAGTCAGTAACAAAACAGTAACAATAGAACTAAAACTTGATTCACTAAAAGCGCCCTTATAGTTCTTTTAACTAAGGTAATAAATTCCAGCCAATGCATAAATCGTGTCAAGTTACGAGTATAGTAAAACAAGCACAATGCACCACTATTAAGTCACACTAAGTTGACTTTTGTAACTTAAAAGGAACTTGCGGAACTAAAACTCTTTTAAATTTTAAGCATTTAACAAGGTGAGGAGGTAGTTAAGTTATTTAAAAAGGTAAAGAGTGTCGTTAAGTATGAAACTTTGGAGTTTCCAAAAATTTGTACTTTGGTTTTTCTTTTGCGAACTTGATTAATGAATATGATTTTGTAACTAATTAAAATTAGTTAAACTATAAAACTTTATACGTATTAATAAAATTCAATTGTCTGGTCGCAATATAATTTTTTTTTTTACTTAATGAATATGAAATTATATTCGATACCTATAGATAACAAAAATAAATAATAATAAAAAATATCAAATTTAAACAAAAAAAAATAATAATATAATTTTAAAAAAATTTAAAAAAAATTATTATTATTTATTTATTTTTTATTTTATTATCAATATTTTGTCTGTCTGTCGGCTAACAAAAAACGGCTGGACCGATTTCGACGTGACTTTCAGTGGTAGTTAGCTGATGTAATAAGGAGTAAACTTAGAGAAATTACTGACATATCAACGCACACCCAAAACTACTGGGACTAAGAGCGTGAAATTTTGCACAAGAGTTTTTTTTTACAAGACCGCCCAAAAAAAGAATGTTATGTTTTTTTTTTAAATGTAGACGTGCACCAAGAAATGATTTTCCAAAATTCAGAACCTAAGGGAATGAAACGGGGGTCTAAAGTTTGTATGGAGAAACCTACACTCACGCGAACGAAGCCGCCAACAAAAACTAGTTAATAAAATACAAAAAATATGCAGTAGATAGACATATTGGACAAAAAGTCATAAGGAAACCAAAAAATTCTAGTTACTTAATAATCTTGAATCGATTCATCTACGAATACATTAACATATCTCCTTGATCTTGACAAAGCACAACATTTTATCAGTAACAACGATCGTGAAAAATCCAAAACTTTTGGGAATTTCCACTTGACGTTGCGTTTGCGTATATCAATCCCATACATTGTTCGATTTTTGAATCGTTAACATTTTTTTTGACTATCTATACTCCATCCGAAATAAGATCAGACATTTAAACAAACTCTGTTTTACTGTCCATTCAACCGATTTTGACTTCTATTTCGTAGGCATAAGGATGGCATTAAAAGTAAAAAAGTGGTTACAATACCAACTATTTACTATACAAAAAAATATATAAAGGTCAAAATCGATTGGAAATCGGCTCTTTTGAATTGACATATTCGTTGCACCTCCGTGTAATAATAATTCAATATATAGTATCTGTAAAATGTATACTTAGACATTTTCAGGTTTTTTTTTTATTTTAACGTTTATTTTCCTGTAGAATTTTCCAGTATTTTTAAAAGGAATTAAAAAAATATATATATTTATAGATAGGGTAGCGTTCAACAACTGTCATACATATTATAGATAAATTACACCCAGACACAGAACAAATGATCGTGTTCATCACACAAACATTTGTCCTGGGTGGGAATCGAACCCACGACCTGCGGCACAGCAGTCAGGGCCACTGACCACTAGACCAACAGGCCTGTCACAACAATAAACTTTATTTTACAAATTTTACACAAACTTTATTCTATAGGTACGAGTACAATGGCGGTCTTATCACTGTCACGCGGCTGTTGTTACCATTTCACGGAAGAACTGCGTTTTTTTTTTTTCGTTGGGAAAATCATCTTATGACATCTCTTGGGCGGAGCGAGAGATAGTGTCAGACTTTTACTGACTAAAAACCCACTCTTTTCCTTCGTTGCCTTTCGTACCAGGGCCGAGTCTTCCTTTCAGAATCAGACCCTTGGACCAGTAGGCTTCGACCCTGCCGGGCCCCTACAGTTGCTGACATCTCCTTAAGGCTCGCGTACGTGCCGTCGACGACTTGGGCTCGGTCCGGATGGCTACCGGACGGTTGGACGGCGAGCTACCTATTGCTCGCCGTCCGCAAGCCCGCGCTTAAGGTGGCCGGAAATCGGGATTGGAATCCCGGCGGCGGTTGGGCCGTGAGGACCGTTGTCTCACGCGATCGGCCGCCTCCTTTGCTAGCGTTACTGGTTCGCAGAAGGAGGCGACCGACAGAAGAACTGCGTTCGAAAAATTACCGAATATTAGATGTAATTCATACTATTTTATCAGTATAGTTTATTACGGTTCGTTACTTAGTCGTCTAGTCGTCAATGACAAGTATTATCTTCCACCGACTTAATGAGATGACTCATTGGGCATTCTATTAAATAATACATTGTTAACAGTTTTTGTACCACGGGTTTTCCTGCATTTCTATACTTAAAAACTTGACAAGTTTATAATAATATAACAGCTAACTTCTGCCAGTAATCTCGAAAACACTACTTATACAATAAGTCATGAGGTCCGAGTGCGCGTCTCCTTTTCAATGAAATTTCACGCCGTCTGATCGACGCTTTGCGTGACCAGAGGGCTGGCAGATTCTTCGCCCAAAGAATTAGCAATGCCATTCAACGTGGCAATGCTGCCAGCCTTCTGGGCACATTTCCAGATGACAGCGATGTGGAGGAGTACTTCGACGCTTGAGTGTATTTTGTGTATTTGTATTATATGTACAGGTCAAGGGTCAAAAGTGCAGTTGCACTCCATCAATGCTAAAGATTTTAAAATGTCTTTGTAGAAGATAGTCAATGGTTCATACCTGATTTGATTTGTATCATAAAATCTAAAGTATTAATTAAACTAGTTGTGGACTATGCAACTTCTACAACAAAGAAATTTTAGACACTTTAGCATTGGTAGAGTGCAACTGCACTTTTGACCCCTGACTGTACATAGTTAGGTTTAGTGTAATAGTATTTATAGTTAATATTAAAGTCCCCACTATGATATACAAATAAATCATTTATAAGTTAAATAAACATAATACTAATTAAAAAATCATCATCGATCATCGGTGATGATGCACTTGTCGAATCAAAACTCCAAAGCCTTGAGCATCAACGCCGAGTTGCTAGCCTGTCGGTTTTCTATCGATTACACTTCGGAGAGTGTGCGTTGAAATTGCACAATTTAATTCCACCAAGTCCGTTCCATCATCGGACCACTAGACGTACGGCTTTGCACCATCGGTACATGGTCGACATACCACCCATACGTACAAAGCGTTTTAGGAACACATTCATAATGCGTACAGATAAGGATTGGAATTCCCTGCCGGAGTCTGTGTTTCCTGATAGGTACAACCTTCTTTAAGTCAAGAGTGAATAGGTTACTTCTAGGCAAGCGTGCTCCATCGGCGGCCACATCATCGATTACCATCAGGTGAGATAGTGGTCAAACGCGAGCCTATCAATAATAATAAAAAATCCTTAATATGTCCAAAAAATACGCCCTGAAAGAAGGTTTTTCATATATACCTTCCTACTAACATTTTAGTAGAAACTTAGATATTATTTACTCGTTCAACCAAAACAACATTACAACCTTCAACGCTTTATTTGTCTGCCACCCTCAATTACCTCCCAAAAAATATTGTTTACCCACGTTGTTTACTCATTTTAATGGAATACCGAAAATATTTTTCTCCAGAACCTTGTACCCGAACAATGAACAAACAGAAATTTGGACAAAATAAATTAGATTGATGTCAAATTATTTTTTGTTTAGTAATAAGGAACATAGGAAAAATGGTAGTTAATATAAAGGAGACGCCCCCCGGGCGTCGGAAGCGCGGGAGTGCGAACGACGACCAATGGGTAGCTCACCGTTCGACCGTCCTTTATGGACCGAACCCGAGGCGTCAGCAGCGCGTAGTGTTTCACGCGTGCCTCAAAGAGATGTCAGCAAACCGTAGGTGCTCAGCAAGGCCGATGCCCACTAGGGCAACGGAAAAAAATCTGAAAAAGGAAGCCGTGGTCCTAGCTGACCGCAAAGCATAACTGGATTGTGTAATGGTAAAGTAAAAAAAAGTCTGCATGCATTATTTTGTTAGGGAATATGTGTTATAAAATAACTTTTAATTTTAAAGTTGTTTTTGAACTCAAGGTATACTTTTTGTTTCATAGACAATTGTAAGTTTATGATATGAGAATAGACAAAATAATTTTAGCTTTACATTTAAAAAGATTACTTTTTATAGGTTCACTGATTTTTTTAATTCATTAATCCCCAAGCGAACGCCAGCGTTCGCTCTCTCATTGTCTTTAAGGTTTAAGGTGGATAAATCATCTAATGACAAATCCCGCACTTGGGCGGAGCGAGAAATAGTGTCAGACTTTTACTGAATAAAAACCCACTCCTGTTCCTTCTTTGCCCTCGTCCCAGGGCCCCGGGTTTCGCTTTTACACTAACTGTGGGGTATGACAGGGGTTGAGATATTACCGATTACAATGATCAGATATGTAGAAACTGTGCTGCAAAAGCTAGGTATATTTACTTAATTACAAAAAAAAAAAACAAAAAAAAAAAATAATTATCATTTAGGAGTCTTTTCATAGTTAAACCACAAACAAATATACATACATCAAAAGTATACCTAATTATAAAACGGAAGCTACTTTGTTAATTAACATGACATCTAATTACCTTACAGATACTACAATGGAACTTCCTTTGCCCTTTTCAGGAAAATATCTGCTATTCCTCATGATTTTTGCAAAGTATCTTGAATGAATGTGAAAGTTATAGGTAGATTTTTACTTATGTATTTACAGTATTGATTACAAAGTGTTTTTCTATATGTATTGCTTTTAGACATCATCATCATCATCATTTCAGCCGAAAGACGTCCACTGTTGGACATAGGCCTCCCCCAAGCGTCGCCACAACGACCGATCCTGTGCGTCTCGCATCCACCGCACTCCCGCGACTCTCACCAGGTCGTCGGTCCACCTTGTGGGAGGCCTTCCAACGCTGCGTTTTCCGTTCCGTTGCGCGGTTGCCACTTTGGGCCCCATCGACCATCCGTTCTACGAGCAATGTGCCCTGCCCCCTGCCACTTTAGTTTGGCGATTCTTCGGGCTATGTCGGCGACCTTGGTTCTCATTCATCTTCATTCTTTATGCGA
This sequence comes from Mythimna impura, assembly GCA_905147345.3. Lineage (NCBI taxonomy): Eukaryota > Metazoa > Arthropoda > Insecta > Lepidoptera > Noctuidae > Mythimna > Mythimna impura. The sequence continues at coordinate 7,322,247 of LR990347.1, read as the reverse complement.
TCACGCAAGGAAACTCCGAGCATAGCCCTTTCCATTGCCCTTTGGGTGACTGTAAGCCTTCTGATGAGGCCCATTGTAAGCGACCATGTTTCAGGGCCATATGTCATCACTGGCAACACGCACTGGTCATAGACTTTCGTCTTGAGACACTGTGGTATGTTGGACGAGAAGATACCGCGCAGCTTCCCGAACGCTGCCCAGCCGAGTCGGATTCGACGATTGACTTCTTTCTCAAAGTTAGACCTACACAACTGGACTACAACTACTTTTAGACATACCAATGTACATTTAAAACGTAGAATCTATCTTTAAACACCACACGTATTACAAAAATTACAATGAAATACCGATAACTCGAAATATAAGACATGACTTTGCACAAAATAAAGATTAATTAAATTTTTCGTAAAAATAGATGTTAAATTAGCAATAAATGTTGATGAAATTCAAATCAGTGTTTCATAAAGGATCTTTATTTTAAAGACAGGTATAGATCAAGTATGGTGATATGGTGGGGGCAAACCTTTTTATAAAACCAGTTTATTATATTCACACTCATCAACACAAAAATCAACCATTGTGTCGTTAATTAAGTACAACATTTAAATAAACTCGTTTTTTTTTTTGCAAATCGATTAATTTGTCAAGATTTGTTATAGTTTATAACCATAATTTATAATAATCCTTCTAATTTTTGTTCACTATGAGGCACGTATCACACTACAAAGACGGTAGGTGGACAGCTAAAACTACAGTGTGGAAAGGGCCAGAAGGAAAAAGATGAATAGGCAGACCAAAAAGAAGGTGGGCTGACGATATAATTGATACAGCAGGAAATGATTGGCAAAATATAGCAAGTGACAGGGACAAATGGAAGGAACTGGAGGAAGCCTTCACCCGTGGAGGGGCCCATATCCCAACGAACTTACTAACATAGATAATAAGGAAAAACTACTAACAATTCAGAAATAAAAATAGTACTTAAATTTAAACTTTATAATGTTAGGGAAATAAAGGCTTTTTTATTTTATTTTTATTTTTTTATTTATGACGCCGAAAAACAGATTGATTGATTATTTTTATAAAAACCATACCTATTATTTATTTATATATTATGCTTTATTGTATATCTACTGAGATAATAGATATCACAAATTGAAACCTTAAATTAAAAATAAAAACTTTTTAGAAAAAAAAAATAACCGACTTCACTAAAAAAAAAACACTAAAAGGATCAAAATAACTTTAATTTCGGAAGTCGGTGTTTCTCGGTATTGTTTGTTTCTTATTTAACACCGACTTCCGAAATTAAAGTTATTTTGATCCTTTTAGTGTTTTTTTTTTAGTGAAGTCGGTTATTTTTTTTTTCTAAAAAGTTTTTATTTCACACTTTTTAGTTGCGATACACTTATAACCAGATTGCCTATTTCTCATGACAATTCCAATTAACCCAAATACTGCTAGGTTACATTGTTTTATTATAAAGTTCCTGTGTCTACCTTCCTCCTTCCGGCTCCATCATCAGATCAGTTCGATAGTACCTTATAGCCAAAGAGCATCTCACGACAATTCTAATAAGCCCAAACACGGCTAGGATACATTAATTAATTACGGAGTTCCTGTGCCTACCTTCCAGCTCCACCATCAGATCAGTTCGATAGTACCTTATAGCCAAAGTGCATCTCATGACAATTCTAATAAGTCCAAACACGGCTAGGTTACATTGATTAATTACGGAGTTCCAGTGCCTACCTTCCGGCTCCATCATCATCATCAGATCACTTCGATGATACCATTTTCAACGTAACTATTCAGAATCATTCATTTATTTGTATTGTCATAGTCGCTTAACTATATCTTCACTGTGATATCTATTTGAGTATGAAGTTCCGTTGACCATTTCTGGTCTTCTTCATCAGTTCCACTTCATCAAATGTTACTTTTTAACTGTAAATGCTTAAGTTCTTGATGAACATACTAAAATTACCATAGGGTTGCCTATAATTTTTGAGGAGTTCCCTCGATTCCTCATGGATTCCATCATCAGAACTGGATTTTGAAAAAAATGGGACCGTTCTGGAAGCATATCCTATAGAGGGAAAAAAAAATTTTGCGAATCGGTCCATAAACGACGGAGTTCTGAGGTAACAAACATAAAAAAAAAAAAAAAAAATGATGATAAAAAAAAAAATACAACCGAATTGATAACCTCCTCCTTTTTTTTGAAGTCGGATAAAAAACATTCAAATGGTGACCTTATCGCGTTCTACGATCTTTTCCACGCAGTCTGAATATCTTTGATCTATTCTATAATTTTAATCACTTGAAGTTCAATGCAGCTTAAATTCAAATGCATATAAAACAGAATCAATTAGAAACGACCTATGAATATCAACATTAAAATCCAAAATTAGACTGTAATATAATTTATTACCAACCTCCAAACAAATGCATTAAAATAAAATTTTACATCTTTTTCGCCTAGGTTGACTACTCTCGTAGTGTAATATGGTGACGGCATGTTTCGCAATAATTCCAATATTTTTAATGTCAGGTCATTAAACCATATATAAATCGCGCCGGGCCTTGGTACAGGCCATGGTCCGAAGCGAGGAGTGGCAGGTGGTCACCTCCTTCTGCGAAGCAGTAATGTTAACAAAGGAGGATGCCACACGTGCACACGCGAGGACGCGGTCCTCACGCCTCAGCCGCCGGGATGCCGATCCCGATCTCCGGCCACCGTAAGCGCGGGCTTGCGAACGGCGAGCAAATGGTAGCTCGCCGTCCAATCACCGGTAACCGCCCGGACCGAGTCCAAGTCGTCGACGGCGCGTACTGTTCTACGCGCGCCTCAAGGAGATGTAAGCAAACCGTAGGGGCTCAGCAGGTTAGAAGCCTACTGGGGCCAAGGGTCTGCTTCTGAAAGGAAGACTCGGCCCTGGTATGAAAGACAACGAAGGAACAGGAGTAGATTTTTAGTCAGTAAAAGTCTGACACACCCTCCCGCTCCGTCCATGGGTGAGGGATATCATTGAATGATTTTCCGACCGAAAAAAAAAGAAATTAACCATATATAAATAAGTATTAGTATCTTAGTGATGTCCATCCGCTATGGTATTTAAATAATTGTATTTAATTCATTGTTTATAAATCAACACGGAAACAACAAAAGTAGTTATGTAAAGTTCTTGTCGTTCAATGCCATTCACATTTCGTTCACGTTCAATAACCGATGCAAGTCTCAAGGTTTTGAAGATTAGCTCCAGTTTAATGCAAAATTTAAAGAAAGATTTACGGCTTTTTTATTTAGATGCATTATAATTCTATTTTATTATATCTTTAGATGCAAGTCGAAGCGTCAGATTTTTTTGTATTTGTTAAATGGCGACTGGCCTGTTGGTCTAGTGGTTAGTGGCCCTGACTGCTATGCCAGAGGTCGTGGGTTCGATTCCCACCCAGGACAAATGTTTGTGTGATGAGCACGATCATTTGTTCTGTGTCTAGGTGTAATTTATTATATAATATGTATGTATTTAGAAATATATAAGTATGTTTATCAGTTGTCTAGTACTCATAACACAAGCTCTGCTTAGCATGAGACTAGACGGCGTTGTGTGATAGTTTATATAAAAAAAAAACATCAAATAACTTCTACCGCTCAGGGTGGAGCGAGACTTTATGTCAGACTTTTACTGGCTAAAACCCACCGGTGTTCCTTTAGTTGCTTATTGCTTTCCAGGGCCACGGTAACTCTTACGAACATTCCAGCAGCCCGAAGCGCCAGGTATTGGCGAGCGGAGAGTGCGTGGTTATTACAAACACGCAAGTCGAGTTATTTTTATTAAAAATGATAAGTAGATCATCTCTATTGCTTCTTCTGACTATTATAATTGTATTTTTTTCTATTTTCTTATAAAATAAATAATTAACTGACTTTTTATATTGACTATTGACTGGCCTGTTGGTCTAGTGGTTAGTGGCTGCTATGTCGGAGGTCGTGGGTTCGATTCCCACTTAGGACAAATGTATGTGTGATGAGCATAATGCTCATCACGCATTTGTTTTGTCTGGGTGTAATTTATGTATAATACACAAGCTCTGCTTAGCTTGTAACTAGACGGCGTTGTGTGATAGCTGTGGTACATTATTATATTAAACCTAACTTCGTAGGCGTACATACGAGTACATAAAACCAAAACAAAACAAGGTATTTCAAAAGATGACGCAAAATAAAAAAACACATTTGTTCAAAAATCAAATAAATCATATTTTTCCTAATTCATGCCAAAGGATATAATTATCATGATATCCTGAACATTTTGGAATATCGTAATTATTTTTATACTTATTTCATTTTATTTCTTTAGAGTAGGTATCTAAGTAGTAACTATGGAACGTTAATCAATGAATGACTAATAAAGATGCCACGCATTTTTTTTTTTAACTATCACACACCGCCGTCTAGTCCCAAGCTAAGCAGAGCTTTTGTTATGAGTACTACACAACTGATAAACATACTTAAATATTTCTAAATATATACATACTATAGATAAATTACACCCACGGAACAAATGATTGTGCTCATCACACAAACATTTGTCCTGGGTGGGAATCGAACCCACGACCTCCGGCATAGTAGTCAGGGTCACTAACCACTAGACCAACAGGCCAGTCATTGAAAAATTATTAGTTTTTTTTTATCATCTATGCCCAACCCTAAGAAATACTTATGTATAAAACACCACTACTACTGCAACACACCACACTGCACTGCTACTTGTGTACTTGTGTATTCAATAAAGATAGTGCCTTTTTAGGGTTCCGTACCTCAAAAGGAAAAATAAGGAACCCTTATAGGATCACTTCCTTCTTGTTTTGTCTTTTGTTGTCCTTATGTCTGTCTGTCTGTCTTTTAAGACCCTTTATTGCGGGAACGCGTGGAGATATCAAGTTGAAATTAAAACCATATACTCAGTTCTGCGGTTTATTGAAGCTGTAAAAAAAATCAAACTTCTGTGTTAACGAAAAAAAAGATACGACCGTTTATGTTGTAAAAAACGTATATTTCGACACTGTCAAGGGAATCAAAATTCATAGGGTTCTTCCCGTTGACCTATACTCCTGAAATTTGGCATGAAGCAAGGTCTCATAGCACAAGTATAAGGAAAAATCTAAAAACTGTAAATTTGTAGTTACGTCACAAAAGAAAACCTTTTTTGCGATTCGGTAAAATCATCGTAACTCAATTCGGGAATTGAACTGTTTTCATAGGTAAGTTTGTACGGAACCCTCAGTGCGCGAGTCCGACTCGCAATTGCCCAGTTTCTTTTATAATTTATATACTTAACGCGATCACTAGCGACAGACGTGGTCATATCCGTAAGCTAGCTTTTCGTCAAAATAAAATATTGAGAACCCAATTGCAGCGCCTCCTACCAGGTTCAATTGTATTTTCAAACCATCCTTTTCAACCCACTCAAATATACACACAGAATTTCATCCAAATCGGTCAAGCCGTTAAAAAGAAGTAAGGTGCCAAACACACGTACTTATAGAAAAATTATATATACTTAAAACTAGCTGACTCGGCGAACTTCGTACCGCCATTCTAGTCAATTAAAGTTGTGATAACTTTTAGCTGAACTGTCAGTACTTTTAGCTGAAGTGTCAAGGATAACGCCATCTACTGGTATTACCAGAATTTCAATTAGAGATGGCGTTGTATTCGAATTTTTTTTTCGTGTTTTTTTCCATTTTTTCTCACCGTTTAAACCTTCCCTGGACTATCTAGAATATTTAAAGACCAATATTAGCCAAATCGGTCCAGCCCTTTTTGAGTTTTAGCGAGACTAACGAACAGCTATTCATCTATATATATAAAAGGAGAAACTGACTGACATATCAACGCACCGCCGAAACTACTGGGACTAGGAACGTGAAATTTTGCACGAGGCTTCATTTTATGACGTAGGCGAGTACTAATAGAGGATTTTTCAAAATTCAGCTCCTAAGTGGATGAAACGGGGGTCCAAAGTTTGTATGAAAAAACCTACTTTCATGCGGGCGAAGCCGCTGGCAGAAGCTAGTTTTTATATATAAGTAGATATACACATTAAATTACTGGTTAACCTCTCGGCACACTACTGGCCCACATTTGATTACACAACACTACGACTTATAGCTCGTTTTGTCAACAATCTGGTTCGGTTCAACGCACTGGCATGTTGCCATGTATGCGTTTAAGCAACAGTGCAAGTAACCCAATTAAAGATTTCGTATGACTTATTAATTAATTTGGTAGGTATTAGACACTATTTATTTACTTATTTATTATTTTGTTATTTACCACTTATTAAACATGTGTATATATGTGATTATTTACCTTGAGCTAACCCTAAAAACTAGATAAATAATCTAATTTTTCCACCATTTTACTTTAACTAAAAACCCACACCTGTTCCTTCTGAGCCTTCGTCCCAGGGTCGAGTTTTCCTTTCAGAAACAAACCCTTGGCCCCAGTAGGCTTCGACCCTGCTGAGCCCCTACGGTTTGCTGACATCTCCTTGAGGCACCACTCTCAATAAGATTCAGTTGTAAACCAGGTCAGGCAACTACCACGTAATTGTCTGGCATTTTTGTGTTTACATCTTGTTTCTACATTGTGTGTATCTGTTATTTTTTTATGTTTGAAATCATCCATTGACTTCTCCCGTTTTAGGGTGGAGCGTGAGGGCGTGCCATACTTTTATTGACTAAAACCACACCTATGTTCCGTCTTTGCCTTACGTTTCAGGACCCCGGGGTTCCCTTTCGGAAGGGTGTGTATAAAGAAAAAATCTGGACACAATATTTCAATACTTAAATTCGAACACTCCAATTTTATGGTCTACCAAAATACTGACTGACTTTTTTGTATTAGGTGTAGGTAGGCTCGCGCTTTACCTGTATCTCGACTGATGGTAAGCGATGATCTGGTCGACGATGGAGCACGCTTGCCTAGAAGTAACCTAGAAGTAACTGTTGACTGACTTGACTTAAAGACTTCAATTCTTCAATTCCCTACTATCCTGCAGTCAGTAGCAACGCCCGCGTGAAGTCTTCTCGCTACAAGATACGTTCTTCATGATTGTGATCTTATTTATTTATTTACGTACACACAGACGAAAATTACAAATACAAATTAAAAAAAAAGCACAAAGTTGCTGCTTATTTCAAAAGAAATTTCTTCCAGCAGATTTGCGACAGAAGAGCAGGGTGAGAGATGTAGACACAATGTGTATAAATAGGTTAGAAAATTTGAACTATACTCCATCGGTTTAGGTCGATAACTAAACGTAAACAATCTTAATATGTCTTTTTATTTTAAAAAAATCGTATAAAAGACATACAAAGATTATTTAAATTTAGTTAGTTACCAAACATCGGTATAGGTAAATAACAAATTGTTAACATTTTTAGATAAAAATTATAGACCACTTTTAGATAAAAGACATGTCAAGATTGTTTACCTTTAGTTAATTACCTAAACAGATGGAGTATAGACCTAATGACTAGGTACCTACATGAAATAATACAATACATACAAATATACAATAGTGTTACCAGCACTGGGCCCGCGTGGCCGTAATCCATACGGCCCATTCCCTCTACTAGAGAGGTGGCCTGAGTCCCAGCAGTGGGAACATTGACAGGCTGCTTGTGCATAAGCATAAGCTTATACAAATATACCAAGAACAGCAAATAAAGTATACATTAATAGATAAAAAAACATAAATCTATCTATATTTATAAAATGAATCCCTATTTCTTTTGGTCACGTCTTCACGCGTGAACGCTTGGACCAATTTCGCTAATTCTTTTTTTGTAGAACGAAAGAACTTTTTCCTTACAATAACAAACACATTTGTTATTATAAGGAAAAAGTTCTTTCGGAAAGAAAAATTAAGAAAATTGTGCAGAAAACTAGATAATTACAGAAAATTTGAAAAATACGGCTATTTCACCTTTGAGCGTTTAACAGTTCGTTGCTAAGACAACGTCTGTTCATAATCATTATCATCATCATATCAGCCGAAAGACTTCCACTGCTGGACATAGGCCTCCCCCAAGTGTCGCCACAATGAACGGTCCTGTGCGTCTCGCATCCATCGGACTCCCGCAACCGTCTGCAACGTCTGTTGTAGTCATCCAATCAAATTATAATTATACATATCAACAATATACTAGATTCTACCTGCGGCTTCGACCGCGTTTTAGTAGGATTCTCTATGCAAATTTTGGACACCCGTTTACGTTATAAAAGGAAAACTTGTGCAAAATTTCACATTTCTAGTCCTCGTAGTTTCGGCTGTGCGTTAATATGTCAGTCAGTCAGTTTCTTCTTTTATATATACAACATTAGTTTTAGTATACGCGAAACCCGAAACACGTGTCTAGTATTTTTATGTAAACCATCTATGTACAAAATTTCATAACTGTACGATGAAAAATCATGAAGTTATAAGCCTGTTATGTTACCTGGTTGGCCGCACAAATACACGACCACCGGGCCACCCAGGCGACTGAGGGGTTGTTTTACTTCCGCATCCAGTTGGGCGCTAGAGTCTAATGTCCGCTATAACCTGCCGTTACATGTGTTGCAATTAGTGTCGGTAGTGCCCAACTTATGACCTTTTTTAAATATTAAAAAAAATATATAACACGGTGTAAAAATTATTGGAATCGTTTCCAATAATTACCGTTTTTTTATTCGAATGTTGTATAGATAGATAACTGCACGGGATGAAAGAGAGGTAATAATCTTCTTAGATATCAAAATACCTACTGCATTTTTGATAACTAATAAGTTTTTTATCAAGACATTAAAATGAAGATGAGCAGTAGATATACAATAAGCATAAAATATATTAATAACAGCTCTTATGGCTGTTCTTAAATAGAAAATTAATATCAACTAATAATATTAAACGTATAATAAATAAACTAGTTTATTTGTATAAACGAATAGACTTATCCATGGGAATAAAACATTAGAAATAGCCACCAATTTATTTTTGAATTTAGAATAGTGCTGATTATATTTATCGTAATTTGAGTAGCTATCACAGTTGAGAGTTTGTCATGCTCACTCAAATGTTTCAATGATGGTGGCGCTTGTGTTGGATCATTCGGTTCCTTTCAAAATGGTTGAGCTGAGTAGTGCTAATATTCGCGTCATGTCCGTGAACGGGTGCTGTCAGTTGAGACTGGTCATCTCTTAGCTGCCGGTTGATATTTTATTATCTATATTTAGTTTTTATTTTTACTTTATATTTACAGTCTTCTCACAAAACATGATTGAAAAGAGTGTCCATGGAGTTTCCTGCATATTCTTCTCCATAGAGATAGTCTACGCTTTGGAATGTGCAATTAGCATCATTTTTTCTTGACATTTCAAAAGTGCCTGTAAATGGTTTTTTTGAAATAAAATGCTTTGAATCTATCACCACCGCTGAAAACAAGCTAGACTTAAATAAAATGGATATATACCTACCATTTTATTTATAGCTAGATCTACTGGTAGCTTTGCCTACGTGGAATAAGTATTTGCACCCATTATAAATTGCCTGTGTGTAATTATGATGGATAAACTGTACCTATTACTGGAAAATTGCAGCAAAACCCATTCAGCCCTTTAAGAGTGAAGGAGTAACCAACGTGAAATTTCAGCAGCTGCCAGTGGATTCGCCCGATTGTAGAGAACATACTCCCGAAATAAAACGACTTGATCTATCCGTGTGCCAAATTTCATCCAAATCTCTTTAGTAGTTTTATCGTGAAGGACTAACAAACATACACATTCAGAAACTTTCGCCTTTATAATATTAGTTTGACGAGTATGAGAATATCCATGACCTTTTGTTTTATCAGGTTATTGAAAGATGTGTCTATATAGTATACGTATGTTGATTACACGTGATGATTCTTTCATTAACATATAAATTTTGAATTCCTGAGATTTTACTATAAAAAATTCAACTCGTAGAATATGGGATTGGATTGTGCTACATGTCACGTGGCCAATGATAGACTTTTTAGTATTTAGAGAAAATCGCTATCGCTTTGCGTGTTTTTAATATCATGTGGATTTCAACACGCTGTATGAAATTAGCTAGCCTACGATCTAGTTTTCTGCGGGCTGTAGGCGTGGGAAAAGTGTATCATCTTTGCGATTAGAACATTTGCATCTGAATCACTGAAATGTTCCAAATCAAGGATATGTATCATTTGGAACATCGGCTCAAAAGATACAAACGGAACATTTGAAACATCGGCTCACAAGATACAAACGGAAAATTTGGAACAACGGCTCAAAAGATACAAACGGAACATTTGAAACATCGACTCACAAGATACAAACGGAACATTTGGAACAACGGCTCAAAAGATACAGACACTGACTGTTATGAATCGTGATCTGTTACGTTGCGTCATATACACTAAAAGTTTTATTTAATTGAATTTTGATTTGCGAATAATTTAAAGCAGATGTTTTTAGTTCAGGTCGTAAAATAGCGTGCATATAGTACGCTATTTACTTTATAATTTGAATTTTAGGAAGACTGCTGGTCACGTTTCAGTGTTCCAATTGTTCCAAATGATGTATTTAAAACATTACTGATGTTCCAATCTTTCGGAACACTAAAATGTTTCGGAACAGTGAGTCGGTTCAGTAAAGAGTTACACACGCCTAACTGTGCGTTGTGGTTGTGTACAATCACGAAAATAGAAAGAACACTTCTTTTACGTGTGTACTCGTACAATGGACGACAAATGCGCGGGGGACCCACGTGGGGCTGCTGTCCGGGATCACGCACCGCGACGCGCAAGCGTATTTTACGCATGACAATAAATAATTGTATGAAAAGGACATTTGCGGGGGTTACGCGTGCGCGGCAATCCAGCATGCGTAATCAAAACCGCACTTCTTCTTATCGTGTCGATGGCAAAATAGTAATCGTCTTTGCAACAAGTTTTTTAAGGCTACCGCAGTAATGTCCTTTTGAATCTATAATTCTACATAGACAATTATTTAATTAGCATATATACATATTGATCTAAAACAATTCAAATTAGGTCATTAATACTATTCATTATAATTATATTACTTCCGGAAATTGATAGCAGTAGTGTTTTATTTATATTTTTTATTAGTTTTAGAGGACTTTTTTAGAGGACTTTTATTTAGATAATTCGTATTTTTTAAGCATTCGTAGTACGTACGTAATGTCAAGCACATACGTTGAGACATTTACTTGAGAGTATATGCTAAATATACTCGAATGAAACAACGTTTGGTTTCTCATTTATTACATACATTATCCATGTATCCGCTCGTGTCGTCTACTTGAAGTCTTGAAGTCGCCGCTACGTAATACTTGAAGTCGCCGAGCAGTATGCGAACATCAATAACACTTAAGACAACAGCACTTACGGCTGTTAATTGAATGTATGTTAAATGTGACTTGGTTCTGAATTGTCAATAAGTCGAAATTGTACGGGATTAGTATACGCTACCGAAATGTTTAAGATTAGCATGCGCTATCGAAGCGTATGGAATCAGCAAGTGCTATCGAAGTGTATGGAATTAGCATGCGCTATCGAAATGTATGGAATTAAAATGTGCTATCGAAATGTTTGGGAATAGCTATGCACTATCGAAATGTTTGGAATTCGCATGCGCTATCTAAATGTATGGAATTAACATGTGCTATCGAAATGTTTAGATTTAACATGTGCTATCGAAGTGTCAAGCACATATGTTCTCAAGTATATATGCTACAAATACTTGAATGAATGAACGTTTAGTTTCTCACTTATTACATACATTACTAATACACACACACACACACACACACACAAACAACAACTAATACTAATATTAATACTTGAAGTCTCCGAGCAATAAGCGAACATTAATTACATTTAAGACAACAGCACTTAGGGCTGTTAATTGAATGTATGTTGAATGTGACTGGATGAAATTCACCTAAACTATCGAATGTTTCGGATTAGCATGCGCTATCGAAATGTATGAATGAATGAATGATTTATATGCCAGAACATAAGTAGATATATATTGGAGGTAACGATTTCAAATGATTTCACTATTTTCGACTTCTAAGTCGCGCAAACAAAAAGCATAGTCACATTGTAAAATAAGACCAGTACATTAGAATTGATTTAGTTATTACAGATATGTATGGAATTAGCATACGCTATTGAAATGTATTTGCATTAGCAAGTACCATCGAAATGTCCTCGTGGTCAATCAATTAAAAGTCCAAAATATTTGGAATATTTTGAACTTTTGTCTAATGAGTTATCACTGATAGTATATAATTTTTTCTAAAGACCGTTTTCTATAGAAAACACAAATTGAATGAGAAACTGTGTCTTATTTTCTCTTTCTCTTTAAAATACTAGCTTCTGCCAGCAGCTTCGTCCGCGTGATAATAGAAAGTTATCTATGAAAACATACCTCCGGGATAAAAAATATCTTATAGAAATACCTTTCCTAGAATATGATCTACACGTATACCAAATTACATCGAAATCCGTTCAGGCGTTTGAGAGTGAAGAACAAAAACACAAACAAACAAACAGTAACAAACTTTCGCCTTTATACTCGTAGTATACTCGTAAGTGTGATGTATAGGTAGGTGCCTAAGTGGTACTTGATGTTCGTAAATATTGAAAAACGGTCTTCAATCACTTGACAATCACAGAATACGTCACACAACCTGACATAAATATGTCAATAATAACGACAATTTAAAATTTAGTGAATACATTTTGAATATTTTATTTAAACATGCGACCACCACACGTGGTTGTCAATAATGTGTATAAATTATACAAAAACGTTTCGGGTTTTTTTTATGATTCTGTTTCGACCGATAGGTGCACAATCAATCAATTAATCAATCAATTCTCTGGCATGTTCCCGTTTGGGGTCAGCACTTTTGATACTGTTACTGTTAAGAGTTTCGAGGCAATTTTGCGCCATTTCTGGCATTAGGCCCATTGTCAGTAGATCGTCCTGGATGGTTCGTTCTGGTGGTTGGTTGGTTGGTACACCAAATAACTTCTTTACGTTCTGAATGGAACTAGATAGCGTGTCAGACTTTTACTTTCTTACTAATTTACTAAAGCCCACCCGTGTTCCTTCACTTGCCCTTTCCATTCCAGGGCCGCGAAAACTCTTTCGAAAATTCCCGTAGCCCTGGCGTTGTTGGACTGTCTTTAATTTTCATTTGAAAGTAAGGTAACCTACACAGTAAGTTATAATACAGCTAAAGATTGGAATTCACTGCCAGAGTCTGTGTTTCCTGATAGGTTCAACCTAGAGGTCCTCAAGTCAAGAGTGAATAGGTTACTTCTACGCAAGCGTGTTCCATCGTCGACCACATCGTCGCTTACCAGCTCAGGTGGGATAGTGGTCAAACGCGAGCCTATCAATAATAAAAAACTGGGAAAATACGAGTCGGACTCGCGCACTGAGGGTTCCGTACAAACTTACCTATGGAAACAGTTCAATTCCCGAATTGAGTTACAGAGATTTTTCCTTTTTTTTTTAATGCAATTTTCAAATTAAATAATTATATTTCTGACTGGCCTGTTGGTCTAGTAGTTAGTGGCTTTGACTGCTATGCCGGAGGTCGTGGGTTCGATTCCCACTCAGGACAAATGTTTGTGTGATGAGCTCGATCATTTGTTCTGTGTCTGGGTGTAATTTATCTACATATGTAGATATGTATTTAGAAATATATAAGTATGTTTATCAGTTGTCTAGTACCCATAACACAAGCTCTGCTTAATTTGGGGCTAGACGGCGTTGTGTGATAGTTGTAGAATATTATTATTATATAATATTCAAATTTAAAAAATTTACAGAGATTTTTACTAGCTGCCACACGTGTCTTCACCCGTGTGATTATAGAAAATTACCCGAAAGGAACATAATTATTCCTGGGACAAAAAATCTCATGTACTATTCTAGGACATGGTCTACCCGTGTGCCAAGTTTCATCAAAATCTGTTTAACCGTTCGAGCATAAAGAAGTAACAAACATACACACACTGTCAAACTTTCGCCGTGTGATTTATGCATACAAAAGTACAGAGGCGGACTAAGGGCTCGTACACAAAACTGCGATGCGATGCGATGCGAATTCGCAACGCAGAAAATTAGCGTAGCGTAGCGTAGAGGGAGCTCGCACATTTTTGCGATGCGACGTCGCATCGCAGTTTTGTGTACGAGCCCTACATGGCTTTTCTTTTAGATGGGAAATCATCCAATGACATCTCGCACCCTTGGGCGGAGCGAGAGGGCGTGTCAGACTTTTACTGACTAAAACCCACTCCCAGTTCTTCGTTGCCTTGCATTCCAGGGCCGGGTTTTCTTTTCAGAAGCGAACCCATGGCCCCAGTAAGCGTCGACCCTGCTGGGCCCCTAAAGTTTGCTGACATCTCCTTGAGGCGCGCGTGGAACACTACGCGACGTCGACGACTTGGGGGACTAAATGCCTTAGTCAGGCTTACAGTTCTCACAATTAAACACCTACACATTGTTTATTTTAGAGGACATCAGATTAATGGTAATACTGACTTTGAACTTTTGCGTGACCGTTATAAGATGACTGAGTTGTTTCCGGTTGAGAAATTCTTTTGATGGACAACTTGGATGATGACTAATTTAACGAGATGATACATCTTCAATTTTCTTTGAATTTATACCTACTATAGGGAAAATTCTGCCCGATACTAGGAAAAATAAAATTATGTGCCAAGGTCTTTTTATTGTGGTAAATCCTCCAATGACTTCTCTCGTTCTAGGGCGGAGCGAGAGGGCGTGTCAGACTTTTACTGACTAAAATCACACATATGTTCCTTCTTTGTCTTGTGTTCCAGGACCCCAGATTTTCCTTTCAGTAGGCTTCGACTCTGCTGAGCCCCTTTTTTTTAGGTACGAAAATCATCTTATGACAAATCGCGCTCTTGGGCGGAGCAGGAGATAGTGTCAGACTTTTACTGACTAAAAACCCACTCCTGTTCTTTCGTTGCCTTCGTCCAAGGGCCCCGGGTTTCGTTTTCACACTACCCATGGCCCCAGTAGGCTTCGACCCTGAGCGAAAGTTTTGCTGATATTTCTTGGATGCGCGTGTGGAACGTGCCGTTGACGACTCGGGTTCACTCCGATCGGTTACCGGTTCCGTCACACGTGCGGCCGCCTCCTTTGTTAGCATTACTGCATCGCAGAAGGAGGGGACCGCCTGCCATTCCTCATCATCTGTGTGGAAACGTTTATAGGATTTTTTTGCGCAACTATGGGATAATATACTTAGAATAAAACCTTTGATTAGAATACTAAATGTACCAAATTATCTTTCCAATATAAACGTAAATAACACTTACATGACATGTGTTGTTTGCAAATGCTTCACTAAGGAGATGTTAAGTACACTGTATAAGTGCAGTTGATACAAACTTGAAGTCGACAGTTTCAATACGAGATCTAAGGACCTAGCATAGCATAGCACAGTCAGCCTTATAATGTTCCCATTGTTGGGAATCAGGCCTCCTCTCTAGGAGAGGGAATAGGCCGTAATCTACCACGCGGGCCCAGTGCGGGTTGGTGGATGTCACATGTCTTCGAAATTTTGGTTCTAGGACATGCCGGTTTCCACCGTTTTGAGAGCAGTGGTGATGAAATAAATTACCCAAAGTAATGCGCCTGACTGGGTTTGAACCCGCGACCTACAACTCTTCGGGGCCGTTACCACTCGGCCACCACTGCTCTAAGGACCTATCTACACCTTATTTTTATGGTCTGAGGAGGTATAGTCACACTATCCAACTCCAGGGCCTGCTTAACTGCTCATCATAGTGTAAGATCCTGATCCGGAACCAAATGTATGTATGTATAGACATATTCTAAACCAGTTCCATGACTACCGTAGGTGTAGGCTTGCGGACGGCGAGCAATGTGTAGCTCGCCGTCCAGCCGTCCGATAACGAACGATCGAGCACGAACCGTCGACGGCGCGCAGTGTTCTACGCGCGCCTCAAAGAGATGCTAGCAAAACAGTAGCAGCAGGGCCGAAGCCTACTGGGGCCATGGGTTGTGAAAGGGAACCCCAGAGTCCTGGAACGCAAGGTAAACGAGGAACATAGGAGTGGGTTTTAGTTAGTAAAAGTCTGACACGCTCTCCTGCTCCGCCATAGAGCGAAAAAAGTCAATGGATGATATCCCACTTAAAAAAAAACCAGTTCCACAAACCTCGAAAACAAACCAAAATAAGTTAACAATCCAATAATTGTCGACAAGTCCAAAACATAACAAAGTACCTTGACTTTGACCTTTAGCCAAAAATTAAGTCAAATAAAGGATAACGTACGGAAATGAGATGCAATATTCCGTATTAAGATGTACCTACACATTCTGATATTATAATACTTCCGATAATAAAACCAAATCTACGTGAGAGGTGTTGCCGTAATCGTATAACAAGGTTAAGAAAATAAATAATTATCCGTTTAAGTGGTTTTTTTTTTGCCGACACATTCACATACTGCCTTGTTTGCTGTTAGCGAGGCCGAAGCGAGTAAAGGTCAAATCAGGTCAGATTCCCTGATCAGCCTGTTACGAGTACCTAATAGTGTGATGAAACTTAATTACGTATAACATACACCACCGACATTGCTCGAAGAATCGCCAAACTTAAGTGGCAAGGGGCAGGGCACATTGAACGCAGAACAGATGGTTGATGGGGCGGAACGTTCTGGAGTGGCGACCGCGTACCGGAAGACGCAGCGTTGAAAGGCCTCCCACAAGGTGGACCGATGACCTGGTCAGGGTCGCGGGAATCCGATGGATGCGAGACGCACAGGACCGGTCGTTGTGGCGACGTTTGAGGGAGGCCTATGTCCACCAGTGGAGGTCTTTCGGTTGAAATGATGATGATGATGATGATGATGAACATACACCAATTAACATAAGCATAATCGGCCTTATAATGTTCCCACTGCTAGGACTCAGGTCTTCTCTCTTTAAGAGAGGGAAGTTGGTGGATGACACATGTCTTCGAATTTTTGGTTCTAGGACATGCCGGTTTACTCACGATGTTTTCCTTCACCGTTTTGAGAGCAGCGGTGATGAAATAAATTACACAAAGTGCCTGGCTAGGTTTGAATCCGCAACCAACAACTTGTAAGTCGGGGCAGTTACCATTCAGCCACACACACTATCTTCAAAACAATTTCGTTTTTCACGTACTTATGTACACCAATTCTTTGAAGTAAATCCTTCTACAAGGGCGCTGTCCTCTTTAATTTTTGGGTTTTGATTGCGGTTGAGCTGTCACGCTCGGGTATGTAACGCTCTTTCGGGTGAAGTCGGCTCGAGTCGACGAAGGGAAAAAGATGTTTCTGATTTTTCTTTCTTTCGTTCTTTCTTCCTTTTTTTCTAACTTTCTTTCTTTGACTTATACTGAAGTTTTCACTTAATTATGTCGTGTGGTCTGAAGCACAAATAGTTTTTTTTTGTACCATGCTGGACACTAAGCAATTGATATATTTTATTGTACAAAATTAAAGTGAGCAATTGTCCCTTAACAGTCACGGAACCTGCTATTAAAAATCAATAAATTGCGTCCAAAATTATAGATTCATTAATGCGCACTAAAAACTTTATTCGAAGGTTCTGTATATTTTTGGCCATTATAATAATATTATCTTTCCTAATTTAAAATTATTTATGATAATATAGTTCTAAAAATTTTAGGTCTTGTTATTAAAAAAAACTACTGATCTATTAAAATAGGCAGTATTGGCATATTTTATCATAAATACTTATTAATTAATCATCATCATTTCAGCCGAAAGACGTGCACTGTTGGAGTTTCCTTGCGTGATCGCATCAGGAATGAAGATATCCGTAGGAGAACCAAGGTCGCCGACATAGCCCGAAGAATCGCCAAACTTAAGTGACAGTGGGCAGGGCACATTGCTCGTAGAACGGATGGTCGATGGGGCCGAAAGGTTCTAGAGTGGCGACCGCGAATCGGAAAACGCAGCGTTGGAAGGCCTCCCACAAGGTGGACCGACGACCTTATTAATTAGGAGAGAAAAACCGTTCTGTCTGAACAGTCACTTACGATCTTCTTCCCGAAAAGGCTTGATTTGGTCTTCAGAGGAATACTTTCGTACTGCATACAAATAATAGAGATGCGCAAAGATACAATTCTTGCAAAGTATGAAGTATTTTAGGGATTTTAAATAAATTAAAAATTTAAATGTAATTTATATGTAGGTAATTGTAAATAATTACAATCCATCACCACGAACTAAAATATCGACTTTGACGTTGTGAATTTTAAGTGACGAATTCTATTAAACAGACAATTTAAAAAAATATGGATAACAATGGAATTTGAACCTTTTGAAGTATAAAACAAATTTTGAAACAACAAACTGAATGTTTGTTGTTTCAAAATTTGTCATTTCACCAGATCATCGAAATTCGTTCATTATATACCATTTTCCATAATGTTTTTTAATGTAGAAGTATGCACGCTGTGAAAAAATAATGGATTTATATCCTTGTCACTAGTTATCAGATTTAATTTGAAAAACCCGAATTTTTTGCATAAAACATTGATAGATTCAGTCGTTTTTATTCAAATTAACACGTTACCTATATAAATTTCTCAGTTCCAGATAAATTTATTAAAAACTAGCTGCAAGTGGCTTTGCCCGCGCGATAATAGAAAAATTATGCCTATGTATCTTAGTGATAAAGTTTAATTTCTACTGGAGAAAGAATTTTTAAAATCGGTCCAGTAGTTTTTGATTTTAAACATTAAAAATAAAAATACATAATAATAATAGTATAGACTAGTAAGTATGCTAATTCCGTAGAACCACCTGCCAAAAAGATCCGTATGGTGATCGTATGATTTTATTGAAAACCAGTCTCATTTATTGTATAATATAGCACTCCTGTTCAAATTTGAATAAATACCAAATTTATCATGTCAAATTCAAAGATTTTTTTCTTCGCATTTCGTGACATAGTGATATTTCAAGATGTCACCTTATACATACATACACTCAGCTAAAAGGGGCAATAATTCGCACTGGCACCTTCAATTTCGTCTTAAATTTTCGTTTTTATCGCCATTAAAGATTAAAAAATTATAATCATAATAATCCTCCTGACCTGGTAAGTACGCAGGATATATTGCAGTAAGTAAATAAGTGTGTGCGAAATCACGGGTGCACTCTCCGTTCCTTTACTCTCATAGTCTTATGGGACGGCAATCGAGATCACGCACATAACCAACGGCTTTATGTACCTACTTTCTGAAGTACGGGGTGTCACACCACACACCAAACAAAAAAAAAACACTCTTCGGCACTTTTTACCTGAACCAGGAATCAATAAGACAAACGAGGCAGTGAAAAATCAAAGAATCCGATGGAAACGAGACGCATAGAACCGTGTGTTGTAGCTACACTTGAGGGAGGCCTATATCCAACCTTGTACATCTTTCGGATGAAATGATGTCATTTAGACGCTGAGAACTTTCTCATTTTAATCGACAACCTATTAAAAATACTACCTATCCCTTACATTAAAAAAAAAAAAAAATTCGACAGTTTCCGAATTTGGTGGATATCAAAATCATCTGGACTTTAAAAAAATTTCGCTCGTTAACGCAATCTCTGGTCAAACCGGTCAATCAAGTGATCTTCAATATATGGTGGTTGATATTTATTTAAACAATCGATCATTAATTCATTATATTACCCAAGAGTATGTAACAATTAACGTGATCTTTTCGGTATCTTGACATTACCTATAACTGGAAAAGCCAATGCTGCAATTTTGGGAAGCCAGTTGATGATAAAGGTTGTGTTACTCACATTTATTAAGTTATTTCTGTGCCCTTAAACTGAAAACTCAGATTTTACAGTTAGTCTTACATTTCGATGCTTTATAGCAACTTCTGAGTAGGCCTAACCCCGATGACGTACACAAAACATTGCGAAACTCGATTTACATATCATGAATATTTTTTGTTTATTTTACTTTTATAATTTAATGTCAATTCTTTAGTATTGTTTGTCAAGTCGTTAAAATCCTTAGTAGTCCTAGAATAATTTACGTTCGTACGTTTCAAAGACAAATGGAACCATGACAGGAAACACGCGAAATTTTGATCGAAACTTTGTTTTTCGTTGAATAAAATAAAAGTAGACCTCCTGAGTTGAGCTACACGAATAATAACAGATGCTTGCATTTACTGTAGAGGTCCACTGAAATCTGTGTGGTTCTATCCTCAAAAGACAATCTCAGACACTAATCTGCATGGTTCTCATATGATTTGACCGTTACCTATATGTTTGCTGTATGGTCTTTAAAAGAGACTTCGACCTCTGAATTAGTTTTGGTGTTTCTTCTCAGGTTAGTCACACCTGCCCTTATGTACATAGTTTATATTGACGTATAAAATAGTTTTTTAAACCTATTTGTAACCTTTAAATGTTAAAATTATCAGCCCTTTTGTTCCTCCCGCCATTAGATTTAAACCGAATCCAATTTTATAACAAGTGGAAGAATCCACTTTCGTGCCTCAAAAATCATAGAAAAAGGACTCGTCATTTTCGATGTCTTTATCACAGCGAAAGTTATCCCTTCCCCCTCTTAATTTGGGCCCTTCCCTCCGACCTCCACAGAATAAAGAAATGTTCAACGCTTTTTTGATAAATTGAAAAGAATTTCTTATCCAAAGGTATTAAATACACTAAATCTTAAAAAACTTAAAATAACGTCTTTTACGTGTACAATTTACGAGTGTTTCGTTTCAATGCGCTCTATCGGAGAGCAATATCAGCGATTTTAAAACCTCGACAAAAGAGTTTCTGTATCAAACAGAATCGTTTAATTTTATTCGATTCTGTGTCTGCAGGAGTTACAATTTAAACGAGTTTAAACTTTAGCTGTTATCTCGAATGTAAAGGAATTTGTAAAGGGCTGTAAATTTAAAATGTAATTGGTTAAATGCTTATTTTCAAATAGCAACCATGTTTTGAAATAATGGATTGCATCGTACGTAAAACATCACTAACGATCAAATTTCTGAACTCACTGTTTCTCGTTGTAAACGAAAGTGAAAGATTCAACATTATTGCCTCATATTGCTCCATTATTGTAGGCGTGGGCTTGCAGACGACGAGCAATGAGTAGCTCGCCGTCCGGCCGTCCCGGAGTCGTCGACGCGTGTTTCACAAGCGCCTAAAAGAGATGTCAGCAAAACCGTAGGGGACCAGCAGGGCTGAAGACTACTGGGGCCACGAGTTGACTTCCTAAAGGGAAACCCGAGATCCTGGAACGCCTGACCCTCCCTCCCACTCCACCCAAGAGTGGGAGAATTCATTTTTTCCCACCTTAAAAAAAGAGGTGTATAGTACACCTAAAACTACACTCACATATCACCAGTTACGGAACAAACATATCGTCCCATTACCATAATTATTACCCCATCAGTACAAATTGACCTTATTGACCATGGAAATTGAGAACCAATAGTTGATACCGAAATGCACAAACGTCATATTGACACACGAGAGACAGTATTTACAGAATAGTCACGTTCTGTGAGCAAAATGATCATTGTCGCGATGTGAGTCAACAAATAAAATGCAAAATGTCGATGATGCACGCCGATGGTTCCGCTGTTTAGTCTGTACCTATGAGGATTTAGTTATTGTATTTAAACGTACTTTAAAGGAAAGAAAAGAAAGGAAACTTGTTTATTCTGCCTGAATAGGACGCACAATTCATTACAAAAATACAAGTACCAAGTTCCCTGACAGGCCAACAAAAATAAAAAAATTAATTACTAATTTTTTTTCTGGTTTTTTTCCAGCAGCTACGGCTCGTTAGGAGTTCGAAAATCTAACATCAGTCTTGCTATGGTTTTTTTTAAGGGATCATCCAATGACTTCTCCCGCTCTAGGGCGGAGCTGGACACTTTTACAGACTTTTTCTGACTAAAACTACACCTATGTTCTTTCTTTTGCCTTTGCATTCCAGGGCCACGAGTTTCCCTTTCCCCCAGTAGGCTTTTGCTGACCACTCTTTGAGGCGCGCGTGGAACACTACGCGGCATCGAAGACTGATAGTTTTTTTTTATATAACCACCCAGAAAGTGGCTTACATAAAAGATAACTAATGGATAAGATAGTATCATTCAGACGCGCGTTAATTGTGGCTAACTTAGTCATCTAAAAGGCAATGAAAATTTTTAGAAGCGAATAAATGCTTACAATTTACTACCTCTCGAGCGCCGATTGTACTCGTACATACGTCTGTACAACTTGAATGACCTTAAAAAACGCTTAATTGTCTTACTGTACACATGTTTGTACGAAATTTATTTGGCCGAAAATTTTGGTTTCTATATCTTTGTTTTTCCTAGAAAAATCCAGAAAAAGTTTTTTTTTTTGGTGATTTTACATAAAAACGCGCTATTACGTAATAATAGACCCCCCCCCCCACGCGCTCGAGGGGTTAAATTTAATTTTATTAACTTACAAGGCAATTATGACCCGAATTGTTTTTTTAATGGCCCTTACGCCAATTAAATATTAAAGTTTTTTAAACTAGCCTAAAATGGGGGGGTCCATTTTAAAGGCAAGCACAAAAAAAAGGTAATTCTACACAATCTCAGCTTAGTGTCAAGAAACTTATAAACATTTATCTTGTTTCTATAGAGACTTTCAACTAACACCTGTTCGGCGTAATATCGATAAATGGAAATCAATTATCACCTGCTTAAAAAAAAACTTTATAATTTATCAAGTAGGCATCATAAATTATAGAGGTATCATTCTATAAAGAGTTCTGAGTAGTTATGTCACGGCATGAATATCACTATAAGTGTCACTGTTAGTGACAAGCATTTTTTTTCTTCTTTTGTTTAGGAAACCATCAAATAACTTCTCTCGCTCTGGGTAGAGCAAGAGGTAGTGTAACACTTTTAATGACAGTACGAAAACATAAATAAAAATATATTATTTTTATCTATTTATATAAAAGGAGAAAGTGACTGACATATCAACGGACAGTCGAAACTACTGGGACTAGGAACCTGAAATTTTGCACAAGGTTTTCTCCTATAACGTAGGCGAGCACTAAGAGAGGGTTTTTCAAAATGATGCGGCCCTCGAGGGACGAAACGTGAGTCCAAAGTTTGTATGGAGAAACCTACTTTCACGCGGGCGAACCCGCTGGCAGAAGCTAGTTTATATAAAAGGAGAAACTGACTGACTTGATATGTCAGTCAGTCAGTTGTCAACGCACAGGTGAAACTACTGGGACTAGGAACGTGAAATTTTGTACAAAGTTTGCTTTTGATGACGTAGGCGAGCACTAAGAGAGAATTTTCCAAAATTCAGACCCTAAAGTGGTGAAATGGGGGTCCAAAGTTTTTATGAAGAAACCTTTTACGCGAGCGAATTAAGAAAAGCAACCAATCATCCATATCTACTGGTACAATTGAAAGCCCTTACAACTTTTAAGATCAAGCTATATACACACTAAGCAGAAATATCGGAATACTTGCCCAAGAATAACTTTTAGAAACATGCTGCCTATAAAAGGCCTTTGTAACTTCAATGGAAATCCGGTTCATATAAGACGACTAATTTATCTCTAATCTCAGCCTAAATTAACTTGCGAAAATTATTGATCGGGAGAAAACGGAACCTTTTTTGGTAAGGGCTGCCTAAAATAGCCGAGCAGATATTTTTGTTACAGAGGTATACCTTCAGATGAGTTTTTGTTTTCACATTAATGAATTCTGAACCTTATTGCTTAACATAAAACGTTTATAATATAGACACGCTAATTTCAATTTCCTTATAATTATGAAGAGCTTGTGCTGAAGAAGACTTAGATAAGTATTATGTAACTTAGAATATAAAAATTATTTTCACATTTCAGTTTCTAGATACTTATTTGTTCATTGTGTGTCAAATAAACGTGAAAACATGTTTATTTTTTAAAGTTTTGACTCTTATACACTGTTCATTTTGAAATTGTCTGATGTTACATGTAAGACTTTGAGTAATCACATATAAGTGCAGCAAAGGATAACTTTAACTGAAACGTTTTTTCAATACACTTTCTCGAAACCCCACTCTAATCCCTACCGCTTTTAGGCACGCAATTTACTGTTTTTAACACTAGTGCGGAAAAGTACTGGCGCTCGATCCCACTACAATTTATTATATTTATCGTATAAGGCTAGGCGCTAAGCGACCCCCACGAGTTGCACGTCAACCCCGTTTATTTATATATACATATCTTCATAAGTGTATTGAAAAACGTCGTTTGATACACGTGGAAATTTGTCACTGCAGCACTCGACTCCATAACACTCGCCTATGACTCGGGTGAATTCTGCCTTCTCTACTAGTTTCAAATATACTATTTTTGACTTTCTATCCTAATGATCACTAGACAATTAAGTTGTATAACAAACAGGTAGACACTCTCTCTAGATATGGCTACCTACTATGAAATGTGTCAGTCCCCTTTGACCAATCCTTGTAACTACCCCCGTCAAATTAACATACAAATCGATATCAGACGTGTTTCAGCAAACAATTTGTATCAATATAATATCAAGTTTATGGTTTCAATATATGACATCATCTTTAGACCATGTATAGTATTTTTACTCCAGCTTTGTGTGATGCATCACTAATCAGTGATAGGCTTCTAGCAATTTAATTCATACGTTGCAATGCCTTTTTAAAATAAGTACAATAGACCTGAATTTAACAAACAATTCAAAAATTTAAAATCGATAGTTTTTTTCGAAATTCCTATGAATAAAAATTCCGTTTAAAATCAATGTGGTATTCAGAAATCAGAAACTTTATTCCAAATAGATCATTAATAATTTATATAATCTAATGTATTTAATTTCATTTATTTATTATGTTATAACCATTTTATTTAATTACATAATGTTACTATGGTTTAATTAATGCCTGAAATAAACGATAAATATAAAAATAAATAAAAATTAACAAGCACTTTTAAATTGTCAAAATGTCGGTCAGTCAAAAAAAAAGTAAAGCTAAGTTACACGTTCCAAAGCGTGGGTCTCTATGGAGAAGAACGTGCAAGAAACTCCATGGACACTTTTTTAAATCATGTTACGAGTTACAAAAATCTTGATTACATATTTTTTTATTCCAATGTATTTGTAAAATTTACCCGTATACATGGGTTTCAATGACCGTTAAGTTAGATGAATGGTCAAAAAGGAAATTGCCTTGATATAACTAACAGACAGAAAATTTAACTGACATTAGGTATGCGTCTGATGGATTGTTTGTAAGAGACACCGTGGCCCTGGAATGCAAAAGGCAACAAATGGAACACGGGTGGGTTTTTGGTCTGTAAAATTCCGACATACCCTTCTCCTCACTCCACTTATACTGGGAGAAATTATTTGATAAATTCCGAGCCTCAAAAGTGGAGCTAGAGTCAGTGTCAGACTTTTACTGACTAAAACCCACCTTCACCACCACCACCTTGTTCTATGTCTGTGGCAACTCTTTCAACCAATCCTGCTGCCTTGGCAGGTAATCCAGCAGCTCTGGCAGGAAATTAGCCTAGCTTACAGTATAGCTCACGCTTAGTAACGTCTTTGGAGTTGGTTATAATATACCTAACCGATTTTATTTTAAATATTAACAACTTGTTAGTTACTTCACATTTTAGGATTTTCCCTTAAAAAGTTGTCTAAAAATTCTTATTATTATTATTTCGATCGTAAAAAATTCGAGCCGGTTACTTCCAAGCATTTAATTTATGACTTAAACCGGTAACATAACAATAAAGTAACAATCATATTAAAACGTGTCATTATTACAAACACGATCATAAATAATGTAGGAGGCAGGTGTCTTAAACATTCTTAATCTTTTCAACTTTACATAAAATGTAAAAACTATGAAAGATTTTATGGCTCAATTAAAATTATATAATTACAAAGTTATTTTGGTATTTAAGGAAAACAATAATGAGGAAAAATCGTTTTCCCAAGATCGTATGTAGTAGTGGTCTACCGTAAGGAAGGTCTTTCCTTTAACCTTTACAAAGTATTTACTGTTTGAAATAACTTGGATAATGATAGTAGAGAAAAAAACCTTCATATGTAATACGCGCCAAAACTGCAATCGTCATAAAAATGTTGCATTCACATAATTGCTGATACAGCTTTTATTTCGCCATTCCTGTTTCATTTCAACAAATTCTATATTATAGTACATAACATACTTGTTTAATAAAATAATTCAATACTCACTTTTCAGCGCCCATCTCTTGTTCATGATCAATCCATCCAGGAACTTGTACCCATGCTCCCTGCATGCCTTCTCCTTCACGCTAGCTACAGCACTGGTTAGGGACAGCAGATCACTCGCCAATACCACTGACGACGCGTAATCAGGTGATTCTTCAACATGCCTAACTGACCCATCCCTGTTCCCTATCTCATCCCCATAAGCATCATAGGAAGAAGTCTTGGCTTCTCTATGAACCTTTGGTTCAACATCTTTCTGAACCGTTCTATTCCTAACTAATTCAGTCAACCTTGTCACTATATCCTTATCCACTCCCAAATTCTGTACAGTCCTGTTAAGCAGAGCTAAATCTCTTTCGTTTAGAGTTCTATTAGAGTTTAATATAGGGGACAGTTTTTGTAGCACTTCTTTATTTAATAAAGTGGTGTTAAAAGTTTTCGGATCTATGGCGGCTGCTGCCGCGCACGCGATTAGGAAAATCGCCGCGGAAAACATGACGTGCGCGCGCGCTTGCTCTAGCAATACTGATGCTTCGCTGCTTCGATCATTGCGCTGAGTCCTCGCTATGGGTTCTAGCACCTTTTTAATATTATAATAAGTTCATTGTTTTTGATCGGTGGTTGATTATCTTTCAGTTCTGGATGGTTCGATTTGACTTTTATTTTAGGTCATGCGTAATTTTATACAGATAATTAATATACTGCCCTCGGAAACTAAAAAGCGGTTACTTAATAAAAATTAGTTTCGAGAAAATTTTGTAAAGAACGATGGCCCTCACTTTTATGACATATACTAAAAAAAGCTTGTGCCGACTTCAGCCACTGGATACGTTGATAAAGAGTATTTAAGCCCTTTTCCAGGTCCTAGACAATGTAAAATTTCATTAATATCGGTTTAGCTTGAAGAAGTATCTTACAAATAGGGTTACTTAAAATGCAAGAATAATAAAGTATGGTTTGAGTTTCCTTTTTCTCTGTTGTAAAAAAAATACAGGATTTTCGATTAACCCGTTTCATACAAAAACAATGTATACAGTGCAATGTGTTCCTATTTTATGAAATAAATATTATTATTATTATTCGTTTATTCATAATTATAACATGTAAATTATATTTTTAAATATTTCAATAAAAAAAAATAAAAAAAACATTTAAAAATATAAAAAAATTATTATTATTATTATTACAATAATGTTTTAAACTGATATTTTCGAAAGCACTTTTTGACTTCCAAGGACAGTATAAGGTCTGATGCAGAATTAACGACTAATTTATAAGACCTCTAGTAATGTCGCATTGAAATTTAGTACTTGATTCCCACTGAATACTACATCATCTATTCACTGAATTACTTGAAATCACAAGGGCTTTCTTAACTATTGTTTAGCATACCAGTCTTTCAATAACACATGCATTCAGATTACGGGTAATCTGCGACGCATTATAATGCATATGAGTATACATTCTGAAATGTATCTAAAACAAAGACAAGGTCAGCCATTTTTCATTAATTAACTGCGTTGCGGATTTAGCCTCTATCATTCAGTCAGTTTCTCCGTTTTTAAAAATAGATAAAAATAATATATTTTTATTTGGCTTGACTGGCCTGTTGGTCTGGTGGATCGTGGCCCTGGCTGCTAACATGCTGTGGGTTCGATTCCCACCCAGGTCAAATGTTTGTGTGATGAGCATGATCATTTGTTCTGTGTCTTGATACGGAATTGTAAGATTTAAAAAAAACTGAATTTTTGAATCCCATTACAATGTTTGATACCTTTATCGAATTCTCATTATGTTTAACTATGTAAGTCTTATATAAATTGTGAACTTTGACTGTCGTTACTGGTTGTTGATACCTCTGTGGTCCGGACAAAGCGTTTCGCCTCGTCCTTTAGACTATACATCGATGGACTGTAACAACTTGCCTGCTGCGGTTTTCCAGTCCGATTATAATTTAGGTGTCTTCATGGCTAGAGTGATAGGCCTACATTTATTTATTTATTTATAAGCACTTGTACAACGTTACAGAGGATGTCCAAGGCGTTGTACAATAGAAACTTACAAACTAAAAATACATTTAATAAAACAATAGTAACCTAATAGCAAATCCATACACATTGAAAAATATATAAAAAACTAACACATAATTTAGAAATAAAAAGAAAATAGGCTCTTAATAAACTAGTGCGCCTCAACGATTGCATCACTGCTTAACATCAGGTGGGATCGCAGTCAAGCACCAGTTTATACCTATTAATAAAAAAAAACTGGGCAAGTGCGAGTCGGACTCGCGCACTGAGGGTTCCGCACAAACTTACCTATGAAAACAGTTCGATTCCCGAATTGAGTTACGAAGATTTTTCAGAACTGTAAAAAAGTTTTTTTTGTGACGTAACTACAAATTTACAGTTTTCACATTTACTCCTATATCTATACTATAAGACCTTGCTTTACGCTAAATTTCAGGATTCTGGGTCAACGGGACCCAGAATCCCGAAATTTAGCCTAAAAGTACCTTCTTGTGATTCTTTTGAGAGTGTTGAAATGTACGTTTTTTGCGTGATAAACAGCCGTATCTTTTTTTCCGTTAACTTAGAAGTTTGATTTTTTCACAGCTTCAAAGGACTGCAGACTTGAGTATACGGTCTTAATTTCAACTCGATGCCTCCAAGCTTTTCTGAGAAAAAGAGTCTTGACAGACAGACAGACGGACGGACAACAAAGGGTTCCGTTTTTTTCCTTTTGAGGTACGGAACCCTAAAAAGGTAGTCACGACAAAAAGTCTAACCGTCAACCCAAAGAGTATTATGTTGCCCAGTAATCGGGTTGTGGAAAACTGATAGGCAGTCGCTCGGTCGCTCCATGTCATCATCATCATCATTTAAGCCGAAAGACGTCCACTGCTGGACATAGGCCTCCCCCAAGTGTCGCCACAATGAACGGTCCTGTGCGTCTCGCATCCATCGGACTCCCGCAACCGTTACCAAGTCATAGGTCCACCTTGTAGGAGGCCTTCCAACGCTACGTCTTCCGGTACGTGGTCGCCATTCCAGAACCTTTCGGCCCCAACGGCCATCTGTTCTGCGAGCAATGTGCCCTGCCCATGCTCCATGTACCTACAACACGGGTATTCAGCCGCATCCAGTTAGACTAGAAACCGACCCTAAGCTAGTCGGGAAAAGGCTTAGGTGATGACATAAATTGTTCAAGCGCAGCATTAATTGTTTTGTTGTACATTCGTGCTGGTTTAGCAAATTGGATATATTACATAACATTAGTATATTGCGAAACCCGAAACACGTGTCTAGTATTGTTATGTAAAGAATCTGTGTACTAGTACAAAATTTCCTAACTGTACAATGAAAAATTCACGAAGTTATAAGCTTGTTATGTTAACCAGGTAAGATTGGCCGCACAAATACATGATCACCGGGCCACCCGGGCGACTAAGGGGTAGTTTTATCCCACATCCAGCTGTGCGCTAGTGTCTAATGTCCGCTATAACCTGCCGTGACCTATGTTTTACTTAGTGTCGGTGGTGTCCAACTTGTGAACTTTTATAAATATTTTTGAAAAAAAATATAACATGGTGTAAAAATTATTGGAATCGATTCAGTTGCTGATTCTTACTTATAATAAAGTTTGGCATATACTAAAAATAATATTGTATAATATATTTCTGTAAAAAAAGACCTAATCTGTATCCTTCATTATATTTAACGACCGGTAGATATGTACACTTAATACTAGCTTCTGCCATTGGCGTCGTCCGGCTGGATGTCAGTTATTACGGACGCGAAGTCAATTCGAAGCCAGATAAAAGTAACCTATGTCCTTTCTTGGAGTTTAAACTTACTCCGTAACAAATTCATCAAAATCGGTTCATTAATTTAGACAGAGTTAGTTTCACATTTATAATTTTACTATGGATTTAATTTAAAAACCGAAAATTAAATTAAAAACTTTCCATAGGCAGCGGTGACACTGTGGTATAAAAATGCTGAAATATAATTTTCAGATTGACTTTTATCTGCCTTTCTTCAATATGAACTCAAGCTATTATATATTGGTATAGTTGCAAAATGAAACAAGAAGAAAAAACTCAAAAAGATAATTTAATTTAACAGTTAAACAACGCTACCTTGAGTATCGAGAATATTGAGCTCCGTTGCGACTTCCATTCGAGGTCCACTCCCATTCATCAAGATCGTGGTCACCCTCCCTAGATTGTGACCTCCTTCCAACGTATTGTTCTCTTTCCAACAATACTTCGTCTTCCTCGTTTTCCCCGCCTTCTTCTTCAATAACTTCCAAATCATCGTCGTTATTTCCAACAGATTCTTCTCCAATTTCTTCTTCTTCCTCTTCCTCTAATATTTCTCCAAGACCTTCATTGTCTCTCTGTACTTCGTACTCCACTTCTGTTTCAGGGATCTCTTCTAACACTTCTCTGTGTGCTATCAAGTGTTGTCTGCTCCTTACTTGTGGTAATTCTCTCACTTCTTCCTCTTCTTTTTCAAGCGCAACGTCTTCTGTATCCTTGGCTTCGTCTGAACTTGTTGATCTTGATGGGAAAGTGAATACTTTGTGCAAATTTTGCATTGGTAAGACAAATGTTAATGTCAGAAGAATTGATGATAGTAGTATTGCTAATATTTCTTGCACATCAATCTGTAATAGAAATAAAATAAAGTGACTTAATTGAATCATTTGAGAAGGTATTATTACCTTGATTGATTTATATCAATTGGTGTGTTAATTCATTAACATCCTTACCATAGATATCAAAGTAAATTCCCTGGACGTTTTGACGGTAGCGACGTTGGTGATAAACACGATGAACTGACAAAGGTAGATTGCGTAAGACAGACGGCTGATCAACACCAACGGACCGCAGCATAAGAAACGAGACAGGAAACCTATAGAATAAAAAGAATATTATTCTTGGTTTAAAAACTAAAGGTTTTGGCGAGAAAATAATAAATAATGATTAAGGTAACTATTTAGATTCGCTACAAATATAATCCATAACACCGGCCAAAGTAGGCGCAGCGGAGCACTAACTTTATTAAAAAAGTTTCTAAACGAACTTATGTTTTTAAATTTTTGAAAGAAGTTAAATTAATAGGATCTTTCTTGAATTGCTTAGGGCGCTAGAGACCCTCGACCAAGATACTAAAGAAGATGGAACCAACCTTGGGGGCACTTGTGTTTTGCACTACTTTACACTTTACGTGTGCGGGCACGAAACTTGCGACAGCCGAACCTAGTGGCAACGGGGCGACGGCGATGTATACAAAAGCATTGCACACTAATAGCGACGCGCACGAAAGGGCGATGGCGGAGCGAGGCGAACGGGCGACGCGGCAGCGACGAGAACAAATTAGTTTGGTTTCATCGCTTGTGCGGGTCGGGTACACAGTGTTGTATTGAATTATTATTTTAGTAATGGAAATTGATATTGAATTGAAAATATAATCAAACTAGCTGTTACCCGCGACTTTGTCTGCGTCAAGTTAGTAAAAATGCACAAACGTAATTAATAATTCTGTGCTTGTGATTTGTGCTAAAAACATCTAATTCAAATAACGGAAATTAATTTCAGTAAATATATTATGTAAAATGTATTTCTTATGTCCAGATATATAATTTATTTTATTTATTTGGCTCACCAGTAATAGAATACTCGTTCATGATATACATCAAATAAATAACTTATCATCATCAATAAACAGAAACAGACATGTTGAGGTCGAAGTAGTTGATAAACTGTGGTTCTGCCTACCCCTAAGTGAAAGCGAAACCCGGGGCCCTGGGACGAAGGCAAAGAAGGAACAGGAGTGGGTTTTTAGTCAGTAAAAGTCTGACACTACTTTCCGCTCCGCCCAAGAGCGGGATTTGTCATAAGATGATTTTCCCACCTAAAAAAAAAAAAAAAAAAAAACCCCTAAAAGGAAAAGGTGATAGTTTAAGTTTGTTTTTGGTTTATTCTATGATGAAACAACGCTGTATGATTTTAATATGATTGGTTCATTTTAATAGACTAAAAGTGTATTAAACCGTTGTTTTCTTTTAACAACACTAAATAAATGTTATTTAACGTAGGCTATAAAAAAAGTGGATAAAGTAGTTTTCAAAATGTTAAATGTTGCCAAAATGTATAAAGAGTCTGTACGGATCTTGTTCTGAGGTCAATACCCACAGTTTTTAGTGTGTCTGCACGTTTTACTTTTAGGAAGAAAATCATCAAATACCTTCCCCCGGTCTGGGTAAAGCGAGAGTTTGTGTCAGACTTTTACAGACTGAAACCGACCTGTGTTCCTTTAATTGCCCTTAGTGTTCTAGAGCTACGGTAACTTGCACGCGGCAGCAAATCTTCCTTCTTTGAGGAAAAGAGAGGACGCTGTGGTGTCTTTCTAAAGACACCACAGCGTCCTCTCTTTTCGCCTGACGAAGATCTCTAGGGTCAATGCCTGCTAGAGTTATGAGATTTTTCGAAAGAATTACCTCCCATAAGAATTTGCCTCGATGATATTTCTCTGCAGACTTTTAGCTGGGTCCGTTATGCAACTTTGGCGGAGGTGAATTTCGAAGGAGCATAATCGGCTTCAGCCCATCTTCAGCTGGATAACGTGCACTGATAGTCCACTACTGCTAGCGATTATTAAAATACTACAGAGTAACCTACGATGTCATCTTGCTCCAAAACTGTACTTATAAAGAATTTGTGAAAAAATTGTTGCAGTTTGAGGTTGACTTACCTACATCACGTCGAATTTGAAACAGAAACCTCTCGAAACACCCTAATACCCCCTCATTACTCCGTGTTTGTGACTCCACAAAACTATAAAATGACAGCGAACAAATGTCGCAACCAATTGGGGCTGTGACTGACTCTGGCATCCGTCAGAATGTTGTCCCAGTGTTGATCACCACTCACTGACCACTCTTAAGGAGGTAACGTCCAGTTGTCG
The DNA here is from genome assembly GCA_905147345.3 of Mythimna impura. Taxonomy (NCBI): domain Eukaryota; kingdom Metazoa; phylum Arthropoda; class Insecta; order Lepidoptera; family Noctuidae; genus Mythimna; species Mythimna impura. Next base: position 7,288,844 of record LR990347.1, on the reverse strand, counting down.
ACTTAAGGCTGCAAGTAATGTAGGATACATCATACGTAATCAAACTATCTTCAGGAACGCAAACCACGTCGGGGCCTTGTGTGAAATATGTCTTCATGGGTTTTTCATGAAATTCTTAATGATCTTCAATTTTTGGAATCTTTGAAATTAGGTACTTGTTCCAAACAGTACGTTGTGGTCAAGTCGGAGGGAGAGACTACTTGAAGTACTGGTAACCTTCACGAACTGCTCAAGAAGCATCTTTCTGTGATTAAGTACCTACCTATATTTGCTGGTTTTTTGCATCTACGTTCGATGAAGACCTGCGTCAGGCGGAAAGAGAGCCTTTTTAGACTTTCCTCAAAGAAGGTATTTGCTGCCGCAATTGTGGCGTGCAAGTTACCATAGCCCTGGAACGCTAAGGGCAACTAAAGGAACACAGGTGGGTTTCAGTCAGTAAAAGTCTGGTACTACCTCTCGCTTTACCCAGAGCGGGGGAAGGTATTTGATGATTTCCTACCTAAAAGCAAAAGGTGCACACACTAAAAACTGTGGGTATCGACCTCAGTATCAACTCCGTGACTCAGACATTTTGGCAACTGAAAACTACTTTATCCACTTTTTTTTTTTATAGCCTACGTTAAATAACATTTATTTAGTGTTGTAAAAAATATAATTCTACGGTATAATATACTTTTAGTATATCTAATGAACCAATAATTTTAAAATCATACAGCGTTGTTTTATCATAATATAAATCAGAAAGAAACATACATAAAACCCACTCCTGTTCCTTCTTTGCCATTGTTCCAGGGTCCCGGGAATCTCTTTCGTATCACCTATGGCCCCAATAGGCTTCGACCTTGCTGGGCCCCTACGGTTGCTGACACCTCCTTGAGGCGCGCGTGGAACACTACGCGCCGTCAACGACTTGGGCTCGGTCCGGACGGTTACCGGACGGACGGACGGTGAGCTACCCATTGCTCGCCGTCCACAAGCCCGCGCCTACGTTGGCCGGAAATCGGGATCGGAACCCCTCGGTTCGGATCGGCTGGGTCGCGAGGGTTATTGTCTCGCGCGTGCGGCCGCCTCCTTTGCTAGCATTACTGCTTCGCAGAAGGAGGCGACCGCGCCCAAGGCCCACTGCGCTTTACGCTATTACAAATCTTGTTATGATAAAATGACTGGACCTAACTGCGGTTTATTTTCGTAAATATTTTTGGCATTTACGAAGCAATTAATTAGAATTCAATAATTTTTATAAATAGGTCTAGAAACATTTGCTGATTTCGTGATAACGCCATCTATTGCTGAAAAGCTTAACCTTACCTTTATCTCACACTGAGGCTCTACCACGAGCTCATAACGTGATCCATTTTACGACCTAAACCGGACTGTTAAAGGGATGGAGCTATATAGGGTGTATAGCTCCATCACTCTTTTTCGCTCATACGTCTGACATTTTGACATTATCATGCTAAGGCCCCTGGCCACCTACCGAGCGATAGTTAAATAAATAGTTTGACAAATTTAATTCGTGTGTTTGCTATTCAAAGCCAGATGGCGTCACTGAGGCATAGGATGACAGTTTTTCTAAGACATTTTTTCTGATAGCCGCTCTATTGTATCTCTTTAGATCTCTTTGTAGACGTTTGAATGCATAACCGCTGGATTTCTGTCTTGTATAGTGAAGGTCAGTATAATCTGCCAAACTGCTTCGAAAGTGCTGATGTAGAAACCAGACTGTCGATAAATATAATAGTAAGAACGCAATATGTAAAAATTTCTTGTTTACAGTAAAATAAAACAAAACTATCACAAAAAAGAAGCTGAGTTTTGAACCACTATCCCCTTACGTGCCTATCTAACCCAGACACGACTGCACTACGGTGTTCGTTGACTTTTGTGTAAAATAGGTGTTCTTATATAAACGTCATCATTGTCTGCTTAACCCTTTGTCGATGATAGCGTGATGATTTTCATCTCAGATATTAAATTTGTAGCTAAATGAAAAAAAGTAATATTATTTTCGTTTTTCCACTTAGATTTTATTACATGTTTGATTACTTTTTACAAAAATATGGAGTAAAAATGTCTAAGATGTGTTAAAAATATGCTAAAAGTCCTATTATTATTGTAATCGAAGTACCATCGCATATTATATACATAAAAGACGACAAAATACTCACAAAAATTATTACTATAACTGGGGATCGAAGTCACGGCAAATCGTTCAATACAGACATTTTGGAATATTGCTCACCCCCATAGCAAATAGCGTGATAATTTATAGCCTATGTCCTTTCTCAAGCTCTATTCTATCTTTGTACCAAATTTCATCAAAATTGGTTCAGCGGTATAAGCGTGAAAGCGTAACAGACAGACAGACAGACAGAGTTACTTTCGCATTTATAATATTAGTATGGATGTCTCTATATTCATTCTTGTATAGATGTCAAATTTCATTGAATGACACTTTAGCTCGTATTAAAGCGTAGAAAATTCTCCCAAATTGCGTCTTCGTTGATTTATTGGATGAACATCATCTCTAGGTAATAATAATTTCCACATTAGGAGACTAGGCTTCAATAGTTATGTTCGACATAAATTCACGTTTCTCACAACACTGCTCGAGCGGCAACTGCCTGCCAGTTGGTTTCGTGCCTGCGCCAGATATCGCTGCCTGATCGCCCCGCTGCTGCCATCGCTTGGCTGTCGCAAGTTTCGTGCCCACACACTAATTGTTACATCACTCAGAGCGACGAAACATAAGTACTAATAATATAAATTGTTTCAAATTATTACCATTGCTGCTATGCACTGCGTAGATCACCCATGCAATAGCAAGGGCGGAGGCGATGGGTGCAAGCGTCGCATACTGAGCAGCAAATGAAGCGCTGTAGCGATACTGGAGAGAACCAGAGTCGATGCCTGCCCACCAGACGAGGCACCATAACGCAATGCTGGATATCCAGCCGATAGTGAGGATGAACTGAAACAAAATGAAAATAACTTAAACACCAGAGCAACAACAACAAAATGAAAATAACTTAAACATAAGAGCAGTGGTGGCCGAGTGGTAACGGCCCCGACTTACGAGTTGTAGGTCGCGGGTTCAAACCCAGCCAGGCGCATTACTTTGTGTAATTTATTTCATCACAAAACGGTGAAGGAAAACATCGTGAGGAAACCGGCATACACCAATCCGCACTGGGCCCGCGTGGTGGATTACGGCCCATTTTTCCTCTTCTAGAGAGAGGAGGCCTGAGTCCCAACAGTAGGAACATTAAAAGGCTGATTATGCTTATGCTAAACACCAAGTTAGTAATTTATCGCGACCTTGGAACACAAAAAGCAACTGAAGGAACACAGGTGGCGTTTAAGTCAGTAACACCCTCTCTCACTTTACTTAAAGCAGGTGAAGTCGTCACACTAAAAGGCGAAAGTTTGTTTATATATGTACACATGTGTGTATATGTTTATGTTTGTTATTCCTTCACACACAAACGGCGGAATGGATTAGAATGAAATTTGGTACCAGGATAGCTTATATCCTAAATAAACACACAGGCTGTATGGCATGTATACACTCACGTTCGCGTATACACACGATGAATATGTTCCCGAAACGTTTCATAATTTTGTGAAAAAAAATCTGCAAGTTTTGATCAAATAACTTCATATTAGTTTTCGAAATTCTTTCAATGGAAGACATAACCTTTTTTTTTTAAATCGTTTTCCCACAAAAAATTACTCCTTTATCGTGGGTATAGGTTACGATCACTTACACAAGACACCTTGACTACCCCCTCCCGCACCCCGGACCCCTTTGAAAATGTAGGATTTCAACGGGTCAGGTCATGAGAGCAAAACCGCGTGGAAAAATTAGTAAAACGGCGGCGCAGGGTAATTTCGAACATGAGTAGGTACTGACAAAATGGCCCTTTTCCCTAATAAAGTTTTTCAACCAGCAATTTGTGAAAAAGTGTCGATAAGTGACGTTAAAATGAGCAATTTTCTCAGCTAAAATAACTGTGGTAATCATGGTCAATTTCAGGATTTCTTGGTAATTTAAATCATAATTTTATGTTCAGTATTTGACTTCTGGAGATAGGTCTCCTCTCTAGCCCAGCGTTCCGAATTGCGATAAAAGTGATTATATCGCGAATCCGACCGAATTTAATAGACCCAAAATATAAGGGCTATTGAGTAATAATTGTGACGTCGCACGTTGGTCGGATTCGCGACATTATCACTTTTATCGCAATTCGGAACGCAGGGTAGATGAGGTAATGAACAGTAAATATCCATCAAGTGAGCCAGTGCCACCTTACCTCTTCTAAGTTTTGATTCTAGTACATACGAGTTTCTTTACGATGTTTTCCTTCACTGTTTTAACAACAGTGACCATGGTAAAAATTACAAAAACTTAAGTACCTGCCTGGGTTTTTGAACACACGATGATAACTTGTACTGATTCTAAAGTGAAATTCTATCATGTATTTTTTTTAATGATAAAAGCTAGTGCTTGACTGTGATCCCACCTGATGGTAATCATTTTATTTTCAAATCATTTAAACGCTTTTATTATTGTAATCTAATGTTATGTTATTAATTTTTATAATCGGCAAGAAATATAAGGCATTTTATTTTATTTATTTATTAATCCAAAAAACCTATCAAAGTAACCTTTTTTTAATTTCTATCATAAATATTGTCTTTTTTTTAATGCTAGCAAGTTTTGATTTTGAAGAATAAAGGTAGAACTACATTCCGATCTGTGCGCGTCGGTCTCCATACATTTTATATGGCAACTAGGCTTGTAGAGCTGCGCTAGATCTACGCCACGCGACGCGACTCTACGTACAAATAAGGCGTGGTCCAGGTGTGCGTTGGCCTAATGTAGTTCCCGTTTAATTGTTTTACAAATTACCAATTTATGATACTCTAATGTAAGTTTTATTTTGAGAATCTCTCAATTATTATTTTTTTAGATTTGGGATCCTTGCTAACAATAACGCAACTAAAGTGGTCCCAATTCGAAAAAGATTGGGAACCAGTGGTTTAGTACTTCTTCATATTATTTTCCTTGTGTCATACAATTATACTAGATATTAATAACGGATCATTTTTCTGCATAATAGTAGTATTTTGTACTGAAATTACTTGACATCTAATAGCATAGTGTTGACGTGCTGTATCATGTCTATCATCATCATCATCATCGTCATCAACTGCGCAATTTATGTTTTTATTTTTACTATTTAGTTTACAGCATCTGAAATTTGACTTATTTTTAACTAGTTTCTAACAGTGCAGCGGTTATTCCTGCTGAAGCCACAGCCACAAAATTTTTTGCTACTGTTTTTTTTTTCCCGTGGGAAAATCATCTTATGACATCCCTCGCTCTTGGGCGGAGCGGGAGATAGTGTCAGACTTGTACTGACTAAAAACCCACTCCTGTTCCTTCGTTGCCTTTCGTACCAGGGCCGAGTCTTCCTTTCAGAATCAGACCCTTGGGCCCAGTAGGCTTCGACCCTGCTGGGGTCCTGGAACGCAAAGGGTAACTAAAGGACACAGACAGGTTTCTAAACCCATCTATGTCCTAGTAAAAACTAAACTACTATTATCAACCACACACTATCTTTCATTGTTGTATCATGTACAGGCAAGCTCCAACAGCATCCTAAAATACTTAATACCGGACGGGTGGACAGACTAGACGATCCGTTTCTGAGACACTGGATTGCGCTCTATGTGTCAGAATGATTATCAGATTATTTTTTGTGATTTACCAACATAGTTCTTGAGTACTAACATAAATAAAGATCTATAGCACCACATAGGAATTTAAAAAATCGAAATCCTGCATCGAGCAATTAGAGTGTTTCGAGCTATTTGAACATAAATATACAATAGCCCGAAATCATCTATCGGGCAGTTGGCCGACCCGTGTGGTTGTAGGATCCTCCCTTTTCAACGGAGGTTTGTGGGACTTTAAACTCTGTTCGGCATTCCTCTAAAAATCAATATAGACCTATATACCCCTATTTTTTAATTAGTACAAAAAAAAATTGAGCTCTATCTGTACCCGTTACTGATCATATTTATGTAGTCAAAAGTAAAAAAAAACGAAATCCCAAAATTGTCCATGAAAATTTGTCATAGTTGGTAAATTCATAATTGAATCAATTATTCATAACATTTGCTACTAGAAAATACTACGCGCACTGTTTTTCCATTGTTTTTCATTCATAATCAATAGCCTGTACAATATTTCCATAAATTGAGTGATATTTTGGGATATAAACAAACGCTAATAACTTTGCTATTTATGAATATTATTTATTGAGACTTTACTTAAATAATAACAAGACCATTTCTAATAAACCCTTTAAGTATTTGTACTAATTCAAAACTAGTGGTGTATAAGATTGATGGTCTGAAATAAACTTTTTATTATAATTAAAACATCTCACCTTGCCATGCTTCACAGGTTTCTTCAAAGCCAGTCCGAGACTTATTCCAACCAAGTAAGCTGTTGAACGATGAAGCACCGAAGTATAGCTCAAACGTGCCGTCCGATACAGCTGACTTACACTGAAAACATGACGAAATTAAAATTCTTAACTGACAACCAACTTGCTTAAACTTGTTAAGTGTTCATGTTAAAGTATCAGGGGCTTGTAAACAAGTTCAGTAAAGAGTTCAAAAGTTTAACAGGCTTGAGTTTTAACTACGGTATTATGTGGGAAAAATCTTGGAGCATTTTGTTTAACCAACCTATTTTTTTTTTTTGTTGTAGGATATCATTCAATAATTTCTCCCGGTCTAGGGTGGAACAAGAGGGCGTGTCAGACTTTTACTGACTTAAACTCCCGTGTACTTTCAGTTTTTCTTTGCGTTTTACGGCCTCTGTGACTATTTCGAACAATCCCGCCGAGTTTTTTCAAGTCCTTGGTGATATTTGAAACTTCATCGATTTGAGAGTTTGCGAAGAAAAACATGAAAATATTTTTGACTTTTTTTTTCGGTTGGGAAATCATCCAATGACATCCCTCGCTCTTGGGCGGAGCGAGAGATAGTGTCAGACTTTTACTGACTAAAAACCCACTCCTGTTATTTCGTTGCCTTTCATACCAGGGCCGAGTCCTTTCAGAATCAGACCCCTGGCCCCAGTAGGCTTCGACCCTGCTGGGCCCCTACGGTTGCTGATATCTCCTTGAGGCGCGCATGGAACACTGCGCACCGTCGACGACTTGGGCTCGGTCCGGACGGTTACCGGACGGTCGGACGGCGAGCTACCCGTTGCTCGCCGTCCGCAAGCCCGCACCTACGGTGGCCGATAATCTGGATCAGAATCTCGGCGGCGGCTGGGGCGTGAGGACCGTTGCCTCACGCATGCGGTATCCTCCTTTGCTAGCATTACTGCTTCGCAAAAGGAGGCGACCGCCTGCCACTCCTCGCTCCGGACCATGGCCTGTACCAAGGCCTGGCGCGATAGATCGCCGACGCCAATCGCCCCCACGAGGACACGGCGATGCTCTGCCCAGGCGGGGCACACCTCCACCGTATGCTCCACCGTGTCCTCCAGGCGATCCACACAATGGTGACACCCGGGCGTTTCTTCCGCGGATGGGGGTCGGACGGCGAGCTACCTATTGCTTGCTTTCCGCGAGCCCGGGTAAAATTATTTTTGACTCAATATTTTTGGCTCAAGTCAAGATTAAGTCGCTAGAACGAAACAACTTCGAATAGGATAACTTACAAGCGGCTTATTAGATCTTTTACGTTACATTCCACTATAACAACAACCCGGCCTCATCTAGTTTAAACTGACAAAAAAAATGACTTGTAAAATACCAATTTTATTTTAATACCTACCTATTTGCAAAATAAACATCATTAATCATTTATCACTCATTATGAAAACCCAATTAAAACGGAATAGTTTTATTGAAAAACCGAATTATAAAGGACCAAGCCAATACAACAAAAGTATCATGATTTCAGTATTCATGACTCTACCGTTCAATAAATTACGTACAAACATTTGCAAAGGGATTAACATGACATTATTTTAAATAATGCATTGATACTGGTTTCAATGCAAAATGCACAAAACAAATAAAATGAAATGCCACTAATATGTTGATGTTTCATTGTCATCATTTCAGTCGATAAACGTCCACTGTTGAACATATGCCTCTCCCAAGAGTCGCTATAACGACCAGCACCCCTAGCCAAGTTACAACCGTTTCGTTTCGATTCTCTTTTCGTCGATCGCCTCGAGTAGGCCACGCCTCCGATTACTTTATTCTGACGTCATTTCAACGCTCAGTCACGTGGTCAGAACAAAGAAATAGGAGGCGTGATCGCCTACTCGAGGCGATCAACGAAAAGAGAATCGAAACGAAACGGTTGTAACTTGGCTAGGGGGGCAGTCATCATAGGATTCCCGCGACTCTCACCAGGTCATCGGTCCACCTTGTGGGATGCCTTCCAACGCTGCATCTTCTCGTACGTGGTCGCCACTCTAGAACTTCATCGACCATCTGTTCTACGAGTGATGTGCCCTGCCCACTACCATTTAAGATACCATTTAAGATGCTTAATCTTTTCTTTCTTGATTATTTTAGGATACAAAAATTACCTATTTTAAAAATAAGCTGCAATCGATTCAGTAGCCGATTTTGAATATACTACTTTTAGGTAACCGTTAACCGTCCGGACCGAGCCCAAGTCGTCGACGGCGCGTACTGTTCCACGCGCGCCTCAAGGAGATGTCAGCAAATCTTATGGGCTCAGCAGGGTCGAAGCCTACCGGGGCCACGGGTAGTGTGAAAGTGAAACCTGGAGCCCTGGGATGAAGGCAAAGAAGGAACAGGAGTGGGTTTTTAGTCAGTAAAAGTCTGACACTATTTCCGCCTCCACCCAAGAGCGGGATTTGTCATAAGATGATTTTCCCACCTAAAAAAAAACCCGTTACTGATTATATTTGTGTAGTCAAAAGTTAAAAAATATGGAGCTCTATCCGTACCCGTTACTGATCATATTTGTAATAAAAACGAAATCCCAAAATTGTCCACGAAAATTTGTCATAATTGGTAAATTCATAATTGAATCAATTATTCATAACAATTGTAACTAGAAAATACTACGCGCAGTGTTTTTCCATTGTTTTTCATTCATAATCAATAGCTTGTACAATATTTCCATAAATTGACTTTGCTGTTTATGAATATTATTTATTGAGACTTTTCTTAAATAATAACGAGACCTTTTCTAATAAGCCCTTTAAGTATTGTACTAATTAAAGATTAGTGGTGTGTATTATACACAGATATATAATATATTCTGTCTACCCTTATCCCAACTAAGTTTGGATCGTTACCCAAACAAAATAAAACTGAATAACAAAAAATAAAAAACTTTTTACAAAAAAAAAATAACCGACTTCACTAAAAAAAACACTAAAAGGATCAAAATAATTTTAATTTCGGAAGTCGGTGTTTCTCGGTATTTTTTGTTTTTCTTATTTAACACCGACTTCCGAAATTAAAATTATTTTGATCCTTTTAGTGTTTTTTTAGTGAAGTCGGTTATTTTTTTTTTTTGTAAAAAGTTTTTATTTTACACTTTTTAGTTGCGAACTACTTATAAACAGAGTGCCTATTTCTCATGACGATTCCAATTAACCCAAAACACTGCAAGGTTACATTATTTTATTAGAAAGTTCCTGTGTCTACCTTCCACCTTCCGGCTCCATCACCAGATCAATTCGATAGTATCTTATAGCCAAAGTGCATCTCATGACAATTCTAATAAGCCCAAACACGGCTAGGATACATTGATTAATTACGGAGTTCCTATGCCTACCTTCCGGCTCCATCATCAGATCAGTTCGATAGTACCTTATAGCCAAAGTGCATCTCATGACGATTCTAATAAGTCCAAACACGGCTAGGTTACATTGATTTATTATGGAGTTCCAGTGCCTACCTTCCGGCTCCATCATCATCATCAGATCACTTCGGTGATACCATTTCCAACGTAACTATTCAGAACCATTCATTTATTTGTATTGTCATAGTCGCTTAACTATCTTCATTGTGACATTAATGTGAGTATGAAGTTCCGTTGACCATTTCTGGTCTTCTTCATCAGTTCCACTTCATGAAATGTTACTTTTTGACTGTAAATGCTTAAGTACTCGATGAAAATACTAAAATCACTATATGGTTGCCTATAATATTTGAGGAGTTCCCTCGATTCCTCATGGATCCCATCATCAGAACTGGATTTTGAAAAAAATGGGATCAATCTGGAAGCATATCCTATAAAGGGAAAAAAAAATTTGCAAATCGGTCCATAAACGACGGAGTTCTGAGGTAACAAACATAAAAAAAAAATGATAAAAAAAAAAGAATACAACCGAATTGAATAACCTCCTCCTTTTTTTGAAGTCGGTTAAAAATAGGTACCTACACACTGAAATAGTACTCTTATTAACCAATTAGTCATAGTTTTGTTTTTATTATTTAACTTTAAGCCTGTACTTGACCTTGATCTCCCTTCATGGAAACGACAGATTATGTAACAGAGAACACAGATGCTGTGCGGATAATTGACATGGAAAAACACTCCCAATCGCAAAATACAGAAATAACCTATTCATTTATTAATAATAATTGTAAAACGAAATAATAAAAACTCTAAACTAATTAAAACAAAACGTCGAAACAACTCCGCTTCGCTGTCGACTGGCGGCATTGCCACACTAAATGGCAATACTTCTCCTCTGTCTGAAGTAAAGGCCAGCCCTTGGGTCACGTGTGCACATTTTAATGTCTCTATGATTTAAGTTATGTGAAGTGTTATAAGTGGTTTTTTTAAATGTATAAGAGTTTTTTTTTTATATTAGTATAAAATAAACTTGTTAATAAATAAATCTTAATTTGTATGCAACGTAACAATTAGTTTGATAACTTTATCATGTCTTAGAATTACTTAATCTTTTTTTTTTCAAACATTTTTATATCGACGGGTGCAAAGTAAATAAAGTTATCTGCAATTTTGCGATTTTCTGATAGTTGCAGAAACTTACTAAAAATTTATATTCTAAGACATGGAAAATCGTCTTTAAAGTGTCAAAAATGCAGAAATGATAGTTGTTTGTTTAACAATATTTTTGAAAAAAATAATTACTTACTTAATAACTGCTTATTATTCACTTATTATCACTAATTATCAGAAAATCGCAAAATTTCAGATAAATTTATTTACTTTACACCCGTCGATATGCGCATTACGCGTGCTTTGATCTCTTTTAACTAAAGGAGCACACACATAGCGGTTTGAGTTATATCTGTGTATCCTTTTTAGAAATCCAAATATACTCGTGTAATTTAAACTCCCCATGTTTTATGAAACCTCCGATCTCAAAAAATATACTATTGATACTATTGATAGGTACTTACTAGAAATACTTAAAATAGTTTACAAGAACCTGTTTGACGTCAAGAATCAATCAATAGCACTCAACTAAATGATTACTTATGTAAAACACATAACGACAGGTCGCTATGGTCAATAGTAAGTAGTTTATTATGGTGTGTTATGTCATAAAAATAATCATCTTATAAAACACCATGTCCATTGTATAATGAGGATCGGACATTATAGCTTTGTTTCTATAAGATGCTGTAGACAGGCTAACTTTTAATTCTCTGTCAATCATTTAGGGGTTGAAACTAAATATGAATATAGAAAACTTACTATAAAATCACTCGGAAATATGAAAAAAAAACTATTCAAACATTCAGTCATATTTAGTAATTTAAGATAGAGCGATGTGTAGGAATACTTCGACGCCTGAGTATATTATATTTTTTTATACACATATATGTACGTTTGGTATAAATAGTAAGTTAATATTAAGTTTATTTACTTCTACTTATGAAATTGAATCCAAAAGTTATAAATTCAGTACATTTATGTTCATATAACTCGACAAGATATTATTTGATACAGCTGTTTTGTTTTTCGCCATTTTTGCGTTGGTCTTACGCTGAAAGTTGTTAATATTTATGAGTACTATCATAGAGACTTGACGAAAGATGATCAATGAATTAAAATTCACCCTGCCTGGTTTTTTGTACATCGGTAGGCAAAAACGGAACCCTTAACCCGTTTTGTTGTCCGTCTAATAGACTGACAGAAATGGCGTTTATGCTCCGTTTAGGCGCATATTATAACACTCCGCAAATCAAAATCTAAGGGTACTTCTCGTTGACCTAGAGCACTAATATAGGAAAAAGTCAGAAAACAACGTAAACATCAAAATTTTTACTTTTTTCAATTCGGAAAAGTCTTCGAGACTTCGATTTAGGAGTCGAACTATTTATTACATAATTATGTAGGTAATTATTTACAGAACCGTCGGTCCGTGAGTCCGACTCGCACTTGATCGGTTTTTATGGTAAACCAATAAAAAAATTCTTTTTCACAATCTTTACACATTCTTCCACTCAGTAAAAAATGAGATCAATATTCACCTGACTCCGTGATATGCCAGCATAGTCAACCGATGGTCTCGTACTGTGGTGTATCTTGAGTACGCCGCGAAGATATGCAGTCCTGGTATGAGTATCTTGTACAACCCCACCTTAGATTGCATTAGCCATACTAGTACGCAGCCAAGGATCGTCAGCTGCATATCTAAGGCCAGCTGGTGAGTTTGAGGAGCACACTGGAAATTGAATAAAAAACTAGTAATTATATAGTAACAATAAATCAAGTATATTGACTTGGCTCGCGAGGTTGTCGACATGTGGGATGTGGACTCGGCGATCATTGTACCGATAGTCGTGTCGGGCAATGGCTTAATAGCCAAGAGCCTCGACCAACATCTTAGGAGGCTCGCGTTAGGCGGCTGGATCAAGGGCTTGATTCAGAAAGCGATACTCCTGGACACGGCTCGTATTATTAGGAGGTTCCTCTCTCTGGAGCCCTGACCGCCGATAGCTTGGACCCTGTTCCCAATACCGGTGGGATACTATTTTTTATATTTTTAAATGCTTTTTTTGTGATTAGGTTTAAAAAATATTTAAAAATGAAATTTATATGTATTTACAATTAATAAAGGAAATAATAATAATAAAATTTATTGTTACAAATTATCTCTTAATACTTAACTTATAATATTTTTATAGTAAATGGTAAAATTTACATATCTATTTAGACAGTGGTCCCCAAACTAAGCATTCCCTTCATCTTGGAAGCCCGAGTTGCGTTAACTTACATATTTCGAAGACATGTTTGCAGTATAATAATATTAAATACAACAATTTGAATACTTGACTGGTTGATTAAATACAATAATTTGAATATTTGACATTATGTTGACTGTCCGGTTGGTCTAGTGGTTAGTGGCCCAGACTGCTATGCCGGAGGTCGTGGGTTCGATTCCCACCCAGGACAAATGTTTGTGTGATGAGCACGATTATTTGTTCTGTGTCTGGGTTTAATTTATCTATAATATGCATGTATTTAGAAATATATAAGTATGTTTATCAGTGGTCTAGTACTCATAACACAAGCTCTACTTAGCTTTGGACTAGACGGCGTTGTGTGAGTTGTGGAATTTTATTTAAAAAAAATATGGACATATAAATCAAGTAGGCGTAGCAAACTGCCTCCCGGGATATGAATAAAATAGAACTAAAATAATATAAAACATTATAAAAGAAAATAAAATAATTCTAAATAATGAGTTGGATAATGTGAGTGTGGTGAGTCGTGGTTTGCCAGTGTGTAGCGACATCTATGACGCCACCTGAAAACTAACTCCGCGCCTTTAGAACATACACAACAGCCCGAAATCAACTATCGGGCAGTTGGCCAAGTTACCCATTTACCAACAGAGGTTTGTGGGACTTTACACTCTGGTCCACATACTTCTAAAGTGGCGACCCTCGACTATGAACGTCAGCGCAGCTTCCTTGCAGCGTTAGCGGCTTGCGCCGTGACAGGTAGGTGTGTATCCGCTGGCTGGGAGGTAAACAGCTGACGCGCTAGTTTAGAATGCAGTACAGCCACAAGTGAGGAAGATTTGGGTGAAATGCCATCCACTACAGGTTTGCACCAAGGGGGTTTAGATAAAGCGATATTCTATTGTATCAGCGACAATGATTGTCTAAAAGTCACGCAGCAGATTGATTACATAACATTTCTGTTATCATCATCTTCATTTTAGTAGAAAAATGTCCACTGCTGGAACATAGGCCTCCCTCAAGCACCGCCATAAGGACCGGCCCTGTGCGCCTCACAACCTTTGGATTCCTGCGGCCCTCAACAAGTCATCGCTCAACCTTGTGGGATGCCTTCGAACGCTGCGTCTTCCAGTAGTTCCAGTACGCAGTTGCCACTACAGAACTTTTCAGCCCTAACCACCATCTATTCTGCAAGCAATGTAGGGTGCTTAAGTTTGGTGATTCTTCGGGCCCTGTCGGTAACCTTGGTTCTGTAATGCCTCAATCCCATTTACATTTCGCTGATAGAATTTCACTTTCTTTCTACTCTGAGCACTTTTTCTGCGGAACGCCATTAGCTTAATATTTGGAACTTTGCCTAATTCAGAGTGGACGTGAACCATTTATGTTAGTAACTTGTGTTGAGTAGATGTGGACCAGAGTTTGAGAGATCTGCATATTCACTAATTTAGCGATGACGAAAACAGCGTGAAATACTTATCACAGAATTGGATCAAATGAGTTAAATCACCGTCTTTGATTAATCTTTCTGTTATGCTTCGTATTGTTTATCATCGCTATTGTTGTTTAAGTTGTAGGGCCACGGTAACTCTTTCGATCAATACCGCAGCCCTGACAGGCAGTGGTATTCTCTAAGAAAACATCCTTGAGCGCAGCGCTAGCCGCAGCGACGAAATCCAAATAGGTACATTGGATTAATTCAATCTAACGTATAGGTTCATTGGATTGTTAATCCTATGTATGAATTTGGATTTCCTCGCTGCGGCCAGCGCTGCGCTCAAGGATATTTTCTTAGAGAATAGCACGCAGAATTCTCAATAAGTAGCACATCGAACGTAAGTACGTCATGCAGCAAGCATCGCGGTATCATATTATACGAGTAGTAACAGATCAAAGGGTTCAGAGTAACAAAATTTGAACAAACAAGTTACACCCTGTTAAAACTTACCATATCCTCAAAACCAAAGTAGTTCTGCACGTACAGAAGATTCCACCACCAGCCCTCCTGGCAGACCTCCGCATTCTTGGTGATGAAGGTGCCCCACATGGGTCCACTGGACATGTTGTCCCAGATGTATGCGTAGAACAGCGTCACAGCCAGGAGTGCTGGTGTTAACCTGAAGAAGATAAAAAAAAATAGGAATAAATTTCTCAATTAAAATGAGCGTATAAATGACATAGGTGATTTTGAAGGCATGTCTGACGTAGTGGTTGATCGATTGGCTCTTGCGATACCTATATTGATTTAAAGAGATAAAAGAACTATAGAGTACGTACGTTCTATGTCCCATTTGGATATGGCTATCAAGTGTAACATACCTACACAGTATAGGTATATGGAACAGTACGGAAACTACCTACAAATATTCGAAACGGCACACTCACACAAATATACGCATCGACGAAACTCCTAAGCGTTTCTCGCGGTTCTGTCAATAGCGAATGCCGCTTAGGAGTCTCGTCGATGCGTATGTTTGTGTGAGGGAGCCGTTTCGAACATTTGTAGGTAGTTTCCGTACTGTTCCATATATCTATACTGTGATACCTATGTACTAGTTGTATTATATTTGGCTAATCAAATTATATAAGGTAGTTACCTATTGTTGTTAAATTATAAGGTTCTATACTTCTAAATATTTATTTTGTCTGAAATTGCAAATTGGTCCCATAAACGGGTTCTGAGGTAACAAACATAAAAAAAAATGATAAAAAAATACAACCGAATTGATAACCTCCTCCATTTTTTGAAGTCGGTTAAAGAATGTTACACATGTCGACATTAATTTTATGTTTCTGCGTTCTAAATTTTAGAATGCAGAAACAGAAAATTAATGTCGACATAAATAGATTTTTATTAGTCTAGCTTTGAGCTAGGTATATATAACGCACTAATCTGATTGGTATTATCAAGCGAGTCGTTTCGGCTATTATTACACAGGTTTTAGTGAAATTAAAAATAATATATACATATAGCTGACTAGCTTTTGACTGCGACTTTGCCCGCATGAAAATTGGTTATTGCAGATGCGAAGTCGAAGCCAATAGCCTATATCCTTCCTTGGTGTTCAAGCTTACTCCATACCAAATTTCTTTAAAAGCGGTTCACTAATTTAATAATGAAAGCGTAACAGACAGACAAAGTTACTGTCACATTTATAATATTAAAACAAAGTCCCTCGCCGCGTCTGTCTATCTGTTTGCGATAAACTCAAAAACTACTGAACGGATTTTCAAACGGTTTTCATTTACCAATAGGCAGAGTAATTTACGGGAACGGTTTAGGTGTATAATATACGCATATATTATAGAAGAGAATGACCGAGAATTTCAAAGATTACTAACACCCGTGCGAAACAGGAGCGGGTGGCTAGTTCGTGATAAACTAAAGTCCATTACGATGAGCTGGACATTCTCTATAAAATAAAAGGCCCAAAAAAATAAAGTTTAAAAAAACTTAACTTTTAAACATAAAATATTTATTACAGCTTATAACGAGAAAGAGACTTCATATACCTCGTGGTATATGCATATGCATAATTATAGGACATTATTATACTGTATCAAAACATTTCTGAGCCAAGAGAAATAAATAATATTATTATTAACTAACTTTTGCCACCGGCTTCGCCCGTTGTTGCCAACTGTAAAACGCGCGAAAATTAAATAGTCGTCAATTAAAAAAAAAAAACATATTATCCACGCAATTTTCTTAATTTATATTTTTCTGTAATAAAATATTAGAATCTACAAAATATTAGAATGAAAAAAAAATGAACGAAATCTGTAAAGTCAATCATTCTCAAATTATAGCGAGACAAAAGGAAATAGGGATTAATTTTTATATATTAAAGATATTATTATTGTATTCTTTATCGTAGACCTCATAAAATAAACATTATAATATTAGGTCGTTGAACTCAAGATAATAATACCTTACCGCTTAAAAGTTAAGGTCATGTAATGGCATATTATTTAATAATCTAATAAACATATAAAAATAAGTTGGGTTTTCCTTCCTGACGCTATAACTCCAGAACGCACGAACCGATTTCCACGGTTTTGCATTCGTTGGAAAGGTCTCGGGCTCCGTGAGGTTTATAGCGTAGGGTAGAGTAGGGTAGAGTAGGGTAGAGTAGGGTAGAGTAGGGTAGAGTAGGGTAGAGTAGGGTAGAGTAGGGTAGAGTAGGGCAGAGTAGGGTAGAGTAGGGTAGAGTAGGGTAGAGTAGGGTACAGTAGGGTAGAGTAGGGTAGAGTAGGGTAGAGTAGGGTAGAGTAGGGTAGAGTAGGGTAGAGTAGGGTAGAGTAGGGTAGAGTAGGGTAGAGTAGGGTAGAGTAGGGTAGAGTAGGGTAGAGTAGGGTAGAGTAGGGTAGAGTAGGGTAGAGTAGGGTAGAGTAGGGTAGAGTAGGGTAGAGTAGGGTAGAGTAGGGTAGAGTAGGGTAGAGTAGTGTAGAGTAGGGTAGAGTAGGGTAGAGTAGGGTAGAGTAGGGTAGAGTAGGGTAGAGTAGGGTAGAGTAGGGTAGAGTAGGTTAGAGTAGGATAGAGTAGGGTAGAGTAGGGTTTTTTTTTTTTTTAATGTGGCAGGAATGGGAAATCCATCATTGACGCCCAGATCGCGTCTCATGAAGGCAGTCTGGGCAGTGCCGGACTCCTACCGGCTAAAACTACACTCCTGCCATGCGAAAGGCCCCCTGCCATACGAGTTTCGCAGGGACATTTTAAAGGGCTATAGTTCCATTGAAGTTCAGTCATAGTATTAGCTGTTAATTGTATTAAAATAAAATAGTGATAATAAATAATGGCTTGAAATAAATAATTTAAATTCTCAATTATAATTATTGTTTAAAACATCTTGATTAATATAACAGTCATTGGATAAAATATCAATAAATAATAATAAAAATAAATAAATAATAGTTATTCATAAGTTTTTCAATAATTCTGATGACTGTCAGCTATTTGTTCCGTTTATTCACGGATTGTACAATTTTTATAATGAAATCTATGAACCTCAATCTGTGCCTTTTATCTCTTATCAGTAAGCTGAGATTTTCCTTTTTGATCTGCATATCGACTCTCATCTCTAAATCGTACCTGTGGAAGGAATATACCGGGCAATCCGTTAGGAGGTGGAGGACTGTCTCCTGCTTGTCGGGGTCGCAGACGCATGCCGGGTTCTCCTTACACTTGAAGCGAGTTAGGTATTTGCAGAACCCGCCGTGGCCCGTCAGGGCTTGAGTCAGTTCCCTGGTTATCTCCATCTTCCGCACCGTCCTGTACGCAGCGATCGCACAAGGGAAGAAGATCTTCGTTGTGGCCGCCGTTTGTCCTGCACAATACCTCCGGTTCCATTCACCCAGCGTCTCCGTCGGGATCATACGCTTGACGAATGAAACCGGGCATTTGTCGTAGTCGGGTTGTCGCTTCTACTTCAGGGCAGCCTCCTTCGCGAGCAAGTCGGCTCTCTCGTTGCCCTCCAGCCCCGCATGAGCTTTGACCCAGAACAAGGAGACGCTCTTGTTCTGGGTACTGCTGCGGCGGATGGCGTCCCTTGCTTCCACTGCGAGGGCGTGGAGGGCTTCGGGGTTCACGACTGCTTGGAGAGCTGCCATGGAGTCGCTGTAAATAGCGAACGCCGTCTCGGTCCTTCGGAGGACTTCCTTCGCCGCTTTGCAGAGGGCGAGAAGCTCGGCCTGGTAGACGGTACAGTAAGACGGCAAAACGGGTAGAGTAGGGTAGAGTAGGGTAGAGTAGGGTAGAGTAGGGTAGAGTAGGGTAGAGTAGGGTAGAGTAGGATAGAGTAGGGTAGAGTAGGGTAGAGTAGGGTAGAGTAGGGTAGAGTAGGGTAGAGTAAGGTAGAGTAGGGTAGAGTAGGGTAGAGTAGGGTAGAGTAGGGTAGAGTAGGGTAGAGTAGGGTAGAGTAGGGTAGAGTAGGGTAGAGTAGGGTAGAGTAGGGTAGAGTAGGGTAGAGTAGGGTAGAGTAGGGTAGAGTAGGGTAGAGTAAGGTAGAGTTGGGTAGAGTAGGATAGGCGGTACGAAGTTCGCCGGGTCAGCTAGTAATAGATATTTTATCCATGCACGTTTATACCTATGAATAAAATTAGAGTAAGTGCACAGGTGAGGATGATGAGAGGTTACAGACATAGCCCGAAAAATTGCTAAACTTAAGTGACAGTGAGCAGGGTGCAGGGTGTTCCGCGAGCAATGTGGCTCGCGGAACAGATGGTCGATGGGGACGAAAGGTTCTGGAATGGCGACCACGTACCGGAAGACGCAGCGTTGGAAGGCCTCCCACAAGGTGAACCGATGACCTGGTGAGGGTCGCGGGAACCCGATGGATGCGAGACGCACAGGACCGGTCATTATGGCGACATTTGGGGGAGGCCTATGTCCAAAAGTAGACGTCTTTCGGCTGAAATGATGCTGATGATGAAGTGCACAGATTATTTCCGAGGACAGTCATTGGATACAATGACAATGGTAGCTCGAATCTTTTTAATTAATTTTGAAATTCAATGGCTTTTGCACTACTGGCTAATGGCTACTCTGTGGGTAGCGAAACAATGGCCTTGAAATAAACCCATGAGCAAAAACTTCACACCACCAAAATGCGCATGTTGCGTTGGGCGGGTGGAGTTGGGGACACAGTATGATCGTCGACCACATCATCACTTACCATCACGAGTGATAACGGTGAAGCGCGAGCATATCAATAATAAATAAAAATGAAATAAACTCATGATCCGCAAAACAGTCATTATTTATTTAAATTCCTAAATCAACAAGGCAAGCGAGTACTCGTTTGGATGAATGGATTAAGAACTAGGTACTTGACCAATATACTATCGTATTAAGACTTAACCAAATAAAACACTACACAATATTAAAGACTTTTATTTATTATTGACTTTTAAAGAGGCCTTGACCTCTGAGTTTATTTCGGTGTTTCTTCTCAGCCCCCCTAGCCAAGTTACGACCGTTTCGTTTCGATTCTCTTGCGTCGAACGCCTCGAGTAGGCTACGACTCTGATTCCTTGGTTCTGGGCCTCAAGTCTGCTATTACAATAGTGTCAAAATGATTTCATAATTGTTGATTTTGACAAGTTTGGTAATATACTAACATAATGGCGTCATTATGACTTTCCAATGGTCAACCACTGACACTCCATTGAAAGAAATGGCATAGAATGGTAATCTCGTACATATTGTCAAATGATTATCTGACGTCTGTAGAAATCTGCTAGAATTTGGACAGTTCCTTTGATCAATGACCTACCATTAGAACGCCATTGAGCAGTCATTGCTTTTAATAAGCTCGATATTGTCATTCTACCACAACTCTAGTATGAGACCATTGGCCGATCAATGATCGATCATTATGAATTAGCAGATTATGAACTTTAATGAACGACAATGGGATCGTGTTGGAATGGTGAATTTTTAAAAATAGCAGACTTGGGCCCCTGACTACGTGACCGAGCGTTGAGATGACGTCAGAACAAAGGAATCGTAGGCGTGGCCTACTCGAGGCGTTCGACGCAAGAGAATTGAAACGAAACTGTCGCAACTTGGCTAGGGGGGGCAGGTTAGTCAGCTAGGAAACATTAGCCTCATCATAAATTGACGACAAAATTGACGTGTAGTAGTGTTTTATAAAACACTAGCGAGCCCGACAGACGTTGTCCTATCCGAAAACTTTTCGTCAAAACGGAGAATCCGATTGCAACTCCAACTATCGGCTTCAGTTGTATTTTCAAACCTTTCAGGGACTCACTGAAATTTATACACAATTTTATTCAGATACCTAGGTCAAGCCGTTTAGGAAAAGTTAGGTGACAAAACAAAATAATTATAAATATATAGATATCTGCAAAACAAATATCATTTATCATTGGTACCGATTGCAAATGCGTTTGCGATTGAAACCAACATGTAATTTTTCCATAAAAACATAGATTCTTAATGAAAACAACGGGATATTTTAAATGGAAATTTGTTTTTTTTTAACTAACTTTATAAAACACAAACAAAACCCATAATAAAAACAGAACCGTAAATTTTTCCACAATATAACCAAAAAAACCCAATCTATTTTAATTATTTAATGACAAAAACAAAACTATTTGAGCCTACGAGTAAAAACCGCAAACGTCGCGTCGTCATTTGTGGTTTTTTTTTTCTTTTTTTACTAGTAGTTTAGAAAAAAAATATATTGTACCTACCTTCCATCTTTCCATTTACATAATTTAATACAAAACAGGTACTTCCTTAACATATTACAAATGTTCCTGATATACAAACATTATGTATGTTAGTATTAAATTTATACATGCAAATATTTATGAATAGGTACTCTAAGCAAATAGTGCGAAGTCTAGATGTCCGATTGTGTACTCAACTTTATGGGTACAAAAACATCACCCTGAGATATATTTATCTCGAAGTGATGATGGATTTATTTGCTATATGATTTTAGTATTTACTTTGCATACTTTAATAAGGTCCTTTATGCAATGTTTTAGGGTCAAAAGACGCTCTTTTAACTTGGCCAATAATCATAAGTCCTTCAAAATGAGGCATTACTTCTAATTCACGGAGTTCCTAGTCTACAAGCAGGATTTTTTTTAGGTGGGAAATCATCCCACTCTAGAGCGGAGCGAAAGGACGTGTCAGACATTTACTGACTAAAACCCACTCCTATGTTCCTTCTTTGCCTTCGTCCCCGGGGTTCTCTTCCGCACAAGCCATGGCGCTTTTGCTGACATCTCCTTAAGGCGCGCGTGGAACACTACGCGCCCGCGACGACTCGATTTCGGTCCGGACGGTTACCCGACGGCCGTCAGGAAGGCCGTTCCCTCACGGGTGCGGCCGTCTCTTTTGCTAGCATTACTGCTTCGCAGAAGGAGGCGACCACATGCCATTCTTCCTCACTCCGGACCATAGTCTGTACCAGGGCCCGGACTCTACATACAGGTGGCTTTGAATTAATAAGTATTCTTGAAAGTTCTCATGGGAATAATTAAACCACATATTTATGCACTTAATTATAATAGGTGAAGATATAGATAGGAGAAAGGCAAGTTTGGAATGAAATCTGCTACAGCCCACTTACAATGGCCCACCATGAACTAAGTGCAGAAACCAAATTATAGAAAGCACATTTCAAAGAATTTTTATTTATACATTGAAAACAATACACGTATCACAATTGAGTTATTTAACACGTGTATAAGTAGCTATAATGCGTTCCAAATAAGAATAGGATCGATTGACAGGTAGTGACGCCACGTCATACTGTCAAATCGTAGAATTATTATGGTGAATAAAACAAGAAAATTTTAAAATTTAATTTATTTACGAACTGTGAACGAAAATAGTTTAATCAGAATCCAGTTCTTAAATTTTGCTTATCTCTGAGTTCTTCAATTTTGCCCAATTTCTTGCGATTTGACAGTATGACGTGACGTCACAACATGGCGTCGATCCTATTCTTATTTGGAACGCATTATATTATACAACATCGTATACATAAGTGTGTACATTTATTGTTAAATTAGCGCCTAGGATACGCCGAAACACTGCTAATGGAAAGGTAGGTATATTTTCGCACAGTTTAGGAATATACAGTTGTTAATTGACTGGCCTATTGGTCTAGTGGTTAGTGGCCCTGACTGCTATGCCGGAGGTTGTGGGTTCGATACCCACCCAAGACAAATGTTTGTGTGATGAGCACGATCATTTGTTCTGTATCTGGGTCTCAATTTATCTATATTATGTATGTATTTAGAAATATATAAGTATGTTTATCAGTTGTCTAGTACTCATAACACTATCTCTGCTTAGCCTGGGACTAGACAGCGTTGTGTGATAGTTGTGGAATATTATTATTATTAATTATTCAGGGTTGAGATTTTGCCATACATAAACCTTTACTATTACTATGTTATAGTAATTATTCATCAATCAAATCTTCACCTTCTTCTTCTTCTTTGTCCTTTCCGGTGTGTGTGTGAGTTTTGTCACATAGAAAACTCTACCATCACGTTTCTGTATAGAGTGTTAAATGTGTGAAACGAAAAAGCGCCCCTGGCGGAAAGTATTGTGACATAATGGTACTAGAAAAGTTGCGTTTTTAAACGTGACGTTCATAGTAGCGTTTCGGAGAACATTTTGCTAGTTATTGCGAGTTAAAATTTGACGTCTAGAACTGACTACCAAGCGTTTGTAAACGTAAACTTTGTAGTTAAGTCACTCATTAGGGGTGCTGTTCCCATTATTGGGGGTCGGGTATCCTCACTAATCGGCGCGCGGCACCAGAATATTCTATCGTGGGTTGTCGGCTCTGGCAAATGGGCTAACTAGAAGTCTCTCTCGATCTCTGCCTTTCTTTTATTTTGGCAGGTTTAATGCATTTTTTACGAAATGTCATCGCTTCTCCTCCTAACATGTCCATACCATCTGAGGCGGTTTTCTGTAAGTTTTTCGGTGATTGGCGCAATTTAAAATCAGTCAAATCATGTAGTTTAAAGTATAATATTACGAAGTGGTGTGTATCTATTTGTAAAAGGTAAATATATAATCCTGATAGATATGCTGTATGTGCTATGTACTATTCCATTTTTTTTTTATTGTTGATAGATA
This sequence comes from Mythimna impura, assembly GCA_905147345.3. Lineage (NCBI taxonomy): Eukaryota > Metazoa > Arthropoda > Insecta > Lepidoptera > Noctuidae > Mythimna > Mythimna impura. The sequence continues at coordinate 7,264,952 of LR990347.1, read as the reverse complement.
GGTTCGCGCTTGGCCGCTATCTCATCAGATGGACAGCGACGATGTGGTCTACGATGGAGCGTGCTCACCTAAAAGTTACCTATTCACTCTTGACTTAAAGATTCCCGGGTTGTAGTCACCAGGAAACACAGATTTGCACTCTTTACCTGTACGCATAATGAATGTATTCCCAAAACGTTTTGTGTGTATAGGTTGTCCACCACGTACCATTTACAAAAATTATGAAATAATAAATAACGGCTAGACAATAACTGAGTACTTATGATCCAGGGGGGCTATTGGCTAACTTTTTCAATAACAGTTGACAACTAGCATTCGTTGCACACTAAACTTAGTTGTCAACTGACAATTTCATAAAATTGGTATTACGTATCACACAAGTGACTAACAAACTACGGTGGAAATGTGGTGAATTATAAAAATTTACGGTGCCTATTGTGACCACTCTAAAATTTTATCGACTATTATACAGCTTCAAAAGCTTACACAATCGCAATTTTAAAAGTATCGATACAATAACATCTGTCAAAACGTGTTACGGTAGCTATCAAAGGCACCAGTGGCTAATGACGTCACTGCAGTTGGTCACTGAAGATAGGCAATACGAAACTAGCTGATTGACTGTTCAATGATGCACATTGTTAACAACTGATCATCACTTGAACTGTCAACAGAGTTACGCAATAGCCCCGCTGGTCACTGGCCGCGTCGTGCAAATGTAAGGGTTTATTATAATATACAATAAAGTGGTATTTGATTTGTTTAGTTTTTCATATTTTTATTAAATTTTACTTAATTTTTTTATACTTAATTAATTTATTAAAAAGTGGAAACTTCTTCATTCCAGGACTAGTGTAATTTTGTTTTGATTAAAAGAAAAATTTACAGCTATTTATAAGAAGCTCATTCATTAGAATTAAATATGGGTTACATTTATCGTGCGGTTTATACTTATTACCTATGGGTCCTAAATATCATATATCTTGCGGTTTTATGGGCACGAAAAAACATAGATATCTACAATAATGTAAGATGTTGTTTTACGGAATTGGGAATTTTCCAGTTTCTATTTTTGTACAACCCATTCTAATATTTTGAAGGCATTTGTTTTTTTTTCTATTTTGGATAAAGTTAGTTTTTTTAGTAGGTATTCCTATTTCAAATGACAGCTGTTAGTCTCGTGTCTTTGATAGATATTTGACAGTTGTATACCTACATTCTTTATGTTTTTATTTTTATTTCTTCATTGTGTATGGGTATGTTAGGTTTTAAGGTATTATTTTTTTATTAAATGTACATTTTTAGTTTGTGGGTTTCCTCTGTAAATGCCTTGGATCTCCTCCGTAATGTTGTAAAAGTACATTTAAATAACGTACGGTGTTGTTCCTGAAAAGGCTCGATATATACTGGAAAAATCACAAGTATCACTTACGAGTAAAATCATCTTGAATCCGGTGTAAGAAAGGAATAGTGCTATACGGCCTATATAGCTCTATCTCTCTCTCATACCGGAATTACCATAATTTTAAGGCATCATGGACGTTTTTATTTTTTTTCGGTGGGAAAATCATTTAATGAGATCTGTCTAAAGTCTGACATTATTTCTCGCTCTGCCCAAGAGCCCCCGCTCTTGGGCGGAGCGAAAATAGTGTCAGACTTTTACTGACTAAAAACCCACTCCTGTTCCTTCGTTGCCTTTCGTACCAGGGCCGAGTCTTCCTTTCAGAATCAGACCCTTAACCCCAGTAGGCTTCGACCCTGCTGGGCCCCTAGAGTTGCGTGGAACAGTATGCGCCGTCGACGACTTGGGCTCGGTCCTGACGGTTACCGGACGGTCGGACGGCGAGCTACCCGTTGCTCGCCGTCCGCAAGCCCGCACCTACGGTGGCCGATAATCTGGATCGGAATCTCGGCGGCGGCTGGGGCGTGAGGACCGTTGCCTCACGCATGCGGTCTCCTCCTTTGCTAGCATTACTGCTTCGCAAAAGGAGGCGACCGCCTGCCACTCCTCGCTCCGGACCATGGCCTGTACCAAGGCCTGGCGCGAGAGATCGCCGCCACCAATCGCCCCCACGAGGACACGGCGATGCTCTGCCCAGGCGGGGCACACCTCCACCGTATGCTCCACCGTGTCCTCCAGGCGGTCCACAAAATGGTGACACCCGGGCGTTTCTTCCGCACGAATCCGGGGAACAGGAACCTCCCGAATTTACCATGTCCGGTGACCTGCGTCATGCGGAAGGTGAGGACGCCGTGAGGCCTTTCTAGCCACGCCTCAAAGAGGGACTTACCGCCATAATTGTGACGTGCCCAAGGCATCATGGATAACGAGTTTTAGAAATTGGAAAAGTACCTACAAAGAAATATGAAAAGAAACAATTACACGTGAGACTAGAAATGGTATCTTTGTTAAAGTTTCTGCAAAGAAAAGATCAGGATTTCCCTCTTTTAATTACAAGTAGGTTATTTTACACATAAAACCAGTTAAAATGATGAGTCAAACTATTAAATAATATAATATTCAACAACTACGTTGTTGACGTGTATGCTTTATAATTATAGAACGGAACTTTGACAATAAAAACAATAGGAAACGTTTTTTTGTACTATATATTGTAAAGGAGACAGTTTGTATGTATGTAAGTGTATGTTTCTTACCACGTCATTCTCAAAACAGCTGAACAGATTGGGATGAAATTTGACATACTGATAGAACACGTCCTGAAATAGGATTTTCACTGTATCCCGGGAGTATATTTTCTTGGAATTATTTTCTGGCAGAAACTAGTGCTAATATGTTTTACGGCTTGATTGTTTTTAAAGGGATTTTAGTGTAGTATTATGAAGGTCAAGATATTGTTATGGACAATGGATAAATGTGTTTGTTTTGTGGAAAACGGAAAATACATGTTACGTGTTCAGTAAGCATGCCATATGCCTCTTTTTTTTTTAGACCTAGGAAAGATACAGAAACCTCTTTTGTTTGTAAAGGTACAATTTTTTTTTTGTATTGGGAAATCATCAAATGGCTTCTCTCACTCTGGGTGGAGCAAGAGAGCGTGTCAGACTTCTACTGACTAAAGCCATCTGTGTGCTTTCAGTTGCCTTTACGTTCTAGGGTCACGGTAACTCTTTCATACATTCTCACAGTCCTAACAGGCATTGACCTTATTGGATATACTCGTACATAGTTATAGAACTAGCATCATAATCAGAGAGCAGTGGTGGCCGAGTAGTAACGGCTCCGACTTACGAGTTGTAGGTCGCGAGTTCAAACCCAGCCAGGCGCATTACTTTGTGTAATTTATTTCATCACCACTGCTCTCAAAACGGTGAAGGAAAACATCGTGAGGAAACCGGCATGTCCTAGAACCAAAAATTCGAAGACAAGTGACATCCACCAACCCGCACTGGGCCCGCGTGGTGGATTACGGCCCATTCCCTCTCCTAGAGAGGAGGCCTGAGTCCCAGCAGTGAGAACATTATAAGGTCGACTATGCTATGCTATGCATCATAATCAGATGTATTGAAATGGTTTATTTTCTCTTACATAGAATTTCGTTGCAAACATTAGGCTTGCTCTAAACTTATCACAACTTAGTTATTTACTAAGCTAATACTAACGTACTTACTAGTCAATGAAAACAATAGTTTTCATTGACTAGTGAAATATTACATAGTGAATAAACAATGAGGTAGAAATGCCTGCCAATTTACAATAGCAACAAATAATGCAATATAATCTTGCTATTGTTTTTCTTGTAGGTGTTTCTTGTTGTTGTTATTCTTTCTACATGTCATGATAGGATAGATGAAGATCTATATATCAAGACTTCTTTAAGAGCACTGGCACATATTGCAAATTCCAGTTTACTATGATAATGCAACTGCAAGTTGATGAAATACGAGTTATTCCTCACGGTAATAATACCGTGAGGAATAACTTACTACTACTATTATAATATGCCAACTGTTTTAGAAAACGTAAGCGTAACATATTATAATACAGACTTACTGTTCTGACAATATAGTAGAGGGTGCGTGTGAATAATAACTGAACAACTATAGGTATCTTAGATACTCAGATCTTTTTATGCTACTTCATGATTGGTCACAATACATTAACTAGCTAGACAAGAACACAAGTATAAATACAAAATTAAAACCAGGAAAGTTTTGATAAATGTCATAATATTTAAATTATTTTTCTGTCACTTACTATATTTTTATACTTATGTTTATTCCGTTTTTTTTTTTTTTTTTTGATGCCTCATCTTTTTTGATATTACATCTGCCATATTTATTTTGAGCAGTGGTGGCCGAGTGGTAACGGCCCTGACTTTCAACTGGTCGCGGGTTCAAACCCAGTCAGGCGCATTACTTTGTGTACTTAATTTATTTCATCTCCACTGCTCCCAAAACGGTGAAGTAAAACATCGTGAGGAAACCGGCATCTTCTAGAACCTACAATTCGAAGAAATGTGACATCCACAAACCCGCACTGGGCCCGCGTGGTGGATAACGGCCCATTCCCTCTCCTAGAGAGGAGAACTGAGTCCCAACAGTGGGAACATTATAAGGCCGACTATGCTATGCTATGCTATGCTATATTCATTTTATTCCACAACTGGACTGTAATAATAAATCAATGACAGATCATTCGTAAAATCAGTTTAACTGCTACGATGAAACACACGTAATCACAAACATACGTAATCGGGTAAAAAAATGGTTTTGCTCATGAGTAGATACTTACTTTCACCCCTAGACATACTGCCAGTTAATAAAATCAAAAGTCACCTTCTATTGTACTACCTAAACATGTCTTTAGTTACCTTAAATATCTTGAGAACAGCCTCCTTGGAGCTCCAGTGTCATTTTCAGATATCCTATGTGCAGTCAGAGCACCGCTGAGGAGTAGGAAGCAGTCGGTGAACATCCAACCAGCTCGACACCACGACCAAAGAGGAGAACTGGCCAGCTGCAAATAGAGGGAACAGAATTTATGAATAACGTTATACAGTTGCTTTCATACAGAAGGTCTCAAGTCTGCTATTACAATAGTGTCAGAATGGTCTATCATTGATTTCATAATTGTTGATTTTGACAAGTTTGGTAATCTACTAATATAATGGCGTCATTATGACTTTCCAATGATCAACCACTGACTCTCCATAAAAGGAAATGGCACAGAATGGTAATCTCATCCCGCACTCATCATCTCCCGCACTAGGCCCGCGTGGTGGATTACGGCCCATTCCCTCTCCTAGAGAGAGGAGGCCTGAGTCCCAACAGTGGGAACATTATACAGCCGACTATGCTATGCTATGCTATGGTAATCTCATACATAATGACAAATGACAATAAACTGTACAGGCCTGGAAAACTCCTTAAATTGTACAGGCCTAGAAGATAGCTAGCTACATATTGCAGCTTCGGTGACATTCATATTATAATAATAAATATAAAAATATAAGCCTTTATTATTGTTTATCATACTTTTACAATACTACATTTGTTACTGATGATCATTTTTCAATAATACTCGTAGCTTGTCCTTCGACAAAGGCGACCACCAAATATTTCCACCTCTTGCGATTCTCTTCTATTTTGGACCAGCAACTCTTTTGAGGCCATCTTCCCAACATTTTATTTGTCGTTTTTTACTTCTTTTTCTTTCTTTTTTTTTATTTATTATTTTAGTGCAGTTCTCATTTTCCTCTTTTTTCTTTTTCTTAATATAGACTTTATTCACGTAACATTGATAAAGTCCTCCAAATTGCAGTCGTAAGACCATTTGGAGTACTCTAACGTGATATAAGCTACAGTATCATCAGCTATCTTAAATTCCAATAAATAGAAAAATAACAGTAATCCTACTGCCCTTCTAACTTCTTAGAAATCTTTTACGAGACCCGATCGCTCCAGTTTCTACTGTTTACGATGGCAGGTGATAAATTGAGTCATATTTGGTCTCATTATATCCCAGAGTGATCAACCGTGATTGTCTCATAATAATTAAGACCCACATAAACACACATTTGCTATATTATTTGCCAGTTCGTGTAAATGAGACATTACACACAAGTTCTTAATCTACATAATCCATAATGTCTTTGAATTACAGCTGTTAGTCAAGGTTAATACGTAAATTAGACGTGCTTGATATTAAGCACGTTTTGAAATAAATTAATCAGTTCATTCTTGAGGACATTTTTAGGGTTCCGTACCTCAAAAGGAAAAAACGGGTTCCTTGTAGGATCACTTTGTTGTCCGTCCGTCTGTCTGTCTGTCTGTCAAGAACCTTTATCTCGGGAACGTGTGGAGCTATCGAGTTGCAATTAAAACCATATAATTATGTCTGCAGTTCCTTGAAGCTGTGAAAAAATCAAACTTCTGAGTTAACGAAAAAAAAAGATACAGTCGTTTATGTCGCAAAAAATGTGTATTTCGACATTCTCAAGGAAACCAAAATTCATAGGGTACTAGGGTACTTCCCGTTGACCTAGAATCCTGAAACTTGGCATAAAGCAAGGTCATATAGCACAGGTATAAGAATAAATCTGAAGACAGTAAATTTGTTGTCCTACGTCACAAAAAAAAATAATGTTTTGCAATTCGGAAAAATCTTCGAAACTCCATTCGGGAATTGTAGTTTGTACGGAACCCTCAGTGCGCGAGTCCGACTCGCACTTGCTCAGTTTTGTTTTGGTTTGGGGATTTATTATTAGTGAATGAAAACAAAGAATGGAAAGATCGGCGTAAAAGTGGAAGGTACATTACGGGTACATAGTGCAGTTTAAGCTGTAATCCTGAGTTTACAAAATTCAAACTTAAATTAAAGGTGGGCTACCAATATCATAGATTTTTAGTATTGATTGTCATCTAGACGAGGTTATTTTTGCTTTGAGATGAGACATCGTCAAAGAACCTGTCTCACTGCGTATGGAGCGAGAGAGACTGCCAGACGTTTCTGACTAAAATCCACTTGTGCTCCTTCAATTGCACTTTACTTTCCAGGACCACGGAAAAATCCCGTAGCCCTAGACGAGATTTGCGATTAGATTTCTTAATCACGAACTCAAAACGGAATGGTCTCCAAAATGGTCTCTGAAACTTGACACCAAGTTCCCATCAACTCAGTCCTCAATCCATCAATCAAGCTTACGATTAGCATCCACACTCATACTAATGAGTTAATCGGTTAATTAGTACCGCTGCCCATTTCGCAACCGGCTTACCCGAAGCACCGCATGATTCAGTTCGACACCGGACGGACACACTGGCAAAACGTGGCACCCAGCCAATGATAACATGCCTCATACGGTTGCTGTTACGCGAATATCACCCCTCTGCCTTACTAATAAGAATTACGAAAGAGCAGAGAATAGTGCCGGGCAAGTGTAAGCCGAGTCGAAGATCGATATGTTGATTCTGGCAGGCGATTGATTTAATAAACAATGGGTTTTGTTCACTGTTTAGAGCTATGTTTATTTAGATTTGAATTTTATAAATATACCTACTTTATTGTGATGAGTCATCATACTCTGGTATAGTCAATTTTCTGAGTCTGTATTATTTAGGTAATGATTGTCGTATACGTGTAGCATTTATGTTTATATTCGCTGTACACAAGTAAATAGTTTTTATACGTATCTAATAATTATGTATTCACACAGGCGGTAATATTTCCAATGAAATTAGTAATTTTTTAATACACCGTGCACTCTTAGATACTGCTACTTACTTTAATGAACCGTCGCGCGACTTTTTCAAGTATCGATATAACGGGACACATATTTATCGACACATCCCAACCTTACAACTATTTATTTTGCAGAATTCATTTCACGCAGATGTTTCGAATAAGATTCCACGGCTAAGGTTAAACACCCTGGCGGCCATTGAAGACAATAACGGACCGTTAAGCAATAGATGTGAGGTACTCGTATGTGCTAATTGTACGATGTTTTATACAATAATTTGGATAGAGGGTTATTGGTCTTGAATACAAGTGAAATGGTTTACATTGTGTAATAATCAATTTTAGAATAGAATTGATTTTTAAATGTTTATTCGACACAGACTGTCAAGTGCAAATTGAAAATAGTTCGATTCCCGAATCGAGTTTCGAAATTTTCTCATTCGAATAAGTAATTAGTTTGTGATGTAACTACAAATTTATAGATCTCAGGCGTTTTCTTTTACTTGTGCTATGAGATTTTGCTTCTTACCAATTTTCAGGATTCTAGGTCAACGGGAAGTACCCTATAATGTTAAAGTTGATATTCTTCCAGAGAAACATACTCCTGGGATAAAAGTATCCTACTCGTATTTGCTATAAAAAAGTATCCTACTAGTATTTGCTATAAAAAAGTATCCTACTCGCATTTGCTATTAAAAAAATATCCTACTCGTATTTGCTATAAAAAAAGTATCGTACTCGTATTTGCTATAAAAAAGTACCCTACTTGTATTTGCTATAAAAAAGTATCCTACTCGTATTTGCTATAAAAAAGTATCCTACTCGTAATTGCTACATAAAAAAAGTATCCTACTAGTATTTGCTATAAAGAAAATATCCTACTCGTATTTGCTATAAAAAAAAGTATCCTACTAGTATTTGCTATAAAAAAGTATCCTGTTATGGTAATACCCGATCATATACGTACAGGCATTATCCTGTAAATGTTAATGCCTGTTTAGGTACGCGATCTGAAGCGCCTCCTAAGCGTGTGACCTATCCATCTCCACTTACGACATTTGATCTGGTGGTCTATAGGGCTTTCGTGGCTTTTCTTCAACAGCTCTACGTTAGATAATGATGGTCTCGGGCCAGTAAATCCCGAGGAGGCGACGCAGACATCAGTTTATGAAAACCTGAATTAGGCGTGAAATCTGCTTTGTCACCTTCCACGTTTCACACCCGTAAAGTAGCACAGATTTGACGTTGGACCCGAAGATGTGTTTGTGCGGACAATTACTAGGTAACATAACAAGCTTAACTTTGTGATTTTTCATGATACAGTTATGGAATTTTATGCGTAGATTCTTTACATAAAAATACTAGACACGTGTTTCGGGTTTCGCATATAATACTAAAAACAATGTTGTGTATGTATAAAAGGAGAAACAGACTGACTGACATATCAACGCACAGCCACAGATTACTGAATAGTTACTACGTAAGCACAGCCCAAACTACTGAGTTTAATAGCTTGAATTTTTGAACAAGGTTTCCTTTTATGACGCCAAACGGGGGTCGAAAGTTTGTATAGAGACTTGGTACTTTCACGTGGGTGAAGTCGCTGCCGGCAGGAACTAGTTTCACGTGGGTGAATATCGGTTATTACCAGGGGTCGGAATTAGGTAGAGTTATTCATGTACTTGCATCGAAATTTTGATGTTAATATGGATCTTTCCGGGATTTCTAATGAATAATTCTTTGTGGCCAACAATATTACAAATAAATAATAATAAAAACCTCAGAGATAGATAAAACAAATAAAACAAAGATAATTAACATACAATTTTTATTAGTAGGTATTTTTCATTGAAAAAAATCTATCTACGTCAACTGAGGTGAGGTTAACAAATTTATACACTTCCTCCTCGTTATTAATGCAGGAAGAAATTTTTTCTGCTATATTTCTGAAAGTGTCATAAAAAAAACTGCTCTTTAAAATTAATTTCGGGATTTGAGGCATATCCACTTTATTCTTTCGCTGTATGAAATCAGTATAAGTACATGAATAACTCTACCTAATTCCGACCTCTGGTTATTACGGACGCGAAACCGATGTCGAAACCAGATAACAAGTAGCTTATGTCCTTCGGTAATAAAAATCGATTCAGTAGATTATCCGTAAAAGCATAGCAGACAGATAGACAAACAGAATAATACGCTGTGGTAAAAAAAACGTAGGAAGAGCTAGCATAGCATAGTCGGCCTTATAATGTTCCCACTGTTGGGACTCAGGCCTCCTCTCTAGTAGAGGGAATGGGCCGTAATCCACCACGCGGGCCCAGTGCGGGTTGGTAGATGTCACATGTCTTCGAATTTCAGGTTCTAAGACATGCCGGTTTCCTCACGATGTTTTCCTTCACCGTTTTGAGAGCAGTGGTGATGAAATAAATTACACAAAGTAATGCGCCTGGCTGGGTTTGAAACCGCGACCTACAACATGTAAGTCGGGGCCGTTACCACTCGGCCAACACTGCTCTACTCGGCCACCACTGCTCTACTCGGCCAATATAATAATTTTTATTAGTAGGTATTTTTCATTGCAAAAGATCTATCTACGTCAACTGAGGTGAGGTTAATTAATGCAGGAAGAGTTTTTTTCTGCTATATTACATAAAAAAAATCTGCTCATTAAAATTAATTTCGGGATTTGAAGCATATCCACTTTATTCTTTCGCTGTATGGAATCAGTATAAGTACATGAATAACTCTACCTAATTCCGACCTCTGGTTATAAGTAGTTTATGTCCTTTCTTGGGGTTCAAGCAAACTGCGCAACAAATTTCATCAAAATCGGTTTAGCAGATTATCCGTGAAAGCGTAGCAGACAGACAGACAGGGTTACTTTCGCATTTATAATATTATTAAGTATGGATAATAATACGTTGTGTTAAAAAAAAAAGGTAGGAAGAGCTTTTTCTCACCTCTGTAATCCTCAATCGATTAGTATAGGGCATGACAGCGACAGGGAGGAACTTGTGAGCAATGAGCAGAGCGATGGTGGCGATGCCTCTGACTCCATGAATGCAAGAGATCTCTTCGTCGGTACCCGGAGCAGTCAGCTTGCCGATCGTGTAGTAGAGGGAGAAGCAACTTAAGAAACCATCTGCGGAGGAAAGAGAAAAGAAATACTATGGAATGTCTTTATTTACATAATACAAACAATTTACTTAGTAACCCCTTGAGCGCCGATTGTACATACGTCTGTACAACTTGAGTGACCTTTTTTTTTCGGGTGGGAAAATCATCTAATGACATCCCCCGCTCTTGGGCGGAGCGCGAGATAGAGTCAGACTTTTACTGACTAAAAACCCGCTCCTGTTCCTTCTTTGCCATTTTTTCAGGGCCCCGGGGGTCACTTTCGCATCACCCATGGCCCCAGTAGGCTTTGACCCTGCTTGGCCCCTACGGTTGCTGATATCTCCTTGAGGCGCGCGTGGAACACTACGCGCCGTAACTTGAGTGACCTTGAAAAATGCTTAATTGTCTTTTTGTACACACAGGTGTACGAAATTTATTCGGCCAAAAATTTTGGTCTATATCTATATCTTCGTTTTCCTAGAAAAATCCAGAAAAAGTTTTCTTTATTTCTTTTTTATTTTATTTTTTTGGTGATTTTACGGAAAAACTCCAGTAGCATGTTCTTTATATTTGCGACTTCCGGCCATCGTAGGCGCGAACTTGCGGACGACCAGTAATGGGTAGGTTGCCGTCCGGCCGTCCGGTAAGGATCAAGCCGACGGAGCATTGTGTTCCACGCGCGCCTCAAAAAGATGTTAGAAAAACTGAAGGGGTCCTTCAAACACTGCATCTTCCGTTGCGCGGTCGCTTACCTTTCGGCCCCATCGACCATCACCTAAGTTTGGCGATTCTTCAGGTTATAATAATAATAATATAATAATAATATTCACACAACTAACACACAGCGCCGTCTAGCCCCAAGCTAAGCAGAGCTTGTGTTATGAGTACTAGACAGCTGATAAACATACTTAAATAATTCTAAATACATACATATTATAGTTAAATTACACCCAGACACAGAACAAATGATCGTGCTCATCACACAAACACTTGTCCTGGGTGGGAATCGAACCCACGACCTCCGGCATAGCAGTCAGGGCCACTAACCACTAGACCAACAGGCCAGTCGAACATTATGTCGGCAACCTTAGTTCTCCTGCGAACATCGTCATTCCTGATGCAATCACGCAGAATACACACTCTGTAATCTTTATTTTCTTTCTTAATTTATTCTTCTAGCAGTCTAGCAGTCTTCGAAAGTTTCCAAAATAAAACAAAACTCTTTCTTTATACCTACGTCTATTAATAATTAATTTCACCACGAACACCTTCATGTATAATCTCAAAAATATCTGGAGTTAACCTTGATATATCACTGTCTAGAATACCACATAAAGATTTTATTATCTAAACAGATGCGCTGTTTAAATCTTTCTTGAGACTTTTGTAATATACAGGTCATTTTATTTTTAACAACACCTATTTACCGGAGTATTAGTACTGGCTTCGATTAGGCACTGCTTCAGCATTTTGCGTAAAGTTATCATTTTATCTCGTTTCAAGAATGTTTTAGGGTTATACTGGCTACAGAAAACTTCAAAAACTAGCGATTGTGTTGCACGATGCAACTTGGGAAAGTCTACAGCCGAAAGTAGACCATGGCAGGCTTAAAAGCCCTAACACGAGCTCTTAACGTGATTCATTTTATGACCTAAATTTAACTGTTAAAAGGATGGAGCTATATAATAGGGCGTATAGTTCCATCCATTTTTCTCGCTGGCACGACTGATATATTAACATGCCATGTTAAGGCCCCAGCCCCCCTAGCCAAGTTATAACCGTTTCGTTTTGATCCTCTTTTCGTTGATCGCCTCGAGTAAGTCATTCCTCCAATTCCTTTATTTTGACGTCATCTCAACGCTCAGTCATGTGGTCAGAACAAAGGAATAGGAAGCGTGGCCTACTCGAGGCGATCGACGAAAAGAGAATCGAAACCAAACGGTTGTAACTTGGCTAGGGGGGCGGTTCATCAGCCTACAGAAGTCCATTGTTGGTTATAGGCCTTTACAATTATTTCGGATCTCGGCAACTCTCATTCATTTCTTGGCCAGCTGATGGACTAATTGACATTACACTAATATATTATGAAGGCGAAATTTTATCTTCTATTATATAAAAATCTCTTTGATATCGTACTCCTCCAAAACGGCTCAACCGATTTTTTTGATACTTATTGTGCATATTTGGTAGCCCCCTCATTTTTTCTTTGATAAATAATTTTTATGGCAGAATACCGTTTGCCGGGCCTATATATGCACATACATATACAGGTATACTAATATATTATACCTATGTATGTGTGTGTCACAGTTAAATAAGTTGTGATGAAATTTTGCACATGGGTAGATCACCTGTGTCCTTTAGTTGCCCTTTGTAGTTTTAAGCCACAGTTACCTACTCTTTCAAACGGTCCCGCAGTCCTAATCCCGAAGTAGGACATAGGCCGTTTTTAATCCAGATAGTTTGTTCGTATGTGTAGGCACGCAATTTACTGTTTTTCGTACTAGTGTGGAAAAGTGCGCGAGCTCGCTCCCCCACAATTTATTACATTTATCGTATCAAGCTGGGCGCTAAACAACCCTCACGAGTCGCGCGTCAACCCCCGTTTATCTTCGTAAGTGTATTGAAAAACGTCGTTTGATACACGTGGAAAGTCACTGCAGCACTCGGCTCCATAACACCCTCGCCTACGGCTGGAGCGAATTCAGCCTCGGTCGCAATGACAAATTTTCTCCATTTGTATCAAAATGTACTATAGTTACCTGATTTCTTACTGCCACCTGCTTCTTTTTCTTCTGCCTCTTCTTCTTTGCTTTCCGCCTTTTCATCAGCGTCATCGCCCCTATCTTCTGGTCTTCTAGCAAAAAAGTCTTGAAGCGTCGCCACAAGTACCAGCATAAGGATAACACCATAGAATGATCTGAAAAATATTTGACGTTACTTGTTAGTTATACATATATGGTACTTACAATGTATTTATTTTAATATAAAGTCTCTTCTAAGGCTAGTACAATAAAAAATTTCAACAACAAGCACCTAAACGTAATAGTTGTAGATGTCACAAAATAGATGCGTTCCATTCCAAATAACAATAGGATCGATTGCCATATTGTGACGTCACGTCATACTGTCAAACGGGCAAAATTGAAGAACTCAGAGATGAGCAAAATTGAAGAACTGGATTCTGATTAAACTTTTTTCGTTCACAGTTCGTAAATAAATTAAATTTTAAATATTTCTTGTTTTGCTCACCTTATTAATTCTTCGATTTGACAGTATGACGTGACGTCACCACATGGAAATCGTTCCTATTCTTATATGGAACGCATTGTAGACCTGTTGAGGGTCGCGGGACCCCAATGGATGCGAGACGCAAAGAACCGGTCGTTATGGCGACACTTGGGGGAGGTCTATGTCCAACAGTGGACGTCTATCAGCTGAAATGATGATGACGAAGATGAAAAATATATAAAACTAGCTTCTACCAACGGCATCACCCGCGTGAAAGTCTGTTTTTCCATATAAACTTTGGAACCCCGTTTCATTCCCTTGGGGAGTGAATTTCGGAAAATCCTCTCTTAGTGCTCGCCTACGTCATAAAAGGAAACCTAGTGCAAACTTTCATCTTCCTAGGCCCAGTAGTTTCAGCTGTGCGTTAATATGTCAGTCAGTTTCCCCTTTTATACATATAATATAGATTAGGTAAATGTTTGTAAAGACGACTCTGTCTTCACTAACTTTGAATACCGGGTATGGATACAATAAAAACAAGATCAATTTTAATTCAAACTATATTATATATATTTATTCAATAAAGAACTTGTAAAATCTAATCAATCAATGTACTTAATTCTTAAAGAATTTGTTGTTCAATATTGTTCTTTTTTTTCCAGTTGATCTTCATAATCTTAGCTCGTTATTTTCTTAAATGAACACCAGAGCCAACTTTAATTAAAAATAAACTAATTTTAAACTCATTAGCAAGCTTGTAGGAGACTGCTCATTAAAAAGTATCCATCGTTATAATCTTGGGAACTTGCATTAGCGAACCCATGACTGTGGCAATATATATATATATATATATATATATGGAGCCCATGTATTTTGTTGCTACAGATATACTTAGTCTGATCATAAATTTTGTTATATTTAAAAACAAACCAAGTGCGAGTCGAACTCGCATACGAATGGTTCCGTCTACAAAATAAAAAAAAAACTGGGCAAGTGCGAGTCGTACTCGCGCCCTGAGGGTTCCGTACAAACTTACCTATGTAAACAGTTCAATTCCCGAATGGAGTCTCGAAGATTTTTCCGATTCGCATTTTTTTTTTGTAATGTAACTACAAAAGAATTAGCAGATTTATTCCTGTACCTGTACTATAAGACCTTGCTTTATGCAAAATTTCAGGATTCTGGGTCAACTGGAAGTACGCTAAAATGCTCCATATTATACAGTTTTTGCGCATCTCTTTGTTTTGTATGCAGTCCAAGAGTGACCATGCTTTAGGTCCTGTAGTCCTTTTAAGATACTGTCTCAGACGGCGTAGTAAAGTCTCGTAAAGTTATCTTGTAAGATACTGTCTCAGACGGCGTAGTAAAGCTCCTTAAAGTTATCTTGTAAGATACTGTCTCAGACGGCGTAGTAAAGTCTCTTAAAGTTATCTTGTAAGATACTGTTTCAAACGGTGTAGCAAAGCCTCTTAAAGTTATCTTGTAAGACACTGTCTCAGACGGTAAAGTAAACCCTCTTAAAGTTATCTTGTAAGACACTGTCTCAGACGGCATAGTAAACCCTCTTAAAGTTATCTTGTAAGATACTGTCTCAGACGGCATAGTAAACCCTCTTAAAGTTATCTTGTAAGATAGGTACTGTCTCAGACGGCATAGTAAACCCTCTTAAAGTTATCTTGTAAGACACTGTCTCAGACGGCATAGTAAACCCTCTTAAAGTTATCTTGTAAGATACTGTCTCAGACGGCATAGTAAACCCTCTTAAAGTTATCTTGTAAGACACTGTCTCAGACGGCATAGTAAACCCTCTTAAAGTTATCTTGTAAGACAATATCTCAGACGGTATAGTAAACCCTCTTAAAGTTATCTTGTAAGATACTGTCTCAGACGGCGTAGTAAAGCCTTAAAGTTATCCTTTTTTTATTTGTAACATAACTTATGGCCTTACTTAATATTTTTATTTATCTTTAATCTCTCTTAAGTTCACAGTTTAGTATAATAACATTACAAAACACTACTTCCCGCATTTTTCTCCGAAGACTTACAGTGGTGTATAATCAAGAAAATAAGTATACGAGTACTCACAGTGTCAAGAGAGTAGGCATTTCAGTCCAGTCTTCCCACCAATCGCCTTCTTCAACATGACAGTCCTCTTCATCAACCTTGACTCGAACCACCACCCCACTGGTATGCTGGTAGTGCTTGACGGCATCTTTGATGACGACCTCGACATCCTCAGGATTGCAGGCAGCTGGCACGCAAACACCCCAACTCAACGTTGAAAATCGCGGCACGAAGTGACCTGGCTAAACAAAGCATGGGGACGCTTAGTGTTTAAAGTTCGAAAACGAGATCAGACCTTCAATTTAATCGACACTGCATTTCATATCGCATGATTTAAAAAAGGGTCACTAATAAGTGACCCTTTTTTTGAAATCATCAAATAGTTTACACACTCAGGGTGAAGCGGGTAGGTGTTTCAGACTTTTAGCGACTTTTTTAAGATGGGAAATCATCCGATGACTTCTCCTGCTCTGGGTAGAGCCGTAAGACGTGTCAGGCTAAATCATAATTTAACTATGTCTTTGTCTTGAGTTACCCTTTGCGTTCTTGGTTTTCTTTTCAGAAACTGCCCGCTGCCCTATCCAGCATCGGCCCTCCTGGGCCTCTACAATTTGCTGACACCTCTTTGAGACTTTTATTGACAAAAACCCACCTGTGTTCATTCAGTTGTCCTTTGCGATCCAGGGCCTTGGTAACTATTTCAAACAATCTAGTAAACTAATCCAAACTATTAAAAAAAACTTCTTTCATTGCCCTTTTTTGGAAAGGATCAGTTTAAAATATAAAATGCCTTTTTACTAGATATTTTCTTGTAGAATTACTGTAGATTTGAATTTCAAAAGTAATAAATGTACTATTATATCGTGTCCTATTAATAAAGCTCCTATAATGAAAGTATGGGTCTATCATGCTCTTTCTATAGAACAGTGCCGTTGTCAGTAGATTATAAATAGCCAATTATTCCCTCGCAAATTATAAGGCAGAGTAAGAATAAATACAAGGAAATCTTATACCCGTATTTGAAGGATTCTGATTCCAAGAATGAAATGTAAGATCATTTCGACATAATGAACCTGAATGAATTAGAAACAACATAATAACTTTTATTATTAAAAGAACCATCACTACTGATGATTAAACTTAAGCGTTTAGCCTGGTTATTACACCAAATAACGTCTCAAATAGAATCTTTCTATTAAAGTTTCAAAGCATCAGATTTGTATAATGAGAATTTCAATAAAGACTTCAATTTATATCGGATTCATCAATCTACCGAGCTTATACTCAGCTTAAATGAATCTTTAGACATAATATTTCAAAGTTACAATAACCATTCAACGTAAATCTTGTATATTTTGATGAAGTCCATAATTATTTTATAGATGAAAAGTATACGAGTGCAGTTTTGAATCTGCACAAAATTTCAGGAGGTTGTTATAAAACTCATATTTAAATACGATACCTAGTCAATAATCAATAATACATGTTTTTTTTTTTTGAGAGTTATTCAGAATTTTTTTTTATTGATATAAACCAGTGCTTGACTGCGTTCTCACCTGATGGTAAGCAGTGATGCAATCATTGATAGTGAAGCGCACTAGTAGTATATCTTACCTAATATACCTCTTCAAAAAAACAGAATCACCCGTTGCGATTTATCGCGCGTCCTCTCAGTGTGCGTGAGTGCAACACTATACTTTAAATGTGCTGAAGAAAGAAGTGGATACTAAAGTTGGTTTTTATGTATGACATCTATAATATAATCTCAATTGCTATTTCTGTATGACAACTCTATTTGACAATTTTATTTTACATGACGATTTTATTTTATGAGAATTTGTTTTGTATGATTTGTTTTACATTTTTATTTTTATTCTATAATTTTTAATAACAATTGTAATAAATTCATTTTTTTTTGTGTATTAGTTATAAGCGTTTTGGTCCTAGTACTGTTAGCTTATAATGTATTTCCAAATAAATAAATACAAAGCCTGTACGAGGTTCCGCCCATTTACTTTGCAAAACCCTTTTACTAATATTCGTAAATAAAAATAAAATTAAAAAAAAATACCTACCCATTTTATTGATTCGGGTCGAGAATTTAAAAAAAAATAGTTTAATTTTTTCTTTTAATTTGCCGGAGGTGAAGACAAGTGTATCCTGCCTTCCTTTACATTATTGTGTATGCATGCTCCTTAAGCTGTTGATCCCCGCATAACGTTAATATTAGGTATCAAGTTAATGCTTGATTAGCGTTTTAAGTCTTTTACTTATTTCTTTTTAATAAAATGCATTATACTATTAGCAGTCAATCAGAGTTATTCTCTTTCAAATATACCTTAGGACCCTAAACCACACTGACATAATTGCCTCCTAATGACGTTCAAAGTAAGATTGTTACAGAGACAGAGCTATACAGGTTGTCTAGCGCCATCTCTTACCCACAATGGAATAGGAATAAAACAATCTTACTTTAAACGTTATGGTAACCCCCTAGTTATACAGAAAAAACGTACCGCGCTTTAATAAGATAGGGATCAATGGTGTTGATTTTCTGTCTGTAGCAAAAAATATGGTCACGAATGCTTTCATCACATTTGACGAAAGCATTCGTGACCATATTTTTAGCAGCAGCAAGCAGACAGTCAACGGTCACTCATCGTCTTACATGGCTGGCACCCAATGCATGTACTATGCGCTGACTTTGACAGACAAATGATGCAAATGTCGCCAACCTTAGCTCATACACCTATAAAACATCGCGTTTTGATGGATCTAATTTGACCCAGACAGTATCTATGTCTGGTTTTTAGGTGAGGGGCAAAGTTGTCTCAAACTTTGGTCCTAACAGCAGGAGCTAACAGCAAAGCTATTACAGTCTAATGACTAAGAAATGCAGCTTTCCAAAGCTACATTTGTGTTTGATTTCATCCAGTTCAGTTCTTTTAACACGAAGCTTAGTTTGGTACGTTCCAAGAAGTTAAAATACTTTTCGATTGTTAAAAGCTTTTGAACTAGTAAGAATTTAGCTCTTCGGTTTTAACTTTTAAGAATGTAATAAAAATATATGATTTAACTAGCGGTCCCAACAGTCGTTGTCCTGTCTGAAAACTGAGTTTTCGTTAGAAATAAATTGAGATTGAGATTGGAGTGCCACCAGAGACTCATTCAAATATACAAACAAAATAACATTTAAATCAGTCAAACCGTTTAGGAGGAGTTAGGTTTCAAACACACGTACAGATGAATTATTTATATAAAGATATAATGCACTCAAAAATAGTAGGTAGTTTAAGTTTGAGTTTCAAATGAATTTGAAACTCATTCTATTGATCATAAATATGTGCAAATAAAATTAATATGGACGTACATGTGTTTTGAATTCTTACGAATAATGCAAACAATGAGGTTAAGAGTAATAGTTTAGACGCACCCTTTGTTTGTTATGGTATCTAACGAGATGTGTATGTAAACCAATAATTTGTTTATAACTGAAACTCACATCATCGATCCGACTTCTGATCAAATTCCTGGCTTGCGCCAGATGCACTGGCGTCTCCAGTTCTGGGTGTTCCGCTTTCACGTCTAGCCGAGCCAAGCAGTATTTTCCCTGGACCTTGACCACGCTGCCACTCTCCAACTGCACTCGAGCACGGCTACCCACGCACTGGTCGAAGTCACCAAGCTGGATTCCATTACCTTGCAAGATACCCGAGGGAATCTTCGCCGTAGCATCGAGCACTGTAATGAAAAATTCCTGTTTCGTTCAACTATGCAAAGCCCTTGAGACCACCTGAGGCTAACGCAGACGTGTCAAGGCCAACCCAATGTTTACTTCTCTTTATAATCCCTCTGTGTATAATAAATTCTATGCCATAACTATGAAACTACGCAACGTAAACCCTTTTTTTCCAAGTAACTACTCAAATAAAAAATGACCTTGAATTAAAAACATTAAATGCCTTGATTATTAAATGCAATAAGATGTTATTTATGTTTTTTTTTCGCACAACATCTGTTGTGGGAATCTCTGAAACATTGCCAATATGTGCATGTACATAGTTGTAAGGCAAAGTAATTATTTCGGTTAACGGATATAAATTCCAAAATACGAGTTATCAATTTCTAAACTATGATGGTGAATGAAATATTAGAATTTATATAAACTTACTATTCAGTGCCCATAGTTTGGTTCCTCGTAATTGCCTTAACACAATCTGTCCATGACGCCTGCATTCCGGATTATGGATTCGAGAAAAATTTGGTGCAAAAGTAGGAAAGAAAGCATAGAAGTCTTCAAATTCACTTTTGAGCAAATTTCGTCTGTGCAAAGCGTCCGTAACGTGTTTTAAATGACTCTCAGTTGACGAAGACATTTCTGGGTTATCATCAAATTTCTCTTTTGATGATTTATCTGATTTTTTAATAAATTCGGATTTAGTGTCTTTTTTTAAATCTTGCATATTGTAAGTGTCTTTAATCGGATATTTTTTCTTATACTCCGGGACGATTTTTTCAGTCATTTTAAGATCTTCGTTACTTGAATCCTTGTCAACCTTTTCTTGGCTAGATTTTGTTTTTACGGTTTCTTTTTCCTGATCTTTTTTCACAGTTTCTTTCTTGGGTTTTTCTTCAACATGTTTCGGTTCTTTTTCTTTTTTGTCTTCTTTCTTAGGAACTGATTTCTCAGTGGCATCCTTAGCTTTTTCTTTTAAGACTGGTTTTTCAGTTTTATGATCGTCTCCTTTCTTTCCTTCTTTAATTATATTTTCTTTTGTTTCTTTTTGAATTGGTTTTTCTTTTTTAATTTCAGGTTTTTTTTCTTCACTTTTGTCTTTAACGTCCTCTTTTATTATTTTTTTAGGTGGTTCAATTTTCACTTTATCTTCTTTCTTTATTTCTGGAGGTTTTTTATCTATTTTATCCTTTCCTTTAATACCGATTCTAGGCTTTCCTATTGTAAAAGCAATACCATCGTCGTCGTCGTCATCATCATCGTCGTCGTCATCATCATCGTCGTCATCATCGTCATCATCATTATCATCGTTATCATCATCGTCATCATCATCATCATTATCGTCATCAACTTTCTTTGACTTCGGTAGGGTAACTTTAAACTCTGACCGTTTAGGGCCTTGTTTAGGTTTAAGGTCAGATGTTTTTGCTTCAATTGCCTTTACTTTCGACAAAATAGGTGGATTGTTGTCGTCGTCATCATCATCGTTCTTATCATTACCACCAAAGATTTTCTTGAAAAAGAGTGTAGCTGGTGTTTCTTCTACTTTCTCTGTAATTGGTTCGTCATCATCCTTCTTAAGTATAGTTTCCTTTCCTTTGATTTTTTCATCAATGCTATCGTGTTTTTTTGCTTTTTTCGACTCATGTTGTTGTGGTTCAAGACTTGGATCAATTTTCAACCCAAGCATTTTAAACGTTTCTAATATGCTTGACAATGTACTGCTATAAAAATCTTCGTCATCGTCATCATCATCGTCGTCTTCATCGTCATCATCAACTTCTTCGGACTTTGATAACGTGTCAGCAGTGACTTCTGCACTCTTAGTATCATGCCTTAAAGTGTGTTCGCTTTTCTTTTCTAAAACTTTGGCTTTCAAATGAGTACTCGGCTTATCGTCAACGTCTTTGTCATCATCATCATCAACTACTTTTGATTTAGGTGGCGTAAGTTTAAATTCTGGCCTTCTCGGTTCTTGTTTAGCTTTCTGATCAATTTTTTTAAATGGCTTTTTCTTTATTTGATTGTAGTCTTCATACTCATCATCATCGTCGTCGTCATAATCATCAACTTCTTTTGACTTTGGTGTCGTAATTTTAAACTCTGGCCGTTTAGTGTCTTGCTTAGGTTTCAGATCAGCTTTTTTTGCTTCATATGCCTTTGATTTTGATAAAATATGTGATTTACCATCATCATCGTCATTGTCATCATCATCATCATCGTGTTTTATAGAGCTTGAAGGAGATTCCTTGATTTTGGAGCTCTTAATATCTTGCTTTGGTTTTTGATCACTTTTTTTAAATTCTTTAGGTTTTTTCAATAAACTTTGTTTGGTGTCGTCATTGTCATCGTCATCTTCGTTATCATCTAAGTGTAAAGATTTCTTGCTACTTGCCTCTAATTGTAATTTACTAGCGGGAACATCCTGTTTAAATCCTGTTTTTATTTTCAAAATATTAATTTCATCATCATCGTCATCCTCTTTGTCGCTCCTTATATCGAATTTATGAGCAGATTTAGTTTCAGCCTTCTGATGTTCCTGTTGCTTGTCTCGCCCCATCTTCTTCGAATCCTCAGACACATGTTTTTCACTTTCGATTTTAACACTATGCAACTTATGACCGACCTTCACATCACAGTCTTCACACTTTTGCTTTTTTATATCGTGTTTCACACTTTCGGCTTTGGGTAAATCGCGTACACGGAATGCGGTTATCACTGTGGCAAGGATAGGTAGGCAGATTAAAATTAGAGCTAGCGTCCATCGTTGGCGCGCCATGGCCGACGCGGTGCGTGCTCACGTCGC
Organism: Mythimna impura; assembly: GCA_905147345.3. Lineage (NCBI taxonomy): Eukaryota > Metazoa > Arthropoda > Insecta > Lepidoptera > Noctuidae > Mythimna > Mythimna impura. The sequence goes on along the minus strand of LR990347.1, from coordinate 7,242,290 downwards.
CATACTCCCGAACTGAAACGATCACGAACCTTGGCGTTTATTTGTAACGCACGGAATAAAACGTATCTCATTGAAACGGGTGCTCATTGATGGTTCTCGGTCGAGGTTATGGGTTAGTAAGAGTATTTTAAAATTTTGTGGGAGCGGGTACGTATATCTGTGGGGTTAGTAGTAGTGAACTGGCGTTAGCTCAGCTGATGGCGCTCGTCCAAGATCAGAGTAAAAATAGTGTTGCAAAGGCAATTGTCCGGCGGTCGCGCGGAGCAGCCGATAAGATCGACTGTATTGTGATAGATCAGCAATATTGTTGCTAGGGATCGAGTTAAATGTTCATAACATTTTGTAAAATTAATTCCATTAAAAATTGCACTATTTTATAGACCAAAGACCTCCAAAAGCACTATAACAATTATTATAATAATGTATTTGTTAGATTTTTGTGTTGCAATCTGCAGACATAATTTGGATAGGCGCGATTTCACGAAGACAAAGTATCATCTAAATAGCTTAAATTAAGTCTGACTAAATAAACATAACCTAAATTCAATGTGTTAGCTGTTTATACTAAAGATACTAGGCTCAGATATTTAAAAACACATAATGATTGTTTTGAATCTCCTTGTTAATTTTAATAATCATCTATACTGCTTTTAAGACTTGTAAACTGGTTCACATACGTTAATTTTCATGAAGACACGTCTATCCATTCATATATTAAATAATAATAAGTTCACTATAACTGTTCCATGTGTTCTTGAAGTTTATTTCAAAAGTTAGGACATTGTTGATACACAATTAGTTTTAGTCAAAGGTACCTACATTATATTTTATTGGTAGGTCACCAATATAATTACAAATACAATTTACATACATTAAATTTATATTCAATAATAATAGAACATTTAAAATAGTCATATTTTTAGTCTCCATCTTCTATAAAAAGACGCCTTCGCATTTTTGTGGGGAATTAACAGTCATGCCACGATGCTATTCATTTTTGATTAGGCGTTGTTTGTTTAACTTTTGTTTGTTCTGTGTCTAACTTTGTTTATTTTATGGCAATTATAACATGTAGGCTCTAGCTTGGCTCGGTTTTATAAGTTTGTTTATTTTTAAGCAAATATTACTATGACATCACGTCTGTAATGATTATTATTCGTAGAATTGGTAGGAGTAACCACAAAAAAATTATCACACAACGGTTTGACAGTTATTCAGGGGCGCCGTGGGTTTTCGTGGGCTTCAACACCCATGAGAGAAAAATTACTATACCTACACTATTTTTCTCTGTGAGAACACACAAAGACTTAACCTGCCGTATTTTCTTGGGATAAGCACTACTTATAATCTGACACGTGAAAATTTCACCAATCCGACCAAAGCGAGGTGGTACGTTTTTCTTGCATTTTTTTCATAACTCGACACAAGGAACTAAACGCGAGTCGTGGATCTTATGATCCAATGCAGTAAACAGAATCAGAAAAATATTATAAAATTGTCATTCTTCTGGGTAGTCGAGTGGTAACGGGTAACTAACGAGTTGTTGGTCGCGGGTTCAAATCCAGCCAGGCACATTACTTTGTGTAATTTATTTCATCATCACTGCTCTCAAAACGGTGAAAAAAAGTGAGGAAACTGGCATGTTCTAGAACCAAAAATTCGATGACATGTGTCATCCACCAGCCCGCACTGGGCCCGCGTGGTGGATTAGGTATCCATCCCCTCTCCTAGAGAGGAGGCCTGAGTCCCAGCAGTGGGTACATTAAAAGGCTGATTATGCTATGCTATATGCTATATTCTTCAGGGTTAAGCTAGAAAGATAGTGTTGGTAATAGTGTGTTCAAAACATAATACATTTAATTTATTAAGATTTTCAGGACGGTTTATCAGATTATTCTAAAAGCAATTTTTTACCTATTTAATGTTTTAATTTTATAATCGAAGCTTGCCCAGTTTTTTTTTTTACTGTAAGCCAACAATGGAACACGCTTGCCTAGAAGAAACCTATTTACTATATTGTAGCTATCAAGAAACACAGACTCTGGCAGGGAATTCCACTCCTTAGCTGTACCCACAATGAATGTGTTCTCAAAACGGTTGTATGCAACTGGGTGGGACGTCCACCATGTACCAGTAGCGTATCGCCATACGTCTGGTGGTCCGATGATAGAACGGGCTTTGCAGAATTAGGTTATGCAATTCCGACGTACACTCCCCGAAATGCAATCGGTAAAAAAAGGACCGGCTACAACTCGGCGTCGATGCTCAAGACTTTTAATTTGCGACTCGACGAGTGCATCATTGCCAATGATTCACTTGATTCGCTTCTCAATTACTCTACTTTTTAACCGACTTCCGTGACATTCAGCGCAGTGACTAATTTTTCAACCACTGCGCCGGCCGTCTCGTCAAACTTAATACTTTGAAGCCTATAATACAAACTTTCAAGGGTCAAACATTCACCACTAAGATAGCATGGTCTCTGCTGCTCCCACAAGGGTAACTTGATTATTACAATCTACTTTTATCAAAAACATACTTTCGCTGTAAAATCCTGAAGGTTATGATTGCCCAACATCAAATGTGGAGCAAAGTTTTGAAAGTAATTAAGTTGTTAATATTGTAGATTCTGTTTTTTTTCTTCGCAAAAATAAACAGCTTACTAATTTTTACACTGGTGACATGCAATAGAATTGAAGGGCAATGGAAAGGGCTATGCTCGCAGTTTCCTTGCGTGGTCGAATCAGAAATGAAGATATCCGCAGAAGAACCAAGGTTGCCGACATACTCGTAGCAAGAAGAATCGCCAAACTTAAGTGGCAATGGGCAGGGCACATTGATGGCAGAACAGATGGCCGTTGGGGCCGAAAGGTTCTGGAGTAGCGACCACGTACCGGAAGACGCAGTGTTGGAAGGCACCCTACAAGGTGGACCGATGACCTGGTGAAAGTTGCGGGAATCCGATGGATGCGAGACGCACAGGACCGTTCATTGTGGCGACATTTGGGGGAGGTCTATGTTCAGCAGTGGACATCTATCGGCTGAAATGATGATGATGACATGCCATACAGCGTGGCAATGCCGCCAGTCTTTTGGGCACGTTACCAGTTGACAGCGCAGTGATGCGCAGGAGTATCTCAAAGCCATGTTTTAGATTATTTTTATTTAGTTTTAAATCGTTAATGTTTTTTTTTTGTTTTAGTGTATATATACATATATGTTAATAGTTAGTTGAGTGTTTTTATAGCTAAATAATAATAATAATAATCTTTATTTAATCTTTTACACAATATTGTTACATGTAAAAGCCACAAGTAAAACTTAAACATATAATTATGCTAATTCCCAACAGATAACTATGTGTATAACTAAATTATCAATATTTGAGGACTTGGGGAGATGTTAATATCGTGCGGTTTTGTTCACGCATGCGGGATTGTTCCGCATACGTAACCTCGCAAATGTCCATTTCATACAAGTATTTATTGTAATGCGTGGAATACGCACGCGGGATGCGTTTTTGCATTTAATGAATTTTCTGCATGCGGGGCAAACCCGTATGCGTGATGAAATCCGCACGACATTAACTTTAAACCTAAAATTATGTATATGTAGCGACTTGCCCGAGCTAGGTTTATAAAACCTGTGTTTCGGGTCATCACTTAATCAGACTAATGACTAATAAATAGTATTTAGCTATCTATTTTTTACTTAATATTTTGAAGATGAAGAGTTTGTTTGTTTGAACGTATTAATATCAGAAACTACAGTTCAAATTGAAACTATAATTTTAATGACAGTGCCTTTCTCAAAAACAAATAACCAAAATCTGGATAATTTAAAAAAAAATTGAAAATCATCAAATGAATCCTCCCGCTATTTAGGGAGTGTCAGACATTTACGTCTTTTACTGACTAAAATAGACCGACACGAGGCCGCGGCAGACCCAAAATAAAAGGTGGTGCGGAGATCATCATCATCTTCATCATTTCAGCCGAAAGACATAGAACTCCCCCAAGCGTCGCATCCATCGGATTCCCGCTACCCTCACCAGGTCATCAGTACACGGGAGGGGAGGCCTTCCAAAGCTGCGTCTTCCGCACGGTCAGCAACTGTAGGGGCCCAGCAGGGTCGAAGGTCGAAGCCTACTGGGGCCATGGGTGATGCGAAAGAGAACCCCGGGGCCCTGGAACGAAGGCAAAGAAGGAACAGGAGTGGGTTTTAGTCAGTAAAAGACTGACACGCCCTCCCACCCCGCCAAAGGGCGAGAGATGTCATTACATGATTTCCCACCTAAAAAAAGGTACATATATATCGATGCAAATTAAAAATACATAATAGAAAAAAAATACAACAACACATTTTCGAACAATATCAGCCCTGGAAAAATCTGGATCAAGTAACAGTTAACTTTACTTATTTCTAAAAATAAAAACCTCACTAGTCCGACCACGATTGATTTATTGCCGATACATTTCACAAGCCAACCCTGACGGCAAGACAAGTTACTATCAACATTAACCACGTACATGACTAATCAATGTATCACATTGTATGATAATGAGTGCTCACAGCGTTGAATATCAAGTGTATTGTGAACTAGACCTTATGATCTTATCGTAAGTTACCCTTGTGCCTATTAGACTGTTAGGGTTTTTGAAGGGAACCCTACTTTTTGTGTGGTTACATAACATGTTAGGGTTTGCTATTAAGAGCTTCCAATCCAAGTATAAAACCTCGTAAGCTTGTATTTTAATAATTTAGCTAGTACTCTAGTAGTATTTTTGCAATGTTACCTACTTAAAATAAGAAACACACTGCATTATCATTATAATTTGTAACCCATAAAAACTTGTAAGCTTCCTGCGGGACGGGCCTCGCCTGGTGCAGGAAGTCTTCGGAAACCATGCTTTGTTAATTAAATAATGAAAACAAAATATTATAGAACTACCCACTCCCTATAACCCATGTTTTCTTAATAAATTATCATTATTATTATCGTTTATTCATTAGTTTAAACATATAAATTATATTTTTAAATATTTCAATAAAAAATTTAAAAAACCATTTAAAAATAGTGTCCCACCAGTATCGGGAACAGGGTCTAAGCTACCGGCGGTCAGGGCTCCAGAGAAAGGAACCTCCTAACAATATGAGCCGTGTCCAGGAGTACCGCCCTCTGGATCAAGCCCTTGATCCAGCTGCCTAACGCGAGCTTCCTAAGGTGTTGGTCGAGGCTCTTGGCTATTAAGTCATTATTATTATTAATAAACTCTTATTAAGTGATTAAGACGTTATTACGAGAGGTCGGAATCATACTCCATTTGTTTAGGTAGTTAACTAAACCTAAACAATCTTGATATTTTTATTTAAAAAAATCGTATAAAAGACATACAAAGATTATTTAAATTTAGTTAATTACCAAACATCGGTATAGGTAAATAACAAATTGTAAACATTTTTAGATAATTTTTTTATACAACTTTTAGATAAAAGACATGTCAAGATTGTTTACATTTAGTTAATATTTTACCTAAACAAATGGAATATGGGTAGAGTTAAACATGTACTTACACCGATTTTATACAGCGAAATAATAAAGTGGATATGCCTCAAATCCCGAGATTAATTTCAAAGAGCAGAATTTTTTTATGATACTCAGAAATATAGCAGAAAAAATGTCTTCCTGCATTAATGACAAGGAGGAGGAAGTGTATAAATTAGTTAACCTTACCTCAGTTGACGTACAGAGATCTTTTTCAATGAAAAATACTAATAAAAATTGTATGCTAATTATCTTATCTGTCTCTGAGGTTTTTATTATTATTTATTTGTAATATTGTTGGCCACACGGGATTTTTCATCAGAAATCCCGGGAAGATCCATATTAATATCAACATTTCGATGCAAGTACATGAATAACTCAACCTAATATCGACCCCTGGTTGTTACACATCTTTTCTCGTATCCTTTTTGTATAATCTTTTTTTTATTAATTGTGTTTTTTTTTATTATCTCCTTTATTAATTGTAAATACATATAAATTTCATTTTTAAATATTTTTAAACCTAATCACAAAAAAAAAACATTTAAAAATATAAAAAATAGTATCCCACTGGTATCGGGAACAGCGTCCTATATACCGGCGGGCGGTCAGGGCTCCAGAGAAAGGAACCTGCTAACAATACGAGCCGTTATTATTATTACTATTATACTCACTAACTTATTAACGCCCAGCCTAAAACCTTAAACTTAGAACGCTTAAATTTTGCAAAGAGGTTCATTCTATGATTGTCCGAAATTCACTTCTTAAGGGGATGAAACGGGGGTTCAAAGTTTGTATGGAGAAGCCTATTTTCACACGGGAGAGCAACTGGCAAAAACTAGTTTAATATAATTGTCGTGATATTGTCACTACTGATACAGACAACAAAAGCGTTTTGTATGTTTATTGAGGCATTGTTTTACTTGGCCTATGTGTGTTCATAGCTACTATTTGAAGGCTCAAATAGTCAGCCAGTTTAATGAACTCAATATCCTTTTTAACAGTGTCAATTAGAGATGCATACACTATTAGAAAACTATTTTGAATTTAAATTTTAATTGCAAAGTAATATTATTATTAATGTAATTTTTTATGCAATTTTATTTATGAATTATATTAAGTCGCTAATTTAAGTAAATGTAAATTGAGTTCTGTAATTAAATGGGTGTAACTTACCTGAAGAGGGATTATTAGAGTCAATCCCCCTGTCGTATGTGTAATAGTTGACAATTAATATGTAATCATTGATAATAATAATTGATAATAATACGTAATTAATAATTTATAACCAATAATTCATAATAATCATCATCATCTTCCTGCCCCTGTCTCGTGTTATTTGGGGTCGGCGCAACACGAATTAATTCATAATAATAATAATTGATATCTAATAATTAATCATATATTTTATTATGTTTTTTATTTGAGTATTCATCATATTTATTAATATTAATTATTTTTATTATTATTAATCATTGATATATTTTATTGTTAATAATTTATAATTATAGATTGCATCCCCCGCAGGTGAAGGCCTCTTCCAAGGTTTTAATGTTGGTAATGTTATTATATTATTGACGAATACCTAAATGACAAATTAATATAGAATTACATTTTGTCACTAAACAATTTAGACATTTTAATTATTGTGACAATTTAATTATTTGGCCATTTTGATTATTTTGACATTATAATTATTTGGACATTTTAACTATTTGGACATTTTAATCATTTTGACACTTTATTATTTTATTATTATAATTGTATTGACATTTAATTGTATTGACATTTTAATTGTATTGACATTTTAATTGTATTGACATTTTAATCGTATTGACATTTTAATAGTATTGACATTTAATTGATTTTCAAATTATTTAAATAAATAATTAGAGTAATATGTAATTCTTAAATTTATTTTTCCAATGTAATACCATAAATGGTGTATGTTTTTTTTTCTTTGTAAATTATAATTTGTAATTCCCGGCGACAATTGCACCCCATATTTGTACGCCTCCAGGCATAACATAGCGTTGTTTATTAAAAATAAGACCTGTATCTCTTTTCATGGGTAGTGTGAAAACGAAACCGGGGCCCTGGGACGAAGGCAACGAAGGAACAGGAGTGGGTTTTTAGTCAGTAAAAAGTCTGACACTATCTCTCGCTCCGCCCAAGAGCGGGATTTGTCATAAGATGATTTTCCCACCTATAAAAAAAAAAACCTATGTTAACAAATAAATTATTATTATTATGATTATGATTGATGCCGGTCCTGCTCCACAGCTACAGCCTTCAAATTAGTTTTTGTTTTTTTTTTTTAAATATTTATATTTATAAATATTGGAAGAGATACTTACTATTCCCCTTTTTGTATTGTTGTTTTCGAAATGTTTCTTATTTTATTTTATTTGTTTATTTCAATAGAGCTTATGATAATTTATTACCTTTTGCATTTGGAAACAATATCATTGTATAATGTAGAAGCACTTTTTTTTCAAGTTTTGTGAACGTGAAGTACCATGGAGCATTTTATTAGGTTACAACGAGTGTCATGCTTACTCAAATGTCTCGCTGATGGTGGCACGTGTTATTAGGTCATTCGGTTCCCTTCAAAATGGTTGAGCTGAGTGAGGCTGATACACGCGTCATGCTCGTGCGACTGGTCATCTCTTAGCTGCCAGTGGCTTAATTCAATTTCTACTCGTATGTTTTTAATTAGTTTTTATTCTTACTTATCTACATTGTGCTCACATATTAGAAGCGACAAGATTTATGTAACTCATAATATGATTTAAAAGAGTGTCCATGGAGTTTCTTGCACGTTCTTCTCCATAGAAATCTATGGAACGTGCAATTTAGCTTCACTTCTTTTCTTTTTTTGACTGACCGACATTTTGACAATTCAAAAGTGCCTGTAATTGGTCTATTTGAAATAAACGTTTCTGATTTATGATTTCTGATTAAGGAGTTCCATCTCTTACGATTTTGGGCTATCTGCTACCATTGCGGTCCAGTTATTTTTCTGAGCGTGCGTAGGGTCTATCTTTATGACGTTTGCCTAAAGGTCCCCACCACGATGTTACTGTTTTGTCCATCGGTTGTCCTTAAGAGGCTGCTTTTCCACTCACCTGTCGTCAACATCGAGCATGGTTTCAAAGCTTGTTACTTCATCTAACGCGATGTTTGACGATGAGGCAACGCTGAAAAAGAGAGATAACGCCTGAAAACTCTGTTGGCATTCGGTAATTCCATGATTTACTCGAATATTTCACAAACCTTGTTACAGGAAATACGTGTAGGTATTAAACACTTAAAAATTTTTCAGAAAAATAGTCGTCATTCAGAATCTCCATTAAATGTGCAAAGCTTCTATGGATGTACTTTTTTATATTTTTAATATATGATTACATTATGGAGGGCCAAAATTCACGTAAAATAGCAAATTTTCAGAGGTCTTTACTAGATTAGTTTTACACAAATTTATGTTCTGATATCCATAGAAGCCTAGATAATATCCACAAGATAGCTGTGTATCCAAATATCTGAAGAAAGATGTATAATAACATCACAATCACGTAAGAGTGGTTGTATGGAAATGTATTTCGAGTTGTCCGCTCTTAAATCACGCCACATGTCCGGCCCATTTCCCGTTTTTGCTCTTATATCTGCGTGTCTTACTTTTTGCACTCTTTTAATGTTCAACATACAACCTTTGACGTTATTTTAATATGTATATAAGTTTATGTATGTAAAAACTAAAAATCAAATAAAATACTGACCTACATAAAAAAGTCCTAATCTCATATGACCTTGGTTTAGACTGCTATCTTAACCATGACCAAACAAGGTCTACAAACGTGTCAGCTGTCACCTGCTCGTCACTTACAAACCTTGAAGATGTACAAAAGAACTGCGGAACATACTAATCAATCGTGCACATTGATGAGCTGATTAGGACATTGAACCTTAAATTGGAACAAGGTCTAACAATGAACTGGATACATTAGGTTGTACGTAGACTGGTCGTCTCTAAATTGGAATTATGAAATAAATAATAATAATATTCCACAAGTTTCACACAACGCCATCTAGGTACAAACCAAGCAGAGCTTTTACTATGAGTACTAGACAACTGATAAACATAGTTATTTCTAAATACATACATAGGTACTATAGCTAAATTATACCCAGACAGAATAAATGATCGTGCTCATCACACAAACATTTGTATTGGGTAGGAAACGAATCCACGACCTCCGGTATAGCAGGCAGAGCCACTAATCACTAAACCAACAGGCCACCAAACATTCAGTTCACATTGATGACCTGAGGTCTTACCTTAACATGACGTATTAAAATGTTGGCGGCGGTGATCTCTCGCGCCGGGCTTTGGTACAGGCCATGGTCCGGAGCGAGGAGGAGTGGCAGGCAGTCGCCTCCAATATAGCCCTATATTGGAGCAGTGATTTGTCCAATAAGAAATATTTTATAGAGTAGTAGCACTTGTCTACTAACAGATCATGGAGACTCTTTTTAATTTTTTTCAATTCCGTAATTATTCTGATAGGCCCAGGAATATTATTAAAGATATAGACTAGCATTTTCTCACTAGAATTACTTTTTAACCGACTTCAAAAAGGAGGAGGTTCTATGTTCGGCTGAAAGTATTTTTTATGTGTCATCATCATCATCATTTCAATCGATAGACGTCCACTGCTGGACATAGGCCTCCCCCAAATATCGCCACAATGAGCGGTCCTGTGCGTCTCATGCATCGGATTCCCGCAACCTTCACCAGGTCATCGGTCCACCTTGTTCAGAAATCGGTGAACAAACATAAAAAGGCCCCCTTTTATGTTTGTTCACCGATTTCTCGGTCAATTGTGGACCGATTTAGAATTATTTCTTTTATATATATAAAGTTTATGCTTCCGAATTGGTCCCATAGAAATATTGTTATGATCTAATCATGAACTTCGAAGATATGGAACAGAACTCCTCATAGGATCATAGCAGAACTGTCGGTCGTAACAAGTAAAATTGCTTTGTTTATACGTGTAGTCGATGACTGACTGAAAGAAGAGGGGGAATAAATCGAACTGATCTCATGATGAAGCCTGAAATTAGGCACTGGAACTCTGTAATAAATTTATGGATTATTAGAATTTTATTCTCATGAGATGCAATCTAGCTATATGGTATTTAAGTTTGGCTGAGGGGTACTCTTATGGCATCACCCGCTCTTGAGCGGAGCGCGACATAGTGTCAATAGGTATATGTCAATACTATTTAGTAGTAAAAAAAAGTGTAAAATAAAAAACTTTTTACAAAAAAAAATACTTCCGAAATTAAAGTTATTTTGCACTTTTCAGTATTTTTTTTTTACATTGATGTCGATTGTATTCTTTTTTTTTGTAAAAAGATTTTTTTCACTCTATAAATTACATAATGACCTTTGATATTAATTACAAAACAAGTTGAAACTAGAATCATTTTGTCCCGTAATAAATGAAATTTTATTTTATTTTTTACTAGCTTTTGCCCGCAGCTTCGCTCGCGTACATAACATAATAATATGTAGATTTATTATATAAATAAAGTTTTAATAAAATTTTATTTTGTAATAAAATTCTCTTTTATTTATTAGGGACAAACAACAATTAGATACATGTACAATAGGATTCTTAATATAAATAGGTTTTTTGTGAGGTGGGAAATCATCCAATGACTTCTCCGCCTTTAGGCTGGAGCGTGAGGGCATGTCAGACTATTACTGATTAAAACCACACCTGTGTCCTTTGCGTTCTATGACCACAGGTTACCTTTTCAGAAATTCTCCCTAACCTTAGCGGGTATCAGTAAGTTATCTACCATTACCAAGTATTATTTTGGTCATGTTGACTTGCTTCATGCCAAATTTCAGGATTCTGGGTTAACGGGAAGTACCCTATGAATTTTGATCTCTTGAGAGGGTCGAAATATACGTTTTATGCGACATAAACGGCCGTATCTTTGTCGTTCGTTAACTTAGAAGTTTGATTTTTTCACAGCTTCAAGGGACCGCAGACTTGAGTATATGGTTTTAATTTCAACTCGACACCTTCATGCTTTCCCGAGATAAAGAGTCTTGACAGACAGACAGACGGACAACAAAGTGATCCTATAAGGGTTCCGTTTTTTCCTGTTGAGGTACGGAACCCTAAAAATGGAAACGGATTTCAAGAATAATTATCACAAGTTATTTTAATTTAGTCATCATCATCATTTCAACCGAAATCCGTCTACTTGACTGTTGGACATAGGTCTCCCTAAAGTATCGCCACAACGAACAGTCCTGTGCGTCTAGCATCCATCGCATTTTAATTTGGAATTAAGATGCTATTTGCAACCAAAACTAATGAAATTCTATACACTGTAATGACAACTTTTATGAATTAGCATAGTAAGCAGTAAGCTACACCTAACCTATTAGAATCAATACTTATTGCGCAAGAGACGCAAATACCATCTAATATTACGTCATGATTTCATGAAACATAGACATGAGGACAACTAAGACTAGAATAGAAACTATTAGTGACCAACCGAAGGTTCGGTTTCAGTTTGAGCGTAAAAATCTAGCTTATCTAAATCTACCAAATCTTCGGCCACACTGACACTGCGTTCGTGAATTATCGTACATCGTTCGGCTGACTTCGGGTGTGTTCGTGATTCGTATGTAACCCGCCATCTTCAGCTGAGTGTCCGGCGGGATTGTGTTATGAGTTTATAATTTTGGTTTGTTTTATTGGTATTTTTTTTTTTATTGATATTAACTAGTTCTTGACTGCAATCCCACCTGATGGTAAGCAGTGATGCAATCGATGATGGTGAGGCGCACTAGTTTATTAAGAGCCTATTCACTCTAGCCTTGAAGACACCCAAATTATAATCGGATGGAAAGATCTCAGCAGGCAAATTGTTCCAGTCCCTCGATGTACGCGGTAACAACGACGTGGCGAAATGCTTAATCCGGACCGTAGAGGTTTCAATAACGTAAAGGTGGATACTCGCCGTACGTCGGGTTATCCGATGGTAGAAATGAGATGGCGGAATCAAGTCATACAATTCCCGCGCACACTCTCCAAAATGCAACCTGTAAAACACAGAAAGGCTAGCTACCCTACGCCTGTGCTCAAAGCTATTTCATTTAACTCTCGGTTAAAGTGTAAAAAATAAGCTAAATTACAGTAAACAAAAAAGTTTCGGTTTCGGACGGAATACAGATACCTACCGAAGATTCTTTTTCGGTTTCGGTAGAAAATCCAGTTTTGTCGAACACTACAAATTAGCATCTTTTCCTTATTAAATAACGGTACCTAAACATACCGCCAGAAGTTGCTTTTGGAGGTTACATATTTTAACGACCACTGCTCTATGAGAGTTGTTCCCAAAGGTCCAAGTCTATTTTTCTCGAAAACTAAAAGTTCGATCATAGGTTCCCAATGAGTCCATTACTTTCCTTACGAGTCAATGGTCGGTACAGTTAGCAGTAAAAGCTAAGGGATAATGGATGATGTTTGATAAGGGATAATGTTTATTATTTCTGTAAAATAAAAAAAACAATGAATATTTTTATTTCATATATGCAGTACTTATGAAACGGTAAACATTACATGCATGTCTCCAAAGAGGTGAATGATGACCATTCAACTCTTCTCAACCATAAAAAAAAAGTTTTATAACAATTATAGTAAATAATTCTAATCATACACTAAAATAGACTTTGCATTATAAAAAAATCACAGTTTCAGAATAATCACAGTACACCAACTCATACCTACAGTAAAATAGACCTAAGCATTAATACCCACCCGTATATTTTTCATAGCTTTCAGCGATCGTGATTTTTCGTTTCTTCTTCCCAATTTGCAAAGAACACATTTAGGTCGTCCTGCTACCTCCATTTTGGTCTGCTGCGGCCCCGTGTCACTGTATGACTATGAGGACACAAATCCTGTGACCCAGTGACCCGGACAAAATTTTAATTTTAATCCTTAAATAATAAATAGGGTTGCGCGCATACGTCTGCAGAGGCAGATTGTCAATTTAAACAAACAGACATCTTTATATTATATAATATATGTTTCCGGCAATCTGTATAATCCGGTATTCTATACAATACCTAGGCAATGTATAGAATACCTAAAACGTGTAGGTAATGTATGAAATATTATTTATTTTATATTTTGCCTAGGTGTTGCATGCAATACCGAATGCACAGCCGATATAATCTGTGTAAAAGACAAGAGCAAGGAAGGAGGTGACTTTCTCGTTAATTTTATTATGTTTCAGTAGGTACTAAGATCCTATTTCTGTCCACGAGGTTTAAAGTAAGGCTCCTATTTCCGGATGGTAATAAAAAAAATTACCACGAAGGCTTAGGTGGGAGCTTCACCCCGCTCCGCTCCCGCCGTAGTCTTCTAACCTAACCTGTCCGTGTCGGGGTGCCCTAAAATTACGTCAATTGCTTTCTTGCTTTCGTCTTTTATTCACATTGATTTTAAGAAACAGAAAATGTTTCATTTGCCTGTCATTTTATATGTAGGTCGGTTAACATTGATCAATTTATTTTGCACATTGCCGGTGTACCAGCAGATACTCTATACAATCCCTAGGAATTGTATAAATTACCTAGGCAAAGTGTGTAATAGACAATAGATAATATTCATAATACTTCATACATTGCCTGGACGCCCTAGGTATTCTGTACATTGCCTAGGTATTGTAAAAAATACCTGAATTATACAGATTGCCGGTAACATATATAATTCTTTTGTACCTGTGTTTGTCAACTAACACCTCCCCTATTTGGATAAAACTTCGTGTGTATATTTCAGTGGATCAAGCTAACCTAGACGATCTAAAATTAGCTCTAAGCCTACTTCTTAAGAGTTTGTTTTATATTGGAAAGTATACTACTTAATAATCTCATATTTATATCTAACTCCCTGTCTTGCGCCGTTCCTATTGGTCGTAGTGTGATATTATATAACAGATAGCCTTCCTTAATAAATCACCTATCCGAAACTAAATTTTTGCATTTCGGAGAGCTGAAACAAATAAACTCTTCAACTTTAATATTGGTGTATATACATATAATTATGTAGGTCCTAGAGGTCTAGTTTTGTTCATTAAACCCCAAGCGAACGCCAGCGTTCGCTCGCTCTATTGTGTCTCTAATTACGGTAGAGAAAATATAATACCTAAGAGGATAATTTTCCATTCGCCTATCGTTCAACATCGAGCATGGTTTATAAGCTTGTTGCTTCATCTTACGCAATCCAACGCAATGTTTGATGAAGAGGCAATGCAAAAAAACTGGCCAAGTGCGAGTCGGACTCGCGCACTGAGGGTTCCGTACAAACTTGAAAGGTAAATTGCCGTTTACGATTTATGACGTAAAAAAAAAACTACTTACTAGATCTCGTTCAAACCAATTTTCGGTGGAAGTTGTATAGTAATGTACATCATATATTTTTTTTAGTTTTATCATTCTCTTATTTTAGAAGTTACAGGGAGGGGGGGACACATTTTACCACTTTGGAAGTGTCTCTCGCGCAAACTATTTAGTTTAGAAAAAAATTATATTAGAAACCTCAATATCATTTTTGAAGACCTATCCATAGATACCACACACTTATGGATTTGATGAAAAAAAAAATGTTGAGTTTTAGTTCTAAGTATGGGGAACCCCCAAATTTTATTGTTTTTTTTTCTATTTTTGTTTGAAAATCATAATGCGGTTCACAGAATACATCTACTTACCAAGTTTCAACAGTATAGTTCTTATAGTTTCGGAAAAAAGTGGCTGTGACATACGGACGGACAGACAGACACATGACGAATAAGGGTTCCGTTTTTTGCCATTTGGCTACGGAACCCTAAAAAGAGAGGTAATGCCTAAAAACTCTGTTGGTATTCGGTAATTCTGTGATTTACTCGAATATTTCACAAAATTTATTCCAGGAAAATGACAGTTCGTATTTTTTTAAACCCTTAAAAGTTTTTCATAAAAATTGTCGTCATTCAGAATCTAGATTAAATGTGCAAGGCTTCTATTGATGTACGTTTTTATATTTTAAATATATGAGTACATTACGGAGGGCCAATGTTCACTTAAAATAGCAGATTTTCAGAGGTCTTTACTAGATTAGTTTTACACAAATTTTATGTTTTGATTTCTAAAGAAGCCTAGATAATATCCACAAGATATCTGTGTATCCAAAATATCTAGAGAAAGATGTGTAATCACATCATAATCACGTAAGAGCGGTTGTATGAAAATGTACCTCGAAAAGGACGCTCTATCTATCTATTTATGTTTGGTTTCCGCACTTAGTCCTATGTGGACCATTTTACGTGGGCCATGGCGGCCATAACCTTAGGTGGGCTTATTCCAACCAGCCCACCTCTCTCCAAAAACAGATAAGGCTTTTTAGGTTTTTCAGGACATCAATAAGGGAGTTCGGGGCTCCTAAGGTTCGTGTGCGTATTTCAGTGACACCTGTGCAGTCTAGGAGCCCATGTGCAATTGTCTCCTCCCCCTCCAAACATGCTTTGCACAGGGGACTGTCTGTGATGCCTATTGTGTGGAGGTGCTTATTCAGTGGAAAAGGACGCTCATTCTGACATATTATTTAACTGTGATGGTTCGACCAATGTTTCCTACGTTTAAGATACAGGGGTGTTTTTTTTTCAGAACTTGATCTGTGTTTATAATACTTATATATATATTACTAGCTTCTGCCAGCGGCTTCGCCCGCGTGAAAGCAGGTACCTCCACACAAACTTTGGACCCCCGTTTCATCCTCTTAGAAGTTGAATTTAAAAAAAAAATCCTTTCATAACTTTGTATATCTCATAAAAATAACCTCTGTGCAAAATTTTAACGTTTAAGATCCTTTTTTATGGTAAGAAATCATCCAATGACTTCTCCCGGTCTGGGTGGATCGAGAGGGCGTGTCAGACTTACTAAAACCTCCTTAATGGTCCTTCAATTGCCCTTTGCTTTCTAGGACCACGGGTTTCTTTTTCAGAAAATCCCCGCTGTCCTAGCAGGCATCGGCCCTACTGGGCCCTTACAGTTTGCTGACATCTCTTTGAGGAGCGCGTGGATCACTACGTGCTGTCGACAACTAGGGCTCGGTCCGGTCGAATTACCGGACTGTCGGACCGCGAGCTACCCGTTGCTCGGCGTCCGCAAGCTCGTGTCTACCGTGACCGACAGTTGGGGTCGGGGTCTTGGCGGCTGGGGTGTGAGGATATCCGTACCCTCACGCGTGCAGCCTCCTCCTTCGCTAGCATTACTGCTTCACAGAAGGAGGCGACCGCCTGCCATTCCTCCTCGTTCCGCACCATAGCTAATGCTCTATTTCAGGATAATCTACTCGTGTGCTAAATTTCATCCAAATCCGTTCAGCCGTTTGAGCGTGAAGAAGTCACAAACATAAACACTCACATACATACAAACTTTTGCCTTTATAATATAAAATATTTATAATATATTAGTGTAATTTTATCAACGTTTCAATCATTTATATAATCTAATTTATTTAATTTATTTATTATTCTATAATAATTTTATGTAATTCAATAATGTTATTATGGGTTAATTAATGCTGAAATAAACGATAAATAATAATAATAAGTAAATATATTTTTAAATTGTTTTTTAAGAATTATTTAAAAATGTATGAAATATGTTAAAATGACAAATAAAGAAAATAATAATGTACAATACTTATTCCATTAAAATTTTAGAACTTTCCTCATCGAAACTCAAGCTCCCCTGTATAGGTATTTGCACTGGAGGCTTGTACACTTTACGTTCAACGACCTAGGGCTCATCTATTTATACCCTCCATCCACTACCAACAGGTTCCTAAGAGTCAGGGCTGGTCAAGATCATTACCACATACCTGCAAGTTTACTTACCTAAGAACGGGATGTACCTACTACAGGTTCTTAAGCTTACAAACTTGTATTATCTACTGATAGCAATTTACATAATATTCTGAGATGTTAGATTGTGGATAGAAATTATATGATAAAAAAATACATTATTATTATTTCTCTATTTATTTTATCGTTTATAGTTTTAAATATTACTTAAAAGAATAAAAACCAGCCAAGTGCGAATCGGACTCACGCAGGAAGGGTTCCATACCGTCTGTAGCAAAAAACGGCAATAAAAAAAAACACGTTTGTTGTATGGAAGCCCCACTTAAATATTTATTTTATTTTGTTTTTATTTGTTGTTATAGAGGCAACAAAAATAAGTCATCTGTGAAAATTTCAACTGTCTAGCTATCATTGTTCATGAGATACAGCCTGGTAATAGACACACGGAACAGCGAAATATATTTATTATATAAATTATATTCTTTTTCTTTTTAATCTTCTGTAACAATTTAATAGATCAGTGTGACATTAAAAAATTATATGAGTTGAAGAAGGATGCTGTAAATAAATGATAGAACCCAATCGACTGATATAAAATAATCATCTATATAAATAAAACATTATATATATCTGTATATACAAAAGGCAAAGTCCTAACTCAGTCATTGAGTCATTAACACCCAGCCTTTGGATTAGAAAACTGACATTTTGCACAGTTCCCTTTTATGATGTGTATGTTACCGGAAAATTGCATACTCCGTATGATTGTAATAAATCTTTATTATTTTTCTTTTTTTTTCTTGATATAAACCAGTGCTTGACTGCGATCCCACCTGATGGTAAGCAGAGATGCAATCATTGATGGTGAGGCGCACTAGTTTATTAAGAGCCTATTCACTCTAGCCTTGAAGACACCTAAATTATAGTTGGACGGGAAGACCGCAGCAGGCAAATTGTTCCAGTCAGTTCAGGACGAAGCGAAACGCTTAGTCCGGACCGTTGAAGTTTCAACAACGTAATGGTGGATACTCGCCGTACGTCGGGTTGTCCGATGGTAGAAAGGAGATGGCGGAATCAAGTCATTAGATTATAATTTCTTGATATATTATGAAAAAATCGTTTTGTATACCTACGATAAATCACAACCAAATTCATTAGTCTTATTTTGCAAAATTGTTTACAATTTCTCGCGATATTTTACAATCTTACGGCGTTTGTAATTTTCCGTTACCATATACAAAGATTAAGAAAGAATTTTCTAAAATTCACCTCTTATGGGAATGAAAAATGATCAAAATTGATATGGAAAAACCTACTTTCAAGTGGGCGAAGTCGCTGGTAGAAGCTATTCTAAT
Source organism: Mythimna impura (assembly GCA_905147345.3). Classification (NCBI taxonomy): domain Eukaryota; kingdom Metazoa; phylum Arthropoda; class Insecta; order Lepidoptera; family Noctuidae; genus Mythimna; species Mythimna impura. Next base: position 7,223,447 of record LR990347.1, on the reverse strand, counting down.
ATATAGGGTGACTGGTAATTAGTGTACGATACTTAAACACGTGATTGTGCTCATGATAACCAACAACTTTTACTATGGGAACAAACCTGAAATCGCGAAAAAAAATCAGCTGTTCAGTACATTTATGTTTGCCTAATGTACTGAACAGCTGATATTTTTTTCGCGATTTCGGCGTTGCTCCCATAATAAAAATTGTTTGTTATCATGAGCACAATCACGTGTTTAAGTATCGTACACTAATTACCAGTCACCCTATATTAGTTGCCAGAAATTTTGTTTTTTTTTTAGGTGGAAAAATCATCTAATGACATCTCACGCTCACCCTTAGCCCCAGTAGTAGTTGCCAGATATACTTTTAGTAAAAATATTGTATACGTAAAAGACTTTAATAATAACTTACTACGAGTATTTATAACCCATATTTTTTCCATATGTCATATTTTTTTTGTAAACCTTCACCTGTTATGAGTTTATGCAGACTGCCAAAATAAACAGGAAAGTCATATAAAACTGTCTCCGGTAATCTTCTTTACACAAGCCAATAAATTATCAAAATTATCGGCCTATTATTGTTTCCGCAAGATTCATAAATAATAATAATTATATGTTTTTTTAATTAAACGTCCAAAGTTGGCACTATAAGTCGGATGTTGCTTCAGCATACATTGTACTATTTTACGGTCAAAGATATTTAGTAGGCCAAGAATTCAGATGAACCTCAGAAACACTTCAAAGCGCTGCGGTCTTCCCGTTCGATTAAAATTTTGGTATCTTTAACGCTAGAGTGAATAGGCTCTTAATAAACTAGTGCGCTTCACCATCAAAAATTGCATCATTGCTTACCATCAGGTGGGAGCGCAGTCAAGCACTAGTTTGTATCCATTCATCATCATCATCATCTTCCTGCCCTTGTCCCGTGTTATTTGGGGTCGGCGCAACACGTTTTTTTCTTCCATTCTGCCCTGTCACTCGTCATACTATCACTATCTTCCTTTTCTTTCATATCACTCTTCACACAATCCATCCATCTTTTCTTTGGTCTCCCTCTCCCTCTCCATCCATCCACATGTAAATTCATAACTCTTTTAGTAACATGCGTTTCATCTCTCCTCTTCACATGACCATACCAAGACAAACGATTCCCTTTCAACTTTTCAGTCACTGGCGCCACTTTCAAACTTCCCCTAATATACTCATTTCTCACTTTATCCATTCTCGTCACACCACACATCCATCTTAACATTCTCATCTCCGCTACGTGCAATCTTTTTTCATCCGTCTTTTTCACAGCCCAACATTCTGATCCTAATTCTGATTCCTAGTTTGTATCCATTAAAAAAAGAATTAAGGGCGACCATAGAAATTTCTGAAGAGCAGTGGTGGCCGAGTGGTAACGGCCCCGACTTACGAATTGTAGGTCGCGGGTTCAAACCCAACCAGGTGCATTACTTTGTGTAATTTATTTCATCACCACTGCTCTCAAAACGGTGAAGGAAAACATCGTGAGGAAACCGGCATGTCCTAGAACCAAAAATTCGAAGACATGTGACATCCACCAACCCGCACTGGGCCCGTATGGTGGATTACGGCCCATTCCCTCTCCTAGAGAGGGGAGGCCTGAGTCCCAGCAGTGGGAACATTAAAAGGCTGATTATGCTATGCTATGCTTATGTTATAGGAATTTCTTATATCTATGAGGGCGACATTGGACTTGGTACGATGAATTCCTCTTCTTACCCTGACAATGGCCACGGGGTCGATCGAGGCAGTTACCGTGACTTGGAACGCAAAAGGGCAATTGAAGGAACACAGATGGGCCTAAAAGCCTGACACCTGCCTGAGCCTGACTTTACCCAGACCGAGAGGATTTATTTAATAAAAAATAAAAAACATGTCGTTGGCATCGTTTTTACCTGGGTTTAATGGTTATGTTTTAGAAGTCAGATCATGTGTCGTTGCATCTCATCATCTGCATGAACAACTGTAGGGGCCTAGCAGGGTCGAAGCCTACCGGGGCCAAGGGTCTGATTCTGAAAGGAAGACTCGGCCCTGGTACGAAAGGCAACGAAGGAACAGGAGTGGGTTTTTAGTCAGTAAAAGTCTGACACTATCTCCCGCCCCGCCCAAGGGCGGGAGATGTCATAAGATGATTTTCCCACCGAAAAAAAAAAAAAAAAAAAAATCATCTGCATGAAAAATGGGTTTTTATATAGGAAATCATCAAATAACCTCTCCTGCTCTGGGTGCAGCGGGAAGGAGTGTCAGACTTTTACTGACTAAAATGAATTTCCACGATTAAAGTAGTGTTGCAACTAGGGTTGCCAACCGTACTCTTAAATAGAGTATTGTACTCTATATCATGTAGATATACTCTATAATCTATAATACTAATAGAGGACGCAAAAATACTCTTTTTTACACAATGTTTACAACACTACTGCCAGTCACACATATATGATGAATACCTATTGTTGTAACCAAATAAAGTCAACTATTTTTAGGAATGTGAAGTGGCGGGAAGAGAGGAACAGGGTTTCATTGAAATTGATTAAAAATGGGCTTCTGATCTATGTAAACTTACAATTAGAATGTTTGGAGTCATACAATTCTTTTAAAAACGACGAAATATTGTTAAAGTAACAAAAATACCTTTTTTAAAAATTTAAATGATACTCATTAGTTCCATACTCTATATTTACCTCCTTTGAAATGAGATATACGAATATCTAAGAGTTGGCAACACTAGTCGCAACCTACTTCATTTAGATTTTGAAGGTTGGAGAATTTCTCGGTATTTCAATAAGAGGTTGGCTAATAAGGTTTTGCCCCCCCGTTGACCCTATAAACCCACACACAATGAAGAAAAAGTAAGTAAAAGCAACGACATTGTCACACATACACCTACTTAGCGCAGCTGTGAGACACCACAGCAACGCTAAATACGAGTAAGTAAAGGGACACGGCAAACTATATCCTAAAATAGTAAATAGCAGGTACTTTAGTAAATGATATTTTCTATTTCGAGAGTATGTTCCCCTGAGATAATAATAGACTTGCATGCAGCCAAAGCCCCTGACAGAAGCTAGTCTACAATAGATCTAAATGTTAAAAGTTTTCTTAAGAGAAAGAGGAGGTGCCTCAGATCAACATCATTCATTTGAAGTTTGAGTGAGCATGACCAACTCTCAACTAGCATACCCGTTACGAGTTTATCCAATAACTTTAATTGTTCCATAGTACACTTACAAAGGCCTATTGCTATAAAGAAGATTATTGCAAATAAAATTTAATGATAGGTACCTAATCGAATATTTCATTCTAATAAAATTACTTTCAAACTTACCACCACAATGTCAATATCCTTCGTTTTACATATAAATGTCATTGTCACTCCGATAAAGGGTCAATGTCAATATCAAAACTATTTCTTTTACTGCATAACGGAACCACTTCAACCTTTCCGTAATTATCTAATAAAAAAAAGTACATTCAACCGAGAATCTCCTCCTTTTTGAAGTCGGTTAAAAATAACCATGTCACGCTGTACTGGAATCGGTCTGTTATTACTAACCGGAATATTGTCGCCAATAAGCCAGATATGGTGGTGTTAGACCGATTAGTGCGGCGCACTCATATCCCTCAAGTCGAGAACCTCGTGAAAACTGAAAAATTAATGTAAATAAAATATTTCGACTTCGCACACGAGGGTGTTTACATGTGGAATGTGGACTTGGCTGTCATTGAACTGATTGTCATTACAGCCAATGGCCTGATAGCCCCAAGCTCAAAACACAAACAACATTAACCTTTTGACGTGCGTAATTAGAGACACAATAGTAAGACAATGGCTTCCGGGCGCCGGCTACCGCCTGAGCGTTAATGAATTAAACCGTTAACAGGCACTTTTAAATTGTCAATTGTCGGTCAGTTAAAAAAAAAACTGGACAAGTGCGAGTCGGACTCGCACACTGACGGTTCCGTACAAACTAACTTATGTAAATAGTTCAATTCGCGAATCGAGTCGTGATGATTTTTCCGAATAGAAAAAGATATTTTTTTTTTTGTGACGTAAGTACAAAATTTCAGTTTTCAGATTTATTCCTATACTTGTGCTATAAGATCTTGCTTCATGCCAAATTTCAGGGTTTAGGTCAACGGGAAGTACCCTATGAATTTTGATTATCTTGAGTGTCGAAATATACGTTTTTTGTGACATAAACGGCCGTATCTTTTTTCTCGTTAATTTAGAAGTTTGTTTTTTTCACAGCTTTAAGGGACCACGAACTGAGTATATGGTTTTAATTTCAACTCGATACCTCCATGCGTTCTCAAGATAAAGGGTCTTGACAAACAGACAGACAGACAGACAGACGGACAACAAAGTGATCCTATAAGGGTTCCGTTTTTTCCGTTTTTTCGTTTCGGTTATATCGCAGCATATGCTGAGTTAGGCGCCTTTTTGGCCTTGCACAGATTTTATGTTATTCTTTTTATACTTTCATACTTTTTTTTTGTAATTCTACTGTATGTGTGAGGTACGAATAAAAGTTTTTTCATTTTTTTTCTTTCTTTTTTTTTTTCTTTTGAGGTACGGAACCCTAAAAATATAGGCTGGGCACGTCACAATCATGGTGGTAATTCCCCTCTTTGAGGAGTAGCTAGAGAGATGTCATGGCGTCCTCACCACCTGCCTAACGTAGATCTTTACGAGACATGGCCAATTCGGGAGGCAATGGGTAGCTCACCGTCCGGCTGTCCGATAAGGATCGCGCCCGAGTCATCAACGGCGCGTAGTGTTCCACACGCGCCTCTAACAGATGTCAGCCCCCGTCAGGCAAGGCAGATACTAGAGTACGGGGGTTTTAGAAAGTTACCGTGGCCGTGAAATGGAAAAGGAAACTGAAGGACACAAGAAGGTTTTAATCCGTAAAAGTCTTTCACTCTCTCTCGCTACACCTGGTGCGGGAGTATAGTAATTTGATGATTTTCCACCTCAAAAATATCAATGTTTAGGTAATTTGGTCATCGACCTCAATTTTATATATAAGTAGTTAGGTACCTTAGCAATTATTAGGTATCTCACCATCAAGAGATTCATTAAGAAATCCTCAGAAATGAAAAATCTTTATGAAATTCGAATCAAAACTTAAACTAGAAACAACCAAAGACGCCTCTAAGTCATGCAAATGATTTATTTTATTCAAAGTTCACGTTTAAGGCCAGGTTGTACTAATTTTGAAATTTTTAGAACCTCTGGAAATCCACAAATAAAAAAAAAACACCATGAAAAATTACTTTACTTAAATTGACCATTTGCCCAACCGCTGGGTAAAAATCAAAACTTTTTTTTTTTAAATGGTAGGTTCGCGTTTGACCACCATCTCACCTGATGGTAAGCGATGATGTGGTCGACGATGGAGCACGCAACTTGATATAATTAGTTGGCTCGATAAAAAAAAATCACGAATCTGACCTTAATTTACGATTTCAAACGTTTATGTCTACGAGATTACCAGGCCACTCAAAAAGTTTTGCCAAAAAACGTTTTTATGACATAAGGCACTGGCCACTTGTAATTATTTTGCAAACTTTGTTTATTTAAAAATAAAAATACCATTGTTCGAATTTTGAATTTCCCTCCACATTTTTTCGAGAGCCAAATCAAATTATCATGTCTCATTTAATAAAAAACTTTTTACAAAAAAAATACAACCGACTTCAAAGTAAAAAAAACACTGAAAAGTGCAAAATAACTTTAATTTCGGAAGTCGGTGTTTCTATAATAGTTTTGTCTCATCGTTATTTAACACCGACTTACGAAATTAAAGTTATTTTGCACTTTTCAGTGTTTTTTTTACTTTGAAGTCGGTTGTATTTTTTTTTGTAAAAAGTTTTTTATTTTACACTTTTTAGTTATGGTACCACCACTAAAAAGTACCCCTCAGCCAAACTTAAATACCTTATAGCCAGAGTGCATCTCATGACAATTCTAATAATCCCAAACACGGTTAGATTACATTAATTTATTACAGAGTTCCGGTGCCTAACTTCAGGCTTCAACATCAGATCAGTTCGATATATTCCCCCTCTACTTTCAGTCAGTCATCGACTACACGTATAAAAAAAGCAATTTTACTTGTTACGACGGTTCTGCTGTGATCCTATGAGGAGTTCTGTTCCATATCTTCGAAGTTCATGATCAGATCATAACAATATTTCTATGGGACCAACTCGGAAGCATAACAATTTAATAAAAAAAAAAAATTTTCAAAATCGGTCCACCATTGACCGAGAAATCGGTGAACATACATAAAAAAATAAAATAAAAAACATACATTCAACCGAACATATAACCTCCTCCTTTTTGAAGTCGGTTAAAAATGGATCTGCATCGAGAACATTTTCGTGCGATGATTTTCTACGATTTTAAATGGTGCCGTGATATGATTCAAAAATTTGAAGCAGGCTCGTCTCGGCGCGTTTACGACATTGTGACAGGTGACAAATCCTGGATTTATCAATACGACCCAGAAAAAAAACCGTCAGCCGATAGTTTGGCTGTTTCAAAACGAACCAACGCCTACGAAAGTGAAGCGATCGAGAAGCGCAGGGAAAATTTTGATCGCTAGTTTCTTCACTTTGACGGGGTATCTGATTTCAAGCACTCTGGGTGGAGCGGGGGGCATGTCAGACTTTTACTGACTAAAACCACACCTATCCTTCAATTACCCTTTGCGTACTAGGACTACGGGTTTCCCTTTCAGAAATTCTCCGCGGTCCTAGCTAGCGGGCATCGGCCCCGCTAGGCCCCTACGGTTTGCTGACATCTCTTTGAGGAGCGCGAGGATCACTACGCGCTGTTGACGACTGGGCTCGGTCCGGTTAATTACCGAACAGCCGGACGGCGAGCTACCCAGTGCTCGACGTCCGCAAGCCCGCGTCTACCGTGGCTGGTAGTCGGGGTCGGAATTACGACGGCTATGACGAGGATGCACGCGTGAGGACCTTCGTTCCCTCACGCGTGCATCTTCCTCCTTCGCTAGCATTACTGCTTCGCAGAAGGAAGCGACCGCCTGCCATTACTCCTCGCTCCGGACCATAGCCTGAACCAGGGCCCAACGCGAAGGGTCGCTGCCGCCAATTGCCTCCACGAGGACACGGCGGTGCTCCGCCCAAGCGGGGCACACCTCCACCGTATGCTCCACCGTGTCCTCTGGGTGGTGCACACAATGATGACACCCGGGCGTTGCATCCGCCTGAATCCGATGCAGGAACCTCCCGAACTTGCCATGTCTGGTGAGGACCTGCGTCATGCGGTAGGTGAGGATGCCGTGTTGCCGCTCCAGCCACTCCTCAAAGAGGGGACTTACCGCCATAATTGTAGCGTGCCCAGCACTCGGTTGCGACAGTCGCCGTCGCCATTCCGCCATGAGATCCCGCCGGAACTCTGTCCGCCATGCCGCGACTTGGCGCGGCAGCGGAGTTTCGCCCCGGCGTTGCATCTCCACGCGCAAATCGTGCATGCGTGCAAGGACTGTTGCCTCCAAATCCCATGGTGGCAGGCCAGCAAAGATTGTATAGAGGCTGGTGGAGAGTTCTTTAAAAAGATTTAATAAAAATATTTTATCCATAGAAGTTGGTTTTTTAGTTTCTCAAAACTTTCTGAGTGACGTACGTCACGGAAATATTTGTAAGTTACACAAAATGTACGTAGTACATATATATCGATGCACAAAATAATAAAACTTGTTTTTTAAAAGGATCTTGTAAAAACAAAAATCTTGAATAGTTACAATTTTTTTTTATTTTATTAAATTATAATCGCTGTTACGGCGCGTCGCCGCGAAGTCGACATAGACCCGGGCGGAGTACCTACAAAATACTCTGTGACTACAACCGTCTCTTAATAACTTATTACTTATAAGAAAATACTCATTGTGTCATGTAAAAACTAGTAATCATTCTTAAAAGAACTATTTGTCTTTATTTATTTTATTTATTTAAAACTTTATGCACTAAACATTGTACAAAGGCGGACTTAATGCCTTAGGCATTTTCTACCAGTCGACCTTAGGGTGGTGCAGAGACATAACATGGCAGGTGCAACTTAATAGAATACTGACAGAGAGGAAACAAGAACAATAATAAATATATACTTAGATACATACATACAAATAAAGAATGATATTGAGAAAAAAAAAAAACGAGTACAACAAATCAAGAGTGTGATGAATCTACCAACTTCTTGCGAAAGTGTTCTCGTGTTTTCATTTTAAAGGACAACCGACTGGTTGCCGTCCTGATGTTCAGAGGGAGCGCATTCCAAAGGAAGATCGCCTGGACAAAGAAAGAGGAATGGACAAACCTAGAGCGGTGTGTCGGACATCGTAGAAGACGATTATTAGTAGATCGAAGATGTTTATTGTGCGCAGAGCAAAGAAATTGAATTTCTGAAGTCAGATAAGAAGGAGAAGAGGGCTTATCCAGAAAAGAAAACAGAGTTGTCAAGGCCCTTAACGCTCTACGCTGGCGAATGGGTAACCATTTTAAAAGTGATCGATACGTTGATACATGATCATACTTACGACGCGAAGGTTGAAGACGAATCGAATGCAGTTATTCAGAAGGCGGTCCAGTTTATTGAGGAGATCTGCATTCAGGTCATAGTAGCACACATCAGCATAGTCAATTATAGGAAAGATTAGAGACTGTACAAGCATTGCCTTTGTGTGAGCAGGGAGAAGATTCTTCAGTCGATAGAGCGACCGTAACGTCCCGGTGACTTTCCGACTAACACTTGAGACCTGCTTCCGCCAATCAAGACAAGTGTCGACATGCAGACCAAGATCCTTAACCTCGGAGCTAAACGGAATTACTATACTGTTAAACTAAAAAACACTAACAGCGTTGGTCACGATGGTATTGCCACAAAAATATTGAAAGCAGTTGCATTTGAAGTGTGTACTCATTTGAGTTTCATTATTAATCTTTGCATAAGTGCAGGTATATTTCCTGATGCGTTAAAGATGTCTATAGTGAAACCGCTGTATAAAAAAGACAATCACGAATTAATGATAAATTACAGACCGATCGCGCTTATACCAATTTTGTCTAAAGTGTTCGAAAAATATATATATAGTGAAATTAATACTTATTTAAATAAATATAATATACTAAGTGACGAACAAAAGGGATTTCGAAAAAATAAAAGTATAAATTTGGCTGTTTATGAGTTTTTACATAATGTCATGCTAAATGTGGATAAGAGAACGCCAGTCTGTGCCATATTTTGCGACATGACACAGGCTTTTGACTGTGTCCATTATGATTCCCTGGCAGAGAAACTTGAAGCCTATGGTTTTAGAGGCAACGTTTTAGATTTAATTAAATCTTATCTTCATAACCGTAAACAAGTTACAGAAATATGTAAAATAAATAAAAAAAGTAATCGTGAAGAAATTTCAAGATCTAAGGAACGCGACGTTATATATGGAGTACCTCAAGGCAGTGTATTGGGGCCTCCGTTGTTCACGTTGTATATAAATGACTTGCCTAAAGTAACTGAACAACCGTTGACACTTTTTGCTGACGATTGCACTATGACAATAGCTTGTAATGACATAAACACATATGAACTAGACATTAATAATTCACTAATATCTATTATAAATTGGTTAAGTGATAATAATTTAATAATTAATTTAAAAAAGACTAACGTTATGCACTTTAGTCAACGTATGCAAAAAATCAAAAATCTTAATGTTCAATTTAATAATATAAATATCAATGAAACTGACACAACAAAATTTCTAGGGCTAATAATAGATTCAAAATTAAATTGGAAACCTCAAATAGAGGCACTAAGTAAAAAATTAAGCAGTGCAGCCTACGCTCTGCAACAACTTGTTGCGGTTCTCAGCACAGATGCACTAATTACTGCTTACTATGGGTTAGCCGAATCTATACTTAGATATGGAGTCATCTTTTGGGGGAACAGCACGGACAACGAAATAGCGTTTCGGGCACAAAAAAGGTGCATTAGATCGATGTTTAGACTGCAAACAACGGACAGCTGTAAATCTTATTTTATAGAACGTAAGATATTGACATTGCCCTCATTATATATCCTGGAAACAGTGATGTTCATTAAATGTAATCCTCATTTATTCCAGCACTTGTCTAATGCTTTCCCTAGGAATAGACGCGATAATTTTAAACTCTGTGTTCCGGCAGCTAAAACAACTCTTGTGCGCAAGAGCATCTTTTGCATGGCTCCAACGATTTTTAACAAATTACCTCAATCATGGAAAACATTAAATAAATCTGCTCTTAAAAGTAAATTGAAGAGCTTACTAACTGAAAGAGCATATTACAGTATAGCAGAGTTTATGAAAGAGGACAATTTTCTTCGTCTTTGAGATGACAATGTTACATTTTTGACATGTATTGTATTTTTATTTATTTTTTTTTAATTCTTGTACATCGAATAATAATTGATATTAAATAATTCTAATTTTAAATTCAAATTGTAATGACAATAATTCGTAATTTTATTGACTATTTTGACATTGAATTTTATTTAAAACTATGCTATTGACATGTATTGTATATTTTTTTTTTTTATTTGGAATAATTGACTCTAGACATGTATTGTATTTTTTATTTGGAATAATTGTAAATTTAAATTGAAATCTTAATGACAGTATTTCATGATTTTATTGACTACTTTGACATTGAATTTTATTTAAAACTATGCTGTTGACATCTATTGGATTTTTTTTATTTGGAATAATTAGCTCTTGACATGTATTGTATTTTTTTAATTGGAATAATTTTTTAGTTGAAATTTAGTGACGGTAATTCATAATTTTTCTAACTAATTTAAGTATATAATGACTACTTTAAAATTGAATTATATCTGAATCTATGCTATTGAAATGTAATTATACCTAACCTAAATTGAATAAGTACCTATAAAATTTTGATGATCACAGATTATGCAAAATGTATTTAAAAAAAAAAAAAAATTTTGTACGCCACGATATGCGGCTGAACATGCCAGAACTTATATTAATTCATTATTATCTTGCATGCAATGTATCATGTACACCATGTTTAAACAAATAAATTTTTACTTACTTACTTACTTAAAAATAATGGGTGGTACGACTTTGACAAGGTGACTGTCTTCGTGAGTTCATTGAACATCATCATCTGCCTGCCCTTGTCTTTTTGCACTGGGGTTTTTTGTCACTGCAGCACTCGGTTCCATAAACCCTCACCCGCAGCTCCAGCGAATTCCGCTTCGGTCGCAATGACAAACTTTCATTTTCATAATTATTTATTTAATCGTAATGTTTTAGAAGAGGTAATATCAACTCTATGTTACTTACTTCCATGAACTTTAGGTAAACATAGGTACACTACGACCTCTGATCATCATCATCACCATTTCAGCCGAAAGACGTCCACTATTGGACATAGGCCTCCGCCAAATGTCGCCATAATGACCGGTCCTGTGGGTCTCGCATCCATCGGATCGGACCTCTGATTATTACTAAGTAACTCACTTTTCATTGATATCATCGCAAGTTCATTGACCAAATATGTTATAGCAAAATATAAAAGCTGGAAGCTGGCAGATGGCCTCACCGTACCACCCATTATTTTTAACAGTATAGTGATTCCGTTTAGCTCCGAGGTTAAGGATCTTGGTCTGCATGTCGACACTTGTCTTGATTGGCGGAAGCAGGTCTCAAGTGTCAGTCGGAAAGTCACCGGAACGTTATGGTCGCTCTATCGACTGAAGAATCTTCTCCCAGATCACATAAAGGCAATGCTTGTACAGTCCCTAATCTTTCCTATATTGACTATGCTGATGTGTGCTACTATGATCTGAATGCAGATCTCCTCAATAAACTGGACCGCCTTCTGAATAACTGCATTCGATTCGTCTTCAACCTTCGAAAGTGATCGATGCGTTGATACATGATCATATGTATCAACGCATCGATCACTTTTAAAATGGTTACCCATTCGCCAGCGTAGAGCGTTAAGGGCCTTGACAACTCTGTTTTCTTTTCTAGATAAGCCCTCTTTTCCTTCTTTTCTGACTTCAAAAATTCAATTTCTTTGCTCTGCGCACAATAAATGCGATCTTCGATCTACAAATAATCGTCTTCTACGATGTCCGACACACCGCTCTGGATTTGTCCATTCCTCTTTCTTTGTCCAGGCGATCTCCCTTTGAAATGCGCTCCCTCTGAACATCAAGACGGCAACCAGTCGGTTGTCCTTTAAAATTAAAGCACGAGAACACTTTCGCAAGAAGTTGGTAGATTCATCACATTCTTGATTTGTTGTATTCGTTTTTTTTCTCAATATCATTCTTTATTAGTATGTATGTATCTAAGTATGTATTTATTATTGTTCTTATTTCCTTTCTGTCAGTCTTCTATTAAATTGCATCTGCCATGTTATGTCTCTGCACCACCCTAAGGTCGACTGGTAGAAAATGCCTAACGCATTAAGTCCGCGTTTGTACAATGTTTCATTAGTGCATAAAGTTTTAAATAAATAAAAGCAAATGACGACGAAAATAAAAAGATCACCGCTATAAGGAAAGGTTATTTTATTAATGCTGCAAAATCTTGGAAAATCTAAAAATTCCATAATATATCAAAACGAGCTCGCCTCGAACATAAACTGTTTGTATCAACGTGTATTATATTATGTTTTTGTGTACAATAAAGAATTAACAATTGATTGAGGTTCTATGAAAGGTAGATCAAGACTGAAACTCCAAGGCAGGGTAAAAGCTAAGCAAATGTTAAATCAAGATCTGACGAAACAGAAGCAGGATATTTCGCAAAAGGGTTTTTGCCCAGATGCAATTTTTTACCTCCAGTATCATAATCTGTGTTACGAATTTCGAGTTGCCAGTCATGTACAAAATCTATTCATCATTAATACTTCATTATCACGAACTTCGTGAATCATTGATGACTTATTAATCACTTTAATCAAAGTTATCAATTTTGTCTTGTCATCGCTAGACAACAAAAATTAGAAGAGTCAAAACGCAGAAGCATATTATAACCAGCCTTTAAGGTATACGTTTAAGGTAAGGTATAGGTTTAAGGTAGGGGTAGGTAGGGTTGGGTGGGGTTCCCACTGTTGGAATCTTAAAGGGGTGGGCAGCGGGAATGTTCCAAAGAATTGGGGCGGGTTTTAGTTTATAAAAGTCTGCCACTCCCTCCCGCTCCATCCAGAGCGGGAGAAGTCATTTGATAATTTCACATCTCAAAAAAAACCGGCCAAGTGCGAGTCGGACTCGCTAACGAAGCAAAAAAACTGTGAAAAATCACGTTTGTTGTATGGGAGCCTTCTGTTTTTGTAGCGGCAACAGAAATATATCATCTGTAAAAATTTCAACTGTCTAGCTATCACGGTTCATGAGATACAGCCTGGTGACTGATGGACAGACAGACAGACAGGCGGACGGACAGCGGAGTCTTAGTAATAGGGTCTCGTTTTACCCTTTAGGTACGGAACCCTAAAAAAGGTTTCGACTGCTGGGACACAAACCTCTCTGTGAAAGAATCCTCCACTACGAGGTTCCAGTGCAAGTCACCACGTCAAGTTGTTGAATGTTTGGTTCTAGGACATTTACCGATTTCCTCACAATGAATCTTCTACGTTTTAAGAAATCAGAAATCAGAAAAGTTTATTTAAAAAAAAACTTTTTACAAAAAAAATACAACCGACTTCTATGTAAAAAAAAAAAACTGAAAAGTGCAAAATATACATAGAAGTCGGTTGTATTTTTTTTGTAAAAAGTTTTTTATTTTTCAATTTTTAGTTATAGTACCACCACTAAAAAGTACCCCTCAGCCAGACTTAAATACCTTATAGCCAGAGTGCATCTCATGACAATTCTAATAATCCCTAACACGCTTAGATTACATTAATTTATTACCGAGTTCCGGTGCCTAACTTCAGGCTTCATCATCAGATCAGTTCGATATATTTCCCCTCTTCTTTCAGTCAGTCATCGACTATACGTATAAATAAAGCAATTTTACTTGTTACGACAGTTCTGCTGTGTTCCCATGAGGAGTTCTGTTCCATATCTTCGAAGTTCATGATCAGATCATAACAATATTTCTAAGGGACTAACGTGGAAGCATGAAGAACATTGAAAGGTTATCTCTTAATCGAAAAAAAAATTTTCAAAGTCGGTCCACAATTGACCGAGAAATCGGTGAACATACATAAAAAAAAACATACATTCAGCCAAACATATAACCTCCTCCTTTTTGAAGTCGGTTAAAAAAAACCAATTGTAGTGACCTTTTAAACATTAAATTAAATCGAACACCTGTTTCCAATAAATTATTGAAATTTGTATTATTTTTATAAGAAAATTGTTAGTTTGAAATGTCATTAGTCTAGTTCGACATTGAATCGAGTTTTCCCAGTTTTACATAAATTCATCATTAAGGCTGTTAAATAAAAATACTTTATAATATAATATACGATACACGATAAAGATACTTTTAAAAGTATCTTTATCGTATTTATAATATACGATAAAGATACTTTTGTTATATAAAAAATAACCGACTTCACTAAAAAAAACACTAAAAGGATCAAAATAACTTTAATTTCGGATGTCGGTGTTTCTCGGTATTGTTTGTTTCTTATTTAACACCGACTTCCGAAATTAAAGTTATTTTGATCCTTTTAGTGTTTTTTTTAGTGAAGTCGGTTATTTTTTTTTTCTAAAAGTTTTTATTTCACACTTTTTAGTTGCGATACACTTATAAACAGAGTGCCTATTTCTAATGACAATTCCAATTAACCCAAATACTGCTAGGTTACATTGTTTTATTATAAAGTTGCTGTGCCTGCCTTCCTCCTTCCGGCTCCATCATCAGATCATTCGATAGTACCTAATAGCCAAAGAGCATCTCACGACAATTCTAATAAGCCCAAACACGGCTAGGATACATTGATTAATTACGGAGTTCCTGTGCCTACCTTCCGGCTCCATCATCAGATCAGTTCGATAGTACCTTATAGCCAAAGTGCATCTCATGACAATTCTAATGAGTCCAAACACGGCTAGGTTACATTGATTAATTACGGAGTTCCAGTGCCTACCTTCCGGCTCCATCATCATCATCAGATCACTTCGATGATACCATTTTCAACGTAACTATTCAGAATCATTCATTTATTTGTATTGTCATAGTCGCTTAACTATATCTTCAATGTGATATCTATTTGAGTATGAAGTTCCGTTGACCATTTCTGGTCTTCTTCATCAGTTCCACTTCATCAAATGTTACTTTTTGACTGTAAATGCTTAAGTTCTTGATGAAAATACTAAAATTACCATAGGGTTGCCTATAATTTTTGAGGAGTTCCCTCGATTCCTCATGGATTCCATCATCAGAACTGGATTTTGAAAAAAATGGGACCAATCTGGAAGCATATCCTATAAAGCGAAAAAAAAATTTTGCAAATCGGTCCATAAACGACGGAGTTCTGAGGTAACAAACATAAAAAAAAAAAAATGATGATAAAAAAAAAAAAAAATACAACCGAATTGATAACCTCCTCCTTTTTTTTGAAGTCGGTTAAATAAACCAATTACAGGCACTTTTGAATTGTCAAAATGTCGGTCAGTCAAAAAAATAAATAAATGAATGCTAGATTAATAAATAAGAACAGTGTTGATGAAAAAAGTTATATACAGAAAAGTGCTTGCATGGGTTTGAACCCACAAGCACGACATGTACATCGTTGCTAAAATATAATGACACAACTCACACATCTTCTTTTCCATAAATATGCCTTCATTCTAACTACCGGATACCTACCATGATGATACTTGTAGAAATTTGAAGGTAAACAAGTTGATAAAAAGAAACATTTAAGGTCATTATTTGGGTGAACAATGAGTCAATTTCCTACTATTAAGTGTTCTTGACATTTCTTATTACTTCGTCACGTTTGAAGTCAACGAAGGGCTGTACAGGTTATCTTTCAATCAAGCTTTCGTGCACTTTTTATGCCCTTGTTCACCGAATGTCTATTTTTTTTGAACATATATCTAGTTCGACATAATACTACTCTGAAATTTAACCTTAATAATTAAATTTCTCTTTAAAGTTTGAGTACAGAATAAAAACATAAATAATAATATTAATTAGATATGATTTTAATTATAACCAGTATCAAATCTTTGTACAATTTACTTAATATTTTTTTCAGATAATTTAAATTATAACACAATATTAATAAGTATTCTTGATTATTTGATAGACATGTGAGTGAATACACGTCACTATTCTGCTTAGAAACAAATTGTATCTGCTGCTGTAATAGAGATCCACCGAACAATTTTATACCGAAGAAGGTTGTCGAAGTATGTTCTGTCGGACTATGTTCTTTCGAGGCAATAAGTAGTCGAACTTCTGTTTTTCGGAATTGGGACATAGGCATGACACTCTCTTTTATTAACCGACTTCAAAAAGGAGGAGGTTCTATGTTCGGCTGAATGTATTTTTTTATGTATGTTCACCGATTAGTCGGTCAATTGTGGACCGAAATTGAAATCTTTTTGTTGTTGAAAGGATATGCTTCCAAATTGGTCCCATAGAAATATTGTTATGATCTGATCATGAACTTCGAAGATATGGAACAGAACTCCTCATAGGATCACAGCAGAACTGTCGTAACAAGTAAAATTGCTTTATTTATATGTGTAGTCGATGACTGACTGAAAGAAGAGGGGGAATATCAAATTGATCTGATGATGAATCCTGAAGATAGGCACCGGAACTCTGTAATAAATTAATGTACCTACCTAATCTAACCGTCTTTGGGATTATTAGAATTGTCATAAGATGCACTCTGGCTATAAGGTATTTGAGTATGGCTGAGGGGTACTTTTTAGTGGTGGTACCATAACTAAAAAGTGTAAAATAAAAAAAAAATACAAAAAAAAATACAACCGACTACTATGTAAAACAAAAACACTGAAAAGTGCAAAATAACTTTAATTTCGGAAGTCGGCGTTAAATAACGAAGAGACAAAACTATTATAGAAACACCGACTTCCGAAATTAAAGTTATTTTGCACTTTTCAGTGTTTTTGTTTTACATAGTAGTCGGTTGTATTTTTTTTGTAAAAAGTTTTTTATTACGTGCCATATCATCAAATGACTTCTCCCGCTCTGGGTGGAGCGACACAGAGTATCTGACTTTTACTGACTAAAACCCACCCGTGTTTCTTCAGTTGCCAGAACAATGCTTCAAGAACACTTTTGCCATTATTCCTCACTCAACGGTCTTGTTATAAGAGTATGACTAGAATGACCGGTCCATTTCCACAACAGTTTGCTAATTCTATTATCCTATTCATATTCCTATTCATATTTTTCTTGCTTTTTTTTATATAGCCTCTTTTTATAATGTGAATGTGAGAACACTGTAGACTCCACGAATTCTTATATTACTTCCCAAATACGACTCACTTTCTTTTAATATGATTATTTTTATTGTGCTTTTGGGTACAATATTGACTGGTCTACACTGTTCTTACATAATATCTACCTATAATATGAAAATATTGTAAACCACCACTTTTTTTAAAAGAGTAACCATGGAGTTTCTTGCCGGTTCCTCTCCATAGGAAACGACCAATTTGGAACCGTGCACTAGCTTCTGACGTTTTATAAGTGCCCGTGTAGGCCAATGTGAATAAAAATATTTTTGATTTTGATTGACTATCTTATTATCTCAATGCCTGAATTAAAGCAATACTTCAGTAAGCAACCAAGTAAAATTATACAGGAACTAAGATAGTCAATAATAAACCTTAACACAGTAAACTCACTCCTATTATTAAACCAGTTATCACGTTCTATTAAACTTGGCCTTCGTCATATTGATAGATACCGCAAATTATTATAATTTCATCAAATTGTTGTGCGATCCATTTTGGTTTTGCTCATAACGCCCGCAGCTGAAATAATGGTAATCCTTGATTTATCGTTTTCATTAGTTTGGTTAGGTGAATTATATGTTGGTAATCTTGGCTTTTTCAGGATGAGTTGTAACATGGTTGTAACCGTCCGACATAATATTTTACTCACTATTATAGGTCTTAACAATATCCCATCGAGTGTTTTCTTGAATGTGTTTATGCTAAAAAGAATACTTAAATGTAGTTTTTTTTTTTTTTTTTTTTCGGTGGGTAAATCATCTTATGACATCCCCCGCTCTTGGGCGGAGCGTGAGATAGTGTCAGACTTGGGCTCGGTCCGGACGGTTACCGGACGGTCGGACGGCGACCCACCCATTGCTCGCCGTCCACAAGCCCGCGCCTACGGTGGCCGGAAATCGGGATCAGAATCCCGGCGGCGGTTGGGGCGTGAGGACCGTTGCCTCACGCGATCGGCTGCCTCCTTTGCTAGCATTACTGCTTCGCAGAAGGAGGCGACCGCCTGCCACTCCTCCTCGCTCCGGACCATGGCCTGTACCAAGGCCCGGCGCGAGAGATCACCGCCGCCGATCGCTTCCACGAGGACACGGCGTTGCTCTTCCCAAACGGAGCACACTTCCACCGTGTGCTCCACCGTGTCCTCCGGGCGGTCCACGCAATGGTGACACCCGGGCGTTTCTTCCGCACGAGTCCGGTGCAGGAACCTCCCAAACTTACCATGTCCGGTGAGGACCTGCGTCATGCGGAAGGTATGGACGCCGTGTTCCCTATCCAGCCACTCCTCAAAGAGGGGACTTACCGACTTAAATGTAGTTTAAGGATGTTACATAATTATAGTACCTACCTCAAACATGATTTTAAAGATGTATTGTATGTAGTTTTTTTTTGGTGCAAAACCATCTTCGCATTATTGGATTATCGGTTGGATAGTTACAAAGTCTATAACCGACATTGGTAGTTGAATGAATAATTTAAGAGTCATTCCTATAAAAAAATCCTATATGTAAAAATAACTCGTCATGACATCGAATAATCAAACAATTCAATAATACTTAAAAATAAATAAAAATATGTAGGTATCTTTTTTTATTTAGCTTATTTATACTTTCCCACAGCTGGGCAAACGGCCAACTTTGTCCAGCCCCCCCAGCCAAGTTACAACCGTTTCGTTTCGATTCTCTTTTCGTCGATCGCCTCGAGTAGGACACGCCTCCGATTCGTTTATTCTGACGTCATCTCAACACTTAGTCACGTGGTCAGAACAAATGAATAGGAGGCTTGGCCGACTCGAGGCGATCAACGAAAAAAGAATCAAAACGAAACAGTTGTAACTTGGCTAGGGGGGCAGGTATTCTTTTCTCGAACCAGCCCTTGCAGTAGGCGTCTAGGACTCTAGGTGGTGACCTGCGAGGTCTCGCCACCTCCTCTCAGGTCGGCACGGTGGCGTCGTCCATCCTCAGGCACCCACTTTGGTATCTAGAAAACAAAAATTGTAATAGTAAAAACACTAACATACTTTATCGCAAGAAAAACTAGAGCTCTTAATTATTTTACATATAATAAATCTGTGGAAGCTTTAAGTTGTGCGCGCATCATATAAAATGTACGAAATCGATGTAGATAACTTTTATACATAAAAATATTGTGTAACTAGATATATTATTTAGGCTTTATTTCATCGCAATCGGTTGACTATATCGAAAGATATACTACATTCATTGACTGTTAGATGGTACGAAGTTCGCCGGGTCAGCTAGTGTATTACTAAAATACTATGAACACAAAATAGATAGAATTAGAAGAGCATTTTTTTAAAAGAAAATCGTTATCCCTTTAAAATTGCTACTAGATAAGCTTTTTGTAAATAAAAATATTTACGATAGAGTAGGTCAACTTTTAGGTAGCGAGTTATAAATTGTTGTTGCCATTTATAGGCAGCTGAGCCTAAACAATTCAATTTTTACGTTTGTTCAAATATTTCGTTATTTAGAAAAGATTTCATATTACACTTAAATTCAAAATGTTTAAAGGTTCTATGATTTAAAGACAGGTCGGCAAAAATTATCTCACTGCATGTTAAAGATTGCTGGCAAGCATTTTTTCTGAGCTATCAGAATTCTTGATAACTCTCGCGTCATGCTCAAGAACGGGCGCCGTCAGTAGAGACTTCACAGATATATCCAGGTGCCATATGAAAAACAACATTATTAATTAATGCTTAAAATAAAAAAAATCATACCAAATAAAAATAGACAAAATTTAAAAATATAAACAATAAAAATGACTGTGTTCAGCACCTTAGAAATATTGACAACCAAATTCAAAAGTCCGCTCGGTTTTTAAAAAAAATACTATCAAAAAAACAGCAAAAGTAGCGATGACTTTTTGTAGTGTCTCGTTTAATTACTTAATCTTTCTTTTTAATGTTCAAACGTTTACAGTTAAAAAAATGCAATTGATTGTTTTTTTTTTATGATATAATCTAGTGCTTCACTGCGATCCCACCTGATGGTAAGCAGTGATGCAATCATTGATGGTAAAACGCACTAGTTTATTAAGAGCCTATTCCCTTTCCTATTCCTATTCCTATGTATGTTCCCTTGGATAACTTTCTACTATCACACGCTTTTCTAGTAACTAGTAAATCACATGATTTTCCTTTTCAAGCATATTTTCACAGATTTGTGCTTCCATACGCATACGCACCTGTATCTAAATATAGGTATGTTAATTGAAGCAAGTATTTCTTTCAACACGCGAGGTCAATGTCGAAGCAATTGTCATCACAATCTTGAACTCTGACGTTTTTGTATTGTAATCTAATTGTTATAGTAACAATGAGACTGAAATCTAGCCTTATGGCTTCTATCTATCTATCTAATTAGTCCGTATGTCCCTCTGATGGCCAAAGGCCTCCCTCTTTCATTTCCACACACGTCTGTCCTCGGTTATTGTGGGCCAGTCCCTCCGCTAAAAATAAAGTTCATCTCTCCACCTTCGTCTTGGTCCGCCGCGATGTAGCCTTCACTGGGACCCTAAAAATAGCTATTTTAGCCCACAGCTCATCTGACTTCCGGCAGATATGTCTGGCACAATTCCATATAATGGTGCGTACACAAGGTATCCCCGTTTACACAATGGTTAGGGATGGCGTTTGGCCGAGGCTGGGCCCACATGTAAACGGGGCATAAGAATAGCAGTTTTCTGAGTAACATCTTCTGGCTTAGGTTATTTATAAACCTTTTTTTTTAATATTATAAAGATAAACGATGTTACCCGGAAATCTGCTACTCTCAAATGAGATTGGGCCGAACATATCTGCCGCATATCAGATGAGCTGAAGCTAAAAGAGTCACTTATTGGTTCCCATTATCTAACCGGAAGGTAAGCGTAGTTGTTTTCAATTTCCTAGAGATTGTGGTCAGTAAAAGTCTGACAATCTCTCTCGTTCCACGCAAAACGGGAGAAATAATTTGATGATTCCCACTTCAAAACAAAGCTGTTTTCTTGCAAACATCTCATCAACATCATCCACCGTACAACTGCTTATTATAACCAAATATAGTTTAACTAGAATACGCCATTCAGATTCACCCTCTACTTTTGAAAAGAAATTCTACAACGGAGTCCATAAACAGGTACGCTTTCAATCAAAACCTACATAAATGTTTCTAAGAGAAATTAATTTGTTCATCCTATTACAGGGGACATAATAATATTGATAGGATATAAAAATATATTTTTATGTGTACGATAATATCTGAGCTCTTTATTATTTGTCCGCACAATAGACAAAAATATTAGGGTCGCTTTTATTTTAGTGATGTGACTCAAATCGATCTTCAAATTAATCGGTTTCGTAATAAGCAACAGAAAGCAGTGGTGACTCAGTGCTAACAGCCCCGACTTACGAGTTTTAGGTCACGGGTTCGAACCCAGCCAGGCGTAACTATTACTTTGTGTAATTTATTTCATCACCACTGTCCTCAAAACGGTGTAGGAAAACATCGTGAGAAAACGATGATCGGCATGTTCTAGAATCAAAAAAATCGAAGATATGTGACATGCACCTATTCGCACTGGGTCCGCGTGGTGGATTTCGGCCCATTCCCTCCTTTAGAGAAGAGGCCTGAGTTCCAGCAGTGGGAACAAATAATCAGCATTTTATATGCAGATTATGCTATTATAAGCAACGAAGAAGACGTAAATATGTTTGAATCCAGCGTTGTAGCACTTTCTAACCTATTGCAAAATGGTGACCCCATCAACCATAACATTTTATTCGAAAGTACCATGACGCTAAAAATAAATAAAAAAGATGCAATAGTATTCATTGTGCGTACAGCTACGGAGTGAAATTCAGTACCTGAGTCTGTGTTTCCTGAAAGCTTCAACCACCAACCAACGTCAACCACATCTCACCTGATGGTAAGCGATGATCTGGTCGACGATGGGGCACGCTTACCTAAAAGTATTATTATTTAAGTACTTAATCCTCAACGGTGTAACGAAATCTTTTTTTTTTTTTCTATGTAACGATTTTTTTAGTAGGTAGGTATATTATTTGGTATTGCATTTGTGTATTTTACATTTTGTTGTTGGACGCTGATCGCCCTAAAAATATCTCTTTTCGTTCAATCCATACAAAAGAAGTCTGTAAGAGATTGCCTTTTGAGTAAGACCGTCTTGTTTTTATTGTTTTATGGTTTTTATACCTATAAATGTTCAACATCATCATCATTTCAGCCGAAAGACTTGGACATAGGCCTCCCCCAAATGTCGCTATAATGACCGGTCCTGTGCGTCTCGCATCCATCTGATTCCCGCGACCCTCACCAGGTCATCGGTCCATCTTGTGGGAGGCTTTCAAACGCTGCGTCTTCCGGTACGTGGTCGCCATTCCAGAACCTTTCGTCCCCATCGACCATCTGTTCTGCGAGCAATGTGCCCTACCCACTGCAACTTAAGTTTGACGATTCTTCGGGCTGTGTCTGTAACCCTTGGTTCTCCTGCGGATATCTTCATTTCTGACGCTTTCACGCAAGAAAACTCCGAGCATAGCCCTTTCCATGGAAAGGGCATGCTATAAATGTTGGTCCGGTGTTAATATGAGGTGTACCAGTAAAGTATATAATAAATAAATTACTGTGTACTTTTTCAAAATAAAACTAGTGACACTCATCAAAGATATGGGTAAACTAAAAAAATTAATATAAAAAATAGTTCAACGTCAATTCGAAATTCGTCATTTGAAATAATATCGAACCGATTTTTCGATTTCGATTTCCCGGCTCGCCATCCCTAGCTCATAATAGCTAAGCTCTTTCCTACCATAATTGCCACTATATAGATTCCACTCTGGGCCTAAATGGCTATCTATAAAAGACACATTGGCCTTAAAGTGCCGATTCTCCTTTACCCTCCGCCCAACTGCCCTTATAGCCGAAATATTAAACCTCGGATTTTTGTTTAGGGAATACTTTGTTTATTGAATAGGAATTGGTCGTTTGGGCTGTAGAATTGGATTAATTGTCAGTAGGGTTAACTATTAAATATTAAGAACTGCAATTTTATAGCTAGGTCCTAACATAGTTTTTAAGTAAATATTGTTACCAACCCTTATATGAGTGCAAGCTCGAAATAAAATGATTAATAATAATTAACTAACATCGGTTTCTCGATGTAGGCACTTTTTTAAAACACAATTCAACTATCTTGAAGATTCTTTTAACCGACTTCAAAAGGATGTTCTCTATTCCATACCTACAATGTCTTTTTAGGGTTTCGTACCTCAAAAGGAAATAACTGAACCCTTATAGGACCACTTTGTTGTTTTACCGTCTGTCTGTCTATCAAGATCCTTTATCTCAGTAACGCATAGAGGCATAGGTCTGCAGTCCCTTGAAGCTGTGAAAAATTCAAACTTAGTTCCTCGAGTTAACGAAAAAAAAAGATACGACCGTTTATGTCGCAAGGGAATCAAAATTCATAGGGTACTTCCCGATGACCTAGAATCCCGAAATTTGGCATGAAGCAAGGTCTCATAGCACAAATATCGTGAAAAATCTGAAAACTGTAAATTTGTAGTTACGACACAAAAAAAAAATTTTTGCGATTCGGAAATATCTTCGTAACTCAATTCGGGAATCGAACTGTTTTCATAGGTAAATTTGTACGAAACCCTCAGTGCGCGAGTCCGACTCGCACTTGCCCTGTTTGCCCTGTTTTTTTCTTTTTCAGCGTTATCATTGTCAAATAATAACCGAATTGATGATCCTTTGTTTCGAAGACTATTTTCTCCTTTTTTTACGGTGGAAAATCATCAAATGACTTCTCCTGCTCTAGGGCAGTGTGAGAGGGTGTGTCAGACTTTTAACGACTATAACCACACCTATGTTATTTCCTTCGTCACAGGACCCCGGGTGTCCCTTTCGGAAGTCAACCCATGTCCACAGTAGGCTTCGTTCCTCCCTATGTTCGTATTTAAATTTGATGAAGAATTGATGAAGAACTTTGCAGATAAACCATTATATCTTTTCAATAAATAATAGCAAATCCCCGGGATTGCTGCAATCGCATGTTGGTTTATTGTTTCCACTTTAGGGGTATGCGGACACTTACATCTTGTAGTAAGTGCCGCAAACGTCCATTGAAAAGGGAGGATCCTCCGAACAGACTGATGTTGTGTCTGATCCGGGCAACTGCCCAAAAGTTGATTTCGAGCTGTTGTATATATTCTAATTGTGCGGAGAACTCTAATACCGCGATGCAACATTTTGAATATTTAGTTCCTATCTTACGTCATAGATGTCGTTACACGTCTGTATTTCCCACCATCTTACTTACATGTAGGCGCGGGCTTGCGGACGGCGAACAAAGGGTAGCACGCCGTCCGAACCGAGCCCAAGTCGTCGACGGCGCGTAGTGTTCCACGCGCGCCTCAAGAAGATGTCAGCATCCGTAGGGGCCCAGCAGGGTCGAAGCCTACTGGGGCCATGGGTGATACGAAAGCGATCCCCGGGGCCCTGGAAAAATGGCAAAGAAGGAACAGCCCCCCTAGCCAAGTTGCAAACGATAAACGTGAACGCTTAGTAATCTCCAATAGATTTTCAACTTTATACCTAAGGCATAAAGTTGAAAATCTATTAAAGACTACTGAGCGTTAGCGACCGGAACGAACGAAAACACTATGTAATCTTCAATAGATTTTCAACTTTATATCCAACAACATAAAGTTGAAAATCTATTAAAGACTACTGAGAGTTTACGTTTATCGTTTGTGACTTGGCTAGGGGGCCAGGAGTGGGTTTTTAGTCAGTAAAAGTCTGACACTATCTCGGGATGTCATTAGATGATTTTCCCACCCGAAAAAAAAAATATCTTACTTACATCCCTTCTATTCATAATCATTACTCCATCGTACTTCTCTCTGTATTTGTTCTTTTCATTTTTAAGTGTTTGTGTGTATGTACAAACTTTATAAATAAACTCTCAAAAAGAAGGTGTTCAGCTTCAAAAGAAGACTTTCAATCCCACCTTCGCTGCCTCCTCTATTTTATTACTTCCCCAATTACCGACGTCTATATATTAACACTTTAAGCTAATAACTCGTTAACAAGGAGTAAATTAACCGCAACAGCACACCGATACGTGCTCTCAAACACGACGTCTTGATCAACAGGCAACTGTACGTATTATCGCTTATTACTATTAAATTGTCTTGGCAATAATTAACTTAGTAAGTAGGTACAGAAGATAACATATATGGGATATATTTACTTAATTAACTTACTTAATCTGCCCTCTTCTCAAGATTATGATTAGCTTCAAGATGGTGGTACTCGGGCGCATCCAGTGGACCTGCCACTGGATGCGCCCGAGTACCACCATCTTCCAAGAAGCGAGACAATAACACACACAACAAAGTCCGACAGCCAGTTCACGTTTGACCACCATCTCACCTGATGGTAAGCGATGATGTGGCCGACGAAGTGTTACTATTATAGTCATAAGTCTTATTTACTAACAATAAATTGTATTTACTTTATATATGTTAGTCTGTAAGGTATATGTAACTATGGGCCAAGATACCTGAAAATAAATGATTTATTACTTATTAAATCGGGATTTAGAACAGTAGTGGCCGAGTGGTAAAGGCCCGGACTTATGAATTGTAGGTCGCGGGTTCAAACCCAGCCAGGCGCATTACTTTGTGTAATTTATTTCATCACCACTGCTCTCAAAACGGTGAAAGAAAACATCGTGAGAAAACTGGCATGTCCTAGAACCAAAAATTCGAAGACATGTGACATTCACCAACCCGCACCGGGCCCGCGTGGTGGATTACGGCCCATTCCCTCTCCTAGAGAGCACGCTGCATGCACGCACTGACATGCGTAGCTGGCATGGCTTCGCCAGCAGCTGCGGTTGCCGACGACGACCCTCATACCCGTCCTGCACGACTAGCTTCACCCTTCGCAATATGTCTGCATTGTGTATCTTTCCTCTAATTATCTTAAAGATATAGGTTACGAGTGTGAGTTGCCTCCTGACTCTCAGTTCATTATATCCGACCATACCCAAGACAAATAGAGTTGAATACATCAACGGATAAAAGGGATATACACCGTAGTCTCTGATTTATTTGTACCTAATAAATTTGTTATAATATCTACATGTGTATAGTTCAATTGTGACAGAAACCAATACTTGCATGCTAAGCAATCGTCTTTCCTTTTTGCAAGTTCATCTTTTGACATTGAATTGCTGAAGTAAATGTATTAGGTAGTTTTAACTCATGATTTCATTAGAGGTATATAAATTTACTTTTATTGCGGTATTTTTTTTTCTTTTATTTTTTTTTTTGGGTGGGAAAATCATCTAATGACAAATCTCGCTCTTGGGCGGAGCGAGAGATAGTGTCAGACTTTTACTGACTAAAAACCCACTCCTGTTCCTTCTTTGCCTTCATCCCGGAGCCCGGGCTTCGCTTTCACACTACCCGTGGTGCGTTCCAAGGCTGCGATAACTCTTTCGAATAATATCTCACAGCCCATAAAATTTAACTTACATTTCCGATTGGTGTCCTTGTTGCAAACCAATCAGATAATTAAGACAACTAATAATTACAAATTTTTATTAAGTTATTAAGAGGAAATGTCCATTAACAATGCCCCTCCCTAATAGGTAAGCTGCTATAATCCATAAAATGCAGTATTTAAATGAGCACTAAGATGGTGATCATTATTTCCTGAGCTTTATGACAATTTAAACCTCATAAAATTGGGTTTTGTGACTTTAATGCGAAGATGACGCATCATCATAATAATAATCATATCATTTTTATCATTGGTTACTCCGCAGCTATTGGTCGCAGGCAGCGCGATGTTATACAGCCCATACCTTTCCTCGATAAATGGATAATCTAACACTTAAAGATTTTTTCAATTCAAACCAGCAGTTCTTGAGATTAGCGCCTTCAACCAAACAAACTCTTTAGCTTATACCTAAAAATAAATTTTAGTCTATACATATTTCCACAACCATCACACAACGCCGTCTAGTCCCAAGCTAAGCAAAGCTTGTGTTATGAGTACTAGACAGCTGATAAACATACTTATATGTATATTTCTAAATAATATTATAGATAAATAGATAAATTACACCCAGACACAGAACAAGTGATCCTGTTCATCACACAAACATTTGTCCTGGGTGGGAATCGAAGCCACGACCTCCGGCATAGCAGTCAGGGCACTAACTCCTAGACCAACAGGCCAGTCAAATCTATAATTTTAGTCTAAAATTATAAGGTGTCCTTGCTGAGCATAATCTCTATAATGAACATAATCATATGGATTAGCTCCTGATTATTTAAAATAATATTTTGAAGTGTTGGGCAGTTCTCATAGTCTTAACCTTCGAGCATCCAAAAACTTACTTCTTCATATCCCTTCTCACCGCACTGGATTCATGTCTAATACTTACGCCGCCGTCTCTACTATCAAACTCTGGAATGTGCCTCCCCTTGACATAAAAAAACTGAGTATAAATTCTCCTCCAAGCGTAAAATTCGGATAACCTTAGTTGGGTCGTCTTCATAATTATTATATTTTGTGTATTTATCCTAGTATTTATTATCACATTTTATTATTTTAACATAATCTACGAGTACACTAATATTATAAAGAGTTAAACTTTGTTTTTTTGTTTGTAGGGGGTAATCTCTGAAAGTACTGGTCCGATTGCTAAATTTTTTTAACCGATAGAAAGCTGCTTTATTTCTGAGTCACATAGGCTACATTTTATGTACGCGGGTGAAGCCGCGGGCAAAAGCTAGTTACATATAGTTTAACGATCTTCATTCAGTTACCTTTTTCGTTCCAAGCCGCAGCCCTGTGAGTGATCCTTCCTTGTGTTCCATTTTCGAATGGTTTATTGTTTTTTTTTTTATGCAGATCATTCCTCAGACAGTGGGGTGAAGTAAGGCCTTTAAGCACAGGCTCTTAATAACCATGAAACATAGGTAAGGACCTACGTTTCATGGTTTTTATGAGCCTGTGCTTCTCACCACAGGGAAAAATAATTCCTTCCCTCTTTGCACATATACTGGTCTCCTTAAAATTAATTTTAATCTAATTCAGTCCACAAAAAAAACCGTACATAAGCTGATAAACTACTAGATAGATTTTTTCAGGTCTCGGTCAAATAACATAAATATTGACGTTTAAATTGACACCTATCTCGCAATACTATGACGATGTTCAAGGCATCATAGACTTTATGAATAAAAAACGCATGGGCATTTTGTTTGCATAACTCCGTGGAAGTCGCTGCGTCCCCGCAAGGGGGCGCGGCGGCGGGGTACAGGCTAGGCCTTTGTCCCGCGGTGGCAGGGTAGGGCCCCGTAGATACGGGACCTGCGTTGGGGTGCCTTGTAGGCGGCAACCTCAAGGCAGGCGCGCATACGCAGCTTGCCTAAGAGTAACTGCACTGTGTTCAGTAGGAGCGCCTCGGCACTGCTCCTGCAGTGCCGTTTTTCACGACATCTCGGCGGTCAGACCCCGCCGGGTGGAACCCCCGGTTACCCGGAGGAAGCCCAGCGAGAGACGACCAGCGACGAGAATGCCGGCTTTGGGGGCGCTCCCTACTGAGGATGTAGACCCCCGCCTGTTACGCTTCCAGATCGAGCCGGTCACGCTTCAGGCTCAGGGGACGTGGTGAGAGTATGAGCGGTATTGGAAATTGTGTGTTACACCGCTCATGTGGGCATGCAAAC
The DNA here is from genome assembly GCA_905147345.3 of Mythimna impura. NCBI lineage: Eukaryota > Metazoa > Arthropoda > Insecta > Lepidoptera > Noctuidae > Mythimna > Mythimna impura. The sequence continues at coordinate 7,194,153 of LR990347.1, read as the reverse complement.
GCGCAACCGCGCTACGCGTCCGCTGCGTGAGTAATATGTATGTAGAGTCGTGATTGTATGAGGGCTGGAGCACGTCATGCCTATATTAACTTAGAACACAACGTGCACCGGGTGCGTGTGATGATTGAGGAGTCTAATTCGTGTGAGTGAGTCGCGTGTAGGTGAAAGCGGCTCACTCAGGCGTCAAGTCCGGTGGGTTGGACACGTCCGGTAGGAGGTCACGAGGGAATCGCCTCGCGTCAGGAGGACGCGCGTGCCAGGGCGCTATGTGCTTGACGTGATGCCAAGCGGAAGCGTCGGCACGCGAGAACATGTGGGACGCGAGGCGGACACAAAATTGGTCCAGGCTCTCCATCTCGAGGTCCCGCTGTATGACGTCGTTCCTCACCAGCGGGGGGGCGTTCGCGATGGTCCGGAGCGACAGGTTCTGTTGCGCCCGGAGGCGTCTCGTTTGTTTGCATAAGCGTAGCATAATCAGCTTTATAATGTTCCCACCACTGGGATTCAGGCATCCCCTCCACGAAAGGGGATGGGCCGTAATCAACCACGCGGGCCCAGTGCGGGTTGGTAGATGTCACAGGTCTTCGAATTTTTGGTTCTACGACATGCCGGTTTTCTCACGAAGTTTTCCTTCACCGTTTTTAGAACAGTGTAAAACACAAAGTAATGCGCCTGCCTCGGTTTGAACCCGCGACCTACAACTTGTAAGTCGGGGCCATTACCACTGGTCCACCACTGCTCTTATTCTCATTTTGCTTGAAAAAGAAAAACTTTATCGTCAGTCATCATAAGTCATCATGGTGAACATCCCATTACAAAGAGTTTTAGGAACACATTCATTGTGCGTACAGCTTTTTTTTTAAGGTAAGAAATCATCCAAAGACTTTGATACAGACTTTTATTGACTAAAACCACTTATGTTGCTTTTTTACCCTTTGTGTTCCAAGCGTTTCCCTTTCAGAAGTAAAGCCATGGCCTCAGTAGGCTTCGGCCCTGTTGTGCTTTTTTTTTTGTGTGTGTGGCCTCTCGCAGGTCAACCTAGAAGGTTGTCGGCTGCTTAACCGGATCCTACAGTTTTATTGATATATCTCTTTGAAACGCGCGTGGACCACTACACACCGTAGCTCTGTGTTTCTTATTAGCTCCAACTGTTATCTTTTAGTCAAGAGTGAATAGGTACTTCTATGCGAGCGTGCTCCATCGTCGACTACATCGTCGCCTTCCATCAGGTGAGATAGTGGTTAAGTGCGAGCATAACAATAGTATAATAATTATCTTGGACAAATTTAATAACATTAGCTCTTTAACGTTATGGTGCATTTACATGTGGACCCAGCCTCGACCAATCGCCATCCCTGGCCATTGTGTAAACGATAGATAGATATATAGACCAAAACAGTTACGTGATCTTGATTACCTGTCAACATAGAAACTACCTACAACTGTAAATGTGTATGGCATGAGAACTTGGGAATATATATTACCTGATAACTTGAATAAAATTCTAAAAACCGTGCAATCAAATATTGTCACCAGTACATATAAAACATAAAACCAGTACATGCCGCAGCCTTGGAGGCAAACGACGGCGGCGCGCCGCAGTCCTGTCCATCATCAACTTCCACGACCACTCTTACAAGAGTGCCCGACTAAGAAGAGACATATAAAAAATGTAAATTTACCCTGAAAAAATATTATATTACAGGTGACATTCACATCTTAAGATTTATTAAGTGTAAGCTTATTTAATTTAATGTAACATGATATGAGCGAGCTTGCTATCTCCACTTTGTCACATAAACCTTTTAAGGTTTCAGACAAGTGTTTTTGTTGTAACGAGTGTATAGTATAAATGTTTGGAGGTATGCGGAACAGAGAGTAAAGTCCCACAAACCTCCGTTGAAAAGGGATCCTCCCTTTTCAATCCTCGGCCCAGACGGGTGTTATGTCTGGTGGGCAACTGCCCGATAGATGATTTCGGGCTGTTCTATATGTTCTAATCGCGCGGAGAACTGTAATTGCGCGATGCAGTATTAGTTCTTAGGTGACGCCATAGATGTCGCTACAAATGTATTGTACAATAAACAAAAAAAAAAGGAAAAATAAATCCAACTGAATGAAATAGCTCCATAAATATGATAATATATGACCTTTAGTTCGGGTAATGATAGTAGTAGAAGTCCTTGACCATGCAGGATGTGATGAGACTTTTAATGGGGCGTCTAGACTTATCTTAAATATCAAATGACATAACAATATGATTCATCTTTTGACCTACCTATGGTTGTGTAACTTGTGCACTGCATATCTTAAAAAGTTCTTGACCATGCATGAAGTAATTATTATTATTAATTTATTTCAGACAGAATAGATGGTCAAAGGGGACGAAAGGTTCTGGAATGAAAAGCCTCCCACAAGGTGGACCGATGACCTGGTGACCCTCACCAGGTCATGGGTCCACGCGGGAATCCGATGGGTACGAGACGCACAGGACCGGTCATTATGGCGACATTTGGGGGAAGCCTATGTCCAACAATGGACGTCTTTCGGCTGAAATGATGAATTTATTTCAAATTTGTCCATAAGTACACAAAATTAAAATCAAGCCAAATAAAACATTACAAAAATAGACATTAAAATTACATACACAATATTACATACAATTAAATTAAATACACAATATAATGAGAATTTTAATGGGCGCTTAGACTATCTTAAATATTAAATTCCATCTTGACAATATCGACCCAACTAAATATATTTCTTAGACTATCTGATGCCCGCGACTTTGTCTGCGTTAGATTCGCAAAACAACACAATGACATTTGATGACAATTTCAAGTTTTTTTTTGCCTGTTTTTCTAGTGGTTAGTGGCCCTGACTGCTATGCCGGAGGTCGTGGGTTCAATTCCCACCCAGGACAAATGTTTCTGTGATGAGCACGATCATTTGTTCTGTGTCTGGGTGCAATTTATCTATAATATGTATATATATAGAAATATTTAAGTATGTTTGTCAGTTGTCTAATACTCATAAAACAAGCTCTGCTTTAGCTTGGGACTGTGGTGTTGTGTGATAGTTGTGTGAATATTATATTATATTATTATTATATTATATTATTATATTAGGTATATAAATTTGTGCTTGACTGCGATCCTGTCAAGATTGGAGACTCTATACTCGAAGTTGTGGACGATCACGTCTACCTTGGACAGACCGTCCAGTTGGGTAGATCTAATTTCGAGAAAGAGGTCAACTGTCGAATCCGACTCCGCTGGGCAGCGTTCGGGAAGCTGCGCGGTATCTTCTCATCCAATATACCACAGTGTCTCAAGACGAAAGTCTATGCCCAGTGCGTGTTGCCAGTGATGACATATGGTTCCGAAACGTGGTCGGTCACAATGGGCCTCATCAGAAGGCTTAAAGTCACCCAAAGGGCAATGGAAAGGGCTATGCTCGGAGTTTCCTTGCGTGATCGAATCAGAAATGAAGATATCCACACAGAACCATTCGTTGTGGCGATATTTGGGGGAGGCCTATGTCCAGCAGTGGACGTCTATCGGCTGATATGATGATGATGATGATGATGACTGCGATCCCACCTGATGGTAAGCAGCGATGCAATCGTTGATGGTGAGGCGCACTAGCTTATTAAGAGCCTATTCACTCTAGCCTTGAAGACACCTAAATTATAATCGGACGGAAAGACCGCAGCAGGCAAATTGTTCCAAGTCCCTCGTTATACGCGGTATAAACGACGAGGCGAAACGCTTAGATCGGACCGTAGAAGTTTCAACAACGTAAGGGTAGACATTCGCCGTACGACGGCTTATCCGATGGGTTGTTTTTTATACGGAACCTAAAATCTTTTTCTAAATAAAAGTAATAAGACAGCTTCATTATTCCTATATTAGGACGTAGGCTAAGTAAAACTGTTTAATGCCCAGCGAAGTAGGCACGGGTAAATTGCTATTATAATATTATTCAATAAACAGGTTCTGGTAACATTAAACCATATAATATTGATTTATTTTAACGACCCAACAAAAGCTTAACCAAATCTTGAACTTGTCATAGTCTCGACTGCTATATTTATAGTAGCATAGGCTAAATACATACTCGTAAAATAGTGAGAAAGTCCTTGAGCATCGTTACCGTGCTAATTACTTCATAATATCATCAATGTCAAATACCTCACTACGCCTATGTTAGTGAACTTGCTGATGTTTATTTTTAACCGACGGTTTTAGAGACAAGGCGATTCAAATAAAAAAAGGAACGTCAACCACCTCTATTTGGTACGCCCTCTTTGAGCCGTGGCTGGAAAGACAACACGGCGTCCTTACCTTCCGCATGACGCAGGTCCTCACCGGACATGGTAAGTTCGGGTGGTTCGTGCACCGGATTCTTGCGGAAGAAACGCCCGGGTGCCACCATTGTGTGGACCGCCCAGAGGACACGGTGGAGCATACGGTAGAGGTGTGCCACGCGTGGGCAGAGCTCCGCCGTGTCCTCGTGGGGGCGATCGGCGGCAGCGATCTCTCGCGCCGGGCCTTGTAACAGGCCATGGTCCGGAGCGAGGAGGAGTGGCAGGTGGTCGCCTCCTTCTGCGAAGCAGTAATGCTAGCAAAGAAGGAGGCCGCACATGCACGCGCGAGGCAATGGTCCTCGCGGCCCAGCCGCCGGGATTCCGATCCCGATTTCTGGCCACCGTAGCCGCGGGCTTGCGGACGGCGAACAATGGGTAGTTCGCCGTCCGATCGTCCGGTAACCGTCCGGACCGAGCCCAAGTCGTCGACGGCGCGTAGTGTTCCATGCGTGCCTCAAGGAGATGTTAGCAACCCTAGGGGCCCAGCAGGGTCGAAGCCTACTGGGGCCATGGGTAATGCGAAAGAGATCCCCGAGGCCCTGGAAAAATGGCAAAGAAGGAACAGGAGTGGGTTTTAGTCAGTAAAAGTTTGACACTATCTCCCGCCCCGCCCAAGAGCGTGGATGTCATGAGATGATTTTCCCACCAGAAAAAAAAACCACCTCTATCTGTCAAATATTACTTAAAAAGTAAGGTTTGCAAAGAAAAAACAGCTTTTTTTTATTTTGTTTAACCAAGTCTTAGTTAAATCTAAGCGAAGTAAAAACGTTATTGTTTAAATTTAAAATAGATATTATATTATTTAAGTCATAACTTTTTTTTTAAACTGTTTTCTTTCTTATATTCATTGTTGGCAACATTCGCCTTCTTCTTCCATTCGCCACTACTCAGACACTTCGTACAGTGACGCAGAAATTAAAGGAATTGAATAACCAGATTATTTTTTTTTTTATAATTTGTAAATAAATTTATTGATATTCAATGGCATAGTATTTTCTTTTCGTTACCTGAGAATTCCTGAACCAATTTGCAAAATTCTTTTTTAGGACATGCTTCCAGATTGGTCCCTTTTTAGGGTTGATCCGTACCTCAAAAGGAAAAATCGGAACCCTTATAGGATTACTTTGTTGTCCGTCCGTCGTGGAGGTATTGAGTTGAAATTAAAACCATACACTCAGGTCTGCGTGGTCCCTTGAAACTGTGAAAAAATCAAACTACAAAGTTAACGAAAATAAAAGATACGGTCGTTTATGTCGCAAAAAACGTGTATTTCGACATTCTCAAGGGAATCAAAATTCATAGGGTAATTCCCGTTGACCTAGAATCTTGAAATTTGGCAAGAAGCGTTGCGTTACGTCACTATGAGACCTTCTCATAGTGACGTTTCACAATAAAAAAAATTGCGATTCGGTAAAATCTTCGTAACTCAATTCGGGAATTGAACTGTTTTCACAGCTAAGTTTGTACGGAACGCTCAGTGCGCGAGTCCGACTCGCACTTAGCCGGTTTTTTAAATCCAGTTCTGATGATGGGGTCCATGAGGAATTAAGGGAACTCCTTAAATATTATAAGCAACCATAAAGTGATTTTGGCATCTTCATCAAGAATATACCAAATTCACTATATAGCCAGAAAGTATAATTTGATGAAGTGGAACTGATGAAGAAGAACAGTAACTGGCCAATAGAAATTGTCACTTACATAGATATCACATTGAAGATAGTTAATAAAAGCAACTATGACAATACAAATAAATAATTGGTTATGATGAAAATGGTACATTCGAACTGATTTGATAATGAAGATGAAGCCTGAATAACAAACAAATAAAACCAGAAACACCGACTTCCGAAATTAAAGTTATTTTTAACGGTCATCATCATCATCATTTCAGCCGAAAGACGTCCACTGCTGGACATAGGCCTCCCCCAAGCGTCACCACAGCGAACGGTCCTGTGCGTCTCGCATCCATCGGACTCCCGCAACCGTTACCAAGTCATCGGTCCACCTTGTAGGAGGCCTTCCAACGCTACGTCTTCCGGTACGTGGTCGCCATTCCAGAACCTTTCGGCCCCAACGGCGATCTGTTCTGCGAGCAATGTGCCCTGCCCATTGCCACTTTAGTTTGGCGATTCTTCGTGCTATGTCGGCAACCTTGGTTCTCCTGCGGATATCCTCATTCCTGATTCGATCACGCAAGGAAACTCCGAGCATAGCCCTCTCCATTGCCCTTTGGGTGACTTTAAGCCTTCTAATGAGGCCCATTGTAAGCGACCACGTTTCTGAGCCATATGTCATCACTGGCAACACGCACTGGTCATAGACTTTCGTCTTGAGACACTGTGGTATATTGGACGAGAAGACACCGCGCAGCTTCCCGAACGCTGCCCAGCCGAGTCGGATTCGACGATTGATCTCTTTCTCGAAGTTAGACCTTCCCAACTGGACCGTCTGTCCCAGGTAAACGTAGTCGTCTACAACTTCGAGTGTAGAGTCCCCGACCTTGATAGGAGTGGGTGCTACATGGCTGTTTACCATTACTTTGGTTTTGTCCATGTTCATTTTAAGTCCCACTCTTTCGGAAGCTCTACTGAGGTCACCAAGCATTGTACTGAGCTCCTCCGTAGTCTCAGCCATGACTACTATGTCGTCGGCAAACCGAAGGTGAGTGATGTACTCGCCATTGACATTAATGCCTAGCCCTCTCCATTCCAAAACCTTGAAGACATACTCCATTGCTGCCGTGAACAGTTTCGGAGAAATAACGTCTCCCTGCCTCACACCCCGCTGCAAGAGGATAGGTTTCGAGGTCTGGTCTTGTAGTCGGACTGACATAGTGGCGTTTTTGTACAAACACTTCAGCACTTCGATATACCGATAGTCAATTTGGCACCGTTGGAGAGACTGCAGTACAGCCCAAGTTTCAATCGAATCAAAGGCTTTCTCGTAGTCCACAAACGCTAAGCAGAGAGGCTGGTTATACTCCTCAGTCTTCTGTATAACCTGCCGCAGCGTATGTATGTGGTCCACGGTGCTGAAGCCTTTTCGAAATCCGGCTTGTTCGGGAGGCTGGAAGTCGTCGAACCTGCGCGCGAGACGATTCGTGATGACTCTGGAAAACAGCTTGTAGACATGGCTCAGAAGCAAGATGGGCCTATAATTCTTAAGCAGGGCATTATCGCCCTTCTTAAAGAAGAGTACCACCACGCCTCTGCTCCACGCCTGTGGCGTTTTTCCCTCGAGTATGACTATGAATCAAATAGCTTCTGAAGGGCCTTAAGGACCGGTTTTCCACCCGCCTTCAAGAGTTCGGCCGTAATTCCGTCCTCACCCGACGCCTTGTTGTTTTTCAGCTGCTTCAGAGCCATCCTAATCTCGTACAGGCTGACGTCCGGGATATCTTCGGTATAGTGTCGAGTCAATCTAGCTCTTGGGTCGTTTACTAGATTTACAGCGGGTTTAGCGGTAGACGTGTATAACTGTCCATAAAAAGCCTCGATCTCTCCCAGAAGCTCCGATTTGGCGGATATGACTCTGCCATCGTCGGTCTTCAGTTTCGTGAGCTGGCTTTGCCCAATAGACAGATCTCGTGCAAATACTTTAGAGCCCTTATTCCGCTCAATCGCATCCTTAATCCTTGCGGTATTAAAGCGGCGAAGGTCACGTTTCAGGGACTTCGAGATCTGTCTATTGAGCTGCCGGTATATGCACGCATCGTCTGAAGACTGCAGAATCATCTCACGCCTCTTCTTCATTAGCTCGAGGGTCGGATCGGAGAGCTTCTTGTTTTTATTTGTACGGTGAGTCTTGAAAAACTTAGACCCGACCGTATGGACAGTTTCCACGAACCCATCGTTATATTCATCCACGGAGCTTCCTAGGCACTCGAAACGATTGTGGAGTTCGAGCTGAAAGCTCTCGGGGTTTTGGATCCGGATCTGTGCTGGACGGAGCGTAGACTTCATCAGTCGAGACCTTTCAAGCTTAATGTTAATATTCAATGTGCCTCTTACGACGCGGTGATCACTTCCAGTTTTCACCGCGTTGATCACAGAGACATCATTGAATATTTGCTTTTTCGTCGACAGGATGAAGTCAATCTCATTTCTAGTTGCACCGTCAGGACTTTGCCAGGTCCACCTTCTATGCTCACGCTTTTTGAAGAAGGAATTCATCATATAGAGGCCCTCCTTCTCCATAAAGCTAGCCAGTAGGTGTCCCCGGTGATTCCGACGTCCAAATCCAAATTGCCCCACTCGCAGCTCGTCACCGTCTCGTTTGCCCAGTTTCGCGTTAAAGTCCCCCATGACCACGGTGAAGTAAGTCTTAGAACCATGCATGGCTCTTGATATATCCTCATACATGGATTCTACTTCGTCGTCGGGATGTGTCGAGGTCGGGGCGTAGACCTGTATGACCTTCAGCGAATATCTTGATGATATTCTGAGTATAAGGTACGCCACCCTGGTCGACACACTCTCGATCCTCACGACATTGTTCACAAGGGACTTGTGGACGATAAACCCGACACCACCCTGGGACTGCTGGTCACCCTCCCGGAAATAGAGCAGGTTACCGGATTTGAGAATTATCGTATCCTCCCCCTGTCTTCGGACTTCAGACAATCTCACAATACTCCATCGCAACCTGCTCAATTCCTCCTCCAGTTCGGTGATCTTCTAAGTTTTTAACGGTATTTTTTTGTAATTTTTTATTTAAATTATAATTGTGTCGCTAATCATAAGATTTTGATCATTGTCGCTTCATCTTCCTCTTGTTGAAGGGGCCCAGTAGTGTCGATGCCTGCTAGGGCTGAAGGAAACTTCGAAAGAATTTACTGTTGTCCAAAAATAAATATATATTAAAATGTTGGGCAGTTCTCATAATCTTAACCTTCGTGCATCCAAAAACATGCTCCTTCATATTCCTTCTCACCGTACTGGCTTTATGTCCAACTCATATGCTGTTTCCACCATACAACTCTGGAATGTGCTTCCCGTTGACATCAAAAAAGCTGAAAGTAAATTTTCCTTCAAGCGTAAAATTCGGAAGTACTACTTGAAGTCCTCACAACCTTAGTTCGGTCTTCGTCAGAATTATTATTAAGTTCTCATAATGCTTTGATAATGTTTTATAGTATTTATTAGTTTATAATTTTAGCATGTATAATAAGTATTTTATTATTATAAATTACTTATTTTTAATTTATTTTTTTCTGTTTTAGTATCTGTTATTTGTATGTGCAAACCTACCATAGTGTTGTCTTTTTTAACCCAAAGGTTGACTGGTAGAGAATGCCTTGTTATGTACCACTACTGTACATGAAGTTTAAATAAATAAAAATTTACTGTGGTCCAAAAATGCAAAGGACAACTGAAGGACACAGGTGGATTTTAGTCAGTAAAATTCTGAGACACCCTCTCATTCTACCCTAGACGGGAGAAGCCATTTGATAATAATTTACCACTTCGAAAAAAAATCTTCCTCTCCTCTTGTGTTTTAATTAGGTACCTTAATTAAAATTAACATTAAATATTAACAAAAATAAAGGATACAATGCAGAAATCCTATTGGACAATATGATTATGTCATCAGTCATTTTGGCACTTGACTTAGAACCTAATGATAATGATAAGCTTAATATCTAATGAACTAAACACAACAAACAACGTCCAACAGATAGTCTTCGAGACAATCAGTACAGTTCTACCATTATACAACATTTGTTTTGACCACCACACCTCGTTTACCAAGATGTCAATGTCACACTTGTATCTCCATTACGTCACGATGTGCCGTAAACGGTCGTCAAATGACGACAACAAAATCACGAACCCACCCACCACCGTAAAACGTCATCAACAAAAAATGACACTTGAAACTAACTATCAATGACAGACAGGTCACAAGATGACCTAACAAATTAATTGATTAACCAATTAAATATAAATGAAAAAATCCCAAAATAAAAAATTACTCAACGCTATTGTCCGATCCATTGGGTTATAGTGACAAGTACGTTCGTTCAGATATACCCGCGAATTGTGCGTCGCCCGTCATACAGTGTAACAACATGGCGACGCGCGCATGCGCCGTGCTGCTCCTCGCGATCGCAACCGCCGCTGCGCGGGAGTGCATCGAATTGACACTTCCAGATAAAAGTTTACTTACCGACTCGATATTAAATGGAACTATACTAAAATTAGCCGCGAAAAATGAGAGTTACGATGAAAGTGGACGTTTTAATATTGTGGAAATGTGGGAGAGGTTTCCTAAAATTGTGGTGCCCAGCAACGGGACAAGCGAGCAGTGCAGACGGGATAGCCAGCAGTACATGGACAGTTTGGACAGGCTGGAGTTGTGGGCCTTGAAAAGTAAATATTTACATTTTTGTTATCTTTTATTTTGTTTTGATAATTGAGGGTAATTTATTCATAAACAAAATATGTATTTTGTACTTCTTGTTACAATTTCACCAGCCTAGGATCTTCGCTATTGTGAAGTCATGTCAAGATAATATATTCCATATCCTAAATATATATCCGCGAATGAAACATGTAGGCATCCGCTGACTGATAGCGGTGCCATTTTTCTTTAATTTTACCGATTAACATAATTCAATTAATATCCTTTTCTTTCATATATTTTCTTTATTTTATTTTTTTTTGTAAAACGAACTTATGCGTTGCGATCAAATTTTAAAATTATGTACCTAACATTAATCACAATTAATATCTACGATTTTACACAGATCATTTTACACGCATTTTCCATTCAGTAGCATGTTATTATGTTTATATAAAAATTAGATCGTGAAAAACATTGATAAGTAATTAATTAAAATAAATTTATATAATATCTTCCTGCCCAAGTCCCATATGTCTTGAGGTAAAAAAATTCAATGAGACATCACAGTATCGCACTAATATTATTAAGACAAAAGTTTGAAGCGGTCAAGCGTGAACCTGTCAAGAATAAAAAAAAATTTTTCATGTATGTATGTGTGTATGTATATTTCTTATTTCTTCACGCTCATACGGTTAAACGAATTTGGATAAAAAGGCTCAAGTACGCTTCCTTGGATCAGCTTTACCATTTTGTGCCGTTTGCTGTGGAGACTCTGGGCAGTTGGAGTACGGAGGCAAAGTGTTTTGTGGGGGATTTGGGCCGTAGGCTCGGGGAGGCAACGGGTGACCCCTGGTCCAGGTCGTTCTTGGTTCAAAGGATGGCCATCGCTATTCAGCGAGGTAATGCGGCGAGTGTTATGGACACCTTTGCACCGGGAACGATCAGGGGCGGGTTATTTATTGACGTTTGACATTTAATTTAATTTTAAAATGTTAATTCTTTTATATTTAATATGACATGTAACTTTGAAGTTACATGTCATATCAAGGAAGTTAGGGATAGTATGACGAGTGACAGGGCAGAATGGAAGAAAAAAACGTGTTGCGCCGACCCCAAATAACACGGGACAAGGGCAGGAAGATGATGATGACATGTAACTTTGAAAAACAATAAATGTATCGCAAGTCTAAAAAATTTGAATAATATTTGACACAAACGTAGTTCATGTCCTGAAATAGGATATAAGATGCATTTTATAAGATAACTAGCTGATCCGGCAAACATTGTTCTACCGTATAAATTATCAAAGAAAAAATAGGAGATGGGGACAAGAGGGTAAAAGATAGGCAAAGACCTATTCTCAGACCTACTTAATATACACAAACAATTTCATAAAAATCGGTCAAGCCGTTTCGGATGAGTTCGATAACAAACACTAAGACACAAAATTTTTATGTATTAGATTTTTTACTTTACAAAGTGAAATGTATTTATTTGCTACACATACTTACCTAAATATGATGTCATGTAGCATGGTGTTAATTTTAAAATAATAGTCAAGGCAAAGGCCGTGGTCACCCACCATTGATTTGATGGTCTAGAAGCGCGAGAGACCTCAAGCTAGTCCATTTGCCAGAGCCGACATCACAGGATAGAATATTCTGGCGCCGATTTGTGAGTAGACCCGACCCCAAATAATGGGAACAGTAGAGGACAAAGAAGAAAATGGATTCTAGTATTCCTAATGTATTTAAAAAAAACTGGGCAAGTGCGAGTCGGATTCGCGCACTGAGGGTTCCGTACAAACTTACCTACATATATGAATAGTTCAATTACCGAATGGAGTCTCGAAGATTTTTCGAATCGCAAAAAAAGTTTTTTTTTTGTGACTTAACAACAAATTTTCTGTTCTCAGATTTATTTCAAAATCTATACTATATGACAAAATAATAATAATAATAATTTGGCATAAAGCAAGGACTTTATGCCAAATTTCAGGATTCTGGGTCAACGGGAAGCACCCTATGAATTTTGATTTCTTTGAGAGTGTCAAAATGCACGTTTTTTGCGACATAAACGGCCGTATTTTTTTTTTTCGTTAACTTAAAAGATCAGATCTTAGTGTATGGTTTTAATGTCTAATAATGCCAGAATGATTTAACTACACTTTCGATCAAAGGAAAGGTCAAACAAATTATTACAAGGGCACTAGTCAGCGATGAAGAGGATTATCTATACTGTACTTATTAAACATTTCAGGATACTTCAAATAGCGAAATTGGACGTAATTTCATCTAATGAACGTCTGGGTCTCTGATATAGAAATGTATTTAGAGAAAATACATATGTTTCGAATTTATTTCATTCATGTTTATCGAACTAGATTTATTTTCGTCTGAATAATTGGACATAAGCAATAATATGTCAAGCCTTTGATAATCACACGGCGGCGACCTCTTGCGCCGGGCCCTGGTATAGGCCATGATCTGGAGCGAGGAAGAATGCCAGGCGGTCGTCTCCTTCTGCGAAGCAATAATGCTAGTGAAGGAGGCGGCTGCACGCGTGAGGGAACGGGACATCCTCACACCCCAGCCACCGGGATCCCGACCCCGATTTTCAGCCACCGTAAGCGTGGGCCAGCCGTCTGGTAAACGTCCGAATCGAGCTCGAGTCTTCGGTGGCGTGTAGTGTTCCACGTGCTCGAAGAGATGTCAGCAAAACCGTAGGGGACCCAGCTGGGCCGAAGCCTACTGGGGCCATGGGTTGACTTTTGTAAAGAAACCCTTCGGGGTTTCTTTACAAAAGTCGTCCTGGAACGCTAGGCAAAGAAAGAAAATAGATGTGGTTTTGGTCAGTAAAAGTTTAACACGCCCTCTCGCTCCGCCTTAGAGCGAAAGAAGTCATTAGATAAAAAAAGCAAGAAAAAATTACAACTATCAATAAATGAGACGTTAACAAAATAAATTACTAACGAATTTATAAAAAGTATCCTTTGATCTATTCCAGGATATGGTCTACCCATGTACTAAATGTCATCTAAATCCGGTGAGCCGTTTAGGCGTGAAGGAGTAACAAACATACATACAGTCAAATGGGATGAATAGAAACAAAACTTCAAAGGGTATTTTCACGATTTTTGAATATTTTTTGCAGCATTTAATTATATCAATTTATTAATGATCAATTCCTTCTCCTAGAGAGAGGAGGCCTGAGTCCCAGCAGTGGGAACATTAAAAGGCTGATTATGCTATTATGCTATGCTAATGAATTGTTATTCTAAAAAGTCGATGCTTTGTTAGAAGCGGATAACATGGTATCAAAGTGAAAAACAAAATCAAATTTTTGTTTCTTTTCTCTCCTGCGTTTCTATTCACCCCGTTTTACGATACACTTTCGCCTTTATAATATTGGTGAGATTATTTATTCAAGCATTAAAAACGAATAATTTGAGCTCTAAATAAAATTAGCTGGCGTCAAGTTCCGCTGACCTGAATCTGTTTCAAAGTGATCACCTACGATCGAATTACATAGTTCTATACCTACTACTCAGTAGGTAACCATTACAATTAGTAACAAAGTACCAAGTAAGTTGTTTCTCAAAGAATGCGCTAAATTCGCACTTCACTAAAATATTAATAATTCTTTTTTTTAGGCGTAATCTAAAGGGTAAAACGAGACCCTATTACTTAGACTCCACTGTCCGTCCGTCTATCTGTCCGTCTGCCACCAGGCTGTATCTCATGAGCTATGATAGTTAGACAGTTGAAATTTTCAAATTTTCAAGCGAGAAGCACACCAAGAAGCTGGAAGCTGGTTTGTGTGTACCTGCGTGTGTTGAGGGTAAAAATGAGCCCCAGCAAATTGCCGAGCTATTTAGGGAACATTTTAAGGTTGTGTCTCCCTTACAAGGTGTGCGGCAGGTGTTGAAGCTTGAGGTCGAGGATGGAGAACCCTTCAGGTTTAAAATCAAAGAAGTTGCTCCGGTTATTAGAAGCATGACTAGAGGTAAGTCTCCAGGGCACGATGACCTCAGCATCAATCACTTGCAGCACGCGGGAGCTCACTTACCTAGGGTATTGGTCATGTTTTACAATTTGTGCTTAGGACATTCATATTTGCCCCAGGAGCTAATAAAGACCACAGTAATTCCAATTGTCAAAAACAAGACTGGTGATGCCTCCGACAAGAAGAACTACAGACCACAGACTACAGACTCATTGGCTACAGTAATCGCCAAGGTACTGGATGGTTTGCTTGATTGTCACCTTAGTGAGCATATACACCTGCGTGATGCCCAGTTCGGATTTAGAGCCGGGCTTTCCGCAGGAGCTGCGATACTACGACTTAAACATACTATAGTGTGGTGTAAGACAGGGAGGCCTGACGTCACCACGACTCTTAAACATGTACCTAAATGGACTGATAGATGAGCTCAGCAGGGCGGGTGTCGGCTGTTCAATAGATGGCACTTGTATGAACAACATTAGCTACGCCGACGATATGGTCCTATTGAGCCTATCTGTTAAAGCCCACAATATGCTCCTGGGAATTTGTGAGAGGTACGCAGTGTCACATGGCCTTATGTACAACTCCAAAAAGAGTGAACTACTTGTGTTTAAGGCGGGCAATAAAACTCCCACTACCATTCCACCGGTTAGACTTGGAGGAATTCCAGTAAGCAGGGTCACCAAGTTCAAGTACCTGGTGCATTGGGTCACTGAGGATCTCTCTGATTATTTAGATATTGAGAGGGAACGTAGGGCGTCGACAGTGCGATGCAATATGCTGGCGCGCAGGTTTGCATGGTGCATAAAAAATGTTAAAATTACTCTGTTTAAGGCATACTGCCAGACATTGTACACCTGCAGCCCGAGGGTCCGCTATACGCAGAAGGTTTTCAATGCCCTACGGGTCCTCTACAATAATGGGTTTAGGATGCTGACGGGGCTGCCGCGTTACTGTAGTGAATCGGGGATGTTTGCGGAGGCTAACACCGATTGCTTTAGGGCAATAGTACGTAAGAGAGTGGCATCCCTGATGCGTCGTGTGCGGTACAGCCCCAACGGCCTTCTAAACACCATAATGGATAGGGTTGAGTGTCCTTATAGGACACTGGAATAAGGTACACAGTTCGTGTGGTCTCCTTTTTAATATAAAAAAAGTAAAAAAAAGGTACTAACATAGTTTTAAGTTTTACTAACACTTTTATAGGGAGTTATGTTCCGATTTAAAATATTAAATTAAAATGAGTCGTCTATCGGGGTTTGAATGTAGACATATACTTTCATGACATTTAATTTAGAGACATGTTTATTTTTATTATTATTCCATGACATTTAAATGTTTGATCTCGTACTTTTTTTGACATTTTATTTTTTAAACTCTGACATTTAATTTAGTGACCATTGTAATTTGAATTTAATATTTATGAAACTGGTTTTATGGGGAAAATACCAAATAGATATTGTAGATTACCTGATCCATTTAATTTATTTTTGTGTAATTTGATGTTTATAGCAGCTAACACTAACCGATATATGAGTGCAAACTTGAATTAAATGATATATTATTATTATATTATAATCCAGTAAAGTGCTGGTAGAGATCTTGACCGTACTTCCGGGATTATCCTGATTGCTGTGGTATACCTCTCCAGTCCTCAAGCACTTCACGATCTGTTGCTCTCTTGTTGCAACATCAGCTCGTGCTAGCGACCATTTTTAAAGGTCCCATTATTGAGTATGCAAGTCACTTCTTGCCTTTTTTATTAATTACATTATTCAGGTAGGGGCCTTACGGCCTTAGTCTTACCCATAGTTCCTGGTAACCAGTCTACTTAAGCCTCCCAAAACCATAGCATTGTATCTTTATTTACCTTAGGTCGCAATAATTTGACTGGCCGTTGGTCTAGTGGTTAGTGGCCCTGACTGCTATGCTGGAGGTCGTGGGTTCGATTCCCATCCAGGAGAAATGTTTGTATGATGAGCACGATCATTTGTTCTGTGTCTGGGTGTAATTTATCAATAATATTTATGTATTTAGAAATATTTATGTATGTTTATCAGTTGTCTACTAGGTACTCATAACACAAGCTCTGCTTAGCTTGGGATGGGACTAGACAGCATTATGTGATAGTTGTGGAATATGATTATTATTTCCTACCAAGGCAGTTTTGTCCTTAGGTGCACTAGCATAGCGCATACAGCGATACTCATCAGTTGGTAACACGTGCCATGAAAAGCGTCTAAGGGGTATCTGTGAGTTTGCTTAGGACCCACGTACGCCTTCCAAAGATCTGAGAGCCTAGCGTCCTAAGATAAAACATTATATGAAAGTAAATTTAACATAAGATATTTTATTCGTATAAAACTTGGTTTACAAGGGTATTATTGAACCAACAAGATCGAACATGTTTTGTTTAAAACTAAAACATGCAAACTTTTTTACTAAAAATAAATTACAAAACTGAAATATATTAAATTGTAATTCATTTAAAAAAAATCATTAATTAATATTTATTAATAATAATTTATTCATTTAGAGACAACATTGATTCAATTTATGAATGAGACTGATTTTTTTTATATTCTCGGTAAGAATAAAAAGGAAGTAGGTACAATAAGAATACTTGTATGGCAATATTGGCAATAATGCAAAAGGGCAATGAACTGACATTCCATTGAGGTTTACATACTTACGTGCTGAGCACAGCATTGGCGTTTATTGGCCTACTCCGATATAATCACTGTATTTAGGTACATTTATAATAACGCTTAATCAGTCATTACGGTGTGAATCGCAGGTAATTTCTACCTACTTCATGTTCACCTCATATTGAGTACAGGAAAAACATTTACAAAAACAAGTGAACAATGATTGACAGCACGGTTGGTGGTTGCTTACAGCGCAAAGTATCGCAAGTTCGATTCCCGCACTGATCTAATATTTTTATGGCCTACAAATAGATTTTCTAGATCCGGGTGGCTTGTGTATATGATTCACATGTTTGAGAAGACTCCCACGATACAGGAGTTAAAGTATGGGTCAAGAATTTTTGTATAAAAACTCGGCTTCTCTCCAATGTCTTATCGCTCAGACACAGTATAGATGTATGGAACAGTACGGAAACTACCTACAAATATTCGAAACGGCACACTCACACAAACATACGCATCGACGAGACTCCTAAGCGTTTCTCGCGGTCCTGTCAGTAGCGAATGCCGCTTAGGAGTCTCGTCGATGCGTATGTTTGTGTGAGTGAGCCGTTTCGAACATTTGTAGGTAGTTTCCGTACTGTTCCATATATCTATACTGTGGCTCAGGGCAATCTCCTATAGAAAATCTTTGGAAGGACTGAAAGAAAGGAGATAGATTTGATACGAAAGGGTTCAAAAATCACTCAAATAATATGAAGGCATTTAAGAAAGTTTGTAAGAGTGTATATTTGTATGTTTATTACTTCTACAAGCTCGAACGACTGAACGGATTTCGATTAAACTTTCGAAAAACACGGATATTCCCTTGGGATAATTCCCTGCTACCAGCAGCTAGTCATAATTAATATAAATTTTACATAACTTATATATATAAAAGGAGAAACTGACTGACTGACATATCAACGCACAGCCGAAACTACTGGGATTAGGAGCGTAAAATTTCGCACGAGGTTTTCATTTATGACGTAGGCGAGCACTACGAAAGGATTTTTCAAAATTCACTCCCTAAGGGGATGAAGCGGGTGTCCAAAGTTTGTATAGAGAAACCTACATTTACGCGAGCGAAGCCGCGGGCACAAGCTAATCTGTATATATAAAAGGAGAAACTGACTGACTGTGACATATCAACGCACAGCCGAAACTACAAAGCCTAGGAGCCTGAATTTTTTTACAAGGTTTCCTTTTATAACGTAGGCGAGCACTAAGAAAGGATTTTTCAAAATTCACTCCCTAAGGGGATGAAGCGGGTGTCCAAAGTTTGTATGGAGAAACCTTCATTTACGCGAGCGAAGCCGCGGGCACAAGCTAATCTGTATATATAAAAGGAGAAACTAACTGACTGACATATCAACGCACAGCCGAAACTACAAAGCCTAGGAGCCTGAATTTTTTTACAAGGTTTCCTTTTATAACGTAGGTGAGCACTAAGAGAGGATTTTTCAAAATTCACACCCTAAGGGGGTGAAACGAGGGTCCAAAGTTTGTATGGAGAAACCTATTTTCACGCGGGCGAAGCCGCTGGCAGAAGCTAGTATTGTATAAGAGAATAAAACATAAAATGAAATAAATAAATCCATTATTTTAGTAATAAGTAGGTAATGTATTTCGCAAACGAGCTGTTTGAATTGTGAAAGATTTGTAAAGTAATAAAAAAATACGCAGTGGAAGAGTTTTAGATTTTCCGATGAGATGTGTGTCACATAGGATCTGTAAGCGTTCTTTAAGATAAAAAGGAATACATGGAATAAAGAAGCACAAGTAAAGAAAATATAGATAGATAGAAGGCGAATAGGAAGCAATTTAAGTTTAATACGAAATGCAGAAAGACGGTCATACTTGCGCAAGCTAAATATAAACCTGATACAGATGCCTGATGTATTTATTACTAGCTTCTGTAAAAGTGGGTTTCTCCATACAAACTTCCAACCCCCGTTTTACCCCCTTAAGGGTTTTTTTTTATAGGTGGGAAAATCATCTTATGACAAATCGCGCTCTTGGGCGGAGCGGGAGATAGTGTCAGACTTTTACTGACTAAAAACCCACTCCTGTTCCTTCGTTGCCTTCGTCGGGGTGGAGTTCCGTAAAATCCCTTCTTAGCGGATGTCTACACCCTATAAGGAACCTACCTGTCAAATTTTAGTTTTGTAGGTATTATAGTTACCCTACCTTTGTACCTTTATGTTGCATGAAGTTTTAATAAATAAATACATAGTTTCTGAGATTTCGTGATTAATCAGTGAGTGGTGTTTCGCTTTTATATATATAGACTAGCTGTTACCCGCGACTTTGTCTGCGTCAAGTTAGTAAAAATGCACAAACGTAATTAATAATTCTGTGCTTGTGATTCGTGCTAAAAACATATAATTCAAATAACGGAAATTAATTTCAGTAAATATATTATGTAAAATGTATTTCTTATGTCCAGATATATAATTTATTTTATTTATTTGGCTCACCAGTAATAGAATACTCGTTCATGATATACATCAAATAAATTACTTATCATCATCAATAAACAGAAACAGACATGTTGAGGTCGAAGTAGTTGATAAACTGTGGTTCTGCCTACCCCTAAAAGGAAAAGGTGATAGTTTAAGTTTGTTTTTGGTTTATTCTATGATGAAACAACGCTGTATGATTTTAATATGATTGGTTCATTATAATAGACTAAAAGTGTATTAAACCGTTGTTTTCTTTTAACAACACTAAATAAATGTTATTTAACGTAGGCTATAAAAAAGTGGATAAAGTAGTTTTCAAAATGTTAAATGTTGCCAAAATGTATAAAGAGTCTGTACGGATCTTGTTCTGAGGTCAATACCCACAGTTTTTAGTGTCTGCACGTTTTACTTTTAGGAAGAAAATCATCAAATACCTTCCCCAGCTCTGGGTAAAGCGAGAGTTTGTGTCAGAATTTTACAGACTGAAACCGACCTGTGTTCCTTTAATTGCCCTTAGTGTTCTAGAGCTACGGTAACTTGCACGCGGCAGCAAATCTTCCTTCTTTGAGGAAAAGAGAGGACGCTGTGGTGTCTTTCTAAAGACACCACAGCGTCCTCTCTTTTCGCCTGACGAAGATCTCTAGGGCCAATGCCTGCTAGAGCTATGAGATTTTTCGAAAGAATTACCTCCCATAAGAATTTGCCTCGATGATATTTCTCTGCAGACTTTTAGCCGGGTCCGTTATGCAACTTTGGCGGAGGTGAATTTCGAAGTAGCATAATCGGCTTCAGCCCATCTTCAGCTGGATAACGTGCACTGATAGTCCACTACTGCTAGCGATTATTAAAATACTACAGAGTAACCTACGATGTCATCTTGCTCCACAACTGTACTTATAAAGAATTTGTGAAAAAATAGTTGCAGTTTGATGTTGACTTACATCACGTCGAATTTGAAACAGAAACCTCTCGAAACATCCTAATACCCCCTCATTACTCCGTGTTTGTGACTCCACAAAACTATAAAATGACAAATGTCGCAACCAATTGGGGCTGTGACTGACTCTGGCATCCGTCAGAATGTTGTCCCAGTAATGATCACCACTCACTGACCACTCTTAAGGGGGTAACGTCCAGTTGTCGACTTAAGGCTGCAAGTAATGTAGGATACATCATACGTAATCAAACTATCTTCAGAAACGCAAACCACGTCGGGGCCTTGTGTGAAATATGTCTTCATGGGTTTTTCATGAAATTCTTAATGATCTTCAATTTTTGGAATCTTTGAAATTAGGTACTTGTTCCAAACAGTAGGTTGTGGTCAAGTCCGAGGGAGAGATTACTTAAAGTACTGATAACCTTCACGACCTGCTCAAGAAGCATCTTTCTGTGATTAAGTACCTACCTATATTTGCTGGTTTTTTGGGGGTCCTTCCGAAACATCTACGTTCGATGAAGACCTGCGTCAGGCGGAAAGAGAGCCTTTTTAGACTTTCCTCAAAGAAGGTATTTTGCTGCCGCAGTTGTAGCGTGCAAGTTACTATAGCCCTGGAACGCTAAGGGCAACTAAAGGAACACAGGTGGGTTTCAGTCAGTAAAAGTCTGGTACTACCTCTCGCTTTACCCAGAGCGGGGGAAGGTATTTGATGATTTCCTACCTAAAAGCAAAAGGTGCACACACTAAAAACTGTGGGTATCGACCTTAGTATCAACTCCGTGACTCAGACTATTTATACATTTTGGCAACTGAAAACTACTTTATCCACTTTTTTTTAATAGCCTACGTTAAATAACATTTATTTAGTGTTGTAAAAAAGATAATTCTACGGTATAATATACTTTTAGTATATCTAATGAACCAATAATTTTAAAATCATACAGCGTTGTTTTATCATAACATAAACCAGAAAGAAACATACATAAAACCCACTCCTGTTCCTTCTTTGCCATTGTTCCAGGGCCCCGGGAATCTCTTTCGATCACCCATGGCCCCAATAGGCTTCGACCTTGCTGGGCCCCTACGGTTGCTGACACCTCCTTGAGGCGCGCGTGGAACACTACGCGCCGTCAACGACTTGGCCTCGGTCCGGACGGTTACCGGACGGACGGACGGTGAGCTACCCATTGCTCGCCGTCCACAAGCCCGCGCCTACGGAGGCCGGAAATCGGGATCGGAACCCCTCGGTTCGGATCGGCTGGGTCGCGAGGGTTATTGTCTCGCGCGTGCGGCCGCCTCCTTTGCTAGCATTACTACTTCGCAGAAGGAGGCGACCGCGCCCAAGGCCCACCGCGCTTTACGCTATTACAAATCTTGTTATGATTAAATGACTGGACCTAACTGCGGTTTATTTTCGTAAATATTTTTGGCATTTACGAAGCAAATAATAAGAATTCAATAATTTTTATAAATAGGTCTAGAAACGTTTGCTGATTTCGTGATAACGCCATCTATTGCTGAAAAGCTTAACCTTACCTTTATCACACACTGAGGCTCTACCACGAGCTCATAACGTGATCCATTTTACGACCTAAACCGGACTGTTAAAGGGATGGAGCTATATAGGGTGTATAGCTCCATCACTCTTTTTCGCTCGTACGTCTGACATTTTGACATTATCATGGTAAGGCCCCTGGCCACCTACCGAGCGATAGTTAAATAAATAGTTTGACAAATTTAATTCGTGTGTTTGCTATTCAAAGCCAGATGGCGTCACTGAGGCATAGGATGACAGTTTTTCTAAGACATTTTTTCTGATAGCCGCTCTATTGTATCTCTTTAGATCTCTTTGTAGACGTTAGAATGCATAACCGCTGGATTTCTGTCTTGTATAGTGAAGGTCAGTATAATCTGCCAAACTGCTTCGAAAGTGCTGATGTAGAAACCAGACTGTCGATAAAAATAATAGTAAGAACGCAAAAATATGCAAAAATTTCTTGTTTACAGTAAAATAAAACAAAACTATCACAAAAAAGGAACTGAGTTTTGAACCACTATCCCCTTACGTGCCGATCTAATCCAGACACGACTGCACTACGGTGTTCGTTGACTTTTGCGTAAAATAGGTGTTCTTATATAAACGTCATCATTTTCTGCTTAACCATTTGTCGATGATAGCGTGATGATTTTCATCTCAGATTTTAAATTTGTAGCTAAATGAAAAAAAGAAATTTTATTTTCGTTTTTCCACTTAGATTTTATTACATGTTTGATTACTTTTTACAAAAATATGGAGTAAAAATGTCTAAGATGTGTTAAAAATATGCTAAAAATCCTATTATTATTGTAATCGAAGTACCATCGCATATTATATACAAAAAAGACGACAAAATACTCACAAAAATTATTACTATAACTGGGGATCGAAGTCACGGCAAATCGTTCAATACTGACATTTTGGAATATTGCTCACCCCCCATAGCAAATAGCGTGATAATTTATAGCCTATGTCCTTTCTCAAGCTCTATTCTATCTTTGTACCAAATTTCATCAAAATTGGTTCAGCGGTATAAGCGTGAAAGCGTAACAGACAGACAGACAGACAGACAGACAGACAGACAGAGTTACTTTCGCATTTATAATATTAGTATGGATTAACTTAACTTTTTTTAAATAATACAAACTAGTGCTTAACTGCGATCCCACCTGATGGTAAGTAGTGAAAGTGATACAACTCTTCTCGAAAGAAATTAAAAAAAAAGAAATTACCCAGACATCAAGCATTTTACCTACATACTTTATACAAGAACAAGCATAATACGAGAAGGTATTTAGCAACCAGCTCGAAAACAAATCAGGGCATGAATGTGCATAACTCCTGGAAATTATGAGCATTGTAATCACAATCCACATACGTGCACATTAATTGAACTGCACCCATCAGTAATCTAAGAAATTATTATTTGTAACCCATGTAAGGAATTTACTTAAGGTCCTTGTTCAATCTTGGTTAAGGCTACCACAGATAGCCTACTATGCGACAACGGCTTTTCATCGCCATCAGCATCATCATTTCAGCTGAAAGACGTCCATTGCTCCAGCAACTACTCTAATAATACTCTAGTAATTACTCTGGGGCAAGCCAATTCCAATTGGCCTGCCCCAGAGTCACCACAACGTCTGATGCTGTGCGTTTAGCAACCATCGGATTCTGGCGACCCTCTCCAGGTCACCGATCCACCTCGTGGGAGGCTTACTAACACTACGTCTTCCGCTACGCGGTCGGTACCTCAGAACCTTTGCCCACTACCACTTAGGTAAGTTTAGCGATTCTTCGGTCCACCTTGTAATGCTGCGTTTTTCGGTACGTAGTCTTTCGGCCCCATCCACCATAATTTTGTCTTTTCATTGCTATTTTTTTAATCCGTAGAACAATATTTTAGTACAATCTTTTACTATAAAACGCTGTCGCATTGTAGCGTCGTAAATTGTACCTGTCTGTGGGAGCGTTTATGATTTGACCCAATATTTTGAAGTCACCTTTAAACTATTCCATTCGAATTGAGTTTTCCCAAATTTGTTAAATAGCTCACTATTAAGTATTAGCACCAACTTAAAAGTTTTGCACGTATAGCTACAATAGTTCAGGACTTCAAGACCTATTGAATTTCGCAGCAATTATTTTTACCTACGTATTTGGATGATGTACCTACTGAGACCTTAAGAGACTTTTTATCAAAATTTTAAATTTATTTTTGTTTTTGTTGAGAGTGGCAAGTCATACACGCTCAAACTTGGTCATGACGGATTTGGTCCGCCGTAGCAAGATCGAGCGTTTGTTAATACTAATTACGGATGGACCAAATCTGTCGTACCAAGTTCGACCATGTGTACCACTGCAGACCACTTAATACATTTGCTGCATAAATCATCTCTTATTTTTATTAACAAGATTTATTCAGTATTTTGCTCCCATGCCATCATATGCCAGGCTGTGGAATCGTTTAGATTCAAATTTTTTTTTAATGAGAATATGAAATACACCTCCAAACAAATCAGCAATTTACCACTTTATAAGTGAACATTAGATTTACATGAAATTAAATGAATAAATTAACAAGCTTGTACGCAGAGAAATATGAAAATAATTTCAACATGTTCAACAACTTGTTCAACAAATATGTTACATAACCATTTTTGTAAAATACTGGTATTTTATTCGGATCAAGATCAAAACTCTATTTAATGCATATTAAAAGTCAAAGTCCCCCACCTTGTCTGTCTGTATGAACGCGATAAACTCAAAAAGTACAGCATGGATTTTAGTGCAGTTTTCACTACTGGACGGACGACTATTAGATGATTTATAAGCAAGGTTTAAGTGTATAAATGCATGCATATTATAGCAAAACCGAGAATATCAAAGATTTCTAGCACGGCAAAGCTGAGATGGGTCGTTAATTTATTATACAAATTTATTTTTATTACATGTGAAACCTGAAACACCTGTCTAGTATTTTTATGTAAAGAATCTAGGTACAAAATTTAAAAACTGTATTATTTCTGTATTCTGTATTGTTATGGTACCTGGTTGGCGACATAAATACATGGTCACCGGGCCACCCGGGCGACTGAGGGGTTGTTTTACTCCTGCACCCAGCTGTGGTCTGGCGTTTAATGCCCACTGTGACCTGCCATGACCTGTTTTATACTTAGTGTTGGTGGTGTCCAACTTGTGACCTTTTTAAAATATTTTTGGGAAAAATATAACATGGTGTAAAAATTATTAGGATCGATTCAGTTACTGATTCTCATCATCTTCCTGCCCTTGTCCCGTGTTATTTGGGGTCGGCGCAACATGTTACAGATACTGATTACTGATTCTGAACAAACTATATTCAGGTTTCGCATATGCTAAAAATAATTTTGTTTAAGCCTACCAGAATATTTATTATGTTAATTATGAAACACAACCACTTTAAAAAAGAACTTGATTTTTCCATGACTTTTCCGGGAAATTTTAAACATGGAAATAATAATAAAAAAAACTTTATTTATAGCTTTATATAAATAACTTTATTTATTTAAGTCAACAATAAAAATAAAATTTAAATAATTGAGTAGTTAAAACCTGTTTACAATATGGGCCCAAAGTGGCCGTTAATATATCTGGTTTGTATTTTTTATTATTATTAAATTACTTTTAAAAAACTTTTAATAAATTAGTCGTAATCATTTTTTATTGTTTTTTTAATTATTTGCTGTAATTTATATTTGAAGAAACTTGTAATTTTTAAAAATTATTTGTTGCACATATTTTTGAAGAAGACTTTAAATGTATTTTTTTCTTTTTACCCCTTATTAAAAGGCTCATAATTATGTATATGTTATGTGTCTAATGACCGCAATATATTTATTGTGTTTGTTTATTAATATATACTTTATTGTGCACCAAGATTACAAATTAAAAGAAGGAAACCTTCTAATAAAAAAATTAAAAAAACTTAAAATTGGCGGCCTTATCGCACTCGGCGATTTCTTCTTTCACATTTTTAAATCATAAATATTATAAATGCGACAGTAACTAACTCTGGCTATTTGTCTGTCTGTTACGTCATCACGTCTTAATGGCTGAACGGATTTCGTATCCTAGCCGTGTTTGGGCTTATTAGAATTTTCATGAGATGCACTTTCGAACTGAACTGATGATGGAGCCGGAAGGTGGAAGGTAGACGCGGGAACTTCATTATAAAACAATGTATCCTAGCAGTGTTTGGGTTCATTGGAATTGTCATGAGAAATTCTGGTTAGAAGTGTATAGCAACTAAAAATGTGAAATAAAAAGCTTTTTACAAAAAGAAAATAACCGACTTCAATAAAAGGATCAAAATAACTTTAATTTCGGAAGTCGTTGTTAAATAAGAAACAAACAATACCGAGAAACACCGACTTCCGAAATTTAAGTTATTTTGATCCTTTTAATGTTTTTTTAGTGAAGTCGGTTATTATTTTTTTTGTAAAAAAATTTTTATCATAAAATAACTTTAGCATGAATAAAATGAGGACAAATGACAAACCAGTCATTAATACATCACGGAACTGGCATCGTCAACAAACTAAATAATGATTCACAAATCATTAGCTAAACACAGATTACCCAATTACTATAGCAATTTATTTTACCCATTTATATACGAAACTGATTAAGTTGTCATGTTTTTATTTCATATAATAATTATTGTAATATAATACATTAATATTTAGTTTATAATATTAGCGTATATAAGTATTTTATTATTGTAACTTAATTTATTGATACTACTTTTCATTTGATATTTATCTGTTATTTATTTATTGTGCACACCTACCACAGTGTTGTCTCTTTTAACCCAAAGGTTGACTGGTAGAGAATGCCTTGTTGCATTAAGTCCGCCTATGTACCACTACTGTACATGAAGTTTAAATAAATATTTAATTATTATAAGTACCGTACATAATACAACCATGTCCATCATAAATGATGGCTTTGCATTATTTTTCAATTGAAAACTATTATTTTCGCAAAAAAGGCACGTGCCTAAAATCAATCATGCAATAAATAGTTGTTTTTTTTTTTGGTAACCTGTTCTGTCCCAGTCCTGGGCAAAAGTCTCCATCCACTCTTTACATCTTTCACGGGCCCGCGCTAAGGTACTTTTGCCAGTTCTGGCGGAATCTGTCTAGTTCGTCACGCCATCTCTTCGTGGTCTGCCGAGACCCCGTCGCACTGTTTCGGGGCACAAACTTTGTGCTACTTTGGCCCATAGTTTGTCGGGCATGCGGCAGACATGTCCTGCCCAGTCGCATTTCAGTTGGGCAGCCTTTTCAGCCACATCAACTATTGGTTTTGGAACGCAATATAGTGTATCGAACTCGATCCGTTAATTTAACACCTAGCGCTCCATTGCTCGTTGGCAAACCTTGAGTCTGGACTTCTGGATGTTAGCCTAAGATGCAATCGCAAGACCGCATTACTCTGACAAAATAACATTTATTAATTACTAATTGAGTTATTTTTTAACTGATTCATTTAAACGTAGCACTAAGCATTCAAAGCTAAGTCAACTCAGACCAAAAATTAATGGTTATGGTAGACAAACACATGACATTAGCACAATCTCCCAAAACCTCAGCCACAATCTTTTACTTTTCATAACCGCCAACTAAACATAATGCGAATAAGATTAGATCACAAGTCATGTCATTGACACAAAGCAAAGCTCATTCAGTAGTCCAAACAGCAACTCACGCGCAGATAGCGTACTAAACAGACCATTTAAGGTAAAATTTTTAAGAAATTCGTTCAAAATCCCCCCGTTTCGGACAAAACATCCGTTACCCAACACTAGTCATCTGGAAATTCGATGGCAATGTCTTAGAAACCTTGAATTTTACTAATAAAATGCTAGATAACGTTGGTAGCATACAAATATGAGTGGACAAGAAAAAGGAAAAGTAAGGATACTCATTTGGAATCAGTCGCTTCATGTAAATTTTTTTTTTCACATGAGAAATCATCAAATGAGTGGGACAGAATTTTACTCACTAAAACCAACCTGTGTGCCTTCAGTTGCCCTTTGCGAAAGCGATGGTACCGTAAAACGGGGTTACTGTAACTTTTTAGGGCAGAATTCACTAATAAAACTAATCGCGTTTTAACGTTTGGCTCGCATAATCGCGTTTAGCCGCTGCGCTGTCACTAGTGTCACTTGTAAAAATACAACAAAAGAAAAATACAGACAAATGACACTAGTGACAGCGGCTAAACGCGATTAGTTTTACTGGTGAATTCCGCCCTTAAACACAAAATATAAACCCCGTTTTTATGTTAGATCAAGTGAACTAAGAAGACTTACAAAAATATTTAACCCTTTAACCACATAACCGGGGCCCTGGGACGAAGGCAACGAAGGAACAGGAGTGGGTTTTTAGTCAGTAAAAGTCTGACACTATCTCTCGCTCCGCCCAAGAGCGGGATTTGTCATAAGATGATTTTCCCACCTATAAAAAAAAAAACCTTTAACCACATCGCATATATCCGACAAGCACTCTTGTGTTTATTCCGCCACGGTCGCACATCCACGTCCAAATACTCCATCTCGTCAGCTCTTCTGTCACCTATGGGGATTGAAGAACTAAACGAGATGGAGTACCCAGTCGTAAACACACGACCCTGGCAAATAGGACGCGAAAACACTCATCGGACGTCAATTAGTAAATCAAATAGTAAACTCTTATAGTCAATTTCTTTTATTTTATAGAGGAATCGATTCTCTCAATGTCTTTTATACGTGAAGTGACTACATTGTGAGCACTCACACACCTGCATAGTTTGACGCAGACTCCGGGGTCGCGACCCCGGCGGAGCTCACAGTGGGGACGCTGTCAACCATCTGCGTGATCCCTAGAAATAGGCGTTGCACAGAGTGGGTTCCAGGGTCGTCTTTAAGAGGTCACGGCGCCGAGTACGGATGGTGATCATGGGGGTGGTTTTCGCGAGAAAAACTCACACTCTCTGGTCTTTTCCTGATAAGTCCGGGCGCCTTTTAAAGATCTCCCTTGAAAACCAAAAAAAAAGGTACTTTAAATAAAATCCTTATATTTTTTTGAACGATATAAACTAGTGCTTGACTGCCATCCCACCTAATGGTAAGCAGTGATGCAATCGTTGATGGTGAAGCGCACTAGTTTATTAAGAGCCTATTCACTCTAGCTTAAAGAGTGAAGGCTTATTTTACTCAATCTTTATAAAATGATCTCCAATCTTCGATGAGTGAATGAAATTATAAATGACTTAAAAAAGCACGTGCTTTAACAAAATCTATTAGACAATTTCACGCATAGAACTCCCCAGTCTTAGAAAACACGTGTTACGTTAGATGTCCTATTACTCACGAGATGACAGAGCACGAGTTTACACGAACTGTATAAATAATTATTTAAACAATTATTATCATGCACTTTATATATAGTCTCACAAATGCGGTAGCTACCAATACATTGAGTTCTCTTGCGTCAACTGATCCTGTGTTTGTATCACAGAAATATATGTATTCTGGTGATTGCAAGTATTATTACCACGTATTAGATCCTTATTTTTAGACGGGAAATCTTTAAATAACGCCTCCCGCTCTGGCTGGCGCGAGAGACTGGAGTGTCAGATATTTACTGACTAAAAACCCAGCAGTGTTCCATCAATTTACGTTGACTTCCGAAAAGGTCCTAACCGTGGTCCTAGAACGCAAAGTATGACTAAAAGAACAAAGATGTGGTTTTAGTCAGTAAAAGTCTGACACGCCCTCTTGCTTCACCCTAGAAAGGAAGAAGTTATTAGATGATTTTCCATCTAAAAAAAAACCTACATGTCAGATCCTTGGATTGTATGTTATCTGATGTTATCTTGACCAAGTTAAAGCCAAATGTTGATTAAAATGTCCGTATACTCCATTCGTAATATAATTAGACATTTAAACAAAAATCTTTTTTACTGTCCGTTCAACCGATTTTGACTTCAATTCCGGAGGCATAAGGATAGCATTAAAAGCAAAAAAGTGGTTATAATACCAAATATATACTGCAGCCGCCATTTATCATGCCGCATTCACAAGGTTTATTTAAATATGTCATGGTCATTTCAACCAATAGACGTCCACTGTTGGATATAGGCCTCCCCAAATGTCGCTACAATGCACGGTCCTGCGCGTCCCCATCTATCAGACTCCCGCAACCTTCACCAGGTCATCGGTCCACCTTGTAAGAGGCCTTCCAACGCTGCGTCTTCCGGTACGCGGTTGCCAGTCCAGGACCTTTCGGCCCCAACGGCCATCTGTACTGCGAGCAATGTGCCCTGCCCATTGCCATTTAAGTTTGGCGATTCTTCATACTATGTCAGCAACATTGGTTCTCCTGTGGATATCTGTTAAAATTTATAAATTTATATATATATTTAAATATAAAAATAAAATAAAAAATAAAATAACGTTATTGCTTAACATATTGGCATTAAATTGCATGTCGAGGAGTCTCCATTTAGGCATATAAATGCCTGTAGTTGAAGGCTCCGCTCTTTCCTTACATTATAAATATTGAACTAAGCAGATGACAAAAAGAAAAACAAAAAATAAAATAAAATAAAATAAAATAAAATAAAATAAATAGAGCAAAAAGTAACAAAGAAAAAATAATAATAATAAACGATCAATTGTATATGTGCGTGAGTGTATTTGGATGTGTGTGTGTGTGTGTGATGGTGTGGGTGTGCATGTTTTGGGAGAGAAGGAGATTATGAGTGAGATTTATAATCAAGTCACACGTTGCAAAAGTAATTCTGTATCATTATAATTTAAATTTTGTAGCCATATTGTTAATTGTTTTTTGCATTCAATTCTTTTTTTATCATAGATAAATATGTATCTAATCGTACTTCGAATGGAGTTATATGTAGTCAGCAAATTAGGAAGAAATGTGGGTATATTTAGTAAGCAGTATAATACAGGAATCTTGTATCATCTACTACATAATTATCGTTCTATGACATCAGACATATTTAGCTTGATTTATGCTTTAACTGCGGAGTCACGAAGATTATCATCAGAAATCGCAACAAGGAAGTATACAATATGTTATTATTATATTTAAACAATTATTGTAGTTCTTACCTGCGTAAATGTTTACCAGTAGCTACTTGACTAAAAAACAGTCAAACTATTTATTTACTAAGGAATACGGTCTATGTAAGAATAGAAGCAGGCGGTGTTCAGAATCAGAATCAGAAACGTTTATTTCAAATAGACCAATTACAGGCACTTTTGAATTGTCAGTACTTTCTGCCCACCCTCACGGGAAAGAGGATTTCACAATAAACAAATCTGGAATGCCATTGTTTTCTCCGATATCTTTTCCATTAAAAACAAAAAACAAAAGTGTTAAAATTGATCAACATTAATCAAGTATTTTGAGTTAAGCACATCTCAAACTCTATTTTAATGCCAGATTTTAACAAATTTTCAGGCTAGAGTTTGCCAAATACTCAACTTCAAATGCTTAAAATTAGAAATCGGGGAGAGAATCCCTAAAGAAAAATAAAAAAAATCAACCCTGCCACTGCGGGCCGTCCGCCAGTCGGCCATCTATCGTTTTTTTCTCCATTTCTGCACGTGCATTCGAGTCACGCCAATGGCATCCTTGAATTGTACGCTGCGACATTTCGTATTCACTGCCCACACTCATTTCACCAGTGACATTTGACATACAAGGTTCAACGAACGAGATTGGAGTGTGTAAGGCATTCGATCGAAATCGGTTCGGAAAAAGCCCTTTGGTGTTTGAGGGTTATGTGTCGCACGAATCGCATGAAACTTCGCGAGTATTCATGGTTCGGAGGCGAAGTTACTTTTGAGGCTGGAATTGTCATTTTGAAACCGATAAATCGTCTACATTTGCACAGCATTTTAAGAGCCGGCTGTAGTCACAAAGTATTTTGTAAAAAAATTGAAATCCACCCGGGTGGGTCTATGCCGATTCCGCGGCCCCGTAACAGCGGTTTTATTTTTATAAAAAAAAAAAACAATAACTTTTCAAGATTTTTGTTTTTGCCAGGCCCTTTTATAAAAAACAAGCTTTATTATATTTGTAACTTTCAAATATTTCCGTGACGTAATCTCGTAGACATACACGTTTGAAATCGTAAGTTAGGGTCAGATTCGCGATTTTTTTTTTATCGAGTCAACTAATTCATATCATGTTTTGTTTTTTGCCAAACGGCTGTTCATATAGTCAATTTTAATAAAATAATTTTTCATGGTGTTCCCTTTTATATTTGTGGATTTCCAGAAGTTAAAAAAAGTTCAAAATGAGTAAAACCTGGCTTTAAGGAAGACAGTGGCCCAAAATGCCAAACTATTTTCCAGTAACGGAAACCTTAACTACATTACAACTGATAGGTTCGCGCTTGACCACTATCACACCTGATGGTAAGCGATGATATGGTCGACGATGGAGCACGCTTGCCTAGAAGCAACCTATTCACTCTTGATATAAAAACCCCTACTTACACATGTACACCGGTACATGGTGGACATCCCACCCATACGCACAAAACGTTTTGAGAACACATTTATTATGCGTACAGCCAAGGAGTGGAATTCCTTGCAGGAGTCTGTGTTTCCTGATAGCTACAACTTAGGGGTCTTTAAGTCAAGAGTGAATAGGCTACTTCTAGGCAAGCGTGCTCCATCGTCGACCACATCATCGCTTACCATCAGGTGAGATGGTGGTCAAACGCGAGCCTATCATTAATAAAAAAATAATAAAAAAAAACATGTGGTCAATTAGGTTTCACGCAGGCGAAGCCCCAAGCAGAAACTAGTGTAACAATCATTCCTGAGCTCTTAACACAATCCATTTGAGGACCTTTATTGAACTATTAAAGGATTGGAGCTTTATAGGGTGTTTAGCTCTATCCCTGTTTCTCGCTCGCACTTGACATTTTAACTTGTTTTAACATGCCCCTGCACCCCTAGCCAAGTTGATAATCTGTAATCGTTAACGCTAGTCGAAAACTAATCAAATATATGGGAATGACATCATCTCAACGTTAAGTCACGTGTTCAGAACAAACGAATAGAAAATTCGTAGCCAAGTTCACATCGTTCAAAATGATGAATGAATTGTTATCGTTTCTACAATGTTCAACGCTACATCCTTTGTTATTGTACATGGCTACCAACTTACTGTTTTCTACAATTGCTGACACCGAGGCATTACCGATTGGAGAACGGAATTCGACACGAAAAGGTCGTAACTTGGCTAGGGGGGCTGGTCCTTCAAACGATGTCACTGACAATATTTTGTTTACCAAAGTGCTAGCAAACATGACTTCAGTCACTACAAAAGCCCAATTTCGTTTCAGTGTTCGACGCAACTGCGAAGCTCCCAGCTGGTATCCTCAGCGGTAACGGAAATCAATATGGTGACTATGACGAATGCCTCAGCATAGATGGCGCGGTTCGTGGGAAGTACTGCCTCACCTCCCTGCAAGTAAGCCTCGGTGGAGACAAGAATCTGGAAGAGATCGACACTTTGGTGCACAGTGGACATTATATTAGGAGTAATGTTACTGATGTAAGTTTTACATTATTTATTCGTTTTACCATATGTTATATTTATTGCTTTATGCATTCTGGTGCATTTTTAGAGAGCAGAGAACAGGAAAAAATTATCTCTTCTTCCTTAAACTGTAATTTTATGTCAAGCTGTAGGGCAAAATTCTTACTTCAAATTATGGGTTTTTTATGATAGCTTCGTGACTAAATAATAATCAAAATAACTTTGATTTCGGAAGTCGGTGTTTCTCGGTATTGTTTGTTTCTTTTTTAACACCTTTTTTTGTAAAAGTATTTTATTTCACACTTTTTAGTTACGATACACTTATAACCAGAGTGCCTATTTCTCATGACAATTCCAATTAACCCAAACATTGCTAGGTTACATTGTTTTATTATGAAGTTCCCGTGTCCTCCTTCCACCTTCAGGCGTCATCATCAGATCAGTTCGATAGTACCTCATAGTCAAAGTGCATCTCATGACAATTCTAATAAGCCCAAGCACGACCAATATTACATAATACATGCATGATAATGAATTCACTATGCGAATACATTAGTAGAAAATTAAATATCATTATAATTAGATAGATAGAAAGATAGATAAAAAAAAGATAGATAAAAAAAATATTTGTTGCAACATAAAACATACACCAAAGCTCAATGAAATCTTGAAAAACTAAGTTTTACACATGAACAATAAAAAAATATAATAAAAATGTAAACAAACAAACAAAAAAATATTTTCTTACTTAATAATATAGTAGTTGTGCCAACATATCAGAAAAATCAAATAAAAAAAGAAAACATTTAAAACAATGTGACATAGTGTGGGAGAACTTAGAGTAGAAAATTAATAATTTTCTAAGTATGTCAAATTATACCATAGATTAGCCAAGGGTTTGCTTCTGAAAGGAAAACTCGGCCCTGGTATGAAAGGCAACGAAGGAACAGAGTGAGTGTTTTGTCAGTAAAAGTCTGACACACCTTCGCGCTCCACCAAAGAACGGGGATGTCATTGGATGATTTTCCTATAGTGTATTGAGGTTATGTTCGATGAAATTATACATACGGGTTTTCATATAATCTAACATGGTTTTTTGTACAAAAACAGGTTTCATTGACCCGCTGTCCTTTTTATACAACAAAAGTATCTTTATTGTCAGCCTTAATGATAAATTTATGTAAAACTGGGAAAACTCGAATCAATATCGAACTAGACTAATGACATTTCAAACTAACAATTTTCTTATAAAAATAATACAAATTTGAATAATTTATTGGAAACAGGTGTTCGATTTAATTTAATGTTTAAAAGGTCACTACAATTGGTTTTTTTTAACCGACTTCAAAAAGGAGGAGGTTCTATGTATGGCTGAATGTATGTTTTTTTTTATGTTCGTTTACCGATTTCTTGGACCATTGTGAACCGATTTTAAATATTTTTTTTCCATTGAAAGGTTATGCTTCCACGTTAGTCCCATAGAAATATTGTTATGATCTGATCATGAACTTCAAAGATATGGAACAGAACTCGTCATAGGAACACAGCAGAACTGTCGTAACAAGTAAAATTGCTTTATTTATACGTATAGTCGATGACTGACTGAAAGAAGAGGGTAAATATATCGAACTGATCTGATGATGAAGCCTGAAGTTAGGCACCGGAACTCGGTAATAAATTAATGTAATCTAAGCGTGTTAGGGATTATTAGAATTGTCATGAGATGCACTCTGGCTATAAGGTATTTAAGTGTGGCTGAGGGGTACTTTTTAGTGGTGGTACCATAACTAAAAAATTGAAAATAAAAAACTTTTTAAAAAAAAAAATACAACCGACTTCTATGTAGATATATTTTGCACTTTTCAGTGTTTTTTTTTTTACATAGAAGTCGGTTGTATTTTTTTTTGTAAAAAGTTTTTTATTACGGTTATTGTGATTGATTTGCTTTTTAAATTTAACAAACAAAGTCCTTAGTGTTTAGATGCTTCTAGAGTTCATTAGCCTGCCCGCTAGGACCACGGGATTGAAGGAGTTACCGTGACACTGTTACGCAAAGGGCAGAGTTAGGTTTTAGTCAGTAAAAGTTCGACACGACCTCTCGCTCCACCCTATAACGTGAGAAGTTATTTGATACACTCCCACCTCAAAAAAAGGTTCACTAGCTTGATTTTATAGTGTCCGCATGCGAAGAAAGAGATGAAATTATACCAATTCTAGCTAGAACTACACTGCACACACGTGTGCCACACACAGGGCGCGCACTAGACTTGTAGAGCGACACTTGATCCACGCCACGCGACGTCGTTCTACGTACAAATCAGGCGTGTTACACGTGTGCGTCAGTCTAATGTAGTTCTAGCTTTATCCTTTCAAAACAATTTTTTTTTTAATCATCAAACTCACCTGTGTTCCTTCAGTTGCGTTTTGCGTTCCATGACCATTGAAAAACTCTTTAAAAACAATCCCGCATTGTCCTCTTAAACCTGTATAAATATCTCCGGCGGATGTACGAGTATGTGTGTAAATATCTCTGTCAAAATAGAAAGAAAGAAATAAAAACGTTTATTCGTACCTCACACATACAGTAAAATTAAAAAAACAGTAGAATACATTTGAATTAGAATATAGTAGAATTAAGTACCTACTTATAAAAAAAAGAAAAAAATAACTGTATGATCTGTGCAAGGTCAAAAAGGCGCCTAACTCAGCATATGCTGCGATATTTAAAACGATAAATAACGCAGCGCTGGTATTCTGTTAGGGCCCGCGGTGATGCCACGGTCACACTCACGGAGCTTAAATAAAACTATACAGGTATCAAAACAAAACAATCTGGCAGTGCTGTACCTACACTTGTTTTTAGGTGAGGAATCATCAAATAAACTTCTCGCTCTGGGTGAAGCGAGACGGTGTGTTACACTTTTACTGACTAAAACCTACCCGTGTTCCTTCAGCTGCCCTTTGCGTTCTAGGGCCGCGGTCACTCTTTCGAGTAACCCCGCAACCCCAACAAGCATCGACCCTAGCGGCCCTGTCAATTTTGCTGACAGTTCTTTGAGGTGCATGTAGAAGGCAACGCTCCGACAACCCGAGCTTGGTCCTAAATGGGCCTACCACAAGCACAAGTTTAGCTTAGTTTGGCCTGTGCAGGCCGGATTGTACACGGAACACCGTGCGTGTGGCTGATAAAACTCAGACAGCCCGCGCAGACTAAATTGTGTTGAAGCTTGTGCGTGTGATAGGCCCATAACTGTGAGGTGTAGTGTACACCTCTGCTCAACCATTTGAGAAATAAAAGCGTGATAGCGTGCAGGTGTATAGGCACATGGGGCACTCTAACGTGTGGCTCAAGTTTTGAACAGGGGCAACGCACTCACATTGAGTATCCGATTGGTCTATAAAACTCCATTTCGCCAAGTGGTGTATGCAGTGGCCTACCTGGGTACGCAACCGATTTAGTGCTTTCCATATAGACCACTGCAATTCGCGTCCAGGCGGAAGATGTTCATGGGGTTTTAAGAAGTCAGTGGTGGTTGGTTTTGTTCTTCCCAAAACTTTATTCTTTCTTCAGGTGTTGGGTCAAGGATGACCTGTGTGCTGCTAAAAAAGCTCTTCTGGCTCTTAAGCCTACTTGATGCTGTCATACATTCACTGATTTTCTTTAAGATCTTGGTGACGTTTGGTGGGTCATGGTCAAGTAAATTCAGTACTAATAACACTTAGTAAATGGCCACACAATTTCGTTGCTATTATATTTTTAAGTAGTATCATTATCCTGCGTAAATAATGTTTATTTAAATTAGTAGCCAGTTCCTTTAGAATGTTATAGAAGGTAATATTTTTTTTTTTTAGAATTTTGAATAATCTTTTTGATAGTATGCGTAACTATGTGTGATGCTACTTACAATGTTTATAATTATTAATGAGAAACATTGTAAGTAGCATCAAAAATCAGATGTTCAAATCTGGGTTTTAGATGGAGTGACGGCCTATCAGAGCTCTAGTAAGCGTCAGAACTCCTGGACGACTAGCGATATTTGATGTAGAAAATACCACAATACACTACCTTTTTTTGCTACTATTTGGTACCTAACTTCAAATATTTAGTACATCTATTGACAGCGAGAAAACGCGTAAAGAAAGTAAGTGGTCAGACATTCTCATCAGGACGTCTGAACCACTTTTTCACATCTAGTTCGAAACAACACAGCAAATTTTTCTTTTTATAAATATTTACTGCCTTTTTAGTACCTCAACATATATAGGGTGACTGGCAATTAGTGTACGATACTTAAACACGTGATTGTGCTCATGATAACCAACAACTTTTACTATGGGAACAAACCTGAACTCGCGAAAAAAAAATTTGCTGTTCAGTATAATAATATGTTTGCCTAATGCACTGAACAGCTGATATTTTTTTCGCGATTTCGGCTTTGCTCCCATAATAAAAATTGTTTGTTATCATGAGCACAATCACGTGTTTAAGTATCGTACACTAATTGCCAGTCACCCTATATTTTTTTTCATTTTTGTCATACTTGAAAAATGTTAGGTTTAAAGATTTTATTTTTAAAAGACATTTAATTGGCCACATAGCATGATATATATTATGATGTTTAGAAAATACTAAAATGCACTACCTATTTGATAATATTTGATATCCAACTTCAAATATTTAGTACCTCGTTTGGCAGCGAAAAATCGCGTAAAGAAAGTGGTCAGACATTCTGACATCAGGATGTCTAAACCACTTTTTTTCATAATTCGAGACAATACAGCTAATTTCTCTTTTTGTTAATATTTACTACCTTTTTAGTTAGCACTTCAACAAATTTTTTTTTTTTTGGCATACCTAAAATCGGTCAAGCCGTTTTCGAGTTGTAGCGAGACTAAACGAACAGCAATTGATTTTTATATATAACAAGATAAGTACTACGACACCCAAACGATATCACCATTTACCCCAAAACGTGCATTTCAGTAGGTGGGGTCATTTCGTAAGTTCTGTTGCAAGAATGCACTCGAGCTGGGCCCGGTAACCGTGACCTTGAACAAAAGCCTGCTTTTTCAAAACCTTGGCCGGTTGCAACATCGTACAGGTTTGGGGCTGAACCGTAGTCCAGCTGTTTTAATTGGAATATGTTTTTAATCGGCTGAGTAGGTTAACTGTTTATTTAGTCAGGTGACTCTGTTATTAGCAGCGTGTAAAACGGGCTGTCCTGTGGGGGGGCTCCCCAATATAATAATATAAAATAATTCTACACAGCTGCAATAACTTAAGTGGAGAAATTTCTTCTAATTGTATAGCGGCAAGCAAGGAAGGAACTGTTCGAAATAATCTTTAGACTTTACACCTCACCTTTACACCACATAGCATAGCATATAAGCCATTCGGGTGCTTTTATCGAACAGGTTAATATCTTACATTCAACCTTTAGATAGACTGAACGAATGGAGATAAATTGAGAGCTGTCGGTGTACAAATATAAGAAATATAATACTATTAATACTACTTTTTTTTTTTGCTGATCTGGACCTATTTGGCGCAACCGTGAGACACACATTGTTAGTTTTCTTTTGTTTTCTTAAAAACATTAGTGTCTACATGTTGTTACTACATTGTTGTATCTATGTGTGCCAAATAAAATAGTTTTCTTTCTTTCTTTTCTTTAAAAGAGTATAATAAATAATATGTAATACATACGGGTCCTAAATAACCACTTATATAAGTATAAACCTGCGTTCTTTTTGTGGTGGGAAACCATCAAATAACGTCTCGCGCTCTGGGTGTATCGAGAGGAAGGGTCAGACTCTTACTGACTAAAACTCACCTGTGTGCCTTCAGTGGTTATTTACGTTCCAGGGCCGCGGTACATGCCTGCTTACCTGTATAGGTAATATTTAACTGTTGTAGCCAAACACCTGAGTGCCTATTGCAAGTTTGTTTTACGTTAATGCAATCGACGCGTTTATGACGATCAGCCCCCCTAGCCAAGTTACAACCATTTCCTTTCGATTCTCTTTTCGTTGATCGCTTCGAGTCGGCCACGCCTCCTATATTCCTTTGTTCTGACCACGTGACTGAGCGTTGAGATGACATCAGAACGAATTAGGAATCGGAGGCGTAGCCGACTCGAGGTGATCGACGAAAAGAGAATCGAAACGAAACGGTTGTAACTTGGCTAGGGGGGCCGCGCTCCGATTGACCCGCTCTAAGCTCTTAACCAATCAGAGAGCCAAACGCAGTAAACGTTTTAATCGTCTTAACGTAAAACACCTCGCGCTCAGCACACTGAAATGCGAAAAGTTGGTATGTGGCAGTATCCGGAGCAGGTTAAAGACATCATTGACCTTTTGTTTTATGGCTATTTTTCCTCCTTGATTTATTTAACGGAGTGGTAAATGGCACGTAGGCCATTTTCCCATTAACGTACACTTAATTATAAGGCGCTCTGTTAAAACATATGCCAGACTTGATTAATATGATGTATAATTTCATGACAAATGCAAGATTCATGACATAAAATCATGCGGAAAGGTAAGAAAATGCAAGTTTCAATTAGGCGTGAGCAAAGTGTGTCATTTTTGCGATTGGAAATGTTCCGGAACAGTGATATGTATCATTTGGAACACTTCGAACATCGGCTCAAAAGATACAAACGGAACATTTGGAACATCGGCTCAAATGAATCGTGATCTGTCACGTCGCGTCATAGTTACACTGAGACAGAGAAATGTTAAATGATATGTATAATTTGGAACATTTGGAACAACGGCTCAAAAAATACAAACACAGACACTGACTGTTTTATTTAATTGAATTTATATTTAAGAATAATTTTAAGCACTGGTTTTTAGCTCAAGTCATTAATTATATTTAGGTACTTACACTATTTACGTTTTAACTTGAATTTTAAAAAGACTGCAGGTCACTTAAAGTAAAGAGTGTTTGAGTGTTCCAAATGATGCATTTAAAACATTACTGACGTTCCAATCTTTCGGAACACTCAAAATGTTTCGGAACAGTGAGCCAGCAAAGAGTTACACACGCCTATTAATTTTCTATACGGCAAAAAATGAACTAGGTACCTAGGTTCGGGCTACGAGATTGTTCCAAAGAGTTACCCCGCCCTTGGAATGTAAACGGGAACTAAAGGAATACTGGTGGGTACACTCCCTCTTGCTCTGCCCAGAGCGGAAAAAGTTTTTTTTTTTAATTGATATGAATTGCTTGATTGTGATCCCACCTGATGGTAAGCAGTGATGCAATCGTGATTGATGATTTCCCACCTCAAAAGAACCGGGCAAGTGCGAGTCGGACTCGCGCACTGAGGGTTCCGTACAAACTTACCTATGAAAACAGTTCAATTTCCGAATCGAGTCTCAAAGATTTTTACGAATCACAAATTAGTTTTTTTTTTGTGACAAATTTACAGTCTTCAGATTTTTTGCTATACTTATGCTATTTAAGACCTTGCTTCATGCCAAATTTCAGGATTCTAAGACAACGTGAAGTAAGTACCCTATGAATTTTGATTCCTTTGAGTGTCGAAGTATACGTTTTTTACAACATAAACCGCCGTAACTTTTTTTTTCGTTAACTTACAAGTTT
The DNA here is from genome assembly GCA_905147345.3 of Mythimna impura. Classification (NCBI taxonomy): domain Eukaryota; kingdom Metazoa; phylum Arthropoda; class Insecta; order Lepidoptera; family Noctuidae; genus Mythimna; species Mythimna impura. The sequence goes on along the minus strand of LR990347.1, from coordinate 7,152,581 downwards.
GATTTAACTAAGACTTGTATAACGAAATAAAAAAAAACCGTTATTTGTATCAATGCGTACGCAAATAAGATTTTTTTTCAAACCGTACTTTTCAAGTAACATTTGACAGATAGAGGTCATTGACGTTCCTATTCTTATTTGATTTGCATTGTTACAGAGGTTTTTGCGTTCAGATCAACACTTCTGTCCGAGGTTTGCTCGGTCGTAGTATCTTTTGTCGGCTGGTAATGCTCAAATGATACGAAAAGGCCTGTGACCTACAAGGATAATAATAATTACATAATTTATGATTAATTCATTCATACAAAAAAGGCGTGAAGACTTTAAACAAGCCATAAAAACAATATGCAATCACAAAAACAGCTTCAAATTAATCCAAACATTAATGCTACAAACGTCATTGTGACATTTTAAGAGTCTACTTATTTATGCTCGCACCATACCATAGACTACTGTTTACAGAGTTGTGACGTCATTACCCGTGGTCATACACCATAATGTTACTGTCCAATTCGCGAACGGAACCTAAAGATTCAAGGTCGACTCAATCGTTTGAAAGTCTGACCACGTAATATTCGTGTTACGAGACATCTCTTATAAAAAAAAATTAAACATGCGCTGCATACAATGGCTTATTTTTCGAGTTTTTGGAGTTCCGTGTTTGTTTGTGAAGAGCGGTTTTGTCTTCCATAATCTGTCACACATTTTCACAATACAAATTCAATTCGAACACTAATTTATTTTTAGTTCTAATTTTTATTTAAATTACATCGTCTTCGAGACTTTACTTAAAACATATGTATAATGTTTTTTAAACGTTCCCCCATACTAGGAATTACTCCTCTATCGTATAAGTGTTTACAAACATGTAAGCTCACATGTCAAGACACCCAGACCCGGAATACCTATCTAGGTACGCCGTACAAGTATTTGTTCCGTGTGGGAATCGAACCCGTGACCCGCAGCGCAGCAGCCGATCGCTCAACCACTGCGCCAATCGTGCCGTCAATTGAACTACACGAATGAAGAACTGAATGAATGTTTAAATTGGAATCTTTGATTTTAAAATCAAAACCAATTAGGTTGATTGTTTATTTATTCATTTCTTTGAGAAAACAAACAGTTACACCAAATTTTCTTAATTCACAAGCCTTAGTATCTAATGTTAATAGTTTAAGTGTTTTGTTTAGGCATTTAAGCCGATTTTCATAAAAATCGGAAAAGTATAAGGTAGAAACACTGCGCACACGTGTGCCACACACGCCGATCTGAGCGCGTCGGTCTCCATACATTTTATATGGAAACTAGACTTCTAGAGCTACACTTGATCCACGGCACGCGACGTCGTTCTACGTACAAATCGCCTCGTGTTACACGTGTGCGTCGGTCTAATGTAGTTCTAGCTTTATACAAAATACCTAACAAAACTTTTTTACAAGTGGACACATTGATGCAATCAATCAATTGGTCAATCTTAGTCAAGGATATATAAAACTTGTCTGACGGAACCCGACCGTAGTAATGACCGCCTGACCTTCTGCGACAAACTTATTTCAGACAAACGTAACAAATTTAAATAAATATTTAATTTTAAAGTAAATATTATACATAATTTAATATGACTAAACAGTAGTGATCTTGAAACATAGCCATGTCTAAATCTTTTTGAACCACTTATTCTTTAGTAATTTTGACACGCAAACTATATTTCTTAAAACCCAGGTACACACACAAGAAAATATATTTTATTCTCCATGTGTAAGTACAATGCGAAAAATGCCTGTTCAAGACTGACATAACTCTATGTACTTTAATTTTGTGTTTTTTTTTTTTAATATACTAGGTATTGGGTAATATTTAGGAAGACAAGTTGGCAACACTAGACATGACCCTCCCGACATAACGAAACTCTTTATTTTTATAGTACTACTAGCTGACCTGCCCCCCTAGCCAATTTACAACTGTTTCATTTCTATTCTCTTTTCGTCGACCGCCTCGAGTCGGCCACGCCTCCGACTCCTTTGTTCTGACGTCATCTCAACGATCAGTCACGTAGTCCGATGCGATCAACGAAAAGAGAATCGAAACGAAACGTTGTAACTTGGCTAGGGGGGCTGGTAAACGATGTGTATGGTATTGTCAATTCAAAGAAATTGAACGTAAATATGAAACAAAATAAAAATTCTAGAAACGCGATAAAAATATGGAGGTTGGGGGTAGGAGGGTGAAAAATACATTACGACCTATTCTCATATTTATCAAATCTCCTAAAAAAATATCATTCAAATCGGTCGTGCCGTTTTGGAAGAAAACGACCAAAAAATACCGTGACACGCGATACTTTACACGTTGACATGATTCGAGATATCTAATTATTATATTATATTTATAGTACTCGTTTTGAACTCGGAACTTTTGACCCAGTCGAGGTGAATAACATTGATGTCTAAACAATAGAGAATTACCAACATTCACAATAATTGGGAATCAAACGAGCTTACCTGTTAAGCGAAGTCTTGATTCTAATTTTATGAGCGCCGAAACTGAAATGCAATTCTATTATTGTTCACATAATGTAGTAATATTTTCATTACGGGTCAAAGGATTCGCAAGTTTAGATATATATAAAAAAATACAATCAATGTATCCTGGCAACACCATCGCGTCTAGATGTCACTTACTTTAGAGATTATAGGACAAGGAACAAGCTGTCTTTTGGACAGACTTGTTACCGCATACTTACATTCACTATTTCCCTGTAAGGATAACTGTGAGTTAGGTAGGTTAATTATTGCAGCTTTGGGGCTATTAACTAGTGGTGGGTGGGTGATTGCATTTCAGTTTCGGCGCTCATAAAATTAGAATCAAGACTTCGCTTAACAGGTAAGCTCGTTTGATTCCCAATTTTACTTCGCGCCGAAACTGAAATGCAATTCTATTATTGTTCACATAATGTAGATGTTTAGAGTTTGCTGCAATAATTAATTGTTACGCTATTGTTAGTACTGGTACTATCAACTCAAGTGCGGTTTCTTTTTATAGTAAGATATGAGTTGATTTCAGTTTTCCCTAAGGTTTTTTTGTCGCTACAGTCATACGTTCTTGCTGGGAGTGTCCCAAGGTGTTGACTAGACTATCCGTTCATTTTTTTTAAAGTATTGTGTGACAAGTATTCTCGTATTGTAAAAATATATTTGATTCATTGATAGGCAACTGATTTAGATGAGAAGCATGTTATCTTCAACAGGGGCAGTTATAATACCACGGTGTGAGACGTGTATTGTAATTAATTGGATTATTCTTAATGAAAGTCACTTATGACTTACTAGCTTATTTTAGAAATATTATATCATTACTCTCAGTATATTTTAGTACTTACTTGGTTATTTGTACATCATCGTTATATGTACCTTGCCAGGGGCGCCGATTATGAGAAATAAACAGTGGGTGCCGAGCACCCCTGAGAATAGACATCAAGAAACAGATAAGTAATCGCCTTTTAGGTTACGGTTACATTATAATATTTCTTGATACTAAAAACTAGTTTCATTTTTATAAAATGATTTCATTTTATATTTTTATCGAACATAATTAGTAATTAGGTACGCAGTATGTAAGTAGGACATTTATTTATTTGTCGGTTGATCAGTGTGCATTTTTCTTCTCACACTTCGCCACTTTTTCGAGTCCATCAAATGAGCATGAGCACCCATGGGGTTTTCTAAAAGCCAGCGCCCCTGTACCTAGCCGTTGATGTCGGCTATATTACAAGGTCATTATTACTAAATGTAATCAGACAAAAAGTTACTTTGGTTTTATAATACTGCTGTTCCCACTTAACACAAAGACAATTTGTTGAAATCTATTGAAGCAGAATAATCTCATTAGTTGTTTTTATCATACCATAGTGATGTTTTAAATGTCACTGGGGGTAATGTAATTACATTGCATGCATCATATAATTAGCCTTGCATTAGGCAATGCAATTAGGTACATGCATTATATATTATCACATTCATCATTTTCGTTTCAAACGATAAGTATCTATTCACATCTAAGTTATATTTGTGTTGACATTGTAGGTGACTGGTATGGAAGTCTAGCTTATCGATTTTATTATTATTATTCCGTTTGTTCATTTAACATAACATATAAATTATATTTTATTATATTAAATTATTATTATTATTAATATTATTATTATTAAGTATTACAATTTTTTTTTTTTTTTTTTCTACTGCATGATACAGCTAGTATACTAACGTTTATTTCAGCATGTATGTGTATACTTGTATATACCTGTATGTATATGCATATGGGTCTATCTAAATATATGTAAATACAATTATTTTATACTTATGAAGACCATTTTATGTCATTTTTTTGTGCCTCCCGAAATGGAAGTTAATGCGATTGTCTTTCTCTGTCATCATAGTAGTATTTTTGTGTCACAGTTTATGTTATATGTAACGAGAAACTTTGTTTCTTGAGGGAGGGGTTTATGTCATGTCGATGAAATGAACTTCCTGCTAGGGACTAGATACCTAGAGAAGTTGTATGGTCACTGACTTTTCACGAGGACCTGTTGCACTAGTTGGTCCCCAGCATACATCCCCCCCCCCCCTTTTTGTTTCAATGCAATTTTACTTTTGTATTGGTAAGTTAAGTACTTATAGTTTTGATGATACTAGTAATTCAAATGGGGTAATTCATTGCCTCAATTAAGTAAGTGTATTTTGAACATTCAGTCCCACTTAGCTATTTTAGAGAATAAAGAGGAGATAAGATATGTTTATTCTACCTGGATAAACATGAAATAAATTTAAAAGTATCAGCCAAAGAAAAGACTAGTTTTACTGTAGGTCATGTGTGGACCGGGTTTTAGCTGCACCGTAGACAAAGTTGTCTATTGCATTTCTGACACTGTTTGACAGTGACAACCTAACAAAGTAGAGAGAAGCCATAATTTCACCATATGACTTATAGGATAGGTACATATAGGCTTATAGGCATGATATTAAACTGTGTTCAGCAAACCATCCCTGTTCCAAAATTGGTGGGTATGCCATGCATGTTTTGGGAATGTCTGAATGATCTAACATAAAATCTAACATTACATTTCTTTACCAAGTGGTAGATAGTTGTCTACTTTTATGTTAAATTTTTAAGTTCAGGAGTCATGTATACTGCAAAGTAATTTTTCTATTAAGCACAGTGAGATTTTTTGATTGTCATAGAAGTGAGTCCTTTGTGAAACAAGTTGCTTTGGTGCACACTTTTTGTGTCCCGTGGCATGAGAGCTCTTATGTGCCAAATGCATCAGAAGTAATGTTTCCATGACAAGGCCAGTTGTCTAGTCATGGGAAGCTTGTTCCTAGGTATTCCCTATAATAAGGCAATTTCCCTCCATACAATATTTGATTTGAACACAGAAAATATTGTCAATATAAGACAATTGCTACTGGAAATGTTATACCAGTGCAGATCAAATTAAATCTGAATCTTGTTATTTCTGTTTTGTTACAACAAAGATTTCCCTGTTTATTCATTTATTAGGAGCACCAACCAGGTAAGTTTTTACAAAAGATTTGAATTTAGGTTTAGTTCTGTGCAATTATGTCAATAGCAGGCGTACACGGTTTGTGTAATTTGACATTCATTTATATTGAATTTTTAGTTTATTGAGTGATTTAGACATTAAGTACGAGTAAGGTAGATACCTCATACCATTTTGTTCTAACAACTATTTACAAATATATCAGCACATATTTCATTATTTAGTTGTTGTATATCATTATAAGTTTATTGCTGACTTACTCCCTTGGGGTGATTATAAGTAAGTAGGGCTGGTGGTTTTGCCCGTCAATATTATTCCCTTCTGCTTTCAACAGTGAGAAGTTACTTCTTCTTAAAATCAATGGTTGCTTCCTCAAACCGCTCAGCCCAGCGGGTGGCCACACCAATTGTGGCATTGGTGTCATACATCAAGTATTCCAAGGTGCTGGTGCACGGGTTCTTCGAGCCTGTGAGGAGTTCCTGTAATTCTGGTATTGAAACTTTAGAACCTTATAATTTTATTCAGGACTGCTGGTATCAGCAGAGGACTTAACCTGCGATTTCCTTAGGTTTTGGTTCCTTAAAAGTTAGCTTACATGCTCTTTGAGCAAGGTTTTTACTATAAGCTTAAATACTGAGGATGTGGAATGATATGCTGTACCTATGAATTTAATCCGTTTAAATTATATCAAGATTTTCCATAGATATTATTACATGGAGTCATATCATAATCAACACTTACTGATATTTGTTGCTATAAGTGAACATATCATTTGTAAATTGTTGATGAAGTATTCATGTCACTTAGTGCTTAGATATATATCATTGTGAACATCTCGTGTTCCATGGTTTGTTTTTGTTTTTATTATTTTGAATATATTGCAGGTCAGTGTACAACATAACCATAAGGAAATAATAATATTTCTATTGAATAGGTCTTTACTATTTAACTCAGCAAAAAATAGGTTTGATAATCGGCCACTGTTATGCTCGCACTATGGCAGTATTTTCCACCAGCATTGTAGCCGGTGAGGGTGTCAATAATTCTGCCTTGCCTTCTCCCATGGTTTTGGGTTGGCTTCTAGTCCAACAACTGGACACAGGTGGGTATCTACCGGCAATCCGGCTAGGTACATTGGATTAACTTATGACAGTTTGGAATATCTCGTATTCTTTAGCATTACTTTGGAAAGTTTATAATTTACATATTAGGCAGTATAACTTGCCACCTTATGGTGGTTTGGAATATCTCGTATTCACTAAAGGAGTTTGAATGTTTTGTAGCGATCTACACATAGGTGGTGTACTGTTTTTACACGAATTAATAATACACAGATGGGTAGTATGAACTTGGCCTTCTCGTGACCTTTATAGGCACTGATAAAGTGGAGCACGTCGAACTTAGTCTTTTTGCCATTTTTGTTCTTTGGATTATAAATGAATGGGACTCACCTGCTATAACAGATGCATACCAGATTAGCAACGTAGAGTAACGAAGCCAAGAGTATCGCGTACTAGTCTGGTAGCTTACAATCAGTTGGCGCGTAAAAATTAACGTCGCCAATGGTATCTCGTACCCTGATTGAATATTGAACAAGGCCTCGGACTCGCAAGTCCGAAAAACAGCACTCGCTATGATCACTTAGTGCCTCCGCCATTGCCCGATGAGGATCGCGTCCTCGATGACAGGTTTCAGGGGCCTTTTCAGACTAGCAACGTAGAATAAGCCGCTAAGAGCATCACGTACCAGTCTGGCAGCTTCCAATCAGTTAGCGTGCAAAAACAACTTCGCTAATGGTATCTCGTACCCTGATTGAAGATTGAGCAGTTTCGACTCGTAAGTCTGAGATGCAGTACTCGCTATGATCACTTATTGCTTTGGCTTTTGCTGGATATCGGTTCTTCATCCTGTGTGATTGTAGATTCAAGGCTTAAATTCGACACTGAAATTCGTTATTGCACAATACACTTTATAGGTTATCACTTGAAATTTTGTTATTTTGCTAAAGAAGGAACTATTTCATGTATTATAAATGAATAATAAGAAAAGATGTATCACTTGGGATTTTGTTAAATTGCTAAAAAAATACTATTCCATGTATCTTAAATGAATAATTAGATAGGATAAAGTTTTTTCCATGCGAAACTTTTACCGCAAAAAAAATAAGTGACATCTAGACGCGATGGTGTTGCCAGGATACATTGATTGTATTTTTTTATATATATCTAAACTTGCGAATCCTTTGACCCGTAATGAAAATATTACTACATTATGTGAACAATAATAGAATTGCATTTCAGTTTCGGCGCGAAGTAAAATAGCATTTGGATTAAGTAACGAGGATTAAGGTTGCCCGCAGACTATTTGTCATTAATGTAGATTTTCTCATTTAATCTGTCCAATTAAGTTGAAAAGAAACAATACAATAATAAAAGAATGATGGTAAAAATCATGTAACGCCCATATTTCACCAATAATGTTATGATTCTCTTGGTTGATCCAAGCACAAACTTTGATCTGCTACGAAAAAACTCCATAGGCAAAAACTGAAAACTGTGCCCCAGAACATGCTAAACAACCCTCTTTTAAAGGTGCGATATCATCAAACGACTCCTTTCGCTCTAGATGGAGCAAGAGCGAGTGACAGACTTACTGACTAAAACGCACCCTGTTCCTTCTGTTGCCCTTTACGTTTCAGCCACGGTGACTCTTTCGATAAATCTTGCGGACCTAACGATGACAGAGAGTTGATTTTTGTATTTTTAAGGAACGTACGCATTAGCATCTCACTTGTAATATGTATAAAAAAACATTCGGCGCTCCGATTGGACCGTTCCAAGCTCTTAACCAATCAGAGAGCCAAACGCGGTATCTAAACGTTTTGATCGTAAAAACAATTCGCACTCTGTGCGCTGATATATCGATGTGTAACAGGATAGTTTTTAATAGCAAATTATACTGAAAAAATTCGTAAAAAATATATATATTTATTTATATTCGCAAATCTTTCATCCTGATAAAGGTCATCCCCGTTTTTGATAATAGTTCCTCTCACTCATAAGGTCAGACGCTTGCCACCGGACTACTGCGCCCTAGTTGCCAAATACGTCACTGCAGGTGCATATAATAGGAGAACCAAGGTTGCCGACATAGCACGAAGAATCGCCAAACTAAAGTGGCAATGGGCAGGGCACATTGCTCGCAGAACAGATGGCCGTTGGGGCCGAAAGGTTCTGGAATGGCGACCACGTACCGGAAGACATAGCGTTGGAAGGCCTCCTACAAGGTGGACCGATGACTTGGTAACGGTTGCGGGAGTCCGATGGATGCGAGACGCACAGGACCGTTCGCTGTGGCGACGCTTGGGGGAGGCCTATGTCCAGCAGTGGACGTCTTTCGGCTGAAATGATGATGATGATGATGAGGTGCATATAAAAATTATTATAGCCACAGCCGGTTCGTTCGCGTGCACTCCGCCTTAACGAACGATACAACTAAATGTTTCGAAATGACAGGTCTCAAGTTCAGGGGCGTCATCATTTCTTAATCCAGTTTGATTTATTGTCTTGTGCGAACATAAATAACATTAATTTACATTGTATGATAATTAGTTTTTAGACGACGTCAACGACGTGATGTCTACGCTGTGACTGGTGATATTTACGCGTTTTGGGCAGAACAAGTATATACCTCGATATATGATCTTAAAATTCATAGATCATTCTGGTCTCGTTAACACTAGAATGATGACAATCTAAGCTACTACCTTCTTCTGGGGCCATGGGTTAATTGAAAGTGAACCCGGGGCCCTGGAACAAAGGTAAAGAAGTAACAGGAGTGGGTTTTAGTCAGTAAAAGTCTGACACGAAAGAGCAAGAGAAGTCATTAGATGATTTCTCAACGTAAAAAAGTTATGTTAAAAATATTCTAATGTCACCAGGATACAATGAAACTACACAATCACCTCTCTAGGGTGGAGCGCCGTAGCGTGTCAGACTTTTACTGACTAAAACCACACTTATGTTCCTTCAATTGCCATTTGCGTCTCAGGACCACCGGTTTCCCTATCAAAAGTCAACCCATGACTCCAGTAGGCTTCGGCCCTGCTGAGCCCCTACGGTTTTGGTAACATCTCTTTGAGGCACATGGAAAATTACGCGCTGTCGGCGACTTGGGCTCGATCCGGACCCACGCCTGTGGTGGCTGGAAGTCGGGGTCGGGGTCCCGGCGTGAGGATGTCCGTTCCCTCACGCGTGCGCCCGCCTACTTCGCTAGCATTACTGCTTCGCAGACGGAGGCGACGGCCGTCCATTCCCCCTCGCTCCGGACCAAGGCCTGCCCCATATACTCCACCGTTTCCACCGGGCAGTCCGCACTATGGTATCACCCTGGTGTTTCTTCCGCCCAAATCAGGTGTAGGAATCTCCCGAACTTACCATGTCTGGTGAGGACCTGCGTCATGTGGAAAGATGTCTCCCATAGATTTCCAAAAACCCATACAGTAATTAGGTCAGTAGCGAAGAACAACCTCGGAAATGAAGCCCTTTTTTTGGGGTGAGAAATCATCACCCAACTCTTCCCACTATAGTTGGAGTGAGAGAGAGTGGATATATGTAATTACATGGGAGTGAGTGAGATGTCTGGTCGGTAAGATGGCCGAAGTACGTATTGGAAGTACCCTCAATCCGAACACAACAGCTTGATTAGGAGAAAAGAGCTTAAGAGGGTCCTTTTTCACTCGCCTATCGTCAACATCGAGCATGGTTTAAAAGCTTGTTGCTTCATCTAACGCAATCCAAGAGGCAATGCAAAAAAAGAAAGAACGCCTAAAAACTCTGTTGGCATTCGGTAACTCCGTGATTTACTCGAATATTTCACGAAACTTGTTCCAGGAAATACGTGTTTTTTTCTAAATCCTTAAAAGTTTTTCAGAAAAATTGACGTCATTCAGAATCTCGATTAAACGTGCAAGGCTTCAATTAATGTACTTTTTTATATTTTTGATATATAATATATATAATATAATATAATATTCCACAACCATCACACAACGCCGTCTAGTCCCAAGCTAAGCAGAGCTTGTGTTATGGGTACTAGACAACTGATAAACATACTTATATATTTCTAAATACATACATATTATAGATAAATTACACCCAGACACAGAACAAATGATCGCGGTCATCACACAAACATTTGTCCTGGGTGGGAATCGAACCCACGACCTCCGGCGTAGCAGTCAGGGCCACTAACCACTAGACCAACAGGCCAGTCCAACCATATATAAGCACATTATGGAGAGCCAAAGTTCAGGTAAAATAGCAGATTTTCAGAGGTCTTTACTACATTAGTTTTACACAAATTTATGTTTTGATTTCTACTATAGAAGCCTAGATAATATCCACAAGATAGCTGTATATCCAAAATATATAGAGAAAGATGTGTAATAGCATCATAATCACGTAAGAGCGGTTGTATGAAAATATACCTCGAAAAGGACGGTCTTAAGCAGATGAATCTGGTGCTAGTACATATATTACAATCACGAAACAGAAAAAACAGTTTTTTCTGTTTCGTGATTACAACACACCTTTGAACAGACAGACCATTTGTACAACAAAAAAGTTAGGATAGCCCATTATTCATGTTTCAAATCATCATCATCTCATCATCTTCCTGCCCTTGACCCTTGTTATTTGGGGTCGGCGCAACACGTTTCTTTCTTTTATTCTATCCTGTCACCCGTAATGTTATCATTAACTTCTTTTTCTTTCATATCACTCCTCACACAATCCACCCATCTTTTCTTTGACTTCCCTCTCCCTCTCCACCCATCCACATGTATACTCAAAACTCTTTTAGTAACATGCGTTTCATCCCTCCTCTTTACATGACCAAACCAAGACAAACGGTTCCCCTTCAATTTTTCAGTCACTAGCACCACTTTCAAACTTCCTCACGGCTTTATGGTTCAAATATGGTTTCATATATTCCGTGATTAATAAATTAAAATGACATGACAAACGTGTCCACTCCATTTTTATGGTAATTGACGATAAATTTAAATATAGTTATTACCGTACATTAACATTATAATTGGTTTTTAGTTCATGTAAATTGCTTCTGATATATAGACAAGCATATTATAAACAATATAACTGTTAATCAGGATTCTATTAGGATTTGATTACATGAATTACCATTTTAGGGTATAAAGAACCAGAGTGAACGATAAAATATTTAAATGGTTATAGTAATAAGTTTAACTGTATATAGTTTGTGTTATTTATATCTTGACGCCAGCGCATAAATTTCATTGAATACAATAATAAGTCCCATGAAAATATCTTCTTTTTATTTAATATTTTATTGCAATCTATAATTGTAGATAGATACTCAGTAATATATTAACAGTAACAGGTTTGTACGGAAGCTATCCAGTGACTAGGTACCCGGTTTATTCTTTTAGTCTCTTAGATTAGGTCTTGAGGAATCTTTCTTTTTAGTTTTCTAGCAACTGTTTGTATGTTCATCAGGTTTACTGTTTAGATATCTTTGAATATAATAAATCACATGGGAATATCCAAAGATCATTTTAAACTTTCCTTTTTCGTCGACTCAGGTGGGAATATATACAAATATCGTTGTCCCGAATTCCATTTTCTGTGTGGAAAAGCCAATGTTTACAAAAGAGACGTTTAAGTTATTATAAATTCATGTCACGAATCCAATATTTCACTCCTAGATCACCGTGATAACAAGAAAATATTATCCGAACAAAAAACAAACAGTAATAAAGTGTGTAACATAAAAACTTAGATAACTACGTATGTTGTCATATTCATGTCATTATCCCATAAATTTGAATAGTTAAAGTAAACCAACGTATTCAACTGTCTGGTTTCGAATAACCGAAGGAAATCCGAAAGCCTTGGATAAGTTTAATGATTTGTGGCTTTTCGTTTTTTGTAAATCACTACTGTAGAACCTGTTAACTTTATTGTTAGGTTTAGTGCTTTTATCAAAAATCTAATTCATGGGGCTAGAAAATTTATATATTTATTTATACGCAATGAGATTTGTGATCTTAAGAATATCGTCGACATTGTAATACATTTTATAATAAGTATTATTATAAAATTGTTGATAAAATGCCACTTCATGCAGGAGACGCAACACACAGGCGTACGCGTTTTAGTATAGGCTAACTTCTGCCAGCAGTTTCGTCCATTTGAAAGTAGAAAATAAAAGGCCTACACCACTCAGTGATAAAGTAATATGGTACTGGTGAAAGGATTTTTAAAATTGGTCCAGTAACTTTTAGTTACAAACAATAAAAAATCTTTCCTGTTTATAATATTATTTATTTATTTAACAATTTATGTACTCACAATAATAAAAGAAAAGAAGAAGGAAACAGAAGAATAGTACAAAGGTGATGCTTATTTATACAGAAAATAAATATTATTATTTAATTAATTATTATAGTATATATAAAAAGTTTAAAATATATGAAATTGGCCACGTTTTAATAGCGCATTGCAGGACTTTTCACAATAGTTCTCTCACTTGTCTAGAGCGAAAATAAATGCAGCCAAACGAACAATTAAATTATGCAGTGCAATCAACTACAAAAGAAGAACAATGCACATCAAAAGAAAAACCCTCCACCAAGAAACTCTAAAGCTCATATTCATAACACAGCTCGCACCGCACTAGAAATCACGATAACTTTGAATGCTGAACAATACCGAACCAAAATTGGATACCATTGTCTTCACAAAGGGTTGATATCAATACAAATTCTTTGTGTATTTTCAGTAAAGTCTGTCTTGGTCAAGGGCCATTGTGTTGCTCAATACAATTGTGATTCAAAATCAAGTGTGGGACCAAATAAGCGTACATACATAGTAGACGGGTGCCGTCCTCTCGGAATATTAAATAGTTGTAAACCTTGGATCGTTTCGCGTTCGTGATCTAGATGATTATTATGTTATGTGTTAATAGTTAATTTATTGGTTTCATCCTCTTTGTCTTTTGTATTGTTAAATTTTACATTATCAGTGACAGCTCTGGATTTTGAAATTCTTGTGTTGTCGTAATTTTATGCATTGCAAAATCTGCTAAGTATTTTTTGAGTGACGCACTTTCAGATGTAGAAAGCGTTGCATTATTTTAATTTGATTGCACTTTTTGTAACACCCAGTAATCTTGTTACAATGTTTAAGATACCTACTGGCACAGTTTTTATCTGGTCATTCAGATTCAATTCATGTATTATATTCAAGCTCTGACTCCAACACAATGAAATAAGGATAAAATTCTTTTCTTACTTTTATTCACCATGTTCCATGGACTTGCATTAATTTAATGACTATTTTATCACTTACTTTTCTTTGTATATTGTTATGTACTCGTGGATAAGGATAGGGTATCTCCTGTTTATCACTAGGTTGCGATGATAGTCCAGGCCGAAGACCATAAACCGAAAATCAATCATATCACTCCGTACATGTTCAGTGCTATATTTATTGCAACTAACATGCTCCTCATGAATGCTACAATAAATATGAATGAACGGCCAAAATGAAATTAGCATAATCAAACACTAATCGGACGGTTACGCGATCATATTTATGATAGCAAGTAGGAAAAGAATGCTGCCATATTTTTAGTTACGATTACGTAGTCGACTCTTGGGTAATAAGGTGAGCAGACACCATTGGTACCATTGTAGTGGAACTGTGGAACCTAGATTGGACTGGCATGGGAGCGATGCCTATGATGAGATATGATATACAGTTGGGCTGAAGATACTCATGTTGCCTTATTCTTCCTAACCCGATTTTTCTTTCGTTCCAGATGGGTCACCGAGTCCCCAGATACTCAAGTCTGCTGTGGGGAGTCTGTATCCCTAGTTCATGCAGCAGCTATGACTTGGAAGAAGAACTGTCTCAAAGATTGTCAGGCCTCGGAATATCCGTCAAAGTGCACAATAATATGTGTTCAGTGAAGAGCTTTAAAAGGCCATACTCTTTTGGGAAAACACTTTCTATGTAAGTTTCTATACTAAAATACATTCTAGGTCTAGTGGTTGCAAGAGATAGTTGAGCGTATCATTGACGGAGCCTGCTAGGACTGATGCCTGCTAGGGTTACGGAATTGATCGAAAGAGTTACCGTGGCATCGAAAGCAAAAGGCAACTGAAGGAACACATGTGAGTTTTAGGGCCCAAACACAAAACTGCGATGCAACGTCGTATCGTAAAAATCTGCTAGCTCGCATAACGCATCGTAAGAACTTGCGAATTGATTCGCATCGCACATTGTTTGGTCACCTGAACTTTGCCGCGTGAAATCACATCGCAGCAATTCGAATCGCAGGTTTCTGTCATGCGGCATCGTATCGCATCACATCGTAGTTTTGGGTGAGAACCCTGTGTCAGTAAAAGTGTAACAGGGAGTGTTACAGTTTTACTGACATAGGGTTCCACCCGCTCCACCAAGAATGTCGTATATTGCTCGCAGAACATATAATCGATGGAGACGAAAGGTTTTATAGTGGCTAACACCTATCGAAAGTCGCAGCTTTGAAAAGCCTCCCACAAACTAGACCGATAAGGTAGCGGAAGTTGCAGGAATTCGATAAATACAAGACGCATAGGACCAGTCGGTGACACTTGGGATGGTAGGACTTATGTCCAACAGAGGACGCCTTTCAGCTGAAATGATGATTATGATGATGATATTATTGACCATATCTAACCTTTCGAGGAATATAAGGTGACTGGTAATTAGTGACCGATACATAAACACATGATTGTACTGATGATTACAAACAACTTTCCCAAAGAAACTTTTTTTATATTCTCATTAGTTTTATCACAATAATAAAACAGCTGTTTAAATACGTGCACGCGCCTGCGACCGGCGACCGCTCAGCTGTTAGCCGCGTGATGCCATCGTACCTACAATAGTGATAGAACACCCGCGCAGCTTGCAAACCCATAGGTGTACGTACCTAATCAGTGAATGTACCTACAAACTAGTGAGTATATAACAAAGTTTCTTTGGGAAAGTTGTTCGTAATCATGAGTACAATCACGTGTTTAAGTATCGGTCACTAATTACCAGTCACCCTATATAGTCTTTATGATTAAAAAAAATGAAAGCGATGAATTACCTAAACTATTGGAACTATTTTGTTACGAGGAATAACTTTTTCTATTGAATGGTTACAGTCGAGCAGACGCAAACAGTTCATATATTTTACTCTGTTGACTTTTTTTACTATTTGAAGTTTCTGAGGCCGGTGAAGTTTTGATTTTTTTTTTTTAAAGTACTTTGCCCCACACTAAGTTTTACTCCTATATTGTGAGTGCAGTCATAAACATGCAAACTCACAAACACAAGACATCCAGTCCCTGTACAACAATTTATTTTATTTTTTTTATAAAAAAACACTAACACTACTATTTGTAGGTCATACAAATAAATGGAAACGAACCCTGAACATTTTAAATTTATTTCGTTTTCAATGCAATGGAAGCATTATTAAGTCAAGGAAATGGTATCCGCGGTAATCGGACATTCTACTTTATTGTAGGTACCTAATTAGTCAAATTACTGTCTCAAAATCTACCTAATTCTGCCCGTTCATGGTAGAGTATTGACTCTTAACTATACTGCTTAAATACAGCGCTATACTTAAGCACTATAGCTAGAAACATCAACAGTAAAAATTAGGTAGATTTTGAATAAAGTAGAACATTCCATTTTAGCAAATATCATTTACTTGACTTAATAATGCTTTTAAACAATAAAAACAAATTAAACTAAAAATATATTCTCATCAGATTGTTCTCATCAGATGGCGTTGAACTACGCCATCTGATGAGAACATGACCAGTGACCACGTCCAATCACTGTAAATAAGGTTCAGTTGAAGACCAGCGTCAGGCAACTACCACGAAATTGTCTGGCATTTTTGCTGAACTGGACCTATTTGGTGCAGGCGCGAGACACACAATGTTAGTTATTTTATTTTCTTTTTTTTTATCATAAGTGTGTTATTGTGTGTTATTTCTACATTGTGTGTATCTGTGTACGTGTGCCAAATAAAATATATTTCTTTCTTTCTTTTCTTTCAATCTTTTCACCATAAACTTGATAGCCGCTATACACTATCAAAATGCGCCTCACCATCAACGATTGCATCACTGCTTACCACCAGATGGGATCGCAATCAAGCACTAGTTTATTATATTTAAAAAAAAAACCGGGCAAGTGCGAGTCGGACTCGCGCACTGAGGGTTCTGTACAAACTTACATAAGTAAACAGTTCAATTCCCGAATGGAATCTTGAAGATTTTTCCGAATCGCATTTTTTTTTTTGTGACGTAACAACAAATTTACAGTTTTCAGATTTATTCCCATATCTGTGCTATAAGCTTGCTTTATACCAAATTCAGGATTCTGAGTCAACGGGAAGTACCCTATGAATTTTGATTCCCTCGAAGAGTGTCGAAATATACGTTTTTTGCGACAAAAACGGCCGTATCTTTTTTACAGTTAACTTAGAAATCTGTTTTTTTTTACAGCTTCAAGAGACCGTATCATCTATATGGTTATTTTCAACTCGATACCTACACGCGTTTCCGAGATAAAAGGTCTTGACAGAAAGACAGACGGACAACAAAGTGATCCTATAAGGGTTCCGTTTTTTTCCTTTTGAGGTACGGAACCCTTAAAAAGTAGCTATTCTAAAAACTAAAGGTGGTTGTACGCTAGAAGAGCCCGAGCTCCGCTCATGTTCGGGTCCTCTAGCATAGACCCCCACCTTTAAAACAACTGCTAAATGAAATCATCCCAGATAATTATATAATTAATGTAACACAGAAATTTGTTACAGACCATAACTTTCAGCTAATTACCGCTAACACTAAGTGTAATGAAGCGAAATGATTGAGCAGCTCAAGTTATTAATTAAGGATGATTTACATACTCAATGCACATAATTGCACATAATGACCTTAGCTATGGTTTGATTATGTCACATAAGATCTATGTATGTTTATCTTACACTTAATAGTAGAATTTATAGCCCCCTGGTGCCTTGGTAAACACTGGGGACATTCCAGGACGTGATAAAGTGTCAGTCGTTGGAGCGAGAAAGAGGAATGGAGTAATACACCCTATATAGCTCCATCCCTTTTTAACAGTTCAGTTTAGGTTGTAAAGTGGATCGCGCTAAAGGGCCTATTACACTTTTGGAGGTATGCGGAAGAGAGAGTAAAGTCCCGTAAACCTCCGTTGAAAAGGGAGGATCCTCCAGCCAGACGGGTGTTATGTCTGGTGGGCAACTGCCCGATAGATGATTTTGGGCTGTTCTATATGTTCTAATCGCGCGGAGAACTTAAATTGCGCGATGCAGGATTAGTTCTTATGTGACGCCATAGATGTCGCTACAAATGTACTCGATATTCAGACAGTCTTAGTCGATGTCGCGTAGTGTAATAAGGGTTGGACCGGTCTTACTCGGAACAAAAAATAAGACAGTCTGAATATCGTGTGCCTATTACACTACATTACATTATGGCGACCCCGTACCGGAAGACGTAGCTTTGGAAGGCCTCCTACAAGGTGGACCGATGACTTGGTAACGGTTGCGGGAGTCCGATGGATGCGAGACGCACAGGACCGTTCATTGTGGCGACACTTGGGGGAGGCCTATGTCCAGCAGTAGACGTCTTTCGGCTGAAATGATGATGATGATGATGATGATGATTACACTACGCAATATTCACGTAGTGTAATAGGCCCTTAAGAGCTCGTGATAGCACTCCTGTAAGCCGTTTTTTCCGACTGTCATTTTATGATCTTTGCCTTTTTTAGGGTTCCGTACCCGAAGGGCGCTAACGCGGACGGACCTTATTACTAAGCATCATCTGCTGTCCATCCGTCCGTCCGTCTGTCTGTCTATCCGTTCGTCTATCAGTTAACTGTGTCTCATAAACCGTGACAGGTAGAGAGTTGAAATTTTCACAGAATATGTTTTTCAATTGCCGTTACAACAGCAAATAATAAAGTTGAAAATTAATGGGGATTCCAATACAAGAAACGTGATTTGGTTGACGTTTTTACTTGATTTTAATGTTATAGCGGAACCCTTCGTGTGCCAGTTCGACTCGCATTTGGCCAGTCTTTTTGTTGTCTGAGAAATCATCAATATTAACAAAGTTATAGCTCCAATTGTGTATGCACTGCCTTCATGCACGGACAGAATTTTCAATTAATTATAATATTGTCTCTTGAAAATTGTATGAGTTTTTTTATAGGGTTTTTAATGACCTTTATTTGTCTGTAAAACATAGACGTTGTTGAGGTGCATACTAATTCATAACGTTCGCTGATCAACGTTTGTGATTGTTAAAAACCAATGTCCTTGTATTTCTGCGCTTATAACATATTTTTTTAGAGAAGCCCACTAATGAAGTTATTAAAAAATAAATCAAAAGTTCTAAAGAAGTCTTTATTAGATAAATCGTCTAGGAGACTAATGGTAAAATAAAAAATACAAATTATGTTACTCTACGAATTACTTAGTAAGTAATATAATTTGATTTTTTCACTGCTAGACAACTTGACGTCAATCACTACATAGTATAAAACAAAGTCACTTTTCGTGTCTGTCTGTCCCTATGTATGCTTAGATCTTTAATACTACGCAACGAATTTTGATGCAGTTTTTTTTAATAGATAGAGCAATTCAAGAGGAAGGTTTATAAGTATAATACATGCACATTATAGTAGAGAAACACTGATGATTTTAGAGGTTTTTAATGTGATGTCGTAAATAAATACATTTTTTTGCTCTTACATTGCAAACGCTGGCTGAACCCTAAGAGATAGATCAAAATAATGTACTACAGTATTGTACACCTTAAAAAGATCTACAAAAAAGTCCGCGATGGTATATGTCTATCTATTAGGTATAACCCACAATAACCATTTTTTATCCTTTACTTTTTACGAGAAATAATGGCTTATTTACGAAGCGATTTTAAGCAATACAGCAATTTATGCTTTATCCAATTAAGTACCTTAAATACATTGTGCATTTAATATAGATCAATATGGTCCTTTACAGCGTGTAATTTAAGTGAATATTTTCGAAGATATTAAAGATTTAAAATGCAGGGACATAGCGGTTGCGGTAAATAACTTGATTCTTTCAAAGATTGATACTCGGTTACTTCCAGATTGGTCCCATTTCTTTCAAATCCAGTTCTGATAATGGAATCCATGAGGAATCGACGGAACTCCTCAAATATTCTAGGCACTATATAGTGATTTTGGTATTTTAATCGAGGACTAAAGCATTTACAGTCAAAAAGTAACATTTGATGAAGTGGAACTGATGAAGAATACCAGAAACGGCCAACGGAACTTCACCCTCACATAGATATCACAATGAAGATAGTTAAGTAACTATGACAATATAAATAAATAAATGGTTCTGAATGGTTATGTTGAAAATGGTATCATCGAAGTGATCTGATGATGATGATGGAGCCGGAAGGTAGGCATTGGAACTCCGTAATTAATCAATGTAACCTAGCCGTGTTTGGGCTTATTAGAATTGTCATGATATGCACTTTGGCTATCTATCTATCTATTTATGTATGGTTTCCGCACTTAGTCCTATGTGGACCATTGTACGTGGACCATGGCGGTCATAACCTTTGGTGGGCTTATTCTAACCAGCCCACCTCTTTCCAAAAAATAGATTAGGCCTCTTCGGTTTTTCAGGGCATCAATAAGGGAGTTCGGGGATCCTAAGGTTCGTGTGCGTATTTCAGTGACACCTGTGCAGTCTAGGAGCACAAGTTGGCTATAAGGTACTATCGAACTAACCTGATGATGGAGCCGGGAGGTGGATGGGGACTTCATAATAAAATAATGTATCCTAGCAGTGTTTGGGTTAATTCGGATAGTCATGAGAAATAGGTACTCTGGCTATAAGTGCACCACAACTAAAAAGTGTGAAATAAAAAACTTTTTACAAAAAATAAATAACCGACTTCACTACAAAATAAAAACAAACACTAAAACGATCACAATAACTTTAATTTTGGAACTCGGTGTTAAATAACAAGCAAACAATACCAGAAACACCGGCTTCCGAAATTAAAGTTGTTTTGATCGTTTTAGTGTTTTTAACCGACTTCAAAAAAAGGAGGAGGTTATCGATTCGGTTGTATGTTTTTTTTTTTTTTTGTGTGTTATCTCTGAACTCCGTCGTTTATGGACCGATTTGCAAATTTTTTTTGGGATCACCGCAGACAGTTTCGACCCACTGGAACCAACCTGCCACTGGCCTGGCACGCATCAAGAAGCATCAAGAACCATGCGATCTCGGATCTCTGGAGGGGAGTGATGTAGCGACATCTATGGCGTCACATAAGAACTAATCCTGCATCGCGCAATCAAAGTTCTCCGCGTGATTGGAACTTATCTGAACAGCCCGAAATTATCTATCGGGCAGTAGCCCGCCAAACATAACACCCGTCTGACCGGAGGATCCTCCCTTTTCAAAGGCGGTTTTCGAGACCTTACTCTCTGTTCCGCCTACCTCCAAAGTATCATCAAAGTGACCTGATGATGATGGAGCCGGAAGATAGGCACCGAAACTCTAATTAATCAATGTATCCTAGCCGTGTTTGGGCTTATTAGAATTGTCATGAGATGCACTTTGGCTATAAGGTAATATCGAACTGATCTGATGATGGAGGAAGGTGAAACGTAGACTCAGGAACTTCATAATAAAACAATGTAACCTAGCCGTGTTTGGTTTAATTGAAATAGAATTCTAATACCATCCAATTTACCGTTCCAATATAAACGCCTACAATTTCCGCTAAAGATATCTTTTGCAATGACCATCAATAAATCGCAGGGTCAAACTTTCAACGTTGCAGGCTTAGATTTGAGAAAAGAAAAGAAAGAAAAACATTTTACTTGGCTGAACAAGGCGCAAATTGAGCGTTGAATGTTTTTCACATGGCCTATTATATGTCACTCTTTCAAGAGTAACCTCAAAAGAAAACATGTTTGTATTATCTAATGACAAAAAATCTATGTACGTTGTGTATAAAGCCATTCTGATATTAAATTTAATACTAGCGATTTGCCCTGGTGCAATGCTGGACAAAACCGCATCAAAATCCGTTGCATAGTTTTAAAGATCTAAGCGTGCATAGGGACAGACAGCGGGAAGTGACTTTGTTTTATACTATGAAGTGATCAGCATTGCACCCGTGCGAAGCCGGGACGGGTCGCTAGTTCATTATAATTTTGAACAAAAGATTTCAAATATTCAAATAACATTGCCTTTTAACTATAAATATATATTTTACACGATGACAACCACATACAATTAATAACGATCCCACCGCTAGGATACAGACACTCTCTCAGGGTGAGGGTGTTATGGGAAGTGGCCTATAATCCACCACCCGGTCCCAGTACGAGCTGGTAGATGACCTCTAAAGAAATGAAGAGCCTTCTATCCAACCACCAATTATCCAAATACTGGCAGCAATATTGGCTATGGAGAAATTGGTGGTCAAGGTTAAGTCATAGACACCAGAGTGTTCAGAAACGCGTTAAGTCAATGATATAATCAAAATCTCGAGTAAAACCTAGATGAGAAATGCACAGAGCAGGGACGTAAGGCAAAGGAAATGAAATGCAAAGGAAGGAAGGAATTGGCAGTCTGGCCTAGCAGCAATCATTTGCAGGATGCTATTACTGCATCCCCGCAGGAACTGTCGTAGAGACGCAGCTCTTTTCCGCATGACTGCATGGAAGCCATCTGTACGCACCTCAGCAAACATGCCAGATGCGCTACAAAAACAAGGCAACCGCAACAGCGTCCTCAATATATTATTATATAGGATGGCCAACGCAGTAGCATTGCATACTATTGAGCAGTGGTTTCTGAATGGTAACGGCCCCGACTTACGAGCACAAACCCAGCCAGGCGCATTACTTTTTGTAATTTATTTCATCACCACTGCTCTCAAAACGGTAAAGGAAAACATCGTGAGGAAACCGGCATGTCCTAGAACCAAAAAATTCGAAGACATGTGACATTCACCAACCCGCACTGGGCCCGCGTGGTGGATTACGGCCCATTCCCTCTCCTAGAGAGGAGGCCTGAGTCCCAACAGTGGGAACATTAAATAAAAAAGGCTGATTATGTTTATGCTTATGCAGCGCACTAGCAGTCCGGCGAGAGTAGCTCACAAAAAGGCAGTTCCTGCAAAGAGAATGGCAATAAGCCTTGAACAATGTGACTTTTACATCACGTGAACATCGAGCAAACCTGCGAGCAATCATATTCCCCCGGACTGCTAGCGCCCTGCGCTCCCCTCTACGTCTGTTTCTTCTTTTAGGTCTTCTGTCACAATGTACACCAGATATATGAATCTGCTCACAACCCTCAAAGCCACACCATTATGCTTAATAGGCGGAATATAGGCTGGCTTATAATTATCAGACTTAAATCGCTCGCTTTTCTTTGAATTATACTGAAGCCCATGTTCCGCCGCATAGGCCTCACACTTTGTTAACAAAGTGCGAATCACACCCACCGAAGGCCCCAGCGGCACCATATCGTCAGCGGAATTAATATTAGAAATGCAGCCAATTATCTAGCAATTCCTGGCTGATATGATGATGATGAGAATTAAGGGTTTTGTAAAGTACGGCACGTGACGACAAGTAACGGTTGGCGTACTCGTGGTGTAGTCGTTCGATTCCCGCGCTTAACAAATATTTGTATAACCTACAGATAGATGTTCCTGGTCTAGGTGTCGTATGTATCTTTAAATGGTTATGAACGTTTGGAGGTATGCGAAACAGAGAATAAAGTCCCGCAAACCTCCTTTGAAAAGGGAGGATCCTCCGGCCAGACGGGATGGTATGTCTGGAGGGCAGCTGCCCTTTAGATGATTTCGGGCTGTTCTATATGTTCCAATCGCGTGGAGAACTTTGATTGTGCGATGCAGGATTAGTTCTTATGTGACGCCATAGATGTCGCTACAAACGCAACCATGATACAAAACTAATGTCCGCTAAGGCCACGGGAAATTTCTGAAAAGGAAACCGGTGATCCTAAAACGCAAAAGACAACTGAAGGATACATGTGTGGTTTTAGACAGTAAAATTCTGACACACCCTCTCGCTCTAGGTGGAGCGAGAGGATAATATCCCACCTCAAAAAAAGAGTAATTCCTAGTGTGCGGAAAGGGTTTTTTTTTAGGAAAAGTTGAAGCACCATCTCTTAAACATTTACCTTGTAAGTACATAAGTTCAGACAGCTATTAATATTGCAGTCCAGTACAAAGATGATTAATAGTTTTATGTCATAGTCGATGCAATAGCGATATGAGTCCTTACTCACTCAAGGTACCTGTACAGATGCGATAACATCGAAACTCCATATGAATAAATAAGTATTGACATAATAAGGAAAATTATTATGGTTTCTTTGTTTTGGTAAGCGATATAGTTGTTAGATTCCTACCATCATCATCATCATTTCAGCCGAAAGACATCCATTGTTGGACACAGGCCTCCTCCAACTGTCATCATAAAGACCGGTCCTGTGCGTCTCGCATCCATCGGATTCCCGCAATCCTTTACAGGTCATCGATCCACTTTGTGGAAAGCTTTCCAACGCTGCGTCTTACGGTGCGTAGTCGCCAATCACCAGAGAACCTTATGGCCCTATGGCCCACCTGTTCTGCATGCAATGTGCCCTGCCCACTGCCACTTAAGTTTGACAATTCTTCGGGCTATGTCAGCATCAGCAACCTTGGTTCTCCTGCGGATATCTTCATTTCTGATGCGATCACGCAAGAAAACTCCGAGCATAGCTCTTTTTCATTGGCCTTTGGGTGACGAAGCCTTCTGACGAGGCCTCTACTCTGTTAACAGTCATTGATCACAGTAATCACACTAATATTATAAAGACGATAGTTTGTGAGGGTGCGTGTATGTTTGTTACTTCTCCACGCTCGAACGGCTGAACTGTTTTCGATGAAACTTGGTACACACCCGTGTACCAAGACCACGACCATGACCATGACCATGATGTAGACCATGTCTTGGAATAGCACATAGAATACTTTTTTTCCCTTGAGATAATTTTCTATTATGATGCGGGCGAATCCGCTGGCAGCAACTATACCCTATTCAAGGAGCCGTGAGACAAAAGGTAAACAAACCATGAAAAGGGTTGCTTAAAAACATGAGTGAATTGGACCGAGCAACGCACTTTTTCTTCGCCAAAGAAAAATCGTGCAAAGAATACGCCAATGCATTCAACAGAAAAGAAAACTGTTATTAATGTATTCAAACACGTTGAAAAAACTTGGCCGAAGGTACCTACATTGTTTTCTTTGCTTACATTTTGTCTCAAGCCCAAATAAATAGGGTATAGTAGTTGACAATTCCGAATTAATTTTGATTTCAGTTTCACTAATTATATCAATTCTAAGAGGATGACATTTTTTATTTATAATAAAATAATAATAATAACGATTATTTCGGAACTTGCCATATTTTAACTGATTAAATTTTGACAACAGTACCTAATATTGGTGACATAATATTATTTTTTTGCGCCATTTTTGTACTGTTTCATTTCAAATTTTTCAATTTCCATTTGCTGACATTGTTTTTCATGAGATTTAGTACATTTTTCACAATTAATTTAATTTTGATAATATTAACATTAGCATCACTATTTTTTACATATTGTTCGGTGGAACATAGGATGGAACAAACATTTTATATAAGATCATTGCACCCTGTGTTCACAAAATTAATAAATGAATATGAATTAATACAAGATTTTTGCGCAGTTCTGTTTATTAGTTAAAAATCAAATCACTGACATAATATTTTAAATAGACCATTTGAAAATCTAACATTACAAGGAAAAACGAATTTCAACTTTGCCAAACCCATAACGTAGTTTCCTACGAAGAAGAGTGAGCATAAGAAACTCCTCGATTTCCTTACACTACTTTGTAATACTCCGCTCCAATGAACGGTCAGCCCAAGTTCGGCCTCAGTCCAGTTATGAACCGTATCCAGTTCAATCTAACTATCTAATAGTTTCTAAGATATTCTGAGAAATTCAATAGATGGTAACATTTGTACTATCTAAGTGGGAAACTGTTTCAAAAGTGATCTTATTTGTAAATTGTCAGCTAAGTTGTTGGTTGGGTATTCAAAGGTGGCATTTATTATGGAGCAGGCTTATTAAATATTGTACTTAATAAGCCGTCCTACTAAAATGCTCGTCTTTAATATGTGAAGATGATATCATGATAAGCGTAGTCGTAATTTTAAGCTGAATAGTCTTGCAGAAGTTCAAATTACATTTGGATATAACCCTTATGGAAAAACATAATGATTTGAAAATTAATTTAGGTACTTACAAGAAATAAAAGTATTTTTGTAGCTCTCATCATCTTCTTGCACTTGTCCCGTTTTATTTGGGGTCGGCGCAACACGATTTTTTCTTCCATTCTGTCCTGTCACTCGTCACGCTATCACTAACTCCATTTTCTTTCATATCACTTCTCACACAATCCTTCCATCTTTTCTTTGGCCTCCTTCTCCCTCTCCATCCATCCACATGTGAACTCATAACTCTTTTAGTAACATTTCATCCCGTTTCATCCCTCCTCTTCATGACCATACCAAGACAAACGATTCCCTTTCAACTTTTTCGATCACTGGCGCAACTATCAAACTTCCCCTAATATACTCATTTCTCACTTTATCCATTCTCGTCACACCACACATCCATCTTAACATTCTTATCTCCGCTACGTGCAAACCCTCATATTTTTTTTTTGTTATTTATTTTGGCTTGGAAGTTAATTTGTTTACCATTAGAATATGTCCATATACTACAAACAGAATGTGTACGTCCATATACATTCTAATATGTTTGTCATACTTGGCAGGAAATGTATCAAGTCAACCTTCTCGGCAACCTCACTGAGGTAGTCAACATTAGTCAGTTCGATCGTGTATGGAATACTGCTCTCATCTTTGGGATGGGTCTGCCAAATACCAGCTTGATGCTCTGGAGTCGATTGAGAAGCGAGCCAAGAGGATCATCGGTGATGATGCACTTGTCGAATCAAAACTCCAAAGCCTTGAGCACCGACGCCGAGTTGCTAGCCTGTCGGTTTTCTATCGATTACACTTCGGGTAGTGTGCGTTAGAATTGCACAATTTAATTCCACCAAGTCCATTCCATCATCGGACCACTAGACGTACGGCGTTGCGCCATCGGTACATGGTGGACATCCCACCCATACGTACAAAGCGTTTTGGGAACACATTCATAATGCGTACAGCTAAGGAGTGGAATTCCCTGCCGGAGTCTGTGTTTCCTGATAGCTACAACCTAGGGGTCTTTAAGTCAAGAGTGAATAGGTTACTTCTAGGCAAGCGTGCTCCATCGTCGGCCACATCATCGCTTACCATCAGGTGAGATAGTGGTCAAACGCGAGCCTATCAATAATAATAATTTAAAAAAATAAATATTTATAATAAAATTCTCAGCTAGATTTTACCAATATCGCGCTTGTCTCAATGATCACAATACCCACTAGGAATCAATTAGTATATAATCAAAACAGCCACTGATCTTCACTCGAAGAAATCCCGCCAAAAATCCATTTTATTTTCTTTTTATCCAAATCCCACAGATAATACAGAGTTTATAGAATAATATAAATCCTGTACTTTCTGTGGGCTTTGGATTAGGGAACAAAAAACAGTTTTTTGTCAGTTTCATTTCAAAGGAAGCAAATTTATTGTCGTTAACTCTTTTCATTACCCAGGGGTCTAATCTAGGACCACTGGTGATGCTCAGCAGTCACGGTTACAAACTCAAGACCAAAAATTTGGATTCAGTTCGACTCCATTCTAATACATTTTTAACGCGCTCAATCGTTGCCTGTATTCTGTAGACTTGTTAAAAAACACTAGGCACCTGTCGATGTGAGTATCGATAATCGCGATTTATTTTTTTATTGCCTATAGGTATATTTAATATAAATTACGTGTCTATTATAATAGCATAGTCGGCCTTATAATGTTCCCATTGCTGGGACTCAGGCCTCCTCTCTAGGAGATGGAATGGGCCGTGGGCCCAGTGCGGGTTGGTGGATGTCACATGTCTTCGAATTTTTGGTCTTAGGACATGCCGGTTTCCTCGCGATGTTTTCCTTCACCGTTTTAAGAGCAGTGGTGATGAAATAAATTACATAAAGTAATGCGCTTGGCTGGGTTTGAACCCGCAACCTACAACTCGTAAGTCGGGGCCGTTACCACTCGGCCACCACAGCTCTATTATAATAATTATAATGTAAATAAATATTGGTACGTTTTGTCAAACTAATGACAGCCCCATTATCATGTTCTGACAATAATTACTGTGCATTCCAGGTTGCCTGGAAGAGATCGCGGAATGCGATAAGGTTGCCCATTATATGTGTTTTAGATATAAGTTTTTCTTTCTTATGTTTCGTGTTGTTTGTTCATTAATATTTTTTGTTTCAGCACATTCTTCCTAGCTGTAATACTGCTTCTTAGTCTAGGCACAATCCTAGATGATGGAAAGGAAGGAGTCACAAACTTTGAGAAGCTTTTGAACGCGTTCTCTTTGAAGAGGAATCTAAGGAAAGTCTTCGATCTTTCCGACTCTCCTACGAGGGTGAAAGGTGTGGATGCTTACAGGGGAATGAACGCGTTCGCCCTGCTGATAGCACATAAGTCAATGGCTATGGCGCACAACCCTTTTGTTAATAAAGTCAGCTTTTCTGCTGTAAGTACTTATAATAACTATAAATATAACTTATTTAAAACAATAGCCGACTTCACCCTTTTTACAAGCTTTTGTTTAGTTTCACCTATCCCGATGTTAGTTTGTCTGTAATGAAATCTCGCAAATTAAAGGGCCTATTACACTATTACACTACGCGATGTTCAGCACACGATATTCAGACGTGTCTTATTTTTTATTCCGAGTAAGACCGGTCTAACCCTTATTACACTCGACATCGACTAAAACTGTCTGAACATCGAGTAGTGTAAATAGGCCCTTTAATTTGATCCACTTCTTGGTTATCGATTGAGCTTAAATTTTGCTTAATGTGTAAATCAGATAACAATGCAAAATTATTATGACATGGAGTTGATCTGATGATGGAACCGGAAGGTGGTCATAGGAACTCAGATAACCCTATCGTGTTTGAGCTTTTTGGAATGGTCTTGATGAGTATTAATTACATAGGTATATACCGCGCTATAAAGCTTGCTATGAAAAAATGAATTTCATTGAAAACTTGTTATTTATTTTAGATGTGGGAGCATATCATCAAATAACTTCTCCCGCTCTGGGTGGAGCGAGAGCCGTATCAGACTTTTACTGACTAAAGAAACCCACCTGTGTTCCTTCAGCTGCCCTTTACGTTTCAGGGTCACGGTATCTCTTTTGAAGATTACTGGAGCCCTGCCAGGCATCTAGGCTACTGTATTCACATATACGAGTATATTCGCAGCCGACTGCGCCTTAACACAGATACACGATCACTCCTGTATCTGTGTTAGGGCGCAGTCGGCTGCCAGTTTTAGAAAAATAATCTGTAAACTACAACGTATGATCTTAGGAATTTTATTTCATTAAGTTAATACTTACATTTGACTGACCTGCTGGTCTAGTGGTTAGTGGCCCTGACTGCTATGCCGGAGGTCGTGGATTCGATTCCCACCCAGGATAAATGATTGTGTGATGAGGCCTTGTAATGTTCCCACAGTTGGGACTCAGGCCTCCTCTCTAGGAGAGGGAATGGGCCGTAATTCACCACGCGGGCCCAGTGCGTGTTGGTGGGTGTCACATGTCTTCGAATTTTTGGTTCTAGGACATGCCGGTTTCCTCACGATGTTTTCCTTCACCGTTTTGAGAGCAGTGGTGATGAAATAAATTACACAAAGTAATACGCCTGGCTGAGTTTGAACCCGCGACCTACAACTCGTAAGTCGGGGCCGTTACCACTCGGCCACCACTGCTCTTCTGGGTGTAATTTATCTATAATGTGCATGTATTTAGAAATATTTAAGTATGTTTATCAGTTGTCTAGAGTACTCATAACACAAGCTCTGCTTAGCTTGAGACTAGACGACGTTGTGTGATAGTTGTGGAATATTATTATTATTTGTTAATTGTAGCCCCGGCCTCCCCTAGCCCCAGTTCCAATACGTACGTACTTTCAAACCAAATTCCTTAACTTAGTTAAATCTTACACATCCATAGCGGTTGGAACTTAGCATGTGTATCAACTTACACAATCCTCTTAGCCAATCCTATAACGACTTCTTAGACTTTTAAGTATCGAATTAAAATACAAAGTCAACTTTAGAACGAAACTCTCACCTCTCCCCGAAGTCTTGATAATTCAATTAAGTCATGTTAAGTGTATTGAAACCCTTTATGGGCGTTTAACACTTTCTTGAACACTTTAGTTTTAGAGGTTACAAGATTTCGTCTAATTCTTGAGTGCTGGATTTTGTTGAGGAAAATGATCTTGCCTACTAGGGACTTACCTAAAGGCCTACTGATAACAGATGCATAGCATCATAGACGCGTATTCGTCATTATACGCTTGATGTACCTAAGCCTGCTCATAGCTTCGACAGGGTTTCATAGTTTTTTTTTATGTAAGCAGTGAGCACCACACCGGGTTTCTTTTGTGAATAAAAACGTAGTAATAATAATATTCACACAACTATCACACAACGCCGTCTAGTCCCAAGCTAAGCAGAGCTTCACCCCTAGCCAAGTTGATAATCTGCAATCGTTAACGCTAGTCGAAAACTAATCAAATGTATGGGAATGACATCATCTCAACGTTAAGCCACGTGGTCAGAACAAACGAATAGCAAATTCGTAGCCAAGTTCATATCGTTCAAAATGCTAGAATGAATTGTTATCGTTTCTACAATTTTCAACGCTACATCCTTTGTTATTGTAAAACGACATTGTAGACCGAGCTGCCAACTCAGGCGCGTCAACATGGCTACCAACTTATCGTTTCCTACAATTGCTAACACCGAGGCGTTACCGATTGGAGAACGGAATTCGACACGAAACGGTTGTGACTTGTCTAGGGGAGCTTGTGTTATGAGTAATAGACAACTGATAAACATACTTTAATATTATAGATAAATTACAACCAGACACAGAACAAATGATTGTGCTCATCACACAAACATTTGTCCTAGGTGGGAATCGATCCCACGACATACCCACGATAGCAGTCAGGGCCATTAACCACTAGACCAACAGGCCAATCAAAATATTGAGAGTATTTTAAATATTTGTCATATTTATTATGCAGTTTGTTGGTTAGTCATGCTACACAGTCATATTAGGGCCGCGGAAATTTTCGGAAAGAGTTACAGTGGGCCTAGAACGTAAAGGGCAATTGAAAGACACAGGTGGGGTTTGGTCAAGAAAAGTCTAACATCACATCACATCATCTCATCCACCCTAGAGTGGGAGAAGTCATCAAAATAAACAAAACACAGTCTTGTTAAATGAATTAATTCATTTCTTTAATGATCTGATTAGTCACCGTTTTTTGTTATTATTTTTGAGGGAAATTAATCACTTTTTTTTTATCCCGTACATAAATATGTGTAATACTTTAATCATATAGGCAGGTAACAGCCGCCTGCTTTTGTTTTTTTTTTATTTTTATTGTATAGTTGATATCTGAAAAGTTTATTTAGTTGAACGTTCTAACTCGGGAACTACTAGTTCGAATTAAAAAAAAATTATTAATGCAATATAGTTTTTGTCAAAGAAGGCTATACACCACTAGTTTTTAATTAGTACAAATACTTAAAGGGCTTTTTAGATAAGGTCTTGTTATTATTTAAGTAAAGTCTCAATAAATAATATTCATAAACAGCAAATTTATTAGCGTTTGTTTATATCCCAAAATGTCACTCAATTTATGAAAATTTTGTACAGGCTTTTGATTATGAATGAAAAATAATGGAAAAACACTGCGCGTAGTATTTTCTAGTAGCAATTGTTATGAAAAATTGATTCAATTATGAATTTACCAATTATGAAAATTTTTCATGGACAATTTTGGGATTTCGTTTTTTTTTACTTTTGACTACATACATGTGATCAGTAACAGGTACAGATAGAGCACATTTTTATTTTGTACTAATTAAAAAGTAGGGGTGTATAACATCACATTACGACAAACCTTAGACTTCCTTCTTACAGAAAATAGTCGTCAAAATAACATCTAATTGCCTATGTACAATTTTTGTTTCCCCTTGCAGGTATTCGGCATGCCATGGGCCGTCGTCGGCCGCTCCGCAATTCTCTACACAGACAGCTTCCTGTACCTCAGCGGGTTCCTTAATGCCCATAATCTACTCACAGACCTCGAGAGGAAAGGCACCATCAACCTAAAGGACCGCCTTATCGCCAGATGGTTTAGGTAAGAGCTTGAAACATTTATCGAAGCCATCATCATTAAGTCAAGATTGATTACACTTTGAAGTGCAGAAAATATATCCTTTGTTTGAAACGGGTCCATTCATTAAATCCCCCTTTACGTCATTAATCTAGATTTGTCCGGAATTGAAAAATATTCCGTCTTCATCCCTTTGTTTTTGTAGTTTAAGTCGTATGCAGAGGTAGATAGTTTGCTATTCAATCGACTAAGACCCCTCTCCTACGGCGACTTTTTGTAGCGATGCCTACTAACGCGCGTTAGTCGCATTTGCAAGCGCTATAGAAAAGATGCCAACGCGCTACTAACGTGCTACAGCATCGCGACTATCGATGCGAACGCGCTACAGCATCGCTACAAAAAGTCGCCGTGGGCGAGAGGCCTAAGGTCTTTTATACATAGCATGGGTAGGATGACAGCAGGACGAAAATGTAAATCTTTAAGATGAGAGAAAAGGATAGGTAGCACCATTTATTAGCAATTGTAGTGTAAGCGTTGACAGAAATAATATCTAATGGTGCAGAAAAACATTGTGTAGAAGCGGTCATGTGTCAGAAACAAAATTCGAAGTTATGTGACATTCATTAACCAGCACCAGATCAGTGTTGTAGGAAACCTACACCCCTCCCTCTCGTTCCTCTGGCGTAGAAGAGTCCTAAGAAGTGTCCAGGGTTCCAGGGGAAAACAAAAAAAAATGATAAGTTGACATTATGTTAATGGCTAAGAGATCTAGAACTGGCAAGCATTCGAAGTTTCACTAAAATACATTTTTCGGAGCAGTTTGGTAAACCAAACCTGTAAAAGGCCACGCAGGTCCAATATACCTGTAGCGGAGTGAATAGGAACGTAGGGGTGAATAGAGAAAAACCTTCATTAGGATTTTCACTTTGATATCATTAACATGATTTTTAACAAAACGTTTTTTTATGTCACAATCATAGTGAATTGGAATAGGTTAGTTAAATGCGATTAATTTTAAAATAACTTGAAAATACCCCGTCTTTATTTTTAAAGTGGAAAATTATGAACTAACTTCGGAAGAGAGAGAGGGCGTGTTTCTTTTACTATTAAAACCCACCTGTGTTCGTTCAGTTGCTCTTTGCGTTCCAGGACCATGGTAACACTTTCGAACATTCCCGCAGGCCTACTATTCACGCCTACACTTTTTTTATTGTTGATAATTATAATAATAATAAATCCACAGGGTAGTTTTGTGGCAAACTGTTGGGCATTAGCGACCCCACGGACCCGATCTCCCGGGAGAATTCTTGTTCTTCATCTCCGGCTTGCCTTTATTGGCCGGCCGTAGTGAACACTGACGAGGAACAGAGCTCCCACCTCTCTCTTGGCTTTATTGGCTGGCTTGAGTGGAGATTCGCAAGAGCAAACGTGCTCGGGAGAAGGATGTATAATCCAGTAAGGTGCTGGTAGGAGGCATCTTGACCGTACTTCCGGGATTGTCCTGATAGCCGTGGTATACCTCTCCACTCCTTATGCACCTCAGGATATGTTGCCCTCTTGTTGCTACGTCACTTCGTGCTAGCGACCGTTTATGGGGGCCCATTTATTAAGTGTGTAAGTCACCCCTTGCCTTTTGTCGATGGATATTAATAACATTGTTTAGGCAGAGGCCATAGTCTTAACATAGTTCCTGGTAACCAGTCCACTTAAGACTCCAAAAACCATAGCCTTATATCTTAGTTTTCCATATATCGCAATAGTTTCCCACCAACCGGGGGTTGTCCTTGGATGCACTAGCATAGTGCGTACAGGGATAATCACCGGTTCGTACCACTTTCCATTAAAAGCGTCTAAAAGGGCCTTTGCGAGTTGGTTTCGGCTCCTCGTACGCCTTCCAAAGGTCCAGGACCTTAGGGTGCTGAGATAAATAAATGTATAAAAATAATAATAAAATTTATTATCAGACCAGAGATTATGCTCGCGCTTGACCAATATCTCACCTGCCCCCCTAGCCAAGTTACAACCGTTTCGTTTCGATTCTCTTTTCTTCGATCGCCTCGAATCGGCCACGCCTTCAATTCCTTTGTTCTGAAGTCATCTCAACGCTTAGTCACGTGGTCAGAACAAAGAAATAGGAGGCGTGGCTGACTCGAGGCGATTAACGAAAAGAGAATCGAAACAAAACGGTTGTAACTTGGCTAGGGGGGGCTGATATAAAGCGACGATGGAGCGCGCTTGTCTAGAATTAACCTATTCACTCTTTTTTTTTTTTTTTTCGGGTGGGAAAATCATCTAATGACATCCCCCGCTCTTGGGCGGAGCATGAGATAGTGTCAGACTTTTACTGACTAAAAACCCACTCCTGTTCCTTCTTTGCCATTTTTTTCCAGGGCCCCGGGGGTCACTTTCGCATCACCCATGGCCCCAGTAGGCTTCGACCCTGCTGGGCCCCTACGGTTGCTGACATCTCCAACCTATTCACTCTTGACTTAAAGATCCTTGACCTTCCTTGATCCTTGACTATAAGAGTTGTATTTTGTTGCATTTTTATTCATCTCGTTGTTTGGTACTAATAACGATTCTCTTAATGATCTCAACACTTAAAACATAATCCAGTATCTCGTGGATTTTTATCTTTCAGTCCCACGTGTCCGTAATTTGTGTACATTACGAGTTTACGAGACAGGTCGTTACGAAGCGATTATCTTTGACAGATAGACGGTAACCCCCCTTTGTTTGTTAAATCCCACTACTTAATGTAGAATCGATGTTTAATGTACGGGGAATTTGGTCGTTGGAAATGGAATTAGCTATTACATTAAATGATGCTATGACGTGGCCGTTAGTGGGATTAAAAATAGATGTCCAAATTTTATATAAATTGTCATCTATTGATATATATAAAAGGAGAAACTTACTAACTGACTTAACAATTCACAGCCAAAATTACTGGGATTAGGAGCGTGAAATCTTGCACAAAGCTTCCTTTTATGACGTAAGCAAGCACTAAGAGAGGATTTCCCAAAATTCACCCCTTTGAAGGGTTGAAAAGGGAGTCCAAAATTTGTATGGACAAAAAGTAGGATTCACGCGGGAGACGCTTCTGGCAGAAGCTAGACTATATACATAAAAGGAGAAACTAACTGACTGACATATCAACTCACAGCCAACTAACTCGCAAACTAGGAGCGTGAAATTTTGTACAAGGTTTCCTTTCATGATCTAAAGGTAGCCAGACATACACGCTTTACAGGTTTACCTGCACAGTTATACCTGTTAGATAAGCTTGTGTGGAAACCTGCACAGTTGTGCAACATACACGCTCCGGTTTACCTGTACAACTCAACTATATAGGCAAACCTGTCAGGTATACCCTAGCGTGTACGGCTACCTTAAGAAAGGATTTTCCAAAATTCACCCCCTACGTCGTGGCTAGATCATATAAATTGCCTGACATTTTGACTGGTCTTTTGGTCTAGTGGTTAGTGGCCCTGACTGCTATACCGGAGGTCGTGGGTTCGATTCTCACCCAGGGCAAATGTTTGTGTGACAAGCACGATCATTTTGTTTTGTGTCTGGGTGTAATTTATCTATGCTATGGTAGTTGTCTAGTACTCATAGCACAAGCTTTGCTTAGTTTGGGACTAGATGACGTTGTGTGATAGTTGTGGAATATTATTATTCTTATTATTTGTGTTGCATAAAATTTCAGTAAATAAAGGATAGCAGTGTGGTTACTCATCAAAACGTCTTCAATTTCATGATACCATTTTTTTCCATCTTCAATTCCTTCATCTCTTTCAGACTGTTCCCTCTCTTCGTGAGCCTCATGCTGTTCTGCACGTATATTCTGCCGGACCTGAACAACGGGCCCCAGTGGAACCTGGTGGTGAAAGAGCACAGCAGAGTCTGCGAGAAGAATATGTGGAAGAGCTTCTTGTTCATACATAACTACTTTGGCTTTGAAGATATGGTATGTATTTTTCAATACACTTACTTGAAAACCCGCCCTTATCCCTACCCCTTTTAGGGTTGCAATTTACTGTTCCGCACTGGTGCGGAAAAGTATGCGAGCTCGCCCCCACCTCAATTTATAAATTAAAAATCATAAGTCCAAACGTTTTGGCCAAATATGTCCCCGATATAAAAATACCGAGGCAAGAGTCATAGCATGTAGTATTTTATTTACAGTTCTGTCTACCTCCAAGGGACAATGGTGTGAGTTTATGAATGCATAGCATTCGACTGTTTTTGTTTAGACAGCAATGCCAATATTTATTTATACTTTTCCAATATTTATTTCACGTATTTTCAGCATTTTATTTTAACACCAGTTTCAGAGATGACGTCTTTGAAAACGCTTTTTTATTTGGACTATAACATAGCAGAGTAAATTGAAAAGCCTCGCCGAATTCAGCTTTTAAACATTTTAGTTTATTCAGTTCAAAACTAAAGTCAAAAGTGTCGAATTCAATTTAGTTTTACTGCATTTTCTCTGAGTATCTATTGCTAGAACTTTCTATTTTTTAAATGGTAACATCAACAGTTTCTTTCTGAAGACTCACCGTTTTCTTCTTAAAATTACCTCTGCGTTTAAATTCGATTGAAACTAAGTTTGTAAAACTTGAAAAATAGTATTTTTTTCAAGTTTTTACGGGTAGAATGCTCGGTTGTTGCCTTTGTACTCGTATATATATACCATGTAGAAGTCATAAAAATATTGTAGAAAGATGAGAGACAACGAACGTTAGCCACCCGGTTCGTTTCATATAGGCCAGTATTTATTGAACCCTTAGGAAGTTCTCTTTACTTTGCAAATCTCATTACCTTTTTTTTGGTGGGAAGGTGGGAAATAATTCAATTATTTCTCTCGCTCTAGACTGGAGCGAGAGTGCGTAACAGACTTTTCCTGACTAAAACCACACCTGTGTCTTTCAGCTACCCTTTGCATTCTAGGACCACAGTTTCCATTTCAAAAATTCCCCGTGTAAATTTGTTTACCTCTCTTTTTTTGGGAGGTCTTCTCCCGCTCTAGGGTGAACGGGAGGACGTACCAGATTTTTACTAAATTAAACCCACCTATATCCCTTAAGTTTCCCTTTGCGGTCTGGGATCACGGGTTTCCTTTTCAAAAATTCTCCTCAGGTAATGTCATTACCATAGGTTTTGTGGTTAGCGTTTGGCGGGAACGCTGACAGAAATAGTACATAAGTCTTTAACCCGAGGTAAACACTGTGCTTTTCATTACGAATACAAGGATAGTAAAAATAAAAATCTATAGGTACTCCATCTGTTTAGGTAATTAACTAAAGGTAAACAATCTTGACATGTCTTTTATCTAAAAGTTGTCTATAATTTTTATCTAAAAATGTTTGGTAAAGGTTCTAACTAAATTTAAATAATCTTTGTGTCTTTTATACGATTTTTTTTTAAATAAAAAGACATATTAAGATTGTTTACGTTTAATTAACTACCTAAACCGATGGAGTTTAAGTCGATTCACTCGATCAGTATGATTTTAGGTATCTTTCTTTTGATTTAGGAGGTAAAAGGTTTTCCACTGCTACTTTAGCCTCTTCTCTCATGAATCAAGTGTTAAATCCATATCTGAATCTGATGAACTTATCATGTTAATACACATCTCTTACAGCAGAGACTAAACTCTACAACTTGAAAAAACAGATGAAGATCGGATTACCGCTTTCCCGCCTATTTTGTTTTTTTTTTCTGTCTCCGGCCGTCTATTGTGCCTTTATTTTTCATTTTCATTATTGAACAATGATAAATATTTTTTCCAAATCTATGTTATTTTATAGAAATAATACCTATATTATAATAGTCATTTAAAAAAATATTCTTTAATTAATATCTACATAACTTTATGTTATTTCAATTGTACATCGTGCTATAAATGAGTGTATAGAAAGTTGGGACATGGTATAATAGAAATATGAAAATAGAACTAGTTTTTTTTTAATAATTTGACAGCTGTCAGTTGAAAGCGATACTCCCTAGGGATGAAAAGTAGGTATTACTTTCCGAGTATGTGTAATGAAATAGTACATTTTGATACAAGTGCAGAAAGTTTGTCATTACGACCGAGGCGGAATTCGCACGAGCCGTAGGCGAGTGTGTTATGGAGCCGAGGGCTGCAGTAACAATTAATTTGCACGTGTATGAAACGAATTTTTTCAATACACTTACGAAATGAATAAACGGGGGTTGACCGGCGACTCGTGGGAGTCGACTCGCGCCCAGCCTGATACGATAAATGTAATAAAATTGTGGCGGGGAGAGCACGCGCACTTTTCTGCACTAGTGCGGAAAACAGTATATTACGTGACTAAAAACGGTGGGATAAGAGCGGGTTTTCGAGTAAGTGTATTGAAAAGTCATTTGTCCAATCCTGCTGACGAAATAGGCTCTACACTACTGCTAAGAGAATGATAACAAACATCCTATAATAATATAGATCCACCATTACACGTTAATTTATTGACAGTAACTATTTACCATCCACCATTTAACTACAATTAAACATATTATGAATCTGTTTGATCGCATATTCAGAACTTAACGCGAGGTATTAAACTGACGGCAATAATAATATGTTAATTTAATAGGTGTATGTAATGGAAGTTATTACTTGACAACATAAATAATCATGGGAAAATCTTCTAGTGTGTTGTTATAACAAAAAGCTGTAAATGTGGTGATGATATAAAAATTTGTTGCGTTTTCGAGATCTGGCGTACTCTTTCTCATCATTATCTAGATGCTTGCCAAATCAATACCGTAGGAGATAAAATATAAAGTGGTAACATATTTTATGATTAACACTGTACTATAAAAAAATAAAAAAAAATTTTCGGTGGGAAAATCATCCAGTGACATCCCCCGCTCTTGGGCGGAGCGTGAGATAATGTCAGACTTTTACTAACTAAAAACCCACTCCTGTTCCTTCTTGGTCTTCGTGCCAGGGCCCCGGGGTAACTTTCGCATAACCCATGGGTACCCAGTAGGCTTCGATCCTGCTGTGCCCCTACGGTTTTGCTGACATCTCCTTGAGGCGAGCGTGGAACACTACGCGCCGTCAACGACTTAGGTTCGGTCCCGACGGGTAGACCTACCCATTGCTCGCCGTCCGCTGTAAAAGTAAAAGTCTGACATTTCCTCTCGTTCCACGCAGAGCGGGATAAGTTATTTGATGACTTCTAAACTACTTCAAACTAAAAAAACATGTAGGCGTGTTTACGATTGCCAACAATGAATGAAAGTAACACACGGGGTGACACGGTGATCTAATAATCGAGTAGTTCAGATTCCCATGATTCTTATGTAAGTTATATTGCCTACAACATTAAACGTGGGTAGAGAGGCTATATCGATCTTTATCTTACGCTCTTTTATTAAAAATTAGCTTGGTCTGAGCTACAGTAATAATAAGATTTCTGTGTCTGTGTCTGAGTTTTTAATTATTCATATTTTCTTGCTTTTTTTGTATAGCCTGTTTTTTATAATGCCAATGTGAGAACACTGTAGACTCCACGAATTCTTAGATTACTTCCTATTACGACGATTCACCTTTTTTTTATTATGATTATTTTTATTGTGCCCAAAAATATATAAATTGGTAGACCAGCCAATATTGTACCCAAAAGGTACAATATTGGCTGGTCTACGCCGTTCTTACATAATATCTATTAATACGGAAATGTATTAAGGAAATATTTTAACATCAACCACTTTTTTAAAAGAGTAACCATGGAGTTTCTTGCTGGTTCTTCTCCATAGGAAACGACCAATTTGGAACCGTGCACTAGCTTCTGACGTTTTATAACTGCTCATGTAGGCCATTGAATTTTTTAATTTTAATGTAAGTAGGCACTACATAGAAAAGTAAATTTTGATACATAAATGAAAAAATAAAAAACCAGTCAAGTGCGAGTCGGACTCACGCTCATGTAAATAGTTTAATTCCCGAATCGATTCTCGGAGATTTTTCCAAATCATAAAAAAGGAATTATTTTGTGATATTTAACTATTAATTAAAAGATTTTCAGAGTATTTCCGTTACTTATTCCGTGAGACCTTGCTTTTTGCCTTTAAGGATTCTAGGTCAACAGGAACTACCCTCTAGGTTCCGATTTCCTTGTGAGTGTCAAAATATACGCCTAAACAGAGTGTAAACGGTCTTATCTTCAGATTGCGGTGACTTAAAAATTTGATTTTTCACTTCTCTAATGAGTAGCAAACCTGAGTATTTGAAATTATTAATTTCAGCTAAGTAAATACCTTTAGGCGTACCTGAGAAAAATAGTCTTAACAGACAGACAATACAAAGTTTCCTATAAAGGTTTGGTTTTTTCCGCCTAAGGTACGAAACCCAAATGTTAACGTGGCCCAATTTGTAAGGAATCATGAAGCGCTTGCGAACATGAAAATAAGATAGCCAAAGGAGCTAAGTCCGTAGCCTGTACAACATTCATAGGTCCGTCAAACCATGTGAAGATGGAAGGATTCCGTCTATCATCTCTATGGTCTTTCCCTTCTCTAATAGCTAGCAAAAACATCATGAATATAGCTTGCAACTATCACACAACGCCGTCTAGTCCCAAGCTAAGCAGAGCTTGTGTTATGAGTACTAGACAACTGATAAACATACTTATACATATATTTTTAAATACATACATATTATAGATAAATTACACCAAGACACAGAACAAATGATAGTGCTCATCACACAAACATTTGTCCTGGGTGGGAATCGAACCCACGACCTCCGGCATAGCAGTCAGGCCACGAACCACTAGACCAACAGGCCAGTCACGTTACACCATTGCTTTCACCCGCCTTATAATGACGTGTTAAAATATCAGTCTTGCGAGCGAAAAAGAGAGATTCAGCTATAATAATAATAATAATATAGACCAGATATTATAACCCTTCAAGATAAAATAAATAAAATTACATACTTAATAGATATTGCTATACCCAATACACATAATATAAAGAAAACAAAAACTGAGAAAATAAGCAAATACGCAGAACTCAAGGATGAAGTTACCAGAATATGGCGACAAAAAAAGTTTATGTGGTCCCGATCGTCCTTTCCACAACAGGCGTCATTCCGAATTGTCTACTACATAGTCTGAAATTACTGAACTTAAAAGAAGCTCTCTATATCACCTTACAAAAAGCTGTTATCCTAAATACATGTCGAATTGTTAGAAAGTTCATGCAAATAGATGAAAACGAATTAGGTCCCCATCATAACACACCTTCAACATAACACACCACGCGCTGCATTTACTTGGTTTCGGCTCGTAAAAACCAGCCAAAGAGCTGAGAATAAAAAACACTTTCCAAAATTAATAATAATAATGTTTATTTTACCTAAAAAGATTGTACAAAAGAAACTTAAAATTTTGTATAAGCTATTATTATAAATGCAATACAGTATAATAGATCTGTAACCGAACTAGGTAAAAACCTGTATCTCGGTATACAACGTCAAACCTCACGGAAAATTATTTGCATACAAAAATTAAGCTAACGAGTACAGCATTATTTGGATTCAACAAGAAAAACAACAAAAATAAAAAAAAACAATAATAATAAAAAATAAAGTTAGTTATGCAAAACTAAGTAAGTTGGAGTGTATGCATGATGAGAATACCCTGAATAGATACACCCTGTATAGCTCTATCCCTTTCACAATTCAGTTCTGGTCGTAAAATGGATCGCGTTTAGAGCACGTGGTAGGGCGTCAGGTCTCAAATACAGTTATATCATAATATTCTTTAGTGAAGACTCTCTGAAATTTCTCCCAAAAATTTAAATACTTACTGACTTTTAGTTTTAATCCAATTTCTTAAAAGTAATTCAAAAAACAAACAACATTGTAATTTCAAATTAAGAATATTACCCAATTGTATTTCCACTTTGAAAGCAATTGAAAATGTAATGTCAATTTAATTTATTTTCAAATTTTCTGAGATCTCGCTGCTAAGTTTTATTTAATTGATTTTGAAGTACTTAATCAAATTGTGTCAATTCATTGTTTACCCTGCTTATCTTTGTCTTGTGTTCATTAGTATTGACTGCTCGTGCTCAATTACCAAGTTATTAGATAGTAGAACTTCGTGCCAGTTCTTCTCCATAGGAAACGACCAATTGGAGCCGTATGTGAAATAAAATATATGAGTAAAAATCTGGGAGATACTTCTGCCACGAATTTATTGCAGTCAACCGTGTCCTTGTTTGATAAGAAAATTATCTTGGATGCAATGAAACTACAGACAAGATCATAATTTTGAAAATAAAATCGGTAATAGTACCTAACTAGCCTTGTACACGCGGTATCCTCTTTCAATCAAAGAAATTAAATAAAGTCCCGCTCATCATCAGGGGATACTCACCGGTACCATACTAATAATTATAAAGGCAAAAATTTATAGATAAGTATGTGTGTGTCATGTCTTTTACTTCCTCACGCTCAAATAATGCTAGAATACCTAGGACATAAGCATAAGCATAGCATAATCAGCCTTATAATGTTCCCACTGCTGGTACTCAGGCCTCCTCTCTAATCCATCACGCGGGCCCAACGCGGGTAGGTGGATGTCACATGTCTCCGAATTTTTGTGCCCAAAACACTGGCGGCATTGCCACGCTGTATGGCAATGCTTGTCGTCTGTCCAAGGTAAAGCCAGCCCTTAGGTCACGTGAAGAGTCAACAAGACGTTTAGACAGATCTTTATACGGACCCCATTGCTTAACTATTACAATAACGGCAACGTATTCACCATCTTGTTCTAGTGCCTAACCCACACACACCAAATCGGCATGGACATGCAGCTCTACGTGGCTACCCTACCACTGATGCTGCTCATCTGGAAGTATAGGACCCTAGGCTGGTCCCTGCTGGGTCTGATAGCAGTAGCCTCAACGGTCCTACGATACCTAGCCATTTACTGGTACGATATCAGCATGTTCGTGTATTATGGAATTTCGTAAGTATTTTTTACTTTTATATATTTACTAGCTCACCCGGCGAACTTCGCCTAATAGTAAGGGTAACGCCATCCATCTACAGGCATTACCAGAACAGCATAATTCATTTTTTAATGACATTTTAATTAGAGATGGCGTTGTATTCGGTTTTTTTTTTCGTGACTTAATAAATTAGCCAAATTGGTCCAACCGTTTTTGAGTTTTAGCGAGACTAACGAACAGCTATTCATTTTTAAATATATAGATATTTATTTATAAAGAATAACCCAACACGGAAGCAATAATGCATCAATTTGAGCCAATTAAGTATGTATGAACACGTCCACAGAACTTCATTAAAAGTTACGTTTCCAAAACTCGATAATCACCTATGTCGTTATGCATAGTCAATTACACCGTGCAAAGTAATCTGATTGGAATCAAAATGTTAATCGTTTGGTCACATAATCCTAAAAAATCCTAAATTGCGTTTATTCGCGTCCATTATTCTTGTTGTATATTTAATTGAATAAATAAATTACACATAGATAATGAAATGTTGATGTCCGGATAATCAAGTTTACATAACTATACACACTACATAATTTAAGCAAACAGATAATTAAATAATATCTTTGGAAAAATTTGGCATATTAAACACTAAGATAGAACGAAAGTTCTAACCGCCCGGAGGACACGCTGGAGCAAACTGTAGATGTGTGCCCCGCCTGGGTAGAGCACCGTCGTGTCCTCCGGGCGGTTAGAACTTTCGTTCTATCTTAGTGTTTAATGAAAGCAGCGATCTCTCGCGCCGGGCCTTGGTACAGGCCATGGTCCGGAGCGAGGAGGAGTGGCAGGCGGGCGCCTCCTTCTGCGAAGCAGTAATGCTAGCAAAGGAGGAAGCCGCACGTGCACGCGCGAGGGAGCGACCCTCACGCCTAGCCGCGGATCCCGATCCCGATTTCCGGCCACTGCAGGTGCGGGCATGCGGACGGCGAGCAATGGGTAGCTCGTCGTCCGACCGTCCGGTAACCACCCGGACCGATCCCAAGTCGTCGACGGTGCGTACTGGCCCATGCGCGCCTCAAGCAAACCGTAGGGGCCCAGCAGGTCGAAGCCTACTGGGGCCAAGGGTCTGCTTCTTAAAGGAAGACTCGGCCCTGGTATGAAAGGCAACGAAGGAACAGGAGTGGGTTTATGGTCAGTAAAAGTCTGACACACCCTTTCGCTCCGCCCAAGATCGAGGGA
Organism: Mythimna impura; assembly: GCA_905147345.3. Classification (NCBI taxonomy): domain Eukaryota; kingdom Metazoa; phylum Arthropoda; class Insecta; order Lepidoptera; family Noctuidae; genus Mythimna; species Mythimna impura. Next base: position 7,108,185 of record LR990347.1, on the reverse strand, counting down.
TGTCGTTGGATGATTATCCCACCGAAAAAAAAACCCTGAAAGTACTATATTCAGGATCTGCTACTGAATCGATGTCAGCTGTTTCAAAAACAGCTGAAATTAATTCAGTGATTTTGGTGCGATTTTTTTTTTGTTTTCAGCTGTGTGACACACAGCTATATTATATTTAACCCAAAATATTCAAGAATTAATTTTGATAAAATCTTGATAGAACTTGATTACGTCACTAGCGTATTTGTGTGTGCATACGTAGATACTAATACCGATGAGGTACGAATGTAGAGCGTCGAATCTTATCACGGATTACTCATCATCATCTTCCAGCCCTTGTTCCGTTTTATTTGGGGTCGGCGCAACACGTTTTTTTCTTCCATTCTGTCCTGACACTCGTCACGCTATCACTAACTCTCTTTTCTTTCATATCACTTCTCACACAATCCATCCATCTTTTCTTTGGCCTCCCTCTCCCTCTCCATCCATCCACATGGAATACTATATATATAGGATTACTAATTTCTCAAAAAAAAAACACTGCCTAAGTGCATTTAAGTAAAATTTCAGTGATTTAATTATGATTAAAACGTAATTTTCTAATTGGGATGTATCAGGGTGTGCATTACTCCAGTTACATTATTGTAAACACATTAAATATATAAAGAAACAATACATAATAATGCAGTTAGTGAGCAGTGGTGGCCGAGTGGTAACGGCCCCGACTTACGAGTTGTACAACTTGTGTAGGTCGCGGGTTCAAACCCAGCCGGGCCCATTACTTTGTGTAATTTATTTCATCACCACTGCTCTCTAAACGGTGAAGGAAAACATCGTGAGGAAACCGGCATGTCCTAGAACCAAAAATTCGAAGACTTTACATTCACCTAACCGCACTGGGCCCGGCCCGCGTGGTAAATTACGGCCCATTCCCTCTCCTAGAGAGGAGGCCTGAGTCCCAGCAGTGGGAACATTAAAAAAGGCTGAGTATGCTAATGCAGCTAGTACTCACCTCTTTAAGTCACAACATGTATTTGCTAATCCCTTCAAATACAGGAATGAGGAGACACGAACATTTTCCAGAAACACTAAACAAGGCATTGACCATGATTGTCATAAACACTTGGGTATACAGTAAGCACCTATATTTAAACATGACAACAAGAGTACCCATGGAATCCGTAAAAGCATCAGTTTTTAGGATTCCGTACCCGAAGGGCAAAAACGAGACCAATAGGGTCCCGCTATCACTCCGCTCTCCGTACGTCTGTCACAAGATTGTATCTCTTCAACCGTCATAGCTAGACAGTTGAAATTTTCACAGATGATGTTTTTCTGTTGTCGCTATGACAACAATTAATACTAAAAATGGAATAATATAAATATTTAAGTGGGGCTTCCATACAGCAAACATGTTTTTTTTTTCGTTTTTTGTTACGTACGGTACGGAATCTTTCATGCGCGAGTCCGACTCGCACTTGGCTGGTCTTTACTACAAAAATATATATATAGGGTGACTGGTAATTAGTGTACGATACTTAAACACGTGATTGTGCTCATGATAACCAACAACTTTTACTATGGGAAGAAACCTGAAATCGCGAAAAAAAATCAGTTGTTCAGTACATTTATTTTTACCTAATGTACTGAACAACTGATATTATTTTTCGCAATTTCGGCTTTGCTCCCATAATAAAAATTGTTCGTTATCATGAGCACAATCACGTGTTTAAGTATCGTACACTAATTGCCAGTCACCCTATATATATATAGATAGGGACGTACTTGACAATCCATTACTTAACACAACACAGTACTTAAGTAGGTACAAGTACTTGTGTACTCGTTTAAGTTTTTAAGTATTCACATGTGTAACTGCTAATGAAGGCGCTTGAAAAGTAGCTACTTTACGGACTTGTTGTAATGTAATCCCAGCCACCTTTCGAGATCGTTCGAAACTTGATATATTTGCGTATTGTCTCGTTATGTTAAGTGCTAACTTATTAACGTCGACTTCAATATTGAAGTATACTCCATTCGCGTTAAAATTAGATATTTAAGGGGATGCAACTCGACATAGATTTTCAATGTTTTTCATACAACCGCTCTTACTCGATTATGACGTTATTACACATTTTTCATTAGATATTTTGAAAACACAGTATCTTGTGGATATTATCTAGGCTTCTATTGAAATCAATTTATAAATTTGTGTAAAACTAATCCAGTAAAGACCTCTGAAAATCTGCTATTTTGCATGAACTTTGACACTTCATAATTTACACGAAAATTTAAAAAGTCAAAAAAGTATAACAATAGAAACCTTGCAAATTTAATCAAGATTCTGAAAAACTACTTTTTTCAATTCAATTTTTTTCAATAACTTTTAAGGGTTTATAAATAAACACGTATTTTCTGGAACGAGTTTTGTAAAATATTCGAGTAAATCACGGAATAACCGAATAGCATAGCATAGCATAGTCGGCCTTATAATGTTCCCACTGCTGAGACTCAGGCCTCCTCTCTAGGAGAGGGAATGGGCCGTAATCCACCACGCGGGCCCAGTGCTGGTTGGTGGTAATAACCGAATGCTAACAGATTTTTCAGGCGTTATCACTCTTTTTTCGCGTTGCCTTTTCGTCAAACATCGCGTTGGATTGCGTTAGATAAAGTAACAAGTTTTTAAACCATGCTCGATGTTGACGATAGGCGAGTGAAAAAGGACCCTGTTAAAAAAACTTCTTTACTGTCCTTGAAAGTGATTTTGACTTTTATTACTTAGGCTTGATAAATGATGGCTGCAGTAAGTAGTTGGTATTGTAATGTAACCACTTTTTTGTTTAATGCCACCCTTATACCTACGAAATAACAGTCAAAATCGGTTGAACGGACAGCAAAAAAGATTTGTTTAAATGTCTAATCTTAACGCGAGTGGAGTTTAGGTAGGTATTGTTTTTCTTTAGTACTTATTAAAAGGCTCGCGTTTTGACCACCATCTCACCTGATGGTAAGCGATGATGTGGCCGACGATGGAGCACACTTGCCTAGAAGTTACCTATTCACTGTTCACTTAAAGACCCTTAGGTTGTAGCTATCAGGAAATACAAACTCCGGCATTGAATTCCACTCCTAAGCGGTACCTACGTACAATGAATGTGTTCCCAAAACGTTTTGTGCATAGGGTGGGAGGTCCACCATGTACTCGTACCGGTGGACTGTCAGAGAGTTTCAGACTTTAACTGACTAAACCCCACCTGTGTTGCTTCAGTTGCTCTTAACAGGTGACTCTGTAGCGACATCTATGGCGCTACATAGGAAGTAAAAACTACGAAATCCTGCATCGTGCAATTTGACTTCACCGCACGATTTGAACATAAACAAGAACGGGTAGTTGTGGCTTGCGGACGGCGAGCAATGGATAGCTCGCCGTCCGGCCCTCCGGTAACCGTCCGGACCGAGCCCAAGTCGTTGACGGCGCGTAGTGATCCACGCGCGCCTCAAAGAAATGTCAGCAAAACAGTAGGGGCCCAGCAGAGCCGAAGCCTACTGGGGCCATGGGTTGTTCGAAAGGAAACCTCAAGGTCCTTGGACGCGAAACAAAGAAGGAACATAGGAGTGAGTGGTTTTGGGAACACTTTTATTGTGCGTACAGCTAAGGAGTGGAATTCAATGCCAGAGTCTGTGTTTCCTGATACCTACAACCTGGGGAACTTTAAGTCAAGAGTGAAAAGGTTACTTCTAGGTAAGCGCGCTCCATCGTCGACCGCATCGTCACTTTTCATCAGGTGAGATAGGGTCAAGCGCGTACCTATAAACATTAAAAAAATGTCTGACATGCCCTCACCCTCCGCCCTATAGGTGGGAAATCATTTAATGACTTCTCCCGCAGTCATTAGATGATTTGCCACCTAAAAAAAACATTTAGGTGTTTGGGGACACCATCCAATCTTCCAGAACTTCACAGAAGACACCAATGATTAATGGAGAATTTAGATATATGCCGTTCTCCAACAGGCGATATATTATAACGTCCTGCTCGAAGCTGAGACCACAGGTCGTACATCAAAGATGACGGATTACTATAGCAAACAATATCACTCTACTGCATTGCTTTGACTATATTATAGGCGCAGTTACCAAGGCAATCTTACTAGGAATTTCGTTTCTAGTGAGTCGATTTAGAAAGCTACATATAGGGTGACTGGCAATTAGTGTACGATACTTAAACACGTGATTGTGCTCATGATAACAAACAATTTTTATTATGGGAGCAAAGCCGAAATCGCGAAAAAAATATCAGCTGTTCAGTACATTAGGCAAACATAAATGTACTGAACAGCTGATTTGTTTTCGCGATTTCAGGTTTGTTCCCATAGTAAAAGTTGTTGGTTATCATGAGCACAATCACGTGTTTAAGGATCGTACACTAATTACCAGTCACCCTATATATAAAAGCGAAATACCACTCACTGATTAATCACGAAATCTCAGAAACTATAACACCTACAAACTTAAAATTTGGCAGGTAGGTTTCTTATAGGGTGTAGACATCCGTTACGAACAGATTTTACGAAACTCCACCCCTAAGGGGGTAAAACGGGGGGGGGGGAGAAACCTACTTTTACGTGGGCGAAGCCGCTGGCAGAAGCTAGTATAATTAGCCTAGCTATAATTAGCCTTATATATTACAAAATAAAGTCCCGTCTACGTCTGTTTGTCTGTCTATTCGCAATAAACTCAAAAACTACTGAATGATTTTCATTCGGTTTTACCAATATAATTCAAGAGGAAAGTTTAGATGTATAATACATACATATTAGAGCAGAGAAAAGCTGAGAATTTCAACCCATGAGAAGCTGAGGCGGGTCGCTAGTACCTACCTATGTAAAAGTGAAGACTAACAATAAAATTTATACAGATATGTGCAATAGAGTGTAAAGTCCCGCAACCTACATTGAAAAGGGGATCCTTCCTTTTTAATGGAGGTTACTGTCCAGTCGGTAGTCTGGTCTTGGCAACTGCCAGATGGTTGTTGTTGAACTGTTGTAACTGTTCAAATCGCGCTGAGAACTATGATTACGCGATGCCGGATATGTGTGACGTCAGGTATTTTTGTAGTTCGTATGTGGCGACATACATGGCGCTACAAATTGCATCACTGCTTAACATCAGGTGGGATCGCAGTCAAGCACTAGTACATATAAAAGTTAAAAATTGTTATACGTGACCGAACATTATTCTAGGATTAATCGTTCTGGCTATCCATCAGCCCATAACGTGAATTTGGAGGATAATAATAAAATAATAATAATCCACAACTAAGGTAAACGGCCCAGTAACCGTGAAGTTATGAACTTCCCTGACTTTGCATGCGCGCTGGGCTAAAACTAGTAGACTCATAAAAATAATTTTTATATGACTAGTTAGATAATTTAATATACTTTTAGTATATTATACTTCTATTAAATTAGTGTAAATGTTAATTAACAATAAAACAAAAAAAAATACAAAAAGGGCTAATTGTACCAGTACCCGGTAGAGTTGTACTAGTTAACGTTAAATTGTCCCGGAATCCGGTAATTTTAAACGCGAATTTGAACTCTATTGTTTTACGTTAAAGTTCACAGAAATAAAATATTTTCAAATAAAAAGAGTAGTGAAAATAATTAGGGTCTGTATTTATCAAACAAAAACATGATTCGTATTTTTTATTTTTTTTATGTATGTTATACAAATTATAGGTTAACACTAGTAATATTTTAGTTTCATCTTGAGTAACATTCATTTTTTCTGAAAAAAGAAAATTAATTAAAAGATTCTCCTGTCATCCAACCTTTTGGCGTGAATCCTAAGCCCCAGTCCTTTGGTGCAGTTTTTGAAATTTTAAATGGTATTGATTTCAGTTTAAACACCATTGGAGGTGCCAATTCACCTGCTGCATTTGCCGTGACTAAGACTGTCACGCACTCTTTTTCACTACTGGGAATAATATTATAAACATTTTTGGCACCTCGTTTTGCTAAAACTCTGTTATTTGTTGGTGATAAGAAGAAAGCGCTTTCATCACAGTTAAATATCCTTCTTGGATCTTTAATTGCTTTTTCGAGGTGTGCCATAATAAAATAGTCTTCCACTTCTTTAAACAACGCTCTTAAACTGCTTTCCTGAACTAACTAACCTGCACGGGTTTGCGTCAGATTTTGGGCCACTCGCTGGCCTACTTCAGGGTGCCGCTTTATGAAGGCTTCAAACCAGTGACGACCTGGTCTGCCATTTTTAAAAGGGTTTTCTCGCTTCAATTTTTTAATAAGTAAACTTACACTATCCAACAATTGCGCCTTAGTTATAGGAAAACCACTATCTGCCATAAAAATTAACCATCTTCTTAAATGATCTTCTTCTTCTTTTGACAAAACTGTAGCAGGTCCTTTGGAACATTCAACAGAATAGCGGCCGCGTATTTTGTCGTCCAACGTTGACCGTGGAATATTGTACTGCCTGGCTGCAGCTGAAATTGAGGCTCCTTTTCTAACTGCCTCCATGGCCTTTAATATGGCCTTCTGTTTGTCAGTCATGGCTAGCTGAAAGAAAATTAACACGTTATTTGCTAATTTCTGATTTCGAATAGGTATGAAAAAGTAAAAATACAAACTTTCAAAACATATTTAGTAAAAGTTTTGTGGTAATTCAATTATTTAAAAACAAACAACACCAAGCTTTTTCTCCCTTTTCTTAATTTCAGCTGATGCCAAGCAGTAGTCCTTTCTTGTAACTAAAGCGCAGATGTTGCATAGTTTTGACTGGCCGTTGGTCTAGTTAGTGGCCCTGACTGCTATGCCGGAGGTCGTGGGTTCGATTCCCACCCAAGACAAATGTTTAGCACGATCATTTGTTCTGTGTCTGGGTGTAATTTATCTATATATGTATGTATTTAGAAATATATAAGTATGTTTATCAGTTGTCTAGTACCCATAACACAAGCTCTGCTTAGCTTGGGACTAGACGGCGTTGTGTGATAGTTGTGGAATATTATATTATTATATTATATTATAGTGTCAAAAATAGAGCAAGAAAACCCATTTATAAATGACAGACCAGGTTTTCACTGGTTTGAAGTAATCATAAAGCAACACCCAGAAGTAGGCCAAAGATTGGCTCAAAATCAAACACAAACCCATGCTTTAGTTCAGGACAGCAGGAGTACTTTATTATGGCACAACTCAAGCAAGCAAGCATCTCGAAGCTTTTTACGGCACCAGAAGTCCAACTTGGAAAGGTATAGATCCCTCAAAAAATTATTCAATGTTTAGAGGCAGATAAATGCGCAAAATAATTTACCTTTAGACAGATTCAATCATGACTCTACATCTTTGAGACAATTTTTAGTATCTATCAACGTTTTTTTTATCACCTGGATAACTTCACAGGTCTGACTGACATCTTGCACCCTAATCTGAACTCACGTGAGTTCAGTGACTTAATGAATGAAAATGAAAGCCGTGCAAGAAACATGGGAAAGTATAGGCGTATGAAAATGTCGACGGGAGTTCCAACTAATGAGGCATATTTATCTAAAAAAAATTGTCAAAGAAGACAAAACTTGTACTGAAAATGACACACAAAAGACACCAGGTCAAGTGTCAAGACTCGAACTGCAAAGCATAATTATATTACTTAAGTAAATGAAATAGCCAAGAGCTTTTTCGCCCTTGCCTCAATTTCAGCTACTATAACTATAACCCCAGAATCATGTTTAAATAATTGAATCACCATTGACTTCCGAAACCAATTTTTCACATTTTAGTCGCATTTGTTTTTTTTTTTAAATACATTATTAAATATTAAGTATATTATTATTATATATATTTTATATAATGGCTAACTCAAGAAAAGCTTACATGATAGTGAAACAGACAGGCCAGCGTGGTGACAAGAACAAGTGTATTTAGTAAAAATATCTACGCAAGTAAAACAAATAGGTAACACACAGTTCACATCACGTAAGATTGTCGCTCTGAAATACGCTACAAAATATTGCCCAGTGGTCAATATTCATATTAATGTACTAAAACTGCGCCCCATAGTAACCGAATAAAAAAAAACTGGTTTTAGAGCAGCAGAGCTGTAACGCAAACTGTACAAAAATTGGGAAATCATACAGATAATCGCAAGAGCAACCAAATGCACGTGGTAACAAAATAAACAAGATGCCTAGTAACTACATTCTATTGAGTCAACGGAAAATAATACTTAACTCAAGGCAATAAGAACCGTGACGGATTTAAATGCAACTGTTAATGCATGTCCCAGTATCCGGCAGAAAATATTTAATATAAACTACAGTTTCAAAGAAAAATGAGACCTATTTCAAAGCAATAAGGATACAATAACGGGTTTCGGTGCAAGGTATGTTACCGGGTTGATAGTGTACCAGTATCCGGTAAAAAACATACGAATTTACCGGGTACTAGGTCAAGTAGGGGTTTGTGAGTACCAATAGATGTAACATGCAAAAACATTTACTTTTCGATGAGATTTACCTTAATTTATAAGTTAAATCGTTAAATAATACACATAATATTTTATAAAAATTAACACTCTTACGTTAATTTTATCCGTCGAAGTATGGCTAGATGATCTCTGCGACGGGGTGGTCTCGTAGTTCACTGACAGAACTTTGAACTTACAGATAATTTTATTTAGATGTATTTTTAAGTTTGCACAGTTTTGACGCCATTAAACTTTTTGGTGAGTGTTGCCATTAAAATTGTATAAAATAGTACCAAGAATAAATTGCCATTTGCAAACTTTAATTTGATTTTGGTAGAAAGACGCAAAAAATAAAAAACTGACTAGTTAACGGGTACTGGGACACTAACGGGAATACGTACTTCTACCTTATCACTTAACACCATCTAGTTCCAAACTAAGCAGAGCTTGTTTGGAACTAGATGATGACTAATATGAGAACCTACTAGACAACTACATGAGAAGCACAAATGTAGTTCGCACCCGTGACTCGGGCGGTTGAAATACATAATAAAGTCTCTGCGGTTAGATATTTTTTCTTGCACATTGGCGGAATTTGAGAGGGTGACAATAAGTGTGTTGTCCTCTGTGTAACTTGTGCCGGTTCTTCAGGGCGCTGCTTGAGGCTGATCATCGACTATCATGTATGTACGAGTATGTTGCCTACTACTACACTAATGAATATTTGATCAGTCTGTGGGTGGCGTCTCTGAGTGCGGCTATTTTGCGACTACATTTGTTATCTTGGGTATGCCTGTTAAAACAATTGTATGTGTTATTAAATAAATAAATACATATCGGTGAAATTTGATTTTTGTTTGTAGGATGTAATCTCTGAAAGTACTGGTCCGATTGCTAAAATTTTTTCACCGATAGAAAGCTTCTTTATTTCTAAGTGACAAAGGCTATATTTTATGTACGTGGGCGAAGCCGCGGGCAAAAGCTAGTTATAGATAAATTACACCCAGACAAATGATCGTGCTCATCATACAAACATATTTCTTGGGCGGGAATCGAACCTACGACCTCCGGCATAGCAGTCAGGGTCACTAATCACTAGACCAACAGGCCAGTCGTACTGGTGACAACTTTAATTTTTTCTTTAAAAATGTTTTAAGGTAAAACTACATTGGGCACACGTGAGTCACGTACGCCGATCTGGGCGCGTCGGTGTCCATATATTTTATATGGCAACTAGACTTGTAGAGCTACATTAGATCTACGCCACGCGACGTGACTCTACGTACAAATCAGGCGTGGCCCACGTACCTATGTGTCGGTCTAATGTAGTCCCCGCTTTATTCTCTTTTCAGAGTGCAGAAGCTACTAGATGCGGCGCGTTACTCCTACATCCTGCCTACACACAGAGCCACCATCTACCTCATAGGAGTTGTCATGGCGTATCTGATGAAAACCAAAAAGTTAAACTTCACATTATCAACTGTAAGTATTTTATTCATCGTTAGGTCTTGTGGTTTGATGCCTGCCGAGGCTGCGGGATTATTTTAAATAAGTAGTTACAGTGACTCTGGAACGTAAAAGACATCTGAAGGAAGCAGTGCAAGTGTGGGTTTTAGTCAGTAGAAGTCTGATACTCCATGTCGCTCCACCCGATGCGAGCGGAGTTATTTAGTGATATCCCGCCGTCCGTCCGTTGGTCCTGCGCCATGCCCCGGTAATATCGGATCAAAAGTGAAAAGGGAATGCACGTGTAGAATCGCACGCACAGATCCACAAAAAAAAAACTGCTATATAGGGAGACTAGACAAATAAATGTCTAGTGTCCGATGAGTTTAGTCATCGTAACCGAAATTCACAACATATCACAATGTCTCAAGTCTGTGGTCTCAGTACATATTGCAATTGATGACATACGGCTCTGAAACGTGGTCGCTCACAAAGGGCATAAAGTCAACCAAAGTGTAATGGAAAAGGCTCGGAGTTCCTTTGCGTGATCGCAACAGAAATGAAGACATCTGCAGGAGAACTAAGGTTATTGACATAGCCCGAAGAATCGCCAGACTTAAGTGGCACATTGTTCGCAGAACAGGTCGATGGGACTGAAAGGTTCTTGAGTGGCGACCACATATCAAAAGACGCAGCGTTGGAAGACCTCCCACAAGGTGAACCGATGACTTGGTGAGGGTCACGGGAATCCGATGGATGCGAGACGCATAGGATCGGTCGTTAAGGCGACACTTGGGGGAGGCCTATGTCTAACAGTGGACGTCTTTCGGTTGAAATTATGATGATGATGAACAGAAATTCTATCAGGATTTATTTTTATCAATCAAAAGAGAAAATCCAATTATGTTTTTTCAATTTTCAGGCTCAATCTAGACTTCTCTGGGCGTTCAGCCTTGCTTTGATGGCAGCCACCATCGCGACCCCCTACAAATGGGGTCTGGAGGGGTACCAGTACGAGAACTACGGCGCAGCCATTTTCTCAGCACTGTCGCCTATTCTGTGGGGGATGTTCATGTGCGGCTCCCATTGGGCCATTGCCAATGATTATGCTGGTGAGTGGGGCTTGTGATCTAATTTGGCTATGAGAGATGTTTGTGTGACAGAGTTTCCGGATTTCTTCCTCATCAATGTTTACGCGTAGCGCAAGTAACCTTAGACAGAGGCAAGCATTGCCATACAGCGTGGCAATACCGCCAGTCTTTTGAGAACATTACCAGTCGACGGCGATGCGGAAGAGTTTTTTGATTTAGTGTGTGTCTATATGTATAATAATTTATTCTTCTCTCTCTCTCTCTACGTGTGTTTGTCACATATCTCCTCCTAAACGGCTCGACCGATTTGGGTGTAATTTTGTTTGTATATTTGAGTGGGTTTCTGGATGGTTTGATAATACAATTGGACCCGGTAGGTGGCGCTGCAATCAAGTTCTTAATTTTTTTTCTGTCAAAATGCCAGCTTTCGGGCATGACGTTTGCCAGGACCGCTAGTACCTACCTCTAATAATGATAGTTAAGCTTTTTTTAAAATGTAAATACTTGTACAATTTAAATAAAGGTGCAAATTTTCACCCATATGTGAAAATGAAAGAAAAACTTAATTTAAATATTTTGTTCTTCGATCTTTTTTGGACCTAAAAAGTTGATTACAAATTCTCGCTCAAAAATGCTTTAAGAGGAAGCAGTAGAAGGAAATAACCCATTAGTCTGCTTGCACTACCGTACTGTATTTATAGTACCAAGAACATCACTACAAAATCTAAACCAGCATTCAATAAACACCCTTATATCCACAGGCATAGGAACCCCATTCATCGAGTCGCGCGTGTTCAAGTTCTTCAACAAGATCGCGTACAGCGTGTACCTGACACAGTTCCCCATCTTCTTCTACAATGTGGGAGTGCAGAGGAATCCGGAGTACTACTCGCCTTTACTTCTTGTAAGTATTCTTCTTGGAAAGACTTGTCTTTCACGGTCGCGTTGAAGGCAAGAGAGCCCGCCGTCGATCTCCACTCAACTCATCAACTCGTTGAATTGATCTTATCACCAGGCCCCCTAGCCAAGTTACAAACGTTTCGTTCGATTCCTTTGTCCTGACGTCATCTCAACGCTCAGTCACGTGGTCAGAACAAAGGAATCGGAGGCGTGGCCTATTCGAGGCGTTCGACGCGAAAGAAATGATCGTAACTTGGCTAGAGGGGTAGGTTTCACAGTCGACCGCAGTACAGTGTGCGCGTAATACCAACAACCGCCAGAAATGGAGAGATATCGCTCGACATGCCGCAACCTTGGAGGCAAACGACGGCGGCGCGCCGCAGTCCTGTCCATCATCAACAGCCACGACCACTCTGACAAGAGTGCCCGACTAAGAAGAGAAGAAGTATTCTTCGTTTACTGCATCTAGGAACACATTCATTGAACGTACAGCTAAGGAGTGGAATTCCCTGCTAGAATCTGTTTCCTGATAGCTACAGCCTGGGGTTCTTTAAGTCAAGAGTGAATAGGTTACTTCTAGGCAAGCGTGCTCCAGCGTCGACCTCATCGTCGCTTTCCATCAGGTGAGAATCTCTCAGGTCAAACGTGAGCCTATCCATAGTAAAAAAACTTTGCAAGTGCGAGACGGACTCGCGCCCTGAGGGTTCCGTACAAACTCACCTATGAAAATAGTTCAATTCCCGTATCTCTCGAGATTTTTCCCACAATTTTTCTGAATCGCATTTTTTTTTTTGTGTCGTAACAATAAAATTACTGTTTTCAGATTTATTTCTATACCTATGCTATAAAACCTTGCTTTATGCCAAATTTCAGGATTCTGGGTCAACGGAAAGTACCCTATGAATTCTGATTTCCTTGAGAGTGTCGAAATATACGTTTTTGCAACATAAACGGTCGTATGTTTTTTTTTCCGTTAACTAAGAAGTTTGATTTTTCACACTTTCAAGAGACAGCAGACTTGAGTATATGGTTTTAATTTCAACTCGATACCTCCACGCGTTCCCGAAATAAAGGGTCTTGACAGACAGACACACAGACGGACGGACAACAAAGTGATCCTATAAGTATTCTGTTTTTTTCCTTTTGAGGTATGGAACCTTACCTTGAAAATATTGATTTTCAAAGCTATCCTGAGAATTGGAAATCCAGCAGATATCTTGCAATAATATTTTCTGTTCAATAATTTTTTTTTCTTATATTTCAGGTGCACGTTCCAGAGCTATTCGTAGTGACAGTGATATCAATAATGGCGACGGTCGCCATCGAGATGCCTTTCAACCAAGTGTATAGGATATATTTTGGTAAGTCTATATACTTATATAGGGTGACTGGTAATTAGTGTACGATACTTAAACACGTGATTGTGCTCATGATAACCAACAACTTTTACTATGGGAACAAACCTGAAATCGCGAAAAAAAAATCAGCTGTTCAGTACATTTATGTTTGCCTAATGTACTGAACAGCTGATATTTTTTTCGCGATTTCGGCTTTGCTCCCATAGTAAAAATTGTTTGTTATCATGCGCACAATCATGTGTTTAAGTATCGTACACTAATTGCCAGTCACCCTATATAAAGAGATTAAAAATGAATGGATAAATTTGTTGCTAAGCGCTAAACTCGAAAACGATTACACCATCAATTCGAATGAAGATGTTTTAAAACTATTTTTAACAGTATTATGAAGGTTTGGAAGCAGGCTAAGGAACCCAATTACTATATGAAATTGCCGTGTTTCGGCTAGCAATCCTTTGACTTGAAAAAGCCCAAAAATATATTTTTTATGTAGAGCCTTTCTTGGTCACTCTATAATATTGAGCTGACAGTGACCTTCCAGACCATTAACTTTTCTCAAATTGTTCTCATACAAATTACAGTAAAAATAGCTATAGCAAAATACTCTAACTTTTGTTTGTCTTCTTCACAGGACAATCACAGAAGAAATTAAAAGAAAAATGATCGAAGAAAAAGACTAGTGCTGTGCTTTAGTTTTGTATAATTATTTAGTTTTAGTCAGACATCACGCAATTAGATAGAAACTTTTGACTATTTTTGTACTGTTATTATAAAATAAATGTAAGGACACGTTAATGATAAGTTATTAAAAATAAAAATCCAATGTGTATAAAATATAATTATTTTCTTTTATTCGTCCTATACCTCGTATTCAAACGCTTTTTGTTTGTATTTTATTTTTCTACAATTCATTTACATTTGAAAGAAAAAATATAAAATAATGCCAGTTGTAAATGCAAAAGAATATTAAATATTTACAAAAAAGGTTTTCAATAAAATGAAAATCCATTTATTTTATTTAATATCTACCTACCTATCTATCGTATTTTTATGTTACATCGATATTTACTAAGCATATAATTTATTTATATCTCTACATAACTAATATGTACAAAATGTAATAAAGTTGAATCTCATTTTTCTCATTAAAAATATGATTTTTCAAAACAAAATCATATAGTCTAATCTTTTTCCAATTTTTTTTTTAATAAGCAGTGTACTTATATGGTCTGTATCATCTGCGTCAGGCACGATGAAGTTTAAGCCTTAGGAATGTTGAAGAATCAGTCAACATGGAAAAGATTTTGCTTGTTCAATGCAACCTTCAAACGTCGTGAATAGGAATGCACGCTGCGGAACGTTTGAAGGAGTTACTGTAGACCTTTTTTTTTAGGCTCGAGGTGCAGCCAGAGGGCATGTCAGACTTTCACTGACTAAAACCCACCTGTGTTCCTTCAGTTGCCTTTTGCATTCCAGGACCACGGTAACTCTTTCGAACATTCCCGCTACCCTTCTATACACCACTGCAATCCTATTCACCTTGTTTGTAGGTACTAACTTAATCAGGCTGGATCTAAAATTGGTTGAAACACTCCTAAATGTCATCTTAGAACACACAGCACACTTAAAGTCTCTTCATAATTCTTTAATTCACTGTATCAATTCTTAATTTACAATCTAAGATCGTCTACCCGTTGTATGGTTTCCTATAGTGGCGGTATGGCGTTATATCTCTGCGATTGATGCAGGCACATTTGCGTTTGGTTCCTGGAATTCTTGACTGGTTGCTTCAAATCATTATCGAAGTCCTTTCATAGTCACTTCACTGAATCAGCCCTTACTTCTACTTCACTTCTTAAATCCTCTTCCCTGTGTGTTTTTTTGTGTCCCGTTGTACGCTGTTATACCTTTGCAATTGATGCAGGCACATTTGTTTTTGGTTCCTGGAATTATTGACTGGTTGCTTCACTTCAATATCCAAGTCCTTTCATAGTCTATTCACTACCACTTCACTGTATCAACTTTTAGCTTCAATTTCAGTTCTTAAATCCTCTTCACAGTCAGGCGGAGCCCTCCCAGGCCTGCACTTGCACCTGATGTTGTTGGTGCTGTCCCTCATGAGCCAGGAGTGCTCGGTGCAGGGGCCCTGTGTGTTCAGGATGTGACAGGTCCCGTTGTAAGGAGCTGTACCTCTGCGAGTGGTGCAGGCTTCCACCTAAAAAGAGAAATGATTTTGTGTAAACTTCGTAAGAAGGAATATATTTATCCTAATCTTCTTGTGTGTTGCTATCGTTTATCATATTTTGTAATGTACTTAAACAACAAAAACTCAAACATAAAACATCGACGCCGAGTTATCAGCCTGTCGGTTTTCTATCGATTACATTTCGGGGAGTGTGCACAAGAATCCAATGCAATGCAATGCAATAATAATAAATAATAAAATCGTTTATTTATAACATAGGACACATTTACAATATAGTATATTATTTTTTTAAAAAGAACACAGTTGCTTGTTTACCTGAACTAGGGGAACCCTGTGCTTCAGGCTAAAGAGTGCTTAAATACAAAATAATAAATTAACACTAAATATGACTATAATAAAAACTTAACTAAATTCAGAGATACGGCGTGTTTTATTTACAAACAGTAAGTAGGTCTTCTGTCTCTACATAAGATATGCTTAGGAAATATTGGTGAATCATCTTTTTACAGTTATACTTATTTAATTTGTAGATACATAATATTCTATTTAATTTATTGTACAGAAATGGACCTAAAAAAGTAAAAAATCTTTTTACAAATACATGTTTTGAGGATGCATTAGAATGGCAAACAATATCATTCCGTCTCTTATTAGTAATTTCGGCGTTGTAGGAAAGCATGGAGTGCTGTTTTAATACTAAGTGCATTATGAAAAGCTGGCGAACAGTAAACACGTTACAGGATTTGTATAACTGATCTGTAGGATAGAGAAAGGGAAGGAAATTGGCTACTTTTAAGATTGCTCTCTGAGCTCTTTCAAGAGGTAGTAGGTGAGTTTTAAGTGCAATGCAATGCAAATACAATGCAATGTGTATGTAATGTGTGCAATTTAATTCCGCCCAGCCCGTTCCACCACCACCACTAAACGTATGGTGCTTCACCAGTACATGGTGAATATCCCACCCACGCAAACAAAAGCACAACACGTTTTGGGAACTCATTTAAAGGGCGTATAGCATAGCAGTGGAATTCCCTGCCGGAGTCTATGTTTCCTATGATAACCACAACCTAGGAGTCTTTACATCATCGCTTACCATTAGGTGATGGTACATAATATAGCTTAGATATAGTAGGTAGTGACTGTTACACTTTCCAAAGCGATACACAACGATGATTTTCAAAAAAGTGGTAAAGATGTGGTATGGTGCACCATTCAACAACTAACACCTGAAAAAAGTTTAATAGCAACTAAGTCGCTTCTACCATCTCGGAAAGAGATAAAGAAGGTTTAATGACGTTTATGCCGTTATTCAATAAATATGGCTGATTGTGAAGCATCTCCTAATAAATATTACAAACCTCTCGTCTACTACAAGCGCCGTTCCCACAGGCACAGACTCCATTATGGCTGAGACCATCAATAGCTGGCCGGGCTTCAAAGTCGAAGGCCACCACTTCTCCCACCGGACACGGCTCCGCGGTGCCGGGCCGGTAGCAGCGGCGACGTTCCGGCACGTACAGGCGACCGCGCGCACATGGCACCTGGAATTTAAGAATGGGAAAGGGTTACCAGTCATTGTCATTTACTATACTATAGTAGTCACGTTGATAGATCACAGGACGACTACCGACCACCCTAGGCGCAGGTTTGGGGACGGTGAGCCACGAGCTCACTGTCTAGTCGTGTTCCACGCGCGCCTCAAAGAGATGTCAGCAAAATTGATGGGGCCAGTTAGTGCCGGCGCCTGCCATGGCTGCGAATTTTTGAAGGAGTCAACGCAGCCCTCGCAATAAAGCGAGACTGAAGGGATACTATGGGTTTTAGATATTAAAAATTTGACACTTCCTCCCGATATTTAATGACTTCCCACGTAAAAAAGAGACATCTCTTTTTCATCGGATAGATGTAGGTACGTGTAAAAAAAGGTACGTGTATCTAAATATCACGATAGTACAAAATAACTACAAATTAGTTTATGCACAACATTGGAAAAGGAGTGAGATAGATTGTAAGAGAACCGCTAAGTCAAATGAACATATTTATTTACTATATGTACAGTCCCGCGATTTCAGAGCTGTGGTTTTCGGGCTCACTGCTCGATTGGCATCCGGCAGATATGTCCAGCCTAGTTCCACTTAAGCTGGGCAGCCTTCTGAGCCACGTCAATGAACTGTGTTTTAGGCAGAATAGTATTTCGAACGTGAACCATTAATTTAACAACAAGTATACTGCATTCCATAGCACGTTGGCAAACCTTGAGTTTGGACTTTTAGATGTTAGTCAAAAACCAAGTCTGTTCACTGTAAGATAAAATGGAGAAACACACACATCCATATCACACGACGGGGCCGCAGCAAACTACAAAGGAGATGGCGGTACGACTTCTGTCTTCTTTAGGAATTGGCAGCACAGAGCTGGAAATAATGTAAGGAATGGAAGTAGACCTTTGCCCAGTAATGGGCTATTCCATTACAGGTAAGATATAATAATAATTATGTACAGTATTGTCACATTGGCGAATTTAATGCATCAAGGCATTTTCTACCAGTCAAGCTTTGGGTTAAAAAGTAACCCTTACCTTAGTACATCGTCCGCCTCTAGCGATCATCTCATCGTGAGCACAGGGTCCTCTGGTATACAGCCTGTAGCAGACACCATCAGGTGCTCGAGCGTGGAAGGACTTGCATCTACATTCAGCGCGGGAGCCGTGGGGAGCTACCTCGGCGATGGAGAATATATGGCCGCGGGGACACGGACCGAGGGAATCTGAAATGAAATTACAGAAGAATAGATGCATTTTCTTTTGTGAAGTTTTATTAATATATTTGTTTTAATAAATGAATTACGATTTTAAAATAATTATCCTTAGTCTTATAAAATGTTTAGTTTTTTTGCTTTTGAACGATAGAACTATTAAAAAAATATTACAATGTACATATATGTATATTTTATTTGGATAAAGTGAGAAATGAGTATATTAGGGGAAGTTTGAAAGTGGCGCCAGTGACTGAAAAGTTGAAAGGGAATCGTTTATCTTGGTATGGTCATGTGAAGAGGAGGGATGAAGCGCACGTTGCTAAAAGAGTTATGAATTTACATGTGGATGGATGGAGAGGGAGAGGGAGGCCAAAGAAAAGATGAATGGATTGTGTGAGAAGTGATATGAAAGAAAAGGGAGTTAGTGATAGCGTCACGAGTGACAGGACAGAATGGAAGAAAAAAACGTGTTGTGCCGACCCCAAATAAAACGGGACCAGGGCAGGAAGATGATGATGATGATGATGTATATTTTATTTCATTTTTTATACTAATTCTACCCACGAGCTCAAAAAAGTACCGTCGTACATTTCATAGAGCTACGGAATTATGGCTTTTTATAAATAGAAGACAGGAAGAAATTGAGAAAAGCGAAGCCGCTATTAACTGTACTAAATATTTGTTCTCCATCATTTAATAAGTCAAAGATCTCAAAAACTTTCAGTTTCTCAGAAAAAAATCGCCAAACTAGAAATCAGGAAATAATTTTATCCTGTCTTGAACAAATATTTGCAAAATCAAAAAATTAGGCAAATTAATAAGTGATGAAAATATTTTGCCCAAGTCGCATGACAGCGTTTCGAATGTGCCATTTTTTTTACATTGCACAACTGTGAATTAGTACCTAATCCTGGCCAATTAGCATCAAACGTTTATTTACAAATGCTGGCCAATCTGCTATTTGGACCGTAAGACTTGAACTATATAACTTTACGTGTAATCCACCAATTTGTAGCTACTAGTTTGTTCTCATTTGGCAATCAATCAGTAAACTACACCCAATTATAGAAACAAGGTACCCTTCGTAAAAACAAAAAACTGTTTGTGTAACTTCTGATCAGAATGTTTTACACGATTAAAAACAATCTGTTTGTAAGATAAACAAGAATTAAAGATTAATACTAATAATAATATTCCAAACTATCACACAACGCCGTCTAGTCTCAAGCTAAGCAGAGCTTGTGTTATGAGTACTAGATAACTGATAAATTTACTTATATATTTCTAAATACATACATGTTATAGATAAATTACACCCAGACACATAACAAATGATCGTGCTCATCACACGAACATTAAATTTGTCCTTGGTGGGAATCGAACCCACGACCTCCGGCATAGCAGTCCGGGCCACTAACCACTAGACCTACAGGCCAGTCAACAAGATTAGAAGGAATAAGTCTTGAAATAATTAGGCAGACTGGAAAATGTTTTCAAAAAATATAATAGTTGCTTTTGTTTTAGAATAATACCATATTTAATTGGTTTAAATCATCATGCAGGTATTAATTAGGTTCCTCTTATTATATGGCCTCTCCACATAAAGTCAGCTTAATAATTTATTTATTATTAGCTGTTGCCCGCGACTTCGATTGAATGCACCATCAGACACCCACTTAAGGCTGCCGTCCGTCCATGGATTTTAGTCAATAAAAGTCTGACACCCTAGGATACCGTGGACCTATTTGATAATTTCGCAAGTCTACGTATGGAGAAGCCGAACTCAGATTTTAACCGACTTTGTTTGTGAGCTGGCAACTTGCAAAACACAAAAGAAAACATATAACCTCCTTATTTTTGAAGTCGGTTAAAAAGAAAGAAAAGATAATTGCAAAACTGACATGCATAGTATGTATGTGTGTGTATGTATATGAATGTATATTGTTGAAGCATAATTATGAACTTAAACTAAAAAGTAAACAAATAAATCCTTAATGATAACATCATAATGTATATTTACCTAATTCATAGCAAGATCCAGTCTCATTATGATAATGAGGAAGGTGGCTCTCACAGCCACACTTTGGACCAGGTAGGAACAGCTGGCCCTTCTCACAGGGACCCCTGGTGTAGTGAGGATAGCAGCTACCGTCTGCTGCCCAGTAGTGAGGGCCGGAGATTGCGCACTGGAAGGATAACAGCATAGATTTAGAAGTTGGTTGTTAGAATAGACAGCAGGACCAAACTGAAGAAGGGTTACTCAGTACAGGCAATAGTGGAAAGCATAGGAGGAGACCTTTGCCATTATGCACAGGAACTTTCTATAACCGTAATTTCAGTGTTTCATTGAAAATTCTGAATAAAGGGTTTTATTATTATTTTGTAAATAAGTGGAGCGAAACTTATACTAGAAGCCTCCGGCTAATCAATACCTGTATTGCATTACATACTGTTCTATGCCCGCCTCATAGTAGCGAAATAACAATCTAGTATTCTTTTTAGTACGAGCGATATAACTTTCTATACTCCTATATAAATTCAATGCCCAAATTTCATGGAAAAAATAAACCAGCCAAGCGCAGGTCGGGCTCAAGCACGAAGGGTTCCGTACCATTATCTATGCATTATTAGACACTATACCTATATAGGCAACAAAATCATATTTGTTTTATGAAATAAATATTTAAGGGAGGGGTGTGGGGGGCAATTGTAATTTAATTATTTTTATAGTATAAATTAAAAAAATACCACTAAATATTCTGTGAATATTTCAAGCGTTGCCGTTGCCGTTATAAACATCCAGCAAAATCGCAAAAAAAAAAGCACGTTTGTTGTTCACTTAAATATTTAAAAGGGGCTCCCATATAACAAACATTTAAATAAATATTTACTTTACTCTGTTTTTATTGTTGTTATAGCGGCAACAGCAACAATACATCATCTATGAAAATTTCAACTGTCTAGCTATCACGGTTTATGAGATACTACCTGATGACAGACAGACGGACAGTGGAGTCTTAGTAATAAGGTCCCGTTTTTACCCTTTAGGTAAGGAACCTTTAAAAACGACTTACCGAACAATTCGCTACCCCGTCTTCCCCGGCATCCAGCACTGATCCAGGATAGCAAGGACCCTGCGTGTTTCTGTAGTAGCACTTGCCATCAGCAGGCCAGTAGATCAAGGTCTCGTCAGCACACGGCTGGGGTCTCACGCACATGCCCTGTCGTTCACTGGAATTAGTGATGGGTTTCTTAGAATACACTTGGGGTTTCTTGATTTTGCAATGTTCGTGATAGGAAATATATATGTAGAAACATGGGCGTTTTTGAGGAGATATTGCTAATTATGGTGCAATTTAGACTTGAATCAGAATCATGTATTAGACAACATAGGTTCTAATTCTAATAATCGACACCCGCTATGAACAAGGTTGTAACATTAATTCAGTCATTTTTCAAAATGAACCTAAAAGTGATAGTGCCATGTTTGAATTTTGTTTGAACTGTAATCCGAGATACTGCCTTGTTCGATGCGGGTGTCGATTATATACAAGATCTTAAAAATTAGTGCGCTATGTTTTGCCATTTGACATCCAATAATAAAAATAAAAATTATACTATTAAATTAGAATATAAATTCGTCACAATATTATTATGCAAGCATGCAAGTAAAATTTTACTATTCATAATCAATTTCATTCCATGTCAAAATGTATAGTCAATTCAGAAAAAGATGAGAGTCGTCTTCGAAAAACAAATGTCGTTTACACATATTATACATTATCTTACGCCTATTTATCACACTTAAGAGGGTCCTTTTTCACTCGCTTGTCGTCAACATCGAGTATGGTTTAAAAGCTTGTTACTTCATCTTAGGCAATCCAACGCGATGTTTGACGAAAAGGCAACGCGAAAAAAGAGAGATAACACCTGAAAACTCTATTAGCATTCGGTAATTTCGTGATTTACTCGAATATTTTACAAAACTTGTTCCAGGAATTACGTGTTTTTTTAAACCCTTAAAAGTTTTTGAAAAAAATTGTCGTCATTTAAAATATTGATTAAATTTGCAAGGCTTCTATTGTTATAATTTTTTGACTTTTTTTATTTTTGAGTAAATTGTGAAGTGTGGAAGATACAAAATAGCAGATTTTCAGAAGTCTTTACTAGATTAGTTTTACACAAATTTATAAATGGATTTCTAGAAGCCTAGATAATATCCACAAGATACTGTTTTTAAAATATCTAATGAAAAATGTATAATAACGTCATAATCGCGTAAGAGCGATTGTATGAAAAACAGTAAAAATGTATGTCGAGTTGCATCCTCTTAACACATTTCGCTAGTTATTAAAAAATTTTTTAATTGATTATAATATTTAAGTACGTATCACCGCCATATATAACACTAAATAACTGTTTACGTCCGTTACCGCACAACCTCAGGAACAGTTGAAAACCAGCGTCAGGCACTAGTTGTCTAGCATTTATGCTGAACTGGACCTATTTTGGTGCAGCTGTGCGGCAGACAATTGTATTTATTTCTCTTTCATTTATGTTTCGTGTCAACCTAACTATTGTTTGTGTCTTATATGCCAAATTAATTCATTTTCTTTCTTTCTTTTTATAATATTACTAGCGACCCGCCCCAGCTTCGCATGGGTGACAAATATTTGAAAGTCTCGGCTTTTCTCCACTATAACATATATATTTATTATACACCTAAACCTTCCTCAAGAATCACTTTATTGTTGAAAACTGCATTAAAATCCGATCAGTAGTTTATGAGTTTATCGCGTTCATACAGACAGACGCGATGGGGGACTTTGTTTTATAATATGTAAGGTATGTATGGTATGTATGACGTGTGGTTAGTCATCGAAAGAGTCACCGCGGCTCGGCAACGCAATAGGTAACTGGAGGAACACGGGTGGGTTTTAGTCAGTAATAGGCTGACAAGCTCTCTCGCTCCACCGAGAGCGAGAGGATCTATTTAATTATTTGCCACCTCAAATGTCCGGTTTGACATAGTTATTCGTAATCGGTATGAATAATCACTTATGTATGTACATCTATTAATATTCTTATCGTGCAAGTAAAACATATCAAGGATGGAAGAATTCATTAGAATTGAACCAATATTTACTCAATGATTATAAGGGCTGATTCATACTGACATGGCAGCAGCCGGCAGAGATGCGGCGAGCAGTTTCAGACAGAAATAGTTTGAAATTTTATTAATATCCTTAAAAGACCACAGGCTCTTAAATCGATCCATTTTACGACATAAACTGAACTTTAAGGGGATGGAGCTATATAGGATGTATAGCTCATCCCTCTTTCTCGTTCAGCACGACTGACATTTTAACACGTCATGGGTAAGGCCTCAGTATAGTTTGGAAGGTTAAAAAACCGGGCAAGTGCAAGTCGGACTCGCGCACCGAGGGTTCCGTATAAACTTACCTATAAAAAAAGTTTAATTCCCGAATTGAGTTTCAGATTTTTCCGAATCGCAAAAAAAGGTGCTTTTTTGTGACGTAACTACAAATTTACATTTTTCAGATTTTGTCCTATACCTGTGCTATGAGACCTTGCTACATGCCAAATTTCAGGATTCAACGGGAAGTACCCTATGAATTTTTATTTCCTTGAGAGTATCGAAATATACGTTTTTTGCGACATAAACGGCCGTATCTTTTTTATCGTTAACTCAAAAGTTTTCACAGCTTCAAGGGACCGCAGACCTGAGTATATGGTTTTAATTTCAACTCGATACCTACAGGTTCTGTTTTTTTCTTTTGAGGTACGTACCCTAAAAAGGGCGCGCGGTCACACGTCTTGTCAACGGTCCTAGCCATTCCGGTGTGAACCGGCCCTAATGAGCTTTATTTACAAAAAATCATTTAGCTGTTAAACAACTGGTTTACGTCAGATTTTAAAGGCATCCTCCTCGTCATTAATGCAGGAATAATTTTTTTCTGCTATATTTGTGATAGTCATAAAAAAAATCTACTCTTTAAAATTAATCTCGGGATTTGAGGCATAATATATCCACTTTATTTTTCGCCGTATGAAATCGGTGTAAGTACATGTTTAACTCTACCTAATTCCGACCTTTGGTGATAAGAATAGGAAGTCAGTGGGACTTCCTATTCAGTTTCAACTTTACGACCTATGACACCTTCATCATATCTTCAAACTAAGCTCATCATTATACCTAGCCTTAGGCTTTCTGAGGGCGGAATTCACCAATAAAACTAATCGCGTTTTAACGTTTGGCTCGCATAATCGCGTTTAGCCGCTGTCACTAGTGTCACTTGTCTGTATTTTTATTTTGTTGTATTTTTACAAGTGACACTAGTGACAGCGGCTAAACGCGATTATGCGAGCCAAACGTTAAAACGCGATTAGTTTTATTGGTGAATTCCGCCCTTAGTGTCTCAACATAATCGAAGTTCTAATCATGTCTATACCCAATTTAATGCTGGTCGATTCTCATTACATCGACGCAGGTCGTTACATACAAAGTTAAGCACCACAACATCAAGGATTCAGAGATGCTGCAATAATCCAGGTAACAGTTATTTCTTGGAATATTTTATTATAGGTATATTCTAAGAAATAACTGTTACTTGTTACTGTCGGTCTGTTTAAGTATACTCAAATAGGAATGTTAAAATGGCCTGCTTAAATATTTTATAGGCTGCGGAATTGTCCGAAACAATTACAGTGGCCCTGGAACGCAAAGGGCAACTGAAGAAACACAGGTGGGATTTAAACAAGTCAAGTTTGACACCTCCACCCAGAGCAGAAGCAGTTTTTTTTTTAATGGTATAAACTAGTGCTTGGCTGCGATCCCATCTGATGGTAAGCAGTGATGCAATCGCTGATAGAGCGCACTGGTTTATTAAGAGCCTATTCACTCTAGCCTTGAAGACACCTAAATTATAATCGGACGTGAAGACCGCAACAGGCAAATTGTTCCAGGGTACAGGGTAAAAACTATATGTTTCCTAACATTGAGACTTTGCATAATTACTTTTTAGACATAAACCTTTTCAATAAAAAATTATGAGCGTAAAACTCGCTGTCCAGTATACTACAGTTTAGCCATTGATTTTCTTGAGAGTTTCGAAATATACGTTTTTTGCGACATAAACGGCCGTATCTTTTTTTTTCGTTAACTTAGAAGTTTGATTTTTTCACAGCTTCAAGAGACCGCAGACCTGAGTACATGGTTTTAATTTCACTCGATACCTCTACTCGTTCCCGAGATAAAGGGCCCTGACAGACAGACAGACAGACAGACAGACGGACAGACAACAAAGTGATCCTATAAGGGTTCCGTTTTTTCCTTTTGAGGTACGGAACCCTAAAAAAGGAGATGCTGCAATAATCTAGGTAACAGCTATTTCTTAGAATATATGTATAATACTAATTTGAATATTAACTGGCCTTCTTGAATATTTTATAAACTGACCACATAAACTTCTATTCGTGGAAGGAGATGGACTTTAATGAAATGATAATGGTTTCCTAAAACCTCATAAAATTCTACATTCTTTATAAATTAGATACCGTGGTGTTAGGCAATTTTATTATATTTTAAATATTAATGAAACGTTACGAAGGTCTTTGATAACTGAAAACGATCTCATGGAACTTAAATGGAGAGATGGGCATGACATACGGAGTGAGGCAATCACTTAGTAGTCTCCAAGGACTGGTAGAAGGAAAGTTGGTCGTCCAGCAGCGAGGTGGGCAGACGATATTGCTGCTATCGTGGGTAGAACCTGGATGAGGGTAGACAGAAACGTGGATACGGCACATAAAAAAAATACTTGCTGTGGACAACGTCGGCTTGTGGATGATGATAATTAATGGATTTTTTTCATATTTTGTAGAATAATCGTACAAATACAATACCACCGCCCTAGTGCTTGAGTGGCCAGTCGACCACTGAGCAAATTTTACAGGAGATTTTTTCCACTAACCCGCACTGGGCCTGCGTGGTGGATTACGGCCCATTTCCTCTCCTACAGAGGAGACCTGAGTCCCTACAGTGGGAACATTATAAGGACGTCTATGCTATGCTATGGATATTATCAGAAGTTCATTAAAATCTTTCACATAATAGAAACATGTAGTATTTAGTTTTGTTACTATTTTGGTGTGCAATAAAGTTTATTCTATTCTATTCTATTCTATTTCTTTATAAATAAGTGTATCTGAATAATAATTAACCTTTTGACGTGCGTAATTAGAGACACAATAGTAAGACAATGGCTTCCGGACGCCGGCTACCGCCTGAGCGTTAATGAATTAAGGTACTCAAAAAATTAATAATCTATTTATTCTTTACCATTAATATATATATATATATTACAGATAAAACTAGGCTTAATAACCCTTAGGCCGCCCTTATTTGGTACCCACCTGGACACCATTAAAGTCGTTAAAACAAACCGAACTCTCTTGTACGACTTTCACTAAATACAGTTAAAATAAATTTAAATTTGATAGTTTAGGGTTAGGCAAACACGGACTTGTTGTATGTCGTAAATGGCCGAAGGTTTAAGACTCACTTCACAAGCACTAAGCTATGGTTGCAACACTTAATGAGGCATTTCGACTTTTATAGCTTCACTAACTTCTGCCAGCGGCTTGGCTCGCTTGTATGTATCTTCACACAAATTTTGGATCCCCGTTTCATTCCCCTTAGGGGATCAATTTTGGAAAATCCTCTCTTAATGCTCGCCTTTATCATAAAAGGACCCCTTGTATAAAATTTCACGCTCCTAATCCCAGTAGTTTCGGCTGTGCGCTGATATGTCAGTCAGTTTCTCCTTTTATATAGGTACATAGATTAATCTGCTTGAAGTAAAATTATCAAAATTCTCCTATTCCCTTAAATGTTAAAGCCTGATAAGGAAATTGTGCTGCAATGTTTTTGAATTTAAATGCCGATATAAATCTTAGGTAACTTTTTTCAGAACAATATAGGTACGTTGTGTAGAATTTATAAGTAAAATAAAAAAGAGAGCCTAAAACATTACATTAGATAAAAATAAACAAAAAGTCGAATAATAATAATCATGCATTATAATTTAAAATAGAATCGCAATTTAATTTTAGAAAAAAAAATTGTATGTCAAAATAATGAATGAATGAAAAAAAAATATAAATTTGAAAGTAGATTGTCAATTCTATTTTAAATTATAATTAGACAATTAGAAAATAATTTTATAATTGGATAAGGATAAGTGGTTGTTATCTGCTTAGTTAGACGGAATAAAAAGCTCAGTCTATGTGACATAACAATAAAATAATAAAGAAAAAAATTTTTAATAATCAACATTCTAAAAGATAAGCAAACTAAGTATCTTGACTTGGCTCTCGAGGTTGTCGACATGTGAGAGATACAGCAATCATTGTGCCGATAGTCGTGACGGCCAATGGCTTAATAGCTAAGAGCCTCGACCAAAATCTGAGGAGACTCGCGTTTGGAGTTGGATCACGGGATTCATCCAGGAAGCAATACTCATGGACACGGCGTGTGTTGTAAGGAGATTCATCTCTCGAGAGCCGTGACCACCGGTAGCTTAGACCCTGTTCCTGATACCGGTGGGCTACAATAAGTTTTTTTTTTAAATATTTTTAATGATTTTTTTTAATCCACAATTATTATGATTATTATAAATATGAAAATAATTCGATATGTCTGTTACACTTTCACGTTTAAACTTATAGGGCTTTTTATCTGGCTTCGACTTCAACTTCGCGTCCGCAATAACTACATTCGCGCGGACAAAGTCGCGGGCAAAAATTAGAAATCATATTTTTAAGTAGTATTAAAAAAATTTACTTACGATTTTATATAAAAAATAAATGGAATAATATGCAAGAAATAGTTCTTTTACTGCCAGAGCTTGCTACACAAGAGAGAATTCTATAGCTAAAGTTCTTTACCGTTACGCGGTCACAGCCACAAATATAACAAAGTATCAACTTTTCAGCTTAAAACATGAGCCGTCAAGATGCTTACCTACCCTCTCTTGTTGAATGACTCCTCGACTGGCGCGAAGTACTCCCCAGGCCTGCATGGTCCTCGCTCGAAGAGTTTGTGGCAGGTGTTGGTGTGAGGCAGCTGGGCGGTGCCAGGGGGACACTTGCATTCTGCGATGGTGCGGCCTCCCCATCGGCCTGGGCTTAGCTCTTGGGTATCAGCGCATGGGTGGCCTTTCTGAAAAAAGGATAAAACTTGTATGAATCAAATAATAATAACATTATTGATATAAGGATTATACATACATAAGTGTTGATTCATTTGTCGGTAAAAATCTGTCACTCTCTTTCGCTTTACCTAGAGCCGGAATAGTACATTTTGATACAAGTGGAGAAACTTTGTCATTGCGACCGAGCCAAAATTCTGTTATTTTTGTTATGGAGCCAAGAGGTTTCGGCTCGGGTCTAAATACCGCTTCAGGAGTAATCACCAACATTACACACTTCTACCTACCATAAGCTATTTATATACGAGTATAAATAAAAAGAGAAACTGTCTGACTGACATATCAACGCACAGTCGAAACTGCTGGGACTAGGAGTGTGAATTTTTGTGCAAGGTTTCCTTTTTAGGGTTCCGTAGCCAAATGGCAAAAAACGGAACCCTTATAGATTCGTCATGTCTGTCTGTCTCTCCGTCCGTATGTCACAGCCACTTTTACACTATAAGAACTATACTGTTGAAAATTGGTAAGTAGATGTATTCTGTGAACCGCATTAAGATTTTCACACGAAAATAGAAAAAAAAAACAATATATTTTGGGGGTTCCCCATACTTAAATTTATGAAACCCATATGTGTGGAGTAAAGCTACGGATAGGTCTTCAAAAATGATATTGATGTTTCTAATATCATTTTTTTCTATACTGAATAGTTTGCGCGAGACACACTTCCAAAGTGGTAAAATGTGTCCCCCCCCCTGTAACTTCTAAAATAACAGAATGATAAAACTAAAAAAATATATGATGTACATTACCATGCAAACTTCCACCGAAAATTGATTTGAACGAGATCTATTATGTAGTTTTTTTTTAATACGTCATAAATCGTAAACCGCAATTTACCTTTCAAGTTTGTACGGAACCCTCAGTGCGCGAGTCCGACTCGCACTTGCCCAGTTTTTTTTCATGTATCACTAAGAGAAGATTTTGTAAAATTCACCCCCTAAGGGGATGAAACAGTGGTCTAAAGTTTGTAAGTAGAAACCTACTTTCATGCGGGCGAAGCCGCGGACAGAAGCTAGTGTACTAATAAAAGACAAGTGTACAATAGGCGGTCTTATCACAGGGTAATTCATACAGATAACGTTTGGATGGACTTAAATAGTTCGGAGATGTTTGGTTTGGTTTCCTGGGAATTGAAGACGTGTCTTTCTGAGTTCTTAGAAGACCAAAAAAAAACCTGATGACATTTCAGTGGCAATAGCAGTTAATGAAACATTGTATTTGTATGAATACTTTGATTTTGGTACGAATGTGATGGGTAAAGGCTGTCCTCTGTCTTTTACCCGTCACATATTTGCCAGATTAAAGTTGAAACGTGTGTATGTTGTGTGTAGCTTTTTTCTCACGTGCATGATTTTTTAGGTTTTTTTTCTTTTTTGTGAGAAGCAAGATTAGTTTGAAAGCAACAGCAGATATAATAATGTGAACACAATATAGAGATTCAATCTCACAATAAGATTAACGAAATCGTGATTAAACCTAATACAATGTTTAAAACATTGGTTTTTTCGCCGGCCCTTTGTTTTGCCCACAAAGCTTCTACACGAACACTGAAAACCAGTTATTTATCATCATGAATCACGAAATGTATTCTTTTACACTTAATTTGCATGTTAGTAATTAGTCAAAAAAAGTTAATAGCGTTTGACGGCAGCAAATATAAACTACAAGGCTAGAGTAATTTAGTTTTAACACAAAAACTTTAGGAGCAAAAGAAGAAAAGAATATTATAAGTACTTAATCTTCATCATCATCATCATTTCAGCCGAAAGACATCCACTGTTGGACATAGGTCTCCCCCAAGCGTCGCTACAACGACCGATCCTGTGCGTCTCGCATCCACCGCATTCCCGCGACTCTCACCAGGTCGTCGGTCCCCCTTGTGGGAGGCCTTCCAACGCTGCGTTTTCCGGCAACCACCTTACCTAACCTTAATAATACTTAATTATATTTCAAACCAGCTTTTGCCCGCGGCTTCGCCCACGTACCTACATAAAATATAGCCTATGTCACTCAGATATAAAGCGGCTTTCTATCGGTGAAAAAATATTAGCAGTCGGAGCAATACTTTCAGAGATTACAAACAAAAAACACTTCTTTATAATATTAGTGTAGATATTATTTATTTATTGTGCGTTAATTTTTATTAAGGTTCGTACCCAGAGGGTAAAAACGAGACCCTATTGCTAAGACTCCACTGTCCGTCTGTCTGTCAACAGGTTGTATCTCATGAACCATGATAGCTAGACAGTTGAAATTTTCACAGATGATGTAATTCTGTTGCCGGTATAACAACAAATACTAAAAACGGAATAAAATAAATATTCATGAGGAGGTCCCATACAACAAACAAGATTTTTTGCCGTTTTTAAAGATAAATGTACGGAATCCTTCGTACGCGAGTCGCCTCGCACTTGGCCTTTTTTATTTAGATAGATAGGCACTATCTCACGTATCTCCTAAGTAATATTCACTTTTGAATTAAAGTTATCAGGAAACACAGACTCTGGCTCTCTCTCTCTTCTTAGCTGTATGTACAATGCATGTGTTCCCAAAACGTTTTATGTATAAGAGTGGGATGTCCACTATCTACCATATACCTATGTACGTATATCACCGTACGTCTGGAAGTTATGTTACTTAAAAGGGTGTTCACCAACTGAAGAACTATGGATTACATTTCCAGAGAAAGTCAGTTCCCAAAGTCAATAAATTTGATTTAACCAAGCAGTATTATCTTTTTACTAATCAACAAATGGAACATAAGATCGCTCATAGATGGCGCCACATAGGAACTAATATTCAAAATTCTTCATCGCGTTATAAGAGTTCTTCGCGCGATACAACAGCTCGAAATCAACCACCGGAATCCATGGCCCGGAACAACGTAACACGCGTCTGGTTGGTGGATCCTCCCTTTTCAACGGAGGTATGTGGGATTTTGTAGTCTGTACCACATACCTCTTAACTAAGGTCTGTTTTTAGATAGCATGTCTCACCAGCATCTCGTAAGGGCCCAGTAGGGTCGAAGCCTACTGGGGCCACCGGTAGTGTGAAAGCGAAACCCGGGGCCCTGGGACGAAGGCAACGAAGGAACAGGAGTGGGTTTTTATTCAGTAAGAGTATGACACTATTTCTCGCTCCGCCCAAAAGCGAGATTTGTCATTAGATGATTTTCCCACCTAAAAAAAACCATCATCTCGTCATAGTCTCCCTAGCCTTTCGCCAACTAACTGGAGGTCGGCTTCCTGTCTAACCAGATACGGTTGAAAACCGTTGTTTTACATGGAGCGACTGCTTGGATAGACTGATGGTCAGACTTTCTGATGTCTTACTACCTGTAACGACTGTCAAAGATCTAAGTATGGCAATCGGGACCTAACGGCTTCATGTATTTTCCGAGGTACGTGGTGTCAGTAATGTCCTAGATAAACTTAAAAAAGTACATATGAATTAATACCATAATAATAATAATATTCCACAACTATCACACAACGCCGTCTAGTCTAAAGCTAAGCTGCCCCCCTAGCCAAGTCACAAACGATAAACGTAAACTCTCAGTAGTCTTTAATAGATTTTCAACTCTATGTTATTGGGTATAAAGATGAAAATCTATTGAAGATTACATAGTGTTTTCGTTCGTTCCGGTCGCTAACGCTCAGTAGTCTTTAATAGATTTTCAACTTTATGCTCTTAGGTATAAAGTTGAAAATCTATTGGAGATTACTAAGCGTTCACGTTTATCGTTTGCAACTTGGCTAGGGGTGCAGAGCTTGTGTTATGGGTAATAGACAACTGATAAACATACTTATATATTTCTAAATACATACATATATAGATAAATTACACCCAGAAACAGAACAAATGTTCGTGCTCATCACACAAAAATTTGTCTTGGGTGGGAATCGAACCCCCCTCGACCTCCGGCATAGCAGTCAGGGCCACTAACCACTAAACCAACAAGCCAGTCAAACAGAAAAAAAAATCACATTGGTACTTGCCTGTAACCTGTCAAAGCTCTACAAATGACAAATCTAGATACATCTTCATCTTCATCATCAAAGACAGCAGGACGAAAATATGCATCTTTACGATGATAGAAAAGGATAGGCTACATTGTATGAATCCGAAAGCTGTCACCCGCACCATCCTATAGTAATTGTAGTGTAGCAGTTCTCTAACATTTTTACTGACAAATTAACAACAAAAACTGACAATCTAGTAACGATGATGACAGCAGCCCCATTTAAACTTAACCAACTCATGATCTACGTGGGAAAAATATATCGGTTACCAGTTTTTAGTCAGCAATTTGTACCAACATGACAGTTCGATGTATCTGTGTCAGTTTTTTGTAAATAGTAGACAGTTGTTGCTTTACAAATGCATGCATATATATGCTCGTGGTAGCACTGCTGGTGTCCTTGGTGGACCATTGTACGTGACAGATAATAGTAATTATCTCCCTCTTATTCCAAGTGGATTTTTTTCTATCTTTGACGTCTGGTGCCATTCGAACCTGGGCTGCGGGCTGCGGATGCAGGCTGTGAATGCAGGTAGTACACGCATGGCACGCAGCCGTTGCCTGCATCCGCAGCCGGGAGTGATTACGAGGCTGGATGCACGTGCTGCCAGTCGCAAATCTACGATTCAATCCAATATGAGCGCCAATATGGCTCCGAGTAGCGATTATTTCGGACTTGTCTTAACAGGTTGGAGTGACGTAATTACGTGCGCATCGACTTGCGGCCGCAGCACTACTGGTCTGCGATCAGCTGCGGCAGCACTCGCAGCCGAAGCTCGGCAGCACGTGCGGCCACAACCGCGTTCGGGATGGTTTTCACAAAAAATCATACTACTACATAGAAAACCAGTCGTGCAGCCGCATCCGGCTTCGTGCAGCCACCGCATGTGCTGCCTGCATCCGCAGCCTGCAGTCGAGGTTCGAATAGCACCTTTAAGAGCAATATTAGAACAGTACCTATCTTACTATAACACTAATATTAAAAAGGCGAAAGTTTGTATTTAGAGTACGTTGATCGCCTCGAGTCGGCCACGCCTCCTATTCCTTTGTTCTGACCACGTGACTGAGCGTTAAGATGACGTCAGTCAGAATAAAGGAATCGGAGGCGTGGCCGACTCGAGGCGATCGACGAAAAGAGAATCGAAACAAAACGGTTGTAACTTGTAACTTGGCTAGAGGGGCTGAGATAATTCTCTACTTGCACGCAGATGAAATCGCAAGCAGAAGCTAAATTAACTCTTAAACTTCCTTAAATTACATATCTTAAGCTCTATTGGGAATTTGGGAAGAAAGTTAACAGTTGTGTAAGAAGGTGAAGAACTTGGAATGACATGTTTTATTTAACATTCATCATTGAAAACATGGGTACCAATTCCCAAAGCGCTTGTATACTGAACTTTATAAACTTTGATTGTTTATGTAGGATTTGAACTACTTAGCTGTTTTTTTTTTTTTTTGACTGATCTAAACTAGTAGGTACTTGACTGCGATCCTACCTGATGGTAAACTGTGATGTAATCGTTGATTATGAAGCGCGCTAGTTATAGCTATTAACCTATAGAGCCTATTTACAGCCTTGAAGACACCTAAATTATAATTAGACAAACTGCGGTCCGTCTAATTATAAAGTAGGCAAATTCTTCCAATTGTTTTCAGAGCATCAGAAACCAAAAGTAATACTTACTTATTGTTGTTGTTTTTTTTTTTGCTTTGTACCCGATATAATGATGCCATGTAATTTTTTGTCAAGTCATAAACTATTTTATGACCCAAATTCTTTTATTTTTACACACTAATTATGAATATTTAAAGCAAGAAATATGGCATTAATTATGATTTTATGAGCGCCTGAAATAACTGCCAGCCATATAAATTTAACTACATAATTTAATAATTATGTGCATTACTTTAGATAATAGATAATTAGCATCATCCGCATATTTGGTCAAAAATAGGTACTTACTTGAGACAAACGGTGAAGAAAAACATCGTGAGGTAACCGGTATGTCCTAGAAACAATCTTCGAAGACATGTGACATCAACCAACCCGCACAGGGCACGCGTGGTAGCAGATTATAACCCATTCCCTGTCCTACAGAAGAAAAAGACATGAATCCCAGCTGTGAGAAAATATACCGTAGGGGCCCAACAAGGCCGAAGCCTACTAGAGCCATGGGGCCCATGGGTAGTCCGAAATTCCTTTTCGGACTACCCAGGACACCGGGGGAAGGAACATAGGTGTAGTTTTAATCAATAAAAGTCTGACACGCCCTCCGCCCTAGAGATTTCCCAACTTAAAAAAAAGTAGTAGGAACATTATACGGCTGATTATGCCTATGCTTATATTTGACTTTGCGTCTTTCAAAAACTATCAAAATACTCTAATTCCTTCAAAAGATTTTGGTCGCAAAATGTTTGAACATTTTGCAAAACACGCAATGACGACTTCCTCCTTCAAATTCAGAAACGCTCTTGAAATGTCAATGTAAAATAATTACTTTATAGATTCCGTATACAAAAATCATATTGCCCAATATTATGCGTTACATAAATGACTACATAAATACATAATAATACACTACACTATACTGTAAATCAATAATGTCAGCAGACTAGTCAATGTAACTTTATTTACGACAAATGTCAAGTAGCACAACACTTAGGCAACTGCAAGATAAAGATTTAGATAGTGTAACAAAATGTGGGACAAAGAATATAATCTGAGCTGAAAGTACACTTTAGTAAACTTGGTATAGAACAGACTGCATTATTGCAGCAGTGTCGTAAGAATTGACCTTTGTGGTGGTCATAAATTTAGTAGTAGTTAAATGTAGCCGCATTAGACATAGCTTGATCGCTGTGCCTGTATGTCACATTATTGCGCGAGCCCAGTCTTACATCCCTAGCACTCTCTTTGCACTCAACACTCTTTTGGACACAAAACCCTAACTGTGATGTGTTCGCGGGCGAATGGAAGGCGATCATGTCAATATGTCTAAAGTTCTATGAGATGAGTGTGTCAATTTTGTGTATCATTCATTATCATTTCAGCCGAAAGACGTCCACTGTTGGACATAGACCTCCCCCAAGTATCGCCACAATGAACGGACCTGTGCGTCTTGCATCCATCGGATTCCCGCAACCTTTACCAGGTCATTGTAGGAGGCCTTCCAACACTGCCTCTTCAAATTGTCACTGTTCTATTTTATCAGTGCACAGATTGAGATCAGAAGTATATCCTCCATGTTAATTGCATCATCAGGCCATTTTCTAACATCAACTTCATCAACAACCGTACTTAAACTTTCCAAAACTGGTACAATATGTTCTCTTCCACCAGAAGTCACGTTCGTGTCAAGTGTCGTCATTACTGTTTCCACACCATTACCTCCGGTAACGGCAGGAGTAGCGCGAAGATCTGACGGTTGCACATTAAACTTGATTAGCGTAATAAAAGTGATACTGTTTACGTGTCTTGTTCCGACTTTTGAATACGAGATGGAAATAGTTTTATCTTAGCCAGCCTTTGTATGAAAGTTTCTGTTACCGGACTCCAGTTATCTTTAAAGAATGACCGTGACTAGTAGAACTAGGATGAGAGTGGCACAAGAACTCAGGGATTGGCGAAGTCGGGTTTTGAACGATGATGATGATGACAATAACAGAAGAAATAATAGAATCCTATTCTTACAACCGAACAATATGACTTCACATCTCTTTTGTTCTTTTGTTAATATTATTTAGTTAGCAAAGTTCTTATGTTAAAAACCATGTCTACGTCATCGTCATTAGCTCTATTCTTTATCCTCATTTCTTTAGGATCGGTAATATCTTCTTCTCCTCTTTCAGACTTCTCCAGTAATTATCATCTGAATTAATCATTACTGGCTATATTATCGTTTACTCAGTCAATTCGTTTCTCTGGTTTTCGACTCTTACTTCTTCATCCACATTCTATTAAATATAATAATTGGTATATTGCAGCTACTCCGAAGACTATAACAGCTTGATCCTTTTATTTGTCTCTTGTCATAGTCATCATCATTTCAACCGAAAGTCATCCGCTATTGGACATAGGCCTCCCCTAAGTGTTACCATAACCACCAATTATATGCGTCTCGCGTACATCGGATTCCCGCGACCCTAACTAGGGCATTGGTCCATCTTGTGAGAAGTCTTCCAACGCTGTGTCTTCTAGTACACGGTCGCTACTCTAGATCCTATCAACTATCTGTTATTCGAGCAATGTGCCAAACTTAGGTGGCAGGGGGTAGCCACTTAAGTTTGGCGATTCTTCGGGTTATACCGGTCTTTGGTTATCCTGCAGATATCTTCATTCCTTGATTCGATCACTCTAGCCGTCGATACTATTGTACCTACCCCCACATGATTGAAGTAAACACAGAACCACAATGTATTTATGTGCTTTTCCGCCACTACGTCATGTATATTACAAACTCCGAACGCATTCAAAGTGTTGGATAACTTGCCTCATGACCCTTGAACTAGCCAGGGAGACACGTAACCTAGACCAAACACCATATCGTTTGAAACTTTAGGTGCATGTGTTAAGATATATATTTGTAAAACACGATGACTTTCGTTTCCAAAAATTGATATCATTTAAATAAACTGAATCACAAATTCTGTATCAATATTATACGTGTTAAATTATGCTGGTGACTTCGATTCGAGTGGGAAGTGGGTATGCGTGTCATGTGACGTCATAACCTAAATATTGTCTGGCACTTTCCCCATCTTGATACGGAGGTTGTGGCTTTGTGACTCAGTTGCATTGCTAACTTATTAATTTTAGCTTTAGTGAGAATGGTCTACTTTTAAATGACAATGCCAGTTTGCACGTAGGAAGCTGCTAACATGTAGGCTAAATTCTTTTGGCTTCTGACCCTTGCGTAAAATAGTCTTAGCTATATGTATACATAGTAGTTTCTCTCTTACCCTTTGGATATAATATCCTCAAGATGAAAAATATATGCTTGATAACATGAATACACTAAAAACCTCAGAGACAGACCGACAAAAAGTGGTCTGCTAAATTATTTTTAAGATCAGAGCCTTAAAAATAAACACTGATAATGACATTGAACCTAAATCCAATACTAAGATCAGTTTTGTAATTCATTTTAAAAGAAACAATACCAATCCAGTTCCATGAGATCAAAAAGGCAAATTACTAAAAATAAAAAAAGACTAAACTAAAAGTCTTGGAACTCCTAATAATAATAGATGTCTAGCTGTTACGAGATCGATTGAGTCTAATTGGGTAAGTGGCGCCTCAAAGCGGTGCCATCGTTAAAATCGGTTTAAAGAATACGAAGTAAATGGTTGGTGTTTTCAAATATTTAGATGTAGATTTTATTTTACCTTTGTTTTAAATTTTATTAGAAGTTGTAATACCTATTTAATGTGTTAGAATCAAAATGTGGCAAAGATCAACCACCAAATTCGTTGAATAATTTGGAACACTGAACTGCGAAGACTACATGGACTACATGTCTTTTCCCCGGAAAGTGACATCCCCATTGGTAAGTAGCCCATCATTGTGGTTCTTTTAGTATGTATAAATTCACGGATACACTTTTTTTATTCTTTTTTTTTAATATGGATAGGCTCACGTTTGAACACTATCTCACGCTGATGGTAACCGATGATGTGGCCGACGATGGAGCACGCTTGCCTAGAAGCATCCTATTCACTCTTGACTTAGAGACCCATAAGTTATAGCTATCAGGAAACAGAGACTACGGCATGGAATTCCACTCCTTAGTTTGGTTTTTTTTTCTATATAACTTCTCCCGCTCTGGGGGGTGCGAGAGGAGTGTTACCGACTAAAACCTACCTGTATTCCTTCGGTTGCCCTTTGCATTCCAAGGCCGTGAAAACTCTTTCGAGCAATCTCCCAGCATGGATCGACTGGCCTGCTGCTGGTCTAATGGTTAGTGGCCTGACTGAATGCCTGAGGTCGTGGAATCGATTCCCACCCAGGACAAATGTCGTGTGATGAGCACGATCATTTGTTCTGTGGTTGTTTAGTATAATTTATCTATAATATGTGTGTATAAGTATGTTTATCAGTTGTCAAGAACTCATAACACAAGCTCTGCTTAGCTTGGAACTACACGGCGTTGTGTTGTTATAGTTGTAGACTATTCTAATACGTTATATTATTATGGATATACTGAGATTATCCTCTCAAAACAGATTGTATAACATACATTCACACAATCCTACCCATCCTAACATAAGACCTAGTCTAACAGAGATCGGCATATGCGATAAGACCATCCATTGTGTTTTTAATCATTTATTTTATGTCTTTCTTAAAAGTACATGTAACAAAGTGTTATCTATCTATCCATCTAACAGGCTAACATCTCACACTCTACCCTGCTTGTTGTCATAATATGACCTAGCGGCATCTAACACACGTGAATTACCCTGCAGCATGCAACCATTACTACAAATTACTGTCATCTCATGTCATACTTGGGACAAGCAGTATTTATATCATGGGAAATTGTTACTGTGACCCACTAAGACGTTATATAATGAGGATTATGGCTAATTAAATGTTATTATTCAAATTACTGACATAAGTGTAGTTAATAATGACGAGGGAGATACAAGTTTCTTTTGAAACAGGTCAGGGTCGAACTGTAAATTGTCATTTCTCGTTACTCATGTTACGAATATAGCAAACTTGGACCTGTACCATGACGTTTAAAGTAAGATTGTTTCATTTTTATTTCCAGTGTGGGTAAGAGATGGCGCTAGACAACCTGTATAGCTCTGTCTCTCACGCACACTGAAATAAGAATGAAACAATCTTACTTTGAACGTCATGGTAACCCCGTTGCTACTTATGTAACCCAAGAGCCTGATGATGTTTGGTTTGATTTAGAGGTTACTAATATTCAATGCAATGATTTTGAAAAGAGATTGAATGATTCTGCATAAAAGCCTACAAGTGCGACATGGACTCACACACAAGGGATGATTCCGTAACTTAAAACGAAAAATACCCAAATTTTTAATTTTTTTAATAATTTTATCGCAATAATAGAAATACATAGTCGGTTGAAAATTTAAACTGACCACCTATTACAGTTTATGAGATACAGCTCGCTGTCGAACAGAAGGACGGACGGAAATCAGTGGAGGCTTATTAATAGCTTGCTTTTATATAAGAAACAAAAAGAAAGAAATGCTAAACACCAGGGGCGCCAACTTTTAGAAAACCTCATGGGTACTCATGCTCATTTGATGGACTCTGAGACTGTGATAAGAAAAATGCATACTGATAGACCGACAAATAAATAAATGTCCTACTTACATACTGCGTACTTAATTACTAATTATGTTTGATAAAAATATAAAATTAAACCATTATATTAAAATGAAACTAATTTTTATTATCAAGAAATATTATAATTTATACGTAACCTAAAAGGCGATACCGATCTGTTTCTTGATGTCTATTCTCAGGGGTGCTCAGCACCCACTATTTATT
The DNA here is from genome assembly GCA_905147345.3 of Mythimna impura. Lineage (NCBI taxonomy): Eukaryota > Metazoa > Arthropoda > Insecta > Lepidoptera > Noctuidae > Mythimna > Mythimna impura. The sequence continues at coordinate 7,068,102 of LR990347.1, read as the reverse complement.
TCTCATGGGTGCTCGAGCCCCCGAGCTCCCACGGAGTCGGCGCCCCTGCTAAACACTATACATATGTATATGTAAAAAGATGATGACTCCACTCGATATACTGCTAGAAAATCACGATTATCTAGTCGTGACCGATACAGACTGATGTATATTATTTGCAAAATATGCATGTGTAAATAATTGCAAGTTTCTCAATCACACACATGGCCTTGAGGAAGTCGTGTGTGTAGAAAACACAGAAATTTTTGTAATATAGAAGAAGCAATTAGCACCATTTACTTAAGTTATTGTTATGACTAAGGAATTACTTTCCTCACTTCTGATAGACAAGGTCATCATGCTATACACAGAAAGACGAATAAGTGTGATCTATTTCGTCTATAGATCACGTAGCGTAGGCAACGAATATAACACAGTCATGCACTAAAGAAAGTTCAATGTCAGTAAATACAGTAGATCGTTGCTAAATAATCAAAGAGGTTTAAGAGGAAATGGACTGTGTCCTCCTTGGTATGGAAGAAGTGAAAGGGTACGGAAACTGGAACATGTACATGAAATCTTGTAAGGACATACATAATAGTGACGTTACGATTGTCCTAAGATGTGCCTCAGTAGTATTTTATCAGCGACACTGCCGTCCTCAAGCTATAATGCCTTTATCTGACAAAATCATATTTTGAGTTACACAGAGAAAAGCAGCGTTGAATTAGGTCCATAGAAATCAAGGAATCTTAATGGTGAGGCTCGCGTTTGACCACTGTCTCATCTGATGGTAAGCGATGATGTGGTTGACGATAGAGCACTCTGGTTTAGAAGTAACCTATTCACTCTTGAATCAAAGACTCTGACATGGTTAGGCTAGATATGTCAGTAGAGAATTATCGAACAATGAAATCTCATCAAATGTCAGATATACACTCCTACCAACTTATCTGTGAAATGGCGAAAATTGGAACTACGGCTGTCATGTTAAAATGTCATTCTATTGTCAGTGTATACTACATTCGGGTTCTCTGGTTGTTTTGTCGTGATATGGCTGAATTTATAAAGTTAAATATGCCGAAAGCTATTAAAAGTGATGCTCGAAATATTATTCTATAGATTAAAACCTTTTTTGAAGAAGAAGCTCGGGCGGGGTCTCCGATTATTCAAATATACAAACGAATTTCGGCAGCGACAGGTTAGTGTTGTCAACTTTCTTGTTATAAATTACCCGATACTTAACTAATTATTTAAGTCCACGAAATATTCGTTTCTATTCTGCTGCAGGTTAACGTAACGGTAATGTACATCTAATAGGTAACCTGCTAAGTGAGTGAGCAATCTAACCTGCCAGATTTCAAATTTCTACTAACATTTATTTTATTATCTTATATTTCAGGTGTGAGCCAAGGACTAATTTCAAAAATAGTTAAAGAAGGGCACGCAGCAGAAGAAACTGGTACAAAAATTCGGACACCAGGCAAGGAGAGAAAACGTAAAAGTGGATTTGTGCATGTTGATGATTTTGACATGGGAGATATACGGAGGAAAGTACATGAAGTTTATTCTGCTACAAAAGAGGTCCCTACTGTTAAAAAAGCTTCTAGAGGTCTTAAAGACTGCATCACAAGGTGGGATTTCGTTTTAAAAAATCTCAATCCAATCGGAGGGTTCTTATGGAGCGTAATGAAATATCAGCTTGGAGAGCTAAGTACTTGCATGCAGTGGATAAAAATAATAAATCTCCCCAGTCCCGGCTCATAATTTATTTAGATGAGACCTATATTCACTCTTCGCATACATTGTGTAAATGTTGGCAAGGAGAGGGTGAAGACGGAGTAATTGAGCCTGTATCGAAAGGGCAAAGATATATTATTGTTAATGCGGGAGGAGATACTGGATTTGTTACAAATGCACTACTTGTGTTTAAATCAAACACAAAAAGTGGTGATTATCATGACGAGATGAATAGTACCAACTTTAAAAACTGGGTTATTGAAAAACTTGTGCCTAATTTACAAGAGCCATCCCTATAGTGATAGATAGTGCTCCCTAGCACCGTATTTGTGTGAATAAAGTCCCAAATACGAATTCCTTAAAAAAAGATATACAATTATGGTTGACCCAAAATAAAATTGACTACGGAGAGAATTTGACTAAACCTCAGTTTTTAGAAATAATTAAGAAAAACAAGCCTGATCCTGTATAAGAGATTGAAAAAATTTTAGAAGACAATAGACACAAATGTTTATATTTACCACCTTATCACTGTGATCTCAATCCCATTGAACTCATATGGAGCACAATGAAAAGAAAAGTTGCTGATGTAAATATTGAGCACAAAAATGCTGAAATTTCTCGCCTAGTTAGAGAAGCTTTTGACGCTATTATAGTTCATGAGTGGGCACAGCATTGTAAACACGTTTGCAGGTTAGAAGGAGAATACTTAAAACATGATTTGCATTTAGATAAACATTTTATTATAGAAGTGGTAAGTGACACTGAAACCGAAAGCGATAGTGATAAGTGGTACGGCAATAAGCGGAGTATGGCCTCACAACCAGGATGAAGTTGTGTATGCAGGTTCATCTAAAGATCACAATTACTGTAAAGGAACCTGGTTTTCAATAAATCATTGTAAAGCAATTTGTTTTTTTTTATTACATTACACTACCACTAGGTACCACTGCTAATTATAATTAGTCAAATCTGTTGTTAGGGGTTAGGTACGGTCATAACTAAATGCTAGAATTCCAGGTACCTCTTGCAAGGTAGGTACCTACTTAACTTCGCATTAAATGAAAGTTGTATCCCCCCCTGTGGAATATTTTATCTGCTGAATTTCCACTTCATTGGATTTTTTTTTAGATAAAGTCATTGTTTATTGCTGAGAGACTAAACTGATAGCGTACCTACGTAACTGTAAATGATCAAATTCTTTTTATTTATTTTATTATTTTTATATAGGTATCATTGTTTTTAATTTGTAAAAACTGTAATTCTTATTAATTAAAGGATTATGTCTAATGTGAAATTTCCTTCTTGAATATTTACTCAATTTTGGGCACCTTATATTAATTAGCAACACTGAATCGACGGTGCCGTCCTCTTTCAGTTCACAGATAAGTTGGTAGGACTGTACCCACTATATTTAATCAGTACAGACCTAATTATAGCGATTGTCAAAATGTGGAAATGCATGCGATTGACTTGCACTATCGAAACATCATATGATCTACCTACACATTTTAAATTTTATTTATTTATTTTACTTTAACAAAAATCTGACAATTAGATTACTTAAGGAAGATGCACAAAATTAATACACTTATCTTGCAGAAATACAGACATACTGACATGATCGTCTTCCATTCGCAAACACAATCAGAGTTCGTGACTAAGAGAGCTTTGAGCGTAGAGAGAGTACAAGGGACAGGGAAGCTAGGCTTGCCCAACAGTGTGACTCGCAGGCACAGCGAGCAAGCTGTTTTCTGATGCGGCTGTATTAAAATGGAGCATAAAGTTGAGACAGCTCATCATGCAATGAGCATCATGGAAGGCCTTAACACATGGTTATGAATTCATCACCATTAACCATTGATCAGTTTGAACGATCATTATCGCTGATAGGATTTGTCTAGAATCTGAATTCGCATCTCCTTTCTCACATAGTGCTGATAAAATAAAAGAAGATGGTTCATCGGATGGTCTTTGCGTGAAAGTAGCTTTGACAATTTCGTAAACGCTTCAATGTGCCATTGATAGCCAAACAAACATTGCATCGGTCAATGTTCAGCAAATCATTCGATTTTCACGCCGATCGGTCTCGTATGGCATTCGGTTTCAAATGTTAAATGAATCCGATTGCCGTTACGTGATTATTGATTTTTCTACCGTTTCTGATGTTGCGCTGAGGTGAAGTCACTTGCATTTACAATCATTCTTATCTGAGTTAAAGTGTCGTGATCGCCCAATGGTTAAGGCACCCGCCTCTTATGTATGAGGCTGTGGATTCAAAACCGGGCAATAACCAATGCGATTTTTTCAATTCATATGTACCTTACTAAGTTTAACTAGGACATTACTGTCACCCTAAGCACGTAAAACCTTTAGTCTCGGTTGTCATTCATAAATTTTTGACAGTTGTTACAAGTAGTCAGACACCAGACCATCAGTTTATCCAAGGAGTATCGTGTTATCAGTAACTGGATTGTAGAGATATGATAGGCAGTCGTTCCGTATAAAACTCGGGTATCAGCCGCATACGGTTAGACTGAAAGTAAGCAACACAACACCAAGCTAGCTGGCAAAAGGCTACGGAGATAATGACGATGATGATTTGAGTTAAAGTCAGCTGTGGCCAAATTGATTGACTTGTTTATCGCTGTAATAAAATAAAATAAGAGAATTTTTTTCCCTGCCGGAATCTGTGTTCCCTGATAGCTACAACCTAAGGGTCTTTAAGTCAAGAGTGAATAGGTTATTTCTAGGCAACCGTGCTCCATCGTCGGCCGCATCATCGCTTACCATCAGGTGAGATGGTGGTCAAACGCGAGCCTATCAATAATAATAAAAAAAAAAAAAAAAAAATTTGTACATACTAGCTTTTGCCAGAGGCTTAGCCCGAGTCGAAGTAGAAAATTATCCCAAGGGAACATACAGAACAATCCTTATACAAAATTTTATCAAAATCAGACACATTTGCGTGTAAAGGAGTAATAAACATACATCACATACATAGAAACTTTCGAGATAAAGAGACCAAGTGATGGTATAGCTAGCAGTCAGTATACGCCTTCATAACAGTGTTGAAGAAGTAAACACTGAAATGATGCCTGATAGCGAAGAAGTAAAAAACATTGCACCAATATCATATAAATAGGACAAGAGGAAGTTGATATTGAATTCCAATAGAAATTAATAGATACGGAACAACTTCTGGACAAGTCTTTTCGGCTGATGCAGTCTTACTTGGAGCTTTACCATGACGTGTTTTAATATCAAGCTTGCGAACGAGAAAGAGGGATGTAGATACATACATATACACCCTATATTGCTCTATCCTTTTAATAGTTAAGTTTAGGTCGTCAATGGATTGCGTTAAGAGCTTCGTGGTAGGGCTTCTGTTCTCTCACTTATTGACGACATAAAACATCTTCTCAAGTCTCCAAATCTAAAATTTATGACTTCCACTTAACAACAATCAGTGTTAAACATTGCGATTCCGGTTCGGCGAGTGGTTTCGTCCGTACTTGTGAAAGACCGTGACCGATCGATCTTGTTATGCCACACACTGACCCACTAGCGTTATATTCGTGCATTTCACCATTTCACAATGATTCGTCATTACAATTGATTAATTGATTATGTGGCCTTGAGTTTTTAGTGTAATCAAAATACGATGATGGCGCCAGTTTACGAATTCGTAATTTTGCCAGTCTCCTTCTGACTGATAATTTGTCAACTTGTTTTATGTGTAAGACTTAAATAAAAAAGTCTTCATCATTTCAGCCAAAAGATATCCACTGCTTACATAGGCATCTTTCTAGTGTCACCACAACGTCCGGCCCTGTGCGTCTCGCATACGTCATATTCCCGCGACCCTCACTAGATCATCGGTCCAACTAGTGGTAGGCCTTCCAAAGCTGTGTCTTCTAATACACAGTCATCACTCCAGAACCTTTCGACTCGATCGAACATCTGATCTGCAAGCAATGTGCGATTCTTCGGGCTATATCGGTAACCTTGGTTCAAACCTAACCTTCATATCAATTGAACTTATTTGTACTTTTAACTAAAAAATAAGGGATAAAACGCATATTACTAAAAGAGTTATGAATATATACATGTGGATGGATAGAGAGGGAGAAGGGGGCCAAAAAATAGATGGAAGGATGGTGAGAAGAGTGATATAAAAAAAAAAAGGAATCACACAAAGGACACACTAACAATTTTGTAATGTTTCCAAAATAGTCGTCAATATCATAATCACTTCAGCCGATAGAAACCCACAACTGGACGTGAAATAGCTGGCTACAAAGAAAGAAGCCACATTATCCCATTCTATTGTTCTTAAATCAATTCCCGCAAACTTCATCAGGTCATTGATCTACCATGTGGTGAGCCAATGAAAAGTTCAAAAAAGTATAAGTACCTACCAATAAAATCTTAACTTTCAAACTTTAAAGGAAATTATCCAATCCTACCACATATTCCAATAAATGTGTGCCATGTCCTGTCAACTATCACATAGTCCATTAATCAGTATACTGCGCAATCCAGCTATACGGATATGTCCAACAACGACAAGCATTTATACGATTTTATCTCGAGTGATTATGGGTCTAGACTGTTTAATTAGTTCGCTCTTTGATGTGGTTACAGCACTTCAGTGTCACTTACCACGACAGGGTTATCGAAGTTAGGATCCTGAAGTGCTGTAGAAATATAATTTGTTATGGCGCAAATGTAAAGGCTACTGGGTTTAATTACATAATCAGTCTAAAAGGCCTTCACAACAAGGGCTAAGTCAGGCTTAATTACATAATCTTAATCAGTCTGTAAGGTCCCGATAGCTAGGGCTAAGTCCACCACTCTGTGAAAGAGTGAATACGGTCCACGAAAACGATGAAGGAAAACATCGTGAGGAAAGGCCATAAGTATAATAAACCAAAAATATCTAAAACTAACTAAAACTGAACGTGTCTTGTTCCAGAAGATTTTATGGTTTCAGTACATCCTTTATCTCATCATATTTTCCATCAGCATTTTTTTTCTTGATAGGTGCAAGGCAAAATCCTGTCTCCTAGTTTTGCTGTACCCGGCAGGGTCCATATTGATCTTTGACAATTTATTATAACATCTATGTAAGGAATGCAATAAAGATTAAGTATAGAAAATTTAGCAATTATGCCAGTACCATAACTTAGTTTACGGAAGATCTATCCAACCAACCGCAGAAGGCAGTATACGATTACCTCATTATATTACATGGCAAAGTCAAGTTCAATATCAATATTCATCCTTCATCGCATTCAATCTAACTTCTTTAGGCCGTGCCAAGTTTACATAACGGGACTGTTGCATGGGAATATGACCACACTGCAGCTTAATTGTTTATTCAACAGAGGCACTAAAACCATCCACGTCTTACGTAACAGTGAAGTATTCCCAAAACTAAGGCGCTTTAACATGAGCGAGATGTCTTGGGGTCATAGTACTGGTGGTGATGTCGCAATGACAACGAAACACGGAATAGATGGCATCAGAAGTTCCATAGTCGTATCAAGATAACGCCATACGACGCGACGCGGCGCATAGATATTTCGCGTTTACTTAAAGTTAAACAATTAACCTTTTATAGTTCACTGCCTTACTATTGCCTTTAAATAGATCAGCAGCGCTACCATAAGCTCTTAACACGATCCATTTTACTACCTAAACTAAGCTGTTAAAGGGATGGAGCTATATAGGGTGTATAACTCCATACCTACCTCTTTCTGGCTCACACGACTGACATTTTAATTCATCATGATAAGTCCCCAGCGCTACTTAGGGCCGAATTCACCAATAAAACTAATCGCGTTTTAACGTTTGGCTCGCATAATCGCGTTTAGCCGTTGTCACTAGTGTCACTTGTCTTTTTTTTCTTTTGTTGTATTTTTACAAGTGACACTAGTGACAGCGGCTAAACGCGATTATGCGAGCCAAACGTTAAAACTCGATTAGTTTTATTGGTGAATTCCGCCCTTAGTTTCGCTCAAAATATTGCCATACCTAATTATCTACATCAATTTCAGCTCATAGAAGTAATAACAGTGTAGGCATGCTCATATGATAATATACATCTCAATCTCATTAGGAAGAGATAGAGCCTATTCTTTGCCTATTCCATTTATGGGTTCATCTTTTGCCATAAACTACAATTGTAGTTTCAAAATAATATAAAAATTTGAAACTTTCCGAACTTCTTTACTCTGTGCCAAGAACATTTCATACGGTACTCTATGGTTTCAAATTCTTATACATTTTGGTAAATTATCGGTCATTACAACCTCGGAGCTGTAGTTTAAAAACTATTATGGTTTGAATACCGTTTTTCTTGCGACATCTTTTTCTATGCGATCTTAGTTTTTTTCATAGGACAATAAAGAATACTGACCTGTGGTGCAATTGTATGGTAACCGTTGAATGTTAAATCGTTTCGTGCCTGTAATAATTTTTGTAGGTGCCTACAAATGTTAGATTTCAGTCACATTCTAACGTCCGGCACCGTATTGGGATTTTGGGATTGAAGATCCCCAAAATTGATAAAAGGTGACTTCAATACCAGTTTGTCAGTTCATTGCCCGTGAACATGCTGGCGTAGAGTATACCTACCACTCCAGTCTAAAATACTCGTAGTACATTTTGATACAAGTGCAGAAAGTTTGTCATTGCGACCGAGGCGGGATTCGGGAGTGTTTATGGAGCTGAAGGCTGCAGTGACAAATTTGCACGTGTATCAAACGACATTTTTCAATACACTTACGAAGAAAAATAATACGAAAATACTTTTTCTGAAAAAGATGACGCGTTTTTGTTAATTTTTCACTGAAGATAATTATCCAAAGTTGCCATATATTTCCGTTTAAATTTAGATGGCAGCTATCGCAAGCATTTTGTGCCTCAATCACAATATCTGGAGGCGTAACATCTAAATAATTGTCTTCAAAACTTAAATTCGCCATTTTTTTTTTCACCAAATCAACAATAACACCAATAATGTGATTTAATTTACTTTTTTCCCGCGCATAACCTTCGCAGGTTAAAGTTAAGGAGAAGCGAAGGTATAAAGCCGATATACATCATAATATTAAAAATAACAAATTCAAATATTTTTGAATTTAGAAAGCGGATAAATGTTAATTTATTGGTAATAACCAATTTTTGTGTAAGTAATCATGTTTATTTATATTATTCTGATCAAAAACACAATTTAAATTTTCATTAGATATTAAAACCTTAAAAATATCCGCCTCTTTGCTTAAAAAAAAAACAATAATCACCGTTGACCGTGACGAAATAGGAATGAAAAAAGCCCTTGTTGTGATAAATTAAAAAAAAAAACACGAGGGTGATAAACATGGCATGTTACACCTAATCGTAGTGCGATAAGAGCCAGTTTTCGAGTATAAGTATTGAAAATTTTTTTTTCTTAGAATTATTAGTATGCCGCCGCTCTGTAAAATGCTAAAAAGATAGAAATAAAAATAATGTTATAAACTTACCTTATAAATGGTATAACATTTCCCATCCTTTGGCCAGTACAGCATGAGCCATCCTCTCGGCAAGGCAGCACAAGGATTCCTCTTCACATCAGCCCATGGCGGTGGTAGCACTGCGGCCTGAGAGCCACACAGCAAAGCGGCCAACCACACCCACGCCGCCATTTTAGAACAGTCCAAATTCAATTTGAACACTTTTTAATTTTTTTCATTTTTTATTCACTGGCAGTTACAGTTCTTTTCTTGATTCAACCTAGTTTTCATAGTAGTTTTTTATCACTAACACTTTTTGTACATTTAAACACTGCTGTTTCATTATTTAATCTTAACTGTAGTTAGTCTATCTAAGTCCAGTAAGACAAAAAGTCTGTTATTGTTAATAACCACTGGGGCTTTGAAGTAACAAAAACATGAACGGTTCACTTAATTAATGAACATCGTGATGAAACGAACACATTTTTTGTTTTGCCAGCAAGAAGTTAGTCAGTTACAAACACTACTGTGCTTTTTTCACATCGTTAAGTAGGATGGCTATTAAAACGAATGATGATTCGATTAGATATACCTATTAACATTACCATAATAGCATAATCAGAATTTTAATGTTCCCACTGCTGGGCATCTTCTCTAGGAGAGGGAATGAGCCGTAATCAACGACGCGGGTACAGTGCGGGTTGGTGAATGTCACATGTCTTTGAAATTTTTGGTTCTAGGACATGCCTAGGTTTCCTCACGATGTTTCCTTCACCGTTTTGACAGCAGTGATGATGAAAAAAATTACACAAAGTAATGCGCTTGGCTGGGTTTGAACCCGTGAACTATAACTCGTAAGTCGGGGCCGTTACCACTCCACTGGCCGGTGGAGTGATGGCACTGAGCAGTGCCGGACTGAGCACTGCTGGGTACTGAGCAGTGGTCTACTATTAACATTATGATGAACTAAAGACACTACAATGCTTTAATTTCATAACGCGCGACTCTCTAGCAGCCATTTTATTTTTTGTGATGGGAAATTAACGAATAACTTCTTCTTTTCTGGGTGGAACAGGAGGGATATCAGACTTTTGACCCACCTGTCTTCCTTCAGTCGTCTTTTGCGTTCCAAGGCCACGAGAACTGCTTGGACCATTCTCGCAGCCATTATAATAGTTTAATATAAAAAACGTGATTTTAAAATTACATAATTGTCTCATAACTTTCAGTGTGACACAGTTTTTTCGTTTCAATGTACATAACTGTGCGAGATTTTCTGTACCGATAATTTTTTTTTTTGCGCTTAGTCGGTTAGACTCCGGAGTATGAAGAGCACTCGTGCGTTTAGACTCTGAAGATGTTACGTTATTTTGTAATAGGATGGTAATAGGTAACTAGTGGTTGTTCGCGGTTCTGTCTGTTATTAGTTCTGCTTAATAGCTAGCTGTGTTTTATTCTAGTTTTTATTGGAGTATGATAGATCGATTGTTTTGTAGGAACTGCTGTAATGGGATAGCTTTCTGGGAAATCAACCGCAATAGTCTTGACTTCGCAGTCATTATCTTTATAGATAGTACCTACCTAATCTTTATTGGAATAGTTATTGGGCTTCGGTCGAATAATTGCAATTTTGAGTAGGTAGAGGTATATAACTAAGCCTTATTAAATTATCCTATCTCCTAACTTCTTCAGACTCTTGATTTACATAAGTACGCTGGCCACTTCATCATCATCATTTCAGCCGAAAGACGTCCACTGTTGGACATAGGCCTCCTCCAAGTGACTCTATAACGACCGGCCCTGTGCGTCTCGCATCCATCGGTTTCTCGCGACCCTCACCAGGTCATCGGTTCACCTTGTGGGAGGCCTTCCAACGCTTCGTCTTCCGTTACGTGGTCCCTACTCCAGCCCCCCTAGCCATGGGTACGCCACAATTATGGCGGTAAATCCCCTCTTTGAGGCGAGGTTGGAAAGACCTCACGGCGTCCTCACCTTCCGCATGACGCAGGTTCTCACCGAACACGGTAAGTTCGGGAAGTTCCTGCACCGGATTCGTGTGGAAGCGACGCCCGGGCGTCGCCACTGTGTGGACCGCCCGGAGGACACAATGGAGCACACGGTGGAGGTGTGCCCCGCTTGGGCAGAGCAACACCGTGTTCTCGTGGGGGCGATCGGCGGCGGCGATCTCTCGCGCCGGGCCTTGGGGCCATAGTCCGGAGCGTGGAGGAGTGGCAGGCGGTCGCCTCCTTCTGCGAAGCAGTAATGCTAGCAAAGGAGGCGGCCGATCGCGTGAGGCAACCGTTCTCACGCCCTAACAGCTGCCGGGATTCCGATCCCGATTACCAGCCACCGTAGGTGCGGGCTTGCGGACGGCGAGCAATGGGTGGTTCACCGTCCGACCGTCCGGTACTGGGGCCACGGGTAGTGTGAAAACGAAACCCGGGGCCCTGGGACGAAGGCAACGAAGGAACAGGAGTGGGTTTTTAGTCAGTAAAAGTCTGACACTATCTCCCGCTCCGCCCAAGGGCGGGATTTGTCATTAGATGATTTTCCCACCTAAAAAAAAGCCCCCCTAGCCAAGTTACAACCTTTTCGTTTCGATTCTCTTTTCGTTGATCGCCTCGAGTCGGCCACGCCTCCTATTCCTTTGTTCTGACCACGTGACTGAGCGTTGAGATGACGTCAGAATAAAGGAATCGGAGGCGTGGCCTACTCGAGGCGATCGACGGAAAGACAATCGAAACGAAACGGTTGTAACTTGGCTAGGGGGGCTGAACCTTTCGTCCACAACGACCATCTGTTCTGCGAGCTACTACAACTAAGCGTACCACTAAGCATGATCAAATCATCATATCACCTACGTTCTTCAGATTCACTATAAAAAAATATTAGAACACCGAAAGTTAGAATGTATCAATGTGGAAGCAAGCTCAAACAGCTGAACAGTTTTCGATGAAATTTGGTATCAGGATTGTTTTTGTCCAAGATGTTAATCAAAGACAAAAGCAATCAACACACACACACACACACACACACACACACACACACACACACACGCGCGCGCACACACACACACGCACACACACACACACACACACTATAATATTATAAAGGCGATTACTTTGGGATAGTTTTCTATCACGCGGGCGAAGATACATAGCTACCTATATCATATATGCTATTTCACAAATGTGCACCCGTGTGCTATGATGTAATTTCATCCAAATCTCTATAACTGTTTAAGAGTAAAGGAGTAGCAAACATACACAAACTTTCGTCTTTATAATATTAGTGTGATATTCATAACTGGTTTAATCTATTTAGGATTAATAAATGTTAAAGTAAATAGTTAAATAATGTTTTATGGTAATCTATATATATAAAAGGAGAAACTGACTGACTGACATATCAACGCACAGCCAAAACTACTGGAATAAGGAACGTGAAATTTTTCACAAGGCTTCCTTTTATGACGTAGGCGAACACTAAGAAAGGATTTTTCGAAATTCTGCCCCTAAGGGTATGAAACGGGGGTCTAAAGTTTGTATGAAGAAACCTTTCATGCGGGCGAAGCCGCTGTCAGAAGCTAGTGAACTAATAAAGAAACGAGACCTAGGCGATTATAGGTAGTAGAATTGTAAACTACCTACAGAATATTAAAATATTTAGTAGTTTACACCGGAATTTAGAGTAGTTCATGATTATTTATTAAATTGTGATTTTATTAGTTTGACCAAATCTAATTTAAATAATTAATTATATTTTTTGTCATAATCATAACAGTATAACACGTAGAGCGTTGCGCAATCGAACCGTTACAATCATAACAGTACCTATAAGCATTGTGAGGGAATATCATTCATAGGCATAAGTAATGTTCCTTCCTCAAGAACACAGGCCACCTCTCTGTGAGAAAGTAATGCACCACGAGGATCATCCGTGGGAAAAATCGAAGACATTATACAACCCGGGAATCTTTAAGTCAAGAGTGAATAGGTTACTTCTAGGTAAGCGCGCTCCATCGTCGACCGCATCGTCGCTTTCCATCAGGTGAGTTAGCGGTCAAGCGCGAACCTATCAAGAATAAAAAAAATAAAAAAAAAGATGACAAATGTTTAAAATTTTCCTCAAGATATTTTACGTCAACTAACTATACTAACATTTCTATCTCCAAGGGAGACAAAATAGCCTCGAGTAGGCCACTCCTCCGATTCCTTTGTTCTGACCACGTGACTGAGCGTTGAGATGACGTCAGAACAAAGGAATCGGAGGCGTGGGATACTCGAGGCGTTTGGCGCGAACGATACGATTGTAACTTGGCTAGGGGGGCTGGTTATTCCCTGACGACTCCGATCCCCAAGGGGTACCGGAGTCACCCGATTTATTTTTATCTTGATAAAATTAAATAAAAGTCAGTTTAGCATAAAAGTACCATCAGCAGAAGAGGTTAAACATAATTTTATTACTAGTTTACTAAAATTATTACATTTTACTTTAAAAATTAGGAAAAAATATAGTTTTGCTTGGTTAAGGTAAATATTTTAATTAGAGAATATAATATAAACTGTCCTAGAACAAACACAGGTTTTAATTATTATCACAATAGTTCCTTTTTCAATACAGAAAATCAAAATACCCACTCTAAACGGGGCCCTCAGGTATCGTGGTCCTCAGGGAATAACCCAAATAAACTGGAGTGTGCCTTTACAGAAACATTAATAGCGAAAATAATATTAGGAAATAAAATATTAAACCTAAATCAATACCAGCATTAAATAAAAGAAATCATCTCAGGTACAATTGGCACTGCGTATTGTTCGAAAGAGTTATATAATATAATATAATAATAATAAATAATATAATATTCCACAACTATCACACAACGCCGCCTAGTCCCAAGCTAAGCAGAGCTTGTGTTATGGGTACTAGACAACTGATAAACATACTTATATATTTCTAAATACATACATATATAGATAAATTACACCCAGACACAGAACAAATGATCATGCTCATCACACAAACATTTGTGCTGGGTGGGAATCGAACCCACGACCTCTGGCATAGTAGTCAGGGCCACTAACCACTAGACCAACAGGCCAGTCGTATAGCATTAATCACGATTTTACACTTACTTTAAACACTACAAAGGTTTAATTCACTGTAATCTACGCATTCGGTCTGTGTTGATTTAACTATTAATTATAGAGGTTCTGATGAAAGAGTCTATAAAGTCAGTACGAAAAAAAATTCTACGTAATTTTATTATTTGTGTTACATCTTTTCTTGTAGTAATGTAATCTTGTCCCTAAAGAATTTCAGTAGGTGTAAGTGCTAAACAATAAATTGCTCAAAAAGGTTTGGGTATGCTTAAGAGGGTCCTTTTCCACTCACCTGTCGTCAACATCGAGCATGGTTTAAAAGCTTGTTGCTTCATCTAACGCAATCTAATGCGATGTTTGACGAAGACGCAATGCAAAAAAGAGATAACGCCTGAAAACTCTGTTGGCATTCGGTAATTCCGTGAAATACGTGTTTTTTTTAATCCTTAAAAGTTTTTCAGAAAATTTGTCGTCATTCAGAATCTCGGTTAAATGCGCAAGGCTTCTGTTGATGTACTTTTTTATATTTTTAATATACGAGTACATTATGGAGGGCCAAAGTTCACGTAAAATAGCAGATTTTCAGAGGTCTTCACTAGATTAGTTTTACACAAATTTATGTTTTGATTTTTATAGAAGCCTAGATAATATCCACAAGATAGCTGTGTATCCAAAATATCTAGAGAAAGATCACATCACAATCACGTAAAAGCGGTAGTATAAAACTGTACCTCGAAAAGGACGCTCTTAAAACACTTTATGAAGAAATCAGATACATTGCCTGAAGATAATACTTTTTTTACAGTAAATTATACTAACTGTCACTTGTTTTTTATAGTCTTCATATACCGTTCGTTGTGAATAAAATTTAAGTTTCGTCATCCTGTAGATGAGGATCTTTTGATTGCAATCTGAGGATCGCCCTATGTTTATCTACATGGGCGGGTTTATATCAAAAGAATTTTAAATGATGATAGGTACTCAGATACCTATAATTATCCTAACGGTATTTCGCAAATCAACGGTATTTTGATATCATGGTAACATCTAAGTATGTTTGTAATTATTAAGTTCAATTTACTAACCGATTTAAAAAAAAATCTCAATTCTACTGTTTTTTTTTGTCTTATTCACCTTTGCCAAATGTGAAACGATTTTGATGGGTCGGTGAAAAAAAACTAACAAAAAAAACCAGTTTTCGTTTAAGTCATTTTGTAAAAGTCGATTTGAATTTCGAACAGAAGGACCCAACGACCCGGTAGGCCCAGGAGATGGCGTGACGATTTGAACTCCTACCTGAAGGATCGACCAGAAGTAGCTAAGGATAGATAAGAGTGGAAAAATAGATAATATAAAATAAAGAAAAGAAGGCAGGCCTTTGCCCTGCAGTAGGATAGAACAGGCTCATAATAATAATAAAAAAAATATTTTAGAAGTCGGTTGTATTTTTATACTTGGAGATAGGTTTTAAGATTCTATCTATATAGGAATGAGTATTTTTAGCGAGACAATGGATTTTTGTGATAGTAGGTAATTCGAACTCACACCACAACATTTGCAGGTCTAATCGAGAAACTTACGCGTAAAACTCTTTTAAACTGTCCGTTCTTATCAAACTAATATTATAAAACTTTGCGAGTGTGTTTGTTAATTCTTCACGCTCAAACAGCGGAACGGATATGTATGAAAATTGGGTAGATCATGTCCTGGAAGCACTTAGTATACTTTTTTATCCCAGGAGTAGGTTTGTTACCTTTGGACCAGAAGCGTAGCGTGGGCGAAAGCACATCGTCGAGGCCTTTTTCTTCGACTGTCGCAACCCAGTGTCCGACCACATCGTCGCTTACCATCAAGAGAAATAGTGATCAAACGCGAGCCTATCAATTATAATAAAAACCCTCGTTCTTAAAGACCCATCGCTTGTGCGAGGCCCCTTTAGGTGCGAGGCCGTGGGCAAGGGCCCACTCGCCTACTTTCACGCGGGCGAAGCCGCTGGCAACAGCTAGTTTTTTTACCTATATATTGCATACCATGAACTAACCTCCTTTTCATTTTCCGTCAAGCAAAGCAAGAAATCCTAGACATTTATGATGCTACTCTAGGGGGGAAAATTCCTTTCCATCTCTTGAATATCTTCTTAGCTCTCACTAGCGTTGAGCCTTCAAATGGTGGTGGTAAGATCTCATTAGTTGCCACAAGACTATGTTCTTATAAAATAGGTAGTATATTTTAGACAAAGTTATAATCTGCGACAAATTGTCGAAAAATTTACTTTGCTCCCGAAATGTCACTTCATTTTTTGTATTTCGACTTTGTCACGGCCAACTTTAAAAAAGAACATGTCAGAAATCATAAAATAGCACCTCCCACTCTAGATGGGTCGAGAGGGAGAGTCAGATTTTTCTAGCCAAAATGATCTGTGTTTCCTAAGTTGCCCTATAAGTTCCAAGGCTACGGTAAATTTTTCGAAAAAAAAATTTTTTCTTGGTAGGTTCGAGCTTGACTGCTACCTCACCTGATGGAAAGCGACGATGCGGTCGACGATGGAGCGCGCTTACCTAGAAGTAACCTATTCACTCTTGACTTAAAGATTCCCGAAACCCTAGTTTTACAAGGCCCTACTGTGACATTCAACAATAATGAAATAATAATATCAAAACTCGCTTCCGCTTATAACTTAAGCCCTTCATTACAAGACGTAATCTCAGGCAGTAAGTGGGTTAAAAATAATATAGGTAGGTAGTTGTTTCGACATTTCGGCGCAGGCGCAGACGTCGAACGGTAACAAAGACCGTTACTTCGATCCCAGTTGTGGCGAGATTACGAGTAATGGTCGCCCGTTATCAAGTAATGGAAATAACTGATTTATAGAGGAGTTGTGGAATTAAGTTAATTTGTAGCCAGTTGTAACTTTTTTTTTAACTTGGGATATCATTAAACCTCAGATACATCAGGGGACAAACTGCCCCCAACATGACGCGCAGCAACGTTGCTCAGTGTCCCGCAAACTGCCCCCAAATATTTCTATTCACGTAACGCGAGATATGTTGTTGGACAATTTGGCTGCGTTGCGCGATATTTTGGTGGACTTTTGTCCCCTAATGTATCTGAGGGAGACACTCTAACACTCCCAGTCAGAGTTTTACTGACTAAAACGCACAATGTTCCTTCAGTTGCCCATTGCGAGGGTCAATCACATGAACTTTTTTTATTAGGTAATATAAGATTCTAAAAAAGTGCTAAGAAATTGTGCAAAAGTGTTAAAGTTAGTATTTAAGGCTACATTGTAATTTATTTTTAAGAAAATTGTTTTTATTAATAAAGTACAAATAAAAGACGGTGTAGAACTCATGACACCTTATAGGTACTACTCGTAAAAAAATCATCCGTTTAAAAAAAAAAAGTAAAATTGACAGGAGATATTTTAGGACGGTTCTCAGGACGATAGACGCGAGTGGTTTTTTTATAAATAAATGTAAAAGCTCAATTTTTTAGAAATAACTCCTACGCTAACACGCGAATAAGCCTTTTTATTATTATCTCCGATTCCCACAATACTTAGCAGTTTTAATAAAATTATTAAACAAGTTGGTATAATGAGACTGCATAACTGTATATCATTTAAATTACCAGATGCTAAACACTACAGAATTGCTCGAAAGAGTGACCGCGGCTCTGGAACGCAAAAAGAAACTGAAGGAACACATGTGGGGTTTAGTCGGTAAAAGTCTGACACTCCCTCTCGTTCCACCTTAGAGCGAGAGAAGTCTTTAGATGACTTCCCACCTCCCAAAAAAGATCTTTCATGAGAGATCGCATGAGCAACCTTTTGACAGCTTTACAAGAGTATAGATTTACGTGACGCTGTTATCTCATGCTGCCAGTGGCGGATTAGCCATGTAGCAAGAGTGGCAAATGCTACAGGCCCCGCGCATTCGGGAGCCCCACGCGTTCGGGAGCCCCAAGCGTTCGGGAGCCCCACGCGTCGGGAGCCCCACGCGTTCGGGAACCCCACGCGTTCGGGGATCCGACGCGTCAACGCAAAAGAAAAATCTAGTCAAAGTATATAATTATAATATATTGAAATCCCTTACCTTGGACAGACAGTCCAGTTGGGTAGATCTAATTTCGAAAAAGAGGTCAACCGTCGAATCCGACTCGGCTGGGCAGCGTTCGGGAAGCTGCACGGTATCTTCTCATCCAATATACCACAGTGTCTCAAGACGAAAGTCTATGACCAGTGCGTGTTGCCAGTGATGACATATGGTTCCGAAACGTGGACGCTCACAATGGGCCTCATCAGAAGGCTCAAAGTCACCCAAAGGGCAATGGAAAGGGCTATGCTCGGAGTTTCCTTGCGTGAGCGATTCAGAAATGAAGATATCCGCAGGAGAACCAAGGTTGCCGACATAGCACGAAGAATCGCCAAACTAAAGTGGCAATGGGCAGGGCACATTGCTCGCAGAACGGATGGCCGTTGGGGCCGAAAGGTTCTGGAGTGGCGACCGCGTACCGGAAGACACAGTGTTGGAAGGCCCCCTACAAGGTGGACCGATGACCTGGTGAAGGTTGCGGGAATCCGATGGATGCGAGACGCACAGGATCGTTCGTTGTGGCGACATTTGGGGGAGGCCTATGTCCAGCAGTGGACGTCTATCGGCTGAAATGATGATGATGATGATGATGATATTGAAATCCATATACAGCTCATTATTTCATTGAATATGAAAGTCAATCTCTTACGATTTCCCTCATTACCGTACTTTCCACATACCTTGCTCAATCTTAAATCCACGGGGTTTTTTGTGATTGAGATTAAGAATGAGAATAATAGTACTAGGTCTACACAGGGGCCCCTTGGTCGAATTTGCTACAGGCCCTGCGCTGGCTTAATCCGCCACTGCATGCTACTGACACACTTTATAATATTAGAGATACTTTATTAAGTAACTTTAAGATTTCAAGGATAGATCTATTATCCAGCCTTATAAGCTTTTCCTCCCTATCCCTCCAGAGCTGGAAGATTTATTTAATGATTTCCCCCTACAAAAAAGCATACTAAACAAAAAATTATCTTAATTCAAATCAGTATCCAAATTAGGTCATTTGAAGTAAGTCTACATCACTAGTAAAGAAATTGATACAAAATGCTGTTACGTCAACCGTTAGTCGTGAGACTGTTAGCAAAAACTAACAAGCATGGCGATGGGAAAAAAAACTCGAGCAAAAGTAAGTCGCGTTCTGCCTTGTGAGTTCCGTCGATATCAACCTTCTCGAAAGCTGATTGGTCAAAGAAAAAGAGGGATGACGTGAAAGAAAATCTGATAGGGAACAATGTAATCTAATGGATGCCAGACGCAAAGGAACAGTTGTGTGATCGTAAGCATGTCTCTTAGCTGATGGTGATATAAAAATTATTCATTAATTCAATAATTTCTTTTTTAATCAGTTGTTTAAGCTACGACATCTATTCGTTGAGTCTGACGTAATTCTCATTAACCCAATAAATTATAATTTATTATATTCACAATATTAAATTAATAATGATAGTTTTTACGAATGTTAATTCCGCTTCTAGAACTGTCTTTCCACGTGCGAGTAAATTGCATGCAAGTAGCATTACATTGCCGGCTACCCAGGTGTCATGTAATCAATAGTTCATTCGTACCCCGCAATGTAATTCAACTGGCATTCAATGTAAAAGGATCCCTAACTAATGGAGTACGTTTCCCATAAGTTTCTGAATTACTAATTAGATTGCTCTATCTTAAGTGAATGCTAATTTGTTTCTTGCTTAACATTAAGAGCAGTGAAGTGTAATTATCTGTTATGTTTCTGATGTAATCTTAAGTCTACAAATATTGGGCACGCCACAATTATGGCGGTAAGTCCCCTCTTTGAGGCGTGGTTGGAAAGACCTCACGGCGTCCTCACCTTCCGCATGACGCAGGTTCTCACCGAACACGGTAAGTTCGGGAAGTTCCTGCACCGGATTCGTGCGGAAGAGACGCCCGGGTGTCGCCACTGTGCGGACCGCCCGGAGGACACGGTGGAGCACACGGTGGAGGTGTGCCCCGCTTGGGCAGAGCAACGCCGTGTCCTCGTGGGGGCGATCGGCGGCGGCGATCTCTCGCGCCGGGCCTTGGTACAGGCCATGGTCCGGAGCGAGGAGGAGTGGCAGGCGGTCGCCTCCTTCTGCGAAGCAGTAATGCTAGCAAAAGAGGCGGCCGATCGCGTGAGGCAACGGCAACGGTCCTCACGCCCCAACCGCCGCCGGGATTCCGATCCCGATTTCCGGCCACCGTAGGCGAGGGCTTGCGGACGGCGAGCAATGGGTGGCTCGCCGTCCGATCGTCCGGTAACTGTCCGGACCGAGCCCAAGTCGTCGACGGCGCGTATTGTTCCACGCGCGCCTCAGGGAGATGTCAGCAAATCGTAGGGGCCCAACAGGGTCGAAGCCTACTGGGGCCACGGGTAGTGTGAAAGTGAAACCCGGGGCCCTGGGACGAAGGCAAAGAAGGAACAGGAGTGGGTTTTTAGTCAGTAAAAGTCTGACACTATTTTTCGCTCCGCCCAAGAGCGGGATTTGTCATAAGATGATTTTCCCACCTAAAAAAAAAAAAAAAAAAAAAAAAAAAAAGTCTACAAATATTAAGTTGAAATTGAGAGCAGTTTAATAAGGTAAGATCTACTTAGGTACAGTCACGAGGATAAAATTCATTCATTAAAAGTTACAATCGATATTTCACGAGAACATTGTATTTGATTTTTGCTTGTGACTGTACTTAAAACTAGGGACATCGGATACTATCTTTCAGACATAGATTTTATATTTGTGATTGTCGTCTGGTCTTGTTACGTAAAACTAATTGAAAGACAACACGCAGATATTAATGTCTCAGGTTTAAAGTAAGACAATTTGGAAATGTTACCATGAAACCTACAGGTAGTATATCCAGCAATGGTTGGAGAGTTAAAGAAGTAGAAACATAATATTTATCGATTATAGCTTTAATCAGAATCAACCATTGTACGAGAGCTCCGGGATTGTTCGAAAGTCACTGCGAACTTGGAACGCAAAGGGCAATAGAAGGAACACAGGTTTTAATCAGTAAAAGTCTGACACTTGTTGACTTTTACTGTCTAAAACCCACTCCTGTTCCTTCGTTGCCTTCCGTACCGGGGCCGAGTCTTCCTTTCAGAATCAGACCCTTGGCCCCAGTAGGCTTCGATCCTACTGGGGCCATACGGTTGCTGTCATCTCGTTGAGGCGCGCGTGGAACAATACGCGCCGTCGACGACTTGGGCTCGGTCCGGACGGTTACCGGACGGTCGGACGGCGAGCTACCCATTGCTCGCCATCCGCAAGCCCGCGTCAACGGTGGCCGGAAATCGGGATCGGAATCCCAGAGGCTGGGGCGCGAGGGCCATTAAATTGCCTTCAGCGTGCAAGTGCGGCCTCCTCATTTGCTAGCATTACTGCTTCATAGAAGGAGGTGACCGCCTGCCACTCCTCCTCGCTCCGGACCATGGCCTGTACCAAGGCCTGGCACGAGAGATCGCCGCCGCCGATCGCCCCCACGAGGACACGGCGGTGCACCGCCCAGGCGGGGCACACCTCCACCGTGTGCTCCACCGTGTCCTCCGGGTGGTCCACACAATGGTGACACCCGAGCGTTACCTCCGCCTCCTGGCCAGGAACCTCCCGAACTTACCATGTCCGGTGAGGACCTGCGTCATGCGGAAGGTGAGGACGCCGTGAGATTTTTCCAGCCACGCTTTAAAGAGGGGCCTTACCGCCATAATTACGGCGTGCCCAGCTCTGGGTCGTGGCAGTCGCTGTCGCCATTTCACCATGAGATCCCGCCGGAACTCTGTCCATGGCGGACAGAGTTCCGGCGGCTGCGACTTGTCGCGGCAGCGGAGTTTCGCACCGGCGTTGCATCTCCACGAATGTTCCAACTGGGAATCAGGCCTCTTGTCTAGGAGAGAGAATTGGCCGTAATTCACCAAGCAAGCAAAATGCGGAGAGTAGTTGTGGGTTGATTACAAGTTCTTTTCGAATTTTTGGTTAAGACATGCCCCACAGTAAGCATGAAAATCATCAATCGTAAATTATGAAAAATAAATGTTTAAATTAACGGCCAAAAAAAACTATGTGTAGTCTATTCAAGGCTTGTATGTACTTATTACCTTACAACCTGCCTCCATCTCTCTCATGAGCGATTGCATGAGCAACCTTTCGACAGCCTTACAACAGTGAAGATGTAAATTGTTATCTCTAGCTGCTGACACACTTTATAATATTACATACAGATACTAGGTATTGAATAACTTTAAGTTATCAAGGTTAGATCTATTGTCCAGCCTTTTAAGCTTTTGGGGATAAGGATCTGGTTCTAACAATGTTAGAAAAAACTCTTCATCATCATCATTTCAGCTGAAAGACGTCCACTACTGGACAAAGGCTTTCCCCAAGCGTCGCCAACGGCGGTCCTATGCGTCTCACATCCATCGGATTCCCGCAACCTTCACCAGGTCTTCGGTCCATAAAGGCTTTCCCCAAGCGTCGCCAACGACCGATCCTGTGCGTCTCGCATCCATCGGATTCCCGCAACCTTCACCAGGTCTTCGGTCCATAAAGGCTTTCCCCAAGCGTCGCCAACGACCGATCCTGTGCGTCTCGCATCCATCGGATTCCCGCAACCTTCACCAGGTCTTCGGTCCATAAAGGCTTTCCCCAAGCGTCGCCAACGACCGATCCTGTGCGTCTCGCATCCATCGGATTCCCGCAACCTTCACCAGGTCTTCGGTCTATAAGGGCTTTCCCCAAGCGTCGCCAACGACCGATCCTGTGCGTCTCGCATCCATCGGATTCCCGCAACCTTCACCAGGTCTTCGATCCACCATGTGAGAGGCCTTGAAATTAATCTTGACCCTAACATAAACAGTGCACTATTTTCTATACAAAATAATTCAGAATCGAAAAAACTGCTCAGCTATTCGATGTTTTTGCAATATTTCTCTATACACGCACATTTAAGGAATATAATTCCTTGCCAGAGTCTGTATTTCCTGATAGTTACAACCTAGGATCTAAAGTCAAGAGTGAATAGGTTACTTCTAGGCAAGCATGCTCCATCATCGACCGCATCATTGCTTGCCATAAGGCGAGATAGTGACCATGATCAACCGCGAGTTTATCAATAAATTAAATATACAGTGAAGAGTACCTCGGTACAATTGGGGGCAGCTGCTAGTGATAAGGTCTCGAGCCGTGCTGCGACGGTCCAGCATATACAGAACTAAAACAGAAGGCCCCTATACCAGTTAGCTACGAGTATGTACGCTTGGGTCCAAAGGCTAAGGAACTTCCTAACAGTTAAATTTAATGAGTATTGTCTTTCAACAGGCAGCTATTTTGTATAATAATCTGTGGATAACTTCGTTAGTAGTGTATATAGGGTGACTCGTAATTAGTGTACGATACTTAAACACGTGATTGTGCTCATGATAACCAACAACTTTTACTATGGGAACAAACCTGAAATCGCGAAAAAAAATCAGCTGTTCAGTACATTTACGTTTGCCTAATGTACTAAACAGCTAATATTTTTTTCGCGATTTCGGCTTTGCTCCCATAATAAAAATTGTTTGTTATCATGAGCACAATCACGTGTTTAAGTATCGTACACTAATTGCCAGTCACCCTATATGTTACTCATATTGACTAACCGCCGATATTATAGTATTGTATACTGCTGTTTGTTACCTATAAAATTAAAAATTAAAAAATCTTTTAAAGGACTCTCCACTAAGTATTCAAGAATATCATGCACTAATGATAACGAAGAGGATATTATTTAATTGTAAAAACGAGACCAACAGGTAACACTGAAAATAGATTGCATTTCTGTAATCTTAATCTCAAAGATCAATCTAATCAAAGCTTACAACCAAAAAGTGATTTGAGGAAGTGCATCGACACGAATTGAAACTGCCACAAAGCATCAAGGATTGACATAACATCTTTGATGGACACCTTACATAAAGTAAAACAGACGAAGAGAGACACGGATTGACGGAGCATTTAACATCACCTATTGTATGCAGAAGTCTTTAGCACTACAGAATAATATTGGTCCTATGAGCGCAGGGACGTAGAGAATGGACTGAGTAGTAACAAAATAACCCACAGTGTAGAAAGAGACAATGCGACTGGGCGGCCAATACCTGTCACTTAAGCGTTTTCTATTACGATCCCTACATACTTCTTTAATTTCGTTAATTTTCATACATCTAGTTATACGCGCAAGCCTGTTGTGAGTACTACGACCATTTCTTTGCTGCTTTTCTGAAGAACATCACCAACAAGATCTGGTGTCTCCTCTCGGTATTTCTACTCTGCGCCATAGAAATACATATATACTGATTTTTATAATATTCCCTATGCCAAAGTTCTTCCCTCTTTATCTCTCTAGCACTTTTCAGCTAGTATTCACTTAAACCTTTTTTTATGGTGGGAAATCATCAGATAACTCCTCCCGCTCTAGGTGAAAAAAGAGAAAGTTTCTGACTTTTACTAACTAAAATCCATCTGTGTTCCTTTAGTTGCCCCTTGCCTTCCACGATCACGATAAGTCTTTCGAACAATCCCGCAGCTTATTCACTTCATATCTATAGATTACCTACTCTCAATCCACTCTCTGTGTTTCTGTATGAGCCTTTTATATGTAAACTCTAAGTGAAAAGAATGTTGCAACTACAAAAAAAATAGGCAATTGCCATCAGAGAATGACAAAAGACGAATGCTTCAGCTGTTTATTTTCTTACGTCGAATACAAGCCGGCTAAGGAAATTAGGTCGATGTGTTGCTTGCAAAATGTAAGACTGATAATATAATTTACAATGCCTAATTAATCACAAACTTCAATTTTTTACTTAGCAAAAAGCACATGGATCACTAAGACAAATTGGTCTCCTGAATTCTTTAAATTATTAAAGTTTTGTATTAGGTATGCTTTACAAAAGAGGAATATGCAGTTTTAAAAACACAACTTACATTAAAAACAATGAGAAGAGAAAAGATAAACCATTGAATAACACACTGACACATCAAAAACTTTAATGCAGATAACATCATCTTCGTATTTGGTTACATAAGTTAAATAAAAGATTTGGGAAATACAAAATGAGGATGAAGGACCATAACATTAAGAAAAATTTTGGTCCTTACAACATACTTATTAAACGAAGGACCAAAAATTGTGACTAATAGCTTTATCTGGCACAAGAAGCTACAAGAAATGACAACGCTAACGAAATAAATACCTCTTTAAACTATCTCCAAACTAGAACCGTTTAAGATAATATCCACTAACTATTTAAACGAAAAGGCCATTAGTGTTGCCAGTTCTCATTCAACATAACAAAGAGTCTGCAGAAAAAGACTTTTTAAAACTTTTGTAAGCGAGGTCCATCTTCTAATTAGAGCTCTTTGTGTGGCAGATTTAATAATGGCTGCTTAGTTGCTAAACAAATGTAGGCTAATTTCCTTTGCTGTGCACTTTTGTATTAGTGAGTTTTAAGCTGTGGCCTCTAAGATAGCAGTGACATTCATTTGTCAATAATGTCCGTGTCTTATCAAAGTGAAAAAGTTATCTGCATTTTTTTCTGATAAGTGCAGGAACTTATTAAAAATATATCATATCCACAAATTTACAGATATCGCCTTATTTTTTGCTTACAATACGTTCCAAATAAGAATAGGATCGATTGCCATGTTGTGACGTTAAGTCATACTGTCAAATTAAAGAATTATTATGGTAAACAAAGCAAGAAATTTTTAAAATTTAATTTATGTACAAAATGTGCAAACCTTTGGTCTGACCACGTGACTGAGCGTTAAGAATTCACATGACGTCAGAACAAAGGAATCGGAGGCGTGGCCTACTCGAGGCGATCGACGAAAAGAGAATCGAAACGAAACGGTTGTAACTTGGCTAGGGGGGCAGATGAGACATTCTCGTCAGTCTCTCTATGCATAGTAAATAAGCACATAAACCCATTAATGACCGCAGACCTTTTTATTTATTTTAAGTTCTTACAGTCTACCCAAAAGTTGTCTTGTAGATACATCGCTGACAGCGATAAGACCGCCATTGTACTCATCGATTTAAGTTTGTGTAAGAGATATATGTATTTTGTTTGTAGTATTTAAAAGACGTGAATAAGATTAAGAAACTTGTGATTATTCAGAGGTTGGACTGATCTTGAGCTAATTTAGTCTTTCCAAATATGTCCTTTTTATACGAAAGAGATATTTGAAGGTCCTTTTTAGCAAGGAAAAATAATTCTTAGCTTGTCGCGTTTTTCAAAGCCATAATGCTAGTTTCGTTTACAAGTTTCATTATGCATACAGCCGCGAGATATTCAAAACAATGTGGGTATTATGTAAGTGTCAAGTTTTTGCCGAAATGTGGGCAAATAGATTCTGCTACCGTATAATTTGTTCGACTTTTTAAATATTTAAATTGATATGAAGACTAATTTTGTTTTTCTTAACAATTTTAACATCATGCTCGTACAACGTGACTTTATTAATAAATATACACAAATAGAATTAAACACACAATACAACAACTGTGATAACAATATCAAAATTAGTAGAAAAGCAAACGAATTATAACAATTTTAAATAAATATATTTGTCTCTTTCGTCAAAACACCATTTTCTATGGCGGCCGTATGGGCATGACGTCGTCGACGTGACGTTGACGTCGACGCAGTTTTGAAACTTTATAGCTTCGTTGTTGATGAAGATATTTCAAAAATTCATTCTTATTTGTATAGTAATGCTAAAATGATTAAATTTAGCTACTAAAAAAATTGCATGCATATTCTTTATTTTTTAATATATTTTTTTTTAAATTTCTTTTTTGTACAAATGGTGTATTTTTAATATGCCTTCATAATGCCTGGATAATAAAAACTCTTCCAGTACCCTAAAGTTCCAAATGGGTTTGGTGAAAAAAAAATTAAAAAGACTTTTGAGAAATATTTTGTTCAGTGATATTATCTTGAGCAGTCTACAAAAGTGGTGTGACTTGCCCAGCGCACTCTGCACAATCAGTTCCGCAAGCAATTTTGTTGACTAGCTTATCTCACCAGCACGACATGAGCTATTGTCGTGCCGACACGAGATAAGCAAAGACATTCAACTTCAAAGACATTTAACACTAGCTTTTCCCCGCAGCTTCGCCCGCGTACATAAAATATAGCCTGTCACTCAGGAAAAAAGCAGCTTTCTATCGGTAAAAAATAAAATTTTAGCGATCGGACCAGTACTTCCAGAGATTACTTTATATATATACGAACAAAAAAAAAAAAAACTTTATCTATCTAAGGATAATATTGCTCATCTGGCATTCAGGGGCAACTTGTTATATCATCCTCATGCAATGATTATAGCAAAGTTCTACGGAACTTAACCGTAATTAGTGTAAAAATAATTCCACAACAAATCTGTGTTTGTCCATTTAGGTACGAGCATCTTGTCTGAGAACTAAGTAGAAACAGACAGAAATTGAGGAATTTTATCCGCCGCGCCGTGCGTTTTACTTATGATTAATGCGTATTATTCTGGCCAGAAAAAAACACGTTGGCTCGCACTTGAACACTATCTGTCACCTAATACTTAGTAAGTGATGATGTGGTCGAGGATGGAGCGCTCTTGACTTACAAGACCCCCTTTTTTATAGGTGGTAAAATCACTTAATGACATCTCCCGAAATGGGCGGAGCGGGAGGGTGTGTCAGACTTTTACTGATTAAAAACCCAACCCGTTCCTTCATTGCCTATCATCCAGGGCCAAGATTTCCTTTCAGAAGTAAACCCTTGGCCCCAGTAGGCTTCGACCCTGCTAGGCCCCTACTGTTTGCAGCATAGATATCCGATATCGATATCTGTGGTTTGCAGACATCTCCTTGAGGCGCGCGTGGAACAGTACGCGCCGTCGACGACTTGGGCTCGCTCCGGACAGTTACCGGACGGTCGGATGGCGAGCTACCCTTTGCTCGCCGTCCGCAAGCCCGCGCCTACGGTGGCCGGAAATCGGGATCGGAATCCCAGCGGCTGTTGGGGCGTAAGGACTGTTGCCTCACGCGATCGGCCTCCTCCTTTACTAGCATTACTGCTTCGCAGAAGGAGGCGACCGCCTGCCACTCCTCCTCGCATCCCGGCAGCTGGGGCGTGAGGGCCGCTCCCTCGCGCATGCACGTGCGGCCTCCTTTACTAGCATTACTTCTTCGTAGAAGGAAGTGACCGCCTGCCACTCCTCCTCGCTTCGGACCATGGCCTGTAGCAAGGCCCGGCGCAAGAGATCGTTGCCGCCGATCGCCCCTACAAGGACAAGGCGGTGCTCTGCCCAAGCGGGGCTCACCTCTACCGTATACTCCACGTACCGTGTCCTCCGGGCGGTCCACATAGTGGTGACACCCGGGCGTTACTTCCACACGAATCCGGTGCAGGAACTTCCCGTGATTTAAAGACCCCTAGGTTGTAGCTATCAGGAAACACAGACTCCGGCAGGAACAATGAATGAATTACTTTTGTTACAAGACTAATAAATATGCTGGTGATACTATTATTTGAAAGGGTACTTGCACAACTGAAAACGTCTGTTCTATTTTGGTCAACTCTAAGAAACCTGAAGATGG
This sequence comes from Mythimna impura, assembly GCA_905147345.3. Classification (NCBI taxonomy): domain Eukaryota; kingdom Metazoa; phylum Arthropoda; class Insecta; order Lepidoptera; family Noctuidae; genus Mythimna; species Mythimna impura. Next base: position 7,039,062 of record LR990347.1, on the reverse strand, counting down.
ATGCCGGTAGAAATATATCTAGGAAGACGGAAGTGCATTACAGCATGATTTAGGAAAAGCCTACATCCAAGACGACAGACAAATTGCTTTTGAAATTATTTGTTGTGTAACACCGTGGCGTCTTGATGCACCAGATTTTAACGAAATATTCACAGTTGAATAATAGAAATGAGAATTGTGGTTATAAAATTAATTATAGGAAAGAAATCTAAGATTTCTTGTTAGTAGGTAACTAAAAAAATAAGTACATACATATTTACTAGTAGATACTTTTTTGATATTTGTAATCATTTTTATGTAATTTTGTGTAAATGCTTAGATTTTTTTTAATAATTGCTCTTTGTATTGCAATATAAAAAAAATTGACCATCTTATTTTTTTTTTTTATAAATGTAATTGTCTATTTCTTTTAATAATGTCTTTCAGAAGTTATAGTCAGTTTAAAAAATTTAAACCATTATTGATTAGAATCAGATCGATTCTAATCAATAATGGTTTAAATTTTTGACCCTTTTTCTAAATACCTGTCCATAGACTTGTTTATTATTCCCGCCAATCGACGATTGTTATTAAATGAAAAGTTTTTAGAAACTCCAATAGATCTCAGTTGTTAATTGCTTCAGTTATTCTCATTAATTAAGTTAAGCACTAAGATAGAGCATTGATATATCTATTTGGAAGCACGGCTGGTGAAAATATTTAAATGAGACATGGTGTAGAGATAGACGTAGTCAATATAATGCTTTGCGTGAAGATATAAATACGTAAATGTTGGTATTTAAATTACGCAAAGAGCGTTGTCAAAGGTTTTTTTAACAGATTCGTACCGAAGGACCAAAGATTGATCAAATAAATATTATAACTACAAGATAATATAGGTATTATTATTTTGAGTATTCATGATATCTTATTTTTTATTTCACAAAATTAATAGGATAACCTACCTACCTACCTAATTATTGTTTAGGTAACACATTTGATCCACCTTTCTGAATTAAGTATATTATGGTTAACTAAAAATCTCTAATTGAATAAATAAATAGAAATATTAAACAACATTGCATTGTAAATATCACATTTACCTACCCACTACGTAAATACATAGGTAACTGTTGAAAAGTAACGTGTGTATCTTTTAATTCCCTAATAAGGAATTAAAAGCGTTTTTCAAAATGTTTTAAGGCCAAATACAAAACAAAACAGCTGAAAACCCACCTAGTCTTTAAACTTAATACAATATAAAAACGCAAACCATAATGTTTAATTTACAAATCCTAAGAGAACACTGAACATTTGGGGGTAAAACTGCGAACGCGAACTCGCACGTTAACGTTGCGGCGACAGTCCGCACTGTATCCCGGCTCGATTACAACTGAAAGGCTTTAGAGCTTTCGGACGTGATACAGCCTTGGCGCTACTTCGTGTACTGATAGCAATTATTGTAATGCTATTGTTAGTTTATTGAGCCCTTGTTTATTGATTTACTACCTATCATTCTGAGAATAATTTATCTATTAGATTGGTTTATTATGATTTCATGAAAGATTTTAAATACTACTGCTTTAGTCTCATACAGCTACTGTATCAGGCTTAATAATTATGTATTAAATTGTTTAAAATTGTATATATAATTTTCCATTTATAAAATTATAAACCGCAAAAAAAAAATTGTACATTGGTACCTAATATGTGATTTGACTAAACCCCCCCGGGGGTTTAGTCAGTAAAAGTCTGACACGCTCATTTGCTCCACACAGAGCCGAATCTCATAAAATGGTAAAGCGTAATATGCGATGGAGGATTATCATTTTAGTAGGCAAAAAAACTGCCTATAAAATAAAGTTTATTTTATTGGCAGTTTTTTTTAATAAACCAATCACAAAACTGTCACGAAATCCATTAATTTGATAGATTGACATCACATAGCAATCAAATTCCCATCATATAGCGATTCACGAATACGTAATAGATGAGTTGAGCCGTTTTTAAACAAACAATGTTATCTATGCTTCTGAACATTGTTAGTTTTAGCTCCAAAATAATATTTTGAGGTTTACAAGCCTTAAATAAATATTTATCTTTTATTATTTAACTACCCCTGACATCTTTGAGAAGATGGTATGTACCCTATCTACATTTATTTCTGATACAGTAAATTATGCAAACATAGCATAATCAGTTTTTTTAATGTTCCCACTGCTGGGACTCAGGCCTCAGGGAATCTACCACACTGGCCCAGTGCGGCTTTGTGTTAAAATATGTAGCCTAAATAATTAAATGGTTGGAGATCTTTCTTGAGCACCCTTTGATCACATATAGCGTAGCCAGAAAAGGACTTTTGTTAAAAATATAAAATCACGATTTTGATTTACTTAAGAACCCAAAATCATACTTTCGTTCATACTTGTTGAACCCTGAATATTACTAGCATCTGAAATATATCTACGTAGAGCAAAAATTATTCGCGAATTTAATTATAATATCTTTGAGAGCGTAACAAAATGTAAATACCAAGTGAAAAATCACAATATTGATACATTTCAGAAAACATGGTTTTTTACTCAAGAATAATTGATATATTTTCCCTAACACAAACGTAACTAGAGCAGAACTAATACTGATCAAGAAAAAACCGTAACTTAACAAAAACTTGTATCTGTATCAGTTTCCGGTTATCAAGAATGATGTAAGCCAGTTTGTAGTGCATGGTGCCCATGACTTGGAATACCGTTAAACCAAGTTGATCGACCGCTATCATAGATATAAAAACTACTACCATAAGCTTCTACTATGGAAACTCGATTTAGATTCGATATAACTCGGAAGATGTTTCGATTTGAAATCGTTCAGTGATTTATTCACGATGGTGGAATTATTTCCTATACCAATGTGGTATCCGTTAGGATATTTGGGTTTATTATTAATAAAACCACCAAATTGATAGTAAGCACGCACTACTCAAGAGCAACGTCCATGCGTCACCTGGGACCTATAAGTAGGTAACTCAATAGTTCTCTTAGATTATAATAATGAGTAAGGCCACCGATAACAGTTTAGAAAAATTACACACACACACACACATACACCAAACCCACCCCATTCATAAACACACACACACGCCCACTCACACACACCCATTCATACACACACACACACACACACAAAATATACATTCACACACTCGTAAACACATATTTATACAAAACACACTTTAGTTTTCACACACTGCCATAAACACGATATTCATTTTTCATTTTTCTTTTTAATGATCTTATAAAAAATGTGTAACTTATACCTAATTAGCACAACGAAACAATTGTTTATTAATAGAGGAAGAGCGAGGTTTATCCCATCACACAAGTATCTTCGGATTACTTTCTGGGAAGCCCCGGCAACTTAATTGTATAGATTTTTAAGATAATAAACACATTTTTTTTTACTGGCAGAAAGATCGAAGGACAAGCCAAAGGAAGAAAAAAAAGATCGAAGGACCAATTTTTTTCAAAAAGAAGTTTCTTACGTAATGGTCCTAAAAGTTCTTACGGCTTATATTATTACAGAATTCTATTTTAAAACTTAACTGCTTACTTTGTTGAAATAAAAAAACCTGGCAAGTGCGAGTCGGACTCGCGCACTGAGGGTTCCGTGCAAACTTACCTATGAAAACGGTTCAATTCTCGAATTGAGTTACGAAGATTTTTTCAAATCGCAAAAAAGTGATTTTTTGTGACGTAACTACAAATTTACAGTTTTCAGATTTTTTCCTATATTTGTGCTATGAAACCTTGCTTCTGGACAAATTTCAGGATTTTAGGTCAACGGAAAGTACCCTATGAATTTTGATTTCCTTGAGAGTGTCGAAATACACATTTTTTGCGACATAAACGGCCGTATCTTTTTTTTCGTTAACTCAGACGTTTGAATTTTTCACAACTTCAAGGGACCGCAGAACTGAGTATATGGTTTTAATTTCAATTCGATACCTCCATGCGTTTCCGAGATAAAGGGTTTTGACAGACAGACAGACGGACAACAAAGTGATCCTATAGGTAAGCCTATCTTTCCGTTAACTGTTTAAAGAACATCCCACAAAACCTTCCGTTAAAATATTTCAAGCACCATCCGCTGATCGTCAATGTTGAAATTGTGGAGAGAATACTTAAAAGTCAACATAAAGACAGTTACACACTTTGTTTAATATGCGATTAGTATCTGTTACCTATGTTTCCGTAACGCGTTTCTATCTGCGCGTACGTTTCTACTCGGATACTGACATTATGACATACCTAAATAGTGTCAAAGATGGCCGTAAATTTTGTAGCATTGACATAGAAATAATTTCAACAGTCATGTAGGCTAAATTTATAGCAATCGTGCACCACATTCTGTGGTTGCAGCTTTTCTATCTATTCTGCACTGTGGTTCATAACCTGTGAACTATTTAAGTTAATACCGTGTTTTAAATAAATCTTAGACACATTCCACTGAATTACGGAAGGAAAACATTGAGAGTAACAAAATATGGGTCATAATTATTTTCTTTTTATTGTCATCAAATGGCTTCTTCCGCTCTATAGTAGAGCAAGAGGACGTATCAGTCGTGTACTGACTTAAAACCCACTTATGTTCCTTAAATTTCCTGTTGCATACTAGGACCACGGTTAACTTTTTCAAACGTTCCCACAAAATATGGTCCATAATGATCTGAAAATTTCCATCATCATCATTATTTGCTCGTTTGGTGTCTGCATAAGCCTTTGTCTTTTATATTATTTTAATCCTCAAGGCAGAGCACCGAACGGTCTATACTGCAGAGACCCGCATAGCCTGGAAATGCTCGTATATGCTTGCAATCCTCAGCATTGAGGGATCGACGGAGAAAAATGGTCTTAGCTCTGGATGTTGTGCTCGTTATTCTTCTTTGCAATAAAACAAATGCTAACAACTGAATTGCTGGCCATGCATCTACATCCAATCAATCACTCAGAGATACAATCCTCCCGACCGAATTTCGGCTACGGTGTCCAACCTCAACGGAAATTAGCCAAGTACGTTGGAGATATTATTATAGCGCACAAGTGAATGCGCAAACACAGGTATACATGATATTCCTTTACTCTCATAGTTACTCTTATAGTCCGATGGGACGGCAATCCGACACAGAAATCAGAAATCAGATATCAGAAACGTTTATTTCAAATAGACCAATTACAGGCACTTTTGAATTGTCAAAATGTCGGTCAGTAAAAAAAAAACAAGTGAATAGTAGATCTCTATGGAGAAGAACGTGCAAGAAACTCCATGGACACTCTTTTAAATCATATTATGAGTTACATAAATCTTGCTTACCTACATATTTCTCACATCTCATTACACGTCCGGGGATATCCATAAACTGGCATGGAAAATGCAACTTTTCCTTAGTTTTCCATGAAATATTATTAATTTAGCTGAAATATTTGAGTGCATGACAAACAATCGAGTTTAAATGGTAAGTAAACAATTTTGCATTCTCAAGCTAGAACAAATTTTACGGTCGCAAACGAGAAGACCGCTGTTTTTATTTAGCTTTATTAATCTTACATAATTTTGGTTGTAGAATATGCATTCTATAATAAATTAACATAAAGAATGTGAATTAAAAGATGAGAATTATTAGGATTATAAAAACAACGCATTAGGCGTTGCGTAGTACCAATTATATGATTGAAAAGAGATAAAATGTTTTAAACATTGGTACATTACATTAACCAACATTAAAATATTACGCGTTTTTGCCAATTAAAAAGAAATAGACATCTGGTCCTTTTGTGACGATTTGACCAAAAAGGTTTACATAGAAAACAAGGTCAAAGTAAATTTAGAAGCCGTCTGTAATACTCAGCGGTTATAAAACTGAACTAATATTCAGGAAGCGTTTTATTAAAGAAACACAGCTGATCTTACAAGTAATGTAGAACGTTAAAAACCAAAATAAACGCAATACTTAAAATCTGTATATATTTATTTTTGAACAAATTTATACCTTCTTCCTCCTCACATCATCCGCTAATTTATACAATTTACAAGCACGATTTACATTTAAAACTAAGATTTATACATGAGAAGCAGTTAACTAGATCTTGAGAAAAACTGGTCTACATCAGTCAAGCCTCACTTAGTCCAGGTGTAATGGCTGGAATTGCTATTGAGGAAGCCATTAGAAGAATCATCGTCATAAACATATTTACTTGCCATTGGAATCTTACAAGTAGTTCTAAACGCTTAGTAACTAATGTAAGAAACTTGCCGACGGCTGCAAATCGAGCCGTTTATGTGCACTGCAGTGCTGCAATACTCAATGGTGCATGGTCGCGGTATAATTTTATCGTTGTCCTCAACAATTTTAATGGTAACTTGTTAACCTATTATAATCCTTTAGACGCTTAGTCATTTAATTTCGCACGCTAGTCGATATCACACGTGATGCCGACTTTTTTTTAAAAACTCTTCTATTTTATTCAAACCGTCAGCACAAATTATTATTATAACCATTCCGTAAAACGTCTTTTTCTAAATACATAGATACTGAACTGTCCAAAAGGAAATAACAATAAAAGGTAGGCCTGAAGGGGAATAGATTAATGTTGAAATCACTAGGGTTTCCATGCTTTGACATAATCGTAATCTAGGTTGCCTTGTTCCAAAAACACCATTCGAACAAGCATCCTTCTAGCCACCGTAGGTGTAGGCTTGCAGACGGCGAGCAATGGATAGCTCGCCGTCCGGCCGTCTGGTGACCATCCGGACCGAGCCCGAGTTATCGACCCGGCGACGGCGCTTAGTGTTCCACGCTGGCCTCAAGAAGATGTCAGAAAAACCGTAGGGGCCCAGCAGGGTCGAAAACTACATACTGTAACTTTGTTATTTTGGTCTACGACAAACTTCTCCATCTCAGCTTCGTCAATTATCTAAAAATTTGTCCGTTATCACATCTTACCGTCTTTATGAACCGATGGGCGCATCACATAAAACTCACTCTTTCGGCTTCCTATCTCAAACGTAACTGATCGATCACAATTCGGTGACACAAATCGTTAGCACCTCTTTAAGCGTTATCTTTAGAATTATAATAGTGCGACTATGTCCTTATGTAAGGCTATGACAAGTTGCCCAACGCTAACCGCTGTGAATTTGATATGTTACTGATTTGGCAATAATGTCCGAGATATTTCTCATTGAAATTTGGTCTTTATGAAGTAGTGTTTAAAGCTTAGTATATTGAAGTTCGTGGTGTATGGTTTGATTTATAAAACGGTCAGCATGCTTAGGACATTTAATGTAAGCTGCGGTGCCTTGTATTGCAAATTGAATATAAAATTCTGACCCACAATTTAATACGAATTAATAGTGCCAAGGTGCCGTCTTAACAATCATGAACTCAGGAGACCACGTCCATGGCCAGCAAGAACTTCACAGAAGGCCCTGTCCCTGGCAGTTAATGATAACTTCAAGGTTTAACTACCTAATGAATATGAAATTAGGCAACGACCGATCAAAGAAGCGGTTCCAGCAAAGGAATTACTAGTACTTTTCTGGACTCAACAGTTAAACCATGACATAGTTAATGTGATATTTTATAGTAAATATTCGATCGCTGTGGTACCTACAAAAGCCGGTAACCTCTCACCACTGTATGAATATTTAATGCTGGTCCTTCATGAGCCGACACATTAGTATTAGTCCTACGTGCTCTCGACTAGAAAGTACCGATCGAGATCACACAACTCTTGGTTGGGGCATTCCAAAATTACGTGACACCATTTGTCTTATTATTAAAACTGTACCTACGCTTTTAATCATCATCTTCCTGCCCTTGTCCCGTTTTATTTAGGGGTCGGCGCTACACGTTTTTTTCTTCCATTCTGTCCTGTCACTCGTCACGCTATCAATAACTCCCTTTTCTTTCATATCACTTCTCACACAATCCATCCATGTACCTACACTTTTAATAAATAATATTAATTTTTAAATTTATTTATAGATTTTTTCCCCTCTCCTAGAGAGGAGGCCTGAGTCCCAGCAGTGGGAACATTATAAGGCCGACTATGCTATGCTATAGATTTTTTTTTAGGTTTGAAATCATCCAATGACATCTCCCGCTCGGGAGGGCGTGTCAGAGTTTTACTGACTAAAAACTAATGTTCCTTTGTTGCCTTGCATTTCAGGGCCCCGGTTTTTCCTTTCAAAAGCGAACCCATGGCCCCAGTAGGCTTCGACCCTGCTGAGCCCCTACGGATTTTATTTATAGGCTTGCGTTTGACTAGTACCTATCTCGCTTGATGGTAAGCGATAGTGTGATCTACGTTCTTTTTAAACTGCATATACGAGTGTATGTAATGTGTGTATATGTAACATGACCTGATGAAGGTCTCGGAAACCCAGTACATGCGAGAACCACAGGACCAGCCAATGTAGTGAAATAGTGGAGCAACGCTTGGGAAAACCTAAAAGCCTTGCATCCAGCAACGGACTTCATCATCATCTCTCCTTCCTTTTACTAACTAGCTTGGGATCGGCCTTCAGTCTAACCGAATGCGGCTGAATACCTGTGTTTTACATGGAGCGACTGCCTATCAGACTTCCACCAGCCAGTTACTGGACAACACGATACTTCTTGGATAAACTGATGGTCAGACTTTCTAGCGTCTGACTATCTGTAACGACTGTCAAAGATGAAGTAATAGGTAAGTAATGTCTTAGATAAACTTAGAAAAGGACATATGAATAGAAAAAAAAATCACATTGGTACTTAGCCTCAACCATGACAGTCGGGTGCCTTAACCAATAGGCCATCACGACAAAGAACGACACGACAACACTGACCTCACGACGAGCAACGGACGTCATTCATTCAGCCAAAATTGATGATGATTCAGAAATATTTCTGAATCTCTCTCTTAAGTTAAAATACATGTTACAGTTTTTTACAGAATAGCAGCAGCAGTTAATTTTGTTAGTCTTTATTACACATTCTTCGCACTTAAATAACATTACTCGAAAATGTAACATTTTTAATTACTTTCAACATGTAACGTGCTGTAATACAACAGTTGTACGCATTAATTACTTTAAATAAGTATCTACAATAATTAACTGTACAACATTGTAAATTATAGAATGGACAAGTTAATAATAGGAATAAGCTACTTTAAGTAGGTATTATAGCTGGACTGGAGTAAAACGTAATCGTAATTTAAAGTAGTCAAAAAATAAAAGGCCCGTTTTGACATCTGTCAAAACGAATACTTAAATACGCAAAAAGAATACCCGCAGTATCGCAATATATTCCATCATATTAATAAACGCGCCAAAAAAATATATTTTTTTTTTGTGAAAACACTTTATTTAATTAATTATTATTTTATTGTTGCTTTCAGTTACGTTCCAAGTTACATTCTGGGGTATTTCTCAAATGTCAAAACAGGTCTTTTATTTTCTAACGAGTTTAGTGCAAACATAATGATTGGGTAGTAATTTATCGTTTGTATTAAAAAGTAACTTCGTCCAAAATCACAAATAGAAAGATGTTTTTTTTTTTAATCCGTTCAATATTAAGTAGTAAGAAACCTTTCAAATCTGGTGGAAGGGGAATTGTCAAGCAACAGAATAAGGATGCACACACTGAAATGTGACGTCACCGCCAATAAGTAACGTGTGTACAAAAGAGACAGCGAGATATTACCACCACACGCCCCTACTCTTATTCATATCAATATTTGAAATGCTTATTGCTGTTTCATTTAATAACCAATTTTGACATTGTTTTAAAAAAATAATGTCTTTTTAGCGCGATTTCTTGTTTACTATAAAATATTATACAACAATAAACATAGGCAAATACCCAACTCACTCGTCACACATTCCGTTTATAGAGCATTTCAACAGGAACTCTGTACGTGAGGACTACACAAATTGGATGGCTCATCATGGACATTAGGTTATTATTGTTTTATTAAATGTAACTATTTTTAGTTTGTAAGTTTCTATTGTACAACGCCTTGGACATCATCTGTAACGTTGTACAAGTGCTTGTAATTATGTAAATAAATAAATAAATAAATGGACGCTGGCAAAACTATTTTCAGAAGAGTTCATTTTAGGCTGCGTGATTGTTCGTAAGAGTTTTTTTTTTTTTAATTCATATAAACCAGTGCTTGACTGCGATCCAACCTGATGGTAAGCAGCGATGCAATCATTGATGGTGAGGCGCACTAGTTTATTAAGAGCCTATTCACTCTAGCCTTGAAGACACCTAAATTATAGTTGGACGGGAAGACCGCAGCAGGCAAATTGTTCCAGTCCTTCGATGTACGCGGTATAAACGACGAAGCGAAACGCTTAGTCCGGACCGTTGAAGTTTCAACAACGTAAGGGTGGATACACGCCGTACGTCGGGTTGTCCGATGGTAGAAAGGAGATGGCGGAATCAAGTCATGCAATTCCCGCGAACACTCTCCAAAATGCAACCTGTAAAATAGGTACCGATAGGCTGGCTACCCTGCGCCTGTGCTCGAGGCTTTGTAGATTGGACTTAACCAAATCTGGATCCCCAATTAGCCTCTTCGGACGCCTTTCCACTGAGTCCAAAGCTGCTAGTTGGTATTTTGCAGCACCAGCCCATATGACCGGACCTTTGCAAGAACGCCTAGTTTTCTAGCAGCTACCTTGGCTTTGGACTCAATGAACCGCCCAAAATTGAGGTCTGAGGAAATTTCAACTCCCAAGAGCTGAAGGCGGTCGGTGCACTCCAGAGATACATTCTGAAAAGCAGGAGCCAAGGCGAACGGGCTCCTTTTGTCGGTGAACAGACACGCTTGTGTTTTGGCGGCGTTGAATCCTACCAGATTGGTTTCGCCCCACATGGAGACTGAAGTGAGACATTCGTACGCTCTACCATAGCCTCTCGTTCGGACCGGATTAGCTCCTTCGGATTAGTTACTGTGGCCCTGGAACGCAAAGGGCAACTGAATGAACACAAGTAGGTTTTAGTTAATGAAAATTTGGCACTGTCTCTCGCTTCACCCAGAATGAGAGGAGTTATTTGAAGATCTCCCACCTCAAAAAAAATGGGATGAATCTTCAGCATCCCGCCTAGATTAGTATATTATTTCTTTAGCTTCCTCAGATTTACTTTTTTCTTTCAATGTAATTTTTTTATTTCTTCAAAAAACCATGGGAGTCCAAGCGTACGACCTTGCACCACGCTCCCGTCACCAACTTGTATTATTGTTAAATGGTAGGATAACCTACCTAATATCGGTGATCATTGGCCACTTATACAATGCCGTCTCAAAATTAGTATTCACATCTTCATATATCTACTCAGAAGTAAGTATTAAATAAATCACCAAAGAAAGTCTAACTTCGAAAAGCGCCTGAACCAAATCTGAATGCAATAGTTACTCACTAACGATATAACGGGTATTGACATCGCCACACCATTGGAAGACAGATAGATATCTGAGCAACAGCGCCAGTGGTCTCGCCTCTTCAAACACATTAGCATACAATGAAATCGTTAACCAACTAGTTATTTTCTAGGTGACGGATCGGTATGTCTCGTGTTTAGAAGTTCAGTCCACGTTTTGACGGATTTAAAATCACTTCCGCTTTCCGCACTTTTTATATTTTTTTGGAATCATATTTGACAAGGAGAACGACGGATTTGGGACGTGAATGTAGTAACATTGTTTGGTTCCTGTAATCTTGTCGCATTAAATAGTTACGGGAAACCTACTGGTTTCCCGAACCAAAGAATGTTTGTTTGTTTATACTTATCTACCTATAGAATTTTTAAAACCCTTGTACACCTACTTCCCTAGAAAACCTGTACCTACTAGCGCAGATGATGGTCAGGAGACGTTTCCCGTTATTTTGTAGTTCTTTAGAATTTTTTTTTTAGTTTTTAATTTTTAGATCTTTTTTTAAGTTATAAATAGGCAATATCCGTCTACCTATATCGCCCATCAATCAATAGTGATTAGTAGAGTTTAATTGCGTTATTTTAATTATTTCTTACCTAAAATTAATAATTATTCCCCATAACAATCGTAAAAAGGTGAGAAATATAATTTCAAATGCATAGACTTTTCTTGACTACATATATCAACTATGAACTCAAGTTTTGTGTTAAAATATCCTATGAACTAAGCCCCAACTTCAGGTGTTACTTTGAGAGCTAAGGAACCCATGAAGTCTTACAACCATGTGTAGTATGTAAGTACATATTTTTCAAGTTAAAATTAGTGTAGATTTCTTTCAAAGAGAAATTGTTATCTTGTAAACTGATCAAAGCTTGAGCTTTCTTTCTGAGCTAACGAAACATGTTGTTTAATTTATTTTGAGCTACTAATAGTTTATTTTCGTGTTTTGTAACAGGTGTAGTAGGTACGGCTACGAACACATTCTAGCCAAAATATTAATAATAATAAAAACTTTTTAGAAAAAAAAAATAACCGACTTCACTAAAAAAAACACTAAAAGGATCAAAATAACTTTAATTTCGGATGTCGGTGTTTCTCGGTATTGTTTGTTTCTTATTTAACACCGACTTCCGAAATTAAAGTTATTTTGATCCTTTTAGTGTTTTTTTTAGTGAAGTCGGTTATTTTTTTTTTCTAAAAAGTTTTTATTTCACACGTTTTAGTTGCGATACACTTATAAACAGAGTGCCTATTTCTAAGGACAATTCCAATTAACCCAAATACTGCTAGGTTACATTGTTTTATTATAAAGTTGCTGTGCCTACCTTCCTCCTTCCGGCTCTATCAACAGATCAGTTCGATAGTACCTTATAGCCAAAGAGCATCTCACGACAATTCTAATGAGTCCAAACACGGCTAGGTTACATTGATTAATTACGGAGTTCCAGTGCCTACCTTCCGGCTCCATAATCATCATCAGATCACTTCGATGATACCATTTTCAACGTAACTATTCAGAATCATTCATTTATTTGTATTGTCATAGTCGCTTAACTATATCTTCAATGTGATATCTATTTGAGTATGAAGTTCCGTTGACCATTTCTGGTCTTCTTCATCAGTTCCACTTCATCAAATGTTACTTTTTGACTGTAAATGCTTAAGTTCTTGATGAAAATACTAAAATTACCATAGGGTTGCCTATAATTTTTGAGGAGTTCCCTCGATTCCTCATGGATTCCATCATCAGAACTGGATTTTGAAAAAAATGGGACCAATCTGGAAGCATATCCTATAAAGGGAAAAAAAAATTTTGCAAATCGGTCCATAAACGACGGAGTTCTGAGGTAACACACATAAAAAAAAAAAAAAAAAAAAAAAATGATGATAAAAAAAAAAAAAAAAAAAAAAATACAACCGAATTGATAACCTCCTCCTTTTTTTGAAGTCGGTTAAAAAAGACTAAGAAACACCACTTTGAAAAAGTTATAACTAGAACCGTCCACAATTTAAAATAAAAACTGAAAATGAAACAAAAACAATAACTTCTCGAATACAATGTACAAAATATCACTGAACATAAAAGAGCCTTATGAGGGTTCAATCTGACCACACCTTCACTGGTACTGTGGTTTCCAGGGACACTTAGTATATTGCGTGCAGCCAAGTCTAGAAATCCATGCTGGATTCTGATTTTCCTATACTTTTATAATTTTATCCTTATTCTTTCAACTCAATTTTCCTTTTTAAACCTGTTTCGACTTTTTATCCTTTTTTGTGCTTGTATTATTTATTTTTGTTATCTGTTGTTTAACGTCATACCCCGTGTTCCGAATTGCGATAAAAGTGTCAATAGTAGTCACAAAATATAAATAGGGCTATTGAGTAATAATTGTGACGTTGCGCTTTGGTCGGATTCGCGATATTATCGCTTTTGACGCAATTCGGAACGCAGGTATAGTTATGTCAAAACGTTATGTGTCATCCATCAGTGTCATATGTCATTAAATCATTTGCATGATGTTTTGGCAGTTTAACACTTGTTGGAAGTATTTTTTATAAAAACCCTGTTTAAAATATACTTTATTATTAAGTTTAGATGTGATAATGGATCGCGATAGAAGTAAAGATGCCTCTGAAGGAATTGCAGTAAGTAAAACGTGTGATAAGAAACTCCAATTTTAATTTACAAACACAACTGAAACTTTATCATGGTCAGCAATTTGATAATAAGGTTTTTTTTTATATGATCAAGGTCAAGTTCGAACCGTTGAATCCAATATTAATTCAAATTTTAGAGTTTAGGTGTGTCAATGACGAAATCTGTAAAATGAACACCCATTTAACTGAACTAAAGAGGAGAAAATTTTACACTATTGTTCTCTCCTTTTATTCTTCATTATTTTAAATCACTTGTCTCTTGACTATAATAATTAATTGTAACTTAGCGCATTCATTGGCATTCATTGTTAATCTTTTCAAACATCTGATTTTTTTATTATGATACCTATATTAATTTCATTTTTGTTTCTAATTGTTATCACAGCCAATGGGCATACAAGCTCTGAATGAGACAGTGCTTAGTAATCAACCAGAGTCTCGCTATGAATGTCCAGTGTGCCTCAATTGGTTGCGAGATCCTGTCATCACTACATGTGGACATAAATTCTGCAAAGGGTGTATAACTTCATGGTTGCAGTAAGTTTTGGAACAAATACCTAACTAGTAAAATAATTTAAGAATTAAATTTTGACTTTTAGTTTTAACTAATGAGAATACTGTCACAGTTTTCCTGTTAACACATTAGGTGGAAAAGGGAAATTTTTTAAATGTTAAAATATCTTTACCTGGTTTTTTGACTCATTATGAGCCAACCCAAAAGAATATTTCAGTAACCCATCACATGGGTCACTTTTTCGGACATGCTTGTGTATATAACGCCATCCCGTTTTGTCATGTGATGTGCATGAAGTCAAACCTGCAAACGTAAATTGAAGTAAGGGATGTCATGTTGGTCACCGTTATCCAATGTGGTGTAAATAGGACCTTTATTGGCGGTCACCATTGTGAGACATAGCTAGTTGCATCTTAAACTAGACCTGCCTATACACCTGTTCAAGTTGAACAGGTGTACATCATCGCTTACCATCAGGTGAGATAATGGTCAAACGCAAGCCTATCCTTAATATAAACAAACAACATGTAACATGTTTTACTTTAAGCAAAGCAAAACATAAAGAGTCTGTTATGTTTTTAATGTCACAATGAATACAAAATGTATAAACCAAAACATCTGCATTATATATTTGTCATCAGTTACTCGTCAAGTGATTGTGTGAACAATCTGGCTCTTTGCCAAAGTTTCCTTTTCTGTGAAAGAATGTGCAGGAATAAACATTTAAACATTACAGGATGAACTCTGTATCAAAGTCTTCTGCATATTTAACTTCTTGAGTAGCGTAATTAGAGACACAATAGTAAGACAATAGCGCACGACCGCCGGCGTTCGTGCGGGGATCAACAGCTTAATCAAATATATTATGTAGTTCTTAAAAAGAGTTACCCCTGGATTTTGGAATTAAAAACAGCACAATGTACTAACGAATTGCCTGACAAATTCTGTGATTAATTGATCACCTATACTTCTATTTAATTTTGATGTCATTCCTTCATCAATAATTTTTGTTCCATGAATTTGAGTATGTATTGATTCAAAAATTTTGCAGTTTAATGTAATGGCTACATGCATCTTCTAATAATTCTATAAATCAACACTTTCACTGAATAAAATAATAATAAAAAAGGCAGAAATTAAAATAATAATTTAACGCAGATGTTAGAAGGGTGACAATGCCCTACTCAAGAATTATAGGCCCATCTCACTTCTGAGCCATATCTACAAGCAGTTTTCCAGAGTCATCGAACGAACCATCTCGCGTGCAGGTTCGACGACTTCCAGTCTCCCAAACAAGCCGGATTCCGAAAAGGCTTCAGCACCATAGACCACATACATACGCTACGGCAGGTTATACAGAAGACTGAGGAGTATAATCTACATCTCTGCCTAGCGTTTGTGGACTATGAGAAAGCCTTTGATTCGATCGAGACTTGGGCTGTGCTGCAGTCTCTGAAATGGTGCCAGATTGACTATCGCTTCATCGAAGTGAAGTCCGATCCAGTCCGACTCCAGGACCAGACCTCGAAACCTATCCTCCTGCAGCGGGGTGTGAGGCAGGGAGACGTTATTTCTCCGAAACTGATCACGGCCACTATGGAGGATGTCTTCAAGGTTCTGGACTGGAGTGGACTAGCCATTAATGTCAATGGCGAGTACATCACTCTCCTTCGGTTTACCGAAGACATTGTAGTCATGGTTGAGACTACGGAGGAGCTCAACACATCAATGACGACGGGATACCAGCAATTGTGCTTAAAACTTGTGCGCCTGAATTGTCTCCGATCATGACACGCCTATTTCGCATCTCATATGAGACTGGAAAAGTGCCGATTGCTTGGAAGCAAGCTAACGTGCAGCCTGTGCCCAAGAAGGGCAGTCGAGCTGACCCGGCAAACTACAGACCCATCTCTGTTACGTCCGTCCTCTGTAAGAGTATGGAACGGGTGCTAAACAAGAAACTTCTGGCATACCTAGAAGCCAACGACATCCTCTGTGAACGGCAATACGGTTTTCGCCAAAATCGGTCCACTGGGGACCTTCTAGCGTATGCCATTCACATCTGGAGCGAAGCCATCGAGAAGCATGGGGAAGCGCTTGCCGTTTCCCTTGATATCTCGAAGGCTTTCGATAGGGTCTGGCACGAAAGCCTCATTGCTAAGCTTCCTTCCTTCGGTCTACCCACTGGTCTGTGTGATTGGATCGCAGACTTCTTGAGGGATCGATCCATCCGAGTGGTCGTTGATGGCTGCTCGTCCGGTCAAATGGATATTAATGCCGGGGTCCCTCAGGGGTCGGTACTCTCGGCAACACTGTTTTTGCTGCACATAAATGACTTACTTAAACCTGTTGCCGAGAGATATGTGGCTGACACACGCGCTAGTGGGTCACAGATCCAGTCATCCCGAGAGGCTATGGTTGAACACTTGAACTCGTCCTTGAAGGCGGTCTCCGATTGGGGCGATGCCAATCTGGTCAAGTTCAATGCAACTAAAACCCAAGCGTGTCTTTTTTCCGCTAAACGGAGTCAATTCCACCCGGCTCCATCTTTCCGAGGTGTGACCGTGGCAATAACCGACCATCTTGATCTTCTTGGCGTTACGCTGACGTCAACTCTCAACTTTGGGCCATACATCGAAGCAAAGGCTCAACTGGCAGCAAAAAAGCTGGGAATCCTCGCGAAGGTCAGACGGTACTTCACGATGGAACAGCTGCTAAAACTTTATCAAGCGCAAGTTCGATCGTGTATGGAGTACTGCTCTCATCTTTGGGACGGGTCTGCCAAATACCAGCTTGATGCGCTAGAGTCGATTGAGAGGCGAGCCAAGAGGATCATTGGCAATGATGCACTTGTTGAGTCGAAGCTCCAAAGCCTTGGACATCGCCGCCGAGTTGCTGGCCTGTCGGTTTTCTATCGTTTACATTTCGGGGAGTGTGCACTGGAATTGCACAATCTAATTCCGCCAAGTCCGTTCCATCATCGGACCACTAGACGTACGGCGTTGCCCCACCGGTACATGGTGGACATCCCACCCATACGCACAAAACGTTTTGAGAACACATTTATTATGCGTACAGCCAAAGAGTGGAATTCCTTGCCGGAGTCTGTGTTTCCTGATAGCTACAACTTAGGGGTCTTTAAGTCAAGAGTGAATAGGCTACTTCTAGGCAAGCGTGCTCCATCGTCGACCACATCATCGCTTACCATCAGGTGAGATGGTGGTCAAACGCGAGCCTATCATTAATAAAATTAAAAAAAATGACCTCAGTAGAGCTTCCGAAAGAGTGGGACTTAAAATGAACATAGACAAAACCAAAGTCATGATAAACAACCATGTAGTATCCACTCCTAATCAACTCGGACAGACAGTCCAGTTGGGTCCAACATACCACAGTGTCTCAAGACTAAAGTCTATGACCAGTGCATGTTGCCAGTGATGACATATGGTTCCGAAACGTGGTCTATCACAATGGTATTCATCAGAACGCTTAAAGTCACCCAAAGGGCAATGTAAAGGACTATGCTAGGAGTTTCCTTGCGTGATCGAATCACGAATGAAGATATCCGCAGGAAAACCAAGGTTGCCGACATAGCACAAAAAATCGCCAAACTTAACTGGCAATGGGCAGGGCACATTGCTCGCAGAACAGATGGCCGTTGGGGCCGAAAGGTTCTGGAGTGGCGATCGCGTACCGGAAGACGTAGCGTTGGATGGCCTCCTACAATGTGGACCGATGACCTGGTAAGGGTTTCGGGAATCCGATGGATGCGAGATGCGCAGGACCGTTAATTGTGGCGACAATTGGGGGAGGCCTATGTCACAAAACCAGTGGACGTCTTTCGGCTGAAATGGTGATGGTGATGATAAAAAATGGCAACCTGAAATAATTAACATTACAGGAAAAATGAAAGACATTTTTATTCTTTATACACAAACACAAACCATAGAATTTTTTAACATTTTAGTAATAAATGATGATAAAAAAAAATACTAGCAAGTATAACAAAGTCTGAAGTTTACAAATATATTTACTTACATTAAAAACACTTTACAGTAATGAGACATTAATGTAACAGTAATGAGAAACTTTGATATTAAGAGAAACCACCAGTAATTTCTTCAGGATAATTTCAATAACTGACTCATTATGGTATTCCAGGAACAGTGGTCACTGCCCCATAGACAATATAAACTTGAGCATGAAAGTGGATATATTTCCTGACAACTACACGAAACGGGAGATACAGGAACAGAGGATGAACTGCCCCTTCTCTACTAAAGGTAAGAATTAGTAAGTTTCGGAACTTATTTATTTTAATTTCACTAGGCCATAATGCACTTTAGCTAAGACAAATGGACATTGCTCATCGCAAAAAAGGTATTCATGTTTTTATTTTATTTTATTTTGGAAAAAAAACGATATCACAATATATATAATTACACTTATTAGTAGGTATACAAAACAAAATCAATGTAATAACCACAACATTTTCCACATCTTAACATAGAGGTATGCTATGATGAGTTTTTGAACAAAATACAAATATATTTATTTTTATTTGATTAAACTTCTAAGTACAGTATTATAAGAACTCACAGAATTTGAAAGACGTTTATGCAGCTGTCAAAGGATGAGAGAGCAAATCCCGATTCTATACAAGGCACTAAAGTGTGCTATGCTTGGAACCGTTCTACCACCTAATTGCAACCCACTTCGATCAACACATCATAGCTACAAGTATTTATAGTCACTGGGCTCCCAAAATAAGCATGCCTGTATAATAGGAGTCAGTGTGAAGATAATTAAAAACGTACAAAAACTAGATATAGCATACATTGTAAAATTTTCACTAAACTGACAATCAATCTGGGTACAGGTATCGGCATGGATCTTGAGCGCTCGGCGAAAGAGTGGGGATCGCTTTGCGCATCGTACACATATGGCAAAAAATGTACACCTATTTTATTTTTTATTTTACCTGCTATCTTCTTAATTCTGGTTGAAGTTAAAAAAAAAGTTAAAAAAAAACATAAATAGTTTAAAGCAAAGTCGCTATGTTCGTCTGTCTGTTTTTCCGTTTACTTTTTAACCATGCAACAGATTTTCATACGGTTTTCATTACCTTTTAGAGAATTTCTACCGGAAGGTGTGCATATTGTAGCAAAGACGAAAATTACAAAGATTTGTAACACCCCAACGAAGAAATTCCTAACATTTTACCTACTTTTGAAAGGAACTTTGTCTGTGTGCCTGTTATGCGTTCTCGGCTAAACCATTTTTTATCCATCATAATAACAATTGGCATACCTAGAGGTAAACGGAGATGTAGAAGCGGGGAAAGATATAGGCTGTATAAATACCAGATTAACGAGAACATACGGGAAATATGTGAAAAATTCGCCATTAGCAAAAACTAGTATTACATTACTTGCCCCTATCGGTTCCACGCGACTCCGCCCGCACCACTTGGCGATAATTATTAATGTGATGATAAGTAATTATAAAGATCTCGTCATTACTATAATATTAACCTTTTGACGTGCGTAATTAGAGACACAATAGTAAGACAATGGCTTCCGGGCGCCGGCTACCGCCTGAGCGTTAATGAATTAAAATAAAAAAATACCTATTTAATGACAATCAAAAATATTTTTTTATGGTGACATAATAGCCACTAATAAAATAAAATCGATTAAAAATCACGAGTCAATTTAATGGCACGGAAGTGTACTCGTCGTCGTTAGGTAACTGCAGCAAGCGCAGGGAACCAATCACGAGTGACGTCTATGATGCGATGCGCGGCGAGCCAATCACTGATACTCCCCGCCCCCGCGTCTCACTTCATACCACCAAAGAGACCTGATATTTTACTTCTGCGCAAGTAAAAAGCAGCGCTCAAGATCCATGCCGGGATCTGTAGCCTTTTCCCAAATATGTTGGGGCCGGCGTCCAGTCTAAATAGTTCCTCAACAGTAAACTGACAGATTCTTAAATTTATAGCAAAAAAAAACTATTTTTTTTTAATTTTATAGTCTTACCTACAATTTACAACTCTAAATTATAAATTGAATACCTACTGATCTTTCTTGTTTACAATTAAATGTATAACCCACAAAAGAAGAGTGCTGCTGTCTGAGACACAGATATTAAGATAACTAGTTCAGACACAGATATTCATTGTATTGAATTTTATAATAAGCTCTATCTCAAAGTGCTTGTATTCTAGAATTTATGATAATTGTTGCATAAATCAAATAAATGATGAAATTATTATATAGGTATACATGGGCGGCACTTATACAACGTCAGAGGCTAGTCTAGTGCATGGTTCCCATTGGTTGCTTCTTGGAGAACTGGCAAGAAACTCCATGATTATTAAAAATACCTTGATTTTCCATATAATATTAATAGGTATGAGAGCAACTGTTTCTATACCCATAATAATATTCCTGTCCAGGTTGCACAGTAAAAGTAACCCCATTAGACCTAGACGCACACATAGCTGCCTGTGAGTTCAACCAACCGGAGACATCCGCTCAGCCCGAGATCAAAGTGCCGTGTTCTTTCCAAGCTGTGGGGTGTAAGGAGATGTTTGATAGCCAGGAGGAGATGAACCATCATGCACAGACTGATGTGCAGAAACATATGAGTGTAAGTTATTTACTTATTTTTACTCACACTAATAGGTGAAACTTTGCATGTACATAATTATGTATTATTAAAGATAAACGCAGTTTTAACTATTCAAAAGTATAACACCAACAAAAAAAAAGGGCGCGTAATCATAGCGCATAATTCTCCGTTCGACTGTCAAATATCTAGTGTTGGGGCGTTAATGCACGACGACAGTAGGGATGCGCTGATTCATCGACTTTTTAGTCTAACAATTTGTGTTTAATGTTTCTTACTTCTTCACGCTCGAACGGATTCAATAAAACTTGGTACTCCGCCACCATGATATGATCTACCAGTCTGAATCCAAATTTCATCCAAATCCCTTGATTTGGATGAAACCGAACTTCCATAGTAAAGAAGTAACAAACATACAAATAAACACAAATACTCACAAACTTTCGTCTTTATAATATTAGTGTGTATTATACAAAAATAAACACAAGGGAATACCCTAATAAGACTTTGAATGAGGTTAACAGTTCGCAAAGTGTAAGCATATTTTTTTGTATACAAATATGGTTTTTAATACAAAACAATAAGGTTCATATTCATATGAAAGGTGGTTTACTTGTAGCAAAATCAAAGTAAGGTCTGAAAATCTAATACTTATTAACTTGTTATGTATCACTCCCCCTCCAGCTCCTCATGAATGCATACTCCGAGATGAAGATCAACAACGACATGTCGAACGCGAGCATCGACGCTAAAGAACAAGAAGCGATGACACTGTGGGAGGCTCCGGATAAGGACGGCAACC
This sequence comes from Mythimna impura, assembly GCA_905147345.3. Classification (NCBI taxonomy): domain Eukaryota; kingdom Metazoa; phylum Arthropoda; class Insecta; order Lepidoptera; family Noctuidae; genus Mythimna; species Mythimna impura. The sequence continues at coordinate 7,016,987 of LR990347.1, read as the reverse complement.
AGGCTGCAGCTGCACCACTTAATAATACCAGTGCTCTTATAAGGTACATACATTACTTCTACTGATTGAGTAGTTAACTTTTTTTTTGGGTACCGTACCTCATAAGGAGGAAACAGAACCTTGATCACTTTGTTGTCCGTCCGTCTGTCTGTCAAGACCCTTTATCTCGAGAAGGCGTGCAGGTATCGAGTTAAAATTAAAACCACATAAAAATCAAACTTCTGAGTTAACAAAAAAAAAGATACGGCCGGTCGCAAAAAACGTATATTTCGACACTCTCGTGAAAATCAAAATTGATATTGTACTTCCCGTTGACCTAGAATCCTGAAATGTTTCATAAAGCAAGGTCTTATAGCATAGGTATTAGGAATAAATCTGAAAACTGTAAATTTGTTGTAAAGACACAACAAAAAAATAAAATTTGCGTTCCGAAAAAGTTTTCGAGACTCCATTCGGGAATTGAACTGTTTACATAGGTAAGTTTGTACGGAACCCTTAGGGCGCGAGTCCGACTCGCACTTGCCCAGTTTTTTTATGTTTGCTATCAGTATCAAAAAGGAACTATCCAAAATCGCAAATAAGAAAAATATTTCAAATCCGTTTAATATTAAGTTAGTTAGAAACCTTACGATAGACTAAAAAAATAAAACCCGGGTCGACGGGGCCAGAAGTCTTGGCTCTAGCCGGACTTCGGATTCGGATTGTTCGAAAAAGTTACCGGTTAGATGCCCTTGCAAAGAGCAACTGAAGGAACGGAATCAGTAAAAGTATGACACTCCCTCTCACTTCATCTAGAGCAAAAAAAGGATTGCTGTTACCACTTCCCTAGTCCAAACTGGCTACTAACACTAATAGGTAAAGAAACAGTCTAACATAAGTCCAGATCAATGCACAAAAGACTACACAATCGACGTTAAATCAGCGCATTGATGTGGCTCATGTTATCGAGCCACATTAATGCGCTGATTTGACGTCGATTGATTTGCGCGCCTTCTTTATTCAAAATATGAATTAACCATCTGGGTGAGTGGTAGCCCAATGGTAACGGCTCCGACTTCCCTGAGTTGTACATCGTGGGCTCAAACCCAGCCAGGTGTTTACTTTGTGTAATTTATTTCATCACCACTGCTTTTAAAACGGTGAAGGAAAACATCGTGAGGAAACTAGCATGCCCTAGAAACTAAAATTCGAACACATGTTACATCCACCACACCCGCACTGGGCCCGCGTGGTGGATTCCGGCTCATTCCCTCTCCGAGCGAGGCGGCCTGACTCCTAGTAGTGGAAACATTATAAAGCTATTTTGTAGCGACATTCATGTCGCCACATAAGAACTATTCTGCATCGCAGTATCAAAGTTCTGATTAGAGAATTCATATACATCAGTCCGAAATCAACTATCGGACAGTTGCCCGGACCAGACCCAACACTCGTCTGGACGAAGGATGCTCCCTTTTCAATGGAAGTTTGCATGACTTTACACCCTGTTCCACATACCTCTAAAACCTAACTTCTTCTTATTTCAGAGCCCTATACGAAAGAGTAGTGGTCCTAGAACAAAGAAACCGTGAACAAGACATAGTAATCGCCAACATGTCCAAACAGCTATCAGCCTTTGCCGTAGCCAAGATGAAGCAAAACAATGACATGTTGCTGCGATACTGTATGGGCAACTATGTCTGGAAGGTTGATAACTTTAAGGCAAGGCTGGATGCGATGTTGAAAGATCATTATAAGATGTTGTATAGTCCTGGGTTTTATACGTCGCCTAATGGATACAGGTAAGATTATTGTTTATTTTACTTTAGTATAAAATAACCATCAATCCTTTTGCATCGAGAACTTGTTCAACGTGCTTAAATCCTCTATCAGCCAACACATAATTACCTGGTTCTAAACCATCTAAAAAGTTGCAATTTTCTATTATAGTGACATCACTTGCTCTGCCCCCAAAACCAGATGAGATATAATTTACCAAACCATTTGGCGTGCAGGAAATCAAATATTTAACAGCTTTCTTATATTCTGACCAAGTTAGTGCTTGAAAAAGTGCTTTGGATGGCTTTTGTATATCAATTTCCAAACAATCTATTATACAACTTATAATAATTATCTCGAAATGATACAGGTAAAGTCTTTTTGATGGAATGTTTATCTATATTAACAGTAAATGGACGTAATACACTAACAATTAGTGGAATATTTTTGAAAAATAGTTAACTGCCATATGAAAGTGACAATCCAAAATTATCTTCAAGTTCTGAAAAAGTACTGTCTAATCATATTTTTTTAAACATAATAAAATACGTTCAGGGGGTATATGAGTGTACTTATGGATTAATTGATTAAAAAAATAACATCCCAATATATATCATAGGTTTTTTTTAATATTAAGGCACATAGTATGCTTCAAATATTACATTTTATTAATATCTTCATTGGTGTCGGCAATATTTGTACCAGAGTCGGAAACCTTTGAGGAAGAAGTAACTGCAAATGATGATGATCTTGTTGTTTCATTGTCTCAGGGTATAAAGACACATCACTGTCTGATATTTCCTCGTCTATATTATTTATTTTAATAAAACCCATAGTAAAAAATAAAGCTAATCCTCTTCTTTATATTTGTAATGGCAGTTTTAGATGGCTTGACATGACAGTGACAAGACTCGATCTTGAATGGAGATGTGTAGAAGACATAGAAAGTTTGTGAGGAGAAACGTTATGTAAATAAACGTCTTGATCCACAGATTCTGCGTCCGCCTCAACATCTCTCCCCAAAACCCCCACTGCTTCGCTCTCCATGTGCATCTAATGAAAACGGAAAACGATGACTGTCTCGACTGGCCGTTCAACGGACGAATATCCTTCTCCATGATCAACCAGTACAACCCAGAATTGACTCAGAAGGACACCATGATGTCAAACTCTTCGTTAATAGCCTTCAGGAAGCCGTCAGCAGAGATTTGTGTCAGAGGGTTCGGTTATACCGAGTACGCAGTTGTCAGTGACGTCATAAGGAACGGGTTTGTCAAAGATGATATTCTTATCGTCAGAGTCAATATTCGATGTGTATGACAGGAGGAGTAGGTTTTTGGTTACATGAGTTTCAATAGAATTTTGTGTGAAATGGCCAATGTTCTTTTTTCAATAGATTTTGTGATTATTATTTTTTGGGTTGTCTGTAAAAAATGGCTTTTGGCAATAAGACTGCCCTTACACCCTATTAATTTTAAGCTGTTACTGTATTTTTTATGATGTACAATATTTATTTAATGACAACCAACAAAGTATACATATACTCAGAGCCGGCTCTAACCATCGAAACGCCCCGTGCGAGTAATTCCTTTGGCGCCCTTTTATATCTAACTAATATTATTAACGTGCAGTATACGCGGTTTTCATTGGTCTAAGTGCCCTAACATTGGTCATTTTGCACAGATCTTAATTTATGAAGAAGCAGTACCTCGATTATGTACTTATAAGTTATCGGTATTATTTATGAATCTGTTGCAGATCAAAATGCAATATGAACTGTTGTGAATTTTATTTATTTTTTTGAATCTTGATTCGTTTCTACATTCCGTCCGTATACCATAATTGGACGCAGATAAGCAATAATAGGTCAACCCACAGAGCTGTGATATAAAAACAACGCGATTGAAGTTCATAAACTATTGACACAGTAAAAGAAAAGGATTGTCTCAAAACGCCATGGTATTAAAATGTCTACTCATCAGTTGTTGTGGGTTAACACGTTTTTGCTTATCAGCGTTCAATCGCAAGTAAGACTTATACATTTAATGTAAAAAAAAAAAATCGTTTGTTCAAAGTTATGAATCTTGTGGACAAACAAGAATCTCAGTGTGAAAGAATCTTTATTAAAATATTATGCAAGTTAATATAAATTGATAAAGTACACAGAGTACATGTTAGTATGGACCTACTTTAATAATAGGTTTCATAAATAGGACTTTTATACGTATTTATTTCAAGATATGGAATTTGATCCGTCCACGCCCCAGATAACTTTTAAAATTAACTTAGAATATTATAAATAGTTCAAACTTTTTGATGTTTACAAGCAATTTCTTGAAACTTATTATAAGGACATTTAGGGAAAAATATTTTAATAGAATTAAGTGATAACATTTATTCTATCTAGCACTTCGAAAATCAGTATTTTTATGTACTTACATTCCATTTATTGTTATAAAATGAGCAACTAGACTTTTAAACATGTTTTAGAAACATTTATTTTACTTTTTATTATTCTACTTGAGACTGGTGCCTTAAAATATGTACTTATTGTAAACTCGTTAAAAATTAAAAGCCCCGTTTTGACATTTGAGAAAAACCTTAGAATGTAACTTGGAACGAAACTGGAAGAAACAATAAAATAATAATTAGGGGTCCGGTGTAGTATTAGCTACAGTACACCGTACAAGCTGCTAGGTGGTCAAAAATACAAATCGTCGTTGAGCGTGCAAAACCGCGGAAGAGCAGTTTGTAGATACCGCGTAACAGCAAAAGTCGCAATATTGACATATCGCCTCAGCAGATCCTTTAAACTAATTCGCTTATCGTAGATCTCACACAATTTGAATTAGTCAATAGGAAAGCTCGATTTGCCATCGAAACAATACCGCGTACTAGAAACATGTCTGAAGTTGGCAGCAATTGCGCGTATTTACCAATTCAACGAAGAAGCCGCAACACGTTTTTTTTTTTTAAGATGGGTATTCATCCAATGACTTCTCGCGCTCTCTTCGTGTCAGACTTTTACTGACTAAAACCACACCTGTGTCCTTCAATTACCTTTTGCGTTCTAGGGCTACGGGTTTTCTTTTCAGAAATTCCCCGCGGTCGTAGCTAGCGGGCATCGGCCCTGCTGGGCCTCTACTGTTTGCTGACATCTCTTTGAGGAGCGCGTGGATGACTACGCGCAGTTGAGGACTGGGCTCGGTCCGGTTAATTACCGAACGGAGCTACCCATTGCTCGACGTCCGCAAGCCCACGTCTACCGTGGCTGGTAGTCGGGGTCGGAATTACGGCGGCTGGGGTGTGAGGACCTTCGTTCCCTCACGCGTGCAGCCTCCTCCTTCGCTAGCATTACTGCTTCGTAGAAGGAGGCGACCGCCTGCCATTCCTCCTCGCTCCGGACCATAACCAGCCCGAACCAGGGCCCGACGCGAAAGGTCGTTGCCACCGATTGCCTCCACGAGGACACGGCGGTGCCCCGCTCAAGCGGGGCAAACCTCCACCGTGTTCTTCGGGCGGTCCACACAATGGTGACACCCGGGCGTTTCTTCCGCTCGAATAATCCGGTGCAGGAATCTCCCGAACTGAACATGTCCGATGAGGACCTTCGTCATAAGGAAGGTGAAGACGCCTTATTGCCGCTCCAGCCACTCCTCAAAGAGGGGACTTACCGCCGTGATTATGGCGTACCCAGCACGGGGTTGTGACAGTCGCTATCGCCATTCCGCCATGAGATCCCGCCGGAACTCTGTCCGCCATGCCGCGACTTGGCGCGGCAGCGGAGTTTCACCCCGGCGTTGCATCTCCATGCGCAAATCGTGCATGCGTGCAAGGCCTGTTGCCGCCAGATCCCACGGTGGCAGGCCAGCAAGGAGGCTCTCCGCTTCGCGGGAGACCGTGCGGTATCCCCGCACCATCCGGATAGTCATGACCCTCTGGCAGGCATTCAGCATGGCCGCCGGTCGCTTTTGCAGTGACGGTGCCAACACCGGCGCCCCGTAAAGGGCCATGGACCAAACGATTCCCGCGTAGAGCCTCCGGCAGGAGGCGCCTGGACCCCAAGGTTGGGCAGAAGCCACTTGAGGGTAGCCGCGGTCCGTTCCAGTTTGGGAGTCAGACGTTGAAAGTGCTCCAAGAAGTTCGAAAAGTAAATGCTATCAAACTTATTATTTTTGTTATGTTCATATTTGATATCACGTTAAGTAAATAAGTGATAATCTTTTCTAAATAGACTTTTTAGAAGTTCTTTTTTTGATACTTTTTTCATAATAAATTCAATACTTTAACAAAGTGTTTCATTTAAAATCCGCGTACCTACCACAAGTTCACTACAATTTCTGATTTTTATCACCACAATACCGCGTAAATGACTTTACACGGAACCTAACCAAGCTATTGGCAAATTAACACTATTTTCCCATAAAATAAGTTGCAAAGAAATAGTAAACAAGTTCAGTCGCAAAAATATATTTGATTGGCCAAGATATTAAGTTTTTTCTTCGTCCTGTAAAATCGTGAAAACACAGATACGCGGTATTTACAAATTGCTCTTACGCGGTCTTGCACGCTCACCGACGAAATGTCAAAATGGGCCTTTTATTTTTTAATACTTTATCTTGTTTTGTTTGTTCTAAATATTATAAATATAAATAAATACATTATACAGTTACAAAATGTTTTTATTTACTTTTCTATACAAGTTGAACGGAAAATGACATGCCATGAAGGCTCACTTTCGCTGCCAAGGACCCGTGAGTCGGGTTGTACAATAATTTGTTCGTGTGCCGATGACCCGCCTCCCGGGTCGTCGTTCTATATACCTAGGTAGATTTTTAGGGTTGCCATTTGACTACCCAAATGGCAAAAAACCTTATAGAGTCGTCATGTCTGTCTGTCTGTCCGTCCGTATGTCACAGCCACTTTTTTCCGAAACTATAAGAACTATACTGTTGAAACTTAGTAAGTAGATGTATTCTGTGAACCGCATTAAGATTTTCACACAAAAGTAGAAAAAAAAACAATAAATTTTGGGGGGGTTGCCCATACTTAGAACTGAAACTCAAAATTTCTTTTTTCATCAAACCTATACGTGTGGGGTATCTATGGACAGGTCTTCAAAAATGATGAGGTTTCTAATAACATTTTTTTCTAAACTGAATAGTTTGCGCGAGAGACTTCTAAAGTGGTAAAATGAGTCCCCCCCCCCCCCAGTAACATCTAAAATAAGAGAAGAATAAAACTAAAAAAATATATGATGTACATTACCATGCAGACTTCCACCAAACATTGGTTTGAACGAGATCTAGTACTTAAGTAGTTTTTTTTTTTAATACGTCATAAATTGTAAACCGCAATTTACCTTTCAAGTTTGTACAGAACCCTCAGTGCGCGAGTCCGAATCGCACTTGCCCAGTTATTTTTTTAGTGTTACTTGATAACTGCTTGGGTACCTGAGTATGGGTGACACCGCCGAGGGAAATGGTGGCCAGACGACCTAGACGCCTACCGCAAGGGCTGGAAGAAATTGAGAAAAAAAGCGTTGCCTCACACTAGGACTATTACTCCTGTAACGTGTGTGCGGTCACAAAAATGTAAAGTCACATACACAAGACACCCAGACCCGGAATACCTATTAGTAGACCACACAAATATTTGTTCCGCGCAGGAATCGACCCCGCGACACGCAGCACAGCAGCCAACCAGCTAGCTAGTTGACTTGTCGTCATGTCGAGAACCTGACTATAGAGTCAAAATCCAAGTATACTTAACCCGCCAGTACTCGCGCCTAATTAACACGGGTCGAAAGGACTGACATTATAAAACATTATTTTTTTTAGTATATGCGAAACTTGAATATAGTTTGTTCAGAATCAGTTATTGAATCGATTTGAATAATTTTTACACCATGTTATATTTTCCCAAAAATATTTTAAAAAAGTCACAAGTTGGACACCACCGACACTAAACACTAACTAACACAGGGCATTAGGCGCCAGCACACAGCTGAGTGCGGGAGCAAAACAATCCCTCGACAAGACGGCCCGATGACCATGTATTTGTGCGGCCAACCAGGTAACATAACAAGCTTATAACGTTGTGATTTTTCATGATACAGTAATGAAATTTTGTACATAGATTGTTTACATAAAAATACTAGACACGTAGTGTTTCGGGTTTCACATATATTATACTTGAAACTAATGTTGTATAAAAGGTTTTAGTCGCAGAACAACGGTACTAATTTTAATTGAATTATAGCTTTATTATATACTAGTTTCTGCCAGCAGCTTCGCCCGCATGAAAGTAGAAAATTTTTCCAAGGAAACATATTCCTGTGATAAAAAGTCTCCTATGTTACGGCTGCTGCAAGTGCAGTAAACTTCAAACGGCGTAAATATAATAACCTCATCGGAAGTTATATGTTTGAGCCGTTTGGGGTTGAAACACTAGGCCCATGGGGTCCGAGCGTTCATCGAGTAACTGGTCGACTCTTCGCGTGACCAGAGGGCTGGGCTTTTCTTCGAACAAAGAATCAGCATTGCTATCCAACGTGGCAATGCTGCCAGCGTTCTGGGCACTTTTCCCATTGATATCGATGTGGATGAACTTTTTGATGCCCAATAATTTCTTTTTCTACCCGTTTGTAAATATTATTGTTTTTAGTTTGTATAAATTCCTATTTAGTTATTAATATTTATTAGTTTTGATGTTCGTTAGCGTAATTGAATAATTATATATTATGTTTATTTTGTAAATAGGTTATAATTAAAGAACACTTTTACCTATGTGGTATTATAGGGGAAAGTTTCTATCTACCTCTTGATACTCCTTCACGCTTGCCACACGGGAAAATCATGACATGGTATATAGCACATAGGGTACTTCATATCCTGGGAGTATACGGGGCCCAGCAGGGTCGAAGCCTACTGGGGCCAAGGTTTTGCTTCTGAAAGGAAAACTCGGCCCTGGTATGAAAGGCAACAAAGGAATAGGAGTGGGTTTTTAGTCTGTAAAAGTCTGACACGCCCTCTCGCACCACCCAAGAGCGGGGGATGTAATTGGGTGATTTTCCCACATAAAAAAACCCTGGGATTATGTTTCCTTGGGATAGTTTTCTACTTTCACGCTGACAGAAGCTAATAAAAAAATATTATTTCTATGAGAACAAAAAAAAAACAACAACTAATTGAGAATCGATTTATTGGTATTCATGTCTTACAAACGTAAACTTTTACATGCTAATTGTCTTAATAAAATATAGGAATTTAGCTTACATTTGTAAATATGTCTACGGCTAGCTAACTTATAGCCTTATCACATCCAACCATCACAATAATTCTCTCCCAAAAACATTAATTTGTCACTTTAGTGAATTCACACAAATTTTAGGTATAATTTTGGCAATATCCACTCTTGATTTTAGGCTAGTCACTGACAGGAATAACATCCACAATTATTGGTAAATTTATCAATTAACGATAGTGAATTTATTCATTCAGTTTTGGCTTTATCATAGCTAATTTAAATGGGACTGAGCAGGCCTGCCGCATGCCTGACGAGCTATGGGCCCTACCAAAATATTGACCTAAATCTTACACCTAGCCCGAGTTTGCACTCTTTCTCTCTTCTTTTTCTCCATCCGCATCAAGGACTATTCTGTAATAATTCTAATTGATCTCTATCAAATCTTAATAAACAGAATTTCCCGTCAGTAACATCTATTACGACACTTCACGAATTTCTATTGGTTTTTGAATTATCCGTTTGGAAAAATATAATTTTGACATGCTACATATATACTACTTACCTATAATAATTTTATAGTACTGACTACCTCTTTATGGCCTGAAAAACAAGACTACCCTCGATCGCAAACAAAATAGTTTTAAAAAACAAAAATCCTTTCGAATGTACAGTCAGATACATTTAAGTGATTTTAAATTCATAAGTATAAAATATAATAATAAAAATAAAACAATGATAATATAGAGTAAATAACAATTAAATTCCGAAAATGCAGATTAGTAGATTTTTTTTTTAGTCTTGTGATGTAACACTTTGTATCAAACTGTATCTTTTACAATTCAATTTGTAATGAACTATAGGTACGACAAACAGGTGCATTAGAAAAAAATTCATATTATGCTTCCAAAATATTTTTATATAAGTACCTAAGTACGTTGTAAAAAAAAAGATGAAACCAACCTTTTCCAACATACAACTTTTTTCTTTAAATTTTTACAACGCAGATTTTAAGTGCGTTCAAGTATCTGTCACACTGAAATGGTAACTTGAGCCAATCTCGTCAAGTTTATTACACAGAAATAAAAACAACTTCAAACTCTTTACAATATTCGCTACAATTAGTCATATTTTTATCGGTACAAATGTGCTTCCAATCTCCTGTAAAAATGTTTCTACATTAATAATATGCGTGGTAAGCGTTGTACATGCAATTTTCTAGGCAACTATTAAACAAAAAACTATCTCTCTAAACCCTATTTTGTAGTAGTGATTATCGAGATATTAATATTGTGTGTTTTATTAAAGTACTAGCTTTTGCCCGCGGCTTCGTCCGCACACATAAAATATAGCCTATGTCACTCAGGAATAAAGCAGCTTTCTATCGGTGAAAAAATTTTCGCAATCGGACCAGTACTTTCAGAGATTACCTCCTACAAACAAAAACATAAAAACAATCTTTACCTCTTTATAATATTAGTGTAGAAAACTTAATTAAAAAAGTACATAACCGTATTACGATTATCGACTTTATTACCCGGACAATAAATCAATAATCGTAAAACTTAAGTGAATACGATTACCGACTTATTGTCCGGAGATGTCGATAATAAAGACATATATAAGTAAACCATCATGAATTACATAACTGTAATAATTAAATCAAAAAAAATATTTAAAACTCCAAAACTAGTGTTTCTTTTAAATTTCTATACAATACAAAATCTAAGCCAGTGGAATCCGAAAAATTAAATGTCAGGCAAATTTTTGGGAGTTTCATAATCGCACACGCATTCGCTAATTTCATATAAAAATCTTTTCAAATTCAACCTACCCATTAAGATACTCTAAAAAAATAATTGTAACATAGCTAAAAATTCTATGGACAATTAATTACAATTTACCCGGCTTATCTACACCTACCATAGCATCTCATAAACGAATAGGTACACAAGAACAGGAGTAGTCATAGTGCTCCGCGTATAGGCCTCTCTTCTCTACACACCAAAGCGGTTTCACCCGGCGGGTTATCGGCAGGTTAGCCACGGTACGATAGACGCAAAACAAGCCCTGTGGCATTACCCGTGCCAGCTTTGGTGTGTAGAGGCCTTTACTTACTTCGAGATACCTCATAACGCGTCGACCGTTGCCGATCTGACGAGAGTACGTGCCTAGTGCGAGTTCGGCAAGTTTATGATGTTCCGCGCTCCGATTGGCCCGCCCCAAGCTCTTAACCAATAGGTAAACGTTAAGATCGCGTTAACGTAAAAATAACTCGCACTTAACAGACTAAGAAGATCGAAACTATCACCGGGTACCCCCAATTGAGAACCGGGTATCAAAGGGTCCACGATGTAGGCTTCCAAGAACTTGTTTTGTCCCGGTCTAACAGGTCCATAGAAACATCAGCTGTATTAAATATTCCAAATGAGTACACAACTACAACAACCATTAATATAAATAGAAAAGTACTAAAATGTTAATCGTTATCCAATTACAATTTTGTTATTGATTATCATTAAAAATAAATAATAATACACTCGCTCTTGGTTCTGATAAATCAGAATGATACATATTATAGAGTTCACTTTTCTGTACCTATAGCATTTTTAATACTAGTCTGTCTGTTTTCTTTAGCTATCAGAACCTGCATATAACTAAATCACCAACATACAAAAACCGTTTTACTGCTATATTCGTTAAAAAAATCAATTGCCATTTTGTTTGAATTTTCTCACAACAAAATACTCGCTTACCTTGTAACAAATTTTTAGCCACTAACTTAACGCAAGTACTGTGACCTTATCCACTTTCGTTAGTACCACTAAAATTTTGTTATATGTCAATTTCAACCTTACGCAGAAGTTTTTAAAGTTAATTTTCAAATGGTGCTGAATTAACTTTATTGATCAGCGAGTTGATAATATTTTGACCTCGATAACTATTTTTTTTTTTTCGAATACAGCATGAAAACGGCATAAATTAAATAAATACATTTATACATCCATAAAGCCAATGGAAAGTTTTTGTTAATAGGAATCAATAAATAAGGAAGACGTTTGACGGAAGCGATTTGATCCTACATTAATCCGATACGTTACGTTATGTAGGTTTTGTGATGATGAGCATCATTGGGAAAGTTAATTCTTCGAAATGAGCTATACATAGCAAAAAAAAACCAAGAAAATGCAAAAATAATTATATGAAAAAGAATATATATTTATATCAGGCTTTGAAAAACCCATAGTAAAAATAATATTTAAAAAAATAATATTTTGGATAATACAGTAATACAATTGATTTTATTTATATACAATTATATATTAATAATTCTTCGCAAAACAACTACAGATCCGACATCAAAGAATTTACTTTCTCAAAGGTTTAACATGTCAAACTATTTTGTGAATCTCGTAAGGTCTTAGTATGAGCTCTAATTTCCAATCCCAAGGCAGGGATAAGCGGCCATTTTGAAAGAAAAGAAAATAGCGGGTGGGTCTACGCTAAAGGTTACTGCTCGGCTTCTCTAGAGTTGGTCCACACTACACGATTTGAACTCGGGTCGTGCTCGACTCCTTTAGCGCAGACCCACCATTAGAATAGCTTCTGTTTGTCAACTCACTAGAAGTTCGGGCTCATATTAAGGCCCCATGGAATGTATAAAAAAAAACTGAATGAATAAAGAAATATACGAGTGTAAGGACACCCTAATCAAGCTCTATAATTTCTACATATCACAGTCACGGTAAACAAATGCAATGTTTGAACCACACGATCCCAAATATTGAAGTTAAATGGATGAATATTCTATTATGCAGTTGAAGAATGGCATTATAAAAGTGGGTTCGATTTTCTATGACATTGTTTTCTTGATAGATATTTTTACTGTTTAGATCAGAGCAAATGCTTGATATTTTATACCATGTAAAATTACAAGCTTCAAAGGATACAACGGTATTACTACCTTATTTTGGTCTTTATGGAAACTATTAGTCTGCGGGAACGTTTGAAAGAATTACCGTAGCCCTATATCGCAATGGGCAAACGAAGGAACATAAGCGAGTTTTAGTCAGTAAAAGTCTGACACGTTCTCTCCTCCATGCAGAGCTAGAGAAGTCATTTAATGATTTCCCATCTTAAAAAATTTTTTAAACTATTTGTGTCGATGAGAAATTCACCGAAGGCGCGGGCTTGCGGACGGCGAGAAATGGGTGGGTCGCCGTCCGACCGTCCGGTAACCGTCCGGACCGAGCCCAAGTCGTTGAGTGCGCGTACTGTTTCACGCGCGCCTCAAGGAGATGTCAGCAACTGTAGGGGCCATCAGGGTCGAAGCCTACTGGGGCCAAGGGTCTGATTCTGAAAGGAAGACTCGGCCCTGGTACGAAAGGCAACGAAGGAACAGGAGTGGGTTTTTAGTCAGTAAAAGTCTCAGACACTATCTCTCGCTCCGCCCAAGAGCGGGGGACGTCATAAGATAATTTTCCAACCGAAAAAAAAAAAACCGGCGGCGCCTTTCGAGGTCAGAGAACGAGAAAGACAGATGGAGCTATACACCCTACACAGCTCCATCCCTTTAGCTTCCATCTTTTCAGCTGTCTAGGGTGTATAGCTCCATTCTTTTAACAGTTCAGTTCGTCACAAGGATCAATTTAAAGAGCTAGTAGTAGCGCCTCAGTTCAGCTCGAGCTAATTACAATATAATCCAATCTTCAACTGCATCACGTGTTATAAAACTTAATAGTAATAGAAATACAGTATTATTATTATTATTGAGATGCGAATGTTATCCTACCATGAATAGTCGATGTAGTTATCAAGTAAACTATTTCCGAATCATATAAATCGTACAACAACTATATTATTAAAGACTTTGGACCTGGTCACTACCACGGCAAGGGACCTAACTGCAGCACGTTGCAGTTGTACAGCTGTACGGTGATGCAGCATAACTTGCAGACTAAAAATAACCTCACTTCTAAAGTAATCATGTAAGACAAGAATTCACAATTGGTTACAGTATCTGGACTATACGTGTACTGAGGCAATTCTTCTCATTTCTAAATACCTATCTACAACTCACACTACTATACTATTCACCCACATATAGTACATAATACAGTTACCTCAATTTACCCACAAATAAACTGAAAATTATCTATTCCACTCTTTTATTTTTCTTTTTATATATTTAATTTTTAAGTTTGTGCATCTTTGTTTTCAGTGTGTGGTCTTGTGACGTTGCTTTGTCGTTCCATCACACTACGTGCCAACTTACCGCAGTTAAGCGCTGCGCCGTTTAACGTTACGGTGGCGTGCCAAGGCAGCCTCAAAATCAAAATTTCCTTTAGTTTTTTTTTTTCTCATTTTGCAGGTCAATGTCAATTTGTATGTTGAATTATAATCATTGAAATCATCAATACAACTCTCTCAGTTCGCCTATTAAATGGATATTTCATTAAAGTCATTCAACAACATCATCAGTGTCAAGTGACCTGCAAAAACCTTTAAAAATAATAATTTCACGGTTTACCTTGGAACATGCCTCTTAACGATAACGCGCTAATGTGTGGTAATGTGACCAGGCCCTTTATGATTCACTAAATACATTAAAAACTGATACATTCAAACAACTACGCTTAAAAACTAACATTTAAGTGTGAAAAGTTGAAACTTAACTCTAATTTACATCAAACACTAATAATATAAATAACATATTGATTTAAGTATGAAGATCGTTATAAATTGCTATATAAATCTAACTTTGTGATTATTTAAATTATATTTTTCTTCTCCAAGCCAGTTTCTAGCACGCATAAGCCAAATCTAAATACTTCCTATTCATAATCTCGCAAACAAATCTATATATTGTCAACAACTTACCACTCGTAAACATGTCTGTGAACATCAACCTTATCGCACAGTAATAAAGTTGATAATAGCATACACAGTTAGTACCCTCACTTTAAAAAATCAATCGATTTCTCGATATCGTCAGGTCATAAAATATTTTTATTCGATTATAAGAAATCTAAGCCATGACGATATTAAAGAGTGACTTAATAATTTTCCCAAGTATAAAAATCCAAAGATTTGCACGTGACTTACTTTTTCATGATTCACGATCCCTGTGACTTTTATCACTATGGTTTAAGGTTCAAATTACAATGTTTCACGCGTTCTTCTGAAATGCGACGACCACACATACAAACACAGAACCAACTCCCAAAATACAGACTTATTTTATTGGCCTCAATTCTGTAAATTGTTAATTTTGGAACCGAATCCGAGTTTCTATATCTAAGGCTGCGGTTCCATCGTGAGCAGGCTGCATTACATTGCAGGCTACCGAGGTATACTGTTATAACTCGATCGTTCGTACCCCGCAATGTAATGCAACTTGCATGCAATATGCTTGCAGGAAACGCGGCCTGAGGGAGAGGTTCCAAGATCAAGCTTAAAGTGTTGCTACTAATTCAGTTCTTCCATTTGCGATCCACTTATATATTTATACTATATATAGGAAGATTATTTAGTGATGGTACGAAATAACCTTAGGCTGCATAAAATTAATTCTGCAGTGGTGCTGGTGGCACAGCCTTGAAGTGGGAGGTATGCTTACTTATAAAGGTTTGGTATACAAGGTATAATTGAAATAACTGACTATTTGTCACCACAATGACCGGTCCTGTGCGTCTCGCTTCCATCAGATTCCCGCGACCCTCACCAGGTCGTCGGTCCACCTCATGGGAGGCCTTCCAACGATGCGTCTTCCGGTAAGTAGTCACTACTACTTTCAGCCCCATCGACCATCTGTTCTGCGAACAATGTCTACTGCCCACTGATACTTAATTTTGGTGATTCTTCGGGCTACAAACGGTGAACGAATCGTGAGGAAACCGACATGTCCTAGATTACGGCCCATTCCCTCTCCTAGAGAGAAGGCCTGAGTCCCAACCCAACAGTGGGAACATTAAAAGGCTGATTATGCTTATTCGGGCTATATCGGTTCCCGTGTATTATGATGATCTAAATGACGAGTTTTCATTCATATCAATAACACCTTGTAAATTTTAAGATCTTTTCTATATCTTTTTTTTCACTTCTTTTTCCATCACGAAACAATGTCCCTATGATTTCAGTCCTTCTATACCGAGCTACTGGAGTCTCCGGGGAAATGAAGCTGGTTGTCGCCACCACAACTAGGCGTGGGCGACGAGGGCGGGTCGAGCGAAGCGCGCGATGCTGAGCTGAAACTGCTCGAGCTTAGCTCTTCCTGCTCCGCTTCGTAACGGCTGGTTGTTGTGGGAACTGGAAATTAAGGATAAACAGTACTGAAAATTATTGTACAGGTTTTTTTTTTACTGAAAGGTAGATATTAGTGTACCGGCACATGGTGGACATCTCACCCATGTTTTGGGAACACACACACTGCAGCTGAGGGGTAGAATTCCCTGCTAGTCTGTTTCCTGATAGCTACATCCTGGGGGTATTTAAGTCAAGATTGATTAGGTGACATCTATAGGTGTAGGTATGCGAGCTTCAACGTCGACCACATCATCACTGTAGTCAAACGCGAGTCTATGAATAATAAAAAAATTCTAACCCTCAGTTGTTCAACATGTATAACGTTTTCTTTTTTTATTTTAGCACTCAAATAGTTTTGCAAGTTCTTAACTTCAAAATCTCAGTTCAGAAACCGAAGCATAAGAGATCATCCGTCAGCTGTAGGTATATGTATATTTTAGTGTGTCATATTACTAATTATTGCATAAACTGTGCTCCACACAGTTTGTGCATTTACCCATCGGTTTGTCAAGTTTAGAAAGCATTTCGGTTTTAATACAGAATACAATCCCTTTGTTTCCCATTAGAATACGAATGTATATTTTTACACATTCATTACACATTCTATATTTTTACAGTATTTGGCAGCAAATGTATCAAATCAGCCTTCTCAGCAAGCTTCACTGAGGTAGTCAATACTACAAATAATAAACATAAATTCTCAGCTTCATGTTGCCAAGATTGCGCCTGTTTCAATAATTCTATATTATTGTCCAGCAGTGTTGAGCAATGTGTAATCTAACTACTGATTAATAACTACGACTGCCTGTAGTTGGTAATCACGACTACAAATTACACAAAAAAATCGTAAAAAGTAGTTGAACATTTTGATTACTAACTACAAATTGTAGTTGCAATCACGATTACGAGACTACTTTTTATAACTACACATTTAAAGGTTGAGTTTTGTTATTACTTGTCAATCAATGCAATAATAATTTGTAATAAATATAAGTACCTACATAATCATCTACGACTTGCATTCAATTAATTATTCATGAAAGTAAACATACGTGAATTTTTGAAACAGATTCCGTAATTAAATTTAAGAGTTAGATTCAGTTTTGATAAATCAATAATTCTAACACATTACATGTTCATTTAATTGCAAAATATAAGTTCTTAGTACGGAAATAATCAGTAATTATAACTACCAGATTACAGCAATCAAATTAACAACTACTTGATGTAGTTTGATTATTGTAGTTAAGTTACATGTAATCATAACTACATGTAATCCAACTACTTGTAGTTAACTACATTTAGTTGTAATTTGTAATCTGATTACAAAATAGTAGTTAACTACGCCCTACACTGTTGTCCAGTTGTGTAGACCCTTGAGATATAAAACTATACCAATTGTATACATCACAATATCTACTAAGAATCAGTTTGATTAAGATTAAAATAGTCACTGAACTTCACTTGAAAAAATCCCGCGAATAACACCTTTTTCTAACTTATTCAATTGAAATTGTCTTACAAAAGTCAAAAGTACAGTATCAAAATAAAACTTCAAAAAAGTTGTTTTTGAATTCTCATCTTTATTATGTATGATACTATCCTGTTTTTTAAAACACTCCATAACATCAACAAAATCATACAGCCAAAGTATAGGTACATTACACGCGCGAACATTTAAGCCGAAGACATTTTTAGCATACGTTACATGACATGCCGATAAATTGGGTCATTTGACCCGCCTCAAACATTCAGACGATAACATTTCAAGCCTGAACGAAGGTACTTTTAATTATTACATTAAATTTTTCATTTTCTGTACATTAATAAAAATAGAACAAAATATTTAAGATCTAAAATAGTCGGAACCGTGTGCAAAATTTTTGAGAAAGTCAATTAAAAATCGAATCAGTTATGCAATGTACGGTCGCGGCAATAAGTGCAGTCTACGCGGACTATAATACTTTGCTATAGAGGTCTATATGATATAGGCAATGCAACTTTAATCTGTGGGCCTACCAAGTCTCCGCATCTTTCGTTAGACGACTACTCTTATGACCAGGACTGTACATACTATGATTATTCTTTGCGGCTTCTTACATCAATTGCTTTCATCCAACCTTTCCAGCACTTTATACGAATATTATTAAAAGTAGTAATTATTATGCTTGAATTACAACATTTTTAACAACTTCTAATCATTACTGAAGAAAAAAGTGGACAATGCATATCTTTATAAAATACAAGGTCTATAGAATTATTAGATTGAACTATTATTTACATTGATTTATCGTTTTAAAGTTTAGTAGATACGTGATTTGGTCAAGATAATCAGGAGGAATCATCCAAAATAATATATTAGAAACTAAGAAGAAAAGGTTAACTCCGCGTGTAAACAAATAGGCAAAGTCAAGACGATGAGAACGTAATTTTGACTACGAAGCTAAAATCCCGCAATAAAAAAAATATAATATCCGAAAATAAGTTTTTCTTTACTTCTCAAACCAATAAGTGTTTTAATCGACAATATTATTTGATTTGTAGCGATATTTCATCAGCTGCCGTTAGTAATTTTCTAAAAATTAAAACAAAATAGAATAAAAGTAATAAGTATGTAATTAGACAACGTAGCAACCAAGATTAGTGGTATATGCCAATTTTGTACATATAAGTTAAACATAAGTACTATCTATTAGAAAAAATTAAACTATTACTTTATTCGCACCCTGTCTATGGTCAGATTTGAGTCAAGCCAATGAACTTAACTGAAATATGCTCTACTTACGCAGACATCTCGTTTTAGAGCATTTAACTTTATAAGAAAATAAATAGTCTTACAACTTGAACAAGTTTCTAATTTAGATCTTTTCTGAAAACACCTACATTATAATTTTGAGAGATCGTAATAACCAATTCTTACACCACAATAATTTCATAATTTAATTTCATTCATTACTAAAAATGAACAAGTCTTTCTGTTAAAGGACAAATAGGACCAAAACAATTTATTTATATTTCCATAGAAACCAATATTACCCTTAAAACAAAATTCAGCGTCAAATAATTTATAGTATTATGCACCAACTACGTATAGGGTTATATTTATAACTAACAAATTAATTTCACCAAAAAAAAAAAAATATGATAATGCGTAAATTATATAAAAAATAAATATTTGTCATGATTCAACGTATTAAACTTAAGTAAAATTAGAATAAAACATTGGTTAATAAATAATACTTGTCGATAGTTACGATATATTTGTACACGAAGACAGCCGTACATGTGAGAAGGTATTATATACCGGGGTGACTAAGTCGTAAGCGTTGAGCTGATTCTGAACAAGACATGACACAATTGTCTTACAGCGCTAACATTAACCAAACACATTCATTTACCGCACAGTAATAGATATTAATCTAATTTTTAGCACGACAAATCCAACCTTTATGAGGTTTTTTGGAAAAATATGCTTAATTAACATAGCTTATACAAATGAGCAATGAGTGATGTACAGTCAAGGGTCAAAAGTGCAGTTGCACTCTACTAATGCTAAAGTGACTAACATTTCTTTATAGAAGAGTGTTAATGGTTCATGAATTATTTAATTTGTAGCGTAGCATCTAAAGTATTTAATAAACGACTTATGGATCATTGTCATAGGACAGGGACTAGGGACTTTAGCATTGGTAAAGTGCAACTGCTCTTTTGACCCCTGACTGACGTTTTCTGGTTACTATTCACAATAAACAACCAAAATATCCTAATAAACAATGTACGTAACTTTCATATAATTTTATTGTTTCTTTGGTTATCAAATGGAATCGAAATACAGTGTAGTCGAATTCAGAAGCAGCTGTTTAAGGCAAAGCAACACAATAAATTAATACTGAGGTATGATCGCAATATAATAACATTTTAATAATTAAAATGAGCCTCAATTATATCAAGGTCAACATTGACGCCTCTATGTTATGCAAAGCATTGACCTTTACTGTAACTGAATGCATGAAATATATAATATACTGTGTCCATATTATGGTCAAGCTTTAATTCTTATATGACAGGTAAGCAAAACTTCTGTGTATACTGGCCTTATAAAAAGATCTTGCGTGGCGCGTAGAAAACAGTGTTTAGTTTTTTTTTTAGCATTTTGTTTCCACAAGGTATGCAATTTTATTCATCTACTCCTAATAACTAAATAAACAAGAGATAAGTACTAAAACGAGTACTGTTTTACAAAAAAATGTATAAGATTCTTTATGAAGACCGCTGCACCGAGTCAGGATTCGATAATATCAAAATTTTGCCCAAAAACTAAAACTAACGAGTATATATTGATTATTAATACTTTTCAAATTTGTAGGAATTTAAGGTCTTCATAAAAGATCTCATACGGTATATTTTTTGTGTATTTTGCTAGGTTTTTACATTTTTATGTTGATTTTTTTGATATGACATAAATACCGCTACCGAACGATAAAAGGTCATTGCCTACTTAATATTGTTAGGCTTTAGTAGCAAATATTTTAAAATCACTTTTTTTACAAACATTTTAAGTTTTTTTTTTGTCTTTTACCTGTGCTTAATCACATTAATTGCATTACTTAACTAAGATTACTACAACAGCAGCAAATGTTTGATTCTATCCGCATAAACTAGACATATTCAGCTTACGTTAAATTAGTGCATTATATTTTGTACGGAGCTACCCCAAATCAGAACATAATTGTATGTAATATAGAACTATAATTTATTATTGTTATATATTAATATTAATTACTGAATTATTTTATAAAACTTAAATGTTATAACTACACCCATAATAATTATAGAAAACACATAAACAAAGTTTAGAAATGAGAGCTGCAACAACTGTACCATAATAGTCAAAAGTTTATTAAATATATATCATTTTATTTATTTAGAGACAATTAACAACCACAACAGGTACACAATTGTTATTTTATTTAGTAATAGATACCACAAAATGTTACAATCAGTACTAAAGTTATAAAAATAATCTGGCATCAAGGTATAAACAGGTTGGTATAAATGGCGTAACGTGAGCTGAATATGTCGTTAATTTAAACTACGATGAATATTGCAAAAATCGAAACCTTGAACATTAATATCACTGAACACATTTTATTACTTTTTCTTTTTACGCGACTTTTTAGGCTTAGACAATTGCTTTGTCGAAGGCATGGTTACATTAGAAGCACCAGTTGATTTTTTATCCTCTTTGTCGCTATCCGTGGACCCTATGGGTGGCGTATTCTCATCATCCGAGGGATTATCCATACCCTCCGTTTCCTTCTCCTCAGACTTATCCTCTTCAATTTTTACTTCTTGGGTTGTTATCTTGTCGTTCTCAACTACGCTAAATCCTTTCTCTCTCTTTGAAGGAACTTTCTCTAAATCAATCAGGTTGAAAGCGCTTGATTCTATTGCTTTGTTTGTGGTTTCTTTTATGGTCGACAGTATATTATCTATGTTTATCTTGCATATAGGACTTGTGATACCCCCATCGTTCATTTCTAAAAGGCTGTCTCGCATCACTTCAAGTTTAAAATCGTCCAAACCGAAGTCCAAAGGTTCGAGCGGCGGTAAGTCAAGAACTGAGTGATGTTCTTCAACGAAGTTCAATTCTGTAGGAGCATCGCATTCCGCTACCATTATATCAGTCCTCTTGCAGAGCTCGATTAGTTTCTCTTGCAGCGACACCTGTGTGGAAGACCCTGCTTCTTCTTCTAAATCTCTAGTTTCAATCACTTTTTCATTTTTTTCGGTGGTTTCTATTTCCGGTTTCTCTTCAGCCTTCTCCTCTTTTTTCAAATTCTTGGAGGCAGCAATAGAACTCCAAGATTTAATTGGTTTCTCAACGACTTCGACCTCTTGAATCTTTTTCTCAGGCTGGGGCGACTTCTTACGAATCTTGTTGCCTTTTGTTATCTGTATTTCGGGGAAATCATCTTTCATCGTATCGATCACGTAGACATCAGTAACTTCTGTGTCATAACGTTTCTCAGTTGATTTTCGATCGGCGTAAGGCGATAGTGATTTCGTTTTCTTGATTCGTGGCGATTCTTTCAATGGCGAGATGCTTTCACCAGTTCCTTCAAAGATTTTAAGAGTATCCGTTTTAGACACATCTGTGTCTAATTCTTTAGCTTTCATTTTTTGGCTGGATTCAGATAAAAATTCATTTGCATCATCATCATCCATCTTTTTAGATTTACTTACGGAAGCATTTTCTATTTCATCAAAAGACCAATTACCTGTGGCACCGAAGAGATCCTTCATATCTGGAGTAACACTTTTAGATGAACGCGATTTTTTAGTTTTAGCTAAGTAAGACATAGGTTCAATATCTTCGTATGGGGTTGAGATTGAAACTAGGTCGCCACTAGAAGGCTGTGGTTTATCATCAATGGCATGTATCTCAACAAAGGTGTCTTCATCTTTCATTTGACCGTCGTCCTGAGGCTTCTTAGCTTTACGACTTTTCTTAGACTTCGGTTTGGGTTCTTCAACAGTTTTCTCCTCAAATGGTGGAATATTGTACAACACAGGTTTCTCTGGCTCATTCAAGAGCATATCCCAAGCTTGCTCTTCAGTTTTAATTTGATCCACTGCTTTTTCTTTCATAGACTTTGACTCTGATGATTTTTTCTTAGACGATAATTTTAAAGTTACAGCCACTGAGGGTACTTCTTCTTGAGTGTCCACGGTGGCAAAAGGCTCTTTAAGAATTGGATCTTTTGGAGCCAGTTCCATGACAACAGGCTCCTTTGGAACTGGTTCTTTAACAATGGGCTCTTTTGGAACGGATTCCTTTGGGACCGATTCCCTTGAAGCTAATTTCTTTGAAATAGGTTCTTTTGTAACAACCTCTTTTGGGAGTGATTCTCTTGAAGCTGTCTTTTTTGAAATAGGTTCTTTTGTAACAACTTCTTTTGGAAGAGGTTCTCTTGAACCAATTATCTTTGAACTAGGTTCTATTGTAACTACCTCTTTTGGAAGCGATTCTCTTGAAGCTGTCTTCTTTGAACTAAGTTCTGTTGTAACAACCTCTTTTGGAAGAGATTCTCTTGAAACTGTCTTCTTGGAAGTAGGTTCTATTGCAGCAACCTCTTTTGGGAAAGATTCCCTTGAAGCTGTCTTCTTTGAATTAGGTTCTATTGTAACAACCTCTTTTGGGACTGATTCTCTTGAAGTGGTCTTCTTTGAACTAGTTTCTTTCAGAACAGAATCTTTCGCAATCGATTCTCTCGGACCAGTCACTTTCGGAACTGGCTCTTTTAGAACATGCTCCTTCGGAACAAATTCTCTCTGAACAGGCTCCATCTTAATAACTCGCTCTGGTTTAGGAGTGGACTCCCTACGCTCTCGTACCTCAGTCGACTTGGAAGCCATCGCGTCGTCATCGCGGCGCTGAGGGCTATCCCTAATTCTACTAGATTTCTTATTCTTAGATCTATCGTCGCTAGCGAGTCTTTCGCTATCCGACTTGGGGGTGGGAGATCGCCTAACTCTATGTCGGGCAGCCGGCTGAATATCACCCGACGGCCTCCGTTTTGGCAGTGAATCGGAAGGCGCCTCGCAGCCTCGCTCGGCACAAGCCGAGCTCCTCGCACTCGCTCTCTCATCCTTCACCTCTCGTGTCGCCTCCTCTACGCTATACTTATCTAAGTTAAAACTAGGGGCAGCCACGGGCGGGGCGCTCGGGCAGTCCTCTCGGGACAGCGCCGCCGGGATCACGACGGCAGTGGAGAGCGCGTGCAGGGTCGGCGCGTGGGGGCGCTCCTCGTGGTCGCTGCGCAAGCTCTGAACGGGGATCGTGGTGGTGCGCGGCAGCGGGCGTGCCGCGTCCTCGGGCCGCGCCTCGGGGGGCGCGGGCGCGCGCAGCACGGGCCGGAACGTGGCCTCGTCGCAGTTGGACGCGGCGAAGGGCTCGGGCCAGGCGGCGGGCGGCGAGGCCGGCGGCGGCTGCACCACGGTGCCCTGCGGGTCCACCGCGCGCGCCACGCCGCTGCGGCGCGGCTCGGGAGAGCGGCCCGCCACGCTGCTATCGCGCGCCGCCCCTATACGAAACCGAAGGCAACCGTTACTACATGTGCGGAGGAGGCCGGAGCACTACATAGATAGGTACGGAAGGGCGGTTTCATACGATGAGCAAAATTACACGCACACATAGACGCACGTCTACGTACAGCGAGTGCGAGTACAGCGGCGACTGGCATTTGTTTGAGATAGAGATCGCCGTACGTACGCGTGTATGTGTGCGTGCGTGTGTTTTCGCAGATTGTATGGAGTCAACCTTCTGTAGCTATATATGTAGTGATCGGATGCGCGTCAGAGGAGAGTGGACAGGCGAGGCCGTGAGAATGTTATCTCGGGGTGCCTTTGGCTTCGGTATAGGGCCGGCGCCGGCGGCGTCTGACGCGGCGTCCGTCCGGTGACTCCTCCGCTTGGTAATTCGCTCTTGGATATTCACTCAGTGGCAAACGAAATCCAAAAACAGTGCACTCGCGAAACAAAATATACGTAATCGCGTGAACACTTTATTTAACTGTTCATCATACTCATTTTCTTAATGTATCAAATTGAAATCATCGCTCAACTTTTTTCACATTTTTGTGTCCAAAACTGAATTCGGATGCTGAATTTATTTTACTTTGCTTTGTTTGCATGCAAGTCAGGATAAGTTCTTGAGACGGAGCAGTAAATGTTTTTATTACTGTTGTCCCATGAGTAACCTCAAGACAACTTCGTTTTTTGAGAAATTGATAACGGAAAATGGTACAGTATCGAGATCGCCAAATCTTACGTTTTATTTCGATTAAACTTCCAAAAAAATAATAATTAGAAATTATATACCCGAAGCGGTCACCACAACCTTGAGTCATGTACAACACCAGGGCTACCATAGCTGCTTTGACTATTGTTTTTACAAGTTTTTATTTAGTTTCACCTGTCCCGATGTTTGTTTGTCTGATATCAAAAATTGCAAATTAAAGGAGAATGAAACTTTTCCTATACATTGCTGGCATGTATTTTTTTTTTCTTTTCGCCAAAAGTGAAACTTAGGCCATATCTTAAAGGACTGTATGATAAATCAATAGCAAAAAGAATTATGTCTACCAACCGAAGTTAGAGACTATTTAGTATATTGCTATAGTTTGTTATCAGGCGTTATTTTACTTAAATAAAAATACTGTATGCCTGATATTTTAAGTTTCCCATTGTTAAATATAGTTTTAGTTTCGGTTTTTATGGTGGGTACGCATTACATAGTGTCAATCACTATCGCAACGCTATCGCGTATCTTTTCGATTCGTTTTCACTTATGTTTTTTACTAGTTTTAGTGATGCAAAACTACAACTGTGAAAAAAATATAACAGTAATAAGTTAACCAATTTAATCTATTTTATTAATGGAAACCTCAAAATATTACGTATTATATTTCCATTTCATTATAATATAACGAAAATAGGTAACGCCTCACAAAAATATGCTAGCAATGCTTCTATACGTATCTTCGTTCGGTTACGGTTTAAAGACCTGATTCTTTTTGCTATTGATTCCTCGTATTGGCCTCTAACATATAACCTAGGTTTCATTTCTGGCGAAAAGAAATAAGTTTAAGCAGAAATTTTGCAAGCACGTGAGCACGTGTAAATCAGATGACAATGCAAAATTATTATGACATGGAGGTGATCAGCCATAGGAACTCTGATAACCCTGTCGTGTTTCGAGCTTTTTGGAATGGTCTTGAAGAGTATTAATTAAATAAGTATAAACCGCGCTATAAAAGCTTGCTACGAAAAGAATATTTTACAACAACAAATGATTTAACATACAATTTGACACTAACCTGCAAAATGAAAAAACCAAGAAAGTTTGAATTTCGCGGGCAACCTTTGCGCTTTCACCTTAAACATTGCCTATGTTCGCGATCATCAATTAGGACACTAAAGAAATATGTACTCATTGTGCGACGAAAACTCATCGTGCGACGAGAACTCATCGTGCGACGAGAACACATCGTGCGACGAGAACACATCGTGCGACGAGAACACATCGTGCGACGAGAACTCATCGTGCGACAAGAACTAATCGTGGGACGAGAACACATCGTGGGACGAGAACACATCGTGGGACGATAATACATCGTGATTCAATGAATCGCAAATTGATTCGTAGTGGAAATTATGATGTAAAATTGACGCAATTTTGTATTTAAGTGTCAACACAACTGGACATTACGTGTCATCATTGATACATGTACTATCTCGGTAAAGTGGAGCTGAGAATGTTATTGATTTTTTTTACTACCTCAGCGAAGTTTGCCGAAAAGGCTGACTAGATATATTTGCCGCCAAATACTGCAAAAACATTAGAAAGTGATGCATCCGCATTCTAATGAACTAAATACTTTGTAAATTTGACAGTGGCTAAATGCACAAACGGTTAAAACGAAACCAAACGGTTGAAAAAAGATTACATGTAGCGGAGATGAGAATTTTGAGATGGATGTGTGTGTGTGACGAGAATGGATAAAGTGAGAAATTAGTATATTAGAGGAAGTTTGATAGTGGCGCCAGTGACTGAAAAGTTGAAAGGCAATCGTTTGTCTTGGTATGGTCATGTGAAGAGGAGGGATGAAACGCATGTTACTGAATAAGTTCTGAGTATACAATCATGTAGATGGATGGATAGGGAGAGGGAGGCCAAAGAAAAGATTGATGGATTGTATGAGGAGTGATATGAAAGAAAAGGGAGTCAGTGTTATTATGACGGGTGACAGGACAGAATGGAAGAAAAAAACGTGTTGCGCCGACCCCACGTAATATGGGATAAGGGCAGGAAGAAAAGGAAATGCACAAACGGTGTGGAGCCACAAAAAAAAAAATGAGTACGACGCCTATGACGTTAACCCTAGCTGTCTACTGCCCCGTCTCCAACTGCACTACACACAACATACCGTGATCCTCCTTCATAGCTTCGGCGAGGTCTTCCCTCAGTTGCACGTCGCACACGGACGCCGCGCGACCACTCTCTGCCAACAACGACTTGCGACGGAAACTGTCCGACGGAGAATGTTCTAGGGAACCTGGGAACAAAACATGATGTTTTAGTTGCTGAGTAAAGTGAGAACTGTTGTAGTTTCGACCCTATGGCGTTACTCATCATCATCATCATCATTTCAGCCGAAAGACGTCCACTGCTGGACATAGGCCTCCCCCAAGTGTCGCCACAATGAACGGTCCTGTGCGTCTCGCATCCATCGGACTCCCGCAACCGTTACCAAGTCATCGGTCCACCTTGTAGGAGGCCTTCCAACGCTACGTCTTCCGGTACGTGGTCGCCATTCCAGAACCTTTCGGCCCCAACGGCCATCCATTCTGCGAGCAATGTGCACTGCCCATTGCCACTTAAGTTGCAGAATGGCGTTAGTATTAAAGTATAATGTTTAAGTTGCGGAGACTAAAGTCTAACCTGCATGACGCTAATGTGTGTGTCTTACGACGCGTAAAAGAACTCGACAGTGGATTGCTACTGCCGAGTTATATTACGCATCATAGGTGTGATCATCACTGAGTCATTAGGAGTCAAAGAACAAAGCACAAAGCTTCATCTTGCTACTAATAGAAAAACAATTGATGGCTCATGTGGCTCATAGAACTTCTATGCTTAACGTCAAAGTTACTGAGCAAGGAATTGTCAATTTGACTTCGCGGACTTTTAAAGTTTTTTTTTTTTTTTTAAATCGTCATTTTTTTGCTTATATTAACATCGTTGGTCATTAGCAACACCAACATCAACTTGGGCTGGCCTAGAGTAATGAGCGCAGTACACTAGGTGTTCAATTAACGGGTCAACTTCGATACACCATACTGCGCTCCAAAACCAGGATAGCTGAAGTGGCTCAAGAGGCTGCCTAACTACAATGGGACTGGGCAGGTCATGTCTGCCACATGCCCGACAAACTGTGAAAGAAAGTAGCACAGATATTGGTCATGTCTATTTTTGTATAATATTTTATCATCATCATCATCATCATTTCAGCCGAAAGACGTCCACTGCTGGACATAGGCCTCCCCCAAGCGTCGCCACAGCGAACGGTCCTGTGCGTCTCGCATCCATCGGACTCCCGCAACCAAACTAAAGTGGCAATGGGCAGGGCACATTGCTCGCAGAACAGATGGCCGTTGGGGCCGAAAGGTTCTGGAATGGCGACCACGTACCGGAAGACGTAGCGTTGGAAGGCCTCCTACAAGGTGGACCGATGACTTGGTAATATTTTATACTAAACAACAAATAACACTAAAAGAAATCTTTTTCTGAAAATAGCATCAAAATTGGTTATAAAATGAAGCATTAGCATTTCAAATATTGGTATGCGGAAAGAATGGGTGCGTGATGAGAATATCTCGCTATCTTTTTGTACACACGTAACCTAAAGGCAGTGACGTCACATTTCAATATGGTGCATCCTTACTCTGATACTTGATAGTTTTCCCTTCCACCAGATTTTAAAACTTTCTAGCTTACTTATTGAAAAATTCTTTTTATTTTTTACAATTTTGGATAAAGTTACTTTTTGAAACAAATAATATAAAAAAACAGGGCAAGTGCGAGTCGGACTCGCGCACTTTCGTACAAACTTATCTATGAAAACAGTTCGATTCCCGAATTGAGTTACGAAGATTTTTTCGAATCGCAAAAACGTTCTTTTTGTGACGTAACTACAAATTTACAGTTTTCAGGTTTTTCCCCATACTTGTGCTATGAGACCTTGCTTCTAGGTCAACGGGAAGTGCCCTATGAATTTAATTCCCTTGAGAATGTCGAAATGTACGTTTGTTGCGACATAAACGGCCGTATCTTTTTTTTTTTCGTTACCTTCGAAGTTTGATTTTTTCACAGCTCTGACCTGAGTATATATTTTTAAATTCAAGTCAATACCTCTACGCGTTCCCGAGATAAATGGTCTTGACAGACGGACGGACAACAAAGTGATCCTATAAGGATTCCGTTTTGTCCTTTTGAGGTACGGAACCCTAAAAAAATATTACTTACTAGCTGATCCGGAGTCTATGAGTACTGGCACGACGGGCCTCACGCCCGGCATGTTGACCGGGTTGGAGCGAGCCACGCCGCGCGCCGCACTAGTGTCTACTTCAACTGTCTCCGCTTCTGATAGGGACGAGCTTGATCTGAGAACAATTACATACATATGATTCTGAAGTCTTCTCTCGTAGTAATACCATGGCAGCATAGCATAGCATAGTCGGCCTTATAATGTTCCCACTGCTGGGACTCAGGCCTCCTCTCTAAGAGAGGGAATGGGCCGTAATCCACCACGCGGGCCCAGTGCGGGTTGGTGGATGTCACATGTCTTCGAATTTTTGGTTCTAGGACATGCCGGTATTCTCACGATGTTTTCCTTCACCGTTTTGAGAGCAGTGGTGATGAAATAAATTACACAAAGTAATGCGCCTGGCTGGGTTTGAACCCGCGACCTACAACTCGTAAGTCGGGGCCGTTACCACTCGGCCACCACTGCTCTGGCAGGCTAGTACTTTATTACGACTTAACTAGTTACCCTAAACATTTAGGTGTGGCTAGGGTTTTTGGCGGGATTTCTTCGATTGAAGTTCAGTGACTGTTTTAATTATTCGCAAATAAATTGTGATGAAGTCCTTTAAGCAGTCTCTTCGTATGAATAGTTCACATGAAGACATGGCTTAAAGGACTTAGTATCCAAGACAAAAACATTTAAAAAATAAATTGGTATGGCTAAATGTTCAGGGTATTTACCAGGTTCTCACGTAAATATATAGGGTGACTGGTAATTAGTGACCGATATATAAACACGTGATTGTACTCATGATTACAAACAACTTTCCCAAAGAAACTTTTTTATATACTCACTAGTTTGTAGGTACATTCACTGATTAGGTACGTACACCTATGGGTTTGCAAGCAGCGCGGGTGTTCTATCACTACTGTAGGTACGGCGGCGTCACGCGGCAACAGCTGAGCGGTCGCCGGTCGCAGGCGCGCGCGCGCGTATTTAAACAGCTGTTTTATTATTGTGATAAAACTAATGAGAATATAAAAAAATCTTTCTTTGGGAAAGTTGTTTGTAATCATGAGTATAATCATGTGTTTAAGTATCGGTCACTAATTACCAGTCACCCTATATTTAATATAAATAGAACAATATTGAGAGCTCAGGGATTATCCGAAAGAGTTTTCGTGACCTTGGAACGTAAGGGCCACTGAATGAAAACAGATGGGTGTCAGTTAGTAAAGATAGACACTTCCCTCTCGCTCCACTTAGTACAGGAGAAACTATTTGCTGACTTTATAAGTGTGATGTTTCTTACCCCGTGCAGTTATAAGTCTTGAAGACGAACTGCGGGCCCATCCACAGTCGTCGATGTGGACCCGCGTGAGTCACGATCTCCACTTGGGACAGCCAGCGTTCTTCCTCGCTCATGCACATGTCGGAGCATCTCTGTAATAAATTATTGTTATAATACTTGATTTTTGGCCCCACACTAAACTTAGACAAAGAAATTCAGACAAAATATAGGGTGTCCCAAAATTCAAATCTTTCGTTAATTTTGGAAGAAAACACAGTTTTTAGTCTTCAGATTGTGATTTTTTTATTGAATCATAAACTAAAGGGTGTCCCAAAATTAACGCAAGATTTGAATTTGCCACCATTTGTACAGTAGTGTTGGCAACCCCAAAAAAAAGAAGAACTGTTTTCTATTTAATTCAAATCTTGCGTTAATTTTGGAACACCCTACCGCTCCTTAAAGTCTGTCCAAAGGTTATCTCTGCTTTCAGGGCTGTGGAAATGTTCCGAGAGAGTTACCGTGGCCCTGGAATGCATATGCTAACTAAAGAAATACTGGTGGATTTTAGTTAGTAAAAGTTTGATACATTCTCTCACTCCACTCAGTGTGGGAGTAATTTGATAACTTCCCACCTCAAAAAGATAATATATATAAACATATCAGTTTCCGTCGCAGAGCAATTCTTGGCTACCGCAGGCGCGGGCTTTCGGACGGCGAGCATTAGGAAGCTCCGGCCGCCCGATAAGAATCAAGCCCGCGAAGCAAGCGCGTAGTGTTCCACGCGCGCCTCAAAGATTGACAGGTCCAGTTAGGGGTGATACCTGCCAGGGCTACTGATAGTTCGAAAGAGTTACCGTGGCTCTCGCAAAGGGTACTGGAACACTGTGGATTTTAGTCAGTTACAGTCTGACACTCCGTATCGCTCCACTTCAATTTGCCTGCTGCGGTCTTCCCGTCCGATTATAATATAGGTGTCTTCAAGGGTGAATAAACCAGTGCGCGTCAAAATTAACTATTGCATCACTGCTTACCATCAGGTGGGATCGCATTCAAGCAAGGGCGGATTTAAGGGGGGAGGGGGGCACGTGCCAGATGGTATTTTGTGTACTGTGGAGATTCCATCACATACTTAGAAGCAAATCAAATTATTCGAGTTGTTAATATAAATAA
Organism: Mythimna impura; assembly: GCA_905147345.3. Lineage (NCBI taxonomy): Eukaryota > Metazoa > Arthropoda > Insecta > Lepidoptera > Noctuidae > Mythimna > Mythimna impura. The sequence continues at coordinate 6,985,127 of LR990347.1, read as the reverse complement.
CAAGTGAATAAAATAACAAAAAGTACACGAGTAAAACTCTTGTCTATTTCTCGCTGAAATTGTTTGTTGCATCTCTTTCACGCTGGACATCTTTAGCAGGAAACATAAAAGAAAACTGTCTTTATTAAACTTTTATTTTTCTATTGTTTTGACACTTTCATAAACCTTCCTATAAATACTTGTTTATATAAACTTGAAGTATCTTACTTATTTTTAAAAAAAATCAACAATAACTTTGTTGACTTTTTTTTCCCGTCCGCTTCTTGTCCCCTTCCAGAAAAAAATCCTGGATCCGTTCTTGCAGTCAAGCACCAGTTTATATATATTATCAATAAATAAAAAAAAACCCTTAGCGGGAGAAGTCGCGTGATGATTTCCTACGTAAAAAATAAAATAAAAAAGCTTGGATTTTAGTTACCCTGCAGGTCTGCGGCTGCAACAACGGGTTGGATGGCGGCAGCGGCGCCAACAAGTCGGCGGCGGCGGCCGGCCGTTGTAGCGGCCACTGAGCTACAGGCTCCACTTCCAACTCGATGGCGGAGTCGTCGCAGATTTTCTCCTTTGAAAGACCTGGAGGAAGAATATCAGAATAATACAGATTAACATATAGTATAGCAAACAAATCAGCGCAATGGCTCTGTCCAGCACATGAGCCCCAGCATTTTGCTGAGCGCTGGCCGTTTTGCATGAATGTGTCGCATAATCTCTCTCTCTCTTTCGTCCAAGCTCTTACCAAAAGCAGACGTGTTGCCGATTGCTCTTGATAACCATTTATTACCTTCAAGCCGTATCAGTCCATATTCTAAAGTGAATAGTTATCTTTCTCGCGCAAAATCTACAACAGCTGGCTACCTGTGTATCGGAGGTGCGCCCGTACACCCGCGACCCGCGAGGAAAAAAAACAGTCGCCATAATTGCTGTCCTGCTCCCGCGCCGCTGTTGGACGCCGTCGCCGGTACAAGTGCACTACTTAACTCGGCTTACTCGTACCAAACGGGTTTCCGTGATCAGCGCTGTGAGTAACTTGCTTTGTTTGTTTATATTTGCGACTTTTCTACTAAGAAATGAAGCGCACACCACCGCCTAAGAGCCTATCTGCATCGGATCCTAGCATTAATAAACCAGATGAAGTGCCACTACTTCCTAATGTCACAGTAAGAAGTGGCAAAAGAGTGCGCCTGGAGGAGGATGTCGTAACGGATTTCGAAAAATTTAAGTCTGAGGTTATGGAAATGCTCACAACGATGATATCCCCTTTGAGCTCAAGACTACAGGGTGTGGAAAAAACCTTATCAGACATCCTCTTGCAAAATTCTGAGATAAAGTCGTCAAATATTGAAATAGAAAGGTCGACTGACTTTATAAAACATCAGATCTTTGAGTTCGAAAGGAAAATAAGTGGGCTGGAAAAGGAACAACGTGCTACCAACCTTATGCTGGCGGAACTAGACGAAAAGTCGGAAAATCTCGAGCGTATTCTGAAGAAAACTTCAGTGGAAATTAGAGGAGTACCAAAAGTAAAGAAGGAAAACAAACAGAATATCCTTAAATTAGCCACCAATCTCATGAATACAATAAGTCTTGAGACATCCTCTTCTGACGTAAGGGATGTATATCGTCTCCCTTCTAAAGAAAGCGCCCTATCGTCGACTGTTGTCGTCGAGTTCTCCAATACCTTCATAAAGGAAAGATTTCTAAAAGGCACGAAGCTGTACAACTCGGAACATAAAACAGCATCGCTTAACTCTTCACATTTGGGACTGGAAGGCACAAGTCCTCTCTACTTTTCTGATCATCTTACAAATAGAACAAAACGACTTCACTTTCTTGCACGGGATTTTGCTTCATCTGAAAAATATCGTTTTTGTTGGATTGGGAACGGCAGAATTTTCCTTCGTAAGGACGAAGGAGAAAAATACATCCTCGTCAAAAATGAAAACACCCTTCTACAGCTGCGCGGAAAATAACCAACTCCTTGTATTTTGTTTTTTGTTTCACTTCATTTTGTTTTGTTTTCTGCTTATAGAAATATTACTGACTTTTACAGCGTTAATCAAACTCACACTCATCTACAGGCCGATCCCAGTTATTATACATGGCACATACACTAACACTCACATAAATATTTTTTACACTACACAATACAAGTTCAAGCATATTACATGTTCAACAGTTCATACTTTACTTTTCCTAGCTACATTGCGCCCTAAATACTTTTTAATTGAAGTGCAAATTATTAACAGAACCCTATGTCCCCCTTACAGTGTAAATGGCTAATCAGATTGATCTTATCGATGAAATCGATAGCACAGAAATATTCTCTAGCATTAAGCACAGTATTCCTGAACAATGCATGGTAGACCTCGGAATTGTTAAAAATCAATTTTCCATTGTACATCAAAACATTCGAAGCATTCAAAAAAACTTTGATAACTTTACGCTATTTTTAGCCAGACTGAATTTCTTGCCTGATATAATAATACTTTCAGAATGCAGACTTAGTGATACTACTCCTAAAGTATTTCTACAAGGCTATGTTTGTCATTACTCCCTAAACTACCTGAATCAAAACGATGGTCTTGCAATCCTCCACAAAAATGACTTAAATGTCACAATTACCGAACCACCTTTTAAAGATGCTAACTGCTTATTGATTAGTATAAACGCAGAACTTACAATCTGTGCAATATATAGGTCACCTTCTTTTTTTAATATTAATAATTTTTGCGATTCTTTGGATACTACTCTCCAAACTTGTACTACATCAACCGTTGTAATTATTGGTGACATGAATATTGACATCAAAATTGGAACGGAAGACAGACGCGCAGGCGAATACCTTGCTGTCACAAGCCATCACGGCTTCTACCCGGGTCACCAATTTCCGACACGTGAACGTAATTGTCTCGATCACGCTATTTTTAAAACAAATAAAGTCACTAAAACCGTAATCTGCGAATCTGGTTTGACAGACCATGACACAGTCTTAGTTAGCATATCGATGGAAACTCCAAAACTACTGTCTTCTATACGCAAAAGAAAATACAAGACTACGATCGACTATGCTAGCGTCATATCAGATATTGAAGACGCAGACTGGAGCACAATAATGCATCACCATGATGTGAATGAGGCGACAAATGAACTTACAACAAACCTGCAAGAAATCATAAAACGACATACAAAAAAGGAAATAGTACGAAACTCTAAGTCGATTAGAAGGCCTTGGATGACAGCAAACCTATTGAAATGTGTAAGGAAAAGAGATGCCCTCCATAGTGAAACAAGGAAAAGTGATAATATTGACAACCACGCCCTACATCAACAGTACAAAGCATACAGGAACACTTGTAACAATATTATACAGAACTTAAAAATCGCTCATGAAAAACACCTACTGGACAGCTCTAAAGGCAACAGCAAAAATACTTGGGTGGCATTAAAATCTATTTGTAACCTGAACAATAAGACATTGTCTAATATGGCCCTCCTAAATGCCAATCCTGATCCAGTGGCCGCGTTGGACATGGCTAATAATTTCTTTGCTAATGTAGGAGAACAATTAGCTAAGGAAAATTTACTGCGTCTAAAAAAATCGGAAACAGATCTAGCTAAATTAGTCAAAACAACTGGCAACAGGGATGCCTCACCAATTAATTCCTTTTTCATGAACCCTACCGATGAGATGGAAGTGAAAGCAGTTCTGTCAGGCCTAAAAAATGACTCAGCTCCTGGATGGGATGGAATATCAAATCGGGTCCTCAAACTCGCCCAGCACTGTCTTGCGGCTCCCATTGCGCACATTTGTAACTTAAGCATGTTTAATGGAAAAGTCCCACCCCAAATGAAGACTGCAAATGTGTGTCCGATTCATAAAGGAGGAGATGCAACTATAGTGTCAAACTACAGACCAATATCCCTGCTCACGTCTTTGTCGAAGATACTGGAGAAACTGGTGAATAGGAGGCTGTTGACATATCTGGAAGATATGAAGTTGCTTTCCACAAACCAGTACGGCTTTCGCAAGGGCAGGTCCACGGAGGACGCTGTCACTAATTTAGTAGACTTTGTTGTTGGCCAACTTGACAAGGGACTAAGATGTGGAGGCGTCTTCCTGGACCTTGCGAAGGCTTTTGATACTGTGTCGAAACCGATCCTTGTCCAGAAAATGGAATACATTGGCATTAGGGGCACTGCACTGGATTGGTTTATTTCGTATCTGACAGAACGCAATCAAAGGATCTGCGTTGGAGATTTTCAGAGTTCCCTCGTTCCCAGTGTTGGGTATGGAGTGCCTCAGGGCAGTGTCCTGGGCCCTACTTTGTTCTTGCTGTATGTCGACGGTCTCTGCTCATTAGACCTCAACAATGCACAGATCTTTGCGTATGCCGATGATACGGCTGTCATCTTTTACGGAAAATCTTGGGAAGAAGTCTACAGAGCCGCAGAGAGTGGGATGTTGACTATCTCTAATTGGCTACAGCACAATTTGTTGACACTTAACGTTTCAAAAACAAAAATGGTTAATTTTTCAATCAACAAAAAATCATCTGCCCCTTCGGAACCTTCACTCAAGTTTCATAGCTGTGACTTCTACCCGGGATGTACCTGCAATTGTCCCACATTTGATCAGATCGAATGCATTAAGTATCTTGGCATTAACATTGATAAACACTTGACTTGGAGTAGGCATATTGACTCCCTGAACACACGTGTGAGAAAGCTTTTATACATATTCAGGAAACTGAGATCGATAGCAGACGACCACACTTTGAAAACAACCTACTACGCACTGTGTCAGACAATCCTGGGGTATTGTGTAGTGGCTTGGGGCTCTGCTGGCAAGAGTATCCTTATTACTGCTGAACGAGCGCAAAGAGCTATTCTGAAAACATCTTTTAAAAAGCAGTTACGTTACGCTACAGATGCACTGTACCGCGAAACTGGTATGCTAACAGTTCGTCAGCTGTACATCAGGGCAGTCATCCTTAGGTTCCATTCCGCAGCACCAACTACCATGGTACAAGATAAACGTTCGCGTAGACTACCTAAGTGGGAACAAACGTTTTGTCATCGGGTGTTTGGACATAAAGCATTCTCTTACATGGGGCCACACTTATACAGCAAAGCAAATAAGCATCTGAACTTGTTTTCCATGTCCAAGTTCTCATGCAAAAAAATAGTAACGGAATGGCTTCAAGGCTTAAACTATAATGAAACTGAACATGTGATATCAGCTACTAGCTAACTCAATCATACACACACACACACATACACACACACATACACACACACACACCCTCACACACACACACAACTTCTTACCTTCACCTGTACCCTATACACGCACACTCTCACGATAAGCGCTTCAACTGCTGTTACTTTTTTTATTTTTGTTATTATACTTAGTTTTTATTTTTTCATTTTACTTTTTTGTTTTAAAATGTTCAGAATCTGTATATAAAGCTCAGTATTGTACACTGTTTTTTGGACGAAAGAGACTGAACCCCACAACACAGGGTATCCTAGTGTGGGGTTTAGTGTCATTTAAATGATTGATATGTACTTTTTATGAACAATAAAAATTATTATTATTATTATTATTATTAATCTACCTTTTTTGTATAATTTGTTATTTAAGTATGTTATTATTATTATTTTTTAAATTATGTGTCATGTTTGTGCAAATAAACTGTTTTTCTTTCTTTCTTTCTTTTCAAACTACGAAGAGGGAGTGTTCTCCTGACTGCTTAGTCATGACAAGGAGTATTTCACATAACAAGTTTGAACTGATTCGGAGTGCGAACGTGTTTACTTCGAGAATCTGTTTCGTGCGTTGCGATTGTATACGCCAATAGGAATTAATGTGTATCATTTATTTACAGCATCCTCTGTAGGGATTGCAATCCGGAAAAACGGATCCGGTAATCCGGCGGATCCGGTAATCCGGCGGATCTGGCATCATTAAACGTTTACCGGATGTGGTACCAATAGCCGGATCCGGCGAACGGATCCGGTGCTAGTAATTTTTGGCAAAATAATAGAGCTGTTATATGAGTAGGTACTTTAAATGCGTTGCGCCGTTCTACGATCCTTTTTTCAAAATCAAAATTGATTTTCTTGATTATATAATGAGTACTAAGACAATTATTACTACTTAAAATATTTATTTATTTTAAGTTGATTAAACTAAAGAGTTAAAATTATAATACAATCTCACTATTGCATTGTAATAATTGTGCTATTTGACAGATTCATCAAATCATGATGGTGTCTGTCATAAAATATAAGACATGTTTGTTAGCATTCTCAAATATTTTAATAATTATTGTGATCTCATCTCAGTACCTAAATTAAGTAAGGGTAATTTATATTAGATTTTATTATTTATTTACTAAAATAATTGATCTATCTGTGAAAGTGAAATCTAGGAAGACTGAGACCAACTGAAATCAAGTTACCTACACCACTAAATTTGAATTGTTTGATCGTTTTTTACTCTTAACATTGGAATGGAAATAAAGTTGATTTTATTTATTTTATTTTTTATAAACTTTCTAATATTAACTACAATTACACTTGACGCACAACAGACAACTGACTGACTGACTGTGGGTTTGACTTGACTTACTAACAGTATTTTGAACCGAAAGGCGAAAATCATCCTGATTTGATTAATGCGGCCGGATCCGGTTCGATCCGGCCGGATCGATGAGAATCCGGTCGGATCCGGCCGGACTGAAAATGACGCCAGATTGCAATCACTAATCCTCTGCCGTATGTCTTTATAAATGAAAACAAACTCAATTAAGACGCTAGACACATTATGTTTTTTGAGTCAATGTCTAGATAGATCGTCAATGCAAAATAGTATGGGAATGACAATGGATGGAGAAAAATTAATAAGTATTATATGCTAGGGATAATGCGCAAGTGCGTGAAGCGCCACAACTGGCCGGCCGACAAGACACGGTATCCGCACCCCTCGCACTACCGCCAGCGCGCATAGCTGTGGAGGCAAGTAACTCAACAAATAGATTATACCTTATCAACCAATATAGTACATTGTAAGTGGAGAAAGTTTGTTATTGCGACTGAGGCGGAATTTGCCCGACCCGTACATGAGTGTTATGGAGCCGAGTGTTGCAGTGACAAATTTCCACGTGTATCAAACGACGTTTTTCAATACACTTACGAAGATATAAATAAACAGAGGTTGACGCGCGACTCGTGGGGGTCGTGCCGCACTCAGCCTGATACGATAAATGTAACAAATTGTGGCGGGGGCGAACTTGCTAATTTTTCCGCACTAGTGAATAAAACAGTAAATTGCGTGCCTAAAGGGGCAGGGCTTGCGGGTTTTCGGGAGTAAGTGTATTGAAAATTGTATAACTTACTAGACAGCGGTCTGGGGTGCAGCAACAGATGTAAGAGCGAGCCGTTAGCCGCCATGAGATACAAGGCAGCCACGGGCGCGGGCGCGCGGCCTCCTATGGCGGGACCGAAGCGCGCCCGAGCCAGCAAGGGGGCCGCGTTGTTGTCTTCTGACAAAGTATAACTTACTAGACAGCGGCCTGGGGTGCAGCAACAGATGTAAGAGCGAGCCGTTAGCCGCCATGAGATACAAGGCAGCCACGGGCGCGGGCGCGCGGCCTCCTATGGCGGGACCGAAGCGCGCCCGAGCCAGCAAGGGGGCCGCGTTGTTGTCTTCTGACAAAGTATAACTTACTAGACAGCGGCCTGGGGTGCAGCAACAGATGTAAGAGCGAGCCGTTAGCCGCCATGAGATACAAGGCAGCCACGGGCGCGGGCGCGCGGCCTCCTATGGCGGGACCGAAGCGCGCCCGAGCCAGCAAGGGGGCCGCGTTGTTGTCTTCTGACAAAGTATAACTTACTAGACAGCGGCCTGGGGTGCAGCAACAGATGTAAGAGCGAGCCGTTAGCCGCCATGAGATACAAGGCAGCCACGGGCGCGGGCGCGCGGCCTCCTATGGCGGGACCGAAGCGCGCCCGAGCCAGCAAGGGGGCCGCGTTGTTGTCTTCTGACAAAGTATAACTTACTAGACAGCGGCCTGGGGTGCAGCAACAGATGTAAGAGCGAGCCGTTAGCCGCCATGAGATACAAGGCAGCCACGGACGCGGGCGCGCGGCCTCCTATGGCGGGACCGAAGCGCGCCCGAGCCAGCAAGGGGGCCGCGTTGTTGTCTTCTGACAAAGTATAACTTACTAGACAGCGGCCTGGGGTGCAGCAACAGATGTAAGAGCGAGCCGTTAGCCGCCATGAGATACAAGGCAGCCACGGGCGCGGGCGCGCGGCCTCCTATGGCGGGACCGAAGCGCGCCCGAGCCAGCAAGGGGGCCGCGTTGTTGTCTTCTGACAAAGTATAACTTACTAGACAGCGGCCTGGGGTGCAGCAACAGATGTAAGAGCGAGCCGTTAGCCGCCATGAGATACAAGGCAGCCACGGGCGCGGGCGCGCGGCCTCCTATGGCGGGACCGAAGCGCGCCCGAGCCAGCAAGGGGGCCGCGTTGTTGTCTTCTGACAAAGTATAACTTACTAGACAGCGGCCTGGGGTGCAGCAACAGATGTAAGAGCGAGCCGTTAGCCGCCATGAGATACAAGGCAGCCACGGGCGCGGGCGCGCGGCCTCCTATGGCGGGACCGAAGCGCGCCCGAGCCAGCAAGGGGGCCGCGTTGTTGTCTTCTGACAAAGTATAACTTACTAGACAGCGGCCTGGGGTGCAGCAACAGATGTAAGAGCGAGCAGTTAGCCGCCATGAGATACAAGGCAGCCACGGGCGCGGGCGCGCGGCCTCCTATGGCGGGACCGAAGCGCGCCCGAGCCAGCAAGGGGGCCGCGTTGTTGTCTTCTGACAAAGTATAACTTACTAGACAGCGGCCTGGGGTGCAGCAACAGATGTAAGAGCGAGCCGTTAGCCGCCATGAGATACAAGGCAGCCACGGGCGCGGGCGCGCGGCCTCCTATGGCGGGACCGAAGCGCGCCCGAGCCAGCAAGGGGGCCGCGTTGTTGTCTTCTGACAAAGTATAACTTACTAGACAGCGGCCTGGGGTGCAGCAACAGATGTAAGAGCGAGCCGTTAGCCGCCATGAGATACAAGGCAGCCACGGGCGCGGGCGCGCGGCCTCCTATGGCGGGACCGAAGCGCGCCCGAGCCAGCAAGGGGGCCGCGTTGTTGTCTTCTGACAAAGTATAACTTACTAGACAGCGGCCTGGGGTGCAGCAACAGATGTAAGAGCGAGCCGTTAGCCGCCATGAGATACAAGGCAGCCACGGGCGCGGGCGCGCGGCCTCCTATGGCGGGACCGAAGCGCGCCCGAGCCAGCAAGGGGGCCGCGTTGTTGTCTTCTGACAAAGTATAACTTACTAGACAGCGGCCTGGGGTGCAGCAACAGATGTAAGAGCGAGCCGTTAGCCGCCATGAGATACAAGGCAGCCACGGGCGCGGGCGCGCGGCCTCCTATGGCGGGACCGAAGCGCGCCCGAGCCAGCAAGGGGGCCGCGTTGTTGTCTTCTGACAAGGATGACAGGCGTTGTCGACCTGCGGAACAATTATTGTACTTTAGTTCAGCGCTATACTTAAGTAATACGGTTAGAATTGGGTGGATTTTCAGGCAATAATTTGAATGTCCGATTTTCGCAAATATCATCTTCTTGACTTAATAATGCTCCTATACACAAAAAATAAAATAAACAAAAATGTTGGGTTCAGCACCATCTAGCGAGAAAAAAAAAATATTTTACATGGATAAATACAAATATTTAGGGTAACTCTACAGTCAGATGGTTATCTGACAAATCGACAAAAAAATATTTTATAAAAAGACTAGCTTCTGCCAGCGGCTTCGCCCGCGTGAAAGAATGTTTCTCCATACAAACTTTGGACCCCCGTTTCATCCCCTTAGGGTGTGAATTTTGAAAAATCTTCTTTTAGTGCTCGCCTACGTCATAAAAGGAAGCTTTGTGCAATTTCCTAGTCTTAGTAGTTTAGGATGTGCGTTGATATGTCAGTCAGTCAGTTTCTCCTTTTATATATATAGATATTTTTTTCGAAAACCGTGTAGCTGTAATTAGACTTTATAGTAATTACACAAAAACAGTGTATATTTTTTAAGATTACACTTGTAAAGATATTATCCTATTTTCCTTGACATACATTCAGTCAGAAAAGTATCGGGAATGGATGATTTGTTTATGGTTCCAAATTCAAATTTTTGTTTTTATTTTTTTGTTGATTGGCACAACTGTTTTCCATTTTGGCGCGGAGTTTGAGTTGAATCTGTTATTTATATTAAATACAGTGCTGTTTTTAGTTATATCATATCTAGTGTGTATTGCGAATTTCATAGTGGACAAAAACATCGAACAAAGAGTTTGTTTTAAATTTTGCATTGCCAATGGAATTTCGTGTTCGGAGTCACTGAAAATGTTACAGAAGGCTTACGGTGAATCGACTTTATCAAAAACACGTGCTTATGAGTGGTACAAAGCGTTCAAAAGCGGTCGAGATGTGACGGAAGATTTGCCTCGCTCTGGTAGGCCATCAACGTCTTCAACTGAAGTTAACATCGCAAAAGTGAAGGAAATAGTGACTGAAAATCCTCATTCAACTTTGAGAGAGATAGCCGCCGAACTTTCTGTATCTCACGAGTCGTTCCGTACCATTTTAAGTAATCATTTGGGTATGAAACATGTTATCGCTCGCGCTCGCGTTTTCAATCGGTAGAAGACATTAAAAAATGTTTTGATGATTGGATTATTCGTTGCCGTAAATGTATCGTTTCTGAAGGAGCATACTTGAAGGTGATAAAATAAATTTGGATGAATTACAAACATTTTGATTGATCTTTTCCCGGTACTTTCTTGACAGAGTAGTAAAATGCTAGAATATAGAACACGACACTTTTTGCAAGACCAGTAAGATATTGCTTGCATTGGCTTTTTTTAGGTGGGAAATCATCCAATTACTTCTCGCGCCTTTTGGGCGGAACGCGAGGGCGTGTCAGACTTTTACAGTCTTAAAACCCACTAATGTTCCTTCTTTGCCTTCGTTCCAGGGCACCGAGGTACACTTTTGCACAAGCCATGGTCCCAGTGCTTGCAAACAATACGTGCGTCGCTCATAGCACTTGCAAGAGTCGGTCCGCTCGCCGGGGAGGGCGCGGCGTTGCGCCGTTGCGAACTTGACCGAATGACTGAATGATTGAGACCAATGTATTTGACAGTTGCTGTCATTTTTCAATGTATTTGGAAATCAAATGTCTGTCATTTTCCGATTATTTCAAAAAAAAAAAAATTACATATATTTTTCCGATACTTTAATACAATAGTTATTCTGCTATTCGGGGCGGAGACAATAAATGGTGTAACTAACACGACTTTCTTTTTTAAATGAGATTGAATGATTAAGCTGTTGATCCCCGAATTAACGCCGGCGTTCACGCGCCATTGTCTTACTATTGTGTCTCTAATTACGCACTCAAAAGGTTAATGTATGTTTGTACTGACCGGAACTGTTCCTCGTGATGGTATGCGTGGGTATGTTGGCAGTGGGTCGCAGCTGAGTGAGCGGCGACAGCGTGGTGGGCAGCGGGTACGGCGGCAGGCGCGGGTTCGGGAACCACGCGCCCTGGTTAATGTATGTTTGTACTGACCGGAACTGTTCCTCGTGATGGTATGCGTGGGTATGTTGGCAGTGGGTCGCAGCTGAGCGAGCGGCGACAGCGTGGTGGGCAGCGGGTACGGCGGCAGGCGCGGGTTCGGGAACCACGCGCCCTGGTTAATGTATGTTTGTACTGACCGGAACTGTTCCTCGTGATGGTATGCGTGGGTATGTTGGCAGTGGGTCGCAGCTGAGCGAGCGGCGACAGCGTGGTGGGCAGCGGGTACGGCGGCAGGCGCGGGTTCGGGAACCACGCGCCCTGGTTAATGTATGTTTGTACTGACCGGAACTGTTCCTCGTGATGGTATGCGTGGGTATGTTGGCAGTGGGTCGCAGCTGAGCGAGCGGCGACAGCGTGGTGGGCAGCGGGTACGGCGGCAGGCGCGGGTTCGGGAACCACGCGCCCTGGTTAATGTATGTTTGTACTGACCGGAACTGTTCCTCGTGATGGTATGCGTGGGTATGTTGGCAGTGGGTCGCAGCTGAGCGAGCGGCGACAGCGTGGTGGGCAGCGGGTACGGCGGCAGGCGCGGGTTCGGGAACCACGCGCCCTGGTTAATGTATGTTTGTACTGACCGGAACTGTTCCTCGTGATGGTATGCGTGGGTATGTTGGCAGTGGGTCGCAGCTGAGCGAGCGGCGACAGCGTGGTGGGCAGCGGGTACGGCGGCAGGCGCGGGTTCGGGAACCACGCGCCCTGGTTAATGTATGTTTGTACTGACCGGAACTGTTCCTCGTGATGGTATGCGTGGGTATGTTGGCAGTGGGTCGCAGCTGAGCGAGCGGCGACAGCGTGGTGGGCAGCGGGTACGGCGGCAGGCGCGGGTTCGGGAACCACGCGCCCTGGTTAATGTATGTTTGTACTGACCGGAACTGTTCCTCGTGATGGTATGCGTGGGTATGTTGGCAGTGGGTCGCAGCTGAGCGAGCGGCGACAGCGTGGTGGGCAGCGGGTACGGCGGCAGGCGCGGGTTCGGGAACCACGCGCCCTGGTTAATGTATGTTTGTACTGACCGGAACTGTTCCTCGTGATGGTATGCGTGGGTATGTTGGCAGTGGGTCGCAGCTGAGCGAGCGGCGACAGCGTGGTGGGCAGCGGGTACGGCGGCAGGCGCGGGTTCGGGAACCACGCGCCCTGGTTAATGTATGTTTGTACTGACCGGAACTGTTCCTCGTGATGGTATGCGTGGGTATGTTGGCAGTGGGTCGCAGCTGAGCGAGCGGCGACAGCGTGGTGGGCAGCGGGTACGGCGGCAGGCGCGGGTTCGGGAACCACGCGCCCTGGTTAATGTATGTTTGTACTGACCGGAACTGTTCCTCGTGATGGTATGCGTGGGTATGTTGGCAGTGGGTCGCAGCTGAGCGAGCGGCGACAGCGTGGTGGGCAGCGGGTACGGCGGCAGGCGCGGGTTCGGGAACCACGCGCCCTGGTTAATGTATGTTTGTACTGACCGGAACTGTTCCTCGTGATGGTATGCGTGGGTATGTTGGCAGTGGGTCGCAGCTGAGCGAGCGGCGACAGCGTGGTGGGCAGCGGGTACGGCGGCAGGCGCGGGTTCGGGAACCACGCGCCCTGGTTAATGTATGTTTGTACTGACCGGAACTGTTCCTCGTGATGGTATGCGTGGGTATGTTGGCAGTGGGTCGCAGCTGAGCGAGCGGCGACAGCGTGGTGGGCAGCGGGTACGGCGGCAGGCGCGGGTTCGGGAACCACGCGCCCTGGTTAATGTATGTTTGTACTGACCGGAACTGTTCCTCGTGATGGTATGCGTGGGTATGTTGGCAGTGGGTCGCAGCTGAGCGAGCGGCGACAGCGTGGTGGGCAGCGGGTACGGCGGCAGGCGCGGGTTCGGGAACCACGCGCCCTGGTTAATGTATGTTTGTACTGACCGGAACTGTTCCTCGTGATGGTATGCGTGGGTATGTTGGCAGTGGGTCGCAGCTGAGCGAGCGGCGACAGCGTGGTGGGCAGCGGGTACGGCGGCAGGCGCGGGTTCGGGAACCACGCGCCCTGGTTAATGTATGTTTGTACTGACCGGAACTGTTCCTCGTGATGGTATGCGTGGGTATGTTGGCAGTGGGTCGCAGCTGAGCGAGCGGCGACAGCGTGGTGGGCAGCGGGTACGGCGGCAGGCGCGGGTTCGGGAACCACGCGCCCTGGGACATGTTGTCGCCCACCTGACGAGACGGATACGATTAAATGAATGACGACCATCAAAAACAAATAAGTCCATTCAGATGTCGGTTATAAACTGTAAATACAAAACGATATGTTACCTAACTGATCTGTAGAGCCTTTTCCCAACTATATATCTATACCAGAAGTATGAATTAACGTAAGGGACATTTTTACGTTTTGCGTAAAATACCCTTACATCAATCATTATAAGGTACTTTTTTACATTTTAGGTAAATGTCCCTTAAGTTATTTCATATTTCCAGTATCGATGTATATATAAATTTTTTGAGGTGGTAAATCATCTATTGACTTCTCCCACTCTAGGGCGAATCGGAAAGGCGTGTCAGACTTTTACTGACTATAGCCACACCTATGTTCCTTCAGTTGCGCTTTGCATCCCAGGACCACAAGTAACCCTCTCAAAAGTCGACCCATAGCCCCTGTAATCCTCGCCCCTACGGTTTTGTTAACATCTCTTTGGGGAACGCATGGAACACTACACGCCGTCGACGACTCAGGTTCGATGCGGACGGTTATCGGAAGGCCAGGCGGCGAGCTACCCGTCGTCCGCAAGCCCACGCCTACTGTGGCTGGTAGTCGGAGTCGGGGTCTCTGTGGCTGGGGCGTGAGGGCGTCCGTTACACGTTACTCAAGATAAGTATAAGATTTTAGGCTTCTGACTATTACTACCAGGTTTTACCTGCTTTTCGAGGCACGGAGGAGTCTCGGTATGTAATGGATGGTCACCCATCTACAGACCGACCTCAGCAAGCGTTGCTTAACCTTGGAGATCTATCTATACAGCTATAATCACTGAAACACGAGCTCTTGTGCCGTGTGCGGTTTTTATTAGTTGCGTCACCACGAAACCATGTGTCCTAGACCGCGTATTGGCCGCAAGATTATTAAAATTTCGAGTCCTTTGCCAATTAGGACCCTTGCCTACGGCTACTTTTTGTAGCGCGTTCGCATTGATACAGTTGCGATGCTGTAGCGCGTTAGCATCTTTTCTATAGCGCTTGCAAATGCGACTAACACGCGTTAGTAGCGATGCTGTCGCGCGCTTATGAAACGCGCGACAGCATCGCTACAAAAAGTCATCATGGACGAGGGGCCTTACATACAGCTAAGTTTAATTCCTTACCGTAGCAGCGGAGGCTCACTTGTGTATAGCATGTGATGTGTTACGGGGTTTGTCTGCGTGTTGTCTTTTTTTTTTAATTTATTTTTATTAAATTACGGTTTTAAGCTTTATACCAATTAAATAAAAATTATTTTCCTATCTTACCGTAGTAGCAGAGGCACGCTTGTGAGCAGCAGTGTGTATGGGCAGGCCGGCGGAGCGGTGGAAGCGCGACAGGCGGTTGA
The DNA here is from genome assembly GCA_905147345.3 of Mythimna impura. Taxonomy (NCBI): domain Eukaryota; kingdom Metazoa; phylum Arthropoda; class Insecta; order Lepidoptera; family Noctuidae; genus Mythimna; species Mythimna impura. Next base: position 6,969,896 of record LR990347.1, on the reverse strand, counting down.
CGACGCGGGGCTGCGTGTGTGTCCTGACGCCGATGGCGCCGCCGTAGGGGCTGATGGCGAACACGTGCGTGGTGCCGCGGAGTGTGGACACTGCGGCCCAGCGGGAGTCGCAGGATATTGCTATGTCCTGATATTGACAAAGAAAACAAATTATGGATTAGACAGTTCTGTATTCCGGTTGTGTTGTGTATACTACTAGGTCTTTTGTGTTCTGTTGTGTGTACTATAGTGTTTTTGTTGGGATTCGAAAAAAAACAGAAATCAGAAACGTTTATTTTAAATAGACCAATTACAGGTACTTTTGAATTGTCAAAATGTAGGTCAGTCAAAAAAAAGGGGAGCTAAATTGCACGTTCCAAAGCGAACATCTCTATGGAGAAGAACGTGCAAGAAACTCCATGGACACTATTATAAATCATATTATGAGTTACATAAACCTTGGTTACATAGGAAGTTGTTTGATTTAAAAAAAGAAAAATCTTCCCCATTCGAGGAAAGACTCCTGAATTGTGGGTGTGTTGACAAACATGTTTTTTTTTGTTTGTCAGTTTTTTTTTTGTCACATTTTAGCTCTTCTCTAAGTTACAGAGTTATATTAATGGTTTTAAAGAGTATAATTGTGTAACTACATTCATGTCATTATCGCAAATATATATTTTTTTACTTTACCATCCGACACTAAACTGCTAATTGAAAACGTACAAAAACTTGAATTTCGTGGGCTACCCTGGAGCATTCACCTTTACTAATGTCAAAGATATACAAATGACATCTAATTGAAACCGGATGCAGACGCACGGGACCGGTCAAGCGACGCTTCGAGGGAGGTCATGTTTGGAAGTGGACATCTTCCGGCTGAAATAATGATAATGATCCCTACCTGCACTTTAGCCGTAGTATCGCCCCTGTGCAGTATATACAGATGATGCACGGAGGCCAGGCTGGCGCCGCAGGGGTGCGGGTTGATCCTGAACACGTGGAAGTCGTGCCCGCGCCGGTCGGCCGTCATCAGGAGCATGCCGCTCGCGTCGAACTTCAAGGCGATGATCGCTTCGGAGTGCGCTATGAAGTGAGCCACGATTGGGTCGCAGGCTTCTTCGCTGTCTTGACCGTCTTCTTCCTCGTTACCCTGGAAATGAACGAGTTAAGTCATTTTATGTAATAGGCTTCTTAGGAGTTACTAGGTATTCTATTATTAACATACAATATTTTCTTTCCCTTTCAACATACCTCAATATCCAATATAGTAACAACTCCTGGCTGCTGTATATCAGCGTTGGGCGGTGATGGAGACTGCGAGGTGCTTCGTCCCCCAGCCAAACTGTGCGCCACACTCTCTCCGAGGCCTCGCAGGCCTTTGCTAAGGGACTTTGCAGCATGGAGCACTGTTGCTGTGTAGCTGGTTACGCCTTCACCTGAAAAATGAAAATAGAGAATTAAAAATAAATATCTATGGGTCATTGATTATCTGTGTTTTAGCCTTTACAAAAGCCAAACGACGCTTAGTAACTAACTGGCTGACGTATATTGTCTTTAATTCTATATCCAAATTGACTATTCACTAGGGCCATTAAGAACTTCTGAAAAGAAAACCCTTTTCAGAAATGCTGGACCCCTACTTTTGCTACAATGGAGGTGACTTTGTATTAAATAGAAGTCGACATTACTTTCTCTCAAGGATTTCTATAATTTCTATAATACTGTGTGTGTAACAATAAATTCTGTAACACACAGTATTATAGAATTTTTTTACAAGTAGTAGGAGACTTTTAGGGTCACCGGCCACAACCACAAAACGCCGCCACCGGCCTACAGTTCTCATACATTTTATATGGATTCACACACGCTACAAATCACCGCTGCTCGCTTCTTGTGGCCCACACCGGCTACTAAACGCCGTTACACGCCACTCGCGCATTTAAATGCGCAATCATTTAAAATTTTAGAGTTAATTAAGATACTGCGCATATGGGTTAAAAAAAGTACCAGCCACCGGCCACAAGAGGCTGTCGTTCGTTTCAGCTTCCTTTGTGGCCGTTTTTACTGCGACGTTTGTGACTGTCGCGCGTGGTCCGTGTGCGGCGACACTTAGGAGCTAAAAATATTTCAACTGAAGGAACATAGGTGAGTTTTAATCAGTATAAGTCGGACTCTCCACCCTTTAGGATGAAAAAAAACACCATTGTAGGGTATATTTCTTTAAAAAGAAAAACATGCTCACACTCCTTCTACACTATCACAAAGGCACTAACTGACAGCCGATTAGTCACGCACGAACATATAAAACAATGCTACGCAGCGTTGAGGTCAACAAAATTAATACATACATATAATATAAATAAGTCAACAGCCGCTCGTTACAAACAAAAGAATTTAATTTAATGTTTATTCAAGAGTAAGTTTATCAATATTTTTACTAGAAATATTTGCGTATTGAAATAATTATCACTTATTTCTGGTCTTTGGTGCACTACACTACAATTGCTCTAAGAAGGTGCGGGTGACAGCTGTCGGATTCATACAAATAGCTACTACCTATCCTTTTCTCTAATCTTAAAAATGCATATTTTCGTCCTGCTGTCATCATATCCACTCTATGCGTATGTAAAAAATACCTTAGTGCCTAAAGTTTGTTAGTGATTTCACGTACATATGAAAATTATTTTAACCCTTTACCCACTTACGTCGGATTAATCCGACAAATATTTTCGTGTCCAATTTGACATGGTCATATATATTATTTACCACCAAACACTCCATCTCGTCAACTCTTCTGTCACCTATGGGAATTGGTGAGAGATTCTAAACCAATTTTACTCGCTCAATCGATATGGTATTTTGTTACTATGTTATATTACTGTTTAAGTGAGTGTCGATCGTAAGATTTCTAGTAATAAAAGGTACAGTATAAAAATATATATATTTTTTAAATATAAATCAAACGACTCGTGGACACTTGGATCGGAATATTACTAAAGTTATAAACTTTACACAACTTTTTTTTAATTTTAATTATTATTATTTTTAAATAGAAATTAAAATATCTACATAATTAACAATGTTTGAAATATTTCCATGCTGTTCACATTTTCATTAAAACTAAAACACTGAAATACTACGATGACTTTGTGTTAGGTCAGTTCTGTATATAAATAATTAAGGTACTTATAGTAGTCTAGTCACGCTACATATCGCATGCACGATCCACTTATAACGGAGGTAAATAGAACCATAGAACCTTGTTTGTTAATAGACAATGAAGTAACTCACATTGTAATGTGTTAATTAGTAATTGATCGTGATAAACGGGGAAAAAATGGACCTGAGCAGCACAGGTTACGGAAATAATTGAAGATATTGGCGTATATACCTTCTTAACCATCATCAACATCAGGAACCCCTTGATGCCTCTTGTAATATAATAATTATAACACGGAATAAAGAAAAGTAGAATTATACTAAAGTCATATGTTTACATCATCAAAACTTATTAACACTAGAGAACAACTAAATTAGGTTAAGAATGAAATATAATAACAAAATATCTTTAAGGTTTTTGAGAAATAAAAATGCTTTTTATTATTACTGTTTAACTAACAAGATAATGAGCCTGGCTGGGTTTGAACTCGCGACCTACAACTCGTAAGTCCGGGCCGTTACCACTCGGCCACCACTGCTCTCAGTTAAGCAGTCTTTGTGTAATTTATTTCATCACCACTGCTCTCAAAACGGTGAAGGAAACCGGCATGTCCCAGAACCAAAAATTCGAAGACATGTGACATTCACCAACCCGCACTGGGCCCGCGTGGTGGATTATGGCCCATTCCCTCTCTTAGAGAGGTGGCCTGAGTCCCAACAGTGGGAACATTAAAAGGCTGATTATGCTATGCTATAACCAACAAGGCAGCAGTAAGTCAGTAGTTAATAACGACCTTGACTAACGATTTATACGTCGTGCTTTCAACCCCAGCTAGGAGCATTATTTAATAATCATCACGGTGAAGGAAACCATCGTGAGGAAACCAGCATGTTCTAGATAGAACAAAAATCGAAGACATGTGACATCCACCAACCAGCACTGAGCCCGAGTGGCACATTTCTTTTCTTGTAGAGAGATCGGAGGCCTAGCAGTGGGAACAGTATAAAGCTGATTATGCTTAACTAACAATGAAACTACCCAATGACTACTATTTGGTCTGATCACTTCTTTATGCTCGTGTTTCCTTGCAAAAATCGATGGAATTCCAATTACTAATTCTTCAAAAGGTTGCTAAATGTATCCACTTCTTTCACTTATGAAAGACAAATTCAGAATAACCTACATTCACTAAACACGGGTAATGTTTTGTGTTTAACTGATGTGATAAAAGATTTTAATAAATAAATATTAATCTATCAAAAAAATAAAAGTATAAGTAGTAAGCACTTACCAAATATTTACGAATCAAATTTAAAAAAAAAAATTTTCATCAAATCAGCAATGCTACCACGAGATTTTAGGACCTAAATTGACTGTTAAAGGGATGAACCTATATAGGGTGTATAACTCCAACGTCCCTCTTTCTCGCTCACACGACTGACATTCTAACACGTTATGGTAAACTCGTTAAAAAATAAAAGGCCCGTTTTGACATTTGAGAAAGACCCTAAAATGTAACTTGGAACGAAACTGAAAGAAACAATAAAATAATAATCAGGGGTTCGGTGTAATAGTAGCTATTTTAGTAGTAGCTACACTACACCGGACCAGCCGCTAGGTAGTCAAAATACAAATGTCAAAACGGGCCTTTTATTTTTTGACAACTTTAAGTCCACAGTTCTGACGTCTTCATACTTCTTTTGTTTCATAAAATGACTATTTAGCTTGGAGTTTAAGTGGAGTGCATTTAAAACTATCTCTGGCATGAACCTCTTATCATAAAACACGATAACATCCAATCAGTGACACTGGCATACAAAGAAAAAAAAATTGTCTTCATCAAACTGTTTTTTTTTTTTTTGTTCTAGAAATGGTGAGCTTACACTGTGCAGGTTAGCAACATCGCCCGGGCCGCAACAAATGTGAATGTGCTAATAAATTATGCACCTCTTTCTCGGTGACAATACTTTGATACTAGTAACTAAGATTTTTTACTGTCCGTTCAACCGATTTTGCATTTAATTGCGTTGGAGGCATGATAAATGGCGGCTGCAGCAAAAAGTTGGGTTTGTAACCACTTTTTTGCATTTAATGCCATATTTATGCCTATGGAATAGAAGTCAAAATCGGTTGAACGGACAGCAAAACAGTCTTGTTTATATGTCTAATCTTAATTCGAGTGGAGTATACCTATACTCCATTACCATTACCTATGCTCCGTAGCCACCTGGCTACGTGACTTTAACACAATCTATATTCGTGCTAAGGTGAAAAATCATCAAATAACTTCTCTGGGTGGATCGAGAGGAAGTGCCAGACTTACTCACTGAAACCCACCTGTGTTCCACTAGTTATCTTTTGCATTACAGGGTCGCGGTAACTCTTCTGAACAATCCCGCAACCCTAGAGCGCACGGCCGTAATGAGTCCTGTCAATTATGCTGACATTTCTTTGATCCAAGCGTGGAACACTACACGCCGTCAACTCGGGTCTGCTGTCCCTTATTGGACGGCGAGCTACCCATTGCTCGCCGTCCGCAAGCCCGTGCCGTCCAGTTTGTTTATTATAATTATGATACTTTTAATGAATAATGGTACTTTTAGTAAGAAATAGTACAGTCAAGCAAAACAGAATTTCTAAAAAATATTATTTATTTATATTCTTATATTTGACAAAAGCAATAAATATCTCCTGCATATTTATTGCTTTTATCAAATATAAAAAATAATATAAAAATGTTAACTACAGAAAAGTAACTTTTTGATATTTGTCGGCATTTCTCACAGCATACCTAACATAATTCTTTTTTTTTTATTACAAAATAAAAACTGAACATGTTAAATTTCGAAGAATCAAATCGAAATCGAAGTTTACCTTTTTATTTTAATGACAAACCACGGTTATTTTTAAATTTGTTTTTTTTTTGCTCGTCTAATTGTAGAATTGGCAAACCGATCGCACGAAATATATAAAATTATATCGGCATGAGATCAATGTAACTCATCAATTAAAAGTATTAAAAGATGCTAATGGTTGCCAAAAAAATATTATTTGATAAGTTGTCGTCAAGTCGTAATAAGATTACAACACATTCGACACGTGGGTACTTAGGAAGATTTACAATCACGCGATGTTTATTTGTCTATTTATATGTCGCAGCTAACTGAATAAAAAAGCCAGCTAATTGGACGCCTAGGCAGTTCATTAAACGTCGGCATTTAACTAAATAGCTGAAGGACAAATAGCCAAGTAATTGAGCACAACGTTTAACTAGACTGCTGAATATCGTGTAGTCATTTAGTTATATTGGATATTGATGAATTTGCGATGTCTGGTTATATAAATACACTAGCTTCTGCCTGTGGCTTCGCCCGCATGAAAGAAGGTTTCTCCATACAAACTTTGGAACCCAGTCTCATCCCCATAGGGGGTGAATTTTGGAAAATCCTATACAAAATCCTAATTCATACTTGTATATTTACTAAAAATATCTTACCTTCACACCCTCCACTGCTCCTCTTCGACTGATTAAGTTTCTTATCAGCGTAAGCCAGCCAGCGGTCTCCCAATGCCAAAGGGTTTATGGGCAAACTGCCTCCTAAAGGACACGGACAGGGGTAGCAAGTAGTGACGGCCATACGGTCTTCTAAAGTCGCGGCATCGAAGATCGCGAAACGTTCGGAGAAAGAAACCACCACGGAACGCTTGTTTGCTAGCACGTCGAGAATTGGGTTCTTGAATTTTATGCTTTTTACCTGTTAAAGAAAAGATGTTGTTTAAAATTGAGTCACCGGCAGAGATGAGCATTAATTTTTATTATGCTAATGTATTTTTAAGTGTTTTTGTCTCTGTATTAATAATTTGTGTGCCTATAATTTATATGTGTGGTGTAAACCGTAAGTGTAAGTTGGCAATAAAAAAAAAGAAATTACTAAAGGAATTGAGTATTTGTGTTTATTTTTGTGTTTATTAAACAACAAATAAATAAGACTAAACAGAAATCTTTTTCTGAAAACAGCATCTAAATTTAAATAGCATTTCTAATATTGATGTGTGCAGAGTGATGGTAATATCTCGCTATCTCCATTGTATACGCGTAACCTTATGGCCGTGACGTCACATTTCAGTATCTGCATCCCTATCCTGTTACTTGACAGTTTCCCCTTCCACTAGTTTTGAACGATTTTTAAAAATTCTTTTCAATTGCTTTTTTGCCAAAAGTTACTTCTTGTTTCTCATAATATAATAATTGAATCAACTACACAATTGATCACCTACAAATTGGATATTCTGATTCTAGCTTGAACGGTTAGAACAGCATTTGTCATGCATTGGTGAATAAGCTTATAGTGATTTAAACATTTGTTAGACAAAGAGGCAGCAAGCACTATGAATATTTCTTTGTTATCGTGTCTGAATCATAGAATAACAAGTAATCTCCTTAGTAGGCCCAGGTTATACGACACAAACTCCTGTGAACATGGCTGGCTGATATAAGGAAGGATATCTAGCATTGCGATTTGAACTAAAACGAATGTAATATATTTTGTAATGAGAACTGGTGGTCTCATTTTTAGGGTTCCGTACCCAAAGGGTAAAACCTATTGCTAAGACTCTGCTGTCCATCTGTCTGTCTATCACCAGGCTGTGTCTCATGAACCGTGATAGTTTGACAGTTGAAATTTTGAATGATGTATTTCTGTTATCGTTATAACAACAAATACTTACCTACTAAAAACAAAAAAAGTTGCCTATAGATGATGGTACAGAACCGCACTTGGCCAGTTATAATAATCTCCACCCCCGTAAAATTAATACTTAGTTCCCACCTTTAAGGGGCAAAGCCCATACAAAATTATAAATTTTGAATGTATCAAATCTTTTTTCTAATGACTTTTTCTGATACTTTTATCTTTTAAACCACCCCTATATTAAAGCAAACAAAATAAGATAAAAATGATTAAAATCGGTGAAGCCATTTTTGAGATTTAATTAAACGAACAGCAATTGATTTTTATATACCTACATATAAGAAGATGAGGATTCTCAAGACACGCCCCCGTCGTATATAGGACTTGTTTATGTGCAGTTTCTGATAAAAGCATATCATATTCAGTTTATTGCCCGAATATAATCGTAGTAGCAGCTTTAACGTTGTTTCCCGTAGTATGCAGCAAATCAGTATATTATGACTACCTACTTTGATAAAACCTTGCACGTGTAAGTCTAGGTCAAAGCGAGTCTTTTATCTGTTCACTTACTTATTCAGACTGAATATTAAATAGGATTAACGAATTCAAGTTATTTCAGTATATTCTAACACGAATAATGACTTCTTAGTCGAAAAATGTAATCTTCGTTTTGCAGTAGATAGATAGATAGATAAATAGATATATTCTTTATTGTACACCAAAAATAAAAATTACAATAATAATTTGTAGTAATTTTAGGCGAAAATATGGGGTAATATCAAATATAATGTACAAGTAATTATAGTATTTTTTTTGCGGTTGGGGTTATTGGCACGATTTTTTTTTATTACCGGGCGGTCTACATTTTAGTGAGTAATACTTTTGAAAAAGTTTTGAAAAACAACATATAATTTGGCGCCAAAAATACACAATTTTTCTTCAGTTTTGTTGTACCCAGTTTCACTCTCAGAACTAAGGGCCTACACGACGTTTTTTAAATGCGCCGTTAATGCGCGTTTTAGAAATGTGCGTCGACGGGGCGACGCCGACGGCGCGCTTTTATCCTACAGAGCAGTTCGTTGTCGTTTGTATCGCTACGTACGCGCGTTAGCATCGAGTTTGTATCGATACAAACGCGCTGGCATATTGCGTTTTTAAGCAGAACCTCGTCAACAGTAGCAAGATGACGTCGGTCGAGACAGCATTGATTGTATGCGCTTTGTTATTAGTTTTTTAAAAAAGGGAGAAGAAAAATTACCGACGTTTGTGGGTACACCCATATACAAGCGAGAGAAGATTGTGTGGACATTACGCTATACTAACGCGCGTTTGTATCGATAGAAACGCGCGTGCGTATCGCTACAAAAGCGCGTCAACGGCGCGTTTAAAAAACGTGGTGTGCACAGGCCCTAAGACGAATCTAACGACACCACTCAAGTTAAAATGCAACAAGGCTTTAAGGTTCTCAGGCGTGCCAAAGAAATATACACATACAATCTAAAACCATAATCATAATAAAACGATTTTACGGAACGATCTAGGTATTCAATATTTGCGATTAAGCTTATCCTATCAAAATAACGTCAATACCAGAATGACTTGACGAAATAACCATTTTAACACCCCACTGAGAAGTAGTCGGCTACTAGAAAAACTCGCAGAATTTTTAATATTATGACTTAATTTATAGCTTACCTGTTCACCTCCCTTAATAGAAATAAAGCTGAGCGAGCAAAATGACGGGCCAGGGCTGACAGAGTCGCACAAGGCGATGAGGGGCCTCTTCGATGCGAAGCAGTCGCCGTGCTGCGGGGTAGGCAGTATACGGAGCACCCTCACTGTGCCTTGTCGCCAGGACAACACCTCCTGGGCCTCCCCGGTGGGGGGGATCAGCCAGACTTGGACCCCGGACCCGTAGCCCAGGATAAGGAGTAATGGGGAGACGTCATTGTCGCTGTCTCCTTCTGGTGTTGGCTCGTTTATGTCTGCTGTTTCGAATCTGTTGCAAATAAAACATCATCCATTTATGAGTTGTCCTGTATTCCCCCCATAGGTGTAAGAAAAGACGTCTGTGTCAACGTTACTTGCCTATACTTCCTGTTGAAATACCTAAGATACTGGTTGGGGCCTGGCTGGCGTTGCGGGGAAGAAATATTCCGAAGTTTTTCCCATGTATTATAATAATACATAATAATACTATTATTATAATTCGCGAAATATTCGCAAGTATTAAGTAATATTCCAATAGTTTAACGAATATGGAGTCAAAATCTAAAAAAAACTAAATCAAAGATGGCGTCGAAGAAAATTAGACCCGTGTCATTATTAGCAAATCCGAAAACCACGATAAGGACACCTATGACGAAATTCTAGCAAATCGCTATCGGTGCCATCGCTGATCTTGATTTTACCCCATATTTGTTGTTAGAGACCATGAAAAGGACATCAATGAATGAATGAATTTGGCATTGGTCATCTTGGATTTTAATTTAACGTGGCGAATACATAACATTAAATATTCTTTGAACTTATCAATGAACGAGAGCCAAGCGATCACCAGTGATGTAGTGTGTGTAAATAGCAAGGTAATTTTACAATTACATTTCTATTTTTATCCGTTAAATGTCGATAATGGCAATTACTTTTTTAATTATACTACCCTGCATTCTTGTCGAGTTAATATTATCGTATTTTTGGGAATACTTCCAAAGTTTTGCAACGCTAGTCTTGGCTTGCATCAAAGGTTTATTGCATGTATGTTGGTACAATAAAAAAAATATTACACAGAATGACCCAAACAGGTTCAGATTACATGCAAAAGAACAGGTTTTGTTTGATTTTATACTCGTGAGAAATTTTATATTCGTCATCAAGGTAACAAGATTTTAGCTGTACCTATGTTAACATTGTTGTATCGCGAAAGGGCCAAACCCAAAATTTGTATAGCATGTACTGACTCGGCAAAACGAAACTAGGTTAAACCTAATCAATAATGGTGGCATCTGTTCTTATTATAAAGCCATGGTTGACTACTAGGCTTGTGTTTAAACACCTACTAGAAATGCACTTATTATATCCTCAAGCAGTTTGATTTTTAGTGTTCCGTACCCAAAGAGTAAAACGGGACCCTATTACTAAGACTTCGCTGTCCGTCCGTCTGTCTGTCCGTCTGTCACCAGGCTATATCTCATGAACCGTGATAGTTAACAGTTGAAATTCTCACAGATGATGTATTTCTGTTGCCGCTATTTAAAAAAATACAAAAAAAATAATTAAGGGGGTTTCCCATACAGCAGACATGATTTTATTTGCCGTTTTTATAGATAATAGTAAGGAACCCTTCGTGCGCGAGTCCGACTTGCACTTGGCCGGTTTTTTTTTTTTATTTTCGCCAAATGTAAACCGATTTTGACCATTTTTCTTATGTTTCGAAGAGTTTGTCTGCCAGATTGTAACATTTTGTTGAAGATTGATGAAGAACTTCGGAGATAGACCATGCAACACTTTGATAACCCCAATATCATGGGATTTGAACATACATTGGTGAAATGAGGGTACATACCAGTGTGAACTTTACGCATCTGCGGTACCCCTTCAGAGCGTACTAGCGGGATGTTATATTATGAAATGGTGTCAATAGTAAACAGACATGCGATTGCAGCAATCTCGGAACATTTGTTATCATTTATTTAAATGTTCCATGGTCTATTCTATTCTATTTTTTGTTAATGGCAAATAGAGCCGATGTCGACCATTCTGAAAATGTCCAAGTACCTACATTAGAAAAGCAAAGGGTCAGAAACGAAGACTTAAAATTCTTCGAGTGATACATGTTTATCTCCGAAATTCTCCATCAGACCTTCACCAATCTCACCCTTTTCCTGGTATTAACACTATTCTACACAAAAAAAAGAATAACCAAATCGGCCTATATAGAAAAAATGATGCGCTAATTGATACCCTCAATAACATGGAATTTCAACATGATTAGTGAAATGAGGGTATACCATACCAGTGCAAATTTTACATTCTTGAAAATTGATCACGTAGGTATTAATCACATTTTTTAAGTGGGAATGAAATACGAACTCCATACGAATTTGAAACAAAATGTATCATATTTGAGCACTATAGCTTTCTCATTTTTAGACTTCAATGGTACATGAGCATTATTGTAGAAAAATCTTTTTAGACCAATTAGAACGCACCATTACATAGGATTTGCGCAATAACTCATTGATGCTCAGATAAAATTTTACCCGTGGCTGGAAACACTATCATTTACTTGTACTTTATCCAATTAATTAGGTTCTAATTCGTCTGATTGGTCCAACGAGTGTTTTCGTGTCCTATTCGCCAGGGTCGTGTGTTTGCGACTGGGTGCTCCATCTCGTTTAGCACTTCAATCCCCATAGGTCACAGAAGAGCTGACGAGATGGAGTATTTGGTCGTGGATGTAGCGGAATAAACGCGAGTGTTTGTCGGCGATATATCCGACGAAGGCGGTTAAAAATTTAAAAACTTACCTCGCCCACTGTATAACATCCTTAGGATCAAGGGTCGACGAAGAGGAAAGCGTTACGTCGTTAATGAACCCCGAGACCGCGTCGATGATGCTGCGATCGCTCGGCGGCTGGGACGGCACGGTGAGCGGCCCCCCAGACCGCACGTGCCGCGGCGACTCTGCTGACATGCTGTGTGAGCGTCGCCTGCGGGAAAAGGATATATAATATTGCTTTAAACTGTACTACAAAGCTCTTTGTAACACTAGTTCAATTGAACTACTTGAAACATTAAAAAAAATATTTTATACTTGGATAAATAACACTGCGTGACACAAATTTGCTACTCGCTTAACTGACAACTGAAATGAGTAGCTTCATTTCATCATAATTATCTAGTTTTCGAGCTACCTACATACCGATATTTTTTTCATCTACCGTCACTCGTGCATATTAGAAATAGTTGACGTTTTCGAATTATAATAAACTACAATAATATGTATAAAAAGAAATGTACTGCATATGCTGTATGTAATGTTGTATGTGTAAATATATATTTTTTAATTGTAGGTAATATTTGGGTGATTAAACATGCCATTCAATATCATTATCTGATACATTTGCAGGGAAAGCAAATAAGACGTGATGGGAAGAAAATAAGGACGCATCTCTGTTAAACGACAGATAGTAATTTAATAAATAAGAAAAGAAAAACATTTCAAAGGTGGAAGATTTTTGTTTGTCATACAGTGTAATCTATACTAAATTTTATAAGGCTATTATTTTTATTAGATTGATCGCACGAATCTCAGGAATTACTAGTTTTAATTGCAAAATTATTTTAGTATTGGATAGCCCATTTATCAAGGAAAGCTATAGGCTGTATAACATCACGCTACGACCCACGGAAACGGAGCAATACCCCCCCCCCCTCGTACAAAGGTGGATAAGTGTCCAGACACACTTATCCAATTAAACTAATGAACCATTGAACTGTTCGTACAGTGGTTCATTGGTTATTAATTATTATTTTAAATTTTATTTTAAAACTAACATTAGGCTAAGTTGTACTACTACTAACACATATGGATGTTTATCTGAAATAAATATTTTGAATTTGAATTTGAATTTGAATAACCTAAGCCCCCGGTGAAACTGCAGCCCTGCGTTCAAAAATGATATTAGAGTTAACTCTAATGACGTCATCGGGTAGATACTCTAAGGTCGCATTTTTGAACGCGAACGTAGAGTTCAACTGTCAATGCCAAGCAACTGTCATTCCTACCGCTGGCGCTTACACCAACCTACCCTGCTCGGAGTTAGACTTAGTTGGGTTAACTCTAGGGTAGCTACTCGAGTTATAAAAGAACGACTCTGGGTTGCAACTCGAAGCTACTCTGGTTATTTTTGAACGTAGGGCTGGGAACAGCTAGTTGACTTCGTTTTATGTATTTCAAGTAACTATTTGTATTAAAAAGTATAATATATGGGTTGCAAATGAATTTGAACTTAATTGTATGAAAGATACGTTTGTTGTTTCCTAACGTGATAATCATCTCGAATTCTGAATTCAAATAAAGATGAGGTTGCTTTTTTTACCCGACTACGGAGGGTTATGATTTTGACAGGCTATGTATGTATGTGAGTATGTTCATCTGTTCCCTCATAGCTCCTAATCTACCAATCGGAACTCGACATATGAGGTATCGTTAGAACCGTCTTCATTGTCCGCTGAACATAGGCTACGTGACGTGTCACAAAACTCGACATGGCGCCCTCTAGCGGACAAAAAGTATGTGTTAAAAAATAAAAATGGAGATAAATACGCCGTGTTTGGTATCATTTGAAAGGGCTACATTTGTAAATTTCGAAAATATTGCTCAAATTTAAAGTGACGCCCTCTAGCGGACAAAAAGTCATGTGTTAAGTTTAACACCAAAATTGTTTAAATAAAAATAAAGTAAAAAACTAAAACCCGACTACGACAAAAAAAAAACGACGCTGAAAAAGTATGAAACAAGATTTTCATACTTCGAACAGAACAAAAAGAAAAACCGTAGTCACACGTTATTAAAGTGTTTCGGTTGGTACCTATAACATGTGACTGCGGCTTTTCTTTTTGTTCTGTTCGAAGTATGAAAATCTTGTTTCATACTTTTTCAGCGTCGTTTTTTTTTTGCCGTAGTCGGGTTTTAGTTTTATACTTTATTTTTTTCCTATTTAACTTAGAGAAGAAACACCTAATCAAACAGAGAAGTCTCAGTCTTCGCTGTGGTCGTCTGTGGTCAGTATGAGGGATGTATAATAATTTTGGGTTCTAGCTGCTCAGTACTGTTGTGATGGCTGTTAATACTGAGTTACTAGAAGGCCTGCCTTCTAGTAACTCAGTAAGCTTGACTCTTTTAACTTACTGGTCTGGTAATTGAAAAAGGAGGGAGGCCTTCATTATACATGGGGATCTTAGTTAAGGTGGAACAGCTGCTCAACCTTTATCAAGCGTAAGTCCATTTGTGTATGGAGTACTGCTCGCATCTTTGGGATGGGTCTGCCAAATACCAGCTTAATGCTCTGGAGTCGATTGAGAAGTAAGCCAAGAAGATCATCGATAATGATGCACTTGTCGAGTCAAAACTCCAGTCTTGAGCATCGACGCCGAGTTGCTGGTCTGTCGGTTTTCTATCGTTTACATTACGGGGAGTGTGCCTTGGAATTGCACAATTTAATTCCACCAAGGAGGAGGAGGAGCAGTGGCGGCCGAGTGGTAACGGCCCCGACTTACGAGTTGTAGGTCGCGGGTTCAAACCCAGCCAGGCGCGCATTACTTTGTGTAATTTATTTCATCACCACTGCTCTCAAAACGTTGAAGGAAAACATCGTGAGGAAACCGGCATGTCCTAGAACCAAAAAATTCGAAGACATGTGACATTCACCAATCCGCACTGGGCCCGCGTGGTGGATTACGGCCCATTCCCTCTCCTAGAGAGGAGGCCTGAGTCCCAGCAGTGGGAACATTAAAAGGCTGATTATGCTATGCTAATTCCACCAAGTCCGTTCCATCATCGGACCACTAGACGTACGGCGTTGCGCCACCGGTACATGGTGGACTTCCCACCCATATGTACAAAGCGTTTTGGGAACACATTCATTATGTCGGCCACATCATCGCTTACCATCAGGTGAGATAGTGGTCAAACGCAAGCCGCTCAATAATAAAAAAAAACATGGAAAAATTTAATGGGCCTAAAGGTCGTCTGCTAAAGAGTAACCCTCTTTTGTGGAAACAAAACTAATAAACAATGTTCTTGTGATCTGATTTTATTGTTAGATTTATTACTGAGTCACTAGTCTTCACACTTTCGCCGAAGAGATTTTTTTCAGGCATAACTTTTATTTCTCTCTCCATTAGTAATTTTTTAAACTCTGGCAGTAAACTAATTCAAGGCAGCGTAATGATCAAAAGAGATATAATGGCCCTGGAACGCAAAGTACAACTGAAGGAACACAGGTGGATTTCGGTCAGTAAAAGTCTGACACACCCTCTTGCTCTACCCAGAACAGGAGAAGTTATTTCATGATTTCTTACCTCAAAAAAAAACAACTAAGTTTACCTTTGTATTTACACAATATAACCAAAATTACAAATATATATGATAAGAAAACTATGTTTGATAATGTTATGGCCTCAAATAAATAATTATGTGGAAGAAAACAATAATAATGGAAGATCCAGAATGAGAAATATTATATACTGAGGATATATCTTGTCTGTTATTTTGTGATACTAAAGACATGGCATAATATTATACATATATATATATTATGCTAGATAAAGTAAGAGGCAAAAGTAAGCAACCTTTATTTTTACAATTTGGTGGTATAAATTTCTTATATTTATAATTTCTAGTTGAGCCATTCTTACAAAAGTATGAGTAATAGTGACAAACTTCATTATTGCAATGTAAAGATGCAATACAAAAGGAGTTGATGCAATAGATAAGGAAAATTGGATTTAAATACAAACTTACCTTAACAGGCTGAATGTAATGTGACCTTGACCATTTTATTCTAAAAACATGTTTTGTTTATTTATGTAAGGTACTTTGACTTCAATGACTTATTATCTATGAATAAGGAAACCTATACTCAAAACTATCAATTGATTTGGCATATCAAATGAATAACAGGTAAATACCTTAGTTTTAAAACTCTGTTTGATTAGTACCAATAATTTCATTCACCTGTCAGTAGGAATATTTCGAAAATAATCAAGGCATATTTAGCTATAGAGAATATTGACAAAGTACTTTATTAATAATTAGTTACAACCATTCAAATTTTAAAATTATAAAATGTAGGTGGACAGAAAAAACAAAATAGATCAATCTTTTGAAGGTAGTTCGCGCGATTACATCAAAAGAAACGCTCGATAAAACAGATTACATAAGATAAAAACAAAACAATATCAATACACCATAAGATTATTCAGTCATCAAAATAATAACACAAAAATGTTTATGTTGTTTCGAAACAGCTGGTAGCACTACTTTAAATACACACTAGCTAGGTATATACTTCGAACATCAAAGGGGACCGAGGACAAAGGAAATCGATGAAGTCTTTCCACCCTACGTTGTGGCATAATTTAACTATATTAATGCGTATTATAAACAGAATATGCGTCTCACATAACACACTCACCTTGTTTACGAAAACAATTCTCATTTTAAATCCATTTTCGAGTAAAATGCTATTGCGTCGTACTGGCAGTCGAAAATAATGACGTCACACGAAGAAAAACAAAAACTCTAAACAAACATAACTCACTCGCGCACTCAACTAATTATTTAATTAATACAACTCTCATTTAATAAATAAATCAAAAATAAATTAGATTTTATGTACAAAATATACAACAATTTACGGAACAGATGATTTGAATGACAATACCCTAACGCCCACTTGTTCGTTTGTTGATGTGTGTGTGCATCATACGACAAAGCATACATTCCATCTGTATACAAATGCACACATTCACGTTTTGTCACTGTGTGGAAAAACACTACATCAAAGACTATGCCACCCACAGAATCACAGATGCGGCTGGATGCGGCAAAAAAGACAGCAATGGGAAACTAACACCAGCACATACTCTTTGACACCAGCTAACACCGTTATAACCAATCACTAGTTTACATTACATAGCATAATTTAATCAAACAGAACCAAACAATATTAAATAAAATGATATTACATTTGTTTTATCAAAAAACAATATTACTTTTATGTTTTGTTTGGGCGTTCGCTTAAGGGGGTTTAATGAATTAAGAAATTGGTTGTCTGGTAGATATCGTTGTCGGCGATAAGACCGCCATTGTACCCATAGATTAAATTAGTGTAAAAAGCTTTGCTACTATTTTGGTGTAAATAGTCCAATAAGGTTTATTCTATTCTATTCTTTTATATATTTGAATTTATGGAAAGACCCATCTCTCGAATTGAACGCTTAGCCTTGTCTAGAAAAATACATAATATACATACATAGTCTATGACTAATAAGACTAATAACACAAAAGGAATGTTCCGTTTCTTGCAGAATTTTAGTAATGTTGATCTTTACGAAATGTGTCATAATAATGTAACCCACTTATTTTAATATTTTAGTTTTATTTATACTTGAGTTTTTGGAGACTTTCATATAATTTATAAATAATTCTCTACTAAATATTTACGCTAACAGTTACATTTTTACGCTCGTAAAACGTTCCGTTTTGTGAGCACTACATTTACATTCATTGTTGTTGATCTCTCTGAGATTTAATTATTTAGAAATAGAATAATCATGTCTTTTTCAGTGTTTTCTTTAATTTTTTCGCTTTTAATTTTGCATTCACAGTCATTTTCAAGTCCAACAAAGACGAACATTTTATTTATTTTCGTGGATGACTTGCGCCATCTTTCGGCCGAAACAATCAATTTACCAAATATCAAAACATTGGCGGACGAAGGTGTTAATTTCAAAAATGCCTTTGCACAGGTAACATTTTAAACACAGATTTATTGAGATCCGATAAATTTGTGATTTGCTGCGTTTGTTATTGATTCAATGGAAACTAATTTGATGGATCGTGAGCTGGATAACATTGACAGTGACACGATCAGGTGGCCCTTCCCCTTAGTAAGAACAGAAATAGCAGAAGTACCTATTAAGACTCGGTAGTCTTCAATCCGACATGTTTCGCCAAGTTTAATTATAATAAATGTACCTACTTGTTTTGTTTCAGCAAGCTCTATGTGCTCCAAGCAGAAACTCAATACTGACTGGTCGTCGCCCCGATTCCCTCCGACTATACGACTTCTACAACTACTGGCGGGATTCAGTAGGAAACTTTACTACCCTTCCCCAATTCTTCAAGGAAAACGGCTATGAGACTTACTCCATCGGGAAAGTCTTCCATCCCGGGACTAGTTCTAACTTTACGGATGATTACCCTTATAGCTGGTCTGAGTACCCTTTCCATCCTCCGACTGAGAAATATAAAGATGCTGCTGTCTGCTACGATAAAGAGAACAAAAAACTTCAAAAAAATCTTGTATGTCCAGTCAATGTTAAACATCAACCTGGTAAAACTTTGCCAGATTTGGAGTCCCTGGAACATGCTATAAATTTCCTTTCAAATAGAAACAGCAGTCAACCATTCCTGCTTGCTGTTGGGTTTTACAAACCACACATACCAATCAAGTTTCCTGAACATTATCTTGGTAAGTGCTAAAATTATTTTGAAATTTATTTACAAGACATGATGTTAAGTTTTTTTTCCAAAATAGGAATATTTTTAACAATATATTTTTATAGCTCACGAATCTTGAGCGCTCGGCGAAAGAGCGGTGATCGCTTTGCGCATCGTACAATACCGGCGAGGCAATCACTGTACAAGGATTTCACTCCCCGCCCCCGCATCTCTCTTCATACCTCTAAAGAGACCCGATATTTCACTTCTGCGTGCTTCTGCGCAAGTAGAACTGTAGAAGTCAGCGCTCAAGATCCGTGCCGGTATCTATAACATATTTTTCAGTTTATTTTCCTCGTTTACAGTTATGTTTAAAGCGCCTATTAAACCACTCGATATTCAGACAGTCTAATAGTAAATATATGTAGCAAGTAATATATAATCCTGCCCACCTATGAGCCTTGTGATTATACTTTTACTCCATTCGCAATAATATTAGACATTTAAACAAACCATTTTCACTGTCCGTTCGAGTTCAGTTCGAGGATATTATAAGCGGAGGTGATGAGCCTCATTTTAATTATTAACTCTTCATAACTAACGTTTTCAGAAAAGATTCCTATTAACAAAGTGAAGCCCCAAAAGCATCCATACATGTCTGCAGAAATACCTCTAGTATCCTGGCATCCTTGGACAGACGTCAGACGCCGAGACGATATTGCCAGACTCAATATATCCTTCCCTTTAGGAGTAATGCCTTATGATTGGTCAATTAAAATAAGGCAGAGCTACTATGCTGCTGCGTCGTATGTTGACGATTTGGTCGGCGAATTAATGAGTTACGTGGATAGACGGAAAACCATAGTTGTTTTCACGAGCGACCATGGTCAGTATTCATTACCTATTTTGTCCTTCCGTTATCAACAGAACGATACATGATTTATGTTACCTAATTTTCGTTCCAGGGTGGTCTTTGGGCGAAAATGGATTATGGGCAAAGTACAGCAACTTTGATGCTGCTTTAAAAGTTCCACTGATATTCTCAGCACCAGGAATCTCTTCAAAGGATATACATACGCCTGTTGAGTTAGTCGATATATTTCCGACTTTAGTAGACCTTAGTGACTTGACTCATGATATACCAAAATGTGGGAATAAGGATAAATCTGTTCTGTGTTTTGAAGGAAAAAGTTTGAAACCTCTAATGATTAATAATTCGAAAGAGTTTGGAAAATATTTCGCCATAAGTCAGTATCCAAGACCAAGCGTTTACCCTCAGAAGAACTCTGATAAACCTCGCCTAAAAAACATCAAAATAATGGGCTACAGTATAAGAACGAAAAGATACAGGTACACAGAATGGATCTCATTTAATAACACAATATTTACAGTCGATTGGAACAAAGTATATGGCTTAGAACTATACGATCACTTAAAAGATCCTGAGGAGTCCAACAACATATTTTTGGTACATAAATATAAAAAAATTAAACAATATCTTTCTAGGTTGTTAAGATCACATGTTGATAAAAATCATACGAACTAATTTTAAATTATAATAGGATTTTAAAGTAATAACTGCACAAATAACATGAAGGTCCACTCCAGTCTTAAATATCGACGCCGAGTAGCTAGCCTGTTGGTTTTGCAGAATTTCATTCTATTCTATCATCGGAGTTCAGACTACAAGACGTATATAGGGTGACTGGCAATTAGTGTACGATACTTAAACACGTGATTGTGCTCATGATAACCAACGATTTTTATTATGGGAGCAAAGCCGAAATTGAAAAAAAATGTCAGCTGTTCAGTACATTAGGCAAACATAAATGTACTGAACAGCTGATTTTTTTTTTCGCGATTTCAAGTTTATTCCCATAGTAAAAGTTGTTGGTTATCATGAGCACAATCACGTGTTTAAGTATCGTACACTAATTACCAGTCACCCTATATGTGATGATGCGCAGCCGGTATAATGTAAACATCCCACCCACAAAACAAATTTTGAGAACACTTCCATTGTGCGTTAGCTATAATGAGTGGAATTCTCTGCCGGAGTCTGTTCTGTCGGATAGTTACAACCGACCTATAATTCAATTCTGTAATTCAAAAGTAAATAACTTTTAGACAAGCGTGATCCATCGTCGACCACATCATCGCTTACCATCAGGTGAGATAGTGCTCTAACGCGAGCCCATCAATAATAAAAAAGCGCAAAACACAAAAAAAACGGTCCTACTAATGTATGCAATAGCTGTGATCGGCCGACTACATTATCAACAGCCAATGAAATCACTTTACTCAACAACTTAGGCTCTAGACAGACGGACCGCATTTCAACTGCAAATTGCAGTTCGGATGCAGTTTGAATGCAGTTGACATGACTGCAATACAACTGCAAACCGGACGTGCAGTCCGATTGCAGTTCAATTGCAGCCGGCGTGCAATCGTATGAACTGCACACCGAATGCAATCGGACTGGCTGACCTAAGAGGATGCAACTCGACATACATTTTTACTGTTCCGCTGTTACGCGATTATGACGATAGTACACATTTTTCATTAGATATTTTGGAAACACAGTATGTTGTGGATATTATAGGCTTCTATTGAAATCAATTTATTTTGTGTGAAACTAATCCAATCCCTGAAAATCTGCCATTTTGCATGAACTTTGACACTTCATAATTTACTTAAAAATTAAAAAAGCCTTGCTTTAATCAAGATTCTAAATGACGACAATTTTTTTCAAATGCTTTTAAGGGTTTAAAAAAAAAACACGTATTTCCTGGAACAAGTTTTGTAAAATATTCGAGTAAATCACGGAATTACCGAATGCTAACAGAGTTTTCAGCCGTTATCTCTTTTTTTTCGTGTTGCCTTTTCGTCAAACATCGCGTTGGATTGCGTTAGATGAAGTAACAAGCTTTTAAACCATGCTGGATGTTGACGATAGGCGAGTGAAAAAGGACCCTCTTAAAGGAAGCAATGAATGCCATTGAACTGTCAAAATTAATTACTTATTTACACAATGAAAGGAAATGATCATGTGAAATAGTCTGTTACGCAATTGGGTAGCTGAATCATTTTTTTTTAATTATTCGTTTCAAAAAAGAACTTTAGATATCGAAAATTGCAAATAGAACGATTATTTCAAATCCGTTCAATTTTAAGTAAGAAGTTTCTCCTTTTAAATCTGATGGAAGTCGAAACTGGCAAGTAACAAAACAGAAAAAGGCTGCACATACTGTAATGTGACGTCACCGCCCGTGTGTACAAAAGAGATAGAGAGATGTTCTTACCATGCCCCTCCCTCATACTAATAATTGAAATACTAATTACTGTTTCATTTAATAACCAATTTTGTTGCTGTTTTCAGTAAAAGATTTTTTATTAGTGTTATTTGTTGTTTAGTATAAAATATTGTAAAAAAATAAACACAGGCAAATACCCAATTACGGAAGGGATGTAAGGCACTTTAGAGCTACTTGATATTATTTATTCATTATAAAAAACGCATAAAAGTGTAAGGACAGACAACATTGAAAAAAAAAAGAACTACTTAGATATAATAAATAATGATATAATTAAGAACAAAGTTAACGTGGCTTTCGTAGATTTTCATTTGCGATGTATGTGTATGTTCTCTATTTCCTGAGACGCGTTCGTGTCCCGCGGACTAAGTAGCTCGTCTGCATTCACCTTAAATAATAATATACTTTGTATAAGTCTAAAATGAATATATAAGTAATATAATATAAGTAATCAATAATTTAATCCTTATAATTTAACTATGTGTAAAATGCTGACAGTTTTCATTTTGGAATGAAAAAGGACGTGTCAAAATGCATGTCTCTATATGATCTGATTGACTTTTTTTGATAATAAATGTAACCAATCACAGCAGTTGACGCTTTACAATTTTTAGCTAAATGTTTCTTGTAAAATTACATTCCAGAATCGGGTGTTAAATGCTTGATATAGCATTCAGAATCTGGCTTTTGTTTAGAGTTACTAATTTCTATTCAATAAACAATCGAATCTGAAGTATATAAATTCGATATTTATACTCTTCGTGGATGTGAATGTTCCGAGTCAATAATGGAATGATACTTTTAAGTTTAAATCGTAGCTATATCATAAAACATAGCATGTTTTAAGTAGTAACTAAGTTATCTAGGAAGACATATTCGAAGAAATAGATTAAATCATAAAATATATTAATATAACACTAAATAAAGAAATACTTTAAGTACCTAGTAATTGATTTTTATAATTTTATACACACACATTTACTTTTAACTATTACTTTTCTGACTGTACTGCTTGAAATATCGATGGAAGAATCCAATCGAACGGCATGTTAACTAATTAGATTCAAATAAAGTTATCAGTATCGTTATCCTTATCAGATCCTTAACGTATTCTCAGTTTTACACAACATAATAAAAGTAGGTACTACATAATATCTAACAATACACGTCTATAACACAAACACCTAAACACACTATACAGTCTTTGATAAACTTGAGAAAACATCATACTAAGCTCTGCTTTTCTTCAGGCACTGGTTTTCGAGAATTCTGCTCCATTTCTTGTTGTTTGAACCTTGCGTAGAGACAGCTACTTGATAATACGATTATGTTTGATGTCCACCAGAGGACGTTCTTCGTTTCATTGTACCATTGAGTAGCTATCACGGTTTGGGCGCACGCTTTCGCTGTCCCCGAGATGTTGTGTGTCAGTGGAGAGGTAACCTGAAATTAATTTCATTTGTTGTTTTAAAATAACGTGTTTATCGTGTGATGATCTGAAAGGATATTGTGACGATGGATCGCTCAAAGTTTACCAATCATAGACGAAACGATTGGTCGTTACGTTCGATTATTTACAGTTTGAAACCGAACGATAATGAAACTAAACGGCTAGTCCGTATATTTTGAAAAAAGAAATATTTTAAACTAGACTATTTGCATATTAATTTGATTGAATATTTACATATTTTTTTTTTCATAGAACTTGGTGTGATTTATTTTCAAAGTTTTGTCTAACACAGACAAAAAAGCGAAGACCTGACAGAAACCATTGGGTGTATTTTTATGAAACTTTCACAAACTAAAAGATAATTTAATTACCAATCTTTTGATATATACTTTTTTTTATTCATATTGTGTTTAATAAATGAAGGGCAAATTATTATTCGAATAATCTTGACGCGCGGTGAATGACGTTAGCTCATTATTTGTGTCGCTGGCTTTTAGTGTCGCCTTAAAATGGAAAACGAACTTAATTATTGTCGAGTTTAATTTTTACATACGCGGCCAAGGTGGTCTGGTCGAACTAATACAAAAATCGAATCATTGATCACAAACAGCCATACACTACGTTTATTTACTACAATCGTTGCGATATTCACGATTGCATGGATTTTCATTGCAATTTACGATATCATTTTCGATTTAAGTAAATCGTTAACGATTTTGACCTCACTTTCGATCCGTCGCCGCGTCGTTCCCATCGGCCTGAAATAACGGATCGTTCCGTATGTGGGGCCCTTAACAATTCTTAGTAGCTAATGTGAAATTAATTGATGCATATTTATTTTTTAGCCACTAGCGACCCGCCCTGGCTTCGGACAAGTGTTACATTATTTACACAAACCTTCCCCGTATATCATTCTATCAGTACTGTGGCAACCGTGCAGGTTCCACTAATAATTACTAACTTGCAAAACTGGCATGTTAGACTTTTAAGGTTTACGTTATAAAAAGTTTAGTAGATTGATGTTCAATCAATAAAAAAGGAAGACGTCACATGAATGTCGATATATATTTTATATTGAAAATATATTATGAAAGTGCTTAAACAATATAATAACAGTCTATAAAGATAACAGAAAAGCCTTTCATTGCGCTTCCCACCCCCGACAGTACCTACCTATAGATGCGGTTTAGCATTATCCATTGCGTGTTTACGAAAAATTAGGAGGTTAGAAAATCATCTAATGACATTTCTCGTTCTTGGGCGGACGAGAGGCTGTGTCAGACTTTTACTGGCTAAAAACCCACTCCTGTTCCTTCGTTGCCTTTCATACTAGGGCCGAGTCTTCCTTTCAGAAGCAGACCCTTGGCCCCAGTACCCTGTTGGGCCCCTACGGTTTACTGACATCTCATAGGGGCGCGCGCGCGCGTCGTCGACGGCGCGTAACGCGCCTTCTACGACTTGGGCTCGGTCCGGACGGTTACCGGTATTGGATAGCCCATTTATCAAGGAAGGTTAAGGATACAAGGACAGGGGTTTTTAGTTTACTTAAACGCGCTCATCACTGTAACTACGTGTGAGATTGGTCGGTTGAATTATATTTATTTTGAACAGTAGTGTTACTACTACCAGACAACTTTCAAAATTCGAGGTGAACAAGCCTAGGCTATCAAATCAAAATTCAACAATTTAACTTTAGTTATCTATGGTAGGTACCTGTTAAGTAATGGGTTGTTAAAGAATTAAGTACCAACTAATAAAATAAACCTTACCTTTATCTGTAAAGACGTGAAATACCCAATAGCGAATCCACACACTCCTCCAATAAACATTTGGAACCAAAAATATGAACTATCAAAATTTGTATAATTCCATAATACAGGCAGCTCGCCATTAAATAAAATTAGAGGCAGGAATAATATTATAGAATAGGCATTGTTATAATAAGATAACAACCAAACTTCTTGGTTTACACTAGGTAAGACCTTTTTTGTGAAAATGGAGTATAGAGACAGCATTAGCGATCCGATTACTCCGTATACTGTGCCTATTAGTGAAAATGAACCTGAAACAAAAATGAAAAAAGAAGAGTTAAATGTCACATATAATAAGAAATCAGTATAAACTATAAACGCCTAATGATGACATCTACCCAAGTACCCACGGTACGGGGATTTGGTAAGTTATTTTACCAACAAAAGCAAAAAAGTTTAATTATCACCGGATGTAGTTATCAATGCATCCTATCGCGAAGCCGGTGAATTCGAGTTTTGCTGGATAAGTGAGGCCAACTTAGGAGAATGCTAATGCTAGTCTAGTTTGTTTTTTCTTGCACTGGTATTACCAAAGTTGTGGTGATACTATAGGGCAGGGCAAAACAGCCTTGACCTGCTTTTATTCGAGATCTAATTTGTATTATATATTATCTATGTATTAAGATTATCAATATAGATAGTATATATTTTATTGTACACCAAAGTTGTAACAGTGATATGGTAAACCAGGCATACAAATGCCCCAGTCGGTAATGTACCCCACTTGCAAAATTAAGACACGCATTTAAAATTTGGTGTTTATTTGAACCGATCTGGTTAGTTTATAAGTATGACCTTGTGTTGTATAGTTTCTGTAATTTTAAATGCATGTCTATTACACCACTAGTTTTTTTTTTTTTTAAATGATTTAAACCAGTGCTTGACTGCGATCCCACCTGATGGTAAGCAGTGATGCAATCATTGATGGTGGTGAGGCGCACTAGTTTATTAAGAGAGTTTATATTCATACAGTCTTAGTCTATGTTTTTCTATTTATCTCATCGTTCTGTTTCATTCCTTTACACGACATTGGCGTAAGTTGCTCTTTTCCTTGTGTGACGCTACAAAGACTAAGACTCTGAATATCGAGTGGTGTAATAGGCCCTTTAGTTTTGCAAGTGGGGCTCGTTACCAACTGGGGCACGTATGGCTGGTTTACCATATCACCCTATACATTATGTAAGTAATAGAAAAAAAAGTATATTACACGCTGGCAAACCGTGGTGGTATAGATACTCCACAAGGATGCGGAATAACGGCAAACTGTTTTTTATCAACACAACGGAAATTTCGTCTTCAATTTCCGCGAGATTGCACGATTTGACCCTCCAGTTTTTTGTATGTAGAATTTAATTAGGCGTCTATAGAATACGCTGCTGACCTTGGTAGGCATAGAAGAAAACATTAATGATGTCTGGTCGATGTTAGATAGATCAGGTTTTTACCAATATTTTTTTTTAATGTGGGGAAATCATTCAGTGACTTCTCCCTCTCTAGAGCGGAGCGCAAGGGCGGGTCAGACTTTTACTGACTAAAACCACACCTATGTTCCTTCTTTGGCTTTGCGTTCCAGGACCACGGGTTTCCCTTTCGGAAGTCAAACCATGGCCCCAGTAGGCTTCACTTCAACCCTGCTGTGTTGTTGACATCTCTTTGAGGCGCGCGTGGAACACTACGCGCCGTCGACGTCTCGGGCTTGGTCCGGACAGTTACCGGACGGCTGGACGGCGAACTACCCATTGCTCATCGTTCGTAAACCTACGCCTACGGTGTCTGGAAGTCGTGGTCGGGTTCCCGGTGGCTAGGACGTGAGGACGTCCGTGCCTTTACTACGAAACAGAAGGAGGCGACCGCTGTCCATTCCCCCTCGCTCCGGACCATGAAGGTTATTACCAATCCTAGTGATTGGTAACAACCTAATCAATCTGATGGGACTGCAAAACCTGGGTTGAGTCGCGAGTTCTACCAGTCTAAACTAATATATTATAAAAAAGTAAAGTTTGGATGTAAGAGGAAATCTTCAAAACTACTCAATTGATTCTTAAAATTACAAAAAGTGTCAATGTCATAGAATACTATTCATCATCTTTATCATCTTCCTGCCCTTGTCCCGTTTTATTTGGGGCCGGCACAACACGCTTTTTTCTTCCATTCTGTCCTGTCACTCGTCACGCTATCACTACCTTTTCTTTCATATCACTTCTCACACAATCCATCCATCTTTTCTTTGGCCTCCCTCTCCCTCTCCATCCATCCACATGTAAATTCATAACATAGAATACTATTGTCATAGAATACTATTATCACTGAAAAATTCACGTCTTCTGTGGAGGAGGCTACAAAGGGAAACCATAGGTAAAAGTTAGTACATCGTACATAATACATAAAAAGCATACTGAAATTGAAATATTTACCTAACAAACTCTCCTGATCTACACCAAGGTAGAATCCAAATATGATGAATCCGCAACATAAAATGCATTTGGAAGATGTCCTTTGGCCCAGTAGCACCCAACTGAATACAACATTGAACACTGTGGTTAGAGATCTTCCTACATAGTAGAATGGTACTCCAACATATTTCAAACAAAGATTATTTGTTGCTATCATTAATGTGAACATTACTGAAAGTGGAATTACCTGGAAATAAAAACATGGTTTCAATTAGTTTAGGTTTTTTTTACTGGAAGTGCTGGCCATTTATGATAGAAATCATTACATGTTTGGATTGCAATTCAACATTAGGTTTGAGATAGATTTATTCTCCTATGAATTACATTACATATTCACTTACAAACAAAAACAAGACATAAAAAAAAAACTAGACATAAAACAAATAATTGTTTGATAGATAAAGAAAACCTAGATGTTGATTATAATATTTTTGAGGGTTAATTAAAAATATGGACAAAAGTTACTTTCATACACTACTATTATTACAATCTGATTATCAATATGATGTTAATTGGTAAAAAAAGTGCCAATTTAATCAGATAATAAGGAAAAACTTTAGTTTTAATTCACATTTTATTTGTTTATAGTTATGTTAAAAAATTAATCCTACTAATATTATAAAGTTGAAAGCATGAATGTATGGATGTTGGTTAATCTTTCATGCAAAACTTACTGAATGAATTATCTATGAAACTTGATTCACGGGTAGACCATGTCCCGGAACAGCACATAGGATACTTTTATCCCGGAAATATGTTCCCTTGGTATAATTTTCATCTATCACACGGGCAAAGCCGCTGGCAGCAGTTAATGCATAATAAAATATTGATAATTAAAATGGTGTTGTTTTATAAAACAGTTTTATGATTAGGTTAAAAAGTTTTAATGATAAGGAAACAAGTTTTGATTATGGAACAGTTAATTAACGACTGTAAAACACAAATAGGTTTATACAATGTCCTTGATAATTATCGTAAAATTGAAACTTTAAATTGACTGTTTAATCAACTCTGTTGAAATGAGTAGGCTCAACACTTGACCAGAATATTGAAGTTGCGTAAAAATGTCATGGATAGTGGAATGATGAAGTTATCAATCTTAAATAGCATTATGTTAATTGAAAGAAAAATTATTTAAAACTAGTTTTTGCCAGTGGCTTCACCCAAATGAAATTAGATTTCTCCGTACAAGCTTTGGACCCCCGTTTCATCTATTTAGGGGTAAATTTTGTAAAATCCTCTCTTAGTGATTGCCTATGTTGTAAAAGGAAAACTTGTGCAAAATTTCACAAACCTAGTCTCAGTAGTTTCGACTGTGCGTTAATATGTCAAACAATCAGTTTCTCCTTTTATTTATACATATATAGATAATACTTATTAAAAAAATAGCTTAACATGTTGACTGTAAATTTAAATATTTAATAGATCTACGAACCATGATAATTATTTTTTACTAATAATGTAGTAGAGCGCATTAGTATCAACTGATGATATACTATATTATCAAGCTATTCTAATTATTGGTTACATTATGATAATAAATTGAAGTGTTTTATGCAAAGATAGCCATCTAGATTGTATCCAAAAAGAACACAAGTATTGATTTAACTACAATCTGATAAGCTATTAATTTAAGTGGTTTATTACATCCTCTTTAACAATAAATTTAAACTATTCTGATGTATGATTTTGAAAACTAAATAACATTTTAACTGCACTAAGGTAAGACTAGGCAAAAGCAACAACAAAGAAAAGAGCCAAATCTTCTAAATAAAAAAATAACATGGAACTGATTATACATACTGCCTATTGCCTGCCAGTGTTTTAAGAACACTAGATTAAATTAATCTATATATATAAAAATGAAACCCGTTTTCCTTGGTCACGGCATCACGCGTGAATGGCTGGACCGATTTCACTAATTCTTTTTTTGTTGTATTTGTTATTATTAGGAGAAGGTTCTTATGGAAAAAAATATTAAGAAAATCTGTCAGAAATATTGAAAAATATACAACAAAATAAAGTAGTGCATCATTGTTTCGCTAAGGCGGTACGAAGTTCGCCGGGTCAGCTAGTTATAATATAAAAATGTAATTACCCTTCTCATTACATCCATACTCCATGGTGTACCCTTAGGAAATGCAAATAGACCTGGTATGCCACCAAATCTACTCAATGTACAGCATATACTGAAGGACACTATACATTGGAACCATGTTATAAACAATGGGGCTTCTAATGCTACCTCCTGGCTGCTAAGTAAGGCTTTATTGACAAATACTGTTGCTATTGACACAATCCTGAAAGAAACAAATAATTTTATTTTTTTACTGTGTTCAGGGGATTTATTAATTTAAACATTAGTATTATTGCAGTAAGAAATTAAGTAATAAAATCTAATTATTATAATTTTATTAAATTTTAATCAATGACCGGCAAATCTTTCATTAAGTCGCATTTATGGTAGCCTGGATTCTATTTGAGGTGGCTGTGGCGAACGAAATAAGTAATTCGCCAAATTTTCATTACATTTGGCGAATTACTATTGACCGGAAAGGAAAAACTAATAAAATTCAATACGAACCAGTAACAAGAAACCACAATAAAAATCGTTATGTATCTTGAACACAAATCTGAACGTTGATCCTTCATTTTATCGCAGCAAATGAGATCAATTTTTGTAAGTTATTTTGTTTTTCTGTAGACCATGTTACAAGACGACAAACTATTGAATAATAACGAAGCAACCTATTGCTGCTGACACGAATATATTTATTAGCCAGTTTATTCTATTAGTCTTTGATATTTACTGATATTTACAATACGAACAATTCGTTTGAGTTTGACTTTTGGTTTCAGTTTGACGCATGCGGCGGATTGACGTCAGTGTCAAAGTCAAAACGTCACTGGTGTCACTGTCAAATACGGCGAATTTTTTTTTTTTTAAATTTATTTCTTTTATCAAATACGGCGACACCACAGAATAAGAAATAGTACAAGTACAGAAATTGCACTCCGTGATAGCAAACATACGAATTTAAACCTAAAAACAACCGCGCTAATGTTCATAATACATTGCACGGCACGGACACGACCTTGATTATATTAGCCTACCAGATCCAGTGGCGCTCGTAACAAATCAAAATGCACCGTAAGTCCGCATATTATGTAGGTATAACAGGTAGGTTATTGTTGCAGTTTATAGACACGAGGACGATTCGTGTTCCTTTTCGTATCATCATTTTTCGCTATTAAGTAGATTCGTAATTTTTTGCTGGCGCGGCGGCCGGCGGTAATGATTTTTAAATAATCGTGTTCACAATATTACTAATCGTGAATTACCTACCATCTTTTAAAAATTACCTACGAACGCATAGCCGAAACATAAAATAGATACTTAGGTAATTTTGTGGCCGAAATCAACAAAGTTATATTACAATATCCAAGTACCTACCTAGCTACCACTTGACTTTACTTTTGTTCCATTTGTTTAGTTAGACAATTAGATACCTAACTAACTAAATGTAAACAATCATAACATGTCTCTCTATAAATACATTTTAAAGTATGGAAATTACTACTTAGGTACATGTAAATCAATTTTATCTACCATGTAATTTAAAAAAAAAACTGAATTTATTTTATGCTTTAAATCATTTAAATTTAATTTAAAAAAAATAATTTAAATTTAATTTAAATCATCATTTTCTATCGTAGTGTACCTACTACTAATTTCGCATTTTACGAAAAAATATTTTGTAGATAATATAGGTACATACCTACTTTAAAAGGCATTTCTTATCAAGAATGTTTACATTTAGTAAAGTACCTACCTAAACAAATGGACTCACGACCTTTTTTGGTGGAAAATCATTTCTTCTCCCGCTCTATGGCGAAGCGAGAGGCGTGTCAAACTTTTACTAACTAAAACCACACCTATGTTCTTCTAGTTGTCCTTTGCGTTCAAAGACCAAGGGATTAGCCCCTGTTGGTCCCAATGGACTAATGACTTTGTGTCTCACAACAACTCACAACCCTACAACAGAAGCGGCTTGTTCAAAGGTTCATAAGGGGCATAATAAAAGAAACTCTCGTCGCGCGGACTTACGGTGCATTTTGAATCGTTACGAGCGCCACTGGATTTGGTAGGCTAATAAACTCAAGGTCGTGTCCGTGCTGTGCAATGTATTATGAACATTATCGCTGTTGTTATTAGGTTTAGATTCGTATGTTTGCTATCACGCAGTGCAATTTCTGTACTTGTACTATTTCTTATTCTGTGTAATTACCTACTTACCTTTCGGGATCCTTTGGAAGAGTAAAGAATGAAAAGTCCACAATAATGTTGAAAGTCATGCACCCATATGCTATGCAGTATCTTTTGGCTTTTTGCGTGCCCATATTTATAATAAAACCTCTGTAGAAATGCGAACATATTTTTTGTTAGCGCGCGTCAAGCGGCATGCGGCAGTTCGAACACGCGTGTGACACTCAACTGAACTAGCCTCGTAAAAAGGGACCCGAGACGTAGGTATAAATTCAAGCGCGCGCCGAGAGTGCGCTGGGCCTGGCGACACTTACAGTCCTACCAACTTATCTGTGAACTGAAAGAGGACGGCACCGTCGATTCAGTGTTGCTAATTAATATAAGGTGCCCAAAATTGAGTAAGTTTTCAAGAAGGAAATTTCACATTAGACAATCGTTTTTATTAAGAATTACATTTTTTACCAATTAAAAACAAAGATACCTATATAAAAATAATAAAATAAAAAAAAATAATTTGATAATTTATAGTTACGTAGGTACGCTATCAGTTTAGTCTCTCAGCAATAAACAATGGCTTTATCTAAAAAGTAATCCAATGAAGTGGAAATTCAGCAGATAAAATGTTCCACGGCCATACAACTTTCATTTAATGCGAAGTTAAGTAGGTGCCTACCTTGCAAGAGATACCTGGATGTTTAGCATTTAGTTATGACCGTACCTAACCCCTAACACCAGATTTGACTAATTATAATTAGCAGTGGTACATAGTGGTAGTGTAGTGTAATAAAAAAAAAACAAATTGCTTTACAATGATTTATTGAAAACCAGGTTTACAGTAATTGTGATCTTTAGATGAACCTGCATACACAACTTCATCCTGGTTGTGAGGCCATACTCCGCTTATTTCCGTAACCACTATCATCATTATCACTATCGCTTTCGATTTCAGTGTCACTTACCACTTCTATAATAAAAGGTTTATCTAAATACAAATCATGTTTTAAGTATTCTCCTTCTAACCTGCGAACGTGTTTACAATGCTGTGCCCACTCATGAACTGTAATAGCGTCAAAAGCTTCTCTAACTAGGCGGGAAATTTCAGCATTTTTGTGCTCAATATTTACATCAGCAACTTTTCTTTTCATTGTGCTCCTTATGAGTTCAATGGGATTTAGATCACAGTGATAAGGTGGTAAATATAAGCATTTGTGTCTATTGTCTTCTAAAATTTTTTCAATCTCTTATACAGGTTCAGGCTTGTTTCTCTTAATTATTTCTAAAAGCTGAGGTTTAGTCAAATTCACTCCGTAGTCAATTTTATTTTGGGTTAACCATAATTGTATATCTTTGTAACTATTTTTGAAATTAGTCCTTGACTCACACCTGAAATATAAGATAATAAAATAAATGTTAGTAGAAATTTGAAATCTGGCAGGTTAGTTTGCTCACTCACTTAGCAGGTTACCTATTAGATGTACACTACCGTTACGCTAACCTGCAGCAGAATAGAAACGAATATTTCGTGGACTTAAATAATTAGTTAAGTATCGGGTAATTTATAACAAGAAAGTTGACAACCAAAGAGTATAGTAAATATGTTGACAACACTAACCTGTCGCTGCCGAAATTCGTTTGTATATTTGAAAAATCGGAGACCCCGCCCGAGCTTCTTCTTCAAAAAAGATTTAACCTTTAGAATAATGTTTCGAGCATCACTTTTAATAGCTTTCGGCATATTTAAATTTATAAATTCAGCCATATCACGACAAAACAACCAGAGAACCCGAATGTAGTATACACTGACAATCGAATGACATTTTAACATGACGTCCGTAGTTCCAATTTTCGCCATTTCACAGATAAGTTGGTAGGAGTGTAACAATGTTGTCATTAGCCATAAGGAAAAAAAAAATGTTGTCATTAGATAAGGGTAATAATATCCAAGAATATTATATAGAAATATTATCTTTCTCAAATAAATTCTGTCATTGAATCATCGTAAAATATGTTTATGGCGAGAAACATGCTTGTTTATCGTAGAGTCTACGGACTATAGTGCTAAGGTAAGTATCTTAATTTTTTTTATGTAAGAAAATTATCAAATAACTCTTTTCGCTCTGCGTAAAGCGAGCGCAAGTGATAGACTTTTACTGATTTAAACTGTATTTTTTCAGTTGATCTTTAGGTACGTTCTCGACGCACAGTAACTATTTCGAACAATTCCGCAATTATTAGAGGTAAATAATAGCGGAATTTGTTCTATTGTAGCTTGTTTTTATAATTGGTAATGTTCATTTACGTCAATTTATAGAATATTTTTTGTGTACGACAACACTAAAGTTGTCGCCTCGCCGTTGCCGGAACGCTGACGTCAGTGATTTTAGTATTTTACATTTGCGAATGGAAATAGTTTTCTAAAATTTATACAATTAACCCCTATCTTTGAGGCGCCGCGTTAACATTGTGTACATTAAAAAATGGCATCAGCGCCGGAGACAAAATTGCCGGAAACAGAAAGCCCAGATACGGGTTCTAGTTTCATAGAAGAGTTTTACAGTCCCGTAAATTTGATTATAGTAGCGATTATCTGTGTGTTTGTGTATAAAATATACGCAAAGTTTACAAAGGTGCCTGCAGAAACACCGGCGGTGGAGTTGCCAAAGATTCGTAAGGATATGACAGTTGCGGAGTTGCGTCAATATGATGGTAACCAAGCTGATGGCCGGGTGCTGGTGGCGGTCAACGGCTGGATATTCGACGTGACGCGAGGACGCCGATTCTACGGGCCCGGTGAGTGCACCCGCACCGCTGTTTATAAATAGAGTTGACATTAACATGACTCATTAATTATCCATTTAAATGCAGACTATGCACCCTGAGTAACCTTTTGCATTATAAAAACATTGGTCATGTGTTGATTGCATATTTTTTTTACTGTTTGTAAATATTGATAGTTACATAAAGGTGTGATTTACATTCTAATACAAGACTAGTAATACAATTATGATAGAATGACATCATGTATATTTTAAAAGTTTATTAATTTTGGTAATAAAACCAAACTAAGCACATTTATTATAAAAGTCTGTAACTCAAACATAAATTTCCTTAGGTGGACCATACGCAGCATTTGGAGGGAAAGATGCATCAAGAGGTCTTGCCACATTCTCCGTGATGTCATCAGACAAAGAATATGATGACCTCAGTGACCTGAACTCGATGGAAATGGAATCTGTGAAAGAGTGGGAAGCTCAGTTCAGAGGTATGTGTAACAAGATAGTGTCTAGTCAATTATGAAAAATTATAGAACCAACCAATCACAGGAACTCTTTCATATTGGTGTTGTTTAATTGCATCATCACTGTAGGTTGATAGACATGGACATTCACACCCATTTCCCATGGGGATAGGCAGAAACTGCTTTGTTTACACAAGGAATCCTTGAAATGGGATCCTTACCAGGAAGGAAAAGGAAACACAATAAGGGCTCATATCATTGGACTACTTACCCTCATTTAACCATTTGCTGAATGCTTTTTTGTTCTTTTGCTTTGAAACTTTTTTTTTGTTTTTTTTTTTGCAATTGCTCTTGTAGCAATTGCAAAAAAACAAACAAAAAAAAAGTTTTTAGTGTCATGAAATGGAACTCAAGACACAATTCATAGAATAATTAAAAATCATAGACAATGTTGTTTGCAGCCTTTAAAAGGATTCTCATAATTTATACAAAATCTTTCATCAACATAGGTCAGTCTCCCGATTTGAAATAGACCTGCTTATAACCACTTTCATCAATGATATAAAAAAAATTAAAAGAAGAGCCATATCATTAAATTAAATAATCCATGGGGACACATGACCCATTTTAATTATGGTGACTGGTATAGAATTAAGTAGGAAGTTCATCCATATCAACATTTATATTCTAGTGTAATTAATGAACTCCCTTGTCAACATAAAAGGGTATGTAGATTGTAGAGAATGTTCCAATTAATTTTGTAGAAATTTAAATCACAAATGAGTATAGGCATCATGCACGAAGCAGTGTCTAGAAAAAATAAATTGATATTCTAATTTGACTTCAATGTTCACTATGTATAAGGTTCAAAATCCATAAAAATATAGGTAACTCTAGAAGCAATTTAAAAATTAACATGTTGGGGCTCCAAATTTCTCATTGGCATAAAATTATCATAAATCAGCAATGTTTTTAAATACCAATTAGGTACATTGGAAAAATAGTAATTGCTATACTTCCTGTGTAGAAAATTGTCTTTCCAGGTAAAATCGAATCCTATTCTTACTGCATACCTACATTAACATTACATTTTTTTACAAAGTTCTATCTGAGGATTTTTTTTATTATAAATCTATAGAAATGTGTGTGTGTTGTGTGTGGCCATATAGTAACCAATTTTTATTTTAGTCCAATATAGCTATTGAAAGTCTTAATAAACAAGTGAACAAATTTATGTGGCTTTATGAAAAAGAGACAGGGAAATCATCTTATGATTTCTGAGAGTGTTTCAGAATTTTACTGATTAAAACCACACTAATGTTCCTTCAGTTGCCTTTTTACGTTCTAGGACCACAAGACACAAACTTTCGTACGTTTTCCCATGGCTCTAGCTAGCAGGCACCGGCCCTCTGAGCCTCTACGGTTTGCTGACATCTCTTTGAGGCGCATTGTGGACGACTTAGGCTCAATCCTTATATGACGAGCGGACGACGAGCTAGCCATTGGCCGTCGTCCGTAAGCCTGTGCCTACGGTGGCTGGAGATTGCTCTGCGATTCCCAACGCCCGGGGCGTCTCCTGTCCTCCTGGTTGGGGCATGAGAATGTACGTTCCCTCACCCTTGCGGCCGCCTCCTTCGCTTGCATTATTGCTTCGCAGAAGGATGTTACCGCATCCCATTATCTTTTGCTCTTGACCATGGCCTGAACCAGGACCCGGCGCGAGAGGACGCCACCGCTGATCGCCTCCCCTAAGACACGGCGGTGCTTTGCCCAAGAGACTCTTTATACATAACATGGCCCTTTAAGTTTCGGGCGTCAGGTCAGTGGGAAATGCATCTCCACATTTCATAAGAAATTGTTCCCTCTGTCCAAATAACAATCATCTAGGATTCTGTACCACAACCTTACGCTGTTAGAGTAGTAGTGAAAAACGAGTCGACTAATAAAATTACGCTGTCTGAAAAACGAGTCCACCAATATAAAAAAAAAAATGTTCGCGTTAAGCCTGGGCTAACTAGAAGTCCGTGGCTCAAAATAATGTCGATAGAACTTGAAGGTACGCCTAGGTGTGTAGACCGCCAGAAGGACACGGTGGAGGTGTGTCCTGCGCAGGTGGAGCACCGCCGAGGACTCGTGGAGACGATCGGCGGCGACGGTGACCTCTCGTTCAGACTATGTTTCGGAGCAAGGGGAAATGGGATGTAGCCGCCTCTTTCTGCGAAGCAGTAATGCTAGCGAAGGAGATGGCTGCAACCATGAGGGTACGTCTTCACATCCTAATTTCCACTACAGGGGAAGCTCCGAGCGTCGGGAGACGCTGGGTGATCCCTGGCCACCGTAGGCCCGGCCTGTCGGACGGACCAATGGGTAGCTTGCTGTTCGGTAAGGTGCCACAAAGAGATATCAGCAAAACTAGGGCCGATGCCCGCTGGGCCACCGAATTTTTTTGTAAGAGATACCGTGGAACGCAAAAGGCAAATGAAGGACTCCTGGGTTTCAGAAAGGCCTCAGGGCCCCATTAAAATTTTCTGACCAGGCCTCCGACAAGTCCGCATGTGTAGTAAGTAGATATCTATGTAATATTATGTTGTGCTGAACATTCCAGAGCTGAAAAATACTAATGCTCGTGCTAAAGACCCTTGTTGCTTCAACCACTATAGCCTACGTCACCGTCGGTCGTTAAAATACCCTTGTTAACAAGCAATACAGTTTAATCTGTTTACACGCCCGAAAAAGTTCGTCTTGTTTACTCCACTGAATTATATCTACATACGTATGAGCGTTCACAGACTTCGTGTCTAAAGTAAATATTCATTCTGACGTGTTGTTCATGCCAATTTACATAGATGTTGTTTGATAAAAAATAAAACAATAAAATCGGATTTACATAAACACAAAATGCATTCTTCGCCAACATTTATCAATCTGCCTAGTGCCTAGCCTCACCCAACTATGTTGGGGTCGGCTTCTATTCTGTCTTTTTTTAGGGTCCGTACCTCAAAAGGAAAAAACGGAACCCCTAAAAGATCACTTTTTTGTCCGTTTATCTGTCTGTCTGTCTGTCAAGACCCTTTATCTCGAGAACGCGTGGAGGTATCGAGTTGAAATTAAAACCATATACTCAGGTCTGCGGTCCCTTGAAGCTGTGAAAAAATCAAATTTCTAAATTAACGAAAAAAAGATACGGCCGTTTATGTCGCAAAAAACGTATATTTCGACACTGTCAAGGGAATGCAAATTCATAGGTTACTTCCCGTTGACCCTGTTCCTTAATTTGGCATAAATCATGGTCTTATTGCGCAGGTGTAGGAATAAATCTGAAAACTGTAAATTTGAAAAATAGTTACGTCACAAAAAATAAAACTTTTGCGATTCGGATAAATCTTCGAGACTCCTTTGGTTTTAGTATTTACATAGGTAAGTTTGTACGGAACCCTCAAAGTGCGAGTCCGACTCGCACCTTGCCCAGTTTTTTTATATGGATAAGCTCGCGTTTGACCGCTATCTCACCTGACGGTAAGCGAGGATGTGGCCGACGCGGCGATGATGGAGCACGCTTGCCTAGAAGTAACCTATTCACTCTTGACTTAAAGATTTCTAGGTTGTACCTATCAGGAAACACAGACTCCGGCAGGGAATTGCACGCCTTAGCTCATAGCTGTACGCATAAAAAATGTGTTCCCAAAACGCTTTGTACGTGTGGGTGGGATGGCCACCATGTACCGGTGGCGCAACACCGTACGTCTTGTGGTCCAATGATGGAACGGACTTGGCACACTCCCCGAAATGTAAATGGTAGTATAATTGAATCATCATCATTCATCATTTTCAGCCGAAAGACGTCCACTGCTGGACATAGGCCTCCCCCAAGCGTCTCCACAACGACCGATCCCGTGCGTCTCGCATCCACCGCATTCCCGCGACTCTCACCAGGTCGTCGGTCCACCTTGTGGGAGGCCTTCCAACGCAGCGTTTTCCGGTGCGCGGTCGCCACTTTAGATCCTTTCGGCCCCATCGACCATCCGTTCTACGAGCAATGTGCCCTGCCCACTGCCACTTAGTATAATTGAATGCAACTGAATATCAGTATTTTACACTATAACCGGCACCGCGGTTTCACCCTCGTTTTCGGTTACTGCTCCGCTCTTAGCGGTCGTAGCGTGCATCCAACACTAAAATATTTTTTCAATTCGAACCAGTAGTTCCTGAGATTAGCGCGT
Organism: Mythimna impura; assembly: GCA_905147345.3. Lineage (NCBI taxonomy): Eukaryota > Metazoa > Arthropoda > Insecta > Lepidoptera > Noctuidae > Mythimna > Mythimna impura. The sequence goes on along the minus strand of LR990347.1, from coordinate 6,930,083 downwards.
TCAAACATACAAATTCACACAAATATTAGTATAGATGGAGTGATTGCGTATGTGCCCTCCATCTTCCAGTCACTAAAGGTTGTCTGATTTCGGAAGTCAGAAAATCAGCCAACGAAAGTATTACCTCGGTCCTGGTACGCAAAGGGCAAGTGAACGAACATAGGTAGTGGTGATGCATTCGTCGAGTTCATCACGTTTTTGGAACACATTAATTGTGCGTACAGCTAAGGAGTGGAATTCCCTGCCGGAATCTGTGATTCCTGATGTGTACAATCTGGGATCTTTAAGTCAAGAGTGAATAGATTACTTCTAGGCAAGTGTGCATTGTCGACCACATCGTCGCTTTACATCACGCGAGGTAGTGGTCAAGCGCCAGTCTGTGATTTGAAGACTCCTAAACTCTTCAAATCCGAAAGTATTAGCACACTCTCCAATTTGGCTCGACGGACCAAATCCACCGACCAAACCCGTTCTCGTACCGTAAAGCCCTAAATGTGTAATATACAAATTTTCTCTCCTAGTTTAATCGAAATTTCTAAAGGGAACCTGCCGTTTAATTTCCACACCCATTAGGAACCAGGTTATCGCAGTATTTATGTTATCATTTTATCAGTCGGCGTAGAAATCGATCACCTAACCCCTACCTAGCCTGTATCTCCTAACTCATGGATAGAGATAAAAAATGTAACAGACTTCAGTAAAAAAAACACTTATAAAAAGTAAAAATATAACATTAAAAAAACTGAACTGAGGTAACATTAAAAAAAAACTGAATTGAGAACCTCGTATTTTGAAGTTGTCTAAAAATAACAGGACAAAATTTAGGATTATCAAGTACAATTAGGTTTGGCACCAAATCATACCCATAGCAAAAAGATTAAAGTCATAGGTATTTTTTTTTTTAATAATGTGCTTTGGGAAATTGGAACTGGTTGAAAGTTAGAATATTCCATCCAGATTTTCTTCTTATTAGAATCATGAATAATGTCATCTTAGGTATCAGAAGAAGGTGAGCAGTGGTAGCCGAGTGGTAACGGCTCCGAATTACGAGTTTTAGGTCGCGGGTTCAAATCCAACCAGGCGCGTTACTTTGTGTAATTTATTTCATCGCCACTACTCTCAAAACGGTGAAGGAAAACATCGCGAGGAAACCGGCATGTCTTAGAACCAAAAAATTCGAAGACATGTGACATTCACCAACCCGCACTGGGCCCGCGTGGTGGATTACGGCCCATCCCTCTCCTAGAGAGGAGGTCTGAGTCCCAGCAGTGGGAACATTAAAAGGCTGATTATGCATGCATGCATATATTATGCAGGTATCAGAAACAAATAGCAAAGGTAGTCTTTTTAGTTCTAAAATACTTCCATCGATCTCTGGTTTTCTCTTTAAAAGACAGTATGTATTTCGGCTTAGCTTAGCTGATGACCAACCGAATCGAGGCCAGTTCAGGCTAGCGTGTTTGGGTGTACTCAAATACTCAGAAGTAATCAGATAAAGAAACATAAAACAACAAATAATTCACATTAAATATGTTTGTTGAAGGTCACACCGTCACAGCTTTGGACGTAATGGGTGTGCCGATGCCGGTTCGGTTCGGTTCTAATTTAGAATTCTGATTGAAAAAGTGCAATTTATTTAGAGCGGGTTAGTTGAAGATTTCATGCACAAAGAAGGCCAATAAAGTGTTTTTTGGTGGAATATCATCAAACTCCCCGCCCTCTGGACGGAGGGAAGATTGTCAGTCTTTTACTGACTAAATCCCACCTGTGTTAATTCAGTTGCCTTTTGCGTTCAGGGCCACGGTAACTCTATCGAACAATTCCGCAGCCCTGAAGAGTGAAATACTCCACTTAAGTGACAGAACAAAACATTTGTGGCTTAATTCCACGGTTTGCGGCCTTTTGAAAGCGGATTTCCACTTACGTACGTCATTAACTCATTATCAACCTACCCCCGATTTCTGATTTAAGCATTTGAAGTTGAGTATGTCTCAAACTCGCCTGTAAACCTGTCAAAATTTGCCATTAAATAAGGTTTGAGACGTTCTTAACTCAAAATACTTTAGAAAACCGCCCTTGTACCGAAATCTACGACACCAAATACTTATGAACTAAAAATACAAAATTCTGCATTGTGGTATCCAGAGTTCTCCACGGGATTAAAACATCTACAACAGTCCGAAATCACCTATCGGCCAGTCGTCCAGACCAGACACGACGCCCGTCTGGTCGTAGAATCCTCCCTTTTCAACGGAGGTATATGGGACTTTACAACCTGTTCCGCATACCTCTAAACATTCGTTCGGCGCACCCTAAACATTAAGTCACGCAATCAACGTGCCTGGCTCATCTTTTATTATGGCACGAGGAATCGAGGATACCTCGGGTCAACACGTTGAAAAGGGCATTGACTGCCGTTTTATTTTGTTCTCCTTTTGGGTAAAAGCATCCCTACATTAATTCTGCCCCGATTTCGCACTTGCTACGTGTCTCTTCTGATCGGAGATCTACGAAGTGATAGACGTTAAATTAAGTGGTAAAATTATCCACCAATAGATATATGAGATCACCATACATTTGCAAGCGATACCACTCTTATTTAGTTATCGTACTTGCTGGCACACCTTGCTAGTCCAGAGGCGATTCCCCTTGAAGGACTTATGAGGACTTATCTCGAAAGGTCATGATCATCTGCCTGCCCTTGTCCCGTGTTATTTGGGGTCGGCGCAACACGTTTTTTTCTTCTATTCAGTCCTTCTTTCACCCGTTACGCTATCACTCCCTTTACTTTCGTATCGCTTCTCACACAATTAATCCATCTTTTCTTTGGCCTCCCTCTCCCTCTACATCAGTCCACATGTATACTCATAACTCTTTTAGTAACATGCGTTTCTTCTTCGTATGACCATACCAAGACAAACGTTTCTCATTCAACTTTTCAGTCACTGGCGCCACTTGCAAACTTCCTTTAATTTAACTACTCATTTCTCGTTTTATCCATTCTCGTCACACCACACATCCATCTCAATATTCTTAGATGAATGCGGCTTGAAAGATCGTTGGCATTGTTACGTAATAATGAGTTAGCTCTGTAGCCTGAAAACTGTTCTGCGATGAAAAAAATCTATAAAGTATCATAGCTAATTCCCAGAATGGTCTTTGCACTCGTACTCTACGTAAGAGCTAATGGATGTCATGCCACGCGTAGCAACACGCTGGGATCAGAGATCAGTATTATGTTACACTAGCTTTTGCCCGCGACTTCGTCCGCGTAGAAGTCGAATTTTTTTCTGTTAGGTTTTTTTTTTATTATTATAATTAGTAGCTCATGTCCACGACTTCGTTCGCGTAGAAATTGGAAATATTTGTAATGTTCAAGTACATGAGGAGGCTGTTTATTAAGATGCATCACATTATTACCATTTGCCCTACTGGACCAATAAAAAATGGCACTGATCACGTTATTGCGAAGAAATTAAACTCCGAGTCTGGTTCCCCTAGTTTTTGGAGAAAAATAATTGGTGTAACCATTTCAATTTGAGTGAATGTGGGTGAAGACCACTCTCAGAATTCTTGAGGGTAATGTACCGCATCTTCTTGATCCATTACATTATCAATGGAAACGTAGTTGATGCTTATCTCCTCGCTACTATTTCTAGCCGCGAATATTGCCCTTTGACACATCCACTAGTAGTCTTTATTTCCTATTTTGCCTACATCTGGACTTCTGGATAAACTTTGGAGATTAGATCTTCAATGCTGGTAACTTTCTCACCTAAATCACGATCAATTTCGATTTTGTTTTCATTTTTACAATAAGGTACTTCCCCATGGCTTAAAAGTAACTTTGAAGGAAAATTTGTACCTCCACTCAAATGTGCTCTCAACACAAGAGTCAACAATGTCAGCTCTAGTTCCCCTAACTATAACTGGCAATGTAAAATCACCAGCAAACTTGAAAGTGATTTTTGACATGAGATGAATGAGATCTTTGAATGCATTCATCCCATATGATTAAAGATGCCATACGGATGGTGCGAGGATACCGGACGATTTCCCGCGAAGCGGCGAGCCTCCTTGCTGGACAGCCACCATGGGATCTGGTAGCAACAGGCCTTGCTCACATGCACGATCTGCGCATGGAGATGCAACGCCGGGGCGAAACTCCGCTGCCGCGACAAGTCGCAGCATGGCGGACAGAGCTCCGGCGGGTTCTCATGGAGAAATGGCGACAGCGACTGTCGCGACCCAGTGCTGGGCACGCCACAATTTTGGCGGTAAGTCCCTTCTTTGAGGCGTGGTTGGAAAGACCTCACGGCGTCCTCACCTTCCGCATGACGCAGGTTCTCACCGAACACGGGAAGTTCGGGAAGTTCCTGCACCGGATTCGTGCGGAAGCGACGCCCGGGTGTCGCCACTGTGTGGACCGCCCGGAGGACACGGTGGAGGTGTGCCCCGCTTGGGAAAAGCAACGCAGTGTCCTCGTGGGGGCGATCGGCGGCGGCGATCTCTCGCGCCGGGCCTTGGTACAGGCCATGGTCCGGAGCGAGGAGGAGTGGCAGGCGGTCGCTTACTTCTGCGAAGCAGTAATGCTAGCAAAGGAGGCGGCCGATCGCGTGAGGCAACGGCAACGGTCCTTACGCCCCAACCGCCGCCGGGATTCCGATCCCGATTTCCGGCCACCGTAGGCGCGGACTTGCGGACGGCGGGCAATGGGTGGCCCACCGTCCGACCGTCCGGTAACCATCCGGACCGAGCCCAAGTCGCGTATTGTTCCGCGCGCGCCTCAGGGAGATGTCAGCAAATCGTAGGGGCCCAGCCGGGTCGAAGCCTACTGGGGCCATGGGTAGTGTGAAAACGAAACCGGGGCCCTGGGACGAAGGCAACGAAGGAACAGGAGTGGGTTTTTAGTCAGTAAAAGTCTGACACTATCTCCCGCTCCGCCCAAGAGCGGGATTTGTCATAAGATGATTTTCCCACCTATAAAAAAAAAAAACATGATTAAAGATATCTTGCAAATTTTTCCTAAAGGGCCATTTTTACGGATCAAGCACACACTATCTTTCTACAAAAAAAATAGTCAGAGGCAGTACACAAATTGAATAAACCTAATAAAGTTGCAGCGATACCCGACAGCCGCGAGTGCCGCGACACGACGACCGTGGTGAACTATAATATCTCCTAAGATATTGGTCAAAATAAAATGATGTAAAAGGCATGGATTAATATTATGTTTATATAAAAACACCGTCGCAAATAATGCATTATTGTAGGACATTTTTTTTAAATATATTTTTTTAAATTCTTATAAACCAGTGCTTGACTGCGATCCCACCTGATGGTAAGCAGAGATGCAATCATTGATGGTGAGGTGCACTAGTTTATTAAGAGCCTATTCACTCTACCCTTGAAGACACCTAAATTATAGTTGGACGGGAAGACTGCAGCAGGCAAATTGTTCCAGACCTTCGATGTACGCGGTATAAACGACGAAGCGAAACGCTTAGTCCGGACCGTTGAAGTTTCAACAACGTAAGGGTGGATACTCGCCGTAGGTCGGGTTGTCCGATGGTAGAAAGGAGATGGCGGAATCAAGTCATGCAATTCCCGCGCACACTCCAAAATGCAACCTGTAAAATACCGATTGGCTGGCTACCCTGCGCCTGTGCTCGAGGCTTTGTAGATTGGACTTAACCATAATATAGTGAGCTAATCTTAAAAGATAGACATAATTATGCTGTCGCAGACTTTTTTTTTCAACTTTTAAAGGAAAACAATTTTATAATTTTTGTTTAACTTTAACCGTTTACGCAGCGCACGCAACGGAATCTCTCAAATGGAATATTTTTCCTCCGTTTTTGCAACATTTTTTGTCGATACTCCGCTCCTATTAGTCATAGCGCGATGTTATTTAGCCTATAGCCTTCCTCAATAAATGGGCTATCCTAAACTCCTGAAATAATTTTTCAAATCGGTCCGGTAGTTCCTGAGATTAGCGCGTTCAGCCAAACAAACAAACTCTTTAGCTTTATAATATAAGTATAGATAATATAACTGTATCTTATGTTTTCTGATGGAAATCAACCTTTTCTCGCTCTCTGATTAAACATTTATTTTTAGTTCTTGTCCCTAATGCATCATTCAGTAGAATAGAAATATGGCTTTGGTAATAAAATCCTATTAGTGTCACAGTAGAAAAAAAATAACAGTTTATTTGATCTTCACACACACAACTTATTAAAATAATAAATAGTAAGTATGTAATAATAAAAAATAAGTGTGGCACTCGGGGACTGCCGCGGTAAAGCTATTGCATAGCATTTTGTATCAACTTATGCAATTATAATTATTTATTTATTTTATTTATGCAGTATTTCTTTTTCTTTGATATTAATTCAAGTTACACTTTTTGAGCGTGGTGACCGATAAGAAAACAAATTTTTTTCTTTCTTGTTTACTTCATAAATTGCTACAAGTATGTTCAGTTGTTATCATAGAACATTACTATAATCTAATAAAATACAAAAAGACTATTTTGTTTGACCGAGATTTGAACTCGAGGCACGATGATAACATAGGTAGAACGCTGTACCAATGCGCCACACAGGTCGTTAACGACTTTTCTAAAATAGGTGTTCGGTCTCTGTCGGCCTCCAAGCCACACCTCCGTGCCCGTCGGAGTGGGGAGCGTGAGGTATATTTTTCGTTACGGAATTTCTGGATTCGGTCCCCGCGCTCAAGACCCGCGACAGAAGCTATGCAATAGCTTAAAAAACAGCAAAAAAAGAACAAAGACTGTAGATATACTGACAATAGACATTATTTATTTCTTTATTGCACACCTACACACCACCTACCGACATTATTATAATACTACCTTTGCGGGGCCAATGCAGTCAGTGGTGGTCTAGTGGTAACGGCCCGACTCACAGTCGTACGTCGTGGTTTCAAACCCGGGCAGGCACTTTAGGTACTTACTTTGTGTAATTTGTTTATTCACCACTGCTGTAAAAACGGTGAAAGAAAAACTTTGACGAAACTGACGTGTCCTTGAACCAGAAAATCGAAATCATGTGACATCCACCAACCCGTAATGGATTACGACCCATTCCATCTCATAGAGAGGAGGCCTGAGTCCCCGCAGTAGGAACATGCTAAGCGCGTTCATTCCTTCAATTAGACCAGCAGGTGAACTATCAACTGTATAAACACAACTGTAATCATTTTACACAGGAAGATGACTGAAGATGGCTGTTCTTATTTTTGACTCCTTAAAATCTCTCATCTTTCATCATCATTTTCAAAGTTTGACATATGGCTCCCAAAGCGTGGCCAGATCGAACGGTCCTGTGCGATATCTAGCGGATTGAAATCATAGCCTTCTCTCGAGGAGATGGAATGGACCACCACGTGAACCCTGAGCTGGTTGGTTGTTGGATTATTCAATTCATTTTACATTATTTTTGGTTAGGGCGTGGCTTTCACTAATCTGCACTTAGCTCGCATGGTGGATTACGGCCCATTCCCTCTCCTATAGAGGAGGATTTAGTCCCAGTAATGGGAACAATATAAGGATGACTAAGCTAGGGCGTAGCTAACAGAACTCCAAATTACATAGTCAAGTCACCTTCACTTTCCGGAGTGATATATTAACTCTCAATATCGGTAATATAACAGTCTTTATCTGCATATTAGGTAGGTGCAGTGTGTTATCAACTCATAAGCGCCCCCTCTAAATATAGAACGGTCAGATTTCATCACTTGATGACGGGATCATTATGTTTAGATTCGTTTTTTAGCAACAGACATCCGGTACAGTGCCGGCAGATATTAATTTTATAATTTTTATCGCTCTTCTGCTAATACTTGTCAGTTTAACGCTTTTAGTCTAGAAATGTTACTTCAAAGGCAAGTTTTTTGCAATTTTTTTTTTCTGTGGGATAGTGTGGGATTTTTCTCACTAAAACCACCCTGGTGATCACCATCAGCACATAGAAAGGGGCCCCGTTACCTCTTTAAGACCACTCCGGAACCCTCTCTATGCAGCGCCTGTTAGGGCACATCCTTGAAGAGACTGTACAAGGGTCTCCCTTGAGCCTCGCTGTGCACGGTATCACTTGATCACTGTGCCACTGTCTTCCCCGGGGACTTACCATGATATGTTACAATGTCAGTCGTGCGAGCGAGGAAGAGATAGAGCTATACCCCTATATAACTCCATCCCTTTAACAGTACAGTTTAGCTCGTTGTAGCACTGCTGGATTGGAAAGAAGTCTACCTTCCTTAATTTCTTCCATGATCACGTACTTGGTATCACTTTCTCTTAATACTAACAGGGATTTCAAGCTTTATGGTAAGATTTGAGCTAGAAATACACAGCACTATTCAATGCTACAGGTATCTGTTATAAATCAGGTCCAGGTGTTTATTTATAAACCGATTATTATGATAATAAATATGCCGACTGTGATACTGAATAATATATTATGTATTATTCAGAGCATAACGTGTTTCAAACACAAACTCATTTGTCAAACTTTGTCAGGTAATGATATAAAGTACGCGTGCCTTCGCACGTGCAGGCTTCGCATTTCTGAGATAAAAATAACCAACAACAAAAAGTTATTTACATTTTGAATGAGTAATATGCTGTACCATTATGAGTACCTATTAAAATCTTTGAACTCCATCTCGGTCAGTAGCGCAATACTTGAAAGATTTTTTTGCTAGAAATAAGGGGAATTTTATGTAATCGTCCTTAATTATTTACTATTTATAATTTTTCCATTTCTTCGTTTAATTATGTTATACGCCTGCCTGTTATCTGTATGGTCTTGAACGATAAGTTTATGAACAATACATAATATCTAGGTAGGTACAATTTAATGCTATCATCAAATTATATAAGGGAGGAATTTAATCTCTATTTATCACACCAGACTGGTATTAACTTTTACCTAGACATTTCTTTTATTTGACAGCTTTAAAAAAATCATTGTTTTCATCATTTTAGAAGCACTTGTAAATAATCATATTAATTGTCCGTTTTGGTATTATTCGAAAGAGTTACCGCGACGCTGGAACGCGAAGGCCAACTGAAGGTACACGGTGGGTTTTAGTCGTTAAAAGTCTCGCAGTCCTTCTCGCTCCACTCAGTGTAGGAGAAGTTATTTGATTATCACTTAAAAAAAACCTAATACAATATTGAATCTGATATTGTTCGCTCGCAAGTGTGTAATAAGGCCAGCCCCCCTAGCCAAGTTGCAAACGATAAACGTGAACGCTTAGTAATCTCCAATAGATTTTCAACTTTATACCTAAGAGCATAAAGTTGAAAATCTATTAAAGACTACTGAGCGTTAGCGACCGGAACGAACGAAAACACTATGTAATCTTCAATAGATTTTCAACTTTATATCCAATAACATAAAGTTGAAAATCTATTAAAGACTACTGAGAGTTTACGTTTATCGTTTGTGACTTGGCTAGGGGGGCTGTACCTCTAAGGGCCAACGCTGCGTTAAGCGGGCGCACGCGCGGGCACCCTTCGCGAGACTATGCGCGTGTGTCGTGTGCGGCGGTCCCTTAGCGGAAACTGGATTATTACCTGCGCAGTGTCGCTGGGTTCAACTTTAACGGTGTGCATGTAGTCATGTCGTTGGAGAACTTTAATCTATTATTACGTAGCAAAAAGAGCGCGGGGTGCGACTGCCCGCGCGGCGAGCCGCAACGGTGCACTTTTGTATGGGACCGCGCGGGTGACCGTGTAACGCAGCGTTGGCCCTAAAGTTAGATATGTACTAAATTATTTGCCCCTGCTTTTCACAGCTGGTCTGAGACGTTTTCTCTAAAACGAAAAGGCGCACGTATTTACAGTGCTGGGATCTCAGTCTTTAGTGGAAATTCTTGTAGAAGGCCTTCAATCTATGGAAGTTATATTATGCCCCTAGAAACTAGCCGTCTCCTGCCGTTTCACCCGCGTTTATCCAACACTAAAATAATTTCACTAACCACAGAATTGCTCCACAAAATACCGTTGCTTAAAAATTCTTTGCTAAAAGCTTTCTGCGAGGAAGGCCTTCAATCACTAAGTTGTTACTCGCATTGCTGTAATAACATATTGCGTATAACTTGCTGACGCATCGGCCCGCGGTCCGCTGTTCTGCCGTTCAAAGAAAGAGGGGCGCATCTGGTCTTTTAGGCAATTTGAGGTACTTTATCTTCTAATACTACATAATATTCGGATTCAATACCAATCTACCTGACCTTTTCTCGACGAGCAATGGGTAGCTCGCCGTCCGGTAATCGTCCGGACCGAACTACTACTACTATGACCATGGGTCGACGTTTGAAAAGGTTACCCGTGGGCCTAGAACGCAAGGGGCAACTGAAAGAACGTAGGTGTAGTTTTAGTCAGTAAAAGTCTGCCACGCCGCCCTCTCGCTCCGCCCCAGAGCTGTTTTTGCCGAACACGCCATTCAGCATTTCAGATCTTTTTTTCTTCGTTTTGTGTTTTAGTCAGATGTGGTCTTATTCTTTATAGCGGCCGTATTGCTGTATGTCCCATATTATACTAATGACGCGCATTCATTTGCTCTGAACAATAAGATTTACTTATGAGAGAGAGATCCATCGCTTTGTTTAATGGTGCTGTAGTTGCTCAAGTCCCTCAAGTGTTTACTTTGTTGAGTAATTGCTCGTCGTTTTAGATCGATGTTAATGAGATTGCAAATGTGAACGTTGGTGGTAGGTGTAGCCGAGTATGAAATCATGATACGAGTACATGGTAATGAAAAATGTATACAAGGTTACGGTAACTAAATACCAAGCTATTAATATATAACTTGGTTTGCCGCTTTTTTTGTGAGATACACCTATAGTATTTTTGTATAGGTCATAAACTTTGAGGCTTTAATAGCCTTCTTTGAGGATCTGGGGTAGATTGAATGACACATATGTCTAGGGTTGCCATTCGTCCCGATATATCGGGACTGTCACCGTCATTAGGCCGTCTGTCCCGACGTCCCGACAAAATACTATTACGTCCCGTTTTATCGCGCGGTCAAAGCATTTCAAATACTAATAATTATTTTTCCATATATACTGTCAGGACTGAGAAGCTAAAGGAATTTCGCGCTTATGCCCTAAATTATAGCCAAAAATTCTGTAGAAGATTTACTTTTTCAATCTTACAGAAAATCCTGAAAGAAAATGCCAAATGCTCAAATTATGCCAATATTTGTTTACGATACCTGGCCACAACGCTACAGTAGAAAGAGTATTTTCATTAATGTCGAGCCAGTGGACCGATGAAAGAAATCGCCTGCTGCCGGAGACTGTGGAGTCGATATTACAGTGTCAGGTTAACTTCAATATGACTTGCACGGAGTTTTATAAATATGTAAAAGGACAGAAAGAATTACTTAAAAAAGTAAAGTCTTCAGCAAAATACGACCAAGCTACGTCTAGCACTGCTTCCATACAGTAGAATTTGTATTTTTTTTTTTAATAATAAAAATCATGTTTAATTATTTTTTTCTCTTTGCGTCCCGACACGAGCCTTGCCAAATATGGCAACCCTACATATGTCCCACCCGTACGCAAAATACGCGTTTTAGTAGTGGACACCAGCCCGAAATACAATACAATAGGTATTTATATTTCGTGTACCAGAATACGCAGCAAGGTCTGGTGGACCGATGACCTAATGAGGGTCATGGGAATCGGATGGATTTGAAACGCACATATCCGGTTATTCTGGCGACACTTGGGGTTGGTCTATGCCTAGTATTGGAAATCTTTAGACTGAGTGATGTTGATGAAGGTCACTAGTTCACCACCTTTTTTTGTGAGATATTTAGCATTGTTCCAAAAATTGTTAAATTGAAATTATTGAAAATTCAAATTTAACTAATTGTGGGTTAAGCCTGTAGTGATTTTGCAGCCTTCAGAAAGTAAAATTCTATCTTCGGAAAGCTCGGAAAGGTTACTTTTTTTACTCATGCAGTGAAGTTTCAGAATACTTGAGTGTTGGATGCTGGAGCGAGCGTCTGCTTCGAGTTCGAAAATTTGGGCTCCCCTCCAAACTGCGGTTTACCAACGTATTTTGCCCTTTATGGAATTTTAGTAAATACTTACCTATTAATATTGATTTGAACTAACGATGAAAATATTTTGCTTACTTTATAATAGTAAATACAAAAAGTCTACAATAGATACGGGTGGCAATTCTAATTCTAATCCCGAATCACAATGCCAAACAAAACCGTCTTCTTCTTACGTATTATTTATATTACTCGTAGTATTCCATAACGTAACGCAACCGCTCAATAAAAATATTAATACAGTACAGTCTCTAATAAAAAGAAGTAATAAAGAAAAACGTTCCAATCTCTCTGGGAGCACTCTGTTCCACATTGTTCAGTGTTTAAGAAATACACGTGCTTTCCGAGTGAAGCTATAATACATTAGCACTTCTAAGCCTATGGGAAGCCGGTTTCAGTAGGTCATGTTTAGTCCAATGCACACTGCATTGGACTAAACATGTACAACGGTAACGATGCCACAATACACTGGTGTTCCACTTTCAAACGTAAAGCCTCTCTATGGTTCTGAGCGAATGATTTTTAACGTTAGTTTAGGCGTGTTCTCTTCTTCATGGAACATCATCTTATATTCTGATATAACGTACCCTTAGAACGATAGGGACTTAACTCAAAAATTGCAATGAAATGAGCATGAAAGTCTTCAAAATGTAAAGTTTTTATGTGAGTTTTAAATCTATCACTCTTCATAATTCAAACATTCACGTCAGTAAAAGTCTGACAAAAGTCTAACACTGTCTCTCGCTTCGCCTAGAGATGATTTTCGACCACCCAAAAAACATAGGTAAAGTCTGTTTTTTAATTAGAGATAATGATTTGACAATTCGAATGTTGCATGTTTTTTCCATTTCATAAATAGTGAGGTACCGCAACCGATATTGAACAAAAAAACCGAAAATATTCGTAAAAATAGTTTCATTTTAAAATGCAACTAATTATGGTAAGTTTTTGTATTTTCTGAAGGTAATTTGAAAGATGCAAATGTCTAACTCATAAAATAAAATATAATTTAAGCCTAAGAATTAAAGACTAGCAAAAGCTGCGTCATTTTATTTTTTCGTCTCGATTTGTTATCAAAAATATAGAATTACTCAGTGATATTTTTGCTGACATTTTATTACAACTTTAATAATAGGTAATGATAGGACTTCGGTTTGAAAACTAATAATAGTTAAAATTAAACAATCATAAGTCCTCTTTTTGTACTATTTTCGCATGGATCTCTTATAAAATTGTAGCGATAAACGAATCAAGTGTCCGTTTCTTGTAATGCAGTCATGTGAATTCACAGCTTGACGACCAATGGGCACGCCATAATCATGACGGTCAGTCCCCTCTTTGAGGAGTGGCTGGAGAGGCGTCACGGTGTCCTCATCTTCCGCATGAAGCAAGTCCTCACCGGACATGGTCAGGTTCTAGTACAGGCCAAGATCCAGAGCGAGAAGGAATGGAAGGGGGTCGCCTCCTTCTGCGAAACAGTAATGCTAGCGAAGGAGGAGGCTGCACGAGTGAGGGAACGAACATCTTTTCGCTCCAGTCGCCGAGACCCCAATCCCGACTACCACAATGTCAATACGAACGTCGAGCAATGGGTAGCTTGCCGTCCAGCAGTCCGGTAATTGCCGGGACTGAGCCCCATTCGTCGACAGCGCTTAGTGATCCACTCGCTCTTCAAAGAGATGTCAGCAAACTGGAGGAGCTCAGTAGAGCCGATCTGGTTTTAGGCAGTAAAAGTCTGACACGCCCTCCTGCCCCGCCCATACCGGGAGAAGTCATTGGATGAATTCCCATCTTGAAAAAATATTGACGACCAATGATGATAACTTTTTTAATTCTAAAGCATAAACTGAGACTGTCTCGTTCCGCTCTTGTAAACCGGATATAAAATTGTGTTGTGACTGGAGCTCTCTGGTAAAAGAAAGTAGCTAAGAATTCATGATTTTCAACCGGTTTTCAACCGCGCCCGCCACGGTGGAGCTAGTTTATTTCTAAACTCACGAGACCAGAGTTTTGTGTGGTTATACAGCTGTCGCAGTTGGGGTTATCGCTTGAAAACTTGGCAGATGACAATCGCAAGACGGGCGGTTCATTATCAATTGAGCTCCAGACCACCGTGGACATACACCAGAAACGAGCTGTTGCGTTATACTTAATTCACAGAAAAATTAAAAAAAGAAGGCCTATAAAGTTCTGGGTGCATCAATCGATTTTTGGATTTCGCATCGGATTTTTCTACCCCCTGAAGGCCACTACGGGTGTTAACCGACCGCAGAGAATGCGGGCGCAACCTGCCGAGTCTGCGGGTGACCGTGGCCCACACCATTCTACTAGTTGCCCGCCGGTGCAGCGGGGAGCGGGATACATATATCTCTAGCATTCTACAGAAGCTGCGGGCCCGCAACCGCAGCGGATGCGGGTAAAAACGGTTTTGTGAGTTCTCAGTATAAGTAAAAGCCCGAGTGTAAAAAAATCTGGTAATATTTTTAAATATTTCTAATTATTTCAATCTTCAGTTTATATTAGACTTTGCTATTAACAAACACTATCGTATTTTGGGCCTACTTTCCTTAGAGGTTGTATTATTAAAAGAACCGGTATAAAAAAATCGAATTTGGAGACATCACTTGTATCAAAAAGCAGGCAACATATTTCTGGAGTTTGACATTTGGACTTGTCAAATCATTATCTGGGATTAAAAAACGCACTTTAATTATTTTACTAAATATATAAAACTCTTTAAATTGTATCCAGAACTATAGTTCCCTGAAGTAAGCATCCTATACAAACGATATCACTGAAAAAAGAAAATAAGTAAGAAAAAATTTTAATTAAGTAATAATATTTAACAGGTAATTTACTTAAATGGATCTCGTAGATGTTTGGTTGTTTAATCTCAAACAAACTTTAATCTAGTCATAATATTTATATTCAAGCATCCATTGTCTGAATACTTAATCGATTATACGTATCTGAAAATAGAACGAAAACTGTGTGTCATGCGGTTTATTGCTTTACAATATTATAACATAACGGCTACGCGCCGCCTGTATATCCTGAAGGGGTAGATAGAAATCAAGTTATGTAGAACCGCCCTTATTTCGCCGATTGGGTAGTTGACTCAATTGTTTTTGTATCAAAAATTACTTAAATCCAAAATCGCAAATAGAAAGAATTTTTCAAATCCGATAAATATTTAGTAAGTTAGAAACCTTTTAGATCTTGTGGAACGGCAAACTGTCAAATAACAGAAAAAGGATGGATAAACTAAAATGTGACGTCACCGCCATTGCTCATTAGGTTAGGCGTGAATAAAAAATGAGTCAAGTACCTACTGTTACCAACTGAATTATTTCATTTCGACTGGAACTTCTTAATATACCAAATAAATAATTTAAAAAAAGAATTATAAATCTATCTGTTGACCATTTCAGACAATCAAGTTGTCTGAACTTGGTCACAGTGTCATAAAAATCAATCGGCACATATTCGTAAGCAGCATGAACTAAATCTTAGCGTGGTCATTTGTTACTTTTTCTTCCTTATCAGAGTCTAATTTCAGCAATACACGTTTAATTTATGGACTTTTAGAAAGACTGACCTCTGAATTTATTTCAATAGTCCTTCTCAGGGTAGCTAGGAAACACCGGCCTCATATAGTTTAAATTGACCAAAAAATGGTGTAAAAGTTTTATTTATTATAACTTATATCTAATTTGCAAAATAAATATCACTTCATAATTTACTCAGAAATTTAAAAAGTAATAATAAAATAGAAGCCTTGCAAATTTAATCAAGATTCAGAATGACAACAATTTTTTTCAAAAACTTTTAAGGGTTTAAAAAAACACGCGTATTTCGTGGAACAAGTTTTGTAAAATATTCGAGTAAATCACGGAATTACCGAATGCTAACAGAGTTTTCAGGCGTTATCTCTCTTTTTTCGCGTTACCTTTTCGTCAAACATCGCGTTGGAATGCGTTAGATGAAGTAACAAGCTTTTAAACCATGCTCGATGTTGACGATAGGCGAGTGAAAATGGACCCTCTTAAGTGGAGTCTTGGTTTCGATTACCGAATCGAGCATAGTTCTATACTGTCTCCTCTGGAGTCTCCCAATTTATGGCATTAAGCTACCCGACTGCTAAATGATAACTTCTAAAATAAGTTACTGCCCACGCTCCGGAGAATACAAGAGATGTTCATAGTCATCTCCAATGGTTAATATTAACTCCGTCAGTTAACGCTGTGCTGAAAATTGCACAACCCAATGTAGACAAATAAGCCATTCAGTATTACCTAAGCAAAATTTTAATATTGTTTTACCTCCCCCTGAATGCTTGCGTAAATCTTTACATTAACATCCATGAGTAGTTGTTATCAAGTCGAGAAATAAAAGGAATTTAATGCAATTTTGCAAAAAATAATAATTGTAAAACGAAAAGACATTGCTAACGCTATCACCAAATACACCCCCATCTTCCCTGTTCCCCATGTCATCAAAATAAGCAAAGCATAGACCCACCAATACTTGAATGATCCTAACCTTATGACCAGAATTTATAAAATCTTTCTGTGAACACATATATTAATTAACAAGTCGTACGTACGGCATTCTTGTTCAATGATTCAACCACGGTAATATTATCTATACAGTATTGTAACTCGGCCGTATCTTTGAAATAAATACCTACAGCCGCGCGGTACGTAAACATGCGATAGGGCTGCCCGCACTATGGCTGCCCGCCTCCAGCATTTTAATTACATTTGCCTACTTTGTGTTTCCATTTAGTATTGTGATTGTAAATATACTTTTTTTATATAAACAAATAAAATACTTTGTGAATTGAATAGGAAGTGTTCAATATTTGCGACCGAAAAATATTTGCGCCTCGACTGAGACGTACCTACGAAATGCTTTATTATTAAATTTTAAAGTACAAAAATCCGCATGCTAAAGCTTAATTAAAAATTGTTTTGGGAAACATGGACAAGGTGGAGAAAAAGGAATATCTTTTACTTGGTTATAGATCCCTGCAGCTACTTTACAATTTATATGTTTGGTTTTAAATGAAGAATTCATGCAACCAAAAACAGCACAATATATCCTACTCGTCATATTAAATATATAAATATGTACTTGAACTTATTTTTATTGAAAAAATCGCGCGGCACAGACGCGACTGTCTGCATCCCGAGCGCACCTCGAGATCGAGGCGCGTAGGTATAGCTCGCGTTTCGTCCGTTTGTATGAAGTTGGAATACTGTATAGATAATATTACCGTGATTCAACCTTCAACATTGCATGATTTGGATAAATGATAATTTATTTTGCAAATAGGTTTTAAAAACACTTTTACAAGTCAAATTTAAACTAGATGAGGTCCTTTTTTCCTAGATGTATACCCTGAGAAGAAACACCGAGACAAACTCAGAGGTCAAAGTCGAGTAAAGTCCTTCTAGTAAATATGTAATGGTCAAATCATAGTAGAATCATGCAGATTAGTGTTCGAGATGATCTTTTGAGGAAAGAACCACACAGATTTGAGTGGACTTGTCCAGTCAGTGCAAGCATTTGTCAGTATTCGTGTAGCTCAAACCCAGGACTAATATGGAGCTCGAGATAATTATGTTTGATAGATTTAATGATAAATCGTTTGTACCACTTTCTGCTTACGGTTAGTTGAGTTGATTGATTCCTTTACGCTTCATGACTAATCCAAGAAGTGTTTATACTGGTGAACTAAAAATAAAATATTTACATATATTTGATTGTATTAGCGATTTTGTATTTGAAAAACACATTTGAAACCCACACATTATGTTCAGTTTCAACAACTTCAAACATTATACAGAGGTCCAAATAGTGACTAAAGTAAAAAATTATGGATTTCTCATGCTTAGAGGTATCTGAAAATACCCCTTGTATGTAACGCGTTTTTTTTTTTAATAAATAGATGGTTTTTTTTTTATTAAGTTTTGGGGAAATTCTTTGGGGGATGAAAAAAACCTTTTTTCCTACAAGCTGTTTTTATGATTTCTTTTTTTGCGATGGAACTGTCATGAAATACCCTTCCAAGTATATAAAAATATCTTCTTAACATTAGTGCAAGATACATTTTTTTTATCGAAAGTGAGTTTACATTCTTACGAATAAAAGTTGGGTATTCTTTTTCAATTTAAAAATACGGGTAGACCATGGTCTTGGGCTAGCACAAACTGGATACTTTTTACCCGACTACGGAGGGTTATGATTTTGACAGGCTATGTATTACATGTGTGTGAGTATGTTCATCTGTTCCCTCATAGCTCCTAATCTACGTATCGGAACTCGACGTATGAGGTATCGTTAGAACCGTTTTAATTGTCCGCTAAACATAGGCTACGTGACGTGTCACAAAAATCGATATGGCGCCCTCTAGCGGATAAAAAGTAATGCTTTAAAAATAAAAAAGGAGATAAATACGCCGTGTTTGGTATTATTTGAAAGGGCTTCACTTGTACATTTCCAAAATATTGCTCAAATTTAAAGTGACGCCCTCTAGCGGACAAAAAGTCTTGTTTAAAAAAAATTATAAATACACCGTGTTTCATGTCATTTGAAAGGGCTTCACTGGTACTTATAAAAAAATATCATCAAAATTCAAAGTGGCGCCCTCTAGTAGACAAAAAGTATTGTGTTAAAAAAAATAAGATAAATACGTCGTTTTGGTATCATTTGAAAGGACTTCACTTGTTCATACCAAAATAAATAGCACACACACAAAACACAACACAGTGATTTAACACCAAAATCTTTAAAATAAAAAAAAAAGTAAAAAACTAAAACCCGACTACGATAAAAAAAAATTCGCTGAAAAAGTATGAAACAAGATTTTCAAGATGCTGAAATAAACAAAGTAACTGGAAAAACAAGAATAGAACAAAAACAAAAACCGTAGTCACACGTTATAGGTAGGTACCAACCGAAATAATTTAATAACGTGTGACTACGACTTTTCTTTTTGTTCTATTCTTGTTTTTCCAGTTACTTTGTTTATTTCAGCATCTTGAAAATCTTGTTTCATACTTTTTCAGCGAATTTTTTTGTCGTAGTCGGGTTTTAGTTTTTTACTTTTTTTTATTATCCCGGCGGTTATGACAGCTAATCTATATTTGATTAATCACGAAAACTCAGAAACTATAACACCTACAAACTTAAAATAAGGCAGGTAGGTTCCTTATAGGGTGTAGACATCCGCTAAGAACGGATTTTCCGAAATTCACCCCCTAAGGGGATGAAAGGGGGGTCTAAAGTTTTTACGGGCGAAGCCGCTGTCAGAAGCTAGTAAACAATAAAAATTAAACTCAGTTCTTTCTATTTTTCCAGAGAAATATGACCTCGTAGGGCGGTTATTGAAGCCGGGTGAAGAACCTATAAACTACTCGGATGAGGAGCCTGAAGACACCGATACCTCCACACCCTCGCCGGCAGAAGACAAGAAGGAACAATAAAATTACTAAATTACTGGTCAATATACTGGGATACGAAGCTGTTTGGACAGCAATCAAATATTTATGTAGATAAGGGTTATGAAGAACACGCAATCGGACAAGGAGTGGAAATAAAACTATATAATTACGTAGGTTATTTTTACTAAAAAAAAAAAAAAAAACATTACAAATACCTCTAATCTCTTCTAGTCCAATGTCCTCTGAAAAGCAAATTTTTTTTTCAGATTTAGTTGGGTCACAAATTCAAAGACATTGACAGTAATTTTAAGAATAAAATGGGCTCGACTTGTTAAGAGGGATGCTCCAAGGTAGTCCGTCTGCGAAATTCAATTTTTCTTAAGTATTTTGCATTTTTAGAACCTTTTTAGTAAATAGCCATTCAATATGGTAAGACGAACTAAGAGGGTAGTATTGATAATTTTAATTATTATAATTCCTTAAATAAATACGTATTACGGTCACCAATCATATTTTAATGTACATACAACTTGACACTGACCTGCTAAACGCAAAAAAACTTAAGAAAATTCGAAATTCACGGGCTCTGCCTATAATGTAATTATTTGTTTTCTACTGCCTTCGTTGCTGGCGAACATCACATTAGAGATTAAGAACAATACAATACTCGAGTTTCAAATTTTGTTATTAGGAGACAAAAGGTACTTCCATATAAAAAACAAGTCAGCAATATACTCATAGAATAGTGTTGCACTTGCATCATATTGATGCCTCGTCCAAAAGTTTATAGCGTATTCCTTGTCCATGTGCGATGTTGTACTAATTTTGATTCGTCTCTTATATTTGATTGCTGCCAAACAATTTGTAACCTACAAATACTGTCGATGAAGCTATGCATTTTATTTCTTTTATAAAAAATAATATGACGGCAAATAATACTTATTTATACATAATTATAGAATGTATTGAGTCCATTGAGACATTAATTGACTTTCCAAATTATATCCTGTTCAAAAATGAGAAACCTTTTGTACTTTTAAACCGAAAATGTAAAAAGCCAGTTATAAAAAACGTAAAACAATTAAAAATCATAGCTTCAGTGACAAAACAAGTCTTGGATAATGAGAAGGTGAATTTACTGTATATATGAAATCTATTGTATCATTTTCACTTATAACTGTTGCTTATTGCAGATTTTTGAATATATTATTATATATTTACAGTTTCACGAATTGAAAGACTGAGTGATGGCATATTAATTTAAATGAATGATGGAAAGGAAATCTAATCATTTATTGCACATTCCCAACATTATTTGGACAGCAAATTGTTTTTATTTTGTTCCAACAGATGTTGAACTTGATGCCATTCGTATTTAAATATTATTGCAGCGGCAGCGTCAGGTGCGGCAACGATGAGTTCGTTTTAGGAGTTGATAAATTTATCGTAACAAATCAACCTTACATAAGTTTTATGTGAAAAAAAGGTGTCTCTAAAACTGTTAGATAATACTAAATTATCCACAGATCGTCAATTATTTCTCTGGAAAGAAAATAGTCGATAGAATAACGAGACAGGTTGGAGGCACCTTAAAATTTTAGCACTGGAATGCTGTCCTTTATATTTTATTGTAAACGGCTGTAATCATCGTGGAAAACTTTACAGCATAAATCGGATGTGAAAAATGGAGTGGGAAAATATTCTAAATTTTAAAGATTTATTTCGTCCTAATTTATTCTCTTATGATTTTGCATTTATATGTTCTGATGGATAACTGTCCAGTGACTATTTAACGCCGGGTGGGGCAGTGTCGTATATTTTTAACAAGCAATACTTTTTTATGGTTTAGGGCTGATCTTTAAAATTGTTTGTAAACATAAAATGACCTCCCTGACTAGCGTTGTATGGTTTTTGGACCATCACATGAAAAATTGGCTACAGCGACGACTGCGGTCCAACTGGACCCTACCTGATATTCGGTACTTATTAATAACAGTATAAATTATGTGTTGCAAGCAAAGAAAAAAAAATACAAAAAATAAATAAGGAAATGTGCATAATATGTATAATTAAGGATCTAAATAATGAAATATTAATTTGTGGTAAAATGATGTGTGAGTGTGATTATTAGTTCGTTCCTTTAGTGTCGAGAGCGATGCGATATTTTGGGCAAAATCATTTTATTTTCTGTGTCGAATTTAGTCGATATCAATCATCCCGTTTTAAATTAACGTCGCGTTCTGTTTTACTAAAGTACAAATAGTATGGTTTGCCTCAAATATCTTTTTCGCTTTTAAATTATTTTGTTGTAAGTTGTAATCATACCTTGTTCATTATTTTTTTTATTAATTTGTTTTAGTTTTTTTAAGATCATCTGGTGTATGAATTATATTGGAATGGGATTATGGTAATTATTGTTAAACCTTATGTTTATTAAAAATGCTTTGGAAAATTGATGTCAAAGTTTAATTAAAAGTTAAGCTTATTTTGCTTTGCCAAAGATAAGATAGGTATATGATATTAACGAGCTTTCATTATTAACACCATTCGTTTAAAATATGTGTCTATTTTTGTACCTTTACGAGCGTAATGCCTCGTCAACTTAAACTAATTTAGATTTTAAAGTAAAGCACGCGTTAACAACACTTAGAGCAGTGCTAATTAATCGGAGTTAACAAAAAAAACATCACCAATATTCCAAAGCATATTTAAACATCTTTCATTTTAAAATATGCGGTAGAATAATGATGTTTTGCTACTTAAATCCAAACAAGCTTTATCTATGTTTTTGTTAAGCGTTATAATTGGAAGCTCTATTTGGAGAGAATGGATTAGAGATTGCATTTAAGAAGTTATGACTATATGGAGAAATATATTTGTACAGGAGACTGCTTGTAAACCTTGGAATAGAGGTATATTTTTGTAAAATGATGTGTATGATAATTCTGATTCTAAATATTTATATTATTAAATTAACAATATTCTGTCCAAAATGCAACAAGTTGAACAGTCAGTCGATGAACACTAGGGCAAATGCGTGTGCCATTGTCAGTGTTGCCATCTCTATTTAGTTTATGCTACCCCTATAATAGTTTTATTATCATCAACGGGACTTAATATTACTCGGTTTATGACCAGTCTCATAATATTAGCATCTAAATTACGAACTGCCTTCAGGCCTAACAAGATGACATGGCATGTTGCTACCAACATTTACATTCTATACATTGCATATTATGATCTCACTGAAGACTGCCCATTTCAGTTGCTAAACCGTGAAAGCTGATAGCAACACGTTCACAATTACCGCATCTTTGGGCCTTATTTTAAGCATGGATATGAACATAAGAATTTGGGAAATCCGTCACATTGAATTTGATCCCAAATCTTTGTAAGATAATAAAAATAAATAGATGTCAGAGTTATATTGCGAGGCGTGATAAGTGAGAAGAATCGTTTTCGGCTAGTTTAAAATCTTCGTGTCGGTGGAAGTTATTCCTATATCGTTTTAGAGTAAAATGTGGAGTATAGTGATGTGTACAGCACTGCAAGATGTTACTAATAACTAAAAGTATCTAAAATGTTTATTTTAACATTGTCACATGAATTTAATTAAAGCGTTTTACATAATTCTTTTGTTTTATTGTCCTTGTCACTTTGCACGCTTCAAACGTGGTCTTTCCACATCGTTTTCAGATATGTGTAATTTCAACATTAACAATATAATTTTGTAATTAATTGTTGATTGAAAAGAAGAGCCTGTGGAGTTATTGAACATTCCTATAACCTGCCGGAGTCTGTGTTTCCTGATAGCTACGACCTAGAGGTCTTTAAGTCCAGAGTGAATAGGTTACTTCTAGGCAAGCATTCTTCATCGTCGACTTTATCAAACGCGAGTCTATCTATAATAAAAAAAAAACATTCTTCTCCATAGAGATTTACGCTTTGAAACGTGCAAAGAGCAGTGGCGACCAGAAGACGCAGCGTTGGAAGGCTTTACATAAGGTGGAGTGATGACAGGGGCGCCCGGCTTTTAGAAAACCTCATGGGTGCTCATGCTCATTTGATGACTCGAAAAAGTGGCGAAGTGTGAGAAGAGAAATGCACAGTGATCGACCGACAAATAAATAAATGTCCTACTTACATACTGCGGAACAACGATGGTACCACAAACACCCAGACCCAATACATATAGGTATCTGTTACATCAACAAACATTTGTGTTGGTGCGGGAATCGAACCCGCGACCCTTGCGTCTCAACCGGCGCTATAAACCACTGCGCTAAACGGGTCATCGGGTCATGAAAAAACGCCCATCCTTAAAAGGCGATTACTGATCTGTTTCTTGATGTCTATTCTCAGGGGTGCTCGGCACCCACTTTATTTTTCATGGGTGCCCGAGCCCCCAAGCACCCACGGAGTCGGCGCTCCTGAGTGATAACCTGGTGATGGATGCGAGACGCACAGGACCGGTCGTTATCGTAAAATACGTGGAGAAGGCCTATGTCTAGCTATGGACTTCTTTCGACTGAAATGATAATGATAATATGTCAACCCAAACTCATATTACGTACCTAAACGTAGACTTTGTGGACATGAGCCAAACAATTTTATTTAAAAAATCGGTAATGTCTGAAAAGAAGTTACAGAAATTTTGCCGATCGGTTGCGTTACAGATCCTAATCAGTTCAGACATTTTCTAAAAGGTATATACAACTTTAAATTTTACCACGGGCTGATTGTTATTGAATTTAATTCCCAGTCATGTCCTATAACTCAACACGAGTTTAACGGACCTCCACTTTTTGTTGACGAATCAAAGGAACCTAAGGTTACGTTGTTTTTCAGCAGAGAATTAGGGCCTTCTTCGTCAGCTCCATCATCAGGCCCTGAATGCCATCTAGAACTAGGTTCCGGGTGTCATCATTGTGTGGACCGTCCGGAGGACACGGTAGATGTGTGCCCCGCCTGGGCAGAGCACTGCGATCGGCGGTAGCAATTTCTCGCGCTGGGCCTTGGTGCAGGCCATGGTCCGGAGCGAGGAGGAGTGGCAGGCGGTCGCCTCCTTCTGCGAAGCAGTAATGTGCTAGCATTACTGCTGCTGCTACTGGTAAGGAGGCGGCCGCACGCGCGAGGGAACGAACCTTACGCCCCAGCCGCCGGAATTCCGATCCAGATTTCCAGCCACCGTAGGCGCGGGCTTGCGGGCTACCCAATGCTCGCCGTCCGACCGTGCGGTAACCGTCCGGACCAAGCCCAAGTCGTCGTCGGCGCGTAGTGTTCCACGCTTGCCTTAAGGAGATGTCAGCAAACCGTAGGGGCCCAGCAGGGTCGAATCCTACTCTTGCCATGGGTTGTGCGAAAGTGACCCCCGGGGCCCTGGAACGAAGGCAAAGAAGGAACAGGAGTGAGTCAAAGCCCACTGAGGTTTAGTCAGTAAAAGTTTGACACGCTCTCCCACACCGCCCAAGGGTGGGAGATGTCATTAGATGATTACCCAACTAAAAAAAAAATCTACTAGGTAACGATGATTTTTAGAAAATTAAAATGCAAAGTTTTGATCCCCAATCGTTAAGTAGATATGTGCCTTCATGAGGACACAATCCTGACTAATATTTAAAACCTAGAATTTAGAAAATCATCTAAAACAGTTCCTATCAAAACAAAGAACCTAAACACGATGGGTTGGTTATGTAAAGTTGAGTTACTATAACTAGCTTCCGTCCTGCTTCATCAGTAAAACTCTTGGGCACCACACCAGCCCCCCTAGCCAAGTTGCAAACGATAAACGTGAACGCTTAGTAATCTCCAATAGATTTTCAACTTTATACCTAAGAACATAAAGTTGAAAATCTATTAAAGACTACTGAGCGTTAGCGACCGGAACGAACGAAAACACTATGTAATCTTCAATAGATTTTCAACTTTATATCCAATAACATAAAGTTGAAAATCTATTAAAGACTACTGAGAGTTTACGTTTATCGTTTGTGCTAGGGGGGCAGTAGTGCTATTCGAATAATACGGATACTTAGTCTCAAATAGATACTTGTGAGTGGTCCTTGAGAGCAATCGGTTTTAGAACAATCATCTCGAATACAAACAAAACAATCAATGAAAACACACATCGCACTAATTATACCTAATACATAAAAATGTTAGAAAAACAAAGACATTAAATATATACATACTAGAAAAACCATGGAGGCTCTTTCCAAAGATTGCGTTATTGCTATACAAAGCTGTGATCAGGCCTGACCTGCTTTGTTTTGGTGGACAAAGACGGAACTCTCAGACACCATTACCAGGTTCCTGTGGTTCCAAAGACTAACCTGTTCATTGGTTCATTGGCTCATCATTGGCTGCCAACTGCAGCAGTGGAGATAGCCCTACAAATAACTCCCCTTATCTTGTACATGTACATAGGAGACAGCACTAGCTGCCATCAGGCTAATGCGCCTAGGTATCTGGAGCAAGAACCACACCAATCCCCACGCTGGCCTATGTTCAACAAACTGTTGAAGGGAGTCAATGAAGTAAGTACGCATTTACACAGATGGCTCAAAAACCCAGACACTTCTAGCAAACAACATTAATACTTATTCAAACTATTATACTATACGCATTAGGAATTCAAAACGAATTAGATTCCTGTGTAACATTCTGTCTCGCTTTGCTCAAACCCTCGAAAATATCTAAACAAACTTTTGACGTGACAACGTCTTATAAATTGGTTTGCCGGGTGACACTTCAAGAAACTGCGTTACGCTCCGCTCACGTTATGCGCTCACAATGAGAGCGAGTGAGAGGCACGCGTCCCTTCCACTCGGGCATGGTTAGCCCGCCTAAGAGCGAGAGAGACAGACATAAAAAGTGAATTTACCACTCAAAGTCGTTGTCACGTAAAACTTTCGCCCGTATACCGACTTTACAGGCAACCAATTTTATTTTTACCCTGCAGTGGATCAAGTGACACCGTGGATCCCTAGGCTATGCCGCAGACAAACATCAGAGAGTTTGCGAGATGGTAGCACGCTAATAATAATAATAACCATTTTATTTTCAGGCCACGGACGGAGGCCCATAGATATAATACATAAGATAATCTTAAACAATAATAAACTAATACATATATCAAATAGCCCGAATTACCCACCAAATTAGTTTCTGCCAGCGGCTTCACCCGCCTGAAAGTAAGTTTCTCTATACAAACTTTGGACCCCCGTTTCAGCCCCTTAGGAGGTGCATTTTGGGAAATTCTCTCTTAGTGCTCGCCTACGTAGTAAAAGGAAACCTTGTGCAAAATTTCACGCTCCCAAACACAATCCCAGTACTTTCGGTTGTGCGTTGTGTTGCTTTTGATATCCCATAACTCAAGGTTTATATTCTATAAGGAAAAATAATACTAAAAGTCCTAGAATATGTGGTCCAAAAATTGCATGGTTTCGAAGATATCATCAATCATAATTAATTTAGGTCAAAAACTTACACCCGTATGACAAATCTTTACTTTTGTGACGTTACCATGACATCGATAGTTTGCAAATAAACCATTGAAATAATCACATTTTTTTTATTCAGTCGCTAAGTAAACTAAAAATGCATTTAAAATTTACATATTCAAATTTCGTGCATAATTTGACGAAAATGCAGAACGCAGTGGACGCCATATTTACTCTGTGGTCGTGACGTCAGTTGGGTGTGTAAACAATATGCGCTGATATTTACTCAGCCCTGCGTTCAAAAATAACCAGAGTAGAGTAGAGTCGCTACTCCAACCGTTCAAAAATGCTTCGAGTTGCAACCCAGGGTCGTTCTTTTATAACTCGAGTAGCTATCCTAGAGTTAACCCAACTAACTCCAACTCCAAGCAGGTTAGGTTGGTATAAGCGGCCATAAATGACGCTTGCTTGGCATTGACAGTTGAACTCTACGTTCGCGTTCAAAAATGCGAGCTTAAAGCATCTACCCTGATGAGATCATTAGAGTTAACTCTAACTTCATTTTTGAACGCAGGGCAGTATGGCCGATCAGTTGACAGTTTACACTGTTGAATGACGTAATAACATGGTGGCTAACTTTGAATTGAATTTTAAAATTTATTTTATTATTTTATGAATTAAAACTAACACTTAACGACTACGTTTTGCCTAAGCTATCTTAATAATATATTTTTTACACCACCTGCTCGATAATGCCCTTTTATACGTCATACAATCATCACTTAAAGCAAGTCATTATGTCCCTAGGGAGATAATGCAGTATCCCTAGATTATATCGATCCCTAGGGAATAATGAGATTTGAAACGTGAAAAACCGTCAGCATTATGTGAATTTTATTAGAATGTAGTGCATCAAACAAGTTTATTCAAATTTCAAACTGGCCACTAACAAAAAAAAAAAACAGAATAAAACGAGTTTTAAAAAAAAAGTAATGAACAAGCGGGAGCGTTATAGAAAATTTAAACTATAGAATCTTTGAGTAGTGAATTTTGTTTGTTTCAAATCTCAAAACATTTTGAGTGATAGTTAAGATTAACTCGTAAATAATACTTATATATATTTCCCTATTATATGATTTGTTTTACTAAATTGTCTTTTAATTATCTCACAGATGGTGTAAAAAGTAGAGTATCCAACACGGGGATAAAGCTGTCTTTGTCTTGGGCAGCTTGAATTCCTCACTTCACTCAGGTTTCTTTATTAACTCCCTCGCAGTGCTCGGGAGTTAATTATATAAATCCCTCACTGACTTTCGGGATTAAAATTAGCAACCTTCGTTTCGTTCGGAATTCAACATGCCGCCCGCGACTTAAAGACACTGCTTTATCCCCTAGTCACATGTTGATTTTCTCCGGGTTTTTGGCCACTAATTAAAAAAAAAATCTCTGGGCCTCTGAACCTCCGACATCTCTGGGCTGATGATGTGTCGGAGGTTCGATTCCGCTTCCGAAAGTACGGAACTTCTAAATGATTTTGCACCTTCGATTCATTTTTCGGTTCCGATAAATTTTAATTGGAAGTTATAACTTATACCAGAGGTTGGTTGTCCCGTGTGACAAGTATAAATTTGTAGGTACACGCTGCTCGCGGCCGCTGTGTTGCTACTACATCCTGACATTATCACCACTTCTTCAATCTCTCGAGCAACGAGCAATACAGCCAGCGCCCACGGCTTTAAAGGGTAACTTGACCACCAGCAAGCCTACCTCATCATCACCCTCAGCCCCATCAGTGACCTTGGCTAAGCACACTACACCTTCGGCCAGACACATGAAGAGGCACGAAGAACCTCCCGTAGTCGACGCCACTAGCTGTCAAGCCACTATGCCGCTCAGCACCGCTCCGGTCCACTGGAGCCTGCAGCACTACTCTGACCCACTGGAACTTGCAGCATTATATCGATTCACTGGGACAGCAACACCCTGACTCACTAGGGGGGCATCATCCAGATTCATTAGGACAGCACCACCTGCATCAACCTGACTCACTGGGGCGTCACCGCAGACAGTTCCGACTCACCGAGAACTATGCGGCTTCCGGTTCCGGCGCAGTGGAACCAACCTTTCATTGGCCCGGCACGCATCAAAAAACCGTATAGATAACCGATTTTCGGAGGGAAGTGATGTACCTACGTCACAAACAACATAATTTAGAAAAAACCCTGCATCGCGGTTTTCGATTGGATCTAGGCAAGTCACGGGGATTTTTTGTATGCCATTTTTAAATCTAGTAAGAGCTTGTCGAAAAGGGGCGAATTAGCTGCAATTTTCTCATGCGTATCACACGCGACCGTTGCGTCCAGGAGCGTACTAATGTGCATTTCTGTATCAAAATTTTGGCGCTCCATTTCCCTCGATACGTGCACTCGCTTTTGAGTTCGCGCGTTATCAGGAGCTATATAAAAATTTACTCTGTGAACTGAACGCCAACAAGGCATCTCTAATGTCTCGATTCGCGCCAGTTGAGGGCCTAGGGAAGTGCACGCGATTTACGAGCGTATTTTGAATTCGCACGATGTTTGTGGTGGCGATGCATTGGCGACTAGTATCTCGCTAATGCGTGCGAAACGTTTCAAGGCGAGTTCGCCTCTTCTTAGATTTTATGTCAGTTGCAGGTCAAGAGTTCACGCTCAGCTAAGCGAGCTATCGCGTAGTTTATTATGATTATACTAAAATGCAAATTATGGTATCTATGCCAATTGTACTCAAGTATTATGAGAGGATAGAAGGTAATTTGGTAAATAGAAACAACAGTTTATAATGATCACATAATTATATTATAAAATGATTTAATTACAATAAACAGAATAAGTATCATAATGTACCTATAACACTACAAACAACTTACATTACGCAGAAGCGGACAGGATAATTCCTCTCATATTTACATTTTGTACATTGAGCGCTCGTTTCGGTCATCGTAATACTTAATTTACGTCCCTCGCGTCGCTAACGACAACTCGATCAATAAATAGGGCGGGGAGGGCACTCGCTCGGGAGATACACGCATGCGCCGCGGCCGCTACGCTATATGTACAAGACCGCGCGCCTCGGCTATGTACACTACAACTGCTCCACGAACTTGGTGAGCTGGTCCTGCGGCGTCATGGGCGGCAGCTGGTCCTCGGGCGCCGCCAGCGGGGCCGCCGGCGCCGGCGACTGCCGCAGCAGCAGCAGCTCCGACGGCGTGGGCGGCCGCGGCGACGGCGTGGCCGGCGGCGAGCGCGTGGCCACGCCGCCCGAGAAGGCGTAGCGCGCGCCCACGCCGCCCAGGCGCGCGCCCGGCCCGCCCACGCCGCCGCCCACCGCGCCGCCGTACGCGCCGCGCATGCCCATCATGTTGCCGCCCACGCCCCCCTTGAACCAGCCGCCCATGCCGCCCGCCACGCCGCCGGCGCCGCCGCCGACGCCGCCTAACCCCACGCCCGGAGGGCCGCCCACGCCAGACACACCCTGGGAACGAACACACCACATTACAACCTCTTCTTCATTGCGTCTTACTAAACAACAAATATGCTGCTGCTGCCAATGAATGTTAATTATATGTAATTTAAAATATAATTACACACTCGTCCAAGTTTCATTGGTACGGTCAGCGAATTCTTTGGTTGACCATTTTCAAAATTTATCCCTTGCAAGCTACCATCGTGCCTAGCCCCGCCTTTTTTTTTTAATGACCAATGAAAGTACTACGAACTCAGTAAATTGTAAGCCATTGTCATTCCAAAACAAAAGGAACACGTGGTGCCCAGCCATCTGTTCAGTAACGACGCTGAGCGATTGTTTTACGGCAGTAAAACGATAAAAGCCTTTGATTTTTGGCGTGTAAGTGTAAATTAAAAAAACAATGATTTTAATATCTCACTTACTTTTACCAACCAAAGATTTTAAAAATAATACCATATAACTGTAACTCTATGTTACAGTTATATGGTATTATTTTTAAAATCTGCAAATATAAAATTTTGTTGAGAACAAATTTAAGAAAGTATAAAAAGAGGCGTGTCTTAACATCTGGACTACAAAAAAAGAACAATACACTCTAAAATCCTATTGGTCTGCGCGGAGGCATGCACTGCACACTGCACACAAAATTGGCCTTAAGGGAGATCAACCGAAAAATTCGCTGATTGTACATAAAATTTTGAGTAATTTATTTTAGGTTATAGACTTTGAAATACAATTTTGTGTGGTGGACGAGATAATTGATCACATACAGCATGTTCATATGCAAAAAAAATAACAATCATCTTGATGTAACTACCGTAAATTTAGCTAACCAAAATTGGAAATAATTAATTTAAGAATGACAAAAACACAATTTGTTTGATTTTTGCATTCTTTTACAACAATCGAATCAGTTTATGAAAATACCCTTATTTATTATGTTTATATCTTAAAAATGTCCTCCACAAAAACGTTTGTTCAAGCAAAAAGGCCTTGCTCAGTACATAACAAAAGCTAAACGAACCAACACAATTTAAAATATAAAGTGAGTACATACTTGTGTCTGCTGTGGCAGCATCTGGTGCATCTGCTGCAACCGCTGCTGCTGCTGCGGCTGCATCATGTGCTGTAGCTGCGGCTGCTGCTGCGGAAGGCCTACGCCTCCCACGCCGCACACGCCGCCAACGCCACTCACGGCACCCACGCCGCCCACAGGCCCGACACCGCCCACACCGCCTGCTGCTTGTTGTT
The DNA here is from genome assembly GCA_905147345.3 of Mythimna impura. Classification (NCBI taxonomy): domain Eukaryota; kingdom Metazoa; phylum Arthropoda; class Insecta; order Lepidoptera; family Noctuidae; genus Mythimna; species Mythimna impura. Next base: position 6,898,331 of record LR990347.1, on the reverse strand, counting down.
GATTTTGGGCATTCTGGAGCAGACAAAAAAGTGTGTTTTTAACATCTGTCGCGTTGCATCAAGACATGCAAACATCCCAGGCTGGATAATGCTGGGTCGAAATTGAACAGGCACTAATTTATTAATGGTTTATTACGACGTAGGCGGTTAAAAAAAATGATTGGCCTGTAGGTCTAGTGGTTAGTGGCCCTGACTGCTATGCCGGAGGTTGTGGGTTCGATTCCCACCCAGGACAAATGTTTGTGTGATGAGCAACAACAAATGATCATTTGTTCTGTGTCTGGGTGTAATTTATCTATATATGTAGGTATGTATTTAGAAATATATAAGTATGTTTATCAGTTGTCTAGTACTCATAACACAAGCTCTGCTTAGCTTGGGACTAGACGGCGAACTATCAAAATTTTGGAATATAAAAAAAGAAAAAAAGTAGAGGAGGCCTGAGTCCCAGCTGTGAGTACAGAATGTGTTTTAAAACTATTGATACGGAAATTTTTGACATCAAACATGGGAAGAATTTTTTGAAAGTTTTAAGACATTCAGGTGAAGTGTCAAATCGTATGCCTTCTGCATAACTATACAACGATAAAGTAACTTTTTTAACGACATAAACTAGCGCTTGCCTGCGATTCGACCTGATGGTAAGTAGTGAACTGTGTCAAGTCAAGAGGTACAGAAGTTTCACTCTTTGAAAGAAAACATGCGAATATAAACCTACTAATAACGTCTATAATGTTCATAAAACATTGCACGGCACGGACGTGACCGTAAGCTGTTGATCCCCGCACGAGCGCCGGCGGTCGTGCGCTATTGTCTTACTATTGTGTCTCTAATTACGCTACTCAAGGAGTTAATTATATTTGCCTACCGGGCGTAGTAGCGCTCGTAACGAATCAAAATGCACCTTAAGTCCACGTGCTGAGAGTCTCATTTATTATGACCGTTATGCACCTTTGAACACGCCGCTTTTGTTATAGCGTTAGGACAAGTGTGTTTTTGAAAAAATGAGAAATAGGTACTTACGTTTTATTACATAAAATATAATCAGATTTTCTAAAATTATATGGTAGATAGGTTATAATTTTAGAAAATCAGATTATATTTTACCTAATTGATTTCTACCTATTTACTTATATCCATACTTTAAAACACAGAACAAAAAATACATAGAAGTGACCTTAAACTGGCTAAGCACGGGAATCAGTGTCGTCAAACTCACACATTTGCATATCAAATTATCCATTACACACTTAAAAAACAGTGATTTGATTGGCTACAAATTACAAACGCAACTTTTACAAATCAACTTCTTATTGCTTTCAAAAATTAAGTCTTATTACGAGTGAAAGTTGTTATTATTTGATATGACACAAACAATAAAGACGTTTTTCGTCTAAAAACTTTAAATAGACAAATTTACAACGAGTTCAGCTACACAACGCTAGATGGCGCCGTAACCAATTCATGCTATTCAGAACGCTTGGATGTTTGAAATAGATGTCATATTCCCATGCACATATAATCTCATTTGCTACTCAATTAGAGATGTAGATATATATCGATATTTTAATATTGATGTTACGTAATTTATTCGGGAGAGCAATGTAATAATTTGTTAACATCATACAAATTAATAATGGAAAAGGTTGATTATCTTTAAAATATCAATGTTAAAGAGGTATTTGTATGTTTGTATGTAGGGCTAGGGGGTAATCTTAATTTCATATAATCAAGTACGATGCGTTCCAAATAAGAATAGGATCTGTACGGTGTACGTACATGGAAAAATAATTTGATTATTAAATTAGTTAAATTAGCCGAATGTAGGCTCATGTAAGTGCACTTTGAACGAGACCTACATTCGGAAATGCATTGACATAGACTCAGCAACGATTGCATGCATTTATGTAAATTATTTAACTTTAGTGTTCAATTAGACGTGGTTTGAGTCGGACTACTTGCATTTTTATTTAGACTCTTCCCGTTAGGCACTCAGTGACATTTCTGCATTTATTACACTTGCATTTGCATTGCATTGACATCATATTTATGTTAGGATTGCACCCTACATAATTTTTTGGTCCTTCGTAACCTTTGCAAGTATCATACAGTCCGATACATCGGTCGCTCGTCGCGCGGGATCTGTGTCGTGTCGCGTCATACCGTCCCACGTGTGTAGCCGTGCAGGAGCATTCGGGGAGGTAGCAGCGATCCAGGTTCCAGAGCGTCAGCAGCACACAGGGAGAGTTCCTGACTTTCAAGTAAGATCGTTCATTTTTTAACTTACGGCTTTACAATGGAGGGATTAATCGTGCGTCAAGCTGAGATCCTTGAGGAGGTGAAGAAAATTCATTCTAATTTCAAGAAGGACTCAGCGAGCAGGAAGACCGCCGAGTACATTCGTAATAGGCTTGAACGGTTAGATTTACTATGGAAGGAATGTGAAGAGAAGAACCGGGAGCTGAGCGCAGTAGAAGAGAAAGATCATCAATATTTCACCAGCAATATTTATGAGGTCATGAAGAGCTGGTACCAAGGAGCGCGTCAGGAAATTGCAGCGTTCGAGATGAAGACTCTTGCTGGACCCAGTAACGCCGGCCATAGTAAGTCGAATGTTGAGTTTGACAAGACCCTGTTCGAGACATTTTCAGGAGTAGAGGACAAGCTACTCGAGTTACAGCAGTTGCAACAAGCTAACTTTCGTGCATTCACTAGGTTAGTAAATCGAAGCTTAGATGAGGTTAAGGAAAAATGGGAGATTGAGGATATGCTCAAGACTAGAATTTCGGTGGACTACAATTGACAAATTACACTTACAAATTGACGGCATATTAGAGGGGAAACCTCATGATTATTATGACGATTTTAGCCGTTATGAAGATGCATTTATAAAAATAAAACGGGCGTTGAACACAAAATTAAACGCCTCTGTACATCAACAACAAACATTGCCTAAAATTGACATTCCCACGTTTAACGGTAATTATGCCATTTTGTGACGTCACGTCATACTGTCAAATCGAAGAAATTGGGTAGGGTGAGCAAAACAAGAATTATTTAAAATTTAATTTATTTACGAATTGTGAACGAAAAATGTTTAATCAGAATCCAGTCCTTCAATTTTGCTCATCTCTGCGTCCCTGTGTGAAGTGTCTGAGTAGTGGAAAATGGAAGAAGGCGAATTATTCCTAACAATGAAAATAAGAAAGAAAACAGTTTTTTTTTAACTAATGATGACTTAAAACAATATATTTATTTCGCAGCTTATTTATTTTTTTGAGGTCTATCTATACAGAAGTTAATGTATTACGATTAATATTATGTAATATTATCTTCATTAACTATTAACAGCTGCCAGCGACTTCACCCTCCTGAAAGTAGAAAGTTATCCCGAGGGAACATACTTTTGTGACGTGGTTTACCCATGTACCAAGTTTTATTGAGATTCGTTCAACTTTTCGAACGTGAAGAAGTAAAAGAAAGTGATTAGCAACCCGCACCTACTTCGGACGGATGCAGGTTACGTGTTGTTAAAACCTAGAGATTTCTGTGCAATCTTAGTTAAATATTTATAAATTATACACATGAACCGTCTGACACAAATTTTGGATGATGGTGCCAGCCATGAAATGAAGAGTTAGAAATAAATAAAAATTATCGATACCGATCTACTTTACGGATGTGTCCCATCCCTAATTGAGTAGCGTCGAAGTTACTAGTATTTATGTTATGATTTTCCAGATGACGACCAAGTGCATTTAGACTTTGTGTCAATGAACATAAGGTTGTTTATAGTTTGCATTGAAGTCAAAAAATGTGGTATTGTCATTAAAATCAACTATATTAAAAATTAACAAAGTTTAGTATTTACCGATGATACGATACACCTCCACAAGATACATTTTTTTTCTGCTTCCGTTTTGGCAGGTCAAAACCGCACAATAAGGCATAATTTGTAATTTTTCGGGTATTTCTGAGACAACCAATCGCGACAAGTATCTGACGGCGAATAAGCTAAATGTTGCACAGCTGTGCTTAATGTTGACACGCGTGCGATATCTGAGGGGCACTTCCTCTACTTTTCTTTATTCCGTGCTTTAAAACATATTTTTTTTAAAGTCACTTCATAGAAATGTCAAGACTGTTTACATTTAGTTAGGTATCTAAACAAATGAAATAGGTAATTAAAATGAAGATTATAACTTTGTTGGTTTTGTATGTGCGTTAGCTTTGCGTTCATATGTAATTTTTAAAAGGTTGGTCGTTTAAGACGTCATTTTGTAAGATATAATTCTAGTATATGTTGAACTTGCATTAGTAAAGTAGTCACTAGTACTGGGACGTCTACTTATATTGAATGATCATTAAGGTCATTAACTCGTTTCAGTCAAAATGTCGCAAATACTTGAAATAAAAACTCGATTGAATATTCGATAAAGAATTCGAAAATAATTTTAGTTAGCGCGGGTCACGCGGCAAATCGAACACGCGTGTGACACTCTACCGAATTTAGCCTTGCAAGTGAGGCCGCGCGGCGTAGGCACATTTCTATACCTATAGTTAAGAGTGCGCCAGGCCTGGTAGTGATGTAATTTTTGATGGTGAAGCGCAATAGATTTTTAAAAACCTATTAACTTTAGCTTTAAAAACAACACCTAAATTATAATGCTTTTCTTTTTCGTGTGCATATAAAAAAGTAGTATACGAATAACTTACTTGTCTTTGTTTGATGAAGGCGGCCATGAGCGGAGGGTTGGATTTGAGTATCTGTAGGATCTCTTGCTGCTGGTTGTGACTGGTGGGTGAGCGTAACGTCGCCATAAGCTGCTGTAACGCTTTTTGATGGACTTGAGGTTGCGTTTGTTGCTGCTGTGGCGCTGGCGCTCTTTGCTGTAGAGGAAGATATGCATGAAGATCAAGATTTACAATAAGTAGAAAATCCAATAAGTACCAAATGACAGTGATCATTAATGCGTCGGCATTAATGATCACTGTCACAGTCGACAGTCGGGAGATAATTCAAATGGTTAAAATCGTAGACTCGAGACCATCCAACAAATTAATGTTTTTATGGGTTTCATTTAGCAGGGTTTTCGAAAGATTCTTGACAATAATTGCGTTAAAAAATAGAGAGATAAATTGTAAAAGACAGACTGTTGAAGCTACACTGCGTTTATCTTAGTGCTATTTCTTGTGGATCCTATAGATGTGTTCTAACAGTAGTGATATTTCAGAATAGCTAATATGCATGCAATTAAACGGAGTCTTGGCGAGAGAGACATATATTTGTTTTAAATTGTTATAATATCTCGTTTGCTTTTGCACCAATTTAGATATTGTTTCCACAATTCGTAATATATTTTTGTATATGTGTTGATAAACTGGTTATGTTACAAATATTTCTTTCATGCAATCCAAAAAACTATTGGAAGTTATGTTCGATGTTTACGGTTTTCTCTTCCAATTACATAGTTGGTTTTCTGGTTCTTTACAAATGTGATGTTATTTTTCATAATATTTTGTGTGTCAACTTTGGAAAAAGTATCAGACTAAACTATCAAGCAACATACACCTGGCAATATACAAGCCGAAAAGACAGGCGTCGTTCTAATAGAAAGTGGTCATTGTGCGAATACGTTATTGTTATACAGTAAATCCTGAAAGCGCCCTCTATTGGTGCGATGATGCGTTTGGGTTTGCCAAACAAATGAAGTAAGAAAATAGGGTAGTCAAGTGGCTCTCTGTTCCACTGCATAGGAAATCTCGGATGTTTTGTCTACTATTTTAACATTCTACCACTGCGCACGCGGTATGGTTGCAATTTTGAATGAACATTTATTTCTTCTCTCTTAATCTTATTTCTTTTCGTAACTAGTTGCATATTCATATTTATGAGATTTATTTGACAAATATGTAGTATATTCTTACGTTTTATGTATGAAAGTATGCAGGAAGAAATTAGGCATATTTTTATGTAAGTGTACATTAATTACCTATTTAATTTACTGACATTAAATGCAAATTTTGCATGCCAAAACCCAGGCAGAATGTACCCAACATGCTATATTTTTATAACAACTTTTTTGTACAATACCTACATTCTATGCAATTGAACGATCATGTATTAATGCGATGATAGCCTACTATTAGGACGATGACACCATAGTGTTCCTACTTGGGTAGACCGATTTGAAGGCCACGCCTGCTTCTCATTTGAGACGCTTTTATGGCGTACAATACGCCATGAAGGCGTTTCAAACTGCAAAGTTATAGATACAAATAAAGAGAAAAATAAAAGAGCTTTGTGTACCTGCATGCCTACCTGTAACTGCTGCTGCGGCTGGTGCGGGTGCGGGTGGTGCTGCTGCGGCTGCGGGTGGTGCTGCAGGCGCGCGTGGTGCTGCGCGTGCGGCGGGTGGTGCAGCGGCGGTGGCGCCCGGTAGCGCGCGGCCCAGTCGGCGCGCACAGAGCCCACGGCACCCACACCGCCCACCCCGCCCACGGCGCCCACACCCACCCCGCCCACCCCTACGCTGCCGGGAGGAGGACCCATCGCAGCTTGCTTGCCGTAAGAAGGTGCTTGTTGTCGAGCCGCTTCCTCTTGGACCTGGCGGAGGGAAGTATTCTGTTATTCCGGTCATTCACATGAGCGACAACTTTCGTTTGGAAGGTTGACAGAGAAAAAATATTTCACTCTACAATAAGCATTATTATATAATAGCAGCTCTGAAATGTTATTTTTACGGCTGACACACGAATTGTTTATTGCGCAGCGACTCACTGTATTCAGTCTTAAAAAATCTGAATCTACCTAAACCTAGCAGTATATGGGTTACTTGCATGCAACAACCATATAGCCCATAGACGCCTCATACTTGATCTAACGCACCAAAACAATTCTGTCAACTAGGTGTGGTATGAGGAGTTGGGTACTGCATTCTGACTCGTCCGAAGATTTTAAAAAAATATATAATTTTCAATTAAAATTGGCTTTTCTATCTTCCTATTTATTTTTTTAACAAATGTAACATAGCATGTAAAAAAAATAGTAATCATTCAAAACTTAACATACTTATAACAATTGGAATAAGAACAGAAATAATCACTCAATAAAAAATTCTAAAAGTCTGCTGAGACAGAGACCTGTGAATAGGATTCTTTTTTTATCGATAACAGAGGTGATCATAAGAATTAATACATCAATAGTTTTTACCAAATAAAAAAAGGAAAGAGACAGTGAAAAATTTACTTTCAGAAGAAAGAGACGCAAACATGAAAGAAATCAACGAGATATCTTGCCAAAAGTGCGAGAGAACTTAGACCTTTTAACCCGCCAAAGTCTGATATATGTGACATGACAAATCAATTTCGTGCCCACGACGCCATGGTCTGATATAAAAGACAAATAAATGGGTTAAAACAATTTTCAATTTTTATGTCAACATACACAGTTAACGATATAAGAGTTGGTCTTCCAGATAGTTCATACATTCAAATGTGAAATATTACAGCATGTTCATACATTGTTTCCATTTTATGTCTATCTTCTTGACCTCTTTTTTTAGTCCAAACTGAAGTAATATTTACTTTAATTGGGAGCGCGTCTGATATATAAGACATTAGTGATGTACCAATTAAAATGCGGCATTTCTACCGAAATTGTCAATCACCAGCTTTTTTTTGTAATCAAATAACTAAGAAAGCAATACCAAAACGCCTTTTATATTCAGCATCAAATCCTGTATATTTTTTATTACATTTTACCGTGTTTTAGTGGTAAAATTACCACTTAAATGATGTATATTTTCAAAAATGGTTATGCATGAATAACGGTAAGTTAACAACACTATAGTGTCATAACATTCGATGAGTCTCGTACGCCAATGTCAATTTATAAAACAGGAAGTGACATCAGGGGCGATAGATTTTTCTCGAACCGCTTATTTTGTGATGTGGAATGTGTTTTAATAAAAAATCTATCGATATTTATTTAAAGTAACCTTATAAATGTTATATAATATGTGTTACTTAAATGAAATGCTGAAATGAAAATGACTACTGTGGACGAATTTATAATTAGGATTTTGGAAGAAGATGATGACAATCAATTTGAAAGTGTCCAACAACAATTACATGCGTTAAATTAAATTAAATTAATCTTAATTAGATAAGAAGCTATACACTTAAAGGCACTGTTTGGTCATTCGTGGCGTGACCGTAGTATTTCTCTTTTTATTTTGCTGTCTGCTTCTATTAAACGGATCATGGTTTAGAAATGCGCCACGTACCAATACGTATTCAGTTTTGATTGTACGCTTACGGTACGATCTGAATAATAAACTCAAAATTATCTTTTTTAATTCCTACGAGCAAGCGAAAAACTGAATTTTGGCAATCAGTTTACAAATTATACGCAAGTTTTGCTTCTTTTTATTATTAAGTAATTAAAATAACTCATCTCAATTTTTGTACTCACATTGTTCAACAAAGTACTTTGAAGACGGTAATCTATTTTAAAGGTAAATAAAATGTCTGTTTGATATAAAAATAACATTTTTGTTTGGATTTGACTAATGTTCTATTGAGTAAGTTAAGCTACTGTTTATTTTCCCGCGGAAACGGGACTTAAATCCCGCGGAGGGGAGGGGGGATATATCTCCGAAATGGTTTATTTTTTTGACTGCCCCAAAAAAGAAGAGTAAGAAACTCGAGGAGTCCTTAATTTGACTGGCATTAAAAGGGTTAATAAGATGAACTCTGGTAAATAAATTCTGAAAATTACCTAATCTAATTATGATCACATAACTATTAGGTAACTGTTATGGCATTTTTTCGGATACTCGTAAGCTGGCTGTTGTTACCACACCAACGTATTGTACAAAGGGTCATTATTATATTTATTTTCTTCCGCTTTAGCAGTCATTTATATGAAACAAGTCACAACACCGCAAGAGTCCGCGCGAAAATATCAAACTAACTACTCGTGACCGCTTCGCTTCGCTCATCGCCGCACCCACGTGCGGATGGTCACGTACACCACCGCAATAGAGTATCAATTGTTTGTTCCTATCGCGCCGCGTTAACACCGCGTAACGCGGAAGTGTTTACAGTTCAAAGAAGTGGTCGAAACTAATTCGAAATTTTTGTGTGGCAACCTATATCAGATATTTTATTAGTCAAATGTGTTGACAGGTATCGATCGCCTGTTATTAGACGTCTATGGGCTGTATGGACGTTGCTGGAATGCTTATCTGAGTACATTGACTGTACACTGTACGAACGTTTTCGAGTTGACATAGAAATAATTGTTTTTGCAAATATCTACTTACTCCCTTGCGGAACCACGTATTTGAGTGAATGTTAAAGATCGACTTTACCTTTGATTGTGTCTAATTAAAATCTATATATATAAAAGGAGAAACTGACTGACTGACATATCAACGCACAGCCGAAACTACTGAGACTAGGAGCGTGAAATTTTGCACAAGGTTTCCTTTTATGACGTAGGCGAGCAATTAAATATATACCAATAGACAAGACAGCGAACCAAATCGTAATCCGATACTTGTTACCTAGTGGTAATAAGTCGCTCAGTTTAGTATGACACCCCTATACGTCAAGTCGTATTTGTATCCGCTTTATGCACTAAAAGAAAATAATTTTCTGAGAAAATATGCCGAGTTGCGTATTATAATAATAATAATAATTTTTTTTTTTTAATGTGTTTTTTTCTAAAGAAATATTTAAAAATATAAATGATATGTATACAAAAATAAATAAATGCAATAATAATATGATGATGGTTTGATTATGCTATTGCAAATCTTGTTATGGTAAAATTACTTTATTTTTAATTCATATAAACCAGTGCTTGACTGCGATCCCACCTGATGGTAAGCAGAGATGCAATTATTGATGGTGAGGCGCACTAGTTTATTTATAGGCTCTTACTATTCACTCTACTGGACCTAACTTCGGTTTATTTTCGTAAATATTCTTGTTATTTAATTAGAATTCAATTATTTTCATAAATAGTTCTATAACATTTGCTGATTTTGTGACAACGCCATCTATTGCTGAAAAGCTTAACCAAGAAATTTTAATATATCATGGTAAAGCCCCTGGCCACCTACCAAGCGATAGTTAAATTTATATAATTTATTTTGATAAAAATTCGCGTGTTTGCTATTCAAAGCTAGATGGCGTCACTGAGGCATAGGATGTCAATTTTTCTAAGACATTTCTCCTGATAGCAGCTCTATTGTATCTCTTTTAAATCTCTTTGGCAAGCACTAAAAGAAGATTTTCCAAAATTCACCCTCTGAGGTGATCAAACGCGGGTCCAAATTTTGTATAGAGAAACCCGTTTTTACACGGGCGAAGCCGCTGGCAGAAGCTAGTACTCTTATATTAAGAATAAAAATCCGTCATAGCAAATATTATGATTTTTGAGTAATAATTGATGATTTTTGAATTAAGAGAACTATTAGCTAAAGAATGAACATTGCAATTTGACAGTTAACATAATTATTTATCTCAACCCTAAATTAGAAGATATGAGACACAATACATACCTGTTGCAACGCCTTCTGCACATTGTGCGGTAGCGCGTGCGTGGCAGGCTTGGAGGGGGGCGGAGACGCCAGCGACGCGGCCGGCGGAGGCGACGGCGGCGCCGCCCCGCGCGTGTTCATGGCCGCCATACGTCTTCTCAGCAGCTTGGCTTGCTGTACCCTCTGCTGCACCTGTTGCTGCTTCAGCTTCTGCTTTATGCTGCTGCAGAAAGGCACGGAACATTTCGTCTCCTGGCAGTGCTTCGCGTGGTAACAGCACAGAGCGATGAGCTGCTTGCAGATAGGACAGTCGCCCTTTGTCTTGCGCCGACAGATCTTCGTGTGCGTGACGACGCGCTTCATCTTCTGGCAGGACGGTAGGCGGCAGTTGGCGTCGCGGCACTGGCACGCGTGCACCAGAGACTGGATGCAGCGCTGGATGGACAGCTTGCGCGCCTCCTGCGGGTTGGCTTGCTTCATGTCGCCCGGAGAGGAGCCCACGTCGATGTCGAGGCCGAGCTTCTCCATCTTGTGCGGGTGGCCCTCCTTCTCGTGGCAGGGCACGCACAGGTCGAAGTCGTCGCACACGGTGCAGTGGTAGCGCGTCTCCACGTGCGACTTGCAGCTGTTGCAGGTGTAGACGAACTTGTCGGTGCTCTGGTTGTGCAGCTCGTACAGCATGCAGAGCGTGGAGAAGCGCGCGCGGCGCGTGGACGAGAACTCGTAGTGGCGGTCGCGCGCCATGGTGAGGAAGGCGTCGCGCCCGTCCATCAGGTCGCAGTTGATCAGCGGGTCCGGGTCGCCGATCGGCTGTATCCACAAAACATACATGTTTACCATCAACTAAATAACTATTTTGTTTTTGATGACTCAGATCAAATTACACGTTTCCATGGCATGATGTATTAGTAATTCAAGATGCGCTTTTGGATGTGGTCATGCAAGCGCGAGCGTAGCGTATTAATTGTTAAAAAGTACTGAGATTGTGGATTCATTTTTTCATATTTTATTTGAAATTAGATTGAACATCGCAAACTTTTGAAATTGACTTGATTGATGATATTAGATATATTGCTATTTTTTTAGGGTTCCGTACCTAAAAGGAAAATACGGAACCCTTATAGGATCACTTTGTTGTCTGTCTGTCTGTCTGTCAAGACCCTTTATCTCGGGAACGCGTGGAGGTATCGAGTTGAATTAAAACCATATACTCAGGTCTGTGGTCCCCAAAGTTCAGATTAATGAAAAAAAATATATACGGCCGTTTATGTCGAGTATGTTGGCCTTTTTTGCGATTCGGAAAAATCTTGCTAACTCAATTCAGGAATTCAACCGTTTTCATAGATCCCTCAGTGCGGGAATCCGACTCGCACTTACCCAGTTTTTTTAAAGGACTCCATTATACATTGTATTTTGAATAAATGAAACTCACCGCTAAACTGGCAGCAGATTGTGCGGAATGTAGCCTAATAACGAAGAACACCTCTTTGTGCTTCTCCATGGTGGCAAATATCTTTGCACTGAGATCACTGCCTTGCTGCTGGTCACTCTGCTTTTTGCTATTCTTGCGCTGCGCAGCCTTGGACTTGTTGGACTTCTTCGCCTTCTTCTGCCCTTTCTTCTTGCCATCAGGACCTTGCTCATTCTCCTCAGAGGACTGGAATATCTAAAAAACATGTTAGAAAATATTGTCTCATGCCAAACCCAAGCAAATATGTTACAGCATTGGTTAACAGATCTGATACCAAAACCGGTGCTAGTTAAATTGATTTTCAAATGCGAAAACTCATGTCTTTCGTGCTTGTTAGAAAACCGTGCATATTCTTTTAATTTTTATCATTTATGTCCGTTCTTATTGACACTACGCGACAATTATATGTAAGAATATTTGGATTTCACGTCTAAATATTCTTGCACTGTAGTGACTACACTATGTAAGAATATTTAGACGTGAAGTCTAAACACTATCGTCTTTACACTAGTAAAGACGATGCACTTTTATTTAGATGTTACTTTGAACTGACTATGTCGCTTAGTGTTAGTAAAAACAGACTTTAGTGAGTTTTAGTAAGAACACACAAAAACCAACGTGACTATTAGAAGACTTGGCCACCCAGTCGGCCGGTGTTATTCACAACGTGCACACACCATGACATTGTCATATACTTGATACTGACCACTGCTTCAGCGGCCTCGGCTTGCTTCCTCTTCTCCTCCTCCTCCTGATCCAACTCCTTGATGGACTCCTCAAGGACGTTGGGCCAAAAGTCGCCCTCGAAGTAAGGCAGCTCCGCCGCTGACGAGATATTGTCCTCCATAGCTTGCTTGAGTATGTCTTTATAATCTAGTATTATCCTTTCTATGATTCCCTTATCTAACATTTTCTTATACCACTCTTGCAACCTTTTAGGCTTAGGAATTTTTTGTTCGGGTGGATGGCAGTGGAAGATATAGTCGTCTCCTTCTGAGGGTGGACACGCCCAGATGTGGGCCATCGTATAGCCCAGCTGCTTGGCGTAGTCTAAGTATCCTAATAAAATCTCGTGGTAGACTGCAGTTCGGTACTGCCGCGGTTGGAAGAAATGTACAGAGTCTAGATATGCTATGTAAACACGCCTCGTGTTAGGTGACGGACTCTCACTGCCGTATTCCTGGAAAAAATATATTTATTATACAATCTGGATAAAAACAACAGATGGTATGTTAAGGTTTGGTGCATATGAACAGTTTTAGTTTTTAGATAATTATACAACTTTAAATTTTTTTTTTACAAAATATTAAAGGGAAAAATAATCACACATCAAATACTAATACAAAATGGAAACCCACAATTTTAGTAGAATTAGACAGTATCAAAAACTCCAACATAAAAGCCAAATAGAAATCATCAATAATATACATAGGTGTAATTCTTGTGTAATTAAGTAACATCGATGACGTAGATGACTCACCTGCACGTGCATGCCAAAGAAACAAATATCGGTTCCGTCAATCTCTTCAAATGCAAACAACGCTTTAGCCCGATACGGGAACTCGGCGCACAATTCACCAGATTCTACGAACCTTGATCTCATCCCGGGTTTAACTTCCACCATCTGAAATTTACGAGAGTTTTAGTCACTGTGTTCAAGAGAGATGAGTTGTGATTTGTGTCAATATTGCACCTATAATGTTCAAGAGTTTAAAATGAAATCCATGACAAGACATGAAACAAGTATTTTATGTAACAAACAGCGAAAGATTAAGCCAGACTCATCACAACATAATGAAGGAAATGTGAAAAAGCTTCAAAACAACGATGGTTGCAAAGATTGGTTAGAACAGTGGGACAATTACTTGAAAGGTTCAGCAATATGCAAGGGTAATGTAGATGTCCAGTTTGTATATCCCTTACCTTATCAGACGATGCAACTACCCTGATATGCACTTCGCCAGCGCCAGCCTCTTTTTTCTTAAGGAAATTATTGACTCTTGTTTCAATATAAATGCCAAGTTTGGAAGTAGGAAGTTTCTTAGCGGAGAATTTGTTCTCTTTCCGTTTTGCAGCTTTCTTTTTCAGACAATTATCACAGCAGAAGCCCTGAGGCCATATTGAATCGTGGTGCAACACGCATATCTGATGTTGCTTTCTCCCGCAATCCATGCATACAACAAATGGTTCTTGTTCTAGGTGATCATTCTTCATTTCTTTGAATTGATCCTTCTTGATTGCACTGAAATATTCACCGCATATCATTCTTCGTGTGAAAGTTCTTTAATCAAAGGTGTTTTTCAGTTATTAGATTATTTTTACAAAATTGATATTTCATTGAAACACAGATAGATAGAGATACTCACGTTTGTGGCTGCAGCGGGTCATCGCCGAGCGTGACAGTGTCGCCTTGGATGTCATTGAAGCATTTCTGGCAGAAGGTGTATCTATCGGACACAACCCCATATGCTTTTAGACTTTATTTCATAACGTCCATGTAGCAGTAGTGATGTGAAGCGAGCGTGTACAGGAACATTGTGTGCAGGCAAGGACGTGCGTGGACAGGGCGAAAAAAATTTAGTAAGCAATGAGAACATAAAAGGGGTTAATAGTTAGTCAGTGGGCGGGGCGCACATGGTGGGTTATCGAAAGCCCGTGGCATGAGACAGCGGCCCTTTACATAGACATATCAACCAGTAGTTCTCATTTTACTTATTTTCTGTTTCAACTTTCTATAAGTTGGGAGCTTTACCGAGTGCTTACTTGTAAAATAAAATCTGTCCACAAATATCTAAGAGTTTGTTAAAAAATATTGTTGTATATACCACCTTCCAGTAAATGCACACGATTACTTGCGCCAACTCGTGTGTGTGTGTAAGCGCGCAGTAAAGCTCGCACCTCAACGTTGATTTCTTCATTCCAAATATTTAAAAACCTACCATTGTCGACATGTCTATGAGCAAAATTTTGATGTGAAACAACCATTTCTTTCGTTAAAGAAAAATATAAAACACACATTATAGGAAAGAAATAATTGTTTCAAACACATGATACAATCCAATCGTTTAAGCAGCGGTAATTGACATTTAAAGACAATAGGGAAGAGAGCACAGAATGAGTGTAATACATTTAATTGAGAACAATTAGTACTATAATAAGTATCCCATCTAGTAAATCAACATGGCTGCAATGTAACTATACAATGCATAGTAATAAATAGGTAATTGACAGGTCTAGTGTATGATCAATTTAATAAATGGAATAATAATAAATATCGGACGAATCGTTTATTTCATTGGTGTGAGTTTGTTTAATAGATAGGAAACTTATTGCATGGCAGTACGATGCATAGCAGACACGATGTATTGAAATATGAGATATATTTTCTTCAATAATTAGAAGATGTATTTGAAATATGAGATATATTTTCTTCAATAATTAGAAAAGTAAAAATTAAATTATTTAAAAGGTTTTTTTATGGACAACGTTACTTGTCTAAATCATTAGAGACATAAAGTAAATACCGATTTTTTTGTGTGTAGCGTAAACAGTCGAAAATGTTCTTTATTAAGTGTGTTATACAATTACAGAGAAAGGTTAGACGTTAAATAATATAGCGGCACTTAAAAAGTAGTTATTTATATGAAGCTTTTAGTGTAATGGCAAAACACCTATTTTATGGCTACGATTCTTGCAAGGTCGGTTATTTTTCATACAAAGTGAATTTTTAGACTACTAGTTATCCTAGCAGGATGCTAACCGTAATCTACGTTCAGCGATCAGATTATTGAATTCTTGATACATAAGTCAATTTTGTTTTAAGTTTCTAAAAGCTAAAATGTCTTTGGGAAACTGCCTCCGTTATAATTTGCTGTTTCTAATACCGCTAAAAGATGAAACTCAGTAGGCTACATGTTGAAAAAATATATTTGTTTTATCTGGATTTAAACGATGCAACATTGAGACTAACGGGCAGTTTAAACCAAAACAAATCATTACTGAGACACTGAACATTTAAGAGGTAATTAGTTGCGCGACATTTGAATATTTATTTTTGTTCATGTCGTTTGGGTTTCAGTCAGTCACGGAACTAAATTGTAGTTTATTTCAGTTTATTATTTTAGTTCAGTAGTATTAGGCAAGGAACTAATCATTACCACTGCAATTATAGAAGATGAGCTGATTCATGGTATAACAAAGGGCTGTGAATTTAGAACAAAAGAAAGAATTTTAGCTGTAGGTTATTGATGAATATAACTTTTTAATATTCCTTACAAACGAGGAAAATACTTTTCATATAAAAAGCTTCAATAATATAATTAACTAATGTTAGACCCCAGCTTAGTACGGGTGCAATTATACATAAACATTCCTCTTTTATTTCACTTTTTATTCACTAATATGCAGTTTTCACTAAAACTGCATCATAATCTGTTGAATACTTTAGGAGGAATTAGCGGATAAACAGACAGTAGCGAAAGGACTTTAGGCCGATTTCTGAATTGAGTATTTTTAGTTAAGAACTACTTAAACCCTATTTTAATGCCAAATTTTGAGAGATAATCAAGCTAAATGAGAGTTAAGTTCGACAAATACTTCACTTCAAATGCTTAATGAAATCGGGGATTCGTTTGTGCTTTAAGTACGGCTCTCTACCTAAATAATAATACGACTAATGTAAAACGTGGATTAGTAAATATAGAAAAAAAAAATGTACTGTCTGTTGCTTTTGTCACGACAACAACGATTGTAGGGTGTGTCCTTTACACCTTACATTAATCTTGCAAAGAAATACCTATTTTTATCTGAGAAAATCGATGGTGATCGCGTTGTGGTGACACCACGTCATTTTGATCGTCGAGGACTTGCAGAGTGATGCATTTAGTATGTTAGTAAAATATTAAACAATGTCAAATTAATTTGTAGCTGTTTATATGTTCCTAGTTGAGTTTTACGAGGTCAATGCAGACCAATAAGCCGAAAAGTGTTAATGCTACTATATAATATCTCAGGGAACTCCCTGACAATATTTTCTTGAATGTTCTAATGATATCTTTATTTTTTAAATTCGTAATACTGTAACTGGACACAGGGCTCGATTGTAGTAAGGAAAAAAGGCATACAGGGTGTCTTTGACATCGACGCACCAACGAATACCATGAATCCAATACATGATTTTGGACCCCCAGTGGTTGAATATATCGTCGGTTTTTTCCTAATTAAAAAAAAAAAAATCTTTACGTTTTTTAATGTAAACTGTATAAAATCGTTATTGTAACATTTTTATTGAAAAAATTGAATGAATTACTTTTAAAATTAAAAATGTCATCGGGATTGATTAGAATAACGATTTTATCTATCCTTTCTTTTTTCGTC
The DNA here is from genome assembly GCA_905147345.3 of Mythimna impura. NCBI lineage: Eukaryota > Metazoa > Arthropoda > Insecta > Lepidoptera > Noctuidae > Mythimna > Mythimna impura. Next base: position 6,880,931 of record LR990347.1, on the reverse strand, counting down.
TAATTTTTTTTTTCTTTTTACTAAAAATATCATCGGGGTTGGTTAGAATAACTATTTTACACAGTTTCAATTAAAAATAATTAAATAATTAGGAAAAAGCCGACGAAAAATCCCACCACTAGGGGGTCTAGAATCATGTACTGGATCCGTGGTATTCGTTTGTGCGTCGATGTCAAAGACACACACCCTGTATATTATTTCAAACAAATTATGTTCGGAATTTGACGCTATCAAAACTGGGTAAAAGCTGGTACTCTACTGTAATAATAGCTGCTGCCAGCGGCTTTGCCCGCGTGATTGTAGACTTATCACTTAGGGGTATAAAAATAGCCTACGGTCTTTTCTACCAAATATAAAAAAAGAAAACATAAATACTCGGTCAGACCGTTTCGGAGGAGCACGAGATTTTTATAATATTACAAGATTTTACCATTATTTAAAAAAATATGAGAACTTCAGAAAAAAAATATTTCACCCGTAGGAAGATGCGGTGGGTCGCAAGAGTTTTCAATTAGCTACCTACTTGACATTTAAACAATTTCGTATGTGAAACATTAGCAAGCACCTACACATTGTCTAAATGGGTGTTCATTTACCGATGAATACCGATCTCATATTCCTTTGTTCCGCGACGGATAGCAAGCAACACTCAAGTTACAAAATCGACTAGATACAATGATTTTATCAAGTATGCCACGACGGCAGTACAGAGTTGAAACTTCTGGCTAACTTATTAGCAACGCATTTTATTGCAGTTATTGAAGATTAGTTCAGTGTCAATATACCTACTATGGATTTTTATGTTAATGTCCACAATTGCGGCTGACTGACTTATAAAGAATTAATTTTGATTCACTTATTTCATTCTTATTAGAATTTTCATTGGACTGGTTTTATTTGAAGCAGCTATGTTATGGATATGAAATTTCTGATCTGAATACGGATATAAGAACATTATACCGGTTTCTGATATGAAATTATTTCGGATTATAGGGATATTAGAATTTTAAAATGATAAAAGTAACATACAAATGTATAGCAAAATTTGACTTGTTTCTAGTCTAGATTATTTGTTTGGCCGGGCAAAACAAACAAAAATATTCTTCGCCATTATCCGAAACTTATATCGGTTTCGGTTACGGATACTTTTTTATTTCGGATATCCGATCGTTTCAGTTATGGTTACGGTGCTCCATAACAATCATCATTTGAAGCCTGTGCCCGTCAATGCAAGAGACATACAAATAGCAGTTATAACATAATCAAGTATTTTGATTTGATATTGCAGCGAAACTGTTCTTGTAACAAAGCAAGTTAAATATACACCACAAGCTGCAGTGGTTGGGACTTTTTGTAGCAATTATGTGATTCACCTAAGTTTTTGTAGTCACACTAGGCTATAATAAAATATAGTGTTATACATTTGTTGGTGAAGATCAATTCGATAATTTCGATATCTGATTAATTCTTAGATAAATTTCACATACATCGCTGTAGAATTAATGATGTACATTAAATCGATATTTTTTTTTGCGATTTTGAAACTGGTTATTTATTTAAGATACGGTAAAACTCTTATTGCACTTCTAGTGCTTATTTTTACAGATGCATGGTTCGCAGAAATTCGTACACATACACTTTCTATAGACTACCAAAAGTCCAACCACTGGGGCTTTGCACATGAAGCAGAACACTAAAAAAAATTGTTTTTTATTCCAGTAATATTTGATTACATTACATCTGTATAAATGTCCTCGATCCAAATACATACAAAATATTTTTGCAGTTAAGGGAGGCACTCAAAAGTAGCCTGAGAAAATCTGACAAGAAATCTCAGAAATGGATAACATTTTTTACAGAATTGCCTCAAAAATGGTCTAACTTTTGATTAAACTTTTTTTTTTGTCTAATGTTAGACCATTAGTCAAATTTTCAGTCTAAACTATTATTTTTTCCTTCTTAATGCTATCTGTTCTAAGACATTTAGCAATAGGTATATGGTGGTATTAGTGATCTTGCACAGTATGGTGCCACTGCCCCACCCGTTCTTAACTATAGCTCATTCAAGCTAGTTATTCTTTAAAAACATCTTTGGTGCCTTTCTTTTTAGTCTTGAGAATGTCAGTAGATTAGACATAAGCTCCACTGCTTGTTGATTTGGATATGTATTTAATTTGGTGGTGTTTGTGGTATTATTTGCCTTGATTACTTCATTAATAGTTTTTATATTAAGGTCTTTATAAATCCTTTCCTTTGTGATGTACTAAGGTTTCTTAACAATTTGTCTTACAAGTTTTGGACTGAAACCTTTGAATTTAAAGTATTTCGATATTTGACTCGGCTGGAGTTCCCACAGTTGGATACTGTAGCTTCAGATAGGCTTGAGGTTGCATTTGTACGGCAGTAATTTCTTTCCAGGGACATTGGTAATTTTTTGTTTATCATCCAATAACTCATTATCTAGACGATTTTAAGCCTACTGCAAAAATATTTTGTACCTGGATCGAGAATATATTATTATACAGTTGTAACATAATTAAACATAATCGGCAACATAAATTTTTAAGTAATCCACTTCACGTGGAGTGCCCCACTTTAAAAATGAGTGACACACACACAAATGGGGGTAGTTTAGTGACATTTCCTGTGATAATGTGGATACACCAAATAAGACACACATATAAAGCTTGCGAAAGTGTTAGTCAGAGTATATGGATAAAGCTGGACTGACATGTATTTTATATGTATGTGTATCATGTATTGGGACTTTCAAAATTAGGACTAAATCATAGGCATCAACTAATGGGAGATTTTGAGTTTAAGATTGAATTTAAATCATGAACACAGAGTAGTAAATAAATGGAGTGCTAATTTGTCTAAAGAACAATGGGTAATTTTATATGGAACCCATACCCACTTTTGTAGCATTTAAGACTGAGTGTTATTTAAAAGAAGCTTAATTGACCAACTCGAAAATGAATGAACAAATGAATGAATTAATGGGAGATCGAAGTTACAATTATTTCTTTATTACATTTTCAATTGCCAAGTGTTATAAACATTCGCACCTTTTTCTGTTCTGTAGACCAAATAAATAACCAGTCGTTGTTTCTGTCTAAAGAAAGACAGAGTTAGCTTCCTACCGTTCGTTTTTGGCACGGAAAAAAAAAAATACCTATATAGGGTGACTGGCAATTAGTGTACGATACTTAAACACGTGATTGTGCGCATGATAACAAACAATTTTTACTATGGGAGCAAAGCCGAAATCGCGAAAAAAATATCAGCTGTTCAGTACATTAGGCAAACATAAATGTACTGAACAGCTGATTTTTTTTTCGCGATTTCTGGTGTGTTCCCATAGTAAAAGTTGTTGGTTATCATGAGCACAATCACGTGTTTAAGTATCGTACACTAATTACCAGTCACCCTATATAAAACCATAACTTAAAAAGCACAGTTTTATTACAAAACACAGCAAAAACATTTTTATTTTTAAACTGTGTTGTTAATCTTAATTATTATATTATCATCCCAGGCACTTGCCAGACTTACAAAGTTATCTAGGTGCCTGCCAACATCTAAATACCATAATTATTATGTTAACAGTGCGGGCTCAGGCACCTAGAGTTCTCATACCCGTCATGCAGGAGCAATAATAATAGCTTCGATGGCTTTTCTACCCTGGACATTCACTTTGATCAAAATATATGTGTAATATATTTTATTCAATACGTGTCTCGATAATATGTGGGCTCTAACGAGTAATTTTCAGTCACTATTCCGTGTTGCGACATACGTAGGAAGTGCTACGGCCAGAAGATAATATTATAATAATATACAATCTCCACCTCGCAAATGCTCGGCAACATAGGATCTAGCGAGCTTTAAGTGGTACGTTCCCAAACTGAACAGAATGACGTCTTCTTCTGTCAATTGTAGAAATGGTATTGATTTAGCTACTACACGATAGTTTAGTTTCTTAAACCGTCTTTACACCAGTTACGACGGCGAACGTTTTCTACAAACTGCAACTACCTCACTCAACGATAATTCCGTCTTTTGAACCGTCCCCAAACCAGTTGCGACAACGAACGTTTCCTGCAAACTGCAACTACTTCACTCACCGAAAGTTTCGTTTTCAAACGAGTTGCAACAACGACCGTTTCCTGCAACCTTCGTCGTCGGAAGAACAAAAATTCGACACCAACCCACTACTACTAATTCTCAAAAACAAAAGTTCGGGGTGGCGCGGCGAGGTTTCGTCGACCACACGCTATCTGTTTCACTCGCACGTACATCGGCTCTGTTGTACTACTCACTCACCTAATATGGCTATACGGTTGCATACTGAATGACAATTACGACACCGACGCTAGCGCATAATATGTAGTTGGAAGTACCTAACGAATAAAATCGCAAAGACGTCGAATATGCGTGGGTCGACTTTACTAAGGAATTTCGGCATTTTTAAAGTCGAATATCTTCTACAAAGTTGCCCCCATACAACAAATAAATATATATTATTTTTAAAGACCTTTCTAATGGTACCAATTTCAATTTTCTACAAAGTGGGTACGTTTTGTTCCATGTTCTTTTATCCATTGCATTAAATTCAAATAATTTGTAGTGTCTATTTGATTTGTATAGCAAAAATTACAGTACTAATAGCAAAAGACAATTCCGTTTATTTAAGTTAACACTCCATTCCTTTACTACTCCGGGTATCATTAGAATTTTGATCTAATGTGAAATGCTAGACATTAATATTTCTCTATTGTCTGTTCAGAAAAGGATGGATTGCATGACACATACCGTTTATTTACAAGCTTTGTGACATAATTTTTTATGCAACAGTAGAAAAGGTGAACTTAATGCCTTGAACATTCTCTACCAGTCACACAAGAATGATAGAGAGATAACTTGGTAAGTTAACTAAAATAAAATTTTGAATTATTTTTGGATGTGTCATAAAAACCATCATCAAATGAACAAAGGAAGTTATAAGGGAGACTAAAATTACAAAGCTACTAAACAAAATTGGAACTATCATCAATGTGTAATAAAAAAAATCTTAAAGATACATAAATAGAAGGTTTTTCTTACCTATTCTGGTAACTGAAGTACTTGGCGTCTCGTGGTATTGTACATAATTGTTTGCCATAGCAGCATAGCACTTGAGGATTGAATGTGTACTTTCTACCACAGCAATAGCCTAGGCTTTGCATTACAGGATCTATTTCTAGCTCGAACACCTCCGATAACTAAAACAACATGTTTTATTGTTAATATCGTAATTATTATAGCTTTATATGGAGGGTAACGGAAATTACGAAAGCACCACTTAAAAAATTCACTAAACTATCGGCTCAATTATAGTAAATACCTGATTTAATTAGATATTTATGAAAACTAAGATTTAATTGTGCAATGTGCAATCTTTTTCACAGTAAGGTAAAAAATCATCCACATAGCAAATTCACAGACGTGATCGACGTGACAAATAGTAAGATATTGCAACAGTAATGTAAAAACTAAACCCTTATTACAGTCGGGTAAAAAACACTCTAAACGAGTGTCATTTCTAATTATCATAATAGGTGGAAGGACAAATTAAGAAGTTTCAGATCATTAGAAATAATGTATCAGACTAAAATTACTCTATGGACTCAGAGATGGCGTTATTATTATTGCTCTCTCTCAAAACCAGTGAGGGCAAAATAAACATATTGTAGTAGGAAATAATGGTGAAACTTACCTTAGTACAATATCTATAAACCCTCGAGTTCTTTCTATTGTAAAGCCATGCATTTTCGAACATGAGCCAGACGTCGTCAACATACTCCCAAGGGTCTCTATATTCCCCTCGATCTAGCTTCAGTTTGATGGTCGACAAGTCTATAGGTTTAGTCACAATATCAAAGTAGTCAGGGATGCCGAGCGCTTGTGCGTCAACTGGTTGTCTAAAAGGTAGCGACTCGGGGTCTTGTCGGAATAATTTTTCTAAGGTAGGCATGAGTGCTACTCGGAGCTCTTCGGGTTTAAATACGAAAGTTCTTCGCGACCCTCTTTCCCCGCTCGCCGATTCTCCTACACTACCGACACTAGTCTCTCCAGGTTCTTCCTTAACTTCATGTTTGACCTCAGTCTTGACTTCTGTTTTGACGTTGAAGTCGGGTTTTTCTGCGTCTTTGTCAGGTGTCTCGTCGCGCATACCCTTGCCTCCGCAGTCCTCTTCTGGTTCTTCCTTGATCCGGACGTCATCGAGTTCTTGTTTGATACGCTCGTCTGGCGGTGGACTGTAGGAAAAATATTGATTTTACCAAGATGAATAATATTAATTTTGCTAAACTTATTTTGTGTCATGTACAAATTAACGGAAGTAAAGCTGTCTTTAAAGGTCCTATAATGGCTTAAATTTGAAATAGTGAATATAGCACGCACCTGTCGTCGGCAGAGGAGGAGGCAGTGATGGCGGCGAGGTGCGAGGACATGGTCGGCACGCGGGCGGGCGCCGGCGAGGGGTGCGCCAGCGGCGTGGCGGGCGTGGCCGGCGCCTGCGCGGCGCCCGGCACGCTGGGGGGCGCGCCGCCCAGGGGCGACGCCGCCGCCGCGTCGCCGCGCCCGAACGCCGCGTGGTTCACGAACGGACTCTGCACGGCGCTACCTAGTAACCGAACTTTCGCGTCCGGGTGACCGGGCGAAGCCAGCGGCGCCGGCCCATTTGATTGCATTGAAGGGTAATTCGGTGCCGGTGATGTCATTGGTTGACCGAAAGGGGACATCCCCGGGGCACCAACGCTGCCGACTCCAACGCTGCCACCGTTCGGCGTCTGCGGCATTTGGTTTGGACTCGGGCCGGGCGGGCCCACGAGGTTGGATTGGAAGGCCATGCGGTTGGCGGGCATGGATAGCGCGATCCCGGGCGAGGGGATGCGCATGGCGGGTAAGGCGGGCTGCGCACCCATGGCGGGCAGTGTAGGTCGCGCCAGAGGGCCACCCACGCCGGGCCTGGGGCCTCCGACCCCACCCAGCACTCCACCCCCAGACATCACGCTCACAGGTTGTTGTTGTTGTTGTTGCTGCTGTTGTTGTTGTTGTTGCTGCTGCTGTTGTTGTTGCTGTTGCAACTGTGCCACTTGTTGCTGCTGTTGTTGTTGCTGTTGTTGCTGCTGCTGTTGCGCCGCCTGTTGCTGTTGCGCTTGCAACTGTTGCTGCTCCTTCCGTTTTTGTCTCTTTTCTTCAAGTTCTTTTTGTATTTTATATATCTTTTCGGCGAGCAAATGATAGTACTCTGATCGCGTACTCGCCATCTCGTACATATCGCCTTCGACTTTCCTCGCGTATGCGACTAGATTATGCATTCGCTTATCTAACATTGCAGTTGGGTCAGGTGTGGGAAATATAGCTTGCACCCTGTGAAAATATACAATATCATCGAACCATTCTACTATGCACAAAAATATACATATACAGCTCTATTAAGACAATCAATTCAACTTACAGTTTGTGAACAAGGTGGTTTCTGAGATCAGCCGTAATAGAATGATGCCACTCTTTGGTGCCGGATACTGGGTTGGCGGTTACGGCTCCGCCCGGCAGTTGCAGTGCGCCGCCCATCTATACGAAAGAGCAAAAGCATGAGGTTATCAGTCAATGCAAACTAGTATAGTTAAAAGCGCGGTGTTGATATCCATGATAGACACCGTGACTCACCAACTGCTGCTGCTGTTGTTGCTGCTGCTGCATGTCGTTGGGCTGCTGCGCGAACAGCGACTGCATGGTTTGCTGCTGCGGCACGACATCGGACAGGCCGGGCCTCGGCACAGGCATGCGAGTCAGAGGTGCGCGCGGGAATCCACCGCCCACCATATTGGACACGGACGTGGGGCAGGCGATACCTAGTGCCTCGTACGCGCGCTTCATGTCCGCGCCCTGCGTGCTGGGCGCTGGCGCCGGCGCGGGGGCCGCGGGCGCCGGCGCTCCGGGCCCCGGCCCGCCCAGCTGGTTGACGCCGCCCATGGCGTTGCCCGCAGCCCCCACCCCGCCCACGCCGCCGACATTGCCGACTCCGGGCACGGGTCCCACGCCACCGACGTTACCGACGTTGGCGTTACTCACTCCCGCTGTTGTATGGGTCACTGCCGCTGCTAAAACAATGAAAATCTAGTCAGAGATGTTCTTTCAAGGATAACAAATAAAAATAGGTAGTGAAAAAGGTTTCTTACATAACATACCGTTCATGTTTCTAGTCCTATCGGCTTGTTTCAGCGGCAAACAAACTGGACAGTCATTCTTATTACAATGTTTCCAATGGTTTATTATTTGTCGTGATGATGAACAGTGCGGTACCGCACAATTCTTGCCAGCCTGTAAATGGTACAATTTTAGAGACATTCTTACTGAAGAGTTATTACACTTCTTGTATTTTTTTTTTTTTGAATAATACAATACCTGGCACGACATCATATGGTTGAGAACTCCCTTCATAGTCTTGCAGTGCGGTAGCGTGCACTGCCACGTCTCGCCGTTAGATTGAGACTCTCGTCTCTGGCACTTGTGTGCGTGCAGCAGCAGCACAAGCTGCTGCTGGATAAGCTTTCTCTTCTCGGGGTCGGCGATGGAGCCGGAGGTGGGCGGTTGCGAAGCGCCAGGCTGCTGCGCGGCTGGCGCCTGCGTGGCGGCTTGCGGCTGCGACTGGCCGCCCGCGGGCGCGCCCGGCGTCTGCGGCGACGGCGCGGGGGGCACCGCCTGCGCCGCGCCGCCGCCGCCCGCGTCCGCCGGGGGCCCGAAGCGCACGCCCACCTGGCCGGCGGCGCGCTGCACGTGCGGCACGCCGGGCCCCTGCGCCGACTGCGCATAGGGCGGCTGGTAGGGCGCCAGCGGGTGGCCCCCGCCGCCCGGCGCCGGCATGCGCTGGTGGTGCTGCAGCGCGGTGCGCATGTTAGGAGTGCCCATGCCCACACCGACTCGCCCGCTGAGCGGTCCGTTTTGCATCGCCTGCAACATGCCAGCATGTTACTTTCATTGAAGTCTTGGCAAAACTATTCATATTTGGTATAATTAAGAAAATAAATGCTTTTATATTACTGATCATCAGAGGTCGGAATTAGATAGAGTTATTCATGTACTTGCATCGAAATGTTGATATTAATCCCGATCTTCCCGAGATTTGTAATGAAAAATCCCGTGTGGCCAACAATATTACAAATAAATAAGAATAAAAAGTTCAGAGATAGATAAGACAAATAAAACAAAGATAATCAACATAAAATTTTTATTTGTATTTTTCGTTGAAAAAGATCTCTCTACGTCAACTGAGGTGAGGTTAACAAAGGCCAATGCAAACTATTGGCATGTATTACTTTTTTCTTTTCGCCAGAAATGAAACCTAGGTTATATGTTAGAGGCCAATACGAGGAATCAATAGCAAAAAGAACCAGGTCTTTAAACCGCAACAGAACGAAGATATATACGCATTGCTAATATATTTTTGTTAGGCATTACCTATTTTCGTTATATTATAATGAAATGGAAATACCTATAATACGTAATATTTTGAGGTTTCCATTGATAAAATAGATTACATTGGTTATTACTGTTATATTTTTTCCACATTCGCAGTTTTTCATCACTAAAACTAGTAAGAAAAAATAAGTGATAAAAAAATCAAAAAGATATGCGTTAGTGTTCTTATAGTGATTGACACTATTATTTATAAAAACCGAAACTAAAACTATATTTAACAATCGTAAACTTTAAATATCATACATACAGTAATATTATTTAAGAAAATAATGCCTGACAACAAACTATAGCAATATATCGACTGGCTTGTTGGTCTAGTGGTTGGTGGCCCTGACTGCTGTGCCGGAGGTCGTGGGTTCGATTCCCACCCAGGACGAATGTTTGTGTGATGAGCACAATCATTTGTTCTGTGTCTGGGTGTATTTTATCTATAATATGTATGTATTTGGAAATATTTAAGTATGTTTGTCAGTTGTCTGGTGCTCATAACACAGGCTCTGCTTAGCTTGGGACTAGACGGCGTTGTGTGATAGTTGTGTGAATATTATATTATAAATACTATTACTCATAGTTAGTAGTGTAGTATATAGTCTCTAACTTCGTTTGGTTACGGCTGGTAGACATAATTCTTTTTGCTATTGATTTATTGTAGAGTCCTTTAAGATATGGTCTAGGTTTTGCTTTTGGCGAAAAGAAAAAAAAAATACATGCCATCAATGTATGGGAAAAGTTTAACTTCACACTTCCTTCTCCTCATCTTTAATGCAGGAAGAAATTTTCTGCTATATTTCTGAGTGTCATAAAAAAAAATCTGCTCTTTAAAATTAATCTCGGGATTTGAGGCATATCCACTTTATTCTTTCGATGTATGAAATCAGTGTAAGTACATAAATAACTACCTAATTCCGACCTCTGCTGATCATTCAGATAGTAAAACGTTTTATGTATAAATATTTGGTTTTTTTTTGGGTTTTTGATAAAAATTTTGTTCAAAAAGACTTGGGAATTGGAATTTTATTACACTGCAGTGGATGAAAGATATGGTCATCTCCATCATTAAACTAGGGTGTCAAGATAAAACTCACCTGGGCATGCGGATGATGAGGCGGCGTCCCGTGATGGTTGGCGCCCATCAGCGTGGGCAACTGCTTGTTCACACTGTTGATGATTCCACTCCCAAGCATGCCAGCACCCGTCATATTGCTATTCGTCACTATCATGTTCCCACCGACATTAGCCACATTCATTGCTCCTTGGATCGAACTCATCGGCATTGTGGAGTGCAGCTGATTTGGATGACTCGTATTTGGCATTAGTTGTGGGTGCATGCCACCCATGAGGTCCTTTGATACAGACACATTTGGAGGTGACTGAAGGTTTGGACTCTTACTACCTAAATTACTCAATCCTAATGGATTGTTGTGGCCTACTAAGCCTTTGTTGCCCTGTGAAAAGACCAATACACGACATACACTATTAATATGACCTTTTAATAAATTTGTTAATTGTATTGCATAGTATCCTAAATATACATTACTTTTTTTTATAATGCATTAAAATTGAATTCACAATGAAAATCACAAATCAATAATAATACTATGAGGAAAATAAAATATGCAAGTATGATTTTAAAAATTTCTTAAAATGGTACTAAAAGCTACCTAGGTTAAATTTAAAAATGAAATTTTAATTGAGTCATAATAATAGTTTTAGCTATTCATATAGGTTTATTAATTTTATAAACGGCAAATTATTAAGTAAAGCTTATGTTTATACACTAAAAATTAAGTGTTATGTGGATAATATTTTATTTGTGACCACAATGAAAAAATTGGTTAAGGAAAAAACTTAGTTTAATTAGTTTTTGCTTCCATGTTTTACATTTGGAAGTTTTAATAACTTAAATAAAATTTAATTTAGTTCACTTATTTGACTGAACTATATTTTTCCTTCAATCATAACCCAATTATGAATAAATTATAAACTAATAGTAAAATATTAAAATTTCTTGAAAATTCTATCAATCTCAGGTACTCACTTGTTGTATAAGGTGATTGTTGATTTGCCTGTGCATAGCAGCTGTCGGGTCATCCCCGTTGAGCTGTTGCTGTTGGGACATCTGTCCCCCAGGACCTGGACCCTGGGCAGGGGGTTTGGGGCCCGTGACTCCGGGCTGTTCACCCCAAGCACCTCCCATCAATTCATCTGGGAGATCCTTTTCAAGGTCGAACATGTCAAGGTTAGAAAACCCATCTGCTGAAACAATAAAGTAGGACATTTTTTTGGTTACTTTAAGGTCAAGTTTACCAATTTGTACAAGAACGAAATTCTCTATAAAAATTCTGATTTTGATTTTTGATAAATTCAAAACTTAGAGGAAGATTATCTGTTTACACAATAATTTTTCAACATTTTTATTTTGTTAACGAATTTGTTTTTTTTTTTATTCTCTTGCGACATTTCTGTAGACATTTTTAGTTTTATTTACATCAGAAATGTGTATATTAGGTATTTGACAATAATGGTATTTTTGTAGTAAGCATCTGAAATTAAAAATGGTTTTTTTAAATCAAATCTATCACTTTCTTCCTTCTATCATGGTAAATCAAGATGTGTTATTTGTAATTAATAAATTTAATTTTATTAAGTACTTTAATTTTGTATGTTCTTAATACAGAAAATATTACATTGAACCTATTTGATTGTTTATTTTTTTTTTTTTTTGGTATCATGAAGTTATTTTGATTAGCTATTTTGAAACAGTATTCTTTCATATAATTTAACATGTAATAAATTGCAGAGAGAATTGGGAGAAGAGGCCTGAGTCCCAGCAGTGGGAATGTTAAAAGGCTGATTATGCTTGCTTATGCTATGCTAATAAATTGGGGAAAATTGTAGTATTCAAACACTGTACTTAGACACTGAAAAAAAATTGTAATTTATTTGGTCTATAATAAAAAAAAAAACTTTGCTTGTGACAATAATTATATAATAAATAAATAAGAACTTATAAGAAAATCAAATAAGTAAATAAAATATCTTGAATTACACATGTATCAAGCTAAGCTAAGACAGATTATGATAGCAAAAGTATCAGATTTTTCAGATAACTAACATTCATATATTATGAAACATTTGGTTTACATTTATATGAGCACAAATTTTTATAATTCATTAAAATACAAAACAAAAGTTTAATTCTAATTCAGAATGATATCATTGAGAATCCAAGGCTATCCAGTGTGCATATTATTTTATATAAATTTAGCTATTAGTACATGCAGTTACTTTTAAATTGTACAATATGTTTCATTTTAATATTATGGCCTTGCACTTTATTTTGTCAGCATGTAAAAAAGAGGTTATGTTCTTATCAATTTACACAACATACAATAAAACATTAAATGTGGATATACAATCAAATATGGCATTCTGTCTACATTTATTCATTTTGGATAAATTGGATAAAAAACTATGTTATGTTACCATAACATAATGTGGGTCATCAATAGTATTATATGTCAGGCAATGTTATGAATTAACAACCAATATTCCTCAAATAATTTAAACATTTTGTAAGCTGTTTGCAACTATATTACAAATATTTTGTAATATTTAGTTCCTATATTTTGCTCAATATATTTTCACAAGATATGCTTGTCAAACTAAACCTATGGTAAAAAATAACAACATAATTTAAAACATCACAAAACTAATATCTATTTTCCAAAAATGTGTACCGATAATTAACATTTACTAAATAAATTGCTCTACATTACAAAATGTACACCCTAAAACAATTACACGAAAGTTGAATTTTGTTCATTATAATAAATGAAATAACAGAAACATATGAGAATTTCATAAAAGAATGTCATAAAATATCGAGGAAAACCAATATTTTCTCGTTTCATGAGCTAATACACAATAATACGACGCAAAACTTGCGAGGCGCTAACAAGAACGAAGGCAAAATGTCAAAAATCAAAGAAAGATAATATGACAGAACACTGTTCCGACACCTAGTAAACTCCGTGTAAAACAATAAAATACTCACCCGCGGAGTCCGAGGGACCCTGGAAAGGGTCCCGGATCATCTTAGGCCGCTTGTTAGGCGGCTCATCGGCCATGGCTCTGTTTACTAAACGTAAGCCGTCGTGAATATTTCGGCCCGCCGATTTAAAAAACACTTTTATGTCTTATATCTTCAAGAAATAACATTTTAGAGCGATTTGTCATTCATCATAATGTAATTCACCCACATCGCGATCGTTCGATGTCCTTCGCACCATTGAAGGCACATAATATAATCTCTCACTCAAGTATTCGCCATTACAAAGCTCCGAATCGAAGAGCTACACAGACCCTCTCACCATCTTCCGTCCGTCGGAACTAGCACAATAAATGAAAACAATATCACCAGATTTTAGCTACTTTATGGAACTTATTTACGCTATCGAATAACACGATTTCACTTAACACTTTAAAATACACGGAATGGTAAAGTTTATGATAAAATGATGTAAGAAAAAACAGAAAATTTACACGACAAATTCCGAAATTCTTCTCAGTCTCTCCAGCGCAAAATGGCGGCTGTTGATGAAAACTTTTTCTACGCTTGTCAGAAAATGTCGGCCTATATAGAGTATAGGAAAGCGCTATGATTGGTCCGCGCATACCACGTGACTGCCGGAAATACCGATTTGACGCAGGATCGGTCCGATTATTCTGACGTCAAGGCGTACAAAGCCGAACATAACCGAAGAAAGCCGAAGATGTTTTTTTCATGTAAATTCATTTTTTACTTAAAATTCTATAAAAGTGTTGTTTTTTGACAATATAACTAACTACATATAAACGAGAGCTAACTATTCTGGTAAATAAATGCCAATTTTATGGTGCCCACATGATAAAAAAAATGATTATGTATTATGACTTTTGAATATTCCCTCCAAATCGGGAGTGGCCATCATCAATACGACGTGTCTCTAGACTGTCTATGATATAGAGATGACCATAAAGTATATTTTTTTACTTTTAAGTTTTAATTGAAACTCTAGTACATTAACTTTTCAGCCAAGTTACTACAAGAGGTTTTTATAGATTCTTGTTTTTAATTTGACATTCTGTTCACGACACGAGTTCTTTTTAAATTAAAATAATAAATTTAAACTTGAAAAACCATCTGCACCCTATTTATAATGGATTAAAGAGCAGTATATCGCATATTTATATATTAAAAAATGAAAAGAGGGTTAAACATTTATATTAGACTTTTTATTTAGCTTATTAGCTGAAAATAGACCGATTTTTTAAGAATTTCCGAGAATTCACAATATTCGAAATCAGAAATTACTGGACTTTATAGGCTAGAACGTTATTTTCTTTGAAAATAATATTTATTATATTTCATTTTTTAACACTAATTGTAAAAAAAATAATAAAACTTTTATTCACGTTTTTTATAATTGTTCTTATTTTCTACTTATTAACAAACTTTTAAAAATGGTTATTTCAACAAAATTAATAGAATAATTTGGGATTCAATTTTAAAAAAATATTTAAAACATAAGAAATAACACAGTTTTATTTTTTAATAAAATCTTATTTGTGATAGGTAATTAAAAATAAAGGATACTGATTTTCTATAATTCGGATACTCCACATTTACTAATCAATTAATAAATGATGCAAAATTGTAAAAAAAAATATTGTATTTAGAGTACCCATGTGTAGGCAAAATGGCAGATGGCGCATTTTTTTAAAATAATTCGCAGGTTGACCTCATTTATCCTGCCGATTTCGGTGAGTTGTCGTGGTATGGCTGATCGAAGCGTGTGTCGCTTATTTTTATCAACTTTCAGTTAGGAAGCCAGTTCAAGATGATGATGATGTAGTCCCAATGCTACTAATGGTTACATTAAAATAAAAAAACAATTTATAATTCATTGTAACAAACATTTCCATTTAATTTATTCAGTATTATTTCTTATGACTACTTACATTTCTTTCAGAGGTCTTATACCCAGTATTTCTAATCCAGTTTTAACAACTGTTCTAGCACAATGGAAAACAAGTAATCGTTGTGCTGCTAAATCAGGGCCCACGTCTTTCACTCTTACATCATTAAACATTCTATTGACATGTCTCGCTAGTCGAAATAAAAAATTAACAAGAATACAAGCTTCATTTTCATCTAGTGACTTGTGTAGAATGTTTTCAAATCTTGCTAACTCTGCAATGACATCACCTATGACTTCTTCGGACAAGTAACTGGGGTCACAGGCATTGGGTAAAGACACACCGCAGTTCTGTTCTAAACTCCAAAGTCGACAGTGAAGATACTGCAGTTTAATAGCACTGTCGCCTTCAGTCTGGAGAACCCTATCCCAGTTAAATGTGTAGTCTTTTTGCCGTCTCTGCTTCAAGTCATTGATTAAAACAGCTGAAATTCCCAATATGTCACATGTCTCTTCGTTCATTGCTCCAGATCTGGTATCTGAAAAATAGGAAAGAATTTATAGATACAGATAAATAAATGAACCAAAATAGGTAGAAATTAATCCTGTATTTCTTTTCTGTATCCATTATTACTTTTTGATAGAATTTGTTTGTCATGCATTTTCCTTTTAGCTTCATCCAGGATATCATTCAGGAACACTACATTTCCAGTTCTGGTGCTCATTCCTTTTAGTCTTCCAAACTTTACATGTTCACAACCATCTGTATATTTCTGGTCAATTTGTTTAACAACTTCAAATACAGCTGTAAAATGATCTGTCTGACCATTATCAACTACATAGAGCATTTTGTCAAATTCATATTTCTTGTATCGGTCCAACAAAGCAGCAATGTCTCTGGCTAGATATAAGGTAGAATTATCACTTTTCAATACAGTCACATCTTTATTATTTATCTTTGTTATTTTCTTCCCCAATTCATCAGTTTCAATAATGTTCCGTTTTTCTAATAAGTCCATTACAGGTTTTATGGCTCCACCATTGTAATCAGATTCCCAGTGGTATGCATCAAATTGTATTCCTAGCCTTTGATATACTTTTTCCAGTTCTTTTACAGTTACTTCACGGATATTTTTCCAGTTTTCTAAACTCATTCTGCCTTGTTCTATATCTGAAAAATACTTTCTGGCTTCTTCATGTACTTTGTCATCTTTTGAGGCTAATTTGTTAGCATAAACATAAACATCATATAGAGTTTTGATTGGATCATTCTGCAAATCCTTTACATCAATATTTTTTGATTTTAGACCATACTGCAGTAACCCAAACTGTGTGCCCCAGTCTCCCAAGTAATTAAGTCTGGTAACTTTATTGCCAAAATATGTATTTATATTAGCAATAAAGTTTCCTATTATTGTAGATCTCAAATGACCAGCATGGAAAGGTTTAGCAATATTTGGTGAACTGAAGTCTATAACTATTTTCTTTGGTTTGATTTGCTGTCTAGGCTCTGGCGCCTTAAAGCTGTGCAGTATATTTTGTATAAATGTAGTTCTTTCTACATGAAAAGATATGTCGGTACTACTTAGATGCTGTCCAGTGTCCTCGTAACTGGGACTAGTTTTATTTAGGATACTAACAGAGTATTTACTTTCATTATGATTATAAAAAATGTTCACATTTTTTAGGTTTCGTATCGCACTGCTTCTGTCGATATTGTGACGAAGTATCTGCAATACATTAAGAAATCATGAACAGTTGCTATTTTTCGTGCTTTCTTTTCAGTAATATTGATAAAATTATTTTTAGAAATATAATTTAAATTGTAAAAAAGTTGCTATGACAAATAGACAAACCTTGTCAAGTAACATAATTTTTGATTTCATTCCGCTTTGAAGTTCAATTAAGGTTAGTAATTATAGTGCAGTACAATAGAAAGTTGTAGTTTCAATTTATTTTATTTTAGAAAGTTGATGAACAACCTGCTGAGCAAGAGCATGAGAGTGACATTTAGTTTGACATTGACATTGCAATGCAATGTTTTTTTTTATTTTAATGACCTGGTCACTTGAACCTTTAAGTCAAATTGCAAGTTAAATTCGGAAAATTCGGTTCAAATGATGTATTCGGAATGCGGAGTAGATCTAACTAACTTCCAATTACTGACTTATGACCAAGAATCTTGTATATATAAAATCTTTGCTTACGACTGGCCTGTTCACAGATAACTATATACTGGCCTGTTGGTCTAGTGGTTAGTGGCCCTGGCCTTGACTGCTATACCGAAGGTCGTGGGTTCGATTCCCACCCAAGACAAATGTTTGTGTGATGAGCACGATCATTTGTTTTGTGTCTGGGTGTAATTTATCTACAATATGTATGTGTTTAGAAATATATAGGTATGTTTATCAGTTGTTTAGTACTCATAACCAGTGATAGGAATAGGTAGTGCCTATTTGCCTAAACTTCGAAGAACAGAGACAAGAAACGGAGACTTCCTTAGGACTAATTTTTTTCCGATACATCTGTCCCGGAATTTCGATACAACACTTAAATACATTTAAAAAAATGTGTTATTTGGAATAAGTAATTCGTCTATATTTACCTAAAGTTTGCGACTAGATATATCATAATAAATAACATACACAGTCGTTACAACCATAAAACTTTCTGAATTTTTTTGTTGGAGAACTTTTTGTAAATGACTTGTTGATACACAATGAATCACAATATTTGTATAAGAAGCCGTACACGTTTCGAAGTAAATATCTTCTTTCTAGCTCACTCTAGGCGTCGCTACGTTTAATGAGATTTGTAAAGTTCAAGTATAATAAAAGGCATTTTGTCTTTAAAATAATAAAACGGTATTTTTTTTATCATTTTAGCATTCTCTATAGTAGAAAGAATTTATCATTTAAAAAAAAGTATTTAAAATAAATAAATAATTCATTTATTTGCCAGAATGTATGTATACAAAGTGTCTTAATATCAAAAATCTTAATATTAATGAGGTCCCTTTACATTCTACCATTATACATGATGTACAAATATTTGGTCACAAATGAAAATACAAATACCTTTTTTTCTTTCATCTAATGAAATATATTTCTAAAGTAAGTATGTTTAAAATTGTGCTTGATATTAAAATAATTGCATAATAATGGTATCACATTGTTAGTAACAAACTTAAATTCAATTTTTTTTTAAAAACATGATTAATTTAATCTTTATTGCACCGAAAGTACAATACGACTTTTACGGCAGCGCGTTTCGTTATCGGCGCGGGGAGGGCCCCTCCATATTCCCTACCGCCCCGCGTGCGCGCAGGTATGCAACTATGGCGGTTACATTTTGTAATTTCTAAGAATAGATTAAGGGTCTTAAGGGTCTATCTCTGTTTGTGTCTGTCTGTGTGTAGTATATATCTGTAGAGACTGTAAGACAGTAAAGGCCTATTAGACTACTCGATATTCAGACAGTCTTAGTCTATGTAGCGTCACACCAGAAAAAGAGCAACTTACGCCAATGTCGTGTAAAGGAATGAAACAGAACGATGAGATAAATAGATAAACCTGTCTGAATATCTAGTGCTGTAATAGGCCCATAACTCTTATTCAAGGGCGGATCCAGGGGGGGTCCCCTGGGTTGGGTCCTGGACCTAGGTGGACCACTGATTAAAATTGTTAAACATAATGTTTTTATGTAATTTTTTGTCACAATATAGATTTATTGATATTTTATTACATAAAATCTATATTGTGACAAAAAATTACATAAAAACATTATGTTTAACAATTTTAATCAGTGGTGTTTCTATAATGCAGGATGAAGCTGCGGGCAAAAGCTAGTAGTTAATAAAGTACCTACTCCAGTTTCTGTCGTTGTAAACGATTATCGGCTGTAGATGGTGAAGTGGCAGTGGAGTCGGGACATACCACAGTCGAATTCTGACCTTATTTTAAATTGTGATTTTGAAACGTATCCTAATATAAGACATTTTTTATGTATTATGACTACACTACCTGTCGTGATGAACACGAGTAGTAACGTAGGTGAGAATATCTGTCACTTTTACGTGGCAACACTCAGAAGGAATGCAATAGAGATTGTCATTCTAGTTTAGTCTATAGTCTCGTAACGGCGAAGCAAGCCTGAAAAACGCGTTGGAACAAGTCGCGTCTTGGGGAGTAGTGTACTTACATCGGGGCGAGATTTCCAGTGAGGCATCTAGCAGGTGTCCAGTGTATCTACGGTCGACGCTTCATTTAAGTTGAGTATTTTGGGTATTCGTGGGGCTTGGAGGGGAAGGCGTCTTTGTTAAGTTCTGGCACCATCCGTTTTTACAGTCTGGGACGAGCTCTTGGCAAGGACTTGAGTTGCGTACAGATCTCAGATAAAGTTACAGGAACGATTCCCACATAATGATCCTGGCTGAATAGTTAGGTGTGGAATTCTGGGTGATCACCAAGTTGTAAGGATAAATCCCATATAATGATCCTCAAGGAGATTGAGGTTTGGGTAAGTTGCAATGTTGATTGACAGATCTAATCAGAGTGGTTGGATTGGATCTATCTTAATGAGTTCGATCGTATAATGGTCCTGGCAAGCAGCGCTAGGTTCGATGGATTCATTGAGACTACGATTGGTCCCCTCGATCCTCTAGTGAGAGGGTAGGGACAAGATTATTGAGACTATCATCAGGTTGTAGTTTAACCGGAGTGACTGGGTTAGACTTATGTCATTGAGTTTGATCGTATAATGGGTCCTGGCGGTCAGCGCTGGGTTCGATGGACTCCTTGAGACTACGATTGGTCCCCTTGATCCTCTAGTGAGAGGGTAGGGACAAGATTATGTAAAGATGTAACTGAGATATATATATGTGTTTGTCATTTACAGTTATAACGGAAAAGGGTGTGCAGAGGACTGTTTCTCTGCGGTTACGGTTGTTTCTCTGCGGTTGCCGGGGTACCTAAAATACTCATGTGGCTATAACCCACAGGTGGTGGAAGGAGATATCTAGGACGGATAATAGCGGAGCAGAACTCTTCATAGCCAGTGATAAGATATACCCAAAGAAGAATCCAGGTATGAGATTTATTAATCCTTATAACCACGGGGCCTCCGGGATAATCTGAGTTACATCTCACTCACCTCTTTATGTCTATATTGCAGACAGGTATAGATTAATAAGATTATACCCGGGCGTCCCGACACTACCTGTTAGTGTAACGACAGCGAGAAGATCTTTCTCGTTACGAAAATTCAAATTATGGCTAAGAGCTTCAATGGTCGAATGTTTAATTGGACTGGCACTTCTTCATGTCCATAAAAACGTAGCGTGTCGTACGTTCTTAGCATGTCGATGGTAAGACTAATTAAATTCCTTGCCTGGCCCAGTATTCGGCCACGGCAATGCCGTCCACTGATGCTGTCATAAGATCCCTACATGAACAGGTAACAGGGCACGTCATGTAGAATGGAAGGTGGGACATGATCTGCGGAAAGACATTGCACAAACACTGAAGGTCGGAGCCGTTCAGGAACCCCCATCTGTGGAGATTGTCTTTGCTGCGCCCAACCTGCGTGCGGAATCTGTTTAGAGTGTTCCAGATTGGCCATTCCACCTCGTGTCCAGGAGAGAGAATCACTCCGATATGGCTTTACTTTGAGATGGGCTCACGCTTACAACAAAGCTTTTACGACTTTTAAGTCTCAGTTGTTCGCAGAACTTGGGGAGACGCCCCCTATCTAGTGGATGTTAGGCGACGTAGCAGGTTGTTTCTCGTATGCACCTTCCGCTTAACGTTCTCGCAATTCTTTCTGTAGTTGAGAGACCTATCCAGAGTGATGCTGAGATATCTTGAATGGGGGCTATGAATGATTGGCACCTCCTGCCACGAGATATTGAGCATTCGACTCGCTTGTCTCTTACAAAGGTGAAAGACGCACGTCTGCGTTTTTGAAGGTTTTGATTTAAACGCATTAGCAGTATAATACTGGCTAAGATTTGAGAGAGCGGTGGTAAGGTTGGCCTCAATCTCCCTAAAATCAGTGGCTTGGCAAGTTAATGCCAGTTCGTCTGCATACAGAAAGCGGGTTGTGTTAGGCTCACCGGTTGGTCATTGGTGTAAACGTTAAACAGCAAGGGGGCTAGAACACTACCTTGTGGCAGTCCATTGTTTTAAGTTCGCCGCTTCCTTTTCTCGTTACCATTAAAGTAGATGGAGGGATAACGCGTTTCGGGAGAAGACGTAAAAGAAAAAATGATTTTGTTATTTAAATATAGGTATTTTTAAGTACAGTACATACATCGATAAAATAGTAGGTATTTTATTGATGTATGTATTTTTACCCGTATCTATTATTATCACAAATAACTTTTTATAAAAAAAAATACAACCGATTTCAATGTTAAAAAAGCACTGAAAAGTTCAAAATAACTTTAATTTCGGAAGTCGGTATTTCTATAATAGTTTTGTCTCTTCGTTATTTAACACCGACTTTTAAGTTATTTTGCACTTTTCAGTGTTTTTTTACATTAAAGTCGTTTGTTTTTTTTTTTGCAAAAAGTTTTTATTTTACACTTTTTAGTTATAGTACCACCATTAAAAAGTACCTCTCAGCCAAACTTAAATACCTTATAGCCAGAGTGCATCTCATGACAATTCTAATAATCCCAAGCACGGTTAGATAACATTAATTTGTTACATAGTTCCGGTGCCTAACTTCAGGCTTCTTCATCAGATCAGTTCGATATATTCCCCCTCTTCTTTCAGTCAATCATCGACTACACGTATTACTTGTTACGACGGTTCTGCTGTGATCCTATGAGGAGTTTTTTTCCATATCTTCGAAGTTCATTATCAGATCATAACAATATTTCTATGGGACCAATTCGGAAGCATACCATTCAATAAAATAAAAAATTCAAAATCGGTCCACAATAAAATTGACCGAGAAATCGGTGAACATAGATAAAAAAAAAAATACATTCAGCCGAACATAGAACCTCCTCCTTTTTGAAGTCGGTTATAAATTAAATCATAACTTCTTATGACATGACCATGACTATGTGACCCCCCCCTGGCGCCAAAGCTGGATCCGCCCTTGCTCTTATTACACTACTCGATATTCAGACTGTAAGACAGTAAGGGCCTATTACACCACTCGTTAGTCAAATAGTCTTAGTCTATGTAGCGTCACACAAGAAAAAGAGCAACTTACGCCAATGTCGTGTAAAGGAATGAAACAGAACGATGAGATAAATAGATAAACATAGAGTGGTGTAATAGGCCCTTAAGCCTCGCCGAGCCCGATCTTGCGATCTTGCAGTCAGAATCCGAATTCTTAGGCGTCCATTAAACGACAGGTTTTGCTGTCAGTTTTGCCACAGTCAAATATTTTTGACTGACGAAAAACCTACCGTGTAATGCTATGACTGACGTTTGCATGACGAAAAACGTATGGCGATAAAATTCCGTCATTCAAACATCATTCATGATTGATGGTTTTGATTGACGCTTGCATGACCGGCCGTGTAATGGACGCCATACTATGAAGTAAGACCGTCTTATCCATATTACACTACGCGATATAGACTAAGACTGTCTGAATATCGAGTGGTGTAATAGGCCCTCTAGGCAAGCCTCTGTTGTATTTAGCGTAAAACTTACTTGTAGGTATCAAATCGATACTCATTCATTCGTTGCAATATTATATTGGCAACACTGAATCATGGTCGATCAATATGAAAATGAAATAAGATTAATTAAGAAATTAAAAAATACAATTCAGTATAGAGAAATATGTTTTTTTCTTGCCTTCTAATAAACACACGGCAAAAAAATAAAAAACTGTTTTTTTTTTTCGATTAATAATTCGGAAACGTTCATTTTGATATGTTGCCAAGCAACGAAATAAAAACAATAACAAAAATGTATTTTCGTCGAATTTTCGTACAATAATCGTTTTTATTACCAAACATTTTGAAGTCGAACAGCTTGAGATTCCATTGTTTTATGGAGTATACAAAAACTGCACAGAAATGACTTCTCCTAAAGTAAGTACCTACCTATTCAATCCCAATAAGGTCTTAGGCTCTTCTCAGACTGAGAGCTTCATGAAATTAATAATAAAATAATAATATGTAATTGTTGTCAAACATTTACATATAACTAAAAGCAGTAAGGAAAATATTCCTCGTTTATAATGACACTACACCAAACTCATTTGGATTCTTCCATCAGTCACAATTTCCAGTAAACTAAAACATTATTTTAATTAAATATTTTCCAAAAATGTTTCCAGTTGTTATACACCATTGAACAGCCCCATGGGTTGGGTGAGTTGTACTTTATGTGGCAGAAAGGTGAGTCGCACTCATTGCTAGCCACAACTGGAACAGATGCTACGGTAGCTATTCATGATAGAACTGGCCAGCTGTTGGAAAGGATGAAGCTGCAAGGGTGAGTTATCAAAATAAATCTAAATAAAATTAATAAATATTCCAACTGGTTTGTTGTAGGAGGTCTCCATAGAGATCTACGCTTTGGAATGTGCAATTAGCATCATTTTTTTTCTGACTGACTGACTTCTTGACATTTCAAAAGTGCCTGTAAATGGTTTATTTGAAATAAAATGCTTTGAATCTTTGAGGTAATCTTTGAAAGCGTTAATTCTCTGATAGAAAGCCACACTGCCAAAGACAAATTTGTGTTCTGGAAAAATTCATGATTCAATAGCTCACCAAATCAAAGCCGCAGGATGTAGTCCTTATTAAAGGAAAGCTGCTTGTTTGTTGTATCATTTTAGTTAGGTAACTACCACATCATTTTATGGAGAGCAATTTCATTTTGAAATCAAAATTAAAATATTTTATCATTTCACATAGGCCTACATGCATGGGCACTAAAACATCTGAAGCTATTACACGGTACCAATTGGTTGTTTCCTTTAGGTTTTTCTCTGTGGCCATAAGCTGCATAGTTTCTCTTTTAAAAAAAATATTGATTGTACAATATTTCCATATATATTAATATGTAATTAACTATAAGAGAATAGCATAGACCAGTCAAAATTGTACCAAAAAGCACAATAAAAATAAATCTATATATTATATAAAAATGAATCCCTATTTCAATTGGTCACACCCTCACGCGTGAATGGCTGGACCGGTTTCACTTTTTTTTTGTTGTTTGTTATTGTCAGGAGAAGGATCTTATGAAAGAAAAAATTTAAAAAATTGGTATTAGGGTAGAGTATGGTAGAGTAGAGTAGATTAGGGTAGAGTTGGGTAGAGCAGAATAGAGTAGTCACTTGACAGGAGCGAAGTCACGGGCAAAAGCTAGTAAAAAATAAATTTCCATCAGGCAATGAAGGAACAGGAGTGGGTTTTTAGTCAGTAAAAGTCTGACACTATCTCCCGCCCCGCCCAAGGGCGGGGGATGTCATAAGATGATTTTCCCACTGAAAAAAAAAAAAAAAATCAGGTCTTGAATTTCTTTATGATTTAATATGCTACCTCAAATATGCCAGTCTATTTGTTTGTCACTATTTTAGGTTTAAGGCTAAGAAAGAATAATTATAAAACAGCTCATTAAAAAAATTGTTACAATACTGTTAAAAATAATTTTAAACTCTTTCAGTCTCTGCGCTGGTATGGAATGGGACCAGGACGGTGACTACTTAGCAATCATAACACCAAACAGTAACGCTGTGTTGTTATGGGAGTGCCATGCTAACAAGCGCATTAACATAGAAACAGGGCTCCGTGAGCCGCCATCCTGCATTGCATGGGCTTATGGAGAGCCTTTGTTAGCTGTTGGAACACAGAAAGGAAATCTGGCCCTGTATAATCATCATACCACAAAGTATGTATACTTTTGATGACTCATTTAATTTTATAGCTCTTTTACCTAAACTGGCTGGGCTGCGAGACACACAGAACTTGTTTTCGTGGCGACACTTAGAGGAACCTTATGTCCAACAGTGGACGTCTTTCGGCTGAAATGATGATTAACTAAAGTTTAATAAATAGAAAAAGGATAAGCTTATTGTTTTTGAGTTTATGATTTATATTTTGCAAAAAAAATAAGTAGCAACTGGGTTGAGTTCATTGCAAGCCATATTTCGAGGAGGATGTAGATAGTTTGGCTTGCCATACAATAAGCAGCTGCAGCAGATATTACATAAAAAATATGGTATGGGTATCTGAATATGGTACTACTAGTGCTAGTTTGGTAGTTTACTCATTAAATTCTAAATTATTATTATTATAACCTAATTTATGGTACAATTTCCAGGTATCTTAATTACCTGGAAATTGTAGCCCAAATTGTAGTGGATTCCAATTAGCTCCCATTAGTTTTCTTTAAACAAACTGTAAATTCTTAATTTTCAGGAGAATACCAATAATAGGTAAACACACAAAGAAGATAACATGTGCCGCCTGGAACAAGGACAGTATCCTGGTGTTAGCTTCAGAAGACAAGAGTTTGTCCATCAACAACTCTGATGGTGATACATTGAGGATGATATCTTTGAGGGATGCTCCTAATGATCTCCAGTTCTCTGAGATGAAGACTGATGAGAGGGCTGCTGGGGAGAATACTGTAAGTCATCATTATTACGAAGTTTAAATTAAAGAATAACATTACAGCCCCATGTGTTGGTCAAAGACAGACGAGAAAGAAGAAGTTGTTGAATTTAATGGAATATTAACTGCTAATCAGCGGCTTCGTCCGCGTTATCATCATCATCATTTTAGCCGAAAGACGTCCAAGGCCTCCCCCAAGTGTCGACACATTGAACGGTCCTGTGCGTCTCCCATCCATTGAATTCCCTTACCAGATCATCGGTAGCTCGCGTTATAGTAGAATATTATCCCAAGCGAATATACTCTCGGGATAAAAATCCTATGTATTATTCTAGGACATGGTCTACCCGTGTGCCAAGTTTTATGGAAATCCGTTCAGCCGTTCGAGCTTAAAGAAGTAACAAACAATATACACAGACACACTCACAAACCTTCGCCTTTATAATATTAGTGAGATGTCAAAATTTAGGACCCCCTCCGCTCACCATGTATGGTAAGCCAATCCTTTGGGAAAAGCAAGCGAAATATCTCAGTGTGATCCTAGATCAGCATTTGACTTTCGCTAAGCACATAAAGCAGGCTCGTTCGCGCGTCGCTTTTGCTCAAAGTAGGCTTCCACTACATCCAAACCGCCCGCAACAAATTGTGTGCAAATTGCGCATCTTCACGGCAGTCATCCGTCCGATCATGACCTATGCTTGCGCTGTCTTTGCGCACGCTAAGCGCACCAAAATACCACCCCCCTACCTGATTGCCGACCCGCATGCAGATTCTCCAAAACCGATTCCTCCGGAAATTCTCGGTGCCCCATATTTTGTCCAAATTGTGAATCTACATCTAGATCTCAAAATTCCCACCATCCAGCAGCTCATGAAACGCCTTTGCACGCTTTTCTTCGATACTAGGTACTGTGAAACACCGCAACTACCTAATCGCATCGGCCGCCCGATACAAACCCTCCCACATCTCAAATATTCGCCGCCCAAGGCATAACCTCGACACTCCTCACGATCCCATTACCCTACTCCAAGATGATGATGATGATGATGATGATGAAGAGAGCCGTAGGGAAACTATTACCTTCAGAAAACACATACACATGGTTGTTGGATTGATGTAGCAAAACATATTAAGGAAACCAACTGATCCTAGAATCGAAAATTCGAAGACATGTGGCATCCACTAACCCGCGCCACCCGCCTTGTGTATACCCTTTCCTTTATCTATACTATATACTATATATAATATTATAAAGCTGCAGAGTTTGTTTGTTTGTTTGTTTGAACGCGCTAATCTCTGGAACTACTGGTCCGATTTGAATGTTTCTTTCAGTGTTGGGTAGTCCATTTATTGAGGAAGGCTATAGGCTATGTTTTTTTTTTCAAAATTAGGGATCCGTAATAAAATTGCTATTTTGTAACAAGGTGTAAAATCGAAAACCTATTTTTGCGTGCGCTGCAAAAACTATTAACAATAGAACAAAATGATGTACTACGGGTTTGTAGATCCCATTAAGACCTACAAAAAAGTCCGCGAGAACATATAATCTAGCTATCATGGTTTAATCACAATAACCGATTTTGTGTTCAAAATAATTATTAAATCGTCTGAAGAAAAAAAAACTACGTTAAATATGTATCGTAATATTAATCTTTATCGAAATTAAGCATTATGTTATCAAGAGTATTTATGTAGAAGTAAAATACTTTTTGTTTCATCTCAATCGGATATTTCGTTTAAAAGTTATCACGTGTGTAAGATGTTAAGAGTTGGTACCTATTAATGAGTTATGGGCCATAGAGTTTTTTATCAACATAAAATCCTGTAATAATCTTTTTCGAAATATATTTGTTGATGAGATCAAGAAGATGCATTCCATTATCCACAGGAATTTCTTAATTCTTTAAACCCGAGTGGCCTCCCCCCACATTCTCTCAAGTTAAAAATTGGTGCC
Source organism: Mythimna impura (assembly GCA_905147345.3). Classification (NCBI taxonomy): domain Eukaryota; kingdom Metazoa; phylum Arthropoda; class Insecta; order Lepidoptera; family Noctuidae; genus Mythimna; species Mythimna impura. The sequence continues at coordinate 6,852,895 of LR990347.1, read as the reverse complement.
CCAATTATTTTACTTAGAAATCTTAAGCCACCAAATTTATGTAACGGGACTCGACTAGATTAAATTTCTTCGCAATAACGTGATCGTTGCAACAGTTTTGACTGGTCCAGCGGTTGGTCAAACAGTACTTATACCTCGGATCCCAATGATTCCAAATGATTTGCCTTTTCATTTTAAAAGAGTCCAATTCCCAATTAAATTATCTTTTGCCGTAACGATAAATAAATCACAGGGGCAAACATTTAAATATGTAGGATTAGATTTACGGTAAGACTGTTCTTCGCACGGCCAACTATATGTCGCGTTGTCAAGATCAGGTTGCGGAAACAATCAATATATTCTTCTGCCACAAGAAAATAAAACGAAAAATATAATTTACTCAGAAGTACTTTAAAATAATATTTTAACCCGGTTTAAAGTGGACGGACACTCCCGCCTATAGTCGTAATTCTTATGTGTCTGGCTGAATGTCGAACAGATAGACAGCTATTGCCTGCGACTTATACAATTTAACTTAATTTATATTTTTCTTAATATTATAAAGCTGAAAAGTTTGATTGTTTGTTATGAACGCGGTAATCTCGGGAAATACTGATCTGATATGAAAACTGTTTAAATATTCAATAGTCCATTTATTGAGGGAGGCTATATTTATCTCGGTATTTCCACGGAAACGAGAAAAACGCGGGTGAAACCGCGGGGCACAGCTAGTCTAATGATAAAGGAAAGCCTAATGGCCTGAGTCCCAGTAGTGTGATAATTATCAGGCTAGTTATACTTTTATTTGACTCGATTGTAAAGCAAATGTGATGTCTAAAATTCCATGTTTTATGATGTTATTTCAATACGTAAAACAATTATATTCTACATTTTCAGATAAGCCTTGTTGTTGGCAAAAGAACATTATACCTATATAATCTCCTGAACCCAGAAAACCCAATAGAGCTAGCATTTCAACAGCGCTACGGTTCCATAGTCTCATACAAGTGGTATGGAGATGGCTATATTCTCATAGGATTTAGTGCTGGGTTCATCATAGCCATTTCTACGCATATCAAGGAAGTTGGGGAAGAATTGTTTCAAGTGAAGAATCACAAGGAGAACCTTACTGATGTGGCGGTTTGTAATGGTCTGGCTGCTTCGTGTGGGGATGGACAGTGAGTTGACAAACTTATCTATCATTTTTCATTTGTTTTTGCACTCCACAAGAGTTTTAATATGTTGATTCCTATAGTCTATGTAACCTTTTCCAAATTATGTGGAAAGGCATGGAGAAATCTTTGTTGATTCATCTATATTTATGTATATTAGTCTTAATAATTCTTTGACGAAGTTTGAAAGTGGCGCCAGTGACTGAAAAGTTGAAGGGGAATTGTTTGTCTTGGTATGGTCATGTAAAGAGGAGAGATGAAACGCAAGTTACTAAAAGAGTTATGTGTATACATGTGGATGGGTGGAGAGGGAGAGGGAGGCCAAAGAAAAGATGGATGGATCGTGTGAACAGTGATATGAAAGAAAAGGAAGCTAGTAATAGCATGACGGTTGACAGGATAGAATGGATAAAAAAAACGTGTTGCGCCGACCCCAAATAAGACGGGACAAGGCAGATGATGCAGGACGATGATGAATCTTTATAATTTTTGAATAAAAAATGAATTAAGGGTATGGACGAAAAAAGAATGTCTAGAAGAAATTTGGGGAAGTTTTTGTCCAGTTGTGGGACAACAATGACAAGACAAAAAAAGTGTGTGGACTGAGAACTAAGTTAGTTGTGCAGTCATGTATTGTGTTCTGTGCTACGAAAGGCTAAAGCCAAGTTTCTTATGAGGATCAAACTAGACACCAAGCAGACTAGTCTCAAAACAAGGGGTAGGATTGTTTTCTTGTTGTCTTTGAACCTATATTTTAATAAAGTATTCAAAATAAAATTATCGAATAATAACCTCTATTTTATGCAAGACAAAGTTCAAATTACTTTACAAGCCATCCTTTTTTTAGGGACTTTTTGACACAAATGGTCATTTAAGAATGAACTTAAAATACACGTTAGTAACATCGATAGTTGAGATGGTGGCGATAGATTGAAATTATCTCGAATTTTAAATTCAAGTGTAAACATGTAATTCATGTGAATGAGTTCAACTGAAGGTTTTTTTTTGAGGTGGGAAATCGTCCAATGACTTCTCGCGCTCTAGGCAGGAGCAGGAGGGCGTTTCAGACTTTTACAGAATAAAACCCACTCCTAAGTTCCTTCTTTGCTTTGCGATTCAGGACCCCGGGTTTTCCTTTCAGAAGAGAACCCATGGCTCCAGTAGGCTTCGGCCCTGCTGGGTCTCTACGGTTTTGCTGACATCTCTTTGAGGCGCGCGTGGAACACGACAGACGGTTACCGGACGGCCGGACAACTGTTCAACAGTTTAACTGAAGGTGAAATCAGAAAATAGGAGATATACAATCCGGGCTGCGGGAATGTTCGAAAGAGTTACCTTGGCCCTGGAATGCATAGGGGAACTGAACGGAACACAGGTGGGTTTTAGTCTGTAAAAGTCTGGCACGCCCTCTCACTCTCTCAGCGTGTGAGGTTATTTCAAAAATAGAGTGTAAATCCCCTTTTATCTAAAGTAAAAACTGCATCTGAAATATCCAAGAAAATTTTAATCACGTAAGAACTGTCTCCAATTCCAGACTAAAACTAATCGCAATATGGAACAACGGCGAGGTATCAGGCTCAGTGATGCCCGCAGGCGGCGCCGAGCGTTGCGCATGGAGCTCAGACGGACGTCTGCTCGCCACGGCGGGCCGGGCGTATCTGAACGTGTACGTGACTGCCCTGCCGCCGTTGTATGCAGCTTATGGCACCAGGGTCATCACTCTCACTAGTCTCACTGAAGCGACTGTGTATCAGTGTATCGCTGTTGGGGATGAGCCGGAACCTGTTAATAAATGTAAGTTTATTTGATTGATTTTGGCTTGGATGTGCCGTCCCTACTGCTCATTGGCGAATATAGGGATGTAGAGTTATTTTTCGTGGGGGGGGGGGGGGCTAGCCTCTGCCTGACCTGACCTAACCCAATCTGGGCTAGCCACCACACTGGGGTAGGCACGGCTCACTCGCCCCCTTCCCCCCATATACGCCTATTCTACTGCCTCTACACCAGGCGTACCTCATCATGTACCTACATATCAACGCATAAGTTGTAAAACCACGTACGCCAAAAATTGGGAACTTCTCAGGAGAGTAGGTAACAAGGTAACTTCGTTTTTTGATAAAACTGAGTTATGCGCTGTTCCTATGGTAATACAACGGAGTTACGTGGTTTTACTGTGACCTTTAGGTACAAGAGTGACATGCGTATGGTTTTTGACAGTAGCTAGGCTTGGGCGAAGTGGGCCCTCGCTCACGGCCTCGCACCCAAAGGGGCCTCGCGTGTGCGAGGGCTCTTTAACAACGAGGGTTTTGGTTTTATAATTGATAGGCTCGTGTTTGACTACTATTGCACCTGATGGTAAGCGATGATGTGGTCGAACACTGGGCTGCGACAGTCGCTGTCTCGTTTTCGAATTTATGAAAGAAAAAGGCCTCGCCTTCGGAATGGTTTTCACAAAAATCCATACATAGAAAACCAGTCGTGCAGTTGCAGACGGCTTCGTGTAGCTGCCGCATGTACTGCCTGCATCCGCAGTTTGCCGCCAAGGTTCGAATGACACCTTTACGCCTTTATCACCTTTGGTTCGAATCCTCGTGTATGATTTGTCAAACGCTGCTTCTTTCGATTCCCTATCGGAAGACATATGTAACGTCAAAAAATTAATTATATGCTGATAAATGACTGTTCATATCTCTAACTATATATATATATATACTACTCTCTAACTATATATAGTCTTTAAGTCGAACGCTATACATGAGCAGTTTAGTTATACTATATGAAGAGTGTGCATGTTGCCAGTGATATATGGCTCTGAAACGTGGTCGCTCATAATGGGAGGCCCATCAGAAGGCTGAAAGTCTCCCAAGGGGCAAAGGAAAGTGCTATGCTTGGAATTTCTTTGCGTGATCGAATTAGGAATAAAGATGTCCGCAGGAGAACCAAAGTTACCGACATCAGTGGGCAGGGCAAATTAGTCGCAGAATAGATGGTCGATGGGACTGAAAGGTTCTGGAGTGACGAAGTACGTATCGGAAGACGCAGCGTCATCGGTCATTCACATTTACATCATGACTATGCCGCGGTGCTGTTTGTAACAGATTTGATTTTTTTTTTAGTTTTTTGTACTTCTGAAACCATCACATCCAACATCTTGCAATGATGTTTACTGTAGGCGGTTATTATGGTAGCTGGTTTAGTTACACCTTATTCAAAAATAAAAGTGGAAAGTTCATTAAGGTGAGTTTAATAATGCGAAATTGTACGAGCGTTACATAACCGAACGTGATGGCTCAGTCTCATACAATACCCACAAAACAAAGTGCTCAGCGCGCTTAGAAAAGTTTTCACTTCAAAAACACATGATAATCTTCCATATTTGTAGCGGAACCAACAGCCCTCGCAACTTACACGCTACCAACAGAACCAAGTGTGATAGCGCTAGGAGGGTCTCACGTGTGCTGTGCTTCGGGCACTCTGGCGTGGTTCTACCCGCTAGCGGGCGGCGCCGCGGCGCGGCGGCAGTATCCCGCGCCTATTGACGTCATCACGCTGGCCGGAGAGTATGCTGCTGCGCTGTTTCAGGGACGGGCTATGTTGCATGCGGCAAGTATAATTATGGATGGAAAAAATAAATGAAAATCTTATATTTCAGACAAAGTCCTCAGTTGGTTAGTTTCACACATCATAAAAACTAGCATCAGTACCTATACATTGTTATAAAACTAGGTTTTCGTAAAAGCACAGGACCCGTTGATTTGACGACGCATGAGCTCCCAAAAGCGACCACATCAATCGATGTGGTGTGGTGGACGTCTTTCAGCAAAAATGATAATGATCATGATCAAGACCTACGAAGCAGGCGGTCCTTTTACGCGGTGAGCGATCACTGCGTTAAAAACAGTGAATCTGTATTCTGCTTGATTTTCACAAAAAGTTCCTGATGATTGTAAATAACAAGATCTGGGAGAAAGGATCGCTTAGGTTAGCTAAAAGGACGTTTGTATAACAAATAATAAAAAATAAAACATTTATTTTAAAGGGTTATTTACAAGATGTTTCCTTTTCCCCTCCCCCAAAATTTAAAATAGCTCTTTTTATTCGATCTGCAGTCCAAAGCTGTCGAGCGTCGTGTTCCACGCGCGCTTCTGATAGCTCTCGGCTGCTAGAGCCGATACCAGCCTAGCTTATCCAAAGACTTACCGCGGCCCCGGAGCGCAAAATGCAACTGAAGGAGTACAAGTGGGTTTTAGTCGGCAAGTCTGACACTCCCTCTTGCCCCACCTAGAGCGAGAGGAGTTATTTGATGATTTCCCACCCAACAATAAAGACCCAGAAATCACGAATAGCACTTTTAACTATTTTGAACTTTTTATGTATAGTTTCTATGTAATTGTTACTTCATTGTGTGTATTTGTGTGCCAAATAAACGTGTTTTCTTTCTAATATGAGAAAACTGATAGCTTCTATTTTTGTGTAATTAGATCGATCAAGTGGACCCGACACAGCCGGAGAAGGAAGCCATATTGTTTCCGGAGCCGCACATGGCGGGAGCTAAGATCGTCGACATACATCTCACTAGTGACTTCTTTATATTCGTTACTGATGTAAGTACTACTTACTTTACGTTGTCTTTTCGTGATATTGGTCTGTCTGAGCATCTTAAATTGGTTTTAATGTCATGTCAATGGCTATATTTGTTAGCTTTTCAAATCGATACCTAAAAGAATCTTAGCAAGAAAAATATTTACAAGTACCTACATACAAAAAGAATTAAAAAAAAAAAAAAAAATCTTTTGGGGACAGCAGCCAAGGCAATAGTAAAATTAAATAAGTAAATTTAATAATTATCATTTATTGTCAAGCAACTAAAATCCATCGATAATATACGCAACAAGTTTTGGTACAAAATCAAAAATATTAAACTGTCAGAGGGTGCTTTTGAAGAAAAAAATATTAAGTATTTAAGTTTTTGACAAATATGGTATTGCATGGGATTATTTCTATTTTATATATGGATTATTCATAGTATAATACTGTTAAATGTATTTTTACATATATTGTTTAAGGTACAATGGGGTTGACGTATCCTTGTGGATAAAACCCCTAAAAAAAATATTAAAAAATAAAAATATGCGCAACATAATCTTACAATTATTAAGATTATGAACTAATTTATATTAAAAAACGGTAATTTATCTTTTAAACTAAAACCCACTTGGAATTTATATTAATTTATTTAGTTACAATTAAAAGTCACATTTGAGAATATTGACTTTTGAACTTCTATTTCGAGGTATTTTTAATGTAACGCCACCACAAATATTTTATGTTGATATTCGAAGTGACTAATTGCAATATTGCATCAAAAGGATCTAAATAATTTAACAGTTGCAATGGAATTTGGACTTTATTTTGTACGTCATAGAGTTTGTTGTTCCAATTTTATTTTCTTTGTTTCTATCTCACCTTCCCTTGCCTTGGCCTTGTATGGGTGCAAATTAATGTACATATTTTTTTTATATTTTTACTAACTGCGTTACGCATGTCACTTTGTTATTCATTCATTCTCGATTCAAACTTCTCGCTCCGCGCCTTTGTAGCTTAAATAAAAAATACATTCAGTCGAACATAGAACCTCCTCCTTTTTGAAGTCAGTTAAAAAACAGGGCAAGTGCGAGTCGGACTCGCGCACTGAGGGTTTCGTACAAACTTACCTATGAAAACAGTTCGATTTCCGAATTGAGTTACGAAGATTTTTCCGAATCGCAAAAAAAGTTTTTTTTTCCTGTACCTACTTGTGCTATGAGACCAGAAACTTGATTTTTTTTCAGCTTCAAGGGACCGCAGACTTGAGTACTTATATGGTTTTAATTTCAACTCTATACCTCAACGCGTTCCCGAGATAAAGGGTCTTGACAGACAAACAGACAGACGGACGGACAACAAAGTGATCCTATAAGGGATCCGTTTTTTCCTTTTGAGGAACGGAACCCTAAAAATGGACAAGCGGGTACTACAGCATATCATTGAAGTCCCTGTAAGTTCTTTCTTCTGTCTCCCCACCACCAGCAAGGCCACATCGAATACTTCGGCGTAGAAGAGTGGCGCACATGCGCACGCTACCGCCACTTGTGCGGCGTGCGCGGCGTGTACTGCGACATCGGCGGCGCGCGCACGTGCGTGGCGGACGAGCGGCGCCGCGTGCACGTGTACTGTCCCGCCGCCGACGACGTGTGCGCGCTCAGCAGGACGGCTACTGGAGACGTCAAGTAATATATCACTAGATATTGTCGTATATGTCTGGTCTGGGGTCGCAGTAGGCGCGGGCTTTCGGTCGGTGACCAAGGTAGATCGCCGTCCGATAAAAACCAGTCCCGGCTCGACGGAGAGTTGTTCCACGCACGTCTCAAAGAGATGTCAGCAGATGATCGACGGAGCCCGCTAGGGCATGTGAGGACTGCGGAATGTTCGAAAGAGTCACTGTCGTCCTGGAAAGCAAAGGGCAATTGAAGCAACACAGGTGGGTTTTAATAAAAGTATGACACTTCCTCTCGGAAGTGGTGTTTCAGCTCCATAAGAAGCTATAGTGTTCGCCTGGCATTTCTAGCGTTTTCTCATATGAACTTATTTGTGTAGATTATTTTTAGTTTTAAGTATAATATAATTTATGTTACGTGTAGCTTAAGTTCTGTTGTGCATATGAGTTTATCCTCATGTTTATAATTTCTTAATATATATACATGTAATAGGTTTGCTGTAAGAAAACCCAATTGTGGGTTAAGTTCGCCTGTGTACATCACCTGTTCTATTTTTAGTGACTGTATAATTTGTGTACAATAAAGAATATATATGAACCCATGCGGTATCATGAGACCATTGAGAAGTAAAAGCTGTCGTAGAATTTAAACCGCCTTTCCATTTCCAGGGGCATAATCTGGGACATCTGTCTCTCAGACCGCAACGTGTTCATAATCTACACAGACGATTCCATAGAGACGTACTACTACTCCGCGAACTCTATCAACGGCTCGCACATCGACCTGGTGCGCACCACGCCGCTCTTGGCCGCGCATATACCGCTCATACTGTTCTCTGGAGACGTTTACTGCTACGCTAATGGAGGATCGTAAGTTATTTTTGATTATTGTAAATATTTTTCCGTGTTTGATGTATCTTTAAATTACCTGATCCCGGATTCCAACCCCTTTGAATCCGGGACCTGGTAATCGGAACGACGAGGGCTTGTGGACGGCGAGCAATAGGTAGCTCGCCGTCCAGGCCGGCGAGCCGAGTCCATCCACGCCGGAAAGAAAGTTTTCTAATTTCAAGCTGGAAAGAAAGTTGAAATGAATGTTTTCTAATTTCACGCTAGAAAGAAAGTTGAAATGAAAGTTTTCTAACTTCAAGCTGGAAAGAAAGTTGAAATGAAAGTTTTCTAATTACACGCTGGAAAAAAAGTTGAAATGAAAGTTGTCTAATTTCAAGCTGGAAAGAAAGTTGAAATGAAAGTTTTCTAATTTCAAGCTGGAAAGAAAGTTGAAATGAAAGTTTTCTAATTTCACGCTGGAAAAAAAGTTGAAATGTAAGTTTTCTAAATTCAAGCTGGAAAGAAAGTTGAAATGAAAGTTTTCTAATTTCACGCTGGAAAGAAAGTTGAAATGAAAGTTTTCTAATTTCAAGCTGGAATGAAAATTGAAATGAATGTTTTTTAATTTCACACTGTTAAGAAAGTTGAAATGAAAGTTTTCTAATTTTCTTTGGTATTTCAGAAGCTAGTAGGGTAATAAAAGTATCGTTAAATTCGCACGATACGACTCTAGCTGATACAAAAAAAAACATTAAGCAAATCAACAACGACGCCATTTTGTAATTTCTTGGCTATGACGCCTCATACGACGACTCCGTCCAGTGAAGAATTTTTTCAACCTTATATTATGTTAATAGGAACCAATATCCTCCATAGGGTCATGAAAGTGGCGTTAGACTCCCACAATACAAGTGGCCTGGCCGATGCTGATACAGAAAAGCGTCTGGCCAACCAACGTCACCATATAGAAAAGTTATTGGCCTTGAGACGGTTCAGTGAAGCTTGGCTTTTCTGTGATGCGGTGGATGAAGTGGATCTGTGGAGGAAGATGGGGGAAGCTGCTATAGCGGAACTTAATGTGGAGTTCGGTGAGTTTTTGTTAAACTTGTAGCTAAAATTGATACTACAGGCTCAGCCCCATCAACGCCATACTGGGACTCATGAAGGAGGTGTACGGAGGGCCAGGGGTTGAGTAGACAGGAGGGGTATAGCACAAAAGATTCAGAAGGGTCGAAGTGCTCTGGCCCAGTGCCAGCCCCACAATGAGATAAGATAAGCTAAAATTGATGCTATTTTCGCTTGACCAACTGCTGGTCCCTGCTGTCGTTTGTAGATCTTTGAAAAACATTACGGATAATAAGAAGTCAGGAAATCTGGAGCCAGTCTTACCCAATTACTAGATTATGGAGGTCAGACAGGCAATCACTCGCATGTAAAGTACTAGTATACAGCTGCATCCGATTAAGCTGACTCCAGTACAGTTAAGTCAATCAAGTCCTTCTGCGAAGCAGTAATGCTAGCAAAGGAGGAGGCCGCACTTGCACGCGAGAGGCAATGGCCCTCGCGCCCCAGCCGCCGGGATTCCGATCCCGATTTACGGCCACCGTAGGCGCGGGCTTGCGGACGGCGAGCAATGGGTAGCTCGCCGTCCAATCGTCCGGTAACGTCCGGACCGAGCCCAAGTCGTCGACGGCAAGTAGTGTTTCACGCGCGCCTCAAGATGATGTCATTAACCGTAGGGGCCCAGCAGGGTCGAAGCCTACTGGGGCCATGGGTGATGCGAAAGAGATCCCCGGGGCCCTGGAACAATGGCAAAGAAGGAACAGGAGTGGGTTTTTAGTCAGTAAAAGTCCGTCACTATCTCCTGCTCCGCCCAAGAGCGAGGGATGTTATTAGATGATTTTCCTACCCGAAAAAAAAGCACAGTTCGGAAAAAGCTAGGCAGAATGATTAGGATATTAAAATACACTTTTGAATGTACAAGAAAAATATTAGGTTCTAGTTTTATACTTCAAAAGCTGGTTTCGTATGGAGAAGTATAAACAAAAAGCGCCATATTAACTATTTTCAAATATATTTATTTTTTACATTTTATATTACGTGCAGCGATTCGAGTATACACGAGACTAAGTGATGTTGCAATGGTCTGGGCGCTGGAAGACGCTTCACATATTGAGGATTTGTCCATATTGTGGTAAGTTTTTAGATTAAATTGTGTGCGTGCGTATATACTAACGCATCTGCATTACCAAGGTAGTGCGGCGATTCCGATATTATTTTCCTACAATTAGGATAACTAATTTCTTTGAAAAATACTACTTAAGTACATTTAAGTACTTGAATTATGATTGTAATTTGATTTTCTAACTGGGGTGTATAAGGGTGTGCATTACTCCAGCTGCACGTTGTAATAGCCCTTATATCTTGTACAGCGGCATGCTCTGCGCATGTCTATGTAAGGGCGAGGCCGCAGCACGCTGGCTAGAGAGCTCGGGCGCGGGCGCGCTGCATGCTCTAGAGTTGCACGCAGCGCGCGGAGACTGGGCGCGTGCAGCGGAGATAGCGGCCGTGAGCTGTCCCGCCAAGGCGCCCGCCATCACGCTGCATAGAGCGCAGCACTTGGAGCTCACGTATGTAGTCTTGTATATTGTACTTTATACCACACGAGTTTTAGTATATGCGAAACCCGAAACACGTGTCTAGCATTTTTATGTAAAGAATCTATGTACAAAATTTCATAACTGTATCATGAAAAATCACAAAGTTATAAGCTTGTTATGTTACCTGGTTGTCCGCACAAATACATAGTCATAGGGCCATCCGGGCAACTGAGGGGTTGTTTTGCTCCCGAACCCAGCTGTGTGCTAACGCCTAATGCCCGCTATGACCTGCCGTGACCTGTTTTGTACTTAGTGTCAGTGGCATCCAACTTTGTGACCTTTTTTAAATTTTTTGGGAAAAAAAATAAAATAGTGTAAAATTATTGGAATCGATTCAGTTACTGATTCTGAACAAAGTATATTTAGGTTTCGCATATACTTACTAAAAATAATGTTGTAAATATAACCTACTCCATTGTTATTAGACACTGTTTAAATGATATAAATAACAAGGAAAAACTACAGTCTTTCTATGCAATAGTGTTGCGGTGAACATCTACCTGCAAATATATTTTTTTAAATATTGACTTTTCCTCAATAGAAATAAATATGATCAGAACTACCAAGTTACCAACTCATTGGAGGCGATCGGCGGCGCGGACCTCCGCCTTCGCTCCACTCCTGTTAGGGACTATACGTGCCAGTGCTGCGGATTGTTCGAAAGAGTTACCGTAACCTTCGCAAAAAGGGCTACTGAAGGAACACTGTGGGTGGGTCGTGGTAATGGGTAGTCGGTAAAAATCTGATACAGGGAGTATCAGATTTTTACTAACTAAAATCCTTGTCCACTCAGAGCGGTAGAAGTCATTTAATGAGTTTCCACGTAAAAAAAAGGAACTACCGACTTATAGCTTAATAGCTAATTACTCTTGCCAGATTTTTTGGACTCCATTGCACAGCATCAACTGGATCTTATAAACCTACTCTTGCTCAACTTCTTCCTTAGCATCATTTAAAAAACTCCGTTTTTACTTAACAGGGCAGACTATCACGAAGCCCTTACAAACTACGAGAACAGCCTAATATCAGAAAACGTAGACGACAATAAAGTCAAAGAACACAACGACAAATGCGAAGCCGGGATCGCACGAATGGCGATACGATGTGGTGACGTCATGAGAGGCTTGACGACTGCTATGAAACATTCACACGATATAATGCTGGTTAAAGAATGCGCACAATTGCTAGAAGAAGAAAAACAGTACAGTCATGCAGCAGCGCTGTACGACCATGCAGGGAACACAGAAAAAGCCGCGTCCCTATACATCAAACTCAAATCCTGGCTTAAAGTTGAAGCTCTACTCCCAAAGATCAACTCTCCAAGCATACACATACAGTATGCAAAAGCTAAAGAAGCTGAAGGTAGATACCAAGACGCGTTGAAATCTTACCTCAAAGCGCAAGATTACGAAGCAGCTATACGACTTAATCTGGACAAACTGGACGATATTGACGAAGCAGTCAATCTGGTACAGGAAACGAAATCTATACAAGGAGCGAAAATGGTAGCGAATTACTTTCAGAATAGTGATGATCCCACTTCTGCTATAAAATTCTTGGTAATGTCTCTGTGTTATGATGAGGCATTCCAATTGGCGAGGAAGAATGGAAAACTGCATTTGTATGGAGAGATACTGATACAGACTTCTCAAGCGAGGCCGGAGGATTTCAAAAGTTTGGCTTTACATTTTGAAGGAGAAAAGAATCATTTGCTTGCGGGGAAGTTTTATTTCCATGCGGGAGAGTATAGTAAGGCGATGTCGCATTTGTTGAGGAGTGGAGGGTCGGAGGAAGAGGAAAGTGAGGCGATTAGTATAGCTATTGATGCGGTTGCTGCCAGTGATGATGAGAGATTAACTAGGAGGTGAGTTTATTTTTTACCTATTATATAATCATCATTTTCCGTTATTCTTCCGTCCTTTGTTATGTGTTACTTGGGTTCAGTGTAGCACATTTCTCCCGAATCAACGTCTCTATCTTTTTTTCGTGTCATTCCTCACACAATCCATCCATCTTTTCTTTGATCTTCATCTGTATTCATTTTTAGAGATATGCGGAACTGGACGTAAAATCCCGCAAACGTCCGTTGCAAAGGAAAGATCCTCCGACCAGACAGGTGTTATTAGGTTATTGGCATTATTGTGATTACAGGCTGATAGAGTTCCTACTGGGTGAAACAGATGGAACCCCTCGTGAACCACGACACTTGTTCCGGCTGTACATGGCTAAGAGACAGTTTGCTGAGGCTGCTAAAACTGCGGTGAGTATTAAACTATATACTACTAATTGAAAGATCTTTGTATGGTTTTATTTATTTATTTATTTAGTCATAGGAGAACCAACAGCTATAACAAAAGAATAACAATAGTATAAGAGACATTGAACCAATTACACGTTCTCACGGGTAGAAACAGGTAAAGTAATAGAAAACTTACGATCACTAATAAGCACGATAAAAAAAGAACATAATTAAACATCCCTTAAGTAAAATTAGCACTATGCACTTTTGAAAAAGTCCGCATTCAGCTGAGTGCGTGCTGAATAGGTTTTAATAGTAAATGGGTCAAAAGAGAACTCTTTACAAAGAACATTAAAGTCCTTACACGCTCGCACTATGCAGGAGTTTCGCCTGTAATTAGAAGAGGAAGAAGGAATAGAGATATGTGGATTAAATCTAACCGATCTCTGGGGGACATTAAAGCATAATTTATGTAAGAGATCAGCGGGGCTATTGCGTAATTCTGTTGACAGTTCAAGTGATGATCACTTGTTAACAATGTGCATCATTGAACTGTCAAACAGCTAGTTTCGTATTGCCTATCTTCAGTGACCAACTGCAGTGACGTCATTAGCCACTGGTGCCTTTGATAGCCACCATAACACGTTTTGACAGATGTTATTGTATCGACACTTTTAAAATTGCGATTGTGTAAGCTTTTGAAGCTGTATAATAGTCGATAAAATTTTAGAGTGGTCACAATAGGCACCGTAAATTTTTATAATTCATCACATTTCCACCGTAGTTTGTTAGTCACTTGTGTGATACGTAATACAAATTTTATGAAATTGTCAGTTGACAACTAAGTTCAGTGTGCAACGAATGCTAGTTGTCAACTGTTATTGAAAAAGTTAGCCAATAGCCCCCCAGGACAGTCAATATCATTAGATAAAATTTTTATCAGGAAAGTGCAATCTGCTAATCGACGACGATTTATAAGTGGTTGTAAATTAAATTTCTTGCAAAGATTTAAGTAATTATCAGAATGATATGGTATACGCAGCCGAAAACAAAGAAAACGAATAAATATTTTTTGTATATTCTCAATACGATCAATGTATTTGCAACAAGGGTTCCAAATTTGAGACGCATATTCGAGGTGACTTCTAACAAAAGAGCAGTAGAGGATCTTAAGAGTTTTGGCATTCTTAAAACACCCTGCGAGTCTCATAACAAAACCCAGTGATCTTGAAGCTTTGGCAACTATTTGCTCAATGTGCACATCAAATAAAAGTTTAGAGTCATGAAACACGCCGAAGTCGCGTTCACTGTCGCATCTCTGCAATAGCTGTCCTTTAGGTTTATAAGTTGTAAGGCGAGGGATCCGTTTTCTGCTGAAGGAGACTATTGAGCATTTAACGGGGTTCAAATCTAATTTGTTAGTCAAGCAATAATCCTCTAATCGCGCCAGGTCACTTTGGAGAGCATCCATGTCTTCATCTGATGATATTGCAGAGAATATCTTAATGTCGTCAGCAAAACAAAGTAAATTTGAATGGTGGAAACACGAGTCGAAGTCGCTGACATAAATGATAAAAAGTAAAAGACCCACCAAGGAACCTTGGGGTACGCCACTAGGAGCTGAAACCCAGCTCGACATGTAATTACTGATAACGACAGCCTGGGACCTGTTTTCAAGGTATGAAGTAAACCAGCGAAGAAAATCTCCTCTAATACCGTTGTTAAAAAGCCTTGTTTTCGGAATATTATGGTCAATTCTGTCAAAAGCTTTACTGTAATCTGTGTAAACGACATTGACTTGTGCCCCATTGTCCATTTTATCAGTTAGGAAGTCATTGAGCAGAGCCAGGTTAGTTACTGTTGAACGGCCCTTAAGAAATCCGTGCTGAGAAGGGCTAAAAGACTGACTCAGCGCTGCATAAACTTGGTTATAGACTATATATACTCTCAAAAATTTTAGCCAATACGCATAATTTCGAAATAGGTCTGTAATTAACAATTTCATTTTTGTGCCCTTTTTATGCACAGGATTGATAAAGGCAGACTTCCAGATTTGGGGAACAGAACACGAAGCAAGTGGTTTTTAACCGACTTCAAAAAGGAGGAGGTTATATGTTCGGTTGAATGTATGTTTTTTTTTTTATGTATGTTCACCGATTTCTCGGTCAATTGTGGACCGATTTTGAAAAAATTTTTTTTGTTTGAAAGTTTATGCTTCCGAGTTGGTCCCATAGAAATATTGTTATGATCTGATCATGAACTTCGAAGATATGGAACAGAACTCCTCATAGGATCACAGCAGAACCGTCGTAACAAGTAAAATTGCTTTGTTTATACGTGTAGTCGATGACTGACTGAAAGTAGAGGGGGAATATATCGACCTGATCTGATGGTGAAGCCTGAAGTTAGGCACCGGAACTCTGTAATAAATTAATTTAATCTACAGTACGGCCGTTGTAACTTGACGGCCCTGAACATAGGCTCTGCGAACTTTCGCGCATGTACACTCGTAAAAAAAACTGTTATTGACATTAATTTTTTTAAACCAAATTACGAATAACAATTTACTAATACAGGGACCAAGTACAAATAAAATAAATATTAAAACACTTTCGAGACAGAAAGCTACAAAAATAACTTATGAATTAAAGAAACAAACCTAACACTACACAAAAAACTTAACAATAATTATAATAACCCCATCGCCGTATCTCTACGTTGACGTCGTGGTGGGGCTTGCGTGCTCCAATATACCTTAGGTCTGTATCGGTGAAGTTTGCTTTGCCGTAATATGCCTAGGGTGAGGGGCCAGACTAAGAGAGATACAATCCACAGTGCAGTTTTGTGGCGAACTGTTGGGCATTAGCGACACCAATGCTAACGTGTGAGTGAGACATATTACTGCGCACCGAACATTGCCGAATAAGTACGAAGCTTTACGAAGTTACCGAAGAGAGATGTCCAATACGCGTATCTGATGGTGTTGTTTAATCGATTTTTTTTTCAAATCGATTTAAATAAGTTATAAAAATATATTTATATTCAATTTTCTACGGAGGTTTAAAATATTCTCAAACAATCGTTATTCTAGTAGTTTTTTATAAATAACTGATATTTAACTAAATCATGTCTTTCAACCAAGAAAATAAAATTTTATTAGTTTTTTTTTTTCATTAAAGTCGAAATCTCGTTTACTAACGACAACATTCACTATGTTTGTAAATCTATTCCGTTCAATATCTCATAGAAACAAAAATTAATAAATTCCAAATCGATAAAAATCGATTGCGATATTTGATTGAATAAAGAGTCGATTGTGTTTACATAGAGTCAATCTCGTCGCCTAGACCTCCGCCCCGCGCACGTCGTTTTTTAGGAACAAAATGGTGGCATGACCACCATTTTGTTCCTAAAAAACGTTCTGCGCAAAGTTCGGGCTCGCCAAAATATAACGGCCGTACTGTAACCGTGTTTGGGATTATTAGAATTGTCATGAGATGCACTCTGGCTATAAGGTATTTATGTTTGGCTGAGGGGTACTTTTTAGTGGTGGTACCATAACTAAAAAGTGTAAAATAAAAAACTTTTTACAAAAAAAATACAACCGACTTCAAATTAAAAAGAAACACTGAAAAGTGCAAAATAACTTTAATTTCGGAAGTCGGTGTGAAATAACGAAGAGACAAAACTATTATAGAAACACCGACTTCCGAAATTAAAGTTATTTTGCACTTTTCAGTGTTTCTTTTTAATTTGAAGTCGGTTGTATTTTTTTTGTAAAAAGTTTTTTATTTAAATAATATTAATACCGGCAGGGAAATAGTTTTAGCACACCCAATCAGAAATTTAGGTGATACGTGGTCAGGACCAGCAGATTTAAATGGATCAATTTCACTAATAAGCTTAACTATAACATTAAGGTCAATCTCGATTGAGTGAATATCCGAAGTTCTATTAGAATTTATAGCAGTTTGAGGAGGACAAAACTTAGTAGGCATATCATTAATACGATCAAGAAAACTAGAATAGAAGTGGGAAGAAAATGCATTATAAATAGACTCGGGAGAAGAAATCGTCACATCACCATATTTGAGGAAGCTGGGCATTGCATTGGACTTATATCGCTGTTTCACAAAGCTCCAAAAACGTTTTGGATTCTTTTCAATAGAGGCCTCTGTTTCAGCTAAGTTGGTGTAGCAATCTGCTTCAAGCTTGTTAACCCGTTCACGTAGATGTTTAAAAGTTGCCTCGTCTGAAAGTCTACCATAAGTCAGCCATATAGTCTTGAATTTACGTAGATATTTAAACTTCTCTTTAATTAAGCGTTTAAGTGCCGGAGAGTACCAAATAGGGTATGAGCTAGAAATAATGGTCTTAGTGGGAACAAACCTATCCTGAATGTCCTTTATGGTGGCATAAAAATAATTTACAGCCTCGTTAAGCGACATGTCAGACAATACGTTTATCCAATCTATGGCTGCTATTTCCCTAATAATGTTTGGTACATCTCAATTCGTTACATCTTCGGTAAAGCTGATTTTGCGGCAAAGTTAGCTTTACCGAAGATGTAACGAATAAAGGGAGCGGAGCGGGAGTTAGATAAGTGTACTCGGCAAAGTTAACATCTATACAGAGGGCCGGTTGATATTTGTCAACGGGTGTTAGAGGTACCAGACATTCACGCACTGATACTAAATCGAGAATCTTGCCATAATTATTTAAAATTCTATTTCATTGTTTTAACCCTAAAACACGTAACTCATCTTTGTTTGTAGGTAATAATAGCCGGTGCTGAATGCCGAGCCGGCAAGTACCGCGAGGCTCGCGACGTGGTGCGCGCCATGTGCGTGTCCCTGCGCGCCTCGCGCATGCCGGTCCCGAGGGACATGCGCCACGCCATCGCGCTACTGCACAGCTACATACTGGTGAGTACCGCGAGGCTCGCGACGTGGTGCGCGCCATGTGCGTGTCCCTGCGCGTTTTTGTATTGTATTAGTTATTATTGGTAGCCCGTATTGTGTGCCGCGGCCCCGCGTTGCTGTGTCTGGGCACCAATCCTGTGTTTTAGGTACTCACAGCTCGTTAGACATTCGGCGGACATGTTATGCCCAGTCCTTTTTAGTCCCAGTTGGGCAGCCTTTTGAGCCACATCAACGATTTGCATTTTGGAGCGCAGTATAGTGTTTCGAACATGGTCTGTTAATTTAACACGTAGTATGTAGTTAGTAGCGGTATACGGTATAGTACTTTAACACATAGTTGCTGCGCTCCATAGCACGTTGAAAAACCTTGAGTTTAGACTTTTGGATGTTAGTCAAAGACCAAGTCTGTGCACCATAGGTCTAAGACAAAGTGAGCAGAGTGCATGGGCAGAGTGTCCCTAAACAGTTCCAGGCATTTTCTGTTCGATGCGTTATTCCTTATTTTGCCTTGCCTGGATAGAGACTACTTGGCCCAATTAGACGAATTGTATATTCTCCCCGCCTACGTGTATGTTCCTTTTGAAGCTGTTGGTTATGATTTTGGTCTTCGACATGTTCATCTTTAGTCCAACCTCAACGCTCGCATGGCTTAGGATCTTGTAGCATTTGCTCTAGTACTGTGACTGAAGGAGAGAAAAGGACAATATAAATACAAAAAATACTCAAGTATTGAAAACGTTTCAAAAACGTTTTTCTCCTACTATGTCAGTAATACCACATTCAATATTTTTGATTTGACCTCATTTTCTCAGGTCGCGCTTTTGATAGACATACAGACTAAACTCTCGAACCATCGTAATAGAGAGCCATGAATACCAGGGCAATTCAATTTCATATAAAGAATTGAGTGATCACCACGATCAAAGGCTGAGTTAGGTCCAGGCAAATAAAGGAAACGTAACTTCAACGAAATAAGCCTTTTATTTATTTCTGGTTCCACAATAGTTCGTTATTACTATAACTACGTATTAATTACGAGACTTATCGTGGCGGACGTATCCGCTCGCACTTCGATATTTCGACCAAATTGCACTCGGCAAAATCTGGACTACTAAGCCGCTACCTACAGTGTCCTCGATGGTTGTATGCGCGATACGTATAGTGGTGACGTGTACGATGAGCGTGTACACCCCGCCCGCACAGCGTAGATATCGCGCTGCTATTTCAGGCAACATCTCTGTTAACAGAAACCCTTATGGTTGCATTGTTCTTTTAAATCTGCATTAAGATTACAATACTAGCAGCAGTTAAAGTCAATCTTTAAATATCATTATGTCGTGTGAATGTCTCATAGCATAGTAGTCGTCAAGCTTCTTCGTCGTTCTAATGACGTCACCACATCGTAACGATATTCACACTTAATTGTGAAATGTGCATGAGATTAATAGTTTTTTTTTCGATGTCTTGAAAAATGTTGCAGTGGAAATCCACTGCTGTTTTTTAAAAACTTCAATGAATCTAAACGTTGACCATGTTATATTCTGTTTTTATAGGTCCGTACACATGTAAAACGTGGCCGACACGACTTGGCAGCTAGACTACTGCTTCGCACTGCTGCTGACGTCACATTCTTCCCCACACCACAACGTAAGTTCGAAGCATTCTTATCTTCTCTAAATACCTATTATAAACCAGAGATGTTACAGAGGTTCAATTCCGTTTCCGAAAGGAACTGCCGATTGATTTTGAACCTCTGATTTCGACTTTGGTTCCAATAAATTTAAATTGGACCTTATATCAGGTACAACTAAGTTTATAATTGTCATGCGGGGAACCTCCCTCCCTCCGTGCCTTCTGTTGATTAATTTACCACCAAGTTCTAAATGTTAGTCCATTTAAATATTCCATTCAAAAATACTTTTCCAATGATGATACACATAGCTATTGAGAAGGTGGGCCCAGAATTTGAATACCCCTTTCATGATTTCTGTCACTAAAATGATAATGATGAGAAGTTGTTTATTTGATAATTGCAGATCAAGTATCGATACTGACATCGACAGTCATCGAGTGCAGTCGCGCTGGGTTGAAGCATCAGGCGCATCACTGGGCCAGAGTGTTGATGCAGCCTGAATATCGTTCACAGGTATTTCCAAAGCTGCGTAATTTAATCCAATCCTAGCGACCCTAGAGTTAATACCGTACCATATTGCATTTTTAACCGACTTCAAAAAGGAGGAGGTTCTATGTTCGGCTGAATGTATTTAAAAAAAAATGATTTTTCACCGATTTCTCGGTCAATTGTGGACCGAAAATTCGACCGTGAAAAGAAGACCGTGGAAAATTCATATTAAAGTTTAATATGAATTTTCACTTTTATTTTTACGAATAGGTGAAGTATTAATTTTTAAAATTGACAAACGATGCGTCCGTACTTTTAAAGCGCTTATATCAATTGGTCAATGTGAACACGGTTTTCTAATTGTCTATGATCTAATTGATCAAGGGGCGTGGCTAAGCTGAGTGACAACGATGAGTCGCTACTTTCTTAGCGCGAATGGACAGTCTATTCGCGTTGAAGTTGAAATAGTATCATTGCATTTTGCTTTCATCATAAAAGGAAAGCCACATTTTGGATGCAATTTGTAAGTATGTATGAAAGAGAGCGAGTAACAACGTGCGATTGTTTGCAATTGTATGCACTTTTTACAAATGTTTTGCGCTGTTCAGATTGAATGAGGTGCCTTATGCTGTAAAACCCTCGATTGTTGTTTCTGCATAATTTCACGTTTGCCTTGTGTGGCAGTCTCGCTAGGTGGCTGTTGATTATTTTTCATATTTATCAAACTAAATTTTTCTTCCACCAGATTGACCCAAAATATGTGAAGAAGATAGAGAGCGTGGTGCGTCACGGCGCGCGTGGGGCGGTGCCGCCCGCAGAGGCCGCGCCGTGCCCGCACTGCGGGGAGCCGCTGCCGCTCGCCGACCTCACGTGCGCGCACTGCGAAGTCGACGTGCCTTTCTGTTTGGCTACGGTAACTTATGCTTGGCTGTAAGATACACGCCGTATAGTGCGACCCGTTTTCGATATCCACAAAAAAAAATTTAATCTGATAAAACACATCTAGCATCTACTGCATACAATATACAACGAATTCCCAGATCCAAATGAATCGGACTTTTAGAACTTTTTAATTTTTCACTTCATTAGTTCGGCCTCATCTAGTTTAAAATGACAAAAAAAAAATGACGTGTAAAAGTGTTTTATAAACCTATTTGCAGAATAAATATCATTTATCATTTATTATAGCTAAAATAAAAGTTTGTAGCTACGACTAACATATCCGTTCTATTACAGGGTCTTCATATTGTGAAAGATGATCTGACTGCGTGTCCAGAATGCGACTTCCCAGCTATCCTTACTGAATTCGTTGAGTAAGTATAATGTTGTCGATAAAAATAGCTTTGCTCGTGATTTTGCTCATGTGTAGGAACAGTTAATATAAATTATAAAAATTAATAATAAAAATTAACTAACGAAAACGGTCGTTTATTGTACGATCGTTTTCTCTTTCCAATTCTTAAGGAAGGCCATCTGAGGCCCAAGTCTGCTATTTTTATAAATTCGTCATTCCAACACGATCCCATTGTCATTTTGCTAAAAGTTCGTAATCTGCTAATTATTCATAATGATCGATCATTGATCGGTCAATGGTTTGGTACTAGAGTTGTGGTAGAATGACAATATCGAGCTTATTAAAAGCAATGACTGCACAATGAAGTTCTAATGGTAGGTCACTGATCAAAGGAACTGTCAAAATTTTAGCAGATTACCGCATACGTCAGATATTCATTTATCAATATGTACGAGATTACCATTCTATGCCACTTCTTTCAATGGAGTGTCTTCTTTCAATAGATTACCAAACTTGTCAAAATCAACAATTATGAAATTAATAGTGGGAGAGGGAGACCAAAGAAAAGATGGATGGATTGTGTGAAGAGTGATATGAAAGAAAAGGAAGTTAGTGATAGTATGACGAGTGACAGGGCAGAATGGAAGAAAAAACGCGTTGCGCCGACCCCAAATAACACGGGACAAGGGCAGGAAGATGATGATGATGATAGACCTGTAGCGACATCTATGGCGTCACAAAAAGAACTAATCCTGCATCGCGCAAAAAATCGGCACAGTTGGTTTAGATATCCAATATAATTACACACACCGCACGCGTAGCCCCCGATACGCGTGTGCGAGGGAACACCGGGGTTCTAGTCATTACGAGTCTCACAGACCCCTCCACCCACCCCAGGGAGGACATAAATGAGGATATCCACCCGGAAAAAAGATGCTTTAGGATAAATCGCCTGTAACAACTAATCAAGTTTACGAAACATATTAATATACATTATAGGTATGTAATTTGTTGAGCAGTGGTAGCCGAGTGGTAATGACCCCGACTTACGAGTTGTAGGTCGCGGGTTCAAACCCAGCCAGGCGCATTACTTTGTGTAATTTATTTCATCACCACTGCTCTCAAAACGGTGAAGGAAAACATAGTGAGGAAACCGGCATGTCCTAGAACCAAAAATTCGAAGACATATGACATTTACCAACCCGCACTGGGCCCGCGTGGTGGATTATGAACCATCCCCTCTCCTAGAGAGGAGGCCTGAGTCCCAGCAGTGGGAAAATTAAAAGGCTGATTATGCTATGCTATGCTATAGGTATGTAGCATTATTTCCTAAACTTCATCAGTAACAAACTGATTTTATTTTCTACAGAATCCTTCAAGAAGAAGGCAAGTGTCCGATGTGCAGTGAGAACGTAGACTACCGTCGCCTCGTCAAGATCGAAGATGTTGCTGCCTACATGGACCTTAATACCTCAGAATAGAATTCAAATTAGTTTGACTTTAAGTATGTGAACAAAGCTCGGCTGATTTCTTTGTTCTTTTTGAAGTGAAAACTTTTTTAAGCGCGCTGAGAACTTTATTTTGTGGGTATTGTATGAGACTTAGCCGTCACGCTCGGCTAAGTACCCGAACGATACGATTTTGTATTAGTAAACTTGCCTTGATGAAGTCAAGAGAGTGAGAGAGTGGGTGAATGAGTGTTTGTTGTTCAATTCTGTGGTGTGGCCGTTTAGAAGTATGCGGGCGGAACAGGGCGTAAAGTCCCATAAACCTCCGTTAAAAAGGGAGGATTCTCCGTCCAGACGGGTGTCGTGTCTGGTCCGGGCAACTGTCCGATAGTTGATTTCTGACTGTTTTATATGTTCTAATCGTGCGGAGAACGGCAATGCACAATTTTGATTGTTTTGGTTTTTGTGTGGCGTCATAGATAACACTATTTTTTTAATAATAGAAATCTTATTTGTATAAGATGGCTTTCAAGGAAGGGCTTGCGTGAAATGATAGGCAAGTATAAATCAAAGTTTAAAGATTTACTGGCTAAAATAAACTCATAGAAAAATGCGATAAGATAATAAAAAGTCCCTTGTCAATATTTATCAAGCAGTTAGGGTCGATTTATACCGAAATGACAGCGGCCGGCAGTGAGCACTTTCAATGGGAAATAATTTTAAAGTTTCAACTTTTATTTAAAAGACTGGTATCCCTTGAAAAGTTCAAAAACAGCGCGCGCTCGAAAAATTGCTACTGAATTTGAGAGAAAAGAGATCTTCGCTAGGTGCCCTAGTTTTTGAGATATTAGTGTGGATAAGCCGCGGTGATTCTCTCCAGGTCGGCCACCTATAAACCTTTATAATTTTTAAAAAATTGGGCAAGTGCGAGTCGGACTCGCGCACTCAGGGTTCCGTAAAAACTTACCTAGTAAACAGTTCAATTTCTGAATGGAGTCTCGAAGATTTTTCCGAATAAAAGAAAAAAAAAAACTGACGTACTTAACTACAAATTTACAGTTTTCAGATTTATTTCTATATCTGTACTATAAAACCTTGCTTTAAGCCAAATTTCACGATTCTGGGTCAACGGGAAGTACCCTATGAATTTTGATTCTCTTGAGAGTGTCGAAACATACGTTTTTTGCGACATTAACGACCGTATCTTTTTTTTTCGTTAACTTAGAAGTTTGATTTTTTCACAGCTTCAAGGGACCGCAAACCTAAGTATAAGGTTTTAATTTCAACTCGATACATCCACGCGTTCCCGAGATAAAAGGTCTTGACAGACAGACAGACAGACGGACAACAAAGTGATCCTATAAGGGTTACGTTTTTTCCTTTTGAGGTACGGAACCCTTGAACGTGACCGAAAAATTCTGATATTTATTCAAATAAAGTCCCTGATGCATGGCCACCGCCATGCTAGTGTCAGCCACAATCTTGTCAGCGGGCCTACCCATAGCGATGCGAGGCCGCTCGTGGCTTCTTTTTCTATTTTCCTTTGTTTGTTACTTTCTTCTTCAAAAATCGGAAATGTGCTATAATATCCAAATTCCATAATCTTTACTTCCAACTCACAAGAAGACTAGGCGCGTCTTGTCAGGACGCTGTGCGGGCTGCCAGCGGCCTGGGGCTTACCATGATGTGATAAAATGACAGTCATGCAAACGTGAACGAGGGATGGAGCACTCCATATAATAATTTTTTTTTTTGTCATATAATACAATCTATTATTGTTAGTAAAGACATACACAATTTATAAACTAGTATTAGTACATAATATATATCTCTGTTAATAAATAAATAAATTCAAAAGCATGTCAATAATAAAAATTAAATCACATAATCAAATAACAATTAACAAACACACACTTCTGGGCACGGTTTGAGGATAACACTTTCGTCCTCATCCAGTGTTTCAGTATGAGTCCTATCCGCTACGGTTTTTAAGAGACAGTTAGCGCTGCCCCGTACCCGCCCCATCAGGGATGCGACACGCTTTCGTACGATAGCATAGAAGTCATCAATACGTGCTTCCGCGAACATCCCCGATGCGCGGCATCCTCAACAGTGCCCTATATGCGTTATTATATTAGACTCGCAAGGCGCTGTAAGCCCTCTGCGTTGACTACCAACCCATAGACTGCAAGTGTTAAAAGACTGGCAGTATGCCCTAAATAGAGTAGCCTTTACATCTTTTAATAATAATAATAATATTTATTCAAAATTCTTTACAGGATAAAGTAATACAGTCTTAAATATAAATCTTAATTCTGAATCTTACGTGCCTGAACTAGGAAATCCTGTGTTTCCGGCGAGAAGAGCTAAAATAATTTAAAATTAATAAATAATCAAAAGGATTTTATAGTACAATACAAACGTGTAAAAAATCTGTAAAGTAGACAAGTTATCTTATACTATTAATTTATAATGTTACCAAATCTTAACTTCTAGTTTCTTAACTAACAAGATACTTAACCTAGGTCAAAAATTGTATAAAAACAAAAAAAAATCACTTTAGCACAATCAGTAAATTCTCTGTATCATCGTAGGACATTCTTTGAAGAGCCTCCTTAAGAATTTTCTTACAGTTAATTTGATTCAAGCTATAAATGTTTTTGAACACTTTGCAAATCTACGGATCAACATATTGCTTCTGACTGACAGCGCCCTGCGTTCCCCCTCTATGTCATAAATATCTGGGGCACTGGGTCACTAAAACTGGTTTATAATAATTATTATCGATCTATGTAGCAGTGACCCAGTGCCCCAGATATTTGAAACCATCAAACCACCAACCATCATCCACCATCTCTTTAACAGTTCAGTTTAGGTTGTAAAATGGATTGCGTTAACAGCTCGTGGTAGGACTTCTGTAGTCCGGTATGAATCGGCCCTTAGACGTTAAAGAAGTTAAAAATATGAATAAATCTTCAACACGTGTTAATACACGAGATCGCATTAAGTAATCAACTCCTCTACACGACACCTTACAGAAAGCTAAACCTTATACTTAAAGCCGTAAGGATTAAAATCGTTTGTGTCGTCGTCTGAAACATACAATTATAAAGTGAACCTCAACTTAAAGTTTATAAGGTTCAAATTCCTTTGCAGCCCAGTATGTTAATGATAAGCTTTACGAAATCCCGCCGCTATCTTCAAGGTTAGTTAATTTGATTATATTCTTCACGCCTTGAGATAACATTGACGTCTGTGTCATTGTTTTTGTATGTGATAATGTTGTGATTAAGTAATCGTCCGTCCAATTTACGTTTATTATTGTTAGTTTTATTAGGAGCTCTCTGAATAGAATATGATTTTTCGTGTAAGGTACGATTTTTGTATCAAGTTTTTTTTATGAATGTAAATGTAGCGGTTTGTCAAACCGTAATTTTTATTGTTCAGATATATCTGAGGATTGAAAAGTTGACCCAATTTTTCTAGGTAGTTCAACCTATAAAGGCCTCTACACACCAAAGGTTTCACCCGGCGGGTTATAGCTAAACATAAAAATATTTATTTTGCAACATAAAACAGTTGATTAGCTTGCAGGCTAGCACCGGTATGATGACGCAAAAAAGCCGCCGGCGCCGGCTTTGGTGTGTAAAGGTCTTAACCGTTCAAAAATGGAAACAATGGAGAGGAGAGAAAAGAGAAATAGTACATTTTGATACAAGTGCAGAAAGTTTGTCATTGCGACCGAGGCGGAATTCGCACGAGCCGTAGATGAGTGTGTTATAGAGCCGAGGGCTGCAGTGATACGATAAGTGTAATAACATTGTGGCGGGGGAGAGCACGCGCACTTTTCTGCACTAGTGCGGGAAATAGTCTATTGCGTGCCTAAAAGCGGTTGGATAAGAGTGGGTTTTCGAGTAATTGTATTGAAAACGCCTTTGCTTAACAGTTGGACCGTACAGGCTAGATAAAATAATAATAAGTTCAACCTTGTACAATATTGTAAAGAGAAAAGATTTGTATATTTTGTTTGTAATAAATAAACTCAAAAACTACTAGACCGAATTTATCAATTCTTTCACCAGTAGAAAGCTACTTTATTACTGAGTGAAGGCGGGTACAGACTTACGAAATTGTAACATGCAATAAAAGAATTTGCCGTCCATATTGTTGCAATGTAACATGTAATGTAACAGAATTCCCAGTGTGGACGCCTTATGCGCACGAACCGCCATTTGTCGCATTTCGTCATATTATCGCCGAACACAATGGGGCGCGCAGTGTTCACGAAGCGCTAGCATCTGTTACATGGAACCCCCCCCCCCCCCGCAAAAAAGGAAAGAAGGATTTTATGCACCTCAATTACATTGTTTTTCAGTGGAGCGTTGTTAGCAAACATTTGAGACATTGTCATGTAAATGCGTAGTCTGGTGCCGTGTGGTTATACACAACTCATTGGTAGCGCCTCGAGTATAACTCGATTTATTCCTGGGCGACTAGACATGTCCTTGTAAGATTTGTGTACTTAGAGTGCTCGCGCTATGACCATATTGCCGCCCTTTGAAAACATGTTATTATTAACAGAACTATATAATATTCACGGACAAACGTAGCGTAACATAGCTAAGTACCTGGACTCCCATTCTTCACTTAGCTCTGTTACAAGCTTGGGTACAATCAGTTCACCGACTACCACGATAGGAAATAATTTCAACCTATAAGTTTTGTTTAGCGGCAAATTGCTCACCGCGTGAATGCTCGCACGATGAACTAAAAGCTCAAAGCTCTAGTGATTTCAATGAACACTATACGCTCCATATAAAAAATAAAATATGTTATTTATGTAGTAATGTTTGTCAAAGTCATGTTTTGTGTAATATGGCCATAATGTAATGTTAAGAAAATAAAACTTCAATAAATAAGTGATGAAACATTTAATTTTTCATTTGAAAGTATACCAAGTTGTAGTTACACGTTCGATACTGAGATTCAAATGAAACGCGAAACACAATATTGTATTATACAAAACCACAGCACGTTCGAATCTGTTGCTAATTTAACAACTCCATAAAATAAGTCATTATAGTACAAAATAAGCTTCAATGCGGACTAAGGTGATATTTTTATTGGAACGATCTGTTTATATAGCTATATTATTGAGCATTTGATGTATGTACAAAGTATCTTAAGGTGGGTTATTAACAAATGCATTTGCAATATTTTCTAAGTGACTTATTTAAAAGAAAATTATTAGATAAGAGAGGAAATTGAAAATGTATTTTAATTGGTTGTGTGAAGAGCATTGAAATGAGCAACAGTTGGAACGTGCCGCCCCTCTTACCGACCGATACTCTACAATCAAGTATTGCCCTAATAATTACCACTACCTATCTATGCCTTAAGTAGACAATACATTTATACAACTTAAAATAATGACAAGACGATTATAACAAAATAATACAAACGTTAATAAACAAATTAATTGATTGTGCTAATAATACATGTGGAGGCTAAAGTCGACTATAAGCGACTTACTATTTTAAAATTCAGCTAAAATTCAGCTAATTTTAACATTGATCGCCTCCTGTTCCCTTACCCGATATTAAAGATAAAATCTAACATTTGTTTTATCTGGTAAATAGTTTCTAGTATCTGGGTGTCGCGAAACAGGGAGCTTAACTTTTTGTAAAAATTCTATTGCTACTAACAAACGATATTAAACTTAACGTCAATGAACATAAGATCCAAATGGCTTCTCGTATTAGGCTGATCGTTATTTAGGTAGTGTTTGCAACTTGTGTTGCTTATTGTTCAACAGACACCATGACAAAATGGAATGTTTTCCTCAGTTCACTCTGTCATAAATTGGCAGGTAATATAAATATCAGGTAAGATTTCGACACACCTCGTATTGGGGCTCCAGTAAATCATTCTTCCCTTTTCATAAAAGCAAAAGGGTAAGTGATTTTAAACATAAGTGAGAGTTCCTTCTTGCAGTTATTAATTTTATAAGATAATTTCGAAGTCACAATTACATTTTTTTTTGAAAAAATGATATCTAAAGTACAATAGAATAAGATACAAAATCGATTAATGAAATATAAAAATTGGTGTTACACTCTCTTTGCGATATAAACTATATCTAAATGACGCACGGATGTATTTCGATTAGTATAAAATCTTTACAATATCATGGAACGGATGAAACGCTACTGAGTTTGGTTCAAGCGCTAGTCTTCTATGAGAACACATTCAATTCAAATAATCGCCTTCGTGGCCATTGTAAACATAATAATTCAATAATATGCCGTCAAAAGAGTGGACCATGTCGACGTACCTTGGACGAATAATGAAAACTATAAAATGATAACGAGCGATCGTAACACAGCGCAATCTGTTCCATAAATATGTATCAACGTTCATAAATACCAATGTGTAATAAATAATCTGATTTTTAAATATATAATATGTTGGCCGGATACTTTTGTATTTACGCGTCTGGTCCACTCTTTTAACTCGAAAATAGCTCTCGTAAAATATTTACAGATATATACTATAAAAATATATTAAAATCATAGACACGATGGCACTTGGTTGCGTTGTAAAAAGGTTGAAATTATAACATAGGAATTAGAATTAAATAAATTTGCTACAACGAACAGAATAAAACCGCTACGTCGGGATATAACAGTAAAGTAATACCAATAATAATGATTCGTGAAACGCATGTTAATACTAGCTTAATAAGGGAATGTATAAAAATTAGTTTCAACTATATCAATGTTAATTCCTCAACAATAAATACTATAAATCTTTGGTTTCATTTAGTCGCTCGATTACAAAACGTTTCTCGTCGGTCGCGCGTACTGGCGCCGACGTTACGGGTTAAGCCTACGACGAGGGTACGAAAAGTGAAGATTTATTATCTAGGGTTCATAAGACCGATCGCGTCGAGGGCGCCGGCAGGCTTCCGGGGCCGAGGCTCACGGCAACACGTCACTGCAGGTGCGGAGGCTCACGGCAACACTCATGCTGCACTCGGCGCGTCACTGCAGGTGCGCCAGCCGCTTGGGCAGCGCCGCCACGACGCGCACGCGGTCGCTGAACTGCGGCGGCGGCGCCAGCACGGGCGCCTGGTCGGGCGCGGCGCCCGCCTCCTCGGGCGGCGGCGGCAGCGCGGCCAGCAGCGCGGCGCCCCGGGCGCGGCGGCCGGGCGCCTTGTCCACGTCGACGCCCAGGCGCTCCGCCGCCGAGCGGCCGCGCGGGCAGCCCGCCGCGCCGCGCAGCAGGGCGGCGGTGGCGCGCTTGCGGGTCAGCGAGTTGTGGCGCTGCATGGGCGGCGGCGGCGGCGCCAGGCTCTCGCTGGACGAGTGCACCGGCTCCGTGCTGATCACGTCGTTAGAAGACTTCACGGTCACCGAAGAACAGAAGGACACTTTATCCCGGCGGGGAGGAGGCCGCGCCTGAGCCTCCTGGTCGGACGACACGCCCGACGAGGAGTTGTCGCCGTCGTCCCGCTCCACGCCGAGCTCGTCGCCGCAAGACTTAGATGATTTGAGACGAGTGCGGATCTTTTGGATCTCGTCCACAGAGAAGGAATGCTGCATTGAACTTGAACCCGAACTGCTCCCACTGAAATTATAAAAAGTTTAATTAATAACCTATGTATTTATACTATCTCCAAAAAAACTCGTAACCAAACGAAAATTCAATATTCAATCCTGAAGTTCCACACAAAAGCCAAAACTTCATCAAGGCGAAATTACTAATACAAAATCGTAATTGTTCGAGTAAGATCGGCTATAATTAACCATCTAGTTGATTGCCAGCCGAGCTTACCCGAACGAGCGTTACAAAACCAAGCGTGACGAATCAGTCTCATTCAATGTCCAAAAAATACAATTGCTCAGCGCGCCTAAAGAAATTTTGACTTTAAAATAAAAACCAACATCACCCACAAAAGACAAATCATTGTAATAAAAACATGTAACATATAATTTTGTAAATTAATGATAATGACAAGAAAATTAATCACTGTGTACCCTGTGAAATGCTTTCTACGTTCTAACTATTGAGTGCAACATGTTTTTTATTTTTTTTTGTCTCTGCCGTTCGGTACAAAACGTTCAATTTTAAAAAACCCAACCTCCAATCACCGGATAGAAGTTGCGAGATTATCGAAAGAGGTACCACAGCTCAAGGACGCAAAGAACTGTAGGAACACAGGTGGGTTTTAGTCAGTAAAAGTTTGACACCCACTCTCCCTCCACCCAGAGCGGGAGAAGTTATTTGATGATTTCCTACCTTAAAAAAAAGTCACCAAATAGTGATCCTTTTAAGAAATGAAAAAAAAAATTCGTTTTGTTCTGGTTCGTTCTCTGACTTTCTTCTAGTTAAAAAATGCGAAACAATGGACAAAAATGTAATGATTTATTTAAAAAGGTGACATAGGACATGTGATCTGTGTCGACACAAATGGATATTTTTATGTGAAGGTGACTTGTTTACAAACACATAAGCGCTTTCCCAGCGACACGTAGTTCATTGACAATTGAAACTATACCTTATTTGTTAAGAATCAAAGCTCAAAATAAATTATTTATTCGGCATCATTCTCAAATATCGTAGCGTATATTGGTATCCTGAAAATGTTAAAGTTTATTAAGACATGCGTTATCTCGTGCTTTTTGTTAATAATTATTTATTTGAGGAGCCTAAGCTACAGGGTTGTTACCTACTGATTATTATCAGAAAACTATTATATAAAGCAAGGATCAACAAAATCTTACTTATAAAAATACATGTTAAATAATAACATTATAAACAACAGAAATTCTTTACAAAGTTACCCCTGACCTGGTACCACCAATATTTGTCCAAACATTTGACATCATCATTTAACCCAAATAAAATTGAGCCTTATGCTTTGCATGTTAAAACTCACCTTGCGTTACTGTTGGCGCTGGTCTCGGCAACTGCAGCGGGTTCGCCCTTGGGCTTGGCATCCACTTCGTCATCTGATTCTGACATACTGTAGTCTGGCTCAGGTATTGGCGGCGCAGGAGTTGAATTCTGCAAGATTTAGTCAAGAAGTTAGTTAAATCTGAAAACCATGTTTTGCGAAATTCAATGACCTCTATTTGTCAAATGTTACTTTAAAAGTACGGTTTGCAAAGAACAATTGTTTGCGTATCAATAATGGTTTTTTTTTTTACTTTATTTAACAGAGTCTTAGATAAATCTCAGTGAAGAAATAACGTTCTTGTTTAATCTAAATTAGCTAAATATATTATTTAAGTCAGCATCATCTTCCTACCCTTGTCCCGTTTTATTTGGGGTCGACGCAACACGTTTTTTTCTTCCATTCTGCCCTGTCACTCGTCATGCTATCACTAACTTCCTACATCTAACATCTTTTCTTTGCCCTCCCTTTCCCTCTCCATCCATCCACATGTGCTCATAATTCTTTTAGTAACATGCGTTTCATCTCTCCTCTTTACATGACCATACCAAGACAAACGATTCCCTTTCAACTTTTCAATCACTGGCGCCACTTTCAAACTTCCTCTAATATACTAATTTCTCACTTTATCCATTTTCGTCACACCATATATCTATCTCATCATTCTCATCTCCGCTACATGCGATCTTTATTATAGGATTACGAGGCTAAGGCTATTGCCAATTTATTTATGGCCTCGTTTAGGACAGAGTCACCATTAAGTCCATCAACGAGTGGGTCGAATGCTATGGAGGGTGCCAAGGGCACGCCAATCATGTTCACCGTTGGGGAGGTTGCGTCTGTCTTGAGGGACCTGAAGCGGGGTAAGTCTCCTGGACATGACGGCTTAAGCGTGGAACACCTACGATATGCGGGTAAGCACTTAAATTGCCACGTTTATTAACTCTGTTATTTAATGTATGTATGAGTCACTCGTATCTTCCAGAAGACCTCATGAGAACGATTGTCGTTCCTATAATAAAGAACAAGACAGGAGATGCCGAGTGACAAGAACAACTACAGGCCTATCTCATTGGCGACAATTGTTGCGAAGGTGTTGGACAGTTTGGTTGACAGGCAACTGGATAGATATATCACCCTACATGACGCCCAATTTGGGTTTAGACCACATTTGTCGACTGAAACAGCGATCCTCTGTCTCAAGCATACTGTCCAATACTATGCAGCAAGGGAAACACCTGTATATGCGTGTTTTTTGGATCTCTCCAGGGCATTCGACCTAATTTCTTACGACTGCCTCTGGAATAAGCTCTCTCATGACACAGACCTTCCTGAGGGACTGATTGCTGTCCTGAAGTACTGGTACAGCAATCAGTCCAACTGCGTTAGATTGGCTGGTGCTATATCCGATGAGTACAGGTTGGAGTGCGGCGTGAGGCAGGGGGGGGCTTAGCTCACCTAGGCTCTTCAACCTGTATGTCAACCGGCTGATTTGTGAGTTCAGTAACACCCAAATCGGTTGCTCCATTGACGGGCAATGTGTCAATAATATTAGTTATGCGGACGATATGGTGTTGCTGAGCCCATCGATTAGTGCGTTAAGAAGGCTTCTCCGAATCTGTGAAGACTATGCGGTGACTCATGGTCACAGGTATAACTCAACAAAAAGCGAGCTCTTAATGTTTAGGGGGCAAAATAAAATATGTGGCACTGTTCCACCGGTTTCCTTGGGTGGAGCTCCGCTGAAAAGAGTCACTCGTTTTAAATATCTGGGACACTGGGTCACCGATAGTCTGTCGGATGACGCTGACTTAGAGAGGGAACGTAGAGCGTTGGCTGTCAGGGGTAACATTCTGACTCGCAGGTTCGCACGGTGTACGCGTGAAGTTAAAATACACTGTTCAGGGCCTACTGCCAGTCGCTGTACACGTGCGCCCTGTGGGTCAGTTATGCACAGGGCTCGTACAATGCTCTACGAGTCCAATATAATAACGCGTTCCGGGTAATGCTGGGGTTGCCGCGTTTCTGTAGCGCGTCGGGGATGTTCGCGGACGCGCGTGTTCCGGATTTCGGCTCAGTGCTGCGGCTGAGAATCGCATCACTGATGCGTCGCATGCGCGACAGCCCCAATAGCCTCGTGGCTACTGTAGCCGGTAGGTTGGATGGCCCAATGGTGTCTCACTGGATGGCGGTACACAGACCGTCTTTCAGGTATGTGAAGTAGGCTTATTGTATTGTACTGTATTGTGTTGTATTGTATTGTTTTGTTTTGTATTATATTGTATTGTATGTCTTTTTGTTTGTCTTTAGTAGGTATCAATTTAATGTAAAGAAAATATGGATCTCTGGTCTGACAATAAAGTTTATTATTATTATTTTTTAAGTGATAATTAGTTAAAAATATAAAACTCTTCTTTTCATTGTTGACAATTCGCTGTTTTCTTTCATTCGCCACTACTTAGACACTTCACACAGTGATGCAGAGATGAGCGGAATTGAACTAGATTCTGATTAAACTTTTTTCTTTTTTGATTCGTAAATAAAAATTTAAAAATATCTTTTTTGCTCCAACTACCAAACTCCTTTGAATTGACAGCTATGACGTCACAATATGGCGGTAAGTCGATCCTATTCTTATATATTTTTTTTTTTTATTTATTATTATATTCTTATTTGAATCGTAACAAGGTAGATTTCATAATTTAATTAGAGTATTGTCTAAAGTTTATAAATATCGTCGACTATATCCAAACTGGGTCAACAAAAAAATCATTATCATGCCTTGTAACTTTGGGACCATGATTTAGAGTAATTTGTATCAAGAGTAATTGTTTCATAATATGAGTGTGTAACTGGCTGACATCGGAGACGTTATGACATAGAGTATAGAATAGTTCTCTCACCTGTCTAACAAAGCCCTTATGTGTGTTGAAGGGCTGTGCGTACTGGTTTCCGGGCTCGTCGGCTGACTGAGCTCGGTTCGGACCGGCCCACGACCGCAGCGAAGTCGATTTACGACTCTGAAATTATACGTATCACATTAGGACGTGACTTTTGAGAATTTGAAGCGGTTATGGGACTTTCTTCTTTTCTATCGACAATAGCTTGTCCTCTCGACTGATAAAGTAAGTATTTACGATTGATTTTCAATTCTCTTTTATATTAAGTTTATAATAAGATTTTACTAATACATAGGTGAATTGGATAAATAATATTTTTTTTTTTTTAAATTTGTGACAGAGTTGACGAAATATGTCTCCGTCACACAATTTTTGTACTGTGTGTTGAGTGCGAGTTTTTACGCGTTAATGCGATCCAAACGTTTTCCGCGTTTGTTTCTCTGATTGGTTAAGAGTTTGGAGTAAGCCATAAACGTGTCGATCGCGTTGACGTAAAACAATCTCGCACTAGGCACTCTGATCAATTGTCGATAGAAAACAAGAACGTCTCTTATAAAAAAACCCAGACGAATCATTTGTACTGAAAAACTATATATATATAGGGTGACTGGTAATTAGTGACCGATACTTAAACACGTGATTGTCTTTCTTGTCTAACTTTCCCAAAGAAACTTTTTTATATACTCATTAGTAAAAAGTACATGAGACAACGGCCTTACGCGGCTAATATCAGCGGCAGCGGTCGCAAGCGCGCGCACCGAATTTCAGACTGCTGTTTTGTTATTGTTATAAAACTAATAAGTCTAAAAAAAAAGTTTGTTTGGGAACGTTGTTTGTCACCCTATATATAGGGTGACTGATAATTAGTGTCCGATACTTAAACACATGATTGTACTCATGATTACAAACAACTTTCCCAAATAAACCTTTTTATATTCTCATTAGTTTTATCACAATAATAAAACAGCTGTTTAAATACGCGCGCCCGCCTGCGACCAGCGACCGCTCAGCTGTTAGCCGCGTGACGCCGTCGTACCTACAATAATGATAGAACACCCGCGCAGCTTGCAAACCCATAGGTGTACGTACCTAATCAGTGAATGTACCTACAAACTAGTGAGTATATAAGAAAAGTTTCTTTGGGAAAGTTGGTCACTAATTACCAGTCACTCTATATATATTTTTTTAACCGACTTCAAAAAAAAGGAGGAGGTTATCAATTCGGTTGTATTTTTTTTTTTTTTTTTTTATCATCATTTTTTTTTTTTTTTTTTTTTATGTGTGTTACCTCAGAACTCCGTCGTTTATGGACCGATTTGCAAATTTTTTTTTTCGTTTTATAGGATATGCTTCCAGATTGGTCCCATTTTTTTCAAAATCCAGTTCTGATGATGGAATCCATGAGGAATCGAGGGAACTCCTCAAAAATTATAGGCAACCCTATAGTAATTTTAGTACTTTCATCAAGAACTTAAGCATTTACAGTCAAAAAATAACATTTGATGAAGTGGAACTGATGAAGAAGACCAGAAATGGTCAACGGAACTTCATACTCAAATAGATATCACAATGAAGATATAGTTAAGCGACTATGACAATACAAATAAATGAATGATTCTGAATAGTTACGTTGAAAATGGTATCATCGAAGTGATCTGATGATGATGATGGAGCCGGAAGGTAGGCACTGGAACTCCGTAATTAATCAATGTAACCTAGCCGTGTTTGGACTTATTAGAATTGTCATGGTTGGCACTTTGGCTATAAGGTACTATCGAACTGATCTGATGATGGAGCCGGAAGGTAGGCACAGGAACTCCGTAATTAATCAATGTATCCTAGCCGTGTTTGGGCTTATTAGAATTGTCGTGAGATGCTCTTTGGCTATAAGGTACTATCGAACTGATCTGATGACGGAGCCGGAAGGAGGAAGGTAGACACAGGAACTTTATAATAAAACAATGTAACCTAGCAGTATTTGGGTTAATTGGAATTATCATGAGAAATAGGCACTCTGTTTATAAGTGTATCGCAACTAAAAAGTGTGAAATAAAAACTTTTTAGAAAAAAAAAATAACCGACTTCACTAAAAAAAACACTAAAAGGATCAAAATAACTTTAATTTCGGAAGTCGGTGTTAAATAAGAAACAAACAATACTGAGAAACACCGACTTCCGAAATTAAAGTTATTTTGATCCTTTTAGTGTTTTTTTTAGTGAAGTCGGTTATTTTTTTTTTTCTAAAAAGTTTTTATTAATTTGATATATTCTAGTGCTTGTCTGTGATCCCACCTGATGGTAATCAGTGATGCAATCGTTGATGGTGAGGCGCACTAGTTTAATAATAGCCTATTCACTTTAGCCTTGAAGACACCCAAATTATAATCGGATGGGAAGACCTCAGCAGGCAATTGTATTTAAAATTTATATAAATATATTTTGTTTCTGTTTGGAAGTAAAATGCACAGAATTGTTGCACGCCAAGATAGATTTGAACTTTTTCCTGGATAACGTACTAGATTGTGAAACTATGCGTCCAGCCAAGAACAGCGGAAACGCGGATTGTAACTATGCAACATATTAGGAAGATTACTTTATCAGAGTTCGGCAAGAGATAAAGCGATGTAAGTTTGATGATGGTAGCCTGGCCCATCAGATGTCATTTAATTTTGAAAGCAAGAATTTTTTTTAAGATAGTTACGTTGTGCGAGTTGTCATTGTTGGTGGGGCGGTAGGCCACGCTGTCGAGGTCCTTGGGCGAGGCGTAGAGCTTGGCCTGGTCCGCCGGACGGAACGTGGACGCCGGCGGGTACTTACGTTGTGCGAGTTGTCATTGTTGGTGGGGCGGTAGGCCACGCTGTCGAGGTCCTTGGGCGAGGCGTAGAGCTTGGCCTGGTCCGCCGGACGGAACGTGGACGCCGGCGGGTACTTACGTTGTGCGAGTTGTCATTGTTGGTGGGGCGGTAGGCCACGCTGTCGAGGTCCTTGGGCGAGGCGTAGAGCTTGGCCTGGTCCGCCGGACGGAACGTGGACGCCGGCGGGTACTTACGTTGTGCGAGTTGTCATTGTTGGTGGGGCGGTAGGCCACGCTGTCGAGGTCCTTGGGCGAGGCGTAGAGCTTGGCCTGGTCCGCCGGACGGAACGTGGACGCCGGCGGGTACTTACGTTGTGCGAGTTGTCATTGTTGGTGGGGCGGTAGGCCACGCTGTCGAGGTCCTTGGGCGAGGCGTAGAGCTTGGCCTGGTCCGCCGGACGGAACGTGGACGCCGGCGGGTACTTACGTTGTGCGAGTTGTCATTGTTGGTGGGGCGGTAGGCCACGCTGTCGAGGTCCTTGGGCGAGGCGTAGAGCTTGGCCTGGTCCGCCGGACGGAACGTGGACGCCGGCGGGTACTTACGTTGTGCGAGTTGTCATTGTTGGTGGGGCGGTAGGCCACGCTGTCGAGGTCCTTGGGCGAGGCGTAGAGCTTGGCCTGGTCCGCCGGACGGAACGTGGACGCCGGCGGGTACTTACGTTGTGCGAGTTGTCATTGTTGGTGGGGCGGTAGGCCACGCTGTTGAGGTCCTTGGGCGAGGCGTAGAGCTTGGCCTGGTCGGCCGGACGGAACGTGGACGCCGGCGGGTACTTACGTTGTGCGAGTTGTCATTGTTGGTGGGGCGGTAGGCCACGCTGTCGAGGTCCTTGGGCGAGGCGTAGAGCTTGGCCTGGTCCGCCGGACGGAACGTGGACGCCGGCGGGTACTTACGTTGTGCGAGTTGTCATTGTTGGTGGGGCGGTAGGCCACGCTGTCGAGGTCCTTGGGCGAGGCGTAGAGCTTGGCCTGGTCCGCCGGACGGAACGTGGACGCCGGCGGGTACTTACGTTGTGCGAGTTGTCATTGTTGGTGGGGCGGTAGGCCACGCTGTCGAGGTCCTTGGGCGAGGCGTAGAGCTTGGCCTGGTCCGCCGGACGGAACGTGGACGCCGGCGGGTACTTACGTTGTGCGAGTTGTCATTGTTGGTGGGGCGGTAGGCCACGCTGTCGAGGTCCTTGGGCGAGGCGTAGAGCTTGGCCTGGTCCGCCGGACGGAACGTGGACGCCGGCGGGTACTTACGTTGTGCGAGTTGTCATTGTTGGTGGGGCGGTAGGCCACGCTGTCGAGGTCCTTGGGCGAGGCGTAGAGCTTGGCCTGGTCCGCCGGACGGAACGTGGACGCCGGCGGGTACTTACGTTGTGCGAGTTGTCATTGTTGGTGGGGCGGTAGGCCACGCTGTCGAGGTCCTTGGGCGAGGCGTAGAGCTTGGCCTGGTCCGCCGGACGGAACGTGGACGCCGGCGGGTACTTACGTTGTGCGAGTTGTCATTGTTGGTGGGGCGGTAGGCCACGCTGTCGAGGTCCTTGGGCGAGGCGTAGAGCTTTGCCTGGTCCGCCGGACGGAACGTGGACGCCGGCGGGTACTTACGTTGTGCGAGTTGTCATTGTTGGTGGGGCGGTAGGCCACGCTGTCGAGGTCCTTGGGCGAGGCGTAGAGCTTGGCCTGGTCCGCCGGACGGAACGTGGACGCCGGCGGGTACTTACGTTGTGCGAGTTGTCATTGTTGGTGGGGCGGTAGGCCACGCTGTCGAGGTCCTTGGGCGAGGCGTAGAGCTTGGCCTGGTCCGCCGGACGGAACGTGGACGCCGGCGGGTACTTACGTTGTGCGAGTTGTCATTGTTGGTGGGGCGGTAGGCCACGCTGTCGAGGTCCTTGGGCGAGGCGTAGAGCTTGGCCTGGTCCGCCGGACGGAACGTGGACGCCGGCGGGTACTTACGTTGTGCGAGTTGTCATTGTTGGTGGGGCGGTAGGCCACGCTGTCGAGGTCCTTGGGCGAGGCGTAGAGCTTGGCCTGGTCCGCCGGACGGAACGTGGACGCCGGCGGGTACTTACGTTGTGCGAGTTGTCATTGTTGGTGGGGCGGTAGGCCACGCTGTCGAGGTCCTTGGGCGAGGCGTAGAGCTTGGCCTGGTCCGCCGGACGGAACGTGGACGCCGGCGGGTACTTACGTTGTGCGAGTTGTCATTGTTGGTGGGGCGGTAGGCCACGCTGTCGAGGTCCTTGGGCGAGGCGTAGAGCTTGGCCTGGTCCGCCGGACGGAACGTGGACGCCGGCGGGTACTTACGTTGTGCGAGTTGTCATTGTTGGTGGGGCGGTAGGCCACGCTGTCGAGGTCCTTGGGCGAGGCGTAGAGCTTGGCCTGGTCCGCCGGACGGAACGTGGACGCCGGCGGGTACTTACGTTGTGCGAGTTGTCATTGTTGGTGGGGCGGTAGGCCACGCTGTCGAGGTCCTTGGGCGAGGCGTAGAGCTTGGCCTGGTCCGCCGGACGGAACGTGGACGCCGGCGGGTACTTACGTTGTGCGAGTTGTCATTGTTGGTGGGGCGGTAGGCCACGCTGTCGAGGTCCTTGGGCGAGGCGTAGAGCTTGGCCTGGTCCGCCGGACGGAACGTGGACGCCGGCGGGTACTTACGTTGTGCGAGTTGTCATTGTTGGTGGGGCGGTAGGCCACGCTGTCGAGGTCCTTGGGCGAGGCGTAGAGCTTGGCCTGGTCCGCCGGACGGAACGTGGACGCCGGCGCCGCGCCCGCCAGCGGCGGCGGGGGCGGCGGGTGCGCCGGCGGGGGCACGCGCCCTGGAGCTGAGGGACACACTATATTATTAGTATTTTAGCAAATTATCCCAAGGGAACATACTCCCGGGATAAAATAGTAGATTATGGGATAAAGCGTCGGATGCGGAAGCGGCGTATGGGATAAGTCGCGGGCGGCATGTTGTATGCTGAACAAAACGATGTTTGCTAAGTTTCAAATCCGAACACTAGTGAGGGAATTATATAATTAACTCCCAAGCACTGCGAGGGAGTTAATAGATAAACATGAGTGAAGTGAGGAATTCAAGTCTCTTAATTATTTCAACCCTCACTGCGCTCGGGATTAAAACTCAGCAACCTTCGTTTCGTTCAGAATTCAATATGCCAACCACGACTTTAATTCATTAAATCCCGAGCGAACGGCGGCGTTCGCTCGGTCATTGTCTTTCTATTGTGTCTCTAATTACGCTACTCAAAAGGAGACACTGCTTTATACCTTAGTCAAATAATCTACTATTTTAACAATAGGGGTAGTTTTCTATTCGACAAAGTTTATTTTATGATTATTTCTTCATTAAAAAGTAAAATGGTGTTGCGCGTACCATGAACGTCTTCGCTGGAGCGCGTCCTCGGTGGGTGAGCGGTGTGCTCGGCGGCCAGGTCCGGCGTGGAGTGGAAGTCGCGCCGCAACGTGCTGCTGCTCGACTTGCTCCATAGCTGCAGGACACGAAACAGTTTATTTATATATTTTGATCTAAAAACCATTGAAAGGCTCGGCTTATCATTATTCTCATACTTCATTTGTGATCGCCCAGCATCACTTTTTTTTCCAGGCGTCTCAATTATCTCAAAGTAAGTTGTCAAAAGGGTCTTGACTTCAATTTGAATAAAAACCAAAACCATATTCGTTTTTAAAAAACTTCTATATTATTACTAAGCCCCCGCTGTGCAAAATTTAACTTCTTTTTAGGGTTCCGTACCCGAAGTGTACCAGCGGGACCCTATTACTAAACCTCAGGTGTCCTTCCGTCTGTCTCGTAAACCGTCAGAGACAGAATTAAGACTAAGAATTTTCATAGAATGTGTACCAATTTCTATTGCTGCTACAACAACAAATCTTACTCTTATTGCAAAAACCAACTAAATGCACCAACATTTTTGTATTATTATATTATGTTATTACTATTATATTCAATCAAATTTGTAGATTATTTACTTTTTGGCGAAGCTATCTTTGTAAATAAGTTAGTGTCCTAGCTAATAACCGGTTTTACCTGTAGATTCATCTCGATGAGACGAATGCATAGCTATCTATATTTAACTTAATTTGGGTAATAATTGCAGATAGTTAGTTTTTGCAATAAGGGTACGAAATAATAAAACTAAAATAAAATTAAAAATTAAGGGAGGGTCTCCATACAAGAGACGTTTTTCTTTTGCGTTTTTTTTTCGCGATAGTATTTTAATATTTTAGTACGGACGAACCCTTCGTTTCCGAGTCCGATTCACACTTGACCCATTTATTAAATATTCTTTTTGTGCACAGTTAACATCGTCCCTACACATACGCATGGAAATCTTTAAACATCCTGTACCTTTCCACGTGACCTCTTCATCTCGGCGACGGAGGCGTACACCCTCGTGGGCGCGCGCGCCGGCGAGTAGGGAGGCGAGTTGGAGCCGCCCTGGAACGCCGAGCGGGTCATCATCGCGTTGTTGCCTAGGCTGCAATATAAACATATTGATTTTGGTACTCTTTCGAAATTAGACATTTTAGGTAAATAGACACCTACAATGGATAGCAGCGTCGCTAAATAATAATAGCCACATGATTTCCAAAGTTAAGCCACACATGCTGAAGTTAGTTTGTGGATGGGTAACCATCTTAACATATACGCCACTATTTTTAATTAGTACAAAAATATGGGGTCTTATCCGTACCCGTTACTGATCATATTTGTGTAGTCAAAAGTAAAAAAAACGAAATCCCAAAATTGTCCACGAAAATTGGTCATAATTGGTAAATTCATAACATTTGCTACTAAAAAATGATTGATTGAATGATTTTTCATATCGATCGCCATTTATTCATTCATAATCAATAACAGCCTGTACAATATTTCCATAAATTGAGTGACATTTTGGGATATAAACAAACGCTAATAACTTTGCTGTTTATGGATATTATTTATTGAGATTTTACTTAAATAATAACAATAAGCCCTTTAAATATTTGTACTAATTAAAAATTAGTGGTGTATAGAGATTCCCCCGTGTTTTGAAAAGAGCGTTGACCCGTATATAGTCCCGGCTGTTATTTGTAGATCTTTGATAGTCGTTACGGATAGTCAGAAGCGAGGGAATGTG
Source organism: Mythimna impura (assembly GCA_905147345.3). Taxonomy (NCBI): domain Eukaryota; kingdom Metazoa; phylum Arthropoda; class Insecta; order Lepidoptera; family Noctuidae; genus Mythimna; species Mythimna impura. The sequence goes on along the minus strand of LR990347.1, from coordinate 6,810,142 downwards.
ACACTAGTCTTGCCAGGAGGTCAGACAGGCAGTCGCTTTATATGAAATACTGGTTTTCTGCTCGGCTCGGCTTTTCTCTACTATAACAATGCATGTATGATACACCATAACCTTGTTCATGAATCACTCTGTCTACTGGTGAAAACCGCGTGAAAATTGTTTCAGTAGTTTTTACGTCTATCGCAAACAGACAGCCGCGGTAGATGAGATGATAGTATGCGTTTCAACCGTGCGGCCGATATTTAACAACAAAAAAACTATACTAACGCGGAGAACCGCGCTCTCCGCGTTTCAATGGCGCGGCCACATTCAAACCCTTATAACTTTTTAACCATAACTTTGACAAATTTATGGTTTTGGGAATCAACTTTTACAAATTTTTAAAAAATCTCGGCATAGTTCTTCTTTTTAAATATCGTCATGGCCACACTATCGAAAAGCATACAAGATGATAAGTTTCAGATGGCAATATACCAAATTCTGGTAAATATTTTTATAAATCAGTCGGTGCACTTACATAGTATCAGCATCAGCCTGTCTCTGGAACAGCTCCTCCAGCTCAGCGGCAGTGATGCGGCTGGAGGCGGGGCGCGCGCGGATGGAGGCCGTGCGCGGCGCCACCGGCGTGCCCGACACGGGCGTGCCGTCTGGGGGACATGCTGCTTTAGTGGGGGGAACAAACAAGTGGAATATGGTCGGCTTTTGGCGAGACTATATGTAACATAATAAACGCATGTTATGAAATTAGTATGTTCAAATCGGTTTCAGTTATTTTTAGAATAACTATTTTTTTATCCTAAAATAATTCTTGATTATTCTTGTTTTGATCAGCTGATAAGTTTTTTACAGAAAGAGCATTTTATTTTTGAAAATATACAGGCACTTTTAGATTGTCAAGCTCGGTCAGTCAAAAACAAGAAAAAAAATCAAGAGAAAGAAGCTATTTGCATGTTCCAATAAAGCGTAGATCTCTATGAAGAAGAACGTGCAAGAAACTCTACCGACACTAATTGCAAAAATGGTACAAAAAAAAAACTATGAATAAATAATAATATCTAATAGATAAATGGTAGTGGTGCGGTACGTTGTAAAAAGACGTCCTCGTTAACAGCGTCAAGAATAATAAAAAAAAACAATTCAAAGAACAAATAATTTTAAAAATATCGCGGCAGTTGACGGATGACCAGTCCCAACTTACGGCACGGCGCCTGTTCACGAACATGACTCATGCACTAGCACTATGTTTAGTTAAACCATTTTTAATGGAACCGATATTTTTAAGGTATTGGTAAATAGTAAAGTAGTAAGTATAAAACAATAGGTAGGCTTACTGTTACTGCCGCCCGGCAGCTGAACCGACTCCGCTGATGATGACTTGCCGGCTACGCTCAGAGGTTCACAACTCTCTTCCTTTTCACCACCGTTCTCTGAAATTTTTGTAAACAAGATAATAGAAAAAACCAAAACTTTATTGTGGGCATTTATTTTCTGTAGAACTTTAAAGATCTCTAGACCGTTGGAAAATTTGTTCCAATAGATAAATATGCTCTTTTTGTACACTATAAAAAATCACAATTAAATTGAACAACTATAGTTTTAATTTTCTATAACGCTCCCGCTCTTACATTATTTTTTTTTAGAGGTAACAACATTTTATTCTTTTTTATTTGTTAGTGGTCAGTTTGATCTTTGATTAACTTGTTTGATGACCATATATTTTAATTTGTTTTTTTTTTAATGATGGTTTTTGATGTTCCTAATTCAAATCTTATTATTCCCTAGAATGCTCATACTACAAATCCCTAGGGACAGAATGACTTGCTTTAAGAGATGGTTGTATGGCATTATCGAGCATGTGGTGTAATAATAATATTTAAATGATTTTTCAGTTTCAAAATGGAGTAGTAATTAAAGAGTCGACAAAACTTACCGAGTCCAGCGACCATGGACTTGGCGCGCGCGCGGCCCACGCTCAGCGTCGTGCGAGGGTCGCGGCGCGGGGGGGCGGGCGCGGGGGCGCGGCCTGCACGAGGGGGGACATCACTCACTATTATGAAATTCCTTTTTAATAATATCGAGGTATTTCCGGTGAAAATTGATTACAAATATCATATCATAATTTGGTAATGGAAACTATAACAAAAACATCCGATCCGAAACCACGTTTCGTCACTCAACATCTCATTATACTTTTATGTTCCTTCTGAAATTTTCTCAATAAACTTCCATGTAACTTTTATATCTTTAGTGGATGAATATTCAAAAATATCTCCTTAATGTCTCTCTCTATTCCACGCAGTTTAGGCAGTACGTTTTGTGTTATAACGTTTAAGCTTTTACCTAATTAGATTCTTATACTGAAATGGGTTCTTAGATGTATGCGGAACAAAGCGTAAAGTACCACATAGCTCTGTTGAAAAGGGAAGATCCTCCAACCAAACGGGTGTTGTGATTGACCCGGACTACTGAGCAATGTAGATACAACCTACAACAACCATCGAGTAGACTAAGTCGTTGGGTGTCACGTGATTCTTCCGAACACTGCCAAAGGTGTTAAGAATCACATCGGCCACCATAACCAGACACAATATATTAAAAATCGGTCACAATATGCGACATGTCACTTTATGCGAAGTCATTATATCCTACATTGTTATAAAGATTTTATATAAAAACCAAACTTCGCTGTGTAATTACTTCATAATAAGCGGTTGGTCAATATAGGCAGAGTTATAATAAACGGATTCTACTGTATGTGGTATAGGGTGTAAAGTCCCCCAAGACTCAATTGAAAAGGAAGGATCCTCCGACCAGACGGGTGTTGTGTCTGGTCCGGGCAACTGCCCGACAGTTGATTTCGATTGAGTTGTTGTAAATGTTCTAATCGTGCGGAGAACTCTAATACCGCGATGCAAGATTTTCAATTTTAGTTCCCATGTGCCGCCATAGATATCGCTACTGCCCTAGCCAAGTTACAACCGTTTCGTTTCGATTCTCTTTTCGTTGATCGCCTCGAGTCGGCCACGCCTCCTATTCCTTTGTTCTGACCACGTGACTGAGCGTTGAGATGACGTCAGAATAGAGGAATCGGAGGCGTGGCCTACTCGAGGCGATCGACGAAAAGAGAATCGAAACGAAACGGTTGTAACTTGCCCAGGGAGGCTGGTCCGTCAATTTTGACCTGAGATTACACAATACAGGGAGAGTTGGGAGGAAAAATGTGCCCAGCAATGGGACACAAATAAAGTTAAACAAAATAATCAAACTGTGTTATACCTATATGATAGTTACCTCCAGCTCCCTTCCTCGGCAGGGTCGCGGCGTAGGGGCGACCTGAACTCGACAGTTGGTTCTGAGACTTGCTTGTGGGTACCGTACACATGTTGTTCTCGTTGTTACCTGATAGATAACGGATCAAAATAATATTTCGCGTTAGGAACAGGCTGAACTTGTTTTTTATTGAATAACAAGTAGAGCTGATGTCAACTTTTGAAAAATCAATCAGTATGCATAATTTTTTTTAAATAGTTTTCTAAGATTTCGTACTCATGACCGACAAATTAGATTCGAATAGGATAACTCTTTTTTTCATACCTTAAATATCTGCTTGGGCACCAGACATTGCTGGACATGGCCGCCAGATCTAAGACCACAAGATGAAGACATTTCCGCTAACAGATAATATCTACGTGTTCAAACTACACGAATTACTGCATTACTAGAACTCATGTGCCACGCGCTGGTAGCTTAGGCAACTCGCTTCATGTTAATTGTGCCTCCGACATAAGGAACGAGTTAGTACCGACAGCGTCGTGAACTGGTTACTCCCTTTTCTAAGGTATAATGTGAGAGGGGTACCCAATTGATGCAACTGCCTGTACCTACGGGAAAACGTATTATGTGACTGAGGCTGGAATTTAGTAAAACTTACCATTATGATTGTTCAACGAGACAACAGTCATGGAGACTAGGGCACCGGAACTGCGGATCAGCTCCACGACATGCTCGTGCGATGCGCACGACACGTCCTCGCCGTTAATCTGTATATGAGAGAAAACAGATATGATATCATGTTCTGATAATTGCTGTCCAAGTTGTCTGGGAGAGATCGCAGAATGTGGTAAGGCCGCCCGTTGTATGTGTTTTAGTTTTCTTTTCTATGTATCGTGTTGTGTCTACAATAAAGTATAAGAGCATAATCAACCATATTCCCACTGCTGAGACTCAGGCGTTCTTTCTAGGAGACGGAATGGGCCGTAATCCACCACGCGGGCCCAGTGCAGATCGGTGGATGTCACATGTCTTCGAATGTTAGGTTCTAGGACCTGCCGATTTCAGTGGTGATGAAGTAAATTACGCAAAGTAATGCGTTTGCCCGGGTTTGAACTCACGACCCTCTACAAGTCGTAAGTCGGTCCCGATTTACGACTTACGTTATAATAAATAAATAAAAAAATATGAAACACGAAGTAATGTTGGTTTTAAAAACATCACATTAAGGGCGGAATTCACCAATAAAACTAATCGCGTTTTAACGTTTGTGACGTTGTCACTTGTAAAAATACAACAAAAGAAAAATACAGACAAGTGACACTAGTGACAGCGACTAAACGCGATTATGCGAGCCAAACGTTAAAACGCGATTAGTTTTATTGGTGAATTCCGCCCTTAAAAACATCTGGAAACGGAGTGTCAGTGACTGGCCAAAACGGTACTAAGTAACGGAAGTGAAGGAAGAAAAAGATTGCGCGAGAAGATAGAATAGAATAGAATAAACTTTATTGTACACCAAAATAGTAACAAAACTTTAACACAGACACTTTAGATACAGAAAAAATAATGCTATTTTCTCAAAAACACATGACACATCTCACAAAATCACTGTTACTTTTTTATAGCTAAGGAGAACCGCCATGTTGGCCATGTATTCGGTGGTCGAGTCTTGACTGAAACAAATTTCGGCGGATACAAGTGTTTGTCTATCCACAGTTTGTTTGTATGTTTGGTAAAACAACGTATGAAACGAAAAACTGAATATTTTCTGAATAGTTTACCTAACTGCATTGTTTGTCGAAGTGCTAAATATTTGGAGTTCTAAACTGATTAAGAATGCGCAATTTGCGTTGACGAAATGTCTGGATCGAAATGAGCCAGAATGAAAGAGGTTAAAGAAAAAAAAGAAATCATCGCCCACGCGGCTTTTTCTAATTATCAATGGATTTGAAACATACAAGTAGGTACTCAGGTGAGTCCATTTCTATGTACATAGATTCAACTTGTTGTATCTACCTGTATAATCAAAGAAAAACTCAACACTTTGTACTTAAACCAACGGGCCTTTACTCAGCATAGTGTCTTTCTGTGGCTCTTTCCTTATGTTCTGCAAGACCACTACGTTTGATTAAATTTTTATTTCGTCCTCATTGTCCATAATATTATTTTCTATATAATGAGGTTACTAAATAAATTAAAGAAATATACATCGTAAATAGATCTATATTTAAATTCAGAATTCTAGTTACCTATCAAAGGGGAATGATACTTTTCCCACATTGCTGGCATGTTTTTTTTTTTCTTTTCGCTTAAAGTGAAACCTAGACCATATCTTAAAGGACTGTATGATAAATCAATAGCAAAAATAATTATGTCTACCAGCCGTAACCAAACGAAGTTAGAGACTATTTGGTATATTGCTATAAATTATAATAGTTTGTTATCAGGCATTATTTTTCTTAAATAAAAATACTGTATGTCGGATATTGTAAGTTTACCATTGTTAAATATAGTTTCAGTTTCGGTTTTTATGGTGAGTACGCATTAAATAGTGTCAATCACTATCACAACACTAACGCGTATCTTTTCGATTCGTTTTTTACTAGTTTCAGTGATGAAAAACTGCAAGTGTGGAAAAAATATAACTATAATAACCAATTTAATGTATTTTATCAATGGAAGTCTCAAAATATTACGTATTATATTTCCATTTCGTTATTATATAACGAAAATAGGTAACGCCTGACAAAAATATACTAGCAATGCTTCTATACGTATCTTCGTTCGGTTACGGTTTAAAGACCTGGTTCTTTTTGCTATTGATTCCTCGTATTGGTAAATGTCAATAGTTTGCATTGGCCTTTTAGAATAACAATCTCTACGTCATTTCATTTCATCATTTTAATACAAGGGCCACTTTAAAATTGATTTAAAATACATAGCGTTAAAATCGATGCTTGAAATTGTCTCAAATTATGAATTAAAGGATAGTGCAGCCGTGCTTACCGCCACAAGAAAGTCTCCCTTCCTCAAACCCGCTCGGTCAGCCACGCCACCAGCATCTACATCATCCAGGTACTGCAGCGCGGGACAGCGCTCTGAGGGACGCAGCTCCATCAGCGGAGAGGAGGCCTTAGCGCCGCGCAGCACGAAGCCGAAGCCTCGGCGGGCGCGGTGTAGGACCACTGTGCGGGTCTCCATGTTGCCATACCTGGGAAAGAGAGCATGGTATAAGAAGATCTGTGTCATCAACCCCCATCAAAAGTCGCGCCACCTAGCCTGTGAGCATCCTTCTTTAATTACTCGACTACCAAGAAGGGTTATGTTTTTCTCGTATCTTATATGTATGCAATGCATGTAATATTCTTTTTAGGATTCCGTACTTCAAAAGGAAAAAACGGAACCCTTATAGGATCACTTTGTTATCCGTCTGTCTGTCTGTCTGTCAGTCAAGATCCTTTATATCGGGGACGCGTGGACGTATCGTGTTGAAATTACAACCATATACTCAGGTCTACGGCCCCTTGAAGCTGTGAAAATGTCCAACTTTTGAGTTAACGCAAAAAAAGATACGGGCGTTTATGTCGCAAAAAACGTATATTTCGAATACTCTCAAGGAAATCAAAATTCATAGGATACTTCCCATTGACCTAGAATCCTGAAATTTGGCATGAACCAAGGTCTTATAGCACAAGTATAGGAAAAAATCTGAAAACTGTAAATTTGTAGTTATTTATATCTATCCTATAAAATCGGTTACCAGTTTGATTTAAATAATGTAGTAAATTAAATACTGACCCGAAAAAGAGTGCCCAAAGGTAACCAGCGGTTTTCATTATTTTCAGTTTCATCTCTAACAGTAGGGGAAACAGTCTATTGGATATGATAAAAACACTTTTGATAAAGAGCAATGAAGATCCAAGATAGTAAATGCTTGCTTACATCTTTCTTAGTTTTACAGTAAGGTCTGCTAATTCCTTACTAAAAATCCCCATGACTATTTTAAGTATATGTGCCACCCAGCAATGAATAATTAACCCTGCTGGGTGACACGATGAACCCTTTAATAGAACGAGATCACACTATTATCACTGAAAATTCACATCTACATGAACACGAAATCTGAACTAGGCTGTTTTTTTAACTGATTAGAATGTCGGTCCTACATCGAACATGTTACTTCTCATAATAAAATCGACCTTTGCCAACTGATCTACTGATGTTATTATGTTTGCAATGTTCAAAGCATTGTCCATTGTTGTCCTGTTTATAAGTTTGTATATTATGATGTCACTATCTACATCTGTTTTCATTGCTCTTATAAGTAACTAGGTTAAATCAACAACAGACGGGACGGTGGTTACTTCGTTTAGTAACTAGTAAGGTCACGATTGGCATTTCAAAGGTTTTTTTTTTGAGTACGTGCGCCAAAAGACGAAGTTCACACAGCCCTGCGTTCAAAAATAACCAGAGTAGGGTAGGGTCGTTACTCTAACCGTTCAAAAATGCTTCGAGTTGCAACCCAGGGTCGTTATTTTATAACTCGAGTAGCTACCCTAGAGTTTACCCAACTAACTCTAACTCCGAGCAGGGTAGGTTGGTGTAAGCGGCAGGAATGACAGTTGCTTGGCATTGACAGTTGAACTCTACGTTCGCGTTCAAAAATAGGAGCTTAGAGTATCTACCCTGATGACGTCATTAGAGTTATCTCTAACCTCATTTTTGAACGCAGGACTGAGGGTAGAACTGCCGGAGTTGAGGTAGAACGTCAATTTCAAGAAGTTTGTGGAGCGAGTCCCGAACACTTTTCTGCATCTTATGTTGAAGGAAGACTTTTGGCCGCAGGTCGTGATGTTTCGTCGCTTCCGCGGACACAGAACAGCACGTAGTAAATGTGGTGCAATGTGAAGTGTAAATAATACAGTCCTATGACTTATTTACTAACAATAAGTTGTATTATTTAGAACGGGCTTGGTGGAACTAAATTATGCAATTATAACGCATTCTCCGAAATGCAACCGGTAGAAAATTGACAGGCTAGTAACTCGGCGTCGATGATCAAGACTTTGTAGCTTTGACTCGACGAGCGCATAATTACCTGGTCCACTGGTCTCGTTTCTCTAGGGTTTCGTTCACGGTTATGGAGATGGCAGTCGCGTAGTGTGAAATACTAATATTTAGGTGTCTATACTAGAAGCTGACGAGAAGATACTTTCGTTCGGAACATTCAGTAGAGCTCAAATAGGGTTTTCTTTACCCTTTCCAAACACTGTGCCAGTGTCGAGCCTCACAGTATATGCCTGCATCATCTCCTTTCCTACAGATGTAGCAAGGTTTGCTGACCATTCAGATTCAGATTCAGATTCAGATATTTTTATTTGTAGAACATAGGAGGGTAAACAAAAAGTACAGATGTGATGTCAATATAAATGAACACTATGTCTTGCCGTCAACGGCGTACAAATATTCACATTACAATTGTATTAAAGAATTGGAAAAATAATTCTTAAAAAAACATTCAAAAATAATCAAAACAAATTCAAAAATAATAATTAAAAACAAAATAAAATACAGTACAAAAGCATCATTAATAAAATCAATTATAAATTCAACCAAATAATAAAATTAAAATTAAATTAGATTAAATAAAATAATTAAGATGATTATGTCCTTACATTAATTTGTCTTCCAAGTACTCATTGACTGTATAGTAAGTTTTCTCGCACAATAGATTAAGAAGAGCTCTTTTAAATGGTGTATGCTGTCAAGATCTTTTAATGTATTTGGCAATTTATTATATAACTTGGGTGCCATTCCCAAAAAGCTCTTTGAGTATAGTGCAGTCTTGTGTGCAATGGCACATATCTCTCTATATCGTCTTTTCGACTTCAGTGTAGGAAACAAATGCAAGTTTGATTTTGCGAATACTGCTGTCTCGTAAATGTACATACAAAGTAAAGTAAGTAGCTTATATTTATTAAAGAAGGGTCTACAACTATCAGTTTTTTTTAACTTAAACACAGCACGTACACATCTCTTTTGAGCTTTGAACGCAATGTCCTTATCAGTGGAATTCCCCCAATAGATTATTCCAAAACGTATGGTTGATGAGACAAACGCTTTGTATGCTATCAATACCACAGACTCATTAGATATTTTCGCAAGATTATATAGCGCATAAGAATATTGGTTTAATTTTTTACAAATACTATCTACATGATTTTTCCAATTTAGATGACTATCCAAGTAAAGTCCTAGAAATCTGGCACTGTTGGTTTCATTTATTTTTTGGTCTGCATATCTTATATTTAAATTTTGTTTTTTCCTTCTTTGTTGGAACGTCAAAACCTGTGTTTTTTCTAAGTTTATTTTAAGTTTATTTTTACGTAACCAGTTGATAATGCAATGGATGGAATTATTTATTTCATTTTCATATGATTCTAAGTTTTTACACGGTATAATAATTGTGCTATCATCGGCAAATAGGACGGTCTGATAGTTGGTACATTTCGGTAAATCATTTATAAAAATGAGGAAAAGCAAGGGCCCAAGGACACTCCCTTGGGGTACACCGCAAGTTGTAAACCTAATGGACGACTTGTGAGCAACTTCTCTCTTAGATTTGGGACAAATTCTGTTTATAACCGTGATTTGTTTCCTTCCATATATATAAGATTTGATTAGGCTCAGTATATTTCCTCGGACACCATAACGTTCTAATTTACCCAGTAATATTGTATGGTCCACATGGTCGAATGCCTTAGACATGTCCATGAGTACCGCGGCAATTGGATTTTTTTTGTCAACATTTTTTACAATTTTTGCAACTAGCTCATAGACTGCTTTGTTAATGTTTCTATTTTTCCGAAACCCATATTGTTCATTGGCGAGTATACCATTTGTTTCAAAGAACGAGCTAAGTGATTTGTATATCACTTTCTCAAAGACCTTCGATAATACCGGTATTAAGGCTATTGGACGATAATTTGAAATGTTTTCTTTGTCTCCTTTCTTATGAAGTGGCTTAATTATAGTTGTTTTTAATAAATTTGGAAAGTGGCCATGTTCAATGCATAGGTTAATTATAAAACTTAGGATGGGTGCAATTATATGCGACACTAGTTTTAAAATTTTAGTAGATATTTCATCATATCCCGTGCTATTGGTATTCTTTAGCTCATTGATGATTTTGAAAATGTCTATAGCATCCGTCGGTGCCATAAAAAGGGTTTTTGGGAAGTGATCTATAAGAGATACAGCACTACCGTTTGTATCATTTTCTACAAGATGTACCGAATCTATAAAATAATCATTGAAACCATCCACTAACTAATTAAGCTGTTGTAGTATACTTACGACTTTTTGATCCTAGGCGCCGTGGCACTGTACGTCTTGCTGAGCGCCATCTCCCGGCGCCCCGTCACTCGCGAGTGGTGGATTGGTCCCGACGCTAACACCTGTGGAGTTATGGTAACAATTAGTATTTTGACAGCACGGCTAGCTCAGTTGTTTTTTTTTTATTCTTGATAGGTTCGCGCTTGACTGCTATCTCACCTGATTAACAGCGAAGATGCGGTCGAAGATGGAGCGCGCTCACCTAGAAGTAACCTATTCACTCTTGACTTAAAGATTCCCAGGTTGTAGCCATCAGGAAACACAGATTCCGGCAAGGAATTCCACTCCTTAGCTGTACGCACAATGAATGTGTTCCCAAAACGTTTTGTGCGTATAGGTGAGACGTCCACCATGTACCGGTGGCGCATTGCCGTACGCCTGGTGGTCCGATGATGGAACGGACTAGGCGGAATTAGGTTAATGCAATTCCGACGCATACTACCCGAAATGCAACGTCGGTAGAAAACCGACAGGCTAGCAACTCGGCGTCGATGCTCAAGATTTTGAAGCCTCGACCCAACGAGTGCATCATTGCCAATTATCCTCCTGGCTCGTCTCTCAATTGCCTCAAGTGCGTCAAGCTGGTATCGGGCAGATCCGTCCCAAAGATGTTGTTGAGCGATTGACTCCACGCGGGCCTCAGAGATGTCAGCAAAACTGGGCCGATGCCTTCTAAGGCTGCGGGAATGTTCAAGAGTTTACTGTGGCCTTAGAACGCAAAGGGCAACTGAAGGAACCCACCTGTGTCCTTAGTCAGTAAAAGTCTGACACGCCCTCTCGCTGCACCCTAGAGCGTGAGAAGATATAATGATGATTTCCTAGTTCAAAAATAAAAATCCTGACACACTATCAGTCACTCCTTTTACTTTCATATTGCTTCTCACATAATCAAATGGAAGTCGATTACTAACTAACTATTAATACCAGATCCTCAGATTCTATTACTCGTTCAGGACTTTTCTAGAATCCACTTTTGGACATACCTGATGTAAATGCTGTGTGTTCTGTCGCAGGCGTACTTCTTGGACGCACTGCATGGGGAACAGCCCACTGGCTCCAGATCCTCGCACCGTGCCTTCCAGTAGACCATCATCTGTGGCTCCCGTCACTGTTAGTTGTAAGATAGTGTTAGGATATCCGGTGGAACACTCATTTAAGAATTATGGTTCTTTATCTTGAGACTGTATAAGATTTTTTGGATAGAAGATATGTCGAAAACAAGGAATTTTCTTAAAATTGTAACTGTTTTCACAGCTTTTATTTAAATTGAAAGATATGGGCCCAAGCGTGGGCATTTTTTCGCTAGTTGGCGCTGGAGTCAACATTTTTTAGTTTATTTTGTTTTTAGTGTATGGCAACATTATTAAGTCAAGGAAATGGTATTTGCTAAAATCGGAGATTCTACTTTATTGAATTTAGTGAAATTATTACCTATTGACTCCAATAAGCAAATGACTCTAACTATAGTGCTTAACCCTTTCAACGCCACAATCTGATGTAGGTATGTGACAAATAAATGAGTTGTCAACATACGCAGTTAACAATATTTAATAAGTGTTGGTTTTTCGGAACCCGATATTTTTGGGATGTGGCGTTTGGCGAGTGTTTTTATAAAAATCCGTGGCGTTGAAAGGGTTGAGTAGGTATAGTTGCTATACTAAAGCGCTATAATTAGAGTCATTCAGTCAGAAATAGGTGCATTTAGTGGTAATAATTGAACTAAATTCAATAATTTGGAATATCCGAAATTAGCAAATACGATATCATTGACTTAATAATGCTCCCATACATTCAAAACAAAATAAACTAAAATATGTTGGGTTTAGCTCCATCTAGCGAGGATAAGGCTAACCTTAAAACTGTCGAAACCATGATAATATTACAATGTAGTAGGAACTTTAAGCTCCTAAACATTAGTTACAGTTGTGCTGATGAATGAATTCGGTTACTCACATTTGTTTTCAGTTAAAGTGCAACCAATGATATTTTATTATTCATATTTCAGTTAGAATATGAGGACAAATGACATTAATAATGATTGTAAGTATTTAATGGATACCAGATGTGATGACTTTTATTATAAGGGTACGTTTCCATTGACTCGGAACTGGGCGAAGTGGAGAGCAGCGGACCGTGAATTGGATTCACAGTACTCGAAACCTGTACTCGGAATTAGTGGAAACAGTATAAGTGGAGTGAAGTGGACCTGAGCGGATTTTCAAATAAAACAGAACACAACAGAACGGAGTAGGGTACCGAGCGACGCGCGGAGCGGGGGCAGCTCAAATCGACTCCGCCCCCGCTCCGCTTCAATGAAAACACTTGTCTCTTTTCACTGCAAACGTGGAAACGCACCCTAAAGGACTTTTTACTACGAATATTTTTGATAACCTTAGTCGCGCAACCTTCGAGGATTAATGTGTCTGATATTGTTGATAGTTTTAGACACAATTTTCTGTGTACTATTTTTCAAGAGAGTCCGTGTCGGTAGCGTCGACTGTACGTCCGTACTGTACAACTTTATTAACTTGGTCCAATTAAAGTATCCGGTAGACGAGTTCAAAGGATATAGTAATTTTTGAAATGTCTTACGACCTCTGTAATGACCTCCCTAACCTATGACGACTTCTTCCTACTGGTGTCCGTCGGTTTAGCGGTGTCCTAAGAGCTAAACTTCAAAAACGACACAAGTATCGTTTGTAGCAGTAGCGTCTGACAGTATACCTTCAACAATATCTCCCTGGTTGAGGCGCACATGTCCAGGCGAGGCGCCGTCGTAGGGCTGCAGACACACGACGGTGGCGCCGCCGTGCAGCGAGCAGGTGGTGTCGGAGTTGCTGGTGCCGACGCCGCTAGAGTCCGAAATGATGTCGCTGGTATCGCCCGCGCTTTTATCTGTTGGTGTTAGTGTCGCTCAACGGTCAGTCAGGTTCCATATCAGTGTCTTATAGTCTTTGGCAGGTCTAAAATTGCGATCTTTAATTTCAGTGAGCTTTTAGGGGTCGGAGGGGTTAATAACAGTGTACTGTGTAGGTTTAGTGCCAACTTTACAGTGATGGACACTTACTTGTTACATTAGGAGTCTTAAAGCGTGTAGTTTTGTGAACAGGAAACACTAAATACAAGTTTTGGTCTTTACAGGTCAAGTTGTTAATAAATTTGGGTCTGAAGTGCCTGAGCAGGACGAGAATTTGTTTCAATCATATTAAAAATAGGACTAAACCGTTTTTCACTAAAAATACAATTTTCGTACATCCTAAGTCTAAAAGGGGTATAAAGTGGAAAAATCATAATTTTGTCGTAAAAGGAAGCGAAGAAGCGTTCGATGGGTAACTACATGACATAAAGGCACATAGAACATGCAACGAGGTGGACGGGCGATGTCGGTGCATGGTGATGGTTGTCAGTAGTCATGGTGGCCGTGGTGCCTGGTCCGCAACCTTGGACCGCGCGGTGGAACGTAACGTGTAGATACGACTACTAAGTGGTTTGTGCAAAACACATCAACTGGATACTTCGGTACTTTAGGCTTTATCACTAACTTGCTAGTGTCAGAATGTGCTTGATTTCGTTTACAGATTGTTAAGTGACTATAGTGGTCGTATCTACCTCTGTAACATCACCTTCCATCGCAACTCAACCTCCTGAATTTTACCTGTGAGTATACTGGCGTCATCCTCGTGGCTGGGGTGGCTTGCATCACTAATGCTGGAGGACGCCGAGGAGAAGGGCCTTTCGAGACTGCAGGGCGAGGCCGTGGGCCCCGGCGTGCGCCGCAGCAGCGTGTCCAGGTCGGCCGGGATCCTGGTGGACGAGGCCAGGGACGACCTGTCCCCCGCCGTCCACCAACCCCCCCAAGCCGCAGAACGTCTCTTCGGATTGTACCGAGGAGGACCACGGAACGGCACTGAAATATTTTATTTAGCAACCGAACAAACTAATAAAGGAATCGTGCGTCAAATAAATATCAAGAACGTAATCAAACATCAAATCATTTTGACGAACACAAGTTTATTGTTTAATAAAAATAATAGTGCATAACATATTTGGGATATAACAACTATAGGTGTTAAATATACGGAATATAATATATAAATTAAACCTTTTACATATTAGTGTATGTTGGTATATAGACTATGTTCGGTTAGTGATATCTTCATATATATTAGCGTAGGTATCCAAAAATACAACCATCACCATTATGATATTAAGCAATGGAATAGAATAGATAGAACGGATGACGCATGCAAGAATAATATAAATTATTAGATATTTACACAGATACTACTTAATATAAATAGTATGGTGTGTCATTTTGTATAAATATATGTTTTTGTGATAAAAAAAAAACTAAAGCGTTGCACATAAAATAGGTACTTAAATGTTGGGATTTTATACAAAATGAATTCTTAAATCTTTTTTATATATAGAAGATTTTTAATGTAGGTAAATTTAATAGCTAATACTTTGTGTGATTAAAATTTTTACCATTTGAGTCTTCACTGATTGGACTATACAGCCCCCCTAGCCAAGTCACAAACGATAAACGTAAACTCTCAGTAGTCTTTAATAGATTTTCAACTTTATGCTCTTAGGTATAAAGTTGAAAATCTATTGGAGATTACTAAGCGTTCACGTTTATCGTTTGCAACTTGGCTAGGGGGGCAGGAGGTATCTGTATCTATTATCGATTATACAGGCTGTACTATTTTTCCACAAATATTTTTAGGCTAATAAATTTTAAATAAGTTGTGATGATTTAAGAATCCATGTAATCAACATATAAGGCGTATAAAAGTTCCAGACAAAGCCATGCAGTACACAACTAGGGCCGCACTCACCGACTTCCTCAGCTTTGTAGTTCTTTATCACCTCTGCCAGAT
Source organism: Mythimna impura (assembly GCA_905147345.3). Classification (NCBI taxonomy): domain Eukaryota; kingdom Metazoa; phylum Arthropoda; class Insecta; order Lepidoptera; family Noctuidae; genus Mythimna; species Mythimna impura. The sequence goes on along the minus strand of LR990347.1, from coordinate 6,794,591 downwards.
CTAAGTTGCCTGCTATTACTGCCACCTGAAGGAATTTTAATTGTTATCTTTTAAAAACAAGATATTAATCATGGGGGTTTAGAGTTTGTCTCTAATTTAGGGTTGATAGTTCAGAGTTCGTATGTATACGTGTGTTACTCTAGTCTATTCAGAAAGGGTGTTCAATTTGGAGATTTAAGGAAACACTGAAATAACTTTCACTCAATACTATATTGGGACACGGATATATATACGTTTACAATAGTTACTGAAACACCGATTAAACTGTACGACGGCGGGAGAACAACTGTGTGCTTTTGCGGCTGACTTTATACGTATGATTTCGCTTTCATAACTAACTTCGTAACGCTTCCTGCCGCTACAGGGGGTTTATTTATATTTATAAAAGAAGAAACTAACTGACTGACATATAAAGGTACAGTCGAAGCTACTGGGACTAGGAGCGTAAGAGAAGATTTTCCAAATTTACCCCCTAAGGGGACGAAACAGAGGATTCAAAGTTTGTATGGAGAAACATACTTTCACGCGGGCGAAGCCGCTGGCAGAAGCTAGTGTTACAATAATAATAACATAATAACAATTTTAGTTTCAGAAAACATTGGTCAAGATCAACAGGAATAACTTTATGTATCCCACCACACAATTATACAAAGATGCAAATGTACTTAGCGTTAGGCAACTATTTGTGCTTCGATCCGTACTGAGAACACACACTAAGGTCCCGCCGCCAGACCCAACACGCCGCAAGAATAAGCCTCTTATTCTTACGGTAACACACAAGACCGCTTTCGCTAAACGCCAGCACTACGTTCTAAGCTCACACCTATACACAAAAATAAATCAAAAAGTAAACATAATTGCATTAAATACATATAGGGCTAAACTCAAAATTGAGGAGTGGCTAAAAGAGCAAGACTACGATACAACTGAAAGTCTACTTACCTGGATCTGCTAATCACTTAGATCATACCACACACCCCTCTCGCTTACACGCACTCACACTACATTTGCTCATGACACGACACCACACACAAATACATGCACACTACATTCATACTCTACATACACATACATACACTATACATATACATACTATCAGTAAAAAAAAAATATATATATATATAATTATATACTTATATATTTCTTTCCGCATTAGTCCACTTTTTGGCATATCTACGTTGTACGCTCATAATTTGTTCATCCACTATGTATGCGAAGACACTGCCTCCTAAGATACAGGATCTTCCTAGTTTAGGAGTCAGGGTACTCAAATTAAATTGACTATTGTAGCGCTTATACTTTTTGTACTTACATTTAATGTCAAATATGTATTTTATATTAAATAAATATTATTATTATTATAATAGTCAAAACAGTTGAAAAAAAAACCTGGCAAGTTCGAGTTGGAATCGCGCACTGAGGGTTCCGTACAAACTTACCTATGAAAACAGTTCAAGGGTTCTATAGGGGTTCCGTTTTTTTCCTTTTGAGGTACGGAACCCTAAAAATAGGTACAAACTATAATTATCCCATTTTTTCGTTGAAACTATAATATAATAAAAGGCCCAGATCTGCGCTAGCCCTAAACAATATTGATATTGCATCTGATGATAAAGTCGAAAATAATAATTGTTGATGCTCTTTCAAACAAGTTTATTTATTTTCAACTTTGTTTTAACAGTATCTAACAAGGTTGAGATTTATTTGCCATTTAAAACCACTTCTCTATGTAACGACGGCTCATTACCTGATAGGGCGTCTGATTAGCGAAGTTCAACGCCTCCTTGTCGCACCCTCTAAACAGTAGCTGTCGTGCGCAGGAGTCCTGTGCGTTGACCGCGCACACGTGGAGGGGGGTGTTGCCGGAAGCGTTGCGGCTGTTCATGTCGGCGCCGTAGAAGAGGAGGTGGTCTAGATGCTGGACTAGGCCGTTGCGACAGGCCTGGAAACGTGGAAGAATGATATTAATTAAAGAAAGAAAGAAAACTCCTCCTCTGAAAGCTGTAAAAGCTGAAGCTCTGAGGAGCTCTGAAAGATTTTCTTTTTACTTATTCTTTGTATTTATTAGGGTCAGTTTACACCGAGACCCGACGGGACGCGACGTTGCGAAAAAGCGACTAAAAATATAGCTTTACTACTACACGAAAAGCTACACATTTCAGATCGATACGCCTCAGGGTGCAGCTCTTTGTGCTTCAATGTATTCTGAATTCTCATATAAAATGTGTATATTTTCGTGTAGTAAATAAAGTTATATTTTGAGTCGCTCTTCGCGCAGCGTCGCGTTGCGTCGTGTTTCGATGTGAACTGACTCTTAGTTTAAATAATTTCATGAATTAGCTGGAACATAAAGTAGTAGTAAAGTAGATAAAAACTTTATTGAATTTGGTCAAATTATTGCCAGTTAAAATCCGCCCATGGTGCTTAAGAATAATGTCACTTTAGTGTTTAAGTATAGTCGGATTATAGTTTAGGTGTATTTTTAGCGAAATAAGTGGATTTCGTTTGATTTTAAGTCCAAGTTCCATAAAGTGGAATGTCCGATACTAGCAAATACCATTTCCTTGACTTAATAATGCTCCCATAAACTAAAAACAAAATAAACTAAAAATGTTGGTTTAGCGCCATCTAGCGAAAACATGGCGACGCTCAGTAACGTAGGGGTGCGTTTCCATCGAAGCGGAGCTATGTGAAGTGGAGCGGAGAAGAGCAGTGAAAAGTGGCAACTGTTTCCATTAAAGCGGAGCTGGACGGAGTGGAGTTGAGCTACCCTCCGCTTTATGCTCTTCGCTCGGCACCACAGCCTGCTCGACTCCGTTCTGTCCGGCTCGGGGCCGCATGTTAATTTGTTTTATTTGAAAGTCTGCTCAGCTCCACTTACAATGTTTCCACTGATGCGGAGTGGAGATTTTTATGATTGGTCAATTCACAGTATACTCCTCTCCACTTCGCCTAGGTCCCTAAGTTCATATCCATTTCTGAACTGGCCAATTTACAGGACTAGCGTCTTGCGTCGTGGACTCCTATTCATATATAGCGTACCTGATGCACTTCCTGCCACCCTTGAAGATCAGTAGCCCCAATCGTCGCATGATCGTGTAAGAGGGTCTCACACAACAGTGGATCCGTCTTATTCGTCACCGAAAGATACAGAGGAGTCAGTCCCTTCCCGTCTTTGTAGTTAGGCGATGCTCCTAACTCCAGCAAAGTCTTCACAGCTTCAAGAGAATTCTTCTCGATAGCCCTGTGCATAGCTGTGCTGCCATCTTTGGTCCTGTAGTCTAGTAGAGCTCCGCCGTTTACGAGGGCTATCAGAACTTTGCCTGGTGTCTTTAGACCAGCTGCGATTGTGAGGGGTGTATCTGTAATGAGAACGAGATTGGATTAGACACAGTTTCATACTGGTTTCAAGTCTTAAAGGAGTTTTTGTGTATGTCGGTGAAATGCTTAGATATCTAAGATTTTATTGTTTGTGACTTTAAATTGATTCAGAAAATCTATCAAAAGAATCAATTTAAAGTTTATATGGTTTTAGTTATATGGCTCAGGTTTGCCTCCAAGCAACACAACGATTGAAAAATCCTGAAAAACGTGTATTTTTTTTTAATATCTAGTATACAAAAATTAGAAAAAGCCAAGTTCTTGAGTGATGGAGTGTTAAAATAAGAAATCAGTTTCCAAAAAATGAAAAAAAAAATCATCGTTAATTCGAAGTATAGTGAAACTGATCTTAATCGATGCCACAATACGCGTATCTAACACTAATTGAAATTTTTACTACGCTTAAAAGACATTAAAAAATCCAAACTTCACACCCAAATGACGTTGGTTAAAACAAAGACCGCATTTAACCATTCATTGAGAGGTTGGCCGTTGGCGTAAAGAATGTGACATTTCAAATAACAAATGATGTATTCGGTGTTCGACAGGAACAAATAATTCAACTCTTGGAGACTTGACGTTTATCGCAGATTATGCATGGCTCGGTTGATACGCCTCTCTAACAATAGCTAACGTAGGTACCTACGTAACAGCCTTGAATAGAATGACCCGAGATGTTTTTCGAAGTATTTGTGATGAGAACATGATGAATTTGGACTTAGGATTGGTTATGGATTTGCCATTTGGACACGATTTACGCTAGTGTACTGAAATCACCGTAAAATAAGCGTCTGGAATCTTTTCAATGATTTTAAATTTTCATTTGCCCCGGAACTTCAGTTTTGTTGTTCCGAACATGTTACTATGCTGTGGTGATTGGACTGAGAATCGGTACAAGTAAAAGTATATTCCGATAAGTAGCGATTCAAGAAAAATCAAGAGTCAAAGCATTTATTTATAATAAACCAAATAACAGGCACTTTTGAATTGTCAAGAAGTCAATCAGTCAGAAAAATGATGCTAATTGCACATTCCAAAGCGTCGTTTGAATTATAAATATTACAACAATCTCGGTTACTATCAAATGTTTTGATTGAACTCGTGACCTCTTCCTTTACTTCTTCTTCTTTTCGATTCAATGGTAAACTCGTCAAACTGTTTGGGCCCAATAGGTGGCTACATTAATAGCAGCATCGGTGGCACTCATCAAAACCTCCAAAGTGCAGGTGTATGGGCATTTGGGGCATTCTAATGTGTGGCTCATGTTTTGAACAGGAGCACCGACTCACATTGAGTATCCGACGGATCTATAAAACCCCATTTTGCAAAGTTGTGTTTGCAGCGGTCTACCTTAGGTACTGATTAGACTACTTGACCAATTAGAAATTTCGGCTTTTGTTTTATATGAGCAAAAGCCTCCATCATATATTTTCCGACACTCTTTTCTTGCGCCACCTCGAACTAGCCGTCGTCTTTTTATATGTAGAAGAATTTATACAATTTTTAGGGTTCCGTACTTCAAAAGGAAAAAACGGAATTCTTATAGGATCACTTAGTTGTCCGTCTGTCTATCTGTCTGTCTGTCAAGACCCTTCATCTCGGGAACGCGTGAACGTATCGAGTTGAAATTAAAACCGTATACTGTCTGTGGTCCCTTAAAGCTGTGAAAAAATCAAACTTCTAAATTAACTAAAAAAACAAGATATGGCCGTTTATATCGCAAAAAACGTATATTTTGACACTCAAGGGAACCAAAATTCTAGAGTACTTCCCGTTGGCCCAGAGTCCTGAAATTTTGCATAAAGCAAGGTCTTATAATACAAGTATAGGAATAAATCTGAAAACAGAAAATTTGTTGTTACTTACGTCACAAAAATACAGGAATTGAACTCTTACATAGGTAACTTTGTACGGAACCCTCAGGGCGCGAGTCCGACTCGCACATGCCCAGTTTTTTTTTAAGTTTATATACTTATAAGAGGTAGCTTATCAGCTTTCAGAAGATATAAGAAAATTGTCATTTCAAAATTAAGTCAATGCATGAATAAACTTCTGCAGAAAGTCTCTTTTATTATTTAGGTGGGGAATCATCAAATAAATTCTCCCGCTCTGGGTGGAGCGAGAGGGTGTGTCAGATTTTTACTGACTAAAACCCGCCCGTTTTTCTTCAATGGCCCTTTGCGTAGCAGGGCCGCGGTTACTCTTTCGAACAATAATAATAATGTCTCTTACTTTTATAAATAGTTTCCTACTCAGGAACTTTCTAAGCAGACGAAACCACAGGCACAGCTGGTCTGTGTCATAAGCATAAAATAACGACATAAGGTTTACCAGACGACCTAAATGGAGAGCAGCGTCTAGCCTTTCAGAGCAACTTGCCTTGAATAGGTAACTGTGCCTCCAACTCAACTTGAAGCAATAATAACAGTCACAGAACGATTTACGTATGTATAAGGGCACATCTAAGGTCTAGCTTTTGTGACGTCATAAGGTAGTTCACAAAAGAGAACACAGTGGAACTTTGCTTCGGAGAAAATTGTCTGAGCTATTTAAGGATTTATTAACAAGTCAACAAGGTGGGCTGTATTGTTCTCTCGTTTGGTATTGGTTTTAAAGAAATGCTGTCGAAAAATCTTGGCCAATGTTGAGCAGAGGTCGAATTTGGGGTAATATCACAATTTGGAAAGGTCAATAAGTCTCTTTTTGGTAGTAAATCATCAAATTATTTTTCACACTCTGGGTAGAGTGAGAGGGCGTGTCAGACTTTTACAGACTAAAACCCAACTGTGTTCCTTCAGTTGTTTTTTTACGTTCCAGGCTAGCGATAACTCTTTTAAACATTCTCGTTGCCCTTAGGTACATGTATAGGTACAGATCTTGAGCGATGACTTCTACAGTTCTACTTGCGCAGAAGCACGCAAAGTGAAATATCGGGCCTCTTTAGTGGTATGAAAAGAGACGCGGGGGCAGGGAGTGCAATCCTTGTACAGTGATTGGCTCGCCGATATGTACGATGCGCAAAGCGATCCCCGCTCTTTCGCCGAGCGCTCAAGATTCGTGCCGCTATCTGTACCAATAATATTTGGAAGACGACTCAGATTACCTTGTCATAACAGTATGGCAGGATATTGTTTTCTCCGAAATATTATTTCCCTTAATATTATTTTACAAAATTTTCAATCACAAAATTGATCCTCATAAATAGTTGTCAACATAGAGATCTTTCTAGAACGATCTATGTACAAACAATTTTTTCACAAACCATACCTAGTTTATAACTGTTTCTGTACACACCCTTAAAACTATTTTAGATACACGAAGAACAATAGCAGATAAGAATCTGTATGTAAATGAGTGCGGCCATATATCAGGTCGCGTTGCCAACTACGCAAGAGAATGTCCGAGCCATTCATGGCTGATCCTAAGTGGTTGAATGGGCTTAATATCTGATCGCGGATGTAAGAGGTCAGGTTGAACTAAGGAGGTGTGAAGTAAGGGTCTGGCCACATCACTACGGTATCTTTAACGTGAAATCTTACGAGGTTGTCGTGGAATATGGACTCGGCTGTCATTATGCCGATTGTCGTTGCCGCCAACGGCCTCTTGACCAAAAGCCTCGACGACCACTTGTCGAAGCTGTCTTTGCACAGAAGGTTCTTGTTTCTGGAGCCCTAACTACCGGTAGATTGGTAGGACCCTGCTACCGACACCGGTGGACTACTATTTTACATTTTCATATGTTTTTTTTTGTAAGTTCTTTTAAGAAATATTTAAAAAGGTTTTTTCTACCCGTTTGTACATATTATTATTTTCAGTTGGTTTAAATACCTATTAAGTTATAATATTTAATAGTTCAGATGTATATGTATATTAAATTAAGAAACAATGGATCATTGTAAATCAGCCTTTAGGCCCACATAAATATTAAAGGTATCCCATAAAAAAAATATCGAAAAAGAAACGTAATAATAATAATTTAACTTTTATTGAACGCACAATGTGGCCAGGCTCTAAGTGAATTAAACAGTGATATGAGCGGAACGGATGAGTTCCGAAACAATTTCAGAGCAAGTGATTATTAAGCTTTGTTTTGGTCAGGGCGTGTATTGTTTTATTGTTTGAATTTTATCAGTATAATCACTGTGCTTAGCACTGTCCTTGTCAGTTTGCACCTCCGAGACAAAAGTAGTAATGACGGTATCTATTTTGGTCCATCGAAGATTACCAAGAAATCTACACAGCAGTGTAGATACAACTTACAACAACCATCGAGTAGGCTTTAGAGGTATGTGGCATATTATAGGGTGTAAAGTCCCCCAACTCGCTGATGGTGGCACGTATTATTGGGTCATTCAGTACCCTTCAAAATGGTTGAGCTGAGTGGGGCTGATGCACGCGTCATGCTCGTAAACGGGTGCCGTCAGTAAGACTGGTCATCTCTTAGCTGCCAATGGCTTAATTCAATTTCTATTTTTTAATTAGTTTTTTTTTATTATTATTTATCTACATTGTGCTCACTTAATAGAAGCAACAAGAAATATGTAACTCATATTAAAAGTGTGTTCATGGAGTTTCTTGCACGTTCTTCTCCATAGAGATCTACGCTTTGGAACGTGCAATTTAGCTTCACTTTTTTTTTTTGACTGACCGACATTTTGACAATTCAAAAGTGCCTGTAATTGGTCTATAATTATTTGAAATAAACGTTTCTGATTCTGATTTTCTGATTTAAAGACTCAATTGAAAAGGAAGGATCCTCCGACCAGACGGGTGTCGTGTCTGGTCCAGGTAACTGCGCGATAGTTGATTTTGGACTGTTGTAAATGTTCTAATCGTGCGGAGAACATTGATATCGCGATGCAACATTTTGCAACATATAACTTTTCAACAATTTTTAGTTCCTATTTGGCGACATAGATGTCGTAATAAGACCATCAGAAACAACACAACAACAACAACCAGAATGAACACCCTGGTTGAAGAACTCTTCAGCGGAGGGTGGCAACTATCCAGCTTGTGTTTTAGCCTGCAAACTTTACTTTTCGCCAGTTCCAGAGGATTTTTACGGTAATATAAAGTTCGCTTACCACCAGTCTCCTGACAATGGAAGTTGGGGTCCAGTCCTTTGGCACATGCCTTGGTGATCTTGTCGATCTGCGCGTGCGTGACGTGCTCGAGGAACCGCCGCAGGTTGGCGCGGGAGTGCAACGCCTTCAGGGTCTTCTCGTCCAGCTTGAGCATCTTGTACACTCTTCGCTTGTATTTTAACTGGAAATTGATGATGAGCAGGTTAGTACCGAGGATGAAAGTATTTGGTCAGTCTTATGAAGGAGAGTATTGGAGAATATATGCATTCGTAGCTATTAGAAGGTTGGGCTCGCGGACGAACAATGGGTAGCTCGACGTCCGGCCGTCCGGTAGCCGTCCGGACCGAGCCCGAGTCGTTGACGAAGCGTAGTGTTCCACGTGCGCCTCAAAGGCGTGTGGCCATAAGTTGACTTCTGAAATGGAAAGCCGTGGTCCTAGAACGCAAGGGTCCTAAAACATAGGTGTGGTTTTAGTTAGTAAAAGTCTGACACACCCTCTCACACCGCGCTAGAGCCGGAGATCACATTAGATGATTTCCTACCTCAAAGAAAAGCCATTTGAAGGTTGAAAGGAAAATGAGTAAATTTCGAGCAATATTTTGCCACCAACAATGCTTGGTAGTAAATTAAGTGCACCATTTTAGTGCTGACTCAATCTAGATTACAATCGACACGCTATGAAGAAGTCCTGAGTCTACAGGTAGTTAGGCAATAAAACGTTTTGTAGTAGAGGATTTTATTATGAATTGGATCGTAAAGCAGAGAGGCTTCTTTAATATAGAAGAAACTGCCCTCTTGGAGATGATGGAGACTCATTTGATGTCCTGATAACATCTTAAACAAATACGGCGAGAGCTGCATTACCTTTTTTTTCTTTTTGTGCGCCCGCGCTTGACTACTGTCCCACCTGATGGAAAGCGATGATGTAGTCGACGATGGAGCACGCTTGCCTAAATGTAACCTATTTACGACTTAAAGATCCTCAGGTTGTAGCTATCAGGAAACACAGACTCCGGCAGGGAATTCCACTCCTTAGCTCTGCGTGTAACTACTGTTCCCAAAATATTTGTTTAATACATTTACTCGAAAACTTTATATCATTACCACTCTTAAGCTTTTTTAACGCTTTTTTTAATTCACTGGTTTTCGCACTAGTGCGGAAAAGTGCGCGAGCTCGTTCTCACCACAATAAGCGGGTCCCCCACGCACGAGACACGCATCAACCTCCGTTAATTTATTTCTTAGTAAATGTATTAAAAAACGTTGTTTGACATACGTAGAAAGTAACTTCAGCACTCGGCTCCATAGCACCCTCCCCTGCGGTTCTAGCGAATGACAAATTTTCTCCACTTGTATCAAAATTTACTACTCACACATAGTAAGTTAGAAGAGTCTTTATACCTCAAGATATCCAACAGGTCCGTTGAAGGGGTAGTCTCCGAGGCGGCGCTCCTCGTCCAGAAACTTTCCGGCCTTGCCGTTGACTGGCGGGCAGAACAGACCATAATTGAAGCTCTCCTTCAACTCCTGAAAACAAAGAGGAAATATCATTAGTAATGTCAGCGGTTTGACGTGGAAGACGAATGGATTCTGTGCGGATTGGTCGGCCGCTTGTAGTTGACGTGCAGTTCTAATGCCCCGTTTACATGTGGGCCCAGCCTCGGCCAATCGTCAGTGTTTAAACGGGGTTTCCCCGTTAACACAATGGCTTGGGAAGGCGATTGGCCGAGGCTGGGCCCTCTTGTAAACGGGGCAAAACAATTCAATTGCGTAAAAACTGTATCCTTTTTTCGGTGGTGGGTTCAAATGATTTCTCTCGTTCTGGATGGGGTGAGAAGAAGGTCAGACTAAAACCAACTTAGAGTTCCGTCAATCGCCATTTGCGTTCCTGCGAACTATGACTCACAATGTCTATTGGACAAAAACTGTATCCAAATTGCAATTTAAGTTCAAATGCAGCTGGTCTGTTTAGACTCTATAAGCAAATATAACAAGGGTCTAAACTTTAGGAGCTTGTTATATTTGCTTATACTTTTATGTCATTGTATTATTCAAAGGAAGACTACTTGCTAGAAATTTTGGCCAGCCTGTGTAAGCTGTTGAAGAAAGTAGTTTCAAAATTATACCACTACAGAATCCATAAATGAAAGTTTAATGCAAACAAAGTCAAAAGAAACGGCTAGTGTAGTTTTTACAAATGTAATACACCAGATAAGGCACTCCGCATGTCTACAACCGCTTAGGGAGCTACCCGTCTTTAGGAAATCGATAAGAGACCTTGACATCGAACCCGTTACCAGTATCACCCCTTTGGGGTTAGAAATGGGGTCGTGTACAAGTTGCACGCTCCATTTGTGTTTGTTTATGTAACATAAATTAATTAGGACTGTAAAAGCTTTTTTGTATTCATATACCTATAACTTGGTGTAGCTTAAGTGGGATATGGCTGGACATGTCTGCCGCATGCCAATCGAGTGGTAAAATACAAAATTGGTGCTCTAAAATCGCGAGATCGGGTCGCGGTATACCATGAATGAGACAGAAGGACGTCCTGCTATCTGCTGCGTGAAGCTTATAAGCGTGATCTTCGCCAGCAGTAGGACAATATGGGGTAGAAATAATAATAATCTTTATTTTGTACGTTTAACACACACAGTAACAGTATATAATTACATGAACAGATATAATACTCGTAGTTGTACAAACACTGATCAGTGGAAATAAAATGAACATTTGACTCCTAAACTAAGTAAAATAAATACTTGTATCTCAGGAGCCAGTTCCTCCTTAGAGATGATCAAAAATTTGATGTTAGATACAATTAAGATAGCCTTTATATAGACGTGTAACCACGGATATCTATGCGTGTAACAGTATAGGGGAATAGTTATACGATGATCGTTAGTAATGATTCGGTATAATCATAAGACAGTTTTTGCAACCAAATAATATTTAAATGAAGCAACATCCAAAGAAGCTCTTTGGATGTAACTTCATTTGTGTTAATCAGATGAAATATTTTATATTGTTTGAATAATAACTTTTGAATTGTCTTTTTTATTTGGGTACAGATACTAATTTGAGTGTGCATACAATGGGTGTCATTGCGATTGTGCACCCGCGGTAATTACGCTACGATTATAAGCGAGAAACGAGATTGTTATTTGACGAATTAATCAAATAACAATCTCGTTTCTCACTCACAAATTATTCACACCCAAGTGCACATTATTGCAAGCACTGCTAACAAATCTACTACAATAATCTATTTTTAACAACGATGCATTTGCAAAAGATTTTAACTTACCAACGCGAATTCCATTACAATCCTCCCAAGTAATAAATCACCTGTCTTAACTACAATACATTAATTATATTCCTAAATCATCTGAAGAAAATTAATAGTGCATAGGAACAGAGAGATATATCGCTGTGGTTACATCGATTGCCTTTAGATTTAACAGGAGAACTAATAGCCATCGAGGTTCCTAGTCTAGTATAGTATCAATCACTTAATTACAATGTAAACATCGTAACATGATAGTTATGTTGTTTATCTTAATCGGTAATTAAAGGTGGGTGGTAGAAATCGGAGCTACATGGTTTGGTAATGAATTTATGAGAATGCACTGAATCACATTGGCTAACGGTTGTCGAGATTGTTCGAAAAAAATTACCGTGACCTGAAACCCAAAGGGCAACTGAAGAAACACAAGTGGGTTTAAGTCAGTAAAAGTCTGATCCACTCCCTCGTTCCACGCAGAGCGGGAGAAGTTATTTGACGATTTATCACCTCAAAAATAAAAAATAAATCACATTGGCTATAATTGCTAATGGACCGTGTAAAGATGAGGTTCAAATAATAAAAAAATAAAAAAAATACAACTGCCGGTAATCTTTTACATTAATATGTGGATAATGCAGTGGACTGCGATATTGTAAACGCTCGTTTGTACCGTTTTTTAGTGTAGGTATATGTATATTGTAGCTGCTTAATGTCACATAAATAAAATAAATTAAAAATGCGCCTGAGCAAAGGCGATCCTGTATTTCATTACACATTTCTCTTCCCAGATCTATACTCTCTATACATAGAAATATATTTTTAGTCTTTTTGTTACAGCTAATCTCCGAAAAAACTGGACCGATTTTGACGGCAATTTGACTGATAGATAATTGTACCTAAGCATTAAACTTGGCTACTTTTATTTTAGAAAAAGAATAAAAGTTGGACTGATAAATTATGTTTTGCATGATAAATTGCGACAGTTAATTAAAATAAAAATAAATAAATATACATATCAACATCAGCAAAAATTCAGAGAAACACATAATTAAATGAAAATTGTCAACTGAATTCCAGTGAATGCTTTTATTCCAAAGCAATATCAACTCTACAGGGAATCAGAATTAATTCCAGCTATAATCCTGCAAAGGACGACGCGTTAATTATATTTCCAATTAAATATAACTCGAAAAGGATTTCAAAGCTAAGGATAATCTTTAAAACCGACAAAAGGTTTCTAACAACTTCAGTCAATCATAGCCCGACTTAATTACAAACGCTAATGTCTTGACTCTCGCCAATTTAGTCTATGGTGTTTATGACGTCATAACTATATATATATGTGGCCATATATACAGACATACAGATGGCCGCATAGTTAGGCCACAGGCCGTGTGTTTAACGATCTCTCTCGTTTTGCATGCGGAGAACGATTTACATCAAAAGGATGGACCGCTGATGTTAGACGTGCAAAAAATTATGGCTCAGTTGTGAAGATTATAAATGATGGCTAGTCATATGTTACGAGGTTTATGCTGATTTGGGTGGGGTTATGACTGAATTTGAGTAGAAAGATAAGGATTTTGGACAATGGATGATTGATTCCATGAAAAGGGACCACATTTACGATAAATTATGTCCACTAAGCCAGCATTGAACTACTATTTGTTGCGTAGTTGACTATATTTTTATTATTATTTGTATCAAAAACATAACCTTTCTTGACTTCACGAAATCTCAGAAACTATAACACCTACAAACTTAAAATTTGGCAGGTAGGTTCCTTATAGGGTGTAGACATCCGCTAAGAACGGATTTTACGAAATTCCACCCCTAAGGGGATGAAATGGGTGTTCAAATGTATTTAGAAACCTATTTTTACGCGGGCGAAGCCGCTGGCAGAAGCTAGTTAGAAATCATTTATTTGTTTTAATTAGAAACGAAACCTTGAAATCTGGTGACAGGGAAAACTGTCAAGTAACATTACAAGGATGTACTGTAAGGATGGACTCATTGAAATGTGACGTCACTGCCTTTAGGTTACGTGTGTACAAAAGAGATAGCGAGAATTGCCACCATGCCCCCACTCTTCCTTCCTCATACCAATAGTTTTTTTTTTCCAAATTTCTTAATCTATATTACAGATTTTTATTGCGATACAGCGAAAACCAATCAGGGTTTATCTGTGTGATGGCGAGCCGTTAATATATAATAGTGATGTAACAATAATTATAAATATCTGATTATATTTGAAATGCTAAATTGCAGCTCCATTTACTAAACAATTGTGAAGCTATTTTCAGAAATTGATTACTTTTTAGTGTTATTTGTTGTTAGTATATAAAATAAACACAGAAAAGTACTCAATTTCGCGACGATAAAACAGTTACTCAAAAAATTTCCTCAAATCAAGCTACAACAAACTACTCTCCATTTGTCACAAACCAAACAATCAAAAAGCACTGTTTTTGGAAAACTTATAACGAGCTTTCAATCCAGGCAAACAAATCACTGGCTTGACTGGTTCGACTCTAACGAAGCAAGATATATTAGCAGTGACACCAGGATTGATAGAGGAACACCACGCAGGACTGATTGCAGCAAAACTGAGGGTCAGACTGATACAGCTTATAAATGAACTGAACCAAGTTATTTATGAACTTAGAACACAGTCTGATGATAATGTTGTTTCTAATTACAATGGTATTTTTGCTAACATTGAGATATCTGAATGATAGATTTGAAATGGACGGTCGTAAATTCTAGTTCGTGAAGCTTTTATTGTATTTGACTGGGTTTTCCAATTGGATTTCGCTCAGGTTAATAGTTCTGATGAATTGAATAAGTATCTCGTAAATGCGTAGGAAAGAAATGTAGATTGCTATGGTAGGTATTTTAAATGTAATGAGTTATTTGAAATTAGTGCGCCAAGCCATCATTGCGTACGCATTCAATTTGCATTTACTACAAATAAGATTAACTTGCATTAAAAAATACAATTTTCAATTTGCATTTACTACAAATAAGATTAACTTGCATTAAAAAATACAATTAGCTTGGAAACATTTCATCTTTTTTCTCATTCCTCGCTTGTAGAACCAATTCATTACCAGTGCAGAATAAAAACGCAGCAATGCAGTGATGGATTGTACTTTTTTCTGACACACAGTGTACACAGAACAAGTTAAGCCACTGTTTGTGTTTGGAATACAATGCAGTGCAGATTAACAGGGATGATATATCGCTGAAGCGTCTAACGTAACAAGACTGGAATAAGTTATGGCTACAGAGGATTCACACAGCGCTTACTTAAGAAATTGTTCCAACATGAACATGTTGAATTGATAGATGTGCGGAGTACGTTGTGTCAATGGCCAGGAATGTAGAAAATTGCCTTGGAAAACGGGATGCATTTAGGTTAGGAACCTCCACAAGTGAAGAGATAATTACCTATGCTCGGATGCTAGCAGTCAGTAACTGGCTTTCCCCTTTTCCAAGTTATTTAGAACCAATTTATGTACAAGGAAGATGCTCCTACTACGAATGATCAGTCGAGCTCTTTTCGACCTTAGTTTCTTAGCAATTAGGATGACTAAGAGCTTTAGGTACAGGTATGTAAATCATGTAAATCAGAGGCACTTTAGGCAGTCAGCTCAGCAACTAACATTGTTACCTGGCAAATCTTTTAATCAAGGCAAGAGATAACATTGTACAGCTCCTATCGACTCTGGACTCTAATTAGAAGTCTTTAATAACATATTTCTTGAAGATTTTCTCAATATAGGTACATACGGTACATAAGTACATACATAAGTAGAATTCAATTTACGGGGGTTAAGCAGAAACCCAAACTCAGTTGAAACTTTTTTTAAGGTTCCCAAATCATCCAATGACATCTCCCGCCCTTGGGCGGGGCGTTGTCATTGCCATGGTCCAAAGCGAGGTGGAGTGGCAGGTCGCCTTCTTCTGCGAAGCAGTAATGCTAGCAAAAGAGGCAGCCGAACGCGCGAGGCAATGGCCCTCGCGCCCCAGCCGGGATTCCAATCCCGATTACCGGCCATCGTAGGCGCGAGCTTGCGGACAGCTAGCCATGATTAGCTGGCCGTCCGATCGTCCGGTAACCGTCCGGACCGAGCCCAAGTCGTCGACGGCGCGTACTGTTCCACGCACGCCTCAAGGAGATGTCAAAAAACCGTAGGGACCCATCAGGGTCGAAACCTACTGAGGCCAAGGGTCTGCTTCTGAAAGGAAGATTCGGCCCTGGTATGAAAGGCAACGAAGGAACAGGAGTGAGTTTTTAATCAGTAAAAGTCTGACACACCTCGCCCAACCCAAGAGCGCGGGATGTCATTGGATGATTTTCCCACCTAAAAAAAACCACCCGCCTTGGCAGGCAAGTTTCCATTTGATCAAGCTAAGAGAAAAATTCTTACCTATTTTCCGAATAAAGATTCGTTTTACAATATATTCTCGATTTTTCGGTGGCAGAATTTAGAGGGAATCGTGTAATACCGTGCGACACCGTATTCGAGTAATATTGGCCAAGCTGGTGGAAATATCGGAAAAATACGGCGGCATGTCGTCGCCGGTAGGTGTTCACTAAGGCTTATGAGAGGAGGCGAAATATCTAAAGATTAAAAATGATGTTTTAATATTTGAGTTCTAAAGGTATAATGAAGCAGCCGCAGCAGCTATCTAAATGTTTTGAAGCGATACAATTGGCTCTTTTATAAGGATTTCATTTTTATAGTCAGTTCTGTTTTTTGTGGAGAATATTGCGATAAAAATGTACATGCTACTATTTATTTGCTACAGTCTTCAATAAAGTATGAATAATAATTAATTCTGTATGCGTTTTCTTGCATGCCGGATGGGGTTTTTAGGAATTAGTTTAAGCTAGTTAGTTACATCTAATATAGAAAGAAGTAGGTATATCACACTTTTTTTTAAGGTGATTGTAGAGCCGAAAGTTTTTATAGCATATATGTATTATGTTCATATTTAAAGAAACGCAAAAAAGGATAACAACATGGGGAAACAACTGTGATTATTTAATTCATTAAAATTAATAAACAAAAGAGCGTAAGGGCCCCGACTTACGAGTTGTATGGGTCGCGGGTTCAAACCTAGCCAGGCGCATTACTTTGTGTAATTCTTTCATCACCACTGTTCTCAAAACGGTGAACGAAAACATCGTGAGGAAACCGACATGTTCTAGAACCAAAAATTCGAAAACATGTGACATTCATCAACCCGCACTGGGCCCGCGTGGTGGATTAAGTATATTCTCTCTCCTAGAGAGGAGGCCTGAGTCCCAACAATGTGAACATTATAAGGCCGACTATAATATGCTATGCTGTAATAAACAAATCTATATATATACAGCTTATACATCAGAATAACATATAGGCTGATTTATAATGGGGGAAGTACAGAAAGTAGAGATATCAAATATTATGAGTTTGATACGAATACTCGTACTCGACTATTCGTATCATCATATGTCCCTGAATATATTCATAAATTAAGCCTAAGATAATTTTCTTAACATTCCTTCATATGCTAAACCAACGCACATCATCGCTAAAATTAAGAAATCCTTGCCACATTTATCAGTTACTGATTAAATATGGACATTTACTAGCCAATATTGGTCAGAATTAACTCCCTATCTTACGCAGATAACTCGGATTAAGTCAGATATCGGATTAATGAGAGATTAGATATGAAGAGTGAAAAATAATCCTTACGCAGATATAGATAAAGACTATTTACTATACGTGTAGTAGCTAATGTCGTTATAAGCCAATGAGAGATAGCGTGGGTTAATTAAATACCGCAGGAATCATTTATTATTGGTATGGTATGGTCATGTGAAGAGGAGGGCTGAAATGCATGGTACTAAAAGAGTTATTAGTAGGTGTGGATGACTGGAGAGGGAGAAAGAGGCCAAAGAAAATATGGATGGATTGTGTGAGGAGTGATATGAAAGAAAAGGGAGTTAGTGATAGCGTGACGGGTAACAGTACAGAATGGAAGAAAAAAACGTGTTGCGCCGACCTTAAGTAATTTGAGATTGGGCACGCCATAATCACAGCGGTAAGGTCCCCTCTTTGAGGAGTGGCTGGAGCGGCAACACGGCGTCCTCACCTTCCGCATGACGCAGGTCCTCACCGGACATGGCAAGATCGGGAGGTTCCTGCATTAGATTCAGGCGGAAGACGCGCCCGGGTGTCACCATTGTGTGGACCGCCCGGAGGACACGGTGGAGCATACAGTGGAGGTGTGCCCCGCTTGGGCAGAGCACCGCCGTGTCCTCGTGGAGGCAATCGAAGCAGTAATGCTAGCGAAGGAGGAGGCCGCACGCGTGAGGGAACGAACAAACGATGAGGCCAGAAAGATGATGAGTATTAGCTTTCTTTGCATTGCAACATAGCTGATATAGGTAAATCATTTAATTTTATCTACAGTAAAGGATTGCACAAACGAGTTAGGTAATATAATTAATTTTGTAATTGTATTTAATAACTTAAAAATGAAGATGGCAAGGCTGGCGCAGTGTTTGAGCGATTGTTGCTGTGCTATAGGTATGTCGCTGCTGGTGATCGCGATACCCGCAAGGAACAAAAAATGATGATGCATACATACATACATAGCATAGGAGGAATTTTTATTGTGGAACAAGGATTAAAAAGTCAGAATCTTGTTTTCTAAGCCAGAATGTTTGCGCCTTGATTAACCTAATCGTACAATAGATAAGTTGAGCTTGTGATATTTATGACTTAATGATATAAATAAGCAATCTCAACCTGGCAACCAAAAACTTAAAAAACCCACATTCCTAGTCAGTTTGAGCCAAAGACTCAGTAGAATTCTCAACCAGAATTCAATTTCTTCTCACAATAAAATCTCGTGTGAAGTCCCGATTTACAAACATGAAATACAAACAAGAAATATTTCACTGTTAATTTATGATCCAGTTAGTTCCGTTATACAGATGAAAGTCTATAGAATAGTACTGGAGCTTTAGAAATGACTGGTACATTGGACAATACGATTAACATTCATTTAGAGTAGGTTTACTGCCTACTCCACTGACAGATCGTAGGTGTTCGGGGTTCCTGCTACTAGTTAATTGTGTAGGGTTGGCACATGACCGATGACGATGGTTGAGTCATCCAAGATGTACTTTGAAATTCCTGGGTCGGGAAAAGTTTTATTAGATTGGGAAATTATCAAATAATTTATAATGTCAAAATGTGAATAATAAAATCGACTTTTGGCTAAGTTTATGTTAAAGTAAAATAAACAAAATTTAAACTATATTTTTTTGTTGTGTTTTTCGGGGTGACAAATCATTCTCCCGCTCCCAGTGGAGCGAGAGGCATTGTCAGACTTTTACAGACTAAAACCCACTTGTGTCCTTCAGTTACCCTTTACGGTCCAGGGCCGCGGTAACTCTTTCGAACAACTGCTGCCCATCCAAGATATGATGTGTTTTCTATTTAGTAACGTGTTAATTGCAAATAACATCTAATCTACGATGGTATTGTTAGGGAAACGAATGAAAAATAGTAAAAAGAAGACTTACTAAATTCAAAGAATTTATTTAATAACTAAGAAAACCAGCACAGGTTTGGGATACCGCCGTGGTACTGGAACGCAAAAGGACACAGGTTGGTTTTAGTCTGTAAAAGTCTGACGGATGATTTCTCACCTAAAAAAAAAGCATTGGTTTGGTATAATTACCTTTAGTAAAATACCTTAATCTTATATTCTATGTTAATCTAGAATTACATTAGACCGACGCACACGTGTAACACGCCTGATTTGTACGTAGAACGACGTCGCGTGGCGTGGATCTAATGTAGCTCTACAAGTCTAGTTTCCTTAAAAAATATATGGAGACCGACGTGCCAAGATCGGCGTGTGTGGCACACGTGTGCGCAGTGTAGTTCTAGCTTTATACTCGTATCTTTGTCTAAGCTTATTTCAAAATGTCATATTATTCGCTACAATTGCCACAGTTAATAAGCCAGAATCGAGCAAGTAAACTATTACGTCTTCAACATCTTAATCAACATAAACAAAACAACAAACCTAAACCAGAATACAGTCCCTACATCACAATTAAACCTAACAATTATGTTAGAACTCTCGACATTTCGCAACTCTCGTCTATTTTGTCGGTGACAACCCTGTCAGTCACACACGCGACAATTAAACCACATTTTAGCATACAATGGAGTTGTCTACAACTCCTCAGTACGTTTTGTAGGTCATTGGATTGATTGCTTGTTACCCGTTGTCGGTTGCGGGTTGCGTATCAGTATTTATTGACGATAAATGTTGAAGCTCGGTTTGAAGTGTTAGTGTCGTCGTCTGTCGGTCAACGTCGGAGATAGCGTTGAGTGGAAGATGTTTGGTTAATTATTGTGATATTGATATGAATTGTTTGTTGATAAATATATGTAGTCATTGTAGACGACAACAGCAGTAGACATCTGCAAATTAGTAGATTCTAATTTAGACTTATCCTATTTTTAGGGTTCCGTACCTCAAAAGGAAAAAACGGAACAAGTCTGTCAAGACCCTTTATCTCGAAAACGCGTAGAGGTATCGAGTTAAAATTAAAACTATATACTCAAGTCTGCGGTCTCTTGAAGCTGTGAAAAAAACAAACTTGAACTGTTTACATAGCTAAGTTTGTATGGAACCCTTAGGGCGCGAGACCGACTCGCACTTGCCCAGTTTTTTTTTTTGAGGGTTTGATATCATCAAATAACTTCTCTTGCTCTGGGTGGAGCGAGAGGGAGCCGCGCGGTCGCCACTTCAGAACCTGCCCCAACCGTGCCTACTCATCATCATAAAAAAAACTCCGCTCGTTTCGTTCCACTGCTAAACATTATGCCTCCCCAGGTGTCATCACATTGACGAGTCCTGAGCGTTACGCATCCAGCGGATTCTCACAATCTTCCTAAATATACAGTAACATCTTAAAGCCTGTAAATTTCCTGACGTCATCACCAAGCCTTGCCATTCTTCATCACAGTTTCCTTACAATCTCATCCATTCAACAATTAGTCGCGGTGACCATTCTTTATCACAAGCGAACGTGACTGCCACCGGCCACCGTATTATCAGTCAGCTATTAGTATGTATTGCTTGTCGGCTAATAGTAGTACATTGTGTTACGTTGTATATAAGATGAAGTCGAATAGCGGGTGTTTTGAAGAAAATTTTCGTGAAATTCTGGTGTGCAAGGATTTAAAGCATTTTATTTCAAATAAACCATTTACAGGCACTTTTGAAATGTCAAGAAGTCTGTTAGTCAGAAAAATGTTGCTAATTGCACATTCCAAAGCGTAGATCTCTATGAAGAAGATTGCAAGAAACTCCATGGACTGCTCTAGTTGTAGTTTAATTTTGATCTGTATGCTTGGTGGTGAGGGTCGCGGGAATCCGATGGATGCCAAACGCACAGGACCGGTCATTGTGGCGACATTTGGGGGAGGCCTATGTCCAACAGTGGACGTCTTACGGCTGAAATGATGATTATGATGATGATGCTTGGTGCAGCGATTGAGCGATTCACTACTGCGTTACGTGTCGAGGGTGATGATTGATGATTGATTCTCGTATAGAACACATATTTGTATGGCTAACAGATAGTTGTTTCGGAGTTACGTGTCTTGTGTAGGTATGAGAATTTACATGTTTTGTGAACGCACCCACGATATAGAAGTAATTCTTAGTGTGGGGCAATGTTTATTAAAAAGAAGAAGAAAATAAAGTATTGCTGATGATTATCAACACCCCTTTATAGATTTTGAGGGCCTTCTAACATAAGGTATAAATCATGGTTGAAGATCCACTAACTCAGGAAGGTCTACATGAAGATAACTAAACAATTTTCTCTATTCACCAGTAGAACTTGCATCTAAAGGCAGCATATAAACCATCCATGCCAGCCGCGAATTATCTCCACCCCGGAAAGGCAGCAGAATACCAACATAATGTTACGAACTACGAGTACGATATAATAGTGACATGGGGCGTTTATTAAAGTTTCGAAGCGCAAATGGGGCCATTTGGAGTGGTGGAAGCAATCAGTTTATAGCGGTCCGCGGCCCGAAGTTATTGATGTGCGGTCTGCGACGACTTGACGGGCCCTGAACGGACCGTGCTGCGTTTAGACATGATGGCCACTTGAGCTAGTAGCTCACTGTCTTAAAGAGAACGTTAACGTTCTATAATCGAATTTTTTCGTTGCCAATGAAGGCTATGATAATATTATCCTGAAATGGAAGGATATTTTAAGTTCATCGTCGTGCAAACTTCAAGACTTTATTTGCAGTTTGCAAGAAAATAGGTTCGCTATGAAATTGCATGGCAAACTTAAGCTTATATTCTACATATTTGCTATCTAGGAGCTAAGGTAACCCTTAATAAGATATTCCCACGCTTCATGTGTACGAGGATGTGAGACCACACATTGATAAGTCTTGGTGGAAACGAGTCTTTTGTTTACCAGTTCCGTTTAAGGCCTTTGTCTTCTAAAATATTCCCCCTTGTGACGGGATTTGATGTTAGTTTTATAATAAAGAATGTTGAAGTGATTATGATTTGAAATTGGAATTTCAAGTGATGTAATGACATAAGCCAGATAATAAGCTAATTCGTTTATCGTACATATTAAGTTTGTTAGTTTTGTTAGTCACTAACACTTCATGACACATTTTATTACTATTAGTCGCCTAACACCTAATTTGCGCCAGTCGTGTCATCACAAAAATGACATACATATCATAAAAAATTTAAACTGTTTATAGAACCGACTTGTGCCAGTAACTGTCTCATCTAAACGAAGCTTAAACACAGCCTAAGTGGATCATTGGTCAGCTGATAGATGTGTTTTGTCACATCGGCGCGAGCCTTGGATACTGCGGCGTTGCTTAAGCCAAGCCGTGATTATGGGTCAATTTGTACCACACACTGTAAGACTAGTTCTTAGGGTCGTTAACTTATGTAACTGTAGATAACACACGTAATAAGAACTTAAAATAGGCACACATTATTCTGAAATTGAAAGTGTTTTTTTTACTTTCTCCGTTAGAAAAAGGCGTTAAATTCAAACTTGAATACCGAATCATGTTCGAATTTCAAATTCCGTGTCAGGATTTTTTTTTCTAATTGCATCGCAAGCACAACCAAAAGTTTTACGGACACTTAAAAATCTTGTAGCGCATAGTTTTGACATGAATGAGCATTTTTCATCAATGGACCATACATCCGTGTAGATGGAGAAAGTCGCGTGATGAATCAGATGTGGTAATGTACTATCAATGCGCGTGTACCTGCGAGACTTTCCATAGCTCATGTGGCCCAAACATAGTGTGAATTGGGATTGTATTGTGAGACTATGTATTGTGTTCTACTTATCATATAGTATGTCTTAGATGTTGTGTATGTGTTTTGGGAGAAGTTATGACACCACATAAGTATCGTGACTGCTTTACAAGGTTTTACAGTTGTCTTTATATTTGATGGTGTGGCGATTCATGACAGATCGCAAAGGACGTTTGACAATAATGACTCTATTTTGCATATTTAGATAGTTTCGTAACTGGAGCAGTTTCAAAGAGAATGCTTTGGTGGCTTGTGACTTAATTGCAGCGGTTCCGAAAATCTAATCCTTCCATAAACTTTGTTTAATGCTATGTAATGATGATAAGAAAGTTAGTTCCAAGGATCGCGTGACATCGTATGTTGAAAATAAATCGATGAAATGCCATGCTTTTGCACGGATTTATTAGTTTACTGAGTAACCTAATAAATCCGTGAATATTTACATCCATTTTCAAGAAATCATTTTCTTTTAAAATATTTTTTGTTTCTTCAACAAACATCGTAACAAGGCAATTAGGAGTAGCTGACGGATTGTTCGAAAGAGTTACCGTGGCCCTGGAACCCAAAGGGTAATTGAAGGAACAAAGGTGGTTTTTTTTTTTAAGAGCAGTGGTGGCCGAGTGGTAACGGGACTTACGAGTTGTAGGTTGCGGCTTCAAACCCAACCAGGCGCATTACTTTGTGTAATTTATTTCATCACCACTGCTCTCAGAACGGTGAAGGAAAACATCGTGAGGAAACCGGCATGTCCTAGAACCAAAAATTCGAAGGCTTGTGACATCCACCAACCCGCACTGGGCCCGCGTGGTGGATTACGGCCCATTCCCTATCCTAGAGAGGAGGCCTGAGTCCCAGCAGTGGGAACATTATAAGGCCGACTATGCTAGGTGGGAGTCAGTAAAAGTCTGACAGTCCCGCTCGCTTCAGCCAGAACAGGAGAAGTTATTTAATATATTCCCACCTCAAAAAAACCATAGACAATCAGAAAAAGGTTAGAACTCAAATATTCAAGTACAGATAGCTGCATCAATTGAGTACCATTCTCAGATTAAAATACCTTAGAAAAGGGAGGTAAGTAACCAGTTGATGACGCTGTCTGTACCTAAACCTTTCGTTCTACTTAACGCTGGTATAAAGTAAACCACTAAACGGAGAAATGGGCGCCAGCAAACAGTTAATGCATACTTCACTCGAGTATTATAACGTATGGCCCACGACACTGCTATTAGGGACACCACATTAGGGACTTAGTTTAGGACGGAATTTCAATTGCTGGTTTTGCTGTATTTAGTCGACTTGTTTACTAAAATAAAGTAAAGGTTATTAAGGCGCAATTTGAATTGGCTGACAATTAATCTTCACAAATCTAATAACAGAAGAATAGATAATTAAGTAAATTCGATACCGTAACTAAAATTAGCTTCCTGAATCCTGCCTATTGAACATGTTTTTTTTTTTTTTTTACCACGTGTTTTTTTTACCTATCTGTAAATGCAAACGTAACATGAAAAACCTTTTTAAGTAAATTTAAAATAAGAACAGTTTTTGTACCAGTGCTTTATTGTTTACGGAAGCATACGTTGAACATGCAAATTACTTCGTTAAGTACTTACTGCGCAGTATGTAGATGACTTGGTTAGATCATCCTCTTGTTAGCAGTCATCTTAGTGTTTTATTTTCCGTAACGAGAATATACAGTGAAAAACATCCGGAAAATTATTGCCGAGATGACGACAATGTTTGTTCTATGATATGATTTGATAGCTGCCCATTAAATAGACTTTTTTCTATTAGACTTTCTAGATTCGGGCTATAACTTTTGTCATATAAATCAAGCTTAGGATTCCCTTATAATAATTGCATACCAACAAAACTGTAAATACTTATTTACACTACACTTCGCAATATCTTTAATTATTAAACCATTCGTTCTACCAACCCTAATTTACGACAGTCTCTCTCATTCGATTCGCGTGGTAACCCTAATTGCTTGAGGTAGTAACAGGCAAATAATAACAATAACGGTGTGGCGGGCTGCGCGGGCGCATGGCGTCGCATCGCCTACATTTGATAACCTTCGTGACGGTCGATTTGCACGAGCTCGATTGTTTGTTGCTAAAACCGTTGCTGATAAATTACGGTTTGATCTTCAGTCTAACATAACGTTAAATCAACAATGGAGATTTGTATTGGTTCAACGAGAATTGCACTAATATTATAAAGGCGAAAGTTTGTGTGTGTTTGTTACTCTTAGCGGAATTTTGTACACGGTGTGTGATTTGGAATTTGGCACACAGGTAGACCAGTACTGGAATAGGGCATAGGATACTTTATTCCGGGAGTATGTTTCCTTGGGAAAATTTTCTACTTACACTTTATTAATCATGCAGTGGCGGATTAACCCAGCGCGGGGCCTGTAGCAAATTCGACCAAGAGGCCTCTGTGTAGACCTATTATATACTTCTCATTCTTATCTCAATAACTAATAACCCCGTGAATTTTAAGATTGTGTAAGGTACGTGGAAAGTACGGTAATGAGGGAAATCTAAGAGATTGATTATCATATTCAATTAAATAATAATCAGCTGTATTCGGATTTCGATATATCGAACACGAGGGGCTCCCGAATGCCCGGGGCCCTGTAGCATTAGCTACTCTTGCTATATGGGTAATCCGCCACTGTAATCATGTCTGTCAAATTGATCGGTCGTCGATTCATCATCATCTCACATTATTTCGGGTCGAAGCATCATGTCTTCTTCAACCTCCTTTGGAGCCATTTGATTTTATTAATATATAGTCATACGCACACCTCATATTATTTATTTATTTAAACTTCATGTACAGTATAATAAGGCGGACTTAATGCAACAAGGCATTCTCTACCAGTCAACCTTTGGGTTAAAAAGACAACACTGTGGTAGGTGTGCACAATAAATAAATAACAGATATTTCAAGTATAATGTAGTATCATTAAATGAAGTTGCACAGGACAAAGTTTTTTTTTTTTAACCAAGTGTACAATATCTTATCACACAGGGCAATCTCATACAGGCAACCTTTGGATGGGCAGAACGAAAGAAGATCGATTTAGGACAGTGTACATAGCATTTGAGCACTCCTCAGTTCTATGGGTGTGCATTTCACAAACGAGCTGCTTGAATTGAGAAAGATTTGTCAAAGAAGGAAGTGGAATGCACATAATCTATCCATCGTTTATTTTATCTTTCCAGAAAAGTGTAAATAATATTGGACAGTATTCTGCACTAGTTTATTGGTCAGGGTCAATTTATGAAATATGCCTAAAGTCAGATGCTGCGACTATGCGCTGTCCATTATTTAGATGGTTAAACATTTAACTACCTGTGTGTACATTTACACTGATAGCTTCCAATCAGAACATTTTCCTTAATCACCAGTTTCAAAAGGTATGGTGGTACTAACCTACTTACTTTGATTAATTCAGCATTTAAAAAACTGCCATTAACTCCAAGGTTCCAATCATTCGTGTGCAAAAAATGAAACTACTGCGATTGATAGTTAGAAGTACGTTGTATTGTCCAAGTTAACAGCATTTACAACAGGGAAATCTCGGGCACAAGTCGGTACTAAACTTATAATTGATATCTGACCCTCAGGGCTGTGTTCAGCTGGGCGACTCTGATAGTACCTATAACAAGTTCTAGACTTCCTATAATAATGCCAGATTAACCCCTAGGAGACTGAAATAATTAGAAACAGAAGTAGCTCACGTTAAATCGATTAAACTGCAAGGAGGGTAAAGATCCGCAGGAGACGACCTTTTTTTAAGGTGGGAAATCATCCAAATGACTTCTCGCGCTCTTCGTGTCAGACTTTTACTGACTAAAACGACACCTGTATCCTTCAATTACCCTTTGCGTTCTAGGACTACGGGTTTCCCTTTCAGAAATTCTCCGCGGTCCTAGCTAGCGGGCATCGGCCCTGCTGGGCCCCTACGGTTTGCTGACATCTCTTGAGGAGCGCGAGGATCACTACGCGCTGTTGACGACTGGGCTCGGTCCGGTTAATTACCGAACAGCCGGACGGCGAGCTCGGCGTCCGCAAGACCGACGCGCAGGAGACGACCTGGGCGTCAGTCTTGCGGACGCCGAGTAATGGGTAGCTCGTTGTCCGATAAGGACCAGGCCCGAGTCAGTGATTATAGTGAGGTAAAAATCCCGTACTCCCCGGACTTATCTCCAAAGTCCGGGCGCCTTTTGAAGGAAGAAACGGATACCTATTCTTCCGTACCTCGGAAAGCACCATAGGCAATGGCCTATGGGTCCAATTGGTCCAAGGGACCAATGGGTCCCAGCTGTCATTTTTAAATCTTTGGCAGTCGTTGCTGAGAGTCAGAAGCCAAGAAATTTATCATCAGTCTTGATAACTAATTAGTAATTAGGTTGAGGAGATCAGATAGTCGCTTCAAGTAAAATATCGGTATCCAGCTGCATGTACTTCAAATGGAAGCCGATCCTTGGTTCGGAAAAAGGCTAGACAGGCAAGTTTCTATGGAATAAAATTTATCTTTATAATAGGAAAACGCGCGTGCTTAAAACAAAATACAATTAAAAAGAGCTGTTTTAAATATTCATCGCATTAGCACAAAGGAGCTGGTGTCTACGCCACAGAGTAACTAATTAGGTCTTCTCACTAGGGACTGGAAACTTTTGACTAGCTGACAGTAACTAGCCTCACAGAGAAAATGTATTAGTATTGGTGTACTGAGATTACTTAAAATTTATACTCTTTGGCTTCGTCTGAGGGCTAGGGAGTTGCTAGTACGTTGAACTCTGAACAAGGTTTATTTAAAGTGTTATTAAGGTGCCTAAAGGCAATGTAATAAATACAGTCATCAGTAAATATTTAGAATTGGAGAACCAGAATTTAACATGCTACATCTATGGCGATGCGTCACCGGTACGTGGTGGACATCCCACCAATACGTACACAACGTTTTGGGAACACTTGCATTATGGGTACAGCTAAGGAGTGGAACTCCCTGCTAGTTTATTTCTTGATAGCTAAAACCCCTCATGTTTTTTTAAGTGAATAGGTTACTACTAGGCAAGCGTCGACCACATTATCGTTTACCATTAGGTGTGACCATGTCAATAATTATTTAAAAGAGAAATTGCATAGCTTCAAAAAAACTTTATATGGCGAATACGTTTTTTTTTTAATTGATCAGATTGCCTTTGGATTATTTAGACCTGCATGATGCAACGAAATTCTTTTGTTTTTTCTTATTCTATAGACACCGTAACCAATCGTAAAATATCAACTAAACGTAGGTTTTACACCGGTAGACCCAAGTTCGAACCCGGTGCGTGACAAATAAAAAGAATTAGTGGATTGCTGTTTATAAATAGTATTGCGTGGAAGAATGTGAATGAATACCGGAACGGACACACAATGCGGACTAGTGATGG
The DNA here is from genome assembly GCA_905147345.3 of Mythimna impura. NCBI lineage: Eukaryota > Metazoa > Arthropoda > Insecta > Lepidoptera > Noctuidae > Mythimna > Mythimna impura. The sequence continues at coordinate 6,765,975 of LR990347.1, read as the reverse complement.
ACGCCGAGGGGCCTATCTCAGTAATAAGATATTCTGCGGCCTATAAAACTGAGTAAATCAAAAATGTTTTGTGTTTGGAACATAAGTTTGGGGTTACAGGAAAGTTTAGTGCAAAAGCTTACAGAGTAGAATTTCCTGAAGAAATGCCCAAGTGATTTTTTGGATGACGAATTTTTGGTGTTCATACCATATATAGATTAACTTATTTTTGTGATGGGAAATCATCAAAAGTTTCCTTCAGCTCTGGGTGGAGTGAGAGGGAGTGGCAGACTTTTATTGACTAAAACCCGCCCATGTTCCTTCACGTGGTCGCAGTGATTCTACAATAATCCTGCAGCCACCACATGTATAGGTACTGCCTTAACCTTGAGAAATACAGGTTCATCAATCATCATCAATATCGGTTTTTAATACAAAACGAAGTTCTGAAATCACCAGGACATGTAAGTAGTAAGAAAAGCCACAATTTTTCGTGCAGCATTCCTGGTTATAAAATTGATGGAAAAAATTGTTGCAAATCTGATTTTATTCTGCGGTCGGATGACGGTATATAATGTACTTACAATCATCATGATCATTTCAGACGAAAGACGTCCACTATAGGACATAGGCCTCCGCCATGTGTCGCCACAACGAACGGTTCTGTGCGTCTCGCATCCATCGGATTCCCGTGACCCTCACCAGGTCATCGGTTCACCTTGTGGGGGGAGGTCTTCCAACGTTGGGAAGAATTTTCCGAATCGCATTTTTTTTTTGTTGTGACGTAACAACAAATTTATAGTTTCCAGATTTATTTCTATAAGACCTTCCTTTATGCAAATTTCAGGATTCTGGGTCAACGGAAAGTACCCTATGAATTTTGATTTCCTCGAGTGTCGAAATGTACGTTTTTTGCTACATTAACCAAAGTATCTTTTTTTCTCCTTAACTTACAAGTTTGATTTTTTTACAGCTTCAAGAGTCCGCAGACCTGAGTATATGGTTTTAATTTCAACTCGATACCTCCACGCGTTCCCGAGATAAAGGGCCTTTACAGACAGACAGACAGACAGTCAGACAGACGGACGAACGGACAACATAGTGATCCTATAAGGGTTCCGTTTTTTCCTTTTGAGGTACGGAACCATAAAAACTAGCACTAAGGTCACAGGTGAGATCAAAGATTACAAGATTCAAATATTAGAAGATCATGGCATTACAAGATTTACACAGCCAAACACCAACAATTGCCTTTAATTAACCTTAAACATGATCAAATAATAACATATCTAAATGACGAATCGATTAAACACCAAAACTCTGCGTGTGGCCGATCAATTTTGCATAATTTCTTGGCGAATTTCATCCGATGATTGATATGTTCGCCGCCTGATTCGACACTTTACGAACGGATCACGTTACAATGTTTGTAGCCAGCGGCCATTGGCCAAGATGGCGTCTGTTGCAAAAGAAAACCGGTTTCACAAACTTTGTACAAATTGGTCGTAGAATTTATTTGAATTTATTTAAGTAGGACGAAAGGTGTATTCTGATGAGTTGGTAGCGAAAAAGATTGTTTATTTTTAATTTGAGTGAAATGGATAGATAGGAAAGGAGCTGCAGTGGTGGCTCAGTGTTAGCTCCGTTAGCTCCGACTTATCGAGTTGTAGGTCTAATGAACTATAATACGACGACCTACATTTTAAATGATTTATTTTATCACCACTGCTCTCAAAACGGTAAAGGAAAACAAAAATTCGAAGACATTATGACATTCACCAACCCACTCAGGGTATTACGACCCTGAGTGGGTTGGTGAATCGTACGTACCAATCGTAAACGTAATCCATCTCGCGAAGATGGATTACGTACAGCCCATTCCCTCACCTAGAGAGCACGCCTAAGTCCCAATAGTTACAAAAACCGGCCAAGTGCGAGTCGGACTCGGGCACAAAGGGTTCCGTAGCGTCCGTAGCAAAAACGGCAAATTTTATTCGGTTTTTAGTATTTGTTGATATAACGGCAACAGAAATACATCATCTGTGAAAACTTCATACAGCCTGGTGACAGACGGACAGACAGACGGACAGCGGAGTCTTAAGTAATAGGGCTCCGTTTTTCCCTTTGGGTACGGATCCCTAAAAACATTATAAGGCTGAATGTGCTTTATTGCACAAATGGATAGGAAATGACTTATATCTACTGGGCTCTGGTAACTTGCAGTTAACCATTTAGTAAGAACAACCGCTTACACATCGTGAAACACGACTGTCTTCATAAACACTAATGCATGGTCGTTAGAATATATTGCCATAAATACAACGCTTATTATACAAATGCGTTGCCATTTTCTCTCGACACGCGACATACGCCCCGTCAGGAACTACAAGGGAACTGTGCCTACTTAAGGCGAATAGTCCCTTGAACATCTGGCCGGAGTTAAATGCGCACACACGCTTACTGCCGCCTGGGCTCAGGCGGCAGTAAGCGTGTGTGCGGCAGACAAAGAGCACCGCTGAAGTTTAAAACCTTTTTTTTTACCGAATTATTGATTAATTTACATAATGCTATATACATTCTGAAGAACACTTAACCAGCTATATACATTCTGAAGAACACTTAACCAGCAATTTTTTTGTGTGTCTAAACATATTTCTAAAGATTAAAGCCGTTTGAAAGTAGGGAGGGGGGGTTTATTCGGTCTCGTGCGTCTTTAGCGGGTGGACGTGTGTCGGCTGTCCTAGTGACTTCTAATTGTAAATTCAGTGATTGGTGCATCTTGTGATATTTGGATTCCTTGTCACTCTTCTGGTACTTAAACCTGTCATTAACGCCCACTGGGCGTTACTAGAGAGAGATACATATATTTCTGGCACTAACTACTAAAATCGCGTTTTAAAAATTACTGCGGTTGGCTGGGATTTGAACCCGCGTCGTGTGGAGCGATAGTGAAGAGCTACCGTGCGCGACCACTGCGCCACGGCGCAAGTAGCAGCGAGTGTTTAAATTGCGGACCGATACGAGCGGCTGACGTCATCGGTGTGTCGCTGAGTTGCTACGTGCTACGCGCTACGGACCAGCGGCTACGAACTTTATATCGACTACGAACATTATATCGACTACGAGCTCGGCCTACGAGACGCGCTTAATATGCCAAGGGTTCAACGTTCTCCGCCAAAGTCTCAGCGCGTCAATCTGATTGAAACACAATCAGAACCGGACATTACCTCGCCAGCTAGCGAATATGTCACGAGCAGGAGCAAACGACCTAGAACCGGAAATTCACCATCAAGTGGGGACGATGTTGACCGGGAAACACACCAAGACACTAGTCTTTCTATGAAGATGGAAGTGCAAACCACCATAATGTCAAAATTAGTGGCTGACATACGCGAGATTAAGTTACAAAATTCTAAGATACAGGAATCGAATGCTGAAATCTGCAAGACAAACACAGAGATTGAGCGCGCAATCTCTTTTATGAATAAAAATTTTGAAGAATTAAGAAAAGAAGTTGAGGAACTTAAAAAGGAAAGACAGGAGCAACGCTCCTACATAGAATCTTTAGAAAAAAAGATTGCCGATCTCCAATTTAAATCTCGCTCAGCTGGTGTGGAGATTCGCAACTTGCCGCTGTCTAATAGCGAGAATACAAGTGGTCTTATTCAAACCGTTTGCAGCATCGGCCGGCTGGTTGGAGTTCCTATCACTGAACCTGAATTAAGAGATATATATCGCTTGCCTGGAAAAACCACCCCGGTCACCACTACACGCCCAATTATAGCAGAATTTACGTCAGTGCAAACCAAGCAAAAGTTAATATCTGCCGTCCGGGCTTACAATAAAAACATAGAAACTAAAGAAAATAAACTGAATACAGAACAAATTGGCATTCCCGGCAAGCGACAACCAGTCTATGTAGCTGAACTATTACCAGCTAGCTCCAAAAAGCTTTTCTACATGGCACGAGAATTCGCCAAGAACAATCAGTATACTTTCTGCTGGATCAACAACGGGAACATTTTTCTTCGTAAAAAAGTCGGTGATAAACAGCTACTTATTAAGTCGGAAAAATGTCTCAAGGAACTTGGTATGAAGTTTATATGACTTCCTCTGTTATTTATGTTCATATCTCTTGCTTACTTCTCGATGTTAATTGCAATCTGCCTTCGATACCTAGTATTAGCCTTAACACTCATTTTACTAATAATCATACGCATACGTTCACATAACAAAAAAATAAACACTTCCTACATCAATAATAAAATAATTATTTCAAGCATACTAAACAAAACACACACATTCATATACACACACACACAAACAAACATAAGTGTAAATTCATCAAGGAGAAATGTTGATATCTTTCATTTAATTACAACCATTTTCAATTTTCCTATGCCCACAATTAGTTTTCACTTATATTACAAATGGATACTATAATAAATATTAATGACGATTTAGACATTTTTAGGCTGGATAACTCTTTTTCTTGTAATCCACAAGACTGTACAAAGTATATTAACGTTTCCGACAGAAATATTAAATTATTACACATGAATATACGCAGTATAAAGAAAAATTTTGATAACCTACAAGCTTTGATCTGTTCCACAAAAATAAGCTTTGACATTATTGTGTTAACGGAGTGCTGGCTGAGCAAAATAAATAGCCCTCCGATACTCAATGGTTTTCTGCCACACTCAACTAAACTTACCGCAAATCAAAATGAAGGTGTAATAGTTTACACTAAAATGGGATTAAATATAACAGTTTGGGAACCAAGAATAATAAACGCCAACTCCCTTGTATGTCAACTCGACTCTAAGTTTGTTTTTGTTGCCGTTTACCGTTCGCCGTCTCATAACAGCACAGACCGAATAAAAGATTTCCTGTCCAGCTTAAATAATGTCTTGGGTGAACTTTCGTCTTTTCCAAATATTGCGCTTGTTGGTGATTTAAATATTGACATTAAATCGGGTAACAAGAGCCCTCATAGTTTTGAATATCTTATCCAGAATGCCTCCCATGGTCTACTCCCTACCCACCTAATACCCACTAGACTTGAAAACTGTCTTGACCATATTTTATTAAAGTCCAAATTAACTTCCACGACATTAATTCTAGAATCGTCCATCACCGACCATAAACCAATTATACTTATGTTAACAAACGCGAACCCAACTCGAAAGCAGAAATACACTATCTCCCGTCCTAATCTAGATGCCATTAAATCTGAATTAGAAAACATGAACTTTTCAGAAATTTATAATATTTATGATTCAAATGAAGCTTTGAATAAGTTTGTATCAATAATAACTACAGTAACAACTAAACACACTACCATAAGTACAATTCCTAAGAAACATAGAACTCTAAAACCCTGGATTACACCAGGCTTGTTGAAGTGTATTAGGAATAGGGACAGGTTGCACATGGAATCAAAACAATCACCGAATAACTTAATATTAAAATTAACATACACACGCTACAGAAACTTCTGTAATCATTTACTTCGCAAACTCAAAATTGCCTTTGAGAAAAGTCAACTAGAAAAATCAAAAAATAATCCTAAAGCTCTTTGGAAAACTATACAGGAAATCACCAGTACTAGTAAAGAGCGCACCAGTCCCGATCAATTGCTAAAACTAGGTGATAATCCTCACTCTTCCGTAAATGAGGTATGTTCCTTCTTTAGCAATATTGGTAAAAATTTAGCGGCAAGAATACTAAAATCTCACAGCCCAATTAATAATCCCTCTGGCAGTATTCGATCAGAAAAGCCCAAGTTTTCACCTCCAACTGGTTCTCTCGTTTTACTAGACACCGATGAAGGTGAGGTAGAAACAATCATCTTACAACTACGGAATGATTGCGCTGTAGGTTGGGATGGAATATCATCTAACTTGCTGAAAACTTGTCGCCACGTACTAGTACCACCAATCACTTACATCTGCAATCTTTCTATGCAATCAGGAACATTTCCTAACGGACTAAAGAAAGCTATAGTCCATCCAATTTATAAGAGTGGGAACAGATCCTGTGTCAACAATTACAGACCAATCTCCATCCTGCCTTCGCTTTCAAAAATTCTTGAAAAGATCCTTAACAGACAACTTAGGTGTTTCTTACACAAACATAACATCATTGCCGAGAACCAGTTTGGCTTCAAGCCTGGGGTTTCGACGGAAGATGCAGTATTGGGTCTCACACAATTCGTAGCAGAAAAATTGGATAGTGGGGCTAAGTGTATGGGTATATTTCTGGATCTGTCGAAAGCTTTTGACACAGTTTCTGTTCCCAATCTTATCTCAAAATTGGAGCTTTTGGGTATACGTGGCTTAGCACTCGATATTTTCAAGGATTACCTCAAAAATCGTACTCAACAAGTTAAAATAGATGCGTATCTCAGTAATGAGGAAATCGTGACATACGGTGTGCCCCAAGGAAGCATATTAGGTCCCACATTATTCCTAATATATGTCAACGAGCTCTGTAGGATGATTCTACCAAACACCAAGATCTACGCATATGCTGACGATACTGCAATTATTATCTATGGATCTACTTGGGAAGAGGTTAAAACTAAGGCAGAAATAGCACTAAAAATAGTTATGAACTGGTTCCACCAAAATCTCCTTACGCTAAACGTGGATAAATCTTGCTTCATTCCTTTCGCAATCCGACAAAACACTAAGCCGCCCCAGAACTTGGTTGTAACTGCTCACTCCTGCCTCAACTCGACAACACCGTGTCCCTGTCCTACACTAGTTAGAAGTGACTGTGTAAAATACCTAGGTTTGCAAATAGACGACGGCCTACGATGGGATAAGCAGGTAGAAACGATAACCAGCAGAACACTGCGTCTTATATATGTTTTTAAATCCCTTAGAGAATCGGCTGACGTGGACACATTAAAAATGGTATACTTCGCACTGTGTCAATCGATTATCGGATACTGCATTACTGCATGGGGTGGTACTTTTAAAACAAATTTCCTGAAGATAGAGCGAGCTCAAAGAGCTGTTCTCAAAGTAATGACCAAGAAACCGTACTTCTATCCAACAAAACAACTTTATGATGAATGTAAGGTACTTACAGTTAGACAGCTCTTCATCTTGCAGTCTGTCCTCAGAACTCATAGAAGCATGCCCAGATCCAACCCAGAAAAACGCACAAATGTCCCATCAGGTGTAACTCATAAAACTACATTTGCCAAACGCCAATATTACGTCCTAGGTACTTATATATACAAGAAACTACACAAAATACTAAACATTCTTGATGTAAACAGACACACACTGAAAGTCATTATCACTCAATGGCTACTACAACAGGATTACCTTACAACGGAGAATCTCCTAACATTCATCTCGTAAATAACAATTCCTAAAGCCACACACATACACATTACACTCATGCACACACCCTCACACACACACACACACACACACACATACACTCTTACTTATATACTCAACACACTAACTGCACTTCTTCCACAGTTTTAATTTTGCTTATGTGACACCGACACTGTTTTACTTGCTACAGAATGCTATATGTAAATATTGTACCCACATGGTTGAACCCTATCTCTTAAGATACAGGCTAGACCTAGTTTAAGGGATAGAGCCAATAATATTGTGCTAAAATGTGATAATGTTAACATTAATATTCTACTATGTATACAGTGCAATGTGTTCCTATTTTATGAAATAAATATTATTATTATTATTATTATTATTATTAGGGAAAACAAGCGAAAAAATCAATGTTGATAATGATAAGGTTGAATCTATAATAAATATCTTTATCTTTACAAATAACTACTTGTACAACTCTAGAGTAGAAACTTTTAACAATTTATTATATTTGGATACAATTACTCACGAACATGCATACTTTTTGGATAGCAACGAGAATTTGAGATATGACGATACGATGTTCGACAGACGCACTGGCTCGATAAATAGTTCCGGAATGCAGTTATTGTTCAAGGATGTTTTTAGAATGATTGCTTATATAGAATCCTCCATCACTAGTTGTAAACATGGAGTTGACCTAAACAAGGAAATGTCACCGAGTCAAAATAACACCCCAGAACCTACTCCGCAAAAGCTTTTTCGGTCATAAATACATCACCATACTGCACCAAAACATTGCAGGTTTGAGGAGCAAGTCCGATGCATTAACAATCTGCTTGCAAGAATTATCGGATAGAAATACTGATATTGATGTTATTTGTCTGACTGAACATTTTATGATGTCGGGCCTTGAAGATATATGTGTCATACCCAATTTTTGCATAGCTGCCTACTTTAGCAGAAGTAATTCCAACAGAGGTGGGTCGTGTATCTACGTGAAGAAGGGTCATCATTGGAAAGCGATTCCAAAGTCGATGTTATTCACTGAGTGCTCAACTTTTGAATGCTCAGCCATAGAACTAATAGACTAAAAAGTAATTATTATCTGTTTGTATAGGGTTCCGGTTGCTAGTAACCTAAGTATTTTCTTCGAAAGATTAGACAAGATGCTCAAATATGTAAATAGAACCTATAATAAGCATAATATTGTGATAGCTGGGGATTTTAATATTAACATTTTAAAACAAAATAATATTACATCTGAATTTGAATGTTTACTTCTTAATTATAACTTAAGGCTTAAGATAACCGAACCTACCAGAAAAATCAGCAAGACATGTATAGACAATTTTGCTCACAACTACCACAATAAATGTAAAGCAGAAGTTATTGACTTTGCATTATCTGATCACACTGCTCAGATATTGAGGTGTCAGGTCAAAAAGGTGTGCCTGATAAAAAGTTGGAAAATTAAACGTAGAGATTATTGTGAGGAAAATCTTAAGAAGTTTAGAACTTGTATAGAGAAATTATCTTTTTCGGAAATGTACTCAGCCTCTGATCCGAATATAGCCTACAATGCTTTCATTGATTTGTTTAAGTTATTTTATGATCTTTGCTTTCCATTTAAATATATCACCATTAATAATCGCCGTAAAGCTAACTGGATAACGCGAGGGATCAAGGCCTGTAGTATTAAAAAACGTAACCTTTTATGGCAATACAGAAAAAAACCGAGCAAGTTAAATAAAACTAAACTGATACAATTTTCGAAAAGATACAAAAAAGTAATAAAATTAACCCAGCGCGCACAAAATAATCATTTAATTAACACGTCGGATAATAAAAGTAGATCGGCATGATTATAAACGAACCTAAACAAAATTTAACAAGTGATACTATAACTAGCATTAAAATAAATGACAAAACAATTACTGACCCTTGTGAAATATCTAATGCTTTTAATAATTATTTCATCGATAAAATAGTACCTAAGGATGATTCACTCAATATGCAGTATAAATTTTATATGTCGTCTAAGCAAAAGTCTATGTTTTTAAAACCATGCTTGCCTTATGATGTATTGCAGATTATCAAGAGCTTAAAAAATACGAATAGTGTCGGTTATGATGGCATATCAACTAAAGTCTTGAAATATATAGCTATGAATATTGCTGCCCATCTTTCCTATCTGATAAATTTATGTATTGAAGCTGGAATCTACCCTGACAAATTAAAAACTTCTATCATAAAGCCAATTTTCAAAAAAGATAATAGAGAATGTCTAGAAAACTATAGACCTATTGCCTTAGTTCCAGTTATTTCAAAAATATTTGAAAAATATATTTACAAAGAACTTAATAACTATTTAGAAAATAACAATATTCTAGCAAAAGAACAAAAAGGTTTTAGACACAATAAATCTATAAATATGGCCATATATGACTTTCTTGATTTTGTTATGGTTAATGTTGACAAAAGAATACCTGTCTGCTCTATCTTCATGGATATGACACAGGCTTTTGATTATGTTGAACATGATATATTGGTTGGCAAACTTAATGAATATGGAATAAGAGGTAATGTTCTGAAATTATTTGAATCATACCTCAAAGGCCGTCACCAATACACTGAATTGACTAGAGTGAATATCCTAACAAAAAAAGAAGAAACCTTTAGATCATGTGAACGTCAACTAAACTACGGTGTTCCTCAAGGAACCGTTTTGGGGCCACCACTTTTTATATTGTACATTAATGACTTACCCAATGCCACTGACAATCCTATAGCTCTTTTTGCGGATGACAGTACAGTAACTATAAAATGTAAAGACATAAATACTTTTGAAGATGACATAAATAACACATTGAGCTCTGTTATGGATTGGCTTAATATTAATAATTTGAAAGCCAACTTAAGTAAAACTAAATTAATGTACTTTAGACAGCGCTTACCAGCACCAAATAACCTAAATGTAAATTTTGACATGCAAACAATAGAGGAAGTAGACAATTATAAATTTTTAGGCTTATATATTGATGACAAAATGACCTGGAAACCGCATATTCAACAACTACGCAAGCGAGTTAGTAAATCTGCCTATGCCTTACATACACTTGCAAGCAAAATAAACTCCAGTGCCCTTTTAATTGCGTATCATGGGCTAGTGGCATCTGTTCTCAGATATGGCATAATTTTTTGGGGGAATTCCACCGACAAAGATCTCGTTTTTAAGGCACAGAAGCGATGCATTCGGGCTATGTTTGGTTTAAAATCAACAGAGAGCTGTGTGCCTTTCTTTAAAAAGCATGGTATCCTTCCATTACCGTCACTGTACATATTTGAAGTAGCAGCTTTTGTTAAACAAAATCCCCATTTATTTACTTTAGCATCTATAGCTTTCAATCGGACCCAAAGGGACGAAAGTCGTCTGTGCGTTCCAAAAGCGAATACAGCCTTGATGTATAAAAGTATCTTTCACATGGCAAAAGTTGTATTTAATAAATTGCCAAAAGAGCTAAAAAATCTACACATTAACTTATTTAAACAAAAACTGAGAAGTTTGCTTTGTCAAAAATGTTATTATAGTGTATCGGATTTTTTATCAGATAAATTTTGACATGTAAGTGTAATGTTTGTAATGTAATTTGCTTCTTTGACTATATTGTAATCACAAATCATAATTAATTATTTAAATCTGAATTATTTTACAAATTATTTTAACATTTTTCTGACACATTATTTTGACATTTATCTAACAAATTATTTTGACATTTACCTAACAAATTATTTTGACTTTTGTTCCTATAGTAATCAAATATATACAATGATTTATGTAGTTAATTTGTATTTTAGTACGAGTAAGCTCTTTATTTGCATGTAAAAATTGTAATTAATTATTTTTGTATGCCTACAATAGGCTGATCATAGCGCACATTAACCTTAAACATGTCCAACCACTGTACCTACCTATGTATCACAAATAAAATATTTCTGATTTCTGATTTCTGAATATTTTTTTTTTCAATCTATTAACTACTAACCCAGCTGTTACGGAGGCTTCAAAGTCACTGTTTTATGACATTAAATGGGAGCAAGGACCTTAATATAATTTGTTTAAATCGTGGCTAAATGAGACTTAAATAGGAGATATTAAGAAAATCCTCGTAGTTCCTACATATTTCATTTTCACGTTTCCTTATCAAGATAAACATACAACCTTTAAAAAGAACTTTATGCTTCATCAAGTGAACGTCATTAGGTACACATGTCATGCGAATTAATCTCCTTAATTTACGCATGTTTGTCAGGAAATGAGGACATAGGCGTTTGACATATAAAATGGCGGGAAATGTTACGGCCAGACGATTTGTCTAGCCTTTTCCTAAACGTGGTGGGGTCGGTTTTTAGTTTAATTGGCTGATGCTAAATATGTACAGGGTTCCAGAAAGGGAGGGGGGGTTCTCTTTTCTACAGGCGAACCTAAAGGCGGTGACGTCACATTTTAGTTTGTGTATATTTTTTTTCTTTTAATTGACAGTTGCCCCTTCCATGACATTTGAAAGTTGCCTAAATATGAATTGATTTGGAAAATTATATTGATAAAGTAACTTTTTGCTACAAATAATAATAACAAATGAGTCAAGTACCTAGTCGAAAGTTTTACTATTTCATAGAATCTATGGTCGACCTCTAAACATCAGAAAGTTATTTCGTTATACTTTATGGTGTGGTTAATAAAATTCTATGGGTTTTAGTGCGTTTTTGTTTACAGAATAACTCATTATTGCTGTGATAACCGTGTAATTATAAAATAATAATATTATAATCTTAGAAAGTGTCTAGTTTCTGACACAGAACATTGATTTCCTGGATCACACATAGAAAAGAAATTAAATCTACACATAAAAAGCTGCAGAGATTGTTTGCTTCGCGCTAAAGTCAGGAACTACTAGGACGCATTAAAAAAATATTTCGTGTGTTAGATAGCCCATTTATCGAAGAAGGTTATATATAGGCTATATATAACATCACACGTTGAACAACGGGATCGGAGTAGTAACCAAAGACGCGGGTGAAACCGCAGGGACAGCTATACAAGGCGCCTTAAAAGCTTAGAATAAAGTACATTGACCTTTATTTATTTTTATTTATTTTTTATTGCACCCCTTATCTTATTACAGGACAGACATTAATAAAAAATCATTTTTCATTATTTATCTCAGCGTAAGTACCCGAAATACAAACAATAAACTGTTTCATTACTAGAAAATGTAAAGGGTCGCGATAGATGTCAATTCAAGACAGCTTTATGTCTTTATTTCCGTTTTTGAAATTAATAATGTCAATAAATGTAGAAGGGTCAATGACTGTTATTTTAAGCTTATCTGGCGCCTACTTTGGTAATAAATCATCTTCACCATTCAACATTACTGTCAATCTTACACACTATAATCACGACGTCAAAACCCAAGTAAAACTAGCAGAAAAATGAGAAAATTTTACGTGAATATCAATTATGGTGTCGGAATGTAAATTGGCACGAAAAGAATGATTCACGGTACATCGGGCACTTGTGCGGATAATGGCATGATGCATGGGTAATAAATGATAATCGGGCCCTGAGGACCGACTGAGCACACCGACCTATGTGTGACTGGATGTGGTTAGGGACATGTAGTGACAATAATGCAGTGCAATATTGTGTGTGATAATTTGTGGCTGTACCTGTGATTGTCACATTAATTAAAATTATACATTAAACATCCATAATTATGTTTAAAGTATAATTTTGCGATAAATGTTATGTTATGTGAGTTTATAGCTGTAAATTACATAGAATATTGTATTGTGAATTTATGAGACAGTTTTGTAAATTAATGTTGATGGTGATCATATTACAGATATTTACTTGGAATATTTCAATTATCTACAATACAAACCACAACACACGTAGATAATGTTAGGCTTAATGTGCAGTAACAAAAAATTGCAAAAATCCAGTCAAGTAAGCCACTTCTCTATTATATCCTAACTATTTTCTTTTCTACAACCAAGCCAGGCTTTCCGTTCGATTCCGAACTTAAGTGGCAGTGGGCAAGGCACATTACTCGCAGAACAAATGGTCGATGGGGTCGAAAGATTTTAGAGTGGCGACTACGTTCCGGACAACGCAACTGTAGAGGGCCTTCCACGAGATGGATCGATGACACACAGAACTGGTCGCTGTAGCAACTCTTAAGCCTCCCTCTGTCTGTCTGCTTATGTCCAGGTGGACGTCTTATTGTCCAGCAGCCGGCCTACTATCCAAAATTGAAAATGCTTTCTCACTTTTATCCAACCATTTATTGTCTGTCTTTAGTTTTGACGGTAGCACGTCCAGTGCCCCTACATCCATGTTTCACGTTGTCACGCGCTCATGTCAGTCCCGCTCGCAGATTGCAGAGATGGTCAGTCAGCGTCCGCACCTCGGGGCAAGCTGTGCCATTATAAGCTATCGACTGGCCACGTACTTGTGGAACACTAGGCACCGCTAAAATTGCTGGAGTTTAAGCTTTTATGTTGAAAAAAAAAAGGAGAAAATGGTTTTTATTTTCACGATTGTTTGGTAATTTTGTGGGAATAGCATTTGTCTTTATGTGTATGAGAATAACTTGTATGCATCTAGTCGTGATACCACGTAGTACTTGAAGAAATGACGCCGTTACCGTCTTAGGATTGCTTTCAATTTTTTCGAAAACAACAGTTTTTTTTTCTTTTACCTAAGTCATCTCCTAATCATGCTGTGGCCTCCTGTAATCGAGGAAGAGAACTAATTTAAAACTTGAATGAATTAAACATTTAGGTGTCTGTGTACATATTTTGTTGAAGGCCCTTAATAAATAAATAAAAATCACTTTTACTACATGGCGCCAGTGGCTGCTTTGAACTATCCTGCAATTAGTCAGGGTCATTTTGTATTGGTATTTAATGATCATTTCAAAGATATCATTGCTGGACATACGGTTCCCCTAACCGTCACCATCTTGATTAGCCCTGTGCTTCTTACATACAGCTGACTCCTGCGGCGTTTACCGTTTACAGGTCATAGGTCCATAATGTGGGAGTCCTTTCAACATTACGCCTTCGTGTGCGCATTCAAGTAATAGCATATGATAAGAATTTTCAGGAAGGACATTGTAAGCGACAGTTCACAACTCTTGTAGAAATGTTTTCTTGTTGCTAAATCTATATATATAAAGGGAGAAACTGACTGACTGCCATATCAACGCACATCTGAAAATACTGGGACTATGAGTGCGAAATGCACAAGGTTTCCTTTTATGACATACGCGAGCACTAAGAGAGGATTTTCTAAAATTCTCTTCCTAAGGGGACGAAACAGGGGTCCAAAATTTGTTAGGAGAAACCAACATTAACGCGGGTGAAGCCACTGCCTGGCAGAAGCTAGTTAAAAATAATACCTCTTCTTATCTAAGATCAGTAGTTTTATGAGTAACAAGTGTTAACATTTTTAGAACGACGATATTACAACAAATAATTTTAAATTAAAAAAGAAAATAGGTACCCCTTCCTGCAAATTTGCAAACTGGCGCTTATAATAAGGATCTTATATAGGGTGACTGGTAATTAGTGTACGATACTTAAACACGTGATTGTGCTCATGATAACCAACAACTTTTACTATGGGAACAAACCTAAAATCGCGAAAAAAAAATCAGCTGTTCCGTACATTTATGTTTGCCTAATGTACCTACTGAACCGCTGATATTTTTTTCGCGATTTCGGCTTTGCTCCCATAATAAAAATTGTTTGTTATCATGAGCACAATCACGTGTTTAAGTATTGTACACTAATTGCCAGTCACCCTATATAGGAATACCTACGTACAGTAATTGACGCATCCACACAATTCTACCTTCAAAACAAATGACAAACGATTCCCGATAACCGAATACAAAATCGATTGCCATTCTCACCACTTATTCGAATCCAATAATAGCATCAAAGGATGATTAGTACTGCATTGTACGTTATTGTCTGAGTGAACGCATGCACGCAGCTCTTTGACAGATGAACGCTAGTACACGTGGACGGGCAGACTCGGGATGTTAATAATAAATTGTGCTGAAAACGACTAATGTTCGCGATGTGTGTGGTGGGTGGAAGTTATGAGCGATTGGAGTAGTACTATTTTTAATTATTAGGTACTTAATAGGGTTTTCTTTTTGAGGTGGGAAATCATCCGATTTCTCCCGCTCTACAGCGAGAGGGAGGGCGGTTGGGTAGGGTGTCAAACGTCTACTGACTAAAACCACACCTATGTTCCTTCAGTTCCCCTTTGCATTCCAGGACCACGGGTTTCAGCTTTCAGAAGACAACCTATGGCCAAAGTAGGCTTCGGGTCTGCTGGGCTCCTACGGTTTTGTTGACATCTCTTTGTGGAGCACTGCGCACCGTCGACGACTCGAGCTCGGTCCAAATGGTTACCAGACGGCCGGACGACGAGCTGCCCACTGCTCGTCGACCGATTACTTAATAGGGTGGGTTTCTGAATGGAGTATTTTGAGTTAAGCCATGGTGACTACAAATAGCGACTGGGAAGTAATTTTTAGGGGCACAGTATGGTTTTAATTTTAATAACGACTTGACCCCACCACGAGCTCTTAACGTGATCCATATATGACGACCTAATCTGAACTGTTAAATGGATGGACGTATATAGGGTGTATAGCTCCATCCTTCTTTCTCGCTCGCATGCTTGACATTTTAACATGTCATGGTAAGGCCTCGTATTTTGAATTCTATTAATAATAGAATTTACGTTTTGTAGCACTTATTTGAGTTTACGTTTTGTAGCACTTATTTGAGTTTACGTTTTGTAGAACTTATTTGAGTTTACGTTTTGTAGCACTTATTTGAGTTTACGTTTTGTAGAACTTATTTGAGTTTACGTTTTGTAGAACTTATTTCAGTTTACGTTTTGTAGCACTTATTTGAGTTTACGTTTTGTAGCACTTATTTGAGTTTACGTTTTGTAGCACTTATTTGAGTTTACGTTTTGTAGAACTTATTTGAGTTTACGTTTTGTAGAACTTATTTCAGTTTACGTTTTGTAGCACTTATTTGAGTTTACGTTTTGTAGCACTTATTTGAGTTTACGTTTTGTAGCACTTATTTGAGTTTACGTTTTGTAGAACTTATTTGAGTTTACGTTTTGTAGAACTTATTTCAGTTTACGTTTTGTAGCACTTATTTGAGTTTACGTTTTGTAGCACTTATTTGAGTTTACGTTTTGTAGCACCTATTTGAGTTTACATTTTGTAGAACTTATTTGAGTTTACGTTTTGTAGCACTTATTTATTTTGAAACTGAAATGTGTTAGCGATTGATTTTTGCATTAGTGTTATTTTTCGAAAAAATCGCTATCGCTTAGCTTTGCACCACACTACATCTATTTAGCTAGTCGTATAGCAGAATTATCTAACTATGAACGGAATGTTAATTTATGCACATATAATTAAATAACAATGCTTTACTGTTTGTGTATCGAAGTGTATAAACTTTACCGAGATTATCCGATGAACATAGAATATGTTACACTAGCTTTTGCCCGCGGCTTCACCAGCGTACATAAAATATAGCCTATGTCACTCAGGAATAAAGCAGCTTTTTATGGGTGAAAAAATTTTAGTAATCGGACCAGTAAGTACTTCCAAAGATTTCCTACAAACAAAAAAACATAACAACTAAAAAACAAACTTTGCCTCTTTATAATATTAGTGTAGATTAATAAAACCCTTTGATTATCTTGACAGTGGTTAAATACTTACCCTTTAGTTATGTCCCTTCGTTGTATGTATGTGACGTCTTCAATGAGAAATTATTAATTTTGCATAATATACGATGAAATATATGAGAATGCAACTTCTAAAGATGGGTACAGAATGTTGCACGGTTGCAACATGTAATGTAACATGTAACCAATCATACAACAAAGTTTGTGAAATTGGTTTTGCGCACATTTAATTGTAAATTCCTGTGTTTAAGGTACATTATTATGAACCGTATTCTCGTCTCCTCCAAAATGTATGCTTTGCGGAACATAGTTTTAGAGCCGTGGTGGAAAGTCATTAGACTAAATTAAACTAACGGGCATGACCTTTACATGTCGGCCTGAATTACATCCCCACAATGGGGAGTTGTAGGTAACTACAATTAGATATTTCATAATAGCCAACACAATAACCTATTGCGGCAACTTGAGGGCGGTCTTTAACGGCCCTACCCCAAACCACTATGACGTATTGTGTAGACAAAGACTTACAACAATACCCATGTTAATTTACATTGATTGTTACATTACTTGTTGCACATAACTGTTTCATAAGGACGAAAACATATCACCGTAAGTACGGGCTTGCGGACGACGAGCAATGGGTAGTTTGCCGCCCGGTCGTTCGGTGACTGTCCGGATCGACCCGTCGTCGACAAAGCGTATTGTTCCACGCGATTAGATGATTTCCCACCTCAAAAAAAGAACAAAAACATCTATGAGAGAGAGAGAGGTACAGTAAAAGTCATGCTACATGTTACACAATACTAATTGTTACATTACATGTTGCACATATAAGGACGAAATACCGCCTGTAATTCGAAAGCCTAGTAGGTTCGATTAATGTGTAATTTCATGTTATTTATGTAATAAATATTTCCTCATTATCATGGCGATCTGGTAAGAAAAACTGCCGCCGCCCGAGTGCCTTCCCACGCCAGTCGGAATTAATTGAGGGAAACAGATTACTTAATAGTAACGTAGGCGATTCACTTGCGAAGTTGCAATCTATAATATTGTCATTGCGAAATTGTGATGTCAATTATGTTCTGGATTTGGTGTGAAATTTTGTTATGGGATTATCATTAACAGTCCAGGAATGTGGGATTGTATAGAAAGAGATACCACGGCTCTGGAACGCAAAGGGCATCTGAAGGAACACAGGAGGCTTTTAGTCAGTAAAAGTCTGACATTCCTTCTCGCTCCATCGTGAACGGGAGAAGTTATTTGACGATCCCAAAAAAACATTAACAGAATAATGACAATAAAGTTAGTGATTACTTACCTAAGGTTGAAAACATATTCTATAAATTCCGTATTAAAAACTAGCGGACCCAAACAAACGTTGTACTTTTCTAACGTTTGCGTTTTTTTAGGGGAAAATAATTAATTTTGACTTGACAAATAATGCTATACGTCCCGTCTTACTTCGTTTTGCCTTGCCTTGTCTCGCTTTGCTTCGTCTTATCCCGCCTTGTCCCGCCTTATTCCGTTTTATTCAGTCTTGTCTTATCGTTCTTAGGCATTATCGAAGTTGTTTATTACCTACATTTCGCCAAGAAATTATTACAGCTGATTCCGAAAAAAAATCTAAGCATAGCCATACCTATTACTTTTTTCTCACTGTGCTAAAGTTTTATGGGTTTGTCCCAAGCTCATCCCAAGCTAGTAGATCGTAACATTTTAAGTCAAAGACCTCAGATTACCATAAAGTAATGGTCACCTCGTATATTCAGGTCCCAGATTGTGTTATCTGCTTACCATATAAGGCGTGGTAGGTATTCCAATGACTTACCGTGAAGATAATTAATTGAATAATTAATTTGTAGGCCCCTGTCCATGTATGGAGATGGATTGGATAATTATGCGCGTATATAGGGTGACTGCCAATTAGTGTACGATACTTAAACACGTGATTGCGCTCATGATAACAAACAATTTTTATTATGGGAGCAAAGCCGAAATCGCGAAAAAAATATCAGCTGTTCAGTACATTAGGCAAACATAAATCACACATCACACAAACATTTATCCTGGGTGGGAATCGAACCCACGACCTCCGGCATAGCAGTCAGGACCACTAACCACTAGACCAACAGGCCAGTCAAATTTATTGAAGAATTCCACCAATTATGAATGGCTTATATGAAGTTTTTTTTTTCCTCTTCTAAAGAGAGGAGGCCCGAGTCCCAGCAGTGGGAACATTAAAAGGCTGATTATGCTTATGCTTATGCTAAGTATATGAAGCCTAGGAAAAAAAAACAAACAAACAAGGATCATTAAAATCGGTTAACATTTGGAGAAGATATCGCTGAACAAGATAAAAAAAAACATCCAGTAGAATTGAGAAAGTCTTTCTTTTTTTTAAAGTTAGTTAGCAGAATAAAACTATCTTCCATACAAGCAAAAAATACTACGAGGCCAGGAAAGCTTAACAACGAAATAATTGTAATAAAAGCCACATAAATAAACTTTAATGGAACAGAAAACAAATAACCTGAGATAAATGTCACCTTCCACATTAAACTACCTAGAAACACAACATTTTCACTCTATCTAGTTCACAAATGGCGGCCATCTTTCTTCTGAGAACAGGCAAAGATCAAACTATCCCCCACTTTAGGGTAATTTTTACAATTCCATTTGTATAGGGTCTTTTTTGTACAACATTCTTTGGAGTTTTTTTTAAATTTGATATAAACTAGTGCTTGACTGCGATCCCACCTGATGGTAAGCAGTGATGCAATCGTTGATGGTGAGGCGCACTAGTTTATTAAGAGCCTATTCACTCTAGACTTAAAGATACCCAAATTATAATCGGATGGGAAGACCTCAGCAGGCAAATTGTTCCAGTTCTTCGATGTACGCGGTATAAACGACGAGGAGAAACGCTTAGTCCGAACCGTAAAGGTTTCAACAACGTAGGGTGTAAATGAGTTTTTTAGTATTGACCGCATTGGTTTCGTTTCAATAATCATGCGAATGCTTGTTTAATGAAAGCTGATGAACGTAATAGTTAATGACTTTGAATCTTGAACCGACACCTCCAAGGAATAAAAAACATTGCAACTCTATTGAACTTGCTTGTTTAATGAAAGCTGACGAACTCTATAAAAACATAACAAACTATTTATGTAAATTAAATGAAATTAATAATAATTGAATTGAATTATATACTATATTTATTATGATTATAGAAATTAGTTTGTTATACATGAAGCTTTCGCAGAAGGCACTGTACCTACTCTGTAAACTCTTACCACAGTCCTTCACTTCTTTTATTCAAATGTCAAGATGTGGACATTGGTGTGGGTTACATGTTTGTGCATCTAGTTTTAAGGATTTTTTTTTGTATTTCTTTAGCATGTAACTGTTTTTTGTCCCCAATAAAATAAAATAAAATAAAATAAAATAAAATAAAATAAAATAAAATAAAATAAAATAAAAAAAAATAAAAAAAAAAAAAATAAAATAAAATAAAATAAAATAAAATAAAATAAAATAAAATAAAATAAAATAAAACTCATTTTTGAGGCAATTTCGAGTTACAATCATATTCTTACTGTACAAAAAATACAGAATGCAATTTTCCTAAAACTAAGTTACAATGTTATTCCTAGGAGGCGTCGTTTTTCAGACAAATAAAAAAAAAACAGGATTTACAGGACAAAGGTAATAATTAAATATTTATAATACATTTTTTAAATAATTTAATTACCCATGTTTTTGTTTACGTAATTTAGAAAAATAATTGTCTGTTAAAACTTTTGTGCAACTGTCAGATAAACGAAATTTTCGTAAGGAGAATTTAAATATATACCATAGGACATTAAAATTCAAAGGCTGGCAACACTAAGATCAAAAATAAAAAGAACGAGTCCAACAAATCTGCACCAGGAAGTACCGTCGTGACAAGAAGGACAATTTCAGTGAGTGGTGCGCCGGCGCATCACGGTGAAACAAACGAGGCCTGGCTAGCGCCGCGAGCGCACACTATATATACACGATGGAGCTACTATTGGTCACTCACTCGAATGTTTTATTGGTCGCTAAGTTTGGTATTGTTGTCAATTTGTTTGTGTTCTAAAATGAATTGATTGTAATGATGGAAAGATTCTTCTGTGCGATTTAATGTATGTGTACCAGAGGCAATTTCTTAGTAAGATTTGTATTATTTATGTATTTTTGTAGCGACTCAAAAGCTACTGGACCGATTATAAAAATTCTTTCACCAATAGAAGGCTACTTTATCAATGAGTGACATATAGAAGCGAGTGAAGCCGTTGGCAGAAGCTGGTGGTTGTGGTTGCGTGTTGTGGTTGTGTGTGGTGGGTGGACGTCGAGCACTGGGTAGATCGCCGTCCGGCTGTTCGGTAATTAACCGGACCGAGCCCAGTCGTCAACAGCGCGTAGTGATCCTCGCGCTCCTCAAAGAGATGTCAGCAAACCGTAGGGGCCCAGCGGGGCCGATGCCCGCTAGCTAGGACCGCGGAGAATTTCTGAAAGGGAAACCCGTAGTCCTAGTACGCAAAGGGTAATTGAAGGATACAGGTGTGGTTTTAGTCAGTAAAAGTCTGACACGCCCTCGCACTCCACCCAGAGCGCGAGAAGTCATTTGGATGATTTCCCACTTTAAAAAAAAAGTGGTTGTATCTGAACAGTCATTACAGAACAAGTCATCTTAGTTGGCATTTATGAGACCGCAGTGAGACAATTGTTATCAAAAAACAGTATGCTGTTGATTTTCATGATAAATGTCACCAAAACACATTAAAATTTTCTGGAAATAGTTTTTTTGAATGTAAACTTCAGTTATACTATACCACTGCATAATTTCAGCCGAAAGACGTCCATTGTTGGACATAGGCCTCCCCCAAGTGACACCACAACGACCGATTCGGTGCGTCTTGTCTATCGGACTCACCAGGTCATCGGTCCACCTTGTGGGGGAGGCCTTCCAACGCTGCGTCTTCCGGTACGCGGTCGCTCAGATCCTTCCTGGATTGGCTCCAGAAACTTTTAGTTCTTTCAACCATCTGCTCTGCGAGCAATGTGCTCTGCCCACTGCCTTGTTTGGTGATTCTTCGGGCTTTATCGGTAACTTTATTTTCTTAATCTTAATTTTTGCTACAATCACGCAAGGAAACTCCGAGCATAGACCTTTCTGTTGCCCGTTGGGTGACTTAGCCTGTTGGGTGAATTTAAGCCTTCTGGTGAGGCCTACAATAATACAACCATATTCTCAATTCACATAGTTCCCGTTTTCCGTATCAACATGATGAAGAAGCACTTCCTAATTATAAGCTCGTTTGTTTTACATCACGGTCTAATTGCAGTTCACTTTAATTAATTAACGGCTAAAGTGACACTGTCGCCATTACTCGTTTAATTTGACGACACTGTTGGAGCTGGGTTTGAACGAACGGCTGCTGAGCTGCATGTGGCGGGTTCGAACCCCGCACAGAGCAAATATTATTATGGCTTACAGACAGTTGTTTCTGGTCCGGGAGTCTTGTCTATGTAAGTTTGTATATTTGTACCGACGATACGACACACGGTCCGTCACGACCGGACCGGACGGTCGGTTACGGTTCTTAGCGACGGACTACGTTAATTAAAAAAAGGAAAAAAAAAATCTACTAACTTGGGATAATATTGTCAGAACATCATCTCAACAAAACACGTCTGGTCAGAGGTTCCTCCCTTTTTAACGGAGGTTTACGGGTCTTTGCACCCTGTTCCACATATTACCTCTAAAACTCCAATAGCACTTTTTCTCGACCTGGGAATCAAACCCCACGCTCAACAGCACGAGACCAATGAAATCAGAACCATTTACAGGCACTTTTGTGTTATTAAAATGTCGGTCGTCAAAAAAAAAAAGTGAAGCCAATTGCACGTTCCAAAGAGTTCCTCTATGGAAAAGAACGTGCAAAAAAAACTCCATGGATACTGTTTTAAATTATATTATGAGTTAGATATTATGAGATAGTAAAGCAGCATCATGTCTGTACACTTAAATCATTTAAATGTCGTATTGTCTCACACATCTTGTGTTGCCGTAAAACGAGAATCGAGTGAGATAATAATAGTGATGTGGCAGTTCGTGATATGTCCCTAGATTAGTCGTGATTTGTGAGCGGTGCCCACTGGGCTGGCCTGAACTCTTCAGACTATTAGTGTACTAAAATATATAGGGTTAGATCTACAATGCATCACGAATGGAAATCAGATGACGAAGACAAAACATTTATCGAAATTAAGGATCCATAAAATGTCAGGTAACTTATCATTTCCCTAGCGTAATCTGTCAGGTAGAACTTGAAAAGGGGCAACGAGTCTTTTCAGAAAGAATATTGATCACCAATTTGCCTTTTTCTGTAGGAGTGGGTTTTCTCTTCCATAATTAAAAAGTATTTATGAAAACATGTAGCAACTATTCTATTAGATCATTAGGTATTAATAATAATTTGTATTTTTTTAGAATGAAATTATCATAAATACATTTTAATTACGGCTATCGCTTAGGATGTTCTTCCTAAAAAGGCCCGATATTTTTGTTGATACGGTTGATACATTCTAAGAATTACATATCGCACAAAACAAAAGTGGCACTACACTGAACTTTTTTTAAATTTCAATATTAAAGGGGTGACCAAACGGGTGCAAACTGAAGTTCCAACCAAGGTGACCTTGGTTTATGTGTTTGGTTTGTGTTGTGGCTACATGGATGTAAACCACGCGCCAACACTTTTGGTGGTTGGGAAAACGCGCCTTCCAACCAAGGGCGTCATGGATTACAACTGCTGTCTACACGGATTGAAACTAGCAAGGTCACTTTGGTTGGGACGTTGGTTTGCAACCGTATGGTCACCCGTTAAGGCCTTTATATTTTGACCTTTAACTTTCTAGTCTAGCTAATAAAACCCACTTGTAATACGATTGTCAAAGTCTTTGTTCAAATAGTTTATAATATTACTCAGTAATTGATTCGCAACTTCTAATTGAGTACATAACTACATTAAAAAGTTTAGGACACTCGTTTGAAGAATCACCTTTTTCATAGAGAGCTACGTCAAACAACTATCTTCAAATTACTGTCATCATCATCATCATCATTTCAGCCGAAAGACGTCCACTGCTGGACATAGGCCTCCCCCAAGTGTCGCCACAATGAACGGTCCTGTGCGTCTCGCATCCATCGGACTCCCGCAACCGTTACCAAGTCATCGGTCCACCTTGTAGGAGGCCTTCCAACGCTACGTCTTCCGGTACGTGGCCGCCATTCCAGAACGTTTCGGCCCCAACGGCCGAAATTACTGTAATAGATGATATTGAAGGGCAAAAAAACTCATTCAACTGAAGAACTAAATCTTTGTGAATGGTTTTTAGGGTTCCGTACCCAAAGGGTAAAAACGGGACCCTATTACTAAGACCCAACTGTCCGTCTGTCACCAGGCTGTATCTCATGAATCGTGATAGTTAGACAGTTGAAATTTTCATAGACGATGTATTTCTGTTGCCTCTATAACAAACAATACTAAAAACAGAATAAAATAAATATTACGGTGGGGTTTCCATACAACTAACGTGATTTTTTCCGCTTTTTGATCTATATTCAAAATAATTATAATATAGTGTCTAATATTGTATAACTAATTGTACGGAACGCCCGATCAGCCTTTTTTACTAACGTTTTCTCAATAGGTAATTGTTTAAATGTTTGAGCTAGACCACACACTTTAATTAGGAATCAAACTGATTTAGATCCAATAAGACACGAGTCTCCATAACTGTTTGGGAAATCTACATCGTATACGTTGCTTTGTTGCCGGTACTAGCAACTGGAACATTCTCGCAACAGCTGATTTTCTATTGTTTTTTCATCTGCAGTCTTGTGCGTTGGGACCTGGTTCTCAATAGGCGGATGGATGGCGTAAGAGCCATGGTAACATGCGTTTCTGTCTTTATTTCGTGATTTGTCATGATTCATTTGATGTGTCGTTATGTCGTATGTGCATTTTTTGTTTTATTGTCTCAAGAATGTGATTGTTGGTTACATGATGGAAAATAACAGATTTGTCATTTATGTACTTGATTTTGATGAGACTCGCAGCTGATTATTGGTCAACAATTACCATAGATTTCAGAACGGAACATTAAGGACGCCTCATAATTTTTGATGATTTTTATTATCATCATCATTTAAGCAGAATGACGTACACTGATGATTCATAAATTGATTTATATTCTAAGAGTACAACGTTAATGCATTGCAATTAGTTAATTGAGACATGTAGGTAATTAGTTCAATAATTATCTATTCGACGGCTAAGGCATATAGCATAATCAGCCTTATAATGTTCCCACTGTTGGGACTTAGTCCTCCTCTCTAGGAAAGGAAATGGGCCGTAATCCACCACGGTAACGGCCCCGACTTACGAGTTGTAGGTTGCGGGTTCAAACCCAGCCAGGCGCATTAAGTACTTTGTGTAATTTATTTCATCACCACTGCTCTCAAAACGGTGAAGGAAAACATCGTGAGGAAACCGGCATGTCCTAGAACCAAAAAAATCGAAGACATGTGACATTCACCAATCCGCACTGGGCCTGCGTGGTGGATTACGGCCCATTCCCTCTCCTAGAGAGGAGGTCTGCGTCCCAGCAGTGGGAACATTAAAAGGCTGATTATGTTTATGTTATGTTAGTTCGTACGAAGCCCCTGCGCCGCGAGCGCTTCGTGCGAACATGAAATGCACGCGCGCAGTTCGCAAGCAGCTCACGTGCGGCGCATTCGCGGTTCGCCAGATCTGGACAGTACCTTATTGTTTTACCTTACTATCCTACACTGATCTGCGAATTGCAAAAAACGGACGAAAATTTGAATTTCGCAGGCTACCCGAATTAACTTCTGCAGGTATCCGATTGCTCCATCGGATACCTGCAGAAGTTAATTCGGTGTAGGCGGGTGAA
The DNA here is from genome assembly GCA_905147345.3 of Mythimna impura. Classification (NCBI taxonomy): domain Eukaryota; kingdom Metazoa; phylum Arthropoda; class Insecta; order Lepidoptera; family Noctuidae; genus Mythimna; species Mythimna impura. The sequence continues at coordinate 6,739,824 of LR990347.1, read as the reverse complement.
GAGCAAATGGGATAGCTATTTGTCAAGGATATCATTAACGGCCTATCGTGAAACCGACCTTCAGGGAATTTGCCTATCGGTCGGTTTACGCAGGTAAGCTTAGATATCTAATTCACGTTTTAGACTTGGATTAAATAAAATTAAAAATCACAGATATCGCTATAGTAGGTACCAGATAAATTTGCAATAAAGTACATTGAACTTTGTCTAATATCTCTTCGTAGGTCATCAACATCATTTCAGCCGAAATACGTCCACTGTTGGACATAGGCCTCCCTCGAGTGTCGCCTCAACGATTGGTCCTGTGCGTCTTGCATCCGTCGGATTCTCCCGACCCTCACTGTCACTAGATAATCGGTCCATCTTGTGGTCATCACATATCTCCAACGGTGATTGACTGGTTTCGTAGTTACCTGTATGGCCGCCGGCAACTTATTTCCATAGATGAGTCCTGTTCTTCTTGGTGTTATACTTCTGCCGGTGTTCCTCAGGGTGGCGTCTTATCTCCTTTACTCTTCGCAATTATCATAAATTCTATTTCCAAAAAACTTCTTTCCTTCTACCACCTCTATGCTGATGATTTGCAAGTTTATAGACAAACTCCCCATACGGATTTGGATGCCGCTATTAACATCATTAACCAGGACTTGGCTTCAATTTGTGAGTGGAGTGAGGCACACGGTTTGAAGGTTAATCTATCGAAGACTCAAGTCATTGTTGTCGGCAGCTCTAGGTTGATGCCCAAGATAAACTGGTCTCAGCTGCCTCAGGTTCTATTCAACGGTACTGCTATTCCAATAAGCGAGAAGGTTAAGAAGGCGGCTTAGGCGTTTGGATAGACAAACATCTTTCTTGGGGTCCCCAATTACAAGAGGTAAGTCGCAAAATATTTGCTTCTGCCAAGTCCCTGAGACGGTTGCGTAACTTTCTGCCAACTGCCACTAAAATTGCACTTGCTCAGTCCCTCTTACTCCCTATCCTTGACTACGCTGATGTCAGTTATCTCGATCTCACTGAGGCACAACTTGATAAACTTGAGCGACTTCAAAATGTTTGCATACGATTTATATTTGGCTTGCGCAAGTATGATCACATATCCGATTTTCGTACGAAACTCAAGTGGCTTCCAATACGTCTTCGCCGGAACGTACACATCTTGTCTCTGCTCTACAGTGTTCTGTTCAATCCTAAAACCCCCGCATATCTTAAAGAACGTTTCAAGTTCCTTCATGACACACATACTAGATATCTTAGGTCATCGGAAAACTTGGGGCTAGAGATGCCAAGCCATTCCACCAATTTTTATGACAAGTCGTTTACAGTTCAAGCAGTGCGGCTGTGGAATGCTTTGCCCATGTCAGTAAGGCAAGCTCAAATACTCACGATTTTTAAAAATATGCTTAAGGATCACTACCTTTCCTCTTGAATGTCGTCTTACGTACATCATTTCTTTTTGCTTTCATAATTATATATTTAAATATATATTATATTGTTTGTATTATATGAAATTTATTAGTTTATGTATTGTATATATATAAATAGTACACCACGAACTACCTGCGTATCTTTTTTCTCCTTCTCTGTCAAATCCATCCAAAGGTTGTCTGTAAAAAATCGCTTTTAGCGATAAGACCGCCCATTGTGACACCCTATTAATTTTAAGTTCCTAATGTAATTTGTATTTTTGGTGTACAATAAAGAATATATCTATCTATCTATCTTCGTTCATTGCGTCTTTCGGTACGTGGTCGCTCTTCACATCCTTTCGTCCCCATCAACCATCTGTTCTCAGAGCAATGTGCCCTGCCCACTAAGTTTGGCGATTCTTCGGGTTATGTCAATAATAGTGCATTATTTTTGAAAATATTAAGGATCACAATAGATAGAATAGAATAGAATAAAACTTTATTACCTTTATTTGTTTTTTTTTTTAACTTTATAGATGTCAATTCATGACAGCTTTATGTCTTAATTTCGGTTTTAAAAATTAAGTCTGTCAATAAATGTAGAGTCAATAACCGCTATTACTCTCTGGCGCCTACCATAGCTCCTAATTTAGTGCCAACACTTGTTTTTAATCTACCATTTAAACATCTCCGTGCTCTCGCTCCTACAAAAATAATTCTTCCTAAACGACTCTTTGGCCTTATCCCGTAAGTCCATTACAAGGGTCCGTTTAACCATCAAATTGATTGTTATCACGTTTACTTTCAATTTAACCATAGTTTGGTGCAGTAATAGCATAGTTAGTGATAACATCGTCACGGACGTGTCACATGGCCGATCGGCGGATACCACCAATTATTTCATTAGGTCCTATTACTGCGACCCCGTGCTGCAATTAACTAAATTATTACGAATAACTTTCTCTTATATGTAAAATTATATATATAAGCACTATTGATGTGATATGTATACTTTCCCTTGTATGCTATGTTTGCTGAAAATGTAGGGGACCGGGATCGGAATTCCGGCGGCTGGGGCGCGAGGGCCATTGCCTCGCGCGTGCACGCTCCTCCTTTGCTAGCATTACTGCTTCGCAGAAGGAGGCGACCGCCTGCCACTCCTCCTCGCTCCGAACCATAGCCTGTACCAAGGCCCGGCGCGAGAGATCGCTGCCGCCGATCGCCCCCACGAGGATACGGTGGTGCTCTGCCCAGGCGGGGCACCTCTACCGTATGCTCCACTGTATCCTCCGGGTGGTCCACACAATGGTGGCACCCGGGCGTTTTTTCCGCACGAATCCGATACAGGAACCTCCCGAACTTACCATGTCCGGTGAGGACCTGCGTCATGCGGAAGGTAAGGACGCCGTGTTGTCTTTCCAGCCACTCCTCAAAGAGGGGACTTAACGCCATAATTAGGGCGTGCCCAATTTGTAAACAGGTCAGGTTACAATAGAGTGTGACTTGTTAAAGATAAGTAGATCTTCTTTGTTTTGTCCAGTGGCGTACATATTTAATTGACATTGTCAGTTTTAAATTGTAATTTTGTACGTTCATTCATATGAATTTCAAACGCTAACGAAGCAATATTAAAAAAAAATGAAGGATATTTTGTCCTTCAGAACAACGATTTCCAAATAGTTCAAAAGATATTATAAGTATTTACAATGTGTACTAGATACATTGTAAATAGTTGTTCTTCACTCGTAGTTAAGTACATAGTCAATTTAGATAAAAAATACAAATAACTCTAAGATGTTTATCTGGCGATTAGTTGACAGCAATTTGGAGTTTTTTGAGTCTACTAGGTATAATTTCAAAACACGTTGTAAAGTGATGGTATATTCAAATCAAATGTCATTGTTCTGGTAATAATATTTACATTACAATAAGATAAGTCCTCCACCTCTTATATACGAGAATCCCCAATCCTCTTTTCATTCCTACTCCATTTACGCAGTCACAAAGATAATATATGTTGCCATAACTCTTCAATATCAAGCTCTTCTCCTCCAGTCCAGACCAGTCCCGTGGAATAATGAGAGACATAAAGAGAAACATAAGCAAATACATCGGCCATCCCAAGAGACAACTTGGAGACTCGCCAAGTAACAAATATGCAGAGATTGCGGACATCATATCTGCATAAGTCTGCAATATATATAGAAAGGGGAATATCTGTCCTTTTATGATATTACTGGATTTTGCCTGCGTCTTCACGAGCAAGAAGAGTGTTCCACTTTGTATATAAGTATCCTATGCCCCTGTGAACGTCATGGTGTAATTTATTTATTATATACTTTTTAACGCGATTAGTTTTATTGGTGAATTCCGCCCTAAGAGTAGAAATGGAAACAAGGACTTCTAAGTTCCAACAGTTGTTAGTGGGCTTGCCGTATCAGAAGCCAAGACGTGTGCTGGGAGCACCAGTTAATGGTGCTGTCAACACGCGAATTTATGTCTTTATTGTGAGTCCGCAATAAATAACTTGCTGGTACTACATCAAATATTATGTTGTTGTAATTCAAAATGTAATGAGCTGTCCTGAAATCATTGTTAGGGCAAATATTGTGTAGGGGATAGTAAACAATTATTTTTTAAATCTGTTTCCGTTCTCATTTGATTCATTTGTGGACAATAGTGTGTGTGGGTTTTATATTTACGCATTTTAAAATGTAACTGTTTTTTGTTCTTGATAAATAAAATAATTATATATTTTACTTCAAACACTATTGTGTTTGAAGTAAGTATTATTTATATTTTCATATTTGTTACTTTTTTAATAAAGTGTAGCGTTAAAATTGTGCCCCTGTTGTTAGTAAAATTAGGTTTTTAATGTTTTTTTTTTTGAGTTAAGAAGTGATCAAAATTAAATGACTTCTTCGGCTTTAGGGTGGAGTGAGTGACTTTTACTGACTAAAACCTCCAAACTGACTATTTCAAGGATTCCCGTAGCCCAGGTTTTCAATGCATAGCTATATTGACTAATTTCTTAAATTCTAGTCTTAATTAAAATCACAAAGTATTAAGGTTCATTTTTAAGTCTGATTGATGATAACGCTAATCAACTTTAAGAATTTTTAAAAAGAGAAGCAAAAAGACATGCTTCACAAACAAAGACTTTTGTTTAATCTTTAGTGAATGTAATATTTCCTCTTTAAAAGCAATAAAGATATTAATTACCAAAACACTTAGAAGTATAAAACTCAAATTAATGTCTCAAACTTGAAGTAACAATGAGACATTATTACTTTTGCGGCTAATTCTCATAACTCCGAACTTTCCTTTTTATTTATATAACAATTCCAACAAAGCTTTTCAACTCGTTATGAAGCGCGTTCAAAACGTGAAATATTAAACCTAGCAACTAGTTGAACAGTTCACCTGAGAGAAAAGTTTTTGTGGGAACTGCCGACAGTTTCTATCATATGGAGTAGTGAGACTGGCAGTTGTGTAATATGTTTTTAGGGTTCAGTATTCTGCTGTCTGTCCATCCGTCTGTATAGCCGGCTGTCTGTCAGCGGGCTGTATCTCATAAACCGTAAAGGTGGGTCTACGCTAGACGAGGCGAGCACGAGCGACACTACAAGCATTTGAGCTTGGCTCGTGCTCCGCTCGTACTCGGCTCCTCTAGCGACCCATCTAATGACGTATAGTCCCTTGAACATCTCGCCGGAATTAAATGCACAGTATCTGTGCATTTAATTTCGGCCAGCTGCGCCTGGATAGAGCCCCGCTGACCTTTAAATCCAGTTTCTTTGAGAAATATTGATTGATATACATATGCTATCAATATAAATTCCGAAGAACATTTAACCAGCAATTTTTTCGTGTAAACATATTTCTAAAGATCAAAGCCGTTTGAAAGGAGTAGGGAAAACAAGCGAAAAAAATCATAGTTGTTAAATTTTTTTTTGGCTAAAGTATTAGTCTTACGAAAAAATCATATGTTGATAATGTTGTACATGAATCTATAATAAACATATATTTTTTTCAAACCTATTGACCTATCCGTTACCGAGGAGTAGGCTTCAGAAAGTCAGTTTTATAGTACTGCTCTGGAGTTAGGGCCTTACGAGGTAGAGAGTTGAAACTTTCACAGAATGTATATTTCTATTGCCGCTACAACAAATAATAAAATTGAAATAAAAGAGGGTTTCCATACAAGAGATGAGTTTTTGGTAATTTTTTTTTTTTTTTTTGCTCGATTTTAATATTGTAGTACGGAACCCTTCGTGTGCGAGTCCGACTCGCACTTGGCCAATTTTTTTGTAAAATAATTTGTAGTTCTATTTGTGTTTCAGTGATCTAAATTGGTTTTTTGTCACTTTCGTTTTCATTTTGTCTCGCCATAATAGAATTGCTTGGGTGAAACTAAAAGTGAATATTTATTTCATATGGTTCTTGGCGGCAGTTTAGGATTACTATTACAATTGATTGCGTTGCCTATGTTTAGTTTCTGGCTCCTCATTGCACCCTTGACCCGTGTTATTTGGGGTCAGCGCAACACGTATTTTCTTGTCCTGTCACCTGTCACGCTATCACTCACTCCCTTTTCTTTCATATCATTTCTCACACAATCTAGCAATCTTTTCTTTGACCTCCACTCCCTCTCCATCAATCCATATGTCATAACTCTTATAATAACATGCGTTCCATCTCTTATCTTCACACGACCTAAGCGTTCGGCCGTTTTGCGCGGATGTGGCGCATATTTTTTCACATAATATATTTATAATTTGTTAATTCTAAATTTGCGCCTTGTTCCGCCAAATAAAATGTTTTTCTTTCTTTCTTTTCTTTCTGTGCTGTGTGTTTTTGCTGTTGCTTCAGGAGATTTAAGTAATTTCCATTTCTTTGAATATAACGTTTTGCATGTTTCCATATCATGTTATTTTTTTAAATTTATCTATAATATGTATGTATATAGAAATATATAAGTATGTTTATCAGTTGTCTGGTACTCATAACACAAGCTCTGCTTAGCTTGGGACTAGACGGCGTTGTGTGATAGTTGTGGTAATAAAGAAAAAAAAAAAAAAAAATTATATAAACTAGTGCTTCACTGCAATTCCAACTGATGGTAAGCCAAGCGGGGTTGCGATAGTCGTTGATAGGATCCAGCAGTTGGGACTCGAGGTGGCGCTGCACAAGTCCGAGGCCATGTGTTTTCATGGCCCCCGGAGCGCGCCGCCTCGGCGCTCCCAATTAACGGTAGGAGGAGTTCACATCGGCGTCGGGTCGACGATGAAGTACCTGGGACTCGTCCTCGACAGCCGGTGGAATTTCGAGGAGCACTTCAGACGTCTGGCTCCCAAACTGAATCGGGCTGGGGCTGCCCTCAAGCGGTTACTGCCCAACCTCGGGGGTCCAGACGCCTCCTGCCGGAGGCTCTACGCAGGCATCGTCCGGTCCATGGCCCTTTATGGGGCGCCGGTGTGGGCGCCGTCACTGCGAAAGCGACCGGCGGCCCAGCTGAACGCGTGCCAGAGGGTCATGGCCATACGGATGGTGCGGGGATACCGCACGGTTTCCCGTGAAGCGGCGAGCCTCCTTGCTGGCCAGCCACCATGGGATCTGGTGGCAACAGGCCTTGCACTCATGTACGATCTGCGCGTGGAGATGCAACGTCGGGGTGAAACTCCGCTGCCGCGACAAGTCGCGGCATGGCGGACAGAGCTCCGACGGGGTCTCATGGCGGAATGGCGACAGCGACTATCGCAACCCAGTGCTGGGCACGCCATAATTATGGCGATAAGTCCCCTCTTTGAGGAGTGGCTGGAAAGGCAACACGGCGTCCTTACCTTCCGCATGACGCAGGTCCTCACCGGACACGGTAAGTTCGGGAGGTTCCTGCACCGGATTCGTGCGGAAGAAACGCCCGGGTGTCACCATTGTGTGGACCGCCCGGAGGACACGGTGGAGCACACGTTGGAGGTGTGCCCCGCTTGGGTAGAGCAACGCCGTGTCCTCGTGGGGGCGATCGGCGGCGGCGATCTCTCGCGCCGGGCTTTGGTACAGGCCATGGTCCGGAGCGAGGAGGAGTGGCAGGCGGTTGCCTCCTTCTGCGAAGCAGTAATGCTAGCAAAGGAGGCGGCCGATCGCGTGAGGCAACGGTCCTCACGCCCCAATCGCCGCCGGGATTCCGATCCCGATTTCCGGCCATCGTAGGCGCAGGCTTGCGGACGACGAGCAATGGGTGGCTCGCCGTCCGACCGTCCGGTAACCGTCCGGACCGAGCCCAAGTCGTCGACGGCGCGTGCTGTTCCACGCGCGCCTCAAGGAGATGTCAGCAACTGTAGGGGCCTAGCAGGGTCGAAGCCTACCGGGGCCAAGGGTCTGATTCTGAAAGGAAGACTCGGCCCTGGTACGAAAGGCAACGAAGGAACAGGAGTGGGTTTTTAGTCAGTAAAAGTCTGACACTATCTCCCGCCCCGCCCAAGGGCGGGGGATGTCATAAGATGATTTTCCCACCGAAAAAAAAAAAAAAAAAAAAAAACTGATGGTAAGCAGTGATGCAATCGTTGATGGTGAATCGCACTAGTTTATTTATTAAGAGCCTATTTAGTATAGCCTTGAAGACGCCAAAATTATAATCGGACTGGAAGACCGCTACAAGCAAATTCTTCATTTATCTCATATTCCATTCAGTTATCTCGATTTCATTATTAATTAAACCCTTTTAAACATGACCAACATCAGTCAAAACTATCACATCTAATTTTCTGGGTCAAACAAAACATATTCCCCGAAATGTAGCCACATTATTACCATACAAGTTGCTGCTAACGAGGCAGAACATTGTGAACATCCTTCAATTTAGCAGAGCCATGTTTCAGATCGTGAGAGTGTAACGAGGATGCGCGGTGTGACGGGCCCGCGCGAACCCCACCCGTACAAATTGGGTGTCAAAATGTTTAGATTAGATAATTTGGACCATTTGTGTTGGAGGTGACAAAGTGTTACGTTTGGTTCGGTTACGGTAGTGTTTTGTTTATCTAGATTAGAATGGGTGGTAATGTTATTTGGATTTGGAATTGATTGTGGAGCGAGATATGCTTTTAAAAATTTCGTTTTTTTCGTACATTCGAAGTTTGAGCGGCCGATGTATCGTAGAAGTAACGTAGTTTACAGAATCTTTCTTTCTTTCTTTTTAGATAATTATTTTTTAGTAGTATATTGTCAATGTGATTATTTATTCTAGAAATCTAGATATACTTATGTATATAAAAATTCCGGGGCCGCTATGAACTATAAATACTATTTAAGAGATTTTATTATGTATAGTAAGTATATTACATTTCGTTTACTTGGTAATTCAATTCAAGAGCTCTTTAAAGTGCCGTCCCGTATTTTGTGAAAATGTTTTTCACAAAATACGGGACGGCACTTCGGAATTTTGGCTTTCTATAAATAGATTAGAAAAAATTGTGCAAACCCAGGCCGCTATGAACTTTAGTTAGTTTTAGCTTTTTTCCACCATTCAATAAGTGAAAATTGTCGAAGCCATTTGGTACAAAAATTACGGTCGAAATGTTATAATCGTAAGTGTGTTCAAATTTATTTTCAGTGCAAAAAAAAAATCAACTTATGTAATTTCTATAATAGATGCCTAACTACGTGTTAGGTACTTATCTATTATAGAAACTACACGTGCCCAAAGATCTATTGCAGGCAGTATGGACAGAAAACATTGATTTTTAGGGGAAAAGTATAAAAAAAGAATTAAAAGAAAAGTTGATGTTTAAGGGCGAGTACGCCAAATATCGTAGCACTCGTATTAAAAACTGCCATAAATTAAATTCTGTATTTTCCAAAGCTCTGGAAAATACAGAATTTAATTTATGGCAGTTTTTAATACAGGATAATAAATTATTCTTTATGATCGACAACTCATAAAGAATAATTATATTATTTTATAACAATAATTTACTATCAATAAAGTAGTCGCGTCCTTATCATTTAATAGACGCGTAAAATGCGTAAGTACAATAAACTAGAAACTACTGATAGTAGCCGTTTAAGTAGGTAGTAATTTGGGCAATATATCTTATCACTATCAGGGAAAATAAAATATGACCTTATTAGTGTCATTTAAACTATGCGTGAACATTAAAACAAATAACTGTGAAATCTCATCTTCAAATGTGATCTCTCTTGTCACTCAAAGGTTTGCCGGGAGAAAATCATTGTTTTTTTATAGGTGGAAAATCATCTACTGAAATCTCCCGCCCTTGGGCGGTGCGGGAGGGCGTGCCAGACTTTTACTGACTAAAACTCCTGTTCCTTCTTTGCCTTCGTTCCAGAGCCAGGGTTTTCTTTCGCACAACCCATGGTCACTACGGTTTTGCTGACATCTCCTTGAGGCGCGCGTGGAACACTACGCGTCGTCGACGACTTGGGGTCTGTCCGGACCGTTACCGGGCGGTCGGACAGCGAGCTACCCATTGCTCGCCGTCCGCAAGCCCGCGCCTACGGTGGCTAGAAATCGCGATCGGGATCCTGCGCATGCGGCCGCCTCTTTTGCTAGCATTACTGCTTCGCAGAAGGAGGCGACCGCCTGCCACTACAGACTCCAGCTCTCACAAAGGTTACAAATTTGATTGAAATAATTTGGTTTTATGAACCAATGTCTGTACCTTTTGAGAGAAATAAATCGATATTATTACTCCTCCTCGCTCCGGACCATGGCCGTACCAAGACCCGGCGCGAGAGATCGCAGCCGCCGGTCGCCCCCACGAGGACACGGCGGTGCTCTGCCCAGGCGGTCCACGCAATGGTGACACCCAGGCATTTCTTTCGCACGAAATCATTGTCGAGTTAAGCTCACCTTTGTATATTACCTATATTATAAAATTACTTTATGTTATACTAAGTTTTTGTGTGCAATAAAGAGTTAAGACAGTTCACGAACTGTGTCTATTTTCTAGTTTTGTCGCTCACGTTTCTTCGCTTACTCGAATAACAATCGATATTGAGCCGAGTAATCGATTTGAAATAAACTTTTATTTGGCGCCGGGATATCGCGGTAGTGGAATCTATCGCCCGTTATCGATTCCCGGGATCGGAACTGGCGGCATCTACCGGGCATTGGCGTGAATCAGATGGAGTGCGTCTTTCCATTACTGAACAATCGTTATAGATAACCGGAGTACCGAGATCGGTGTACGGTTCGGTGTCGGCCTGCATTATTTACTCTGATAAAATAACATAGTCGCTGAAGTAGAACTTTATTTATAGCGATTTTGAAAGGACACGACAATTAATCAGCGTTATAAATGGTATGTCTTTTAAGTTCAGACTTGAGACAAATTGTTCCCGTTATAAGAGTCATTCTTTATCATAAAATATAAACAGGTGAGGACGAGAATGATGGCCTCAAAGTCGGTAACAAAGTTAGTACATGAAGATAATGGTGACAGACTAAGGAGAACCTAGATCGAAATAAAAATAATAGAAGACAGGTAAGCAACAAGATAAATTAAACAGTTCCGTAATGGACTTAAAGCAATAAAGGAGGAAGAGAACTGGAAGAAATTGTCACAAAGGATGAAGCTATAAGACATAAGACACCAAACAATCAATTGATTGATTATACTAGAGATACTGCTCCTGTTTACACAATCAATAAATACATTACCAACAAACGAACAGAACATACACGTGTCGATTAATTTAAAAATAAAACACCAAAAAATGGAGAGACAGATAAAATTTTACGTAATGTTCGTTAGCAATCGTATTACTGTTAGTCATGAACAGCGGATCGAAATGAAAACATAATTGAAAGGCTTCTGTCCGAAAACATCCCGATATGAAACGATTTATTTGTGTACCTTCCGATATTATTGAATATGAAATTGTAATTTCCGTGTTTACCTGCTTTGTTGGAGTTTTAACAATGTTCCGTTTTGGTGGTTTTATGGTTACTGGCTTTTCTATAGTAAATTTTAATTGATTTATGAAATTGTTAGGGTTAAATTTATTACCACACTACCATATATTTCTGTTTTGCTAAAATGTTTTTTTTTTGCCGCAGTTGGTGACTCCGTTTGGCGATTATTTGGATCTGCGATACGTACCTGTAACAAAAGAAAAAACAAATGAGAATAATGGCAATTAAATAAAAGTAGAGAAGATATTTTGTCAAATACACTTTTCTTGGGTCAAAGACTTAGCCTTGCCATTTGACGTGACAATGCCACCAGTATTCCGGGCACTTTTCCCAATGTTAGCGAGGTGGCTGATTTTTAAATTAAAATTTTATTAATTGATATATTATAAACAAAAAAAAAAAAAAACAAACGGATTATTATCAAACGATTCATAGAAAAAGAGTCTAAGGATATGCGAATGTGTAATATTGTAACATACGAGTACATCATAAATACCTATATTATTATAGTTCGTTGCGAATTTACGTGCTAGTTGGTTTGCTAACATATTAAATTACTAGGTAGATGAATTAACATGATTACTTGCTAACAATACCTGTTCGCACGTGATTATTGCAAATTGTAATCCCTTGAACTTTTTGAACTATCATATCGCATAATTCTACGATAAAACTGTTGTAAATTAACACCATTGCAGCATAACTTTTACGACTTTTGAAATAAAGTTCAGATTGCTTACGTAATGTTGTCGCTGTTCTCCTTAATTCCGAATGCACATATTATGTTTGATCAATAGATCACCTCTCATTACTCTACTGACCAACTTGTTGCGAAGTCGATAATCATATGCTGCAAGGCATGGGCCAATGTTGGATAGGGAATCTTGCCTTGTTATAGTTTGGCCAATATTGTCAATAGTTTGCTAACAATATTTTATGATCCATGAGCATTATTATTTACAAAGTTTTAAAGGTTTTCTCAAATTCAATAATTAGAAGTTAGCGAAGAGAAAAAATATTGAAATAATACTATTTTTTGCTTCTTTGATATAATGCCTTTTAAGTACAATATATAATTATACACAAAAACTTTTTTTTAAATGATATAAACTATTACTTGATTGACTGCGATCCCACCTGATGGTAAGCAGTGATGCAATTGTTGATGGTGAAGCGTACTAGTTTATTAATAGCCTATTCACTCTAGCTTTGAAGACACATAAATTAACTAAGTATGAATTAACTACTGCAAAAGTCTTATCAATGAAATGCATTCTCCTTCCAACTGTTCAAACATTTGATCCAAAGTTTGAATCCAATGCAGTGGAGAGGCCTGGATTGCATAATGCACAAGTAATAGTAGGTAAGTACGAAACTTCTCTTGGGTAATCCGGTCTTGTTTAATCATAAGCCTGCACTTGTAATCGCCTTTGGAGACATATTGGTTACATTTTCATGCACCAATTTAATTTGTTACTTTATATGCTCGTTTTTCGGAAAATAAAATAACAAGTTAAATGATAAAACAAAATAGTAATTAACAAATAAAATAAACTGGTTCTTATCGTTTGACCGAAAACTGGTGCATTCACCTTATGATGACAAATTGTAAATAAAATTATATTTGAGACAAATTCAGTGAAGAATTTGATCATTTTAAAGAATTCTTATTTATATATTTTTATTGACAGATATTATTGACTGAGGTTCAGGAGTGGCGACTACGTACTGGAGAACGCAACGTAGGAAAGCCTCCAACAAGGTGGACCAATGACATGGTAAGGTACGCGGGTATCCGTACAGGACTGGTTGTTGTGGCGATACTTGGGTGAGGTTTATGTCCAGCAGTGGACGTCTTTTGAAATGATGATGACGAAATTATTGTCATTTTCTAATTTAGCATATGACTAAAGAAAAGTCAAAAAGAAGATTAATTACGATTTTTTTTTGAGGTAGGAAATCATCAAATATTTCCTCCAGCTCTGAGTGGAGCGAGACTTCATCTGACTATAACCCACCTGTGTTTCTTCGGTTGCCCTTTGCGTTCTATGGCCGCTGTGAATTTTGAACAATCTCGTCGCCATGACAATTCATTACGCATAACGTTTCATTCAAGTTTCGCAGTAAGTGAATTATTTAATTCAAAGAATTCAGTATCATGTCCGCATCCGCATCGCTAAATAATTTAGCGGATTGAGTTCCAGGACCGTTTATCACAATTTCATTTCGGACTCATTTGAAATCTATTCAACAACAATTTATGTTCAATAACACAAATAAAACCAGTTTTAGTAGCACAAAACAGCTCACTTACTATTAAATTAGAAATTATTTCAATAATTGTCCGATTTACTTAATCCTATTTAATAAAAGAAGATATTTAATAGTGAATTTGCATCTTATAGGTAATATTATAGGGTTTAGTTTAGGCTACGCTTGGAATTCTACTGTGCCAATTTGAGGTAGGTCCCACAGTAAGCGATTCATAGCAGGTACGTACATTTTTACATATGTATTTATTTGACAATTGCTACATATTGAAACATGAAAAACCTAAAACTAACTAAAGGGCTGGCTTTTGCTTTCGACAGAGGATAAGCATTGCCATATAGCGTGGCAATGCCGCCAGTCTTTCGGGCACAGTTTCAACGCCATATTCTAGGTTGTTTTGTAATCTTATGTTTTGATGCTGCCAAATCAATTTTGATCTGCTTTTTTACATAGCTGTACCTATATCAATTCCCACATTCTTAGCTTTCGTATCTGCTTTATTCTGTTTTGAGTTGGTTCTTGGTACTGACTTTTTCAAACATATTCTGCTGTTGCCAACTGGTTCCATTTCCTAGATCATGGACAAGAAACTAGTGACGATGCATTATTATTCCATCTTTCTTTACTTTCGATGTCGTGCTGTGAATGAATTCATAAAATACCACCTGGAGTTGCTTACCATGAATGGAAAATGACCGATACATATTTATTTTTACTCAATAGGGCAGAACATGGAACATTCACAGTAAACATTTCAAATACTAATCGGGTCTAGCTCGTGCTGGGGCTGCTAAGTTTGGTTTTTCATCCCGTAATGGGAAAATGTGTAAGCAATTCATGGGTATCAATTACTTTATTTTCCTATTTAGGCAAAAACGTTTAAAGCTATATTTGTTTGACATTTCAGTGTTTAAAATTGCCAATATCATTGAAAATGGCGACTAAAGCTAAGAGCGGCTTCCGAATTGAGTACAAACTCCAAGTGGTGAGACTGTCAAACTGGTTTTAGGATAGAGTTGGACAAATAATCGGATTCAAATTTTAATGTAGAAATCAGGGGAAACTCATTTATAGACACAATAAATGCTGTTATCAGCAAAATTTATTAAAATTAAAATTGTCGCTTTTGATACAACGTTATGACGTGGTTGAAGATAACAAACACTTAACTAGGCTTATTCACATGACACTTGAGTTCTACTATAAATCGTCCGCTGTATTAAACGCTATTCGCTTAAACAATAGCTTCACCCTTACATAATACAATTAAGTTACAATATTTGCGTTTGGCGCCGCTCCTCGTTAAATAGATTGGCTAGATCTGTCATGGCGTCGCAGATACGAATCGAAATCCAGACAAATAATGAGGAAGTATACGGCTATAAATATGTTAGGAAATTATGAAGAAAATTTGCTACTGATAAATTTATTATCTGTTGGAGGAAGCGAACGTTCTTTAGCTAATGATTAATTCAGGAAACATTTTGTTTTGAGTAAAAGATAGATGATAATCTAGATCTAGTTTTATCACTATCAGTAATATTCTAAATAATCTAGTTAGCCTTCGTTAAGTTTCGATAAATATCGACACGTGTTTACACGCTGCTACAGATACAGATGTCTCAGAAATAATTTACTTTTGTAGATGCGTAAAAAATTAACACACATATAATATACACGCGTTAAATTACAACATTAGAAACTAAAGATATGGGACGTACAGCACACACACACAGTACACCTCTACGGTCCGGACTAAGAATTTCGCCTCGTTTATACCGCATATATCGTAGGATTGAAACAATTTGCTTACAGCGGTCTTCCCGTCCGATTATAATTTAGGTGTATTCATGGCTAGACTAGAGTGAATACGCTCTTAATAAATTAGTACGATCCACCATCAACGATTGTATCACTGCTTACCTGAGGTGGGATCGCAGTCAAGCATTAGTTTTTATCATAAAAAAATGGAGTAATTGGCTTCTTAAAAATAACATAATTCAATTGTCGTCGTTTGTGGCTCTGGCAATCTTCGATGGAAACTCTAACATTCATGAAAACGCGCCTCAGAAGTTGGCCAGGAATGTTGTTGATTGACACACAAAAAATTCGGTCACGCAGTTTCGGAGGAATTCGGTATCACGTACTGTCACGAGATTTTTATATATCAGATTATAATGGATGGATTGTGTGAAAAGTGATATGAAAGAAAAGGGAGTTAACGTTAGCGTGTCTGGTGGTAGGACAGAATGGAAGAAAAAAACGTGTTGTACCGGCCCCAATAATACGGAACAAGGGCAGGGAGATGATGATTATAATTAAAAAAAAAAGTAAAAAAACTAAAACCCGACTACGACAAAAAAAAAACGACGAAACTAAAAGTATGAAACAAGATTTCCAGGATGCTTAAATAAGCAAGGTAAAAAGAAAAGCCGCAGTCACACATTATAGGTAACAACCGAAACACTTTAATAACGTGTGACTACGGCTTTTCTTTTTACCTTGTTTATTTCAGCATCCTGGAAATCTTGTTTCATACTTTTAGTTTCGTCGTTTTTTTTTGTCGTAGTCGGGTTTTACTTTTTTTTTATTTAAATTATTTTGGTGTTAAATCACTGTGCTTCTATACCATTTGCAAAAGCTAAATTTCTAATTAATAATGGTAAATTAATTTTTGTCCACCAGAGGGCGCCACATTGAATTTTGATGATATATTTTGATAAGTACCAGTGAAGCCCTTTCAAATGATATCAAACACGGTGTATTTTTTTAACCTTTTTTTTTAACACATGACTTCTTGTCCGCTAGAGGGCGTCACTTTAAATTTGAACAATATTTTGGAAATGTACAAGTAAAGCCCTTTCAAATGATACCAAACACGGCGTATTTATCTCCATTTTTATTTTTTACACATTACTTTTTGTCCGCTAGAGGGCGCCATATCAAGTTTTGTGACACGTCACGTAACCTATGTTCAGCGGACAATTAAGACGGTTCTAACGATACCTCATACGTCGAGTTCCGATAAGTAGATTAGGAGCTATGTGGGAACAGATGAACAAACTCACATACATACATAGCCTGTCAAAATCATAACCCTCCGTAGTCGGGTAAAAATAACAAAAGTCTCAGCAGCAGTGGATTACTATTGCAATCCTCGCGATCACTGCATGTTTACCTACGTATAGTCTAGTTGCACCCATAATTTCATTTTAGAGCGAACTAGAGTCACGCATAATCTTGCTAATATAATAGAGGTAACAAAGGCGCTCTCGCTTTCCCTCCCTTTCTCCAAAGCCCTGTGTTAATACCTTATAATCATATGGGCGTTATCGACATCTCTGATGCTTGCAGATTTATTACATGCTGTAAATACTCCAGTTTAGGACCGGAACTTGTAAATATTGAGTTTATTTATTCTTGTGCTATGTGTGCATGAAAATTGCTTTTATCTTTATTCAACAAGTATATCTTTTTTTGAGTGTTCCAAATTGCCCTAAACAAAAATCAAGCCAGTTTCATAGATGTAGAATCAATTTGCAACATTTCCTAGTAGGTTCACCTGAAATTCACTTGCTTATCTATGCGGTTAAACCCTTTCGTTTTCATCTCGTAATCGAATAGTTAACACACAATCTCTTGCGGAATACGCTGCCATGAATCCGCTTGCAAAACCGCCATTCTTTTAATTTCCGTCATCAAACCACGAGGAGTAATGCTTACATCACGTATTGTATTAAATCCATCAATGTGTTTAGTATTAGTAATGTTATGAAAGACTGAGTTATAAAGATTTGTCGGTACGGGCACTCCTCACGGAAATGTGGGTGGGAGGGACCTGAATTATCTTGTAGGTACCTAAAGACTATGCCGTATATCATTAGCTCATAGCTTTTGACCCTTATTAGCGACACTATCGAATGGTGTCATAATACAGTGTTTTTTTTTTTCAAAATGATTGGGATAAAGCTTAATATTCCTGGCTAGGAATATTAAGCTTTAAAAAATCTAATGATTCAGTTTTAGTTTTTATAAAAATCGGGCCTGAGACTTTGAGTATTTTTCGCTATTCCGTATAGTTTTGGATTTTGCAATTAACCCATTTGACAAATTCAGTCTTAATATCAGTTTTTTTCCCTGCTGATACTTAGGCAAAAAACAGCTAATAATTTACATCAAAAGAAGAAGAAAATAAGAATTTTCTATAGAGAAAAAAAGAAATGTATGTGTATGCGTAAATAAATTGTTCATCATCATCATCATTTCAGCCGAAAGACGTCCACTGTTGGACATAGGCCTCCCCCAAGCGTCTCCACAACGACCGATCCCTGTTTTTTATATTTCTATGGACCGATCCTGTGCGTCTCGCATCCACCGCATTCCCGCAATAAATTGTTACAAATAAAATAAAGAAAAAAAAATTGTTACATAATACAATAAGTTTGAGTTAAGCTTGCCTTTGTACATGAACTTTGTTATCTACTTATTTTATAAGTTGTTTTAGTGTACCCAAATCGTATTGATCGATTGTTATATATCAATGCTTAAAAGATCGTATAGTTTTTAGAACTGCTATCCATTACGGAAGCAAAAAAGACGTATTCACGTCAAAAACCATTGTCCACAATGGAAAAGAACAACCAAGCTGAACAAATTTACAGAAATATGCTACTGAAATTACTTTTAAAATTTTTATATCCCTGAGTAACCGCTGTCAACACCCGGGGTAACTAAGCTCATATTGTACTCCTAAACAAATAAATGAAGGGTTGAATTTGCGTCAATCTAGCGAAAAGGCTTAGAGAACAGTGTTATTTAGTTAGGCAAGTTCTAATTTAATAGACAAATTGCGAACACAGTTGTGGACAATTTATCTACGTAAACAGAATATTCAGTGGCCGAAAATTACATTTCTACATTGTCATTTAGGTAATAAATGATAATATTTTATCAAAATTTATATAATTATAGATACGTCAAGTTTATATTTTTTTCCCTGGAGTATGTTCCCTTTTTTTCCGGTGGGAAAATCATCTTATGACATCCCCCGCTCTTGGGCTGAGCGGGAGATAGTGTCAGACTTTTACTGACTAAAAACCCACTCCTGTTTCTTCGTTGCCTTTCGTACCAGGGCCGAGTCTTCCTTTCAGAATCAGACCCTTGGCCCCAGTAGGCTTCGACCCTACTGGGCCCCTACAGTTGCTGACATTTCCATAAGGCGCGCGTGGAACAGTACGCGCCGTCGACGACTTGGGCTCGGTCCGGACGGTTACTGGACGTTCGGACGGCAAGCTGGAGTATGTTCCCTTGGGATAACTTTCTACCGAACTTTCTGCTGGTAACTTTGGTTTTCTTATCTTTATGGTTCTAATTGTATGATACCTTTATACAATTATATTTTAAGTACAAATTGTAATCCTATGAATCTCCTCCTGATTCAAGCCCAAATTTAATGGGCGTTAAAAATATTTGATATAAAATGAAGTAGCTAGCCATTGTCTTCAATTCAGGTCGATACGTAGAGGACAGGCAGCGGTTATTTTAATTTAGCACTGTTTAATTATGTTCGATTTTTAGGGTTCCGTGCCTCAAAAGGAAAAATGGAACCCTTATAGGTTCACTTTATAGTCCGTCTTTCTATCTGTCTGTCAAGACCCTTTATTTTGGGAGCGCGTGGAGGTATCAAGTTGAAATTAAAACCATATAGGTACTTAAGTCTGCGATCCCTTGAAGCTGTCAAAAAATCAAACTTATAAGTTAAGGAAAAAAAAACATACGGTCGTTTATGTCGCAAAAAACGTACATTTCAACACTCTCAAAGGAAACAAAATTCATAGTGTACTTCCCGTTGACCTAGAATCCTGAAATTTGACATAAATCAAGATCTTATACTATAGATGTAGGAATAAATCTGAAAACTGTAAATTTGTAGTTACGTCACAAAAAAAAACTTTTTTTTACAATTCGAAAAAATCTTCGTAATTCAATTCGGGAATCGAACTGTTTTTATAGCCAAGTGTGTGCGGAACCCTCAGTGAGCGAGTCCGACTCGCACTTGCCCAGTTTTTTTTTCTAATGACACACATAAAAATCTTGAATTCTTGTTTTTAATTGAACTTGATAACCTTGTCTTATTTACCAAGTAAGTAGTTGCTAAGGTATCGAAATTAGATTTGTTAAATTAAAATTATGTAAATGTTGATAATATTATGTAGATCTAGTACATACTATATGTGACGGTTAATGATACATGTATGCATGATGTTAATATAGATTACATTATCATTATAACTGATTGAACTACTTTTAGTGCTGATATTAATGTGTCTGGTTTACTTTAATGAATGAACTACATACACTACGCACACGTGTGCCACACACGCCAATCTGAGCGCGTCGGTCTCCATACATTTTATATGGAAACTAGACTTGTAGAGCTACACTTGATCCACGCCACGCGACGTCGTTCTACGTACAAATCAGGCGTGTTACACGTGTGCGTCGGTCTAATGTAGGTTGTGTAGCTGAATAAATATGTACCTATTGTAGTTACATAAAAAAGCTCGAATGTGAACTTATCACGATACAAATTAGGCATGGTTGCGTATTTTAAATACCAAGGATTCAAAAACAACACACAAAAACAAAAAAACAAACACCAAACACAAAAGACAAATAAGAAAAGCAATTGGTTTTTTTTTTGAGGAAGAGGAGGAGGGCGTGTCAGACTTTCACTGACTAAAACCCACTCCTGTTCCTTTTTTGCCTTCGTTCCAGAGGGGGTTCGGTCCGGACCAAATCAATGATTGATTGAATTGTTTTCTAGAATACGAGTATTGTTTAGGTTGTTTGTTTTTGTTTGATGTTGATGATGGCACGGTTGGCGCAGTGGTTAAGTGGTAGGCTGCTAACTACGTGTCACGGGTTTAATTCCCGCAAGGAATAAATATTTCTATAGCCTACAGATAAATGTTCCGGGTATGGGTGTCTTGTGTATGTGAGTTTACATGTTCGTGAATACATCCACGATACAGGAGTAATTCCAATAGGATAACCTTAATTAAAAAAACCTATGAGTCACAGTTACCTTTCTCCTCATTTTCAGATAAAAAATACCATTGGTACCTGTATAAGGTTGTATAGTACATCGGTATTTTACAGGTTGCATTTTGGAGAGTGTGCGCGGGAATTGCATGACTTGATTCCGCCATCTCATTTCTACCATCGGAGAACCCGACGTACGGCGAGTATCTACCCTTACGTTGTTGAAACTTCAACGATCCGGACTAAGCGTTTCGCTTCGTCGTTTATACCGCATACATCGAAGGACTGGAACAATTTGCCTGCTGCGGTCTTCCCGTCCAACTATAATTTAGGTGCCTTCAAGGCTAGAGTGAATAGGCTCTTAATAAACTAGTGCGCCTCACCATCTATGATTGCATCACTGCTTACCATCAGGTGGAATCGCAGTCAAGCACTGGTTTAAATCAATTAAAAAAAAAAACCAAGTAAAAAAACTATAAATGAGAGCATTGCCCTGTAAAACAACTCGATAGTTTATTTACTTTACAAGTGAAGACAGATAGCTAGCAGTCCCTACATTTCCCAAATAAATATCATCGAAATTGACCTAAAAATACTCTTGCTTTCTACTAAGAACTGTTTCGTTAAATTTATTTTCGACTAACGAACCCATTCAATGACCGTGGAAGAGAAGCTCCCTCTTAGGTCCCTCGAGGGAAAGAGGGCGAGGATTCTAAGGTTAATCAAGTGATGAAGTGCTATCTTACTATAGATAGCACTTCATCTGTTTCTAGTACAAGTTGTTCTAGCTCATGAACGCAGTTGTGTGTATGATTCACACACAGAAACAACGCGGTTTCTGTGTGTAAGCTATTTTTTATCACACCGAGCCCTCTGAGATTACACACAAAAATAAAAAAGTGTATGTGAACATTGTGAACCCACACACACATCCACACGACCATCCCGCCTTCATGATATTGTCGTAATCATAGATGTCGTAATAGTTGTTTTAAAAATTAACTTTATCCAAAATCAAAAATAGAATCAATTTTTTAAACCAGTTCGATATTCAAATTTGGTGGAAAAGAAAACTGTCAAGTAACAGAAAAAGGATGCACAAACTGAAAGGTGACGTCACTGTCATTAGGTTACGTGTATACATTAAAAAGAGATTCCGAGGAGTACCATCATACTAATATTTGAAATGCTGTTGATGTTGTTTTTAGAAAAACGTTACTATTTAGTGTTATTTATCTTTTATTAAAAAATATTGTACAAAAATAAACAGAAAAATACGCGATCATTACAGTCATTTCACCTTGCTGTACCTATTTTGGGTTGGATTGTATTGTATCTTGTATTTAGGTACTTAATAGTATCTTGCTGTGTCCAATGCTGTCCGACCCTATCGAATGAATTAAATATCGTGACCAGAATCCAGGAAGCCTAAGTTAGTATTTGTCAAGTATCTGTGGCATCGTTGTGAGGACTTTAATTATGCCTGTTTAGTTAATGATGGGTTTTAAAATAGTATCCTGATTTAAAGGTTCGCACGATTAATTATAAAGAACAGTTTAAAGTGGTATTTGGAAATTGAATCATAGTACACATTTATGATTCAATTTTCAATTTTTAAATTATTTCTCTTTATGAATAAGCAGGCGAATTAATGTATTTAGATTTGTTATACACTGGAAAAGCATGACTTAGGTACAACAACAGTTACTATTGTTAGACAATATTGGTTTTTTATCTGACTTAACTAAAATTACAGATATAATTTGGGTTTCTTCTCTGTCTATATGTATTAGGAGTCAATAAAGGATCTGATTTTTATTAGAATCACGTTTTACTCGTTCTTATCTCCAACCTTTATACCAACTGACCCAAAGTTAACAATCAAGATTACATCATACAAAGCCTTGGTCTGAACTTAGCCTCTTGTGTTATCTAGGGCCCAATCTCTATGACCTATTACGCTGGTTGTATCATCAGCGGTAAAAGCGCTTTCTACAAGCGAAGTAGGTTTCTGTGTTGCGCTGCAGACTTCGTGTTTAATGTCTTTTATATAACAATAATGTCTGATATTATAATGTACTGTTGATGATCGAGTTGCTGTAAAAATTACGAATAATTTTCTTGATTTGCCGAACTGGGTCGTCGCGGGTCATTTGTTTTCTGTACGAATGTTTGGAATTTCTTTTGTTTTATGTATTCTGTGTTTTCTTCTACAACTTTATTTGGATGTCGGTTCATGACACAGCACCGTTTTTTTAAACAAATTTTACGATGTCAGAAGCTCAAGATCGTTGCTAATTAATACACGCATGAGTACAGAATCTCAGTTAACAAGATTAGCTCCTCAATGCGCTCAAGCTGTGCTTACGTGAACAATTACGTCACATTGACCTAAGTTTAAAATAAAATTATTATTAATGAGACTTATTAATGAATCTTGAACAAATCTGAATCGTTTTTTGAAATATTTACTTGGCAATCCATAAGGATTTGAGGCATACCTTATATACATTTTTGATAAACGATATCGCAAAAGCCATAAAATAGCATCATAGTACCTACTCTATTTTATCGTAATAATTAATTTAACTCAAAATATTTACAAACTCTATTTTTCGCGCTACGCTAATCACGACCTCAAGTCCTTGTCGGTCTACACTCATGATCTGGCAACTTGAGTACAGTGTCGAATTTGGTTTATTAATTAGTCAATACTCAGCTGATGACGTAAACCTAAGCCGAAACTTGAGCTCGAGCTTGGGCTTGAGCTTGTGAATCTCGTTTATTAATACAATCAGGACCTCAAGCTTGGTATCAAGTACGAGATCTTGGACTGAGGAACGTTTAATAATACGGCCCTAAAGTGGGCATGTACCGTTTCAATTAACCACAAATAAATAAAAATGGTTTTTTTTTTACTATCCGATAAAATAATTCATTGTCAATAATTCAAATATCAACTTCAACATCGTGTTTTATGTTAACCTTATTTGAGCCTAAGAGGTGCTAAGTAACCATACGAGTATTTTAATCGTAGTTTACACCAGTAAAATTAATCAGAGTACGAGTAATTTATAATGGTTTGATAGTGTAAATCACGTTTATTACAGCAATTAACTTCAATTTGCCGTTACCTCTCTTACTACTGTTCCGCAAAGGGTCAATTATAGGCTTTATAAATAACTGTATCCTAGACAATGAAGATATTGTGTCATTACTACTATGACGATAGTGATAGTATAAAAAGTTCGTGGGATAAGAGAGACAGGTGCAACACGGACGGTTGTGTAAGGCGTGATAGGTTGCAGGGTTGCAGCTACAAATATCATGAAATATCTGAGTTTCCCATGATTATTACGTAGCCATACTTCTTTTTTTTTTAAAGCGGCAATTAGTTTGAATATACAACAAGAGTTTAAGTATATGCGAAACACGAAACACGTGTCTAGTATTTTTATGTAAAGAATCTATGTCCAAAATTTCATAACTGCTTCATGAAAAATCACAAACTTATAAGCTTGTTATGTTATCTGTTTGTCCGCTAAAATACATGGAAACTGGGCCATCCGGGCGACTGAGGGGTTATTTTACTCCCGCACCCAGCTGTGCAATGTTGCCTAATGCCTGCTATGACCTACCGTGACCTGTTTTGTACTTAGTGTTGCTGATATCCAAGTTATGACCTTTTTTAAATATTTTTGGGAAAAAATATAACTTGGTGTAAAAATTATTGGAATCGATTAAGTTACTGATTCTGGAGAAACTACTATATATTCAGTTTTCACATAATTATACTAAAAATAATGTTAGTTTAATAATAAATTATTTTCTGAACAGACCCAAATTTCCATATACCGAACGAAGAACCAGAGTTCCTATTGAATTCGTTCTTATAATAATAACTTATGAATGTATATTAGTGAGCAATGGGCAGTGCCAGATCAGCCACGTAGCCAGACGCGAGAGTTAGCATATTATGCTACGGACACCCGCGCATTGGAGTGGGCCCAGCTTGGACGAAGATACCTATACCATATGAAATCTAACCAATTCCGCATTTTCCGTTAAGACAATGGGGGCAACTGCCTATGGACTCATCGCTACAAAAGGGCCCGAACGCCGCCTGTTAGAAAAATAAGTTAAAGAAGTTTTAGCATAGCATAGTCGGCCTTATAATGTTCCCACTGTTGGGACTCAGGCCTCCTCTCTAGGAGAGGGAATGGGCCGTAATTCACCACACGGTCCCAGTGCGGGTTGATGGATGTCACATGTCTTCGAATTTTTGGTTCTAGGACATGCCGGTTTCCTCACGATGTTTTCCTTCACCGTTTTGAGAGTAGTGGTGATGA
Organism: Mythimna impura; assembly: GCA_905147345.3. Lineage (NCBI taxonomy): Eukaryota > Metazoa > Arthropoda > Insecta > Lepidoptera > Noctuidae > Mythimna > Mythimna impura. The sequence goes on along the minus strand of LR990347.1, from coordinate 6,714,820 downwards.
AATAAATTACACAGAGCAGTGGTGGCCGAGTGGTAACGGCCCCGACTTACGAGTTCTAGGTCGCGGGTTCAAACCCAGCCAGGCGCATTACTAAAGAAATTTGAATTTTTAATAATTTATAAAGATTTATGGGGGCCCCTTGGTAGATTTTGCTGCAGGCTCTACGCTGGCTTAATCCGGCAGAAATTGCAAACAAAATGGCCGCTGCAGCCTGTACGTCTAGCTTCGTCTACCATAAACAACACCTACAGAGAAGTCACAGGTCACAACTGTGACTAACTAAGTATTGTTTAACCTAATCGATAGCTTGTACAACAAATTGAAAGTGTCCAATTGTACGCTTTAGTATGCTTCTATAAAGGAATATATTATGTCGACAACACGTGATTTAACTTAAAATACTACATTTTAGTATTAAGAGCTTACAGTATCTTAAATATAATATATATGTATTATAACATTGACAAGCGACCCGCCTCAGTTTCTCACGGTTTTTACTATACTTATATTATTCACTATAATATGTACATATTTATTTATCCTTATACAACTAACTAAGTGCCTTTACAGGGCTCAACCCAATGCAACAGTGCAGTTACTATTTAATTACTTATATCTAATTAAAAACTAACCTAACCTAGTTAAATAATAATAATATTCATCCCTGAATATAAAACAATCTTATAATGACTAATATGATATGTATTATTACACCTAAACCTTCCTCATGAATTACTCTGTCAATTGGTCAAAATTGCATGAAAACATGACTCAGACAGGCGCGGCGGGTGACTTGTATAAAGGCCTTTTTTTGTCGGTGGGAAAGTCATCTTATGACATCTCTCGCTCTTGGGCGGAGCGCGAGATAGTGTAAGAATTCTACTGACTAAAACCCACTCCTGTTCGTTCGTTGCCTTTTGTACCAGGGCCGAGTCTTCCTTTCAGAATCAGACCCTTGGCCCCAGTAGTCTTCGACCCTGCTGGGCCCCAACGGTTTGCTGACATCTCCTTGAGGCGCGCGTGGAACAGTACGCGCCGTCGACGACCTGGGCTCGGTTCGGACGGTTACCGGATGTTCAGACGGCGAATTACCCATTGCTCGCCGTCCTCAAGCCCGCGCCTACGGTGGCCGGAAATCGGGATCGAAATCCCGGCGGCGATTGGGGCGTGAGGACCGTTGCCTCACGCGATCGGCCGCCTCCTTTGCTAGCATTACTGCTTCGCAGGTGGCGACCGCCGCCGCCGATCGCCCCCACGAGGACACGGCGTTGCTCTGCCCAAGCGGGGCACACCTCCACTGTGTGCTCCACCGTGTCCTCCGGGCACTAATAATATCCAAGGACTTGTATAAAGGCCTTGGATATTTTTGAATAAGGCATTAGACATAAATAAATATATCACAATTTAGTTGATATAATGTCATCGATGTGAAAGTATGCGGTTTGTCGGGTTTTTACGTTTTCAATTTTGATGAATTACTTTGGAACTGACGGATGGTCGATGGGGCCGAAAGGTTCTAGAGTGGCGACCGCGTACCGGAAAACGCAGCGTTGGAAGGCCTCCCACAATGCGGTGGATGCGAGACGCACAGGATCGGTCGTTGTGGAGACGCTTGGGGGAGACTACGTCCAACAGTGGACGTCTTTCGGCTGAAATGATGATGATGATGACTTTGCGACTGATATGACATGGCATGTTCATCGAGTATCTATAATCTAAACTTAAACTTTGTAAAAATAGACATTTTTTTTTCGTTTCAGGGCCGCTGTAACTCTTTCAAAAAATCCCATAGCCCAGTAAGTTAGTAAAGCTTAAAGCAGAATTATGATCCAATAATAAGGCAATAGCTTTAATGTAGGTAAGTGCTAACGAGCGGTTAGTTGCTAATCGAGTTACGGTGTTAACGTAAACGGTTTAGTGTTTATGGTGTAATCGAATTAGAGTTTGGACGCCGTTTCTTGCAACCACGCGTGTTGTTTTGTTTGTTTTTTGAAGCATAAAGCTTCAAAAAACAAACAGTTTGTATTGCGACATAGCTTTATTCACGTTCCGAAATACGTTGAGGTGTAACCAAACTGAGCAGTACAGTCGTGTTGTGCTGGTTATGCCGCTGCGGCTGCGGAGAACCTCAAGCGGCGAAAATATAATAACCTTGTTGGCAGTTATATTTTCGAACCGTTTGGGGTTGAAAGTCTCGGTTTGTGGGGTCCGAGTGCTCACAAGTTGTATCTGAGAGAGATCTGTCAAAACGTCTAGTTGACACTTCGCGTGACCCAAGGGCTGGCTTTTACCTCGGACAGAGGATAAGCATTGCCATACAGCGTGGCAATGCCGCCAGTCTTTTGGGTACATTTACCAGTCGACAGCGATGTGGAAGAGTTTTTTGACGCCATATTTTAGTTTAGTTAGTTGTAATTAGTTTAGGGTTTTTATTATTATTTATTTTATTTTATTGTAATTATAGTTAGTATTTTTAAATGTAAATAAATATATATAGCAGAACATATTTTGCAGTAACTATCCATCGCCGTTTTACCCGCGTCTTTATAACTGTTTCGCATTTGGTGGGTGGTAGCGTAATGTTATACATATAGCTTATACTATTCGCTATGAATGTGGCTATCCCATTCAAAAATATTGTTTCAAATCCGACTGGTAGTTAGATTAGCGCGTATAAACAAACGAAAAACACTCTTCGTTATATTATGTTAAAACTAGCTGATGCCAGTGGCTTCCCCCGCGTCATAGTAGATAATTGTCCTATTCTATGTGCTATTCTAGGATAGAATCTACCCGTGTACCAAATTTTATCCAAATCCGTTCAGCCGTTCGAGCGTGAAGCAGTAACAAACATAAACACACAAACTTTCGCCTTAATGTAATGGTAGTGATACCGATACTTGAAAATACCTTAAGAAGGACTAAATTAAGCTATTTTGAATGATTAATTACAGTCAGTTTAATACGATAACTCAAGTTAATTGACATTTAAATTACTGATAAACTTATTACACTTTATGCAACTAGGTGTATTTCGTAAAATCCTTTTCCTACCACTCTTCATTTGATACTTCCCCTTCCTATTTCCTCTGCCTTTCTGGTTATTTTCAGTTGATTTATTACATACAAATGAGGTGTAAATTGACGGTCGATTATATATAGGTATTGCGCGAACTGTTCCTGTGCAATGTGATAATTAAAGGATGCCATTGGTTGGCTACATGAACTGTTGTAACAATGTATTTTGGCATTTTTTATGGACTTTTTAAGTCATATTTTTAGAGGAAGTTTGACAGTGACTAAAAAGTCTGAAAGGAAATCGTTTATCTTGGTATGGTCATGTGAAGAGGAGGGATGAAACGCATGCTACTAAAAGAGTTCTGAGTATACATGTAGATGGGAGAGGGAGGCCAAAGAGAAAAGACGGATGGATTGTGTGAGGAGTGGTATGAAAGAAAAGGGAGTTAGTGATAGTGTGACGGGTGACAGGACAGAATGGAAGCAAAAAACGTGTTGCGCCGACCCCAAGAATATGGGATAAGGGCAGGAAGAAGATGTGCTTTATTACAAAAAAAAAAAAAAAAATTGAAACTAGCTGACCCGGCGAACTTTGTACCTCCTTATAGCCTGACTATATAGGGTGACTGGTAATTAGTGTACGATACTTAAACACGTGATTGTGCTCATGATAACCAACAACTTTTACTATGGGAACAAACCTGAAATAGCGAAAAAAAAAAACAGCTGTTCAGTACATTTATGTTTGCCTAATGTACTGAACAGCTGATATTTTTTTCGCGATTTCGGCTTTGCTCCCATAATAAAAATTGTTTGTTATCATGAGCACAATCACGTGTTTGAGTATCGTACACTAATTACCAGTCACCCTATATGTAATGATTACCTTTTAGCTTAACTTATTTACCAAATGATTGAGACCTATGTATTTGACAGTTGTTGGATATTTTCCTTTTTTTTACGTGAATTATTCCGATATTTTAATAGTTATTTTGCTATTCGGAGCGGATACAAATCTAATAAAGCAAAGATCGTTAAAATTGTTCCAGCCGTTTTTTAATTTATAAATGGTGTAACTCACACGGCTTGGTTTTATTTATATAGAAGATAAAATATAAAACCGTTTTAAAAAAGATCTGAAAGACAGAAAAGACGCTTATCTGCTTTAAGCATAAACAGCCTTTTAATGTTCCCACTGCTGGGACTCAGGCCTCCTCTCTAGGAGAGGGAATGGGCCGCAATCCACCACGCGAGCCCAGTGCGGGTTGGTGAATGACACATGTATTCGAAGTGTGTTCTTACATAATATCTGCTTTAACTTTTAAATAAACATACCCAAGTATAAAACAGACACTTTTATATTTTTTGACAAAGATGAAACCATTATTATAATGATTCACATTAACACTGTAGACTTCACGAATTCTTAGATTACTTCCTATTACCTACGACTCACTTTTCTTTAATATAATTATTTTTATAGTGCTTTTGGGTACAATATTGACTGTTCTTACATAATATCTATTAATACTGTAATATAGAAATATTGTAAAATAAACCACCTTTTTAAAAAGAGTAACCATGGAGTTTCTTGCCGGTTCTTTTCCATAGGAAATGACCAATTTGGAATCGTGCACTAGCTTTTGACGTTTTATAAGTGCCCATGTAGGCCTATGTGAAATAAAAATATTTGATTTTTGATTGCTTTTTTGAAATATCCACAAATAACATCACAAACCAAACCACATCCATCATTAACATTTTCTTTTCATCTGTTATCCTCTAATTTACCAAATTCACAATCAGAATACCGACAAAAACTTAAGCAAAGTTATGAAAAGGGGCTCAGTGTATTGTGAAAACTCCTAAAATAGGTTTACGTATGTCGTACGCGTAAACTCGTTTGTTTTGCGAACCGTACCAAATTAAATTTGCATATAATTCTCCGTTGTGGTTGACGTAAGAATTTTCTTTGCGTCAAATGTGAATGTAGGGTTAGCAAAAAAGCTGCGGAATTGTTTGAAAAAGTCACCGCAGACCTGGAACGTGAAGGGCAACTGAAGGAACATAGGTGGATTTTAGTTGGTCAAAATTTGACACTCCCTCTCGCTCCACCCAATACGGGAGTAATTTAATGATTTCTCATCACAAAAAAGTATTTACAAAATCATTTTCTTGTAGGAATTTAAGCTAATATTAGAAAGTGGTTAAATCTCTGCAAGTTCTGATATGTGTCAATCAATAAAATAATCAAAAAAATAAATAATTGTGTGTTGATACTTGGGAGCACTCGCTCCCAAGTATCATCACACCTGCACTTTGGGAGACTTAATGATTGAGTGCCACCGATGCAGCCGTAAAACGTAATAAGAAGTTTACTATTGACTCGAAAAAAAGACTGATTGACACTCTATATCAGCTCTGTGTGACATAGGCTAGATTTTGTCCCAAAAGGTATAAAAAATATGTATCGGTGTGAACAAATAAGCGGTGCCGTATTTCATAATTTTGGATTTCAAAGGCACTAAATTTGAGCAAATATCGTTTTAATAACGAGTCACTTGGAACTCGCATATACATAATTCTAGTATCAAAGGAAATTTTTAGCAAAAAATCTGGATATTCTAATAGATTAGAATTTGACTGTATACCACAGCTATACAAGTCAACCTATCACGTAATGGAAAAAATAATATTCCTAAAAATATTTTTTTCCCTATTTCTGAAAAGGAAACCAGTTTTCCAAGACCGCAAGTCGCAACTGAAGGAACATGGGTTTTAGTCAGTAAAAGTCTGACACGTACTCCTGCTCCACCCTAGAGCGGGACAAGTCATTTCCTAACTTCCAAGAAAAAAAAAATACGAAAACTATTGTGTGGTTACCCTACAAACACATGTGGCGGTGTTTTCATCCAATAATCGGCTCCGTCTTGAATTAATACCGAAACACACTGTGAAAAGCTCCAAGCTGTGGAATAAATACATTAGTTTTGGAAACCAAAATATCAAACAATCTTTGTATGATTTCAGGTGGTTTTGAATAAAGGTTTACTTACCTTTGAAGTGAGTTTTATTAAAGTTGCTGATTTTGCTCTTCAAGATTTATTAAATCACTTGGGCATTTTTGTTTTCTTTTCAAGTCTTTACGTAAGTAGCTAACTGTGTTGGCTTCAAAGGAGACTAAGTAAGTACTTATAACTTATTGCTATCACATTTTCAATTCAGGACCGTACTCCACACCTTGAGCGTGTAGCCGCTTCGTTTTTAGTTTAGTTTTAGGGTTTTTACAAGTCTTGGCTGACAAGGTTGACACTTACAAAAAAAAAAACTTTATTCATTCAGTGTTTCAATGGGGCTCTTTTAAAATCAGGCCCTAGCTAGTATTTTTTCGAATTTCATTTATGCTCGGTGAAGAGCGGTGTAGGGCTGTTTCTAATTACGGATTGGGTGAACACAGTTGAATAGATACGAAAATTCACCAATATCCAGTGACATTAACAAAAAGTTCATTGAACCTCCCCAACCATACCTAGTACCTACCATAAAAACCTGTGCAGTAGATAAACACGTGCTACTAAAACTTTAGAAGGACAGTCCATTAGCACAGGTGCACGTGCCTCGGTTCCATTACGGGACACGTGCTTGTTAATTTTAAACAGAAGTTCGCTTCTACTTTGGTCTCAAACAAATGACTATGAAAAGTGTAGTTTAGTGGGATTTTGATGAGCTTGTGAGGTTAATGTACGGAGATGATTTAGCTGAGAACAACAAAGAGATAAGTATATAAAGTTGTATATTTTGAGTATACACTGGGGTTTCGCTGATTCTTCGGGCTATGTCGGCAACCTTGGTTCTCCTGCGGATATAGATAATAAAATATCATATAATACATTAACGAATGATAATGACTAATCAATGTTAATCTGTTAAGTTCAATGACAATCAATTTATTTATTTATTTTTTTAAATCAATTTATTATTATTTTATATTTTACTATGATCTAATTATTTTTAATGAAATGATGAATCAATGGTTTTAAATTTATGTTATTAATTGTTTTATTTATTTGATGAATTAATTGTATCAATAATTTACGCAACAAAGTACTTCATTTAATTTAAATATATTGTGACTTGTAAATGCAATTTTTACCAATAAATATGTTTATCTGTTTATCTTCTTTCTTAATGCGATCACAAAAGGATACTTCGGACATAGCCGTTTCCATTGCCCTTTGGGTGACTTTAAGTGGCAGTGGGCAGGGCACATTATTCGCAGAACAGGTGGGGGATGGGGCGGAAGGGTTCTGGAATGGTGACTGCGCACTGGAAGTCGCAGCGTTGGAAGACCTGCCACAAGGTGGACCGATGACCTGGTGAGGGTCACGGGAATCCGATTGATATAACACGCACAGGACCGTTCGTTATGGCGACACTTGGGGAGGCCTATGTCTAACAGTGGACGTCCTTCGGCTGAAATGACGATGATGATGATGGCTGGGGCTAACTAACGACCGAATCAAGTACCTAGTTTAGTCTTTCAACGTGTTACAGTCTCCTAAGAGGCATAATTATCTACCACATGAGTTTACAAATTTATGTTGGCCGAAATTAATCCGGAGATGGTAAATCAGACCATGTATAAAGGGCCTATTACACTACGCGATATTCAGCACACGATATTCAGCTTCAGAGATTCGTATTCAGTCTTATTTTTTGTTTCGAGTAAGACCGGTCTAACTCTTATTACACTACGCGACATCGACTAAGACTGTCTGAATCTGAATATCGAGTAGTGTAATAAGGCCCTTAAGTTGTGGCTCTATCTTAGAAATTGATCACATCATGATATAGCCAACTAAAACTGGTATGTCAATCTTTGTTTGGTGATATCATTGATGTAGGATTTCTATGATAATAAAAGGTCTAAAGAAAGTAGGCCAAACGAGGATTGACATTATCATCAAACTTTAACGTTTAAAAAGATTTGGCCAGTTATACTTGGTCATATCATGAAGTGATAAATTTCTAAGTCTTGGCCCCGACATTATTATTTCTTAGTCAAAACCGTTTATTGATCAAAATCACATTTAATTGCAAGAAATTTACAGATTTATTTTTGATCAGTTAAAAATACTTTAAAATAACTAAGTTTATAGGTTACAAGATGGTATGTGGTCGATAAGTTGATAGTTTTTTTGTGATATTTTAAAAACCATTTTTTGTAGTACATACTAAGCGTTTTAGCTTAATAAGGCTTCATTAATTAACAGTATTTACAACTCAATGTGTTTAACAAAAACTGGAATATATGGTATAAAAAAAATATGATTCGACGTATATCGATGGACAGTTTATTAATCGCATGTAGGAATAGCAAAAAAAAACATGTTTTTGCTCCAACAATTTTTTTGCATCATTTAACACGATTGACTAAGTACGTCAAATACACCAATATACAATATACATACATACCTACTTCGATTTTAAGGTATCATACATACTATGATTTATTAAAAAAAAACACTAATTTAAAATCTACAGGTATTTGATTTTTATTATGAACAACTTCGTAGCCAAAGTTTCACTTTGATACTGACCTTGTTTTTTTTTAACTGTAATACGCAATTCATACCCATAAGAGCCATGCTAAGGCTACGGAATAGTTCGAAAGAGGTACCACGACCCTGGAACGCAATAGACAACTGAAGGAACACAGGCGGGTTTTAGTCGGCAAAAGTCAGACACTCCCTCTCGCTCCATCCAAAGCGGAAAGGGTCATATAACGATTTCCTTAAAAAAAAAAATGACATGGGAAAAATTGAGGCACCCATAATACCTATCAGATTTTTATCCAAGCAGTTTACAAGATGGCTTCAGTTGTTTTTATGGTTTTTTTCTTTTTAAGGTGGGATATCATCCAATGACTTCTTGACTTTTACCGCTCTTGGGTAGAGCGAGATCTCGTTTTTTTTTTCTTTTCGGTTGGAAAGTCATCTAATGACAAATGGCCGGTCTTGGGCGGAGCGGGAGATAGTGTCAGACTTTTACTGACTAAAAACCCACTCCTGTTCCTTCGTTGCCTTTCGTACCAGGCCCGAGTCTTCCTTTCAGAATCAGACCCTTGGCCCCAGTAGGCTTCGACCCTGCTGGGCCCCTACAATTGCTGACATCTCCTGGAGGCGCGCGTGGAACAGTACGCGTCGTCGACGACTTGGGTTCGGTCCGGACGGTTACCGGACGGTCGGACGGCGAGCTACCCATTGCTCGCCGTCCGCAAGCCCGCGCCTACGGTGGCCGGAAATCGGGATTGGAATCCCGGCGACGGTTGGGGCGTGGGGACCGTTGCCTCACGCGATTGACCGCTTCCTTTGCTAGCATTACTGTTTCGAGCGAGAGGTCGTGTCAAACTTTTATTATCTAAAACTCACCTGTGTTCCTCAATTCCCTTTTGCGTTCCAAAGCCGCCATGCATACTCAATGCGCGTCATTTTAAGAGAAAAACAACAATAGCTTTAACAAAACTTGACAATTTGACAGTACCTATTGTCTGAAGCTAAGTTTTTGCGACAACAAGTTATGAAATTCTAAATAAAACGCGACAATGAAAAGTATAGTAACACAACTCCAAAGCCAACCCTCAAGACTGGATGGAAAGATAAAAAATAAAATTTCCATAACAAGTGTCATTAATACGCATCGAATATATGTCGTTATTTTTTTTTTATATTTATCATTTTGGAAGCAAAGGAAATCAGTTTGATTAAGTATATTATTAACATTACAAGTTCTTTATTTAGTTCGCATTTGATTTTGAACAAAAAAGTCTGTGATGACATACAAACTTAGATTTTATGTGGTGGTGGTAGGTACCCACATGGTGCCCAGCAGGGTCGAAAAGCCTACTGGGGCCAAGGGTCTGATTCTGAAAGGAAGACTCGGCCCTGGTATAAAAGGCAACGAAGGAACAGGAGTAGGTTTTTAGTCAGTAAAAGAACACTATATCTCGCTCCGCCCAAGAGCGGGGGATGATTTTCCCAACGAAAAAAAAACCTACCCACATGGTTTTATTTGAAATTACTTATTTATTTGCAAAATCGTAAAAGGAATACAAATTATCCTTAATGATCACTATTTACATAACATTTTAATGCTGATAAAAACTATCTACGTACTCAACAGGTCTTGAAATCACATGAGGAAACATCAATTACGGGCCATTAATGTAATATGACATTAAGTGTTTTGACAGCATCAATTGCAAGATGGCGGATGACATGTGCCAGTTGTTAGGGCTACCGAGATTTCTGTTTATGTAGAAGGCATTTTTATTTTGCAATAGCAAAAGATCTTCGGAATTACGTTTGACTGAATCGTTTATTATTATTTTCATCGAAGCGAAAGAGATCTAGGAGATAGCGTCATGATCATATTGTAAGATGTTTTTTTTTTGTTTTTTTGATGGGCTATAACGATAATAAGATTTATTTAATTGCTGTAGGAATCCATGACACAATTTTTATTTGATATCAATGGCCAGTATTATTTCGATTGTATAAAAAATGTTGGCCTATCTTATACAATAATTTGTATTTCAACATTTTCAACATGGTATTTGTCGTAACTTTATCTTGTTTGTAAATTCAGATAGTCTGTCAAGTTTAGCCGCATTCGGTATCTTATCAGAGGCTTTTCAAACTGAAGTTTTTATTACTAAAAAGTAGTACCGACAGACAACAAAGTGAACGAGTAATACAAGTTTCTGCATTATTGGACCAACAACGACCCAATTCTATGAGCGAATAATGAATTTTGTCGTTTTGCTTTTGCAATCGCTATTTGGCCGAAAAAACTACTACGTGACCTCGATTTTTTGTCTACTTTCCTTTGTGGCACGTGATAATTTGAGATATCTGTGCATCTGGCACCTCAATGTCATTCGTAAATTAAGTTATCGAATCGAAATTACTCACGACGAAAATTAAGAACCGAGATGGATCAGAAAATTGAGAATCGATTTAGACCTGTCCGTGGGTACTGGAGAGAAATTCTTCTTGGGAGCATCCAATTGGGACCTAGATTTATGACCTGTCTTATCCATGTGTTGTAATCCATTTTGAAAGTCGTCTCGGCGAAAGAAAGTTATATTACTGTTAGATTAAGTTAGGCCCTACTTTAGGGGCTTAGAATCGAGTTGAGTGTTCATTAGATATATAGCTTTCTTTTCTACTGACTAAAATCACACCTTTATCTTTCAGTTGCCCTTTTCGTTGTAAGACCACGGGTTTCCTTTTCAGAAAATCCTCGCGGCCCTCCTAGCGGGCATCGGCCCTGCTGGGCCCCTACGGTTTGCTGACATTTCTTTGAGGAGCACTTGAATCACTACGCGCTGTCGCTATAGAGTGTTTGGGATTACTTCAAAGCTAATTTGCATAAAGAGTCAACCCAATCTAGATCACGAATGCAACTAAATTACAACTTGCTCACACTTGCAACACGCTAATCTTTTGGCTAAACACGTTTCGGTGACACTTGCATTAGAGGCTTGTTTCGCAAATCTGGAACGGATAAGGAAGAGCTACAACGTGACGTTGCTTGTCAACCAGGTTTGTGTTGGTTAAGTATTTGTCAGAGGTTCTGTAATGGTGTTGCGATTATTCAGATTGACTAACCCGACGCGACGAAAAATGCTACGACTATTTTTCGTAGATATTGTTCGTGTGTGTACTAATGGTCATCGCATCGCTGTCGCATTGCGTCTGTCTGGAAGCCTTAATCGGTCATGCAACATAGTAACGAATGAAAGTAGATTATGTGGGATTATTGAATCTTGAATGATTATTATTTAACGACATACTATCGTAAAGTACTATTTGGGTGAGTACTTCTATTGAAAGAAATATCAAATTCACGCACCGCACGTGTGTAGATAACATTCGCATAAAATTAATTGTAAGTAATCACGTGAATGAAGTTATTGGAAACAGTTATTGCATGAGCAGAAACTGAAGGCACGAGTGAGAAAAATATTTGTTGAAACGAGGTAAGATTAAGAGGGCTGCGACATTGTTCGAAAGAGTTACCGCGGCAATTGAAAGAACACGGGTGAATTTTAATCTAGAACTACATTATACCGACGCACACGTGTAACATTGACAACACCTGATTTGTACGTAGAACGACGTCGCGTGGCGTGGATCAAGTGTAGCTCTACAAGTCTAGTTTCCATATAAAATGTATGGAGACCGACGCACCCAGATAGGCGTGTGTGGCACACGTGTGCGCAGTGGTTCTAGCTTTAGTTAGTAAAAGTCTAACACCCCCTCTCGCTCCACCTAGAGCGGGCCGAGTTATTTGATGATAACCCCACTCCAAAACAAGAAACAAAGACATAATTATGCGTTCGCATATGCATGTAATAATAGTGAGATAATGCGACAGTAAAATCTTGTCGCGTTAAGGGTACCGCATGCAAACTCGATGCGACAACGTTGCGACAGCGCGTGAAGCTAGAACTACACTTCGCACACGTGTGCCACACACGCCGATCTGGGCGCGTCGGTCTCCATACATTTTATATAGAAACTAGACTTGTAGAGCTACATTTGATCCACGCCACGCGACGTCGTTCTACGTACAAATCAGGCGTGTTACACGTGTGCGTAGGTCTAATGTAGTTCTAGCTTTAAGGTTTCCACACATGTCACAGAGATGCGATTAAGGATGTAATGTATCTGTAAAGTTGTAGTCTCAAGGTTTTAAGTAAGAATAATTTTAGCAATTATCGGAAATACAATGGCTAGACACAAAGCATGTTATTACTGTAGCAAGGTGAAGGTTACCGTCATTATTTATAATTTTTTGACTATTATTTTGTGACATGTTCTTCAAACTACTGCGTAGGTTGTTATTAGTGGTCCGTCACGCTGACTGGCTGAAGGCTGGAAGACAGGGTTGTTAGAGAGAAAAGGTGATAATTGCACTGTGTCTAGAAAAGGTATCACACTAATACCTATTGTGAAGACGAAAGTTTATATGTATGCCTGTATGTTTGTTAATCCGGCAGGAAAATATGGCTAAATGGATTTGGATGAAATTTGGCATACGGATAGACCATATCCTGGGATAGTACATAGAATACTTTATATCCCGGGATTATGTTTCCTTGGGATAATTATCTACTTTCACGCGGATGAAACCTCTTACTGTAAGAAATTCAGAGAATAGTTACTAACATATCCTAAAGGTTTCCGCAGATACCTAGATCAGACGCAAAAATGCGACACGGACTAATATTATTGTTATACTATATGTATATATTATGAACTTGAGATAGTTGTTTACATGTTTGTGAACGCACCCAAATTATACAGGAGTAATCCCATACTGTAACGCAATGTTAAATTTAAAAAAAAAACATACAATATCCGACAATTGCAATCATGCCCAAGATGCAGCTGGGACTGGCTCGCACACGGCGCACCAGGGATGCACATCTTTTACGCATTAATGCATAAAAGCAATCAACTCGCATTTCCGCAAACATCCCTGATGCGCTACAGAAGCGAGGCAGCCCCATCAACACCCTGAAAGTATTAGCTATGCAAAATGGTCGTCGCATCGCCGCGTCTGGCTGTGGGACCCCGCGTAATGAGAATTTTCTGGACACACAATTAAATCAGCTTCATTTCCAATTGTCTACCAACAGGTTTAAACCCACGACCTTCCAACCGGGACTCAACAATTATCTCTTGCAACAAACATTGTTGCAATCTCATTTGAATATTTGATTAAGTACAATGCTTTCTAATTAAACTTATTGAAATGGGTCATTGGTACCTACCAATTAACACAACTTACTATACCCACAACCGGTTGGTGGAAACAAAGCGGTGTAATTTCATAATGATCCGTTCGATAATTCCTTTTATTAATTACAGCCGTGTAAATTATCATTGTGACGGGAAATGTTACGAAATCAGATACAAAGACAGAAATTCTCGGGAAGTTGTGACTTTAAGATTTTGAGGCGAGGCTATATTGAAAGCGGAGGCGGGAGCTGTGGGTGTAAAGTTGATATTTAAAAGCGTTTACTTCCTCATTTGAGTTGAGCAGTGATCAGTGCGCTGAGTGTGATTGAATCAGAATCAGAATGCCATATCATAAAGCATTATTAAATGTTCTGTAGTTGTTTAAACTTAATGGCGGACTTAATGCAACAGGGTATTACTCCAGCAGTCTAAATTTTGGGTTAAAAATGAGTACACTGTGGTTTTTGTTGTTATTATGTGATACCTCTTTGTATCAAGGTATATAGGCAGCATATCAACAATGGTCTTGGTGGAAACAAAAAGGCATTATATACTTTAGTTGTGCGCATCTTCATCGCTTTCTTTCATTTATTATTTGGTATAAATGACGTCACGCTAACCACGCTGCCCGCCGAGCTAACATCATCCGCTATCCGCTTTCTACGAGACCTGTCCTAAGTCAAGTAGTTTCGATGATTTGGTACATTTATCTAGATCAAGACAAATTGAGATATTGCGTGCCGTGAGTGAAGCAAGATAGTTTGTTAGTTTTGTTCTGAAATGGCTTTGGTTTCTGATTGAACTGGTGTTTGTTTATGGTATCTTGCGTGTGCTATTTCATATTAATGATGCATGGGTGTATTGATAATGAGCCTGCGATTTGTGCATTGAGGTTACATAAGGCGGAGTATGTTCTGCAGGATTGTTCGAAAGAGTTACCGCAACTGAAGGAACACAGGTCCGGGCAACTGAAGGAACACCGGTCCAACATCTCCTTTGGTCAGTAAATGTGTGACATTTCCTCTCGCTCCACCCGGAACGGGAGAAGTTATTTGACCAATTCCCACCCAAAAAAACAAGGCTGAGTATGTTGGTCAGAAAGTTTGGTTTGATAGTTCTTTTTTCTGTCTTTTTATAAATTTCTTGACGATAAATTATAAGCTATTTTCTACGTTCCGTTTTGCCTATTCTACGGCATATGGAGCGTAAAATATCGGCAAATGTGAAGAAAGCGTCTTGGAAATAAACTATAAGTTGAAAAGGGAAAACGTAACACCTATGCTTGAGCCCAAGTCGTCGACGGCGCGTATTGTTCCACGCGCGCCTCAGGGAGATGTCAGCAAATCGTAGGGGCCCAACAGGGTCGAAGCCTACTGGGGCCACGGGTAGTGTGAAAGTGAAACCCGGGGCCCTGGGACGATGGCAAGGAAGGCACAGGAGTGGGTTTTTAGTAAAAAAAAAAAAACACCTATGCTTGTTTTTTAAAACATGCTACTTTTGTTACTATGCCAATTTTTCTCAAAACTGCTCCAAAGCAAATCCAGCCGTTTCATCTCAGTACGAACACCATTGCTACGTAAGTTTTGAATTTAAAACAAACGGGCACGTACCTGACGTACCTACGTGAAACGGGAGCAGACCTCGGTTGATGTAACTCACGTTTTTGCTGACCCACCATCTGCGAGACTACGAGAAATCGTAACCCGTTTCCCATACTATACAACTTCCGTAGATAAGAAAATATGCATTCCATTATGATAATTGTGTTGCTTCTTAGTAATTAAGAAATGAGAGTACAGTTGGCAGCAAAAGTATTTTTTTTTGTATTTTGAAATAACAACATAAGAATATTGGTACAGTACGTTTTGTTTTGTGAACAAAAGTATCTTTACTGTGCATAAAATTTCAGAAACAAATTTAATTAGAATCAGCTTACAAGATGTACATTGATTAAAAGAAGCCATGTTAAAAAATGGTAATAAACTCAGATTACAGGCACTACTATCATGTTTTATAATCAAATCTGAAATACAGTTTTTTTTTAAGGTAGGAAATCATTTATTAATTTTTCACGCTCTAGGGCAGAGTTCCCGAGAGTGTGTCAGACGTTTACTGACTAAAACAATACCTATGTTCCTTCAGTTGTCCTTTGCGTTCTACGACCACGAGTTTCCATTTCAGAAGTCAAACCCATGGCCCAAAAAACTTAATTAAGTAAACTCTCATCAATACAATAATCGTCATTGACTTTTTCTGGCAACTGTACCTTCTCGTATATACATGCATAATAAATAGGACATGTTATTTATAATATTAAAAACTACTTTATTTATATCTTTACTAGCTTTTGCCCGCGGCTTCGCTCCCGTCAACTGACTACTATATCCTACTCTACCCAACTCTATCCTACTCTACCTTACTCTACCCTACTCACAAAAAAAAAAGTATCCTATGTCCGTCTCCTGGTTCTAAGCTACCTCCCCACCAACTTTCAGCCAAATCCGTTCAGCCGTTCTTGAGTTATAAATAGTGTAACTAACACGACTTTCTTTTATATATATAGATAAGCGTTGTACACAAAGTAGGTAAGCCATTCAATTTCCTGCTTCATTAAATGGCTAGGTACCTAGTACATTTAATATATATTTTTTCATCCGTGAATTACTCAATAAATTACCGCCAGTAAGCATTGCAAATAACACAAGTGTCTTAATCGAACTATCTCATTCTGTATCTATTGCATAAACTTATATGAATATAATACCACCTACATATAGTGGTTATGTAAAATGCGTAAGGTTGGCGTGGCATGGCGTGAGACTCGTGGGCTCGTGGCTCACTGTGGGTCGCGTAAGGCTTTGTCATATAGAGAGTGGGATATGACCCACGACCTATGTGTTGTATGTATATGGTATTATTATAAGTTGGAGGTAGGTACTCTTTAAAGTATGATATGTTGGGCTCGGGTGAAATCGGGTGATTGACTTATGTCACGGCACAATAATTAATGCTTCTGTGATTGGGAACTTTTTAGGTACAGCCCCAGAAATATCAAGATTCTTATATTTTTTTTAATAGTTAGGGAGGGCTATGTTCAGCAACGACTAGTTAAAAAATAATGGCATATTAAAAACTAGTGTCTGATAGCGATTTTTCAGGCGTAAAATTAGTAAGTAAATAGCTTAACATCAAAGAAAGAAAGAAAAGAAAAGAAAGAAAACATTTATTTGAGACTCGCACAGGACAAACAACAATAAAATAAAAAGTAACTACTTAATCTATAAATACTTAACTTAAAAAATGGTGGCTATGGTGGTGGTGGTGGTGGCTAGGTGAAATGGTGGTCAAACGCGAGCCTATCATTAATAAATAAAAAAAAAGGCTACATTTCCCGATTATAAATTATACTCTATTTGGTATTCCAGGACATACTGGACATATTACCAAGGTAGGCACGTTTATGCGTGAAGGAGTAGCAAACATATACATACATACAAAATTGGTTTAGTCCCATGTCGGCACCCATGAATTTATTTATCGTCCTAATGAACAAAGTTCAATATTAAGCTGGTGGAAGGAGAAACTGTCTAGAAACAGAATAAGGATACTTATACTGAATTGTGATCCCACCACGCACCCACTCTTCTTGCAGGCTTGCAGACGGCGAGCAATGGGTAGCTCGCCGTCCGACCGTCCGGTAACCGTCCGGACCGAGCCCATGTCGTCGACCGCGCGTACTGTTCCACGCGCGCCTCAAGGAGATGTCAGCAAACCGTAGGGGCCCAGCAGGGTCGAAGCCTACTGGGGCCACGGGTAGTGTGAAAGTGAAACCCGGGGCCCTAGGACGAAGGCAAAGAAGGAACAGGAGTGGGTTTTTAGTCAGTAAAAGTCTGACACTATCTGCCGCTCCGCCCAAGAGCAAGATTTGTCATTAGATGATTTTCCCACCTAAAAAAAAAACCCCAGTGCCAAAGTAACCCCACTTTACTCGGTACTTTAAATACTTCCACTAAGGATATGTTTATAAAACTAAACATCCTGTGTTTCAAGCAATCTCAATTTCCCTTAATTAATATCTTCGACCTTATTGTAATTCATAATTCCGTATCTTCCGTTTGTAGTAGGTACGTAAATGTGACAAAATCTTAAGGTGATTGTATCGTGCATTAAAAGTTGCGACCACGCGGGCACTCATGCGCATATATTGTAGTACCTACTCACTTATCTACTAGTGTTATTAATGAAGCGATCAGTTACATAGCGTAATCTTATATGAGAATCGTTGCACAAAAGAATTTATATAACCGCCAAGACTTTAAATTTGTTGGAGGAATAGACAGAGTTACGATGGTATAAGAAATATGTTATATAACTAGCTTTTGCCCGCGGCTTCGCTCCCGTCAATTGACTAAGTTACTATATTCTACTCTATCCAACTCTACCCTACTCGAAAAAAGTTTCCTATGTCCGTCTCCTGGTTCTAAGCTACCTCCCCACCAATTTTCAGCGAAATCGGTTCAGTCGTTCTTGAGTTTTGATAGCAAAGGAGATCGCATGACAAACGATTTATCTAACTGTAATATAAACCCTGGATTAAGTGTGTTCCATTATTATTTGTGCTATTCTATGACATGGGCTACTTGTTTGACAAATTTCACCCAAATCCGTTCAGCTATTTGAGTGTGAAGCAGTAGCAAACATACACACACATATTGTACAAATTTTCACCTTTATAATATTAGTGTGATACTCGATGACTTAATGAGGGTCGCGGGAATCCGATGGATGCGAGACGCACAGGACCATTCGTTGTGGCGACACTTGGGGGAGGCCTATATCCAGCAATGGACGTCTTTCGGCTGAAATAATATGTTGATGATACTCTTAAGTATAATTTATGTTTTTTTTTAGGGTTTCGTACCTCAGAAAGAAAAAACGGAACCCTTATAGGAACACTTTGTTGTCCGCCCGTCTGTCTATCTGTCCGTCAAGACCCTTTATCTCTGGAACGCGTAGAGATATCCAGTTGAAATTAAAACCATATACTCAGGTCTGTTGTCCCTTGAAACTGTGAAAGAATCAAACTTATAAGTTAACGAAAAACAAAGATACAGCCGTTTATATCGCAAAAAAAACGTGTATTTCGACACTCTCAAGGAAATCAAAATTCATAGGGTACTTCCCGTTGACCCAGAATCCTGAAATTTAGCATAAAGTAAGATCTTATAGCACAGATATAAGAATAAATCTGAAAACAGTAAATTTGTTGTTAGGTCACAAAAAAAAATATGATTCGGAAAAATCTTCGAGACTCCATTCGGGAATTGAATTATTTACAAAGGTAAGTTTGTACGGAACCTTCAGTGCGCGAGTCCGACTCGCACTTACCCAGTTTTTTAATATTGGGTTTCCTTCTTAATAAAACCAAAATGTGGAACATTTTAAACTAATACCACGAGATCGAGAGAGAGAAAGCGATAGACTTTCCTTAACTGCAAGAAACAGATCAACACTACTAACTAATTAGCCTCTAGTACCGAAATAATTCCAATTAATTCTAGATTCAGTAATTGGATAATTGGATTAATTGCAAACAAACAATTAAGGAAACTAATATAATCAAACTGGGTCGCTGCAGCATGAGAATTTAGTTACAATCCATGTGTCACAGATTTTGTCACATTTGCTATGAGAGATGTGACAGAATCCACGAGATATTATTCCTCACAGCACCTCGTGACATGCGTGGGCTTGCGGACGACAAGCAATGGGTAGCTTACCGTCCGGCCGTCTGGCAAGAACAGCCCCCCTAGCCAAGTTGCAAACGATAAACGTGAACGCTTAGTAATCTCCAATAGATTTTCAACTTTATACCCAAGAGCATAAAGTTGAAAATCTATTAAAGACTACTGAGCGTTAGCGACTGGAACGAACGAAAACACTATGTAATCTTCAATAGATTTTCAACTTTATATCCAATAACATAAAAGTTGAAAATCTATTAAAGACTACTGAGAGTTTACGTTTGTCGTTCGTGACTTGGCTAGGGGGGCAGAGCCTGAGTCACCGACGGCGCGTAGTGTTCCAAGCGCGCCTCAAACAGATGTCAGTAAAAAACATCTAGTAGAGCCGATGCTCGCTAGGGCCACGGGGAATTTTCGAAAGGGATGCCGTGGTCCTGGAGCGCAAAAGGCAACTGAAGGACACAGGTGGGTTTTAGTCAGTAATAGTCTGATAACTGACTCCATCTCAGAGCTCCCGGGAGAAGTCATTGGATGATTTCCAACTTAAAAAATAATAATAGCACGTGTTATAATTCCAGTTTATAAAGACGCAGATCATGCATATCGTTTTATTATAAACTAGCGACCCGTCCCTGCTTCGCACGGGTGTTATAAATCTTCGAAATTCTCGGCTTTTTTCTACAGGTAATATATGCATGTATTAAACACCTAAACCTTCTTCATGAATCACTCTGTCTGTTGGTGAAGTTTTGTTTACCAACGGACAGAGTTCTCCGCGGTTTTCCGCATGATCCGTACAGCCCCCCTAGCCAAGTCACAAACGATAAACGTAAACTCTCAGTAGTCTTTAATAGATTTTCAACTTTATGTTATTGGATATAAAGTTGAAAATCTATTGAAGATTACGTAGTGTTTTCGTTCGTTCCGGTCGCTAACGCTCAGTAGTCTTTAATAGATTTTCAACTTTATGATCTTAGGTATAAAGTTGAAAATCTATTGGAGATTACTAAGCGTTCAAGTTTATCGTTTGCAACTTGGCTACGGCTAGTAGTATTTGAGTTTATCGCGAATAGACAGACAGACGCGGTGGAGGGAGGTTGTAGAGATAGAGTTGTTTTATAATATGTAAGGAAAAATTTAGTTTCGAAGCTTATCTTTCCTATTTTCTATGATTGAATGTAACTGGCGCAAAAAGATTTAATATCTGATAGCAGTGTGTTTTTGATGCACTATTAAATTACCATAGAAATCGCGATATTTTTTTTTTTCAATTTTTATTAAGAAACGTGAGTAATAAATACATAGACGTTGTTCACAGAAGTTGGATATCGAATAACTATGTAACCGCTTATTCGTAGAATGAAGAGTTTCGACTTTTTTTTACATAACTTCGTATAATATTCTTTGATATTATTTCTAGTGTTGCGGTACAAGTCGTATTACATATTGGCGGCATTGGCGCGCCGTTTTATAATACGTCATCGTAATGTAATGCGACTACCTCACATTCAGACGGGTTTCAATTCGACTGAAATAAAGTACGCCACATTGAATGCGCACGTCGCGTTCGTCAAAGTAACTTAGTAATGTGCCACTTACAAAACGCCGCATTGTCGATACGCCACTTTGAAAATTTTAGTTCCAATGATTTCCGCAGAGCAGTAATCAATCTGTCAAGACTTTTTCCGATTATGGTCGGTTTCCAATCTAACCCGATGTTGGAAATTTACATGGAGCGACTAACTAACTGACCTCCCAGAACCCAGAAATTTGGTGACACGATATCCTTTGGCAAAACTGGTCTCACCGAGCTGGCTTCTGACTACCTGTAACTGTCAAAGATCTAAAAATGACAGCTGAGAACACAGTTTAACATGCTTTCCAACGTTTCGGGCATATTTACAAAAATGCAATATCATTGTCACTGTTTTTATACTTTTCAAATCACTGTAACAAATCCATTAGTTTCGTACGCACATAAAAGGATACTCTTAATTGATTACGAACGAATCGCGTGCGATCGGGCCGGCCGGTGATTGTATTAGCTGCGTTTGCGCATGCCAAGCGAACTCGCCCGCTGATTGGTCAGTGCAGTCATCCGAATTATGTGGGTTAGTATGTAACTACGATTGATACTCATAAGGCGTTTTGTGTCAGTTAGACTTAATTCTATCTACTGTTCTATATTTTAGCCTATCGTATTGGGGGTATTATAGTAGCAATTAAACTAATTGGTACCAGGTTAACAGATCGCTCAGAAGTAAGATATTCGTTAATGATATGTGCTTGTTAAACTAGTTTAGCTGTTCTAGAATGGTCGATATTTAGAGATTAGCCCTTTGTGCTTGGCTTACTTTGTATTATACCTACTGTTTGGACTTTTGAACGTTGGTTTATTTTAAGCAATTTTTACTACGATTTCCGCGTGTAATCTGATCATTTATCGAGTTATTTTTAGGGTTCCGTACCTCAAAAGGAAAAAACGGAATCCTTATAGGATCACTTTGTTGTCCGTCCGTCTTTCTGTCTGTCTGTCTGTCTGTCGGTCTGTCTGTCCGTCTGTCAGTCTGTCAAGAGACCCTTTATCTTGGGAACGCGTGGAGGTATCGAGTTGAAATTAAAACCATATACCTACTGAAATCTGCGGTCCCTTGAAGCTGTGAAAAAATCAAACTTCTGAGTTAACGAAAAAAAAAGATACGACCGTTTATGTCGCAAAAACTTATATTTCGACACTCTCAAGGAATCAAAATTCATAGGGTACTTCTCGTTGATCTAGAATCTTGAAATTAGGCATGAAGCAAGGTCTTATAGCAGAAGTATAGGGAAAAATCTGAAAAATGTAAATTTGTAGTTACGTCACAAAAAAAATATTCGGAAAAATCTTTGTAACTCAATTCGGGAATTGAACTGTTTCCACAGGTAAGTTTTTATGGAACCCTCAGTGCGCGAGTTCGACTCGCACTTGCCCAGTTTTTTTTTAATGATTAAAACAACGTAGACGCACAATCAATATTTCATATCAAACAATCTAAATTAAAAGTAAAGGTTGCAGACAAAAATTGCAGATCATCATCGAGATATAAGTACTAACGTACTAGAGAAGACACCGTAAATTCCTACTTTGTCTCGTTCAACTGCGGCGATCGCGCCGCACTTTGTCAAAGAAAACGCGTAATTGCCGTGATTTACATTGCCCTTAAGACCTTTTTGCCGAGAATAAATACACTTCCGCAGCAAATCTAGCGCTGTGGTAAATTAGTTACGGTTTAGACGAATTGTTATTATTTTAGCGCTGCAGCGAACTAAAGATTCAAATTACGAAAATAGGACAATTCAGTTTTTTGACGTAGCTTCTCTAGTACGTTAGTACTTATATCTCGATGCAGATCATTGAGTATATACAATAATGGACATGTAAGAAAAACCGCAATGCAATGGGCTAGCACGTGCGCATGCGTGCGGTTACACAAGGCTGTGCCACAGATTAAATACGTTGTATAATCTATGTTCGTACAACTGTGATTCACAAGCCACCTGGCGACGAGAATTCGTTTGCCTACGTATTTGGGAACACTGGGAAGTCTAGATACGGAGCTTAATTTTGCAAATATTCATTTTCCCAGGCTACTGTGGTATCAAAGGAGATCGCATGACAAACGATTGTCAGCATGCGGGCTGATTGGACAAATATACTTACTTTTAAGGGGTTGTGCAAATTTAGAATAGGATTTGTACTTAACCTCGGGCGCCCCGCGGTATTATTATTACGTAATTGCACATTTTCACGTAAATCACCGAAAAAAATAATAAATAAAAACTTTTTCTGGATTTTTCTAGGAAAAACAAAGATATAGAAACCAAAATTTTCGTCTAAAAAAATCGTACAAACGTGTGTGTACAAAACGACAATTAAGCGTTTTTCAAGGTCATTCAAGTTGTACACACGTATCTACAATCGACCTTAGAGGGGTATAAAATGATGGACGGTTTCCAGTCAGTGTTTTTGCTAAAAGTGAGTGCCGGAAATATAAAGAAATAACTCCTGCTAATGGCTTCGCCCCTATGATAAGTACCTATGTGTTAAAGAATCATTCTCCAACACGTAGAAAAAGATTTTATTAAATCGGTCCAGTAGTTTTTGAGTTCATTCATTACAAACAAAAATACAAATATTAATATTTCCTCTTTAACCCGGATTTTCATGAACACCAGATCCCAGGAGCCAACATTTCTAAGCCAAAATTACAGCCCTCAAAGTATCATCATCTTCCTGCCCTTGTCCCGTGTTATTTGGGGTCGGCGCAACATGTTTTTTTCTTCCATTCTGCCCTGTCACTCGTCATACTATCACTAACTTCCTTTTCTTTCATATCACTCTTCACACAATCCATCCATCTTTTCTTTGGTCTCCCTCTCCCTCTCCATCCATCCACATGTAAACTCATAACTCTTTTAGTAACATGCGTTTCATCCCTCCTCTTCACATGACCATACCAAGACAAACGATTCCCTTTCAACTTTTCAGTCACTGGCGCCACTTTCAAACTTCCCCTAATATACTCATTTCTCACTTTATCCATTCTTGTCACACCACACATCCATCTTAACATTCTCATCTCCGCTACGTGCAATCTTTTTTCATCCGTCTTTTTCACAGCCCAACATTCTGATCCATACAGTATGACAGGCCTTATCACGGACTTGTAGATTTTACCCTTCAACTTGAGGGGCATCCGTGGGTCACAAGTTGTTCCCGTGACCTGTCGCCATTTCATCCATCCTGCGTTGATCCGATGTGTTACGTCCCGGTCTACCTCACCATCCCCTTGGACGAGTGACCCGAGATACCGAAAGTCGGAGCAGATCGGTATGGGTGTTCCAGCGAGAGATAAAGGCACTGGATTGGAGAGACCGCCGAAATCGCAGAACAAGTATTCCGTTTTGGTTCTACTCAATTTCAGGCCAACACTCTCCAGTCTGTGCCACCACACCTCCAATCTGTTCTGGACCTCTAGGCCACTCTCGGCAACCAACACAATGTCATCGGCAAACAGCATACACCAGGGAGCCTCTTCCTGAATGCCCGACGTCAGAGCATCCATTATCATCAGGAAGAGGTAAGGGCTGAGAGCCGACCCTTGATGTAAGCCGACAGCCACATTGAAGCTGCCAGTGGTGCCCACTGTAGACCGGACTTGGGTACTGCATCGACTGTACATCGCTCGGATCAACTGCACATACTTCCCAGGCACACCTTTCTCCTTAAGGGCCCACCACAGAACCTCACGAGGTACCCGGTCGTATGCCTTTTCGAGGTCAATGAATACCATGTGCAAGTTTTTATGCGCACCTCTGTATTTCTCGCACAGCTGGCGTATAGCAAAAATGGCATCCGCTGTACCCCGACCCGGCATAAAACCGAATTGGTTCTGTGAAATTTCACTCTCTTCTCTCAGTCGCCTTTCAATAACTTTCTCCCAGGCTTTCATAGTATGTGACATTAGCTTTATTCCTCTATAATTGTTGCACTCAAGCACATCACCTTTGTTTTTAAAAATCGGCACCAAAGAGCTATTGCACCACTCATCAGGTATGGCTTCTTCCAGCAACAACTTATTGAAGAACAAAGCTAACCACGTCCATCCATCCACTCGCAATAACTTCCACACTTCAACTGGTATTCCATCTGGACCAATGGCTTTACCATTCTTCATTCCATTTACTGCTATTCTGACTTCATCCATACTAACCATTCTCACTAATCCCACATTCACTGGTTTATTCTCTAACACCCCGCTCCAATTATTTTCTTCATTCATCAATCTTTCAAAATATTCCTTCCACCTCTTTCTGATTTTTTCATCATCCGATAGAACCATTCCAGTTTCATCTCTTATACATTTTACATGACAAACATCCCTCGCCTTTCTCTCTCTTATTCTAGTAAGCCGGTATAGCTCTTTTTGGCCTGCAGGACTGTCCAGTGCGTCATATAGTTTGTCCTGGGCTTTTGATTTTGCTATTGCCACGGCTTTCTTGGCTTTCTTCTTTAAAACGTCATACTCACTCTTTTTTTCAGCTTTTAAACTAGCGTTTCCAGGCTCTACACGCTGCCATTCCTTAAATTTTCTCTTTTTTTCTTTCAATACACTCTGAACTTCTGTCGACCACCACCATGTATCCCTATCTATTATGCCCTTTCCTCTCGTCTCTCCCAAAATATCTTTCGCTGCATGCCTGATACACTCAGCCATCTCATTCCAGCTTTCATTTATACTTCGATCATTCATATCTCCCATCTCTATCATTCTGTCCACCACTCGCTCCCTGAACTTCTTCGCACAATCATTCCTCTCTAACATATGCCATTTTATTTTAGGGGGAGGACGCTCTTTGTATTTGGTAGACAGTATTTTAACCACTGATGTCATAACCAGGAGTCTGTGTTGTGAGACTAGGTCTTCTCCTGGCAGTACTTTGCAATCTTTGACGTGCTTTAAGTGGTTGCGCCGAACTAGAAAGTAGTCGATTTGGGTCTTATGATTACCACTTTTTTTACAGCCCTCAAAGTATCATTAATTAAAAAATATATGTACTTGTCGACTTAAGAATATCCTCCTTTTATTTTGTCGGTTATAAAAAGGTAACGTAAAGAATTATATGAGTTATCTAACGCAATTTTGGCATAATCCATCGTCAGAACAAAACGCCAGAATGGTGTTTAATCTCCCTAGATACAATGCAGTTCTGGAACTTTTAATAGAATCCGTTCCATATTAGTAACTTTATCCCTCAAGCTTTTAATGCACTCGTATATTCCGTAAACAAAAATATTTTTAGTATATGCGAAACCTGAATATAGTTTCTTCAGAATCAGTAGGTAACTGAATCGATTCCAATAATTTTTACACCATGTTATATTTTTCCCCAAAAATATTTAAAGAAAGTCACAAGTTGGACACCACCGACACTAAGTACAACACACAGTCGTCTGGATGGCCCGGTGACTATGTATTTGTGCGGTCAACCAGGTAACATAACAAGCTTATAACTTTGTGATTTTTCGTGATACAGATATGAAATTTTGTACATAGATTCTTTAGATAAAAATACTAGACACGTGTTTCGGGTTTTGGATATACTAATGTTGTAGAATATAATATAATATAATATAATATAATATAATATAATATAATATAATATAATATAATATAATATAATATAATATAATATAATATAATATAATATAATATAATATAATATAATATAATATAATATAATATAATATAATATAATATAATATAATATAATATAATATAATATAATATAATATAATATAATATAATATAATATAATATTCCATAACTAACACAACGCCGTCTAGTCCCAAGCTAAGCAGAGCTTGTGTTATGGGTACTAGACAACTGATAAACATACCTACTTATATATTTCTAAATACATACATATTATAGATAAATTACACCCAGACACAGAACAAATGATCGTGCTCATCACACAAACATTTGTCCTGGGTGGGAATCGAACCCACGACCTCTGGCATAGCAGTCAGGGCCACTAACCACTAGACCAACAGGCCAGTCGAACAGTAGAATATAATGGAATAGAATATCGTTTATTTAATAAAAGTGGCACATTTAAAATTATGATAAATAAAAACAATTTTAACGCATACATTGCATTTTTGCCTGAACTAGGTTGGACCTGCATGTCAGGCTAAAAAGCACTAAGAACCTAAGAAATAATAAATTATATAGCCAATTGGAAAGATGCACTAGAAATCACATTTAGCCAAATGCACAGAGCAAAATTGAAGGCTATACAAGAGGTCAACGGTAACATTATACCTACTACAAAAAAGCCTCAACGAAACCGGACATCCCAAACATGAAATATTAGACTGGACAGGGGCGTTACAATGACATGTTAAATTACCAAGTGTGCGAGCGAGAATTAGGGATGGAGCTATACACCCTATAGCTCCATTCCTTTAGCAGTTCACTTTAGGTCGTCGAATAGGAGCTCGTGGTAGGGCCCCTGGACTCTAAAATGCCTACCATCCGGCTAAAACTAACGGTCCAGCAACCCTAACGCCCGAAGATTTGAATGATTTATAAACTCTACTGATGCAGTCTTATTTTACTCGCAGATCAGCTAGAAGTAATGCTGATTTTATGTGTAATCAATTCCTAGGTTAGTGGGTGTGTAGTGCTTAGCCTTTGGTTACAACGTCCACGCAAATTACCAGGCCTGCTTTCCGTGTTGCGAAATGGTTTGCGAAGAATTCAAAATACATGTATGTGTGTGTGTAGAGGAAATTTATGTGTATTGATCACGATTCTCTGAGATGCAGTGTAAGTGACACCATTATTTGGATTTTAAAAAGTATTCGTTGAATTATCTTCTGTGTTATTTGCAATATTTCTTGTATAATAGAATAAACTTTATTGTACACCAAAAAAGTAACACTACTTATACAGTCTTATTGCTAACAGCGATATCTACCAGACAACCTTAGGATGGATAGTAAGAACTTAAAATAATACAGGGGTAGTCTGCGGTGTACTGCTAACAAATTGATCAATCTCTATATATATAACACAATACATAACTATAAATATATAAATACATATATATATACATATATATATACATATTATAATATGTTACACAATTTCATTACAAAAAGGGATGAAAAAAAGAAGAAAAGGAGAAAAAGAAAGAATAAAGTATGATTGGTGGAAGAAATTAAATTACATAGAACCAGGATAGTGTTAGAGAGAAAGGAAATGGTTTTTAACTAGATTTTTGAAAGTAGCTAGTGACTGAGCTTGCCTAATTGGTAATGGCAACGCGTTCCACAAACGCACCGCCTGGATCGCAAACGACTTGTCACAAAACTTGTACTTGTAGTAATTTCGCTCATCATTACATTGACTAAATTACATTCTGTTTTGCGATTCTACTTAGTACAGGGAATATCTTCTAAATATTTTCCACATGAATGCGTTTAAATATCGTTCTGATCTCTTCTTTAGATATTGTACGGCTTCTAATAAGTAATTACATTTTAACTTCGCGAGTAGAATTTGAAGCTTCAGTAGAAGCTTTCATTTGGGGAGTTTATATATTTGTATCATCACGTCTACTTCTTTATAATGATTGTCTTTGATATGATTTTCTTGGTTTAGTTGAGCATGTGGTAGACGCTTTGTGACTTCCTACGTGCAAGTTTTTTTATAATTCTGGTTTATAGTCTGGGTGTTGTGTGTCTGTAGAGTAAATGTTAGTGTGAGGTAAACGTTTTTTTTAATTTCATTATGTCATCTTTATCAGTTCTAATCTCATTATTTACTCTCTTTCTAACGATATCATCTTTACCAGTACATTAAAGTATGTTTCTTGAGCTTCTTTTCTATCATACATTTTCTAAGGATCTAAGTTTGGACCAGTCAACCATTACCAGACCACATAAGCAACTTTTTTTTATTCTCCAGACTTGATTCAACAAAAAACGTCTAAGTAATTCGTGATACGCCCACACACACCTTTGGTTCTTAGATTCGTACTAAGAATTAAGTCAGTCAGTCTAAATTACAGTTAGGTTGCCTTACATGGATGTCACGTATTCTCATAAGAGATTAGTGACATGGTTGTAAAGTTTTAATTGACGGCCGGCGGGGACGGCTGTGAGTTGGTACTTGATTATGTCGAATTAGTTGAAAAGATTGAACATTTTCATTTTTTTTTTTTCTCAGTGAAGTCATTATAAAGTAGATTGTTTTTGCATCGTTTTTTTTATTTATTTAATAAGTAGTTGTCCTGAGAGCAATGTGCCCTGCGCACTGCCTTATGTTCAGCTATTCTTTGAACCCCATCCGCGTTTATCATAACTAACTTTCAATTTCTCAAATAACTTTAAAACTTTTATTTCCAGGTTTTTGTAAATACGTCGTCATTTAGGAGTTATTGGCACTTCGCCATCGTTATCTTGATATAAACTATTTCAAGCTATCCTATATTTTAAGATCGACAGACAGAATAGCGGTTATGGTAGCCCAAAGGTTTATAGACTCACAAGTCGTACGCAATTAGGCTAGCTTTCGACATGCTTGGCGTATTGGTTACATGTTTATGATCTGTTAGACCTATGTTGATCTTAGTTCGTTATCGAGAACAGCTTGCATAGTCTATTTCTCGTTTATATTCATATCCTATCAAAGTTATCCACCCACTGCTTTGAAGCTCAAACGGTTGCATGTAATTATTATTTTCTTACCAGACACGGATGTTATTGTTGAAATGTGTATACATGTGGATGGATGGAGAGGAAAAGAGGGGCCAAGAAAAAGATGGATTGATTGAGTGAGTGATATGAAAAAAAAGGGAGACAGATATAGCGCCGACCTCAAGTAACACGGACACGGATAGTATTGTTTCTAGTAAGTTATATGATTTCAAAAACAATGTTTTTTTTTTTTTTATTAATGATAGGCTCGCGTTTGACCACCATCTCACCTGATGGTAAGCGATGATGTGGTCGACGATGGAACACGCTTGCCTAGAAGTAGCCTATTCACTCTTGACTTAAAGATCCCTAAGTTGTAGCTATCTGGAAACACAGACTCCGGCAAGGAATTCCACTCCTTGGCTGTACGCATAATAAATGTGTTCTTAAAACGTTTTGTGCGTATGGGTGGGATGTCTACCATGTACCGGTGGCGCAACGCCGTACGTCTAGTGGTCCGATGATGGAACGGACTTGGCGGAATTAGATTGTGCAATTCCAGTGCACACTCCCCGAAATGTAAACGATAGAAAACCGACAGGCTAGCAACTCGGCGGCGATGCCCAAGGCTTTGTAGCTTCGACTCAACAAGTGCATCATTGCCGATGATCCTCTTGGCTCGCCTCTCAATCGACTCTAGCGCATCAAGCTGGTATTTGGCAGACCCGTCCCAAAGATGAGAGCAGTACTCCATACACGATCGTACTTGCGCTTGATAAAGGTTGAGCAGCTGTTCCGGCGTGAAGTACCGTCTCACCTTTGCTAAGATCCCCAATTTTTTGGCAGCCAGTTGAGCCTTTGCCTCAATGTATGAGCCGAAATTTAGAGTAGACGACAGCGTTACCCCAAGAAGCTCAAGGTGGTCGGTTATTGGCACGGTCACACTTCGGAAAGATGGAGCCGGTTGGAATTGACTTCGTTTAGCGGAAAAAAGACACGCTTGGGTTTTAGTTGCATTGAACTTGACCAGATTGGCATCACCCCAATCGGAAACCGCCTTCAAGGACGAGTTCAAGCGTTCAACCATAGCCTCTCGGGATGACTGGATCTGTGACCCACTAGCACGTGCGTCAGACACATATCACTCGGCAACAGTGCTGTCGTCTGCATACCCAAAGATACCGGGTTTAAGTAAGTCATTTATGTGCAGCAAAAACAGTGTTGCCGAGAGTACCGACCCCTGAGGGACCCCGGCATTAATATCCATTTGACCGGAGGAGTAGCCATCAACAACCACTCGGATGGATCGATCCCTCAAGAAGTCTGCGATCCAATCACACAGACCAGTGGGTAGGCCGAAGGAAGGAAGCTTAGCAATAAGGCTTTCGTGCCAGACCCTATCGAAAGCCTTCGAGATATCAAGGGAGACGGCAAGCGCTTCCCCATGCTTCTCGATGGCCTCGCTCCAGATGTGAATGGCATACGCTAGAAGGTCCCCAGTGGACCGATTTTGGCGAAAACCGTATTGCCGGTCACTGAGGATGTCGTTAGCTTCTAGGTATGCCAGAAGTTTCTTGTTAAGCACCCGTTCCATACTCTTACAGAGGATGGACGTAACAGAGATGGGTCTGTAGTTTGCTGGGTCAGCTCGACTGCCCTTCTTGGGCACAGGCTGCACGTTAGCTTGCTTCCAAGCAATCGGCACTTTTCCAGTCTCATATGAGATGCGAAATAGGCGTGTCAAGATCGGAGACAATTCAGGCGCACAAGTTTTAAGTACAATTGCTGGTATCCCGTCGGGGCCACTAGCTTTGTTCACGTCGAGGTTACGCAGGACCCTACGAACGTCCTTTTGATGGATACGAACGTCTGACATCCTCGTCGCGCATCCATCAGGAGAAACAGGTGGCCGTGCGTCACCAGAATTCAGACGAGAATATTCCGCAAAAAGAGAGGCAAACAAGTTTGCTTTCTCCTCAGCGGTGTGAGCCAGCGACCCATCGGGTTTCAGCAGTGGCGGAAGTGACGGACGGCAGAAGTTCGATTCAACCGACTTAGCCAGGGACCAAAACGCTTTACTACCTGCGGGGTATGAAGCAAGTTTGCTCCCAATTCGGCTTATGTGGTCAAACCGAGACCTCCGCAACACCTTCTTGCAGGACTTGGCAGCCCTGTTAAAGGCCTTCTTCTTTTGAGCCACGTCGCTTGCCTTGCGCGCACGAGCGTCGGCCCAAGCTCGATATGCCGCGTGCTTAAGCGCGTCTGCGCGATCACATTCGGCGCCAAACCATGGACGAGCTTGGCCAGACATTGTTACGTCAGAGAATGGGATGAAGTACTCCATCCCCTGTCGCAACACATCCGTCACGGCATCTACGCACGACGAAGCATCATCTGAAGAAAAGCAAGTGGGCTGCCAAGGATAGCATGCGAAGAAAGACCGCAAGCCATCCCAATCTGCTGACCTGTATCGCCAAACCCGCCGGGTGCCCCTAGGGCTGGGATCGGGCGGGGAGTAGACAGACACAGACTTAACCAGACAGTGGTCGGAACCGCCTAAAGGCGAACATATCGACACAGAGTAGCGGTCTGGATCTGTTGTCAGCAAAAGGTCCAGGCAATTGGCTGTGTGCGAATCCACATCCGGCACCCTCGTTGCCCCCTGGACCAGCTGGGTAAGATTTAATGCTAGCGCTAGCTTTCGCATCTCTCGCCCAGCGTGGTCTGTGGACTGGTACGGGAAAAGCCACTCTTGGTGGTGGGCATTAAAATCCCCCAGTAACACCAATTGGGCAGAAGGGTACCGCTGCTGAGCCGCATCCGCCGCCTCACTCAGATGCTGTGTGAGCCCAGATGTCTTCTGATCCCCGCTGTGCGAGCGGTAGACACAAGCGTAGATTATTTTATCTAGGCCTGTGTCCACCAAAGTCCAAAGCGTCGAGAACCTGGAGTCCTCAAGGTTACGGAGACGCCGATAGCAGATGTCGTCACGGGCGTAC
This sequence comes from Mythimna impura, assembly GCA_905147345.3. Classification (NCBI taxonomy): domain Eukaryota; kingdom Metazoa; phylum Arthropoda; class Insecta; order Lepidoptera; family Noctuidae; genus Mythimna; species Mythimna impura. Next base: position 6,681,999 of record LR990347.1, on the reverse strand, counting down.
ATACATACACCCGCACGTGGTTTGAAATTGTGCTCCAAGGTAAAACCTGGGTAAGAAAGGTACGACACGTCGGACGGACCTCTGATCTGCGTCTCCGAAAGGAAGAAGAGAGCTGGTTTTTCAGTCTCGAGGTGGTGGTGGACTGCGACGAGATTGGAGTGCAGACCTCGTATATTAGTGAGGTGCACTTTGTGAGAGAGGGAGTGCAGCCGCTGTTTATCTTGACTCTTTCTTTTCCTTTTCATTTTTATTTGAGTGAAGGGAGGAGAGGAGAAGGAAGTGAAATGAGGTTCCACGCAGCTAACCTTCAGGCACGCACTGAAAGGACGACATCATTGGGGGACTAGTCTGGAGACTGCGGGGACGCCCGAGCCCCCCCGAGAATGTCCATCGGGCCCTCTCGTCTGGTCGCCAACCAGCACGATGGCGCATTCCGGGATTTTTCGACAGTTGGCGGGGCAGCCTTTCATGTGTGGCTAGCACATTACTTGGGCCCCCAGCTACCTGCGGTCGGCCAGCGGCAACCGTGCCTCGGATCCCGCTACCCTCCGCGACTAGCCTCCCGATTCCTCCATATCAGCACGAACCAGGATGGTCTGCTTGCGCTGGAACAGCTATTTCGACCCAACTCCTCTAGACTGGCTACACTGAGCATCATACCGGAACACGGCCAGGCCGTTTGGCGGCACGTCTTTGCTCAGTGGGTGGTCGCAAGCCAACGGTCGAAACCTACCACCAGTTAGTGTCACCTGATTAGCACCACCCGGGGACCACGTGTAGGGACTTGCCTCAGGTGTTCTCCTACGGACGCGGGTGACTCGGCCCCCAAAAACGTGTGCACGAATAAAACACAAACAAAATGCAGCTACCCGATTGTTGTTGTCTAATGTTTTCCATCAATTCAGATATGGTTGATGGGTTACTGTTGTACACCCTACTCTTCAGATAACCCCTGACCCGGAGGTGTAAGGTCTGTTTTCTGTGGGGAAATGACGGAAAAAAAACGAGCATCCTCAATGTTAAACCGCACACCAGCTCAAACAAAGCCGTGTTAGTATGCAGTGCATGTTGAAGTGATATGCATAACGAAATTCAATAAATACGTCGACGCGATCACAAACGTAAACATGCAATAAGCTCTTGTCAGATTTTGATACAACGTGTGGCGTGAATTAATTCAATCCGGGAGCAGGATTTTGTGCGAAATCTTTTTGTAAATTTTTGCAATTTGATTTACTAAAATAAAGATAAGTCGTGATGGGAAGGTTCCGGCAGAATATCTGTGGTGGAGACCTCTCGAGTCCGGAGCGAGAGGAATTAGGAAGCAGTAATGCGAACGAAAAAGGTGGCGGAAAGCGTAAGGGAGAGGAAATCCTCACGCCCCAGCCACCACAGGAGACCCTGAGCGTCGGGAGTCGCAACGGTACTGTACGAAAGAGTCATGGCGGCTTTGGAACGCAAAGGGCAACTGAGGAACATAGGTGAGTTTTAGATAGTAAAAGTCTGACACGACCTCTTGCTCTACCCTATAGTGGTAGAAGTGGGCGGTGCACCGCCGTGTCCTCGTGGAGGAAATCGGCGGCAGCGACCTCCAGCGCCAGGCCCTGGTTCGGGCTATGGTCCGAAGCGAGGAGGAATGACAGTCGGTGGCCTCCTTCTGCGAAGCAATAATATTGGCGAAGGAGGAGGCCGCTCGCGTGAGGGAAAGAATGGCCTCACGCCCCAGCCGCCAAGATTTTCACCCCGACTACCAGCCGCCGACCGGCCATCGGGTAATTGATCAGACCGAGCCCAGTTGTCGACAGCACGTAGTGATCCTCGCGCTCCTCAAAGAGATTTCAGCAAACCTTAGGGGCCCAGTAGGGCCGATGCCCGCTAGCTAGGACCGCGGGGAATTTCTGAAAGGGAAACCCGTAGTCCTAGAACGCAAAGGGCAACTGAAGGACACTGGTGTGGTTTTAGTCAGTAAAAGTCTGACACGCCCTCACGCTCCGCCCAGAGCGGGAGAAGTCATTGGATGATTTCCTACCTCAAAAAAAGGTATAAAACAACTGAAGCCATCATTTAATTTACACTTATGTGAATGTTGGCGGATGAAAAAAGATTGCACGTAGCGGAGATGAGAATGTTAAGAGCGATGTTTGGTGTGACGAGAATGGATAAAGTGAGAAATGAGTATATTAGGGGAAGTTTGAAAGTGGCGCCAGTGACTGAAAACTTGAAAGGGAATCGTTTGTCTTGGTATGGTCATGTGAAGAGGAGGGATGAAACGCATGTTACTAAAAGAGTTATGAGTTTACATGTGGATGGATGGAGAGGGAGAGGGAGACCAAAGAAAAGATGGATGGATTGTGTGAAGAGTGATATGAAAGAAAAGGAAGTTAGTGACAGCATGACGAGTGACAGGGCAGAATGGAAGAAAAAACGTGTTGCGCCGACCCCAAATAACACGGGACAAGGGCAGGAAGATGATGATGATGAATGTTGGCGGACATAACGGACTTAATCTAATAGTAAAGTCTATAGAGGACTCGATTGCACTGATTTGAGTAGTGAAATTGGATTGTCTGTATCACATGTGGCAGGAATATAATCTGGGATATTCATGCTGGTGCATTACTATGCTGATGGACAAACATACAGAATATCTGAGTAGGTACTCTAGTACAATCTACATAAGCGAATCTCTTCTACATCTAAATAAAATGTTGCAGAGGTAAAATTGTTTGTTTGTTTATTATAATAGGTATGTTTGTAAAAGAAAAGCTTGTAAAATAAAATGGATCAGTACTCTGAAGTACCAAATCCCGGGATTTAATCGTCATTTTTACGATTCCGGAATTTTTGAAAAGGTAGCAGCCTTTTCAAAAATTCCGGAATCGTAAAAATTTATAATAAAAGAAATATTTTGTCGTTTTATAAAGATACTTGATACTTTTATTTGTACTACTTTTAATTTTTTTTGGTTGACTGTACTTTCCAAAGACATAACTGTTTTTTTTTTTTATTTATAGTCCCAAAATACTCCTCGAAAATATTTTTTTGTATTTTTAGGTGTAATTTGAGACCGCGATCCCGGCCCAAAGAGCCCCATGACCCGTATTATCAAGTCTATAATACTTCCACAAAGTTTAAAAATAAAAAATAAAATTATTATCAGAGATCAGAATATTTAAATTCTCTGATAATATGTAACCAAAGTCACTATAACATATCACATAATCAAAACCCAAAGACTACAAAATACACTAGCAGTAAGCTTTGTAATTGAACTAATTAACTTTAGTTCCCCGCGGTGATTCGAATCAGAACTATTTACAATTGCAATCTTAGCATTGCGAACATAGATTAAAATTAAAGTGTTTACGATTGTGTGCTATTTTGGTCTCATATCGGTGGTTTCATCTGTTCTAGATTGAGTAAACGGGGACCGTTGAACGGGCTATCACGACAATGACCTGAAGACTTCCTATATACGGACAAAACAGAATTATTTGTAGGTGCACTTCGAGCTTTTATTCTCTGAAGACCTTTGTAATCAGAATCAGATTCAGAATTATTTATTTGCCTGCAATGCAGGTAGGTACTACTGGCTGGAAACTTGAGATCAGCCCTGGATCGCATTTTCTGAAAAGGAAACCCACGGTTTTAAAACGCAGTTTTAGTCAGTAATAATCTGACACACCCTTTTGCTCCACTCAAAGCGGGAGAAGTCATTGGATGGTTCCCATCTTAAAAAAGGATAGTAAGTAGAAACTTACCCAAGATTCTTTATTCTTTATTGTACACACAACTTTTATAAAACAACAAAAGTTGGTCAGCTGATGTACAAAGGCGACCTTAACCCACAATTGGGTTTTCTTACAGCAAACCTTATATAAATAAATGAGAGAGAAATTTACAAACCCAACCTCCAACGAAGGACTAAGTCTCAATGTGTGTGGAAGAGAATTCCAGAGGCGCACAGCACGATCGGTGAAAAATTCCACTGTAGCGACTTGACGAGTGGGGAGGAAAACGAAGGAAAAGGGAGGTGGTAAGCGACAAGGCTTTCCAAGATATTATGATATAGAATTTTACTCCAAGCTCAAATGTTAGAGAAAAAAAAACATTTTGAATTACAATGCCAACAGCGCCTACCTATTAATAATTTTCGTGTATTCTCATCAATCCAAATTCTGAGAATTCGGTAACATGAAAAAGGCATTATCTCTATCTAGGAATTGGATTTAGAGAATCTAATGACCTTTAATGCTTACACCCCCGGTTCCTCCCACAAATTAGGGGTGTATGAAAACTCATTCATATTCTGAATTTTTATTTATTTTAGGTCATTGACATTTATTAATAATGCTGACACACTCCTGTGTCATTCCCGTGTCACATTTGAGGTCGGTGTAAAATTCTATATCATCAATATCTTGGGTAGATATTTGCTATCCAGATTAGTCTTTAACTTTGCAGCCAGTATTGTTGTTATAAAGGAAATAAAAGATTGATGTGCATTTGTTTTCTTTAATTTACAAAGAATTTAGACAGTTTATTATTATACTATGATTTGAGCTAATCACGACTTTTCAAGATTCAAAGCATTTTATTTCAAATAAACCATTTACAGACACTTTTGAAATGTCAAGAAGTCAGTCAATCAGAAAAATGATGCTAATTGCACATTCCAAAGCATAGAGAAGATTCTCCATGGAGAAGAATGTGCAAGAAACTCCATGGACATCATTTGTTAGTATATTTACTGATCTGTAACTACTGCGGCTTACCTAATTGTTTTTAGCCTACATTGCTATAGCTCGTCAAATCGATGACCTACACTATATCTGACAAATGCTTGTACTATCTGGACAGGTCCACTCAAATCTGTGTGGTCTTTTCCTCAAAAGACTACCTTAGACATTAATCTACATGGTTCTTCCTCATCTTGTTTAAATTGGCGAGCTGAAGTGTTATTTATAAAATATTTGAAAAAGAAATATCATTTATCATAAGCGTTCAGAATCTGAAGACTGGGTTTGTTACTGGTATTATTTATTTTACAAAAAATATACTTTGCTTGCAAATGAAAACGGTGCGAGTCACCGACGGACGCTGGAAAATATTCTGAAAGTTTTTATTTATGACTTTCATAGCTTTCCGAGTTGTTAATCTTTCTTATTTTAAGTCATAGGATTTTTGTTCCCTTTTGTTTTTAATGAAAAATAATTCGTTGAGTTCATGTATACGTATTAAAGTTCGTCAGAGAATTTCATATACTTACACGAATTGTTTAAGAATTAGACTCTTTGAGTTAATTTAGGTAAAATATTATAATTTACTACTTATCCTCCTATTTGAAATTCCGTAATTTTCAGTATTGCGGTGTTGAAGATGAGTGCACCAACTTACCTGTAGAAGAAAAAGGCAATATTAGTATTAAGGTTCAAAAGTATTAAATACAATACCTAAGTAAAATAGTTTCCACAGTATTCATGCAACATTGAGTGAAAAACTTGGGACACTAAATTTGAACCTATTGTTCTAAGGGATTAATGTGGTTAGGATAATGTTGAGTTTTCGTCAGATTCTTATTAGATCGCGAAAAAAAAAAATCACTGAAAATTATAAAAGTTATAGTATATATTTGTTTATTACTCATTTAGGTTGAAATGGTTGAATGAATTTGGATGACATCCATTTCCTACAATACAAGACAGGACTTTTAACCCCTCGAACCCCGATTGTACATACGGTTGTACAACTTGAATGACCTTGAAAAACGCTTAATTGTCGTACTGTCTACACAAAAAAAACTATCTACACAACAATTTCCCCCATTCAAAAACGAGTCACATCCAGCAAACGACAAACTTTTCAACACAAGCGAAACTAACGTGGAACTAATTCCATTAATTTGCACTAATTGTCAAAAAAAACGAGAACAATAGCTTATTTACGGTGTTTCCGTTCATAGAGAACAATTCAATGAGTGTAGACTCTGCCTTTTGTTTAGATATTGTTACAAGACAATTTTTTGTTAAATAAATAAATCCGATAAATCGTGTTGTGATTTTTGTTTGTCTGTCTGTAGGTGTGTTTTTCCGAGATTTTTAAGTGATTTGCATAGATTGACTACATACACGTTGTACATACGTATCTACCAGTTTTTTTTAACCATTACTGGTGATTCCTAAAATGAACGAGGATGCACACAGAATTCTTTCAAACTTGACATGTAGACTACAATTCAAACAATCTGCCTAGAATTTCCCGAAGGCACGGTTGTTGCGCAGCGTCTCGCGAGTTCGATTCTCACTTTTTTTTTTAAAATAGATATATACCAGTGCTTGACTGCGATCCTACCTGATGGTAAGCAGTGATGCAATCATTAATGGTGAGGCGCACTAGTTTATTAAGAGCCTGTTCACTCTAGCCTTGAAGACACCTAAATTATAGTTGGACGGGATGACCGCAGTGGAACAAATATTTGTATGTATAACATATAGTTGTTCCTGGTCTGGCTGCGTTGTGTATATGAGCTTACATGTTTGTGATCGCTTCCACGATACAGGAGTAAAATCATCATATAACTGTTCCCGCTCTGAGTGGAGCAAGATGGAATGTCAGACTTCTACTGACTAAAACTCACCTCTGTTTCTTCAGTTACCTATTAGGTTCCAGAGCTGCGGTAGTTCAATTATGGGTGATTTAATATATTTTATAAATATGCAGTTATGTGGGTACCTACTCTGCTTATTTATTTATTTATTTATTTATTTATTTAATCTTCATGCAACATTATTGTACAAAGGCGGACTTAATGCCTGAGGCATTCTCTACCAGCCAACTTAGGGTGGTGAAGAGACAATATGGTAGGTGCATAAAAAGAAAATTATATGCGAAAAACAGGAGTAAAACAAAAAGGTACTTATACATATAATTAAAATACACATACATATATATTTAATATAATATATATATATATATACATATATATTAATATAAATTAACGAAAGAAGTTTTGAGACGATTCTGCTATTGGTGGAGCAAATGATTCCGCAACCTCCGCTTAAATGCATATCGACTTTCGGCCGTCCTGATATCGAGAGGAAGCGCATTCCACAGAAGGATGGACTGTATATAGAAGGAAGAATGGAGAAAATCAGAAGTATGAGAAGGACAGAGCAGTAGGAGATTGTTAGAAGTACGCTTATCGGTTATTTGAAAACTATTTTAGCAGGTTCTGGTTCAATATTTTGTCTGGCGCCGAAATACAGTCATACTCCAACAGGTGTGGCTCGAACTGAACTTTATTAACTTGTCCATCGATTGGATTTTAGGAATTGTATCCGCTCAAAGTAAATGTAAAAGGTGTCTGACATTTACAGCAGTCATACAAATTAAAATAAAACTAGTTTCTTGGATAATATCGCTGTTATTAAGCCGGTTGTGGACCGAGAGCTAAGCTAAGATAGTCTCTGAGTTTCTACATCAGCGGGATTCTTCGAATGAGTCTAAAACTAAAACTAAAGGGACAAGATGGGTTATAGCCAGTAAACAGCTGGGCGTGGGCGAAGTGGGTCTTTGCCCACGGCCTCGCACCCAAAAGTGCCTCGTGGGTGCGAGGGCTCTAAAGACGAAGGTTTTGTTTTATAATTTACAGGTTCGTGCTTGACCACTATTTCACCCGATGGTAAGTGACGATGTGGTCGAATACTGGGTTGCGACAGACGAGACGCTGTCTCGTTTTAGAATTTATAAAAGAAAAAGGCCTAGAAGATGCGCTTTCGCCCACGTCTAAATTAGTCCACGTTGATTTCTAAACACAACTCAACATGTCAGCTTGACATATCCACCTGTCACTAGTGACACTGTAACTTTTTCTGATTTTGTCATGCTATGGCTAGCGGTATTCTCTGTATCCGTGTATGTTACGTGCTATGCTACTAATTGTTTGATTTTACAGATAATCCATCAACACTCAGAGTGGTAGGAGTCATTCGATGATTTCTCACCAAGATAAAATGGGTCTGTAGTTTAAATAGCTTCAGTTGTTTAGTATATACCTAGCTTTACAGTTCCGGTGTAGATTTAATTTCTTGTCTAATTCCTAATTTAGTATTTAAAAACTATGTAATGAGTTTGTTGTTTTTATGAGATTTTTATGCTGTTTTATTTTGGTCTCATATGTATTATATCAATGGATTAAGATGGATGTGTGGCGTGACGAGAATGGATAAAGTGAGAAATGTGTATATTAGGGGAAGTTTGAAAGTGGCGCCAGTGACTGAAAAGTTGAAAGAGAATCGTTAGTCTTGGTATGGTCATGTGAAGAAGAGGGATGAAACGCATGTTACTAAAAGTTATGAGTTTACATGTCGATGGATGGAGAGGGAGAGGGAGACCAAAGAAAAGATGGATGGACTGTGTGAGAAGTGATATGAAAGAAAAGGGAGTTTAGTGATAGAGTGACGAGTGACAGGACAGAATGGAAGAAAAAAACGGGTTGCGCCCTCAAATAAAACGGGACAAGGGCAGGAGATGATGATGATGTATATCAATGGATTGTAACTAGACTATATTTATCTACTTACAAGGCTGTGTATACTTTACCTCAGCTGTGCGAGCTAAGCTAAACTCAGCTCAGCTCTTGGTCAGCAACCGGCTTGATTTGCAAAAGGTCTGATTGCGACCGTAAGCTGTAAAGGGCTCCACAACAGCGGGAAATGTGTCATGATATAAATATGTACGAGTACATACACGCAGAATTTATAAAACTACTTTCATTTTATGTATTGAAACACTGTTTTGACATTTTAATAAAAGTCAAGATTAAATTATCGGCTGTACACTATAGAGGTGATATGACAGGCTTTTAAAATGTTGTTTTATAGATGAATTTTCAGGCCTCCCACAAGTTGGACCGATGACCTGGTGAGGGTCGCGGGAATCCGATGGATGCGAGACGCACAGGACCGGTCGTTGTGGCGACACTTAGAGGAGGCCTGTGTCTAGTTGTGGACGTCTTTCGGCTAAAATAATGATGATGAGATTCATCTCGTCATCCGTCTGTGTGGATATTGGAAAACATGGCTTTTGCATTTTTTTTTTGAGTTTAGTTATCAGTTATTAAAAGTGTCTGAAAATAATGTTATTATATTAATACAAAGCCTAGTATAATCACCCTTATAATGTATATATGTAATACTGATGGGACTCAGGCCTCCTCTCTAGGAGAGGGAAAATGGGTCGTAATCCACCACGCGAGCCTCATCTCATCTCTCATCTGTCTCATGTCTTCGATTTTTTGGTTCTAGGTTATGCCGGTTTCCTCCCAATGTGGGCAACATTGGGAGGAAACCGGCTCTGTTTTGAGTTGCGTTGAAATAAATTACACAAAGTAATACGCTTGACTGGGTTTGAACCGGCAGCCTACAGCTCGTAAGTCGAGGCCGTTACCACTGGGCCAACACTGCTCTAATAATAAGATATATGCAACATAAATCTCATTCTTAGGCGTAAAGTTCTATAGTTACGACTATAATTAACATTAACTTTCTCTCAAACATAGTTAACCAAAGGGAATTTAAATGAACCCACATTTATCAAATCTTCATTAGTTAACGTGACAAGAGATATCCATTTGCCCCTAATATTATCTCCATCTATAAAATAATAATTTACAGTTAAATTATAAACCCAATTCAATAAAGATCTTCCGAGGATAGAAAGAGCATTAATTTGTTTAAAATAATTGTACTTCACTAAAAGTTCGATGAAGGAAAAACATCGTGAGGAAACCGGCATTTCCTAGAACCAAAAAATTCGAAGACATGTGACATTCACCAACCCGCACTGGGCCCGCGTGGTGGATTACGGCCCTTTCCCTCTCCTAGAGAGAGGAGGCCTGAGTCCCAGCAGTGCGAACATCAAAAGGCTGATTATTCTTATGCACTAAAAGTAATGAACTGAAATAAAGAAGAATAAATAAAATCTAATAAAGCAAAGAATGAAGTTCTCATCATCATCATTTCAGCCGAAAGACGTTCACTGTTGGACATAGGCCCAAGTGTCGCTATATTGACCGGTCTTGTTCGTCTAGCATCCATCGGATTCCCGCGATTCTCACCAAGTGGCCGGTCCACCTTGTGGGAGGACTTCCAACGCTGTGTCTTCCGATACGAGGTCACCACTCCAGAACCTTTCGAACTCATAGACTATCTGTTCTGCGAGCAATGTGCCCTGCCCACTGCCGCTTAAGTTTAGCGATTCTTCGGGCTATATCTGTACACCTTGGTTCTCCCGCGGATATCTACATTTCTGATCCAGTCACGCAAGGAAACTCCGAGCATAGCCCTCTCCATTGCCCTTTGGGTAACTTTAAGCCTTGAGAGGTCTGTTGAAGTTCTATTTATTAGTAACCTCCTTTGTCTGTCTTTGTCTACTCAATTATTTAAAATACTCAAGTCATTGTAGCAAAAATGTTGGGTTCGTTGGCTACTTTGAATAAGTTATTTAAGTACAATTTATTTCAGGCACTCAATTATTTTAATAGGTATCCAAACTAAGCTTGGCAATTTTTCACTGCCTGAAAAACTTCTATATTAAACCACACCTACTAATTTATTGTCCACTTAAATTTATTTGACTTTAAACAATTTGAAATGGAAATTCACTCTAAAAGATACTTAGATACAATCTGAGAATAAAAATCATGAATTAAAAGTGAGAATTAGATTTGGTCGGATCGTAAATTCACTTTAAATTTTCACTGGCAATGTGTAAGTTAATTAGAGAAGATAAACATGTTAAGTTAGTAGCTTCATTATAGCACTCGTGTGTTAATGGAATAAGGATTTTTATTTAGCCTTTTAGTAGGTCTTATAAGTCCTAATTCTGCCTCGTTCGCTTAGTGGTCGTAAGCGCCACTGCTGGGCATGAGGTTTTAGGTTCGTTTCCTGAGTCGGACAGTGTCATTGGGTTTTGGCTACTGCCATTTCTCTGTAGAAACCTTTTTTGTGATGGTAAATCTGTAGAGTGAGCTCTTTGCGTTGACTCTTTCAAGTAATCTCGATCCCGCAGACCTGGCGGGCATCGGCTCTAGCGTGCCCGTCAATCGTGCTTAGGCCTGGTCCTAATCGGATGACGAGCTACTAATTCCTCGCCGTCCACAAGCCTATACCTACGATGCCTGGGATTCGCTCTTCAACTTCCGACAAGGATTGACACCTCTTCTTCACGCTTTCCGCCACCTCCTGGCGAAATAAGTTGGAGTGTTATCTAGACTGATAAAGATTTGTCTTTAGCTTACCTCTAGACTAGATATGAGATAAGATGGAACAATAATAAGGCCTTCGACTTAAAGTGGGTCGATTAGGGCTTGCAAAAAGTCCTTTCATTTGTAATAAATTGTAAGGTAAGTTCTGACTCCATGTGACCATAACCGATGACAGATATCATGTAACATATGTTATAGGTAAAATATTAATTACTTTCTGAGTCGTTTCAGAAACACACACATATGAAATGATAGATCACATACACATTAACTGTGTGCTCTAATTGTAATCGTCTCTTTGTGCTTTCGTCAAGAACGTTCATGTTCTTTATCATAATTAATTTTCTCTTTTTGTTTTCAGAGTAAGATTATGTGATAAAATGTTACTGCAGATGATGGTAAAAATATCTTTTGGACATTTCTTTTGATAACAAACTTCGCTTTTATTTACCTTATCTTCAAAGCGAAGATTCATCTCATCTGCGACTTATCTCGGCTGCTCTTATTCCTTCTACCTATCATCTCTGATCTATGACAATCATAAGCTATGGTAGCTTCTGGCAGCTGCATTTTTCGAAAGGATCATCGCGGCGGAACTCAAAGGGCATCTGAAGAAACACAGGTGAGTTTTAGTCAGTAAAAACCTTACACTCTCTCTCACTCACCTAGAGCGGGAAGATTTCCCACCTAAAAAACGGACCAGATAGCTCCGTTTCTCTTTAATCTTTTCGCAAAGATTTGCTGTTTTTTTTTAAACCATAGGTTTTCATTCCTCCTTTCATTTACCAAGGAAACAGTCAAACATTTCATTTCCAACTTAGGAATGTTTTGTAACAACAAATCTCCATTAAATTCAAATCACACGTTGTAACCAGTAAGTTTAACAAATGATCATAATTTTAACACCGATTGTTATATCTACATTACGTGTTAAACATTTACGAGCATGATTGTCATAATAATAGCCCACCTATTGCTCCAGATTATCTAACCTTCATTTTGAAGTTCAAACACTTGTACTAGTATATAATTATTATATTATTTTAATTATACGTGCTGTGATTTCTACATCAGACATAATCGGTAATAACTTTCCGTTTTGGGACACACTGGCGTGTAAAACAGGCAGCGTGACTTACAAAATAAATCTTTTTAATAAAAAAATACAAAAATAAGAAATAAAAATTTGTATGCTGGTGTTTCTGGCTTCGTTCCTTTGCTTTTTGATACCAATTTCCAAAATTAATTATTTTTTGGAAGTATGTAGTTGTATTTTTTGTAAAAATATTTTTTACTATTTAATTGTAGTTGGTTGGTTTTACGTGTTGCGCCGACCCCTATAAGACGGGACGAGAGCAAAGAACATGATGATGAGTTGTGGACAACTTTTCGATACGATTTCCGATATTTTTCATCAGATCTTCACCAAAAAATTGAAAAATACTCTTTCAAATAAAAGAATAAATAGATTGTTTCTGTGTGCGAGATGTCGGAAGCGAAGACATGGCAAAAAGCTTGTACGGGTATCCACATGGTATACCTATAGACTTGACAATTATTTTATTTCGTAATCAACAAGTTTTTACAAGCACTTGCACTTTTTATAGTAACTTCTAAAAGATATTTAGCCGTCCTTTTGTGAGGTTTTTAAGGGTGTCGTGGTAGTTTTATTTTTAAGTGCTTTTGGCTAAATTGCTTTGTTCACCTTTACTGCTTATGCGAAAGAATACATGTCAAATGGTTATGAAACCATTTCTTATTGCATCCATTTTAAAATTGGCAATATTATGGTTATTGGTATTTTTTAAAGTTATCGTTCGTAATAATGGATTCATAAAAATCTTTTTTTATGACCATAGCTGTTTATCGTTTCACAATAAAAGCCTACACTTATAATATTAGAGACTTTAATAGAGTAATCAATTTTTAAGTAATGTTTTTAAATTATGTTTAAAAATGATTTCTTCTTCTCATTCTTTTTATAGAAGCAGTTCCATTGCAATATGCAATGTATTCAGATAAGGTTCAGTTTGTCGTTTGTCCTGGCTGTATAGCACAGGAGATTTATTTAATCTGTGGCTTAAAATGGCGCTGACATTATCAGCGTGGCCAAGCCGACGAGGGTAAAACGTATCTTTGGGCCATTCGGTCTAATAAAATATTAATCTGTTCTGTTTTTAGACTTACCTATTTTGGTATTATATAATGTTAGACTGTTTTGGTTTTAACACTTAAAATTATGTAAGTTTTTTAACCAAACATTTTTACGCCAAACAGCAAGCTGTTTGGCGCCGAATAGATATTGTTTAGAATGTAACCATTTTATTATTAATAGTTCATTTACTTTAGGATAGGCGCAACGCGAGAACTCGACAATACGAAGACAGTTTTTATAGAAACTCTCAGAGATTACAACTGCTAGTCGAACTTAATGTCACGCCGAAATAACTCATTGTAACAACGCACTGTAACAATTATTTGAATAATAGCTTAGGGGCCATTCAAGTATTACGTAAGCACTACAGGGGGGTGGGGGGTCTTTGCTTTGCTTATTTTTGATGACATGGGGGATGGGGGGGTCTAGATGGTGATTACGTCAGCAGTATTATGTTTTTTTTTTGTTTTTTAAGAGAACGATGTCGATGTTCCAAAGTCGCAAGAAAATGAGTTGACACGACACACATCACTAAGCAGCAAACATCTGACGATTTAGAGTCATGGATTCTTACTGTATCAGACTGTGGACTGGTAATTTGAATTAATATGTCAAAATTTTAAATGAAGTTTGTTTTTCCTTTATTTCAAACCTATTCCTTATTTGTAGACTTACAACTGCTGCTCCTATATTAATAACGAAACCAACACATTGACAAATGCTTGTACCATGCAATGTTTACGTAAGCATGGCGGGGGGGGGGGGGTGAGAGGGGGGAGTTAATATTTGCAAAAAATCTGCTTACGTAATACTTGAACGGCCCCTTACATAGTTTAGATATTTAGCCTAAAGTGTAATACGTAGTCCGATCCGTGACAAAGAGTTCTATCGATGCCTTTTAAAATTTTAAACCACCAATTTTTCTCTGCTCTAAGGGGTAGCAGACCTGAGTATTTGATATGCGGTCCTAAGAAAAAGAGTCTTGACAGACGGACAACAGAGTGATCTTGTAAGGGTTCCGTTATTGCCGACTGAGGTACGGAACTCTAAAAAAGTGGGCAAGTGCGAGTCGGACTCGCGCCCTGAGGGTTCCGTACCAACGTACCTATGTAAAGAGTTCAATTCCTAATTGGAGATTCGAAGTTTTTTCCAAATAGTAAAAAAAATATTTTTTGTGACGTAACAACAAATTTTCTGTTTTCAGATTTATTCCTATAATTGTGTTATAAGAGCTTGCTTTATGCAAAATTTCAGGATTCTGGGTCAACGGGAAGTAGGTAGAATTTTGGTTCCTTTGAGTGTCAAAATATACGTTTTTTTGCGACATAAACGGCCATAATTATCTTTTTTTTTTCGTTAACTTAGAAGTTTGATTTTTTTACAGCTTCAAGGGACCGCAGATCTAATTCTTTTAATTTCAACTCGATATGTCCCCGCGTTCCCGAGATAAAAGGTCTTGACAGACAGATGGACAACAAAGTGGTCCTATAAGGGTTCCGTTTTTTCCTTTTGAGGTACGCAACCCTAAAAACACAATGCAGCTGGAGCCTCAAACCCATAATAAAGCATTTAATAATATAATTATTACAAACTAGGTCATCTGCTAAATTCATCCTGTTTCTGTTACAATAAAACAATAGTTTCGACTGAGCATTTTCGACAAAACAAATCGGTTGTCACGCATATCAATAAAAAATATGACCGTAATAAAGCTAATTATCGTCAAGGAGAAGATTGTCGGAAGTGGCAAATTGTCGGGCAAAACAAGGCCCTATTGTATAGTATTTTATAGTACACAGAGCAAGGAATGCCGCGCCGTGGACTGAGGGATTGTTAAAAAAAGAGTAACTGTGGCCCTGGAACGTAGAGTTGTGGTTAGTGTAGTGTAGTGCGAGTCGGACTTGCGCACTGAGGGTTCCGTACAAACTTACCTATGAAAACAGTTCAATTCCCGAATTGAGTATATGGTTTTAATTTCAACTCGATACCTTCACGCGTTCCCGAGATAAAAGGTCTTGTCAGACAGACAGACGGACGGACAACAAAGTGATCCTATAAGGGTTCCGTTTTTTCCTTTGAGGTACGGAATCCTAAAAATGAACTGTATTGCTCATGACGTGTTAAAAAGACAGGTCGAACTTTCGGTCGTAAAATGGATCGCGTTAAAACCTCGTGGTATGGACCTTAATTATGGGGACTGAAATGGGCCCATATTATGTACTCTTGGTTTCAATGAAATAAAATTACCGATTATCGTCTCTTGTAAAGTTGTAAGTGACCGCAGAGACCGTCCCTATACTCTGTGGTACAGTAAAACAAAACACGGTGTGCCAACTGCGATATAGTCTAAAATAGTCCCACAAATTGACGCTATCGACCGATCTACATCTGATAGTATGAGGAATTGGACTTTCAATGTGTGGCGAAGGCCGGTATGTACTTTATTTGTACTTCAACTTGGTGCTACTTAAATATCTGGTGCTGGTTTGGTAGTTTTGCATTCCATAGCGAACTGCAGCAGCGGACATAATCTTGGTGTCTTAGTAGGTTTTTGTGTATTGTATTTTTTAAATAAAATAAAACAGCGCGGACAGCAGTGAAGTTTTCATCGACTTTTAATTATGGAGGGGTTCTAAATTCGGCTTCAGTAGAAAAAAAAAACATTAATAAATAAAAACTTTCTACAAAAAATACAATTAACTTTAATTTCTCCAATAAAAAGGTAATGAAGAAACAGAAACATATTTTTTTTTAATATAGTTTTGTTTTTTCGTTTATGGACAGGATCGCTAGCATCTCATTTGCAAACGATGATGGAGTTTACCTAGCACTTAGCAGATATTCTCTCTTGACTTAAAGACCTAAAGTGATAGCTATCATGAAACATAGTTTTATGTTTACTTAAGGGATCACGCAGTGAATAGCAAGATTACTTGTACGCAGTACGTACAGTACGTACGTACAGTACGCATACTTAAACCTAAGAGGCCTTATCTGTTTTTGGAGAGAGGTGGGCTGGTTGGAATAAGCCCACCTAAGGTTGTGGCCGCTATGGCCCACGTACAATGGTCCACACAGGACTAAGTGCGGAAACCGTACATAAATAGATAGATAGATACTTGTACGCAGTAAGATCAAGATTACTGTTAGGATTAGAGTCATCTAGGAACATACCCATTTGTTCCTTTAAGCCGGTAATAGAAAGTTTGACTGTACTTGCCCTTGTAGCTTAGTAGTTTATGAGGCCATTAATTCCTCAGATAATACTTGATAAACCAATAACACCACGCCTGGTTCTCTTGAGCGTTAGACAGAGCTGTACCTTACAGGAGAACTAGGCTATATTTTTTTTAAATATATTATATCTGTATTGTAGATACAACATGATACCTAGTCTTAGGCCTTATCGTATTCCGCGATATTTTCCAAGCATCCTGGAATGAACAGAACATCATATACTGTCCATACGGCTGTCATTAGTTTGGCCATAAAGTAGTGCGTACGTACTATGTTACCTATATTGTTGCCAAAAAAACCGATAATTGGATCAAATCCTTTTGTAAGAGCTACACAATTTAACCTAAGCAATAGATTATCTAAAGATATTGGAAATGATCACATAATTATCTAGATTATGTAATTTGTGTATCTTTAGTTACTTCTTCACGCTCGAACCGTTTTTAAGGGTTCCGTACTTCAAAAGGAAAAAACGGAACGTTTATAGGATTACTTTGTTGTCCGTCTGTCTGTCAAGACCCTTTATCTCGGGAACGCGTGGAGGTATCGAATTGAAATTAAAACCATGTACTCAGGTCTGCAGTCCCTTGAAGCTGTGAAAAAATTAAACTTCTGAGTTAACGAAAAAAAAAAGATACGGCCGTTTATGTCGCAAAAAACGTCTATTTCGACACACTCAAGGGAATCAAAATTCATAGGGGACTTCCCGTTAACCTAGAATCCAGAAATATGGCATAAAGCAAGGTCTTATAGCACAAGTATAGGAAAAAATCTGAAAACTGTAAATTTGTAGTCACGTTACAAAAAAAAACTTTTATGCGATTCGGAAAAATCTTCGTAACTCAATTCAGGAATTGAACTGTTCATAGGTAAGTTTGTACGGAACCTCAGTGCGCGAGTCCGACTAGCACTTGCCCGGTTTTTTTTATTATGGATGGCTCGCGTTTGACAACTATCTCACGTGATGGTAAAGAATGATGTGGCCGACGATGGAGCAGGCATGCCTAGAAGTAACCTATTCACTCTTTACTTAAAGACCTCTAGGCTAAACGGATTTGGATGAAATTTGGCATACAGGTAGACCATGACCTGCAATAGCACCTAATATGCCATCTAGCAGCTTTGGACTCAGTGGAAAGGCGTGCGAAGAGGCTAATTGGTGATCCAGATTAGGTTAAGTCCAATCTAAAGCCTTGAGCACAGCAGCAGCCAGCCTATCGGTATTTTACAGATTGCCTTTTGGAGAGTGTGCGCGGGAATTGCATGACTTGATTCCGCCTTCTCCTTTCTACCATCGAACAACCCGACGTACGGCGAGTATCCACCCTTACGTTGTTGAAACTTCAATGGTCCGGACTAAGCGTTTCGCTTCGTCGTTTATACCGCGTACATCGAAGGACTGGAACAATTTGCTTGCTGCGGTCTTCCCGTCCAACTATAATTTAGGTGTCTTCAAGGCTAGAGTGAATAGGCTCTTAATAAACTAGTGCGCCTCACCATCAATGATTGCATCTCTGCTTACCATCAAGTGGGATCGCAGTCAAGCACTGGTTTATAACAATTATATATATATATATACTTTACATCCTGGGAGTACGTTCCCTTGGGACAATGTTCTTCTTACACGCGTGCGAAAGCGCCGGTTAGTAATAAAATAAACCCAGTTACCAAGCAATTTAGTTATAGGTTTACTAGAAAAAGTAACGGTCCCTTAACAAGCCCGAAGCTTATTACCCCTGCCCTCATTTGATAGGAATAGAGGGCAGACATCTTGCTTTTATAGAACGTGAGTTGGTAACCAATGAGGTTTTTTCATATTGTACCGTAAGGTTGGCAAATATGGAAATGTATTTTTTATGCAAAATTGCGATTTAGATTTAGATAAGATGAGAGAAAAATTGGCAAATGAGAGGCTTTTGTTAAAACGTCCCAAACCTTTAGAGTAATGATAAAATGAAACCTCTCCACCTGACCTTTCCATCTTTTGGTACAGTAGAATATTTAACGAAATTAAAAAAAAAATCATCATCATTTCAGACAAAAGACGTCTACCGTTGGACATAGGCCTCCCCCAAGTGCTACAACGAACGATCCTGAGCGTCGCGCTTCCATCGGATTCCCGATGTTCCTTCAGTTGTCCATCGCGTTTCACGGCCACGGTAACCCCATCAAATAATCCCGCAACCCTAACATTTTTACCATCGAATACACTTTTCGTACTTCAAAGAAGAGACTGTTCACATTATTTGAACCCGCAGAATTCTGTTCACAAAGACGTTTGAACGACACATTTTCACTGATTTTCTGAATGTTCAATTAACTCATTAAATGTACTCGAATCATTTTCACGAATATTTTCAGGCTAGTTATCGCAAAGCTTGGTGCAGTTAGCTTAGGTATTTTGCTTTGGAACCACAAAAATAGCGAGTTCATACTTCGTACTAAACAAATTTAATAATTTTTTTGGTGTCCGAATATAGTGTGTCAAGTGTATTGGGAGTACAGTCAAGTGTATTGAAAGTGTATAAGAAGTCAAATTACATAATATGGGTCGTACGGGTGGGTGGTACGTAGCGTACGTACTTACTACACCACACTATATTCTCTAAACTCTACGTAATAGGGACAAAGCTTATAATAGCTACACGAAACAGTGTTCTTGCGAGCATTATACAGATATCTATATAGTTCGACCTTATGTTAGTGTGTGGCCTGAAAAACAATGATAACGACGTATAAACCCCAGTTTGGAGCTTCAAAACTGTTGCCTAGTCACGTAGTCTAATGTATGTTAGTATTATTAACACCTTTCTTCTCTCACACGGCTCTACTGGTATCCTACGTTATGAGGACCTACTTTCGGCGATTGGAGTTTGGGTGACTCTGTAATTGAATTAAGACTATGTTGAAGATCTCAATCAAGATTTTATGTTTTGGAATCTTAACAATGTCTTGGCTCCAACATTGGTCTTTATTTTTACTAGAATTGTGAATTATTTCACTATTTTGTTGGCATGAAAGAACTTGCAATGAATTATAACCGAAACGTTGGTAACCTTTTTTCTAACACCGTCGTAATTTACACATAATGAGATCAGCCTTCTCTAGCTTGATAATTAAATAAATAATTGTCAGTTCATCAAGTCACGCAAGGTTAAAAGCTATTTAGTCTTAGTGCAAACCTTAATGACGTAAAAAGAGCAAATAGTCCATAACCAGATCTACCTCCTCTTTTAAATGGTACACAATGCCCCGACTCCGGGCTCAAATATTAACCAAAACCTGTGTAACTCAACAGGGAACAATATCTACGTATTGCCGAATATATTCCCCCGCCATATTGAACGTCTATGAAAAGATTATACATATTCGCCATATTCGGTTACCAAGCGTATCCCGAAAACTTGGAACGAAAACTTTGGCAACGATATCTGCTTACTTTATTCATAAGACCTATTTTTATTCGCGTATGAGTTTGCCTACTTAGACACGTTTGGCAATATTTGGCAGACATTTTTTTTTTCGAAAATTGTTCCGATAAGACACTTTTTGTTGTTCTTGAAGAATTAAAGTTGGCAAGTTTAAGGGCGCCTTGTGGGTTCCGAAGTTCAGCTGATGTTTTTTGTTTGTGAAAACTATTTTATGATTATGTCCAGAAGGTTTGGTGAACAGCAATAGTAATTTCAAGTAACTGAACAGAAATTCCTTCGGCTTTTCTTACATTTTATTCCGCGTCGTGGAACCTCGATACTCAGAAGTTAATAACGCTAACCGTATTTCGAAGTACTGTAACATGAACCATTATAGTTTCTCCTAAGACAGATCGAAGTTATATTGTTTTGTTTTTCTTGGCTTAGATATTGTTCTAGCTACTCTATTGATTCTAAGTAGGACATTCTATGAGTAAATTAATACAAGATCGTGAAGCTTCTTTCGAAGAAATCATAATTAAGATACTTTTCAAGTAGCACTTGTTTACAAGTCATAAGATACTATAGTAAACAATAACAACAATAAAAAAGCTTGAATAGTGCGTCCATTATTTATAATACATCGGTATTTTCGACCACAATGGCTGCCTAATGAAATTTTTGGTCACCGAACGCCCCGACAAAGTCACTGCGGGCGTTTAGAAGTCAATGTGTAACACGATCATAGTTTGTGAAGGTGATTAGCGTTTTTTTTTTTATTTGAAAAGAAATCTTAATGGCTCTATGCGATATACGAGAGTCGAGAATACGACCAAATGAGGTGAGAAATAATGATTAGGAAAAGCTTCGTAAGTTCAATGCCACCATTTTCTCTTTACGAAATCTTTGTAAGATTGTATTTCAGTTCTTGGAACTTGGAAGTAAAGAATTTAAACATGGTAAACACAGCTGGCTTGCAATATAATTGAAAATACAACAGTTTCGCAATTCTTTACAATTTGAATCCTAGGAGCGTCTATTAAAAATCACCTTGGTGTAAATGTACGTAGACACTACAGACTACACAGTCACAAATATAGTGCCATATGCTGTGGTGATACAAGATATTTTAGCACGTAGAGTGTGAGGATACAAAGCTCATAATTGCTTGTGTTATTTGAGCTTATGGCTGGAGTAATGTGAAGTGGGATAGAAGTTACCAACAGATTCGACGTTTTATGAGCACTAACAGGTGTGCCGCTATGCCAGTTTTCAATTTGCAAAATGTTCTGCGAAAAATTTAAAGGTAAAGTTTGGTTTGTGCGACTGTGGGCGGAGATTTAACGACTTGTTTCTAAAGAATGAGGTTAAAAACCTGGTTAGTACCAATGTGAACTTTTAACGTTCTGTCTAAACGCCCGCGCGCCCATGCATCGAAATCACTGACCTATGATAGAAAATATCTTTAGGACATCTGGGGTTAGACTGCGGGATTTTTCGTGGGTAACTGCAGCGCTGGAAAGCAAAAGACAACTAAGGGTTTTAGGACAACTGGGGTTAGACTGCGGGATTTTTCAGGGGTAACTGCAGCGGTGGAACGGAAAAGACAACTAAGGGTTTTAGAACAACTGGGGTTCGACTGCAGGATTTTTCGTGGGTAACTGCAGCGCTGGAACGCAAAAGACAACTAAGGGTTTTAGGACAACTGGGGTTAGACTGCGGGATTTTTCAGGGGTAACTGCAGCGGTGGAACGCAAAAGAGAACTAAGGGTTTTAGGACAACTGGGGTTAGACTACGGGATTTTTCGTGGGTAACTGCAGCGCTGGAACGCAAAAGACAACTAAGGGTTTTAGGACAACTGGGGTTAGACTGCGGGATTTTTCAGGGGTAACTGCAGCGCTGGAACGCAAAAGACAACCAAGGGTTTTAGGACAACTAGGGTTCGACTGCAGGATTTTTCGTGGGTAACTGCAGCGCTGGAACGCAAAAGACAACTAAGGGTTTTAGGACAACTGGGGTTAGACTGCGGGATTTTTCAGGGGTAACTGTAGCGGTGGAACGCAAAAGACAACTAAGGGTTTTAGGACAACTGGGGTTAGACTGCGGGATTTTTCAGGGGTAACTGCAGCGCTGGAACGCAAAAGACAACTAAGGGTTTTAGTCTGTAAAAGTCTACAATCTCGCAGCCCTAAGGCCCTTCATTGCTTTGCTTATTTTGATGAAATGGCGACGGGGAACGGGTCTATATGGTGATTACATGAACAATATTATTTTATTTCTTGCCTCTAATTTTTTGAATTCAAATCCTTATTTCTCGGCTGCTGCTCTTCAATGTTGATATAAAAGTATACGTAGATAAAGGGGGATTCTATATATAAATTTACATCAACATTGATGAGCAGTAGTCGAGAAATAAGGACACACATAGAATAGGAAGGGTAAGTGCTTTGTTTATTGTTGTTGGTGAGGGGGAGAAGGGGGGGGGTATATGAATGGACACATATGGTTGATAGAATATCATTATGTTTAGACCCTCTGGACTGTTTAGATATCGCCATAACGTAGTTAGTACGCCATTGAAATGAAATATCAATGCTTATTGCTTACGTTTAGACAAGAGAGAGAAGAATTCTATTCTGTGTAACAATACCAAATATGTTGATTTTTGGTTGATAAATTCTAAGGCTTCTTCCCTTTAATTTTAACCATAACTAATTGACATCATACGGAAGGTAAGCTTCCTTCTGGCACCAGGAATCGCAGGACAACTATTGGCCACTGTAGGAGCGGATTTGCGGTCGGCTGGTAAGGACCACGCCCAGGGTTGACGGCGCGTTGTTGCGCCTCAAAGAGATGTCAGCAAAATTGTAGGGGCAAGTTAGAGCCGACGCCTACCAGGACTGCGGATTGTTTGAAGGAGTTACCACAGCCTTCGCAGTAAAGGGCAACTGAAGGAACACCGCAGTGTCTCAAAACGAAAGTCTATGACCACCGTGTTGCCAGTGATGACATATGGTTCCGAAACGTGGTCGCTCACAATGGGCCTCATCAGAAGGCTCAAAGTCACCCAAAGGGCAATGGAAAGAGCTATGCTTGGAGTTTCCTTGCGTGATCGAATTAGAAATGAAGATATCCGCAGGAGAACCAAGGTGGCCGACATAGCACGAAGAATCGCCAAACTTAAGTGGCAATGGACAGGGCACGTTGCTCGCAGAACAGATGGCCGTTGGGGCCGAAAGGTTCTGGAGTGGCGACCGCGTACCGGAAGACGCAGTGTCGGAAGGCCCCCTAAAAGGTGGACCGATGACCTGGTGAAGGTTGCGGGAATCCCATGGATGCGAGACGCACAGGACCGTTCATTGGTGACATTTGGGGGAGGCCTATGTCCAGCAGTGGACGTCTATCGGCTGAAATGATGATGATGAAGGAATACAGGTGGGTTATAGTCAGTAAAAGTCTGACACTCTCTCCGCTCCACCAGACCGGGAGAAGTTATTTGATGATTTCCCATGTATAAAAAAGATAACCTTCCTTTTACTCAAAAGTAATATCGAAGAACATTATTCAGAGAAGTAAATTAATAACTGTAAGGGCAAGCAACAAGTCGTGGTCGCAATGCAAACCTCTTTTGAGTATGAACGGTTGAACGTTTCAACCAGAACAATGCGCTTTCAGAGAAAACACGGTAACAATGCCGAGCAATATTTCTTTGAACTCCGCTTTTGCAGAAAAATATGTTGAAAAAGGTAATTTGCAAGCGCGTTCTTTGGTTCGCTGTATAAAATGTTGTATCACGATGTCAATGGATGTTCATTTTTTTAATCTTTGGGTGAGGGTTTTATTTTTGGAGTTACTTTATAATACTAGCTTCAGTCAGCGGCCCCGCCCGTCTCGAAATAGTGCTTATAAATAGTTATGGCGATTGGTTTCTGCAACGTTAGCAACTAAAAATCTATTATCAAACTCAACGTAAGAAAAGAGGTCACTAAGTGACATTAATATTCCACAACTATCACATAACGCCGTCTAGTCCCAAGCTAAGCAGAGCTTGTGTTATGGTTACTAGACAACTGATAAACATACTTATATATTTCTAAATACATACTTATATAGATAAATTACACCCAGACACAGAACAAATGATCATGCTCATCACACAAACATTTATCCTGTGTGGGAATCGAACCTACGACCTCTGGCATAGCATTCAGGGCCACTAACCACTAGACCAACAGGCCAGTCTAATTACTCTATTAACATTAATTTATAAGATTTAAAAACAAAAAAATAAAAATTATTTCTAACAGAATGTAACTACAATATAATTACAAAACAAATAAACCCAAACTGAAAATGATAATATGTACAAACGCGCCTAAAAAGAGTTGATTAGGCATAAAAAAAAATACGTCCATACCGCTTACAATGGGAAAAGTGTCTAGACCGCGGGCAGCATATTTTCCAAATCAAGTTTTTACCGTTTAGGTAGTTCTTAGGGTTATTCCATTTCCCTTTACAATATTCTGCCTAAACGTGAGTTTCATATACCCAAATTTGTAAAAAAAAAAAACACCACTTTCCGACACATTAGCTTCATTTCCATTTTCCTCAGAAATCTTCAGAAGCAAAAACTTTGATAAATATGCTCATATTTCTCAGTTTTCCCCTCCTGGAACGTTTGCAATGCAAATATTATTAGTTGTCACTCTGATAGCCGGATCTTTCCTTTTCAATACTTATTCATGAGCACGCGAGGTTTACTCTATTATTTTAGAATTATCTTGGAGATTGCGATGTACGTATCTACGTCATGGCTATACGAGAATTAAGTGTGAATTGTTTAATATATTCTAAAAATAGGTTTGGTAGTAGCAACTAAGTTTGGAAATACTTTAATTATTTTTATCTATTTATAGTCTAGTTATCTAGTATATAGATTTTAATGTACAAATTAAAACTTCATTCATTTGCAGTACACCGCAGACTACCTACTTACTTCTTTTTTATTTTAAGTTGTCTGGTAAATATCGCTGTCAGCGATAAGACCGCCATTGTATGTACCCATAGATTTAAGTTTGTGTAAAAGTTTTGTTCCTACTTTAGTGTACAAATAAGTTTATTCTATTCTATACTTATTTTAGAGTCTATTAAAATTATTTAGCGAAATACTGCATACGTGACAGTTCTCTGGATATCTAATTAGAAGAGACAATAAAACAAAAGAAAAATCTACGTTTAATTTCAAGTCTACAAAGATGACCTACGGTGTCAACGGCCGCTGTTAGTTATAGTTACACAATTTAAATTAAGTTTATTTTGTGCGAATCTTGTATGTTCTCAGTAGTCATTGCTGACGACTGTGGGTTTTATCTAATTATTATTAATATTTGACCCTGTATATTAAAAAAATCTATCCATATATATAAAAAAGAATGGCTAATTTGTCAAAATTTCTGAATGTAGACTCTACTATTCTACATATATCTTACATATAAAACAAAATCTTGTTAGTTACACCATTTATAACTAAAGAACAGCAGGACCAATTTTAATGATCTTTGCTTTGATGGAGTCATCTCCGCCCCAAATAGCAGAACAACTATTAAAATATCGGAAAGATTAACGTTTAAAAAATACTAAATATAAATAATATTTAAATGGCACGTGAAAAGAGTCTGTACACGACTGGACAAATTTGTATTTGCTCTTCGGAAACTGAGACGCATAGCCAATACAGAAACAGCTCTTAATGCATACCACGGATATGTATCATCAGTGCTACGCTACGGACTAGTGATATGGGGTAACTCGGTAGACGTAAACAGAGCCTTCCTTGCACAAAAAAAATGTGTAAGAGCGGTTTATGGAGCTGATTATTTGGAACATTGCAAACCTTTGTTTAAATCATTAAAAATTCTTCCACTTCCTTGTCTATACATTTATGAAGTTTGTTTATTCGTAAAGAAATATTCTCACTTGTTCCCATTATATGAGCACGTTTCCAAAAGAGTACAGAACAAAAATCCAAACGAATTAATGGTACCTAGACAGAGACTACATTTATACAGCAGAAATTCCTATTGCATGGCAATCAAAATTTTTAATAATTTACCTGCATACATTAGAGTGTTGCCTACTAATAAATTCAAGAAAAGTATTTTCGTTTGGCTTTTGGATAATTGTTTCTATTCAGTTAATGAATTTTTAAATCGAAAATAAGTAGTAACTATTGACATTGTATTAGTAATTTATAATGACATTGTAGTAGTAATAAATATTGACATTGTATTAGCAATAAATATTGACATTGTATTATTAATAAATATTGACATTGCAGTAATAATAAATATTGACATTGTATTAATGATAAATTTTGACATATTATGAATATTTTTTGACATTATTATAGAATTGTTCAATATATTTTTTAAATAGTTAACATTGAAATCATTAGTCATTTTTTAATTAAGTATGTCTGCAAAAAAATATGTGGTCCATAAAGTTACATATTCATATTCATTTAAAACTGCCTCTATTATTATTTTTTTAATTTTACTTAATATTGCGTGAACTATAATTATGTGAATTTGCAAATTAGATACTCATTAAATATTTCTACACCGGCAAAGGTAGTATATGTGATTCCGTCTAATATTAAGATCTTTATATACCATGTACTCAGAAATAAACGATTCTATTCTATTCTATTCTATTCTATTCTATTCTATAAATATCCATATTCATCGAAAATTGACAGCAACTGTCAAATAACGACATTGGTCTCAATCATTCCATCATTCGGTCAATACATTCATTGACTGAGCGTTACGAAGTTCCGGCGAACTTCGGGTCATCAACAACGGGTCATCTAGTTAAACTATAAGCAAGAATGTATAAAAACACCATCTATCTCCGAAGCCTAGTGATGATGGCTATTCAGTTATTTTTAAAGAAAAGACAACAAACATTCAATAAAATTAAATTAGGCCAAGGTTCCGACATTGGGGATACAGCCCTCCATTCGTAAATAAAAGAGGAAAAACATATTTTCTGGAAATAACGTAGCGCTGCGCAAAAAACTCTTTAACAAAATATCTCTACTTTTTCGCGTTTAAAGAACATTTTTACTAGCTTGGTATTTTTTTATATTACCTTATAACTTTAAAATATCGTGTTACAAGTACTAGTCTCGTACTAGAAGAATCGATAAAAATGTCTATCTATCATTAAAACTTATCGCTCAAGTAAAATGGAATTGGAAACTTCAGAGCAAATATTCAAGGAACGATTTCTTCGGGATTACCTCAGATAGAAATATATTAATCAAGTACCTACGCAGTTTGGTGATATGAAATTGTTCAAGATGGACTATTTTTCACGAAATAGGCTAGCTATAGAAGGTAGCACAGCGGTCATTGTCCATTCTCTGACTTCTCTTAAAGGAACTTAAAAAAATAACTATGCACCGTTTTTCATTATTAAACAATTGTTGAGGATCAAAAAAAGTTTGAAAAAAAAAGTTAGGTAAATAAATGTAGATAGGTCAATAAATACTATTGCCATGCTAAATCGAAACAATTATAGAAACAGTCCAACAATAAAAATTTAAAAGTAATCTCCACTGGCCTTGACAAATCGCTAGAAAAAGAGAATTGTATTTTTATCGTAACGCTTAAAACTTACTATCTAACATTCAATTAACATAAATAGCTGCATTCA
This sequence comes from Mythimna impura, assembly GCA_905147345.3. Classification (NCBI taxonomy): domain Eukaryota; kingdom Metazoa; phylum Arthropoda; class Insecta; order Lepidoptera; family Noctuidae; genus Mythimna; species Mythimna impura. Next base: position 6,654,211 of record LR990347.1, on the reverse strand, counting down.
TTAAAGTCCCAGTGTTAAAGGTCCTATTATATGGCCCACTGAGACTGGCCACCACTGGCCAGTGCTAATAAACTGCTGAACTATTCAAAAAAAAGAACACAACACCAGAGTAGTCATTAAGTTAGTGGCGGGAATGCTCTCAGGTTTATTGCCAGCACTTAAAATTAAGACACAGGCTAATGTTGCCCTCAGTTTTGTTCTCTTTAAGCGTTTTAATCCCGAAGCGTTAATCGCTTTTTAAACTTAGATTAAACGGCTAAAGGACAAAACTGGCAAATTACAACAGCCCAAAACTTTGGTGTTCCAGGTCGTTACCGCCATTTTGGGCCAAGTTGTGGTTTCTTTGGCACGTGCAAGAGATAGTAGAAAGTCTTGAGTCATTGGCATAATTTCAAAATTTTCCTTATTGTAACACTGGTCGATTAAGTACAATGAAACTTAGACAAGACCAACTTGGAAATTAGATGATTTAGGACAATTAAAAAAACAATAGGTAAGTAATCACTTTTATTGAGTCTTAAGCCGAACACCAACCTATCATTGGTTAACCTTGTCATGAAAACAAAACATTTTTACAGCTCAGTTTTTCTGCAATACGCAGTAAACCTCCATTAACGACTGATGCCATCTCAGTAAAACAACAATGGCTATAAAAACTGTTAATGACTTAATGGATGGAGGCTGCATGACCTAAAGCCAGCAGTGTTTTGTGCCGCAGCCGCTCCAACGCGTTGTCACTCCGGGCACTCTGCCAAAATGTTCCACTACAAACTCCCATATTGCATTTTGGCAAGGTAGCTTTTAAACTTTATAAAAACAATTTCGGTGTAAAAAAAGGAAATAAACTGTTAGTTATTTTTTCTATTTTTAGTGCTGCAACACCAGGACAAGCTGTGTAAATCAAAATAGAGTACCTTCTGCTTACTGAAATATTTGTTTGTCCCAGCGCTGAGTATGAGAGAGATAAATATGAGAATGTTTGCGAAAGAAAAACGTAAGTAATGATACCTTTACTCAGACAAATAGAATTATCCTTTGTGATTTTAATATTAATGGTTCTCTCGATTTACCCGACAAGGTCAACGCTGGCGTAATTTGAGTAGCTATGATGGAAGATATATCTAAGATATCTAAAAATCGAACTGTCAACTATAATTTCTATCTCCATAAACTCGATGAACAGACGTAACCCTAGGGACGATTCAGAAAGCGTACCAAGGTCAACGAAGGTATGACGCATGAAGTACGCCAATCTGATGTTTCAGACAAATAAATTTTATAGGGCGCACTGTATGGAATAAATATTGGCCCAAGTATGTCAGAGGCCACCTTAGTAACGTAGGTTGAAGAAAAAAGGCTCTTTGATATAATCATGTTGTTGAACCTTGTGTCCTTGTGGATGTAGGATGAATACCAATGGCTCGGAATAAAGTCCTTAAGTTTTTAGTTGGTGTAGGTTGTAAGGATGCGGTCTGAATGATAAATAGGTTAGTTCTGAAGATAAATGGGGTTCGAACCGATCGGTTTAGAGCTTGATGTGAATGAGCCGTAAAAGTAATAGCCTATCTTGATATTAAATCATTCAGAGACTTGTGAAAGTGAAAACAAATGAAAGTCGATATTTAAAGAATGTGAATTCAGTCATAGTTGTGAGTCTTTTTTAGGCATTTTTTAATGTGTTTCTAGGCGATTGTTCACGACAGCGACTCACATTTTTCTTTGTATTTGTCTCCATAGATTTTTCTGTTTTAGCATACATTGTTGCATCTACTTGTAAATCATTATCTTGTTACGATGTAGAATTATTCATACCTTGTCTATTATTAGTATCGTAACTTTAAAATTCTTTAGGATTGGCTCCTATCATCGCGTCTTACATATGCTGTATCTGTAGTTTTGTAATGAGCCGTAGATAATGCATTAATGTTGCCATCATTAATATTCAGCAAGGACGGTGTTACAATGTTGTATCGAACTAGATTGATTTATTGGTCTAATTTTAAGCCATTTTTTAAACCTCTAGTTCATTTGAACCAATATTTTTATAGTGAGGTAATCTATGATCTAAATCTTTATCTTTAAGTGCATTTAGTAGCATTGTTTTATCTAAGTCCGATTTTGAAATTTGTCTTTACATTGTTGTAATTGTGCTCTGGGCAATGATAACATACATATCGATTTTGAAAGCACAGCTAACTACTACGCACCAACAATTTTTTTGGAGAATGTGCGTGGGAATTGCATGACTTGATTTCACCATCTCATTTCTACCATCGGACAACCCGACGAACGGCGAGTATCCACCCTTACGTTATTGAAACCTCTACGGTCCGGACTAAGAGTTTCGCTTCGTCGTTTATACCGCGTACATCGAAGGACTGGAACAAATTGCCTGCTGCTGTCTTCCCGTCCGATTATAATTTAGGTGTCTTTAAGGCTAGAGTGCATCACTACTTACCATCAGGTGGGATCGCAGTCAAGCACTAGTTTATAATAATTAAAAAAAATACTTCTTTTTTCGAAATATTCTTTGTAAGTTTTTGGACGTCTTTCTAAATATGAAAAAAACACCTTAATAAAATTGCATTTATAACTTGGCACTATTATCCATTTTTCGAGAAACCAAATAGAAAAAATCACTGTCAAATTCTGAAATATTTCACGCTGCTGTGTTAACAGTATAGTAATGTGCATATTGCTGGAAGTTCCAACACGAGGCTTTTTCCAACTACTTCCTAGTAATCCTGTAAGATGATTAGATAAAATTGAGCGAGCCTTATTGCCGTAAACTACCTACACCATCAATCCAAGCACATACCGATTGGCGGTGCAGTTAACGTAGTAAAATGGCTCCTATTTTAACACAAAATGGCGGATTGATGTAAGAAATGGAGCTGGCAACGTTCTCGGATCGCTTTCGGTAGAGAATAGTGGATCGAAGCTATTTGGTTTCTACTCGAGGGATAGATGGAAGATCTAAGTTATGGATATGAAACGGGTTGTAAATCAAATGGGTGCTTTAGAGATTTTGTTCATGGATAGTGCATTTATTAGATGCCTTGATGCGTCTATATGAGACCTGTAGGATGAGAATTATGTTGAGATTAAGGGCCTGCGCACACCACGTTTTTTAAACGCGCCGTTGACGCGCGTTTTATCCTATTAAAGGTCTACAGGTTGCGTCTGACTCGCGTGCTTATCGCGCGTCAACGGCGCGTTTAAAAAACGTGGTGTGCACAGGCCCTAAAAGTGAATTATAGATTACTAGCTTCGCACAGGTGTTACAAATCTTTAGAATTCTCGGCATTTTTCTAATTATATTATACATGAAATCCTTCCTCATGAATCACTCTATCAATTGGTGAAACCTGAATGAAAATGCGGTGGTAGTTTTTGAGTTTATCGAGTTCATACAGACAGACAGACGCGGTGGGGGACTTCGTTTCATATGTAATTATTATTAACGTTCAACTTTGAATAACTACAAAAAACATGGAGTTAGTAAAGACCATTTGGTCAACTATTAGAATTACTTAACCACATTACAATTCTGATTTTATAAAATCACAAATAGTGCTTTTTATTTGTTCTAGCTCACAATAGAGTTGTTTCAATAGAGACTTCATTAAAAACAGGTCTTTAAAAAACCTATTTCCAATTTTTACCTCAAAATAATCGTCGGTTTCAAGCCCAAAATTTTAATAAAAGTAAATAATTTCGTCGTTGCTGCCCTACATTCAATTTATTAAAGCCCCACGTTAATTAAAATCGTGTTTCATACATACAATGCAGCGTACAAATAGTAAACGAGATAATTTAAACGAACTATGTAAATGCTGTACCGAAATGTATTTAAGTGGCAAACAATATTTTATAATGATTGTTGCATTTTATTCTGACTAAAATGCAACACCCTCACCTACCAGGTTACCTACCGGGTTAGAACCCCTTTCCCATTCAATTTTCTTGAATTTCCTTTGCCGAGGGCGCCTGGATGACTGCCAGTAGGCAAATGTGGCGGGAAATCGTGGCGTACCTTCGTGATAGCCACGACCACTCTGGCAAGAGTGAAACGAATAAGAAGGACCCCTTTCTCTATATATGAGGGCGACCATTTTATTTGGGGGGGAATTCATCAAATAATTTCTCCCACTTTGTCAAAATGGAAATCCAATATTGGATAAATATCAATCATGACTCAGCAAAAATTTCACTATGCAAGTTCATAATATAAATAAAATACGCTTAACAAACAATGATTAAAACTTTTTTTTAGAAAACTAAAAGCTATTTAGTTTAACTTACAATAAAACAGTTTGTTCAAAGATTTCACCTTTTAGACGCTTTGCATAATCAATAATTAATCAGCCTTATAATGTTCCCACAGCTGAGACTCAGGCCTCGTCTCTCTCTAGAAGAGGGAAAGGACGCGGGCACAGTGCAGATTGGTGGATGTCTCACGTCTTCGAGTTATTGATTCTAGGACAAGCCAGTTTTTCGCGATGTTTTTCTTCGTTTTAAAAGGAGTGGTGATGATATAAATTACACAAAGTAATGCCAGGCGCATTACTTTGTGTAATTTATAGCTGAGTTTGAACCCACGACGTAGCATTTGTAAGTCGGGGTCGTTACCACTGGAGTACTGGACCACCAAGCTCTATAGATGCTTAGGGCCTATGCACACCACGTTTTTTAAACGCGCGGTTGACGCGCGTTTTAGAAACGTGCGTCGAACGGCGCGCTTTTGTCCTATTAAAGGTCTACAGGTTGCGTCTGACTCGCGTGCGTATAGCGTCTGTATCGCTACAAACGCGCGTAACGGCGCGTTTAAAAAACGCGGTGTGCACAGGCCCTTACTTGCAATATAATCTAGAATTTAAAAAGTATTCCGAACTTGAAACTCAAATAATGGAACGATTGGTTCCTAATACCCCGCTATGTTTGATTTAACGGATAACCAAATCAAACAAGACTATCCTATCCTATTATCTACCATAATACCTTGAATTAAGGTCGTTTATCGACTGGTAAAGAATACATAGTTTTGAAACACTTGAACAATCCAAATATTGATAATAGCACATACATGGTAACATTATGAGCAGTAGACATTGTTTGTTCTGTGGATACCATTCAACTTGATTTATTTGGTAAAATGAATGAGGTTAATGACTTGTAAGTTATTGCTAAGTTTGCATGTTTAGGACTTGCCCATTTAAAAATGTAATGGTAATTATGACCATACTTAGCGAGCAAATTGCTGATTATGGAACAGAAAACTTAAAATATTCGGATCCATGTACTTTAAAAAATACCATGGCATAAACACTCAGAGCCTGGAACGCAAAGGGTTAATGAAGGAACACAGGCGGGTTTGAGTCATTAAAGTGCCTGGTGCGTCGACACGTTTATGAAAGGACATTCGGCGCTCCAATTGGCCCGCTCCAAGCTCCTAACCAATCAGAGCTAAACGCGGTAAATGTTATAACTCGCTCTAAGCGCATAAAAGTCTAACACTCTCTCTCGCTCCATCCAGAGCGGGAGGAGGTATTATTTTGACAACGACCAACCTCAAAAAAAAAATGACGTAAATCGTCCATTATCCGTTACCACCCTTCCAAAATTATAATTCCATGATATTAATTTGTCATTTAAAATTCAATTTTTGTATCCTTCTTTCAAAATCAAAAGATATTTATAAATGCAAATCCTATGAAAAACGACTTAGCTGTCTTTAAGTACCTTAAGTAATAACAAAATGTAAATCAGTGGGTACGGGGTTGTTAATTATTATATTATCATTCCTTAGAACTCTGAGTGAGTTCTAAGGAATTTTAGTTTAATTAAGATTAAAAAAAAATAAAGATTATTTTTGTTCAGCAATTTGATTCTATCGGAGTCTGTTTAAACTCTCAGTTAATTAAATGAATGGGGGTGAATGAGCTTTGATTCAAATATATAATGTTCTTAGCATTGAGTGCGAGTTGAAATGAAAGGTGGTGGAAAAAACCGGCCAAGTGCGAGTTGGACGCATAAAGAGTTCTGCACCGTCCGTAGCGTTTTTCGTTTGAGAGCCCAACTTAAATATTTATTTTATTCTGTTAAAGATATTAAAATTGTTTGCAGCAGAGGAGGAATCGAGAAAAGAACCTAAAACTATTGTTTTTTTTTAAACAATTGAAATTTTTTGAACGGGCTTATCTACCTATAGATACTTATTAATTTGTCAAGTTAAAGGTATTCCATATTACACATGTAAAGGAATCCATACAAAGTTTATTTGATCGTTTTACAATGAAGTAACATGGAAAAAGGATCGATTATCCGTTTTATGGTTTCCACCACCATGAACACGGATTAAATACATACGAACTAAAGAATGATCTAGAACTACAGTTTTAAATCAGAAACGATGAGTACCTTCTTTAAGTTTCATGGAATAAAATTCAACAAAATGCCGTTTGGACTAGGTAGGAACCTAAAGGGTTGGAACCAGACGTGGCTAAGGATAGAGAAGAATGTAAGAGAGGACCTTGCCCTGCAGTGGGACACAACAAGTTCATCATCATCATTTCAGCCGAAAGACGTCCACTGTTGGACATAGGCCTCCCCTAAGTGTCGCCACAATGAACGGTCCTGTGCGTCTCGCATCCATCGGATTTCCGCAACTTACCTTACCAGGTCATCGGTCCACCTTGTAGGTGGCCTTCCAATGCTACATCTTCCAGTTTGTGTTCGCCATTTCAGAACCTTTCGGCCCCAAAGGCCATCCGTTCTGCGAGCAATGTTCCCTGCCCATTGCCACTTAAGTTTGGCGATTCTTCGAGCTATGTCGGTAACCTTGGTTCTCCTGCGGATATCCTCGTTCCTGATTCGAAAACGCGAGGAAACTCCGAGCAAAGCCCTTTCCATTGCCCTTTAGGTGACTTTCAAATCTTCTGATGAGGCTCATTGTAAGCGACCACGTTTCGGAGCCATATGTTATCACTGGTAACACGCACTGGTCACAGACTTTCGTCTTAAGACACTGTGGTATATTGGACGAGAAGATACCGCTCAGCTTCCCGAACGCTGTCCAGCCAAGCTCATAATAATAATAAAAAGATGACGCTAAAACCTAATCATTGCGCAACTCTTGCAAGACATTTTCATAAAATAAAACAAATAGAGGACGTCATTCGAGGACAGTAACTCAATAAATATGAAAATAACAGCATTTAATTTAATGCCTCAAAGCTCTGTGCACACTTAAGGCTAAATTGAGATTTCCGTTCGATATTTGACACCCACATAAGGTTGATTTACATTTGATAGTTATTCATAGCTCGCCTCCGCGACTACTCATGAATATGTGTTGCACAAATGACTATGTTCAAAGTATTTGTTTGGACATAAGGTATTTATATATATTTTGAACACAGTAGCCAGTGTTGTCATTCCAAACGTAATTATCAACCCAGATTAATCAGACAAACACTCACGCGTCGATTTCGCCAGGGTTACACATTCACGACCAAATACTCCATCTCGTCATTTCTTCTGTCACCTATGGGCATTAAAGAGCTAAATGAGATGGAGTACCCGGTTGCAAACACACGACCCTGGCGAAATGATCACGAACCATTCCGACGCAAGCGGTTAAAGAGTTAAATCTATATGTACACTAGCTGACCCGGCGAACTTCGTACCGCCTATCCTACTCTACCTTACTCTACCCTACTCTACCCTACTCTACTCTACCCTACTATAAACCTCACGGAGCCCGAGACCTTTCCAACGAATGCAAAACCGTGGAAATCGGTTCGTGCGTTCTGGAGTTATAGCGTCAGGAAGGAAAACCCGACTTATTTTTATATAGTAGATAAGAAACTTAAATATTAACTAAACTAAGTATTTATTACTAAAGCTAACTATGTACATCTATATACACTACTAATTTTTAATTAGTACAAATACATACAGGGCTTATTATTATTAGTAAAGGTCTCGTTATTATTTAATTATAGTCTCAATAAATAATATTCATAAACACCAAAGTTATTAGTTTGTTTATATCCCAAAATATCACTCAATTTATGGAAATATTGTACAGGATATAGATTACGAATGAAAAACAATGGAAAAATACTGCGCGTAGAATTTTCTAGTAGCAGTTGTTATGAATCATTGATTCAATTATGAATTTACCTATTATGGAAAATGTTTGTGGACAATTTTGGGATTTCGTTTTTTTTTTACTTTTGACTACACAAATATAGTACTACATATAATAGATATAATACTACTCACTGATTAATCACGAAATCTCCGAAACTATAACACTTACAAACTTAATATTTGGCAGGTAGGTTCCTTATAGGGTGTAGACATCCACTAAGAACGGATTTTACGAAACTCCAACCCTAAGGGGGTAAAACGGGGGTTGGAAGTTAGTTTGGAGAAACGAACTCTCGCGCGGGCGAAGCCGCTGACAGAAGCTAGTATAATATAAAAACACAAAATACACTCAGGCGTCAAAGTATTCCTCCACATCGGTATCAGTATTGTAGGTTATAATGAAGATGGAGATCAAGCTAATGGAGAAAAGCTTACTAGTTTAAGAGCAGATGTACAATTGTAAAAGTGATATACGGGTTGTGTAAAAACTTAAATTCAACTCCAATTAAAATTCAGACATTACTTTATAAATCATTAAGATTTAAAAGCAATGATACTGATTTTATTGAATCAAGAAGTGTCATAGCAGTATTGTAGATAAGTAATTGAACTCGATGAGCAACTGAAAGTGAATAGTTAAGACAGTATAAATTCAAGCCACAATATGATAATTACTGTATTTTCAAATGAAACACTAAAGAAAATCTATTTATTAAGTCCATAATCGGATTTCATACTTGAGTGTTATTCAAATTTGATTCATCTCGCAATCAAAATTATTCTTTAAACTCTCGTCTTAAAAAGAGTATTCATATAATATTGCTTCATGCGAATTTTTGAATACATTTGAGTTCTCAAGAAGGGCTTATATTTCAATGACAATAGAAAAGTAGGAAAAATTGAACCTCAGCTCCGACCTTTCTTACACAATACGAGAATACAATATAAGCAAGTACTTTTGAACACAAATTGAAAACCAGTCCAGATAGACATGAAAATTAGACGACTTGCCGGCTGTTTTAGCATATTATCTCCGTATGTATCGAAAGGCATTGTCTACTAGAAATATTATTTTGTGGTGAAGCCTTGGCACCATTTTATGAAATAACTCACAAACCACACTTTTAAATTCATTTCCATGTTCGGCTTGATGTTTTGGATTGCTAAATTTTAGGGCTTAGAATATTTGAGATAATTACTTCAACTACTTGAAATGACAGAGTAAAGCGTTGTCTAGTTATTATTAATATTAAACACTCGTATACTAAAAATGGTGAGAGACAAGTTTAAGTGGATAAACACTTTACCGATATAATTCACGAGATTTTTATTTAACTTAGAAATAACATCGGTGACTCCAATATTTGTCAGCGGATTCCAAGAATCGATTAAATACAACAAGTTGATCGTTATCCGTAAGGTAAACCCAAACCGAATCTAAAACGGTTCTCCGAACAGGGAAACTACTTCAAAAAAACAAATGAAAGGAAAAATTTTCAATCTTCTGGTATTAATATCGTTATAAGACACTAAAGAGACTTGAAAAGTCGTTACGTCTATTTTAAGATTTTTCGAGGGCGTATTTTGTGGGACAGAGAAGGCTTTTAAGTCCCTAAGTGGTATTAAAGAGCTACACAAAATAAACGACCTCTGAATTTTGAATTTGACGCAGATCCCTTCAGTGAAGCTTCTAGCTACTGAAACACAGACGAATGGAATAATAGATATTTTTTATTGTTGGAATTTCTTGACTCCTAATTATCATTTATCTGCTACATTAAGAAAAGACAGCAAAACATTTAGTAATATACGAACAGTTACAAAAGCAAAGGCTCTGAATACTAATGATGAATCTAATCGTAAAGAAACAGATGCGAATTTATTCTTCGATTCGGGTAGTATATCATTCCAAGATATCCTCAGGCCAGTACTAGATCAAAGCAATACCAACGGTAAACCGAATGAGTCCAATAATATCAGAATTCAGAATGCACAATGTCATAGGAACGAGTTCCGACGCTTCGGGTTTATCCTCTGCTTTCTTAATTGAAATGTCAAGATGATTGCCAGTGGATATGTGATTATAATTCGCTACCGGTTTCGCCCTAGAGCTGGTGGAAATTGTTTTTTGGAATCACTCGTAGATGCAGACAGATTCAATTTCGATCGTGGTTTTACAAAGTGTTAGAAATTATTTCGTTGATTTTTGTTATTGGATGCTGTCACTGTCATAGGTATTTTAATGCAGACTTTAGAATTGTGAACACAAACACCTGGTTTGATAATCTAAAATTCATTATCAAAACGGCGTAGGATTATTGTTGAGGAAAATGACGAATCAAAGAAAACAGAATGGCAGTAGGTGTTAACACTTTGGAGGAAATGATGCATGAAACACGTCATGTAAGTAAAACTGATGCATCGTAAACATACGGAAATTGGGCTTTTCTAAATTGGATTTTTCGAAAGAGTCACCGTGACCCTGGAACGTAAAGGACTACTGAAGGAACACGAGTGGGTTTTAGTCAGTAAAAGTTTGACACTCCTTCTCTCGCCCCACCCAGAGTGGGAGAATTTATAAGATGATTTCCCACTTCAAAAAAGAGCAGCAAAAGGAAATTCGTATGGACATCGAAACTGTGTAGTATTAGTCGCTATTATGAACGCAGATTTTTTTTTTTTCACAAAACTATCACACAACGCCGTCTAGTCCCAAGCTAAGCAGAGCTTGTGTTATGAGTACTAGACAACTGATAAACATACCTAAATATTTCTAAATACATCCATATTATAGATAAATTACACCCAGACACAAAACAAATGATTGTGCTCATCACACAAACATGTGTCCTAGGTGGGAATCGAACCCACGACCTCCGGCATAGCAGTCAGCAGGACCACTAACCACTAGACCAACAGGCTTGTCGAATGTGTATTACCTACCGTTTATGATTGTGAGGTAAATCAAACGCTGCTACGATTTGAATAAAAATGCTAATGATTTAGAATTGATCAGCCTACCACTACTAGCTCCACTGTCTACACTATATTTTTGTAACACGCAAACCACAATAACAATTTGAAATATCAACGAACAAGATAAAAGATTTATGAAGACAAATAATTCAGTTTTGTAACGTTACAATTAGACCAGTCTAAAATATTAGAATTCCCCCACTGTGTCGGATTACTTAGAGTTATGGGCCTGGTCCGATAGAGCCTGCTGATAGGGTTTCTTGGCCCTAAAATGGAACCTCGTAAAACTAATTTAATTTCAGACTGGACTTAGAAGATATTTATTCTGGACAACGTTGTAAAGATGGCTCTGAGATAGCAATTGTTTATGTTTTGGTTCGCGATAGAACAAGTTATATAATGTTTTATTAAATCTGATACAAGTCTGTTCTTCTCATTGAGTTCTTCTACATCTATATTGCTTGCTAGCTTCTGTCAGCGGCTTTGCTCGCGAAGTCACATCCTATTCCAGGAAATGGACGTGTGACAAATTTCATCCAATTCTGTTTTTTTTAGGGTTCCGTACCTCAAAATAAAAAACGGAACCACTATAGGATCACTTTGTTGTCCGTCCGTCTGTCTGTCTGTCTATATGTCAGTCTGTCTGTCTGTCAAGACCCTTTATCTCTTAAACGCGTGGAGGCAAAGAGTTGAAATTGAAACCGTATACTCAAGTCTGCGGTTCCTTGAAGCTGTGAAAAAATCAAACTTCTATACGACCGTTTATGTCGAAAAAACGTACATTTCAACACTCTCAAAGGAATCAAAATTCCCGTTGACCCAGAATATTGTAATTTGGCACAAAGCAAGATCTTATAATATAGATATAGGAATAAATCTGAAAAACTGTAAATTTATAGTTACATCGCAAAAAACCTTTTTTTACAATTCGGAAAAATCTTCGTAACTCAATTCGGGAATCGAACTGTTTTCATAGGTAAGTTTGTGCGGAACCCTCAGTGCGCGAGTCCGATTCGCGCTTGCCCTGTTTTTTTTCTATTAGAAGAGGAAAATCATCAAGTAACCAGACTTACCGACTAAAACCCACCCGTGTTCCTCTGCGTTCCAGGGCATTAGCGTCTCTTTCGAACAATCCCGCAGTCCATCCAAATTTGTTCATTGAGATACGCACATACAAACTTTAGCTTTTATGTTGTAATTAGTGTGGTTGTGCTTTTTTTATAAAATGTATGGATTGTGTGAGAAGTGATATGAAAGAAAAGGGAGTAAGTGATAGCGTGATGAGTGACAGGACAGAATGGAAGAATAGAACGTGTTGCGCCGACCCCAAATAAAACGGGACAAGGGCAGGAAGATGGTGATGAAGATGATGATGTGCTTTTAATTATTTGATTCCACTTTGGAGATGACACAGCTGTGCTGGTGTTCATTTGAGTATTTTCACTCGTTTTTACTTCAGTTGAGTTGTCAATTGCAAAAATGTTTTTTGTATTATTCCGATTGAAAATTTGGCGCAGAATAAAAATAACTAAAACGCTGAATTGGAGCCACATATTTACATTGGATGTGTTTCGCTTTCCTCTAATTGTGTAGTTACATAGTTAAAGTTGTATGTGTCACTTTTTATAACACTCCATATAAAATGAGTATTATGTCATTGGGGTTACCTCAGTACTTATTCACTAATTAACACGATCACAACAATGAATATTCCAGTGAGTTAATAATGATTCATAGCTTATCATCAAAATCATACATCCGGTTAGGTAAGGTAATAGTAAGCATAGTAAGGTATAGGTTCAAAGCCTTTGAGCACAGGCGTAGGGTAGCCAGCCTTTCAGTGTTTTACTGGTTGCATTTTGGAGTGTGCGCGGGAATTGCATGACTTGATTCCGCCATCTCCTTTCTACCATCGGACAACCCGACGTATTTTGAGTATCCACCCTTACGTTGTTGAAACCTCTACGATCCGGACTAAGCGTTTCGCCTCGTCGTTTATATAGGACTGGAACAATTTGCCTGAAGCGTTCTTGCCATCCGATTATAATTTGGGAGTCTTCAAGGCTAGAGTGAATAGGCTCTTAATAAACTAGTACGCCTCACCATCAACGATTGCATCACTGCTTACCATCAGGTGGGATCTCAGTCAAGCACTAATAAAAAAAAAGGTAAGCACCACAATTTTGTGTAAAATTATCTCTTATTTTTTTTATTATGAGCAAGACTACTTGGATGATAGTGAGTTCAGTGAACGCAAGCAAATTGCAAAGCATATAAATTATTATAAGGGTTTAGTTTAAACACCTTTGTAAGCTGTGTTTTGATAATTTAGCCTTATATTTTCATTACAATTTCTGTTCAAAATATTTGAGCATTACTATTATAGCAAATTGGATGAATATGTTATACTTAATGATATTAGCATCTTGATCCTCAAAACTAACGATCGACTTGAAGAAAGCAATCGGGGGAAACGAGAAATCCTATTATATATACCAGCGCTGCGTTATTTTACTTTTTTGTATCGCAGCATATGCTGAGATAGGAGCCTTTTTAGCCTCGCACAGGTCTTTTATTTTTATCTTTTAACATTGTTTTCTTTTATTAATTATTTTATGTTAAGTATTTATAGATTAAGTAGTTACTTTTTATTTTATTGTTGTTTGTCCTGTGCGAGTCTCAAATACTTAAATGTTTTCTTTCTTTCTTTCTTTATTAATCCAATGAAACATTTTATGGTATTCTCATCACGAAGGAAGTTAGGCATAGGACTATGACACATTCTTGTTATCGTTTCAAAAAAATATAGGAGAACATGTTCCAATCTAACGTCATCTACCAAAATATGTTTCACGATAAACTTTTTCGTGTTACGACATGTTACAGTAATGTATGATCGTTATTTCAGCCATAAGTGTTATAAAAATGAAGAATAAACGAGATTATAGTGTTACGAACGTAAACTTAAAAAGTTACGTTCTTACACATATCGTAAAGATGACGGGTTTTATCACTTAGTCAGATTTTGATAATCATGATAATCTTAGTCTGATGGTGGTTTGTTATGTTGGTCTTTACTAACACACTTTACTGTTTTATAGTGTTCTATTTTATCTTTAGGATTTTGTTTTAGTTTTATGATAAGCTTAGCATCATTTTTATGTTAAATGATGCTTAAATTTTGAGCTATTTAATCTACCTAATGGTGATGTTATTAACGCTGATATTCTTTATCATCATCATCATCGTCATTTCAGCCGAAAACGTGCACTGTTGGACATAGGCCTCTTTTTATTGTCGCTACAACCACCGATCCTGTACGTTTCGCATCCATCGGATACTCGCAACTCTCACGAAGCCGAAGTCATCAGTTCACTTTGTGGGATGTCTTCCAACGCTGCGTCTTCCGGTAAGCGGTCATCACGCCAGCATCCCTAGACAAGTTACGACCGTTTCGTTTCGATTATCTTGCGTCGAACGCCTCGAGTAGGCCACGCCTCCGATTTTTTTGTTCTGACCACGTGACTGAGTGTTGAGATGACGTCATAACACAGGAATCAGAGGCGTGGCCTACTCGAGGCGTTCGACGCAAGAGAATCGAAACGAAACGGTCGTAACTTGGCAAGGGGGCAGAACATTTCATTCACATGTAATCGATAAAGAGTGGATTGTGGAAGCTATCCTTCCACAATCCACTCTTTATCGATTGAATTCTAAGTATCTATCGCCTTTCAGACTCAGAAGAGCCAAATTGCCAGTACTTTTAAGAAAATATTGAAGAGTTAGGAAAATTTATATCACCTAATCATTGAAGAGTTTTCCAATATCTCACCAAGTTCGCTTCTCGTAAATTATTCAACAAAATTAGTCCATTCAAAATTACTACCTCTCTATTTAATGTTTTAACATAAGTAACTCATTAAATTTAGACAGTAACTGTCGAAGTCTGATGTTCAAAATACTCAATGCCAATGTAAATAAGCAGTCCATTATAACTTGACCTATCACGTTGGTACTGCTCGCAAACAATATGATGTGTTCTGTACAGTTTTTAGTTTACTTTTTTGCCGAGTGTCAAGACACACCGGTTTCTCGGTCGTGACTTCCAATGAGCAGTGACGCCGCAATATTCATAAAAAGCCTTTATTGAGATGGCTTTGATTTCATACTTATTTATACACAGTTTGAAGTAATGGTTACGATATTGTTACGCTGTAGGTAATTTGTTTATTTTTTCACTGATTTTCTATAGGTTTTTCGTGGTTTCGTCATTCGTGGATTTCTTATGTGTTACCATGGTTTGATTGTGTAACGTTACCTACTCTTCATCATCTTGAAACCTAAGTTTACAAATCAGTTAACTGATCACAAATTGCAGAACTTCTGAATGTACTTTTATATTCAAATAGTGACCTGCCCTGGCTTCGCGCGGGTGCAAAATGAATAGGTATAAACTTTCCTCTTTTTTTTAACTTTGCTTTACACTTGGAATGTATCTTGTATCTTGGCGCGTTCACAAACATGTCCATCATTGAATCTATTGCGTAGTTTAGGAGAAGTAAGCAGATAAATAGACATACGCGGAACCTCAGACTTTGTTTTATATTATGTAGAGAAGAAAGCTTTTCAGAAATATTTGTGAATGGCACACTAAACAAGAAATACCAAAATTCTACAGCGAACAAAGACGGAACACGTCGAGCCATCATAAACTTTATAACTAAAACATTAATTTCCTCAAAATATGACTATCAAAGGCGCTAAGTCGTTAAATTTCGCGCCACAAGAGAATTCGCGGGAATGAGCAACTCGATACTAACCAGGATAAGAGAAAATAAGTTGCTAACAAGTTTACTAACTTAGACCTATTATTAGGTATTGCATTATGGAGCAGTAATAGAGAACCTGTTTGGCCCGCCTGGTGACGCAATAGGAATAATACAACAGTGGGTTGAATTTGGACAAGATTTGAACGGGTGATTAAAATTATTGTTAATGTAAGCTCAGTTCGACTGTTTTAGGAAGTTAATATTCATTGCAAAAGATGAATAAGCTGATAGTGTTAGTGAATGAATAATTTCATAGCATTAATGCAGCAGATGGTGGGACGAGCTAAAAATTCCAGTGGCCCAAGTTAGATGGATCGATAGAGCAAAGAGATTCTAAACCCAGCCGTGGGATGACTGAGGCTTTTTTGGGTGGGTAGTCATCAAATAACTCCTGCCGCTTAAGTTGGAGCGAGTGGGCCTGTCAGAATTTTACTGACTAATTAAAAACCCACCTGTGTTCCTTTCCCCGCGGCGCATTTGCCTTTTTATCCACAATCTTGCAGTTCCGGATGATGCCTAATGGAAGCTAACATAAAAAGGAACATCGGACCAATTTATAAACAATGTCTCAAGAAAACCCCCTGAATGTATACGAGGAAAGAAAATACTTAGTGATTATCATTAGTTTATTGCCTATTAAACCAAGTTTATCAGGGAAAGCCTCAACACTAACCACTGATGATCTCACCGTATTTTTCCACGTGCAAGATGAAGTAATTTTCCTATTAGCATTGCGTAAAACAAAACCTGCATTTTGCAGCATCCGTAACATGCTAAACAGGTATGTGAATATTAAAGAGGCTTGCATCATAAAAAGATATATCTACTTATTAATATCAATGACAGATGCTTTGAATGTTGATGTTTAAATAAGTAGCAATATAAAGCTAACTGTGCCCCGCGGTTTCACCCGCGTCTTTAATTACTGATCCGCTCCCGTGGGTCGAAATGCGATGTTATATAATAGTATTCCACAACTACAAGCTAAGCAGAGCTTGTGTTATGAGTATTGGACAACTGATAAAAATACTTATATATTTTTAAATACATACATATTATAGATAAATTACACCCAGACACAGAACAAATGATTGTGGTCATCACACAAACATTTGTCCTGGGTGGGAATCGAACGCCGACCTCCGGCATAGCAGACAGGGCTACTAACCACTAGACCAACAGGCCAGTCAATATAGCATACACTATTTTTCATGAATTTGGCTATCTCATACAGAAAGATTTTTTCCAATCTTACTAGTAGCACAGAATAAGAACTAGTAGTTCTAGAGATATTTTAGTATTAGTAGATAGTTTACGAGTAGATTTGTATTTATTACATTTATCATTAAAAAGTAATATGCTAATAAACTTTTTACTGCAATAATGCTGTACGACAAAGAAAAATACTTTAGACATTAATCTTGTGACTACAAATCAGATGGTTTTAATTAGTTGACTCATTTCGGGCTTAGAACACATTTGTGTAGGTACGGAATTTTCCAACGGTGTCTTTCTTGTATAAAACAAAGACTAGATTGTGCCATCAAAAGAAGAGTTTATTTACAATGGAAATAAATACAGAAGTGGGACAAACGGGATATAGTCTTGAGGACACTAACATGAAAAAAAGGGGCAAGTGCGACTCGGACTCTCGCACTCAGGGTTCCATAAAAGCTTACCCATGAAAACCGTTCAATTCCCGAATTGAGTTACGAAGATTTTTCCAAATCGTAAAAAAAGTATTTTTTGTGACGTAACTACAAATTTACAGTTTTCAGATTTTTTCCTATACGCGTGCTATGAGACCGTGCTTCATACCAAATTTCAGGATTCTAGGTCAACGGGAAGTAGGTACCTACCCTATTAATTTCGATTCCCTTGAGAGTGTCGAAATAGGTACATCTTTTTTATTCGTTAACTCATAAGTTTGATTTTTTCACAGCTTTAAGGGACCGCAGACCTGAGTATATGGTTTTAATTTCAATTCGATACCTCCACGCGTTCCCGAGATAAAGGGTCTTGACAGACAGACAGACGGAAAACAAAGTGATCCTATAAGGGTTCTTTCCTTTTGAGGTACGAAACCCTAAAAAGAGCAAAAATTGCGTTAACTTAAGTGGGAGTCAATAATAATACACATGTACCGAACAGCAGTCCACATGAGAAGCCCCGGGCGTCGGGAGTTGCAGGGCGATCCCCAGCCACCGTAGGGGCAGGCTTACGGACGACGAGCATTGGGTAGCTCGCCGTCCGGCCATCCGATAAGTATCGAGCTCTAATCGTCGACGACGCGTGTGATGTCAGCATAACCGAGTGCAGCCAATGTTGCGGAAATGTTCGAAAGAGCTACCGTGGCCCTAAAACGCAAAGGGAAAATGAAGGAACACAGGTGGTCAGTAAAAGTCTGACATGCCATCTCGCTCCACTCTAGAGCGGGAGAAGACATTTGACGATCTACGACCTCACAAAAAAAGTTGTACACCAGAGGTTTAAATATGTAAAAAAAAATATTATCGAGGGAGGGTACTTGATCTTCTGCGTCTTTCTCTCTATGGATGAGAATCATTCTAATGCAACAGCGCTCTCAATCTTATTAGGGAAGCAAAAACTAAACCGTTCACACTTCTAAACAACTTCATTATAACGAGTATTCTATGGAACTACAATAATTACACATAAATCTTATGTGGTTATTAGTAATAAGTTGTTGTGATTGATTTTTATAGGTTTTATCAAGAAAAACAACGGATTTTATGGTATCAAAAACCATAAAATCCGTTGTTTTTCTATAAATGTTAGAAACCTTTTTCAATTTGGTGGAAAGGGGAATCTCAAGTAACAGAATAAGGAAGCACAATAGCACACATACAAAATACAAATACAAAAAGTTTATTTGTGCACACAGGTACAATTTAGTTGTTACAAATGTATTAGTGTCTCTGTGTTCTGCCACGAAGTGGCATACAAATATTAATGAAATAAAAGTATTATTACGCCTCCTGAACAAATTTAAGTACACACGTTAATGAATATCCACTAATAAGTACTAAGTAAAAAAACCTTAATCTAGAAAGTTTGGTGTACGTTTCAGCCATTACCGACATTAGGTTATGAGTGTACCAAAGAGATAGCGAAATATTCCCCACCACACCCCCACTCTTTCTCATAACATTTGAAATGGTAATTGCTGCTTAATTTTTTTAAATTATTTTTTAGTGTTATTTGTTGTTTCATAAAATATTGTACAAAAATAAACATGGGCAAATACCTCATTCTGTTGTACTACACAGGCAATGATTTTAACTTACTGGCGTAATATCCTGTATCAGGTAAATGTGGGATTACCTTACCAAAAATGATATCATATTGCGATCCTATCTATTTTTCAAATCTGGTGATTGCTGCAATATCCTTCCTCTTATCGTTGTGTTATCATGTTTTTAGCAATGACTACTGTTTTGTGATTACTACTAACTACTGAGGTTTTCCTTATTGTGATTTAATTGAATTATGCTTATCTCATAACGGTGATGCATTAAAGACTGTATTCACCTTAATTTCTTTTTCTTTGCCATTATCTTCTTCTATAATTTCATATCTGCGAGACTTATCATATGGAAATCAAAATGAGTAGATTCTTTGAAGAAGTCCATAACATTGAAGTAAGGATAAGACAAGCAAGACCGCTGAAGTGAAATGACTAATTCAATAGAATCATGACATGGCCATGATGACATATGACATGATGCTGAATGAGAAGCAAGAAGCGAGAGTGTAGAAACCAGAAATAAGAAAAGAGACCCCGTATTTAATTGTGAATCTTCAAAAGATAAAAATTATTTACATAACAGGAACGATAGACGAATAACACCTGTTACAAGACATAGAATAACTGCATAATATTAATCACAACTAACTCGTAAAACTGCATTACAATAATATATTTGTCTACGAACGATGAGATCATTCTTAAACAGGTTCCAACCAAGCTGTAGGTAATAAGTTTTCATTTATAAAAAGTAATTAACAGGTAGACTAGTTTAACAATCGGTAATTATACTATAATAGGTGGCTGAAGAGGAAGTCGAGTAGATGTTGGACGTCTATTGACGGGGTCTAATGGCGTTTTAAATAAGCAATCTTCTAAAGTATCGCTATTTATTACAATAACTGTAATATGGTTATGTGAAATACATTTACGTGGTGAAAAACTGAAAACTACACGAATAAAACCATGAAAATAAAAGTGAGAAATCAAGAACGTAAGAAATGATATGTGATGAGCTTCTTTAAAAGGAAGGACAAGATAATACGAAAAAAAAGGTCCAACTAGATTTGGACACAACAAAAAACATCACTTACCCGGAAAAAACAAGATGAAATCTTTTTAAAAGTCAAAGATAAAGAACATTCTTTATACTCAATCAATCAGGGTAAGATATCGTCGTTGTACGGTCAACCATACATCAGTAGTAACACTTGAACTACGAAAATCACTCTTATATACTGCGAAATAAAGTACCTGTCAATTTAAAATTATTAACATGGATATTCGGTACACTGTACTAGGTTTTTGGACCCCAGGCTTTTGGCCTTGTATCACACAAGATATATGATATATTCATAAAGCCCCGGTTACATCACTGGGCCGAGACATTTCCATATAAAGACTGGACCACATTGGCCAGTTGATATTTTTTAATATGCGAACAAGTTAACAGTGAATGCATAAAAAAAACGTGAATTTAGAATAACAGTAAAGCCAAATAAGGAAAATTGTACTGTAAAATTAAACTAGACAATCAGAAAACATTTAAAAAAGTGGCGGAAAATTACAACCAAGCCTAAAGCAAAGAACACAATTAAAACTTAGGTATCTCATGGATTTAAGCAAATTAAAGCTACACCTACACACCTTTAAATATCTACATGAATATTAACAAGTCCTTATTGAATTAAACAATGAACACAGAATAAACATCAAGAATTTGAGGAATTCGGTTTTATTTCGCCCATCGGTGCCTACATACATGACATGCAAAATGTGAGTACGTTGAATTACCATACATATTATCACACACCTGAGTCAGTCCACGAAAAAGCGACAAGTCGATGTTCTTGAATTGACGTCATTGCACAAAAATGGCGCTGAAGTCCTTTTGAAGGTAAAAAAATACACGGCTTACGTCACCCTTTCGGGTATAAACAAATGATAAGCTTTGGAAGGTAGGTAAAGACGGGGTTACTGTGATGGATCTTGATACTAAAGCTAAAAAAAAAAGTTTCGCTTTTGCTTAAATTGTTGCTTGCACTTTTACCTTTTACCGACATTATCCTCATCTTCATATTATGAGATGATTCTATTAATAAGTTCAAGGTAGCCTTAAATATTGTAGCCCAAATGTTTGCGGACCAATATCATGTTATTGATTACGGCTTGTCATGTCTTATGTAAATAGAGGTCATTGGTTCTGTATAAATTATATAGCTATTAAATGGTTTGTTTGTTTGATACAAAGGTCAAAGACATATTTAGCTCATCTTTTTATACGACTAAGTTAGTGGAAATATACGATGTAATTGGAAGTAAAATAATCAACTAAATTACCCTCATAAAAATATTGACGGATAACTTCGAACTATGGAGCGAGGTCAAGAAGGAGGAAACTTGCCTATTGAAGAGGACGACACACACGAGATGTTTGTTTATTTATTAAAACAGTAGTGGACAATTTGTTTAATATTAAAAACACTGGTCCTGATATGATATTGAAAGAAGTAAATTCGTCTACAGCAAAAACATCTTCTAGTCTAGTCTAGTATAGACTGCTGGTATACAAGCTGAGAATGGAAAATGGAATAAACGAATCAACGCAGCATATCGTAGGGCTCTGACAAGATCCAGACCCTCTGCGCCACAACGAAACAGACGACCGTTCTCTTAACGCAATAAAACTGACAAGCTCAGGTGACAACAATCAAATAAAGATAAATTCTGTGTTCGTATTCCTCAGTGGTGTCATTCCCTTTGTTTATTATGTGACACAACAACACTAGCTCCTAGAAGAGGCACAGTTAAGTCTGACACAGACTATATTAAGTTCGGTAGGACACTGCGAAATTCCGAGGCGACTGTTGTCATACATTTTGTATGAGATGGCTCATATTATACAGTGGATACAACGGGTAAGCTAGAATGTTTGAAAGCTTACCTAGGTTTAGCCTTTTTATGTTTGACTTTTGCGAAAATAACTGTGGGACTGTTACTACTGTTTCAGTATTTTAAAGTTACTCGGAAAAAGAAGCAAGAGGAAGATGAAATTTTATAAGCGTGTGAAATCGTCTTATTTATTACTGATAGTAATAAATAAGCGAGTCCGGTTTCCAAAAGAGTACTCGTCAAAATTATATGCTCCATAAAATCCATTTTAACGAAGATTTACCTCCTGTGCAGACAGAACCTCCATTACATAAATTTAATATCATATTATTATGGTCATTCGACCTTTTATCACTCAGGTTAAATAAGTAGAATTGACTATATGAATTATATTAAGTAGCATTTATAAATTGCTTGAACTTTCAAGTGGCATACAAAAGCTCAGTATATTTTGTTTTTTACGTCAATAAATTTGCCATCGTCATTTTTGGCATTATGCTTGTGAAGTGGTTCTTGTTGACCTTGTGTCATTTTTTTCTGCAGGTGAATTGTATATTTGCATTTCTTATTTAATGTGCTTCACTGCTGATTTAAATTTTATTCTTGAGGATAATGACAAAACATTTCCTATAGGAATTCGTGTCTTGGGTTATTTTGATGTTAAGTATTAAGATTAAATTAGTAATAGCATAAGGACAGATAAATTGTTGTATAGGTTTGAATTTTATAAATTCTCTGGCACCGTACAGACAGACATTTTAAACAGTTCTGAATTGTAGAACTACTAGTCCATCGTAGAGCAATTTAAGCTTTCTCTATCTTGGCACTGGATTTGATTTATACTTATTGAATTGAATATTATTAGGCGCGGCATTTATCATGCAATCTTAGTGATAATTGTTCTACTTTAGTCAAATCGTTAGTTCCGGGTTCAACGTCCAAAAGTATCCTTGATCATTAAATAAGTCGGCGAAAACTTATGTTCCTTAAAGTTGCAATGTTTTACTTTAGAATCTTTCCAGTTTATGTAATAATAAAACCATAAGAGATGGTGAAGGAACACAGCCGTATATAGCAGTTTGATTTTATTGTATTGAATTGTAGAGGTCCCATTTGCATTACTCATGCTTTAAAAGGATAGAATAATGGTCAGCGTTTCGAATGTATCGCTATTCAACGGACATTTTATTTTTCTTTCATTACGGGTATGCTATTTTCGTTTGCAGTATTAGGATTCTTCGGTATTTGGTATCGTCTCTTTTAGATGTTTATTTCTAAACATCTCTTTGTGCTATCTTTCTTTCTTTTGTCTTCATTAATCTTTATTGTTTCAGTAAACATTTACAGCTTTTACATATTTACTTGATATTTTGAGTCAGTAAGTAACTTACCTACTAAACCTACTTTATCCGTCCGTTATAACTCATCTTCCCCACCTGATGTATCTCTGTGAAGGATAATATTTCCGTCATGAAAATCTACATCGTATATTACTGACGGCGTGTATGGAGCTTACTCCAGGATTCATCCAGACATTAATTAATATTAAAACGTACGCACCTCTCTAATACAATTAGAGGCAAATTGTGCGTGAAATTATTCAATTTAGGCATTCAAGCGCATAAATGTAAAACTTATGGAGGCTAAGGTATATTACTTTAGTAGTGTTGGTTAAATGTGCTCATTAACCCACATGCCCGACGCAAGAATGTGTAGTAAGATCTAATTTTAGCTTTATTAAAGTAACAGTTACTTGTAGGAAAAAAGTATGCTTGTTCCTGTAGAATGTAATTATGTAGATTAGTTTCCGGATGGCATCTTTTTAATCATTGTCTCCAGAGACTCATTTAAACTCAATAGTTTTTTCCACTACTGCACGTTAGTTTTCTTTTACACCTTCCCCTTTTTTAATAAGAGTGCAAATCGCAGAAGTAGAGTTATAATATTCAACCACATTTCCATATTAGTGTGCGAAGACACGTCACACGAGCACTTAAACTGTGCTTCACATTTTTCATCTAACCTCCATACCAGAATCCCATATATTCCGCGGATTCTAATAAAAACGGGATCATCTACATTGTACTGTGTTCACAATATAAGTACGACACAAAATACATACACATCAACATAATGTATGTCCCTTTTACCAACCCTTTCAAGTGTCTACGAAAATGGGCCATACGGAGCACAATGGCGGAAAAGTATGGAAAAGTCCCCGGGTACAACAAAGAAGAATGTTGTGTTAGGAAAGTGTCCAGCTATGAAGATAGGGCTATTCTCATAAGTAGGACGTCGGGACGGACTCTCGGCCCGTAATTGTGGTGACACGAAAACTCCACTCTGAAGTTTAAGAATATCCCCCAGTACACTCGTAATCAAAATGTATTGTGGATCTTTATTAAAAAAGTTTTTTTGTAAGTTTTTCTTTTTTGTGAAGTTGATTAGGACTGTCAGAGAATATGAGTAAGCAGAATAATATCAAAATGACACTTAAATTAGCTGGTTGAGTTAGGTGGTTTTTTAGTAGTCAGCCATGAGAAGGCTCACTGTCAGGGTCTGTTTAAAAATTCAAAATATTAACATAATCACTGTGAAATGAATATTCACCAAACAAAGTTGGGTATCCATTATTTTTTTACTGACGATTCGAATAATAGGCAGTTTTATTTTTCGTAATGTGACGCGACAAAAAGTTGATTTTTAGGGCACAACTCTCGCTTGTTTTTGCTAGTTCAACTTTGTAGAGTTATTGCATTAACTGTTTTTCACAAGTTGATTGATAAGTAGATATTTCTTGCTGTAGTAATTTTCTTTGACACTGAAATAATATTAATGTGTACATTTATAAAGATATCATCATAATGCACAAGGAACATCCTTGTGTGTTATTAACGTTAAGGTCAAGAAGTTGAACATACATATTTATAAGTCTATACAAATATAGTTACATTTTTATATCCACATGCTGTTATTACAAGACATCCTATAACAATTTTAAAGACAATGCATTACTTACCTGTCATTGTACGTTTCTAGAAAGGATTTATTATGACTTAGTTAATGCTTGAAATACTATGGTTATTATGGAAACATTTAACGTCTAGGTGAGTTATGGGTTATGGACTTATGGCCAACCGATTACACGTTGGTTTCAAGGTCTCATTGTTTAACGCCATATTTTCACGTGACTGGTCCAAAAAAAGGTTAGTTTAATTAATGGTGTACTAAATTTGTGAATAATTAAGTTTTGTATTTATTCGTGTGTATAGAATTCGTGCACGCGATTTTAACTTTATTGCAATTAAGGCACATGAGTTGCTTTTAGTCAGGTAATTTTATCGTTTAATGAAATATTAATTTAAGCCTGCTTCAAAGAAACTACGGATTTTAGCGGTTTTAATATGTAAGTTTTACTACTTTATTTGGAAATATATGTAATCTTGACGTTTTTAAGTATGTAAGTCGTTTCAAAAATGTTATACTTGCTTATTTACACCATTTACTTAGTAAGAAATTAAAAATAATGTGTCAATTACCTTGTACCATTTTGAGGATGACAGAATTTATGAAGTCACGTGAAAATACAAACATACAAGGGCAATTAGTCATGCAAGACACATTAGTATATCATCCATGCAGTTAGACACGTATCGTCTCCCTATCGGCGACTACACTGAATCATTGCCATGATTCATGCATCATTATACAGGAGTTGCACAGGCATATACGGGGGGTTGCATCTTTAAAAACGTACCCTGTACCAAGTGGCCACCTGAGGTTGCCGGAGACACCACCGAAAACAATATATTACATGTTAATATTAGGTTCATACTGGAATAGAAGCTTAGGATATAGTTTAGGTTATTGGCGGGTAGATATAGATTTGGATTTCAATTTCGGCAAAAGAAGACTAGAGGGTTAAGTTTTTTTTGCAGACTGTACACAGTTATTGAGATATTATACAACCATAAAAATGTTACACGTATCCCGACTATAATATTTTACAGCGTTCTTAAAATAAAATAGTAATAAACAGAGAACAATAATAAAATAAACGTAAGAATCCATTTCGTACACAGTAATGTGAGTTTAATAACCATTAAGTTAATATCATTTTATGATAATCGTATAAATAAAAATTTCAATTATTTCTAAAATAGTTTAAATGTTGCCAATTTGCAATCGAACTTTTTTAGCAAATAAAAATTCAGAGGCACATAATTTACTCATAAAATACAAATATACCATTCGAAATTCGAACACGTTCTACACATGTTTCGAACGTGAAATGATTTGCGTGGCAAACAACTAATTTTGTGCATTACTGTGCAAATCGGGTCCTACCAAGGTAATGTCGGTTGGTTGACGAGTCGAGTGCATATCGTTCGATACGATTGGCGTGACCGTCGAGTATGCGTTTAAGAAATTACTTCCACATAACGGCATTGTGGAAACAGGTTCGTAAGTGCCAGTGTGGATTGCTGCCAGCTTGTGATTTTTCCGATACTCGACATGTAGCTACACGAGACGTTGATAGTTGGAGGCTACGCACGATAAAATCTGGCCATTCTTGCGATGTTTCGATTAGATGTCGAATGTAAGCAAGTTCTTTATGTAATACAATGTTTGTAACCTACATGAGTATGACGGTTATTTGAATAATTTTCTCATTTGCATTACAAGAGACGACATTTTGCGTAATATTATGTCATCGATAGGTACTAGGGATGTTATTCTCAAAGATAAATAATAATAATTGATAAAAATTAAAATTTAATAACACAGAATTAAATTAAGAGCCAACTGCAGCAAAACTGCAAAAGGAAAATAAAAAACGAAGTGCCATAATTTTACGAGCCGCTCGACTGGCAAAACATAATATGGCAGCGTTTATAGGGATTATAAAACATTTACCCCGTCCCGATTGAAAGTGTGATGTTTTAATGCTACGTTTATTGCGATTTACTAGGCAGTCTTAAGACTTGTCCCGCCTACGGCTGCCCACGTGCAACTCGCACTTTTGTGAGCTTTACATTGCATCAAAATATAGCTACTGCATTTCTGATGTTGTTCGAGAATATTTTATTTTTATATATATTTTATGTTCGATTCTAATCGGTTAAAATTATTAATATTAAAGTCAGACGAGGTGTCTCATTATGCATTATTAACAACACTACATACGTATTCCAAATGGTGTTAATTTGTAATATTTCACTACAACAGTTTATGGAGGCATTGAATTGGTAAGCAGGTACTTTATACACACTGTATTTACTATTTACTTACTTAATACACGAATGGTTGCTACTTAAATTATATCTACAAAAAAAATAACATATTTAAAAACTGCTGGGCAAAGGCCTCCACATGTCTTCATGGTACGCATCCTGGGCCTCAAGTCTGCTATTACAATATGGTCTATCATTGATTTCATAATTGTTGATTTTGACAAATTTGGTAATCTACTAATATAATGGCGTCATTATGACTTTCCAATGGTCAACCACTGACACTCCATTGAAAGAAATGGCAAATAATGGTAATCTCGTACCATATTGACAAATGAATGTCTGACGTATGCGATAATCTGCTAAAATTTTGACAATTCCTTTGATCCGTGACCTACCATTAGAACGTCATTGTGCAGTCATTGCTATTACTAAGCTCGACATTGTCATTATACCACAACTCTATTACGAGACCATTGAGCGATCAATGATCGATCATTATGAATTAGCAGATTACGAACTTTTAGGAAAATGACAATGGGATCGTGTTGTAATGACGAATTTATAAAAATAGCAGACTTTTGCCCCAGGTCATTCTACTAATACTTTCTGGGTCGACATCGGCGGTACCGTCTATCCTCTAAAACCCGTCGCGTAGAGACTTTTGCCCAGCGAACATCATACATGCAGCTGACGTGACCACACGTGCCGTGGCTGTAAGCCTGGTAGCCTTTTTGCCCACATCTATATTTCGGGTTTTAGAGCATATCGTGGTGTGCGTTACTCTTTAATATTCCTATTTAAGAAAATGAAAGAGTTTTTCATGACATAGTTACGGAATTTTAGCTGCGGAAATAGCGTTAAAAATCGATTAGGAACGCGCCAGAATCGATAAAGTTGGTATGCTACGTACATACATAAATAGTTATTACTTTTCAAATGTACTATTTCTTATAGTAACTACATAGGAACCTAATATTTTCTAGGCTCTGGTCAGGCATATTGTTATTATTAGTGGAATTCAATAAACACGTACAGAAAAGTCTGGATAATGTTTCTGAGGTAAACAACAGAAACACTGCCCTGCGTTCAAAAATGAGGTTAGAGTTAACTCTAATGACGTCATCAGGGTTCACACTACACTAAGCTCGCATTTTTGAACGCGAACGTAGAGTTCAACTGTCAATGCCAAGCAACTGTCATTCCTACCGCTTACACCAACCTACCCTGCTCGGAGTTAGAGTTAGTTGGGTTAACTCTAGGGTAGCTACTAGAGTTATAAAAGAACGATCCTGGGTTGCAAGCCTACCTTACTCTGGTTATTTTTGAACGCAGGGTTGTAAACACAGCGCCCAGTGTTACTATTGCGTAAGCTGTTGATCCCCGCACGAACGCCGGCTTTCGGGCGCCATTGTCTTACTATTGTGTCTCTAATTACACTACTCAACGAGTTAATAAGCTTGAGCCAAAGTAACCCTATTAAGACTTTACTAAAACAGTTTTGAAGATGCCCCTCTGATTTCTAAGTTAAAAAAGAAGTTAAGAATTTATCAAGTTTCAAAACCTATTTTAATCCCTATTAAAGCAGGGTTTGACACGTCTCTAACTCAAAATACTTGATTCAAAACCAATCATACTTCATATTCGAAAATAATGTATTAAAAAAAAAACGATTTCAACTCAATTCATTTATGTTCCAAACAATCTAGAGACGTACGGTACCCCCTCCAGTCCCTCGATATTTGCATTTCAATGTCGTAATCGATTTGAATCGAAACTCGATTATATCGATCAAGTACCAGACGTTCGTACTACTTTCACTGGTTCGCAATTATAGTTACGATAATATTTGTGTGCCACTTGACTGACAAAATAAACTGAAGAACAACTTGAAAGCTTTTCAATTCAAGTCTTTTGAGATATCAAATTAGTTTGGCATATACAAGCATCTCATATTCTTTATTTTTTTTCGCATTTTTTATTATTTCTTATTTTTTTCTTTTTCTTTGAAGTTTTGTAATTAAAAATAGTCTCGTAAATTTACTCTATTTCACTGTAAAAGCAATTAAAATTAAAGTTTTAAATGCTTGTAACTCGATGTTAAGTACAAAGCAGACATATGCTTTAAAAAAGCTTCGAAGGTGTCAATTTTTACAAGGAGTTAGGAATACATAAAATTTACTATATTCCCAAAAATATCTATGTAAGTCTTAGTCTCCTACCGAAATTTCGTCTGAAGTTTTGTATTCGGCTGAAAATTGTGTTTAGAGTAGACACCGATGGTGACATAGTTGTGAATCAATATTCCATGACCATCTATTTATTAATGTCATGTTTCATCAATTTTTTCGAATAGCTATCGTACTTTGTCGCTTTTGGTGGCCGTTGTTTCACTGCCTTCTGTATGTCTTACCCCGCGCTCGGTTTCGGTAATGTTTGCGCGCGAAATGCGACTGTTTTCAAACGTCATATAGGGTGACTGGCAATTAGTGACCGATACTTAAACACGTGATTGTGCTCATGATAACAAACAATTTTTATTATGGTGGAAGCAAAGCCGAAATCGCGAAAAAAATATCAGCTGTTCAGTACATTAGGCAAACATAAATGTACTGAACAGCTGATTTTTTTTTTCGCGATTTCAAGTTTGTTCCCATAGTAAAAGTTGTTGGTTATCATGAGCACAATCACGTGTTTAAGTATCGTACACTAATTACCAGTCACCCTATATTACTAAGTAATTCGTTTTCCTACCAACCATTATAAAACAAATAATTCTAAGTTTGCTGCAAATTTCTTATGAAGTAACTAGTGAAATGTGCAAATTATACAAAGTAAACTTCCTCGTTTATTGCTCTTTCTATTATTGAAAACCGCATCAAAATCCGTTACGCGGTTTAGGAGAAATTAGCGGATAAACAGACAGACGCAGAAAGCGATTTTGTTTTATACTATGTTAAAATAAAGATAAAGAAGATAGTACCTACCTATTAAATCTGATTGTAAATTCCCATGACCTATAATTTGTATCTTTAATCCGTTTTCCTTCAAGTTATTATAAAATAAATAATTCTAAACTGGCCTCAATTGTTTTATAAAGTAATAAAGCCATGAGAAAACTTGCAGGTGACAGAAACTAAAGACCCGTATGTGGAACACATCAGCTGTTCATTTTCCCATCATGCTCTTTAAGTATATTATTGGAAACACGTTGCCTATTATTATGTGATTACTGTGCTAGAAACTTAGGTAGTAAATAGGTGGTTGTGAGGATATGGGTTGACATTGTAAATAATATAATATTATGGTAAAGGTATAGAGTTTAAAATTGTATTTACTGAACGCATGAAAGTAAAACTAAAATGTGTATTTCATTTGGACATAAGTATACTGAAAAATGGGGTAGATTTTTTTTTCACATTTGTTAGACAACACGGACCTAGTGCGTAGACTAAAGAGAACTAAACCCTTTGAGTTAGTTTAGTGTTTAAAGTTAGTGAATAATAGTGATCAATGCTGTGCTATGCATATAACACATGAACAAAGTGTTTTTATCAATATCAGACTCTAAAAAAGTGCTATGGACTCCTATAAAAGTGCTAAAGGACGCTATTCTTAGTTTTAACAAAACCTATAACGTATAATATTAAGTCAGAATTTAATTACTTATTAGTCTTTTAGGCTAGATTGTAATCAATAAGAAATTTGTTCTTAATAATGCATAGCATAGCATAGCATAGCATAATCAGCCTTTTAATGTTCCCACTGCTGAGACTAAGGTCTTAATAATAAAGGAAAAAAACCATTTTTTTTTATTATTGCTGATGGTTTTGCATTTTTGAACACTATCTCAAATGATGGTAAGCGATGATAAGGCCGACGATATAGCACGCTTGTCTAGAAATAGACTTTTTCACTATTGACTTAAAGACCCTTCGGTTGTGGCTATTAGGAAACACAAACTCCAGCAGGGAATGCCACTCCTTAGTAGTCCTTAGCTATACCTACGCATAATGAATATGTTCCCAAAGCGTTTTGTGTGTATAGGTGGGATGTCCACATGATTGATGGTAAAAAAATACACTACCCAAGCTGAACAGACGCTATGAACCAAATAAAGGACATAGGACTTGTCCTAATTTACTCCTTTCCTGGAAAGAAGTTGAGGAACAGGTGCCTACTTAAATAATGAATAAAAAGTTTTGACATTTTAACATAGATTTTTGACATTTTAACAATTCCTCATTTGGGTCTGCCATAATAGTGGTTTAAACAATATATAATTATTAGATTTATTTTCTAATTTCATACCATAATTATGCATGATTTTCGAATGTACTTATTTAGTAAATTTAACTTCGTGATTCTCAGTAAAGTACACTATATTTTTGTGCGCCTCCGGTCATAACATAGCTCAATTCACGAAACATAAAATCTGTATTTCTTTACCGATGATAACAAATAAATAATTAAAATAAACTTTAAACGCGTAATTGAACTGTAGTCTTATACAGTCATATAAATATTCCTAATAAGTTAAATTGTGTGTTAATATTACAACAAAAATACGTAACATTAATTAAACACATAAACTCCACAAAGCGGAACGATAACATTGAATAATCGTTTAAATAACAAAATAATTTAAATAAGCGAAAGTTTTCTGTTTCATATATTTTAGTTCGAATCTAGGTAATCAGAGTAATGTATGCGTAATCGTATTTGAGGCAGCAACACACGTGCCTTTAGCTGGTATATAAGTATGCAAGTAGCTTGAATGTCATAGTGACATACACCAATCAGAACCAGTACCGCATTAAGCCATTGTGGGGCATGTAGCATATTTTACCGAAGGGCCTCTAAATCATAGCTTCGCTCGCTTCATCATCATCATCATCATCATTTCAGCCGATAAACGTCCACTGCTGGACATAGGCCTCCCCCAAATGTCGCCACAATGAACGGTTCTCGCATCCATCGGATTCCCGCAACACACACTGCTCATAGACTTTCGTCCTGAGACACTGTGGTATATTCGCTCGCTTGAAGGTAGTCTTCTCCATACAAACTTTGGACCCCCATTTCATCCCATGTCATCGGTCAACCTTGTGGTCCCGGGCTTGCAATGCTGCGTCTTCCGGTACGTGGTCGCCACTCCACAACTTTTCGGCCCCATCAACCATTTGTTTAGCGAATTTTGCTCGCTAAAACGTTCGCTATTGTCAAATCGGGTTGAAAAACTAGATTTTCCGATATTGTCACTATTATTGAGTTTTAGTATTATATAAGTTTATTTTAACGCGATACGTCAAGTAGGTACCTTAAAAAAATCGCTTTAAAACTATTGCTGAATAAATAACATCAGTAGGTACCTACCTATTTGAGCAAAAAGATTTATCGATTTACCTAATAATACATAATATATATTTTTAATTATTTATTTACCATATATTTCTTTATTGAATCTGACGAATAAGATTTTTTATGAGAAATAAAATAAAAAGCAATAAAAAATCTTGTATAAAACATGATACCGAATTTATTAATCTAGCAACTCAATTGAGAAATAAATTAACTCCAATGAATGAATTAGCTTCTTCTCATTTAAATTAAGCAACTCTGGTGGCAGAACCACAAGGTCAAAAGATCAATTTTACTATGAAACTACGTGATTCAATCTTTACTAAGAAACTTATGAGATTATTCCGATCGCGATGATTTTAGCGGAAAACGTCGAATTCCTTAACCTTCCAAATGATTCAGACGAATTTATATTATTACTTACTCCACAGATTACCTACAACTTACTCCAAAAATATTATTGACTGTAATTAGGTATATGGTTTACCAATAAGATTTATTACCGCTTATTTAGATTAAGTCGGTTCTTTTTATCACTTAACACATAAATAGATTTAGGACCTTTAGTTACCTACTAAAAAAAAAATCGGTTTATTAAAAAACCGAACGTGACCGAACCTAAAAATGGGAATCTAAATTTCCACTTTAAAAACTAAATAGGTGTAACTAATTTATTAATTATTTTTATCTCAAATAACAAAATAAATATGCTAATAAACCTAATACAACACAAAAGCGCTAAATTAATTTATTAAGTACCTTATTATAAACAAATATAAATTTAAGGTTAATTTTCTAGGGCAGCCTGCGAAATTCGATTTTTCGTACGTTTTTTTGCAATAAGAGCAACCTTAAAAGTATAGAAGGATTTTTTATTAGTAAACTAGAATTCGAGATAATTTAATCCATCGTTACTACGTAGCTCAAAAATCACCTTTAGCAATAATGTTTATTTTAAGTTGATTTTTAAATGAATATTTATTAGTATCTAATAAGCCTTACAAAAGTAAGTTGGAATAGAATTTGAACTTTGTAATTGTAACGCATGACTATGGTTTGTTATTCCAAAATTTGAAAATTTAAAAATTATTTCGAATTCTACATTCAGATGCACCTAGAATAAAAATTATATTCTTTATTTAAAAGTTGAAAATTTGGCCCTTAGTCGTACAAATAGTAGTACAAATCTTAGTAGGTATAGGTACAGACCTTAGGTAAGGCGGCGAGGCACTGCTGCTTCACGTCCCAGATAAGCTGGTCTCGCGGGAACTGCAGGCTCTTCTGCACGTTCAGCTCGGGCACGTGCACACGCACTAGGAGCCAGCCCTCCGCTCCCTCAGAGCACTCGCCCTCCATTACGCTACGCCATCTGGGAAAGAAGAGAGGGGTTGTTGAACATTTTGGGCAAGAAACTTTGGAGAACTGACCTGTAAACTACGCATGATAATGAAATTGGTATATGTACTATTTAGATATGGAACTTGGACAAAATACGAGTTGGTACCTGAAATCAACACCAAGTAAAAACACTGTTTGAAAGACTACAGAAGAAAGAAATTTCCTTATAGAAAAGAAAACTTGCAAAATGCGATTGATGAAAGAGAATAGAAATAACTTAATTGGCTAGACTTGTACCACTTTTAAAATTCCACATGTTTATATTTATAAGTACGTATACGGCATAGTTTACCAATTAGTTATGCTGATAAACAGCTCATTTGCTTGAAAAACAATTTCAAGCAGGATTGCTACCGAATCGAATACTAGGAATTCAAACGGCAAAATGGCGTTCGAACCATTCGAAATTCGAATATAACAAAATGGCTTTGTGGCCTAACATTTTTATATTATTCGACTCAAATCTACCAAAAACTCAAAGGATTATATTCGGCAAAACGCCAAACAGAACAAAAATAATTGGAAAATATATACCTAGTCTTAAATATCCAACATCTGAAACAAGTTAGTAAAAAAAATAATGTATAAAAGTAAAATTTGGCCAAAACAATTTTCCAGTAATCCCTTTGCCCTCCAGACAAATGACCTGACCAATTAATTTATCTAAAGGTACTATCTAAATTTAGGTTGACTCAACTAAGAAAAATATACTCGTTAGTTTTATGGGTTTCCCTAGGATTTATGGGCCATAATTTTTGTAGGCTAGTACGTACATGTCTAGCCATGTTATGTAATAATGTGTAACTTTGTATGAGTAGGTAGGTACTGTTGTATATGTTTTTCTAACCTAGAACAGAATTTTCCGACGGTATTGCGTTGTTAGGACCTGCTTGCCCTAGATTCTGAATTTTTCGTTAAAATATTGAAAAGAATTTATACAAACATACCCTGTTAGATATGAAGTGAATCGTACCAACGTTTTCAAAGCAAAATTGTGATTTGTTCACTGAACTAAAATTTAACTTGACAAAAGGAGGTTCTGTATTCGATTTGTATGTATGTATGTATGTATGTCTTTGTAAGGACGCGATTTTCTCAAAAATTACTGAACCGATATAGATGAAGTACCTATTCGTTATTTAAATGCATATTTTTTAGGGAAGATGGGTATTTTTTAAGGGGGATATTGAATACATTAGGATTTGATGAAGATATTCGGAGATAGACAATGCAACTCCTCATTATATATATGTATTAACTTAGTTTCTACTTTTACTTCTAGGAATTCCATTTGTTTGTAAGTGTATGTGCATCGCTACTTTTATTCTTTTTCAATACACAGTCAGAAATGCAAAATTTCTTCGTTTATAATGTGGCGCATGCGCAACCCATCCGGTTGGGTTTCTCTGAACTCAACGTTGCGCCGGCACTGTGCCTATTTCTAAGAAAAATGGCGACACCGTGATTTTTATAATAGAAATCAAGGAATTTCTTCCACTCAAGGAAAAGATAAGATTATTGAGTGAAACGTGTAGTAAGGCCGATTTCGGTTAATTTTCACTTGAAAGTAATTGGTTCCTAAATTATCAGTTTGATAAACGGTAATTACCGGTTGTAAACGGTAGTAAAACAAACATAAAATATACTGAAATGCGATAGTTATCTAGAACAGGGTTAATGCTTACAGGAAAGAAGCTTAAACCAGTATTATCTACACATAATAAAACTGAACTGACGTTTGACATGGAACGTAATTCATGACCAACACTAGTGACCCGCCCCAGCTTCGCACGGGCACAAATTATATACACAAACCTTCCTCCTTTATTTCTATTTTTTATTAGTGAAAACCGCATCAAAATCTGTTGCGTGGTTTAGGAGTTAGATTATAAACAGACAGACGCGAAATGCGTCTTTGTTTTTATATTATGTAAAGGTAAAGAGAAGCTTTATTTTAACCGACATAAAAAACCGAGGTTCTGTGTTTGACCCTAATGTATGTATGCTTGTATGTCCACGATTTCCTTTAAAACTGCTGATGCGATTTGGATGAGGGTATTTTAAAGCTAATTTCTTTAAAAAATTTGGATTATACTAGCTGCAAATTATCCCAAGAGAACATACTCCAGAGATGAAAAGAATAAATGTGAAAGTTTGTGAGTGATGGTGTGAGTGTGTACGTATGGCTTGAGAATTTATTCTTTCACATTTATTCTATGTGGTATTCTAGGACATGGTGTACCTGTGGGCCAATTTTCATCCAAATTCATCCAGCCATACATACACACTCACACCATCACTCACAAACTTTCGTCTTTATAATATTATAGTGTTAAAAAGTACTAATAACTACACATCACGAAAACAGTTACTACTGTTTATTGATCTGTGCCTTTTTTTTAAGGTGGGAAGTCATCCTAATGACTTCTCGCGCTCTGGATGGAGCGGGAGGGCGTGTCAGACTTTTACTGACTAAAACCACACCTGTATCCTTCAATTACCCTTACCCGATCTGTACCTAATTGATACTTTAAACTACCAATGGTACCTACTCTGCGAAGGTTGATAGAATTTTCGCAATCAGAACAATAAAGACAAAGATTACCTCGTACAAACAAAAGAAACAATTTTCACCTCTACATAATAAGTTCAGATTCAATTAACTTGAATATTTATTTAGTGCGACCGAGCCAATTATACAAAATATGTCTTCAAGTTTTGAACTAAGTGAACAACAAACTTGAACTTACGAAATCCAAAGGGTTGCCTTATCGCTTGGAACACACTTAAAACTAGTGTGTACAAAATGATATGTACTTTATCTTGTGGTCTTGGTAAATCTATATACATAAATAAAAGGAGAAACTCACTGACTGACATATCAGAGCACAGCCGAAACTACTGGGTTTGATTGTGAAATTTTACACTTGACATCCTTTTATGACGTAGAGAGCAATATGAGAGAAATTTCCAAAATTCACCCCCTATGGGGATTAAACGGGGGTCCAAAGTTTACAGAGAAACCTACTTTCAAGCAAGCGAAGCCGCTGGCAAAAGCTACTTAAACTATAAACGACTAGCATTTGCCCGCGGCTTCGCCCGCGTTTTTAAAATATAGCCTATGTCACTCAGGAATAAAGTAGCTTTCTAAGCGTGAAAACAGGACATTCGTGACCTACTATGCTGTCCATCCTGCACAACCACCTGCACTTTTCAGGATCTATACGAGGCCAATAACAGAGCCATACAGGTCACCAAATATTGATCAGAAAAAAAAATTGTAAGCGTACATAGACACGAAAAGAAGAAGGGTGAAAAAAATTTAGCAATCGGAACAGTACTTTCAGATATTAATTAACCTCCTACAAACAAAAAAACAAACTTTTCCTCTTAATAATGTTAGTGCAGATAAACAGAGAATTACATCGTACATTGTTACCTCAAGCTATCCTAAATAAGCCTTTTCATTTTTAAACGTCAAATGCAACGGCCATTTTCTAAATTGAAAAAAAAAAATTCAATCAAATCGCGTTCTATTTTTAAAAGGAACGGCCATCTTTTTTCAATTAATTTTCGGTAAAATTTTAATGAACCTTGATAAGGCATTTTTATTTATCTTTTCAGTCTAACCTTCCGATAAGGAATAAAGTGATTTCTAATTGGAATAAAATGTTTTCTTAACTATCACATAGAGCAGATAGAATCATAGGTTTTAATTAGATTTGTGGTTTCTAATCAACTACAAACGGTCAATTCCGATAAATTCTTAACGACTACACCATCTAGCCTGAAAATAGAGGACGATGTGGCTCGCGTTTGACCACAATCTCACGTAATGGTAACCGATGATGTGACCGACGATGGAGCACGTTTGTCTAGAAGTAACCTATTCACTCTTGACTTAAATACCACTGTTTTATTCTGAGTACCTATCTAACATTCCACTGCAGTAAAAAAACCGAGACTACTTTTGAAGTTGCGGCATAAACTATCAAGTCAAACTGTCACAGACTACATCGAATCTCAGAGACAGACCTTTCTCCGCATTGCGCAATAAAATTCTTCATTATTACTTTCTGGGCCTACGACGAATCAATCCATCATGTACCTACACAGGTTATAATTACAAGGCCACCGTTAGATGTCCCAGTAAAGACTATATTCATTGTAGTTTTATTAAACTTCTATAGAAAGAGAAACGAAGATGTATCGACTATACGAAAGAGAAAGATGGAGAGATTATGTATTCGATGATATTAAAATAGAAGTGTGAGGTGATGAGGGTTCCAATCTAAGTAATTGAAGTATCGTTTGTACTGTTGATAAAGTACTTAATTGACAAATTGATCAATGAACAAAGCTATTAAGGTCGAACAGATACGTAATAACTATTTATTAATGAAGGAAATATTTTAGAATAGTTTAATGACGACGAAAGCAAATTTTGATAAGGGCAAGATGGTTATGGTATGACTATAAATACTGGACTACACTGACGTAAAAAATAAAATATAACTAAAATAAATTTGTAAGCTGTTGATCCCCGCACGAACGCCGGCGGTCGTGCGCTATTGTCTTACTATTGTGTCTCTAATTACGCTACTCAAGAAGTTAAGTCTCGATATTAGTGTTATATATCGGCACTATTGATTGTGAAATATTTTTAGTTGCATGTTGTGTCTTTCACATAATAATGTACACTTAGTTTGTGTGTATCGTTAGGTTGTAACTGTAATAATTTTGTAGACAGGCAAACAAATAAATAAATATGGTATTCCTAATCTTCTTTGGTCGTTTCACTTGGATCTGTTGCGAAGTCATCAGTCAATTGTTTTTATTTTGATGATACAACAGCTCCCATAACTGTGGCTGTCATATAATCTGTGTCTTTGGGTCAAGGTGCAAAGATACACGTGCGATTAAGGTAGCTTTTTGTTGCACCTACCTCCTTCAGAGTTACTGTACTGTTATCTCCTGAGACTTTGGTAGGTTCAATAAGCAAACAATC
The DNA here is from genome assembly GCA_905147345.3 of Mythimna impura. NCBI lineage: Eukaryota > Metazoa > Arthropoda > Insecta > Lepidoptera > Noctuidae > Mythimna > Mythimna impura. The sequence goes on along the minus strand of LR990347.1, from coordinate 6,615,088 downwards.
TTTGCTTGCACCTTTTATAGCTATTAATGACCCTACTAAAAATAGTAGGATCATTGACGGATTGAGGATGGAGAATAGACTGGGAGAGAACAACTTATTTTATTTTTTTTAAGTTTTTCTCTCCCAGTCTCAGGCAAACCTCCCTCCACCCCATCCATATTTGCGGGCCTGCGCTTCCTCTATCCAGTTCTGGTGGAATCTGTCTAGTTTGTCCCGCCATCTCCTTCGTGGTTTGTCGCGCTCACTGTCTCAGGGCACTAACTCTTGGGTCCACATTTAGACGGGCATGAGACAGACATGTCGTGCCCAAGCCACTAAAGTTGGGCAGCCTTTTGAGCCATAGTGTTTCGAACTAGAACCGTTAATTTATCACCTAGTGTACTGAGCTCTATTGCTCGTTGGTAAACCTTGAAAACTTTTTATCTGGCGATCCTTCATCTTATAAATCAAGACGGTATTCTAAATAAAATTGGATTTGACTGGATGATAATAATGAAGAAAATAAAAAACTAACGTTACTTTGACGCTGCGTGGAGTTGAAAACAACGAAATATATGTTGAGAAAAATTCGAGGACACTGAAAAAATTTTCTGTAAGCAACATAATAAATTCATAACTTAATACACACTACAGGGTAAACAAGTAAACACAAGTACGCGTTTACCCGGTTGGGACAACAAAGGATCGAGATATAAACATAACAATAAATATTGTCTCGGAGAAGGTTGAAGGAAAACATGCCCAGTATAATCTGGCCCAGTATAATCTGCTTACATAATCTCTAAGTATTTTTTTTTTCGGTTTCAGTTTCACATTGAAAAAATATTGGGAATCGTATTAAGTAGCGCCTTAATAGTGTACAGATGATATTGACTCTTAAACAAAAGCTATGTAATTACATATACCATGCGGTTCGGAAATTTTTGCTCTGCGTGAGCTGCATGTGATTAAAATGGTAGTGAATATAAATGTGGCTGGATGGAGAGAGGCCTTAGAAAAGATGGATAAAATTTATGACAAATGATTTGGAAGATGTGGATTATAGCGTGACGGTTGACAGGGGACAATGAAGAAAGAAAACGTTGCGCTTACTCCAAATGAACTGGGTCAAGATCGGGAAGATGATGATGAATTGAATGAAAAATAGGCTGATACAGAGCAGGGATGGTTTCTAGAAGAACTGAATTTAGTTTATTTTAAGGAATAGATAAAATAGGCTGATACAGAGCAGGGATGGTTTCTAGAAGAACTGAATTTAGTTTATTTTATAGAATAGATAAAATAGGCTGATACAGAGCAGGGATGGTTTCTAGAAGAACTGAATTAAGTTTATTTTAAGGAATAGATAACATAGGCTGATACAGAGCAGGGATGGTTTCTAGAAGAACTGAATTTAGTTTATTTTATAGAATAGATAAAATAGGCTGATACAGAGCAGGGATGGTTTCTAGAAGAACTGAATTAAGTTTATTTTAACGAATAGATAACATAGGCTGATACAGAGCAGGGATGGTTTCTAGAAGAACTGAATTTAGTTTATTTTAACGAATAGATAACATAGGCTGATACAGAGCAGGGATGGTTTCTAGAAGAACTGAATTTAGTTTATTTTAACGAATAGATAACATAGGCTGATACAGAGCAGGGATGGTTTCTAGAAGAACTGAATTTAGTTTATTTTAAAAAATAGATAAAATAGGCTGATACAAAGCAGGGATGGTTTCTGGAAGAATTAAATTTAGTTTATTTTAAAGAATAGATAAAATAGATGACACCAAAAAGATCACTGGCCTGTCTAGAAAGTTCGATATTACAAAAATACATCTACGATTAACTTCAGAAATTTGTATGCTGCTGGCAACTACTTACAAGATGACTTTAAAACAAAATCTTTACTACTACTACTAAAGAGCTATATCTGCAACATTCTAAAGGGTTCTAAAATAGTCTATTAAACGTGAAAGTCATAAAAACAGCTCCATAAAGTGCTCTATTTTTTATTGCGACGCCTGATCGACGGAGAAATAACACAGCGTGAATAATTTGATAAAAAGTATTTCACCATTACGAACAAGAATTATGGGGATATAAACCAAATTCTATGAAGCTAAGGAATCCGACAGGAGGAAATCTATTGTTATAATAATGGTTCGCGACACGCACCTTTTTAATTTTGATTCTGTTACAATGGACATTTCTTTGGAGAATCGGAAATAGTACAATGGATACTATTGTATGTCGAAGGGAGATGGATTTTATGGGTTCGATTTATCAAAATTTGTGATTTTTTTTTTCTAAGAAAAACGGCGCTTGAAATACTCTGTTATTATACGTTTAGGGGTCTCTCAAATTTTTGAGGGAATTCTATATCCAGGTGTGGTGAGGTGTCGTTGATGATGATTAAGTAATTTTGGCAAAGGCAGTTGAACCTGGGAATGTCGAAAGAGTCACCGCGGCACTGGAACACAAAAGGCAACTGAAGGAGCACGGGTCGGTTTTAATCAGTATAAGTTTGACACTCCCTCTCGCTCCACCCAAAGCAGAAGTTATTTTATGAAATCTCACCCTAAGAAAAAAATAAAAAGGCAGTTAACCTCATTTTTCTTTTATCTTTTCACAAAGATTCACTATAATTTTGCCGTCATGACAGATGTCATTTTTTTTTGAGGTAGGAAATCAGCAAACGACTGCTGTCTAAAACCCACCTGTGTCCTTCAGTTGCACTTTGCGTTCTGAAGCCACGGTCACTCTTTCAAATGTTTCCGCAAGATTTTTATTTGGCATTGTATAAGACAATGCCAAATAAAAATCTTTGCATGTTCTGGGCGTTTTACCCAAGAAATGAGAGCTTTTAAACCCAGAGGAATGAACTTTCACTTTCCTCCAATAACTCCTTAACCTCCTTTACCTGTACTTTGTACCGTGTGAGGTAATTAGGCAAACATTCTCAAGATAACTCGACGACGGGCTAATTACACAAACTATGATAGAACGCTAAATGTTCCAGTAATGAAATGTCCCACAGATGATAAATATGTATGTGATTTAAGTGATATTTAAACGTTGGCAGTTAGCTGTAATTGCTGGAACGATTTATTTTAACCTGGTTGTTGTGGGTTTCATATTTATTATATGGATGCATCTTTATGGATAGACTAGCTGTCCCCGGCGCAATCACAGTATAGATATATGGAACAGTACGGAAACTACCTACAAATGTTCGAAACGGCTCACTCACACAAACATACGCATCGACGAGACTCCTAAGCGGCATTCGCTACTGACAGGACCGCGAGAAACGCTTAGGAGTCTCGTCGATGCGTATGTTTCTGTGAGTGTGCAGTTCCGAATATTTGTAGGTAGTTTCCGTACTGTTCCATATATCTATACTGTGGCGCAATCTTTGGTTACTGCTCCGCTGCTATTAATCGTAGCGTGATCATAAAGAGCCTTTATCGATAAATGAGCTATCCAACCATTAAAATCATTTTTTAATTCGAACCAGTACTTCCTGAGATTAGCGCTTTCAACCAAACCATCTCTTCTTGAGCGATAGGAAGTATAAATATTGAGTCAGATGAAGAATTCTAGATTGACTCTCTCAATTTCAAAGGAGTAAATTTTCATGGTTTGACAACTTTTTCCACGGAATCTTTTGTTTTTACATCTGATTAGGTAATGATTTTATTTAGATGAAGTTAATTGATAGGTTTCGAAGTAACAAAAACCACATCGAAGGATTGGAACAATTTGCCTGCAGCGGTCTTTCAGTTCGATTACAATTTAGGTTTCTTCAAGGCTAGAATGAATAGGCTCTTAATCAACTAGTGCGATACATCATCAACGATTGCATCACTGCTTATCATCAGTTGGGATAGCCGTCAAACACTAGTTTATGTCATTAAGAAAAAAGTAGGATTTTTCTCGTATCATGCGGGTACTGTTACACGTAAATTCCACAAATATCTCGTCTCTTCCAGTGTTTTCAAGTTTTAAACCCGTGTTTACGCCAACAAACACTCTCAGTACAAACATGGGTCTATAAATTGCCCACAAGCTCGAACAGGCTATAGAAACAATTGACTAGCGATGTACCTGACACTAGACCATCACTTAGTGACATACGAAGCTCAGCAGTGAGGTAACGGTACTTTGTGGTACAGTCGGCAAAAGAATTTGGTGACAGACAAACCTTAAAGAGCTTTTCAGTTTTGTCGTGTGCGTACTTTGAAAACTAGGAGGTATTTACGAGGGACTAATAATAATAATCTTTTATTTATTATTATATACTTTAATGTAAGTACACCTCATAATGTGGTCAGGATAAACATATAAGGCAACTAAGGCCCATAGATAAAATACACAAATAATCTTACAAAATAATAAACAAATACATTATAAAAATGAAATCATAACGAATTATAAACTACTGCTCACGAAGTAACTAGTGTTTCGCTGCGAGGTCGGTATCCTTCCACAAAATCGTCGATACACGACACCCTTCGGCCAAAACTCTTATTTGAGAAAGGTTTCCAAATGTTGAGTAGGCACCCGCACCACAAACGACTTGAAATTAGTGCTATAGTGATGGCTTGGTCAATCAAACTTTCGGCCAACAAAAATCTCTGACCCTTAAACTTATTAGCGAGCTTAAATGAGATCTACGTTAAAGACTACACAATTAAAGTTTTCTTTCAAAAATAGTTGCAAGTCGTACACTGATCTATTTTTTCGACTGTACTATCCGTGTCTGTTCGTGTTTATCGCTCAACAGAGTAAATATTGGCCGAACGTTCCGACGCGCAGTGGGTACGTCGGGTACTGGGTACATCAACCTGGTTTTAGTACAAAAACCGCTGTTAGAGAGGGATTCTGTTTTGATAGTAGTCGAGCAATGTTTGGGTGTATTTGTATGAGATGCTGGTTTAGAATCAAAGGAGATAATTTCATGGATGTTAATATTTTCGCACCGATGACCGGTAAAAATTGGACTAAGATTTTTTCAACTGCTTAACAGTTTTATTTAAACAAGTTTAGTTTTATCCGAATTTATACAAATTGATCGCTTTTGCGATCGCTACATCGAAAATTAAAAATACTTACAAGTAGGTACAGTTTGTCTCGTATTGGACATAAATGAAAGCCCTCGGATATGTTTTAGCTTATATTTCAAGAGTACTTAATTGAATTTTTACAATAATTTTGCACGGAGCGATATCGAAAACGTTTGTTGTTTAGTAGATTTATATAAAGGTAATGTAGGTACCCACATATTAAAAATAATAAAACTCCCTACAAAAGTTGCCTGCTTGCTAGTGGTGTGATAAAGGCGCCAACACGTTTTTTAAAGTCGACTAATAATATTTCTAGCTCTGGTTGGAGCGAAAGGGCGTGTCAGAATTTTAATGACTAAGACCCTTACTGACTAAAACCAACCTGCGTTCCTTCAGTTGCCCTTTACGATCCGGGGCCACAGTAAAGCTAGAACTACATTAGACCGATGCACACGTGTAACACGCCTGATTAGTACGTAGAACGACGTCGTGTGGCGTGGATCTAGTGTAGCTCTACAAGTCCAGTAAAGGTCTAAGGTGGGTCTAGCTTAAAGCTAGAACTACACTGCGCACACGTGTGCCACACGCGCCGATCTGGACGCGTCGGTCTCCATACATTTTATATGGAAACTAGACTTGCAGAGCTACACTTGATCCACGCCACGCGACACCACGCGACGTCGTTCTACGTACAAATCTGGCGTGTTACACGTGTGCGTCGGTCTAATGTAGTTCTAGCTTTACTCTTTCGAACATTCCCATAGCCCTAGCAGGTAAGAAGGTACGTAACAAGCATATCTATGTAAATTTTAGACAGCAATACAAACTATATTTACCGTAAATATTCCTAATAATTTCTCAGGCGCCACTTAAAGCTAGAAACTACACTACAAACGGCCAAACTATCTACAAAAGAGCCTATTATGACTATAAAAGTAAATTTTAATGACCACATACAACATTTGAAGGCATTATTATATCATCAATTAACACTACATCGCTAACGGTCCACAGGTAGATTGTCCTAACTGTACTTTTTGAACAATTTCCGTCATGTTCACACATTATTTTTGGAGGTCCATAAAAGTAATGTTTACAAAATTTTGGAATTTCACTTGGACTTGCCTTTCTCTTAGTAAAATATTTAATTCCGTACAGCAACCAGGGGAAAAGTTTCATACACTTCTGCGATCACTTTTTTAATTTCTTTTTATTAATTCATTCATTCAGGCCGGTCAGTGAGTAAAGCTAGAACTACACTGCGCACACGTGTGCCACACACGCCGATCTGAGCGCGTCGGTCTCCATACATTTTATATGGAAACTAGACTTGTAGAGCTACACTAGATCCACGCCACGCGACGTCGTTCTACGTACAAATCAGACATGTTACACGTGTGCGTCGGTTTAATGTAGTTCTAGCTTAAACAGGGCCTATTCAAAGTAGCTCAAGTTTGATACATTTTATGGCTGAAGTAGTAGTTTGACAGAAACTGAATTACACATTATTGATTCAGAAAACTGGGTATTGTTATCTAAACTTAGTTAAAACTTCTATTAAAAGTCTATTAAGTACTTATATTTTAACTTTTCGCATCGCAGTCAAGCACTGGTTTATATCAATTAAAAAAAAAAATACTAAAAAAAAAAAAATACAAAATGTTTAATGTGTATAACAACTAGTTTAAATTATTTTATGATTGGAACCTCTTTTTAAATACGATGATGCTTGTATTATGAGACTCCGCTCCTCCATAGCTTTGGCTGATTACAAAAAAAAAAAAAACTATCTATTCCTTCATTTCATCGTTCACTAAAACACGTGTTTCTATAGAGTAACACACTTAGAACAATGACCAATGTATGGGCTATTATGTAGACAGGTACTGGCGCATAATCGCGACACTTGACATTGGCCCTGAGAATTTTCCGCTGCTTCAATACATGACATACACTTAGGTATACTAACTAACAATGACAAGGTCCTTGGACATGTTCTCATAATTATGTATCTTGATCGATTTCAATTTGTGTACGTTTTCGCCTCATATCGATACCTATATCAGTAATTTCTTTCACTCGACTTAACATCAACGAAAACTAATTGTGGCAGTAATAAGTTGTTATTTATTGACATAAATAACTCTTTGATTCGAGAGTGCGTTTTCCGTTGTTATGGCGATTGAGTCGAGTAAAGTGGAGAAAGTTTTCTTTAAAAAGACTTGAGTATGCGAGGGACGATATGGTGCAAACTTCTAATTAAAGGAACCGAATGCTGACCAGAAATTAAAACACACACGTGTGTGTGATTTTTCTAATTTAAATCGCGATGAACATGCGAGTCAAGAAAAGAAATCCAAGACAGGCAAACCATCTGGAATCAATTTCTGTACACTGCTGAAAACTGAATCAGAAGTACATTGATCCTAGAAAATGGGTCAAACGCACAATTGCGGCCAGTAAATCACCATTACTTTACTATAATACGTAGGCTACGCTGGTTGTCAGATTTCCTCATATTCCAGATGGTTAATTTACTTCTCAAGATTATTCTAACAACAAACGCCAAGCAAGGACGTAAATCAAACGTTTATGCGATCTCCAAGTCGAGAATTAAATCCGGTGTCACACATAATCGGTCACCTACAGCTGTCTAGATTAACTGTAGCTTAGCCGCGTTTAATCGAGTGATCTCGCCATCCGTTTACATGGTGCCACCTGCCTTATTAGTATAGTGCGTTTGATTGTGAAGGTTTTTTGAATGAGTCATTTCTAGTTTTAGGTTCTGTTTCTAGAATGGTCAAGCATGAATCTTTAATAATACTTGCTTGAGGGTTTTTAGAGACGGTCTATAGAATAAATAACTTTATTATGGATTGTGTTTTGTTTTCATAAAATATGTACAATTACGTCATCTTAGTATTTTTTTCTACTATTTTCCCTAGCAAGGACGTAATAACGTAATATACTTACATACAGCTAAGTAAGATATCAAACAGATAATAATATTTGTTTGCAGTCAAATAGGGAGCAGTGGTAACCCAGTGGTAACGCCCCAGTCGCCGGGATTTCGATCCCGAATTCCGGCTACCGTAGGCGCGGGCTTGCGGACGGCGAACAATGGGTGGCTCGCCGTCCGATCGTCCGGTAACCGTAAGGACCGAGCCCAAGTCCTCGACGGCGCGTAATGTTCCACGCGCGCCTCAAGGAGATGTAACCGTAGGGGCCCAGCAGGGTCGAAGCCTACTTGGGCCATGGGTGATGGGAAAAAGATCCCCGGGACCCTGGAAAAATGGCAAAGAAGGAACAGGAGTGGGTTTTTAGTCAGTAAAAGTCTGACTATCTCCCGCACTTCCCAAGAGCGGGGGATACCATTAAATGATTTTCCCACACGAAAAAAAAAAGCGGAAACGCCCCGACTTGCGAGTAGATAGATCGTGGATTCAAACTTAGCCAGGCGCAATACTTTGTGTAATTTCTTTCCATCACCACTGTTCTCAAAACGTCTAAGAAAAACTTCGGAGGTATCATCCACTAACTCGCACTGGGCTTGCAGAGTACGCCTGAGTAATTGCGATGGGAACATTATAAGGCTAAATGTATGCAGAAAATTGTCCTCGATAAAAAATTACTGATATGACTTTGTAAACAAAATAAAAAAGCAGGTATAATAAAGGTAGTATAAGACGAGTACAAAACCCTACATTATCTCAAACATTTGGTCATTTATCACTGTTTATTGCTTTCATATATAGCCCCGTAGCGTAGTGTCGTAACTACGTAGGCGGAGTAGCGAACATTTATTTACGTTTTTTTTTTTGGTTTTTTATTTTACGAAATGATGAGGTACCTACGCCGTTTTGCGATCGGACCGTTTTATTGGCATATTTATATTTGTTTGTTGTAAAGGTTATATATATTTAGGTATTTTGTATATTCAGAAAGTTCATACATAATACATTTAAAGCCTTTCAGGAAGAACATCGTAAGCTACAGTTCGCATTTTTTTCAGGATAATATGCCAATAGGTAGTGCCTATTCTAATAGATCAGTAGGTACTTACTTATTATTATTTTTTAATTTTTGTCTAGATTATTGTAATTACAATAAAATAAAATAAAAACAATAATAAAAACCCCCTACTCTAATTACAACATACTAAAATCAAACTATTTTTTTTTACATATAATTTATTTATTTACATTTAAAAATACTAACTATAATTACAATAAAATAAATGATAATAAAAACCCTAATCTACAACCTAATTTACAACTAACTAAAACTAAAATATGGCGTCAAAAAACTCTTCCACATCGCTGTCGACTGGTAATGTGCCCAAAAGACTGGCGGCATTGCCACGCTGTATGGCAATGCTTATCCTCTGTCCGAGGTAAAAGGGTGGGTCACGCGAAGTGTCAACTAGACGTTTTGATAGATCTTTATACAACTTGTGAGCACCCGGACATTAATCGAATTATATTATTTATAAAAAAATTGTAAAAAAAATATTTCACCATCTTTCCTGCAAACTATCGGATTAAAACAATGATTTTCCTAATAAGGCTCGGTACAATAAACCAAGTTGTAGAAATTTCTTCCAGCATCCCTGCGAAAGGAAACTGGACAAATAAATAAACACTTAACACATATTAAAATGGGCACGCCATAATTATGGCGGTAAGTCCCCTCTTTGAGGAGTGGCTGGAAAGGCAACACGGCGTCCTTATCTTCCGCATGACGCAGGTCCTCACCGGACATGGTAAGTTCGGGAGGTTCCTGCACCGGATTCGTGCGGAAGAAACGCCCGGGTGTCACCATTGTGTGGACCACCCGGAGGACACGGTGGAGCACACGGTGGAGGTGTGTCCCGCTTGGGCAGAGCAACGCCGTGTCCTCGTGGGGGCGATCGGCGGCGGCGATCTCTCGCGCCGAGCCTTGGTACAGGCCATGGTCCGGAGCGAGGAGGAGTGGCAGGCGGTCGCCTCCTTCTGCGAAGCAGTAATGCTACAACGGTCCTCACGCCCTAATCGCCGCCGGGATTCCGATCCCGATTTCCGGCCATCGTAGGCGCAGGCTTGCGGACGGCGAGCAATGGGTGGCTCGCCGTCCGACCGTCCGGTAACCGTCCAGACCGAGCCCAAGTCGTCGACGGCGCGTGCTGTTCCACGCGCGCCTCAAGGAGATGTCAGCAACTGTAGGGGCCTAGCAGGGTCGAAGCCTACTGGGGCCAAGGGTCTGATTCTGAAAGGAAGACTCGGCCCTGGTACGAAAGGCAACGAAGGAACAGGATCGGGTTTTTAGTCAGTAAAAGTCTGACACTATCTCCCGCCCCGCCCAAGGGCGGGGGATGTCATAAGATGATTATCCCAGCGAAAAAAAAAAAAAAAACATTAAAATAAAATTTTATTAATGTGTGCTAAGTATGTTAAACGTTTTATGACTACTAAAATATGTAATAATATATAATTCTTCGGCGAGTTGAGGCCTGAGTCACAGAATAAGAAATAGTACAACTGAGTCCCAGCAGTAGGAACATTAAAGAAAAGGCTGACTATGCTATGCTTTTTTATAAATAATTCTTCGATTTCTAAGAGATCATTAAATAAATGAATGAAAATTGGTAAAAGTAGTTGGCAATAAAATAAATTAAGTCTACTTACTTAATTAAAAGAAATAATTAAGTAGGCCTACAGAAAATGCGGATGTATTAAAAGTTGTAATAGATTATTTACATTTCCTACCTACTTAACTAGTTAAATTAGGTATATTTTTAACTGTGTATCATAAATATTATTCTTCACTAAAATACTAATTGTACACAAAATATTAATGGACTTTTTACAATTAATAAGGGACTGGGGGCACCCGGACTCGGACGGGTTAGGTGAGAAAGATTTTTGTTGGAACAAAGACATAATTATTTTATTGTAGAAAAGAGAAATAAATTGAGGAACAGTTAAATACTACCCATTCAATTATATTATAAGGTACTGTTTGCCATTTTTTTGAGTCGTATAGCTCTTACCCTGAGCCCAGTCAGGAGACTCAACAGGGATAGGGTTCACGCAATTTCCGCGCTCAATCATCTTTTGGTTGCTAAACCTGATTGTGACATGTACGCAGATGAATGGAAGATCTTGTCTGTTTGTCTGGAGCACGGTAATATTATCTATACAGTATTGCAACTTCATACAAACGGACGAAACGCGAGCTATACCTACGCCCCTCGATCTCGAGGTGCGCTCGGGATGCAGACAGTCGCGTCTGTGCCGCGCGATTTCTTTAATAAAAATAAGTTCAAGTACATATTTATATATTTAATATGACGAATAGGATATATTGTGCTGTTTTTGGTTGCATGAATTCTTCATTTAAAACCAAACATATAAATTGTAAAGTAGCTGCAGGTATCCATAACCAAGTAAAAGATATTCCTTTTTCTCCACCTTGTCCATGTTTCCCAAAACAATTTTTAATTAAGCTTTAGAATGCGGATTTTTGTACTTTAAAATTTAATATTAAAACATTTCGTAGGTACGTCTCAATCGAGGCGCAAATATTTTTTCGGTCGCAAATATTGAACACTTCCTATTCAATTCACAAAGTATTTTATTTGTTTATATAAAAAAAGTATATTTACAATCACAAAACTAAATGGAAACACAAAGTAGGCAAATGTAATTAAAATGCTGGAGGCGGGCAGCCCTATCGCATGTTTACGTACCGCGCGGCTGTAGGCATTTATTTCAAAAATACGGCCGAGTTACAATACTGTATAGATAATATTACCGTGTCTGGAGTATTGTGAGTGTATGACCGTCGTGTTATATTTAATTGTTTATTTAATCTAGGTTTTATATCAAAAACAAATGTAACTGGCCTTTGGCCAAGTTTTATTAGAGTAAATAAATATTTTCGATCTGAAAAAGCCAATTAAAATTAGGTGAAGAATGAAATTATTTATTTATTAACACATACAATTGTTTTAAAAGGCATACCCATGATAACAAATGTAGTCGCAAAATAGCCGCACTCAGAGACGCCACCCACAGACTGATCAAATATCCATTAGTGTAGTAGTAGGCAACATACATAGGTACATCATACATGATAGTCGATGGTCAGTCTCAAGCAGCGCCCTGGAGAACCGGCACAAGTTACACAGAGGACAACACACTTAGTGTCACCCTCTCGAATTCCGTCAATGTGCAAGAATTATGATTAAATCACGCATGAATCATCAACTAGAAATGCATCTTTAAGTTGTATATACTCGTATGCTATAGGAAAATTGACCAAGTGTACACTGCCGTGCATAAAGATAAGGTCCTCGAAATTCGATAACACAATTCACAATCTGTAGTTGACATGGAAATAGTTGTACTTGCAATCTCAAGTGGATTGCACTGATAACGATCTACAATTTGCGTAGATTGACTATCTGTATGTAATTACTGATAAAAATACTATCAATATCATCGTTTGGTTTTATCAAGACTTTGGCTCAAAGATTATGGCGCATAGAATTTTGGTGAAGAAAATAAATAAAAATGTTATCTTTACTAATAAAAAATTGGCGAATGTTATGTGGGCGAACTGCTCAACTGTTTTGGTAATGTCAATGGCGAAATATAAATTAGTAGACTAGGATTACATGACAGCTTAGTTCTAAAGTCGATAATGTGATCGATCACCGTGTAAACTCAATAGAAGTCTTAGTTGTACACGATAAGAAAATGAGTTTGTTGAAATAAAGTGAATTAGCACTTTTTCTGTCAAGGACCCAGCATATGGGTGTAAAAAAACTGGGCAAGTGCGAGTCGGACTCACGCACTTAGGGTTCCGTACAAACCGTTCCGTATACACTAATAACACGCTCGATACAAAAACTAAAAATAACATTGCTAAAGAACAAAAACAGCATCAAATAATATCCAAACAAAAATATAATTATATCAACTTAGACAAGGGCACCACTGATTATAATTATCTAAGCATGTGCTCAGGTCATTGTGGACGTGAGAAAGGCAAGGCCTTGCTCCGGGTACAGTTTTTGTTACAATAGGAGCTGTACAATATTATTTTTAGTATATGCGAAACCTGAATACAGTTTGTTCAGAATCAGTAACTGAATCGATTCCAATAAGTTTTACATCATGTTATATTTTTTCCCAAAAATATTTAAAAAAGGTCACAAGTTGGTTACCACCGATACTAAGTACCACACAGGTCACGGCAGGTCATAGCGGGCATTAGACGCCAGCTCACAGCTGGGTGCGGGAGCAAAACAAACTCTCAGTCGCCCGGATGGCCCGGTAACCACGTATTTGTGCGTACGACCAGGTAACAAAACAAGCTTATAACTTATGATACAGTTATAAAATTTTGTACATAGACTCTTCACGTAAAAATATTAGACACGTGTTTCGGGTTTTACTTAGACTAAAACTAATAATAATAATCATTTTATTTTCAGGCATCAGAGGCCCATAGACAAAATACATACAATAATCTTAAACAATAATAAACTAATACATATTATAAAAACAAAACTTATTTAACTATTGATTACTAATGTTGTATAGTCGCAATTAGTGGATAGACTAGCCTTACTACCTGCGGCTAAGGTGGCCAATGGGAAACATTTTATTGGTAAGTAAAAATGGTCATATGTATACGCTTAGAGTTGTTTAACGAGAATTCGATGCTATTGTTAAGAAAAGGACGAAGACAAGTTTTAATAAAAACATGAGTACTCGCATTTCTTGAGTACCAATTATATGTTTCCTGATAGCTACAACCTCCCCTAGGTTGTAGCTTTAAGTTAAGAGTGAATTTAATAGGTTACTTTTAGGCAAGCGTGCTCATTCGTCGGCCACATCATCGCTTACCATCAGGTCAGATAGTGGTCAAACGCGAGCCTATCCATAATAAAAGAGATGTCTTGTTAATTTAGCGAAAATCAGCGGAAAATTAGAAAACTTTCTTTTAGCATCAAAAAGAAATCATAACGAGGAACATAATAAAGCTTTTCCTCCTATTAAAATCCTAAACATTAAAAAAGATTGTTAAAGATAGCAATTACCGGGAATGATTAAAAAGGAACGCTAAATCAGTTCCCGGGAACGTTGGAACTGAGGAGTTCTCACTGCTAGGGCAAATAAAAAAGAAATATGTTTTTTTTTATAGGCAAAGGCGGTAAAATTACTACGTCAACAATGCCAGGGAGTTTCTTGGCGTTACGTACAACCATGCGGAAAATTCTATCGACGCATTTTTTTTTTCTATCATGATTTTATCGTTAATTTATCGCATGTCGATAATTTGGCACTAATTGCAACCAGTTTTTGTTTATTGCCAGATAACATACTCGTTTAGTATGCTATAATTGTTGATTCTCGCGAACGCAAATTTACTCGCGTGATTTAACGGCTGTGGTCTTAATTAAACAACACAGATTTTTACGTAAGTGTACATTTTCACGATTAATCATTTTAATAACTTCTTTTCTGTTGTTGATTAAAAACCTGTCTAGTTGCCAATGCCAATTATTATTTAACTTTAATAATATGTAGTTTGCATTAGATTGTAATCTGTACTGTAACTAATTAGGGCTCATTTGAACACCCAATAAAGCAGAAAAAAACGGGTAATGTAGAGCTTAAATCGACTGTACTGTTATAAAAAGCGTGCGCCGAACTATTCGTACTCTCAAAACGTGACGAGTCAATCAGAGGTCGATGGACTCGACTGTACCTTGTCTGTACCTCAGTTTATTACCTATCGGTGTTTGTCAACGTACATAATTAATTACAAAAAGATATCTCGACGATTTCACTGGCATTCAAATTATAATGATATTTTTTATTTTGTTTTGGACATTTTGTTTTTTAATTTTTGTTTTTTGGCTTTACAAATCAATCGTCTTGTTAGGTCTGAGTTTTATAGCCTGTTGCTTAGAATTTATGAGTGAAAAACCGGTTTAGACTATTACCTTATTCACGTTTTTCTAGTAAAACAACATCAGAGTCGAACAAATTTCTCAAAGTGACATCGGCTTTTTCAAACATATCACAGTTACTTCATAAGATCATAACATTAGCACAGGTTAGGTAAAATGTTGTTAAACAGAGATTAACGGGGTGCCTGTCAAGTTATTTCGTAACTTCAGTTTATGGATCGAGTCTCCCATGCGTCGTAGGCGGCCGGCCAACACACGAGGAAGCAATAGTGTGCCGACTTAATTAACGGAGTTAGAACGCTGCCCACTACACTGAATGGTCACTGAGTAAACAATACAGAATATCAAGCAGAAATCAAAGCTATAAAATTCAGAGGTCTTACACATAAAAATGTCAGGCGATCGAGCGAGAAAGAGCTATACACTCTATATAGGTTCCATCCCTTTAACAGTTCAGTTTACGTCGTAAAATGGATCGCGTTAAGAGGTCGTGGTAGGGGCTCAGGTCAAATCAAGGTGAAGAGCTGGTTAATCAAGAAAAAGGTTAAGAAAGTAAAAAATCTGTGCCGTATTATATGGCACAGATTTTTATGTCCATTCATTTGATACGTGCGTGTATATTTGTAGTAAGTAACAAAGGAAAGGCAAGAAGTACTTCATTCAAGGAGTACCTTTAATGGCTTCGGATGATGAAATTTGGCAACCGACTAGACCATATCCCATGACTGAATATGGCACAGGATAGTTTTTATACCGGAAGAATGTCCCTATCGGATAACTTTTTACCCAGTGTTCTTACAGTTGCTCGTTTTTGCGAGGGTCGTTTTTCCTTCTAACAATCCCTAGCCCTGACCCCTACCTATCCCTAATCTCAAATATTTGCGACACTGAGGAATTCCATCTGACTGTTTTGTCTTATTTTTTGGTTGAAGTCTATTACTAGCAGCAATACATTAACCTTTCGAAAGTTTCCTTAGCCTGCTATAGTAGTAGTAAAATAATAAATTTATTCAGAGCCGCATTTACAGCACACGTACCAAAACGTAGTAAACTTTATTGATTTTACGAACTTCGATTGTTTCCAATATTTGACGGCAGGCGTCTCGTTTGACAGCGGCGCCCGCCATATTGGATTGCTGTCTTGTCAAATGTCATTATAGATTCAGTGGAAGTTTATCTTTGGCAATCTACTTTAAACTTCATACTTACTAATTTTAGTGTGAAGCTGTTAAAAGCTTTCGATTTTTGTCTTACTAATTATTACTTACTGACCTACTAAACGAATTTTTGCTCCATGGCAAAGATAGTAGACTATAAAAAGCTTTTGTAAATGTAAAGTTTTCTTCTCTTATGAAACTTGTTTAGATAGTGTTATATCACGATGACTATACGAGTTTTTGGCAGGAATTTTTCAAGTGAAGTTTAGGGACTGTTTTAATTAATCGCAAACTTATTCCTCTTGGATATTGTGAAGTAAAATTAGTGTAATTTTGTATGCCAGACAACATGTGGAATCATTGAAACAGTTGCTGCAAAATGGAGCTGAAAATTTGATAGAAGTATTGACTTATCCACGTTTGCCGAGAAGACTAGAGAAGACTGACCAGATTAATCTGCTGCCAAATACAGCAAAATATAAAATTAATTAAATTCACATTCTAATGAAAATCAAAGTGACTGTATTCTGTGTCAATAACTTAAAACTAAACTTGACACTGACTACACCCAAAAAATTATTACCAATCAAAAGCTTTTATTAATGTCAAATTCGGTCCAATAATTCCCCTCATTACTTTAAAAGGACGCCTACTTTTAAGACCTCTCTTTCTGCTTATGCTAGCTAACTACAGCTTACAGGTACCTATAGTTTACCTAGCTATATGTATACGAAATGCTCCAGATTCCGTGGGCGATGTTTATGATTGGACAAGTAAAGACTTTCTGTTTGTACGTGCATCGCCCAAAAGTACCAGTGACCCAATTCGGCCAAGTCTTGGGAAACAAGCTGATAATCTTTTCACTTTAATCTCCTTATCAGAAGATTACGGATATCGTTTATCATTCTGAAAAAATTCAGTATCTACTACATATTATCACACAGTAACGCAATATCGTCTTACGTCAAAACTCAATATAATTAGCCTCTTTCTGAGGCAGTCGGTTAAAAATCCCCAAAATTGTGGTAACGGTACCTATAGAAAAAACTGGTCAAGTGCAAGTCGTACTCGCGCACAGAGGCTTCCGCACACGCTTACCTATGTAAACAGAACAACAAATCTTATGATGTAACTACAAAGTTATCGAAGTTTTTTCTTTACTTGTATTAAGCGACCTTGCTTCCTGCCAAATTTCGGGATACTAGGTCAACGGGAAGTAGGTTATGATATCCTTGCGAGCGGCAAAATATGCACCATAAACGGAGCATAAATGGCGTTAGCTTTAGATTGCGTTGACTTAAAAGTTTGACATTTTCACTGCTCTAAGGGGTAGCAAACCTGACTATTTGACATTAATTTCAGCTTCATATCTCCACGCGTTCCTGAGAAAAAGGGTCTTGACAGAAGGACAACAAAGTGATCTTATAAGGGTCTGTTTTTGCCGGTTGGAATACGGAACTCTAAAAATATAGACCTACCAACCAAACCACATCAAATGATAGTGGGATGGTAATCCCATGATCACGATTTCTTATTAGCAGAATAGATATTACTTTAATTGAACAATTTGATATCTGATTGATGTTTTTAATAATGTTGTGACTATAATTATATTCGGAAAAAAAAATCAAGGGCATGACTAAGTTGATATTATATACCTACTGTTTTTTTTTTGTTAATGTTTTTGGTTTGGATACTAAGTCCTTTAAGCCATGTCTTCGTATGAATAGTTAATTAGTTTAGAATTAAAAAAAAAAACATTAGAATATGGATGAATGAATACCATTCCAATGTTTTTGTAGTATTTAGCAGCAAATGTATCAAGTCAACCTTCGATATTAACTTCGCAGAGGTAGTCAACACTACAATAAAATTCTCAGCTCCATTTCAGAGCCGGGCCACACGATGCGTTGCGGCGGGCACACAAGCGACGTCGCCCCGCTCGTACGGCCCGCTGAATCGTTGAAATATTTGAGATGCGGCGCCGCAACGCATCGTGTGGCCTGGCCCTTACCGAGATCGCGCCTGTTTCAATGACTGCCCAGTTGCGCAGACACTTGAGATACAAAACTACACCAATTTTACATCACAATATCCAATAGGAATCAATTTGCAATTTAAAATTAACAATTTAAAATTAACAATCGAATTTCACTCGAAATAATAATAGCATAATCAGCCTTTTTTTAATGTTCCCACTGCTGGGACTCAGGCCTCCAAGGAAGGAATGGGTCGTAATCCACCACGCGGGCCCAGTGTGGGTTGGCACTCGAAATAATCCCGCCAAAAATCTTCTAAGTTGATATACTGGATTCGATAGAACCACATTAAATGTCAGACGATGAAGTGGGAAGTACATATCAGAGTATAAATCATATATCAAATTGTATTCCAATGTGGGCCATTTATAACAACTACCAATTAAAAGTAATTGGAAACGATTTAGATATATGAATTGAAGTCTTTTAAGGAAATACTTGATCTATATTTGATGAACTAGATTCCTTATGAGGTTTTGTACCGATCGATCAATCTCATGGTCAGAGCATTTAATTTGAATTAGTAAGGAAATGGGTTTATAATTTCTTCATTTTGCACAAAGTTTTTGACAAATAAGTCAAACTGAGCGTGATTCATATGACAGAAACCAGTTTGAAATTACGATCGATCAATGCTAATCTTGATTATTTAAAAGAGGTACTTATTATTTTTGGTCACACTAATTGACAATTGGCGAAAGTTTGATGGTGTCTGTATGTTTGTTACTCCTTCACGCTCGAACAGCTGACCGGATTTAAATAAAATTTAGTACACAAGTAGTTGCATATGGTTTTGAACATACCCCTCTTTTTTCGAAGGGAAAATCATCTAATGACATCCCCCGCTCTTGGGCGGAGCGGGAGATAGTGTCAGACTTATACTGACTAAAAACCCACTCCTGTTCCTTCTTTGCCGTCGTTCCAGGGCCTCGGGGTTCTCTTTCGCATCACCCATGGCCCCAGTAGGCTTTAACCCTGCTGGGCCCCTACTGTTTTGCTGACATCTCCTTGAGGCGCGGCGCGTGGAACACTACGCACCGTCGACAACTTGGGCTCGAACATTGCTCGCCGTCCGCAAGCCAGCGCCTAAGGTCGCTGGAAATCGGGATCGGGATCTCGGCGGCTGGGGCGTGAGGGCCGTTCTCTCGCGCGTGCGGCCGCTTCCTTTGCTAGCATTCCTGCTTCGCAGGAACATACTCCTTGGGATATTCTTTTACTATCACGTGGCCAAAGCCACTAAACAGGAGCAACTACTAAACGAAATAAAGGCATTCTCATTTGTAAAGTCGTAAATAACATTCCCATGGGCTTAGAAGCAATTTATATAAATTCAAACTATAACAATAGAAAGTCCATTACCAACCGCGATGCTCAACAAATCTACCAGTTACTGTTAGTTTATGATTAAATCTACAAGGTTTTCTATTTGCAATACAAAGATAGATTAATCTTCTAATTATTTTCACGTCACGCGTATCGTGAGGTAAGGAGGTGGAACACAAAGACCCTATTGTATATTGCCCTTCATTTTATACTCTTTCTTCTTCATCAACTAAAGCTCCATCTAAATTAATACCGGTTCCGACAAGGTGACTTTTTATGATGTTATAAAAAATGATTTGATCGAAAATAACAAATTTTTATGATGACGTCATGTCTTTGAGTAGCTCGTCAAGTTCACGTGATCTCATTCAATTATTTATGAGTAAAGTATTTCTTGTGATTAAGCAGTACAGCTGAATGATGTTCCGTAGGTTGTCAACAATATTCTAGAAACGTTACATATAGGGTGACTGGTAATTAGTGTACGATACTTAAACACGTGATTGTGCTCATGGTAACAAACAATTTTTATTATGGGAGCAAAGCCGAAATCGCAAAAAAAATTATCAGCTGTTCAGTACATTAGGCAAACATAAATGTACTGAACAGCTGGGTTTTTTCGCGATTTCAGGATTGTTCTTATAGTAAAAGTTGTCGGTTATCATGAGCACAATCACGTCTTTAAGTATCGTACACTAATTACCAGTCACCCTATATAAATGTAGACTATTAGGTTATACACACTCTTTTTTCCTTGCTTTCTACACACTATTGTCTACATTTCTTTCAATCTCTCCTTCCGCTGGTCTTTCAATTCCATTTTTGAAGTTATAACTGCATCTATGAACGTTCGAAAACTTTACCAATGTCAAGGTCGTAGAATGTTACATGAATCAGCAAGCCAATACATTCATATACAAATGTAACGGGACACAAAACAAGTAAGTTTGACAGCTACTCGTTCTGAGAATTATCAAGAGGTCAATACTTCAATACAATACATTTGAATCCCATAGCAAGTAGGTAATAATGGCCTGAGGAGAAGTAATTAATTTTTCTTTTTTTGTACCACGTACTGTACTTTAGTTTATGAAGCATGATTTAGAACTTTCGATAATAGTGGTGCCATACAAAAGCAGAATTGAAGTGTAGTTTTAAAATGTGTAGATGTAACAGGATCCAGCGACGCGACAGGCCCTGAAGAAGATGGACCTAAAGGATTATTACCTAACTATAGCTAGGGACAGAGAAAATTGGAAGAATACAAAAAAAACGGCTTCATAAAAAAAAAACCCTTAAAAGGATTAAAATAATTTTGATTTCGGAAGTCGATGTTTCTCGGTACTGTTTGTTTCTTATTTAACACCGACTTCTTAACTATTTCCATTGTGATAGGTATCTATGTGAGTATGAAGTTCCGTTGGCCATTTCTGGTCTTCTTCACCAGTTCCACTTCATCAATTACTTTTTGACTGTAAATGCTTAAGTTCTCGATGAAAATACCAAAATCACTAAGTATATGGTTGCCTATAATATTCAAGGAGTTCCCTCGATTCCTCATGGATCCCATCATCAGAACTGGATTTTGAAAAAAATGGGACCAACCTGGAAGCTTATCCTTTAAGGGAAAAAAAAATTGCAAATCGGTCCATAAACGACGGAGTTCTGAGGTAACAAACAAAAAATAATGACAAAAAAAAAATACAACCGAAAAAAATAAATTCTATGACAATTAAGTAACAACTTAAATGGCATGACCGGACATGCGGCAGGACATGTTTGCCGCATTCCCAACTGTGGACCAAAGTCGAGTTGGTGCTCTGAGATAGTGAGACGCGGTCGCGGCCGACCATAAAGATGGTGAGACGAACTCGACAGATTTCGCCAGAACAGGCAGGAGGAAGTGCGGTTTCGCGAATGACGAAAGGAGTGGAGAGAGGCCTTCACACAGGAATGGCACGGAGCAAAAAACACGTATAAGCCGGTTGCCGGTTGCGATTATTCTAGTACGATATGGCTAGGAAAGAAGACAACACTGAGATAATAGGCGACGTAGAAGAAAAAGACGTAACTGTACCGACCCGACATAGAATTAGATCTGTAAATTCCCAGCTCCACATTTTACTTAGGGCGTTTCTCGATCAATATTAGAGATCTCTAAAAATATCCTGTCAATACCGTGTCTTATCAGGTCCAAGCAAAAAATAAGAGTTGAATTGAATGGTAGATGTTTTTCATCATACAGCCTTCTATTGAAAGGATCATTGATCCCAAGAAACGGAAAAGTACCTTACTTGGGTCCATATAAGTTGTAACGAAGTTTTTTTCACGACCAATATATTCATATGTCGAGACTTTTCTAGTTACGAGTATGTTTTGATGGCTTCGTTGATTTGCGAATCAATAGGAAATATACGGACTGAATAAGTATATCGAAAAAGTTGGAGCATAGATGTTAGAAAGATGGCGAATATATTCAACAGTGGACCCAAAACAGACAAAGTTTTATAGACTGTGTCCATCGCCGAGTTACTAAAACATGTCTTTTTGAACTCAAATGCAGCTAAGCTACTTTTTCATTGTATTGATTTTCAGCTGATTCGCTCCATTCGAATGCAAATATAAGTTGCGAAACTTCCATGAGGAATCTTACCTATAATTTTCAACTTGACTCACCCAGTTCTGTCACGATTATCACTTAGGAAACCACTTGATGCGAGTGTTTGTTTCCATAATTATGTGGTTCTAGTTATGTACATGTGTCACTATAAACATAAGTGCAGTAGGTGCAATAATCCACTTTGATGTTAAGTGCGATTATATTTATTTATATTGACTCACTCACTAGAGTCACTATCTAACAAAAAGGAAAATTATGTGTGTCATCTAGTCAAATTTAAATGCTGTCGATAATGTCGAGGTCAGTTCTGGTTTGAAAATAGATTCTTAGATATGTATTACACTCCTTTTAATTAAATTTGAAAGTAAAAATCGCAATCGAATTGTCGGTCGTAAATTCTAAATCGTGCGTTGTATCATCGTAGACTTGAATGAACCACTGAATACCAGCAAGAAATTGAAAGAGAGAAGTGGAACAGTAAAAGACTCTCATTGCAAAAATGTGGAAGTCACGGCTTTGGATCGAGTATTTTTGCCAAAATCGAAAGACGTTGTTTAGAAGTAAGTCGAATAAAAGAACTAGGATATAACGATAATCAGCTTTACAATCTTCTTACTGCTGGAACTCTGGCCTCCTCTCCATGAGGGGGAATATGCCGTAATTCAACACGCAAACCCAGTGCGGGTCGGTACAAGGACATGCCGGTTTCCTTACGATTTTGGGGGTATGCGGAACAGAGAGTAAAGTCCCGCAAACTTCCGTTGAAAAGGGAGGATCCTCCGGCCAGACGGGTGTTATGTCTGGTGGGCAACTGCCCGTTAGATGATTACGGGCTGTCGTATATATTCTAATCATGCGGAGAACTTTGATTGCGCGATGCAGGATTAGTTCTAATGTGACGATGTTTTTGTTTACCGTTTTGAAAATAGAGCAAAAGAACTACCAAATTCAAATTCCAACCGCCTATTTCAACACTCCGACCGTTTGGATAATCCGACAAGCAATATGAATGATACAAGACCTTCTGTAATAATTTATTCCGTGTAATTGTCGTGAAGCGATCGAGCACATTTCACTTTGCGATAACTCGATCATGATTTGTGGGTCAGTATACTTTCTACTTGCATGGACTGGTCTTGTTATCTGATACAATGTTATTGTATCGCCTTCTTGTATCGAAACTGCCGTGATAGTGTTGCCTTTATTTAGTTTTTGTAGTAGTTTCGTATGGTGATTCAGTGTAGTAGCAGCTTTGTTAACAAAACAGTTACCTCCTTCTTTGGCATCTGTGTTTTTTTTATGCAAGTGGACGGTTACAAAGAGCCGCTTTTGTAGCGTTCTTTTATTAAGTAATTGGTTTATTGCTTCTTTTTCGCTTAGCTCGCAAATGGTGCCATAATAATGCAACTTAGACTTTTAATTTTGTTATGATTAGGTCAACAATCTATAAAGTAAACAGAAACGAGGGATTCCCTCAATTTTTTTAGGGTTACGTACCCGAAGGGTGCCAAGGGGACCTATTATTAAACCTCCGCTATCCGTCCATCTGTCTGTCTGTCAGTGGGCGGTATCTCATAAACCATAAGAGGTAGATAGCTGAAATTTTCACAGAATGAATTTGTACATGTAATTCTATTGCCGCTACAACAACAAATCGTCATCATCATCATTTTAGCCGAAAGACGTCCACTGCTGGACATAGGCCTTCCCCAATTGTCGCCACAATGAACGGTCCTGTGCGTCTCGCATTCATCACTCCCGCAACCGTTACCAAGTCATCGGTCCACCTTGTCCTTGAGGTCTTCCAACGCTACGCCTTCCGGTACGTGGTCGCCAAAGACAACAACAAATAATAAAATTAAAATAAAGTTAAATTTTAAAGGGCATACATGAAAAGTGTTTTTTTTTTGCTCGATTTTAATATTGTAGTACGAAACGAGTACGAGTCGCGCTTGGCCAATTTTTTTAATAATTCCACTAATTTTAAACCCCTTTGTAGCCGTTATTTTCTACAGTTACTGCGTAATAAATACGACATGTGTATAATTAAGTTACCTTAGCAACCAGCAGTAACTCAATACGATTGTCACGCTAATACACTGGCGAGCAGGCGAGCGGAGCCGGGCGTCGAGTTACATGCCCGACCGGACCAAATAACCAGAGCCAGGTAGGTAGGTAATTGATCATATACTGTATCATTTATGAAGCAAGTGAAGAGTTTTAGAAGCAGGGTATAATTTTCATATTCTTTATTGTACACACAACTTTTATAAGTGGTGACCGAGTGGTAACGGCCCCGACTTACGAGTTCTAGGTCGCAGGTTCAAACCCAGCCAGGCGCATTACTTTGTGTAATTTATTTCATCACCACTGCTCTCAAAACGGTGAAGGAAAACATCGTGAGGAAACCGGCATGTCCTAGAACCATAAATTCGAAGACATGTGACATTCACCAATCCGCAATAGGCCCGCGTGGTGGATTACGGCCCATTCCCTCTCCTAGAGAGAGGAGGCCTGAGTCCCAGCAGTGGGAACATTAAAAGGCTGACTATGCTTATGCTATGCTACATACAACTTTTATAAAACAACAAAAATAGGGCTGCTGATGTACAATGCGTTCCAAATAAGAATAGGATCGATTGCCATGTTGTGACGTCACGTCATACTGTCAAATCGCAAGAATTTAGGCAAAATTGAAGAACACAGCGATGAGCAAAATTGAAGAACTGGATTCTGATTAAACTTTTTTCATTCACAGTTCGTAAATAAATTAAATTTTAAAAATTTATTGGTTTGCTCACCATGTTAATTCTTCGATTTCACAGTATGACGTGACGTCACAACATGGCTATCGATCCTATTCTGATTTGGAACGCATTGTACACAGGCGAGCTCAACCCCCATGTATTTTTCTTTTTCTTTCAAACCTTATATAAATCTACACTATAATATTATAAAGAGGATTTTTTTTCGGTGGGAACATCAACAAATGACATCCCTCGCTCTTGGGCGGAGCAAGAGGGTGTGTCAGACTTTTACTGACTAAAAACACACTCCTGTTCCTTCGTTGCCTTTCATACCAGGGCCGAGTCTTCCTTTCAGAAGCAGACCCTTGACCCAGTAGGCTTCGACCCTGCTACCCTACGGTTGCTGACATCTCCTTGAGGCTCGCGTGAAACAGTACGCGCCGTCGACGACTTGGGCTCGGTCCAGACGGTTACCGGACGGTCGGACGGCGAGCTACCCATTGCTCGCCGTCCGCAAGCCCGCGCCTACGGTGGCCGGAAATCGGGATCGGAATCCGGCTGCGGATATTATAAAGAGGTTAAGTTTGTTTTTTTTTTATTGTAGGAAGTATCTCTTGAAGTACTAGTTCGATTGCTAAACATTTTTCACCGATAGAAAGCTGCTTTATTCCTGAGTGACATAGGCGTTTTATGTACGCGGGCTAAGCCACGGGCAAAAGTTAGCCTAGTAATTATTAAAACTATTGTCGTTTTCTGAATCTTCACACTATTCTTTAAGCTGTTGATCCCCGCACGAACGCCGGCGGTCGTGCGCTATTGTCTTACTATTGTGTCTCTAATTACGCTACTCAAGAAGTTAAGAGGCAGTCGTAGTCACCAAATGCAAAATTGAGAATTTGAGACTCCAAGAAACAGTTGTAATTTGTTTTTTTTTTAGAAGTCGTCATATAACGCCTCCCGCTCTGACTGGAGCGAGAGGGAGTGTCAGACTTATACTGACTAAAATCCACCCGTATTCTTTCAGTTGCCCTTTACGTTTCAGGGCCATGGCGACTCATTTAATTGTAAACATTCGGCGGCCCTGGCGATTGTACAGGTTCCGTACTAAAATAAAATTTAAGGCCCATTAGCAAGGATTCATGATCAAGGCCTTCACGAGTCAATACTCATGTAGACCTTGAGACCAACGTGTAATATGGTTGTTTTCATTCTTCAATTACTACATATACATATAGCATCAATAATGAGGATAATTTTTTAGGACTATAGAATTATTATTTTTTGTAAACTTTGCCCCACACTAAAAACCTCGTGTATCGTGAGTGCGTTCACAAACATGTAAGCTCACATAGACAAGACAACCAGATCCGGAACAGCTTAGCTATAGACCATACATATATTAGTTCCATGTGGGAATTGAACCCGGGATACGTAGCGCAGTAGTCAATCACTCAACCGTGCCGTCATAACCATTCAGGGCGGAATTCACCAATAAAACTAATCGCGTTTTAACGTTTGGCTCGCATAATCGCGTTTAGCCGTTGTCACTAGTGTCACTTGTAAAAATACAACAAAAGAAAAATACAGACTCGTGACACTAGTGACAGCGGCTAAACGCGATTATGCGAGCCAAACGTTAAAACGCGATTAAATTCCACCCTCAGTATCCTTTATTGTTTATTGCATCGTTTTCAATGACCAACCGAACTTTTGCTTTAAGTTTTAAAACTGAGTTTTTGGTTCGGCTGCCATCTGGCCGAAACTGAGTTCGAGAAAATTACTTAAATAATCAAAAACTTAATAATTACTTAATAAAATATGTGATTTCTAAATAAAAAGAGACAAACTGATTAAGATTAACAATTTTTTTCGCCCACGAAAACATGACGTTATAGAAGTTTCTACCGAACTGACGAAATTCGGACACTAATTTCTAGCTACAAAATATAGACGAACTTATAAAATTCGCAAACGTCCGATTATAATTAAGGTGTCTTCAAGGCTTAGGGCGGAATTCACCAATAAAACTAATCGCGTTTTAACGTTTGGCTCGCATAATAAAAATACAACAAAAGAAAAATACAGACAAGTGACACTAGTGACAGCGGCTAAACGCGATTATGCGAGCCAAACGTTAAAACGCGATTAGTTTTATTGGTGAATTCCGTCCTTAGAGTGAATAGGCCGTTAATGAACTAGCGCGATTCACCACCAACGTTTGGATCACTGCTTACCATCATGTGGGAAAACAGTCAAGTACTATTTTAAATTTAATATCATTTAAAAAAACAACGCAATACTCGATGCACTCAAACACTCAACATCTCACGTAGGTAAAAACAAAATCCTCACCCGCATATTATCCCCACAGTACAAACGCAGTTGCACGCGAGTGTACGCATCAACCGAGGGAGCAGACTAGACGAGTGGCCGGGTGCGTTCGAATATCGATTGCACACACTTCCGACAACCACTCCGAGGGCTCGCCGTGTTGGTTTAAAGGTAGAGTTGTGAGTCTGCGAGCTAATTGGAGAGTATGCATGATTAAATGCTTGCACAACGATGTGGTCGGAAAGGGTTAGTTCTAAGCTAAATGAAGTGGGATGCAGTTGGAAGCTGAAGTGGGATAGATTTTTGTTTAATGGCTATTAAACATAATATCGACCTTTCTTAAGAAGAACATCGTAAGCGACAATTCGGCTTTTTTGCAGGAATGGGGTTTCTCTCTATGTTAGAATACTCGTAGTTCCTAAAAACATATTTATCAAAAAAAAAAAAAATAATTACGAAAGGAAGAACCTCTTTTTGCAAAAAGCTCATATTGTCGCTTACTTCTTACGATATTCTTTGTGAAAAGGTGATATTATGAATTGTAAACCGGAAATATTTAAATGTGAATGTGAATGTTGACATACAATCAGAATGATTGTATGTGTGTTAGTCGAAAACCCGCTCTTATCCCACCGCTTTTAGGCACGCAATAGACTGTTTTCCGCACTAGTGAAGAAAAGTGCGCGTGCTCTCCCCCGCCACAATTTTATTACATTTATCGTATCAGGCTGGGCGCGCGTCGACCCCCACGAGTCACCGGTCAACCCCCGTTTATCCATTTTTTCGTAAGTGTATTGAAAAAAGTCGTTTGATACACGTGCAAATTTATCACTGCAGCCCACAAGCCCAGCAAAATGTACTATTTCTGATTCTGTTTACTGTAGTAGATCATATTATTATACTTTTGCGCATTATAAAACTCGGGATTAGTTTGTATTCCTCTTAAGTTATTCTCGTTACCATAAACCCAACAATCTACGTTATGTAAGCTATTACCATACCACCTGTATTCCCCACATATTATTTGTGCAGGTGTTGTACTGTTCTTATGAAACCGAAACATGCCACAAATGACCCGGCGTTGAACCCGAGACCTCACGCTCTTTGTCATTATGTGCTACCGGAGTGTTTAATGGCGGAGATAAGAGGAGGTGATAAAAGTACTGATAACGATGTACGAGGGTCCAACTAGCGGAAACTGGTATAACTGCCATGACAAATTTTCGGGAGATACGACAAAACATAAATAGTTGCATACTTAATATATCTGTTGGTCTGTCTGTTAAGTATATCTTTATGTCTTAACGACTGAACTGATTTGGATAAAACTTTACACACGGATAGACCATGTGCTGGAATAGGACATGGTCTACGCGTGTGACAAATTTTATTGATATTTGTTTAGCCGTTTGAGTGTGAAGGAGTAACAAACATACATACATACATACTTTCGACTTTAATAAAAATGTTGGTGTGATAGCCAGATATGATGAATACGTTCTCAAGTATAGATCACAGCTAAACACTTGAGCCTGGAGTTGGTAACAGCACCTCGAAGCCACGATTGTTATGTAAATGAAAACAACTGACGATACCACACCAGAGTATGTAGTAAGTCCACATTTACAACGATGTGTAAGTGCTCATATTATTATAATGATAAATAATGACATGCAATTTTTTTTTAAATATTTATTTTTCATTACAGTCTCGTGCTTCACCGCTATCTCACCTGATGGTAAGCGATGATGTGGACGACGATGGAGCACGCTTGCCTAGAAATAACCTATTAACTCTTGGCTTAAAGTCCCCCAGGTTGTACCTACCGGAAAACAGACTCCGGCACGAAATTCCACTCCTTAGGACGTGTACCGGCTGTACGCATAATGAATGTGTTCCCACAACGTTTTGTACGAATGGATGCTATTATTGTTAATATGGCAGCTTCATGCACAATTGCACACTTGTGAAAATCGTGAAAGACACTTCAAATGGAGCTTAAGCTTTTCTCACTATACTAAAGCGAAATTCGAGTCATGATTCTAACAGCGAATAAATGCAACAAGCATTGTGTAAAATGCTGGTAAAAAATATAGACAGTTTGAAAAACGGTAGTGTATCGAATCAGATTTTGAAGAAATGTAACATTTAGATGGATTTTGATGCAGGAAGACCAAAGAAAACAGGGATTGACTATATGAAAGATGATTGTGACTCGTAGGAGCGACTATCGTGAAGTAACTCTTCGCTTTCCGGACGGAGACAGATCGAATGTTAGATTTTTACTGACTATAAAACGCATCATATTCCAAGGCCATGTTGACTCTTTCGATCATTTCCGCAACCCTGAGAGGCATCGGGCATAGCGAACCCCGTCAATCAAGCTGATAGCTCTTTGAGGCGCGCTTAGAAAACAATAACTCGGGCTTGGCCCTTGTTAGACGCGAGCTACGCATTACTCGCCGTCCGCGGGAATCGCCCTGCGAAAGAATGATTTTTGTGATGAGGACTAGATAATAGACTACGGAAGAATGTAAAATTAAAAGGTGCGAATATACATAAATATATTTTTAAGTCAACGCCCGAAGGAATCCAGGGTCACTAGTTCTATAACAAACGTTGTGTTGTCTAGTGTAACATCAAGCATAACTTTTCACTCACAGATCCTCTCCCCTCCCAATTTGAGGACGTGCAACACTGAAGATAGACGCACCCCTTGTGCCTCACTGAGTGCCTTCCTTAGTAAGAACCCCTATGCTACTGTGTAGCCAGGAGGGGCAAATTCGCGCAAAAAAAAATGCTAATCCAAAACTCCCAAACATTCTTGCGAAATTCAAAATAAGAATTGATGGAACGACAACGATTAAAATCAAATATTTATACGATAAAGTCATTTGATTGTTATTTTTGATAGATCTATATTTCTGATTTTTTATTAAAAATCGTGGTTCAGTCATTGACCGTCTTTATTCATGGTCATGACAATTCACAAATACCTGCCAGCATTATGTAGTTTGTTTTTCATGCAGCCGAAATCTCCAAACCCTACCAAAACTTCTCATACCTATAAATTCTTCATGATCAGCTGACCTGATTGCACAACTTAAATACTGCACAATAAAAATGGCGTAAGCGCTGACAGCAATGTATGTAACATAACAAGTTACATGATGTCCGAACATTTTGAACGGCGGTTGTAAAGGTCAACGCTGTTCACTGATTGGTCAGCAGGAGATCATAATTTACAGGTGATTTGAAGAGATGACATGACTGCAATTGCAATTTGCAGCTCAGTATCGGATAGTTCCTTGCACGATCGTATCAGGCATGATGATATCCGCAAGAGAACCGATATAGCCCGAAAAATCGCCGTGGGCTGGACATATGGCTCGCAGACCAGATTGTCGTTGGGGTTGAAAGATATTGGAGTGGCGACCGCGTACCGGAAGACGCAGCGTTGGAAGGCCTCCCACAAGGGAATCCGATGGATGTAAATGACAGTTATTGTACTCCTCACTAATATGTCATTTTTTTTTGCATTTTTTGCGATGTCTCACGTATAGTTCGCAAATCAGTTTATCAACTGATATTATTCAGTTATCTGTATATATCAATGCCTACATTAAATTATTCTACTAACCTTGTAATCATATCATATGGAGAGCGATATGATAATGTTTTTTATCGTGATTAAATTAGCATTTCCCTGATTAAATTATTATGTAAATATTACGCACGTAGGTCTATAATTGGTCAGCAAAAGAAAATCGTAAGTAATTTGTCGTATGATTACGACAAGGACGAGAAAGAGGAGGCCTATATATAGAAGAGGGTGGCACAAGACTGTCAGAATATACTTCTACTAAAGTTTTTTTTTTGAGATTCATCATCTTCCTGCCCTTGTCCCGTGTTATTTGGGGTCAGCGCAACACGTTTTTTTCTTCCATTCTGCCCTGTCACTCGTCATACTATCACTAACTTCCTTTTCTTTCATATCACTCTTCACACAATCCATCCATCTTTTCTTTGGTCTCCCTCTCCCTCTCCATCCATCCACACATGTAAACTCATAACTCTTTTAGTAACATGCGTTTCATCTCTCCTCTTCACATGACCATACCAAGACAAACGATTCCCTTTCAACTTTTCAGTCACTGGCGCCACTTTCAAACTTCCCCTAATATACTCATTTCTCACTTTATCCATTCTCGTCACACCACACATCCATCTTAACATTCTCATCTCCGCTACGTGCAATCTTTTTTCATCCGTCTTTTTCACAGCCCAAAATTCTGATCCATACAGTATAACAGGCCTTATCACGGACTTGTAGATTTTACCCTTCAACTTGAGGGGCATCCGTGGGTCACAAGTTGTTCCCGTGACCTGTCGCCATTTCATCCATCCTGCGTTGATCCGATGTGTTACGTCCCGGTCTACCTCACCATCCCCTTGGACGAGTGACCCGAGGTACCGAAAGTCGGAGCAGATCGGTATGGGTGTTCCAGCGAGAGATAAAGGCACTGGATTGGAGAGACCACCGAAATCGCAGAACAAGTATTCCGTTTTGGTTCTACTCAATTTCAGGCCAACACTCTCCAGTCTGTGCCACCACACCTCCAAACTGTTCTGGACCTCTAGGCCACTCTCGGCAACCAACACAATGTCATCGGCAAACAGCATACACCAGGGAGCCTCTTCCTTTTTTTTTGTGATTATCTTATTGATTTCCTTTATGTAATACTAGCTGTTTCCCGCGACTTTGTCTGCGTCAAGTTAGTAAAAATGCACAAACGTAATTAATAATTCTGTGCTTGTGATTCGTGCTAAAAACATTTAATTCAAATAACGGAAATTAATTTCAGTAAATATATTATGTAAAATGTATTTCTTATGTCCAGATATATAATTTATTTTATTTATTTGGCTCACCAGTAATAGAATACTCGTTCATGATATACATCAAATAAATTACTTATCATCATCAATAAACAGAAACAGATGTTGAGGTCGAAGTAGTTGATAAACTGTGGTTCTGCCTACCCCTAAAAGGAAAAGGTGATAGTTTAAGTTTGTTTTTGGTTTATTCTATGATGAAACAACGCTGTATGATTTTAATATGATTGGTTCATTATAATAGACTAAAAGTGTATTAAATCGTTGTTTTCTTTTAACAACACTAAATAAATGTTATTTAACGTAAGCTATAAAAAAGTGAATAAAGTAGTTTCCAAAATGTTAAATGTTGCCAAAATGTATAAAGAGTCTGTACGGATCTTGTTCTGAGGTCAATACCCACAGTTTTTAGTGTCTGCACGTTTTACTTTTAGGAAGAAAATCATCAAATACCTTCCCCCACTCTGGGTAAAGCGAGAGTTTGTGTCAGACTTTTACAGACTGAAACCGACCTGTGTTCCTTTAATTGCCCTTAGTGTTCTAGAGCTACGGTAACTTGCACGCGGCAGCAAATCTTCCTTCTTTGAGGAAAAGAGAGGACGCTGTGGTGTCTTTCTAAAGACACCACAGCGTCCTCTCTTTTCGCCTGACGAAGATCTCTAGGGCCAATGCCTGCTAGAGCTATGAGATTTTTCGAAAGAATTACCTCCCATAAGAATTTGCCTCGATGATATTTCTCTGCAGACTTTTAGCCGGGTTCGTTATGCAACTTTGGCGGAGGTGAATTTCGAAGGAGCATAATCGGCTTCAGCCCATCTTCAGCTGGATAACGTGCACTGATAGTCCACTGCACACTGCACTGCACTGTCCGCTGCTGATAATATATCTAATGAACCAATAATTTTAAAATCATACAGCGTTGTTTTATCATAACATAAACCAGAAAGAAACATACATAAAACCCACTCCTGTTCCTTCTTTGCCATTGTTCCAGGGCCCCGGGAATCTCTTTCGTATCACCCATGGCCCCAATAGGCTTCGACCTTGCTGGGCCCCTACGGTTGCTGACACCTCCTTGAGGCGCGCGTGGAACACTACGCGCCGTCAACGACTTGGGCTCGGTCCGGACGGTTACCGGACGGACGGACGGTGAGCTACCCATTGCTCGCCGTCCACAAGCCCGCGCCTACGGTGGCCGGAAATCGGGATCGGAACCCCTCGGTTCGGATCGGTTGGGTCGCGAGGGTTATTGTCTCGCGCGTGCGGCCGCCTCCTTTGCTAGCATTACTGCTTCGCAGAAGGAGGCGACCGCGCCCAAGGCCCACCGCGCTTTAAGCTATTACAAATCTTGATAGGATAAAATGACTGGACCTAACTGCGGTTTATTTTCGTAAATATTTTTGGCATTTACGAAGCAATTAATTAGAATTCAATAATTTTTATAAATAGGTCTAGAAACATTTGCTGATTACGTGATAACGCCATCTATTGCTGAAAAGCTTAACCTTACCTTTATCACACACTGAGGCTCTACCACGAGCTCATAACGTGATCCATTTTACGACCTAAACCGGACTGTTAAAGGGATGGAGCTATATAGGGTGTACAGCTCCATCACTCTTTTTCGCTCGTACGTCTGACATTTTGACATTATCATGGTAAGGCCCCTGGCCACCTACCGAGCGGTAGTGAAATAAATATTTTGACAAATTTAATTCGTGTGTTTGCTATTCAAAGCCAGATGGCGTCAGTGAGGCATAGGATGAAAGTTTTTCTAAGACATTTTTTCTGATAGCCGCTCTATTGTATCTCTTTAGATCTCTTTGTAGACGTTTGAATGCATAACCGCTGGATTTCTGTCTTGTATAGTGAAGGTCAGTATAATCTGCCAAACTGCTTCGAAAGTGCTGATGTAGAAACCAGACTGTCGATAAAAATAATAGTAAGAACGCAAAAATATGTAAAAATTTCATGTTTACAGTAAAATAAAACAAAACTATCACAAAAAAGAAACTGAGTATTGAACCATTATCCCCTTACGTGCCGATCTAATCCAGACACGACTGCACTACGGTGTTCGTTGACTTTTGTGTAAAATAGGTTTTCTTATATAAACGTCATCATTGTCTGCTTAACCCTTTGTCGATGATAGCGTGATGATTTTCATCTCAGATATTAAATTTGTAGCTAAATGAAAAAAAGAAATATTATTTTCGTTTTTCCACTTAGATTTTATTACATGTTTGATTACTTTTTACAAAAATATGGAGTAAAAATGTCTAAGATGTGTTAAAAATATGCTAAAAGTCCTATTATTATTGTAATCGAAATACCATCGCATATTATATACAAAAAAGACGACAAAATACTCACAAAAATTATTACTATAACTGGGGATCGAAGTCACGGCAAATCGTTCAATACCGACATTTTGGAATATTGCTCACCCCCCATAGCAAATAGCGTGATAATTTATAGCCTATGTCCTTTCTCAAGCTCTATTCTATCTTTGTACCAAATTTCGTCAAAATTGGTTCAGCGGTATAAGCGTAAAAGCGTAACAGACAGACAGACAGACAGACAGAGTTACTTTCGCATTTATAATATTAGTATGGATTGACAAGCAGCGCGTTACAAAAACCGGTGACGAAATAAAATTAATGATCGTAGGGGATCCCGTCAACGGCTAGCACCGCGACAAACTTGAGGATTGGGGTTTATTGTTGAGGTGAGTAATCATCCAATTTCTTCTCCTACTCTAGGGTGGAACGAGATGGCTTGTTAGACTTTTACTGGCTAAAACCCACTTGTGTCCTTCAGTTACCCTTTGTGTTCCAGGACCACAGTATCACTTAAAATTCCCGTGGCCCTAGCGGGCATCAGCCCTACTGGGCCACTCTTTGAGGCGTGCGTGGAACACTAAGCGCCGTCGATGACTCGGGCACAGTATAGATATATGGAACAGTACGGAAACTACCTACAAATGTTCGAAATGGCTCACTCACACAAATATACGCATAGACGAGACTCCTAAGCGGCATTCGCTACTGACAGGACCGCGAGAAACGCTCAGCCCCCCTAGCCAAGTTGCAAACGATAAACGTGAACGCTTAGTAATCTCCAATAGATTTTCAACTTTATACCTAAGAGCATAAAGTTGAAAATCTATTAAAGACTACTGAGCGTTAGCGACCGGAACGAACGAAAACACTATGTAATCTTCAATAGATTTTCAACTTTATATCCAATAACATAAAGTTGAAAATCTATTAAAGACTACTGAGAGTTTACGTTTATCGTTTGTGACTTGGCTAGGGGGGCTGGAGTCTCGTCGATGCGTATGTTTGCGTGAGTGTGCCGTTTCGAATATTTGTAGGTAGGTTCCGTACTGTTCCATATATCTATACTGTGACTCGGGCTTGATCCTTACAGGACAGTGAGCTACCCATTACTCGTCGTCCGCAAGCCCGCGCCTACACTGATTGTGTAATTTTAGCACGTCGTAGGCAATTGTGCACACGTCAAAAGAATAGTCAAAATGTTTTAAAGGAATTTTCATCTGACTCTTTTCAATAGGTCTACCTCCAAGTTAACTTAGTGGTAACACTCGAATTTAGCAGCTTCTACAAGTTCAATTTCAGTTGCGAAATCTTGACCTTTAAGTTCTCACATTTTCGGGACACGTGCCTCTAAAAAGCGCGTAGGTGTTACCTTAACCCTTATTTATATTGAGGACCAATTTAACCCTGTGTAAAGAGCCTTTGATGTGATAAGTACCAACTTATAACGAATTGTGATGAAAACAAATAAAATACAAAAGGGGAAGTATAATTTATGATTGTTATTAAAGGGTTTGAAAAGGAAAACAGGAATCTAATTAATTATTATAATTGAATTGTTTCTCTTGTACATATTCTACGAATCCCTGGAGGCATTGTAACTGACGTCTATGAGGCAAAAGCATAGACTAGTTTTTTTTTAGGTGGGAAATCATGTAATGACATCTCCCGCCCTTGGGCGGAGCAGGGGCGTGTCACACTTTTACTGACTAAAACCCACTCCTAGTTCCTTCGTTGCCTTGCATTCCAGGGTTGGGTTTTCATTTCAGGAGTGAACCTATGCTTCGACCCTGCTGAGCCCCTACGGTTTGCTGACATCTCCTTGAGGCGTGCGTGGAACACTACGCGCCGTTGACTTGGGCTTGGTCCGGACGGTTACCGGACGGTCGGACGGCGAGCTACCCATTGCTCGCCGTCCGCAAGCCCGCACCTATGGTGGCCGGAAATCGGGTTCTATAGACTAGGTACCGGTACAATTAATTAATTTCAAAAAGAAAATTAAATAAAACTACGAGCCAAGTCTGGAACACCGCACTGTGTTCGAATATTTTTATCATGTTTAGTGTGCTGAGTGCGAGTTTGCGTTTATGACGTTCAGCACTCCGATTGGCCCGCACCAAGTTCTTTATAACCAATCAGAAAGCCAAACGTTGTAAACGTTTCTATCGCAATAACGTAAAAACAACTCGCGCAGTCTGCGCACTAAACATGATAAAGTTATTCGAATTTTCAAACGATCGAAGAACAGTCTGTTCATTCATATTATTGTCTTCTTACAGTAAAAATATAATCAAGTCACGAAGGTAGAAGGTGTCTTTCGTGAGCAATATTATATGTAACAACATATTAGATACATTTACTCTATGCATTTACTTCATTATTATTCAAAAGTTATTATAACTAATTCGTCATTTCGAATTACATGTGTTAATTACTCTGTCTCCAGGCAATTTAATTTTTTATATTACACAAATGTTGTAAGTTTTAGAAGTTACCAAACTTTTATTAGATAAATATCTACTGGTATTATTCAATGTTATTAATTGGACTGATGTAACATTTTTATTTTACTGTAGAAACTCAATTATTTTAGTGATATATTGGCAACACGGTTTTAATTATAACTCTGTTTTATGATGATTAAAAATTGTATAATATTTTGGGATTGTTAAAACTATAGCAATAACGTGAAATTAGTAGAAAACAATTTAAAATATTCGACGTAATACTTTTAAAAAACGAAAACTTTTATTGGATTATGATCGTATATTAGTCTATGGTCTATGGCTTGTACAATTAATTATTCTGTGTCTATGGTAGGAGCCAGATATAGCTATAGCAGTGATTGACCCTCTTACATTTATTGACATATTTATTGACATTCTTAATTTAAAAAACGAAAATAATAAATCCTTTACACTTTCTAGACGTAATGAAAAACAGTTCCTTGTTTGGTTTTCGATTACTTATGCCACCTATGCAGAGATATAAGGAAAGGGTCAATATACTTTATTGCAAAAATATCTGGCTTCTAGCATAGCATTTATATTGTTCAGTTGTTCGAAAACAGTGTGGAAGGGGTTATAGCCTCATGGGACTTGGACGTGATCAGTCTTCCTTGACGTGAGTGAATACCCCAAGTTTAGTTTGGAATTCTATCAACCCGCTAAATACTCATGTGTTCTTGTTTGTAGCAAAATACAGAAAAATACGAGTACGTGTTAAGGTAGATCGCGAATAAGCGATAATCGAGGTTTTCGGCTACAGATGAAGTTCAAATCCTTGTATTTATCATACTGTCACCTCGCTATCGTTGAAGAATCTATACTGAATAATATTATAAAGCTAAAGAGTTTGTCGGTTTGAAGACGCTAATCTCAGGAAGTACTGGTTCGAATTGAAAAATTCCTTAGTGTTTATCGAGGAAGGATATAGACTATGTTGTATCATCACTCTACGACCGATAGGACCGCAGCAGTAACCAGAAAGGCGGGCGAAAAGAGAAAAAAAAAATAGGTATTCATTTTGTGCTAGGTACAAATACTTGTTATAATAAAAAGTTTCTTTCAGCACAGTCTTAAACACGCTACCAATCAATTTCCTACAATGTGTGGTGTAGTATCGTTAGCACCTGTGCGATAAGGAAACCACGTGAAACTGTGATTAATTCTTACTTTATACCATCTGTTAACGTGCATATTTTATACTTTTAACCTTTTATACTGGCGATAAACTCGCGGGTTATTGTGAAGGCAGTTTGTTCCTGGTGACTAGTTTTTCAGTGAAGTCTTTACTAGCCCTAAGTTGAGCTCTTTACTACACCTAAGTTGATTTCTTTACTAGCCCTAAGTTGAGCTTTTTACTAAACCAAGTTGAGTTCTTTACTAGTCTTAAGTTAAGACCTTTACTACACCTAAGTTGAGTTCTTTACTAGTCTTAAGTTGAGCTCTTTACTAGACCTAAGTTGAGCTCTTTACTAATCCTTAGTTGAGCTCTTTACTAGTCCTAAATTGAACTCTTTACTAGGCTTAAGTTCAGTTACACGAATACTGACAAATGCTTGCACCATCTAGACAAGTCCGCTCAAATCTGTGTGGATTTTCCTTAAAAGACCATCTCAAACACATTCTGCATGGTTCTCGTGATTTGACCAATACTTGTTTATTGTATGGACTTTATAAAGGCCTTTGAGCTCTCGGTTTTTTTTTGGTGTTTCTTCTCATAATAGTCAGCTAAGATAGCTAGGAGACACCGGTTTCACCTAGTTTAAATTGACGAAAATTACCTACATTTATCACAATATTGTTTTGTGGGACGCCCTGCCTAAATCGGGGCGCCAGGCAACGCTACTTGAGATGTAAGTAGAGACAGAATATAGAATACAATAAACTTTATTGTACACCAAAAGAGTTACACAACTTATAAATAAACTTAAATCTATGGGTACAATCTTCGCTGACAGCGATATCTAACGGACAACCTTAGGATGGCTCATAAAAACTTAAAATAATACAGGGTGTGCTGCTGTCTGCGGTGTATTGCTAGAAAATTAATCTAACATTTTTATGATTTACACAGTTTAACAAGGAGCAGACTTACCTGGGTAAGCAAATTAGATATTTTCCATTCCAGAATATAAAACTTAGTTGGTTTTGACTAGCAATGAAGCAAAGACAGAATGAGAAAACGATTCCAAGATTCACAGTAATGATGGCAAATAAAAGATGCGCAGTTACCGAGTTAATGATAGATAAACTATTAGCCTAGTGAAGTCATTTAGGCTGAAACTAAAGCCATCAAAGGCTTTATAAGGGCAGGTCTTTAAATCGCTTCCTGTGCTATTTTATAAGGTAACCAATCTGATTACTCAGCGTTGACAAGATGAATACTGCTGGCTATGTATGGGAGTACTTGCTATTCCAATTATAACTGCTTATACTGGGCCACTTTGAGGCAGTGGTTTATTTGTATGATAAATTGCGAGGGGGTTTGTTGCGTCACTTTTTTTTTCAGTTAAAATACTGCGAGAAAGTGGTGACGGGCCCTCGTATTTGGAGGACTTGTTTTTAATTGATATACTTAGCATATAGTAGGTTGGCGTTGGAGCTATCAGGAAACACATACTTAGTTGCAACCCAAGAAATTGTGAGTACTCCATGTTTTTATCCTTTTCTTAACAATAGTATCAAATTCTCGTTAAACAACTCTTAGCCTTCCCATTTAAAATATTTCCCAAAGGCCACCTTAGCCGCAGGTCGTAGGCTAGCCTATCCACTAATTGCGCCTATATAGCTCCTATTGTACCTAGCTATCAGTAAACACAGACTCCGGAAGGGAATTCCACTCCTTAGCTGTACGCATAATGAATGTGTTCCCAAAACGTTTTATGCGCATGGGTGGGATGTCCACGTCCAGCATGCACCTACCAGTTCATCGATTTTCTTGAGATTACGCGAAAAAACCGACCATCATTGACATCTTCGACGCAAGATTTGTCATGAATCACGGTGTTTAGTACGCGTTAGGTCCCGGATATAGGCCTCTAGATAGGTATTTAGGTAAATTGCTGCACTACAGTCAGAGCCGGCTCTAGCCTTCGGAGCGCCCGTGTGCAACCAATACCTTGGCGCCCTCTAGTAGGCATGCGGATAAAATGGAATACTTATAGTTTATTTACCCGAGTACGTCAGAAAGAAGGTAATGTTTTATCGAGTGACTGTATGTACATAGTTCTTTGGCACGCCCTAGAGCCTAAATGGCTTGTTGCATTTTAGTTTGAGAGGGTCGTTAGATAAGTCTTAGTTGTGAGTGACACTGGGTACAACAAAGTTATAAAATGGTGGTTTTTTGGCGCCCGACCCCAAAAAACTACTAAAAAATCCGAAACAAGACACTTCAAGGTGTCTGATGCAGTTGATGGCGTCAAATCTACATGAGTGTGTGCCTTGTTTCGAACTTTTTGGTCGATCTGGTTTTTTGAAACTGCTAATATTTTTTACGGTCGGGTTTCACACTGTCAATTTTTTTTTTTATTCGTGTGCAAATGGTGCAATTTTCAATGATGTCGGGAAGTAACACATAAAAAAGTACAACTTTGTAGTTATTTCACTGTCGCGAGCGGCACTCGGCGCCCCCTGAGACCCTGCGCCCGTTGTGCACACCCTGCACTATGGGTAAAGCCGGCCCTGACTAGTGTGGGATACTTGACGCAATCGGTTTCGCGCTGTTTACGCTAAAGTAGGATAACTAAGTCTACCTAACCGAGAGACCTTATCTATAAGGTACTCTCGGTTATGTGGGGCACTTAGTTCCGTTCTCACAAACATGCTGCAAGTGATGAGAACTTTAGAAATAAACTTTTTTAGTTTACTAGTGTTCATACATCTAAACAGCGCGGTGGCGTGCCGAATAAAGTTATGAATGACAAAGATACGGCTATCTTATTCACAAAATAATGTTAGCGACTTTATTTCTGAGCCTGACATTATTCTATTCACCGTTCATTAGTAAGGCCGTCGCTGGTTCACAAACCACGTCGACGATTGCAAATTATTTTCAAACAACGCGACGTTCATTTCACAGAATCACGCTTTGTATGAACGCCGTGCTTCTGAAAGAAAAGTTACACGATAAGAATTATGCCGCCAATCAACAAGTACCGACAATGTGCCCATTATCTACGGTATTCACAAAAATGTGGACGGGTACTGGCCTCAACGGGCCTACCCACCAACGGGACATTAATAGACTTTTACTGATTGTTGATACCAACTCAATGATCTCTGATCTTTAAAAACTTACCACAAAAACTTCATTAAAGAAAAATCCAAGAATTCGAGTGCACAGAAAAAAATATAACTCGTTTTACACACACATTGACATAAATATCGATAAACACTTAAAAATTCACAATATTATAAAACACAAACACAATTCGTAACAGGTTTTTCTTTTTAATCACTAAATTAATTTTCGTTCGATATTTCGCGGGGACCGTGTTAAAGCGGCACGCACGTCCTTAGCTACGCGGTTATCACTCACGACTAGCGAGCGAACGAATGGGAACGAGAGAACGGAATGTCGCGGTGACCGAATGGTGCGCGAAATACGAGGGCACGCGTTCATTCCGAACTTGTCTAGCGCATATCACTTAACTTAGGTATGATTCAATGAAGCAGAATATTGTTTTTTTTTAATATGATTGTTGTGATAGCATTTTATTGAACATTGCGTCAAGAGTAATTGACACAATTTGCAGCTACAATCTTATCATAAGTAATATATAATTTATAAATAGTGTTTCCATCATTATTTCGAAATTTAAAAACATAGCTATATCGCCTTGGTTACTAATCCTAGCTGTTTATCAAAATGTTACGCTACCTTATCTTTACTTACAAGTTTATAACTTTAGATCACTAGGTATTTTCCCACTTAAACTTTCATTCAAATTGTGAAAGGTAAACATTACGAGGAAATCCACGTAATAA
Organism: Mythimna impura; assembly: GCA_905147345.3. Taxonomy (NCBI): domain Eukaryota; kingdom Metazoa; phylum Arthropoda; class Insecta; order Lepidoptera; family Noctuidae; genus Mythimna; species Mythimna impura. Next base: position 6,573,128 of record LR990347.1, on the reverse strand, counting down.
TGAGCTCTGCAAAGGTTGTAAACGTTCGTAATGTCTTTGAGAATCGCGGAAAGGGGAACCTCCTCTCACGTTGGAAATAAACTAAGTAGGTACTACTAGGTAACTACCTATGCGGATGTATGGCGAATAGATCATAGACAAGATAAATGGCTTAGATAGATGTGTGGATATTTTTCATTTGAGAGAATTTCCACGACATATCACAATCTGTCAATATATTGATTGTTAGGTAGGCCTACATATATCTCAGTAAATTCCGAAGATAGAATTAATTCGATTCCCAGAAACTATAAACTAGTCTCTAACTAAACTAAAAGGCGTTTCGGCTCCTATTCTAGTTTCGGCCGTAAACGACACCAAAAACGACACTGACGTGTTAACAGAATTTAAAATAATATTTCAATTATCATCATCATCATCACCATTTCAGCCGAAAGACGTCCATTGTTGGACATAGGCGTCCCCCAAGTGTCGCCACAATGAACGGTCCTGTGCGTCTCGCATCCATCGGATTCCCGCAACCCTTACCAGGTCATCGGTCCACCTTGTAGGAGGCCTTCCAACGCTACGTCTTTCGGTACGTGGTCGCCATCCCAGAACCTTTCGGCCCCAACGGCTATCCGTTCTGCGAGCAATATGCCCTGCCCACTTAAGTTTGGCGATTCTTCGTGCTATGTCGGTAACCTTGGTTCTACAGAAATTATAATAATATTTCGATACCTACCTATTATTGTGATGTTTAATTTTAAAGTTATAACTTTCATAAAATACATAAATTAATAAATCGACGATTACACAAAAATTATAACACACAGAGTGAGAGTCCGTCAGTTTTCAGGCCTTTATCACACAACTGTCAGTTATAAAACGCTAGTTTCGGTCAAGCCAAATATTCGACCTTTTTTTGGCCGGAACCGAATCTTCAGTCGATCTTAACTCGAAAATTCTATAGTGAGGACTGAGACACAGGCTAATAGATAGATAATCCCCCGATTTCTGATTTAAGCATTTGAAATTGAGTATTTCTCAAACTCTAGCCTGCAAACCTGTCAAAATTTGGCATTTAAGATACTCAATTCAGAAACCCGCCTAATATGTATTACAAAACCATTCATTAGTTTGCACCGCGCCGCCTGACACGAGACCAAATCAATTTAATCCATTTCTCTAAGACAAAACACCAAAAGTTGCAGACGATTCGGATACAATATATTCGGACACAGTGTCCAAATCGACACATTTTATTTTCAATATTTTTTCACTGACGATTCGGACGACACCAAAATTGAAGCTGTTTAGTACTGACAGATAAAAAAGTTTAAAAATATAATATAAAAAAAATATTACCCGATGCTGCCGCTTTTTTTCCCCATAGATTATATTTTAAAACTTTTTATCTGACTTTACTAAACAGTGTGTGACCGACAGTAATGCTAGCAAAGGAGGCGGCCGATCGCGTGAGGCAACGGTTTTCACGCCCCAACCGCTGCCGCCGGGATTCCGATCCCGATTTCCGGCCACAGTAGGCGCGGGCTTGCGGACGGCGAGCAATGGGTAGCCCGCCGTCCGACCGTCCGGTAACCGTCCGACCGTCCGGTAACCGTCCGGACCGAGCCCAAGTCGTCGACGGCGCGTACTGTTCCACGCGCGCCTCATGTAATTGTAGGGGTCCAGCAGGGTTGAAGCCTACTGGGGCCATGGGTAGTGTGAAAACAATACCCGGGGCCCTGGGACAAAGGCAACGAAGGAACATGACAGGAGTGGGTTTTTAGTCAGTAAAAGTCTGACACTATTTCACGCTCCGCCCAAGTGCGAGATTTGTCATTAGAGGACTTTTCCAACCAAAAAAAAAAAATCGTCAGTAAAAAAGATATTGAAATAAAAATGTGTCAATTCGGACACTATGTCCAAATAGGTATATTGTGTCCGAATCGTCAGTAACTCAACACCAAGTAAACAACTTGAACTAGTTTCCCGTTACGGCTATTTATGTCAAATTCATAAACACCGAAGCTTTTGTTCTGAGAAACCCACTTTCGTTCATGTTTGTAGAAATAATTGACATTGCCGCGAGAAAGGCGAGCGTTAATAACGAAATTTAATTATTTCACTTGAAAGTGAAAAGATAAGGTCGGGAATGGCTTGGCATTTGTGTTTTCACATGAGAACAGCATGGTGCTAGTGTGGGGTCTCGTGTCCGATTGGTTATCTGATCACTCGCTTCCTTTATTCATTGACGCGTGCACTTTCTTATGAACTTTTAAATAGTGATGCTCCACGCTTGATTCATTTCATTGTTAGTATAAAACTAGAGTTATCGTGGCTCTGGAACGCAAAGGGCAACTGAAAGAACACAGGTGGGTTTTAATCAGTAAAAGTCTAACACTCCCTTATGCTCCACCCATAGCCGTTGGAGTTATTTGATTTTGTAATTTATAATAATAATAATAATTTCCTGAAATAAATTTATTATTATTAGGTTCCTTACCTTAAAAAAAAAGTATAAGTAGCACTCGTAGTTATGACGTAGTATCTACGCATTAAGCACTATTGATCATAAAAAGGGCTTCAAAAAAACCACATGACCTCATAATTACCTACTGCAGATGATTGTAATAATATACTTATTTAAACCAATTCAATACATTATGAGTAAAAGCGAATTGAATCCGTATTCAATAAAAACATTGTGATCGTTCAGGCATACTTACAAAACACGGTTTCCAATATCAGTATTATAATTATAACACTAACCGTAAATAAAACCAGGTTTGAAAATCGCTGTAATGGCAATTTGAGGAAATCTATTTTCGTGTTTCCCTAAAGGTCACGACTCACGATATCCATAATGATGAAACTTTGGAGAAAAGCCCATCTCAATAATGCAGGCCCTTCAAAATTCGGGGCCAATCCGAACGTGTAAGTGCTTTATTTTTAGGACACACGTATACACAGTAACTGGGAAAAAGGGCCACATTTTATGTGAGAAAGCATTTTAAAATGTTCGTAAAGCCTTCAAAGTTAGACGTGATTCTGAAATTTCGATCAAAGTTACGATCGTTTTTATTGCGAAAGTGTTCGATCACAATTATGCGTAAGAGAGGCATGTAAACACGTTTCACGGATATAAATCTCGATCTAAAAAGCATTGGAAAGCTGTGAAACGATTGGAACTAACGTATACGCATGAATAATGTATGCAAAATCGTATTTGATCTCGCTTGGGGATAAGTTTTTACATTATTTTTCCTGAGTTCCTTGTTAAATGAAGCACATATTACCGGCTTGCCGGATTTCGTAGTGAATTTATAAACGATACTTCGTAAATGTTTAGTTGACTCATTTTTATTTCTCGTTTGTATCAATAAGTATAACTTTATCCAAAATCATAAATAGTTTTTTTTTTTAATCCATTCAATATTAATTAAGTTAGAAACCTTTCAAATCTGATGGAAGGGTAAATTGTCACTGCATATACTAAAATGTGACGTCACCGCCATTAGATATGTGTACAAAAGAGATGGCGAGATATTCTCACTACGCTCCTACACTTACTCATACTTTTTTTTTCTTTTTCTCTACTGCTAATTGGCAATCTGCTTCGGGAGCAATAATCCAATGTGCTGGCTGAAATCTGTCTTTGATGTGGTGAGTAGATTTGTCCAGCGACGCATCTCTCAATTTTATGTTGCGAATCTTTCCGCTAGCTCCTGAACACTGTGTCACTCATACTAATATTTGAAATAATAATAGCTGCTTTATTTAATTACGAATTTTAACCTTTTGAGTGCGTAATTAGAGACACAATAGTAAGACAATGGCGCGTGAACGCCGGCGTTAATGCGAGGATCAACAGCTTAATGCTATTTTTAGAAAAAAAAATTCCATTGTTTCAGTTACAAGCAAATTCCTAATAACAATTATAAAAGGAACAAAGGGAATGAACAATAAAAAATAATTCATTTAATTTACGAAACACCTACATCTAACAGAATTTGGAGCATAATTTTCTGCTATAAAAAGATAGCCGACTTGCGGCTAGAGTACGGTACAGCGACTGCGTGAAATAGGAAAAAAAAACCGCAAGCGAAGCCGCGGCAAAAACATGCGGGAACTGTGAATCGAACGACATAATTGCATCGATTTATTGCGTTGAACCTAGTTCGTTCGTGAGAATGTATTTTTCTATTTAAATGAATAGTTAAGTAATGATCTACATTTTGTCGTGTCTTGCAATCGTGGGTTGTAAGTAGTGTTGCCAGATGTTCCGTTTTGCGCGGAAAGTTTCGATTTTTAGGAGTCTAGTGACACATCCCGATTAACCCTTGATCGGGACGTCAAAGATCCCGATTTTTCACTAACCTCCTTATTCTGTTAGATTGCTAATTTTTTCCGCTATACTTTAATGTTAATATATTATTTTTGCTCAATTTCACCGCTTTTTTCTACCAAACTGAATCTTGAAAAGAAATCTTATCCTTTCTGAGATAATATAATTTCCACAATTATCACACAACGGCGTCTAGTCCCAAGCTAAGCAGAGCTTGTGTTATGAGTACTAGACAACAGATAAACATACTTATACATTTCTAAATACATACATATTACAGATAAATTACACCCAGACACAGAACAAATGGTTGTGCTCATCACACAAACATTTTTCCTGGGTGGGAGTCGAACCCACGACCTCCAGCATAGCAGTCAGGGCCATTAGACCAACAGGCCTATCCAAGATATGAGATTAGTCCGCTTTTTTTTATTTTGTGGCCATTATAGATTTGACGAAAAGACGAAAGTCTATGACCAGTGCGTGTTGGCAGTGATGACATATGGCACTGAAACATGGTCGCTTACAATGGGCTTCATCAGAAAGCTTACAGTCACCCAAAGGGCAATGGAAAGGGCTATGCTCGGAGTTTCCTTGCGTGATCGCATAAAGAATGAAGATATCCGCAGGAGAACCAAGGTCGCCGACATAGCCCGAAGAATTGCCAAATTAAAGTGGCAGTGGGCAGGGCACATTGCTCGTAGAACGGATGGTCGATGGGGCCGAAAGGTTCTAGAGTGGCGACCGCGCACCGGAAAACGCAGCGTTGGAAGGCCTCCCACAAGGTGGACCGACGACCTGGTGAGAGTCGCGGGAATGCGGTGGATGCGAGACGCACAAGATCGGTCGTTGTGGAGACGCTTGGGGGAGGCCTATGTCCAACAGTGGACGTCTTTCGGCTGAAATGATGATGATGATAGATTTGAATACCAAAATACCGTATTAATATTTATTTTCATCTTTCATCCCGAATTTTCACTTACGACCTGACAACACTAGCTGCAACGGTATTTCACGTAGGTACATGATTTCCGTTCGTTAAAATACCTTGATGTTTGCACTTTCGTTTGAGGAAAATACCGTGAGACTAGGCGGCGATATAATAAATTCTACACGCGTCTGCGAGAATATTGGCTAACTTTTTCATATCGAATATGATGCTGGTAACTCCAATAGTTGGACGATAGAGGTAAAAAGATAACTTGTTGCATAAAATAGGTCACATGGTGATTGATCACTAGAGTTCTACGCGCGGCGATGCCTGCTAGGATCACGGGGAACTTCTGAAAGGGTAATACCATGGTCCTGGAGAACACAAAGGGCATCTGAAGGATACAGGTGAGTTTTAGTCAGTACAAGTCTGACGCACCCTCTCGTCTCACCCCACCCTAGAGCAAGAGAATTCATTGGATAATTTCTCACCAAAAAAAATGGCGATACCTTCACTTACACTTACCTTTACTTACCTTTGTTGAAGAATAAGGTTTTGAGTTAAGAGGAAGTTTTCAATCTTACCTAGATACTATAGGGACCTTAGATAGTAAAAAAAAAGTAAAAAACTAAAACCCAACTACGACAAAAAAAATGACGCTGAAAAAGTATGAAACAAGATTTTTATGGTGCTGAAATAGACAAGGTAACTGGAAAAACAAGAATAGAACAAAAAGAAAAGCCGTAGTCACACGTTATTATTTTTTATTTTATTTTTATTTTATTTATTTATTTATTGTTTTAGTCAACATACAAAAATAGGGCCATTTTCTGTAACGAAAATGCACGGAAAATTAATGTGACAAATGGTAAAGCAGTCGTAAGCTGATGTGATTGTAGAATTAAGTCAACAGCCTGATTACAGCGACTTATGTACCTGCACGCGCTTGACAATTTGCCACATTCATTCTGCGTTCCAGTAACTATTTAATTGCCATTTTTTTTTTTGACGTTAACAGTTTAGCAATGGGTCCCAAACTAGGCAAAGCCTGTATCTTGGTGATCCATCATCATCGTCACACGTTATTAAAGTGTTTCGATCATTACCTACCTATAACGTGTGACTACGGCTTTTCTTTTTTGTTCTATTCTTGTTTTTCCAGTTACCTTGTCTATTTCAGCATCATAAAAATCTTGTTTCATACTTTTTCAGCGTCATTTTTTTTTGTCGTAGTCGGGTTTTAATTTTTTACTTTTTTTTATTTAAAAGGTTTTGGTGTTAAATCACTGTGTTTCTATACTATTTATTTTGGTATGTACAAGTGAAGCCCTTTCAAATGATACGAAACACGACGTATTTATCTTATTTTTTTAACACAATACTTTTTGTCTACTAGAGGGCGCCACATTGAATTTTGATGATATTTTTTGATAAGTACTAGCGAAGCCCTTTCAAATGATATCAAACACGGTATATTTATCTTAACATTTTTTTAAAACATGACTTTTTGTCCGTTAGAGACCGTCACTTTAAATTTGAGCAATATATTGGAAATGTAGAAGTGAAGCCTTTTCAAATGATACCAAACACGGCGTATTTATCTCCATTTTTATTTTTAACGCATTACTTTTTGTCCGCTAGAGGGCGCCATATTGATTTTTGTGACACGTCACGTAGCCTATGTTCAGCGGACAATTAAAACGGTTCTAAAGATAATTCATACGTCGAGTTCTGATAAGTAGATTAGGAGCTAGGAGGGAACAGATGAACATACTCACATACATACATAGCCTGTCAAAATCATAACCCTCCGTAGTCGGGTAAAAAAACCGAGCAAGTGCGAGTCGGACTCGCGCATTAAGGGGTTCCGTACAAACTTGCCCGTGAAAACAGTTCAATTTCCGAATTGAGTTACGAAGATTTTTGAGAAAGAATTGAATTTTTTTGTTTTTAAGTAACAAAAAATTTACTGTTTTCAGATTTTTCCTATTCTTGTCCTTGCTTCATGCTAAATTTCAGGATTCTAGGTCAACGGGAAGTACCCTATGAATTTTGATTCCCTTGAGAGTGTTGAAATATACGTTTTTTGCGACATAAACGTCTGTATCTTTTTTTTTCGTTAACTCAGAAGTTTGATTTTTTCACAGCTTCAAGGGACGGCAGACCTAAGTATATGGTTTTAATTTCAACTCGATACCTCCACACGTTTCCGAGATAAAGAGTCATGACAGACAGACAGACGGAAAACAAAGTGATCCTATAAGGGTTCCGTTTTTTCATTTTGAGGTACGGAACCCTGAAAAGGTTTATTCGCGTATATGTACTTTATTATTTACAGGATTTATTCCTAAGAAATTACTATTTTACGATATAATAAAGTTACTAGCGCCTGTCGGCCTGACTGCCGTCCTAATTCTCTGTGATAAAAAGTATGCCTTTATTCTTGGCAGGCCTGTTGGTCTAGTGGTCAGTGACCCTGACTACTACACCGGAGGTCGTGGTTTCGATTCACACCCAGGACAAATGTTTGTGTGATGAGCACGATCATTTATTTTGTGTCTGGGTGTAATTTATCTACAATATGTATGTATTTAGAAATATATTTAAAGTATGTTTATCAGTTGTCCTGTACTCATACCACAAGCTCTGCTTAGTTTGGGACTAGATTAGGGTTGTGTGAAAGTTGTGAAATATTATTATTATTTTTGTTGTAATTAGGAGGAAATGTAAATTAATTAAAAAATATGTGTTGTCCGTTTCCTATTTTGTTGATGAAGACAGCACTATAGCAACGTCAGAATTTAGATTAGAATTTTCATCCACAAAAAGTTCGCACATTACAACAATTTTTTTTTTTGCTCGAATTTCTGTTTATTTCTTTTATATCTATAAATATCTTGAATGTATTGAAGGGCCGCGGCCGGTGCGATTCTCCGATGCTTGAGCAAGTACATAGTGAAATAGCATACATGCGTTCTAGTGTCGAATTGACCAAGTATCAGTGTTTTATTATATTTTATCTCATTTGTTTTGTTTATTAACATTAGGTTTAAGCATTTTCGCGTCACTAACAATTTTTAAGTATGGAGAAATTTGAACAAAATTCACATTCGCAGGAAGTTTGTCATCACAGCGTTGATTTGTTGGATTCGTTTTTCATAATTAAATTGTTAATTTGTATGTATGTATTTAGGTATATATTTATTATTGTATTTCTTTTCTATTTCTTTACCATTAAGCTGCACTTACCATGTTGTTTCTTTCCCCACCCTAAGGTCGACTGGTAGAAAATGCCTAAGGCATTAAGTCCGCCTTTGTAACTTGTTTTAATAAATAAATAAAATATACCTGTTAGTCTGTTAGTAGGTATTATCATGTCATTACCGCAAATATATTTTTTTACCTGACTATTCGACACTGAATTGCAAATTGGAAACCAGGTACTTAAAAGTATGAAAATATGAATTTCGCTGGCTACACTGGATTATTCACTTTAAAGAGCAACGATACTTAAATAAAGAAAAGAAAGAAAGAAAGAAAAACATTTTATTTGACGGAACAAGGCGCAAATTTAGAACTAACAAATTAGTACATTATGTAAAAGAAATATGCGCCACATCCGCGCAAAACGGCCGAAACGCTCAGCATAATGCCGTGACCACACGCAAAATGCGATGAGTCTACGGCGCTGGTTTTCAGCGTGGGCCGGTAACGGTAACGACATAAAGACGTCGGCACGGTATTGAGTGCTAATAGATTTGAATAAAATAGATAAATATAAATAAATTATAGGGAAAGGAGAAAAAAAAAGAACAACGAAGACTTCGGTATAAATGCTGCTGCCCTTTCTCTGCTGAATAAATTAACAGTAAGTTGCGTATACCAGTACAAGCTGAAAACAATACGCAATGTTATGTAGGATACGAATGTGGTACCTATAGTGCAACGTGCATTCGTAACATTAGAACAATAGATTTCCCTCGATTCACTTTGCACTACTCACGTGAACTAATTCTACTGCTTATTAAGTGTGTGCTTCGCTTTATTAGTCAACAAGAAATAGCTTGGCTTCCATTCCAGTCCCGTTTCGAGCAGATCAGATCAGGTTTCATTTTTAGAGTTCCGTACCTCAAAAGGGAAAAACGGAACCCTTATAGGATCACTTTGTTGTCCGTCTGTCTGTCTGTCTGTCAAAACCCTTCATCTCGGGAACGCGTAGAGATATCGAGTTGAAAATAAAACCATATAGGTAATCAGGTCTGCGGACTGAAAAAATCAAACTTTTGAGTTACCGAAAAAAAAAGATACGGCCGTTTATGCGTTGACTTAGAATCCCGAAAAGAATCGAAACGAAACGGTTGTAACTTGCCTACGGGGGCTGTTTTCATACGTAAGTTTGTACGGAACCCTCAGTGCGCGAGTCCGAGTCGCACTTGTCCGGTATTTTGTTTTCAACAGTCGTTGTTCGAAGATGAAAATTGGAGTTCAAGTTATTCAATTCTTATCATCTCCCTAGTTTTGCCCGACCAGCTTAGGGTCGGCTTTCAGTCTCATATTATAAAACAAAGTCCCTCCACTACGTCTGTCTGTCTGAATTAATACGATAAACTCAAAAACTACCAAACGGATTTTCATCTGCCCCCCTAGCTAGGCTTGGCCCAGAACGCAGACAGTTGCCGGGCTGCCGGACGGTGAGCTGCCATTGCTTGTCGTCCGCAAGCTTATGCTTACAGTGGCCATTGCAGCCCCCCTAGCCAAGTTACAACCGTTTCGTTTCGATTCTCTTTTCGTTGATTGCCTCGAGTCCACCACGTAACTGAGCGTTGAGATGACGTCAGAACAAAGGAATGGGAGGCGTGGCCTACTCGATCGACGAAAAGAGAATCGAAACGAAACGGTTGAAACTTGGCTAGGGGGGCTGGGATCGCCCTGCCATTCCCGATACCCGTGTGGCTTTAACGTAACATAAGGATGTAAATGATAAGACTATTGTTATTTAATTAGTAGGCTAATCAGTTTTGATATTTAACAGTCGATTCAACTTAAAGTGGAATTGTGTTGTTGGTAATTTCTCAGCTTACGATGTAGGTACGCTTTAAAATAATTTCAACTCTGTTAATCTCATTTCATTCATTCATTCATTCATTTTTTTTGTTCATAAAACAATTTGCATTGTGTTGTATCCAATATGCACGCAAATAACGTATAATAATATAAAAAAATAAAGAAAAAACAAGATACAATTTTGAGTTATTGGATAACATTCAAATAAGTTGTCAAACAGTTACAAATATAATTACAAGCGATCTAAAATAATGTCGTACAGTATTAATTATAATGTCAAAAATGTATAAAATGTCAAAGCATTATTCTAAATATATATAATGTCAAAAGATAAATTAAATTAAATGTCGGAATTAAATTTCGTCGAAAGTAATTTCCATATATCCGTGGTAATTTCCAATCTAAATTAAAAACATTTGATCGGGAATCAAATTTATTTGAGACGTGTTGAGTCAATTTAGGCTTCGTGTTTGTAAAATCGAAACTGGATTAGATTTGTATCAAAATGTTAAGAGCCTGTTGTAGTCACAGAGTATTTTGTGGGTACCGGCCAGGGTCTATGTCGACTTCGCGGCCCCATAACAGCGATTTTATTTTATAAAAAAAAAAACATAGTAACACTGCAAGATTTTTGTATTTGCCAGACCCTTTTGAAAAACAAGCTTTATTATTTTATGTAATCTATCAAATATTTCCGTAAAGTAATCTCGTAGATTTACGTACGTTTGAAATCGTAAGTTAAGGTCAAATTCGTGATTTTTTTTTATCGAGCCTCCTTATTTATAATTATCATGTTTTAATTTTTACCCAGTCATATGGTAAACTTTAATCAAATATTTTATCATGGTGTTCTTTTATATTTTTTTGGTTATACAGAAGTTCAAAATTAGTGCAACCTCGCCTTAGGTTATCTTATAGAGTCATAGCCACGGTAATATTATTACCGTGTCATAGCTGTGTTTCTAGAAGAAGTTGGTGGAAATGTTTGTGGACCCATGTTTAGCTAGACACCGTCTCTCTGTCAATAAGTTCAGGCACAGAATACATGATAGGTACCTATTTGCCTTTTTTTATGTGAGAAGTAAACTCCTCTTGTTCTGGATGGAGCGAATGCCTAGAACATGCTGTACCTATAGAGGAACGCCCCTCGATAGTTTCAACTCTGTATATAAAGTCAAGCCCGTTTTGATAATACCTTATACCAATAACATAATGCAGGCATAGAGTGAGAACGCAGGAAGTTGTCTGTAAGGGCGAATACCGAATATGATTGATCGCCGGTTTGCTCGTTGTACCACCAAAGTTAAAACAACACTGTTCAAAGCATTCTGTAGGTACACACAAGAGCAGCCTGTGGGTCTCATACACGCGCTGACAGTACAGCCCCCTGCGCGTACAATATAACAATGCATTCAGTGATTCAGGGTGCTGATGGGGCTGCTCCGATTCTGTAGCGCATCAGGGATATTCGCCGAGTCGCGAGTAAACTGTTTTTATTCTACTATGCGAAAACGGTGCGCATCCCTGAGGGCTTAGCCAAGTTGATAATTTCCTATCGTTAACGCTAGTAGAAAACTTGGCAGAACAAAGGAATCGAAGGCGTTACCGACTGTAGAAAGAGATTCGAAACGAAACAGTCGTAACTTGGCTAGGCTTGCTGGTGCGCAGGGTTCGGGCTAGTGCCAAAGGCATCCTGAGGGCATTTGTGCGGAGGTTCAATTGACAGTACCTGAACCATTGCTTTATGGTTCACTTACTGAGCAATAGGAATCTGTAAAGCTAGAACTACATTAGTTCGACGCACACGTGGACCACGCCTGTATACGTAGAACAACGTCGTGTGGAGTCGCATGGCACGGATCTAATGTAGCTCTACAAATCTAGTTTCCTTATAGTCCGACGCACACGTGACCACGCCTGATTTGTACGTAGAACGACGTCGTGTGGCGTGGCGTGGCGTGGATCTAATGTAGGTAGCTCTACAAATCTAGTTTCCTTATAGTCCGACGCACACGTGGACCACGCCCGTATACGTAGAACGACGTCGCGTGGCGTCGCGTAGCGTGGATCTAATGTAGCTCTACAAATCTAGTTTCCTTATAAAATGTATGGAGACCGACGTGTCCAGATCGGCGTACGTGGCACACGTGTGCGCAGTGTAGTTCTACCTTAAATATTACGGTATTTGTAATTAATTGTATATGTTTTTTTGTTATTTTATTGTGTGTGCTATGATCCTTTGATGGTTGAAATAATCGTATTATTATTATAATTGGTTAAATGAGGGTAGGTATGCCGGGTGTACTTTACACTTTACTGCGTACCCCTTCAGGGCGTACCGGTGTGATGTTATGTTATAAAATAGTGCTGTCGATAAATAGTACGCGTATATGCAAAAACATCACAGTCTTCCTTCAAGCTTTATCATAAAATATCGTACGAGTGTTTAATCGCATTCTTTGTTAATCCATTTAATTGCGGAAGTAATTAAGTACTTATTTCTTAGAGTTACATTTCACAATAGTATAATATTTGTAATCTTCACGAAATTACGCAATGGCTCCCATTTGATAAAATTACGAACTTTAAGTAAAATGACTAGCCTAAGTAATCGGGTTGGCGGACAGCGAGCAATGGGTAGATCGCCGTCCTGCCGCCGATTGCGCGTTGTGTTCCACACGCGTCTCAAAGAGCTATCAGTAGGGCCGATGCATACCCGGTTTGCGTAATAGTTCGAAACAGTCACTGCAGTCCTTTAACGCCAAGGGCAACTGAAGAAACACGGGTAGTCAGAAAAAGTCTGACACGCCTTCTCCCTCTAAGAGTGGGGGAAGATATTTGATTACTGCTAGTGTTAAGCTAGAACTACACTGCGCACACGTGTGCCACACACCCCGATCTGGGTGCGTCGGTCTCCATACATTTTATATGGAAACTAGACTTGTAGAGCTACACTTGATCCACGCCACGCGACGACGCCACGCGACTTCGTTCTACGTACAAATCAGGCGTGTTACACGAGTGCATCGGTCTAATGTAGTTCTAGCTTTAGGATACGACTAACTTTATTTTTGTTAACGGAATTGTTGAGAGTAGTTCTTTCAAATATTACCCGCTGGCTAACTAATATACGTGCGGAATGTCAAACTGTAGTAATTGGAACTGAAAAATGAAGTAAAACTCAGTCGAACAGTCGTTCCGGTGTCACATGCCAACTACACACACACACGCTAACTGACTGACACAAGTTGAAATAACTGTGTAATTCATACAACTATATTCCATGTTCAAACCCGACGACTCATGAGAACTTGATGGAACGATTGGCAAGGGAAAGATGAGGGCAAAAGATCTCGTGGAAACTTTCGAAAGATCAGATGGAACTCATATATATATTACAAAGTACTCTGTGGACCTCATCAAAATTATGACAGCTACAGTGTTATACTAAGATCCCAGAGCTGTCAGACATAACTTATTTTCACATGGATGAAACCTTAGGTTCTCAGTAGCGTCTCATGTGCTTTGAATACCTGTGTACTTGTGGAGCTCCCCCTTGGGGCCCCTGACCAGGTACCAGATGAGAAATAGGGAAGTAAAAATAACGAGTTACTTAACATAATTTTTTATGATTGATTTTTATATATTTTTTGTAGAATATTATTCTAAAGTAGTATCATAAGTGTCAGACACTTTCCATGGACCAAAACTTCTGTCAGACGCTTTAAAGCTCCACAAAAAGTTAATAAACTATGCTTATTTTTACACGTCTGATTCTTAAATATGTTATTAAGGTAACTATTACAAAGTTATATTTCATTAGTCAGACAAATTGTAGTGACCAAACATCCAGTCGGTGCATGAAATCGTCTCACTCGCTCTGAAACGCATGCGTGCTCTCGCGCTCATACTCTCGGATGGATAATTTTTGTGTTTAGGGGATTGAAGACACCAAAATTACAATCGGACGGGAAGACCGCGTTTGCGCGCTACCAGGGCGCTTTCAACTTAAGAAATATTTGTTTAACTTCTTATTCCTTTCTCCGATCTTGTTCGCTAAGTGTTAGGGCTTAGTTCAGCGGTTGAGCCATGTCTTCAAAGGGCTCTCGGGTATCGAGTTCAGATCAGACATCGTGGATCCAGTTTGCCTTATCACGGTCTGAGAGACATGACATTGCAAGTAACGTGTACAGTTATCCATCCAATGGATAGTTTGACTACGCCCAGTGATACCTAGTGATAAGTTAAGTGCAGATGGGTGACTTCGTTACCAGGTAACAGACTTTGTAAGAGTAGTCAAGTGGAATAAAAAAAGAAAATAAGTAATCACCATCTTATTGCCTTTATCCTGTTACTTGGGGTCGACACAACACATTTTCTTCCTCAATAGGGAAAATCCATGTTTGTTTATATTTGTCAAATCAAATAAATCATCATCATCATCATCATTTCAGCCGAAAGGCGTCCACTGCTGGACATAGGCCTCCCCCAAGTGTCGCCACAATGAACGGTCCCGTGCGTCTCGCATCCATCGGACTCCCGCAACCGTTACCAAATCATCGGTTCACCTTGTAGGAGGCCTTCCAACGCTACGTCTTCCGGTACGTGGTCGCCATTCCAGAACGTTTCGGAGCAATGTGCCCTGCCCATTGCCACTAATCAAATAAATGTGAAAGAATTTTTGTAAAAAAATTCATCAACATTTAGCTTAAAAAGCTTCAAAGCTGCTAAAAAAGAGAAGTTCCACATTGACTTTAACGTCAAACTCCAACACATCTGAAGAAAATGGCGTCTTGGCGGGAGACATACATATTTTTTTTATTGGCCAACCAACTATCGTATAAACTGAAACATATATAAAAAAATATATTTACAATCTAGGTTAGTGTTACAATTTCTTATTAAGTTGGCACCGCATGCCCCATGCCCATATTATTTTAATTTATTTAAATTTGTAATATCTCGTTTGCTTTTCTACCAATTTTGATATTTTTTTCAGATAGTATTCTACTTTTGTGTATTTATCGTTAAACTAACCAGTTTATCAATAACAATTTATTTTTCATGTATATTCTCTATTTCTTTCAGCCACCACGCTTTCATTGACTAAATTTTTTATCAAAACATTTATCGGAGAACTGAGAAGAGAAGAAACAAGGTGTGATTTGAAGGAAATTATCTCCAGCAGTTAACTGCGATAGGCTGAGTGGATTGATTGGAACAGAGGTGATTTATAGTCAGTAAAAGTCTGCGATTCCCTCTCGCTCCACTTCCCACATCTAAAAAAAAAACTGTGGTAGTTTCGAGTATTTTATGTGGCTATACTGACATAATGACAGTTGGCGTGCACCATATTTCCATAATATTAAAAATTAATTAAGATTTTAATTTAGCTGGGCTTGTTAAAATGTGGTACATGTATAATAATATATTATTTATAACAAGGGTCGTTCAATTT
Organism: Mythimna impura; assembly: GCA_905147345.3. NCBI lineage: Eukaryota > Metazoa > Arthropoda > Insecta > Lepidoptera > Noctuidae > Mythimna > Mythimna impura. Next base: position 6,557,345 of record LR990347.1, on the reverse strand, counting down.
GATAAATATTAAGGTACCTACACGGTTTTAATTAAAACATGCATAACAACTACTACTACTTGCTATTATTTTCTTAATATTCTTTTGTATTTTTATGCACCTGCCACATTTTCTCTTCACCACCCTAGGTTGACTGGTAGAGAATGCCTGAGAATGAGATACTTTTGTGTTGCATGAAGTTTTAATAAATAAATAATTAAATAATATTGTAGTAAAATACGGAAATAATTTTAATACAGACCAGAATTTATACTTGAAGGATTTTTCTTTTATGAACAAACAGACAGACGGACAAAAATAAAAAAAAACCTATTTGTTATATTTAACGTAGGTATATATTTTCATCTGCATTAGATATTACAAACAGACACTTCTTTTTTTTACTCGTATGTTTAGGAGTTATAGACGAACGCTGGCAGTACAATAGAATTCTGACTCGTCCTCTCAGAGACTACTTTCTCAAAGGCACAAAACTAACCTCCCTGTCGTGCCAGCATCACAGCTCCGCAGAATACCGTTAGGAACGATCTCCGAACCGCAAGTCCGATTGGTTATCCAACAGCACATCGTGCAAGGTCGGGCACTTGCGATAATAACCATTATTATTGGCTATTTGCTTTGTTGTCTTCTTTTCAAGCTCTTTTAATACCGTACCACAGATAATACCGGAACTTTGGACTATGGAGTCAGATGCTTGTTACTTTTTTTTTTGCTTAAGTATTCCATTGTAGATAAATTGTGAAATTATTTGATGCTTTTCATAGAAGTGAATTATTTAACTGTGATAGAAAGAACTGTGATTGAATCAGGAATGAGGATATCCGCAGGAGAACCAAGGTTACCGACATAGCACGAAGAATCGCCAAACTTAAGTGGCAATGGGCAAGGCACATTGCTCGCAGAACGAATGGCGTTTGGGGCCGAAAGGTTCTGGAATGGCGACCACGTACCGAAAGACGTAGCGTTGGAAGGCCTCCTACAAGGTGGACTGATGACCTGGTAAGGGTTACGGGAATCTGATAGATGCGTTCATTGTGGCGATACTTGGTGGATGCCTACGTCCAACAGTGGACGTCTTTCTGCTGAAATGATGATGATGAGAAAGAAAGACAATGGCTTTTAATGGCATTATGAAAAACCGAAACACCTTAAAATTAATCAAGTAAAATAATACATGCTTAAAGGGTCTCAGCAGAGCATAATGCAAAATGGCAACAAGGCCACCACCCAATGCTAATTGTCATCTGATGCCCACGACTGCCGTAAGCTCAAGAACCAAACAAATTTTACCATCTTCCTGCCCTTGTCCCATATTACTTGGGGTCGGCGCAACACGTTTTTTTCTTCCATTCTATCCTGTTAGCAGTCACGCTATCAATGACTCTCTTTTCTTTCATATCACTCCTCACACAATCCATAACTAAGCACATTTAAAGCTCTAAAATATTCTCTACAAAAACCAATTAAAATTAAATCTTCTAGTGATACTAGGATCTTACACGGCGTCCATACCTTCCGCATGACGCAGGTCCTCACCGGACATGGTAAGTTTGGGAGGTTCCTGCACCGGATTCGTGCGGAAGAAACGCCCGGGTGTCACCATTGCGTGGACCGCCCGGAGGACACGGTGGAGCACACGGTGGAGGTGTGCCCCGCTTGGGAAGAGCAATGCCGTGTCCTCGTGGAGGCGATCGGCGGCGGTGATCTCTCGCGCCGGGCCTTGGTACAGGCCATGGTGCGAGGAGGAGTGGCAGGCGGTCGCCTCCTTCTGCGAAGCAGTAATGCTAGCAAAGGAGGCGGCCGATCGCGTGAGGCAACGGTCCTCACGCCCCAACCGCCGCCGGGATTCTGATCCTGATTTCCGGCCACCGTAGGCGCGAGCTTGCGGACGGCGAGCAATGGGTGGCTCGCCGTCCGAACGTCCGGTAACCGTCCGGACCGAGCCCAAGTCGTCGATGGCGCGTACTGTTTCACGCGCGCCTCAAGGAGATGTCAGCAATTGTAGGGGCCATCAGGGTCGAAGCCTACTGGGGCCAAGGGTCTGATTCTGAAAGGAAGACTCGGCCCTGGTACGAAAGGCAACGAAGGAACAGGAGTGGGTTTTTAGTCAGTAAAAGTCTAACACTATCTCCCGCTCCGCCCAAGAGCGGGGGATGTCATAAGATGATTTTCCCACCGAAAAAAAAAAAAAGTGATACTAGGATCTTGATGTTTAGTTTTGAATGTGGACGGATGGAGAGGAGGGAGGCAAAAGAAAAGATGTGGATTGTGTGAGGAGTGATTTGAAAAAACGAAAGTCTGATTACGTAACGGTTGACCCCAAGTAACACGGGACAAAGGCAGGAAGATTTATGTTCTAAATTTTTTCATCTTCTAATTTAACTTAATTTGCACATCTGAGAAACTTTTCGAAACAAGTAAATTGGCAATATTAAAAAGCGCCTCGAATTTGGAGCTACGTAAATATAACCTTTTTCGATTTGTTACAAAGACCATAATATAAAAAAAGGTTGACGAATGACCTTTTGACTTTATTCAGTACCTTCAGGGATCCGACGCTTTGTTGGCTTCAACCTTCAGCTTTAACAAAAGTATTGTCAAAGGTAATTAATTTAGTTAATTAATATTTACAATAGCTTTATGTTTATGTCGTTTTGTATTTCATAATATGAGAACAGGTTTCTACTGTGTTATCTAAAAGCAATTTCTACTAAACTTAATTACCATAGTCTTTAAAGTAAATTAATATTCTCATAGAATACATTCTCCTGTTCTGATTTTGACATAATTATAATCAGTTTTACATTAGAGTAGAGTTTAGGAACATAATTTCCCGCCAGTCATTAATCGATCCTCATTCATTACGCTGAAAATGCTTTCTCATGGTGTAAAATCTTTAGATTAAATATTTGGAAGATCCTTCACAAACACTTTATCACGACGAAGACGGAGATTCCGAAATTATGAGAATCACTCAAGGATTGAGGGCCCTTGTACGAGTAACTTTGGCAAAATTCTTGGCACCCTTGATTTGATAGAATTTGATGAGGTATGATAGGTGCAAGGAAAAGGAAAATATTTGTAAAGAGCTTTGTTTGTTTGTTTGCTGGTTCATTGAGAAGTTGCTGATTAACAAAAACAATACCTGGCCTGTTGGTCTAGGGGTTAGTGGCTCTAACTGCTATGCCGGAGGTCGTGGGTTCGATTCCCACCCAGGGAAAATGTTTGTGTGATGAGCACGATCATTTGTTCTGTACATACATACATACATAATCAGCCTTATAATGTTCCCACTGCTGGGACTCAGGCCTCCTCTCTAGGAGAGGGAATGGCCCATAATCCACCACGCGGGCCCAGTGCGGGTTGGTGGATGTCATTTGTTCTGTATCTGGGCGTAATTTATCTATAATATGTATGTATTTAGAAATATATAGTATGTTTATCAGTTGTCTAGTACTCATAACACAAACTCTGCTTCGCTTGGGACTAAACGTCGTTGTGTGATAGTGGTTGGAATATTATTATATTATTAATAGGTTTTAGAGGTATGAAGAATAAAGTTTAAAGCCCCACATGCCTCCATTGAAAAGGGTGGATCCTCCGACCAGAGGGTTATGTCTGATCTGGGCAACTGCCCGCTGTTGTATATGTTCAAATCACGCGGAGAATTCTAATTGCGCGATGCATGATTTCGTAATATGGCTCTTCTGTGACGCCATAGATGTCGCTACAGGGTTATTGAGATTTTTTAAATTCATTTCAAAATACAGTTTTTTTTTCTAGCTAACAAAAAGTTCCATCTAAGTTCCTGGAAGGCCCTTGCAGGAACTCTTCTTCCGATGTTCCTTAAACCAGACCTGGCAACTCGTGCAATAAATATTAATCATGAAAATACTGCCGCAAGATAAAACAGGAAATGAGGAAGCTTGGATTTTATGAAAATCGGCTTTATAACATGAAATATTCCGCGAAAAATATAAATTATTTGAAAAGTCATAACCAAAAGATAAAGGCAATAAGGGTTTTTTGTAATGGCGTAGGTACACTTGATGACACTGAGGTGGTAAGACCAGCTGCCTGATGTCAACGTCGTTGTGTTATTGTTATATGTGAGAATATACGTTTTCGAAGATCACGAGCTTTTTTTTGTGGGAAAATCATCCAATGACAACCCTCGCTCTTTGTGTCAGACCACAGTGTGTTGCCTTTCATACCATGGCTGAATCTTCCTTTCAGAAGCAGACCCTTGCCTCAGTAGGCTTCGACCCTGCTGGGCCCCTACGGTTTGCTGACATCTCCTTGAGGCGCGCGTGGAACAGTACCTACTCGCCGTCGACGACTAGGGCTCGGTCCGGACGAGTGCCGGATGGTCGGACGGCGAGCTACCCATTGCTCGCCGTCCGCAAGCTCGCGCCTACGGTGGTGGCGAAAATCGGGATCGGGATCCCGGCGGCTGGGGCGTGAGGGCCGCTCGCTCGCGCGTGCGGACCGAGAGAACGTGTCAGACTTTTACTGACTAAAACCCACTTGTGTCTTTCAGTTGCCCTTTTCATTCCAGGGCCACGGTAACTCTCTAAAACATTCCCGCAACCCAAGACTGCGAGCCTAAGTGGTACCAATAGATGATTTTCCCACCGAAAAAAAAAAGTGGTACCAATCGGGACGGCATAAATACCCTCAATTCCAGGGACGATAAGACCGCCCATTGTGTTAATTTTCTCTCCTAGTAGGCTCAAACTTCAACTGTATGTTTTTATAGTTGAGTAATATCTATCTATCTATTCAATTAAAAATCATCTTCCATAAAAAACCTCTATAAATTACAAAAACCAGTACAAAACAACACCTTTATTAATTACTTCTCATCGAAACACCAGCGCGTGGGTGCAAATCAATAGTGTTGCTAGTAAAAAATCTAATTCGCTATCGAATAAGCAAACAGTGGACCGGAAGCGGGGAGCGAGCGACGCAATCAGTGCTCAGGAAGCGACAATTTGGCGACAATTTCTCGTCGCTCCACTCGCTGGCCTCGCGCCCTCGTGCAGAGAATTAGCGCTTTCAGTGTGGGCTGAGACTTATATTAACCGTGTGTGTGTGTGTGTTTTAGGGCTTGTGTAAGCTGTGTGTGTTTTGGTGTAGGTACTTGAGTGCGTTAACTTTGTAACAGGGACGGGATAATGGCGTGTACCTACTGCCTACTTTAAAAGACGTGGCGTAATGTTGCCACTTGTCCACGCTGTGGACTCGTCGCATTTTTGCGTTGTGGACATGGCATTATGCTGAGCGTACGTTCGTTTTGCTCGGACGTGGCGCATATATGTTATTTCTGATTAATTATGTTTTTGTCTTGCAAAATGTTTGCAATATGTTTAGTTATAAGTTTGCGCCTTTTCCGGCAAATAAAATGTTTTTCTTTCTTTCTACCTACCTACTTACCATGACCGTGTTAGGAAAACGTGACAGGCAAAATTAATAGTATTTTTATTTTTTTATTTAAAGAAGCGTTACCCCATACTAGGAATTACTCCAATATCTAAAACTCACTTACATTAGACACTCAGATCTGAAACGACTATCTGTGGGCCACACAAATATTTGTTTCGCGTAAAGCGATCCCGCTACACACAGCCCGGCAGCCAATAGCTTGACCACTGAGCCAAGTGTCTTCTGAGAGTTGGTATTGAAACATAATAACATGAGACTATTATTATTATTCATTTATTTCAGACATAGTCCATACATTACAAACAAAATTAAAATCAAATAAGACATTAAAATAATCAAATAACATACAGATAAGATAACATGAAATTCAAATAAAATTAAAATACAAATAAAATAACATATTAGGTACATAATAAATCACAAAATTAGAGACACAATAATTAGGTACAATAATTTTCACATACAAAATGTCACAAAGACAAATTATACGAGGAGAGCCGCTAACATGAAGCTGCATCCACCTCTGTATCAGGGACAGGTCCCACCGCTCGGACAACAACCTCAGGAGACTGTTCGAGCTGCTTCATAGTCGACTTAATAGTGAAACGCTCCGCTTCCTTATGATTGCGAAAAAATCATCCGTCCGCGCCTCAGCAAACATCGTCGAAGCACTACAAAACCGCGGAAGCCCTAACAGTATCCTGAAAGCATTGTTAATACTGCACACGCACACTGCACACGTAAAGTTGGCCCACAGGCTGCACCTTTAAAACGACTGGCAATATGCCTTAAATAGAGTCACCTTCACAGGTCTAGTACATCGCGCAAACCTGCGAGCCAACATATTACACCGGACAGACTATGCCCACATATCCGTTCCGTCACAGTCCAACACCGTAGCGTCATCTTGTGCCGATGCCGATACGCTCCAGGTATGGGGTTGCCAAACCGTTAATCATAAAAGTTTAGCGGTCATCATACACGGTTGTGTAAGATATCCGCTCTAAACCCATTAAATTAATACCATAATACCATACCACCATATTCCATATACCATATTCCTATAATACCATATTTACCCTACAAAAATATTCACTCGCTCTTCCGAAAAGACGTCTGCTTCACGTGAAAATACAGATAAACCACTAAGTAAAACCGAGAGAACGAAAACGGATAATATAAGACACGCGGATTATCCGAAAGATGTTTAAGCCTTCCGAGTGTATAATAATAATATACTAAGTATATCTACCTACTTACAAAATATCTTTGCTCCGTCTATCATGATCAAACCATTAATAAATTAACGTACCTACTCAGCTTCTGCTGCTTTATAAATTGTCGAGAAAATCGTGTTCAGTTTTCAGGAAATGTCATTTTGTCAACAATTTCTCTTGAAGCCACCCTCGCATGCCGACGGTACTTCAAATGAAACATTTTGATCTCCCGAGGTTGTTTCGTCGGCAGTGCCGGATTGAGCGAACATGGGGCCTGTAGTAACTGCTTCTAAGGGGCCCCCTAAATATTTATCTTTACGGTGAAAGTTAATTTTACAATTCTAATTATGTTTTGTTTTTAATGATATAAACCAGCATGACTGCGATCCCACCTGATGGTAAGCTGTGATGCAGTCCTTGATGGTGAAGCGCACTAATTTATTAAGAGTCTACAATTTAGGTATCTTCAAGACTAGAGTGAATAGCCTTGAAGATTTAATTATTGTATTATCTCTTATTTTTTAATTCATATTCGCGAAAATCAAAAACCCAAATAACTGAAAAGCAAAAACCATTTTTAAAGGATTTGATGTTTTTACGTTATAGCTACATTTACTTCCACGAACCAAACAAAGCATTTATTTCAAATAAACCATTCGTGGCACTTTAGAATTGTCAAAAAGGTAGTCAGAAAAATGATGTTAATGATGCCAAAGCGTAAATCTCTGTGGAGATTTACGCTATGAAACTTTTTTAAATCATGTAAGTATTACAAATATCTCGGTTATATATTTCGTGTCGCTACTATTATGTGAGAACAATGTAAATAAAGTAAAAAGAAAACAATGCTAAATATAAAAATTAAAATAAGCCACTGGCAGTTAAGAGATGACCAGTTTCAACTGACAGCGTCCGTTCACGGACATGACGTGTATCAGCACACTTCAGCTCAACGATTTTGAAGGGAACCGAATGATCCAACACACGCACCACCAGTAAGTAAGACATTCGAGTGAGCATGACAAACTCTCAACTGCCATGCCCATTTGCGTAAGTATCAAATACAAGAAAATCACTTGACAATCTTTATTTTAATATCAATTTAGTAGATTATGACTTTATTATCCACTAAATATACCGTAAGTATTTAATCTGCAAGAGGATAAATAGTTTCTAACTCATTTTACCAGTCACTTCCACGTGTTATGATAGCGTAAGTAATCATAAAAATGTTATAATTATTGTTATGAATGAATTTGTAACGTAAGTACTACTATCTCTGTAAGTCCCCTCTTTGAGGAGTGGCTGAAGAGGTGTCACGGCGCCCGCGCGCCCTCACCTTCCAAATGACGTAGGTCCGTAGCGGACATGGTAAGTTCGGGAGGTTCCTGCATCACATTCAGTTGGAAGAAACGCCCGGGTGTCACCATTCTGTAAACCGCCCTGAGGACATGGTGGATTATACGGTAGAGGTATGCCGCGCTTGGGCGGACCACCACCGTTTCTTCTTGGAGGCGATTAGTGGCGGTGATTTCTCGCACTGGGCCCTGGTTCAGGTCATGGTCTGGAGCGAGGAGGAATGGTAGGCAGTCGCCTCCTTCTGCGAAGCAGTAATGCTAGCGAATGTGACTTCAGGCATAAACCCATAGAAACATTATTAAAATTAACTAACGACTAAGCAAGTGCTCACAGTGAAATACTTCAGACACTATGGCAAGATGCCTCGAGTCTCTACAAGAGCCCGTAAAAATCAGTAACTTTGTTCTCAACGAACATGCCAGTCGCACAGTCACCGCCAGGGCAGCTTATTAATTGACTTACTCTTTGCTTATTTTACAGTGGTAACGGCCCCGAGTATATCATGGGTCCAAACTTAGGCTGGCAATTTACTTTATATAATTTATTTCATCACCACTGCTCTCAAAACGGTGAAGGAAAACATCGTGAGGAAACCGGCATGTCCTAGAACAATAACAATCGAAAACAAGTAACATCTACCAAGCTGCAATGGTCCCGCGTGGTGGATTACGGCCCATTCCCTCACCTATTGTGAAGACTTGAGTCCCTACAGGAATATTATAAGGACTTGAGTCCCTATAAGAATATTATAAGGCTGTTTATGCTTATGCTTTGCTTATTGCCAGCCTATAGAATAAATCAAACCAGGAGACAAATCTTAATTATGAACCCAGTAGCTATGTAAGATATTTTGAACACCAAATTAGTGAAGTATTTGGTATTTAGATAGTGAGCAATCAGATATTTTGTTCAATATGACACTAAATGTAATAATGTCTGGTAGGATTTAGATTAAATTCCACAAATTAGAATGTATTTTACGCGAAATAGTCTGACATATGTTTTACTAAAGATTACAGATATTATATTAATGGCGTTTGAGATAATGATCGATTAGACAGGAATTTCGTTCCGTATGTTAATTTAATTTTTTAATGTGGTGTGTGTGTAGTGTAGGCTCGCGTTTGACCACCATCACACCTGATGGTAAGCGATGATGTGGTCGACGATGGAGCACACTTGCCTAGAAGTTGCCTATTCACTCTTGAATTAAAGACCCCCAAGTTGCAACTATCAGGAAACACAGACTCCGGCAAGGAATTCCACTCCTTGGCTGTACGCACAATAAATGTGATTCGTTTTTCATAATACGAGTAACACTGTTAATTTGTACGTATTTATTTAAACTACATAGGCGAATTTAATGCAAAAAAGGCATTCTCTAGCAGTCAACCTTTGGGTTAAAGACAACACAGTGGTTGGTGTGCATAATAAATAAATAATAGATACTTCAAATAGAATGAAGTATGATTAAATTAATGTGCATATAATAATAAAATACACATATAGGGTGACTGGTAATTAGTGTACGATACTTAAACACGTGATTGTGCTCATGATAACCAACAACTTTTACTATGGGAACAAACCTGAAATTGCGAAAAAAAATCAGCTGTTCAGTACATTTATGTTTGCCTAATGTACTGAACAGCTGATATTTTTTTTCGCGATTTTCGGCTTTGCTCCCATAATAAAAATTGTTTGTTATCATGAGCACAATCACGTGTTTAAGTATCGTACACTAATTGCCAGTCACCCTATATATGCTAAAATTATATACTAATTAATACTATGCTAATATCAAATCATTACAATTAAGAGAACTTGAAATCTAACAATTATGACGAAGACCGAACTAGGGTTGATAGGACTTCATGCAGTACCAAATTTTACATACAAAAATCGAAAACATATAACATGTATGATATTGGTATATTCTATTTTATTGTTTTCGTATATTATTATTTATATTTGATGATTAATTAACGTAAATATAAGACTTACTAACAGATATTGTGGACCAAATGTTGTCTTATTAATAAATTATTATTTATTTATTTATGCTAAAAATTTACTATCTATTTTTACTAACCAATCAATTTTTGTTTTTTTTGTCTAATTATATATTTATTATTCAAGTATTTTTTACCATTAAGTTGCACCTGCCGTGTTATATTTCTGCACGACCCTAAGTTCGACAGGTAGAATATGCCTAAAGCATTAAATCTGCCTTTGTACAGTGTTTCTTACTATTGCATGGTTTTAATAAAAAATATATATGTATCTGCTATTTCAATCCTTTTATATCTTAAATAGCAAATCGTTTCTAGTTTTCAGTTTGATCGGATTACAGATAAAGAATATTCATAAAAAGGTGTCCAGAGAGAAAATCATTTTTACAGCTACCAACTACATTACTCATAGTCTAGAATGTGAGCCTGATTCTCTATGGAATCCGCTACACCCCTTGCATACCGGATTTTATGTCTGAAATACTTGTAAGAAAGGGCCTAACCTAACGTCCACCTACATTACTCTCTCCCTCATTCCTAAAATCAAGTCGAGTGAAAGAGATGGATAATGTCATGGAGATTTGGTCGCATTTCAGCCGGAATATAATGTTGCCAGTGTATTTGAATTTTTGTTTTGCAATATTACTAGCTATTTTATTTGTGCTGGGCTATGATTTATTAATGTACCTATTTGGGATTATAATTTTTGATCCCCGACGAGTGATAAGTCTAATAGAGAAATGGAAATCGTTTAACATTTTTTGACACAACAGTTTTTCGATGATTTTCCATCTTCAAAAACAAAAGCGCCATAATAAAATATGAAAGGCTCGGGTAACAATAGGCGTGGTTTTATCGCTAAAACAGATTTATTATAGTCAACCATTGGATGGATTTGACAGATATGGAGAAAAGATACGCAGGTAGTCCATGTGGTTCTATGTGGTGTTTCTAACTAACAAAATAGATACAATACAAACATAGTAAAACAAATGAATAGGTTTTCTCTATCCCATTTTCCTTCATATTTTTTTTCAGTGTTTTTTTCTGCTCAGTTATCTAATATTGGGTAGTTTCTTGAGTGTTAATAAATTTCCTGGCTAATGCGAAAGATATAATGATATTATACAGTTTGACAGTGTTCGCGTGCCCGCCCGCAGTATCATAACAGGGCTGCTTCTGTCAAGTTTTACATGAAAATATGAAATACTTCAGCTGAAACAAAAATAGTTAAGTAGCACATTCCCCCGATTTCTGACTTAAGAAAGAAGTCACCGAGAGAAACAACCTGTGGATCTTTATCCTCTCAGGCACCAGTGTTGACTTGACTTGACTGCTTTTTTTATGTTTTCTCTTTCTTTTTCTTTTTTTTTTCTTTATTATTGTTTAATTTTGTTTATTTTTATTTTTATTAACTTTCATTTATATTTCTTCTTTGCGGTTGTTTAGCAGAATTTATGATACCTGCCAATATATAAACTTGTATGAGGCCGATAAGTGGGGGCTGGTGACCTGTAGCAGGGTACCAGCTCTCACTATGCTAATTCATATATATTATGTAGTTCTAAACTATTACCTAAGTGCAACAAAACCATTGTGAGAGAAAATAAATGACATTATTATTATTAGTGTACCGACTACGGTACACCTCCATACCAGCTAACTTAAACCTTATTACGTGAAAATAAGGTTTAAGTTAGTTGGTACCGAGGTGTACCGAATTCGGTACCCTGGTTTCTGAGAGGTTAATTGCAATTGTGGCTTTGTTTTAGTGAAGGTGCGATATTTGTATACTACTAGCTGACCCGGCATTTGCTGTTTTGTCATATAAATTACTCGTATCACCTCGGGTCATCCTTATCACCTAGGGGTACAAAATAGCCTACGACCTATTTTCAGATCTACCAAATAAACACCTCCATCACCACCATCTTATGCAATGATAATTAACTAGTCTTACGTGTTTTAAAATCAAATGTTTTGTGTTAATGTTGTGATTGTCTGAAGCTAGTCTGCAGCTTCTGCCATCGGCTTCGCCCGCGTGAAATTAGGTTTCTCCACACAAACTTTGGATCCCTGTTTCATCCCCTAAGGGGGTTGATTTTGCCAAATCCTCTCTTAGTGCTCGCTTACGTCATAAAAGGAAACCTTGTGCGATATTTCATGCTCCTAGGCCCTGTAGTTTCGACTGTGTGTTGATATGTCAGTCAGTCAGTTTCTCCTATATATAGATTTGTTTGGACCAATCCAATTTTGCTACGGCGCCAACCAAGCCCTTAATTACCTACATACATACTGTAACACTGCACATCAATTTATTGCTTCCGTACCAAATACCACGTTATCGTCTAAGAGAAATAAATCCACATAACTTAAGGGTGCTACTGCCTTCCCTAATGAGAGCGGGCGATGACTCTGCGCGATTAGCTGACACGCCACAATATCATAATGCGCGTAAATTAGCTTTTTTTATAGTACACATTTATTATATAGGCCAGTAATGACTTGGAGTGTTAATTGATATTGTTTGGTTTTTGGTGGAAGCGTTTTCTTTTTTACTTAATTTTGCGGGTCAGGGGTCAGTGTTCCTGCCAGGATTGCGGCCCTGGAATGCAAAAGGCTAATGAAGGAACACAGGTTTTCACAGGTTTAGGTGGGAAATCATCCAATGACATCTCCTTTCTTATATCTATGGTCCACACAGTGGTGACACCTGGGCGATTCTTCTTCTTCGAAACGTGTGTCAAGAAAAATGAAAGTAGAACACCGCGCATACATGTGGCACTTACGGCGATCTGGGCGCGTCAGTCTCCATACATTTTATATGGAAACTAGACTTGTAGAGCTACACATGATCCACGCCACGCGACGCCACGCGACGCCACGCGTGGCGTCGTTTTACGTACAAAGTACATATCAGGCGTGGTCCACGTGTGCGTCGGTCTAATGTAGTCCTAGCTTGAGTCCCGATTTTCATACAGTTTTCAAACATTCATGTGAAAAACATATGTGTATGTCAATTTACATATTTGTGTGCTTACATATTTCATTACTGTACAAGAAAAAGTCATTTATTTAACAAGTTCACCATCATCGTCATCATCATTTCAACTGAAAGAGATTTAAAAAATTGCTACATACTATTTGCATATTTAAAAAAAAACTTAACTTTAATGATACCTATAAACATAACAGTAAAACAAAACTGACTAAAAACTAAAACATAGCGTCGAAAAACTCGGAAAAAGAATCGGGAAAGACTTTTAAGACTTATTCTAACATAGACCTTAATTTTTCTCCGTGTCGTTTTTCTTAAATTGAAGCATAATAGCTAGGTACACAAACAGTTCCTAACGATGAGTTTCAAAAAGGTAAACATGGATATATTAAGGAAATCTCATCTACCTTCCGAAGATTTCTCTTGGCAAAGATATATTTCTTCCCGTTCCTACCTTAATTACCCCCCTGTATTATTAGCCTACACTCACCTACATACCAGTTAGATATACATTATTTATGTGAGTATCTTGCAGCGTGCGTGATTCAACTGAGTGCCAGGAACGAGATACAGTACAGAATAGGTGCAGAAAATCAACTTAGTACAGACAGCTACATCAATCTCTCGCACATTAAAATACTATAAAAACCGGGAGTAACCTACCCAGTTGATCACGCTGTCCGTTCATAAATAGACTGTTATGATTAAGTGAACCATAATGTCATAATACTTTCTTCCTTTTTTTCTTACTTTATTTTTCTTTATTTAAAAAAACAAAAATTGCCTCACACTAGGAGTGATTCCTAAATTCTAACAAAGTAACTCCACTTTACTCCTGTATCGTGGGTGAGCTCAAACATGTAAACTCCTACACAAGACATCCTGACCCGGAACAAATATTAACAACAAATAATGAAACAAATAAAGTCTTCCTGCCCTTGTCCCGTGTTTTTTGGGGTCGGCGCAACACGTTTTTTTCTTCCATTCTGCCCTGTCACTCGTCATACTATCACTAACTTCCTTTTCTTTCATATCACTCTTCTTACAATCCATCCACCTTTTCTTTGGTCTCCCTCTCCCTCTCCATCCATCCACATGTAAACTCATAACTCTTTTAGTAACATGCGTTTCATCCATCCTCTTCATATGACAATACCAAGACAAACGATTCCCTTTCAACTTTTCAATAATGAAACAAATGAAACAAATATTAATTTATGTTTATAAAACAAATATTTGTATATTCTACAAATAGGATCTGTAGAATATTTGTTTCATTTAAAAGAGTGGCCTCCTTCTGCGAAGCAGTAATGCTAGCCATGGAGGAGGCCGCACGCGTGAGGAAACGAAGGTCCTCACGCCCCAGTCGCCGTAATTCCGATCCCGACTACCAACCACGTTAGACACCGGCTTGAGGACGTCGAGTAATGGGTAGCTCGCCGTTCGGCCGTTCGGTAATTAACCGGACCGAGTTCAGTCGTCAACAGCGCGTAGTGATCCACGCGCTCCTCATAGAGATGTCAGCAAACCGTGGCAGGGCTGATGCCCGCTAGCTAGGACCGCGAGGAATTTCTGAAAAGGAAACCCGTAGTCCAAGAATGCAAAGGGTAATTGAAGGACACAGGTGTAATTTTAGTCAGTAAAAGTCTGACACGCCCTCTCGCTCCACCCAGAGCGCGAAAAGTCATTGGATGATTTCTACCCTTAAAAAAAGTGGGATTTAGTCAGTAAAAGTCTGACACGCCCTTTTTTCCACCCTTGACCAGGAGAAGTCATAAGTCGACTTCCCACCTAAAAAAATAATAGTTTAAAAAACTAAAAAACACGCACTATGATTTATTATGAAAGAAAGCGTGGAGCGTTTATGTAATTTTTTTTAAGCGTTTATGTAACTTTACTCTTTTTGGACAAAACGCTCCACGCTTTCTTTCATAATAAATCATAGTATGAAGATTTGGCAAAGGGAAAACTCTTGAGTCATCAAACTAAATGTCCGAATTATTTTGTAATTTTTAGTGCGTGCTAAAAGCGTGTTTTTTAGTTTTTTAAACTATTATTTTTATTTTATACTTTTTAGTCTTCTTATTATTATCGTGATTATTTTTTTCGTATCCCATTCAGCAAATCCTTTCATTTAATACCCATTGCCCATATCATGGGGGTGCATTTCAAATAGCCAATCCGCCATCTTGGACGTCCGCCATATTGGATTTAAGTCACGTGACTATTTTTTCCGTTTTCCTGACAGCAAACCCTTTCATTTGATACCCATATCATGGGGGTAGATTTCAAACAGCCAGTCCGCCATCTTGGGGAGGCCGCCATATTGGATTTGTAATGACGTTTCTTAGCTAGTCATGTATTGTCATCAGAACTCAGTGCGTGTGCAAAATTTCATCCTAATCGAAGACCGGGAAGTGGGTCAAATTAAGTTTCCAGGATTTTCTTAAATACATATTACAAGTGAAGAAAAGCGTGTTAAAAAAGCTCAGACCAATAAAAAAGTATAGACAGAACATTGCGCTCCTAAAAGTGTGGCACGTAATATGAAGCCAATCGGCAATATGAAGCCAGCCTCTCGGTAGTCTGCCGCTAACAAGCGAGTGCGCGTGACGTTGTTTTGTTGAGATAATAATTACGAAATTATGCCGTCCTGTGTCATAAACTGCTGCAAGAATAATTCCTTTTTCCAAAAAAGGCTTCTGGGATTACTTTTCACAAGTAAATAACGTTTTTGCTGTATAAATTAAATAAAATCGTAAAAATAGCTGATATAATATCTCGGAACACGCCATTGTGTCGGTGTTGCAAGTTAAGAACATTATTTATTCCCAAAAATAAGGGAAGTCGTAATTTTTTACGGACACTACAACAGTGTTTTTTTATTTACAAGTACGGCGTCATCCAACATACGGTTACGCTGGATGACCCGCACCTAATCCGATTGTCGTTGGATATATATTATTATTATTATATGTGAGTTTTGTGTGTTTTTAAAATTAATAATTTTACTTATTATGAAAATAAATGATTTTCATTAAATGAAATTATCTTTCATTTCATACAACCAAGATAAACACTATACTACCTACACAATAATAAAACTTAACCAAAGTATATCTCTCGCACTTGGGAGTCGCAGCGCAACGCTTGCAACATTTTTTCTCTAGCACACATGTGCAAATCTACGATGTCATACACCAAGTTACGCACACAAAGCCAAAACTAGTCCTCACTTATTTCGTCGCTTTTGTTTACGACGACTCCGTCTATACTTTTTTATTCGTCTGAGTAAAAAAGGCCATAAACACAAAATTATTTATTTAACTGCGAAAGACAAGATGCAACCAAAGTCTTCAGCAAATTTAGTTTTCTGTGGCTTCTGCTCTCTATTTTATAATGGTAATGCGTAACAGAGGTGCCGCAATTAGTCAGCTCGAGAAATTGATTGCGATCGTCGCTTATATCGAAATAATTGTTACTTGATACCGTTTTATAGCAGACATATCCTGAATAATACTAATTTGCCACCTCACTTTATTCAGCCAAAGGTCGATCATAAGGAAATTAGAGTGTCAAGTCATCTCGTCATCTCGTGTTTAGAATTAAAGCTAGTGGTTTCCGGTGCTTTGATGGAAGCAATTATTATCATAATACTTCTTGGAATAAATGGCGATCGTCTGCCAAAACCATTTGTGTGTAATTTAGAATGAGACAGTACCGGCTTTTTTTAGGTTGGAAATCATCCAATGACTTCTCCCGCTCTTTCGTGTCAGACTTTTATTGACTAAAACCCACTCCTATATTCCTTCTTTGTCTATATTCCAGGGCTCCGGGGTTCTCTTTCGCACAACCCATGGCCCTATTAGGCTTCGATTTCGATCCTGCTGGGCCCCTACAGTTTCGCTGACATCTCCATGCGGCTCGGGCCGGACAGTTACCGGATGGTAACCATGCCTACGGTGAACAGTACCGGCTTGGAAATGAGAAATCCAAGATATACTAGGAGCATTAATATATTAAGATGAAAGCAAAGATGTAAATAAATATATTATAGTCAATTGCGAAGAATTAATAAAGCCAGATAACGTAATCAAGCAGATCGCATCTCACATCCAACGGCTTGCAATATCTATGATATTTTTTAAAATCTATAACGTTATTCAATTTAAGTTAATCTCTAAACAAACTGCGAACTCGAACGGATGCAGCTAAATCAAATTGCATCGTACGGTAGCAGTAGTGACGGTAGCACTTATTACAGAATCTGCTCGACCAATCAGCGTGCGCGGATAAACGAGGAACACTGAACAGTGGAACGTGCGAGGAGCAACGCGTAACACGGGAGCTATTAGCTAACCGCACAGCGATTGAAATACATTACTTGTAAGAGGAAATGGTTGGTCTAAGAGAGATAAGCAGACTTGGATAAACAGGTAAGTAGATGGTATATTCTAACTCCATATCCAGCAGTCAATAAGGACTCCTTTGAATCCTACATGCTTGTCCACCTTTTAGGGGAGTAATAAAAGTATCCTGGTTTCGATTTTGGATGATGATGATGAGGTTAGTCAAAGCGGTCGAACGCTTATCTATGTCCTTTTGAAGTCATCACAATAAAGAGGAAATTATCAAAGAACTTTTTCTGGTTGGGGCGAGAGGGTGTGTCAATCTTTTATTGACTAAAGCCCTACTGTGTTTCTCAGTAGCTTTTTGTGTTAGGGCCACGGTAAGTCTTTCAATCAATCCCACAGCCCTGGTAGGCCTATCATCATTCATCTTTTGAACTTCCTTCTACATATTGTTGTCCATTCGGGTCTTCTGTTCTCTGTTGTTCTTGTTTTTTCCCTATTCTTTTATTTTCTATCTTATATTCGACATGTCGTCATCATTATCACTTTAACGGAAGGTTAAAGTGATAAGGATGATGACATGTAGAATGGTGAGGTCCTCGAATAATTTCGCCGTGTTTTCTCAGTTAAACCTTACTTTATTACAGCAATTTCTTGGATAAGCAATTGCAGTACGTGTAGAACATCGTGGAGTGGCCACGTAACAGCAGAAGCGTGCAGTTAGTTTGCCGCAACGATTTACAGCTAAATAAAATATACGTGGTAGGGAAATGGCCGGTTGATTGGACTAGATTGCAAGCGTGACTGAGAGTTTCGAGGGTACATTTGCCAGAAATAGTAAGAAACCTCCTATACATACTTTCTTGTCAATTTTGGCTACGGTAATCAAGTGCAACTACGGGTTTCGATCGTGTGCTCTAATATGGCTAATATCTTCGTTGTAAAGGTGCGTGTACAGCGCGGATACGTTAAAGCATCATTGATGTATAGGTATTGGATGTTGGTGGCGGGCTTATTTTTTATGGTCTCTCGTCTGACATCGAGATCTGTCTTCCTCTGGTCTTCAAAGGTTTAGACACTGTCTCTTAAATTAAAGAAGTCATTGATGCCATAAACCAGCAACATAACAAAAAAGCAGCAAGCGGTGATCTAATCCCTGGCGAACTGCTTGTGTATCGTGGGAGAGACTTTCATGAGACTATTTGGAAGTTTTTCTGCCCTATGTGGGAGGAGGGGTTGGTGCCTGATGCTTTTACTGTCTAAATTTTTTACATTTTAAAAAGATAAGATCGAAGAGAAAGATCAAAGATAAGGCAATCGTGTCGATTGCAATCTCAGAGATTTCGGTCCTATCAGTCACAGGAAGATATTTGCAAGAGTCCTACTGAATCGATTGATAAAGTTGTCCGAGATAATGATTAGTGTTACCTGAGACACAATTTGGATTTCGTCCAAACAGAGGTTCCAGTGAGGCAATCTTTTCTATTTGGCAACTTCAAGGAAGTTGGTTTTCTGTTTTGTGGATTTAGAAAAGAAAACTCCTACTCATGCTTCTGAAAATAAAAGGACTTCAGCAGTTATGTTTATGAATCCCATTCCCATGTCTGTGATAGGTATGCTATACGAGTACATTGGGATTTAAATCAAATATAATTTAATAGATAATTATCTCATCACACTAACATTTATAAAGGTGAAAGATTGTATGTATGTGATTCCTTCACCTTGTCCTGGAATAGCATATGGTATACTCTTTAGGCTATGTCTGTAACCTTGGTTCTCCTGCGGATATCTTCATGTTTGATTCGATCACGCAAGGAAACTCCGAGCATAGCTCTCTCCATTGCCCTTGCCCTTACACTATGCACTAATGTTATAAAGGTGAAAATTTATACAAATTTTATTACGTTTAAACAAATATACGTTTGTTACTCCTTCACGCTCAAACGTTTGAACGGATTGGATAGCATTTAGCGTAATTTATGTTCTAAACCAGAATATTATCCTGTTTTAGGACAGGATACTTTTTTCCCGGGAGTATGTACCCTTGGTTCTTCTTCCACGCGGGCGAAGCCGGGAGGAGGTTCCATGATCGGCTGTATGTATTTTTTTTTATGTATGTTCACCGATTTCTCGGTCAATTGTAGACCGAATGCTGAAAATGAAAATTATTTTTTTGATTGAAAGGTTACTTCCAAGTTGATCCCATAGAAATATTGTTATGATCTGATCATGAACTTCGAAGATATTGAACGGAACTCCTCATAGGATCACAGCACAACTGTTGTAACAAGTAAAATTGCTTTGTTTATACGTATACGCGATGACTTTAAGTTTGACTGGGGGGTACTTTTTAGTTGTGGTACCGTAACTAAAAAGTGTAAAATAAAAAACTTTGTACAAAGATGATACAACACAAAAAAAGTGCAAAATAACTTTAATTTCGAAGTCGGTGTTAAATAACGAACTATTATAGAAACACCAACTTCCAAAATTAAAGTTATTTTGCATTTTTTTGTGTTTTTTTTTACATTGAAATCGGATACAATGTATTACTTATTTGTAATTTTTTTGTTTTTTTTTGTGTAATTTTTTTAAGTGCTTAGTTTATCTTGCGATTTTTTTCTATAATTATCATCTAGTTCTATATAATCCAACAGTAGTTAGGATTTGCTCGTCTCACGTAAGTTGTCCGCGTAACAGCGGGAGCTAGCAATTAGTTAACCTCAATGACGTGGAACTACGAAATATATACTGCAGTGAGTAGCATGATTTATTGCGATCAAGTATGTTATGTTCTAGGTACAAATACAAGTTACTCTTGAGTCATGTGTGTAAGTTATATAAGTCGCAGCCATCTGGTTAAATTAGGAAGCTAATTGGACGCCTAGGCCGTTCATTAAACGTCGTCGTACGTACGACGTAAAAAGATGACTGATTCAGCAAGTGTCTAGTCCAATTTAGTTTAGTTATTATTCAACTGCGGTGCTAGTAGTCACCAAAACAAATATGGCGTCTTCAACAAAAGAACGTTCAAGATACTCCTCAATTTGATATACTCCTGATACTCCTCTACCTCCACGGATACTCTTTCAACTTACTAAACTCTCACCAAAAGCAATCTGTATTCTATTTTTTTTAAATATCGTTGCATAAATATGCTGAGATAGCAGTCTTTTGACCTCGCACAGGTCATTTTTTCTTTTTAAATGTTGTTTTTAATGTATTTTTATTTTAGTTAATTTGTGTTAATGATGAGATAATATTTTTTCAATACACTTACTCGAGAACCCGCTCTTATCCCTACCCTACCGGTTTTAGGCACTGAACTTACTGTTTTACGCACTAGAGCGCAAAGGTGCGCGAGCTCTACCCTACCATAATTTTATTACATTTATTGTATCAGGCTGGGCGCACAGCGACCCCCACGAATCGCACGATAACCCCCGTTTATTTAGGTCTTCGTAAGTGTATTGAAAAACGTCGTTTGATACACGTGGAAATTTGTCACTGCAGCCCTCGGCTACAAAACACCGCCTTGGTCACAATGACAACCTTTCTCCACTTGTATCAAAATGTATACTATATTTTGTTGATACACTCACGTAGCATAGCTCAATCCAACCAATGCATTCGACGACTAAGAGTTCCACCACCAACATCCATTTTCAAACACCCAGAACGATATTAATATCTACGTGAATAATAAATTAAATTCACCAGTAACGGCCGCTTAGGAGTCAAGTAGCGCCAACTGTCATGTCCTCCTTGAACTAAGCGAGCCAATAGGATGTATGGCCTATGGGATATATAGCCCATGAAATCTATTGCCAACGTGCATCACGATTCACGCAGGATTTAATAATATCTTTGTCTGTGATGGGAGAATATTGGTTGATAGTGCTCTTGCGCAGGAAGATTTAGAAGATATGATATAGATTTTTTAGGAGGTAGTTAGTTTATTAATTTGAGTAATATATTTATGGTTTATGATGTACATCTATTCTTGTATTCACCATTTCACTTTCTTTTACTGCACCTACCTCTATTTTTCTCTGAAAGGTTGACTGGTAGGAAATGCCTAAAGCATTAAGTCTGCCTCTGTACTTGTGTGCATAAAGTATTATACTACACAGAAGACAGAAGTGTTGATCCATGGAAAGTGTCTGACACGTATGATATTAATTTAGAATAATATTCTACAAAACATCTATAAAAATCAGCCATAAAAATGTAAGTTAAGTAATTTGTTATTTTTAGTTCCCGTTCTCACCTCGTACTTGCCAAAGTTCCCCAAGGGGGAGCTCCACAAGTACACAGTTCAAAGCACATGAGACGCTACTGAGAACCTAAGGTTTCATCCATGTGAAAATAAGGTTATGTCTGACAGCTCTGGGATCTTGGTCTATTAAATAAATAAATAAGATTTGCTGTGGTCAACTGATAGGGTCGCTACACACGGGTCACAAAACGCCGCCACCGGCATATTTCCTGCAGGTTTCATACATTTTATATGGATTCGCCGCACACGGTTGACGCCGATGGCCACACGCTACAAATCGCCGCTGCTCGCTTCTTGTGGCCCGCCACTAAACGCCGATCA
Source organism: Mythimna impura (assembly GCA_905147345.3). Taxonomy (NCBI): domain Eukaryota; kingdom Metazoa; phylum Arthropoda; class Insecta; order Lepidoptera; family Noctuidae; genus Mythimna; species Mythimna impura. Next base: position 6,535,359 of record LR990347.1, on the reverse strand, counting down.
CGCCACTCGCGTATTTAAACCTTCTTCGTCAGAGTCCATTATGTGATACTTCGCTTTAGGGTTAAAAAAAGTAGCAGCCACAGACCACAAGTGGCATTCGCGCGCTTCAGCTTCCTTTATGGCCGCTTCTAGCTTCTCGTGGCAGCGTTTGTGGCTGTGGCTTATGGCCCATGTGCGGCGACACATAAGGTAATTTAAACAAAAAAATTTATATTGTGGAAACAAATTCAAGTGATAGTAGTTTACTGTGTGAATGGATGACGTTTAGGCTCTAGGACTTTTTTCTTTTAAATACTAAGCCTGTGTCAGTAAATACCAGGGCTGCAGTATTGATCGCAAGAGTCACAGCTGCTCTAGAATGCAAAGGGTAACTGAAAGAACACAGGTGGATTTTAGTTAGTAAAAGTTCACTGTAGGTGGATCGAGAGGGATCTAGCTCCATCCAAAAGAGAGAAATTACTTGATGATTTCCCAACCAATAAAAAGGAGGTGGAATTGATAGTTCTGGGCTACAAACAGAGCTCTTGATTTTTTTTTAGATCGGATATCATCGAATAACTTCTCTCTTTTGTTTGGAGCTAGATCCCTCTCACTCCACCTACAGTGGACTTTTGCGAACTATAACCAACGCGTAATTTTTCTCTTTCAAATATTCCCGCTACAAACCCGGAAACCCGGAAAGCGAAACTCGGGACCCTGGGATGAAGGCAAAGAAGGAACAGGAGTGGGTTTTTATCATTTATAAAAAAAAAGTCTTCTCTGAGTCGGAGACTTACATCAACCGATTATCTACTCGTATTTAAATACATTACATTTAGTTGTGGACTCTGTTTGTAAGTAATTTATTTAATTTTGATGTTTATTTGATTTTTAATTAATTTAATTTTTATGTTTATTTGTTTTTTAATTTATTTAATTTTGATGTTTATTTGATTTTTAATTTATTTAATTTGATTATAATTTATTGAGTTTTGGTTTTAATGTATTTGGATTGAGTTTTATTTTATTGCGTTTTTTTTTTATTACAATTTTATTTTTATTTTATTTGGTTTATTTGAATTGTGTGTTGGCGTCAATTGTGTGTTCAATTTGTATATGGAAATTGTAATGTATATTTGATCTGAAATAAAACTTTTCATTATTATTATTATTACATTTATACGTTAAAATCAACATCAATATCACTTCAAAATGCCTACTTCATCTTTGATCTTCTAATTCGTACCTTCATGGTAATTTATCCCAGGAGGCTGTTACGGCTATTAATATGCGGCTGCGCGTGCGCAAAGCAACTCACGCCTGACCGCCTGACATGCCTTACCTGAAACAAAATGATACGAGAGTTAGGGTGATACTCAACCGACTCCAACAACTGGTTCATAATAGACTAAGTAGGTGGATAATGATTAATCGGAACAGTTGTAAAATAATTAGCAATTGTAGACATAGACAGTTGGAAAGAAAGGAGAAGTAAGAAAATATGATAGATAGATAATACACGGTGTCTTTGACATCGACGCATAAACGAATACCACGGATCCAGTAGGTACATGATTCTGGACCCCCCCCCAGGGGTGGAATTTTTCGTCGGCTTTTTCCTAATTTATCTTCGAAACGATTCATTTAAATTACATGCTGTAAAGGGCCATATTAACCTATGTTCAATATGTATTTAAGGTACTTAATTGGATAAGGATTAATGCTGTATTGCTTCAAATCGCAAAAAAAATAAGCCCTTATTTCTCGTAAAAAATAAAGGATAAATAATGGGTATTTTGGGTTATTCCTAAAAGATAGTCATATACCATCGCGGACATTTTTCTAGACCATTATATGGTGTACAATAATGTAGTAGACAGGTACATTATTTTGATCTACCTCGTAGGGTTCAGACAGCGTTTGCAATGTAAGCGCAAAAAAATGTGTTTATTTACGACATCACATTAGAAACCTTTAAAATTATCAGTGTTGCTCTACTATATTATGCATGTATTATACATATAAACCTTTCTCTTGAATCACTATATGTATTAAAAAAAAAACCGCATCAAAATCCGTTGCTGAGTTTTAAAGCATACATAGGGACAGACAGCGGGAAGCGACTTTGTTTTATACCATGTAGTGACTAGTAAGATAGAAAATTATCCCAAGGGACCATATTCAGGGAATAAAAGTAATCGTGCTATTCCAGGATTAATATGGGCTACCCGTGTACCAAATTTCATCCAAATGCGTTTAACCATTTGAGCGTAAAGGAGCAACAAATACACATACTTATCCTTTTGAATAAATAATTAATAACAATTAATCACCCGTACCTATTTCAATGACTAGCAGACCCAACACGGAAGTGTAATCCCACCATAAATAATATACCCCTTATTCCCCGTAATAAAATACTAAACGTATCCAAGAGCGTCGTAATAGAATCTGAATTGTAGCTCTGACAGCTCGTACAGCTTCCTACTGTTAGCTGTTGGAGATGAACTATGACGGCGCAGGCGCAGAGAATTACTGCTGTAGGTGTTGCGTTTTAGCATGGTGATAGCGGTCATTGACCCTATTTCTGCCCCGCTTATTGCAAATGCAGTACTTGCAAAATGGCGCGGTTCGGAGATAAATCGGTAAACATGTTTTTTGATATCTAAACAACAAGTCTTAGTTATATAATTTTAAAAGCGTACCAAAAGAATAAGAAAATTACATTTTAATGTATACATTAGCCCCTTAAGATGTCATTTTTGCAAAATAGTGAAAATCCCAAAAATTACGATTACTGCATTTAAAATTAGCAGGGCAGATTTATTATCTATGCCAGTATCTTCATTCGTGTGAATATGGAATATTGTCAGCTGTACCGAGGGGTTAAGTTTCCAATATCCTTTTTCAGGTCATGGTCTAACTCATATGTTGTTTTTGTGGCGTATTTGTATAACAAATAACTTAATTAATAGATTTTCATTTATATACATTATACAATAATATTATTAAGAAGCAAGAAATAGGTTAGTGGAAGGATTTACTTCTAGCTTTCTTCCAAAAATTGTGAACGTCCTGAATCGTCATTTATCGAGATCATTAACATTTTTACCTACTCATTCCAACGCTACAAACATACTTTATTATTCAAGTTCCTTCAAAGAGATAATTATAAGGGAAAAGGTGCAATGACCGCAATAGTTATGTCAAAACGCAAATGGTCTAGTATGTAAACTGTGCGTAGGAGTGCTTAGAGCTGTCTCAATGTTATTGTAGGGCTTTAAGAGGAAGTTTAAGTTAAATGAGCAGGCTGGATATTGTCGGTATTAGAGGCACTTTATAAATCTTGGTGTTGTTTGGGGGAGTCAAATTAATTGGTGGCTTGAAATATCTCTGATTTTCAAATAAATTTTTAATCTTTTCCGTTTGTAACTTAAAAAGATAGAGGTGATACTCATTTTGGGGTATCAGCCCCACTAGCCAAGTTACAACCGTTTCGTGTCGAATTCCGTTCTCCAATCGGTAACACCTCGGTGTCAGCAATTGTAGAAAACGATAAGTTGGTAGCCATGTTGACGCGCCTGAGTCGGCCGCTCGTTCTACAATGTCGTTCTACAATAACAAAGGAGGTAGCGTTGAACATTGTAGAAACGATAACAATTCATTCTATCATTTTGAACGATGTGAACTTGGCTACGAATTTTCTATTCGTTTGTTCTGACCACGTGACTTAACGTTGAGATGATGTCATTCCCATACATTTGATTAGTTTTCGACTGGCGTTAACGATTGCAGATTTTCAACTTGGCTAGGGGTGCAAGTAACTAGATTTGGGCTGCGGGATAGTTCGAAAGAGTTACCGTGGCCCTGGAACTCGGAGTGCAATCAGGTAAGTTTTAGTCAGTAAAAGTCTGGCACTCAAGTTATTTAGTGATTTGTCAGATTGATTGTATTATATTCCTCATAGAGGCTATAGAATTATTAACACTACTGACGCTCTGTGCCTTGGAAAGCATTTAAAGCCGTTGGTCCCGGTTGTCATTCTTATATCTTTGACAATCGTTACAGGTAGTCAGATGCCAGCCCCCCTAGCCAAGTTACGACCGTTTCGTTTCTATTCTCTTGCGTGACGAGTCGAATGTGACGTGGCCTACACGAGGCGTTCGACACAAGAGAATTGAAACGAAACGGTCGTAACTTGGCTACGGGCCCCCGTAGCCAAGTTACGACCGTTTCGTTTTGTGTGACCGTCAGTCTATTCAAGGAGGATACTCCACGTTAACACAATAGTGTTGCCCAGTAAAAACACGTGTATTCAGTCACATCCGGTTAGACTGGAAGCTTTTCCCAACTAGTTTGGGAAAACTCTAGGAGAGGAAGAGGCCATAGAATGTTACTGTCAGGGAGAGTTCCTCTTAAAAGGACACAAGTAAATAACGGTTCAAATAACAGGAACACACTCTGCTTACCCTAGTTACCTAAGGTCAAGAATACGAGTGTAATGATGCATCTTGTAGTTCGGTCGTCGGTCGGCAGGCGACCCCGCGACCTCCGCTTGTATGCAAATGATATGAATTAAGCTTAATCTGCATGAACAATAGACTTGAAAACATACAATTATTTTAGTTAATTGTTTTATGGTTAAGGCCTGTTGGGTTTATTCTTGAACTGTATTTTAACGAGGAGTTCGATTACTGTAATTTCTTTTGTTTATTATATTTATTATTGGTTACCGACATTGCTCGAAGAAACGCCAAACTTAAGTAGCAGAGGGCAGGGCACAGCGAACAAGATGGTCAAGAATGATTGCCAACTCTTCGGACATATTGAAGAATGTGAAAACTATAACCTCTCTCAATTTTGGGAGGAACGAGAGGGCGTGTCAGACTTTTACTGACTAAAACGAACCTGTTTCTTCATTTGCTTTGCTTTCTAGGGCCCTGGTAACTCTTTCAAATATTCCTGCAAAACTATTAATATCTACGGTATTAATTCTAACAGTTTATACTACGGGAAATAGTTTATGAGAACCGAACGTCAATGATTTAGTGGACAAGCGAAGTAATAAAATCTGTATGATTTAAGTTGTTGCTATGCTTTCTAAGGCTGGCCAGGTCTGCAGGCTGGTTCGAAAGACTCACTGCGGTCCTGGATCTGGAGGAACACGAGTGGATTTTAGTTAGTAATTATCATATTCCTGCCCTTGTCCCGTTTTATTTGGGGTCGGCGCAACACGTTTTTAGGGTTTCGTACCTCAAAAGGAAAAAACGGAACCCTTATAGGATCACTTTGTTGTCCGTCTGTCTGTCTGTCAAGACCTTTTATCTGGAGAACGCGTGGAGGTATCGATTAAACTTTTTTTTTGTAACTACAAATTTACAGTTTTCAGATTTTTTCCTGTACAAATACTAATGCTATGAGACCTTGCTTCATGCCAAATTTCAGGATTCTAGGTCAGTGGGAAGTACCCTATGAATTTTGATTCCCTTGTGAGTGTCGAAATATACGTTTTTTGCAACAAGAACGGCTTAACTTTTTTTACGTTACCTTAGAAGTTTGATTTTTTTACAGCTTCAAGGGACTGCAGACCTGAGTATATAGTTTTATTTTCAACTCGATACCTCCACGCGTTCCCGAAATAAAGGGTCTTGACTGGATATCTATGGTCTTGACAGAGAGACAGACAGTCAGACGGACAACAAAGTGATCCTATAAGGGTTCCGAATTTTCCTTTTGAGGTACGGAACCCTAAAAAAATCGGGTAGACCATGTTCTAGAGTAGGACATATTATAAGGTACTTTTTAACCTGGAAGCATGTTCCCTTGTTTTTTTTTACTTTTGGACGGGCAAAGTCACTGGCAGAAACTATATTGAAATGTAATTTTTTAGGGTTTCGTACCCAAAAGGGTTTTTTTTTTATAAAAAAACTAAAATAACATAAAAGCTATAGTGTAGAGAATTAAACACAAATGTTTACAAACAACAATGTACATCGTGTAGGTATCAAGCTTGTCCACATAAATATTTACTGAATTAAATTGAAACAAACACAGCTGCTGCAGTTTTAACAGCATTATAAACGGACTTCAAATATAGTTCCCAAGCTTAATTGACAGATATTTTCACATGTAACGCGAGGAAACCCAGTAACTGAGCCATTACACTGTTTATTACCAGCTGAACTGTTTCCTCGTTTGCATTAAAGCATAATTTCCTGATCTCCTCACTCTTTGAACTTTAAATAGAATCTAGTTCTCGCTATGTTGTTTAGCTTTATTACATGTATGGGGAAATTATCTGGGTGGATGTTTAACTCATGCGCATGGTAAGCTTGTAACACGCGATTTAGTTCTTGAACTTTAAATTGTAATTAAGACAAAACTATTACTGTACGCTACCAATAACGTTTGTAAATTAATTTTTAAGTTTTCTCATCTAAGTGAATTGTAAAATTCTTATGGGAAATAAAGATATCTCAAACCTCAACTTTTCATTTTTAACAATATTCAGTCCATTTTCATACGATGCCATTGTGTGATGACATTGTTAACGCGCCAAAATACATACGAAAATGCTCGCGCGCTGTCCGCCCAGCCCCCCTAGCCAAGTTACAACCGTTTCGTTTCGATTCTCTTTTCGTTGATCGCCTCGAGTCGTCCACGCCTCCTATTCCTTTGTTCTGACCACGTGACTGAGCGTTGAGATGACATCAGAATAAAGGAATCGGAGGCGTGGCCTACCTACTCGAGGCGATCGACGAAAAGAGAATCGAAACAAAACGGTTGTAACTTGGCTAGGGGAGCAGCACTACTCGACGAATGTTTCAAATTAATAACTATGCCCAGCGGTTGTAGTATGTAAATGTTGATGCTACGTAGGAGTTGACTGAAACCGTGGAGAGGAGGAGAGAGAGGACCTCCTCGTGACCCAGCCGCCGCTGCAGGAGAAGCCCAGAGTGATTTCCGGCCACCGGCCTCCGGAGAGCAATGGGTAGCTCGACGTCCAGCCATCCTGAAAGGACCAAGCCCGAGCCGACGGCGAGCTGAATTCCTTCTTAAAGAAATGTCAGCAAAACCGAAGAGATCTGGGGTTCTGGAACGCAAAGCAAAGAAAGAACATAGTTTTGGTCAGTAAAATCTGACACGCCCACGCGCTCCGCCCTAGAGAGCGAGAGAAGTCACTGATGATTTCTCACATAAAAAAAACGTTGGAAGACTACCTACAAAGTGGACCGATAGCCTGGTGAGAGTCGCGGGAATTTGATGGATGTGAGATGCACAGGACCCATCGTTGTGGCGACGCTTGGGGGAAGCCTATATCCAGCAGTGACTATGGCCGTCTTTCGGCTGAAATTAAGATGATGATGAAAACATCGCAACAGTGCTGTTCAGAAGTCTTTCCAAACACAATGGCAAACCTTAATACAGGTTACTGTGTAACCTAGCTAGGACGTCAGGACAACCTTCTTCTACTTTTAAATTGGTCATATCTATTGTTAAACGCTGTTATTGTTATTGTTGTATTGTTGTTGTTGTTGTTGTTGTATTAAACTAATGAACCATTGAACTGTTCGTACAATGGTTCATTGGTTATTAATTATTATTTTAAATTTTATTTTAAAACTAACATTAGGCTAAGTTGTACCACTACTAACACATATGGATGTTTATCTGAAATAAATATTTTGAATTTGAATTTAAATTGTAATCTGTTTATACTGTACCTCATTTTGTGAAATAAATATATTATTACTAGCTTCTGCCAGCGGTTTCACCCGCTTAAAATCCGTTCTTAGCGGATGTCTACACCCTATAAGGAACCTACCTGCCAAATTTTAAGTTTGTAGGTGTTATAGTTTCCGAGATTTCGTGATTAATCAGTGAGTGGTATTTCGCTTTTATATATTTAGATAATAACTGCTCGATTACGGTAAGTACATTTTAATAGAACTGAGCAATGTTGGCCAGCAGTGGTGGCTCAGTGGTACGGGCCCTGACTTACGACTTTTGTACGACGTGGGCTCAATCCCAGGCTTGCGCTACACTTTGTATAATTTATTTTATCACCACTGCTCTCAAAATGGTGAAGGAAAAAATCGTGTGAAAACCGCCTAGAACCGGAAATTCGAAGATATGTGACATCCACCAATCCGCATTGGGGCCGCGTTATGGATTACGGCCCGTTCCCTCTCCTTGAGAGAAGGCCTGAGTCCCAGCAGTGGGAATATTATAAAACTGATTATGCTATGAGCAATGTTGCAGAGAAATGGCTTTAATTAAAGAAAAAAAAAAAACAGTTAAAAAATTGCAAAGAGCTATTAAGTGCACTGCGAGTGCTCATGCGGAAACTACGAATTTTAATTAAAGCTTTTTTTGGCAAGTGTAGCGTTAATAGGCTCTGGGATTTTATTTAATTAAGAAGTTAAAAATTTTACAAATAAAGGCATATTGTATAAATCACTAGGAAGTATATACCTTTTTTGGTAAAAATCATCGAACAACTCCCGCTCTGGGTGGAGCGAGACAGAATTCTACTGACTAAATCCTACCTGTGTTCCTTCTGTTACCATTTGCGTTCCAGAGAAAACTCGTAGCTTTGGACTCTTTCGACACCTATGTGCACATTTTTTCTTTTTAGGGTTCCGTACCTTAAAAGGACAAAACGGAACCCTTATAGGACCACTTTGTTGTCCGTCTGTCTGTCAAGACCCTTTATCTCGGAAACGCGTAAAGGTATCGAGTTGAAATTAAAACGATATACTCAGGTCTGCGGTCCCTTGAAGCTATAAAAAAATCAAACTTCTGAGCTAACTAAAAAAAAAGATACGGCCATTTAAATTGCAAAAAATATGTATTTCGACACTCTCATGGGAACCAAAATTCATAGGTTACTTCCTGTTGACCTACAATCCTGAAATTTGGTATGAAGATCTTATAGCACAAGTATAGGAAATCTGAAAACTGTAAATTTGTTATTACGTCACAAAAAAAAAACATTTTTTCCGATCCGGAAAAATCTTCGAAACTCAAATCGGGAATTGAACTGTTTTCATAAGTAAGTTTGTACGGAACCCTCAGGGCGCGAGTCCAACTCGCACTTGCCCAGTTTTTTAATTATTGATAGGTTCGTGTTTGACCACTATCTTATGTAAGGAGCACTATACTTATGTAAGGAAATTTTTTGTACCTACAATTGTTCTTGTAATAATGTTATCAGGGGCGCCGACTCTGTGGGTGCTTGGGGGCTCGAGCACCCATGAGAAATAAACAGTGGGACCCGAGCACCCCTGAGAATAGTCATCAATAAACAGATCAGTAATCGCCTTTTATGTTACGTATAAATTATAATATTTCTTGATGATTGATGATTGTTGTTTAATTGATGAATATTTCTTACACTAAGAACTAGTTTCATTTTTATACATAGGTATAATGGTTTCATTTTATATTTTTATCAAACCAAAATTAAGTAATTAAGTACGCAGTATGTAAGTAGGACATTTATTTATTTGTCGGTCGATCAGTGTGCATTTCTCTTCTCACACTTCGCCACTTTTTCGAGTCCATCAAAAGAGCATGAGCACCCATGAGATTTTCTAAAAGCCGGCGCCCCTGATTGTTATTAATACACACGATATAAAGTAAATTTTAACATTCCTTTCGCATGTATTCGTACAGCCTATATGAGCGAAATTATTCTATAAAGCACCAATTTATTGTGAGCTTGTTTAAAGTGCAAAAATATTATGTTATTTTAATATTAAGTAGGTAACTTAACTGTTGCAAAATCTATGCAACGGTACACTAACTATCATTATAGAAAATCCGTCATCAAAAAATCCGATCTGCGTTCCATTTCTTTGTGATATTCGCCGATGGCCGGTGCCTATTAGATCCCAATGCGATAGCGGTTGGACCAACTCGACTCACGATTCTCATTCCGGACTATAAACGAGAATTTTGGGAACAGAAAACCCAATTATCTAACCCTTTTCCGAAATTGGTAGTCTCATTCAGAGATAGACTCACTTAGAATCGGTTTGTGTGAAGCTGTATTTGCCTGTAGATCTATAATTTTTTTTTTTATTTTATTTTTTTTATTTGATATAAACCAGCGCTTGAAAGTAAACTACTTAAGTGTTCATAGGTTTATTTTCTTGAAAGTGCAGTTAAATTGGGTACTTTACTCTTTTTTTTGGGTTCCGTACCTCAAAAGGAAAAACGGAACCCTCATAGGATCACTTAGTTGTCTGTCCGTCTGTCTGTCTGTCTGTCTATCAAGACCCTTTATCTCGGAAACGCTTGAAGGTATTAAGTTGAAATTAAAACTATATCCTCAGGTCTGCGGTCCCTTGAAGCTGTGAAAAAATCAAACTTGTAAGTTAAAGAAAAAAAAAGATAACGCCGTTTATGTTGCAAAAAACATATATTTCGACACTCTCAAGAGAATCAAAATTCATAGGGTACTTCCTGTTGTCCTAGAATCCTGAAATTTGGCATGAAGCAAGGTCTCATGGCATAAGTATCGAAAAAATCTGAAAACTGTAAATTTATAGTTACGTCACAAAAAAAAAACATTTTTGCTATTCGTAAAAATCTTTGAGACTCGATTCGGAAAATGAACTGTTTTCATAGGTAAGTTTGTACGGAACCCTCAGGGCGTGAGTCCGACTGGCATTTGCCCGGTTTTTTTTAATTATTTGTATCAAAAAGTAACTCCTAAATTACAAATAGGTAGAAATAAATTTTCAAATCCAGTTAGAAATCTTTCGTATCTGGTGGAAGGGGAAACTGTCAAATAACAGTATAAGGATGCACATACTGAAATGTGACGTCACTGCCATTAGGTTACGTGTGCTGTAATGAGATACCGAGATATTCCCACTACGCCCATTCCTCAATCCAATATTTGGAATGTTAATTGCTCCTTCATTTAATAACCAATTTTGATACTGTTTTCAGAAAATGATTTCTTTTTAATGTTATTTCTTGTTTATATTAAAATATTACACAAAAATAAGCATGGTAAATTCGGCCACGGCAGTGCCGTCCGCTGATGCTGTCATTATGTCCCTACGTGAACAGGTAGCAGGGCACGTGATGCAGGATCGATCGAAGGTGGGACATGGTCTGCGGGGAGACGCCGCACAAACACTGAAAATCGGAGACGTCCGAGAACCCCCATCTGCGGAGATTGACTTGGGTGCGGAGTCTGTTTAGAATTTTCCAGGTGGGCCATGGCAACTCGTGTCAACTGCCGAATACTGGCAGAATACTGGGCCAGGCAAGGAATTTAACTAGTTTTCGCATCGATACGCTAAGAAGAAGAAGCATGGCAAACAACCAATTGCAGCGTTAAAAGCTAAGTACTAACAGTTACGTTTGCGATAGCAAAATTTCAGAGTCCATAAGGAATTTACGGCCACTACTGGTAACTTAATTTTCGTAAGTAGGTAGGTACAATGTTCTGTATAATTACTGATTACTTAATATGCTAACAAAACGTTGGTATCTATTTTAGAAATATAGATATCAATAATTGTACTGTTACAACCACGATACCCATTAAAACCAATATTGCAAAGCAACAAAAAAAAAACAATCACAGAATCTATACATACTTAAACAAAAGCGTATCTCCAAACTATCCAATCAGATCTAATCTAGAGGGCGCTGTACTCCGTCTGTCATCAGCATCACACTCAATCAGCTGTCTGTAGGAGTAGATGGCTTAGCTGCCTGTGGTCACTACGGGTTACTAGATAAGCCCCGCGTTCTGAATTGCGATAAAAGTGATAATATCGCGAATCCGACCAACGCGTGAACGTCACAATTTTTAATCAATACCCCTTAGATTTTGTGACTATTAAATTTGGTTGGATTCGCGATATAATCACTTTTATCGCAATTCGGAACGCTGGGAAAGTCATCAAACGGGATGTAGGTAATAGAATTGAGAGTCTTTGTGTCTAAGTATTCAAAGGGTATATTTTAAACTCATAATATGCTAAGACAGCGAGACAGCGTATCTATGTATATTAAAAAAGTAAATTTAAATTTGTGTTTCTAAAGTAGATTAACATTGGTTTTCAGCAAAGTTAATTTGAATCCGGTATTTCAGTTGTTTCAACTAAAATAGAAATCAAAATAAAGCTTCAAAAAAACTAATAAAAAGCAAAAGTTATAAAAAATAGCAAAAAGCAATATTATTCTGACCTAAAATAGAAATCAAAACCAAGCTACAAAAAAAATAACAAAAATCAATATTAATCTGAACTCATCATCATCTTCCTGCCCCCGTCCTTTGTTACTTGGGGTCGGCTCAACACGTTTTTTTTCTTCCATTCTGTCCTGTCACCCATCATGCTATCACTAACTCCCTTTTCTTTCATATATTATCACTCTTCTCTCACTCAATCCATCCATTTTTACTTTGGCTTCCCTCTTCTCCCATCCTACTCACAACTTTTTTAGTAACATGCGTTTCATCCCTCCTCTTTACATGACCATACCAAGACAAACGGTACCCTTTAATATTAATCTGAACTAAAATAGAAAAATCAAAACAATACTATCTACAAAAAAAAAAACTAACAAAAAGCAAAAGCTACAAAAACATAATTATCAGAAAACAATCACAGATTCTACACATTCTTAAACAAAAGCGTATCTCCAAACTATCCAATCAGATCTAATCTAAAAGGCGCTGCACTTTGTTTAATGCCATCTGTATCGCACTCAATATACAGTCTCGAGATATAGATGGCTATCGCGAATCACATTAGTACTACGGGGCTAATCTCCTTGTGGTCACCCACCACTGGATACTGGTTATAAATTTTAATGTCAAATAGTATTGTATTAATTGAGTACCGTTAAACGGGGTAAATAGGAACAAAAGTTTAGTTAGTTACTTTATAGGTATACACCACAAATTTTTAATTAGTACAAATACTTAAAGGGCTTATTAGAAAAGGTCTTGTTATTATTTAAATAAAATCTCAATAAATAATATTCATAAACAGCAAAGTTATTAGCGTTTGTTTATATCCCAAAATGTCACTAAATTTATGGAAATATTGTACAGGCTATTGATTATGATTGAATGAATGACGATCAAAATGGAAAAAACACTGCGCTTAGTATTTTCTAGTAGCAATTGTTATGAATGATTGAATCAATTATGAATTTACCAATTATGATAAATTTTCGTAGACAATTTTGGGATTTCGTTTTTATTTTTATTTTTGACTACAAAAATATGATCAGTAACGAGTACGGATAGAGTTCCATTTTTTTTGTACTAACTAGAAATTAGTGATGTATTTATATTAATGATTTCTATTAGAGCACTCGTGAAGAAAGTGATGAAGGAATTTGGCGCATGAGAGTAAATTAATGTCATATCACATTAATTTATAAAAAGCTAATGCGCAAAAGTACATCACAATCCACAGCAGTTAACATAATCAGAAAAATATACCTACGTTATTCTTAGATAGTTTGTTCAAAACATAATACAGCCAATTTAGAACAATCGAAAAAAAAAAACACGAAGATACTGTCTTGTAAAAATTACTTTTATAGATTAAAAACCGAACCTAACGTAGGTACTTACTATATAGATATTTAATAGGTATCTAATGTTCCGACCCATGCGTACAAAACGTTTTAGGAACACATTCATTGTGCGTAGGTACACTCGTACAGCTAAGGAGTGCAATTCCCTGCCCGAGTCTTTCTTAATAGCTACTCCTTGGGGTCTTTAAACAAAGACTAAATATGTTACTTCTAGACCAGCGTGCTCCATCGTCCACCACATCATCGCTTACTCTACGAGTTGACATTTATAATTCTACAAAAAAGGATATTGTACAGCTCTACTTATGAAATAGATTATAATAAAAAAACTTTCGCAAATCATTCTAATTATAGCTAACAGTACACTGATTTGCTAATCAAACATCACTTTACCCTCAATCTAAGACCGAGTCATTTTCCCGCAATGTCAATTAAAACTAACCAGAGCCGTAGCCCGGTTCACCATACACGGACAACAGACGGTACGGTCACAGCATAGATATGTGGAACAGTACGGAAACTACCTACAAATGTTCGAAACGGCTCACTCACACAAACATACGCATCGACGAGACTCCTAAGCGGCATTCGCTACTGACAGGACCACGAGAAACGCTTAGGAGTCTCGTCGATGCGTATGTTTGTGTGAGTGTGCCGTTTCGAATATTTGTAGGTAGTTTCCGTACTGTTCCATATATCTATACTGTGGTACGGTTCCGCTCCTATTAGATAGCTCGATATTTCTGTAGTGGATATATGGTGCTATACAGCGTGATTTTTCTCAGCCATTCATGCCCACTCAAAATATTCAACCAATAGCACAATAGGACTACGGGAATGTTCGAAAGAGTTACTGTGGCCCACAAAGGGAGATGTTATTTTTTTATTATCAATTATAAAAAAAAACCGGCCAAGTTCGAGTCGGACTCGCGCACGTAGGGTTCCGTACCGTCCATAGCTAAAAATGGCAAAAAATCACGTTTGTTGTAAGTATGTAATTTTATTCTGTTTTTATTTTTATTCTCGTTGTTTTAGCGGCAACAGAAATATATAATCTGTGAACATTTCAACTGTCTAGCTATCACGGTTCATGAGATACAGCCTGGTGATAGACAGACGGACAGTGGAGTCTTAGTAATAGGGTCCCGTTTTTGAGTCGTTGTGGAGGTGAGTGAACACTTGAGGGAGGTCTATGTCCAACATTTGACGTCTTGTGGTGGGAATCATAATGATGATGATTCTCAATTTTCTAATACATTTGGTGGATAGTCCATAATTCAACCTTCTAAACATTTTATTTGTATCAAAATATTGTTAAACTAGGTTTTTGAATCCAATACGAAGATATAAGAAAGTCATACAGATTCCCATTCAAAACCTCTTTAATAAACAACTAATCACAAGTTGACTCGCTTCAGATATGAGCAGCAGACAGACAGCGCCGCGGGGCGAAGCTAGTGCAGCATAAACTTGCTTACATCTCCTACTGTGCTACGCGAGTAATTATATAATTTTCAATCAGTCACGGAAAGCTTAAATATAGACAGAAGCGTAGTGTAGTGTAGGAAGATCAGAAGGCTAAGGCCGTGCATATAATCAGCCTTATAATGTTCCCACTGCTTCCCAGCACTGGCCTGAGTCCCCTCAGGCCTTCTGTCTAGGTGAGGAAATGGGCCGTAATGCAGAACGCAGACCCAGGTTTGTGGATTCTCTCTCGTGACCACAGGAACCATTATTTTTTTAGGATTTTCCTAGGATGTAGTATATAGTTTTCCATCAGTAACATAATTCTCGTATCAGGGCTTCTAGAGAATATCACTTACAATCAAAAAACGAGGCCAGGAGAATAATTATTCTTCAGAATAGTTTCAGATCAGAAGCATTCCTTATTCTTTAGTTTAAAAAACAAAAGCCTTAAAAATGGAACGAGTCCTAACTACTTCTTAATAACAGACTGAACTGACTGACTGAGAAAATGAAATAATAGATCGATCAGTTCAAAAATGGAACGAGACCCGACTACTTTTAAATAGTAAATTCAAAAATGGAACGGGATCTAACTACGATAAATCAAAATAAATAAAAAACCTTGTCGACATTTCAACCAATTGACCTGCTAGCCACATTAGGCAATTAACACAATGAATTGGTTGAAAGGGGTGAAAGTTGTGAAAGCCGGTTGTAGGCCAAGGGCAACCGATATCACACCAACAATCGGACATCCGGCCGACCAGCCCGGTATATGACCGGACCGGACCTGACATTTGCGGTTGACTTTAACTCGTATAAATCCGTGATACAGGTACCTACCGTAACTCCGGAAATCGGATTGGCTATATCGGTCCGGAATTCCTGTGGTTTTAACGTAGCGTAGATGAAAGTGTAAGGTTGTTAATATTAATTGGTAACGTGCCTTTTAGCAGAAATAAAATAGTAAGTTTTTTTTTTAAGGTGGGTGAAGTCATAGGATGATACCTATGACTTCTCGCGCTCTGGGTGGAGCGAGAAGGCATGTCAGACTTTCACTGACTAAAACCACACCAATTACCCTTTGCATTCTAGGACTACGGGTTTCCTTTTCAGAAATTCCCCGCGGTCCTAGCTAGCAGGCATCGGCCCTGCTGAGCCCCTACGGTTTGCTGACATGTCTTTGAGGAGCGCGTGGATCACTACGCGCTGTTGACGACTGGGTTCGGTCCGGTTAATTACCGAACGGCCGGACGGCGAGCTACCCATTGCTCGACGTCCGCAAGCCCGCGTCTACCCTGGCTGGTAGTTGGGGTCGGAATTATGGCGGCTGGGGCGTGAGGACCTTCGTTCCCTCACGCGTGCAGCCTCCTCCTTCGCTAGCATTACTCACGCGAAAGGTCGCTGCCGCCGATTGCCTCCACGAGGACACGGCGGTGCTCCGCCCAAGTGGGGCACACCTCCACCGTATGCTCCACAGTGTCCTCCGAGCGGTCCACACAATGGTGACACCCGGAAGTTTCTTCCGCTTGAATCCGATGCAGGTACTTCCCGAACTTGCCATGTCCGATGAGGACCTGCGTTATGCGGAAGGTGAGGACGCCGTGTTGCCACTCCAGCCACTCCTCAAAGAGGGGACTTACCGCCGTGATTAGTACGTAGTATTATAATAATAATTAATATTGCCTTTTGTCGATGGATATTAATAACATTGTTCAGGCAGGGGAGTTCCTGGTAATCAGTCCACTTAAGACTCCAAAAACCGTAGCCTTATATCTTAGTTTTCCATATGTCGCAATAGTTTCCCACCAACCGGGGGTTGTCCTTGGATGCTAGCATAGTGCGTACAGGGATAATCACCGGTTCGTACCACTTTCCATTAAAAGCGTCTAAAAAGGCCTCTGCCAGTTGGTTTCGGCTCCTCGTACGCCTTCCAAAGGGCCAGGACCTCAGGGTCCTGAGAAAAATGAATGAATATTAATTTATTAAATTTATAAAAAAATTATAAGCACTTTGAGCTACAGCTTAATAATAAATACAATTCATGGACTTGTGTGTCTGAACTAGAATTGATAACTTAATAATTGTGTTTCAGAAAGCAGCTGCGCTCTTCCCTTGAAGGTATCATTTCACTGTATACAAGCCAAGCCAAGCCAACGAGCCAAGTTGGGCGCAGCAAAGACAATCTTCACAGATGGGGGTTCTCGGACGGTTCCGATCTTCAGTGTTTGTGCGGCGTCTCCCCACAGACCATGTCCCACCTTCGATCCTACATCACGTGCCTTGTTACCTGTTCACGTAGGTACCTAATGACAGCATCAGCGGACGGCACTGCCGTGGCCGAATACTGGGCCAGGCAAGGAATTTAATTAGTTTTGCCATCGATACGCTAAGAAGAAGAAGATAGATCTGTATAGAATTAATAAATTAGAGTTGTAAAGTGTATTACGATGTTTTTGACCGTTTTGCAGACTCAAAATTATAAAGAATGCGGATCAGCCAATTCTATGTTATCTTTACTTCCCATTTATGTACTTGAAATAGAAGTACTTTTTTGCTGGCCTATAATATGTCCCACTGTTGGACAAAGAACTCCTCTTTCTCCTTCAAAGACTCTCTGTCTGTCTGTCGAGGAAAAACAGCCAGGCTAAAGTGGGGATGAGCAGGCCACGTAGCAAAAAGAACGCAGAGAAATGGGCGTAGACTAAGGGCCTGTGCACACCACATTTTTTAAACGCGCCGTTGACGCGCGTTTGTAGCGATACAGACGCGATACGCACGCGAGTCAGACGCAGCCTGTAGACCTTTAATAGGATAAAAGCGCGCCGTAGACCACGTTTCTAAAACGCGCGTCAACGGCGCGTTTAAAAAACGTGGTGTGCACAGGCCCTAAAGTGGACGTGCCCAGTGAAGGTAGTGTCACGGTCTGATCATGTTCACGGGGCAAGCCTGGCCAGAAAGCGTCTAGGACAGAGACAGAGAAATTAATTATCACGCTAATATTAAAAAGTGAAAGTTTATGAGTATGTGTGTATGTTTGTTACTTCTTCACGCTTGAACTGCTGAACGGATTTGGATGATTTTAGCAGACAGATAGACCATGTCCTGGAATAGAACATATGATAATTTTTATGCCAGGAGTATAGGTATGTTCCTTTGGGATAATTTTGGGTGAATGCACTAAGAGAAGCTAGTGAAGTATATGTTGTAGGGATTTTACAAAATTTTCAAAGTGTGTCAAAAATGGGGACCTGGCGAGAGTAGAGCGCGTGCGCGAGAGAGCGTCGTTTGTTTTTCGTTTTCGCTACCATTAGGTTGGTGACACTGATAACGTTTCGCAAACCTAACAACGACGTTAATTAATGGCCATACTACAATATATATTTTTAAATAAAATAAACTAGTGCTTGACTGTGATCCCATCTAAAAGAAAGAATGAAGAAACGTTTATATCTTACACATACAGACCACCATCACCATACCATCTGATGGTAAGCAGTGATGCAATAGTTGATGGTCCCACTAGTTTATTAGGAGCCTATTCACTCTAGCCTTGAAGACACCTAAGTTACCTAATACAATCTTTTCTAAGACTTCAACTTCTGCCTCAAACTTTCCGTTGGCCAGATGAAGCCAAGCGTACACCACAACCGTAAGGCGATGGTCAACAGAATTAATAGCCACGGTAAATAATGCTTACTGGCCGTACAGGTGTTCACATCGGTATTTCCTAGTGTTCGTTATTTTCTTGGCAATTAAACATCAAAGCTATCAATGCTGGCGACATTTGACATGTTATGAGTTTCCCGTTATGGCGTAAGGCTTTTGTAGTACCTTATACGGCTTTATAAATTGTATAGATGCATTGTGATGTTTGGAACATAAATTGTTTATGTGACGAAGCTTGTAATATTCACATCATGAGTTTTATTGGTGTTGTAGCGACATCTTTCGCCACATAGGAACTAAATTATAATGTCTTGCTTCACGGTATAAAAGTTTTTCGCGCCAATAGAACATTTACAACAGTTTAAAATCAACTGTCGGGCAGTAGCCCAGACCTAGGGTTGCCAACCGTACTCTAAAATAGAGTATTATTTATACTCTATATCATGTAGGCGTGCTCTATAATCTATAACACTAAAATACTCTTTTTTAAAGTTTTTACTATGCTAGTGCTAGTCACACATAAGTATAATATGATTCATACCTATTATCGTAGCCAAATAAAGTCAACCATTTTCATGATAGGAACCGGCCTTCATTGAAATTGATTAAAAATGAGCTTCTGATCTATACAAACTTAGAGTTAGAATTTTTGGGTGCATACAATTCTTTTACAAAAAAAAAAAAAAAAATTGTTGTGCTGCAAAAAGTACCAAAAAACACCTTTTTTTTTTAAATAAATTATACTCTTGTTTTTAAGTCCGTTATCTTTATTTACCTCCTTTGAAATTATATGTTATTCTCTATTTATTCTAATAAAAGTTGGCAACCCTACCCGGACCATACACAACAAATGTCTGGTCGGAGGAATAGGGGTTCCGATTGAGTCCGAAAGTCCAAGAGCGCTAGTAAGTCCAAGAGCGCTAGTAAGTCCAATGAGACACACGTAACCACATTCTCATTAAAATTCATGCTATCTCAAAGAAAGGTTGAAAAGCTGCCATTATGTAAAAAAAGATAGAATGGTGTTTATTTATGTTGTTTGATCCTATGTACAAAATAGTAAAAGTTACTTGTAGAGTCAAAACATGCCTAATCTCATGTGCCGAGTTTGTCTTATGAACCGCATGGTTCTCATGTGATTTGAACATTACAATATGTTTTGTACGATTTTTTCAAAAACACTTAACTAATTAAAATTATATAATTATATACACTAAAGGCTACTCCTAACTAAAATATGGCGTCATAAAACTCCTCCGCATTACTGTCGACTGGAAGTGTACCCAAAAGGCTGGCGGCATTGCCACGTTGTATGGCAATGCTTAATCTCTGACCGAGGTAAAAGTCAGCCCTTGGGTCACGCGAAGTGTCAAATTTCACCATTACATATTTACTTTATGAAATTTAAAAGAGAGTTTGACCCCTGAGTTTGTTTTGGTGTTCCTTCTCATCTAGTTTAAAATGACGAAAAATAAATAAATATCATTTATCATTTAACCAAAAGCAACCTATTCTTTTGGTTAAATGATAAATGATAAATGATATTTTTTATTATTTACCCAAAAAATCTAGAATTTTCACTTTTCCTTTCAATGCTTTTAGTCGAAACATATCATATTGATTAATAACTGCGGCGAAAACATAATCCTAAGTGCGAACACTTGTTACCATACTAATAAAGTAGGGTGGCCATATACAGTTAAATGTATATGGACAGCGAAATCAATAGGAAGTTGAAAAAAATTGGCCAAGTGCGAGTCGGACTCCATACAAACTTACCTATGTAAATAATTAAATTCCCGAATTGAGTCCCGCTATTTTATTTGAATCGCAAAAAAGTAATTGTTGTGACGTAAATATACTTTTTCGGTTTTTAGACGGTTTCCTTTACTTTTGCTATGAGACCTTTTTTTTAGGTGGTAAAATCATCTTATGACAAATCCTGCTCTTAGGCGGAGCGAAAGATAGTGTCAGACTTTTACTGACTAAAAACCCACTCCTGTTCCTTCTTTGCCTTTGTCCCAGGGCCCAGGGTTTCACTTTCACACTACCCGTGGCCGTGCTATGAGACCTTGCTCCAGAAAAAAAAAGAAAAATTTCAGGATTCTAGGTCAACGGAAAGTAGTAGGTTTTGATTTCCTAGTGTGTCAAAATATGCGTCCTAACGGAATATAAACGGCTTTATTTTTAGATTGCGTTGACTTAGTATTGATATAGTATTAGAAGTTTAATTTTTTTACTGGTTTTTGGGTTAGCAGACCGTAGTATTTGATATTAATTATAGCTTAATACCACCACGCGTTCCTGAGAAAAAGAGCTTAACAGACGGACAGACGAATAACAAAGTGATTTTTTGTCGACTTAGGTACGGTACCCTAAAAACATGATAAAAACTTTTTATGTCTCGTGTTCTGATTCTCTAATTGGCGATTTTAATTGGTACTTTGTTTCACAAGAAATGGCCTCAATTCCTGATTTATTATTTTAAGAAAAGATAAAGAAAAAGTAACTGGTAGCGGTAGAGGTATTTTTGGAAATATTTCTTCGGCACGTTTTTTTCTTGGGGAAAAATTGAGACAAACGATTAAGGATAATTGAGTGGGTTACCTTTTGATCTGTTGGTATTATTTTACTGAGTTTTGATTTATTTTTACTTAAATCGGCGCGAAAAAATTAAATACGTCTAGGCTTTTGTATCTTTTTTAATTTTTTAAATAATATTGTGAATATGAAAGGTGAAAGATCACAATAAATAATAATTCAAGAGATAATGTAATTAGTTAAAATAGTTCAAAGCTTTATTACACATATTTTAACTAGCTATGGCTCGCGGTATCACCTGCGTTTTTGATTACTGCTCCGTTCTTCTTGGTTATAGTTTAATGTTATATAACCTGTTGCCTTTCTCGATAAATGGGCTATCCAAAACTTAAATATTTTTTCAATTCAAACCAACATTTCCCGAGATTAACGCGTTCAACCATACAAACTCTTAGCATAATAGCATAATCAGCCTTTTTTTTTAATGTTCCCACTGCTGGGACTCAGGCCTCCTCTCTAGGAGAGGGAATGGGCCGTAATCCACCACACGGGCCCAGTGCGGGTTGGTGGATGTCACATGTCTTCGAATTAGTTGTATAAGTATTCCCTTCATCAAGATTTTTGTGCTTCTAATGCATCAGACTCATTCCGCGTTTTAATACTGCAATTTTTCTTGGTATATCCTCGTTCTTGACACAAACTCTTAGCTATATAGTATTACAGAAAAAGTAATTTTCTTAAACAAAGTTGTATAAGTATTCCCTTCATCAAGATTTTTGTGCTTCTAATGCATCAGATTCATTCCGCGTTTTAATACTGCAATTTTTCTTGGTATATCCTCGTTCATGATGAAAGCGATTTCTTTGTAGATTTAATGAAGGCTCGCAAAAGTTGAAGTAAGCAGAATCTGCAGATATTGAGTGAGCTATTTTCTGAATTGATTTTACGACAGTTATAATATTTTATGCCATGCGATCTTCGCTTTATGCCGTAATATTAATAAACGTTTATTGGTCTTGCGAAGTTGCGTCTTGTAGTTGATATTGGCCCAGAACAATTTATGTAATGTGTTTACTTGGGGAAAAATGGAAGATGTTCTTGTCAACAAATAAAGAACGTCCGAATGTTATGATCCTAAGTAATGTAATTTTTTTTTACCGTACGTAATATAAATTAGAAACATGGGTATATTTACATCCTCGCAAATACTAAACTAGTTATACTATATTTACAAACAACTAAAGTAATAAAGAAGTTAATAGATATGTATGTATAAAAACTGAAAAGAAAAGTATGTACAAACGTGTATAAAAAGGATTCACTGGGGATCAATAATATAATTCATCCACGCCGATGTCAATGGGAAGAGTGCCCAGAATGCTGGCAGCATTGCCACGTTGAACGGCAATGCTGATTCGTTGGCCAAAAAAAACCCAGCCCTCTCGTCACGTGAAGAGTCAATTAGCAGATTGATAATAACAAACTATTAAACTATTAAACTTAAATGACACACGAGTTTAGATTCCCATTGTTCTCCCAAAACATAAACAAAGTAATAGACTCAACAAACTTTAAGTACTTCCTCGCATTACTTCTAAAGGACCTTGTTTCTTCGTCCTTGAACTCAAAGGATCCTGTAATCAGCCTTGGCCTTATAGAGCCCATGAAGGTCACCGACATCAAACACCGTTTCTTCGCCATAACATGTCAGCTGAGCATAAAGCGCACTTATGAGCGCGCTAACTGTCGTCTGGCCCCTTGACCGATACTCCGCATGTCGGGCGTTTCTTACGAGTTCGAGTTTGTGGTGTAAGGGAGTGGATGGAGCGATTAAATGACTTGAGCATTCCAAGACCACAGTCCAATATTCACTTAGTCTTCTCAAACAGAGGCATTACAAAATTAAAATGAACTTCACGTGCTAGCTTTGCGCTACACTTATGTTTTTTTAGGCTCATCAGCAGGCACAAAATTTCAGAAATGTGGTTAGGCATATCTACGAGTAATTTATAAATATCTCGTGTCACCATATTTGTGCACTGAACAGTTCGTACGATTTAAATGCTTTTTTTGTTTATTTGGCATGTATGAGAAAAGGTTGTAAAATATTTTTTACCATCTTAGTATTTTTGTTTCGATTTATACTTAATTAGATTTCTATGATATTTATAGGGCAAAACAACGTTTGCTGGGTCAGCTAAAAAGCTATAATAACTCATATTTCAGAATTTAAAACAAATTAATAGTACTATGGGTGTAAAAAAAAACACAGTAAAGTTGTCCAAATAGCCACGGATGAGACGAACGAAAATTGAACAGTTAATTGATCAACATAAAATTGCTTGAAGGTTGAAAATCATGCGTTGTATAACTTTGCCTCCTGTAGCAGGAGTTACATGAGTTAGAATTGAAAATTAAAACACAGAATATAGAGTTAAACGCATATACAGAAACTTGTATCCCGCTACACTCTTACATTTTAACCCAATAATCATTACGGCGCAACTTTTTGCGTGCTGTCGCCGCGTACGGTAATTCAGTTATGCCTGTGACTTCATTGATTGAAGCCTCCTTGCGTTTAGCGGTCACTGGGGAGCAACTGTTCATGCCGGCCTCCTTAGGCTAATTGATTACGTTCCCGCTAATTGAACCGAACCGAATTATAGTCGAGAGAAAATAATTTGATTATGGGTAATTTAGTAGTAATGTGTTAAGATGGACTTAGACTTTTACATGGATGAAATTGTTCTATGACAGATAAAAATTTCCGGCATGATTTATATCGATTGACTGTCCTTGTTTTGTCACCAGATATTATTTCAAGAATCCTTTCAAATTGAAATAATGAATATAGGCAGCTGACGCAATTGTGTTCGTACAAAAGCTCTATTTTTATTTCGTACAGAATAAAACGCTCCAACAAAATAATAGGCTGATAAAAAAAAAGAGTAAACCGGAGGGGAACGAGAAATGAAAATGTTTTTCAGCCTCCAAAACCACTAGTACAAAGTAGTGTGCTGTACAGTGGTTCTCTCGTACAGGATAACACGTATGTGGCTTAGAATCGCGCCTTGCCAAGGACCTTTGACAAAGTAATGACGGAGCGCAGACAAAGAGCCCAGACCCTCCCCCTCCCCGTAAGGTACTTGTGCCCCTCCCCTCTGGAGGGTGGCACAGCCTAGGGGCAAAGGTATCTATGGCTTGAGAGGATAAAGCCGTGTTTGAAGTACGATTCTTAGAAGGATTTTTGTATTTACGATACAAGTGCTTCTTTGTTCAGTGTTATTAACTAACCGTTGAGGTTCTGTTTGCGTTCAGTGGACGTGAAATTTTGCTTTTCTTGTTTGGAAGATGTTTAGGCGAAGTTATTGCCTATTCAAGAAAATGCATACAATCTTAGAGACCGAGCTGTGAATTGCAATATTCCTACTTAAGGTTCAATTAGGTACACTTGGTCGTTAGCTCGTATTCGATTGCCTATGAAATTCGGACAAACGACTAAGTGTAAATGAACGGAGTTGAGTACGCCCGTATTCGAACAGCTTTCGTTTTGATCAAGCAGTACTTTGCCAGTCTCCACAATGAGTAGTGTTGTTTGCCCGTGTTCCAGTAACGGAACATGAATAAAACAATGTAATTAATGCATCGGGTGTCCGAATTCGAGTAACGTCTTTCGTGTACCCGAATACATGCTAACGACCAAGTGTAATTGCGCCAGTACACACCTTTCGGGGAAAAAACCATCATAATATACTGGCTACCTTGATATTTTTAATTGTAGGTATAGTTTTATAGCTACTGCCGCGGCTTTTCCCGCGTGAAAGTAGAAAATTGCCCCAAGGGAACATACTCCCGGGATAAAAAGTATCCGTGTACTATTCGAGGACGTAGTCTACTCGTGTACTATGTTTTATCGAAATCAGTTCAGCCGTTCGACCGTGAGGAAGTAACAAACATAGTATTTGAGTGATTGGCATGTATTTACTTACTAAATTTCTTTAAAATTGATAATTTGTTATTTTTGTACTCCTAGAATGTTAAAACTGACCACTAATTGTTGTACTCATATTTTAGAAAAATAAATGATTTGATTTGAAAAAAAAATCAGCGTGTCCTAAAACCTGACACAACAACAGTCACCCTATAAATGCAAGTGCCACCCGCCATTACAGATCGTACGTTTTGATTCGTCGTGTTCTCAACGCGAAGAGACTGGCTCGAGTGAGACCTACGACGTGGTCGCCCTACTACAAGTTACCTACAACTACGAGGTTTGTGTGAATAACCACCGCTCACCGGACTGTAGGATTATGAAATATGTTATGTATTGAGCAAAATTGCAGTGGGGTTTTTGTAGTATCGGTATTAGTTTTTTTTTTCTTTTTTAAGTAGTCGTAAGTGTCTTGGCGGTTCTTCTGTATAGGAAACGACCAATTAGAACCTTGCACTAGCTGGCAGTGTACTAGTTTAGAACAGATGCTGCTTACTAGAAGACGCAGCGTTGGTAGACCTTCACCGATGACCCGGTGAGGGTCGCGGTAATCCGATGGATGCGAGACGCAAAGGGCTAAGTCGCTGTGACGATACCTGGGGCAGGGCTATGTCCAACAGTAGGTATTTTTTAAAATGATTATGCATATCTTTGCTCGTGTTTGCCCACTATCTCACCTGATGATGATAATGATGACTAGCTTCTGATGTTTAAAGAGTGCCTATGTAGGCATATGTGAAATAAAATATTTTAAATTTAATTGAAGTGACTTGGTTCTTATTTTGGCATACAGCGTTTTTAAATGAGGTAGTAAATCGTAAAATTACTTCTTCTGCTCTGAGTGGAGCCAGAAGGAATGTCAGAGTTTTATTCACTAAAACCAAGCTGTGTCCTTCAGTTGCCTTTTGCGTTCTAGGTAGGCGTGGGCAAAGTGTGTCATCTTTGCGATCGGAACATTTGCATCTGAATCACTGAAATGTTCCAAAACAGTGATATGTATCATTTGGACCTTTGGAACATCGGCTCAAAAGATACAAACGGAACATTTGAAACATCAGCTCACAAGATACAAATGGAACATTTGGAACATCGGCTCAAAAGATACAAACTGAACATTTGAATCATCGGCTCACAAGATACAAATGGAACACTTGGAACAACGGCTCAAATGATACAAACACAGACACTGACTGTTATGAATCGTGATCTGTTACGTTGCGCCATATACACCAACAGTTTTATTTAATTGAATTTTGATTTGAGAATAATTTAAAGCAGATTTTTTAAATTCAGTTCATTAAAATTTACACTATTTACATTTTAATTTGAATCTTAAAAAGACTGCAGGTCACTTAAAGTAAATAGTGTTTCAGTTTTCCAATTGTTCCAAATGATGCATTTAAAACATTACTGCTGTTCTAATCTTTCGGAACATTAAAATGTTTCGGAACAGTGAGTCGGTTCAGTAAAGAGTTACACACGACTAGTTCTACTAGGGCCACGGTAAACTCTTTTAAACATTCCCGCAAACCTCGATCGCCCCTACTCGGTCCGTTTAGTTTTGCTGACATGTCTTTAGGCGCGTGTGAAACACAACGCCGGATGGTCAGACGGCGAGCTATCTATTGCTCTGCACCAGGTAGGAAATCATCCAATGACTTCTCCCGCCTAGGGCGGAGCGGGAGGGCGTATCAGACTTTTACTAACTAAAACCACACTTATGTTTCTTCTTTGCCTTGCGGTCTGGACCCCGGGTTTCCCATTCGGAAGTCAACCCATGGTCCCAGTAGGCTTCGGCCCCTAAAGTTTTTCAGCCATCTCCTTGAGGCGCGCGTGGAACACTACGCGCCGTCGACGACTCGGGCTCGGTCCGGACGGTTACCGGACGGCCGGACGGCGAGCTATCTATTGCTCGTCGTCTGCAAGCCCATGTCTATGGTGGCTGGTAGTCGGAGTTAAGATCCCGGCGGCTAGGGCGTTAGGATGTCCATTCCGTCACGCGTGCGGTCGCCTCCTTCGCTAGCATTTGCTTCGCAGATAGAGGCGACCACGACCACCTGCTATACCTCATTGCTATGGACCAAGACATTTGCAAAATCCACAAACCATGCAAAGCCAAAAGAAAAAAAATACTGGGCAAGTGCGAGTCGGACTCGCGCACTGAGGGTTCCGTAAAAACTTGAAAGGTAAATTGCTGTTTACGATTTATGACATATTAAAAAAAAAAACTAATTACTAGATCTCGTTCAAACCAATTTTCGGTGGAAGTTTGCATGGTAATGTACATCATATATTTTTTTTAGTTTTATTATTCTTTTATTTTAGAAGTTACAGGGAGGGGGGGACACATTTTACCACTTTGGAAGTGTCTCTCACGCAAACTATTCAGTGTTGGAAAAAAATGATATTAGAAACCTCAATATCATTTTTGAAGACCTATCCATTGATACCCCATACCTATGAGATAGATGAAAATTTTTTTTTTTATTTTCAGCTCTAGGTATGGAGAAAACCCCAAAATTTATTGTTTTTTTTCTTCTATTTTTGTATGAAAATCATAATGCAGTTCACAGAATACATCTATTTACCAAGTTTCAACAGTATAGTTCTTATAGTTTCGGAAAAAAGTGGCTGTGACAAGCAGACAGACAGACATGACGAATCTCCGTTCCATTTTTCCATTTGGCTACGGAATCCTAAAAAGATCTTTAAAGATCTTCTTTTACACATTCTTAAATAGATTTAAAATCCAATCCTTACGACACAAAATATAAATTGTGAGTTATTACTATCATCTCACATCCGCTTTACAAATATGTAAGAAACAGATTCGCTTTACAATCAAAATGAATGGCCTCACTTGTTTGAATTATTAGAAAATGCCGCTGGGCTTAGAAAATTTACTATTACTTCTGTTTTAATGTCAGAAGGTAAAATAAATGGATGCGGGTTTTAAATTAAGAGCTGGGCTTTGTAAAATGAATTAACATTTAGAAGTGTAAAGCTAGGTATTTGTAATAATAAACTTATAAAACACGACGTAGACGACAAAAAACGACGTGGTTAGTTTAAAATTACTATTTTGGTGTACAATAAAGTTTTATTCTATTCTATTCTGTTCTGTTCTGTTCTGTTCTGTATTATTCTATTCTATTCATATGGGATAATCAGTCTTATAATGTCCTCGCTACCCACGCGGACCTAGTACGTGTTGGTGGATGTCTTATGTCTTCGATTTTATATCTAGGTCCTAGAACTGAAAATTCGAAGACATGAGACCGGGATGTCCTAGAATCTAGGATATCCCGGTTTCCTCACGATATTTTCCTTCATCGTTTTGAGAGCAGTGGTACTGAAACGATGATCGTTGACGCACAGGACCGGTCGTTGTGGCGACACTTGGGGGAGGCTTATTGTTAAGGAAAAATCTTCGTAACTCAATTCGGGAATTGAACTGTTTTCATAGGTAAGTTCGCACGGAACCCTCAGTACGCGAGTCCGACTCGCACTTGCCCAGTTTTTTTGAAGTGGGATATCATCAAATAAGTCCTCCCGCTCTGGGTGTAACGAGAGGGTGTGTCAGAGACTTTTACTGATAGTAACCCATTCATTTTCACCGTCAGGAACAGTGGGCCGTAGGCAATTTCTGAAAAGGAAACCTGCGGTCCTTGAACACAAAGGGCAACTGAAGGACACACGTGTGGTTTCAGTCAGTAATAGTCTGAAACGCCCTCGTGCTCCACCCTAGAGCGGGAGAAGTCATTATATGATATCCCACCAGTCAGTGCGGACGGCGAGTAATGGGTGGCTCGCCGTCCGACCGTCCGGTAACCGTCCGGACCGAGCCCAAGTCGTCGACGGCGCGTACTGTTCCACGCGCGCCTCAAGGAGATGTCAGCAAATCGTAGGGGCCCAGCAGGGTCGAAGCCTACTGGGGCTAAGGGTAGTGTGAAAGCGAAACCCGGGGCCCCGGGATGAAGGCAAAGAAGGAACAGGAGTGGGTTTTTAGTCAGTAAAAGTCTGACACTATCTCCCGCCCCGCCCAAGAGCGGGATTTGTCATTAGATGATTTTCCCACCTAAAAAAAAAACCCACCTGTCCGCAGCCTTGAAAATCCACCTACCTATTCATAGTTAATTAAACCCTCTATCTGCTAGGAAACAGAAACTTATTAGTTAATGTATTTGCCAATTAGTTTTCTGTAGACTCGTCTCAAATTAGAGCCGTAGTAATTGGTATAAGACCAGGACCTGTACCATGACGTTTAAAGTAAGATTGTTTCATTCTTATTTCCAGTGTGGGTAAGAGATGGCGCTAGACAACCTGTATAGCTCTGTCTCTTACCCACACTGAAATAAGAATGAAACAATCTTACTTTGAACGTCATGGTAACCCCACAGGTCAATGCAGATAGCGGAGTAGTGTCATCTTGAGGAATTTCATGCAATTACCTGGCAACCGTGGCTCATTAGCATTAATCATAGAAACTGTTACAGTTTAACCTGATTAGTTTTTTTTTTAGTTGATATAAACCAGTGCTTGACTGCGATCCCACCTGATGGTAAGCAGTGATGCAATCATTGATGGTGAGGCGCACTAGTTTATTAAGAGCCTATTCACTCTAGCCTTGAAGGCACCTAAATTATAGTTGGACGGGAAGACCGCAGCAGGCAAATTGGCAGGTAATTACAATTTAAATTATTTTAAAAGTATTCGTACCTTGATGCTTTTATATTTTTCAATACACTTTCAC
This sequence comes from Mythimna impura, assembly GCA_905147345.3. Lineage (NCBI taxonomy): Eukaryota > Metazoa > Arthropoda > Insecta > Lepidoptera > Noctuidae > Mythimna > Mythimna impura. Next base: position 6,505,378 of record LR990347.1, on the reverse strand, counting down.
GAATACGGACTCTTATCGTGCTATGTTTAGTCACGGTACTATTATGTGGTTTAGTTGTTACGTGATGGCCTAGTGGATAAGGCACCCGCCTCTCATGAATGAGTTGTGGGTTCAAAACCGGGCAAGTACCAATGTGATTTTTTCAATTCATATGTAGTTTTTTTTTTGGGTGGGAAAATCATCTAATGACATCCCTCGCTCTTGAGCGGAGCGCGAGGGCGTGTCAGACTTTTACTAACTAAAAACCCACTCCTGTTCCTTCTTTGCCATTGTTCCAGTGTCCCGGGGATATCTTTCGCATCACGCATGGCCCCAGTAGGCTTCGACCCTGCTGGGTCCCTACGGTTTCTAACATTTCCTTGAGGCGCGCGTGGAACACTACGCGCCGTCGACGACTTGGGCTCGGACGGTCGGACGCCGAGCTACCCATTGCCCACTGTCCGCAAGCCCGCACTTACAGTGGCCGGATATCGGGATCGAAATCCCGGGGCGCGAGGGCCATTGCCTCGCGCGTGCACCATTGCCTCGCGCGTGCACGTACGGCCGCCTCCTTTGCAAGCATTACTGCTTCGCAGAAGGAGGCGTCCGCCTGCCACTCCTCCTCGCTCCGGATCATAGCCTGTACCAAGCCCTGGTGCGAGAGATCGTTTCCGCCGATCGCCCTCACGAGAACGCGGCGGTGCTCGACCCAGGCCGGGCACACCTCTACCGTATGCTCCACCGTGTATTCATATGTACTTATGTATTATGTACTAAGTTTGTCTAGGACATTACCGACAAACCAAGCCTCGGAAAGCACGTAAAGTGGGTCCCGGTTGTCATTCGTAGAACTTTGACAGTCGTCACAGGCAGTCAGACGACAGAACGTCTGACCATCAGTCTATCTAAGGAGTATCGTGTTGCCCAGTAACTGGCTGGTGGAAGTCTGATTGGCAGTCACTCCATGAATAATACTAGTATTCAGTCGTATCTATTATCATCATTTCAGCCGAAAGACGTCCACTGTTAGTCATAGGCCTCCCCCAAGTGTCGCCACAATGGCCGGTCCTGTGCGTCTCGTATCCTTCAGATTTCTGCGACCCTCACCAGTTTTATCGGCACAGTTAGAAAATTATAAATAATATTCAGATATAATTCGTGTTGAAATATTTTCGTAAGTCTTTGTAATTTGAAAAACGTGGAGAAGGAATAAAGAGAACTTTTGCAATTACAATAAGAAATTAAATAAGATTTAGGACTTGGTAGAACTTGCTAGGAACGATCTTTGCAATTATGCTGTAGTAAGTACTTGTAAATGCTTGTTATGTTAAAATGCTTGGGCTGCAAGATTGTTTGAAGGCGTTACTGTGGCCTTAGAAAGCAGCTGAAGAAACACAGGTGAGTTTTAGTCAGTAAAGGGCTGAAAATTTCGAAAGGGTTGGTAATACAATTATATTTGCGGTAACGTCATGTATGTATTTACACAATTACACTAATTAAAACTATCGTCATAATTCTCTAGGCGAGCACCGGGTAGCTCGCCGTCTGGTAAGGGACCAAGAAGGTAAGATCACGAATGGGTTTTAGTCAATAAAAGTCTGACACATCCTCTCGTTCCAACCAGAGCGGAAGGATTTATGCGATAATTTCCCAATTCAAATAAAAAGGAGCCATAGGAGGCATTCTTAGTGCTTAGGCTGATGTTTCAATAATTCGATAACTTACCATCGGAATAAATCTAGCAGTTCAGGTAATTTATTTCTTGAGAATTACAGTACACTCAATAAATAAATTATTCAAAATATGTATATAAAAAACATCACCTAAGGGGATGCAACTTGACATACATTTTCACTGTTTTTCATACAACCGCTCTTACGCGATTATGACGTTAATACACATTTTTCATTAGATATTTTGGACACTTCATAATTTACTCAAAAAAAAACAAAAAGTATACATAACAATAGAAGCCTTGCAAATTTAATCAAGATTAAAAAAAAATACGTGATTTCGTAGAACAAGTTTTGTAAAATATTCGAGTAAATCACGGAATTACCGAATGCTAACAGAGTTTTCAGGCGTTATCTTTCTTTTTTCGCGTTGCCTTTTCCCGTTGCGATTGGGTTAGATGAAGTAACAAGCTTTTAAACCATGCTCGATGTTGACGATAGGCGAGTGAAAAAGGGACCCTCATAATCATTTAACATTAAAACAAAAAAAAAACAATTGCTTCGCCAGTGTAAGTACGCGACAATAAATAACATTTGCAATTCGTTGGATTTGTGATACAAAAATTTGTATAAAAACAAAATACAATTAAAATTGTTCAGTTACTAAAAGAATATAATTATTATACCTATATGTACGCACAATGAATATGTTCTCAAAACGTTTTGACAGCTTTTGAAAATTTGAAAAATAAACATGTTTATTCTTCAGTTACAAATATGTAATTATAGACATCCTCCCTTTAACAACATTATAAGATCATATTGTTTACTTTTCGTAAAATATCAAAATCTTGGTATAAAGGTAGGTAGTCGTATTATATAAGGGTCGTTTAATAAGGGTCGTCTTATATGTATTTATAGCAGATTGAAGCGGTGAAGTGTAGGCGTTTTGTTTTGGGTCCTTTCTTAGACATTTTCATCGTTTAAAAGGGGTTATTCTCGACCTTAATACTTAATCGAGCTTATTTTTAGGCTTGTCTCATAAGGGTTACCTATTATCTGTGGAAAATTAAATGAACCAGTTGCTTTTTTTAGATGATTTAGTATCAATTGAATGGGCTGCGGGGACTTTTGAATGAGTGAATGTGGCCCTAGAAAGTAAAGGGCAACAGAAGGACACATGTTTTTATTGGGAGGTGGGAAATCATCTAGTGACTTTGCTTCTCTAGGGTGGAGCGACAGGGCATGTCACACCTTTACTAACCAAAACCCCACTTGTGTTCCTTCAGTTGTCCATTGAGTTTCGAAGTCACGGTAACTCATTCCACCAATCCCGCATACACACATACAATGCGATTGGCCTGTTGGACTAGTGGTTAGTGGCCCTGACTACTATGCCGGAGGTCGTGGGTTCGATTCCCACTCAGTAAAAATGTTTGTGTGATGAGCACGAACATTTGTTCGGTGTCTGGGTGTAATTTATCTATAATATGTAAATAAAGACATTAAGAAATATATACCTAAGTATGTTTATCAGTTGTCTAGTACTCATAACACAAGCTCTGCTTAGCTTGGGGCTAGACGGCGTTGTGTGATAGTTGTGAAATAAAAAATACAAACTTACGTGATGTTTTTAGGGTTTCGTAGCCAAATGGCAAAAAACGGAACCCTTATAGATTCGTCATGTCCACATACGGACAGACAGACATGTCCGTCCGTATGTCACAGCCACTTTTTTCCGAAACTATAAGAACTATGCTATTGAAAATTGGTAAGTAGATGTATTCTGTGAACCGCATTAAGATTTTCACACAAAATAGAAAAAAAAAACAATTTTGCGAGTTTCCCATACTTAGAACTGAAAATCAATTTTTTTTTTCATGAAACTCATTCGTGTGGGGTATCTGTGGATAGTTCTTCAAAAATTATATTGAGGTTTCTAATATCATTTTTTTCTATAATGAATAGTTTGCGCGAGAGACACTTCCAAAGTGGTAAAATGTGTCCCCCTGTAACTTCTTAAATAAGAGAATGATAAAACTAAAAAAAAATATATGATGTACATTATACCATGCAAACTTCCACCGAAAATTGGTTTGAACGAGATCTAATAAGTAGTTTTTTTTAATACGTCATAAATCGTAAACCACAATTTACCTTTCAAGTTTGTACGGAACCCTCAGTGCGCGAGTCCGACTCGCACTTGCCCAGTTTTTTCATTCATACTCGAACCAAACATGGCTGGCCCTACAACAGTAGGTACCTCCGGACCTTAACCAAGCCAAATAATTGTTCGGAATGGACCGGTTCCCGATGTTATCGTCAGTTATTTAACCGAGTGTTTCGTCAGAGCAACCGTTAATAATAACTGGTTATGCAACGACACCTACTTATATATGGCGTTTAAAACTGTAACCTGATGTAACGGAATATTTAGTAAGTCAGCTGTGATTTTTTTGGGATGTGACTTGTGTGACATGTCGTGATGGTTCAGTGGTTAAGGCACCCGCCTCTCATGCATGAGGTTGCGGGTTCGAAACTTGGGTAAGTACCAAAAAGCAGCATAAAATAACAAATATTAGAATTCACAAATCAATGATTCATAATTAACATTTACATACTTAACAATTTCTAAATAAATATAAATTTCCAAATTAATATAAAATTTCTAGATATTAAATAAATAAATTTAAAATTTTCAAAATTACAATAATTACAAAAAAAACATTCAATATGGACCCCTTAACGAGTAAAGGCTTCCTCCATTTTGCTCCAAATCTGTCGGTCCTTTGCTTTTAAGATCCAATTTTCACCTGCATTTCTAATTATTTAATCAACCCATTTTTCTTTTGGTCTGCCTCTTTTCTTTTTGTTTGTTTGTCCTTGCCTGTGGTCCTTGCCAATTGTTTACTCTCTATGTCCATTTATCCTGGTCCATACGTGCAATTCATAATTAACCAGAAATGAAGATATCCGCAGGAGAACCAAGGTTACAGACATAGCCCGAAGAATCGCCAAACTTAAGTGGCAGTGGGCAGGGCACATTGATCGCAGAACAGATGGTCGATGGGGACGAAAGGTTCTGGAATGGCGACCACGTACCGGAAGACGCAGCATTGGAAGGCCTCCCACAAAGTGGACCGATGACCTGGTGAGGGTCGCAGGAATCCGATGGATGCGAGACGCACCGGACCGGTCATTGTGGCGACATTTGGGGGAGGTCTATGTCCAACAGTGGACGTCTTTCGGCTGAAATGATGATGATACGTGCAATATGGCCAGCAATTCATATATGTCCATCTAATCCCACTATACCTGTAGCCAATGGGCCACTTACACAGAGGGTCGTCAGCGCCCTGCGGTTCAATATAACAATGCTTTCAGATTGCTGATGGGACTGCCTCGCTATTGCAGCGCCTTAACGATGTTTGCCGACGCACAAGTGGATGGCTTCCATGCCATAGTCCGTCACCCACAGCCGAGCTGTTTTCTTTGTTGACTACCACTCCACTGCGCACACCATGTTAGGAAGTAGCAGATTCTGAACTAATTGTGCTCCATTGGTGTAACTGCTGCAAGGCTTTCCGATGTGAGGATAAACAAATAAATAAATAAGTAAGCAAGCGGCATCGCTGATGCGCAGGGTGAAGGACAGTTCCAAAAGCTACCTGAAGATAAGGTAGGTAAATTAGAAAGTCCTCTATGGCGGCAATGGATACACATTCACGTTAAATAGTTTACTCAAGTATAAAGTAATAACATTTATTCCCTAGTAATTTACCAGGCCACTCAGAAAGTTTTTCGAAAAAAATATTTTATGTTTAAGGTACTGGCCACTTGTAATTATTTTGAAAACTTTAGTTATTTAAAAGTAAAAATTCCATTGTTCGAATTTTGAATTTCCCTCCACATTTTTTTCGAGAGCCAAATCAAATTATCGTGTCTCATTTAAAAATGGATCTGCATCCAGAACATTTTCGTGCGATGATTTTCTACGATTTTAAATGTGGCCTAAAACCTGATGAGTCATTTATTTGATCGACAAGACAAGGTCTGTACTAGGCAGTTCCATGTTATGACAGACAGACCTGTCTGGTACAGAACACACTCATCAGTCAAACCAAACAATGAAAACCAATACTAATCAGAGATATGAAAAGCATGCACCTAATCAAGCGGTGAAAGCTGGCTAATTAATTAGTGCTGTAGGTAATTAAGTCGATGGACGTGCATAAGGTATCGATATGTGGCGGGATGAGGTGGAATGGAGTCAGAGGTCGCGTTGCACATCACTGACCACGCTTTGATGGGACTTGACTTTTTTATCGTTGGCTTTTTTCATCGTTTTCATAGGTAGGTATTTCAATGTTTAGATGAATATTGCGCTTTTTTTGTAGGTGGGTAAATCATCCAATAACGTATACGACGATAACGTATACAATAACGAGTAGGAGGGCGTGTCCAATAACGTATACAATAACGAGTAGGAGGGCGTGTCAGACTTTTACTGACTAAAATCACACTCCTGTTCCTTCGTTGTCTTTCATACCAGGGCCGAGTCTTCCTTTCAGAAGCAGACCCTTGTCCCCAGTAGGCTTCGACCCTGCTGGGCCTCTACGGTTGTTGACATCTCCTTGAGGCGCGCGTGGAACAGTACGTGCCGTCGACAACTTGAGCTCGGTCCGACGATTACCGGACGGTCGGACGGCGAGCTACCCCTCGCCGACCGCAAGCCCGCGCCTACGGTGGCCGGGGCGTGAAAGCCGCTCCTTTGCACGTGCACGTGCGGCCTCCTCCTTTGCTAGGATATTAGCTTCGCAGAAGGAGGCGACCACCTGCCACTCCTTCTCGCCTAGGGCCATGGCTTGTACCAAGGCCCGGAGCGAGAGATCGTTGCTGCCAATCGCCCCCACGACGACACGACGGTGCTCTGCCCAAGCGGGGCACACCTCTACCGTATGCTACACCGTGTCCTCCGGGCGGTCCACATTGGTTCGCAGAGGTGAAATATTGTGAGGTTTATATAACAACTCACGCAACTATAAGATAAATAAAGTGATTAAATAACATAACCCGTTAAACATCATATATTATGCGGTTTCAACAGCCAGTAAATTGATGATAATGATGATGAATTTAAATTAAACCTTCTTCCTATTGACCAACGAATAATTTGAAGACATTAGCGGTATTGGAAGGTGCAAGAGTAGATATACAACAGAGCACGATACGCGTGATACGTTTGTTGATGTACCTAATTGAGGCGTTTGTTAATTTAGGATACGGTAACTATATGTTTATGAGTAGGTAACCTTAACCGTTGTATCTAAAGGAAAAATGTTTTCAGAGAATATTTTCTCCAATGTATTTGAGTACGGGTCTGACCGTGGTCATATTACCGCTAGCTGGAATTGTAATCAACATATTTAGACAGACGTCCTTTTTCACTCGCCTATCATCAACATTGAGCATGGTATAAAAGCTTGTTATTTCATCTAACGCAATCCAACGCGATGTTTGACGAAACGGCAACACGAAAAAAGAGAGATAACGCCTGAAAATTCTGTTAGCATTCGATAATTCCGTTATTTACTCGAATATTTTACAAAACTTGTTCCAAGTAATTCCTTTTTTTTTAACTCTTATAAGTTTTTGAAAAAAATTGTCGTCATTCTGAATCTTGGTTAAATTTGCAAGGCTTCTATTATTACACTTTTTTGAGTTTTTAAATTTTTGAGTAAATTATGAAGTGTCAAAGTTCATTCAAAATAGCAGATTTTCAGAGGTCTTTACTGGATTAGTTTTACACAAATTTATAAATTGATTTCAATAGAAGCCTAGAGAATATCCACAAGATACTGTGTTTCCAAAATATCTAATGAAAAATGTGTAATAACATCTTATTCGCGTAAGAGCGGTTGTATGAAAAACATTAAAAATGTATGTCGAGTTGCATCCCCTTAAGTATCAGGGCTGCAGTGACTCTTTCGTACAATTCCGCAGCTTGAAGCTAGTGCTCTGTAAAATATTTACTCCGTGTGCTATTGATGCAATGCGTGATAGATGTGTTGACGGACATGCAATGGTTTCCTCAATAGACAATTTATTTGCACTTTGTGTTAGAAAATTAGTTTGGATTGACTCTTAAGTTTAATCTGTTGCTTTTATTAATGTTTATTATGATCGTGTATTCACAGATTACGTCTTTTGCAAGAGACAGCTACGGAATTACTGTAATCTGTAGACCAATATCCTTATCTGCTATTTAGTATTACAACATAGATCCTAACTTACCGAGATTTTCAGCGGATCACATGCGATTTTATGTTTCTCACAAATCAGTCTTTTATGCCGATTGTTGACATGTTTTTTTGTGGTGCGGAAACAATCTTGTGATTTCTCTCGCTCTATGGTGGTGCGAGAGGGCGTATCAGCCTTTTTTAACTAAAACCACACCTGTGTCCTTTAGTTGTCCTTTGAGCTCTACTACCACAAGTTTCCTTCTCGGAAATTACCTCACGGTTTTGGTGACATCTCTTTGAAGCGCGCGTGGAACACTACGCACCGTTGACTGTTCGAACTCCATCCTTACTGGACGGGCGGACGGCGAGCTTCCCATTGCTCGTCATCCGCACACCCGCGCCTGAGGCGGCCGGGGTTCGCCTTGTAACCCCCGACGCTCGTGTTGATATCTAGTTCTTCATTCAGTTGGCTAAACTTTTGGGAATTCATAAGTCGTTCAACGTAGATATACGCTAAAAGTCTAAGACTGGTGAGTTGAGGTTTTACTGGGTAGCGAATGGTTCCTTGACAAGCCTTGGGTCTTCGTATTCGATTTTCAGATTAATGACTTGCTTCCCTAACCTGCATGAAACACCAATTTCGACGGAAACTGTGACAGCATCCACATTTTTTGGGTTCCATATCTGAAAGGTAACTAACGGAACTCCCACGATGGTCTTGCGTCCCTCCACCTGTCTGTCATGAACCGTAATAGTTAGACGGTTGAAATTTTCACATGTATAGTCTATAGCTGCTATAAGACTTGTTATGTAATAAAATCGTACGGAACTGTACTCGCACTTATCAGTTTTTTATTTCCCCCACAACATAGCTCACATTACAGCCTATTCCAAAAATAACAGTTTACCCGCCACCCAATCCCGTACGTAGGCGGAAGTAGTGATGTGACTGCGTCAATTTCGAATGATTCCCCACCAATCTCAGCGGCTCTGAGCGCTTTGTTGCGGTTTCACGTCATTACCACATGCTAGATGCAATGGCACTACGAATGTGCTTTAAGATGATTACTTGTTATTGTGGAACCTCATGCTTTGGAAAATAAGCTTGAATTACCGGCAGGAACAATATTAGGTGAATGAACATATTCAAATAATAACAATATGGAGGTTCATTTCATATGGAGGTGAAGCTCTGACCACCGCCCGGTAGCTTGGACCCTGTTTCCGATACTGGTGGGATAATGTTGTTTTCATAATATTAAAAAAAAAATTTTTCTTCAGATTGAGCACGAAAAAATTCAGGATATTTGAGTCCTGTTTATCCGCAATGACCTGTAGGATGCTGTTAGTGCTACCCCGGACTCTGCTTAGTAACAAAGCGAGCTGCTTACCCACGATGGCATGAAAACCATCTACCCTGGCCTCCGCAAAAATACCGGTGGCACTACAAAACCGGGGGTTACCCCAACAACATCCTAAACCCATTGTTATATTGGACACTGAGGGCACCTGAGCGATCGCTGCCTATACCTAAACCACAGACCGAGACGATCATCAAAATCGCTACCTAATCGTCATAATAGGTAGCAAAACCAATTCTTGATAATTCAAAAGTGCGTGAATGTTTAATTAAAATAAATGCTTTAAGTTTGACACTATGCAGTTCGCGATATTAATCATGATTACCACATATTTATTTATTTGAGATGGTAATGTCCCAATAACTTCTCTCGACCTAGGGTGGAGCGAGAGGGAGTGTCAGACTTTTACTGACTAAAATCACACCTGTAACCTTTAGTTGCTCTTTGAGTTCCAGGACCATAGGTTTCCTTTTCAGAAATTCCCTTTGGTCAACTAGCAGTCATGAGGATATCTATATCTTCTCGCAATCTTTCTAATCTAATTCTCTTACTAGAATAATAGTGTGTCCCAGGTAGTAACCAGTGTAAGTTCATTCGCACATGATGACCACAACACAACCACGAAATTATAGCCAAGCATGGGTGCATTCCACACGTGTATTAAAGTAAACGTTTCCCCCCCATTATTTGTTAGCCAGTCCAACATTAAAGGTAAAATTACGTACCCCCGAGAATTTCTCGCCGACAGAAAATCCTGCATTTCCTGACAACCCCGAAGGCTTTGTTTACAAAGCTTTGAAGATAACACAGACATGTAATACTTAGCGTGAAGTCTGTCCAACTGAAATACAACAGACTGACATCTACTGCAATCTCTTGACTTTGTGTTCCTTAACCACAGTGTTAATTAATCAGATTAATGATTAAATAGTTAATCAAATTTACGATTTAAAAGTTAATCATGATTGACGATTAAAATAAATTAATCGTAATCGTTTTTATCATTAATAGTTGATCACGATTAAACAAATATGTTCCAGTTATTTGAAAAAGATAAAAAAAAATGTTTAGTATATTTTTATTAAAACTGAAAAAATGCGTGAAGTGGATGATAATTTAATTTTATACAATTGAGTTTAATTAAATTTCATGATTACTACTTTCTCAAATTAATCTTCTAGCATTTTATGCGACTTAGGTAACAATGTGGTTGCCATTTTTTCAATTGAGTCGGAGTTAGGCATTTTTTTTTTATGTGGGGAATCATCCAATGACTTCTCATGCTCTTTCGTGTCAGACTTTTACTGACTAAAACCCACTCCTATGTTTCTTCTATGCTCTTTTAAGGCGCGCAACACAACGAGTCGTCGACGACTCGAGCTCGGTCCGGACTGTTACCGGACGGCCGGACGGCGAGCTACCCATTTCTTGCCATCCGCAAGCCTACGCCTACAGTGGCTGGAAATCGGATCGGGATCCCGGCGGCTGGGGCGCGAGGGCCATTGCCTCGCGCGTGCGGCCAACTCCTTTGTTAGCATTACTGGTTCGCAGAAGGAGGCGACGCGACCGCCTGCCACTCCTTCTCGCTCCGGACCTTGGCATGTACCAAGGCCAGGCGCGAGAGATTGCTGCCGCCTCCCGCTCCCACGAGGACACGGCGGAGCTCTGCCCAGGTGGGGCACACCTCTACCGTATGCTCCACCGTGTCCTCCGGGTGGTCCACACAATGGTGACACCCGGGGAGACGTGGGTTTGGATCCGAAGTCGGTCTAAAAAAACTCAAACTCAAAATGCTTTATTACACATAGGCCTACATGGGTACTTATAAAATCTCAGAAGCCAGTGCATGGTTCCAATTGGTCGTTTCCTATGGAGAATAACCGGCAAGAAACTCCATGACAAAAGTGGTAATGGGTTTTTCCTTAAGGAATGTCTTTGTAGCTGCCTGGAGTTTGGAAATTGGGTGTGTGAGACCCGCGTGCCTCGGAAAGTACGTAAAGCCATTGGTCTTGAGCCTGATCTCCCCCTGGTCGTCTATTGGACTGTGAGAATAAAGGAACAGAGGGTGCACCTGTTTGTGTGCACTATATGTAATGTCTTCTGCGTGCAAATCTTTCGGAGAACTCTAAGGGCTATATTTCACCGGGACACCATGGCGGCGCGACCAGTCGCCGCTACCAACAAACTGTATACCTAAAGCTCTATAGAGAGTTACTCACCTGGGGTCCGTTTGGTTACGCAACCAATTTGGCGGCGCGACCAACTCGGACGCGTGCACTTAAGGTCCATTTTGATACTGTCTCAGTGTGGTGTAGCGACTCTGGTGTTTGTATGGTGTCTAGTTTGGTAGCTTACGGACACCATGGCGGCGCAACTGGCCGCGCCGCCATTGTATCACGGTGAAATATAGCCCTAATTGCGCGATGCAGGATTTCGTAGTTTAGTTCCTTTGTGACGCTTTGTTTTTGTATATGTCGCTACTCTTGACTGTAACCTCCGTCGAGATTGGCCACTAAGGTTAATTGCAAAATAATATATAGGAAAAATTATTTATAGTTTGGTTAATATTTAATTTTGTTAAACCAATAAAGTAAATAAAATAACACACAAAAAAAATATTAAAAAAAAATACATACGTTAAAACTTAAAGAGGATTCATTTCAAAGATTATGTAAATTGAAAACAAGCAAATTCCTTCCTAACAAGTATAGCTTTACTCTAATGTCCACAATGAACGGTTTCAAAACAATAACCGACGTTTGGATTCAAAATATTAATCGGAGGACAAACAAAGGACTTAGAAATGAGCCATCTCCTTTGTACAAAAGGTTGGAAGTATCAAAATTAGTTTCCTTGAGGTAAACGTAGCGAGGTGCGGTGGGTACATCTCAATATTGGGTTACATTACCATATTATTGGAGTTCTCCTGGTATGCTGGAGCTCGCGTTTTAACATAAGGACTGGGTTTGTAGGACCCCGAGATGTCTTAATGTTTATGTAGTAACCATGTATGTTCTACTGGATTTTTAGTGCATGTTACCAGCAATTTGTCTAATTAAGGTATTCTATATTCCTGCTCTCGTCTTTTACACAAATTAATTTTAGGTAATAGAACATGTTTCATTTATCCGTTATTTAATAGGAAGGTTGGTTAACATTGGTAAATATAGTCCAAAATCAACACAACACACACACACATTGCCGGTGGACCAGCAGGTACTCTATATAGGGTGACTGGCAATTAGTGTACGATACTTAAACACATGATTGTGCTCATGATAACAAACAATTTTTATTACGGGAGCAAAGCCGAAATAGTGAAAAAAATATCAGCTGTTCAGTACATTAGGCAAACATAAATGTACTGAACAGCTGTTTTTTTTTTCGCGATTTCAGGTTTGTTCCCATAGTAAAAGTTGTTTGTTATCATGAGCACAATCACGTGTTTAAGTATCGTACACTAATTACCAGTCACCCTATATAATCCCTAGGAATTGTATTCATTTCCTGGACGCCCCAGGTATTCTATACATTGCCTAGGTATTGTATAGAATACCGGATTATACAGATTACCGGTGACACATAATACATATATTTTAGACCGCCAAAAATTAAGATTACCTACGAGAAGAAAATCCTAAAATTCTATAATTGGGGTCTTTTAGTCCAGAATAAATAGTTTACATATAGGCAAGAGTGCTCCATAGTCGAACACATAATCGTTTACCGTCAGGTGTATACTGGTCAAACGTGAATTTATCAATAAATAAAAAACTTTTTACAAAAAAAAAATAACCGACTTCACTAAAAAATCACTAAAAGGATCAAAATAACTTTAATTTCGGAAGTCGGTGTTTCTCGGTATTATTTGTATCTTATTTAACACCGACTTCCGAAATTAAAGTTATTTTGATCCTTTTAGTGTTTGTTTTTTTAGTGAAGTCGGTTATTTATTTTTTGTAAAAAGTTTATTATTTCACACTTTTTAGTTGTAATACACTTATAAGCAGAGGGCCTATTTCTCATGATAATTCCAATTAACCCAAACACTGCTAGGTTACATTGTTTTATTATGAAGTTCCTGTGTCTACCTTCTACCTTCCGGCTCCATCATCAAATCAGTTCGATAGTACCTTATAGCCAAAGTGCATCTCATGATAATTCTAATAAGCCCAAACACGGCTAGGATACATTGATTAATTACGGAGTTCTAGTAACCTAACTATTCAGAACTATTCATTTATTTGTATTGTCATTGTCGCTTAAGTATCATCATTGTGATATCTATACGAGTATGAAGTTCCGTTGACCATTTCTGGTCTTCTTCGTCAGTTCCACTTCATCAAATGTTATTTCTTGACTGTAAATGCTTAAGTTCTCGATAAAAATACATAAATCACTATATAATCGCCTATAATATTTGAGGAGTTCCCTCGATTTCACTAAGATTCCATCATCAGATCCCGATTTGGTGACTATGGGACCTTTTGGGAAGTATACCCTTTCCAACAAAAAAAGAGTTTTTCAAATCGGTTGGCAAGCGACGAAGTTATGCGCGAACAAACATAAAAAAAAAATACAAACATCCGAATTGAGAACCTCCTCCTTTTTTAGAAGTCGGTTAAAAATTATACCTTTAAGTCTTCATAATTTTATCGCAAGGAACTAGATATACTGGAAGTTCCAATAAGTACTGCAGCTCAATCACAAAATCTGATTGCAAGTACTAGATAAGTCTTTCATCGAGTTTCGATAGTTGTCAGCTCCACACAGTGGCGTAACTACTGTGCCTGCGGTGCCCAGGCATGGGGCGCAGAAATGATTAAACCAGGGCCAAAGTTTTGTATTATGCATGTCGTTCTGATAATGTAGCATTCTACTGGTAAAAGAATTTTGAGCTGGGTGAATTAAAATTTTTTTCAAGGGGCTATAGAAGCTGGCACCGGGCGTATGAAAGGTTAGTTACGTGTACAAAGTGTGTGCCGCGGCACACTGGTGTACCGTGGTGAATAGTTGGTGTGCCTTAAAAAAATACTGTTATCTCATAAAGTTAATAGACAGACGGAAGAAAAATGTAGATCTATCTAGGTATAGACTCTGGGTTCGAAATTCATTCTCCGAGGGTATTCCTTTTTGACACTCACCGATTAACGAGCAGGAAGAATTGTTGGAAATTAAAAGGAGTGCACAATAAAACTAAAATTTTCAGAAACAATTTTTCATTTATGGTGTACCTCCATAATTTTCCGATTTCCTAGATATACTTCGAATATTTTTGTGTTTAAGGTATATTAGGAAAGTTTGGTATGCGGAACACTAAATTACGCTACTGGCTCCACAATTATTAGCAGCGTGTCAAAATTATTTATAGGTTATGATCATATCGAGACATGGTCTACATTGTTATTTGATTAGACTGGCAAAGGGTAATACAATCATTCGTGGAATGGACGCCGTAAATCGTTTCGCCACTCTTCGACTGGTTTGCATGGGAGTGAATGAAAAGTGGACGATTTTATCGATCTGCTGAAATATTGAGACAGCTTCGAGTATTATTGTTTGATTGAGATATTGGTTATTTTACTAAAATATGCTTTGGTTTGAGTTATAACGGCGCCGACTTACGAGTTGTGGGTCGCGGGTTCAAACCCAGCCAGGCGCATTATTTTGTGTAATTTATTTCATCACCACTGCACTCAAAACGGTGAAGGAAAACATCGTTAGGAAACCGGCATGTCCTAGAACCAAAAATTCGAAGACATGCGACATTCACCAACCCGCCTGGGCCCGCGTGGTGGATTACGGCCCAATCCCTCTACGAGGCCGACTATGCTACTAAAATATACTTTATTTCGATTTTCATGAAAGTTGAAATAACTAAATCTATATTTTTTGCTTTTGGGATAAATAACTCCTGCCGATCTGGGTGGGGCGAAAGAGTGTCAGAATTATACTGACTGAAAACCCACACTTGTTACTTCAGTAAAATTCCGCGGACCTAGCGGGTATCGGACCTACAGGGCTATGGTTTTGCTGACATCTGTTTGAGGTGCTGGTGGTGCCATGCCTTTTCAAATATTTCCCGCCTCATAATTTTGACTATCCAGTATTTACCCAATCATCAAGACCTCACAGTGCCCTACCAGGCCCTAAAACTCAAAGGGCACCTGAAGGAACAAGAGTAGGTTTTAGTCAGTAAAATTTTCGCCTTTCGCCCCACCTTAAAACGGGAGAAGTTATTGCATGATTGCCGGGCACCTAAAAAAAAACTAAATTGAACTTGTATGTTATTTGTTCTACAAAACTAACACGATTCTAAGTTGGTATACAACGTGTTTTTTTTTTGATAACCCATAACTGTAGGTTATGAATGAGACCATATTAAAGAGAAACAAACTGGCATATGAATTATTTTTCAATTATCTTTCTTTTTTGTTTTCATTTTTAATACAAAATAATTCGATAAATTCACGATTATTAATGTAAAACACCCTTACGTGAAATATGACAGCGCAAATATGTAATGTTATTTGAAAGTTTCTTTTTTCTCAAAACTTTACTACATTACTGCGAAGTTTGGCAACGTCGCAAAAGTAAAGATTTGTCTTACTGGTGACAATTTTTGACCTAAATCCATGCACTTTTGGACCACATATACTAGGACTTTCAATATTATTTTTCCTTAAAGAATATAAAACCTTGAGTTATGGGATATCAAAAAGAACACATTGTATAATGTAGTCTAAGCCAAATTCTTCCACAAAACAAAAACATGACATAAATCCGAACATTTCCAAACCTCAATCTCCTTTGAACATCTTAAGACACCAGCGCTATATCTTAGTCTTAGATTCAATTAAAAATTCACGACAGGATCAGGTTTCTGTTCACTACCGCTCGTTATTTATGCCTGACAGCCTTCCAGTGGTAGTTGAATCTTAGTTAAATATCCCTCAATGGAGAGGCGTCATGCGGTGACAGATAAATGAGACTCCAAAGAAAATATCTTCATCGATAAATGGTTGTTTTGTTGTTGTTTTGAAATCAAATGCTGACAACACTGGAGATTGTATCTAAGTCTTTGACTGGATATGAAGGCTCCCTCTAGGAATCTATACTTATTTACTTATCTATACAACTATAAATAAAAATTAAATTGAAGTGTCTGTTGCGGTAACGAAAGTATATTCTATACCTATAACAAAAATGTAGGTTTTTAGGGTTCCGTACCTCAAAAGGAAAAACGGAACCCTTATAGGATCACTTTGTTGTCCGTCCGTCCGTCTGTCTGTCTGTCTGTCAAGACCCTTTATATCGAGAACGCGTAAAGGTATCGAGTTGAACTTAAAACCATATGGCTGATGTTACAAGACTAAGGCTATAACTTTTCATTTCCCCTCGGGAACGGGATTAAAAACTACGGAATACGTCTTCGAAACGGTTGAACAAAATTTGACGGGACTTTTATTGGGATTTAGAGCTGTTATAATGAGTAACTTAAGCTGCTTTTTATTTTCCCGCGGGAACCCGACTTAATTCCCGGTAGGGAGCGGGGACATCTCCGAAACAGACAACACTGTTTACATGATTGCCCCAAAAACCTAATACCTACTATAAATCTGATGAATTTGTTTGTGTGGACGCGCCAATCTCAGGAACAACTGGTGCATTGAAAAATTATTTATTGTTGGATAGCTCATTTAATGAGGAAGGCTATGTATAGGTTATATAACATCACGCTATAATTCACGGAAGCGAAACAGTAACCAAAGAAGTGAGTGAAAGTGTGGGGGACAATTACTGTATTAATAAAATTGTGCATTATAAGGATCATAAGATGCATGGCAGTTGAGAGTTTGTCATGCTCATTCAAATGTCTCACTGATGTTGGCGCGTGTGTTGGATCAATCGGTTCCCTTTAAAATGGTTGAGCTGAGTGGTGCTAATATTCGCGTCATGTCCGTGAACGGGCGCTGTCAGTTGAAACTGGTCATCTCTTAGCTGCCAGTTGCGATTTAATCTAATATCTAAGTATATTTAGTTTTTATTTTTACTTTATTTACATTGTTCTCACATGATAGCGACAAGAAACCTGTAGAAGCATTTTTTTCAAAGTTTGTAAATGTGAGTACCATGGAGCTATTTTATGGTTTTTAGATTACTATTGGACTTTTTGACATAAATGAGCATGGCAGTTGAGAGTTTGTCATGCTCACTTAAATCAAAATGTCTCACTGATGGTGGCGCGTGTGTTGGATCATTCGGTTCCCTTCAAAATGGTCATCTCTTAGCTGCCAGTTGATATTTTAATATCTATATTTAGTTTTTATTTTTACTTTATTGACATTGTTCTCACATGATAAGCGACAAGAAACATGTAACAGAGATATTGGTAATTACATAACATGATTGAAAAGAGTGTCCATGGAGTTTCTTGCACATTCTTCTGCATAAAGATCTACGCTTTGGAATGTGCAATTAGCATCATTTTTTTCTGACAGACATTGCAAAAGTGCCTGTAAATGGTTTATTTGAAATATTTACATCTTGTATTAGCATCATCGTCGAATAAAAAATCCAGCAAGATATTGAAAGACAAAGGCAAAAAAGACAATAACATAAAAGTTTTACTTATGTTTCTTAATCAACTGTAGCCAAACGTTAACGCAATGGGAACTTTTTCATAGCGTAAAGAAAACCAAACTTTAATTTTTTACAACCCTAATGCAGATAGCTAGAGCTATAATAATAGATTTACTAGTAAGAGCTCAAAAGAAACCAACAGCTAGCTTACGAAATACCTACTAGTCCTAGCCATCCTACATATTTCATTAGAACCAATCAACGCATCGTATTTCACTTCCTTATAACAGAAACAATTATGACATCTTTAACGCTACATCGCTAAACATTTGAAAAAAGAACATTACGCATACGGTACCGTACGTTCATCAAACTATAGATCTGTGGTTCCCAACCTGTGGTCCGTGGACCTGTGGGCCGTGGACCTATGGTCCGTGGACCACTAGTGGTACACCATCATCATTTTAGCCGAAAGATGGACATAGACGTCACCCAAGTTTCGCCACAATGGCTGTTCCTGTGCGGCTCGCTGTGGATTCACGTGACCCTCACTAGGTCGTCGGTCCACCGTGTGGTAGGCCTTCCAACACTGCGTCCTCCGGTACGTGGTCTCCACTCACCAATCGACCATGTGTTCTACGAGCAATGTGCCCAGCCCACTGCCACTTAAGTTTGGCGATTCTTCGGGCTATATTGTAACCTTGATTTTAAGTTTCCTTTTCTAAAATAATTTAATGTGTGAGGGGTACCTATTTGACGCAGTTGTCTGTGGGTATTATATATGCTACAGGTTTTGAATTGATGATACAAGTTTATTGTAGATTAATACAATTAAACTTTCTTTTAGACTTCAGGTCTGCAAATCATCTGCTCTGCTTCTGCTAACAACAACAAAAAAAAACAAAGTAATCACATGTCTAAAAAACTTTGAGAATGACTGCTATAGTTACCTCTAAAGAACTTCATGCCAAATGCGTCAGCCAAGCTATCTACAAAGAACCGGGCCAGTGCGAGTCGGACTCGCGCACCAAGGGTTCCGTACCATTATCTGTATACAACTTGATTTTACAAAATTTATTTTATTCTGCTTTTAGTATTTGTTGTTATAGCGGCAACAGAAATACAACACATGTCAAAGTTTCAACTGTCTAGCTACCACGGTTCAAGACATACAGCCTATTGACAGACAGACGGACAGTGTTGTCTTATTGTCTTAGTAATAGGTTCCCGTTTTTTCCCGTTAGGTACGGAACCTTAAATAGAACATTATGAAATGTTCCACGAAATCATTGATGATTAGTTCTTAAGTACAGTTGGAGACGCAATAATTACTTTTAATAGCTTTTAATGAGGCGAATAGGGGTATTGGACTCAATCAGTCTGGCAAAGAATGGAAGCGCATTCGATTAATCAAATGGTAGAATAAAGAATCGATTTAGTTTTAATTGTAGCGGATGATGGTATTCTGAACTCTTATGAACCTTATACTTTTTTGTGAGTAGTTTTTAGGGTTCCGTAGCCAAATGGCAAAAAAAGGAACTCTTATGGATTCGTCATGTCTGTCTGTCTGTCCGTCCGTATGTCACAGACACTTTTTTCCGAAACTATAAGAACTATACTGTTGAAACTTGGTTAGTAGATGTATTCTGTGAACAGCATTAAGATTTTCACACAAAAATTGTAAAAAAAAAACAATAAATTTTGGGGGTTCCCCATATTTAGAACTTAAACTCAAAAATTTTTTTTCATCAAACCCTTCATGTTGAATTCATTAGTTGCTAATTGTAGCATAAGATCTCACTTACTCAAGTACCAACAAGCCGGGCTTACGTAAACCTTATCTATCATTCGACGAACTGCAAAAGTGATTAAATCAAAAACGACATCATTTGTTTTCATTAAAGCTACAAGTTAATATTACTGATATTTCGATCAATTATATCACTCATGCTAACCAATAACTCACAACGATTCGATCAATCCGGGCCGCTCTGAGTCACAACACATATATCATGTAGGAAACTGATTTTCGAAATACCAATTTATATGACTCAAAAGATTTATAAAGCGATTATAGAGCGAAGCAGCGGGCGCAGCTTGTATTGAATAAAATATCAGTTTATAGTTATTCGCATTGAGAAAGACATACCAGAGTACCGGACCTAGTAAGGGACCGCAAAAGTGCCTACTGTTCGAGATAAGATCAGCATAACTCTGAGTGGTTGAAACGTGAAGTAAGGCGGGGACTACAACGGTCAAGTGACGCTTTCAAGCGAAGCGGTGAGCGCAGCGCCCTTAAGTATCGCTTGTTCTGCGTCTGTGTGAACCTGCTTAAGTATTTAATGAAACCCCTCTTAAAATTGTGCGTAGGAATCAGTAAATGGTGGATTATTTCATTCAGAAATTCACAGTAAAAACTAGACTATCTGTCTGTACGCATAAATGAGTTCTTATTTAGGTTCCTTAGAAAATTTAATTTGGTCTAAAGAATCTTTTCCATTTAGAAATCATCATTCACAGAAAAAGAATTTCACAGGCAGTGAAAACGAAAACGTAAATATTGAAGAGAGTTGAAAAATGAAATAAAAGCGTACATTCGCTGAATACTTTTTTTATTATGTTTTTCGCTAAGGGGAAATACTCGAGCAAACAAGAAAGATTTATTGAGGAAAAGTTAAAATGTTTTTACGACTCCCTCATACATATTACATTGCTATATAATTAAATAAAGTGCTATAATCTCAGACCTTTTATCTAAATAGTCGTATTATGTAGCTGAGAGCTCGCTACGGCAAAATCCCCCCTGGTTAACTTGAATTTATGATTTTTATTAAATTTTTCGGGTTTCAAGTAATAAATTGGTTGAGGAATGAAGATTTTATTTAATACTAGCGGTCCCGGTAGACATTGTCCTGTCTGCCCCCCTAGCCAAGTTACGATCGTTTCGCTCGCGTCGAACGCCTCGAATAGGCCACGCCTCCGATTCCTTTGTTCTGACGTCATCTCAACGCTCCGTCACGTGGTCAGAACAAAGGAAACGGAGGCGTGGCCTACACGAGGCGTTCGACGCAAACTCAAGCGGCTCCTGCCCAACCTAGGGGGTCTGAAAACTGGCTTTTACTTGGAGAAGAAAATTTAGAACTCGATTGCAGCACCACCTACCGGACTCAGTTGTATTTTCAAACCATCCAGGGACTTACCCAAATATACACACAAAGTTTCATCCGAATCGGTCAAGCCGATAAAGAGGAGTTATGTGACAAACACACGTACAGAAGAATTATATATATAAAGATTTTTTATTTTTTTTATTTTTAACTGCTATTTTGCACAATACGTTATCAAGCATATTCTTCCTGTTACCTAGTTCTTTGCACGAATTTTAAACCAAATGCTGATATCGTTAATTTTAAATCTTAGGTACTTAGGACCATTTGCACCAAGTGTAAAGTGGAATTTTATTTTCTTCCTAAACTGCTCCAATACTGGACAGATATCTCCTCCATTTGTACCTATTTATCTTTCTATCTAGCCTTCTATATAACATCTGTACTAATATTATTATTAAGTATAAAGCTGAAGAGTTTGTTTGTTTGTTTTAACGCGTTAATCTCAAAAACTACTGGTTCGAAATGAAAAAAAAATATAGTGTTGGTTAATCCATTTATCGAGGAAGATTATAGGTTATTTAATATCACGCTATGGATAATAGGAACGGAACAGTAATCAAAGATGCAGGTAAAACCGTGAGAGTTGGTTTCTCCATTCAAACTTTGACCCTTAGGGGATGAATTTTAAAAATCCTCTCTTAGTGCTCGCCTATGTCATAAAAAAAATCCTTGTGCATTTCACGTTCCTACTCTCAGTTGTTTCGGCTTTGCGTAGATATGTCAGTCAGTCAGTTTCTCCTTTTATATATTTTTCAATGCACTTACTCGAAAACCCGCTCTTATCCCACCGCTTTTAGGCACGCAATAGACTGTTTTCCGCACTAGTGCAGAAAAGTGCACGTGCTCTCCCCACCACAATGTTATTACATTTATCATATCAGGCTGGGCGCGCGTCGACCCCCGCTAGTCGCCGGTCAACCCCCGTTTATTCATTGCTTCGTAAGTGTATTGAAAAAAGTCGTTTGATACACGTGCAAATTTGTCAATGCAGCCCTCGGCTCCATAACACACTCGCCTACGGCTCGTGCAAATTCCACCTCGGTCGCAATGACAAACTTTCTGCACTTGTATCAAAATGTACTATTGATGTATAATAAGTAACATTTTTTCTCTACACAGCCAGAATCTAAACAAAATCTCTCTCATATACACCGGGCCGAACCCGCCACAACTTCCTATGTTCATAACAGACATAATCCTGCACCTAAGAATTTTAAGTAAGCATAAGCTCACTGTTCTCTATATGGGCTCCTGGACTT
The DNA here is from genome assembly GCA_905147345.3 of Mythimna impura. Lineage (NCBI taxonomy): Eukaryota > Metazoa > Arthropoda > Insecta > Lepidoptera > Noctuidae > Mythimna > Mythimna impura. Next base: position 6,483,111 of record LR990347.1, on the reverse strand, counting down.
TTAAGCGAAGTTGTTTAATTAAGCAAGCGACGTTCCAACGTTGTGCACCCCGCATTATAATGAGATGATAGAATAATTGTACAGGCTGAGAGGAACTGTGAATTGTGTGATTGGAGACTATTGTTCTTGTGTTTAAGGTTTTTAATTGGCACTACGATGTAATTAAGGTGTTTTAAGAGTTGTCAAGGGACTGTTTTAAATTCTCACCTCTATACAATTTCTCCCAGCTCCTGCGGCGAGTCTGGCTTCTGTAAAGAATAGAAAGATTGGTATAGATAGATAGATATATTCTTTATTGTACACCAAAAATACAAATTACATTCATCATCATCATCATGATTTCAGCCGAAAGACGTCCACAACGACCGATCATGTGCGTCTCGCACTCGCATCCACCGCATTCCCGCGACTCTCACCAGGTTGTCGAATGTCAAATTACAATAGGAACTTAAAATTAATAGGGCGTCACAATGGGCGGTCTTATCGCTAAAAGCGATTTTTTACAGACAACCTTTGGATGGATTTGACAGAGAAGAAGAAAAAAGATACGCAGGTAGGTAGGTATAATTACAGTAAAACCAAAAAATAATAATAAAAACCTTAAACTAATTAAAATATATTTGTTTTTGTAGATACGTAATCTGCGATAAGTCTAGTACACTATGATCAGATAGGTTGTAGTAAATAAAAATGTTGGTGGGTTAAAGCCACTGCCTTATTTCTCCTTAGTCATATGGCACATTTGCTCTTTTCAGTCGATTAATTGTGTTTCGTATTAGATGCATGCTTGTCAATGGTTTGGGATGGAAATTTAATCGTTCAGCGAAGATATCGGCGTCAAAAAACTCCTCCTAATCGATGTCGATTGGTCATCATCATCATCGTTTCAGCCGAAAGACGTCCACTGTTGGACATAGGCCTCCCCCAAGTGTCGCCACAATGAACGGTCCTCTGCGTCTCGCATCCATCGGATTCCCGCAACCTTTACCAGGTCATCGGTCCAATTTGTAGGAGGCCTTCTAACGCTGCGTCTTCCGGTACGCGGTCGCCACTCCAGAACCTTTCAGCCCCAACGGCCATCTGTTCTGCGAGCAAGTTGCCCTGCTCATTGCCACTTAAGTTTGGCGATTCTTCGAGCTATGTCGGCAACCTTGGTTCTCCTGCGGATATCTTCATTTCTGATTCGATCACGCAAGGAAACTCCGAGCATAGCACTTTCCATTGCCCTTTGGGTGACTTTAAGCTTTTTTGGGTGGCTGTCGACTGGTAATGTACTCAAAAAACTGGCGGCATTATCACGCTGTATGGCAATCCCAGAATTGGTTAAACAAAGCTTTAAAAGTTTCCAAAAAAATACATCACAGACTAATAAAAAATCAATTGGGATGAACCTAACGTTCATCTGATATCATTAACGAATACTATACATAGTTTGTAAACGGCTTCAGTTTCGTTGTAATAGAAAAATAACACCAAAAAAACCTAAATTAATGGTAATGTAGTTTCGCCACGTAATTCATGGGTTTTTTACATAACTGCATGGCTAAAACTGGCTGAACAATTTGGTATTTGCCTAGGTACCTTTGCGGGAATATCGGCGGGAATAATAGCGGCGTGTCCGTAATATCTCGCTATCTCTTTCGCGCACACGTAACCTAAAGGCTGTGACGTCACATTTCAGTATGTGCATCCTTATTCTGTTATTTGACAGTTTCCCCTTCCACCAGATTTGAAAGGTTTCTTAAAAACTTGATATTGAATGAATTTAAAAAAAATAATTGGATAAAGTTATTTTTTGTTTTGTTACCGACCCAACTTCAATGATAAAAAAGTTAAAGAAAGGTCCAGAGTTTTCTTTTCAAACAAACACATATCTTAGTCTATATTTGAAACCTAACAAGCAATATTTACGCTTGGAAACGCACGTTTACAACCGATACTTCAAACTTGCTGAAAATAGTTCACATTTGAGTCCCTATAGACTTGAAAATAAGGTCTAAAATAGCGTGGCTATCGTGTTTATTACGCCGTAGTCCTGGGGGATGATATTTCAGCGTCTCCCGTTTATTGCCCGATAACTGCCCATCCCTCGGGTGTGTTCGAATTTCGAATTTACACAAATTCGGCCAGTGAATGTTTTGTGTTGTTTGTTTGTCTATGAACTTTTGTGGTAAGTTTTATTATGGAGCTGATGAAGGACGGTTAGAAGTGAAAAAAGGTAGTATATGGCTTACAATGGAGAAGTTTTATGACGTTGTTAATATCATATTTAATGAAATGGAATTAAAATATAGATTAACTATTTGTTGGCAACGGTTTCGGCTTCGCTCGTGTGATAGTGGAAAATTATCCCAAGGGAAGATATTCCTAAAATAAAAAGTATAGCATAGTCGGCCTTCTAATGTTTCCACTGTTGGGACTCAGGCCTCCTCACTAGGAGAGGGAATGGGCTGTAATCCACCACGCGGGCCCAGTGCGGGTTGGTGGATGTCACATGTCTTCGAATTTTTGGTTTCCTCACGATGTTTTCCTTCACCGTTTTGAGAGCAGCGGTGATGAAATAAATTACACAAAGTAATGCGCCTAGCTGGGTTTGAACCCGCGACCTACAACTCGTAAGTCGGAGCCGTTACCACTCGGCCACCACTGCTCTAAATAAAAAGTATGCCATGTGCTATTCCAGGACATGGTCTATCCGTGTATCAAGTTTTATCGAAATTTGTTCAGCTATTCGAGCCTGAAGAAGTAACAAACATAAGCACTCACTCACAAAATTTCCTCTTCATAATATTAGTGTGATACTATTAAATCAGTGAAAACAATTTATCTAAGAATGACTGCGAAATTAATAATTTTTCAATACTTACTCGAAAACCTGCTTATTTCTACTGCTTTTAGGCACACAATTTACTGTTTTTTGCACTAGTGCAGAAAAGTACGAGTGCTCGTTCGTCATTATATTTATCGTATCAGGCTGGGCGCTAAGCGACCCCTACGAGTCGCGCGTTAACTCCCGTTTATTTATGCCTTCGTAAGTGTATTGAAAAACGTCCACCCCTTCAACAGTTCAGTTTAGGTTGTAAAATGGACCGCGTTAAGAGCTTGTGGTAGGGTCGTGGGTCGGTCTGTTGGCTTAAAGCAAATTTTGCAAATGGAGTTTGGAACAGTTACCCCCTATCCGAATGAGCTGAGGTATACCTACGCAGAGGCGTACCGTGGACTAATTTAGACGTGGGCGAAGGCGCATCAGAGTCAGCGAGGCCTTTTTCTTTCATAAATTTGAAAACGATCAGTGTTCGACCACATTGTGGCTTTAGCATCAGGTGACATAGTGATCAAACGCGAGCCTATAAATGATCTCGTTGTTAAAGAGCCCTCGCAACTCGCAACACGCGAGGCCCTTTTCACCCACGCCAAGCTACTCTACTGTACTTATGTAACTTGAATGACAATACTTTAATATGGTAACTATGGAGCTGGTCTGATGACAGAGTCGTCCCATGGGGGCGGAGCTGTAACCAAAGAAGCGGGTGAAATCGCGGGGGACAGCTAGTTAACACGTTGACAGGGGCACTCATTTTAGTATTATTTCCATTCCTGTGGTACGGGGCGTTTAAGACCTCGTTTGAAAACTATTATTATGGTGGTAAGGGGCTTATTAGACCCCGTAAACTTAAAGATTTTTTTGCTAAATTCAAAGAAAACATAATATACTTAAAATTTTATTTCTTCAATGCTGTAAGAAGTCAAAGTGACTCCCTACTAAAGTAGATACACTATTGCATTCTGTTTTAAAAAGGCATCTTAGATATAATAATAATAGGTAATAATAATTTTTATTCCAGTCAAATATACACCTACCCATTTTCAGAATTATGTTAAATTCAGAAAATGGGTATATTACAACGCAAACAACACTACGAATAAAATAACATCAACATGAAACCTAATCAAATACATTAAAATTAATAAGACACTGTCAAAAGCAAAACATTACAATCAAAATTAAAATCAAATAAAATAAATTAAAAACGGATAAAATAAATTTAAAACCAAAATTAAATTAAATAAAATTAATACTTTCTCTCCGGCATTGGTAATGGAACATGTCTACTTGGACAATGCCGGATGTAAGGACAATCCAGTCTAGTAGAAATCAACGCCGGAGCGTTGTTGGAGCTAGCCCGCACTCTGTTCACCAAGGATGTTACGCGCTTGCGCATAGTTGTGTGAAATCAGTCAGTGCGCGCCTCTGCAAACATACTCGAGGCACAACAGTAACGGGGCAGCCCTATTACCGCCCTGAACGCATTATTATACTATATATATTCATCTCTTTCCTAAACTAAACCAAATTGAAGTTACAGCCTTCGCACGGCAGAGAAGACTGTTTTTCTTAGTCACCCCGCAAGGAAGACACATACGAGGCCTACTAGACCTCGTTCTGCAATTAACGTGTTTTAAATAATTCCAACAGGAATCAACTAACGTCATATCAACGTGCTTAGCAACAATAACTGTAACTGTATCCATAAAATAAATGTCAACGAGGATAAATCATTCAGTTCTGTAACACTGACATAATTTGCTTAACTAATCTGGTATAGGCAGTTCCAGATAAATAACAGAGTATGTCACAATGATCACATTCTTTGTCGATCATTATTAGGCAACTATTAGTGCTGTCTAATTTATTGATCCCATTATGTCCTGGATTATATGATGTGTGGGTCAAGTCATCAGCTGTGAGCGATCGATACTTAGCTCTAGTAATCACCCTTTATAGTTTTGGAGATATCATCAAATAACTTCTTCCGCTCTGGGTGGAACGAGAGGGAATGTCAGAATTTTACTGACTGACAACATTATTCTTTTTTTTTTCTCTTTTTATTTAGTTCAGTATACCAAGTTTTTGAAGGCAGTAAAACACATAATGTACGTAATTAGTGAAAATACATCATTGTTGTAAGCCACGGGGATCGGAACTGTCACTCCTACATACAGGTTATACTGTAACCTAGTTAGGAGATCAGAACTGCACCCACTACAATTGTAGCAAATTTGTAATTTTACCAACGAAAAACCCATGTACTGCAATATTTGTAAATGATCAATAAAGATTATTATTATTATTTACTGACTGATGGCCGCAAGCCTGAGGGAACGGATATCCTCACGCCCCAGCCACCGCACCCGAGTTGTCAACGGCGCGCAGTTTCACGCGCGACGTCAAAAATATGTCAGCAAGAACATAGTGACCCAATGGGCTGATGCCCGTTAGAGTCACGGGGAATTTCTGAAAGAGATACCGTGGTCCTGGAACGCAAAAGGCAACTGAAGGACCCAGTTGCGATTTAGTCAGTTAAAGTCTGACAGGCCCTCTCGCACCACCCTAGAGAGGAGCAGGAGAAGTCTTCGGATGATATCCCATCAAAAAAAAAAAACTTTTACTGACTAAAACCCACGTGTGTTCCTTCACTTATCCTTTGCGTTCCAGGGCCACAGTAAGTCTTTTAAATAATCTCGCAACCCTGACAAGGCAAAACCTTTTCTCTTACTTCTCTTTCAGTCCTTTTCCAGACTAAACTTACGATTCCATTTGTCAAATCACACCTACATGTGATATATTTAAGCGCGATTTTGAAAGATGGAAGCGAATTAGTCTCCATGAAGTCATTCATTTTAGTTTTTTTTAATGATTTTAATGATAAGTAATAGCATATTTCAAAAGTAGCACCAATTTATTCTGGTATTCAAGTGAAAATATCAGAGTACATTTCCGCAGCATAGTAAAATCACCAAGACATACATAGCTACACATTCCTCGCTCGCATCCCTCGCGCTTATCTCTCGGTTTTTTGTATTTAAAACTCATAGCTGCTAGCCTTTTTCCACTAGATCTGCGCTAAGTCTGGCTAAGAAAATGAAGGTTGAAGAAGCGGTGCGAGAGTTGAAGATCCAACAATGGAATCACTATATTGTTGGATCTTCATTTCTCGCACCGCTTCGCTACTTCGCACATTTTTCGCGGAAGAACAGTCTTATGCTTGCTAAGCCAGCTCAATGTAAGTTACTGAGAATTAAGCTAGTTGGCTGTGACACATAGAATTATTATATTCAACTTAACTGTTAGATATCTTTTAGCATCGATATATATGTACTACGCACTAGATCATGCGTGCCGAACACTCACTTCAAACGACTCAGGTGTAGTGTAATCCATACACTTTGAAAATTACAATATGTTGAACGAAACGCGTAAGTGCCGCGAAATTCATGGCGCTTAAGACATTTTGGTCGCGAAAAAAGTATCCTCTAAAAGCTATCTTAGCGCTGTATGTTTTAATAGTTCTGTTAAACGGGCATAATGCCAATGTAGCGCCGCAGCGAACTTTTGTTTTAACTTTTCAGTGTTTTGACAAATAGTTTCCATGATCGTGCTTGTCTATTTACAGATTTTGGATTCATCGACTGAGTCGTTGTTCGACTGTTAAACTTGGGGCTAAAATTACCCATTACAGATATATGCGTATAATTTAGTGACCACATTATTCAGGATCTCCATTACAAACTTATTCAAATCGCTGCTCTCTTGTCAAATACACCACAAGCTAAGCCAAGCGTTGAAGTCAATACGTTATCCACAAAGCTGTGGCGCCACTGCGGGACTGCGCATAGGCACAATTCTGACCAACAATGTATATTGCACTTTATATTAGTCGGTACTATAAACCTTTGGAAGTACACTATAATTTTCTATTACCGGGCTTGATTTTGGCAGTAAGGGTTTAAAATTGGGTGTTTAGCCACTATTAAGATTGTACGGAAATTTCTAGACATTCTTATCTACACTAATATATCATAAAGAGGTATAGTAATTTTGTTTGTAAGAAGTAATCTCTGGAACTACTGTTTTGAAAATTCTTTCAGCAGTATCAAGCTAAATTATTCCTGAGTAACATGGGCTATATTTTAATATAATTAATAATTATTTTTTTACTCCAAAAATATTTCACGATCGGCGAGGCGGACACTGGTCAGATAATTTGAAATATTGTACTGATATTTTGGTTTTGTAGTCTGTAGTTCGTTTTGGATTTTATTTGTTTGAAACCTGTGCAGTTATCTCGAATTCCCACAGCAATACAGTACCATGCATCTTAAAGAGTTTTATGTTAGTGATAGTTAAGAATTTAATATTAGTTTTGATGTTTACTTATTTTTAGTCTTTTCCAATTAAAATAAATCGTATCTGGACTATTAATATAAATGTAACAATAAAAATACATTAATTTGCTCACGTTTGCCACTTGATGGTAAGCTATGATATGGTTGACGATGGAAGATACCATCAGCACATGAAAAAGGGCACCGTGACCTCTTAAAAGACCCCCTCTTTACAACGCCTGTTAGTGCACATCCCTGAGCAGCACGTGATCTCTGCAGGAGATCTCGACTCAGTCTGCGGTCCCTTGAAGCTGTGAAAAAATGAAACCTCTGAGTTAACGAAAAAAATAAGTTACGGCAGTTTATGTCGCAAAAAACGTGTATTTCGACACTCTCAAGGGAATCAAAATTCATAGGGTACTTCCCGTTGACCTAGAATCCTGAAATTTGGTATGAAGCAAGGTCTCATAGCACAAGTATAGGAAAAATTCTGAAAACTGTAAATTTGTAGTTAAGACACAAAAAACAATTGCGATTCGGAAAAATCTGCGTAACTCAATTCGGGAATTGAACTGTTTTCGTAGGTAAGTTTGTACGGAACCCTCAGTGCGCGAGTCCGACTCGCACTTGCCCGGTTTTTTATGTGGGAAATCATTAAGTTATTTTAGCCCGTTCCAGGTGACTGACTAAAATCCGCCAGAACAGTTCTTAACTTACACTATAATAAAGGTATCGGTGGTGGGTCCCTAAGTTCAGCCTGGGCTTTAAAATAATGATTAATCGACATAATTAATGTCTGCAAGTACAGCACTTAGCGCATGTTGTAAACGCTATGTAATAACATTGATGTATTTATGAGCTATTGCGTTTTATGAAGAGTCGTCATGTTAGCTCAGCTTTGAGTATCCACTGAAAAATTGGGATCCCACGGTCAATGTACTGTGAGATTGTTAGAAAGAGTTACTGCGGCTCTGGAATGCAAAGCGAAACTGAAGGAACACGTGTGGGTTTTACTCAGTAAAAGCCGGACACTACCTCTCGCTACGCCTATAGCGGGAGAAGTTATTTAAACATTTCATACTTCAACAAAAAAAAAATAACCGACTTCTAACTGCATTCTGAAAACAATGGCACCAATCGGAAAGCATATCCTCTAAGAGAAAAAAATATATTTTCAAATCGGTCCACAAACGACGGAGTTCTGAGGTAACATACATAGAAAATAAAACCGAATTGATAATCACCTCCTTTTTTGAAGTCGGTTAAAAACAAAGGTCGTATCTAGCGTTGCCAACCGTCCCGTATTTCATGCATAAATTTCTATGTCCCGCCGGGACAGCTAATGTCCAGTATTTTACGAAAATCGTACGTATAATAACCGAACCACACCGAATTTGATTAAAGCCGAATTGATGACCATGTTTAACTACGATTTTGACTGCGTTTCTTTTTTTAATTATGTCAAAAGACAAAATGATATGTTATGTGCAGTAAAATCTGTAACAAAGTATAGTTTTAAGACCACATAAAACAAATTTTGACTAAAAACTCAATGATTTTTATTTGTCCCGCGTGAATAAATGAAATCTCGTATTTTTTAAGTTTTGTGACCATTTGTCCCTTAAGGCCGAAAAAAAAAGTTGGCAACCCTAGTCGTATCTATCAATATCTGTTACGTGCAGAAATCGAACCCGCGACACGAACTGCACCAGTCTATGACCATCACGACCCAGTAACTGGGATACGACACCTTATGGCAACACTAGTTGTCAGATATTTGAGCATTGAACGTTAATCGAACCTACTTAATCCTACTTAATCCTAATATGTTTCTAACCCAGATAACAATAATAACCTAGGTAAGTAACAAGTAAATCTATTACAATTCACCCTTGTACTACCAACATGAATGTTTAGATCTCATAATATGACATCCAGAAGCCGTACACTGTAAGCCGAGGTTACGCCTGAAACCTATACAATGTATTGTGTAGGTACGCGTAGTGTAAGGCCTACACTGTCCATGGACGCGTAGCTTCATACACGCGTATTCGTAGTTATACGCTTGATGTATGCCTGCTCACAGCATACATAAAAAAAACCGGGCAAGTGCGAGTCGGACTCGCGCACTGGGGGTTCCGTACAAACTTACCCATGAAAACAGTTTAAATTCCGAATTAAGTTACGAAGATTTTTCCGAATCACAAAAAAGTTTTTTTTTTTGTAACGTAACAACAAACTTAAGTAGTACTACTATGAGACCTTGCTTCATGCCAAATTTCAAGATTCTAGGTCAACGGGAAGTACCCTATGAATTTTGATTTCCTTGAGACTGTCGAAATATACGTTTTTTTGCGACATAAACGGTCGTATCTTTTTTTTTCATTAACTCAGAAATTTTATTTTTTCACAGCTTCAAGGGATCGCAGATTTGAGTATATGGTTTTAATTTCAACTCGATACCTCCACGCGTTCCCGAGATAAAAGGTCTTGACAGACAGACAGACGGACAACAAAGTGATCCTATAAGGGTTCCGTTTTTTCCTTTTGAGAACCGGAACCCTAAAAACTATGAAACTATCGACGAAGCCGGCTACGACACGATGGCATACAAAGCGTATAATGACAAATACGCGTCTATGAAGCTACGCGGCCGTGGGCAGTAGCTTTAAAGGTGCGTGACGTTATAGTGGATCAGAGATTCAAAAGATTTTGTGGTCTCTAAACTCGACCTATGCTTTACCAATCTTGCTGACTTTTTCACCATAGATTTTCATATCTGATAGCGCGAATTTATCCCCTATTTGGGTCAAGAGATCCGAGGAATCATCTAAATCAGACTATTCACTCACTTTATGGATTGCTATGAAAAGGCGTTTTTTTTTTATTCTTGATAGGTTCGCGCTTGACCACTATCTCACCTGATGGAAATAGACGATGGCGATGGAGGCGTTTGCTGAAAAGCACCTGAAAGAAAGTCCTGTTCCGATCTGTACCGACTGTCAAAGATCTAACGAACGGACGAACACCAGGACAAAGGGCTTAACGGGTTTTCCGAGGTATAATAGTCTAGTTATGTTAAAATGGTCACCCATCCAAAACCCTACCTCATCAAACGTTGCTTACCTTGGAGAACAACCCATGCAATTATTATTAACTGATATTATTCCTCGTGCTAACCCGATATAAGTCATAACACAGAAGTGCAGTAACACTTAATACGACTAAATTATAGTCATTACACCATCAACCGCTCTCGCGTCCGCCTATTAATGTCCTCCGTGCTTTATTACATCCTGATCCTCCATTGAAACTTATCATCACTGCTTATTAAATTAACTGTTTGGAAACTGTGTGTTATGAGATTTTTGAGTGTTAATTAGGAAGTTAGGGGTCATTAATTAATTAGGATTAGGTAGTATAGGGGCGTGTTGGGACGGAGTTTAGTTTGGACATAGTTTGGGAAAGGGATCGGTTTGACCGCTGAGAAGGTATGATACGGGTTTGAAGTGCTGCGGGAATGTTTGGAAGAGTTATCGCGGCCCTGGAAAGCAAAGGGCAAATGAAGGAACACATATTGTGCCTCAAAGAGAAGTCAGCAAACAGTAGGGACCCAGCAGGGCCGAAGCCTACTGGAGCCATGGGTCAACTTCTAAAAGGATTACACGTGGTCCTGGGACACTAAGGGTAAATGAAGGATCATAGGTGTGGTTTCAGTAAAAGTCTGAAACGAACTCTCGTACTACCCTAGATCGCCACCCACCTTAAAAAAAAGAGCACAGGTGGGTTTTAGTCTTTCGGACGGCAAGCAACGGGTAGCACGCCATTCGGACGTCCGGTAACCGTCCGGACCGAGCCTAAGTCTTCGACACGCGCGCCTCAAGGAGATGTCAGCAAACCGTAGGGGCCTAGCAGGGTCGAAGCCTACTGAGGCCATGGGTTAAGTGAAAATGAATCCTCGGGGCCCTGGAACGCAAGTCAAAGAAGTCTGACACGCCCTCTCGCTCCAGCCAGAGCGGAAGGAGTTATTTAATGATATTCTCAACTCAAAAATATGGTGGTGCTTTGTGAGTATGGCCACAGGCGAAAATCGATAAACTTATAAATATGTAATAGTTTTGAAATAGTTAGAAAAATCTTCTACATGTTTTCTTAGTTCCGTATCTTAATTAAATTCTTTACCGTTCCTGCTACTAGGCACACACGAAATAAACAAGAAATTGTGTTGATTCAAAAATAAATAAGTTGCCTTAACGTTAATAATATTAATCAATGAATTGAGCGTAATCTGTAATGAAAATACATATTATATTTTTAACCCTATAAGCATAACCAGCCTTTTAATGTTCCCACTGCAGGGACTCAGGCCTCCTCTCTAGGAGAGGGAATGGGCCGTAATCCACCACGCGGGTTCAGTGCGGGTTGGTAAATTTAACATGTCTTCGAATTTTTTGGTTCTAGGACGTATGCCGGTTTCCTCACGGCGATGTTTTCATTCACCGTTTTAAGAGCAGTGGTGATGAAATAAATTACATAAAGTAATGCGCCCGGCTGGGTTTGAACCCGCGACCTACTAATCGTAAGTCGGGGTCGTTAACACTCGGCCACCACTGCTCTAACCACATGGATTCCTTATAACTAGGGTTAGAAAAAGCACATTAACTCAAGTGCTAATGAAAAAGTTCGGAAAAATCAGGATCTGATTTCAAGATTTTACCTATATTTGTCATAGTTTTGGCACGCAGTATTGTGTTCCATAGGCTGTTGGAAATTCGAACACCCAGGATATTGCGTTCCATGGCTCGCTGACAAACCTCGAGCCTAGACCTCTGTTGAAGTGTCAAGTACCAGGTTTGTGCTCCGTAGGTACGTGAGTATAGGAAGAATGCGTACGTCCCAAATTTCCCGTTTTTCCTTTGTGAAGATCTTTCATTGACCAAAAGCTCCTTCAGGCGCTTTCAGTGCTTCGAACAACTTCTTTATCTGGCCGCGCCTGAAAGGAGACTTTTTGGCCAAGACTGGGCTAGCCCGCAATGGCTGAGGACAAACGTGTGTGGAAAAGGGTGAGGGTGGGAGGGGGAGGGAGGGAAAGGAAAACAGTGGGACATAATAAGCTAACTACAACAACAACTACAACCTATTTTTATAATTTATTTTATTTAATTCAATAAAAACACTTAAAATTTTAAAACTATTTTATATACACTAAAGGCAAAAAGTACTAGCTAAAATATGGCGTCATAAAACTCCTCAATTCGCGTGACCCAAGGGCTGGCGTTTACCTCGGTCAGAGATTAAGCATTGCCATACAACGTGGCAATGCCGCCAGCCTTTTGGGCACACTTCTAGTCGACAGCGATGCGGAGGAGTTTTATGACGACATATTTTAGCTAGTAGTTTCAACCTATTTTTAGATTCAATCAAATAAACTAAATAATAAGTTAGACCGAAAGCCGACCCCATCTTGGTAAGAAAATCTTAGAAAGAAAAATATAATGAAAACGTATTATAATCCACTTTGTAAATGTCAGAAGTTTATTATGAAAGCTGACGTGAAATGGAATCCGTTTCGATTTAGCGTATTGTTCAAGTATTTTTTTCGATCTGATTAATGGACCTTGTCCGATTTTGAGATTAATTCATGAATCAATAGATAGATTTCCTAATAAGTGGTAAATTGTTTTTTTTAAGGTTCCGTACCTCAGTCGGAAAAAACCCTCATAATGATCTTTTTGTTGTCCGTCAATACCTTTTTTCTCAGGAATGCGTAAACTGTAACTGATATCAAATACTTAGGTTTAGGTACGTGAGCTAAAAGACTAAGTACGCACTGAGGGTACAGCTTCTGGAGTCGCACCGTAACGTCAATTTCAAGGCGTTCGTGGTGCGAGTCCCGAACACTATTCTGCCTGTCATGTTAAAGGAAGACTTTTGGCCGCAGGGCGTGGTGTTCCGTCGCTTCCGCGGACAGGTGCCACAGAACAGCTCGAAGTGAACTTAGTGCAATGTGAAGTGTTACTAACATAGTCCTAAGTCTTATTTACTAACGATAACTTGTATGTACTCTATATATGTTAGTCTGTAAGGTATGTATATAAGGGCCAAGATACCTGAAAATAAATGATTTATTTATTATTATTATTACTTACCCTACGGAGCAGTGAAAAATCATACTTCTAAATCAACAATCTAAAGATAAGGCCGCTTATGCACCATTTAAGATGCATATTTTGACACTCAAAGGGAAATTAAAACCTATAGGGTACTAGAATCCATAGGTCTTATTGCACAAGTAAGGGAAAAAGTCAGAAAATCGTAAAACCTGCTACGGTTTTCCCGTCCGATTATAATTTAGGTGTCTTCAAGGCTAGAGTGAATAGCCTCTTAATAAATTAGTGCGCCTCACCATCAACGATTGCATTACTGCTTACCATCAGGTGGGATCGCAGTCAAGCACTAGTTTATAACAATTAAAAAATAAAAATAACTAAAAAAAAATATTTATAAAATGTGTGGAACCCTGGGCTCGGTGCGCGAGTCCGACTTGTACTAGACTTTTTTTTTATCTTACAAATCCACCATTTTGGTCTCCTATGACGGAAAATTTTAAAAAATAACCCTTTTCAGACTGCTGGTACATCATTATACAAATTTTATTATACTTAAACATGGTACACATAAATAGCAAAATGATACCCGAAGGTACATCGAGACAGGTCCTCATTATTCAAAAGAATTTTTCTTTAGTGTTTTTTGTTTTATTGTTTTGCCTGTAGATGTCAGGAGTGTGTCGTTAGTGCAGATAATAAGCTGTTTATAAAAGATGGCGTCATTATAGCGTATTGTTGGGTCGCTGCGGTCGGAACAGCACTAAAATAGCTTCATCGTATAATAATAGTGTTGGGATGAGTAGTGATGCCTCAACAATGTAGCTACAAATTTTTGTATTTTTTTTTCTATTTATATATCGATGGGTTATAGTGAATACCTCGTAACTGTGAAATACGTTACTTTTCAGGAGGCACAAAAAACCAAATTAAACCTTTATTATCATGTAATTTAAATGTGCTTCTACATGAATTATTCTAATATTTAAAACTATTGATTATTTCAAACGCTTGTTTTTTTTTGTTCTTAATTTTTTTTCCACAAGTTTTGACGCGTGGTCGCGAGGTTATAATCACACCAAACTGACTCGAGCAAGGTATGCATTCAAGATCGTAGATGATGGTAGGTATGTACAAGTATCAAAGCAAAATTTTGCGTAATACAAGATTATGAGTTAGGAGCTATTCTTTTCAGAAATATAATAAAATAAAATTACTTAAAATTTTTACATTATTATTACCTAACGTTTTCACTGTAAGCTATCGATTTCTACTTTTCTAAGTTTATCTAGGACAGCCCCCCTAGCCAAGTTGCAAACGATAAACGTGAACGCTTAGTAATCTCCAATAGATTTTCAACTTTATACCTAAGAGCATAAAGTTGAAAATCTATTAAAGACTACTGAGCGTTAGCGACCGGAACGAACGAAAACACTACGTAATCTTCAATAGATTTTCAACTTTATATCTAAGTACATAAAGTTGAAAATCTATTAAAGACTACTGAGAGTTTACGTTTATCGTTTGTGACTTGGCTAGGGGGGCAGACCAGACACCCCGTGCCTCGGGAAGCACGTAAAGTGGGTCCCGGTTGTCATTCGTAGAACTTTGACAGTCGTCACAGGTAGTCAGACGACAGAGAGTCTGACCATCATTCTATCCAAGGAGTATCGTGTGGCTCAGGAACTGGGATGTGTTTTTTTTACGTGGGATATCATCCAAATACTTCTCACGCTCTAGGCCGGAGCAGGAGGGCGTGTCAGACTTTTAATGACTAAAACCCACTCCTGTTACTTCTTAGCCTTGTGTCCCAGGACCCCGGGGTTCCCTTTCGGACAACTCATGGCTTTCGGATTATAATTCTGACCATTAGTCCGTATTTCTGTAAACTAAACTAACTTTGCGAATACTACAGGACCTAAAGCGCGGTCACTGTCAGACATCATATAAAAGAAAAAGATGCGAAAAGACATAATACTGGAAAAATATGAAGCATTTTAGCGATTTACTTAAAATCTACAAATTTCAATATAAAATTAAAACACTACAACGGAAATACGTTGTAAAAAGGTGTGTATGTTTGGTCCGATTTTTAATCGATAAAAGCAATTTTTAATCGACTTCACAAAGAAGAAGGTTCTATGTTCGGTTATGAAGGTATTTCTTTTTTTATGTATGTTCACCGATTTCTCGGTCAATTGTGGACCGATTTTGAAAAATATTTTTTTATTAAAAGGTTATGCTTCCAAGTTGGCCCCATAGAAATATTGTTATGCTCTGATTATGAACTTCGAAGATATGGAACAGAATTCCTCATAGGATTACGCAGAACCGTCGTAACAAGTAAAATTGCTTTGTTTATACGTGTAGTCGATGACTGACTGATTATAAAAGAGGTGTTATATCGAACTGATCTGATGATGAAGCTGGAAGGTGAGCACCGGAACTCTGTAATAAATGTATGTAATCTGACCGTGTTTGGGATCATTAGAATTGTCATGAGATGCACTCTGGCTATAAGGTATTTAAGTTTGAATGAGGGGTACTTTTTAATGGTGGTACCATAACTAAAAAGTGCAAAATTACTTTAATTTCGGAAGTCGGTGTTAAATAACGAAGAGACAAAATTTTAATACATAGAAACACCGACTTCCGAAATTAAAGTTATTTTGCACTTTTCAGTGTTTTTTTTTTACATTGAAGTCGGTTGTATTTTTTTTTATAGGCATCTTCGTGATATTTTTCTATCGTAGGTACTAAATTAACTGTATTATATTTAAATCTATCTATCTAGCATTTATCCTGAAGAAGAAGATATTTTTCTGATTATTTTTACTGCAGTGGATGATAAGACTTACGCATTATAAAACTCGCGATTAGCTTCTGTAGAAAATTGAATAAAACAAAATTGCCAACAAACTTGTTACGATTTCTACGTAAAATCTAGTCGCATAGCAACCAAAACGGCTAAGAAACAAAGCGTCTAGATTATTCGCATACCACGCATCCCTAGCCCATAGTAATAAAATTACTTTATACAACGCGTCTTAATTTTTTTATCACGTCAATATAGATTTTACAACATTATAAATACAGTTGAAATTCACTTGACAGCTTGAAAGCTATCGATGAATATGGACGACACGCGATTGTAAAGTGGACGTGCAGTTTTTTTTTTTTTAATGTCGTTTAATATCTTTGAACATGTCCCGTGCTCTATGTGGCGAGTGTGACAAAGTTGCCTGAGAAGACAACCATTCGATAATGGAATCTATAGCTTGTGTATTTAGGTTTGTTTTTAAGTGTGCAAATGTGTGAGGTCAACGTTTTCAAAAAGTCTAGTACTTTTTTTAAAGATTACAGTTGACTGATTCTCGAATGCAATTCAATAAAAAACTGAGCAAGTGCGATTCGGACTCGCGCACAAAGGGTTCCGTACAAACTTACTACTTAACTTTATAAATAGTTCAATTCCAGTATGGAGTCTCGAGGATTTTTCCGAATCGCAAAAAAGTATTTTTTTGTGACGTAACAACAAATTTACTGTTTTCAGAATTATTTTCATACCTACCTACCTGTGCAATAAGACCTTGCTTTATGCCAAATTTCAGGATTCTGGGACAACGGGAAGTACCCTATGAATTTTGTTTCCCTTGAGAGTCGAAATATACGTTTTTTGAGACATAAACAGCCGTATCTCTTTTTTTTCGTTATCTTTGAAGTTTGATTTTTTTCACAGCTTCAAGAGACCGCAGACCTGAGTATATGGTTTTAATTTCAACTCGATATCTCCACGCATTCTCGAGATAAAGGGTCTTAACAGACAGACGCGTAGACAGACAACAAAGTGATCCTATAAGGGTTCCGTTTTTTCTTTTTGAAGTAGGTACGGAACCCTAAAAAGCTGCTGTAAAGCTCGTTTGGATAATGATTTACGAATATATTTTATTTTTAGTACTCTTCTGTAAGAAATTGCAATTAAAAATGGTGGCGTTCTTTAGAAAAGTATTTTATTTACTTACTAAAGCGGCGTTACTTTTGAACTTGTTCTGAACAAAAAGCGTCGGTCGTTGAAATGTCAAAGACAAAATAGGAAGAGCTTTGCATGTATTTAAAAATATTATAAAGTGAAAAACGTTTTTGTCCTTATTTGGGTCAGTTTAAACGTCATTATTTGACACTTTTTCTCTTTGTGGTTTATAAAAGTGTAGGTACTATATTTTCTGCCAGCGACTCCGCCCGAGTGAAAGTAAAAAAATATCCCAAAAGTATGTTCTCTTGGGATAAAAAGTACCCTATGCGCTTTTCTATATTAAACCTAGTCCTGAGAAAAAAACGCAAATTGTCGCTTACGATGTTTTTCTTAAAAAGGGTCGATATATAAATTTAATGTTTAAACTAGATGGCGTACGCGTCCCTCGCACTGTCGTTAGATGGCGCGCAGTTCACGCAAAAAATCGATCCAATCTGTGGAACAGTACTAGTAACACTAGCTCCCCCCCCCCCTGGCCAAGATACAATCGTTTCGCTTCGATTATCTTTTCATCGATCGCCTCGAGTCGGCCACGCCTCCGATTCCTTTGTTCTGACGTCATCTCAACGCAACGAACTCAAAGAAAAGAGAATCGAAACGAAACGGTTGTAACTTGGCTAGGGGGGCTGAAAAGTCACACTTTTCGAGGTACAAGTCACAAATCAAAATGGATAAATAGCTTCAAAATAAAAAAAAATTAAGTCTTCACTGTTACTTTTTATGCAGTTACAATTCCAAATCACTGTTGTTCTATCCCGTAAACGTACTCGCACGTAAGTCGCACTTCAGCAGAGTTGTAAACGTAAACTTTCCACGGAATACTCGGTGATTATTATTTTATTTATTTATAGATACTGTATTGTGCACCAAGATAATAAATTATACATTTGAGCCTTATATTTAGAAACATACAATTTGCGGCTTTATCGCATTCCGCGAACTCTTCCAGGCAACCTGGTATGGAAAGAGATTATTTTATGTCAATGAAAACCCAAACAGCAACGAATAATTAAGACTATAGCAGGATTCAAACCGTTTCCAAGTACAAACCTATTTTCGGTTGTTAAATATTTCACTTATAGTTTCACTAGCAGTGGTGGCCCAGTGTTAGCAACCCTAGCTTACAAGCTGTACGTCCTGGGTTCGAGCGCTTTATTTTATGTAATTTATTTCACCGCCACTGCTCACAAAATGGTGAAGGAAAACATTGTGAGGAAACCGGCATGACCTTGAACCAAACATTCAAAGACATTTGTGCCAACCCGCACTGGGCCCACGTGATGGATTATGGCCCATTCCCTCTCATAGAGAGCAGGCCTGAGTCCCAGCAGTGGGAACATTATAAGATTGATTATGCTTATGCTGTGTTACTAACTTATTCAGCACTAGTTACGTACCAACTTACCTGTACCTCTACCATGAGTTTAAAGCAATAGGATTCGTCGCTACTCGATATCGACGCCGTAAATATTTTGTATGGCAAATTTTGCAGTGCCTCTAGCGGTCACTTGCAGAACCAAAATCGGTAGTATGAGTCATCAAGTACAAAACCTATCGAATAAGAACTCGCTAGCGACTAAAGTTTTTAGTAGTTTCCTATAGAAAATCGGTACCATGGTACGAGTTTAATTGTAATCTATTTGATGCTCGTTTATTCGATATCGACTACGGTAACATGGTGTAGTTTTTCGATAGTAACTCATGGTAAGGGTACAGCATAATACAGAACACCATACTATTATCATAGGCATTATGAGGGTTGCCCAACGGGTAATCTCAGCATTTACTATTAAAACGTAAATATGTGCTTTCACGTGATTTTACGTAAGCATACAGTACGTATTCATCCATGTAAATTAATAATGTAATAATTTTTTGAACTCAAAATATTTTGAAATAAATATAAAATGTTTTATATCATACTAGCTTTTGCCCGAAAAAAAAATTTTTTCTTTGTAATGAATAAACTCAAGATGCTGTATAATCGGACGGCGAGCAATGGGTGGCTCGCCACCCATTACTCATCATTGTCCGGTAATCGTCCGGACCGAGCCCAAGTCCTCGACGGCGCGTACTGTTCCACGCGCGCCTCAGGGAGATGTCAGCAAATCGTAGGGGCCCAACAGAGTCGAAGCCTACTGGGGCCACGGGTAGTGTGAAAGTGAAACCCGGGGCCCTGGGACGAAGGCAAAGAAGGAACAGGAGTGGGTTTTTAGTCAGTAAAAGTCTGGCACTATTTCGCGCCCCACTCAAGAGCGGGATTTGTCATAAGATGATTTTCCCACCTAAAAAAAAAATGCTGATTATATTGATTTATCACTAATTACTCAGTGATACATCCCTTGACGACTATCTCACCAGATGATATGCGAATATATGGTCGACAACAGAGCACGCAAGCCTAGAAGAAGTAACCTTTTCACTCTTGACTTAAAAACTAAACATTCCGGTCACCGGTTTCACCTTCAGGCTTCACAATGTATTATTTTTATTTCTGTTACCTTATAGATAGTCAATAGACCTATCGAAGATACAAATATGGATATGTTTGTCCACAAACCAGTGTGTTTACTATTGATTGGATCTTTTGTTTACTTAGATTCGTTTCATATGAGAAACTCTCCTATTTGTATAGAAGGGGGTCGTCATGACAATGTAATCAACCGTGATACGTTGACATCTTTCCTAATAGAACTTTTTCACAGTATAGATATATGGAACAGTACGGAAACTACCAACAAATATTCTAAACGACACACTCACACAAACATACGCATCGTCGAGACTCCTAAGCGTTTCTCGCGGTGCTGTCAGTAGAGAATGCCGCTTAGGAGTCTCGTCGATGCGTATGTTTGTGTGAGTGAGCCGTTTCGAACATTTGTAGGTAGTTTCCGTACTGTTCCATATATCTATACTGTGACTTTTTGTTTTGAGTACGGAAAATCATCAAATGAACTTGGTCGGTTATTCTGTTATTGGTGGTTTTTTGGCCGATGGGCGTGGTGTTCCGTCGGACAGGTGCCACGGAACAGCACGTGGACTTATGTGAAGTGTTACTAACATAGTCTTAAGTCTTATTTACTAACGATAAGTTGTATTTACTCTATTTAAGTTAGTCTGTAAGGTATCTATGAGCCAAGATGCCTGAAAATAAATGATTTATTATTATTATTCCGATAGCATTTGTCAATATCGCTTGGTAGTGATCAATAAATCTATCTCTGGATGGTTCGAATAATATACTGGTATTGAAATCCACCCCTACATAAAAAAGCCTTCTTTCCGAAATAAACACTTTATTATTAATGTGATTAATTGATGTTGTGATAATAAGATCGTTGATTCACCTTTATTAATAGACCTCAAAACAAATTTTCAAAAACAACAGTAAAATACTTCGACTACCTAAAACATAGCTGACAAAATTCAAAGCAAAACAAAACAAAACAAATGAATTCGTCATTAGACTCAACAATGTAGCAAATAGGAAGTAAATCGAAGCAATAGGAAAAACTGACATGTTCTGTGAAAACGTCATTCCCGTGGGATTCCACAGTCCCAATGCAATGAGAAGTGGGAATTAACAGACAATACCTTCCGATGTTCACTGGAACACTTTGACTTTGTGATCGTGTGGCTTGTGAAGGGTTAAATGTCAGAGGACAATGTATTCTCGGTTGTGTGATGCGATTGAAGTTTTTTTTTTTTTACTTGGATTTAATTTTAATAAAAACTTTTTATTGAGGTAGGAAATCATGAAATGACTTTTCCAACTTTAGGGTGGAACGAATGGCCGTGTCAGACTTTTACTTAATAAACCCAAAGTTAAAAAACCCATATGAAGCGATCAATTTCTAAGATCTGGCCACGACATAATATGCACCACGGTCTTTTATCACATTTAATAATATAAAGCCGAAAGTTTCTGAATGTGTGTGTATGTTTGTTGCTTCTTTACGCTCGAATAGCTGAAAGGATTACGATGCAACTTGGTACACGGGTAGACCATGTCCTAAAACCCACTCCTGTTTCTTCTTTGCCTTTGTTCCAGGGCCTCGGGTTTTTCACATTCACACAACCCCTGGCTCCTGTAGGCTTCGACCCTGCTGGGCCCCTACGGTTTGCTGACATCTCCTTGAGGCGCGCGTGGAACAATACCTATGCGCTGTCGACGACTTCGGCTCGGTCCGGACGGTTATCGAATGGTCGGACGATTATTTTTAGTGTGCTTTTAATGGGTACAATATTGACTGGTCTACACTGTTCTTACATAATATCTATTAAAACTGTAATATAAAAATATTGTAAACAACGAATTTTTAAAAAAGAGTAATCATGGAGTTTATTGCCGGTTCTTCTCCATAGGAAACGAACAATTTGGAAGCGTGCACTAGCTTCTGACGTTTTATAAGTGCCCATGTAGGCCTATGTGAAATAAAAATATTTTTGTTTTTTTTTCTTGATTTTTGACGGCGAGCATCCTCGACTAGCATATTTCCTTGGGATAAATTTGCTACTATGACACAGGCGAAGCCGCTAACAACAGCTACTAAACCATAATTTACATCACAACCGATTGATATAGCACATACATTTACCCATAACAGTAAATTTCGCCTTCACGAGAATTAATTTATGTATCATACAGCCATTAAATACAAAACCAATGCATTTTCCCCACATTACGATAGGAATTTATCGCTTACATCAATCGAATGGCACGAAATACTGTGCGAATGGTTCCTCATTAGCTTACAATGTCTTTAGAACTGTAATAGACGATAACTACCAGGTAAGGACATGATATAGTGGTGCTACGTTGAATGTAGTATGAGCCAAGAATATGCTATGCTGAAGTCTGCATTGGGTCGGTGCCCGATATGAGGTTATACAGTCACCTGTTACGTTAAGGGACCCAGGGCTGCCAATTGGGAATATGCATGCAGTTTTTTTACAATTTTTTTTTGCTGTATTAAACAAATGTGAAAGAATTAAAAAAAAAATATCTTCTTCAACAACGAAGAGTACATAATAAAACATTCACCGATCTACAATGGGTCCACGTGGTAGGTTTCGGCACATTCCCTCTCCTAGAGACGAAGCCTGAGTCCCAGTACTGAGTCCTAAAAAAAAAATAAAAAAAAAAATAACCGACTTCACTAAAAAAACAATAAAAGGATCAAAATAACTTTAGTTTCGGAAGTCGGTGTTTCTTACATTCCAGCAGTGGGCACATTAAATAAAGACTGATTATGCTATGTTATGCTATGTTATGCTATGTTATGCTATGTTATGCTATGTTATGCTATGTCATGCTATGTTATGCTATGCAAACCAATCAGTGAGCACAGGTGGTTCAATGGTAACGGCCACGACTTATAAGTTGTAGATCATGGGTTCGAACCCAGTCAGACACCTTACTAAGTGTAATTTATTTCATCACTACTGCTTTTAAAACGGTGAAGGCAAACACCATGAGGAAACACGAAGACATAATTATGACATCCACTGATCTACAATGAGTCCACGTGGAGGATTATGATCCATGCCCTCTCCTAAAGAGGAAGCCTGTGTCCCAGCAGTGGGAACATTATAAAGTTGATTACGAACAAGATTAAGCTTTTACTATCAAACCTATACAATACACAGTAACTTTACATAAATGACATCATAATACGAACTGCACTAACTCAACGTAACCTTTACAACAAACTATTATAATCTGCCACTACCTTCTTTATTTCTATAACAAATAAAGTTCAATATGTCTCAAACGATTGGTGTTATACATTTGTGGTTAAAGTCGTCATGTGGGTACTCGACCACAGACTACTCACCTCTTCCTACCTCGTGGGAACTAACTTTGTATCCGGTGATTGCTTGCGGGATCCAAACGGGATTCAAATTAATGTTATGCTTAAATTAAGTAACTCTTGTTTTCTCACGTCTCAATTGTAGAGACGGACCAAAGATTCGGTCAGTTCCGATTTCGGCAAAAAATCCCGGTTTCGGCTAGAATTTTGGTTTCGGCCATAAAGTGGCTGAATATTCGGCTCGGCCGAAACAGGCGTCTTTAAGCTGTTGATCCCCGCACGAACGCCGGCGGTCGTGCGCCATTGTCTTACTATTGTGTCTCTAATTACACTACTCAAGAAGTTAAGCTGACGGTTGTGATGGATACCTAAAAAGTTACTGCCTCGTTATTGTTCTTTGTTACCTTATTAACTTCTTAAAAAAAAAACTAAAATAGTGCTTGAATTATTATTGTATCTACCTACCTAATTTTCTAATTATGTTAGGTAGGTAAATATAATACAGTATACCTTGTATAACGATGCCAAAATTTTAGCGCCTCACTTTGTTTATGCTAGATTTTCTCTCAAATGTTGAGGTTTATGACGGCTTATGATACATATTTCTTAATTTTTAATGTTTTTATTATATTAACCTCTCGAGCGCCGATTGTACATAGGTACGTCTGTACAACTTGAATGACCTTGAAAAACGCATAATTTTCGTACTTAACACGGGGGTACGAAATTTATTCGGCCGAAAATTTTGGTCTCGTTTCCGATGGCGTGTACCTCCCTTTGTGCTGATCCTTTGAAGAGTTTCTTTTACTTAGATACTCGCGTATCTATTTATCTGCTCCTTCCAGGTTCCTGGCTTTTACCAGCGATTTGCGCCGTCCCTGCCGGATTCTGTGTTTCCTGATAGCAACAACCTTGGGGTCTTTAAATCAATAGTGAATAGGTTACTTCTGGGCCAGCGTGCTCTAATGTCGACCAAATCATCGCTTACCATCAGGTGTGATACTTGCCAAACATGAGCTTATAAATAGTAATTTTAAATCAAGTCGAAAATTAATTTATGGAACTTATTATTGGTACACAAGTACCTATGCTATGGCTTAGTCTAGGCTATTGTCTACCTATGATCCATTCAGCAGTCGTAGCGCACTACAGTTGTAGACGTGATTTGCAACTAAGCTCATTTTTTTTTTTTTGCTCTGTTCCACTCTATGAATTGCTTCTGTATCGTGGGTGCGCTCTCGGAAATATGTAAACTCACACCCAGAACCGGAAAAACTATCTGCAGGACAAAATATTTATCTTGTGCGGGAATCGAAACTGCGAGCCACAGCTCTGCGCAAAACGTACCGTCAATTTCAAACATGGACACAGATATTTTATTACGAAGGCTAGGAGAAATAAAGTTACCTATAGCAATTTAGCTTCACTTTTTTTGACTGACCGTCATTTTGAAAATTCAAAAGTGCCTGTATTTGGTCTATTTGAAATAAACGTTTCTGATTTCTGATTGGGCTTTCGCCTTATAATTAATTTGGCTAATTTATGTCTCACAGGTAGGCGCAAAGGCCTCCCCTTTCTACTTCCAAATCTCTTTGTCTTGTGCGATCTCAGCCCCCCTAGCTAAGTTACAATACAACCTCTATTCTCTTTTCGTTGATCGCCTCGAGTCGGCCACGCCTCCTATTCCTTTGTTCTGACCACGTGACTGGGTGTTGAGATGACGTCAGAACAAAGGAATTGGATGCGTGGCCGACTCGAGGCGATCGACGAAAAGAGAATCGAAACGAAACGGTTGTAACTTGGCTAGGGGGGCTGATTAAGCTTGACCCACTCGATCAGTGCGCTGAGTGCGAATTTTTTTTACATTGACGCGATCGAATTCGAAACGTTTACCGCGTTTGGTTCTCTGATTGGTTAAGAGCTTGAATTCTTTCACCAGTAGAATACTACTATATCATTATTTATTATTTTCTACTTTCACATGTGGGTGAAGCCGCTGGCAGCAGTAGTTCACATTTTTTTAACACAAAATTAAACAAAAACTTCAGCAATTTTGAAAATTGAGATCCTTTGAGACTTAATTCCACTGATGGTTTCATCTGCAATTCGGATTTCTACAAAGCCGTTGTTGCTATAACTATACGCAAAACATTAATTCTTTAAAAGCTTCCAAACCATTCCCATACGCGATACACACAAGCCCTCAACAAACAAACCATTTCAAATTTATTAGTGCGATCTGAACACATTGCCCCTCGACAGTCCAATACATATTTTTTGAGCAAAAAAATACAGTCGGCCATTTTTCACGTAGGAGGCAAAAACATTCGCAAATACTGGCAAGGTTATTTCAACGAGCGGGTTTGAAACCTGCGAGCGTGTCACGGAATATTTTACAAGTCCAAACAGCGCGGGCAAAGTTCAGGGAGACTGGTGTGTTCAACCGTTATGTTCCGCGGTTTAGTTTTAGCTGTGCTGTGGAGTTCGATGCGGTGGAATTGATGTCGAAGGTTTACAAAGACAAGGTTGAAATGGGGTTCTATTTTCAAAGGGATATTTTGAACATGTTATTTTTTTTTAATGTTATAAACTAATGCTTGACTGCGATTCCACCTGATAGTAAGTAGTGATGCAATCGTTGATGGTGAGGTGCCCTAGTTTAATAAGAGCCTATTCACTCTACACCTAAATTATAATCGGACGAGAAGACTGCAGCAGGTAAGTTGTTTCAGTCCCTCGATGTTCGCGGCATAAACGACGAGGCGAAACGCTTAGTCCGGACCGTAGAGGTTTCAATAACGTAAGGGTGTATACTCGCCGTTCTTCGGGTTGTCCGATGGTAGAAATGAGATGGTGGAATCAAGTCATGAAATGTGTTATGCACCTCTTATGGTACCTACTGTGGGGACGGGACTCGAATCAAACGCTTGAACTATGAAGTTAAATTACTATATTATATTGCTATGAAGCACTCTTATATTATAGTATTATATCAAAATTCGTCCACCTATATTTTTCTTATTTGACATCTCTAATCAATCATGTTTCGAACATCAACACCTATCTTTTTTACCATAAACCTTAAAAGGTACAGCTATCTTGCCAGTTTGCAAGGAAGCAATATATGTGTGGCCTCTATGGATGCAACAGTACCTATCACACAATCATCAGAAGGCTTAAAGTCACCCAAAAGGCAATGAAAAGGGCTCTGCTCGGGGTTTCCTTGCGTGATCACATTAGAAACGAAGATATCCGAAGATAACCAAGGTTGCAGCTTAGCCGGCATAGCCCGAAGAATCGCCAAACTTAAGTGGCAATTGGCAAGGCACTTTCAACGCAGAACAGATGTTCTATGAGGCCGAAAGGTTCTGGAGTGGCGACCCGCGGACGGGAAGACGCAACTTTGGAAAGCCTCTCACATAGCGGACCGATGACCAGTACCCTTACCATGAGTTACTATCGAAAAACTACACCATCTCACCGTAGTCGATATCGAATAAACGCGAATCGAATAGATTACTATTAAACTCGTACCATGAGTCAAACGGACTCGCTAGCGACAACTCGATAGTCTAAACGGTGTCGAGTGTTTACGTTGGTACAAAAACCGCATCGTATCTAACTTCACACTCAAGTTTGCTCTCTTTCTAACAACAGTAAAAGACAGAGTAAGGCAGATAAACCTACAAATCCTACCAAATTGAAACACCAATTCTCTAAGTATAACCCGGCCTATTGAAAATGAAATATTGTAGTTGTAGAAATATTTTGATGGTTCAGTGTTGTTGTGTTTGTGAATTATTGAATGGGAAAAAGAGAGATTTCATACGTAAAATAACAATGCGCATAGTGAAAAGTGGTATTTCTATTATGAAGTGCATGTATAAAAGTAAGTTAATATAACATTCTTATTTCTAATTTACCTTCGATTCAAGTGTTACTCTTTGTGTAAATTTCAAATCTATATAAACCCTTAGCAGACCACACAAATACTCGAAAGCCCCTTTATTGAGCCTATATTCTTTGATGAAATTATTTTAACTAATATGTTCAAGTGCCTTTCGTTTAGTCGCTTGGAAATTTCCTTTGACGCGTCGTTCGTCTTCATATGCAGCCGTACCTAACATATTCTACGTTAAATAAGTTTTACCGGACATATTTATGCACAAATAAATAAAATATTGTTATACACGACACGCTTTACATCATTTTCACCCTTCAATATGCTAGTGAGTTACTTTACTACTGTAGTAACGGTTTGCTTCGATAGCACCTGTCAAATTTGTTACTCATGGTACCGTTTTTCTATAGGAAACTACTAAAAACTTTAGTCGCTAGCGAGTTCTTATTCGATAGGTTTTGTACTTGATGACTCATACTACCGATTTTGGTTCTGCAAGTGACCGCTAGAGGCGCTGCAAAATTTGCCATACAAAATATTTACGGCGTCGATATCGAGTAGCGACGAATACTATTGCTTTAAACTCATGGTAGAGGTACAGGTGAGAGTCGCGGGAATCCGATGGATCCGAGAGACGCACAGGGCCGTTCTTTGCGGAGACACTTGGGGAGGCCTCTTTCCAATAATGGACGT
Organism: Mythimna impura; assembly: GCA_905147345.3. Lineage (NCBI taxonomy): Eukaryota > Metazoa > Arthropoda > Insecta > Lepidoptera > Noctuidae > Mythimna > Mythimna impura. Next base: position 6,455,397 of record LR990347.1, on the reverse strand, counting down.
CTTTCGGCTGAAATGATGATCTTGATGACTATGTACTTTATTAAGAACAAATAATATAATTTTGATTACAATCAGGCCTAAAAGATTAATAAGCAATTAAACTCTGACTTACTATTATACGTTTCAGATTATGTTAAAACTAAGAATAACTTTTACACAAGTAAAATTAAGTACTAGCTGATCCGGCGAACTTCATACGTCTAACAGTCAATGAATGTAGTATATCTTTCGATATAGTCAACCGATGGCGATGAAACAAAGGCTAAGTAATATATCAAGTTACACACAATTTTAATGTATAAAAGTTATCTAATCGATTTCGTACATTTTACGTGATGCGCGCACAACTAAAAACTTCTACAGATTTATTATATGTATAGATTAAGGCAATGCCTAGCTTGTTTGTATCTCTGTGACTCCTTCACGTTTAAATGATTTAACGAATACAGATGAAATGTGAGGCACTCCTCACAGTCCTCACAAACTCCAGTTCTTCTCTTTTTATCACTACCTCCGTGTTCTTTCATATCATACGAACGAAAACGGAGTTAGTGACAGCGTGACGGATAACAGGATAGAATACAAGAAAAAAACGTGTTGTGTCTACCCCAAGTAACTGCAAATTTCCCGGGCTACCCTGGAGCATTCACTTCAATAAATCGTCATAAAAGTCTTCGCAAAATCTATTTACGAAGTCGAGCAAAGAAAATAGAAACAACCAAAGTATCGTGTGCGTCTTCCCACGCTATTGTTACTGGCAATTGAAGCAGCTTATTGAGGAGGGCTACTGACTCTAAGCCACTGGCGTAACTACCGGAGGGCTAGGCGGGTCAGAGCCGCGGGGCCCCCAAGCTCGGGGGCCCTAACGCTGATTAACAACCCTCTTATTGAATTAGCGAAATAATCTTACCTTCGAAATCTATATAAAACAGATTGCAACACTAATTATAGCAACTTATTTTATTCCGTAAAAGTCTGGCACTCCCTCCCGCTCCATCCAGAATAAAAGAATTTATTTGATGATTTCTCACCTAAAAAAGGGGCCCCAGTTTTTTTTTTGCACCAGAGGCGTTGCTCATCTAGTTACGCCACTGCTCTAAGCGGTCTAAAGCGACCAGCAAATATACTTCTATTTTAACCCTCATTCACAACTTTAAACCAATAGAGAACGAGTAAGTAATTGAACTTTTCTGCAGTAAAGGAATGAAGCAATAACCGTATTACAAAAATCGAAACAATCAGCAAGAGTGTTTAAAGAAAAGGACGAATTAGTATTTTTATATAATAAACTGTAAAGTCTCTCTTTCTGTATTGAAGTAAATGTCCGCCTTTAACGCAAGTATCTTTCTACTAGAGCAGTAGTGCCCTAGCGGTAACGGCCCTAACTTGTTGTAGGTCGCATATTGTAGACTCAAACCCAGCCAACAAACGCATTACTTCGTGTAATTTATTTTTCATCACCACTATTCTCACCGAAACCGGCATGTCCTAGAACCAAAAATTCGAAGACATGTGACATCCACAAACCCGCACACTCTCCTAGAGAGAATGTCTGAGTCCCAGCATTGGGATTAATTGGGAACGTTATAAGGCTGATAATGCTAAATCTTTCTACTGTTGACTTTTTAAATACATTTTAAATAAAAAAATATCAATAAATATAAAATATAACAGAGTTCGGAATTAGGTGGAGTTATTTAAGTACTTATACTGATTTCATTCAGTGAAAGGATTGAAAGGATAAGTGGATAGGTATGCCTCAAATCCAGAGATTAATTTTAAAGAGCAGCAATTTTTTTTTATGACACTATCAAAAATATAGCAGAAAAAATTTCTTCCTGCATTAATGACAAGGAGGAGGAAGTGTATAATTTTTTTAACTTTACCTCAGTTGATGTAGAGAGATCTTAAATTTTTAATGAAAAATACTAATAAAAATTGTATGTTAATTATCATTGTTTTATTTGTCTTATTTATCTCTGAGGTTTTTATTTATTTTATTTTATGTGGAAAACTTACAGCTAGTAAATGCATGTTACCTTATTATAATAAAGCGGCCAATTACAAGTTTTCAAGTTTTGTTTCTTTTTTATTTGTAATATTATTGGCCACACGGGATTGATATTAATATGAACCCTGGGAAGATCCATATTAATATCAACATTTTGATGCAAGTACATGAATAACTCTACCTAATTCCGCACGGAGATGTCAGCAAATCGTAGGGACCAGCAGGGTCGAAGCCTACTGGGGCCACGGGTAGTGTGAAATTGAAACCCGCGGCCCTGGGACGAAGGCAAAGAAGGAACAGGAGTGGGTTTTTAGTCAGTAAAAGTCTGACACTATCTCCCGCCCCGCCCAAGAGCGGGATTTGGCATTAGATTATTTTCCCACGTTAAAAAAAAACCTCTAGTAATTAAGGAATACACCACACTGATATTTAAAATCAGAAGTTTGCATGGTGTATGTTTGTAATTCCTTCACGCTCAAGCGGCTAAACGGATCTCAATGAAAGACACGCGGGAAGACCATTTCCTAGAATAGCAATTTTTTGAGTTGGAAAACCATTCAATGACTTCTCTTGCTCTGAGGTGGAGTGTGAGGGCGTGTCAGACATTTACTGGCTAAAACCCACCGTGTCCTTCAGTTGCCCGTTGCGTTCCACGACCACGATAGACCCCTTTCAAAAATTCCCTGTGGCTCTCCTGGACCCCTACGGTTTTGCTGATATCTCTTTGAATCTCGCACCACCCTAGAGCAGATGTCAAATGATTTCCACCTCAAAAAGAACTGGGCAAGTGCGAGTCGGACTAGCGCCCTGAGAATTCCGTACAAACTTAGTAGTCTCTTTTTCCGAATCGCAAAAAATATTTTTTTGTTGTGATGTAAGAACAAATTTACAGTTTTCAGATTTATTTCTATACCTATGCGATAAGACCTTGCTTTATGCCAAATTTCAGGATTCTGGGTCACGGGAGTATCCTATGAATTTTGAGTTTGTTGAGTTGAGTGTCGAAATATACGTTTTTTGTGACATAAACAGTCGTATCTTTATTTTTCGTTAACTTAGAAGTTTGATTTTTCACAGCTTAAAGGGACCGCAGACTTGAGTATATGGTTTTAATTTCAACTCGATACCTCCACGCGTTCCCGAGATAAAGGGTCTTGACAGACAGGCAGACAGATGGACAGACGGACAACAAAGTGATCCTATAAGGGTTCTGTTTTTTCCTTTTGAGCTACGGAATCCTAAAAAGGTAGGTAGTTATATGAATATGACCAAATGAATTGGTCGTCCAGCATTCATAATACTTACAACGTATACCCAGTGCCGTCACTAGGGCGGTGTTAGCGATGCCCAGGCACAGGCCTAGATGGAACGCAGAAATGATCAAACCAAGGCCAAATTTTGTATCATTCATATCATCAGGAAGTTACCGTTTCCCATTCCTTCTCGCTCCGTACGACCTGAACCAGGGCCGGACGATCAGGTTGCCACCGTCAACAACATCGCGGGGCACCGCCCAAACGGAACACTTTTCCACCATATGCTTCACCGTGAGCTGCAGGCGATCTGCAGAATTGTAATACCCAAGCGTTTCTTAAGTTCCTTGAACGTAAGTAAATGGTGATCCTTTGTCCACTTGCGACCCTTGTAAAGACACACCTAGGTACTATGTAGGCGTTATTCTACACAATACATTAACCATGATTCACTTGTTAAAAACACCTACATGGAGTTGGTTACTTAATTGAATTCATCTGATTGGTGTTAACGAGCTCACTTTTACGGTAGGTAACTAAGGTACCTATTTAAGAGGGCCCTTCTCGACCCGTCTGTCGTCAACGTGAGTATGGTTTAAAAGCTTATTGTTTTATCTAACGCAGTCAACGCGTTTGATAAAAAGTCAACGTTTGATAAAGAGGCAACGCGAACGCCTGAACGCTCTGTTGGCATTCAGTCACTCACTCGAATATTTCAAAAAAACTTGTTCCAAGAAGAACGTGTATTTCTAAAATCCTTGAAAGTTTTTGGTGGAAAAAATGTCATTCAGAATCTGGATTACCTAAATGTCCAAGGTTTCTATAAATATATTTTCTTAACTTTTAAATTAATGAGTATAATATTATGAAGGGTTCACACAAAATAGCAAATTGGTCTTTTCTGAATTAGTTTTACACAAATTGATGTTTTGAATTCAATAGGAAATTAGATACTATCCACAAAATATATGTGTTTGCAAACGCAAGAATTACATCATAATCACGTAAGAGCGGTTATTACATGGAAATATATCTCGTGTTGAACGCTCTTAAATACGATAGGTACGTGCCTGCAGAAGTTTGCTAATACTGTATTTATTTTTGTGATAAATATTATTTAACCGACCCTTCTTGGAACTGAAAAATTGGAGGCTGAATGCTATGACCAATTTAATCATATTAGGTCAGTGTGATGAACACAGAAAGACACGAATTTAATGCAGTAGGAATATTGGGCTTCGAGAATGCTCGAAGTTACCGCGGCTCTGGAACGCAAAGGGCAACTGAAGGAACAGGTTTTAGACAGTAAAAGTCTGCCACTCCCTCTCGCTCCACCAAGAGCGGGAGAATTATTTGATGATTTCCCACCTCAAAAAAAGGCTCTCTGGAACGATAGTTTATTTTTTATTAATTAAGTAGTTAAAATTGGATTAAATAAAAAATATCTCAAATCTTCTGTATATATAAAAATGCCACACATATATTGCTGACTTGCATACTGGCAGCATAATTATACATTTTAAGGTTTATGTAAAAAAAGCTTAGGTATTCATATTTAGATGGAATATTGTTTCTAGATGTCAAATAAGTAAAAATATAGGCGGACGGAATTTTTATATTAAAATGTATTGTCAAGTGCTTCATACAATATAAACGTATATGAAGCCTTTCAATTGCGTCTATCATAATATCAATAATAAATTAATTAAAAGAACAGGCGATTTATCGACAAAAACAAGTCAATTAAAACTAATTATTTTGTCTACCTCCCAGTGTGTTAGTTACATAAAAACGTGGACAAAATTACGAAGAAAATATTATCGAATTTTGCTGGCGTCAAATGAGCTAACGTAGATAAAATTTTGATGTTTTGAGCAGTCGATCTAGCCTACCGACTTAGGCTCAACTTACACAGCAGTATTCGAATCACCACGTCGAGCCTATTTTTCAACCACAACGCGACTCGTTCGGACACGTATGGCTTGCGATTGGCAGTTTTCACACTAGGCGATAACGATAATGCCACAATATCGTGGGACTGATAGTTTCATACAATTTCTAACTCACGATGTAAGTTGCTGGTACGTTTTTTTATATTCCAAATATTCTTTTAGGAGATAAAAAGAAACGTTTGTCAAATAATACGCTATTAAACCAAAGCTTATCTGGTAATTATAAAATGAAATGACAAATCATGTTTTTGCCAATCGTTGCTTGTGAAGCAAAAATTTGTAAAAAATTTTTTGGTGAACTGACAGGGCACTGCTGGTACGGTTAGGTGCTCGAGACTGCTCGCTGGCATAACGCATACAAGCTGTTGATTAAAGTCAACTTGACATCGTCAAATAAATGAAACTACCAGCTCCACAATATCGTGTCGTTATTGTTATCGTCTAATGTGAAAACGCCCCATGAAGATAAAATGGCGCTCGTGCGTCGACACACAATTTATTATTTGCATGAATTAATGAATGGAGAGCAGAGGTGGCCCTTTGGTAACGGCCTCGACTTACGAGTTGTAGGTCGCGAATTCAAACCCAGCCAGGCGCATTACTTTGTGTAATTTATTTCTTCACCACTGCTCCCAAACGGTGAAGGAGAACATAGTGAGGAAACCGACATGTCCTAGAACCAAAAATGCGAAGACATGTGACATTCACCAATCCGCACTAGGCTCGCGTGGTGGATTATGGCCAATTCCCTCTCCTAAAGTGGAGGCCTGAGTCCCAGCAGTGGAAACATTATAAAGCTGATTATACGATGTTATACTATAGTATGCTATATACAGGTATAGCTATACTGTTGTAATGGGAAAATAGAGATTAATATGCTATAGGATAAAAATATGAAGCGTCACAACGCTTCGATTCTGTACCAATGTGAGTTGATCCTTAATGCTGTGTAGACTATGTATGTGTGGGGTCGACTCACAGGTTGTTTACTTGGCAACATTATGCTCAGACATGCATGGTATTTACCATGTAATGTGCTAACAAATACCTATAAATTAAAATGGTGATAAAGACGCATAATATTTCCTTTGTAGTATTTTGTTTTTATGACTGTGACCTATGACAATCTAGGTATTAATATTAACATTTATTGGCACATGTATAACGGAGTTTCACTTGAGAATAGCTCGACCAATTTGCCTGATTTATTTTTTATTGTTATTATTGTATTTATTGTTGTTATTATTATCATTATAAAGTTTTATGGAAAATTATTATTATTAAAAACAGTTTTATGAACGTTTTTAGGAAAATCGAACGAAAAAAAGGATTGCACTTAACCGAAACAGTGGTGGATTACTACAACAAATCTTGTTTTTGAGTTGGCAAATCTTCCAATGACTTCTCCCGCTTTACGGCATGCCGGTTTCCCTACAATGCAGGAATTGCATGACTTGATTCCGCCATCTCCTTTCTATCATCGGACAACCCGACGTACGGCGAGTATCCACCCTTACGTTGTTGAAACTTCAACGGTCCGGACTAAGCGTTTCGCTTCGTCGTTTATACCGCGTACATCGAAGGACTGGAACAATTTGCCTGCTGCGATCTTCCCGTCCAACTATAATTTAGGTGTCTTCAAGGCTAGAGTGAATAGGCTCTTGATAAACTAGTGCGCCTCACCATCAATGATTGCATCACTGCTTACCATCAGGTGGGATCGCAGTCAAGCGCTGGTTTATACCAATTAAAAAAAAAAAAAAAAAAACAATGTTTTCCTTCACCGTTTCGAGAGCAGTGGTGGTGAAATAAATTATACAAAGTAATGCGTTTGGCTGGGTTAGAACCCGCGACCTCGTAAGTCGGGGCCGTTACCACTCGGCCACCACTGCTCAGCAACTAGTAATACATAATTAATCATGTGCGCAATCATCAAACGAGATTTATTTAAAACAACTTATTAGAAGGACTCTCAAAGCTTTCAATTTACGTTGCCATTCCAAAAGCTAATGCGTGAATTGACGTGAAGAAAATTGTGAATTGGATTCCATTGCCGCAGCCAGCGGAGTGAACCCACTCGTAGAACAAACGTATTTAGCTAAACTGGAGAGCTTCACAAACATTTTACTGACGGAAAACAAGATGTTTTGTCTATAAAATGACTGGATTCAGAAGCTGGAGATAATTTATTTAGTACTTAGTCTCTGCAATGGTACTCGTATTATGAGCAAATATTTGAGTGCCACGTTGGTCTCGTGGTCATAAGCGTGATTGCTGAGCGTGGGGTCCTGGGTTCGATTCTAGGGTTAAGGTTGGGCAAAAGTCCTATGGGGTTTTTCAGTAAGTCTGGTATGCCGTAGAGTGGGAGAAGTCATTTGACGATTCCTACCTTAAATAAAACAAAAAAAAACTGGACAAGTGCGAGTCAGACTCGCGCACTGAGGGTCCCGTACAAACTTGAAAGGTAAATTGCGGTTTACGATTTATGACGTATTAAAAAAAAAACTACTTACTAGATCTCGTTCAAACCAATTTTTGGTGAAAGTTTCCATGGTAATGTACATCATATATTTTTTTTAGTTTTATCATTCTCTTATTTTAGAAGTTACAGGGGGGGGAGGACACACATTTTACCACTTTGGAAGTGTCTTCCGCGCAAACTATTCATTTTAGAAAAAAAATATATTAGAAACCTCAATATTATTTTTTGAAGACCTATGCTATTGATACATTATACGTATGGGTTTGATGAAAAAAAATTTTTGTGTTTCAGTTGTAATTATGGGGAGCCCCCAAAATTTATTGTTTTTTTTTCTATTTTTGTGTGAAAATATTAATGCGTACTTACCAAGTTTATAGTTTCGAAAAAAAGTGGCTGTGACATACGGACGGACAGACAGACAGACATGACGAATCCATAAGGTTTCCGTTTTTTGCCATTTGGCTACGGAACCCTAAAAAGGCCGGACATTAAATTAATGCGTTTATAAATAAAATTTTATTATCTACACTAATATTATAAAGAGGTAAAGTTTATTTTTTTTGTTTATGTTTTTTTTTTGTTTGTAGGAGATAATCTCTGAAAGTACTGGTCCGATTGCTAAAATTTTTTCACCGATAGAAAGCTGCTTTATTCCTGAGTGACATAAGCTATATTTTATGTACGCGGGCTAAGCCACGAGCAAAAGCTATAAATAATAAGTACAATAACTAAATCAATTAGAATTCAATTTAGATTTTTTTAAATTGAATGTTTTTCAGGTTAAAATAATCTTAAATATGTTCTCTGTTATTTACCAAAAACCAAAAACAAATTGTCAGCAAAAATATTTATCTTCCCTCTAATTCTATTCTCCCGTTACATTCAGCCCAGTGGCTCGAGCATGCATTGTTGTGGCATATCGCGACTTTTTGTCGCCATAGACACACTGCGACCCCCTGTGCAGTGCACTAATCGATTTCCCATTTTCATTATTTATGTATGACATGCGACCATTGGGGGAGAAAAATTGAAAATCCTTTTTTTTAGATTTATCAGATTTATTTGTTTTGTGAATGAGAGTGTGAAATCGAATAAAATTTTTGTATTTTTAGGGATGTCAAGTTATTTTTTTTAATGTGTTGGTTTGGATACTAAGTCCTTTAAGCCATGTTTTTGTATAATATAGTCACTTTTAGGGTTCCGTACCTCAAAAGGAAAAAACGGAACCCTTATAGGATCACTTTGTTGTCCGTCCGTCCGTCTGTCTGTCTGTCCGTCTGTCAAGGCCCTTTATCTCGGGAACGCGTGAACGTATCGAGTTGAAATTTCCAATTATTTAGGTCTGCGGTCCCTTGAAGTTGTGAAAAAATCAAACTTCTAAGTTACCGGAAAAAGAAGATATAGCCGTTTATGTCGCAAAAAACGTATATTTCGACACTCAAAGGAACCAAAATTCTAGAGTACTTCCCGTTGACCCAGAATCCTGAAATTTTGCATAAAGCAAGGTCTTATAACACAATATAGAAATAAATCTGAAATCCAAAAATTTGTTGCTACTTCACAAAATTGTTTACAATTTATAAAAAACTTCGAGACTCCAATTTTTTTTTTTCTGGTGGGAAAATCATCTAATGACATCCCCCGCTCTTGGGCGGAGCGGGAGATAGTGTCAGACTTTTACTGACTAAAAACCCACTCCTGTTCCTTCTTTGCCATTTTTCCAGGGCCCCGGGGATCACTTTCGCATCACCCATGGCCCCAGTAGGCCTCGACCCTGCTGGGCCCCTACGGTTGCTGACATCTCAGGAATTGAACTCTTTACATAGGTAAGTTTGTACGGAACCCTCAGGGCGCGAGTCGGACTCACACTTGACCAGTTTTTTTTTCTATTGGCATGCGGATGTAACACATTCTAATAGTTTTGAAGTATTTGGTAGCAAATGTCTAGAGTCAGCTTTCTTGATAAGCTTCGTTGAGGTAGTCAATACTACAATAAAATTCAAAGCTCTATTTTACCGAGACCGTGACTGTTTCAATGATTTCACATATTTTACAGTTGTGCAGACACTCGAGATAAAAAAATACATCGTCATGTCTTATTTTGGTGTACAATAAAGTTTATTCTATTCTTGATAAGTCTTGATTGCGACACTAGCGTGTTTGTATGTGCGTACGTAGATTCCAATATTGAATGCCCTACCAATGTAGTGGGTCAATGCCCATATTATTTGGGCATTGACGACGGCATTTCATAAAAAAGACTACCTAAATGCATTTAAGTAAAATTACAATTGTAGCTGGGCACCCGTCGCGTGACAAAGCGCGTGTTCACGCGGACGGTCCCCGTCGCGGAAACCGGGATTATTACCTACGCAGTGTCGTTAGTTTAACTTTAACGGTGTGCATGTAGTCGTGTCGATGGAGAACTTAATATATCATTATAGGCGCGGGGCCCAGCTCCCCGCGACGGATGCCCGCGTGGGTCCCTGCTCCGAAGCACTTTTGTATAGAACCGCGCTGGGAGCCCGCTTTACTCAGTTTCAGCCCTAACCCACCCACAATTACCTACAACTTGTTTATACAAACAAAATGCAAACACGTTTTCCGAATTGCATCGTGTTTCAATAACACCCGCGTTGTTCCAGTGACACTGCACACTGTGGTGTCAAAACAAAGCAATATGAGGCGATTGTCATTGTACCACGAACACGTTAGTTGCTAATTGTGTAGTCATCATCCGATAGATGATACTTTCTGTATACTATGTGTTGCATATGGTTGTGCTTGCGATATTTTGATAGTTTGCCTTATTCGTGGTGATTTGTTTATTTTTCTCATCTATATTTCGTGGCCAGATCATAGAAATTGATCACTTCATGATATGGCCAAGTAAAACTGGCCAGATCGTTTTAAACGTTAAAGTTTGATGATATTTCAATCCTCGTTTGGTCTACTTTCTTTAGACCTTTTATTATCATAGAAATCCTACATCAATGATATGGCCAAACGAGGATTGACATATCATCAAATGTTAACGTTTCAACGATCTGGTCAGTTTTAGTTGGCCATATCATGAAGTGATAACTTTCCATGGTCTGGTCATGACATATATGTATATGTAAAAGGAGAAACTGACTGACTGACATAACAACGCACAGCCGAAACTACTGGGACTAGGAACGTGAAATTTTGCACAAAGTTTCTTTTTAAAAGGCATGGTTTGCTGACCATCACTAGTCTTTATATAATGCAAATTGGTGTGTTTGTCAAAGAACATCCAGAATTGTTCGAAACTTTTGGAAAATAAAATTGTACGCTAGCAGGGATCCGACGATACTTAGAAGCACTTGCTGTAAAAGTTCTATGTATCAGAAAAACTGTAGCATGATGGCAATACGGGTCTTTAATAAATTACCAAAATCTATATGAGAATTGCAATTAATGAGATTATTTAAAATGAGATTACGCGCATGGCTGTTGGACAAATGTTATTATATCTTAAATGATTTTTTTAATGACAAGAATGACCTAGAAAGAAAATATAAGTGACATAATATATATCTAATTGTGACATGTTAAAAATGCAAAATAATATCTAATTCAATTGTGGTTTCTTATGAATGCTGTAGGATTAAAAAAAAAATGTTCATTAATTTTAAATGACATACCACCTAATATTTGTATACCAATCACTGGTGAAACATGATGTAGAACTTATGTACTGTATTCAACATCCTCATTACCATGTTTCTGGCAAATAAAGTACTTTGACTTTTGATATAGGCGAGCACTAAGAGAGGATTTTCCAAAATTCGATCCCTAAAGGATGAAAGACTAAAGGTCCAAAAGTCCATAAAGGTCCAAAGTTTTGTGTGGAAAAACTTACTATCACGTGGAAAAAGCCGCTGGCAAAAGCTAGTTAAATAATAAAACAAAATACAGTAGTGGTGGCCCAGTGGTTACTGCCCCGACTTACTCCTTGCAGGTCGCGGGTTCAACAGGCGCATGACTTTGCGTAATTTATTTCATCACCACTGCTCTAAAACGGTGAAGAAAAACATTGTGAGGAAACCGGCATATCCTACAACCAAAAATTCGAAGGCATGTGACATCCTCCAATACGCACTGAGTGGGGTGGATTACAGCTCATTCCCTACCCTGGAGAGGAAGCTTGAGTCCCAGCATTGGAAACAATACGAGGCTGATTATGCTTATTATTATTAATATAATAATATAATATTCACACAACGCCGTCTGCCGTCTAGTCCCAAGCTAAGCAGAGCTTGTGTTATGAGTACTAGACAACTGATAAACATACTTATATATTTCTAAATACATACACATTATAGATAAATTACACCCAGACACAGAACAAATGATCGTGCTTGTGATTAGTGCAGTAGTGCTACACAACTGTTGTAAAAGAAATTATTACATCACTTACTAGGTCTACCCGTGGTTTTGCCTGCGTGATACTAGAAAATCCTAAAAGAACATAATTATGCCAGGAATAAAAAGTATCATATGTATGTGCTATTCTAGAAAATGTTCTACCCATGTTTCACATATTATACACAAACTTTTAGTTAACGAATAGCCAAAAGATTGCATGTAGCGGAGATGAGAATGTTGAGATGAATGTGTGGTGTGACGAGAATGGATAAAGTGAGAAACGAGTATATTAGAGGAAGTTTGAAAGTGGCGCCAGTGACTAGGATAAGTTGAAAGAGAATCGTTTATCTTGGTAAGGCCATGTAAAGAGGAGGGATGAAACGCATGTTACTAAAATAGTTATGAGTATACGTGTGGATGGATAGAGAGGGAGACCAAAGAAAAGATGGATGGATTGTGTGAGAAGTAATATGAAAGAAAAAGGAGTTAGTGATACGGGTGACAGGACAGAATGGAAGAAGAAAACGTGTTGCGCCGACCCTAAATAAAACAGGATAAGGGCAGGAAAATGATGATGATGAATAGCCAAAACAAGACTCCAAAACAATGTTTATTACTTTCTAATTTTACTACTGATGTTATAAAAATCAAATCAAATCTCTGATCACGAAAAAATAAAATAACTGACTACTTTGTTACACCAAACAAACACAATTCATATTATGTCCCCCATATCCCGCCAGGCGGCACACCGTGCACTAACAGAATGCACAAACGGGCACTCTTCCTATCCCACATACATTGATGGCCCATTTGTATTCCAGTGCAGTGCCCAGTGAACTAATCAAGCGGTGCATCCTAGCCTCCCTGGAGGCCTCGAGGCCTCTGGCGCATATTAAAGGGGATGGTAGAGATATAGGCCTCGAACTAGAGAAGAGCGACAGCGATCGTAAAATGTAGTGAATTTTTTATAATGCTTGCATAGTTGGATTTTTTGGCTGTTTTTTATTTGTTTCGTGTGGGTTAGTTAATATTTTAAACGTGACGAGAATTTAGAGGTAGTCCGTTTGGATTTATAGTGTTAGAACACTACCGGACTTTTTACTTAGCGCGAATTAGTTTTATAACACATGATTGACCTTATTGTATTGAAGTTATTTGGTGATTGACTGGCCTGTTGGTCTAGCGGTTAGTGGCCTTGATTGCTATGCCGGAAGTCGTGGGTTCGATTTCCACCCAGGACAAATGTTTGTGTGATAAGCTCGATCATTTGTTCTGTGTCTGGGTGTAAATTATCTATAATATTGTATGTAGTTAGAAATATATAAGTATGTTTATCAGTTGTCTAGTACTCATAACACAAGCTCTGCTTAGCTTGGGGCTAGACGGCGTTGTGTGTTAGTTGTGGAATATTCCAAAAACTTTATCTCTGCAGCTTACAGATTCAAGCTCTGCTGAGTGCTGTCACCGAAGGTGTCTCTATCACGACTGCTTAGCACCAGCACTTATCCGCCCCGCTACTATCTAAGTAATAAACAATGCTGTACAATGAAGTTAGTCTGTTTTTATATTCATCCACCAACCCGTACGCTATTTTAGTTTAAAAACATTGCCTAACAGGGAATATGCATGCTATTTTTTTGTTTGCTAATTTCAATAATTTTTGCTTTATTTGACAAATGTGAAAGAATTTTTAAAATATCTTCTTCAATAAAAAATGTATAACGCTTCAAAGTTGTTAATAAGAAAGAGAACTCCGCCATGGACTTTAACGTCAAAACAAATAACGCCCGTACAACTGACATAGAAAATGGCGTCTTGGCGAGAGAGACAGATCTCGTTTGATTTTCTACCATATTTGATTTTTTTCACAGTTTGTATTTTATTTTTGGATATTTATTGATAAACTGGTTAGATAACAAATATATACATTGTTTAAATTCAGTTTCTCGAAATTCGCTCCTATCCCTAAGCTTTCAGGCACGCGAATTACTTTTTACCGCACTAGTGCGGATAAATGCGCGAGTTTGCCCCCGCCACAATTTATTGTATTTATCGTATCCAACTGCTAAAAGTCACCAGTCAACCCCCGTTTATTCTTTTACCGGTAGGCGTATTGAAAAACGTCGTTTGATACAGTATGTGGAAATTTGTCATTGCAGCAATCGGCCCTCACCTGCGGCTTGGGCGAGTTTCGCCTCGGTCGCAATAACAAACCTTCTCCACTTGTATCAAAATATACTATTTCATACATATTCCTTATTCATACAGCCACAAACCTATTTCTTACCCGCTCTGCTCCCTCTCTAACCACAGCCTTACGCAGGCATCCGCTGTGGCGGCGGCGCCGGCGACACATGTCGATAGTATCTTGTCGCGGCCTTGTCACTGGACAACATGGCTGGAGGCCTTACAATGTAATAATATCACATCACACACTGAGAATTGATAATTGTTGAATGGTCATGGCATGCTGATTTGATAGAGTTTTTTATGGAGTCTGGAGACGAGGGATCGAGACTTTCTTAAAATGAATTTATGGGTTGAAATCATCTAGGTTTTTGTCCAGTTATAGCGGTAAACACTATCATTTGGACTGGCCTGTTGGTCTAGTGGTTAGTGGCCCTGACTGCTATGCCAGAGGTTGTGGGTTCAATTCCCACCCAGGACAAATGTTTGTGTGACGAGCACGATCATTTGTTCTGTGTCTGGATGTAATTTATCTAAATAATATGTATGTATTTAGAAATATATAAGTATGATTATCAATTGTCTAGAACTCATAACACAAGCTGTGCTTAACTTGAGACTAGATGGCGTTGTGTGATAGTTGTGGAATATAAAAAAAGTACAATTTGCCTGCTGCGGTCTTCTCGTCCGATTATAATTTTGGTATCTTCAAGGCTAGAGTGAATAGGCTCTTAATAAACTAGTGTGCTTCACCATCAACGATTGCATCACTTACTATCAGGTGGGATCGCAGTCGAGCACTAGTTTATATCATTTAAAAAAAAAACATTCCCGAAATCAACCCTTCCTGGGTTGACTTCGAGTACCTATGTGAAGTAGATAAATCATTTATTTATTTAATACTAGCTGTTACCCGCGACTTTGTCTGCGTCAAGTTGGTAAAAATGCACAAACGTAATTAATAATTCTGTGCTTGTGATTCGTGCTAAAAACATCTAATTCAAATAACGGAAATTAATTTCAGTAAATATATTATGTAAATTGTATTTCTTATGTCCAGATATATAATTTATTTTATTTATTTGGCTCACCAGTAATAGAATACTCGTTCATGATATTACATCAAATAAATTACTTATCATCATCAATAAACAGAAACAGACATGTTGAGGTCGAAGTAGTTGATAAACTGTGGTTCTGCCTACCCCTAAAATGAAAAGGTGATAGTTTAAGTTTGTTTTTGGTTTATTCTATGATGAAACAACGCTGTATGATTTTAATATGATTGGTTCAGTATAATAGACTAAAAGTGTATTAAACCGTTGTTTTCTTTTAACAACACTAAATAAATGTTATTTAACGTAGGCTATAAAAAAAGTATTAATATAATAAAAATAATATTAATATAAAAGGTGATAGTTTAAGTTTGTTTTTGGTTTATTCTATGATGAAACAACGCTGTATGATTTTAATATGATTGGTTCATTATAATAGACTAAAAGTGTATTAAACCGTTGTTTTCTTTTATCAACACTAAATAAATGTTATTTAACGTAGGCTATAAAAAAAGTGGATAAAGTAGTTTTCAAAATGTTAAATGTTGCCAAAATGTATAAAGAGTCTGTACGGATCTTGTTCTGAGGTCAATACCCACAGTTTTTAGTGTCTGCACGTTTTACTTTTAGGAAGAAAATCATCAAATACCTTCCCCCGCTCTGGGTAAAGCGAGAGTTTGTGTCAGACTTTTACAGACTGAAACCGACCTGTGTTCCTTTAATTGCCCTTAGTGTTCAAGAGCTACGGTAACTTGCACGCGGCAGCAAATCTTCCTTCTTTGAGGAAAAGAGAGGACGCTGTGGTGTCTTTCTAAAGACACCACAGCGTCCTCTCTTTTCGCCTGACGAAGATCTCTAGGGCCAATGCCTGCTAGAGCTATGAGATTTTTCGAAAGAATTACCTCCTCATAAAAATTTGCCTCAATGATATTTCTCTGCAGACTTTTAGCCGGGTCCGTTATGCAACTTTGGCGGATGTGAATTTCGAAGGAGCATAATCGGCTTCAGCCCATCTTCAGCTGGATAACGTGCACTGATAGTCCACTACTGCTAGCGATTATTAAAATACTACAGAGTAACGATGTCATCTTGCTCCACAACTGTACTTATAATGAATCGTGAAAAAATTGTTGTAGTTTGATGTTGACTTACATCACGTCGAATTTGAAACAGAAACCTCTTGAAACACCCTAATACCCCCTCATTACTCCGTGTTTGTGACTCCACAAAACTATAAAATGACAGCGAACAAATGTCGCAACCAATTGGGGCTGTGACTGACTCTGGCATCCGCCAGAATGTTGTCCCAGTGTTGATCACCACTCACTGACCACTCTTAAGGAGGTAACGTCCAGTTGTCGACTTAAGGCTGCAAGTAATGTAGGATACATCATACGTAATCAAACTATCTTCAGGAACGCAAACCACGTCGGGGCCTTGTGTGAAATATGTCTTCATGGGTTTTTCATGAAATTCTTAATGATCTTCAATTTTTGGAATCTTTGAAATTAGGTACTTGTTCCAAACAGTAGGTTGTGGTCAAGTCCGAAGAAGAGACTACTTGAAGTACTGGTAACCTTTACGAACTGCTCAAGAAGCATCTTTCTGTGATTAAGTACCTACCTATATTTGCTGGTTTTTTGGGGGTCCTTCCGAAACATCTACGTTCTTTGAAGACCTGCGTCAGACGGAAAGAGAGCCTTTTTAGACTTTCCTCAAAGAAGGTATTTGCTGCCGCAATTGTGGCGTGCAAGTTACCATAGCCCTGAAACGCTAAGGGCAACTAAAGGAACACAGGTGGGTTTCAGTCAGTAAAAGTCTGGTACTACCTCTCGCTTTACCCAGAGCGGGGGAAGGTATTTGATGATTTCCTACCTAAAAGCAAAAGGTGCACACACAAAACTGTGGGTATCGACCCCAGTATCAACTCCGTGACTCAGACTATTTATACATTTTGGCAACTGAAAACTACTTTATCCACTTTTTTTTTGATAGCCTACGTTAAATAACATTTATTTAGTGTTGTAAAAAAGATAATTCTACGGTACAATATACTTTTAGTATATCTAATGAACCATTAATTTTAAAATCATACAGCGTTGTTTTATCATAACATAAACCAGAAAGAAACATACATAAAACCCACTCCTGTTCCTTCTTTGCCATTGTTCCAGGGCCCCGGGAATCTCTTTCGTATCACCCATGGCCCCAATAGGCTTCGACCTTGCTGGGCCCCTACTGTTGCTGACACCTCCTTGAGGCGCGCGTGGAACACTACGCGCCGTCAACGACTTGGGCTCGGTCCGGACGGTTACCGGACGGACGGACGGTGAGCTACCCATTGCTCGCCGTCCACAAGCCCGCGCCTACGGTGGCCGGAAATCGGGATCGGAACCCCTCGGTTCGGATCGGCTGGGTCGCGAGGGTTATTGTCTCGCGCGTGCGGCCGCCTCCTTTGCTAGCATTACTGCTTCGCAGAAGGAGGCGACCGCGCCCAAGGCCCACCGCGCTTTACGCTATTACAAATCTTGTTATGATAAAATGACTGGACCTAACTGCGGTTTATTTTCGTAAATTAGAATTCAATAATTTTTATAAATAGGTCTAGAAACATTTGCTGATTTCGTGATAACGCCATCTATTGCTGAAAAGCTTAACCTTACCTTTATCACACACTGAGGCTCTACCACGAGCTCATAACGTAATCAATTTTACGACCTAAACCGGACTGTTAAAGGGATGGAGCTATATAGGGTATATATCTCCATCACTCTTTTTCGCTCGTACGTCTGACATTTTGACATTATCATGGTAAGGCCCCTGGCCACCTACCGAGCGATAGTTAAATAAATAGTTTGACAAATTTAATTCGTGTGTTTGCTATTCAAAGCCAGATGGCGTCACTGAGGCATAGGATGACAGTTTTTCTAAGACATTTTTTCTGATAGCTGCTCTATTGTATCTCTTTAGATCTCTTTGTAGACGTTTGAATGCATAACCGCTGGATTTCTGTCATGTATAGTGAAGGTCAGTATAATCTGCCAAACTGCTTCGAAAGTGGTGATGTAGAAACCAGACTCGATAAAAATAATATTATGAACGCAAAAATATGTAAAAATTTCTTGTTTACAGTAAAATAAAACAAAACTATCACAAAAAAGAAACTGAGTTTTGAACCACTATCCCCTTACGTGCCGATCAAATCCAGACCCGACTGCACTACGGTGTTCGTTGACTTTTGTGTAAAATAGATGTTCTTATATAAACGTCATAATTGTCTGCTTAACCCTTTGTCGATGATAGCGTGATGATTTTCATCTCAGATATTAAATTTGTAGCTAAATGAAAAAAAGAAATATTATTTTCGTTTTTCCACTTAGATTTTATTACATGTTTGATTACTTTTTACAAAAATATGGTGTAAAAATGTCTAAGATGTGTTAAAAATATGCTAAAAGTCCTATTATTATTGTAATCGAAGTACCATCGCATATTATATACAAAAAAGACGACAAAATACTCACAAAAATTATTACTATAACTGGGGATCGAAGTCACGGCAAATCGTTCAATAGCGACATTTTGGAATATTGCTCACCCCCCATAGCAAATAGCGTGATAATTTATAGCCTATGTCCTTTCTCAAGCTCTATTCTATCTTTGTACCAAATTTCATCAAAATTGGTTCAGCGGTATAAGCGTGAAAGCGTAGCAGACAGACAGACAGACAGACAGACAGACAGAGTTACTTTCGCATTTATAATATAATATTAGTATGGATAGGTAAGTACGCCTAGGACTTATTTACAAAATAATTTCAATAATATATGGTTGTGCGTTGATATGTCAGTCAGTCAGTTTCTTCTTCTACTATATATAGGTAAACATATAGATGACGGTGGATCTGCTAAGAAAAAGGTTTTATTAAAATTCACTCTTTCAGCACTGAATCTTATTAACTACCAAAGAATATTCATCATTCGATTGAGAGAATAATGTAGGTCAAGGCTCGACCCTACTTAAATATTCAGCGTCGAGAGGAATACGAGATGAGATGATCTCTTAACAGATAGATGGATGTCTACTTATCTAGTACTACGATTAGCCTATTTATAGACTGAGTAAGTATTTGTTAGACTAGTTATTTTACTACTGAAACTTGAGAATTACGGACTAGGCAAAACAGCGTTAAGCTTATTCAAATCTTATTTGAATGACAGACAGCAATTTGTTCAGATAAATGGTGCCAATTCGTCGGGATTAAATGTGACAATGGGGGTACCTCAAGGTTCGGCCGCACGCGTGAGGGAACAAACCTCCTCACACCCCAACCGCCGAGATCCCGACCCCGACTACCAGCCACGGTAGACGCGGGCTTACGGATGTCGGGCAATGGGTAGCTCGCCGTCCGGCAGTCCGGTAATCGATTGGACCGAGTCCCAGTGATCGACAGCGCGTAGTGATCCACGCGCTCCTCAAAGTGATGTCAGCAAACCGTAGGGTCTTCAAAGCAAAGCAGGGCCGATGTCTACTAGGACCGCGGAGATTTTCTGAAAAGGAAACCCGTATTCCTAGAACGTAAAAGGCAACTGAAGGACACGGACTACACCTGTAGCCTTCAGTAGCCCTTTTTTTTAGGTGGGTAATCATCCAATGACATCTTCCGGCCGTGTAGGGGCCCAGCAGGGTCGAAGCCTACTAGGGTTTGGAAAAAAACGCTGAAAGGAAAACCCGGCCCTGAAATGCAAGGCAACGAAGGAACTTTTACTTTTTACTTTAGTCAGTAAAAGTCTGACACGCCGTCTCGCTCCACCCAGACCGGGAGAAGTGGATGAATTAATACCTTAAAAAAAAATACACTGAGTAAGTATTTGTTAGACTAAGTTACTGGAAAAAGAAAGAGCTCGTTATTACGCCTAACATGCGTTATTAGCCGCACGAAATGAACTCAAGGTTAAGCAACTCTTGCCGAGGTTGGTCCGTAGATGGGTTAGCATACATAGCATAATCAGCCTTTTAATGTTCCCACTGCTGGGACTCAGGCCTCCTCTCTAGGAGAGGGAATGGGCAGAGAGAGAGTTTAGAGCAGTGGTGGCCGAGTGATAACGGCCCCGACTTACGAATTGTAGGTTGCGGGTTCAAACCCAGCCAGGCGCATTACTGTGTGTAATTTATTTCATCACCACTGCTTTCAAAACGGTGAAGGAAAACATCGTGAGGAAACCGGCATGTCCTAGAACCAAAAATTCGAAGACATGTGACATTCATCAACGCGCACTGGGCCCGCGTGGTGGAGTATTGGTAGATGGGTTATCATCATCATAACCTCGAGAAGGACGTTCTTAAGTTTCATTATTTACTGTATAAAGTAGGATTTATTATTATTGCTCAAGAACATACGTAGGTAAGTATATAAATAAATCTCCATGATAAAGTTTCTTATCAGTTCGCAACAAAAGTTCTGAACTCCTGGCAGTACGATCGATTGCATCGAACTCCTGAACTTCATTAAATCGGACGCTCAACACACGAAACTTTGGCAGCCGATAATTGCCTAATTTAAATACTTATTAAGTAAGCATAAACGAAGGAGGATATAGAATTCCAGAAAGTTGCTAATGGATCCTGTACTTTCGAGAAAACAAAGTGGAAGATAGAATTTAGATAAAAAACTTTTGTCAAGACTATCGTACTCCTTCCCCACTCTAAATTTAACCAAGTTTAAGGTGAATGCTCCAGGATATCCCGGTGACGGCGAAGCTCGCAGACCGCTGGTCCGGTAAGGACCAACTCCAGGTCGAGAGATGTCAGAGATGTAAAATTGATGGGGGCAGATAGGGCCGACGCCTGCCAGGGCTGCGGAATGTTTGAAGGAGTTACCACAGCCCTCGCTAAAAAGGCAACTGAAGGAGCACTGTGGGTTTAGTCAGTAAAGTCTGACACTCCCTCTCGCTCCACCCAGAGCGCGAGAAGTCACTTAATGATTTCCGAAGTAAAAAAGCTATCTTGGTGAAATTTGCAGCTCAGTATCGGATATATAGTTTTAGGTGTCACACCGCCTACTTTCAAACCCCGGGCTGCTAGTGAGAAATTCCTAATGGAAAAGCCCACTAACACTTTCCACGAACCATGAACCGAACGCTCAGTCATCGCGGCCAGTAGGGCCGATGCCTGCTAGGGCCATGTGGAAAAGTATGAGTATGTAAGGGATACTCGTGATCTTAAAATGAAAAAGGTAACTGAAAGAACATAGGTGTGGTTTTAGTCACTATCTAGCGACATCTATGGCGTCACATAAGAACTAAAGGTTGTCTGTAAAAAATCGCTTTTAGCGATAAGACCGCCCATTGTGACACCCTATTAATTTTAAGTTCCTAATGTAATTTGTATTTTTGGTGTACAATAAAGAATATATCTATCTATCTATCTATCTAATCCTGCATCGCGCAATTAAAGTTCTCCGCGCGATTGGAACATATAGAACCGCCCGAAATCATCTATTGGGCAGTTGCCCACCAGACATAACACCCGTCTGGCCGGAGGATCCTCCCTTTTCAAAGGAGGTTAGCGGGACTTTACTCTCTGTTCCGCCTACCTCCAAAAGTAAAACTCTAACACGCACTCTCGCTCCACCCTAGGGCGAAAGAAATCATTAGATGATTTCTCACCTTAAAAAGACACTTAGCCGTCGCGCTTTGCAACCACGAGACCAAAGCGGCAGTTAGTGGAATTACCGCTTAACCAACAAGGTTTAAAAACCAATCTAGCACCAGTAGTCAACTGGACTGTTCCGGGATTTTTATACCTACCTATAAAGTGAGGGCTAAGATCATAATTCCTAACAGAATATTTTAATTAAACACTGCGAAAGCGGATTTAATTATAGGAAAACGAGAGAAAACTCCATCAACATAAAATTACACCTTTCCTTCAACTGTTTCTGAAATAGTGAAATAATAAACTAGTGCGCTTCACCATCAACGATTGCATCACTGCTTACCATCAGGTGGGATTGCAGTCAAGCACTAGTTTATACCAATTTAAAAAAAATTACATACATATATATACATATATTTTTTGACCGTAACTCTAGGCTAGTTATGACCCTAAGGGTGCGTTTCCACTAATGCAGAGCTCGGCATAGTGGAGAGGAGTGGACGGTGATTTGGCCAATCACAGTGCTGGAAATCTCCACTGCGTATCAGTGGAAACAGTGTAAGTGGAGTGGAGTGGAGCTGAGCTAATTCTCAAATAAAACAAATGAACACGCGGGCCCGAGCCGGACAGAACGGAGTTGGATACTGAGCGGAGAGCACGAAGCGGATGGTAGCTCAACTCCACTATGCTCCGTTCCGCTTCAATGGAAACGCTTGCTACTTTTCATCACTGCTCTTTTTTGCTCCGCTCCGCCCTAAGGATGCTTTTCCATCAGACCTATTTGCTATTTTACGTTGCTATAGATGCATTTGGTATCCACCACTGGTATAAACAGGTTCTACTAAGCTATGTTTTTGCTCATATAAACATCGTAGAGTCGTCTACGGCGCGTGCTGTTCCACGCGCGCCTCAAAGAGATGTCAGCAAAACCGTAGAAGCCCAGCAGGACCGAAGCCTACTGGGGCCATGGGTTGACTCCCGAAAGGGAAACCCGGAGTCCTGGAATGCTATGGCAAAGATAGGTGTGGTTTTAGTCAATAAAAGTCTGACACGCCCTGCGTTCCACTCTAAAGCGAGAGAAATCATTGGATGATTTCCGACCTTAGAAAAAAGGTTGACTGGTAGAAAATGGCTGAAGCTATAAGTCCACTCCTGTAGATATTTTTATGCGCATAAAGTTTGGAAAAAATACCTATAATTTACTCTATGGACTTTTAAAGAGACTGACCCCTGAGTTTCCGTGTTTCTTCTCTGGGTAGTCAGCTAGGAAACACCGGCCTCATTTAGTTTAAAAAAAAATCAAAATCATTTTATTCACATTTAAATAGAGTAATTACAATTGACGGTTTCTCATGTTACATTATAATATTCTTAAATTCTATTTAGCCTGTGACATGGCATGTGAACTTTATTTTATACATTTTTATATTATTGAAATAGAATAAGATTGGATATTTAATAATAATAATAATTATTCATAATATCTCTTAAAATGAAGAAAAACAAAAAAAAAATAGGTGTAAATGCATTTTTTAAACCTATTTGCAAAATAAATATCATTTATTAAATCTACATTTTCATCACACAGTGCTACCTGCCTTTTATTACTTTCCTACATGACACAATTCAGAGCAGGCATAAATAATTTAAATGCAATTCAACCAGCCTCAACACCCGGGTGCGCCTGTTACACAAATTATACAGCTACCGCCTACCGCCTTCGCTTACTGGTGCTCATAAATAGGACTAGCGGCT
This sequence comes from Mythimna impura, assembly GCA_905147345.3. Taxonomy (NCBI): domain Eukaryota; kingdom Metazoa; phylum Arthropoda; class Insecta; order Lepidoptera; family Noctuidae; genus Mythimna; species Mythimna impura. Next base: position 6,431,650 of record LR990347.1, on the reverse strand, counting down.
AATGGGAATATAATCGATTCTATAAATAACCTTTTCATATTTACTATTTGTGTTTGTGCTAAATTGAATGGGCTGTGTTTGTACTGGACTTGGGTGACATTAATTTAAGTTACAAGGGAATATAAACAGCCACGTATTCTTTTAAAACTAAATGTCCACTGCGTCGGGATCGGAGCGCACGGAGCGGACGGATTCGTTGCTTTATATTGATTTGTATGGTACAGCGTGTACTGGATCGGAAATTGCCGATCAAAATCCGAATGCAGTAGACGTACCCTATCGGCATTTTGTAAATACCGACGGCTCGTACACTAAAACAACAGAGCCAAGACGCCTAGTTGAAAAGACAGCCTAGAAGCCTAGATCACGGTAGAGGTGTTTCCTCCTTGGGCAGAGCACCGCCGTGTCTTCATGGGGCAGATCGGCGGCAGTGATCTTTCGCGCCATGCCTTGGCAGTTTACCCTACGCCTGTGCTCCAGGTTTTGTAGATTGGAACAAATAAGGATCACCAATTAGCCTCTTCGCACGCCTTTTCACTGAGTCCAAAGCTACTAAATGGCATTTTTTTACTTGGTATCAAAAGGAGAGTATCCAGTAAGTACTCGTATTTACTCATATCATTTCATCCCTAATGAAGGGTATCTTGTACGCTCTACATTTGCTAAACATGGAGGGTAATCAATCAACCCTTGCTACAATAGTTCACTCCCAGCGAAGCACTCTCACATTCCGACACAGAATACACTTATGTCTACCTCAGCTGCCGTCTTCAAATAGCATTACATCAAGCACTGTCTACTCAAATACGAGTATGTATGTAGATTGAGGTTAAACCTGTTTTATAAGAACAGTTATAATTATCTTATTGTACTTAATTTAGCTCCTATAAAATACGTCACAAGCTAAATGGTGGGGAGGGGGCCGATAAAGTGTGACATTGTTTTTTTGTTTTTTGTTTTTTAAGGCGAGGTTGCACAAATTTGGAACTTTTTTGAACGTCTGAAAATCCACAAATATAAAAGAGAACACCATGAAAACATATGTTATTAAATATGACCAACTGCTGGGTAAAAATTAAAACATGTAAATATTTGTCAGCATGTAAATTAGTTGGCTCGATAAAAAAAAACTGGGCAAGTGCGAGTCGGACTCACGCCCTGAGGGTTCCGTACAAACTTACCTATGAAAACAGTTCAATTCCCGAATTGAGTTACGAAGATTTTTCCGAATGGCAAAAAAAGTTTTTTTTTGTGACGTAACTACAAATTTACAGTTTTCAGATTTTTTCTTATACTTGTGTTATGAGACTTGCTTCATGCCAAATTTCAGGATTCTAAGTCAACGGAAAGTCCCCTATGAATTTTCATTTTCTTGAGAGTGTCGAAATACACGTTTCTTGCTACATAAACGGCCGTATCTTTTTTTTCGTCAACTCAGATGTTTGATTTTTTCAACTCGATATCTTCACGCATTCTTGAGATAAAGGGTCTTGCCCTTTATCTCAAGAATGCGTGAAGATATCGACAGACAGGTGGACGGACAACAAAGTGATCCTATAAGGGTTCCGATTTTTCCTTTTGCGGTACGGAACCCTAAAAAAGCACGAATCTGACCCACCTTACGATTTTAAAGATCTATGAGATTACGTCACGGAAATATTTGAAAGTTATATAAAATAATAAAGCTTGTTTTTTAAAAGGGTCTGGCAAAAACAAAAATCTTTGTATAGTTTTTTTTTTTTTTAATAAAATAAAATCGCTGTTATGGGACTGCGAAGGCGACTTAGACACGGACCAGTACCCACAAAATTCTTTGAGACTTCAACCGGCTCTAAAGTTCGGAAAACATCTAATGACTTCTCCCGACTTGGTCGGAGTTGGAGGGCGTGTCAGACTTTTACTAACTAAAACCACACGTACGTCCCTTCAGTTCCCCTTGCATTCCAAGACCACGGGTTTCCCTTTCAGAAGTCGGCGCATGGCCCCAGTAGGCTTCGGCCCTGCGACATTGTGTGACAAGAGATGGGAGGACTTAAGTCTCGTGACGTCACATTTCAAAATCTGAAGTATCAAAATGCGAAAATTTTAAAAACGAAATATTTAAAAGTATTTTTAACTTTATCTGTGACGTTGTCACTGTCAATTATTAAAATTTAATTATTTAATATTGATTTTGTAAAAAATATATTTTAAATGAAACTACTTAATTCCAGAACTTCTATTTTAATTAAATCACACTAATATTATAAAGGCGAAGGTCTGTGAGTGTGTGTATGTTTGTTACTTCTTCACGCACGAACGGCTGAACGGATTTCGATTAAACTTGGTACACGGGTAGGCCAAGTCCTGAAATAGCACATAGGATACTTTTTATCCCGGGAGTATGTTTCCTTCCGATAATTATCTACTATCACGCGGGCGAAGACGTTGGCTACAGCTAATCATTTGTTGATGATGTATAATTAATAATATAATAATAATAATATTCCACAACTATCACACAACGCCGTCTAGTCCCAAGCTAAGCAGAGCTTGTGTTATGGGTACTAGACAACTGATAAACATACTTATATATTTCTAAATACATACTTATATAGATAAATTACACCCAGACACAGAACAAATGATCATGCTCATCACACAAACATTTATCCTAGGTGGGAATCGAACCCACGACCTCCGGCATAGCAGTCAGGATCACTAACCACTAGACCAACAGGCCAGCCAATCAACAAGCCAGAAAACAAATTGCAAAATATGTAACGTCACAGGGATGGGGAATCTAACAAAAATGGAACCAGCTAAAAAACCAAACTGTAGAATAGAATAGAATAGAAATAAACTTTATTGTAGGAATGCCAAAATAGGAACAATTTTACAGAAACTTAAATCTATGAGTCTTATCGCTGACAGCGATATATTTACCAAACAACCTTGTATTCTGAATCAAAAATTAAATACTTTATAAACTCGACAATGGCTCATGCATAAACCTTGCGAAGAGATAAGATAAAAAATACTTTAAAAAAAAAAACATTAAAAAAAAGACTAAAAGGATCAAAATTAGTTTATTTTTATTTATTTTTTTGTAAAAAGTTTTTTATTTCACACTTTTTAGTTGCGATACACTTATATAACCAGAGTGCCTATTTCTCATGACAATTCCAATTAACTCAAACACTGCTAGGTTACAATGTTTTATTATAAAGTTCCTGTGTCTACCTTCCACCTTCCGGCTCCATCATCAGATCAGTTCGATAGTACCTTATAGCCAAACTGAATTTCATGACAATTCTAATAAGCCCAAACACAGCTAGGATACATTGATTAATTACAGAGTTCCGGTGCCTATCTTCCGGCTCCATCATCATCATCAGGTCACTTCGATGATACCGTTTTCAACATAACTATTCAGAACCATTATTTGTATTGTTATAGTCGCTTAACTATCTTCATTGTGATATCTATGTGAGTGTGAAGTTCCGTTGTCCATTTCTGGTCTTCTTCATCAGTTCCACTTAATCAAATGTTACTTTTTGACTGAAGTGCTCAAGTTCTCGATGAAAATACCAAAATCACTATATGGCTATAATATTTGAGGAGTTCCCTCGATCCCTCATGGATCCAATCATCAGAACTGGATCCTGAAAAAAATTGGACCAATCGGAAAGCATATCCTCTAAGAGGAAAAAAAAAATTGCATTTTTTTTGCATAAACGTCGGAGTTCTGAGGTAACACACATAAACAAAAAAACTTACAACCGAATTGATAACCACCTCCTTTTTTTTTGAAGTTGGTTAAAAATAAACTTCAGTAGGTATCTAAATCCACTCTCGTCTCTCCGAAGATAAAAAAGTTATCCTTATCCTAACGAGTTACGCCTACGGAATCTAAATTTAGTCTAGATATCGATTGTGGAGTCAGAAGTTGATCAGACCGAATATTACAATACCGAGATACTTACCTAGCAGCCGAAACACAACTAATGAATAGGAACCTACAAGCCTTTATGTAAGAAGAAATTACTTTTCAGGATATGAGATGGGAACGGACCGTTTCATTAGATAGATAGATAGATAGAAAACATTTAATTGATACAAAACAAAAGTTAAAGACCTAATATTTTATTTCGTGTGGGAATACACAGCGTAGCAAAGAATCGCTCAACCACAGCGCCAATTGCGCCAAAAAAAAAACCCATGACATCGGAATTTATTGAGTTTAAAAAAATTTATACTAGATTTCTGCCAATTTTATTAATAAAGCACCAATAATTTCGCCAAAAATCATAACTAGAAATAATTACCCATACCTAATGACCACACGATCAATCTTTGGCCAACCATGGACACGCTATAAGCTACGAGGAAGTGATGCATAACGATCCCAATCTACCCTCAAAAACAGAACAAAAAAAAAACACGCACCGATCCGTCATACACATAACCCTAAAGCGCTGGCCTGATCAGAAAAGTCCATTAACATGCAAAAATAACAAAGGTACCGATTAACCCTTTCCGGCGGTCCCTGGGGCACTTTTACCATGAATACGCTGAGCTGTTACGGCAAGCTTTATGTTACACGTTTATAATAAACTTAGCCTATCTTGTACTGTATGATTTGATGTTTATGGGACTAAAACTTAGTCCTAAATCAAACAGTGGTTCCTAACCGTTTTGATCTGGTCAACCCTATGAATTAGCTTGGGAAACCGATTTATCCCCCCTTCCTCTCCCTCATGCTACTATTAAATATAGTACGTCTTAAAATACAATCAAAAAAATATTGAGTAAGTTCTTACAATTACATCACCTTACCTCTTTACAATTATAATCTTTGTTGAATTTACTAAACGTAACGTTAAAGTTGTCAATTGATTGTACTGTTATGGTTAGGGCATGAAGTTGAGAAGCATTGCTATAAGGGGTAAACAAATATTCCTACCAAAAATACACACACTAACTACTACAACCTACATACTAAATACACCTACATTTCATGTAGTAAGAGAAAGTGAGAGTATTACTGTTGGGTTTCGTAACTTTAATAATTTCAATTGTAGGGTAGAAGTACGTGCCCTGCAAACGCTAAATCATTCCACCTATACTCCATCCCGTTCCAACGTGCACACTTGACTAGTGTTTTCTCATGTCATCGCCGCTTGGAACAATTTGGATTGAAAATATACCTTACTTCACTTTCGACTCCGCTCGAGAAAAGTTATTATTTTCAATTTACGAACTAATACACGTGTGAAACCTAGATGTTATCCAGAACAATTGCGAGAAGTGCGTTTAGACGTGGTGACCGGGCCTGCTTGTGTGTGCTGCTCCGGAAAGATCAATCCAGAAGAGACCCCATAGCGTCCTCATCTTCCGATGCAGGTCCTCACCGAACAGAGTCAATTCGAGAAGTTTTTGTTTCGGATTCAGGCTGAAGAAACGCCCGGGTGTCACTATTATTGAACGCCTAGATGACACGATGGAGGTGTGGCCCGTTTGGGTGGAGCAACCTCGTGGAGGCAATCCGCAGCGTCGGCCAGCCGGGTTCAGACCATGTTCCGGAATGAGAGGGATTTGGAAGCCGTCGCCTCCTTCTACAAAGCAGTAATGCTAGCAAAGGAGACGGCTGCAATCATGAAGGGACCGGACATCCTCACGCCCGAACCACCTCCACAGAAAACATCCAAACTAAACAAAATTTAAAAAGCCCCTTAGCCCGCCCTGGGTGGAGGACACCCATAAGGATTCTTAACGATATACAAGACCCCACAATCACAAGCAAGATAAACAAGATATTCAATTAACAAAGAATTACACAATAACCTTTTCAAAATCTTGATAAACCCTAGAACCTTACTGATGTTATCGATCCACATACGAGTATGAACGAAACTAAACATAGTACTTTCTCTCTCGATCGCTCAAGATGAACCATGAAATTACACGAGCCATCCGCCATCCACCATTTACTCGTTCACTATATCAACTTGGAACATACAGAGATGGAATAACCTATCCATATTCTTAAGTATGTGCATATTTGAAGACATGGTTATTGATTCATATCCCGATTTTGTGTAAAGAAAATGTATAATGTAACGGTAGATAACTGTAATATTTTATGGATGTATTTCTAGATACTTTGCGTGTAAGTTTATGAATATATGAATGTCGAAGAGATATTATCATTCCAGTTCGTAACCACTGCTAAATGAAAGCTTCTGTAGGTATACATTTTATAGACCATATTAACACATTGAAATTATTCGCAAATTATCCCCATTTGCTCTAAAATTGGTCCCTCTTGAATAATTCTGCGAGAATGCTATTCCACTAATGTATTGTTTTATAAAGTTATTCTGGTGAACTCTATACCTATATGTAATATTTTTCATCTTCAGAAAGGTAGACCTGTTCATTAAAATTAGATCGCAAAGGGTAACTGAAGAACATAGGTGTGCTCCATCCTGGAGCGGGAGAAGTTATTTGATGATTTATTATCTCAAAAAAAAATACAAAAGAATTTGAGTTGTGGATAACCTTAGGTACACCACTGTCACCTTTACCCAATTTCCACAAGCACATTTAGGATCTAGTCAATCAAGAGACCACTAATTCTCAAATAGAATATAAAAAACAAGAGTTCCCTTGTCCATCACCTTTGAATCCTGCCCCTCTAGCCAAGTTACAACCGTTTCGTTTCGATTCTCTTTTCGTTGATCGCCTAGAGTCGGCCACGCCTCCTATTCCTTTGTTCTGACCACGTGACTGCGTTGAGATGACGTCAGAATAAAAACTCTAACCAAGTAGTTTTTAGCTATTGATTGAGATAACCATATATCCTAACTGACCCTAAGTGTACCTACTCATAGTACGTCAACGTTTTAAACTGGAGGTTTGAGTTTAATGAACCATAATCCTCTATTCGAGATAATAATTAAAATTATGTCATCGCATAAAAGTATCTCATATTTTCTTAAAATTTGACCGAGTTGGGGCATATTTTGTAAGGCATAAATAACAAAACCGACAGTAAAAATAAACCGACACCAAAAGTGAAAAATATTACTGAGAAATCATCAAATACGACACGATAAGATTTCCAAGAAGTATTTACCAACAAATTCTCACGATTCACAATAACTCTGTCCTAAACTAGAAGAATTCCAACAATATCTATTTGGGGCCTCACGGCAATAACCTAATGAGGCTCACGAACACTCAGAATTTGAAGATGATTGAAAAATAATTTGGATCACACAAGGTGGAATTATGGAAAGAACTTAATAATATAGCGCATCTATTATATCTTAGTATAGATTTCGTTCAAAATGGGCCTCATCAGAAGGCTTAAAGTCACTCAAAGAGCCATTGTTCTGAAGAAGTCAAAAATACGCCCTGTTTTTTACTTCTATCGCTCTAGGGTGGAGGAACAGGGCGTGTTTAACTTTAGAGGTATGCGGAACAAGGTGTCTTCAAGACTAGAGTGACTAGGGTTTTATTAAACTAGTGCGCGTCACCATCAACGATTGCATCACTGCTTACCATCAGGTAGGTTCGATATCAAATAAAAGAAAAAAAACTGGGCAAAAGCGAGTCGGGCTTGCGCACTGAGGGTTCCGTACAAACTTACCTATGAAAACAGTTCAATTTCCAAATCGAGTCTCAAAGATTTTTACGAATTGCAAAAAAGTTTTTTTTATGACGTTACTACTAATTTACAGTTTTCAGATTTTTTGCTATACTTATGCTATGAGACCTTACTTCATACCAAATTTCAGGATTCTAGGACAGCGGAAAGTACTCTATGAATTTTGATTCTCTTGAGACTGTCGAAATATACGTTTTTTGCAACATAAACGGCCGTATCTTTTTTTATCGTTAACTTACAAGTTTGATTTTTTCACAGTTTCAAGGGACCGCAGACCTGAGTATATGGTTTTAATTTCAACTTGATACCTCTACGCGTTCTTGAGATAAAGGGTCTTGACAGGCAGACAGACGGACAACAAAGTGATCCTATAAGGGTTCCGCTGTTTTCCTTTTGAGGTTACGGAACCCTAAAAATGTATTATTATTGATATGCTTGCTAGACCACCATCACACCTGAGTACGACGTGGTCGACGATGGACCACACTTGCTTTGAGAAGTAACCAATTCACTCTTGACTCTCAGGAAACACTAAACTCCGGCAGGGAATTCCACTCCTTAGCTGTACGCACAATAAACGTGTTCCCAAAACGTTGTGTGCGTATGGGTGGAATCTAATACTATAATGTATCTATGGTTCGGATACTGATTAACGGGAGTAATTTCGATCGACATTTTAACCGACGCGCGATGTCCAACACTAGTGAACGGCGTGAACGCATTCATGAATCATTGAAATTTGAACATGTTGGGTTTGTTGTGGTTTGAAGTTAGTTGGTTAGTTTTAACAGTAAACTCGGTGCTTAATTCATTAGACCAATATTGATAGAGTTATTGAAAACAGTTGCTTATTGGCGTTTGGGGTAAAAATATAATTAAATTTTGAGATTTTAACGCCAATTAATCGGCAAGGGTATTTTATTAGGGTTCTGTTTCGTCCGGAAAAATGGAACCCGTAAACCGCAACAGTTATAGGACAAAATAATTACATTATTTTTATAAACACAGATGTCTAAGCGGTCATAGAGGTAACTGGATTGCTCGAGGGAAATAAGGGAATGTGCGTTTTTAGGGTTCCTTACTTCAAAAGGAAAAACGGAACCCTTATAGGATCACTTTGTTGTCCATCTGTCTGTCAAGCACCTTTATCTCGGGAACGCGTAGAGGTATCGAGTTGAAATTAAAACCATATATTCAAGTCTACGGTCCCTTGAAGTTGTGAAAAAATCCAACTTCTGAGTTAACGAAAAAACATATATGGCCGTTTATGTCGCAAAAAACGTATAAATCAACACTCAAGGGAATCAAAATTCATAGGGTACTTGCCATTGACCTAGAATCCTGAAATTCGGCGTGAAGCATGGACTCATAGCCAGCGACGTGCGAGCAATACAAGTTAAAAAGCCGGGCTTGATGTGAAAATAATACCTCACCACACCACAGTCATCTTTGCCATTTCGTGTTCATTCACGCACGATACCTAGGACGTAAGCACAGTTGCCGCTCTGAGCGCCATCTCTCCGATCTCACTCTAACACTTAACAAAAAAAAGAGATGAACACTAGTGTGTTGCTGCCTCTGTCTGGCGCAAAGGCTTGTTATGAGGCTTGATCTGCCATCTCACTTTTCCCTATAAAAACATAAAAATGTGAGTCTGTGTGAGTAAAATTTGATACTGTGTGCAAGTACTAATCGAACATTTTTTCTTTAAAATATTCCGGGCTTGAAATGTTTGATCAATGAATTTTACTACAAGGCGCACTTTTACTATACAAATTCCGAGGCGCCCTCTATCTATGACGCTTAAAAGTTCCGCAAACAAATTAGTTCAAATTTGCTTTGAGCGGTTAAATCGTGTTTACTTTTACGTGTGTTTTGTTAACAAAGATTTTTGATTTCTGTCATTTAAAGTTTTATGATTAGTTATTACTGTAACTTACTTTGTTTTGAAGTGATTAAAGTTTATTATCTTTGAAATGAATTCGGAAATACATGCAATTGTTTCTTGTGACGGATTAAAATGTGTGGAAAAAATACTTGGCCAGGTAAAGACTTTGACTTTTAGAGATAAATATGATCTCGTAACTTCGCCTAAACATACCCCTGATTTGAATATTTCTCAGAAAACTAAATCACATAATAGGCAGTTTCATTCGTGTTGCATATTTTTCTCAAACGATAAGAATGCTTGGAATACATCAGGTTATAATGACTTAAATAACTTCGCTGGTGCTATGAAAAGACATCAGAATTCTCAAATGCTGTTATTTCATTGTGTAGTTTTGGTAAACCGCGAACAAAAACTTGGTTCTATTTCTCGACCGATATCCGTGTTCTCGACAGTTATGTGATGAAATTTCTAAGTGTGTGATAAAGAAACGAAGAACGGCTATGCTGTTGTATACTCTATGGCTGTTTAAATTGTGAGTATTTGCTATGCTAATTATATTACATATATATCGTAAACAAATGATTGATTTCATTGATTACTACTTTGTGCGCCATCTAGTTGATTATTTAGAAGTAGCCAGCTAGAATTTTGTTGTGAGCGAGCAAGAGTTGCCAAAAAATATCAATAGATGGCTCTTACATATTTTAAATCATTTATGATACAGGTATGATGTATAATTAATTTCTATCTTATTAATAACAAATGAAAATGTAGCAATTAATCAGCATTACAGCAAGAGATTTTGCACTGATGATACGTGACGGCGGATTATAGCGCGAGTTTTTTTTATTCGAAATATTAGGTAAATGGGTACTTGGGTAGGTAGTAGATAAGTCAAGGTTCCTTGGCTTGCCCCCTTTAAAGGTATCTGGCACGCCACTGCTCATAGCACAAGTATAGGAAAAATCTGAAAACTGTGAATTTGTAGTTACGTCACAAAAAAAAATTGCGATTCGGAAAAATGTTCGTAACTCAATTCGGGAAGATTGAACTGTTTTCATATGTCGGAATCCTCAGTGCGCGAGTCCTACTCGCACTTGGCCAGTTTTTTATTACCAATACCTACTATCACTCTATCACTTGTACTGCGCTTACAACCAAGTTCATGCTAGACTCTGTTCCCGAACGGCGAGCAATGGATAGGTCGTAGTCCGGCCATCCGGTAAGAATGGTGCTTGGGTCGACGACGCATTATGGGAGATATCTGCAAAATTAACTGAAACTATTAGGGCTCATACCTGCTAGGGCTGCGGATTGGAGGAAAGGAGTTACCTAGGAGGTAACTGAAGGAACACTGTGGATTTTAGTCAGTAAACATCTGACAGTCTCTCTCGCTCCACCCATAGCGGGAGGGAGTCACACGAAAAACTTCTCACGAATAAATATCGCCAACTGTACGACAAACCGTATTTCAGTGACACTAAGCGACAAATGTCTAGCAATATGTCGCGAGCGCTGTCGTGCGACAAGTATACAAATGTCGCCGTGTCGTACGCGACACGGCGACAAGCGCCGCATATTTACGTCCACATTCGCTAGTCACGACGCGACAAGAGACGCCGATCTCGAAGCTAGGAACTGATGTAGAAGGGTCACCTTCACCTACCAGTGTTAAATTATTCCTAGTTTTTTTTTTTAATTCTTGATAGGTTCGCGCTTGACCGCTATTTCACCTGATGGAAAGCGACGATGCGGTCGACGATGGAGCGCGCTTACCTAGAAGTAACTCAAGTAACCTATTCACTCTTGACTTAAAGATTCCCGGGTTGTAGTCATCAGGAAACACAGACTCCGGCAGGGAATTTCACTCTTTAGCTATACACACAATCGGTAACCGTCCGGACCGAGCCCAAGTCGTCGACGGCGCGTAGTGTTCCACGCGCGCCTCAAGGAGATGTCAGCAACCGTAGGGGCCCAGCAGGGTCGAAGCCTACTGGGACCATGGGTGATGCGAAAGTGACCCCCGGGGCCCTGGAAAAAAATGGCAAAGAAGGAACAGGAGTGGGTTTTTAGTCAGTAAAAGTCTGACACTATCTCACGCTCCGCCCAAGAGCGGGGGATGTCATTAGATGATTTTCCCACCCGAAAAAAAAAAAAAAAAAAAAGCTATACACACAATGAATGTGTTCAGGGGTACTGCACTTTACATTAGGTATCCGATGGGTTTATAAAACCCCATTTCGCCAAGTTGTGCTCGCAGTAAGGTGACTATTTTCGAACTCCCCTAAAGATTCACTCTAGACACTTCTATAAAGAAACAATAAAAATCCAGTTCCCTTCATTTTCTACACACGAATATTCTTCCAGAGGCAAATAACATTCCCTAATGGTTCAATAATGAGATTTTTTTCATATTCTAAAGAATAGGATGAGTTTTAAAACGCCGCATTGTAATCATAAGGCGGTGTCGACACCCTATTTTTAGGGTTCAAGGGGAACTTTTGATTTTGACGTGACCGTGTTTCTGTATTGTTTTTTAATTTTTTGTTTTTAAAAATGGAATTTTGATTTCATAGGGTTGGTTAAATTAGAATTAGAAACTTTTTTTGACTGTTTATTATTTAATGAGTCAATTTTGCTGACAGCTCTTTGAGAGGCGCGCGTGGCCGATCCTTATCGGACGGCGGGCTTCCCATTGCTCGCCGTCCGCAAACATGAATGGGTTTTATGAGAAAATATTTTTTTTTTAATGTTTTAAGTTTTTTGTTTTAAACTTTTATTATTTTTCACACTGTTTAAAACATTAAGCCTTTGATTTCTCATCTTATTCTACCAGAACTAAGTCCACCATACTCATGTCTAACACTCATGTAACAGCCTATTTTCTCCATCTTACATTTTGCCCGTTAATCGGTGAGCTCCATCATAAATTATAGTTAATCCTTTAATTTTTTGTTCACAATAACCCTCGTTTACTCCTGGTTAATTGAGGATAATGCTTTAATTCGACACGGCCGTGCACCAGCCGAGGACGGTCAAACACCGTATGATTACTGAGCTCTATCTAGAATTAGTGGATTTTGGAAATACCCAGTTTTACCTTCGGTTCGAAGAAACTGATTAATTCTTGCTTTGCTCCTTTTTGAAGCATACCTATTATAATGTAACCTACGTAGGTAATAATAACCTAACGGATAATACAAGATAATATAATGACGAAAAATGTAGATTATTATTATTTACCTATAAAGTAGCTGTTTTGGAATCGGTTAACTTTGGTTTATGACCTTGACTTTGAACTATAAGTTCAAAATAATTTTACATTTGAAAAAAGAATAACGTTCCCATAAATATTGTACAGGCGGCATGTTATTCCATTTTCAACATTAGTTTTTTTTTTGGGTTTTGTTTTTTCCTAACGCCATATTTATTGCCATGTTTAATATAAATGTATATTTTTTAACAGACTTCCAAAACAGGAAGAGATTCTCAATTTGTCTGACTTTTTTTTTCTGAATATGAGTTTGCTAACATGGAAACAATGAGGTTCAAAAGGCACGCAATATCAGTGAAGTGTAGGTATCTATAACTACTTACTAATAAACAAACTGAGTTTTCGTTTTGGAAACCCGGAGAAGGGTAATTTGTGAGGTAAAAATTGTCAAACAAAAAAGATTGAAACAAAAAAATAGATTTATTGTTTCCATGTTAAAACTCATTTGCCAAAAGACACGAAAATAAATGTATAAACAAAAAAAAAACATTTTTTTTTACTATTTTTGAAAAAGGAATAACATACCTTAAAATTAAATATAAAGTTCATTATATAATTCCAAGTCAATCCAAAGGTTATCGCACCTCAAGTGACCCGTTTTATAAAACGGCAATTTCATGGGTTTAAGACCTATATTTTTTTATAGCAGGCAAGCTTCTTTGAATTACAATTTTACGGAGCATTTTAGCATTGACCTAATACTTTTTCTCTCTTTTACACTCTTATAAAATGTGCTCTGGATTCAATTGAGTTCAATTCTCCTTAAATGCGCATCATAGGTCGTTTCTTCCGATTTAGGTATCGTATTGTTAAAAACTCTCCTGAATTCGAATCAATATAAGTTATTATATTCCACAAAAAAATATATAAATCAAACCTTTTTAGAAAGAACATCGTAAGCGACAATTTGCGTTTTTTTGCAGGAATGGGGTTTCTCTTCCATATTTAAAAAGTATTTATGAAAAAGTGTTAATAGTGACTATCTATATACATGTATATAAAAGAAAGTCGTGTTAGTTACACTATTTATAACTCAAGAACGGCTGAACCGATTTGGCTGAAAGTTGGTGGGGAGGTAGCTTAGAACCAGGAGACGGACATAGGACTTTTTTTTTTTTAGTAGGGTAGAGTAGGATAGAGTTCTGTAGAGTAGGATATAGTAGTCAGTTGACGGGAGCGAAGCCGCAGGCAAAAGCTAGTATTAGTATAAAAGTATATTGTGTGTAATTGTGTATGTGTATTTTAATGTACCTATATGTTCGTAAACTAGCTGACTCGGTAAACGTTGTTCTGGCGTTTTTTTTTTATATGTCTATGATTCTGTCATATAAATTCATCATCATCATCATTTCAGCCGAAAGACGTCCACTGTTGGACGTAGGCCTCCCCCAAGTGTCGCCACAATTAACGGTCCTGTGAGTCTCGCATCCATCGGATTCCCGCAACCCTTACCAGGTCATCGGTCCACCTTGTAGGAGGCCTTCCAACGCTACGTCTTCCGGTACGTGGTCGCCATTCCAGAACCTTTCGGCTCCAACGGCCATCCGTTCTGCGAACAATGTGCCCTGCCCATTGCCACTTAAGTTTGGCGATTCTTCGTGCTTGTCATATATATTATTTCAAAGAAAAAATAGGGGGCGCGGGTAGTAGGGTAAAAAATAGCCTAAGACCTACTCTCAGACCTGCCAAATATTTCGTTTCGGAAAAGTTCATTAACAAACACTGTGACACGAGATTTTTACATAGATAGGTTTTTTTTTTTTCGGTGGACAAATCATCTTATGACATCCCCCGCCCTTGGGCGGGGCGGAAGATAGTGTCAGACTTTTACTGACTAAAAACCCACTCCTGTTCCTTCGTTGCCTTTCGTACCAGGGCCGAGTCTTCCTTTCAGAATCAGACCCTTGGCCCCAATAGGCTTCGACCCTGCTAGGCCCCTACAGTTGCTGACATCTCCTTGAGGCGCACGTGGAACAGCACGTAAGGTACGATATTGTTGTAGGATAGGAATAGGACTTTATATCTCGGTAGCATACTCCCGGGATATAAATCCTATTCCACACACAGGGAACATGTTCCAGAGAATTCGTTCCAGGGAACATATTCCCTTGGGATAAGTTTCGACTTTCACTTTGCTATATTTTTATCCAAAATTGCGTCACAAAAATAGTGGCTGAGTATTCATATATGAAAAGTGCTGATAGAGGAGAGACGGAGCATCCACAACAGCGACTGCGCATGCGCTAAGCCTCCCCTAGTCTGTCTGTTCGTTAACCTCAGATGTAGGGTTGCCAGCTAATCATAACTTTAAATATTAGTTGCTTTTTATTCATAAAAAGTGATTGAAATCTTCTGAGTTTGACATTTAGGTCTTTATGTCAATAAATATTCTTTAATTGAAAGAGATATCTCTCATATTTTATTAATTCGTATAAATAAAAGCGAGAAAATAAACTGGGATAAAAGATCAACTTCATATTTTATGTGATAATGGATTAAACTGTTGGTAAAGTTGAAACTAACTACAGTCTTAACCAAACTTAATTGACAAGAAGTCTATCGTAAACGCTGCTAAGTAGGTTAAACATTTCAAAACTTTACTTATTAAACGCCTTTAAATAGATACTTGGGATTTATTAAATAGACTACCAGTTTCTGATAGCAGTTTGACCCCGAGGGAACTTACTCCTCCCAAGTAGTCGAGCCGAGAGGAGTTGCAAAGCAATTCCCGGCCGGCGAACGGCGAGCAATGAGTAGCTCGCCGTCCGTCCGTCCTGTAAGGACCAAGTCCGAGTCAATAGCGCATTGTGTTGTTGTCATCGCGTGCCTCAAAGAGATGTTAGCAAAACTAAAGGGGCCCAGTAGGGAGTTACCGTGGCCCTGGAAAGCCAAGGATAAACTGTCCCAAGGAAACTTACACCCGGGGTATCCTATGTGCCATTCCAGGACACGGTCTTTCCGTGTACCAAATTTCATCCGCCGTTTGAACGTGAAGGAGTAACAAACATACAGACATACATAAAAACTTTCGCCTTTATAATATTACTAAACATTAAACTCGTTAAAAAGTGAAAGGCCCGTTTTGACATTTGAGAAAAACCCTAGAATGTAACTTGGAACGAAACTGAAAGAAACAATAAAATAATAATTAGGTGTCCGGTGTAGTAGTAGCTATTTTAGTAGTAGGTACACTACACCGGACAAACCGCTAAGTAGTCAAAATACAAATGTCAGAACGGGCCTTTTATTGTTTGACAACTTTACTCTATTTTTTTAAACGCTTACCTTTCATCTTGGCCCACTAAATTTCTTTTTCTCAGCCATACTCACCCTGTTCATTTTAAAATACTTTGAAAGTCATATCCACACACACACAAAGCACAGATTGGAACAACAACAACAGGGGAATCAAAATTTATTCCCCTGTTGGAATTCTAAGCATTTTCATATCGAATCTTTTTAAAGGGCGTAAAGATCATTTTGAGGGGAAATCGACGCTTTGATACACTTTCGCCTACTCTGTTTTTCGCTCTTCTAGTGAAGGAGGCGGCCGCACGTGTGAGGGAACGGACATCCTCAAGCCCCAGCCGCCGGGATCCCGACCCCAATTTCCAGCCACCGTAGACGCGGGCTTGCGGACGACGAGCAATGGGTAACTCGCCGTCCGACCGTCCGGTAACCGTCCAGACCGAGCCCAAGTCGTCGACAGCGCGAATGTTCCACGCGCTCCTCAAAAAGATGTCAACAAACCGTAGTGGGCCTCTACGGTTTGCTGACATAGGGCCGCGGGGATTTTCTGAAAGGAAACTCGTGGTCCTAGAACTCAAAGGTACCTGATGTACACAGGTGTGGTTTTAGTCAGTAAAAGTCTTATACAGCCTTTCGCTCTACCCTAGAGCGTGAAAAGTCGTTGGATGATTTCCCATCTTAAAAAAAGAAAAAACGCGCTTTGTAGCAAAAAGTATCGATATCAAGAATCTGACTATGTAAATTATATTGAAAAAAAAAAAAAAATGAAAAATAGTTTATTCACAGAAATACATTTTCTTCACTATAAATATTTGTTGGCAGATGTAGCTCCTTTTGTCTAGCACAAACATACACATTCACAGTAAGTTACACTTTTTAAATATCCTCAACATTGAGGGTTTGACAAAATTCATTGATGAGGTACTTATATATTTTATTTTTATAAGACGCTTTTGTAATACAGCTGTTTATATCGACTGGAAGGTTATTAAAAATGGTTGGAACTAAAAACTTCGACCATAATAGTTATTGGAATTGGGTACAATAAACCTTTTCATATTATTTGTCCTCTGAGATCTCGTTGGCAACCCTACTTGGAGATGTGCCCATGCAGTAGCGAGGAAGCGGATGTGTCTCGAGCCCTGCAAGGTCGGTGAAGTAGGTACGCAGCGGGGGGACCGCTCGCTCCCCGCGCGAAATTTTTCCTACAATTTATGCTGCCGAATTGGGCTGAATTATTATTCGTGCTTATTGTAGTGTGCAGTTTAGGGTTGATTCTATGTTTGATTCTGAGATGTATTATTTGGTTCCGTTTAAATAATTTGAATTGTTTATACTGTTGATTGGTGTGCAGATCGTACAACTGGGAAATTCTCTATAAATACTAAATGAATGCTACACAATGTTTAGATTGAATTCTTTCCTTTTTTTAAAAAAAAAAAACGTTGCCAGAGCCGGAACATTCTATCTGTACGCCATAAAAATATTTGTTCCGTGTGGGAATCGAACCCGCGATACGCCGTAAAAAGCAGCCAATCTTTGAACCGCTACGCTAACCGTGCCGTAAAATTTCATTTATATATAATGTGTTATTTTATAATTATCCTTGGATATTATGGGAACAGTAAAACTCTAACCAAAATTGTGTTGCTCTGCAAAGAGAAACAACATTTAAAGCTATTGTTTCATCAGTTCTTATTAATCACTATTATTTAAATATTCAAATTACAATAAAATTCTCCCTTGTCTAAATTGACTTATCCTTCATCTTTTACATGCTGTCTCCATCATTCAATATGGCAGCCCGCTCTATGGTATCAAACAAGTTCACAGATAAATTATACAAACTAAATGAAGTGTCACGCGCTTTGTTTACATATATAATCATCATCATCATCATCATTTCAGCCGAAAGATGTCCACTGTTAGACATATGCCTCCCCAAGCGTCGCCATAACGACCGATCCTGTGCGTCTCGCATCCACCGCATTCCCACGACTCTCACCAGGTCGTCGGTCCACCTTGTGGGAGGCCTTTCAACGGTGCGTTTTCCGGTGCGCGGTCGCCACTCTAGAACCTTTCGGCCCCATCGATCTACCGTTCTACGAGCAATGTAATGCATTGCCTACTGCCACTTTAGTTTGGCGATTCTTCGGGCTATGTCAGCGATCTTGGTTTTCCTGCGGATATTTTCATTCCTGATGCGATCACGCAAGGAAACTCCGAGCATAGCCCTTTCCATTGCCCTTTGGGTGACTGTAAGCCTTCTGATGAGGCCCATTGTAAGCGACCATGTTTCAATGCCATATGTCATGACTGCCAACACGCAATTTATATAATACTGATTTAATTTATTAGCAAGCACTCTACACTCTACTATTTGGATTGACATAGAACACAAAAATAATGGAATAACTGGACCTCACAGTAATAGTTCATATCTTCATCATCATCATCATCATTTCAGTCGAAAGACGTCCACTGTGGGACATAGACCTCCCCCAAGTGTAGCCACAACGACCGGTCCTGTGCGTATCGCATCCATCGGATTCCTGCGACCCTCACTAGGTCATCGGTCTAATGCTGCGTCTTCCAGTACGTGGTCACCACTCCAGAACCTTTCATCCCCATCGATCATCTGTTCTGCGAGCAATGTGCCGTGCCCACAGCCACATAAGTTTGGCGATTCGTCGTTGTCAGTAACCTTGGACCTTCTTGCTTCATATAACCAGAATTTTCTCTGAATGTATAAGTATACCAGCGAAATTCAGTAGAGTAAAATAAATATTTTCCAAACAATACGACACATGATGTCTCGTTAAGCATTCTGTTTAAATAACACAGCTAATTAGCTCGTTCGTCTTTTGAGTAATTAGTGTAACGTGCGTAATTAAATAATGATTCAACTAATTTATGAATCAGGACGACGACGAAGGGAAGAGTGACTTATTTCCACACATCAAGCCTTTTCAGGAAAAATGGCGTAAGCGACAATTTGTGTTTTTTTTAAGGAATAATAATATTAATATCTAGGCAAACTTGGCCAGAGATCGCCCTAGACAGAGAACTTTGTAAGGAGAAAGGGTCTACCCGTGTATTTTTAGATTATACACCTTATTTAGTAGGTATGTTTCGGCTGCTATACTCCATCTGTTTAGGTAATTAACTAAATGTAAACAATCTTGACATGTCTCTTATCTAAAAGTTGTCTAAAAATTTTATCTAAAAATGTTTACAATTTGTTATTTACCTATACCGATGTTTGGTAATTAACTAAATTTAATTAATCTTTGTATGTCTTGTATACGATTTTTTTAAAAATAAAAAGACATATCAAGATTGTTTACGTTTAGAAATGGAGTATAGGTAAGCATTTCGGTATTGTAACATTCGGTCTGATCAACTTCTGACTCCACAATCGATATCTAGACTAAATTTAGATTCCGTAGGCGTAACTTGTTAGGGTGTTTTTAATATCATGCGGATTTCATGACGCATGCGGGTTTGCTCCGCACGCGTAACCCCCGCAAATGTCCATTTCATACAAGTATTTATTGTAATGCGTGGAATACGCACGCGGGACGCGTTGTTTTGCGTGATGAAAATCATCTAATGACAAATTCCGCTCTTGGGCGGTGCGGGAGATAGTGTCAGAGTTTTACTGACTAAAAACGCACTCCTGTTCCTTCTTTGCCTTCGTCCCAGGGCCCCGGGTTTCACTTTCATACTACCCGTGGCCCCAGTAGGCTTCGACCCTGCTGGGCCCCTACGATTTGCTGACATCTCCCTGAGGCGCGCGTGGAACAATACGCGCTATCGCCGACTTGGGCTCAGTCCGGACGTTTACCGGACGGTCGGATAGTGAGCTACCCATTGCTCGCTGCCCGCGTCTACAGTGGCCGGTAATCGGGATCGGAATCCCGGCGGCTGGGGCGAGAGGACCGTTCTCCTCTTTTGCTAGTAAAAACACCCTTTTGTATCTTCGGAGAGACGAAAGTGGATATAGCTACCTACTGAAGCTTATTTTATCTTACGTTTATCTCCGCAAGGTTTGTGCAAGAGAGTCGAGCTTAGAAAGTAGTTAGCTTTTTATACAGAATACCTACAGTCTGGTGTTTCAGCTGGTTCCATTTCTAAGATTCCCCCTCCCTGTGACGTCACATATTTAGCAATTATACATCTATAAATGATTAGTTGCTGCCAGTGGCTTCACCCGTTTGAAAGTAGAAAATTGTCCCAAAGAGAAAATACTCCTGAGATAAAAAGTACCCTACGTGCTATTCCAGGACATGTCTACACGTGTACCAAGTTTCATCGGAATCCGTTCAGCTGTTCGAGCGTGAAGAAACTGTAAAAAAACATAAACAAACACACACACTCACAAACTTTAGCGTTTGTAAAATTAGTGTGATACGTACATACATAACATGGTGGACATCCCACCTATACCTACGCACAAAACGTTTTGGGAACACATTCATTGTGCGTACAGCTAAGGAGTGGAATGCCTTGCCGGAATCTGTGTTTCCTGATGGCTACAACCCGATAATCTTTAAGTCAAGAGTGAATAGGTTACTTCTAGGTAAGCGCACTCCATCGTCGACCGCATCGTCGCTTTTCATCAGGTGAGATAGTGGTCAAGCGCGAACCTATCAAAAATAAAAAATAAACTTTAAATTATGGAAGAGAAAACCCATTCTTGGAATGAACACAAAATGTCGCTTACGACGTTCTTCCTAAAAAGGGACGCCATTTTGTTTAAAGGATTACAGTTTTGAAGAAACTTAAAAGCTCTCATTTTGTTACTTTAGTACTAGAAATACCTAAATACAATTTAATTAAGTATCGGAATAATCAAAGTAATTAAGTGAAGCTCGTTGAGACTTCTATTCTTGAATAATGCTTAGTTTTATGGTAGAAGCGCTAGCGTAGTCCGTTTTTTTTTTCAAGTTGGGTAATCAAATCATTTAATAACTTGTCACTTTAGAGTGGAGCGTCAGGGCGTGTCAGACTTATACTGACTAAAATCACACCTATGTTCCTTCGTTGCCTTGCATTCCAGGACCCTGGGTTTCCCTTTCGGAAGCCAACCCATGGCCTCCGTAGGCTTCTTCCCTGCTGGGCACCTACAGTCTGGCTGACATCTCTTTGAGGCGCGCGTGGGGCAAACACTACGTGCCGTCGACGACTCGGGCTTGGTCCAGGCGTTTGCCGGACGGCGAGTTACCCATTGCTCGTCGTCCGAAGGTAGCCCGTGATTTTTTAAGTTTTTGCATTTTGCAAGTCAGCGTCAAGTTGAACTTATCATACAACTTTCTACTGATCTAATAGAATAGTTGCTATTAACATATTTTCAAAATAAATACTTTTTAATTTTGGAAGAAAAAAAAATTGGATTTCTTTGGGCATCCCCCTTATTTTCTTTTCGATTTATCTGGGGAATGAAATCTGATTTAAAACTAATTTAAGTTTAAATCTGTTCTCCGCATGACGTTTTTTTTTTATTATTGTTGTTTGACCACTATTTGATTCGCACTGCACATTCATTTATCGAGCTCACGTGCTACACTTGGTGCCTTAACCCTGGGCCATCACGACACATGAATAATATGTTTCCATTTATCCAATCCAAAAAAAACTAAGAAAAAAATTATTTATTTTCTCTCATATTTACAATGGCAAACAATTGCTGTTAGGATTGCTATAAAAATACGCTAAAAACACATCAGTACGTAACCTTAAACTCAACAAAAACGACAATCATGTCCCAAAGTACGTCAACATCACAAACTAGAGTAGGCACCTTACAAGCCCACGCCACGTGACAGCGACGTGTAGGGTTAAAAGATCACAACTGTACCCGACCACTGACGGGTTGATAACCCATCCGCAGCCAATGCCGTTCAAACTGAAGAAGTTTGAGGTTTTTGTTCACATTGTGTCCGGAAAATCTGGAAAGAATTGCGTGTTTGCTTTTTGATTTTAAATTGAGAACGTGCTACTGTTTTTAAGCAAATAAGAATGTTAGGCTGCGTTCCCACTGAAGAGCAGTGAAAAGTGGCGAGTGTTTCCATTGATCCGGTGCGGAGTGGTGTGGAGCCGAGTTGAGCTGAGCATACAAGAGCTGTATTGAGCCGTGCAGGACGTAATGCAGCGCACGAGTCTTGTCATGAACTCATGACCAATTTACTCTACCACGCCGCACCGTCCCGCTAGACTCCGTTCTGTCCGGCTCGGGGACGCGTGTTCATATATTTTATTTGAAAGTCCACTCCATTGATGCGGAGTGGAGATTTTGAACACTGTGATTGGCCAATTCACGGTCTACTCTTCTCTTCATTCTGCCCAGCCCCCCTAGCCAAGTCACAAACGATAAACGTAAACTCTCAATAGTCTTTAATAGATTTTCAACGTTATGTTATTGGATATAAAGTTGAAAATCTATTGAAGATTACATAGTGTTTTCGTTCGTTCCGGTCGCTAACGCTCAGTAGTCTTTAATAGATTTTCAACTTTATGCTTTTAGGTATAAAGTTGAAAATCTATTGGAGATTACTAAGCGTTCACGTTTATCGTTTGCAACTTGGCTAGGGGGGCAGCTCCGCGTCAGTGCCCAATTTGGATGAACTCTTTTTTAAACTATTTGAAGATTGCAAACATTACGTTACGTTTATAATAACATGTAAAATCAGACGGGAAAGTAATGAGATTGAGTATATATTCAAGTCCGTTCAAAACGTAGGTATTCGTTCCCAAATTCTATTAACATAAACCTATTTCACGGAACAAGGTAAGCTAATTTACAACCCATATCGGCAATAATCGTCTTTCAACAGACCATAGACACACTAACCAACTTCTCCTTCACACATTTCATTCTAGCGCTACCAAAGACAATAATGAAAAAAGTTCTGTCCATTTCCTTAGGGCTGTCACCCAATAACTAAAAGTATTTACGGCCAGTATCACTTAGGCCGTGTCTAGAGTGAACGCGGGCGCGAGCACGGTTGCTGACGCAATGAGGGTGTTCTAAAATTACGTTCACCAGGTGACAGCACTAAGGCGTCAGGTCCAGGCACCTGTCAAAACGCTAATTAGATTATGTTAATGACGTTAATTAGACATCAACGTCAAATGTTAGACGTCAACGTCATGTATACGTTTTTAAAGGAAAAGACCTTTTTTATGTGGGAAATCATCCAATGACTTCTCCCGCTCATGGGCGGAGCGCGAGAGCGTGTCAGACCTTTACCGACTAAAACCTACTCCTGTTCCTTCTTTGCCTTCGTTCCAGGGCCCCGGGGTACACTTTGGTTACACAACAAGTAGGCTTCGACCCTGCTAGACAGGCCCCTATGATTTTGCTGACATCTCTTTGAGGCCCGCGTGGGCCACTACGCGCCATCGACTACTCAGGTTTGGCCCTCACCAGACGGGTGGACGGCGAACTACCCATTGCTCGTCGTCCGCAAGCCCGCGCCTACGGGTGACCGGGAACATCCTCACGCTGTCTGGGGCCTTAGTCCTTTCGTCAACAAATCAAAGCTTTCGCTGACACGGAAGAGGATGGTATGCCTTCGACTTCCAGGAACTTAAAAGGGTCAACCCTAATTACAGATACGGCTCACAAACGTTTGATTTTGTTTTATTCGTTTTAAGGGTTTGCGGACTCTTTTGTCACAGGTCAAAGGTCTATTTGTTTTATTTGTACCCAATTTATATTGTCTTAGCGACATTTATTCTTAGAAGTCTTTTGTATACAAGAATAGCATAGCATAGCATAGTCGGCCTTCTAATGTTCCCACTGTTGGGACTCAGGCCTCCTCTCTAGGAGAGGGAATGGGCCGTAATCCACCACGCGGGCCCAGTGCGGATTGGTGAATGTCACATGTCTTCGAATTTTTGGTTCTAGGACATGCCGGTTTCCTCACGATGTTTTCCTTCACCGTTTTGAGAGCAGTGGTGATGAAATAAATTACACAAAGTAATGCGCCTGGCTGGGTTTGAACCCGCGACCTACAACTCGTAAGTCCCCCGGCCGTTACCACTCGGTCACCACTGCTGCCAAAAATGTATACAAGAATGGTATTACATTATCGGAAGCAATAACGAAGTAGCGTAAAAATCTAGTCTTTCTATTGAAACTGCAAATATAAAATGATGTCATTACTCATTATTTCAATTTGAAGTAATCTTTGCCCATTGTCTATATATTATATTTATATTGCAAACAGGAGTTATTCCAAGTGTGGGGCAAAGATTCCTTGCCAAAAAAAAAAAAAACTAAGATATCAGATAACATTATAGATCTTATGTTACCTTCTGCGGGATTGTTCGGCCATAATAATCTAATATATAAAATTCTCGTGTCACGGTGTTCGAACTTGAACTCCTCCGAAACGGCTCGACCGATTCTCAAGAAATTTTGTGAGCATATTGAGTAGGTCTGAGAATCGGCCAACAACTATTTTTTTTTTTTTTTTTTATTTATATGGCAGAACAACGTTTGCCGGCTCAGCTAGTGTTTATATATTATTGTTTGTTTATTTATTGCCATTGTAATTTTATTTTATATAATGACGACTTCTGTGTCACACTCCTGTGTGTGTGACACTCCTTATTTTGTGAATCCTGGTTGACCTGTAATTGGAGAATATGTAAGACTCAGCAGGCCAATTGTTATTGTCACATTGTATCTCTTTAAATCTCTTTGTTGTTACAGAAGCTGTTTATTTTACCTTATTAAATAAATAAATTATTCATCTATGGACAAATGATGTTTATTTTGCAAATAAGTTATATCTGTGTAAATAACACTTTTACACATCGATTTTTTCGCTAATTTAAACTAGATGAAGCCGTCGGCCGGTGGTTCCTAGTTGACTATCCTGAGAAGAAACACCGAAACCAACTCAGAGGTCAGTCTCTTTTAAAGTCCATAAACATGTAATGGTCAAATCATATAAGAACCATGCAGATTAGGTGTCTGAGATGGATGTCCTCCTAGGTGAACAATATGGCTGAAATTATTTACAAATTCTAGTTAGTCAACGTTAGATCATTGGAAAATTATAATCATTCTGACTTCACCTTACAAAAAGCTCAACAGTCGTAAGCTCGAAGCCACAACACATCTAAGGTTGCCACTGCCACAATTTTTTGGAAGAAAAATATAGTATTTTTCATAAATTATTGCCAACAATGACTTGGAAAAATCAAGAAAAAAAAATCGTAACTACTTAAGTACACATTTATTTAAAATTTTTCGTTTTCCATTTTAGACCTTTAAAAATTAACCAATAGTGGACAAAGCCTGTAGAGCTTTTTTGAACCCCTGAAAAAGATTAATTACTACTAGAGCGAGCGCAGTGAACTTATTAAGTTGTTAACTGTTTAAGTTCACTGCGATTTTGTAACGTATTTTTAAGCATTGTATGGGATTTTAGTAAATATTTTTCAATATTTGAATTAACCATAAAAATGTAGTACTTTGCGTATAATATTATTTGTATATAATATAAAGTATATATTTATTTTATTTTCTTTTTAAACATATAATTTACATTTAAAAAATACTAACTACTAACTAACTTTAATTACAGTAAAACCAAAAAATAATAATAAAACCCTGAACTAATTAAAACAAACTAAAATATGGCTTTAAAGTATATATAAAGTACCTATATTAAAAGAAATAAAACTGGCTGACTTGGCAAACATTGTCCTGCCATATAAATCAACAAACAAAAAAATGGGAGAGATTTTTATAAGTAATTTATAAAATATTTTCAATAAAAATATTTTTAAAATATAAAATATTATTAGACTTGCGGTATTGATAGACGTTGTCCTACCCGAAAGCTGACATTTTGGTCAGAAAAAAAATTATGAATCCGATTGCAGCGCCACCTATCGGGTGCAATTGTATTTTCAAACCATCCAGAGACCCGCTTAAATATACACACAAAATTACATCCAAATTTGTCAAGCAGTTTAGTTCAGCACAAGTGACAAACACACGTATAGAAGAATTATATTATATAAATAATTTTCGTTTTGGCCTTTAACTGTTGTATGTGAAAATAAAATAAATGATTTACCTAGATTTTTTTTTTTAGGTGGAAAATCATCAAAATGACTTCTCGCGCTCTGGGTGGAGCGAGAGGGCGTGTCACCTACGCGCGACGCTACGCGTGGTGGGCGCGTGAATTACCTAGATGCTTTCGGCATGTCTCACAAGAATAGAATAAATTATTAGTTACGTTCGTGCATTTTTACGAACTTAACGTAGACGAAGTCGCGGGCAACAGCTAGTATTATATAAATATATTCTTTGCATACTATTTGGTTATAATATAAAGTATATTAACAAAAATATAGTAGGTACAATTCTATATAAGTAATACAGTACAGGTAGCAACCCTACATGCACCACATAGGTAACCTATTCCATAACACACCACCTAATAGGTATAAGTCACGGCGCCATTCCTCGTGACATCTCAGCACTCGATCCGCATCACCAATGACCTTAGATGCAATGCCGTTGTCAATAGTCGGGTCACTGACCTCCAAGTACGTATTCGTTATTTAATATGCAATTTTATTTGCATGCATTGTGCATTATGAGAAGTCAAGCTGGGTCCTGGATGAGTTATGATCCTGGATGTATGGGAATGTATTCATAGTGGCTGTCATTCAATGAAACATGGTTTTTTGAGAATTTTAGTTCTTAAATCTAGACGTTGGAAATATGAGTGGTCCTTTAAGGATTCTCCGTTTTTTTCATTACATAACCTAAATATTTAAACTTTTAAATATGTATTGTGTGTTCTCCAATGTCTTCACAAACAAAAATAGTTATATTATGGTGAAAACATGTCGGACAAAAAATGTTGCTGAACTTTTGAGATAGTTTTAATCTTGGTGCAAAGTTTGACATGTTTAGTTGTAAATGAAAAACAGAATTTGTAGATTTAAAGGCTGCAGCGAAAAACATACTTCTTTTCATTCATGCAAGTCACGACTTTTCTTATTCGACGATAAATAGAACCAGGAACCAAAATTGAAGAAAAAAAGTTCGCAATTTTTCTTCCATTTTCCTAACAGCTGGCCAATCTCCAAGTAACCGTAGCACACGACACTACGCTTATCAATACACATCCCGCAGCATCCCTCATCTTTCTATCGATCGAGAAATCTTGTGAGATGCTGTCTATTATGATAAAGTAGAGCAGACGATTCTTTAAACACACATGAAAGAAAAGCTAATTAAGTACGCGGTTAAGAAGCGTTACTTTTATGGATTCTTCAACGAAGCACGACGATTGACTCAGATTTAATCAGTACCAGAGAAAATTTATGATCTAATAGAGGAAATGCACAAGAAGAGTAACGAGAAAACATCCAAGTTTAAGTCCTTTTTTACAACCGTCAAGAAGATCGTAACATATACTGCAGTATTAACTCAAAACGACCACTTGCGCACGTGAGCCATATTAAAGTAAACGCCGAAAATTTAGCAAAAACACACGCTATAATCATACGCAGTAATTAAACAAGACACGCGAAATCAGACCTTAAGGGCTTATCTGTTTATCTGTTACACTAACTTACCTTGTTAACGAAATATTCAGGCGAACTAGTGCGGCTAACAATCCAACAAGACAATGCAACACTCACTAACGATCATGTTCACAACACTAGCTGACTCGAGGTCCACAATAGGGGTTTATTTTTATTTTCGTCTCGATATCGGCGACGATAGCGAAGCGAACGCTCTCGGGTCTGTCTCACGACTGGCCGGTATCGAGCGGGCGACCGGCGACTCCCCGCGCCACTCTAAACCAATTTATAATACATACAGAGGCGCAGCATCCCCTGAAACCTCTCCACCCGAAACCCAACCTTACCCTCTCATTAATAAAGCTAGATTTGATTCGTATACAAGATGCCGCAGAGGCAAAAACGTCGCCAGTCCTCGTAGAAAAGGTAAGGGTGCGAATTGTATACGTTTCCTTCGTTTATAATTGAAATCAACGTACAAGGAAGGATGGAATATTCATAACAGGGACCAAATTAATTGTCATTGAAGTTTTACGTGACCTTGAGTAGTTTAGAGTCAGGTGGCTTGGAGATTAAGGTCCTAAAAGAATGTGCTAATACTCTATTATACTTTATCTGAAGTTGGGTACAATGAGAATTCATGTGTCATCCTGACGACAGACTTGGGAGATGAAAATGTAGCTAACATATTTTACACGTTTAGGAAACAGGTTACAGTTTGTTAACGTCACTCTGAAACTTCATATCTTGAACTTTTACTTTAGATGGTATAAAACAAACTCTAAACAATGTCCTAATAGAATACCATTACTGAATTATTTGTCGTTTTGAATATCGCAGCATAATTATGCTGAGTTAGGCGCCTATTTGGCCTCGCACAGATTATAATTTTCTTTTTCTATTAGATATGTATTTTTAGTTCAGGTATTACACGATTGTTTGAGGCACTAATAAACGTTTTTCTTCTTTTCCTCTTTCTCTTTCAAAGCCCCTGTTCGTATCTGTCTTTTTATCTGCTAATTTCTCCGAAACCATAATTATGTTTATTTTATATATATGTATAATTCTTCTGTACGTGTGTTTGTCAACAAACTCCTAAACGGCTTAACCGAATCGGATGAAATATTGTATATATATTTGAATGGGGTCCTGTATGGTTTGAAAATATATCTACTACTGATCTAATAGAATTATTGCTATTAAAATATTTTCATAAATAATTTTTAATTATGGAAGAGAAAACCCATTCCTGTAAAAAAACACAAAATGTCGCTTACGATGACTTTCCTTAAAAGGCTCGATATGTGTGTAAGCAAGCAAAGCCATAGGGGTCCATTACACGGTCATGCAAGCGTCAATCAAAACCATCAATCATGAATGAAGCTTGACTGACGGAATTTTATCGCCATACATTTTTCGTCATGCAAACGTCAGTCATAGCATTACACGGTAGGTTTTTCGTCAGTCAAGATATTTGACTGTGGCAAAACTGACACCAAAACCTATCGTATAATGGACCCCATAGATAGGTGACTAGTAAAAAATAATCTTCCCTTAAATAGATCATAATGATAAACTTATAAGAGAAATGCATCAAAATGTTTATTTTGTTTCAAAGTAAAATTGTATCAGTTGAGATTTTCTTTCCAATAAAGCCAAACGGTAAAAGACTGAGCGTGCAACGTGAATGAACTGCTTTTTTTTACATTGTTACTTGAAGAGCGTTTAATTTATCGACCATTCTTATGCGCTGTACTGTAGGGTGCATAAAAAGACCCTCTGCGAGTGACGATAATATAAATGACTAGTTGCTTTCAGCGGCTTCGCCCGCGTAATAGTAGAAATTATCCCAAGGGAAGATACCTCCGGGATATAAAGTATCCTATAGCAGTATCCAGGACATGGTCTACCAGTGTGCCAAGTTTCATCGAAATTCGTTCAGCCGTTTGAGCGTGAAGAAGTAACAAACATACACACTCACAAACTTTCGCCTTTATAATATTAGTATCCTCAGTGAGGTATAGTGTGATTTTCCGGTTCCCTTTTTAGGGTTCCGTACCTCAAAAGGAAAAATCGGAACCCTTATAGGATTACTTGGTTGTCCGTCTGTCTGTCTGTTTGTCTGTCTGTCTTTGTTTGGGAACGCGTGGAGTAATCAAGTAGAAATTAAAACCCATTCCATTACACCCTGTCTACATCCTTACTCTTCCTTACTGTGTCCTTAACTAAACCGATGACAAAGGTACCCCCACAGTCCCTATTCTTTGGGCATCTTCCGGGAAGGGGGATTAGCACTTTTCCCCCATTGTCCACGGTCATGGCAGGCTGCCAAAAGATCCTTGCTCCTTACCAACAATATTTGAACTAGCTTGCTTTACGACACTGCGAAAAAGGGAAGTATTGAATTATATTTTAATATTGCTGATTCTGGTAAGTGATGATTTGACCACTAGATAATATTGAAAACTTACGGTCTGATCTCAGAACATCTGGATAAAAATCGCATATGAGTCTTTTCAGAACATCGTAAGCGACACTTTGCAGGAATGGTGAATGCATAGATATAAGAAAGGAGGAGATATGTTATGTAGTAAAAAATGTACCGGAACACGATGTCTCCAGTTTCCCCTACTACTGCCGACACTACTACACATGCAGCAATAGTTATGCTGTCGCGCACACATCCGCAATTAATAAATCAGTCCATACTACACAGTCAATTATAAACCTTACGTTCCTAAAAACAGCGTGTATTTTCCATGCACCTACAACTTACGCACACATTAAATGTCGATGTGCTATGCAAAAGCAATTTATTTTACATTTACGCTAGTGATTGACTAAATAGAAAAGTTATCGATTTGTTCATTTATTGTTGTGTTATTTCTTTTGGGTCCCAAAAACAAAATCAATATGTCCAGAAAATAATATATTAATAATAGAATAATAAAATTTGCTTTAATAAAACCCAAAAACTCTAACCATTTACCCGCATTAGGCCATTATATACGGCATTTTAGAACGTCAATATCAAATACTAAAAACCGGCCAAGTGCGTGTCCTGGTTCTTTAAAATCCTGAAAAGTTTAATAATTTATATTATGAATTATTACATAAAAAAGCTTTCAGTTACTAAAAAAATTGTAACTCACTTCTACAAAAATAAGGTCTAGTCTTAATTTAAGGATACAAAAAGACTGCGTTTTTTTTTAGAGACTAAAGCATTTCTAGTTGAAAGTGAATTGAGCATATGGTACTATATTTTTTTAGGGAACCAATTAGGTGGCCTTCCAGTGGCATCAATCCATTGCTTTATTAAAATTGCGTCTTTCGGGAAACTGAAAACATAAAATAACATTTTAGTTATCATTTTACCTAAGTTTCTGCTAAACCTCACCATGTAAGACTTTTATTAGAAAAAACAGTACAGAGCTTGTTAAATAAAGAGAACAAATAAAAAGCTAGAACATGTTGCCTTATTTTAAGTAAAAGTCGTTATTAAAATCTAAATCATGCCCGTTATTATAGCGAATTCGAAACTTTTGAAGACTTTAAAAAGGAAGTTAAAATATCAAAATCAGAAATAAGTGAGGAAATAACACGAAGATAAGGCATAAGATACAATATCTGAAACCAAAAAATAGTCCTTCGACTATTAACTTACAATTTAACTAACTTACTTTACGACAGTTGCTTGCGTATTTCTTTACTACTCTATAAAATAATCAAAATAAATAAAAATATTTACATTATTTCACTTCGGATATCCAACCAATCGATAATATGGTCGATATATTCAATAGTAGATCATACAGGCACATCATTAACTCACCGCAACTAACAGCGGCCGTATTATGAAATACACCGCATTGATAAAGTATCGTTATGTTATTTTTACATTGCTTGTTCAGTTGCTAAGCGTTAAAATTTGGTAGTGGTTAAAGAGCAATGTATTTACTGTAAGAGTAATACAGTCGCCTTGATATTTGAAAACAAAAATAACGTAGTAGCAGCAAGGGATATTAGAAGATTTGTTGTTTTTACTGATTTTAAAGATAAATATAGTATTAAACTTGTACTTATATATGGTAAGAGATTCCATGATGACCCAGGCTTCTCTTATCGCTTCGGTTCTTGCACGAAACCACTGCACAACACGGCATTTTAAATTTGTTTACGATTACGTATCGCGAATCTCCCAAGTTTATAACTGACAGCCATTTGCCCGTGTATGCCGTTTTTGCGCAAGTCGCGCGGACATGCACACGCCCCCTTGCCACTTCTCCTGTTTTTTATATTTCTATGGGTGAATGAATAGGCTCTGAATAAACTAGTGCGATTTACCATCAACGATAGCATTACTGCTTACCATAAGGTGAGATCGAAGTCAAGCAGTGGTTTATATCATTTAAAAAAAATGGATTTTCTGTTCTAAAATTAAAAAGTTTTTTTTTATTCTTGATAGGAAAAGATACGGCTGTTTATGTCGCAAAAAACGTATATTTCGACACTCTCAAGGGAATCAAAATTCATAGGGTACTTCCCGTTGACCCAGAATCCTGAAATTTTACATAAATTAAGGACTCTTACCTGTGTCATAAGTCCTTACTTCTTAAATTTAGATTTTTTTTTTACTAAATCAAATTATATTTTAGATAAATATAAGTATTACTAGCTGTTACCCGCGACTTTGTCTGCGTCAAGTTAGTAAAAATGCACAAACGTAATTAATAATTCTGTGCTTGCGATTCGTGCTAAAAACATCTAATTCAAATAAAGGAAATTAATTTCAGTAAATATATTATGTAAAATGTATTTCTTATGTCCAGATATATAGCTTATTTTATTTATTTGGCTCACCAGTAATAGAATACTCGTTTATAATATACATCAAATAAATTACTTATCATCATCAATAAACAGAAACAGACATGTTGAGGTCGAAGTAGTTGATAAACTGTGGTTCTGCCTACCCCTAAAAGGAAAAGGTGATAGTTTAAGTTTGTTTTTGGTTTATTCTATGATGAAACAACGCTGTATGATTTTAATATGATTGGTTCATTATAATAGACTAAAAGTGTATTAACCGTTGTTTTCTTTTAACAACACTAAATAAATGTTATTTAACGTAGGCTATAAAAAAAAGTGGATAAAGTAGTTTTCAAAATGTTAAATGTTGCCAAAATGTATAAAGAGTCTGTACGGATCTTGTTCTGAGGTCAATACCCACAGTTTTTAGTGTCTGCACGTTTTACTTTTAGGAAGAAAATCATCAAATACCTTCCCCCGCTCTGGGTAAAGCGAGAGTTTGTGTCAGACTTTTACAGACTGAAACCGACCTGTGTTCCTTTAATTGCCCTTAGTGTTCTAGAGCTACGGTAACTTGCACGCGGCAGCAAATCTTCCTTCTTTGAGGAAAAGAGAGGACGCTGTGGTGTCTTTCTAAAGACACCACAGCGTCCTCTCTTTTCGTCTGACGAAGATCTCTAGGGCCAATGCCTGCTAGAGCTATGAGATTTTTCGAAAGAATTACCTCCCATAAGAATTTGCCTCGATGATATTTCTCTGCAGACTTTTAGCCGGGTCCGTTATGCAACTTTGGCGGAGGTGAATTTCGAAGGAGCATAATCGGCTTCAGCCCATCCTCAGCTGGATAACGTGCACTGATAGTCCACTACTGCCAGCGATTATTAAAATACTACAGAGTAACCTACGATGTCATCTTGCTCCACAACTGTACTTATAAAGAATTTGTGAAAAAATTGTTGCAGTTTGATGTTAACTTACATCACGTCGAATTTGAAACAGAAACCTCTCGAAACACCCTAATACCCCCTCATTACTCCGTGTTTATGACTCCACAAAACTATAAAATGACAGCAAACAAATGTCGCAACCAATTGGGGCTGTGACTGACTCTGACATCCGTCAGAATGTTGTCCCAGTGTTGATCACCACTCACTGACCACTCTTAAGGAGGTAACGTCCAGCTGTCGACTTAAGGCTGCAAGTAATGTAGGATACATCATACGTAATCAAACTATTTTCAGGAACGCAAACCACGTCGGGGCCTTGTGTGAAATATGTCTTCATGGGTTTTTCATGAAATTCTTAATGATCTTCAATTTTTGGAATCTTTGAAATTAGGTACTTGTTCCAAACAGTAGGTTGTGGTCAAGTCCGAGGGAGAGACTACTTGAAGTACTGGTAACCTTCACGAACTGCTCAAGAAGCATCTTTCTGTGATTAAGTATCTACCTATATTTGCTGGTTTTTTGGGGGTCCTTCCGAAACATCTACGTTCGATGAAGACCTGCGTCAGGCGGAAAGAGAGCCTTTTTAGACTTTCCTTAAAGAAGGTATTTGCTGCCGCAATTGTGGCCATAGCCATGGAACGCTAAGGGCAACCAAAGGAACACAGGTGGGTTTCAGTCAGTAAAAGTCTGGTACTACCTCTCGCTTTACCCAGAACGGGGGAAGGTATTTGATGATTTCCTACCTAAAAGCAAAAGGTGCACACACTAAAAACTGTGGGTATCGATCTCAGTATCAACTCCGTGACTCAGACTATTTATACATTTTGGCAACTGACAACTACTTTATCCACTTTTTTTTTGATAGCCTTCGTTAAATAACATTTATTTAGTGTTGTAAAAAAGATAATTCTACGGTATAATATACTTTTAGTATATCTAATGAACCAATAATTTTAAAATCATACAGCGTTGTTTTATCATAACATAAACCAGAAAGAAACATACATAAAACCCACTCCTGTTCCTTCTTTGCCATTGTTCCAGGGCCCCGGGAATCTCTATCGTATCACCCATGGCCCCAATAGGCTTCGACCTTGCTGGGCCCCTACGGTTGCTGACACCTCCTTGAGGCGCGCGTGGAACACTACGCGCCGTCAACGACTTGGGCTCGGTGCGGACAGTTACCGGACGGACGGACGGTGAGCTACTCATTGCTCGCCGTCCACAAGCCCGCGCCTACGGTGGCCGGAAATCGGGATCGGAACCCCTCGGTTCGGATCGGCTGGGTCGCGAGAGTTATTGTCTCGCGCGTGCGGCCGCCTCCTTTGCTAGCATTAGGTACTGCTTCGCAGAAGGAGGCGACCGCGCAAAAGGCCCATCGCGCTTTACGCTATTAAAAATCTTGTTATGATAAAATGACTGGACCTAACTGCGGTTTATTTTCGTAAATATTTTTGGCATTTACGAAGCAATTAATTAGAATTCAATAATTTTTATAAATAGGTCTAGAAACATTTGCTGATTTCGTGATAACGCCATCTATTGCTGAAAAGCTTAACTTTATCTTTATCACACACTGAGGCTCTACCACGAGTTCATAACGTGATCCATTTTACGACCTAAACCGGACTGGTAAAGGGATGGAGCTATATAGGGTGTATAGCTCCATCACTCTTTTTCGCTCGTACGTCTGACATTTTGACATTATCATGGTAAAGCCCATGGCCACCTACCGAGCGATAATTAAATAAATAGTTTGACAAATTTAATTCGTGTGTTTGCTATTCAAAGTCAGATGGCGTCACTGAGGCATAGGATGATAGTTTTTCTAAGACATTTTTTTCTGATAGCCGCTCTATTGTATCTCTTTAGATCTCTTTGTAGACGTTTGAATGCACAACCGCTGGATTTCTGTCTTGTATAGTGTCAGGTAAGGTCAGTATAATCTGCCAAACTGCTTCGAAAGTGCTGATGTAGAAACCAGACTGTCGATAAAAATAATAGTAAGAACGCAAAAATATGTAAAAATTTCTTGTTTACAGTAAAATAAAACAAAACTATCACAAAAAAGAAACTGAGTTTTGAACCACTATCCCCTTACGTGCCGATCTAATCCAGACACGACTGCACTACGGTGTTCGTTGACTTTTGTGTAAAATAGGTGTTCTTATATAAACGTCATCATTGTCTGCTTAACCCTTTGTCGATGATAGCGTGATGATTTTCATCTCAGGTATTAAATTTGTAGCTAAATGAAAAAAAGAAATATTATTTTCGTTTTTCCACTTAGATTTTATTACATGTTTGATTACTTTTTACAAAAATATGGAGTAAAAATGTCTAAGATGTGTTAAAAATATGCTAAAAGTCCTATTATTATTGTAATGGAAGTACCATCGCATATTATATACAAAAAAGACGACAAAATACTCACAAAAATTATTACTATAACTGGGGATCGAAGTCACGGCAAATCGTTCAATAATGACATTTTGGAATATTGCTCACCCCCCATAGCAAATAGCGTGATAATTTATAGCCTATGTCCTTTCTCAAGCTCTATTCTATCTTTGTACCAAATTTCATCAAAATTGGTTCAGCGGTATAAGCGTGAAAGCGTAACAGACAGACAGACAGACAGACAGACAGACAGAGTTACTTTCGCATTTATAATATTAGTATGGAAGTATGGATTTACAAGTTAATCTTAACTGTCACTCGGCATGTTGTGAGATTTGAAACAAACAATATTCACTACTCTACGATTCTATAGTTTTAATTTTCTTTATCGAAGCTTTTTCATTGCTTGTTTTATAAAGAATCACATTTTATTCTTTTTTTTTGTTAGTGGCCAGTTTGATTATTGAACAAAGGAGAAGGGAACGACTCCATAGATTCCTGGGCCCAGGTGTTAACTGAATCAAACTAGCCTTATTTGTAAGAGGATATAATAACAAGGCCTCACTGAAAATTTGGTGAAATTTGGCTATCCAGGAACCAAGTTATATGAATTACAATAAAAGTGAGGTTATATTATAATATTGTGGTTTTTTATGTTATTTACGAAATACTTTGAATGGCTTCGGTTGTGTAATGGTTTTATGTATGGAGCGTGTGACGTGTCGAACATCTGACACATTTGGCTCTCCCGCGCCCTGGTCAGTCGCTACAGTCGAAGACAAGTTTCTACATCCAATATCCTATAACGTAGAAGCAGCAGGCACCAACCTTTTATAAACTAAAAAAGGGATAAGAGGAAGTAAAATAAAACACCAATATATGTATAAAACATGTATTTATTATTCATCTTCAATAATATGAGAATATCATCTAAAAACTGTGGAGGAGGTACGATATTTTCTTGGTATATAATATATCATGCTGTCCAATAAAAAGACAACTATCAGACATGACGCCAACATGGCTTGATAGGCTAAAAGCACGAATTGAATAGGTAAAAAAATGGGTAAAAACTTACAGGCTGAGATGCATGCTACTGAAGAATAACTGATAAAATCGCGTCATCTTCAAAGACTTTTCTACCAATAGAGTTACTGCGACCAGTCGCAATCGTACAATTTACACAACGATCCATGTCGTCAATATCCAATCGATAGGCGTAGCGTAAACAGTTGTCCAAAATAGCGAGCCAGGTAATTTAGAGTAGCAAGATCCTTCAAATAGTCCGTTATAATGTGCAAAGCCGAGGTCCTGGGGTTAAACAATAAAAGATGGAAAATACGTGCTCACTCAGAACGAAAGAAAACGAACGAGTGCATCTGTCAGTCAGTGACTGACGGATGTCAGGCACAAGTGTTGTCAGAAGTAAAAATATCACTATGAATCTGTTCAATCGATTCCACGAAAGCTTGATATGCACTTGTCACTCGATTTTCATACATATTCTCATATTTTACCGATTTATTCATAGTCGATTAGTAGTAATTCAGGAATTATTTAATCGATTATTTACTTTCATTAACTTAATTTAAGTTTTCTCGCTTCCTGGGTAGAAACATGGTACCATACTTTGTGATTTCCTTCAGAAAAATATAACGGTTTTTTTAATACACATTTCAACTAGTTAACTGCTGGGCCCAGAAGTCCCCTTCTCCTTTGTTTGATGCACGTACCTACATTTTAAATCACTTAGGGTGTTTTTTTTTTCAAAATAATGACTTTTGATGATCCAAATTCAAATCTCATTAATCCCTAGGGATCGCCCATACTACCATTATCTCCTTAGAGACAGAATGACTTGCTATAAGAGGGCCCTTTTCCACTCGCCTATTGTCAACGTCGAGCATGGTTTTTAAAAGCTTGTTGCTTCATCTAACGCGATGTTTGATGAAGAGGCAATGCGAAAAAGGAGAGATAACGCCTGAAAACTCTGCTGGCATTCGGTAATTCCGTGATTTACTCGAATATTTCACAAAACTTGTTCCAGGAAATACGTGTTTTTTTAAACCCTTAAAAGTTTTTCAGAAAAATTGTCGTCATTCAGAATCTCGATTAAATATGTAAGGCATCTATGGATGTACTTTTTTATATTTTTAATATATTAGCACATTATGGAGGGCCAAAGTTCACGTTAAAAAAACTGGGCAAGTGCGAGTCGGACTCGCGCACTGAGGGTTCCGTACAAACTTGAAAGGTAAATTGCGGTTTACGATTTATGACGTACTAAAAAAAAACTACTGACCAGATCTCGTTCAAACCAATTTTCGTTGGCAGTTTTTATAGTAATGTACATCATATATTTTTTTTAGTTTTATCATTCTCTTATTTTAGAAGTTAGAGGGGGGGGGACACACATTTTACCACTTTGGAAGTGTCTCTCGCGCAAACTATTCAGTTTAGAAAAAAATGATATTAGAAACCTCAGTATCATTTTTGAAGACCTATCTATAGATACCCCACACGCATGGGTTTGATGAAAAAAAAAATTTTGAGTTTCAGTTCTAAGTATGGGGACCCCCAAAATTTATTGCTTTTTTTCTATTTTTGTATGAAAATCTTAATGCGGTTCACAGAATACATCTATTTACAAAGTTTCAACAGTATAGCTCTTATAGTTTCGGAAAAAAGTGGCTGTGACATACGGACGGACAGACGGACAGACAGACAGACAGACAGACAGACAGACAGACAGACAGACAGACAGACAGACAGACATGACGAATCTATAAGGGTTCCGTTTTTTGCCATTTGGCTACGGAACCCTAAAAAGCAGATTCAGAGGTCTTTACTAGATTAGTTTTACACAAATTTATGTTTGGATTTCTATAGAAGCCTAGATAATATCCACAAGATAGCTGTGTATCCAAAATATCTAGATAAGACGTGTAATAACATCATAATCACGTAAGAGCGATTGTATGGAAATGTACCTCGAGTTGGCCGCTCTTAAGCGATGGTTGTATGACATATAAAAGGGCATTATCGAGCAGGTAGTGTAAAAAGTATCATAATTATATGCTATTCCAGGACATGGCCTACCCGTATGCCAAATTTCATTCAAATCCGTTCAAAGGTTCGGGTGTGAAGAAATAACAAACATACATAATTATAGTTTGTGACAAACTTTTATTCTAAAACTTTTCATTTTAAAACTTTTCATTACTGATGTTATTTTTAGGCTTATAATTTTATTGCGCAATAAATTATTACTTACCTACTTACTTTTGCCTTTTTAATATTAGTGTGTTTTTATTTTTAACCGACTTCAAAAAGGAGGAGGTTCTATGTTCGGCTGAATGTATTTTTTTTTATGTATGTTCACCGATTTCTCGGTCAATTGTGGAGCGATTTTGAAATATTTTTTTTAGGTTGAAAGGGTATGCTTCCGAGTTGGTCCCATAGAAATATTGTTATGATCTGATCATGAACTTCGACGATATGGAACAGAACTCCTCATAGGATCACAGCAGAACCGTCGTAACAAGTTAAATTGCTTTGTTTATACGTGTAGTCGATGACTGACTGAAAGAAGAGCAGGAATATGTCGAACTGATCTGATGATGAAGCCTGAAGTTAGGCACCGGAACTCTGTAATAAATTAATGTAATCTTACTGTGTTTGGGATTACTAGAATTGTCATGAGATGCACACTGGCTATAAGGTATTTAAGTTTGGCTGAGGGGTACTTTTTTGTGGTGGTACCATAACTAAAAACTGTAAATTAAAAAATTTTTACAAAAAAAAATACAACCGACTTCAACGCAAATAAAAAAAAACACTGAAAAGTGCAAAATAACTTTAACTTCGGAAGTCGGTGTTAAATAACGAAGAGACAAAACTACTATAGAAACACCGACTTCCGAAATTAAAGTTATTTTGCACTTTTCAGTGCTTTTTTTTGCATGCTCGTATTTTTTTTTTGTAAAAAGTAGTTTATTGAAGATGTTTTATCATTGCCTGAATATTTTATGATTGTGGCAACCCTATGTTACAGGATCAGTTTACTTGTGAGATTAATTATCATAAGCTAGCCAACGTAATTTGTAAAAGTCAAGACAGATCCCGATGATTAATCCTTGTTAGAAATGGGAAATTAAGTTCTATCGTTTTATTTGGACCATTTGGCGTTGCTATCTTGTCTAAAGAAGGTCATAGGGGAGGCTTGGGGGATATTAAGGGCGAGCTTATGGACGACGTGCGATGGGTAGCTCACCGTTCGACCGTCCGATAAACATCCAGACGCGGCGGCGCGTACTGTCCCACGTTCGTCTCAAATAGATGTCAGCAAAACCGTAGGGTGGGCCCCTTGGCCCGAGGCCGATGCATACTAAGGCCATGGGAGGACTTCTGAAAAGGTAACCCGTGGTCCTAGAACGCAAAGGGCTAAAGGAAAATAAGTGTGGTTTCAGTCAGTAAAAGTTTGACACCCCTTCTGACCGCCCTTCTGATCCGCCCTGGAGCGGGAGAAATCAGTAAGTAGATGATTTCCTACCTCAAAAAAGGGGATATTAGGGAAATGTTAAGAGTGTAGCCTATAGAGTTTTTGCCAGAAGCTGACAAATACACACCTATTTTTTATATAGTACAAAAAAATGGATCTCTATCCGTACCCGTTACTGATCATATTTTTGTAGTCAAAAGAAAAAAAATAAATACCAAAATTGTCCACGAAAATTTGTCATAATTGGTAAATTCATAATTGAATCAATAATTCATAACAATTGCTACTTGAAAATACTACGCGCAGTGTTTTTCCATTTTGATCATCATTTATTCATTCATAATAGCCTGTACAATATTTCCATAAATTGAGTGACATTTTGTGACATTTTCTTTTTGTTTTTTTTTTTTTAATGCGTAATAATTTTGCCGTTTGTGAATATTATGTATTGAGACTTTACTTAAATAACAACAAGACCTTTTCTAATAAGCCGTTTAAGTGTTTGTATTAATTAAAAACTAATGGTGTATAGATAAACAGAAACAACGCTTTAAAAAGCTAAACTTCCTAAAAAATCCATGAGTACGATGAGTACAGTAGCATAAAGATAAGGATCACCGGGTTTTTTTTTGAGTTGAGAAATTATTCAATGACTTCTCTTGCTCTAGGATGGAGCGCGACGGCGTGTCAGACTTTTAATGACTAAAACCCACTCCTGTTCCTTCGTTCCAGGGCTCCAGGTTTCTCTTTCGCATCACCGGCCCCAGCCAACCTAAAAAAATGTGAAACTTAATAATTTGTAAAAGTAATGTCTAATTAACTTAATAATTTGTAATTTGTAAAAAAATATGAAACTTAATAATTTGTAAAATATTCCTGTATGATTATTGTATCCTAAGGGCAGGACTTAGCTGATTAATGTAATTATTTATTTCCAAGGACTGGAACAATTTGCCTACTGCGATCTTCCCGTAAGTTTATAATTTAGGTGTCTTCAAGGCTAGAGTGAAGGCTTTTAATAAACTAGTGCGCCTCACTATCAACGATTGCATCACTGCTTACCATCAGGTGGGATCGCAGTCAAGTACACTAGTTTATATTATTATAAAAACTGGGCAAACTTATGTACCTATGTAAATAGTTCAATTTCCGAATAGAGTCTCGAAGATTTTTCCGAATAGCAATTTTTTTTTTGTAACATCAAATTTACTGTTTTCAGATTTATTCCTCTATTTGTGCTATAAGACCTTGCTTTATGCCAAATATTAATATTCTGGGTCAACGGGAAGTACCCTACGAATTTTGAATCCCATTAAAAGTGTCAAAATATACGTTTTTTGCGACATAAACGGCCGTATCTTTTTTTTCGTTAACTTAGAAGATTGATTTTTTTTCGCAGCTTCAAGTGACTGCAGACCTGAGTATATTGTTTTGATTTGAACTCGGTACCTCCACGCGTTCCTGAGATAAAAGTTCTTGACAGTCAGACAGACATATGTAGAACAAAGTGATCCTATATAAGGGTTCCGTTTTTTGCTTTATAGGTACGAAACCCTAAAAAAAAGTTAAAGTTGAAGTTGAAACTTTGAGTGCACTAGAATTAAACCATATACACTCATAAGATCCCCTTCTAACACCATTATGAGAAGACGCACTCCTCAGCTACCTCATCAACACGTACGCTTTGCTTCGCTTACGGACATAATCTTATTAAGGAACTTATTTAGAGCTACGGGCTCAACACCACCTTAAGCTCAACATAATGAGAGAAGTTACAGGGGGATGAATGATGAGGTGGAAATGAATTTATTTTTCGTTTGAGTAGGGATAGCAA
Source organism: Mythimna impura (assembly GCA_905147345.3). NCBI lineage: Eukaryota > Metazoa > Arthropoda > Insecta > Lepidoptera > Noctuidae > Mythimna > Mythimna impura. The sequence goes on along the minus strand of LR990347.1, from coordinate 6,389,526 downwards.
CAAAAGTTAAATGATAAATAATGTTATTTGCTAGCGAGGGCTTGGTAATTTGTTTGTTATAGCAAATTATTAAGAAGTAATGCGAAATTTAATATAACATGCAGGATTTGTTTATTTCTATGTGTTTGTCTACTGAACATTATTTTAATAAAAAATATAAATTTTTTTTTTAGATACATTTTTTTTATTTATCCATATATAAGAAACTCCACGCACGCGACGTACAACGTAATTAACACATATTATACGTTTGTAAAACTTTAGTATATACATGAAACTTAACTTACTTCAACATCATAATTTTTGCCGAAAGACATCCATTTTCGTTGGAAATAGGTTTCCTCCAAATCCAAACCGGTCCTATGTGTCTCACATCCATCGGACACCCGCGACCCACCAGATCACCGGTCCAAATTGTGGGAGGCCTTCCAACTCTAGGTCTTCCGGTACGCGGTCACCACACCAGATCCTTTCAGGCCCATCGACCATCTGTTCTGCGAGCAATTTGCCCTGCCCACTACCACTTAATTAACTTACTTTATTATAATACTATATAGTCTCGCTTTAAATTATATTATACTAAACCTAATTTTGCATACTTATGTACAAAAACAAAATACACTCAGGCGTCGAAGTACTCCTCCACATCGCTGTCACCGACTGACCACAATACTGGCAGTATTGCCACGTTAATTGGCAACTACTTGGGCAATAAACGAGCCAGCCACAATTTTTGAGCTGACCATACAAACAATTCATAATATTTTGCGTCCACCAGTTTAATTTTGTTTGAAGTATAATCTGGACTGTTAAAATGAAAGTTTTGGATAAAATTAACACCAGAAACTTATGTTTAGTTAGTTGAGACTAGGGGCCAGTTTGTTGATGTGTAGTCCTAAACAATAGTTAAAAGTTGTAAGTAGGTACCTACGGCCGTGTATGTCGCAAAAATCGCGTATTTCAACACTCTCAAGGGAAACAAAATTCATAGGGTACTTCCCGATGACCTAGTCCTGAAATTTGGCATGAAACAAGATCTTATAGCACAAGTATAGGAAAAAATCTGAAAACTGTAAATTTGTAGGTACGTCAAAAAAAAATCTTTTTTTGCGTTTCGGAAAAATCTTCGTAACTCAATTCCGGAATTAAACTGTTTTCATAGGTTTTTTATTTAGGTGGGAAAATCATCTAATGACAAATCCCGCTCTTGGGCGGAGCGAGAGACAGTGTCAGACTTTTACTGACTAAAAACCCACTCCTGTTCCTTCTTTGCCTTTATCTTGGGGCCCCGGGTTTCGCTTTCACACTACCCGTGGCCCCAGTAGGCTTCGACCCTGCTGGGCCCCTACAAAAACTGTTTTCATAGGTAAGTTAGGTTTGTACGGAACTCTCAATGCGCGAGTCCGACACGCACTTGCCCGGTTTTTTTTTCAAAGTTGGTTTACCAGAGTTAAAAAGTATTTACTTTAGAAAATAAAAAAAATACACGCATATTTCCAATTATACCCCTCAGCCCAATGCCATAATTATCGCGGTAAGTTACCTCTTTGAGGAGTGGCTGGAAAGACCTTACGGCATCCTCACCTTACATGGTTAGTTCAGGAGGTTCCTGCACCTGATTCGTGCGGAAGAAACGCTGCGGTGTCACCATTGCGTGGTTCACCCGGAGGACACGGTGGAGCATACGATAGATGTGTGCCCGGCTTGGGCGGAGCATCGCTGTGTCCTCGTGGAGGTGATTGGCAGCAACGACATCTCACGCCGGGCCCTAGTACAGGCCATGGTCCGGAGCAAGGAGGAATAGCAGGCGGTCGCCTCCTTCTGCGAAGCAGTAATGCTAGCGAAGGAGGCGGCCACACGTGCGAGAGAACGGCCCTCACGCCCCAGCCGCCGGGATCCCGACCCCGATTTCCAGCCACCGTTGGTGTGGGCTTGTCCGTCCAGCAGTGCCCGTGTTCGATGGCGAGTAGTGTTCCATGGTTTTGCTTCTGAAAGGAAAACCCGTGTCCTGGAATGCAAGGCCAACCCACTCCAGGTTTTAGTCAGTAGAAGACTGACACGAAAGAGCGCGAGAAATCATTGGATGATTTCCCATCTACAAAAAAAACCATTTAAAATAAACTAAAAATAATAAAATAAATGAGCTCAGTTACGTTGACTGACGCAAATCCCCGACCGAATCGATTCAGTGGTTTTAAGATCATCTCGAGCTGATAGATTCTGGGAGCCAGCGATCGCTACTCTTTATTTGTCACGATTATTCAAGTTGAAATATAAAATGTATCTTCTACTTTATCTTAAAGTTTCTTATCTGCCCTGAAATCGTGAGATAGATTTCCAATAGCGGTTTATGTAAATTGCTAGCTTTTACCAACGGCTTCGTCCGTGTGAAAGAGAAAATTAACTATCCCAAGGGAACATAGGTAATTATGTACTTTGACGATAAAAAATATTCTATGTCCTAATAAAGGACATGGTCGATCCCTTTTCCCACGGGACAAGCAGAAATAAATTTCTGCAAAAAAAAAAAAACATTCTTCAAGAATACATGCTTTTTCATCACACTATTTAAAGAAAGAAAGAAAGAAAAGTATTTTTTTGATACACATGGATAAACACACTGTAAAAATAAAATTTAAGACAACTAAGAGAGAAAAAAACTGTCTCACGGCTGCACAAGCCTCACAAGTGTATTGAAAAACGCCGTATGACACACGTGAGTAATTAATGATTACCGTTCTTGGCTCTCTTAAGACCCTCGCCACGGCTCGGGTCTAAATACCGCCTCGACGGTAATCACTAACATTACACACTTATATCATAATGTACTATACTACATTCGCCTTTATAATAACAAAGACTAATGTTTATAAACATGCAAGTCTAGTTTTGTTACTTCTTCACGCTCAAAAACGGGTAAATGACTATGGACGAAATTTGGAATACAAGTAGACCATGCCCTGAAATAGATCAGAGGATAAAGATAGGATGGCGAAAACATTGGCAAAAACTGGCTAAATATATACGGAAATTACGGTTTTTTTTTTTAGGTGGGAAAATCATCTAATAACAAATCCCGCTCTTGGTCGGAGCGAGAGATAGTGTCAGACTTTTACTGACTAAAAACTAAAAACCCACTCCTGTTCCTTCTTTGCCTTCGTCCCAGGGCCCCGGGTTTCACTTTCACACTACCCGTGGATACGGAAATTACGGTCACGTAAAAAGACTTTCCGAGACAAATTTATTCACAAGAAACTCAACAAAAACCACATCTTTCAGGCTAAAGTTGACAGAAATATCTTACTTGGACGACTAAAATTTAGACTAGAATAAAACTAGCAAAAAAAGATGAAAAAGTTTTAAGAATAGGTTTAAAAACTGTCCCTATTTCATATTCATTATTCCAAGTTCTACTTTAAAAAGTTTTCACTATAAATCGAGTGGAAAATCCAGATTTACTATTCTTTTAAAAGAAAATCAGTCTACATCACTCGGCTTATGGCACAAAATCGTTCGTTACCTTCTCATCCAACTGCGATAAAGTGTCTTGTCCTGTCTTGTTAAGCCCCTGTCTTTTTGCCTAATTAAAAATACAATTCGATTTGTTCAACAGTACTTTTTTATTCGACAGAAATACTATAGCACTTCACAAGCGTCGCGTCGTTTCATTTCGTATAGACTAAGTAAGCATTTTTTTTAATAATTATTATTATTTATAGGGTCTCGCTTGACCACGACGATGTGGTTGACAATGGATCCCACTTGTCTAGAAGTAATCATATCCATCCAACGGTTTTCATAAAAACTTCAAAAATATCTGACAACCCTGGATAATTAACTCTAGGACTCGAATAACAGACCCTATTTAAATTCCGGAATTGGGTTTAAATATTAAACAATAAAGTTCCGGAATTCCGGAGTTCGAGGCTCCTTAATAAACTTTTATAAAAAAAATGGTATATTTATTGATTAACTGATATTATCAAAATGAAGGGCTAGTAATGAAACAAAAAAAACTGAAATAGCCAGTCAGAACTTTAATTATAAAACGAAAATCTAATAACTACGACTTCTGTTGGTAATATTTCAAGTCAGTCTAGAAAGTCAGAGCTTTCAAAAAAGTCAATTCTTTCAAGCTATCATCTTTAGAGAACTTCTAACACAATTACAAACATAATAAGAAACGCTGAAAAGGCGCGTTCAGCTTCACGACAGTAGTAGGCGGTATTGTTTTTAAATATTGGAAGCATTTAGTAACATATTGTCTTTTGTCGCCGCCGTTTTTGAAAACCATTTCCACTCTTATCAAACTTTCCTAATCAAATACTTTTAATTTTCCTCTTATTTACGTGATAATATAATTTTTTCTTCGATATCAAAATTCTAGTTTTGCTCACACGAATTCCGATATTTTAAATGATACTAAAATAAGTCGGAATTCCGGAATTTGGTTTAAACCGGAATTCCGGAGCTCAAACCCTACTTATCTACTTTGTAGACTGTACTATTCTTTAGGCATAATTCATGTATGATTCCTTACTGTACTATTATAGTCTATGTCCTTATCAGAGTGCCATCATCAGTCGCGGTGCATTTCAAGGTGTGAACACAATTAATTATTGAGATGCATCCCTTCCTCGGAGATTCTGTTCTATTGCTACGCTTATTGTGTTACCAATCTGGTAACACAATAAGCGTAGAAATAGAATAGGACTGGAGTGTTTCAAGAATGAAACAGGAAGTTTTTTGTAATTATTTCAATGCCGTAGTAATAAAATTGCTTTCTACACTACCAGACTGAACTTGTCTTTTTCTTTTCAGTTTTTTTTTATGCTTGTATTTACGCAGTCGGGTTTTATTTATTTGAAATAGATGTTCTCCCATAATAGAAATTACTCTTGTATCCGTAAAATTGTAAACTCACAAACACGTCAAGACATCCAGACCAAAACAATGCTGAAACTCAGGCCTCCTCTCCAGCAGAAGGCGGGCTCAGTGCGGGTCGGGATATCACACGTCTTCGAATTTATATATATAATTTATATATATATAGTTCTAGAACATGTCAGTTTTTAACCGACTTCAAAAAGAAGGAGGTTCTATGTTCGGCTGAATGTATTTTTTTCATGTTTGTTCTCCGATTTCTTGGTTAATTGTAGACAGATTATGTTTTTTTTTTTTTTTTATTGAAGTCGGTTGTATTTTTTTTGTAAAAGTTTTTTACGATTTTTCTTTCAACGTTTTGAGAGCGCTGGTGATGAATAAATTACCTACACAAAGTAATCCACGACCTACAACTCGACTCTGCTGTTTTTTTAATACCTGAGGACCTAGTAGGACAGATGCCCGCTAGGGCAGCAGGAATGTCCAAAAGAGTTACCGTGGCCCTCGGACACAACGTGTAAATAAAGCACACAGGTAGGTTTTAGTCATTAAAAGTCTGTCACGCCCTCTCGCTCCACCCTACAGCGCGAGAAGTTATTTAATGACTTCTCACCCTCTATATTTTGCTTGGTCCATGGTTCTTCTGTGGATATGTTCATTCCTGATTTAATGACACCAGGAAGCTCCAAACAAGCCCTTTCTAATTCGGCGAGCAATGGGTAGCTCATCGTCCGACCGTCCAGTAACCGAAGAACGCGGTCGAAGCCTGCTATGGGTGATGCGAAAGAGAACCCCGGGACCCTGGAACGAAGGCAAATAAGGAACAGGAGTGGGTTTTAGTCAGTAAAAGTCTGACGCTATCTCTCGCTCCGCCCAAGAGCGGGGGATGTCATTGGATGATTTCCCACCTAAAAAAAAACCCTCAAAAAATAAAAAAACAAAAGAGTTGGAGTGGAATCTCTCCAAAATCGATGATTTCTTTGAAGACATATACTCTTTCGGTTTTCTTATGGCCATCCCCTTGGAATCCTGTTCTAAAAATTTCAATTGTGTACAATTCTCCCGCAAGTCCTGATAATAATTCTTGTTTATACCCCGGTTGTTTGTCGAAATATACACTAGGTGTCGGAGTCGGCGTTGCGTGCGATGTTGCTGATAAGAGGCGGCGAACTTTGCGGCTGCAAGCGACTGTTTATTTGTTTATTTTTAATCATTTTCGTCCGACACTTTTACTATTTACTGTTTTATTGGAGTGAGAGATTGTGTGGGGAGATGTTGGTTGATTTTGAAGAACCTAATTATTTTAATAAAAAGTGAAATCTGTATTATATAAAAGGCAAAGTCTTGACTGGACAGTCAAGTTGAGTCACTGGGCCACTCATTGTGGCGACACTTGGGGGAGGCCTATGTCCAGCAGTGGACGTCTTTCGGCTGAAATGAAGATGATGATGATGATGAAAGTCTTGACTCACTCACTGATTTATCAACGCTCAACCTAAACCCTAAAACGCTGAAATTTTCTTCTTGAATTCGCACAGAGGTTCCTTTTTATGATGTATACAAAGAATAAGAAAGAATATCCCGTTTCACCCCCTAAGGAGTTGAAACTGGGATTCAAAGTTTGTACGTAGAAACCAACGACCTTACAGCCACTAGACGTCTAATAATAGGCGAAGCATGTCTGTCAACACATATGATTATAGATCTGATGTCTCGACCAATCAGAACGCAGTACCCCGCTCCCCCGTACCAATCAGAACGTAGTACCCCGCTCCCCGTACGTTGGCCAGTTGACAGAATTGTTTTGGTGCGCTAGTTCAAGCACGAAGCGTCTAGTGGCTGTAAGGTCGTTGGGAGAAACCTACGATCACGCGGTCGAAGCTAAAAGTATCTTATGTTCTACTCCAGGGCATGGTTTACCCGTGTGCCAAATTCCATAAAAACCCAATCAGGCTTTTGAACATGAAGAAGTAACAAACACACACATACAAACTTCCGCCTTTATAATATTACTGTGATTTATTTCCATTACAATCCAAATACATGAAACTTTTCAGGAATACACAGAGTAGGTTTTAACTTCTTACGAAGATACTGATTGCTCAAAGCAAATCGTGACGTCATTAACATAATTTTGCTTCTTACATTCTAATGTGCCCCTGAAGCCGTCTCCTCAAGCCCACGCAGGTCTTCTATCACAGATAACATGCTAACGTACTTAGGTATTGTTGTATACTAAGGAAATTATATTGAAGCTGTATCAACAAAGTAATTTAATATGTATACCTACATCTCGGTTCAGTGGAGACGACAAGATATATTTAGCTTGCCTGTTGACAGCCACTGCTGTTTAAATGTCGTGGCCAGATCTTAGAATTCATCAGATCACTTCATGATATGGCCAACTAAAACTGGCCAGATTGTTTAAACGTTAACATTTTATGATATGTCAATCCTCGTTGTCCATATCATTGATGTAAGATTTCTATGATAATTAAGGGTTAATAGAAAGTAGGAAAAACGAGGATTGATATATCATCGAACATTAACGTTTAAAACGATCTCTCCACGACATATACACCATCATCATCATCATCATCATTTCAGCCGAAAGACGTCCACTGTTGGACATAGGCCTCCACCAAATGTCGCCACAATGACCGGTCCTGTGCGTCTCGCATCCATCGGATTCCCGCGACCCTCACCAGGTCATCGGTCCACCTTGTGGGAGGCCTTCCAACGTTGCGTCTTCCGGTAACTGGTCGCCATTCCAGAACCTTTCGTCCCCATCGACCATCTGTTCTGCGAGCAATGTGCCCTGCCCACTGCCACTTAAGTTTGGCGATTCTTCGGGCTATGTCTGTAACCTTACCTTACCTTGTTGACCTTGTTGTCTGTCTGTGACATATACACCACTAATTTTTAATTAATACAAATACTATTAAAAAGGTCTTATTATGCAAATATTTTTTTCATAGCAAGCTTTTATGGCGCGGTATATAGGTACCTATATAATTAATACTCATCAAGACCATTTCAAAAAGCTCAAACACGATAGGGTTATTTGAGTTTCTATGGCCAACTTCCAGTTCCATTATCAGATCAACTCCATGTCATAATAATTTTGCATTGTCATCTGCCCCCCTAGCCAAGTTACGACCGTTTCGTTTCGATTCTCTTGCGTCGAACGCTTCGAGTAGGCCACGCCTCCGATTCCTTTGTTCTGACGTCATCTCAACATCTCAACGCTCAGTCACGTGGTCAGAACAAAGGAATCGGAGGAGGCCTACTCGAGGCATTCGGCGCAAAAGGACCGAAACGAAACTTGTCGTAACTTGACTAGGGGGGGGGAGGCTGATCACACATCCATGCAAAATTTCAGCTCAATCGGTAGCCAGGAAATGGATCAAATTTAATTTGCAAAATTTGATTACAGACAAACATAGGGATAGGTGAAAATAAATAAAAGCTTGTAATAATCCTACGTACTTTTCCATAAAGGTCACACTGCATCGGTGCAGTTTTAATTAAGTGTCAAATTCATCGACTTCATCTTCATCCGAGGGATGTTTTTAGTTATTTGCAAGTTGCTCCCACTCATCCACCCACAATTAAGGTCATTTGATCAATAGATGAAGTTCAAAGTGTGGAGATTTCCTTTCTTTTCAGCACTAGTCTTTCCTTTATAATAATGATTTGTATTTCTTTTCTGTTGTTTCTAATTACTATAGCTCAAAAGATTAGTTTAATTAGCAAATACAGGCTGACTGCCCTTAATGAAAATGCTGTCCTAGGTTATAGTCCTTTTTTACCGTGGAAAATCATCTAATTACTTCTCGCGCTCTAGAGCGAAGCGAGAGGGCGTGTCAGGCTTTTACTGACTATAACCACACCTATATTCCTTCAGTTGCCTTTCGTGCCGTCCCGTAACAACCAAATCCGAGTCGACGGCGTGTAGTTTTCTACGCGCGCCTCAAAGAGATGTCGGCAAAACTGAAGGTTTGAAAGCGTTACCGTGGCCTCAGAACGCAAAGGATAAATAAAGGAACAAAGGTGGTATTTAGTCAGTAAAAGTCTGACACGCCCCCTCGCTCCACCCTAGTGCAATAGAAGTCAGAAAAGAAGGTAGGTACCTACCTACACCACTCATGAAAATACTTTCAAAGCAATTTTATGCTCTCTTTGAGGTTATTAATTAAATTGGCCCATGTACTTAGTTGCAAAATGTGAGTCAAGTGTGACGTATAATTTAATTAATAGTAAAAGAAGGTGGTAACGGGCCCGGCTTACGAGTTATTGTACATCGTGGATTCAAAACCAGGCAGGCGCTTTACTTTATGTAATTTATTTCTTCACCCAAAACGGTGAAGGAAAACATCGTGAGGAAAACGGCATGTCCTAGAATAAAAAATTCGAAGACATGTGACATCCACCGACCCGCACTGTGCCCGCGTGGTGTAGGTATCACGGCCTATTCTCTTTCCTAGAAAGGAGGCCTGAGTCTGCAGTGGAAACATTTTAAGACTGATTATGCCAATAAAAATAAAATTAAGGATTGTTCGATGTTTAAGAAATACCGGATATTATCTGTATATAGGGTGACTGGTAATTAGTGTACGATACTTAAACACATGATTGTGCTCATGATAACCAACAACTTTTACTATGGGAACAAACCTGAAATCGCGAAAAAAAATCAGCTGTTCAATACATTTATGTTTGCCTAATGTACTGAACAGCTGATATTTTTATCGCGATTTCGGCTTGTTTAAAAATTGTTTGTTATCATGAGCACAATCACGTGTTTAAGTATCGTACATTGCCAGTCACCTTATATAAAAGTGGAAACTGACTGACATATCAACGCACAGGCGACACTACTGGGGCTAGGAATGTCAAATTTTGCACAAAGCTTCCTTTTACGACGAGAGGATTTTTCAAAATTCAGCGCCTCAGGGGATGAAACGGTGGTCTAAAATTAGTACGGAGATACCTACTTTTAGGTCTATATTTCACCAGGACACCATGGCGGCGCGACCAGTCGCCGCTACCAACAAAATGTATACAGCATTACAGCTCTATACTCACCTGGTGTCCGTTTGGTTTTTTTACATTTTGATACTGTTTCATTGTGGTGTAGCGACTCTGGTGTCTGTATGGTGTCTAGTTTGGTAGCTTACGGACACCATGGCGGCGCAACTGGTCGCGCCACCATGGTGTCCCGGTGAAATATAGCCCTTACACGGGCGAAGATGCTGGCAGAAACTAGTTCTTGTTAGAAATCCTTAAAAGTATAGCATATTCAGCCTTTTAATGTTCCCACTGCTGGGACTCAGGCCTCCTCTCTCTCTAGGAGAGGGAATGGGCCGTAATCCACCACGCGGGCCCAGTGCGGGTTGATGGATGTCACATGTCTTCGAATTTTTGGTTCTAGGGCATGCCGGTTTCCTCACGATGTTTTCCTTCACCGTTTTGAGAGCAGTGGTGATGAAATAAATTACACAAAGTAATGCGCCTGGCTGGGTTTGAACCCGCGACCTACAATTCGTAAGTCAGGGCCGTTACCACTCGGCCACCACTGCTCCTTAAAAGTACACATGAGAGTAATTAATTAACGCACCTTAAAAACATACCAGCCGTTTTATTTACGCTTATCGCAAGACAAATAAATACTTACGGCCTAATTTTCCTTGCCGATAATATTGGTTCCGTGACCTCCTAATTACATAAATATTTCCATGGGCTACAGGAAAATGGCCGTGGCGTGGCAATAACACCTAAATGTGCTGCCTTTTCGTGTATTATGTTATATGTATGTCACTAATTGCCCCTTAAGGAGAAGGTAGTGTTACATAATTGAGGGTGTGTTGGTGTGGGTTTTGCTAAGAATATAATAGTCACATCGTTGAAATCAAGATGAACATCCTGCTTTTTTGAAGTCGGCTGAAACTGTATGTATGTAGGTACATAAAAAACAAAATACGACAGCTTCAGCCGACTTCAAAGAACATTCTCCGATTACTTGAGGACATCTGGATCGATTTTCCAAATGATCCCATGGTCATCAGATCAGGATCTAATGATGGGTTCCTGAAGAATCGAGGGTTCTCTTCAAATTTTATAAGCTCTCTTGTAATGGGTTTATTTTATAGGTACCTTACTATTAAACTTGCACACAATCTTGTATAGAGGTTTAACTGAGGGGTACGTAGGAAAAAAGTGTAAAATGAAAAACTATAAAAAAATAAAGTGCAAATTAACTGTAATTTCGGAAGTCGGTCTTAGATAACGGAGAAATAAAACCAGAAACACCGACTTCCATAATTTATTTTAAATTTATTTATATTTTGTAAAAAGTTTTTTTTTTATATCGTCTCTAAAGAAATATACATACAAACATAAACTCGATATACATAAACATACCTCCTTCTGGCACGGTCAAGTAAAAAATATTTTGTCAGCTGGTACGCTTTCATCAACCACACACTTAGCGAACACAGTAACTTACTAAGGGCGGAATTCACCAATAAAACTAATCGCGTTTTAACGTTTGGCTCGCATAATCGCGTTTAGCCGCTGTCACTAGTCACTTGTAAAATTACAACAAAAGAAAACTACAGACAAGTGACACTAGTGACAGCGGCTAAACGGGATTATGCGAGCCAAACGTTAGTTTTATTGGTGAATTCCGCCCTTAGATGTCGTGCGTCACAAATATTATACCATAATTATCGTGTTTTAGGTAAGGCGCCTCGAGTCAGATTATAACTGAGGAACTAACTATTAGTCAAAAGAAAGAATCGGTACCTTTACCTATACCATGTTAACCACTTACGTTTGAATATTGTGTACTCCGGTACCCTGTAACTAAACCAACATTTACAAAGTGTTAATGTGTGGTGCCTACAACCATTAGCTCTTACACAGCTACTTTTTCTTACATAGATCTTCCCGTTTACCCCAACGAACATAAGGGAGAGGGCACATTATCTGTTGCCGCACAAATGCCTTCAAGACCTCAGGCATCATAGGCAAACTCCCTAAAAATTAGAAACGACGATAACGTGTTCATACAAAGGGGTGGCAACGCCTGAGGGTGTTTGGGGGTCTCTGGGTGTATGACGGGGTGTTTGGGGGTGTTTGGTACGTCAATAATTGGCATCAGAGGGTCTTCAGCCGACTGGAAAGTCGCGAAATGAGATAAGAACACGTTTCGAATCACAATTATGTGTCTAGTTGCGGTGTTTAGGTAAAATAGGCGTTGATACACGAGCAACCGTAATGTTATTGATGTCTGCTAACGACAACCATTGCGGCTCACAGAAACCGTTGATTTAACCTGTTTGAAAGATCTATTTAAATTAACTAACAAATGATCTAAACCCAAACCCGAATCAAAATCCCGGATGTCACCATTGTGTGGATCGCCCGGAGGACACGGTGGAGCATACGGTAGAGGTGTGCTCTGCTTGGGCAGAGCCGCCATGTCCTCGTGCGGGTGATCGACGGCAACGACCTCTCGCACCAGGCCCTGATTTAGGCCATGGTCCGGAGCGAGGAGGAATGGCAAGCGGAGCCTCCTTCTGCGGAGCAGTAATGCTATCTAAGGAGGCGGCCGCACGCGCGAGGGAACAGCCCTCACTCCCCAGCCGCCGCGATCTCGACCCCGATTTCCAGCCACCGTAGGCGTGGACATATCTGCAGATAGCGAGCAATGGATAGCTCGCCGTCCAGCCCGAGTCGTCGATGGCGCGTAGTGTTCTACGTGCGCCTCAAGGAGATGTCAGCCAAACCGCATGGGCCCAGCAGGGTCTAAGCCTACTAGGGCCATGGGTTTGCTTCCAAAAGGAAAACCTGGGACCCTATAAAACAAGGCAAAGAAGGAACATAGGAGTGGGTTTTAGACAGTAAAAGTCTGACACGGGCTCTCCCCCGCCCAAGAGCGGGAGAAGTCGTTGGATGATTTCCCACGTAAAAAAACCGAACAAAAATATCAGCATCGAACGGAAGAAATACGTACGCATCAATTCACAATGTCGACTAGTCAGGCATCATCACACTCGAAACACGTCACAGGTGAAAATTTTATAAGTACAATGCGTTCCAAATAAGAATAGGATCGATTGCCGTGTTGTGACGTCACGTCATACTGTCAAATCGCAAGAACTCAGAGATGAGCAAAATTGATGAACTAGATTCTGATTGAAAAAAAAAAAATCTTGTTTTGATCACCATAATAATTCTTCGATTTGACAGTATGACGTGACGTCACAACATGGCAATCGATCCTATTCTTATTTGGAACGCATTGTAGGTGAGCAAAGGGCTAAACGGATTTGGATGGAAATTGTCACATAGTTAGACCATATCCTTGAATACGGACATAGGGTAAAATACTTTTTATTCCAAGAACATGTTTCCTTTGGATAATTTTCTATATTCACGCGAGAAACGCCGCTGGCAAAAGCTAGTTCAGCAGCATCTTGTTAAACGATAAGAAATTCTATAGAAATAAGCATCACCTTTGTACCTATTTTTCTGTTTTTCTTCTTCTTTTCTCTTAGTTTAAGTCTGTACATGAGTTATTAAAATAATTAAAATAAGATTTTGAAATATTAAATTTAAAAATTTTATGCATATTATTGCAATATAGGCGGTTAGCTTTTACATTATGGCTTCTTGATACATCTACTAAGCGAGCTTTAATTTTAATCAGTAAAGAGTTTCGTTCGATTAAAATATTTATATAAATTCAAGAGATGCCCGCCTGTAAGATATAACACCAGCCTCTCAATAAACTACTTTGAAACAAGAAAACAGAGTTGAAAATCGCTTATTTTTCATATCATTGTCGATTACAAAGTGGCCATGTAATTAGCGGTGTTAGCATTAGGTTTTATTGCTTATTAAAACAAATGGTGATCACCCTAGAGTGCCCAGGTTCTCTATTTTGTTACTAAGTGGTAATAAAGTATGGAATAAGTAAGACAGAGGGTGACTTAGGACTTTAGGTCTTATGTTCGTGTTATTTAGCACCTATTTGTATAATAATAATAATAATAATAATACTTTATTGTTCTAAGTATAGTTTACATTAATATGGGACACTAGATCCTGCACTAGGATACCCTGTGTCGCAGGATCTAGTCTCTTTCATCAAAAATAAATAAAACTTAGGGATAAGTAGGTAACCAGTATGAGTTTCAGCACCTTTCACAGGAAAATATTACAAGTTACGATGAGTGTAAGTGTGTATGTGTTAATGAACAGTTTCATTAATTAATTAATCATTGATAGCAGGTTTTCCGTATCAGTATAACTATGTCCGAGCAGCCAATCTTGAACCTGTTTTTTGCACACAAACTTCGTCAGGGGGAAGATTTTTAACTTTTTGTTAATCTTTTCGTACAAGTATGGTCCTATACATGAGAAAGCTTTATTGCCGAATTTAAGTTTGCAGAAAGCTCTGTTCCACTTAGGCTTTCTACGCATGCGCTGATCAGTCACTTTTGTGATAGTTGCAGTTTTGTGGAATCTTAGTACCACTGCCAAAATGTACAATTTGCGCACAGTAAGCAATCGCGTTTCTCGGTATAACTTATCAGTGGGGTATCGGATTCCTAATCTGTAAGAGACCTTGAGGATTGCTCTTTGTGCACGTTCAGCTGTAATGATACAGCTTTTACCAGCTATACCCCACGATATTATGCAGTAACTTATTATAGACTGGCATAAAGCCAGGTAAGTCATCTTAAGAGTGTCTTTGTCAGCTATTGATCGAAGTCTTTTAAATATGTACAAAAGTTTCCTTACTCGCGTAGTAACAGATTGGATTTGCACTTTCCATGACAAGTGTTGGTCAATGTTAATACCAAGATATTTGATGCACTTGACGTGTTCAAAAACGGCGCAACTACACCTACTCCCTAGGCTATAATTGCATCGGTGGAATTTTAGTACAAATTGTTTAGGGGCTGTTGTTTTTGTGCTCACAGAGAAATTTACAACTTTAGTTTTGTTGACATTTAGGGTGAGCAGATTGTGTTGCAGCCAACTGGTAACCTTCTGCATTCCAACCTCTGCGGCACTATAGGCTTCCTTCCAAGAGTCACCATGGAAAACTATTGCTGTATCATCAGCGTAAGCAGATACTTGCGCATTGTCCAGATTGAGTGAGCAGAGACCATCAACGTATAATAAAAACAAGGTGGGACCAAGGACACTGCCCTGGGGCACTCCATATGCCACATTCGCAAAAGTGCTCTCGTAGTCACCCAGACAAATTTTCTGTTTGCGTTCAGAAAGATAAGAAATATATAAAGTATAATTAAAAGGTCTTGTAATTTGTATTTCTTTGGACTCCGTACGATTAGCGCATTCCGTGAGTGTCAAGTTTATTTAATCTTCTATAGATACAAAAGCGTAATACCACTCACTGATTAATCACGAAATCTCAGAAACTATAACACCTACAAACTTAAAATTTGACAGGTAGGTTCCTTATAGGGTCTAGACAACCGCTAAGGATTTTCCGAAATTCACCCCCTAAGGGGATGAAACAGGGATCCAAAGTTTATATAGAGAAACCGACTTTCACGCGGGCGAAGCCGCTGGCAAAAGCTAGTTTTTGATATAGAGTGCCAAGTGCGAGTTGGTTTTGCGTTAATGTGATTAACACGCATAAGAATTGACCATCTCGATTGGATCTTACCGAGAAGACTGCCTCGATATATTTGGTGCCGCAAAAATACCCAATAAGTGGTCAAAATCCCTACCGCAACGAACAAATGAGCTAATGACCTTGAACACCTGGATAGATCTGTATAAATTGTACCTGAGAACCATCTCGATTACGTCACCTTTCAAAAAAAAAAAGCGCATCAAAATCGGTCCATTCGTTTAAGAGCTACGATGCCACGGACAGACACACAGACACGTCAAACTTATAACACCCCTCTTTTCCGTCGAGGGTTAAAAACTAGGAATAAAGTAGATTGAGCTGGAACAATTTGCCTGCTGCGGTCTTCCCGTCCGATTAATTTAGGTGTCTTCAAGGCTAGAATGAAGAGGCTCTTAATAAACTAGTGCGCCTCACCATCAATGATTGCATCACTGCTCACCATCAGGTGGGATCGCAGTCAAGCACTAGTTTATATTATTTAAAAAAAAAGTCTGTTTCTAATGTATCTGAGAAACAAATGAATTGTTTTTCATCACTAGAAAATGCGAAGGATCACGATAGATGTCGATTCAAAACAGCTTTACGTCTTCATTTCCGTTTTTGAAATTAAGAATGTCAATTAAGGAGTTTCAATGTAATTTATTCCAAATTTATTTGGTGTCGTACTTTGTTATACAGCATACACTTCTGTCTAACCCTTTGAGAAATACATACAAGCGTGATGATTTGAAATGCACAAATATAATTGCCATTCCAACTCCAACTAAACAACGCAACAACACAAACAGCTTGCTCGAGCTCACTATGCTCAAAAGCTCACATCGCTCGGTTCGCTCCTTTCGCTTGGAGACCGGACGTAGGCGGGAGCGTGTCGTATGCACGTTTCGCTCAACTTCCGGAAGCGGAATCTTTCGAGTTACGTTAAAAAATGTTTATTGTTAGCTGGTGCAGATTTGTGTGTTTATCTATACTGTCTATTCTTAGACATCTATATATATAAAAGGAGAAACTGACGGACTGTCATATCAACGCAGAGCCGAAACTACTGGGATTAGAAGCGTGAAATTTTGCACAACATTTCCTTTTATAACGTAGGCGATTAAAATCATCAATACCGTCTGTTCGTAACAACACTATCTTTTGTTTAGTAACCGATTTATTTCATTGTTTAACTAAGTATTTAATTTTTTGTTTCTTTTCTTTTTACTTTCAAACTTGTTATGTTTGTGCCTTTATGTTTGTGCCAAATAAACGTAAACTTTATTTCTTTCTTACTTTATTGCTTTTAAACAGAAATAACAAAGGAAGTTTACAAAAGCTTTTAGAATGACAACTAAGTTATCGAAACAAAATTCTGTGAGCCAAATGCTTTCGGGAATGAAGTCTACGACTCGTAGCGAAAAAGTCGCTAATCTTTACCAAAATATGTTGGACTAGTTGCTGCCAGCGGTTTCGCCCGCGTGAAAGTAAATAGGGTTTCGTACAAACTTACCTATTAAAACAGTTCAGTTACCGAACTGAGTTACGAAGATATTTCCGAATCGCAGAAAAACATTTTTTTGTGACCTTATTACAAATTTACAGTTTTCAGACTTTTTCCTATACTTGTGCTATTATTTATTTATTTATTTAAAACTTTATGCACTAATGAAACATTGTACAAAGGCGGCCTTAGGCATTTTTTACCAGTCGACCTTAGGGTGGTGCAGAGACATAACATGGCAGGTGCAACTAAATAGAAGACTGACAGAGAGGAAATAAGAACAATAATAGATATATACTTAGATACATACATACAAATAAAAAATGATATTGAGAGAAAAACGAATACAACAAATCAAGAGTGTGATGAATCTACCAACTTCTTGCGAAAAAAGCTATTAGATCTTGCTTCATGCCAAATTTCAGGATTCTAGGTCAACGGAAAAGTACCCTTTGAATTTTGATTCCCTTGAGAGTTTCGAAATGCCTATACGTTTTTTGCGACATAAACATCCGTATCTTTTTTCTTCGCTAACTCAGAAGTTTGATTTTTCACAGCTTTGAGTATAATTATGGTTTTAATTTCAACTCGATACCTTCACGCGTTCTGGAGATAAAGGGTCTTGACAGACAAACAGACAGACGGACCACAAAGTGATCCTATAAGGGTTCCGTTTTTTCCTTTTGAGGCACAGAACCCTAAAAAATGTCCAAAGTAACATACTCCCGGGATTTTTTTTTTTTAGGTGGGAAAATCATCTAATGGCAAATCTCGCTCTTGGGCGGAGCGGGAGATAGTGTCAGTCTTTTACTGACTAAAAGCCCACTCCTGTTCCTTCGTTGCCTTCGTCCCAGGGCCCCGGGTTTCGTTTTCACACTACCCATGGCCCCAGTAGGCTTCGACCCTGCTGGGCCCCTACGATTTGCTGACATCTCCATGAGGCGCGCGTGGAACAATACGCGCCGTCGACGACTTGGGCTCGGTCCGGACGGTTACCGGACGGTCGGACGGTGAGCCACCCATTGCTCGCCGTCCGCAAGCCCGCGCCTACGGTGATACTCCCGGGATAAAAGTCTTTTCAGCCTTTCGAGCGCGAAGGAGTAATAAACATACACACACACACTCACAAACTTTCGCCTTTTTAATACATATTAATGTGAAGTGTGATAATGTAAGTTAAACGTTAAAGTTTGATGATATTTCAATCCTCGTTTGGCCTACTTTCTTTAGACCTTTTATTATTATAGAAAACTTACATCAATGATATGAACATATCATTAAATGTTATCGTTTAAACGATCTGGCCAGTTTTAGTTGGCCATATCATGATGTGATCAATTCTTAGATCTGGCCACGACATAAACAAGGAGTAACAAAGGATTTCACAAAACACACCCCCTAAAGGGGTGAAACGGTGGTCCAAAGTTTGTATGGAGAAACCTGCAATCACAGCATCTAGCATTCAGCATGGCAGTCTAGGATTAAATAACACATTTTTTTTAAAGTAACAATGGAGTTTCTTGCCGGTTCTTCTCCATAGGAAACGACCAATTGGAACCGTGCGCTAGCTTCAGACGTTTTATAAATGCCCATGCAAGCCTATGTGTAGTAAAAATAAAATTGATAATATTTGACAAAATTGATGATAAAATAACACTTTTTTTTTAAGAGTAACAATGGAGTTTCTTGCCGGTTCTTCTCCATAGGAAACGACCAATTGGAACCGTGCGCTAGCTTCTGACGTTATAAATGCCCATGCAAGCTTATGTGAAGTAAAAATAAAATTGAAATTATAGATAAAATTGATGACAAATATTCACCTTCACTCAGTCTTCTTGCAAATCACCAGATATTCCGACAGTTTCTCCTTTCATTCCTCAGGTAACAGATCTAGTGCATTCAAGGAGAGCGTTGAGTATGATTAACATTCGCGGAAATGAGTGACATACGTCGCGAAACAGAACGTTTTAACGTGGCACCATAAATAATTAATGATAAAGCTCCTCTCATTAACAGTAAAAATAACTGACATTTTATTGTTATTTCATCTTTTAAAACAAGGTTTCTCAAAGTGGGGTATGCGAACCCTTAGGGGTTCATGATTTGGTGGTAGGAGGTTCGCAACAAGACTGACGTAAAGGCGGCTGGATGGCCAATCGCGTAGGATGGCGCTTAAGTGAGATTTGGTCTTCACACCTAAGTCATTCACAAAACCATATACAGAAATTTACTTGACGTCAATATTGTGCCACATTTATATCAACATATTTATTTATGACACTGTCTTAAGTAACATTTATTTTAAAAAAAACAATCCTTATATTCATATACATTTTATCTTTTTTTTTTCGGGCGTGAGGGATTCGCAGCCGTTTAGGGACTTTAATAGGAACCCCC
Source organism: Mythimna impura (assembly GCA_905147345.3). NCBI lineage: Eukaryota > Metazoa > Arthropoda > Insecta > Lepidoptera > Noctuidae > Mythimna > Mythimna impura. The sequence continues at coordinate 6,370,081 of LR990347.1, read as the reverse complement.
TATGGCCACATACCCATGTGGCGCCAAAAGTTTGAGAAACCCCACTCTAACGTATCTCCGACTCAAAATCTTATGGACCTAATGTAAAAAGCACATACAGTAACTTATTCTGAAGCGAAGCGAGGATGCTCACTCGGAATTGAATTTGAAATTAACTTTAGATGGAGTTGGGCAAGTCAAATAAAACGATGGTGCGGTTTCTGATTTGAAAGTTTTATTGTAAGTAATGGTATCGGATAATAATGTAAATGACCTATTGTTAAATATTTGCAATGTGCAATTAAATCAGCTACATACTGATTACAATATAGCGACTATCACTGCCCAATCATGCTATAGTAAAAAGTCAAAAGTTTGTATATATATGTGTGTGTGTGTGTGTGTGTATATGTGTGTCTGTTTATTTGTAACTCGTTCACGCTCAAACGGCTGAACGGATTTAGATGAAATTTGGCACACGGGTACACCATGTCCTGGAGTAGCACATAAAAATTTTCACGTTTTTTTAGCATGTTCTCTTGGTATAATTTTCTATTTTCACGCGGGCAAAGCCACTGGCATAACATAGCATAATCAGCCTTTACATGTTCCCACTGCTGGGACTCAGGCCTCCTCTCTAGGAGAGGGAATGGGCCGTAATCCATCACGCGGGCCCAGTGCGGTTTGGTGAATGTCACATTTCTTCGAATTTTTGGTTTTAGGACATGCCGGTTTCCTCACGATGTTTTCCTTCACCGTTTTGAGAGCAGTGGTAATGAAATAAATTACACAAAGTAATGCGCCTGGCTGGGTTTGAACCCGCGACCTACAACTCGTAAGTCGGGGCCGTTACCACTCGGCCACCACTGCTCTACATTACTATACATTGGCAGAAGATAGTATATTTTACACGTGTCAGTCGACTTCTTCGGAAAGATATATGAAACCACGGATATCTATGTATGGAGCTAAGAAACTAAGTAGCGCCTCATACTCGTTTAAAGAAACTCTACTTATGTATTTTTCGTTATTCTTATCTATCTTAATATATATAAATCTCGTGTCACAATGTTTGTCCTCAATGGACTCCTAAACCACTTTACCGATTATAATAAAATTCGCACACCATGTGCAGTTCGATCCAACTTGAGAGATAGGATAGTTTAAATCTTTATGAGGGAAGTACTAACTTCACGCGGGCGAAGCCGCTGTCAGAAGCTAGTCTATATATATAAAAGAAAGTCGTGTTAGTTACCCTATTTATAACTCAAGAACGGCTGAACCGATTTGGCTGAAAGTTGGTGGGGAGGTAGCTTAGAACCAGGAGACGGACATAGGACACTTTTTTTTTTTTGAGTAGGGTAGAGTAGGGTAGAGTAGAGTAGAGTAGGGTAGAGTAGGGTAGAGTAGGGTAGAGTAGGGTAGAGTAGGGTAGAGTAGGGTAGAGTAGGGTAGAGTAAGGTAGAGTAGGATAGAGTTGGGTAGAGTAGGATATAGTGAGCGAAGCCGCGGGCAAAAGCTAGTTCTAAATAAAACTATTCGCATGTACATTCAGGTTTCAATATTTAAAGTGCACCATCGTCAATATAGGACACCAAAATAAACAGCCACCATTCAAAATTGAAATAAAACAATCAGTTATTTGTTCAGTGAAGCCGACACTTACCTACATTTAATAACAGCCAACCGTTCATTGCCCGCCGAGTGCCCGCTTTGCCCGCCGTATGCCCGACGAGCGCCCCCTTTTGCCCACGACCGACGGCGACGGGCCAAACACTCGATATTTCAATAACAGCATCAGAAATCAAAGTGGAAAGTTTATCATTTTATATCCGGGCGATGCATTTGGCTGCAATTTCCGTTAAATCCCCCCCCCCCGCCCCTCAAGTACGGGGAACGTCGCCTTTCGGGAAATTATAGCCATTTCCCCTCTCGACGAGTAGGGGAGACAGGTAAGGTGCTTCCGGGCCTGAACGGGTAATAAAACACGTGAGCTGACCTCTTTATCTATGAGTTATTAAATTATGGTAGAATACTAACAGGTAAGTAGGTTCTTTAATTTTGTGACTTAGATATAAGTTGGTTGTAGTTATTTTATGAACCAGTGAGGGGGTGAGGTAAAGGTAGGTGAAAGAGCAGTGGTGGCCGATTGGTAACGGCCCCGACTTACGAGTCACTACTCACGAGAACCCAGCCAGGCGGATTACTTTGTGTAATTTATTTCATCACTACTGCTTTCAAAACGGTGAAGGAAAACATCGTGAGGAAACAGGCATGTCCTAGAACCAAAAATTCGAACACATGTGACATTCACCAACCCGCACCGGGCCCGCGTGGTGGATTACGGCCCATTCCCTCTCCTAGAGAGGAGGCCTGAATCCCAGCAGTGAAAACATTAAAAAGGCTGATAATGCTAAAAAAAAATGAGGGGGTGAGGGTCTGTTTGTTGTGTTAGCATAATCAGCCTTATAATATTCCCACTGCTGGGACTTAGACCTGCTCTCTAGCGAAGGGAATAGGCCGTGATCCACCACGCGAGCCCAGTGTGGATTGGTGGATGTCACATGTCTTCGAATTTTTGGTTCTAGGACATACTAGTTTCCTCATGTTTTCCTGAAGGAAATCCGTTTTGAAAGCAGTGGTGATGAAATAAGTTATATAAAGTAATGCGCCTGGCTGGGTTTGAACCTACAACTTGTAAGACGGGGTCATTATTATTGGGCCACCACTAGAGACTGTCTATTTCTATATATCTTATATATATATATCTTTTTCATTATATTTAGACACGTTTTTCTTAGACCACCTCGGTCCATCCCTCATGGTGAGTGTTCAATCCATCTCGCCACGATAACTAAACAAAATTCTAAAGTTTTACGGTACTTATTTTGAAAGTAGCGCCAGTGACTGAAAAGTTGAAGGGGAATCGTTTGTCTTGGTATGGTCATGTGAAGAGGAGGGATAAAAGACATGTTGCTAAAAGAGTTATGAGTATACATGTGGACGGATGGAAAGGGAGAGGGAGACCAAAGAAAAGATGGATGGATTATGTGAGGAGCGATATGAAAGTAATGGGAGTTAGTGATAAGATAACTTTATAACTGCGCATTGTCAGTTCTAATCGATTGTTAATTGATTGACTATAACAATCGACAACTTTATGCATATTTGTCAATGTGTTTTGTTTTTATTCATTTTTTTTTTTTGTATTGCATAATGGTTTATTAATATGTCATTTCTTTAGTTTGTTTTTAGTTCATAAGATGAAAAGTTGCTAGCCTTTCATTGTCTCGTCGAGTTTGTTTATTAAGTTGTTTTTAGTTCATAAGATGAAAAGTTGCTAGCCTTTCATTGTCTCGTCGAGTTTGTTTATTAAGTTGTTTTTAGTTCATAAGATGAAAAGTTGCTAGCCTTTCATTGTCTCGTCGAGTTTGTTTATTAAGTTGTTTTTAGTTCATAAGATGAAAAGTTGCTAGCCTTTCATTGTCTCGTCGAGTTTGTTTATTAAGTTGTTTTTAGTTCATAAGATGAAAAGTTGCTAGCCTTTCATTGTCTCGTCGAGTTTGTTTATTAAGTTGTTTTTAGTTCATAAGATGAAAAGTTGCTAGCCGTTCAACGTCTCGTCGACGACGGCTGGCGCTGAAAATCAGCGCTGTGGCTCTGTTCAATACATGAGCCCCTACATTTTGCTGAGCGCTGGCCGTTTTGCGCGGATGTGTCGCATAACTCACTCTATTGTATAGATTTGTTATTTTATATTTTTAAGTTATGTGCCATGTTTGTCGTAAATAAACTCTTTTTCATTCTCACTTTCTTTCTCTTCACAGCATGACGAATGACAGGACAAAATGGAAGAAATAATCGTGTTGCGCCGACCCCAAATAATGACTTTGCTCATGATTAGGTTTACCCCATTCACAATAGAAAATAATAAAGCTTAAAGAAACTGACCTCTAATTCCATCGACCGTGATATTAAACCCTAAAATGAATTATGGGTAACCCTTTATCACAATCACTACGTAACCAGTAACCGACCAGCACAACTTACAATAATATGTTCCAATTTCCAGCATTCAATGCGGATGATAATTTCCCCAGAGCCCTGGAACTTAATAGGTACATAAATCTTCAGTAGGTACTGTGGCAACCGTGTAGGTTCCACTAATAATTACTAACTTGCAAAACTGGCATGTTAGACTTCTAAGGTTTATGTTATAAAAAAGTTTAGTTAGATTTGATGTTCGGATGGAATAAGAAGGAAGCCGTCAAGTATTATCAGAAAATATTATATATGTAAAATATATCATGAAAGTGCTAAAATCTATACAATAACAAGTTAAATAAGAATAAAAGGCCTTTCATTGTGTTTCCCCCCCCCCCCACAGTACCTATCCAGATACTACTACCTCATCATTTCAGCCGAAAGACGTCCACTGCTGGACATAGGCCTCCCCCAAGCGTCGCCACAGCGAACGGTCCTGTGCGTCTCGCATCCATCGGACCCCCGCAACCGTTACCAAGTCATCGGTCCACCTTGTAGGAGGCCTTCCAACGCTACGTCTTCCGGTACGTGGTCGCCATTCCAGAACCTTTCGGCCCCAACGGCCATCTGTTCTGCGAGCAATGTGCCCTGCCCATTGCCACTTTAGTTTGGCGATTCTTCGTGCTATGTCGGCAACCTTGGTTCTCCTGCGGATATCCTCATTCCTGATTCGATCACGCAAGGAAACTCCGAGCATAGCCCTCTCCATTGCCCTTTGGGTGACTTTAAGCCTTCTAATGAGGCCCATTGTAAGCGACCACGTTTCGGAGCCATATGTCATCACTGGCAACACGCACTGGTCATAGACTTTCGTCTTGAGACACTGTGGTATATTGGACGAGAAGACACCGCGCAGCTTCCCGAACGCTGCCCAGCCGAGTCGGATTCGACGATTGATCTCTTTCTCGAAGTTAGACCTTCCCAACTGGACCGTCTGTCCCAGGTAAACGTAGTCGTCTACAACTTCGAGTGTAGAGTCCCCGACCTTGATAGGAGTGGGTGCTACATGGCTGTTTACCATGACTTTGGTTTTGTCCATGTTCATTTTAAGTCCCACTCTTTCGGAAGCTCTACTGAGGTCACCAAGCATTGTACTGAGCTCCTCCGTAGTCTCAGCCATGACTACTATGTCGTCGGCAAACCGAAGGTGAGTGATGTACTCGCCATTGACATTAATGCCTAGCCCTCTCCATTCCAAAACCTTGAAGACATCCTCCATTGCTGCCGTGAACAGTTTCGGAGAAATAACGTCTCACTGCCTCACACCCCGCTGCAAGAGGATAGGTTTCGTGGTCTGGTCTTGTAGTCGGACTGACATAGTGGCGTTTTTGTACAAACACTTCAGCACTTCGATATACCGAAAGTCAATTTGGCACCGTTGGAGAGACTGCAGTACAGCCCAAGTTTCAATCGAATCAAAGGCTTTCTCGTAGTCTACAAACGCTAAGCAGAGAGGCTGGTTATACTCCTCAGTCTTCTGTATAACCTGCCGCAGCGTATGTATGTGGTCCACGGTGCTGAAGCCTTTTCGAAATCCGGCTTGTTCGGGAGGCTGGAAGTCGTCGAACCTGCGCGCGAGACGATTCGTGATGACTCTGGAAAACAGCTTGTAGACATGGCTCAGAAGCGAGATGGGCCTATAATTCTTAAGCAGGGCATTATCGCCCTTCTTAAAGAAGAGTACCACCACGCCTCTGCTCCACGCCTGTGGCGTTTTCCCCTCGAGTATGACGGAATCAAATAGCTTCTGAAGGGCCTTAAGGACCGGTTTTCCACCCGCCTTCAGGAGTTCGGCCGTAATTCCGTCCTCACCCGACGCCTTGTTGTTTTTCAGCTGCTTCAGAGCCATCCTAATCTCGTACAGGCTGACGTCCGGGATATCTTCGGTATAGTGTCGAGTCAATCTAGCTCTTGGGTCGTTTACTAGATTTACAGCGGGTTTAGCGGTAGACGTGTATAACTGTCCATAAAAAGCCTCGATCTCTCCCAGAAGCTCCGATTTGGCGGATATGACTCTGCCATCGTCGGTCTTCAGTTTCGTGAGCTGGCTTTGCCCAATAGACAGATCTCGTGCAAATACTTTAGAGCCCTTATTCCGCTCAATCGCATCCTTAATCCTTGCGGTATTAAAGCGGCGAAGGTCACGTTTCAGGGACTTCGAGATTTGTCTATTGAGCTGCCGGTATATGCACGCATCGTCTGAAGACTGCAGAATCATCTTACGCCTCTTCTTCATTAGCTCGAGGGTCGGATCGGAGAGCTTCTTGTTTTTATTTGTACGGTGAGTCTTGAAAAACTTAGACCCGACCGTATGGACAGTTTCCACGAACCCATCGTTATATTCATCCACGGAGCTTCCTAGGCACTCGAAACGATTGTGGAGTTCGAGCTGAAAGCTCTCGGGGTTTTGGATCTGGATCTGTGCTGGACGGAGCGTAGACTTCATCAGTCGAGACCTTTCAAGCTTAATGTTAATATTCAATGTGCCTCTTACGACGCGGTGATCACTTCCAGTTTTCACCGCGTTGATCACAGAGACATCATTGAATATTTGCTTTTTCGTCGACAGGATGAAGTCAATCTCATTTCTAGTTGCACCGTCAGGACTTTGCCAGGTCCACCTTCTATGCTCACGCTTTTTGAAGAAGGAATTCATCATATAGAGGCCCTCCTTCTCCATAAAGCTAGCCAGTAGGTGTCCCCGGTGATTCCGACGTCCAAATCCAAATTGCCCCACTCGCAGCTCGTCACCGTCTCGTTTGCCCAGTTTCGCGTTAAAGTCCCCCATGACCACGGTGAAGTGAGTCTTAGAACCATGCATGGCTCTTGATATATCCTCATACATGGATTCTACTTCGTCGTCGGGATGTGTCGAGGTCGGGGCGTAGACCTGTATGACCTTCAGCGAATATCTTGATGATATTCTGAGTATAAGGTACGCCACCCTGGTCGACACACTCTCGATCCTCACGACATTGTTCACAAGGGACTTGTGGACGAAAAACCCGACACCACCCTGGGACTGCTGGTCACCCTCCCGGAAATAGAGCAGGTTACCGGATTTGAGAATTATCGTATCCTCCCCCTGTCTTCGGACTTCAGACAATCCCACAATACTCCATCGCAACCTGCTCAATTCCTCCTCCAGTTCGGTGATCTTCTCGTCAGTCCTCAGTGTACGCGTGTTGAAAGTTGCCAGGTCGAGTCGTTTAATAGATGGGTAGCCAAATCTCATCCGGAGATTCTTCGCACCCCTTGCCTCGTCGTGGCCTTGACCGCTACCGGAGTCAAGGGTAGACGGGCTGCCGGGCACTAGGGGCCATTTTTTCCTTCTGTTTTTCATGTTGGGGGGGGGGGGTTGCCATAATCGCCACGCTTGGCAGACGGGTTGGCGATCGCAGTTTGGTTGTTGTAATGCACAGAGGATGCTGCTGCCCATTCTCTGGTATGTCCCTTAGTCGCCTCTTACGACACCCTCGGGAAGAGATGGGATGGTGTTATTCTTAACGTCCGAACACCATACGGAACCCGTCCGAACACCATACGGAACACGTCCGAACACCATACGGAACACGTCCGAACACCACCTATGGGTCTGATTCTGAAAGGAAGACTCGGCCCTGGTACGAAAGGCAACGAAGGAACAGGAGTGGGTTTTTAGTCAGTAAAAGTCTGAAACTATCTCCCACCCCGCCCAAGAGCGGGGGATGTCATAAGATGATTTTCCCACCGGAAAAAAAAGAGAAGAGGCCTTAGTCCCAGCAGTGGGAACATTAAAAAAGGTTGACAGATTATTTCCGACGTAGTACTATTCTCCAAATTATTTGATTTATCAAACTAGCAGAACTTGAAGCACAAAATACCTAAACTTGTGCAATTAATTGGTAAATGTGTTATCAAGAAATTCTCACCCTAATATTTTAGTTCAAAGATAACATAACACGGTTTTCTAGTAAATAAACAAATTTATCTACAAATGACACCTATTTAAATGATAACCTATGCCTTGTTTAAGTAATTAATTGTTCCATAAGTGTAATAAACTAAATATATTTAATATTGATATCGATTGTGGACTTAGACATATCTGACGAAATGTATGCTGGTGTCCTTTTTTTTTTCGATCAGGACAACTAAAGAAACACAGGTTTTTTTTAAGGTTGGAAATCGTCCAATGACTTCTCTGGCTCTAGGGCGGAGCGCGAGGGCGTGTCAGACTTTTACTGACTAAAACCACACCTACCTATGTTCCTTCTTTGCCCTTAGCGTTATAGGACTACGAATTTCCCTTTCGGAAGTCAAACCATGGCCCTAGTAGGCTTCTACCCTGCTGGACCCCTACGGTTTTACTGACATCTCTTTGAGGCGCGCGTGATACACTACGCGCCGTTGACGACTCGGGCTCGGTCCGGACGGCTACCGGACGGCCGGACGGCGAGCTACACATTGCTCGTCGTATGCAAGCCCACGCCTATGGTAGCTGGAAGTAAGGGTCGGGGTTCCGGCGGCTGGGGCGTGAGGACGTCGGTTTCCTCACGCGTGCGGCCGCCTCCATCGCTAACATTACTGCTTCGCAAAGGAGCACAAGTGAGTTTTAGTTAGAAAAAATTTTACACTCCCTCTCGCACCAACCAGAGTGGGAAAATTTATTTAATGATATCCCATCACAAAAAACAAACACTTGCTGAATCTCGAAAAATAGAGAAAAGTGAATATGAGGGGAAAAATTTACGAAAGTTGGAGATAGAACCAAGAACCTACTTCTTGGTTGTTTTTTCACGGTTATGATTGGGGTATAAGTCCAGTTGATAGACAGGGACATAATTTTTAGGGTTCCGTAACTCAAAAGGGAAAAACGGAACCATTATAGGATCACTTTGTTGTCCGTCTGTCTGTCTGTCTGTTTGTCTGTCAAGACCCTTTTTCTCGGGAACGCGTGGAGGTATCGAATTGAAATTAAAACCATAATTATACTCAAGTCTGCGGTCCCATGAAGCTGTGAAAAAATTAAACTTCTGTGTTAACGAAAAACAAAGATACGGTCGTTTATGTCGCAAAAAACGTATATTTCAATACTCAAATTCATATGGTACTTCCCGTTGACCTAGAATCCTGAAATTTGGCATGAACCAAGGTCTTTTAGCATAAGTATAGGAAAAAATCTGAAAACTGTAAATTTGTAGGTACGTCACAAAAAACAACCTTTTTTCCAATTCGGAAAAATCTTCTTAATTCAATTCGGGAATTGAACTGTTATCATAGGTAAATTTGTACGGAACCCTCAGTGCGCCAGTCCGACTCGCACTTGCCCGGTTTTTTTTTTAAAGAGAAAGAATTAAAAAGCTGAAGTCCATCTCTTTTTTTTACTACGACATTAGCTTTTTTATCGACCCACACACCCACCCAGAACAGCCACATGATAATTTCCTACCCCAAAAAAAAAACAAAAGGATATGACAATTGAACGTGTAGGTAATAAAATAACTGCCAATAAACTGCCACTGTACAAACACCTTCGCGTGACCGAATGAACGTAAATGCTTCTATATTTTATCCACGAAATGCATTTTCCGCGAGTTACCGACGATTCGGACACATTATACTCGGATACAGTGTCCGAATCAACACATTTTATTTTCATTATTTTTTCACTGATGATTCGAACACCACCTTTATTGAAGCTATTTAGAACAGTCAGATAAAAAAAGTCTTAAAATATAGTTAATTAGCCCATTTATGTCCCACTGCTGAGCGAAGGCCTCCCTCTCCCTTTTCCACACACGTCTGTCTGCCATTGCAGGGCAGTCCCTCCGGTAGTTGTCCAGCTCATCACTCTACCTTCGTCTTGCTCTGCCGCGATGTCGCCTTGCGTTTACTGGGACCCAATAAGTGGCTCTTTAAGCCAACCGCTCATCCGACATGCGGCAGACATGTCCGGCCCAATCCCACTTCAAAATATCAGCTTTTCCGGTAACATCTTTAAACAAAATATAATATAATAAAGAAATACTTCTTTAAACAAAATATAATATAAAAAAAAATATTACTTGAAGTTGCCGCCTTAATCAACCTAAAATAGTTTTTGTAACGCTTGTTTCCCCCATGTATTATATTTTAAAACTTTTTATCCGACTGTACTAAACAGTGTGTCCGAAGTCAGTGAAAAAAAAATTTTTTTAAATGTGTCTATTCCGACACTGTGTCCGAATATACTGTGTCCGAACCGTCAGTAAGTCTTTTCCGCTCTATCTATCTTAAAAGAAAATGCCATGTGGAAAGCCAACGTACACACAGTGAACTGTGTGTGTTCCTAGCATCTAGTCTAGTAAGTGACTGTCGATGGCTGCGTCAACTCTCTGCACTCGCTAAACAAGGAAAACTGCTGCAATGTTAAGACGAGATTGAACAGTGGCGTAGCTAGGTAACTGATGGCTCGGGGGTAGAATAATCTGGGGCTCCTTTTTTACGTGGGAAATCTTTAAATAACTTCTGCTCTGGTTGGAGCAGGAGGGAGTGTCATACTTTTACCTTTTACTATCTAAAACTAGTTGCCACATCATGATTAAATTAGCTGCAATCTACGTTAATTATTGAAATAAGAAGTTTGCTAATGAGATTTTGCCCCCCCCCCCCCCTCCGAGCTTGGGGGCTACAATACACTTACCCACCCAGCCTTTTGGTAGCTAAGCCAGTAAGCGAGAATGCGTCAGTGTGACAAGGAGTAATGAATCCAGGGCTGCAGAATTGTTCGAAAGAGTTTCCGCGGCCCTGGAACGCAAAGGGCAACTGAAGGAGCACGGGTGTAGAATTTGGCCGGCTTTATTCGGACCCGGACGCCTGGCAACGCTACACGGGTTTTTTTTTAGGTGGGAAAATCATCTAATGACAAATCCTGCTCTTGGGCGGAGCGTGAGATAGTGTCAGACTTTTACTGACTAAAAACCCACTCCTATTCCTTCTTTGCCTTCATCCCAGGGCCCCGGGTTTCGCTATCACACTACCCGTGGCCCCAGTAGGCTCCGACCCTGCTGGGCTCCTACGATTTGCTGACATCTCCCTGAGGCGCGCGTGGAACAGTACGCGCCGTCGACGACTTGGAACGCTACACGGGTGAGTTTCAGTCAGCGAAATTTGACACTTCCTGGTAATGCAACTTCTGAAAAGTTATCCATATGTTTGCCCTCACATTAACTAACTACTGTTAAATTTACATTAAACGAGGTTTAACACGACTCAAATACCCTTTATCTGCACTACAACATCTCACCTCGTTAGATTTCTAAACAATCTAGTGTTTGTCCTTAAAAATCCTTACTTGTCCGCCCACAGTGCTGTTGTCTCGCTAATTCGTTCATTAGCATTGAATGGCGGCTCGGCGCCACTTTCGCCGACAAGCTTGCCTTCGCCGACACAGTACGCCGTACGCCGACAACCTAAAGGCACAATGTGACGTATGCCGGCGAAGCTGTCGGCGTCTGAATTATGCCTTCACTAACCGACTGGGGTACTAGTAGGCACATTCATTATTGATAAAATCAGAATAAAATATTTATGTGAGAATAACTGGGTGTAGATGTTTTGAAGCGATTTCTTGCGGCGACATTGCAATACTTATATCTAAGGTTTTCCACAACAAAAGTACTGAATGAAACATGTAAACAAAATTTGACAGTCTAAATTCGGATACTCACTGCGACTGTCTGCGACTCAACTTTTTTTTTGCGAAAAATTACTCTAGCATCAGTTCATCGTGTGATTTATGGGTACCTACTCCATCATAATAAAACACAGTTTTGGGGTCCATATCTCATCTCTACAATTCATAACACTGATATTATAAAAATGAGTGTGTGTCTTCACGCTCACACGGTTAAACAGATTTGGATGAACTTTGGCACACGTGTAAATAGGGTTGCCAGGTCTTATAACCGAAAAATCGGACAGATCAGTCAGTTTAACCGGACATTTGGGTACAAAGACCGTCAATTTTGTAAAACGCGGCTTTCCTGTCTAATGTAAAATCTTTTACAATTCTAATAAAACAGCAAAACAAGCGAATGGTCAATGATTTCCGAAGGTGTGAGACCACGTGACAGACAATCATCGGATTGTCCGTCACGTACCGGACACGTGATACAAATGTGGAGATAAGTCGTTCTGTATTTTTGACATTCTATTGGCCACAAAAATGTTCCACCGACGGGGTAACGAATGTGCTCACCACAGAGCGACTGTCGAATCCGAAAATGCGAATATATTATTACGAACAACAATACGGCATTGACAAGAGACTACGACATTTCTTATGAATTGTTTGTGTCTAGCGATACAAGGTAAAGCAGAACACAATGACAAATCTAAAAAATGGTCAAGTTTAAAAAGCCTAACAAAAGCCGGACAGGACACGTAACCAAAAAGCCTGACCGTGGCCGGCTTTATCCGGACGCCTGGCAACGCTACGTGTATACCATATCCTGGAGTAGCACGTAGGATACTTTTTACCCAGGGTGTAGGTTCCCTTAGGGCAAATTCTGTTCAATTTCTACCTGCACACGGGTGAAGCCGCTCGAAGCAGCTTTTAAAAAAAAAGTAGTTTTCCGCATCTGTCTGTTTATCCGCTAACTCCTCTTAAACCACGCAACAGATTTGGATGCGGATTTCACTAATAGAAAAAGTAATAATCAAGGAAGGTTTGTGTGTATAATTTACAACCATGCGAAGCTGGGGCGGTTACCAGTTCAGAGTTAATATGTCAGTGGTTAGTGGCCCTTACTGCTATGCCGGTGGTCGTGGGTTCGATTCCCACCCAAGAAAAATGTTTATTTGATGAGCACGATCATTTGTTCTGTGTCTGGGTGTAATTTATCTGTATTTAGAAATATATAAGTAGATATTTTTATCAAATGTCTAGTAAGTACCTACTTATACCACAAGCTCAGCTTAGTTTGGGACTAGATAACGCCATCTAGTCCCAAACTAAGCTGAGCTGTATGAAAGTAGTCGAATATTATATATAATATTATACAATATTAGTTTTAGTATTATATGCAAAACCCAAAACACGTATCTAGTATTTTTATGTAAAGAATCTATGTACAAAATTCCATAACTGTATCATGAAAAATTACAAAGTTATAAACTTGTTATGTTGACTCTCTCTCTCTTGTTATGGTGACTGAGGGGTGGTTTTGCTCCCGCACCCAGCTGTGCGCTGGCGGCTAATGCCCGTTATGACCTGCCGTGACCTGTGTTGTATTTAGTATCGATGGTGTCCAACTTGTAACCTTTTTTAAATATTTTTGAGAAAAAATGTAACATGGTGTAAAAATTATTGGAATCGTTTCAGTTAATAATTCTGAACAAACTATATTCAGGTTTCGCATATGCTAAAAATGACGTTGTATAGAAGAAAACATGATTATGAGAACATGAAAATTTTACACCGCGCGCTGCTACCGCTCCAAAGAAACTTGAACACTTTACCGCTATTTTATTCGCTCAGAAACTGGGAAGCTTATTCCCAGTTTCTGAGCGAATAAAATACCTCTCGTACCTAAAACAGTTATTTAGTATTCACGGTAGTAAACCAGCTGAAATGAAGACGGTAAAACGTACAGTTTCAATCCAGGACATTTAAGTAATTTAATTTTACTGCTAACTCTAACTTGTTATATCAAGAACAAAATTATTTCAGTTTTCAGCAACTTGCTTCATCTTACTAATATTATTAAAGCGAAAGTTGGTATGTATGAATGTTAGGGCAGCGTTCGGGAAGCTGCGCGGTGTCTTCTCGTCCAATATACCACAGTGTCTCAGGACCAGTGCATGTTGCCAGTGATGACATATGGCTCCGAAACGTGGTCGCTTACAATGGGCCTCATCAGAAGGCTTAAAGTCACTCAAAGGGCAATGGAAAAAGCTATGCTCGGAGTTTTTTAAATGAAGATATCCGCAGGAGAACCAAGGTTACGGGCATAGCCCGAAGAATCGCCAAACTTAAGTGGCAGTGGGTAGGGCACATTGTTCGCAGAACAGATGGCCGATGGGGACGAAAGGTTCTGGAATGGCGACCACGTACCGGAAGACGCAGCGTTGGAAGGCCTCCCACAAAGTGGACCGATGACCTGGTGAAGGTCGCGGGAATCCGTTGGATGCGAGACGCACAGGACCGGTCATTGTGGTGACATTTGTGGGAGGCCTTTGTCCAACAGTGGACGTCTTTCGGCTGAAATGATGATGATGATGATGATGAATGTTTGTTACTATTTTACGCGTCTTTGATTGCCTCATTGGTCTCGTGGTCGCAAGCGCGACTGCTGAGAATTGGGTCATTTTTTTTTTCTTCTTTGGGAAAATTATCCAATGACATCCCCTGCTCTTGGGCGGAACTACTTGGGACTTGGGCTGTCAGACTTTTACTGACTAAAAACCCACTCCTGTTCCTTCGTTGCCTTTCATACCAGGGCCAAGTCTTCCTTTCAGAAGCAGACCCTTGGCCTCAGTAGGCTTCGACCCTGCTTAGCCTCTACGATTTGCTGACATCTCCTTAAGGCGCCCGTGTAACATTACACTCCGTCGACGACTTGGGCTTGGTCCGGACGGTTACAGGACGGTCGGACGGCGTGCTACGGGTTCGATTCCCGGGTCGGACAAAAAGTGCTACTGGGTTTTTCCATTAGGAATTACTCTGCAGCAGCTCGGAGATCGGTTTGTTGTTGAGATTGGTGATGTGACTCCCCCGTATCTCGGAAAGAACGTAAAGTCATTGGTCCTGCGCCTGATCTCTCTCCGGTCGTGTTGAATTGCCATCCCATCTGACTATGAGAGTAAAGGGACAGAGAGTGCACCATGTTTACGCACACACTATAATATCTCATCATCATAATTTCAGCCGAAAGACAACCACTGCTGGACATAGGCCTGCCCCAAGTGTCGCCACAATGAACGGTCCTGTGCGTCTCGCATCCATCGGACTCACGCCACCGTTACCAAATCATCGGTCCACCTTGTAGGAGGCCTTCCAACGCTACGTCTTCCGGTACGTGGTCGCCATTCCAGAACCTTTCGGCCAAAACGGCCATCCGTTCTGCGAGCAATGTGCCCTGCCCATTGCCACTTAAGTTTGGCGATTCTTCGTGCTATGTCGGTGACCTTGGTGGTATAATATCTCCTGCGTTCTAATTGGCTTATTGGCTCTCTTGAGATTGGCCACCGTGACTGAAATTCGGTCGGGAGGATTATTATTTACTCTATCACGCAAAAACTACTGAATGGATTTCGATGAAACGTGGTACACTGGCAGACCATGTCCTGGAATAGCACATAGGTTACTTTTTATCCCGGTTTTATGTTCCCTTGGGATAATTTTCTACTATAACGCAGGCGAAGCCGGTGGCAGAAGTCAGTAAGTAATAAAATTCCGCAAGGATGCACGCATACCTACCAATAGTAGGAAGTTGTGGAAGGCTTTTGTAACTCCTACAGTTAGACACTACACCTACACTAAAGATTTTATTTGATCACACATTACCCTACAAAAACACAGATATTTAAAAGAATTTTGCTCGTTGCTGTGCTCAAGTGGAAGAGGAATCTTCCACTTGGGCACAGCAACGAGCAACCTGGGTTTTTTTTTTCGGTGGGTGAAATCATCTTATGACATCCCCGCTCTTGGGAGGAGCGGGGGATAGTTTTAGACTTTTACTGACTAAAAACCCAATCCTGTTCCTTCGTTGCCTTTCGTACCAGGGCCGAGTCTTCCTTTCAGAATCGAGACCCTTGGCCCCAGTAGGCTTCGACCCCGCTGGGCCCCTACGGTTTGCTGACATCTCCTTGAGGCGCGCGTGGAACAGTACGCGCCGTCGACGACTTGGGCTCGGTGCGGACGGTTACCGGACGGTCGGACGGCGAGCCACCCATTGCTCGCCGTCCGCAAGCCCGCGCCTAGGGTGGCCGGAAATCGGGATCGGAATCCCGGCGGCCGTTGGGACGTGAGGACCGTTGCCTCACGCGATCGGCCGCCTCCTTTGCTAGCATTACTGCTTCGCAGAAGGAGGCGACCGCCTGCCACTCCTCGCTCCGGACCATGGCCTGTACCAAGGCCCGGCGCGAGAGATCGCCGCCGCCGATCGCACCCATGAAGGCACGGCGTTGCTCTTCCCAAGCGGGGCACACCTTCAACGTGTGCTCCACCGAGTCCTCCGGGCGGTCCACGCAATGGCACCCGGGATCTTCTACCTGGGTAGAGTTACCGTCGCCGATCTGGTAAACTCTAAATACAGTCCTCAAACTAAGGTCGACCGCAGTAAAGACTACCTCCACAGCCAGGGGTTATATATAGGACGGTTCCGATCTCCGGTGTTTGTGCGCCGTGCGGCATCTCTCCGCAGAACAAGGCCCACGTTTCAACTTGCGCCTCACGCTCTGTCACCTACGAGAGGGCCAGGGTTGCGTCAGTGAAACTTAGCAACAGTCTGGTCAAACGGCCAAATAAAAAAAAAAACCGGGCAAGTGCGAGTCGAACTCGCGGACTGAGGGTTCCGTACAAACTTACCTATGTAAACAGTTCAATTCCCGAATTGAGTTACGAAGATTTTTCCGAATCGCAAAAAAAAAGTTTTTTTTTTACGTAACCACAAATTTACAGCTTTCAGATCTTATCCTATACTTATGCTATGAGACCTTGCTTCATGCCAAATTTTAGGATTCTAGGTCAACGGGAAGTAACCTATGAATTATTTAATTCCCTTGAACTCTCAAGGGAATTAAATAATTCATAGGTTGAAGAAATATAAGTTTTTTGCGACGTATCTTTTTTTTTCGTTAAGTCAGAAGTTTGATTTTTTTCACAGTTTCAAGGGACCGCAGACCTGAGTATAAGGTTTTCTCTGTCTTGACAGACAGGCAGACAGACGGACAACAAAGTGATCCTATATGGGTTCCGTTTTTCCTTTTGAAGTACGGAACCCTAAAAATGATATATGGCGTCGACACGCTATGAAAAAGATTAATTGGGAGTTTTACACCAAAATTCATTAATTTTAAAAAAACTATTGCTACTGACTATAATGAAAGTGTGTAGGAAATCTTAGGTATTCTATTTTTATTTATTTTTTAAATCAAAATTTTCACTAACTTTATTGTATACCTAAATAGTAACAATTTTACCGAAACTTAAATCTAATCTAAACTTAATTTAAACTAACTTACAAAATAAAAATAAAAGCCTTAAAGTACAAAAAAAAATTAAAAAAAAAACATCTTATTCTAATCTTAAAATCAAAGCAACAGCATAGTAAAACTAACCTAGGTTAATATTCAACCGCATGTGATTTTCAAACACCGCTGACGAGGGTTTACTAACCGGATTACCTGGAGTAATGCCATTACTTGTACCCTGAACGACGCGGTACTAGCAGGACATCACACCGGCAAGTAACATGGTACAACAGTATATGTCACGTAAGTGTAGCGACATCTATCGTCGTCACATAGGAACTAAAATTGAAAATCCTACTTCACGGTATTAGGCGTCCAGTACACGATAGGTTTTGCTGTCAGTTTTGCCACAGTCAAATATTTTGACTGACGAAAAACCTACCGTCTAATGCGATGACTGACGTTTGCATGACGAAAAACGTATGGCGACAAAATTCCGTCATTCAAACATCATTCATGATTGATGGTTTTGATTAACGCTTGCATGACCGTGTAATGGACGCCTTAGAGTTCTCCGTGTGATTAGAACAATACAACTGTTGAGGAGCACAGCGATCTCCTAGTTTGACACTAGTTATTGTCAGCGGCCTCGCCCACTTGTAAATTTAAAGTAGCTTATGAAGGGATTAGACTTATTAGGGATTAGACCTTATACTTCATACAATAACAGCAGAGTTACTCTTATAAGAGAGTTTTGTATATATATTGATCTGTTATTGTTAATTTGTATTGTTTACTAGATTTTACATTAGATAACTAAGTTAGATAACTAAGAATTACTGTAATGGATAGTTGTTTACGTTGTATAGAGTAATCTTAGTTAGTTTAATGATTGTAAGTAGTTATAATGTGATTTTAGTTAATAAGTTTCAAATTGTAGTTGATTTGTAAATAGATTCATTTTAATGCTCGAACGTGGTTGGAAATAGGGCAAAGATTTGTATGGTCACACCTACCACTACCTCCGCCCACGTCGAAATATCGGTCGAACGTGATTGGCCAATAAGAAATTTAATGGTCATATAAGACCGCCACTACTTCCACCCACCTACGAGGGGTATATATATAGCCGCTTCACGGCCAAAAGTTTGTCGTCGTTTGGTGTCATCGCTTGCTTGCTGTCTTCGCTTCCTGTAAACATCGTTCAAGAATAAATCCTGAAGTCTTCAGTTCCTGTGCGTTTTATTTTCTTCGGGAATCATCCACCCCTGCGCCTGAATACTCTACAAAATTGGTCCTTCGAGTCGGATCGTCCTGAAGACTGAAAAACGTCCTGAAAAAGCTGAAGATCGTCTTGAATATTGGCTTGAAGATTCGTCGAGATCGCCCTGTGAAGATCGCCCTGAAGACTTATCAAGATCGCCTGAAGACTTATCAAGATCGCCTGAAGACTTATCAGGATCGCCTGAAGACTTGTCAACAACGTTCTGAAGACTCATCAAGATCGCCCTGTGAAGATCGCCTGAGAAGATGAGTGAACGCAGCGCCGTGACTACACGAAGCAAGCTACGCAAGTTGGAGGAGGCGATGAACAAGCGTCGTGCCATGGAGAGTGACTCGGGAGTGCCGACTGAATTAGCACCGGGATCACCATCGATAGTGCCTACCTCATCTTCTGTTCCTGTGCCTGCACCTGTGATTCCATTGGCGGGGCCCGGTCGTGTGATCGACTACAGTGATGCTGCAACACCAAGGGAATCGGAGATATGACGGAGTGCAAGGAAACAAGGATCAAGAGCCAGCCACGTCTCCACGAAGAGCGGACAACGAAGTGCCGACTATCTTCGGAGGAGGGTCGAATACGAGGCTGAAAGAGAGCTAGTGCGCCTGAAAGAAAACCTCGTGAGGAAGAAACTGGAAGCAGAGTTGGCTGAAATAGACGCCGCAGCTGACGAAGATGACTCGTCAGATGAAGAAGGAACGACTCGCCGAGTTGAAGAATGGATTACTCGTACCGCACCCAGTAATCAAGAACCATCAGTGTCGCAAGTGCCGTCGAACTCAGTGCCAGTGACAACGTCCGTGACCGCGACCTCGCGCGAAGTGCCCGTGTCCGCGCCCGCGACCTCACACGAAGTGCCCGCGTTCGCGCCCGCGACATCTCGCGGAGTACCTATGTCCGTGACGCCACAAGTATCTGCGCTCCCACAACAGTGTGCGCCCGCGATCGTTCAGTTCAGAGACTTAGTGCCCAACACGCCTATACCGAGTGGCAGTGTACCGCGAGTGCAACGTGAAGTGCCTGACTGGGATCAAACCTTCGCTGAAGACACGGACAGAAGCCGGTCGCGAGACAGGAAAATAGACCAGCTAGCAGAAGCCATTTCAAACCTAGCTCGTCCGCGACCAGTGCCCAGACAAGCTTATGAGTTGCCGTACTTTAGTGGAGACCCAGCTGATTGGCTATCATACAAGAGCATGTACTGGGACACTACAGCAATGTACAACTTCAAGCCGCATGAGAACCTAGCGCGCCTGAAAACATCGCTGCAGGGAGAGGCCAAGATAGCAGTAGAAGATCTGCTCAGGACATCTACGAATCCGACGGAGATCATAAAGACACTGGACGAAGAGTTTGGACACCCGAACCTGATACTGGAATGTGCATTGAAGAAAGTGCGTGCGTTGCCTAAAGTGACGGAAAGTGGTCGTGAATTACGGAAATTCTCTTCGACTGTGCGTAATTGTGTGTCGCTGCTGAGGAATGTGCATGCAACCGGATATCTCAACAACCCACAACTGGTGAGTGAATTACTGAATAAGTTGACACCTGTACTGAGAGCTCAGTATGGGGACTATGCTATGGGCGTAGCTTCAACCCAAGGAATTGACGTGAGGGTGTCGCCTAGTTTGGAAATATTGGCAGACTTCCTAGGTCACCTAGCCCGAGCTACCTCTTATTATGTGCAAATGGAAGTGAGCGCTACCGGAGCACCGGTTTCTAAACCACAGAAAAGCGCACCAAAACAAGTCCCATACAGAAATATACAACGATTGCATGTACAAAGTGACAATTCACCACCACAAACAAGAGTATCTCAGTGCACAATGTGTGAGGGAGATCACAATCTCACGAAATGTGACAAGTTTGCTAAGCTGAGTGTAGATGACAGATGGCAACACGTAAAGGATAAACGTCTATGCTTTAAATGTATAGTGAAGCAACATGCAAAGAATTTCTGTCGAGCTAATAAGTGTCCGTCATGCAACTATGCACACCATATCCTATTGCACGCAGAGAAAAAGACCACTGAAAGTGTCACGAATGTGAGTGAGTACCACGGCAAGTCGCTCCTGAAAATATTACCAGTGTGTGTAACAATTGAGAACAACACACACGAATGCTACGCCCTACTTGATGACGGGGCCACGATATCACTGGTGGATGACTCGTTGGCAGAGAACGCTGGGGGCCAGGAAGAACCCTTAGTGTTGAAGAGTGCGCGCGGACAAGAGGTGTCGGACAAGACCTCGCGTAGAGTGATAGTGTCAGTGCGTGGGCCAAACGGCAGAGTGCATACAGTGAAGTGTCGTACATTTAAGAGACTGGACTTACCCGCACAAACAGTGCCGGCTGCGTTGCTTACGGAGCACGCCCACCTGCGCGACTTGAGCTGCGAGGGAATGATTGGGGCCAAGCCGCTGCTGTTGCTGGGACAGGACAATTGGGAGTTGCTGGTCGGCCAGGATATACGCCGAGGAAAATCTGGTAAGCCCGTTGCTTCCTTGACCAAGCTAGGTTGGGTCGTTCATGGACCCGTAGGCAAAGGACATAGGTCGGCTGAAGAGTCTGTAAATTGTGTCGTGGAACCACTCTTAGATTTGCATTCGATAGTTAAAAATCAGTTTGAGCTAGAGTCTATAGGTATAGCACAAATCCCTAGATCGCATAGGGAGAATGATAGAGCTCTAGAAATCCTAGATAATACCAGCCATCAAAATGGGGATGGCCATTGGGAAGTAGGGTTGTTGTGGAGGCATGATAGCCCGCAACTCCCCGATAATTATGCTTACGCTCGCCATCGCTTGGCGGGGATTGAGCGTAAGTTGAACCGGGATCCCGAGTATGCAGAGGCCTATAAGAAGCAAATAGATAGGTTGGTTGAACAGGGTTACGCCAATAGGTTGGTGAGCGGCGTCCAAGATCCGGTTTGGTATTTACCCCATTTTGGGGTGAAGAATCCAAACAAGCCGGGGAAGTTGAGATTAGTCTTTGACGCTGCCGCCACGTATCAAGGGACATCCCTAAATGACAACCTATTGACGGGCCCCGACCTACTGAATCCACTTCTAGGGGTATTGTTTAAGTTCAGACTAGGGCCAATAGGGTTCACGGGAGACATTGCTGATATGTTTTTAAGAATAAAAATTAGAGAGCAAGACCGCGGGGCACAGCTATTTTTGTGGCAGTCGGGAACCGAGAAGGAACCCCAGATATATGTGATGAGTTCTATGATATTCGGTGCAGTATCGTCTCCAACCTCGGCGATATACGTTCTAAATAAGAACGCATCGCGTCATGAGGAGGAGTACCCCGAAGCGGTAGCTGCCGTGAGACACAATCATTACATGGATGACTACCTTGATAGCACGTGGTCTGTTGCTCAGGCTAACAAGCTAATATATGACGTGACCCACATTCACGCCGAGGGCGGTTTTCATATACGGGGGTGGGTCATGAACTCCCAAGAGCTAAGGAGCAAATTACAGCTAGACATGCCAGACCGCATATCCCTGGAAAATGGGGACAACGCGTCCGAACGAACCTTAGGAATGATATGGTCGCCAGGAACCGACCAATTAGCCTTTGACTTATCTTTTAAGAAGATACCCAAGGCTATCGTGGAGGGGGAAATAGTACCCACGAAGCGTGAATTCTTGAGATTCATAATGTCGGTGTTCGACCCACTGGGTTTCCTGTACCCATGCGTCATTCAGTCGCGCATATTGATGCAGAAAATATGGCGTACAGGCATTCAGTGGGACGAGAAACTGGGTGAGGCAGAGGCTAGGACTTGGTTCGAGTGGCTGCATAATTTGCAGCATCTCGAAAAGATAACCATCCCGAGATGGTATGGCTTAGTCCTAGAAAACATAGAACTCCACGTTTTCGGGGACGCAAGCGAATCCGCCTATGCCGCAGTCGCTTATATAGCGGGAAATGATGAACTCGGCAATAGGCGGGTGAGCTTCGTTCTAGGTAAAGCCAGGGTGGCCCCTCAAAAGGTCATTTCGATACCTCGCCTGGAATTGCAAGCGGCAGTACTGGCCTGCAGGATAGCGTCAACTGTAGAGATAGAGTTGGGGGTAGTAATCAAACGTAAATATTTTTGGACGGACAGTCAGACTGTCTTAAAATGGATAGGTTCCGACGCTACAGACTTTCAGCGGTTTGTGTCCCACCGACTAGCCGAAATTGACTCAAGGTCAAGGAAGTGTGACTGGCACTGGGTTCCCTCGGCGTTGAACCCGGCCGACAAGAGCACCCGCTTGGACTGGCCTAGAAACAGTAACGAGTGGCTTTCGGGCCCGTCGTTCCTCTGCCGTCCACAGGAGCAATGGCCGACGGCTTCCGGGAGTGACGCAGTGACGGAGGAGGACCTAGAACGTGTGCAACGAGTAAATGTCCTGACCACACAGGCCGAACCCACACTGACATACGAGCGGCTGCCAACATGGACACGCGCCGTACGTGTCGTAGCGCGTCTAATAATTTTCACTGGGCTTTGTCGCAAACGTCGCAACTCAGCTACCGTCACCATAACAGACCTGCGAGAGGCGGAGCTACGCCTGCTGAAACTCATGCAGGCCGAGAGCTTTCAAGAGGAAATTAAAGCCCTCCGAGAGGCCCGACCACTGCCAAAGAACAGCAGAATAAGGACCCTAGACCCTATGCTGTACGAGGACGGGCTGGTGAGAGTACGCGGCAGACTGGGCGCCTGCAGCGAGCTTGTCTTCGGAGCGCGTCATCCTATAATATTGGATGGGAAACACGCCCTCACGCGCCGACTAATATTAAAATATCATGTGGCCTCCCTGCACGCTAATCAAGAGGCTGTGGTCAACAATGTGCGGGAAAAGTACTGGGTCACGAACCTGCGATCGACTGTAAAAGCAGTGACCGCAAGCTGTCAGCAATGTCGCATCAAGAGATCCGCACCTACCTCACCAAAGATGGGAGACCTGCCACCAGCGAGACTGGAAACGACTCGTCGAGCCTTCGTCCATTGCGGGGTGGACTATTTTGGCCCCATGGAAATAGTCATCGGGCGGCGCCGGGAGAAGAGGTGGGGCGTGTTGTTCACGTGCCTCACTACGCGCGCTGTCCATCTGGAGCTGGCTGCAACACTGAGCGCCGACTCCGCGATACTGGCACTTAGGCGCCTGATCGCGCGCCGCGGCTGTCCCGCGGATATGTACTCCGACCGCGGGACCAACTTTGTCGGGGCGCACTCCGAGCTTCGGGAGGCGCTGCGGGAGCTGAACCACGACCGTCTCGAAAGCGAGGCGACAGGCCGGGGCATAGCCTGGCACTTCAACCCTCCGGCTGCCCCACACGTGGGTGGCTGCTGGGAGCGCCTGGTGCGTTCTGTCAAAAACGCACTACGGGCGACCCTCAAGGAACGAGCCCCTCGCGAGGAGGTCCTTTATACCCTTCTCGCTGAGGCCGAGCTGGTCGTGAATAGCCGACCGCTCGCCTACGTGAGCTGCGATGCGGAGCAACCGGTGGTGCTGACGCCGAATCATCTCCTGCTGGGCACTGCCGCGGGAGATGCGCCGTGCACACGTCGACATGTGGTCGACCTCGACTCGCGCCGCATGTGGAAGCGGGTGAACGCGCTGGCCGACCTCTTTTGGAGGCGCTGGCTGCGCGAATACCTTCCAACGCTGCAGCAAAGAAGAAAGTGGAACAGTGATGTGCCAAATATTAAAGTCAGTGATGTGGTAGTGATTGTGGACGAGAACAAACCGCGAAATCAATGGACAAAAGGCATAATTGCGAAAGTGTACCCCGGCACCGATAACGTTATTAGGGTCGTAGATATTAGAACCAATAACGGAATTTTACGACGTCCCGTTGTAAAGGTCGTTGTGCTCCCTACCGACGGGTCTGTAATCGGTTGAACCCTCTTACGGGGGGTGGGATTGTTGAGGAGCACAGCGATCTCCTAGTTTGACACTAGTTATTGTCAGCGGCCTCGCCCACTTGTAAATTTAAAGTAGCTTATGAAGGGATTAGACTTATTAGGGATTAGACCTTATACTTCATACAATAACAGCAGAGTTACTCTTATAAGAGAGTTTTGTATATATATTGATCTGTTATTGTTAATTTGTATTGTTTACTAGATTTTACATTAGATAACTAAGTTAGATAACTAAGAATTACTGTAATGGATAGTTGTTTACGTTGTATAGAGTAATCTTAGTTAGTTTAATGATTGTAAGTAGTTATAATGTGATTTTAGTTAATAAGTTTCAAATTGTAGTTGAATTGTAAATAGATTCATTTTAATGCTCGAACGTGGTTGGAAATAGGGCAAAGATTTGTATGGTCACACCTACCACTACCTCCGCCCACGTCGAAATATCGGTCGAACGTGATTGCATAGCACATAGCATAGTCGGCCTTATAATGTTCCCACTGTTGGGACTCAGGCCTCCTCTCTACGAGAGGGAATGGGCCGTAATCCACCACGCGGGCCCAGCGGGCTGAACGTGATTGGCCAATAAGAAATTTAATGGTCATATAAGACCGCCACTACTTCCACCCACCTACGAGGGGTATATATATAGCCGCTTCACGGCCAAAAGTTTGTCGTCGTTTGGTGTCATCGCTTGCTTGCTGTCTTCGCTTCCTGTAAACATCGTTCAAGAATAAATCCTGAAGTCTTCAGTTCCTGTGCGTTTTATTTTCTTCGGGAATCATCCACCCCTGCGCCTGAATACTCTACAACAACAGTCCGAAATCATCTTTATGGCACTTTTCGGGACCAAACTCAACACTTATCTGGTCGAAGGATCCTCCCTTTTCAACGGAGGTTTGTGAGACTTTCCACCCTATTCTGCATACCTCTAAATTACCTTTTAAAACCTTTTAACAAGAACTAGGAAAGATATCAATAATTATTTATTTATTTATTAAAACTTCATGCAACACAAAAGTACAAAGGCGGACTTAATGCCTTAGGCATTCTCTACCAGTCAACCAAGGGTAGCGAAGTGAAAACAACTCCTCCTCAATAAACTGGACCGCCTTCTGAATAACTGCATTCGATTCGTCTTCAACCTTCGTAAGTAAGATCATGTATCAACGCATCGATCACTTTTAAAATGGTTACCCATTCGCCAGCGTAAAGCGTTAAGGGCCTTGACAACTCTGTTTTCTTTTCTGGATAAGCCCTCTTCTCCTTTTTATCTGAAATTTCAGAAAGTTAGAAATTCAATTTCTTTACTCTGCGCACAATAAAAATCTTCGATCTACTAATAATCGTCTTCTACGATGTCCGACACACCGCTCTGGGTTTGTCCATTCCTCTTTCTTTGTCCAGGCGATCTTCCTCTGGAATGCGCTCCCTCTGAACATCAGGACGGCAACCAGTCGGTTGTCCTTTAAAATGAAAGCACGAGAACATTTTCGCAAGAAGTTGGTAGATTCATCACACGATTTGTTGTATTCGTTTTTTTTTTTTCTCTCAATATCATTCTTTATTTGTATGTATGTATCTAAGTATATATTTATTATTGTTCTTGTTTCCTCTCTGTCAGTATTCTATTAAGTTGCACCTGCCATGTTATGTCTCTGCACCACCCTAAGGTCGACTGGTAGAAAATGCCTAAGGCATTAAGTCCGCCTTTGTACAATGTTTAGTGCATAAAGTTTTAAATAAATAAATAAATATTAAATAAAACATGGCAGTTGCTTAAAAAAAAATAGACAAATAATAATAATAGATAAATAATGCCTAGTAACTAATGCGCCTCACCATCAACGATTGCATCTCTACTTACCATCAGGTGGGATCGCAATGAAGCACTAGTTTATAAGAAATTAAAAAAAAATACAGCTAGTCACTGCAATACTAGATTTAAGACCAGCTAAGCACAACTAAGTTACCGACATAACCCGCAGAATCGCCAAACTTAAGTGGCAGGGGGCAGGACACATCGGAAATGGTCAGTTCGGGAGGTTCCTGCACCGGATTCGTGCGGAAGAATCTCCCAGGAGCCGCCACTGTGTGGACCGCCGCATACGGTAGAGGTTGTGCCCCGCTTGGGCAGAGCACCGCCGTGTCCTCGTGGGGGCGATCGACGGCAACGATCTCTCGCGCCGGGCCTTGGCACAAGCCATTGTCCGAAGCGAGGAGGAGTGGCAGGCGGTCGCCTCCTTCTGCGAAGTAGTAATTCTAGCAATGGAGGCGGCCGCACGCGCACGCGCGATAATACGGCTCTCTCGCCCCAGCCGAGATTCCGATCCCGATTTCCGGCCACCGTAGGCGCAGGCTCGCGGACGGCGAGCTTTGGGTAGCACGCCGTCTGACCACGTGCGCCTGAAGGAGATGTAAGCAAACCGTAGTGGCCCAGCAGGTTTCGAAGCCTACTGGGGCCAAGGGTCTGATTCTGAAAGGAAGACTCGGCCCTGGTAATAAAAGGCAACGAAGGAACAAGAGTGGGTTTTTAGTCAGTAAAAGTCTGATACTATCTCCCGCTCCGCCGAAGAGCGCGAGATAGTATCAGACTTTTACTGCAGGAGAGGTTTCATTGCAGCTTCCTATATAAGTACCTATATAAGAAATGATAAGACGAAACGTACTCCTTCATGAGAAACAAAAGCTTAAAGAAAACTCATCATTTACCTCGACAACCTACCTGTCGTGTCTACGATCCATCACACTGATCGGAATGTAACTCCAAGTGTTACAAAAAACAAATTGGATAAGTTTACCATTTTGTCGCCTTTCCTTATGAACGGTGAACGAGGAACGATGAATGTTTACTTTAACGAGCGCCTCTTTATGTAATCTGATGTGGAATTTTATGTAAATACATCAGCCTTATATTGGAAATAACGTTGTTTATTCAACGTTTCAAAATTTTATTGGGTACTTATGTATCTTGTACAATTAGCTTTTAAAAGTAAGAGTTTTGTACTCTGTATTTATTTATTTATTTTATAACTTATGTACACACATAAATACAAAAGAAGAAACATTGTTATAAAAATTGTACAAAGGTACTGTTTATTTCTAAAAGAAATTTCTTCCAGCAGGCCAGCGAAGGGAGAGATAGGAAGAAATGTAGACAATAGTGTGTAGAGGTAATAAAAGAAGAATATGTGAAATTCTAAATTAAAGTAAGAAATACTTATATACCTAGACCCCACCTCCTCCTCTGTGCTGTGTGTGCTGTGTCCTCTGTGTTTATTTTTGTACAATATTTTATACTAAACAACAAATGACAGTAAAAAGAAATCTTTTTTCTGAAAACAGCAACGAAATTGGTTATTAAATGAAGTAGTCCGCCTTAAAGCGATGTCAACAAAACCGTAGTGGTCCAGTAGGGCCGAAGCCTACTGCAGCTACGGGTTGATTTCCGAAAGGGAAACTCGTGGTCCTAAAAAGCAAAGGGCAAATAAGGAACATCCATGTGGTTTTAGCCAGTAAAAGTCTGACATGCCCTCGCGCTCAACCCTAGAGCGGGTATAGTCAATAAATGATTTCCCACCATAAAAAAAAATGAAGTTGCCATTAGACTAATTCAAATAATGGTATGACGAATATTAGAGCATGGTGGGGATATCTCGCTATATCTCTTTTATTACTGGTAACCAAATGGCAGTGACGTCACATTTTTGTGTAGGCATCCTTATTCTGTTACTTGACAGTTTTCCCTTCCACCAGATTTGGGAGGTTTCATAACTTACTTCATATTGAACGAATTTAAAAAAATATTTCTATTTGCAATTCGACTTGTCAAGTCGGACGATGCAATGTCGATACTGTTGTCTGCTGGTCCCCGCACTGTGCCGCGTGTGTGAACACATGTTTTATAGTATATAAGGAAATATGTATAAGTACTGCGCTCCAAAACGCAGATCATCGACGTGGCTCAGAAGGCTGCCCAACTTAAGTGAGACTGGGCTGGACATATCTGCCGCATGCCGAACGAGAGGTGGGCCAGTAAAACAGAAAGTTGGTGACCTGAAATCGCACGACTGGGTCGCGGCAGACCGAGAAGGAGATGGCGGGACGACTTAGATGTCTTCCTTAAGAATTGACAAGAAGTGGCTCAGAGCTGGGAATGATGGAAGGAAAGGAGGGAGGCCATTGCCCAGCTATGGGACAGTATAGGCTAGATATAATATAAGGAAGTATGTAAGGATAGGCTCGCTTTTGACCAGTATCACAACCGCTGTCAAGCTTTATGGCGGTAAGTCTCCTTTTTAAGGAGTGGCTAGAAAGACCTCACGGCGTCCTTACCTTCCGCATGACGCAGGTCCTCACCGGACATGGCAAGTTCGGGAGGTTCCTGCACCGGATTCGTGCGGAAGAATCGCCCGGGTGTCACCATTGTGTGGACCACCCGGAGGACACGATGGAGCATACGGTAGAGGTGTGGTGTAAAGGAGGCGGCCGCACGCGCGAGGGAACGCCCCTCACGCCTCAACCGCCGGGATTCCAACCCCGATTTCGAGCCACCGTAGGCACGGGCTTGCAGACGGCGAGCAATGGGTAGTTCGCCGTCCGACCGTCCGGCAACCGTCCGGACCAAGCCCAAGTCGTCGACGGCGCGTAGTGTTCCACGCGCGCCTCAAGGAGATCTCAGCAAATCGTAGGGGCCCAGCAGGGTCGAAGCCTACTGGGGCCATAGGTTGTACGAAAGTGAACCCCGGGGCCCTGGAACAAAGGCAAAGAAGGAACAGGAGTGGGTTTTAGTCGGTAAAAGTCTGACACGCCCCCTCCCGCACAGCCCTAGCCGCTGGTAAGCTCGTGCGTTGGATACATATCTCTCGCAACAGTGCTGTCGTCTGCATACTCAAAAATATCAGACTTAAAGAGATATACCTATATGTATATTTTTTGTGCAGCAAAAACAATGTTGCTAAGAGTAACAACCCCTGAGGGACCCCAGCATTAATATTCAACTGACCGGACGAACAGCCATCAATTACCACTCGAATGGACAGATCTCTCAGGAAGTCTGCAATCCAATCATACAGTCCAGTAGGCCGAAGGAAGGAAGCTTACCAATGAGGCTTTCTTTTGCTTGTGGTAATTTACTTAACTGCTTAAAAACTATTATTTTCTTTGTCATTACGAAAATCTATCTATAAATATAAAAGGAGAAACTGACTGACTGACATATCAACGCACAGCCGAAACTACAGGGCCTAGGAGCGTAAAATTTTCCACAAAGTTTCCTTTTACGACGTAGGTGAGCACTAAGAGAAGATTTTCCAAAATTTATCCCCTAACAAGATGAAACGAGGACCCAAAGTTCGTATGGAGAAACCTACTTATGCGCGGGCAAAGCCGTTGACAGAAGCTAGTCTTATTTAAATAATTTTGTATTAAAATTATATAGTAAAATTGTTTCTATAATAGTTTTGTCTCTTCGTTATTTAACACCGACTTTCGAAATTAAAGTTATTTTGCACTTTTCAGTGTTTTTTTTTTACTTTGAAGTCGGTTGTTTTTTGTTTTGTAAAAAGTTTTTTATTTTACACTTTAACTCACACTAAAACGTGCCCTTCTGCCAAACTTAAATACCTTATAGCCAGAGTGCATCTCATGACAATTCTAATAATCCCAAACACAGTTAGATTACATTAATTTATAACATATGTAGTTCCGGTGCCTAACTTCAGGCTTCATCATCAGATCAGTTCGACATATTCCCCCACTTCTTTCAGTCAGTCATCGACTACACGTATAAACAAAGCAATTTTACTTGTTACAACGGTTCTGCTGTGATTCTATGAGGAGTTCTGTTCCATATCTTCGAAGTTCATGATCTGATCATAACAATATTTCTATGGGATTCACTCGCAAGCATAACCTTTCAATAAAAACAAATATTATCAAAATTGGTCCACAATTGACTGAGAAATCGGTGAACATAAATAAAAAAATACATTCAGCCGATCATAGAACCTCCTCCTTTTGGAAGTCGGTTAAAAATAGGTCAAGTGCGAGTCGGACTTGCGCACTGAGGATTCCGCACAAACTTACCTATGAAAACAGTTCGATTCCCGAATTGAGTTAGGAAGATTTTTCCGAATTGTAAAAATTTTTATTTGTGACGTAACTACAAATTTACAGTTTTCAGATTTATTTCACTATAAGACCTTGCTTTACGCCAAATTTTAGGATTCTAGGTCAACGGAAAGTACCTTATGTATTTTAATTCCCTTGAGAGTGTCGAAACATACATTTTTTGCGACTTAAACGGAGTTAAGTTACGGCGAACGAAATTATTATTAAAAAAATATTTATTTGAATTAAAACAATGTTTATTGATTAAAATGTTCTACAAGACTAATTTACAATTATAATATTTCTATTAACAAAAACTTATTACTAAAATCTGCAATTCTGCAATTGTGCAGTTTATTCATGACGCACGGGCGCATCCGCTGCATTAGTCAGCGATTACGTTACTCGGACGATATCCTAACTCCTCCCTCCTTAAGATGGAAGCGCGTCCCGCAGCTTCCCGCAGCGTCCTCGGTGCGAGGTTGATCCTGTATCGGTCGTCGCTGTTTCCACTGCCAAAGCTTCCATAGAACGATTGTCATAAGGATGAGGTAGAGTCCTAATGTTGACCAGCTGGGCGTAGCCATCATAGTCTGCCAATCGATTGTGGGTTCTTGTAAGTTGTCGGCTCGTTCTATCAGCTCGTGGATGCTGTCCAGTGATATATCTTCCAATTGAAAAATTGAATTGAATTGTAGGTTGAAATGGGTGTTCTCCTCTGGAATCACGGCTTTACTGGGAAGTGGTATGATTTCGTCTGCTGCGACAGTATTGCTGTTTGTCGTTAGTGTTCGGTTAAGTACTTGCATTTGGCAATCACTTGTAATACTGGCGATATGTATTCCTGATATCCTTTTGTATTCAGATTTAGTTCCACATTTAGTTCTTAGGACTTCTTCTTCCTTCAGGATGATAAGCCACTTGTTGTCTTGGAGTTTCTGGATTCTTCCTTGTTTGAGGTCTATCTTGGCTCGCGTGCAGTTTGTGTTTTGGTGTTTCACGAGTGAAATTATGCAGTCTTCTGATTCATCAACAGGCTGGGTGTTCAACGACGTGCAGAGTTGTGTATTCTGTGTGATCTGTTTGCAGTCTTCTTCTAGGTACGAGTACTCGTTGGTGCCCAGTACGAGGTATTTGGATTTAGAAATGATTGCTAGGTTTTGTTTGTCGGGAATGGAGTTTATATGAATTAGGTCGTATTGGTTTATATCAATGGAAGGAATGTCCAATATAAATGTTAACGTGTGATCTGTACTATAAGCTTTTACACTAATAGACTTCTCTAAGCTATGTATATTGCTAATAGTAATGCTATCCACTGGTCTAAAATTGTATGATTTCTGAATAGCTAACATTTCGTTTATAAGAATGTGTGGGGATATGATGCTTGGATGCATAACTTCTAACTGAGCAAAGGTCATGGCGTCTTCTAAGATTACTAGCTTATCTAACAGCAATTGCAGACTGAAGTTTATTTGTATATATAAATCTAGAAAGTGCAATCTATTTACTATAATATTATTGTTAAAAGTGGTATTTCTTAACATTATATTTAGTTTTTTCTGATTTTCGTCTAAAAGCTTAATCTGTTTACTATACTCTTCAACTGCGTGTTTTGCTATGAATAATGATTGCTTTTGAGACACATTAATTTTATTTACTGAATTTCGTAATTTTGATATTTCATTTTCGAATTTAATAGCATCTTCGTAATCTAAATTGCCTGTTATGGTTTTTACAATGGAACCTAGGCCGTTAATAAAACCACGTCTAAACCTATGGTGCGGCGCAATAAACACTATCTTCTTACCTATTAAATTTAAGCTATTATCTATTTGATCTTTATATGCCCTATTTGATTGCTCGTTATTTTCAGCAGCCTTAGTATTGGCATATAAGGACATAAGTTTCAAAGTCGTTTCGTGTAAATAGGATACGTTATATACGCAGGCCAAACTAAACGTATCTACTTGCTTCAAAATTTGACCTTGTTTTAATAAAAGAATACCATTGACGTTCTCTACGGGGTTAAGAGTCAGGTTGGCGGTTGCGTAGAGCAGGAAGGTTCCTGTGACGAGGGTCCTGGAACAAGATGTTGTCTTCGTAAAAGTTTAAAATGAACTCTGATGGATTTAGAATTGGGGTGACTTCCTATGATTTCGGCAACATTGTTAGGGTGAAGATGAATGATCTTATACGGACCTTTAAATACTGGCTTCGTTTTGTCGCTCCTCGTAGTCTTTGCAACCTGTTTATATACTGTTTCACCTACCTTAAACGTGATCGCCTCAGCAGCCTGATTTCGCTTTTCTATCACCTGCTCCTTATTTTTAGATACGAGAGCTGCTATGCAATCCTGTACTGCTTCTGCATTTTTACGATGGTTAAGGACATAGTCCTGATAGAACTCTTTAGGATAGTACAGTTCTAGTGGATTCCTGGATGCTGTATGACCAAATAAAAGCTCGCGCGGTGTATAACCTGTCGTAGAGTGAATGGCATTATTGTAGGCAATAATGGCGTACTTCATTAGTAGTTGTATAGGGTCATCTTTGTTTGTCATTCTCTGGATTCTTATTATTTCAGCAATGGTAGAGTGAAAACGTTCAATGGGTGAGTTGGAATTCGGATTATAAGGGGTCGTGAAGTGTATGTTAATGTCATGAGAAGCGCATACTTCCTTTATGACGTCATTGTCGAATTTCGTGTCTGAGTCTGTGGTGATTTTCAGAGGTAATCCTAGTATGGAAAATATTTGTAATAAAGCTTCTGCGATATGAACGCTGCTTGAAGCATTTAGCGGTACAGCCTGGGCAAATTTTGAAAAATTATCTATAACTGTCAGGAACGTCGCGCCTCCAGTGGAATATAGGTCCATAAACAGATGTTGAAGTGGTTTTGTAGGTGTCTCTGTTAACGTTAGTGGGGGTTTTAAAGGGTTTCTTTCGTATTTGGCTCTTAAACACATGTCGCATTGATTAATGAATCTTTGAATTGACAATAGCATATTAGGCCAGTGATAGTTTCTGTGGAGTTGTTTATACGTCTCCTGAATACCTCTATGTGCCGATTTGCCTTCGTGATATCGCTTAATGAGTTCTTGTTGCTCCGTTTTGTTTTCAACAAGGGTAACTCGTGACGTACATCTTATAAGTTTAGGACCCCTGTCGTTGAAAATTGTAGTGTAGACTCTCGAGAAGGCAAAGTACAGATTTTCATCGTAGAAATAGCAGTGAAAGATACGGTCTGCTATTGTGTGCTCTTTTAGGAACCTAATGATTTCGGATTCTGTATTGTTAACGGGGATGAAAACATCTTTAATAATAGTCCTAGAGTTAGTTGATCTATTTTCCACTCTATATGTTAAACCCGGGGTAGACCTAATATGAAATTGTTTTAGCTGTTTGTCTATTGCATCAGATAAAATCGGGATGCCGTTGTTTTCATTATCGGGTTGAGTATGATTTGTCGAGACTAACTGGTCAGGGTCGACTGTATTAATGCTCATTGAGTCCGTTCCGTTGTCAGTGTGGGGATGGTTAGTACTTCTTGCTTCTACGTCATTATTATTATTGCTAGGTCCGTCATTATTGTTGTCTCGGTCGTTATCTGTCTCTGCTTGTCTACGGGCGTTCTCAAATATTCTGTTTATAATGTCATCGTCGTCGTTATCGTCAAAATTGACAGCTAGAGAATCTATGCTGTTGTGAAAGATTTTGGCCCTGGATAATGCATCAGCGTTAGTGTTTTGTTTGCCCTTTTTATAGACTACCTTATAGTCGTACTCTGCTAGCTTTAGTTTCCAACGTGTTAACTTTGAGTTGGGGTCTTTTAGGGACATCAGCCATGTCAAAGGTCTATGGTCTGTATAGATGGTGAATTTGCGGCCGTACAAATAAGGCCTAAAATATTTGATAGCCCAAACTATCCCAAGTAATTCCTTCTCTATTGTCGAGTAACGGGTCTCGGTTTCTGATAAAGTTCTCGAAGCGAACGCTACTGGTTTGTCAGCACCAACATTGCCTTGCGATAAAACTGCGCCTAACGCAAAAGTCGGATGCATCAGTTGTCAAGATAAATGGTTTGTCAAAGTCCGGGTATTGTAATATTGGGGCATTAGTCAGAATTTGTTTACATTTGTTAACTGCGTCTAAGAATTCATTACTATGGACAATTTTTGCGTTCTTTTTAAGACAGGCTGTTAATGGTTTTGTAAGCTTCGCGAAATCTTTAATGAATTTTCGGTAATAACCTACTAATCCTAAGAAGGACTTTATGTCCTTTTGTGTTCGTGGTACGGGCAAATTTAAAACAGCTTTTATCTTGTCTTTGTTGGGTTGTAGTCCTTGGTCAGTCAATTCATGTCCTAAAAAATTCACATGTTTTTGTAAGAATTCTGACTTGTCTAATTGTACTTTGAGATTATGCATTCTGAATCGCTGAAGTACTAACTTGAGTTTTTCATTATGATTCTGCAGTGAGGTGGCTGCAATTATGACGTCATCTAAATATGTGAATACGTTGTCTATCCCTCTAAGAATATGGTCCATAAGTCGCTGAAAAGTGCTAGGAGCATTTTTTAACCCAAACGACATTCTTAGGAACTCATAGTGACCTCTTTCTGTAGTAAACGCAGTTTTTTCTATGTCGTTAGGGTGCATTTCCAATTGATGGTAGCCACTTGCTAAATCGAGGGTTGTAAAATACTGTGCGCGCCCTAATCTATCAAGTATGTCGTTGATGTTCGGTAAAGGGTACTTGTCTTCAACAATTCTATCGTTTAGTCGTCTGTAGTCTATGACGAGTCTCCATTTAACCTTTCCTGAAGCGTCGGGTTTTTTTGGGACGATATGGACAGGACAAGACCAGGGTGAAATACTTTCACGTATAATTCCTTGTTTTAATAAATTGTCTATTTGATTTTTAATTTCTGTACGTTATTGCGGGGCTTGTCTATAGTTTCTAACGAAAATAGGTGTGTCGTCAGTTAATCTTAATTCATGTTTTACAGTATGTGTGAAAGATAATGGTATGTTTTCAGAGTGAAATACGTCACGATATTGATAGCAAATTTTGGTAATCTCACGTTTTTCTTCTTCATTCATATGGCTGGTTCTAATTTTCTTTAAGTTTTCGCAAAGTTCTTTGTCAATGTCAGTTTTAGTTTGAAGGGTGTTAATTTTGTGTGTTTTATTTTGATTTATCAATTGTGGTGGTAAAGGCTCAAGGGGTAAGTGGCAATTATTACTGATTACTTGTTCTTTGTCAGTTAAATTAATTACAGATGTCTTAAAAATTCCATTTTTTACCGTTACTACAGCGGCGGGTGACTTGAGTCCTTTAAACCAATTAAAGTCGTCGCAGATATAGTTACCGTCCATACAATTCGTTTTTACTGTTATGAACTTTTCACAATTGGGTTCAACTTTTAGTCTTTTTGTTGGATAGTCAAAATAAATTGGTATTTCGGTATTATAAGTTCGCAATAGCTTATTTTTAAAATCTATGTTACACCCTAATTCTTTTAACAAGTCCATCCCTATTAGTCCTTTATACTTTGGGTCAAAATCGAAAATTAAAAATTTATGATATATGTCTGTCTTAAACTGTGGGGGTAATGGTAAAATAGCAACATGTTCATGGCGAGTAACAGCATGCGCGGTTTTTACTTGGAATGGCTCGCGCTCAACGCAGTGTTCAAGATTAGTACCGGCTATTGCGTCAGGTGATATCATACAACGCGAAGCTCCAGTATCTAATAAAAATTTACCTTGAAATTCCGGCAATTCTATATAAGGAAGATGGTCTTTACCTTGGTTGTTGAGGTGAACCGTCTTTACTAGCCGTGGTTCAATGGGTCCTCGTTCTGGGGAAAATCCTGATGGTTTAGTCCCTCCACAGGCATCTCCTGAGTGTAGCTGTAGTCTTCAACATTATGTTGTAAATTATTATTATACTCACCTTCATAGTAGGCGTCGTGGTCAGGGTAACACTGGTCTTGGTTGTGCTGTGTATAAAACATTTCTTCGGAAGCGAAACGTGGTGTTTCGGGCTTGCTTACCGATCTCATGGTGACGTCAGACACCTTTTGCGGGGGGTTCACCTGCTGGCGAGGTATATTCGGCTGAGGCCTAAAATTACCTGGGTTTCTGACAGTACCAGAACCACTAGGTCTTACGTTACCTGAAGCGGGTCTTCCCGGGGGTGTGCCTTGACCCCTCTGTTGTCTCTGATCTATGTTCCAGCTATTACGCGGGGCAAAGTTATTATTTTGGGGTACCGTTTGGTTTGGCTTGGGTATTTCTTTTGGTTTGTTTTGGATCGAAAGTGCATTAAAACTATTATTGAGTCTATTGAATGCCAAACGTGCCTCCTCCTGCCTAGCCGTTACTATGGCTGCTTCAAGAGTCGTAGGTTGTGCAATTCGCACGCCAATAGAGACGTAAAAGTCCAAATTATTAACGTATTGATCTATGACCATACTCTCATAGTATGACTTATCCGTATGCCTACCTACTACGTTTAGAGTGTCTAGAATTTCCCTTAGTCGTTTACCAAACGCCTCGGCGTCTTCATTTTTATTACGACGCAAACGCGTTAGTTCTTGCATCAACTGTATTTCGTTACGCGGCTCGCCTAATCTACGCGTCAACGCAGCCTTAATTGTTTGCCAGCTATCAACTGTTTCTTCGGAGGCTATTGCACTGATCGCCGAATCGCTTAATTTGCTTTTAATTAAACTAACAATAGCGGGATTCACCCTAACTTGTGGATCCAGTAATAGCATCACATTTTCAACTTCTCTAATAAAGTAATTTAATGTTTTAGGATTGCCATCGTATTTTGGCAACAGCTCTGAAACGAACCTGAAAGTCGCTAGGTCGATGCTTGCCATAGCCATCGTGATTTTATTGTAAAATAGGAATACAAAACAAATTAGTTCTAAATCACTAAGATATTATTGAGATTATGTATAATACCTGACACTGCCTACTCTCTAAGAAGTTAGCTTGAAGTTACTTTAATTATGTTTTACGGATAGTGATTATAGCGCATACGTAAACAAGTAAATATGACACAGAATGAATTGCTACAAAATGCGAAATGTATACCGCGATTTTAGCACGCATACATAGCACCTAAATTCAAATGAATATAATAAACTCCTATAACTAATGTAATTTGCCTATAGCGATTTTAGCCTATAAACAAAAACACAGATAACATTTATAGAATACGGCAGGAAATATAGCATAGGAAACTGGGTATACAACAAGCACTCACCACAGTATCTTCTGCATCTCTAGCCGGGCCTTGTAGGGCAGCAGGACTCCCAATTCCCCAGAACTCCCGCAGGTTGTTCGCCTTCGTAGATTCGAATTTGTGATCGCGAAGATAACGATAGATACCGTTCACTCTTACCGAAGAGTTGTATTCGAAGTAGAGTGTCGCGATCCTACCGACTGCGCCAGTTAAGTTACGGCGAACGAAATTATTATTAAAAAAATATTTATTTGAATTAAAACAATGTTTATTGATTAAAATGTTCTACAAGACTAATTTACAATTATAATATTTCTATTAACAAAAACTTATTACTAAAATCTGCAATTCTGCAATTGTGCAGTTTATTCATGACGCACGGGCGCATCCGCTGCATTAGTCAGCGATTACGTTACTCGGACGATATCCTAACTACGGCCGTATCTTTTTTTTTCATTAACTTAGAAGTTTGATTTCTTCACAGCTTCAAGTGACCGCAGACCTAATATGGATTTTAATTTCAACTCGATACCTCCACGCGTTCTCGAAATAAAAGGTCTTGACAAACAGACTAACAAACGGACGGACAACAAAGTGATAAGGGTTCCGTTTTTTCCTTTTGAGGTACGGAACCTTAAAAAGCAATAAAATCAATCTCTTATCTTACAGAAACGTTTTCAATGAGAAGCCAATGATATTGCTGGAAGATTTTTTTCAATTGATCTCTTTATAAATAGTCGCCACGTGTAAGCTGAACTGTAGATATGAATGTTTGTTTATAAAGGTAACAATGAATCTTTTATCTTTTAACTTTTCCTCCTACGTAAATAAACGTAGGAGGAAAAGTCCAATTTCAAAGCTTTTAGACTTGCTATAGTTTTGCTATTTATATCTGTACCTGCTTTTCGGAATCAAGTCTTAGAAACTTATCCTTGAGTACGTAGGACTTGGAAATTTTTGAAAGAGATATCATGGCCCTGGAACGCAAAGGGCAACTGAATGACACAGGTGGGTTTTATACAGAAATCAAAAGCAGTAATGCTAGCAAAGGAGGCGGCCGCTCGTGCGAGGCAATGGCCCTCGTGCCCCAGCCCGGCCGGGATTCCGATCCCGATTTCCAGCCGCCGCGCCGTAGGCACGGGCTTGCGGACAGCGAGCAATGGGTAGCTCGCCGTCCGACCGTCCGGTAACCGTCCAGACCGAGCCCAAGCCGTCGACAGCGCGTAGTCTCATGATGAGGTGAGATGTCAGCAACCATAGGGGCCCAGCAGGGTCGAAGCCTGAAGGCCATGGGTGATGCGAAAGAGATGTACATAATATGGAATGCAATAAAGTATTGAGTATTGAGATCCCCGGGCCCCTGGAACAATGGCAAAGAAGGAATAGGAGTGGGTTTTTAGTCAGTAAAAGTGTGACACGCCCTCCCGATCCGCCCAAGTGCGGGGGATGTCATTAAATGATTTTCCCACCTAAAAAAAGTCACTTTTGAATTATCAAAAAAAAAGGAAGCTAAATTGCACATTTCAAAGCGCCTTCTTGCACCTTCTTTATCATAGAGATCTATATGGAGAAGAAAGTGCAAGTAACTCCATGGCCACTCTTTTAAATCTTATCATGAGTTACATAAATATCTTGGTTACATATTTCTTGTCGCTTCTATTATGTGAGCACAATGTAGATAAATAATGAAAGAAAGGTAATTAAAAATACAGTAAAGGTCTGTCAGTGCCATTGGATAATTTTCCAAGTAAAAAAAAAACCCTAAAGTATATAATCGCTCTAAGAGCATTTTTCCGCTCTTATAAAACAAATGTTATTATTTTCTAAACTATGCAAGATTCAGGGTCAAACGTAGCGTAACGTAGCCTATTGTCTGGTTCCTGATCCTTCACCTACATCAACTTGTATTGCAAGTTTGAGTACAATCAATTTGTAGACGACCGCGATAGGAAATGATTTCTACCTCCAGGACCTGTACCATGACGTTTAAAGTAAGATTGTTTCATTCTTATTTCCAGTGTGGGTCATGGTAACCCCCCTGGACGCGTGCGGCGGCAAATTGCTCACCACGTGAGTACTCTCGACTTATGAAAGTAGAGCGCAAAAGAAAACTGAAGGAACACAGGTGTGGTTTTAGTCAGTAAGAGTCTGACACGCCCTCACGCTCCGCCATGGTGAGGGAGAAGTAATTAGATGACTTCCCACCTTAAAAAAACACGAATATTCTAGACCTATTATTGTAGTGTACTTGTACGAGTGTAGTTTGTTTGATTTTAAGAGTTAATCTTTGGAAGTCCTAAACCGATTTCGGAAATGATGTCACTGAGCAAAAATCGTCAAGTGACTCTTCTCGCTCAGGGTGGAGCGAGAGGGAGTGAAGGACTTTCACTGACTTAAAACCCACCTCTGTTACTTCAGTTGCCAATTGTGTTCAAGGCCGCGGTAACACTTTCGAAAATTACCTCAGCCCAACAATGTTACAACCTACCCCTGTTCCAACGAGGCGCTAGTTGATCATATTAAATTAGATTGCAGGGGTACAGTCATACCTAACGGCGTGGTTCTCGATTAAAGGATAACCCCTTCGATCCCCGGGGTATCATAAAGTTACTAATGAGTTGGCAGCTGTGTCGTTTGAGGGGTACAAGCGGTGACCACCTGTGAGCTAATTAAAGCAGTGGCATGAATCTGCTAAGATAAAATTATGCGAAACAGTCTTATGAAAGTCTAATTGGAAATAACCTCCAGATAAAGCTATTAGTTCAGGCCTGCGGGATTAAATAAATAAGAATAGAATACCTATAATATACGAGTATATGCGTTCTTTGCCATCTTACAATTTAATAGTTAATCACCTTAACTTCTCAAGGTTTAATAACAGCAGAACATTTCACCAATCCGGCACCAAAAATCCGTCACACAATAACCCCGAGACAAGTGCCCCAAGCTCCCCCATTCATCTCAAACTTGTAGTGTTGTGCCCCTTGTAATAATGAACGAATGAAATGAATAGCGGGGAGAGAATCGATTGAGAAGCCGTTGCCTAGCAACCGTACGGCGGCGTCGCGGCGACCGCGTTTACTTGACGCATAACTTTGGGGCTGGTAGTGTTTTTAATTATGTAGCAAAATGTGTGATACTAGTTATCATAATATTCACACAACTATCACACAACGCCGTCTAGTCCCAAGCTAAGCAGAGCTTGTGTTATGAGTACTAGACAACTGATAAACATACTTAAATATTTCTAAATACAAACATATTATAGATAGATAAATTACACCCAGACACAGAACAAATGATTGTGCTAATCGCACAAACATTTGTCCTTGGTGGGAATCGAACCCACGACCTCCGGCATAGCAGTCAGGGCCACTAACCATTAGACCAACAGGCCAGTCAAAATAATGGCTGAGATTGTGTGAATAGTAGGTAAGGTATGAACAAATTAAATGAAAGTTTAATTATATAAACAGGGACCTTCACTATAATACCTACTATTAGCGTACCTTCTACTCGAGGACATTTACCTACTAGGATAGCCACGCAACATATTTAATAACATAATAATATATATAAAAACATAAATAGTGTTTTCATCCAATAACTTCTCTCGCTCTGGGGTGGTATCGGTATCGGTATCCAGAAATTCCTCGTAGCGCCGGTGGATATGAGCCCTACCGAGCTCCTACGGTTTTGCTGTGACATCTTTTCGAAGCGAGCGTAAAATAATACGTGTTCCATCGACGTATTATTTTACGCTCGCTATACAGCGTTGTTTTATCATAACATAAACCATAAAGAAACATACATAAAACCCACTCCTGTTCCTTCTTTGCCATTGTTCTAGGGCCCCGGGGATCTCTTTCGCATCACCCATGGCCCCAGTAGGCTGCGACCCTGCTGGGCCCAAACGATTGCTGAAATCTCCTTGAGGCGCGCGTGGAACACTACGCGCCGTCGACGGCTTGGGCTCGGTCCGGACGGTCGGACGGCGAGCTACCCATTACTTGTCGACCGCAAGCCAGCGCTTACGGTGGCCGGAAATCGAGATTAGAATCCCGGCGGCTGGGGCGCGAGGTCCATCGCCTCGCGCGTGCGGCCGCCTCCTTTGCTAGCATTTGGCATTACTGCTTCGCAGAAGGAGGCGCCCGCCTGCCACTCCTCCTCGCTCCGGATCATGGCCTATACCAAGGAGATGTT
Source organism: Mythimna impura (assembly GCA_905147345.3). Taxonomy (NCBI): domain Eukaryota; kingdom Metazoa; phylum Arthropoda; class Insecta; order Lepidoptera; family Noctuidae; genus Mythimna; species Mythimna impura. Next base: position 6,328,118 of record LR990347.1, on the reverse strand, counting down.
CCTGGTCTGGGTTTGTGAACGTGCCCACGACATGGCAATTCCTAGTAAGGGGCAAGATTTTTATTAAAAATAAAATAACCCATCTTATTAAGAAAAAAAAACTAGGGAATAAGATGCCGAGAAAAATCTACATTAAAATTTGCAGCATCGAATAAGTTACGCATTATCCAAATAGTTACTATATGGTGAACAGTGAACTATAACTACGATAGCAAAGTAAGCCGAACGAAATATACCGAGCGATGTGATATATGGCGAGCCATCGACGTTGCGAATGTTGCGATCCGTTTACGGACGGCCTAACTTACAGCCTAGCTCTGATATCCTGAGTGAGTGGCCCAAGTTATAAGCGAATAAAGATGCCCTTACTGTACATATGTGGAATAGCCTTTTCTCACTATGTCAGGGATGGCTTTCAGTCTAACCGAATGCTATCGAATACCAGTAATTTTGCATCGAGCAACTGCCTATTTAACCTACGCACACTAGGAATTTAGTGGAACAGTGGAACTTAGTGGAACAGTGGAACTTAGTGGAACAGTGAAACTTGATGGAACAGTGGAACTTAGTAGAACTTATGGGAACAGTGTAACTTAGGGGAACAGTGGAACGTAATGGAACAGTGGACCGTAACGGAACAGTGGAACTTAGTAGAACTTATGGGAACAGTATAACTTAGGGGAACAGTGGAACGTAATGGAACAGTAGACCGTAATGGAACAGTGGAACGTAATGGGACCGTGGAACTTAATGAAACAGTGGAACGGTGAAAAATAGTGGAACAATGGAGTTTAATGAAGTGCAACCAAGTGGAAGTGCAGTAAGAGCAAGCGTCATTTTGACCGCAGGTTTTAAAGTACAGAAAGTAAGAAGGCAGTACCATTGATGGAAAGTTAATAAAAAAAAATTGACGCCAAAAATCCATCATTTTAACTTTTTATAATTTTGATATACCCAATGTCACTCTCACAACTAAGACAAATCTAACGACACCTCTCAAGCTAAAATGCAACGAGCCTTTTAGGCTCTAGGGCGTGTCGATGAAATATAAAAACCAACGAAAAACATAACCCTCCTTATACCACCCTCCTTGTACCAAGGCAAGTGGCAACCGGCATAACCCGTCACACACCGATGGACGGGAATCCGCTGGATGCGAGAAGCTCAAAAGTGGTCAGTGTGAAACGCAAATGACGGAAGTCTACGTTTACTTCATCAATTGTCACTCAAGGATCATTGGCAGACCAGCGTCAGACAGCATTTTTACGTCTGGCAACATTTTTTATATGAACTATTTTGACGCAGCTGTGAGGCTCGCACAATGTTACTGTTTAATATTGACGGTTTTTATTTTTTATTGACCATTTTTTTTTTGTGTGTGATCCTGGTGACTATCACCAAATAAATATTTTTTCTTTCTTTCAGTAAAATTTCTTTCGCTTAAAACTGTTCAATTCCCGAATTGAGTCTTGAAGATTTTTCTGAATCGCAAAGTTTTTTTTAAGCTATTGCATAGCTTCTATCGAGGGCCTTGAGCGCGGGGACCTAATCCAGAAATTCCGTAACGAAAAAAACCTCACGCTCCCCACTCCGACGGGCACGGAGGTGTGAATTGAAGGCCGACAGAGACCGAACACCTATTTTAGAAAAGTCGTTAACGACCTGTGTGGCGCATTGGTACAGCGTTCTACCTATGTTATCATCGTGCCTCGAGTTCAAATCTCGGTCAAACAAAATAGTCTTTTTGTATTATAATAGATTATAGTAATGTTCTATAATAACAACTGAACATACTTGTAGCAATTTATGAAGTAAACAAGAAAGAAAAAAATTTGTTTTCTTATCGGTCACCACGCTCAAAAAGTGTAACTTAAATTAATATCAAAGAAAAAGAAATACTGCATAAATAAAATAAATAAATAATTATAATTGCATAAGTTGATACAAAATGCTATGCAATAGCTTTACCGCGGCAGTCCCCGAGTGCCAAACTTATTTTTTGTGATGTAACAACAAATTTACTATTTTGAGTTTTATTCCTATATCTGGGCTATAAGACCTTGCTTTATGTCAAATTTCAGTATTCTGGGTCAACGGGAAGTATAACCCTATGAATTCTGATTCCCTTGAGATTGTCGAAATATACGTTTTTTACGACATAAACGGCAGTTTGATTTTTTCACAGCTTCAAGGGACCGCAGACCTGAGTATATAGTTTTAATTTCAATTCGATACCTCCATTCGTTCCCGAGATAAAGGGTCTTGACATACAGACAGACAGACGGAAAACAAAGTGATCCTATTTCGTTCCGTTTTTTCCTTTTGAGGTACTGAACCCTAAATAAACACAATTTAAACAACCGTAAAAACAAAAACGCTATTTCTTCATAACTTGTGTCAAAAGAGTGTATCTCAACGATTATCTGCGGCGGGTAGTCCCGGGGGCACTGCATATAGCAATTGATGGGCCAATCAGCGGCTAATAACTCGAATTCATAGTGCTATTGTAAAGTTATTTATTATGAAAGGGCAGGCTTGATTAATGAATGGTCTGACGACGGGAATGTGACCTGGTGCAGCTGTGTGGTGTTTGTTGGATGCAAATAAGATGGAGAAAAGGGTCTTGGAGTTGAATAACAGAATTTTTTTATTATGATTATTAATATTATATCTCATCCTCATCATCATCTCAGCCGATAGACGTCCACTGTTGGACATAGGCCTACCCCAAGCGTCGCCACAATGAACGGTCCTGTGCGTCTCGCATCCATCGGATTCCCGCAATCTTTATCAGGGCATCGGTCCGCCTTGTAGGAGGCCTTCCAACGCTGCGTCTTTCGGTACGTGGTCGCCACTCCAGAACTTTTCGGCCCCAACGGCCATCTGTTCTGGGAGCAATGTGCCCTGCCCATTGCCACTTAAGTTTGGCGATTCTTCGTGCTATGTCGGCAACCTTGGTGATCTTCATTTCTGATTCGATCACGCAAGGAAACTCCGAGTATAGCCCTTTCCATTGCCCTTTGGGTGACTTTAAGCCTTCTGATAAGACCCATTGTGAGCGACCACGTTTGGATTATATCTAGCCCATACTATATGTCCCACTGTCGGGCAAACGGCTCCCTCCATTCCTTCCATTGTTACAGAAGATTTAATTATTTTTATTTATTTTTTCGGTACTGTCGGGGGTGGAAAGCTCAAATGAAAGGCTTTATGTTCTTCGAACTATTATTATTTAGCTTTTAGCACTTCCATTCTCTATTTTACATATAAAATATATCTCGACGTTCCTTGACGTCTCCTTTTCTTATTGATTCGAACGTCAATCCTCTAACTAAACTTTTTATAACGTAAACCTTAAAAGTCTAACATGCCAGTTTTGCAAGTTAGTAATTAGTAGTGGAACCTACACGGTTGCCACAGTACTGAGGTTCTTTTTAGAACGAATACAAAGAATAAAAAAGGATTTTCCAAAATTCAACCCAAAGTTTGCAACCGCTGGCTGAAGCTAGTATTATAATGACGCTGATTCTTTTGTGTCACTTACACACAAACAATCACTCTCTCTTACAACAAAAATAGCAAGAATTTTACTCCTGTCAAAATAGTCAGAATTTCGTTTGCCGTACAATTTTGATTTTAGAACGTGTAGATTAATAGTTGGCAGGGGCGTAGCTACTGCTGTATCAATGATATGGGGCCCCCGGGCTACAAGGGCCCCAAAGTGTGCAATAGTTCGTAACATTATGTTTGTTATCCGCAATCTTATATTATCTTCTTGATAAAAGGCCTGTGTTAATTAGTATGTACCTAATTACTATAATTGATAATGTTTCAATATTATAGCTCGCTCCGCTCGTTCTAGAATTTTCTACATAAGATCACAATAAAAAATTAACCTAGCCGAGTCCAGAATACTGTACTAAACGAGCTCATTTTCAATCGGTACTATTGTCAACCTATCCTATCCAGTCTCGAAAAAAGCATTTAAAAATATTTAATACAGGGCCCCTCTCGGGCTTCCTACGCCACTGTCAGGTGGGTAAGAAAGTAGTGCATCACGTTTGACAGGAGTAAAATTATTGCTCTTTCTAGTTTTAACGATTAGTAAAAGAGAGCGATGATTAAAATAAGTTTAGTTGGTGTACAAGAGAATCGACGCAAATACCTAATAATATTAGAGCATTTACTAACTCAAGCTAGGTATAGTTCGCAACTAAAATGACAACTTAGTAGATGACAGGACAAAGGACTTTAGTCAGCCGTTAGTGTAAGTTTCTACTTAAAATCTACAGAATTTATGCCTCAGGTTTTTGTATGAAATGCTATATAATATTTATTTGATTAACTTTGTTTTGATGCAATGATTTTAATGTGCAATGTTTTTTTTAATGTATTATTAAGTGACGTAATTTTAATTTTATGTCTGTACGTAATTTATATTTGTATGTAATTTGTAATTTATATGGGAATAATTTCCTGAATTAAATGATTATTATTATTATAATACCAACTAAGCTGACTCGGTAAAAATTGCCATGTTTTGTCATATAAATTTCAAAGAAAAAATGAGGAGTGGGGATAGGAGGGTAAAAGCCTATGATCTATTATCCGACTTACCAAATACACAAAAAAAAATGATAAAAATCAGTAAAGCCGTTTCGGAGGATTTCTATAACAAACACTGTGACACGAGTTTTTTATACATATACTAGCTTTTGACCGCGGCTTCGCTCCCATCAACTGACTACTCTATTCTACTCTACCAACTCTACTCTGCTCTACTCTACACTACTTTACCCTACTCTACCCTACTCAATCTCTCTGTACCTGGACTTTACATATTGGTACTTTTATCCACCTTAAAGAAATACATACCTACTTGGAAACTGATGAGGACAGACTGGTAAGGGAAAAAATACATAATTATAAAGGATTTAGATAGCAAACTAATTCCAACACTTAACATTGTTATACACAGTCCGCTGTACCAGACAGTCAAAATATTATATATACCCTGTACGCGCTATGCTAGTGCACCCAAGGACAACCCCCGGTTATTGAAAAACTGTTGCGACATATGGAGAACAAAGATAATAGGGCTATGGTTTTTGGAGTCTTAAGTGGACTGGTAACATGGAACTATGTCAAGACTATGGCCCCTGCCTGAACAACGTTATTAATATGCATCGAAAAAAGGCAGGGGGTGACTTGCACACTCAATAAATGGGCCCCCAAAAACGGCCGCTAGCACGAAGTGACGTAGCAACAAGAGGGCAACATATCCTGAGGTGCTTGAGGAGTGGAGAGGTATACCACGGCTATCAGGACAATCCCGGAAGTACGTTATTACCATTTATTATTATTATTATTTATTGACATTATTACTGGTAATTGTAATATTTTTATTAGGTACTAATTTATTGACATTATAAAATGGGTATTGTAATATTTTTGACATTGTTTATTTTCATTTTTATTTTTATTTTATGTGGTTTTATTAATGGTACAACTCAAATCTTTTTAACATTATTATTTTTTTACTATTCTTTTTATTGTAATGCAACTTAATTATTAGTTATTACTGTTTTGTTCCTAGTTTTTAAGTATTTAATATTCACATACAATATTAATTGTTCCCTACTCAACTCTACCTTATCCTACTCTACCCTACTCCACCCTACTCTACCCTACTATAGCCTCTCTCTCTCTCTCTCAGCCGTTCTTAAGTTATAGCGTGACCAGGAGAAATAGGGGTTCATTATAGACTAGACTAGCTGACCCAGCAAACGTTTTTTTTTTTTTATAAATTATTTCGGTATACCCTTACCACCAAAGGGTATAAAAATAGCCTACGACCATAGAAATATAACTTTATTACTATGCTATAATATATATTTTATATTTTCGCTGAACTGGACCCTTTTGGCGCTAGCGTGAGACACATGATGTTAGATTTTCTGTTTTCTAAGTTTCAACATGTTTTTCTACATTGTGTGTATCTATGTATGTCATCATCTTCCTGCCCTTGTTCCGTGTTATTTGGGGTTGGCGCAACACGTTTTTTTTCTTCCATTCTGCCCTGTCACTCGTCATGCTATCACTAACTTCCTTTTCTTTCATATCACTCTTCACACAATCCATCCATCTTTTCTTTGGTCTCCCTCTCCCTCTCCATCCACATGTAAACTCATAACTATGTATGTGCGCCAAATAAAATATTTTTCTTTCTTTTTTTCTTTCTATATTTTCCCATCCGTAACTAGGTATGTTTATTATATATTCAAGAACAGGATGTAATTTATTTTCAGATGGAAATAACGAGGTTCTTGTTTCCCGGATGTCATAATGACGACATTTCGTAGCACCAACGTAACAGCGTAGCAGGAAAATGAAAAGAACAATATAAAAAGACTAGCTAACCCAGCAAACGTTGTTGCCATATAAATTATTAAAGAACATAGTGGCGTGGGTAGGAGGATAAAAAATAGTCTATGACCTATTCTCCGAGCTACTAAATATACATAAAAAAATTCGTAAAAATCGGTCAAGCTGTTTCGGAGGAGTTCCATAACAAACCCTGTGGCAAGAGATTTGTATACCTATATATATTAGATGCTCATGAGATGCTCTTATTTATGTGAACGCACAAATTACAACCGTAGTAACTAAAAATAGAACATTTAAACCTGTTTATTGTTGCAAACAGCATGGAAATCAGTTCAGTAGTTCTTGAGTTGATCGCGTTCATATTGACAGACAGACTTTATTTATAATATGTGTGGATTACAGAGATCTATGAAAGGAATACAACAGAATTACTTTCTTATTCAACTACGTAATAATGATAATGTTTTCTTATGAATAGTTCAAAAACCTTTCAATACCTCACATTAACGTTCAGGTACAAAGTGACAGTAACAGTTATGCACATGAATGATCCCACATACGTCCCCTTTGTTGGCTATGACATTCACACACCCACACACGTCAAGAATTCAACATAGTCTGCACCCATGTATGTACGCTCCATTTACTAAGTTGAAAGTAGGATTTTCTATTACTATTTACTTCTTAAAACAATAGAGATTGACGCCACTTGCACGTGAAGTTGCCCAGAAACAAATAATGTATAACCAACAAAAAAGGGCACGGACATCATGTCTGTGGTTTAAATGTAAAGCAGGAGTGAGTTTTTAGTCAATAGGAGTCTGACTCAGTCACTGCTCAGACTGGCTCATCTGTGAGTCAGCCTGGGCATCCCGAAGGATTTCCCACTCCTGCCCAAAAAATCACGGGTTCAAACCCAGCCAGGCAAATTAGTTTGTGTAATTTATTTCATCACCATTGCTCTCAAAACGGTGAAGGAAAACATCGTTGAGGAAACCGGCATGTCCCTGAACCAAAAATTCAAAGATCAGTGACATCCACCAACCCACACTGGGCCCGCGGGTGGATTACGGCCCATTCCCTCTCCTAGAGAGGAAACCTGGGTCCCAACAGTGGGAACATTAAAAGGCTGATTGTGTTTTTATTTATGTTTTATTTATTTCTTGGAATAGCTTATGGTTTTAGACTCAGCCTATATCTTGGTAGACAAGTCACAGCAAAAACTTAAAAAAAAAAATACAACCGACTTCATTATCAAAACGTTTTGCACGTAGAGATGTCCACCATGTATCAAAAGTGCACTTGCACTCTACCAATGTTAAAGTGTCTAAAAGAAGAAGAAGAAGTTCAATAGTCCACAACTAGTTTATTCAATACATTAGATACTATGCTACCAATTAAATCAGTCATGAACCATTGACCCTCTTCTACAAAGAAATTTTAGACATTATAGTATTGGTAAGGTGGAACTGCACTTTTGACCCCTGACTGTACCTACCTACCGATGTACGGGTAGGTACATCATAGTTTGATGGAATTAAATTAGCTATGTTATTCGTGCCACGGAAGGCCCTAAATAACTGATAAGCATACCTATAATCAGCAGCCCAGCCTAGCCCATTCACCGGCCTATAAATCAGCATTCTACAACTATTGTCGTCGTATCCCGTAATTACGGCAAAATACTCTACGTCTGTCCGTCTGTCCCGATAATTAGTTGTCAAAAGTGTATTATAATGGGCTAAGGTACTAAGGAATAAGATCCGATCGAGTTTGTGATACCAATCTGTATCAGTATTTAAAATATCATGTATACTGGTGTTAATATCGGGTAGGGTCTGTGAGTGTTGAATCGTGGTTTATTGGCTTTTGATAACAGTAATTATAGGCAAAATCTAAATAATAATTCTGGGATAAAATTACATAAAAGGAACACTGTGACCACAAATTATCGTTTAGCACAGCACAAATGATAGTAATAAGTAGTACCTACGCAAACAAGAATAAAACATGATATAAGTTATTGAAAGTAGAAAAAAGAATTGTGCAAACGTTCCAAAAGAAGTTCTTATTGACGAAACTTTATAAGGTTTTTTTTTTATAATGTGGGAAATCATCCAAGGACTTCTCCCACTTTAGGGCGGAACGGGACTAAAACCCACTCCTATACTTATTCCTTCTTTGCCTTGTGTTTGGAAGCTAACCCATGGCCCCAGTAGGCTTCGGCTCTGCTGGGGCTACTCATTGATCGTCGTCCGCAAGCTCAAGCCTACGGTGGCTGGAAATGAGGCCGGGATACCTACGAGTGGCTGGGGTGAAGAATTCCGTTCCCTCGCGGCTGCAGCCATCTCCGTTGTTAGCATTACTGCTTCGCAGAAGGAGGCGACCACATCCCATTCTCTCCCGCTCCAGACCATGGCCTGAACCAGAGCCTGGCGCGTAAGATCGCCGTCGCTGATCACCACCACAGGCGTAAGATTTAGGTAATAAGGCCATCCAAGTTTATCAGCAGGCTAAATGGCCAAAGGTTTTTCAAATAATGGCGTTATTTACAACAACCGCAGCGTGGATAAAAAATCCTGCGTATCTAACAAGTGACTTAAAAATGGCATAACAATAAAAATAAATGATTGTCATTACCGCTAACGGCATGATGTCCAAGAGCCTCGACGACTACCTGTCGTTACGCGGTTGGATTAAGGGTCTGATACAGAAGTCAGTACCCCTCCATACGGCTCCCATTGCGAGGACGTTTCTGTCTCCCAAAACTGGTAGACAAATATTTTTTTTATAAATTACATTTTTGTACAAAAAACTAGCAGTTCCGCTCCCGGCAGACGTTGTCCTACCCGAAAGCTGGGTATGTGTCAGAAAAAAAATTGAGTACAGCGCCATCTAGCAGGTTTCATTTTATTTTCAAACCCTACAGGGACCCACTCAAATATACACACAAAATTTCATCCAAATCAGTCAAGCCGTTTGGAAGAAATTAGGTGACAAACACACGTACAAAAGAATTTTATTTAGACAGATATATAAAAATGTAATTTAGAAATGTACTAAAGAAAATAAACAAATGAAAACCTCATTAAAACCTTCACAAATTCGCGGCGAATTCTTTATTCCAATTCTTAAATATAATCAATCTGGAATGTGTATTCAGAGAGGAAGTTTGTTGTGAGATACTTTCAATAGCGCGCCGAAGTTTCCGACTTCCCCCGACTTCACCCGGTCGATTATGAATGGGAGGCGGCTTCCGTGCTGGCCAATATACCGCCTTCTTCAGATAATTTTAATCTTGATGATAGAATGTGGGGTTTGAGAAATGAGGTATTTAGTTAAAAGATATAAGTATGATTAATTCAACAAAACTGCAAGCTATTGAACAATCTACAATCTACATGAATATTGAGCTATCGAAAGAGGTCGCATGCTGCTTTGGAGGTTTTTCTTTTGGAGGACTTTACTCTCTGTTCCGCATGGAACAGAGAGTAAAGTCCCGCAAACCTCCGTTGAAAAGGGAGGATCCTCCGACCAGGCGGGTGTTATGTCTGGTGGGCAACTGCCCGATAGATGATTTCGGGCTATTCTATATGTGGAGAACTTTAATTGCGCGATGCAGGATTAGTTCTTATGTAACGCCATAGATGTCGCTACACTGCTATTGATCTTATTAACTTGCTAGTTTAGCAAGATAATTATAGTTTTTAAGGTTTATTCTTTTTATAGAATAGGTGTTCGTATTTGATAGGAAGAAAAGGAGATTGTTATTTGAAGTCAGATAAGTGAGGACAGCTGTCAAGCCGCTACACGGAGATTCAGTGGCGTAGCTAGTCCCAATGGGGCCCCATATCAAATATTATGCAGTTTTTTTGTACAAAATACGTCCAAAAATGGATATGATCTTGAGCGGGGATAGTGTCAGACTTTTACTGACTAAAAATACACTCCTGTTCCTTCTTTGCCTTCGTCCCAGGGCCCCGGGTTTCACTTTCGCACTACCCGTAGCCCCAGTAGGCTTCGACCCTGCTGGGCCCCTACGATAGGTACTCTAAAAGGTTGAGTTCTTATTATCGCCTTACGTAGAAAAAGCTAGAACGAACGAAGCGAGCTAAAAACTATTAGAACAGCCTATCATATAGATATTATTCATTCACTACTGGCCTCCTATCATAAAGGAATTTAAGATTGTGGATGAATGAACTTATTACGAATTATGGCACATGTCGGGGTCCCTATAGCTCGGGGGCCCCGTATCATTGATACGGCTGATACGGTGGTAGCTACACCCCTGCGGAGATTATACTACAAAGATTAATAGACCACTAGAACCAATGGATGCGAGACATACAGCACCGCTTATAAGTCACAGGACCGCTCATTGTGGCGACACTTGGGGAGGCACATGTCTAGCAATGGACGTCTTGTAGCGACATCTATGTGGTCACATCGGAACTAAAATTCAAAATGCTGCAACGCGGTATAAGAGTTCACACCGCGATTAGAACATATAACAGCCCGAAATTAACTATCGGGTAGTTGTCCGGAACCATAGATATCCTATAAATACTGCACAACTCGGCATTTTGGTTTTTTATGCATCAATAGTGCACTGTACGCAATTGCAAAGCGACTGAATGACGCGTACAGCCGCCGTTGGAATATTAGACCAATTTGATCATATCGAAGCCTCACGTGCCACGCCCCCAAGGCATATCCCTCGATATCAGTGTCCGGAACATGTCCGGAACAGACAATGTCCGTATAGTTATTAGTTTACACACGGATATCGAGTTTACACCCTGTTCCGCATAGCTTGCGAACGGTGAGCAATGGGTAGCTCGCCATACGACCGTCCGGTAACCGACAGGACCGAGCCCAAGTCGTCGACGCCGCGTAGTGTTCCACGCGCACCTCAAGGAGATGTCAGCAAACCGTAGGGGCTCAGCCGGGTTGAAGTCTACTGGGGCCATAGGTGATGCGAAAGAGATCCCGGGGCCCTGGAAAAATGGCAAAAAAGGAACAGGAGTGGGTTTTTAGTCAGTAAAAGTCTGACACTATCTCTCGCTCCGCCCAAGAGCGCGGGATGTCATTAGTTAATTTTCCCACCGGAAAAAAAAAACCTGTCCCGCATAACTCTAAAGTCTTTCGGATCATCATCATCATCATCATCATTTCAGCCGATAGACGTCCACTGCTGGACATAGGCCTCCCCCAAATGTCGCCACAACGAACGATTCTGTGCGTCTCGCATCCATCGGATTCCCGCAACCTTCACCAGGTCATCGGTCCACCTTGTAGGGGGCCTTCCAACACTGCGTCTTCAGAACCTTTCGGCCCCAACGGCCATCCGTTCTGCGAGCAATGTGCCCTGCCCATTGCCACTTTAGTTTGGCGATTCTTCGTGCTATGTCGGCAACCTTGGTTCTCCTGGGAATATCTTCATTTCTGATTCGATCACGCAAGGAAACTCCGAGCATAGCCCTTTCCATTGCCCTTTGGGTGACTTTGAGCCTTCTGATGAGGCCTATTGTGAGCGTCCACGTTTCGGAACCATATGTCATCACTGGCAACACGCACTGATCATAGACTTTCGTCTTGAGACACTGTGGTATATTGGATGAGAAGATACCGCGCAGCTTCCCGAACGCTGCCCAGCCGAGTCGGATTCGACGGTTGACCTCTTTCTCGAGATTAGATCTACCCAACTGGACTGTCTGTCCAAGGTAGACGTAATCGTCTACAACTTCGAGTGCAGAGTCTCCGATCTTGATCGGAGTGGGTGCTACATGGTTATTTACCATGACTTACCAGGCATGGCGCGGAAGTGTGGTGGTACTCTTCTTTAAGAAGGGCGACAAGGCCCTGCTCAAGAATTATAGGCCCATCTCACTTCTGAGCCATGTCTACAAGCTGTTTTCCAGAGTCATCACGAACCGTCTCGCGCGCAGATTCGACGACTTCCAGCCTCCCGAATAAGCCGGATTCCGAAAAGGCTTTAGCACCATAGACCACATACACACGCTACGGAGGTTATACAGAAGACCGAGGAGTATAATCTGCCTCTCTGCTTAGCGTTTGTGGATTACGAGAAAGCCTTTGATTCGATCGAGACTTGGGCTGTGCTGCAGTCTCTCCAACGGTGCCAGATTGACTATCGGTACATCAAGGTGCTGAAGTGTTTGTACGAAAACGCCACTATGTCAGTCAGACTGCAGGACCAGACCTCGAAACCTATCCTCCTGCAGCGGGGTGTGAGGCAGGGAGACGTCATTTCTCCGCAACTGTTCACGGCCGCAATGGAGGATGTCTTCAAGGTTCTGGACTGGAGTGGATTGGGCATTAATGTCAATGGCGAGTACATCACTCATCTTCGGTTTGCCGACGACATAGTAGCCATGGCTGAGACTACGGAAGAGCTCAGCACAATGCTCAATGGCCTCAGTAGAGCTTCCGAAAGAGTGGGTCTTAAAATGAACATGGACAAAACCAAAGTCTTTCGGATGAAATGATTAAAATAAAAATGCATAAGGTCCTAATTATTTTGTGCATCATAACAGAACGCCTTAATTTCACCTTTACAATGCACAGACAAAATTAATGACCTGTGACTACACATGAACTAGTGGAATACCGAAACAATACTCGTATAAACCAAGGACTAACACTAGGCAACATTCAATATTCTAGCACTATTGCGTTGTACAAAGAGCGCTATTTTGCTAATCTAAATCATAATAATCAGCCTTTTAATGTTCCCACTGCTGGGACTCAAGCCTCCTCTCTAGAAGAGGGGATGGGCCGTAATCCACCACGCGGGCCCAGTGCGGGTTTGTGAATGTCACATGTCTTCGAATTTATGGTTCTAAGGACATGCCGGTTTCCTCACGATGTTTTCCTTCACCGTTTTGAGTGCAGTGGTAATGAAATAAATTACACAAAGTAATGCAACATACATAACTTATAAAAAATATAAAAAATTCGTAAGTTGGAGCCATTACCACTCGGCCACCACTGCTCAATTTTGGCATAGTTTTAGTGAAATAGGCATACCTATATAGATATGCAATAATATGGGTTCATTGCAAATTACACCAGTTTTTACGTATGTATGTGTTTACTACTCCATCACGCTCAAATGGCTTATCGGATTTGGATGAAACTTGGCACACGGATAGACCATGTCCTGGAATAGGACATAGCATACAGTTTTTTCCGGAAGTGTGTTTGGAGTTCTCGGCTTTTCCTCATAATTCATATGATTTTACAATTTGACCATTACATGTTTATTGTATGGAACTATGAACTTTAAGAGACTTTGACCTTTCACTGTGTTTCTTAGTAGGGCAGTCAGGTACGAAACATCGGCCTCATCTTGCTTAAATTGACTTAAAAATTTACGTGTAAAAGTGCTTTTTTAAAATCCATTTGTAAAATAAATATCATAATCCATTTTAGGTTGGTTTGTAGTTTTTAGTTTATCGCGTTCAGACAGACAGACAGACGCGTTGGAAAGCTTTGATTTGTAAATATGTAAGGATAATTCCAAGGTATAATGAGTATTTGCAATTAATATAAGTACATATTTCTCATCACTAATCAACAATAGAAGTTCCGGAAATTTTGGAATAACTTCTCCCGTTTTTGATGGAGCGGACGGGACTGTCAGACTTTTACTGGCTAAAATCCACACTGTTTCTTTATTGCGAGGGTGGCTTTGTAACTCTTTACTGAAACAATTCACTGTTCCAAAACATTTTAGTGGTTTGAAAAATTGGAACAGCAGTAATGTTTTAAATGCATCATTTGGAACAATTAGAACACTGAAACACTACTTTAAGTGACCTGCAGTATTTTTAAAATTATTTAATGACCTGAACTAAAAACATCTGCTTAAAATTATTCTTAAATCTAAATTCAATTAAATAAACTTTTGACGCGACGTAACAGACCACGATTCATAACAGTCAGTGTCTGTGTTTGTATCTTTTGAGCCGTTGTTTCAAATGTTCCAAATGATACATATCATCTAACATTTCTCTGTCTCAATGTGACTATGATGCGACGTAACAGATAACGATTCATTTGAGCCGATGTTCCAAATGTTCCGTTTGTATCTTTTGAGCCGATGTTCCAAATGTTCCAAATGATACTTATCACTGTTCCGGAACATTTCAGTGATTCAGATGCAAATGTTCCAATCGCAAATATGACACAGTTTGCCCACGCCTAGCGCCTATTGCGGTGACTATCCGCAGCCCTGGTAGGATACTGGGTGTGTGCTGGATGTAGGCCACATTATCCAAAATCACAATAATTGTACTGTGTAGAATAGAATCTCTCTAACAACATATCGTTAGGACGACAATCAGAATGTCGTGAAGGCTGCTACCCGTCAGTGTGTAGACCCCATTAAAGTAGCTACATGGACCTCCGGTGCTGCCTGCCTATCTAACTAACTACCTATGCCCCTACTGACCAAATACGGAGTAACTACAAACAAACAACAGGGCCATAGGTGTAACGATTCAATAAAATTGATTCTTGACTCTTTAGGTTTTATTTTAACTAACAATCAATCAAATAACAATGTATGGACTTTAAAAGAGACTGACCCCTGAGTTTGTTGCGGTGTTTCTTTTCAGGGTAGGAAACACCGGCCTCATCTAGTGCAAAATGACGAAAAAAAAAAATTGACGTGTAAATGTTTTTAAACCTATTTACAAAATAAATATCATTTATCAATCGCTCTAGCTTCGCTCGGATCTCACAAATCTTTGAAATTCTCGGCCCTTGTGTACTGCAATATGCATGTATTATACACTTAAACATTTCTCATGAATCACTCTGTCTATTGTTGAAAATCGCATGAAAATTCGTTCAGTAGTTTTTGAGTTTATAGCGAACTGACAGACACGGTAGGGGGACTTGGATAATTGTAGAGGCTCGCGTTTGACCACTATCTCACCTGCCCCACTAGCCAAGTTACGACCGTTTCGTTTCGATTCTCTTGCGTCGAACGCCTCGAGTCGGCCACGCTTCCGATTCCTTTGTTCTGACGTCATCTCAACGCTCAGTCACGTGGTCGTAACTTGGCTAGGGGGGCTGATGGTAAGCAATGATGCGGTCGAAGATGGAGCACGCTTGCTTAACCCCTAGGTTGTATATCAGGAAACACAGACTCCGTGCAGTTAGCGCGACTGCAGACTTAAATTCTCTGCTATTCTCTACTATAATATGTATGTATTATACACTTAAACCTTCCTCATGAATCACTCTGTCTATCGGTGAAAACTCCATGAAAATCCGTTCGATAGTTTTTGAGTTTATCGCATTCATACAGACAGACGCGGAGGGTATTTTGATTATTGTAATGTATCAAAGAATAAGTTCTAATAGCTCATGTTGAAACATTCTAACAAAGTTTATCTTTTACACATCCTGATCCAATCCTATTTTCACCCAGATATGGAAAACCTAACTTCTCTACACATCATAAAGGCACTACGGTTCATATTACACTGGGAACTTTATCAACCAGTTAAGTTAGACCCCTAATACTATCAAAAACTTACCAAGTCTTGGGTCAAGTAAAGCTAGATATTATTTATGATGCTATTTAGTGCTGGTATCTTGTGTTCAATGGACCGTGAAGATACGTAGATCCTTTCAGATAACTGAACATTGTGCCCGAGTTATGTTATTATGCTTATATACAGATCTAGTTTATGCCAGCGGGTTCGCCCGCAAAAAAGCCTTCGTTACACGAGAAAGTTTTCATAAAACCTTTTAAACCGTATTTTGAGGGTAGTTTTGAAAAAGTAATACTGACAGTCTGTATTATAATTTTGATTAGAATATATGCTAAGTTTCAAGTTTATTAACCCAAGAAATAAGAATCTTCCATACAATCTTTCATCATCATCATTTCCTCACACACACACACAAACTCTTACTTATATCACACAATAAGAAATAGTACAAGCTTATATACTCAACCATAACACTTCTTCCACAGTATTAATTTTGCTTATGTGACACCGACACTGTTTTACTTGTTACAGAATGCCATATATAAATATAGTACCCATATGGTTGAACCCTATCTCTTAGGATACAGGCTAGACCTAGTTTAAGGGAGTCAATAATATTGTGCTAATAATGTGATAATGTTAACATTAATAGTCTACTATGTATACAGTGGAGCAGTGGTGGCCGAGTGGTAACGGCCCCGACTTACGAGTTGTAGGTCGCGGGTTCAAACCCAGCCAGGCGCATTACTTTGAGTAATTTATTTCATCACCACTGCTCTCAAAATGGTGAAGGAAAACATCGTGAGGAAACCGGCATGTCCTAGAACCAAAAATTCGAAGACATGTGACATTCACCAATTCGCACTGGGCCCGCGTGGTGGATTACGGCCCATTCCCTCTCCTAGAGAGAGGAGGCCTGAGTTCCTACAGTGGGAACATTAAAAGGCTGATTATGCATAAGCTTATATGTATACAGTGCAATGAGTTCCTATTTTATTAAATAAATATAATTATTTTAGCCGAAAGACGTCCACTGTTGGACATAGACCTCCCCCATACGTCAGCACAACGACCAGCCCTGTGCGTCTCACATCCATCGGGTTCCCGCGTCCCTCGGTCATCGGTCCACCTTGTGGGAGGCCTTCCAACGCTGCATCTTCCGATACGTGGTCGCCACTTCAGAACCTTACGTCCTCATCGACCATCTGTTCTCCGTGCAATGTGCCCTGCTCATTGCCACTTAAGTTTGGCGATTCTTCGTGCTATGTCGGTAACCTTAGTTCTCCTGCGGATATCCTCATTCCTGATTCAATCACGCAAGGAAACTCCGAGCATAGCCCTTTCCATTGCCCTTTGGGTGACTTTAAGTATTCTTATGAGGCCCATTTTAAGCGACCACGTTTCAGAGCCATATGTCATCACTGGCAACACGCACTGGTCATAGACTTTCGTCTTGAGACACTGTGGTATATTGGACGAGAAGATACCGCGCAGCTTCCCGAACGCTGTCCAACCGAGTCGGATTCGACGATTGACCTCTTTCTCGAAGTTAGACCTACCCAACTGAACCGTCTGTCCCATGTAAACGTGGTCGTCCACAACTTCGTGTGTAGAGTCTCCGATCTTGATAGGAGTGAGTGTTACATTGCTGTTTACCCTGATGTTGTTTGACTTTGGTTTTGTCCATGTTCATTTTAAGTCTCACTCTTTCGGAAGCTCTACTGAGACACAACATACAATCTTTAAAACCCTCTAAATTGTTAAATTAGGGTAATTATAAAAACGAGTAATGACAACCTTTATTATTTACTTAATTTACTATTTGTGCTAACTTTAAGTTTAAAGTATATCGGCACTTGAAATGAGATTTTGCATAACAACGAAATTTCTCCTTTTCATCCCCTTAAAGGTTGAATTTTTAAAAATCACTTCGTAGTGCTTGCCAACGTCAAAAAAGGAAGACTTGTACAAATTCTCATGTTCCTAGTCTCAGTAGTTTTGGATGACGATGACGATGACGGCGTTGATATCTCAGTCAGTCAGTTGCTCCCCTTATATACCTATAAGGATAGATAATAAGTATATAGCGGTCCCGACTACCGTTGTCCTGCCTGAAAGCTAAGCACAATCATTGTGCGTACAGCTAAGTAGTGGAATTCCTTGCCGGAATCTGTGTTTCCTGATGGCTACAACCCGGGAATCTTTAAGTCAAGAGTGAATAGGTTACTTCTAGGTAAGCGCGCTCCATCGTCGACCGCATCGTCGCTTTCCATCAGGTGAGATAGCGGTCAAGCGCGAACCTAACAAGAATTAAAAAAAAAAGCTGTCTTTTCGTCAGAAAAAATAATTGAGAACCCGATTGCAGCGCCACCTATCGAGTCCAATTGTATTTCAAGCCGTCCAGGGACCCAACAAATATAAACACAAAGTTTCATCCAAATTGGTCAAGCCGTTCAAGAGGAGTTAAGTGACAAACACACATACGGAAGAATTACGTATGTATAGGAGACCTTAGAAACAAATAAGCCAAAGTAGAGACTTAGAATAACATGAAATAGTCTCGATTTTATTACTTATTTATATTCACATTTGTTTTTATTGCCTAGGGATTAACATGATTGTATTAAGGCAAGATTTTTGTGACTTAAATAACATGATATGGAAAATATATGCGACTAGCTTCTGTCAGGGGTTTCGCTCGCGTAAAAGTAGGTTTCTCCATAAAACTTTGGACCCCCATTTCACCCTGAGTCCTGAAGATACTACAGTGTTCTTGGGCATAACTCTAGATGCTAAGCTGCAGTGGGGCCCACATAAAGACAAATTATCGAAAAAACTTAGCTCTGCAGCATACGCTGTTAGACAAATTGGAAATCATAATGTACATAATTATAATCAAATTTAAAAACGTCAAAGATCCCGATTTTTCACTAAACTCCTTATTCTGTTAGATTGCTAATTTTTTCGCTGAATTTTAATGTTAATATATTATTTTTGCTCAATTTCACCGCTTTTTTTCTATTAAAAATTTAATAAGTACTTTTAAGTCTAGTATTTCTGTATGAATCTTGAAAATAAATCTTAGCCTTTCTGAGATAATATACGAGTAATAATAATATAATATTCCACAACTATCACACAACGCCGTCTAGTCCCACGCTAAGCAGAGTTTGTGTTATGAGTACTAGACAACTGATAAACATACATATATATTTCTAAATACATACATAATATAGGTAAATTACACCCAGACACAGAACAAATGATCGTGCTCATCACACAAACATTTGGCCTGGGTGGGAATCGAACCCAAGACCTCCGGCATAGCAGTCAGGGCCACTAAATGGATGGATTATAAGTCTGTTACTCCCTCCCGTTCCACCCAGAGCGGGAGAAGTTATTTGATAATTTCCTACTTCAAGAAGAAGGCAGTAACATTCAGCAAAACACCATGATAGAGAACAAAGCGACACGGGGCCGTGGCAGACCATGAAGAAAATGGCGAGACGACCTGGTTCAAGTCTTTCTTAACAATTAGAAAGAAGAAGCGAAAAGTCGTGATCGTTAGAAGCAATGATAGGAGCCCTATGCCCAGCAGTCGGATAATACTATTTACTTTATATATGTTAGTCTGCAAGGTATTTATCTATAGGCCAATATGCCTGAAAATAAATGATTTATTATTATTAATACGAGCTATGAGTAAAGTCAAATGAAAATCGAAAATTAAAAAAAAAAAAACATGAAACACCCTATCCTTCAGTGTATACCAAGTTTTGCCATCAGACCGCAAACTCCGTTTCTGACCGGCCACTTTAAATATTTCATCAGCCTGCATCAGTGGCGTAGCTAGGCCTAGCACCCAAAGGGGCTCGCGCAACCGAGGGCTTATTAAGAACGAGAGTTTTTCACAGTTGATTGGATCGCGTTTGATCTCTATTATATCGCCGTATCTTTAAATTAAATAAGTTTTTATAATTTAGTGTTAATTTATTATTTTGTATTTAAGCACTCTCTAGCCTGAAGTACAGGTTCGCCCTAGTTCAGGCAAATGAGCAACTGTGTTCTTTTTTTAACTTTTTAATACACTTTATTGTATATGTGCCCTATGTTATAAAAAAACGTTTTTATTTATTATATTTCGCACAGGACCGTTCATTGTGGCGACATTTGGGGGAGGCCTATGTCCAGCAGTGGACGTCTATCGGCTGAAATGATGATGATGATGATGATATTTCACGTGATGGTAAGCGACGAAGTTGTCGAACACTGGTTTGCGACAGTCGCTGTCTCGTTTTAGAATTTAACCTTTTGAGTGCGTAATTAGAGACACAATAGAAAGACAATGGCGCGTGAACGCGTTAATGCGGGGATCAACAGCTTAAGAAAGAAAAAGGCCCCGCTGATGAGCCTTCACAAACGTCTTAATTTATTAGTCCATGCTATCTATGCCGCTGGATAACATAACCATAAAAAATACCTAACTACACAAACAATTAATAAAGATACCTAACTAAACCAAACATAACACTTACGTTCCAATAACGCGATGCAGCATTCAGTAGCAGTATCTAAGTATCAAGTAACATTCCATGTAAGCATCACGGAGCCCTGACGAGGCGTAATTTTATACAGGAACCCAGGCACGTAGCCACCGTACGTATTACTGTTCATAGTTCGTAATAATGGCTAGTAAATTAATTATTGAAAAGATAAAAGGGTCCAATGGATGTAGTTTGTTGCGGAAACTGTTATTTGAGATGAATAAATTATTATATTGTGAGCAGATTATTCTTATGCCTAAATCTTCAATGACCCTATAATTTGGTTTGTTTTAAGGTGGGTGACCCCTCGAGCGCCGATTGTACATACGTCTGTACAACTTGAATGACCTTGAAAAACTCTTAATTGTCGTTTTGTACACACATTTGTACGATTTTTTTTAGAAAATTTTGGTTTCTATATATTTGTTTTTCCTAGAAAAATCCAGAAAAAGTTTTTTTTTTATTATTTTTGGTGATTTACGTAAAAACGCGCAATGACGTAATAATAATACCCCCGGGGCGCCCGAGGGGTTAACAATGACTTCTCGCGCTCTAGGGCAGAGAGGGAGGGCGTGTCAGACTTTTACTACCTAAACCACAACTGTGTTCCTTATTTTCCTTTCGTTCCAGGACCCCGGGTATCCCTTTTGGAAGTCAAACCGTGACACTAACACTATTAGGTATACTAATAGCTTTTGTTACCTAGGTACCTACTCATATTTTGCAAATTATTCTAATTAAAATTAACATCAAAATCTGAAAAGATGGGAAGTGGTCAAGAATAGAAATCGAAACGCTTTGTTAAAATAATGACTTTTAAACTAATTAGCATCGAACGAAATTAAAATAGATCTCAAACATCAGATAAATATATAACATATTTTAAGATTACAAATCCAACAGTTTCATAAACAAGGCTTTCAAATTAATTGGTAAGAATTTGAGATATTAATCCATTTAGGATCTTAGGCCTACTTATTTGAAAGTATTAGTGAAACATGCGAATGTCCGCCAAATATCTATTATTAAAATTAAAATAAAGTGACAAGAAAAACAGAAATATCACTCTGCTCTAAGGGCCGACGCTGCGTTACGCGGTCGCCCGCTCGGTCCCATACAAAAGTGCACCGTCGCCCGTTTTGCTACGACGTCGCCGCGCCCGTTTTGCTACGTAAGGGACCGCCATATTCATGCGACGGATGCCCGCACGTGCGCCCGCTTAACGCAGCGTTGGCCCTACAAAACCGAAATTTGGTGAGTGAGTGTGTGTATGTTTCTTTTTTGCGCCCAAATGGCTGAACGGATTTCGATGAAACTTGGTACACGGGTACCTGTACCTTGATACACCTGCCATGTCCTAAATTATCACATAGGATAGGTACTTTTTATCACGGGAGTACGTACGGCTTGGGATAATTTTCTACAATCATGTAAGTTCATAAAAACATAAAATACAAAACACCATAAAAAAGCACCAAGAAATACACCAGAAAAAAATACAAAAACATTTAAAGGCTCTTCACATACATAATCTTCCGGGCAGCTCTTCTGCTTCTTCCTAGATCTTCTGCTAGATGTATAGTCCAGGTCGAGACTTCCACTACGTCACATCACACGTTGTACCGTCATGACCACGTGACTGTGAGGTAATGGCCATTTCAACCCTGAACCTCTTCTCTCTTCAGACTTCGAAGTCTTCTGTCTTTTGTCTTGTAAGGTACCGTCATATCACGGAGTTTTAAAGATTCGAGTGGAAAATTGACGTTAGAATGTAGAAACAACATAAAATTGGAAACAAAATCCAAAAATAATTAAAAAAGAACCGATATAACACAAATAATATTTTTTAAATGACGAAAGTAAAAAGCATTCGTTAATATAACACTAACACAGTACGGTAATCGAGTCCGCAACTCAACGGTATAACATTGGTAGCTTTTCGGAAAATTCCCTAAATGTTTTTTTTTAAACCACTGTCCTACACTAAGGGCGGAATTCACCAATAAAACTAATCCGCGTCTTAACGTTTGGCTCGAATAATAGCGGTCTTCTTCTTATCGATTCGATGGTAAACTCGTCAAACTGTTTGGGCCCATTAAGTGGCTACATTAATAGCAGCATCGGTAGCACTCATCAAATCCTCCAAAGTGCAGGTGTATGGGCACTTGGGGCATTCTAGTATGTGGCTCATGTTTTGAACAGGAGCACCGCACTCACATTGAGTTTAGCGTGTGTTTTGTTGTATTTTTACAAGTGACACTAGTGGCAGCGGCTAAACGCGATTATGCGAGTCAAACGTTAAAACGCGATTAGTTTTATTGGTGAATTCCGCCCTTAGTATTACTCCTGTATCGTGGGTTCATTCACAACTATTTAAAATCACATACACAAGACACCCAGAGCCGGAACAACTATCCACAGGCCATGCAAATATTTATTCCTCGCGCGAATCGAACCCGGGACACGCAGCGCAGCAGTCGATCGTTCAACCACTGCGCTCTTTCAAAATATCTTACTAAAAAGGGATAGATATTTTGAAAGAGCATTGACAAGAGCATACATTGTAAGCAACAGTTTTGGTTTTTTACAGGAATGGGTTTTCTCTTCCATAATTATAAAGTATTGATGATTTTAAAAAATATAACTTATCATTCATATACCAATTGATCGAATAGGATAGTTGCTATAAATATATTTCTATAAATACTTTTTTAATTATGAAAGCTGATTGAGCAGTGGTGGCCGAGTGGTAACGGCCCCGACTTACCGAGTTGTAAGTCGCGGGTTCAAACCCAGCCAGGCGTTTTACTTTGTGTATTTTATTTCATCACCACTGCTCTCAAAACGGTGAAGGAAAACATCGTGAGGAAACCGGCATGTCCTAGAACCAAAAATTCGAAGATATGTGACATCCACCAACCCGCACTGGGCCCGCGTGGTGGATAACGGCCCATTCCCTCTCCTAGAGAGGAGGCCTGAGTCCCAACAGTGGGAACATTATAAGGCCGACTATGCTATGCTATGCTAATTATGAAAGAGAAAAACATTGTAAAAAAACACAAATTGTCACTTACGATGTTATTTCTGAAAACGCTTAATACGTTGATAAGTTAATAATGTAAATGTAATTAAAAATTGTATTTTGTTGAAGCCTTCCGAGTTTCTACTACACAAATACGAATGTATCTACCGTTAGTAATACCTGCATCAAAAAAAAAATTGATTTAAAAACTTACGATACGCTCCCAGGATCACGATACACGCTCGACCGCCGTCCGCCATCCGGAAAACGGCACTGAAAATTTTAATTACCTTTTTCAGAACACAACTATTCGTAATTTTACATAATACTAGCTTCTACCAGCGGCTTCGCCCGCTTCCCTATAATAATAATAATCCTTTATTATCAGGCAACTAAGGCCCATAGATAAAATACCTACACAAATAATCTTACAAAATAATAAAGTAGAAAAAAAAGAAGAAAATATAACAAATTATTAAAACTATAAACTATACCAGGGATGGCGAACCTTTAAATGAGAACGTGCCACTAAAAATATTTAAAAAAAAATGTAGTCATTGGGTGCCACCAAAGAATCTTGGCTTAGTGATTTAATGAACAAATATTTAAACTAAATGCTATTAACTTTTAATTAGCAGCCCAAAATTCGTTTATCGTAATGTTAACAGTAGTTTGTTTATTCAATTATATGTATAAAAGAGAAAATTGGTGTGATTACTAGTGTTTAAAATCACCTACATGTTGTACTTCTTTCACTGGCGTGCCCGAATTTTTTTGCCGCGTGCCACCACTGGCACGCGTGCCATAGGTTCGCCATCCCTGAACTATACAATATCCACCAGGCCACTTAGAAAGTTTTGCGAAAAAAAGTTTTTATGTATAAGGCACTGGCCACTTGTAATTATTTTAAAAACTCTGATTATTTAAAAGTAAAGATACAGTGTTCGAATTTTAAATTTCCCTCCACATTTTTTCCTATGTCATTCAGTGATAAAGTAGTATTCCATTGGTGGAAGAATTTTTAAAATCGTCCAGTAATTTTTATCTTAAACATTACAAACAAAAATACAAATCTTTCCTCTTTATAATATTAGTATAGATATCATCCTAAATTTACGCACTGTCTAGGAAGCCTAGGAAGGAAATGGCTTTACTTTACCACTGCCTAAGTAACGGCTAATTTTATAATATGAAGTACCCTGATCCAATTAAAACTACATAATATAATTAATGTAATAAAGCAATAAGTTTTTTTTAGTTTGTTTAAACGCACAAATCTCAGAAAATATCAGAAAAATTGGAAAAAAATTCACACGGTTGAAAGCGAAGGCCAGCAAGTACAAACTAAATCTGGACTCTCCTAAAAACAACGACAGAAGAAACAATACATAGGTGCCTAAGTTTAATATCAAATGGAATATAAAAGCTATATATTTTAATGTGATAAAAATTGACACACACAGAGTGAGAACCTGACTGCTGTCCTAGGTGGGAACACTAGATCATAGGCGTTACTGAAATCAGTGTCTTCTCCTAAACTTTGAAACCGCGTGGTGAGGAAGTGAATTTATACAATACAATTAAAATTGACTTAAATACATTTACAGAAAAAAAAATAGTAATAATATTATTATTGAAAACAAATAAATCACTTATTATTATTAAAGCTGGAGTGAATTATAAAATAAAAGAAAAGAGAGTTAGTGATAACTTGACAGGAGAATGAAAGAAAAAACGTGTTAAGCCAACCCCAAATAACACGGGACAAAGGCAGGAAGATCATGATGATTATTATTATTAAAACTGGAAGAAATTCAGTTTCAAAAGTTCTGCAACAGAAAATTCAGGGCTGGCTTTTACTTCGGACAAAGGATAAGTATTGCCATTCAGCGTGGCAATACTCTTTTGGGTACAATACCAGTCGACAGCGATGCGAAGGAGTTTTTCGACGTCGTACTTTTGATTGCTTTTTTTAGTACTTCTAACTACTAGGGCTTTTATTTTGTAAGTTAGTTTTAATTAGGTTAAGTTAAGCATATATGTATTAGTTGCAACAAATAAACCACAGAAAATAACTAACAGGTTTTTCATCCATGTCTAAGTCTAAAAAAAATGGACCTGTAATGAAGTAGGTTGTGACCTAATTTTCCGATTTATGTTAATTACTCACATGGTCCGGTGCAGGCGGCAGGTTGCGCAGGAGTGGGCTGAGGCCGCGCGGGCAGTATGCTCGTCGCTACCGGCAACATGCTGACTATGCAGTCTGGTGCAGCCGACAGGGGCTCTGCACTATTGTAACCACGACTGAATTATTTCAGGAGTTATTTTAGGTGAGTTAGTATTCATCCTATGACTTCTCGCGCACTAGGGCGGAGCGGGTACCCCGGAGTTTAGCGTGTTTCTTTTTTAGGTGGGGTAATCATCAAATTACTGCGCTCACTGTAGGATAGAGCGAAAAAGCGTATCAGACTTTTACACATGATTTATGACATGATAGTAGCAACAAGAAACATGTAACCGAGATATTTGTACTGTAACATGATGGAAAAGTGTGTCCATGGAGTTTCTTGCACATTCTTCTCCATAGAGATCTATGCTTTGGAATGTGCAATTAACTTATTTGAATTAAAATTCTTTGAATCTTTACTGTCTAAAACCCACCTGTGTCCTTCACTTGCCCTTTGCGGACCAGGCGCCTACCGTTTTGCTGACATCTGTCTACACGCGTAGAACACTACGCGCCGTCGACGTCTCGTGTTCAGTCCTTATCAGGCGGCCGGACGGCGACCTACCCATTGCTCGTCGTCTGCAACAAACCCGCACTTACGATGGCCGGGGATCGCCCTGCTACTCCCGACACCCGGGACATCTCCTGTGGACGTGTAACGTGTTAAGAGTATGATAATTAGATAGGCCCAGCTATTCAGCTGCATCCGGTTACTGGTTGACACGTGGTCCTGGGACGCAAAAGGCAACTAAAAGAACATAGGTGTGGTTTTAAATCAATAAAATTCTGACACGCCCTCCTGCTCTACACTAGAGTGAAAGAAGCCATTAGATGATTTCCCACTTTAAAAAAAAACAACCTAAACGTATTTGGAAAATGGTTAGACAGTTAAAATAGTTTCCTGTGAACATTGATCAACTTTACGTAGAACTAAATTTGGTTCAGAACAAATTAATCAGAACGACGACCTGTATTTCAATAATCTGTATGGTCGCATGCATTTATCTAATGTGTTTGCATAATGTAACGCGTTAAAACCACAGCCAATATGACTGATGAAACCAACGGATTTAACATTAGCTAAGTAGGTAATTACTGTAAATATTTAGGAAACTAAAATAACAAATGTTATGTAACCTATGTCTAAAAAGCTTTTAAAAGAATAGAATAGAATAGTATTTATTCGATGCAGCCAATACAATAGGCAACAAAACAAAAAGAAAAAGAAGTACAGATTTACAATATAGTTCGCTGAGCGTGCCCAAACCGAAACAGTCGCCAACTTAGCAATTGCTGGGCGTCAGACACCCAGCGCTGATTTTCAGCTGGCACCCCGCAGTGACGCATGGATGATGGTAAATCAAATATAACATTTAAATAAACCTATATAAATATAAACCTTACTTAAACTAAAAATTGATACAAGTGTATTTGTGTGATAATTTTTGAGGCTCATCAGACGACTATTTCATAGAAATTGTCCTAGAAACAAATTTCTATAAAAAATTGTTACCGTGACGATGTCACTTTGTCGTGCCGCACTTCTCTGAGCAAGTGTAAAGACTCCCATTTAGATGTTTTTCAGACTGGCGAGGAAAATAAAGTTTTTTTTTTTAATGGGGACTTCATCCAATGACTTCTCTCGTTCTAGGAAGTAGTGGGAGGGCCTGTGAGACTTTTACGTATTAAAACCACACCTAGGCTGTGTGTGTGTCCTTCAGTTGCTGAGTCCTAGAACCACGGGTTTCCTTTTCAGAAATTGTCCTTAGCCCTAGCGGACATTGACCATACTGGGCCTCTACGGCTTTGCTGACATCTCTTTGAGGGTGCGCTAAGCCCCGACGACGACTTGGACTCGGTGCGGACGGTTACCAGATGGCCGGATGTAGAGCTACTCATTGGTGATCGTCCGCAAGCCTGCACCTACGGTTAGCGTAGCCAGGCGTCCGGATAAAGCCGGACACGGTCAGGCTTTTTAGTTGCGTGTCCAGCCAAATTAGGCGGAGTCCGGCCCGTCCGGCTATTGTTAGGCTTTTTAAATTTGCCCATTTTGTTTAGAATTTTCATTTGAGTTCTGCCTTACCTTGTCTCGCTAGCACAAGCAGAGTGGACCTGCAATTAGTCTAGCAATTATATCACTTAATTTTATTGTTTTTTCATTAGAATTTAAAAAGATTTTATGAATTTTGTTGTTATTAAAAAGTCATTAAAGACTTAAAAAAATCTGTCGGCCTTTTTGACCAAATGTCCGGCTAAATAGGATAGTCTGTCCGGCTTTTCGGTTTCAAGACCTTGCAACCCTACCTACGGTGGTCGGGAATCGCCCTGCGACTCGCTAGAATCATTATTTCGTAGAAAGAGCCGACCGGATCAGATTCCCAGGGCCCCTGAACCAGGACCAGACGCGAGAAGTTACCACCGCTGATCGCCTCTACGCCTC
The DNA here is from genome assembly GCA_905147345.3 of Mythimna impura. Taxonomy (NCBI): domain Eukaryota; kingdom Metazoa; phylum Arthropoda; class Insecta; order Lepidoptera; family Noctuidae; genus Mythimna; species Mythimna impura. The sequence goes on along the minus strand of LR990347.1, from coordinate 6,299,965 downwards.
TCTTATTTTTTCACGTAACGTGCCTATTTCTCTACTTTTTAATGCAGTATGGTCCTGCCCCTTTGACATCGCTTGATGGAAAGCTATATTATGGATCATCCATATTTTTCATCACCCAATGTGCGTAAAGTGTGCCCAGAAGATGCCTATTGGCACCCAAACCCAAGTTACCCGAACCAGAAGTCGTACCCAGGATCTCTAGCTCCAGGGCTGCGAGATTGCTTGAAAGAGTTAGCGTGGCCCTCGTAATGGTCAACTGGAGGAACATAGGTAGGTTTTCGTCAGTAAAAGTCTGACATCTCTCGTTCCACCTTAGAGCTGAAGAAATAGACAAGAGAAGAAAAATAAGACGCCGGTTCAGTGTTAACTCTTTCTTTGCAGTTTGACTTACGGTTTCTAGGTGGCTAGTTTAACAAATCTGCTTGCTACACTCCAACCAAATGAATTTCTGAAAAAGAATCATTAAAAGCAGCATATTACCAGCACCGACTTCTCGTCTCGTTCGTACCTTAGTCCTCTCAATCACCAGCCAGACTTTCTACCGCTAAACTATACATGAAAAATTGCAAATCACTAGGTACTTAAAACAATAGCTTGATGACACCTGCCCAGGTATCGGGTTACCTTGTGAAACATTCGTCGACAGCGTTCCCGGGCACAAGAAATACCTTACACAACTTACCTATATGCATTATATTCACTAAAACTCGGTAGAAATTAGAAACCTACCATTGTAATGCAGTTTTGCTTTGATGTTGCGAATTGCTGATTGATATGTTTAGGCACGTGGCGTGGTTTGTACAGTCTACAGCCATGTAGTTATAGATACTCAAAAAAGCATTATATCACTACTGAGAAAACCACCTTCTGTTTCACTACCGGTGACTACTGGAGCATCAGACGCATTTTGCAGGGTGACATTCGTATTTTTCTGATATTCTGATTAGTCGTACTAAGCGTTTCTTCTCCATATTTTTACAACCAAAGTCTTATAGATCTCTCTGGCAGCATCTTTTTTTTTAGGTAGGGAAATCATCTAATGACAAATCTTGCTCTTGGGCGGAGCGGGAGATAGTGTCAGACTTTTACTGACTAAAACCCTACTCATGTTCCTTCTTTGCCTTCGTCCCAGGGCCCCGGGTTTCACTTTATTTATTTATTTATTTAATACTTCATGCACATAAAGGTACAGAGGCGGACTTAATGCCTTAGGCATTTTTTACCAGTCAACCTTTGGGTGATGCAGAAAAAAATAGTGGTAGGTGCGACAAAAGAAAGAAAAAGAGAGGCACTTTTATTCACGGACCCTACTAGGCCCCTACGATTTGCTGACATCTCCCTGAGGTACGCCGTCGACGACTTGAGCTCGGTCCGGACGGTTACCAGACGGTCGGTCGGCCGGAGTCTTATAGATCTCTCTGACAGCATCTGTGTTCCATACAATCTATTATTATCCGTCAGGCTATAAAACAAGAGCGCCAAGGCATCTTCTAGGTTCACTGCTCCTTCAGAAGCTTCATCCATTACGACTGTCGGGTCAGCCTAGATGTTGATCTCGCAAAGTAAATAATATTATTTTTAGCATCATATACAAATGCGTACAAGGTATATATGGGTATGTGACGGATGCGAGACGCACAGAACCGTTTGTTGTGACGACACTTGTGGGAGGCCTACGTCCAACAGTGGACGTCCTTCGGCTGAAATGCTGATGACGATGATGATATACATTCTTATCATCTAAATACTATTTTATCAATTTCTCATCAACCAATGACATTGCTTCAGGATTAAACTTTCAGTTCGCTACAGAATATTTGATCATGTGTGTGTTCAGTCATAATTATTTAAACACCAACTAACACACAACCGTGAAAGAAGAGGCATCCTCACGCCTCAGCCTCCGTCGCAGGACACAGCTGGGAGGGCTGGCTTGAGGGAGTGAGGAGTCACTGGGCGATTCTGTCTACCTTAAGCGCGGGCTTGCGAATGGCGGACAATGGGCAGCTCACTGTCCCTGCCGTCCTGTAAGAAGCAACCATTTTGTTGCATAGTAAGGTAATTAATGTCGCTTCTTCTCGTGTCGATTGACTCAACTTTTCAGCTGAACCGCTTTGTCATTTGTTAAGTTCAGATCCTGGAAGGTGCCGGAGGTTGGTTACAGAGGGCAGGAAAGAGGGTGAGACATATCCTGCGAAGGCACACTTGCACCATTTGAACAGATTGTTTCTACCAACCTGGGCCCGCCATCCGTCAAGAGATTTCCAGACTGGTCACTGCAGTTCGTATCAATGCTATAACAGAATGATGAAGTGTAGGATGTCTGTTCTACCACAGTTCACATTTCTCGTTAGTAGAACAAGTTTCCGATTAGGTCGTATGTCTCAGGAAACTTTTTTGGGACTTTTTAAGCTTGCAGGTTGGAGTTGGTGCTATATTATATGGGATGGCTGCCCCTTCCTATTTTCCTTTCTCAATACGACTGGTTTCTTCATGGCGAACATGAAGTGGAGTTATTCCCGCCAATGGATAAAACATAAGGTATATTTCAAGTAGGTACCCGGTTACGATGCGGCAGATATCGATCAACTTGAACACTTAAACTAGTCAGCTGCTTTTGGTACTGACTGTACTTAGTTTGTTTGTTTAATAAATATACTGTACAATAATATTATTTTTCAAGGTCGTTTTTTGTTTTGAAATTTTGTTGTCTCGGTTTCCTAGTGTAAGTGTAGCAATAGGTACTTTGATAGAAGATTCCAGAATATTTTCATCCTGTAAGTAATTAAGCCATAGCACTAGTAATACCTACTAGTTGCTTAAAGTGTGTAAGAAATCCAATCACCAAAGAGATGTCAGCAAAACCAGGGGCCGGTACCCGCTAGGGCTACGGGGAATCTTTGAAAGGGAAACTAAGGCGCAAAGGGTAATTGAAGGATACAAGTGGACTTTAGTAAAGTAAAAGTCTGTCTCTCTCGCTCCACTCTAGAGCGAGAGTAGTTATTGGATGATAACTCAAAAAAAAACAGCCGGATTTTTGCGAAAGCATGTTACCTACCGCGGCCCTGGAATTCAATGTGGAATTACAGGAACACGGGGGTTGGTTTAAGTTAGTAAAAGTCTAACATTCCCTCACGCTCCACTAAGAACGGGAGAAGTTATCTGACGATTTCCCATTCAAAAGGAAAGGGGGCGCTAGCACTATAGGTAACCGTGGGAACCTAGATTCAATCCCTAGAACAGCTAATTGATTAAATATAGCAACTCAGTCAAGTTTTTATAGGATCTGCACCTTTCTGAACTAACTAACTGGCAGTTAGGTAAATGAGAAGTAAAACGCACATCATTGGTAGCTATGTGACATTGATAGCGTCGTAGCAGAAAAGGCGATCTTCATAGTTAGCGGGTGATTCGTTCGCCCACAATTATTATTTTAATATTCCCAAGATGTTTCGTGTGTATGGGTGGGATGTCCACCATGTAGCGATGGTGCATCGCCGTACGTTTGGTGGATGGTGGAATGGACTTGGTAGAATTAAGTGTTTGTCTGTAAAGAACTTCTTTTGGTCTTCATAAAGGAGGGGGCGGGGGCTTAAATTGTCTGGGCTGGACCCATCTGGACAAAAATGAAAATCGCAGATTATTGATTTATGGGGGAAATATTTTTATTTCCAAATTGAGTCATACCAGTCAGGTACCCATCGAGATTGACTCGTTGTATCTGGTAGCTCATTGTAGGTTATCCAGGTTGAATATTTTGCGTCTCTTTTTAGGGTTCCGTACCTTAAAAGGAAAAAAATGGATCCCTTATTGGATCACTTTGTTGTCCATCTGTCTGTCAAGACCCTTTATCTCGAGAACACGTGGAGGTATCGAGTTGAAATTAAAACCATATACTCAGGTCTGCGATCCCTTGAAGCTGTGAAAAATATCAAACTTCTAAGTTAACAAAAAAAAGATACGGCCGTTTATGTCGCAAAAAACGTATACGTATTTCGACTCTCAAGGGAATCAAAATTTTTAGGGTAGGTAGGTACTTCCCGTTGTGCCAGAATCCTGCAATTTGGCATAAAGCATGATCTTATAGCGCAAATATAGCACTAAATCTGAAAACAGTAAATTTGTTGTTACGTCACTTATGTTACGTTACTTATGATTCGGAAAAATATTCGTAACTCGATTCGAGAATTCAACTGTTTTCAGTAAGTTTGTACGGAACCCTCAGTGCGCGAGTACGACTCGCACTTGCCCGTTTTTTTTACTCGACAGCTAAAAAGGGTTATTAATCAAAACCTTACCATGACGTGTTAGAATGTCAGGCGTGTGAGCGACAAAGAGGGATGGAACTGTACACCCTATATAGCTCCATCCCTTTAACAGTTCAGTGTAGGTCGTAAAATGGATCGCATTAAGAGTTTGTGATAGGGCCTTTAAACCCTAAAGCACAGCCTAAAGTTTAATAGCATAGCATAGCATAGTCGGCCTTATAATGTTCCCACTGTTGGAACTCAGGCTTCCTCTCTAGGAGAGCTAGGGAATGGGCCGTAATCCACCACGCGAGCACAGTGCGGGTTGGTGCATGTCTCATATCTTCGAATTTTTGGTTCTAGGACATGCCGGTTTTCTCACGATGTTTTCCTTCACCGTTTTCAGAGCAGTGGTGATGAAATAAATTACACAAAGTAATGCGCCTGGCTGGGTTTGAATTTGAACCCGCAACCTACAACTCGGTAAGTCGGTGCCGTTACCACTCGGCCACCACTGCTCTCATAGCATAATTAGCCGATTATGATCTACTATTACACAATCCTAGTCTAGAAACAAATCACCATTTTTAGGGTTTCGTACCTCAAAAGAAAAAAACGGAGCCCTTATAGGATCACTTTTTGTCCGTCTGTCTGTCTGTCAAGACCCCTTTATCTCGGAAACGCGGATCTGTGGTCCCTTGAAGCTGTGAAAAAATCAAACTTCTAAGCTAACGAAAAACAAAGATACAGCCGTTTATATCGCAAATAAACGTATATTTCGACACTCTCAAGGGAATCATAATTCATAGGGTACTTCACGTTGACCTAGAATCCTGAAAGGCATAAAGTCAAGCTCTTATAGCACAGGTATAGGAATAAATCTGACAAGTGTTATTACTAGGGAATCCAATCCCGCGTCAAAATCGCACTTACGCAAAAAACTGATCTGCTCCCTGGTTCGGGCCATAGTCCGGAGCGAGAGGGAACGGGAGGCGGTCGCAGCTCCTTCTGCTAAAACCAATTTGTTCCTTTGGTTGCCCGTTTCAGAGCCTATAGCTGGATGTCATAGGACCAGATAGTCTTTCCTGATTGACTGGCCTGTTGGTCTAGTGGTTAGTGACCCTGACTGCTATGCCGGAGGTCGTGGGTTCGATTCCCACCCAGGACAAATGTTTGTGTGATGAGCACGATCATTTGTTCTGTGTCTGGGTGTAATTTATCTATATATGTATGTATTTAGAAATATATAAGTATGTTTATCAGTTGTTTAGTACCCATAACACAAGCTCTGCTTAGCTTGGGACTAGACGGCGTTGTGTGATAGTTGTGGAATATTATTTATTATTGTGTAGGTATTACAAATTTATTTACCAGTGAATGTTTACTGTTTCTAGCGAGTAGCCAGTACAGTTTACGCGTTCTAGAAGATACTTTTCCTGTTGGAATAAAGTACACAAATGAGATGGGTTCTGCTGACTTACTTTTTAGGGTTACGTTCCTAAAGGGTAAAAACGGAACCCTATTACTATCATTCCACTGTCCGTCACCAGGCTGCCTCGTGAACCGTGATGATGATTCCACAGATGACATATTTCTGTTGCCGCTATAACAACAAATACTAAAAACACATAAATAAATATTTAAGTGGGGCTCCCATACAACAAACGTGATTTTTTATCGTTTTTTTGCTACGGACGGTACGGAACCCTTCGTGCACGAGTCCGACTCGCACTTGACGGGTTTAGTAGTTACAGGCTTCCTATGCTAATGATCCTCTTGGATGAAGATTATATGGCGAAGTGTTTACAAGTGTTCAGATGCTAGGGCCGATACCCGCCAGGACTGTGGGATAGTTCGAAACTTGGAGTCGCAGACCGTTGCAAAGGGCAACTGAGGAACATTGGGATTATCGCCAGTAAAAGCCTAATATTCCCTCGCACTCCACCCAGAGCGGGAGAAGTCATTTGATGATTTCCTACGTAAAAAAAGGTGTTTTTTAGATAATGTATCAATGATTTAATAAAACACATGTTTATCAATCATACAATATGTATTTAATATAAGATACAGTACTTGTGACAGGTGGACAAACCATTTTACTTGAAAAAAACCTTAATAATCACTACATTGAACAAATTTCAAATTTAAATTAACATTCACTATTATTATGCCCAAATGTGTGATAAATTAATTGAGGTAGATTACCCATCAGCTTGTGGGTTCAAATTATAATTAAAATTTCACCGATTTCACCATAGGGTATAAGCAAATAAGACAACGCATTAAACATTATACTATATATAATTAAATATCTACAAATTGAATAAGTAGTGCACACTATTGGAATACACAGGCTCCACATAGTTACTATTGTATTCAAACATTTACAATAAAGGAGAACATTCATATAATAAACGCATAATATAGGAAACGTGTTTGAAAGACAACTCGCGAACATTACTACTAGACTAATCCCGCGCGGCGCCCCCGGGACCCGGCCCGGGACAGCCCGGGACTCCGGGACTCCGGGCTGTCCGGGACGCGGCCGGGCGCGCCGCCCTCGCTCCCCCTAAGGCCCAACCAGGCGCGAAGCAAATTACAGTACTATGCAGAATAATACTTAATAATAAATACTTAACTATTTACATTCCTTGAGTTTCTGTCTAAGCGCGGGAGGAGCAATTAAAACCACGATATCCAACGACATCCCTATGTAGTTGAAGATGGCGCTTTTTATTGTTCCGGCCGCTGTAACTTTACAACGTCATTCAAGCGTGTCTGCATCACGGCTGTAATGTGTTTCACGCCCTCACATAACCAGTTGACACACCGCACAAAGTAATGCTGATCAAACTAAAGGGCTTTATTAAAACTGGCAGCGACTACATTGTTCCCCGTTGTATACTCTGTCACATAACAAAAAGATTTTGCATGCGAGTGAGCCCGCGGTTAACTAAAATTATTATAATTCGCTGAGCAATATGTGAACGGTGGCGCGCTTCACAAACATGCAAAACCGAACTCAACTCTCACAACATGTACGACAATATTGTGGCAGTGATAAAAATATATTGTATCTTTTCGAGCTTACCAATACATCATTGTATTTCGATATAATTTCATCGCCTCGTCCGCAGAGGTTCTTCACAAAATATCATCTTTGACTAACATTCTGAACCACTAACACTAATCTAATGTTAATTTAACTTTAGTCCGATTATTTGCCAAACACTAGACATTTCATCGCGTCGTAAATATAGCGAAACGAAATTTGTACTCAAGCATTTTGATAGGCCAAAATGTATGTTTGTATGTGTCAAACTTTGTTCTCGTAAGTAAAATAAATTTAAATTGAGCGACACTTAACATGTTCATTAAGAAATAACACTCACGGACCGCAAGTACGGTCCTCTCATGCATTCTATCAAAGTCTGTTACACGGCCGATTTCTGAGATCAAATATTCAAGTCCATATTGTTACACGGATAGAACAAAAAACTAATTTTGTCTTTCTGATTTTGGTGTCGAATTTCACTATAAAAATAATTTATTAAAAAAGCGAGCCAATAAAATATGGCACTACGATCAGTGCTGAAAAAATAATTACTCTAATTCTTTAAATTTATTAAAAAAATAATCAGTACGTTGGAAATGCTCCAAAAGGAAGTCTAAACTGTATGTTAGCATACGATCCCCTTAAACACGCGAACAATCAGGCACCAACTTGACTACTAGAGAAATTTTCCTAAACACTTGTTTGGGTCCACTCCCACTACGAGAGCGCTCCCAGCTGCGCCGCTGACGTCACCAGACGTCACAAGACGCTGGCGCCGCCGGGAGCGGCCGTGACGTCACGGCTCGCGGCCCACCCAGCTCACTTGCTACTCTTGCCTAAGGCTTCCCTCCCTTCCCTCTACAGTAGAATATACTATTCACATTCAATTTTCACATTATTAGTCTAGGGGCCGATTTACACTACTAAATGAATCTAATAAAATCTCCGTTCCAGTTTACGATAAGCGATAGTTTGAAAAATACGTTATGGTGTTTTATACAATTAAGATTACACCACGTTCACACAATTCGTCCTAACTTAACGCTATAGGCACTAACTAAAAAATACTAGCGAGATCGTGTGAGCACAGAACACAATTTTATATTCACTTGTATAATCCCTTATGGCTAAAAGGCAGTAATAATCTGACAACGTCTGTATAGGGGTATCCAAAAGTTCATTAACATCTAACTGTGAGTACTAGACCAGCTATTGACGTTGAGGTGAGAGCTACGGGCCCGAGCATGGCCGTTTTGTCGCTAGATGGCGCTGAAGTCAACATTTTTAGTTAATTTCATTTTCAGTGTAACTGGAGCATTATTAGGTCAAAAAATGGTATCCGCGGAAATCGGACATTTCATTTTATTGAACTTAGTCAAGTTATTGCCCATCAGGGCAGAATGGAAGAAAAAAACATGTTGCGCCGACCCCAAATAACACGGGACAAGGGCAGGAAGATGATGATGAGTCAAGTTATTGCCCCAAAAACAACCTAATTTTTTAAATATCCCTAAACTGACTATAGTGCTTGAGTAGTACCTTTGATTGACCATCAAAGGTAAATAGCCGCGCTCGGGGCCGTAAGTTTCACCGTAATCATTGGCATGTATTACTGTATGAGCTGAGCATCTTAACTGTATATCATTCGGAGTCATTTCATCGGACATGCCTTATAAATGCGCTTAGATCATTGGAAACTATACTTAGTATTCTGACGCGATCTTATTTAACATTTAATTTGGTGTTTTCTTTTACACAAATCGCTTAAATCGATATTTATATTATTAAGAACACGATGCAACATTGCTTTTCTATTGGTTATGAGGACATAACCATAACTTACAATAAATTATTAATATTGAACATTTCAAGGCTCCTTACATTTCAATGATCTAAAAACATTCGCCACTACAATAATTATTACTTTCACAATAGCAACACTAATTCCTCTAAACCGTACAACTCTGTTCGTACGACATGAGTTTTCTTACGATATTAAAACAAAATAATAATTCATTGAACATAGTTTGCGCTCATCTGCCAATAACAAGACATTCGTTTTACAAAGCCTTATTTTATATTTCTAGTCTACTGCAACAAGGATACAAATTGACGTAATTACAAAATACGTTTATATAAACAGTTTTAATTTATTTACATAAAATTCGAAATGGTCTTCAAAGTTTTTACTTGGCTTACGGTTTGGTCTTTTCAGTTCGTTTGTTACTGACAAATGTGTGCAAACTCTTGTAAATAAAAACGTTAACCTAATGTAGTTTTAGTAAAATTCTTCGAGTACTAAAACTCGTGTCGCACCAACGAGTGTTTCTCCAACAAACAAATCTTCTCATAAATTGAAATAGAAATTTACTCTATACCTTTAAAAATCATTGCTACACTATTGTTAATGTATATTAATGTATCACACAAAAATACGGCTAATCTTGTGCGTGGAAACGAACATCGGTTATCAATGTAATCTTATCACAAAACGTTTATTGCTAACAGTATCGTCGAGGCTACAAGTTGTACACAACTTTCAATGGCAGTGACATTATGTATATCTACAGACAGTTGTTGATTCCTTAAGAGTCACCAAACACAACAAGGGGAATAAAACGTCGAATATCAAAATTGTTCGTCCTACGCTACGACTAAACTGCGAGTTTCGTTTGATATGACTACGCACGGTATACGTGATATATAGTGAACACTAGCTTGGTAGATGTGCGACGGTCAGGCACTTGTCCGGAAGACGTCGCGTCACAGCGTCACACCTCAGTAAGCTAAGCAGCACGAGACGCGGGACTATTACAACTAAAAGCGAAATCATTTAATACTAGGCTAAGTATCGAGTCGATACGTCTACTATGTACAGTTGGCAGTGACGCGCATCGCTGGTCGTCCTTACTCTAACTTATCTATCAGACTAACGTCCGAACTACGTCGTCGCTATGTTACACCGGTACAGTCCGTACCTACTATACACTTCCCGCTAACTATGTACACGTTTTGTTCGCGCCGCGTTCTACGACCTCGATGAACGGACGCGTTAAGGCTCGATATTTCGACCGTTCAATATCATTATAAAAAAGCATCAGTCTTGTGAATAAAATTTAACTTTCTGCTGTATAGCAGTCTAAACCGCGTCGCGGCACCTCAACAATCTTTGGCGAGAATTTTCCTAAGTCGGATATCGTCGGCCATCAGCCTGTCGTCGAATCAACATCTGTCTCGCACGGTGTCACACCGACCCTTCGCGCGACAACAACATTTACACTATCGAGTACATTTACACTACTCAATTATTATTGAGAAAACATAAAGTTCGTACAGACACTTTGCGGGCCGACAGTAGCTTTGGAAAGTAGATCGTTTGTAGAAATGTACTAAAAATGGAATTAATCACACACAAACAAATTCATATCTTCATTCACATAAAATTAAATTATTTTCCCAATCAACTCGATCAGATCTACGTTACAAAGCCACGGCCGGCCCGCAATCACAATATACAAGTTCGGTCGCGTGGGAGTGTAGTATGACACCGAGCTCGTCCTCATTAAATTATCGTCCGCAGGGCCAGAAGGCGGCTCCTCCGTAGCGGCGTCCCATCTTGCGCTTCTTGGCGCCGCTGGGGCGCGGCGCGTCGGCGGGCTCCGCGAACACCAGCGGCTCCACGGGGCGCGCGGGCTCGGGCCGGCGCCGCGCCAGCAGCCCGGCCAGCAGGCGCGGCGCGCCCCGCCGCGCGCGGGCCCGCGCCGGCGCCGCCCCCGCCGCCGCCCCCGCCGCCGGGACTGCCGGGAGCGCCGGCCCACTGTACGACGCACAGAAGTGCGCGTACAGCGCCACCTTCACGCGAGCCGACAGCTCTGCAATCTCCACGCGCTTGATGCGCGTCACTTCCTTCTCGGGTACCCACTCATCCTCCAATCTGAAAGAATAGCACCACTATTAGCACTGGTCCACTCCCGTGCCACACGGAGGTAGCTGCAAACACAATATTTGGAGGTAGCTGCGAATTTTGGTGTAATGTTGATTAACTTCTGAAATAAAGTTCATTATCCTTTAGCACGAATTTCGATCTATGAGTTGTGTTTGCAGCGTTGGGCACCAATCCCATATTGAAAGTGTACTAAATGATAGGCATGCACATCTAAAAAGCTTTCTTTTCATACACCAGCGTTTAAAGATGCTTTCAATTTGGGCAGCAAATAGCCACACAGTAATGCGACAACAACGCCAAATTGTAAGAATATCATTACAATTTGATTCGACAATCACAATACCGCTTTTTCAGCCTATTTGCCATTCAGACTGTAAGCAACCATATACTATAAAAGAAAACGTACTTAATAAAACAAAATACCTCTATGCCCAAACCCAAAACATCAATAAGGACTGGCAACCCACTGGTATTGCTAGCAATAAACGGAAAACTAACAAAAAAAAAACCTGATAAAAATGAGAAGTTTTTTGATAATTATTATGATTTTAAGTTACTATGTTTTCCAAAATTGATTATAAATCATTATTGGAAAACTGGATCAATGCTAGCAACTTTATTAATAAACTTTTACTCTGTGTGGCACTGATGGCAACATCGAACATGCTAAAGCCAAGCAAACTGCTTGGGGACCAATTGCATATAATCTATGCCAATTTTGCAAGCATTCCGTTGCCAGTTAGTACCAATTTTGACTCATAGTAATGCATATGATCCCCTAACGAAGTAGTAAGTTATCGTGCACTAAAAAATAAGTATAAACAATTGTGTTAAAATAATAATTAGTAAGCTACAGGTAGTGGGAGAAATTATATGAGCGTAATTATTGAAAAATTGTTACGTACGTAAAATGGTTTCAAATCAATCTGGAAATCGAGCGTTAAAAATGGGTGTGCTAAAACTGATAACGATGTTATTTTTGAAATTATAAATTGTCTTGTGAATTAAATTGTGAAAATAAATCAACTTTTTAAGCAGAAAATTAAAAAGAGCGTTGCTTTTTGTGTGAATACAATATTGATGAATTTGAAAACATAGCTAAACACCAAATGATATGAATTTCCTTTTGCACTACTAACCCACCTGAATTTACCTGCGCATTTTATAGTAATCTATTTTAGACACACGACAGTCCGAGCTGTTGACTAGATCGCAAATACTGAGATTAGTATTTTGTTTCAATATTTACTCTAGATTTTTAAACCTAAATATGATGGAGGAAGATTATAAATTCTGATTTTCATTTGTTTTTTAAATGAAGTTTGTGAGGCGGCCAAGAATCTTGTATACAATCTGGATTGATTACGTCAACCTCAAAAATATACCGAAGAGTACGATACAAAAGGGTATGTTATCTCTTTCTACTGGTGTGTCCATAAACTAGTTCGTACTACGAGACATTCTGTTCTAAAGAAGTTTAAGATGTTATTAATCTATATATTATATAGGGTGACTGGTAATTAGTGTACGATACTTAAACACGTGATTGTGCTCATGATAACCAACAACTTTTACTATGGAAACAGACCTGAAATCGCGAAAAAAAATCAGCTGTTCAGTACATTTATGTTTGCCTAATGTACTGAACAGCTGATATTTTTTTCGCGATTTCGGCTTTGCTCCCATAATAAAAATTGTTTGTTACCATGGGCACAATCATGTGTTTAAGTATCGTACACTAATTGCCAGTCACCCTATATAAAAGCAAAATACCACTCACTGATTAATCACGGAATCTCAGAAACTATAACACCTACAAACTTAAAATTTGGCAGGTAGGTTCCTACTAGGAAACCTACTATCACGCGGGCGAAGCCGCTGGCAGAAGCTAGTACATTATATTATAGGCTGTATGTTCAAAAACTAATATGTATATTATCTATATGTATAAAAGGAGAAACTGACTGACTGACATGTCAACGCACAGCCAAAACTACTAGGCCTAAGAAAGTGAAATTTTACACAAAGCTTACGACGTAGGCGAGCACTAATAAGGGGTTTTCGGAAATTCAAATTTTAAGGTGTGAAAGGGGGTCTAAAGTTTGTATGGAGAAGTTTACTTTCACGAGAGTAAAACCGCTGGCAGAAGCTAGTACAGTGATATATTGTGAGTACATGGCTTTAAGGGTACTGGAATAATAACCATGTAGTGATAAAATAGTTATTATTTTAGTTTTACATTTGCACTAAAAACACGAATTATCTTTGTTAGAGAAAATTCACCGGATTGACAGACACACTCTTTCTGCTTTTCTGTCTAACATAAATTCAAATAGTCGTCAATCTCTCAGACTGCTAGTACTCACGATACGATTACAACCTCTTCTTACATATAAATCGACTGTGAAGTACCAATACCAACTAAAAATATTTTTTCGAGAACATCATAATTTACCGCTATGAATTAAAAGTGTTTTTTCGCATGTTTTAGTAAAATCTCCGATGTGATTTTTTTGTTACAACTGCATTAAATTAAAATGTGGAAATACCTCTTAACTGAACCAACGTGTCTTTTTCACGATTACCTCCTAAACATACGATACTAATAACTTCTGGTTTAGTTATAAAATATGTGGTTAGAGAAACACTATAATAAAATATATTAAAGCAGTATAATAACTAAACCAGAAGTTATTATTACTATAAATTAATTAAATAAAAAATTTCGACTTCTCAATATATAAACTATTTTTCAGGTTTCACAGACTGTTAGGAGTTTTCCTTGTTAATGAAACATAAACTTAATGTCAATAGGAATAAAGTACACTTTACGAGTGTGTAATATTGCTTCGTAATCAATCCAGTTTATCCGTAGGGTATATAAAATCCTTGGTGCAACTAATTTTGTAACTGACTGAATAGATGCGAGTAGCCTTTCTCTTTCACATACATTAAAAAAAAAATTGTTCATTTCGGGGAGTGTGCATTGGAATCGCACAATGTAATTCAGCCAAGCCCATTCCATCATCGAATCACTAGACGTACGGCGTTGCGCCATCGGTACATGTTGGACATCCTACCCATACGTACAAAACGTTTTGGGAACACATTTATTGTACGTATAGCCACAAAATAGATAGGTACAGAAGTCAATCTACATACAAAGCGCGCACGAGCAACGCAAACATAGACACCGCTCACGGACACGATATCTCAGCTCAATTCAGCTCAATGCGAGCTCGAGTGCTATCCATTTGGGACACGCGTCTGTGAACTTTTTTGTGGAAAAATAGACCAACAAAAAAACCTTATTCTATCTGTTCAGTGGACGGTTGTTTAAATTCAATATTATACAGTGAATTGTAACGTTTATTAGGCAACGAGTTGTTTCAGAAAGGTAAGTAGATATTTGCTTGTGTTTTGATGGTTTGTTTTAACGTAACATAGAACAGGCCCCGCGCCGAGAAAGAGAAGATGATTTTGTGGCCATGTAATATTTTTACACGTAAGTGGGCTCCATCGTACACCACACATAGCTTATCATCAAGTGAGATAGAGGTCAAACGCGAGCCTACCAATAAAAAAAAATGTTTTCAAATGTATGTGAAGGAAAAAACTAACCCCTCAACCTTTTTCCTAACCTAAATTAGTGATTTCTTTTAAAGATCTTGTATACCAATTTTTATAGGTTCCTAAAGAAGTTATCCTATTCCCTAAATGTTATTATAAATCTGTACTACCCCGGTTGTATAGATGGTTGGTGATATGGTTTACTCCAATGCTTACCTGAAAACACTTTACATTGTGATATCTAAGAATATACATAGGTACTATAGAAATATTGTAATATCACTTTTGAATGAAATTCTTCAGTAAATATAACATTGTTATAGATAATGCAAAAATTATTCAGACATTCAGTATATAGAATCACAGTCAATTAAAATTCTTATGGTAAGTTGAACTCAGATCTTGTAATTTTTTAGAACCTTAAACCACTGCGGTCCAGAAATGTATTCCAATGCGCTCCAAAATGAAATAAGTAGTATAAGCATAAAAGGTAAACCATAAGTTGTTTATTATACCTAATATATACTTACGATATTTCTATTTCACAAAAAGAAATTAGTATTTTTTTTATTGTGATTTCATTCGTGTTTCATAAATTTTTAGTCATTTTCCACTTAAACTTTTTATTTTTGCTTTAATTCAATTTTTTTTTTTTGCATTCTCAAGCAATATTTTAATATCTATATTTATTTTGTTGTGTTGTGATAAAAAAATCTAATTCTAATCTTTGTGGTATTTAATATATCTCGAGTAATTTATTTTTTGCTCATTCTAATTAAAATTTTATTGAGTGCGGTGAAACCAATGTATGAAGTATGAAAATTAAAAATTACGAGAACAATAGATTTTGGACGCAGTGGAACTACCCCATAGGAAGATGGTAGTTCATTTAAGTTCAGTTTAGTTCCTTTTTACTTAGCCAAGTAACTGACTGTGCTTCTATAGTGATATTTGACGTATTTCAATCTATATTTTCTTGACTCTTCCGAACAGGCGTCCTTTCTCCCTCACTCCTCCTGTCTTTCAAAATTGAAGTAGAGAATGTAGACTTACACGTCAGGTGGGTAGTAGGTGACGAGCGCCTCCCGGCGGCGCGCGGCGCTGTTGTAGCGCGTGGCCGTGAGCGCGGCGCGCAGCGTGAGCGTGTGGCGGCCGGCCGGCTCGCGCAGCAGCGCCGCGCTGCTCAGGCGCCAGCGAGTGCAGCGCGCCAGCCGCCACACCAGCCCCTCCATCATGCCCGCGTCGAAGAAGTCGAACATGCGCGCTGGAAATGTAGCAATGCCAAACTTAGTATAACATAGATAGCCTACAGAGGTGGAAAAATCAACTTCAACTCTTCATTAATGGCATTTATGGAAGACACCACAATTTTGTCAATAAAACGTGCGAACTAGATAGACCATCAAACGTTGGAGATGTTTAATCGCCTCGAACGTAATATCATCTATACTAATATTATAAAGAAGACAGATTAAATTTTTTTTGTTTGTATGTTACGATATAACTCAAAAACTACTGGACCGATTTTCAAAATTCTTTCACCAGTAGAAAACTATTTTATCACTGAGTAACATAGGCCCATATTTTCTATTTTTACACGGGCGAAGCCACTGGAAAAAGACTGTCAAATAATTTAGAATCGCGTTATTTATGACGACATGGTGGGCGCAGTGGTTGAGTGATTGGCTGTTGCGCTACGTGTCGCAGGTTCGACTCCCGTACGGGAAAAAAATTGTATGGCCTACAGATAGTTTTTCCGGGTAGGTATCTTGTGAATATGAATTTGTATGTATTTATGTGGAGAAAAGTTAAAAAAAAAATAAGTCACCACTATTTATCTAACCTTAAACACTAACCATTTGCAATTTAAGGGCAAAGCAATTTTATAGTCGGTGACGTGATCAAGGTAGTAGGCAGGGTGGATATCGACGCGAACCGCCCAAGACCAAAACATTGATAAATGATATTTATTTTGTAAATGGGTTTAAAAAAACACTTTTACACGTCAATTTTCATTCATCATTTTAAACTAGTCACGGCCTCATGCCGTGACATTAGCGTGAAACCCTCGATCGAAAAACTCTTTGAATTAGGTGGTTAAATTCGAAGAAAAGACAGTCGACTCACCAGACCATGGTTGTCTTCTATACCGCAGCTTCTTGCCATTTCTACGAATGAGTTTGACGGAGCCCTCAGCAGACTTCTTGCCGGAGCCATTACTGGGCGAGGCTTCATTGAAGTGGTTGTTCACATGTCGCTCCAATAACGTCTGCAATTGTAAAATAAAAGTTAGCAAGTAGGAAAAACACATGTGTCCAGGGATGGTAGTATCTGTGGGGTGGGATAAACATAAGATTTTATATAACAGGAGTAAGAAATCCACGCAGACTTTGCAGTAATATAGTACATTAGTATGCAGTTTACTTCAAGTATTATGTCACAGTGACGCTATAAGCAGTTAGAAGTATTCTAGTAATGCAATTTTTTTGGTGAAACATCTATTGGCGCGCCTTGACAGTAAAACCGACTCAAATGCCGTGACGGCAAACGGCATGATGATGTCATGACGTGACGGCAAACGGCATGATGTTGTCATGCCGTGTTGCCCCACTATGCTACCGCTATTAACTTCCTTGGGTACACGCGCGGGTCTACTGACATAGATATTTCACATCTGGCGGGCGCCTCGAGACGCCCAAGGCTTTTTTATTTGTTTTTAAATCGAAGATATATTTCAATTTAGTTTTTTTCACGATTATTGCGGATTTTTTCCGGTATACCGTTTTGTTAGTAATGTTTTGGTATTTATCAATAATACAAGCATAGAATAGTTATTGTGTATTAGTTTTCTAGTGTTATCTACAAAATTCTTTGTTATATCGCATAAATAACATTGTAAGTTAGTCTATGAAGGTGTAAAGTTTTACGTCCTTATGAACTAATTATTTCTAAAACCAATTCATCTACATAGTACTTGCTTTTACACTACACTTATTCCGTAGCTCGACACGTCGTGTTGAAAAAAATAAATGATACATATCAAATTCATCGCGTTTAACACTTCAACAGCCACGTCAAATTGTAGACAATCCGGGAACAGTACTAAGGTTACATCGCATGAAATAAGAGTTGCGTTCCAAAATTACGCAGCTATTGTCGCATTCTTATCTAGTTTTTTACGGAGCGCTGAACGTTGAATAGCGGTCAAAGGGGTAAACCCGAAGAATTTATAGGTCGACAAAAATAAATAAAATCTCGGAAGTGGTTCCAGCCATCGAGGGTTCTCTTTGGCATCGTCTTCTTGTCCTTGGGGAAAGAAAACACATACAACTTTATGTTTTATATTCGTCGGAGGCTGCCTCGTAAATTAACGTCAATATGGCAACATCACGCAATGTACGTTTTGTGGGAATGAGATTGTTTTTTAGTGTTTTAAGTTTTAAAAGTAATCAACGGAAAGAAAAGAATCGTGATATGCCATACTATATCCAGTGATGGGATCACATCACTGAGCAAGTACTTTTACGTTTAAATTAAACTAAAACAATTAAATTGAATTTGGTTTTGTTCGTTTAGTTTTGTTATTAATTCTTTTTCGAATTTCTCTGCGTTATTTATCGATTTCATTACCGAAAACCAAATTTTATAAAAATGTTTCCGATGTTTTTAAGTAATTCATGTTTTAACGGGAGATTGCAGACAATATTTATGAATTTCAATGTCGACTGAATATTTTTTTTTAAAAACGCGTTTTATGATCCAATCACTCGATTGGACGTAATTCACGTGTTGAAGACACTACTGTTACACGGAACATACATTTTAGATTAATTAGACGAGTAAATTGACAACTTCAAAAAAGTACTCGAGGGTTACAGCTTTCATAACACAGGATATCTTTTTGAAACTGAAGATTTACAGCTGAAAAATCCAAAAGTAGATCTAAAACATAATCATTCCAACGCTAACTAGCAATTGTAAAAAACTCTCAAAACATTGATAGTTTAGTTTTCATCTTGTTATTGCAATTGTAATTTCTAAATTGAGGACAAAGAAGTACATAAGAACAATAAAAAAACAAAAGTATTATCTGACTTTGAGTACTTTTTTATAATTATTTTATGTTTTATTTTAATGGACGCCGTTTGACGTCGTTAGCGGTGAAAGGGTTAGATACAATTCACTTAACTTCTAATGAGCAGAACATAAATTATAACATGAAAAACGATTCGTAGCAGAAATAAATAAATTACAAAACAAAGACATTCTATTATTACCACTATTTCCGGTTTTAAAGCCCACACTTTGGTGAAAATTTTAGCTATAGGTACTATGAATAGACTTATGTAAACTAAGATATAATACAAATATTTTAAAATGTATACTTTAAAATATTGTTTGAATATTCTAAAATATATTTCATAAAATATTAACACTATACATTAATGTACTTTGTATATTACTTATTCTGCAACAGTTTGGAGAAAACAGATATAAAGGGATGCTTAAATCATAATTTTGGGTTTTGTGAAAACGCACTGAAGATTCAGATAAACAATAAAGATGAACATGCAAATAACCCGAAACAATACAATGTTATGAAGGAACTCATAATATTGGGTTGGTTATGGAAAAATGTATTCCTATAAACGTGACCATATCAATAAAAATATTCGTTTGTGACACCTACTTTGCGATTATTTTTGAGGGATCATATTGATGGCTCGCTCGACTGATTTGAATTGCTAAATGTATCAGTAAATATCTGATGGATTAAAAGGGAGAGGAAGGCCAAAGAAAAGATGGATGGATTGTGTGTGGAGTAGTAATATAAAAAGAAGTCACAGAGTCAGTGATAGCGTATCGGTTAACAGGGTTGAATGGAAGAGAAAACGTGTTACGCCGACACCAAGTAGGATGGTACGAGGGCAGGAAGATGATGATTACATTGCGAAAACTCTCAAAAATATTCGCCACAACAATGTATACATTTCGCTGTTATAGTTTTACGAATAGCAAAACAATTAACGCTGAATCCGATTGTTAGAACGCACGCAATAGCTGGCGCTGACTGCTTTAATTACGCCGACTGCCGCATTTGACACACTGCCTAATTTCATTGATATGGACCGCCTTTTGACGCTTTGCATCTTTAGTACGTTTTGGGGATAAGTAGTGTATATGCCCGTAATTATACCGGTGTGGAAAAGCGTCGCTCGCAGCCGTCGACAAGGCACTTGAAAGGCTTGTTCCCGCTGTGCGATAGTGTATGACGCTCCAGCCAGAGGCGGGAACATGACGGCTTGCCGCGAACCTTGCACTGCTCCCAAAGGCAGACGTAGTTCTCCTTGCCTGCTTGCGTCTCTACGTGGACGTTCTGGAAAATGATAAATGGGATTTTAATACAAAAATACGTTATTCTTAGTCGTCTGTTCAGACCTTTTAATATGTTTAACTAGCTTTTGCCCGCAGCTTCGCTCGCGTTCATAAAACATAGCCTATGTCACTCAGAAATAAAGAAGCTTTCTATCAGTGAAAAATACCTCCTAAAAAGAAAAAAAAACTATCTCTTTATAATATTAGTGTAGATTAAATATGAAATTCAAATAGTCTATGTTTTTTTTTATTATTATTTTGCAGGTCAATGTGTAGTTGTATGTTGATTAACATATGATTGGCGGCCGTAACACCTAATTTTATTTACGGAATTATAATAATTAATAAAACCCTCTCAGTTCAGCTAACCCAGTCATCAGTGAATAGATGAACTGACAGGCCGCCAATCATATTTTAATCATGTAAATTGACACTGACCTGCAAAATACTTGAATAAAATTGAATTTCGCGAGTTACTCTGGAACATTCACCTTCTATTATTGTGATCATGCCTATCCACTGATTAACTCACAGTTCTAGTGGTCTAAATTACAAGCTAAAAATATTGATCATTATTTTGAAGAAGAGATTAGTAAGTGGCAGTTGTAAAACGGCATCTAATCCATGCTAAGTAATAAGAAAATACAAACTAACTAACCTGTATATGTTCTAAAAGATCGGGGTCTCCGTCGAACTCTCTCTTACAGTTCTCCCACAAACACACAGACACTGTGGACGTCGTGTCTGTACTCGACTTCCGCTTGTCACTACTAGGCTTCGTCAAACTCCTCGGAGGAAAGCGCAACGTCTTGGGCTGCTTCAGGATAGGACTCTTCTGACTCTGTACTTCCACTGAACACACACTTATACTCAAAGACAACGACGAATCTTCATCACAATCTTTACTAGTTTGAGAATCACTCGGCGAGCCTATGGACTTGTCCGTCCCTATACCCGATTCGGACTCAGTTGTGGTACTACAGAAATTGGTTTCTATCACAGTATTGTGGACGTCAGACGATGAAACGTCCTTGAGAACGGTGATCTGCGTGAAAATCGTCTCCTCTCGCCTGGCGACCTCCTCGATCTTTCGAAGTTCAATGCTTGAATCCATGGTTGAATCCATGGTCGAATCCATACTCGAATCCGTCCTCGAATCTTCAATCTTTTCATCTATTAGTTCATACTTCGCTTTCTTAGCAGCGAATTCTTCAAGGTCCTCCGATATACCACAAATTTCCGCGAAAGGCCTCGAGTTCTTTTTATTTGGTTGTAAAGGGAAAATGTTATTGTTGACAGTTTTGGACAACCACGGTATTTCACACTTGGGAGGCTTTAGTTCAAATAGCTCGGGTTCCTTCACTGTGCTGCTGGGAGGGTCGGTGCCCTGGATCGGATTGTCCGGTGGTTTGACCGGCGCGATGGGTATACTACTCGCGTGCAGCGAATGATAATTGGGCACGATGGGTTGTTGATGGTGAACTAAATGACTTGAATACGTCGTTTGTGATGAAGACACTGTATTTGTATTCGTATAACTCCACGTTTCTTTCACGTTCATACTTGGTTGCACAGAAGTAACAATATAACCCGGTTGAGGCATAAGAACGGGGTGGCTAAAGTTGACAGCGTAATTCTGTTTGGATTGAACTGTCACACCGACAGCTTGCATTCCAGTAACATTTTTATTCATCCCTGGAATAGGTTGACTTGTAACCGGCTCGCTTTTGTTTACGTTCGGATACGCTGATGTCATTGTATTGGCGAGTTTCAAAAGAGTACCGTTTATAAGAATGGATGCTGCTTGCTGGTTTTGTAAATGGTCTTGTCTCTGTGTCGCCAACTGTGGAGTCGGTGGAAGCACAAAGTTCGGCATCTTAGTCATCAGGTTAGGTATTTGGACAACAGTTCCGTTAAGGTTCTGCATGAGTGGAAATACGAACTGGCCGTTTAGTTTCGTCGGACTTGAGACGTTAACATTCTGTCGGTTGAAAGCTGCCATATTATTCTGTTGTCCCAGAGTTTGTGCTGCTAGACCGTTTTGGGGTATCCTTAACGTAGTAAGCATCATATTTTGTGGGACAGCAACGAATGATGTTAAATTGTTGGGGTTAATTGTGCCATTACACGGTTGTGGGATGTTAAGCTGATGACAGTTTTGATAATTATTCGGTACAGGTACATTGAGGTTGGTGTAGTTACCATTTATAATAGGAGCCTGACGAACTCCATTCGGGATATGCATCTTCGGTGCAGGGCTTGCTTCGCCCGGCATAGTTTTAATGGGGGAATTCGAAGATATGTTTGTACAATTTTGTTTCTGAAGCTGCACTTGCTTTAGGTTGTTAGCTTTAGACCACGTAAGGTTTTTACTATTGGCTATACACGCAGATGACTTGCGATTCGTTCTTTTCGCAGGTGCTGCTTTCTTTTGCGTCTCCTTTTTAGCAGGTTTGGTTATAGGGTTTAAGTTCAAATTATTTGATCCATATGTGACCCCATTCATTCTGCTGTCCAGTTTAGTCGTCGAGCTGACGACGCCGTTCATTCTGGATTTATCGGGCTTTGCTGCCTTCTTAGGTGATTGATTTACTGGAGTTGAGGACGCAATCCTCATGCCGATCAGCTCGCTGGATGCAGGTATCGGAACTTTACGTCTACTGACGTCTGGTGTATGTTTATTGGGTAGTATTCCATTGGCGGATGGGTCGGATGAAGTCTTTATTTCAAGGCCCGGTCTCTTACCGTCGATCAACTCTTTCAGAAGCCCTGCTGTTTGCTTCCCTTTTGTGGAAGTCTCAGATGCGTGCCGGATTTCCAAAAAACCATTCATGTTCGTGTGATTTTTGTCATTCATCTCTTTGGGTCTACTGTAGTCGATCAGACCATTGAAGTTACCATTTGGCGTCGTTTTGCTGAGATCTGCCGTTTTCGTGGCGTCCATCGCGCCGTTAATGGTAGTGTTCGACTTTCGACTAGCGACTTCGTTTTGCTTTCCGACGTCCATTAATACTTTAGGACTAAGGGTCTGTGACAAATAAGAAATATATTTCTCCAGATCATGCGTGACCCCGTTTTTAGGTAGGCACTTTTTCTTGGTGTCGTCGTTGGCAGCGTTATCGCGCTTGAGGCCGTTCTGGGGCTTCATCTTGTGGTTGAAGTACTCTGTGATGCGACGGTGTGGCGGCTGAGAGCGGCGCACGGGCGCAGGTTGCGCCGCGATGCGTCGCGGTGCCGGCGGCGCCGGGTCGTAAGCCCACGGCGGCATGCGCGCGCTCGCGCTCTCCTCGGACGTGCTGCACGACGACGTCGACGACTCGGGGCTGCGCGGCGAGCGCGGTTCGGTGATGTCGCTACTGCTGCATCCACCGCTCTCCGTTGGGCTCAGCACCGCTACGCCACTGAAACAATACAATATAATCATTAGCTACTATGGAACAGTATAGAGTGTCACGTGAGACATAGTAACCTCACCATGTCAACGATCACGTTACTCGTAAATGACAATCAGCTGTTGAATGGCTAGGATCGATCGCAGGTCTAGGCGGGCCGCGAGCGTGGCGCGAGCGGGACGGCGCGACGTGTGGTGTGGTCGCGCACTCGCGCACAAGGTGCAATGCCCCGGCGGTCCAGTACAGTGACGCAACGAGACTGCACTGACCGAGCGACCGTCCGGACCGAACGCACACATTATTATTTTTGGCCGCGTGACATTCACCGCACGTAGACTTGACGCGACTACACACTGTGACGAATGAACTAACAATTTTACTTATTGTTCACGTATTTGAAAAGGCGTTTTATTATTAAACTACGCTTTTATATTCAGTGGCGAGACTTCGTCGGTGGCGGGTATCAATCATACGTCTCACGCCGACAGTTACGTGACTTACAGAGTGACATGGCTGCAGCTTATTTATCCACATAACGCGACTCTCGCTTCTCACGTGAAATGTTTATTCTGAGAGCATCCTCCCGCGTAACCCGTTTTAGAATCTTTTGTTGGGCGAGATCCACAGGTAAAATGTCGAATAACACAATTTTAACGCGCAACCTTCGTTGTGGTGTCGTGTTCGATTGTGAGCTCTGTGGTTTTGTGGCTGGGCGATATTTTTCTTTGGTGCAGTGTGCGGGGCGGCGGGAGCGGCGGGGGTGGGTCGCGCGTCGAGGGCGCACCCTCGCCCTTTGTGAAGCCACAACGTACACTCATAACTAGGGACGTACGTTCCCCTCCTTTCTCGCACTTCGTGGGGAGCTTTGTTGCTAATTGACCCAATTTTTAAAGAAATTTTTGCACTGAAGATATTCGGGACAGGTATCTGTCCGTCTGGAAGGGGCGGCTCTTAATTTGATACCGAACATCGTTAAGTCTGGCGAAGTATTAATTCGGGGAAAGTTTCATTTCCTTTAATGAGAGGCGGATTAAAGGACTATTGAATGTTGGGAATTCTTATAAACTCACTGGTGAAAAACTTTCTTGTTTTCTAATGAAAAGGAAACCAAGGAAGGGAATCGTGTTTAAGTTATGAATAAAAAAGTATTTTACTAAACATGAAGAGGGAAAATATTTATTATAAAAACCTAAAATGATTTCAGCGTTCAACAAACGCGAAAACGTAATACTTACAATGAAGTGTAGATAGGTACTAAAAACTACTAAAAATTCGAAGACATGTGACATTCACCAACCCGCACTGGGCCCGCGTGGTGGATTATGACCTATTCCCTCTCCTAGAGAGGAGGCCTGAATCCCAACAGTGGGAACATTATAAGGCCGACTATGCTATGCTATGTAGATACTACAGGTAGACGTACCTACCTATTGATCTACGCTACATATAGTAGGTACGTAGGTACCTATAGGGCGCTAGATACGTCACCAACATTCTGCAGAACAAAGATATTCCTTAATATATTTTTTTGCGAATTGTCGAAAGCAAAAGTGGCTTGTCAGTGTGGCGTATGTAGGTGAAGCGAGACGTCGCAAGGTCGGCCGCGCCAATTTCGGTCATTCACCTGCGCTCGACACTACATTGTAATCTCTGTTCGAATATAGAATGTACGCTCTTTTGTTTTGTCCTATTTCGTAATTTTAATTTTATATCCGTGGTTTCTTTAGGCCAGCAGGCGTCTTTCTGCTGACCTATAGGAAGAAAAAGGGAATATTAATAAGGGTTCATGTCACTTGACTGCACGCCCTTCAAGGCAAAGATTACGTGTATGCTAGAAGTGCAGACTGCAAAGATAAAAAAAAAAATATTAGTTCGAAATATTACGAGTATTGTACTAAAACCATTCTAACTCTTTGTAACTTGTACCTATATGTATAAATAAAATAGTTTTTTGTTGGTTTAAAGCAAAGGAAGTTATTAGTATTTGTCGTTCACTGATAGGAAGCTACACTTTTCCTAGAAAAAAAGTTTTCACGGAGACGAAGCCGTAGGAAAAGCTATTTTGTAATAAAATGGTTTGTAAAAATGTAAACAAAGTAAGTACTAAAGTAATAATTACTTATCATAGTGGTAATGTTTTGCGATTATTTATCTAACCTCTAAAGTGATCACTAATCACATATGTGCAATGTCAATGCAGGCATTAACATAGTCAATAAATATTATGTGAGTACAAAGTATTTACTCGAGGCATCTGACGTAGGTCTGTGTTTGCTTGTATAAGCCTTCATGCATAACTGAACTATCAACTTAACAACAGTTTAATAAATGGCCAATCAAAGCAATTGCGAGAAGATCCAGGCTACTGCGAATCGCTTGAATGCATAAAACATTTGTCAACGGAAATGGGACGTAATTTGCCAAAGATATAATGCCTCATTTTAACTCTGAGATCAAAAAACCATTTATATCTTAATCTTAATTTCTTAAGTTATGTTTACCTCCCTAATTTTTCCCTTGTACCCATTTATTTTCCCCACTGGGCGCCAGTTAGCGAAAGATCGCGATATCTTAAAGAATATGGTCCGCCCTCACACCACCCAATACCGATTTGGTTCAATATTTCATTATTAATAATGTCACTGACCTGCGGGGTCATTGATACTGCAGTGGAACGCAGTTTCATCTGATACACCTGTTTAACCTTAAATATTTAAATTTAAAAATTGAAACCGTAAGGCTCAGTGCAGACTAGCAACGGTAACGTTATGTTTTGACACGTGGTAACGTTACGTTTAACACGCCATAACGTTACGTTAGTATTGTGTTATTTCACGCTGCTAAGTTACGTTTGACGTGACGTTTTTTGTTGCGGTAATGGAACATTTAGCCACAAGTCATTTCAAGGGGTACATTATATTGTAACACGCAGTTACGTTACGTTGTATCACCCCGTTACGTTATGTTTTAACACGTGGTAAAATAACATTGGTTATCACGTTTTATCAAAAGAATACCTTCAAATTCCGTCTTGCGGTACTTTTAACGTTACGTTTTATAATGCGTTAACGTTATGTTAACCGTCAAGTTATATCACGGGTTTACGTTTCGTTTACGTTAACAGTAACGTAACGTTCAGCGTTACGGGTTACGTTTTAACACGCGGTAACGTAACATTACACGTTACGATTTACAAGGCCTAACGACACGATTATTGAGCGTGACGCGGGATCGCTACCTGATGCTATCGGCCGTGGCAAGTTAACGAGACGCGACCCGCTCGCCTAGCGTGTCGCCCTCGCGACTGCGTACGCGCAAGTGGACGTGTTAGTAAACATACGCACCAATTATATTCATTAATGAAAATAGATGTTCCTTTTTCAAAATAATTTAATATATTTTTTTTTGTTCTAGCCGTCTGAATAATAAATGAAAGGTCGCTATTGTGCATTTGTTTCCGTGACACTTACTTTATAAGTAAAACTGTTGTGACATTATACGTATACGTATACGTATTACGCGTGTCTGATTATTTTGTGTATGTGGTCTTTGTAATTGTAATTGTATATTATTGTTTTTTTTTTGTTGTTATTTTATTGTGTGTGTGATATGATCCTGTGTTGGTCGAATTAAACGTATTATTATTATTATTATTATTATTAACACAGAATGGACGGAACTTGTTTTGGAGAACCTAGTAGTTATTTCCGGGTTAATATTATAAATTTATCAAACCCAAAAAGAAAGAAGAGTACGGGTTGTGTGCTACAATACTTTATTTACTTATTTATTTATTAAAACTTGGAGGACTTTCAGCTTATACTAATAAAAAGAAAAACAAATAAAGACGACAGCAAGTCAATTACAAGTCCTCACGTATAATGTCAGAACTAAAATTGAGAAGTAAGCATAAACAGCCCTTAACACAATGAGTTAAACTTATTAAAAGGTTACAGTTCAAAGTCAACTGCAAGAGTTAAACAAGTAGCCAACTAAAACTCTAGTGAGCAATAATAAAGACATTGCAGAAAAATAGGGAAACAATTAGAAGTCTAGTTACAAAACCTCAGTCTCAGACTTAGAGGTGTTCTGGCTGACGTCACACTAGTCATAAAGGGATCCAAGTCATGCTGTTTACATACATATACTATTAAACTGTCTACTTGATCGTATAATAAAATTATTCTGTCTATAATGAAGGCACGGTTGGCGCAGTGGTTGAGCGATTAGCTGCTGCGCTGCGGGTCGCGGGTTCGATCCTCGCACGGAACAAATATTTGTATAGCCTACAGATAGGTATACATAACAACACAACAACAGGTAACATGTTTGTGAGCGCACCCACGATACAGGAGTAATTCAAAGTGTGGGCAACGTTATTTTAAAAACAAATATCGTTGATATTTTTTTTTAAATAACGTTGTTAAAGTAACGATTTTATATTTATTTATTATTTTATTTTATTACTATTCGGAAAACTTACAGCTACTTGATATAGTAAAAACTTATAATAGGTAAAAAACAGCCATTTACAAGTTTTCACTTATACTAATGTGAGTAACTAAAACTAAGACGACAATTTTGTAACAAAAAAGCGATCGGCTAAAGTTTTCTTTACTTTTTTAGCATTGGTTGTAAACAAATCTAGGTCGACATCCTGACACACCGTGTTAAAAGTACAACAAGCTCTTATTAAATATGAGTTCTTACGATAGTTTGTTGAAACTATAGGAACATGAAGGAGACGCGATTTGCGGCGAAGTGCACAAGTATTAGGTACCCAAAGTCCAACCTTGCTCACCAACTCAGAGATGTCAGTAGATCCATTCATGACGCTAAATAAGAAATCGAGATCTGCAATATTCCTACGTTCATGTAGGGGCAGAATATGAAACTTTTTACACCGACTTACATAATTAGGAAGAAAGGTGTTTGAGCGATATTGAGCGTATCTTAAAAATCTCTTGAACTAAATAAATATACTTGAAATTATAAAAGTTTTAAGTTCCTCATCCAAACTACCGCCATATAAGAATGCAGGCGAGTCCTTTGTCCTACACCGAACTGTATATTGTAATATAGCCACATTTTGCATCAAGCTTTCAAACGGTTGGGTAAGCGGTTATTGTGTGGGTCTTGGTGTGCGGTCTACACTATACCTAAGCTCTTGGCTTCACTCGAAGCTTTTGGGATTACGCAAATATGTCTACCTGTCTTTAGATGTAACATGTTGATAGTGCTACGTTACATGTGGTTCACTAAAGACAAGTCTATCTAAAATCTTGGTCTAAATTCGTGCTGTATAAAATTTTTCGGAGTAGCATTTTGCAGGTCAATCAGATTTTTCTGTGATGTCTTTATAAATAAATTAGTAACCAAAATGTCAAAATTATACACATAAACATTCCTCGTTAATTGCTCTTTCTATTAGTGAAAACCGCATTAAAATCCGTTGCGTGGAGCAGACACATATAGAAGCCTTCAGCAGGGGTGAAAAAATTGGTTCAAAGCCCGTCATGTGTTGATAAGGTTATTTATATCAAAACAAATCAAAAGTAAAAATGTGACTTCATTCACAATTATTTGAAAAGAAAACCATCTGGGTTCTTTTATATTATGACATAACCCGAAAGTCTTTGTGTCTCGACCCCAATCAAAACAAGAAAAAAAAAGAAACAAAGTTATCGTATTTCTGAGAAAACCGAGACGAAACTTTTCCAAAAGTTTTATAATTATTACGTTTCGTTTACCAAATGTTACGAAAATTATGTCATTCGTCTGTAAAACGTTTTTTTATGAGGAAAAATAAAAAGTTAATAACATGTACTAAATTCACAAAACTGGAAATTAGGCATGGTTAATTGTTCTGCTGGATTGTTCGAAAGAGTTACAGCGGCCCTGGAACCCAAAAGGATAACTGAAGGAACATGGGTGGGTTTTAGCCAGTTAAAGTCTGACACCCCTCTCGATCCGCCAGGACCGAGATAATTATTTGACGATTTCCCACCTCAAAAAAAGAGATGACAGGCGGGATGACACTGATATATATGGCCAGCAGAAAAAAGTAGGTACGTCACAATTCAGTTGATAATACTTATTACGTTACTATTGCTACGAACATGGCGTGAGTACACATTTCTCGGAAATGTCGCCGGCCGACGTACTAATTGTTCGCGGAAACTACTACGCTACACTACGTTATAATAGTAACTAGCTATAACTTCATAACGCGTACTATTAGTTGGCTTAATTACAAGTCGCTAACTTTTTGTTGTCATGCTTTGCATCACAGGTGGACTAGGTTCATTGTTTTGTTGGGTAAACACGTCATTAGTTTACTCAATTGGATTGCGATATTAATTAAGCGTAGGGTTTACTAATTGGACTTTTTTTTTCTTTACCGGACATGAATTGTTGAGTTAATACGACACACGTACTGCATTACATTTCGATGTTTCCTACGCATAAAGACGTAAAATATTTTTTGAGTAAAATTGAATTTTAAAATTAAAATAGATATTATTATTTCTTATTAGGTACATACATCCTGTGTTTGAAGTACGCGCCGCAGGCTACCCCCTGTAATATTTTAAGTTCTTACGATCCATCCTAAAGGGCCTATTACACCATTCGATATTCAGACAGTTTTAGTCTATGATTCGACATATCGCGTAGTGTATTAAGAGTTAGACCGGTCTTACTCGGAACAAAAAATAAGACAGTCTGAATATCGTGTGCTGAAAATCGCGTAGTGTAATAGGCCCTTAAAGTAGTCTGGTAGATATCGCTGTCAGCGATAAAGCCGCCATTGTATCCGGATACAAGTTGTGTTACTTTTTTGGTGTACAATAAAGTTTATTCTAGAGTCTGGTACTGTCATCTTAAACTGATCATTGATTACATAACGCAAAAACATCAGATTCACAAATAACTTAATCATTAACAATTACAAAAACGGTTGTCCTGAAAAAATGCACTTTTTGCCTTACGACCTTATCCGAAAGAGGCATCGTTTTGGCGTTTGCATCGCATTCACATCACACGTCGATAATAATACACCGATTATCGAGTAAACATCAGTTGCACTAAAATCGAGTCGGGAATGGGCGCGCCGTGTAGCGCAAGTGAGTGATGTGTCAAACGCAGATGGCGTTACCCCCGCCCCGTGCGAACGAGCGCTATGATCAACACCCCTAGGATTTGATGTAATAACTGTACCGCGGATTTTGACAGGGGATCTAAAGTTAGTTATTTTTAGTTACGTTTTATTGTAGGACATATTTTTCTAAATCCATATTTTTCATGATGATGTATGATTTTATTGGGTCTACGTTAATTGATTTTCTAAGTAAAAAAATGTTTATTTAATGCTTTAATAGTGAGTAATTGATGATATCTTTACGCTATAGTTTGTTATTTTACTAAATAAAAACATGGATTAAAACGAGATTACGTTTGTTAAGAGCAAATAAAACACAATGATAAAGCAACTTGTTTGTGTATCATTAAAAACTACTGAACGGATTTTAATCTGCTTTCAATATCAAAAGACCACACATGCGGACGGAGCCGCGGCCACGAATATGTTTGAATTTAATCTACGTGAGCGCAAGTAAGCAAAAGGGTTTAGAAGTTATAAATAATATAAGAGAACGCAATTGCACATAACCGAACCGATTTTGAAGTGCCTATTCTGACTTCAACTTTGATTGATTAAGTTGTACACTTTGAAAGAAAATTCATAAAACATAATACCTATACTACTCAGTTTAATAAAATTCTCAAAATGTATGTATGTATGAAAAGAGAAACCATTACCAAATCAAATCAAATCCAACAAAGAGGACTTTAAAACCTATCCAAATTATGTCCCAATCTTTCTGGGGTCGTAAAATGGAATATTATTTCGTTTAGCGTTGGAAATTGATCGTCGTGCATGGGGCAGACCCTCGGGGGATTTAAGTCCTTGTCAAATTTCACTCAGGGGTTTCTGTGTGTTGTTGCGGAACCCTGCTGTGTGCATATGCGCCCCGGGAGGACCCTGCCCGCTGATGCAACCCTAGTGTTGCGAATTAGTTGCTGAAAATTGTACACTTGAAATATTCAAATTGATTAGTTCAATTTAGAAATACCATTTACTGCGTGTTACAGATTCAGTTATTGAAATATATGAACGAAACTTGTCGCGGTAGTATAAATTCGTGTGAACCAAAAATGTTTTATGTAAAATGAATTACATTAGAATTAATAACACCTATCTTATCAAAATTAAAGCGTGTGAAATAAAATCGTGTGAAAATTCTCGAATTTAAAATAGACCTTGACCCCTAAGTTCGTTTCCGCGATCCATACAATTTAAAGCTTTACAATTTAAATGACTTGCACTACAAATCTGTCCTTTGAATTTTACCTCAATTCAATTCAATAATTCCTCCACCACGTTTGTCTGTCTGTTCGCGATAAACTCGAAAACTACTGAACGGATTTTCATGCGCTTTTTACCAATAGACAGAGAGGTTCATAAGAAACCCAAGAAAACTAAGACCATATTACAATATTAATAGGTATGAAAGGATTTAATTATTTATTAAAACTTGATGCACTAATAAAACAATGTACAAAGGCGGACTTAATATATAAAAACTGGGCAAGTGCGAGTCGGACTCGCGCACTGAGGGTTCCACACAAACTTGAAAGGTAAATTGCGGTTTACGATTTATGACGTATTAAAAAAAAAACTACTTACTAGATCTCGTTCAAACCAATTTTCGGTGGAAGTTTGCATGGTAATGTACATCATATATTTTTTTTAGTTTTATCATTCTCTTATTTTAGAAGTTACAGGGGGGGAGGGACACACATTTTACCACTTTGGAAGTGTATCTCGCGCAAACTATTCAGTATAGAAAAAAATTATATTAAAAACCTCAATATCATTTTTGAAGACCTATCCATAGATACACGTATGGGTTTGACGAAAAAAAAAATTTTGTGTTTCAGTTCTAAAAAAAAACAATAAATTTTGGGGGTTCCCCAAACCCCCAAAATTTATTGTGTTTTTTTTTCTATTTTTGTGTGAAAATCTTAATGCGGTTCACAGAATACATCTCTACTTACCAATTTTCAACAGTATAGTTCTTATGTTTTCGGAAAAAAAGTGGCTGTGACATACGGACGGACAGACAGACATGACGAATGTATAAGGGTTCCGTTTATTGCCATTTGGCTACGGAACCCTAAAAAGAAGCAATTAGTTCAAATCACAATTTCAAGAAAGAACTTTATGTTACAGCACTATTCCATTTCATCACGAATGCTAACGGAGTTATTTAAATCGATATAAATATCTAGGTTTAATTCCTAAAACATCGATTGATGCATTTGTTTTTTTTTTTGCCCGAAATGCCTATGTTGTCAGTGGAATGAATGTTTTATCAATGTCCTATGGATAAAACATTAATTCCAAGGACAACATTTCGACATCCTAAACAATATAAAAAGAAGCAATCAGTTCAAATCACAATTTCAAGAAAGAACTTTATGTTACAGCACTATTCCATTTCATCACGAATGCTAACGGAGTTATTTAAATCGATATAAATATCTAGGTTTAATTCCTAAAACATCGACCGAAGCGTTTGTTTTTTTTTTTTGCCTGAAATGCCTATGTTGTCAGTGGAATGTATGTTTTATCAATGTCCTATGGGTAAAACATTAATTCCAAGGATAACAGTTCGACATCCTTAGCAATATAAAAAAGCAATCAGTTCAAATCACAATTTCACGACAAGAACTTGATGTTACAGCACTATTCCATTTCGTCACGAATGAAAACGGAAGTTATTTAAATCAATATAAATATCGAGGTTTAATTCCTAAAACATCGACCGAAGCGTTTGTTTTTTTTTTTGCCTGAAATGCCTATGTTGTTAGTGGAATGTATGTTTTATCAATGTCCTATGGGTAAAACATTAATTCCAAGGATAACAGTTCGACATCCTTAGCAATATAAAAAAGCAATCAGTTCAAATCACAATTTCACGACAAGAACTTGATGTTACAGCACTATTCCATTTCGTCACGAATGAAAACGGAAGTTATTTAAATCAATATAAATATCGAGGTTTAATTCCTAAAACATCGACCGAAGCGTTTGTTTTTTTTTTGCCTGAAATGCCTATGTTGTCAGTGGAATGAATGTTTTATCAATGTCCTATGGGTAAAACATTAATTCCAATGACAACAGTTCGACATTCTAAGCAATATAAAAAGAAGCAATCAGTTCAAATCACAATTTCAAGAAAAATCGATACACCAATTTAATTCCTAAAACATCGACCGAGGCGTTTGTTTTTTTTTTTTTTCCTGAAATGCCTATGTTGTCAGTGGAATGAATGTTTTATCCATATGACCAGTTCGACATCCTTAGCAATATGATAATGTTCAGTACGCGTTACTAGCTCATATTCCACTATGTATGTTTCTCACGCTATATGACTTGTTAATATCTAATTGAGATTAATGGTGCCTTTGACCAATATTCCGTAGAAGGATGGCAATTTGAAATATGTATGAGTAATTAATTTTCGATGCCTTCGGTTTAACGAGGTTTGCATTTTATGAAATTAGCATGATGGATTCCTGTATTTAACATTTTAATTAAATGGATTGCAGTTCGCATACTTCAGTGACACGGTTGGTCACGAAGTCTTGTGAAAGTTTTGCAATTAATGGCTTAATTGGAACATGCTTTCGATCAAGAATAGAATACTCCTATTTATTATCGAGTCAGTTACTGTTTTTCTGGATTTTCCACTGTGTATCATTAATTATAAATTCCACTTGCCACAATTCTCGTAAAAGGATAATTATTTCAAGTACAAGCAGAACCAACGCATCATTCCAAGTAACCACTCAACGTAACGAAAGGGAATGGTGGTCGCATAAAAACAATAAATAAAAACAAAAGACCAATTTCTAGATCGAAAGAATTCCCCGGTCAGTCCACTTTCGAGGTGCATAACTGTCGCTATACTGGTTTTCAATGTCGTGTTGCAGAGATTATGTCATCGGCGACGTATTTACGTCGTTACCCATTCATTACAACGCTGAAAGGAAGCGCGCCGCGTGAGAATCGTGTCACTGAAGGGGAGTGCCGCCACCCTCCCACCCCCTTTCTACTACGAGGGGGCCGTCGCTCCTCCCGCGATTATTATGCTAAGTGTCTGTCTGTATCGGGGTGAGTTTTTCGCGCATCTGCTATTTATTTACGCGCTTTATATTCATGGGATTGCGTAAGTCGCTCGGTCGTGGCGAGGCGTCAGGCTTACAGTTCATTACGCCGCGTTACAAGGTTACGCCGTGCGGACTGATAACCGATTCTCGTTCTTGTGTCGTCGCCGTTTAGTTTCGATTCTAGGGTGTGTATAAATAGGTTACCAGGCGCACCCACCGTGACGCTCCTGCCGAACACTGTACAATTGATTTTGTTATAAAATGCTTTTTCAAACCGCTTTTTGGACTGCCAAGCGAGGTCAATAGAAACAAAACATAGTAGGTACCTACCTGCTCCGATTTAGTTACATATTCTATGCAGGTATCATTATCACACTGTATAATCTAACATGAATAATTAATATTCTGTCATCATTATACAAATTAATTCTTCTCGTTAACGGTTAAGTACACAATCATCAAGTAATTACACTAATTAATGAAGATGTATTCATTGCACCGTCTCATAAGACAGCTAGGTACAAGTCTGTAAGATAAGCAACAACGGTTGAAGTTTAACGTAGCACCCTTCAGAAACTCAATTTCCTTCTCAAATCATATCGGTGCCGATAAACGCGATAGTTGGCGAACGCCTACGGAACCACACGAAGATAGTTATGCCAATCCGAATTTCAAAACACTTCCTTATCTTTTAAAACTGTAGCTGCGAATCGAAGGCAAAGCAAGGTGGTATTCAGGATTAGTTTTCTTTTCACTGTAGGAATAGGGGCGATAGTAGCGTGACTAATCCGCATGTTTCATTTGACGATGCATCACACAAAGACGCTGCAGTCCCAGTTTCCGTTAACGTCTGGGCAGGAAATAAGCGGATCCACAAAGACAGCTTTGTCTAGTACTTTGGTTAATATCCTCGAAAGTAATGCGGTTTTCGAAATAACGTTGGCTTTGCTTTTATCATTTCGTTTGTGTAAGGATCATTAAGTAGATTGCAGTTAATGGTCCAACTGACTTGCTGGGTCAGACGACATTGTTTCTTTGAATGTACCGTACTGAGAAAATTTTAAAATAGAAATGTTTACAGTTTCTACTGAAAGGGATATTGAATCTTTCTTGAGAAATAATTTGTAAAAGTTAATTGTACAAACAAAACCAGTGATTAACTGTCCAGTATTTCACTTGTGTTTGGACGTCTGTCTGCGTTTCGTACCTTTTCGTTTTTCTATTTTTAGAGCGAAGAACACGATTTTGAATTGTTCTTGAAAGGAAAACCGTACCAAGTTCCTGAATGCTTATACTCTATTTACAGCAACTGATCTCTCATCGTCCAGAGCCGCATAACAATAACGCACTTACGTCATTCCGCACATTACGCCACTAAAGCGGTCGATGCGGAGTTGCGGACGCAACGCAACGACCAAAAATAAGCACCACAAAATATTCACACGTAGACTAAACAAACCGGACGGACTGTATCACATCCCTAAAGATGATGACCACATAGCGTAAGTATTTCAATGCTGGGCTTTAGATGATTTGGAGGTTTTTGTTAAAAGTTACACAAATGTAACGGTAAATGGAAACATCGTGAGAAAACCGGCATATTCTAAAACATTAAAAAAAAATCAAAGACGTGACATTCACCAACCCGCACGCGTGGTAGATTACGACCTATTTACTCCCCCAGGAGAGGAGGCCTGTTTCCCAGCAATAGCAACATTATTAGGTTAATTATGTGCGTTACACAAATTGCTATTAAAAGTCTAAGAAGATTTATTTCACAGCATACTTTTAAAGACGCCGTTCGGATTATGTCACATCCCTGAAGAGTAGCTTGATGATCACATAGCACAAGCATTTAAATGTTGTAGTATGAATAATGTGAGGATACATATAACTTCTGCCAGCGGCTTCGACCGCATAGAATTATTACTTACACCATTACAAATTATGATCTTTATGTTATTTTTATGTAAAAGCTATAACACTGTTAAAAAGATAACAAAATACGTACAGCCATTTGAGCGTGAATGAGTTTGGAACGTCAAAAACCGTCAACATTAAATGAATTAAAATGTACTTGAATCAAATAAGTTTATTCAAAATTCAAACTGACACTCAGGTTTCTTTATTAACTCCCTCGCGATGCTCGGGAGTTAATTATTTAGGTCCTTCACTAACGTTCGGGATCAAAATTAGCAACCTTTATTTCGTTCGGAATTCAACAACCCGCGACTTAAAGACACTGCATTATCCCCTAGTCACATAATCTACTATAAATGCAACACTATGCCAATATACAGCGAAAAATGAGAACAGCATAACTGCCGGTTTATCAAGCAAGTTGAAAATATATCAGACTTTACAAGTTACAAGCGATTGGAAAATATTATTTATATTATTAATTTAAAAAAATATATTATTGAAGCATTGAACACGGGGAACCTAATGAAGCACTTGAAATATATTTTTTGCATACAAAACCCAATCAAAACTGTAGTGTTAGGCCGCGTTCCCACTATATCGTAACGGTTAATTTATCGTCGAACGACTATCGTCTCTAGCTGTTCCCATTATAACAACTGTTTGTCTTGGCCACAACAGATAGTCGCAACAACGACACACGATTGACCTTCACGGTTTAGACCCGACAAGTTTTTATCATTTTACGACTGATGTGCTAGCCGATCCCACTATCATGTCAATGCAAAAAGTCGTAGACGACAGTTAATTGTGTCGTCTTATACTGTGAACACCTCCATTTAAATATATGTATAAGCCACGACACGTAAAACTACACGATTATCTATTGTCACGACAAAGTGAGAACGCGGCCTTACGCGAAAAAAATACTTTTGATGATCCTACTATGCAATAAAGCCAGTTTCTTTTATTTTTAGATCTAACAAGAGAGTTGATTGGTCACACTCACACGCTTAATTGCAAACTGGATACGATTCGATGAGATCAAGAGATGTATCATGGATTTGTCCATGATCCTTGCCACCACGTGTATCATAAACGCTTCCGTTTAGTCACGTGAAGTCTGCCAATTCTAAAGCGCTAAAATGAAATACAGAAAATTAATAAGGTGAAACGAAAGGTTTTGGAGTGGCGACCACAAGGTGGACCGATGGCCTGGTGAGGGTCGCGGGAATCCGATGGATACGAGACGCACAGGACCGGTCGTTATGGCGACACTTGGGGGAGGCCTATGTCCAACAGTGGACGTCTTTCGGCTGAAATTATTATGATGATGATGATGAATAAGGTGAGGTGAACGTTGATTTTCCATGTTGCCATGCCATGTTGCATTTAGTCCGCCTATGTACCACTACTGTAATTATAAAGCTTAAATAAATAAGTTCATCTTTGTAATAATTTCATAGATACGACTACTAGTGTACTACCCTGGCTTCGCATGGGTGCAAATTATATACACAAACCTTCCTCGTTTATTGTTCTTTTTTATTAGTGAAAACTACACCGTTTTGAGGTGTAGGAGGAGTTAAGGGATGAACAGACAGACGCGGAAAGCAACTGTTTTATACTACTATGTAAATAATAACATTCCCATTTTTATGTTTGTAACATTTCAAGCGTCAAAAATATTTGTAATTTTTTTTAATACCTTTTTTTAATCATAGAGTGTTTTACTATTCATTAAATACATCGAATTGATCAAGTTGCAGCTTATCTACAGCACACAGTTTACGAAACGAACGGACGTTGCACTGCGCTGCACTGATAACTTTGTTAGTCGACTGCGTTCGTATAGGACACATTGATAACCGTAACTGTATGATATTGGATAAATTATCATACACATCCATACTTACAACATGAATAATAATAATTAATCCAACAGTTGGGAGGTCAGAAGGAACACGGAACTCGCAAGCAACGCTTACCGAGGTCGGTGAATGGGTCATCCATTCCATTTATACCCCGGGACATCCACGATTCCACGTGCCCCGATAAACACATTAAGGCTGAGGCTGCACAAGACCGCGATGCGACCGGCGATATATTATGAGCGATTAAAACAAATAACTGAAGTTCACGTTTATGAATTCACGATTAGTAATAATGCTAATTCGCAGCGAAATCGTTGTGTTTCTCCTTTTATAGAGTAGCCGCATGAATTGCTCATTCGTTGTAAAGCATATGTGCAATGTAGCCACACCACCGCCAAATTTTCGCTTCTAATGTAGCCACACCTTAATTAACTCGTTTCGTTCTTCCAGTCACATCGCAAATCGCTGGCCACAATAGCCTCAGCCTAAGAATTGGTCTACATCTGGTCGCACCAAATCGCACTTGCCTATCCGGTACTGTAACTAGCCTTTTTTAAACCCAATGCGAACTTCTATAACTACCCTTTAACTTTTTTAAATGTTACCCGGTTCGGCTAATAAAAAGAAAAATGCCTAGATATAAAAATTTACGCGTGACGTGATGCTTCAGTCAAACAGACCACCATCACCAAATATTTACCTTTTATGGGTACTGAAGCTTTGAACACTCACGATGTCAGCACTCGTAGTAGAGTGCGTCTACAACCGTATTAGGCACCTACACGATAAATAATAGATTTCTATCAAAACTTAACCCTAGTTTGATGATTTCTGCGCCCCTCCAGGGTCTGCGCCCTATGCCTGGGCACCGCTGGCACTGGCCTATGCTACTATCTTTTTCTGTCGCTTAGTTAGAATCGTCATTTACTAGCGCGAAGACGAGAGCATAAATCGCGAAATCGACGAGGCGGTCGGCAACATGCTCTTTCTCGCTATTTCTCTTTCTATCTCGGATAGAAGTATAGGAAAGTGCGATTTGGTGCGGCCAGTTGTAGCTCAACCTTAATTATGCTGTTTGTCATGGCTAGTCAGAAACTCGAAAGTCTGACAGCCCATTTTGCCACGGGGATACCTATCGTTTTATCTGTCACTAGTTGTGGAGGTCAGATAGGCAGTCGAATTAAGAATACTGGTATTCCGCTGCATACGGTTAGACTGGTAAACAAAGGTATCGGAATATGGCGCCCATAGCCCCCAATAGTAGTTTAAGCATATCGAGTGATAGTAGCGAATTCGGTTCGCTAAACAGGATTAAGCCCCATAAGATAAAGGGGAAGCTATCGACATTTATCAGCCACTGTTATAGTGCCCTAGTTTACAGCCCTAACATGATCAATTAGAGGGCACAGTTAAACGAGCTAAATTGAACCCTATCGACGTTGCTATTGTGTGTGTTCGATACAATGTACAATATCTAATAAGCTTCAAGAATGCAGTACTAAACCTAGAATTATGTTTGAACTTTACATGATAAGTATAAGCTGAACTTTGCGATCGTGACATAATGCAGTCATTACAAGTTCCTAGATGTCATTTCTTTGTGCAGTAAGTATGTCAAGTGCATGAATAACGCATTCATACGTACATGTGACGTGCCTATGTTGCAGGTATAATACGAGTCCCTTACTATGTGTCGGAAGGATCTCGATTCTCGATACGAACTCGCGAATTCCTAGCTGTTGTGACTTGCGTTACCAGCTCCGGGTCAGTGCGTACGGTATTCACACAACGGGAATTCGTATGATAATTAATTTAAATGACTATTTAAGATGCGTGAGAACGAGTACTCGACAGAAGCTGACTTTTCTATTCCGGGAAGTTCGAAGCACGTGGTATAAGAATTACAGATAAAAACGCTTTTCTTTATAGGTTAGCGTAGTTAGTAAATATTATTTTTAAACTAAACGTGTACACATTAACGTACAAACATCGGCCACGTGTGTAGACGACCAAACAAAAATATTCGCCCACACACTGTGATCCAGACGAGTAGACGCCTACGCTGAACTTCACCGACATTCAACTACCTACGATACGCTTTTATTCCTTTTTCGTACACTAGAATCATGTGAATTAGCATATTCTGAGCTTTGGATAAAACTTACGAGACGAGACGGAGAACTCGAGTGTGCAAATGAAAATACATGTATGAAAACACTCTAAAAAAAACTTTACGAACGCTGTAAATACAATTTACTCCTGTTTTTAAGGTGGGGTATCATCATATAACTTCTTCCCTGCTATAGGAGGAGCAAGAGCGAGTGTCAGACTTTCACTGAGTAAAACTCTCCTGTTTTCCTTCAGTTGCCCTTTGTGGTCCACGGTAACTCATTCGAGCAAGCCCACAGCCTACTTGACTGCCTAATTCCCAGGTGTAATTCAATATTCGGTCCTTTGAGTCTAAATAGAAGCAGCATACTCCAAACAAGATGCTCTTCCTCATCCAATTAAAATAATTCGCAGTTAATAGTAGTGGTAACAACAAAGGGCATTGCATATGTTCCGTAATTGCAAGTGCAGCGACCTTGTGTCTGATGACAGGCAACCGGCCTCGCTGTCGACGCCTTTGTGTAGAATCGTGATCATAAAAAACAAAGGATTACCGTAGCGCACGACGCTAATAACTATGCTACAACTATTATTATGTGACAGCTTGAATAAAAACGCTACCGTTGACGAGATCACGTAATAAATTATGAAGTGGTTTGAGAGCTTTTGGATGTTCTTTTTTAGGGTCCCGTATCGAAACGGTAAAAATTAGACTCTATTACTAAGACTCCACTGTCCATCTGTCTGTATATCACCAGGCTGTATCTCTTCAACCGCCACAGCTAGACAGTTGACCTTTTTACAGATGATTTATATCTGTTACCGCTATAACAACAAATACTAAAAACAAAAAAAAGGTTATAATAATAGTGTCTATGTTATTTAAATAATGAATTATACGGAAAATTACGGAACCCTTCATGCGCGAGTCCGACTCACACTTGGCCAGTTTTTTATTATAGAGCGGATATTTTGTACGAATATTGCTCTAATTCTTAAAGGTCAGATTGTGTTACAGCACTTACAGCATGTTTTCTTATCTATGAATATGTCATCATAACTGGGGGCATTGACCGGGTGGTAGGTATCTGACTCAGAATAGATCTCCCAATTCCACGTGGGTGTTCACAAACATTCGTATCAATACAATGATTTCGTAACATTGCGAGTATAATTTCATACTACAAATGCGTAAAAAAGGAAGATAACAAAGACGACCTTATCTCGTTTTAGTAACTAAATAAAATAGACTGGAGCTCCTATTGTACCTGAATCTTTTATGGTGTACAATAAAGACTATATCTATCTTGGCAGAAAACTGAATTATTCCAATAATGCTGAAAATGAAGCTAACCGACAAAGATACAGACAGACAAAGCCGCCTTTCATTGTCCCCAGACATGGAATCTAAACGATTTAATACGACGGTGACATCACATATTTCATAATAAATGCTTAACCCTAGAGTACTAATCATCGCCTGAGAGGCCGCCCGCGGTCGGTTTTTTCTGGTTATTTTGAAATTGCGGGGACGTGTCGCGCCGTGCTTTCGCGCCAACTCAGTGTAGCCCACGACGCGGCGGAGAGAGCTTGCGCGCTCGGCGGGGATACAGCGTTCCCGAGATATTGCCTACGTGATCGCCTGGGAGGCGATCATTAGTATTAAAGGTAGGTTTTTTACTATTGACTTAATTTACATTTTTGAGTTTTTTCTTTGTTTACTCACTATTATAAGATATAAAATACATGTTTTATTTCATAGATGGATCTCAACGAGCAGCAGATAGCAAATTACTTGGAAGATGACACCTCTGATAGTGAGACCGAGGATAATTTAGAAGTCACGGA
Source organism: Mythimna impura (assembly GCA_905147345.3). Taxonomy (NCBI): domain Eukaryota; kingdom Metazoa; phylum Arthropoda; class Insecta; order Lepidoptera; family Noctuidae; genus Mythimna; species Mythimna impura. Next base: position 6,257,393 of record LR990347.1, on the reverse strand, counting down.
TTACGATTCTGATGACAGTGTGGTTGATCCCACTTTTGTTCCATACCGACTCGAAAATGAGTTAAAAAATATTGTGCTAGATGACCCTGATCCTCAAGACCGAAGCTCCCCAATACCGTCATCATCCGGAAGCACTTTACCAAATCCACAAACATCACCTACTTGATAAAAAATAGAAGTCTGAGTTCGACTTAGTCTGCAGTAAGCTATGTGATGATTAGACTAGTTTTTTGTTATGTTTTTCATACTTTATATATTATATTGTAGTTTTTATACCAAAACAGTGGTCCAATGTCAACATTTATTTTAAAATAAAATATCCCTTAAGGCTGTGTTAGAAAGTTAAGTATTATGTGTAAGGCTGATTTTAAGACAAATAAGAGTTTCTCAGATATATATTTTTTTGCATTTCATAAAGGCAGAGGTATGCCTGTTATTTTGTTATAAATTTTGTTACATTTTAATAAAAAATTAGTACTAAAATTTTGCTTTATTTATAAAGTAGCCTCCCAGGCGATAATTAGTATTAAGCAGTAATAAATTTATATTAGTACTCTAGGGTTAAAAACGTTGTTTTCTAAGAATTGATTCCCACGCTATTCTGGTTTAATACGTACTCCTTTGTATTTTAACCTGTTGGTAGTGAGTAGTGACATAGAAAGGATAATAATATAGTTCTTAGTGACAATCAAAGAAACCTTGATATTATTTCCGTGAATCGATAAAAGTGTCAAGCATATTTGTCTATTTTCATTTTCAGCGCCATTTGTATGGACGACAGAAGCATGAAATACATTTAACGCTGAATTAGTTTGAAAAATCGTTCTATTTCTGTCTTTCGTTTGAAGTTGACAAAGAGAACATCATGTTTTAAATGTTTGTCTGTTGTATGAAGCTGTCACGCCATCAAACTTTATTTGTTTTTGAAGACGAGTAACGAGGGCTAACAAAATCCTTGTCCTAACGTGTTAAAGATCCCCCATCGCGTCTGTCTGTATGAAGGCCATAAACTCCAAAAATATTGAACAAATTTCATGCGGTTTCACCAATATGCAGAATGAATCACGAGGAAGGTTTAGGTGTATAAAACATGCTTAAAGTAGTAGAGAACTGCTGAGAATTACAAAGATCTGTAATACTTGTGCGTAGCTGGTTTATGTCGCTAGTATATATTATGTTAAACTAATGTACTGAAGCTTTACCTACACAAAATAATGTAAAGGAATAATAATATTTCTTATTATTTAAAAAAAAAAATGGCGTGCTGACCATCAGCGTCAAACCCTTGTTTATTCTAAAACAAAATGGCCTGTCTTAAAGCCTAAATCTACTTTAAAGCGGCGAAATCTCTTGAAAATTCCAATCAAAGCACGGAATTACACAACTTTTACGCTTTGTCACCATTCCGGATTTATCCAGCAATTCCTCCAGCGAGCCTACACCACAAATCCCCAATAAAAATGGTTATAAATATCCTACGCGTATAAAAAGCCACATTTTGGGTGGTTTTAATCGGTGCGCGCTTGGCTGGAGGAAGTGAAGTTCCGGTGTGGGCTTAATTAATGGATGCCGGGGTCCCGCTGTGAGGGAAGAGACAGTTTCTAACTATGCTATATATATGATATTTGAGCGCATCTATGCGCGGTATTTGTCTCATGTGTGAGGCTAGGGAGTGTAGTGTGTTCTTTACCTTACTGCCAGCTTTCCTAATTGATATTTATTTAATTAGTACATGGAGGACTTCAGCTAATAAAAACAGACAAAAAAAAACATAATCAGACTTATGTTTTTACCATAGTTAACTGTAAAAACGGTAAAATCATAAATCTGATTATATATTTTTTTGGCTGTTTTTATTAGCTGTAACGCTGTAAGTCCTCTGTATGTACAAATAAATAAATATCAATTAGCAAAGGTGGCATCATAGTAAAAATCACATTCTAGGTACAGTAGAAGAGTTTCTAATCTTCTGCTATATTTAAAATAATTAATTTGTATTCTTAAGATTGCGTCTTATCCCGTAAATGAGGTTTGAGATCGTTTATTCCCATAAGAGTTACATAAATTCACTTACATGAGAATTTTAAAACTAAATAGTTTTTCTTTCTTTCTCGCTTAATTTACGTGTTTTAGTAGTAAATTTAACGATGAAACCATAATGTTGTAGTTATTTAGATACTGATTTAAAAGAATGTCCATGAAATTTCCTGCACGTTCTTCTCCTAGAGATCTACGCTTTGGAACGTACAAATAGCTTCACCTTTTTTGTGACTGACCGAACGTGCCAATCCAAAAGTGCCTGTAAATGGTTTATTTGAAATAAATGCTTTGAATTTGATAAGACGGATAATTGAAAAAATCCGTAAAATTGGTTACTATATATTTTCAACTAGCTGTCCCCCGCGATTTCACGCTCGTCTTTGATACTGCTCCGCTCCTATTGGTCGTAACGTAAGGTCATATTATAGCCTTATAGAGTTCCCCGTTAAAGAGGCTATACAACGCTAAAATATTTTTTTCAATTCGAACTAGTAGTGGTAAAGTATTCAGCTTTATATTCTAACTAGCTTTTGCCCGCGGCTTCGCTCCCGTCAACTGACTACACTATTCTACTCTTCCAAATTCTACCCAACCTTACTCCTCCCTACTCTACTACTACCCTACAACCTGATGTATGCTGGTGAGCAAAACAAAAAAGAATGATTGAAATTGGTCCAGCCGTTCTTAAAGTCTCGTGTCACAGTGTTTATTATTAAACTCCTCCGAAACGGTTAGACCGATTTTTATGTTTTTTTTTTATGTATATTTGGTAGGTTTGAGAATAGGTCGTCGGATGTCTTTTACCCTCCTGCCCCACCCTCCATTTTTTTCTTTGATAATTTATATGGCAGAACAACGTTTGCCAGGTTAGCTAGTATTATTATAGATTCTAGGCGTTTATTAAATCATTTGAAGACTAAATATTGATCACAAAAAAAATTGAAGTAACGTAACACATTATTGTAAAAAGTACACGTTGTTTAGCAGCACCATCTAGGCGTATATATTATAAACTGGCGGAGTAGATGCAAAAAAGTTTTATTTACTTGATCGTGATTTATGTTTTATCTCCGACAACGAGCCTAAGATGATTATAGTAATCCCATTTTATCCGTGAAAGATTTTCAGAGTATCTCGTCGACTGGAAATTATCTAGAGCGGTAATTAAGTTGGCGATAAAGAATTAATTTGCCGGCATGGTTAGCGCAGTGGTTGTGTGATTGACTGCTGCGCTGCATGTCGTGGGTTCGATTCTCATACGGAACAAATACTTGTATGTTCTGCAGATAGTTGTGGTTCTAATTTGGCGCGACGATTATTACAAAAAAAATAATATTTTTTTTTAAATAAAATAACATCTACTTCTTTTTTTTAAATTGTACATCTTTGATTCCCTAATATCACAGTGTTTATCTACAAAAATATACAATGTACAGGCTAGTTAGGATTAGCCATTTTTCGTACCAAGAATTTTCTCATAGTCCTCATTCCCAGCTTTCACACTTCTGGTTCTTTTACACCTATAGCGCAGCAGGACCATTATATGAAATTGCCTCTTTGGTAAACAAAACCTAAATACATCGATCCTCACACTTGAACAACCCGAACAAGTAAACTGCAACGTTTTATTTCACGTCAAAGCAGTATTTATTTACAAAAGCTTACTTTGAACCTGGTTTTAACTATAATAGGCAGGTACTGTGAAGCTGAAGGGAACCTTATAGCAAGCAGGCTGACAAAAAATAGTTATGACTGATTTTAAACAGTCGACAGTCCTACGAATTTAGATTCAGTTGAAAGTATTACACACAGTGGTTTATCATTTCAGCCGAAGGACGTCTACGGTTCGAAATAGGTCTCCCAAGTGTCGCCACAACGATCGTTTCTGCTGCGCGTTTGTGGGTGGTATTTCTCATTACATCGGTCATCCCGTCCGATTATTATTTAGGTGTCTTCAAAGCTAGAGTAATTAGGCTTAGGCTCTTAATAAACTAGTGCGATTGTTGGTGGGATAGCAATCAAGTACTAGTTTATATCTTTAAAAATTATGTGCCGGTGGCTCATCGCTGGTGATTCGATGATGGATCGGGCTGGGTGGAATAAAATTGTGCAATTCCAATACACATTTCCTGAAATGTAAAAACTACAGAAAAAAAAAAAACAGAAAACCGACAGTATAGAAAATCGGCGTCGACGCTCAAGACTCGGGCTAAGTATATGAAACGGCGCTGCCGTTGGCTGACAGAATTTGAAAAAGAATTACAATGTACATAGACCGTGGCCTGAGCCAGGACATAGGGTAAGTCAGGGTAGATACTATTTAATCCAAAGATAACTTTCAACTTTCATGTAAGCGAAGCCGCGGGAAGAAGCTAGTATTATAATATAAATATGCCAATAATAGATCTCTACAGGCCTCTTGATAAACCTTACGAGCCCTAGCTGATATCGAAGATGATTTATGGGATATGTACTAAGAATCGGGGCAGAGAAATCTAGACTAGACGACCTTAATTAAATAATAAGGCAATTAAAAGCGTATCTTATTGGTAGCCTTTATCAGTTATAATAGGTTCGTTGTGAAGAGAATGTGGTTGAGCATCATATTATAACATTTTCACTAAATTATTTATGCGACTCAAAAGACTTCAGTGATTTTTTTACCATAGTGCTTCTTCTTCTTAGGCCGGTATTCCACTGGCGTTTTATGAGCGTTGGCGCTTCTCCAACGTCAGCGCCAATGTTGAGCAGACGCGACGTTAACGCCGCGCTTTTCTAGCGTCGCGTCTGCTCAACGTTGGCGCTTTACCACTAGAAACTTGCGACGTTAACGTCGCGTCTGCGCAACGTTGGCGCTGCGCAGACGTTTAAGAAGCGGCAATTCTTGTAAAACGCCAATGGGATAGCGGCCTTAGTCGATACACTCTTGCCAGAATGGTCGTGGTCGTCATTGTGAATCACGATGAGAGATGATTTTAGTAATACGGCGCCATTCGTCGCGGACTACAGCTTTCCGGGTGCATTCGTAAACCGAGCACTTAGTTGCGGCCTTGATCTGGTCTGTCCATTTCATTAGTGAAATGATAATAATCTACCACGTGGCCTGGTGCCTTCAACTTTTCCCTGAACTAAGAGACGCTCTATGAAGTCATTACCACGACGAGATACATGACCAAAGAAGGTCAAAATGCGTGACTTAATGTGGATGATAAGCGCAGTCTGATGCCGAGTTCTCTTAACATGGAATCATTTGTACGAAACTCTGTCCACGATAATCTTAGCGTCCGTCTCCAGTATCAAATCTTCAACGAATCTCCAGAAATCATAGTGCATAAAAAAATCACTGAAGTGACCCTTAGATAGGGTGGGTATGTTTGCCGTTCAAGATACACAGAAGATAAGAATAGTGTAAAGAATATTGGGTCCCATTAAATACTAGGCATATCAAAAAGATACCCTCTATCTTCTCTATCTCTCCGAACTTGTTTCATATCAGAAGAACTGGTCAGAAATACCAAAGGATAAACGTATGTGGAACAGAAGAAGCAAAAAAACCTACTTTGCCCAACAGTGGGATTTTTGTGGGACATTGCGAACTAGTTGGATAGATAGGGTTGTTAGAATTTAAGTTCACAACTCTACTGTCTGGTATAGTAAGTACCTACTATGTTTAGTATCTTGTGAAGAAAGGCCCAGTACCTATAACTTCAACTTAAAAACTGGCGTCAGGCACTAACTGTCATGCTGAACTGAACTTATTTTAGCGCAGCCGTGAGGCACACTATATTTTGTTAATGAACCTATTTATTTTGTAATTTATAACTACATATATTATTATATTTTATTTCTTTTGTTTTTTACTTTGAAACTGTTTGTATTTGTGTACTTTATTTCTTTCTTTCAACTCCGTAAACTTAAACACAGTATAGTTATAGTATAGATGTGTCGGTTAGTTGCACAGTCGTAACATAAATAATGGCAGTGGGCGAAAGTGAACGCGCCACGGTCCGCGGGCCGATAGGAATGACTTGCGCAATACGATGCGCATGCGCATTGTTCCACTGTGCAATGGAACATATCGTGGGATGCATGTGGGGTTCGGTTCTCAGGTATATTGAAGTGGAGTTGAACGGAATCGGGATCTGACTAGGTTATGACCGAAATGGTTTTTAGAACTTTATTCAATTTTTTTTGGTGGATGGTTTTATTTGTAAAAAAAAAGCATTCATTGTTTAAAATATGGATAAATTATTTGAAAAGAAAGCTTTGCAAGCAGTACAAACGCTGCTGATGCTAACACCATATGATTAAATAATTATAACATTATAAAAATTAAAAAAAATATGATAATAATTCACTAAAACAAAACGAGATAATTTGTACCATGCATAAACAATATAGGTTAGACAAAAATTAAAAATACTAATCACACATTTACGAATATACAGATACGGGCTGAAAGAAAAACAGAATTCACTACCTCATTAGCTTTACATACTCAGTAATCTCAAGAAGTGTAAGATCGAACCAATGATAGTGTTTCATGACACACGAAAGTCCACATCACACAATTATTATTTCAATAATCTTAGATGGTATCAGTGAGACGATGGGGGTCATTTGTGGTGGGGCCATCGAACCCTGAACCTTGCCCGCATGACCATTGTCCTCAGAACAATGTCCACTTGCGGAGTTGCGGCTAAACCAGTACTATTTGTTTTGCGTTCGAGTTACACTGAACTACATTGTTGTAAGATCTGATTTACAGCCGCGTGTGAAACCTATAAAAATTTAAAATGTTCTATAATAAGAAATGCGTCGTAAAACTTTCGAGTGAAATACGATGGAGAATAAGTTATGGTGACGTAAAATAATAAGGTGTGCTGTGCAATGCATTTTTGTGCAATAGATTTTTTTATTTTAGGTTCGCGTTTGACCACTATCTCACATGATGGTAAGCGATGATGCGGTCGACAAAGGAGGACGCTTACCTAGGTTGTAGCTATTAGGAAAAAACATAGTCTCCGGCGATTTTATATAATCATATGACAGGCTTTTAGTATGCTTATTTAAAAAAAATCCTACGAGCCACAGTACGACAGTAACTAACTTTTTAAGTAAGTTTTTTTTCTACATTCTTATAAGTCAATCTACTTACCACTTATACACCCTAATTTTTAATAAGTACAAATATTTAAAGGGTAGGTACATTAGGAAAGTTCTTGTTATTATTTAAGTAGTCTCAATAAATATTCATAAACAGCAAAGTTATTAGCGTTTGCTTATATCCCAAAATGTCACTCAATTTATGGAAATATTGTACAGGCTACGCGTAGTATTTTTTACTATCAAATGTTACGAATGATTGAGTCAATTATGAATTTACCAATTATGACAAATTTGCGTGGACTTTTTTGGTGTTTCGTTTTTTTTTTCTTTGACTACACAAATATGACCAGTAACGGGTATGGATGTACCTTTTTCCCCATTTTTTTTGTACTAATTAAATAATAGTGGTGTATAATATAAAGAGGTCGTTTATAAGTCTGTAGTCCAGGAAAATAATCTCTACTGAAACAATTTCGAGAATTCTTTCATGAGTAAAGTAAAAATGTTTGACGACCAGCGAAGTGGGCACGGGTCAGCTAGTTTATTATCACATAGTATGTTGGGTAACTCAGAATAATCGCAGACATATAAGAAATTTTAAATTTAAAGTTTTTTCCTAATTATTTTTATGTATTTACTCATCTCAAAACCCTGGGGTCTTGGAAGGTGTATGAGGGGCCGAAGCTAATTCGCTGAGGCCCCTTTGATACTTATTACAATCTATTTAAAAATTGTAGATATTCATTATAATTAAACTTACTAGTTAGTAACAATTCGGTCGCAATATTCATGATTATCATTTTCCTTCCCGTGTACGTATGGCGAATATAATTATTATTTTAAAAATGATTTGCGTCATAAATGAATGAGTGAGTAACAAAACATTATGGAATAGATAAAAGTATTATTGAATTAAATAGTTTTCCTGTAAAAAGTCCCAGTATGTACGTCACAGTGGGTTAAACTTCCGATAAATAAGTATCTCATGTTTAAACATTAATTTAGAATAGTGCCTAACCAAAAGAATAATATTTTTTTCATTCTCTATTTTATAATTTACTGTACAAGTGCTGCTGTGCCGCCTATAAGTGAGAAATTCGACATACGAATTGAACCAGCGAATGATTTGTTGATATGTCAATATATAAATAAATTATTATTATTTACATAATATACGAATATACTAGCTGTATACAACCATGCGATATCACAGAAAAATATTTGGGTACCTACGGTAGCCTAGTTAGAATTTAAGTTAACATTAATTTAACTGGACGTAGGTATCACTTGTACACATCATTTCAATAGTTCGGCAACAGCTCATATAAAAATTTAAATAAATTGTTTTATCAACATCTTAAACATTAATAATTTGAATATTTATTACCCTTATTATCAGGCGATATGTAACAGTATAAATAAAAGACCTTGTATAATATTGCATTAATTTGACAGCCTACATAAATGTGAATCGTACATGTGCGGTTTTTTGTAGCACGCGATTGTAATTAATTGAAATCATTAAAACTATCACGTGCCATCAGTGTAATGGGGGACATTATACGGGTAGGTTATGATCATTTTTTCCTAATTAATATGGGTGTAGTGTAGGCCGTCGGGTATACGTGACTTTGCAATACGTGTTTCAAGTTAAGTATATCTTCACAGTTCGGCTTCCCTTTGTTACATTGTGCCTGTAATGTTATGTAAAAGACATACGAAATGATTTGTTGTCTGGCAGACGGTGTTCTCCGGAATATGATGAATTATTGAACTCAGTATTATGTCATTATTTCAGCTGGATCATTTATTTTGACTCGGGCGTGTATTGATCACGTAGTTTCGACGTCTTTAGAAAATACAGTAAATCTTAAGAAACAAAAGGCAAAGTTTCAAGTTTCCAAAGTAAACAAATAACTAATTAGGTAATGTACTATTTAACTACACGAATGCTTTCACCTAAGCTAACTACCAACTACTGGAGGTAACTAAGTTTTATAGCGGTTTATTATCGCGACATATTAACATTAATTTACATTTCCGATGGCAGTAATAAAGGAATAAACGCTCATTGTGTGTGGCTTGGCTCTAATAGGCTTGTACGATGAATAAATAGATTTTTGGCTCTTTCGTTTACATTTCCGTCTTTGTACAGGCTCCTGCTAAAGTACTAGTAATAATCGTCATATCAGCCGGTCCTGTAAGTACCTCTACACGCCCAACCTTCACCAGCTCATTGGTAAGGACCACAAGGGTGGGAGGCATTATAATATCAACCTTATCGTGAACAAGTTTTCAATGAAAATCATTTTTTCATAGCAAGCTTTTATAGTGCGGTCTATACCTCGCGATAGGGTTATCTTATTGCGCTTATTACTGAGTTCCTGTGGCCAACTTCCAGCTCCACCATCAGACCCTGGTTACCATCTAGCACCAAATTACTCGTCAAGACGAATCATACGATCCCAAACTCGATGGAGTTGTGTCATTTAATTACAGAGTTTCTATGGCCATCTTTCAGCTCCATCATCAGATCAGGTCCATGTCATAATAACTTTGCATTGTCATCTGATTTACACATGCATGCAAAATTTCAGCTCAATCGGTAACCGGGAAGTGGATCAAATTTAATTTGCAAGATTTGATTACTTACAAACATCGGGACATCATAGTTTCACCTAACTAAATAAAAGCTTGTAAAAACATCGAATCGAAAGTTTACGCTTTCTGTAGAAAGGGTTCTTTCCTAATTCAAAAGTACATATTTATGATAATATCGTTCTAAAAATGAATGTTAAGACTTCATCATCATCTTCCTGTCCTTCAGGCCTAGCCAAGTTACAACCGTTTCGTTTCGATTCTTCTTCGTCGATCGCCTCGAGTCGGCAACGCCTCTGATTCCTTTGTTCTGATCACGTGACTGAGCGTTGAGATGACGTCATTCCTATACATTTGAAGTTTTCTACTAGCGTTAACGATTATAGATTATCAACTTGGCGAAGCCCTCTTATCCCGTTTTATTTGGGGTCGGTGTTATCACATCACGTTTTTATCTTCCATTCCGTACTGTCACCAATCACGCTATCACTAACTCCCTTTTCTTTCATATCACTTCTCACTCAAAGGGAAAGTATTGAAACATTTTTTCAGGAAAAATGCAAATGATTACAGGATGATGGAATTTTTGTCATAATTATCGTTGTTGCATAATAATGATGTTGGATTTTCCTTCTTTTCATCCTCTATCCTGTTTGCCGAAGATTCATAACTACCTATGTTTAATTTTGACATAATTAAATACAAGAGTAGCTACTGAGAGCTTTATAAAATGTAAAATGAAACAAGCATTATTTCTGTTAAATTGAGACAGTGAAATCAACACTCCAAACTGAATTCGAACAAAAAGTTAATTATTCAGCATTGACGGCTTTAACGAGTAATTATGACAGTAATAACTTGACAATGTCTCTGTTTACTGGAAGCACTATATAATCATACACTGTATACATCCAGTTACAGAAAGATTATTAACTGGTAAGTTTGTATGACTAAATGAATGGTCGTTGTCTGACCAGCGGGAGGCACTATCGAAGTATGAGCATAATAACAATAATAAAACGATCAATACTTGGACTTTGGGAGGGTTCAGTATACGAGGGAACTAAACTACCGAATAAGATGATTCGTAGCGCTGTATTTTGATGTTTATGGGAGTTACGTTAATAAAAATTTAATAAACGTAATTTGTTCCACAGCTATAGTTTTGTTCTTTTAATTAAACTGGAACACACCAACCTAATAAACAACTCAAAATTAGGAATCTATCGATATGTACAAATGAAAATAACTATACAGCAAAAATTTCATAACGTTTCTTTGCAGACCTAGATTTAGACTGACCAATGACCGTCCGGTGACCGTCCGGACCGAGCCCGAGTCGTCGACGGCGCGTACTGTTACACGCGCGCCTCAGGGAGATGTCAGCAACTGTAGGGGCCCAGCAGGGTCGAAGCCAAGGGCCTGATTCTGAAAGGAAGACTCAGCCCTGGTACGAAAGGCAACGAAGGAACAGGAGTGGGTTTTTAGACTGACCATCATGACTAACCTACCTAGGTCTTAGATATTTATCTTCTTACAGACTTATGAAGATAAAAAACCATTTTTTTTGTGGTCGGAATCCGTGCTAATATTATAAATTCAAAAATAATTCGGTCTCTCTGTTACCTTTTAACGTCTTAACGGCTGAAGGGATTTGGATAAAACTTGGTACACGTATAGACCATATACTGGAAAACTACATAGGATACTTTTGATCCCGGGGATACTCCCGGATTGTTTTTCGACTTTCACTCGGGCGAAGTCGCTGGCTGAAACTAATACCCTACAAACACAGTGACTTGACTACACATATAAATATAAACTTATGACAGCAAGTTAAATAGTACTACTATCTTATCTTTAAGGTTAACTGATCTACAAAATGTTAGTAAAAGATAGTATGGTTTAAGCAAGTGATGATATAATGTTTAATATGTCACGTACTATGATAACTGTATTGGTTTTAAACTTATCAGTCCTAGTCCATTAAAGGACCTAGTAATAAGACTCCAAGTAATCTCATTCGAAATTATCATTAGATATCCAGTATAATACTATTTACATTTTTAGGGTACCGTATCCTAGTACGCAAAAACGAAACCCTCATAAGATCACATTGTTATCAGTCTGTCAAGACTCTTTTTTCAAGAACGCGTGGAGGCTTTAAGCTGAAATTATTATCAAATACTCAGGCCTGTTACCCTTTGGAGCAATGACTTAGAAAATCTATTTTCTAAGTCAACACAAAAGTTTATGCTTTGTTTAAATCGCATATTTTGACACTCGTAAGGAAACCAAAACCAATGAGTACTTCCCGTTGCCTTGAATCCTGTTTGGCAAGAAGTAAGATCTCATAGCACAAGTAAAAGAAAACATCTAATAATTAGATACTTTTCTGCATTCATCTATTGTGTTCGGAATAATCTTCGAGACTCGATTCGGAAATCGAACTACATATTTACATAGATAAGTTTGTACGGAACCCTCGGTGCGCGAATCCAACATGTACTTACTCGACCAGTTTTTTTTTTCTCTGATCGATTTGGCGATAGCTTTTCAATTAAAAGCCGTGTCGGTAAAAAATAAATGGAATATATCTAGATAGACAGAGAGGCACCACGCATCTTTCATTCAAACAAATTAATTTAATCATTTGCGAACTAGAAGCAACCAATCAAACCTAGAAGCTAAAAGGTTTTTTTAAACGATTCTCCTTGCTGCGATTACGAGTTATCGATCAAGTAGTATCGACATTGGAATAAATCGATGTGTGAACTTGACCGATGATCAGATCGACTCATTTACAGCCTGGACCTGTCCCGCATCCGTTCCGCTACTATAAAATACTATGAATAAAATGATTTTATGAAAACCGGATCCTTGCCGCGCCCGCACTGCATAGGTGTGTCAATGTAAATAAAAGATAAATGATAAGTTGTTTTATAGGTTTTTTGTCGAAGAAAGGTAGATATTGAAGTAGTTTAAAAGAAAAGCGATGAGTTATAATGTACTTGTCGGACTTTTCAGGGTATTCGATGTTTGCCAAATAAATATTGATGCATTGAGAGCGTTGTTTTCCTGAAATTTTAACATGTGTGTTTATTCTATTTATAAATATAGTTAGTACAAAAATATGGTAATCTGAATTGCGAATAAGTATTCGTATTTAATTAAAATCAGACGGAAAATAGCACGTTGCGTACAAATAATTACAGGGTGATCCTAAAACGTGTGATTAAAATAAATGTACTTTAATTTTTGATTCTTTAAAATTGGATAAGGGCGATTAATCTTAAGCACTACATAATTTAAGCATAAACGTTTTTATGTAAGTACTAAACACGCCCGGTCATCGACACCGAGTGGGCAGAGGCAGGAAACACGCTGAGATTTTTATTTTTATTACGCAACTTCGTAAAAGACGTTTTTTCTCATATTAACATATGAATTTATTGTACTATGCACTGCACGCCTACTACATCAAATTCGTAGAGGAACTTCGTATAAATTTTTAATTTCTCATCGTATAATAATGAAAAATTAAAAGCGTAAACTATGATCGTTCGGTTTTGTTTTAACGAAAAGAGTTTTCATTATATTTCCATTTTATTTAATTGAAATGATGGAGGATGTGTTGAAATTACATATTTTGAAACACAACGCGTATATTCAAATCACATAAAAAGTACTTAAGCTAAAAATTCGTGCTCGTATTTTCAGCCGCGAGGTAAATCCGCAACATTTTTTGTAGCAAAAAAAAAAGGTATGGTCGTTAACGTTGAGTGATATTACGTCGAAACGCGTCAGTTTGCGTTATCACACGCAATACCGACTCATCTAGTATTGCTGTGTGTTCTTCACATAGTATTATTATGCCAGCCATGCGTCCAACGCACGTATTTTTAGCGAATGTCGTGCGCTTAACGTTAGGCCCGGAATAGACGAGCCGTTTGTATATTACCGTCGGATGTGGCAGACCGCACACACACTCAATTTAAGAATAACTTAGCACGTATTAATAAAATAATAATAATTATAAACATTTTATAGTTTTTTTATAGATTTTTTTTTTAATTTCAGGTACCGTCCTCTAAAATGAGTGACTTGGCTTCTACGAATGTTGATTATTGCGAACGTGAAGTCGAAGCGAAACCAGATAAAAAACCTATGTTCTTCCTTGAGGTTTAAACTTACTCAATACCAAATTTGATCAAAATCGGTTCAGGAGTTTAACCTTGAAAGCGTAGCAGACAGACCGAGTTACTTTCACATTTATAATTTTACTATGGATAGACACCGCCGGCCCTATCGATAGTTACCGATATCACAAATAGGTACTAACATACATACTACAATAAATTATTTTGTCAGTAAATATGATTAGGTACACTTCACTTTGCACTATTTTGTCTTGGTGTTGTCCTGTGGTACTTGTCCGCGGAAGCGACGCAACACCACGAGTTCTCAAACGTCTTCTTCCGTAACAAGGTGCAGAAAAAAATCAAGTATGCCTCAAAATTGCACCCTCGGTGTGTACTTCAACGATACGACAACAGACGACGATAGTCAGTTGATATTTGAAAATAGCAATAATCATAATCACAAGACATTTTAAATTGTTTTGCTATCCAAAGACTAGCACCATAAAACGATAAATAATGATGAGCGATTCAGAGCGAATGAACTACATCCGTTGATGATCAACAAATTACCATTAAACACGCGACCCTTTGTATTTTTCCTTTTAATTAAGAGTATTCGTGCAATAAAACTAAAATTAATATGTATCAGAGACTGCAAGCGGGCAGTGTACCCGAGCCTTATGACACACGAGGTTAACGCACCGTGTTTATTTCGTTACGATTGTATTACGCGTCTGAAGCCACTTCTGAAGGACATTCAGCGATACTTAGAATGGAATTATATTGCTTTTAATAACATTTATTTTTTGTAAGCCTCTTATACCGCCAACCGTGAATGGCACTTACAGAAAACTCATTGATTGACTCCTCGGCTATGAAAAAGGTTTTTTTTTAATCGTTGCTCTACGCTAGAAATTACTCGTGTATCGTGAGTTTTTTTTTTAGGTAGGAAATCATCTTATGCCTTTCCCACCCTAGGGTGGTGCGAGAGGGCATGTCAGAATGTTACTTAATACTAACTAACACCACACCTACAGTTTCTTCAGTTATCCTTTGCGTTTCAGGACCATAACGACGGTTGAAAGGCTAATTGATCTAAGCGACAATTTTCAAAAAAAATTGAAACCTGACTCAAACGACGGAGAAAAATTGGCTGATTCCGAATATGTATATGTATAACTCAATATTGGAAAAAATGTCGTTTAGATCAATTAGCCTTTCAACCGTCGATAAGTATATCTTTTACAGAACCAATCCCATGGCCCTAGCAGGCCTTGCTGACATCTCTTTGAGGCACATCTTACAAGACACCCAGACCAGGAACAACTATCCGTAGGCCATAAAAATATGTATACCGTGCGGGAATTGAAATCGCGACTCACAGTGTAGCAGCCGATCGCTTAATCACTGCGCCAACCGATACTTAGGATGGAATTAATTATATTACTTTTAATAATATTTATTTTTTGTAAGCCTCTTATACCTTCAACCGAGAATGGGATTTATAGAAAACTTACTGAATGACGCCTCCGCCTTGGAAAAGGTTAATTGATTTCGTAGGTTTTTTTTTTTCATTTCTATGAATGTTTATCAACAGGTGGGATAAAAATAAACCTTGTTTTTATACGCTAACGGTTTTATTATAGAGTCTAGACAGTATTAGGATGAAAATTTAATTATTTCCTGTTACGGTAATTTACGGCTTTAAATTATTTTGGTTATAAAATCTGTTCATCGCTTTTAGCATGTATAATTTTTTATTGATGGAATTATGATATATAAAATAAAAGCGAGCACATCAAAACAGATCATATAAATTCGTGTCTTTTTATTACTGATTAGGTTACAGACATTAGTTTTGTATCATGAAATTAAAGGATCTTTAACTGTCTGTTATATTTATTTTTTATGATAGACAGGCTCGCGTTTGACCACTATCTCTCCTGATGATAAGCGATGATGTGATCGACATTAGAGAGGACGCTTGCCTAGAGGTAACCTATTCAGGTTACTTCTACCAGGTTCTTCTATTCAGATTACTTCTAGGCAAGCGTCCTTTCAGACTTAAAGACTTAAGACCCCTAGATTGTAGTTATCAGGTGACACAGAAACCGGCAGGGAATGCCTCTCCTTAGCTGTACATACATTTAACACACATACAAAACAAAAGAGCAGTGGTGGCGGAGTGGTAACGGCCCCGACTTACGAGTTGTAGGTCGCGGGTTCTAATCCAGCCAGGCGCATTACGTTCTGTAATTTATTTCATCACCACTGCTCTCAAAATGGTGAAGGAAAACATCATGAGGAAACCGGCACATCCTAGAACCAAAAATTCGAGGACATGTGACATCTATCAACCCGCACTGGGCCCGCGTGGTGGATTGCGGCCCATTCCCTCTCCTAGAGAGAAGGCTTGAGTCCCATCAGTGGGAACTATAGGAACTATAAGGCCGACTATGCTATGCTATGTGTCCATAGCGTTTTTATTATTTGTGTATTCTTAAAGGCACCAAAAAGCAATGACTTAAATTACGTGACTTAAGGAAAACATCTTGAGGAAACCGGCACATCCTAGAACCAAAAATTCGAAAACATGTGGCATCTCGCTGCTGGCCGACCGACGGGCCACTCCCTCTCCTAAAGAGGAGGCCTGACTTCCAGCAGTGGGAACAGTAAAATGCACACACAAAATGCAAATGTACATGTTTTTAATTATATTTGTCCTGTATTTTTGTTTATGTGGTGATAATAAAGAAAATAATAAATAAATAAATAAAATGCTGATTATGCTTTATGCTATGCTATGCTATGCTGCAAATGTGTCCTATGCTCAAGGTTCTCAAGCACATGAACAAACAGTCGTATCGTAAAGGTCCGATATCCATCGCCGTTGACATTTTACAACCGATAGAAATAATATTTCACAAACTAACAATAGTTTTTATTGCCTTGCAGTTAACAAGCGCCTATATTGTTTACATGCTGAATAATAAGGGTAACATTACATTATGCCTTGTTCTCAATAAAACTTTTACGAACTTTGCTAGACTTATGTACGAGCATTTTCTTTTATGGCTTCGATATTCAAAAACAAAGTTTTACAAATCAGGAACTTGAAAATGTGGAGAGCGGGAAGTTATACGAGTATTTCATGATTCCTTGCCATTCGTAAAACAAGGAACTTATAAACAATGGTCACATTATAATTTGAAAATTAAATAAACATAGCTATAAAAATAAATACGGTTATCTATACATATAAATAAAATTGAAATGTCTGTTTGTAATACATTTGTTTTACATTTAATTTAGTAAATCCTATGAAAGTATTTTTTTAACTTAGCAAAAACGCAATTTTTTAATTTTTTGTCTGTCTGTCTGTTTGTTCCGGTTAATCTCCGGACCGATTTTGACATAACTTTCATTGATGTGTAAGGAGCAGTAACTTAGGCTACTTTTATTTTATAGATAAAGAATTAGGGTGCCATACAAAAGAAAAATCTTTAAATAGTGCTCAAATGTCGCGGGCAGTAACCAATAAACTTTAATGCAGGAGTGGATATAATGTTAATTAATAATACATCAGCCTAGTTGATACGCGCACCAATGCTTCACAAGTTGACAGTTTGAGGACAAAGCGAAACATTGCAAATATATTAATGTATAAAGGATTAAAAACGATATATGAAAGAATATAAAAGTGTAGTGTATATGAATTTATAATTAACGTGATAATTATGTAGATTTATTGAAGCCAGATTCACACGCAAAACTTGTTTGTAAATCAAGTGACGAGAAGGTTAATAATTTTATTCATAAAATAATCTAACATTATTGAAATTGACAGTTGGGTCGTTCTTCTTTTCTGACGATAATCGCTCGTCTCCTCGGTCCAGCCGTTACGGAGATTAGCCGGAAGAGAACAGACAGACAAACATGTAAAAAAATCGCATTTTCGTTACAGGTATAAATGTAGGTGTACTTTCATATGCGTTTAGTAATTATGATATTTTGATATTACAAAAAGATACTTCAATCATATTATTAATTTTAGTTTAAATTTCGTGTCAGAAAGGACGAAATGGGTAGGTACCTATTTCGTCGCAAGTTTTCACTGATCGATTGTCGTTGTAAAAGAAGAACGTCACAATTAAGCTTTTCTGAACAGAAATAAAAACTCAATATCTTCAAAGATCACGAACAAGATTTTCAAATCAGAGCTATTTATAAGTTATTTATAAGCAGAAACCGTTTAAAATGAGTAACAAAGTAACACGCTTTAAATGAACAACAAATTAAAATCCAAATTAAAATGATCACACATAACTTACGGCTAACAGCTCTTAATGGAGAAGATAAAAAAAAGAAGATGCTAATGAATACTTAATAACCACATAATATAAAATTTATAAAATATAAGGCAATCCCTCCGAATTACAATCTTAAAAGTACAATTAAGCTTACAGGTGAATTTTATTGTAGAGGGCACCGCTCCTAAGGTGAGAAACCAGTTCACTCCGAGGCAAGTTTTATAGTGCTGTCCGACTTTGTGATTGCTCCAAATGTTCTCTTTCTTCTTCGATATGCTATGCAGATGATATATATAAACCAAAATTTCGTTTACGGATTTAATGGCTTGAGAACTTTGCAAAAGTTTTGAAATTAAGACGCTAATGATGTTATTAATCTATACATCTATATAAAAAGAGAAGACTTGACTCACGGACTAATCAACGCCTAGCCTAGACCTTTGGACTTAAAAAGCTGATTTTTTCACAAGTATAGTTTACAAGACGTGGACGAGGAATAATTCTGGAATTTTCGAAATTCATCCCTTAAGAGGGTGAAAAAGGGTTGAAAGTTTGTATACCAGTGAAGCTGCAGGCAAAAGCTAGCTTGGTATATGGGTACAGTAATTCCATGGACATAAAATTATGACTGGCCAGGTTAAGGACAGGAATCCAATTTGGCATACCTGTTTTACAGCTTTAAAGATAGAGGTTGCGAAAGTATGACAAATAATAACTTCAGAGTCCACAGATTTATATTGCGAAACAACATTATAATCCTAGATATTATAGTTCACTAGAACTAGCGCAAGATATGTTGCGAAATCGTTGGATCATTCGACATTTGGTACGGAAATTGAGCGTACGAGACGACGAGATTGCTTTTAAATCGCATTATGCGCTGGATGCACAGGCGATGCAACCAGCCGTCTATCGACTGCGGAGAGGACGTGACGGATCACTTGGTAATTATAAAACTCATTTTTCTTCGTATATGAACCTTTGACACGCTTCACGTATAATTGATGTACGATGTAATATTTATGAGAAACTGAGAAGTTCTTCTCATTAGATCTACATTTCAACAGAAATAAAAAAACTTTTTAAAGCAATTAGAGGGTATCGACAAAAAGGAGAAGGAAAACCTTGTCAAGGTAAGTAAGACCTCAAAGAATAAACAAAAGAGAGAATTAAAATAACTTGTGTCAATACAGAAACAGAGTTCACAGCAAATAAAATTGCAGGCAAAAGGGATCCGTCATAAAACTTCGGCTGGTGGCTAGAATGGGCAAAAAATACAAACGGTCGTTGCAAGCGATAAAAAAATGCCAACAAAAACTACGCCCTAGTGTGTTTCCAACACAAAAAGTGAATTTTGAAAGAACTATCGTCCCTTTAATGATCGACGAGGGACGTTAGAAAGTCATCAATGTGTCAACAATAGTAATATTGTTCCGCTTAGCTATTAAAGTTAACACAAAAAATATACACGATCGCATATACAAAATTTTGAAATATACGATGAAAACTGTATCTATATTCGAGTCCAAATATAATGGCCGACATTTGATTCATATTGTGAAACCTACGTTTGAATTTTGTAGCGGTAAAACACGAGTTCTAACTACTAACTTATGATCAATGATTTGATTTACACTTGTATGATTTGATTCGTCATTTATCAAATTGAACAAAAACTCTGAGCGTAGTGTTACATTAGTGTTCTGTGGTAGTGTCGACGGGGTCACCTTCCTGCGCCATTTGTAACATCTGCGCAAGTACACAATGTTACTGCTAATGTTTCTGATTCGTGATAATGAATAATAATAAAAACTGAGCAAGTGCGAGCCGGACTCGCGCACTGAGGGTTCCGTGCAAACTTACCTATGTAAATAGTTCAATTCCCGATTGAGTCTCGAAGATTTTTCCAAATCGCAAAAAAAAATATTTTTTTTGTGACGTAACAACAAATATATTGTTTTCAGATTTATTCCTATACCCTTGTTATAAGACCTTGCTTTATGCCAAATTCCAGAATTCTTGGTCAGCGGGAAGTACCCTGTGAATTTTGATTCTATTGAGTGTCGAAATATGATTTTTTTGCGACATAAACGGCTTTCTTTTTTTTTCGTTAACTTAGAATATTGATGTTTTCACAGCTTCAAGGCAGGCAGACTTGAGTATATGAATTTAATTTTAACTCGATACCACCACGCGTTCCCGAGATAAAGGGTCTTGACAGACAGACAGATGGACAACAAAGTAATCCTAGGGTTCCGCTGTTTCTTTTTGAGGTACGGAAGCCTAAACAATAGATTATGAATGATTTTTCGGAACGAATGTAAATGCTACCAAGTTAGTAACTTGAATTTCAATAGGTTCAAGATACGAGCTTGACTATGAAATCTAAACGATAAAGAAAAGGCCTTCATCGAATTAAACTGACAATACAAATGCGAATAGCGTTAAGCTTATTCATGTGATTATCACATCGATAACATTCAAGAAATAAATATAGTAGCGAACTTCATTATGTAAATTGATGTTATTGCACTTGCCGATAAAGAAAAGTTCAAAGTCAAGGTGAAGCTCAGATAAAAAAGTGTATTGCAGACAGCCCAGACGGGAGAGAAAATAGAATTCCTGGGAAGTTGGGAGGCTGGTTTCAAAGCGGCAATCTTAGAGCTTCACAGACCGTTACATAAGAGATGATGTAGAAATCAAAATGAGCGTCGCCAAGTTCCTGACACTTAATGAGTCATTCCTTCGGCACTGAATATAACACTAAGAATCATCGAGAATTTCAATGACTTCCTTACGGTCCGTAGCGTGTTTAACCATTGCTTTGTGACACGACATGTCGGAATTCAATACCCTTATGATGTTATGTAATTTTACAGACTTAGAGACTATAATATTTGGCTTCAGTTATAAATATATTAATTTATGGATGGAACTCTTCTTGTTAGTTGTTATAAGTACATATCTTTTTGGTGCCTTTGGTTAATGGAACTATTTTTCTGACTTATCCATGATACAACTAAAGGTTCAATTATACAAATGTACATTTGTATGATTGAACCTTTAGTTGTATTAACTTCTCTTATTTTATTTAAAATAGTAAACTTTCAATACTAATTCTAAATAAAGACCTAGAATAGAATAATTGAAAGTGTTGAAGTTATAAAATAACTTCAAGTTTCTGCTAATGCTAGGTTAATTAACATCAACATTCCTTTTATGTATTCTAGTTACAAAGAGGTAGCGATCATTGCTAATAGTTATATAAATATAAAACAAAGAGCGGATAATATATTCAATGGATAAAGCCGGAAGGCTAAGCACAAGGTGCTAGGCACACACCTGCCTTATACGTACACTTTAATGCGACGCTCGTTCTAACCATAATTGACTTCTAACATATATTTTTTCTAAAATATATGTTAGAAGCAGCGCAGGTCTAATCCTGCGTAGTGCAAGTAACAATGAAGCGATAAATCTCGAGTGTTTTTTAACATCATTAACGGCTGTTCTGGCTCAAGCTTTTGATTGCTTATACTTCGAATATTTCATTAAGATATACTCACGATTTGATTAAAAGTATACACATTATACCTTTTAGATTTAGATATTGTGAACCCGATTTGCTTGTGATTCGATGGCATCAATGATAATGCAGATACAGTGCAGTGTCGAAACGAAACAGAAGTTATCATAAATGGTTAAGTAGACCGTGAGAGACTGTTTTTAAAAAATAAGGATATTAAAGAAATTCAGACAGTCTTTAATGATATCGATAAAATGTTAACGAGTTACAAACTTAAATATGCGTAATTGTGAAACGATGATGACAGTTTAATTGTAAATGCATGTGTGTGAATCGTTGATGAGTAATGAAATCCTCTGAATTATTATGTTAATATGAACTGAAGCCTTGCGTTGGACTTTTATTAGTTTCATCACTATTTACGGGCAGAGTGTAAGCGTGGGTGCCAATTAACCAAAGGAAATAAGACTCAGTTAATTACACCTAATTAATTCGTTATGAAAGCAGATTTTCTCGGTATTCCACCGTATTTCTGTCAACAATGTTTCCTGGTTCGTAGTAAACAAAGTGACGTGTATGGAATATACATGGTATTTCTCGAGCAACGTTAGTCATATTTATTTCAATACCTACACAAAATCGTAATTGCAGCGTTACAATATAACTAATGTATGCGTAATGCAATTAATATAATTAGTAACGTGATTGCATGGGTTAGTTTAGGTTATAAATTCATTTTTTGCTCTTTAACCGGAGAAGTTTTTTTAAATAAACTTAACATGAAAACAGATAAAAGAAAAAAAAAAGAATAAAAGAAAAAAAAGCGTGAGATAACCTTTTTTGTATGGAGAAGCTGTTCCATAAATACGTAGGTAGTAGTTTACGGTACCGGTTTCTTTTATTATGAATGCCCAAAAAAACTGACGAGCATATTTAAAAAAATACGAAACGCACCTTTATCGTACAATGAGTCCCCCCCAGCGAAAGGGCGACATCCATTGTTAAAATAAAAAAAAGAAGAATTTTTCTTCTGTGACGACCGGCGTGGTACATTTTTCGTTAATCCAAAAAAAGCGCCAAAATGCTGGCATAGCTTACCGACTGTTACGAACTTGGCAGAATAAAGCACTAAAACCGTCCCGCGGCCGGCGGAGCCATCTCCGTGACGGTGCCGCGCGCATGCATGGTGTTTTTAGGGCCGAGGTCGGGAATAATCACCTCGATCGGTAGCGTAACATAACTTCTCATCTCCTGGTAGCGCCGTGGTCAGCTCCGGGGCGCAGTCCACGCACTGCACATCCTAGGCATGCTCACTCACAACACAACATATTATCACTGGTCTCAGGCACGGCTCCTTTCGTCACGCACAGCACTGTGTCACTGTCACCGAGTGGGGTCGCGAGTCGGGTGGCGTGCGGCGTGCGCGGTGCGCTATCAACGCCGATGCATTGGCGGCGGAGTGCGAGTGTGCGCGCGGCGGTCCCGGGCGCGCAACAGCTGACGGGAGGCGCAGTCCCCGCGCCCCGCCGCGCCCCCTGCCCGCGCGCGCAGCCGGTGCGTGCGCCACACCCCCCCGGCCCGCGTGCCCTCCCCACCTCTAATCCATTATTTACGGACGGCCGACCGGTTTCAGGCGCGTCGTTCTGGCCGCGCCGCGCCGCTTCACGACGATCGTTCAAATTTAATGCCCTTCCTATGTCCGGCCTCTAATGCGATAAGATTACGGTCGGCGAGCTGTGGAAGCCGCTGTTCCAGAGCCGCCGCTGCCGCTGCGGTGCTCATCGACGCGCCCGACAGCATAATTAACAAGAACCGCCACAAGTAGAGCTGCACCGTACACAGACGGTACAAGAGCGCGTTAAGTGTGATACAAACGCGTGATTGATATGACAGCGGAAAGGTGAATGAACCTAAGGCAGGTATCGGCTGGCACTGAAAGCACTAAAACGCCTATAACCCAAAGTTATATTCTGTTGTAAGCCACTAATACTCTTTTGAAGCAGTAAATCACTGTACTGAACATAAAAATACAGTAAAAATAGAATTGGAAAAGAAACTGGTACCTACCAAGTAACTCTTCGCTAACTATTTACATGTTCCCTTGTTGTTATAGCTCGGTGCAGTGAGACTGAGAACACACTAAGAACTCTTGTGAAATGCAGTTGGGGTCACAAAAAGTTTTCACAGTTCACCCCTCTTCTTACGAGCTAAGTTTATCTTAGCATTTATCTTATTTCCGTGAAAAGAACTTAAAAAGTTGTTCCTTATCTTCCTAATTCCGAGAATATTCTTTACAACTCGTGCCAGTTAAAATACTGAACGTTTCAAGTGTGCTACTGGCATTACTGTTATGAAATAAGCAAAAGCTGAGAAATTTCTTTGCTTTAATAATCCCGTGCAATAATAAGAACACATGAAATCCAATCAAGTCGAAGGCTATAAACGATGTCAAGACAAGAAGAACGGGTATACTTTCCAGTAACTGGAGGACAATTGTCCTGGTTTTATTTGATTTTAAAACGAATAATCAACATACAATTTCTATGGATATTGCCTTTGGGTTTCACCAAGTGTCGCTGGTGTAGAATGGCGAAGGCAAGGTAATAAAATCGATGCGGGGGCGTTCATATAAATTTAAAGTCTCGTAATTGGAGCAACTAAATAAAAACGATTTCTCTGAAGGACCACCACGTAGATCTGTCCTCGTCAATCATCTCATGTTCTAGAGCATCTAATGCGGGACATTAGATACTGTAAAAAGTACAGCAAACGCACACCACGGATGGGGGTCCGCGAGTCGTCACATCGCAGCCGGAGGGTAGAGCAGTGTTTCATTACACGTTTCTCCGTAACATTAGCGCCGGCCGAGTGGCTCTCGAGATACTCCGGGCTCCACTTTCGGCGGACAGCCATAGAAATCACGTAGTTCGCGGAACTTTGTTACCTGTGGTGCGTCGGCAGCGCAGCGCGCCAAGGTGAACGTTCGAGCCAAGGACGGCTCGGCGGCGCCGGGGGGGCGCCCTCCCGCCGCCCGCTGCTCCCCCGTGCTTGAGTAAAAACGTTCCGAACCTTCGAACGCGGACGGTGCAACCCAGCAAAAAAAAGGGCCCGACGGAACAAATAGAAAATGTTCGGGCCCAACAAAAAAAGAATACAAATAACAGGGGTCTCGGGTAACAGAACTAGTTAGGTTCTCTGGGTGGATGTCGAAATAATGAAGAGTTCGCATGTCACCTGCGCCTACGCAGACGGGTCACGCACCGCGAACGCGCATGTTCCTATGATGTAATAGACGAACGATAAAAAACGACTAACGGAAGACGCGCGGAACCGGCCGTATCGACGACGGCTCACTAATCACCTAGCACGATAGTTATTTTATAATTTCACAGCTACAGCGAACCGACGAGGATATTAATATTCTAGAGATGACCATCTCCGCTTCAATTATTCATGTATCTCCTTGCTTATTCGTGATACGTAAGCGTTGAACTTTTTCCCTGCGAATTAAAGGAAGACTAGGGACGATAAAATGCCAAGACCGCTTCCTAGGCGTTGTTCCCTGACCGGTTCAGCTGCACATTGTAATAACTTCCCCAGTAGAAAAAGTTGCGCTAGTTACAAAACACGTCCTACAAAATATTCTTTAACGACTCGCATTAGAAGTAACATTAACAGATAATATTTCTGCGTCTATACTGTGTAAAAAGTAAACGAATTCCACAACATCGAAGTGGTGTAATATACGAGTAACATCAGAGGAAATAAATTATTTGCGGTGAAGGTCCTGCCTGACGCAATAATGTTTTTGATAGTTGATCGATCGACTTCCTATCGATTGTCACGAGACAATAGATGTCTTCGTGTGTGTGGTTATGTGACCGGTCTATTGGTCATATTACATCACCGCACATAAATAGAATCTCCTGGAGCCGCTCGTACTTGCGTATAGCGCGTGCAAGGAGGCCTAACTCTCTGTACTCCTCTAGCGAACAGCACCGAACGAGAGAGAAAGGGACGAGGCAGTGTTACAGTTAAGCAGGAACTCTATTTATATGCAAATATAACCTCGGAGTCGACACCTGTTTGCGTATTCTCAGCGCTCGCTGCGTCGCTTTGTGGCAACACTGTCTCCGTGATATCCTTTAGATTATGTAAAACCAAATCAACTTTGCGTTCGATCCATGTCATCATCATAAAAACATGATCCTTATTACCGAGTGTTAGGGGCTAAACACAACCAGGCATGCGACACTGTAACTTTGCCATCCAATACCTGTACTTCTGTCGCGTCTCTCTTGTTTTTCTGACCATTTTTTAATCTTATTGTTTTGGGATTCATTATGAGATTTGTTAAGTAAAATTAATTACGAAGTTCTTTAAAAAAAATGTCATTTTCCCTTGACGATGGCATACATGGATCTCGTTAAAAAATAGTAAAAATGTATGAACTGAAATATAGGTTCTGTATTCATATGTACTATACAGAGCCTATATTTAATTAAAGATCACAATTGAGGTATAGGCTCCATTTTGCTCTAAATGCGTAATAAATTGATGTTGAAGTTCTACTACCTATAAGCAGTGCATTAGGATAAAAAATGACAAAAGGGCAGAGCAGGATGGCATCACACTCATCTATCACGACAGATTGCCGAGTACATCACTCTGAACGATAAATGGATCGTATTTGAGGACGGAATAATAATCGAATCACCGGATCCGCTGATATGTGTTTTGAAGACGTGAGAAAATTTTGTAAGTTGCAGATTTCTAACCGTCGCATCTCGCTATCTAGAGCACGGCGTTTCGCTCAAACTTTTTATTGATTTTGTAAAGGAGGAAGCTGAGATAGATAAAGGATATTTAATTTTGCAGCGTCCACCGTATTTCCCTTGTGGTTATGGTGTCACATCTTTCCATTACTGTCATATATCTCCCTCCCACACTGGCGGAGTAAAGAGAAGAATTGGAGCGGGTGTACGGGCTGTCCATTTATCATACTCGGCCGAGCAGTCCCTGAGTGCGTTCCTGTGTACGTCTGCCGGCAGAGATATGTACTTGCTGGTTGTTTTGTTTACACGTGTTGCGACGTTCGCAACGTCTGCAATGCACATTATGACTGCAGATTCGTATTACAGGTTCTTTATTGAAATTGTAATCTGAGTCGGAATTAAATCAATCTCTGTTGACAAAGAAGGATAAGAAGTCGTGTCTAAATTACATTGAAGTAATGATTGAAAGGTGTTTTGTGGAATTATCACAGTTTCTCACATTTCTGTTTTTTTCCAAAACATTTCCTAGTTTAATGCCCATCTAACGTCCTTCGCCTGAGAAACCTCATTTCACTTATCTTGAAAAGCGAAATTACCGATTCATTCACAAACAAACCCTGCATGTTCTGAAAACGTTTCTCTATGCAAATGTGACACATTGGCACCTGGGGACAAGTAGTGGGTAGCGTAATATCGCACGGCTCGATCGCATCGCGAGACATCGGTCGGCGGGTGCGTCGCCCGAAGCGTCCTTCCTTGCCCTTTGAAACAAGCCGTGTATGACACTCCATTGTCATAGTGTTTTAACATAACTTTGAATAGGAAATTACATAATTGTTACAAGCTTATCTGCTACTGACAATTACGGTACTTATTAATATTTCTAGATATTATTATGACTAATTATAATATTTTCTGGTCTTATTTTTTTCAAAAGTGGCCTTAGTACTTTTAATCAGGCTTAAAATGGCGTTCTGATTTCAGAAGTAACTTCGGAAATTACATAATTGTTACAAGCTTATTTGCTAGTGACAACGTGTTAATGGTTTTAATATATTTTTTTTAATTATCTTTTTATGGCTATCCATAATATCTTTAACTAGCTTCAGCCAGAGGCTTCGCCCGCGTGAAAGTTGGTTTCTCCATACAAACTTTTTGAAAAATACTGCCTTAGGAGCACTAAGAGAGGATTTTTACGTTTTGTTTGCCTAAGTCATAAAATTAAACCTTGTGCAAAATTTCACGCTCCTAGTTCCAGTAGTTTTGGCTGTGCATTGATATGTCAGTTAGTCAGTTTCTCCTTTTAGGATGAAGGTTTCAACATTTTTTTAGGACGGTCTTAATTTTTTCACCAGTGGCCCTAATGCAGGTTTAAAATAGCGTTCTGATTTCAGAAGTTACTTCGCTCAAACATGTTAGAAGGAAAACATGCAGTAACCAGTTCACTAACCAGTCGCCTATAAGCTCCATTAAATAACTCGTTGCCCTCAGTTGACTTTTACAACTTTAGCGGGAATATAAACAGCTGATACAATCTAATCTAGTGTTATTCTCACGCTAACCTAAGCTGCACAAAAATGAGTATGTTTCTTGCCTGTTTTAATTTAGAAAAATATATTATTTAATAAAGTTCTATGTGAGATTTATCACGGTTAGAAAGAATGCTTTGAGGCAACCATAAAATCTTCCCTTCAAGCCCTTTTAACTGCACAGGACCCTTCCTCTGTCAATAGGGAGGAAAATAAATACATGATATTTAAAATTATATTAATGGAAATCTTCATAACAGGTAAAAGGTTTATATTCACACATGGAACTGTATCTTTTTAACCGACTTCAAAAAGAAGGAGGTTCTATGTTCGGCTGCAAGTATTTTTTTTTATGAATGTTCACCGATTTCTTGGTCAATTGTAGACCGATTTTGAAAATAATTTTTTTGATTGAAAGGTTATGCTTCCAAATTGGTCCCATAGAAATATTGTTATGATCTGATGATAAACTTCGAAGATAAAGAACGGAACTCCTCATAGGATCACAGCATAATTGTCAGAACAAGTAAAATTGCTTTGTTTATATACGTGTAGTCGATGACTGACTGAAAGAAGAGGGGGAGGATATATCGAACTGATGATGAAGCCTGATGATGAGGTAGGCCTGGGCTTGGCTTATTGGAATTGTTATTAAATGTTTTAAACCTTACTATAGAACTTGCACACTATTTGAGTTTGGCTGAGGGATACTTTTTAGTTGTGGTACCACAACTAAAAAGTGTCAAGTAAAAAAAATACAATAGACTTCAATGAAAAAAAAAAACACTAAAAAGTGAAAAATAACTTTAATTTCGGTATTCGGTGTTAAATAACGAAAAGACATAACTATTATAGAAACATCGACTTCCGAAATTAAAGTTGCTAAAATTAATTTTGCACATTTTAGTGTTTTTTGTTTAATTTAGTGTGCAGACTCTGAGGGCTTGATAAAGCGTATAATGCGTAGCCGATAGATTTATGACATTCAATGTAATGCAGAAAAAAACTTTATACAAAAAAAATACAACCGACTTCCAATGTAAAAAAAACACTAAAGAGTGCAAAATAACTTTAATTTCGGAAGTCGATGTTTCTATAATAGTTTTGTATCTTCGTTTTTTGTTATTTTTTGTCGTTTCGTTTCTTTCTTTTTTCTACGGGACCAATTCAGGAGCATTATCTTTCAATCAAAATAAAAATTTCAAAATCAGTCTAGAATTGACCGAGAAATCGGTGAACATACATAAAAAAAAATACATGAAGCCGGTTAAAAAAAGTTCAAATAACTCTTAAAACATTTAAAAAAACCTTGGTCGAACATAATGTGTACAAAGTGCTAACGAGGAAAACATAAACCTTTAAATTAAATGGTATTTTGTTACTTGAAAGTTTAATAAGTTGGTAATTTTGCAGGTGCCAATTTACTAAGTTAATGAAGCTACACAGTACCTATGCAGGCTTCTTCATTTCCAACTTGCGTTTGCAAGCCCTACAAAATAAAAATACAGTATCGTGTGTGGCAGTCAACAGTTCAACACTAACGACTCACGCTTTATGACACGTAATTACGTTTTAGACCTGCAATTATTCACGTCACAATGTTTTCCAGTTCGAAGCATCGAGCACGCAAACCTCTCGACTCCAAATTACATTGAAGACTCAATAATTTGTGTCGGTGCACAAATTATTCGTGTTTTCTTAATCAAATAGAGACGAGTCTCCGGCGAGCTTGTTAAGGACTGCGAATTTAATCTGTAAACTCCGGTAGTGGAGTGGCAAGGAAGCGCTTTTTGCCTCCGCTCGGCCTGTAACGCAATAATAAAATCTTGCACTTTGATGTCTGAAGGCGGGTTTCGACCGCAGCTGGTGCGAGAGGGTGGAAAATCACCCGCGGCGTGTTTTCCGACGCCGGCGTTCAATTTCGAAGTCAGAGGGAGCAACGCGACGGAAGGCGGCACTAAACTGGAGAGCGACGCTTCGCTACTCACTGACCTATAAACGCCATCCGTAAGACGCTTGTCTTCATATCCCCGTAAATATTTTGTTGCTTTTCTATCCCATATAAAATTTATGGGATAGGGATCTCTGTTGCGATTAGAATGTCGTTTCTTTGGAATATTGAGAGCTTATTTCCCCTATTTCATTCCATATGGATGTTTGCATAATTTAGGAGGAAAAGTGCGGAGTTGCATCAGAAGGAATTTCTGAGGAGGTGGTCCGATGGAGTCAGGGTTTAAGGCCTGTAATACTTGATGGCGTAAGACGTACGTGCAAGTACATCGCGTCGAGGGATAATAGCCGGTTCGCCCACACACGGCGCTAAAGTTAATTAAAACGTCATGAACTCTCAACGTATAGAGCTACAGTTTTCAGGTTTGATTAACGTGGTCTTAATAGTCTGTTATAAAGCGTGTGGCTAATGTAAGGAAACACCGAATCAGCACGAGTCCGATGGCGGCGCCTCGCCGGAGACAAGACGGTTTATTAATTTTACGAGCGCTGAAAACGCTGATTTACATCGTCGTCTATAGAAGCGAACTCAAAGCAGTATTTGCGAGCATTACATCTATAAAGCCTAATAAAAGGCTATGTACGCGAATACACAAGTACCGATTACAATTTCAAAAACTAAATTCTTTGATCTTGTTTCATTAAACGGAATTACTTGTACAATACGGGGTCAGGCAACTACACAACAACTATGTAACCTAACAAAATAGCATTACTAGAACAAGTGGTCCCACAATATAATAAATGGAGGGACATTGAAAAGAGCAGCAAGGCAGGAAGGCGTCGACCGAGGCGCGACGACACTGCGGCGTCGCGACGGAGACAATTTTCCAATCAATCGAGCACTGGTCCGCCGCCGTTGTCACTCCAATTTCTATTAGTGACATCAACTATGATAGACAGTAATCGTCTTTTAGTATCGGAATTTGAATATTTTTGATTATTGGTTTCGATATCGTCGTGATTAAAAAGTGCCAAAACAACCTAGTTGACAAACATCGAAAAGGACATGAAAGTATTAGGACTACACGAACAGACTTTCGAGATAGACATAAATGGCGTCGCATGATTGGGAAAACAGACCCTGCATAACGGGATAAAAAGAAGATTGGTTTCGATATCAAAGACCAAACCAATTGTTTCACTCATTTTAAACATATTACATTGGAGTGTTTATAACTAATGGTACCATAAATATGGTACTTGCATTTAAGTAACACATAACTTGAACTTTAAACGTGCATTTAACATTTCTAGCCAGTCGGAATAACTTTGTAGCGAGGACATTCGCCTTATTTTACACAGACATGCAATATTAATATATTTAAGTTAAAACGTTTAATATTTATGCGAGGTTATGCAAATGTCGAGATGTTTTCTGTGTCAAACAACTGAATTATAAGATTTTCTCTGACTAAGGAATACATTTAACTTAAAAGCCATTAAGCACGAAATAAGCGGTGCAACAAACAAACGAAAAATACGTACGTTATAATGACAAAACAGGAATTTTAACTAAAAGTGTAATTAATTGGTATGGTTGTTATGCAAATTACTTTATGTATGAGAAAAACGTTCTGAAGTAAAGAGAATAGCGTTGAGAAAAAAGATGAGCGTTCATAAATAATAATCTAATTAGATAGTACGAAGTGCTTGAGTTAATGACACACACATTCATATTAATTAGGCGTAACGAGTGACCGAGCGGCTACGTGAAATTTTAATAAATCTGGCAGCTCCAAAACTCCAGCAAGGAGTGGTAAGCCTTACAGGGTGGGGCGACAAAAACTCCGTCTACCTCGCTCTTGTCACTTTTTATCCCTGTCCCGTTCAGTCAAGAGTGGATAAGCGAATGGATTCGGGACCATCCAATCCCATTATTAAATTGCTGGAATATTTTCTTTAGTTCGCTACTCGCACCTAAATTGAAGAGGAATTAAAAACTGTTCTGTAAAAGGATAAGTAACAACTTGCTACAGTTTATTGCAGCGTTCTATAGAAGTTCAAAATTACATTCTACACAAGGATTTGAATTCCAGGTTATTAAAATGATAGTTTAAATCGAATCTGAGTGTTTCCTAGTTAAAATTTTATGTTATAAAATCACTGTTATTTGGGATCAAATCCATAAAATTAGCCACTAGATGCATGATGTTAAAGTATCCAGTACGGCAGAAACTATCGTATAAAACATATAACAAGCATGGCCGTTAAACTTTCATCAGCAGTAATTGCTTTGCAAGAGTACGTGTAGATGTATTTCCACAGAGTATTGAACATACAGAAGCTTTACTTTATACATTAGACGCCAAAAGAAAGATAAGTACAGCCAGAAGGAAGTAAATATAAATCTAAATTAAAGATATACTGCATTTCAGACTCAGTAAACCTAGATGAACCATGTCTGAATTGCAACTGCTAAATTCTAAAATAACCTTTATTTTGACATATTTATTGTTTTATTTAAAAGACCACCTACTCGGAGATGCTACAAAGTCTTCAAGTCAGAGGATAACTGTATTCTGCTTTTACATTAAAGTTTGTACTATCAAATCGTAAGTAAAAGGACCACAATGTCCACAATACAAGTTTTTAATCGAGCCTTCTTAAAACTGGTCCTTCTGCGCCCTTAAATTCCTTGTTATAACGGAGACGGCTCCACCAAAGCTTCGCTCTCCACCGTACTCCGGAAGTGTTCTCTCATCCACTGCCCTATTTATAAGCTTAGCCATACGCTAGTTAGCGTTTGTCGGCAAGGGAAATTTCGTGGCGAATACACGTCATTTTCTCGGTATCATTAGGCAACTTTTGCTGCGAAAAACGACAGAGCTCAACGACAAAAAAAGAAGAAAATATCTATGCGAAGCACCACTCTGTTGCAGACGGATATTCCGAAAATTCTACAAACATGGAAGGATGTACCGCATTAAAAGAGACGTTTATTTCTGGAAATATCTATCACGAAGTATTAAGATATTATGTGTTTCCATTCAAATATTATTGGAATCGGCTAAAGCTGTGGGAGATGCCTTGTATTAATTCGAATATCCCCTTTAATCCTGCTGTAAAAATAGTGACTTATTATGAACTAGCTTTTGCCCACGGCTTCGCCCGCGTACATAAAATATAGCTTAATACTCAGGAATAAAGCAGCTTTATATCAGTAAAAAAAATGTTTGCCATCGGACCAGTACTTTCAGAGATTATCTCCTACAAACAAAATAACATAAAAACAAACTTAACCTCTTTATAATATTAGTGTAGATTGATTTCGGCGAATGAAGCCATAAAAGCGAGTGTCGTACGCTGTCGATTTGTTTGTTTTACATTCTCGATATTCCTTTAATTAGCGCCTTAATTAAGATCATGTGCCGAATCAGAAACGGGATGAGTGAAATGGAAATGTGAGCGGGGAAAAAAAGAACCAATGTGGCAGTTTTTTACTTTTTACACAAAAGACCCTTTAGAATTATATCCAATTATAAATATTTAAAGTGTGTAAACGTAGTCACTGGGGTTCAGTAATTCAATTCGTCGGTGTTGAGTTTCTTATTGACGTATCCATTAGGTATTATTCGAGTTCTAGGGTGAGTCGCCTCGGAGAGCGAGCACGGAATGTTTTCACAACTCGACTGGAGTTGGGCACGATATTTCGAGAGGAATTTCGAAAGATTAGATTGGAGTAATGAGAGTTTTCTGTAGTTTTTTCGTTAAAATAAATCTGGTCTGGTAGTTCAAGGTATAAGATTACCTAAGTACCGATGTTTTTCGTTTTTATTTTAAGGTACAGTTCGATTCGTATATTTAGAATAACCAAAATAATGCACGCAATGTTTACTGATTTCCATAAAAATAACTTGAAAAGTGTAGGTGGAAAGAAAATACTTAATTTAAATTACTTTCTGACTCAGCAGGAATTCATAAAGTAATATTACATACAAAAATAAAATACATAATATATTTTTCCTATGCAATAGAGAAAGTATTTTTGAAGTTTGAACAATGTATGCTGTCGACATTTCCTGAGTCAGTCGTCAAATTATGTCGAATTATAAATTCATGTCTCGAATATCCGCTTCCGTTCAATTTGGCGATACACAGCAAACATGTCTAAACATAACTTATAGCCTTAATATACGGAAGTAGTATTGCGAATGTTCCATAGTACGTTAAACAGTTATTCTACAAAAAACCTCTGATAAACATGCTACAAATAACTGAAAAATTATATCAGCTCTTAAAGTGGTAAAAACTAATGGTTTTTACGAGTAAATAAAGAAATATAATAGATTTGGAAACAACAGATTAAAACATGGCACAAGTTCAACTGAGGTTAGACGCTACGATGCAACGTACAAATACAACACACGCATGCCTAAGGGAAACTATTAATTAGGGCTTTCAGTCTCGCCGCATTTTAGTCTCGAAAAAAAAATGCGCCCTCTAAATTCCCAAGAAAAAACGAAATATTGGAGATTATTTCAAAAGTAGATTTGATTAATAAATCCACCACTAAAGAAACCACATCCTTAAATAAGGTAGAGGTACATTATGCTGCAAATGCACTCAGTGGTAATAAATGTGCCCCAAACTCTAAACGCGAACTTGTGAGCAAATTGAGTCTAGTCAAACGCGAGCCTATCAATAATAATAAAAAAAAAGTCTACATATTTTTTGTGAGACAAGTGGGAAGTTGCTTCTTTAGATGGTTCAAGTTAGTGATTTCATATTAGGCTTTAAATTGTGAGAATTATTAAGCCATTCTTACAATTATAATACATACGTAATATTAACCCCCCTGACCCCAATAACATAAGAAGAACCGAGAGGTTTTTTTAACTGTCTGAAAAAATACCTTTTGTTTTTAGACATGTCCACTACAAAAACGAAATGAAAAACTTATTTTTGCATTTCGTTTTTTATTATATGTTTCATAGAAGTACTTAACTAAAATATACTGTTTTGACTGTCTAAATGCTTAGCGTATAAGTATTAATCTATTTTGAATTGTTCTCAAGTCTCGTTTTTCCTGGGGCCGAAAATTTCAGTCTCGAGTCACAAAAATATCATAAATAAATTGTCGAGACTCGAAATTTCCGAGATACCCGAAATGAAAGCCCTACAACTAAAGGTGTAGCAGAAAATATGGGAAAATACTTAAGCAACTATGTTACTTACAGAATTAACAGAAAGCTCACTCGTTGTTCAAGGAAAAATGAAAGTGATTACAGATGTCAACGAAGCGAATGGTACCAAGAATGTCAATTGATGTTTTTAATCAAAATTCTTTTGAAGCATTGCAGACAATCTTTCGAGAGATTTTAGTCGAGAGATTGCTTCAACGTTAACACCATAAAGCCGCATTTTAAGGCCGTATACAGCAAAGTAAAGTTTTTCGGCAAACATTTTCAGCATCGGCATCATTTTTGTATACACAAAATCTTTATGTTACAGCTTTTCTATTGGTTTTGTCAGTTAGGCTGTTGTTATTGAATCTATTGGCTCAGCCCTTTGAGTAGCACGCAGTTTCAAAACCAGCTTGTGTCCCTAACGGTGACGGGCGTGCAAGTTGCACCTTTGATCTTCGATGTGTATATTGAGCGTATATTATTTTATAGTTCGGGGAACTTTGCCTACCTTAGAGGATTAGATTAGTGGGTGTGAGCTGAGGCTAGCTGTAAGTCTATATTTATGTTGGCCTTAATATTTTGATTCTGTTCTTGTAGATCAATTTTCGTAGCTAAGGATTGAAGTTATATCGACAGTATAAAATAAAAAAGTGGCAAAAAAAATAATTCTAATATCGCCTCATTGCACATTTAGTACGTAACAAGATTTGCCTTGTTGTGGAATATGATATTTTTAGTACGATACTGCAATTATCAGAAAATCTTAAAATTGCAATTCTTTTTTTAACTTTGTACCCGTCGACATTACCTAGATACCACATTATTGCAATTCTAGTTAACTTCGATTTCAATACCGCCAGTTTCATAATCCATTGCGGTAAGCCTGTGGTTTTACAACTAGCTACCGACCTGAATCCAATTTAGAAGCTAAAACATTATTCCATCATCGAATTCAATAATGATTATGTCCATTAGTTTCCCCTGGAGGTGTAAATAAACAAAGGTGCCAAAACCAAACCATAACCCTTCCCTGCTCGAGTAATATAACCGATATGAAACCGGTAACCGGTTCTGTAATCCGAACGCGACTGCCAACTTATTGAAGGAGGGTTCGTGTTTGAGGAAGCGCTGTATCCAGTCAGATGGGATATTTTGCTGAGACAGACAGCGGACCCGTATTATGACAGCCGAGCGAGAAATAAGACGTGTAAGGTCTGATCTTTTGCATTAGTTATGAGTTTTTTTTAATATGGATTAATGCATGAGTGAGTTTTGTCGTTTTGGATACAAAGATTACTGTCAAGTCTAGAGTTCTTTCCACCAACCCGCAATGGGCCCGCGTGGTGGATTACGGCCCATTCTCTCTCCTAGAGAAAGGAGGCCTGAGTCCCAGCAGTGGGAACATTAAAAGGCTGATTATACTATATTATACTATACTAAAGCTCTTAGTTTCACGATTGATTTATAGGTGTGTATTTGCGAACGGCTCTTCTGAGTTCAACACACAGCAACGAGGATAGGATAAGAGGCGGAACTTCAAATGTTTTAACTCTTTGGGACATTTTGAGCAAAGTAAAGGCTTTCACATTTTCACATTCTACTCTAGCGACAAAACGTCACCTCTTTCGATGGCCACAGTGCTATCACACTTGTTGTAACTCCAACCCTTCTGCTAGTCCAACCGGTCATGTAACTAGAGGCCAGTGGCTAGCCGGTACGTTCGAGGAAGCGGCCGCGTTCCCACGGGGCTTGCGCGCATGCGCCCGGCCACCGCAGACTGGGCTCGGACAACGTACCTGCAAACAAAAACCTACATGTTAGCTTGTATTACTTTTACAGCATATATTGTATAGGTATGGGATTGATTTCTATATGGTGTAAAGGGTGGGTCGTTATTGGACTTTATACCAGAATACTTTTAACAGAAAATTCTCCTTCTTTCTCTTCTCTTTTACCTCGACGAATAACTATAATGCGGACTATGCTTCGCCATGTCACTTTAGAGATTTGGATGGCGCCACAGACTGTGTCTAATGTAGAAGAGATTTGAGCTGACAACGTATCACACCCCTGCCTCTGGGTCTTGTCCCATCTACTGTTCTCGTCAGCCATAGCTTTCCAGATTATCGCCTCTCTTTCCAGCAATGTACCTCCTTAAAGTATTCAAACAGAAAATATTATAAGTTTAATATTTTTCTACAGTTATACCCCCCATAATAATTTTTGATCGCACGGAATTACTTTGGCCACTTCGCCATTATCACCATACAGGTGAACGTCATCCACTTCTGGACAGTGCTGGTCTACCCAAAGAATAGCCTCAAAAATCAATCCTATGCTTTCCACATCCACGGATTTTTGACTGAAGCCTAAACTACCTACATATCAATTTTAAGTGAATTGACAGACCACACTTAAAAAACATTTGTGTGTGAAAATAAGTGTTACCAAAAAGACCCAAACCAAATGACACGGTTTCCACAGGGTATTGAAATAATCAGTTCCTACACGAGACAGGTTCCTCTAATGTGTCTACGTCGACTTCCTACCCCGCATATCTGTCAGCATTAGGTGCACATCAAAGGCACCGTTAAAGTTGGGCTCTTGGGTTCGCGAATCGTGATCGGAAATTATTTGCATATGCGTGGGAGAACATGAATGATTTGGAAATTGTCTTACAATCGTTTATTTTTTGTACTGGTATATTTAAATAATATATTTAACGAGTAAATTAATCAGGGATCAAACTGTGATGTATCATTGTTCTATCAGAACTGGTTCATATTAAGCCAATTGTATCACAAGACAGAAGCATAATGGCCCTAACCAAAAATTATTAAAAAAAAGTCACTCAAAGGCGATGTAATAAAAGAATTATATATATTCATATTAGTTTGCATATCAAAAATATTTTAGCGTTCATATTTCAAGACGACATTGGCAAACATTACTCATGTTTCGAAATAAGCTAATGTCTTTAAACAAAGTCATTGTCAAGAACGCATGGGCACATTGCCATGTGTCGTTGTATATTCTTCGAAACGAGTTTGTGCCTTCATAGCCTCCTAAGTCATTTGCCCCTAATATCAAACATGCACATAATATCAAGCATCCGGACTTTCTGTTTCACAAAGGATGTCAATTGAAAAGACATAATCGTTAATAGTAGAGTAGACAACTTCCTAGTTATCCGTATTTGCGTCTTGCTATTCAATGCCTTTAGACAACTTTATTTGTTTGTCTTCAGATTTCGTCACTATTTGCTTCCGAATTGTGGCTGGTGGAAAGCAAATTTTCGTAATCCTTTTCGGTCCTTCGTTCCGCGCATTTTGCGGCCGCGAGTCGGCGCGACGCGCAGGAAGCGAGTGCGTAGGCGGACGTTTAATACGGGCGAGGAAACGCCGTGTCCGGTACTCTGGTGCTGCACGACGACGTGTATCGGGGTTTGTCGCTTCAATACACTCTATCTATACCTATATCCTTGCGCCTCAGAGTAAGATTTTGTTACTAGGGTGTGGCGTTACCGCTATGGTACCGATAAGAACTGGGTTTTCCTAAATGTGCTGCAGGACGATTTCTGAGCATTTTGTGTGCCCACGTTAGTCACTAAGCTTGGTCATTGACCTGACGGTTAGGGCAATGTCTTTTCTTTTCTGCAAACTTGCAAAATTCGTGGAGGATTATTTCGGGAAAATATAGTGCAGCATTAACGGTATCTGTGTTTTTAGTGATGATCAACAGCAATATTTTCCGAAGGTAAAATTAAGCTCTAAACGAAAATTGAACAAGAGAGCATTAAAACATTTCCGACCAAATCACTGAAAGATTAACCTCGAAGCGTCCGTCACAATGATCATAGATAATATTAGTGTCGATCCAATAAGCGCTATTAACTCCCAATATTTCAATCCCTAGTCCAATACAGGTAACTAACTAACTGCACCATAATCCCGACGAGTCCTACTGCCGCATGCGGCATACATACAACATGCTATTCAAGTTTATTTCAATTTCCACGAACGGCACAAAAGCGAAATTCATCCAACCACGTGTTCTAGCTCATCTGTTATTGTTGTGCATACCGCGAAATACTCTGAAAGGCCCTCATTGTACTACCTTTGTCGGATTGTAAACATCGATGGCATAGTTTGTTGGCGATATTGTTGCTATCGCACGTAGGTAATTAAGACCAGTCAAAACATCGCGGTGCGTGGAGTGATGATGTAATAAAATCGTAAGTGTTACGTTTGTATCGGTAATATTGTTTTTCTATTTGCGGATACGCGTCATTGGACAGCTGTGTAGTGTGTCTGTTGCTACCTGGAGCCAGAGCGCAGATTTTTGCTGGATGATTCGCATTCAGTGTATCGTTTATTTTACATCTGTTATACGTTAATGTAGTAGTTAGTAGTATCCGCTATTAAAACGCTTACTCATGGTTCGCTTATTCAATTTATCAACTTTCTATTGTGGAAGATGATATAACGGATTGGTTCCTAAGATACAGCAGCTTCGACGTAATCGCTTTAGAGGTCCTGTGCCCAAAGGCTCCGAACGAAATCGAATTATTGGAGCAATACTATGAGCTGGTGTAGGCTAGCAACTCCGAAGTCCAGACTTCTTAATGAAACCTGTATATGTGAATTTCAACTCTTTGAGTAGTCAGTCTGCATCCATAATAAACACTCGATAACTTTTACTTATTCATCACACTTTCTTTTCATTGCATGAATAAAAGTGTTTGATTTATGGGCTCTGCTTCTAGTCATACAAAAGTGAATCGGATCTTAAAGGTTAAATTACCTTCAGAAAGATAGGTAAGAAAAAAATATAATCGTAGGAATGTGAACAAACGTAACTTATATTAGAATTGAGCAACGGTGGAAATGAGTGATTTTTTATAGATAACATTTTCTGGTATCATCTGGATCATCATCTTCTGATATTAAAACTCAGCACATACGTAAGTTAGCTATCTTAATGGCTTTTAGGGGCTTTTCTTCACCTTTCAAACAACGTTTTGCTCGTTTCTAGCCACCGAGTATGGAACGTTATCGCCTTGAAAACTAAAATTTTACCACTTTTACTTACAAGCTCTACAACTGCATATCACGAACCATTTCTAGCGAGCCAAAATAAAAACTCAACCAAACCGAATCTAAACAAACCGAAAGGCGAAGGGATCGGTAATAAAAAGGCTAGTAATAAAATAAACATGAGAGGCTGCGGCGTTGCCGTTCAGCGTGCGCCTGCGCCGATCACAATGGTACGAGCTCGAGTCGACCCACACCAGCTGTTTGTACCTGCGCTGTTTACCGATGGCACCACCCTTGTGTTGAATAAGCAGTAAAGTAGAATTTTCGTTTAAGTTTTCTGGTCCTTGAAGACATGAAATAAGTTTCTGGTCTTTTTGGAGTTTATTTTTGAACTTTAGTACATCTTCACCACTGGCAGTATTTTTTTAAGCATGTCAATAAAAATATTGTCTGCTATGGTTTTTTCAATACTAAAGTATTGGTCTTTTTAATTTAGCGATATTACATATTAAAACCAGCGTTCGCTTTTGAACGCGAGCCTACACCATTCAGTAATAAACAGTGTCATTATCACTCGATAACATTCAATAACTCAGCCGCAATTATCCCTAATTTTGTCGTAATGGTTAGTTCGTTAATGTTCAACGTTTTTCGCCAGCCAAATTGTAGCTGCAATTATTGATTTCAATGAAATGTCCACAAAAAGTCACTGGCTGTGCATTAGGCTAATTAAAAACATTTCGTTCGACCAGGCTACAGTATAATAATAGCATGGTATAGGGACAGTAAAATAGCTAACTATCTAGCAATACACTAGTTGCAGTATAGTTATTTTTGTATGAGTACGAGGGGGAAACTATGGGCGGAAGGACCAGTGACCTCTCTAATATTCGAGATCGCTGGTCCGGAATAAAATGATGAAGATAGTAAAATAACCATAATCCGATTTATATTATTGCTGAAACCGTAATAAAACTAATCATAAGTTCTAATTTAATTTGAGTAATATCGTGAGAAAAAATCCCAGGTCCAAAGCCCACACGCAGTTCAACATATAAAACGATTATGTTAATGACGTGTACATATGTAGCAATTTATCTGATGATCTGTGAATGACAGATGGCTCCGACGATGAAGCCTGATACGGTAGAGGAACTGTGATAATTTTGCTTTGATAAGTTACTGGGAATGTTCGGTTCAGTCAACTGAAGGTTTGAAAACAATGTTTGTAAATATGAGCCTGAATGTATCAATGATGAAGGGTAAACTGTGTCGACTCATTGGAGATGCAATGCACATGTCATTAATTCATCTATAAAGTACACGTGTTTTAATCTCCATGGAGTTGCTGATGCCGTGCCGTGAACAGATGCTGTGCCAAGGACCTTTTTCTCAACGACAAAGAGTAATCGATCCGCGTGAAATTGATCCGCTGGATCCACGAGAGCGCTGGCAAAGCACGCACTGCGCATATACCGCAGGGTTACCATTCGTCAGGATTTGCTATAGCAGTCATATCATGTTAGTATAGGGTTTGAGTTTCACTTGCTAAAGAACACATTTGTAGACTGACTGTTATTTTAGT
The DNA here is from genome assembly GCA_905147345.3 of Mythimna impura. NCBI lineage: Eukaryota > Metazoa > Arthropoda > Insecta > Lepidoptera > Noctuidae > Mythimna > Mythimna impura. Next base: position 6,215,604 of record LR990347.1, on the reverse strand, counting down.
AAATGTGATTTCAAAAAAAGATAATCAGAAAATAAAACCATAACAAGTTTATGTGGCGAAATTTTAGACACCACATCAGAACCGTTCTGTGAATAGCTACTAACACTTCGACCACATACGACACAATAACCTATTTCCAAATCGAGTTTGGTGTTGTAAGAGAAAGCGTCATACACTGGCTGGTAACCCTGCCACAACCGGCGCATGCAGCGAACCCCTCGCACCTACTAGGGGACACTTAATCCCCTGTCTATTTCAAACACGTTTCACCTCATTCGTTTCGCGCACAAAAACTCTCTTATTAGATTTACTAAGTCCCTCGATCGATCGTTGTTTCTGATTTGACAGGTTTTTTTACTATAGAGAATGAAGTTACTTGTTAGAAGCTTTGTTGTAGCAGTTTTTGTTTTTTTTTTCCAAGAACTGTTCCATAAAAATAAATAGAGCTGATAAGCCGAATTCTAAAGAAGCCATTACGAAATTTTATAGGAACAATAGGTGTTTAAAAAAGTAATTTAATTAAAATATACGCTTTTTTTCTGACGAAATTGGACATGGTTTGGCTATTTTTCTTCGTTAGGCCCATTAAAACGTTGATCACAGATTTTTTTATGTTCTTGTAGTGGGTTGTCGAACAACATTCTTTTAGTAAATTAGCCACAATGCTGTTAAATTAATATTTGTAGCTATACTTAGATGTTATAGCTAATGTTGAAGTCTATACACGTTTTGAAGCGACACGACGCAATGTCTGTGTTTTTACTCTGAATAAAAGGAATAGTGGCTCAGCTGCAAACATTCGCGCGACAGTCGTGAGAATCAATTAAGGAAAGTGGCCTCTATTGGTGCTCGTAGTCTCTAGACTACAATTCCGCAGACTTCAAGTTTAGACGACACAAGTTTTAGTAGCATCTACAATGCTTGCATGTTTCTGTGATTTGGAATTTTGTCTCCGGAATATCTCGAAATACCGAAGTTTCATAAGTACCCATGTTGGCGTATGTGAAATAAAATATTTTGAATGGAATTAAATCTACACAGTAAAATAGTTTTTTATTATTATTTTATCTGAGACACCGTTATCGCGAGGAAAGGTTGAGCATCTTGGAGTGATAAATGAAAATAGCCGGCGAGGGGGGGCGCTCTCCCGCGGTGCGTGCACACATGGCCTTATCGACCAGACGATGTGGGTTGCGGGAAGAGAGGCAGCGGTGAAGAGTTGACGATGGGAGTCTTGAAGATTTTGTGTCAAATATTTTTTAGATGAGTCTAGTAACTCTGGTCTACCTTCTTCAGCAGATAATTAAATTATTTATAAGCTTGTTATAGCTAATTTAAACATTTCCATTTACTACAAACTCGATACACACCAGGCAAACCCTTCAAAGTAACTTTGAACAAATTCATCCTTATTTAAAATTAAGGTTCTTCGCTTTTTAAAAGACTACATTTGAGACCAATCTTCACACATAAATCTCCCATTGTAACTCGCTCCCTCTCACACATCGGACAACCACCGTCCGTCACACGCGCTCTCCTCCGCTTTCAATAATAAGCGAGCACGCACGAGCCACGCGTCGCGTGAGACCGACGACTGCCGAAATAATTGTCCATTAACATCGCATACTTGTGGGGGACCGACTTACAAACACCAGATTAAAGATATGTATGTATCAATTACTGTAAAAGCTACGTGGTCCTTCGAGCCGGATCTCTGAGAAACGTGGAGTAATAACATTAGAAGAAAATATTGTGATGATGAGAAGTTAGATATACCTATATGACAATAACGCAATGCAGAATTTATTTAGAGATTAGTTTCTTATTGATCTCTTACTAAATGGATCACATCATGCACTGATTGTAAATATCCTCTTGACAACGGACGATGATTTCAACCTGTCAAGATGAATGTCCGACATTATTATTTGGTTCAAAATTAAACCATCCGAGTCGCTGTAAATTGTCTTTAACAGTTTCTGAAAAACTTCTAACATAATGATTAATCAGTATGTTTAGGATGAATAAGTTTTTTTAGCTGCAGTTTCGGTTTCGGACGCACAGATGGAACAGGTTTGTTGTATCAATCATATGTTATAGTAAAGATGTCTGTAAAGATACAGCTGCTGACCTAATATCTTGCCAATAGTAAACTGATAAAACATTATAAACGAATCAGTGAGACTACGACTGTATTCTATTCCTTTGTGGTATTCATTCACATTCGTCAGATTCCTAGTTTTCGCTTGGTGAAGTTGCGCTGAGGTGGGAAGTTTCTCATCTGATACATTATTTATCAGATCAATCATTATGATCAGGAATATGACAGAAAATGGAAAGAAAAGCCTTCTAAGTTGGTCTATTTTATTTTGGTCTTACTTGACTATAAGGACCAAGTAGTTTAAAAGGTAGCAAATGGCATATGGTTATCTCTCTGCCTAATACAAGAAAAATAAGTAAAATAATTTAGCTGTGCCGTGCAACATTCTGTAAAACCACTTAAATTGTCTGTTAGCTCCAGAGATAAAAGCGTGTGTGATGCTCATCCATACGTTTACTCCGGAATGTTATCTGGGTTAATTCACAGTTGTGACGATTACGTCACGTCTAGGAAATGTTGGTCAAGATCGAGTTGGTTCGTGTCTCGCGCGATTTATACTGCCACCGTTTGACGGGAACTTTTATAGAACACGCTATGGGGTCGTATGTTGTCTATAGCTGTATGGAATGAGAAGGACACGTGTATTACATTCTGTTCCAAATTAATTTATTTTCATACAGATTAATAAAAACGTCAAATGAAACGCTCAAGATGATAAATTGCCTGTAGCCATTGTGAAATCTTTTTGAAAAAAAATAATGCAGAAGTGATAAACTTATCCAATCAAAAGGTATCGTAAAATTCAACACGATATCTATAAGACGTTTACGTGAGAGCCATCACACTTGGCCCAGTAGGGATGAAAAACGACACGACGAGGGGACACAGGGGAGAAGGGGACTGAACTCGTAAACCTAAAAATAGATGCGACGACACCACGCCTTCAATACTCAACCCAACAACTTACATATTCCGCCCAAACTACCAAACTGTGACTTGATTACGACACTAGGCACACGACATAAGAGTCAAATTGAACTGAAACCTGATCATGACGACGTTTTGAAAACGTAATGTAATGTTGGTAATGCGTACAGTGGACCAATAGCAGCATCTGTCAAAACAATACGCACCGGAAACAATAAACAGTTGTTTGACTAGTTAATTTTTAGACGATTCTGTATTTAACAGAGCTTAATGAAAACATCGGCTATAAATGTTAATTACCATTCTATAAGCAGACATATTGGAGTATCAATTTGTCGATGGACTATTTTAATGAAGCACCTGCAGTGAGTATATAAAAGGCGATATAGATTTTCTAGTTTTTTACAACACGTAAAGCGTAATATGAGTGAAAACATACCTAGCGTGCCATAGCATCGACGAAATCATAACTAGCAATCGAAAAATATGTTGAGGGTGTACCTATTTTCTAGATAATTATAGTTGTAAATATGTAGTGCAAATAATACATGCTTAATTAATTAATCATAGTTAAAACTAAAAACAGTTTGTAACTGTAAAGAATGTTAAAACCCAAACTAGAAGTGTACAACTAAAAATATGTGTCAGTTTAAATAATGGAGATGGTAAAATATTTCTCTAATTAAACCAGTTTCAACTGCCACTGACTGTCTTTATAAGCAACTTAATTAAATATTTTGGTTGTTAAAGGGCGCCGATATTAACTATTTATCATTTCTGAGACGTTAATTTTTATTGGATGATTATCATATTAAACAAACATTCAAGCCCGAATGTTGATGAACGCAGATAAATGGCTTTACGAACTATTTCGCTTCGTCTAATCAAATCATAAATGAAATATTTTAAGCCTTTCATGGCAATCTGTCCATGAGTAATACTGAAAGCCACGTGCAATAAAAATACTTCTGTTATTCAATGGAGCAAAAAACTTTTACCCGCCATCGAAGTTCGCGGAAAGCGACCACGTAATATTTTTGTTTTATTTCCACTTAAGACGGAAAACAAACAAAAAATTAAGTAATATTCGTAACAGAAGTCTTGACCTTTTACAACATTTTACTTTCACGGTTTAATGAGTTAGCTTTATGGTTGTTAAAACATCGAGAAAGAAACCATACAAGTAATTTTGACATAAATTAGTCAATTCCTGTGAGTTTGGTTGAAGTTAACGTTACAAAACAGTTACGGGCTATCGAGGGGAGAAATTACCTAACACCGCGTCTCTCCAAGTGTTACTACGAGTTATAAAAAGTTGTCGGGACGCTGTGCCATAATACCCCAAGCTCCCCGAACCCGCTCCGAGGGGAAAAGTTTTGTAACGTTGTTGCCGTGTTACGAGAATTAGGTAATAATTTATTTAGCTTTTTCCTTTTATTTCTCTTTGCCGATTACAGTAACAGTTTGTAGTTTGTTGAATCTTTAGTTGATTTTATAAGTTAGGATAAATTAAATATTACATTCAAAATGCATTCTAAAAGATTTGATAGAATCCAACTGGTAACTAATAGAAAAAATACTGCACTACATAAACCACGCATAAAAGTGGACATATAGACAAGAAATGAGTTTTAAAACCAAATAAAAACACTGCGTCCTCATTTTCCGCTGGTTAGCTCCAGTCAACGTCCAACGCAAATTCAAGCAACATGCGAATAAATTGCACAAACCAGAGGGAGGAAATGAATCGTACAAATTCGTGTAGAGTCAACATACACACAAAGAAAAAATAACAATAAAAAGGATCAATCAAAAATTGTCACCGCGTTTATGTGACATCGATGCGCGAGCGTTCCGTTCTAAATCCGTGACATGAGTGACAGGTCCGAATCAAACTTTAATCAAAGCGGCCGACAGCTCCGGCATGGCAGCGAGCGTCTGCGGAGTAGACAAACCCGGTCGGCAGGCCTAATTGAGCGGAATGGCCCCGTACATGTTGCGGCGGCGATTAAGTCACTAACGTCAGCGTGCGACCCTTTGTTCATACAGAAGGTCGATGAATGACAGGACATGTGCGGCTTTATTCGCAGTTTATAATGCATTTCCATATGTGGCTAATTGACCGCGACGCCACATTAATCTGTGTTTACAATTTAAATGACGTTTTGTAATTTTAAGATAGTGTATTCCAAAAAAGGTAAAACCATTTCCTAAAACATGTTTCGTCACTAACCATTACTTAAAAAGTTCAGACGGTGCGACAAAAAGTCGTGGCGATCGCTTCAGCTTATCAGTTCAACCTGTCATAAGTGTCATGACATGAGTAAAGGGTGGAATGGGGAAACAGAAAGGGACGGACAACGCGGTACGATATCACACGTCCACGGAATGCAGGGAATGTTAAGTTTAGGACCCGTCAAAGGGTTTTGAGTGGCTTTTAAAATTAAAACGACAAACATTGAGGTTCAGAACGTGGTAATTGATTCGTTCAGTTTGGTTGCTCATGAATATGCTGTTCAAGGCATTGAGGTGAACTGTTTGAAAGTAAGTTTTTTCGATTTCATTTTATTTGTAGGTAGGGTAGGTATATGTCATTTAGTCTTGAATAGAGTAATGAGTTACTCTCGAAGTCTCAATCGTGATTTTATTTAAATTAGGTACAACTCCTTACTACGAAAAGATTGTATTTTTTAGAAAATTACTCCTATCGTGAAGACGTAATTAAAAATAACAATTGTCTAGACGACACACTGATAGTCATAAACAGAAGACGTTTAAAATACAGTGAACCTTAGACAACGGACATACGGCATGGTCGACAAAAAACAGTCATTATTGTCTACCTCATTTTAGGCTTTTTTGTAGTTCGGCAGAATAAACCATTAGGAGAGGTTGTTATTTGACTACACACTAAATTATCACCAGAGGTGCACGATAGTGAGCGCAAGATATCATTCTTGAAGATTCATTTGGAGAAGAAGAAAGAAGCTTTGTCTTCTATCTCCAAATTCAGAGTTTTTCGAATCAGAAATGTGAGAGCTAAATGTGAAGATATCAGAGAATTATTTTGTACCCAGAAATGCGTCCCACGAGGTGGACCTATGACCTGGCGAGGGTCGCGGAATCCGTTGGATGCGAGATGCACTATTGTGCATCTCTCGGAGGAGGCCTATGTCTAGCAGTTGACGTCTTTCGGCTGAAATGATAATGTCAAGACCATGTCCCACATTCCATCCTGGAAGACGTGGCCAGGCAAGGAATTTAAAATTAGTTTTGCCATCTACACGCTATTAGATGATGATAATGATGAAGGCAGGAAGCATAGTATTTTTTTTGCTATTGATAGGCTCGCGTTTCTCACCTGATGGTAGCAGTGATGGAGCACGCTTGCCTAGAAATAAAAACTAACTAACTCTTGTCTTAAAGGCTCGTAAGTTATAGCTGTCAGGGAACAGACAATGGCAGGGAATTCCACTCCTTAGCTGCAGGCACAATATATAATATAATATTCACACAACTATCACACAACGCCGTCTAGTCTCAAGCTAAGCAGAGCTTGTGTTATGAGTACTAGACAACTGATAAACATACTTAAATATTTCTAAATACATACATATTATAGAGAAATTACACCCAGACACAGAACAAATGATCGTGCTCATCACACAAACATTTGTCCTGGGAATCGAAGCCACGACCTCCGGCATAGCAGCCAGGGCCACTTACCAGACCAACAGGCCAGTCAATGAATGTGTTCTCAAAACGTTTGGCGCGTATGGGTGTGCGCATCAGTTTTACAGCACGTAATTACAATTTACACACCGTATTATCTCGTTTTCATAAGATTTTCCTTCCAATTGTCTTCGGGTCGGTAACCACATATCCTTCAACTTGACCCACGCCAATAACGATATCAAAGTATGATAAGCATCATTGGAGTGTAATAAAAGAATTGGAACACTCATATGAAAAAAATAAAGCAATAGAACCTTGAGAAGCGTTGGATAGATATGTGTGGAACGTGCACTAGAGCCTTGGCGATTGATTGAAGATAAATGACCCTATCGTTAAATTATTGCTACGTCATACACTGAAGGAAATTAAGATACATTTACTCATAGTGAAAGGTTTTTGACTTGGTGCGCAAGACTCAGCTAAAACAGCACAATGCCTTTTGATCACAATTTCAAGAAGTTTTTTTTGTGCGCTGTACCCTAATTAATTTTCTTAAACAAAAGTAACCAAGTTATTACTTAGAACATCAGCTATCTATCAGTAAAAGTTCTGTCAAAATCGGTTCAGCCGTTTCGGTGATTAGCCGGGACAGACAGATCAAAATATCAGGAATTTTAATCTTAGGATAGCCCATTTACCGAGAAAGGCTTATATGCCATATTACAGACGACGCCATCGTCAGACAGAAATCTGCCTCTTTCCTCTGCCAGGTGCGGGCTAACCCCAAGTCCAACGCCATCGTCAGACAGAAATCTGCCTCTTTCCTCTGCTAGGTGCGGGCTAACCCCAAGTCCAACGCCATCGTCAGACAGAAATCTGCCTCTTTCGTATGCCAGGTGCAACCCCAAGTCCATCTTTAAAACCATAGTAGAGAGGTGCGACTCTCCTTTATTAGGTGATGTTATTCGAAAATGATATACGAATAATTACTTAGTTACAAAATTATTCATAAACTTTTTTTTGTATCCTGACCTGACACTTTCTACTAATTATAGTCAATCGACACTCAGTTTCAATAAATTACTGCTACAAATAATTCTCATATCAGCCAGAATTAAGGCGGAAATATTAGCCGACACGCACGCATATATAGTTCGCTTTCAAATAAATTGACTCATAAATCATCCCTAAATTAGATTTTTAATTGCACATCCAAACAAAAAACAAATATTTTGTAAATAAAGTTCAACGCAGGGTAGTGGGCGGCATCGGCATTTGAATTAAGAGGGCTACAAGAGCTAATTGCGCGTTTTATAATGAGCAAAAGTATAAAATCTACTGCAGTAAACAGAATCAGAAAAATACATGTTATTCTTCAGGATAAATGCTAGATAAAATAGATAGTGTTCAAAACATAACACAGCTAAATTAGTACGATAGAAAAAATAATGAAGATGGTTTTAATATTAACTTTTTTTCGATAAAAAACCGGACTAAACCATTCCGATTGTTTGTCAGATTATTCTACAAGCAATGTTTTACCGTTACAGTGTTTTTATTTTAATCAAATCTGTAGATTTTTAGTAAATCGCTAAAATGCTTTATAATTGCAAGCATTGTATCTTTGCGCATCTATTTCTTTTGTATGCAATCCGAGAGTGCTCGCGACTACACGACCTAAAGTCCTGTAGTCCTCTTAAACGGACCATTTTTTAGAAAAGCAAAGTAGTCTACAGAAATACAGACTAATGGTCCAAATTACAATCATGCTCTTAAACTCGCTGCATACTGGCGTATCGTGTGGCTAACAGCGCTTTACGGAGAACTACACAATACACATGCAGCGTTTTCTCCGAAAACTCATTACCTCGCACGCGTCACGTAGGGACCATAACCGGTTTTATTAGGTTTCACTGACGCTCCCTTGGCCCGCGGTGCCCCTGCACCAGCTTTTGTTCTACGCCCACTAACTTCCAAACCAGATGTTGTCTAATTTTTAAGACTAATAAAGTATATTTAGGAGGTTTAATTAATAAACTTATTTGTGTTTATGACTACTAGGGACTAAAGGATAGAAGTCAATTTAAGCGGTTTTCTAGACTCGTTGGTACGGCTATCTATTCCTAAGTCTAAAAACTACTGAAAGGAATTTAACGGTACATTCACTTTTACAATTCTAAAGACCTCGGGACCCTTTAGGTACAAGCATATCGTCTCGACGTATCTAGTGGAATGGGCACCGAATATTTTAGACCCTATCTAGAATCCTACAGCTGAGAAATGTAGTCCGAAAACGTCAGAGTACCAATAATAACGGTAAGGTTGGTGCAGACGTTGAGCAATCAGCTGCTGGATTCCCTGCACGGAACAAATATTTGTATGGCCTTCAGATAATTGTTTTGGGTCTAGATGTCTTTTGTATGCAAGTTTACATGTTAATGTACGCACCCACGTTACAGGATTAATCCCTAGTGTAGGGCAAAGTTAAAAAAAGAGGCACTTACCTAAAATATCATAGTTAATGTAAGTGGATTGTAAAAGGAAGTGGGTGATATCCGAAACGAGTGATTGATTATGATGGCAGAATCCTTCCTGAATTGGGACTAGGAGCTTTATTTCCTCTCCCAAACCGCATCGAAATGGGGTTTCGGAGAAGTGAAGTGCTAAAAGCGTGATTTAGTTATTACGTATTTGTCACTTAGGCATTCGGGCAGCTGTGCCAATGCGGAAGAAAAGGATGCCAACTGCAATACAAGGATTCACAGAACACATCAAGCATTTGAGAGATTTATAATAAGTGTTAGGCAGGAAATAGTCTGTAGTTATTTATGCATTTCTGACCTAAATTCCTGACAACATGAAAAAATTGACTGTGCTTTTTTTTGAGATGGGAAATCTTCAAATGATTTTTCTCTGAAGGGTTGTCTTTTGGGTTCTAAGACCGCGGTAACTCTTTCAAACGTTCCTGTAGCCTTAGCGGGTATCAGCCATACTGGGACCCATAATACCCACTTAGTTTACATCGCAATTAGTTCTAACTTCACCCAAAACATTTTGCAATCAATACTTTAAAGTTTAATCACAGTTTCCCCCAACTAATCCTTTCAGCACGATTGGCGCCAGGTTTGAAGCAGTTACCGAAGATTCCATCAGGGTCGGTTAGTCATGCAACCCAAATATTAGTTCATAGTTCATTATTGTATCTAGTTCGCAAGGGAACGGTTATCGCTAGTTGCGTATGTAGGCCCGTTGGGCATCGAGAAGTGAGAGTTTCGAATAGGGATTAGCTTAAGGGTTTAATTGATGCGGATAGTTTAACTGTCGAATATGTTTATGGGGGAGAAGTTGGTTGGTGTTAAGTTTGCAGGGTGGGCATATTTTGATGGTCATGTTTTCTTAGTGTTGAAAGAAGATATACCAAGATAAACTCTAAAATACGACGTTACCATCACTTTACCTGAAGTAAGTACATATAAGTAAGGCTGCTAAAAACTGCACTTCATTACCACTCTGCCTCCGTACCTCGTTCTTGTGTAATCTAGTTTAGAACAGCTTAAATGCCAAATGCCTTGAAGATAAATAAAATAAACAGCGTGCAGTATTCCCTAATTGGTACAGCGTATTGTAAAGGCGACACTAAACTAGGGCTGCACAAAGTTAACGCCGACGACTATTGCAAACTAACTTTTGCCACAAATAATATCTAAAATTAATTCTCACACCATTGCAGGGTCGACCGCATGTATTTGTGGTATGTTTTAGAAAGCAAAAGTACTAGGTTTGCATAGGAGTGAAGGAGCTTAGCGGTGGCCGCGTAGGCTCGGTGCGTCGGGCAGACGGCGCGCGGGGTGGATCGATACCCGGGCCGCATTGTTGCCCCTGCTCAAAGCCCCCGCGACCCCGCACTTGCCCCGCGCCCCGCCCCAGCCTTGCACCCGAAATTCGCCCCATTTGATCCTGAGAGCGCGAATCAATCGCTTTTGTTGCAGTAACTTGATGCATCACTTCGAAGGGCGAACTTGTCGAAGTCGTGTAGAAAAGCTCTTTCATGCTACTATGAGTCGCTGTGCCCTACTAATACGGATCAAAATCGTTTATGTTTCCCAGAAAATTATTTTTTACAGTCAACAGCTGTTTACGACAAATGTAAGCTAGCATTGTTCACGTGGAATCGACTCAGAGTCTATAAAATAAGAAAGCGTAACACTATGTTGTGAGAAGAAAGCTGACCTGTAGGTTTTACAATAAGCAAAACGGCTAATTAGCGAGGCTAGTTATTATTTTACAATATTTCACAGTCGAGTGCACTCGTTAATTAACTGCGTGCTCCAGCGAAGATTAAGTGCGGCGAAGGATTCTTTTTGTAATAATAGGGAACGGGTTACATTACAGTGCTGCTCAAATACACATGCATACAATTATGTATTGTGAACAATTGTGATACAATATGGACTGTATTGAAACTAAAAATGTTTGTATTAAAACTTAGACAATAGATATGCATGATTACAATTTTACTGATTATGAATTGTATGACTATAATATTATACCTCTACTTGCTGTGCCTATTGGTGGTTTCAAATGCTTTTAGTCATAGAAAATTAATTGTAACAAAGTTAGTTGCTGAATGGTAAAACTATTCCCTATCTACTACGTATAAGTATTAAATAATCACCTCGCTTTTTCTCTGTCTCATTTTCAAAATAAAAAGCACACGTTAATTATGTAACACAAAATAATAAAACAGGAAATATATTTTACTTACAGCTTTGTCTATGGGAAAACTATAAAACTTATAACATAAACAATAGACTATAAAACTATTTCTTAGCTGTTATAATAAACGCGGGAAACCTAGACGACAGCGACGGCCATTTTATCTTCAGTTAGTATCACAAATGTGTCCTAAAACCTATTACCGTTAATGGGGCATTATATTTTGAAGCAATTTTGAAGTTTTTGCAATGTTGTTGTTTGTATGCTTACTACATCGTTATATTCTCTGGGCTATAAAAGATAAGCTTACAGTCTGGCCAATAAAGCATACTCCCGCTATGTTAAGCTCAGCTTTCCATACGAGATTTGTGATTTTACGGTGTGCAATCATCTATTATAGTTAAGAGCCTGTTTTACCGTACCAGATAGGCTCTGTCTACTAGATTCATTAAAAATCTTTTCAAATACATGCATAAAGCTGAAGAATTTTTTTGTTTGAACGCGTTAATCTGAGGAAGTGGAGGTTTAACTGAAAAAATCTTTTAATGTTGGATAGTCTATTTATCGAGGAAGGCTATAGGCTAGATAACATCGCGCTACGACCCACGGGAACGGAATAGTAACCAAGGACGCGGGTGAAACTGTGGAGGAAAGCTAGTATGATAGATTTGAAGGTAACTGAAACTTGTTTAGAGGGATGAAATAGCCTAAGAGTCCCCAACACACTTAGTCTTGATGGATAGTATAATCAGCTTTATAATGTTACCACTGTTGTGACTTAGAGCTCCTCTCTAGAAGAGGGCTGAAATATATCACACAGGCAAGCGCGGGATGATGGATGTCACATGTCTTCGAATTTTTGGTTTTAGGACATGTTGGTTTCCTCATGACGTTTTCTTTAATCGTTAAGAGAGGTGATGAAAAAATTACACAAAGTTAAGCACTAGCCTGGGTTTTAACCCACGATACACAATTCGTAAAGGCAAAAGGCCCAAGGAACATACGATAATCGAAAGAATAAAAAAAAAGTGTATTTGTCATTAGGTACCTGTCGCTCGTCCACTTTGGCGAGAATCGCCTCGCAATGGAATATTGCTTGTGTCCGTCTAAACAGGGTTTCAAGGCAATAATCGTATTTAGAGATTTTGTGACAGTTGCTGTTTTAATTATATCTGCTCTTCTCAGATAAGAATTAATTAAACGGAAACGAAAAAAAAGATGTTGGGTTAAACAAAAAAATTAATAATACATGTACATAAAATAGCCGAACTTATGACATGGGTATTAAATCTAAGTGAACTAAAATTCAACTAAAACCATATTAAATAAAATGTTATTCAGTGTATATAAGAAAGCCAGAAAGCGTTGTAGGTACTGTTTTTATTACGCTTGCTTTTGGGTATTTACCCACCGCTCATCTCTTTATATGTATATAGCTTGCAAATTAAAAAAAATATCGATTGGAGCCGTCATTTTAGTTTATCTATGCTTGCAAGCTTGTAACATTTCAAAAAGGTCGATTGGAGCTGTCACTTTCAGTGACCTATCTATAGTACCCACTAAACTTGAATGGCAAGTCTCGCACTCAAATCGGTTCTTGTACGATACTCGTATGAACTACAAAAAAATTACATACGAGATCGTGTTTACACAAGTCGAGATTCTCGTAAGCAAGAATCTTATTATAATTTTGCTGTGTAAACAGCAAAATTATAATAAGATCCCTCTCCTAGAGAGGAGGCCTGAGTCCCAGCAGTGGGAACATTATAAGGCCGCCTATGCTATGCTATGTGTAAACAGACGCAGGACAATTACCGCCTAGCGATAATTGCTTGTGAATCTCGCGTATGTAAACATTTTGATACGATAATGTTATGGCGATTATTGCTTGCAATTATTGCGTACAATTTCTCGAACCAAAACGTGCGAGAAACTCTTCCCGTCTAAATGGGCCTTAAGTCGGGGCCGTTACTACTTGGCAGGCAACCCACCACTGCTTTTTCTGCATACTGTCTTGATACATAAATCGAACACACTAGACTAGACACGAAAACCAAAGAAGAAAAGAGATTATTGATTTTAGCCAACAGAGTGCAGAAGATTTTGGGATAGGGATTCTACTGATAAATAATAAAACATGTGGCTGACACAAATAAAGGTACGACAATTTCCATGCAAGGGGGAAATCAGTTGGCTGCGGGAATCGAATGTTTGAAACCCGTGGCCCTAGAAAACAAAGGCAATTGAATGACACAGGTGAGTTTTAGTCAGTAAAAGTCTGACATGCCCTCACGTTCCACTCTAGAGCGAGAGAAGACATTTGATAAATTCCCACCTCAAAAAAAAGGGAGAAAAACGTCTGTGAGTCTAAATCCGTATAAAATAAAAGAGGCACTGCATCCTATTTTAACACTATGCTTTCAGTATAACACCAGCTTTAAAACTAAGCACCTCTCTAGGAAATACTTAACTTAGGTATAATATTATGTTTACCTATTTGCAGTCTTGTACTTGAGTGTATGTAATAATCGTATATTCCATTAGACCTTTGGCTTCACCTTCATAAATCAGTCGCATATAGACGTACTGGCAATTAGTACCTCCTAAGAATTACTTAAACTTGTAGAATAATGCCACTTCTATCATTCGGCACGTCTTGTAAGTCTACTGGAAATCTGTTATTTAGGGTTGCCAAATCACGATTCACGAGGCTTTTCAATTAGTACAATCTCATGGCTCTTCGGATTGACAAAAAGTAAGTCATTTACATATCAAAAGAATTCGCATAAAAAATAAGAAAATGTATAGGACCAGCATCGATACAGCACCGATTTCGAAAATTCTTCACTGATTGACAACTACTTACGGTACCGCTGATCACAAACTCAAAAAACCTAAGGTCGAACTACATTGGGCGCACATGGACCACGTACGCCGATCTAGGCGCACCGATCTCCATATATTTTATATGGCAACTAGACTTGTAAAGCTACATTAGATCCACGCCACGCAACGCGACTCTACGTATAAATCAGGCGTGGCGCACGTGTGCGTCGGTCTAATGTAGTTCACACTTACCGTTCCTGTGTCATACGAAGTGCTCACATATGGGAAGGATTTGGAGTGTCTGGAAGGATTTGGGGGAAGCCTTTGCCCAGCAGTGAGACAGTAATGGCTAGAAAAAAAAATGGCAACCCTAGCTCCAACACCCGTATAGAACTAACAAGATTCCAACAATTCTTGTCTATCACTAATTACGTTCTAACCTTTAAACCTACGCCTTTATTGGTGTACTTAGATTGTAACTATACCAAAGAAGTTGCAGTAGTGTTCTTGGAATACACTGGGCTGCAAAAATTCCGGGTCGTTAATAAAAAATGTGATAGTTTCTTGACAAGTTGAATTCGTGAAACTTGTTGCAGATGATTGATTAATACTTTAAAAAAATACATAACACGTTTTCTACACTATTTAATTTCAATAAAATACTACTGTGATGTTACTTAAATATGTATGTATATGGTGTATTAATGTAATTTTTTATGTTCAATTAATTTATTAGCATACACCTATACAGCATACACCTGCATAGATACACCGGAGACTAACCTATTTTTTTTTATTGTAAGTTCTTTCAGTCCAACACTCCAACCAAAAGTTGTCACTGTCGGCGATAAGACCGCCATTACATCCATAGGTTTAAGTTCATGTACAAGAGTTGTGTTTTGGTGTACAATAAAATATTAATTACTTTTTTTCATCATATTCACACCGAAAGGGAATTCTTTCTTCCAAGATTCGCCACTGAAGCTGATAATTCACTAGCCTATCAAGTTAGCAATTCGGATAAAGGCAAGCTACTTTCCTAGATGACAAATCGAAAACCGCGTCCAAACAGAGTTGAATATGTTCAGCCTATCAGATAACGAAGCTTACTAGGGAAATGAAAGGCATTTCAAACTTAAGAGAACTGAACCACGTTCCGGAAATAATAAATGATATTTATTTTGCAAGTAGGTTATAAAAACACTTTTACACGTCAACTTTTTCGTCAATTTAAAATAGATTAGGCCGGTGTTATCTAGCTGACTACCCTGAGAAAAGACACCGAAACAAACTCAGAGTAAGTCTCTTTTTGAAGTCCATACAGCAAACATGTAATTGTCAAATCGCAGATTAGTGTCTAAGATAGTTTTTTTGGGAAAGAACCACGCGCCTGTCTCCATGTTCATAGTTTCGATGGTTTTCGAGAAAGAAACTAAATCGAACGCCAAATGAATATTTACTCGTTAAATCTTCATGTAGAAGAACTGTGTATCGATTGGAACACACCACACGAGATAAGTGCGGGCCTGCGTGGGGACGCGACTCACTCGTATCCAGATAGTTGCGCAGTTATCGGCCGGTCCGAACATAAATAAATCACACTCGGAGAGGACGAGATAAAGCGCGGTTTATTGTTTTGGATGCGGTTTAAGTTACAAGCGAACAGCGATTAAGTTTAAACATGATTAAAATATACCCAGTAGCGATTCAGCAACCTTATTATCAGATAAGTCTGTCAAGATTCAAAGTATTTATTTCAAATAAACCATTTACAGGCACTTTTCAATTTTCAAAGCGTAGATCTCGTATGGAGAATAATGTGCAAGAAACTTCAAGGCACTCTTTTAAAATAATTCTATGTATTACAAATATCTGTTACATATTTCTTTTCGCTACTATTATGTGTGAACAATGTAAATAAAGTAAAAATCTGAAACAGATACTAAATATAGAAATTAAAATAAACCACTGGCTGCTACGAGATGACCAGACTCAACTGACAGCGCCCGTTCACGGATATGACGCGTATATCAGCATCACTTAACTCAACCATTCTCATAAGATTTAAGCCTGTTTTAACTCTCGGCTAAATAAACAATTGAACTTCAATGTTCAATTATTTATCAACTATCAGCTGAGAGTTGAAAATCCTACAAGGTAGTAAAAATTTTCTTTTATATTGTAGATAGTGTTTACTAACAGTTTTCTTCATCTTTAAATGAACAGATCGCTAAAATTGGCACGTATACAACACTATTTTTAGTAAGTATATGCGAAACCTGAATATAGTTTGTTCAGAATCAGTAACTAAATCGATTCCAATAATTTTTACACCATGTTATATTTTTTCCCAAAAATATTTAAAAAAGGTCACAAGTTGGACACCACCGACACTAAGTACAACACAGGTCACAGCAGGTCATAGCGGGCATTAGGCGCCAGCGCACAGCTGGATGCGTGAGCAAAACAACCCCTCAGTCGCCCGGATGGCCCGATTACCATGTATTTTTACGGACAAGCGGGTAACATAATAAGCTTATAACTTTGTGATTTTTCATCATACAATTTGTACATAGATTGTTTGCATAAAAATACTAGACACGTGTTTCGGGTTTCGCATATACTAAAACTAATGTTGTATAATTCATCTGATTGCAGGAAGCATCCTTATATAAATCACCCTAATAAAGTAAGTAAAAGTAAGTAAGTAAGTAAGTAGTAGTAAGTGTAAGTAGGTGTTTGTCCTGTATTTTTGTTTATGTGGTGTACAATAAAGAATATAATAAATAAATAAAGTACTACGAGCGTTTACGATCTTGATGGCAACTTGCCAAACTGTGACGGGATGTGAAAAATAGTTCCAATGACATAATGTATGACAGTACTTGCTAATTAGTTTGCATTGCCGACACTTGTACGATCTAAGGTAATATTATGATGTTACTATACGACGATGTTATCTTTATACAATTGGAGTTACAGTACGGTCAAAATGTGTTGGCTGATCTGAAGTTGGCGTTCCGAACTATTGTGCATACCTACTTCTAATAATACGCGATACGTATTTGCCTTATGATTTACTACGCAAGCAATTGTTCGAAGTTCAGAGCGGTCAAGAATTCATGATATTTACATTAGATGAGTTATAAACTTGATAGTGTTTCAAGTTACTTACTGCAATAATGCTACGTAAATCTATGATTAGACATTGCATTATAACTATTGGCAATATCTTCTTAGTTAACACCTATTAAACCTCCTAGATATATCCAATCAATAATGCTAACCTCAAATACCTGTGAATAATGTCCCAATTAAAACAGTTTCCTGGTTCTATTTTGCTAGTAATTAACTGTTTACCGACTAATACTGGCGTTAATTAGATTAACGTAGGTGTAGACACATTTGTGTGGCTAACGAGAGCTACGCGACACCTTGCGTCGTATTGTATTGCATTTACACGTTACCGGCTTAGCTTGCAACACATATAATGGGATTTCGTACGATTCTGATTCCATTTATGGTAGATTTGTGAATAGAGCATTAAATTATTTTCGAATATAAATGGACAGCTGCTAATTAGCTAGAACGTAATTAAACAGCATTTAGAGGACATGGTTCAGTTTTGTTTATCGCTGCCGCTTGTAACTTAAGTAATGTCAGTAAATGCAGCGACTGGAGCATATAATCATCATCAAAATGTTGTGCAGCATTAACTATGTGATAGTTATTATAATAATTAACGTATCTATTACACTAAAAGGTTTGAATTATCTAAATTGTGAGCACATGTAGAGTATTGGAGAGTAGTTTGATAGAAAAACAACATTTTCTTTAATCGATAAGTGAATTTGTTTAAGGCGTGTCTCTCTCTTAGAGAATCGTACTAATATTTATTAAAGGCGAACGTTTGTATGTATTGTGTGTATGTTTGTTACTTCATTACGCTCAAATGGCTGAACAGATTTGGATAGACCATGTTCTGGAATAGCATATATATTCAACTTTCACGCAAACGCTGATGAAGTCTCTGGTGAAGCTAGTTCATAATGAATAAAACATTAAATTTTGTTAATAAAATAATTTCACAACATTAAGTATCTCATAGTTTATGGCCCTAACTTGAATGTTAACCAGTTAGTCAATACTTGCGCAATTGAACTCACCAGTAATAACGTCTAGTATGTGGGTGGCAGGCAAACGCACGTTCGTTTATAGATGCACTTAATTACCGTTGGCAAACCATAAAGGTGGAGAATAAGTACCTGAAACAAAAGGGGAAAACATTAAGACATCGTTAAGTTTATCATTTAGTTCATAGTGGTCACCCACGAATTCGATATTCTTGGCTCGTCAACTTGTCTCAAAGGAAGAAAAACTTTTTATTTGCCGGAAAAGGCGCAAACTTAAAACTAACATATTGCAAATATTAAACAAACATATTATGTATAAAAAACCTACATACCTAGATAAATGTATTTTTGTTACAGGAAAATGAGCGAGAATATAACCAAGACAGAAATAAACCTTTCAATCTCACTTATCAGTACTTCATTTATAGATTACAAAAATAACCTACGTCAACTCGGAAGTATTGAAAGGTGAAATGATATAAATTATCGTTCCAAGATAAAAAAATTAAAAATATTTTCCCATGAAAATTTCAATCACCTTTGAACCTTTAGCGTGTCAATTCTACGTAACATTTTTCCGATGTCGATAGTTTTAGCGGATCGGTCGCCGCTCGGTTTCCGACGTCGGCCGGCGGGGAGTCGGGGACAATCAACGATTCGCGATGACTGACCTACCACAACACGCCACAACTATTCGCCACTCGCGTCATCCAACGTAGACTACGCAGATTTAATGTTGCTAGAAACGATACCAAGGTTTTTCTTTTTGTTTTATCACACACAGCGACGGATGCGCCCTCTTTGCTGAGTTGCGGATGATAATCCCGCATCCGGAACGCGTTTATATGGGCACACATATTTGTTCAGAGTTGGAATGTTGGTTAGCTTGATTTGTGAGTGTTCTTGCTTCGCATTTATATCCAGACATTAGGATTCGCTGTGACTATGAATAATGTTTCATGCATAGAATAACACAAACAATAGAATACATAACAATAACTCGTGAGTCTTGCCATAGCTAATAATTTACATATCAAACATAAGCCCGTTTAAGTCCTGGTATTATGTAACAAGTCTTAAATCCTAAGAAGACTCACTTAATCGTGGGTCTTCTCACTTCATGCTCGCTGAAAGACATAGCTTATTTTCAATTTTGGTCGTATTCCTAGTTTCTGAGACTGTTGCAAGTTTATTTTAAAATCATAGAACAAAATAGCCCTAGACTGTCGACTTTGTTAGAATAGAGTCTGCAACAACACCTTCAAAAACATGAACATAACTGGCGCCACATCCATTTTCCCAACATAATAATATCTGCGTGAATCCGGTAATCCGCTTATTTTGTCAGTGCCAGTCAGTGGGGTATCGATCATAACCACTTCTAGTAAAAATTGGCGCATGCTCTTTGGTCAAGTGCGAAATTTGTTCCGAGGTATCGTCATTACATTAATACCTACTTCTTCACTGGTTTTAGGGCCTTGAGTCGTAAAAAAATAATGATGATGCTAAACATTCAACGGACTGTTGTTTAAGTGTAAAAATAAATTAAAGACGTCGTTGACCTATCGTAGGATTTGGAATTTATATTCTTTTTTATTATCATATTTAGTCAGTTAAGTGCTGTCAACAGTTAATTAGCTCCATAATGTATGTCTATCGATAGGTACCGTGTGTTCATTTATAATATCTATAATTATGATCGTTCGAATGTAGACAAATTAAATAATTCCCACTTGAATATCAAATGTGCGTTGTGAAATGTGAAACTCATGTCGTTAAGGGACACGGAACCAGTAAATAACAATGCGAAAGATGTATCACGTTATAAAGGACCACAGAGAAATTCCTTGTAAGTTAAACAAAAACAAATACGCCTTTGTTCGTGCTGGTTATAAGTACCGCCTTCTTGAAGATCGGCGATGCCCTCCACACGTTCGGAACACGACACCGATTTCCTGCGCGTCGCAGGTCGATGTCGTTGTCGCATACGCGTCATTGTGTCGATCATTTGCATAATTAAATAACATTATGCATTCATTCATTCAGGTCACCCCTACACGAACCGCCAAAACAAAGCGTCATGTCCGCCCCGCTGATATCGATAAAAAACAAAGCGAAAAATCACGCCGTAATCGCGTCGACAGTTCAATCTCCAGGCGTTACGTTGTTTAGCCGCAAAAAGGGAAAACTGTTCGGGATGGGAATTAATGCTCGAGAAGTTCTAAATTAATCCCCTTGAGGTGGACGGCCGGCACCCGCATCGGCAACGCAAACATTACACATTTGTATCGCGGAGACTCTTCCTACTTCCTACCCAGTTTTAGTTCGCGGAAAGATCGGGGTGTTTCGCGTAACCGAGCGGCGGCGGGTTGGGTAACAGCCACCCGAGGAAAGCGAAACCACCCCACGTTTTCCCCCTCACCGGGGGCTGAGGTCTTTGTCCCCATGCGACCCAGTTAATGACCGCCCCCGCAGACGCGGCACATAGCCTCGTTCTGATATAAATACGCCTACTACACTTGACCTCCAAAGTTTTTATTGGAAAGCACGTGCCTATGAGATCGTGTGTTGTAAACAATAAAGACTGTTGTGTAATTGATGTTGTTTCAGTTGGGTAAAGGTTTGTTCACCTTACCTACACCAGTACCTTACCAGAACGTCTTGAAAGATCTAAAAGAGTTCGCGGCGGCGTGCAATACTGTTTTTAGTAAATAAATCGCTTGAAGTGAAAAGGGTTTGTCTGTCGGTCAGATTGTGCGGTGAACTAGGAATGGGCGAGGGGAGGTGAAGCAACAGGTCGCGAAACAACGTTTTAATTGTCGGTTGATAAGCATCGACGTCACCGGAGCGCGACACCTACACGAGGCCGGCGCGACGTGCACAAGGTGCGATGACCGAACCCTAAATGCATTCACACCGCTCACTCCATGTGAATCTGTTTAAAAATATTGCATTAATTCACAATGTAATCATAAGCCCTGCGGTATCGAAGCTTTAGTGGTCGTAACTAATATTTCGACGTAAACGTTTTTATATCGAGAAACTTCTTGCCCGTCGTAATTGACACTAATGCCAAGCGATTTGTTCAATCAGAATTTAGATAGAATTTAAACCGTGACAGATTGTGGTGTGTGTGGTCAAGATACGATTAAGAGGCCCAATAGGGGTACACATTTCGTGTTTCTATATAAAATCAGATACACGTCTTCTCTTTTCACGGTTCTTATCTTTACCTTCCTTAAAGCTTAGAGACTGTATGGTGAATTACGTAAATAAAACAGAAGATAAAAACTCTCCAGTTCCTCAAAGCCATACGTTATTTCTTGACATGACTTAAGGTGTACTTAAACCGTCTGTTACCGTTAAAGTAATCACAAAACGAAAACATCGTAAATTAATTAAGAGAAACAGCTTCTTCTACTGCATTCATCCTCACTGGTCCACTATAAAATAACATCTTTAGCACCCCATTCGGTCATAATCTCCCAAGTTTGATTAAGTATTGGACTAGTCAATAGACATTACATTTCAATGGCAGTTTAGACACCTTGGCTGGCAAGTCAGTTCCAAGATACCGGTTTTACCAGGACCAGTTTGATAAGAACTTTCGCCTATGAGGGGAATGTGTGTCGGTAGAAGGGGTGACGGGTGTCTTCACTCCTGGTTGTGTTTACGGAAACTTATTCCTAGGGCGATAGTTGCATAAAGTGCCGTTTCGCAAACCGCAAGAGACTGATGTAAACGTTTCAATTTTCTTTGTCTTGTCCAGCTTGTTCATAGACATCTAGTTTGTTCGACGTCTGAAGTTGTCACGAAGGGAGTTCGCGATACTGTCACTTGTGAACCGAACAACTCAGAAGAACAATCAATTGTGAAGAAAATATTTTCGACTGACGAAATCAGATACTAAAAATCAAGGTGTGTTTAAAACAATAGGACAACGCCATTAATATTGCTAAGAATCGCTTACATAATTCCCTCGAATTTGAAAGTTTGAGAGACGTTTGAGCTCCTTTCATATTATAAACAGGTAGTTTCATAAACGTCTGGCTCTCGGCCCACGCAGCTCCGAAATACTCGGTCCTCATTGTCCAGAAGGCTTTATGTCGGCTTAAGGCAAGGCACAGCGTTTGCCCTCCACTTCATACATTTCAAAAGCACAACAAGTCACCGTCTCCCAATATTTGCCTTCGGTTTGTTCAGTGTTCTGTTATCGCTATTAATGTTGATTTAGGAATTGAATGGTTCAATGGTTCGTGTTAATTCTGTCGAGATCGCTTGATATTGTCTGGGATATCGCTGGCACAACTTGGGGTTCAATTGTGCGATTGATTCGAATTGATTTCCAGTTGAGTTAGATTTGGTTTTAGTTTAATTTAACAGGTAAATGTTATTACAAAATCTGTCGAGTTTTTCATAAATTAAACACTTTATGTAAAATTACCTTTGGTTTAATTAGATTCTAGAATGCGTGTTGGAATCAAAGAAAATATAATTAGGATCCAGCTTTCAATGGTGGCATAATTAGTATTGTTTACTTTAGCCTACATACAAAACAGCAGTGTTTCGAGTGGTTGTGATTTAATAAGTTTACGACCAGACTTGTCAACGTACGAACAAAAGCCATGGGAAATGTTATTACAGTATTGTAACATGAGAACTAGCAGGTCATTGGTGCGTCGTAAATACCAATTTGGGGCAGCCGTAGGGTTAAACGGGATGAAAACTTACACAGAATATTACGAACAAGAACTCAAATGCTGTGAAAGAAAACTTTTATATCTAGCCAATGGGCTTTACAGCGTAAAAAAATAAAGGAAATGGTATTCGTCAAGTTTTTACGCTTTACGTTAGAAGCGGAACCAAGAGGCGTAATTAATTTGATGATTCTGTTACTTACGCTGGAAAAGGGTAAGAAGCATTGAAAGCCCGGAGCATCTGTTAAGAACATTATATCACGGAATCAATAGTTCTACGGACACGCCCTGAAGATCTTATCTCTGTAACATCACGACCTTCTTTCGGGCTGACTGCATTTCATTTCCAATTATTTGAATACAAGTTTTTGCTTATTCAGGTAACCGTAGAGGGAATATTTGGATTGCGTGACCCACACTTCGTTTGGCAACCCTATAAGCTTACGCTTCGAACTATAGTTTCGTTAAGTGATATTTATTCTCAAACATGCCATTGTTTGTTTATATTACTATACAAGCATGGTCGTCGTCCAACATATAGAATTTTAAGTGCCGAATTTAATTAGTACACCTCCCGTAGCGTTGATGATGTACGAGCATAAAATAGCAATAAAAGTAAAGGCTCTAGAATATAAATAGTGGGAGAGTAAGTCATAAAACATTAAGTTAATGATGTGACGACTAATCTTGGCACTGTTGTGGATGCTTGCGTGAGCGCGCGTTATTTCATCACTGCATTACAAGATTTGGGATCGAATATACACACATTATCAACGCATTTGATAGCTTCGACTGTACAAAACACGACAGTATTCTTTTAACACACTAGAAAATTACTAAGGGATACATTAGTCGAGATAAGAAGCACAGAATGCACATGTTACACGTATCAAATGACGTATTCCATTCTGTTGAATAAAACAACTTGCAAGTTGATAGACAGCTGCTACATTATATTTTCTTTCTCTCTGACATCGAGATGAAATCAATGCAGTGGAATGGGTAAACATTCATTCTTCCTCCATCCACGGCATTGTGAGCTACCGAGGACAATATCCATTCATTGTAAAGCAGGTATTACCTTTATTTACTTAATTTCTAACCTCCTTCGGCATTAAGAGCCTACTTCGATTTAATGGTGCAGAAGATTTTATCAAGAATAACTTATACATCGAATCGAACGCAGATGTTATCTATCCAGCGGTTTTCAAGCAAGTTTGACGGTTCCACAGGCAATATTTCGCGTATTAGTGGAGCGATAAGCATGCAAATCCGCAAGGGCCAGCACAAATCGTCCGGATACCGGTTGGTGAACGTAGCTAGTAGTTGCATTAGTGCAGTAACAACGTTTGTTGCAACAGTATGCAGAGGCCTTGCATTCGCCGAGCCACCGCGCCGGCCATGGACCAAAATACCCGCTTTCACGCACTAAGTTCGCACTGGAAGCAGTTTTGTTATAATATTATAAATATTGATATTATGTTAAACTACGGGTTTTTGTATGTCAATATCAAGACGATAATTTCGATGCAAATCTGTGGATGGCGGACGAAAAAATTTTACAACCCACCCAAGTGAAGCATGAAATGAGTATGTAGATTTTGATGTTTTATTACGACAATTGATTCCGTGCACAGTTCCAAACAACCTCTCATTATATTGTGAACTCAACAAGCGTAACAATGATACAAACGTAGACGAGGCTGCATTGATAAAATTCTTCAGACCTCTAAACGTTGCCAACTAACGGTAATGTAGTTTACTTCTTCCAAGTCATTTGGAACTCCCCAGCAATTTATATGATCTGACAACAGCATACTGAGCATTACATGATGTTTTAGTGGGCAAGAGACGAACTTATTACATTGAATGACCTGTGAATGAATTAGAGAAGGAATGTCATAGATCATTACGATCATCATTCTGACGTGGTGGGTCATTCGTCAACGCGTATGATTGTATGACTGTGGTTAAACCTATGTGGTCTGCTTAAGCTCGTTTGGGAAGGTGGCGTAAGCGCAGCTAGATATTGTTCCAGATTTCTGTGCACATTGAATGGTTTTGTTACGAGACCTACATCGCCGTGGAATTACACAGTAAATTGGTTTCAATTTCAATATCTTACAGAATCCTACTGCCTATTCAAGACCAATTACGAAGGTTTGTATATTGCATTGAAAATAGATGTCCATGCTAGTTAGTTAAGAAATCTATGTGCCATTTAAGCATAGAAACTTTTTCCATTATTTCCTAATGTCCTAATCCCTCAATTGCAGTTATATCTAACTCCTAAATATTAAGTAATAGTTAGATCATCACAATATGAAATTCCAACAAGAGCTGCCTCACAATTAATACCAGTATTACAGCCACGTTAGGTAGGTGCAGTTTGCAAACAGACCACTGGAGAATGTTATTGTACCCGCAAACTGTTTGCATTCAATTCCGTCTGCGAGTATCGGTTGCTTGTCCAGAGATGCTTGCTGTAGTATTATGTAGTTGTAGACTTGTGGATCGTACTTGTAGCTAGTGTGCATGAATATGTAAGCCTCATTGTTGTTGCATTCGCTATGGACCTTTTAAAGTTAGGAGTCGTGTTACGATGTTCTTTTTATTATTTTGTGCGTGTACTTGGTTGTAATGTAATATGGTATTGCGATTTTAATTGTGTCGTTAAGATGGTTCTCATTAATAGGCAGATGTTCTACCTTAGGAGACGTAATTGTTAGCTTTTGTACTTTCTTATCTGGCTCTACTGTTTTAAGGCATATGATCTCTTGAAGTCTAAAACCTTTTATTTTAACAGGCTTACACGTGACCAGGTTAATATTCACAGATATAATTGCTTGCCTGCTCCGGTCTTCCCGTCCGATTATAATTTAGGTCTTCAAGGCTAGAGTGAATAGGCTCTTAATAAACTAGTGCGCCTCACCATCAACGATTGCATCACTACTTGCCATCAGGTGGGATCGCAGTCCAGCACTAGATTATTACAATTAAAAGAAAGGATCTTGGGCCTTATTACGACGTGTTAAAATGTCAGGCGAGCGAGCGAGAAAGAGGGACGGAACTATTAATGGTGTATAGCTCCATCCCTTTAACAGCTGAACTGTTAGGTCGTCAAATGGCGTCAAGAGCTCTATGATTTATTTTGATTTATGGAACTAACTAGATTAACTATAGTCTTTTAAATACCACTGCCGATATTCCTGCAATTCAGGCAGCATCGTTGAATGACATATTACAACACAATAATCTGTCGTCAGTCGTGTTCTATCATATGAACACGGTCAGTGAGCAACCATGCGTCCTCCCACGCGATGATGAGCTTTCACACAGAATGATGGAACTGACAACTCTTTTATTGAGACTTGCATCTATGAACTTTACTGTCATGAACGAAGGCTGATTTATAATATTCCACACCCAGAAGTTTCTACCATTTGTAATCAGTGTAGAAATATCGAATAACTTCTCTCGTTCTGAATGGAGCCAAAGGATGTGTCATGTGTCAGTCTTTTACTAACAAAAATCCATCCGTGCGCCTTCAGTTACTCTTAGCGATCAAGCGCGGATCTACCGTTGTGGGCACAATGGGCATACCCACAACCCAAATAAGCTTGTGACGTCTTACTTTCACGGTCATGCTGATGCTACTTTTGTCATTTTCATGAATGAAGAAGCTAACATTTTACAGTTTTATCAATTTACTAGTGTTTGCTCCACTGCTTTGGAGTATTAACTGTACAAAATCTTGGTCAGAGTTATCATATATTTTGTAAATGTATCTCCCAGGAATGCACTACATACATCGATCATGAGCGAGTTCAAACTTCACTGCAACTGGTCGATTTTCGGGTGGCTGACCATTTTCTTTTTTGAGAGCGGTTTCCGCGCTTATTTGCGTTCCAGGGAAAGAATCCGGTAGAGTCCAAAATGCAACCTGTAAAATACCGATAGGCTGGCTACCCTGCGCCTGTGCTCGAGGCTTTGTAGACTGGACTTAACCAAATCAGGATCCCCAATTAGCCTTTTCGCACGCCTTTCCATTGAGTCCAAAGCTGCTAGATGGCATTTTGCAGCACCAGCCCATATGTGACTGCAGTACTCCACACACGATCGAACCTGTGCTTTGTATAACATTAGAAGCTGTCCCGGTGTGAAGTACCGTCGGACCTTTGCAAGAACGCCTAGTTTTCTAGCAGCTACCTTGGCTTTGGACTCAATGAACCGCCCAAAATTGAGGTCTGAGGAGATTTCAACTCCCAAGAGCTGAAGGCGGTCGGTTTTAAGTTTATTATCATTGTTACATGTTTCATTTATTTTTTAATTACTTACCTATTATTATATTTAGCCTGTGTTCCGTGCGTGAGTGCGTCCGTGATATCACCAGGCCCTATCAGGATACCAACGCTGCGATATTTAATTATTTTTATTAATATCGTAGCACAGGTCGTTTTTAGGGTTCCGTACCTCAAAAGGAAAAACGGAACCCTTATAGAATCACTTTGTTGTCTGTCTGTCAAGACCCTTTATGTCGGGAACGCGTGGAGGTATTGAGTTGAACTCAGGTCTGCGGTCCCTTGAAGCTGTGAAAAAATCAAACTTCTGACTGGAACGAAAAAAAAAAGATACGACTGTTTATGTCGCAAAAAACGTGTATTTCGAAACTCCCAAGGGAATCAAAATTGCGCGAGTCCGACTCGCACTTAGCCGGTTTTTTTCACTCTTAATTTTGGTATTGTTGTAATTTTATTTTAATTTATTCGATAGAGATTAGTTAAATATTTTTTTTTAATTGTTGTTATTTGTTCTGTTCTGTACTTATCTCAAATGTTTATTTTTTTCTTTTCTTCACTGAATAATTAAATAATATATTACAGCTGCTACAGCACAATAATCAGTCGTAAGTCGTGTTCTGTTGTTTGAACACGTGTGAGCGGTCATGCGACCGCCCACGCGATGAGGAAGCACGGTGGAACTGACAGCTCTTTTATTGTGGCTTTCATCAAAGAATACGCGATTTTTGAGGAGACCATGAAATAGCATCCAAACGACTACGATTGTCAATAGCCAGAAGTTAAATGTAACATAATTATAGTTGTGTCGTGACTCGTGAACATTGTTTTATTTTTAACCGACTTCAAAAAAGGTGGCTCTGTGTAGGACCCGCATTCATTTGAATGTGGTTTCGATGCATATTTTTCAATATTATAAAGGCGAAAGTTTGTGTATTTGTATGTTTGTTATTTCTTCACGTCCGAAAGGCTGAATGGGTTCTTTTTCACGGGAGTACCTATATTCCCTTGGAACAATTTAACACAACAAAAAAAATGCAAATTATTGCTTTAATTTCAAAAGATGAACCCGTCTTTTGAAATTAAAGAATACGAAGAAACAGAAGATTTTTTTAAATAAATTCTTGTCCATTAAAAGGTAAAAATGAATGATCACATGGCGCTAGTCAATTCGGTGCAGTTTAATTCAATTCAATACTACAAAAAAAAAACTACTAGCCATAAAAATCGACTACATAAGAGAAACTATGAGCCAATAGCTTCCTATTAGAACATAGGTCAATGTGTAACACAATACGAGCACGTGTATAGAAGCATGTGTCCGCCCACGCGGCGTCGAGCCCATTTACACCGCACGATAAACTATTGTAGATAAATGTTGTTTTATCAGCTAACTTACTTAAACATTTCAGTTTGCAGAATTTTGTGAATCATATCTGAAAAATCTGGTTAGATATTCTTATCTGGATAGTATAAATAGATGGTTACGTAGTGTTATATACGAAGCCGTTAAAAGTAATAAGGATTATGTTTTATTTTTTCTAGACTTTTTTAGTATAACGCATTTATGACTTAAAAAGATGAGATTGAGATTTTTAGATAGAATGTAGCGCTCGTATAGAACCACGCCACACGTTTCTGAGGCTCTACAACAAGCGACAGATGGAGCTTTAGGTGCCTATAGGTTCATCCCTCTTTCTCGTTCGCACGCTTGAGATTACATAGCCGGAACATTTCATACTCATCATAAAAAACATCTTGCCAAGGTTGCAGGCCAGGCCCCCTAACCAAGTTACGATTGTTTCGTTTGCGTCCAACGCCTCGAGTAGGCCACGCCTCCGATTCCTTTGTTCTGACGTCATCTTAACGCTCAGTCACGTGGTCAGAACAAAGGAATCGGAGGCGTAGCCTACTCGAGGCGTTCGACGCAAACGAAACGATCGTAACTTGGCTAGGGTGGCAGTTCTAAAGAGTAACCGTGGTCCTGCAACGCAAAGGGCAACTGAAGGAACACGGCTGATTTTAGTCAGTATAAGTCTGACACTCCCTCTTACTCCATTCAGAGCAGGAAAAGTTACTTGGCGATTTCCCACTTAAGCAAGAAAAATAACATAAACAATATGCGCCGACGAATACCACTCTTTAGATAATTATAAATAACGATAGATTCTTCATACACGTTAGTGGTGAATATTAATGAAATTATCGGTTTTATGGTGGGCACAGCGGAACACCTAACCTTTTATTTGACGGTTAACGTGTCACTCTACCCGCCAACGAATACCTTTGTTTGTTTTTTATAGAACACTACGGCTAATGAAATGAATATTCATAATATTATGTCAATAGCATAAATTAATCGAGCTAATTAAAAAGTATCACTATAAAATGGTATTAAAATAGTTTATAAAAGGTAGTTATCAGCTTTTATAGACTGTGGCACCTGTCAAACACAGTCATATAAAAAACCGGGCAAGGCGCACTGAGGGTTCCGTACAAACTTATGTACCAGTTCAATTGAGTTACGAAGATTTTTCCGAATAGTAAAAAAAGTATTTTTTTTGTGACGTAACAGTGTTCAGATTTTTTTCCTATACTTGTGCTATGAGACCTTGTTTCATGCCAAATTTCAGCCCCCCTAGCCAAGTTACAACCGTTTCGTGTCGAATTCCGTTCTCCAATCGGTAACGCCTCGGTGTCAGCAATGTTAGAAAACGATAAGTTGGTAACCATGTTGACGCGCCTGAGTCGGCCGCTCGTCCTAAAATGTCGTTCTACAATAACACGATATAGCGTTGAACATTATAGAAACGATAACAATTCATTCTATAACTTGGCTACGAATTTTCTATACGTTTGTTCTGACCACGTGAGATGATGTCATTCCCATACATTTGATTAGTTCTCGACCAGCGTTAACGATTGCAGATTATCAACTTGGCTAGGGGTGCTGGATTCTAATTCAACGGGAAGTACCCTATGAATTTTGATTTCTTTATGAGTGACGACATATACGTTTTTGGCAACATAAACGGTCGTATCTTTTTTTTCGTTAACTCAGAAGTTTGATTTTTTCACAGCTTTAAGGGATTGCAAACTTGAGTACTTATATGGTTTTAATTTGAACTCGATACCTCCACGCGTTCCCGAGATAAAGGGTCTTGACAGACAGACAGACGGACCACAAAGTGATCCTATAAGGATTTCGTTTTTTCCTTTTGAGGTACGGAACCCTAAAACAAATAGGTACGTGAAATTGAATATGTAGTACATAATAAATTTTATTTCGCGTTCTGCGACGGGTTTACCTTTCAAGTTTCCGCCACACTCGACTACTATTATTACTAGCTATTTAAGTTTGGGGTGCATGAAAGAAGCCTCCCCGAGTGGTATTAAATATATTATTTTGCGAATCCAAACGCCCGTCACACCCTGGACTGTTCTGCTGCACCCGGCTCTCTTCTAAACTCAACCGGCTCTCTTCTGAGTCACGACCAACGGCCCTTATTAAGGAAGGCCACTTAACAAAAACAACCAAAGCAACCAAATAATTAGCCTATATTTTCACACTGCAGACTAACAAGTCTCCCTCCATTCTTTCGAATGATCACGATTTTTCCTTCTTCTTACCAAACCTTAAGAAAGACTTTCAGATCGTTCCACCATCTCTTTCGTGATCTGCCGCGGCACAGTATCGTTGTGTCTGGGCACCGATCTTGTGTTTAACGGGCCCACAGCTCGTTAGGTAGGCGGCAGACACGTCCTGCCTGATCCCATTTAAGTAGGGCAGCTTTTTAAGCCAAAGTTGAAGACTGCTGATTATTAAATAATAATGTAAGAATCGTGACGTGTAGCGTACGATACGGTTATCAAACGCATCGTGTGCTCAGAAGCAAACAATCGTACTAGAGCGCATTGCGTCACCGCTCGTAGTAATCAGCTGATGTCGGTCGAGTAAATTGAAACCGTTTAATACACATAGTAGTAACTGTATTGTATACCTATTGTGGGTTACTGTGTACATAGGTACAGACCTATATACGTTTTATGTAGTTCATGTAACAATGTTGTACTGGAAATAAAAATGTAAGTGCTTTAGTTTGTTCTTATCGCACTCGGTTCGCCATTTCCTCTGCTAAAGGAAATAGGTTATCTGCACTTGTATTGGGTTGAATTGGGTTACCAAGTGCAGTAGAACTTTTTACAGTTTAGATTTCACTTTTGTCGATACACGACGTGTTTGTAATCAATATCTATAGGATTTAACGAAATCTGCAAAATGTTCTTGAAATTATTATTTCGAGCTACCTCGAAATAATAATTACATAGTACACTGAACACAAAGACTGTGGGATTTTTCGAAAGCGTTACCGCGGCCCTAAACGTAAAGGGCAGCTGAAGGAACACGGGTGGGTTTTTAATCAGTAAAAGTCTGACACTCTCCTCACTCCACACAGAGCAGGAGAAGTTATTTGACGATTTCCCTCCTACAAGAAAAAAACCTATACAATATTTACCAACGAATACCACTCTTCAGATATAAATAACGATAGTTTTAGTCAGTAAAACTCGTGATGGTTTCACATCTTCAAACAAGAAGCCACATTGAACAAGAAACCTTTAACAATATCTCATGTTCATCCTTCAAGGATTTAACTTCCATAGTTTAAAAACACTTAATTATCCTACTTGGCAGCGATATGAACTTTAAAGAGCACACAGTAAAATAACACAATGCGAAACGTAAACGTTTCTTGGTTTGTTTGACTTTCAACTCATCAAATAAGTACAAATTTTAAAACAACCAATAGATTACCCAAAACGGTGCACAACAATGGAAAGCAAGGGCAATAAAGTCAAACTGTTTATGTTACAGCACAACAAAATGTTCAACAATAGAAATGTCAAGACAAAGCTCTTTAGAAAAACTTCGTTCGGAACAAAAGGACATTTCGTTGAAAGTGGAGACGTAAAGGGGGCGCTGTAAATCAATGCTAGCGAATAATAAAATGCAAATGTACAAAGACATATTGTTTTAGCTGGAAACGCTGATATTGAACTGAGAACATGGCTAGACAAGTGCTATCTTAGTCAAGACAAGAAATTACTCGTGTATGTTATCGCATCCGATGTTCCTTTTACAGGGTTACAAAACTTCTTAGCACAAGACGAGATAGGCAACGCCTAGCTAGATAGTAAGAGCGTGTTTGACACCTCAGCCAAAGAAGGTATCGCGATTAAAGACTGGACAGGTATTAAGTCATTCATAAAGAAATAACTGCTAAACATCGAACGTAACATGACTATACCCTTATTTAGGAAGTGCTTAAATATCGGTTAGCAGCATATTTTGTACCATATCAATCAACTAAGTTTGTAAAAGCATTAAGAATGTCCGAGTTGTAGACTTCGAATGAAAAGAATATTCGGTAAACTATTTCACACGTGGCCGACTGTGTAATCACTTCTTTTAATAACGGACATAAATATGGCTTCATTGTAAAGATGTTAATGAAACGTAAGCAATCACTGGGTACTAAGTTGCGCAGGTTAATGCATGCGTTGCTGCGGTGCATCCCATGCCATTTTCAGTAGCTTGTACATATTTCCATGGTGCCCTGGTGCATAAAATATCGACTTTAGTGCAGCACGTTCCGCCATGCTGTGTTTAAGACGAGTAACCTACATAACAATAACTGTTTCTTGCACAAGTTATTTTGAATCGTTCTCAGTATGTTATAATTTTAAGTTGTTACTGAAAACAAATGTTCTCCGTTTCAGAAAAGAGAAGAAATCGAGAGTCCAGACATATTTGAAGACTTCGGGGAACTGAGCTACAAGCGACGACGACACACATCGACATCCCACTGTTAACAGAGCGTCAGTTTAATATTTCTTTTGTAAACAGATACGATACAAACCATTTACGCACATCCCGTCCAATAACTTAGTGCAACATTTTACCCACAATGTGCAGACAATAAAACTAGATTTTTATTCTCAGCTTTCCGATATGTCCATTCAATATGTTTACCAGACATTGAAATTGGATCCTTCTACGGTCTACATTGTATGTAGGTAATCATGACGATAGCGAGTGGTAATGTCATTGGTTGTTCAGGCGTCCAATAATGCTACACTAGGAGCTTCAAGGTTAGGCGGTGCATGCACCATAAACCCTCATGTTTACCGCCACTCACCGCTCCGTCTTTGTGTTTGACGGTAGAGTGTCGACGTAAGTCATAAACTGATCACAGTTTCATTTCTGGAAACCTTTTTTGTAATGAAGGTTCTTCAAATACTACGCTTATGTGAGGAATTTTGACATTCCGTCTCGAAGTCACACTCAAACGCCGAAAGTCTCAATGTTTATGGATATTATTAAAAAGCTCTTTTTGGCACTTCGAATATTTTATGATGCTTTACCATTCATCACACTGCTTGCCATGCATAAATACATCAATAACTTTCTAATCCGCTGCCATCTCAATATTTGTGCCAACTGGTGCATAAGAAAAGGTGACGCTTGAATCATGAAACTGCATCGACCTACAATGATGACCCTGGCATGTTACCAGTCACTACTGAAGGTTTATTGCTAACGTAGGTGCTTTAAGCCTTTATTTATAACTTTGCATTTTATTGCTTAAAACCTACTCACCGTCTTTATCGATACTTTCTTTAATAGGAAACTTGGTTTCACATTTTCTTCGTGGCTGTGTTTGTACAAGAAGTTTGTTCGATCAATGTTATGTTACGTTTCTTTTAATCCTACGCTCTGAGAAAGATTTATCAAACAATTTCCATTCATTCAACCTGTTTATTAATAACAGCACTGGTGTATAAAGCTGTTAAATTCTGCATTGGTAATTGCGAAGCAATTCATCAAGTGTCGTTAGAGCCAGGAGCTAATCTAGGAGCTATACATTTCTGTGATTAGTTTAATACCCCGATACGGTTGGACAGGTTTGAGGCATAATTTTAAGGTAGTGGAAAATTGGAAACGCGACAAGTAGCGATCGGTGAATGATAGTAATTATCTAGAGGTGGCGGCCGCCCACCAGAAT
This sequence comes from Mythimna impura, assembly GCA_905147345.3. NCBI lineage: Eukaryota > Metazoa > Arthropoda > Insecta > Lepidoptera > Noctuidae > Mythimna > Mythimna impura. Next base: position 6,181,164 of record LR990347.1, on the reverse strand, counting down.
TCCACGCTCATTCCCACTGTAGCGGAACACTTGGTGCTCCCAGTTGTTTATTCTCTCACACAAGTTATGTTTTGGAGTGCGTGACTTGTCAAACGCCACGTCACTTGGACGCCACACCGGAGCTCGCCAGTCTACCCACGGTTCATTATTACTTTGTTATTACTTAACGAGAAATACAGTTTCGAAACAATTTGTTTAAGTAGAATTGTTATTTTAGCCATTAAAAAACCCTGAACCGTTAGGTACTATAGTGGAAAGCTTTGACCATACATTTCAAGGGAATTAATACCACAAACCTTTAAAATCGTGTATGCCTTTTTGATCAAACCTAAAACCAATATTAGCACCAGATTTTGTTATCACCCAGCGAACAAACTAACACCAACAGTCGTATCGAATGCTGTATGTATATGGTGCTGAATGATGAATCAAAGCATTCAGAGATCCGGTATATCAATACAGCTGAGGCTAGTGTTTCAACGGAACAGATAAACAATCCATAATACGGACGGTAAACAAAGCTAGGGTCAACGCCACTGCACCCAGCACACGCAGTTCGAATCATTACATTTTTACTTTCATGTTGGTAATATGCCCGTATTCGTAGAAGGTACACATTAGGAAAAGGGTTCTCTGGTGTTTAGATATTTTAAGATTAATGTTAATAGGAAGTCATTACTTCTGAGAAGAAGATAACACTCGAATGTATTCTACTGTTGTTACAGCTACATGGTTAATTTCTGTTGCTTCTCTTCTCCACAGATGTCTAATACCTGGATTTAGTTCAAAACACAGTAAACACATACAAGTATACCCGTCTAATCCCTGAATGTTTAAGTCATTCCCAAGAGGGAACTACGAAGGCCCAGCACAAATATTTGATGTAGATTATCAAGACGGTGATGGACCGAGGTTTAGTGAAGTAACAAATGTAAATATGAAGACCTACAACTGTGATAATGACTGAGGCATCAGTTGAATTATTTCTCACTTCCTGTTCCAATTTGAGATGAAGGAAAAAAAAAGAAATTCGTTTTAGTCACCTGAGAAACATGATTAAATGCGTCACCGAAGCAAATAAAAAGCTGAGGCTGTGACTAAGTTGATTTCTCAAAGGCTATGATCACTCACCAATGGAATGACATAGCAGAAAACCTCCAATCACTCTTTACAATGCTTTGTTCAATCCCGGAATTCCCGGGGCATTTCGTTTAAAGAATTTCGCGAAACACTGACCCCTCACAGCGATATTAAAAATTGCAATCAAACGTCGGCAAAAGATGAACGAGTGATACACCAAACAATAATTAAATAATAATACGTTTGGTATTGGATAAAGCATTTATGTAAATTATTGGGCATTTCAGTTCAGTTGTGGGTTATAATAAATCAGGTTTTAAAATTACTGGCAAATAGAAATATATGAAGTAAATTGTTAGTCAGCTTTACCAATGAATTCAATAAAATATTAATCAGGACTGATGAATAAACATATAAGTTTTTCAATGCGCATCAGTATAAGCAGTCGCTATAGATTGACTTCCTTATAAGAAAAGACGCTTGCATTGTTTATGTATCATACGACAAACAAGACTGATAATGAAATAAAATGAAAGGACTTGATACTGTTTTTAAGAATGAACTAGTATGGCTACAATGTATATTTGTAGAACAATTAAATGAATGACCGATTCAACGTTGACCTTGAACTTTCCAGCAAGTTCACGTTAAAATAACATCGTTTAACTTTTAATGGAAGGCGATTGTTTTTGAAATCCGAAGTAGAAAGGTGGAATTAAAATGATCCAAATAACGTCAATACTTAAATTGAATGGGAATTATTGCGAATGAATAGAGATAGTAAATTATCTACTATTACAGTAATTAACACGGTTAACGTTTTCAAGAACGAACAAGACTTTATTTAACGGACTACTAAAGCTGATCAATGGAACGAAAATAAATGAATGACCGAGCCAAGGCTGGCCAATGTGTAATTGTTAGTGAATCGGCCACGATGATTGACAAGACCAGTTTCATTTTCAAGACTTCAATGCAATTGTGAATAAAAATCTATGAATGACCGATCCGGTAGTGAGTAATCGGTTTTGGAATGACTATTTCCTACTGTAGTATTTCCGTTCGCTATGGGAACTTAGGTGTCGGTTGTGGGCGAGTTCCAGTTTCGTGACCCGCTTTACCGCACTCCTAGTATTGCGATTTGCGACGCAGATCTTGGTCTGACGCAACTAATAGCTGGGCTTAAACTGAATCATTGTTCACGAGCTTTGTTAAGCTATCTTTTTGAGTTTTGGTTACTTGTATTTCTTTTATTCCAAGTCATTTCCTCCTCTCGACTCGATCAAAAATTGTCAGCTATAACTTATTATTTCTCGTCAATAATGCAGGGTATTTTCCCCTGTGGGAGCGTTTTCTTTACGAAGTTTAAAATATAAGCCTTAATGTATGTAATCATTTACTTGTATGAAGTTTTTATGTGCCTGAAGATGTTTTCGATGTGTAAATTTTAATCCGCTACTCAGCGTCGTTTTTACTGAGTAATAAAACGCAAGATTGATTTACAGTAACATTAAATTGGACATTAGCATAAATTTTTCTTTACATTTTGTAATAACTATATCTGAACGACTGCCTAACTTGAAAGTCAAACATACACCCATAAAAATGTATGATATTTATATTTTCCGTAATTACTGTTAAGGCAGTGGACTAATGTATAAATAAAATATGGTAGGCATCGCATTTCGAGGGACTGACTGACGGCTGTTCAACTGCAATATGAGAACGGTGTGATATTTAAATCCGCCTACATATTAAAAGATTCGTTCAGCTAAACATTCCTACACGAATGGATAGTATTGGAATCGGATTTTAAATGTATTAACATAAATTATTATATGTTATTTAGACTGACGTTACGAAACAACGGAATCTATTCAATGCTCTGATAATAAAACGCTATTTTGAATATTTCTAGTTTCTGTGTTTAGAAAAGCGTTCGTTCATTCATTTCCACCACTACGATACATTTTATACGGTTTTTTTTAAGGTATTAATCAAATAACACCTCCCCTGGGTGGAGCGTGATGGAGTGTCAGACTTACAACGACCAAAATCCACCTGTGTTGCTTCAGTTGCTCTTTGAGGTCCAGTGTCCTGACCATGGACCTCCAATAATAGTGCATGTATCCTGATACATACAGAGTTTATTTTTTTTTTGGTAAAGATTAACTTTTTTTTTTTTTTTTTAATTGATATAAACTAGTGCTTGACTGCGATTCCACCTGATGGTAAGTGGTAATGCAATCGTTGATGGTGAGGCGCACTAATTTATTGAGAGCCTATTCACTCTAGCCTTGAAGAGACCCAAATTATAATCGGACGGGAAAATCGCAGCAGGCAAATTATTCCAGTCCCTCGATGTACGCGGTATAAACGACGAGGCAAAACGCTTGGTCCGGACCGTAGAGGTTTCAACAACGTAAGGGTGGATACTCGCCGTTCGTCGGCTTGTCCGATGGTAGAAATGACATGGTGGAATCAAGTCATGCAATTCCTGCGCACACTCTCCAAAATGAATTCTGTAAAACACCGAAAGGCTGGCTACCCTACGCCTGTGCTCAAGACTTTGTAGATTGGAATTAACCAGATCTGGATCACCAATTAGCCTCTTTGCACGCCTTTCCACCGAGTCCAAAGCTGCCAGGTGGCATTTTGCAGCACCAGCCCATATGTGGCTGCAGTACTCTACACACGAACGGACCTGTGCTTTGTATAACATTAAAAGCTGCCCTGGTGTGAAGTACCGCCGGACCTTTGCAAGTACGCCGAGTTTCCTAGCAGCTACCTTGGCTTTGGACTCAATGAACCGCCCAAAGTTAAGGTCTGAAGAAATTTCAACTCCCAAGAGCTGAAGGCGGTCGGTGTACCCCAAGGATACATTCTGAAAAACAGGAGCCAAGGTGAACGGGCTCCTTTTAGCGGTGAATAGACACGCTTGTGTTTTGGCGGCGTTGAATCCCACCAGATTGGCTTCACCCCACTTGGAGACTGCCTGAAGTGAGACATTCGCACGCTCTACCATAGCCTCTCTTTCGGACCGGATTAGCTCCTTACTAGCTCGAGCACCCGGCAGGTATCTCTCTACAACTGTGCTATCATCTGCATACCCATAGATACCGGGCATCAGCAGATCGTTGATATGCAGCAGGAAGAGAGTTGCAGAGAGAACAGACCCCTGAGGAACTCCGGCATTAGTCGTCATGGGCTCTGATGAGCATCCATCGATAACAACTCGGAGAGAACGTTCACTCAGAAAGTCTTTTACCCAGTTAATCAGACCAGGGGAAACGCCGTACGCTGAAAGCTTACTCAATAGACTAGCGTGCCATACCCTGTCGAAGGCCTTCGTGACGTCTAAGGAAACAGCAATCGCTTCCCCATTCTTCTCGAGGGTCTCGCCCCACAAGTGGGTGACATAAACTAGTAGGTCCCCAGTAGATCGATTGTGGCGAAACCCGTACTGTCGATCACTGAGGAGATCGTTACCTTCCAGGTATGCCAAGAGGCGCGAGTTCAATACACGCTCCATAATCTTGCAGAGTATGGAGGTTATTGAAATCGGCCGATAGTTGGTAGGATCAGTACGACTGCCCTTTATGGGCACGGGTTGCACGTTGGCAAGCTTCCAGGACTTGGGCACTATACCAGTCCCAAATGAGAGGCGATACAAACGCGTCAATACAGGAGACAACTCGGGTGCACAAGCCTTGAGAACAATCGCTGGTATACCATCTGGTCCACTAGCTTTATTCACGTCAAGACGACACAGTGCTCTCAGAACCTCTTTGTTCCTTATGCGGACCTCGGGCATCGAAGTATCGCAGTGAGGTAGAGTCGGTGGAGTAGCACTACCAGTGTCAAGACGAGAATTATGGGCGAAGAGAGATGCAAAGAGACCCGCTTTCTCTCTCGCTGTATGAGCCAGTGTTCCATCAGGTTTAACCAGCGGAGGCAATGAGGGCCGACAGAAGTTCGCTTCGACCGACTTGGCAAGGGACCAGAATGCTCTGCTACCGGACGGCTGCGCAGAGAGCTTTGTACCAATATGGTTAATGCGGTCGAAGCGAGCCTTCCTTAGTGCCTTTTTGTAGGACTTTGCAGCTCTCTTCTTTGAACTCAGATCCGGAGCTTTGTGGTCACGAGCGTCAACCCAGGCGAGAAACGCCGAATGCTTACGTTGTTCAGCTTGAACGCAATCGGCGTTGAACCATGGGTGAGCTGAGCCACCGATGGGTACGTCGCGATAGGGGATGAAATACTCCATAGCTTGACGTATCACATCGGATATAGCATCTGCACAGCTCGACGGATTTTTAGAAGAGAAGCAGACCTGCTGCCAAGGATAAGATGCAAAGAAGTGCCGCATCTCATCCCAATCTGCTGACTTGTAACGCCACATTCGCCGTTCACCGCGTGAGTCGCAGCCAGGTGGGGAGAAGGACGATACAGACTTCACCAGACAGTGATCTGAAGTTCCTAGTGGTGAGGAAACTGTTACGATACATCTGTCCGGATCGGTGGTCAGTAAAAGGTCCACACAATTGGCAGTATGACCAACTACATCAGGCACCCTTGTCGCTTGCTTTACCAACTGGGAGAGGCCCATCGATACTGCAAAGTTTCGCGCTTCTCTCCCAGCGTGGTCGGTCCTCTGGTACGGGAAAAGCCAGTCTTTGTGAACGGCGTTAAAGTCCCCCAGAGCGACAAACTGCGCATCAGGGTGCCGATGCAGAGCCTTATCGGCGGCCTCACTGAGGTGGCTAAACAGTTGAGTCGTCTCCTGGTCACCGCTGTGCGATCGGTAGACACAAGTATAGACAATTTTGTCCACACCGGTGTCCACCAACAACCACAACGTTGAGAAATTAGGGTCCTCAAGGTGACGGAGACGCTGACAACAGATGTCATTGCGGACGTACACACAGACCCCGGCACGCTGCAGGAAATGGTGCTCCAATGAGTATCCCGGGTAGTCGAGATACGCCGCATCTGACGGACATCTGATCTGCGTCTCCGTCAGGAAAAGTAAGTGGGGCTTGTCAGTCTCAAGGTGATGGTGGACCGCATTGATATTGGAGTGCAGTCCTCGAATGTTAGAGAGGTGCACTTGGAATAAGAGGACGTGCATCCGCTGTACACACTTACTTTTCTTTTTACCTTTCATTTTATTTTTTATTATTTTGAGTGAATAGGGTAGGTGGAAGATGGCAGTTGAGCGAGGTGATGCGATGTAAATCCAACAACGCGACCAGAGTTGCTGCGCCAATGGAGGTCTGATCTGGAGACTGCGGGGACGCCCGAACCCCCCCAGGGATCGCCATCGGGTCCTCTCGCCCGGTCGCCAACCGGCACGATGGGGTCACCCTGGGATTTTTCGCAGTTGGCGGGGCAGCCTTTTGTGCGTGGCTGGCACACTACTTGGGCCCCCAACTATCTGCGGTCGGCCAGCGGATAACCGTGCTTCGGATCCCGCTACCCTCCGCGATCAAACGTCCGACACAACAACAGCTGTCGCATCATACCCGGTACGGTACACATCGCAACACAACTGCTCAGACCCATCTTCCACCATATGGCTTCACCAGACATCACGCCGAAACACGACAAGTCGCTTGGCGGCATGGCTTTGTCTGGTGGGTGGTAACTCCTAAGCCGGCAGCCGATACTATGGCCTACCACCGTATTTTACTGCTCGTTTGGCACTACCCAGGGGACACGTGTAGGGTGGTCACAACAAGTAGATCCTACGGACGCGAGCAGTTCATCCCCCAAAACTATCACATAATAGTGTTTACACACGCTCAAACTTGGTACGACGGATTTGGTCCGTCTGTACCAAGTTGCGTTAGTACTAATTAGTTTTAACACACACTACCTTCACAGTCTGAGCTTCAAATGGAGAGAAGTGCAGATCACAAAACATAAAAAAAAAAATTGAATTCCTGAAGAATAAAGCCGATATTAAAATCACTATCGCACTGCCTATTTTGTACAAATCCATCAAACAATACAAAAAAAAAAGTGTTCGGATAAAATAAAAGGCTATCGATAACGGCGTACGATGAAATAGCTGAATGGAAAACAAAATTGGAACTGTAAACGGGAATGAATTTTGTTTTTTTCCTCTCAGTATCGCACCACCCCTTTGACCTATCATTTATTCTTTCATACATTTTAGTACAAAAGAATGGATTATTTAAATGTTTAAAGATATTTTTAAATCGCCTGTTGCGTAGTCAGTTTTGATCCCGAGTGACCTGACCTTGAAATGAATTCTAAGATTAACATTGAATTTTGAGCAATTTAGAACGATTGAAGTTTATTTACGGAGTCTATGAATAATTTAGTACCTAGTAGCTACGTAGTAACAGAAGTATCCGATGGATGCGAGACGCACAGGACCGGTTATTATGGCGACACTTGGGGGAGGCCTATGTCCAACAATGGACGTCTTTCGGCTGAAATGATGATGTAGTAGTAAGTATATTTGTTTTTTTTTTCTCTCAGTATCGCACCACCCCTTTGACCTATCATTCACACTTTCAAATAACATTTTAGTACAAAAGAATGGGTTTTTTGAATGTTTAAAGATATTTTCAAATCGTCTGTTGCGTAGTCAGTTTTGATCCCGAGTGACCTGACCTTGAAATGAATTCTAAGATTAACATTGAATTTTGTTATAAAATTTCAATTTAGAACGATTGAAGTTTATTTACGGAGTCTATGAATAATTTAGTAGTAGGTAAGTACGTAGTAAGTATATTTTCTGACTGTCTACAATATCTACGTAAACTTGTTTTTTTTTTTTTTATTATCATTAAATAATTCATAGTTCTACGAAGAAAACACTAATGAATAAGAAACTACACATTCATTAAAATGCAGTGTGAAATGAACAGTTTTGCTCAAGTGTTCTGGTGATTTTAATTATTTTTAATAGGAAAACGTGTGCAAGACCATAATTATTGTAAACCATATAAGGTGTATAATTAATGACGTCTGTTTGTTAATTTCATTTTCCATCTTTTAAAATTAATATAATTTTCTAATTGTTTCTATCATAGTAACTACCTACTTAATAGCTTTACGATTTAATTTTATAACTGCAGGTACTGATTGATGCTTGTAAAGTTTTAAAGACATGACCGCAAATTATACAGCGTTCGGGAGTCACAGGCCGATTACTGACCACCGCAGACGAAGGTTTACGGGCGACGGGCAATGGGTAGCTCGCCGTCCGGTAAAGATCAGGGCCGAGTCGACGGAGAGTACTGTACCACGCGCACCTCAAAAAGATGAGAGCAAAACTTAAGGAGCGGAGTAGGTCCGATGCTGCGGAACCTTTTAAAAACAATGCCCTTGGTCCTAGAACGCAAAGGGCAACTTAGAGGACACAGGATTTTAGTCAGTAAAAGTCTGACACGCCCCCTCGTTCCACCTTAGAGTGGGAGAAATCATTTAATGATTTCACACCTTGAAAAAAAAACACAGTGTGGAAAAAAGAAAAATAAAGAAACGGTTTATCGTTAGCCTGCTGATAAATAGCTCAGATATAAAGTACCTATGTATGTAGGTACATGTATGATGAAAGGTCACAGTACAATATTCATGATTTATTCCGTTCGAATACCAAAAACTAATACGACTTGTATTTTTTTGAAATCATATATTTTTCATTCCGAACGAATACCAACAATTGAATTTGGTGCAGTCAGCTCAGTCAAATCTAATGAAAATAAATTTTAATTACGAGTCCAACCAAATACCAGCGGTATTAGTTGTTGGTATTAAAATGGAATATGTACCAGTAACATCTCAGTCCGGCCGAAAATAAAATAATATGCATAGGTATGCAATGCAAATGATTTGGTTCTATAAAATGAATTAATTTCTTTACTTATCTCCCAAGAGATGCCCGTCCAATTTACCTTATAAGTACGTAGCTTACTCAAATCCTTGCACATTCAGCTTATACATCAATTTCTTCCCATCATATCGAACGCCAAAATCAACACTAATCAATCAACACCATAATCACTTACCTACAAATATTTTTTATGTCAAGTCAACACGAAAAACCGGTTACACAAGTATCGAAGAAATCAATTTCCTAAAAAGAATGACATTAAAACATTAAATTCGGTAGCCCGCGGGGTTAGGCAGGAATGTCGTGGTGGGAAGCGGGGGGGGGGGGGGTTATAAAAAATCCCGGTACCTGCTGCCGTTGACCTCAGGCGATTAGACCTGGTACGGAATACGACTAATGTACGCCCTTTTGACTTGGACTGTGTGAATTTAAGTTTTACTGTAAGAACAATAAATTCATGCAAAAAGAAAAAAAAAGTTAAAAAATATACCCGTAATATAACATTACTAGGACATCATCGAACGTAGGAATGGTCCGCTTCAATTTCCAACATTGAGCAGCCACATTTGGTGCATTACCTGAAACAAACACAACACTACATTAGCTTTGTTCACCTCCTCTCAAATAGAATTAGCAGAGCAACAATTCCGTTCATTAGTATCACTACAAGTATCTATACTGTGGTAATTTGTTCTACGTTCCGTCGTTCCTGGTGTCCCATCCCTTTCACTCGCATAGTGTGTCAGTGAGACGGCAAGTGTTCAAAGTACGATCGAAAGAAAATTCGTTATCGTACTAAGCTTTCAGAAGTTGTAAGAGCTGTTTAATATTCTGTGAGCGTACTGGGCCCCCATGGTCCCTTCACGCTAACTTCCTGTTCAGTTCTGGTTGCCTGGTACCCGGTGCGAGTTCCGATAACATTGAAAAGATACATCTTATGTAACTGTGACCGTATCAATTTGCTCAAGAAATCAAGACCAATTATAGTAAGAGAAATGGCAATATAAATAAAAGCTTACAAAGTAATGAAATTGAAACTGTGTTCAACTACGTTTAAAATCATATTCTTTAATAAGACGTAAAGACATTGAAGATTCTGTCAGCGGATCACGTTTCAAAATAAGGTGTTAGACTAGCTGTAAGTGTAATTTTATGTTTATTGAATTACGCCCACCCATCATATTGATTGTTTATCGATTGTAAAATAACAGAAAATACTACTATAACAATATTATAAGAGACTAGATGAGTCATCATTCTTAGGTGCAGTTCGAATGCTACAAAGACAAACGTAAATAATTACTCATATATCAACTTATTACAGCGAAAACTAAAAATGCTGCAGGACGTGCAAAAAATCAATTAATCGGAAACTCATTAACAAGCAGACTAAACGAGTGCTGCGACCAACATTACATATACAATTTCGTAAATTTTGTTTACCCCAGAACTGATATGCTTGTCGCGTACGCCCTGATTGGAGGGGCCAATCACAGCCGCAAATCGATACCGAAATGCTGGCTAAAAAAAATATACGTCCTGGATCTGATTGATTCAATTCAAAAATAAAAATTTTTGGAGAAAATAATGAAATCTCATGGAGAAAATATTTACGTTAAAGGTGAGCGAGCTAGAGCTTCAGCAATAGCGAAATCGAACCGTTTTATCCCGATGTAAGCACTTGATAACAAGCGCAAACGGGTTTGAGATCCAGACCTTGCGTCATGTGTACTGAGTGGTTTGGAAAGCCTGCAACAGTCGTGTCCCAGTCTCCGATTCTCCCGTTAATCCACTTTATTTTAACCTCCAGCGTTGTCCAGAGCTTGTTCAGATCGTTTCCTGTTGTATTTCCACTCAACAAGCCAGTTAGAGCATACCGCAAACTAACACCTCGCATTTGTCTTGTCCGGTGTCTTCGTAGGCAGCAATTTATTGCCTTCCTATTCGTGTTCATGTGATCAAATACCGCGTTCTGCAGCTTGATATATGTCCGTAACAAGTTCATTAGTTCCTGAGCTAATTTTGACTATCAAAAGGATGCGAGGGGAAGTCATTCATTCATTAAAAAAATGAAGCTTAAAACTCTTCGCGATACAAAAGAGATGTATTTTTGGTCTTAGCAGCTCCATATCATAAACTGATGTAGTTAATTGGTGTTTGCTACTTACTAACACCAAATATCTACACATACACATGCCAACATACAAATAAAATTGAAGTGTCTGTTTGTAATATCAAAAAAGCTTTTTTTACTAAGTAAATGTGAAAGTATATGATTCATTAAACCCCAAGCAAACGCCGGCGTTCGCTCTCATTGTTTTCTATTGTGTCTCTAATTTTGGTTTCGAAAGGTACCTATATAAAAAACGCATTTTTAAAATTTTTGTCTGTCTGTCTATCTACAATCTCCGCAACAGCTAGACCGATTTAGGCGGGACTTTTACTGGTAGATAGCTGATGTTATAAGGAGTAACGTAGGTTAATTTTATTTTAGACAAAGAGCTAGGGTTATGTGCAAAAAAAAATCAAATGGCATTGTCAGATGTGGACGAAGTCGCGGGCACCAGTTAGTTTGTCATAATTATATTTTCTATTTTTATCTTTCTTCGTAAGGATGTAACAAACGTTTGATCAAACGCATAACGTTTATGGCACGAGACTAACGATCCCCTGGATTCGAAAGGGTGAATACAAGTTTTGTTTTCTTATAATTTATTGTATCCGGTTTTTAGGGCAGGTGGTCGAAAACACTCGGGGAAAAGTATTAAAATCCATAAATCATGGTCCTATGGAATTATTCAATAACGTCCATTCAGTGATGATACTGCACCTTATACAAAGTTAACACTTCGATGAGTCTGCGATTATTACTTGACCTCAAAGCCAGCATAATTTGCAAGCACAATATGGAAATTTTAATTGCATTGTGGTTTTTTGTTATAAAAACCTTTTTGTGTTACTTCGTTTAAATGATACGTGCATCCAGTAAAAAGATTGACAGTTAGGCACTTTGAATTTGATATGGGCGTGGCGCCTGCATTCATTTTCATAAATAACAAAAAACTGCTATTTTTAATCCAGCTAGCAAGAAATAAAGTAAACTTGAAGCTGTAGATATTTTATTTCAATTAAGTATGTATTTTAATTGCTATCTAGAGTAAAAAATGTACTTCTAGTCTATTTTTATTATTCGTATACATTATTATTATTTATTCAATTTCAAAACAATATTTTTTTACTAAATGCATTTAAAAATAATTGTATTCGACCACTATAATAAAAACGCAACTTTAAGTTTTGTTAGTCTCTTATTGCTTTTCTGTCTATTTGGTTGTTCCGGCTAATCTCCGAAACGGCTGGACAGATTTTGACGGGGCTTGTCTGACGGATTGCTGATGGTACAAGGAGTAACTGAGGCTACTTTTCATCTTCCCGCGGGAACGGGTTTTCAAGCTATGTAAAACGTCTTTGAAACGGTTGAACAAATTTCAACGGAATTTTCATTGGGATATAGCTAATGTTATAATAAGTAAGTTAAGCTACTTTTTATTATCCCGCGGGAACGGGACTTAATTCCTGGGGGGACATCTCCGAAATGGATAACATTTTTTAACACAATATCCCCAAAAAAGGAGAGTATTGTTTTTAAACTCCCGTCTCGGATAACAGCTAGTTTAAATTATAGGTCTTTAATTTCCTTATGATTTAATGAAAGAGTTCAGGATAAAAATTGATTAATAAACAACTCACATTACAGAGACAGTGTATTGAGCAAAATAAATAAAAATAAATGACCCTAATTTTCAATTACTCGTCATTCTGCCGAAAGCCATTTTGGGCGCGATGCATTATTTCTATGTTCTAAAATCAAATTACGGCGGCTCCGTTGTGCGCCGGCGCGGTAATTACAGGCGCTCGTGATTAATGAGCAATCAGACCCTTGCCGGATTAGGGCTGGTTCTTTTCCCTATGCTCCTTTTGTACAGCATATTCTAAGGCGTCCAAGTGCCGGCGATATCGTTCGAGCTTGTTGTTTTGCTTCCAAACTTTTTGGAGAGTTAAATTAGATTTATTATTTTTAAGGAAACTTTTCGTACCTGCCGTGCCAGTAAGAATGTTTAGGTATGTCAGCTACCTTTTAGCAATATAAATGTTTTTTGTGTAGTTAAGGTACATCAATCAGTCTTTTATGTATTTTAATTGGAAGGCCAATCATACGTTTATATCCCTACAAAAAAGTGACGGCCCAAAATTAAATAATAAATTTTCTTGTTTTGGTCAAAACTTTTGACGCTAATAAGGTTACTTCAATTCGATCAAAACCGAACATAAATCATTTCTGTAATTGCAGCCGCAAGCCTGAATACTGACATGAAATTATCATTTACCTATTTACTAAATGTAGTTGCTAATAAATACATTTATATGAACACTATAAAATATTTATCAAAATGTGCTTTAAAAAAAACTTTAGTGGTATTAACATATTTTCTGACTTATTAATTCATAGACGTTGACACCCCTGAATCTCGGCTACCGTATTCTGTTGTAGAAGCTAAGATACTCATTGCGAAGTAATTTCGACTGTATTCCTTTGTGTTAAGGATGGCTATGGTATGGTGAATGCAGCGAATGTATTCGAGTTAAGGACACAGTAAGCTATGGCATGTCACTGTGCCTTAGCTACGAGACAGCAAAGAGAGCGCTTTGAGAGATTCCCTTCAACAGCTGAGTTTTGCGTGATTAATATCAGCAGAGTTTTAAAATGTATCCTTGGTGGATAGAGAATAGACATTATGATTAAAAGCTGTGATTGTTACATAAATTTAAAACGAACGTGTAGACAAACCTTACTTACGCATGAACCAAACAAACCTCTGACAACAACACAACTATGACATATTTTGGAGAAATACATAATAAAAATATTTATTTAAAAAAGACAACAGTAATTCAATGGTTACTAACAACTTATCAATTAAAGGGTTAGTAATACTTAAAAAAACAAAAAAAAAGCTTAACTTACTGCCGCAACCAGCCGAAGACTATTTTTTTTTTATATGCTTAAAATTAGGTCGTGAATTTGAAAGATTTATAAAAAATGCAGATTTTATTGATTTGAAAATCTTCTCACAAAAATCTAAATGAAAAGGGTTAGGGAACATAAAGTTGCATACATTTTAAGAGGCAATTTAAGTTTTAAAGTCAATGGTTTCGAGTAACCAGCGGTACACAATGGTTAGTTATTAAAGTAATTGAAGTAGGAAACCTACGTGGTGGTATATTGCGTTGGGACTCGAATCTCGGGGGGTGTGAGTGCCCGACGGCGCATAGTACGTTCGTGGGGTGCCAGTAAAACAAAGGACGATACATTTTTGGAAATAGTTAATGTAACCGTAAATTGGTGATTTAAGAGCTGCTGATTGAGAAGGTTTTTAATGAGGGGTGGGCGAATAAATCGTTAAATTTTAATTTGTTTGGCTTTTACGATATCAGCAAAAAAATAGCCTTGTAAAAAAGGCGGTCGTATCCTGGCTACGTTTCGGCGGACTTTTGAGGGAATCTGAAGGTTTTGTCTGTGCAATAATGGATGATGTTGGTAGGAAACAATAGATTGTAACTGCGAAGGATGACACGGCAAAATGAAGAGGCATAAACAATCAACAAACTATGTTTTATAGTAAATTTTTCACGTAAAATAATTTACGACCATTTACAATGAACTGCTATCAGATAAATAATTGTAATTCGAAGGTGTTAAATTCGCATAGTAATTGCCAATTATACACTTAAATTCTTACTTAAACGTTTAATTAAAGCGATGTACTTGATTAAAACTATCAATCAATGGCGAAATGATCAATAAAGTATAAAAGTCGATATTATCGGGGCCCCGCCCTTACGCGCCCCGGCGACACTCGGGCCTGGTAACCCAATATGCGAGCACGGGAGGGTTGGTATCGCAGATATAAATCTACTAGAATGAATAATTAAAGTTTTTGTTGTCTGTGCGATGTTTGAGTAATATTTTAATTGACTTGATGTATTCATCTTGATGAGCATACTAAACATTCAGGATGTCAATTTTCATATGTATTATATTGCATATTTAAGGTTTTGTTTGAATAGTGCCATTTTACTTTAGCAATCTAAACTTTAAAGACTTCCGATAAAGCTCTCGTACTCATGTCCCAGCCGCCGCAAAAGAAGACGTCCTAGGCGTCTCGGGATTCACAGGGCAATTTCCGGCCATCGTAGTCGCGGGCTTGCGGACCGTAGTCCGCAATGGGTCGCCGTCACCCCGTCCAGTAAGGATCAGGCCCGAGGAGACGCGGCGACGGCGCCTCAAAGAGATATTAGCAAAACTGAAGAGATCCAGTAGGGCCGATCCCTGCTTGGACTGCGGCAACGTTTGAAAGAATGGTAACCCTAGAAAGCAAAGGACAATTGAAGGACACAGGTGGGTTTTAGCCAGTAAGTCTGACAGGTCCTCTCGATCCACCCTACGGCGGGAGAAGTTATTGGATGACTTGCCAACTCAAAAAAAGCGATAAAATTCTTATGCCCTGCACGTCTGTTTGCTTCTACATCTTAGAGAGCAATTTTAAAGGCATATCCAGCCTTGCTATACCCTCTGCACAAACAAGGGTACTACAGTAGGGTGTGCGAACACGCCAAGCGGCCGAGTTCGGCACGTCATAACCGCCCAAGGCTGTTGTTTACTAGCCTCGCCGAATATTTTATTACTGAAAGTGACTCTTTGCACATTTCATTTAGCTCATGGGAGCTTCTTTTCGGTTCTTCATTATTAGATTTGAGTGTCAACAGAAAAATGTGGTTTGGTTTATTTTTAATATTAAAAATGTTTTACGAAACGCTACTTAAATAAAAAACTTTTACAAAAAAAAATACAACCGACTTCAAAGTAAAAAAAACACTGAAAAGTGCAAAATAACTTTAATTTCGGAAGTCAGTGTTAAATAACGAAAAGACAAAACTATTATAGAAACACCGACTTCCGAAATTAAAGTTATTTTGCATTTTTCAGTGTTTTTTTACTTTGAAGTCGGTTGTATTTTTTTTTGTAAAAGTTTTTTATTTTACACTTTTTAGTTATGGTACCACCACTAAAAAGTACCCTCAGCCAAACTTAAATACCTTATAGCCAGAGTGCATCTCATGACAATTCTAATAATCCCAAACACGGTTAGATTACATTAATTTATTACAGAGTTCCGGTGCCTAACTTTAGGCTTCATCATCAGATCAGTTCGATATATTTCCCCTCTACTTTTTGTTAGTCATCGACTACACGTATAAACAAAGCAATTTTGCTTGTTACGACGGTTCTGCTGTGATCCTATGAGGAGTTCTGTTCCATATCTTCGAAGTTCATGATCAGATCATAACAATATTTCTATGGGACCAACTCGGAAGCATAACCATACAATAAAAAAAAAATTTTCAAAATCAGTCCACCATTGACCGAGAAATCGGTGAACATACATAAAAAAATAAAATAAAAAACATACATTCAACCGAACATTAACCTCCTCCTTTTTGAAGTCGGTTAAAAAGTGTAATCTTTCAACTCAGCCCAATATTCTAAGAGCTATGAGCAAGCAATTTCCGTCAAAGTTAATTTTAACATCAATGACCATGGAGTTTTACTATCTGCTGTTCCACCATCACGTAAAATATAGCTTTGTCAAAAAAAAAAACTTCATGGTTTGCCATCTACTATAACCGTAACTATAGCTCCATGAGATAATGGTGCAACCCGTAGGTATTTCGCTTAACCAGGGATTTAACAGATGGGGTATTTATTGGTATTTAAAACCCCTTGATTGACTTGAGTCAAGTAGAGGAATTGAGTTAGAAAAGGTGTAAGTCATCTTCAGACACCTTTAAGATTTGTAAAGACATACACAAATCAGTCCTCCCATTTCTATATCAAATCGGCCATAGAAACACGAGCTGTATAAAAGGATCGAATACAATAACACTCATATATAACTGACTGTAAGCCACCAAATAAAAATACAATCGCAAAGACACAAGCACAATTCGGTCACTATTCCTCGATCGATAGTCTCCCCTCGAGACACTCCACAACAGTTCGTCAACATAAAACTGGAATGAATCAAATCAAACTCATTATATCGGCAGTGATCACAATGCCGCACTAAAGGGTTGAGCAGACGAGATGAATGAGTCGCGTGCCGTGCACACGTGTGCACATGGATTATGCTAATTTAGTATTCTCTACGGTCCACTGGCTTTACTTTAGAAGACTAGGACTCTGGAGTGGACAGCTGCTACTGAATTATTATTTTTTTGTTTTCGCGATTTGGCCTGGTTAATAATGTCGACGCTTGATAATGGCCGGTGCAATTAGGCCGAAATGTCGAGACTTAAAAGGTCATTGTGCGTAAATTTTTTATTATAATCGTGAAATGTCAAGTCAGTTTATTATAAAGTTATTGGTCACAATTAAAAAAATATTTTTAAATGAGTTCGATTACAAGTGTTTTGTTATCTTGTTCTGTATGTAACTAAACTAGTTTGAGATATTAGGCATCTAATATGTAACGTAAACAAAGATTAGGTAATAATTTAAATTCGATGTATAACGTAAACAAAGACTAGGTAATAATTCAGATACGGATAGTAGCTTAATTATGTAACTAGCACAATAATTGCAATTGTTTTGATTTACTGTTATTACTATGCCCCAAATGTCAAATGACATAAGTAGTAGGTAGGTACTCCGATAACCGCAATCTGAATTAATACATAATATTTTAATTGATTAAGCGTCAACACAAAATACATAGGTATCTAACTATCTATTTTGTGGCGTCAAACAGATACATAAATCAATGCATTGGTTCAACAATAGATACATTTTCAAAACTAGACAAGCATTTTCTGATTGGGATAAGTGTAACATAGTAAATACAATTAGGGTTAATAGGTGGACTCCAAAGGAAACTCCATTTTAAGGATTTCAATAATAACTGTTTATCATTTTCTTCGTATACTGGATGGGGTTTTTCAGTACCTAATATTACGTGAGACGTGTGCTCCCACTACTTGTACTATTACTTATTCTGTGGCAAGGCGAAAGGAATACAATGACTGTAACCAGACTAGAGATTTCAGTCATGAGGTTGCTTCTGGCTGGGTAAGCGCGCTCCATCGTCGACCGCATCGTCGCTTTCCATCAGGTGAGATAGCGGTCAAGCGCGAAGCTATCAAGAATATAAAAAAAAAAAATGGTGACAGACAATGGGCTCGTTTAAATATAATATTTATTACCTAGAAAGAGAATTCGTTCTTTCTCATGGTGTTGAAGTAGAATAGATTTGTTTTTGTTACACTCCAACAAATACAGGTTCAAAACAATTACACAGGGTAATCGCCCTGGACTGCGGGAATGTACAGAAGAGTTACCGTGGCCCTGGAACATAAAACTGAAAGAACATAGATGGGTTTTACTCAATAAAAGTCTGGTACTCCCTCTCGCTTCACCCAGAGCGGGATAAGTTATTTGATCTCCCTGTGTCATTAGTTAGATCTAGATTAGCTCTAGATTAACTATTGGATATGTATTTAGATCTTTGATTAATTTGCCATTCCGTTTAGCCCAATTTCAAAATTATTATGTCCACAGCGATACCGAAATCCCCATTCATCGCAGCAGATAGGCACAAATTCTTGGCAGCTTAAGAATTAATAACGAAAAACAAATTCGTGAGAACCGCAAAACACAAACAAAAGAAGCAGAACCTACTATTTATTTAGGTAATACGCAAAATGCGTGCGCACGTGCCGACAACTCACCCCCGTGCTGGCAACCCTTAACATTAACATACCGAGTTACAAATCAAATTAATTTTCAACCTTGTTGTTATTGCCATAAGGGAGATGTGTGGTGTAGTTGCTAGGGTTGTCAAAGACATCGCGACTGGCATTCAGTGCAGAATTAAATATCATTGTTAGAGAACCTCATTAATGCAATATTGAACTCACGAGAGACCGAAGGGATGGTTTTATTGTGTGCAAAATTGACTAAGTAGGTTTTAAATTTTTCTATTGTGATTTTATGGAGAAGGAAAACGTTCTCCGAAGTTTTTCTTCACATATTGGTAGGGTAACTTAACATCAGATTTAAATGTTGTTCAGACAGTCAACGGATTCAATATTTTTTATTTTTTCTTAAATATACAGACGTACCTAATGTTTCTTGGTCACAAGCAATAAGCTGCCTGCTGAAGGAAAATGTTAGATGATATCCATAGACCGACAAACTTCTGTGTTCTAATAATAGACTATCATGTCAAGCGTGTGGGCGGGATATATTGCTTGCAGAACAATTCTGTCGATGGGGCCGAAAGGTTCTGAAGTGGTCACTACGTACTAATACAGCGTTGGTAGGCCTCCCACAAGGTGGACCGATGAGGCGATGACCTGGTAAGGGTTGCGGGAATCCGATGGATGCGAGACGCACAGGGATGGTCGTTGTGGCGACACATGGTGGAGGCTTAAGTCTAGCAGTGAACGTCTCTCGGCTGAAATGACGATATAAGGCTTATTATTTTAATAAATCAAATGTTTATAAATAATGTTCATAACAAATTACAAGTTAGCAACATTTAGTTGATAGTGTTGTAATTTTTAAGTTAAAGTATTTATATCAGTTTTAAAATTTCCCTTGATCCTTTCTATTAATCGTTAAATTCTTATCATAATTTTTAAAAATACATATTTTAATGTTGTTAAATTACAATACGTATCGTACTTATGGTTCATAGTAGATACGGTAGAATAATGACTACAAAGCATGTTAGTTTTTTGGTACTGGTTAAAGTCAATTTTTCACCCACACATTAGTCATTAGGTAATTTTGTTAATTGACGTGTCAAATTGCCCATCACACTGTTCATTTGCATGATCGATGGCTTAGAACAAAAAAAATCAATGAAAACATCTCAATTATCGCTTAATAACACGCTGACAAGTAAAGGCTAGTTTACATTGTGCACGCGATTGGCGATTGTTAGAACTGTTGCGATATAAACACGTGTCGCCGGTCTATCATTTTTGTTTATGTAACTTCTGAGAAACGCGTGCGTTGAATCTTGATCCAATGTATTTTTAACTAATTCTCTATGAAACGCATCGCGTGGTTTGTACTGTCAGCTGCTATCAACAATCTCTCACATGTTTCAATGAATTTCACTCTGGATAAATACAGTTTTTTAGCTAGAAAATAGATTCAAACGATTTTTTTATTCATGGTTTTGATTTGATGCCGACATTACAATTAAGAGGCTGTTTAAGAAAGCCATTAAACAATGTATATAATGATAATGTCGTCGTGTTTTTACGCTACCATTACAGTACAGCGATCACGAGAACGAGCCAGATGGTACGGTATCGATCGCCGCCCGAGTGCGCACGGCCGACCGGCCCTATTATTGTTTAATCGTAATCTCAGCGAGCGATTAGCATAATCCATTGTGCACTACGCACTATACACATGCTATCATAATGAATGGATGACGTCGATATGCAAAAAAGCCTAGTACCTATATTATTTGAATGTCGTAAAAAAATTTAAACTTTTTGTAGTGATTTGTTGGGCACGATTTATATTTCGTATGAAAAGTTTAGAGATGAATCTGATTTCCATTTTAATGCGGTTGATGTCAAAGATAGTGCCTACAAGATTTTGAGATAACATTTTATTTGGACAAATTCCAATGATATATTGAATTAATTTAAAAGTACTTAAACTGATAATTTGAATACGATTAGAAACGCCATCGCGATCTTTTGAAAAAATATCGTATTTAATTAGGTAATTAAATTGTGACATCGTGCTGAAGATGGAGCATTTAAAAATTTATACTGGTCCGTTCTAAAGTACAAATCTATACTATATAGATTATTATGTATTCTATTCTATTATGTTCTATATGTGATATATCAAAAATTCGGGAGGAAAGCAGTTTTGTTCATTAGTGAAATCAAACACCTAAAAGCGGAGCTTTTAGAAGTAAATACAGTAATGGCTTCCTTTTAACCGTAAAATATATGATTGTGTTTCACCGTATTTTATTACGTGGCAAGGAATCAGCGATCTGGTTAGGTTATATTTGAAGGGTAGTAAATTGAATTAGGTCCAGTAGACTCGGGAAGCAGAGACCTATATGCAGTAGGATCTTATCTAATTTCTCAAATTCGATGAGACGAGATCAGTTTTCAGGTCTTGCTACTTTTCAAATGAAAATGATTGAGCCCATTAACTAGTAGATAATTGAAAAGCTGTAAACATCATTTCTATATCTTTGTGAACATTTAAGGCATTTAGTACCTAGGTTTATCATCATTCCCGTATTTATGATTGTTCAATTTTATAAATCTTAAATAGCATTTTAAACCCGAAATTCATGTACTATCTTTTATAAATTTTGCATTGTTTTACCTATCATAAAAAATACTTAAGTTTTGATTCACACACTTCGTAAAAAAGACAAGGGCCTCGCAAAGATCTGCCACCCAGGGTTCTCGTAAGCCACAGATAAAACAAAATGCAGCCAACACAAAGCATTCCATCAAAGAAAATAAAAGGAAAATCGATACGCGCAACACCTATTAGTATAGGTAAGCTCTTCATAAAAGTCGGGTGGAACGATAACCCGCAAAGTGCAAGGATAATCTCATAATCCATCGTTCGGTCCGCAAACAAACGTACTAAAAGGACATAATAAGAAAATAAACGAATTAAAACTCGCCGCGCCGCTCCCACGAGGCGACGTTTAGCTTTTCATGTTCCAATTCAGGAGACTTTTAACGCTTTTATCATCTTTTATAGCACAAGTAAAGTTGATAAGTCTTCTTGTAATCAAAAATAGACTTGAGACTTGTTTCCTTTTTGGCTTTAAGTATTCATTAGCTTACTACAGCATCGTTGCAATTCAATTTTTTTGTCACCACACCCTAAAAGCTTTGAAGTAACCAAGGGGGTTACTCTCGAAGTTCTTAAAAAGTATTACTTTTAATCCTTACAGCTTAACCTTGTGTTCAAAAGGCAATAATATTTTTCCTCTCTCGTTTATGTCATATCCAGATGGGTATGTGAAGTTATATTTATATTCGGTAGCTGTGCAAGTGGCGTTACGGAAAGCGGCCGCCCCGCGGGATGCGTTGTTCAAAGTTAAATTGTTTTTACGCGTTCAGTGCCCGTAATAAATGGAACTTGGAATATGCTGCTGCGGTTTTGCGGCGAAAGAAAGTACAAGACTTTATAATTTATTAAAGTTGATGCATAAGTTTTCAAGGGCCTGCTCGTAATACACGTCGTATCTACGAATGATCAGAAAGGTCGTATAAAATGTTTCCTTAGCTTACAAACGAGCTAAGGGTCAGGGCTCACGGTAATCCTCGAAAATTCGGCGAAGGCAAGTGACGGCGGACCTCGGAACGACGACTAATTGCGAGTCTCCCAGCCTGATAATCCGTTCACAGCGGGCGGGCCCCAAATTAAAAACCCCCGGTTGTGTCCAGTCCGGGCTGGATTACGGCTCCCACGGCACCGCCTTTTGGCCCCTAGCGAAAAAATATTAGAAGCAAGCGTTATGGGTTCTGTATTAGTATTTTAGTCATGGTTGTGTTGTAATAACATCAATTTGTTGTTTACAACGCTCTACAGATTTATATACATTCAATCAGAAACAAGTCAATAGTTTGACTGCCTTCAATTTAATTAAATCGGGTTTCGAAGGTACATACCTCGATTACTCCCTGCTAAAATATCAGACAGATGAGGTTAAAATGGTCCAGATTGCATTGAATTTCTACCTTTCTACTTATTTTCCGTGTTAGTCAGGATTAAGCGCAGTGGAGCGAAAGTTTCTTGGCCTCCAAAACGAATCCCTAAAACCGAAGGGTGGCGAATTCAAAAAGTTTGGCGAGAAATTCGAAATCCTGAGATGAAATAGTAATTTATCAAAGGATTTTGAGTCTCGAGGAGCGGAAGTGAAGGATGGATACCCTTTATCGTGAATTGCAGCAGTGTGCCTTATCTGAAATTCCGGGAAATGGTTAAACGAACACTTCGGGGTGAGAAAACAACCGGAATGTATCTATTTAAATAATTTTCCGTTGTCTTTATTGGTCTTTTTACGAAATCGTTATTGAAGCACCTTCAAGGCTTGATTGTAATGCAGGGTTTAGTTTCTAAGCTTGCTTATTTTTAGCGTGTGTTTAATATTGATTACTTTACGTCTAGACTTTCTTGCAGTCATTTAGTTCATTCGTGACCACTACTAATTCATGCATTGTGTTGACTAGACCTTTTCTGTTTAGCTAATCGAGTATATTCTTGGAATTACACATTAGTAATGCACGAAGCAGGCATGTAACTGTAAACGTAGCCATTATGTATTCGCCAGTATGGACAGATAATGAAGATAATGGTGATTTATTCGTTGTCCTCAAGTCGACTTCACACGTTATAACGTCTAACGCCATTACAAAGTCAGATATTTGTAATCCCATAACGGAATAATGTATGCGCGGTGCGATGTACGCCTAAACGAATACGCCGCCGCGTATTAATATTCAAATGGCCTTTGGGCGAGCTCTGTATGAGATCCCATGGTATTAGTCCCATTAACATTGCGGTGCGTCGGCCAGTACTTGTTATGTAAACACAATGAACGCACTGCAGGTTGCCCTTTACAAAATAATATGTAATAGTAAATATATTCGCACCACCTCAGGTCATCTACAGCTGCAGGCTCGACACTACTTTATAGTCCAATTAATTTGTAACATAAATAACGTTTGAAAACATGTGTATGGGGAGGCAATTTAACTTAGAAATAGATTAAGAGTTGCAGTTTTCTTATTTTTCATGAGAGCGATCGTAGCCATTTCCTTCATAGTGTCGAACAGCTGTTGTAAAGGTTACGCCCGTATCCTTGCACCTGCATGCCCCCGTGCCCCTGCCTCACCCCCTTTCGGCTTAATTACAATCCTATTAACGAAAACGTCTCGTCGCCTTCTATCGCGCAATTGACATTTAGGGGTTACGATGCCACGATTAATATTTGACCGTCCATACTTCCTCTCCATTGTTTATTATGTATTCATTCATTATTCATTGCCGTGATGGAGTGATAAAGCGAAATGATTTTTCAAACTGGTAAGTATTGATAGAGCGGTAAGATAACAATATTTCGACAAATACAATTCACAGGCTCGACATTTGTGTTTGCAATTGGTTAAAGAGATTCGTCAGTGCACGTGCGAGGGTTCAAATCCACAAAGGGTTCTTTTTTTCTTTCATAGCGCAAAAAATCCACCGACAATTACGAGATTAGGGATGAAAAGGAGGGGGGCAAAGTTTTTTTCGTCTTAATCGGTAACCGTTGGTCTTTTTCTTTCTTCGTTTCCCAGTTGGAGAATGTTTTAATTAAAAAAATCTTGGGTAACCCGGGAGGCGGTGTGTAACGGTAGTCGCGGTTGGTGATTTGTATGAAGTGAGACTGATTTACAAGCTCACTGAGTATTAATCAAGGTTGATCATTAACTGTGGCTTGATCGTGCGGCGGAGATTGACGTCGCGTTATGCGACTGGTTTTTTGGAATAAATGATTTCGTCTTGGCGTTTCTTAAGATGCTAATCATTCAACATTTTAATCCAGATATGAGACGTATGAAGAGGGTAGACGCAAATAGTCTCTCTCTCTTGGGTGCTTGAAGATGGACGGTGTCGTCTAGCCCGGCCTAGGAAGTCGAGAAGAGGTGGCAACACGACCTAGATATTACTAGCTTTTGCGATAGGCATAGTAGTTACTATGCCTACCGCAAAGGCTAGTTCGAGGTATTTCAAGAAAAGAACACCTGGAAGAATTTGGTGAAGCCGTTTTCCAGTAGTGGGACAGTGTAGACTAAATAAAATGATGAATAAGGGATTCACTTCTTTTTTACTTCACAGGTTAGTCCGGAACAAGTGAACTAAGTTGCGGTGTGCATGACAAGGTACGCGAAACAGCCTAACGACCGGCCTATAGATAAGTGCACATAATTTCGCCGCGTCCGCTTAGCTTGCGGCGCGCACGCACGCGACGTGCGCGTCAGTCGGGAGCCAGCTTTACTAGAAGAATATACTAAAATAAATAATCCTTATGTCTCAAGTAATAAGAACGACTCAGCCGCAAATGTTAAGTTGTGGTATAATAATGATGGACAGACGGTGTTCTTTGTATTCACTAATTTCTGTACCGTTATGTTATGGAAACTGCTTCCGAGTTCTCTATTGTCGATATGGGATTGCTTTGATATTTGGAAAGATAATAATTAGATCTTGGTTTGATTTGAATGAGAGTTTCATTGTGCAATCCAGACAAATAATTAATTATGTGTTTTATTTTTTATTTATCGTTTATTTCAGGCATTAATTAACTAAAATTAAAATTGTCATAACATAATAAATAAATTAAATTAAATACATTAGATTAAATAAATTATTGAAACATTGATAAAATTATTGATAAATTATTTTGAGTTTTTAAGTTTTTTTCCAAGTTCTAGAACCCTAATACAGAAGCATGGAACGCTTAAGTCCTAGGACCTCATAACAAAGAGCGAACATTCACTGGCATTGGTATGTACCTAATTAAGTAAGCATCAAGCGATACGTGAAAAAAAGCGAAACTTGATGTTTGAATTTATTTTGATTAGATTTGTATCATAGGAATTAGTAACTTTCATTGGAAGCATTATAAGAATTCTAAATTCAGGATAAGATAATATAGCGAGCCTGGAACGCAAAGGGCAACTGAAAGATCACGGCTGTGTTTTAATCAGTAAAAATCTGACTTTCCCTTTCCCTCCACCTAGAACTGGAGAAGTCATTTGATGATTTCCCACGAAAAAATATATGAGATAGTATTAAAAAAAACTCCTGTGTCATACAATCCATTGTGGTTGTAAATACTGGCACCACACCGGCACCATTAACATCCACATTCGCGGTAAATTGAACGTTACATCGACTTCCACTCGCAACTATACTAATGTAATGACACACCAGCTGTTAAAGCCGTGTCACTAGTCTTCGTCCTCACAAAAGACGAGCCATCGATCGGCCGACGTTCGTGTCTATTGTTCGCCGAACGAATGCACCACCACCGTACATCTGTTTCGTTCCTTTTTCACTCGCCCTGCATAATGAAACCGGCCCATTGTGAGGAAAAACATCGACAAAAGAACACGCACTTTGGCACTCAGCCTGTATTTTATAAGAAAAAATAACAGAGGCCCTCCAGGCCTAAAAGGTGGGCGTAAACGCTGTCGGAAATGAGAAAATCGATGCAACTGTTATGACATACGCGGTTCGTTAAGTGTTATTGAAAATAAACAAGCAACCGTTCGCGCTTTAACGAAGTAGATGCAGGATAAAATTCACGGTAGGAAGAGTATTTGTGCTCATTCCACATATTTCAATATCGATGTCGATGCCCCAAGCTGATTCTTCTGGAGGCGAAATATTCGGTGGAAATACTACTAGAGAATGCGATATTTATTCGCAGTCAGAATCGCAATTTATAAAACTCAGTATTACCAATGCCTCTCCGTAACTTATACAACTGCTAGTAATGTCTCAGTTCAGTTTTGACATCTGTATGCATGTATATAATTACGGCATTACCAGGTAATTACAATCTGTGTTTAGCAGCGGCAGATGGTGCAGTTGATTCATACAACATTTGCACAACTTTTGCGTCAATACCGCAAAATTATTCTCAACGACAGACAGTTATTTCGCTTTCTTTTGAAACGAAATGTTACACTTTACATGCGGTTTGTGAGAACGAGGTTACAGTTAATTTTCAGCAGTAGGTACTATTGAAATTAAAAGCTTCTAAAAATCAAGACAGCAAGTAAAGAAAATTTTGGATGATTTTTTCTCAGATTATCTTAGCGTAGCTTCCATTTTGAAGACCGCATTACTTGTTACGGTGGGGCGTTGCGGTAAGTACTCCCTGACTAACTGAAATTTTGCAAGGAAGGAGCCATCATAAAAATCCGTACATTATAAATGCGGGCTCAAATTGTGTTCCCCCGGGCGGAGCGCCTGCGCCGACGATTAAGTGCACTTAATTCCGTCTAAATGTTGCCCGACGGGGAGTTGCGAAGTTGCTGCTCTTTGGTTGTAGGGTACTGTATATAGAAGGAATTCAATCAAAACGTAACTTGTCCGAAGTGATGCGGGGTTGTCACTTCCCAGGTGACGTAACATGACGGTTCATTATCGACACGACAACTTCTCTAACACTTGATTGATGTAAATGCAAGGTCTGGCCTTCAAGGGCTCAATTAATACTTAAGTATTACAACGATGCAGTTTGTGTAATTTTCTTCTGTATTAAAACAGTAAGTATGCAAGTCTGACGTCAATCATTTGCAATCTAGCTTTTTGTTCGTGAGCTATTTGTGGCACAAACTCCTCCGTGATAACGTTTCAGACGCGCGGGTGGGGACTTAGACAGCCCTAGGGCTTCGCCAATACGGCGCGCTCCCTCGCGTGCGTCGCGGATCAAAAACTCCACCATGTCAGCCTAAATCGCTCCCGCAAACAACTTGCGGTATTCAGATGCATATCGCAATGAATTACTGGTGCTTAGTTACCGTTTAGTGACGCTTTTTATAGGTTCTTGGTTATTGATACTTTTTACTAAGAAATTAAATGAGAACAAAACCTCTGATGGTGTTACGGAAAATGGTTCCTTGAACATGGATCGATTTCTTGCCGAGTTTAGCCATGAAATCGGAGATTTAAGAGAGGTTTTGCGATTTTTTTTCAGAACCTTTTTAATGCTAATTAAAAGCGATTACAAAGAACAATTAAAGTCAATGGACCACAACCGCAAGCTTCTTCAAGCTTCTATGAATGATTCTGTGTTATACTATGTTATGTACTACACTGGCTTAAGAATAGGGTTCGGTATGTTACTAGTTGCATAGGTTCAACACTTAACTATAATCGTTATTCGGTACAGACAATATCTAAAACAATAAATCAGTGTGACACAAAAAAGCAACATTGCGTCCACTAATCTTCCCACGGTTTTATTCTGGATCACTTTTTGTGTTCGTACGTGAGCTAAGTTGGCAATCGCGTGATAATATGTGACGAATATCCATTTCTATTTCACACTCAAGTCGGTTCGACCCGTGACTCTATGTCCCGGTAATAAAGATACTCTCTAATTGCGTCATTGAGCGTATGAAAGTGACGTTCGCGTGATTCCCAACATCCGATGATACTTCAAATAGCACTGCCTGTTAATTTTCTGATAATTAATCTACGCTCATTGGGGAGTTTCAGGGATTTTTTGCAGCTGTTGTTACGTTGTGATTTATCGAGTAATTTCAGTGCTTATACAGCAAGAAATACGTCACAAAATCGGTCGACCGTAATTTCGCGTATGATTGATTATTATTTCACCGACAAAGCTCACGGGACCGCTCGGATTTGCTGCGCGATACCGTTGGGGGCAGGTGTGAGATGATAATGTTACGATCGTCGCTAATTTAACGATAACTTGTTAAACACTCTTGTTAGATTTTTTTACGAGAACTTTTTCCTTTTAGTCATAAACTGAGTAGCTTTCTTGTTAATCGAGTTTACGGTGTAGAAACAATTATATGATGATAATGTGTGTAAAGCTGGCTTGAAATGCAGTGGCAGTGATGCATTAGTGATAGTGGCACAGGGGTGGGTGGAAAGGGCGACGACAGCAGTAATTTTCCACTGATGACAGGGATTTTTGCTTTGAATTACTCGCATGCAACCCTAATGTAATTACTGTGATAAAGAGTACGATTTTGCTAATGTGGCCTGATTGAAGGTGACATCGTAAACAAAAAACTTTGACCTGATGGCTTTCATCTTTTAGGTGTAACTTTTCAATCGGATTGAATAATAAATTTAGCACATAACGAGTTCAAACCCAGGAAGGCGCTTTCCTTTGTTAATAATTACTAATTTATTTCATCATCACTACTCTTGAAACGGTGAAGGAAATCATCGTGAGGAAACTGGTATGTTGGGCACGCCGTAATCATGGTGGTAAGTCCCCTTTTTGAGGAGTGGCTGGAGAGGCGTCACGGCGCCCTCACTTTTCGCATGACACAGGTCCTCACATGGTGAGTTCGGGAGGTCCTGCACCGGATTCAAACGGAAGAAACGCCCGGGTGTAATGATGACACCTGGGCGTTTCTTCCTTTTGTATCGCCTGCAGGACACGGTGAAGTAGGTGGAAGTGATCGGCGGCAGCGACATCTCGCGCCGCCGCCGCAATGCTAGCGAAGGAAACGGCTGCACGTGTGAACCCTCGCCCGAAGAAAAAGCTGTGCTCCGCCCAAGCGAAGCATCCCTACACCGTATGCTCCACCGTGTCCTCCGGGCTTTTTTTTTTCTTTAACCCAGTGCAGGAACCTACTGAACTTGCTATGTCCAGTGAGGACCTGCGTCATGCCGAAGGTGAGGACACCGTGAAGCTTCTCCAATCTCCAGCCACACTTCAAAGAGGGGACTTAATGCCATGATTAAAATTAAAACTCAATACCTATATCTAACGATAATAGACACGGATGCAGTAGTCGCCAAACATGCTAATTTACTGAGATAACTGTCTCCACATATTGCACATTGCATTCCCCACACACATCTTCTAGGCCATAAAAAGCTTCGTACTATCTACTTTTATAGATTCAAATACCGTTTTGTTATGAGATCGCGTGTCCATTTTATCTTTATGTATTACTAATGGTTAGATCATGACAAATATATGGAGTTAAAAGCTTAATTTACATAAGTATTTTTAATGTTTATGACTGCGCTTACGGCCAGAACTTAAGTGTTGTAATAGGGATAAATGATGGTGCCAAGACACCATTGAATCGTTGGAAAGAGTATTATTTATCTGTCAATGTTTTAAAGATGTTAAATCCTTCTTCGTTTTGTTTGATTGAGTATAGGGTTCAACACAGTTAGTATACGGGAGCATAGGTCAAACAAGATGGGTTTTCTGCGGCTTCTTTACTTAAGTTAGATGGTTAATAATTAGCTTTTCCGGATGTTAACTTTCCCATGCATGTTTGTTAGAACCTAACGGAACTGGTCGTGCTTTGACTAGCAAGTGTTTAAGGTCTGTGTGATACCTATCTAATCAAAGCCGAAGTTTTTTTTTATTTTTTGAGATGGCAAATCATCAAATAACGTCTGCCGTCCCGCTCTGGGTGGTGCGAGAGGGGGTGTCAGACTTTTACAGACTAAAACCTACCTGTGTTCCTTCAGCAGCCATTTGCGTTGTAGGGACACGGTAACTGTTTCGAACATTCCCGCATGACGCATTCCTAGTAGACACCGGCCCTACCGAGTCTCTTTAAAACTAAAGAGGCTAACCTCTTTGAGGCACGCGTGGAACACTACGCGCCGTCAGCTCAGACTTGGTCCTTACCAGCGAGCTACCCATTAGCTCGTCGTCCGCAAACCGCTGGAGGACTAATGATGGCCGGGGCGTTTTCTGTGGCGACTGGAGCGTGAGTGAGGATGTCCTCTCCCTCTCGGTTTCCGCCACCTCGTGCACTCTCGTTACTAGTTCGCAGAAAAAGGTGACGTTCGTTACTCATTCCTTTACGCTCCGGACCTTGGTCAGAACCAGAGCCGATACACACTTAAGTGTAATTTCCGTTTTTACAAGAAATGATTACTGTATCTAATCTCGTTAAGTCTGAAGGATTAGGATAACCTAATCTCGTCATCAGATATACATTTGGACATCACTTTTATCACTGTGATAAGGGTAATGCCCAAATGTACCATCTCTTACTAGCTGCCCCCCCCTGGTTTCACCCACATTTTTGGTTACTGCTCCACACCTTTTAGTCGTAGCTAGGGATGGGGATATTTTTTTTTTTATTTCCATTGAAATGAAAGATATGTGAAAAATATGAAAAATTTCACTTTGGCGTGACAAATTTTCAAATTGAGAAATATTTTTGTTCTATCATAATCTAAACTAAAGTGTGATTTTATGCATAATTAACGTAACGTTCATTATTTTATTCAAGTTTTATCTAAATAAATACGTTTTATTCTATTATAGGTTATTATTTTTGCTACCCTATCTAAAAAAATAGATTATTTGGAAATTGTTGTTGCTGGCCAAAGCGCCCCAGGCCTGGAGTAGGGGTGTGATGCTACTCGTACCTTGTACTGGCGACAATGACCTGCTTAAAAAGAATTACAGGCCCCTGAGCCACGTCTCTACAAGATGTTTTCCAGAGTCATGAGTCAGAGATGTTATATACAACCAGTAGTTCTTGAGATTAGCGCGTTCAACCAAAGAAACAAACTCTTAAGCTTTATAATATTACTAACGACCCCCCGCTTCGCACGCGTATTAGAAATCTATGAAATTCTTGGCTTTTCTCTACTATAATATGCTTGTTTATTACACCAAAACCTTCCTCATGAATTACTCTTCAAAAAATGCGTTCAGTAATTTTCAAGTTTATCGCGTGCAAAATGACAGACGCGGTGCGGGACTTTGAATTTATACGGAAGTAAGTAGCTATAGATAGGACTTGACAGACTTATAATTATATTTGGGTGCTGCACTTTTATTTCCATAGCGTCAGCACAGACATCACAGTCTTTCATTTTTATTAAAGTAAGAAAAACATCTGACCTCAGTATTTCTGAAGAGTTCTCAATGTTAAGAGCAACTCCCTTTTGTAGTCGTCCATACAAGGTTCAATACTTCGGATTGGCAAAACCACACAGAGGCAGGCGGCGCCGCGGGCTCGTCTTGTGATGCCACCAGACGTCTCAAGTGCCAAAGCTACCTGTTTTGCTGAGCACCGTACATAATTAATGGTGAAGGCATTCCTAAGATCAACCCCTACGATGATGGCTATGTATACGTAGTAGGTAGGTACATATCTAATGGAAATACCATGTTTGTTAAAGCTGACTTTCAAGTGGATTACTTTGTCAGTCGTTACGAAATAAAGAAATGTTATCACAACTTTGGCCTTAGACTTAATTGAGTAACATCACTGGTAATCTAGATCTAGATTTGGTAAAATTGCAGCCATTGTTCAAATACTTGCTCTGATTAAATTTTATGGGTACGTGGTGATACGGATCTTATCGCTAATTTCCATCACATGTTACTGGCAATAGCAATGGAACCATAATTGACATTCTGATTTCCCGAAACACATAAAGCATGTTAAGAAGGTATTGGCATTTATGAGGTAGCTTACGTCAGCCACTTATTATCATTGAAGCGACAACAGTGGAATTATCTAGTAATTGTCTGTAAACAGTCTAAAGAATGTCCAATTCAAGACTAGTCTGCTGAAGTGATGAAATCGTGTCCGTTGGTACTAACGTTTCTTCTAGAACGTGCCGCGAATATTCAGCAAAGGGCTGACTGACGGCTTGACAGTAAATTTTGTTAGTATGTACATACTAACGTACGTTGCACCTTGACATTCATTATCCAAATACGTCACGTTCCTCGGGTGTTATCGCAGTAGTATCTTAATTTAAGTGACGTATAGACAATGAGACAATTACTCTCGATTTATATGCAACCGTGAGCCCCCAGTGTGGGATTATCACATAGTCGTGCACCCGTCCAGATAAACAAAGTTATAGTTGAGTTGAGGGTCCGGAATACTCACGCTGTGCTCGTAAAATTAAAAAGATTTCGAGTACACAGTCAAGTCCTCAGCCCGCAGCACAAACACAGTTACACCAATAATGCGGGCGAACGTGCTCTCTTTAGAAAACCGGACTGTCCAGATCCAAATGTAGATACGATTTCCATCGTCGCAAACATAACCAAAGAAAATTAAAGATTCTTGAGGAGTCAGCGACATAACTGTCCAAGTGTAGCTCGAGGCGGTGACAGTAAAAACTTCAAGCCTGCATCGTGAATGCCATCTGCAGAGCTTGTCAAGGCATGGGCGAGCGATAAAAACGATCGCACAGCGCATGCGAATATCGCGTTACGACGCGGCCATACCAATGGCAGTGAGTGCTGTGGTGTAGTCAACACGACGATACTTATTTTACGTCCACAATACGTTCGTGCTGGTGCTAAATGTGATAATGAATCCACACAAGGTAATCACTGACGCGTGTATACGCATGTATATGAAAAGAACACGAAGTTCAATGGCAGCAGAGCGGACGCCGAAAAAATATTACATAAGGCGTTGCGCGGCAAGGTCAATGTCGCGCGGAACAAAGATCGCGAAAGTGCTCCAATGTTACGTAGGCCGCTCTCGGCTCGCTCAGATAATTGCGATGTAATCGGCGTAATCCATCCACGAGTCTTGTTTCCTTTTACGGCGCGCGCAGCTTGCGGCCGCATAGAAGAAACAGCTGACCGACGGCACGCGCTTCGAATGCATATTAATGTCGCACCCGCCGCAAAAAAAACACGTATAAAATCGAAATGCTACTATGAAATATCGAACCAGTTTGAAGTGCAGGCGCCTCAATTATGCAATCGTCGTATGTGGACAACGCATAAATCAAACTACTACCTCGTAGTCTTTGTAATTGTGTAATCGATTTCAGTTTTTAACAGCATATTCTTTGTTTTTCGCGCAAGCTGCGCGGGGTGTAGCTTCCAATTTGAGCGTTTGCCATAATTGACCGATGTTCATCGCCTTCCTTTTGTAGCGCTTCCCTGTCTGTGTATCCGGCGAAGAAAAACACACAAGTCCTTAATTTGATAACACTGTAATTGACAATGAGAACAGTGTTCTGTCATTTTTAGCTGATGAGACATTTTTATTTTTAATATTTGGGATTTTGCGAAAGATAAAGCAATCCATGACGACTTATCGATAGGACTATCGAACTTTATCTTATCGAAATTACTTTGCGAAATTGCCCAAATATTTTGATAGTGGGTCGATAGCACTCACTCACTAAGCGAGGGTGTGTTGTTGTCGACAGAGTAAATAAATAGCAGAGTGAGTTCATCGCAGGGATGCTTATTGTCCTGCCCATAATGAGTGGAGCCATGACATTTCTACCCTGCGGCGCTGCAGCTGCCCATCATTTACTATACGACAATAAAAACAGTTCCATTTTACTCTTGATGGATAATAAAACAATAAATACGTACATACAAAATAATCATCGATAAGTTCGATGTTTGTAAACACTTTCTTCTGATGACGGACATCCCTGCGTTTTATCGCAGAAACAATAACAACAATTTATCAGACTATTAGTATTAAGGCAGCTGTACACTGACGGGGCACGTTCGAATCGCTAATGGACACTAACGCGATAACTTTATATCGAAGGGGTGGCAGGACAACGCGAGTGCCTGACAAAAGGATGTTTTATACTCTCATTGTTGATCGCAGATAATTAAATTGATTCCCCCTAGATGCGAGATTATCAAATGTCCCTGAATCCAGTAGTGGGGGGTAGAATTTTATTTAAATACTATCTGTGACCCACGACTTCATTCCCGTGAAGTTAAAGAACATATCTCTCCTTTATTGGGGCAATCGTGTAAAAAAAAAATAATTTGTTTTTTTTTTTCGAAGATTTAGGCTATAGTTTGAAATCCCGTTTCCGCGGGAAAATGAAAATTAGCGTAGGTAACTTACTCCTAGTAATATCAGCTACCCGTCTGTGAAAGTCCCGTCTAACTATGTCCAGCCGATTCAGAGATTAACCGGAACTGACAAAATTTTAAAAATTGCATTTAGTAAAAACACTTTAATTTTATTTGTAGGTATAGATTTTATGTCTCTAACAGCTTTGATCTCCAAAAATGGTAATTAGTTATCTTTAATTAACACTAAACATTTCTAGTCAGATTCTATTTCAGGTCATAATCGTTCGATAGAGGAAACGCGGTAAAAAAAAACGAACCTATAAAATAATATATCCAATGGATAACCGGACAGGACCTCATATAAAATCTCTCACGCACGCGGGCTGCACCGGGCGCCGACGCATAAAATTCTTCACGCCACATTTTCCAGACACGTGATATTTCTAGAACCTGCCTTATGAAGCAGATGTCCTAGGTCGATGACGTTAGACCTTTCTATGTTGTCGCGTGCCCTGACTTATGCACATGGTGTTGTTATAAATGCGCTGTTAGCGAGCCAGCGGTGCTGTCAGCACTTGCCTTTTTATTTTACGAGCTTTGTCTAACAAAAGCTGTTTTATTTATTTGCTATTTAACATGGTAGTGGGTATGTTCCGGTTTTGTTTTGTCATTTACATATTTAATTTTTAAATCAAGTTGCCTTTGAGGATGGACAAAAAATAAGAGTGCGAAACAAAAATCTCTCTTCTAAAATGACATACAAGTTTTTAGAGATTTTTATCGAATTTTCTTGCATTTTAAACAAGTTGAACATACAATTTGTAGCTGCTCACGTTTTCTGGCCTCGGCCATGATCGTAATTTCCCGAAGTCGCGTCCACTTAGTGTCGGTGACGTTAATGACGTCATTAAACCTCTCGCACGTCCACTTTAAGATCACGTTAGTGTCATGTCATAAAATAAACATTCACACATTATGTGACCTCTTTTGTTAAGAAATGTAGAAGTCATGACTTCATGAGTATGAGTGTAAAAGTGGCTTTTTAGAGGTTAGTTTTAGTCACGGTAATTTATGGTCTTTACCTCCCGATAAGTTCCAGACACAATCATTCAGTACCAAGGACCTGGGAGCCGGGTCGTACGATAACTGAAAAATCAAAGTAAACTAAGCTTATTTAGAGTTGGACTCGGTAATCGGGTACTGAGGCCGTACCATGACTGAGTCGTGCTAGCAAGAAAAAGGGATGGATATATCATAGTATACACCCTATCCATCCTCCATCCCTTTAACAATTCAGTTTAAGAAGATCACGTGACAGAACCTCTGGGTATGAACAAAAAGTCAACAGCGGCAGATATAACAAAAATTCTACTGCATATTTTTATTTATCTGGTAGAAAACGGACTCCTAATCCGGAAACCGCGAAACAGGATTTAGATAATATTCATAACGATAAACCAAACAAACAACTAAAGTAAGAAGGGTCTTTTTTATTTAGTAATCCTGCTTGTTTAGTTACAAACTATTATAAACCTGCGTTACCTTAAAAACGTGACTCCATAAGTCGTGGGGCCTGTTCATATTGTCCAAAGATTGTCATTAGCTGAACAGGTCCCGTAACTTACCGCGTTTGGCAGGGTCTCCTAAACCGGCAGGCACACCTGCTTCCAAGGGGACCCGAATTCCTTGCCAAGGGGACAATGTTTTGTATGGAAGTGCGATATTTCATTTTATTTGGTGGAGTTTTGTGTGAGTGTGAAAATGTTGGTAAAGAAGAATTGTTTATTGCGTTTGAAAAATAAATAATTCTGAAGTACATATTGTAGTTTGGGCAGATATATCTATTTATCTAATCGATTAATTAAACTGTTAGTTTTTTGTCAGGTATTTTAAGACATCACCCTGTAGCTTACATCAAAATCACACCGAAAAATTCTTACAATTTTGCAAGTTTTCCCAAAAATAATATCTTAAACTATACATCTTTGATACTAAGATTTATGCAAACTGATATTTCCGTGAAATACAACTTTATGTAATAGAGTAAGTACTTAAATTTTCTCGCAAGCGTTTCATGTTGGCACCGTTTCATATTGGCGATGATTTACTTTCAATTCTATATGAAACATTTTGTGCATTTGTTCAGTACCTAATAGAATGCTAGTTGAATATCTGTGTATAAGTATTTTCATTATAAAACTGTCATCACGTGATTTGATTATGAAGACTGCGTAAGTAAATCTACAGATTTTTCCCAAATCTTCACGATGAAATTAATCACAGAATTCACAAGCCTAAGTGATTTTCCAGTTTGAAATACAATGCTTATTAGAATAACCTATACATATAGGTAGAGGTTCTTAATGCTTTATATTTACAGTCCACAAAAATTAAACAAAACAAAGGAAAGAAAGAATGAAATACATAAATAAGACTAGAAGGTGTTGATTACTCAAATAGCCAAGATTCCACCGTAGTAAGAAGCCATCTAATTGCATGGTCAGTTTTTCTTACACGAGATTGCAATAAGAGATGCCAGGCTCGTTGATATTCCATCTTACCAAGCTCTTTTACATGGTACAAAGATCGAATCAGCAAAAACTTAGACAACAGCAAGGGGAACGTTTTTCTAGTAGATATTTATAAATAATTTCCATAACAAACCTCCGCAAAAGGAAGAAGCCTTGTATGACAAAAACTGTTGGTGATATGGCATGCACGAGTCGGGTGGAGCTACGCTAAGCGAGAGTTCGTTCGTCGTACGGTCATACCAGGGTAGCATAGCGACTGTAGGATTGTTTCAAAGAGTTGATGTGGCCCTGGAAAGCAAAGGGCAATTGAAGCAACACACGTGGGTTTTATACAGCCTGACACGCACTCTTGCTCTTCTATTTTTCTACCCTTTTCCTATTTTAGTTAGGGTCGACGCAAAACGTTTTTTTCTTCCATTCTATCCTGACAACCGTTATGCTATCACTTATCCTTCATATCCCTTCTTACACAATTCCATCAAACCATCCATGTTTTCTTAGGCCTCCCTCTCTATCCATCCACATTTAGGTATTTTAGTAACAAGCTTATCATCCCTCCTCTTTACATACCAAGTGATCGCACGGAGGACAGCTAGTAAGAAGTAAGTACCTACATTTGGCATCACCCTTATCAACTAATAGTGATAAGGGTGACCCTCCCCCTCGCTTCACCTCGAGCGGGAGAAGTTATTTGATGATTTCCCCCACCTCAAAAACTACTACACTTTTCTTTCAATCTTTTTTACCGATAAAACCCATGTATGTTCCTTCAGTTGCCATATTTTGCGTTCCAGGGCTGCGTTAACTCTTCCGAACAATCCCACAATCGCTATGCTACCCTGGTACAAGCGTACGACGACGGCGAGGGGACGACCGAACTCGTAATTATAAACAGGGCGAGGTGAGCCGAGGTGTCGAGATATCGCGATAATATCGAAACGTTTTCGTTTAATGTTGCTGGCGGGTATTTAATCGCGGAATTTAATAAAATGGTCAAGTCGGCGCAGGGGACGCTGATTTATCGTGGGCGATCGCCGCGAATAATCGATACGGAATCCTACTCGACTATATCGATTCGAATGTATTTTTTTTTATAAGATTATCAATTTAATGCCCCGCACATTTTATTGCAGACTCGGTAAATGATCAGTTTACTTTGTTGGGAAACTGAAACAACATTTTCCACTTAAAATAAGTAATTACAAGTTTAACTGCGACTTGTCTTGACTAAGAAGTTGAAAAGACAATTTTGGTCATCGTAAAGAATTTTTAATCGCAACAATTATCGAAATAACGGGTTTAGATATGCATCTAAATGTGACTTTTGGAAGAACATTCTGCGATTATACATACATTACTGAAACACCCGCGCAGGTGTGTAGTTAAACTCAAATACTTTGAACATCAAGCGGGCAGATTACTATATCATTTTGGTAGCATTTACAAAATTGGGCGTCTAAGTGCTTGAAAAATTGAACATTATATTTTAAACCTAACATTTATTATCTTATCTTGTTGTGGGGCTGGCCCTAGGCCAGAGCACTTCGACCCTTCTGGATCTTTTGTGCTATAACATTTATTAAATATTAATAAAATAAAAAAGCCTTTAATTTTAATTACCCATAACATGGAATTTTAAATGTAATTTGATTTCTAATTTGTTATTAGTTTTTTTTTTTTTAACCCCCACCACTGGTTAAGACCTCCTCCAGTTTCTACCATTTATAAATGATTAAATCATACGGTTTAATAGTTATTTAGTATCAATCAGTACGTTAGTAATTTTAATTGATCGAATCTGCTTGAAGTTCTCTATTAAATTCAGCTCACTCTCTGCAGTCACAGTCATGATAATTTTAATAGGCCGTTTACTGTTAGCCAGCTCATTAGCTGGTACCTAATTTGTTTTCACAAATCCGGAATTACTTGCCATAAAATCTTATGAGCTTTTTTTACGTTTAGGTATTTTATCAGCTAAACCTGTATTCCTATCAGTGAACTTTGGGGTATCTACCTACAGCTTTTTTTTGTCCTTTACAATCCTTTTTTTTGAAGTCGTAAATCATTAAATGTTTTCTCCCGCTCTGGGTGGAGGGCGTGTCAGACTTTTACTGACTAAAACCCACATGTGCTCTTTTGTGTTCCAGCGCCACAGTTACTCTTTCGAACATTCCAGTAGCCCGTACTTTACAATCCTGTGCCAAAATTGTGGTTTAGAACAAAAAAAAGAAGGCCTCCGTAATACAAAAGACAAGCACTAGTTTTCACATGCCTCGCAAACGTACAATGTAAAAATTAATCTCAATTTATTTATTATACTCGTTATATGTTCCAATATTTATTCGGGCGTTCACTAATTGTATGCGAAAACTGTCAGTTGGGTATAGCTATTCTATGTAAAGATAGGTATGAGATAAGAAATTAATTTAGTAGTTTCATGTTAACGTCTAACGGTGTTGCGTTTCGAGGTAATTAACAAATACCTTTGGTGTCTCGAGAAGGGGGCGAGATGGCAATCGTAAACTTTGAGCGAGTTTCGAAACTCCGTCTACCCAAGTACCGACGTGCCTGGATGTTAGTGACTGATATTTGTAAGCTCACAAAAAGCGTTTTGGTTAGAACTGTCAAGTCAGCTCAACAAATGACAATAAGCGTGAAGTGGCAAATGTTTAGAAGTTAGGGAAGCGTTTGAAAAAATTTTTTGGTTGGGGTCCCGAAATTCCCCTCATAGAGCATAGTTTAGTTCAGCAGTACACGTCTCATGGCATTTAACTTAAAGAAAAAAAATACTCGTGAAAACCTATCATTAATACAAGGAGGGGATTATTTTAATTGCTATAATTATTTTACGTAATAGATTTTTATCTTTAAGGAAAATACTAAACATAACATCATAATAAAACCCATAGTTATTTATGTTTTCATACAATTTCGCGGAACTTGACCCGAACAATACACTAAGGTTTCATATACAATTTGATCGATTTTCCAACAAGCAATGGTGTAAAGAAAAATATATTAGCCCCTGTGATGTCCATAGAGCGATCCCCCTTGTACACGCCCTCTCTTCCTCGATTGCATCGGAAGCAGTAGAAATGCAGCGGGATTATGCAGCAATCTGCCATAGGGTCCCCCTCCACCCTAGAAATGTATCGTGTTGCCAGGATTAATTGGTGTTTACCCCCGGCTTGGGGGCAAATATTCTCGTATTATATCACGCGAAATTAGACCGATGTAATGGCAAATTAATAATACATCGCGACATGGAAACTCTGTTCTGGAGCAAGGACGCCATGTAATGGAACGAAGATTCGTCAGGGTCGTGGCCTCCTGGGTAAATTGGTAATTTGAGAAGAAACAAAACGAAAACCGCAGCCATGTTTGTTTGGTTTTAAAAGGAAATGTACATCAGTATTGGAAATGCGAGAACTTCGTAATATTTATGTCAAAAGTCAAGGTATATTCTGAATATTACGAATGAAATATTCCGGGTTAACATTTGGAGGTTTATTTTATTTCTAATTAGAAAAGGATAATTTTGAAACATTTTTACAAAATGTTTCAACATTATCCTGAAATGTGGTATGATGATTCAATTGTTCATTTCCTTCAATTAAGATATTCTAGAGTGTAGCAAAGCCCTTCTGGTCACATTTTGCAATCTATCATATCCCGTAGTTATTAGATCATTGACTGCGGAACTAAGAGCTATATTACTCTCCCTGTACTTGATCATGACATTTCCGTCTTGGACAGAAATTAAATCGTTCATATTGTTTAATTTAGAAGATATATGGAATTATTTGGTGTCGAGAATATGTCTTTCAGTAAATTCTCTGTCGAAATACGAGGAATGCAATTGGACAATACGACGACGTCCGTCTTGATAGATGGACTCCAATAAATTGTTGATTTAGCTGCCGGCGCATACGAAGAACCCTCGAATGCCTTCACGTTTGTGCACATAGATACGTATTGTAGGACATATTAGAGTAACCTTTAAAACGAGATACTTCTAAATACCGTAAGTGGTTCTTTGGGGATGATAGATGTTTAGGGAAAAATTCTCACGTTGATAGTGTTGTATAAAATGCAAGTATTAAAACTGTAAGATCTATAGAAAGGAGTAATTTGTGTGGTTGTTACGAGGTAATAAAAAATCGGATGGTAGGGGTGTTTCTTAACCATCCAATACCCAGTCATGCAATGTATCTCTAGATACATTCTCGACATTCAGTCGGAAAGTCAAAAGCATTGTCTAAACTACGATTTCCCGGCGGGATCCCCGATGGTATTCGGTTCGGAAGATGTCTCTCATTGTCTGGCTTCACTAATGTATAAACGAAGCTATTACGAACTCAGACAGTTACGACTATTATCACGAACTAATCAAAGAAAACCAATAGTTGGTAAAGGTCAATAACATAAACTGTATATTATCTCAGAAATATATTTATAACGACTTGTTCTTGTACTGTACAAAAAAGTTGTTTTGAC
Source organism: Mythimna impura (assembly GCA_905147345.3). Classification (NCBI taxonomy): domain Eukaryota; kingdom Metazoa; phylum Arthropoda; class Insecta; order Lepidoptera; family Noctuidae; genus Mythimna; species Mythimna impura. The sequence goes on along the minus strand of LR990347.1, from coordinate 6,139,498 downwards.
TAATTTCAGGGGTCGTCCTTGTCCGTCCTTCAAATAAAAACTAGATAAAAACAATCACGAAATCGCAGTTTAAAACTGCAATGATGACGAAGCGGCGCACGCGTCGCCTCAGGCGTAGTATTTGGTAGACTAATCGTTTATAATTTAAATAATAACAAAGGGTTACCAACGAATCGTCCGCGGTCCGATCACTCGGCCATTCGCTAATTATAGAACACGTTTAACCTAACCCTAAAATTTTGTAATCTGTATTTAAATTTTTAATGACCGTAATTGACAAGGATCTGTACTTATATATACAAATCAGAATTCTATACGTAGGTACGCCGCTTAGTGGGAGTTCTACTGAGAAAGATGTTTATCGTTGTCTTTCGAAACAAAGAGATAGTTGACCATTAAAAAGTAGTTCGTGACATGTGTACGAGTCAATTACAGAACGCGTGGGTAGTGCAGCAGTTGTATGAAGCTACAAAAATTTCTTAAACGATAATGTAAAGTTAAGGAATTTATAAGCACAATAAATAATCGGATAGCCATAAAACTTTTGTCAAATGTCAAAGGTGAAAGAGACTGAGACAACCGAAGCAGGTGTGTCCAGGCTGCCTAGGGGCAGCTGCACGCTTACAAAAGAAAAATACCTCATAAAATTATAACCGAGTATCGATATTTATACGATAAAAATAAAATTGCACATATATATAGTAAATGATACAACATGTAAAACAGTTTTTGATTGACCTCTCAGAAAAACAAAGGATAGATTCCGAGAATACGTGCAAATTACACCTACGTGAATTCGATGTGGTAAAAAAACTAAGCATTATAATCCTGGAAGGCTGACCGTCTCAAATCGTCAGCTATTAAATCTTTTAGTACCCAAATCAGAAACAATTGATAATTTTTACGAAGCCGCCTACACTCTTGAAGAACCTTCATATTTTAATAGCCTTAAAACTCAACAAGAAAGTCCCACGTATGGAAACCACTTCCGGCAAAAAACTTATAATGACGAAGTTAGAAAACATGCGATGATGATCAAGCATCCGGTCTATTTGGAAAAACCTGAAACCTAACGGCAAATATTACCTAAAAGGGTTAATTATCATACGTGAACTCTTTTTTTTTGGCTATATCTGAATTCAGCATGTATTTTTCCATGCAAGCTTAATAATAAAGTATTTTTCCTTCTTAGTTTTTTTTTCCATTACCTAGCCTGATGTCAGGCGATGGAGCACGTTTGCCTAGAAATACCCTATTCACTGATTTTCTGATAACTACAACCAGGGGATCTTTAAGTCAAAACTTAAAAATCCCCAGTTTATAGTTATCAGAAAACACAGACTGCGGCAGGGAATTCCACTCCTTAGCTGTACACACAACGAATGTGTTCCCAAAACGTTTCATCAATCAAGTTTAACACTCTTGTTATAGTTATAGCTTCTTCATATTCCAGAATGAGCTTTCAATCTTGTTTAAATTCAACAGAATTCTCGTTGTTCACAAAGTGTGCCTATGGGAACCGACTACCACAAACATAAAAGGTTTACTCATTTGAACGCCATGGCCCGACAGTCTTCACTCATCACGTATCCATTCGGGCACTTAGAGCAGTCTCGACGAACCAACCGATAATTGCATTAGCGAGAAACCAGTTTGTACATCACATGCCCTTTGACTGCACTGATTCTTTATGACGTACCTTCCATATGAGAAATGCTGCTCTATGTGGGTATGTGGGTGTAAAACTTATAACTTGTGCTCATAGTTTGGTGTTCCTGATCACTGCCTCTGTGTATGAATAGCGCCTATATGATCTTAGACCTGTAAACTGTTTCAACACCAAAAACATTTACAACATATCCCAAGCTATTACACGATAATAACGTTGTATTGTAATCAAGTTAGGTCTAGAACTGTATACCTACGTGATACAGTTGGAATTTCTGTATGGGAAGGATGTGGTTCCCCTGTTTGATAAACTAAGTTAAAACTCATTAATCACACAATTAAATACCATGAAATATGTGCAAATAATGTTTCCGCGCAGACGATTCAGACAAAAACCCGTAATATAAGTTTTCCTGTTTTAATTGGCTCTTTTTCTCGTTCTATTTGTTAACACCAATTATGTTGACTTGAAAATGTTTTAGAAATAATGCTGCTAGTAAATAAATGGTCACTTTAGGAGGTTGTTCCATAAATGATGTTATAATAGTAACATTAATCAGCCGATTGTCAGTGTAAGTTGTAGCCTTGCCTATGCTCAAACAAAGAGATGGTAGTTCTGAAGCCTACTAAAATTACTGGTGCTGATGAAAAAGTATATATGCCTTTAAGGTAGCAGTGGTGCTTGTCAATATTTCAATCTCAAAGTAAACAAACGATAGGCAGGTAAGATAATACCTGATAGGTCGGTATTTTTCCAAGGTTATTCGCATTTCACATTCTGCCAGCAGAAGCTAATGTGCATAGATTTACTTTAAGTACACACAATTTGATTTGTAACCAGTGAATGTTGGTACAGTTATGTAAAATAATAGTGGTCCTAGTATAGACTCTTGTGGTACCGTAAAACGGGGTGAATAGAAACAAAACTTTGGTTTGGTTTTTCACTTTGATACTATATTATCGGCTTCAAACTAAGTATCAACTTTTTTAGAATAACAATTCATTAATAAATTGATATAGTTAAATGCTGCAAAAAATATTCAAATATCGTGAAAATACCCTTTGAAGTTTTGTTTCTATTCACCCCTGAGTTTCTATTTACCCCATTTGATGACGGTGAACGTTTCATAACTGACAAATGATGACGACGTTGATAGTTGGTGAGGGTGACATTACGGAATCTCTGTATTTTTACACAACCGCATATCTTTGATCAAATGATAACAATATATTTAAAAGGTTATTTTAAGCTATATGTAGCGATTATGAATATGTGAAATGACGTATCTAATTTGCAAGTTATTACGTAACGGAGTTAGGTACGTCTACAGACTTTATCAGATAAAGAATTTGTCTAAATTTGATGTGTGTAAATTAACATGGCTATTTATTGGAGAAGAATAGTTGGAATATCAAATAGATGAATAAAAATATCAAATAATATACGAATTATGAGTATTATGACAATATTCGTTCATATTAAAATGTTAGTGTAGGCGGTACTCAGTTAATTTGTTTTTAGCATTTGCCTTTGCCAGCCATTTTCGGCAGATTTTCGTATGCTGTATGACTGCTTATGTCGGCAGGCAATACGCACGCGTCAAACAACGAACAATAAAAATATAAATAAACAATAATGAAAGTTGAACGACCACGGGTGGCGTTGATGACTCAGTTTCTACCTGACCGGACCAGTGTCGTTTTATTACAAACTTGTCTGTGCCGTGATCATCACAAAGACAGGAATTCCGTATCATCTCCGGCTGCAATCATTTTTCTTTTTCTGTTGATTGCAATTGGACTTGCGAGCTTTACGAGGTCCTTTGTGTGATTTACTGGCAATATTTTTATATTCACTTTCAATATTGAACAACCATAAAAGCTTTAGGTATTTTGTGCAGGTTACTTTACAACTTTTCAAATAGCCGCTGATAATACAATAGCTCTGTCGGTTCCTCCGGTGTATATTTTTCTTTTGATTACCTTAAAATACAATACAATCTATTCCAGCTTATTCCAATAAACATAAGTCCTTGCTGAGTTTTTTAAAACACAATTTCCAATTCAGATGCTTTTCTCATCGTTAAGTTTTTACTTACATTCTACAAGGATTTAAACTAAAAGGCGGACTGTTCCGAAATTCAAATCAAATCACATCCACCGTTCTGAGCCCATAAGTCGGGGCATGCGCAACGGCCGAGGGCCATTGCGCCCGCGCACGCTTCTAATGACAGGGGGGAGTAGAGCGCGCGGGGGGCGACGCGGACCGGTCGTGTAGCACCGAGGTAAGTACACGCCATAAGGGCTTGTATCCAGCTGATTACATGGGGAATAACAGCTGATTTTATAGACACTTGTGCCTTCAAGTCTATTACCTAAACATTGTAACAAAAATGCACATGTATTTACCTACGTACAATATTCAGCTCTGAATACAAAACACTTTTACTATTTTAAATAAAAAATGTATTCAGTATTTTTTGCAGCTACTATTTATGTTTTTCGTTTACATTTAACCTTACACACTAACAAAAGAAAAAAAAATTCAATGTGAAGACAGATGGTAAAGACTAAAGGAACATACTTTCTTCGCATTTAAAGTTTAAACTACTTTTAAATTATAGAAAATTACAAGGTTTTAAAACTTGGAGCTGCCGCTATTGAAACCCGGCGTCATATAAACAGTAACATACCACTGCGCGTCCGGGAACCCGTTCGCTGTCCCCCGGCACGCCCGGTTAGAACTCCTAACTTTTTATTTTACAGCTCACCCTTTGTGGCTTAGGCTCGCGTGAATGCCCTACTACCTACCGACCGGCAACTAACTTTGTTCCTTCTCTAAGGTGCTTCCACGTCACTTGTTAAAACTTTCGCGCCAGTTCGGTAGTTAAAACAAGGCAAAAATAATAATGTTGCCTTCACATTCGTGCTGTTTTATGTACTAGCAAACTATGAGTACTTACTACTGAGTAACTAAACCAGTGTTGGTTATAATTTATGGAGCTGTATTTGAATTGTTTTGGCATGATTCCTGGTTTTCAATTGAGATTTATTTCTTGTAATAAGTTATACACATCGGTTACGGTTGGCATTGGATTATTATAGTTTCGATTACGTTATGTATTGGAACAAAAACGTGATCAGAACACGGCAGGATGGGTATATTACTGGTTCCTTTTCTCCATGAGTAGGATATAATTATGTATGTAGATAGTGGGTCAATTCTAGATTTCTAAAAGATATTATAATTTTTATGACTCTCATATACGGGAGCGACGACGTCGTGAGATCATTTTTCATCTATATATTTTTAGTATAGATGAAAGATGACCACCAAATCGGTTGCGCATCCAGGTAGGCCGCTGCAAACACCACTTGGCAAAATTGGGTTTTATAGAACCTTCGGATACCCAAAGTGAGTGCTGTGCCCCTGTTCAGAACATGAGCCACACGTTGAAGTACCCCAAGTGCACATGCACCATCACTTTGAAGGATTTAAGCCATCGAAGCTACAGTTAACGTTGCCATCATTTCAACCGAAAAACGTCCACAGTTGGACATAGGCCTGCCCCTAAGTGGCGCTACAACGACCAGTCCTGTGCGTCTCACATCCATCGGATTCCCACGACCCTCACCAGGTCATCGGTCCATGTTGTGGAGGCCTACCAACCCTGCATCTCGCGCGACGCGGTTACCACTCCAGAACCTACATATAGCCCCCTTTCGATCGTTCTGCGAGCGATTTGCCCGCTGCCACTTATGTTTCGACGATTTAATTTGACTGGCCTGTTGGTCTAGTGGTTAGTGGCCCTGCCTGCAATGCTGGAGGTCGTGGGTTTGATTCCCACCCAGGACAAATGATTGTGTGATGAGCATGATCATTTGTTCTGTGTCTGGGTGTAATTTATCTATATATGTATGTATTTAGAAATTTATAAGTATGTTTATCAGTTGTCTAGTACTCATAACACAAACTCTGCTTAACTTGAGAGTAGACGGCGTTGTGTGTGGAATATTATTATATTCTTCGGGTTTTGTGGGCCACCGTAGCTTAGTGGCCACGTACTGGACCGAAACATATCTTCATCTCAAAAAGAAGAAGTAGTGCTAGTAAAAAAGGGGTTCGTGCCAGTTTATCATACTACTACTACTTATTCTGTACCACTGCTGGGACTCAGGCCTCTTCTCTAGGAGAGGGAATAGGCCGTAATTCACCACACGGGCCCAGTACGGATTGGTAGATATCACATGTCTTCGAATTTCTGGTTCTAGGACATGCCGGATTCTTTACGTTGTTTTCCTTCACCGTTTCGAGAGCAGTGGTGATGTAATACGCCTGACTGGGTTTGAACCCGCGACCTACAACTCGTAAGTACCTTAATCGAATATTATAACTCGTATTGCTCATTCCCTAAGCACTAGATTTGCAGGTCATGGTGTAACAGCAAGAATAGTTGCTATGTTAAAATTACAACATACTAACATAGTAATATCGACAAAACTAACCGAGTTACAACGACGATAAACCACCGAGCGGTTCAAGTGTCCCATATCGATTTATTGAACCCTAGATAACGTTTTATCAGTTGATATCAATGAAAAACCTTAGTTAGTTTTACAGTAAAATAGTTATGTTATGCTGTTTGTGTACTAGACTTTGACTGGCCTGTTGGTCTAGTGATTACTGGCCCTGACTGCTGTGCCGGAGGTCGTGGGTTCGTTTCCCAACCAAGACAATAAATGTTTGTGTGATGAGCACGATCATTTGTTTTGTGTCTGGGTGTAATTTATCTATATTATGTATGTATATATTTAGAAATATATGTTGTATGTATATCAGTTGTCTAGTACTCATAGTAAAGCTCTGCTTAGTTTGGGATTAGATGGCACTGTGTGATAGTTGTGGAATATTATTAAGTATTATTATTATTTACTGAATGTAGTGAAATAAGAAGAGCGGTGACGGTGATAGCTCATTGGTAACGACTGACAAGTTGTAAGTCATGGGTGTTCAAAGTTTCAAACCTAGGCAGGTGCTTTACTTTGTGTAATTTATTTCATCACCACTAGTCACAAAACGGGGAAGAAAAACATAGTGAGGAATCCGTCATGTCCTAGAACCAAAAATTCGAAGACACTTGACCTGCACCAAGCCGCACTGGACCCGCATGATGGATTACGGCTCATTCCCTCTCCTACATAAGTGGCCTGATTCCCAGCAATGGGAACATTTTAAGGTTCATTATGCTGTGCTAGGTAAATAAGTATATGTGATTATTTATTTATACCGACATAGTGAAGTAGGTACCTTGGTGTTGTACCTTAGCTTGAATGAATAACCTTTGGAAGACCAAACGTCTTCCAATAATATTCCTCCTGTTAATGATCTTTGGACCGTTAACAGAAGGGAAACATTACCTATTATAATTTTTACATGAGCCTGGGTATCCCACAGCAGAGCAAAGGCCTCTCTCTTCTCCTTCCACTTTTCCCGGTATCTTACAGGTTAGCCATCCTGTAATGTATACCTACCTAAGTAAAACAAAAATAAACGCCCTGTATTTTATTTTTTCTACGTCATCTTTATTTTTAATATATAATTCTTCTGTACGTTTCTTGTCACCTAACTCCTCGTAAACGGCATGACAGATTCGGATGAAACTTTGTATCTTGTATTTGAATGGGTTTGAAAATACAATTGAACCCGATTGCAGCGGGTTCTCAATTTTCTTTTCTGACCGGAAGCTAGTTTAACGTATGCCAGAACCGCTAGTATCCTTATAATAAACATAAAGGCTTTTGAGCTCTGACCGGGGCTCAGTTAATACTGCTCCTCCGTCGTCGACTTACATCCCACCAGCACCCAGTGTTGCGTCAGAGTGTCGTGGCTAGTCACGTGACACACGTCACTCTAAACCAAAAGCGCCGTCAGACATGTTTATTTTCTAAAGAGTTTAGTTTAAAATTACACGAAAATATATTTTTATAAGAAACGAGCATGACACATAAAAATACATATAAATGATAGGTACCTATTCTAAAAACATACAACGTAATATACTAATATCTCAATTGGACTTATCAATAAGCACAATGACACAAAGTGCCTGTTATACAACTAGGTGCATCTCAGTTCAGCAACCCCAGATAATATACTTATGTAAACAAATACAGTAGCGTTATGATTACAGTAATTAAATATTACTAGGTATAAAGAGGAAAATCCTGTGGTCCTACCACGAGCTCTTAACGCGAACCATTTAACAACTTAAACTGAACTGTTAAAGGGATGGAGCTAAATAAGGTGTATTAGCTCCATCCCTCTTCTTGCTCGCACGACTGGCATTTTAACATGTTATGGTAAGGCCCCTTCAAAAATTCAATTTTTTTTTCACTTAGGCTTACATGGGCACTTCTAAAACGTCAGACGCTAGTGCACGGTTCCAAATTGATCGTTTCCTATGGAGAAGAACCGGCAAGAAACTCCTTGGTTGCTCTTTTAAAAAAAGTGTTTGATGTTACTTATTATACTATATTTCCATACAGTATTAATAGATATTATGTAAAAACAGTGTACCTACACCAGTCAATATTGTACCCAAAAGCACAATAACAATGATCATAATAAAAAAGTGAGTCGTCGTAATAGGAAGTAATCTAAGAATTCGTGAAGTCTACAGTGTCTCACATTCACAATATAAAAAAGAGGCTATAAAAAATAATAATAAAAATAAAAATCAAAATAAAATAAAAATCATTTATTATCAGACAGTAGTCCATAGCCAGTACATAATTTAAAAACACAGAATAAAATTAAATTCATAATAAATAAATAAAATCAAATCATAAATTAAAAGCACAATAAATAAATTAAAATCAAATCATAAATTAAAATCACAAGAAATAAATTAAAATCAAAAATTGTTAAAAATATTTTAAATATTTACTGAAATATTTTTGACATGCATTTAATGTCAAAAATATTTAAATATTTAAAATATTTAATATTTATATTAAAAAAAAGCAAGAAAAATATCAATAATTACAACTATCAATAAATGAGATTTAAGGTAGTTGAAGTCTAAATAATTAAAAAAATATTGAAAAGCAGTGTTAGAAAAAAAAATGTATATATGAAAACAAAAATGGAGCAATTATTAGACACAATATTGATGAGTTACCAGAGGGAACCGTTTGTTAGTGGCGTATTTACTAAAGCTATCAGTTTTTAACGGAAGCTCTTTGAGATAGCCTAAAACAAAAATGGTAAAAGGATAATTTTTATTAATGAAATTCGTTGCTAATACACTGCCGTCCAAAAAATTGGAAGCATGACTGGTTAACTTTCATATATTGTGTGTTAAATTGTCACACCAATTTTTTTTTGTTTAAACTTAAAAGACGAATAAAAAAAATAGAGTGGTTTATTTTCCTTTATTCGATTTTACCTAGCTACTCCAAGACTTTTAGCCGGTTGTGTGTATAATATGACAAACAGGTACAGTGAGCGGCTAAAAGAAGTGCACGCTCGGCTATTACTTTTTGGTGGCGAAAAAAAAAATGTAAAATGTAATGTGACAAAAATGTCAAACGCGTTTAAACTGCTATGACTGACTGTTAGAAGATTTTGACGTTTATATTCGTACAAAAAATTCAAGTGGCTTCGTATTTTTAGTTGGTATAGGTAGGTTAGTAACCAACTCATAAAAAAATAGGTATCAATATTTTCTAAGTACTTACGTTTAAAGTTTATCTTTCAGTTAGAAGTTCGAAGTAAACGTGTGACGTAACGGCACTCAAAAGCACCTGCGGCCACCTGTCACTGGTATGTGCTATTAAAACTTTTGACATGCTGACATAAGTGGATTGCTAGTGCCTACCAGCCCAACTCGACAGAGTAGGTACCTACTTGAGTGGGTATAGTTGTTCCATCTCACGAAGGCAGGGTATGTGTATAACTGGTGTAAGAAAAAAACCTCAGCAGTTCGAAAACTCGAGAAATCTATTCCGTTCGAACCGTTTAATTAAAATTGATTTCTCTTTTACTTGAGAGTTATCTAAATATGTTACAAGTAGGTAATTTGTTTGATTTAATTTTATTAATTATTTTTTTATTTAATTAATAACATTGTTGTACATTTGGGAACTGGTAGCCGATTTATGATAAACTTAATCGTAAGTACTACCTTTTATTTTTTCTAAAGCCAGCCGAGTTTTAGTTTAATTTATGGCTTGTTGTTGATTTGTAAAAATTTATAAGTGCAATTTTGGTAACTAAAATTTTTACCATTTGTTTTAATTGATATATCTGTCTAATTTGCAATAAATTTCAAAATTTCTCAAAATATTCGTAAAACTCGACTCCCTAGTGGGTTCAAGTACACTTTTATTTCTTTATTGAGAACCGTGAGTTTGGATCACACAATGCCATAGAAAATAGGTTACACATACAGAAACAACATGCACACACAACCAAACCGACCCGTTTTTGTAAGACAGAACCAATAACCAGCCTACCAGCACGACTTAAAAATGAAGTTTAAGTTTCCACTAGTCCGATACCGTACGGTTCTAAAAACACTTGACAATCAATGGATTTGTAAACCACTACCCATGATTGGTTATGCATAAAGTATTTTTGAAGTGTTTACATAGTTCAGTTCCAATTACTTTAAATACTCGTAGGAAATGATGAGTAAGCAAAAATACAGTTAGGCACACCTTGAATAATCTCTTGTGAAAACAAATAAAAAGACTGACTAAATGACATTTTATACTACCCGACCCGCCCCAGCTTTGTATGGGTGTTAAAAATCTTTGTTATTCTTAGTTTTTTCTACTATAATATGCATGTAATATTATACACCCAAACCTTCCTCAAATCATTCTGTCTATTGATGAAAACACGGGTGAAAACCGCAATAAAACGTTCGTTCTTTTAGGTAATTTTTTATATGTATGCAAGCATAATAACTCACTCCGAAACTGGTAAAAAATACTTCAAAATGGTGCAAGTAACCGCTTAACTCATTTACAAACAAGATTTTAGTAAAAAATTACAAATGACGGATAATGACGGTCAGCAAAAACAGTCAATAACCATACAAGCTTCTACGGTTCTCACTAACAAGTTAACAACTCAAATGCACTAACAAGAAAAAGCCAAAGCGAAACAGACAATATTACAAAACAATCGACGTATTTGCCCTTTATTTATCGAGCTCAAGTCCCAGCCACACCTAAATTCGTATATGTCGCCAGAGCGTACGTTATCACAGTAATAGGTGACCCACTTATCACCACTTAAGTGACGCTATCTAGCTGTGGTATCATACGAGCACTACAGCTCGCCTACTAAATCGGTAGTTAACTAGTACATGTTTTACTTGTGCAAAATCTAATTTTATACTGTCTTATTATTAAAATCTAATTTTATACTGTCTTATTATTTATACTCTGACCGTACCTACCCAAACTAGGCAGCGAGATTTTTCGAAATAGTTACCGCGATCCTGAAGCTCAAAGGATATTTAGAGGAACACTGGTGGGATTTACTAAGCAAGTCTGACACTCTCTCTTATTCCATCCAAAAAATAAGGCAGAGGTACCAAAAGTAGACCCATATTTCTACAGTTATGTAAGATCAACTCTAATCCACTCTCACTGAAACACTACGCTTCAAAAACAGATAATTAATGTGGCTCGGAAAGCTGTCCGGCTTAAGAGGGCCAGGGCTGGACAGGACATATCTGCCACATGCCAATCGAGCAAAGAGCATGTAAAACACAAAATGGATGCCCTGAAATGAGTCAGGGTCGTGGCAGACCACAAAAGAGATGGTGGGACGACTTATATGTCTTCCTTAGGAATTGGCAAGAAGTGTCTTTGTTCGACTGTGTGAAGTATCTGAGTAATGCCAACAATGAAAATAAGAAAGAAAACAGTTTGTTTTTTAAACTAATTGTGACTTAGATAACTTAAATTAGCTAATTTAAATCAAGCAGTAATGTTTTTCTTCACTAAGATTTAATTCTAAGACTCGGTTAAATAAAGTAAAAAAAATATTATAGATTATACAATTAAGTTTTTTTGCAAACCATACTTTATTTGCTTTGGTATGCAAATTAAGTTTTAAGTTGTAAATAAAAAACCGGCCAAGTGCGAGTTGGACTCACGCACGAAGTTTACTTACCGTACCATTATCTATAAAAACTGCAAAAAAAATCATGTCCGTTGTATGGGAGCCCGCTTAAATATTTATTTTATGACGGACAACGGAGTCTTAGTAATAGGGTCCCGTTTTACCCTTTGGGTACGGAACCCTAAAAAACAATTTTTTTTTTGTAATCATGATATGAAATTTACCAATGAAATAAATATTGACCTCTTAAATTTTACATGATACAGCTTAGGTTCATAGCAATGTCAGAACACCATAGGGTCATATCGTCGTTGAGCGTGCAAAACCGCGGAAGAGCAGTTTGTAGATACCGCGTAACAGCAAAAGTCGCAATATTGACATATCGCCTCAGCAGATCCTTTAAGCTAATTCGCTTATCGTAGATCTCACACAATTTGAATTAGTCAATAGGAAAGCTCGATTTGCCATTGAAACAATACCGCGTACTAGGAACATGTCTGAAGTTGGCAGCAATTGCGCGTATTTACCAATTCAACGAAGAAGCCGCAACACGTTTTTGTTTTTTAAGATTCATCCAATGACTTCTCGCGCTCTCTTCGTGCCAGACTTTTACTGACTAAAACCACACCTGTGTCCTTCAATTACCTTTTGCGTTCTAGGGCTACGGGTTTTCTTTTCAGAAATTCCCCGCGGTCGTAGCTAGCGGGCATCGGCCCTGCTGGGCCTCTACTGTTTGCTGACATCTCTTTGAGGAGCGCGTGGATGACTACGCGCAGTTGACGACTGGGCTCGGTCCGGTTAATTACCGAACGGAGCTACCCATTGCTCGACGTCCGCAAGCCCACGTCTACCGTGGCTGGTAGTCGGGGTCGGAATTACGGCGGCTGGGGTGTGAGGACCTTCGTTCCCTCACGCGTGCAGCCTCCTCCTTCGCTAGCATTACTGCTTCGTAGGAGGCGACCGCCTGCCATTCCTCCTCGCTCCGGACCATAACCAGCCCGAACCAGGGCCCGACGCGAAAGGTCGTTGCCACCGATTGCCTCCACGAGGACACGGCGGTGCCCCGCTCAAGCGGGGCAAACCTCCACCGTGTTCTTCGGGCGGTCCACACAATGGTGACACCCGGGCGTTTCTTCCGCTCGAATAATCCGGTGCAGGAATCTCCCGAACTGAATATGTCCGATGAGGACCTTCGTCATGCGGAAGGTGAAAACGCCTTATTGCCGCTCCAGCCACTCCTCAAAGAGGGGACTTACCGCCGTGATTATGGCGTACCCAGCACGGGGTTGTGACAGTCGCTATCGCCATTCCGCCATGAGATCCCGCCGGAACTCTAACCGCCATGCCGCGCCAAGTCGCGGCAGTGGAGTTTCACCCCGGCGTTGCCCGGTACCGTGCGGTATCCCCGCACCATCCGGATAGTCATGACCCTCTGGCAGGCATTCAGCATGGCCGCCGGTCGCTTTTGCAGTGACGGTGCCAACACCGGCGCCCCGTAAAGGGCCATGGACCAAACGATTCCCGCGTAGAGCCTCCGGCAGGAGGCGCCTGGACCCCAAGGTTGGGCAGAAGCCACTTGAGGGTAGCCCCGGTCCGTTCCAGTTTGGGAGTCAGACGTCGAAAGTGCTCCAAGAAGTTCGAAGAGTAAATGCTATCAAACTTATTATTTTTGTTATGTTCATATTTGATATCACGTTAAGTAAATAAGTGATAATCTTTTCTAAATAGACTTTTTAGAAGTTCTTTTTTTGATACTTTTTTCATAATAAATTCAATACTTTAACAAAGTGTTTCATTTAAAATCCGCGTACCTACCACAAGTTCACTACAATTTCTGATTTTTATCACCACAATACCGCGTAAATGACTTTACACGGAACCTAACCAAGCTATTGGCAAATTAACACTATTTTCCCATAAAATAAGTTGCAAAGAAATAGTAAACAAGTTCAGTCGCAAAAATATATTTGATTGGCCAAGATATTAAGTTTTTTCTTCGTCCTGTAAAATCGTGAAAACACAGATACGCGGTATTTACAAATTGCTCTTACGCGGTCTTGCACGCTCACCGACGATATGCAGTAAGTTCAAAAGAACTTGGTTTTCTTTTTGCATGTTGATAGAATTGAAGAAGTGGTGCTTGAGGGGTCATGTCATAAGTCCGTACAAAGGGAAGCAATGACTAGAGGAAGCTTTCCCTTAGTGTACAATACAAATATATTATATTGATTGTTCCAAATATTCCAAATCCGTTATTATGTTTCTAACACAAGTCCGTTACATACCCAGATCCGGTACACCTATCGGTAGGCCATACAAATATTTGTTTCATGCGGGAGCACTCGGCACTTGCTTCAGCAAGTTGTGAAATGTGACAATTAAATCTACAAAGCATATTTATTAAATAAATTAAGTAGGTACATAGGTACATGCAGATACTACTAAACTATACTACAATTATTATTTATTTTCACTAAGACTAGGAAAATCCATATAAAATTCATTTAGGCAATCATTCAATTCAATAATTAGTAAATTAATAATGTTCCACAACTATCACACAACGCCGCCTAGTACCAAACTAAGCAGAGCTTGTGTTATGGGTACTAGACAACTGATAAACATACTTATATAGATAAATTACACCCAGACACAGAACAAATGTTTGTACTCATCACACAAACATTTGTCCTGGGTGGGAATTGAACCCTCGACCTCCGGCATAGCAGTCAGGGCCGCTAGACCAACAAGCCAGTTGAATTGTACAGTCGAATTGCAAAAAATGAACACACCAATCATTTGGATTGCACCATACAGTTTTAATTTCATGATCACTAAATAAATAAATCCTTGTAACAATTTTATACAAGTTGTAATAAATTCTGAAAATATTAATATCATTTTTAATGTTAAAGCAATATTGTATAAGCAGTAATAAGCAAAATTTCAAAATGAAAAGTAATAATAATTCCAATCTAATAGCAAAAATATTGCTATTAGACTGGAATTATTTAAACTTGATTTATGACATTTTAAAAACCTTTTGTTTTATGTTGACTGTTCTTAAGGACCAAAAAATTAAAAAAACAAAAACAAAATTAAAGCAAATGTCATGCAAAGTGCTTCCTTCTAAAGTAATACAAGGCAGCCACAGTCACTGGGTCTTATCACAATCAGATACCGAAAAAACAAAAGCAAACTTTGATATCATCCTAAAGACAAAAGAGATTATAATTCTTGTTATCATATTGTGTGACAAAATTTACGTCATGGCTTGATAATGACCAAAGTTTACCTTGATATTATTATAATGAAGTCAAGTTCAATTAAGATGTTTTGATTTTTAATAAATACCTTTTTATAAGTCTCTGATTAAAATGGAATGTTTACATTAGTTCCTTATCATCATGCAAAGTTGTGTAAAAGCCAATAAATCAAAAATCATGTTACTGTAACAAGTGATTGGTTGGATGGGAACATGCATTAAAATACACTTTGTTATTACTATTCTCTGCAAATCAGGTTTTAATGTCACCTTGCAATTTGTATGTTAGGAATTATACATTTAATCTTGATTTCTGATTTAAGCATTTGAAGTTGATTTTTTTTTCAAATTCTACTCAAGCCTGAAAACCTATGTCAAAATTTTGGCTTTCAAGTATGGTTTGAGACCTTAACTCAGAATAATCAATTCAGAAACCCACCCTTAGAAACATACCAACTTATTGGTAATACCTATCAAGTCTTGGATTAGTGTTCTGCTCAGCCATTCAGCTCTTGCCTTTAAAAATTACATTTGGTTTCTTTCACTTCAAGTCACATCAATTTAATATGATGTTTCGTATAACTCATAAGAAAAAAAAGTAAATCTTAAAACAGGTGTATCTATTGTACTTTCAAACAACCAAATCATTTTGTTATTTAAATGTTGCAACACTTCAACTAAAACAACTGTCACTGTCATATATTAGAACACATTGAGCTTAATTTAAAAACAATGCAGAGCATAAATAAAAATACAAAACATAATCAAACAAAGGAAACCCTAGCACTCAATACATAAAAAGGAAAATTGAATGTAGGTAGGTATAAACCTATTTTGTAGGGCAAGATTAAAAAAGAAAAACTTTTTTGAATGGCATTAATCCTGTTGTGGTGTTCCATTGTTTTTGTTTCATTAGAGAATAGCCCAGCCCTTAAGATCAACTAATATTGTTCTTAAGTTCAAATTAGAAAAAAAATGTATAGTTTATACAAAAATAATTGCTATGATGATTATGAATGCTTTAAAGTAGAAATATTACCTATATCTGAAAGAGTGTAAAATATCAACTACCAATACTGGTACCTATTTGAAAATAATTATTTGTGTGGTAATACTAATAGATAGTTACTTTTTATTATTTACACTTTATGTAGGTAGTTCTTTTATTATTTCCTAACTACTTGATTCATTAAGACTGCTTCCTTTTATGGTATGAAGGCTTTATAGTAAGTGAAACTTCTGAAAGTCAAGATAATACTGCAATTTTCTGAATTTATGATAGCATAAAATTATGAACTAAGTTTAATCAATATAATCATACATGCAATAAAGAATGAGAAACATGGCATGTGGGTACATTTTAATGGAAATTAAGCAGTTTTACCCGCACCTAAGACTTAAAATATAAGTGGTCTTATTAAAATAATTATGTGTGTAAACATGAAGTTCATAAAATATAAGGGAAATGTTTCATGTTCGTAAAAAAGAGACTTGTAAGTTTTAAAATCATGTAGGCAGACAAAAAGTTAAGCAGTTGCACAAGCCTACGTGACTGACAAGTTTTGAGAAAAAGTTTGAAACTAGACGTTTGTAGAGCTTTTACTGTTAGCTAGAAGCTAATTAAAAGCCAAGGTTATTATTTTTGGCAGCCAACTTGCTGTACGAAATATGTAACCATCTAAACAATTTAGTAGCAATTAGATAACACTGAAGAAATCTTATCTGTAAAGTATTCGTTTGTATTCGTAGTAACACCGTTATGAGCATCGAAATATCCTACGAAGGCGATTTTTTGTCAGTCTACAATTTCAAATGGTAATACGTCGCGTCGCGGCACCGCGGCCCAGCATTCTATTCCGAGGGCGTTCAACCGAACTAGAGCCGCTTAGCAACACCCAAAGTTTTTCACAATGGCCATGACATCGAAATCAAACAGCCTCCGGTCACTGGAGCATTGACTCTCGGAACATCGCGGCCGCAAACAAACTTCGAAACAAACGCGAGCGCATGTTTTGCTAACATAAACCTACAACAACTCACCTGTCAGAAGACTCGGAGCTGTCGTACCGGTCCAGACACCTTCTCTTCCTGTCGTCACCAAACAGGGTGTTCGCATCAGAAAATTTTCGGGAATACGAACCGCCGACCGCAGCGCGCTTAGCGGCCACGCCGCGCGTATCACTTTTCTCACACGAATCACTCGTTTCCAGTTCTCTGTAGAACGATAACTTTACACTATCGCCGTCAAATGTTTCGCCACTACACATTTTTGTGTCACCAAGTCCTTTATCGGGCGCGGAAAAAGTTGAATCGTTCATATTTTGTTTCGGGCCGACGCGGTCCTTGGACGACCCATCCGCCATCTTTGAGCGCACGAGTGTTTTGTCGCGAGTTTCCGTGCGACGCCGCCGCAGACAGCATGGGCGCTGGTGTCGCACAGTGTGGGATTGTAGGTGCGGAGCGCGGCGCGAGGGGGTGTGACGTCACAGCGGCTGCGCGGCCGCGGGGGCCGAGCGCGGTGACGTAAGGACTCCGCCCAGTGCATGTGCAGGGCCGCTGTCATTGGCCGCGCGTTACGCAACGCGAGCCTATTCAAATAGCGGCGCAAGAAGGGAGCGTAGGATGGCGTAGGACTCGCGGCGATAGGGACAGGCCCATCCCAGCCCTAACGTAACAAATAATGCAGCGTAATGCCGAGCACACACGAGCGCACACAGCCGCGAGCACGCTCATGCTGCACGCCTCATGCTCGCTAACACTAACAAGTGCATCCAAATTAATGACTCGTTCCACCCTCTAGCTTTTCGAACATAACATATTATAATTTCCGATTACACACATTCACATCATGTGAATGATTTCAAAGTTTTGTTAAATAGGTATCACTGCATAACTAATTTCTGTACCATAGACATTAGAACAATAATGAATTAGAGAAAACACATGGTAGCTTACTTTTCATAAGCACTGCACGAAAGTATAAATTACATCGTAATTCGTACGGTCTACCTAATCACATACAGTAGGAGGTACCTAAGTAGAAGCCTAGCTAAGTTTATCAATGACGTATTCCCATATTCTAAATTAATCATTTAAAGCATAGCGTAGTCGGCCTTATAATGTTCCCACTGTTGGGACTCAGGCCTCCTCTCTAGGAGAGGGAATGGGCCGTAATCCACCACGCGGGCCCAGTGCGGATTGGTGGATGAATCATGTATTACTTACTAATTTGTTACGTACCTAAGTACGGAACCCTGTTTATAATAAAATTGGGTAATTTGATTATAAACAACAAGTTCCAGTTGTAGGTAGAATGGCCTTCGTTATTTATTCAGGTAAGTACCTAATCATTATTAGGCAATTCCTTTAATTTCCGAGTAGGTATGCCTTTTCTTCATTATCCAACTGTTTCATTGAAACCTGATTGGCTTGTAATATTACTTGTTTATTTATAAAATTCATTGCTAATCGTATCTTTATCAAGCAGAGACACGGTATATTTTCCCTTGTGATCTATCAAATTGATTGCTTCAAATCCACCCCAAGCCAATGCTGCCGTCTCTTTCGCACGGTTCGACCGGATCTCCCGCCCAAAAATGCGTGCAAAACGTAGGTAATCAACATGTTGGACAAAATTAACATAATAATATATGATTATGTTCCTTCTATTTCATGATTTACACATGTGCCTTAAGCACCGAACAAAAACTTTTTTGATCACAGCCTGTCTAAGTACGAGTATGTAAGTATACACTTTTAAGTTTGAGGTTTTAAATACTGTCGGCAATCAAAATCGATAAGCACGTCATCATCTGTAAATGCTAAAACGCATTGCTTTTAAAAATAATAATTCCAGTCAATTTCAATAACATTTATACTCCATTCAAGATAGCAGACAAAAGAGGTTCATAAAAGCAGGTGTGCACAACATTTATTTTTCGAGATCAATTCAAAATTTTAATAAATAATGGTTTCAACTTTCAATATAAAATTTTAACATTAACTACTTAGATAAATTTGATTATTGTAAGGTAAGTACTAAACACGATAGGTAAATGAAATGTTTTTTTTTTAAATAAACATAGTTTTTTATCAAACAATTTTACATTTTACATTTTTTTTATAATGGCGATTCAACAAGTTTCCTCCTTACAAAACATATGAATTTAAAACAATACAAGGCAACAAGATAATTATGTAACATTCAAACAAATAGAAATAACTAATATTAAAGTAATAAAAAAAAAAATGAATAAAATAGTATAATGAAAAACGTTCCAGGTCTGACAACCCCTGCTTCTTTTAGGTTTTTAACATGTACACTTACTAGTGTCCATGTATCCTATACTACTGTATAAGTAAGAACAAAATAATTCATTTAATTAAAAGCCTCATAAATTCAGAAGATGGATAGTTTAAATGAATTCATTTAAGTATAACAGTTGGTATGTAAGTTGATTATAATAAAATCAGGATCAAATCTTAACTGTATTCTAGCACAATATACATACATAACATTGTACTTTTATTACAAAGTGTACCTACCCTAAAACAACCTTTTTTAACTTCTGTCTAATGCTATCGCGATTAAAGTATAGTGGCCTTATTTATAAAAAAAAAAAAACTAAACTAAATACTTAAATAAATAGGTACAAATCTCTTAATTCAAATACTCTATTGTAAATTGGAATTCAAAATCAAATTAAAAGTTTTAAGTAGTTTACAGATTTTATAAATAAAACTCAGATCAAGTAAACAAGTATTTTTATTTGATCTGAGAAATAAAAGTAAACAATGTTAATTGATCTTTGATGCTGACCGTACAAACTAACTTACCTACTTGTGTTAACTGTAACTATAAAAGTTACAGTATGTCTAAATTAAGGGCATCCAACACAGCATACATTTTTATTGTATTTTATACAACCGCTCTTACGCGATTATGACGTTATTACACATTTTTCATTAGATATTTTGGAAACACAGTATCTTGTGGATATTATCTAGGCTTCTATTGAATTCAATTCATAAATTTTTGTAAAACTAATCCAGTAAAGACCTCTGAAAATCTGCTATTTTGCATGAACTTTGACACTTCATAATTTACTCAAAAATTAAAAAAGTCAAAAAAGTATAACAATAGAAGCCTTGCAAATTTTAATCAAGATTCTGAATGACGCCAATTTTTCTAAAAAACTTTTTAGGGTTTAAAAAAACACGTATATCCTGGCAAGTTTTGTAAAATATTCGAGTAAATCACGGAATTACCGAATGCTAACAGAGTTTTCAGGCGTTATCTCTCTTTTTTCGCGTTGTCTTTTCGTCAAACATAACAAGCTTTTAAACCATGCTCGATGTTGAAGATAGGCGAGTGAGAAAGGACCCGCTTACCGTACCTAAATAGTAAATAGGTACTTATTAAAAAATATTTCCGTAGTTTCAATTCAGTTGACAAAGGAGACTGGGACTAGTGGCTGCAGCACGCATTGTTTGATAGAGTCACCGGGGCCCTGGAACGCAAAGGTCAGGTCAATTGAAGAAACATGGCCCACCCATTTTTAGTCAGTAAAAGTCTGACACTCACTCACGGAGCGGGAGAAGCTATTTGATGAGTTCCCACTAGATATAAAAAGGGGATAATGAAAAACAAAAACGTGTTTCGTCGACCCCAAGTAAAATACGACAAGGGCAGATGCTGATCGTAAGTTTCTAACCAATAACAAGTTCAGTACCTATTAAATAACATAAAGGCTATCCATATCATTGTATTATGTAGCACCGTAGCACGCAACTTCTTTCGATCTTAATCCAGTCAAGCGCGAATGGAATTCCATAGTTAAGTGGTGGAGGGTTCCATCACCCTAATTAGTCATTCGTAAAAATATAAAAAGAAAAGAAACACGTTTTTGTTTTGTTTTCGTCGAAGAACCTTGAATAT
This sequence comes from Mythimna impura, assembly GCA_905147345.3. Classification (NCBI taxonomy): domain Eukaryota; kingdom Metazoa; phylum Arthropoda; class Insecta; order Lepidoptera; family Noctuidae; genus Mythimna; species Mythimna impura. The sequence goes on along the minus strand of LR990347.1, from coordinate 6,118,486 downwards.
TTTAACACAATAATCGTTTGAATATTGTCCCTGAGAAGTAGAGATGCTTATTTCTGGATTTTCTATATATTTTTTTACTCTGTAGTAGGTACAGTCGACAAAAACAGTCATAAATGATGTTACTATTTCATAACATCTAAATTGCAAGGATACATAGAAACCAAATTGATAAAAAATAATTTACTTGATAAGTAGGTATTTCGTGTAATCTGTACTCCGAGTACCTTTAAATATCTTTTTTTTGTGTTTCTTTATAGAATTTCATTGCTCTCCGTCCCTGCCTAAATTAAATTTTTAACCGACTTCAAAAAAAAGTGGAGGTTATCAATTCGGTTGTATTTTTTCATTCCGTCTTTACGGACCGATTTGCAAAATTTCTTTTTCTTACAGATTGGTCCCATTTTTTCAAAATCTAATTCTGATGATGGGGAATCCATGAGGAATCGAGGGAACTCCTCAAATATTATAGGCAACCATATAGTGTTTTTGGTATTTTCATCGAGAACTTAGTCAAAAAGTAACATTTGATGAAGTGGAACTGATGAAGAAGACCAGAAATGGTCAACGGAACTTCATACTCACTATGACAATACAAATAAATGAATGGTTCTGAATAGTTACGTTGAAAATGGTATCATCGAAGTGATCTGATGATGATGATGGAGCCAGAGGGTAGGCACTGGAACTCCGTAATTAATCAATGTAAACTAGCCGTGTTTGGACTTATTAGAATTGTCATGAGATGCACTTTGGCTATAAGGTACCTACTATCGAAATGATTTGATGATGGAGCCGGAAGGTGGAAGCTAGACACGGGAACTTCATAATAAACAATGTAAGTATCCTAGCAGTTTTTGTGTTAATTGGAATAGTCATGAGAAATAGGCACTCTGGATATAAGTGTATCGCAACTAAAAAGTGTGAAATAAAATCTTTTCCCAAAAAAAAAAAACGACTTCCTTAAAAAAACACTAAAAAGATCAAAATAACTTTAATTTCGGAAGTCGGTGTTAAATAAGAAAAAAAAAACAATACCTACCGAGAAACACCGAGTTCCGAAATTAAAGATAATTTGATCCTTTGTGTTTTTTTTAGTGATGTCGGTTATTTTTTTTTTAGTAAAAAGTTTTTTATTTTTGCTTACTAGTATATATATATACTACTTCAGACTAACTTAGAGGAGAATGATTTAAGTCAGTTATTTTTTTTTTAGTAAAACGTTTTTTATTTTTGCTTACTAGTATATATATATACTACTTCAGACTAACTTAGAGGAGAATGATTTAAGTCAGTTATTTTTTTTTTAGTAAAACGTTTTTTATTTTTGCTTGCTAGTATATATACTGCTTCAGACTAACTTAGAGGAGAATGATTTCTTTAAAACGTTAAAAGAAGCTAATTTCTCATGAACTTCTTGATCAGGAGAATAGGTAGGTACCTACTTATCTGCATCAAGCAGCTGCATAATTGAATCGACATGTAGGAACTATTAAAATTATTATCTACTTATGTTCTTATAGGTATCTATCTAAGTAATGTACTTAATTGTTGTTTACTGTCCTTTATATAGCTACTTTAATGGCTATTATTTTGAAAAATGCAAATTAATGCAAGAATGAGCCAATTAGACTGTAGTAGGGGCTAATGTATGCAGAGGGTGTTTATAATGCAATTAGCAAAATTCTTTGATTTGTCTTATTGTAGATTTGACTTTAATTCTGATATTCAGTAACCTAGTACATAAAAGCTAAAAGAAATAAAAAAAAGATCTTGGGAAGTTTTTCATACCTACCTCGTTAATATTTATTTTTTTCAATTACATAAGTACTTATTTATTAATTGCCCCATAATGAAATTGAGATAGAATAATTTTTAACACTGTTTAAAAAAATATGTATATAATTTAAACATTAAAAAAATATAATAACTACCTATACCTACTTATTTGAAAAAAAAAGTTTACGTATGGTATGCAAACCTATTATTACTAGTTTAATTAAATAATCAAATTAATCACCCTTATATTTTACGCCATTTAAGAATATGTAATCACATAGAAATCATGTTTTCAAGATCTTACTTGTATTCAAACCACGGATAATCGATTCAGACTGTACCTACCTAGACTACTCTAGAGCTGTGGTGGCAAGTTGGCAACCCTGTTTACATTACTTATTATAAATGGCGGCCACCAAATCCTAGATTTTCGAAATGAAGAATCAGAATCTTAACAGCGGCTGTTACTATCTAATACCTACTTAGTGGGCTTGTGTTAGCCTTAGCCCCCTTTTACACAATCCCATAACCGGATAGTCGGCGCCGGTTACCCGGTAAAGCGAGAGTCATACCAAATTGGGTACTTACCTATTAACTTGTGTTTATTTTTGGACAATATTTAACACTGGACAAGTAGATAAAACTAAAAAGAAAACTTTTTCTGAAAATATCATCAAAACTGGTAGGTACTTATGTAAAATTAAATGAAGTAGCAATTAGACTTTCAAATAATGGAATGACAAAGAGTGGGGACATGGCTGGTTGGAACATCTCGCTATCTGTAGTAATAAATATTGACAGTTTATGAATATCTTTTGACATTATTATAAAATTGTTCACTAAGTAACTTTTTTGTTTGCATATTAACATTATATAAAATAGTTAACATTGAAATTATTAGTCATTTATAATTATGTACTTAAGTAGGTATGCAAAAAAATAACGTGGTCCATAAAGTTACTGATATTCATTTAATATAATATCATTGCTGCCACTATTATTTTTTATTATTACCTATATTATCTGTTCTATCTCTTTTGTATACACGTAACTTAATGGCAGCGACGTCACATACCTACAGTCGGTTTGTACATCATCATTAATAAAAAAATAAAATATAAAAAAATAAGTTACTTTTTGATACAATTAATAATAATAAAAAAACAACTAGGTAAGTACTCAATTCTGAAAGCTTTGACTATTTTCACACGTAGATAGGACATCATTATCATCTTCCTGCCCCAATTCACTATTGTTTTTTTGTGTTCCCGTAAAACCATTCATATTCAATACTTATGGTAATAAGTTCCATAAAATTCTCACATACGTAGATATGTCCGACATAATTTTATACTCGGCTTACCTATCTCTTCACCAAGGTTATCCGGCCCGCTCTGTCTATCCGGCAACCAGGGCGTGTGATAGGGAGCCTACGTGACCCGTCCCATGTTTATAGTACCTCGAAGTTCAAACCACCTGTTGCGTATCGTATCCACTGTGCAATTTCAAATGGCGTAAGGGCCATCAAATGTACTTTTGGATTTTAAGCTCTCGCCTCATAGAAGACGGTCCAAAATCCAACAGTAAAAGCGTATATCCCAAACATTTCAAATGTCCATTATTGATACATAATCATACAGGTAGTCTCGAATACTGCCATCTAGTTTTGGAAGTGTAATACAGGTAAATCGATACGAGCGTACAAGTTGTGCAAACAATGATGAATCGTACGATTGAGTTGGTACAGCTGTCAAACGTGGGATTTTTATTGTGTGGCGCTAGATGGCACTTGTGTTGGGCTTGGTTGGAATTTTCAAAATGTTTCTGTCATACGGGGCATCAAGTTAGTCCCTTTATGGTCCACCAAGATATGGGCCAACATATAAGTAGGCCCAGGTACATGGCTGAGTGGCTCGTACCAGTCCAGATATTGAATAGTACTATTAACAGTAATCACAAAATTTCTTATAGCTAAGAAATTATTGAAAAAGTCAGCGGGTAAAAGAATTAAAAAAACTTTTTTATAAAAATGATTTTTTATTTACCAGACAACACAAATGACACAGATTCATTTCAAACATTAATAAAGTTCTACTTAAATAAATATTAATAAGATTTAAATAATATAATGTATAATAAATCTTTGATTAATTAAAACCACAAAAAAATAATTAAAACTATTAAATAGTATTTGCACCACGGAAATAATTATGAAAAATCTCAAAAGGTTATTATCTAAATTAATTAATTTATATTTAAAAAAAAAAAACAGCCATTATGAGTTAAAGTGGACGAAGCCTCTAAGTAGAATAGTTATAGCAAAGCCATTTCTTATTTTAAATAAATCAAGTACCAAAGTCTGGAGTCAAAGTTCTAAATTAAAATAATGTTGCAAATATTAAATGAAGTATAAGAAAAAAAAAATGGATTTATTTTTAAAACTAGTCCTTTCGGAATGCCCATAAGGTCGAAGACGAAGCAGTTTCAAAAATGTTTTGTTTTTATATTTGAATAAAGTTACTTTTGTTTTTATTATTATGTTTTTGAGTATTATTCTTGTTTCTATTAATTTTTCCTTTTTTTTTAATATTTGGGTTTACTTTAGTTTTATTTAGTCCACAATACATTTAATTAAGTATTATTCATGTTTTCTATGCTACATCTGGAAACATAGAGTGTAATACAAACATAAAATATAATATAATTATTGTAGAGCGGTGGTTTTCATTGGAATGATAAGTCGACTGTGTAGGAATGAGAATTTGTATGTTTGTATAGTTCAGGTATTTATATGTAAATATTATGTTATAAACGGTTGGTCTATTTACGATATTTTAATACTGTACAATAGAGTTTTAATTATAATGTTAGTAGTTAGTATACAGAGCAGTAACGGACACACTATTCATCGAAAATGCACCATTGTTTACTATAGTTATTTCATTTGGTTTTGTTTTAAATAAATACTCGGTAGTTGTCGGAATGATAAATGCACATTTAGAAACAATTGTTACAATAATATTAATATTGATTTGTAACTAAATAAATAAATAAATTATATTTTATTGCTCTACAGCAAAAAAATAAACCGAATACTAACCGTATTTCCAATGAAGTACGTATACTTCATTGGAAATACGGTTAGTATTCAAATAAAATGAATGTTAGCAAAATACTTAGAAAAATAAATAATTCATGTAATCTACTAAGTCGGCCGGATTATTCCTGGTTTACTTAGACTTAATTATGAAAAAAATAAGAATTATTCAAAAATAATAAATTATTGTAACATAACAGCAATATCATAAGACTTTAAGCTCTGGCAGGCATCGGCTTTAAGCGCCTATTACACTACTCGTTATTCAGCACACTATATTCAGCCTGTCTTAGAGCAAGCAAGCCTCGCCGAACGCAGAATTCAGACCGGTCTATCTCTTATTACAATACGCGATGCTGAATATCGTGTGCTGAATAACTAGTAGTGTAATAATAGGCCCTTTAATGCGCCCCATCAATCGCTGGCGATGACAGAGTACTAAGTAACTATCGTTGCCGGCAAAGAAGATCTCGCGTACTTGTGAATGATGAAAGAACATACTATCTTTACCGGCAAAGTAAATCGCGCGTGCTTGCGAATGATGGAAGAAGTGTATACCTAGTACAAGTCTTTGCCCAAGAGTTAGAGTAAGACGATTCTTTGACAGAAAATCGCAATCAAATTGAGTCTCAAACTTGCTTTTAAAATAAGAATCACTTGATTGTAAAATAAGACGTTTTTTTTTAACTGATAGACAATAGTAAATACCGGACGTTTTAAGTATCATTTGGACATGGTAACTAAAACAAATAAACAAATAATAAAAAAATATATGGAATCTCTGTAGAAAACTACTTCAGATCAACAATTACTCACTTTCTTTTCAAAGATTAAATAATATTACATAAGAATTGCACAAACATTTCGATTTAACTTATTAATAAGAGGTACGTACTTAGCTTTCCATTCCATTTATAATTATGCACACATCGATATTATTATGAATTATACAACATTTACACTTATTGAAATAGTAAGGCAATTTGTTAACAGGCAACATCGACATTACGACACAACCTTTAACGATTTCACCTTCATTTTAAACTTAATAATTTTCGTTAATATATTTAAAATAGTTTATAGTTTTACCCCATTAAACGATTTAAAAAAAAAACCATTCATGTTCCGGTTTTTGGAAAGAATGCGTCACAAATTAATTTGGGTGCTTATTAACCAGACTTCTATTTAACAGCATTATTCGCCTCTGAAAATCTGCATTGCCTTCTATCTTAGTCAGTTAGAATTAACGAGCGTCTGAATGATACTATCTTAACCATCAGTTATTTTCTATGTAAGCCACTTCCTAAGTGGTTATAAAAAAATAACCACGAAGCGGAGCTTGACACCTTAGCCTTATAACCGAACGTGTCCGTGTCGTTACTTATAATTCCGAGCTAACTTAAATAAATTCTTTTTCTTTCTTTCTTTTCTTTCTAACTTCGGAATTTTTAGATGGCATTGTAAAAAAGACGAATTAGTTTAGAGGCTATCTCATTTTCTCATTGCTTAGTTATAAAATGAGAAGTTTGATCACGTGGCCAATAAAGAAATTTGTGGCTTGACTTATTATAATTTCTTAATTAATTACAGGTCAAGTCATGCGGTTGGTTGTTGTAAATTGATTTAACCAATCACAGTAGCTTATGCTTTTGACAATTTGTCACATTGGCATTGTATTATAATCATTTTCGTTCCAAAAACTGGGACACAGGATATATTTACAATAAAGTACATTAACGTTTTCCTAATATCTCTGCGTAGGTACATGAAAAACGAACAACTTACTTACTGTTTTTCATTACAAGAAAATGTAACGGATTACGATAGATGTTGATGCAAGACAGCTCTAAGACTTTATTTCCGTTTTTTTAAATTAAGAATGTCAATAAATGTGCAGTACGGTCAAAGTATCTTGACCGCTCCGAACTTCGAACAATTGGCTGCGCAGTAATTCTTTTTAGGGAACGTAATTGGCGAATGCGTATTGCTTATTTTTTCGAGTACATAGTTCAGAACGCCAACTTCAGAGTGGCCAACATATTTTGATTATGCTTATTAAGCATTTTTATTATAGTCGCATTAGCGAAAAAGCTCTTTAAATAAAGATTTAAAAAAAAAAAACATATTTTGACCGAACTGCAAGAGGGTCAATGACGGCTATTGCAAATTTATCTGGCCATAGTAATTTTCAACTCAATAAAATAACAAAAAATAATCATCTAAAATAATCATAATAAAAAAAATCATCTTGATAAAATACGTTTTAGTAAAACGAGGTAAGTAAATACTGAAATGTTTTCAGGAACTTGATTTCAGTTCTTTTCCAACATGCCTCTTAAGCTAAGAAGGTGAAAAAGTTAAAGTACAACTTATATAAACGTACTAAAATATCTAATTTCTTTAACCCGAAAACCGTATTTTTTCCCCATACCAGAAGCCTGAGAAATATTTAAACTAGTAAAATCTAAGTACCTATTATTGATTGCTCATCTTTAGATAATTGTAGTAGTGAAACTAGAAAAGGTATGCGCTTCGGTAATCTTCGTATTTCCGAACTAGCACGAACGTCGCGCCACAGATTAACAAATACAGAATAAGCTTAAAAATTTATATTAGCGCGCTTAGCAGTACTGAGTTCACTATCATTTTGTATAGAGCTTTCTATCTGTCGGGTTAAATTTACGATGATTCCCGAAGCTCCTACTTTCCTCGGGATGTCTGTATTATGATAGGTAGACATCATTTCGGTCAACCGACAACAACAGTTCGCTGATTGGACTGTTAGTTTACTTGTGTGTTTCGTGGTTACAGAGATCGCTTGATTGCTGAGCGTTTGGTCCTCAGTTTGAAGACCGGGTCGGGAATATTTTGAATGGTCTCACCATTACAAAATTATTAGTAGCTGCTCGGTTAATGGACTGGTGAAATGTGATATTTCTATAGCACCTTCATGGACACACGTTTGATGATAATTTTCGCTTTTACTAATCATCAACGACTCCTGGCTTTCAGTATAAGGGTCTTGACTTATGGCAATGATAAATTATACAAAAATATTTTACTCCCTTCAGGTCCAAAGTGAGGTCGGCATCATACCTTCCATGCTAGCAGTCCTAGGGGTCAGGGTTTCGTTACAAAGGAAATCTAATGGCATATCTACTAGATAACCTTGAATAAGGTCTATTTTCCTGTGGGCAAGTGTTGGGTCCGTGTTCCATAGGTTTTGGTTCTCTTCTTGGTACTTCTTTAGTTCGGCAAATGTGTGGACGGCGTCTGTGGGTAGTGTGTGGAATACCTGGAAAAATAAATTTTGAATTAGAAAACAACTTTTAGGGGAAGCTCGAGAGTAGCTGTGAAATCCAATGAAAACTCAAGTTGTTTAAGTTGATAACAAGAAGGGGAATAGTTCTAGTGGTATGTTGTTTAGAATTATTTTTTTACTTTGGATAATGTTATATCTGCATCATGCCCTAAGGTTGATTAGCAGAAGATGCCTAAAGCATTAGTCAGAAATCAGAAACTTTATTTCAAATAGACCAATAACAGGCACTTTTGAATTGTCAAGATGTCGGTCAGTCAAAAAAAAGTGAAGCTAAATTGCACGTTTAAAAGCTCTATGAAGAAGAACATGCAAGAAACTCCAAGGACACTCTTTTAAATCATGTTATGAGTTACAAAAATCTTGGTTAGATATTTTTTGTCGCTTCTATTATGTGAACACAATGTCAATGAATAAAAAAATAAGAGTATTTAAAAACATAAATTGAAATAAGCCACTGGCAGCTAAGAGGTGACCAGTCTCAATTGACGGCACCCGTTCACGAGCATGACGCATGCATCAGCCCATAGCGGAAGGGGAAACTGTCAAGTAACAAAAAAAGGATGTGCAACTGAAATATGACGTCATTGCGATTAGATTACGTGCATACAAAAGAGATAACAAGATGTTCTCACTTCACCCCCACTCTCATTCGAATATTTGAAATGCTAACTGTTGTTTCATTAACCTTTTGAGTGCGTAATTAGATACACAATAGAAAGACAATGGCGCGTTAACGCCGGCGTTAATGCGGGGATCAACAGCTTAAATGACTTTTTCATAAAATAGTCATTCAATAGGGTTAGTCTAACTGGGGTTATAACTAACTGTTTTGGTGATTTTAATCATTATTATTTCGTAAATAAATACGTGTTACGATCGCAAATCATATTTTAATGAACGTAGAACCAGATACTCGTCTGCAAAAAGCAAAAAAAATGAATTTCGCGGTTTGCAGAGGAAGGGGAGAGGGTGAGATGGTTTTAAAGACATCTTAACTTCAAGATAAAATATCAACCCAGTGTTTCTTTAATTGGTAATTTACTAGGGATAATTTTCTAATTTGATCCTAATTGTTAATAGATTTTTTTTTTGCATTTGTAGTAATAATGCGTATATTTTAAAAAATACTGCTACAGAATTCTAGTAACATTTTTTATTTTAAACGTTTATACATTAACATCATTCAGTTGTGTTTTCCTGTGCTAATCTTGCTAAACGAAATACTCACATCTTCATACAAGCCAGTATTCCTGGTGGAGATGGCCTTCCAGTAGCCCCTGTAGAAGTCGTGCGCCACGGGGTCCTCCAGCGACAGGCCCAGCTTGTCCAGGTCCTCCTCCATGAGGCCGAGATGCTCGCGGAACAGGCGCTTGCGCAGCGCGCCCGCCGCGCGCCCGCACGGGAACGCTTCGCCGTTCATGGTGCCGTCTACGAACTGTTCGTCCTGGAAAAAACAAAAGAAATTCAGTAAGAAAGAAAGAAAAAACATGTTTGTTTATTCGGCACACAACTCTCACAAAAATGTGTCTCACGATTGCGCCAAATAGGTCCAGTTCAGCATAATGCCAGACAATTACGTAGCAGTTGCCTGACGCTGGTTTTCAAATGAACCTTCCTTACATTTCCTTAATAATGTACTTTTACATAATTATATTGCGCTTCTGTTCAAATAGTGTCATAATTTTAAAATAAATAAAATATTTTTTATTGTATTTCTATGTAGTTTCAGAATTCATCATACTTTAAGCATATAGTGTTTGATTGGTTGCCTGTATTAGTCTGTAGTTCAATTATTATTTCCCCATAGATTTATTTATATAGATTATAGTGTCACATCCTTGAAACAGGGATGCGTACATCCCTTTATTTACTTGTATTGCTCGTAAGCAATACAAGTAAATAAAGCCAGCTTGCCTTTATGTGAAAATACATAACACCTAACATCCAAATAATGGAAAATAACAAACATTTTAAATAAAATAAAAATCTAAACTTTAAACTTCGTACGTAATTAAAGATTCATTCGTAAATACGAAACGCTGATGCCACTATGCAACTTAATGCAACGTTTGGCACTCCGCACGTTATGCGTAAAAATGATACAAAAACTCCCATCTCGCTCTAACCGAAAGGTTTCTGTATTTGGCTTTATCTGCCATCTCATTTTTCCCTATAAAAACATAAAAATGTGAGTCTGTGTGAGTGAAGTTTGATACTGTCTCCAAGTATTCATCGAACATTTTTTCTAATAAGCTGGGTTTTCGAGAGGAATCAATGAAATTTTTACGCATGTTACGAGGCGCCCTCTATGACGCGTAAAAAAGTTGTGCAAACTACAAATTAGTACAAAACTTCAAATTTGCTTTGAGCGGTCATCGTGTTGTACGTAATTGTTTTGATAGATTATTTTTTTTTTGTTTTTGTAATGTAAAGTTAAAGTTTTATGATTAGTTGTTGCTGTAACTTAGAGCGTTTGACCGGTTAGTTTCGGAAACGATACTTGTGGTTGTGGTGTATGTGTGGAATCGATAGTTTGCCAGGTAAAGACTGAGTTTTAGAGATGATTTCGTAACTTCACAAATATTCTAATCAGGGGCAGGTTTACCTACCCCTGATTCTTTTTTGTTCTTATCAGTAATTAAATTTTGTTGCTGACCTGCAAAAGCACTGCTATCTCCGAATCCCGAGTCCCAATCATGGACCTGTCATTAATATTGGCGCTGCCGCATATGATGGTCTTGTCATCGGCGATCAGCAGCTTGGAGTGCACGTACACCAGCTCTGTGACAGGCTCGTCGCCGAGCACCGAGTGGGTGCGGAGACCGTGGAACGTGATGTACTCGAATGGGTCTGGAACTCCGGATTCGTAGAGACGGGTTATTATGGCTTCGCGGCTCCTGCAAAAGAATGATTATGATTTAGATGTCTTGAAGGCTATAGTGAAGAGGCTCTTAATAAACTAGTGCGCCTCACCTGCTTACCGTCAGGTGGGCTCGCAGTCAAGCACTAGTTTATATTAGGCTACTATACTCATTGAGATTATAGCTCTGGTTATATATTTCAGCTAGGGGTATTTTGTATATATTTTATTTATTACTGATAATCTCGCTTTAGCACTATTTCACCTGATGTTAAGCGATGATGTGGTCTGCGATGTAGCACGTTCGCCTAGAAGTAACCTAAACTTAAGTAATATACACGGTGTCTTTACATCGACGCACAAACGAATACCACGGATCCAGTACATGATTCTGGACCCCCCAGTGGTGGAATTGTCGTTAGCTTTTGCCTAATTTAAAAAAAACTGTATTTTTTTTTTAAATTTAAACTGTGTAAAATCGTTATTCTAACAAACACCGATGGTTTGCAGGAAGATGATGATGGACGCTTAGGGTTTTTTTTAATAACGTGCGGATTGCCCCTCATGCAGAAAATTTCACGCAGCGTGAGACACGCTTGCCTACGATCTAGTTTTCTGCGAGTTGCTGTGCGTTGTGGTTGTGTACAATGGACGACAAACGTGTGGGGGCTCGCGCCCTCGTGCTACTGTCCAGTATCACACCTCGCGTCCCGCGTGCGTGTTCCTCGCATTACAATAAATACTTGTATCAAAAAGACATTTGCGGGGGTTACGCGTGCGGGGCAAACCCGCATGCGTAATCAAAACCGAGCGATATTAAAAACACCATTACGAAGTATGTTACAACTTTATAAGCGTCTGACAAGTTTTCCACAATAATGTAAGGTAGGTAACCTGCATATACTCTGATAGTTCCAGTGCGTGACGGCGTGCAGCGAGGTGCCGGAGGGAGCGCCCACCTCACCCTCGAAGCCTGGCAGCAGCGGCATCACCACGTACACGCGGAACACTTCCTTCGCACGGAACGCGCGCATTATACGGTTGTATAGCGCTTCGCCTATCTGGAACACAAATTATTATGGTTTTTAGTATAACAAAATATTTTGTCTCCGAAAGCATGTTAAGAAGTTGATCCCGGCTATCATTTGAACATCTTCGAAAGTCTTAAGGGCGCCTTTAAATTAGCCGCAAAGTGCCGCGCGGGTTTATTATTCCATGTAAATAACAATGTAGCGTGCAGTGCGACTACAGCGTGGGTGTAGCGCAGCAGTCGCGCGTTTTTGCGAAGGCACCCTTACGGATAGTCAGAAGGCAGAATAACTGACACCATTCTTGTCAAAAATATCGCATTACCCGGTTAGATTATGGAGCTTACTGATCAGAGAGGTAAAACACTTCTGAATTTAGTATTTGGAGTTCACAACGCATGAAACGCTACTTTACTGCCATAGCTTCACTGCTTATCTAGCTAAAGTTTAATAGTTTAACAAATATTCTGTTCAATTTCATAAAATCATAAGGTTAGTAAGAAGGGTGTTATCTGAGAAAATGAATAAACTCATACTTGGATCAGTCACGGCTTGACTAGCAGGATACAGAGTATCGTGCATTAGGAAGAGTGTTAGTAAGTGTTAGTGCGCGTTACCTGGTTTTTTACCTGGTTCCTCACAGCCTGGCTGGAGCGGGACTGCGTGATGAAGAACTGGTTCTCAATGTAGACGTAGTGCTGAGCGCGCGTGATGGTGTCGGCATACGCTTCATGAATGCTCTGCTCTACTGTGTCGGGGTCTAGGAAACCTCCCGACCAGCTTGATAGGCTGCGCAACACCTGGAAATGGTAATTTATTTACTTCAACTTTATTGAACAGTAGTGATACATTGGCTGGCCTGTTGGTCGACTGGCCTGTTGGTCTAGTGGTTAGTGGCCCTGACTGCTACGCCGGAGATCGTGGGTTCGATTCCCACCCAGGACAAATGTTTGTGTGATTTATCTATAATATATATGTATTTAGAAATCTATAAGTAGGTATATTTATCAGTTGTTACTCATAACACAAGCTCTGCTTAGCACTAGCTTGGGACTAGACGGCGTTGTGTAAAAGTTGTGGAATATTATTATTGTACAGTGTACCACTAAAGCGGATTTAATGCAACAAGGCATTCTCTACCAGTCAACCTTTGGGTAAAAAGACAACACTGTGGTCTAGTATGTATTTATTTATTGTGCATGTGTTGCTGTTGTTATTGTGTCTTACAATAGAGTTGAAATTCGCATGAAGTTGCGAGAAATCATTATTATTATAATTATGTTTGTAATAATAATGACTACATTGTTCTAGAGTGGCCTTGAAACGTCTGTTTCTGTATCTAGAATTTTCCTGGCTTTGCGTATAAATACAGAGCTCCCGACCGGAAGTGAGTTTGATTTCGACAGCGACACAAGTGCGAACCGCGATAAAGTGATTTTACCTAACGACCTAAGTGATAGTGAAACGGATTCCAGTACTCATAGGGATTGGTTATTGTTGATTGGACAAATTTGTCGTTCGTAACAGTACTTATCTACTATTCTAGTATAATCTAATACTTAAAAATTTCGAGTCATAATGTTTGCTATCGAACTCCTCTACAGGTACTGCAAAATAATCATTTAAAGGCCTTGAAGAATAATACCATGTGTTTTTTCTAATAACCTTCAAATAAAAGAGAATTGAAAAACTTAAAAAATCCAGCGTAAATACAATGTTTACATTATTTTTCAAGGGCAATAAGTGATTGTTAGTAAAAAAGAATAACATGCCCTGTGTGTTTTGCTATAAGAATTACCTGACAAGATACGCTGTTGATGTCACACTGAAGTAGTTTGTCCAGATCGTGTAGAGGTTTGATGTCGATGTACGCCTTCGGCAACAAATACGGATAGTTCGGGTTTTGTCTGAAACATTTCGCATGTCTACATGTTAATACTTGTGTTCCGCAGCTGATTGAGAAATTATGCTAAGAGGATGATAGTTCTTTTTAACCGACTTCCAAAAAAAGGAGGTTATTAATTTGGTTGTATTTTTTTTTAATATTTGTTAAGTACCTCAGAACTCCGTCGTTTATAGACCATTTTGAAAATATTGTTTTCCTTCCAGATTGGTCCCATTTTTTTCAAAAATCCAGTTCTCAAAAAGTAACATTTGATGAAGTGGAATTGATGAAGAAGACCAGAAATGGCCAACGGAACTTTATACTCACATAGATATCACAATGAAGACAGTTAAGCGATTATGACAATACAAATAAATAAATGGTTCCGAATAGTTATGTTGAAAATTGTATCATCGAAGTGATCTGATGATGATGAAGCCGGAAGATAGGCGCCGGAACTCCGTAATTAATCAATGTATCCTAGCCGTGTTTGGGCTTATTAGAATTGTCATGAGATGCACTTTGGCTACAAGATACTATCGAACTGATCTGATGACAGAGCCGGAAGGTGGAAGGTGGACACATGAACTTCATAATAAAACAATGTATCTTAGCAGTGTTTGTGCTAATTGGAATTGTCATGAGAATAGAAAAAAAATAGGCTCTCTACACGACGCCCACGTCGTGCCACGGCATGTGCGGCGTCGACGTCCTGTCCATTAAATTACACTAACCTAGCCTTCTCCAACTTGATAGCGTTCCAGCGCTGTATGAAGTGCCGCGCCACGTCGCGCGCCGCGGCGCCCTGCAGCACGACGCCCACGTCGTGCCACGGCATGCGCGGCGTCGACGTCCTGTCCACTAAGTCTGGAATACCAAGGCGATACTTCTTCAGTTATTAATAATAGCAATTTATTTATTCAGATAACTGAGATCTACTTCTTATAAACCGGGGTCGGAATTAGGTAGGTATGGTATTCATGTACTTGCATCGAAATATTGACATTAATATGGATCTTCCCGGGATTTCTAATGAAAAATCCCGAGTGGCTAACAATATTACAAATAATTAATAATAAAACCGGGAACACCCAAATACTCCGAAATATTTTATTCCGAATTTCGATGTTCCGATTTTCAAAAGTCCGAATTTCATAATACCTAAGAATTATAAGGCCTATTATTAAATAATCACGAAATTTATTATACCGAAAGTCGTAAATGCGATTTGTTAGTTTTCCGATTTTCATACGTTCGAAGAATCAAATGCACGAAGGGTTCTCGGCCCGAAAAAAGATATTTCGATTTTCAATACTTCGAATAAACTAAAAGTCAACATGTTGTGCTACAAAATTTAGTGACAGAAACGAATCGCTGCAAAACTGACTTCACGCAGTCTTGTCTGCCCTACCCCTAGAGTGTAATTTAAACCCGCGTAGGCGCGGAGGAGTAAGCCGAAGCCGCGGTGGTGAGCGTTAAAACCATCTGTGACGATAAGCTCGCGTGGGGCCGCCCAAACCCCGCAGCGCCGGAGCCGTGACAGAAACAATGCTTGTTGCATGTTTGCATGCCTGCTTGCATGCTGCATGACTGCTTGCATGCTGCATGCCTGCTTGCATGCTGCATGCCTGCTTGCATATTGCATGTTTGCTTGCACGCTGCATGCCTGCTTGCATGCTGCAAATCCCCTGTATTATTGATGAATCACTTAGGTTCGGTTAGGTTAGAACTTATGTTAGAAATTTATAGGATATTTATACACAAGGATAATAACTAAACAATCTATGCAATTATGAGTAAGAAAACGCATCTGTCATTAGTTTTTTAATACTACCCCCTCATACTATACATAATATTACACTTCTCTCTGACGAGCAATTACGTGTTCATTTGTCATGCTATACAGTTTTACAAGGCGTTTTTATTTCGGAATTGTATTAATCGGTATTTTAATAATCGGAATTCGTATTTTTGATGTTTCGAATTATCATTAAGTCGGACTTTTTGTTATTCGATCTATTGAAACTCGGTATTTTGAAAATAGTAATTATAAACGTTAGGAATATTGAAATTTAGGAATTATAAAAATAGGAGTACTGATAAGTCGAGTTGTTATATTCGGAATTTTGAAAATCGGTATTTTGAAATTCGTATTTGTGACTGTCGGAATAAAGTTTTTCGTTTTTATGTAGTAGTATGAGGGAGTAGAATTAAAAAACTAATGACAGATGCGTTTTCCTAATTATAACTGCATAGATTTTTTACACTTATTATCCTTGTGTATATATATCCTATAAATTTCTAACCTAAGTTCTAACCTAACCTAAGTGATTCATCAATAATACAGGGGATTTGCAGCATGCAAGCAGGCATGCAGCGTGCAAGTAAGCATGCGACATGCAAACAAGCATGCAACATGCAAGCAGGCATGCAGCATGCAAGCAGGCATGCAACATGCAGCAAGCATTATTTCTGTCACGACTCCGGCGCTGCGGGGTTTGGGCGGCCCCACGCGAGCTTATTGTCGCAGATGGTTTTAACGCTCACCACCGGAGCTTCGGCTTGCACCTGCTCCTCAGCTCGCGGGTCGCCCCACCCTTCCGCGCCTACGCGGGTTTAAATTACACTCTAGGGGTAGGGCAGACAAGGCTGCGTAAAGTCGGTTTTGCAGCGATTCGTTTCTGTTAGGTACTAAACTTTGTAGCACAACATGTTTACCTTTAGTTTATTCGAAGTATTGTAAATCGGAATATTGTTTTTCGGACCGAGAACCCTTCGAGCATTTGATTCTTCGAATATATGAAAATCGGAAAACTAACAAATCGCATTTACGACTTTCGGTAAAATAAATTTCGTGATTTTTAATAATAGACATTATAATTCTAAGGTATTATGAAATTCGGACTTTTGACAATCGGAACATCGAAATTCGGAATAAAATATTTCGGAGTATTTGGGTGTTCCCCATAAAAAATGTTTGCTGTTTAAAATTAATCTCGGGATTTGAGGCATATCCACATTATCCACTTTATTCTTTCGCTGTATGAAATCGGTGTAAAGTACATGTTTAACTCTACCTAATTTCGACCACTGCTTATAAACAGGTACAAACTATAAAATAATGGTAAGCTGGGACTTTGTCCGTTGTACTAATTTCCACGAGAGGACAATCGTCTCTATCAGCTATGGCACTCAAGATGCTGTGGCGACTTCCACGCAGCCAATTAATGAGTGTTGCGATCATTTTGTGCCAGATAGCTGAGAAGCCATCAGGATCTGTGTGTGATACGCTATAGAAACGTGGAAGTCGCAACAGCACCCTGAACGCGTTGTTAAATTGAAAACGCAGAGCATTGTATGCTCTCTGGGCGTAGTCCACCCACAAACTTCCCATATACAGAGCAGTACAATACGTTCTTCAAAAGCCTCGAGCACAGGCACAGGGTAGCCAGCCTTTCGGTATTTTACAGCATTTTGGAGTGTGCGCGGGAATTGCATGACTTGATTCCGCCATCTCCTTTCTACCATCGGACAACCCGACGTACGGCGAGAATCCACCCTTACGTTGTTGAAACTTCAACGGTCCGGACTAAGCATTTCGCTTCGTCGTTTATACCGTGTACATCGAAGGACTGGAACAATTTGCCTGCTGCGGTCTTCCCGTCCAACTATAATTTAGGTGTCTTCAAGGCTAGAGTGAATAGGCTCTTAATAAACTAGTGCGCCTCAGCATCAATGATTGCATCACTGCTTACCATCAGGTGGGATCG
Organism: Mythimna impura; assembly: GCA_905147345.3. Taxonomy (NCBI): domain Eukaryota; kingdom Metazoa; phylum Arthropoda; class Insecta; order Lepidoptera; family Noctuidae; genus Mythimna; species Mythimna impura. The sequence continues at coordinate 6,100,748 of LR990347.1, read as the reverse complement.
CAGTCAAGCACTGGTTTATATAAATGAAAAAAAAAAAAAACAAACAATGTAATTTTGACTGCGTCTGTACAACGGTAGAATCTGCGAGTGAACATATTCGCCCGAACTGACAATGTTGCTATTATTTGTAAAAAAAATGTTGTGAAAATAATAATGATGGACGATTTGTTTTGCCTACTAGGGCTGCGGCATTGTTATATATGTATATTACTAGCTTTTGCCCGCGGCTTCGCTCTCGTCAACTGACTACTATATCCTACTCTACCCAACTCTATCCTACTCTACCCTACTCAAAAAAAAAAGTAGGTATCCTATGTCCGTCTCCTGGTTCTAAGCTACCTCTCCACCAACTTTCAGCCAAATCGGTTCAGCCGTTCTTGAGTTATAAATAGTGTAACTAACACGACTTTCTTTTATATAATAAGATAATTGGAAAAACTCACCTACAAACGGCAGGTCTAAATTAGTAAAATCCTTAACAATAAAGTTGGTGTAGTCCTTCCCTATCCACAGTTTCGAGTTTCCTTCAATATCCTCCAATGCTTCCTTCGTCTTCTCCGTGATGACTCGCCCCTCGATCACTTGCGCTAGTGGAGTAGGCTGACTGACATGCCTACTTGCCACTTCCACTGGCTTCATACCAAGTGCATCAGTTAGTAAGATTTGATCGGTTGATAAAGCATATTTTTCAGCTTTTTTTCTTTCTGAATCATCGAATTTCTGTTCGTTTCTTTCTTCTTCATATGGTGGATAAAGGATACTAATAATATTTTTTCCTCTATCGGTAATTTTATCCAGTACATTTCGTCTTAGGACCTCTGGGCTTGGAGTCTCGATTTTGGTCAAGTCTTGTGTCTTCTGAGGGATGGAATTGATGAGGAGCTGGTCTCCTGGTTCCAAAACTGGAAGGTTCTCCGGAACGGTTTCTGTTTCGCTGTTTTCAGGTACTTTTTCATCTTCTTCTTTATCTTTTAGTGTGGCGCTGTGGATAGAAATGTGCAATCGTTAAATAAGATATATTGTATAGCGTGAGGGAGAGGACATCTTCACGCTCCAGCCACAGCCGCAACTGTGTCGGGAGTTGTAGGGCGATTCGTAGCTACAGAAAGCGTGGGCTTGAGGATGGCGAGTAATGTGTAGCTCGTTGTCCGATAAGGATCAAGCCCGGGTCGATGGTGCATTGTGATCCGCGGGCGCCTCAAAGAGCTGTCAGCAACTGGAACAGGAGCCCGCTAGGGCCTATACCAGTAATGGGATTGGGAATGGGGGATTGTTAAAAAGAGTTACCGTGGCTCTGGAACGCAAAGAGCTACTGAAGGAACAGGGCGACGTTTTAGTCAGTAGAAGTCTGACACTCCCTCTCACTCCACTCAAAAGAAGAAGAAGTCATTTGACGTGTAAATTATTACAATGAAACACAATCTCGGGACAAAAAGTATCCTATGTGCTATTCCAGTACATACTACATAGTCTACCCGTATACCAAATTTCATTCAAGTCTGTTCAGCCGTTGGAGCGTGAAGGAGCCTTAAGGAGTGACAAGAAATAAAATAAATAAACTGACTCGTTTAGACTGATGACTAGATCCTTAGAGCTCTTGGCTAGTTCCAGGGCTGCCTCCAGCCCGTTAGCATGAGGTAGATACATTCCTCCACCCGGAGAACTTGATGTTTTCTTCTTTATTCGCAGTGTGCTTTTAGGTTGGACTTCGTCGCCGAGGTCTGTTAGCCTGAAATACGAATTATTTTGTGGTTACATTGAAATTTATATTGTACTAGCTGGTGCTAGCGGCTTCAAGCGGCTTTCTAGGACATGGTCTATTCGGGAGCCACGAAAAAAAGGCATTTATTTTATTTATTTATTACAGCTTGGAGGACTTACAGCTAAAACAAACTAAAAATAAAAACAAACATTTGCAAAAGACATGACTTTTCTTCATTCCAAACACAGTACAAAAAGAGAATAGCATGATAAAAAACAACACCCTTCAACAGCTAAAGAAAAAATATTAGAACCCTATGTTTGTCACAAGGAACATTTATAAACACAATATTTCATAGGATTGGTATTTTTCTAATTTCTCTTGTTTTTTTGTTTCTTCTGTCATTAACGCTAATTGGATGCTTGCCTATATTTATTTTTGTACAGCATTTTGTAGTTAACATAAATAACACAAAAATTTATTATTTTTCCTCAAACCGCATCAAAATTCGTTAAAAAATGAAGCAGTAATTATCATTTCAAATATTTATATGAGAAAGAGTAGAAGCGTGATGGGAACATTTCGTTATTTCTTTTCTACGCGCGTAACCAGGTGAAAATTACGCACGTAGAAAATGATCACATTTCAGTTTGTGCATCCTTTTTCTGTAACTTGATAATTTCTTTTTTCACCAGATTTGAAAGGTTTCAAATTTGCTTAATTTTGAACGGTTTTGCAAAAATAAAAAATAAAAATCTTTTAATATAACAAATAATTAAAAAAAATGAGTCAGTATCTAATTAGAAAATCTAATATAATAATAAAATTATACAGTATTTGAACAATTTACCTGTGTTTATGATCGTCCCACCGTCCATAGCAGAGATCGATGCCTCCGACGAACGCAACAGTCTGGTCGACGCACACGATCTTCTCGTGATGTGCCCAGAACAGCACGCCGGCTTTCGCGTGGTCTGGGTGACGGAACACCTGGATGAAGGTAATATATTATAGCATATAGTATTATCAGACTTATAATCTTTCCACTACTGGGACTCGGGCCTCCTCTCAAGGAGAGAAATGGGCCGTAATCCGCCACACGGGCCGAGAGCGGATTGGTGAATGTCACATGTCTTCGAATTTTTTATTTTAGGTTTCCTTACGATGTCATTCTTCACCGTTTCGAGAGCAATTATGACAAAATAAGTTACATAAAGTAATGCGCCTGGTTAAGTTTGAACCCGCGACTGACATACGTAAGTCGGGGCCGTTACCACTGGGTAACCACTGGAAGAAAATATATTATGATAAATTTATTAATCGATAAGGTTTTTTGTTTACCCCGGATTGCTGCTGCTTAACTCTGTCTAGATCTTCCTGTGTTAAATATTTGGGAGTACACATAGATCAGAGCTTGCGCTGGCACAAACAAATTGAAGCAGTCACAAATCGAACCCGTAGGCTTATATTTGTATTTAAAAGACTCCGGCAGTCAGCTAACAATAAAACCCTCAAGATGGTGTACTTGGCACTATGCCAGTCCTTTCTGTGCTACTGTATGACGGTGTGGGGTGGAGCCCCGAAGTCTACAATCTTCCAGTTAGAGGTTGCTCAGCGAGCTGTTCTTAAGGTGTTATCCAAAAGACCATTTAGGTTCCCTACAACTCAACTTTACGCCGATTGTGGAGTGCTGACGGTGAGGCAACTTTATGTACTCCAGACCATAGCTCGCAAACATAAGTTTCCTCCACCGCAGGAGCCCCGAGGTAGAGTAAAGCAGACCATTTTCAGGCCGGACCGGACAAGAACTCAGTTTGCTCGAAATAACTTCTTCATCCTTAGTGTAAGAGTATACAACAAGGTAAATAAAGAACTGGGCATATTTCACCTTAACAGAATAAACTGTAAAAAGAAGGTAAAGGTGTGGCTTGCTTCCCTTACCTACCAGGAAACTGAAGATTTGCTAACTGGCATAACTCGGTAGATTCCCTAGCAATCACATCCAGATACAGGACTTTTGTCCTAGTTTGGGTGTCAGAAGGCACACAGTTTACTGCATGCTCTATCACATAGCCTAATCGCAGCAAGGATTTTGTCAAAATAATAAAGTATATTTCGCTCCATCTGTATTAGGCTTATGTATGAATAAATTATTATTATTATTATAGGTGGAAGCTACGGACCGAGCGTGGCCATGTTCTCGCTAGATGGCGGTGTATTCAACAATTTCAGTTTATTAAAACTACTCTGGAACATCCCCCTTAAAGTTAGTACAGTTCTTACCTTAATATATTCGCTAGCTAATCTACTTTTGCTGTAGAAACTGTTGATACCGAGCGCCATCTCCACTTCTTTGTACAACATTATGAATATTTTTACACCTTGCGCCTGAAACGAGGAAATAAAAATCATTATATATAGATTAGATTGTTCGAAAGGGTTAACGTGGCCCTGGAACGCAAAAGGGCAACTGAAAGAACAGTGGTGGGTTTTAGATAGTACAAGTCTGACACTCCGTCTCGCTCCACCCAGAGCAGGGGGGATTGATAATTTACCAACAAATATGAAAAAGTTGTCAACAGAAAAGTGCCCAAAAATGCTGGCCAGCCATTGTTGTTGTATAGTTGTAGCGATATCTCAAAAGGGAACCGAGAATTTACCCTAATTTTTCACCTTGATAAATTTGAGCTGATTAAAATTATTGGTGGGCCTTAGATACTGTATTATTTTTAACACTTACTGCCTTCCTCTTCAAAATCGTATCCAGTCTCCAGTAGCTTCCATTAAGCGCTGGTCTCTTCAGATAGATTTCAGGACTCAGCCACCAGTCGGCGATGAAGATCTCTTCCCTGGCTAGCTCCATAGCATCGGCTACGGCTGAGAGGTATGCAGAGCCGTCCACCAGGGTGCCAACTGGAGTTGCCGCGCGGGGAGGCGCGAAGGAGTGGTGGAGATTTGGGGACGTGAAATCTCGGGCTGAGGAAAAGAAAGATAAATTATGTAGATTGTAGGTGGCATATTTTTTGTTACCACAGACTCAAAATGTGACTTTGTGACTGCGCATTGACAATTCTAGTTTTAAGTTCGATCAATAAACGATCGTAAAATACGTTATTATTATTTATGTCTTTGGTTTGCTTATTCAGTGATTTTAAGTATATACTATGTAATTCTTGCTAGCCGATCAACGTCTCACCGTCGCCGTCGCCGACGGCTGGCGCTGGAAATCAGTGCTGTGGCTCTGTCTTACACGAGCCACAGCATTTTGCTGAGCGCTGGCCGTTTTGCGCGGATGTGACGGATATCTTACTACTTTTTATATAGAGTCGTGATTATTATTTGTTTTATTTTTTACGGTATGCGCCATGTTTGTCGTAAATAAACTCTTTTTCTTTCTTTCTTCTTTTCTAGTTGTTAGTTATAAAATTAAGCAATTCATTTTGGAACGAAACATTGAAAATTTTCGGTGAAAGGAGAGGTCAAAAATGGGCCTTAATTCTGATGAAACTTGAACACCAATGTGATATACTTTATAAGAAAGCTTATTTATTACGCTACTTGATCATAATTAAATATAAATTTTTCAGGCCCCCATTTTTGTAAAAAGATGAAAAATAATTCAGTATACTTAAACAAACGCATCTTTTTTTTTTATTAATTCATACATTTATTGAAAGTCTGCTTTACTTTGAAGAACTGTGGTTTGGTTCAGAACAGTATTGATGTATTTGTTTATTAAACGGCCGAATATCATGTAAGATTAACACCAAATATTAATACTAAAAATATAATATTCCACAACATGGCACATTTTTTTGTTGTTATTTTTATTTTTTGCATTTCTAACTCGTGAAAGAATTTGTGATAAAGTATTTTTATTAAATTAATCAGAAAATCATTAAATTGGAGATTACTATTTTCATTTTGCAGCTATTTAAATGGTGTTGTAGTGGTCGAAGTATGTTTGCCATAAGACATACTTCAAACATGTTTGAGGATGTATGTTTCATTTGTAGAAAAATGTTTCACAAACATACCGGTCTGATTAGCAACAGCTTTCAGGTACTGCATCCACTCTTTGCTCTTGCGCTTGGTCCAGCACTTGATCACCATCTGTCTGCTTTGGTTGAGGATCTGCAGACCGTGGTTCATCCCCGTAGAGTACATACCGCTTGATACTTCGAACCTATGAACGATATTCATGTTACGTGTTAAATTACTCTATGTAGCAATATTTGTGTGGTGATTTGTGACTCATATTAGGTTTGAAAACAACAATAAAAAGCCGTGAGAAATGCAAAAAGGGAGAGATGAGTTTGCCCAGCTGTAGGGCAATAGTAATATTAGATGAAGCGGGTGGCTTGAGATAAAAAAATAACCAATTTTTATAGAAACAGTGTTTTTTAACGATTAACAGTTTTCATTTAGTGTCTAAAACTTGCGTCATTTTGTGGTATACATTTCTGGTTTTTATTTTTTCAGTAAACCACGAGTAAAAATCAGAATATGAATTTAGGAATCCGGCTCGAAAGGCCGGTTTGTTGATTGGAGTGGTCAACGATTATTTAATTCAAATTCTTTATGTAGCCCTAGTTATTAGTAAATTCGTTTCTTGTCCAAAGCTTCCACCATTTTATGCTATACACTTCCATTTTTCGGTAAACCATGTATAAAAAAAACACAAAAAATGAGTCCGGCTCGAAGGACCAGTTTGTTGAATATGGGAGTGGTTAACTGTTATTTCATTCTAATTCTTTACATAGTCCTAGTTAATTTAGTAGTCAACTAGTCATGAAAAGCTTAACAAATTATACTTTTTTAAAACTTAATTTACAACTATAGGCCGTGGGATAATATAAAACAAAATATCTTTAAAATGTATATGTGTAATGTGTTGTTACTACAATATTATTTATGACTATTATATTTTATTTATTCACTCATGAAAATGATATCAACCATATACCTAATGTAAAATTATAAGTATGGTGTTAATAAAAGTTCTGTAATTCATTCAAAAACCACATCATCGTTAGGTGATGCTGAATGTTTCTAAACAGATTTTAAAGCACTTTGTTTTACTTTTATATAAACCTTGACAGTATTATTACAATTAGCACAATTCACATTTACTAGGATACTCACGAATCGTACTCAATGGGCTGCGTGAAATGAAAAATAAATTCATTAATTTATGCAGAATTCGCCTTGTTTTCACTTCTACATACAAAAATTATAAGGATACACCATCTCAACTGTATGTTGTACACATATTTTTGTTAAAAATATCTTGAAAATCCACAACAGAGAGTAAAGTAGATAATACTTTTTTCAGTGTACAATATTTGTACGAAATAAAACGTTGGAAATTCATCAAAATATAATTATGGCCTACTGTCCACGGACGCGTAGCTTCATAGACGCGTATTCCGTCATTATACGCTTGGCGTACGTCTGCATGAAGCTTACATGCGAAACTATGGCCTACTGTCCTCGGACGTAGAATAGCTTCTTAGACGCGACACGACGGGCACGACGCTGCCGCTTCGTCGACGAACGAACGAGAGTGTCATAGTTTTGTTTGTAAGCTTCACGCAGGCGTACACCAAGCGTATAATAACGAATACGCGTCTAGGAAGCTACGCGTCCATGGACATTAGGCCTAAGACTAACTTCGTTGGCATAGCACGAAAAAACTTACCCTTGATCAAACAACATGATAGCTTTAACAACCCCGTCCCTCGGCCGAACGTATCCGAAGAAGGTATCCTTCACGAAGAACCATCGCTCCTGCCACTTGGCACACACCAAACCCGTGCAGAAATAGTTACACCTGGAATGGAAAATTCTGAGTTGAAGAAAAGAAGACTATGGCCGGAATCACATTAATTAGATTTGAGTCGCTTTTATCTTTTGCAAACTCATTTGCACGTAGCTATTTTGTGACAGTTATTAGTATTCGAAAAGGAGTCAAACGAGCATGGAGTTTGAATATGTTAATGAGTGTACGGAAATGATAAGTTTCAATTTGTATAATTAATTAATTATGAAAAATTTAAGTAAAATATAACAAAAATATGAAGTTGTGGTGGCCGAGTGGTAACGGCCCCGAGTTGTAGGTCGCCGGTTCAAACCCAGCCAAGCGCATTACTTTGTGTAATTTATTTCATCACCACTGCTCTCAAAACGGTGAAGGAAAACATCGTGAGGTAACCGGCATGTCCTAGAACCAAAAATTCGACGAATTCGAGTCATGTGACATCCACCAACCCGCACTGGGCCCGCGTGGTGGATTATGGCCCATTCCCTTTCGCAGAGAGGAGGCCTGAGTCTGAGTCCCAACAGTAGGAACATTATAAGGCCGACAATGCTATGCTATGCTATGAAGAAGTAAATATCTCAAATATCTCACGCAGCGCTCTATTATGTGACGTCACACGACCCTTTGCCATCGTGGTAAAGTATTACCCATCAATAAAAAAACAAGCAATTGTACATAAAATAACTGGAAAAGTGAGAGACCTAACATGCAACTTAGAAAGTTTTGTGCATTTGAGTGATTTTTGGTGCGTTCATCTTATCTAGGTCAAATGACGACACTCTTAATTAATTTCACAGTTACTTATTGATGGATTTATAAAATGTTTTCACTGATATTGTATATTAGTGTTAATATATAATTTAAAATCACAGCATCGCGATATTAACATAATCATCATCGTAAAACTGCTCAATAAGTTATTTTCAACAGACGAAATGGGAAGCGATGCTGATAAATGTGTCAGCCCTCTAACGGTGAGAAGTAAAAAAAAAAAAAAAAATTTCAGACTAAACAGTCGCGTGTGTTTCGTGTGTTTTAGACGCGGATCCACGCGAGACACAATCGCTTTTTAATTGTGTCTCTAATTACGGCATACGAAAGGTTAAGTAAATAGGTAACCAATAACTCGAGCATCTTTGACATAATTGCATAACATAGCATAATCAGCCTTTTTAATGTTCCCACTGCTGGGACTCAGGCCTCCTCTCTAGGAGAGGGAATGGGCCGTAATCCACCACGTGGGCCCAGTACGGGTTGGTGAATGTCACATGTCTTCGAATTTTTGGTTCTAGGACATGCCGGTTTCCTCCCTATGTTTTCCTTCACCGTTTTGAGAGCAGTGGTGATGAAATAAATTACACAAAGTAATGCGCTGGCTGGGTTTGAACCCGCGACCTACAACTCGTAAGTCGGGGCCGCTACCACTTGGCCACCACTGCCCACTGACATAATAATCATTGACATTCATTGGTCAGTGTAATAGTACAGGAAATTGTGTAAGTGGAAGGTGATTAATTATTTCGATGACGTGATCGATGGATTGGTGGCATGATAACATTTAAAGGGATGTTTTTGGCTGTTTTTGAAAGAATTCGTGTGGTTTACCGTACAAGATGAAACTTGTATGGGAAACCAATTAAGGGGCAACGTCTATAGAGGAGTCTGGCCCTAATATAATACAGATACTTATTATAAAATATTCAACACTACCACTATCTAACCTCACACAAACCATGTTGCCTAGTAGTCCGAAGCAGTTGCACCCCGCCTGGCCGGGTTGAGTGGAGCCGGTGCGTTTCTGAATCATGCCCTCTTTCCCTTTACTGCCAAGCTCCGATATGAACGAGAGGTTTGATACTTCGAGGAATTTTACCTGGAAAGAGAAAGTGATTTGAATTAAAATATTTTTGAGAGGTACGACGACCTGTGGTTCATATTAGCTTTGCATCTTTAATATGGAAGTTATGGGATAATAAGCCTTTACTCAGCAGTAGTACAGTTATGAGGTAAGACGTATTGGTTTTGCAGATATCAGGATTTTATGTGTCTCATTAACAGATGGGGATAAACTCCAAGAAGACACGAAATTCTCGCGTGATAACCGCCACATCTTTTTTTGAGGGTGGAAAATCATCAAAAATCCTATCACGTGTCAGACTTTTATTGACTAAAACCCATCAGTGTTTCTTCAGTTCCCCTTTGCGTTACAGGGCTCGTGTGATTGCGTCCCAAGAATAAAGCGCCAGCAACAGTCAGGGAGTAACGAAAGCGTTGACAACCTACAGCTATCGTTGTTTTGATCGGAACGCACAACGCAGTGGTTTGCGGTACTGGACACATAATCGTAAAATTATCTGTTGTTCCATCGTAGTATGCAGCAGAGGAGGATACGGGTCCGGAAACATATATCGTAACTAGTTTAAGTTTTGTATCGCACCATCTCCACGGGCGATTGAATCGCGGTGATAGTCGTTCCGGCAATTTGGTCGCGATGACATGAAGTATGCAGCAGGAGATTGATTTATAAAGTCTCCAATGAAACTGTTAGGCGTGACTATGACCGTGATTCTTTGGCACGTGGAGATGGTTTAAACAGAAACTTAAAATGTCTAATATCCGTGTAACAACAACGGAACTTGTAACGATTTAAACCGGAACACAATGACGCTACTTCACGACTAAAATAGCTTCAATGGTTTGGTAATAGGTACTTCCTATTACAAGGACAAGTTCATTCACAAATTACTATTACTATAAAAACATTGAAGGAAGTTGTATCCACAATAAACAGAAAAACAAAAAAAAACAATTACTCGATAATCGATCTTACGAAATGCAAAATAAGGTTGACTTTAAGTTGGTATCTACGTTGTTCATGACCTATCCAAGTGTGACGGATTGAAGGTAAACGCATCTGAAGGTTCTTACCGTTTCATGGTGGTTCCTGTATATCGAGATGTTTAGTAGATTGTAGAGGTATTCTTCAAGCTGCTTCATTCTTAGTTGGATGCCTTCGTATGTGACCATTACTTCGGGTTTTTTTGGAAACCTGCGAAAATAATTAAACATTGAATCTTTTTTTATCTATTGAGAATAAAGCCCAGATTTACAACAAGAGGTAATCTTTACCCAGAAAGTTTAAATCATTGAGATTATTTTAAAACAACATAAAAACACACTTCTTCGTCCTGCTCTTATCCCATATTACTTGGGGTCGCGCAACACGTTTTTTTCTTCCATTCTGTTCTGTCACCCGTCACACTATCACTAACTCCCTTTTCTTTCATATCACTCCTCACACAATCCATCCCTCTTTTCATACAACATGAAATCACACATAAACAAAAAAAAACATGTAACACGCACGCACACACATACACACGCATAGTTAAATAAATAAACATTTTTTTTAGTAAATTTGAAATGATTGGCAGAAGAAAAACCTCTTCTAACGAATGCATTGTATTCAGTGAAATTAAGTCAGCAGGTGGCAGTAAACATGATTAAAGGCTAAATCAATTGCACAAAAGTATAGAATCGAATAAGACCCTATGTCTTGTGATCCCGGGAGTAGGGTTCCCTTGGGGTAATTTTCAACTTTAACTTGTAACATTTCACTTGTTTCAGTCAGCAGATTCACTCGCATAAATAGGTACCTTGGTAGCGCCCCTTTCCTCTTCCTAGGCCGAATCTGCCTCTTCGAGTTACTCCTCGGCATGGCTTGTAACGCCACCTTCTCCGCCTTTTCCTCAGTATCCACGGTATTCTTAAAGCTGGCTCTTCTCGTCTTATGTGTCTTGGTGGGGAAGGGAATGTCGAGAGAGGCCCTGTATAGAGTGAGCTGTTGGTGTAGGTAGAGGATGTGTTTGTACCGCTTCTTGATCGACCAGTTGAACTCTCCATGTTGGAGGAAGATTGTGTATCTGGAAATAGAATAGAACCGTATATTAAAACTAAAGGATTGTTTTTTTTTTTTTAAGTCTATGCTAGAACTACACCACAGAAAGCTTGATATTTAAAAACATCGGAAGTGTGCTCTCTAGCTCTACGCCAAGCCATTAATTTGCTATTAAATACCTACAATATGCTAGTGAATGAATACTACAAAGATCAAGCTAAATTTTGGTTCAATTTAATTAAGTGACATACGGTAAGTTAAATACAAAAATATTATTGAAAAAAAAAGGTCTTCTATTTTTTTTTTTTTAATAATATTTTCACCTATTGTCTATGTGTAATATTCAATTATAAAGTAGCATATTTATTTGTCGCCTAATCTCGTCGTTGGCGTTCTAGCGGCTGATTACGTTTGTCGCTTTAGAGAAGTACTAGGGCGTTCAAAGGACTAACAAATCTCAAGCTCCTGGGATCTTGAAGTATCCCAGGTTCGCTAAGGAAGACGTATGAAGCAGACTGTAGAGACTCCCAACTATTATCCCCGTTTGCACTGCTGTGCACTCAAGGACAACTTCCAATTTTATTGGTCCCGGAATTTCATTATTATTCAGACTTCTACATTAACTTCGTAGAAGGAGTAGAGAAAACTTCGTAGAAAAGACTTAAGAATGCCGGATATATCTACAAGTACAAACACTCATAGAGGCTCTTATAATGAATTTCTTCCATTACGTCGAGTGATGGCACTTCACAAGAACGTGAAACACCGGTTATGCTATGTTGTTAAGCATAAGTGGAAATTCAGTCAATCTGCCGAGCCTGCTGTCAGCTATACAACATTATTTTTAGTAGCGAAACTCGAATATAGTTTGTTCAGAATCAGTAACTGAATCGATTCCAATAATTTTTACACCATGTTATAAAAATATTTAAAAGAGGTCGTAAGTTGGACACCACCGACACTAAGTACAACACAGGTCACGGCAGGTCATAGCGGGCATTAGGCGCCAGCGCACAGCTAAATGCGGAAGCAAAACAACCCCTCAGTCGCCTGGATAGACCGGTGGCCATGTGTTTGTGCGGACAACCAGGTACCATAACAAGCTTATAACTTTGTGATTTTTCATGATACAACTATGAAATTTTGTACATAGATTCTTTACATAAAAATACTAGACACGTGTTTCAGGTTTCGCATAAACTAAAAATAAAGTTGTATAGGGGTCAGTCTCTAATCTAACCTAATGTTAACTACCAATATTTTACAAGGATCGACTGCCTATCTGGGGACTTACCATGACGTGTTAATGTCAATCGTTCGAGTGAGAAAGAAGGATAGAACTATACACCCTATATAGATCCATCCCTTTTTCTCGCTTGAAAGACTGAAGGTTTTAACACGTCATGAATCATGATACGCCCTCTGATCTCCACGGCCAGGTAACAGCAAGCCTTATTTTTTGAGTTGGGATTACATTAAATAACTGTTTCAGCTCTGGGTGACCGTTCGGACCGAGCCCAAGTCGTCGACGGCGCGTACTGTTCCACGCGCGCCTCAAGGAGATGTCAGCAACTGTAGGGGCCCAGCAGGGTCGAAGCCTACTGGGGCCAAGGGTCTGGTTCTGAAAGGAAGACTCGGCCCTGGTACGAAAGGCAACGAAGGAACAGGAGTGGGTTTTTAGTCAGTAAAAGTCTGACACTATCTCCCGTTCCGCCCAAGAGCAGGGGATGTCATAAGATGATTTTCCCACCGAAAAAAAAAGCTCTGGGTGGGGCGAGAGGGCGTGTCAGACTGTTACTGACTAAAACTCATCTTTTCCTTCCCTTTGCGTCCAGGATCGCAGTAACTCTTCCGAATAATCTCCCAGCCCTAGCAGGCATCAAGTCTGATACTTCCTCTCGCTCCACCCAGAGCGGGAGCATTCAATTGATAACTTCCTACGTAAAAAAAGACAGTCAAGATATCTTAGGTAGCAACGTGTCTGAAGTATTTTTATTATTACTGATTCGCAGACACGATTTTCAAAACTGTTGCGTTGCACGCCATTAAATCATAATTATTACATCTGTTACTCCATTTTAGCATTTCACGTTATGACTGCTAATTAATTCGGCATCTATTACCGTGAGAGGAGGAGCAGGAGAGTGTGTCAGACTTTTGGTGACTAAAACTCATATTTTCCTTCCCTTAGCAGTCCAGAGACGCGGTAGATTTTCTAACAATCCCGCAGCTTAGACAGACATCGGCCATAATGGGCCCTCACATTCATACTAACGTCTTTTTGAGGTACGCGTGGAACCGAATTAACATTGACATCATCAGATTACAAACTTATCGATTAAATTTCACATCCAACGCAAACAAGACAGAAAATGACATTTATCAGCATAATAAACATTTATAACGTCGTTAAGCCAATCAGCGTATGCGCATCTGTGATAGTAACTACTAACTAGTTTATTGAGACATGGAATAGAATGGAGATTTTTATAGATAAAATCTCCATTATTTTTCTGTAAAAGTGAGCTGGCACGACACCCACGGGAAGAAATGGGATGATGTTATTCTTTACGTCCGAACACATACGGTGGGGACAGATGGTCGATGGGGCTGAAAGGTTCTGGAGTGCCGATCACGATCCAGAAGATGCAGCATTGGAAGGCCTTTTACAAGGTGGACCGATGATCTAGTAAAGAACGCGGGAAACAAGAATGTCGTTATGGCAACACTTGGGGGAGGCCTATGTCCAACAGTTCCAGTGGACGTCTTTCGGCTGAAATGATGATGATGAAGGGAGCTGCAGTATTGTTTGAAAGAGTTACCATGGCCCTGAAACGCAAAAGGCAACTGAAGAAACAGGTAAGTTTTAGTCAGTAAAAGTCTGACACGTCCTATCGCTCCACTCGGGCGGGATATGTTATTTGATGATTTCCCACCTCAATAATTTATAAGTGTAGGTAAAATCAATTACAGTGATGATTCAGAATTAGTGTTCGGTGCGTTTAGTCATCAATTGACGTTAATGGAACGCGTGTACCAATTTTAATACCCCAGGTACATGAGGTCAATAGTACCATAAATGTACGTGTGTATAGTGTATTCGATTGTAATGGTTATATGCGTTTGTAAATATGTATATCGTAGATAAACGCATATCTTTGGTTGCGGAAATCATATCAGTCGTATTTCTGTTAATACCTCTTTTTCCGGTAAGATAATATTTGCACATAATTTTGTAAATTACCTTTTTTCGTCTATTGGTGTTGCCATGTTATTGTGTTGAAACTTAAGGAACTTAAATGATGTTTTTTTATTACATGTTTAATGTTCTACTTTTTAGGAATTCGTTTTGAATTCAAGACCTTGAAATAACAAATGATTTACAACGTTAAGCTTATTAATTTTTCATAATATAAAAATCGTAACATAAAATAGAAATATTTCTAGACCTATTATTTTTTAATAGTCACTAAAACTAACAATTATCACCTATTAACTTTTCTAATAGGTTCGTTATTTAAAGAATCTTTAAATAAAATAATTTCATACAAAAAACAGGTACAAATACCTAATCTCTGTTTTTTCCGCACAGTATTATCTTTAAGCACGTATAAAAAACTTAGAGACTTGTGTACTACATGCAATAAATGGAGATCATGAAACATGAACGTTTTATGTGATAATATCGAGTGATTACGTTATCTGAAGTATTTTTAATTTCAGTTATTGTTTAACTAGGCTTAGTCATAGGATAAGAACTTGAAAATGATTGAAATCTGCAACACAATTGCGCAATGCGCAACACTATTGATCTCTTTAATTAAAATAGATAGTCAAAAAGTAGTTGGTATTTAGATTGCTATTAAACAAAAAAGTGGTTTATCGAAACATAGATACATTTTAATATGATCCATAATATCTGGCAGTAGGGTTGCATATCGCTTGTTAATGTTCAACAGGAAAATAATGCTGATTTTCGAGTCAGAATGCCTTTGACAACGCCGAAATTGGCCGTGAATCAAAGCTTTAGCAAGCTTAATTTAAAAAAAAACTTCTAAAAAATATTTTACTTACAAATTAGGATTAAGCAAATGTGTTGTGACGCTTCTTTCGTTCTCTACCAATCTGACCTTTATTTCAACGCCTGGAATGAACACTTTCCTGTGCACCGAGTTGAATTTTACAGGCGGAAGGTGGACCGCTTTAAATGGCACTGTTGTTTGAGTTATTGCTGAAAGAGAAAGTTTATTTATTATAGTCACACGGTCTTAAGGGTTGGCTATCGTAGGCACAGGTTTGCGGACGGCGAGCAATAGGAAGCTCGCCGTCCAATAGGACCAGAGTCAGGTCGATGGCGCGTCGACAAAAAGGGGTTTGGCGATTCATCGCTCCGTGATAATCTTGAACGCTCTGTCCAGTATATCACGATTAATGGGTTATCTTTATCAAGCTGAAAGGTCAAAAAACATGTCCAGCCTATTATTTGTCAAACACAGTAGGTACAATCGACAAAGTTGGGTAGTAGACCACCCATCATTATTTAAATTGTTTGTTTTTTTTTTTTATTTAATTTTATTACAACTTTTTTTTACTGGTAAGAGTTGCGGGAATCCGATGGATGCGAGAAGCAACGGACCGTTCATTGTGGCGACACTTAGGGGATGCATATGCCCAACAGTGGCCGTCTTTCGGCTGAAATGGTGATGATGATGAACTTTTTTATATATAATTTACTGTACAAGTGCTGTGCACGCCTGTAAGTGACAAATTCACTACAATATTTCTTCATTTGCAAATTTTCTTTTTAAGTATAATGTTAAACCAGTAAATGAGTCCGTTGGTGTGTCAATATACATATATATATAAATAAATAAACTTGAAAAGTCATCACATCGCAGTATATGTATAGTGTAGCTATTTATGCTAATGTACCAACTGAGTGTGGTTCGCTTTGCAGCATATAATATGAAGTTGCTGCCAGCTAAAGTGGCATCTATTTATCTATTACGGCCAGACTGCCACGCGAATCCATTTAGCGAGGCTGTGTGTTAGAAGAAGTTCTAATTTTAGAGTGCTGCTAAATTGTCTTAACAAGACGTTATATATGTGGATTGTTTATAAAATGGATGCAGTAGTTCAGTTTGTGTTTCTAAACTTTCTGCGCTTTTATGGGAGGGAGTCTGTCAAGTCAGTGGTTCCAGTTATAAGCTGATGATCTTTCAAGTCAATAGTGAATGGGTTAGCTTCTAGACAAGTGAGCTCCATCGTCGACGGCATCACCTTTTTACCATCAGGTGAGATGGTGTTCAAACGTACGCCCACGACGGCGACGCTGCCCCTTCGTCGACAGTTTCATAGTTTTGTGTGTAAGCTTCACGCAGGCGTACACCAAGCGTATAATGACGAGTACGCGTCTCTGAAGCTACGCGTCCGTGGACAAGATAAAATCCGTCCGTCCGTGGACAAAATAATATGATAAAGGCGAAAATTTGTATGTATGTTTCTTTGTTATTCCTAACGCTCAAACGTGTGAACGGATTAGGATAAAATTTGGTAGGTACATGGGTAGACAATGCATGGGTAGTACATGGGTAGACAATCCTGGCATAGGCTGGATTCAAAGCATTTTATTTCAAATAAACCATATAAAGGCACTTATAAAATGTCAAGAAGTTAGTCAAAAAAAAAGATGTTAATTGCACATTCCAAAACGTAGATCTATATGAGAAGAATGTGCAAGAAACTCCATGGACACTCTTTTCAATCATGTTATGTATTACAAATATCTCGGTTACATGTTTCTTGTCACTACTATCATGTGAGAACAACGTAAATAAAGTAAAAATAAAAACTAAATACAGATATTAAAATAGCAACTGGCAGCCAAGAGATGACCAGTCTCAACTGACAGCGCCCGTTCACGGACATGACGCGAATATTAGCATTTTGAAGGGAACCGAGTTTAACCCGTGAGTAGGATTTCTTATCAACCCGGCCAAAGCGTCTGACAGAAGCTAGGGTAGCCTGTTGTAAAAGTTTTCAATGCAACAAGGAAAGTCATATAATATCGTGTCATGATTCGCCAGTACTTATCAGTTCATTGCGATTGATAACGAGATACTTCTTATCTACTAAAACTAATTTGTATCAATATTTTTTAATTATTTGTCTTTTGTGTTTAGATTTTTATCAATGTTTAACTATATCTTTATCTAGATTTTAGGTCAGGGTCTCATCAGGCTCTATCGTCTTATTGATGTTTAGTAAGATCAATTATGAATTAATAGGTAACTTAATTGAAGGAGGTGAGGGCAGCCTTTGCCCAGGGGTTAACAGAACAGATTATAAAAAAAAAAAACAGGGCAAGTGCGAGTCGGTCTCGCGCACAAACTTACCTATGAAAACAGTTCGATTCCCGAATTGAGTTTTTTCCGAATTATAAAAAAAGTTTAGACGTAACTACAAATATACAGTTTTCAGATTTATTCCAATATCTATACTTTACTTTATGACCTTGCATCATGCCAAATTTCAGGATTCTGGGTCAACAGGAAGTACCCTATGAATTTTGGTTCCTTTGAAAATGTTGAAATGTACATTTTTGCGACATAGACGGCCGTATCTTTTTTTTCATTAACTTAGAAGTTTGATTTTTTCAAGGGACCGCAGACTTGAGTATACGGTTTTAATTTCAGCTCGATGCTTTCACGCCTTTCTGATATAAAGGGTCATGACAGACAGACAGACGGACGGACAACAAAGTGATCCTATAAGGGTTCCGTTTTTTCTATTTGAGGTACAGAACCCTAATATGCCTAAAAGAGTAATAAGCAATGTAACTGCAATATGTTATTATACGTTCTAGATTATTTTAAAACTAAGAATAGCATCCTATATTACACTTTTACATAAGTCCGTAGCACTTTCAAACCCAAAATGAAGGAGTTGTAGTTTACTACAAGAATACCTCTAATATTTCTATAGCTGAACCTTCTTTATCAGATTGTAATTGCCTGACCATAACAATTAATAAAAACACGGTCGTTTTAGTAATATATCGTCCTTCTGGTTACAAAAATATAAATAATTTCGTTCTATCTCTCGATCTTTACGTAAAAACTTTGTCTAATTTTGCTAATATTATTCTGGTAGGTGATCTTAATATTGATATCTCTGATAATAGCTCTGACCCAAATAGCCTATGTTACTTGAACCTTCTGGCATCACACGGGATGTTGCCAGCACACACTATTCCGACTCACGGCAAGACATGCCTCGACCATGTCTTTTTAAAAACCCGTCTTCTAGCATTCTGCTACGTGGCCGAGACTTCCATTACAGATCACGAAGCAATTATTCTTATTTTGGAATTATCTAAATCACTAATTGATTCTAAAAAAATGATAAAACGCATAAATTATGATAAAATTGAAGCTGATATCTCAAATTTAAATTTTTCTGATGTCTTTTCTGCAACTGACGTTAACGTGGCAGTCTCGGTCTTTACCAGCAAACTAAAGAATATCATTTTAGAAAACACACAAAAAATCAAAACATCTAATCGCAAAAGACTATTCAAACCTTGGATCACTAGAGGATTGTTGAGATGTATGAGGAATAGAGATAATCTGCACAGAAAGGCCAAAAATGACCCTGACAATAAAGTCCTTACGGAGACGTATAAAAGATATAGAAATTTCCGCAACGCGTTGTTAAAAAAATTAAAAAACAAATACGAAAAAACCGAAATCGAATCCGCGGCTAAACAAAATAACAAAAAGTTATGGAACGCTATTCAAAATGTTACACGCACTTCTAAACCAAAGAACGAGTCTATGAAACTAATTGACTGCCGAAATCCAGTTTCCTCTACAAACGATATTAACGCATTCTTCGCGAATATTGGAAAGAATCTTGCTGAAAAATGCAATCCCACTGTTGAAAATTACTCTATTCCTTTCCCTCCTTTGAAATACCATCCGCAATCTTTAGTTCTACTTCCCACTGACCCCACGGAAATTGAAAATCTTATCCTTAACCTAAAAAGCGATTGTGCCAGCGGTCGAGATGGCATCTCATCTACTTTCATAAAAAGGTTTAGACAAATTTTAATTCCTCCAATCACGTTCATTTGTAATCTAGCCCTAAGTTCCGGAGAGTTCCCAAACGATTGGAAACTGGCGGAAGTACATCCTATTTATAAGAGTGGTGACGGAGCATGTGTCGATAACTATAGACCAATTTCCATTTTACCAACCCTATCAAAGATTCTTGAACGACTCATGAACAAGCGTTTAGTCAGTTATCTCGAGAAGCACAAGCTCGTCTCTTCCCAGCAATTCGGTTTTCGGTCGGGCCGATCAACCAGCGACGCCATACACCAATTGACAGACTTCGTTTCAAACAACCTCGATAAGAACAACAAAGTTATTGTAATATTTATGGATCTGGCTAAAGCGTTTGACACGGTCTCCGTCCCACTTCTGATAAAAAAGTTGGAAAGACTCGGGGTAAGGGATACTCAGCTTAATCTGTTCTCTGACTATCTGAGAAGTCGGTTTCAGAGAGTCAGGGTGGGAGAGTGGACAAGTGGCGATCTACCCATTAAACATGGCGTTCCTCAAGGAAGTATCCTTGGCCCTACATTATTCCTCACCTATATAAATGACCTTTGCGACCTGATCATGGAGAGTGGGAGAATAGTTACCTTTGCCGATGACACAGCACTCCTTTTCGAAGGAAAGACGTGGGAAGAGGTCTATAGCAGAGCGCAGTTGGGTTTTGATCTGGTCCAGAACTGGTTAACATGCAACAAGCTGACTCTTAACGTAGAAAAAACCAAATACATAACTTTCTCTATAAAACCGTCCACTCTTTCCGATCAAATCCGACGTTGCGGCTCGTTAGTCATTAGGGCTCACCTCGCTAGCTGTGCCTCGCACTTTTCCGAATGCTCCTGCCCCACCTTACACACAACTGACTCGATTAGATACTTAGGTGTCATAATTGACAGCGCGCTCAGTTTTCAACCCCATATCAATCTTCTGGTCTCGAGGACCAGCAAGTTAATATTTATTTTCCGAAGCCTACGTCAAGTTGCTGACCCAGATATTATTAAAATGGTTTATCTTGCACTGTGTCAGTCGGTGATTACATATTGCGTAACCATCTGGGGTGGTGCAAATAGAACATATATGCTAAGACTCGAGCGTGCGCAGAGGGCAGTTCTGAAAGTTGGTAACTTCTTGCCATTCCTACATCCAACCAAAGACCTCTATGCACTCACTGGTGTCTTGACGGTGCGCCAGCTATATGTTTTGAATGTCACCCTCCGCAAACACTCCCAACTTAATTATAATCCCACAGTTTTTGAAAGCAAGCGACGTAGGTATGCAGTGTGTCCGTCTATAAAAACACACACAAAATTCGCGCGCCATCACTACACGTTTCTGAGCAACTATCTTTATACTAAAATAAACAAGATATTGTCAATATACCCCCTTTCCAAACAATCATGTAAGGCAAAACTATCAAAGTGGCTGCAAAATCTGGACTATGATAGTACCGAACAGCTACTTTTAGTCTTGTCATAGCCCTAAACCCTGAGGAATCTGGTAATCAAACGAGTACACCACTACACACTAACACGCTCACAAGCACAACCCACACGCATAGAAACACTTATCAACTCTTTTGTTCTTCCTTCATGTTTTTAATATAAATGATGTTTCCCATCGACTTGTAGGTATATTCTCGTATTCTTTAGGGTGAGGGCCTGGAGATCCGTAACACAGGGTCTCCCTAGTACGGACTCCAGTCTCTTGCAAAGGAGCTTCTTACTCACTTGTATATGTATAATAGATTACTTAGTTAAGGAAACCTTTGTGAAGAGAGAACAATAAAATTTATTATTATATTATTATTATTACTTTCCTAGGGTCCGATATTGATGAAAACACTTTCTTCATGTATCTATTATATGTGTTGCAGTTTTTATCACTATTATACAAGTAAACTAACTCGAAAAGGATTAATTATTCCCTTTAGCTATAAGTGACTAATTCAATATTATCTACTTATGCATTTTTTATATGAATCAGAGGATACCGGCTACTATCACGAGATAAGAATAGATAGAATTATTGTTTTCTCTATACATTAGAGTCAAAAAGTACCTATCTAATCTGAATTAAAACAATTATCCATGACGTCAGTGTTATTCAGTAAATGTAGGTGAAATAATGACACAAAGTGAAATACACCCAGGGGGGCTATTGACTAACTTTTTCAATAACAGTTGACAACTGGCATTCGTTGCACACTGAACTTAGTTGTCAACTGACAATTTCATAAAATTGGTATTACGTATCACACAAGTGACTAACAAACTACGGTGGAAATGTGGTGAATTATAAAAATTTACGGTGCCTATTGTGACCACTCTAAAATTTTATCGACTATTATACAGCTTCAAAAGCTCGATACAATAACATCTGTCAAAACGTGTTACGGTGGCTATCAAAGGCACCAGTGGCTAATGACGTCACTGCAGTTGGTCACTGAAGATAGGCAATACGAAACTAGCTGTTTGACAGTTCAATGATGCACATTGTTAACAAGTGATCATCAC
This sequence comes from Mythimna impura, assembly GCA_905147345.3. Taxonomy (NCBI): domain Eukaryota; kingdom Metazoa; phylum Arthropoda; class Insecta; order Lepidoptera; family Noctuidae; genus Mythimna; species Mythimna impura. Next base: position 6,078,697 of record LR990347.1, on the reverse strand, counting down.
TTGAACTGTCAACAGAGTAACGCAATATCCCCGCAGGTCTCACACTCCACAAAGAAGTGGTGAAGTGAGAACATCTTGCTATCTTTTTTGTATGCACGTAACCTAATGGCAATGACGTCATATTTCAGTTGCGCATCCTTTTTCTGTTACTTGACAGTTTCCCCTTCCGCCATGGTTGAAGGGATTTTAAGTCACTTAATTTTGAATTGATTTGAAAATACTTTAGATTTATGATAAAGTTAATTAATGAAACAACTAATAATGAGACAAGTTGTATTTATCTTTGGCCTTATCAGAGACAGTGTTTAGCGTCTTTCTAGAACAACAATAATTCTATATTGAGCGGAACTAACTCTGACAACACTGATTGTAAGACTGATCTACAAAAATAATCTAAATCTTCCTCTTATGGTCAAAACGGATGAGTATTTGGCTGATAAGCAATGATGAATGATTGTGAAAAGTTATTTAGAGTTACTGTTACAGTGCAACAGCATTTATATTCATACATGTTGGCTGAAAGATTATTTGCACCATACAGATAATTATAATATACGAGAATTTTATATATAAGACTAGCTTCTGCCAGCGGCTTCGCCCGTCTATTTAAAAAAATATCTCAAGGGAACATATTCTCGGTATAAAAAGTATACTTTGTGTTGTATGTGCATCAACCCAGCATTGAAAAGGGCTGCTTTGGAGATACACAGCACACACTGGCGCAACACAACAGGCCAGAAGCATGCAAAGCTATTTCCCAATGACATAGATAAGGCCTGGACCCAAAAACTATGGAGGTACAGCAGATCACAGCTCCGAACAATCACAGGAGTCTTCACGGGACACTATGCCACCAAAAAACAGCTCCACAACATGGGACTAGCAAACGACCCAACTTGCAGGATCTGTGGAGATGCAGAGGAGAATATGCTACACTTGCTGTGCGACTGTGCAGCAATAGGCTCCAAAAGACTAGAGTATCTGGGCCAACCATTTCCAAGACCAGAGGACTACAGGCTCAGCCCCATCAAGGCCATACTGGGACTCATGAAGAAGGTGCACGGAGGGCTAGGGGTTGAGTAGAAAGGAGGGGAATAGCACAAAAGATCCAGAAGGGTCGAAGTGCTCTGGCCTAGGGCCAGCCCCACAACAAGATAAGATACTATGTGTTATTCCAAGACATATTCTACCCATATGCCAAAAAACCTCTTCAGCAGTTTCAGCGCAAACCTTCGCCTTTATAATATTAGTGTGATTATTTTGTACTATGACCAAGAATTAAATCTAATTGGTTATGGTAGTCTGCATGGTGTCTTCCTATTGGCTAGTCCAGCAAAAGGCTGTGACAAATCGAGATCTTTGGAAAAAGGTGGAGATAAGAACACGGGGGGGGGGGGTTATTAGGCTGAAGTAAGGGAATCTAGTCTTCCCGAAGGCGACATTCATTATGCATACGGCTAAGGAGTGGAATTCCCTGTCGGAGTCTGTGTTTCCTGTTAGCTACAACCTAGGGGTCTTTAAGTCAAGAGTGAATAGGTTACTTCTAGGCAAGCGTGCTCCATCGCTTTGACATCATCGCTTACCATCAGGTGAGATAGTAGTCAAACGCGAACCTATCAATAATTTACAAAAAAGAAAAAAAATACATTAATCCACCTACCCACGTAAAAACCGCCGACAGAACACATTTATTTATTATTAGATTCAGCCGGCGACTTTGTCCGCATAAGAGACGAAAATATAATATATAACCAAAGGGAATATACTCCCAGGATAAAAGTATTCTATGTCCTATTCCAGGACATGGTCTACCCATGTGCCAAATTTCATCCAAATCCGTTCAGCCTTTGAGTGACGGAGTAACAAACAAACAAACAAATACATGGCATCACCGCGGGCCCTAGCAGAATACCAGCGCTGCGTTATTTATCGTTTTACATATAGCAACATATGCTGAGTTAGGCGCCTTTTTGGCTTTGCATAGATTTTAAGTTATTCTGTTTATACATTCATTTTTTTTTTTTTAATTCTACTGTATGGGTGAGGTACGAATAGTTTTTTCTTTCTTTCTATACATACATTGATACCAGAAATGCCTTTATAATATTAGTACACAATACAAAGGCTGACTTAATCTAAGCTTTTTCTTTTTTTGTCATATTTTGTAAATGTAAGTACCATGGCACCATTTATGTTTTTTTTTTCTTTTTTTGGCTATTGAGCCGGTTTCGACTATTCTGCCAGTGTCACCATTTATGTTATTAAGTTACCTACAACTTGGTTTGACATGAACGGGCATGGCAGTTGAGAGAGTGTCATGCTCACTCAAATGTGTCGCTGATAGTGGCACGTGTTGTTGTGTCATTCAGTTCCCTTGAAAGTGGTTGAGCTGAGTGGGGCTGATGCACGCGTCATGCTCGTGAACGGTTGCCGTCAGTGGAGACTGGTCATATCTTAGCTGCCTGGCTTATTGTCTTATTTAAATCTTTATTTTTTAAATACTGACTCTTTTTTTTTTCTTTATTTATTGACATTGTGCTCATGTAATAGAAGCGGCAAAAAATTAGTAACCAAGATTTTTGTAACTCATAACATGAGTTAAAAGAGTGTCCATCGAGTTTCTTGCATGTTCTTCTCCATATAGTCTTCACTGTTTTTGACTGACCAACATTTTGACAATTCAAAAGTTTCTGATTTCTGCTTTAGGCTTCTTCTGTTAGTCAACCTTAGGGTGATGCATACATAACATTATCTAGAGTAAAAAAATAATCTAAACAACATACCACTAGAACTATTCCCCTCCTTGTTATCAACTTTATCAGCTTCAATGACCGAAAGTGACTCAGGTACAGCAAGGCTCTCGTCAAAGTCTGAGTCTAGACCAGGACTTAAGGAATCCATGGTGTGAAAGAATCCTTGCAAGCAATCGCCCGAGGCATCTGCCGCGGGGGTGGGAGTGTCCATCCCGTAGTTTGTGTACCCGTACAGTTGTTCATCTGTAAAATTGAAGAATCAATTAAAATACTTGATTCAGTTTCTAAACAATCATTGTGTATAATAAACTTAATATTAATAAACTAGTTTGATTCACGAACGATTGCATCACTGCTTACCATCAGGTGGGCTTGCGGTCAAGCACTGGTTTATATCATAAAGAATGATAAGACTAGCTTCACTCAGAAGATAATTTCTGAATGAGATGACACATCATTGAATGTGCTAAATCTTAAAAAAAAACAATTATGATGTCAGACAAATTTAATTATAGCTGGATGACTGATTGTAAATGGACAAAAATATACATAAAAATAGTTACTAAACCATTTTTTTTTCACTACTATCACAATTCACACAACGCCGTCTAGCCCCAAGCTAAGCAGAGCTTGTGTTATGAGTACTAGACAACTGATATACATACTTATATATTTCTAAATACATATATATTATAGATAAATTACAACCAGACACAGAACAAATGATTGTGCTCGTCACACATACTTTTGTCCTGGGAATCGAACCCACGACCTCCGGCATACTCAGTAGTCAGGGCCACTAACCACTATACCAACAGGCCAGTCTTTAAATAATAAATGCAGGTAATAATAAATTTTTGCCAGCATTTGCACTCAAAATCACAGGGTTAGTATGATATGATAGGAGTTATAAGTTTGGGATGTAAGCACCTTTTCATGTCCCCACAGTCACAACTCAAAGTATATCCCACAGAAAAATTTAATTATAGCTGGATGACTGATTGTAAATGGACAAAAATATACATAAAAATAGTTACTAAACCATTTTTTTTTCACTACTATCACAATTCACACAACGCCGTCTAGCCCCAAGCTAAGCAGAGCTTGTGTTATGAGAACTAGACAACTGATATACGTACTTATATATTTCTAAATACATATATATTATAGATAAATTACAACCAGACACAGAACAAATGATTGTGCTCGTCACACATACTTTTGTCCTGGGAATCGAACCCACGACCTCTGGCATATTCAGTAGTCAGGGCCACTAACCACTAGACCAACAGGCCAGTCAAATTTAAATAATAAATGCAGGAAATAATAAATTTTTGCCAGCATTTGCACTCAAAATCACAGGGTTAGTATGATATGATAGGAGTTATAAGTTTGGGATGTAAGCACCTTTTCATGTCCCCACAGTCACAACTCAAAGTATATCCCACAGAAAACCACAAATATCCCTTAAAAACCACAAATCTTTGAGAAACTTCATACATATCCCATAGACCCGCTGTATACCCTGCCATATGGTTAGAATAGAAGATAATAATAACAGTATCCAATAATATAATACTATTCCACAACTATCACACAACGCCGTCTAGTCCCAAGCTAAGCAGAGCTTGTGTTATGGGTACTAGACAACTGATAAACATACTTATATATTTCTAAATACATACATATATAGATAAATTACACCCAGACACAAAACAAATGATCGTGTTCATCACACAAACATTTGTCCTGGGTGGGAATCGAACCCACGACCTCTGGTATAGCAGTCAGGGTCACTAACCACTAGACCAACAGGCCAGTCTACAATTTCCAGTAATATAATTTAAGGTCTTTTTACATAGCATGGGTAGGATGATAGCTGGGCGAAAATATGCATCTTTAACCCATATATGCCCATAGGGTCGATAACGACCAAAATTACGCCGATACTGTTAATGCATATTGACCGCGAACTGTCCATTGATTTTTAAATAAAACGCCATCTATTAATAGGTACAGGAACAATTTTGAACCATGAGACAGTTTTGTTGACAGTTCCCGACAATTTCGAGTGACAATTATGAGTGCAAGGTTATACTTGTTTATTTCTTGAAAAAGTGTGTGACCGATCGGATGCAAATGTAAGTATTTTGTGTGTATTATGTTATTTTACCGTATTAATAGTTTTGATAGGAAATCTAATGAGTGTTTCAGAGTTAGAGATATTGTTTTTTTTTAAAGTATTTTTTTTTCTATTCACAATCGGTTGATATAATTTCTTGGGTCGGTAACGACCCTGTGGGCACATATCGTGTTTTATATTGTATTTTTTTTATTTTAGGTCTCGACACGTACTCTCGACAAATGAAATAGCCGATGCCCTGGAGGTGTTGGATGACGATGAAGATATTCAGGGAATCGATATTTACATGGATCCGCCTTGCGATGGTACCATGTCGGATGGTGATTCAGGTGAAGAAGATTGTGATAGTATAAATCGATTGAACCGTCATCAATTACTTGCGCCGGCTGAGATGGTGTTACGACAACGTGAAGAACATTGTGAAGAGAACAGAACTATCGATGAGGTAATATTCAGTCCTAGTCCTAGTTCTGAGCACCTAGAATCCTTTTCCACGCCATCGGGACCCAGCCCACACAGGTCACGACGTTCTCGTCCGGTTGAGACTCCGACGATTATCACTGATTCAGAACGCTCTTTTTCGAATGTGCTCATTACCAGGACACCTAGGGGTGATGGCCCTTCTTCAGAACGTAGTAGACAGCCCAACGTCAGGCCACGCAAATGGATAAAGCGAGATCTTCGTACCCAGCAAAGTGAGTGGTCACCTCCACTGCCACGAGCAGTTCTTACGCTCACCAAGGAAAGTGAACCGATAGACTTCTTTGAATTATTTTTTTGTGAAGATGTTATCAGGTATATGGTCAGGCACACCGTAATGTACGCTGTTGAAAAGCACAACTATAATTTCAGTCTATCTGGGGATGAATTGAGCTGTTTCATAGGTATAATACTCCTTAGTGGTTACGCGCCCTTACCGAGACGGCGTATGTATTGGGAATCCAACGAGGATACCCACAATGTTTTAATTGCGAAATCGATGAGGCGAAATCGGTTTGAAGAGATATTTAGGTATTTCCATGTTGCTGACAACAGCAACCTACGTGTAGGAGATAAAATGGCAAAAATTCGGCCTTTATTCAACATCATGAACAAAAAATTTCTAATGTATGCTCCCATCGAAAAAAACTTGAGTATCGATGAATCAATGATACCATACTATGGGCGTCATGGCTGTAAGCAGCATATTCATGGCAAACCGATCCGTTTCGGCTTCAAAGCATGGGTGGCAGCGACTCGTTTAGGATACTGCTTACAAGCGGAGTTATATGAGGGAAGAACTGAAGCGCGAGATACAGGCCTAGGGGAACATGTTGTTACCAAATTGATGAATACAGTCAAGACTGAGTACCCCGAAACACTTTTTTCTGTGTATTGTGATAACTTTTTTACATCTCCGAGTTTACTAAGTTCTTTGCAAGAAAAAAATGTAAAAATAACAGGAACTGCTCGTCAAAATAGAGTAGACAAGTGTCCACTAATGGATGCTAAGTCTTGCAAGAAGCAGCCTAGAGGATTTTATGATTATAGATTGGACACAAATGATAAAATATGTGCTGTACGATGGAATGACAACAACGTCGTAACAATGTTGTCAAATGAATTTGGAGTCCACCCTGTTCAAAAAGCACGTCGATATTCAGTTGCTGCTAAACAGAAAATAGATATTGATCAGCCAAATGTTGTACACCAGTACAACCGATTTATGGGTGGAGTAGATAGACTTGACGCTAATGTCGGCGTTTACCGGATTGCCATTAGAGGAAAAAAATGGTATATGCCCATATTGATGTGGTTGATTGACGTCGTTGTGAACAATGCTACTTTACTCGCTAGATCATACGGGGCAAACGTAGACACTTTGGAATTTCGTCGATCTATTGCAAGAACTTTACTCCTGAAATATGGGAATATAAGATCTCAACCTGGGCCGCGTCAGCAAGTCAGAACAAATGTACCTGTTTCTGTTAGAAAACATTCAGCTCAACATATTATTCTCACCGGTCAGGTCAGAAAACGATGTGCATTATGTAAAAATAAAACGATCAAAATGTGTCGTAAATGTAACGTCAATTTGCATGATAAATGTTTTGCAGAATTTCATTCGTAATGTACTATTTTCATTGTTATGACTTGTTTTTATAATTTCTCTAATTATCTGATGTTCTTACTCAATGGTTCCTAATAAAGACTGACTAACATAACTGTGGCGTATTTTTATTTTGCTGGTTCTCATTCCATTCTATTGTAAGACCTTATGTGCCCATCGGGTCGTTTACGACCCGCTGAAAAAAATGTACTTCTCGTGCTGAAAATGAAATTCCACTATTATAGGCCTTATATGTGATCATTTATACTTAACATATGTAAAAATTAAAAAAATCGGTGTTAAAAAAAATTCTGGGCATATATGGGTTAAGATGAGAGAAAAGGATAGGTAGCTAAATTGTATGAACCCGACAGCTGTCATGCGCACCATCATATAGCAATTGTAGTGTAGTTTAACATACTTTTTGTGTTTTAGGAATAGGAAGGTATAATATACAACTTCTATAAATAATTCTATGAAAATATATAATACAAGCTTCTGCCAGCGGCTTCGCCTGCGTGAAAATAGGTGTCTCCATACAAACTTCCATACCCCGTTTTACCCCCTTAGGGGTGGAGTTTCGTACAATCCGTTCTTAGCGGATGTCTACACCCTATAAGGAACCTACCTGCCAAATTTTAAGTTTGTAGGTGTTATAGTTTATGAGATTTCGTGATTAATCTGTGAGTGGTATTTCACTTTTATTTATTTATTATTATATTCTTTATTGTACACTACATAAAAAAAAATTCAGGCCAAACATAATTAAAAATAAGTGTACAATGCGCGGTCTTTTTTTATTTATATAGATTTCTAAAAACCCACATTTATTGTTTCCCCACCACATATATCATCTGCTTCTATAGTGTTAGGTGTCATCACTAAAATTGATTGAATAGCAAGGACAATTTTTTTAAATGAATACATAATTTAATTTAAATTAAAAGTAGATGCTACTTTGATTGAGTCAATGGAAACTACTGCAGAATTTTAATCAATATAATGCATCATACATTATATTTTTATGGTAACTAGAGACCTGAGAATTACATCATTAAACAACAGGATAAAAAAACACTATGTGTTGGTTACGAGATACCATAAATGGTAATTTATTTTCTTCAATGATAACAAGGAATGCAGATGGAGCAAAGTAAACTATGTAGTAATAAATGCTGTATTTTTATTAAGTATCTTCTAGCTCCTAATAGACCTTTATAAACCACAGTAATGTAATTAAAAAGGTGACAAACAATTATAGGGAAAATTTAAACTAAAATGTTTATATTCCAACAGCAGTTTATTTTTACCACAAGTAGTAAAAATAAAATCCAGGCCCAATCTATGCCGAGTTGACAAAGATGACCATTAAATAATGACTATCAGTGTCAACAAAGAATAACGATCAAATAACCATTAGAGTCAACAAACATTAATGGTCAAATGAACATCAGTGTCAAAAAACAATAATGGTCAAATGACGATCAGTGTCAAAAACACCACTGATGGTTTGTTATCTAACTTAGGATTTATTGATGCTGAAGGTTATTAGTAAATACTACAAATTAATGAACCTTAATTCATTAACGCTCAGGCGGTAGCCGGCGCCCGCAAGCCATTGTCTTACTATTGTGTCTCTAATTACGCACGTCAAAAGGTTAAGGGATAAGGAAGCTATGCTCATATATCTATATACAATACTAGCTCATAGGACGTAAAGTTCCAACCAGTCAGTTTATACCTAATAGATAGAAGAGATAACAAGTTATTAATAACAGTAGATACAATAAAGAGTTTTTAACAAGTATAAGTAAGTTCTGTTAATCATTTATGAGGATTACGGTCTTAGAGTAATCTGTCAACAGCTTAACTACACACTAATGATAATGCATGTTGCCATGAAGTGTTAAAATGAATTTCAGAGAAAATTATTTTATGAGTGAAATATAAAATAGTAGGTACTGTGTAATTGTCGATAGATGATATAACAGCTTCTGTCACAGCCTTAGCTCTTAGAAGCAATGGTATAGAACAAAACTTGGTAACAAAATGTAGTAAGTTCAGCCTTTTACCTTATGAAATCTTTGTCAGTAGGTACATAATTATTATGATTAGGTACTTACCAACTTTCAACAACAGAAAATTGAACCATAATACAATTTAATTACATTTAAAATTTTAGTAATTATTGAATTATTCAAAGGTTAAAATAGAAGCAATATAATAAATATTAATGCCAAACAGAATATTATTAACATAGGTAATAAAATCTATAAATATATTTACTGTTCCGATAAAATTGAGCTTTATATTACTGTTTAAACTAAACATTTAATTTAAGAATGACTCAGGGTTTAAGTTTCCTTAGACCATTGATTTAACCTTTCGAATACCGTAATTAGAGACACAATGGAAAGACAATGAGAGAGTGAACACCAGCGTTTGCTTGGGGTTTAATGAATTAAATAGTTTAAATGAAGTATGTTCTTTTTGTTATTTATGTATGATTATCATTGATGCTAATGATTATTTATAAACAAAAAAATCATGAAATATGTTCATGAAAATTACCATGTTGAGAAAAATAATTCAGTGCCTAATGCTTCTAAAACCACAGCATGAAAAAATAAAAACACCAAAGCACCAAGTCACTGCATTTAAATTCACCATTGAAACCTTTTTATCACTCACTTTTTGGTAATGACACTGGCCACACATTTATGAAAAATATTAGAAAACAAATTCGAACTTAGAACACTGTACCATACCTCGTTTGATTAAGTTGTGGAAACTCAATGTCAACTCCTTACGGTCCGTACGTTCCATACGTTTGTTGGTTATATTATTTTCGTTGTATTCAGTAGTAATCACACGGTACCCATTGGAGTGCTGGTAACTAATGTGTTGTCCATTACACGGTACAAAACCAACACTTGTGTACATAATCTACGCCGATAAGATAATATAATATCACGCTTATAATAGTACTGTTTTGGCTGTTGCGAAAAGAGGTTGCATTATAATAAAAATCTACTGTTTTCATGGCAAAAGTTGTGCCGACGACAGAGAATCGTCGTTCACGGCTGAGTGAGCAAGGCCTTTAGAACTTTTTGCGTTGGGATAAGTGAAATCTTTACTTACTAATATTGTTTCGTTTAAGATATGATGTTCGAGGGATTCATGGCGTAGCAACTATGAATGAAACAAAGGCTTCTGAAGCCTGGATGAACTAATGCTCGACTCATTCGAGTTATTACTGGTTCAAGGCCCTCAGCCTTAAAAAACCCGAGTACAGTGACGTAATGGATACAAATCGTATTGTGGTTTAGTGGTCATAAACATTTTTTGGAATTTAAACTCAATTGATATTATTTTAACCATTGGAATTTAAAAAAATCATGTAGGTACCTAGTTATTTTGATTTGAGGCAAAATAATAAAATAATTTCATGAGTTAAGAAAATAAGTTTCATTTGAAATAAGCAGTACTTTTGTGCTCTTCTATCTGGTTTTGTTCTTTTCAATTTTAAGTGTTTGTGTGTACATAAATAAATAAAATACTGTATAATAAATAGGAGGAAACTGAATGATAAACATCTAATACCTATGTACATAACACTCGTAATTTAATTTAAAAATTGTTTTTAAGTGATACAAACACTTTGGTATAATTTATTTTTCATACATTTTGTATAAAAGTAATTATAAAGATCATCAAATCAAAAAAACTTATTACTAAAATTAATTCAACTTTTAATGCACATAAACAAAATATTTGTGACCCCTGACATTCTAACTATATAAACTGACGTCATCAGCTATTGACAGATCAGCAGAATAATGATGTAGGATTGGCAGTAGTTTTTACGTTCTGAAATTAAGCTTTATTTGTAACACAGACCACAGAGCTACTACGTATTTGTAACTTGAAAAATGTTAGTTCGTCCAAAAACAGTTGGGACTGTGGTTAATTAATAAGAATTCTATGTATTTGTAGCGCAGATGAAGTGAATTGTAAGCCAAATAATTATAATTATGGAAAACTTTTGATTGTTAGACGCCTTCCATTTTTAGTTGAGCAAACGTTCATGCCGACAACTTGCTAGTAGTTAACTCCTCGAGCGCCGATTGTACATACGTACGTAAAGTGATACAATCGATTTGTTTATTATAAATCAGTCATCCGGGAGCCTATCTAAATTAAGACGCTTAATTTTTTTATTACGAAAGTAAATGTTTTTTTTTTTAATTCACTGACTGACAATGTGCAGCCTTAAACCGCTTTGTTCAGAAACCTGAAATTCTGCATGAATTCTGCTGGATTGGCATAATTATTTTCAGCGTGGCGCGTTTTCAGATTGACGATGGAATCAAATTCCGTATTATTGCTTCTCGTCAGTGTCGGTTTTAGCATGTGGCAAATAGAGCAATCATCTGGTTTCTCACACAACATCCCAAAAAGTTTAAATTTATTTTTTAATTTTGTTTTAATCTTAGCAGATAGTTATTCACCATGATAATAAAATAAGTTGGTTATTTCACAATAAAGTATAAAATACAGTAAAGTAAATGACTAGCAATAAGTATCATCAAAGACAGATTTAATAATACAAAATAGGTTTTCAATTTTTTCTATTCTTTCAATGAATAATGGCGGTTTTGTTAAAATCTTCTCTCTTCCAAAAGCCGGAATTTTTATGTTCGTGTTAATATCTTTTATGATATTTTAGATGATGTTGAGGTTTCCGTATACTCAAAGTAAGGTTCAACAGAAAACTAGCGTCAGACAACTGCTACGTAGTAGTGGTCTGGCATTAAGCTGAACTGGATCTATTTGGCGCAGCCGAAAGATGCACAATGTTATTGTTTCATTTTTTTTTAAATTTTTACATACTATTTCTACATACCTACTTATAACTAAACATATTTTCTTCCATTCTTTCAATATGGGGCAAAATTTAAATTTTCAAAAGTTTTATAATGCAACCCTATTGAATGACTTTTCATGAAACAGCTATTCAATAGAGCTAATAGACGAAGTGAGAGGGATGATTTTAATGATTATAATTCTGTAAATAAATGTGCGTTCCGGTTGCCAATCATAGACATTATAATCAACATACAAATTGACACAGACCTGCAAAATACAAAAAAACTAAAGAAACCTTAATTATTTTTCATTTTCGTTTTTTATCGTAACCTCAAAGTAGGTACTGTGTTTTCTATTAGTTACGAGAGCAGAAAAAAACACATTTACTTACTGTTACAGACAACTGAGACAACGTAGTGCGCAGCATACCTACCTGGTAGTGTACAGACAACTTAGTGAGTTTAGTGAGAAGGGAAATTACACAGTAAGCAGGGCGTACTCATGATATATAGAAGTTTGCCATTTTGCCTGTAGCAAATTCCATTGTTATTATTTTTATTTTTCAGTGGGAAATTCTTGTTCAATGGGTTGCCTTATGCGTTCTAGGGCATAGGTAACTCTTACGAACCCTGCGACCCTGGCAACATATTGAAAATCTTTTTTAACCAACTTTAAGAGGTATGTAAAAAAACTTTTTAGAACAAAAAAATAACCGACTTCACTAAAAAAAAACACTAAAAGGATCAAAATAACTTTAATTTCGGAAGTCGGTGTTTCTCGGTATTATTTGTTTCTTATTTAACACCGACTTACGAAATTAAAGTTATTTTGATCCTTTTAGTGTTTTTTTTTAGTGAAGTCGGTTATTTTTTTTTTCTAAAAAGTTTTTATTTCACACTTTTTAGTTGCGATACACTTATAAACAGAGTGCCTATTTCTCATGACAATTCCAATTAACCCAAATACTGCTAGGTTACATTCTTTTATTATAAAGTTCCTGTGTCTACCTTCCTCCTTCCGGCTCCATCATCAGATCAGTTTGATAGTACCTTATAGCCAAAGAGCATCTCACGACAATTCTAATAAGCCCAAACACGGCTAGGATACATTGATTAATTACGGAGTTCCTGTGCCTACCTTCCGGCTCCATCATCAGATCAGTTCGATAGTACCTTATAGCCAAAGTGCATCTCATGACAATTCTAATAAGTCCAAACACGGCTAGGTTACATTGATTAATTACGGAGTTCCAGTGCCTACCTTCCGGCTCCATCATCATCATCAGATAACTTCGATGATACCATTTTCAACGTAACTATTCAGAATCATTCATTTATTTGTATTGTCATAGTCGCTTAACTATCTCTTCATTGTGATATCTATTTGAGTATGAAGTTCCATTGACCATTTTTGGTCTTCTTCATCAGTTCCAGTTCATCAAATGTTACTTTTTGACTGTAAATGCTTAAGTTCTTGATGAAAATACTAAAATTACCATAGGGTTGCCTATAATTTTTGAGGAGTTCCCTCGATTCCTCATGGATTCCATCATCAGAACTGGATTTTGAAAAAAATGGGACCAATCTGGAAGCATATCCTCCTATAAAGGGAAAAAAAAATTTTGCAAATCGGTCCATAAACGACGCAGTTCTGAGGTAAAAAACATTAAAAAAAAAAATACAACCGTATTGATAACCTCCTCCTTTTTTTTGAAGTCGGTTAAAAATAATGTACAGTCCCACATATCTCCATTAAAAAGGGAGGATCCTCGCCCAGACAGTCTGATGTCTGATCTGGGCAACTGCTCGATAGATGATTTCGGGCTGTAGAACTCTAATTGCGCGATGTAAGATTTCGTATTTTTTAGTTCGTATTTGGCGCCATAGATGTCGCTACATCACTCTCCTCCGGAGATCAGAGATGAGTGATGTTTCTTGATGCAACGTGATTCGTGCCAGGGTAGTGGAAGGTTGGGTCCAGTGCATCGGAACTGGAAGCAGCTTAGTTCTCGGTGAGTCGAAATTATCTGCGGTGATGGCCCAGTGAGTTGGAGTTCTGCTGTCCCAGTGAGTCGGGATAATGATGTCCCAGTGAGTCGGGATGATGCGACAGTGAGTCGGGGTGGTGATGTCCCAGTGACTCGGGATGATGCTGCAGGTTCCAGTGGGTCGGAGTAGTGCTGCTGGTTCCAGTGGGTTGGAGCGGTGCGAGGTTCTTCATAGCTCTTCATGTGACTGGTCGTAGATGCAGTGTGCTTAAACAAGATCGCTGACGATTCTAAGGGTGATGACCAGGTATGACCAGATACCCTTTAAAGTTGTGGGTGCTGGCTCATTCCTCGAAAGCTTGAGGAAGAGATGATGATGTAACGATGTAGTAACTGCACGAAGGCTGCGCTGACGTTTATAGTCGAGGGTCATCAGTTTAGAGGTATGCGGAACAGGGTGTAAAGCCCCACATACCTCAATTGAAAAGAGAGGATCCTTCGATCAGACAGGTGTTATGTCTGATCCGGGCAACTGCCCGGTAGATGATTTCGGGCTGTTGTATATGTTCAATTTAAGAGCGGCCAACTCAAGGTACATTTCCATACAACCGCTCTTACGTGATTATGATGATATTACACATCTTTCTCTAGATATTTTGGATACACAGCTATCTTGTAGATACTATCTAGGCTGCTGTAGAAATCAAAACATTTTGTGTAAAACTAATCTAGTAAATACCTTTGAAAATATGCTATTTTACGTGAACTTTGGCCCTTCATAATGTACTCATATACATATAAAAAATATAAAAAGTACATCCATAGAAGCCTTGCACATTTAATCGAGATTCTGAATGTCGAAAATTTTCTGAAAAACTTTCAAGGGTTTAAAAAAAAAACACGTATTTCCTGGAACAAGTTTTGTGAAATATTCGAGTAAATCACGGAATTACCGAATGCCAACAGAGTTTTCAGGCGTTATCTCTCTTTTTTCGCATTGCCTCTTCATCAAACATCGCGTTGGATTGCGTTAGATGAAGCAACAAGCTTTCAGACCATGCTCGATGTTGACGTTAGGAGAGTGGAAGTATTTTTAGTTCCTTTGAGGCGCCATAGATGTCGCTACAGACTTCAAAAAAAAGGAGGAGATTCTCAAATCGCCTTTGTTTTTCTTTCGTATCTTATTTAGCGATATTTTTGACAAAAGTTAACTGATTTTGATGACGATGATTATTTTTTGATGAAGAGAGATAAACAATAGAACTCAGATCTTCTGGTATTCTATTTGATTAAGCATAATAAGCCTTTTAATATTCCCGCTCCCAGCAGCGGGAACCTCTGCCTCCTCTAGTCTCTAGGAGAGGGAAAGGGCTGTAATCCACCATGCAGGCCCAGTGTGGATTGATGAATGTCACGTGTCTTAATTTTTTTTTGGTTCTAGGATATGCCGGTTTCTTCACGATGATTTCCTTCACAGTTTTTAGAGCAGTGGAGATGATGATGAAATGAATTACACAAAGTAGTGCGCCCAGCTGGGTTCGAACCCGCGACCTACAAGTGGAAATCCCATTATTTATATATCATTTGCATTGGACCTCGAACTTCGAAGATAAAACTAGAACTCCCTAAATAATTTAAGGCATTGTAATAGAAAATATATAGTAAAGTTATTAAGATATTGTTAGATTCATGCCAATCCCAAAGTAATGAGCAATGGAGTCATTATGGGTATTTTTGTCATTCCAATAGGTACCAGGGAACTTCGAACCTCGAAGCCATCTTGTTAAGAAGACTTAAGAAAAGTTTACAAAGGCGTTTCTAGTTTTGTTTGTTGGTTCTTTTTAACCGACTTCAAAAAAAAGGAGGAGGTTATCAATTTGGTTGTATGTTTTTTTTTATGTGTGTTACCTCAGAACTCCGTCGTTTATGGACCGATTCGCAATTTTTTTTTTTCCTCTTAGAAGATATGCTTTCCGATTGGTCCAATTTTTTTTAGAATCCAGTTCTGATGATGGGACCCATGAGGAATCGAGGAAACTCCTCAAATATTATAGGCAACCATATGGTGATTTTGGTATTTTCATTGAGAACTTAAGTATTTACAGTCAAAAAGTAATATTTGATGAACTGGAATTGATGAAGAAGACCAGAAATGGCCAACGGTACTTCATACTCACATAGATATCACAATGAAGATAGTTAAGCGACTATGACAATACAATTAAATAAATGGTTCTGAATAGTTATGTTGAAAATGGTATCATCGAAGTGAACTGATGATGATAATGGAGCCCCCATTAATCAATGTAACCTAGCTGTGTTTGGGCTTACTAGAATTGTCATGAGATGCACTTTGGCTGTAAGGTATTATCGAACTGATCTGATGATGGAACCGGAAGGTAAGTACAGGAACTCTGTAATTAATCAATGTATCATAGCCGTGTTTGGTCTTATTAGAATTGTCATGAGATGCACTTTGGCTATAAGGTACTATCGAACTGATCTGATGATCGAGCCGGAAGGTGGAAGGTAGATACAGGAACTTCATAATAAAACAATGTTACCTAGCAGTGTTTGGGTTAATTCGAATTGTCATGAGAAATAGGCACTCTGGTTGTAAGTGTATCGCAACTAAAAAGTGTGAAATAAAAAAAATAAAACAAAAAAAAAAATAACCGACTACACTAAAAAACAAAAGGATCAAAATACCTTGAATTTCGGAAGTCGGTGTTAAGTAAGAAACAAACAATACCGAGAAACACTTTTTGTAAAAAGTGTTTTTTTTCCGCAATTTACTTCGGGGCTTTCGTCACAAAAAAAAAACTTTTTGCAATTTGGAAAAATCTTCGAAACCCCATTCGGGAATGGGGTATTTACATATTAGGTAAGTTTGTACGGAACCCTCAGAGCGCGAGTCCGAAGCTAAGTACGGAACCCTAAAAAGGGAATAATATATTTTCCAAGGAATTTCTAAAATAGAGGTCGTTTTACATGCTCTTGCAATCAGCATTCTCTTATGCCCTAAGATTTTCTGCAGAAGTCGACAATGTAGTAACGTAGTTATATATACCTGAAATCTTATGTTCGGTTGCGAAAATGTTATAGGTCATGTTATAGACCCGGCAGCCAGTACCAGCGAGCAACTGCCTGCGCACTAATGAACAGTGATGACTTGCCATAAAAACTAGATCCTGAAGAGCACAAACAAGTTATGTGGACCTGGAGATGCACTTTCCTGAAAATAAACCTATTTGCTTGCGTCCGTGGTGATCTTCGCAATCATTTGATCTGTCAAGGGTCTGGATGATCGACTTGTTATGGGTTTACACAAAAATATCGAGCTCAAATATTTTTAGGACCTTTAAAACTACATTAGTCAAAGCATTTTATTTATTAATTAGACTCATTATTAAATTATAAATATTATAATGTATCCAGATATATTATAAAACAAAGTTCCACATAGAGTTTCATGAGGAAGGTTTAGGGGGGGTTATTCACATTATATGATTATAGTAAAGAAAAGCCGATATTTTTTTTTTTTTTTTGTAAATTTTTTATAATTTCATACTTCTTAGTTGTGATAGATATTAGATGTGACACTTATAGCCAAAGTAGCAATATCTCATGACAATTCCAATTACCCCAAACATTGCTAGGATACATTGTTTTATTATGAAGTTAGCCAAAGTGAATCTTATAACAATTCTAATAAACCCAAACACGGCTTGGATACATTGATTAATTATGGAGTTCCGGTGCCTACCTTCCGGCTTTATTATCAGATTATTTCAATGATACCTACTATTTTCAACATAACTATTCCGAGCCATTTATTTATTTATTTATTATATACTTTATTGTAGGTACATAAAGAAACATAACAAAGAAAAACTTATATCTAAAATACATATAGTACAGTGGGCGGTCTGGCATTATTTGTACTCGTATTTTATAGTTGCAACAATCTTCATTGTGATATCTATGTGAGTGTGAAGTTCCGTTGGCCATTTCTTGTCTTCTTTATCAGTTCCACTTCATCAAATGATACTTTTTGACTGTAGATGCTTAACTTCTCGATGAAAATACCAAAATCACTGTCACAATCTATGATTTTGTATAATATTTGAGGAGATTACTCATGAATTCCGTTCATTAGAAATGGATTTTGAAAAAAAGAAATGGGGCAAATTGTCAAATTGGTCCCATTATTTAGCTTATATCCTATTAAGTAAAAAAAAAATGCAAATCTGTCCATAAATGACGGAGTTCTGAGGTAACAAGCATAAAAAAATACTTGCATCTGAATTAAGAACCTCTTCATTTTTTTGAAGTCGCTTGAAAATAAACCGATACTTTCCACTTGCTCTTGATCCTCCTGCATAAGTCAACCTAGTGTTATTTTAATTCATCATCTTCCTGCCCTTATCCCATCTTATTTGGGGTCGGCGCAACACGTTTTTTTTTCTTCCATTCTATCCTTTCAACCGTTATGCTATCACTAACTTCCTTTTCTTTCATATCACACAATCCATCCATCTTTTCTTTGGCCTCCCTCTCCCTCTCCACCCATCCACATGTATACTCATAACTCTTTTAGTAACATTATAGTGTTATTTGATTGAATAACACTATATGAGATAGTGTTATTTTGATTGAATGATAAAAAAGAAAATCTGAGTGGGACCAAGTAGCCTACTTCGATTGTTCTTTTGCAATCTCATTATTCTTGATTTCGGCATAAGTCGACAAAGTAAAAACCATTTGTGTAAGAATGATCAAAATAAAATTTATCGTATCCGTGTGGGTTTTGAGTTTGAGTCATCGAGGAGAAAGGATTAGTCAGCTAGACTCTGAGTTACCGAGTACTAGCTGTCCAGTATCACTGGGCCTATGTTTTTAACGTCGCTCGGAGACACTCCTTTCATGCACCCCAAACTTCGTGTGGGTTTAAAAATATTTCTTGAGCTTTTCTGCATTAGTTGACAATGTAGCTATACAACTCGAACTTGGTCGGTTTTCCAATGGCACTCGTCAGTATCGCTAGGAGTGACAAATAGAGAGCTATAGCTCTAGAGTGTTACGATAACATACTAGTATTAAAACTATCCCTAAGAAAAGCCTTGAAATCATCAAATAATTTCTCCCGCTCTTTTTTGGATGGGAAAATCATCTAATAACATCCCCGCTCTTGGGCGGGGTGGGAAGGCGTGTCAGACTTTTACTGAATAAAAAAAGAAGGAACAGGAGTGGGCCCGGTGCGAGAGATCGCTGCCGCCGATCGCCCACACGATAGTTTAATTTAACCTCCGTGAGTGTAACCGTGGCACCAACGCGAGTCCTAACAGAATACCAGCGCTGCGTTATTTATCGTATTAAATATCGTAGCATATGCTGAGTTAGGTGCCTTTTTGGCCTTGCACGAATTAATAAGAAGTTATTTTTTTTCTCATACTTAATTCTACTGTATGTGTGAGGTACGAATAAACGTTTTTTCTTTCTTTCACGAGGACACGGCGGTGTTCTGCCCAGGCGGGGCACACCTCTACCGTATGCTCCATCGTGTCCTCCGGGCGGTCTACACAATGGTGTCACCCGGGCGTTTCTTCCGCACGAATTCGGTGCAGGAACCTGCCTTTCCAGCCTCTCCTCAAAGTCCCCTCTTTACCGCCATAATTATGGCGTGCCCATCTCCCGCTCTGGGTGGAGCGAGAGTGTCAAACTTTTACTGACTAAAACCCACCAGTGTCCTTTCAGTAGCCCTTTGCGTTCTAGGGCCGTGATTTATTTATTATTTATTTATTTACAAGCTTATACAACGTTACGGAGGATGTCCAAGGCGTTGTGATGTGATGACTCTTTCAAATAAATTTTATAAAAATTTGTGAAATCAAGACTACCAGATCGAACTTACCAGGATAGGATTTGCGTTTAATCAACTGAAAAATATTTCAAATAAGCACGCATTCAATTTGACTATATTTCGAGTTCTTCCTCTACCTTTTTATCCCGTTTGTACAGTCAGAGGTCAGAAGTGCAGTTGGACTCTACCCATATTAAAGTGTCTAAAATGTCGTTGTAATAGATGTTCGCTAGTTTATTCAATACTTTAGATTCTATGCTACAAATCAAATAAGTTATGAACCATTGACCCTCGTCTACAAAGAAATAGACACGTTAGCATTGATATAGTGCAACTGTACTTTTAAGCCCTGACTGTACCTAAACTTTTATTAGCTTTTATATATCTATTTTTTAATGTAAAGTTTAAATAATAAGTGCTGTTATGATGGATGTTTAAAAATTTAGTTTTAATTATAATTTGTTTAAGGCCGTAGATTTTGCTATACGGATAGTATTTAAATAACCGACGATTTATTTTTGAGAGGCCGGTGCTGTTCTGCATATATATTTTCAGTTATGCACTTTCAAATTGCTCATATTCTGCTACAGTTTAGAAAATAATCTTTTTTGTAATCAGCTAGAAAAAGTTTTCGTGAAAAAGACGTATTTTACAAATCCAGTTTAACTCGGTTATGTATGGCTTTTTATTTTCCTTTTATGTTAGGTTCAACAATGGATAAGCATTTACCCGTTCTTTACGTAACCGAGGACATGAGCAGCATGTCAAATATTTTTACAAAACAATTCTGTCAGCTTTCGTTTTTAAAACTAGACTGAAAAATCGTGCCTGAAAGCATGCATTGTGCGAGCAAACTGGCCTATCTCCTTTTGAGACCGACCAATATTCATTGAGCTGTGTAAAGAACACGGTGTGGTAAAAAGTGAAGGGTTGTAGTGTTGAATGTAACGGCTCAACGTTTATCGGTTAGACTAAATAATATCACGGATTAACATTTACACATGCGGGCAGCTTGCGGCGGTGGGCAGAGAGTGTCGCGGGAGCAACAGTGACCGCAGTCGCATTTCGCGCACCGTCCGGCCTCCGCGCACATTTCCGAACGCACGCTCGCAACGTAACACACGCTTCCCGCCACAAATTCAAACATCATAAACCTACGTTCGAATAATCGAAATAATTATTTTTGTTCATTGCAATCGAAGTGCACTGGTGCGTTAAGTCCGCGCCAACGGCGACACTTGCCGCCAGTGTCCGGATTGCGTCGAGGACGTTGACATCTGTCAACTGATACGGAAATCGATCTATCGATTCGGATTTTTCGAATAATGTAGAATTTTGGCGGGTAGTGCGTGTTGTGTCACAGTTTTTTTTTTTCTAACTCAATAGTGAAGGTGGTATCGGTGTTTTCAATAAGTGACATGGAATAATGGTGGATTCCACGTAATAAATTAATCAGTGCTTTTTTACTACAAATTGAAATTGAACACAGTTAAATATTACTGAAAGGTGAGTTTCATATAATATAATTTCGTGTAATTATTTTAGTGAGTCAATGATAAATCTTTCGCTTTCTAAAGTCTCGACCATGAGTGTGGCAGCAGTCACGACTGAGCTCTGTCCGAGCTGATATCTAGAAACTTTAATTTATTCATAAAGTAAATCATTTTACACGTTGAAAGGTATGTCGAATAATTCGTAATAGTATGTTTCGGTAACATTTTACCAAGTGCGGCGTGTGCAAAAACTTGTTTTATGAAAGTAAACGGCGGTACCCTATATCACTGCGCTACGTTGCGACATTTCACTTCGGAGATAATTAAATATTGTCTTAATCAAAGTAAAATAATTGAACCTCGCTATTCGCTTTAAATGTAATTTCCTTTTTACACGCCTAACTTACATCCGCACGACTTTTAATAGAAATCTTAAAATTAAAACGTAACTCAGGTAAATCTATTTTTAGTTTCGTAAATGTGTTATGTACTTCCACAGTAATTTACGATACATACAACGTTACAATGTTGTATGTAGCACAGAATGCAATAACATTTATTATCGAGAGCAGTATTTATTACCTTACTTTAAAAGCACCAGTTAAATAACCGGCAGCTCAATCTAAAAGCATGTTAGAGTTAGTAATTTTCTAATCTGGTTATTTTTGTGCTGAAAAATCATAGAGCACTATTTCAAGCTTCACTTGCACGATAAGATTTGTGCTTCTAATCTAATACTAGTCTAAAATATCTAAAATATTTTTTTTATTGCAAACAAAATTTATTGATAGAAGAAATACACTTTACACAGTCTATTAATTCCCTTTCAATACGATTAGAGCGTGTTCACACTGGCTGAGTGAGACAGACAACTAACGAAAACTAAATACAATTTCATGCCTGGTTTAAACGTTCCTGAATCTGTACTAAGAATGTGAATAAATATGGTATTTAAGCCTAGTTGTAGGAAACTAGTACTGGCTTAACAGCACTAGGCAAGTTGCTCTACTAATTGTAAACGCGCCTTCAGTTACAAATTCAATAACCCGGATTCAAAGCAGCTGTTAGCTTATTACACGACTCAAATGTTGTTGGTCAAGAAATAGATTCTAATCGGCCTGTTAGTGCCGCCATTTGCCAAAATGGTAGCATTGGTAGCAAATGGTAGCACTCACCAATGTTGGACCTTGCGGCCAATTATGAGCAATGCCAAATATTTACGTTTTTGAAACAACTGCGAGGATTTCGCAAGATTAGATCTGTTATGATCTAAATCTAGTCTGAATCGCATTCTTTAACAAATATTTATAACGTTTGAAATAGTTTTTTTAAATACCTGCGTCTTGTGTTGTGTGTATTTTCTTTGTTTACGGACAAAGCAAACAATGCAATGTACTTTTTTTAGAAAAAGTTCTTCATATTTTTTAGTTCGATATATGTAATTATTTTAGCTTACTCGTACTTCTTATGAATACATTTTTAATAACTTATTATTTTTGAATTTATTTAGATTATTCTAATGTTTACTTTCTTTAGAAGTCAGTTTTTTTTATTTAATGGATAAATAGGTTCTGAAATAGACTTCATTTCAAAACCCCTCAACTATAGATTCACAGAAATCTCAGTCTCCAAAAAGATATTCAATAAGCGAAATTCTAAAAAAAAGGAAAATAGAACAAAAAACGTCTAACCACAATGCTTTCCATTTCTTTCATTAGATCTATATTTGTTTAGACACAACTTTTACGTGTGTAATGACGAGGTTCGATAAAAAAGCGACATTCCTTATTATCGATTTTAAATCGCTCGATATAGAAAGTAAGTGCGTGAGTGGCTACCGAGTGCCGGCAAACATTTCACTTGAATGTTTATACTGAGTCTCGAGTTATATTTTGCATGTTAATTGCTCAGTTTCGATGATCAATATTTATTGTAGAGTTTAATTAAAAGAAAAGTGTGTACGATGTTTCTGATGGTGTAGAACGAATGTAGACGTTGTAATATTTTTTTTACACCACCTGCTCGATAATGCCCCTTTATATGTCATACAACCATCACTTAAAGCAAGTCATTCTGTCCCTAGGGAGATAATGCAGTATGGGCGATCCCTAGGGAATAATGAGATTTGAATTTGGAACGTCAAAAACCGTCAACACCTCCTGATCCCCAAGCGAACGCCGGCGTTCGCGCGTGACGTCATCGCGCCATGAGAATTAAAATGTACGTGCATCAAACAAGTTTATTCAAAATTCGAACTGGCCACTAACAAAAAAAAAAAAAGTAATGAAAGAGTTCCCAGCTTTATAGAAAATTAAAACTATAGAATCTAATAGTGAATTTGGTTTGTTTCAAATCTCTAAACATGTTGAGTGATAGTTAAAATTATCTTGTAAATAATACTTATATTTCTCTAATATATGATTTGTTTTGCTAAATTGTCTTTTAATTATCTCACAGATGGTGTGAAAAGTAGAGTATCCAACACGGGGATAAAGCTGTCTTTGTCTTGGGCGGTTTAAATTCCTCACTTAACTCAGGTTTCTTTATTAACTTCCTTCGCTTTGCTCGGGAGTTAATTATATAACTAACAATATCAAGATTAAAATTAGCAACCTTCGTTTCGTTCGGAATTCAACATGCCGCCCGCGACTTAAAGACACTGCTTTATCCCCTAGTCACATAATCTACTATTTAATAATTGTCTCACTTCTTATCAGTCTAAATATTTTCATTTGAAAGGTAATTGAGATAATAGTACCTGAAATGAACAGTGAAATATTTATATTCAGTTTTCCATCAGATTCACGTTCAATGTAACAAGTCAATCTAAACTAAAAAGATGTAATCTAACAGCGCCACATACTTATTTAAATTGAATGTACAGTACAGGTACAAAGGTGGACTTAATGCAACAAGGCATTCTCTACTACTCAACCTCTGGGTTAAAAAAGACTACACTTTGGTAGGTGTGTACAATAAATAAATAATATTTGACTTATTGTAATAAAATACATACATAACTAAACAGTATACCAATAAACACTATGATAAATATAAAACTAAATTGTAATTAAACGGACTCGAATCATAAAAAGTATTCTATGTATAACGAAAACCAAACTAGATTTGAGAGGATTTTAAGTAATAGTTAGGAATTTTACATAGGTATATACAAATTCACTGCAAAAATCAATTTTTTTTAAAAATATATACAAACTAGTGCTTGACTGCGATCCCACCTGATGGTAAGCAGTGATGCGGTCGTTTATCTAATAATAGAGTCAACAAAAGTAACGTTGTTTTGTTATCATCTTAAAATCGCTGCCTCTGGCGTACTGCAATGGTGTCAGACAACATAAAACAAATGTCTATCTGTCTATTTGAGCTTATCTCAGAGACTACTGAACATATGTTGCTCTTATATTCTCCAAAGGTGTACTAATAAAGTTAATTAAATCACTAACAGCTTTTTTTACTAGAATTATAAAATTTTGTGTAAGAGATTCCTATACTCGTACAAAAAAGGCGAGAAGTATGGAAATATAATTGGATCCCATATAGGTGTAACCCCTTTTTTGAGATGGAAAATCATCAAAAAACTTCTCCCGCTCTGGGTTGAGCGAGAGAGAGTGTCAGACTTTTACTGACTAAAACCCACCTGTGTTCCTTCAGTTACTCTTTGTTTTCCAGGGCCACGGTAACTCTTTAATAATAATAATATTCCACAACTATCACACAACGCCGTCTAGTCCCAAGCTAAGCAGAGCTTGTGCTATGAGTACTAAACACTACACACCATTACAGATAAATTACACCCAGACACAGAACAAATGATCGTGCTCATCACACAAACATTTGTCCTGGGTGCGAATCGAACCCACGACCTCCGGCATAGCAGTCAGGGCCACTAACCACTAGACCAACAGGCCAGTAAAGTCTTTTAAACCAACCTGAAGCCCTGGGACAGGGCTGCAGCTGCAGGACCCCTGGCAGATCATTATAATCTCATGGGATTATAAGCGACTAGTTTTTGCTAACTTCACCCGCGTGAAAACAGCAATAATATAGCATAGCCTATGTTACTCAGTGATAAAGTAGCATTCTATTGGTGAAAGAGTTTTGAAAATCGTTCCAGTCGTTCTTGAGTCTATTCTTAACAAACAAAAATACAAATCTTTTCTCTTTAGAATATATTTTTTTAATTATTATAAATTAGTGGTTGACTGCGATCCCACCTGATGGTAAGTAGTGATGCAATCGTTGATGGCGTGGCGCACTAGTTTATTAAGAGCCTATTCACTCTAGCCTTGAAGACACCTAAATTATAATCGGACGGGAAGACCGCAGCAGGCAAGTTGTTCCAGTCCTTCGATGTACGCGGTATAAACGACGAAACGTTTGGTCCGGATATTAGTATAGATAGATATAAGTTTGCATTGAATCCCGTAATTTTTTCCGATGGGAAACTCCAATGGACTCTGATTACTTATATAAACACGCACTGTGTGTTCTGTCTGTCAAAATAACAATCCAAAACATTTTAAACAGTACAAGATTTACATCGATAAAGTTGGAGATATTACTATCGTGGCAAGATCACTAACTGTCGCGTGCCGCCGCGCCATCAGACTGCAGATAGTAATATCATAGAGATTATAATACTAGCTTGTAACATTGAGGATATTATGTTATAGAACATGTTTTGTAACAACCAACAACATTATGGGAGTGTGCACGAATTCAGTGACACGGTTTGATAGTGACAGCCTTTTGAGTATTTTTTTTTTGGGTTGGGAAGTCGTCAGATGATTGCTCCCGCTCTGGGTGGAGCGAGAGGAATTGTCAGACTTTTACGGACTAAGTCGCACTCATGTTCCTTCAGTTGCCTTTTGCGTTCCCGGGCCGCGGTAACTGTTTCTAACAATCACATAGCCTTGAGGTTTTTATTATATATATATACATTTACCTATTTTAAACATTGTCCTTAGGTAGAATGATATAAAATTAAAATTAAATGAGATATTATAATAATAGAGAATAAAATTTGAAATTTTTCAGTCTGCTCATACCTCCTGAAAATATAGGGAGAAGTTTTAGGAATGCCGCTAAAGTATAGGAGAGCGTTAAGGAGAAAGATTTTTCTGCTGAAGGCTAATTAAAGTCACACTAACATTAATCATTTTTTCTCGGTTATCCATAGACCATAAATAAGACTTTTTAAAGACTGATTATCAAAATATTTATATAAATGGAAAACTGCAATTAACTGCTTTATTTAATACACTGAAGTCTACTATAAGAATCTATTTTGCTTTAGAATGGACAAAGAACATACATTTTTCGCATGCTCAGGAATAATGAAAGTACTTACTGGCCAGTTTTTCTTCATAATAACATGCAAACACTTAGTGAAACAAGCCACTTCCTTTAGTGTGCATAAGGAACGAAGTAATTATATCGTTGCGAAGTGTCGACTGCTGTGGGTGGCTAGAACTTGAATAACTTGAAATGATATTGATATAACTACTCTGTTATCAATCTGGTAGACCGATGATCTGTTGAGGGTCGCCGGAATCCGATGGATGGGAGACGCTAGGGACACTTGGGGCAGTATATCTTCCACTGGACGTATTTCAGCTGAAATTGATCATGATTAGCAATCTCTAATATCAATAATGACTTTCGGTAAGGCTTTGTCCTCTAGAATAGTAACTAGTTTGGACTAAAAGAGATGGGCCTGCTTCCATGTGATACTATCTTTACCTACTGTATATTATAAAGCTGAAGAGTTTGTTTGGTGGTTTGTACGCGCTAATCACAGGAACGACAGCCCCCCTAGCCAAGTCACAAACGATAAACGTAAACTCTCAGTAGTCTTTAATAGATTTTCAACTTTATGTTATTGGATATAAAGTTGAAAATCTATTGAAGATTACATAGTGTTTTCGTTCGTTCCGGTCGCTAACGCTCAGTAGTCTTTAATAGATTTTCAACTTTATACTCTTAGGTATAAATTTGAAAATCTATTGGAGATTACTAAGCGTTCACGTTTATCGTTTGCAACTTGGCTAGGGGGGCTGGATCGAATTAAAAAAAAATAGTTTTGGATTGTCCATTTATAGAGACTGGCTATAATTATAACATCTCGCTACAACCAATAGGAATGGAGCAGTAGCCAAAGACGCAGCTAAAACCGCGGGGACAGCTATTAAAATATGTATTTTTTTTTTACATTTAAAGATGCTACCAACATAATTTATTTATAGCATGCGAGCTCAAAAAGAAACAGATACATAATTATTTATATAATTTAACTTACACTAAAATCTCTATCAGGAAAAAACCAAACAAAAGTAATTAACATTACCATACTTACGTATAATACACACATAATAATAACTGTATTATTATTACATAACAATAAAACGCTCGTCACCGACAGAGAGGTAAGTAACCGAGGCACGACTAAAACAATGCAAGTCGTTACTCATTCGGCAGAAAGAAATTATACAGAAAGTTTGAAAAACTATATTTCAGTTAGTATTAATGACTTCAACAGGGTATATTGTTACAGTCTCGGTGTTTAGGCAAGCAGTAAGAAGGTTCGGTATGTGACTTACAAGTTAAGTAATTGTTATTGTTATTTATGTAAGAGGCTATAGTGTTCAGAGAGTGTGCACTTAATGGTACATCTATGCCTGTTGAAGCGTGGCTCTTAGAAAATTAAGAAGTCTACGCAGTAACAGACGCATACCTAGATGTGAATAGAAACAATTATAAGGTGTATAAGGCTTTTATTGATTAAAATCACGTCTATGATTCTTCAGTTACCCACGGTCCCAGTGGGCTTAGGCCCTACTGTGCGCGTGGAACACATAAATCGCTGACCACTCGGGGATAATAATTTATGCCTACGTAATGCCCATGGTGACCCCCGTAATTATTTGAACTATTGAGAGCCTAGATGATCAACTTGATTTGGACCATGGGTTTATATATAAACATCGAGCCTAAAGATCTTTAAAACTGAATGCAGTTTTGACTAATGAGTCAAATTATTTTATTTATTGCCTAACTTCTGCCAGTAGCTTCGTCTGCCTGAAAGTGGAAAATATATAGCCAAAAAAAACTCACCGCCCTCGGGAATATGCAGCCTATGTCACTCAGCGATAAGGTAGCATTACACTATTGAAAGATCTTTTTAAATTCAGCAGTTTTTGAATTTATTCTTTACAAACAAAAATACATAATTATATTGCCTTTTTATAATAATATTACATGATGTATATCCAATATGTCCAAATACTTACTTATAATTATATACTTGGTTCAATTTACGAATACAAGGTGTAGTTTAAATAAGTACAAGAGTCAATCGTAAAGGAGTGTTTCTCAGTAGTTAAATCAATCAAAGTACACCATTACAGAATACAGAATCTAGGAAGTCATAACATTGGCAATTGAGACCACAATTCGTGCAATTGCCATGCATCCAGTTGAAAATATTCAAATTCATTTGAAAATAAATGGGATATTACTATCATTTCAAACAAGTGCAAGTCAAAAATAGTAGAGAGCGGATAACTTCGACATACAAGAAAATAAAGTACTTGTAACTGCAATTAATATATTAGGCTACTGGGTCCAAATTTATTTTAGAACCTTACAGGGACTCCTTGAACATACACACAAAATTTAATTCAAATCGGTCAAGCCGTTTAGGAAGAGTGCGGGTGAGTGTGGTGACAGACACAAGTATAAAATAATTATGTATATAAGATATAAGACTATAGTTGATATAAATAACTATGTTAACTTACATTCTCTTCATGACAGACAGATTCATAGACATTATTATCTCTGGCAAATAAGCAAACTTTTCACTATCATTTTGCGCAGAAAGAATTTGATTATAATACATATAAATAGTGATACATAACAAAGAACTGTCTGTCAAAAGGCAGCTGACCATGGACAAAGCAATTCTCATACCGCAAATATAAGGAAATGTGCACTGAATGCGAGTCGCTACTGAATGCGATTTAAGGCGATAGTGTTTTGAAATGAGTCACAAAACAAAACCTACTAACAATTTTTTTAATCAATGCTTAGCTAGTGATTAAAAACCTTATTATTATTTATTTGACACTGAAATCGCACGACTGGCTCGCAGTAGACCAAGAAGGAGATGGCGGGAACAATGGATGTCTTCCTTAGGAATTGGCAAGAAGTGGCTCAGAGCCGGGAATGCAGGGAGGCCTTTGTCCAGCCGTGGCACAGAATAGGCTAGATAAAAATAATAATACAATAATTTAAATAAAAATATATTTTTTATGTATATTTAAATGAATAAATGATAATTAAACTCTTGATTTTGCAATGTTCTTATAGGTAAAGCTACCAAAGTTTCAATAACATAGGTCCAGGTCCTATGTACCTACCTGTACATAGGTACTTTGTACCTATGTTATTATGTGTGTAGGTAGGTATTTATGTACTCGGATTTCTTAATAATGTACCTATGTTGTATGATTCAGAATTAAAATTCAGGATTCAGAAATCAATATTTAATTAAACCTGAATATTGAAAGCTCAATTAAACATGAAAAAAATAAACAATTAAACAAGATAAAAGCTAAAAAAGATCCTCGTAAGAGTTGGCAGCGATAGATTACATTTCATAAGAGAAGTATAATTACCTTAATACCAAATTCATATTTCTCATTACTACTCATTATTCTTTAAATTACTCCAAAATTCAGACCACATACTAAAACGAAAAATTCTCTCCATAGCATCTCACAGCATTCTATACACGAAGCCCCTAAAATGTCTGTCAGAATCTAAAAAAACCGATCGCCAGTGAAAGTTTTGTCTGCATCCTTACTCAGACACACAGTCATCGGAATTACTGTAAAAGTGGCATTCTTGTGACTACAGGGAACAGGTTTTAATATGGAATATATGCCATTAAAAATTTGGAGTAAGGACTTATAAGTAAAGTTGTTTGATAGATTGAATTGTTTATTAGATGACGTGATGTCTGACTGTCCTGTTGGTTTAGTGGTCTGTGGCCCTGACTGCTATGCCAGAGGTCGTGAGTTCGATTCCCACCCAGGACGTTTGCGTGATGAGCATGATCATTTGTTCTGTGCCTGGGTGTAATTTATCTATAATATGTATGTATTTGGAATTGTATAAGTATGTTTATCAGTTGTCTAGTACTCATAGCACAAGCTCTGCTTAGCTTGGGACTAGATGGCGTTGCGTGTAAGTTGTGGAATATTATTATTATTATTAGGCATTTGTGACAGAGAGCAGGTTTTTATCTACACTAAATTAGAAAGAGGTGAAGTTTGTTTTTTTGTTTGTAGGAGAGAATCTCTGGAAGTACAGGTCCGATTGTTAAAATTTTTTCACCAATAGAAAGCTGCTTTATTCCTGAGTGTCATAGGCTATATTTTATGCACGCAGGCGAAGCCGCGGGCTAAAGCTAGTAAGGAATATAAGCCATTAAAAATTTGGAGTTGGAGAAGCTAGTTACAAATATATATAAAAAAAAACCTCTTTATAATATTAGTATAGATTTTTAGCAACTTTTATAGTACCACTAGCTGCTGTCAGTGGCTACTACGTCCGTGTGATTGTAGAAAATTATCTCAAGGGTACCTACTCCCGGGGTACAAAGTCTCCTATGTGCAATTCCAGGACATGGTCTACCCGTGTATCAGTTTCATTGAAATCTGTTCAGCCGTTAGAGAGTGAAGAAACAACAAACATGCAATTATTGCACTCACAAACTTTCACCTTTATAATATTAGTATGATAATCAAGTTTTGAAAACCCTCCAAAGTTTATTACGACCACATTTTAATTTATAAATAATCTTTGACCTAAATATACAACTTGATTCCATCATAAACATTTTTCTCACACATTTAAAATCAAATCTCCGCTGCAATTCTTTCTTCCATATAAAAGACATCAACGCGCTAATCGCGCTCGTCATTTTGTTCATTCCATACATTAGCATACGTGTTTTTTGTTTATACTTTTTATTCGAGTCAAGGTCATATAATTTCACCACTTTCTTCGTTTGCATTGCAAATGAAATGCATCCATTTATAATTCTGTCACATATACATTCTACAATTAATTACTTCTTGAATGTATTAGTATTCAAAACGAGTTTTAAAACCATTCGATTGACGTCTTCATAATCAAGTCTTGTATTTCCTTATTGTATAGAAAAAGTTAAAAGTCCATTGTTTAGTTTAGCGGCGCTATTCGCAATGAGTTGAAACGAATAAGTTATGGTTGTTTGCAGCGGGTGAAACAACCTCTCTCTGCTTTGTGAATTGCAGCAACTGGTGTTGCAGTTGTTCGATTTAAATTAGCATTTTTGACCTTAAAAATATTATTTAAAGCTTAAGTTTTTATTGTTTTATATAACGTAGAAGCCAGACTCAATTACCGTTTAATAGGCAACCGTTTTGACTTTAGTTATAGTGATAGATATTCCATTAGTGATAAGAACTAATTTAAACAATTTATATTCCTATTTATTCCGAACGTACTAGCCATATATAAGGCATTAAAAGCTTTAGTAGATTTTCACTCAGCGATTTTGAACTTAAATAAAAAAAAACTGTAACAGTAAAAAATGTTTGAGATAACCCACGTGGCATTTTGATTAAAACCGTTCTGAATGGGCAGAATTACTGTTATTCCGTCAAAGCCAAAAGCACAAATTCGAACTGAATCAAATCATAAACTATATAATAAACATCACTAATTAGAATTACATAAACGCTTCATTGAAGTCAATTTTGCAAGTTATTTAACAAAAACAACAAGACCGGATGACGTCACAAGTTGGGTACTTGTCATCAGATCTTATTGTTTTTCTCTCTCACTTGCCGGTGCAGTCGGTAAAAAAAGGTGTATTATCTTAGTTGACCAATAGCTACGACTGCGAGGAAGAATCTGGTAGCAGTATGACAAATACAGAAAACGAAAGTGGTTTCGATTTCATTGATGCTTTACTAAACAAAAAACAAAACACAAATATCTAGCTGCAACTCGACGACAGAGACCAACGATTTTATTCCTCTCAGCAGTTCTATAAATATCCGTCAGAGTTAAAATATCTTTCTAAAAATATAGAGTAAAATACTTTAAATTAATAAACATATTTAAATTTAAAACATTTGTGAATTCTGGTCAATTTGCTTTTTGAATGCACACTAATATTATAAAGGCGAAAGTTGAGTGTGTATGTTTGTTACTTTTTCACGATCGAACGGCTGAACAGAATTTATGAAACTTGGTACTCGAGTAGTCCATGTCCTAGAACAGCAAATAAGGTACTTTTTATCACGGGAATATGTTCACTTCGGATAATTTACTACTTGAACGGAAGCAAAGCCACAGGCGGTAACTAGTAAATAATAGTTTCATCAAATGAATTTACTTAAAGCAATCAGTAAAATATTGGTAAATTCATCTTTAATTCTTGACAGCTAAATTAAGATGTCAATTAAGAGGACTACTGTAGCTATTCGAGAGTTTTATAATGAGCAAAAACAGAAACAGAAAAATATATATTATTCTTCAAGATAAATGCTAAATAGATAGTGTGTTCAAAACATAATATATACAGCTAATTTATTATGATAGAAAATAATCATGAAGATATCTCTAAAAATAACATTTATCGATTAAAAACTAGACTAGATACATGCAATCATTCTGATTGTTTGTCAGATTATTCTAGTTACAAGCAACATTTTAACGTTATAATATTTTAATTTTATAATCAAATCTGCCGTACGCAAAATACGCGCTTTAGTCGTGGAGTTGCAGACACCAGCCCGAAAAACAAATACAAAATAATCAAATCTGTAGATTTTTAAGTGAATCGTTAAAACACTCGCGTAAATGCTTCATTTTTTTTCAAGCATTGTGTCTTTATGCATCTCTTTCTTTTGTATGTAGTCCGAGAGTGACCGCACTTTAGGTTCTGCAGTCCTCTTAAGGAGGAAAAATAAACGGGCTCTATCTAAAATGTTTTAAGTAATGAAGTTATAATAATTTTATATAATATATTTTAGGTTTGCTGTAAGAAAACCCAATTGTGGGTTAAGCTCGCCTTTGTACATCAGCTGTCCAATTTTTAAATAATGTGTTATTTTTATGTACACTAAAGAATATAAGAATATAAGAAGTTTCAAAACAAAAGCCAACACAACCAAACCAACCTAGTGTCCGAACTTAGTAACACAGACCATTCCCCTTTTGTTCAAACAAGTTACCGTAATCCACTTTCTACTAGACATTGCCGAGACTCAACTTGACCCAGATAACGATCAAAATTAACATCTGTAATCTATCATAACACTTCAGAATTACTTGAATTACTGCAATTACACTATTATATTTAATGTTTAATGTAATGGTTTTATCTCAAATATCATGGTTTTCGGATAATTGTGAAAGATTGTTTCAACTTCGTGTTAAAAGTCATTTTGTCGAAGATTTAAGTTGATGTTGAGTTTAAGTCTTTAAGTTTCAACGCCAGCGCATGATATGAAAGTGGTGCCATAGTGACTCATCGAATCGTATACTATGGATAAGAATATATCTTATGTGAAAATAACACTACAAAATACTAACATAAGGCTTGGTAGAGTTATAAGAAATTATTTTAGCACTTATTGCAACTAGCGCTTTCACTCGCATGATAGTGGAAAATTATCCCAAGGAAACATATTCCCGGAATAATAATTATC
Source organism: Mythimna impura (assembly GCA_905147345.3). NCBI lineage: Eukaryota > Metazoa > Arthropoda > Insecta > Lepidoptera > Noctuidae > Mythimna > Mythimna impura. The sequence goes on along the minus strand of LR990347.1, from coordinate 6,044,709 downwards.
CCATGTGCTAATCCAAGACATGATTTATTCTATTTCTGAGTTCCTTCTGATTGGAATTAGTATAAGCTTTTGTCTGACAACGGTAAAATATAGGTTAAACAAAAGCCTTAATCTATTTATATACATACACAAAAAGAGAAACTGAGGGATTGATATATAAACGCACAACCGAATCTACTGAGACTAGAAAAAGCGTGAAATTTTACACATGGTTCCTTTTATGACTTAGACCTGCATTAAGAGAGGATTTTAATGCTGCCAAAATTCACCCCCTTAGGGGATGAAAGGGATGCTCAAAGTTTGTATAGAGTAACGTACTTTCACACGGACAAAGCCGCTGATAAAAGCTAGTCTTTACATAAATGCAATACCATTTGGTTTCTAATTATTGCTTGAGTATCAGCGCAGCCTGTCAGTCAGGTCTGACGTTACTTATAAGGAGTACGTAACTCCATATGATCTTCATAGAGTCAACATGTTATGTCCAGTACGGTAGTCTACTCATAATATCTTAAGTGAATGATCTCACCAGTCATAGTATCGATTACGGTAGTGTTCAGAGTTCAGTAGCTCTAATCCAGTGATTACGCTCCACTGGTTCAGCTACAAAGTCGCTAGGCTGTACTCTTATCGCATCATGATGTAATATGAAAGACATTACAAGTGTATGTTGTATTTTGTTTAACAAATATGTGCTTGAGGGAATTATGTGCGATATTTTGCAAGTACATTCTAATTACTGTTTAAATGTCTGTACAAACTGTTAAATGATGATATTTAAACATTCCTTTTAGTACAGTTGCCTTGTAATTTAATAATGCAATGTTATTTGGTATAATAAATATGTTATTATTGCCTTGTAATATAATAAATATATATAATAAGTATGTTAGCCACTGTCAGTGGCTTGATCGCTCGCGTGATAGTGAAAAAAATGTCTCAAGGGAATATACAGCCGGGATAAAAACTATTCTATTTATTTATTTAAGGATCACCAACGAGTGTCACAAAATAAAAACTTAGAAATAAAAATTGGTACACGTAACCTGACCCTCTAGCCAAGTTACCACCGTTTTGTTTGCGTCGAACGCCTCGAGTAGGCCACGCCTCCGATTCCTTTGTTCTGACCACGTGACAGAGCGTTGAGATGACGTCAGAACAAACGTTGGCGTTCGACACAAACGAAACGGTCATAACTTGGCTAGGGGGGCTGGTCCTATAATGAACACTCAATTATAGGTAACCACAGCTTATGCATAAACGAGTGACATGGCTCTAAATAATTATGAAAATATTAAATAAAATAAAAGTAATCGGCATGATATCTCGTCCCAATAGAAATATTCTATGTGCTGTTCCAGACATGGTCTACCCGCGTGCCAATTTTATCCAAATCTGTTTAGCCGTTTGAGCGTGAAGGAGTAACAAACATACATACACACACGATTCGTCCGCGTGAAATTAGGAAATTTTCCTGAGGGAACATACTCCCGGGGTAAAAGTATCCTATGTGCTATTCGAGTAGCAAGTTTCAACGAAATGTGTTCAGTAATTCGAGCGTAAAGAAGCAACAAACATACAAACTTTGGGCTTTATTATATTAGTGTAACTACCTATACTGTAGATAGTTACACTTAAACCGTCCTCAAAAACTAAATATTGAATAACAGTGTAAGCTGTTGATCCCCGCACGAACGCCGGCGGTCGTGCGCTATTGTCTTACTATTGTGTCTCTAATTACGCTACTCAAGAAGTTAAATGTATTAAGCACATTTTAAAATTACACTTCATTGCACTGTAACAATGTATCTTTTAATCATACCTTACCTCATCTAGACAATACAATGACAACTAAGAAAAAAAAACAATGACGAATTACTTAGCAAGAAAAAGTACCCCAAAACATTCTCTAGAAATTGAACAATAATAGACTTGACAGACCAGACGAAGTGCTCCGAATAGCCGTGAGAATGCTTAGTTAAAAGAAATGTGCATAATTATTAGTCTAGCCGCCTGTTTTACGTGCAGTAAGTACAGTATTACGTTATTATTACGTCGGCGAAAGTGTCATTGATATGTTAAAACGGTAAAATAAAGATACGGTGCGCTCTGGTGGTTGGGCCACAGACTACTAGAATCAGCTTAACAACTTAGGGCGGATTTCACCAATAAAACTAATCGCGTTTTAACGTTTGGCTCGCATAATCGCGTTTAGCCGCTGTCACTAGTATCACTTGTAAAAATAAAACAAAAGAAAAATTCAGACAAGTGACACTAGTGACAGCGGCTAAACGCGATTATACGAGCCAAACGTTAAAACGCGATTAGTTTTATTGGTGAATTCCGCCCTTAGTGATAGTGCACGCGAGCAATTTTTGTCTTCGCAATTATTTGATTGATAAACTTGTTGAAATATAATCTACATATTAGGAGACTTTTATTTATTTACAACGGAACATTACTACACCAAACTTAACAATTAGACTAACAAATAACTATGAAGTTATTAATTAGCTCAATACATATCTATTGAGGTATAAACTGAAAATAATAATATATACATAAACACTCGTGTAGCTGCAGAAAGAAAAAGAATTCATTGAGCATCAAAAAATATTTAATTTGCATAATTATCAATGGAAAAAGTGTCGAGAACATCTGGCAGCATGGCCACGTCGAACCCAATGCAATCAGCATTGCGATTCAACGTGGCAATGCTTGCGTGGCTTTTCGTTGGCCAATGAAAAGTCCAGTCTCTGGTCACGTCATCGCTTACCATCAGGTGAGATAGTGGTCAAACGCGAGCCTATCAAAAATAAAAAAAAAAATAAAACGTGAAGAGTCGACTGGTTATTTACTTATATCATCATCATCATCTCATCATCGTCTTCCTGCCCTTGTCCCGTTTTATTTGGGGTCGTCACAACACGTTTTTCCTTCCATTCTGTCCTGTCACTGTACTTATATAAATGGGTCAATGTTTTTTTCTGACAATTTTTTTTTAACCGCGGCTTGCTAACACTGACACGCTTGCCAGAGATTCATCATCCCTGCTGTATTAAAACGCTAGCCATAATTTACTAGTTAAAACAATCGGCCAAGTGCGAGTCAGAATCGCGCACAAAGGGTTCCGTACCATCCGTAACAAAAAACAGCAAAAAATACGCTTGTAGTATGAGCGCCGCCTTAAATACTTATTTTATTCTGTTTTTTTTTTTAAATATTTGTTGTTATAGCGGCAACAGAAATACATCATCTGTGAAAATTTCAACTGTCTAACTATCACGGTTCATGAGATACAGCCATGTGACAGATGGACAGATAGACGGACAGACGGACAGACAGCGGAGTCTTACTAATAGGGTCCCGTTTTATCCTTTGGGTACGGAACCCCAAAAATTAGTCATTAAGTACACTGTGTCTACTGCCTATTCCCAATCTAGAAAGTTTGTTTTTAAGAACTTGATTCGTTTAACTATCAGCTTGCATGCAAATAAAAGTAGCTGTCATTGCAATTTATTGAATAGAAAATTAAATTACTTGCAATTACCTAACCATAAAAGTGCGCTGAGCCACTTTCATTATGCGCTTCAATTTATTACTGTTTGTTATTCTTTTCGCGACTGAATTACTTGGCTGATAACACTATTAAATATTTGTATTAACATAGAGCTACTATTTACCGTGATGATTATTTATGTAAATAAATATTAAAATGCAATAAGGTCATTTTAGTGCTTAGATTTTATTATATTTATGGCTAGCTTGTACGGTCCTGATAAATATAAGCAAGACGAATATGCACAGAAAAAAGTAAAAATTAACAGCCGTATTTATAAAACCCACTAACAATTATGGTTAGCTTAGTTTAAATACTGATTTTTTTAGGGTTCCGTACCTCAAAAGGAAAAAAAACGGAACCCTTATAGGATCACTTTGTTGTCCGTCCGTCTGTCTGTCTGTCAATACCCTTTATCTCAGGAACGTGTGGAGGTTTAGAATTGAAATTAAAACCATATACTCAAGTCTGCGGTCCCTTGAAGCTGTGAAAAAATCAATTCTTTCAGTTAATGTATAAAAAAGATAAGGCCGTTTATGTCGCAAAAAACGTGTATTTAGATACTCTCAAGGGAATCAAAATTCATAGGGTGCTTCCCGTTGACCTAGAATCCTGAAATTTGGCACGAAGCAAGGTCTCATAGCACAAATATAGGAAAAAAAATGAAAACTGTTTTGTACTTAGTTACTTTACAAAAAAAAATTGCGTTTCGGAAAAAATTTCATAACTCAATTCGGGAATTGAACTGTTTTCATAGGTATGTTTGTACGGAACCCTCAGTGTGCGAGTCCAACTCGCACTTGCCCAATTTTTTAAACGTTGTTCCACACAAGGAATGACTCCTGTGCGTCCGAAAACATGTAAACTCACATACACAAGAATATTGAGACCATACAAATATTTGTAATCGGGAATTGAACCTGCAACAGCCAGTGTAGCAGCCAATCGCTCAACCATGCCGTCCATCCATCAACAACATCTATCTTTGTCCCGAGTAAAAAATTGTGAATTAAGAACCTACTGATCACTATTTAAACTTATTTAAGTCTTACAATATTGTCTTACTGTTTTTTCCTACGCTGTGACACAAACCGGCGCTACACCGCTCTGGTTTAGAAAGTGAACTCTTTACGCAGACTTCCTACGGTAACGTTTACGTTAACGTTTGCGTTACAAGATCCAGTTACTGATCTGGTTCAGGATTACTCCGCATTCCATTACATTAACTGCTTTTAATTAAACTAGGATGAGATTTTTGTGGTGGTTTAGTGAGGAAGAAAATTATGTTATGTCATACACTAATTTCTCAAAGCATTTATATCTTTACCAGCTTATATTTAAAAACAAAACTATTACATACATGTGGATGTGGTATTCAGGGATGTATCAGTAAGTACGCAATGGAACTTACTGGCGCACATAATATTCCCACTGATATAATTTAGGTGTTCCACTCTAGCCTTGTTAAATTGAATCTGTATATGTGTGTGCTCTTAATAAACTACCGTAAAACGGGGTGAATAGAAACGCTTTGATACTATTTTATCGGCTTCTAACAAAGCATCGACTTTTATAATAACAATTCATTAATAAATTGATACAGTTAAACGCTGAAAAAAATATTCAAATACCGTGAAAATACCCTTTGAAGTTTTGTTTCTATTCACCCCTGAGTTTCTATTCACCCCATTTGACTGTAGTGCGCTTCACCATTAACGATTGCATCACTGCTTACCATCAGGTGGGATCGCAGTCAAGCACTGGTTTATATCAATAAAAAAAAAAGTTATTTAAAAAAATATTGATCAAAATCCAATAAGAAAAATACAAACTATGTATTTTTACCTACCCAGGTTTACAAGAAAAATACAATAAGGCTCTTAAACTAAATCATAAAGTATTATGAATTAATAGTGGCTTGTCAAATTACCAGTACAAATTGCAACAATTGATGTAAGAGCTATAGATTATTATTATTTGTCGCTGGTCTCTGAGGCAATACAAACCGAGTCAGCTGTTAGTTACAACTGCGAGGAATGATTCCGTAATACGTTCTGTTCTCTGGTCTTATATTTAAATGTGCGTAACGTAGAGACATTCAAAGGCTTTTACGCTTTATCCATTAAACAACACATTTCAACATTTTGTTGGCTTCCAGTAAGAATAAACGTGGCTGAAAATAAATCTGTTGGTTAGATCTGTGACTTCTTGCAAACCCATTCATCAATTGGTACTAACTATACATATATCATTTTAGATAATATCGATCCTACAAACGGACCCTCCAAATCTTATACTTTTGGCAATAAGCAAAAGAAGACATTGTTTTGTAAACAGATGCGAAAAAAATAAATGACTTTTTTTTTCATCATAGCTCATTTTTAATTAACAATAATGGCATAATCAGCCTTAGGCCGCATTCCCACTTTGTTGTGATGACAGATAGTCGTGCAATTTTAAGTGTCGTGGCTTATATATTTAAATGGAGGTGTTCATATATAGGACGACACGATTAAGTGTCGTCTACGACTTCTATGCGGTGACAACAGAATGTCATGATAGTGGGAACGCCTAACACGACAGTCGTAAAACGATAAAAATTTGTCAAGACAAAACCGTTATTTTCACTATCGGTCGTGGCCACGATAAACAGGTGTCATAATGGGAACAGCTAGAGAAGATAGTCGTCCGACGATAAATTAACCGTTACGACATAGTGGGTACGCGGCCTTATAACGTTCCAATTGCTGAGGGAATGAGCCGTAAACCACCACGCGGGCCCGTTGCGTGTTTTTTTTTAAACTACAGATCGAAAAAGTGTGAAAAACTAAGTAAGAGTTGATATGTATTAACAATGTATCATACAGAGATCTTGAGTTACTGTCACTCAGTCAGTCCGAAACCGATTGAGAGAATAGGCAATCCTGAAAAAAAAACCCATGCAGAATCATAGATGTGAATTCTAAGAACAACTTAACCAGTTTTATTTGATGATATGAAGTCATTAAATAACTTCTCCCGCTCTTGGTGAAGCGACAGGGATGGTCAGACTTTTACTACCTAAAACCCACCCATTTTATTTTATTTGGGAAAATCATCCAATGACATCACCCGCCCTTAGGCGGAGCGAGAGATAGTGTCAGACTTTTACTGACTAAAAACTCACACCTGTTCCTTCGTTGCCTTTCGTACCAGGGCCGACTCTTCCTTTCAGAAGCAGACCCTTGGCCCCAGTAGGCTTCCCAGTAGGGTTTGCTGACATCTCCTTGAGGCAAAAACCCACCCATGTGCCTTTTGAGGCCACGGGGAAATAGTCTCGAAAGGACATAGATGGGTTTTAGTTAGTAAAAATCTGACACGCTCTTTCGCTCCATCCCAGAGCGCGACAAGTCATTGGATCCTTCCACCTTAAAAAAAAAACAACCAATGTACATACCTCCAGTTGTCCTTTGCGTTTCAGGTGACTCTTTCAAATAATCTCTCAGCCCAGAACAAACCAACCTCTAATTACTATACGGATGCATCAACAATCATAACAGCCACTATCGAAAGGTCATAAGTTCTTCCTCCATTGTTACAATGATTGGGCGCCATATTAGCATACAAAGCTTCGCCTTGTCGCGTCTCCTGCTATAATTGAAGTGTCAAATAGCTTATCAGCTAGAATTGTTTCAGTCTTCAGAGGCTCAGACATCCGTGATAGTCAAGGTTATATTTGGTCTATGCACTCTGCATAATAACAATTGTATGTGACTTGTGTGTGTGTGTGAATTGTGTGTGACACCTGTGGGGTAATAGATGATGTATATCATTTATTGATGGAATGTGTTCAATTTCACGCTGAGAGAGAGGAATTATTCGATACATTAGGTTTGGATAAGACGCAGGTTGGAGTTATGAACAACATCCTTTCAAATCCTAATAGTGAAGAAGCTTGTCTTTTGTTCAGACTTTTATCATAAGAATTTAAGTTAATTGGATAAATCGGACTGGCATATACTTGCAAATATAAAAGTCCAAAAAATAAAGAATAAAAAAAAAATCAATTGTATGTACCTTTTTTTGAGGTGGGAAATCTTTCAATGACTTTTCTCTCTCTGGGGTGAAGCGAGAGGTTGTTTTAGACTTTTGCTGATTAAAACCATATCTATGTCTTTTAGTTGCCCTTTGCGCTCTAGGGTTACGGTAACTCTTTCGAAAATTCTTGCGACCTATTCAGTTTGAACCCTAATCTGGCGATCAAACAAAAAACCACAGGAAACGCAGTTGCTTCAGTGATGCCTCAAAAAATGGTTATTTCGTAATAAAATGTTAGTCACAGAAGATGATGAAAAAATATATCACTATGTTAAAGAATTTTTAAGAAGGTTATAACCTTTCACGATTTGAAATAATATACTTTCAGAGGGTGGGGACTTAGATTTAAAAGGGTGGAGTTGCTTTCAAAACTGTTAAAGGTGACTGATGAAAGTAAAGATGGTGTTAAAATTGTGATTGTCGTAAATAGTATCGAATGGCTCTTGCCAAACTGTTAAGATCAGTCGAAAGAATACGATTTTGGAGCTTGTCATTGTAACCATGACAAATGTACTGTGTGTGCAATCATTCAGTGCCTAACTTAGGCATCAGTGTGCATCTAAGTGAGACATTTTTGTAAGATTATCCATCAATATTGAATGGGATGTTATAGATATGAAATTTTGGATCTGGATACGGATATACGAACAATATATATGGATAAAATGAGAAATGAGTGTCAGACTATAAAGTTGAAGGGGAATCGTTTGTTTTGATATGGTCATGTAAAGAGGAGGGATGAAACGCATGTTACTAAAAGAGTTATGAGCATACATGTAGAAGAATGGAGAGGGAGAGGGAGGTCAAAGAAAAGATGGATGGATTGTGTGAAGAGTGATATGAAAGAAAAGGAAGTTAGTGATAGCTTGACGAGTGACAGGGCAGAATGGAAGAAAAAAACGGGACAAGGGCAGGAAGATGATGATGATATATACGGGTTTCGGATACTTATGATATTATCTGGATACGGATATAAGAACAATATATAAACCGGTTTCGGATACTTACGAAATTATTTCGGACTAGCTTCTGCCAGTGGCATCGCTAACGTGAAAGTAGGATGTATATAGCCTATATCACTCATCGATAAAGTAACATTCTACTGGTGTAAGAAATTTTAAAATCGGTCCATTAGTTTTGGAGTTTATTCATTACAAACAAAAATATAAACATACAAAAATAGAAATCTTTCTTTTTCATAATACGAGTATAGATTATTCGCTGGTTTCAGATAATTTCAATTACGAATTTTAGAATTTTAAAATTAAAAAGTTAAATATAAATAACAAGATTTGACTTTTATTTCTAGTTTGGATTATAATTTGTTTAGCCGGGCAACACAAAAAAGAACCTGTCGTAACCCGTCATATACCTCCACCCTTATCCGAAACTTTTATGTCGGATTCGGATACGATTGCGGATATTTTTTATTTCGGATATCCGATGTTTTCGATTATGGTTATGGAACTCCATAGTATTCTTGATATGTTTTAAATGGAGTACTATTATCAAGTGATTTTTACACTATTATCAAGAGATTTCATGATGAATTGAAATAGATGAAATTAATTAACAAAATTATGTGTTTTTAAATCAAATGCTTTATGTTAATGTAGTGATTTAGTCTTAAATGTACTTGTAAATTCCCAGTGCCTGTAATGTTGGTGATCCTAATAAATAAATAAATAGGTCAAGTTAAAGCCTTGACATTGAGTAAATTCAAACTGGAAATGAGCACATATTTCTTGAGATATAAATCTCAAGAACGTGCTAAATGATCGGCGAAAACAAAACAAATGTTTCTTTCTGATCTTATCTGATGGTAGAAACAATAGATTTAACACTGATGGCTCGAGATAATCTCATTGATCTTGATTCTGTATGGTCAGGTCGATTAGTATGAATATGTATTGAATGTGCAAGGTTATTTATTCATTTCATCGGAAGACGCGGTCACGAAGTATTTTTCTGTCTGGAAAATTGCTGAAATAAACCTTTGACGACTTTGCTGCTTTGCTTTGTCCAGGGGAGAGATTTTGACGGTACGGGTGGCGCAGACGCAGAAGACGCAGTGTTGGAAGACCCCCTACAAGGTGGACCGATGACCTGATGAAAGTTGCGGGAATCTGATGGATGCGAGACGCACAGGACCGTTCATTGTGGCGACATTTGGGGGAGGCCTATATCCAGCTGTGGACGTCTATCGGCTGAAATGATGATGATGATGGGTGGCGCAGTGGTTGCGCGATTGGCTGCTGCGCTGCGGGTTACGGATTTGATTCTCGCATGAAACAAATATTTGTATGGCCCACATGGTAGGCCTATAGGGTTTTAGATGTTCCGAGTCTTAGTGTCTTGTGTGTGTGAGCATCCTTAAGATATAGGAGCAGTTCCTAGTGTGGGGCAGAGTTAAAAAAAGATGTTGTGCTCTTTTCCACATAAATCTTAACACAAATCATTAATATTTTCCATGAGCTCCCTTCTGTATCTGTATGTGTGAACGTTGAATCTAAAATCAAGGAAATCATCATCATCTTTCTGCCTTTAATAGGATAAACTAGCTTTTCCCCGCGGAAAAAATTTTAGCAATCGGACCAGTGCCTTCAGAGATTACCTCCTACAAACAAAACGAACAAACTATACCTCTTTGTAATATTGGTGTAAATTACTTGGAGTCGGTGCAACACGTTTTTTTTTCTTCCATTCTATTTTTTCAAAGGTAAATAAACTCAATATAAAAAAACAAACACGTGATCATATCAAAAATTTTGGGATTTTCGTCGATTTCTTTCGAAGATCAAGAGTCAATAATTTTAATCCGAGCATATAATATATAATATAATATATAATAATATTCAACAACTGTCACACAACGCCATCTAGTCTCAAACTAAGCAGAGCTTGTGCTATGAGTACTAGACAACTGATAAACATACTTATATATTTCTAAATACATACATATTATAGATAAATTACACCCAAACACAGAACAAATGATCGAGCTCATCACACAAACATTTGTCCTAGGTGGGAATCGAACCCACGACCTCCGGCATAGCAGTTAAGGCCACTAACCACTAGGCCAACAGGCCAGTCTTGGGGGTCGACTTAAAATTATTCTCTCTAATTTATCTAAATTGAAGAGCACGCATGAACCGTGTGATTCCGGTATTACAGTATCTGTTCATCTAAGTTCCTTAGGAAGTATTTTGCATGCTTCACTGTTTCGGCCAAGGTGTCAGTAATTTGATAGGGCTGGTCGGAGATGGTTTCTTTGCATATTTAATCTGATTATGGGTAGTCACGCTAACTTTACTGTATTCTTATGATAATAATCTTCGTTTTTAAGTGGTGTTAAAGTTGAACAGAGGTTTTATTATTATTATTTCCTTTATTTATTGAATAGACATATAAATTACATTTTTAAATATTTTTTTAAATAAAACTCATTAAAAATAGTAGCCCACCGGCATCGGGAACAGGGTCCAAGCTAGCGGTGGTCAGGGCTTCTGAGATAGGAATCTCCAAACAATACGCCTCGTGTCCAGGAGTACTGCCTTCTGAATCAAGCCCTTGATCAAACTGCCTAACGAGAGCCTCCTCAGATGTTGGTCGAGGCTCTTGGCAATTAAGCCATTGGCCTTTATACCGTATACTTAGAAATAAATGAATTATTATTATTTCGTTATGAGTTTTTGTATCTCAGAACCCTGGAGTCCTGGACCTTTGGAAGGCGTACGAGGAGTCGAAACCAACTCGCAGAGGCCCCTTATACGCTTTTAATGGAACGTGGTACCAACCGGCGATTATCCCTGTATGCTATGCTAGTGCATCCAAGGACAACCCCCGGTTAATGAGAAACTATTGCGACATATGGAAAACTAAGATATAGGGCTATGGTTTTTGTAGTCTTAAGTGGACTGGTTACCAGGAACTATGTTAAGTCTATGGCCATTATTAATATCCATCGACAAAAGGCAGGGGGTGACTTGCACACTTAATAAATGGGCCCCCATAAACGGTCGCTAGCACGAAGTGACGTAGCAACAAGAGGGCAACATATCCTGAGGTGCTTGAGGAGTGGAGAGGTATACTACGGCTATCAGGACAATCCCGGAAATACGGTTAAGATCCCTACCAGCACCTTACTGGATTATACATCCTTCTCCCGAGCACGTTTGCTCTTGCGAATCTCCACTCAAGCCAGCCAATAAAGGCAAGAGAGAGCTGGGAGCTCAGTTCCTCGTCAGTGTTCACTACGGCCGGCCAATAAATACAAGCCTAAGATGAAGAACAAGAATTCTCCCGGGAGATCGGGTCCGTGGGGTCGCTAATGCCCAACAGTTCGCCACAAAACTGCACTGCGGATTGTATCTCTCTTGGTCTGGCCCCTCACCCTAGGCATATTACGGCAAAGCAAACTTTACCGATACAGACCTAGGGTATATTGGAGTACGCAAGCCCCACCACGACCTCAACGTAGAGATACGGCGATGGGGTTATTATTATTATTATTAAAAAAGAAGGCGGGTGGGTTTTAAGTAGTAAAAGTCTAACACTCCATCTCGCTCCACCCAGAGCGGGAGAAATTACTCGATGATGATTTCCCAACCCCAAAAAAAGGTCCGTTTGTCAACGCCAAATAGTCTTCAGTGCCTCCTAACTTTTAACAAATGTTAATGGGGATACATACGAAAGGTTAGCCATAACTTCAACAGACAGGCGTGACGTAGTAATACGTGAGCAGTTTCTCACTGTTGACATCGTATTGTCGCGTTGCGCCAGTCTGTGTTAGTCTTTAAACGTGCCACATATGAAAGATTTGCGATTTGCAGTTTTGTATTGGTGGTTTGAGGTAACCGTAGCAAAATTATCGTGAAGCTTTCATGGTACATCATCATAACTCAGAAGTTTTGCATTGTATGGTCGGCACAACCATGGCAATTTTGTCAAACGCAATAAAATATGCCATGGCGTTTCTCATGCCGTAAATAACAGTAATTGCAATGGCTGATTAATTTACTGTACACAGTTGTCATGGGGCTTCTAATTATGCAATTAATAGCAGTAATGACACCGCCAGTGTTCCGTGCCAATGTCGGTAGTGTGTATAGGCTATGTGTCCACTGGCATAGCGAATCGCGTGAAATTGCGTTTTTGAAGAAAGTACGTAATTGCAAATGTGTTTACTGTCTTTTTGTGGTGTTTATTTCTTTTGCGACTTTAAAGTGTAATCGATAAAAAATCATTCATTTTAGAAAAAAGTTAAGTGCATTACATAGGAAACTCATTAGATAAACTTTATTGTACACCAAATTAGTAACAAAACTTTTACACTAACTTAAATCTATGGGTACAAAGGCTCATTGAGCATCAGAATATTTTTTGACGGTCAATGCAATGAGGTATTTTTATACGCGTTTGAAAATATTATTAAGAAAAATAAAAATGCATTAAAAATGAAACTAAAAGTTTGAAAAGTTCTATGTTTATTATCAACGTTTGCTTACAATAATGTTGTTGCTTATAAACTTTTCTTTTCTTTTAATTAAGCGTTTCAATTCGCAGATGTTAACATAAGAATAAAAGAAGTGAAATCTCGTGTAGTTATTTTATATGATTAACACGTAGTGTCCAAGAGAACTGGTAATCTTATCTCCAAAGACAAGTGAAATCATTGTCGCCGCAAAAACTAATATAATAAAAAACTTTTATTATTTCTATATGTTATAGGATATTTGTTTAATGTATAATTTCCCGCTTTCACGATGCCAGCAATATTTGGCAAGACACTCGATACCCATTCACTTAGTTTTTATAGGTTTTATTTTTTATTCCATGAAAGTTAGAACTTGGACATTTACGTACGTAATTATTATTATAACTTGTGTTGACCGACTGTATTCTTAAAAGTGCTTCATATTTGTATATTGCAATTATTGTTTTTGACTGGCCTGTTAGTCTAGCCTTCACTGCTATGCCAAACGTCGTGGGTTCGATTACCACCCAGGACAAATGTTTGTGTGATGAGCAGGATCATTTGTTCTGTGTCTGGGTGTAATTTATCTATAATATGTATGTATTTAGAAATATATAAGTATGTTTATCAGTTGTCTAGTACTCATAACTCAAGCTCTGCTTAGCTTGGGACTTGACGGCATTGTGTGATAGTTGTGGAATATTATTATTATTATATAATAGTATAATTAATACCGCGTACATCGAAGGACTGGAACAATTTGCCTGCCGCGGTCTTCCCGTCCAACTATAATTTAGGTGCCTTCAAGGCTAGAGTGAATAGGCTCTTAATAAACTAGTGCGCCTCACCATCAATGATTGCATCGCTGCTTGCCATCGGGTGGTATGGTGGTATATTGCAGTCAAGCACTGGGTAATACCAATTAAAAAAAAGTAATTTTTTTGGTACAAAGGTATTTTTTTAAACGTTACCCTACCCTAGTAATTACTCCGGTATCGTGGGTGCACGCACAAATATATAAACTCACGTACAAACAAGACACTCAGACATGGAACAACTATCTTTAGGCCACACAAACATTTGTTCTGTGCGGGAAACGAACCCACCACTCGCAGCGCAATAGCCAATCGGTTAACCATTGCGCTAACCGAGCCAAATTGTAGTAATGACTGTGTTATTGATTTTATGTATCAGTGTTACAACATTGCTGATATTTATCTTATTTGTTAGTAACTAGTTATTTTAGTACGAATTAACTTTTTTAAATACTGTCTCAGAATAAACTTATTTTTGTGAAGTAGGAAAATATTAGACAAGAAATTAACAATATTCTTTCTTAATTTCTGAGGTGCGTTTTCATGAATTTTGGGGATCGCCTTGAAGAGTGCCAGAGCCGCGAGGAAAATTTTAATAATGATATTTTCAAGAAGTAAATTTTTCAGGTCTTCAGCTTCTGGTTTTGTAATTTAATAAATAAATATTAAATTATTAATATGTATTAATTATTTCGAGTCTAAATCGTTTTTATATATAAAAAACCGGCCAAGTGCGAGTCGGCCTCGCGCACGAAGGGTTCCGTACAATTATTTATAAAAACGGCAAAAATCATGTTTGTTGTATGGCCCCCATACTAAATATTTATTTTATTCTGTTTTTAAAGTATTTGTTGTTATAGCGGCAACAGAAATACATCATCTGTGAAAATTATAACTGTCTAACTATCACGGTTCATAAGACAGGCGGACAAACAGACAGACGGACGGACAGCGGAGTCTTATTAATAAAGTTTCGTTTTACTCTTGGGTACGAAACCTTAAAAATGGTGACGTCTTTCTTATCTCAACAATTATATCACCCATCCTAAAGTTATAATGTATATATTTAAACATATTATTTTCCTATTCAAGAGTATGAACCACTATTTTTCAAGAATGTTTGACTAGTTTTAGTATTAAAAGCCTACAGATTTTTTTGACGTCTCATTGAACTACTTATTTATGGGTTCTTATAATATATCTACACTACAATTGCTATAAGATGGTGCGGGTGACAGCTGTCAGATTCATACAATGTAGCTACCTATCCTTTTCTCTCATCTTAAAGATGCATATTTTCGTCCTGCTGTCATCCTACCCATGCTATGTAAAAAGACCTTAACTAGCAATCTGCCCCGGCTTCGCATGGTTGCAAATTCTATATATAAACCTTCCTTGTTTATTACTGAAAAAACTTTTATTAAGTACTGAAAACCGCAACAAAACCCGTTGACGCAGAAAGCCATTTTGTTTTACCAAAAAAACTCTTTACTTACTTTGCTAGACATGGAAGACAGTCTACACAAACCTTAAAAATTACAATTCTCACTTGCACAGTTGCGTTTGACACGTCAGCGTTTACTTGTACTTTTTAATAACATATTATGTTCCTATCGCATCGTCCATGACATTTGCAGCCATTCCGGTTCCGTTGCGTTGGCTGCATTGACAATCGTTCAATTATTTAATGTTGGCACGCTATTGGTTGATAGGACTGTTTGTCAATGAGATTATGATCTGATTAAGATTTAATGCATGGCTTGTGTTTTACCTTGTAATGTGAGATGACCTAAAATCTTGATTTTAAATTAGTGTTTTTTTGTTTTGCAATGGATGGAATGGAAATTTCCTTTGCCTGAAAGGAAATTTCCTTTTCACTTCCGAGGTTTGTGGTTTTAGAATGCATAGAATACAAGCTTATGCAAGTGGCTTCGCACGCGTGAAAGTCGGTAATATATTGCCTATGTCACTCAGAGATAAAGTAGCATTCTACTGGTGAAAAAATTTTGATAATCGGTCCAGTTGTTTTTGAGTTTATTTATTACCTCGAATAATTAATACCCCCCCCCCCCAAATTAATTAATTTGTTTGTTTGTTGTTGTGGTGGTTTGTTTTTAGTTTTTTTAATTAATTGCCCCTAATTATTTAAGCACTATTGTTACTAACACGCCAATAGTAACAAAACTATGGACAAATGTAGTCTGAAAATAAACTTATTATTATTTTTTAATTCATTTAAACCAGTGCTTGACTGCGATCCCACCTGATGGTAAGCAGCGAAGCAATCATTGATGGTGAGGCGCACTAGTTTATTAAGAGCCTATTCACCCTAGCCTTGAAGACATTACAAACAAAAAAAAAAACAAATCTTTCCTGTTTATAATATTAGTACCTACAGATAGATTATTTTTATATTTTTTTCCTTACGTTGTATATTTTTTTTTTGCGGAATACCAATAGGCGGTCAAATGTAGTACAGTACTAATATAATTGTCACCAAACGTATATATTACTAGCTTCTGCCAGCGGCTTCGTCGGCGTGAGTGTTAGTTATTGCGGACGAAAAGTCGAAGTCGGATAAAAAGTAGCCATCTCCATCTTTGAAGATCAAGTTTCCTCCGTACCAAATTTCATCTAAATCGGTTCAGTAGTTTAATCGTGAAAGCGTAACAGACAGACAGAGTTATTTTCACATTTATATTATTAGTATGGATTGGAGCCCTCAAGGAACTCGAAGCAACAATTCCAAGGACAAACAAGTTCCTTCATGAACCTGATTGTTTCTGATTGTTTAATGTTTATTAAATCATTCATTCGAAAGTAGGCTGATAAAAAACATGCACCACAAAGTTGTGGCCGCAACGATATTCGATGTAAATCGGGGACAATGCGCATTACTGTACGAGAATTTTTGCAATACTTTTACGTAATGGCTGCCGATCAGTCCGTTTTACATTTCACACATAAACGAACGCGTTCCGATTTGCGGAAGTGTTGATTGTTTCTATTGATATTGTTTTAATTCAAGTTATTCTAGCTTACTCATTACCCATTACCTCTATGTTAATATGTGGAAAATGTTGTGGTTATTACATTGATTTTGTTTTGTATACCTACTATTAAGTGTAATATATAATGTAATATCTTTTTTTTCCAAATAAAGTAAATTAGAATTAAAAGTTATTTTGTTAGAAATTTTGTTGATTGATTCTTCCGTTGATAACTCAGTTCCAGTACTGACTGAGGATAGATCAGATTTGGCCGACGACATTGTTGCAACCTTAGATAGAACTTGATAGGGGCGTGGGGATTGGCATGAGGGATTAGAGGCGTATGCAGTAACTAGTGGGGATGGTCGGGTCATAGATGATGTTAATAATGAAGTAAGTTGTCATTGACAATAAAAAGCCTGCTTCTTTTTGCTATTGTGACGAATCATTTTTACAATTATTTCGCTCAAAGTAAAGACGATAGTTTCTGAGTTCTAGAAACAGACAGAATATCACATTACAGTCATTACACTAATATCATAAAGGTAATAGTTTATGAGTGTATGTGTGTGTTTATTACGTCTTCCTGCTCGAACGGCTCAACGGATTGCAATGGAACTTAGTAAAAGGGTAGATCATGTCCTAGAATAGCTCATAGGATACTTTTTTTTTTTTACTTTATATTAATGTATTTGTCGGATGTGACGCATATCTTCCCTATCAATTGACAATGTTTGTTTGCTAGTTTTAAGATTGCGTCATTTCACGCGAATAAACAGTTTTTCTTTCTTTTCTTTCTTTATCCCGGGAGTATATTCCCTAGGAATAATATATATAATAATTTTCGTCTATCACACAGACAAGCCGCAGCAGCAACAAGTCTCTCAATATTTCCGAATTATCTGGAGAGTGTAATTGACAGTTATTTGAACGTCCGTATACGTGAATGAAAATTGCTACAACCTTTCCATAAGGTAATCCATCGAGGTGTTGGCCAATTTATAGCTTAGAGCATAGAACTGCAGTATGAAAGAGCATCGAAAATCTTCACACACACACACACACACACACACACACATAGCCTATCAATGCAATCTCGTTAAATTCGCACATGACTGGATTCTACAACAACTATCTCTTTTTCTCCTAGTTATTTTTGTGAAGCTATCTCTTTCTTTCCTTGTTACCTGTCCTGCACTCACTAATATTGAGATACTTGGCTGAGTAGTGAAAGTATTAAGAACAGTGTTACTATATAAATTGATATCATTATGGACGCGTCTGATTTTTTTTTATAGTTAGCAATGAAATGTTATAATGGGTGCTAGTGTTATGTGAAGGTATTTTGATTACAGTTTAACATCAATTTGGGTGTGAGAATCAATTGGAAGTTAATAAATGTGAAGATGTGCGTTTCCTTTAGGTTTTTTTTTTATAATGGTATAGTAGAAACTTTGCAAACTAGTGGTTTCGACTGTTTTTGTAGGCCACTAAGCACTAAGACCGTTTGCTCGGAAGATCTTTCCTTTCCCATATGGGAACCCAGTTCTTCCATCTCCTTCTTTTCAAGACAATGGTAAAATTCTTAATATATTTTGGCCAGTAGGTAGCTACTTTAACTGCAGTATCGGAGGCATTTATTAAGTCCTCAAAAGTGTGTATAGGTACTTGGAGCACTCCAACGTGCTGCTCATGTTTTGGAAAAGAGCACCGTACTAGAATTGGGTAAATAAAGGGTCTATAAAATCCCATTTCGCCATTTTGTGTTTGTAGTGGCCTACCAGGGTGAATTCTACCTCCTGAACATAAATAGAATAGTAGTTGAACATAACCGTTTGGGTTATCATTATAGCTCTAGTGTGATACGTCATCGTAAAGCTACATATACTTCGTCTGATGGTAATAAAAACGTTCTAAGTTTCCTGACAGCTACATCCTGAAGGTCTTTAAATCAGGAGTGTAAAGGTTACCTTTACGCAAACGTGTTCCATTGTTGACCACGTCATCACTTACCATCAGGTGAGATAAAGGTCAACCGAGAGCCAATGCCCCTTAGTTTTTTTTCAGCACGCTGGTCTAGAATATAGAGCGGATAGACTAATGACCGTAACATCCCCATCCATGCTTCCTGCCACAAAACTTCTAGACCAAAGTAGCTATTGTTTTGGACTTCTTTTGTTTTTTTAATAGTAGCGTTTAGACGAGGTGGCTAACCTAACGACTTTTTAGTCGAGGAACCATTTTGATCCATTGTAAACTATTGTTCACAAAGAACGTTAATGGTGAACATAAATTATAGGTAAAAGTACAAAAGAAGTGCTTGAAGATCGTCATGTTGAATTTATGGTTGTCTTGAGACATATTTTTTTAATTGCAGTAATTAGTGTGTGAGATGTGTGTGCATGAATTAGTATTTGTTACAGAAACCTTTTATTTGCAATACGATTTTCAAAATGATGAAAGAAAACTTCGTGAAGAAGCTGGCATGTCCTGGAAACAAAAACACGAAGACATGTGACATTCATCAATCCGCACTCTCCTAGAGAGAAGGACTGAGTCCCAGCAGTGGGAATATTATAGGGCTGATTAGTAATACTAATTATTTTCGTACACTGCATCCACATAATGAATGGAGCCATCAAACCAAGTCACTATTATGCGCGTGAGTTAATTTCAATCAATCAACTCAGTCAATGCAAGTCAATGGTTGGATTAACAGCTAATTAATAACATTAAGTAAGGTATTTGGGTGCTAATGTGTCTACACATAAAGTTACGTCTGTTGACGGCAGTTTTCAACAGTTTTTCCAAAATTCCTACATTACTATGTAAATGCCCAATTAATTAATTATGTTAATTAATTCAAGTTAGTTCATTTCTTTATTGATCCGTTTGAAACCGCTGGATTGCCTCAGTAAAAGTCCTCGTTATATATAATTAAGGAAAACCCGAGTGTATCAATATTATTTGTATGAGTAAGAATTGTATGAAAGGAGCTGTGTCCTTTATTTATTCAAGGTAGACTAAATAAATTAAATTATGAATGTTTGTTCTAGACCTAAATTTATTTTATTGATGTGGATTCTAGTTTCTTACTAGGTCTTAGAGCTATGCAAAATTTCTGAAAGTTAAGTGTTGCCTTATTTAAAAAGTGTGTTTTTAAAGTCCATTAAATATACTCGTAGGTAAGTTCCTGTTATGGTACGTCCACACCGTACAAATTTTAGAGCAGCCTTACGTAGATTTAGTATGTTTTTCTTCACTGTTTTGAGAGCAGTGGTGAAATTAAACAAAATAAATCACCTGCCTGGGATTTAATCCTAAACGTACTATTTGTGAGTCGAACCCGCTGGGTCACAGATCCATAGTAAATTAAAAAATCGGTCCTTAAACTCCAGTAGTCTATTTAAAACAAAACATTACATCACCACACCGCTCCATAAAGCATCTAGCTCGTGTGGTCATAGAAAGCGTTGCGCGTTGCACCGCATACCTGCGCCTGCGCGGGTCGCCGTCTCCTGATAATTGATCAATCGCTAATTGGTGCGTACGAGTCGATCGATTGATGCGATCGGCTTGCTATTGCGACATATTAGTTTTGGTGGTTGATTTGTTTGTGATCATCTTTTGATAATCATAATACCAGTTTTATTTATACTTCCTTCTATTACAATTTCTATTATTTATTTATTGTGCACATCTACCATTTTTTAGTGTTTTTTAACCCAGAGGTTGACTGGTAGAGAATGCCTTGTTATTATATAAAGTCTGCCAATGTACAGTCAGGGGTCAAAATTGCAGTTGCACTCTGCCATTGCTAAAGTGTCTAAAATTTCTATATCGAAGATGATCAATGGTTCAGGACTGATTCAATTCGTAGCATAGGATCTAAAGTATTAAATAAACTAGTTGTGGACAATTGGACATCTACTACCTATAAAGAAATTTTAGATACCAGCATTATTAGACTGCAACTGCACTTTTGACCCCTGACTGTACCTAGAGGTACAGTTCTAATGTACATAAAGTTTAAGTAAAAATTTATTCATCTGCTCTAAGTAGTTGAAGATTTTGTTATTACTCTAATATTACTTAGTTATTCTTTCAGGAGTACCAAACATTCACATTATCCAAAACAAGTTAAAATAATTAATTGTGGTTTTTTCTTTAACGGAACGTGGTCTAAAAGCCCTGCTTCCACTTTTCAAGGCCATTTCTGGCATATTGCAAAAAGCACGATTAGACTAAAATAAAAAATATCTTTACACTTTAGTGGAGTCGTAAAATGATACTTAATGAGCGAAAATACTTATCAGATTATTTTCTGATAGCTATCAGGATATAGATGTGTGTCAAGGCTGAATGGCTGAAATAAATGTTATTAATAATATTAACTGAAATAATAATAATTTATTTATTTACGAGTAATGTGCTAGACAGCGTAACAAAATGCATTACAGCATTCAAATCAAAATATTAAAACAAACACCGAAACTAATTGCAGTAGAATTACATAATTTAATTACTATATCGTTGCAATTAATATGCGGGTTTAGTTTTTATTTAAAATATTTTTCATATGAGTAATGAAACGTTATTTACTAATAGAGTTATAAGTACACTTGTAGATGTATAGAGAGGGAGAAGGGGGCCAAAGAAAAGATGGAAGGATTGTGTGAGGAGTGATGTGAAAGAAAATGTCCACGGACGCGTTGCTTTATAGATGCGTATTCGTTATTATACGCTTGATGTACGCCTGCGTGAAGCTTACAGACAAAACTATGAAACTCTGTCGACGAAGCGGCATCGTCATGCCCTCGTGTCGCGTCTATGAAGCTACGCGTCCGAGGACAGTAGGCCATAGTATTGTATGTAAGCTTCACGCAGATCCATAATAACGATTACGCGTCTATGAAGCTACGCGTCCGAGGACAGTAGGCCATAGTTTTGTAGGTAAGCTTCACGCAGATCCATAATAACGATTACGCGTCTATGAAGCTACGCGTCCGTGGATAGTAGGCCATAGTTTTGTATGTAAGCTTCACGCAGATCCATAATAACTGATAATAACGATTACGCGTCTATGAAGCTACGCGTCCGTGGATAGTAGGCCAAGTGATAGCGTGACGGGTGACAGGACAGAATGGAAGAAAAAACGTGTTGCGCCGACCCCAGGTAATGTGGAATAAGGGCAGCAAGATGTTGATGAGTAATGATGATTCGTTTTGTAAAGGGGAATGTACTGCTGTTTGATTAGGATTTAAAGCGTTAAAATACACATCAAATTTTCAAGGTTAGTTTTGAGAAGTACGGCTTTCAAAAACTTTCATTATTTTTTACTAGCTTCTGCCCGCGGCTTCGCCCGCGTGCATAAAATATAGCCTATGTCACTGAAGAATAAAGCAGCTTTATATCGGTGAAAAAAATTTAGCAATCGGACCAGTACTTCCAGAGATTCGACTAAGACTCCTTCCAAACAAACAAAAAAACAAACTTTACCTCTTTACAATATTAGTGTAGATTAAGGCTTACTGTGCACGAACGCGTAGCTTCATAGACGCGTGGACGAAGTGGCAGCGTCTTGCCGCCGTGTGTTGTTGCCGCTTCTTCGATACAGTTTCATAGTTTTGTATATAAGCTTCACGTAGGCGTCCACCCGGCGTATAATGACGAATACGCGTCTATGAAGCTACGCGTCTGTGGGCATTAGGCCTAAATTGTTCTTCACATAAATATAGAGCATTTATCGCTCATTTGCGACAAGGATAACATAACAAAAAAATGAGATTTATGACATAATATTACAAAATATAATTTTACTGCGATGGATTAGTTAGTAACCATTAATGAACGGAAAATGATTAAGGAGATATATTCAAACTTAAAAATGCTCTATTTTAAAATCTTGCTTTTTGAGTTATGACATCCTTGACGTATATATTCGAGCGTTATATATGTGTTTTTTTTTTAATTTTTCCCCACACTGGGAATAACTTCTGTATCTTGGATTCGTTCACAAACATTAAAACTCTCTATACAAATAATTGTTTTGCGCGGGGATCGAACTAATAACTCGTAGTGCATAAGCCAATCGCTCAACTTCTGTGTCAGTATACATTAATTAATGCAAATCATCATTAAATTAGCTGAAACTCTTCAAAGAAGTACCAGGGTCACACAGAAGTGAAGCAGTAGTATGAAATCGAAAGCTGTCACATAATTTGATAGTGAAAGTGTTGAGTGGCAGATTTATCGATATGAAGAGACGTGACGGTTTCTTGACATTTATTACTTTGTAGTATTTTAGTGCGAAGCGGCAACAATATAAGCTTTTACTGAGGATTGTCTGGAGTGGTTTGTGAATATGATTTTTCCATAATTTCACTTATTGTCTAGCGTGTACTATTTTTTTTCTCGCTCGCGTTTGACCTTTATCTATATTGGTGATAAACGATGATGTTATCGACGAGGGAGCACGTTTGCCTAAAAATGTCCTATTCACTCTTGGCTTAAATACTTCAGGCTACCAGGAAATAGAGATTCAGGCAGGGAAATCCACTCCTGACTGAAGTAGTGACAGCTGTGATTATTAAATTGCGGCACAGAACAAAATAGATCAGAGTTATTTTGATTAAAATAGGATTATATTGAGGCATCAATTCATTATCCAAAGCTCTTCCGTGGGATATTTTTAATTATAAGCTTATTGGTGCAATATTTTAAATTATGATGTAAGCGTTTAAATTTTATTTTTATGTACCTACCATATTGTCTCTTCACCACCCTAGGTTGACTGGAAGAGAGTGCCTAAGGCATTAATTCCGCCTTTGTACTTTATGTTGCATGAAGATTAATAAAAAAATAAAATGGAAGCTAAAGAACTTTGTGAAAGTTTTTTAGCTTCCAGTGGGAAATCATCAGATAACCGCTCCCGTCTTTGTGAAGCGAGCAGGAGTGTCAGACTTTTGACTGAGTAAAACCCACCGGTGTTCCTTCAGTTGCAGTCCTTGCAGACGGCCAACACATTCCACATAACTGACAACTTTTAATACAAGTCTATATAATAGTTGAGTGACAGGTTAGCGCTGCGCTGCGCTGTGCTGAGGTTTGTACGATCGTTTAACATCTACACTCAAAGTTTATAAATAAACATTTTATTTGCAGCCCGTTTACTTAGCATTATTGTTAGTGATAAGTAATTTGTTTACTTTGATCTAGGTTGTTAGACATTCTAAATTCACGGCATTGAATAAATGATTCATGAAAATGTTTTAGTTCACGCTGAAAATAAAGTCTTGATTTTAATATCCTTGTATAGGTAGCATTTTAATACGATAACAATAGAGCTTAATGATACTCGTATTTTATTTTGATTTTTTAGGGTTCCGTACCCTTCTTCTTCCTGCCCTTATCCCATATTACTTGGGGTCGGTGCAACACATTTTTTTCTTCCATTCTGTCCTGTCACCCGTCATACTATAACTAACTTCCTTTCCTTTCATATCACTCCTCACACAATCCATCCATCTTTTCTTTGGCCTCCCTCTCCCTCTCCATCCATCCAACATGTATACTTAGAACTTTTTTAGTAACATGCGATTCATCCCTCCTCTTCACATGAGCATACCAAGACAAACGATTGCCTTTCAACTTTTCAGTCACTGGCGCCACTTTCAAACTTCGTCTAATATTCTCATTTCTCACTTTATCCATTCTCGTCACACCACACATCCATCTCAACATTCTCATCTCCGCCACATTCCGGGTTCCGTACCCAAAAGGTAAAACAGGGACTCTATTATTAAGACTGTCCATCTGTCTATCTTCAGGCTGTATCTCATGTACCGCGATAAATAGACAGTTGAAATTTTCACAGATGATATATATATAAATAAAAGTCAAAGCCAATAAATCCAAAGAAAATAATATCCTTTTGTCAGCAACAGTCATGCACAAAGTAAAATGTTTCCACCACGCCACGGTCACCACTACATGACATATTTAAAATTTAATAAATCGAGATATAAGATAAGAAAGTATTGTTTCTCTAATTCGTGTTGTTCAAGGACGACATCATCGAGTTGCTCGTTGGTTGTCAAAAGATAAAATACTAATTGGTTTTTAACCCTTTCACCACTTAGGGGCCCAGCAGGGTCAAAGCCTACTGGGGCCATGGGTGATGCGAAAGAGATCCTCGGGGCCCTGGAAAAATGGCAAAGAAAGAACAGGAGTGCATTTTTTGTCAGTAAAAGTCTCACACTATCTCTCGCTCCGCCCAAGAGCGGGGGATGTCATTAGGTGATTTTCCCACATGAAAAAAAAAATTCTTTTACCACCTACGTTGGATATATTCGACAAACACTCTCGCTTTTATTCCACCAGGGTCGCACATCCACGACCAAATACTCCATCTTGTCACCTATTCTGTCACCTATGGGGATTGACTAGTTAAGTCGCAAACACACGTCCCTGGCGAATAGGATGCGAAAACACTTATCGGACCGATCCGAATCGGGCTGTTAAAGGGTTAACCACCAAAATTATACTTACAAGTGATTAACAAAATAAATGTTTGTTTGTTCCAGTGCATGAGGATGCGAGCCGGTGTGTGGTGGAGCGTGGCGGCGTTTACGCTGCTCGCCGTCACCAGCGCCCTTAGGACCACTCAGGTATGTGTCGAATATTATTAAGGGTAAAAACATCAGGGGTTATTTAACAAACTGACTTTCTGTCAGCACTGACAGAAACTACTTTATTCAAAAGTGTAAATGTTTGATATCGACATATAGATACGGGTTTTCCATTTACTTAAGTGCATAATTGCTGTTGTTTAATTCGGATCAAGATTTCAAGAAATCCAATTAAAATGGTGACGACTGCATTTGAGCCAGTTTTATACAGGTCCTACCTGTACATATTTAGGTATTTATGTAAAACCTGCTTTATTTTGAGGAATGCATTAAGTATTTTACGAATTAGGGTGTCTTAAATTAATTCTCCTGAATTCCTATATGAAGATTCGAAACGCAATTTTCATCATTCGAAAATATTTTTGTGCAGAAAGTTTTGATTAGGTACTATAAATTACAATTTTCTAGACCAATAAAACCTCAAACGATTTTGGTATGACGACGTGAGTCATTTAAAACCTTAGTGGTAGCTAATTTCTTATAAGTTATAATACCAAAACCAGTTATTGGCTAAACTCTTTACTAAGTGTAGTTAGCGGGTATTAGAGACAGGACGTTTTGAAAGATACAAGTAAAGTAACTGTAATAAACAGTAAACTTGTACTGATAACTCGTTTGTCTTGTTGCTCTTATTTTCATGTATTTCGAAATCAGTTCAAAATTTTTACTCATAAAATGATTTATCTCAAGAAATCGATAAGAGTTCTACTGAGTTGAAACTTAAAAGTATAACTCGTTGGAACAATTAAACGATTGCGCCACGCCTTCACTTATACATTATAATAGCTATGTAAGTTCCAAGTTACACCTAAGGCTTTGTCAAGAGTGACAAGAGCGGTAGCGAGTACGTTATTCATAGCACGAGCAGTAGTGTAATGTAGCAGGCTGCACGTGTTATACGCACAGAGTAAAAAATCAGAGATCGCTCGCTAAGTCGCACAGACTCGTCGTGAAAGGGCTTGCCATTGGGCGAATTTATCTAAAAAAAACTGAAACTGAAGGCGAATATGATGTTATATCTAAACCGAATAAAAAATGACAAAAAAGTAAATAATTCAAAGTAAATAATGACACTGAATTATTGAAGTCGGTTTTAGATGTGTTCATCGCAATCGTAATTGGTGTAATTTGGCCATATCATAGTTACATATGGCCTACTGTCCACGTCGGCAACCTAGTGCCGTCGTGTCATTTCAGAGTTTTGTACGTAAGCAGGCGTACACCAAGCGTATATATAGGTCAGTAGGTCTAAGTCAAAAGACGCTGTTACAAAGACTTCCTGTCACTGCGATCGCGATGGGACATTTTACATCCTGTTTAAAATCGCGCTCGCCTCCGCCTCCGCGTAAGCTACTCACCCTGGTCGAAGTCTTAGTATAACTTGACAGTGTCGCGCTCGGTCAACTACCAAGGTTGCGAGATATTGTTACACGTATCACTTATTTGCACCGCTGCGTTTTGCAGTGAATGTATTTCGTTAAATTATATTTATGTCATATTTAAATACGATTTAATCTGATCTAAAGTGTGATTCATTCTTATCTTAGGTTTTAAACTGTTGAAACTGATACGTGCCATTAAAATTTGTATGTTGATTAAGTTAAAAATGTCAATAGTATTTTCATAAATGAATTTTATTTTAAGTTGAACTTGAAAAGTCATTTAGAGAATCATTATAGCTACCTTTAACCCAGGCAGGCCCGTCGAAGCGATGTTGAACACGATGGACGGCGAGCTACTTATTGCTTGCCGTAAGCTGTGCTGTGGGTCCGTTTTCCATTGCGATTTTATCACCACTCTAGGCTTAAGTGAATTTTTTGAGATCCTGTTTCCGATAACATTAAAAATATCTGTCAATTCTGAAAAATTGAAAATGTTCGTTGCACTTTTATTGCTTTCATTTGCCTTCTAATTGCCTCATCCTCTTCAGGTAGGGGTCATTTTCACAGTTACCAAGGTATTTCTAAAATCTGAATACAAACTTGCCTTGTATCGCAACAGTTGACGATCCATTAAATCGTTAACAAATCAGCTGCTCCAGTTAATAGAAGCGTTTACGGCTGATCTTAAAATGGCCTCATTTAGATACCTATGTAGATGTACAGTCAACGAAGGAGATAAGTAACCAGGGTCATCAAATATAGTTTAAGTATTCATGAAAACCGATGGCCGGATTAGAATGATGTTTAGTTTTGTTTGTGAGTTGTTTATTTAATAATAATAATAGCCTTATTATAGAATAAGCATAGTATAATCAGCCTTATAAAGTTCCCGCTGCTAGGACTCAGGCCTCCTCTCTAGGAGAGGAAATGTCGTCGAATGTTTGGTTTTTGGACATTTTTTTTTCTAGGTGGGAAAATCATCTTATGAGAAAGTTCGCTCTTGTGTCAGACTTTTACTGACTAAAAACCCACTCCTGCTCCCTCCTTGCCTTCTTCCCAGGGCCCCGGGTTTCACTCTCACACTGCCCGTGGCTCCAGTAGGCTTCGATCCTGTTGGGCCCCTACGATTGGCTGACATCTCCCTGAGGCGCGCGCGGAACAGTACGCGCCGTCGACGACTTGGGCTTGGTCCGGACGGTTACCGGACGGTTCTTGGACATGCCGGTTTCCTCACAATGTTTTTCTTCACCGTTTTGAGAGCAGTGGTGATGAAAAAAAAAATACACAAAGTGATGCGCCTGGCTGGGTGGGAAGTTTTGGGTGATTATACCAAAAAACCGTTATGAATCCTGAAGATACTCGTAACTAAGTAAAAGAGTTAAGTTATTATACTTAAAAGTAACATTTTGTGACAAGACAGCTGTTGTAACATAAGCCCTACTTGATCAAGTCAGCCGGCTTTAACTCCACTTCAGTAAACGGCTGCCAACGCTCCAGTTACTCAAATAACTGAAATCTAAAGAAAACCAGTTCTGTTCGTAACGTTCATAATTATCTGTTTCTTCGGTATGATATAGCAATAAGGTATTACTGGAGATCTGTATTGTATAATGTTTAATATCTTTAACAAACAAGTTTATGTTATGAATGGGTGGAGGGTTCATTTAGTTCCATAATTAAATGATTTTAACGCTAAGGCAGTTAATTTCTGATTAACGGGGAATATCTGCAAAGCAACTGAAGGATATAGGTGTGGTTTAGAGAGAGCAAAAGTCTAGCACGCCTTCTGTCATTAGAAGATTTCCTACCTCAAAAATAGGCCCCGGGTGCCAACATTGTGTGGACCGCCCGGAGGACACGGTGGAGCATACGGTAGAGGTGTGCCCCGCTTGGGCAGAGCACCGCCGTGTCCTCGTGGGGGCGATCGGTGGCAGCGATCTCTCGCGCCGGGCCTTGGTACAGGCCATGGTCCGGAGCGAGGAGGAGTGGCAGGCAGTTGCCTCCTTCTGCGAAGCAGTAATGCTAGCAAAGGAGGCGGCCGATCGCGTGAGGCAACGGTCCTCACGCCCCAACCGCCGCCGGGATTCCGATCCCGATTTCCGGCCACCGTAGGCGCGGGCTTGCGGACGGTGAGCAATGGGTGGCTCGCCGTCCGATCGTCCGGTAACCGTCCGGACCGAGCCCAAGTCGTCGACGGCGCGTAGTGTTCCACGCGCGCCTCAAGGAGATGTCAGCAACCGTAGGGGCCCAGCAGGGTCAAAGCCTACTGGGGCCATGGGTGATGCGAAAGTGACCCCCGGGGCCCTGGAAAAAAATGGCAAAGAAGGAACAGGAGTGGGTTTTTAGTCAGTAAAAGTCTGACACTATTCATCTCTCTAATCATGACTCTAATCATCTAATGACATCCCCCGCCCAAGAGCGGGGGATGTCGTTAGATGATTTTCCCACCCGAAAAAAAAAAAAAGAAAAAAAACCTCAAAAATAGGCAGTCAATTGTTTTTAGATTTCCTTATGCAAATGTTACTCAAAAATTCGGGTTAAAAGGATTCTTTTTCACTCGCCTATCGTCAACTTTAAGCATGGTTTAAAAGCTTGTTACTTCATCTAACGCAATCCAACGCGATGTTTGACGAAAAGGCAACGCGAAAAAAGAGAGATAACGCCTGAAAACTCTGTTAGCATTCGGTAATTCCGTTATTTACTCGAATATTTTACAAAACTTGTTCCAGGAAATATGTGTTTTTCTTTAAACCCTTAAAAGTTTATGAAAAAATTTGTAGTCATTCAGAATCTTGATTAAATTTATATTGTGATGTATTTGGGTAAGGCTACGATGGAACTGATATAACAATTTGTTAAAAGTTCCTTAAATAAATAAATAAAAAAAAGGCATCTATTGTTATACTTTCTTGACTTTTTAATTTTTGAGTAAATTATGAAGTTTCAAAGTTCATGCAAATTAGCAGATTTTCAGAGATCTTTACTGGATTAGTTTTACACAAATTTATAAATTGATTTCAATAGAAGCCTAGATAATATCCACAAGATATTGTGTTTCTAAAATATCTAATGAAAAAGGTGTAACAACGTCATAATCGCGTAAGAGCGGTTGTATGAAAAACAGTGAAAATTTATGTCGAGTACCGATGAATCTAGTGTGAAAATTATAAATCTTGAAATAAACATGTGGATATATATCAGCATTACATAAATAATTTAATTGCCATCAAAATAGATTGAATTGTTATTATTGATAGGTTTGCGCTTGACCACTATCTCACCCGATGGAAAGCGACGATAAAGTACGCTTGCCTAGAAGTAACCGACTCACTCTTGACTTAAATATCTCTAGGTTGTAGCTATCACCAAACACAGATTTCCACTCTTTAGCTGTATTCACAATGAATGTGTTCCCAAAATGATTCGGGTGTATGTCTATCATACATATTATTACGTAATACATAGTTACGTAGAAACTGAAATGGAAATTTTAATAAGTTGTTGTCATATGACAGTTTTTGATACAACGCATGTAAAGATTAATATGATTAACTAAATCAAATAACCATCTAATTTTCAGTGTACTAAAATCTAATTTACGCAGATATAATATAATATAATATTCCAGAACTATCACACAACACCGTCTAGTCCCAAGCTAAGCAGAGCTTGTGTTAAGGGTACTAGACAACTGATAAACAAAAAGATACAGAAACATATTGATTGAACAAGTAAACTCCAAATAAAAATAAACTCGGCAATACCCAGTGAAATCATAGTTTTCACTGCAATGACATAATAATAAGTAATATCGATTATCGTCGTCAATAAGCGTAAACATCGCGAATGAATTCAGTAAAAGATCGCTCAACTCGCTTTCTATGAGCTAGTCAGCACATCTCGCGTCATGTAAATCATTTGGTAATTATCTGCTTACACTTTTTTTCAGCACGCAATTTTTATGCTTCAGCGGTTAAAGATATATTTTTTTAAACGTGAGTGCCTTCATATACATGTAAATTCTTATAAACAAGACACCCAGACCCGGAACCACTATCTGTAGGCTGTACAGTTCCTTGTATTTTCTCATCCCCAGAGCAGTGGTGGCCGAGTGGGAACGCCTCCGACTTATGAGTTGTAGGTCGCGGGTTCAAACTCAGCCAAGCGCATTACTTTGTGTAATTTATTTCATCACCACTGCTCTCAAAACGGTGAAGGAAAACATCGTGAGGAAACCAGCATGTCCTAAAACCAAAAAAATCGAAGACATGTGACATTTACCAACCCGCACTGGGCCCGCGTGGTGGATTTACGGCCCATTCCCTCTCCTAGAGAGGAGGCCTGAGTCCCAGCAGTGGAAACATTAAAAAGCTGATTATGCTATGCTTTTGCTATATTTACTCCCACTATTTAAAAATCCTCTAAAAATATTTTTTGTTTCGGTTATTTAACTCAAATTATAGAAAGTTAAAATTGTTTTAATTTACATTTTTTTTGAGCAAACGTATCTATATTGCAAATAAAATAAAATAAAATTATTGCAGTTAGGTAGGTATATAACTGTTATGTCATGCTTATATTAACTTTCTTTAAGTAAAAGATACAATTTTAAATGATTCGGTTTACTATAGCCGTTGTTACTAAACTATATGTTCTGAAGAAATATTTGGACAACAGTCTAAAAGATCTATCATCTTTAGAACTAGCTTTTATCCGCGGCTTCGCACACTTTAAAATTGTTCTATCCCAAGGGAAAGTACTCCATTAAGTAAAATAAAAAATCTGACCGGGTGTCTTCAAAGCTAGAGTGAATAGGATCTTAGTAAACTAGTGCAATTCACCATCAACGATTGCATCACTGCTTACTACCAGGTGGGATCGCACTCAAGTACTATATATGATATAAAAAAAATATATGTTATGTCCTAATTCAGGATCTGTATTAGATGGACTTATCCATATCTATTCGACCTTTTTTTATCTATATTTTCAATTTAAAACTCTGTAAATGTTAAGGCGAGGCGAGAAACATCAACACAAGTAATTGGACAGTACTCAAAGAGACCACGACCACTCTATCAAGAGTTCACTCTTGCGAAGAAAAAGAAATGTTAATAATAAAACATCCAGTTTTTTTTAAACGTTGCTCTCTCTAGGAATTACTCCTGTACGCTGCGCTCAAGGCTGTTTTCTTAGAGAATAGCACTGCTGTACAGTGGATGCGTCCTCAAACTTGTAAACTCACATACAGAAGACACCTAGACCCGGAATAACTATTTGTAGGCCATACAAATATTTGTTTCGTGCGGAAATCGAACTCGCGACTCGTAGCGTAGCAGTCGTTCTTTCAATCACTGCGCAAACTGTGCCATCTCAATTTAATTTAATTATTATTAAAAAAGCTCTAGTTAACAAGTGTTTGCCAATTCTGCAGGTGCAGAATAGTGGTAGGTACCACTTTTCTTCTCTGCATCACCCAGAAGTTGACTGATAGAAAATGCCTAAGGGCTTTATTTCACCGGGACACCATGGCGGCGCGACTAGTTGCGCTGCCATGGTGTCCGTAAGCTACCAAACTAGACACCATACAGACACCAGAGTCGCTACACCACACTGGGACAGTATCAAAATGGACCTTAAGTGCACGCGTCTGAGCTGGTTGCACCGCCAAATTTGTTTGCGCAACCACACTGACACCAGCTGAGTAACTCTCTATAGAGCTGTATACATTTTGTTGGTAGCGGCAACTGGTCGCACCGCCATGGTGTCCCGGTGAAATATAACCCTAAGGCATTAAGTCCACCTCTGTACCTTTATGTGCATAAAGTATGAAATATATAAATAATTATTGAATATTTTTGATCGAAAAACCGGCCAAGTTAAGTGTCAATTTATTCAGAGTAAAATTAAATCACAATTGCAGTCCTAGTCATGCCATTATCGAAAGTGCGGTGACATGTGCGTTGCGTGGCACAGCACACTGAGTCTACACAGAACATTGCACTTGCCTCGTTACCATATAATCTGTGTTTACATCTGCATATAGTTAGTGGGTTCGTGTGCTAATGTAATTTGTGTCCAATTATGTTGATTGGTGGTGTGAGCATCTTTGAATGAAGATAGATAAGATTTTATCTTATTAATTTTTTCCCATCCACAAAAGTAAATTCCCGAATGTAGGAGGAAAGCTATGAAATAAAAGATATAAATGAAAAATTCCATATTAATTATATATTTTTCATTTATTTAAAATTTGACCACTATCTCACCAGCTATGATTTGGTCGACGATGGAGCATGTTTGCCTAGAAGTAACCTATTCACTCGTCGTAGTCGGTAATCTTACGGTGGCCGCGTTCATACAAATGACAGCCAGGACTACAGCTTAACGTACTTTCCGAGGCACTGAGGAATTACGGTATGATGGGATGGTCACCCATCTACAGGCCGGCCTTGGTAAGCATTGTTTAATCTTAAAGATTATTTATTTATTTATTTAAACTTCATGTACAGGAGTGATACATAGGCGGACTTAATGCAACAAGACATTCTCTACCAGTCAACCTTAAAGATCGATCCCTGCGTTAGTGCGTTGTTATTATTTTAGCCATAAACTTTTTTCTGCATACTAAAATCAAATAATTCATCGTTGGGAAATGTGTCCGTTGGACACTTTTCAAAAATACATTTATGTTAAAGAAAGTTATTTGTTTTAGTAGTAGATTTATTGCGTGAAATGGCAAATAAATTGTTTTAAGCTTGGCTGAAAGTGACAGTGTGATGTCTATTAAATATTTATTGTTTATTTGTATTTTAAGTAATGATACTTGCATTTAAGTCATGAAGCATTTTGTGTGAAATGATTCTCGGATTTTATAACTTAATTATATGGCACAAAGAAATAATATTTTGCTTTTATACAATAAATAATAATAACTAATGTGTATTTTAATTTATTCAGCTTGAGTCTGGTAATACTGATGAATGATATTTTCGATATTTTTAAAATACATACAAGTTTTGTTACTGAACTTTTCAATACCAAGTTACTAAATTAATATGATAAAGTTAAACTGTCGTAGTCGTAAAACTACAATTTAACTTGAACTGTTTTGTAACTTAAGTAATAGAAGATTTATAATGTTTCTTACCATTATAACTACATCGTTAACAAAGATGGCTGTACGATAATATTTTATAATTTGATATTGAAACTTTATTATTACATTGATATTAAATTGAACTGTAATTTACTTAATTTTGATATATAATGAGTATTAAAGTGTTAAAATAGTAGATGATATAATCGTTTTAGCTTGCAGTTATAAATGACGGGAAAAGGCAGCTTTGAAATATCAAAGGTCTTGTTATCTGATTAGTTTTTATATTTCAGACTCTTTTTTAGGGTTCATAGGATTACTTTGTTGTCCGTCTGTCTGTCTGTTTGTCAAGACCCTTTATCTCGGGAACGTGTGGAGGTATCGAGTTGAAATTAAAATCATATACTCAAGTCTGCGGTCCCTTGAAGACTCTATCTCTATACTCGGTCTATGTCGCAAAAAACGTATATTTCGACACTCTCAAGGCAATCAAAATTCATAGGGTACTTCCCGTTGACCTAGAATCCTGAAATTTGGCATGAAGCAAGGTCTCATAGCACAAGTATAGGAAAAAATCTGAAAACTGCAAAATTTGTCACAATTTTTTTTTTATTGTAGTAGTTTTAGATTATTTAGTTTATACGGAAGTCTCAGTACGCGACTCCGACTCGCACGTGTCCGGTTTTTTTTTTAAATAAAACAGAACTTCTTTTTATAAAACCTTGTTAACAATGAACCACGAGATCTGTAAAGGGAACGACGGATTATTGCTATAGAAGAGTGAATAGGTTACTTCTAGGCTAGCGTGCTGCCGCGACCACCAAATACGAGCCAATCAATAAAAAAGGCCCGCAGCCCTCGCAGGATCATTCTCTGATGGCTGAATATATTATTGCGATTTGCAGTGGCCTGTATGGAAAGTAATCAATAAACTGCGCACCCAGGTAGGTCGTCACAAATATGACCTGGCAAAATGGTGGATTATAGACCCTTCAGATACCCAGTGCGAGTGCAGTGCTCCTGATCAGACGATGGCCCACTTAGCGACACTGCAGACTTGTACGCAGCTAGACTGTTTTGTCTTGATAGTGTGCGCCGTAACGTAGACAAAACGGTCTTGTCGCAGACGTCATAGACAAGTCTGTGACGTCGTAGACAATTCTGTCTAAGACAGTCTTGTTTCAAATGCGCGCAGGCCCTTATTAGAGTGCCCAAAGTGTCCCAACATCTGTACTTTGGAGGACCTAAAAAATGCCACTGAGACCGCTATATACGTGGCAACATACTGGACCCAAAAACTTTGAGGGAAGAGAAAACTATCGATTCGAGAAGAAAAAGAAGATTATCCTATTTAAAAGCTCTCAATACAAATCCTCTGTACAGAGGTGTCCAGTCACAGCATCTACATAAACAATCACTATATCAGCCCGTCACAGCAATCAACTTATACACAATCAGTAGGTGTATTTGAGCCACACGCAATTTCGAGCTTATTTTCGTTAAGTGCCCACCACCGCAGAACCAAGTCATTAGTTTTAAATGCCCTAAGATGGGCCGCTTAGATGTAGTATCGTGATTTTTGTAATATTATAAGTTGTTAGTATGATGGGTCGCTAAACGTTTGGATTTAATGGTAAAACGGGATTAATGGACGTGGCGATGAGAATGGTGGCTATTATGGTTTTATTTGTGGTCGCATATAATTAGGGTCCTAATTTTTTACATAGCAAATCATCAAATATATTCCCAACGCTCTAGAGCGAGAGGAACAGACTTTTACTGTTTAAAACCCATCTGTGTTCCTTCAGTTGCCTTTAGCGTTCCACGATAGCAGTTAATCTTTCGAATAATCCTCAGCCCCTATCTAGGTGCTTAAGATGGCTTGATATGCGAAGCATAAGTATAGCATTATCAGCCACTCCATCACCTACCCACTGCTGGGACTCAATCCACCATGAGGGCGCAGTGCCGTCTATCATGCTGACAGCTCTTTTAGGAGCGCGTCGAACACAATGCTCCGTCGCCGCATGTACTCGGCTGAAATGATATCCTATCTTCTTCTACTTACCTTACACATGCATTATGTTTTTGACAAGCAGCATGGCCACAGCGAGGCGAGGCCACAACTATTTAACATTAAATAGAGAAAAGTTTGGTGAAACTCTGTCACCAAGATTGTAATCGCAACAGCAATCGTTCTCGTAGTTGTGTTGCCAAAAACTGTCACAAAATACCTATCAAAAACTTCATAGAAAACATGGATTTAAAAACTTGAACTCCGTAAAAATAACTGTAAAACATATTAAACTGTTAAAAAACGTAAACAAAAAAAGTTATGTTGATTACTGTCAACCCCATTAAGTACTATTATTCACAGGTTAGCGTGTTTCGCACGCTTCTCCAAGGTTCGGTCGTATGGTTGAGAGCCCATTGTGTTTGTAAACCGTGACCTTTGGTCGTCGGCCGAGGAAATTTTCGGTCTGTGGTGTTAAGATTTAGAGATTAAATTTTTGCACTAAGAACTTTTTGTAAAAGAAAGTAAAAGTGAGTTAATCTTTGTATGTTCTGTGTTATGTACTATGTTCCGGTAGCGAGATGGCCGAACACGGCATTGTTGTCTTCACTGGCTGAACTTGGGTCACGAGCGTCGTTAGTCGCAGGACGATTTCCGGGTACGGTAGGCGCGGGCATGTAGACGGCGAGCAACGGATAGCTCCCCGTCTGGCCGTCCGGTAAGGACCAAGTCCGGGTCTAAGGCGCGTTGTGTTCCATGCACCACCCAGAGCGAGAGGAGTTATTTTGATGATTTCCTACCTTAAAAAAAAGGTCTAAACAAACACATGATGAAAAAAAAGTGACAAATTGTCAAACGCGTATTATTGGCACTTAACCACTGTCTCACTCACCTGATGGAAAGCGATGATATGGTTGACGATGGAGCACGTTTACCTGGAAGTACTCGTAACCTATTCACTCACGATTTAAAGATCCCCAGCCCCCCTAGCCAAGTTACAATCGTTTCGTTCGCGCCGAACGCCTCGAATGGGCCACGCCTCCGATTCCTTTGTTCTGACGTCATCTCAACGCTCAGTCACGTGGTCAGAACAAAGGAATCGGAGGCGTGGCCTACTCGAGGCGTTTGGCGCGAACGATACGATTGTAACTTGGCTAGGGGGGCAGGTTACTAGTTAGTTAGGTGCTGTTTCAAAATCTTACGCTTAACTTTTCTTGTTCTCAAAGCATTATTATTAGGTTGTTATGTTATGTAAATCATTTCAATCGTAAAGATCCAAGTTATTTTGAAACTTCTTGGTAATATAAAATGTCCATCATTCACATTTTACGTATGATGTGAAATCCTGTGACCTCCATCAAAACTTAAGTATCAAGATAGCTATATTACCTGTAAATTGTGGTTTACCTCACTATTACGTTATTATTGGTTCTTCGTATACCAGTTAAACTGTAAGTTTACTTAGTAGCTTCCAATATTTGTAATAAACCTTTGATCAGTCGACGTCCAATTACTTTTAATTCGATAGACGTTTTATAATTCTCTGGCTGAAGTACGTATTAGATTGTTTCAATGTAATGTTTCTGTACACACGTAATTTATTTTCTTTGCACAATTTTTATACTACATCTATAAATAATAATAATCTACACAGTATTGTTTTTGTATGTATGTATATGTGTATCTATTTTAGTATTAAGTATCAATGAATTATTATTTTTATTTTTTTACTTTTATATTTGCACCAAGTACAACCCCATTTTGTGTCCAGGCAATCTCTATCCATTCTGGGTTGCCTGGAAGAAATCGTCGAGTGCGATAAGGCCGCCAATTGTATGTTTGTTTTGTATTATTATTTAAATTTTTAAATTTGTAATCCAGTTACCTTGTTTATTTATTTATTTATATATACTTTATTGCATACCAATGCAATAAAGTATATATAAATAAATAAATAATTCCTAAGGAAAAGCCCAATAGCATTTTTTAGCTGAAATAAACAAGGTAACTGGAAAACAAGAACAGAACAAAAAGAAAAGCCGTAGTCACACGTTATTAAAGTGTTTTGGTTTGTACCTATAATGTGTAACTGCGGTTCTGCGTTGGTTGTTGGCGGTCTGTTTTGGTTCTGTTTTTGTTTTTCCAGTTATCTTGTTTATTTCAGCATCCTGAAAATCTTGTTTCATACTTTTACAGCGTCGTTTTTTTGTCGTAGTCGGGTTTTAGTTTATTTACTTTTTTTTAAAACAGTCTTTGGCCACCATTTTATGACGTGCGCGGTTTTTGGCGTGATTTTGTCAAGTGAAGTTCAGTGGCTGTTTTAATTATTCACAAATGGATTCCCAGTGGCAAAATGAAGTTGAGAATTTTATTGTAGTACCTATTGTCTACCTCAGCCTGCCCAAAGGGAATGAAGAAAAAGAAATTAAAATGCGCGCAAAAAAAAAAACAGATCAGATACAATTTTTTAACGCCATGCCACAAAAAATAATCACTATTACTAGTTTTGCTGTTGGATAAATTGTTAATGAAATTATTTTTCTTCGCAAGTGTGTTGAAAGACTTTGTATGATACACGTGAATATTGGTGATTACCGTCCTCGGCTCTCTTAAGATCGGTAGCGGTAATCACCAACATTACACACTTGTATCATAATGTAATATTTTGAAAGAATCAAAATAAAAATCAATTCGATCGCTACAACTAATCAAAACTGTTTTACAAACATGAACA
This sequence comes from Mythimna impura, assembly GCA_905147345.3. NCBI lineage: Eukaryota > Metazoa > Arthropoda > Insecta > Lepidoptera > Noctuidae > Mythimna > Mythimna impura. The sequence continues at coordinate 6,005,870 of LR990347.1, read as the reverse complement.
AACAATTTTACTTCCTAAAGTTTAAGGTGTAGATTTCTATGGGTTATGTGAAAATGAGAACAGTGAGAGCAGTGGTGGCTGAGTGGTAACGGCCCCGACTTACGAGTTGTAGGTCGCGGGTTCAAACCCAGCGAGGCGCATTACTATGTGTAATTTATTTCATCACAACTGCGAGGAGGCCTGAGTCCCAGCAGTGGGAACATTAAAAGGCTGATTATGCTATGCTATGCTATGTGTGAAAATAATCGTACCTCCAAACTCTAGCATGGGCCTGGAGATATAACATTGTGCCATAATTCCGACTTTAGCACCACGTACGGCTCTCTAGACATGTAGGTATTAGTATCATAATTTTACTTGAATGTGAGAACTAAGTGGTCTAGGTAAGTGTTTCCCGGCACAAGGACGTAATATCGGACCGAGCCTTTCAGTTTACGAAGGTCAAGCGACGATTAGAAAAATTACTTACCTACGTTTATATCTCGAACACATAATATCTAGTCAGTGTAATAAAGGTTAGGCAGAATTTGTTCTTACACAGTTTTTTTTTAAGACCGTTGTAGGCCAGCGTATTTCCATCAACCGGTGGGGACGGCGAGCAATAAGTAGCTCGCCATTTGATAAGAGCCAGTCGTGGGTCGCTTCGGACGCCCCCCACTCACGCCCCCCTCGAGGATGTGTCAGCATGATTGTCTTGCAGAATTATTCGACAGAACCACAGTGCACGTCCAGGCAGACGTAACTTCCAGTCCACGTTATATATATTATGATTTCGTATTTCCACTTTATTTATTCATTGTTCTTTTTTTTTTCTCCTTTCCCTATAATTTATTTATATTTATCTATTTTATTCAAATCTATTAGCACACAATACCGTGCCGACGTCTTTATGTCGATACCGTTACCGGCCCACGCTGAAAACCAGCGCCGTAGACTCATCGCATTTTGCGTGTGGTCACGGCATTATGCTGAGCGTTCGGCCGTTTTGCGCGGATGTGGCGCATATTTCTTCAACATAATGTACTTATAATTTGTTAGTTCTAAATTTGCGCCTTGTTCCGCCAAATAAAATGTTTTTCTTTCTTTCTTTCTTTCTTTATTTTTCAGTGGCCATGGAACGCAAAGGGCAACTGAATGAACAAAGTGTGGGTCAGTTAAAGTCTGTTACTCCTTCTCGGTCCACTCTTCATTCCAGAATTACAAAAAAATAAAAAATACAAAAAAATACCGACTTCACTAAAAAAAAACACTAAAGGATCAAAATACCACCGACTACCGAAATTAGAGTTATTTGGAATGTTTAAGTGTTTTTTTTTTGTAAAAAGTTTTTTATTTCATACTTTTTAGTTTTGATACACATAGCCAGAGAACTTATTTCACATGAACATTCTAACTAACCCAAACACAGTTAGGATTCATTATTTTATTAAGAAGTTCCCGTGTCTATCTTCCACCAACCGGCTCCATCATCAGATCAGTTCGATAGTTCCTTATAACCAAAGTGTATCTCACGACCGTTCTAAAAAGCCCAAACACGGCTAGGATACATTGATTAATTACGGAGTGCCGGTGCATACCTTCCGGCTCCATCATCATCATCAGATTACTTCGATGATACCACTTTCAACAATACTATTCAGAACCATTTATTTATTTGTATTGTCATAGTTGCTTAACTATCTTCATTGTGATATCTATGTGAGTATGAAGTTTCGTTGGCCATTTCTGGTCTTCTTCACCAAATGTTACTTTTTAACTGTAAATGCTTAAATTCTCCATGAAAATGCCAAAATCACCATATTCACCGCCTATAATATTTGAGGAGTTCCCTCGATTGCTCATGGATTCCATCATCAGAACTGGATTTTGAAAAAATATGGGACCAATTTGGAAGCATATCCTTTTAGGGAAAGAAAAAATTTGCAAATCGGTCCATAAACGACGGAGTTCTAAGGTAACAAACATAAAAAAAAAATTATGATAAAAAAATACAACCGAATTTATAACCTCCTCCTTTTTTTGAAATCGGTTAAAAAAAAGCCTATTGCCATCAACAGGGCATGAATTTCAATGGAATCCAGGAGCTCTTGGGTAAATATATGTATATGAAAGGTAAACAGCTCAAGGTATCATTGAAACCCGGACTTGGTTTTACCAAGTTGGGGATGAATGCGGAAGACTGGTTGCCGTATAATGCGTAGCAAGTTCACCTCTATAGGGCAAAGACCATCCACAACTATCTGTCTAGGGCTATTGAACACCGCTAAAATTATTTGATTACTATAATTGTTTTATTACTATCACTTAAATTATTGTTAAAGACTAGTTATGAATGAATCAATTAATGATTCATAATTAAAACCTAAGAATTGGGTAGTATACAAAAAAAGAAGCTTTTTAGTGTTATTTGTTGTTAACACACATACACACCACACACTAACATACACACATACATATTGTATTTAAAAAAATAAGCACCTAGGATAACACTCAATGTTTGTTATACTCATTACTATAGCCTATGCATTACGAAAAGATTGTGATGAAAGGATCTAGAAGGCGTATCATGTTGTTTGAGAAAAATCGAAAAGTCTTCGTTTCACATATTTTAATTATAGCCAAAATGCAATCTGCAATTAAGTAACGAGGAATTCATTTGTACAAAATGTAGACTGCATTCACGAAATGCATTGCAGTCTGCGTGAGCCAACTTTTTTAACTCAAGATACATAAGATATTATTGTTATATTAGTGTTACAATCTGATAATAACAAACTATTAATATTATGAAGGTCGTAAGAGTAACGTTGAGAAAGGAAATGTAGTGACAAGGTGAATTTTAAGAAGTCCTATATACAGTTATATTAAGTTAAGTAGTCAAAAGTATAGTTCCTGCTTGCAGCCGCTGACTTACTCACTAACCGGAATCAAAATCAAATCATTTCATTTCATTTCAATTAGCCCATTTGCAATGGTACTCGTAGACCAAATGGCCGATTATTATGGTCTGAAACTGACAAATCAGGCATTTAGAAGTGTTGTTGTCATAATCTATATACTAATATAAAAAGCTGAAGAGTTGGTTTTTTTGAACGCGCTATTCTCAAGAAATACTGGTTCGAATTGAAACAATCTTTTATTGTTAGATAACCTAATTATCGAGAAAGGCTAAATCTTTATAAAATCACACTATAACCCAAGTTGGCAAGCGTAGCTTAACCGCTTGTTTTAATTAAATAAAGTTATGTTAGTTACAAAAACTGATATTAAGACTGTCATAGAAGTTTTTGTTAGTTCGTTAGGCATCAAGCAGCTATAACTTACGAAAATAGGTTCCAATACTCTCCTTAATACTAACAAGGACGAAAATAGTCTCAAACATTAACGTGACCAATCGTCAAACGCGCCTCAGTTGCTGTAATTGGTTGATTAAATTTTCAACAACCAATCACATCATTTGCATTTCATTTGTTCCGCGTCGATAATGTATTTTCAGAAACCGAGGGCTACTTAGTCTTTTTATGCTGAATCTACAAGTGAACTTAAGTTAATAATGCTTGTTGACAGGCACCGTGAAAACAGAGCCAATCGGCTTAATTTAAAATAGATATTTCAATTGAAATGTTCCACGTTCAAGATTCTTAGTAATATCGATCGTAACCGATTAGTCAATATCGCCGAGTTTTTGTTAAATTGTTAACAGTTTAAATTCTATGTCAATGTTAAATAATTAATTAGTCTCTTAGTTTCGACATTCATTAAGCCTTTTTTGTTCCTCGTCTGTGATAAAAGTATAACTGTGTCAATCTTGAAATATGATGTTGATAAGACTATATAGTCAATTATCGAAGATGATTTCACGTATCTCTAAACATTGATCCTTTTAATGAAAAATGTCATAAACGACAATTTGCGTTTTTTATGCAAGAATGGGTTTCCTCTCCAAAATTAAAAAAATATGTTAATAGCAACTGTAGTAGAACTTCTTTTAGTCCATATTTAAAACTCCTTAGTGTAGCGTTAATAAAAAACATTGTATCATATGTCAACTCACTTCCCTTGTAAATTTTCACCTTCAAATATATTACGAATTTCTATTTTAATTTCGTGTTAATTTATTCACCCATTATTCTATTATATCAGTACTTATATGAATAATAAGTTATATTTTTTTTAGAATGCTGTTATCATAAATATTTTTTTATAAAGAAGGACGCAAACTGTCGCTTACACCGTTCTTCCTAAAAAAGTTCCGACATAATTTTCTTTGCCTTCCACATGAGTTTGTATTCTACGGATCACTTTTTCTATATAACATGGCGTATGTTTCTAATCTTACTCTATTATATTCCATAGACATATACAATATGTCCACGAGAGTCGTTAGTAATTCATCATCAGATAATATAAATTACTCTTTATTCTTCATTGTGAGTGACTGTATAATATAAATTACATTAATGATAATATCTTTAATTTGAGATGACAATTATCTAATCACAAAGGCTTATAAGCAGATACATTAGCCAGAAAAGTTATTTGCACGTACATAGGCTTTATAAGCATGTGTGTATGTCATTTAGAAAATCTACTTTCATTAATTTGACATCTCATCACTTTCCCTGGATCTCTGAGCTCAGATACGTTTCAATGGAAACTTCCCTTACATACAGATGATGATGACGATGATGAGAGTCGTGGGAATGCGGTGGATGCGAGGCGTACAGGACCTTTCGTTGTGGCGACACTTGAGGGAGGCCTATGTTCAACAGTAGACGTCTTTCGGCTGAAATGATGATGATGATGGTGATGATGATGATGATGGTGATGATGATGATTAACACGAAGAGTTCTGAGTCTGGGTCAGGAATAATGGAAGAAATGGAGGGATGCTTTTGCCCAACTTTCACACTAATATTATAAATGCGAAACTGTTTGGATTTTCTCACGAAAGCCCTTGCTTAGGTATTTCTAATCAGTTCAAAAACCGGTGTAATTTCCTACAGTAACTTTTTACAAACCTCAGTACACGCCGACAAATAATATGCACATATAATCAACTTTACACCGACATGTATTCGATCAGAAACCTACTTGACCAGTACAAAAATAATTTTGTAATGCGGACACCGCGCCTTGAAGTTTCACTATGGTGTTCAATTATTATACTTCCGTAATGATTTTTCACAGATTAAGGTAAATTGACTTAAAATTTATTAGTGGTTAATCTAAAGGAAGAATGTTTTGTTTCGGTGTTAAAATTGAGAATTATTGCGTTAATTTATTTGATTATAATACGGCTTGTTTCTGGGATTCATGAGAAGAGGGTCCACCCTCCAGGGAGGGAGAGAGTAGTGGTGGCCGAGTGGTAACGGCGCTCGGCGACTTACGAGTGGTAGGTCGCGGGTTCAAACCCAGCCAGGCGCATTACTTTGTGTAATTTATTTCATCACCACTGCTCTCAAAATGGTGAAGGAAAGCATCGTGAGGAAACCGGCATGTCCTAGAACCAAAAGTTCGAAGACAGTGACATTCGCCCATTCCCTCTCCTATAGAGGAGGCCTGAGTCCCAGCTGTGGGAACATTAAAAGGCTGATTATACTATATATTATATTATACTGTACACGCTAAGAGGATTGACTACAAAAATAACTGAGTCGTCGTCGTCTCAAACACATCTTTTCATTATTGTACCATAACACCCACCTGTATCAAAATATGTTATGTTCGATCGTCAAAATTCAATCAAGTCATAAAATTATAACAAGCTGTGATCTTGAGAAAGTATAAGTATAACAAGTATGATGCACTCTTTACACATTACATAGGAAGGGGCTTTCTCTTGCTTTCAAATTAATTAATGACTTCCCATTAAATGTAATATGTGACGACTAGGTACGATATTTAGAAGTAAGCCCTCAGGGGGTTAAAAGTTGGGTTATGGCCACTTATTACATTTTCTTACACATTAATTTAATATCAGCAGCCGATTTGAACAGCTTTTGTGTATCTAATTGATTCCAAAGACTCATGATTATTCGATAGAATCATCATGTCCTTGGAACGTTAAGGCAGAAAAATACACGGGTGGGTTTAAGTCAGTAAAAGTCTGACCATTTCTCTCGCTCCACTCAAAGCGGGTGGAGTTCTTCCACCTGAATCATATGCAGGAACCTCCCGAACTTAAATGTCTAAATTCAAAAAGCTGTTTCAAGAGCGCAGTACCACACTTATTTATTTTATTTATTTATTGTTTTAGTCAATATACAAAAATAGGGCCATTTTCTGTAACGAAAATGCACGGAAAATTAATGTGACAAATGGTAAAGCAGTCGTAAGCTGATGTGATTGTAGAATTAAGTCAACAGCCTGATTACAGCGACTTATGTACCTGCACGCGCTTGACAATTTGCCACATTCATTCTGCGTTGGGGTCCCAAACTAGGCAAAGCCTGTATCTTGGTGACCCAATAATTATACAGAGTTAGCAAGATGATCTGGCCTGCTGGCGTTTACACTCACCACAATGTTACGGTCCTAGGGGGCGCCACTATTTGTCTATTTAAAAAGGGGTCACGTATAAAAAAGATTGAAAAACACTGACACAGACAAATAGATCGATAAAGTATTTTTAACAAAAGTGAGTACCTACTGAAAGCATTTTTATCTTTTTATTAACAATCAATAAATGACGTCACAGATTTCATAACATCGCGTTCTACAGCAGGTAGTAATTTTACTACACTTTTGCCCGGTCAAGGTGACAATTCGAGGGTCGAACGATATGGTCAATGGTCATTATCGTTATGCGCTTATTAAATGACAATTGTTGTAATGATAGACATCTCAGATTGGTTCTGATAACAAATATATAGAGATCCGGTTGTGTTGTTCTTATTATAAGTATTATTAATTAATTTTATATTTGTGAGTTTGGTAGTTTAGTGATTAATAACTTCTGAAGTAGTTTGCAAAACCCGATAGCAATCATAATATGAGCTGCGGGATTATTCGATAGACTTACCGTGGCTCTGGAACGAAAAGGGTAACTGAAGGAACATAATTATGTGGGTTTTAGTCAGTAAGTCTGACACTTCTTGCTCTATTCAGAGCAGGAGAAATTGTTTGATGATTTCCCATTAAAAAAACATATGTCTAGCTAGCTAGATAAGTTGGGAAAAATATTATCTGGTATATACACCACTAGTTTTTAATTAGTACAAATACTTAAAGGGCTTATAAGAAAAGGTCTTGTTATTATTTAGGTTAAGTCTCAATAAATAATATTCATAAACAGCAAAGTTATTAGCATTTGTTTATATCCCAAAATGTCACTTAATTTATGGAAATATTGTACAGGCTATTGATTATGAATGAATAAATGACGATCAAAATGGAAAACACTGCGCGTAGTGTTTTCTAGTAGCAATTGTTATGAATAATTGATTCAATTACGAATTTACCAATTATGACAAATTTTCGTGGACAATTTTGGGATTTCGTTTTTTTTTTACTTTTGACTACACAAATATGATCAGTACGGGTATGGATAGAGCCCCATTTTTTTTGTACTATATAAAAATAGAGGTCTATAAAAGCTCTATCAGGATACTTTGTATATTCCAAATAATGTTTTTATTGAATTTACGAAAGATACAGGCTATACAATTTTCTTCAGATTCCGGTAGATACATTACATCTTATATATTTAACATCCTTAAACATTACCAACTTAACCACAGAAAGGAAATCGTGGATAACTATGTAACGTCGAGGAAGAAAACCCACAGCCATATGCGACTAGCTACCACAAGCCACGGCACTCTTGCGCAACACAACTTTATTTAGAAAGTCAATTAATGCGTTTATTCTAAATTAAAACGCAGTTTAGTGTGATAATCATCACATTTTAGTATTGTCTTGAACTATCATTGAAATAATCTAATTTTTAACACGCAATGCCTGTCCATATAATAGACTAGCTCTTTGCCCGCAGCTTCGTTCGCGAGAAAGTTTTCATAAACAATTGAACATGCCTTAGACCTTATTTTAAGGGTTATTTTTAAAAACTAATAATGACAGAATTTTGATTAGAATTGGTGCCAAGTTTCAAGTTCATTAACTCCAGATATACGAATCCTGTATACAATCAGTAACAGCCTCTAAATTGTTCTATTGGGCTTAGTTCCGAAAATAAATAATGACAAGCAAGCAATGACAAGCAAGCAATGACAAGCAAGCAATGACAAGCAAGCAATGACAAGCAAGCAATGATAAGCAAGCAATAACAAGCAAGCCATGACAAGCAAGCAATGATAAGCAAGCAATGACAAGCAAGCCATGACAAGCAAGCAATGATAAGCAAGCAATGACAAGCAAGCCATGACAAGCAAGCAATGATAAGCAAGCAATAACAAGCAAGCCATGACAAGCAAGCAATGATAAGCAAGCAATGACAAGCAAGCCATGACAAGCAAGCAATGATAAGCAAGCAATAACAAGCAAGCCATGACAAGCAAGCAATGATAAGCAAGCAATGACAAGCAAGCAATGATAAGCAAGCAATGATAAGCAAGCAATGACAAGCAAGCAATGATAAGCAAGCAATGACAAGCAAGCCATGACAAGCAAGCAATGACAAGCAAGCAATGACAAGCAAGCAATGACAAGCAAGCAATGACAAGCAAGCAATGATAAGCAAGCAATGACAAGCAAGCAATGACAAGCAAGCAATGACAAGCAAGCAATGACAAGCAAGCCATGACAAGCAAGCAATGATAAGCAAGCAATAACAAGCAAGCCATGACAAGCAAGCAATGATAAGCAAGCAATGACAAGCAAGCAATGATAAGCAAGCAATGATAAGCAAGCAATGACAAGCAAGCAATGATAAGCAAGCAATGACAAGCAAGCCATGACAAGCAAGCAATGACAAGCAAGCAATGACAAGCAAGCAATGACAAGCAAGCAATGACAAGCAAGCAATGACAAGCAAGCAATGACAAGCAAGCAATGATAAGCAAGCAATGACAAGCAAGCAATGATAAGCAAGCAATGATAAGCAAGCAATAACAAGCAAGCCATGACAAGCAAGCAATGACAAGGAACCAATAACAAGCAAGCAATGACAAGTAGGTATATTGGTAGACGTAATGAGATTTGGCATACAAACGAAATTACCCTTTTCACCCCCTCAAAGGTTGAAATTTCTAAAACCCCTCCTTATTGCTCGCCTACGTCAAAAGAGGAAGCCTTGTGGAAAATTTCACGTTTCTAGTTCCAATAGTTTCGGCTGTGCGTTAATATGTCAGTGTACTGGTTAGTTTCTCCTTTTATATAAATGTAGATAGATAATGATACAACTGGAGAATGGTTTCTAATGAAGATGTGTTTGAAATACCTAATTGTTTCAGCATTGTTACGAGAACAGCACTGTTTTGTGAAATCGTTTGTGAAATTAGATATAAGTCTGTGATCATAAGTCAATGTACCCATCCGTCTTACAATATTTTGAAATGGAAAGGAATGATAATTTCGCCACATTTGGTCGTTTAATTAGAATATGCACTACTTATTTACATACGTGTATTTTTCCTCTGTTAATTTATCACTGTTAAGCGTCATGATTTGATCAACTAAGTGTTGAGCTACGAAAGGCCGCACTGAATCGCACTTTTCTGTGCTTCTGTTCATTAACTAGAGCGAGAAAGAGAATGGAAGTGTGACTGCATATGGCGGTATCAACATGTGACGATGTAGTTCAACTGGTTCAACCCTTGATGTATTGTTTTTTTTTTGGCCTCTCGCTGGGCATCCTATGAGGTTGTCGACTACTTAACCTGCCTTGACTGTGAGGGCTGTTATAAAAATTAAAGCCTACAAAACTTAAAACTAAGCGACTACACGCTTAGGGCATTTCCTGTGGGGTACAGACTTCGGCTTAGGGCGTCGCTGGGGGAGGGTAGCAAAGGACAGGATAGAACCAGATGTCTTCACCCTTTGTAGCGAAAACAGTCGGCATGAAAAGCCCTCAATACCGCATTTTCCGGCCCGGGAATCGAACCTAGGACTTCAAGCTCGGCTGTAGCGCATACGATCTCTCTATCTAAATCACTCTGAATCAAAATATAACGAATTATAAGTCTCGTTTACACGATTTAGTAACAATAAGAAGTTGTGTTTCTTGTGCTGATATAATTTGAGGTTAGAATTGAAAGTATAAGCAGGCTGTTTAGATTCCCGTCACGATCAGCAGTGTCAAAATATTTGGCTTGGTTCCTTTTGTTACACTCGCACTTTTGTCGTTTACATATATATACATAATTTACGAGTAATGAATCTTGCAGTTGTTTTGAAACAACAAACGTTATAAAAGCAAGTGTGAAAATTAGTATTCTCCTCTGTTTTATTTTTATGTTTTGACAGCGGTTTTGCTCGCGTTTAAGTAGTAAATATTTAGCTTGTGTCACTCAGTGATAAAATAGTGAATTTTCGAAATCGGTCCTGCAGTTTTTGAGTTTATTAATTACAAACAAAAATATGAAAAAAAAAAACAAATATTTTCTCTTTTTATTTTAAAATATTTAGATACTTATATTAGCTATATTAGCTGACCTCTGTTTTGTTTTTATATAGTTTTTGACAGCGGTTTCGCTCGCATTTAAGTAGAAAATCACTCTCCCTGGATAAAAAGTTCCTATGTGCTAGTCTAGGACATGATCTATCTGTGTGAAAAACATCTAATATCATCATCATCTTCCTGCCCTTGTCCCATCTTATTTGGGGTCGGCGGAACATGTTTTTTTCTTCCATTCTATCCTGTCAACCGTCATGCTATCACTAACTTCCTTTTCTTTCATATCACTCTTCACACAATCCATCCATCTTTTCTTTGGCCTCCCTCTCCCTCTCCACCCATCCACATGTATACTCATAACTCTTTTAGTAACATGCGTTTCATCTCTCCTCTTTACATGACCATACCAAGACAAACGATTCCCTTTCAACTTTTCAGTCACTGGCACCACTTTCAAACTTCCTCTAAAATACTCATTTCTCACTTTATCCATCTAAAAACATCGAAAAACATCAAATATCAATGTAATATAATCATAATCAATGTAAGTATGTTTGTAACTTCTTAACGCTGAAACTAGTGGAGGTATCACTAGTTTCAGCGTGAAGGAGTTACAGACGTACTTACATACTCACAAACTTTCGCCTTTAAGCTAGAACTACATTAGACCGACGCACACGTGTAACACGCCTGATTTGTACCTAGAACTACGTCGCGTGGCGTGGATCTAATGTAGCTCTACAAGTCTAGCTTCCATATAAAATGTATGGAGACCGACGCGCTCAGAATGGCGTGTGTAGCACACGTGTGCGCAGTGTATTTCTAGCATTATAATAGTACTAGCTGTTGCTAGCGGCTTTATCCGCGTAATAGTAGAAAGTTATCCTAAAGGAACATGCTCCCGGGATAAAAAGTATCCTATGTGTGGACATGTCTGACATAGGATACTTTTTAACGGAATGTGAACAAGTAACAAATAGGAACGAAAATGGCCTGAACTGTTTCGAGAAAAGGATGGTACGGCCGTGCCACTTTTTTGCTCGCCTTGGTGGGGGCACTGCCGTGCCCCCTAATACTCACAAACTTTTGCGTTTACGATATTAGTGTGATGTGATGTGATTTAATCTAAATCTACACTAATATTATAAATAGGTAAAGTAAGTCATTTTTGTTTGTTTGTAGGAAGTAATCTCTGAAACTACTGAACCGATTTTGAAAATTCTTCCACTAGTATCAAGCTACATTATTTCTGAGTAACACAGGCTATATTTGATTGTAATTAATAATATTTTTTTAGTGCTAAATCTTAGGTTATCCAAATCAAACCTTGAAACAGAAGCCAAAACCTCCACATGCACACACACCAACGTTCATCAAAATTACATTCACATTCGCGCTCCCTCGGATTTCTTAATCTCGTGTCAATCACAGCTGCGAATGTAAGACAGTCCATGTATCAACGTCAGGCTATCCAGCTGAGAAGACGAGTCCTATATATGTGGTGTCGTGTAGAAATCGTAGATAGGTATTAGGTTAGCTGACGTGATGATTGCAGGTGTGTTTTAATCCTTATCTTGAACTAGGTATTAGAAAATTATCTTGAATTATGTAGGATGGTTTGTAACAGAAACTGTAACACGGCCACTACTGGACCTAGACCTTCCCAAAGTGACATGACAACGACCAGCCCTGTGCGTCTCGTATCTACCGGATTCTCGCTAACCTCACTAGGTCGTCGCCGTCGATCCATTTGTGGGAGGCCTTCGAACGCCGCGTCTTTCGGTACGTGGTTGCCACTCCAACCCCCTAGCCAAATTACAACCGATTCGTTTCGATTCTCTTTTCGTTGATCGCCTCGAGTCGGCTACGCCTCCTATTCCTTTGTTCTGACCACATGACTGAGCGTTGAGATGACGTCAGAACAAAGGAATAGGAGGCGTAGCCGACTTGAGGCGATCAACGAAGAGAGAATCGAAACGAAACGGTTGTAACTTGGCTAGGGGGGCAGAATTTTTCGGCTCCATCGATCAATGTATCACATTTTTAGTAAAGAACGTTTCTTTTATATTTGATTTATATACATCACTAAATATCAGCGGTTTCTCGCATGATATTAGGTTTCTCAATACAAACTTGGGACGCCCGTTTCATCTCCTTAGGGGGTGAATTTTGGAAAATTCTTTCTTAGTCTTTGTACACATCATAACAGAAACCTCTGTGAAAAATTTCAGAGTGCTAGGTCCAAGAGTTTGGTCTGGGCGTTGATGGATCAGTGAATGAGTTAGAACTTTGGCTTTTATAATTATACAGATAAGAATGAATGAAAAATCTACTATCTCCATCAGTAATGCTAGCAAAGGAGGCGGCCGATCGTGTGAGGCAACGGTCCTCACGCCCCAACCGCCACCGATTTCCGGCCACCGTAGGCGCGGGCTTGCGGACGGCGAGCAATGGGGGGTGGCTCGCCGTCTAACCGTCCGGTAATCGTCCGGACCGAGCCCAAGTCGTCGATGGCGCGTACTGTTCCACGCGCGCCTCAGGGAGATGTCAGCAAATCGTAGGGGCCCAGCAGGGTCGAAGCCTACTGGGGCCACGGGTAGTATGAAAGTGAAACCCGGGGCCCGGGTACGAAGGCAAAGAAGGAACAGGAGTGGGTTTTTAGTCAATAAAAATCTGACACTATCTCCCGCGCCGCCCAAGAGCGGGATTTGTCATTAGATGATTTTCCCACCTAAAAAAAAAAACTATCTCCATGTTAGCATCAAACCTGTAACTAAACGCTACAATGTTATGCACCAAATATTTTAAAACTTCACGTTCAACATGACGAACATCTCAAATTACTTAATGATAGTTGTGTTGACAGCCTCAAACGTACTCGAGTGGATAAATGGCCCGCTCAGAAAAAGTAGGGAATGTCGGTTCTCATCTTTCTTATGCCAGCTACATACACAATCCAGTTTACCGTCAAGTTTGCAGCCGACTAAAGTCACGAATACTTTTTTTTTTGTTTCAAATAGACCATTACTCACCGATATTTTGACAATTCAAAAGTGAATTGTCAAAATATCGGGGAGTCGAAAAAAAAAAGAAGTTAAATTACTCGTTCCAGAGCGTAGATCTCTATGGAGAAGAACGTGCGAGAAACTCCACTATTTAATTTATTTATTAATCTTCATGCAACATAAAGTACAAAGGCGGACTTAATGCCTTAGGCATTCCGCTCAACAACCATAACCGCTCATACACACAGTAGGCTTGTCATCCATACTGATAGCCAAACACCGTCAAGTTTATTGTACGCCGCTTCAAACGCGCTGCAATCTTGACAGTAAACATGATCGTGTGTGGCTGGCATTACACAAAATTGTAGACCTTCACACTATTTGTTACTCCTTCACGTTCAAACACCAGATTGGCTTTGAATGAAATTTGGCACACGGGTAGACTATGTTCTCACTTAATAGGTATGTAAGATACTTTCTATCCCGGGAGTTTGTCTTAAAAATTACAAGGAAAGAAAGTGGCCTCTACTTCCTATAGATCTTCCTGTCACTGTCACTTATACCGTTATTTTATATTTTTCTTGGCACTTGTATAATTTGATCATTTGTTTAATAATTTAATTTAATTTTCTTATTTTATTTTAATTTTATATTGTAATTTTAATTTCTAATGCATGTAATTGTTTTAATTTTTAAATGCTATTTTTAAATTGTCTTAAATCGGTACCTATAATCTTAAGTTGTAGTCTTTTGTTATTATTACCTATATTTAAGTGGTGCATAGGTCTAGGAAAGAGCGGTGATGTCTGAATTACGGATTTTATTATATAGTTCAGACACAGAGGTTCCTCACTAACATATAAATCTTAAGTAGAATGTCAACGAGGTCTACAATAATTTTATGTTTTGTATTTTAACTTACTTAACTTACTTAGGACTTTTCCCCCTAACATGCATTCATGGCCATATTATCAACATGCTCCACTTGTGAATAATTCAAGCTATCTTAGGTATATCGTTTCTACACAGTTGCACCAGATCATAATCTGAGTAAACGGCTGTGAAAACTTGACCCGGTTGGACTAAAGCGATATTTTCAAGCAAATTACTGGATATTAATAAATAGTAGTTAATGTGGTCAGTTTAAAAGCAATTTGTTTGTGCATTTGTTGATTTGCTGGCCGGTTTTCGAAGGAAAACTAGAGTATTCGTTTTAGTGAGTGATTTTCTCGAATCTAGAGCAGTGTAATATTGGGATAGTGCCATGTAACTGCCACCTAGGTGTCTAAATGACCTAGAAAACTATAATATAATAATAATAATAATATAAAAATTCACAACTATCACACAACGCCGTCTAGTCCCAAGCTAAGCAGAGCTTGTGTTATGAGAACTAGACAACTGATAAACATACTTATATATTTCTAAATACATACATATTATAGATAAATTACACCCAGACACATAAAAATGATCGTGCTCATCGCACAAACATTTGTCCTGGGTGGGAATCGAACCCACGACCTCCGGCATAGCAGTCAGGGTCACTAACTACTAGACCAACAGGTCAGTCATAGTTATAAAACATGCCCCACCTCTTTTTACACTCAGTTTGAGGAAATAAATTATCAACGTGTACATAAGTCAAAGCTCACCAAGACGAAGGTGGAGAACTCGACTCGAGTCTTACCGGAGGGACTGGTCCGTAATGGAAGAAGACAGACGTGTGTGGAAAAGGGAGAGGGAGGCCTTCACCCAGCTGTAGGATATGATGGGCTAATTGGATTAAATTAGACGCAAGTGATGCGAAGTAAATAACGCACAATTGTGCGTACAGCTAAGGAGTGGAAATTCTTGCCGGAATCTGTGTTTCCCGACGGCTACAACCCGGGAATCTTTAAGTCGAGAGTGAGTAGGTTACTTCTAGGTAAGCGCGCTCCATCGTCGACCGCATCGTCGCTTTCTATCAGGTGAGATAGTGGTCAAGCGCGAACCTATCAAGAATAAAAAAAAAATTGACAGATTTTTACAATAATTGAATTGAATTGTCGTTCCAGAAAATGAGTCGTCAACATAAAATCTGTCCGCACAAATACATCATCAAATACATCATCAAACATTCACACACAACCATTAATCAAACACAATAACACCACGTTTCTTCTAATGGTCTCAACCTCAACATAATATGAGCAACCATATCGGTCAAAACAAAAAACCATTAATTATGACGTATCGTTTTATAATGGCTTAACAGCCGCAGTAACCTGCATCTATGATAACTTGACCTTTAAAGGTCGTCAAGCCTCGTGGGTTTAGGAAGATTTGTATTTATCACACTAGTAATATAGGCGAAAGTTTGTATGTTCGTATGTGTGTATTTGATAATTTCCAACCAAAAAAAGGATTTTGACAACTGGTTTCTATGGACTTTATATTTATTTTAAAGCGAATAAACGTTATCCACAACCATCAAAAACTGACATGGTAATTTAAGCCCAATTATTTTCCGGTACACCATAATCCGGTGGACCGTTTATTGTGGCGACACTTGGGGGAGGCCTATGTCCAGCAGTGGACGTCTTTCGGCTGAAATGATGATGATGATGACACCATAATTATTATTATTATAGTTAGCCCATATTGTCCCACAGCTGGGCAAAGGCCATTCTTTTCAACGATCTCGGTTCCTCACTTTCTCTTTCTAGTTCTTAAGGAAGATATCCAGGGGCCCAAGTCTGCTATTTTTATAAATTCATCATTCCAACACGATCCCATTGTCATTTTGATGAAAGTTTGTAATCTGCTAATTCATAATGATCGATCATTGATCGGTCAATGGTCTCGTAATAGAGTTGTGGTAGAATGACAATATCGAGCTTATTAAAAGCAATGACTGCACAATGACGTTCTAATGGTAGGTCACTGATCAAAGGAACTGTCAAAATTTTAGCAGATTACCGCATACGTCAGACATTAATTTGTCAATATGTAAGTGATTACCATTCTATGCCAATTCTTTCATGGAGTATCAGTAGTTGACCATTGGAAAGTCATAATGACGCCATTATATTAGTAGACTAACAAACTTGTAAAAATCAACAATTATGAAATCAATGATAGACCATTCTGACACTATTGTAATAGCAGACTTGAGGCCCAGGTCGTCCCGCCATCTCCTTTGTGGTCTGCTGCGGTCCCGCGTTGCTTATACACCGTAAATTAAATATATTAGTCTAGTGGATTTTTTTAAGGTCGATCCAATGACTTCTCGCGCTCTGGGTGGAGCGAGAGGGCGTGTCAGACTTTTACTGACTAAAACCACCTTCACTCACCCTTTGCGTTCTAGGACTACGGTTTTCCTTTCCAGAAATTCCCCGCGGTCCTAGCTAGCGTGAAATTATCTAGTTGATGGTACGGTATTTGTATGCATAGCATAGCATAGCATAGACGGCCTTATAATGTTCCCACTGTTGGGACTCAGGCCTCCTCTCTAGGAGAGGGAATGGGCCGTAATCCACCACGCGGGCCCAGTGCGGGTTGGTGGATGTCACATGTCTTCGAATTTTTGGTTCTAGGTCATGCCGGTTTCCTCACGATGTTTTCCTTCACCGTTTTGAGAGCAGTGGTGATGAAATAAATTACACAAAGTAATGTGCCTGGCTGGGTTTGAACCCGCGACCTACAACTCGTAAGTCGGGGCCGTTACCACTCGGCCACCACTGCTCTCTCTCTCTGTATTTGTATGGTCTACAGATAATTGTAAAGGGCCTAAGTGTTTTATGTATGAGTTTAAAGGTTTATGAACGCACCGACGGTACAGGAGTAATACAAATTAAATAAAGTTTTTTAAGTTTTTTTTTCGTAACGGAGATGAGAATGTTAAGATAATGTGACGAGAATGGATAAAGTGAGAAATGAGTATACTAGGGGAAGTTTGAAAGTGGCGCCAGTGACTGAAAAGTTGAAAGGGAATCGTTTGTCTTGGTATGGTCATGTGAAGAGGAGGCATGTAACTAAAAGAGTTATGAGTTTACATGTGGATGGATGGAGAGGGAGAGGGAGTCCAAAGAAAAGATAGATGGATTGTGTGAAGAGACACTCAACTTTGGGCCATACATCGAAGCAAAGGCTCAACTGGCAGCAAAAAAGCTGGGTATCCTCGCGAAGGTCAGACAGTACTTCACGCCGGAACAGCTGCTCAAACTTTATAAAGCGCAAGTTCGATCGTGTATGGAGTACTGCTCTCATCTTTGGGACGGATCTGCCCGATACCAGCTTGATGCACTTGAGGCAATTGAGAGGCGAGCCAGGAGGATCATTGGCAATGATGCACTCGTTGAGTCGAGGCTTCAAAGTCTTGAGCATCGACGCTGAGTTGCTAGCCTGTCGGTTTTCTAGGTGGGAAAATCATCTTATGACAAATCCCGCTCTTGGGCGGAGCGAGAGATAGTGTCAGACTTTTACTGACTAAAAACTCACTCCTGTTCCTTCGTTGCCTTCGTCCCAGGGCCACGGTTTCGTTTTCACACTACCCAACAGCTAAGGAGTGGAATTCCTTGCCGGAATCTGTTTTTCCTGATTTCTACAACCCGGGAATCTTTAAGTCAAGAGTGAATCGGTTACTTCTAGGTAAGCGCGCTCCATCGTCGACCGCATCGTCGCTTTCCATCAGGTGAGTTAGCGGTCAAGCGCGAACCTATCAAGAATAAAAAAAAAAAAAAGAGTAGATATGAAAGAAAAGGAAGTTAGTGATAGCATGACGAGTGACAGGGCAGAATGGAAGGAAGAAACGTGTTGCGCCGACCCCAAATAACACGGGACAAAGCCAGGAAGATGATAATGATGAAGAATTGCTACACAAACTTAAAAAAATATTCACTAACAAGGTTAATTACTGCTCTGTTTGACATTAGAAGACATTATGTGATATTTAGATCAATTTACTCATAAATTTTATAGGTATGGTAATTAATTACATATTAATGGCGTTTAAGACATTTTGGCATTTAAAGGCATCGTTAGCAAAAGGTTTATTACTGCCAGAGGTGCAAATATGTAACTATTAGCACTTAATTTAATTGATAGCATTGAGATTCCTCATTTTTATGAAAGGAAACGAGTTATTAGCATGGTGATTTTTGTTTTTCCATGAAATTATTATATTGATGAAATAGTTGTCGTGACCGAATTACTACAAGTACTGTCATAAATTACTATTACAAATATATATTAAAAAAAAATATTTAAGAAGCATTGATTTGTATGCTACTAACGACACACTCCAGATTCGCTAGGATGCAAATTGTACATAAAAACCTTCCTCGAATATTGCTCTTTGTATTAGTGCAATAATGCATCAAAATCCGTTGCGTAGCTTACTCCTTCAGCGGATAAACAAACAAACGTGGAAAGCGACTTTGTTTTACGAAAAAAATCTTTACAGATCATGGAAGACACCCTGGTGACACCTGTGGCCTGGAGCACAGGTGTAGGGTAGCCAACCTTTCGGTATTTTACAGGATGCTTGTAGAGAGTTTTTCACAGGAATTACATGAATTGATTCCACCATCATCATTCATAATAAACTAGTGCGATTCACCATCAACGATTGCAACACGGGTTACCATCAGGTGGGATCACAGTCAAGCACTAATTTATATCATTTAAAAAATAAAAAATAAGACTACACAAACCTTAGAGATATAAAACAAAACAAAAATAAAAATTAAATTGAAAGTTTGAATGGTTCCCAGAACTGCTTTGCGATTTAACCAGCTCAAGCTGAGTTAGTGAAATTCGTAAAAGATTACAAGTTAGAGTCATTCATCTCCATACATATCGTATCACTCTGTATGATTTGCTAATTCCTATAATTTAAACGTAACGGCTTCTTTACTGTCAAAAAGAATTCAAAGTATGACGTGAAATGACGTCAACACATTACTCGGTGAAAGTGAAGCAAAACCTCTTTGAATTAATTTAATTACAAAAAACTCATTCACTTCAATTCTTCCATAAACGCTCTTATCATAATGGTGCAGAGTCTATAAGAACTGAATGAGTTAAGTTTGTAAGAAGTTAGCCTGTCATTCTGTGATGGCTTGTAAGAGTTACATATTATTCAAATTAAGAACTTTCTTTGCGCACAGGTGCGTAAATGCTCTTATTTAGACGTGTAAAGATTTACGCTTATATACAGGGTGGTCGTTAATAGTGGCATCAAGAAAAAAATTAGAGTCATCATATCTATGGTATCCATAAAACCCCATGTATGTTAAGCGATTTTTAATGGTTTAGGAGATATGAATTTTCTTTTAAATTTTTGAGGAAATTCTTCGGATACACCTTAAAAATGTATTACTCTTTTGTACTAGCTTTTATAAGATTTGTGTTTTGCGATGGAACTATCATTAATAAAAAAATCTTCCCCATCCTCATCCCATCCTGTCATCCTCCATTTCATGCATAAAAAAATTCTTTACTAACATTAGTAGTGCACGATAGTTATTTTTAATTTCTTTTTTGAGAAATTTACATTCGTACAAATAAAAGCTAATAATACTTTATTACAGCTAAAGTTCTTTCTCAGAATATTTTTTTGTAGAACCTGGAAAATTTCTTAACATTTTTTAAATTGAAAGAACAACTAAGATGCCCTGAATAATTTCCCAAAAATAAAAATAAAAAATCATATCTCCTAAACTTTCGAGAATCGAGGAACACACATGAGGTATTTTCAGAAACCTATAGGTATGAGGAATCTAAATTATTTTAATTAGCGTCACTATTTGGACCACCCTGTAGATACATTTGAGTCTTTATATAGTCATGGTCATGTTTTTGTTATCTAGCCGTTAAAAGCTTTTTTAAAATCTTTTCTTATTTTATCATATTTTCTTTGGCTTCCCTCTTTCTCTCCAAGTAGTCCAGTCAAGGCTTAGTATAGAGCATTTTTTGTTGAATGTGAATAAAAAATAACTTCTCTCGCTCTGGGTGGAGCGAGAGGGACTGCCAGACTTTTACTGACTAAAACCAACCCCTTCAATTGTCCTTAGCGTTCCGGACCGCGCTGATTCTTTGGAAAAATCCTGTAGAGTGTGGACCATTTGTTATTCAATTTTTATTTTAGAATAGGGAAGTTTGACTTCCCTATTCTTAGTAATTAAACCATATTATATTCCAGTACAGTTGGCCCGCATATTATATATCTATTAGTATGTTTTTAAGTCAGGATGTCAAGTCAACTTAAAATAAAAAACAAAACGGAAATGCATTTTTATATGCGTTTATATTGACATAAGGAAATTGATTTCTGATGCAAATTTTGACCGAAACTTATCTGCAATCTAGTTATACGCATATATTTATTGGTGTTTTGTTGATATAAATTATGAGTTTTTAATACAGAATATTTAATTGTTTCCTTGTTATTTTTACATTCCTTTCTTGATGATGTTTGCCAAATTCGGAAATTGTATGTATTTACATTTATAAAGGCAAAAGTTTGTGAGTGTGTGTATGTTTGTTACTCTTTTGCACTCAAACGGCTGAGCAGATCTTGATGGAATGTAGTATACGGGTAGATAATGCCCTGGAAATAGCACATAGGATACCTATATCCCAGAAGTGTTTCAGATATTATTCGATTCAGAGGCGATGCCACTGGCAGAATCTCATCATAATTATCATCATTTCAGCCGAAAGACGTCCACTGTTGGACTTAGGCCTCCCCCAAGTGTCACCGTAATGACCGGTCCTGTACGTCTCGCATCCATCGGATTCCCGCGACCCTCACCAGGTCATCGGCCCACCTTATGGGAGGCCTTCTAACGCTGTGTCTTCCGGTACGTAGTCGCTACTCCAGGACCTTTCGTCCCCATCGACCATCAGTTCTGCGAGCAATGGGCCCATCCCACTGCCACTTAAGTTTGGCGATTCTTTTGGTAGAATCTAGTTTGTCATAAATGCTTACAATGGATCGTCTGGTTTAAAACCAGCATATTTCAATTGGTACTATAGTAATTTGTATTTACAATTTTAATTACTTAGACTATAAGAAGACTAACGTTAATCAATCACGTGGTAACTAGTCCTTTCATCTACCAGCGCGTAAAGTAACATTATATACAGATCTTTTGAACCATCGTAATGCAGCATTCAATCATGTCTTGTTCCAGTAACAGTGAGCATGACATGTGAACTGAGGTACATGCGTTAACATGCCATTTGTCATTGCCCTACTACTGCTTATACCACTTTTGGGCATAGACATACCTAAACATAATGTTTGCCTAATACTTCTTGCAACGGACTCTTATAGTTGACAAAGCAAATGGTATTCTAGTCAGGTGATTGAAGGACTATTTTAAACTAGCAGACTAATAAATTACCTAATATGATCTTGAAATGAGTATCGGAGTATCTTTCTGTGATCGATTCAGTAATGAAAGGTTCCCGAATAGCTCGAAGTATCGCCAAATTTAATTGGTAGTGCGCAGGGCACATTGCACAGGATAGGATCGGTCATTATGGCGACACTTGGGGTAGGCCTAAGTCCAACAGTGGACGTCTTTTGGCTGAAATGATGATGATGAGGGCACATTGCTCGCAGATCAGATGGTCGATGGGGCTGAAACGTTCTGGAGTTATGACTGTGTACTAAAACGCAGCGTTGGAAGGTTTTAGATGGACCGATGACGTGGCAATCTCGCCACTCTCTTTGGAGCGCAGACAGTGATGCGGAGGTTTTATTTGATACCATATTTTTTATTGTTTTTAGTTAGTGTTAATTAGCTAAAGGTGTTTTTTTAACATAGTATTGTATTAAAAAAACACGGAGTTTCCTTGCGTGATCGAATCAGGAATGAGGATATCCGCAGGAGAACCAGGGTTACCGACATAGCACAAAGAATCGCCAAACTTAAGTGGCAATGGGCAGGGCACATTGCTCGCAGAACGGATGGCCGTTGGGGCTGAAAGGTTCTGGAATGGCGACCACGTACCGGAAGACGTAGCGTTGGAAGGCCTCCTACAAGGTGGACCGATGACTTGGTAACGGTTGCGGGAGTCCGATGGATGCGAGACGCACAGGACCGTTCATTGTGGCGACACTTGCAGGAGGCCTATGTCCAGCAGTGGACGTCTTTCGGCTGATATGATGATGATGATGATGATTGTACTAGGTATATAATTCTTTCGTATGTGTGTTAGTTACCTAACTCCTCCTAAACCTACCCATTTCTCGCTGTCCGCAAGCCCGCGCATATTTGACCGGGTCTCTGTATAGTTTGAAAATATAATTGAAACCGGTAGGTGGCGCTGCAATTGGGTTTTCAATTTCTTTTTTTCTGACGAAAAACCAACTTTCGGTTAGGACAACGTCTGTTGAGACCGCTAGTATAATTATAAGTTTTTTTTATACATTTTTTTTGTCATATT
The DNA here is from genome assembly GCA_905147345.3 of Mythimna impura. NCBI lineage: Eukaryota > Metazoa > Arthropoda > Insecta > Lepidoptera > Noctuidae > Mythimna > Mythimna impura. The sequence continues at coordinate 5,982,848 of LR990347.1, read as the reverse complement.
TTCATAATTCTCACTGTAAATGAAAGTGCAAAACAATTCATCACAAATTATTCCGAACTAAATGCACTTGCGGCTTAATGCAATTGTCTCATTGTTTCAGTGTTAACATGCACTAAATGTCTCAAACATGAAGGTCACAAGATCAGTACAATATGAAAGTTTGACATTTATACATTATGCACTTTGCATGACAATTTGGCACGCCTTGTGATCCTTGAGTTCGTTGACAAATTAACCTTATCTAGTGCCTAGATAAACTTGAAGAATTAGTTAGCATATCGTCATGTAATGTTACTGGGCTTGTTTAAAGTTTAAGGCCGGGGATGTGGTAAAAAAGTTGATTGTTTTAATATCTAATCATGTGCAATCACCGACTTATGTGCGTAGTACATATATTATATCGATGCGTGTAATTATAATGTCAGTAGTTGTTAATACCCTATTCATCTGGGCTAAGAAAAGTATAATTCGGCAGGAATCCTTACTGGGAAGCGGGTACATCTTTATTTGCACTTTTTATGGTTTTGTGATACTTTATCAACGATGATACGATTATTATTGTAACTAAATATGTAGAAAGAGGTAAAAAATTGAAGCATTTGTATCCGCGTCATAAAATCTAAAATGGAAACAATAAATTTATTCGTTCAACGTATAACATAGGTTTTTGTGGCGAAAAATCCTGGGAACTAATAAATTTAAATAATAACGTAGAAAAGAAAGTGGTCGTTTTAAATGGAACAATTAAAAGTAATAAATATGGGAAACGTTATAGTTGTGGCTTTTTCATTAGTTTAAAGGAAATTCATTGTGCAAATAATGATAATTATTGATTGTTCCATCACTTTTGAGATACAGATGTAATAATTTCAATAGGTTTCTGATTAGATGGCCATACATGGTCATGATTTCACAATTAGGCTACTTATTAGTAATTACTATACATTGATTCTGATCTTCTATTCAACACCTTGCTGTGTATTACTAATGCATTTCTCGTTATTATAAAATTACTCAGTTATGAAATAAAAGCAGAGCATTGCTTGACAGGAAATGTTGAGATTGTTAGCTCAATCATCTATTACGAAATGATATCTTTTAATTCTGTGCAGAACTTATTGCCTATTTGTTTATTTGTATTTTTTACATTGTTATTTTCTTGTTCAGTTGTTAAATACAATGCTTTTTCATTTTATTATAGAACTAGCGACCTGCCCCAGTTTTGCATTGGTGTTTTCTTTACTATAATATGAATCTATTATACATCTGAATGAATATAGGATAGAATAGAATAAATTTTATTGTACACCAAAAAAGTAACACAATTTATATCTATGGGTACAATGGCGGTCTTATCGCTGACAGCAATATCTACCAGACAATCTTAGGAGGGATCGAAAGAACTTAAAATAATACAGGGGGTATATTGTGGTGTTACTACTTACTAACAAATTAATCAATCTCTATATAAAACACACACAACACACAATAATAAATAAACACAATAATACATTACACATCTAAGCCTTCTTATAAATTGTTGAAAACTGCATAGAAATCCGTTCAGTAGTTTTTGAGTTTAGTATAACTATATAATTTTTATTTAACTATGAATGATTCAAAACATCATTATTATATTCATGCCTCAAGATGTCAGCAAACCGTAGGGTCGAAGCCTACTGGGGCCAAGGGTCTGTTTCTGAAAGGAAGACTCGGCCATAGTACGAAAGGTAACGAAGGAACAGGAGTGGGTTTTTAGTCAGTAAAAGTCTGTCACGCCCTCTCGCTCCACCCAAGAGCGTGATGTTATTGGATGATTTTCATTTTTCACCTACCAAAAAAAAAAAAAAATTCATTATTTTTGAAATAAAAAAGGTTGACTAGTAGAGAATGTACCATTACTGTACGTGCAAATAAAAAAAAAAACCATAAATTTTTCTACAGACTTATGCGACAAAATATAGTGCGAGAAAGTGTTTGTGACGCCTCGATTAGTATTCAGTAAGCATGTCGGACAAATAAACACACGGCATCTCTCACCAGGGTTTTGTCTACTAACATGGAGTGCATTAAAGTAACATGGCTCCGGATTTTGTTGTTTTGTGCCCGTTAGATTTAACTATAAATTTAAATGTAGGTGAGAGAGAAAGGTTATGATTGCGACAGTTAATGTTTATTTACATACAGTTTTTATTTGTTTCTTATTTCCCGATGGTTAAGTTAATTTTGGGCTTTGTCATCCTAGAGATTTTATTTATATATCCCACAGTAAATCTATTAACAGCGTTGCGGGCTACAATATGGTTTATATGTTTTGTGTACCTGTATTACTTAAGTTTTATATTGTAGCTGTAAAAAAATTTTAGATCCAGGGCTTTATTTTTATTTTGAGGCGGGAAATCACCTAATAACTCTTCCGGATCTGGACAGAGCGAGATGAAGTAATTAAAACCCATCTGTGTTCTATCAGTTCCCATTTGCGTTCTAGGGCCGTGGTAGCTCTTTTGAATAATCCCGCAGACAAAAACTAGTACATGGACTACCGTAGGTGCGGGCTTGCGGACGGCGAGCAATGGGTAGCTCGCCGTCCGATCGTCCGGTAACCGTCCGGACCGAGATCAAATCGTCGACGACGCGTACTGTGCCAAGCGTGCCTCAAAGAGATGTCAGCAAACCGTAGGGGCCCAGCATGGTCGAAGTCTACTGGGGCCAAGGGTCTGCTTCTGAAAGGAAGACACGGCCCTGGTATGAAAGGCAACGAAGGAACAGGGGTGGTTTTTAGTCAGTAAAAATCTGATACACCCTCTCGCTCCACTCAAGAGCTGGGGATGTCATTGGATGATATTCCCACCGAAAAAGTACTTGGAAGAAAATTATGGCTATAATAATGAAACTGTCTATATGTTTATCATCATAATCATCATCATCATCATTTCAGCCGAAAGACGTCCACTGCTGGACATAGGCCTCCCCCAAGCGTCGCCACAATGAACTGTCCTGTGCGTCTCGCATCCATCGGACTCCCGCAACCGTTACCAAGTCATCGGTCCACTTTGTAGGAGGCCTTCCAACGCTACGTCTTCCGGTACGTGGTCGCCATTCCAGAACCTTTCGGCCCCAACGGCCATCTGTTCTGCGAGCAATGTGCCCTGCCCATTGCCACTTAAGTTTGGCGAATCTTCGTGCTATGTCGGTAACCTTGGTTCTCCTGCGGATATCCTCATTCCTGATTCGATCAAGTAAGGAAACTCCGAGCATAGCCCTTTCCATTGCCCTTTGGGTGACTTTAAGTCTTCTGATGAGGCCCATTGTAAGGAGTTTTGGAGTCAAATGTTATCACTGGCAACACGCACTTTCGTCTTGAGACACTGTGGTATATTGGACGAGAAGATACCGCACAGCTTCCCGAACGCTGCCCAGCCGAGTCGGATTCGACGATTGATCTCTTTCTCGAAGTTAGACCTTCCCAACTGCACCGTCTGTCCCATATAAGTTGTATGTTCATAAGCTAACTTTAATAGACTTATCACACATATTGTAGGCACGGTAGACCGTACCGTGTTTTGATATATAAGCTAACTTAATTAACCTTTTAACTCTTCACACGAGCTATAAAAACGTAGATACTGTCTGCGTAATATCTAACAAATTTTCATAAAAACCATAAGTACCACTATTATAGTGAATTAAAGTTGGCTTTAGTAACATTTAACTATATAATGAAACTATAGACTCTACTTATTATATTAGTATTGTTGACAATTCAGAAGTATTCTACACAAAGATAAGAATATAATTGTATCTAAACGCTGATTTATGTTTATTTTAAGCTGTAGATAATATATTACCTTCTACCAACGGCTTCATGTGTGTAAAAGTAGAAAAATTATCCAAAAGAAATGATTTCTGGGATAAAAAGTATCCTTTGTGCTATTCCAAGAAATAGCCTACCGTGTGCTAAATTTCGTACAAAACCGTTCAGTTTGAGTATGAAGGAGTAACAAACGTACACACTTACCTACATACTCGTACAAACTTTCCATTTTATAATATTAGTGTGATTATGTGCTTATTTTCGTTAATTGTATCATATTGGTAGATATTTACAGTTGTAGTGTACAAAGTACTAATTTATTTAATCATCATTTAAAAGTACTGCACGTGTTTAATGACACAATATCGACATTTAATTTAATATACTCGTACATTCAAGGATTTGTTCTAATTTATTAAATCCGTCAGGTGTTTATGAGTAAACACTATTAAGACGCCTTATTGAAACCCGATGCCAGATGTGTATTATTTTCCTACTTTTATCCAGAACTAACATAACACCTAATAACGTTCCCTGAGGAACACCGTATTTTCTTACCGGAAATGTTCATCAAAACCCTTTAAAATCTTTACCTAATAATAACTTTGGTAACAATGCTTGATATCTGTAATGTATCATAAATTATACATTACTTATACACTTAATCATTATATAACACTTCGTGGTAACGCTAGTATGCGAGTCAAACGCTAAGCTAAGAGCGAAAATAATTTTACCATGGCAAGGCTTTTATAATTTAATGAAATCACGTACCCGGTTATGACAAAGTTTTCTTTAACGGTAGCAAAATTATTAATAAATTAGAAGCGATTCCTTTGATAAATGATATTTATTTTGCAAATAGGTTTTTAAAAACACTTTTACACGTCAATTTTTTTTATCAATTTAAACTAGATGAAGCCGGGACATGTTTTAGATAGTCGGTCGGAGATAGGTTTTATTTTGCAACAAAATGTTGATTTTTGCTTGCTTATTGAGTAGTATGCAAACTGCATGCCTTAGCGGAAACATAAAAAAAACATAGCTAGAAAACCTCTTATTAATTGTGCAGTTTACATTTCATGTCGAGTATTATAACTTAGTGAAAAATCTTTTTTTTGTCAGTGTTTAATAGTTAACACAAATTTGTCGTTGGTCCTTATCGTTATATTGATCAATTTCCTGAACACTACGAGTATTCAGGAAGTTGGTTTCACATTTAAGTCTAGCTGCAATTGCAACCATTGCACAAATATGTATGTTTTAAATTGCAAAAAGAAAAAATTCATTGCACTTGCATTTACAAACTCGTAGAATAGGTTTATTTATTAACAAAGATCATAAAAATACCCATCCGTTGCATTCGTGCAACAACAACGTATTATGTGGTTTGCCTGCGGTCAATGCCCACATTCGCCTGCCAATTTGCCGGGTCAAATAAAACATCACTAAGATGTGTATTTCCGCAATATTTTCTGACAATCTCTAAATTAGACGCCTCTCGACATACTTTGGAGATTAATAATATGATTTACAACGATGTGAATGTATGGCTATGCATTCACTTGCGTAACTGTGATCTAATAGGTCATAATGTAACTGTCTCTAGATGACCGAATGGGATCGCTCCGAGAATGGCCTGTCATAATGTGTTCTTAAATTGCATCTGTTCTGTATGGACAGTGACTCGTCTTTTCAGCCGCAAAATACTGATTTATTGGTTTAACCTAGTCCGATCTTTAATTGACGTTCATTACGAAACGATTTTGGAATTTTGAATCTAGTTTTGCAATACACGTAACATTTACATTACGAATTATTTTGTTGAAAACACTTCTTCATATACAATATGTCCTCTATTTCTTTGTAACCCTTTCAAGATGATTTAGCAGTTTTCTATGATCAAAACTTTATGCAATTCATTTACGTTATATTCTGAGCTAATTAGAGGTTGTCCGATTGAAAGTGTGGTACCTACTCGTTTAATATTGCGAAACCTAAGGCATATAATTAAATAATACTACCGTTAGGTTTATGCCTTATTCAGAGTACTAATCGTATAACTCTATTAAGATTGACATCGAGGACATTTGAAGGTATATCTACCAATCTGGACTTATCAGGTCTGGGTCTTAGTGATTCAGATATTGCAGATTTGTTTGTCTTGGTAATTGCACCTGTATTTAAGTAAGCAGTCAATACTTTTCTTTTAACACTACTTATTTATCACACATCAGGACAAAAGCTAAATTAAAAAGCTCAATCACAATTGTCCTAGTGCACCTTCGGCCAGAAATTGCTTTTTTATCTAGTTCTATGTAATATTAACATTGTAGTTAAATTGTAGTGTATTCGCTATTTAGTAGCTCTTTGATTTTAATTTCTTGCTACCTACTTATATCCATGAAATACTTACTACTTAAAATATAATCTTGTTGTGTACTTTATAAGTGAAGACTTGTTATAGGCTATTATTCTAATTCACTGTTCTTGATCTGTTTGTTTTAGTTGTAACTCCATATTACTTCAAAAAATAATTTAAAGCGAAATATTTTTGATTGCACTTCACTAATCGGAAATTAATTAAGCACATACAACTTTGTATCACTAATAGCTTTAGGAAAACCTTTAACCCCTCTATTAATTTATATAACGACATAATAAATGATTAGTATTGATATCGAACAGTTTAATTGAATCGATCTTTGTGTTAGACCTCCTACCGTTCTGCCGGGTCAACAATAGATGGTTACTTAATACTCCAGATATCACCTTCTTGAGATATTAGACTTGACATATTCGTATATCTTATCAGGTATTTCATGACTCACGCGACTTATTGGAACTACTTTCGAAAGTTATCGAAAGTCCTCTTTAGCCTTCATGACTTATATTTTGGTTAAGGTTTCGAAATTAGATCGTTCTTTTCCTTATACATCCGGTGTGTAGCTAATTCATAAGCATAATCAACCTTATATTATTCCCACTGCTGCTCAGGAGTTGGTAGAGAGGAGACTCTAAGAGTAATGGGGGTATCCACCATAAGATTCACCACGTTGTTTGTTGCATGTCACATATCTTCGAAGTTTTGGTCCTAGAACCAATGTCGGCTTCTTCACAATGATTGTTTTTTACCGTTTTAGAGAACAGTGGTGATTAAATAAATTACACAAATTAATATGGATTTTAAACCACGACGACTGGGACACCAATGCTCCATACCAAATTAAATTGAAAAAATTTAGCAGTAGAAGCTAAGATATTGTTAGCTCTCCTATGTAGCAACGAACATTATTGAAAGATCAAATTATAAGATACAATTAAATGTTACCATGATAAGTATCACTCAGATTGACAATTACTATTTGGCAAAACTTTTCAACATGGTAATTTGGATATGGTCTGCAGCCAATCATGATGACAGGTACGAGGCTGCGAGCATCATTGGTTACGCAAAAGTAATCGGTTTCAGAAGCTGCAGTCAAAGTTCAAGCGTGAACGGATTATTTAACTGTACATCGGTGTAAAAGTAAAATGGTGGTTATGTTTGAACGACATTCTCAATGATGCTGTGAAGTCGGTCTGTTATTACTTTAGGATGATTGGGTTTTCAACTGGAGACCATTGTTGTAATTGTTGCAGAAATAAATTATTAATAATTAATTAATTATTATTGAAATATGTTTTCTTAAAACCCCTAAGAACATATCCCGCCTGGACGTGAATTACAGTGGCCTATATGGAAAGTACTAAATCTGTTGCGCACCTAGGTAGGCCGGTATAAACACAACTTGGCGAAAAGGGTTTTATAGACCCGTCGGATACTTAATGTGAGTGCGGTGCACATTCAAAACACGAGCCACACGCTAGAGTTCCCCAAAGTGCCCATACTAAATATAATTATTCTCATAATTTGAGAATAATTAAAATTCAATTCTCAGTGGAATTCTCAGTGGTTAACTTATTTTAATTTAATTTTAATGTTAATGGCTATTTTGCTGTATTAAATAATAATAAATAAATAGTTAAGACAACCCTTCTCTTCACCATCTAACCTACATTACCAAACCTCTCTAAACACGTTTTTATATATCCATATGTCAATTTCCACTTACTTAACCTTTACTTCAAGGAAGCAATTAGTTTTAATGCAGTTGCATTAGTTTTAGTTTTAACCATAATTTATTTATGTAATGTTTTTTTTAATATATTTTTTGTATAATTTCATTTAGTATGGCTAGTCGTAATATATTAAACTAGTGCGAGACGGACTCGCACACTGAGGGTTCCGTACAAACTTACCTATGAAAACAGTTCAATTCCCGAATTCATTTATGAAGATTTTTTCGAATAGCAAAAAAAGTTTTTTTTTTGTGACGTAGTAAATATAGATTTACAGTTTTCAGATTTTTTCCTATATTTTTGCTATGAGACCCTACTGGCTACTTCATGCCAAATTTCAGGATTCTAGGTCAACAAGAAGTATCCTATGAATTTTGATTCCCTTGAGAGTGTCAAAATATACGTTTTTTGCGATATAAACGACCGTATCTTTTTTTTTCGTCAACTCAGAAGTTTGATTTTTTTACAGCTTCAAGGGAACGCAGACCTAAGTATATGGTTTTAATTTCACCTCGATATCTCCACAAGTTCCCGTGATAAAGGGTCTTTTGAGGTACGAAAAAAAAAGAGTTAGTTACCAAATGTTTTGCCAAGTTATTTTTTGCATACTTATATGATTGGTGTGGTGTGATGGGAATGAATGAATTGCTTTTTTTTATTAAAAGTAGGTCAAAAAAGAGTGTGAATCAAGGCTGTCGAATTACTGGTATCCGGTTGTATACTTTTGATTTTTATTACTTTTTTTTTGCAAATCTACGGACAGTGTATAGTCGTCACTTTTAAAAGTGAGCGATGAGTAGTTTTTTTTTAAATTATTGATACGCTCGCGCTTGACCACAATCTCATCTGATGGTAAGCGATGATGTGGTCGACGATGGCTCGCACTCTTGCCTAAAAGTAAGCTATTCACTCTTGCGTCTCTTGCCTATTAGACTCCTAGGTTGTAGCTATCAGGAAATACGGACGACGCGCGATGATGGCAGCGAATTCCATTTTTCAGTTGTACGTACAAACAATGTGTTCCCAAAATGTATTAAGTAGCAGTTTTTTCAAGTTTGTTGTAAAAATGCAGCCTTTCAGGAATCAATATTATGCTCGGTTGCAGGCACAGCAGGATTTTACAGTATTTGAAAGAACAGTCATACTAAAATCTATAGATCTATATATATCTTATATCTATATTATATAAAAAAGAATAGCTGTTCGATAGTCTCGCTAAAATTCCAAAACAGCTGGTCCGATTTGGTTAATTTTGGTCTTGAAATATTCGAGATAGTCCAGAGAAGTTTTAAACGGTGAGAAAAAGTGGAAAAAATCACGAAAAAAAAAATCCGAATATAACGCCATCTCTAATTAAAATGTCATTATAAAATGAATTATGCTGTTCTGGTAATGCCAGTAGATGGCGTTATCCTTACTATCAGCTAGTTTATTATAAAGGCGAAAGTTTTTATGTATGACATCCACACAGGGATGTGAGTGTGCATGTATATTTGTGACGCTTAAACGGCTGAACAGATTTGCATAAAATTTTGGTACAGTATGTCCTCTGGGTGGTTCCCACAATGTTGACACCCGAGCGTTTCTTCCGCCTGAATCAGATGCAGGAACCTCCCAAACTTACCATGGCCGGTGAGGAAGCCGTGACGCCTGGAGAGGCGTCACGGCTGGAGAGCCATTCCTCAAAGAGGGAACTTACCGCCATGCCTATGGCGTGCCCGATTTTTCACACTAGTAAGTAGATAAAAATAAAAGACTAAAATTACAAGGATTGAATGGATAACATTCTTACATTGAATTGTGAACATTCAATGCATCCAACATTTCAGAGAAAGTACTTTATTAGCGTGGGAATTCCTTTTAGACACCGCATAAAACACTTTCATTAATTACTAAATAGTTCTTTTTAATCTCAATTCGGCATTTGTTAAACAATGGCCCTACTGATTACGTAATGAAGTTATTTCTGTTACTTATATTAAGAATGGAGATTTTATCATTCCAATATTTTGTAAGTATTAAGTAGTTATTTATCAAAAACATCTACTTTTTAATTACGATATCACTCAATGTGATTGCAACCTAAGAATTGGTCAAACTGCGGAGATACTCTGGGCGTAGGGACTCGCAAGGCGATTCCTGGCTACACGATTCGATAAAATCTCACATTTGTAACAGTTCGACAAAATTTCACTTTTGTAACAGTTTGACAAAATAATAATTACTTTTTATTTATAATTTAATTTAAACAATATATTTTATTAATTTTTAATTTTTATAATTTTACATTGTCATAAAAAATGAATTGAATAGAATTTGAATGTAATTTAGCATAATTGTGTATTTGTGTAAATTGTAATTTGTAGTGTCTTAAAATGGGAATAATGTACTGATGAATAAATGATTAATTATTTTTAAAATCCTTTTTACCCGACTGCATCAGAAGGAGAGTTATGTTTTTATCTAATTTCTTAACAAATTGGTACTTGGTCACGAGTTACCAACCTCACTATTATCTAAAAATTAATTCCTGATGACTGATCTTTAACTCGGAGATTATCCTTCATCGGCTCAGTCTCAGTGAAAGGTACCGTTTCAGAAATGCTTGAGATTTATAAGATAACAATATAATAGCAGGTTGGGAAACATTGTATCATTATGTGCTGTACATTCGGCAGTATTGTTAGTACATAATTGTTAACGTCTTAAATATTCTCTTAGCGGTGTAGTGTCGCAATTTCTTTGAAAGCAAGTGTTTTTCGAAAATGAGATTTTGATGAATTGCCTTGAATATATTGTTAACAATAGTCTGTTTCTGGTGAGATTAGGTGCGGTTGGAAATCAGTCCATCGATGACGGCAGCTTGTTTCTTGATGGGGAAAAATTGTCAAATAACTTCTCATGTGCTGGGTGGAGTGAGGAGTATCAGACATTTACTGACTAAAACACACTCGTGGTCTTTCAGTTGTCCTTCGCATTCTAGAGCCGCGGTGACTCCTACGAATTATCCGCAATATGAGCCAAAGAAAAGTATTAACATTATAATAGCACTCTAGTGTGGCTTGACTAGGCGTACTTTCCCGAAATCACTCTTTCACATGGAACTAATTTTTTTGCCTACTGTTGTTGCATGTATTTTTAGGGTTCCGTACCTCAAAAGGAAAAAACGGAACCCTTATAGGATCACTTTGTTGTCCATCTATTTGTATGTCTGTCAAGACCCTTTATCTCCGGAACGCGCGAAGGTATTGAATTGAAATTAAAAACATATACATGAAGGTTGACTGGTAGAGAATGCCTTGTTGCATTAAGTCCGCCTATGTACCACTACTGTACATGAAGTTTAAATAAATAAATATACTCAGGTCTGTGGTTCCTTGAAGCTGTGAAAAAATCAAACTTCTGAGTTATCGAAAAGAAAAGATACGGCCGTTTATGTCGCAAAAAACGTATATTTCGACACTCTCAAGGGAATCAAAATTCATGGGGTAATTCCCGTTGACCTAGAATCCTAAAATTTGGCATGAAGCAAGGTACAATGAACAAGTATAGGAAAAAGTCTGAAAACTGTAAATACACAAAAAAAACTTTTTTTTTGATTCGGAAAAATCTTCGTAACTCAATTCGGCAGTGCGCACGTCCGACTCGCACTTGCCCAGTTTTTTTTATTATTGATAAGCTCGCGCTTGACCACTATCACACATGACACATGATGGAAAGCGACGATGGAGCACGCTTACCTAGAACTAACTTATTTACTCTTGAATTGAAGACCCTCTGGCTAGGCAGGCAGGCAGGTAGCTATCAGAAAACACAGACTTCGGTAGGGAATTCAAACTCCTTAGAAAAAATATGTTATTAAGTTGTGGAATAAGAGGGATTGTTAAACTTTTACCAACTAAAAACCATGTTTTTTCAATTGTCGTTTGCGTTCTAGGACTCCTGTAACTCTTTGAAAATAATCCTTCAGCCCTGCAGGGCTAAGTTAAGGCTTAAGTAATAAGTTTCCTTTTTAAAGATTTTCGAACTTTGTAGTACGTGGTAGGCGGTGGGTAGGTGGCTGATGGAACAGCCATTAAAGGAAAGCAAGTGACATTTGACCACAGACCACATACCGACCACAGCGTTACGAAAACACCCAAATTGTAATGTAAATGCGCTAGATGTTGTGTTGGAACACCTTATTCTTATGGAAATATGACCTTGCTGTATTGTCTATTTGTCTAATCAATGTTTGGATACTTATGAGGATGGATGGAGAGGGAGTAGGAGGCGGATGAATTGTGTAAAGAGTGATATGAAAGAAAACGGAATTAGTGATATTATATTACAAGGAGTTAGCATGACAGGTGACAGGCGGTGATCTCTTGCGTCGCCTGCAAAGCAGTAATGCTAGCGAAGAAGAGGGCCGTAAGCGTGAGAGAATGCACATCCTCGCCCCCAGCCGTCGAGACCCCGACCCCAACTACCAGCCACTGTAGGCACGGGCTCGCTGGCAGCGAACAATGTGTCCGGCCTATCGGTAACCGTCCGGACCGAGCCCGAGTCGTCGATTTCAGCAAAACCGCAGAGGCTCAGTCGGGCCGATGCCTAGTAGGGCCATTATATATTATTAATATGAGCCCGTTGCATCCCACTGCAGGGCAAAGGACTTCCTTCCGTTATTCCATTATTTTCTGTCCTTAGCTACTTCTGGCCAATCCTTAAGGTAGGAGTCTAAATCGTCACGCCATCTACTTCTGCCTATCACGTCGCCGGCTCCTGCTGTTCGGAATCCAGTCAGTGGTTGCTTTCGCCAAATTTTGTTGTGACATGTGGCAGATGTGACCGGCCCAGTTCCATTTTAGTTTGGCGGCTGGGAAAGGTCATGGGAAGGATAAAACGTGGTCCTAGAACGCAAAGGAAAATAGGTGCTTACCATCTCAAAAAAAAAAAAAAAAACGTAAAAAAGACAGTCAAGCTGGCGGCGGCATGTCTAGGTAGCAATGTGTCTGAAGTTATTTTTTGTTACTGATTCGCAGACACGATTTTCAAAACTGTTGCGTTGCACGCCATTAAATCATATTACATCTGTTACTCCATTTTAGCACTTCACGTTATGACTGCTAATTGCTTCGACATCATTTACCGTTTTTGTCTTACATTGATTACGAAATGATGATTCTTGTTTAAAATGTTACAAGTGTTATTCGTTTTAATGTCTGACATACTACTTATATTTAATTACAAAAGATTTATCTTTACTATTTTCATACTTATGAAATACTTGATAATAATTAATATTAAATTATTAATTAAAATATATAATTAGATAATTTTATAAATAAGGCTGTAAACTTTCCACATGGTCTATTCACCGTTGCAGAACAGTAGACTTTCTTTTAATCTTGTAGTTATCCACATTCATTCATTATAGAGCAGTGGTGGCGGCCCCGACTTGCGAGTTGTAGGTCGCGGGTTCAAACCCAATCAGGCGCATTACTTTGTGTAATTTATTTCATCACCACTGCTCTCAAAACGGTGAAGGAAAACATCGTGAGGAAAACGGCATGTCCCAGAACCAAAAATTCGTAGACATGTGACATTCACCAACCCGCACTGGGCCCGCGTGTGGATTATGGCCCATTCCCTCTCTTAGAGAGGAGGCCTGAGTGCCAGCAGTGGGAACATTAAAAAAAGCTGATCATGCTATGCTATCCACATCAAACTCATCGTCGACGGGTGCCTACCCGTAGACTAGATTTGAAGAATAATTTTTTTACTAATGTTAACCTACGAATTCTTACACACTGTCCACGATACCAGTCCGTAAAATTATTTAACAGGTTGCCTTTAGACATAAAAAGTGCTGTCTATTCTATAGTAGCGCTTTCAAATTAAAACTAAAACAATTCCTATTGAATAAACACTATATAATAACTCTAATTTATATTATTTTGTAATTGTGTTACTTTTTATTGGATTTTATTCATTAATTTTTTGACTATAAATTTTATTATTGTTATTTTTTAATTCATTCTGACATTCTTTGCTATTTTATATGTAAATTATGTTTTTACTGCAATTTATTTTAAAGTTATCCCTATTTAATTTATTGATGAAATTTAAATTTATATTTTTAAATTCTTGACATTTATATAAAAATAAAATCCAAATTTACTTCTTTTATTAAAACTTTAATTTTTAAATTTATTGTGTGTCAATTCAGATACAAATTATTTGTTTATGAATAAATTACTATGAGTAGGACAACATGTGGTGCGCGCACTTGACGACGTTACAGGTGGGTGAAAAATGACAAAAAAAATATTGTCACCCTGACAAAAGTCATCAGTGCGCGCTAGCTCTAAATGTATGAAATAAATACAAATACCAGTAAAACTGAGAGGATAATGATGATACGAAATTTATAATAATCTAATATCGTGGATTACGCAGTTAAATACAAGAAGGAGATTGTATTTCAAGCGATAAATGCAAAATATTATAACATACGCGTCCGTAAGAGCAGTTTCCTTACATAAGAACAAGTTACTCTTCATACCATCTTGTATTACATAATGTAATATGTATTTCACCAGTTCACTAGTTCATCTCTCATACAAATTGATTATTATGATAATGAATAGGTATTACTGCTAAAGGTCATCAGTTTTCTCTAATTTAATGTAATTACATATTTCATACCATCTTAATTCTCTCGTAACATTGCTAATACCAACTTTATATGATGGTAATGTTAATAACACTGGTTACTAGCTTTTGTCAGCCGCTTCGCCTACGTAAAATTAATAATACACCTCATTATAAATTAGAGCCTAGATGTTATTTTGATATATGTATAAGCTATATTACTGTAGAGTTTCATCTCAATTCGTTGGATCGTGAAAGATTAACATACACACATACAATCTTTCGTCTTTATAATATTAGAATGATTTCGCTGCAAATTAAATTACTTTTGAAAACTAATTGAATGATTTTTTCATGACTATTTGGTAAGAAAATTACTATGCAAATTATGAGTTTGATGTGGATAGCATAGCATGATCAGCTTTTTTTAATGTTCCCACTGCTGGCACTCAGGCCTCCTCTCTAAGAGAGGGAATGGGCCATAATCCACCACGCGGGCCCAGTGAGGGTTGGTGAATGTCACATGTCTTCGAATTTTTGGTTCTGGGACATGCCGGTTTCCTCACAATGTTTTCCTTCACCGTTTTGAGAGCAGTGGTGATGAAATAAATTACACAAAGTAATGCGCCTGATTGGGTTTGAACCCGCGACCTACAACTCGCAAGTCGGGGCCGCCACCACTGCTCTATAATGAATGAATGTGGTAATCTGCCCTAATCTGCCGTTCTTCTACTGACTCACAGTCTTGAATATATTTGGCCAAATTAGGTACTTTAAAGTTTTTTTTTTTATATTAGGTAATATGCGGATAATGCAGTGGGCTGCAACATTAGGTACCACTTAAATATGTTATTTCTATGCATAACTTTTATTTTATAGCTGTTTGTTATCCCTCAAACAATAAAATAAAAACAAATGGTGGTAAGCATTAGCATGATGGATAAATTACAGTACATTGACACCTTTCCACAGAAGCATTGACTGGTTATTTTCTTGAAATTCTCAATTCATTCGTTAATTGATTAGGGCACGCAATGCAAAAACATTAGCTATAAAATTTTCTAATATTGAAGTCTAATCATGAATCGTGAAACGATAGGATTTTTTGTTCGCACGCTTCATCGGCTTTGGTCGGGTGAACTCGGGTATCTTCAGCGAATGTGATGACATCAAAGACAGCACAAACAGTGTGGACAAAATATTGTTGGTAATTTAAAAACTGTGTTGCTATCTCTTATTTATTTTGTTATTAAGCTCGTTTTAACGAAGATGGAGCACCCTCGCCTTGAAGAAATCTAAAGAAAAACATTTAACTTATCAATCAGTTATTAAAACTAACAGTAAAAACAGGCTCCTGAAGGATATTCACTCATTAGCTTTCATCCTTATCTTCCTATTCTTGTCCTGTGTTATTTAGGGTCACCGCAACACGTTTTTTTTCCATTCTATCCTGTGATCCGTTACGCTAACACTAACTCGTTTTTCTTTCATATCGCCCTTCACACAATCCATCAATCTTTTCTTTGGCTTCTGTTTCCCTCTCCATCCACATGTATACACATAACTCTTTTAGTAACATGCGTTTCATCGCTCTTTACATGACCATACCAAAACAAACGATTCCCCTTCATCTTTTCAGTAACTGGCGCTACTTTCAAACTTCCTCCAATATACTCATTGCTCACTTTATTCATCGTCGTCATACCACAAATCCATTTCAACATTCTCATCGCCGCTTACATGCAATCTTTTTTCATCCGTCTTTTTTACAGTCCAAGATTTTGATCCATACAGCATGGCAGGTCTTATCAACTTGAGGGGAGAAGACCTGCCATGTTGATAAGAGTAAAAGGGTAAAATCTACAAGGGGGTCACGAATTCTCTCATTAGCTGTACGCAAAGTAAAATAATTTTCAAATCATTTTATGAGTACCTAAGGGTCAGATGTAACGGTGGAACATAGTGGATGTGGCGGTGATATGTTTCGTTACCCGATGATGGGGCTGGCATGAACATACCAGAATTGAACTGTGTATGAGCATATTTTATCTTCAAAAATATTTTACAATATTTTGCTTTAGAGTTCAATAATGTAACAATGATTTCGTAGTTTGAACTTGTCATTATGTCTTAAAACCCGCGCTCACGCCTCCTGTCGCGCCATTCGCGTCGGATAATGTTGTTATCGTTCAATCAATCGCCGCGCCCGAATCATCGAACTTTGATTAGGTAAATACAATTTTCTGCATCCATAAACAAATTATAGACTAAATTGAAATTAAACATTGTTTGTTTAGTGAATTGTTGCTTTGAAGACATTGCATAGTAGGCGTTGTAGAATTCTACCAGAGATATTTTAAGAAGATCAGTTATATTGACCAATTGGTCAAAGTCAATTGACTTAGTCAGGAAATTCGAAATACTTGCAAATCTGAAGTATATTACCATAGTAATGAATATTTATAAAAACGACTCAGTATTGTGTTATCTATTTCAGGTAAGCAAACGATCGTGTTTTTTTTAGTTTCTTCATAATTTATTGAGCCATGACTAGAAGCCGACTTCCAGTATAGCTGGGAACAACAGCTACTTTGGGACTCGGCTTATTATCTAGTTAACTAGGTACTACTAAACCAGATCAGAAGATATGTGACATCCACTAAACTGCACTGGGCCTGCGTGTTAGATTAGGGCTCATTCCCTCTCCTAGAGAGGAGGCTTGTGTCCCAGCATTGGGAATATTAAAAGTCTGATTATGCATGGTAAATCGGTGACCAATCACTGGTTCCGGTTGCTGGTGCGGCAGTAGGTTAAGTTTTTTAGGTTTTTTAAGTGTTTCTAAGCCTTTAGTTGATAAGTAGTTACTAAACATTAGACCAATGTTGTCTTTTAAATAAATTATTATTATTTATACTAAGCTATGGACGGGGCCCACTATGATCGATGCCGGCCAGGGCTACAGTATTGTTCGAATGAGTTACCATAACCGTGGAACGCAAAGGTCAACTATAGTAAAACAGCTGGGCTTCAGTCCTTAAAAATCTGACACTACCTCTCGCTCCACCCATAGCGAGAGGAGTTATTTGATGATTTTCGTTTAACAAAAATAAATAAATAGCACCTATGTTACTTGAAACAGTCGTCCATCTGCCCCAATTGGGTATCTAAAACAAAGACGGGTTTCGGACACAAACATATCCTTTTTTTTCATATTATTCAGTTAATCGTAGAACTAACAAAAATCAAAACAAATTAGATAAAATGCACTGCACTTTCCAAACTGTGTAAAACCGCTTCACCCGCGCAAGCCACGCGTGACATCTCTGAAATATTTGACGTTGATCGGCCGCTTGATAGACATTGCGTCATTAGAGAATTTCGTTCTGTCTTGACGTTTATTGTTTCTTGAGGTCAGTGCTACGGCATGTTATACGGATTAGAAAAGGAAAGAATGTTAGGCAGTGATCATTTTCATGTGTATCTATCTAGCGGGGCCACTTGAGCTAGATTAAAAAAAAACTGGCATCGCTTTGTTTGGTTCAATGTAACCTCACGAATTTATTAACGCGATCCGATCTACAGTCAGGGGTCAAAAGTGCAGAGGCACTATACTAATGTTAAATTGTCTGAAATTTCTTTGTTGTAGAAGTTGAATGGTTCAGAACTAGTTTATTCAATATTTTAGATTTTATTCTACGAATTAAACCAGTTCCTGCTACAAAGAAATTTTAGACATTTTAGCCTACCAATGCTAAAATGTCTTAAATTTCTTTGTAGCAGGGAACAGCACTTTTGACCCCTGACTCTACCTACCCTCAACTATTTTGATAGAAACTACAATTAATCGCCTCATCCATTCACCCGGGGCCCGCGGTTGTATTATGCTCAAAATACATAAAAATAATACTGATCGTAACTTGTGCCATTTTGATTCATGTATTACACTCAAAAGGATCTTTAACAGAACAGGAGAAATTCACCAAGAAAAATTGTCTGTCTAGCTGGACCCTTTGTAACTTGAGTTCATATGTGCAAAAAAGCACATTATTGTTATGTATTAATTATATGTATTATTATTAAGTCGTTTGACGACTAAGGGAATTGAGTCACATTTGGCACACGGGTAGACGTAGGGTTGCCAACCGTACTCTAAAATTGAGTATTGTACTCTATATCATGTAGGCGAACTCCATAATCTATAACACTAACAGAGGACGTTAAAATACTCTATACTAGTGCCAGTCACGCATATATGATGCATACCTATTATCATAACCAAAACTGTCGACTTTACTGAGAGAGTCTTTACGGTCATGTATGTGAAGTGGCGGGAAGATAGGAACAAGGCTTCATTGAAATTTATTATAAATGAGCTCCTATTCTATGCAAATTTAGAGTTAGGATGTTTGAAGTCGTACAATTCTTTTAAAAACAATGTTTTTTTTTTATAGTGCTGCAAAAAGTTCCACAAAATACTTTTTAAATATTTTTTAACAAATGATACTCTTTTTTATAAGTCTGTACTCTTATTTACTCTATTTGAAATCAGATATACTCTATTTATTCTAATAAAAAGTTGACAACCCTAGGTAGACCATATCCTAGAATAGGATTTAGAATACTTTTTATTTCGCGAAATGTTCCCTATGGAAAATTTTCTACCTTCAGGCGGGCGGAACCGCTGGCATAAGCTATTTAAATATATATGGCGAATTCGACCAGGGGGCCAGGTCTGCTATTTTTATAAATTCGTCATTCCAACACGATCCAATTGTCATTTTGCTAAAAGTTCATAATCTGCTAATTCATAATGACCGATCATTGTTCGGTCAATGGTCTCGTAATAGAGTTGTGCTAGAATGACAATATCGAGCATAATAAAAGCAATGACTGCACAATGACGTTCTAATGGTAGGTTACTGATCAAAGGAACTGTCAAAATTTTAGCAGATTACCGCATAATATGTCAGACATTCATTTGTCAATATGTACGAGATTACCAGTCTATGTCATTTCAATGGAGTGTCAGTGGTTGACCACTGGAAACTCATAATGACGCCATTATATTAGTAGATTACCAAATTTGTCAAAATCAACAATTATGAAATCAATGATAGACCAATCTGACACTATTGTAATAGCAGACTTGAAGCCCAGGTCATAAAATGGCAATGGGATCCGATGTAAAAAAAGAATCGGCGTAGATGATTAAAACATTAACATTTGTACCAATTAATTACT
Source organism: Mythimna impura (assembly GCA_905147345.3). Lineage (NCBI taxonomy): Eukaryota > Metazoa > Arthropoda > Insecta > Lepidoptera > Noctuidae > Mythimna > Mythimna impura. Next base: position 5,963,038 of record LR990347.1, on the reverse strand, counting down.
TATTTCAAATGTAGCAAAAACAAGTCTAAGCTAAAGTTCTGCTTAGAGACGAAGGCTGATTGGATTATATTACTTAGCTACCAGCTATCATATTAGGAATTTATTATAATGACTTAGTCCACCTCTATTAATTCCACCCACTTAATAGGAACAGTATTTTTATCTTTAACAAAGATAATGGTGATTGAGGCTATGTTTCATGTCAGGATTTGATTTCAATACTTATTAACCGACTAGCTTTTGCCCGCGGCTTCACTCGCTAACATAAAATGTTCTATGTTACACAGGAATAAAGCAGCTTTCTATCGGTGAAAAAATTTTAGCAATCGGACCAGTACTTTCAGAGATTACCTCCTACAAATTAAAAAAACAAACTCTCTTTATAATATTAGTGTAGATTAGCTCGTAAAACAGCACAATGCCAGTTCGGAGAAGCTTTTGTTGCGCGAAACCCTAATACTTTTTCTAAAACGAAAGTAGTCTAAGTAACCCCATAAAACATTAGCTATTTACCAGTAAAGTCCCCTCAGCCGTTTCGAAGACTAGCCGGAAAAAACATACCGACACATAGACAAACAATTTGACGCGCACTCGGACCCTATAACCCAAGCATTTCGACTTCAAACGGGTCAAAATTGTAACTCCAACTATTCTTCAAATGCCATCCGGATGGCGCGAGGCAACGCGCGGGCGCGGGCTTGCGGACAGCGAGCAATGGGTAGCTTATTGTCCGAACGTCCGGTAGCCCTCCGGACCGAACCCAAGTCGTCGACGCCGCGTATTGTTCCACGCGTGCCTCAGGGAGATGTCAGCAAATCGTAGGGCCCCGGCAGGGTCGAAGCCTACTGGGGCCGCGGGTAGTATGAAAGTGAAACCCGGGGCCCTGGGAAGAAGGCAAAGAAGGAACAGGAGTTGATTTTTAGTCAGTAAAAGTCTTACACTATCTCTCGCTCCGCCCAAGAGCGAGATTTGTCATTAGATGATTTTCTCACCTAAAAAAAAACTATCCTTCAAATGTAATGAAATAATCTTAATACTAAGTAGATCAAAGAATGATTGAAATGAACTTGGCCTCAATATTATTATCAGTTTGATACCGAAAACCTTTTCAAAGAAATAGCTTTGCTCCAAATCTGTCTTCTAAAAGTGCGTCATAAAATACATAGAAACAAACTAGATTAATGTCAAATGTGTTCGCTATTTATAACAAGCATATAAGCACAGTATATAACGTGGAGTTAACGTTAGATTTGAGACAGGCAGCTGCTCGCCTTGTCTTATGTGTCGAGAGGCGCTTGCAATATTATTATGTGTAGTGATTTATTATCCGTTTTTGGACATTGATTTTTTATGTGTAATGCATTTAATCTAGTATGTTTTGTAATAATAATATATTTTAAAAGTCAAGAACTTTTAGTGTTATTTTCATCACAAAAATATGTCATGAGCTTTCATCTCGTAAAATTGTTTGATAGAGTTACCATAGCAATGGAGCAAAGAGCAACTCTTCAGTTGAAAAAGTCTTCAGTAACTTTTCACGCTCTGGGTGGAGGGAGTGTCTGACTTGTACTGACTAAAACTCACCAGTGTTCCTTCAGTTGCCTTTTGCGGCATTCTAGGGCTGCGTAAAAAGCGTTTTGGGAATTCATTCATTATGCGTACAGCTAAGGAGTGGAATTCCCTGCCGGAGTCTTTGTTTCCTAATAGCTATAATCTAGTGGTCTTTAAGTCAAGAGCATAAATTGCTTCACACACGCCTTATACAACATTATTTTTAGTATAAATATGCGAAACCTGAAACACGTGTCTAGTATTTTAATATAAAGAATCTAATGTATAAAATTTCATACCTGTATCATGAAAAATCACAAAGTTATAAGCTTGTTATGTTACCTGGTTGTCCGCACAAATACATGGTCACCGGGCCATCCGGGCGACTGAGGGGTTGTTTTGCTTACTCGGTGTGAAATTCCCTTGAAAAGGAGACGCGCACTTGGACCCCATGGCCCAAGCGTTTCGACTCCAAACGGCTCAAAGTTGTAACTCAAACTGTTTTTTTTTTTGTTTGATTTAAACTAGTTTTTGACTGCGATCCCACCAGATGGTAAGCAGTGATGCAATTGTTGATGGTAGGCACACTAGTTTATTAAGAGCCTATTTACTCTAGCTTTGAAGACACCCAAATTATAATTGGATGGAAAGTCCTCAGCAGGCAAATTGTTCCAGTCCTTCGATGTACGCGCTATAAACGACGAGGCGAAACGCTTAATCGGGTCGTCCGATGGTAGAAATGAGATGGCGGAATCAAGTCATGCAATGTGTCATGCACTGTTCTTGAAATGTAATGATATAACTGTCTAGAATTGCTCGCTTAGTTTTGAACAAAGAAAACTGGAGCAGTTAAGGCTAACAAGTTTGTTTTCAATTAATCTGCTGAGCGAGTGGAACGGCTTCGTCTAGACTGGTTTTTATTACCCGACTGCGCCGAAGCTCAAAGGAGGGTAATGTGTTTTCTAGCTCAATGGAAGGTGTCGTAGAGAGAGGTAGGTCATATCCTGCGTACGTGGGATGATTTGAATATGTTGATTAATATGAGATCATCGTTTATTGCAACTTTTGTTTATAATATAATTAATATATATTATATATTCCACTATATATACTATAATTAATATAATATTTTATTTAGCTCGAGGTAAAGGTTAAAATAACGCACGAGTCGGTCTCTAAGGTTAAGTACCGCTAGTCGAGTCGGGTTTATGGATGGGTGACTATCTTAACATACCGAGATTTCGATTTTGATAGGCAATTATTACCTACTAGGTGCTGACCGTTCGTTATGGCGACACTTGGAGGAGGCCTATATCCAACAGTGGACGTCTTTCTTCTGAAATTATGATGATAATGAGGTGCTGCCAGCGGCTTCGCATGAGAGTTGAAAATTGTCCCATGGAAACATACTTCCGGGATAAATAGAAATTTGTCCCGGGAGTAGGTTCCCGTGATCTATGTGCTATTCCAGGACATGGTCTACCCGTCTACCAAGTTTCATCGAAATCCGTTCAGCCGTTCGAGCGTGAAGAAGTATCAAACAGACACACACACACACACTCACAAACTTTCGCCTTTAAATATTAGTGTGATGTACTACAAACTAACAGTTTACAAAATTTAGTCAAGTAATTTGATATAATTTAATTAACAATGTTTTCTTTTTTACAGGTAAATAAATCAATCACGTTCACACTTCAAAGAAAATTAATATGGTACGTCTATAACAGCCTATTTAATACACAATAGCTTTAATTATTTCTAATTTTATGTTTTAATTGGATCTGTTTACCACGCTTAATGCTATTCAAGGTTTATAGACATATAATTGGTAATATACATGTATTTTAATATTTTTATTTGATAGTTTACATGGTTATGTATAAAGGTAAAGGTATTTTTAAAAAATAGTTAAAAACGGCCAACCGACACGGGCAGTTCAAACGCCCGCCATTCTGGCGAGCTTGTTGTGACGTCAAAGTCTATGCCAAATTGCCAACAAAGTTTTAAATGGAAAGGTTACTCTGGAACCAAATGTACTCGGTGATATGACCTTTGTTGTCATAGACTTTGACGTCACATTTGTGCTGATCAATGCTGTCGCGTTTCTATTATTTGAAGTTTTCGCCCTTAACTTACTTTTTTTTTTAATTCATTTCTCTCTTATAACAAAATTATGACCGAAAATATTGACGGAGGCTTAATTTTGAAGTAATAAAGTTCATGAATTATTTGATCCTACTTGAATCACGTGTAAGTGCCTATTGACATGTTGAGTTATAAGTGACCTATTTTATATTACAACTATTGTGTACTCGTTCATAACAACATGTTCAATGAATTTTAATATATATGTTGGTTGCATAGTTTTGTTTTTATGGGTAGTAAAATATGCAGTACAAGTTCGCGCTTAGCGATCGCAAGGAATGCTGTTGCTACTTATTTCAACAAAAGACGATCAATTAAATTAATTATATATATTTTTAAATCGTATGTATTTTTGTTACTGTTTGCGGCATAAATTGAATACGTATATTTTCTTCCCCATTCTTTTTAAAAAAAAAACTTCAAACAGAAAACTAATTTAGGATTCAAGTCGCAGACTCAATCAATATCCAACACATGTCAAAGTTTAAGTAAATTGGACGTGTTTTTGAAATAACTTGTCTATGATGCTCTACATATTTTTAAATTACCTTAGGGGCGTCCACGAGCAACTTAGTTGCCCAACGATTTATTTTTGTCTGTATCGCACATTTATACAAACCCTGTCACTGGATATGAGAAACAAATTAGTTGCAAAGACAACAGTTGCTTGCATGCGCTATCTCTTAGGAGAGCCTAAGAGATAACGGACACGAGCAACTTTAGAGAGACAACGTGACATTTATCAGTGTTAATGACTGTTTATACATTTCCGTAATGTATTAATCCATGAAATTAGTTTATGACTTTGTTCGTAAAAAAAAATCGTTATCGTAGAATAGAAAAGACCCTTTGAACAAACCCTTTTATCCGTGCTTACTTTAAAACCGTATCTGTACTAAAAGTAATTTGTACTCGAATCTAAATTATTCCACCTAAACTATCGACACGATCTATTTATTATCAAACGCAAACAATCTACCACACGAAACGGACACTTCCAGTCAACATGTCAAACCAAATTACCATTGGTTGATCGAGCCGAAGTAATTAGAACGAGGAAATGAACCATTCAGTAATTTATTAGAACATTAATATTACAAAGGTCATTAATATTTGTAAGGATTTGGTAGAATGAACTAAATATGCTTCGATCAGCAAATTATATGCAGCGTTGATTTAATTTTGTCCACGAATGAATTTAATTACTTTAGCAGACTGTTTTGTTTATTCACGGAAAGTTCCGTTATATTAATATTTAAGTTCTGACATAATTAGACACGACATTAAAATAAACTTAACTTGCCGGAGAAATAGTTGGTTGATTCGAGCTATACGAAAACGTTGAAGCACGAATTTTTTCAATGGACATTGATTCATTGAAAAAAATATCAAAATAAATGGTAGTCAAGTTTTGCGATTCACTTTAAACTCCAATCAAACAATCAAAGCAGCTTTACACGTACTGCTTGACAAATTGTGTCTCAATGATTTCGTTAAACATTCCATAATCCGGGCCGTGGAGACGGTAGTAGTTTTTCGGTAGGAAATTATGAAATGACACCTCTCGCTCTGATTGGTGCGAGAGGGAGTGTCAGAATTAGTTGACCCTAATGTGTTCTTTCAGTTGCCCTTTGCGTTCTAGGGCTGCGGTAACTCTTTCGAACAATAGCGCAATCCTGGCAAGCCTTAGAATCTGTATTGATATTCAAATTTATAAAAGAAAACATACAAAATGAAAGGAACTCAAATAAAGTTTTTACCTACACCATTGTAAAAACCAATCGATTTCAGATGCATGACGAGGTACTCGTATAGTTACATTTTTACACAACACTATAAAACCAACATCACTACCAATTCACTACTTACCCCACTTGGAACCGTCCATTTAGACCCAACCATCTAATTAACTGGCCATACGTGGTCATTTCACGGCCAATGAGGTCTTACACCATGGCCCATGCTTGTTCGATCAATTAGACTGGAACATTGTGAGGGTAATGTGGCATTCGGAAACAATATGTCGTGATATTGTCGTGTAATCGTCTCAGGAATTTTATGGCGTACAGTCATGTGTGTTCCGTAAAAGACAAGTGACCGTCTGAAATGATTTATTGAAGAGTTTTGCGCTGGTTTCTTTTTTTCTGCTGGGATACTAGGTCCCAGGAAGTTTGCCTATTTGAATCACAATCTGAATCAGAATTTTATTTGTAAACCACAAACCAAAGAAAATAATGATGATGAATTATATGAGCGCTATGTTTTACAAATATTGAAAGAAACAAAATCATTAAAAAATAAATTGAAGAAATTACATCAGCCATACATTGTTCCCACTCCTGGAACGCAGCCATCCTCTCTAGGGGAGGAAATGGGCCACAGATTACGGCCCATGCGAGTCCAGTGCGGGTTGGTAGATGTCACAAGTCAAGTTTTTTGATTTTTCTAAATATTTGTTACTCATTTCAGAAGGCTATTTTATCAGTTTTTAAGCAATTCGTGGAATGAATGTTGACATAATACACTTGCAATACCTTAGCATTAGAATGATAATATTCCACAACTTTCACACAACGCCATCTAGTTCCACACTAAGCAGAGCTTGTGTTAATAGTACTAGACAACTGATAAACATACCTACTTATATATTTCTAAATACATACACATTATAGATAAATGAACAAACAGAAAAAATGATCGTGCACATCACACAAACATTTGTTTTGGTTGGTAATCGAGCCCACGCCCTCCGGTATAGCAGTCAGGGCCACTAACCACTAGACCGACAGGCCAGGGGCCCAAGTTATTTTAATAAATTCGTCATTTCAACACGATCCCATTGTCATTTTTCTAAAAGTTTGTAATCTGCTAATTCATAATGATCGATCATTTATCAGTCAATGGTCTCGTAATAGAGTTGTGGTAGAATGACCATATCGAGCTTATTAAAAGCAATGACTGCACAATGACGTTCTAATGGTAGGTCACTGATCAAAGGAACTGTCAAAATTACGCATACGTCAGACATTCATTTGTCAATATGGACGAGATTACCATTCTATGCCACTTCTTTAAATGGAGTGTCAGTGGTTGACCATTGGAAAGCCATAATGATGCCATTATATTAGTAGATTACCAAATTTGTCAAAATCAACAATTATGAAATCAATGGTAGACCATTCTGACACTATTGTAATATTAGACTTGAGGCCCAGTGTGAATTACTTGATGCCTCCAAATGGTGCGATACACTACACATTTACAACTTCAAAGAATGAGGAAGCTATTTTGTAGGTACGTGTCACCGCCTTAGCAATAACCTTAGATTCTATTTGTATGAAAAAAAAAGAGGTTGCTCGGAATTTTCGGTATTTGATTAACATAACACCTTTTTTCAATAAGTTACTTATGGGTAAGTAAAACTGGTTTGTTGTACTTGATAAACACCACTTTACTTGTAGCAACAAGTAGGCTCGTAATGGAGAAAATCTTTTTTGACCTACCTACTTTTTTTTAAGTGGGAAAATCATCTAATGACATCCCTCGATCTTGGGTGGAGTGCGAGGACGTGTCCGACTTTTACTGACTAAAAACCCACTCCTGTTCCTTCTTTGCCATTGTTCCAGGGCCCCGGGGATCTCTTTCACATCACCCTTGGCCCCAGTAGGCTTCGACCATTTCGACTCAGCTGGGCCCCTACGGTTGCTGACATCTCTTTGAGGCGTGCGTGGAACACTACGCGCCGTCGACGGCTTGGGTCGGTTCGGACGGTTACTGGACGGTCGGACGGCGAGCTACCCATTGCTCGCCGCCCGCAAGCACGCTCCTACGGTGGCCGGAAATCGGGATCGGGATCCCGGCGGCTGGGGCGCGAGGGCTATTGCCTCGCGCGTGAGTCCGCCCCCTTTGCTAGCATTAATTACTGCTTCTCAGAAGGAGGCGAGCGCCAGCCTTTCCTATTCACAAAATTATTTTCTTTATTTTTATCCCAGCAATGTCATTACCTACTATTCTAAATCGATATTGAGGTTTCTTAGTACTAATATACAAACTAGATTCAATAAGCTAACCGTAACTTCTAAAAAGTGCTATCTTAGTAAATTCACTCAGAGTACAATAAATTATATCCACGTCGTCAGCTATCATTATCATCATTTCAGCCGAAAAATGGCCTACTGCTGGACGAAGGCCTCCCGCAAGTGTCGCCACAACGATCGGTCCTGTATGTCTCGCATTCATCGTATTCCCGTGACCCTCACCTGATCGTCGTATGAATAAGAGACGGTCGGCGAAGTGATTGAGCTATTGGCTGCGGCACTGCATGTCGCAGTTTCGATTACTGCGCGTAAATATTTCTATGACCTTTAGATAGTTGTTCCAGGTCTGAGTGTCTTCTATATGTGAGTTTACTTTTTGTGAACCCACTCACGAGACAGGAGTAATTCCTAGTGTGGGGCATTTTTTTTTTTAATATTTAAAGAAGTCTACCTGAATATAATCCTACCTGTAACCACAGTATAGACATATGGAACAGTACGGAAACTACCTACAAATGTTCGAAACGGCTAACTCACACAAACATACGCATCGACGAGACTCCAAAGCGGCATTCGCTACTGCCCCCCTAGCCAAGTCACAAACGATAAACGTAAACTCTTAGTAGTCTTTAATAGATTTTCAACTTTATGTTATAGGATGTAAAGTTGAAAATCTATTGGAGATTACTAAGCGTTCAGGTTTATCGTTTGCAACTTGGCTAGGGGGGCTGACAGGACCGCGAGAAACGCTTAGGAGTCTCGTCGATGCGTATGTTTGTGTGAGTGTGCCGTTTCGAATATTTGTAGGTAGTTTCCGTACTGTTCCATATATCTATATTGTGCTGTAACTGTACCACTCTATTCGACGTATTTGAATTTTATATTTTAATTTAAAAACTTTATTTTTGTTTGTACCTACATATTGTAGGTATGTTAACGGAGTTTTGTTTAATTATACGAGGAATTACAGTGGTTCTTTGTTTTAAAAAATACATTAATAAAACAGGTTCTTTACACGTCCTAACTAGGTAGCTACTGTTGTATAGTCATTGTACTAGGATACGCAAGTCACCTGTCACCACGTACGTTGTATGTGTTGTATTATTTATTCGTGTTTTATTGCCCTACTAGTCCGAATTAAATAAATAATGACTGAATATAAATCTTTCAAAAATATCTGTTTATAAGCAAAGCTTCAAAACTGAATGAAGCTAAAATACTTGAGTATTCCCGATGTAAGTTTGCGAGGGAACACCGGGGTAGTTATAGTCAGAACAAGTCTGACAGACTTTTAAAATATGCGGAACAGTGGTATAGTCCCGCAAACCTCCATTGAAAAGGGAAGACCATATGACCAGACGGGTCGACACCCGACGACGACGGTTACGACGATTATAACTTTTTACAAATAACCTCATATTATAATGTAACTTTTGAAAAAAAAACTATTCTTCCGTGGGCTGGGGACCTGGTGATTTGTAATACAGGTATTTAATGCCTAACTCAAACACCAGCTCCTCACATTGTTAATTATAATAACAGAGTTTATGTAAAACCTAGAATAAGTTTATCATTGTGAGGAGAAATAAAGAATTTTATTTTTATTATTTACTGTCTGATCCGGGCAACTACCCATAGTTGATTTTGGACTTTCGTGTAATATGTTCTAATCGCGCGAAGAGCTCTGATTTCGCGATGCAGGATTTTGAATTTTAGTTTCTATGTGGCATTTTTGATGCCACTACTGACTCCTTTGTCCACCTCAAGGTGGAGGAAGATATACATATATGAGGATAAAAAAAACTTGAGTAGTTAGTACTAGCTATTTCTATAATCTGATCAACTCAAATCTTTTGTTAAAGTTCATGTTTTTATTTTATTTTAATTTAATGCAAAATTCTTCAAAGTTACGTCAACAATTATGCACGCTGACATCATGATAATTTCTGAATTATTTATTAAATTCATGTATGTATTCCATGAATTTAAAAAATAAGCCTGAATTCGACCCTGGTGTCGGTCAAATAAAACAAGGCAAAAAAATTGCATATAGATTCGGTATTTAAATAAATGTCATAGATTTAATTTCAACAGTGTACGTCAACAATATGCATGCTAACATAATCATAATTCTGAAGCATTATTTATAAAATTCGTGGAATGCACCCAGCCTGAATTCGACCCTGGTTTCGTTCAAGTTTGCAAATAGATTCTGTATTTAAAGAAATGTCATAGATTTAATTTCAAAAGTGTACGTCAACAATATGCATGCTAACATCATCATAATTCTGTAGCATTATTTATAAAATTCATGGAATGTACCCAGCCTGAATTCAACCCTGGTTTCGGTCAAGTTTGCAAATAGATTCTGTATTTAAAGAAATGTCATAGATTTAATTTCAAAAGTGTACGTCAACAATATGCATGCTAACATCATAATTCTGTAGCATTATTTATAAAATTCATGGAATGTACCCAGCCTGAATTCGACCCTGGTTTCGGTCAAGTTTGCAAATAAATTCGGTATTTAAAGAAATGTCATAGATTTAATTTCAGTTGTATAAATAAATTGCTGCCTAATATTAACTGTCAGTGTCATTTGTCGTAAACGGCATTGTGATGTTATTTGGATGGAAAATTTTCATCAGCTCGAGTTTTTTATCTCGCCTTTTTTTAGTCATCACCGTCATCAAAGACGTCCACTGTTGGACATAGGCCTCCTCTAACTGTCACCATAACAACCGGTCCTGTGCGTCTCGCATCCATCGGATTCCCGTGACCCTCACTAGGTCATCGGTCCACCCTGTGGGAGGCCTTCCATCATTGCGTCTTCTGGTACGTGGTCACCACTCTAGAACCTTTCGTCCCCATCGAACATCTGTTCTGCGAGCAATGTGCCTTTTTGTAGTTACTATAGGTACATATTTAGAGGGAGAGAGAGTTGTGGTGGCCCTATGATAACGGCGGACTTACGAGTGGTGCGTCGCAGGTTCAAACCCAGCCAGGTGCATTACTTTGTGTAATTTATTTCATCACCACTGCTCTCAACAACGGTGAAGGAAAACGTGAGAAAACCGGCATATCCTAGAATCAAATAGTTCCTGAGATTACCGCGTTCAAACGAACAAACTCTTTAGCTTTATATTTTAGTATAATTATCAATGCAAAAAGTTGATACACAAACAACAGCAACGATCAACAATGGTTGGTTGTTAGTTGGTACCTGAAGTTGGTTGTTAAAGCTGGTTGTTGTTGGTGATTTGGTTGGTTGAGTTGTTGTTATTTGGTGTGTTTTTTATGCTATTTAGCAATGGCTCAGAAATGATCGGTTCCGATCTTCAGTGTTGGTGCGGCGTCTCTCCGCAGACCATGTGCCACCTTCCATCCTGCATCACGTGCCCTGTTACCTGTTCACGTAAGGACCTAATGTCAGCATCAGCGGATGGCATTGCCGTGGCCGAATACTGGGCCAGGCAAGGAATATAACTAGTTTTGCCATCGATACGCTAAGAAGAAGAGCAATGGTTCAAAATGACGAAAAGTATCAGTGACAGAATTGGCACTATCAACACAGAAACGATAAAATCAGTAACGATTACACGTTCATCGCATTCAGCGATTTATGAAAGTGCTTTGCGATATTCGGTTTGTGAATGTGGCGTACAGATCATGCCATTAGATGTGGCAATACGCAATGGCTTGCCAAGTTATGTGGTAACAATCTGCATTAATACATACATTATTACTCTGATCACAGTTTTTGTTTAACGCATGCTATCACGCGTGTCACACTCCATTGATGATAAAAATGTCTAAAGAAAGGGAATTGTCATCTTTATTGTTTTTTAGGGTTCCGTACCTCAAAAGGAAAAAAACGGAACCCTTATAGGATCACTTTGTTGTCCGTCCTTCTGTCTATCTGTCTGTCTGTCTGTCTGTCAAGACCCTTTATCTCAGCAACGCATGGAGGTATCAAGTGTAATTAAAACCATAATCTCAGGTCTGCGGTCCCTTGAAGCTGTGAAAAAATCAAACTTCTAAGTCAACGAAAAAAAAGATACGGCCGTTTATGTCGCAAAAAACGTATATTTCAACCTTCTCAAGGAAATCAAAATTCATAGGGTACTTCCCGTTGACCTAGAATCCTGAAATTTGGCATTAAGCAAGGTCTTATGGCACAATTATAGGAATAAATCTGAAAACAGTAAATTTGTTGTTACGTCACAAAATAAACTTTTTTGTGACGAACGAAGGCAAGGAAGGAACAGGAGTGAGTTTTAGTCAGTAAAAGTCTGTCACGCCCTCGCGCTCCGCCCACGGGCGGAAGAATGTCATGACATGGTTTCCAACCTTAAAACTTATCCTAGGCTCTTAATAAACTAGTGCGCCTCACCATCAATGATTGCATCACTGCTTACCATCAGGTGTAATCGTAGTCAAGTACTGGTTTATATTAATTAAAAAAAACCTTAAAAAATATCATAAACCTTTTTTGCATCGACATAAAAATGCATAAATTAGAAATTCCAATGACGTGGTCTTTATTATCTTTTAATCTTAATATTCAATAAGGAAATATGACTTAGATCAGTACCTAATCAATCCGATTTATATTGGTTGTAATAAAAATATACTTGATTTATACCTAACTAGCTTTTGCCCATGGCTTCGCCCGCGTTCATTTAACATAGCCTATGTCACTCAGGAATAAAGCAGCTTTCTAACGGTGAAAAAATTTTTGCAATCGGCCCAGTACTTCCAGAGATTACCTCCTACAAACAAAAAAATACAAAAAAAAAACTAACTCTTTATAATATTAGTGTAGATGACTCGGTAAACAGGGGCGCCGGCTTTTAGAAAACCTCATGGGTGCTCATGCTCATTTGATGACTCGAAAAAGTGGCGAATTGTGAGAAGAGAAATGCACAGTGATCGACCGACAAATAAATAAATGTCCTACTTACATACTGCGGAACAACGAAGGTACCACAAACACCCAGACCCAAAACAAATATCTGTTTCATCAACAAACATTTGTGTTGGTGCGGGAATCGAACCTTGCGTCTCAACCGGTGCTACAAACCACTGCGCTAAACGGGTCGTCGGGTAATAAAAAAACGCCTATACTTAAAAGGCGATTACTGATCTGTTTCTTGATGTCTATTCTCAGGGGTGCTCGGAACCAATTATTTATTTCTCATGAGTGCTTGAGCCCCCGAGCACCCACGGAGTCGGCGCCCATGTCGGTAAATCAATTTTTAAAGGTTATTTTTAGTATTTAATGTTAGTGATATGTATCTAAAGCTCGAGTTTCCTAATAACAAGAACTAGAATAGGTTACTTTCAGGCAAACCTGCTATATATACTATCAGGAGAGATAGTGGCGAAGCGCGAGCCTGTCATTTATAATAAAAAATATATAAAATGGACTGATCCTAACCTATGTTTATCCAGCTTATAGATACAGATGCCTACCTAGGTAAACAATAAACGGTTATTATAAAATCAATGTGTCGTATAAAACAAACCACAGCAAAATAAAAAATAACTACATTTATTTTTATGAAAGCTGTTACGGAATTACATTGTAAGTACAGCATTATTAAAAAAAAAACATAAAAAAAACAGTAAACAACACACTGCGCCGATTATTTTTATTTTAACTCATAATTCTAACTTTCAAATTGGAATTACACTTGAGGTCACACTATAAAGGCAAGCTAAGTACACTAATCAATGATTTATTTAATAGAATCGTAACACAGCCTTGGTAGAGCGGAACTTTGAAAAACAGTATTAACAGTAACTAGTCAACTGGCCGTTTTTTAGGGTTTCGTACTCAAAGGATAATAAAACGGGACCATATTGCTAAGGCTCCACTGTCTGTATTTCAAGCTGTATCTCATGAAACGTGATAGTTAGGCAGTTGAAATTTTCACAGATGATGTATTTCTGTTGCCGCTATAACAAAAATACTAAAAATAGAATAAAATATATATCTAAGTGTGTGACTCTTCGTGTGCGAGAGTTCCGTACACACTCGCACTTGGCCGTTTTAATTCTTGATTATCTTAATCTATTTTAAGAGGGGAAGGTAAGGCAGTACAAAAAGAAGAGTTGGTGTCCTCGTGTAAATACCACTTGATCTTGGACTTCCCAGTAATGATATGTGGGGCAATTGACGCTGTTTTTTTGTCCGCCAGTGTTCGCGTATATCGTATTTTACAGACAATCTTGATACTCTTGTCTGTAGTGAGTGCACCTGAGTAGACTAAATTTATTATCTAATAATATTGGTCGAATGTAAGTTTTAAAATTGAATTTATTAAAAAAATGCAATTTAATATGTCGAAGTAAATGACTACCTACAGATTTATTGTAATCGTGATTTTAACGTATCAACTAATGATATGTTATTTATTTTTTATGTAATTATCTTTAAATGTCTGATACAGTAGTTACATTAGGCTAATAAATTCTTAGATTTTTATCTGACAGACTATTACACTTCATTGCAATTTGAAATCTTTGATGAACTGATTTAAAAAAATATATTTTTGGTAGATATACTCATTTAACCTTTACGTCATTTCAGTAGCAATTTAATTAGTAAATAGAAGTTATATAAAAATTAAAGGTCGACAACTTTTTACAAACCGCAGAACTATTAACCTCATACTATTTCGTTGCAAAAAATTGGATTAGATTATAATTGATAATAACATACGGGTTTCTGTCTATAAGGAAATAATGTGTATCATTTTTTATTGCAATACGTCATTATATAACTATGACATAAAACGTAAAGGTTTGAAATGAGCCTGAGATTCTGTTTTCTGTAAAATGAACTTAAATAAATGTGACAGGTAACAGTGGCGAAAACTGTTTTGTGTAAGGAATTGAAAAACTTAAAACAAAAAAAAAAATGCATTATTACAAGTTGGCGCGCCGGATTGAAAAACATCGCTGTAATGTAATGCGCCTACCTCACATTCAGTTAGATTTCGATTCAGCTGAAATAAAGTACGCCGCATTTTATGCGCACTTTGTGTTCGTCAAAGCGGCTTAGTAACGTTGAGCAAAATGCTTTGAAAGTTTTAGTTGCAATTTAGTTTTGGTTCTTGACAAAATTGTAAGGACCATTTTTTATTATTTAAAGTTTTGTCTTGTCCTTGTGTGTCATCCATGCTTAAATTTGGAAATATCAGAAGACCCATTGAAAATGCCATACGATACTAATTACAGTCCTTAACATTAATTAATACCCAATTAAAAGCCGAAAGGTGATCTTACCTATTACGGTCACCGGTCATTTTTCCTTTAGGCATGGGCGCCATTTTAATTCGAACTTAAGAAACCTAAACTGTAAAGAAACTATAGATATAATTGTAGTGTCGCTGTCGTATCGAAGCAGTTTGCCCTTTCCTTTAGAGCAAGTCTCGTTGTTGAATAAAAACAACACGGAAGACATAAGAATTTTGATGTATGCTTGTAATAATTGTGTAAGTACTAGTGTGGAAAAGGATCTTTTCCTTATCGAAGCGGAATTTCAAGAGAAATACTTACTAGTGATTACCATGTTTATCTTACTTTACTTTTCTGAATTGTTACCTGTCAATTTCAAGCCTGTTAAGTTGTTGTTAAGTCTAGATGAAGTTTATTGTTAATACAAATCGTTGTTGTGACTCCAATACACCTTTTAGTATGTCCTCAATGTATAGTACAGCAACGAATCCACCGCTCTTTATTTTGAAGTTTTTTTTGTGGGAAATCATCCAATGACTTCTCTCTCTCTATGGCAGAGCGGCCTCCCGCTCTGCCCTCGTGCGTCAGACTTTTACTGACAAAAACTCACTCCTATGTTCCTCTCAAGTCGTTGACAGCGTGTACTGTTCCACGCGCGCCTCAAGGAGATGTCAGCAAACCGTAGTTGCCTAGCAGGGCCGAAGCCTACTGGGGCCAAGGGTCTGCTTCTGAAAGGAAGTCTCGGCCCTGGTATGAAAGGCAATGAAGGAACAGGAGTGCGTTTTTAGTCAGTAAAAGTCTGACACACCCTCTCGTCCGCTCAAGAGCAGGAGATGTCATTAGATAATTTTCCCACCTCCAAAAAAAAAGCTCTTATGTTCCTTCATTGCCTTCGTTTCAGGACCCCGGGGTTCTGTCTCGCACAGCCCGAGGCCCCAGAAGGTTTCGGCCCTGCTGGGCCCCTACGGTTTTGCTGACACCTCCTTGAGGCGCGCGTGGTACACTACGCGCCGTCGACGACTCGGGCTCGGTCTGGACGGCGAGCTACCCATTGCTCGCGGTCCGTCTTCGTTTTGAGATGGGAAATAATCAAATAACTTCTCCCGCTCTGGGTGTAACGAGAGAGTGTGTAAGACTTTTACTGACTAAAATCCATCTATGTTCCTTCAGTTGCTTCACACAACGCAACGTCGCCATACAAAATATCCAATTGTAAACTTCCATTTTGATAGATACCGACAAAGCTAGCTAATACATAATAGATTCGACATCGGTATGCAGTAATTTAGTCTGGCCAGCTAGAGCCTTCATAAATCTAATCTAGTAATAAAATGCAGGAGAAGTCACGGCTTCCAACTAGTTTTTAATACAATTCTTGTTCGTAATTGGTTGGTTAAGATTACAATGTATTGTTGTTAAATGTCAAATTTGATTGGTATGTGTTATGATTATTTTTATGTATTGGATATTAGGTAGTGTTTATTAAAGACTTTTAGGTATATGTTGATGGAAGATGACCTTTTTTGCAATCGGTTGTTAACTAATCGATTGCAAAAAAGGTAAAAAAAAGTAAGAAAGGGTGCTATGATAGGTATTTCGTATTATACAACGTCATTATACTTAATACTATAGTAATAATAACATTACGCAACTATCATACAACGCCGTCTAGTCCCAAGCTAAGCAGAGCTTGTGTTATGGGTACTAGACATTTGATAAACATACTTATTTATATTTCTAAATAAGGGCTCAAGAGATTTAGAAGAACTCTTTTCTTAGCAAACCGGCCATTCTAAACCCTCCAGCTAAAGAAAGAATCAAGCTTTGGGAAGAACGTCTCCTAAAAAATGTACATTTCGACATTCTCAAGGGAATTAAAATTCATAGGGTACTTCCTATTGATCCAGAATCCTGAAATTTAGCAAAAAGCAAGGTCTATAGTACAGATATAGGAATAAATCTGAAAACAGCAATTTTTTCGGGAATTGAACTATTTACATAGGTAAGTTTGTACGGAACCCTCAGTGCGCGAGTCCGACTCGCACTAGCCCAGTTTTTTAACCGACTTCAAAAAAAAGGAGGAGGTTATCAATTCGGTTGTATTTTTTTTATCATCATTTTTTTTTTTTATGTTTGTTACCACAGAACTGCGTCGTTTATGGACCGATTTGTATTTTTTTTTACCCTTTATAGGATATGCTTCCAGATTGGTTTATTATCAGTTTGACCTACCTAGTAGACATTAGGTGCTACTTATACATTAACATTTACACATTTTTTCTTGTACGTTATAATTATAATGTCGTGCTTGAAGCAAATGCCGCGACAGTATCAAATGTCAATTATTTGAATAAGTCACCTGTCACGGGGCCTTCCTGTTCACATAACGATTGTTACGGATTAACCTTTATTTAGTTTCTAGGTATTCGATATGCCTAAGCTGGCCAGGGTTTTTCTTAATGAGTTCCTCTTAGAAAGCTTCTGAAATATTAGATTAGACCAGCTATGTGATTGGTGGTTTTTAGAGTACCGAAGTGACTATTAACGGCAAGCGGTGGCCTGCAATATTGAAAACGCTCGTTTGTACCGTTTGTTTGTGTATATTTATATTGTCCCGTAAATAAATACAAATAAGTCAGGGCAGATGTAAATTTCAGGGCTGTGCCCTGTGCCTTGGAACGCAAAGATTAACTGAAGGAACACAGATGAGTCTAAGTAAGTAAAAATGTGACACTTTCTAGAAGTTATTTACAAGTTATGATTTTCCATTATAAAAGGGCAAATTAATGTAACTTAGGTTTGCAAATCACTCAAAGATAAACTAAACAAAATAACTTACTTCTGTTCTATCTGGCAACCGGCCTTACACTTGTAAAGCCGGTTGCATAACCAAATTAAGTGCAGGTTGTAGACTTGTGTGTATGAGCTACACGAACATTAGCTTACCGCTTCGTTTGCAACTGGCAGTAAATTCTTCAGAACATCCTTAAAAACAAAACTTTCCTTTATTGTTATCTCTTGAACTTTTAAAACTTACTAAAAGAAAACCTCAAGATGTTTTAACATACCTGATTTACAAAAGAAAGCGACATTTTTCACTAAAATCGAGGCTAACGTCAGTGAAATTAACTCCGTCCCAAAGAGAATCTTGGCTTTCTGAACATGGTAGTTTTATTTTATTCAGTAAAACTCTTCCAAAGGTCAAAATCACGGAAAGCATCTTTATTTTGTGCTTTATTTATTAAGTCATAAAGTAAATTTTTGCATGTTACATAATATCGAATACCAATTTGCTCGTCTTTCAGAAAAGTACCGACGCACATAGAAAGATCATCTCTACCGTACTTTCAATAAGGTTTAAAAAGGCTTGCGTTTTTGAATCGTGCTACAAATTGGTTTACACTGTGGTGCATTTAATGTACTTTATTTGGCCAGCTCTGTATCATTATTCACAGGCGTTAAAGGTTTCTAGATGGTCAGGTTGAAGTGACATCCAGTGCCCTTGACTTTATTTCGATGTGACAAGGATCTTTGGGTTTTTCTTTCTTCTCTAGTAGCGGCTCTAGTTGAGATTTATTTGTGAGAGATTTTCTCATTTGTACAGATAGATATTTAAAACCGTTATAAATATAAAAACTTGGATTTTTTTATAGATGTACTCGTAGATTATAGAAATTGTTCTTCGTGCAATATGTCCTTAGATGTTAATTGCTAAGTGAAATGGTCGTCGAATCATAGCCGCATTGTCGGGATGTACTTGTCCATACCCTTTCCTAGAGAGGCCTGAGTCCCAGCAGTGGGAACATTATGAGGCCGTATAAGCTTTTTTTCTAATTGATATAAACCAGTACTTGACTGCGATCCCACCTGATGGTAAGCAGTGATGCAATCATTGATAGTGAGGCGCACTAGTTTATTAAGAACCTATTCACTCTAGCCTTGAAAACTCTTAAATTACAGTTGGACGGGAAGACCGCAGCAGGCAAATTGTCTGACCCACAGGAACCCTAGGTCCTAGGTATTATACCTAATCAGCATTATAATATTCCCATTGCGGAGACTAAGCTTTTTCTCTAAAGTCACTATGTGTGGGCCGTAAACCACCACGCGGGGCCAGTTGTGGTTTGATGGATGTCACATGTTCCAGAATATGATCATGGTTTCCTCACGAAGTTTTCTTTCACCGTTTTGAGAGCAGGGGCCAGTCCTTTGATGTACGCGGTATAAACGACGAAGCGAAACGTTTAGTCCGGCCCGTTGAAGTTTCAACAACGTAAGGGTGGATACTCGCCGTAAGTCGGCTTAGCGTAATTACCCTATAATACATTGTCTATCTTTTCTTACACATAGTAATACTTCAGTCAGAAGGTTAAGTAATAATTCTAGTTTGATTACTGATTACGTCAAGGACCTGTTTAGGTTAATTCATGCTTATGTTTGCGTAAACCTGACTTTGGAAGGTTAAGAAGGCTGAGCATAAATGTTGCGTGGTCTAGATTATTTAGGTGGCGATATGCAGTGACATTGGTAATTAAAACGAGTGTGTTTTGGTCTTGTCAATTTGCAAATCAGTTGCTTTATAACACGTACTCAACACATCAGAGAATTTTATGAATAAGACTGTGTGTTTATAAAACTTCATTGATCTACGTTTCTAGGCTTGGAGTTATTTTTCCTACTGATATAATTAACTAGCTTCTGCCAGCGGTTTCACCCGCGTAAAAGTAGGTTTTTCCATACAAAGTTTCAACTCCCGTTTTACCCTCTTAGGGTTTTTTTTTTAGATGGGAAAATCATCTAATGACAAATTGCACTCTTGAGCGGAGCGGGAGATAGTGTCAGACTTTTACTGACTAAAAACCCTCCTGTTCCTTCTTTGCCTTCGTCCCAGGGCCCCAGGTTTCACTTTCAAACTACCCGTGGACTACTAACTAACTTAGGGGTGGAGTTTCGTAAAATCCGTTCTTAGTGGATGTCTACACCCTATAAGGAACCTACCTGCCAAATTTTAAGTTTGTAGGTGTTATAGTTTCTGAGATTTCGTGATTAATCAGTGAGTGGTATTTTGTTTTTATATATATAGATATAATAATGTAATAATATCTTTATTCTTCAGAAAAACGTTTCAGAAATTTATATATTATAAATTATATTAATTTATAAATATTACAAATTTATATATCAGTGCTCAGTGCGCGAGTCCGACTCGCACTTGCCCAGATTTTTTTATGTGAGATATCAACAAATGACTTCTTCTTTTTGGTGTAGTGAGAGGGAGGGTCAGACTTTTATTGGCTAAAACTCACCTGTGTCCTTTTGAAGTTCAGGCTTTACATTAGCATTATTTGGTATTAGGCAAACAATAAAACATTTACGCTAATAATCATAATTTGTTGTTTGCAAATTACTCTAGCTAAGTACGTTTGTAACTTTATAAAATCAATTCTGTATTTATAAAATTGACCTACGTCATCATTTTCCTGCCCTTGTCCCGTGTTATTTGGGGTCGGCCCAACACGTTTTTTTCTTCCATTCTGCCCTGTCATTCGTCATGCTATCACTAACTTCCTTTTCTTTCATATCGCTCTTCACACAATCCATCCATCTTTTCTTTGGTCTCCCTCTCCCTCTCTATCCATCCACATGATAAAATTTACCTACGAAAATAATTAAAAAATACAGATTTTTTTTAATTATTCACTTAGATCAATTAAGTTTCATGAACATTCAGTATTATTTGAAAACATCTCTGAACTGTTGAGTACGTGTTTTAAAGCGACTGATTTGCAAATTGACTAGATCAAAACACATTCATTTTAATTACCAATGTTACTTCATATCACCACCTAAAAAACTAGACCACGAAAGATTTTATAACTACATTAGCTCAGCTTTAGGCTTCCAAAGTCAGGTTTACGTAATCATAGTAATCAGTAACCTATTGTATTAGGCAAACAACAAAACATTTAAGCCAATAATCATAATTTGTAGTTTGCAAATTACTCTAGCTAAGTACCTAAGTAACTTACAAAAACAAATACAGAAAAAAAGAATGACAATTCTAATGTCTGTAATGTTAGACGGTGTAATCGTTTAATTGCACCGATGTGTACTGTTGCGCAATATTTGACATTTAAAAAATAAATTGCAATTGCAGTGCAATAAAAATGGAGTAGCATAATATTTATTTGACTTAAAGATTTGCAATCAGTCAGATTGTAGACTGATAGTTTCAATTGAGATGACCGGTCGATAAAATTAGCAAATCCTATATGTTTGACGAATCTTCTTACAATCAAATGAAGTTGCATCATTCAGACAATGTGGATGTTAAATTGACAGTTGTTAGTATCTTAAATTGTGTTTCCGTGAGACCCCTGCGGCTTTATTGACATGAAGAAGAGGCTAAGATCAACTGGTATTCTGTCAGCGATAACGGTTGTCAAACTGAGACAGTTTTTGAGAATGACCTCTCTTTTTTTAGATTATTAAATAACTTCCCGCTCTGGGTGAAACGAGAGGGAGTGTCAGATTTTTATTGACTTGAAAACCTTCAATTGCTCTTTGCCTTCCATGAACACGATAATTCTTTCAAACAATCCCGTAGCCCTAACAAACATGGAATACGGCCCGCGTGGAATACGACGCGTCGTAGACACGAGGTTGGTCCTTACCGGATGGCCGGACGGTGAGCGATTCATTGCTCGTCGTCTGCTAGCCCGCACCTACGGTGGCCGGAAATGGCCTTCCGACACCCGACGTCTGGAGCGTTTGCTGCGGCGGCGGCTGAGGCCTGGTATTCTATAACCGGTGATATATGACTGTTGAACGAAGATTTTTTTTTGGAAATAACTATTTACCATTTCGGTAGCGTAACTCACGTGAAAGTAGATAAACAGTACTCTTTGCTATTCCAGACATGGTCTACCCGTATCTCAAAATTTCATCTAAATCCGGTCAGCCGTTTGAGCGTGAAGGAGTAACAAACATACATACATTTATATACAAACTGCCGTCTTTATAATATTATATCACTATATACAAGAGGTTTATGAGAACAAACTAATTAACGATCCTTACATTCTGTTTTAATATCTTAATTAAATCAGAGATGTTAGACACAGATCAATATAAAAAAAAACATTAACACAAAATGCATCATATAAAAGATCTGGAATCTTTATCCATAGCATAATCATGCAAATCATTGTAAATATTTAAATAAACCATATTAAATATGTATCTGTATAAAATCAAGATGGTCGATTATGCAAAACAGGTGCGTTCATGACCCGACCTTTTAAAAAAAGAATAAGGTCAAACGTACGAAGAATACCGTTGGAGATGACAGGCTTTTAATATGTAATTTTTTTTTGTAAGGATATAGGTCATGGTAGAGTTGATCGTCCAACCAATAAATGGTGTTTAGAATTAAATAATAGTGTGAAAAAAAAGAAGTTGAAATCACACTAATAATATATGGGCGAAACTTAGAATGAATGTATGTGTGATGGTGTGTGCGTACGTGTATTTTGTTTCACACTCAAACAGCTGATCAAATTTGAATCAAATTGGCACCTGGGTAGACTATGACTTGGTATAGGACATAAGGTACTTTTTACCCCGAGAGTATGTTATTTTGGGATAATTTTTATAAGATAAGATAGGGTTCCGTACCTCAAATGGAAAAAACGTAACCCATATAGGATCACTTTGTTGTCCGTCCGTCTCTCTGTCAAGACCCTTTATCTCGGGAACGCGTGAAGGTATCGAGTTGAAATTAAAACCATATACTCAAGTCTGCGGTGCCTTGAATCTGTGAAAAAATGAAATTTCTGAATTAACGAAAAAAAAGACACTGCCGTTTATGACGCAAAAAACGTATATTTTGACACTCTCAAGGAAATCAAAATTCATAGGGTACTTCCCGTTGGCCTAGAATCCTGAAATTCGGCATGAAGCAAGGTCTCATAGCACAAGTATAGGAAAAAAAATCTGAAAACTGTAAGTAGTTACGTCACAAAAAAACACTTTTTTTGCGATTCAGAAAAATCTTCGTAACTCAATTCGGGAATTGAACTGTTTTCATACGGAAGTTTACGGAAAGATAATGATAAATTAAAATAAATGACTTCTAACCCAAACTAATTAACATCAATATCTAAACGTTAAAGATCACGCAAAAGAACCACAAAATCAAATTAAAATTATAATTAAAAACGTTCTAAAGTACATTAAGTGCAGCATTTTAAAAGCCGTAATTGTTCGGACACGGAGCTATGTAGCCTCGGTTCAATAGAAAGGAACCGGTCATCTGCTGCGAACGGTACACAAGGACTGATGCACACTGAAAGTGTTACGAATGTTTATGTAATAAAATAAATTGTATGTATTTTTTGTGGACGGTACTTAAGGTGAGCGGATGTATTTTTGGAATTTGATGTGTAATTTTTTAATGAATGAATGATATATTTATTTGCAAGAATACTATATATGATTCAAGATTCAAGATTCAAATATTCAAAAGCATTTATTTCAAATAAACCATTTACAGGCACTTTTGAAATGTCAAGAAGTCAGTCAGTCAGAAAAAATGATGCTAATTGCACATTCCAAAGCGTAGATCTCTATGGAGAAGAATGTGCAAGAAACTGTAGAAACAATAAAGTAGTGTAGTGCAATAAACTGTACTTACATAGTACAGAGAAGCAAGTCTCTCACTCTGTCTGGCACACTAAACCTGGACACAGTAGACGAATTTGTCTACCTGGGCTCTACCATAACAAACAATGGGTCGTGTGAGCAGGACTTAAGAAGACGTATTGCGATGGCACAGAGAGCCATGTCACAGCTGAATCGCGTCTGGACCGACAGGAACATCTCGCGTAAGACCAAGAGAAAGCTCGTCACCACCCTCATATTCTCCATAATCCTGTATGGTGCAGAGACCTGAACCCTTAAAAAAGCTGACCGTTGCCGGATTGACGCTTTTGAGATGTGGTGTTGGAGGAAAATGCTTTGAATGCACTGGACAGAGTATCGGACCAACGACTCTATAATTGCCGAACTCTAGTCACCCATGAGACTCACCACCATATGCCAAAGGAAAATTTTTGATTTCTTCGGCCACATTGGCAGGTGATAACCTGAAAAAGTTGCTGCTGACAGGAAAAGTAGATGGGAAAAGACCCAGGGGCAGTACTCCGATACGTTGGTCTGACCAAATCCGTGCTACACTGGAGACCACAGTCTGCGACGCCATTCACATCGCCGAAGACAGGACAACATGGCGAAATATAGTCCACAAGAAATTTATTCGTCGAGGTCACGACCCTCAGCATTGAGGATAAACGACGCAAGGATGAGGATGAAGTATTTAATGTCATACAAAACTGTAACCTATTGGTATTGCGTAAAACTTTTTGCTAGTCTGTCATAAATAATAAAAAAATAAATAAATGTCATCTGACAAGCCAAGATTATTTATGACAAGTGAATCTGTTACATCCTTAGTATCAGAAAGGTTACTTAGTGAATGTTTGCTAAATAAATTTTAATGAATTGTTTTTTTATTCCGTGAGAATTTTGCGGTGAAGATTGTAGTTTTTGAGATTAATGATATGTTATTAAACAATGTTATAGATGTTACATCAGAAGTATGTTAGTCAGAAGTTATGCTTATCTATTAAAGCGAAATACCACTCACTGATTAATCACGAAATCTCAGAAACTATAACACCTACAAACTCAAAATTTGGCAGGTAGGTTTTTTATAGGGTGTAGACATCCGCTAAGAACGGATTTTACGAAACTCTACCCCTATTTAGGGGATGAAATGGGGGTCCAAAGTTTGCATGGAAAAACCTACTTTCACGCGGGCGAAGCCGCTGACAGAACCTAGTTAACAATAAGCTTATGAAAGCTGATGTCTAAACTTTTTTTTTGTCTATATAAAAACATTGCCCCACACTAAGAATTAGTCCTGGATCTTGAGTGCGTTCACAAACATGTACTAAGTCATATACATAGGACACCTAGACCCATCACAACTATTGTATTTATTTATTTATTTATTATTAGGCATTTCAACAATTGACTTTAAAGAAGCTTTGACTGGCCTGTTGGTCTAGTAGTTAGTGACCCTGACTGCTATGCCGGAGGTCGTGGGTTCGATTCCCACCCAGGACAAATGTTTGTGTGATGAGCACGATCATTTGTTCTGTGTCTGGGAGTAATTTATCTATATATGTATATATTTAGAAATATATAAGTATGTTTATCAGTTGTTTAGTACCCATAACACAAGCTCTGCTTATCTTGGGACTAGACGGCGTTGTGTGATAGTTGTGGAATATTATTATTATTATTAATAATAAGCACGCTAATACATCACAATTCGCACAATACCAACTTACGTCTAAGCGCCTCATCATTTACAGAAAAGCACAGCATGCACTACATTATGCGCAGTTAATAACCTAGCTAATTGTTTATAAACATACATGGTTTCGAAATAAGAAAGTAAAAACGACTTAAATTAATCTAAATTAAAATGAGTTAAATAATAAATTAAATTTGATTACAATAAGTTCGATTTAAATATTATATAAGATTAGGTAAACATTAGGTTTTTGACTATCTGTAGCTATCTGAAGATTATACAAATATGTATTCCAGGCGGGAATCAAAGCCGCGACACACAGTGCAGTATCAAGACGCTTAACCACTGTGCCAATCATTGTCAAATTTAGAGCTATTCAGCTTCCGATTTATGTTTTGGTCTTGATCTTTAACGTAATAATATCACAAAGGTGTCAGAAGTAAATTTTCATCGTAATCTAAAACATCTGAACTATTCCGATACTAGTGCCACAGGGAAAGAAAGAATTACCGTGGCCCTTGAACAAAAAGGGAAACTCAAGGACACAGGTGGGTTTTAGTCAGTAAAAGTCAGACACGCCCTGTTGCTTCACCCCTAAGGGGAAGAAGTCATTTGATGAAATCCCACCACAAAAAAATAAACTATTTTATTTTTATTTGTTGATAGGTTCGCGCTTGACCGCTATCTCACCTGATGGAAAGCGACGATGCGACCTATTCTCTCTTTACTTAAAAAATCCCGGGTTGTAGCCATCAGGAAACACAGATTCCGGCAGGGAATTCCACTCCTTAGCATAGCATAGCATAGTCGGCCTTATAATGTTCCCACTGTTGGGACTCAGGCCTCCTCTCTAGGAGAGGGAATGGGCCGTAATCCACCACGCGGGCCCAGTGCGGGTTGGTGGATGTCACATGTCTTCGAATTACGAAGACAATAATTAATTTAATTTCGTTATTATTCCACTCCTTAGATACGCATAATGAATGTCCATAAAATGTACTAAACCATATTGGTAATGTGTGAGCTAGTTAGGTACGTCACGTTCATCTCTTCGTGAGGCCCACATCAAACATTTAATTAGACTTCAAAATTACGTTGTAATTACAGTACATTATTAATTACCCATCCCTGACCGATATATCCCACAAAAATCGCCCGCTGACATGTCCGATCAAGGTACAGTTGCTTCGTTTGACATGTTAATTTGAGTTCAACTTGTCTTGGAACATGTTCCGCTCAGCTATCGGGTGAGAGGTCGACCTCTCGCTGAGGTCAGGTTGAGTCGCCAAGAAGATCATGGTTGAGTTTAATTTATAAATTAGGGCAGTTTATTTACTGGTTATTTAGATTATGTTTTTAAGGACCCGCTCTTTTAAATACAGAGATCAACAGCCCTTTTTTTCGTTGGAAAATCATCAAATGACTTCTCTCGCTCTGGGTGGAGCGAGAATAAGTATCGAACTTTTACTGACTAAAACCTATATGTGTTCCTTTAGTTGCCCTGTGTGTTCCAGGGCAACACAGTAACTCTTTGGCGTCCATTACACGATTGGTTTTGCTGTCAGTTTTGCCACAGTCAAATATTTTAACTGACGAAAAACCTACCGTGTAATGCGATGACTAACGTTTGCATGACGAAAAACGTATGGCGATAACATTCCGTCAGTCAAACATCATTCATGATTGATGGTTTTGATTGACGCTTGTGTTATGACCGTGTAATGGACGTCTATCAGACAATCCTAACAACAATATTTATTAATTTATTTTATTATTTTTGTACAGTACACAGTAAAACAGTAGAGCAGTGGTGGCCGAGTGGTAACGGCCCCGACTTACGAATTGTTGGTCGCGGGTTCAAACCCAGCCAGGCGCATTACTTTGTGTAATTTATTTCATCACCACTGCTCTCAAAACGGTGAAGGAAAACATCGTGAGGAAACCGGCATGTCCTAGAACCAAAAATTCGAAGACATGTGACATCCACCAACCCGCACTGGGCCCGCGTGGTGGATTACGGCCCATTCCCTCTCCTAGAGAGAGGAGGCCTGAGTCCCAGCAGTGGGAACATTAAAAGGCTGAATATGTATGTATGTACAGTAAAACAGTAAAAGACAAAATATATAAATGTGAGTACGAATGAACTGTTTTATTCTTTAAAAAATTCTGCCAGTGGACCTGCGAAAAGTAAAAAAGGAAATGTTGACAATAACGAGTGAGAAGAAAATTATGTGAAGTCTTAAACTAAAGTATGAATTAATATACCTACATAAATAATTTAAGGACATGCCGGTTTCCTCACGATGTTTTCCTTCACCGTTTTGAGAACCGGCATGTCCTAGAACCAAAAATTCGAAGACATGTGACATTCACCAATCCGCATTGGGCCCCCGTGGTGGATTACGGCCCATTCCCTCTCCTAGATAGAGGAGGCCTGAGTCCCAGCAGTGGGAACATTAAAAAGGCTGATTACGCTATGCTAAGTAATTTAAATATTAATAAACCTAATATATAAAAAAATCGTGTCTCAGAAAAGCTCTAAGTCATCGCAATTCCCCTTTCCATTACACAATAAAAATAGACTCTTCAAGTTAGAGGACTACCCGGAACTACAAAGGAAGTGATATAAAATAAATTATCAAAACACTATCTCCAATCTCAGGTCTAGTGAATGGATCATAAGTTACGTTGTCAGATGACCTAAGTTAGATAACTTAGTTAACTCATCTCAAAAATTTGGAACAGATTTCGAAAAAAAGATGACAAATAATTTTGATTTATTGTATTAAAAAAGTATGTTGTTTAAAAAGGACAACATTTAAAGTGGTTTTAGAATGGTGTTATCCTCCAAAATCGTGTGTTTGTTTTTTTTTTAAACTATGCAACACGACTTGTCTCTTCTAAATACCACCCATCACAATAATATTATAGAGGCAAAAGTTTATATGTATGTGTGTATGTTTGTTCTTTCTTCACGCTCAAACCGCTGAATATATTTGGATGGGATAGCTTATACCCTGCATTAACACGTAGGATAATTTATAATAGGGGAAAATACTACACGGCATAGCTATGTTACATACTAAGACCTTGCAAACTGGGATCATCCTGTATCTTGAAGAACAGCGTGCATCTAGGTTGAGGGCCCATTTTTAAATTCCTTGCGAAACGAAATCAGTAAAAAATAGTTAAAACTTAAAGTAAAGGGCAGTTTTAAACGTGAATTAAAGTTGTTATGATTAAATAACGTGGGCCCTAAATCCAGACGCGTGCATAAAGAGGCATAGTCTAAATCTTAAAAAACCGTGTACTTTAAATGGATTGATATAGATATGCAATAGTCTAAAGAGCAAGCCTATCATATAGCGTGCATAAATTAGACCTAAAATATCTTATGCTAATCAAACATGGATCACTTCTTGGAATCCGGAAGAGAGTGTTGATCGACCGCTCTCAAGTAGCTAGACTAGACATTCTAGTACTTGAGTTATATTTATCTTGGAGTCAATTTGTTGTTAGAATGTTTACATTGTTTGATGTTGGTGAAAGATCTTACACAACCTGTCTACTTGTCCCACTGTTTCAGAGCCACTTTATGGCGATAATTCAACGGACGGTTTAAGGTTACGGATGGAGATCACAGCTGGATATAAGCCTCGCCCAAGCGTAACCTCAACGACCGGTCCTGTGCATCTCGCTTCCATCTGGTTCCCGCGACTCTAACCAGGTCTTCGGTCCACCATGTGGGAGGCCTTCCAATGCTGCGTCTTGAGGTACGAAGTCCACACTCGGCCCCATCGTCCATATATTCTGCGAGCTATGTGCCCTGCCCACTGCCAAACCAGGTTTCTCCCGCACCTGTTTATTCCTTAAACTCCGAGCAAATCCTCTTCAATGCTCTTTGGGTGACTTTAAGCCTTCTGATCTTCTGACTGAGCTTAGAAAGTCAATTTTGATTTTCAGTTCAAGTACTACTTTCTATAATTACTTTGAGTCATTTGCTACTTCCCGTTCGATTATAGCTTAGGTATCTTCAAGGCTAGAGTGTTAACAAGTGCACTTCACCATTAAAAATTGCATCACTGCTTACCATCAGGTGGGATCGCAATTAATTTATATCATTAAAAAAAATGCATATAGGGTTCGATCTGAAAATATCAACCTTTTTAAATTATAACCTTTACTTAAATATGCAAACGTGAGCACGTTCAATATATCATTATAATATCACATAATTATGCATATATATGACAGTGCATATATTTCAATATGATGAATTTTTATGCCTCGTAGTAATCAATTGAGTGACTGTATGGACTATTTCATCACATTTAAAAAACCGATAGAAAGTTATTCAAAAAAAGATTTCTGTTTTAAACTTATATTTAACTAGCTTTTGCCCGCGGCTTCGCTCGCATACATAAAATATAGCCTATGTCACTCAAGAATAAAAAAATAAAGCAGCTTTCTATTGGCGTAAAAATTTCCGCAATCGGACCGGTACTTTCAGAGATTACCTCCTACAAACAAACAAAAACAAACTTTACTTCTTTATAATACTAGTGTAGATTTGTTTAATATATCTACTTAAACTTTTATCAACAAAATATATAAGATTTATAATCGTATCGTATTAAACGTAAATATTTCCAAATCTGTAATTTAGAGCCATAAAGATCGACCATCTATTGTACACAAGTTAATTTATCAGTCAAGTTTAGAAGTTAATTTAAACTAATCTTCATCAAATTAAACATTACCAAACGGAGCTCCTTAAACCATAACCATAATGATATCTCCAGATAGAATCGGCCATATTCTCGAAATTAATCGATCTCATTTCCTTCGTGCTGACTCGGGTTAAATCGTGACCCGTTCGGAACCGCATGCAGACTCATGCGCAGAAAGTGAACGTAAAAATTATTCAATGGGTCAGTTATGTCGTATTGTGTGTGTATGATGTATCGGCTTGCTGAAATAATGAGTGATTAATATTTTAGTTAGTGATAATGATTTAATTGATTTCTTAAGAAATGATTTGCTGTAATGGGCGTAAGCATTTGTAAATTGCAAGTTTACATAGTTGACAAATGCTTTTGTGTATTGTACGCTTAATTATTTATTATAATATTAATTAGTTACAACTAAGTAATGCATAAGACTTCTTATCTATACTAATTTTATAAAGAGGTTTTTTTTAACTTTGTAAGGGTTTCTAGGGGTAATCTTTATCACGTTACACACGACAGACGGGATTTTGTTTTATAGTATGTAAGGATTAGGAATATTGTAAACAAATAATCACTAGCCTACAGCCAAAAATGCAACAGAGTGGGGTTTTTATGTTAATTAATGAGTATCGTCATAAAACTCCTCCACATCGCTGTCGACTGGAAGTATGCCCAAAAGAGTGGCGGCATTGCCACATTGTGCGGCAATGCTAAATCTCTGACCGAAGTAAAAGCTGGCCCTTGGGTCACGCGACAACTTAGTTGACACTTCGCGTGCCGCCAGCCTTTACTACTAGTAAAATGCGTTTTTTAATTCCAGATAATGATTTGACAAGTGCAAATGTCAAACTCCAGAAATATGTTGCCTGCTTTTTGATAAAAGTGATGTCTCCATATTCGATTTTTCATACCGGTTTTTTTTAACAATAGAACCTTTATGGAAAGTAGGACTAATACGGTAGTGTTTGTTTAGTCTAATATGAATGGAAAATTAAAATAATTGATAACACTCGGCCTTTTACTTA
The DNA here is from genome assembly GCA_905147345.3 of Mythimna impura. Taxonomy (NCBI): domain Eukaryota; kingdom Metazoa; phylum Arthropoda; class Insecta; order Lepidoptera; family Noctuidae; genus Mythimna; species Mythimna impura. Next base: position 5,931,921 of record LR990347.1, on the reverse strand, counting down.
GGCTAAGATCTCACGAAGCGGTTTTCACCCATGTACGCCGCGGTTACGGGCCTGCTACTTCTGTAGAATATATTTTCACGACGCGTTTTACGGCTGCAGTGTTCGCGGTTGTTTGTGGCTCCCGCTGCAACGGCGAGAAACTAGTAGAATCACGCGGTAAAAAGCTGAGCTCTTAGAGATTGCCCGAAAAGAAAGGAAGAGTTATGAAAAATATATAGTTGACGATATAGCCATATCGTCAACTATATATTTTTCATAACTCTAAACTAAACGGGGTGTCACAATTTTACGCTTGCCCCCTTACCATTGTGAACTTAACCCGATTGAGTTAGTATGGGGTCAAAAAAGGGGTACGTAGCGAAACACAATACAACTTTTAAATTCAACGAAGTCCAACGTAGTAGATATATAGTAGAAGGACTTCATCAAGAATCCCCTCAGCGATGGAGTGACTGCATCTCACATGTCATTAAAGTGCCTCAGGGAGATGTCAGCAAATCGTAGGGGCCCAGCAGGGTCGAAGCCTACTGGGGCCACAGGTAGTGTGAAAGCGAAACCCGGGGCCCTGGGATGAAGGCAAAGAAGGAACAGGAGTGGTTTTTTAGTCAGTAAAAGTCTGACACTATCTCCCGCTCCGCCCAAGAGCGCGATTTGTCATTAGATGGTTTTCCCACCTAAAAAAAAAAAACATGTCATTGTCATGCAGAAAATATAATTGAAAATTTTATAATTGAAGTTGGTAGCGATTCTGATAAATCAACTAGCTCAGATTCTTCAGAATCAGAATAAATACTCTTTGCGTAGCCTAGCGACCGTGTTGATTTCTAGAACTTGTCATTCTCTCCATATTTTATTGAATGATTTTTGTTACGTAATAGACATATTTATCATTTATTGAACATTGGCGACGACGAAGTCTGTTGAACTATAGAATCTAAAACGGTTACGAGCATACTTCAGGTTGTGCCAGTATATTACAAAGTACTCTGTGGGTTGTGCTAACGAAGACGAAAAATACATTTCAATAAGATATTACGTTCATATTTTAAAAGAGATCGAAGACAGATAGACAGGTTTACAACTTTACAAAACTTGTACGAATCTTTACAAAACTTACAAAAAAAGATTGAACAGGAAACTGAACATGATCAACTCGAAGTTAAAATGCAGTAGGTACAGGTACGAATGTGAAACCTACACTGAATTACGAACAAAAAATATTAAGTAGGTATAGCATATACTTAGACCCACACTTAAAACTACTTCCTTTTACCAGGGAGTTCCAGTATATAGGCGTCCCGACACAATTTTATATCTCGTTTACAAGAGCAGGACGAGACAGTCGCAGTTTATGCTTTAGAATTAAAACAGTTATCATCATTGGTCGTCAAGCTGTAATTATACAAATGGCTGCATTACAAAAAACTGACACACAATTCGTTTTTATCACTACAATACGAAAATAGTACAAGAATAGGACTTAGGTATGTTTTTTTCAATTATATTTTATTATATGAGTTAGACATTTGTATCTATCAAATTACCTTCAGAAAATACAAAAACGACCATAATTAGTTGCATAAAACGAAATAATTTTTACGAATTTTTTCGGTTTTTGGTTCAATATCGGTTGCGGTACCTCACTATTTATGAAATGGAAAAAACATGCAACATTCGAATTGTCAAATCATTATCTCTAATTAAAAAACGCACTTTAGTTTACTCTCTCTAGTAGTTTTACTCAGCTAGTAGTTTTAAATGTTTAAGTGTTTTTATTGAATAAAATAAAATAAAATAAAATGAGTATTAAATGTGATTTTATAAGTATTGGAAAAGTCCATATTAAAACCATTTTTGAGACTTTTGACCTTTTAAAATGCAAAAAAATACACAATCATGCGTTGTTAAAATTCATCAGCGGATTATTATTTTACGTTTTTGGGTCGTATTCACCTGCATTATATGCTAAAAAAATGCCTAAAAAAACCTAGTTTACTCTATTTTAACTATCTAATTTAGATATCCTGGATATCCTGAGTGAATCAAAATTAAAACCACATCAAAACTTTGGGCTGCTAATTAAAAATATCAATTTAAAATTTTAAAACTGCAAGTGCCGAGAAATTGAGAACATTTTATTTACAATTTTCGAAAACCCTTTGATAAGATCCGACTGAAAATCTAGACGTGATTGAATTTTTCTTCTCGTAAATTCGAACTAAGGAGCCTTCAAATATAACGAAACACCCATGGTCATATTTGTTGCTTGTTTGTAAAGCCAAAAATAAAAATGGCCACTCATTTTAATTTTGTGTGCTAATTAACTACGAAACTCACCCATTGTGACTCAATCTAGGATTCTAGATAGCACTTCAACCTTTCTAGACCATTGAGCAATATACATAGATAAGAATCGTTTTGTCTGTCCATCCGTGTTACCATCTGTTACTTAACATCTTTGTGAAGGGTAAAAAGAAATGTGGACCGGACTAGTTTTAATAAGTCTATTATGTATTAGTAGTCGTGACTAGGAAGTTAGGAACTAGCGATTATGTTGTAAGTTTTTATATTAATAAAACGAGTAAAACAATAGATTTAAAAAATCAATTGTTTTACTCGTTTTATTACGAAGTCTAAATGTTAGTTATTTACTTGTCATAACAGATTTTTTCGTAGGAAACTACTGAAAAAAATTTAGAAGGTAAACATTAATTTAGATATCGCTTTGAAGAGTTGCAGAGCCGTAAAGGATATGTGAATATAATGTTATTTTTAAAAAGCAATTTTCCCATGTCTTCAGTTTTTGATGTTCTAATTTAACGCGTATATCTATATATATAAAAGGAGAAACTGACTGACTAATATATTAACGCACAGTCGAAACTACTGGGACTAGGGGCGTGAAATTTTGCACAATAGTTTTATGACGTAGCCGAGTACTAAAAGAAGATTTTTCAAAATTCACCTAAGTGGATGAAACTGGGACTCAAAGTTTGTATGAAGAAATCTATTATAGTATAAGTATATTTGTTAATTTTTTAAGCATCTACAAACACTTTAGTAGATTGAAAAAAAAAAAAAAAAACGTTATACAGCGTGTCCCCAGTATATATTTTTTTATTAAACTGGTAATACTAGTATGAAAAAGTACCAGGGTTACCACACTAAGTTATTTTTTTCGTAAACTAATTAACTCGAAAAATATTTATTATTTAATTACATTTAGACATAATTATTACAAAATTATGGTTTTTACTTCTAATGCTAAATGTTACTAGATCACCTTCTTATTAATATAATTTATTAATTACCTAACAGATCAACGAGTTTTTTTTTTTACTTTATTATGTAAGTTTCTTTTCGTACATAAAAAAATAGGACACGCAATAAATGTGTAAATTAACTAACTCCAATTTACATAATGATCTGCAATGTGCTTGCAAAAATGTCCAAAAAAACATTAGCGTCATCATATTTAGGAAAATAAACACTTCTCAATAATCCGTCAGATTATATTAATATACCGTGATTCCTCCATATCTCGGAAAGCACGTCAAGCAACGGCTTGACGTGCTTCTTAGATCTACATAGTTGCTATAAGGCAGAATAGCCTTCATCAGAAGGCTTAAAGTCACCCATAGGTCAATGGAATGGACTATGCTCGGAATTTTCTTCCTTCTGGAGCGTGATCACACCACAAACGAATGTATCCGCAGAAGAACCAATTTTATCGACATAGCTCGAAGAATCGCGCGACTTAATTGGCAGTGGGCAGGGCACATTGCTCGCAGAACAAATGGTCGATGGGGCCGAAAGAAGGTCCAAGGTGGACCGATGACCTGGTGAGGGTCGTCGGGAATCCGATTATTGCGAGACGCACAGGACCGATCGTTAGGGCGACACTTGGAGAAGGCCTTTGTCCAACGTGACATGATGACTTGGAGTCGGTGCAACATGATTTTTTCTTCCATTTTGTCCTGTTAACCACCACTGATTCCATTTTCTAAATTATGTAAACATGATGGTGTCGAATTCATAGTACACTAGGGCGGCTCAGTCAAACCAGTTTTGCTCGCTGTTACATCATATAGTGTATACTATCTAGACATCTGTTATCTAGTTTAACGCAATGTCTTGAATGTTATTCATTAATATTATCTTATTGACCTACTACGTAGGTATGCAGTTTACACTTCTTTGTTTTGCACTTTTAATAGGGTTGTCTTGTCAAGTTGGTTGATGTTTTACTTCAAAAGTCATCATCATTTCAACCGAATAATAATCACTGTTGGACATAGGCTTCCCCCAAGTATCGCCACAACGAACGGTCCCGTGCGTTTCGCATCCATCGGATTCTCTCGACCTTCCAACGTTGCGTCTTTTGGTACGTGGTCGCCACTCTAGAATCTTTCAGCTTCAACGACCATCTGGTCTGCAAGCAATGTGCCCCGCCTACTTCGAGCTATGTCGGTAACCTTGGTTCTTCTGGAGATATCTTCATTCCTTATGCAATTAAACTGCAACGAAACTGTGAGCAAAGCCTTTTCCATTGCCCTTTAGGAAACTTTGAAAGTGATTATTGTTGATTATTTTTTTCATTGCTCTTCAATGCTAATCCAAAGATTTCACATTGACATTGACAGCTTGCAGTTTTTACTAAATAGTAAACTACAAAGAATCTACGATAACTTTTACGAAACTCTTTAATATCTTCTAATTAAAGTATACGAGACTAGCTTTTGCTCGTAGCTTTGCCCGTGTACATAAAATATAGCCTATGTCACTCAGGAATAAAGCAGCTTTCTATCGGTGAAAAAATTTTAGCAAGCGGACCAGTACTTTCAGAAATTACCTCCTACAAACAAAAAAAAAAAACAGATTTTACCTCTTTAAAATATTTGTGTAGATAAACCTCATTGTATAGTTTCGAAAACATTGATTCACAAGTTTGGACATCATAAAAACCCGGATTAAAACCACAAATAACTAAACGCCATTTTAAGTTATAATTATTGAAACAGTCGCAATATGAGTCATAAGTGAATGTTTCAAGTCCAAAACTAAATTATAATTCATACCACTATGTTGTTGAGTAGTCTAAGTATGAATAAATATGGGAATTACCGTGGGAGGGAGACACTAATTTTATAAGGATGAAGGTCGAATCTTCTTATAAATTAATTTGATGGTCACCTTGGAGTAGTAACCAATATTAATTACCTGGTTATAATATGTTCCTTGACTGTTTTCGTATATATTTAAGCCTACCGTCCACAAACGCGTAGCTTCATAGATGCGTATTTGTCATTATAAGCTATGCGGCAACGTCGTGCCATCGTGTCGTTGCAGCTCCGTCGATAGAGTTTCATTTTGTATGTAAGCTTCACGCAGGCGTACACCAAGCATATAATAACGAATATGCGTCTATAAGTAAATTGATGGAGCTTTATAAGGTGTACAGCTCCATCGTTCTTTCTCTTTCTGACGCCTGATATTACAACACGTCATGAGGTCCCTGTTCCAGGATTTTTTATTTTTAGTTGTGTCACAAAAAATAATAATTATAAAACCGTTTTATCCCACACCGTTAAGCCGTTTAAGCGTGAAGTAGTAACAAACATACACACACACACACAAATTTTAACCTTTATAATATTAGTATAATTCTCATTGAAGCTGCCAGTGGTTTCACCCGCGTGATAGCAGAAAATTGTCATAAGGAAACATACTTCCGGGATAAAAAGTATCCTATGTGGTATTCCAGAACATGATCTACCAGTGTGCCAAGTTTCTACCAAATCTGTTAAGCAGTTCGGGCGTGAAGAAGTAACAAACATACACACTCATTTTTATAGAACGCTTATCTCTCAGAAAAAAATTGTTATGTGACGAACTTTATAACAAAATATTATTGCCTACCTTTCAATCGTTTAAACTTCAGATCCTGTTGTCTATAGCAGCAAACTATGAAATATCAATCAAATCTTGACAAATAATCAAATAATATTTTGCCACTATAACGATATTATAGGAGAAGTCGTGACAAAAGGTAGTTGTCGTAAATTTTCTGTGTGTACCGGAACACATGCCTCACGATTTGTCTCAAATAGAGGCAAGATTATTTCAAGTGTTGTAACGTGAAAATTGGGGCGCATAGAAGATGATCTTATGAGATTTTGCAATGTAGATAAGCCGGTGTAAATGTGCTTTTATATCTGGATGATATACTTTGATACGAGTAAAGCAGGAACTACATTAGACCGACGCACATGTGGACCACACCAGCCCCCCTAGCCAAGTTAAAACCGTTTCTTTTCGATTCTCTTTTCATTGATCGCCTCGAGTAGGCCACGCCTCCGATTCCTTTATTCTGACGTCATCTCAACGCTCATTCACGTGGTCAGAACAAAGGAATAGGAGGCGTGGCCGACTCGAGGCGATCAACGAAAAGAGAATCGAAACGGTTGTAACTTGGCTCGGGGGTGCAGAGGGCTTAGCCAAGTTGATAATCTACAATCTTTAACGCTAGTAGAAAACTTCAAATGTATGGGAATGACATCATCTCAACGTTAATTCACGTGGTCAGAGCAAAGGAATCGGAGGCGAACGGTCGTTAGTTGGCTAGGCCTGCTGATTTGTACGTAGAGTCGCGTTGCGTGGCGTCGTCCATATAAAATGTATGGAGATCGACGCGCTCAGATCGGCGTAAATGACCCACGTGTGTCCAATGTAGTTCTACCTTTATGTTTTCTTTTATAATTGATGTGATCTTTGATAGGCTGCAATCCCCGTTTTCATTATCGCTAAGAAACGCCATGTTGACAGTTCGCGTGATCTACAAACTGGCTTTTACTTTAGGTACAGGATAAGCATTGGCATACAACGTGGCAATGCCACCATTCTTATGGCTCATTATCTGTTGACAGCGATGCGGAAGATCTCGATGCCATATTATAGTTTGTTTTAATTAGTTAAAACAATAAACAAAATCCAGAATTTAACTGCATTAATACTGGAGTATTAATGATTGCAAAAATAAAGCCAAATCTTGTCCTATCACGTCTCACTGAAAACCGCAATCTATGTTTACTAATTGACAATCTCAACATACCCAAAACGAATAATGTGAATAAATATTCATAAAACACTAGTGTTACTTAATTTACACCATAACCGAAATGTCAAGGAGTTCCTAGGATTGATGTTCAAGATATTATAAGTATCAATAAATGAATCTGTAAGAGGCGTTTTGTGAAAAAGCTTTTAGTGAAGCAATCTTTGTATGAAATTGACACCTGTCCATTATTTTTTTATATAAAGCAATATGCCAACATGACCATCTTTAAATATGGCTCATATCATGAGCCATTTTTTAAGTAATCTTTTTAGTCATGAAAGTTTTATTACAATTTTTGAAATCATCCTTAGATACACTGTTCAGGTTGTCGATCAGTATTGGCAAATGATACGCATTTGTAATTTTAAATAAATAAATAGCTTATTTATTTATTTAAAACTTTATGCACTAATGAAACATTTTATAAAGGCCGACTTAATGCCTTAGGCATTTTCCACCAGTCGACATTAGGGTGGTGCAGAGATATAACATGGCAGGTGTATCTTAATAGAAGACAGACAGAGATGAAATAAGAACAATAATAAATATTAACTTAGATACATACGTACAAAAAAGAGTGATATTGAAAAAAACAACGAATACAACAAATCAAGAGTGTGATGAATCTACCAACTTCTTGCGAAAGTGTTCTCGTGCAAAGTTATATTTTTCCTTTCGTAGTAGCCTTTTACTTGTTCTTAATACTTAGTATATGAGTTGTTCTAAAGTCCTGGTGCGAGCGCTCGCGCTGATCCAATGTTGTCTCGTTGAACGTTGAAGAAAAAAAAAGGTGAAATCTGTTTCGCCAGATGCAGAGCTGTCAATGCGTGTGTTCTATCGAGGGTCGGCAGCAGTAGTGTTGCGAACAAACTAATCAGTAGTGTTGCGAACATACACTAATATTATAAAGAGAAAAGATTTTGTATTTTCGTTTCTTATGAATAAACTCAAAATTTTCGATATTTTATAACGACATTTTATCTTGGGATAATTATTTACTTTCTCGTAAGCGAATCCGCGTGTAAAAGCTAGTTCAAACAATATATTTAGCCACAATGCTAATAAAATGTCTGTTAAAGCCAGTAAGCCTTAGTCATATCGACAACTATAGGTTTGTACGTAAAGGGACCTGTTTTATCGCTTAGGTATATCGAGTGAACCAATTGCAACATCGAATTGGTCTCGATTTAAACGAGAACGTGAAAGTTATCACATACTGTGCGTTTTGTTTTATAATAAAAAAATTTGATACGTATTGTTAACCTTTTTTTTCTGTTGGAAAATGGATCGGATGCGTTAGAAATTTAATAATTAGTTGTTTGTGTATTTAAAAAAAAACATATATTCTGGGGCCCTACCACACGATACATTTAAGGACCTAAACTGAATGGTTAGAGAGATAAAGCTACTCGTATATAGGGTGTATAGCTCCATCCTTTCTGCCATGGTAAGGCCCCTGCTCTCAAAACGGTGAAAGAAAACATCGTGAGGAAACCATGAGCTTATTCTAGAACATGTGACATCCACCAAACCGCACTGGCTCCGCGTGGTGGTTTACGGCCCACACACAGTGACTTTAGAGAAAAAGCTTGGTCTCCGCAATGGGAATATTATAATGCTGATTATAATACCTTGGACCTAGGGTTCCTGGGGGTCAGACAATTTGCCTGCTGCGGTCTTCCCGTCCAACTATAATTTAGGTGTCTTCAAGGCAAAAGTGAATAGGCTCTTAATAAACTAGTGCGACTCACCATCAATGATTGCATCTCTGCTTACCATCAGGTGGGATCGCAGTCAAGCATTTATATCAATAAAAAAAAAACACAAAAAGAGGAATCACTTTAAGTAGCAGTGGGCAGGGCACATTGCTCGCAGAACAGATGGTCGATGGAGACGAATGGTTCTGATGACCATGTAACGGAAATCGCAAAGTTGGACCGTATCCTACAAGGAGGACCGATGACCTGGTGAGGGTCGCGGGAATACGATGGATGCGAGATGTACAGGACCGGTCTTTATGGCGATACTTGTGGAGGCCTATGTCCAACAGTGGACGTCTTTTGACTGTAATTATGAATCATGATGATGATGAGGCCACAGAAGTGAAACCGTAAAACATTTTTAGTGACCTTTAAAGCCCATTGATGCTTAGGAATCTTATGAAAGGTGGAGATTACGTCTGAAGAGATAGCAAAAACTTTCTTTTACAACATATTATAGGTACAGTTTTGTTGAGGGAATGGTAAAATATCACACGTAAAGTTACATAAAATATCACACTAATATTATAAAGGCGAAAGTGTGTATGTTTGTTACAACTTCACACTGAAATTAATGAATTGATTTAGATGAAATTTGGTGACAGGATAGCCTGGATTTTTACTTAGGATTTAATTAACTCGTTGAGTAGTGTAATTAGAGACACAATAGTAAGACAATGGCGCCCGAGAGCCGGCGTTCGTGCGGGGATCAACAGCTTACTAAAGGTGAAAAGTACTCAATTGACACGGGTGGAGTCACGAAAAGAAGTTGGTTTTCAAATAAATGTCGCTAATTGTACTCGTAAATGAGACGTATGTTCAAACATTATTAAAACAATGACAGCTATAAAACTGAATAACTACTTTCAAAGCTAATAAAACAAAACAAATGGCTAAGTTATTCTAACTTTGCAGTTTAACCCGTTACATACGTCCATAAATGATTTTAGTATTCACTTCAAGTTTTAGTTCATGGTACATGCTCCATTGTAATTTAAGTTGTTAGAAATTCATTCACAAATGCTCCATCAAAACAAGTACTAAGAATTTTGCTTTTCCGTATCTTTTCCACTTTTACAAAAGCAAGCAATAACGAGTCTACATTTGTAAAAAGAAAAATGCCAAACCGAGCATTTTTTTTTCTGTTCTTATTGGCTTCGCACGGTTTGTGCATTTAGCTAGTGTTAAGTTATAAACAGTTTTGAGGTTTTTTTTTTAACAAAGTCTAGTCTTTTTGTTCTCCATTAGAATGCAAAAACACATTCTAATGTTTTTGCATTGGGCAGCAAATTTATCAGCCGCTGTTTATTACAACGTCAAGCCTTCTCAGCAGCCACAAGAGACGCGCCATGCATCAGGAGTCGCAAGCAATCCCCAGCCACTATAGACGTGGGTTTGCAAACGACGAGCGATGGGTAGTACGCCGTCCGGCCTTCCGATAAGAACGGTGTGTAGTATGTTCCACGCGCGCCTCAAAGAGATGTCAGCAAAACCATAGGGCCGCAGCAGTAGGGCCGATATCCGCAGGGGAATTTCTGTAAAGGATACTGTGGTCCTAGATCCTGGATGACAATCGATTTGCAAATAATTACCACTGAATTTCACTCGAAAAAATCCCGATTGAACATACGATAATGTTACGGATACTATTATGTACGATGGCTTAAAAACAGCACTCAGTACGTACCATTAGCTTTATAGACTCCACTTCGTCTTAATACCCTCCTGCTGTCGAACAAAGGAGCGAATCACTGACAGATTTCAGTTGCTTACTACAACAATAAAAAAGAACGTGGGTGTTGTATTAAGTGTAACACTGTTACAGTGTGATGTGTGATGTTACACATGTAACTTCGTTGTTTATCCTACGCATATCATTAGCCCAGTTCTGATAACAAAAGGATATGTGATGTAAAGATTTTGGCAGATACTTTGTTTTGAATTATGCGAGTCGGATGCAGATTAATGTGCTTCAGAAAATGTGGGTAAGGTTCAATAAAGAAAAAAACAGGGCAAGTGCAAGTCGGACTCGCGCAGTAAGGGTTCCGTACAAATTACAATCAAATCTCGAAGATTTTTCCGAATTGCAAATTTTTTTTTGTGACATAGTTAACAACAAATTTACGGTTTTCAGATTTATTCCTATACCTGTGGTACAAGACCTTGTTTTGTGCCAAATTTCAGGATTCTGGATCAACGGGAAGTACCCCATGAATTTTGATTCCTTTAAGAGTACGGAAATATACGGTTTTTTTGCGATATAAACGGCTGTATCTTTTTTATTTATTCGTTAACTTAGAAGCTTGATTTTTTCACAGCTTCAAGGGACCGCAGACTTGAGTATGGTTTTAATTTCAACTTGATACCTCCACGCGTTTCCGAGATAAAGGGTCTTGACAGACAGACAGACAGACCGACAGACAGATGGACAACAAAGTAATCCTATAAGGGTTCTGTTTTTTCCTTTTGAGGTACGGAACCCTAAAAAAGATTTTTATAAAATAAGATGATAATAACTTTAGAGAACTACGGGAGCTAATCGCGAGTTTTATAAAGGGCAAAAGTATATGATCCACTGCAGTAACCAGAATCAGAAAAATATATGTTATTCTTCAGGATAAAATGGTGTGTTCAAAACATAATACAGCTTTTTTTTTATTATTTTTAGGCTCGCGTTTGACCACTATCTCACCTGATGGTAAGCGATGATGTGGCCGACGATGGAGCACGCTTGCCTAGAAGTAACCTATTCACTCTTGACTTAAAGACCCCTAGGTTGTAGCTATCAGGAAACACAGACTGCGGCAGGGAATTCCACTCCTTAGCTGTACGCATTATGAATGTGTTCCCAAAACGCTTTGTACGTATGGGTGGGATGTCCACCATGTACCGATGGCGCAACGCCGTACGTCTAGTGGTTCGATGATGGAATAGACAGCTAATTTGATACCAGAACTAAAATCACGAAGATGCCTCTAAAAATATACTTTTATCGAACTAATATACATGCAATCGTTCTAATTGTTTACAGATAAGCAATATTATTATTACTATTTTAATTTTATAATCAAATCTGTAAATTTGCTAAAAAATAAAATAATAATAATAATATTGCTATTTTTAGTATATTTGCAGGCATTGTAGTTCTTTATTTTGTATGCAGTCCAAAAGTGACCTCGCTTTAGGTCCTGTAGTCCGCTTTAATGAAATATTTTATCCTTTGCTCAATAGTACAATAAAGCTGGTTAACCGTAATCGATTAATCTTTTACCAGTATAATAAAAGCAAAAAGATTAAATTAAGAATTTGAGCTTTGACATCGTCCATCTATCATAATTAAGATCATAAATCAGTTGACCATTATTGCATCAATAATTCGTTATCAATGCTTCCATAATTACGGTCATAAAAATAACAAAACAAAGTGCACTTAGGACTATCGACGGGTACTATTAAACTTGTAGATAGCATCGATAATAATACCTTACCTAACAAACTTTAACAAAGCTGGCTTCTGACGCCAATCAACGTTCGCAAACCATTAAGAATATTTTGCAACTGTATACTTTATCCATAGTGATGTTAAAAGAACAATAAGTCAACATGTTACACATTGTATCACACACAAAGGGTTCTATTTGACCCACTTAGTCTCCAAAAATCTAGATCATTACGAAGCAATAGGTATGTATATGGTGTATTGGTAATCTTCTGTACCAAAACTCCCTCGAGCTAGTTCTTTTTATTATCCTTTAAGTTAATCTAGGGGTACCTTTCTTTTCAGTCTTGAGACAGTCACTTTATTAGAGATAAGTTCCATTGCCAGTTGATTTGATGCATTTTTAGTCTGCTGGTGTAGAAGTAAATATTCGCCATGATTTATTCGTTAATAGTTTTTATTCTCAGGTCTTTTTTTAGGTGGGAAAAACATCTAATGACATCTCCCGGCCTTGGGCGGAGCAGGAAGACGTGTCAGTCTTTTTCATCCCAGGGCCCCGGGTTTCACTTTCACACCGCCCGTGGATGTTCATGTCTTAGCTTATTTTGTAGGACTTACTTTTGAGCACGAAAACAATTAGGTAACCACTGTAGGGCGAAAGATTTAAATGGGCAGGGCACATTGCGCGTCAAACGAAGCCTATAGAACCGAAAGGTTCTGGAATGGTGCGACCGTGACCGCGTACCAGAAGACGCAGTGTTGGATGACCTGCCATACGATGGATTGATGTTCTAGTGAGGAAAGTGAGAGTCCGTTGGATGCAAAATACGAGAAGCACTGGATCATCAAGCAGCTGTTTTTCGCCTAAAACTGATGATTTATTAAGAGGCAGTTATTAACACCAAAACTGCATTAGTTTGGCTTAATCAAATGCGTCCACAATTATACAAAAGTCTCATCCATAAAAAGAACTGATTTTTAGGGCTCCGTATCCAAGGGGCAAAAACGGGACACAATTACTAAGACTCTACTGTCCGTCTGTCTGTCATCAAGCTTTATCTCATGAACCGTGATAGCTAGACAGTTGAAACTTACAATGATGATGTATTTCTGTTGTTGTTATAAAAACAAATACTAAAAACTTAAAAAAAAGGTTGCGCGAGTCCGAATTGCACTTGGCCGATTTTTAAACAAAAGAAGAAACAAAACTGGCCATGTGTGCTAAATTGTTTAGAACATGTTAAAACATGCGTGTTTACATAAAGTTGTCATGGTAACAAATACCTACAAACTCTTATGTAAGTGACCTTGGAGATTTCAAGGTTTCCCTATTATGTGTGTAGAATTTACGATGGCCGTTACGATATTTTTCATGCTGATTTTTTGAATAGAAGATGGACAGGTTTGAATAGTAGGCCGATTGTTTGTGTTCTTTTTTTCCATAATACGATGGACTTTTAGTAGGTACTGGAATTAATATTGATATTTTGAACTGAAAGCCGAAATTGGTACGTCCAGGCGATCGCGTGAAAGTTAAACAAAGAATCCAAGTTAAGGCTGTTTTTTTTTTTTAATATAACCGCGGGAATGTTTGAAAGAGGTACTGTGGTTCTGGAACGCTAAGACATACATACACACACACACACACACAAAAACTTTCATACATTTATAAGATTAGCAGGCTATCCTGCTAATGTTATAAATGTATGAAAGTTTGTTCACTTTTAGGTGTTTCTATAATAGTTTTGTCTCTTCGTTATTTAACACCGACTTCCGAAATTAAAGCTATTTTGCACTTTTCAGTGTTTTTTTTACATTGAAGTCGGTTGTATTTTTTTTTGTAAAAAGATTTTTATTTTACTCTTTTTAGTTATGGTACCACCACTAAAAAGTCCCCTTATAGCCAGAGTGCATCTCATGACAATTCTAATAATACACGGTTAGATTACATTAAGTTAATACAGAGTTCCGGTGTTTAACTTCAGGCTTCATCATCAGATCAATTCGATATATTGCCTGGCATTTATGCTGAACTGGACCTATTTTGGTGCAGCCGTGTGAGGCACACAACTATATTTTTTGATTCTGGTTTTTATTTATTTTTTGGTTTCGTGTTACCTAATATTATGTTTGTGCCTTGTGCTGTACCAAATAAATTCTTTGTATTTCATTCTTTCTTTCTTTCCTTCCTTATTTCTTTCTTTCTTTCTTTCTTTCTATATTCCCCCACTTCTTTTAGTGAGTCATCGACTACACGTATAAACAAAGCAATTTTACTTGTTACGACGGTTCTGCTGTGATCCTATGAAGAGTTCTGTTCCATATCTTCGAAGTTCATGATCAGATCATAACAATATTTCTTATAGGACCGACTCGAAAGCGCAAGCTTTCAATAAAAAAAATCAAAATCGGTCAACAATTGACCGAGAGCCTCCGCCGAACATAGAACCTCCTCGTTTTTGAAGTCGGTTAAAAATAGCACTAACCTACTTTTAGTTTTAACTTATGTAAAATCAAATGGAACCGAACAAACTTTTAAATGAGTCATTTCTTTCTTGTAATTTGTGGGAGATCTGGAGTCTAAACTAAGCCTAAGCCTGTATCTTAGAACTCCAAGCCCCCATCATCAAAAACTTTACTATTAGACCATGCTTTGTGCATTAGAGCATATTATATGGACGTGTTAGTGACTTGAGTTTGACATGGCTGCTTTAGCTTATCTCTATAATTTCCAAATCAGCGACCCAAGTTCCAGTTCTACTCCACTTTACCAGTACGAAACCATTATGCTGTTATCTATAATTCAATCGCCTAATTATCAGAAATCATTTGCAATTAACGCAATAACCGTAACTTCACGCTTCCAATCCTTTCGGGGACAGACAAAGAGGGTGCTATTAGCACTTAGCACTAATATCAGTAATAAACGAGCCTGTCTGTCGGTCAGTTGAGTACGCGTTTAGTGTTGGACTACTGAACCGATTTTGATAGTTTCTGGTGGAGACGTACTGTTATAGTTTTGACAGCGCGGTTGGCGCAGTGCTTAAGGCCCTAGCTCCCGAGCAGTGCTATAAAACTATGTTTTTCCTAAGTCTACTCCTCGGTAACGGCTTGATCAATAGGTTTGAAAAAAAAATATACTATAAATTCATATATAACATTATCAACTTATGATTTTTTTGTATGACTAATATATTGACAAAAAAAAATTAACAACATGATATTTTATCGCTTGTTTTTCCTACTCCTTTCCAGCTTTGACCTTCTAAAAAAAATGCTCGTTAAGTGTTCTTGAAAATGTACTATAGCATATGTAAATTAATCAATATTTCGCAAAGAAAATGGATTTAAAGGTCAGCGGGACTCTCTCAGCTGCGGCAGTACGAGTATCTGTGCATTTAACTCCGGCCAGATTTTCAAGGGCCTATACGCTTTAAGTAATCGGCTGCTACACTGCGTATAGCAGGTTCGATTCAAAATTCAATTGTTTTTATTTCACATAGGCCTACATGGGCACTTATAAAACGACAGAAGCTAGTGCACGGTTCGAAATTTGTCGTTTCCTATGGAGAAGAACCGGCAAGAAACTCTAAAATTGTTCTTACAATACTTCCATATTACAATATTAGAAGATATTATGAAAGGACAGTGTAGACCAGTCAATATTGTACTCAAAAGTACAATAAAATGTGAGTCGTAATAAGAAGTAATCTAAGAATTCGCGGAGTCTACACTATTCTCACATTCACATCATAAAAAAAAATCCCGCACGGGAAAGATATTTACTTGTATGTGCACCTACAGATGGATGTTTCGGGTCGAATGTCTTGTGTACATTAGTTTACATGTTTGTATATAGGGTATTCTCGTTGACCTGGAATCTTGAGATTTGACAAGAAGCAAGGTCACATAGTACAAGTAAAAGAAAAAGTTTCAAAACCGTTTTGTAGTTACATTACAAAATAATTCTGCGATACGGAAAAACCTTCGAGACTTGATTCTGAAATCAAACTATTTACTTAAGTTCCACTCTTTAGCTGGATATTATGATCCAGATTTGCTGTTATTTATCCTTCGAACACAATTAATTAAAATAAGTGCATAAACTTGTTTTATATCTTTTGTAAGTGAGCTGCTAGGCGCCATATGCTATGTAATGATTGCGGCTTAACAACCAGATGAGATTGATGGGGACAAAAACAACCATAATAGTTACCTAGGCACACTGTGATAGGCTATTTCCTTTATGTACTAGAGTTTGTGGCGCCGTTAGAATGGATTGCTAGTAGATCGGTAGATCGATGATAATTGTTTTGATTGCCATTTATTTTGTATGCTGGTCTATTTCGTTTTAAACTTTGCTCTACACCGGGTTTGATTCCTGCATTGTGATTTTAAGGTAGGAAATCATCTATTGACTTGTCCCGCACTAGGATGGTGCGAGAGGACGTGTCTGACTTTTACTGACTAAAACCACACCTGTGTTCTTTAGTTGTCCTTTGCGTTCTAGTACCACGAGCTTCCTTTTCTGAAAAATACGGACGACGAGCTACCCATTGCTCGTCAAACGCCCAAAAAAAAAAAACCCACCGCGGCTGGTAATCGGGGTAAGTATAGGTCGCGGCGGCGGCTGGGGCGGAGGATATCCGTTCCCTCACGCGTGCGGCCGTCTTCTTCGCTAGGATAACTGCTTCGCAGAAAGAGGCAACCGCCTGCCATTCCTGGCTGTAACCAGAGTCCGGCGCGAGGGGTCACCGCCGATTGTGGGTGCGTTTACAAAAACGTAAACGTAAACATCCACAAGCAGTGATGACCTTACAGATGGGTCATAAATGCTTTTTTGCCATCCAATAGACGCATATCAAAGAAAGAATAGTTTAAGTTAATCTGGCCGTTCTAAAAACACGTGTCTTTAACAAAGTAACAAGTGGGCGGTTCAGGGCGGGGACAGTAGCAAGGTCCTTTCATTAGTTCATTATAAAACCTTGGGCCGACTGGTGGCTGTCTGTATCCTTTTATGTTTGACCGACAACTGCGATTTTATTTATTGATTGTTAAATGATATATAAAGATCAGTTAGTGGTTGGGTTAGCAATATAAAGACAAATTAGGTACGCGTGATTTTCAATTTGATTTTCCGGTTTATAAAAAGTATCATGTCCACGATTTGGTTAGTAACAAGTGCCTAAGATGGTGCAACTATAAGATCTAAATATCGGTTCAGTAGGAATCTCTTCGAGAGAAACTATTATGTGAGTGATGAGTGGGTTGCGAGCAATAAACAAACTAATTCTAGACATGCAACTGATTTATTATGCTGGCTTTAGGTATTCAATTCACAACGAGCCAAGAGACAAATCCCGGGAAGTTGTCAGCACGAAGTCCAAAGACCAAGAGGTCTCTTGATCACCTCTTTTATTAGTGGACTCACTGCGAATGTCATGCTAGACTCTGTCAGAGCGTATAAATCACACTTCATCGTATCGTTGATAAATTGGCTTCCGTACTGTTGATTTCACCAAGAAATATACACCCCTAGTTTTTAATTAGTACAAAAAAAAATGGGGCTCTATCCGTACTCGTTACTGATCATATTTTTGTAGTAAAAAGTAAAAAAAAACGAATTCCCAAAATTATCCACGAAAATTTGTCATAATTGGTAAATTCATAATAAAATCAATCATTCATAACAATTGCTACTAGAAAATACTACGCGCAGTGTTATTCCATTTTGATCGTCATTTATTCATTCACTAGCGACCCGCCCCGGCTTCGCACGGGTGCAATGCTGATCACTTCATAGTATAAAACAAAGTTGCTTCCCGCTGTCTGTCCCTATGTACGCTTAGATCAGACAGCGCCTATCATCCACAGTGCAGTCGCGCATTTTGAACTTCTTCGGCCATGTATCTCGTGGTGGTAATGACTCCATAGAGCGTCTCGTAGTGCAGGGCAAAGTTGAGGGCACCAGGCCACGTGGTAGATCACTAATGATATGGACAGACCAGATCAAGGCCGCAACTAAGTGCTCGGTTTATGAATGTACTCGGAAAACTTGCAGTCCGCGATGAATAGCGCCGTGTTACCAATATGATCACTCATCGTGATTCACAGTGATGACCACGACCGCACTGGTAAGAGTGTACCGACTGAGAAGAAGAAGATCTTTAAAACTACGCAACGGGTTTTGATGCGGTTTTGATCAGCATTGCACCCATGCGAAGCCGGGGCGGGTCGTCAGTACTAATTATACTACAGAATGTCTATATATACAACGTTCACAGCTTTTTTTTGTCATTAGATAATACAAACAGGTTTTCTTTTGAGGTTACTCTTGAAAGAGCGACATATCATTGGTCATGTGAAAAACACCCAACGATCACTAACGTTGAAACGTTGAAAGTTTGACCCTGCGATTTATTATTGTTCATTGCAAAAGATATCTTTACTGGACCGTGTGTGGACCGCCCGGAGGACACGATGGAGCACACGGTGGAGGTGTGCCCAGCTTGGGCAGAGCAACGCCGTGTCCTCATGGGGGCGATCGGCGGTGGTGACCCCTTGCGCCGGGTCTTGGTACAGACCATGGTCCGGAGCGAGGAGGAGTGGCAGGCGGTCGCCTCCTTCTGCGAAGCAGTAATGCTGGCAAAGGAGGCGGCCGATCGCGTGAGGCAACGGTCCTCACGCCCCAACCGCCGTCGGGATTCCGATCCCGATTTCCGGCCACCGTAGGCGCGGGCTTCCGGACGGCGACCGTCCGGTAACCATCCGGAAAGAGCCCAAGTCGTTGACGGCGCTTAGTGCTCCACGCGCGCCTCAGGGAGATGTCAGCAAATCGTAGGGGCCCAGCAGGATCAAAGCCTACTGGGGCCACGGGTAGTGTGAAAGTGAAACCTGGGGCCCTGGGACGAAGGCAAAGAAGGAACAGGAGTGGTTTAGTAGTTAGTTTTAGTTTTTAGTCAGTAAAAGTTTGAAACTATCTCTTGCTCCGCCCAAGAGCGGGATTTGTCATTAGATGATTTTCCCACCTAAAAAAAACATTCCAAAGCGTAGATCTCTATGGAGAAGAATGTGCAAGAAACTCCATGGACACACATCTTCTCCGGTACCACATCCAGTGAGTATTGTGCACTCTATTATGACAGTTTTTAGTAATTTTACCAGCAAACGCGTGCCATTGCATAGTTTAGATGGATTCAGGTTTTTTAAAAAAATAACAGGACAACCTATTTTCATCGCCATTTTATGAGGAGGGTTCAAAGAATTAAGAAATTCTGTAGGAAAAAAACTTTTTACAAAAAAAAAAATAACCGACCGCACTATAAAAAGCGGGCAAGTGCGAGTCGGACTCACGCACTGAGGGTTCCGTAAAAACTTAGGTTACCTAACCTAACCTACCTATGAAAACAGTTCAATTCCAAAACAAAGTTTCATTGGCCATTTCTGGTCTTTTTCATCAGTTCCACTTCATCAAATGTTACTTTTTGACTGTAAATGCTTAATAAGTTCTCGATGAAAATACTAAAATCATTATATAGTTGCCTAGAATATTTGAGGAGTTCCCTCGATTCCTTATGGATCCCATCATCAGAACTGAATTTTGAAAAAAATAGGACCAATCTGAAAGCATATCCTATTAGGGAAAAAAAAATTTTGCAAGTCGGTCCATAAACGACGCGAGTTCTGAGGTAACAAACGTAGAATCAAGTTATTTACCGCAACCGCTATGTCCCTGCATTTTAAATCTGTAATATCTTCGATAATATTCATTTAAATTACACGCTGTAAAGGGCTATATTGATCTATATTAAATGCACAATTTATTTAAGATACTTAATTGGATAAAGATTAACGCTGTATTGCTTAAAATCGTTTCAAAAATAATCCATTATTTCTCGTAAAAAGTAAAAGATAAAAAATGGTTATTGTGGGTCATCCCTAAGAGATGGACATATACCATCGCAGACTTTTTTGTAGACCTTTTTAAGGTGAACAATACTGTAGTACATTATTTTGATATATCTCGTGGAGTTCAGCCAGCGTTTGCAATGTAAGCGCAAAAAAATGTGTTTATTTACGACATCACATTAGAAACCTCTAAAATCATCAGTGTTCCTCTATTATATTGTACATGTATCATACACATAAACCTTCCTCTTGAATTACTCTATCTATTAAAAAAAACCTCATCAAAATCCGTTGCGTATTTCTAAAGATCTAAGCATACATAGGGACAGACAGACACGAAAAGCGACTTTATTTTATACTATGTAGTGATAATCAATAGCCTGTGCAATATTTCCATAAATTGAGTGACATTTTGGGATATAAACAAACGTTAATAACTTTGCTGTTTATGAATATTATTTAAAGTCTTCAGCCCTTTAAGTATTTGTACTAATTAAAAACTAGTGGTGTATATCTTTGTTCCTACACCTCCTTCTACATATTACTATCTTCATAAACAAGATCGTAAACATATTCAAGAATAACGCTACTGTATGGTCAGAGGTGAAATTGCCATGATAACCTCGTTTCAAATAACGCAAAATGCTACCGTAATATGGTAATAGGTATTCAAAGTGTTATTAAAAATCTGTAGCAAAGACTTGCAGTTGTTTTTTACCAATAAGAAGAGACCTTTGTTCAGACGCAAAAAATGCACTATTTGAAATCTGGTTCAGAATTCATTCAACTCGACACGTGACGCGTTGTCAAGTACACCTAATAACAAAACCTGTCTAGTATACCTCAGTTACCAGTTCTGTAGTTGGCAGTTGGCACGGCTGCCTGGTCACGGGAAGTTCGACCGGCAAGGCTTTTGTCACTTTCGGAAAACTCAACCTTGAACGCTTTTGCGGGGTCTGGCGCAAGTGATGGGCTGAAGCGATTTCAAAAAATGACGAATCGAAAAATGATAGGTATGTATACATCATGTATCTGGAATCATGCACATCCTTATTATATAACCCAAATAGAAACTTAAGTTATAATCATTATACAAACACTGGTAGTGTTTTTTAAAGAAGTTAGTTATTCTAATTATAGGCAAATGAAATGATTGATTATAAGATGAGTAATATAGCTAGAAAGGAGGTGTTTAAAATGCTAAGATGATGGTACGTCATATGGATGGAGAAGGCATACTATACCAGCCCTAGATAAATTAGTGGTGCAAGGAGGTTGATGATTAATGACGAGGATAAAAACCGGTTTATAGGTCAATGAGTATTTGCAGAATCGATTAGTTTGCTAAAAATCTCGAAAGATTATAAAATCTTTTTTCTCGGTAAAGTGTCTTACCGAGAAAAAAGATTTGATATATAGTTAACTAGCTTCTGCCAGCGACTTCGCCCGCGTGAAAGTCTGTTTCTCCATACAAACTTTCTACCCCCGTTTTACCCCCTTAGGGGTGGAGTTTACTAAAATCCGTTCTTAGCAGATGTCTATACCCTATAAGGAACCTACCTGCCAAATTTTAAGTTTGTAGGTGTTATAGTTTTTGAGATTTCGTGATTAATCAGTGAGTGGTATTTCGAAATTATCTTTTCAGAAAACACTGAGAATTCCATTCTAACCAAGATCGTTACAATCTTACATACGTGACATCACTAAGTTTATTCTGACTTATACCATAATTAATAAGAAAGTAATGATTCCTAATGACCCAGTTTTACCTCATCATCAACGCCCCGCTGATCGCTTGTCACTCACACCTACAATATTATTACTTTACTGAAGAAAGCCAACAGGTTTAGTATGAAAGCGATCTCGAACTGGTCGACTTTCGCTCAATACTGACGAATATACTCATAACTATAAATATTTAGTGAATTAAACTGTAAAAACTAATTAATTTATGGTATTTAAGAAGCTTATGATGCTGTCGATAATGTTTGAAAGTTTATTATTGAAGCTATTGACATCTAAGTTTTTTATCAAGAAGACAGAATGGATTATGTAGTCATTAGCTGCCGTTCGCTGAAAAATTGTACTTTCCATCTTTAGAAATTGTAATCTATGTTAATCCAGGATATAATCTGCCCTGTTATCTGGTCTAAATCTGTTCAGCTGTTTGAAAGTAAAAGAGAAAAAAAAACATAAATACATACAAAAATTCGCTAATATTATTATTGTGATATATTCAACAAATACTCAAGTAAATTATGGTTAGGATAGATACATTGAATGTTATGTATTGTTATGAATTTTATTGTCCTACAAAAACCATAGCATGGCATAGTCGGCCTTATAATGTTCCCACTGCTGGGACTCAGGCCTCCTGTCTACGAGAGGGAATGGGCTGTAATCCACCCCGCGGGCCCAGTGCGGGTTGGTGGATATCACATGTCTTCGAATTTTTGGTTCTAGGACATGCCGGTTTCCTCATGATGTTTTCCTTCACCGTTTTGAGAGCAGTGGTGATGAAATAAATTACACAAAGTAACGCGACTGGCTGGGTTTGAACCCGTGACCTACGACTCGGAAGTCGGAGTCGTTACCACTCGGCTACCACTGCTCTACAAAAACCATAGTGTAAGATTTTCTACCGCCTGTGATACGGGTTTATCCTAGCACTGGGACATAACATAGCCATACGAGTACTTAAGGCAACTAAGGAACAGGGGTGGGTTTTTAGTCAGTAAAAATCTGACACACCCTCTCGCCCCGCCCAAGAGCTGGAGATGTCATTGGATGATTTTCCTACAAAAAAAAAAATACCTTTGTAATTATTCCTTAAGCCCCGTTTACATGTGAGCCCAGCCTCGGCCAAATGTCATCCCTGACCATTGTGTAAACGGGGAAACCCCGTTTAAACAACGGCGATTGGCCGAGGCTTGGCCGACGTGTAAACGCACCATAAGATTTTGTGTTACTATTTTTCCAAGTTCTCTAAATTACTATATTATTATTATTATTTATTTGCTGTGGAAATACTCAAAAGAGTGACCGTGACCCTGAAACGCAAAGAACAACTGAAGGAACAGGTGGGTTTTAGTCTTAGAGTGGGAAACGTATTTTGATGATTTCCCATAAAAAAAGGATACATATATACCTATAGTGATGCCAACAAAAACGTCTACCATATCAAGGAAAAAATCTCATGACGTTCAACACGTAAAGTTTAAAACACCAGCTACCGGGATACACAGAAAAATAGAGCAAATATAATTATTGTATATAAAGAAAATAGGTACTAGTAAACACGGAGATTGTAAATGGTAACACTACAGAGAATGTCACGGACTAGTGAGTCAGCAACTAAATGAGATTGAGCTGATTAACTTTTTAGTCCTGTTTTGGTATGATTTACGTCAGATTGAAATAAAATGTATTTCATAAGTGTACACTCTATATCGGTCTACCATTATAAACAAAATTGAATGACGTGTTTAAATCTAGGTATCTTTGTAAATATACGTTAGTTTTAGTTTACCTATAATAATAATAATATAATAATAATAATATTCCACAACTATCACACAACGCCGTCTAGTCCCAAGCTAAGCAGAGCTTGTGTTATGGGTACTAGACAACTGATAAACATACTTATATATTTCTAAATACATACATATATAGATAAATTACACCCAGACACAGAACAAATGATCGTGCTCATCACACAAACATTTGTCCTGGGTGGGAATCGAACCCACGACCTCCGGCATAGCAGTCAGGGCCACTAACCACTAGACCAACAGGCCAGTCAATGCGAAACACGTGTCTAGTATTTTTATAAGTACTCACAATATAATTTAAAAGAGTGTCCATGGAGTTTCTTGCACGTTCCTCTCCATAGAGATCTACGCTTTGGAACGTGCAATTTAGCTTCACTTTTTTTTTTTGGACTGACCTACATTTTACTATTCAAAAGTGCCTGTAGATGGTCTATTTGAAATAAATGCTTTTGACTTTGACTTTGACTTATGTAAAGAATCTATTTACAAAATTTCATAACTGTATCATGAAAAATCACAAAGTAATAAGCTTGTTATGTCAGCAAGAATACATAGTCACCGGGCCATCCAGGTGACTGAGGGGTTGTTTTGCACTTGCACCTAGCTGTTTGTTGGCGTCTAATGCCCGCTAAGACCTGCCGTGACCTGTGTTGTACTTAGTGTCGGTGGTGTCCAACTTGTGACCTTTTTAAATATTTTTGGGAAAAAATATAGCATGTTGTAAAAACTATTGGAATTAAAAACTAAAAAAATATGTTGTATATAGGTATACAACATTTTTATCATATATCATTTTTATATATATAGAAATACCTTAATAAAGTTTCATTTCATTATAATATTTTGAAAGGTTAAAATATACTGACTTGTACATAAGATTTAAGGATCTTGCAGTTCTAGAATAGGTTTAAAAATTGAGTAGAACAAAGAAATGTCTATTATTTGCAGTTCGAACATAACCATTGTAGCGCGATGGGATCCTGAAAAATAATATAAGTAAAACGTGATAGCCTCCCAAGAGTTTTATTCAAGTAGAAGATCCCCTAAACACAAAAATTATTCAGCCGAGAGTATGAGCGCGAGAGCACGCATGCGTTTCAGACCGAGTGAGACGATTTCATGCACTGACTGGATGTTTGGTCACTACAATTTGTCTGACTAATGAAATATAACTTTGTAGGTAATAGTTACCTGAATAACATATTTAAAATCAGACATGTAAAGTTTATTTACTTTTTGTGGAGCTTTAAAGCGTCTGACAGAAGTTTTGGTCCATAGAAAGTGTCTACTTTAGAATAATATTTTACAAAACATGTATAAAAATCAGCCATAAAACATTAAGTTAAGTAACTCGTTATTTTCAGTTCCCTTTTTCACCTCGTACCTGCCAAAGTTCCCCAAGGGGAAGCTCCACAAGTACACAGGTATTCAAAGCACGTGAGACGCTACTGAGAACCTAAGGTTTCATCCATGTGAAAGTAAGTTATGTCTGACAGCTGCTCTGGGATCTTAGTATATAACAATTCAAAGCAACCCGTTTTAAAAAACGGCAATTTCATAGTTAAAGACCTAATATAAATGTAATATAATGTATGTGTATGTAATGTAATGTATGTGTATGTGTGTATGTGTGTTGTGTGTGTGTGTGTTGTGTGTGTGTGTGTATGTATGTGTGTGTGTAATGTGTATTGTATGTGTGTGTGTGTGTGTGTATGTGTGTGTATGTATCACGGTTAAAATACTGAACCGATTTTGATGTTTGGTACTGAGTAAGCTTGAACTCCAAGGTAGGATAGAGACTACTTTTTATTTGGCTTTAACTCCGCGTTACTTAAAACCATTCACGCGAACGAAGTCGTGAAGAAAGCTTCCTCTTTTTACTTCTGTTCTTTTCTATTCATTAGACATTCGAATTAATTTTTACTACATACACTTACACTTATACATAATTAAAAATAAACTACACTCAGTTTCAGTTTCCTTAGATATTATATTCCCTTATTTACATAGTAAATTAAATAACGTAATTAATTAACAATTGTTTGTAATATCTTGATTAATTATGTTTAGTTAAATTATCCAAACGCTTAGTTGACACTTCGCGTGACCCAAGGGCTGGCTTTTACCTCGGTCAGAGATTAAGCATTGCCATACAACGTGGTAGTACCGCCAGTCTTTTGGGCACACTTCCAGTCGACAACGATGCGGAGGAATTTTTTGACGCAATATTTTAGGTAGGAGTTATTGTGTAAATGTAGTTTTAATTAGTTAATTGTTTTTATTTTTCTCGTTCTGTTATGTTCAAAATAAATTGATACTTAAACCAATAATAAAAAATGTTTAGTTTCAGTTAAATTAATGTTGAGTTACATGGATAGGTATGCTGAGTATGACTGATATCAAGTTTTCAATGAAAATCATTTTTTTATAGCAAGCTTTTATAACACGGTACATAATATATAATTAATACTCATCAAGACCATTCCAAAAAGCTCAAACATGATAGGATTATCTGAGTTCCTATGGCCATCTTTCGGTTCCATCATCAGATCAGCTCCATGTCATAAAATTTTTTGCATTGTCATCTGATTTACACATGCATGCAAAATTTCAGCTCAATCGGTAACCGGGAAGTGGATCAAATTTAATTTGCAAGATTTGATTACAGACAAATATCGGGACAGAAAGAAAGAAAGAAAGAAAAAAAAAAACATTTTATTTGCCGGAAAAGGCGCAAACTTATAACTAAACATATTGCAAACATTTTGCAAGACAAAAACATAATTAAACAGAAAAAACATATATGCGCCACGTCCGAGCAAATCGGCCGTACGACAGGTGAAACTAAGTAAAAGCTTGTAAAAATAGTTTTATAAACCTTTGATTTGAAACTTTAAACATTAATATCAGCCCTCCTAGCCAAGTTACAACCGTTCCGTTTCGATTCTCTTTTCGTTGATCGCCTCGAGTCGGCCACGCTTCCTATTCCTTTGTTCTGACCACGTGACTGAGCGTTGAGATGACGTCAGAATAAAGGAATGAAAAAAGGCGTGGCCTACTCGAGGCGATCGACGAAAAGAGAATCGAAACGAAACGGTTGTAACTTGGCTAGGGAGGCAGTTCTGTTCTCGCATTCTCGCATGGGACAAATATTTCTATGCCCTACAGTTAGTTGTTTCGGGTTTGGAAATCTTTTATATGTGACTTTATAAGTTTATGAACGCACTTTTTTTGAGTTTGGTGAAATGTATGCCCAAACTAGATCCTATTTTAGCATAAAACCTAACAGGAGCTAAATAGACCACATTTTTTAAATCAATTTTCCATATTAAAATGAAGAAAGTTAGATGTGTAGGATTATTTTTTTTCTTAAAGCATAATTGCCTTTATATTGACCTGGTAAAGACTTCTATTATTACTAAGTGATAAATATGAGACACGAAATGTTTGTACCTGACCTTGGTGTGTTCATTGCGAATGGTTTTGTTAACAGTTGAGGTGTCGTTGTCGTCGTTTTTTTGTCGATTACCTTTGAAATGTTTGAATTTGAATATATAAGTATGCACGTAATAAAGTTTAGAATAGAATACACTTTATTGTACACAAAAATAGTACTTAAATCTATGTGTACAATGGCGGTCTTATTGGTGACAGCAATATCTACCAGACAACCTTTGGACGGACTACAAGTTTGTTTTCTTTAGAGCATTCTTAATTTAGGTTTTAATTACTCAATTTTAAATTTCCGGTGAGATTTGTGGAGCTTTTGTTTTAAATATCAATAGTGAAGAATACATTTGGGGCAAAACGTTTTGGAAGTCTATTCATTGTGCGTACAGTTAAGAAGTGGAATTTCCTGCCGGAGTCTGGTTTTTCGATAGCTACAACATTGGGTCCTTTAAGTCCATATTGATTAGTTTACTTTTAGGAAAGTATGCTCTACCGTCAGCCAGATCTAACGTTAACTATCAGGTGATATAGGGGTCAAGTGCTAGGCTTTTAATAATAAAAAAAAAACTGCAATTGCGAGTCGGACTCGCGCTGCACTGAGGGTTCCGTACAAACCTACCTATGTAAACAGTTCAATTCCTGAATGGAATTTCGAAGATTTTTTTGAATCGCAATTTTTTTATGCGACAACAACGTTACTGTTTTTAGATTTATTCCTAAGTATATCTGTACTATGCTTGTACCTTGCTTTATGCCAAATTTAAGGATTCTGGGTCAACGGAAACTACCCTATGAATTTTGATTTCCTTGAGAGAGTCGAAATATACGTTTTTTTTTTACGAATCTTTACAAAAAAGATGAAATATTTCAGAATGATATACTTGTTGGTGTTTATAGTAGTAGCATTTCTCCTGAACGCATTTTATAAGAAGATTTGCTTCTATTGAAATTCAACAGTGTCCCAAATGAGCTCTGCAGCGTTCTTAAATTGAATTGTGCATCGCAAAGCACGTAAAGCTTGGTTGTTGGTCTTGCGTCTGATCATTTCACGGTTGTGCCGGACTTTTGTCCCATCAAACTATGAGAGTAAAGACACAGTGTTTGCGTACACGCTTGAGTACCATAATATCTCCTGTGTACTTGGCTAATCTCTGTTGAGATTGGCCACCATGATTGAAATGGGTCGTGGAGTTCTTTAGGCCCGGACCGTGGTCCCAACTTACACCTATAAAAAAAATATTTTTTAGTAGTAGTTGTTTTGGGACCACAAATAAAAAAATTGGGGATCTTAGCAAAGGTGAGACGGTACTTCACGCCGGAACAACTGCTCAACCTTTATCAAGCGCAAGTACGATCGTGTATGGAGTACTGTTCTCATCTTTGGGACGGGTCTGCCAAATACCAGCTTGATGCGCTAGAGTCGATTGAGAGGCAAGAGAATCATCGGCAATGATGCACTTGTTGAGTCGAAGCTCCAAAGCCTTGGGCATCGCCGCCGAGTTGCTAGACTGTCGGTTTTCAATCGTTTACATTTCGAGGAGTGTGCACTGGAATTGCACAATCTAATTCCACCAAGTCCGTTCCATCATCAGACCACTAGACGTACGGCGTTGCGCCACCGGTACATGGTAGACATCCCGCCCATACGCACAAAGCGTTTTGAGAATACATTTATTGTGCGTACAGCCAAGGAGTGGAATTCCTTGCCGGAGTCTGTGTTTCCTGATAGCTACAACTTAGGGTAAACTTAAGTCAAGAGTGAATAGGCTACTTCTAGGCAGGCGTGCTCCATCGTCGACCACATCAGGTGAGATGGTGGTCAAACGCGAGCCTATCATTAATAAAAAAAATGCAGTTTTTTTAGTAACTGTACTTTAATGCCTTTTTCCTTGTGGTCCCAAAATACTACACAAAACAAATAGTTATTTAACTTGGGACCGCGGTCCCGGTCCACCCGACCCATTGAAATTTGGTCAGAAGAATTATTATTATTAACTTGACAAGACATAACATCAAGCATTTTAAATTTTAATTGGGTTAAATGTAATCCAATTGTATCAGTCATACATTTGATTGATTACTCAATAATATATCGTGTGTTATACTAGTAATAAGTCACGAATTAGAATGTACCTATCTGTTATGAACTAAATAGCATCAATGTCATTGAACATCAAAATGTTTCTGACAGTAAAGTGATGATTACTTTAGAAATAAATTGGCTATCAAAGATTCATTTTTATGCCCTTGAAAGGTGAACTATATTCACACGATTTTTATAATTAGATAGGTAGCCAGCGAGATTGACGTTGAGCTTATTAGGTATCCGAAGTCCACCCGAGTTTTTTCTTCTGCTATTTTGCATTAGAACCGTATTTTTGTCTGGGACAAAAAGTTTAAGTACTCAGTGACATTTTCAGCTTAACCTTATGAAAACAAAAAAGTTTATTTATGACTCGCACAGGACCAAAAACCAACTAAATATAGCTTTATCTATACTATTCATAATAACACAAATAACCAATACATAAACTTACATAAACTAACATAAAATAAAATCTTTGTTTTTTCCTTCTTCTTCTTATATAATTTCGTGGCCAGATCTTAAAAATTTATCACTTCATAAAATGGCCAAGCAAAACTGGCCAGACCGTTTTAAACGTTAAAGTTTGATGATATTTCAATCTTCGTTTGGCCTACTTTCTTAGACCTTTTATTATCATTGAAATCCTATATCAATGATAAGGCCAAACGAGGATTGACATATCATCAAATGTTAACGTTTAAACGATCTGGCCAGTTTTAGTTGGCCATATCATGAAATGATCAATTTTAAGATTTGGCCACGACATATATAAAAATCAATTGCAATTTTCAAGTCAACTAAAGTTTGCATCGTGAACCCATGATATTGCACTCTAGTCTTACAGTAATAAGTGTGACGAAAAAAAAATATGTTGACGGTTTGGCGATTGCCCAAACCAATCTTATGTGATGTCTATGTGAGAAACAAGATTAGACATAATTATATTTGTATTATAAAGGTGATTTTGCTGTTCAATTCAAGGTTTCTTTCTAAAAGATGTGTAGGCAATGTTTGGCAACACGTAATATGTTTTTCAATGATTATTTCAACGTCACGCAATCACGACATTGAATTTACTTGATCGACATTTAATAAAAAACCAAATATACAAGTAAGTATCGAGTTTTAAAACTACTTAAATGTAGGAAGGTAATTAGTTATTTAAAATAATTCATTAAGACCTCAAACTGTCATGTAATAAAACATCGTGCTCTAGTTTAAATTTAAAATGCCCCTGAAAAAATATATCATTACCTATCAAAGTTCTTAGGTCAATACTAAAATGAGTCTCAGCAATTAATTTATTTCGCACTCGTGTTTTAACATTATATGAAATGATAAATTGATTGCAATCAAAGAGAGCTCGTTAGAAAATATATTTTATTAATTCAGTTTTAAATAAAACCAATTAGATCTTCCTAGTTTAGGAGTCAGGGTATTCTTTTCTTTTTATTCTTGATAGGTTCGCGCTTGACCGCTATCTCACCTGATGGAAAGCGACGATGCGGTCGACGATGGAGCGCGCTTACCTAGAAGTAACCTTTTAAATTAAATTGACTGTTGTATTGCTTGTATTTTTAGTACTTCACATTTGATGTCAAATATGTACTTGATAATAAATATTATTTCGTTTATTCATTATTATAACATATAAATTATATTTTTAAATATTTCAATAAAAAAATAGTGTCCCACCGGTATCGGGAACAGGGTCCAAGCTACCGGCGGTCAGGGCTCCAGAGAAAGGAACCTCCTAACAATACGAGCCGTGTCCGGGAGTACCGCTTTCTGGATCAAGCCCTTGATCCAGCCGCCTAACGCGAGCCTCCTAAGTTGTTGGTCGAGGCTCTTGGCTATTAAGCCATTGGCTGACACGACTATAAATATTATTATTATTAATATTAATTAAGTTTTATCTGTATAGCTGTAAAGATAATGTGATCTTGTTTGTACAACACTTCCATGTTTATTTTTTTTTGTAAGTTATTCTAATTTATCAGCATAATGTTCAGTTTACCTTGGCCAGATACATTCACATAATGTAGCTACTAAAAACCCGATAGCGATATATCATTAGAGACATAACAGAGATGACGAATGACAAAAAACCAAATTGACTTGTCCTTTTTTTCTGGGAAATCATATAATGCTTTCTCCTGCTCCGATCCGCCCAGAGTGGAAGGTTGACTATAAAGACTTTAAGAGTTTTACTGACTAAAACCCACAGTATTCCTTCATTTGCCATTTTTGCGAATTCAAACTCCTTCGAACAATCCGAAGCCCAAAATTGATATGCAAATATTATTTTTGTTATTTTTTTTATCTACATTATAATTTTATTTTTTATTTTTTTTGTTCTCTTTTGTATGGTTTCGTGTTTACATAAATATTATATTGTTTGTGTGCCTTGCGTTGTGACAAAATAAATTCATTTTCTTTCTTTCTTTCTTTTATATGCGCTACCGATATGTTATGTGGTCAATTCGTTTTCTTTTTTGAGGTTGGGAAACTATCGAAAGCGAGAGGGTGTGTCAGACGTTTTCTCACTGAAATCCACAGTGTTCCTTCAGTGGCCCTCTGTGTTCGCTGTGGTGACTCTGGTAAGAATCAGGTCCGAGTTAACGACGCTTAGTTTTCCACGTGCTCTTCAAAGAGATGTCAGTCCTTTCAAAACTAAAGGGAAGACCGATGCCGATGCTAGAACGTAAAGGGCAACAGAAGGACTGTGGGTTTTTTGCCAGCAAAAGTCTTATACGCCCTTTCGTTCCACCCTAAAGTGGGAGAAGTCATTGGATAATTTTCTACCTCAAATAAAAAGCCCTTGGATCTAACTTTTCGCCTATTACTTAGTAAACACTAATTCTAAAGGCAACAGTTTGTATGTATGTATGTTTGTGTGAGTCCTTTACGCTCAAACAGAAAAAAATAATAAGTTAAATCAAACTATATACTTTAAAACCGCAAAGCCTTGTTGATCTAATTGGATCGTGTAGTTTCTCAGAACGTATGTATGTCTGCGCCCACTGCACTGGTCAAGTCCGTGATATTATATAAAGCTGTTTTATGTGTTCCACTTGTAATGTGGTGCAAATCATGAGATTAAGGTCCTGTAGTTAAGTTAGGCTGCGGGATTCTTGGAAAGAGTTACTGTGGCTTTTTTTGGAACGTAAAGGGCAACTAAAGGAACACAGGTGGATTTTAGTCAGTAAAAGTCAAACACTCACTCTCGCTCCGTTCAGAGCGGGAAGAGATATAATAATATAATGATTTTCCACCTCAGGTAAAAAGGTTTACAAAAGAATCAGAGAGCTATTCCTCTACGCGAAGGACAAGGAGAAATGTGCAAAGTTTATGGCCATCCTTCCTTAACCTTTTTTAGCGTTCCATACCTCAAAAGGAAAAAAACGGAACCCTTATAGGATCACTTTGTTGTCCTTCTTTCTGTCTGTGTAACTGTCAGTCAAGACCCTTTATCTCAGGAACGCGTGGAGGTATCGAGTTGAAATTAAAACCACATACAGTGTGCGGTCCCTTGAAGCTGTAAAAATATCAAACTTCTAAATGAACGAAAAAAAAAGATATGTCCGCTTATGTCGCAATACAGTATGGCTACTGGGCTGCGATGTGTTCCCTCTCCTAGAGAGGAGGCCTGAGTCCCAACAGTGGGAACATTATAAGGCCGACTATACTATACTATATACTGGGCTGCGTGTCGCGTTTTTGATTTCCGAACGAAAAAGATGTGTATGGCCCACAAATAATTATTCTGAGTCCAGAAGTCTTGTGTATGGTCTTGCACAGGAGTTATTTCTAGTTTGGGGTATCATTTTAATTTTAAAATAATTGACTCAATAACACCAAGAGATACAATTAGATATCATCAACACCCACATAGCATGAGTATATGGACATTGATTTCCCAATAGTCATCATATGAGAAGACAGAATACCTAGATTAATACAGCTATCTGAGTTATTAAAAGGACATTGCTATTTCTTTTGGCTATCATTAGAGCGACATTAGTCTTCCTTTGGTGGGAAAAAATTGACCTTTTCTTGAGAATCAAATCAACTTTGAGATATACATTATTTCTGTTGGGTAGGACCTGGATGAGTTTGGCACAGGAGCTTGGGTATCGGTACAAGAAAAGCTTCTAAGCGTAGCTCAATAAGAGAATCAGAAACGTTTATTTCAAATAGACCAATTACAGGCACTTTTGAATTGTCAAAATGTCGGTTAGTCAAAAAAAAAAAGTGAAGCTAAATTGCACGTTCCAAAGCGTAGATCTCTATGGAGAATAACGTGCAAGAAACTCCATGGACACTCTTTTATATCATATTTTGTGTTACTTAAATTTTGGTTTACATATTTCTTGTCGCTTCTAATATGTGAGCACAATGTAGATAAGTAATAATAATTAAAAAAAAAACTAATTAAAAAAATAGAAATTGAATTAAGCCATTGGCAGCTAAGAGATGATAAGTCTCAACTGACGGCACCCGTTCACGAGCATGACGCGTACATCAGCCCCACTCAGCCCAACCAAAGTCTGGCTGCAGATTATGATAGAATAGAATAGAATTTTATTTTTTATTTTGATGATGACTATGTTTTAAATAACTTCAAGAAAAGGAGGACGCTTTCAGTTCGGTTGTATTTTTTTACGTTTGTTACCTTAGAACTCCTTCATCTAAAAGTCAGTAAAGCTATATCTGTAACTTTATTTTCGGAACTGGGTGTTAAATAACGAAGATACAAATCCAGACACAACTGACTTTTCAATGACGAAGTTCTGAGGTATTTTGCACTTTTTAATGTTTTTTTTTTGGAAGTCGGTTGTATTTTATAATTATTATTAAGATTAAAGACCAAAGTAAGTTTTTTAGGATGCTTTTCAGGCCAAAAATATATTAAGCATTTATAGCTTCTTTTATTAGTTTCGCCCGCGAAAAAGTAGGTTTCTTCATACAAATTTTGGACCACCCATTTAATCTCTTTAGGGGTGAATTTTAGAAAATCCTTTCTTAGTGCTTGCCTACGTCATAAAAGAAAGTACTTGAGCAAAATTTCACACTTCTAGACCCTGTAGTTGCAGCTGTACATTGATACGTCAGTCAGTCAGTTTCTTGTTTTATATATATAGAAATGTAGATAAATCAGTTTAAAAGCTCACACAGTAAATCGTCAATATCTTGCTCCATATATCGGAATGTCGCAACACTTACTTAACGCACACACACCATTGCAGTGACTGAAACTGGTCGCGCTAACCAGCACAATCTCTTAGATCAGTGACTCATATTATAGTCTTATTCGGAAGTTGGGTAAGTGGTATGATAGGCAGGTTGGGGTTTGTTGACAATAGTAAAAAATTCGACGATGAGACGATGGAACACGCTTGTCTAGAAGTAACCTATTCACTCTTGACTTAAAGATTTTGTGTGAAAACGTTTGATGTGACATGACATACGTTTTGTGCGTATGGGTGGGATGTTCACCATGTACTCCGATGATAAGGCGTTTAATACAGTATATCAAATGTGGTGCTTGCAAATGCTTAAGTGGCAATGGGCATGGCACATTGCTCGCAGAACGGATGGCCGTTGGGGCTGAAAGGTTCTGGAATGGCGACCACGTACCGGGAGACGTAGCGTTGGAAGGCCTCCTACAAGGTAGACCGATGACCTGGTAAGGGTTGTGGGAATCCGATGGATGCGAGACGCACAGCCTATGTCCAACAGTGGACGTCTTTCGGCTGAAATGATGATGATGATAATCAAATGACAAATCCGTTGAGAAATTCTCAACTTGGTATGGAAAACTAAAGGAAAGTAGTGATAGTAATTATGTCGCAGGAAGGAAAGTTTTCAAGAAAAGATTAAAGTGGCCTTGGATAAATTGTGAGATAAGATATATCTTACTGTAGGTTACGGTCTGCATAATATGAATCCATGAATATCCACTATTTATGGATTAGATAGCAGTTTTAGGTCGAAAACACACTGACTAACTTGCTGAGTGTCTAGAGAATGGTGGGTCATTGAGTTTTGGGCTAAGATCTTTTGTTTATTCAATTTAGTAGTCTTAGCATTGTAAGTATGCGAAGCAGTAATGCTAGTGAAGGAATAGGCCGCACGCGTGAGGAAACGAAGGTCTTCACGCCCCAGCCGCCGAAATTCCGACCCCGACTACCAGCCACGGTAGACCGGGTTTGCGGACGTCGAGCAATGGGTAGCTCGAGGTCCGGCCGTCCGGGGCCAGGAGGGCCGATGCCCGCTCGCTAGAACCGCAGGGAATTTCTGAGAAGGAAACCCGTAGTCCTAGAACGCAAAGGGCAACTGAAGGACACAGGTGTGGTTTTAGTCAGTAAAAGTCTGATTTAAACCCTTAAAAAAAAGGTTAGCGTCTTTATGTATTAGTCAGTCATATACAACATAATAGACACCTTAACTTATCTCAGGACAAACATAAAACATTTTTTGTATTTAAGAAACTATAACACTTTTTATTAGCGACCCGGAATTTTTGCGGCCCATACCCTGCAAAAAAAAATGATTATTCTTTACAAAGCGCTTTAAAAAGCATGAATAATGAACCAATACGTAAGTATGTGAGACCAAAATTATAGCTTCTACTTAAACCGCGAACACAACTGCCTATTTTAATGCCCAACCACAGTCCATTTCACTTAACCTCCAGTAAAACGAAAGTCAACGGTGCACATACACACACAGCTCCCGGCTTTCGTCGCCAACTCACAGGCCTTGACACCAGCTGCCAAACAACTTGCACTTTAGGCACAGGCATTGTGCTTTATGCCTTTAAATATTATTACTTAATTCTTTGGGTTAACGTCCTGGGAACAGACCTCGGTCAGTGGAATTTTACTTGAATTGTTGCTATGCCGATTTTATGTTTGATTTTTAATTGGGGCTCGTTTCTTTCTTTTTTTTTCTTGATTTTTTAACTGGTTGATGGATTACTGTAGTTGTGTAAGTTTGTTTAAGTTTGTTCTTATTGAGTGACCTACGGACGCGTAGCTTCATAGACGCGTATTCGTCACTATACGCTTGGTGTACGCCTGCTTACTGCTTATGTAAAAACCTATGAAACTCTGTGTGTGTGACAGAGTTGCATCGTTTTCTAATAGGTTTTTTGATGCGAGAGGAGTACCCCATGAATCGCAAGACATTTATATAAGAAATCTTTATTTTTTTATTATTAATCTAAAATATAAACATTTTTATAATTTTTTAACTGAAATTATCACCTAGCCCCGCCGGGATTCCGATCCCGATTTCCGGCCAGCGTTGGCGCCAGGCTTGCGGATGGTGAGCAATGGGTAGCTCGTCGTCCGACTGTCCGGTAACCGTCCAGACCGAGCCCAAGTCGTCGACGGCGCGTAGTGTAGTGTTCCACAGGCGCCTCAAGGAGATGTTAGCAACCGTAGGGGCCCAGCAGGGTCGAAGCCTACTGGGGCCAAGAGTCTGATTCTGAAAGGAAGACTCGGCCTTGTTATGAAAGGCAACGAAGGAATAGGAGTGGGTTTTTAGTCAGTAAAAGTCTGACACACTCGCTACGCCCAAGAGCGGGGGATGTCATTGGATGATTTTCCCAATGAAAAGAAAATGAAACTGAAATTATCAAATAATTTCTCCCGCTCTGGAAGGAGCGAGACTGAGTGTTAGACCTTTAGGTAGGTACTGGCTTAAAAACACCTGTGTTCCTTCATTTGCCCTTTGCGTTCCAGGGACAAATTTTTAAAAGTTTAATCCTAAAGTGGGCTTTAGATTAATTCTAAAGTTCCACTTAGACATTACCAAATATTATTGGCAACCATACTCTAATTAGAAGCAATAAGCCATCGTAATACAAATCTAATTAGCTAATCTAGATTAAAATGCCTACGAAATATGCATATCAATCAGTACCCAAACATAATCTGCCACATTTCTTTCTCAACCATGCCTTGGGCTTCCATTTTGGCCATTCATAAAAATAACAATAAAAAGTCTCATGTCATACTATGGTACAGTTGTTAACGATTAATCACTTGTTAGAACAAAAGCTGGCGCGTGCGCATGTGGGGGAGAGGGAGGGGGGAGTGAAGGTAAACAAGGTGACTACGTGAAGTTTAATTGTGCGTGTAAATGACGTTTTTAATGTGCTTAGACATTTGCTTAGACTGTTTTTTTCTTTTAAGTTAATAATTGTAACCGTAAAGACCTCTGCACAACAAAGCGGTTTTAAATTCAAATTCAAAAATATTTTATTTCACATAGGCCTACATGGGCACTTATAAAACGTCAGAAGCTAGTGCACGGTTCCAAATTGCTCGTTTCCTATGGAGAAGAACCGGCAAGAACCTCCATGGCTACTCTTTTACAAATACAAAAAATACAAAATACAAAATTGTTTATTTTCAGAAACCAAATTTTTTTTTTTTAACAATATATTGTGATTGGAGCCTTTTTTAAGTAAATAATACCTGTATTAAGAGACTCCGCTCTTCCATAACTTAGCAATATTATAGTTTTTGGTTTTTACAACTTACAGTTATCTATTACCTATATTAATATTTATAAAAATCTATTTGAATATGTGTGTGGGGTGCGCGTGTTTGTGTTTGGTGTGCGCGTGTGTATGTGTGGCTTGTGTGAAAAAAAAATTGTTTGATGTTAGTTACAATATTTCGATATTACAGTATTAATTATGTAAGAACAGTGTAGACCAGTCAATATTGTACCCAAGAGCACAATAAAAATAATCATAATAAAAAAGTGAGTCGTCGTTCTCCCGGCCTGTTATTGCCAGCGGGTTAGTCATAAACGGTGGCATAAAAGCATGGCAACCCGGACCACCTTTGCTGGCAGCACGAGAGCCGTGGTATCTATCACTTTAATTTTTCTTCTCCTTTCTCTATCGTATATTTTAATATTTATTAGTTTATTATTTGGTAATACCTATTTATGTATTATATGTATATATATTTTATTATCTTTTTATGTTGTTGTACATTGACAGCCCCAAATCTTTTCCTTTCGTTACAGTCCATCCAAAGGTTGTCTGGTAGAAATTGCCCTGTGCAATAAGACCGCCTATTGTACACTTATTTTTTATAAATGTCTGTCCTGTAATAAGTTAAGGTGTGCAATAAAGTAATATATAAATAAATAAATATCTGCGACCCGTGCAGTGAGCGTTCAGTTCAAAAATTCGATTTTGTAGTTTGACTGTTGGTCTATAATTCAGTAATGGGATGTATACGCGAATATACAAGCTGGCTGCCTACTTAGCTGGCAAACATTAGACGCTGCTCCACATCGTCACCGGTCAGCTCACGCGGGCGCAACTCACCGATATGATAGACGTGTAAAACAAGCCGGGCGGCAATAACCCACTGGGTAAAGCCACCGACGCCGCACGGGCTTTGGTGTGTACAGGCCTTAAATTATGATTTAAATTCCATTTTGTGACACGCGAAATAAGGAAGTCAAATGTGATGAAATTATCAAACTTATTATTAAAACTATTATGTTGGCTTTGGCCTTTTTTAGGTGGTTATTCATCAATAACTCCTTCCACTTTGGGTAGAGCGAAAGGGAGAGTCAGACTGTTACTGACTAAAACCCACCAGTGTTCCTTCAGTCACCCTTTACGTTACAGGACCGCGGTGACTCATTCAAACAATATTTTTGGCTTGTGCTTGAGATTTCTTCTTCAAATCACAGCTGTGTATAATTACGTTATCACTAATTCCCTTTCATTTATATGACAAATGTCATTCCTCACTCAATCCATTAATGATTAATAATAAGCCAGCTATATTCTTTGTGAACCACATTGTAATTTATTATATTAACTTTTCACTTTCCTTAAAAAAAAAATATTACAGCGCTTGTCATACCAATTGTTTCACGTTTTTATATGTGGAGAACTATTTCAAAGCCTTTTTTTATGTAATCGATATATATAAAAAAATACTCTATGTGTTATATTTTGTTTTAACCAATAAATAAAATAAAACAAAACGTCAACAACAAGTAGGTACTGTTTAATTTAACATGATTAAGTTCTTGCACGTGTTATGCGTTTTGATTAAACCTTATTATAGATTTATGCCTACTTAAATGAATACTAAATGCCCCGTAAATAATCGTAAAGTCAATCTTTCATTATAGTTCGTACGTGAAAACCCAGTTGGGTTTTATCTGGATAATATTAAGATTTTAGAAGCTTAATGCTTTAGCAATACTTTAAGTTGTCAAACTGCACACGCATAGGAAAATACGTGTTTAAATGAACATATTTATAATACACTAGCTGTACCCGGTGGTTTTATTTATTTATTTAAACTTCTTCTACAGTAGTGGTACATAGGCGGACTTAATGCAACAAGGCATTCTCAACCAGTCATTCTCAGGTTTTACCAGCGTCTCTGAATAAAGCTCCGTTTGTATTGGTCGTAGCGTGATTATATAATATATAGATTAAAGCCGTTTTCGATACAACACTAAAAGAATGTTTAAATTAAAACAAATAGTTCTTGAGGTTATCGCATTCTAACAAACAAAGAAACTCTTTAGCTTTATAATTTGAAATAGGAATAGAGATAAATAAATACTAGCGGCCCCGAAAGAGGTCGTCCTGAAAGCTAGCTTATCGACAGAAAAAAAATTGAGAACCCGATTGCAGCGCCACCTTACCGGCTTCAATTGTATTTTCAAACCATCCAGGGACCCACTCAAATATGCACTTAGCAGTCAAGC
Source organism: Mythimna impura (assembly GCA_905147345.3). Lineage (NCBI taxonomy): Eukaryota > Metazoa > Arthropoda > Insecta > Lepidoptera > Noctuidae > Mythimna > Mythimna impura. The sequence continues at coordinate 5,891,840 of LR990347.1, read as the reverse complement.
CGTTTAGGAGGTGTTTGGTAACAAACACACGTACAGAAGAATTATATATATAAAGATATAGATAAACAAGTGAGTGTATTTTGTGTATTTGTATTATATGTACATAGTTAGGTTCCGTATAATAGCTTAGCTTAGCTTAGTCGGCCTTATAATGTTCCCACTGCTGGGACTCAGGCCTCCTCTCTAGGAGAGGGAATGGGCTGTAATCCACCACGCGGGCCCAGTGCGGGTTGGTGAATGTCACATGTCTTCGAATTTTTGGTTCTAGGACATGCCGGTTTCCTCACGATGTTTTCCTTCACCGTTTTGAAGCAGTGGTGATGAAATAAATTACACAAAGTAATGCGCTTGGCTGGGTTTGAACCCGCAACCTATAACTCGTAAGTCGGGGCCGTTACCACTCGGCCACCACTGCTCTATCGTATAATAGTGTTTATGGTTAATATTTTTTCCCACCATAAACAAATATCTGAATTTACAAATCCACAATAAAATTTGATAAACAAGTACCTACTTATATTGTTCTCTATGTATGTATTAATAAATGTGTGACACCGATATTGCAGTAAGAGCTAACATGTATATACCACGGGTCGAGGAATAAAATTACTTTGCCATAATTAAGTGCCTCAAGCGGTCATTTCATAGGCTGTAATGTTCTTATAATAGCTTGTATGTCTGTTTGTAAGTGTTTGAGGTGTGTTTGGAAAATGAGATATGAAATGAAAATGATGCAAAGTTCTTCGGAATAGTTTTGCGAAATAAATTGGTGTATCTTTAAGTGATTTCGTGTTGATTTGAAATTATGGTGTGTAATCACCAGTATCATCTCCCCAATACAATATAGCCATCGCCCTTGTTGAAGACGTGGCATAATCTTGCAGACCTATTAAGTAATGGCGTGGCATAATGTTGTAACATTATACGTATGTAGATAATTGTATTTCCCCTCTATTTATTTATTATTGTTATTTCCATTTATGACTTTGTCCTAAAATTTATTTTTCTAAGGGAGCATACTCCGGAGATAAAAGTATCCTATGTACCATTCTAAGACATGGTCTATATATGTTCCAAATTTCATACGAATCTGTTCAGCCGTTTGAGCGTGAAGAAGTGATAAATATACACACACATACTAAACTGTCGCCTTTATAATATTAGTGAGATTATTCTTATGTCGTGGGCGCGCGTTCACAAACGTTTAAACTCGCATGCACAAGACACCCAGGTCTGGAACAACTATATGTACGCCATACAAAGATTTTCTCCATGCGGGAAGCAAACCCACGTCACACAAAGCTGTTTAGCCAATCACTCACCGCGTCAACTGTGCCACGGTAATATTATCTATACAGTATTCCAACTTCATACAAACGGTCGAAACGCGAGCTATACCTACGCGCCTCGATCTCGAGGTGCGCTCGAGATGCAGACAGTCGCGTCTGTGCCGCGCGATTTTTTCAATAAAAATAAGTTCAAGTACATATTTATATATTTAATATGACGAGTAGGATATATTGTGCTGTTTTTGGTTGCATGAATTCTTCATTTAAAACCAAACATATAAATTGTAAAGTAGCTGCAGGTATCTATAACCAAGTAAAAGATATTCCTTTTTCTCCACCTTGTCCATGTTTCCCAAAACAATTTTTAATTAAGCTTTAGAATGCGGATTTTTGTACTTTAAAATTTAATAATATAGCATTTCGTAGGTGTACGTCTCAGTCGAGGCGCAAATATTTTTCGGTCGCAAATATTGAGCACTTCCTATTCAATTCACAAAGTATTTTATTTGTTTATATAAAAAAAGTATATTTACAATCACAAAACTAAATGGAAACACAAAGTAGGCAAATGTAATTAAAATGCTGGAGGCGGGCAGCCATAGTGCGGGCAGCCCTATCGCATGTTTACGTACCGCGCGGCTGTAGGCATTTATTTCAAAGATACGGCCGAGTTACAATACTGTATAGATAATATTACCGTGACTGTGCCGTCTATATTCATTCACGGTTGAATGAACATCTATTGTAAGATTGTAACCAAAGCCTGGTAAAAAATAACAGCTATCAATGATTCAAATAGCGAGTAAACTTTAAGACATCGATCTCGTATACCTTTACTGATATTTATTGTTAGTAATGTCAATGATTTAATTAAAATTATTAAGTGATTTGAGGAAATTATTTTTAATTATTATACAAACGTCTTGTAAAAAGTTAAGGTACGATATTTAGAATAGACTGCTTAATAGGTCGTAACTGATGGAAGAATTATCTGTAAAATGCACCGAATTTCATATGGTTCATGGTTGAAATTTGCTTGTTCAGTGTGTAGTTTTGAACTGCTATGAAAGGTTCTATTGTCTAGTAACAATTTATGTAATAGTGCCTGCCAGTGGCTTTGCTCTTGTGAAGGTAGATAATTATTCCAAGATAATAATCCCGGGATAAAAAATATTCTATGTGCTATTTTAGGACATGGTCTAACCCTGTACAAAAAATCACAGACACACAGACACACATACGACACAAACTTTCGCCTTTATAATATTAACGTGAAGTGTAATGTCACTCAAACATGTATTCAATTGTCGTTAATATCACCAGCGCCCTATTTTTTTTTAGGTGGGAAAATCATCCAATGACATCTCCCGCAATTGGGCGGAGCGAGAGGGTGTGTCAGACTTTTACTGACTAAAAACCCATTCCTGTTCCTTTGTTGCCTTTCATACCAGGGCTGAGTTTTCCTTTTAGAAGCAAATCCTTGGCCCCAGTAGGCTTCGACCCTGCTGGGCCCCTACGAGATTACAAGGTGGCTTAGTTTAAGCTTAGTTGTGAATGGTATAGGTATTATTTGTAATTAAGATATATATCAAGTCTTATGAGTAAAAACGTCGTAATCGACCGTTTAAGATATTTGCTGGAAGGGGCATTTTCTTTCCAAATTTAAAAGTATTTATGACTAGATGCAGCCCGCGGCCCTCGTGATTTTATTTGCCATAATTCAATCAATTTTAATATTTTCAATCACTTTTAAGGGGTGACCAGATGGATGCAAACTAACGTCCTAACCAAGGCGACCTTGCTAGTTTCAATCCGTGTAGACAGCAGTTGTAATCCTTCAACGCCCTTGGTTGGGAGGCGCATTTTCCCAAACACCGAACGTGTTGCAGCGTGGTTTACATCCATGTAGCCGCAACACAAACCAAACACATAAACCAAGGTCACCTTGGTTGGGACGCTAGTTTGCAACCGTCTGGTCACCCCTTTAGTGTTTTAATTTCATAATCACATCTGTAGATTTTAGTAAATCGCTAAAATGCTCCTTAATTGCAAGCGTCTTAGCACATTGTATGCAGTCTGTGAGTGATCGCGGTTTAGGTCTTGGAATTCGCTTAAAAAATAATATTTTAACATAATCGAAAAAAAGAAAAAGTCAATTATTTCAAATTAATATTATGTAAAGTAATTTTAGCAACTACTGTCATATACTTGTATACCTATTGTTATTATACCGAGTGGCGTAATGCCAGATATTTCATTGTGACCACTGCCGGCCGGCCAAGCCCGAAGGCCATTGATAGAAATATTTGTGAAAATATCCATATTGAGTCATTTTGTCGGTAAAAAACAACCACGTTGAGTAAAACTTTATAATGATTTTCACGCATTTTGATTTTCATTTAATAAAATGACAGCTGGATTAGATTGGTGTGGCAACAAAAGTTAATTGTACCATGCTTTATTTATTATTCATAATTTTGTAATTAGAAACAAACTAAATTATTCATGTACTTACAAAAGTTTGCCTGTAAACGTGTATGAACGTTGTTGAAACCTCAACGGTCCGGACTAAGCGTTTCGCCTCGTCGTTTATACCGCGTACATCGGAAGACTGGAACAATTTGCCTGCTGAGGTCTTCCCATCCGATTTTAATTTGGGTATCTTCAAGGCTAGAGTGAATAGGCTCTTGATAAACTAGTGCGCCTCACCATCAACGATTGCATCACTGCTTGCTTTTAAAAATTCTTTCACAAGTGAAATGCATAAAGTAGCATTCCATTGTGAAAGAATTTTTAAAACACACTGAGGGTGACATAGGCTATATATATTCTACTGTCACGCGAGCCTCTGGGAGAAGCCAGTCTTAAACAATTTAATTTTAACTGTAGCCAGCAACACAATTATTATATACTAATGGCTTTACTGGCACCCTGAACATTAGCAGCGTAATGGTTTACATACAATTATTCCTATTCATTACTTATCTATAGATAATGTCATCTGTTACGTACATACCTCGAACCGGCACGACTCTGATACAATTCCACTGAGCACTTTCTGTTCTTCTTACGAAAGCTCTATTCTGTTACAGTTAATTGGAGTACCTAGTATGTAAAATACTTGAGTTAGTAGTAAATCACCTTACTTTGACTGGCCTGTTGGTCTAGTGATTAGTGGCCCTGACTGCTACGCCAGAGGTCGTGGATTCGATTCCCACTCAAGACAAATGTTTGTGTGATAAGCATGATCATTTATTCTGTCTGGGTTTTTTTCTTTTTTTTTCGGTTGGAAAATCATCTAATGACAAACCCCCCTGTTAGGCAGAGCGGGAGATAGTGTCAAACTTTTACTGACTAAAAACAAACTCCTGTTCCTTCGTTGCCTTTCGTACCAGGCCCGAGTCTTCCTTTCAGAATCAGACAGTAATTTATCTATAATGTGTATGATCTAATCAAGCACGGACCGAAACGTTGACAGCTGGCTCAAGCACCTGAAACAGAGAGAGCATCCGACCACGGTACGCAGTCAAGTTACTCCCCCCCTCGGTAGCCCCAAAGTATGAGGGTATGATATTCTCATTAATGGATTGTGTCCATGCAATGGACACACGCGCTGCACACTTCCACCGGCAGCGGAGATCCTCTCCGTGGCCGGAGGGCCTCGAGATCCCAAGCTGGCCGGAGGTCGGTGTATGATATTTAGAAATCAATTCATCTTCAATTATGTTTTCAATCTAGATATATTAATCGACAGATTCAATGAAATCGAATATCGAAATTGAGTAGTCAAGTCCGTTTCATCATCGGACCACTCGTCGTGCAGCGATGCGCTGATGGACATCCCACCAATACCTAAAAAACGTTTTGGGCACACATTCATTGTGCGTTCAGCTAATGAGTGGAATTGCCTGCCGGAGTTTGAGTTTCCTGATAGCTACAATCTGGGACACTTTAAGTCAAGAGTGAATACGTCACTTCTAGGCAAGCGTGCTCAATTGTCGGCCACATTATCGCTTAACATCAGACGAGATAGTGGTCAAGCGTGGCCCTATAAATAATAAAAATAATAAAAAATCATTTATTCAGGTAAAAACCCATATTAGCAATCATCCATATAAAATAATAAGCTTAAAACACCAAATTCACATTGCATTTCATTACAAAAAAAAAAAAAAAACATAAATGCATTGAAAAAATTAAAAATACCATATTCAATAAATAATAATTAAAAAAATAGAATAAAAATCCAATGAATAAAATTCAATAAATCAAAATCCAATAAATTAAAATACAATAAATTAAATTTCAATAAACTATAAAGCCATAAATTAAAATTCAATACAATAAAATCACAAATATCCAAAAAAAAAAAAATTAAAATAGTAATAAAATAAAATAAAAATATTCTTCTAAGACTTCCGTATTCGCATCATAGTGCTAAACTTTTCACCATTAAAAAAACACGTGTTTCACAAAACAGTTACAGATTAGAGAGCTCAACCCTTTCACTACAAGAAAACACAACATAAACATACAAATTAATAATTAACTAAAGCACGTATAATTGCAGCTCACACACAAATAACGTGCGCATAATAATTAATGGCAACATTACCCTTACTTACCGCTCGTGTATTAAATTAACTAAGGCGATTTGTTAGAACACACGTGTTCATATGGTCCGAATAGGGCCACGCGGTTAACGCCATATGTACCACCTCTCACTTTAAGCACAGGGTGTCCGATTTTAGCTCGCCGTTAAGGACATGGCCCAGGTCGTCCTCGACGTGTTGTGTTCTATGCGTGCCCCAACATGACGCGCAACGTTGCCCACTGTCCCGCAACTTGCCCCCCAACATTTTTCAACGCAGTCTCGAGCCGCGGGGTATGTTGGACAATTTGACAGCGTTGCGCAAACATGTTGGGGAACATTTTGTCTCCTATTGTATCAGAGGCCTTGTTGACGGTGTCCGCTAGAGCCGATACCTGTTAGGGCTTTTTTTTCAAGGGTGGAAATCATCCAATGACTTCTCCCGCTCTGGGTGTAGCGAGAAGGCGTGTCAGACTTTTACTGACTAAATCCAAACCGGCTGTATGATTGTTCGGAAGAATTACCGCGGCCCTGGAACGTAAAGGGCAACTGAAGGAACACGGGTGGATTTTAGTCGGTAAAAGTTTGATACTCACTCTCGCTTCACCCAGAGCGGGAGAAGTTATTTAAACTTCGAACTCCACAAAAAGCTGTGTGATTTTCATGCTGTGTTTTATGAGTCGTTGTAACATTTTCCCATGTTGATGGACTGCTCAAAGGATGGAATACCTACCCAATTTCAGAAGACTGACTTTGGGATAAGTTTTAATGGTGCATTTTTTGTTAATACTGGATTGTAGGTGTACCTACAATATTATTCATAGCGTCGAAAGCTAGAACTACATTAGACCGACGCACACGTGTAACACGCCAGATTTGTACGTAGAACGACGTCGCGTGGCGTGGATCAAGTGTAGCTCTACAAGTCTAGTTTTCATATAAAATGTATGGAGACTGACGCGTCCAGATCAGTCGCAGTGTAATTGTACCATAAAACTGACTTGGTTATTTTTTTTATAACTCAGAAAAATAATTGAACTTTAAAAACTGCAGTAAGTGTAGTTTTACCATCCAAAATCAGGTAAATTTATCGCCTAGATAAGATTTATATCTAAATATTCAACCTGTATATGGTTTAATGGTAATCTACTGCACTGATAATAGACGCAAATCTGTTATCTCAGTTATCAGATCAGACTGGGCGTTCCTATTTTGCATTATAACGTATAACGTTCAAAAGCCGACACAAACGACCAACTAGATTGTTTTGTACAATCTAAATCTTATTTTAGACAGCAAGAGACTTATTTTTTTAATTAAGGTCAACCTTATTTGTATTCGTTATAATTGTTAATGCGGTCAAGATTCAATAACGTAACTTTTTTTTAGTTGGTAAACTACCAAATAAGTTTTCCTGCTCTAGGTGGAGCGAGAGTAGGTGGAACGGAGTATAGCATAGCATAGCATAATCAGCTTTTTAATGTTCCCACTGCTGGGACACAGGCCTCCTATGTTGGAGAGGGAATGGGCCGTAATCCACCACGCGGGCCCAGTTTTCGAATTTTTTGGTTCTAGGACATGCCGGTTTCCTCACGATGTTTTCCTTCACCGTTTTGAGAGCAGTGGTGATGAAATAAATTACACAAAGCCTGGCTGGGTTTGAACCCGCGACCTACAACTTGTAAGTCGGGGCCGTTACCACTCGGCCATCACTGTTCCAAAAAAATGCAAAAGCTATAGTATCACAATATTATTGATTAAAACCCACTTGTGTTTCTTCAGTTTCCAGCTCTGGGATTGGTAATCGTATAAAATTATGACAAATTAATCGTATAGTTATGTTCACTTTTGATCTTACTCCTAATGGCCTCTACACAGATGGAATAGGGATCGATCATAGACTTAATCAGAATACTCCTGCTATTAAGTGAAAAAATGATTTTAGACTACAGTTTCTTATTCTAGGATAAATCAATTCCATTCATTTAGAAAGACAAGCTTAAAGAAATTTTATACTTTGATGGTTCTGTAATACACTAAAAAGATCCAGAATGAAAACTTATAGCAACATAAATAATTATCTATGATCTGCCTAGTAAGAGCAAAGATTGTGAGCTGTTTGGTTTTAAAAATTGTTGTAAATATATGTTTTAGTAAGTGATAAATTAAAAAAAAAATTGACACAACACTACAGTTTGGATATAAGTTTTTGTATTTTATTTATGTAAACCCATTTTAAATGAACTTTGTTCTTTCTGACCCAAATTAATTCTATAAACCTATAACAGCCGGATAGAATACGATTGGGTCGTTTGTGACTCACGCACGCAGGTTTTTTTATTAAGGTGGGAAATCATAATCAATAAAACCTTACCTATTCACCTTCTCAAGTCGTCGACGGCGCGTATTGTTCCACGCGCGCCTCAGGGAGATGTCAGCAAATCGTAGGGGCCCAGCAGGGTCGACGCCTACTGGGGCCATGGGTAGTTTGAAAACGAAACCGGGGGCCCTGGGACGAACGCAACGAAGAAACAGGAGTGGGTTTTTAGTCAGTAAAAATCTGACACTATCTCCCGCTCCGCCCAAGACGGGATTTGTCATTAGATGATTTTCCCACCTAAAAAAAAACCTATTCTCCTTCAGTTGCTCTAAAAATACGAAAATGATATTCATGGTCCTAGGACGCTAGGACCACGAATATCATTTTCGTATTTTTAGGTGCAAGTTGGATAACGTTTACTTTCAACATATTGTAGGTAGGTTTACCGATGGGTCGCTGGCTCACACCGCTGAGGAGAAAGCAAACTTGTTCGCCTCTCTTTTTGCGGAATCTTCACGTCTGAATTCTGGTGACGCACGGCCACCTGTTTCTCCTGATGGATGCGCGACGAGGATGTCAGACGTTCGTATCCATCAAAAGGACGTTCGTAGGGTCCTGCGTAATCTCGATGTGAACAAAGCTAGCGGCCCCGACGGGATACCAGCTATTGTGCTTAAAACTTGTGCGCCCGAATTGTCTCCGATCATGACACGCCTATTTCGCATCTCATATGAGACTGGAAAAGTGCCGATTGCATGGAGGCAAGCTAACGTGCAGCCTGTGCCCAAGAAGGGCAGTCGAGCTGACCCGGCAAACTATAGACCCATCTCTGTTACGTCCGTCCTCTGTAAGAGTATGGAACGGGTGCTAAACAAGAAACTTCTGGCATACCTAGAAGCTAACGACATCCTCAGTGACCGGCAATACGGTTTTCGCCAAAATCGGTCCACTGGGGACCTTCTAGCGTATGCCATTCACATCTGGAGCGAAGCCATCGAGAAGCATGGGGAAGCGCTTGCCGTCTCCCTTGATATCTCGAAGGCTTTCGATAGGGTCTGGCACGAAAGCCTCATTGCTAAGCTTCCTTCCTTCGGTCTACCCACTGGTCTGTGTGATTGGATCGCAGACTTCTTGAGGGATCGATCCATCCGAGTGGTCGTTGATGGCTGCTTTTCCGGTCAAATGGATATTAATGCCGGGGTCCCTCAGGGGTCGGTACTCTCGGCAACACTGTTTTTGCTGCACATAAATGACTTACTTAAACCCGGTATCTTTGGGTATGCAGACGACAGCACTGTTGCCGAGAGATATGTGGCTGACGCACGCGCTAGTGGGTCACAGATCCAGTCATCCCGAGAGGCTATGGTTGAACGCTTGAACTCGTCCTTGAAGGCGGTCTCCGATTGGGGCGATGCCAATCTGGTCAAGTTCAATGCAACTAAAACCCAAGCGTGTCTTTTTTCCGCTAAACGGAGTCAATTCCACCCGGCTCCATCTTTCCGAGGTGTGACCGTGCCAATAACCGACCATCTTGATCTTCTTGGCGTTACGCTGACGTCAACTCTCAACTTTGGGCCATACATCGAAGCAAAGGCTCAACTGGCAGCAAAAAAGCTGGGAATCCTCGCGAAGGTCAGACGGTACTTCACGCCGGAACAGCTACTAAAACTTTATCAAGCGCAAGTTCGATCGTGTATGGAGTACTGCTCTCATCTTTGGAACGGGTCTGCCAAATACCAGCTTGATGCGATAGAGTCAATTGAGAGGCGAGCCAAGAGGATCATTGGCAATGATGCACTTGTTGAGTCGAAGCTCCAAAGCCTTGGACATCGCCGCCGAGTTGCTGGCCTGTCGGTTTTCTATCGTTTACATTTCGGGGAGTGTGCACTGGAATTGCACAATCTAATTCCGCCAAGTCCGTTCCATCATCGGACCACTAGACGTACGGCGTTGCGCCACCGGTACATGGTGGATATCCCACCCATACGCACAAAACGTTTTAAGAACACATTTATTATGCGTACAGCCAAGGAGTGGAATTCCTTGCCGGAGTCTGTGTTTCCTGATAGCTACAACTTAGGGGTCTTTAAGTCAAGAGTGAATAGGCTACTTCTAGGCAAGCGTGCTCCATCGTCGACCACATCATCGCTTACCATCAGGTGAGATGGTGGTCAAACGCGAGCCTATCATTAATAAAAAAAAAAAAAAAAAAAAAAAAAAAAAAAAAAAAAAAACCCGAGTATTGCGTTTTCGAACTGTAATGCCATTTAATCTCCAAGCCGTTTAGAATTATCTCTTTGCGAGGAGAAAACAACTCTGCAGATAAATAATGACAGCTATTCATTTTCTCTCCAATGCTTCTTTCAAATTACATAGTAAAACTAGCTGATTTTACGAGATACTTCGATTTACATGTATGTGTGTTAAGTGTATGTTTAAGGTTATTTAGTTACTGGCTTCTGCCAAAGCCGCCAACGGTTCCACCTCTTTGAAAGTAGAAATTCATCGCAAGGGAATGTATTCTCTGGATTAGAATAACCCTATCTTAAGATATAGGGTACAAGCTATGGGGGTTCCCTACTTTATTTTGAAACTTGATGATTCGGTTTTTATTATATCGAACACAGTGTGTCGATAATTCAGTTGTACGATGTTTTATTCCATCGATGCTTTATTGGTGCGATGTAACGTTAGTGCTAAAAACCCTACAGTGATTGCTCATTAGATCGGTAATTTATTAGTTCGATAGTAGTATGTTGCTTCGAAACGCATACTGCCCCCCTAGCCAAGTTACAACCGTTTCGTTTCGATTCTCTTTTCGTTGATCGCCTCGAGTCGGCCGGAAACGGGTGTAACTTGGCTAGGGGGGCTGTTCCGTGACATTATTTGTTGGTATTTATGTCGCTAATCAGGTACCATAACGGGCTTATAACTTTGTGATTTTTCATAATACTTACAGTTTTGAAATTTTGTACATTTATATTCTTTACATAAAATACTAGACAAATGTTTCAGATTTCGCATATACTAAAAATAAGGTTGTAGAAGCGTCCAATACAATAAACAAACGTATTTGGACCTGAAGTTACCGATGTCGAAATTGTTGCAAATTAACTTTATTTATTTATTTAATAAAACTTTATGCACTAGTAAGCAACACTGTACAAAGGCGGACTTAATGCCTTAGGCATTTTCTACCAGTCGACCTTACTTTTGTACCATACCCCGAACTTTAGTATCATATCAAGAAATTCATTAGATGACAAATCACCCCAAAGATTCAATACCTACAGTGATCAAACATTTATGCATATTTCTTCTGGTTAAACAAACGTTGCTTAATACAATTTATGCTTATTGTTTCCAAAATAGAGTTTGATTATTGTCTGGTGGAAACTGGACAGTCACCGACCAGTACACTGGTTGTTGTTTTAAGCTATTTCGGTCCAGGCTTAGCTTGGACCAGTTTGTTTATCATTGGAAAATCATCGAACTACTTTTCCCGCTCTGAATACAACAAGAGGGAGTGTCAGAGTTTTATAGACTAAAACTCACCTGTGTCTGTTCCTTTCGTTGCTTTTTGCGTTCTAGCGTCACAGTAACTCTCTTGATCACAGGGCCGTAACTATACCATCTGAGGCCTGTGGCAAAATTATAGTATGGGGCCCCAGGAAAATCGTCAACTTTGCAATTTAATTTAGATAAATCACTGAAGTACATACATAAAATTAAATATTTTTCATTATTAATAAATTGGCAAGTTCTCTAATACACGAGGGCTTTTATATTTTGTCTCTGAAGGTGGGCTTCTCAGTGGCGTATATCAATAAGGTGTGTAAGGCTGGCAAAATACCACGGAAAATTAATCTTTTCTTATGGTATATTTACTTCTTCTGAGTTCAAGACCTCTCAAACCGGGGTCCCTACCGGGTCAGGGGCCCGTGGCATTTTGCCAGCCTTGCCACCCTATAGTTACGCCACTGCTTGATCAATCCTGCAAGCATGGCCTATTTGTTTTTAATTTTGTTTGTTGATATTATAGTTACTATAGCGAACCAAATTCGATTGCATTTTCTATGAACACATAGGTCTGTAAACATGTCTATTGTTAATATAAATCGTGTGTAAAATTCACCAGCACGTGTGAGCATGCGATTGGTATTGTTATAAAAGCATAATTAATGACCGTGTGAGTTGAGCTTGATTGAAGGTTAGGTACTGGTTGTAGGCTTTTAGATCATAAAGCATGAGAATATCTGGATAAAGAGCTACACATTTATCAAGCTTTAATCTTATTCGGGAGCAGTGGTGGCCTAGGGGTAATGGCTCCGATTCATGAGACGTACACGGCAAATTTGAACTTAGACAGGCCCTTTATTTCGTGTACTCTATTTTATCCCCACTGCTCTCAAAACGGTGTAGGAAAACTTCGTGAGAAAACATTGCATGTCTAAGACCAAAAAAATTCGAAGATATGTGACATGCATCCTATCGCACTGGATTACGGCCCATTCCTTTTCCTAGAGAGGAGGCCTGAATCTGGCAGTGGGAACATTATAAGCCTGATGGCTGATTACTGAACTTAGTATCGATTGACTGATCATAAAAATATTTCAATTAATAGAAATGATGAAAAAGAGACGAATTTGGAATCCTCTCAGTTGTTTTTGCGTCAATAGAGAACAGTAACCTTTTTTCCGTTAGTCCATTACTGAACTAGACAAAACTGATTTTATTCTTGATAGGCTCACGCTTGACTATACTATCTCACCTGATGATAGGTGATAATGTAGTTGACGATGGAGCCGCTTGCCTAGAAGTAACCTATTTACTCTTTAATTAAAGACACCCATTTGAACTTTTTTGGGAAGAAAACGACAGAACTCTCTTTACTTCCAACCGAACTTCAAGTAGCTGTTCACGCTATTATGTCGCATGAAGTAACTGAATTATTTGTTCCAATGACCGGCCACCAGTCGTCCAGTATTGTTCAAACGCACTTTCTTTGTGTTCATAGATTAAAGATTTCATAATGCATTGTTGCAGATGGCACTTTCGTTTTCAGAGCTACTCATTAACCGTTACGTGCGTAATTGATAGTTGTACTTTCTCTTGTTATCTTTATTTGTTCAGAGTTAGACGCTCATGTCTAAAGAAAATCTTTACTGCGAAAATTTATTTATTTTTTCTTGACTGTGATTTGTGGTTGACAGTGACTTTGTATGTTTTACAACCGATAGTAAAATCTCATATTAATCACGTTTTTTTTTTGGTTCCCAGGTGGAAGGTGCATCGAGGAGTAGAAGGTTGCAAACACCATCAGCTTCAGATGGCAACAGTGTAGCCAGTTCTGATCAATCGGAAACCGTGCAGCCTACATTTAGGCCTAGGAGCAGTAGGAGACGAGAAGAAACCCCTCCGAAAGAAAGAGATGTCGTCCGAACAAGGACGAGAACTAGGTCAGAGGTTGTTCCAACTCCTGAACAACCTCCAGCTCCAAGTGCAAACAACGAACGATTCGATTCGAGAAGGACTCGAACGCGCAGTCAACCAACTAACTCTGAATCTACTACTAACAAGGATGCTTTATTAACAAGAGAACCTGTCGCCCGGAGCAGGACAAGAGTTGTCAGTAGAAGACCAACTTCGACTTCTCCGCCTACCCAAGCGCCTGTGGACTTGACTTCTCCAAATTTAGATGAAAGCAAACTCGAAGTAATCAATTCTAACCTAGATGATATAACGAAACTACCTAAAGAAGATGTACCTACAACAACACAGGTCAGACGCAGAAGCTCTGTAGCTTCAACTACTGAAAGTGTGGGAACGAAGAGACCACGTGGCCGTGGCAATACACGTGCCAATGCCAGGTCCTTAGATCTCGCGGTATCAGGAACCACTAATACTTTAACTGTAGCTGAGAAGGCGCCTACAACGGCAAGGACCGCTCAATCGCCTGACTTGAGAAATTCAAGAAAATTGAGATACAAAACTAGGCCATCAGAAACCGATACAAATTTAACAGGTGAAGGACTCGTTTCAGCTAACGAAGTAATAAAGTCTAGTCAGAACAAAGAGAGTGTTACTAGTCAAGCAGAATTCCAAACTGTCGCTCCAACCGTCGTCGAAACTATTGTTCAACACAGTACCGAGCCAAACAAAGCAAAGACAACGACTTTGAAGGTAACGAAGGTTGTTAGACGCCCATTAAGAGGAAAGATGAACTTCAGACCAACTGTGACCTTGCCCAAAACGCAAGTTTCAGACGAAATAGCTGAAGACGATAACTATCCAGCAAGTTTCAAGGCTTTAATTCAAGCTAAGAATGCATCGGTGAGTGTAATTAATATTTTGTTAGATTAAAATCAAAATCAATAACAGTCATCTGAATTACTAAGCAGTGACATAGTCATCTAAAATTAAAACAACCTAACCAAACTTTAACATTAAAATTTATGAATTCAATACGAATTTTCAGACAGAAGTGAGCTCTCCAGCTGGCGAGAGTTTGTCACCGAAAGCATCACAAAAAGTTTACAAAACTTACTCTGCATCATCACAGTCAACTCTAACAGCGCCAGGCACAAACAAATACTCAAGGGTAAACATTTATTTTAGGGTACTAAAAGGGGACCTTAAATGACACCTAATCATTTTTATTGATTTGATTCATAAAATTTTATTATTTTTTAATAAACTTTCATTTTTTTCACACAGACTTATTTCATTTACTCGTAACACCCTCACAATCACAACATTTTTCAAACTCATGTATTTTGATCAAAAAATAATATTGTGTACCTGATTTGTTGTGTGAAGTTATTTCACCAAAATAGTTATTCTTTTATCTATAAATTACAGTTTCGCAACAAACAAACTGCAGCAGAGGAGTCAAAAAACGAAAACAAGGAAGAAAGTAAAACTTCTGAAACAACCGTAGCACCAGAATTGTCAAAACCTAGGAATTCTGAATATAAGCCCCGAGGGACATATTCTGCAAGGACTAGAAAATCCACATTAATTCCATCTTCAACAGCTACCACAGCTTCAGGCCAAAGTACCGAGAAACCGTTATTTAAGTACAACAGAAAATTTAAAGCACCTAGTACTGAACCATCTAAAGCTGATACTATAAAAAGCAAATCGGTTGAACCTAGTAATACGTTAAAAAAACCATTTGTTCGACCTCCAGTTTATTCAAGAAAATTTAAAGGGAAATCTATAAGTAGCACCGAAACTTCATCTACAGAAAGTGCAAAAAGTGAAAACGTAGTCAGCACTCCACAAAGAACAGTGTTGCCTCGGACTTCTTATTATTCAAGGTTGAAAAACAATGTTAAGAATGAAACAACGTCTACAACTGAATCCTTTAAAGAGGTTAGCTCCGAAACTGTGACAAAGAAATCTGAAGAAACTGTCGACACTCCACTTGTTTTCGCTTTACTAAACAATTCTGAAGATGGAGAAGACGTTAAGATAGATACGCAACCAGAAAATAACGATAATCATATGTTTATAATATCTGTCACCAGTAAGGAGTCTTTAGAAAATAACACTAATGAAATAACCAACATGGCGGAAGAAACTGAAAACATGCCTGTGGTTAATGTTTCTCCAACTATTTCATCAAGAGTAGACAGTGACAAATATAAATACCATTCAAATTATAAAGACCAAAATTCGACCAATGATATTGGAAAAGAAAAGGGATCCTCGACAGCGTACCCTCCTGTAAGAAACCTACAAACAAGAAAGTTTGGACGCAATCGTAGCCAGTCCAAAGGTGCTAGATCAGATAATGTGGCAACTACTCCTAAATCCCGAGAAAGGAGTATAAGGAAGTTCAGCGAATCCTTTTCTAAAACGACGGAGGCCTCAAATAATGGGGTAAGTACTTGGCACTTTCCTTTTTCTACTTAGTTCGCTGAAAATATTTCTGATGAATTTCATTATTATTACGAAACTTTACAGATAACGCCTGAACCAGATAAATCTAAGAGTAGGTTCAGTTCTAAATACAGAGCTTCGTATCTTGATAAACCATTTTACAAACCCACTGTACCTTCCATTACATCATCAACTGTAAGTAACACGATATAGAAATTAACACTATACCATAATACAGTTTTTTTTTTTCAAAATTACATCCCCACTAACATTGATCTGAACTCTACATTGTAATGTTACACAAAGCCCCTTTATCGAATTGGCGTTAAGGATTCAAAAAATATATTTATTATAATCATGATATCTGTTATTGCACTTGATATTAATATAATCACCATCATCTTTATCAATTTGGAGTTATTGCTGATTGTTTTTGTTTATACCTTATCAATAGAAAAATGAATGATCAATAGTTCTGTTGCCTCAAATACAATTAGCGGTTACTCTACCTAGATTGGCATTTAACTTAACAATCATATTAGCATCAATTGGTATGAAACGTGTCATTATAACATAAATTTCTTATTGCTAAAGGCTTGGCTGAAATTCTACGTCACTGACCACCTGTTGACAAAGTCTGTAGAAGAGCCTAATTGGTTCGAAGGAGACATGTACACTACCGAGTCGATGTCGAGACTGAACAACACAACGCCATACTTACATGAATCATCCATTGAACTGGTTAATGGAATCATATAGTTAACATACATCATTGTCACGATCATTGCTCATCTTATTCACCCTGTTGTAAATGGATATGATTTAGTTTTAAAGAGATGTAGATTGTAAGAGCATTTATATATTTTTAATAAGGTTAAATTAGCAGTGGTCAATTTTTTACTAATTTTATTGAGTGAATCTCTTTAAGGCCAAATTTTACTTAAATCCACAAGTTTCTGCGTCAAAATGTTCTATATACCGCACGAATTATGAAAGCATTTACTTTGACGCAAAAACTTAACAAACTAATGTACGTACATGTAGAATAGCATTCACTAACATACTATTAATATAAGACATTAAATATTGGATACATTTTACATCTTGTTTTAATACATAACGTCATCTATGGCTAACTTTTATTTAACTCTAACTTCTAAACATATATCTTACTATTATCTTAATTCCAAAACAAATAAAGAGGCTTTGGTCTTTGCACGAGTTCCTCCTACCGGATTTCTATTCCATGCAACAATTTCTTTTCAAACTCGAACATTTTATACACAAAAACGTCTATTTTTCTGTTTATATGGGTGAGATTACTTCTTATTTCAGGTAGAGGGAGAAGAGATACAATTAGGGCCAGACCTGAATGCTATTTCCTTTACTCAGACACGAAGGACATTGTCCTCGGCAGACTTGAGACTGTCCGAGAGTCTGGTAAAACCGTCACACGTGATGAACGTTGAGGCATCACATCACTCGCCGTCAGTTACAGTATCTATATTTGATGCTCTAGCTGATATACTCACGTCCACACCCAGACCACGAATCTCGTCAACAACAGAAGTAACGAAAATACAAAATCTTAATACTGATGTTAAACAAGTACTCAATGGCGTGAGTAGCAACATTAATGTAAATAGTGTCCAAGACTTAGCGGGTCAGGATACGTCTATGTCAACAAACGCCGATGTAAGCACTACCACTAAATCTGTACAGCCCACTGTTCAAGCTACACCAAATGTGATTAACAGTATTTTGGTCGGGGGAACTGTTACACAGTCACTAAACATAGAAGACGGAAAAATCACTCCTGTGAATACACCTCAACCTACCATTCCCATTCCCACAACTCCCCTCTCCGCAAGGAGACCATTCGCTATTAGAGTATTATACTCTGATACGGAACCGCCAAAAGACAAACCCACGACTGCATCTACACCAACTCAGGGATCGACTGACAGCCCGAAAATGGTATATAACACTGTGTCTGATCTTTTGTTGTCGAATAACAATTTAGTATCTTCTGAACTAACTAGCATGTTGTCCAATAACATTATAAATATTATAGAAAATATGGATGAGAACAGTAGATCGAAACTAAAGAGTTTAGATATGGCTAAAGTATTAAGAAGTTTGATCCCCAGAGCTTTAGATGGACTTGCGACTGTACTTGACAATGCTGATTCCGTCCCGAACACAACACCTTACAGTTTGGAGGACATTAGGGATACTGAAAATATTGACATTGATGGTATAGATTCCAATAATGCCCTCCAAAATGTAAGGACTAGCGGTAATGTAAATATCACTGTAGATAATAGAAATGTACCAATTAGTGTTACACAAAATCCCGTAAATGTAAATAGTCCTGTTACACCGGGAGCTGTAGAAAGCACCAGGTCTGTATCTAGTAGCCAGGCGACAACAGCTGCGACTTCAACTACAGGTGCTAGCTCGGAACGACCTAGTTCTGCAGCAACACCAAATACAACACCAACTATAACAGCAGCTACGTCATCTGTCTCCTTAGAAACGGACTCAGTAAATGTAGATAATATTAATGACAAATCAAGTGACTCTACTAACAAGTATGTTCCGGTTCCCATACCTTTTCTCGCAAATTTCCAAAGTGGAGATTTCTTTTCCGGTGAATCTGAAAACCTTCTTGGCAGTTCAACAACACCTCTATTGAAATCCTTAGCCTTGGTATCCTCGTCAGTTTCACCTCCGCGTGATATTGATGATATACAAGATCCTAGTCAAATATCGCGATTGCAATTATGGGTACTATCAAAGAAAGCTAGAGTATTAAAGATGATTGAAGACATTATACGACAGCATAATGACGAGTTAGCGACAATACCGCCATTGACTGAGTTAGTGAGCCCATCAGGCAATATCAATTTGTCAGAACGTTTGACTAACATAATGAACACCATGATTGCCTCGACTGAAACACCGACGACTCGAGATATTGAACCAACTACTCCTATGACTCCCCAATCCTTTGTTGTCAATCCTCTTTCCAACAATGTTCTTGAAATTACTACGAGTGGTAATCCTGCAACGGGTCTCACAACAACGGCAACGCCGACAGAAACAGTAGCTACAGGTGGTGTGCCATCTTCTACTGAGACCGTCACAATTTCTTCTCGTTTGGGTTCCACCGAAGCAACCAGTGAAACAACGGGTTCGTCTTCTGTCACTACAACTGTTACTATCGAATCTACTGAAACAGTCAATGATATTACAAGCACAACTCCAACATCTTCAAGAGACGGTAAAAATATTGAAATATTAAGTCGATTCCAAGAGAGTGCTATTACAAGCACAACAGTTGCTAATACAGAAACAATAGAAACTACAACAGATGCAGCTAACACCGAGACAACGACACAACTAAACATCGAATCGACTACGTCAGTAGTCATAGACACCACTACAACTACCGACGCTTCAAACAGCAACACTACACAAACAACAGTTAGTACTCTGAGTGGTGGATCACCAACTATTCCGAAAAAAGATTATGTTATATTCGGAATATTACCTAATAATACAGTGGTACGTAAAAATCCTAACGAAGACCTATTGGAATCATTAACAGAGGCGAGCCCATATATCGTTTACGGTGTACTACCCAATAACACAGTAATACGTAAATTCCCGAACGGGACTAGAGTGCCACGTGTCATGCAAAAAATCGACATACTACCAATCAGTCCGTGGAGTCTAAGAAATCCATACAGCCCCATCCATAATAATCCGGCCATTGTCAGACCGCAGCCTAACCCCATCCGAGATTCCACTAATACTGTGACATTCACAGACACATCAAATAACGGAACGGAAAGATTAACCAACGACACTGTAAATAACCAACAACCGATGGTATTGACTTTATGTTATTTAGCTTGAACGCTCCGCTTGGTGCTTTGTATCTCACTGGCAGCGCATTGTCTCTGGAGCGACGCATGCGGAACGGACTTCGGGTTTCTTCGTAAGCTCTGCATGCCTCTAGCACTATAACCGCTTCTAATAACGACGCAAGGCGGTAACATTTTATTTCGTAATTGCAGATTACTTCATCGGCACTTAATATTAAAAGCAGTAACGGTATAAAAACTACCACATTTATGCCAGAAAAAAGCACTGCCTCGCATGTATTGAGTTTACGCACAACTACAATGCTACCTTCTATTGATGAGATTCTGCTTAATAGTATATCTTCGGCCGCTAAACAGGAGATGGTCATATTGGAAATGACGAGCTCTACTCGCGAACCAAGAATATTAACACTGGATATTGATCCGGAGGTATAATTATATTATTTATATAAACGTTTCCTTATTTATATATTACTCTTTTTTAATTACTGTGGTCACTAATAATCACTATAATTTATCACACATTTTCTTATGCAAATATAACACTTGGACCTGGTATAATAAAGTAGTGTGTTGATTTTTTTTCTTTGAAAAGGTAAGTGGTGACGGGTTACACAATTAGTAATTTTGCATTAAAATAGATTCTGCTGTAGAAACTTAAACCAAATGAAGTGATGGCAAAATTTTAACATGAATAAAAACAATTACAGACGAAACAAATACGAACGGAAAAGCCAGGAGAAGGTGATGATGGTGCTATATTTAAATTTATACCGATAGACGAGGTAACGACACAAGCACAAAATTCAAACGTACAGAAACTGGCTTCAACGAAATCAACACCATCAATGAATTCCGTTCAATTTGAGATACAAACTATGACAACATCAACTGTGACTGAAATGAGTACGCAGACACCACAGTTAGAAACACAAGAAACAACTTCTAATGTTGCAACGACAACAACTCAGGGAACAACTAGCGTACTTCCTGAAACCACAGTAGTATCATCTGCATTCACGAATGCTCCGGTGACTATGGCGGCAACTACAAATCCGCCGACTACTCTACCGCCTACGACTACCACTACGACAGCGCCTACGACTACAACAACGGAGCCTACTACGACAACAACAACCATAACGCCAGCACCAACCACAACAACTACAGAGCGAACCACAACAACCACTTCGACAGCAACGACTCCATCTCCAACAACTACAACAACAGTGGCTCCAACAACACAAGCGCCAACGACAGCACAAGCAACAACCATTGTTCAATCCACAACTATAAGTCTCGAAGAAGAGTTAAAGAGATATCGAGAAGACGTCCAGCTACTTCAAACATTACTACAAGCGACAGGCCGTAATCCAAAGACTTTAAATGTAAACCCTAATTCACTGTTGTTAGGAGATCTAACTACTACTTTTAGACCAACTACAACTACAGTACCAACAACAACCACCGCAGCGTCAACAACGACAACAGCGGCAAGTACAACTCAAACCACTGATCCTTTGAAGTTATTGCAGGCGTTATTTACAAATCCAATCAATCCAACAACATTATCTTTACCGAACATCGGTGGCAATACCAGAGTAACAACTGGACAGCAAGGAACTACAACATCACGTTCTATAGAAGACGATATCAAACAGTTTGAAGAGGACACGAAATTATTACAAGCGCTCTTACAAGCAACGGGCCAAAATCCTGCTTCTCTAAACATACCCGCATTAGATAGTCTAACAACTATTAGAGTACCTACCACAACACAAACTCTACCAACCACTGCAACTAGACCAACAACAACTATGCCACCAACAACAACAACTACAACAACAACAGCTAGGCCAACAACAACAACAACAGCTAGACCAACAACAACTATGCCACCAACTACAACAAATAGACCATCAACAACACAAACAATTGAAGAAGATCTCAAACAATTCCAAGAAGATACGAAACTTTTACAGGCTCTGTTACAGGCGACTGGTCAAAATCCAAACACTTTGAATATCCCAGTTATTTCTGGTGTAACTTCCAACGTGAGGATAGCTTCTAACCCTCAAACAACGTCAATAGGGTCAAACCCGACTACTCCATTGAATATTAGACCTGTCTTTACAACAACTAACGGGCCACTGTTTAAAACCTTTGCTCCTAGAACTCTTACCACTACGTTACAGCCTGTGACTGAAGTTGGGATTTCCACGACTTTCACGCCTTTCAACCGGGGAAGACAGCCAACCACAACAATTAGGAGCGCTCCAACAACACTGACTGGTCGTCGTGCTCCATTCACTGGATTCACTTCAACAACAGAAATGCCGAGTTCATCTACTTTCTCCGTGGAAGAAGATTTGGCTTTCTTGAATAACTTGGTAAGTGTCATAAAAATTATCTGTGACGGTATCTTTTAAATTATTTTTCATTTAATAACTCAAAATACTCTCGAAGAGTCAATTCCTTTATTCATGAATAACGCCTTAAAGTCACAAATTGCAATATACAATAGTGTGTCCGTATAAGTCAAATCTTATCAGGAGCTCATACAAAATAAAATTTTAATATCTGTCTAATTTTTAACTATGATTCAATTTCTATTTTCCAGAAAACTGTGCTGAAAACGAATCCCAATAATGAAGACCCTGAGGGGGCTCTTGCCAATCGTATCATAGCGCTAGCTGTAGAAAGGAGCCTCAATGAGATACAAACAGGCACCGGTGAAACTGTCCGTACAGGGAAAAATATAGCTGTCAGTGGAAACGACTTGATTCCTTCAACAAATAGACCAGCAACTACAACCACACAACGCCTTACCACAACAACAACTACAACCACAACACAAAGACCAACAACAACAACACAAAGACCTACAACCACACAGAGACCAACAACAACTTTCAGTGGATCTATTGATGATGATATCAGACAGTTTCAAGAAGATACTAAGTTATTACAAGCTCTACTTAAAGCCACAGGACAAGATCCATCCAAACTAAACTTACCTACACTACCTGACCTAAATGTGAGTCCCAATCTGCCAAGTAGTGTCAATGATGAATTGAAACTGCTCTCAAATCTACTAGCTTCGCCATCACCGTTGAACGAACCTTTCGATCCACTAACGCCGAAGCCTTCTATTAACATTAACGATAAGGAAGTCAAAAATACTGCACCTACAACAACTTTGCCTTATGATGCAAAAATAGCTGTTAAAGACAATCTCAAAAATGATCAGGACGATGAGAAGTTGTTACAAACTTTGATCAAATTGCAGGGCGCCCAGGAGACTACGACACAAAGAAGTAAACTTACTATCACAGGTAAGGAGTTTTTATAATATAAAATCATTAATTATTATAAAAATCGTTTGTCGCATGAAAATAATTGTGATATAATTTTTAAACAAACACAAAATGTGTTTATACCAGTCATATTACACTTTGAAACAGCTTAGCAAGCCAAAAATGTACCAGTTTATGTACGAATAATATTTAAAGGGCCCTGTTCAAAATGTTCCAGGACAATCTTCCGACGAAGCCCTAAAAAATCTGATCCAGCAAACACAATCGACGGGTATGGTGTCTGAAGCCACACGAGCGCCTATCTCCTTGAGCACCGAGTACGGCAAGAGTAATGATGCGTTGCTGGCAGCTTTGCTGAAGGATCAAGGTTTTGGCCCCACCACGGCAAGTTCTTTGGATGAACAACTCCGACTCGCTGTTAGTCTTACTTTTCTTACAACTTCTAATACATTGGAAAATTAATTTCTTTCAAATCCCATTTTACATCATTCTTAAAACTTAACTTATCTTTCACTGATGCAATCAACTCGTAACTTCACTCCGCTTTTTGCACCATTATCTCGATATCTCTCATCTATATCTTCATCTTATTTCATTGCCTTTATTTCAGTATGTATCTATAATCCATTAGGAACTCTAGAATTAACTGTAACCTCGTAGGCTTTACTCAACCAAGTGGTAGTGACACCGAAGGCGAGGCGGACGACGACGACGCCACCGCCACCGCCGCCAGCGCAGCGAAGGCCGATCTTGGACGGACTAGCCTGGCTCTGGCAGCAGTGGAGGGACACGGCTCCAGGATCTGGAGGAGCCGCAGCCCCGAGGCCCAACAGAAGGCCTGAGCCTGCACCCTCGGCCAGGCCCACCCCATCAGTGGCGTCAGCCAGTCAGTCAACGAGCAACAGGGTCAACTGGTTTGGCTCTGGCCCGTTCGTTGGCAACGCTGATGATAGACCAACAAATAGAGTGGGTTTCGCATCGTTATTACTTAAACTATGTGATTGGGGATGAGGTGTTGGGAACAGACTTTAGATTAAATAACCAGACTTAATCAACGGAAATATTTTTAAAATATTTCGCGATCGTATTCGTTACTTGTTCCTATTTAATCTAAGTCTGTCATTGTATAGTTTTTTGTATAGTAATGGAGATCAGGTGGGATGTACATAGTGAGACATGAATTAAGATAATTGTAATTTTTTCTTAGATTTTCTTGTGTAATATTTTTGTTTTTCTTAGTTAAATTATTTATTAAACATTGGCTTCATTGGCTTGTACATAAACATTGTGCCGTTAAGCAGCGCGTTTTTTTTGTAAAATAAATTGTTTTTAATTACGGTTTGTGTTTGTATGTGTTGTATTTAGTGTTAATATAATAATTTTCCCATCCACAGTTCACCTCATGAGTACACCAGTTGTAGATAATAAAATCTTACCAAAATTGACTAGACTTTACAAAATAACTTCAATTTTCTAAATCCAAGTTATTTAAATGCAATCTCTAAGTTATTTATTATTATTTTTAATTTTTAATTCATTTCATTATTATTATTATTTTTTAATTCCTATCAAAGTCTAGTTCAATTATTCCTTGTTCCTTGGCGTTATTCATCGCCATATAACATACCACACCCCATTCATTTCCAAGGGATTTGGTACCATTCAACCTGAAGTGAATGTGTTTAGATAACTCTGTAGATACAAGTAGTTATTAATATATCCCAATGACTTATTGAATGTGTAGATATTGATTAATACAATTAAGAAAAGTGTTACATAATAAACAAGTGTTTGTGTAGTGTAACATTTTCGTTTGGTGAGTAAAACTATGAAATTGGCTTTGAAAATAACAAAATTTTAATTCTTCTAAATTCCAATAATTCTGCTGGATGCTTGCCTAATAAAAATACTGATGATTTTAATATCTAACTACGGATCCTTTGTACACTTATACCTTTTTGTAAAATTGTATAATTTTGTTGTGATTTTGGACCCTTTCGGTTTTCTGTACAAACAGTGTTTATTAGAATGTTGTTTATATTCTGCATGTTTTGACTAATATATCACTTACCTACACTTTTCCTAAATCCTTTGTAGTATATCCGTGTATATATTTGTAGATATCTGTGTATATTTGACTCATGTGTACTATATCTATATGAAACAGTAGTTAGAAATATGTTTTATATTTTATATCTTGTACTTTATTCTTATTTTTTTCACACTGTCATATTTTATTTTCCATATCCCTCACTTTCACTATAACACAAAGCACTTGTCTGTAAAAGTTCATATTGGGGTTTGTATGGAGATTTTTTTTTCAATTACAAGCCAATCATGACGTATTAATATTTTAATTTTTCGTTATTATTTACTTGAGAAACTCACAATCGACAAAATATCGTAAATCGAAAACAGTATCGTAATTCGAAATACAATATTAATTTTACATTTTTGTAAATAATTATGCGAATCTCCGTTTATTCGGGAATTCAGTTCGAAATACTGAAACCATCCTTATTTAATTTAAAAATCTTCAAACAAATCATACACCACACTAGCACAACTCACTGCCTCTGCATTACCATACATGCTCTTACCATCTTCACCGTACGTGCTAATATCTAACAGCGATGACTTACACCTAGATACCTCTGGAGCCTCCGAGGGCGGTGGCATCAGAACAGGCGCCAGGTCGAGGGCAGCTTGTATCAGCTGCCATTAATGTTACCAGGGCCTTTTCACAGTTTTTAGGAGCTGCGATACAGGTAAAATCGTCACGTTGTTTTGTAATTGTTTGAAAATAGAATAAGTTTTTTGTAAATCTTATGTAGTATGTTAATCTAATTTCGTAAAATGAAAACGTTTTGTCGTATTAACGTTTTGTCGTATTAAGTGGTTTA
Organism: Mythimna impura; assembly: GCA_905147345.3. Classification (NCBI taxonomy): domain Eukaryota; kingdom Metazoa; phylum Arthropoda; class Insecta; order Lepidoptera; family Noctuidae; genus Mythimna; species Mythimna impura. The sequence goes on along the minus strand of LR990347.1, from coordinate 5,865,640 downwards.
TTTATGATATAATTGTGAGAGTTTACGAAAATTTTTGTATCAGATATAATTGAATGTAATTTTGATGATTTATTGTGAATTTTCAGCACTAGAATGGTATTGAAAATAATTTTGTAAGTTAAAACTAACTGTGCGAAATTGATCGTAAATAATTCTAAATTAATTATTATCGTGTAATTTCTTCAAATCATTTTCATGAATGACTTCATTAATTAATTATTAACTTAACATTTAAAACAATATTAACTTATTTAAAAAAAGGCTGACAGTATTACTCTCTTTATCGTGTAATAATTTGTTTTAAAAAATTTTGTTTTTACCTGCCCAGGTTTTTTACCATTTATCCCGTTTTGCAATATCTAAATATTTAATTATTATTCTCAAATTCCAGGGTGCCGCCCAAACCGTGCAGAGCGTGATCCGGGCCGGACAACGAGCCGCAACCGACGTCTATGTGAACGGTTCTGGTGGTGGTGGTTCCGGGTAACCGCCCCACCGTTCCTACAGGACTCCAATGCGTTGGACTCAAACTTTTACGAAAGTGTCATAGTACGCACTATGTGTTGCAAGTGCTCAAATGTAAATAGTCGGTTGTAAAGTTAGAATTATTTCGTAGCATTGATTTGAAAATCTAGATGAATAGTTCGATAAAATCCTCTCAATGTTAGGGATGCTAACATATCTGGTAACTTATTGTCACACGTTTAATCAATCATCGTATAATTGTAAAACATAAAATAATGTATACTTAGTCATACAGTTTTTATTCTTACTAGGCCTGTTTACAAAGCAAAAAAATTGTCGTTTAAAAAACAAGAAGAGTTATAATTATGGACTAAAAAATCAATAACAGTACTGTAAGTTATTCATGATATGATTCTGTATAACTTGATCCCTTATAAGTTCCTAAGCAGAGGTACTTATTGAACGTTTTCAATCAATGTCTATGAATAAAAATCATAAGGACTTTAGTAATATACCTACTTTAATGTAGTTTGGTGACAAATTGAGCAAAGACATCTATTAGGTTTGCAACCTAAACGTCTGAATCTAGACTTAGGCAAACAATGTGATGTTAGCACTACCTTAGTTTGTATTATTTAAAATGTAATAATTATCTCTACATCTCTACTTAATATTTCAATTAACGACAAACAAATTTATCAAGTAAGAAGCCTAAGTGATTTGTAATACAAATGTATAATTAGGTTTCTACTACATTAGGTTTTGTCAACTGTGTTGAGATAAACAACAATATTAATCTCTTCGGTTTATTACGCTTAGCAAATATAGGGTTGAACTTTGGTAGCTATCACTTCTTTTCTTTTATTTTTTAAAGGTGAAAAAGAAACTCTTCGTATGACTAGAATATTAAAGTTCAGTTAATAAACTTTAGTTAACTACTCACTTTACTACTAAAAAGAAAAAAATGTTATTAAGTAAACCATTTTATACAGTTTCCAATTTGTATAACTTTTATAAAATTACCAGTCAAAATTTATGACAATTATAATTTTAATATTCTAAGGAAATCATTTGTCGTATCGAATACGACAGACCATTATCAAAAATGTTTGATGCGCCGACGAATTTAGAAATAAGACTCTCTGTAATCTTAAGCCTAACATGTGCCATTTGCACGTGCTTGATGTACTCGCTTCTACATTCTTCAGCTTTTATTTATTTATTTAAGACAATCTATGTTCTACATTCGTGTTTGAATGTAACAGAGATTTGGGTTTCATAGTCAGGTAATCTTAGTAGTTTGGTTGAATTTTGCAGAACAAAAACTATTTATGACGATTTCAATAAAATATCAAAAAGCTCTCTATAAACCGAATTAATAAAATAAATGGTTAAGTAATAAATTATAAAAAAAAAGTTTTGTTTCTTTTTCTGTCTGCTATGTAAATAATAGTACCGCAATAAAAAAAAAATAATAGGTCACTAAATTGTAAATGACAAAAAAAACTAACGCTAAACGTACTAATGAATCTGACTTATAAAACTGGGGATGTTTTAATATGCGATAACCAAGCCGTTTAGCTTCTCACTGCCTTTAGTTATTATTATTTTAGTAAGGATCGGGTACTTTAGGATTAAATGCTGCCAGACAATTTTACAATTGACATAATATTAGAAAAAAATACACATTCTACAAAATTGTGGCGTTTATACGCTCTATAATTTTATTGCCGTCTCGTTTTATTTAAAGTAAAATTAAAAGGATAGGCAAGATTTATAGAGCGAACCAATAAACCAAGATTTTTCTGCCAATTGTAAAATCTGGCGTTAAGTGCTGAATAATGTATGTACCAATATTTGTATTATATAAAATTATCGGTCACTGCCAGTTATTTGACTAATTAATTTTATTTTAGTTTTGACTAAATTTTTATACTTTTGTAAAATATTTTTTAATAAAAAAAAAAAAATATAAGTATGTCATATTAGTAAATTACTATTGTAACTAATGGACTTGTTTTTAAACTATTGTCTAATCTGCGTTGAGCTTTGACGCTAACTATTATTTAATAAATTTAAAAAATAAAACGCCTTTACATGAACAAGGGCTTCGTAATCAAATGTACTGTCTATGTATTTGTATATTTATGGATATCTTCGGGAGAGTAATAGGAAAATAAATTATTTTGTAAATTACCTAAGTAGTTTTATTAATTAGTAGCTGTAGCCTGTGGTATGAGAACATACACATACATACTGCCAAAAATAATTAACGAACTTCCTGTGGACATACAAAATAAATACCTCTGCAACCCTAAAAAATCAAAATGTGAATTAAAAAAGCATTTTTTGCAATTGAATGAATTAGTTTAGTCATACTAACTTATTTATAATATCTTTAAAATGTAAAACTTACAACTTCACTTACTACCTAACTTATTTGTAATTTATCCGAACTCACTAGCCATATATAAGCCAGTAAAGGCTTTTGTGGTTTTTAGTATTAAAAAAAAAATGTATAAGTACTGCGATTTTGAACATAAATTAAAAAAAAAAAATTTGCGTGAAATTAGTACTTCCCACTTTTAAGAATAATTTTTTAATAATTCATAAAAGTGGGAATCTAGAATATAAGCTATCCTGATACTAAATTTCATTAATATCAGTCCAGACACACACATACACACATACGTACAAAATTTCTCCTTTATGATATTAGTGTGACATTCAGTTTTTCTATAAAATTATAGTTTAAAAAAAAAATCGTTATCCCTCACTAGAAATCACTCCTTTATCGTGGTTGTTCACAAATATGTCAAATAACATAAACAAGACACCCAGACTCGAAACAACTATCTATTACGCCATACAAATATTTGCTACGTGCGGGAATCGAACTTGCGACACGTAGCACAGTAGCTAATCGCTCAACCACTGCGCCATGTCATATACAAGTCAAGTGTAAAGTAATGGTGGCGGAGGAATAGACAACTATCTATTTTTCCAATTCAGTTTTTTAGTTGAAGAAAGAGATTCCATTAATTTTACATTTACTTATTAACCTAATATTTTGGCGTTCCGGCTGTTTTGGAACCTCATGGCTTGGCACGCGATGATGGTAAGATACCGGACGGTATGTCTTTATTTCCGTGGAAGATGGGTAGGTCTTTAGTATGGGACGCTACCTGCGTCGACACTCTTGCGCCATCCCATCTTCCTAGCTCATCCTGCTGTGCTGGTTTTGCCGCTGCGGCTGCGGAGAATTTCAAGCGGCGGAATTATAACAACCTCGTCGTCGGCAAAGTTATATTTTTGAGCCATTTGGGGTTGAAACTCTTGGGCCGTGTGGTCCGAATGCTCATACGCTTTTTAAAGAATTATCCAAACGCTTAGCTGACACTTCGCGTGACCAAAGAGCTGGCTTCTACCTCGGTCAGAGATTAAGCATTGCCATACAACGTGGCAATGCCGCCAGCTTTTTGGGCACACTTCCAGTCGACAGCGATGCAGAGGAGTTTTATGACGCCATATTTTAGCTAGGATTTATTGCCTTTAGTGTATAAATAGTTTTAATTAAGTTTTTTTTTTTAATTTTTCTTGTTTTAATGCTTTAATAAATGTATCTAACTGTACTTATGGCTTATTCTACAGACAAGGGAGTAAAATCGGATTATTTTTGGCTTATCATTTTTTTTAATGTACTTAATTAATTTCTAAGTTAACTATTATAATAAAATACGATGGAGTATTCTAGAATTAAAAGGGCCAGTCAAAATATTTATTAATTTAGAAGTTATAGGCGTTTTTTAATTTACGGAACACGGGGAAGTGAGACTAGACACAGAGAAGTGACTATAAAAGATTTTATGACTTTAAAATCGACTTGACAGTAAACATTATAGATGATATAATATATATAAACGTATTGTACAATATTTTTGCAAAAATAAATTTAAATATGCACTTTATTACCAACCAGGGAAATGATAATTTAGAAAAAATAATACTATCCTTATTTGTAATTTATATGGGAATAATTTCCTGAATTAAATGATTATTATTATTATTATATAGAAATAGTCATTACGAAGACTATTAAGTTTCCTTTTGTAAACAAAATTTTAAGATACTGTAAATCTTTAAAAAACTGGGCAAGTGCAAGTCGGACTCGCGCCCTGTGGGTTCCGTACAAACTTACCTATGTAAAGAGTTCAATTCCTGTTTGGAGTCTCGAAGTTTTTTCCAAATACAAAAAAAAGTTTTTTTGTTACGTAACAACAAATTTTCTTTTTTCAGATTTATTTCTATACTTACTTGTGTTATAAGACCTTGCTTTATGCCAAATTTCAGGATTCTGGGTTAACGGGAAGTACTATAGAATTTTGGTTCCCTTGAGTGTCGAAATATACGTTTTTAGGGTTCCGTACCTCAAAAAGAAAAAACGGAACCCTTATAGGATCACTTACTTGTTGTCCGTCCGTCTGCCTGTCTGTCTGTCTATCTGTATGTCTGTCTGTCAAGACCCTTTATCTCGCAAACGCGCGGATGTATCGAGTTGAAATTAAAACTATATACTCAGGTCTACGGTCCCTTGAAGCTAAAAAAATCAAACTTTAATGTTAACGAAAAAAAAGATACGGCCGTTTATGTCGCAAAAAACGTGTATTCTGTACACTCTCAAGGGAATCAAAATTCATAGGGTACTTCTCGTTGACCTAGAATCCTGAAATTTGGCACGAAGTAAGGTCTCATAGCACTAGTATGGGAAAAAATCTGAAAACTGTAAATTTATAGTTACGTCACAAAAATACTTCGTAGGTAACTCAATTCGGGAATCGAACTGTTTTCATAGGTAAGTTTGTACGGAATCCTCAGTGCGCGAACCTGACTCGCATTTGTCTGGTTTTTTTTGCGACATAAATGGCCATATCTTTTTATCAGACAGACAGACGGACGGACGGACAACAAAGTGTAGGATCACTTGGGTGTAGGATCACTTAAGGGTTCTGTTTTTTCCTTTTGAGGTACGGGACCCTAAAAATGGAGAATAATTATCATTTTTCTTGAAAAACAAACCACTTAATTCTGAAAGTCACAGAAATATGCAATCCAATATGCATTGCTAACATAAAATATTATTACAACATACATAACTGTTATTATTGAATGTTATTTTTTACACTGCACAACAAATAAAAACCTACATAAATCTTCTCAAAACAAAAAATAAGCAACTCTTTGTGCAACATCTATAAAAGTACTTTATTATAAATGCCATAGGCCACAGATAAATGGCAATCAAATAATTACTGCACCGATTATTCATATATTTAAGATGGTTAATAATATAATATTATTATATTATATATTATTAATAATATAATAATTAAAATTATAATAAAAACAGGACCTTTATTCTTATAAGTGTGCATGAAGTCTTTTACCATTTATGTGACGAAACAGCGAGTAGTCACGATAAATCAATAGATTCTGAAACAGTGAATACTCATTGTTTTATTAGAGGTGTGTGCTCAAATTTAACAGGCGCTCGAACATTTTAAAATGAGTGGGAATACAGTCCTCAGTCTTTTTGGAAATACAATAACCCGAATAATAGGCCTATATCAAATCAGACAAATATTAAAGGAAAACATATAACAATCACTCTTAATTGGTATTAAACTTATTGTAACACATGAATAATCGTCAGATTCATTTTCTATTTGTTTCCTTTGTCGACTTCCTTTTTCATCGGTTTTTACACTGTTTATTTGATAAAATGCTTGCGTTTTTTTGGTCACTTCTTTAGTTTTCTAATCTCACATTGTCCTTCAATTTCCTTTTCTATCCTTGGATCTTTTCCGGTTACAATATTGCATTGTCACTTGTCATAAACAGGAGCATGGAATTTCAGCTTAATTGGACCCTAGAAAGTTGGTGAAATTCGACTTGTAAAATTTGATCCGCATATACAACTAACAAATTAACACACAGAGCAATTTAAATAAAAGCATGTAATGACGACAAAGTCATTGAATATTTGTATCTCTATAAATCTCTTTGAATGACGCACTGCTACAATGAAATTAGTGTTGGTCATTTTCTGAATATGTTATTAAGCCTACTGTCAACGAAACTGTCAAACTCTTTGGCAACGTCTTGTCGTTGCCGCTTTGTCGCCAGAGTTTCTTATTTTTGTATGTTAGTGTCACCGCATATGGGCCACATGCCACAGCCACAAACGCCGCCACGAGAAGCTAGGAGTGGCCACAAGCCACTTGTGACCGGTGGCTGCTACATTTTTAACCCATACACGCAGTATCATAATGGACTCTGACGAAGAAGGTATAAATGCGCGAGTGGCGTGTGACGGCGTTTTGTATCGGCGTTTAGTGGCCAGTGCGAGCCACAAGAAGCGAGCAGCGGCGATTTAAAGCGTGTGGCGGCCATTAGCGTCAACCGTGTGCGGCGAATCCATATAAAATGTATGAAACTTACAGGAAATATGCCGGTGGCGGCGTTTTGTGGTTGTGGCCGGTAACCCGTGTGCGGCGACCCTAAATGTCGAATACGCGTCTATAAAGCTACCCATCCGTGGACAGTAGGCACGGTAATATTATCTGTAGGCCTTACAGAATTTATAAAATACTACCTGGCACACCCATACTTTGCACGAAAGAAGTTACACGTCATTTTAATTTATTATTAGTTGGTAGAGAATTAATGTAGGTACCTAGGTTTTTTTTAATTTGTTAATAGGCTCGCGTTTGACCACTATGTCACCTGATGGAAAGCAGTATATTTTTTATGGTTAGCAAAAATGCGGTGTTTAGAAAAACAAGATGCAAGTTTTTATTTAGTCGATAATTTTATTTAACCTAGACTGTACTTCAGTTAAAAAGTCGAAAGAACAATCAGAAGTAAATTTCAATTAGCCAGTCCGATCAGGGTGGATAGACGGATACGCGTTTCCGAATATCTACCATAAGGTGGACGCGACCACGCTGGCTCGCTGCTCACTTTACGCTCCGGACCGACTGCGGGCGTCGCGCACCTGTGCCCATACGGTGCCTGTTCGTTGCCTCTCCGTCCCACAGTGTGTTATTTTACCCAAGTTGCGGACATGTCTGGTTTATGTGTCTATACGATAGGTCTAGGTTTAATAAGTGTTCAACAAAAATACCTACAGTATAATTATCTATATTTATTGAGTTATTATTTTTTTTGTGAGAGTTGAATGACCTTTACAAAAATTAAATTTAATTATGATTCCAAAACTAGTAAACTTATTAATTTTATTTGTTACAAAAATAAAGTAACAGCTCATTATCTACTAGTATTAAAAAAAATAGCTTTGTAGCTTTCATATTTTAAGAAATATGGGCTTTTTCCCGATTTCAACAAAACACTTTTTTTAAATTAAGTGGTACTGTTGTAGCATGTTATTTTTAATAAATAACATGCGCAATAATATTGTTTCGTATGTCCTAAAATATCATACACGACAATCGCCTTATATAGGAGATACAGCGTTTCTAAGTATTTATGACTTTTCTATGGAAATAGGGTTGTCAACTAGACGTAAAAAAAAATAAGTTTTAGTTGTTTACGAAGTACAGTCAATAGACCTATAATTCAAATTGTTTAGTTATTTTAAAAAAGAAAGTGAATAATCTTGATTATGTCTTTTATATGAAATATGCTTTAAAAAATGTGAAATACGTTTCGTAACATCAGATCGTTGTTTTTATCATTTAGATGTTTTAAAATTAAAGATAATTGATTTATTAGTAGTAATATGCGTTTTTTTTAAACTAGCCGTCCCCCGCGGTTTCACTTGCGTCTATGGTTGAAAAATTTTAAAGACTAAAATTACACTAAGTTTTGTATCAGAAAACATATAAAGATTGGAGAGAGACCTGCAGTGGGACAATACGGGTTAGTTATAATAATAATATAATAATGGGTAACTTATAAAACGTCTGAATTTAGTGCACGGTTCCAATTGGTCGTTTTCTATGGATAAGAACCGAGAAGAAACTCGTAAACTTTTAAAAAATTATTAATTTTACAATATTAATAGGTATGAGAGAGGACAATGTAGACCATTCAACATTGTACCCAAAATCACAAAAAAATATTATAAATAAAAAAGTGGAATCATTGATCTCTAGTATAATGCGACATCTGGTTTTTTATGATGATAGCTGTTATTAGTCTTTGATTATATACTTGTCTAGATGCCACATTGACCGTACTAAACGGCCCAAATAAAGTCTACTAAAATTGGTAGACTCGCTTCTCCCTTACGTCAGTGTCATTTGAAACAACTAAGGATAATGTGCTCACGAAAAATAATTAATTATGCCGGTTTGTGCTGTCAGATTGTGGTATAATTATGTAGGAAAACAATATAATAACACTAAGATCACTTTTCATCGGTAAGTTTTGTTATTTAACCACTATTATTATAGAAAACACGATTTTTAAATTCGTTTTTTTGTATGTCATTCCGATTAGCCAGTGTTGTGAGTTTATTACTAGGGAGATTTGGCAAAACTATGGGAGACAAAATACAAATATCATTACATCATCTTTCGATCAGGAGAACAATATTATTTTAAAAATTACATTATTTATTTGATCAGTAAATTATAACTTACTAAAAAAATGAAACCCATGATGCACAAATTTTTTTTTTCCTAATATTTTAGGTTTCAGAATTGGGCCTGTTTGGTGCAGCCGTGAGGCACACATTCCTACTATATCCTTACATCGGACTTTATACTTTTTATTTGTTGGTTTTATGTAATTACATGTAACTGGAGTATTGGTGTCTTTAAGTCTGTGCTAAATAAATGTATTTTCTTTCTTTCTTTAATCTACAAAATAATTATTTCATTGAACCTATTTTGTTAAACTTTCGTCATAATAAATAATGGAGAAAAGGAAAGTTAATAATTTGGAGCAGGCATCCCTCAACACGCACACCTTGACAGTTTGACGACAATAAGTACACGTGCGGTACTCACACATGTCACGAAATTGGAGACAGTTTTAGCGCGTCGTATGTTTGCATTGCTCTATCTAGACAAGTATATAATCAAAGTTATTAGTATAATAAATCATAGAAATTAAAAACACATGCGGCCATGTAATAATTATTCAGAAAAAAATCTTGAAATCACTGAAAACATTTTTTGAGGTCTTTTTTTTTAGGTGGGAAAATCGTCTAATGACTAATCGCGCTCTTGGGCGGAGCGCGAGATAGTGCCAGACTTTTACTGACTAAAAACCCACTCCTGTTCCTTCGTTGCCTTCGTCCCAGTGCCCGGGTTTTCACGCTACCCATGGCCCCAGTAGGCTCCGACCCTGCTGGGCCCCTACGATTTGCTGACATCTCCCTGAGGCGCGCGTGAAACAATACGCGCCGTCGACGACTTGGGCTTGGTCCGGACGGTTACCGGACGGTCGGACGGCAGGCTACCCATTGCTCGCCGTCCGCAAGCCCGCGCCTACGGTGGCCGGAAATCCGGATCGGAATCCCGGCGGCGGTTGGGGCGTGAGGACCGTTGCTGTTGCCTCACGCGATCGGCCGCCTCCTTTGCTAGCATTACTGCTTCGCAGAAGGAGGCGACCGCCTGCCTCGTACTCGCTCCGGACCATGGCCGTCTACCAAGGCCCGGCGCGAGAGATCGCCACCGCCGATTGCTCCCACGAGGACACGGCGTTGCTCTGCCCTAGCGGGGCACACCTCCACCGTGTGCTCCACCCTATCCTCCAGGCGGTCCACACAGTGGCGACACCCGGGCGTCGGTCTGTAAAATCTTGATCAAAAAATAATTTGAGGCATTTATAGATATTAGGTTCTTTTGGTGAATTCCTATCATACTACAAAACATTTAATTTAAAAAAGAAAACACAAGAAGAGAAGATATTTTTTTTTGGTTTCTATGAACTATTTCCGATTTTCTATATATATATCTAGAAAAATATCATAAATGAAGGCACGAGTTTTATTAGAGTTTTCTTTGAAATGTATCTTTTTGAAAAGCAAAATTTTTATATTAAACTTAAAAACTTCTTAGTTGACAACCCTAACCTGAAACTTAAAAAATCAATATCTCAAGTATAAGGCGTCTGACGCATCTGAAATTTTTAATGAAGATACTTATTAGTATAACAAATATATAGTACTTAAAAACTTATGCTACAACGTAGTAATTTGCCAGAAAAAAAATAAAAACGAAATCACTGAAAACATTTTTTTGTGGTCTGTAAAAGCTTAATCAAACTAGTATTTGTAGATTTATAGGTTCTTTTTGTGAATTCCTATCATACTATAAAACATTTAATGTAAAAGAAACACCAGGAAAGGAGACACAAAGATTTTTTGGTTTCTATGGACTTTTCTCGATTTTCTCAATATCTCGTAAACTATGATAGATGGAATCACAAGAGTTTTAATAAGAGTTTTCTTTGAAATATATCTTTCCGAAAAGCATATAAAATGGGCATGTCCGCAACTCGGGTGAAATAACACACTGTGGCGTCCGTACTCTAACGGCTCGATATGCCCCTACAGCCCAGGCGCTCAATCTGCTGAACGCCCTGATTGCTCAAGAACCTAAATTTGACATATTTTTTTATAGCAGTAAAGTGATAAATTTTTTAGTTTCGCTTTGGTGCATACTGTAAGTATAGCAAGCAATGGATAAATAAATAAATAATAAATAGGGTGGCTGTTTTGGGGTGGACAAATGGAATAGGTTGGTCTGGTACATTCTATGGTTATAAAATCATGATAAACCGCTCCTAAGAAGATGTTATTACAACTTTCATACGTACAAATTCAAGCTCCGAGAAATTCAACAGGGGCAAAATCACTCAGTTTTCATTGTTATAAATACTGCGATATTACAAAGAATACAAAACTTAAAGAAACCAAGTAATAGTCAATTTCGAAAAAAAAGTTACGTTTAACAAAAGATTATTTGAACTTATAATTCTTAATCAATACAAACATGTCACAGATCAAAGTAGCAAGTTTTAGAAACACTAATTTCATTTTTAGGATTCCGTACCACAAAAGGAAAAAACGGAACCCTTATATGATCACTTTGTTGTCCGTCCGTCTGTCTGTCTGTCAAGATCCTTTATCTCGGAAACGCGTGAGGATATCGAGTTGAAATTTTAACTATGTACTCAACCAAAAAGTATTAATGTAAATTATAACGGGCAGACAGTAGAATCTGTAAGAAATACAAAATTTCTAGGAATAAATATTGATTACAGACTTTCATGGACAACCCATATAGACAATCTCTGCAAAAAAATCAACAAATCCTCATTCGCTCTTTACAAGCTCTTCAAAATAGTTAACAAAGAAACGATTTTAACGGCCTATCACGGACTGGTAGCACCATTACTGAGATACGGCATTATATTTTGGGGTAATTCGGTAGACAAGGAATTTATATTTAAAGCTCAAAAGAAGTGCATTAGAGCAATGTGCCAAATAAATAGTACAATTAGCTGTCAACCTTACTTTAAAAATCTAAAAATTCTCACATTGCCTTCCCTATACATTTATGAATCGAATATTTTTGTGAAATCAAATCTAAGCTACTATAAGACTGCTGTCAAAAGCTATTATCGAAAATTAAGGGATAAAAAAAGGTTAGAGGTACAAATACCTTATGGTAAAACGGCACTATTAAATAAAAGTATTTTATGCATGACATCAGTAATCTATAATAAATTGCCTGATGACATTAAACAATTACCAATCCTCCAGTTTAAAAAGAAACTACATTCATTCTTAATAGACAAATGTTATTATGATGTCAAAGATTACTTGAATGACAAAAATATTGTATTCCAATGACAAGAAAGGAAAAATAATTATCATTTTTTTCCCACGTATGTATGATAATATTGTGAATTGTATTTGAATATCATTTAAATTGCTTGTGTCTTTCCTGCAATGTTGTATTAATGAATTATGACTAATATGACTTCGAATTGAATTTCTATGTATTAATAATTTGTAATATTTTAATAATGTATCGAGACTAATATGATTAATTGTGTTTTAAATTCTGACTTATATTTTATTATTGTATGCCTCAACGGCGGGACATAGCTGAGCTTATTTTAATTATTTAAGACCTGTATTTATGATGTATACCTATAGTCCACAATAAAGTTGATTTGATTTGATTTGATTTGATTTGAAGTCTGCGGATTCTTGAAGCTGTAAAAAAACAAACTTGTAAGTTAACGAGAAAAAAAGATACTTCGGTTTATGTGGCAAAAAACTTACATTTCGACACTCTCGAGGAAATCAAAACTCATAGGGTACTTCCCGTTGACCCAGAATCCTGAAATCAGGGATAAAGCAAGGTCTTATAGCACAAATATAGGAATAGATACATCTGAAAACTGTAAATTTGTTGTTACGATTTTTTTTTTTGCGATGCTTAAAAATCTATTGAGACTTCATTCCGGAATTGAACTATTTACATAGGAAGTTTGTGGTTCCGTACAAACTTCCTATGTAAATAGTCCAATTCCTCACTTTTGCCCTTTTTTATTGATATAAACTAGTGCTTGACTAAAATCTCACTTGATGATAAGCAGTGATAAGTAAGTAAAACATTTATTTGCATAGATTGTAGGTAAGCTAAGTTGGCACAATAATTAAGTGGGCTTTAGAAAAAAATAAATCAACACGTATGTCAAGTAGTAAAAAAATAAAAACAAAATTGAATTATTTGATATGTCAAAAAAGAAAGTAAATCATAAGTCATCTATTGAAACGGGTTGCTTTGAAGTGTTATATCTTTGGATTGACTTTGAATTATAAGTTCAAATCATCGAGGTATAAGTACTAACGTACTAGAGAAGACACCGTAAATTCCTACTTTGTCTCGTTCAACTGCGGCGATCGCGCCGCACTTTGTCGAAGAAAACGCGTAAGTACCGTGATTTACATGGCGCTTAAGACCTTTTTGCCGAGAATAAATACACTTCCGCAGCATATCTAGCGCTGTGGTAAATTAGTTACGGTTTAGACGAATTGTTATTATTTTAGCGCTGCAGCGAATTAAAGATTCAAATTACGAAAATAGGACAATTCAGTTATGTGACGTAGCTTCTCTAGTACGTTAGTACTTATATCTCGATGGTTCAAATATACTTTATATTAAAGGTAAGTCATTCTTTTTTCGAAATTAGGTATTTATTGGTTTCTTTGTGTTTTGTATTTTCTGTACTATCGCAGTACTGTGTGTATGTATGTAGGTACCTATAGAAAAACAACGAAAATAAGGGAGGATAATTTTAACCCTTCTATATTGTTTTTATGAGATAAAAGCGCTTAAAATCTGTGTTTCCTGATGGCTACAACCCGGGAATCTTCAAGTCAAGAGTGAATAGGTTACTTCTAGGTAAGCGCGCTCCATCGTCGACCGCATCGTCGCTTTCCATCAGGTGAGATAGCGGTCAAGGGCGAACCTATCAAGAATTAAAAAAAAATAGACCTACCTCTTATGCCACGTGTAAAGAACAAAACCATTTATTTATATAAAAACAAAAAAAAACATTACAACTTACAAGTAGGTACATATCGAATAATGATAGATACCTACCTACATCTAATCAATTCAACCGTATATCAAAGGCACAAACTAAAACAAGTTTCTATTAACACGATTATATTTTAATGTTTTTCGACCTTGGCGTGAGTGACAGACGCCAATAGTGGCTTTTTGTGGACACCTGGCTGGTGCGGTTATTATTAGTTCTAAGGTACATTTACATGAGGACATTTTCTTGATCGTCGAGAGACGAAAATGTTCAAGCGATGAAGAATGGTCTTTTTTTCGTGACGATGGACTCAAATGACCAATTTTTTTTTTTAACCGGTATTTGACAACCTGTCTTCTTCTCAGTAGTACACTTCTGACGGAGTAGTCGTGGTCACGGATCGTCTGGTAGGTTGGTTGCGGCTTTTGCAAGACTTTTACATCGCTCTCTCTTCGTATTGTGTGTACATTCAATGAGGGAATACTTTTTTTGTTTTTAATTGATATAAACTAGTGCTTGACTGCGATCCCACCTGATGGTAAGCAGTGATGCAATCGTTGATGGTGAGGCGCACTAGTTTATTAAGAGCCTATTCACTCTAGCCTTGAAGACACCCAAATTATAATCGGACGGGAAGACCGCAGCAGGCAAATTGTTTCAGTCCTTCGATGTACGCGGTATAAACGACGAGACGAAACGCTCAGTCCGGACCGTAGAGGTTTCAACAACGTAAGGGTGGATACTCGCCGTACGTCGGACTTCGAAGATGATTTAATTAGATCTGTCTATCTGGTTAGTCATCGGCTGCGAGAATGTTGGCCCTCTACTCTTACCTGTAGGTACCACTAAACGTTCCAAAGAGCTTTTTTATATATCTAAACACCTTAAAGTTTGTCAACTATGTGCATGATGGCAGCCCGTACAGCTCTGTTATTGACTTCGTATAAGTCATGAAAAATGCTGGTGCTTGTGCAAGTATTTAGGTACATGGTAAATTCCACACTTATGACAAATGACGTTTATTTTATTCTTTTATACTTGATTTATTTCAGTAATTTAAACTTGATGATGTAGTGGTGGAAGAAGGAGTGGAAGATAATACTCAAGTAAAAAAAAATCTCTTCTACAAATGTCACATGACTCGAGTTTCGCGGACTGCTATTTAATAATGCCTGGCCGTGGCCTTCCAATTTTTAAACTGGCAATTGTCACCCATTCGAGTAGGTTTGAGTACCCTATAGTAGATCGTACTTTCATGGCGACAAAACCATTACAAGCCTTTTTTTTTAAGGTGGAAAATCATCATAAGATACTCCCGGTTTGGATGGAGCGAGAGCGAGTGTCAAACTTTTGACTGACTAAAACCCACCTGCGTTCCTTTAGTTGTCCATTGCATTCCAGGGCCACGATAACTCTTTCGATCGATCCTGCAAAACTATTGCAAGCTCGATATATTAATATAATTATATGCATGGAAGCATAATCTGCCTTTTAATGTTCCCACTGCTGGGACTCAGGCCTTCTCTCTCTAGGAGGGGAATGGGCCGTAATCCAATTCGCGGGCGATTGGTGAATGTCACATGTCTTCGAATTTTTGGTTCTAGGACACGCCGGTTTCCTCACGATACGATGATTATAATTATATTTCAATAGAATTAGAAGCCGGCTTTTAAACCACTAGCTGCTGTCATAGGCTCCGCCCGCGTGATAGTAGGAACTTATCCCAAGGGAACATACTCCAGGGATAAAAAAGTACGTAGTAGTAAAGTAGAAATCTGTTCAGCCGCAGCGTGAAGAAGCAACAAACATGAGTATATTTGTTGCTTCTCCGCGCGTACGTGAGTACGTACAGGTACACACAGTGTGATTATTATAAGCTAGCTTCTTATGAGACTCCGTGCGAGGTCTGTCAGCTGACCTAACTGCAGTAACTGACTTCTTACAAGAGTAAAGTTGACTCTCGTGAAAAGTCAGTCGTTCAACACGTCCGGACCGAGCCCAAGTCGTCGATGGCTCGTACTGTTCCACGCGCAACTCAAGGAGATGTCAGCAAACCGTAGGGGCCCAGCAGGGTCAAAACCTACTAGGGCCAAGGGTCTGCTTCTGAAAGGAAGACTCGGCCCTGGTACGAAAGGTAACGAAGGAACAGGAGTGGGTTTTTAATCAGTAAAAGTCTGACACACCGTCCCGCTCCGCCCAAGAGCAGGAGATGTCATTGGATGATTTTCACACCGAAAAAACAATACCGACGTACTTATTCAATTTATTTGAGGAAAAAAACTTTATCCGTGTAAATGAGCCAACAGCCTGGCAGACTTAGAAAACATACGGTAAAGGAATGGGCGCGGGTACTAGTGTCCTGAATTTAAATGAGCCTAGGTTTGTTATGATCAGTCATTTGTATGTTGTGGAGATCTACTTGCTCTGGTAAATTACTAGGAGTAATGAACTGAGAGCACGGTTGAGTTTTTTATTTTTCAAATTCAATCCAAATTCAAAAATGTTTTTATTTCACATAGGCCTACATGGGCACTTATAAAAGTTTAGAAGCTAGTGCACTGTTCCAAATTGGTCGGTTCCTATGGAGAAGAACCGGCAGGAAACTCCATAGATACTCTTTAAAAAAAAAATTGTTGTTCTTAATTTTTTTTTCATATTACAGTTGTGGTAGATATTATGTAATGACAGTGTAGACCAGTCAATATTGTACTCAAAAGAATAATAAAAATAATCATAATAAAAAGTGAGTCGTAATAGGAAGTAATCTAAGAATTCGCGGAGTCTACAGTCTTTTTTTTATAATCCACAACTATCACACAACGCCGTCTAGTACCAAGCTAAGCAGAGCTTGTGTTATGGGTACTAGACAACTGATAAACATACTTATATATTTCTAAATACATACATATATAGATAAATTACACCCAGACACAGAACAAATGATCGTGCTCATCACACAAACATTTGTCCTGAGTGGGAATCGAACCCACGACCTCCGGCATAGCAGTCAGGGCCACTAACCACCAGACCAACAGGCCAGTCAAAGCTTTTCATCAAAGCTTTTGTAGAAAACAATTGAATATAGCAAAACAAAACATAGTACCTACTAGGGTAAGTCTCTCTATTGCTTCTTTCTGCGAAGCAGTACTGCTAGTAACGGAGATGGCCGCAATAGTGACGGAACGGACATTTTTACTCCTCAGCCGCCGCCAAAAAAGACGCCCGGGCGATTTCCAGCCACCGCAGACGCGGGCTTGCGGACGACGACCAATGTACCCATCGCCTCACAGAGATGTCAGCAAAACTTAAGGGGCTCCGTAGGGCCGATGCCTGCTAAGGCTGCAGGAGCGTTTGAAAGAGTGACTGTGACCCTACAACGCAAAGGGTGAAGGGTACAGGTGGGTTTTAGTCAGTAAGTCTGACACGCTCTCTCGCTCCATCCTAGAGCGAGAATAATCCATTTGATAATATCCCACCTCAAAAAAAGGATAAGTTTGTCTCAAAGAGAGGATACTGCGGTTTATTTTTTATTTTTTTCGGGTGGGAAAATCATCCAATGACATCCCCCGCCCTTGGGCGCAGCGGGAGGGCGCGTCAGATTTTTACTGACTAAAAACCCACTCTTGTTCCTTCTTTGCCATTGTTCTAGGGCTCCGATCTCTTTCGCATTACCCATGGCCCCAGTAGGCTTCGACCCTGCTGGTTGCTGACATCTTCTTGAGCAGGATACTGCGGTACGTCCGTTTTACGCTAAAATAAAAGGTAATTTAACCTGTTATTTTATCAGCAAAGAAAGATATTGGCACCGATTCTCTTGTACACCAACTAAACATATTTTAAACTATTACTCTCTTTTGGTAATCGTTAAAACTAGAACAAGATAGTAATAATTTTACTCTTGTGCGATTAGCTAACATGATGCACTTTTTTGTATTCTTACTTAACTGTTTTTTTAACTGTTAATCTACACGTTTTGAATTCACGTCTAAAATTGTGTTAAAAACAAAGGGCAAACGAAATTCTTGGTATCTTTTTTTATACCCACGTTACTATTGTAAGAGAGAGTGATTGTGTAAAATAAGTTTAGTTAGTTTGTTAGCGTTTTCTTAGCAACAATATATTAAAAACGCAAAAAGAACGATAGAGAGTAGGTACAGTTGTCCTCTTAGCGAAAACATTTCTCTCAAGTTCGCAGATGCCCTAAACCTGTGTTTCCATTCTCATTGTATACGCAAATGATCGTCGTCGCACACGGGACACACGCGACAGCCACAAACGCCGCTACGAGAATCTAGAAACGGACACAAAGGTAGTTGAAGCGCGCGACAGCCACTTGTGACCGGTGGCTGCTACTTTTTTTAACCATGCGCGCAGTATCATAATAGACTCTTAGGGTCACCGCACACGGGCCACATGCCACAGCCACAAACGCCGACACAAGAAGCTAGAAGCGGTCACAAAAGCAGCTAAAGTGGAGGACAGCTACTTGTCGTTGTTAGCTGCTGCTTTTTTAACCGTAACATACGCGTAGTATCATAATGTAGTCTGATGGAAAAGGTTTCAATGCTCGAGTGGCGTGTGACGGTGTTTTGTATCGGCGTTTAGTGATCAGTGCGGGCCAAAAGAAGCGAGCAGCGATAGCGGTGATTTGTAGGCGGTCACCGGCGTCAACCATGTGCGGCGGATCCACGGATATCGATATCTATGGGCGGATCCATATAAAATGTATGAAAACTATAGGAAATATGCCGGTGGCGGTGTTTTGTGATTGTGGCCGCCCGTGTGTGGCAGCCCTATGTATCGCGATTATTAACTAAATTAAAACCTACTTGCTACAAAGGGTAACCTATTACATTATAATAATATAATAATATTGAATACTGGCGGCGCCAGATTTTTTGTTGTCGTTCAAAAGAAAATATTAATATTCAATAGCGTCTTATCGGATTGGCAATCAAATATAATATAGTTTAGACAAGGCTGGTTCAAAGGAATTTGCTTTGGTTCATCATAATCATTCAAAAAAATCGGTCAAGTGCGTCGTACTCGCGTTCCAATGGTTCAGTACAGCTTGCCGTCCGATCGTCCGGTAACCGTCCGGACCGAGCCCAAGTCGTCGTCGGCGCGTACTGTTCCACGCACGCCTCAAGGAGATGTCAGCAAACCGTAGGGGCCCAGCATGTTTGAAGCCTACTGGGGCCAAGGGTCTGCTTCTGAAAGGAAGACTCGTCCCTGGTATGAAAGGCAACGAAGGAACAGGAGTGGGTTTTTAGTAAGTAAAAGTCTGATACACCCTCCGGCACCGCCCAAGAGCGGATGACATCCCGTCATTGGATGATTTTCACGCCAAAAAAAAATGGTTCAGTACAAACTTTCCTATGTAAATACTTCGAGTTTCGAAGATTGTTCCGAATCGCAAAAAAGTAATTATTTTGTGACCTAAAAACAAAGTTACGGTTTTCAGACTTTCCTTTTCTTCTGCTGTGAGCATGCTGCCTTTACCTTGCTTGTTGCTTTTCAGAATTTTAGGTCAACAGGAAGTAGGTACTCTGAAGTTTTGATTCCTTGCGAGTGTCAAAATATGCAAAGAATATAAAACGATTTAGCAGGCCTAGCCAAGTTACACATCGTTTCGTTTCGAATTTCTTTCTACAGTCGGTAACGCCTCCGATTCCTTAGTTCTGACCACGTGATTTAGCGTTGATATGACGTCTTTCCCATACATTAGAAGTTTTATACTAGCGTTATCGATTGTAGATTGTCAACTTGGCTAAGCCCTCTCATTTTTAGATTGTGTTGACTTAGAAGTGTGATTTGTTCATTACTCTAAGAGGTAGGAAACTTGAGTATTTGGTATAAATTTCAGCTTGATATTTACACGCGTTCCTGAGAAAAAGGGTCTTGGCAAACGGACAGACGGATAACAAAGTGGTCCTATATGGGTTTTGTTCTCGCCAACTGAGGAACCACGGAACCCTAAAAATGGGGCACCTATATATATAGCTTCTATATATATATAGCTTCCAGCGTCAGAGGATACATCAAAGTCTACGTCAAGTTTAGGTACTCTGAGGATCGAACCAAAGCGGCTCTACCAATAATTGAAAATAAACAATGTAATTTTTTATTAGCTATTTAAATCATAAGTATTCAGCTCCAGTAAATAAATATGAAAGAATTTGTGAAAGATCTTCATGAAGAACGAAGTTATACATTTTCAAGGCTACTAATAAGAAAGAGAAGTCCGATTATGAGTTATGACGTTAAAGGTCATCACGCTCGTACGGCCGCCATAGAAAATTGCGTCTTTACGAGAGACTTATATTTTTGACTGGCCTGCCCCCCTAGCCAAGTTGCAAACGATAAACGTGAACGCTTAGTAATCTCCAATAGATTTTCAACTTTATGTTATTGGATATAAAGTTGAAAATCTATTGAAGATTACATAGTGTTTTCGTTCGTTCCGGTCGTTAACGCTCAGTAGTCTTTAATAGATTTTCAACTTTATGCTCTTAGGTATAAAGTTGAAAATCTATTGGAGATTACTAAGCGTTCACGTTTATCGTTTGCAACTTGGCTAGGGGGGCTGTTGGTCTAGTGGTTAGTGGCCCTAACTGCTATGCCGGAGGTCGTGGGTTCGATTCCCACCCAGAAAAAATGTTTGTGTGATGAGCACGATCATTTGTTCTGTGTCTGAGTGTAATTTATCTATAATATGTATGTATTTAGAAACATTTAAGTATGTTTATCAGTTGTCTAGCACTCATAACACAAGCTCTGCTTAGCTTGGGGCTAGACGGCGTTGTGTGATAGTTGTGTGAATAATAAATCTAATATATAAAATTCTCGTGTCACGGTGTTCGAACTTGAACTCCTCCGAAACGGCTCGACCGATTCTCATGAAATTTTGTGAGCATATTGAGTAGGTCTGAGAATCGGCCAACATCTATTTTTTTTTTTTTTTTTTTTTTATTTATATGGCAGAACAACGTTTGCCGGCTCAGCTAGTTATAATATATTATTTGTTTAAATACTTGTTATATCTGTTTGCTCTTTTAATTTTGGTATGGTTTTCATAGTTGGTATTCTATTTTTGTGCATTTATTGATAAACTGAGATTATAAATATTTTTTTCAGTTTAACAGCCCCCTTAGCCAAGTTACGACCGTTTCGTTTCTTTGACTTGACGCAAGAGAATCGAAACGAAACGGTCGTAACTTGGCCAGGGGGGCTGGTTATATTTTGGAATGCCCGTTTTTTAGTGGAAAATCATCAAATAAGTTCTCCCGCTCTGGATGGAGTAAGACGTAGTGTCAGACTTATACTGATAAAAACCTACCTGTGTTCCTTCAGTTGCCCTTTCACGTCCAAGTACCGGGGTGACTGTTTCCCTTTCACGTTCCAGTACCACGGTGACTGTTTCGAACCATTCCGCAGCCCTGGTTTCATCGGTCTTAGCGAGCCCCGACAATAATGCTGACCTAGCTGTCCTTATTAGACGGTGAGTTAAAATCACACGACCCTGTGCTCGAAGTGCGAGGTACATACAGCCCTATTCGCATGGCCTTAGTCAGTCAGATTGCTGACTAAAACTGACCTCATCATCATTTCAACCGAAACATGTCCACTGTTGGACATAGGCCTCCCCCAAACGTCGCCATAAAGGACCGGTCCTGTGCGTCTCGCATCCATCAAGCATCAAGCAAGCAACATTCACGACAAGGTAGACCGATGAGCTGGTGAGGGTCGCGGGAATCCGATGGATGCAAGACACACAGGACCGATCATTATGGCGACACTTAGGGAGGCCATGTCGAACAGTAGACGTCTTTCGGCTGAAATGATGATGATGTGCTTATTCCACGACATGGTTAAATTTCATCCAGATCCATTCAGCCGTTCGAGGTTGAAGTAGTTACGAAAATACACACACTCACTCACGAACTTGCCTTTATAGTATTAGTGTGATTACGACATATGAAGTAAAGTCTAGTCTAGACCAGGAACCATCTGCGGATCTAAATTTAGCTTACTTTCTAAAGGTAGACAACGTCTGTGTAAACAATTGGGCAGTTGACTCATTTTTATTCATCGTTTGTATAAAAAAGTAACTTTATCCAAAATCGCAAATAGAAGTTATTTTTTTAATTCGTTCAATATTACGTGGTTATAAAACCTTTCAAATCTGGTGGAAGGGAAAAAAATAAAGACGCACACACTGAAATATGACGTCACCGCTTTTGTACACATGTTACCTATAGGTAACATGGGTATAAAAGAAATAGCGAGATACTCCCACCACGCCCTCACTCTTCCTCAAATTCCTCTTTTGATGCTGTTTTAAAAAAAAAAGATTTCTTTTTAGTGTCATTTGTTGTTTACTGTGAAATTTCTAAAAAAAAGGCACATAAATTACCTTTTTTTTAGGTGGGAAATAATCATCTAATGACATATCGCGCCCTTTTGAGTCAGACTTTTACTAACTAAAACCCGCTCCTGTTCCTGTTCCTTCTTTGCCTTCGTTCCAGGGCCCCGGGGATCTTTATGGCATACATTTCGCATCACCCATGGCCCCAGTAGGCTTCGACCCTACTGGGCCCCTCCGAAGGCACATTTACCTGTGTTTTTTTTTTTTGAGAGGCCCATGTCCGGCAGCAGATGCTAATAGGCTATTTTTTTTAGCTGGGTAATCATCCAATGACTTTTCCTGCTCTAGAGCGGAACGAGAGGAGGTGTCAGACTTGTACTTACTAAAACCCAGTCCAGTCCTATGTTCATTCTTTGTCTTGCATTCAAGGACTGGACAGGCCCCAGTAGGCTTCGACGATGCTGGGCCCCTACGGTTTTGCTGACAACTCCTTGAGGCGCGCGTGGAACACTACGCGCCGTCGACGACTTGGGCTCGGTCCAGACGGTTACCGGACGGCCGGACAGCGAGCTGAGTTTGTTCATTGATTACGACATATGAGGTAAAAGTCTACTCTTGACCAGAAACCATCTGCGCAGCTAAATTCAGCTTACTTTCTAAAGGTGGACAGACGTCTGTGTAAACAATTTCGAATGATGTCAAGGTTACCCGCTGTAAGGAAAATGATAATAATATTCGAAGACATTATAAAACCACAATCGCATACGGTAACAGTCTCGTACCATGGACCAAAGTGTTACCTATAGTTTTTCCTGAAGCGGTTCTCGTAAATATGTTGTTTTGGGTAACCATTGGGTTTTTATGTTTTACCAATTGTAGTATAATTTTGAAGTAGGATATGGTTATTTACAAACACCATGGACTGATGACGTTTTCCTTATCATCTTCATCGTTAATGATTCTATTTAAAAAAATATCTATTATTTATTTATTGTGCACATTTACCTCGTGTAGTTTTTTTTAGCCTAAACGTTGATTGGTAGAGAATGTACAGTGACGGATTAAGACTACTTGATGCCCTAAGCAATCTACGCCTGTGGGCCCCCCTATCCGTATGTCAACTAGAATCGGTCTTTAAACCTTTACCATCTAAAAACATTGATGAGATGTAACGTACCTTAGAAATGGAGTAGGTGCGACAACAATAAAAACCAAAGCATTATTTATTATTAGGGGTTAAAGTATGAAATTGCCGATTTGTACTGAAACATTGAAATTCGTTTTTTTTTTCATTTAACATATTTATTTAATCAAAATAATTACCATTATTATATTTATACATTGCTTCCATCTAATAGGAAGGTCATTTATGCCTTTTCGATAGAACTCTGGTGATCTAGATTCGACAAACTGTGTGAAAGCATTTTGTACTACCTCCTGAGAAGAAAACTTTTTATCAAGTAGAAAATTGTCCAAATCAAATTGTCCGAAAAAAATGGTAGTCCGTTAGAGCAAGGTCTGGTGAATACGGAGGGTGACAAATGGTTTCTTTCTCTGCAGTTCCTGTAGAGTTAAAACGGTTTCTCGTGCTCTATGAGGTCTCGCGTTATCATGGAGCAATAATGGTGAAGATTGATTCATGAGTCGGGGCTGTTTCACTGCTAGTTTTGCTATCATTGTTCGGAGTTAGTTCGGCACAGTAGACATCTGCCGTTATTGCTTGACCAGATCGGAGAAAGCTATAGTAAATAACACCATGCTGAGACCACCAAACAGTTACCATTACCTTTTTATTGGTAAGCTTTGCTTTAGGACACTGTTGCGGCGTTTGACCTGGGGTCAGCCATTGCATTTTTCGCTTACGGTTACATTGCATTTTTCGCTTACGGTTATCGTAAAGAATACACTTTTCATCACATGTCACAATTCGATCCAATATTCCTTCATTTCTGTATCGATTCAACAAGGCAACACAAGTTTCAACACGCGTTTTTTTCTACAGATCAGTCAAATCATGAGGCACCCATTTTTCATATTTTTTTGTTGTTGGTAAGGTAACGTTAAACCATGTCGCTAATTCCTGGGTAGTTTGGCTCGGATCGGCTTCCACCATCTCTTTCAATTCATTGTAATTCACCTGTGTGGGCGGTCTTCCACGTGGTTCGTTCTTCAAATCAAAGTTTCCATCACGAAAGCGTTTTTTTTATTTCGAAACCAAAATTGCACGGTGCGTTCATTTACAGTCCCCTCTCCAAACGCAACATTGATATTGAGCTGTTTCTGCCATGTTAGTTCCGCGTCGGAACTCGTATTCAAAAGTCACTCGAATTTTCGAAGTATCCATCTTTCTTGTCTAAGGTGAATAAAAAACAACTGAAAGTCGATAATCGAATGTTGCACATTTTTTAAAAGAAGAACTTTATAGGTGCCCTGTGAAAAAAGTTTCACTCAAAAATCTCAAACCATAAAGGTTTTATGTCAATTCGAAGTACCTATTACAATAAAACGGCAATTTCATACTTTAATCCCTATTATTACGTATGCATAGAAGCCGGCCGGCACAATTACTCAAAAAACAAAACATTTGAATTTGATTGACACAGATTTGCGGGGGGGCGCGGGGTAGGTGTGGCTTGTGATTGGCTGATCGCAATTCCGGTGCATTTGAATTGCCGAATGCACTAGCGGGCAGCGAGTGGGCAAGCGGAAGCGGTGTTATGACTCTAGGCCGGACTCTATTTCAATTTAAAACTCCGAATTTTCAAATTAGTCCTAGAAACATTTTTTGGTGTGGTTTTTGGTGACGTGAGAGTGAGACGTGTTGCCCTAAGGACGAATTTTTTTTGAGCTTCTTCTGGTGTCCCTCCAGACGTGATGCCCTAGGCAATTGCTTAATTTGATTAAGGGTTAATCCGTCACTGAGAATGAATATTTACCACTACTGTACATGAAGTTTAAATAAATAAACTCAAGCTAATTTGACCGTTTTTTGAGGTGAGAAATCATCAAATGACTTCTCTCGCACTAGGGTGGCGCGCGAGAGCGTGTCAGATTTTACTGATTACAACCCACCTGTGTTCTTTCATTTGACCTTTGCGTTCCAACGGTCAACCGTTCTCGCAGCCCTAGCAGGTATTATGTCTCTTCAGTTTTGCGTATATCTCTTTGAGGCGTGCATTCCTTTTGAGGATCGCGTCCTTATCCGACGGCCGGACGGCGAGCTACCTTGTCTTCTTATCAAATATGAACTCCTATTCTATAAAAGTATTAACATTAAAAAGTATAATCATCTCACCAATTTGCAAGTTAATTACATTAATAGTAGCATGCGAACTCTTTCAAAATTGACGCTAGATTTGAATTAAATAGAAAACCTAGTTTTTTTTTTTGGGTTGCCAACACTTTACTGCACAACGCCCGGAGGACACGGTGGAGCATACGGTAGAGGTGTGCCCCGCTTGGGCAAAGCACCGCAGTGTCCTCGTGGGGACGATCGGCGGCAGCGATCTCTCGCGCCGGGCCTTGGTACAGACCATGGTCCGGAGCGAGGAGGAGTGGCAGGAGGCTGCCTCCTTCTGCGAAGCAGTAATGCTAGCAAAGGAGGCGGCCGATCGCGT
Source organism: Mythimna impura (assembly GCA_905147345.3). Classification (NCBI taxonomy): domain Eukaryota; kingdom Metazoa; phylum Arthropoda; class Insecta; order Lepidoptera; family Noctuidae; genus Mythimna; species Mythimna impura. The sequence goes on along the minus strand of LR990347.1, from coordinate 5,839,600 downwards.
GAGGCAACGGTCCTCACGCCCCAACCGCCGCTGGGATTCCGATCCCGATTTTCGGCCACTGTAGGTGCGGGCTTGCGGACGGCGAGCAATGGGTGGCTCGCCGTCCGATCGTCCGGTAACTGTCCGGACCGAGCCCAAGTCGTCGACGGCGCGTAGTGTTCCACGCGCGCCTCAAGTCAGCAACCGTAGGGGCCCAGCAGGGTCGAGGCCTACCGAGGCCATGGGTGATGCGAAAGTGATCCCCGGGGCCCTGGAAAAATGGCAAAGAAGGAACAGGAGTGGGTTTCTAGTTAGTAAAAATCTGACACCATCTCCCGCTTCGCCCATGAGCGGGGGATGTCATTAGATGATTTTCCCACCCGGAAAAAAAACACTTTACTGCACAAATGGCGGCAAATTCAAATCTTGTGTTAATTTTAGGACACCCTTTAGTTTATAACAATAATTTATTTGTGTCAGATAGAGACATTTTTTTTTTAGTAGATACCTACATAAAAATATGTTAGTAAGCTAAAATGATGATATAATTCAATAAAAAATCACAATCTGAAGACTAAAAACTGTGTTTTCTATTTAATTCAAATCTTGCGTTAATTTTAGGACACCCTATACTTTAAATAAAAAGAGACCTTGATCTTTGCGGTTGTTTGCTTTAGTGTCTGCTGTTTAATCTCAAAGGTTGTCAAATGACCTGAACTAGTCTCAGTAGAGAGTAAAAAGAGGTCTAAGTAAAGTTTCTAAAACAAAATAAAGTTAATCGCGTTAAAAAGATATAATAGATGGGAATAGGTTCTACGAGTAGGTACCTACGAGTAGGTCGTGAGTACAAACTCAAGCAACCACTTTTTTTGTAAAGCCTATGCTTTCCCACAGCTGGGCTAAGGCCTCTCCCAACTTCTTCCAGGTATTCTTTTCTTGAGCCACCTTAAACCAGTCTTTGCGGTAGGCATCTAGCTCGTCTCGCCACCTCTTTCCAGGTCGACTTTGGCGGCGTCGTCCATCTTCAGGTACCCACTTTGTGGAGACTCTTGCACACCGGTCAGTGCATGCGGCTGATGTGACCCGCCCAATCCCATTTGAGCCTAGCAGCCTTTTTTTCTACCTCTATAATCCCCGTCTTTTGACGCAGCGTGGTGTTCCTCATTCTATCGGCTCTTTTGACAACCAGAATGCTGCGCTCCATTGCTCGTTGGCAAACCCCAAGGCGAAACTTTTTCGACTCGGTGTGCAACCATATCTGGGCACCTCAAGCAAGCACTTAAGTTTGTGTAATTTATTCCATCACCACTGTTCTCAAAAACGGTGAAGAAAAACATCGCGATGAAAATGGCGTGTCCTAGAACCAAACATTTAAAGACATGTGACATCCACCAACCCGCACTGGGCCCGCGTGGTTGATTATGCCCCATTACCTCTCATAGCAAGAAGGCATGAGTCCTAGCAGTGGTAAAATTATAAGATTGATTATTTTGTTGAGAGCAGTGGTGGCCGAGTGGTAACGGCACCGACTTACGAGTTGTAGATCACGGGTTCAAACCCAGCCAGGCGCATTACCTACTTGGTGTAATTTATTTCATCACCACTGCTGTCAAAACGCTCTGAAGGAAAACATCCCGAGGAAACCGGCGTGTCCTAGAACCAAAAAATTCGAAGACATGTGACAGTCACCAACACGCACTGGGCACGCGTGGTGGATTACGGCCCATTCATTCTCCTAGAGAGGAGACCTGAGTCCCAGCAGTGGGAACATTAAAAGGCTGATTATAATTATGATTATTTTGTTAAGATTCAAGATTCAAAGCATTTTATTTCAAATAAACCATTTACAGGCACTTTTGAAATGTCAAGAAGTCAGTCAGTCAGAAAAAAATGATGCTAATTACACATTCCAAAGCGGTGGATCTCTATGGAGAAGAATGTGCAAGAAACTCCATGGACACTCTTTTCAATCATGTTTTGTAATTACAAATATCTCTATTACATGTTTCTTGTCGCTATCATGTGAGAAAAATGTAAATAAATTAATAAAGTAAAAATAAAAACTAAATATAGATATTAAAATAGCAACTGGCAGCTAAGAGATGACCAGTTTCAACTGACAGCGCCCGTTCACGGACATGACGCAAATATTAGCACCACTCAGCTCACCATCAGTGAGACATTTGAATGAGCATGACAAACTCTTAACTGACTTGGAACTACTTTGTTAGACTTGGAAATTTAACCAAGGAAGTAGGTACTATAAACCTCACTATTCTTCATAAAACGAGATCATATACCGGATTTAAATAAAAAGACGTAACATATTACTTAAGCTTTAAAAATAATCACATAACTGCATGGCATTTTCAGATCGGAAGCGAGTTATAACTCTGCTGGTCCCCTGGGGGTACAGACACATAGAGAATTAACCCCAATGATCTGGACCGGACTAGACACTTTATTTATGGACCATATTAGAACACATGTCGTTGGTGACATTAGTCTTAATGGAACAGAGTAGCTGCAGTATAATAATTGGGTACTTGATAGGCGTGTGTAACTCTTTTCTGAACCGACTCACTGTTCCGAAACATTTTAGTGTTCTGAGAGATTGGAACAGCAGTAATGTTTTAAATGCTTCATTTGGAACAATTGGAACACTGAAACACTCTTTACTTTAGTGACCTGCAGTCTTTTTAAAATTCAAATTAAAACGTAAATAGTGTAAATTTTAGTAAACCGCACTAAAACATCTGCTTTAAATTAATCTCAAATTAAAATTCAATTAAATAAAACTGTTGTAGTATGTGGCACAACGTAACAGATCACGATTCATAACAGTCAGTATCTGTGTTTGTATCTTTTGAGCCGTTGTTCCAAATGTTCCGTTTGTATCTTGAGAGCCGATGTTTCAAATGTTCCGTTTGAGTTTTTTGAGCCGATGTTCCAAATGTAGCGTTTGTATCTTTTGAGCCGATGTTCCAAATGATACTCGTACATATCACTGTTTCGAAACATTTCAGTGATTCAGATGCAAATGTTCCAATCGCAGAGATGACACACTTTTCCCACGCCTAGTACTTGACTCAATTTTTAGGGTTACGTACCTAAAAAGGAAAAAAACGGAACCCTTATATGATCAATTTTTGTCTGTCCATCTGTCTGTCTGTTAAGACCCTTTATCTCGAGAACGCATGGCGGTATCGAGTTGGAATTAAAACCATATACTTAGGTCTGTGGTCTCTTGAAGCTGTGAAAAAATCAAACTTCTGGATTAACGAAAAAAAAAGATACGGCTGTTTATGTCTCAAAAAACGTGTATTTCGACCCTCTCAAGAGAATCAAAATTCATAGGGTAGTTCCCGTTGACCGAGAATCCTGAAATTTGGCATAAAGCAAGGTCTTATAGGACAGATATGATATGATATAAATCTGAAAACTGTAAATTTGTGGTTACGTTACCAAAAAAAAATTGCAATTCGGAAAAATCTTCGTAACTCAATTCCGGAGTTGAACTGTTTTCATAAGTAAGTTTGTACGGAACCCTCAGTGTGCGAGTCCTGCTCGCACTTGCCCGGTTTTTTTTAATGTTTAGTTGTCAAGTATATTGTAGTTGTATTCTGTTGTTAATTTAACACATAAAAATCTGCTTTTACAGTGTTTGATATCTAACTCCTACGAAACGGTTTGACCCATTTTTAAGATCTTTTTTTGTGTTTGTTTGGTAATAGCTTCTATTCATATTATAGGACTAACATTTTCATCAATTTATGGCAAAAAATATATTACCTAATACTACTTTTTTATCTTTATTAGTTCCAAACCCAAACAGAACTAATAACATGAAACATAATCTCTAATGATTAATTTATAATATAAATTGTCTTAAATATAAAAAAAAAACAATCCGTAAAAGTGGACAGACATGTTCTAGTCTGACTTTAGAGGCAATACTCTCCATATTTTGTTTCAAACTGGTTTTGGATAACACTTTATTTAAAAAAAGACTATGAATATTAAAATACTACGTTTAAATAGCACATATTTGGTGGCATGTTTAGAAATGTGACATCGAAAATTAGGCTGATGTTTTTAACACAGACGTGTTAAAAACATCAGCCTATTTTTTTGATTTGGCTCTATAAAAACTTTTTACAAAAAAAAAACCGACTTCACTAAAAAAAAAAACACTAAAAGGGTCAAAATAACTTTAATTTCGGAAGACGGTGTTTCTCGGTATTGTTTGTTTTTTATTTAACACCGACTTCCAAAATTAAAGTTATTTTGACCCTTTTAGTGTTTTTTTTTAGTGAAGTCGGTTATTTTTTTTTGTAAAAAGTTTTTATTTTACACTTTTTAGTTGCGATACACTTATAAACAGAGTGCCTATTTCTCATGACGATTCCAATTAACCCAAACACTGCTAGGTTACATTGTTTTATTATAAAGTTCCTGTGTCTACCTTCCACATCTACCATCCGCTAAGAACGGATTTTACAAAACTCCACCCCTAAGGCGGTAAAACGGGGTTTGGAAGTTTGTATGGAGAAATCGACTTTTACGCAGGCGAAGTTGCAGGCAGGAGCTAGTATATTTTAGTGATATCCAGTAAATTCAAAATATTTTATTTCACATAGTCCTACCTTTATGGGCACTTATGAAACGTCAGAAGCAAGTAGATACACATTACTGTTACAACTAGCCTGTACCATCCCACGGCTATGCAGAAGCCTCCCTTCATTCTTTCCGTTGTTCCCGACTCTGAGCCACTTCTTGTAAATTCCTAAGCCATCCCGCCATCTCCTTCATTGTATGCCGTGATCCCGTATCGCGACTTCAGGGCACCAATTTGTGTTAGTTTTTCCAAGACACCCAGAACCGTAATAATCTATATGTAGGCCACACAAATATTTGTTCCGTACGGAAATCGAATCCATGAGACGCAGTGCAGCAGCCAATTGCTCAACCACAGCGCCTACATACGATTTTGAGTTGCCAACCGTTTAAGCGGCATGTAGGAGATGTAACGTCTGAAAACGTCCTATCTTGAAGATCTTAAATATCACTTACAATGTTTTTTTTTTTTGTTTATTGGAAAATCATCCAATGACATCCCCCGCACTTGGGCAGAGCGAGAGGGCGTGTCGAACTTTTACTGACTAAAAACCCATTCCTGTTCCTTCGTTGCCTTTCATACCAGGGCCGAGTCTTCCTTTCAGAAGAAGACCCTTGGCCCAATATCACTTACTTATAAGTTTGTATGCCAATATTTGGCAATACATAGCGCACTGTACTTTTATACTACCCTCTGTAATGCCTATGTTTTACAAGCAAAATAAATTATTATGATTACTATGATTATGAATATTATGATTATGATCACTTACTAATATCTCAGTATGATCAGCTAATCTCTAGTAAGATTGAACGCGGATCTACAATGAATTTGACAATGCCTTTTATCTTCATTGTGTTCACATATTTACTTTAATGTACCTTAACGAAACGTTTAATTAGGTTTTATAGAAGTCACCTTTTGTGTAGGGTTGAACCATTAACATAACAGTTAGATTTTTTTAAGGCGGGTTTTTTTTTGTTGGTGGGAAAATCATCCAATGACATCCCTCGCTCTTGGGCGGAGCGCGAGGGCTGTCAGACTTTTACTGACTAATACTTCTTTGCCTTCGCCCCAGGGCCGAGTTTTCCTTTCAGAAACAACCCTTGGCCCCAGTAAGCTTCGACCCTGCTGGGCCCCTACGGTTTGCTGAGATCTCCTTGAGGCGCGCGTGGAACAGTACGCGCCGTCGACGACTAGAAAGTGGGATATCATCCAGTGACTTCTCTCGCTCTATGGCGGTGCGGGAGCGTTGTGGGAGGTGTCAGACTTTTACTGACTAAAACCCATTTGTTGTTGGATGTTACTTCTTTGCCTTACGTGCCATTTGCTTCTGAAAGTAAAACGCGGGGTAAGTTTTCTTTTTAGAAGGGAACCCATGGCCCCAGTAGGCTTCAGTTCTGCTGGACCCCTAGAGAATTGGTGTGTAATTATGGTATGTGCTTGAAGAGTAGTGGGAGCACGGTAGTAGATAATGATCACAGGGAAACATACTCCCAGGATAAAAAGTACCCTACATTCTATTCCAGGATATGGTCTATCCGTGTGCCAAGTTTCATCGAAGTCCGTTTGAACGTGAAAGACTAATAACCGAAAGTAAGGTTTTTTTAACCCGATTGTAGCGCCACCTACCGGCTTCGATTGTACTTTTAAACCATGTAAGGACCCACTCAAATTCACACGCCAAATTTCATCCAAATTGGTCAAGCCATTTAGGTGGAGTTACGTGACAAACACACAAAAAGTAAGACAGTGAACACACAACAGTGACAAGGAAGTTAGTGATAGCATGACGAGTGACAGGGCAGAATGGAAGAAAAAAACGTGTTGCGCCGACCCCAAATAACACGGGACAAGGGCAGGAAGATGATGATGATGATGAGGTGACAAACACACGTATAGAAGAATTACCTATATTTATTAAAAAGATATACAAACTTTTGCCGTTATAATATGAGAGTGATTTGGTGGTTAGTTTTAGTCATCAGTAAAGATGATTCTATTAGACACAGAGTACATGATTTTACTGGTTTTTAAAAAAACGGAAAGATTTCAATACTCCCTCCCCTCCCCACTTCTTTGAAGCCTGGCAGAGATAACTTAATAATATATAATAATAATAATAATATTTATTTATCTTCCACAAATCTTATCAAACTTACATCTTGTTTGTTTCTGATGCCAGTTGGGCTATCATTTTTAATCGCATATAATATTTTATATCTGAATGTAATAAAATTAATACAATATAATAGAATAATTTAAATAGAGAATCGATACTACAAATCAATTTGTTATACCACTTCTTTATCTAAATTATTATATTCATCGTCTTGAGGTATTATTTTAAAAGGCATTTTTATTTTATGATCATCTATTGATATATCTAGATTTTATACTCTGATAATGATGAATCAACAAGGTAAAACTAAGCAAAAGTGCCTCCAGTTTAGTGCGACGAGCTTGGTCCGTCGTACCAAGTTCGAGCGTGTGTTAATAATAATTACGCTGAGGTTCGCTCGACCTTGATACGGACGGACTGCGACCTTGGTACAACGGACCAAAACCATCGTACTAATTTGAAGCGTGTGTTAACACTATAAAATCAAGAGTGAATAAGTTACTTCTACGCAAACGAAATCGTCGACCACTAGATCCTCTCCGGCCATGGGAAGTTCAGGAGGTTCCTCCACCTGATTCGTGAGGAAGAAATGCCCGGGTGTCACCATTTTGCGGACCACCCGGATGACATGGGGTTCTGCGCAAAACTTAAAGGTCCTTCTTTACCGTTTCGCAGGACCCTGTGTCCCTATGTTCCTATTCCTACATAGATGTGGTTTTAGTCAGTAAAAGTCTGACACGCTTCCATTGATGAACCTATTGGTCTAGTTGTCAGTGACCCTTACTGCTATGCCGGAGGTCGTGGGTTCGATTACCACCCAGGACAAATGTTTGTGTGATGAACACGGTCATTCGTTCTGTGTCTGAGTGTAATTTATCTATAATATGTATGTATTTAGAAATATACAAGTATATTTATCAGTTGTCTAGTACTCATACACAAGCTATGCTTAGTTTGGGAAAGTTGTGGAATATTATTATTATATTATTCATCATCATCATCATTTCAGCCGAAAGACGTCCACTGCTGGACATAGGCCTCCCCCAAGCGTCGCCACAGCGAACGGTCCTGTGCGTCTCGCATCCATCGGACTCCCGCAACCGTTACCAAGTCATCGGTCCACCTTCCAACGCTACGTCTTCCGGTACGTGGTCGCCATTCCAGAACCTTTCGGCCCCAACGGCCATCTGTTCTGCGAGCAATGTGCCCTGCCCATTGCCACTTTAATTTGGCGATTCTTCGTGCTATGTCGGCAACCTTGGTTCTCCTGCGGATATCCTCATTCCTGATTCGATCACGCAAGGAAACTCCGAGCATAGCCCTCTCCATTGCCCTTTGGGTGACTTTAAGCCTTCTAATGAGGCCCATTGTAAGCGACCACGTTTCGGAGCCATATGTCATCACTGGCAACACGCACTGGTCATAGACTTTCGTCTTGAGACACTGTGGTATATTGGACGAGAAGACACCGCGCAGCTTCCCGAACGCTGCCCAGCCGAGTCGGATTCGACGATTGATCTCTTTCGCGAAGTTAGACCTTCCCAACTGGACCGTCTGTCCCAGGTAAACGTAGTCGTCTACAACTTCGAGTGTAGAGTCCCCGACCTTGATAGGAGTGGGTGCTACATGGCTGTTTACCATGACTTTGGTTTTGTCCATGTTCATTTTAAGTCCCACTCTTTCGGAAACTCTACTGAGGTCACCAAGCATTGTACTGAGCTCCTCCGTAGTCTCAGCCATGACTACTATGTCGTCGGCAAACCGAAGGTGAGTGATGTACTCGCCATTGACATTAATGCCTAGCCCTCTCCATTCCAAAACCTTGAAGACATCCTCCATTGCTGCCGTGAACAGTTTCGGAGAAATAACGTCTCCCTGCCTCACACCCCGCTGCAAGAGGATAGGTTTCGAGGTCTGGTCTTGTAGTCGGACTGACATAGTGGCGTTTTTGTACAAACACTTCAGCACTTCGATATACCGATAGTCAATTTGGCACCGTTGGAGAGACTGCAGTACAGCCCAAGTTTCAATCGAATCAAAGGCTTTCTCGTAGTCCACAAACGCTAAGCAGAGAGGCTGGTTATACTCCTCAGTCTTCTGTATAACCTGCCGCAGCGTATGTATGTGGTCCACGGTGCTGAAGCCTTTTCGAAATCCGGCTTGTTCGGGAGGCTGGAAGTCGTCGAACCTGCGCGCGAGACGATTCGTGATGACTCTGGAAAACAGCTTGTAGACATGGCTCAGAAGCGAGATGGGCCTATAATTCTTAAGCAGGGCATTATCGCCCTTCTTAAAGAAGAGTACCACCACGCCTCTGCTCCACGCCTGTGGCGTTTTTCCCTCGAGTATGACGGAATCAAATAGCTTCTGAAGGGCCTTAAGGACCGGTTTTCCACCCGCCTTCAGGAGTTCGGCCGTAATTCCGTCCTCACCCGACGCCTTGTTGTTTTTCAGCTGCTTCAGAGCCATCCTAATCTCGTACAGGCTGACGTCCGGGATATCTTCGGTATAGTGTCGAGTCAATCTAGCTCTTGGGTCGTTTACTAGATTTACAGCGGGTTTAGCGATAGACGTGTATAACTGTCCATAAAAAGCCTCGATCTCTCCCAGAAGCTCCGATTTGGCGGATATGACTCTGCCATCGTCGGTCTTCAGTTTCGTGAGCTGGCTTTGCCCAATAGACAGATCTCGTGCAAATACTTTAGAGCCCTTATTCCGCTCAATCGCATCCTTAATCCTTGCGGTATTAAAGCGGCGAAGGTCACGTTTCAGGGACTTCGAGATTTGTCTATTAAGCTGCCGGTATATGCACGCATCGTCTGAAGACTGCAGAATCATCTCACGCCTCTTCTTCATTAGCTCGAGGGTCGGATCGGAGAGCTTCTTGTTCTTGTTTGTACGGTGAGTCTTGAAAAACTTAGACCCGACCGTATGGACAGTTTCCACGAACCCATCGTTATATTCATCCACGGAGCTTCCTAGGCACTCGAAACGATTGTGGAGTTCGAGCTGAAAGCTCTCGGGGTTTTGGATCTGGATCTGTGCTGGACGGAGCGTAGACTTCATCAGTCGAGACCTTTCAAGCTTAATGTTAATATTCAATGTGCCTCTTACGACGCGGTGATCACTTCCAGTTTTCACCGCGTTGATCACAGAGACATCATTGAATATTTGCTTTTTCGTCGACAGGATGAAGTCAATCTCATTTCTAGTTGCACCGTCAGGACTTTGCCAGGTCCACCTTCTATGCTCACGCTTTTTGAAGAAGGAATTCATCATATAGAGGCCCTCCTTCTCCATAAAGCTAGCCAGTAGGTGTCCCCGGTGATTCCGACGTCCAAATCCAAATTGCCCCACTCGCAGCTCGTCACCGTCTCGTTTGCCCAGTTTCGCGTTAAAGTCCCCCATGACCACGGTGAAGTGAGTCTTAGAACCATGCATGGCTCTTGATATATCCTCATACATGGATTATACTTCGTCGTCGGGATGTGTCGAGGTCGGGGCGTAGACCTGTATGACCTTCAGCGAATATCTTGATGATATTCTGAGTATAAGGTACGCCACCCTGGTCGACACACTCTCGATCCTCACGACATTGTTCACAAGGGACTTGTGGACGATAAACCCGACACCACCCTGGGACTGCTGGTCACCCTCCCGGAAATAGAGCAGGTTACCGGATTTGAGAATTATCGTATCTTCCCCCTGTCTTCGGACTTCAGACAATCCCACAATACTCCATCGCAACCTGCTCAATTCCTCCTCCAGTTCGGTGATCTTCTCGTCAGTCCTCAGTGTACGCGTGTTAAAAGTTGCCAGGTCGAGTCGTTTAATAGATGGGTAGCCAAATCTCATCCGGAGATTCTTCGCACCCCTTGCCTCGTCGTGGCCTTGACCGCTACCGGAGTCAAGGGTAGACGGGCTGCCGGGCACTAGGGGCCATTTTTTGTTTCTGTTTTTCATGTTGGGGGGGTTGCCATAATCGCCACGCTTGGCAGACGGGTTGGCGATCGCAGTTTGGTTGTTGTAATGCACAGAGGATGCTGCTGCCCATTCTCTGGTATGTCCCTTAGTCGCCTCTTACGACACCCTCGGGAAGAGATGGGATGGTGTTATTCTTAACGTCCGAACACCATACGGAACATTATATTATTGATGAGAAGTTATTGGATGACTTCCCACCTAAAAAATAAATCGTCGACACCTCATCGTTAATCATCAGGTTTTTTTTTTCGGGTGGGAAAATCATGTAATTACTTCCCCCGCTCTTGGGCGGAGCGAGAGTTAGTGTCAGACTTTTACTGACTAAAAACCCACTCCTGTTCCTTCCTTGCCATTGTTCCAGGGCCCCGGGGATCTCTTTCGCATCACCCATGGCCCCAGTAGGCTTCGACCCTGTCGACGACTTGGGCTCGGTCCAGACGGTTACCAGACGATCGGACGGCGAGCTACCCATTGCTCGCCGTCTGCAACGTTAACACAGCGATCGCTTACCATCAGGTGTGATAGGGTCATGCGAGAGCTTAACAATAATAAAAAAAAGTGTGTGCCAACCCTATAAAGGATTAAAAGTTAAATTAGGTACTTTTTTGTAGCAAGCCATATTGTACGGGGTTTTCCAAACGAACTTGCAAGGTTTAAAGCGAGATAACTGCTAAAAATATGCATGTGACTAAGTGTTGGGCCTATTTTTATTATATAGGTACTTTTTGTGATCATTATTGGTGACTTTTAGAAGGTTGTTCATATTGGTTATTCCTATGACTGTACTAAAATCAATATTATCTGCATATTCTTACTTGTGTGTGGTTTATTTAAAAACCATAAGTACCTTTTTTTAATGGTATAAACTAGTGCTTGACTGCGATCCCACCTGATGGTAAGCAGTGATGCAATCGTAGATGGTGAAGCGCACTAGTTTATTAAGAACCTATTCACTCTAGCCTTGAAGACATCTAAATTATAATCGGACGGGAAGACCGCAGCAGGCAAAATGTTCCAGTCATTCGATGTACGCGGTATAAATGACGAGGCGAAACGCTTAGTCCGGACCGTTGAAGTGTTAATTGTTAGGCTGCTCTTTCACTAGAGATGTGCTATGAAGATGCGCCGCAAAGTAGCTGCGCGAGGAAGATGCGCAGCTCGAGCTCAGCAATGTATCTACAGTAGGGAAGCGGCACATAGCTACACCACTCGCAACCATCCATAGTACATAGTACATCCATAGCAATAGGTATAGCACGCATCCTTCCATATAAAAAACATATCTTAGTTGAATCCGTTTCCACCAGTGCTAAGTTATGTGCACCAATTAATATGATTGGTGGATATCAAACGCATCCATAGCAACGTAGCATAGCACATCTCTGGTGGAAAAGCACCCTAAGGCTGGGACACTCGCAGAACGTTGAATTGTCCGATGGTAGAACTGCAATGGCGGAATCAAGTAATGTACCTTAGCAGGGTTGCGGGGTTATTCGAAAGAGTTACCGCGGATCTATAACGCAACGGGTAACTGAAGGAACACAGGTGGGTTTTAATCAGTAAAAGTCTGACATGCCCTCTAGTTCTATCCTAGAGCAGGAAAAGTCATTTGATGCTTTCGCTCCTAAAAAAAGTGTTGCCAAGGGGTATCGTGTTTCCCAATTACTGGGTTATGGAGCTGAGATAATAATAGATATATAGGGTGACTGGCAGTTAGTGTACGATACTTAAACACGTGATTGTGCTCATGATAACAAACAATTTTTGTTATGGGAGCAAAGCCGAAATCGCGAAAAAAATATCAGCTGTTCAGTACATTAGGCAAACATAAATGTACTGAACAGCTGATTTTTTTTCGCGATTTCAGGATTGTTCCCATAGTAAAAGTTGTTGGTTATCATGAGCACAATCACGTGTTTAAGTATCGTACACTAAATACCAGTCCACCCTATATAGGTATATTATGTATATATTCCACAACAATCACACAACGCCGTCTAGTCCCAAGCTAACCAGAGCTTGTGTTATGAGTACTAGACAGCTGATAAACCTACTTATATATTTCTAAATACATACATATTATTGATCAATTACACCCAGACACAGAACAAATGATCATGCTCATCACACCAATATTTGTCCTGGGTGGCAATCGACCCCACGACCTCCAGCATAGCAGTCAGGGCCACTAACTACTAGACCAACAGGCTAATGAAATAATAATAATACCTAATGATTTTTATATTTTTAAATTTTATTTTTTATTAAATAATTTAAATGTAATGAATAAATTGAATAAAAATAATTTATTTTCAACCAATAAAATTACAATGTTAACATAGGTACCTTAATTAAATTATTTTGTTGGTTACACTTAAACAGAAGCAGGTAGGTGATGCATGCAACCAGCACCCTTACTAAGTTATATAATAACTTGTGTTAAGGGTGGTTAGCAAGGGTGGAGCAGTGGTGACCGAGTGGTAACGGGGGGGGGGGGGCTTACGAGTTGTGGCCGAGCCCCTACAGTTTTGCTGACATCTCTTTGAGGCACGCGTAGAACACTATGCGCCTTCAACGAGTCTTGCTCAGTTCGGACGGTTATCGGACGGCTGGACGGTGAGCTAGTGAGTAGGGCCTACATTAAGGAAATAAAAATACCAAAAAATAGCTCTCAATCGTTTTTGATACAGGGACGTAGCTATGTCTCATCCCATTGAGGCGAGACTATCTGTGTCGACGAAGTAAGCCAGTTAAGTCATTGGTCCCGGCTGCCATTTGAAGATGAGAATTTGACCGCCGTGACGCTAGTTAGAAGCTATAAAACCTCACACCAGGCTTGTCGAAGAGTGTCGTGTTAGTTGTTACCCAGTTAACGGGCTGTGAAGGTCAGATAAATAGTCAATACAAGTAAAATATCTTTCCTACTATTCAGCAGTGTCCGGTTAGCCGGGGAAAAGGCTACGTTTTTCTTTTTTAGGATTCCGTGCCGAAAGGGTAAAAACAATGTTCGTCTGTCTGTCACCAAGCTGTGTCTCATGAACCGTGATAGCTAGACAGTTGAAATGTACACAGATAGAACCAAAACTAAAAACTGAATAAAATTTATTAATCTATTATAGAGGAGAGGTGAGGAGGCCTGAGTCCCAGCAGTGGGAACATTATAAGGCCGACTATGCTATGCTATGTATGCTAATCTATTATTTATTTTCAGTTTGTTGAAATACCTATTAAGTTATAATAGTTAAGATGTATATATATTAATAATGTAAATACATTTGTGTTACTTTGAAAATTTAGGTTGAGTTCCTATAAAACAAACGTGATATTTTTTCCTATGGATGGTTCGTCCGCTAGTCCAACTCGCACTTGGCTGGATTACACTAGGAATTTCTCCTGAATCGTGGGTGCTTTCACAAACATGTAAATTCACATACAAGACACCAGACCCCGAACCTATTCGCTCTTGACTTAAGGACCTGTTGTAGTTGGATTGTACGCCATAAAAAAAATTAACGTGCGAGAATCGATCTCGCGATACGCAGTGCTGCGGCTAGTCGCTCAACCACTACGCCAACGGGGCAGTCATGTCGTCATATTTATTATAAGAAGTTTTGAACTTACATTACTTACGTTTTACTATGGAAATATTGTAAGAACAACCATTTTTTTAAAAGAGTAACCATGGAGTTTCTTGCCGGTTCTTCTCCATAGGAAACGACCAATTTGGAACCGTGCATTATTAGCTTCTGACGTTTTATAAGTGCCTATGTGAAATAAAAATATTTGAATTTACAGGCATTTTGAGAAAATAACGCATTAAGATGGCCCTTCCTGATTTGTCTATCATCCACTTGAACATGGTTTAAAAGCTTGTTGTTTTAACCAACAAAATCATACGCAATGTATAATAAAGAAGAAACACGAAAAACGTGAGATAACGCCTGAACGCTTTGTTGTCATTCGGCAATTCCGTCACTCATTCGAATATTGTACAAAACTTGTTCCAAGAAATACGTGTTTTTTTATACCTTGAAAGTTTTTTGACATAATCTCGATTAAATGTGCAAGGTTTCTATTGTTATATTTTCTTTACTTTTTAGGGTTCCGTACCTCAAAAGGAAAAACAAGGAACCCTTATAGGATCACTTGGTTGTCCGTCTGTCTGTCTGTCTGTCAAGACCCTTTATCTCGGGAATGCGTAGAGGTATCGAGTTGAAATTAAAACCATACACTCAGGCCTGCGGTCCCTTGTAGCTGTAAAAATTCAAACTTTTGAGTTAATGAAAAAAGCTACGGTTGTTTATGTCACAAAAAACGTATATTTCGACACTCTCAAGGGATTCAAAATTCATAGGGTACTTCCCGTTGACTTAGAATCCTGAAATTTGGTATGAAGCAAGGTCTCATAGCAAAAGTATAGGAAAAAATCTGAAAACTGTAAATTTGCGTTACATCACAAAAAAAAAACTTTTTTGCAATTCGGAAAAATCGGGAATTGAACTGTTTTCATAAGTAAGTTTGTACGGAACCCTCGGTGCGCGAGTCGGACTCGCACTTGTCCGGTTTTTTTAATTTATGAGTACATTATATTAATAGCAGATTTTCAGAGTTCTTCACTGGATTAGTTTTACACAAATTTATGATTTAATTTCAATAGAAACCTGGATAATATCCACACGATATGCGTTTCCAAAATATCTAAAGAAATATGTGTAATAACGTCATAATCATGAAAGAGCGGTTACATGGAAATATATCTCGGGTTGGACGCTCTGAACCAAGAAATCCAAGTATTCAATAACTATGCCCGGAGGACACGATGGAGCATACGGTAGAGGTGTGCCCCGCCTGGGCAGAGCACCGCAGTGTCCTCGTGGGGGCGATCGGCGGCGGCGATCTCTCGCGCCGGGCCTTGGTACGGGCCATGGTCCGGAGCGAGGAGGAGTGGCAGGCGGTCGCCTCCTTCTGTGTAGCAGTAATGCTAGCAAAGGAGGAGGCCGCACATGCACGCGCGAGGTTATGGTCCTCGCGTACCAGTCGCCGGGATTCCGATCCTGATTCCCGACCACCGTAGGCGCGGGCTTGCGGACGGCGAGCAATGGGTAGCTTAACCGTCCGGACCGCGCCCAAGTCGTCGACGGCGCGTACTGTTCCACCCGCGCCTCAATGAGATGTCAGCAAACCGTAGGGGCCCAGCAGGGTCGAAGCCTATTTGGGCCAAGGGTCTGCTTCTGAAAGAAAGACTCGGCCCTGGTACAAAAGCCAACGAAGGAACAGGAGTGAGTTTTTAGTCAGTAAAAGTCTGACACTATCTCCCGCCCCGCCCAAGAGCGGGGATGCCATTGGATGATTTTACCACCGAAAAAAAAATTGCAATAAGTATAATATGTCCAATGCATCAATGGGGTCGTAAGATTAACAACCTGCACATAAGGCTAATTTTAGACTTCATACAATGCAGTAAGAGTACTAATCTTCTAATACAATATTTCTGCTCACGTCTATAAAACATGAGTCAACTACGTGTATTGACTTTCATGTTCGAGAAAGGAAACTATTATTATAGAACTTATTTGTCCATCAGGCCGTAATGTAAGGAGAAAATATTGTGCAGGTGAGGTTAGAATGTTCTGGGTTGGAATGTGGCATGTCAAACACTTGCATGCTACATATTTCAAGATTTGTTGATTGAAAATAAATAAGTTAGTTATGGAGTGGAATTCCTTGCCGGAATCTGTGTTTCCTGATGGCTACAAGCCGGGAATCTTTAAGTCGAGAGTGAATAGGTTATTTCTAGGTAAGCACGCTTCATCGTCGACCGCATCGTCGCTTTCCATCAGGTGAGATAGTGGTCAAGCGCGAGCCTATCAAGAATAAAAAAAAAGTTCGATCTGTAAATGACAAGTCAAAATATTTTATTTATTAGTAAAGTGACTCTTGGGCCGTGGGTTCCGAGTGCTCATGCGCTTTTTAAAGAATTATCCAAACGGCTAGTTGACACTTCGCATGACCCAAGGGCTGGCTTTTACCTCGGTCAGAGATTAAGCATTGCCATACAACGTGGCAATGCCGCCAGTCTTTTGGGCACACTTCCAGTCAACAGCGATGCGGATGAATCTTATGACGCCATAATTATTTTGGGTAGGAGTTATTGTGTATATATTATGTAATTTTAATTAGTTAAGTGTTTTTATTGTTAGTAAAGTTACACATAATAACTCGTTTACATTTTTTTTGCATTTAACTTCCAGAAGATGGTCCCGTGCAAACAAACTAATTACAGACGTGCCTATCATTAGCGCGTATTGCGTACATACAAAAAAATTTTTAAGAAAAAAAAATTAACCGACTTCACTAAAAAAAAACACTAAAAGGATCAAAATAACTTTAATTTCGGAAGTCGGTGTTTCTCGGTATTGTTTGTTTCTTATTTAACACCGACTTCCAAAATTAAAGTTATTTTGATCCTTTTAGTGTTTTTTTTTAGTGAAGTCGGTTATTTTTTTTTTCTAAAAAGTTTTTATTTCACACTTTTTAGTTGCGATACACTTATAACCAGAGTGCCTATTTCTCATGACAATTCCAATTAAGCCAAATACTGCTAGGTTACATTGTTTTATTATAAAGTTCCTGTGTCTACCTTCCTCCTTCCGGCTCCATCATCAGATCAGTTCGATAGTACCTTATAGCCAAAGAGCATCTCACGACAATTCTAATAAGCCCAAACACGGCTAGGATATATTGATTAATTACGGAGTTCCTGTGCCTACCTTCCGGCTCCATCATCAGATCAGTTCGATAGTACTTTATAGCCAAAGAGCATCTCACGACAATTCTAATAAGCCCAAACACGGCTAGGATACATTGATTAATTACGGAGTTCCTGTGCCTACCTTCCGGCTCCATCATCAGATCAGTTCGATAGTACCTTAAAGCCAAAGTGCATCTCATGACAATTCTAATAAGTCCAAACACGGCTAGGTTACATTGATTAATTACGGAGTTCCAGTGCCTACCTTCCGGCTCCATCATCATCATCAGATCACTTCGATGATACCATTTTCAACGTAACTATGCAGAATCATTCATTTATTTGTATTGTCATAGTCGCTTAACTATATCTTCATTGTGATATCTATTTGAGTATGAAGTTCCGTTGACCATTTCTGGTCTTCTTCATCAGTTCCACTTCATCAAATGTTACTTTTTGACTGTAAATGCTTAAGTTCTTGATGAAAATACTAAAATTACCATAGGGTTGCCTATAATTTTTGAGGAGTTCCCTCGATTCCTCATGGATTCCATCATCAGAACTGGATTTTGAAAAAAATGGGACCAATCTGGAAGCATATCCTATAAAGGGAAAAAAAAATTTGCAAATCGGTCCATAAACGACGGAGTTCTGAGGTAACAAACATAAAAAAAAAAATACAACCGAATTGATAACCTCCTCCTTTTTTTGAAGTCGGTTAAAAAGTATAAAATTCATGCTTACTAGATGTTTACAGATTTGTTGATTGAAAATAAATAAGTTTGATCTGTGCTAGCTGCATGATGTGTTCATAAATAAATAAGAAATCTGTACGAATCTGAAACTAATTAAGCATTCAAGAAACTTATATTGTAATAAGACTTCTATTTATTGATTTATTCTATAATTAATTTAGACTATATACACAAAACTAGCTTCTGCCAGCGGCTTCGCCCGCGTGAAAACAGGTTTCTCTATAAAAACTTTGGACCCGCATTTGATACCCTTAGAGTAGAGGGTGAATTTTGGAAAATTCTCTCTTAGTGCTCGCTTACGTCATAAAAGGAAACCTTGTGCAAAATTTCACGCACCTAGTCCCAGTAGTTTCGGTTGTGCGTTGATATGTCAGTCAGTCAGTTTCTCCTTTTATATACATAGATTACAAAAGTTCAATTAAAAATATTTTTTTCATAACAAGCTTTGATCGAGCCTTATAGAATCAAGACCATTCCAATCAACTCAAACACGATGGGGTTATCTTATTATGCTCAGTAGTTCCTATGACTAATATCCGAATCCAGCATTAGATCAGCTCAATGGTACCAATATTAATTGATTGTCTTTCAAGTTACACAGGTACCTTACTTTTACCGAAACGAACGGTTTTCTCTATTTTTTTTTTTGTTGTGTTTGTTATTGTCAGGAGAAAGATCTTATGGAAGTAAAAATTAAAAAAATGGGTAGTAGGGTAGAGTAGGGTAGATTAGGGTAGAGTAGGATAGAGTAGGGTAGATTAGGGTGGATTAGGGTAGAGTAGGGTAAAGTAGGGTAGAGTAGGGTAGAGTAGGGTAGATTAGGGTGGATTAGGGTAGAGTAGGGTAGAGTAGGGTAGAGCAGGGTAGAGCAGGGTAGAGCAGGGTAGAGCAGGGTAGAGCAGGGTAGAGCAGGGTAGAGCAGGGTAGAGCAGGGTAGAGCAGGGTAGAGCAGGGTAGAGCAGGGTAGAGCAGGGTAGAGCAGGGTAGAGCAGGGTAGAGCAGGGTAGAGCAGGGTAGAGCAGGGTAGAGCAGGGTAGAGCAGGGTAGAGCAGGGTAGAGCAGGGTAGGGCAGGGTAGAGCAGGGTAGAGCAGGGTAGAGCAGGGTAGAGCAGGGTAGAGCAGGGTAGAACAGGGTAGAGCAGGGTAGAGCAGGGTAGAGCAGGGTAGAGCAGGGTAGAGCAGGGTAGAGTAGGGTGGAGTAGGGTGGAGTAGGGTAGAGTAGGGTAGAGTTGGGTAGAGTAGGGTAGAGTAGGGTAGAGTAGGGTAGAGTAGGGTAGAGTAGGGTAGAGTACGGGAGCGAAGCCGTGGGCAAAAGCTAGTTAACTATAAAAATCATGAGGGATCAACATAATGTTATCCATAATTTTCGTATAGTTAAGAAGCTATTTTAAACGCGACTGAGTGACCTCCAGGGACAGATGCATCCCTCCTGTCTTGTATAAAAATAAACTTTAATTGCTAATCCATCTTACAAGCCAAGCAATTTCCTAGTCCATTGTAAGCTTAATTGGACGAATTGATTCAAAGAATACATAAGATCCTATGTTATATAAGACTGGCTATAAAATTTTGATTTTCTGTACATGTTCTGTGTGTGTGGTTACATGTGATTGCACAATGCTAAGAACTGTTAAAAAGGCTATTAATGTATTTAATGGCATAGAATTTTCCTATCACACTTTGGCGACAGTTGTCTTCAGCAATTAAATAGTTTTCCCGCATCCGTTTGTGGAATTATATGTGTGCTCAATGTGGAAATGTTTTAATGAAGCTTTAAGTTATTTATCACTCACTTTGGGTTGAGAGGCAGGGAGTGACAGACTTTTACTGACTAAAACCAACAGTGTTTCTTGAGTTGCTCTTTTTTGTGAGGGCTTCGGGGTTGGGTCGTATTGTCCCCCCTCCCCTCCCACAAATCCCTCACGCAATCTCCGCGCTCAACGCTCTCTTGGATGATAAAGCTGATTGTGACGTGATCACGGATGAATGGGAGAACATCTTGTCTGTCTGTCTGGAGCATTCATGACTGATTGATTGATTGATTGATATTTGACTGCCGTGTATATTTCATTATTGTTTTGTTCATACTTTATATCAACTTTACCAAATGTAATTAATACGCCTTTGGCCGTGTTAGGTTAAAGTAAAATAATAAATCTAGACGAAATTTATTGAAAAAATAAATAAATAATAGATTCAAGTTTATTTTTTTTATTTAGCCTATACTTTCCCACGGCTGGGCAAAGGCCTCCCCAACATAACATATAATATAACATATAATACATATATTCCACAACTATCGCACAACGCCGTCTAGTCTCAGTCTTTTGGCGCAATGTGGTGTTCCTCATTCTCTCGGCTCTTTTGACACTAAGAATGCTGCGCTCCATTGCTCGTTGGCAAACCACAAGGAGAATTTTTTGCAACTCGGTGAGCGACCATGTCTGAGCACCGTAGGTTAGCATGGGTAGGATACACATATCGATGAGTATTCGCTTCAGGGACATCGGGAGGTCTGTCTTCATTAACGTCTTCAATGACCAGTAGCTTTTCCAGGCGTTTTCGATACGGCGATTGATTTCCTGTGTGTCACAGTAAAATTAAACCCCAGATGGAGAGTGAGAGTTGTGGCTCAGTGGTAACGGCCCCATCTTACAAGTTGTAGCTCGCAGGTTTAAACCCAGCTAGGTGCATTACTTTGTGCAATTTATTTCATCATCACTACTCTCAAAACGGTGAAAGCAAACATCGTGAGAAAATCTGCATATCCTAGAACCAAAAATTCGAAGACCTGGAATCCATCAGCCTGCTCTGGGCCCGCAGTCGCGTGCAGGTTTATGGCCCATTCTCACTTCTTGAGAGAAAGCCTGAGTCCCAGCAGAGGGAACATTTTTAGGCTGGCTTATGCTTATGCTATGTAATTTTACTAAACATTAGTTGTACTGCGTACGGACGATCGTATTTTCAATACAAAGCGCGCGATGCGGCAACCGTGCGGCGAACGGTCGACAACAGGACGGCAACGTCATTCGGTGTTGAATAGCGCATCACTTGCATACAAACGCACGGCAGCCAGATACATTTTCAATTCAGGCGCTTGTTGTCGGACTGCTAACGTACTGCAACCAGATGGCTGCCGCACGTTTACCGTGCCGGTTGCAGTACGCATAAATTGAAAGCGCCCCTATGTCCTATTGTATTATTTTACTTAGAATTAAAGAACAAAGAAAGATCTTCGGCTTTCCAACCCGTCCTTGTAACATCAAAAGCCTTTTTAATTATCACAGAATAAGTAACTGCGGTATTACATACATAAATAAATCTAATTACATATCCTAATTAAATAACAGTAATGAATACCCAATTATATTACTCTTAAGATCCGTATTCTTAAACGATTATATTAGAAAAATGCGTTTGTGTACATTGAAATGATAAATATTCAATGTGGGCTTTTCCTATGAAGTCGGTAAGGTTTTTTTTAGTTTCAAGGATCAAGTAACGGATGCTAGCGATTTGATTTTGAGTAGGTAGGTACTGTTGGAACTCGATCAGAAATTAGCATATTGTGCTCAAGGCATTATGATATACCTATACGATCACGCTTGCAATGATTTATTGGGTATTTATAAAATACTAGCTGTACATCGCGATATTCACATATATAATAATAATAAATAATAATCTTTTTTTCATCTTTTACACAAAACAGTTACATGTATCAGCAACAAGTAAATCTTAAACAAATAATTATGCTAGTGCCCAAGGAATAACTATAATTAACTTATCAATATTTAAGAATTAAAGGAAAATTTACTTTATTAACATAGAATTTTACTTCGCGCCGAAACTGAAATGCAATTCTATTATTGTTCACATAATGTAGTAATATTTTCATTACGGGTCAAAGGATTCGCAAGTTTAGATATATATAAAAAAATACAATCAATGTATCCTGGCAACACCATCGCGTCTAGATGTCACTTATTTTTTTTGCGGTAAAAGTTTCGCATGGAAAAAACTTTATCCTATCTAATTATTCATTTAAGATACATGGAATAGTATTTTTTTAGCAATTTAACAAAATCCCAAGTGATACATCTTATTATTCATTTATAATACATGAAATAGTTCCTTCTTTAGCAAAATAACAAAATTTCAAGTGATAACCTATAAAGTGTATTGTGCAATAACGAATTTCAGTGTCGAATTTAAGCCTTGAATCTACAATCACACAGGATGAAGAACCGATATCCAGCAAAAGCCAAAGCAATAAGTGATCATAGCGAGTACTGCATCTCAGACTTACGAGTCGAAACTTTGCTCAATCTTCAATCAGGGTACGAGATACCATTAGCGAAGTTGTTTTTGCACGCTAACTGATTGGAAGCTGCCAGACTGGTACGTGATGCTCTTAGCGGCTTATTCTACGTTGCTAGTCTGAAAAGGCCCCTGAAACCTGTCATCGAGGACGCGATCCTCATCGGGCAATGGCGGAGGCACTAAGTGATCATAGCGAGTGCTGTTTTTCGGACTTGCGAGTCCGAGGCCTTGTTCAATATTCAATCAGGGTACGAGATACCATTGGCGACGTTAATTTTTACGCGCCAACTGATTGTAAGCTACCAGACTAGTACGCGATACTCTTGGCTTCGTTACTCTACGTTGCTAATCTGGTATGCATCTGTTATAGCAGGTGAGTCCCATTCATTTATAATCCAAAGAACAAAAATGGCAAAAAGACTAAGTTCGACGTGCTCCACTATAAAGGTCACGAGAAGGCCAAGTTCATACTACCCATCTGTGTATTATTAATTCGTGTAAAAACAGTACACCACCTATGTGTAGATCGCTACAAAACATTCAAACTCCTTTAGTGAATACGAGATATTCCAAACCACCATAAGGTGGCAAGTTATACTGCCTAATATGTAAATTATAAACTTTCCAAAGTAATGCTAAAGAATACGAGATATTCCAAACTGTCATAAGTTAATCCAATGTACCTAGCCGGATTGCCGGTAGATACCCACCTGTGTCCAGTTGTTGGACTAGAAGCCAACCCAAAACCATGGGAGAAGGCAAGGCAGAATTATTGACACCCTCACCGGCTACAATGCTGGTGGAAAATACTGCCATAGTGCGAGCATAACAGTGGCCGATTATCAAACCTATTTTTTGCTGAGTTAAATAGTAAAGACCTATTCAATAGAAATATTATTATTTCCTTATGGTTATGTTGTACACTGACCTGCAATATATTCAAAATAATAAAAACAAAAACAAACCATGGAACACGAGATGTTCACAATGATATATATCTAAGCACTAAGTGACATGAATACTTCATCAACAATTTACAAATGATATGTTCACTTATAGCAACAAATAAGGAACCAAAACCTAAGGAAATCGCAGGTTAAGTCCTCTGCTGATACCAGCAGTCCTGAATAAAATTATAAGGTTCTAAAGTTTCAATACCAGAATTACAGGAACTCCTCACAGGCTCGAAGAACCCGTGCACCAGCACCTTGGAATACTTGATGTATGACACCAATGCCACAATTGGTGTGGCCACCCGCTGGGCTGAGCGGTTTGAGGAAGCTACCATTGATTTTAAGAAGAAGTAACTTCTCACTGTTGAAAGCAGAAGGGAATAATATTGACGGGCAAAACCACCAGCCCTACTTACTTATAATCACCCCAAGGGAGTAAGTCAGCAATAAACTTATAATGATATACAACAACTAAATAATGAAATATGTGCTGATATATTTGTAAATAGTTGTTAGAACAAAATGGTATGAGGTATTTACCTTACTCGTACTTAATGTCTAAATCACTCAATAAACTAAAAATTCAATATAAATGAATGTCAAATTACACAAACCGTGTACGCCTGCTATTGACATAATTGCACAGAACTAAACCTAAATTCAAATCTTTTGTAAAAACTTACCTGGTTGGTGCTCCTAATAAATGAATAAACAGGGAAATCTTTGTTGTAACAAAACAGAAATAACAAGATTCAGATTTAATTTGATCTGCACTGATATAACATTTCCAGTAGCAATTGTCTTATATTGACAATATTTTCTGTGTTCAAATCAAATATTGTATGGAGGGAAATTGCCTTATTATAGGGAATACCTAGGAACAAGCTTCCCATGACTAGACAACTGGCCTTGTCATGGAAACATTACTTCTGATGCATTTGGCACATAAGAGCTCTCATGCCACGGGACACAAAAAGTGTGCACCAAAGCAACTTGTTTCACAAAGGACTCACTTCTATGACAATCAAAAAATCTCACTGCGCTTAATAGAAAAATTACTTTGCAGTATACATGACTCCTGAACTTAAAAATTTAACATAAAAGTAGACAACTATCTACCACTTGGTAAAGAAATGTAATGTTAGATTTTATGTTAGATCATTCAGATATTCCCAAAACATGCATGGCATACCCACCAATTTTGGAACAGGGATGGTTTGCTGAACACAGTTTAATATCATGCCTATAAGCCTATATGTACCTATCCTATAAGTCATATGGTGAAATTATGGCTTCTCTCTACTTTGTTAGGTTGTCACTGTCAAACAGTGTCAGAAATGCAATAGACAACTTTGTCTACGGTGCAGCTAAAACCCGGTCCACACATGACCTACAGTAAAACTAGTCTTTTCTTTGGCTGATACTTTTAAATTTATTTCATGTTTATCCAGGTAGAATAAACATATCTTATCTCCTCTTTATTCT
The DNA here is from genome assembly GCA_905147345.3 of Mythimna impura. Taxonomy (NCBI): domain Eukaryota; kingdom Metazoa; phylum Arthropoda; class Insecta; order Lepidoptera; family Noctuidae; genus Mythimna; species Mythimna impura. Next base: position 5,814,630 of record LR990347.1, on the reverse strand, counting down.
CTAAAATAGCTAAGTGGGACTGAATGTTCAAAATACACTTACTTAATTGAGGCAATGAATTACCCCATTTGAATTACTAGTATCATCAAAACTATAAGTACTTAACTTACCAATACAAAAGTAAAATTGCATTGAAACAAAAAGGGGGGGGGGGGTGTATGCTGGGGACCAACTAGTGCAACAGGTCCTCGTGAAAAGTCAGTGACCATACAACTTCTCTAGGTATCTAGTCCCTAGCAGGAAGTTCATTTCATCGACATGACATAAACCCCTCCCTCAAGAAACAAAGTTTCTCGTTACATATAACATAAACTGTGACACAAAAATACTACTATGATGACAGAGAAAGACAATCGCATTAACTTCCATTTCGGGAGGCACAAAAAAATGACATAAAATGGTCTTCATAAGTATAAAATAATTGTATTTACATATATTTAGATAGACCCATATGCATATACATACAGGTATATACAAGTATACACATACATGCTGAAATAAACGTTAGTATACTAGCTGTATCATGCAGTAGAAAAAAAAAAAAAAAAAATTGTAATACTTAATAATAATAATATTAATAATAATAATAACTTAATATAATAAAATATAATTTATATGTTATGTTAAATGAACAAACGGAATAATAATAATAAAATCGATAAGCTAGACTTCCATACCAGTCACCTACAATGTCAACACAAATATAACTTAGATGTGAATAGATACTTATCGTTTGAAACGAAAATGATGAATGTGATAATATATAATGCATGTACCTAATTGCATTGCCTAATGCAAGGCTAATTATATGATGCATGTAATGTAATTACATTACCCCCAGTGACATTTAAAACATCACTATGGTATGATAAAAACAACTAATGAGATTATTCTGCTTCAATAGATTTCAACAAATTGTCTTTGTGTTAAGTGGGAACAGCAGTATTATAAAACCAAAGTAACTTTTTGTCTGATTACATTTAGTAATAATGACCTTGTAATATAGCCGACATCAACGGCTAGGTACAGGGGCGCTGGCTTTTAGAAAACCCCATGGGTGCTCATGCTCATTTGATGGACTCGAAAAAGTGGCGAAGTGTGAGAAGAAAAATGCACACTGATCAACCGACAAATAAATAAATGTCCTACTTACATACTGCGTACCTAATTACTAATTATGTTCGATAAAAATATAAAATGAAATCATTTTATAAAAATGAAACTAGTTTTTAGTATCAAGAAATATTATAATGTAACCGTAACCTAAAAGGCGATTACTTATCTGTTTCTTGATGTCTATTCTCAGGGGTGCTCGGCACCCACTGTTTATTTCTCATAATCGGCGCCCCTGGCAAGGTACATATAACGATGATGTACAAATAACCAAGTAAGTACTAAAATATACTGAGAGTAATCCATATCCATACTAATATTATAAATGCGAAAGTAACTCTGTCTGTCTGTCTGTCTGTCTGTCTGTCTGTCTGTCTGTCTGTTACGCTTTCACGCTTATACCGCTGAACCAATTTTGATGAAATTTGGTACAAAGATAGAATAGAGCTTGAGAAAGGACATAGGCTATAAATTATCACGCTATTTGCTATGGGGGGTGAGCAATATTCCAAAATGTCGGTATTGAACGATTTGCCGTGACTTCGATCCCCAGTTATAGTAATAATTTTTGTGAGTATTTTGTCGTCTTTTTTGTATATAATATGCGATGGTACTTCGATTACAATAATAATAGGACTTTTAGCATATTTTTAACACATCTTAGACATTTTTACTCCATATTTTTGTAAAAAGTAATCAAACATGTAATAAAATCTAAGTGGAAAAACGAAAAAAATATTTCTTTTTTTCATTTAGCTACAAATTTAATATCTGAGATGAAAATCATCACGCTATCATCGACAAAGGGTTAAGCAGACAATGATGACGTTTATATAAGAACACCTATTTTACACAAAAGTCAACGAACACCGTAGCGCAGTCGTGTCTGGATTAGATCGGCACATAAGGGGATAGTGGTTCAAAACTCAGTTTCTTTTTTGTGATAGTTTTGTTTTATTTTACTGTAAACAAGAAATTTTTACATATTTTTGCGTTCTTACTATTATTTTTATCGACAGTCTGGTTTCTACATCAGCACTTTCGAAGCAGTTTGGCAGATTATACTGACCTTCACAATACATGACAGAAATCCAGCGGTTATGCATTCAAACGTCTACAAAGAGATTTATAGAGATACAATAGAGCGGCTATCAGAAAAAATGTCTTAGAAAAACTGTCATCCTATGCCTCAGTGACGCCATCTGGCTTTGAATAGCAAACACACGAATTAAATTTGTCAAACTATTTATTTAACTATCGCTCGGTAGGTGGCCAGGGGCCTTACCATGATAATGTCAAAATGTCAGACGTACGAGCGAAAAAGAGTGATGGAGCTATACACCCTATATAGCTCCATCCCTTTAACGGTCCGGTTTAGGTCGTAAAATGGATCACGTTATGAGCTCGTGGTAGAGCCTCAGTGTGTGATAAAGGTAAGGTTAAGCTTTTCAGCAATAGATGGCGTTATCATGAAATCAGCAAATGTTTCTAGACCTATTTATAAAAATTATTGAATTCTAATTAATTGCTTCGTAAATGTCAAAAAATATTTACGAAAATAAACCGCAGTTAGGTCCAGTCATTTTATCATAACAAGATTTGTAATAGCGTAAAGCGCGGTGGGCCTTGGGCGCGGTCGCCTCCTTCTGCGAAGCAGTAATGCTAGCAAAGGAGGCGGCCGCACGCGCGAGACAATAACCGTCGCGACCCAGCCGATCCGAACCGAGGGGTTCCGATCCCGATTTCCGGCCACCGTAGGCGCGGGCTTGTGGACGGCGAGCAATGGGTAGCTCAACGTCCGTCCGTCCGGTAACCGTCCGGACCGAGCCCAAGTCGTTGACGGCGCGTAGTGTTCCACGCGCGCCTCAAGGAGGTGTCAGCAACCGTAGGGGCCCAGCAAGGTCGAAGCCTATTGGGGCCATGGGTGATACGAAAGAGATTCCCGGGGCCCTGGAACAATGGCAAAGAAGGAACAGGAGTGGGTTTTATGTATGTTTCTTTCTGGTTTATGTTATGATAAAACAACGCTGTATGATTTTAAAATTATTGGTTCATTAGATATACTAAAAGTATATTATACCGTAGAATTATCTTTTTTACAACACTAAATAAATAAGCTATCAAAAAGAAAGTGGATAAAGTAGTTTTCAGTTGCCAAAATGTATAAATAGTCTGAGTCACGGAGTTGATACTGAGGTCGATACCCACAGTTTTTAGTGTGTGCACCTTTTGCTTTTAGGTAGGAAATCATCAAACATCTTCCCCCGCTCTGGGTAAAGCGAGAGGTAGTACCAGACTTTCCCTGACTGAAACCCACCTGTGTTCCTTTAGTTGCCCTTAGCGTTCCAGGGCTATGGTAACTTACACGCCACAATTGTGGCAGCAAATACCTTCTTTGAGGAAAATCATACAGCGTTGTTACATCATAGAATAAACCAAAAACAAACTTAAACTATCACCTTTTCCTTTTAGGGGTAGGCAGAACCACAGTTTATCAACTACTTCGACCTCAACATGTCTGTTTCTGTTTATTGATGATGATAAGTAATTTATTTGATGTATATCATGAACGAGTATTCTATTACTGGTGAGCCAAATAAATAAAATAAATTATATATCTGGACATAAGAAATACATTTTACATAATATATTTACTGAAATTAATTTCCGTTATTTGAATTAGATGATTTTAGCACGAATCACAAGCACAGAATTATTAATTACGTTTGTGCATTTTTACTAACTTGACGCAGACAAAGTCGCGGGTAACAGCTAGTGATATAATATTTCTAAAATAAGCTAGTAAGTCATAAGTGACTTTCATTAAGAATAATCCAATTAATTACAATACACGTCTCACACCGTGGTATTATAACTGCCCCTGTTGAAGATAACATGCTTCTCATCTAAATCAGTTGCCTATCAATGAATCAAATATATTTTTACAATACGAGAATACTTGTCACACAATACTTAAAAAAAAATGAACGGATAGTCTAGTCAACACCTTGGGACACTCCCAGCAAGAACGTATGACTGTAGCGACAAAAAAACCTTAGGGAAAACTGAAATCAACTCATATCTTACTATAAAAAGAAACCGCACTTGAGTTGATAGTACCAGTACTAACAATAGCGTAACAATTAATTATTGCAGCAAACTCTAAACATCTACATTATGTGAACAATAATAGAATTGCATTTCAGTTTCGGCGCGAAGTAAAATTGGGAATCAAACGAGCTTACCTGTTAAGCGAAGTCTTGATTCTAATTTTATGAGCGCCGAAACTGAAATGCAATCACCCACCCACCACTAGTTAATAGCCCCAAAGCTGCAATAATTAACCTACCTAACTCACAGTTATCCTTACAGGGAAATAGTGAATGTAAGTATGCGGTAACAAGTCTGTCCAAAAGACAGCTTGTTCCTTGTCCTATAATCTCTAAAGTAAGTGACATCTAGACGCGATGGTGTTGCCAGGATACATTGATTGTATTTTTTTATATATATCTAAACTTGCGAATCCTTTGACCCGTAATGAAAATATTACTACATTATGTGAACAATAATAGAATTGCATTTCAGTTTCGGCGCTCATAAAATTAGAATCAAGACTTCGCTTAACAGGTAAGCTCGTTTGATTCCCAATTATGTATAATTAGCGACTTGACCGAGTTAGGTTTATAAAACCTGTGTTTCGGGTCATCACTCAAGACTATCACTACGGGTGCATGTATAACAATATAACAACTTACAAACTAAACCTACAATCATATACTTTGACCCCGATAGATCTTTAGTCAGGAAACAATTTATAATTGTTAACATAATGAATAACAACACAGTTATTTATAAATTTATTGACATTTTAAAGGTTATTTTCAAAATATATCATTTTGTTAAATAAGTCAAATGTAATTTAAGTTATTTAATGTGAAATCGTTGTTAGAAGATTGACTTTTGTTGTCTGAAATAAATACCATTGTCAAACCGACGGTTATTACTAAAAATTATAAACGTCGCGGGTATCCGATGGATGTTTTTTTTTTCGATGGGAAAATCATCCAATGATTTCCTCCGCTCTTGAGCGAAGCGTGAGATAGTGTCAGACTTTTACTGACTAAAAACTGTTCCTTCTTTGCCTTCGTCCCGGCCTCCTCCGACCCGTGGCCCCAGTACCCTTCTGGGCCCCCACGGTTTTGCTGACATCTCCTTGAGGCACGCGTGGAACACTACGCGCCGTCGACGACTTGGGTTCGGTCCGAACGGTTACCGGTGGATCGGCGAGCTACCCATTACTCGCCGTCCGTAAGCCAGCGGGTATCCGATGGATGCGAGAGGCACTGGACCTGTCTTTATGGCGACACTTGGGGAAGGCTTATGTCCAGCAGTCAATGTCTTTGAGTTTTTATGTGTTTCTTCTGGCCGAAATAGTATAGAATAGAATACCTGAATTATACAGATTGCCGATAACATATTAATAAATAAAAATATTTTTTTTTCATAAACAGACAACAAAGGTCCTATTAGCTTAGTAACGACTAATGACGATTATGACTATAATGAAGTGACTGCATGATTATATATATATATATATTTTATATTTATACGCTGAAATTATGGACTGAATACGAGATTATGATATTGTAAGAGTAAATTAGATGTTCCCACTTTAATAGTGATCGTATTGTTAACTTCTGATGTGACATTATTATGACATTTTTAATTATTCAATCATTTGTAAAATTAAATATTTAAAATTAATTTATTCAATCGAACATTTTGTAGCAATTATAACTGAAGTAATATTATGACATTTTCAATTAATGTATTCTGGAATTAAAAAATTGCACACCGCATGTAATGGTAGAATGTAAATGGGCCTAATTTATTTATTTATTTTAGACCATTACCAACGTTCAACTAAAGAACAATGTCAATGACAATCAAGTGATTTCTCATAGTAACCTCATAGTCCTGCCACCAATCCATGTTATCTCGATCGATCATCAGCTTGACGTAAGGGGTCGACACAGGTTTCTTGGTACCTCGTCACTTACCTACCAAATTGCTTACGACCCGATGTTCCGTGAGGTTTCGGCTTCTTACTGCGGACCCAAACAACTCGTTTCGTCACTGATTACGTGATAATTCAAGTTCTGAACTATAAAGTAGGTTGGTCGAATTGTTTTTGTTTTGTTTTTCGGTCATGTTGCAATTTTCTGCACGCCACCGCTCTAGCCAAAAGGTTATTACGATGTTTGGGGAAAACCCATCTGCAGAATTGTTGGTTTCAGGTTTCGTTGCAATCAATATTTCACACTAACTCATTTCTTTTTTTTTCTGGTAGTCTCTCAAGTATGTTACTAAATGCTTTGAGTTTGATGAGATTCTTAGGACTTTTAGAAGTGGTGGCTTATTGATAAAGACCCTGACTTACGAGTTGTAAGTCGTGAGTTCAAACTCAGCTAGGCGCATTAATTTGTGTAATTTATTTCATCACCACTGCTCTATGAATGCAAACATAATAAGGGGAACCAGCATGTCCTAGAATTAAAAATTTGAAGACAAGTGACATCCACCAACCCACACTGAGCCCGTGTGGTTTATTACGGCCCTTTCCCTCTCCTAGAGAGGAGGCCTGAGTCCCAGCAGACAACCCCCGTTTGGAAAACAAAAACAATAGGGCTATAGTTTTAAGGTTCTCAAATGGACTGGTCACCAGGAACTATGGCCCCTGCCTGAACAATGTTTTTAATTTACATCGATAAAAAGGAAGGGGGTGACTTGCATAATCAACAAATGGCCCCCAAAAACGGTCGCTAGCACTAAGTGATTATTATTATTTTTAGCGTAGATTTAAAATTAAGACACACTCTTACTGAAAATTGTGCCCATCATTTCGTTCAAAATCGAATATTTTGTCAGATTGTCAACATGAGAAACGATAAAAAAATTTCAAACAAAAAATTTCTACTTTGAGAGCTGACCATAAACAAACCCCCTGTCTATATGCAAAAGGCATCAAAAACCAACATTATCATGTTTCAAAGGTTTTTATTTGTCAAGAAGTTTGAAAAATGACCAATACATCTTGAAGAAGTTAAAGTCTGGTCAAAACTAGCTATTGTATAGTTAGACATTGTCATAAACTTTGACAACCATGATTGTTTATCAGCCATTGCTGGCAAGATTAAGAAGAATGTTAGACACAATTCTGCTAAAATATATTCTATAACCACATATTGTGACTGCCATTCCACTAGAAGTGTGTGAGCAGGATGTGTATGTTATTAGGGGTTAAAGTATGAAAATGCCGTTTATTAAAACGGGTTGCTTTGGATTGACTTGGAATTATAAGTTCAAATATACTTTATATTAAAGGTACGTTATTCTTTTTCCGAATTTTTGAGTTTTTTTTTTCGGAATTTATTGGATTCTTTGTGTTTTGTATTTTCTGTAATATCGCAGTACTTGTAACTGCGGGCTTGCGGACGGCGAGCAATGAGTGGCTCGCCGTCCGACCGTCCGGTAACTGTTTGGACCGAGCCCAAGTCGTCGACGGCGCGTACTGTTCCACGCGCGCCTCAGGGAGATGTCAGCAAATCGTACGGGCCCAGCAGGGTCGAAGTCTGCTGGGGCCACGGGTAGTGTGAAAGTGAAACCCGGGGCCCTGAGACGAAGGCAAAGAAGGAACAGGAGTGGGGTTTTAGTCAGTAAAAGTCTGACACTATCTCGCGCTCCGCCCAAGAGCAGGATTTGTCATAAGATGATTTTTCCACCCAGTAAAAAAAAGTACTTGTAATTATTTTTGTTTGAAATATAAGAAGAAAACTCGCAATATTTTGTAATATGAGTTCCACCGTGGAAACTATGTGTCTCAAGCGGTATGCAATATTGATGATGCAATTTCATACTTTAACCCCTAATATATCAAACTAATAACAACGTCAGCTTTGCCGTTCAAATGCCCCACCACGAGCTCTTAACGCGAAGCATTTTACGACCTTAACTGAACTGTTAAAAGGATGGACCTATCAGGGGCGTAACTACCACCGTATTAGCCGTATCAATGATACGGGGTTCCAAGCTACAGGGGCCTCGACATATGCCTAAATTCGTAACATGTTATCCACAATCTTAAATTCTCCGCAAACAAAAGCCAGTCACGACATGATTAGGCACGTGGATGCGGAAAATGTCTGCATCGCTTACTCGCTTGGATGGAATTTAACGTGCTGAACATGACCGATCAAAGCGCGAGAACTCCCGAATGCAGTTTCAGTTTCAAGTTTTCGGATGAAAAAAGATAATTTTTGTATGAAGATGCGTATGCATTTGGATATGACAATTGTTTTTGTTGTTGATAGGTTAGAATAGAATAAACTTTATTGTACACCAAAAAAGTAACACATATATACATAAACTTAAATCTATGGGTACCATTTCAATCTTATCGCTGACAGAGATATTTACCAGCCAACCATAGGATGGATTGTAAGAACTTAAAATGTATTATTTTAGGGGAGCAGCCTGCGGTGTACTGCTAACAAATTAATCAAAAGGCTATTGATAACTAAGCATATATATAAAATAATTATATATTTATAAAAAACACAATACATAATGTTGTAATAATTTGTAAATAAATATGTATATATACTATAATTATATACATAAAAGTTACACAATTTCATTGAAAAGTGTAAAACGAAAAGAATAAAGTAGAGTTGGTCAAAGATATTAAATTATGTAAAACCAGGATACCATTAAAGAGAAAGGAAATGGTCTTTAACTAGATTGATAATTGCAATCAGAGCCTAAGAACATCAAAGATGCATTGTACCACACAATAAACAAATCTTCTAAGTATCCGGGTACTCTGTCGCAAGCGCAACTCTAAGCGTGGGGGGGTTTAATTTTCGATGCGGCAGATTTATTGGGATTTTCCATGCAGAAGTTCTCCGTAATAGTCCGGAGTCTTGTTTTGTATCCGGGTTTTGGTAATAGGATCCTATTATCCGTATAATACTCTTACATATATGGGACTTAACTGGCGATGTGAATGTGTACCTGCTACTATCTACCAATAAGTAATATGTAGATGGATTATTAAGATTTCACTGTTCTTCTACTCTTGTTTCTACAAATTAATTCTGCTGAAAATGAGAAATGAAGAGAAGAAAATCTCATATTTTCTTGTTTATACTTTGTGAAGCTGCAGGTAAATTCTTATTTCCTTTCGTAGCAAGATAAACAGAAAAAAGGAAATTGTGTTTCCTTACTGAGTCGTTAGAAGGCAAACAGTCATAAATATATTTAAAATAATAATATCTAATATTTTGTTATATTTTTAATGCTTATTGTGGGTGTTTTTTTAAGAAATGTATCAATGTAAAATGTAAAAATGTAATCAATCGATTGGGAAAAATAAATAAATGGATTAATTCACTAAATCCCGAGCGAATGCCGGCGTTCGCTCGGTCATTGTCTTTCTATTGTGTCTCTAATTACGGTACTCAAAAGTTTACTTATTTTTAATTCAGATAACAGAGATCCATACCTTATGAATAGTTAACTAATAAACAATAGTAAACAGGGTCTTTATCCGCTGTTCTAATTTCCACATGAGAGGATAATCGTGTCTATCTACTACGGCATTCAAAAAACTGTGGCGACAATATTTTGAGTTCATAGTAGCCAACCAACAAAATAAAAAATAAATGGATCATCAACTTTGGCGAGATTTTTTTTTCTATTTCGTTTATTTAAACTGCGTGGTTGTCTGATTCAATGCCTTGATAAAGATCTCTTTTGAGCCAGAAATTCCCCTTGTATTAACGAAAACTATATCAAGGTAGAGTTCCTCAATGCGTTTAAAAGATAACAAAATATCCCCGTGCTTATCATAATAGACATATTACAAACCTTGTGTGTTAATTTGTTAATGGATATACCTACTTACTCTATTCTTAATTAACATAATCTCATTTCTGTCTGTTGCCCCAACACTTCACCACTCAAAAACTCATAAAACATGTATGTATACCTATTTTTTCTTGTTTTCAATTTTATGTCCAAAAACCGCTTCTTACGAACTTACAATCACCATGGAACCAGCTAAAACCGGCTCAATATAAAAACAATATAAGTTATTCTTAAATCTTATCGATTTTTTGACCTCTGACAATTCCACTAAAATATCTGAGCACGCTTCATCGATAAAATAGATAAGAAGGAAAAAAAACAATGTTGTTAAAAACTAAAGAAAAAAGTCTTTATAAAATTTTTTGCTAAGTTAACCAGACCACCTATGTACATAACAAGTACTTACTACTCGGGCAGCATTTCATCGGAAAATGCGAAAAAAATCGCCGTTCGACCACAGCGTTTCGAAGTAGAACAAAGTAGGTCGGCTAACTTCGTGGTTTGTCGGACCGCTTCGTGCGTCCTCGGAGATCGGCGTCCGCGCATACAGCATCGAGACACCGGCCCGGTCGCAGTCGCGCTCGTGTTTTGTTAAAAGTTTTTGCAAATAATTACGTCACGGGATGCAAACTTTCATACAATTACATTACACCAAATCGGAATAATATATTTTTCGACTAAATAGATTTGATTTAGAAAACTTTTTCTACGTAATCAATTTTTTTGTGGCCGTGTTGAACTGTTTGTACGAAAAAATATGTTGTGGGAGACTGGTTTTATCGAGGAGTCAGATACGGTGAGTAAAATTTTTTCATTATTTATCAAATAAAGTACTTAAACGTCTTTAATGTATTATTAATGTTTTAAATTATGAAACCGTGCCCGTTGCACGCACACACAAGCTGGCACGTACTTACGGCGGGTTTGTGTGTGTGCGTTAACTTTCTAGTTTTCGCTCGACGCTCGAATGTATTTACATAAAACGTGAACAGTTTTTCATAATATAATCCACATGGAAGTATTTAAGGCGTATTTTAGCATGTAAATATTCATCGTGCACATCCCAGCTGTGACGGGATTAGAAATAGCTTTATTTGATGCTAATAAAATGTTGATTTTGACGTTATGCTGTGTGCGGACTAAAATGACGCTTCCGAGAAGCTTTGTAGCGCTGCGGAATGCTGTGGCATGTTAGGTGCCATTGTTTTAGTTTGCTATCTATTGTGTATTTTCTTTCAAGATGGGAATTAATGTTTGTAATGTAACACTTGCAGACTTTTGTTATTGTTTACATAATAAATTCGACTGAAAAAAAAGGAATCTACAGATAAGATTCTAAGATAAACACTTCTTACGGAAAACATGTTTTGTATCAGCTTTTAATCATGTTTTATCAAGAATATATACGCATTAAAGAAAAGCTTTTTTTTTAATTATATAAACTAGTGCATGACTGCGATCTCACCTGATGGTAAGCAGTGATGCAATCGGTGATGGTGAATCGCATTAGTTTAATAAGAGCCTATAAAATCTAGCCTTAGCTTAGCCTAGCTCCAATCTGCGTGGACATTTAGGCACAACCGGAGTCTTTATGGCAATTTCTTAGCAAATCGTAGGGGCCCAGCAGGGTCGAAGCCTACTGGGGCCATGGGTAGTGTGAAAACGAAACCCGGGGCCCTGGGACGAAGGCAACGAAGGAACAGGAGTGGGTTTTTAGTCAGTAAAAGTCTGACACTATCTCTCGCTCCGCCCAAGAGCGTGATTTGTCATTAGAAGATTTTCCCACCTAAAAAAAAAACACCTTAACTTATCAGGCCAAAAGCAAGGCGTCATTTGATTCAATTGGTTGCAAAATCGTGCGCAGTTTTTTGAAACTGACAAGCATTACGTCATACTTGTTCCTAAAAGTGAATACGACGCCTTACAACTTTAAGTACATATACATACAAGGCTTAACATCAATTGGGTACTATATTATTTTCCTTATATTTCTCTCTCAATAAAGAAATTTATCTTAAAATTAATACCTACGGATTTTATTTTTTGATGTTGATCATTAGGTATGCAAATAAAAGACGGAAAAAAACTGATCAAAACATTTAAACAAATTAATAGCGGATTATAAATATCCAGTTTGCACACACACACGCTTGGACTAAAATTTTTTTTTGAGAAATCAAATTACTCCTCTCGCTTTAGATGGGGCGAGAGGGAGTATCAAACTTTTACTGACTAAAACCTACCCGTGTTCTTTCAGTTGCCCTTTGTGTTTCAAGACCGTGGTGACTCTTTGGTACATACAATCTCACAGCCTTTTTTTGCGGTGGGAAAACATAAAATAACTTCATATGCTCTAGGTGGAGGGAAAGGGAGTGTCAGATTTTTACTGACTAAAACCCACTTGCGTTCCTTCAGTTTCCCTTTGCTTTCCAAAGCCACGGTAACTCTTTAGAGCTTTATCACCACCCTACACATGCTTGGCCTATTACACACTTAAATTTTGAAATTATGACTCTCATTGGTTCAAAATAATCTACACCTTCTGATACCAATTATCCTAAAATGGTCCACAAAAATATGATCTAAATCTATATCCAATAATCCAATAACGGTACTAGACAATATAAGTATCAAAAATTATAAAAAGAAATGATGCAAGACTCATTCTCATCGACAAAACGATTTGGTGTTAACAAACAACTTTATAGACACGATATCTAAAGATAGAGAAAAAGGGACAGAGATATATAATGATGATACGTGGAAAAGAGAGGTCATATCGAAGTGTCGGTAATTGATATCTTCATAGAGTTTATTGACTAATTATGAAGATATCGATAATGATATCTGATTGGGTATTTTAACAATCAGTTTAATACTTCAAGTGTGAGCCGATAATAGATAAATAACAACTACCTATCATTATAATGACATCACTGTTGAAAAATACAGTCTGAAAAGACAGTATGGACTATATTTCATCGGGACACCATGGCGGCGCAACTGGTCGCGCCACCATGGTGTCCCGATGAAATATAACCCTATGAGTTCTGGGTTTTATTCCCGGTTTTTCCAACTGGAGTTTTTGAACAGTAGCCGCATAGGAAGTGGTAGTGTATGAAAGACCTAATCCAAAGGTTGATTGGTAAAGAAACCCTTGTTGCATTAAGTCTGCCCATGTCCACTACTATATATACTGATTCAATAACTGAATGTTTACTGAGTAATAACAAAACCAGTATGACAAGTTTTGAACCTTTACCTGTTTGTACCTTGATTATAATCTCAAAAATTCTGTTTTCCTCAAATTGCGATAATTTCAAAGACTGGATTAACTTGTCTTCTCTAAAAAGGTTAATTTGTTTAGAACACTTAAAAGTCATAGTCGTGATAAAAAAAAACCGGGCAAGTGCGAGTCGGACTCGCGCACTGAGGGTTCCATACAAACTTACCTATGTAAACAGTTCAATTCCCGAATGGAGTCTCGAAAATTTTTCCCAATAGCAAAATTTTTTTGTTGTTGTGACGTAACAACAAATTTACAGTTTTCAGATTTTTTCCTATACTTGGGCTATAGGACCTTTCTTCATGCCAAATTTCAGGATTCTAGGTCATCGGGAAGTACTCTATGAATTTTGATTTCCTTGAGAGTGTCAAAATATACGTTTTTGCGACATATTCGGCTGCATCTTTTTTTTTCGTTAACTCAGAAGTTTCATTTTTTCATACCTTCAAGGGACCACAGACCTGTGTATATGGTTTTAATTTCAACTCGATATCTCCACACATTGCCGAGATAAAGGGTATTGACAGACAGACGGACAATAAAGTGATCCTATAAGGGTTTCGTATTTTTTCTTTTGAGGCACGGAATCCTAAAAACAACGATCATGCTACTTGCTAATATTTTAAATTTTGAATATGGAATAACTATCTACTGCAAGCGGTATTCGTCCACGTGAAAAGTGCATATTATACTAACATTCGAGATAAAAGTATCTGATTGTCTATCCAATTTTCATCCAAATTCATACAGCAGATAAGACATGAAGGTTACCGTGGTCCTGGAACGCCAAGGAAAACAGAAGAACACAGGTGGGCTTTATTCAGCAAAAGTCCGACACGCCCTTTTGCTCCACCCTAAAGCGAGAGAAGTCATTTGATGATATCCCGCCTGAAAAAAAAAAATAAGACGTGAAATGATCAGATAGTATGGATGATATTGTATTGACTAATATGAATACAAAAATAATGCTGAATGTTTATGTATGTAGAAACAATACCGTTTGAAAAACTAGGTTAGTAAAAGACTCATTTTCTAACTTAAAATCAAAGTGAATGCAATCAATGTGTGCTTTTTTTAATGATATAAACTAGTGCTTGACTGCGATCCCACCTGATGGTAAGCAATGATGCAATCGTTGATGGTGAAATGCACTAGTTTAATAAGAGCCTATTCACTCTAGCCTTGAAGATATCTAAATTATAATCGGACGGGAAGACCGCAGCAGGCAAATTGTTCCAGTCCTTCGATTTACGCGGTATAAATGACAAGGCGAAACGCTTAGTCCGGATCGTAGAGGTGTTAACAACGTAAGGGTGGACACTCGCCGTACGTCAGGTTGACCGATAGTAGAAAGGTGATGGCGGAATCAAGTCATTTTATACACCATTTTTTTTTTAAAGCATGTAGCATATTCAGCCTTTTTAATGTTCCCACTGCTGAGACTCAGGCCTCCTCTCTAGAAGAGGGGATAGGCCATAATCCACCACGCAGGCCCAGTGCGGGTTGGTGGATGTCACATATGTCTTCGAATTTTTGGTTCTAGGACATGCCGGTTTCCTCACGATGTTTTCCTTCACCGTTTTGAGAGCAGTGGTGATGAAATAAATTACACAAAGTAATGTGCCTGGTTGGGTTTGAACCCGCGACCTACAACTTATAAATCGGGGCCGTTACCACTCGAACATTTTTTAAAGATTCTATTCCTATTAGCATTAAAACCATGTCTATGGACGGTAGTCTTTCAGCTGAAACGATGATAACGATGATTGGAGATCACAAAATTGTCTCCTTAAATAAATCATCATTCACACCTACTTCTGACGTAATTGATAAGTTTCATCATCTTCCTGCCCTTGTCCCGTGTTATTTGGGGTCGGCGCAATACGTTTTCTTCTTCCATTCTACCCTGTCACTCGTCATGCCATCACTAACTTCCTTTTCTTTCATATCACTCTTCACATAATCCATCTATCTTTTCTTTGGCCTCCCTCTCCCTCTCCATCCATCGACATGTATGCTCATAACTCTTTTAGTAGATAACATGCCTTTCATTCCTCCTCTTTAAATGACCTTACTAAGGCAAACGATTCCCCTTCAACTTTTCAGTCACTGGCGCCACTTTCAAACTTCTTCTAATATATCTAATTGATGAGTTTATGACTGCCAATAAAGTACCTACATACAAGCTAGTTAAGAATCAACGGAGCGAAGCCTTATAATTAACGCGACTTTCGCAATAAACGCCACGCTGCAGTGTAAGTTTACCCTGATGAAGTGAGTAATGTGAGTTTCTTATCTCTATAATAGTTTTTAGAAGTACACTATCTTCCGCCAGCAGATTTACCCGCGTGAAATTAGGTATCTCCAGAAAACTTTAAACCCCCATTTCATCCCCTTAGGTAGCGGAGTTTCCTTGCGTGGTCGCATAAAGAATGAAGATATCCGCAGGAGAACCAAGGTCGCCGACATGGCCCGAAGAATTACCAAACTAAAGTGGCAGTGGGTAGGGCACATTGCTCGTAGAACAGATGGTCGAAAGGTTTTAGAGTGGCGACCGCGCACCGGAAAACGCAGCGTTGGAAGGCCTCCCACAAGGTGGACCGACGACCTGGTGAGAGTCGCGGGAGTGCGGTGAATGCGCACAGGATCAGTCGTTGTGGTGAAACTTGGGGGAGGTCTATGTCCAACAGTGGACGTCTTTCGGCTGAAATGATGATGATGATGAACAACTTTTTAAACCACAGAATTGCATTAGCTTCTGAAGTTTTATATGTGGTCATGTAATGATATAAAATATTATACTTAGAATTTTTGTTTGAATTGAATTGAAAAAAATATGAACAAAAATACCAGTACGAAATATAACTGAAAACAAAGCGCATCTTAGACAAGAAGTTACGTGAAAATTCAACAATTTTCCATACACAAATTACAGTTATAAAATCTTTATATTCAGAAAAGTGAGAAAATTTATCATTTTATGACACACAGAAACGTGATAGCCGAGTTAAACGGCGTCGTCAGTAGTGAGAATATAACTGCCAATAACTATGTTAATGGACGATAAAGCTAAGTTTCTTCATCACAACGTCTTACCTAGCCATTACTTATATTCTCTGTACTTAAGAGATTGGGCCGTGTGCTGCTTTTAAGTTTTACTACGTCGTACATGGAATATAGTGATTTTGCTTTAATGCAAGACAATAGTTTAATATTTTTCCTCTTTACCATTAAGTTTCGAGTTTAAGCTGCTATTTGATTTAATAACTTGACTAATAATTTAAAACAAATTTTTAGCTGGAAAAATATCCAATGACTTCGCTCTAGATGGACTTGGGGATACATTCTTCTGTCCTCAAGTGTACACAAATGGTTTATAAAATTTACAGAAGGATTTTTTTAAAGGACTTGGGGCTACATTTTAAAAAATTCTCATGCAAATATGAGGCCATTTGTGTACACTTGAGGACAGAAAAATTGGGTTCGTTTTAGAGGTATACCAGTTTGGATAAGCACGGGTAGAAGGTTGATGATCAGTCACTGAGAAAGTAGTTTAAATTTTTTCACTATGAGTCGGTTAGTGTCCTCTTTAGGACGATTAAATTAGTTGACCACAAGTTTCTCGTAACGCGCGAAATGTTTTACGAATTAAAACTGACGTTTTGATAAAAACACTCGTATCTTTTCAACGCACTTTTCAAATGTACAACGTTTCATCTTCGTCGAACAAAATTAAAGACTCATCTGTCAAAAAATGGCTGCAATAGGTAATCTAACATGTTCACCATAGACTGTCAAAAATACCTTGTCCCTATTGAAAAACTCTAACAAAGCTGAATTTTCATCATTGTCAAGTAGCTTAACATATAACTTGATTATAATTATTATATACTTTATTGCACACCTTAACTTAAAACAGGACAAAAATGTGCATGATCTTAAAAATTGGCCTGTGCAAGCCAATTTCTTACAGACAACCTCTCATGGTTCTCAGTTTCTTACCACTAGGTGTAGGTGCAACTGTAACGGTAGTGGATTTTTTTAAGATCTTTTCTTTACTTGGCTTAAGAAAACTGCTTCTTTTCCACATACAAAATTCAGTAGTCTTCTCTTTTGTATCGATTTGTTAGTTTCTAGAAAATCACAATTCTCATTTACAATACATTTTTTTAGCTACAATCTATTAAAAAATCTCCTATAAATTTTATATAGCCATTTGTGTACACATGAGGACAGAAAAACTGGGTGCGTTTTAAAGGTCTACCACTGCTTTGACTATAACAGTAGTGGAAAATCTTAAAAAATAGTAAATCACAATATCTATTCACACACATATTTATCTACACTAATATTATAAAGAGGTAAAGTTTGTTCTTTTTTTTTGTTTGTAGGAGGTAATCTCTGAAAGTACTGGTCCGATTGCTAAAATTTTTTACCGACCGAAAACTGCTTTATTCCTCAGTGGCATAAGAAGCTGCGGGCAAAAGCTAGTCTTGATTATTTCTCTTTGTTCGTTTTATATAAACTTATCCACGTGTATCATACAAACAGTACATGTTCGTAAAAATATGTAAATAATTCATCAATGACCTTACAAACCATAGGGTCCAAACTTCGCGGCCGCATTGAACACGACCGATCCCAGATTATGATCAACTTATAGGCGAAGTCGGAAGTTGTTGATATTATTAACATAATAAGAGTATTAACTTGTGTTTACTGCGTTGTGTATGATGATAGAACTGAAATAGAAAAAAGGGTGTGTCTCAGTAGGCATAACAAAATAGCATAATCAGCTTTTTAATGCTCCCACTGCTGGGACTCATGCCTCCTCTCTAGGAGAGGTAATGGGCCGTAATCCACCACGCAGGCCCAGTGCGGGTTGGTGAATGTCACATGTCTTCGAATTTTTTGGTTCTGGGACATGCTGGTTTCCTCACGATGATTTCCTTTACCGTTTTGAGAACAGTGGTGATGAAATAAATTACACAAAGTAATGCGCCTGGCTGGGTTTGAACCCGCGACCTACAACTCGTAAGTCGGGGCCGTTACCACTCGGTCACCACTGCTCACAAGTCTCAGTAGGAATCTAATCTAATTAGCCAATACATTTCATTACTGGGCATTCCCTTTTTCACACAAATCAGTTTTTTGACCGAACTGGCCAATACCTACTATCGGTGTCGATGGTAAAAATCGATTAATGAAAATTGTGGCAACTGCCTGAATTACGTTGTATGTAAAGATAAATGCTTCTTGTATTCTGTTTTCTCTATATTACCTATCATATTTTAAATAAAGAAAGAAAAGTCTCGCTAATACTCAAAAATGGCTTGACTAATTTTTTTATTTTTATTTTTTTCGTTCTAATACAGGAATGATTTAAAACAAAAAGAAAAATAGGGAAAACCTATAAAACATAGTTGAAAAATTTTAAAATCTCAAAATTGGTAATTTTGTATGGAAATCGCTTTTTAAAGAAGTACTAATTTCACGGGATTGAAGCTGCCTTAAATAACACATACACACATATTGACATATTTATGAAATATAAACATAGGCATTGACCACTATTGATAAACTTTAACCAGTAGAAACCTATCTATCTAACATACTAACCTTTCAAGGATTATAAACGTCACACACACAGTCATAAATGAGATCACATACATAGATTCTAAAACATTTGAGGAAGTAAACAGCGA
This sequence comes from Mythimna impura, assembly GCA_905147345.3. Lineage (NCBI taxonomy): Eukaryota > Metazoa > Arthropoda > Insecta > Lepidoptera > Noctuidae > Mythimna > Mythimna impura. The sequence goes on along the minus strand of LR990347.1, from coordinate 5,795,598 downwards.
CTCAACTTTGATGAAAAGGTTGACTGACAAGCAGATATATTACTTTATTTATTTGCTGTTACGTGCATCTCTTCCTTGTTTGTATTGAAGGGTATTTTCTTAGTTTGTTAATGATGGTTTAAGCTGTTGATCCCCGCATTAACGCCGGCGTTCACGCGCCATTGTCTTACTATTGTGTCTCTAATTACGCACTCAAAAGGTTAAGAATGCTTTGTTTAAAGATATCTTAATATACTGAGCATGGTTTTATTATATCTCAGTTGATTTCAGTGTTTTTCCTCAGCTAGGCAAAATCGGCTTCCTCTACTTTAAAATGACGTGTGAAAGTGTTATTTACAACCAATTTGCAAATTAAATATCACTTATATTTGCATACTTTTAAATTAGTCTAAGCAAATGCTTTGGTAAGTTTAAAAACGATGCTTTTGTAAAAAAAAATATAATATATTATATATTTTACTCGCTAAAAAAAAGACAGCTACATTTCAAATTACTCAAAAAAAATCTTTGATTAACATGACCAACTTTTGAATATGACAGTAAAATCATTAACGCACCAAATGACTTTAATTTATGTAAAGTGTAAAGCGCATTCACAAAGCTTGTTTGGTCAGATTGATCAGATAATAACATGTTGAAGCTTTGATCTTTAAGAACTCGGAAGCAATCCCTTTGAAGGTCGGTCGTGTAGAAGAAAATTACCACTCGCACCTCAAGGCAAATTGTACTCTAATCTCGTAGACATACGGTACTATCAACAGCACGACATGATTATTTTTTTGCATATTTTATTAAATTGTACCAGTTTTCAACTCAGGTGCATGTCTGGGTTTCTTGGGCTTAGCCACGACTTTTGACTTTGAGCTTTATTCTGTTCGAACAAAGATTTCAAATTGATTGTAATAATGATATACTTCTTGAAAGAATAATGGGTAGACTAGGTATTTTTTAAATAACTTTTTGACCTTTAATGTGGTACGGTCCCATACTTTAAAATTCATTATGCGAATATAATGATTGCATTTTATTTTTTGTTTCAATTATTTTTTGTTCATCTTTTTAATTTATTTATATTGGATAAATGATGTTGACAATAATTATCTGCTACAAACGACTTGATGATATTATGGGTTATATTTTTCCATTTTTAACGCCTTTTTGGAAATTTTTGACATTGTTGATATCATGCACAATTTTATAGCTAATAGTTAAAATATGCATAATCTTTGGTGATCAATTGGTCAATAAAAATATGTTGAGATAACGAAGCAAATAAAAAAAAAAATGTTTTCGGCACATTTTATTGAAGTATCCAAGACAGACATATAAGTTTATATTTAGAATTCACGGTCGTGTTCTATCACGCTGTTTGTACTGAATCGTGTTACACTAACAGATAAAAACAACTGGAACTAATTCGATAAAGCTCTAACAATATTAAAATGGAATAAACATTATTATTACAAAGTTTGACCGATTTGTAACGGTTGAACCGCAATCTGATAGAAAACAATTCGGCGCTTACTAAACTAGTTTTATTTACTTTATTTCTTAAAAAAATATTACAAAAACTGAGAAAACGAAAGAACAAAAAATTAGTTTTTATTGCAAAAAATGCTGGGGCGTTAGAGACGGCCAGCTGTGTAATGTCTGTTTTTTTTTAATAACTCACATAATTTTAGAGTTTGAATAATTTACTGCATGATGTTAATTGCGATTAATTGGGTTGAAATAATATTGTCTCAATTAGGAAGTCATGCCTAAAACATCAGCTTAAGTGAAAATTCTAGTTCGTCTCGTATTATGTGAACAGTCCACCGACGGTATTAAAACTGTTAAAAATCTCAAATCATATCAAACTAATGGACCACTAGCTTGTCTAATAAATTATTTGTAACATACTTGAACGACAATTTTCTTCACAGTTTTGAAAGTACAAGAAAACCCCGCACTTGACACTTAAACTACATACTCATACATTGGAAAACTTCCATAAACGCTTTCGAATTTTCCGTGCGTCCATACGCAATTAACCCTTGAATGATGACGAGAGACAATTTAGATGCCTCGGCAATCGTCGCATAGAATGGGCATACCTACATGGCCCGGGCCACATAGCCCGTGTGTAGCTCGGAATTGCTCCATACTTTCTTTACTGAATTATGTAGGAAACACCGCTGTGTAAGCCTTTAGAGGAAACGTTTTGTTACATTGTCTTTTGATTTGTAACATTTTCTTGAATGGGTTGGTGTTTTCTCTTTGAATTATTGCATGGGTTGTATATTACACTGGGCATGTAGGGTTACTGGCATAAATAAGCATATATAAAATTTACTGTCCAATTACGCTTGAATCTTAATACTACCTTTTAATAGGGTCTATTATTTTCGACAAAGAATATCAAAAACCGATTGACTCGATTTTGATAGGGGCATTGAAGAATACTGTCAAAAAAAAACAAAGATTTTTTCAGTGAAATACTTATTTTATTCAGTTTAATTTATAGTTGAGTGTAAAAAGAAATGGCATTATGTTAGCGTACTCTATAGCGTCTGTAGAATATAAAGTAGGTACGCCTTCGAATAACAAAGTACGATACTCTATATTAGAGTACGGATGGCAATTCTATCTTTTGACAAGATATATAGAGAAAAATGGGTGATTTATAGAGCTCCTAAATCACAATTATCATTATTAACTGCCGTCGTAAATTCCCACGCAATAAGAACGAATAGAAAAAACTTAACATTCGCCACGCCTGGTTTACCACAAATGACAAATAACTTAAAATGCATAATCTATGAGACTATGAGTAAGACATTCGACATGCATGTTTTTAGAATGACATAAACAAAGTATTTCGTAATTTTAGACGTATTGTCTTCTTGAGCAGACATTTTAAGAGTACATTTATTGAATAGGACTCCAATATTAGCTGTTTGATTTTCACTTTTGTGTTTTTAGGTCGAGGACGCGCCTTGATGACGTCACTACTTGGCAAAGAGACATGATCGATACGAATGCCTTAATCTTGTAATTTAAATAAAAGAAAATTATCGACGTGATTTTCACGGGTTAATAGAATTAGCATGTCTTTTGTATCGCCATTAGATTTGGTAATGTGAGTTTAAACTAATGAAAGATATTCCATTTTCTTTTCTTTCACTAGAAGAAAAAATACAACTAAAATAAAAAAACCAACTAAAAAATGTAAATTGACTTTGATTTCGGAAGTCCGTGTCAAAAAAAAAACCAGAAATACCGACATCCGATTGTTTTAGAAATCGGTTGTTTTTTTTTTCTGAAAACAGTTTTAATGTTCCAATTTTAAACTAAAAATAGGTACTCCATTTTCTTGTCTTTCATTAGAAGAACAAAAAAACTTGAATGAACGCCACGCAACAGTAGTTGTTGCCTCAATGAATTTTGCAATGGCCGCTCGATTCATGCTCTGGTATTTCCAACATTATGTAAATCTGAAACTATTTTAATATGAATCTTATTACTGATATTATTATGGTTGAAATCAGCATCAGTATTGTCTAGTTGAGTCATATTAAATCCGTTTCGAACCCCAGTTTTCGCGGTAATTAATTTTAGAAATGATTGTAGTAATCCGATAAGATCTATTTCAGTATCAAGTGCGATAATAGAAAGTTTATCACACGTATTTAAGGAAAAGTGTTCTTAAAAATACTTAAAATCCCAAAAAAGAAAACTAGATATTATTTCCGGGCATTATCAATCTGTGAGATATTTAAATAAATTAAAAAAAAACACAATTAACATAAATTAATCGAGAAATAGGAGCAGTGGTGGCCGAGTGATAACGGCCCCGACTTATGAATTGTAGGTCGCGGGTTCAAATCCAGCCAGGCACATTACTTTGTGTAATACAATTTCATCACCACTGCTCTCAAAACGGTGAAGGAAAACATCGTGAGGAAACCGGCATGTCCTAGAACCAAAAATTCGAAGACATATGACATCCACCAACCCGCACTGGGCCCGCATGGTGGATTACGGCCCATTCCCTCTCCTAGTGAGGAGGCCTGAATCCTAGCAATTGGAACATTAAAAGGCTGATTATGCTATGCTATATGCTAATCGAGAAATCAGTGAAAATACATACCTACAGTCGAAAATAGAACCCCCTCTTTTTTGAAAAACAAGAAAGTGCTGCCAAATTGCACCTTTTTGGTAAACTACTCTACATAATTATTATTATAGTTGAGAGGATTATCTCTTCATGAGGCCCTACCATGAGCTCCTAAAGCGATCCATTTTACGACGTAAACTGAACTGTTAAAAGGATGGAGCTATATAGGGTGTATAGCTGCATACCAGACATTCTAACACGTTATGGTAAAGGCCCCAGACAACCTGAAATATTATGAAGGTCAGAACGTGATACGAGGCAGTCATTGGTTAACATAAGTTCTGTTTGTTCTGCAATACCCATGTGTATAAGTATAGGATATCTACATAATGTATTACTTAGCAACTTGTAATAACAAACTAGGAAGTATAACAAGTCTTGTGCAAGGTTCTATTGTTATTGCTTTTATAATTATATGTATCTATATTATCATGAAACAAAATTAAGAATTTTTTTTTTCGTTGGGAAAATCATCCAATAACATCCCCTACTCTTAGACGGAGTGGGAGATAGAGTCAGACTTTTACTGACTAAAAACCCACTCCTGTTCCTTCTTTGCTTTTCGTACCGGGGCCGAGTCTTCCTTTCAAAATCAGACCATTGGCCCCAGTAGGCTTCGACCCTGCTGGGCTCCTACGGTTGCTGACATGTTCTTAAGGCGCGTGGAACACTACGCGCCATCGACGACTTGGGCTCGGTCCGGACGGTTACCGGACGGTCGGACGGCGAGCTATTATTAAGACTTAAGATTTGGTAGGAAAGATGATAGTTCAATACGTGTCTGTGAGGGAATGTACCTTGACCGTTGTAGCCAAGAAAACGATTTTTTCCATAAGTTTTTGAGTAATCACTAACTTCATTCACAAATTTTGCGTAATTAGTAACTGCATTCTCAGAATTTGAAAAAAAAATCAAGGCTAAAGTGAATTGGCTCTTAATAAACTAGTGCGCCTCATCATCAACGATTGCATCACTCTTTACCATCAGGAGGGATTGCAGTGAAGCACTGGTTTATATTATTAAAAAAGAATTATTTTTATAGTAGTAGCAATAGCTTATGCATTGTGTCGATACGTCAATTTGAACGGAATTAGCCCTGAAACTGCGTAAAGCGGGTGCCCGCGCGGTTCCATACAAAAGTGCCCGCGCGGGTCCCCGCAACGGAGCTCTTTTGTAGGGAACCGCGCGGGCACCCGCTCTACGCAGTTTCAGCCCTTAGTGTATGGTTACTAATCTCAATCAAGGAAAACCTATAATAAATGCAAATAGAATATTGTGTACAGCACATCTTAATGGCACGTCCTTTCTAGTTTTGAAGTGTGAATTCATCAAATAACCCGTTCCACTCAAGGTGAAGCGAGAGGGCGTGTCAGACTTTTACTGACTAAAACTCACCGTGTTCTTTCAGTTACCCTTTGCGTTTTGACTTTGACTCTCCCGCTATTCTGCTGCTTATATCACACACCCAAGATATACAGTTCCGAAAGGGAACCCCGGGTTCCTGGAACGCAAGGTAAAGACGGAAGATAGGTGTGTTTTTAATCAGTAAAAGTTCTAGAGTGGGAGAAGTCATTGGATAATTTCCCACTTAAAAAAAGACATAAAGATGCAACCAAAAAAAATAAAAGAACATCGAAAAACAAAAACCGTCTTACTCATTTCAACATCCTAATTTCAAACTCGACTTTAAAAAAGTCTGTTAAGCTATTGGTCAACAATTCGGTCCAATTTTCCAAGAATGGCTCGCGTCTCGCCAAATCATTGAGTCGAATCATGGTTTCTGAATCACCACATTGCGTTGCGAAAGTCGTAGCGGGAAAACGAAAGAAGGCAATTGTTACCAAACGAATATTTTGGCGAAGAATAATAATTAAGAAACGAATTGTGAGTCAAAGTGAAATAATTACCTAGTTGCTTTATTTGTCTTTGCATCATGTTTTTGTTGCTTATTATTGTAAAGAATTTGTTAGTATTGTAATCATTTTCTTTATTATATTTTACTCAATTTCATTGATGCTGACATTTTGTAAAGTTTTGCATGCTTAAAATCAGGCAGAACTATATTTTTATAACAACTTTATTGTATAATACCTACCAACAATATATGGATATGGATCTTCTTCTCCATATTTAAGTTTTTTTTTTAAACGTTGTCCCATACTAGAAATTACTTTTATATCGTATACTCAATCACTAACAGTGCTGACTATAATGATAAATGATCCGTGGTTTTTTTACATAGTTTACGAGGTAGGGACTTAATTAAATTATTGGTTTTAATTGTTTTACCAAGGGCTTTGAAATATTTTGAATGAGTCGCCGCGGCTCTGAATCGCAAAGGGCAGCTAGAGGAACATGAGTGTGTAGTCAATAAATTTCTGACACTCCCTTTCAGTCCACCCGGAGCAGAAGAGGTTACTTAAAAAAAGAAATACATATTTACCAAAATGTTTCTTACATTACATAGTTATAGGCATTGTAATGAGCATGAACAACAGAGGCCATTTTGTACACCGGACCAAAAAAAGACGTGTACATACATGTATATACTTAATATCACATAGTTAATGAAGATATCAATACCTTTGTGACATTTACAGTAGGTAATTGAAATACAATATAATAGATATAATTAACGTGTATTGATAAAAAAACATATGTCGTACCATTTCTGACAACTTAATCACTCTAGAATAGTAAATTAAATTATTGTTTCTTTATGCAACTAAATGTCTTTATCGTTATATATATAGGGTGACTGGTAATTAGTGTACGATACTTAAACACGTGATTGTGCTCATGATAACCAACAACTTTTACTATGGGAACAAACGTGAAATCGCGAAATCAGCTGTTCAGTACATTTATGTTTGCCTAATGTACTGAACAGCTGATATTTTTTTCGTGATTTCGGCTTTGCTCCCATAATAAAAATTGTTTGTTATCATGAGCACAATCACGTGTTTAAGTATCGTACACTAATTGCCAGTCACCCTATATAATTCTTCCGTACATGTGTTTGTCACTTATCTCCTCCGAAACGGCTTGACCGATTTGGATGAAACTTGGTGTGTATACTTGAGTGGGTCCCTGGATAGTTTGCCCTGTAGGTGACGCTGCAATTGGGTTCTCAATATTCTTTTCTGACAAAAAGCCAGTTTTTGGACATGCCAACGCCTGCCGAGACCGCTAATTAGACCTATATTGTAATAATATAAAAAAAAAGCTTCGCGTTGGTTCTCGTGTGTTCACTAATTTTTCTACACTAAGGTGTGATATTACGCCAAGGGACAACCATTTTGGTTATATTAACACTTTTCTTTATTGGAGACATTAAAGTGATAATTTTTGATTTACGGAAAATTACTGAAACTAGTCGAAGAACAACTCTGTCGCTTTACTGAATAGTTTCCCATTTTTTTTTTATTATTCTTGAGCTTGCGCTTGATCACTATCTCATAAGCCCCTCTAGCCAAGTTATAACCGTTTCGTTTCGATTCTCTTTTCATTGATCGCCTCGAGTCGACCACGCCTCCTATTCCTTTGTTATGACCACGTGACTGAGCGTTGAGATGACGTCAGAACAAAGGAATCGAAGGCGTGGCCGAATCGAGGCGATCAACGAAACGAAACGGTTGTAACTTGGCTAGGAGGGCTGATGTGGTCGACGGAGGAGCATGCTTACCTAGAAAGTAACCTATTCACTCCTTAAGTTTGAACTTTTTTGACAGACCCCAGCAGAGATTTCCACTCCTTAGCTGTACGCACAATGAATGTGTTCCCAAGCCGAAAACAAAATGCCTGGCTCATTGAGTTACACAGAATAGCTCTTTAAAACTAGAAAAAAATTGAGAAAATAATTTAAAAAAATAGTCAAACGTGTGTGTCAAACGGCATGTCTTACGAGACTTATAAAAAAAAAAAGATTACATTATTACAACTGTACTATTGTTCCAAAACCAACCAACAACCTAACCAAGTAACCAACAATAATTCAACCAATACTAACCAAGATATGATTCCTCCTCTAATAAATATTTATGAACAATTTATTACAACATAATTTAATCATTATATTTCTATGCACATAGTGTAACATGGCAGCACGTTGGTTACACATGCAGGTTACCTATTTATATAGCAAAGAAAGAAACGTAATCATGCATTCTAGGTAGGTAGGTACTGCGAAAGTTTCTTGCTGAAGCGAATCTCATAGCATAGAAGCTCACAAAAAAAAACTTTCTGGCTGATTTGAACGGTCGTTCAAATTTGGAATCAGTTTAAAATAGAAGAACTAACTGCACAACCCGTGCGAAGACAAAAAAAAAGAAAAAATATAAAAGAATCCATCGAGTTTTTAGTTCGGGACAGTATGTCATCGTCAGCATGCAAACATGCTGACGATGATATTGCATTAAAATAAATTAATAAAGTAATTGAGCTATTTTATTGCGGCTACATCAATTCCAGTAGGTCCACTCCCTTATAGTACCTACTTACCTACTGTTTCTAATTTTAATATTTATTAAATTCTTAATCTTCCTGCCCTTATCCCAAATTACTTGAGGTCGGTGCCACACTTTTTTTGTGCCACTTCCACCATCACACTATTACCGACTCTCTTTTCATTCATATCACTCTTCACAGACCTCATCCATCTTTTCTTTGGCCTCCATCTGCCTCTCTCTCCATTCACATGTAAGTATACCTAAAATTTTCTCTAATTAACATTTATTAAATTTTAAATGTTTTTATAATTGTGAAACCAAAAAGTATAGGTACACATCAACCAGTCGTGTCCAATAAATGTCTCGCTCCTGAACAAAACAAAGGGAATCGTGCACAAATCAAGTTTATCGCTACGAATAATCGAGTGGGCGGCGAGCAAAGATTTTATGTATCGAATGCGCCTGCGCAGCCCAATAGCGATGGTGAAAGGGAAACTCGTTTGCGTCACAGGGTATATAGTGTTACGTTTGTTCGTACGACCTTGTTATACATGTAATTATTACGCATAATTGTGGCTACTGTTTGCACGTGCGACGTAGGTTTTCGAACGCAAATCGATTTGAGGTTTAGTGCTAAACATTCAAAGCCTAACCTAAGGTTTTGAGGACATTTAAAGGTTATGTTTGACTACTTAAGTTGCGTAAAATAATTTTAGACTGGCACGATTTTAAGCTTACAGTCACTACTAACGCCATCTGTTGACATTTGGTGGAACTTTTATGAAGTTAAGCTTTCGTGAGTCAAGTATATGGTTGACCTTTTAGTGACATTTAAGTTTATTATGAAGATTAACTTTTATTTGCCCATGACGGATCGTTCTTTGTTAGTTCGTTTAGTACCAGTTTTAAAAAATTACCTATATTAATCAATGTTATTAAACAAAAGGCTTCGATTAGTTTTGTGCACGTGGTTCAAAATGAAACGCGAAAATACCTACAGCCATTTTGTATTCAATTTTGTTTTGGATTGCATAATTCAACCATTGTCTGTGACCAAAGATTTGCATATCTCATTGTTTCGCTAAGTATTTTGGAGTTACTGTTTCTTTTACAGGCTTTTAGCACTTGTTGCCAATGTTATCGAATGGAATAACTAAATTTTTATTGCAACAAAATAGCCTACAAGTTTTGGCTGAACATTTTTAGGAATAGGTTTTATTAAAAGATTCTTGTATAGATCAAAAGATTAGGTATTTTTCTATAATATATTTTTCTTTAAATCTATATAATGTATCTACATACGAAACTGAAATATTAACTAAACTAAAACTTTAAGTCAAGAGTGAATAGGTTACTTCTAGGCAAGCGTGCTCCGTCGTCGGCCACATCATCGCTTACCATCAGGTGAGATAGTGGTCAAAAGCGAGCCTATCAATAATAATAATAATAATAACTAAGTATTTTATATAAATAGGTACTTATATAAAAACATGCGCATCGTCAAAGACACAATGTTTTCTCAAAAAATCAACACTATGAGAAACCGCTTTTGCAAAAAAAAAAAACAAATGGCAAATCTTTTAATGCATTCCAAAGCCTTATAAACTGAATTCTACCTAGCAACCGACCAACAGACAAAACATATGCAATAATCGTAAGATCAAATCCGCCATTTTGTAAACGGCAGGGAAAACCGAGAGACCTTGAAAACCGGTTCCTCTCACCGTAGCGCGAGACCGTCGAACAAACATTGAATACTACCTAGTATACATTTTGACGATTAAATATTTCAGACGCATTTACTTGTATTTTTAACAGCAATCTCGTTTTCTTTAAGGGCTAACTGCATTCCGAGCGTTGATTAGGGAAATGTTGTTAACGAAAGTAGTTTTAATACGTTTTTCTGTAATTAGCAGCTGGTATTGAACATAATTGGAATGATTTATCAAGCGCTTTCCGGAAATAATGGAGTACCGCAATTTGAAGGGCCAAAGCCTACTGAGGCAATGGGTTTATTGAAAGGGAATGCCGGGGTTCTGGAAAGCAAGGCAGTGAAGGAACATAGGTGTGGTTTTAATCAGTAAACTATGACACGCCCTCCTGCTCCGCCTTAGAGCGAGAAAAGTCATTGGATGATTTCCCACCTCAAAAAAAGATAGGACGTGGAAATGTCAGACAGTATGGATGAAAAAAAATATGAAAAAAGGGTCTTAACGTTTTGTAATAATACGAGTATCTACTCCTTTTTCTTCAATTGTAGTTTCTTCTGAGGGGGGACTCAGAAGAAACTACAACTGAAGAATAAAGAGTAGATATATATTTGACTTCTACTCAAGTCCTCAGTTTTGACGTGATCTTTGAGGTTTAAATATCATGCTTGTATATCATGCTTGCTTGTTGTCCTGGTGGTGTAGACAAAGGTTGATAGATTAATCACAGCTCTCCAGTAATGCTTAGGTTTAAATAGGAGGTGAGTTTTGTCTCTTCATCTGTACTAAATATCAAATCAAACATATAACTTAATATAGGTACCTACATAATGACGATCCTATAACCATTCACTTTACCAATAGACATTCTTAATAAGTTTACTTAAATATTAACACTTGTAGAAGTTAAATGAAATTATGTCAGTTACTGATTAGTATGTCTTTACTAAACCCAGCTGTCAATTAGTGCTCACGACTCTTCTGTAACTTGAACATAATTACAGAAATAGAAGACTATAGTACTTTTTTACCTCATCATCATCATTTCAGCCGAAAGACATCCACTGTTGGACATAGGCCTCCCCCAAGTGTCGCCACAATGACCGGTCCTGTGCGTCTCGCATCCATCGGATTCCCGCGACCCACACCAGGTCATCGGTCCACCTTGTGGGAGGCCTTCCAACGCTACGTCTTCCCGTACGTGGTCGCCATTCCAGAACGTTTCGGCTCCAACGGCCATCCGTTCTGCGAGCATTGTGCCGGTAACCTTGGTTCTCCTGCGGATATCCTCATTCCTGAATCGATCACGCAAGGAAACTTCGACCATAGCCCTTTCCATTGCCCATTTTTACCTATTTAGAAATAAATAGTATATTACATTATTATTATATCTAGCCTGTACTGTCTCATAGCTGGGCAAAGACCTCCCTCCATTCCTCCATGGTTCCCGGGCTTTGAGCCACTTTTTTACCGATTTCTAATGAAGACATCTAAGTTGTCCCGCCATCTCTTTCGTGGTCTGCCGAGACACCGTTGTGCAATATCAGGGTATTAATATTATTTTATATTCTTATTTAATTTTATAAAATTAACGTTGCGAAAGGAATTACATAAGTAATACTGTCATTAAATGATCACTCGCTATTTATTTACCACGCCATATTAGTTTGACAAACTCATATGTGATACGTCTCTAATTACATACTACGCCACATTCATCATCATCATCTTCATCTTCCTTCCCATATTACTTGGGGTTGATGCAACGCGTTTTTTTTTTCCATTCTATTCTGTCAGTAGACACGTTATTATTGACGACCTCACGTAATCCATTAGTATCTAACACCACATTAATTTGTTCACCAAATTCAAACTCTGATAGATCACTATTTAATTACCTACTACGCCACATTAATTTGTCAAAGTAACACTGTGACATAAAAGGGGAGTTTACCGCATGGAAAACCTTTACAAATTTTATAACACTTCTAAATCATTAGCACTATTTGAGTACATAGCTCAATAAACATTATATCCTAATCAATTATCATTATCATAAATTGATAAGTATATGCATGACTGTCATTAACAGTCTTGTTGTTTTTAAGAATTTTCGGGTTGGATAAGGGTTTGGAAACTCCCTCATAAACACTGAGTTTATTTTACTAAGGCAACACGAACGTGTGTTTTTAGACACTTCGAATCCAATCAAGGAAATTTAAGCCTAATGTTATGTATGTTAAAAGTTATATAATATTAGCTGACTTGGCCAACGTTGTTCTACCATATAAATTCATCATCATCATTATCATTTCAGCCAAAAAACGTCCACTGTTGGACATAGGCCTCCCCCAAATCACCATAACGACCGGTCGTGTGCGTCTCGCATCCATCGCATTCCCGTGACCCTCACCAGGTCATCGGTCCTCCTTGTGGGAGGCGTTTCAAATAAAAATTCGAAAGAAAAAAATGGGGTTAGGAGAGTAAAAAATAGCGTACCTACGACCTAATCTCAGACCCACCAAATATACAAAAAAAAAACATAAAAATAGGTCAAACCATTACGGAGGAATTTAATAACAAACACTGTGACACTATATTTTTATATCTAGGATTTCTTCTACAACTAAACTTTTTGAAAGTCACTATAATTAACTATTTGCCGCGTAAAACATACACAATAAAGATACTATAATAACTTACAATTAGTATTTTATAGTTTTAAATTTTTAATAAAATAGACAAGGGGTGTGTACGTGATCTGTCGCACTTAGCACATCAAATCTAAAAATCTGTGCCAAAAAGATGACGTTATTCGCTGAAATCACACCTAATTATGTCAATAAGCTTTTTGCGCAACATTGTAGTCTTAAGATTTCTTTATCTCAAGACAAGTGTTGTGTAAACCGTATTTGGAATTTTTACCTTTCAAAGAGTAGTTTGAAAAAAAAAATGAAAGTCATGGCGTTCTAAAAGGTTTTATTGTCACAATAGAATGTCAAAGTAAATAAAAGACAGTTTACTGACTGAAGTGACTAATTAAACTTCATTTTGTAAATCTTCGAAAATAAAAAATAAATTTACAAACATTTACTTACATATACCAAAAACCACTTAACTAGGTCTAATTATACTAATACTAAAAATAATAATAAAAACCCGAAACTAATTGAAATTAACTAAAAACAAACTAAAATGTTGCGTCCAAAAACTTCTTCACATTGATGTTCCCAAAAGACTATCTAAGGTTAAAGCTAGCCCTTGGGTCACGCGAAGTATCAACAAGTCTTTATATAATTTGTGGGCATTAGGACCCCGTAAGAGTTTCAATTCCAAACAAGGCTCGAAAATATAACTTCCAACAAGATTATTATATTAGGTCCTTGAAAATTGGTTAATAAACTAATAGCGTTAAAAATATGGTTTTTTATTCAAGTAAATTAAAGTGTCAGTAGATAGTTTTCAACTAAAGAAGATTTTCGACGCGTTTTTTGTGTGAAATAATCGATCAATCTCCACTCTGAGTGAAACGAGACTCAGATTTTACTGACTACCTACCTGTGTTCCTTCAGTTGCCCTTTTCGTTCCAGGGCCACAGGGTAAGTCATTCGATCAATCCCACGGTCCTTGCAGGTGTCCGCCCGAGTGGGCTCCATCAATCAAGATTTTCCATGCCTAACTAATCTATATATATAAAAGGAGAAACTGACTGACTGACATATCAACGCACAGCCAAAACTACAGGGTCTAGGAACGTGAAATTTTGCACAAAGCCTCCTTTTATGACGTAGGCGAGCACTAAGAGACGATTCTCCAAAATTCACCTCCTAAAGGGATGAAACGGGGGTCCAAAGTTTGTATAGAGAAACCAATTTTCACGCGGGCGAAGTCGCTGACAGAAGCTAGTCTAAAACAAATGTTTACGTGATATCCAAAACGTTTGCTCTCTCAATAATTGAGAACGAATTAACGAGTCGCCATTAGGGTTTTCTGTGTGTCGCATTCAATTAATGTCACTAACGAGTAGCATTTGTCCATTCACGCGAATGCATTTCCCAATTATGTCACAATTAAATGTTTTATCTGGTCTATTAATTAATTTTGGTAGTAAGATGATCTACGTGTCACGTAGCTATTCTTATTACATCATGCCTGTCTATTGGACTGGTGGGTATCTCAAATTCATTAGTCACTAGCTTCTGCCAGCGGTTTCGCCTGCGTGAAAGTAACTTTCACCATACAAACTTTGGAACCCCGTTTTACCCCCTTAGAGGTGGAGTGTCTACACCCTATAAGGAACCTACCTGTCAAATTTTAAGTTGGTAGGTGTTATAGTTTCTGAGATTTCGTGATTAATCAGTGAGTGGTATTTCGCTTTTATAGATATAGATAGATTATACTTCAAATAACAGGTGATACGATATTTTTATTACATGAGATTTTTTTGTTGTATTATATTATTAAGAACAAACTTTACAAATAATTTATTATAATCTAGCCTAAAAGACTCATAAGCAACAGTCATGTGAAATAATGAACTAATATTTTGTCCTACTGGAACTGGTGGAAAGAGAGAGAGAGAGAGTGTGGCTTTTACTGATTAAAACCGACCAGTGTTCTTTCATTTGCCTCATGTTTTCCACAACCACGGAGATTCTTTCGAAAATTGCCGCAACCCTCGGAGGTACAGACAACAGCGGGTTTCTGAACAAATGATTGGAACCATGCCAACTCTATTTTAATGCTAAAGTTTGTCAGATTCCCATCTCCGAATTCTGCGGGCTTGTGAACGGCGAGCAATAGGTAGCTCGCCGTCCGATCGTCCGGTAACCGTCCGGACCGAGCCCAAGTTGTCGACGGCGCGTACTGTTCCACGCGCGCCTCAAGGAGATGTCAGCAAACCGTAGGGGCCCAGCAGGGTCTGCTTCTGAAAGGAAGACTTGGCTCTGGTATGAAAAGCAACGAAGGAACAGGAGTGGGTTTTTAGTCAGTAAAAGTCTGACACACCCTCCCGCTAAACCGAGCGGGAGGGTGTGTGGAGAGCGGGGGATGTCATTTGATGATTTTTACACCGGAAAAAAAAGTCTCTGAATTCTCAATTCGAAAACCGATGGTTAGTCATTAATGGTACCTCCACGTAGTTTGATTGGTCAGATAATCAGTATAAAGTAATATAAAGGCATGTATAAATGGTCACATGATTTTTAATCTTTGAGATTACAAAAATCAGTTGATCAATGTTTTATCACTTTCTATAATTTTGATCATTCCAAAGACTAGTTTAAAATGTTTAGCGCTGTATGTACTATATAAACCTACGTACTCGCTTAAGTAAATAAGACTAGCTAGGTATCGGCGGTTAGATCAGCTTGCTTATTTAGATAGCTCTCTTTTGCTATATTTAACTCGTTACAAATTAAACGTAAATCAAGTGGATTGAAATCAATCACTCGATTGGTCGTTGAGAATTCATCCAACCAATGAAGAAGGAAAAAAAGCTTGCCCTAAGAATCTGAAGGAATAGATTGGCTTGTCAGGTCCTCGCTTGGTAGTTTAGTATCTTTTTTGATGTTGGTAATCTTCACTAATGTTATAAAAAGACAAAGTTTGCGTTTCTAGGAGGTAATCTCTGAAAGTACTTGTTCGATTGCTAAAATTTTTTCACCGATAGATAGCTGCGTTATTTCTGAGTGACATAGGCTATATTTTATGTACGCGGGCAACGCCAGGGGCAATAGCTAGTCTATTATATAAAAGGAGAGACTGTCAAACTAACATACCAACACACAGCTGAAACTACTGGGGCTAGGAATGTGAAAATTTTCACAAGGCTTATTTTTATTACGTAGGCAAGTAAGAGAGGATTTTCCGAAATTCAAACCACAAGAGGATGAAAGGGGTTCTAAAGTTTGTGTTGTTTGGGTTGTTTGGGTTCGCCTATGAGAAACCTACTTTCTCATAAGCGAAGCCGCTGGCATAAGCTAGTCATCTAATAACTTCTCCCGCTCTAGGTGGAGCGAGAGGGAGTGACAGACTTTTACTGACTGAAACTTACCGTTTGCAGACCGCGGTGACTCTTGCGAACAATTCCATAGCCCAGATTGTTTACTTTCTAATGTATCTTCTCCAACTGCCCCATGTATGTAAAATCCCAAGTAGACGGTCCACAGTATCCGCCTTACAAGTACATAAATACCCACAGTTTGTGTGGTTGCTAATGAGCTCACGACAGATTCCTTTTACCCAACAACCAAGCGGATCCTAGCCATAGCACAGGAAAACACTATGCGGTCAAGGTGAACTAGATTAATACTCTTCAAACGACAATAAAATATATTGTAGAATAAGTACAATGATCTATGTGCGGACTGACAATTATCTGAAGGTATCTTGATCTCGTATCACACTTGGCGGCGCCACCTGTGTGTTTGTGAGTTCAGGTTCAGGTACGATGAAACTTTAACGTAACGAGAACCGCCTATTGTTTTCTTTTTTTTTATTACTGAGGTTTTAAGGTCAGATTTTTGTATTTATGTAATTAGTAATTCATCACCATAATTTAACTTTTTATGACTGCTCTGGGACATGAAGCTTTCTATGATGTTATCCTATACTAATATTATAGTGATACTTTCCCCGGAGTATGTTCCTATGGAAAAATTCTCTACTTCCATGTGGGCGAAGCCACTGGCACCAGCTAATAATATATTTCTTAAATGTAACATATTAAATATAGCACTATTAAATATAAAACTATTAAATATAGCACCATTAAATATAGCACTATTAAATACAGCACAATTAAATATAGCACCATTAAATATAGCACCATTAAATATAGCACCATTAAATATAACACTATTAAATATAACACCATTAAAAGCACTATTAAATATAGCACTATTAAATTTACACTTTTAGGTAGAAATAGAAATATAAGGTTCTGCACTGACACTGACGATATATAGGTATGTACATTTCGGTGCAAAAAGGTACATTCCACTTACTATATTTTATGAATTCATTATTAAGCCCAAAACTAGTAACACAAATAATAAACTTAAACTAAACCCTAATACAAAGACTATCCGATACCTTAAGTGGCTAAAGCCAATATCAATATTAATGAACAGTAATTCTTCTGCTGACCAATGTGCCTTTAGGAACATTTACCAACGAGTTGAGATTATGGTTGGTCAAATATTTGCCTCTGAATAAATAATAATTAAGTCCATACAAATTAGGTTTATTTGTTGGATAGTTTTCTCACAGAAACTTGTACGAAACTAACCTCAACTGTGTTAGTTAAACCATTTAAAGTGGCATGTTGTATAAAAACTAGTTTTGTATATATAGAAGTTTCTGCAAAGTCTTTAAAATGGGAATTTAACTGGCTAATATTGATTAAAAAATTTATAATATTCGCTATGGTAATTAAAATACCATGTTTTTAATTGCGGTGATTTGGTTTTTTATGGTTTCTGTGGGAGGGCCTGTTAATTTTCTGTATCAAAATTAATTAACAGATTAATTTTGGTACAGTTAATGTTAAAGCTGATTTTTTTATTAAATAAAATACATGTTAAGTGTGATTCTACTCTTGAAATAAAAATATGAAAATAAAAAGTTAACAGTTATATGACACCAAAATCAAAGGATTTTTTATAATAATTATAATCTATTCACCTATGTACTACGTCTAACAATCTTTTTATTTTAAGGATACCGACGGAGATACAAATCAGTTTATTTCAAAGTGATCGTAAAACTAAAAATAAATTTCTATAATTCTGTCATGACTAAAAATAATGTCGTAAGCGTGATAGCTCAATCACTATCAGATAATATCAGAAAACCCCAAGATTCTATTAATTAAATAATTTATAAAACACATTAGTTTCCTTAAAAGCCGTCAGAATTGTGAAAAAGTATTGCTATCTTATCTTCGAAACGAACTTTGCTCCTTACGATAAAATGACGTGATAAAAACAATATATTTATCGAAGTGTAAAATGATAAAATGTTAAAAAGAATTACGTCTTTACACGGAGACAGCCGCGCGGCTCGCAGTCGTAAAAATTTATTAAATAAAAATAATTATTGAAAAAATAATGATCTTCTCGTTTCAATAAATTGTATTATTTATTTAACAATAAACATTATTTATAAAAGTAAAGCAGCTGTTCGAATTTACATATAGTAAAAAGTGATTTCTTATTTTGAAACTTTTATTTAGTTTACGGAAAAAATAAATATTGATTAATAAGCATGGTGCCTGTTCGGGATTATTATTGGCGGAACTACGGAGGATCGTATTTTGTGGCTGAGGATTATCAGGTAATTAATTAGAGGCACATTACTTTAAAGAAAAAAAAAACTTTTATAATACGAATATGTTTTTTTTTATATCTTATCTTGTCTTAATTTATAATTTTATTCATACCTTCAACGAATAATACTAGTTTTATAACAAGTTAATTGACAATGATTCTTAAAAAAAAAATTGTTCAGAATAATTTATCAATCATTTCGAAGGATTTGTTTGCCATATGCACATATTTATTATTCTTTAATTTATTTAACATTGAAAAATTTTAAAAAAAGTGATGACGCACTGTGACACCACTTTATTCGACGATTGAGGCTTTTCCCTCCATTTTAGTCACTCGTAAAGATGCAGCATTTTAATGGCTTTAATGCCGTTTGGTGGTCTTTGTGATTGCCATAATAGCATTTGAATATGTAGTTACTTTAAACTTAGTAATTTGCGTTAACTTATTTAAATGTTTTTCTTTTGGTATCTTAATGTTTTTTAGACAAGTCTATACCTCTTACCAATACATTAGGCGTGGGCAAAGTGTGTCATCTTTAGATTGGAACATTTGCATCTGAATCACTCAAATGTTCCAAAACAGTGATATGTATCATTTGGAACATTTGGAACATCGGCTCAAAAGATACAAACGGAATATTTGGGACATCGGCTCAAAGATACAAACGGAACATTTGAAACATCTGCTCACAAGATACAAACTGAACATTTGGAACAACGGCTCAAAAGATACAAACACAGAAACTGACTATTATGAATCGTGATCTGTTACGTTGCGCCATATACACCAACAGTTTTATTTAATTAAATTTTGATTTGAGAATAATTTAAAGCAGATGTTTTTAGTTCAGTTCATTAAAATTTACACAATTCACACTTTTTAATTTGAATTTTAAAAAGACTGCAGGTCACTTAAAGTAAAGAGTGTTCCAGTGTTCCAAATGATGCATTGAAAACATTACTGCTGTTCCAATCTTTCGGAACACTAAAATGTTTCGGAACAGTGAGTCGGTTCAGTAAAGAGTTACACACGCCTACAATACATTTTATGTAGGGTCCTAAAAAGTCTCTACAACACAGGAAAAAAACATCATATCTATACTAAATGAATATAGAGGAAATATTTGTATATTTGTTTGTGTATTTTAAGTTAAATAACTGAAAAACTACTGAACCAATTTTAAAAATGATTTTACCAATAGAACGCTACTTTAAAACTGAGCGATTTAAGCATATACTTTCATGCAGGTTTTCAGATTTTTCTTAAGTTATTTTAATGCCAATCTAACGATCATTATTTCAAATTGTCGATTACCGGTGTGTTTAAAGAAAAACTCACTGTTATAACTTAAAAGTTATTTCAATTTTCAGTAAGTTTTGACAGCATTAGTTTGACATTTTCAGCGTTCGATAGCTAGTGTCAAGTGAGGTTTTAACAGAATAGCGTTAATGGTACGTAACCATAGATCATTTTAATCTTTTAAACCGTCTACGTCGAATATATCCGACAGATTTTCGCGTTTATTCTACCAGAGTCGCACATCCATGACCAAATACTCCATCTGGTCAGCTCTTCTGTCACCTATGGGGATTGAAGAGCTAAACGAGATGGAGTACCCAGCCGCAAACACACGACCCTGGCGAATAGGACACGAAAAAATTCGTCGGTCAAATCCGACCAAAGTGGAACACTGGTGGTGGTGGTCACTTGTAAAAATACAACAAAAGAAAAATACAGACAAGAGACGGCGGCTAAACGCGATTATGCAAACCAAACGTTAAAACACGATTAGTTTTATTGGTGAATTCCGCCCTTAATGTGATATACCCTTGACAAATCGGTATTAACAGAATATTTCCATGGTTAACCCACTATTATTAAAAGGTAATTTTACCCACGAACGTTAACATGCAAAATATTAAAAGTAATTGCACATGACATGTTTGAGTGTAGGTGTGTATTATGAATGGGTTTTCGCGTGACATAAAATAAATCAATGACTTAAGTACGAAGTCGGCAATCCCGCTTACATAACTATTGGATATAAATAGATCCGCGAATCATATTCGTATGATCATGGTCGTATTTGGTTAGGAACCTGGACTTATTAATATTCATATTATATTCGTATTGTTATTGTGTTTTTTTTTTTTATCAGCTGATGTACACAGCTTAGGTTACATGCTATTTATATGTAGTTGGATGTTTGAAATGCGAACTATGTGCCACCGGTACATGGTGAACGTTTTGGGAACAAATTCATTTTGATTACAGCTAAGGAGTGAAATTCACCGTCAGAGTATGTGTTTCCTGATAGCTACAACCTGGGGTCTTTGAGTTAAAAGTCAATAAGTTAAGTTTCTAAGCAAACTTGCTCCATCGTTGCTATGCATCAGGTGAGATAGTGGTCAAACGCGAGACTTTTAATAATAAAATAAATCGTTAACCTGTTTTGACCAATCATTGGGATTAAAGCTCAAAGCTTATTTATAAGAGAAAAGATTGCCCAACACTGGGACCGTTTTAGGCTGGTGTTATTATATTTTAACTTCTTGAGTAGCGTAATTAGAGACACAATAGTAAGACAATAGCGCACGACCGCCGGCGTTCGTGCGGGGATCAACAGCTTAATATACTAATGCGCTTCACCATCAACAGTCAAGCACTAGTCCATATAATTAAAATAAATATTGGGCAAGATGCCATCCCTTCGGAGTTACTCAAATTTAAATGTTTTCTCATAAATACATTTTAATATTCTACAAAAGTTTCTAAATCTCATAATGCTTGCAAATAATCTGATATTTTTTTTAGTTGAATTTTGCATAAATCTTTACGCAAAGGAAAGTGCATCCCGTTGATGTCTTTAGTACTAAGCTTCAGTTGAAAAAATAACTCAAAGGCGACCAATTAGAAAAATGAAGCTAACAGCACATTCCAAGGCGTACATCTCTATCGAAAAGTCATCTTCATCATCATCATTTCAGCTGATAGACGTCCACTGCTGGACATAGGCCTTCCCCAAATGTTGCCACAATGAACGGTCCTGTGCGTCTCGCATCCATTGAAAAGTACGTGTAAGAAATTCCATGGATACTTTTTTTTATTGATAGGCTCGCGTTTGACCACTATCTCACTTGTCATCATCATCATAATTGCAGCCGAAAGATGTCCACTGTTGGACATAGGCCTCTCCTAAGTGTCGCTATAACGATCGGTTCTGTGCGTTTCACATCCATCGGATTCCCGCGACCCTCACCAGGTCACCACCACCAGGACCCTCACCAGGTCGGTCCACCTTGTGACGGATACCCTCCTCCTAATCATGAGAAGAATACAATATATCAATTTTCACACTCTATCATAATAATAAATGATCAATGAACAAGCAAAAAGATCTTTAAATAATTTAGACGTGCGACCAAAATGTGTATTTTATTATTTTCTCACGTGTAACATCTGACGTATGACCGTCTATGTATGTGTATGTACAATACACGTTCTTTGTCCGTATTGTATTATTATTAGTGTATGAATGAACTGCGGAAGGCGCGGATCAGTGACGTCATCACCATCACGACTCACGACTTGTTCGCCCATAGCTATGAGGGTGGGTTAACCCTAATTTTATGTAACATATAGATTATTATCATAACAGTCAAGGTAGACAAGATATAGTTGATTTGATTAGCATTTATTATGACATGTCATAAGACTTTTAAATATTATGCATTCCGTTGTATCTTGGAGACTGCGAATGGTACATTAGATACTGTATGATCGTAAGATATGAACTGGTGAATGTTTTATACATTTACGAGAATAATTTAAATAAAACTTAACTTATGAGATGTAAATATTATCAACGTAAATAATTCGAAGTCCTAACGATAACATTGTCAAAATAAAACCATTTTTTGGGTCACAAGCAACTAAGATAAAAATGATTATATATTTCAATGTTATTTAATAAACCATTTTTTGCATTAACACGTCAGCGCAAGCCATTTGTTTACGGAAAATTTCACACAATTTCGTCAACAATACAAATTAAAACAGGTACAGGATATTAAACGAAACTATAACACAATGGAAACTAACTTAATTCAAATTACTTTTTAATTTCGTCTTTCATTTAAATTTTCATAATAGCGTCATAGAAAAATAATTAAGTGGCGTATGACGTTGGACGGAGCGGCTCGATGTGAGAAGTATTTCTTATATTAGTTTAGTGGCAGCGTACTTCCCGTGGTGACGTAGCTGCTCATTGAGGCAAAGGCTTCGTGCGCGGGCGCCGAGCTCAGTGGCTGTGTGATCTATCCGCCGTACACACGCACTCATGTTGCCAAAAAAGCCGGGAAATATAATAAACTTGAAAACACAGTATAATAAAAACAGTGACTGTAAACATTTGGTTTTGGAACCTTTTTCTATCATCGGACATCTCGCCGGCCGGCATTATAACCTCAACGCTATGGATGCAACACAAGCCATAGCCTGTTCGGATATTTGACTGAGTGAGTGATTTTGTACATTCAGTGAGTGAGGGAGACAGAAGTAAGTGAGTGAGGCTTTTACTTACCACGTGGATACGGAATTCGGATCCTTACATAAGTACTTTGTGTGTAACTAGTTGTTATTGTTATTGTTTATATAGGTACATACCTACTTTTAATCACTGTTATGTACCTTCGAATATATTGGTAGGATACGTTGATTAAGCTGTTGATCCCCGCACGAACGCCGGCGGTCGTGCGCTATTGTCTTACTATTGTGTCTCTAATTACGCTACTCAAGAAGTTAATTACTAACATTACCGGTGACGGCATTTCGAGGCTGTTTTCTAACGGCATCAAAACAAAACGCAGTGTCAAGGAACTAAGAGCCGGTTACACACATACCATCTACATATAAGTATATATACCCAACTTCATATTTGTGTTATGTTTTGCCTAATCTTAGGTACTTGATAATTGACTAAGAATGCGTTTAATAAAGGATTTCTAAAGTTCATAAATCTAATGTTAATAAGATTTATAGTTAATTGACATTTGTGAGCAGTTGAGGTTTTATTGTTAATCTAAATTCTATGGAGACATGATTTACTACTTCATCTTTTTAATACTGGCTGTATAGACTATTACGATTAACAAGATCATAAAGTGTGGATTCAGAAATGAAGCATAGACAAAGCGTAATCTAAAAGGCCTTGGGAACCAACACTAAATTTAAATTCACATCTACACATCCTATTTCTATCAAATACTATTCGTTAGACGACAATAAATTTAACACTTTGACATCCGTTTAATTGTCAAAAACGTTTGGGAAATACCGACTACCTCGTCTAGTTCAGAAAAAAAATAAAACACTGGATAATTATACTAGACTGGCACGTTTTATGTTCTATAAAACAAAAAAAAAAACAAGTCTTTGATTCCGTTTATGGTGCAGTAGTATTCATGCTAATTATGTAACATTTACTGTTCTTTGGTTGGTATTATAATGTTCTTATGTGTTATAACTTTTGTCAACCGTTTCAGCCGCGGGTAATTAGAAAATGAACTGAAGGGAACATAGTCTTGGGATATAAAGTATCCTATGTAATATTTCGGAATATAGTCCACCCGTGTGCAAAATTTCATCAAAATCTGTTTAGCTGTTTGCGCGTAAAGGAGTAACAACCATACACACACAAGGGCTATCCTACAGAACCCTTTAATTTTCCGGGATAAATATGACTGATAACAATCAATATTTATTGTTATCGCATCAGTATTTCCAGCGATTACGTCCGACAAGTGAACAGTTTCATCACTTTGTAATACTCGTTTCGATAATCATAAATAAATATCAATTACAGTTTTCATAATACATAGTTACGGGAACTCGTAGAGGATACTACGACGTAGCATCAACGCACCGGGCTGCGTAGCGCGCGAGTTACTTGAACTCTTTATAACCTAAAGTTACTTGACCTCAAATTAGTGTAGTGAAGATAGATTAGAGAGTTTAAAAAGAAAATAACTTGATTTAGTCACATTGTGAGGTGCTACAGGGGCCCAAGTCTGCTATTTTTATAAATTCGTCATTTCAACACGATCCCATTGTCATTTTGCTAAAAGTTCGTAATCTGCTAATTCATAATGATCGATCATTGATCGGTCAATGGTCTCGTAATAGAGTTGTGGTAGAATGACAATATTAAGCTTATTAAAAGCAATGACTGCACAATGACGTTCTTATGGTAGGTCACTGATCAAAGGAACTGTTAAAAATTTTGGCAGATTACCGCATACGTCAGATATTTGTTTGTCAATATGTACGAGATTACCATTCTATGCCATTTCTTTCAATGGAGTGTCAGTGGTTGACCATTGGAAAGTCATAATGACGCCATTATATTAGTAGATTACCAAACTTGTCAAAATCAACAGTTATGAAATCAATGATAGACCATTCTGACACTATTGTATTAGCAGACTTGAGGCCAAGTAATAGTGAGATTTGAAAAGATGGCATTACGGTATATTTTGCAGTGTAAATTAAGCAAAAGGTAGCTTTTTGAAGATCATCAGCTTTGTTTCTGTTGAAATAATATACCAAATATAGTCGACTGTACTGTATTGTAGTACCACGTGCTCTTAACGTAATCCATTTGACGAGCCAAACTGAACTGTTAAAGAGATGGAGCTATATAGGGTCCCTTCCATTCATCCCTTTTTCTCGCTCGTACGACTGA
This sequence comes from Mythimna impura, assembly GCA_905147345.3. Taxonomy (NCBI): domain Eukaryota; kingdom Metazoa; phylum Arthropoda; class Insecta; order Lepidoptera; family Noctuidae; genus Mythimna; species Mythimna impura. Next base: position 5,770,207 of record LR990347.1, on the reverse strand, counting down.
CATTAACACGTCATGGTAAAGTTCCAGTACATTACTATTAAAAACCTCTTCCATCTTTTTATACCAAGATCTACGTCTCTACATAAAAGAATAACAAAGACATGAAAAGGGTGTCAACTCAGAACAGGGGAAGCCCGAGGCCCATAATTCAAAGTAATGGGCAATTTAACTTAATCTAAGACAGACATCTCATTCAAACGTATTGTTATGTTAATACAACGGTGTAAAGAGTCTTCTAAACATAAAACCATCTTATATCATACGATTCAAGTCACGGATGACTAGATAGGTACTATATTTGGCAAGATTTTGATATAGTTTTAGGTTTATTTGGAGCTGTGAGGAAAAAATAGCGCACAGCAGGTATGATTTTAAAATAGTTTAGTGTCTAGACGTTGTCATGACGAAGTATTTTCTTGAGATTAGTTAGTAATTCATCTAGTAAGTTGCTTGGATTGGTTAACCAAAATAACAACAAATAACCATGACATAATTTAACTCTAAATATAAATCGAATTACTGACATTAGGTATGTAATGGAGGTTAGTTTTTTTGTTAAGATATAAATTTCTTTCAGTTATTTTGTTTAGCGAAAATATTTAACTAAAACACAATTATGAGCCCCACCTACTACTTGTCCTACTTTTAATGTAGGATGTTGAAAAAGTATTCCGTGTTCTATTACAGGATTTGGTCTACTCGTATGCCAAATTTCATCTAAATCCGTTCGGCTGCTTGAGCGTGAAGGAGTAACAAACATACAAACAAACGTTCGCTTTTATAATATAAAAATTATGTACTCTATAAATCTAATTATTACAATGAATTTTAGAATGTATATTATATAACTATTTTAAAGTGAATACGTAGTACTAAGAAATCCTAACAAACTGTCACTCAATAGCTCAAAAAACTCGTAAAAACTTGCAATTAATAATTTATCTTAATGATAGTACTTAATTATTTAGTTCCTATCAGGTAAAACTTTTCAACGAGATGTATTTGTGTACAAAAAGATTTATATTATAGGTACTAACAATTTGTTTCCAACCTTTCGAATACCATAATTAGAGACACAATAAAAAGACAATGAGAGAGCGAACGCCGGCTTCGATTTGGTGAAATTGAAAAGTTTCGTTTTTTAACTGAAGTCTGTTTTCTCGATTCAGTTTCAGCTTAGCAACATTTTATTAAAAGCAGTATGATTTAGTTTTGTTTTTATTATCTATATATATAAAAGCGAAATACCACTCACTGATTAATTACGAAATCTCAGACACTATAACACCTACAAACTTAAAATTTGGCAGGTAGGTTCCTTGTAGAGTGTAGACATCCACTAAGAACGGATTTTACGAAACTTCACCCCTAAGGGGATGAAACGGGTGTCCAAGATTTGTATGGTGAAACCTATTTTTACAGCTAAGCCGCTGGAAGACACTTGTTATTGATATGCTTGCGATTGACTACTATCTCACTTGATGGTAAGCGATGATGTGGTCTATAATGGAGCACGCTTGCTTAGAAGTAACCCATTCACTCTTGATTTAAAGACCCCCCAGGTTGTAATTATCAGAAAACACAGACACCAGCAGTTTCATTCTATCCAATACAATTATGTAAATTGTTTTTAAAATTTGCTTTTTAAACGATAATGGTTCTTAGTGTGATAGCTTTAATATCTTTTGGAGTTGCTCATATTTAATAACAGTCTGTAAACAATAGGCTATTACTTCATCTTTTGTATAGTTGTATGTGACCTACTGAGGATAACGATTCTTTGAAAACATTTTGAAATGGGCAGGTTAATAACACAGCTATACCAACAGAGTGACATATTCGCACTAGCGAAAAAACTCTTAAAATAAAGATTAAAAAAAAAAAAAAAAAACACAGCTTTTTAAATTTTGTTCTACAAATGACCAAGCTATTAAAGATGAGGGAGGAGAAAATCATTAAATAGATTCTCCCACATTGGGTGGAGCGAGAGAGACAGACGAAAACACACACAGACAGACATATAGCACACATAGGCAGACAGACTTTTTCTAACTAAACCCCACCCGTGTTACTTCAGTTACACTTTGCATTCGAAAGCCACACTGATTCTTTCGAAGCATAACGCAAAAGCAATGCTTTGAAAGATTGCGACAGAAAATATTGAGTTTTATGAACATAACCAGATACCTACCGATACAAATTTTAAAACTGTGTCACTTAAAAAACCATACAAAATTGTAACAATTCGTATGCACTACAGAAGCATTTTTTACTATCATAAACGGTTGAGCGAACTTTAGTGGAAAACCCAAGGTCTGATTGAAGCAGGCTCTCCTATGGTCACGCTCGTTCTCTTCACTCATTGGTCGACAATGCTATGACGTCAATATACATTGTTGGCCATTTTTTTTAAAACGGAACACATACTTCCTACAGATTTGGCGATTGATATTAAAGAAGTTGATATTGTTATTATGTCTAACCGGTTTGTAGATAATGTAGTGCAAAGGACCTGTAATATTAGGTACATAACATAATTTTAATCAGACAATGTATTACTTGTATCTATACTATTATAAACTCCATCTAATCTGAAAAGAAACTGGTCTATGTTTATTCTCGGGGTCAAAATTACTGAACTTCATATCGGTTTTTTCGCGTATATTGTTATGTTATGTAGAGACGGTCATTGGCTTCATAACCAACATTCAGTATTGTATCACTATAGTAACAAATTCGCTAGTAATATTACGTGAATTTTGAAGCTAGTTTTTTTTTTATTGGGTGGGATAATCATCTTATGACAAATGTGCGGAGCGGGAGATAGTGTCCAGCCACCGTAGGCGCTGGCTTGCGGACGGCGAGCAATAGGTGGATCGCGCTTCGACCATCCGGTAACCGTCCGGACCGAGCCCAAGTTGTCGACGGCGCGTAGTGTTCCAGGCGCGCCTCAAGGAGATGTCAGCAAAACCGTAGGGGCTCAGCATGGTTGAAGCCTAGTGGGGCCATGGGTGATGCGAAAGAGAACTCCGGGGCCCTGGAATGAAGGCAAAGAAGGAACAGGAGTGGATTTTTAGTAAGTAAAAGTCTCACACTATCTCACGCTCCGCCCAAGAGCGAGGAATGTCATTGGATGATTTTCCCACCGAAAAAAAAAACCTTATGTAATAATGTCCTCCGTGAGGTGCCCAGTAAGTTACAATCAGCACGGAGACGAAGACGGGATTAACAATCGTAATCGTAATTTAGAATTGCAAATAAGTACTTACGTTATGTACTTTATCTAGGTTAGTTCAGTCAAGGGTATTCGCAATATATAATGTCTAACAACGGGCAATTATTATATTCTAGGCGTGCTCAGAATTGAATAATATAAATAAATTGATACAATACAATAATACATTACCTACTATTTACTTATACCCAGCAATTTTTGAGATTCATTTAAACATACGTATGTATACGTTGGGTTATTTCAACTTAGGGCAAACAGTCATGATAAATATGAACTAGAAATACTTGAAATTCCAGTAATGACAAGTTGTGCACCATAAAATGTAAAATATGTATAAACTGTAAAATCCCATATCCGTCTGAATTTTTCTCAGTAAATCTAGAAATAAATTATCTGTATCGGTATATCCGACTTCGGAAGTCCGGATAGACAGATTTCTGATCGGATATTATCTTTGACGCATTGTGGTGACTTGCATTAAGGTATTTTTTGTAGCGCTTTGTATTTAGCTTATTTATTTTGGATTAACTGCTTAATCTATGACAAGATATTTGGAATACTTTTTTGAGGTGAGAAATCATTAGCTTTTCTCGCTCTAGGTTGGAGCAAGAGGCTTGTTAGACTTTAACTGACTAAAATCCGCCTATAGTCCTTCATTTGTGTCATCTAGGGCCACAGTAACTATTCCCTCAGATTTTTTTTAATACGTCGAAGAGACTTTTTTTTTAAATAAAATGATAGTAAGATAAATCATAGAAGATTCTACGAAATTTTTCAATATTTTTTCTCCAAAATCTAATGTTTAATTATGTTGGCATTTCATGATTATTAACATACACCTTTCACAAGTATTTTAATGTAGTATTTTAGTAGAAATTCTTGTATTATTATACCAGCCTATGTTATATTCATATAAAATATCTTAAAAAAAAAACTGTATTAATAATTAATCTTATTTAGTCTTGAAAATCTTTATCATTTATCTCTTAGCGATTGACTGACTACGACTTCATTGACGCAATCGAAACGTTAGTACAATCTTATACATTATATTTATATAACGCAGTTCATACAACAGGTGTGTGTTTAATATAATTGTATTTATTATAATTCTAAACTTACTATGAATGCGAAAGTTTGTAAATAAGTATGTGTATGTAAGTTTGTTACTCCTTCATACTCAAACGGCTGAATGGATTTCAAGTAACCGGAGATGATGTCCTAGAATAGTACACATGATACTTTTTATCATGAAGGTATATTCCCTTGCGATAGTTTGCCTATTTTCACGCGGACGAAGTCGCCGGAGGAAACTTGTCAGTAAATACTATTTAAACGTTTTGTATAGTTTCTGGGGTTTTCTACCTATAACTGGTTGTTCCACGCGCGCCTCAGGGAGATGTCAGCAAATCGTAGGGGCCCAGCAGGGTCGAAGCCTACTGGTGCCATGGATAGTGTGAAAACGAAACCCGGGGCCCTGGGACGAAGGCAACGAAGGAACAGCTCCTGCTCCACCCAAGAGCGGGATTTGTCATTAGATGATTTTCCCACCTAAAAAAAAAAAACCTATAACTGGTATGTTTATCTTAATGGAAAATTTTGTCACATTAGTACAAGTGTTCTAAAGTAAGTTTGAAATAAGTTTACTAAAAATTTGCATAATTCATGCAAAAATTATAAACAAACAAACTTCTAAATTCGCAAAGGTCACATATTTTAAATACGCGTCATACCGCAAATATTTGTGGCAAAGAATTTGACATAAATATTGTAATGAGATGTCTCGATTAAAACAAGAATTGCTAGACATTTCCGCGTGTTAAGTATTGTCTAGACGCATTAGCTATGCGTGACCGCAAGCAATGTAAGTTGGGAGATTATGAATATGATTATGAAATAATAATAATAATATAATAATAATATTCCACAACTATCACACAATGCCGTCTAGTCCCAAGCTAAGCAGAGCTTGTGTTATGGGTACTAGACAACTGATAAACCTACTTATATATTTCTAAATACATACATATATAGATAAATTACACCCAGACACAGAACAAATGATCGTGCTCATCACACAAACATTTGTCCTGGGTGGGAATCGAACCCACGACCTCCGGCATAGCAGTCAGGACCACTAACCACTAGACCAACAGGCCAGTCAAAGAAATAAAAATATGCTTAGAATTTATTGCAAAATTATTTGCGTAAAGTAACTACTGCAGCTATTAACCCATCGGTCTACAGAAGCTAAAAATATAAAAAAAATCATCATCATCATTATAATTAAGTGTCGCCACAATGACTGCCTGTGCGTCTCGCATGCAACAGATTCCCGCAACCCTTACCAGGTCATCGGTCCACCTTGTAGGAGGCCTTCCAACGCTACGTCTTCCGGTACGTGGTCGCTACTCCAGAACCTTTCAGCCCCAACAATACAAAAAATAAACATCATCATCTCCCTATACTATTCACAACTAGCTTGGGATCGGTTTCTTGTCTAACTGGATGCGGCTGAATACCCGTGTTTTACAATGCATTCTAAATAAGAATAGGATCGATTGCCAGGTAGTCACGTCACGTCATACTGTCAAATCGAAGAATTATTATGGCGAGCAAAACAAGAAATTTTTAAAATTTAATTTATTTACGATCTGTGAACGAAAATAGTTTAATCAGAATCCAATTCTTCAATTTTGCTCATCTCTGAGTTCTTCAATTTTGCCCAATTTCTTGCGATTTGACAGTATGACGTGACGTCACAACATGGCAATCGATCCTATTCTTATTTGGAACGCATTGTACATGGAGCGACTGCCTATCAGACCACCACAATCCAGTTACTAGGCAAGACGATACTCCATGGATATACCGATGGTCAGAATTTCTGGCGTCTGCTTACCTGTAACGACTGTCAAAGATCTACGAATGACAACCCGGACCAACAGCTTTACGTGCTTCCTGAGGCACGGGGTGTCAGTAATGTCATAGATAAACTTAGAAAAGTACATCATCATCATCTTCCTGCCCTTGTCCCATACATATGAATAGAAAAATCGCATTGGCCTTTGGGCCATCATGACACAATTAACAAAAATAGTAAAAAAACCAGTCTAAATATTCAGTTTTCCCTAAAAACCGTAGTTTTGTAAATCATTTTTTGATATAAAATTGTTAAAAAACTAAAAGAACCGCGTTTGATAAAACACCAAAACAATTAAATAATAAATTCCTAATCATTTGCTAGCGAACAAAGTGACATCATCGACCACTAGTAATAAAATCGTAACTAAGATGTGTCTATTAATAAAGTAATCCAACATAAACAAGATTTCAATACATTTATGACAACACCACGAATTATAATCATTAATATTTTTTTGAGGGCACTAAAAATATGCTCTATTTTGAATAATTTGTCAGACTATTAAAAGAATCTATTAGCTATAAAGTTACTTAAAGATTGTTACTGGATAATATCATCATTTTTCTTCCCTTGTCCTGTATTACTTGGGGTCGACGCAACGCGTTTTTTTTCTTCCATTCGGTCCTGACACCCGTCATTCTATCACTCACTCCCTTTTCTTTCATACCACTCTTCACACAATTCATCCATTTTTTCTTTGGTCTTCCTCTCCCTCTCCATCCATCCATCTTACTGAACAATATAATGCAAACAATTTGTGTGTTTGAATTTTTGAAATTCAGTACGATAAATCTAAATAATTTTTCTTCGCGCTTCTCAACAAACACACTATCTTCACATTAAAACCACCAGCCAATCAAAATAGGGTTAGAAGAACAATTATACAGCAATGCAACGTGGGAAATATGTAAAAACAACAATTGTTTGAAAAACTAAAAAAAAAAGTAGAAAAATGAAGACTTGGGTTGATTATCCGGACAGACCGGTTGAACACAAGTGATTTTCGCAAAGAAAATGTGTGACGGCGCAGTTGATAATTATCTGCGACTACGATGGGACTCTCATTGCTTAGAGTAAGTTTATTTTAAACCCTATTACTTTGAATAAAATAATATAATAACAACGGGTTTTTGACACACTATATCAACGTAACACAAACTTCAAACTAAATCACACTTCACACTATTATTCTAAAGGCGAAAGTTTGTGAGGGTGTGTGTGAGAGACTTAGGACACGGGTTGGCCATCTTCTAAAATAGCACATAGTATACAACATGACTACAACCCGGGAATCTTTAAGTCAAGAGTGAATAGGTTACTTCTAGGTAAGCGCGATCCATCGTCGACCGCATCGTCGCTTTCCATCAGGTGACATAGCGGTCAAGCTCGAACCTATCAAGAATAAAAAAAAAATCCCGAGAGTATATTTCTTTGGGATAATTTTCTACTATTACGGGAGCAAAGCCGCTGACAGCTGTTAGTAGGGTATAGTGGGGACAAAATATTGAAGCCTGTAATGGTCAAGTTTAGCATAGCAACGTAGGTCACCGCCACGATAAGAAAAAAGAAAAAAAATAATCTAAGAGCGCGCACAGACGATCAATTAGAAGATTTTATTGCGTAAGTCTATCGTTTAGTTTAATATAGTCGTCGTGTACATCGAATCGTATATTGTTGTAGTATCGAAGGTATTAATAATTTGTTTTTGATACGTTTTTCAAAAGCAAATATGAGTCTGCTTAGATACTCATTAATTTCTTTGACTCGCTCCGTGGAATGTTAGATGATTATGTTTTTTTTCTTAATCCCATCTTAACATAGAAACAGCTGTTAAATGAACACATAAAAATGTTTTTCCCGCGTGCCATCATACATAATTTTAGTTCTCACTTTTCTATTGCTTTATAACTTGAATTATTAGCACACAATCTACATTTATTTGCATATTTTTTTCTAACACTTCTAAGATTTCTCAGAATTAGACACTTCTCGACGCGAGGCTAAAATAACATCTCTACATTTAAAGTACAAAATGTTAACCAATAACTAACATTTTTAAACTCATTATCATCACTAAATTTTTTTCTTAGTGACTTAAATCTGTGTAGGTTTAAAGATCTACGTCACTGCTATAAATATATAGGACTATGACGCTGTAAATAGATAAATATACAGAACTAATGTGTATGTTTAAGACATGTGGTTGCCAGTACGTAAACGGATGACGTTGGCGAACAATGACCCATGGGACTTCATAAATCTAGCAAATTTTAGGGTTCGAAATGTCCTAAAGTTTAAACACCTAACAAACTCGTGCTAAAAATAACTACGCGACAGTACCAAAACCAAATTAACACCTGCCCTCAAAAAACGCGTGTGAAATCCAAGAAATATCGACTAAAATCGTGACTGAATAAACAATGCCTATTATAGCAGAACCAATTCGATACAATCTGTATATTTGATCAATATGTCTTTTGTTCACAGATGCCACAAACGGTGCCTCGGTCCGGGTGCAGCCCGCCGTCTTCGTCTCAGGGCGAGAGAGCAGTGCCCGCCTCCCCCGCTGATCTACAACATCTTCTCCGCCTGCTCGGCGCTGCATCCCCTCCAGAATCCATGCTTCACTCCCCACCCAACCCTCACAACAAACCACCCCCGCCGTATCCAGAAGACAATACAAATAACGTCTTCCTGGAACGCCTCTACGACTTTGAGGGTTATCCTACTCCCTCTCCATCATCAGACGAAGGCTCCATTCCAGCAGTCGCCCTGCAGCCCGCCTCGCCCTACAGTTCTTTTCAGTACTCGCCACAAGTATACATTAAAGAAGAACCTAACAGACTCGCCGTGCCTGGCTTTGCGTCTCCATACCCTCTGTCTCCATCAGGGTCTTGCGTATCCTACGGTAGCCACAATCAGTACTCGTCACCAGTTCCACAACACGACGAATATATAGACATAGAGGAGCTACTAAAAGAAAATCAGATACTACAAGACAGTGTTCAGCAGAGCTACCTCACACCTAAACTCGAAGTTGAAGAGCCAAAGGATCACATTCTGCTGAGGTCAGCTTTAGAAGACACATCTTTCCAGAAGAGATTAAATCTCAGACCAATTCCGTTGGAGTTGGGAAGTGTGAAAATGGAGGAGAGCAGTGGAGGTGACGATTCTCTAGTCGCACCAGACATCGACCGTGTGCTCAGCATGGCCATTGAACAGACCAAGAGGGACGTAGACAACACATGCACAGTACTTGGAATCTCACCAGGTGAGTTAAAAATGTCAACGCATGTATTACGTGCAAATATATTTATGAACAATCATGTATGATTTACAATGATATTTTATGGGAATGTTGTACTCGTACGTCTTATATGATTTCTATTAGATTTGTAATTAATAGTGACGTAACTCAGATGTCGGCCCAATAAAAAACCTATTTCCACGTACAGAATATGTTGGCTACCGCTGAGTGTAACGCCATTATAAACATAAATGATTTCTTAGAAGACGCTCAGAGTAGATTACGTAAGCTGTTTATGTTGGCCCAGCGATGATCTCGCCTTGTATTAGTGACGTCCTCGCTATATACACATTGATTGGATATGCAAAACTGCACAAGAGCATGCGTAGCGAGGATCACATTTTCTTAGAACGCATTTTCTTTCTTAGGGTTGTTAATTAGTAAGTCATTGATTACGAACAAGGTATAATGAGATTACGGTAGAGTTGACGTGATGATGCCATTTGAATTAATCATCAATATAAATGTTTGAGAAATGGGTTTTGCAAACCGCTACATGGCATTTAATGGGATGAATTCGCTAAACTCATTACGGTAGAAGATAATAATGCTAGTATAGTTAACATGTAAATCAGAGAAGTGAAACAGTGGATAATAATGTGTTCGTTTCTAGATCCAATGCTATGGAGTACCGGGGACGTAAAGGCGTGGGTGATGTTCACATTACAACATTACAACTTGCCAATGGTGCCCATGGAGAACTTCACAATGGATGGCGCAGCGCTCGTAGCACTCACAGAAGAAGAATTCAACCAGAGAGCATCTCAGGTACTATTTATAATCATTTGTATATATTTTATGATTATCGTATAACCCTGAGGCAGACTGAGGGCGTTCGTATGATCAAAGTCTACACTGATTCACATACTAGTGATAATACAATGTTTACTTAAGTAGTATCGATTTAAGCAGTCAATATAGGAGAAAATATCTACAATGCGTTTAATCTTGGTGTTATCACATACATTCTTCTAGCCACGTGTCAGCTGGGGTCAAGTGATACACAATTATCTCTTACTGTAACTTTAATGGGCTTGAGCATTTTTATACATGTGTTTGTGACAATTAATTGTAAGTTATTCATTCAGTTAATTTTTTTAAATAAGGAAGAAAGCTAAGCATTCAATGGTTTTCTATTTAAGCCATTATTGGATTTATTACCAAAATCAAACATCCTTTATGAGGTAGAAGCATTGCTCATCAACCTTTACCTTAAGTATTTTATATTTTATTTCATTTAGTTGCTAATGTGTTCATATCAGATCATATATTATTACGGTTAAATCATCGCCAACTATTTCAGTGACTGCTTCTTAAATTTTTTCACGAATGCTTACATCATATTTGGTTTTGCGTGTCTTTTGCACATGTTCGTCGCACTGCAAATTAATGAGTATAAATGATTCATCTCTAATCGTATTTACTGACCAAAGTGCAAACTAATTTACATCTCCAAGAAGCACGTTAAGTACCGTAGTCTTTTTTATCTTCCTGTTCTCTGGTTTATCAGTTTACTATGAGATTTTAAATGAAATTAAAATTTGCGATCACAGAAAAATTTCAGCAATTTTAAAACTTTATAAATATAGTCAATGTTATTCAATGACTGAACAGTTTGGCAACTTCTGCCTTATAGTGTAATGATAATGCTATCAGTACTTGAGGATACGATGATAAGACGAGTATTGTTTAAATAATAATGATGCAATGAATATACTATCATTGAATTTAAAACAAAAAAACTTTACTATGTTTCAATGTGTTTATAGTATTTTTGATCTCTGTTGTAATCGTTATGTATATTAGTTATTACCTCATTAATTTTAACTGCAGTTTTAATTAAAGTAATTCAACATTCATTCATTTTACTATTGTGACTTAATTCAATGATACTACATTCTACTTGATATATCTGTTATTTATTTATTGTGCACACCTACCACAGTGTTGTCTCTTTTAACCCAAAGGTTGACTGGTAGAGAATGCCTTGTTGCATTAAGTCCGCCTATGTACCACTACTGTACATGAAGTTTAAATAAATAAATAAATTCATTATATTGTCACCGTCTTTGTCCAAAAATTAATACGTCCAATCACTATAATCATCAACAAAAGTTTTGCTTGCGTGCAACATAAGGAAAAAAGTGCGATAAAACACACCTGATGTAACATGTGTAATGTATAGGTCAGTATTCTGTTCCTCAACCACCATTACGAAAAGTTCAACATTAATTGTATTTACGTAATTAGTAAGGACACCGAAAGTAAGGAAATCCGTTAGTGCTGACCCATCTTATGTAACATTGTTGAAGACTAGTTTATTTACAATGTTTAGTTTTGCAATCATTGTTATGTCATGACATGTTATATTTATTATAACATGTGCAGCAGTTATAACTTTGAGGATATTGAATTTAGTTATATAAGCTCTAGATTTTAGAAAAGTATAGGTTGTTTTGTGAATATAAGTAATTTTAATATTAGACTCCAATATGAAGTAACTTAACCTTGATGAATTTCTCAGATGCAGGATATCTATTTTTTATAAATACCAAACATAAATGCTATCTCAATAAATAATTTATAACCATGTACCTAGACTTTGTGGTCAAGATTCTTATGACGGTACAAGGAAAATTTAGTATCCATACGTAGTAATGATGAAGTCACGCGTTGAGATGGAAATCCATTTTTATGACGCCATTGATGAGTTAACACTCAATCGCTAATAATAACTTACAATATTGTATAGTGAAAAACTTTTTCTTACTTGTGTAGGGGCAATTTGGTTTCTTTAAGTCCGTTGTGTTGTTGTGTTATCGAAAGAAATTTAAAAAGGAATTAAGTAAAGTAAAACAGAATAACCTATATGTAACTAGAAGCAAATGAAAAAATAAGTCAATGTTGACAGTTAACACTAAAGACCATTACAATCCGCAACCAAGTTGAAACCAAGAATAAGAATAAAAACAGCGAAATAAGTAGAAAAAATAGTGTAGCATCGTATCAAGCACGGCAGTTCCAATGGGCAGGTATCTTTGTTATCGCACGCGCCGTCGAGCCGACTTTCTCTAAGCGATGAAAGTCAGCACCCTGGGCCCGTCTGCATACAAATTGCATCTGGTTTGCAGTGTGGGAAGATATAGGTGGTGAATTAGCGAGGAATTCTAAGATTCCAAGATAAGAGATAGTTTGAGAATAGATAATGATGGGTATAAGTCACTAACGTGAAGAATTTTGATTTGTCGCCGATAATAGTATAGTGGAGGTGAAGATTTCTAATCGTGTAACGTTATATGTCGATACAATGTAAGATATCCAAAGCTTAAAGGAATTTAATTAAAATCCAATAGCAGATGTTGCTATAAGTATATTAAATGCTATAAATGTGAAACTTCTAGATTTTACGATACCACTAACAACATGGCTGTTACAACCAATTGAACTGCTCCGTATATCGGAGAAAATAAACCAAATCTCTAGACCAATTTTACGACTTGCATAGCTATTCCCAAATTTTCTGCCCGACTACAGTTCTATAAATATTTAGCATACGGTTCTGAATCTATTTCTGGTAGGAAGGCAACCATTGAAAACAAGTTTCTTAATTATCAACCAGACTCGTTAGTTCCACGTTGCTTTTGATATAAATAAGATAAATCCAATAAATTTTCTGCTAGCTAAACATCAGTCATGATCACTTCAAATGTTGCTTCGTGCGATTCTTTCGCATTTTCCGAGTAATGTGTATATTCACAGTTAGTTCTGGTTTGATCAGTGTTTGTTATTGTTACAGGCTGGAAGTACTCTATACGCTCAGTTGGAGATCTGGAGAACGTCACAGGGACCTGATCATCATCAGTTATCAGCATCGCCTATTCCAACTCCTGCTGGTTTACCGTCAGCCGACGACATGAGTGATGGTGCGTATCTTACTTTTGTTACTGTTTTACTTATCTCTACATCAGTTAAGTTTATTATGATATAGGGGTCCAGATTTACATGGGAGGCTTACATTATTGGAAGATTTTATTGTCTAATATTTTTGTGCTAAAAAGGTGTTTCTTATTATAATGCCAATTCCTTTGCAGGGTTGGCAATGAAACAAGAGTTAACAACGGATAAGATAGGTACTAAATATTTTATTTTATCGTCATTTTCTTTTAAGTCAGTTTTACATCGAAGCATGTTTTTTATCGATGATTTAACTTTATTTAACCTGCAATCATTAACTTCGATATAATATGGTTTATCATCAATTTCGTAAATCTCATTATGTTTAGAGCATTTAACATAAATGCGTCTAAGATAACCATAAAATTAATTGCTCTAGTATTATCTAACTTTAATTAAATCTAGATATTTAAATCGAAATTCCTACGCAACAGCCACGCCTAGTACAGATTTATGGGACATAAATTAAATATATAAGTGACATTTAAGATTGCATGAAATAAGGATGATTGCGAACTTAATTTCTTACTGATCCGGGAATCAAGGTAAACTTGAAAGAAAAAATCTTATAGAATCTAATGAATAAAAAAATAACGATAAAATGAAGGGCGTAATCAAAAATCTGTATGCTCTTTCGTTCTTTAGCTTTCATCTATCATAATGGTCAAAAATTGTAATGCATTTACAATTTTTGACCATCATGTTCATTGTTCATCTTAAAATGGTAATTTAACATTTGAATATATAGTTATTATACTAAATGCGTATGTTTTGATGTCTATTGATCCTGTCGGGAAGATGTGTTCAAATATAAATGCATGATTGAAAAGTAGATAGTGCAATACGCGGTCGAATGTAGCACGGCAATGCATCAGTCGCATGCATTGTGCTACGACCGTTACCAACCCACATACGGACTGTGTTACAGACAAACAAGCTAATGATGTATGGCCAACGTACGCTGTTGTAAACTGACTTTATGAGGGAATTGAAAGCCACGATGTATTAGACATAATGAGGACAGACACGCTCTTTATTGGTGATAAAAGGTTAGCGAATGATAAGATTTATTGTTGGACTATTGTTCGAGAATTTGCCAATTAAGTTTATTTTGTTTTAGAAATCGACGATAGCTATAAACTATTAGATATGGTCATATTAGTTGATAGAAATAATTTTATGGACGGTATATTGATTATAACATCAAATAACTATCAAGTTTGACACGTAAAAACATAAAACTAAGTCTTATCACAATTGCATAAAGATAAAAACATGATACGGAGCAACGGACGAGACACCCTGTCGCCTTTAACGGGTTGACAGTTAGCTTATAAATAAAAAAAAGTGTCAGATAGTAGCACAGGAAATTGCGATCGACAATTATCTGCAGCTCAGTTGTCAGTCCACACATACAGTTTGACATAAAGATTTATATCAGAAAGGCCCTGACGGTATAAAGCAAATCAAAGAGGTTACTGGGCCAAATAGTGAATTCAGAATTAAAACAGATTCTTAAAATGCAGAAGTTGTACAAATAGAAGAACATTAATACCAACTTGTCATTGTGAGAGCTAAGGTAAAACTACCATCTGTGCAGCCAACAAGAGAAGACACATTATAAACAAGCCAAAGTAATTGATGACTTAAAAACATCATGATGTTTTGAGAAAGATCAGGTTTCATTTTGCATACGATTGTAACTATTTTGAATTGATTATTCCATTAAAAAAAATACTTGTTTCATAAATATGTGATTAAAACAAGCTTGAAAGTTACAAGTATGAAACGCTGACCGATAAAAGATAAAATGAATTGGATACTAATGTAATATGGAGCCATACCTACACACACAGTTACAGTTAACCCATCAATCAGACGTTTGTCGTTCTATTGCCGTTCTGTCCCTTACTTGTCGGCTTCCAATCCATATATGTCTAGTCTTGTTTTTGTGTCGTTTCCCGAAGGCCTAGTTCACGCCACCGGACCCACAAGGTCGTATGCGACCAAGATAAAACTGCTGTCGGCATCGTGAAAATTTTCATAGCCACCTTCACATACGGTGTAAAGTACTTAAAGTTTTAATTAACCGTAGCCTGTGTCACTTTGCTCGTCTCTTTTAGTAACTTTACTCTCATTTGTTTCACATTAGTAATTTGAGCTTTATCATCTTGTAGTTAAACGTGAAAATTCTTTGGAGTTTCCTCTTGCCATAGTTTCCTCAAATCGTCTGCAGCATTCCATTCAGCACTTGGCTTTCTTCTTTAAATAGCATGTTGCTATTTAACTGTTCTGAGTGCAGTGTTTTGTTTATAATGATTCGTTTGCTTGTCAGTCTGTTTACGTGTCTAGAACTGAAGGTCAGCTGCCGTTAGTTTGGTATATGTTTACAGCATCCATTTTAAAATAACTTTTGAATTTAAAACAGTTTCTTTAAGAAACTTCTTATTGTGTTGCAAGTTTTTTAGTTCTTTATAATGGTGCGTAGTTTACGAAGGCGTGCTGAGTAGGCTCATAGTTTCATAGAAACTATGAATTAGTATGATTAGCTTCCAAGAAGCCATAGTGTCGTCGTGTTGGCTGGTGTACTGTCTGCTCCATTTTCAATAGCTGCATTATGGGCCCTTTCATACTTCTAAATTGTTAAATTATGCACTTATTTATGCATTCAGGACGCCTCTGACATACACAGAAGCACTTATTCTTGTTTCTAATTTGCATAATTGTATGAATATTAATTATTCTGTGAAGCGAGAGATTAGGCATAAAGGATTTAAGAAATTGATTTTTACTTTTATTTGGGTTAATACGAGTATTGTCAATTTTAGAAATAGAACAAAAATCTACATTGACCACAACATTTTGTATGCTCCAATTTTAACACCATATCTCATTCCATTTACAGCTTTAAAACCTCAAACATAAGACTGAAAATCATTTATTGACGATACTTTTCTTCAACAGATGAGGACTCTGAATCAGCTGGAACAAGTGCAACAGTTGGAGGTGGTAAAGCTAAGACTGGAAGCACACACATACACCTGTGGCAGTTTCTGAAGGAGCTTCTGGCATCTCCTCACGTACACGGTTCAGCGATACGGTGGTTAGACCGAAGTGAGTATTGAATATACACTTTGATATACATATTAAATGAGATAAAAAGAAACAGTTTTTGAGAAACATTTTGGTGAATACAGACATTGCAAAGGATTTTGTTCAATTTGAATTTTAGTCTGTTTAAATTAAGGTGTACCAATGAATGGGTTCGAACAAGTACTTTTGTAGTACAACATACTCACATGATTATTGTATCATTTCTATTTTTAACGATTGCGTTGTTGTTATTTTTATTGGAATTGTAATGGTTTATCAAGTTTTATCGGTAAAATTTGTCCATTGACGTAAATTGAATACTTGGGTTTGAACTGTTTTCACCACTCATGTGATACAGAAGATTATGATAAGGTGATTACAACTTACAATAATATCAGCTAAGTAGATCGTGTCGTTACAAATTAATGAGGTTTTCTTCTAATGAGTAATTTGACAACCTTTCAAAGAGCCAGTGGGCGGGAATGTCAAAATCGATTAAATCATTATTGAGATAAGACCAAAAAATATACAGAAGAAAATAATTTGATAACACTTTTAGTAATTAGTGACAAGACATTGATGACAAAGCGTATGTTTATTGGAAAAAACCCAAGAAGATATCACACAGAACATAGACGACTCACATTGGCACATTAAAGAGCAAACAATTACAGAAATAAGAATATAGTACAGTTAACAGGAAAAGCGAAAAATTTACAATAAAAAAAATGCGCATTTATTTATTTATTGCATGTACATTGTTAGAGAATGTTACATAAGTATCTAGTGTCTCAAACATAAACCATGAGGTGTTAAAATATTAGTTGTGTGACTGAGAAAGAAGGTTGAAGCTATACACCCTATATAGCTAACAATTCAGTTAAGGTCATAAAATGGATCGCGTTAGAACACTTCCACATATTTTCACATTTTATATTAAATTAACATTAACAACTTATTACTCTTAATAACATTAACATTAAATTTTGTAATATCTTGCTACCTTGCTCTACCAATGAAGACCTCTTATCCGAGCCAGTGTAAACGAAATAAACCCAGTAAATTCAACATGATTTGATACGTTGTCAAGTAAACAATAAAATCGTAATACATGTATTTGTTTATTCATTAGTCGTGGCCTTGTTAATTAGTAACAGATAAATCGCAACAACAACGTAAAATGTAAATGTTTGTGCATTCATAATTAATTATTACGCACTATATCTCAGGGAAATCTTAAATCATCATGATCTATCGCTATAGCTGATACTGAATGGTGCAGGGTTTTAAATATTGTAGTTATTTCAATAATAGACTATTTATTAGTATTTATTGCTTATCTAACGTGTTTTCCATATATATTGTCATAACTTCTTATCGTAGTATCATCGCTCTGATCTTGACAAAATTTATGTGCAGTCGCTCTCTTCCAAACTTATTTATCATCGATGATCTCTGTTACTCTTTTTCTAGCCATATTGAATTATTGTTCACAACGAAGCGTTACTACAGACTGATCTTAAGAACTTAAGAGACCAGATTGATTCAAGCCAGGAACCACTATGGCGAACAATCACACAAATGTACCAAACCACTCTTTGTTAAGAACCTGTTTTCTGTACGACAAATAGTTGATAACTGTTATACTGTTATAATTGGTTTAAACACGGAATCACGACACTCCTTTGTTTTGCTCATGATAAATTACTATGATTCTAAAGAGGCGGGGTTTACTGAGTTGTACACATGATTTCTTGCTATTGGCTGATAATTGATAAAGGTCAAGAAAAAAAAAACTGGTCTACAATAATAATATGTAGATTAATTTTATCAGAGCGGAATTTATGTTCACCCAATATTAATTACAAGCTATACACGGTCATAAAATAATAATACAATGAAATAAATTTTTCAATTGCCAATTACATTGTGACTATTAAACTTAGGCCACGTATGTAGTAATGTAGTCTGGTTTAAACATTTCAATTCTTGTTTAGGCCTCATTTAACAATTCTACTTACCTCGTTGCTAACCAAAATCGTGAGCAGTACACACTCACGCATATTTAAAATGCTCTAAACTTACTATACAATAGATCCATTAAAACGTGGTCAGAATTTGCTGTATCTTGTCATACTATTTGGTCTTTGATATAAAATTTACTAAATTCTTTTTTGGGGAATTATCAAATAACTTCTCCCGTTCCGGGTGGAGAGAGAGAGAGAGTGTCAGACTTTTACTGACCGAAACCCACCCCTGTTCCTTCTGTAGCTCTATGCGTTCCAGGTCTTCAGTGATTCTGTCGAACATACGATTTCTAAATCCTGGAATCATTATTTTGTTAGATATCCACATCAAATCGATAGTTCACGAATATAAGTCAAATCGACTGCATCATTTATTGAATCTAACGCATGGAAAATTCATTTGAACGACATTCCATGCCCAAGGTGATCTGGCCATTTACCATCTGTTCAATAAAATCGTTTAAATAAAGGTTATCCAGTTTCGTGACTTGTTCAGACGATAGGCAGCCATTGTTACGGTTTATATCGTTATCGAGTCCTTTTTGAATCACGAATATTGTTGGTACATCACTACTAGATTGAATATTTGGATTCTAGATTACGAATTTAAATGTTTTGCTAATATATCGTCGTTACTCTCGTGTCTTGTGATATTCATTTTCACGATAGAATCTGATTTTAAAAAAAATGTGGTTTTGTAATACGCTTTTAACTTTATGCCAGTTTGGATACTGTGTCCGAACATATTATGTCCGAATCGTCAGTCAGGCTTTTCCGATAAGATCATCTATATTGATATGTAGAAATGTTAATGTCATGATTAAACTGTTTTTTAAATATTCATTTTAAGTCACTGAGTAAAAACAAAATGAGAGATGTCCAAAATGGAACTTGATTCAGTATGATCATTTTTTATAGAGCTTTCTGTTTTCCATTCACTGATTTTTTTTTAAAGTAGAAATCAACGAAACAGTGGTTCGTCAAAACAATTTGTTTCTTTGTCTTTAGTTACAACTGTAACGTGTTTTTGTTTTTTAACTTAAGATAAGATATTCTAAAGAAAATTAAATTTATATGAGATTAAATCAAGTCACGATCTCATCGCGCGACAAACGGTCGACATAGCGGTCGCATTAAAATGCAGCGTATGTTTCAACGTGATTTTGGAAATACACTGTACAACATTTACCTTTAATTTTATTTGCTCTTTGAGAATACTATAAAGACTCGTAAATTATTCTGAATTTAAAGTAATCGCCAAGTTGTTAGCTTCGTAAATCTTGTAAAGTTTAGTGAAAATGTTCATCAAAAAGTTTCTCAAAAATAAAATTCGCAACTCCATTTTTTTTTTTTTTTTTTTTTTTTTTTTTTTGTTCTTTTCTGCACCATGGCAATCTGTCCTAGAACAATAAGCCACTGGGTTGGCCGACTTTTAGTCCGTTTATGTTTATATTGTATTAAATGAGAGCGGTTTCAGGCTAGCTCTCATCTCCCTGTGCGAATCTGGCGCTGAGTCCAGGGATGTCACATCTCTTCAACCTCGTGTGCTGTTGTCCTCCTGTTCCACTCAGTGCTAGTGCCAGCTCATTTGTGTGTTGTGCGAGTCTTTTCTGATATCTCAGGCTATGTTGACTGATTTCTTGCTTTACTGTTCGTATTTTCAAGTCTAGGTACATATATTTGTTGCTTATACTTTGGGGTATATTGAAGATGTTTCGTAATGCTTTGCTTTGAAACCTTTCCAAAATGTCAATGTTGCTATTGCTTGCTGTGCCCCATAGTTGAATGCCATATGTCCAGATAGGCTTAATGATGGCTTTGTAGACCATCATTTTACTCTCGTTGCTTAGGCGGGAGTAGCGACCTGTTAGCCAATATATGCTACGGAGTTTGCTGTCAAGTTGTTTGCGCTTGGTCCAGATATGCTTCTGCCAAGTCAATCTCCTATCCAGGTATAGACCCAGGTATTTTGCGTGGTCTTCTTGTGGGATGACTTCGTTGTTTAATTTTACTGGCGGGCAGGTTTCTTTTCTAAGTGTGAAAGTTACATGGGTGGACTTGGTTTGGTTTGCCTTTATTCTCCACTGTTTGAACCACTTCTCTATCTCGTACAGATGGTTTTGTAGTTGATATGAAGCGGTTTCTGATTTGGAATGTACTGACAGGATCGCAGTGTCGTCGGCATAGGTCGCAGTGACTGTGTCCCCATTAGTTGGAAGATCGGCAGTGTAGATCAGGTATAGAACCGGTCCCAGTATGCTACCCTGAGGGACACCTGAGCGTATCTCAAACAGATCAGAACATTCACTATCACATTTAACTTGAAAGCTTCTTCGGTTTAGGTAGGATAGGAGCATGTGGTAGAATGAGTGTGGAAGTAACTTTTTGAGTTTATATGCAAGTCCATCGTGCCAGACTTTGTCAAAGGCCTGACTTATGTCCAAGAAAGCAGCAGAGCAGTACAATCGATTTTCCAGGCATCCACTGATAACGTCTATGATGCGATGGACCTGTTCAACTGTACCGTGTTCTTCTCGGAATCCGAACTGGTGACTGGGTATTATGTTTTTTAGGTGCTCTTTCATTCTTTTTAAAAGGATTTCTTCCATTAGTTTACCAATTACAGGTAGGAGGCTTATAGGTCTATACGAAGTTCTTTCTTGTGGTGGTTTGCCTGGTTTAGGTACCATTACGACTTGAGCAATTTTCCATTGTCCTGGGAAGTGTTCAAGCCGAATGCAGGCATTGAATATCTTAACTAGGCTCATAATTCCCTTGTGTGGTAGTTGTTTTAAGAGGGTTGCGTCGACTAGATCGTAGCCTGGTGCTTTTCCGTCCTTGAGATGTTTTATTAGTTTTAAAATTTCTTTAGGACTTACGCATTTCAACGGCAGACACATTTGCAGAGGTGTATCAAGGAACTCTTTCACTTCTGTTGTGTGCTCCTGATCAGACTCTGGGAATGGTTGAAAGACAGCACTTAGATGATCAGCAAAAGCATTGGCTTTCTCCTGATTTGATCTTGCCCACCCTCCTATCTTGTCCTTAATAGGGGTTATTTGAGCTTTAGGTTTCTTTAAGGTTTTGGTTGCTTTCCATAGCGAATAATTCGTATCTATTGAGGGTGATAATGTTGACAGGTAATTCTGCAAATTGTTGTTATTAAACATTTCTATGAGGTTTTTTAACTCTATCGAGCATTTATTATATAAAGCTTTGTCTCTCGGGTACCTAGTGATATGCCAATTTTTTCTAAGTTTTCTTTTTTCTTTTATTTTGTCTTTGATATTTTTAGGGTAGACATTGTGTTTCAGGGGGTTTCCTTTGCTTTCAGGCGTTCCTTTGTTAGCGGCTTTATGAATGATAATGTTTAATTCCTCGACGGCGTTTTCTAGGTCTTCGACCGTTAGGATCTTTTTATGTAGCTTTACTTCTGTGTCTATGACACTTCGGTATATTTCCCAGTTTGTGTTTTTCGGATGGTATATTCGTGCGGGGGGCTCACTTAGTGTCACCGTTGTATTGATGTTGAGAACAACTGGAGTGTGGTCCGAGCTTAAGTCGACACATGATTCCAATTTTGTAAAGTTCCTGTCAACATTTTTTGTAATAAAAAAGTCCAGCAGATCAGGAATCTTGTTTTTGTCGGTTGGCCAGTAAGTAGGTTCGCTATTGGAAAGCCAATCAAGCTTCATTCTATCTGCTACTCGTAGGAGTTGTCTACCTCTTGGATTAATAAGTCGGGAACCCCAGTGTGTATGCTTGGAGTTCCAGTCTCCACCACAAATAAATCTGGATCCCATTTTAGCAAAAAAATTTTGGAATTCTCCTTCAGATATTATGTGTTTAGGAGGGCAATAAACTGCAGATATAATCATTTCGGCATGGTTGTCAGTGAGCTTTATAGAGGTTGCCTGAAATTTTTCAGTGCGAAATTCCTCCAAGGGATAGTGTTTGATATTGTTTTTGATAACAATCGCTGTTCCTCCATGACTGTTCCCAGATGGATGGTTTGTTGTGTGTATCGTGTAATTTTTGAATGCTACATGGGATTTAGCTGTAAACCTTGTCTCAGATATTAATGCTATGTCTATCCGCTCTGTTTCTAAGAAGACTTCTAATTCTTGACGTCTTTCCGTCAAGCCGTTGGCGTTCCAAGTTATTACTCGGAGGTTGCGTCCAATCATTTATTGGAAAGACTGCTGACTAGCTGAACTAATCAAAAAAAAAATCCATTTTATTAATCAAATGATTAATTCAAACCGTGTTCCACAGGTAACGGTGTGTTCAAAATTGAGGATTCAGTGCGCGTCGCCAGGCTGTGGGGTAAGAGGAAGAACAGGCCAGCCATGAACTACGACAAGCTCTCCAGAAGCATCCGGCAGTACTACAAGAAGGGCATCATGAAGAAGACGGAGAGGAGTCAGAGGCTCGTCTACCAATTTTGTCACCCCTACTGCTTATAAATACTCTTTAGCCCATAAGTACTGTACATAATTTATTAAGTTGTATATAAGGGTGCGCGAGCCGCGGTAATGCGGACGGTACGATGACTGGCTTCGTTTTGCGCCACAATCGCAAATCGCAGCGCAGTCGCCGAGTTTGTTGACTGCCGAATTTTCACCGGTGCTTTGTATCGACATGTATGTCGTGAGGCCGGGAATTAATAGGCGTCTTGTACACTATCCCTCCATATAATTCGGGAAAGGTAATTTTCTCTGGAATTCTATGCGATGGGACTATTTGCTGTGTTATATTAGTTTTTACCAGCGTGTAAACGTTGACGATCCGATAGTTCTGAGTTAACGCAGGATCTTCATCGTCGAAAGCTGGTAATGTTTATCCCATATATCTATGATATATTTCTAGTACGTTCTATGAACTTTTAGTGATTTAAGTATTCTGTAAATAATAAGAAAAATGTGCCCTCTATTGTTTGGTAGGTACTATAAAATAGTGATTTAAAAGAGATTATTCTCGTTGTAAGTTTATAATATAAACCTGTTGAATATTTTAGTATGAAATATAAAACGAAGAAAAAATGTAAATGTAATTTTTATATTAAAAATATTGAAAAAAATGACGAGTTACGTCGTATATTGCAATAAATAATTAATTAAGTATTAATATTAATGATGGCGGAGGATTCGTGCAAAATTTGTTTCGGGTTGAAATTAATAATTATAATTTTGTGCCAAATAGACGATTAGGATTTATTCGGGACAAAATTGAATTGTATAGTGTTTGTAAATTGGTGTCCCGCCGTTATGTGAATAGTTTATGTATAAAATATTTGCAATATTGGTGTTGGGATAGAAATAAAAGTATAATAAAAGTTTTATTATCATGTATTTTATAAGTTAACGCAGTTAGCGTTATGAATTTTAATAATTTTTATTATTGGACCAAACTAATGTAGATTTTATGAATCAATTATTTTTATGTCACAATAAAATTAAATGGCCATTAAATCGTTATTTTATTTTCCTGATACCTACACTTATGGTCTATCAGTTTTTATTAATAATACACCTGTGGTAACTTTAATAGTTCTAAATATCAGTCAGGCTATAAAAATCACACTTTAATAGCTACCATGTGGATAAATATTACAAAGCGCTGTAGTTCAAATCCATCTAGTTTTAATTAAAATAGGAGGCCATAAAATCTTCTAACACCGACTTACAAAACGTAGTGAAACTCACCACTCATGTGATTCATAACAAACACATTTTAATCTGATAATAAATGGATAAAATATCGAAGCTTCGGCCAGACAACTATTATCAATATTTTTTCCATGTAAACTGCACCTATTTTAAACACCTACGTCACAGACCTACCTAACACATGTGTAACAAACCAATTGTTTACAAAAAAACTAATTTACATAACGAAATATTATTTTAAACGGAGCGTTTTTGTAGCGAATCATGCGCAAATCTGGACCACATTGCGTCAAATTGCGCAAAAGTGACGTCACGCCGCCAACTGCCAAATTCCAAGAGTGAAAGTGCCTTTCGCCGTCCTCTGGGAGGGGAGAACGACCTCTAGAGGGGAGCGGGCGGGGGTGTAAGAGGTGGGAAGTTGTGTAAGACCATCCACTTGACGTTTGGGTTTGTATTATTGTCTGTGCTTGGATGTTTAGGTGATAATCAATTAGGTAATTAATTGGATTGAAAAGCGTTTTTGAATTGCGCGTTTTAATTCGATCTGAGTTTAGGATAATAAGTATCTAGTAGGGTTAGTTTGTTGTTAGAAAGTGGATCACATTAGGTAAAACGTAGAGTATATTCTAATTTAACTTACAGATTTAATAAGTACTTTTTACAAACTTTATGATATTACTTAATTTCTTCAGCCAATGGCTCCGCCCGCGTGAAAGTCCAAAATTATCTCAAGGTATAAGGATCCCGAAATAATAAGTATCTACCCTATGTCCAATTCCAGGATATTGTCTGGTCGTCACAAATCCAGGCTGGAAGTGACAAATTCAAAGGAAAAACTCAATGACAATTCACTTTACCCGGTAATCGAATCCAAAACCTCGTCATACTCAGCAATGACTCTTGAAACTAGTAGACCATTGGCGCAGCAACAGTACTATCAACGTATTATACCCAAAAATATCTATCAATGTTACTTACCTCCTCGAGATTCTTGCAAAAGACAACTGGAGCTAACTAAAGGGTGGATTTTAGTCAGTAAATATCTGACACTTTCTCTCGCTTCACCCAGGGCGGGAGAAGTATCATCCAACCCAAAAAAAGGATTCAAGAGAACTCCACAGTATTCTTATAAAATAGGTAACCTAAAACCGAAGCTTTTACTTAAGGCTGAGAAAACAGGATGCATTTGAAATGCTTATTACTTATGAATATTTTGACATCGCCATTATTCTTGTTACGTGTTAGAATGAATGGCGAAATTATAACTGCGTTAGTAGATGCCTATGTTCGGCGGATGCTGCCCTTTCTCTTGACATAACTGTCTCAGTCCTTTAGTCATCTCTTACGACATACCTATATGAGACGATCTGCTGGTTTATCCAATGTTTATCTAAAACCTAGCTAAGTTTGCTTTTCCTTATTTCTGAAAATAATTGCGACGTTCTAATGAGTAGAGTACTTGTGTCAGGCTTGCGAGTTTATTTGAAAGAGTTACCATGGCCTTGGAATGCAAAGGGCAACTGAAGAAACACAGGTAGGTTGTAATCTATCTCTTTCTCATTCAGGTCATCCTAAGGTTGTGTGTAAAAGATTGCCCTGTGCGATAAGACCGCTCATTGTACCTACACTTAGTTTTTGTAAATGTTTATCCTGTCTAGTGATGCAACGTAAGTGTCTTAACGGAAGCGGAAACGGAAACAGATGTCTAAAGTAAATCTTTGCGGATGCGGAAGCGGAAACGGAAACGGAAGCGGAAGCGGAAGTGTTAATACTATGAAGGAAAAGCACAATTTTATTTTTTTAAAACAACAGAAGATTTGTTGCGGTAGGATAGGTAGGATGCGCAGAATGAACCAAGAAAATATAATAATAAAGAAACTCGTTGCGACACGTTTGTGCACAGACACCGCCCCCCCCCCGCGCCTTTTCCGATGTGTTCACCCCCGCACTCCTCGCTGTATTCTTCCGTTTAGAGTTATGTTATAAATTTTGCGGAAGTAGAAGTGAAAAAGCTTGCGGAACTTCTGCAGAAGCGGAAGCGGAAGCAGAGTCCTGTTGCAATACTAATCCTGTCCACATAATGAGGTGTACAATAAAGTATATATTAAGTAAATTAATAAATAAATCAGTAAAACTCTGACACTCACCCTCAATAGTTTCTTAGTGCATAAGACTGGTTACTGTTACTACAGTAGGCACCAGATTATGTAATAAAGTACACTGTTACCTTTCCCTAATATCTCTTCGTAGGCATCCGAACACTAAATCTTTAATCATTTTTCATTACCTACTAGAAAATATAAACGATCATTAGAGAAGTCGATTCAGAACCAGCCCCCCTAGCCAAGTCACAAACGATAAACGTAAACTCTTAGTAGTCTTTAATAGATTTTCAACTTTATGTTATTGGATATAAAGTTGAAAATCTATTGAAGATTACATAGTGTTATCGTTCGTTCCGGTCGCTAACGCTCAGTAGTCTTTAATAGATTTTCAACTTTATGTTCTTAGTAATAAAGTTGACAATCTATTGGAGATTACTAAGCGTTCACGTTTATCGTTTGCAACTTGGCTAGGGGGGCAGTTGTATGTATTTATTTCCGATTTTGAAATTATTAATGTGAATAGATGTTAAGATGCAAATTTATTTGGCGCCTACCACAGTTAGGTTCTATAATAAATTGGTGATCCGATACTTCTACCTAAACATACTCAAACAATTTGTCACCTATCGAAGAAGTGCAATTTATCTATCAAGGAAATACCAATGTATCAAAATTTATCGCGATATATAAATAAAGAGAGTGTTGAATGTAGTAAGTAATATAAATTAGTACAATATGAAAAACATTCAAGGGACATTTCATTTTAAATAGACAACTTAGCTAGCTCTATTACGAAAGTCCAAATATCGAGATGGACTTGTCATCAAGCATCTGGTAAAGATGAGTCAGTGATAGTTAGTTTGAATTTTAGAGTAGGTCCCGTTAAGTTACATGAGCTAAATTATGAGTTGTCTGCCTGTCAATAGGCATTTTATGTTCAACAACTCGTGCCTTAGTTTTAGCTACCAATGATTTTTTTATTTTAAATAGATTGCTTTAAACTTTAAGTAGAATTATTTCTTTGCGTATATAGGAATAAGGAATAACTATAATTAACTTATCAGTATTTAAGAACTAAAGGAAAATTGACTTTATTAACCTAGGATTATGTATAATTAGCGACTTGCCCGAGCTAGGTTTACAAAACCTGTGTTTCGGGTCATCACTTACAAGACTATCACTATGGGTGCATGTATACAGAAATTACAGAATAACAACTTACAAACCAAACCTAAAATCATACCAAAACTTCCAATAGTTTCTCTGTGTCTGTGTAGTTATGATTCAGTAGATACTCCGATATCAGTGTACTACATTTAATATAATTTACGCTAATAGAAAAGAAAATACCTGACACAGACACAGTACAAAGGTAACCAACACAAAGTAAAAGAGAAGAAAAGTGAAGCACCATCATTATCATTTCAGCTAATAGACGTTCAGCTGGTCATAGGCCTCCCCAAGTGTCGCCACAAAGTCAGTTTCTATGCGTCTCGCATCCATTGGATGTCTATTCACCCTATGGGAGGCCTTACGACGCCCCATCTTCTGACACGTGGTCGCCAGTCTAAAATAATACAATAAAATTGCGCTGAGTGGTACCGAAAGCATTACCATCTAAGACTTTGTTGGGCTTCAGACCCGCTATCATGCGAAAATGAGCTGACAGTAAAAAACAAACGTACAAAATAGATAAAAACGTACTACAATGCCCAAATTTTAAACGCGTTTAGAGTGGGAATATTGAAGGCCATGGCCCGGAGCGAGGAGGAGTGGCAGGCGGTCGCCTCCATCTGCGAAGCATTAATGCTAGCAAAGGAGGCGGTCGATCGCGTGAGGCAATGGTCCTCACGCCCCAACCGCCGCCGCGATTCCGATCCCGATTTCCGGCCACTGTAGGCGCGGGCTTGCGGACGGCGAGCAATGGGTAGCGATTCTGATCCCGATTTCCGGCCACCGTAGGCACGGGCTTGCGGACGGCGAGCAATGGGTGGCGATTCCGGTCCCGATTTCCGGCCACCGCAGGCGCGGGCTTGCGGACGGCGAGCAAAGGGTGACTCGCCGTCCAACCGTCCGGTAACCATCGTCCGGACCGAGCCCAAGTCGTCGACGGCGCGTACTGTTCTACGCGCGCCTCGGGAGATGTCAGCAAATCGCAGGGGCCCAGCAGGGTCGAAGCCTACTGGGGCCATGGGTAGTGTGAAAGTGAAACCCGGGGCCCTGAGACGAAGGCAACGAAGGAACAGGAGTGGGTTTTTAGTCAGTAAAAGTCTGACACTATCTCCCGCTCCGCCCAAAAGCGGGATTTGACATTAGATGATTTTCCCACCAAAAAAAAAGGGTAGGTCTTCAATTTAGGTTAAATACCGATTGATAGATAGATAGATAGATATATTCTTTATTGTACACCAAAAATGATTGATTGTGATTGTTGTGTTTTATAACAAAATATGGAGAAATCCAAATAAATGCTATAATTAAATAGGGTTAAAAGTGGTAGAATAATACCTGTTTTAACACTAACTAACAGGAATTGGGGTTTTTATATGGGTAGTTTGTGCCCCAACTCGTAGGTAGGTACCTACCATAGTGAGCCCATTAATCAACAACCACATGAATTGTGTTGCCAGATTCACTCAAGAAGGTTTACAGAGACGAAAATCTCTTAATATAAAGTTTATTCTATTCTTCTATCTCTGGATACAAAACAGGCTTCTAACAAAGACATTCTTATGACATACTTATTTAAAAAAAAACTGTTTTTTAGTATGATATAAACTAGTGCTTGACTGCGATTCCACTTATTAGTAAGTATTGATGCAATCGTTAATGGTGTATCGCACCAGTTTATTAAGAGCCTATTCACTGAAGCTTTTGAAGACACCTAAAATATAATCAGACGAGAAGACCACGTGGGCAAATTGTTCCAGTCCTTCGATGTACGCGGTTTAAACGACGAGGTGAAACGCTTAATCCGGTGGATCGTAGAGGTGCTAATCTCTGGAAAATCTAATCTGAATTTGGAAATTCTTTCACTGATAAAAAGCTACAATGCTAAGATGGTACTCAGTCAAGTGTATGAGTTACACTATATATCTATGTATGGATGTAAAAGTAAGAAACTGCCCAACCAGCAAAAACTATGCTTACAACAATCTCAAGACTAATGTTTTTTCGCTCTTAAATCACTCCTATATAATGATATAAGCCTAGGTTTGGGCACTATTATAAGCATATTGAGTTTAATATCGTTCTAATATCAGTCTAATTGAATGCTGTTTGCACTTACTGAAATCTAGCCAAAATTAATTTAAGCCGACTTAGGCTAATATTGCTTTTACGTAAGTATCTTGTAAGCCTGCATAGGCTTATATTGGCCTAAGGTTAGAATATTTTGAGAATTTTACGTCAGATTCAACTTAAAAGTTCTTGTGAGGTTTGAAATTAAATGAAAACAAATTAAAGTTGCGTGAAGTTAATGTTTATAATAATGTACGGAACTTTATTATAAAAGTAAAAGTAGTTTTATTGTATGTATGTATCTATGTATTGGAATTTATTATTTACTGTTAATTAGACCTCATATTACGCTTCAAAATTCATGTGCCTTGTTAAATAAGGTATTTTCTGTTCTCGTTTAATTATTTTATTTGTTAATTTGTATTGATCAGATCAGACTGGCCAGTTGGTCTAGTGGTTAGTGGCCCTGACTGCTATGCCGGAGGTCGTGGGTTCGATTCCCACCCAGGACAAATGTTTGTGTGATGAGCACGATCATTTGTTCTGTGTCTGGGTGTAATTTATCTATATATGTATGTATTTAGAAATATATATGTATGTTTATCAGTTGTCTAGTACCCATAACACAAGCTCTGCTTAGCTTGGGACTAGACGGCGTTGTGTGATAGTTGTGGAATATTATATTATATTATATTATATTATATTATATTATATTATATTATATTATATTATATTATATTATATTATATTATATTATATTATATTATATTATATTATATTATATTATATTATATTATATTATATTATATTATATTATATTATATTATATTATATTATATTATATTATATTATATTATATTATATTATATTATATTATATTATTATATTATTGATGGTGTCACCCAAAATAACTCTAATATCATACTTATCCAGTGCTATTGCTCTTACATTAGTTTCAAATAAGATCAGAAATGCACATACTCACAGTACTCTTATGCTATGCTGATATTAGTCTGACATCTTACAATAGCATTTAGCAAGTCTAATATAAAGTCAAACGAGCTTAGAAAATACCTATATAAGACCAAGTTTTTCTCAAGTCCAACTAGTCTTAGTAAATGCTCATATATACATATATGAAACTTGGTTATGAGACTGAGCGTTCTTGAGGCCATACCGGCTTGTCTAAAAGTAATATAGGATCGATGGTATGTTCTAAAACAAATTAAGAGCACTTTATGCCTACTACTCTTAAAAAGTGCGAGTTCTGAGACTGTTTTGCTGGTTGGGTGACTGACGGACATACTAATACACAGCCGAAACTACTGGGACTAGAAGTTTGAAATTTTGCACTAGGCTTCCTTTTATGACGTAGGCGAGTACTAAGAGAGGAATTTTCAAAATTCACACTCTAAGGGCGCTTTCAATTTAGACGTTTCATGTCGGACCGCTGCCGCACGTTTGCCGTGCCGCAGCCGGCCGGTTGCAGTACGTTAGCAGTCCGACTACAAGCGCCTAAATTGAAAATGTATCTGGCTGCCGTGCGTTTGTATGCCAGTGATGCGCTATTCAACATCGCACTATTCAACACCGAATGAACACGTGGTGCTTGTAACGTTGCCGTCCTGTTGTCGACCGTTCGCCGCACGTTTGCCGCACTGCGCGCTTTGTATGAAAAATACGATCGTCCGTACGCAGTACGACTAACGCACCGCATCCGCACCGCAGCAGGCCGTCAAAAAACGCATAAATTGAAAGCGCCCTAAGGATATGAAACGGGGGTCCAAATTTTGTATGGAGAAACCTATTTTGAAGAGGGCGAAGCTGCTAGCAGAATCTATGAGGAGCTTAATAAAAGCATCGGAAAATGATAGCTCACGGGAGTGATAGTCCACCACGTGGGCCCAGCGCGGGTTGGTGGATGTCACATAATAATATCTTAGAATTTTTAGTTCTAGGACATGCCGGTTACCTCACGATGTTTTCCTTCACTGTTGAGAGAAGTGGCGATGAATTAAATTACACAAAGTAATGCGCCTGGCTGGGGTTGAACTCACGATCTACAACTCGTAAGTTAGGAGCCGTTACTACTGGGTCACCATCACTGCTCACAAGATTCAAAATTCAGAATTCAAATGTACGATTTTTAACCGACT
Source organism: Mythimna impura (assembly GCA_905147345.3). NCBI lineage: Eukaryota > Metazoa > Arthropoda > Insecta > Lepidoptera > Noctuidae > Mythimna > Mythimna impura. Next base: position 5,738,495 of record LR990347.1, on the reverse strand, counting down.
TCAAAAAGGAGGAGGTTATATGTTCGGTTGAATGTATGTTTTTTTTTTATGTTCACTGATTTCTCGGTCAATTGTGTTGTGGACCAATTTTGAATTATTTTTTTAATATTAAAGGTTATGCTTCCGAGTTGGTCCCATAGAAATATTTTTATGATCTGATCATGAACTTCGAAGATATGGAACAGAACTCCTCATAGGATCACAGCAGAACCGTCGTAACAAGCAAAATTGCTTTGTTTATACGTGTAGTCGATGACTGACTAAAAGTAGAGGGGGAATATATCGAACTGATCTGATGATGAAGCCTGAAGTTAGGCACCGGAACTCTGTAATAAATTAATGTAATCTAACCATGTTTGGGATTATTAGAATTGTCATGAGATGCACTCTGGCTATAAGGTATTTATGTTTGGCTGAGGGGTACTTTTTAGTAGTGGTACCATAACTAAAAAGTGTAAAATAAAAAACTTTTTACAAAAAAAAAATACAACCGACTTCAAAGTAAAAAAAAAACACTGAAAAGTGCAAAATAACTTTAATTTCGGAAGTCGGTGTTAAATAACGAAGAGACAAAACTATTATAGAAACACCGACTTCCGAAATTAAAGTTATTTTGCACTTTTCAGTGTTTTTTTTTACTTTGAAGTCGGTTGTATTTTTTTTTTTGTAAAAAGTTTTTTATGTTAATTTTATTTCACATAGGCCTACAAGTGCCCATACTTATAAAACGTCAGAAGCTAGTGCACGGTTCCAAATTGGTCGTTTCGTGAGAAGAACCAGCAAGAAACTCCATGGTTACTCTTTTAAAAAGATGGTTGTTCTCACAATATTTCCATATTACAGTATTAATAGACATTATGTAAGGACAGTGTAGACCAGTCAATATTGTAATCAAAAGCACAATAATAAAAATAGACATAACACCTCAGAATTTGTTATTTATTATGCCTAGGCTCCCGTTTGACCCCTATATCACCTGATGGTAAGCGATCATGTGGCTGACGATGGAGCACGCTTGCCTAGAAGTTATCTATTCACTCTTGACTTAAAGACCCTAGGTTACAGCTATCAGGAAACACAAACTCCGGCAGGTAATTCCACTCCTTAGCTGTAGGTACGCATAATGAATGTGTTCCCGATTTGTACGTATGGATGGGATGTTGATGATATTACAGTCATTTAAATCAGAGTAACTCGTGTTAATCAAGAATCAATAGTTGAAGATAAGGGTCGCCGCACACGGGCCACTTGCCACAGCCACAAACGCCGCCACGAGAAGCTAGAAGCGGCCACAAAGGCAGCTGAAGCGCGCCACAGCCACTTGTGCTGGTAGCTACTGCTCTTTTTAACCCATACGCGCAATATCATAATGGACTCTGACGAACAAGGTTTAAATACAAGACTGGCGTGTGACGGCGTTTTGTATCTGCGATTATTGGTCGGTGCGGGCCACAAGAAGCGAGCAGCGGTGATTTGTAGTGTGTGCGGTGAATCCATAATACAAAGTGTATGAAAAATATAGAAAATATGCCGGTGGCGATGTTTGGTGGTTGTGGCCGGTGACCCGTGTGCGGCGACCCTTACGGACAGATAAAATAATTAACTGTTCTATTGTTTTAGATAAGTATATGTCATTGTTGTACAATGTTGTGCAATAATACAATAAGTAACGTTGATTGGTTGATGCATTATCGTTAAATAAATTACTACCTTCAATTGTGATGGATAACGGACTTTATCAGGCTTAAAGTGACGATCTTATCGGTAATCATTATAATGATTAGGTGATGAAACGGTACTGAAGAACATTCTCAACTTTTTTCTATCTCTATTGTATCCCAGCCCCCCTAGCCAAGTTACGATCGTTTCGTTTGCGTCGGACGCCTTGAGTAGGCCACGCTTCCGATTCCTTTGTTCTGACGTCATCTCAACGCTCAGTCACGTGGTCAGAACAAAGGAATAGGAGGCGTTTTTTTTTTTTTTTTTTCGGTGGGAAAATCATCTAATGACAAATCTCGCTCTTGGGCGGAGCGAGAGATAGTGTCAGACTTTTACTGACTAAAAACCCACTCCTGTTCCTTCGTTGCCTTCGTCCCAGGGCCCCGGGTTTCGTTTTCACACTACCCATGGCCCCAGTAGGCTTCGACCCTGCTGGGCCCCTACGATTTGCTGACATCTCCCTGAGGCGCGCGTGGAACAATACGCGCCGTCGACGACTTGGCTCGGTCCGGACGGTTACCGGACGGTCCGACGGCGAGCCACCCATTGCTCGCCGTCCGCAAGCCCGCGCCTACGGTGGCCGGAAATCGGGATCGGAATCCCGGCGGCGGTAAGGGCGTGAGGACCGTTGCCTCACGCGATCGGCCGCCTCCTTTGCTAGCATTACTGCTTCACAGAAGGAGGCGACCGCCTGCCACTCTTCCTCGCTCCGGACCATGGCCTGTACCACGGCCCAGCGCGAGAGATCGCCGCCGCCGATCGCCCCCACAAGGACACGGCGTTGCTCTGCCCAAGCGGGGCACACCTCAACCGTGTGCTCCACCGTGTCCTCCGGGTGGTCCACACAGTGGCGACACCCGGGCGTTGCTTCCGCACGAATCCGGTGCAGGAACTTCCCGAACTTACCGTGTTCGGTGAGAACCTGCGTCATGCGAAAGGTGAGGACGCCGTGAGGTCTTTCCAACCACGCCTCAAAGAGGGGACTTACCGCCATAATTGTGGCGTGCCCAGCACTGGGTTGCGACAGTCGCTGTCGCCATTTCACCATGAGAACCCGCCGGAGCTCTGTCCGCCATGCTGCGACTTGTCGCGGCAGCGGAGTTTCGCCCCGGCGTTGCATCTCCATGCGCAGGTCGTGCATGTGTGCAAGGACTGTTGCCTCCAGATCCCATGGTGGCTGGCCAGCAAGGAGGCTCGCCGCTTCGCGGGAAATCGTCCGGTATCCTCGCACCATCCGTATGGCCATGACCCTCTGGCATGCGTTCAGCCGGGCCGCCGGCTGCTTCCGCAGCGTCGGCGCCCATACCGGTGCGCCATAAAGGGCCATGGACCGAACGATCCCCGCGTAAAGCCTCCGGCAGGAGGCGTCTGGACCTCCCAGGTTGGGCAGGAGCCGCCCGAGGGCAGGCGTGGCCGACTCGAAGCGATCAACGAAAAGAAAATCGAAACGAAACGGTTGTAACTTGGCTAGGGGACAGATCGTCCTTTTCGACCGATCTATTTTAAGCTTATATTCTAGAGAACTTTAAAAACTTTTTGACACTTGTGTTACTTTTTACGCTTAGAGGTGTACCATGGAATAGAGTGCGCGCCTATTAACCGCAACTAGACACGAATCCAGACTCCGGAACTGAATCCAGGAGTAGAAAGGGCTTGGGCTGAGGGATTGTTCGAAAGAGTTACCAGGGCACCCCTGGGACACCAAGGGCAACTTAAAGATTATGGGTGGGTTTTAGTGGGTAAAAGTCTGACACGTCTTTTTGCTACACCTGGTGCATGAGAATTTGTTTATTGAATTCCCGCCTCAATAAGAAATGGAGTAACAGCGTTTGTGTTGCGGAATATTCGAAAGAGTCAGCCCTAGAAAGCAAAGGACAACTGAAGAAACACAGATGTGTTCTAGTCTGTAAAATGTAGACACTTCCTGGCCTTTCGCTCCACTCAGAGAAGGAGAAGTTTAGTAAGAGTATATCGACACGAAAAGAAAAATAAGAAGAGCAGGAGAAGTTATTTGATGACTTTCCATAAGAAGCAAAAACGAGTAGCGTTTGTGATCACTAGACCATCGAGGTGATCGAGGTACCTAGTCAACTAAAAACAGCCATAAGTTATTGCGTCATTACCAAGCCAGAATGGGTAAACAATAAACCCTCGAAGTACCAAGTCAATTCAGAACTGCCATAATGCCAGAACTGCCAGATTTTGGTCATCAATAAACCCCTTAATTCGGCCATAAAGATTCTATAGGGGATTTTGCGGTTTCAACATTTTTTTGTGGTTTTTAGGGTTCCGTACCTCAAATGGAAAAATGGAACCCTTATAGGATCACTTTGTTGTCCGTTTGTCTGTCTGTCTGTCAAGACCCTTTATCTCGGGAACGCCTAAAGGTATCGAGTTGAAATTAAAACCATACACTCAGGTCTGTGGTCTGGTCCCCTGAAGCTGTGAAAAAATCAAACTTTGAATTAACGAAAAAAAAAGATACAGCCGTCTAACCCGCAAAAAACGTATATATTTCAACACTCTCAAGGGAATCAAAATTCATAGGGTACTTCCCGTTGACCTAGAATACTGAAATTTGGCCTGAAGCAAGGTTTTATAGCACAAGTATAGGAAAAAATCTGAAAACTATAAATTTGTAGTTAGATAATTCAAAAAAAAAACATTTTTTTGATAGATTTGAAACAATCTTCGTTACTCAATTAGGCAATTGAACTGTTTTCTTAGATAAGTTTGTATGGAACCCTCAGTGCACGAGTCCGACTCGCACTTGCCCGGTTTTTTTTTCAAAAGGCCAATGCACCAAAAAATTTGTTTTGGCAGACGAGCTTTGAATTTTACTGTTCTTCAACAAAAAAACATGTTATTATAATTTCTGTATATCCAGCAGGTGTTCAAATAATCTAGTTTTTGGAAATTTAATCAATCTAAGTTGTATTAGCAACAAAAGCTTAGACTTCTCACAATGTGCCTAATTCGCAACCAGCCACAGTTCAGCCATTTTGGTCAAATTGACCATAAATAAGTTGTTTAATCGCTTGGAACGATATTAAAAGCTTGTGCCAGGTTAGTGTGATTTGAATAATTTCCTATGTGTTTCGTTGTGGCCCAAAGTAAGGGCGTGAGCGTGTGCGCTGGTTATAGATAGATGTTTTCTTATTGTTTCTTTAATCATCTCGTCTGTCTGACTGTATGTTCGCAATAAACTTATAAAGTACTGATTTGATTTTCATGTGGTTTTCATCAATAGACAGGGTATTTCATGAGAAAAGTTTAAGTGTTTAATACGGGTAGGTACATATTTGAATGTCGAGCATTAAAATACCCGGGTAAAATGTCAACGTTCAAAACATCGGAAATTTAAATATCGAATGACCATATTTAACCGAAAATTAAAATAACGCAAGTTTATAATGTCGAATGGTTAGATAACCTACGTAAATGTAACCTAAATAAATGTTTTATCTATCTATCTATCTATCTATCTATCTATCTATCTATCTATCTACGAGTACGTCCAATATATCTAAAATCTAATTATCTACAAAAGTGACATCGAAATACCTAAATATCGAAAGTTAAGAGTATAGAATGTTTAAAATATCGATATTTATTTATTATGTATGCCACAGGGTAATTTGATAATTCGGATATTGCGAAAACCCGGATAAATAGAAAATGGTGAAATAAAATCTGCGACTAACTTGGATGTAGCGTTCGCCGGCCGCTGCCGCGGCACCGCTCGCTTCGCTTACTCGGCTTACCCGCAGTTGGTCATAATTCTAACCTAACCTAACCTATTTCACTCAGTTCAAAATTATTAATGAGCATTTCCACTCACAATACCACATAATCAAAATTTGTTCGATATTTTACCGAGTAGGTATTTTAAGGTAATGAACTTGGGTGTATTAAATGTTGACATTTTGAACTTAGGTATAATGACTCGATATTTTTAATCATTAGATATTTTTATCACTCGGCATTTCAATGTTAGATATTTTAAGCTTAGGTTTAACAATTTTCGATATTATGATACAATCGATATTTAAATTTTCTATACTTGAACGTTGACATTTTACCCGTAGGTATTTTAATGTTCGACATTCAAATAGGTACCCGTTATGAACAGATCATTCCAAATACAATAAAATCAATCCTAATCCGATAGCTTACAGTAGCTTACTTATGTGTCTGAGATCTAAGTGTTTACAATTTCACGCGATCTAATATAAGTTGACTATATTTACAATGACCCGGTGACATGTCGTTCGACTTGAAAGCACAGAAATCCAAATTATTACTATAATTACTTGGCTATTACAAAGTGTCAATCAGTCAGCGTGAAATTTCCTTCCTTCCTGTTTCTACTGTTGTGTGCTTAAAATATTATAATTAAATAATTATGGGATCAGCACAGCATATAATCATCTGAGTAATGTTTTACTTAGTTAAGGCCCGCTAGTAGCTCGTCACTTAGACAGAATCCAAACCGCAGTCTGAAGGTCGGCAACATTCCGAATTTCTGAGTCCAGTCGGGTCGCTCCGCCTGGTACGGGCGGCGCGGTGCCACTCGGGCCGCTCCTAACTGACAGCTGGCTCTAATGACTAAGTATATGACTAAAGCCTACGATTGTTATAGCTTTTAGGCCGAAGGAGTGAAGGTTAGTTTTGGTTTTTGGGACTTTACAGATAAGGATAAACAGATAAAATATTTATTCGATACAATGAGAAAAGAAAACAAGATACAAAACCACAGTTAGGTACTTAAATCATAATCTGAGGGAAGTTCTCCTTTTTTATTGACAGTAAATTAATCTGGGGGTAAGCCCCGTCATGGTAAACCATGACGTGATAAAATGCCAGGCGTGTGAGCGAGAAAGAGTGATGGAGCTATACACTCTATTGGTGATGCAATGGATAAGTGTCTTAACGGAAGCGGAAACGGAAACAGATGTCAAAAGTGAAGAAGATGCGGAAGCGGAAGCGGAAGTGGAAGTGTATGAAGAAAAATCACAATTTTATTTTAAAAAAACAACAGAAGGTTGACGTCGTAATCACGTCACGAGGCGCGGCGCAGAATGAACCAAAAAAAATATAATATAAAGAAACTCTTTGCGACACGTTTGTGTACCCCCCCCCCCCCCCGCGCCTCTTTCGATGTGTCCAAGCGGAAGCAGAGTTCTGTTGCAACACTACACTCTATGTAGCTCCATCCCTTTAACAGTCCAGTTTAGGTCGTAGAATGGATCGCGATAAGAGCACGTGGTATGACCTCAGTACAAAAGAGTGTGACGGAGGTTTATTTAATTCCAATTTCGGTACGGATTTTTTTAAAGGGGGAAATGATCCAATGACTTCACTCGCTCTAAGGCGGAGCGAGAGGCCGTGTCAGACTTTTACTGAATAAAACCGCACCTATAATATATATTCTTTCAGTTTCCCTTAGCATTCTAGATCACGGATAACCTTTTCAGAAGTCGACCCATGGCCCTAATAGGCTTCCGGCCCTACTGGACCCCTATTTACTGACATCTCTTTGAGGTGCGCATGGAACACTACGCGCCTTTGACGCCTCGGGTTTGGTTCGAACGGTTATCGAACGATGAGCTACCTAATGCTCGTCATCCGCAACACGCACGCCTAAGGTGGCTGGTAGTCGGAGTCGGGGTCTCGGCGACTAGCGGCTGGGGCGTGAGGATGTCTGTTCTCTCACGCTTATCTCCTTCTACGCGAGTCCCTACCACGAGTTCTTAAAGCGATCCATTTTACGACGTAAATGGAACTGTTAAAAGGATTGAGCTATATAGGGTGACTGGTAATTAGTGACCGATACTTAAACACATGATTGTACTCATGATCACAAACAACTTATAATGACCAAGAAAATAATAAAAAAAATTGCAAAAATAGGTTTTATTCTTTAACTTAGTTTCCTTGTAGGTCGATACATCTTACCCAACAATGGACAATAGCTTCGATACCATATTTATAGTAAGAACCGTCAAGCTCTTCAAAATAGCCATTAATCACGCACTCTTCCTCTTCATTGTTGGTAACTCTTTTTCCGCTGAAGCATTTTTCAGATTAGGAAAAAGAAAATAATCTTAGGAAGCCATGGACATTCTATTAAATCATATTATGAATTACATAAATCTTGGTTACATGTATGCGGGCGCGAGTACCTGTAATGTGTGCATTTAACTCCGGCCAGATGTACCTACTACATCTGTAAGTCTCGTAACATTCTTTCATTCAATTATTTTCTACTTTGTTACATTAATCATGTACAGCGGACTTTTTATTGGGAACGCTAGAGTTATCCACCAAACTAATTGCTTTATCTACTATTAAAAAACTGGGAAAAATAATTGTTGTTATTTTATTGATGTTGATATTTTTGTGTGTGCAATACATTTATTTTAGATCGAACGCCATCTATCGACTGACATACCTAAAATAAAATTTATATTCTTTGTAGGAAATGGTTTATTTAATTTAATGGGACTCTATTAATTGACCACATAACGAGTGCGACCAATAAAAAGTTTTTATTTAATCTCTTAACTTTTTAACTAACAACTGGTTGGTTTATCAAAAAATAAACTTGGAAAGCCATAAAAAAGAAAATGCATCTACTTTTAATTTATTGCCGTCCTCAACTTTTTTATAATTAATTGTGGCCAATATTTTTTTAATAAAAGGTGTTCTTTGTTTGCATCGCGTGAAACGAAACGCATTGAATTGCGTAGGCCCGCTGACGTCACAATGACGTCATTAGTGTTGACATTTGATATTTCGGTGGGGAACCTTTGTTTTTAGTTTCTGAAATTAATTATTATTTAACTAAAAATAAACACAAAAATGTGTTAAAAATTAGTTCAAATAATAAGTTTGCGTTACTTTCTTTCATTTGCCAAAGTTTAATATGGTTAAGAGTGTAGTTATTCTATAAATAAAAATAACTTAGTGTGATTGTAATTTGCGTGGGTTTATGCCAAAAATAGATAATAATGAAGCCTGGAAAAAGTGTGGATGTGAAGGAGGAGATAGCAGAAGTCCATACATCTGCTCGATCACCGTCTCCGAAGCAAAAAAATAAAAGATCACGAAGCCGATCGGGGTCGCGAAAAATGTCAAATGGTCATGCTGCACCGGACGAAACTCCAGTTACAGAGGAATCTATAACAGACAAATCCAAACGAGATAGCTGGATAAAATCAGAACACGAATCTCTCGACACTGAGCTACCAATCCATGACCAAATAAAACAAGGAATCTTGGGTTTTGTTGAAAAAGAATTAAAGAATTCAGATAAGAATCCTTCATTTGTTTTTTATTCCCATGATCCTAATCATTTGGATGAGAAATTTATGAAGACTTTGTCAAGACCATCTAGCGGACATAAGGAGAAAAGGAGTCCGTCTTATCGTAAAAAGAAACGGCACTCATCTAGACATAGAGACCGGGACTTACATGATTTTGATATACCTGGATCTAGTCTTAGTGCTCTGGAAAGGGTATGAAATTACTAACATTTAAATAATTTTTTTACCTACAGGAATAAGAAATATCATAAAAGCCCTTCTCACATATAAGTGAATAGCATGACCTTTGAAGATCTTCAAAACAATTAGCTAAAAACAACAATTTAAATTGACTAGTTTAATAATATTTTTATTGAATTACGGTATTTATTTATTTACTGTTTATTTCAGGCATTAAGTACTTAAATAACCCATATAGTAACATTATAGAATTAAATAAAATTGTTATAACATAATAAATAAATTAAATTAAATACATTAGATTATATAAATTATTGAAACATTGATAAAATTATTGATAAATTATTGAATCATATTAATAAATATTATTAACCTTTTGAGTACCATAATTAGAGAAGTTATGTGTCTCTAATTACGGTACTCAAAAAGTTAATTAACTAATAATATTATTATTAGTATTAGTTAGTTAGTTAGTTAGTATTTCGGGCTGGTATCCGCAACTCCACGACTAAGCGCGTATTTTGCGTACGGGTGGGACAAATGCGTCATTCGAGCCACCCCAGCTCCTCCAGGAAGGCCAGCAGCGCCTTGGTGTTATTGACCATTTCGCGGAGGTTACCTGGGTTACCGAAGTATTTTGCCCTGTATCCAGCGACAACTGGGCAGCTCAGAAGCAGATGTGCTGCTGTCTCGTCCTCCCCCATGCAGGCTCTGCACAGTGGGCTGTCTGTAACTCCTATGACAGAGAGGTGCTTATTAAAGGTCCCGTGGCCAGTTGTTATTGCCGTCACTTTTCGCAGCTGAGGTTTAGTCAGTCGTAGGGCCTGTTTCGTAAAGCGGCCATCAATGGAGGGAAGTGCGTCCTTGGCCTGCCTGCACTCACTATGGTCTTTCCATAGTCTGTTATGTAGGTCTCTAGTTCGTTTCCTTACCAGATTGCGTAGGTATCCGAAGGGGAGCGGCACAATTGGCTCGGGTCCCATTGCTGCCATATTCGATCCCCTTCTGGCGAGTTCATCCGCTGCATCGTTGCCTCGGGAATCGCTGTGTCCTTTGATCCATTGGATGGTTACTTGGTTATGTTCACCCACCTGGTTTAGGCGTTGGTGACACTCGTAAATCAGCCCTGAGTTAACTGTGTAGCTGTTCAGCGCTTGCAGTACAGACATGCTGTCCGAGAGTATGCGTATTGAGTGATACTTAACTTCCCTGGTTGCGACGGCCGAGGCTGCCAGGGAAATGCCCAAGCATTCAGCCTGGAACACCGTGTTATGAGTCCCCAATGGTGTGGCTATATGAATGTTGAGATCCTCCGAGAAGACTCCCGCACCCGTGCCATTACCTGTTTTGGATCCATCAGTGAAGATCCGCAGCTCTGTAGGGCACAGCCCTTCGCAGCGGTGATCCTCGTACAGCTGGATTTTGTATTTTTTATCAAAAATAAATTGCTTAGGTATCCGGTCATTAATTGCTTTCGTTATTGGAAACTCATCATTGAGTTCCGTAAGCAGAGCGGTGTGTTGTGTTTCTCTCTTACCCCAGAGATCCAGTGTTTTAAGACGTACTGCCGCCATCGTCGCTTCCTGTTGTATGAACAGGTGGAGTGGGGGAAGTCCCAGCATGGCTTCGAGCGCTGCAGTCGGAGTAGTTCTCATGCAGCCGGTAATAGCCATGCAGGCCAGCCTTTGCATGTGTTGTAGTTTGTTTACGGCTGTGGCTAACTTGGTGCGGGGCCACCACACCACGGCGCCGTAAGTAATCATGGGCCGAATAACTGCACTATACAGCCAGAGTATAATTTTGGGGGATAGGCCCCACCTCTTACCTATCATTTTCCTACATTGCCAGAAGGTGATGCAAGCCCTGTTTAATTTGTTGTCTATATGAGAGCTCCAATTTAACTTACTGTCAAGGGTAACCCCCAGATATTTAACCTCGTTTGACAACTGGAGTTCAGTATTGAACAGTTTAGGCAGATTGAAGCGCCCTAGTGCTCGTTTTTGCGTGAACATGACTAATTCAGTTTTAGAGGGGTTCACTGACAGATCATATTCCCTGCACCATCGTTCCACGATGCGCAGTGCTTGTTGCATGAGGTTGCAGATCGTTCCAGTCACCTTCCCAGGTACAAGGATTGCGAGGTCGTCAGCATAACCTATTGTGTAGTAACGGTTCGCGTTGAGTATGGTGATGAGTTCATTGATAACAAGATTCCACAGTAGCGGGGAGAGTACCCCTCCCTGTGGGCAGCCTCTGGCTATCAAGGCTAACTGCTGTTCTTCCTCAAGGCGAACTACTCGTTTGCTTAACATATTAGTAATCCAGTCAATCAATACCTGGTCAACTCCGTGCTTGGCGAGGGCGGCACTTATGCTGGAGAAGTTAGTTTTGTCGAAGGCTCCTTCGATGTCTATAAAAGTGCCCAGGCAGGTACCTTTCTGATGAATCGCTTCCTCTATCTGGTGTACCACCAGATGAAGAGCAGACTCTGTAGACTTACCTGAGCTGTATGCATGTTGGTTGCCATGTAGTGGCACTGTCTTTAAAGCGCCATCTCTTAGTTCCCTTTCACATAACCTTTCCATCGTCTTTAATAGGAAAGAGGTCAGACTTATAGGTCGATAGGATTTGGCGCTTGTATAATCACTCTTACCTGGCTTAGGAATGAATATTACTTTCACTTCCCTCCATCCTTTGGGAACGTATCTAAAGGCCAGGCACGCTCTCAATAGAGGCACCAGGCTAGTTGCCAACGGTGTCCCCCCCCACTGCAGTAGCGCTGGAAACACACCGTCAGGACCCGGGGCCTTAAAAGGATGGAAACTTTGGATGGCCCATTGGAGTTTTTCCAACGTGATCATCCTGTGAGCGCAGAGCCAATCATCTTCCGATGGTGTTTGTGTCACATCTGACCATTCTGTTATCTGTGTGAAAACGCAGTCAGGGAAGTGAGCTTCAACTAGGACGCGTCTTGCTTCATCAGGTGACGTGGTGAGTGTGTTGTCAGGTTTACGGAGCGTGGTAGGCCCAGGTGTATCCTGTTGTGCCAAAATTTTCCTTACCCTGTTAGCTTGTTGACATGATTCAATACTCCCACAGAATTTACGCCAACCTGTGGTACGCCTGAATCTGATGCATTTTTTGTAGCTGGATTTGGCCGCGTAGTAGGCGTCCCAGTCCTCGTCCGCACATGTGTTCATAGCTCTGTTAAGAGCCTTTCTTACCTTGCTGCGCTTGCGTTCCAGATCCGCACCCCACCAGGGTTGTCTCCCCGGTGTGTCACGCGGGATGGTTTCTGGGCAGGCAGTATGGTAGCTGTTTATCAATGATTCGGTGAGTAGGTCCACTTGTGCGTCGATTTGCGTTGTGTTCCCAAGTGTCATCGAATCGCCTGGTGGCGCAAGCTTGGAGGCTAGGCTGTGTTTATAGACAACTTTGTCCGTGTTGCGTGGATTGCGTCGTGGTGGCGTAGGTGTTACACAAACCTGGATGTCGAAGCGGATCCACCTGTGATCCGAGCAGGAGGCCTCCATGGAGACATGCCACCCAGTAGTAAGTGCGGCTGCGCCCTCTGTTGCCAGAGTGAGGTCAATTATTGTGCGACTGCGTCTGTTTACAAATGTTGGTTCGGAACCTGTGTTTAGTAGGGATAAGTTAGTTGTGAACAAGTAATCTACCAAATTCTTACCCCTAGTGTTTTGCGTGTCCATTCCCCACAGTGGATGGTGTGCATTCGCATCAGTCCCGACCAGAATCTCGTCTCCGCTGCTCTCACAGTGGGTAACGAGGCGGACCAGGTCGTGGGGTGGCGGTTCCTCTGCCTCCGGCATGTACACTGAGGCAAAGATAATCGCCATCGTTGTGGCGCCACGCTGCATCGTCAGCCTAGCTGCAGAGACATCTCTGCAACAGAAATCGTTTAATAGCTGTGCTTTAAGGTTACCTGTGACATAGATGCACGCTCTAGGATGATCATGGTCCGTAGTAACAAGGAGCTTACCGCCAAGATTGGAGAGTCCTCGTATGTGGCCGCCCCTAATCCACGGCTCTTGGATTAGAGCAATGGCCGTGTGTTGAACCTCCAGCCACTTGCGTAGTTGGGCCGTCGCTGTTTGGCTGTGGTGGAGGTTTGCCTGCACGACTTTACAGGCCGAAAAGGACGCCATCGCTGGCAGACCTTTCCTCCTCGCCCTCCAGTCGCAGCCCGGCAAACAGATCGCCTTCGTCGAAACCCCCCCCACCCGGGGTTGAAGCCGGTGACAACATAATGTCGTCGAGCTCCCCACCCGACGGAGGGACGTCGTTCTCGATGGCTGCGGTGGCGGCCGGCTCTGCTGTTACCGCAGGGCCAACCACTGGTGCTTCCGGGTTGTTCGGTGGGGGAAGAGTCCCCCCTGCCTCCTGTAGCTTCTTCGTGTCCCGGTCCCACCCCCGAGGGACGTCGACGAACCTGCCGTTCGGACCCTGGAACTTGATGTATACCGATCCCACACCAATCGAGAGTCGGCGCTCAGCTTGCATCAGGGTCGGAATTTGGTCCTCGGGGATGCCCAGGATCAGAAACCAGCATGCTTCCTGCTTGTCGGCGTGCAGAAGTACCCACCTCTTCACGTCGATCCAGGGGTTTTGGTAGCTGAGGGCTCGTCCAATGTACTTCGAGTCCTCGTACACTCCCTGGTCGTCTGGTATGGCGATGCCACTACGCACCCGCTTCTGGATCTCAGACTGCCTGCGGACGACTAGCGAGGTGCTAGCCGAGAGAGTCAGCCCAGAGATCATCTGCTTCAGCCAGGCCAAAGTGTGGTCGTTACCGCACCACAGCTTCAGAACTCCTCCGGCATACATCGGCTTACCATTGAAGGTCGGTCCGGGTGTGTCCCGCTGAGGGGAGGAGGCCTCGCTGATGATCTTCCTCTGGATGGCAGCGAGAACCTGATCGGATACTCCCTGGCTGATGACCCCCGTGCGGTCGCAAGTGATCGCGACGCTCAGGGGAGCGCTGGCAGCTTGGGCGTAGCTCCTTGACTCAACCCGCTTGGACTGGTCAAGCCGCGGCCGCTTATGCTCCCCACGAGGAGAGATGGTATCGTTGAGAGCACGCTTGGCCACGGCCTGATCACCCCCAGCGGGTAGCCGTGTCGTGGTTGTTGTTTGGGCCGGTACTTCTACAACATTGATTGGCGGTTGGTTAGGAGTTGGTCGGCTAGTGCCGGCCTCAGTCTGCGACCGCTGACCTGAAGAGAAGCTCAACTTACCGTTGCCCGAGTTGGCCGAGCCAGTGGCAGCAACCTGCTTCTTCTGAGGGGCCTTGTTCTTACCGGCCCTTCTACGCTCGTGACGGCGCTCCTTACGCGTCGGCCTTTCCCTTCTCTTACCCTGGCTGGGTGGTGCTGTTGAACCTGAAGGGTCCTTGCAGGGGTGGTGGGCTTGTGGAGTGGATTTTTTACCCTTGCCCTTGCGTTTAGGCACCTGCCAGTCACTCGAGAAGTAATCCTCGGTGACAGCTGCCTCACCAGTTGTGGGTTGTGGATCCACAGGAGGAGGAGGAGGAGGGAGTTCGGGAAGGCGTTCACCGTCAGTGGCATAAGTCGTCGCCGGTGATTTCGCCTTTGGATTTGAAGGTCCGGTACTGGTCCCTTGCAGCGCCGTAGTCCTTCGTTTGTGTTGGGACTTAGTTTTGGTCTTAGCTGCGGTTTTCGCCACAGCCAGACCGGCACCCGCGCTGGAGCCTGCGGCTGGTGCCGCAGGTTTTCCAGGGGCGAGCGAAGTGCAAGCACCTCGCTTAGGAGCTCCGCCAGCTATCACCGGCTCCGCTCCAGTGTTAAAATTTGATGGCCTTAAATTTTCCATATTTGTAGTACTAAAGACTTCATCTCTCTGGCTCCCACCCTCCATGGAGCCCGCACCTGGGAACGTCGCACTGCTCAAAAGAGTACGACGTTAGGACTACCAGAAAGACATAGGTGCGCAAGGCTGGTTTACAGTGCGACATCGGGTGCTCGATCGGGCTGGCGTCGGAGGTCGAAAGGCCTACCCCCAACGAACTGATCAACCCTCACTTACACCGTCAGCATGACCTTTACCTACCGCTTCAGCCGTCCGAGAACGACCTCAGCGGACCCCACGCACCTCGCCAGTGGCCCTCTGACGGGACACCGTGGCCATTTCCCTACCCTTGGCTAGAAAGTAGGGCCACCGTATCGCTTGAAATCCAGACCAAAGGGGGCGTGTTGCCTTTCAGCTCAACCCCCCAGGACTCCTTCATCCCCGCTTACGGCGCTCAACTGCGCAGGTCCTAGCGCAGGTGACCAGTTACTCCTACTCGCCATCAGCTGATTTTAGTGACGGTCGAGCCCGCAACCACCCAGTCACGGAAGGGCCGCGGTGAGGAGGGGAGTTTGGATGTTGGTAGGAAGTGGGAGTAGGTGGGATATGATGGTGAAACTTGGGATAGGAGGGCTGTAGGTAGGAATATGGGTTATGTGGGAGTTAGGATAGGACCGAGTGGATAGCCCCCACTCTGTGGGTCGCCCGGCGGTTTCAGTTACATCTAATTCTGATGGAATTAGACCAAAAACGGGGTGGCAACCTCGAGAAGGTATATCCGCCGGACTTGCCTTGAGGATCTACGCGACTGTAGCGCTCTCCCTCAAGACCCCGCCACCCTACCACCTCTGAGGGAGGTGGTAAGGTAGGTCTGCCTCTATACTACCAAGCAAAGCGTAAGAAAGCAAAGCATGTCGTTGTGCAACCGCAAAAGCATACAAACAGACCCTCCCCAACTATTATTAGTATTATTTAGTTCTGTAAAAAATTGGTCAATGGGTAATAGACACAAGTTTTGAACCTTTTGTGCTTCATAGATTCATTCAAGTGAAGGTTTTATAAATTAAATCCTTTGATTTCTAGGTTCAGTTCTAGTATATATGTAATAGTTATTAATTATTATTACAGGTCGATGACTACCTCAAAGAGTATAATAAAGATGAAGTGGTAACTCTCAGTGGTGAACTAGATATTGAAGCCCATGATGTGGAGAACAATAACGGAATAACAAAGGAACTTCGTCACAAACCAAGAAAGACTCGGAGGAAAGTGAGGGACGAGAGACAGGATAGCAATGCTAACGGACGAGATGTCAGCCCAAAAGTGTTTAAGAGTGGGAAGAATAAATCAGGGTCTAAAGCAGGTAAATAAACTGAACACTGGTTCTACTCTAAAGATTTTAAATTATGTTGTTCTAGCTTCTTCCAGCGGCTTCACCCTTTTTTTTTCTGTAGAATATCATCCAATGACATTCCATGCTCTTGGGCGGAGTGTGAGATAGTGTCAGACTTTTACTTACTAAAAACCCACTCCTGTTCCCTCTTTGCCTTTGTTCCAGGGCCCCAGGGTTCTTGTTACCCTTGTGAAAGTAGAAAATTATACCGAGGGAACATGTTCTCGGGATGTTAAGTAAAATACTTTGGACCCCCATTTGGAAAATCCTGTCTTACTACATGCCTAAGTCTTATAAATTTCAGTGCAATGGCCTTTAATATCCTGTCTATAAATGTAATAAGTAAAATTTATTATTTAATAAAATTTCAACCAAATTGGTCAAGCCGTTTAGGAGGAGCTAGGTGACATGTACTGAAAAATTATATATATAAATATACACTAAAATTAAAAATAATATAAAAACCCTGCAACTAAAATGGGTCTATAAACTTTAATCTAATAAACTTTCTGTCAAACTTAAAACTTATTGATTCAACTTTTCAGCTCGTCCCACAGACTTAACAGCCATGCTTGAAACTTTGGAGTCAAGCATGCCATACCACGACACATACTTAGACAACCCATTCTCTTCACCGTCTCCACTGACATCACCAAACGATGAGAGATTAGACCCATTTGGGTCACGTAGACCTGAGAAGATTTACCTGCAAGGTGGTGGAACGTTTAGAGCGGTGTCGAGAGATAGGATTCTGGAGTCACAGCAGTCCAGAGATGGGGACAAGTATTTAAGGTGAGCTTAAAATAAAAAAAAAGTGATTATATTTTATCTTGAAATTTATTAACGGCCCCGACTTACGAGTATAGGTTGCGGGTTTAAACCCAATCAGGCGCATTACTTTGTGTAATTTATTTCATCACCACTGCTCTTAAAACGGTGAAGGAAAACATTGCGAGGAAATTGGCATGTCCGAGAACCAAAAATCGAAGACATGTGACATCCACCAATTCGCACTGGGTCCACGTGGTGGACTACGGTCCTTCCCTCTCTTAGAGAGGAGGTCTGAGTTGTAGCAGTGGGACTATTATAAGGCTGGTAATGCTTATGCTTAACCCTTTAACCTGTGGAATAAGCCAACCAAAGGTTATGGCCACCATGGCTCACATACAGTGGTCCGCATAGGACTAAGTGCCGAAACCATACTCAGACATCAGACATAAAACATATAACCCTGGTTTCTGTCACATTTCAGACTAGGTGACCTAACACCCTTAGACGTGGCGTTAACTCTCCAGAAAGCCTGGCGCTCTTCCGCGCCGGCCTGTCACGGTGTGCTTGGAGGCCTGTCACTGATGCATCTTCTCCTCATCAGCTACTCCGATGGACTGGACGCAGGGCACCTCTCCTTCCATGCAGTCGTCACTATGCCTTATGTCGCTACGTACTATTTCTTCTGTGTTTTGTGTCTACTTTCGGTTTTGGATAGGTAAGTGATTTGTTTGTATTATTTTAGTATATTTACAGTTTGATACATTCAGTATTTCGGTTTTGGAGGTTAGAAAGGCAACCAAAGGTAAATCTTCTCTTTGAGGATTTGCTGAAGATATGTCACGGCGTCCTCACCTTCCACATGACGCAGGACCTCACCGAACATAGTAAGTTCGGGAGGTTCCTGCACTTGATTCGTTCGGAAGAAATGCCCGGGTGTGACTCCGACACCGATTTCCAGCCACCGTAGACGTGGGCTTGTGGACGACGAGCAATGGGTCATCGACGAGCATGGGGCCATCCGGCCGTCCGGTAACCGTCCGGTCTCGAACTCGAGTCGACAGTGCGTAGTGATCAGCAAGACTGTAGGTACCATACGGCACACAGGTCCTACTACTAAAAAAAATCAAGCGTTTAGTTTTTTTATAGTTTTGGCATAAACTAGGTACCTGCCAAATAAAAAATTAACTCGATTTCTTCTCATTCCAGACTCGACGTAACCAGCCTGGACCTAACCCGGGGTCTGCAGCCATATTTCCAGCCCATTGTCCTGGTGATGCTCTACACCGCTTGTCTATTAGTATGTACCGCGGCGAGGATGTATGATGAGCTGATGGTCTACCAGTACTCGCCGTTGGTCAATAATATTACCAGCAACAATATTACTACTGTAAGTGGCCATTTAATATCTATACTTAATAACATAATCCATACTAATGTAATGTGAAAGTGACTCTGTCTGTTACGCTTTGATGTTTAATCGCTTCGATTTTGAAGTGTGGTAAAAACCTTAAGAGGGTCTTTTTCCACTTGCCTATCGTCAACATCGAGCATGATTGGATGAAGCAAGCTTTTAGCTTGTTGCTTCATCTAATGCAATCCAATGTGACGTTTGATGAAGAGTCAATGCAAAAAAAGAGAGATAACGCCTGAAAACTCTGTTGGCATTCGGTAATTCCGTGATTTACTCGAATGTTTTACAAAACTTGTTCCAGGAAATTGTTTTTTTTTAACCCTTAAAAGTTTTTTAGAAAAACTGTTGTCATTCAGAATCTCGATTAAATGTGCAAGGCTTTTATTGATGTACTTTATTATATTTTTGATATATATTTCCATAATATTCACGTAAAATAGCAGATTTTCAGAGGTCTTTACTAGATTAGTTTTACACAAATTTATGTTTTTATTCCTATAGAAGCCTAGATAATATCCACAAGATAGCTGTGTATCCAAAATATTTAGAGAAAGATGTGTAATAACCTCATAGTCCCGTACCTCGAAAAGGACGCTCTTAATCGAAAATTAAAAGCTCGTATTCACGTGCCCTTGTAGTAAATAAGGGTGTGGACCGAGGCCAAGTATAATAGAATATGTGCGCAAAACAGTTGACCTTACTCTAAAACACGCAAATGAATTTATTGACCGGCGAAATTGACCATGGCATATTTTCCCTACCTTAATATGCTGCATATTACTCTTCAATATTGTAGACTAGCCGCTGTCCCAGGCTTCGCCCGCGTGATAGTAAACAGTTATTCCAAATACTACTCCCGGGATCAAGTGTCCACATAGGATACTTTTTATCCTTTCCAGATATATTAATTGGTCTTATTGCTTTATTGACTGTTTTAGTTAACACTCGAGTTCCTTCAGTTGCTTTTTGCGATCCAGGGCCGCGGATTCGACTCTATCGAATTATTCCTTGTGTCAATTCGCCCCTTTATTCCTATTCACCCCTCTAAAGTGCTGATCCATTCATAGATAGATAGATATATTCTTTATTGTAGTCTAAAAATAAAAATTACATTAGGAACTTAAAAGTGTGTCACAATGAGCGGTCTTATCGCTAAAAGCATTTTTTTACAGACAACCTTTCATAATATTCTCTCTGATAGGAACTTACTCCTGTATCATTGGTTTTATCTTTTTTAAGGTGGGTAATCATGTAATGACTTCTCCTCCTCCAGGGCGGAGCGTGAGGGCGTGTCAGACTTTTACTGACTAAAATCATACCACTGTTCCTTCAGTTGCCTTTGTGTTCTAAGACCACCGATAACCCTTCCAGAAGTGACCCGTGCCTCTAGTCGGCTTCGGCCCTGCTGCCCCCCCTATGGTTTTGATGATATCTCTGCGTAGACCACTACGCGCCGTCGACGACTCAGGCTCGGGCCGTCTTAACCATTGCTCGTGGCCCACGCCTACGGTGGTTGTCAAGTCGAGGTCAGGGTCTCGGTGGCTAGGGCGTGACGATGTCTGTCCCCCTAGCCAAGTTACAACCGTTTCGTTTCGATTCTCTTTTCGTTGATCACCTCGAGTCGGCCACGCCTCCTATTCCTTTGATCTGACCACGTGACTAAGCGTTGAGATGACGTCAGAACAAAGGAATTGGAGGCGTGGCCGACTCGAGGCGATCAACGAAAAGAGAATCGAAACGAAACGGTTGTAACTTGGCTAGGGGGGCTGTTCCCTCACGCGTGTGGCCGTTTCCTTCGCTAGCATTACTGCTATGCAGAAGCAGGCCACTGCTGCCCAGGCGTTCAAATACAACGTAAACTATCGTACACAAGACATCCAATACCGAATCAACCATCTGTAGGCCACAAAAATATTTATATTTTTTACACTTCACTAACCTTGTCGTAAACCAAGTTTACCATTTTTTACACAATTTACTAATTCCATTTTATTTATTATCTTTCCAGCCAACGATCCCAACATTCTACCACACCTGGACGCACTTCTCAATATGGCGGGCTGTTCTTTCAATACTTGGACTGGTCTACTTCATCATTTCGAACCCTCAGGATCTGGTCTTCACAAACCTCAGCAAGTTGCTGCAATTTAAACATTCATTGCAAAGTATTGGATGATTCTTCTTTATAACGTAGTCTTAAGGTAGAATTTTGCATGAGTTTAGTAGGATAATGCCCATTTGCAATTACACTAAGCTACATTTAAATGAATGCCTAATTAAAAGCAAGCTGTTGGATTGTCTACGCTGGGTTCAGCGACTAGATTTGAAAATCCAAGCATAGTAAGTATCAGCAATCAGTTTTATAATTTTCCCTCTCCTGGGGCTCAGGCTTCCTCTCTATGATACGTAATCCACCACACGGGCCCAGTGAGAGTTGGTGGATGTCCCATTCAAGGACATGCCGGTTTCCTCACGATATTTGAAGTTTTGAGAGCAGTAGTTATCAAATAAATTACACAAAGAAAAGCGCCAGGCTGAGTTTGAACCCGCGACGTACAATTTGTGAGCCGGAGCTATTACTATTGTTAATACTAGGCTATCACTGTTCTGAAGATGTACCAATGCAATAATATTTAGGTTTGTTAACCTAGTCTAAATCAAAACCAGAAAAATGGCTACAACCCGAGAATCTTTAAGTCAAGAGTGAATAGGTTACTTCTAGGTTAGCGCGCTCCATCGTCGACCGCATCGTCGCTTTCCATCAGGTGAAGTGGTCCATTCATTCCATCAGGTGGTCAAGCGCAAAAAAAGGCTACTTATATTGTTTTCCGACCACACTTACATATGTGTAAATAACAATGTGAAATAGCGCTATTTAATTACATATTAAAAAGATTCCCGACTGTCTGTTTGTTTGCGACAAACTCGAAAACTACTGAACTGTTTGTTGATTTCGAGCGAAGTTTTAGTTAAACAAATGCTTCTAGTGTTTGGATATCTGTCTGACCAACTGTCAAAGTTGACTGTTTATTTTTTACTAGCGACCCGCCCCGGCTTCGCACGGGTGCAATGCTGATCACTTCATAGTATAAAACAAAGTTGCTTCCCGCTGTTTGTCCCTATGTACGCTTAGATCAGACAGCGCCTAACATCCACAGTGCAGTCGCGCATTTTGAACTTCTTCGGCCATGTATCTCGTCGTGGTAATGACTCCATAGAGCGTCTCGTAGTGCAGCAGGGCAAAGTTGAGGGCATCAGGCCACGTGGTAGATCACTAATGAGATGGACAGACCAGATCAAAGCGCAACTAAGTGCTCGGTTTATGAATGTACTCGGAAAGCTGCAGTCCGCGATGAATTGCGCCGTGTTACCAAGATGATCACTCATCGTGATTCACAGTGACGACCACGACCACACTGGCAAGTGTGTACCGACTGAGAAGAAGATCTTTAAAACTACGCTACGGATTTTGATGCGGTTTTGATCAGCATTGCACCCGTGCGAAGCCGGGGCGGGTCGCCAGTACTAATTATACTACAGAATGTCTATATGTACAATGTTCACAGCTTTTTTTTGTCATTAGATAATACAAACATGTTTTCTTTTGAGGTTACTCTTGAAAGAGCGACATATCATTGGTCATGTGAAAAACACTCAATGATCAATAACGTTGCAACGTTGAAAGTTTGACCCTGCGATTTATTATTGGTCATTGCAAAAGATATCTTTACTTGCCACTGTGGGGACCGCCCGGAGGACACGATGGAGCACATGGTGGAGGTGTGCCCCGCTTGGGCAGAGCAACGCCGTGTCCTCGAGGTAGCGATCTCTCGCGCCGGTTCTCGGTACAGGCTATGGTCCGGAGCAAGGAGGAGTGGCAGGCGGTCGCCTCCTTCTGCGAAGCATAATGCTGGCAAAGGAGGCGGCCGATCGCGTGAGGCAACGGTCCTCACGCCCCAACCGCCGTCGGGATTCCGATGCCGATTTCCGGCCACCGTAGGCGCGGGCTTCCGGACGGCGACCGTCCGGCAACCGTCCGGACCGAGACCAAGTCGTCGACGGCGCGTATTGTTCCACGCGCGCCTCAGGGAGATGTCAGCAAATTGGAGGGGCCCAGCAGGGTCGAAGCCTACTGGGTCCACGGGTAGTTTGAAAGTGAAACCCGGGGCCCTGGGACGAAGGCAAAGGAGGAACTGGAGTTGGTTTTTAGTCAGTAAAAGTCTGAAACTATCTCTCGCTCATAGCTCAAAAAAAAACATTATGAAGAAGAATGTGCAAGAAACTCCATGGACACACATCTCCGGTACCACATCCAGTGAGTATTGTGCACTCTATTATGACAGTTTTTAGTGATTTCACCAGCAAACGCGTGCCATTGCAAAGTTTAGATGGATTCAGGTTTTTTAATAAAATAACAGGACAACCTATTTTCAACACCATTTTATGAGGACCACGCTGTCCAGACGGGTTCAAAGAATTAACAAATTCTGTAGGAAAAAACTTTTTACAAAAAAAAATAACCGACTTCATTATAAAAAGTGGGCAAGTGGCACTCACTGTGGATGCTATGAAAACAGTTCAATTCCAAAATTGAGTTACGAAGATTTTTCCGAATCGCAAAAAACTTTTTTTTTGTGACGTAACTACAAATTTACAGTTTTCAAATTTTTTCCTATATTTGTGCTATTAGACCTTGCTTCGTGCCAAATTTCAGGATTCTAGGTCAACGGGAAGTTCTCTATGAATTTTGATTCCCTTGAGAGTGTCGAAATATACGTTTTTTGCGACATAAACGTCTGTATCTTTTTTTTTTTGTTAGCTCAGAAGTTTGATTTTTTCACAGCTTCAAGGGACCGCAGACCTGAGTATATGGTTTTAATTTCAACTCGATACCTCTATGCGTTTCCGAGATAAAGGGTCTTGACAGAATGACCGACTAAAAACAAAGTGATCCTATAAGGGTTCCCTTTTTTTCCTTTTTAGGTAAGGAACCCTAAAAACAAAACACTAAAACGATCAAAATAACTTTAATTTTGGAAGTCAGTGTTTCTGGTATTGTCTGCTTCTTATTTAACATTGACTTCCGAAATTAAAGTTATTTTGATCGTTTTAGTGTTTTGTTTTTTGTGGTGAAGTTGGTTTTTTTTTGTAAAAAAAAATTTATTTCACACTTTTTAGTTGTGATACATTTATAGCCAGAGTACCTATTTCTCATGACAATTCGATTAACCCCAACACTGCTAGGATACATTATTTTATTATGAAGTCCCTATCCACTTCCCAGCTCCATCATCAGGTCAGTTCGATAGTACCTTGTAGCCAAAATGCATCTGATGACCATTCTAATAAGCCCAAACACGGCTAGGTTACATTAATTAATTACGCAGTTCCAGTGCCTTGCCATCTTCCAGCTCCATCATCATCATCAGATCACTTTGATGCTACCATTTTCAACATAACTATTCAGAACCATTTATTTATATTCATTGTCATAGTTACTTAACTATCTTCATTGTGATATCTATATAGGGGTGAAGTTCCGTTGGCCATTTCTGGTCTTTTTCATCAGTTCCACTTCATCAAATGTTACTTTTTGACTGTAAATTCATAAGTTCTCGATGAAAATACTAAAATCATTATATAGTTGCCTAGAATATTTGAGGAGTTTCCTCGATTCCTTATGGATCCCACCATCAGAACTGGATTTTGAAAAAAATAGGACCAATCTGAAAGCATATCCTATTAGGGAAAAAAAAAATGTTGCAAATCGGTCCTTAAACGACGGAGTTCTACAAACATACAATCAAGTTATTTACCGCAACCGCTATTTCCCTGCATTTTAAATCTGTAATATCTTCAAAAATATTCTTTTACATTACACGCTGTAAAGGGCTATATTGATCTATATTAAATGCACATTTTATTTAAGGTACATATTTGGATAAAGATTAATGCTGTATTGCTTAAAATTGCTTCGTAAATAAGCCATTATTTCTCGTAAAAAGTAAAGGATAAAAAATGGTTATTGTGGGTTATCCCTAAGAGATGGACATATACCATCGCGGACTTTTTTGTAGACCTTTTTAAGGTGAACAATACTGTAGTACACTATTTTGATATATCTCGTAGAGTTCAGCCAGCGTTTGCAATGTAAGCACAAAAAAATTTGTTTATTTACGACATCACATTAGAAACATCTAAAATTATCAGTGTTTCTCTTCTTTATTATGCATGCATCATATACATAAACCTTCCTCTTGAATCATTCTATCTATTAATAAAAACCGCATCAAAATCCGTTGCGTAGTTTTAAAGATCTAAGCATATATAGGGACAGACAGACACGAAAAGCGACTTTGTTTTATACTATGTAGTGATATGTAAGCACAGTATCTTTGTGTTCAACCTTAAATAGTCATTAATTGCTTAGTAGCCCATAGTATAGTATTACTTATTTATTTATACATTGGCTAGTACAAACCCAAAAAAAAAATTGTTAACATGAGAATCTCATTTTAAACCAAATAAATAAACAAACAAAGATATTATACTTAAATCCACTGACCTCTGCTATTTACCACTGGAAAGGCTGTTACATATGTTTGACAGCTTTGTGCCTATTTGAAGCGCCACTCGCGAGCGTCGAGAGAACTAATTTTGACGTATAATGCCAAAGGCTGCAGAGAAGTGTACAGCACTCTGAACTATTATTGCATTTTGAATTAATTTCGTTCGAATTCCGTGTTATTCCTGCTTCAGGAATTATATAAAATCTATGAAAAATTAAATCACACATGACATTACTTTTTTTTTCGGTGGGAAAATCATCCAATGACATCCCCCGCTCTTGGGCGGGGCGGGAGATAGTGTCAGACTTTTACTGACTAAAAACCCACTCCTGTTCCTTCGTTGCTTTTCATACCAGGGCCGAGTCTTCCTTTCAGAAGCAGACCCCTTGGCCCCAGTAGGCTTCGACCCTGCTGGGCCCCTACGGTTTGCTGACATCTTGAGGCGCGCGTGGAACAGTACGCACCGTCGACGACTTGGGCTCGGTCCGGACGGTTACCGGACGATCAATTGGCGAGCTAACCATTGCTCGCCGTTCGCAAGCCTACGGTGGCCGGAAATCGGGATCGGGATCCCGACGGCTGGGGCGTGAGGGCCGCGCCCTCGCGCGTGCACGTGCTGCCTCCTCCTTTGCTAACATTACTGCTTCGCAGAAGGAGGCGACCGCTTGCCACTCCTCCTCGCTTCGGACCATGGCCTGTACCAAGGCCCGGCGCGAGAGATCGTTGCCGCCGATCTCACGAGGACACGGCGGTGCTCTGCTCAAGCGGGGCACACCTCTACCGTATGCTACACATGACATTACTAGTTTTAGTACCGTAGACTCGCTACGGCCGACAGCGCCAAAATGACGAATACAAAAGCACTTTGACGGCCGCCAGTCCAGTGTGGTAAATAGTAGAGGTCAGTGGATCTATTCCAAAGATATTTTTAAAGATCTCACAAAAATCCTAGTCAGTAATTAGATGTTTAAAACTAATAACGCTGAAAGCACTAAGAAAGATAGCTATAGCTGAAGCAGGCAATATTTTTTATTATTTATGCCATAAATATTAGGTGTTTAAACTTAGATACTTTATCATTAATTTAAGAAAAGCTCGCGAAAAGGATGCTGTAAAAATGGTTTAGGTTTATGTTATGTCTCAGAAAAGTTACCATCAAAGAGTCCGTCTAAGCTTATGTCAAATATAGCCTGATTTTCAGAAATAGTACATTTTGATACAAGTGGTGAAACTTTGTCATTGCAACTGAGTTGGAATTCGCCCGAGCCGCAGGCGAGGGTGTTATGGAGCCGAGTGCTGCAGTGACAAATTTCCGCGTGTATCAAACGACGTTTTTCAATACACTTAAGAAGTAATGCTGCTTGGCGCCGATAAAACAATAAATTGTGGCGGGGGCGAGCTCGCGCACTTTGCCGCACTAGTGCGGAAAACAGTAAATTGCGTGCCTAAAAACGGCACGGATAAGAGCGGATTTTCGAGTAAGTGTATTGAAAAAAATATTGTGATTCTTTTAGTAGCTTACACTCACAGGTCAACCTATGAGGTTGTCATCTGCTCAGCCGGAGTTGCTTGTGGGGTCATTAATAAAATTAAAAGGTACCCCGCAGAGGGGGGCCCTTAGCGATTAGTCTCTAAGGGCCCCCCTCTGTGGGGTACTTACCTCGGCTTAGGACGTCGCTGGGGGAAGGACAACAAGGGATGGCTTAGATCAAACATTATATTGAGACTGTCAAAAAACAATACAATGTATTTGTATCCAAGCAAAAGAACCGCCATCTCTTGCTATCACATAGTATGATTGTTTTATAAGCAAGAAAAAGATGTGTAATGTCGTTTGTGATAGTTATTTTTCTGAGCGATATATTTAGTTCACTATTTAGCGATAGCTAATCATAACGCAAAACAAACTGTGTACTGAAGCTAGTTCGTTGCATTTATTTTTATTATGGATAAGTTTTATGTTATGTGGAAGATAAGACTTGTCTAATACCTCAAATAATTAAGTTGCTAACACTCTCGCGATTATTCCGCCAGGTTCGCATATCAACGACCATATACTCCATCTCGTCAGCTCTCCTGTCACCTATGGGGATTAAAGAGCTAAACGAGATGGAGTAACCAGTCGCAAATACACGACCCTGGCGAATAGGACACGAAAACACTCGTCGGAATCCCACGCAAGCGGTTAAAGAGTTAAGACATATATTTATTTCAAAGTCATATTAATTATATATGTATATAGGGTGACTGGTAATTAGTGACCGATACTTAAACACGTGATTGTACTCATGATCACAAACAACTTTCCCATAGAAACTCTTTTTTAAAATAACTGTCTTTGGATATTATTTAACCGAAAGATGTTGGTACACTGATTACGTACACCGATGGGTTTGCAAGCCGCGCGGGTGCTCTATCACTATTGTAGGTAAGGTACAAAAACTACATGAGACAATGGCCTTACGCGGCTAACAGTTGAGTGGTCGCAAGCACGCGCACGCGAATTTCAAACAGCTGTTTTGTTATTGTCATAAAACTAATGTGTATATAAAAAAGTTTATTTGAGAAAGTTGTTTGTAATCATGGGGACAATCACGTGTTTAAGTATCGGTCACTAATTACCAGTCACCCTATGTAATCTATCTAGATAAAAATGAATAGCTGTTCGTTAGTCTCGCTGAAACTCGAGAACGGCTGGACCGATTTGGCTAGTTTTGATCTTGAAATATTCGTGATAGTCCAGGGAAGGTTTAAACGGTGAGAAAATATGGAAAAAATCACAAAAAAAACCGAATACAACGCCATCTGTAATTAAAATGAATTATGCTGTTCTGGTAATGCCAGTAGATGGCGGTATCCTTACTATTAGGCGGTATGAGGTTCGCCGGGTCAGCTAGTTTTATAATAATTATTGTAATACACATTCCAACAAAACACTATACCAACTTATCTTATTCGAAAAATAAGCTGTCAATCTTTACAATAAGTATTTGCCAAATATCGAAAAGTAAAGTCAACAAGTGAAATACCTATATTTTTTTAAATACTTGATAGAAACCTTTGAACATGTTACAAGTAGAATTTTTTCAAAATATTGTAGCGTCTAATGACAAAGCCCGCTTACTTTTATAATATCTCAATGTTAAAATAAATACATAACATAATGACATTGTAATAAATACATTTACGATAGAGTAAGTATTCGTTATATTGCCGATATTTCTCCGATTTGTAAAATAATTTCAATCTCGAATGAATACTATAACAAAATGTGATTAATATTTACTGTATTGGATATTTAAATCGACGGATGCATAGTGAAAAAAGTTATGTGCAAATCTGTTTCTGATTATCTTAGTCATTATCATCATTTCAGCCGAAAGACGTCCACTGCTGGACATAGGCCTCCCCCAAGTGTCACCACAACGCCCGGTCTTGTGCGTCTCGCAATCATCGGATTCCCGTGATCCTCAGCAGGTTATCGGTCCACTTTTAAGTTCAGTTCAGTCATTTACTAAAAAAAAACGATTTATGTAATTTTTTAGTATCAAGTTATGCCACGAAAGCCACATCGACCGCCAAATTAGGTGACGAAAGTAGAGATGGATTGGTCACACGCTTCGGAAGGAATTCCGATCACATACAGTCATGTCATTAGATTGAAATCCTCAAGGGAATAGCAAACGTGATCGCCCTCGGCCAACCTGACGATGGACCGTGTTGTTACAAGCTACAGCATGGGATGGCTTGGAGCGAGGTGAAGCGTGAAGCTCAAGAGCGGTCTCGATGGGTGACTACTGTGGTCGCCCTCTGCCCCAGCTAGGGGACAGAAAATGGCAAAATTGCCGATAACTTCTTTCACTTTGCTCCTGTCGAAATTTCCAAAGTTGTATTTCGTTTTTCTTCGGTTTTTGTAACACATGCTCATAAACTTCATTTGTTTTTTGCGTACCTAATGCAGTACAATAATACCTTAATATTTAAATACTATTGAAAAGATAATGTTGGAAAGGTACCGGCTATAAAATAAATTACAAATAAATTTAGTCGGTTATTTTAAGGGACCATTGCTAATCTAAATTGTTTGCGGCAGCTACTACTCGAATAAAAACTAAATTAAATATTTATAATAAATTAGAGACTCTATCAACATTCTCAAAGTAATATAATTTATAACTATCGCCTAATTAGGAAAATGATGGTAAAATTGATTGATGGAATTGTGAAGTTTGAATAGTAAAATATTTACTACATTAATATATAATTTATATATGGACGTATGTAAAAAGTAAATATAACAAATATAGTACCTATTTATACTCCATTCGCAATCAGATTAGAGATTTAGTGATGAAAAAGTGAAAGTAGTTACAATCCAATTTTTTTTTTGCTTTAAATGCCATCCTTATGCCTACGGTATAGAAGTCAAAATCGGTTGAACGGACAGTAATAAAAGTTTGTGTTTAAATATTTAATCTTATTGTGAATGGAGTATAGCTGACACATAATTTTGAAGATCTGCTACAGCATTCTTGCCACAGACAGTAAGGGTTCCCCTTTTGTGGGTGGGCAGTCATCAAGTGACTGCTCCTGCTCTGCGTGGAGCGAGCTTCCAGACTTTTACTGACTATAACCCACTCGTTTTCCTTCATTTGCCCTTTGCGTTCCAGTGCCGTATTGATTCTTTCGAACAATCTCGCAGCCTTGGAGTAAGGTTCCCCCTACTGTTGTCTTTAAAATATCAGAAATCTATCTCCACTCAATAAATACATGTAATGGTCAAATCATATGAAAACCATGCAGGTTAGTGTCTGAGATGATATTTTAAGGTAAGAACCACACAAATTTGAGTGGACTTGTCTAGTCAGTGCAAGCATTTGTCAGCATTCGTGTAGCTCAATTTAGGACACACGACTCGTCAAAAAATATGGTCGGAAGATAGATTTCTAATATGATCCTATACACTACAAATTTTAATTAGTACAAATACTTAAAGGGCTTATAAAAAAAGTTATTATTTAAGTAGTCTCAATAAATAAAATTAATAATATTCATAAACAGCAAAGTTATTAGCGTTTGTTTATATCCCAAAATGCCACTCAATTTATGGTAATATTGTACTGGCTATTGATTACGAATGCATAAATGACGATCAAAATTGAATAACACTACGCGTAGTATTTTCTAGTAGCAATTGTTATGAATGATTGATTCAATTATGAATTTACCAATTATGACTAATTTTCGTGGACAATTTTGGGATTTCTTTTTTTTTTACTTTTGACTACAAAAATATGATCAGTAATGGGTACGGATAGAGCCCCATTTTTTTGTACTAATTAAAAAATAGGGCTTTATAGAATACTCATTGTGGTTATAAATGATAATGAAAAAAGATGATATTTTGAGTTAAAACAGAAGCAAGAAACAAAAATGGATACTCATTTAAGTATGTCATGAAAGAGTGAGATAGCACTGTAAGTCAGAAGGAAAGCCATCAATCCGTCACTCTTCTAGACTAACGTTTATAATACTTTGTAAAATAATAAATATCATAGCTTTATAAAATGTAAACACTATTTTAATTAAAAATATTGTTGTTCTAGTCATGTTAAGTCGTGTATAACATAATATAGGCGCCTGTACACCTTTCAAATTATCCTTAGAAATGTTAAAGGAGTTGATAATATTTATATCTATTTGTATAGAAAATGAATCTTTTCCTGTGATTTATATCAAAATGTAGGCGATAAATTGAAAGGTTGAGGTTTTAAAAATATGATACTTTGTGTCGGATCGAGGTGGTAAAAAGTAATGAAAAGTTGGCAACACAAATATTTACTATGTATAACTTCAAGTCAAATTAGCTGGTGAAACTCCGCCGATGTCATTATTTTTTAGGTCTCTTTAAGGCTGGAGTGGAATAGGCTCTTAATAAACTAGTGCGCCTCACCATCAACCATTGCATCACTGCTTACCATCAGGTGGCATCGCATCAAGCACTAGTTTAAATACATTAAAAAAAAAAACAGTAATGTTATAATTCGATAGAATAGATGTCTCTCTACCGATCATCTCGATCTGATGCACTTGGCTTTACCTTGTTAAGAAAAACAATATCAAAATAAAAAAGTGACTATAATAAATGTTAGAATTACGATCCATTCATGAATATAATGTGAACGTCTTAATTATAAATATAAATAAATGTAAAGCACATAATATATTATAATATTGACTGTTGACCAGATGTAATTCAAATATAACAATTGATTTGTGATAAATTATTTCGTTTGTTTTATTTATTTTTTTATCTAGCCCTTACTGTTCCACTGCTGGGCAAATCCTTCAGACCTCCCCAGGTCCTTCCAGACTTTCTTCTCCCGCGCCGTCTCAAACCAGCCCTCGCGATACGCGTCCAGAATTCCAGATCATCCTGCCACCTCTTACTAGGCCGGCCTCGACGGCACTTTCCCTCTGCAGGAACCTACTGCATGGTGCCGCTTGCCCAGCGGTCTTTGTCCATAGATGCGGCTGATGTGACCTGCCCAATCACATTTGAGCCTGAATAGTTTATTGAAAACTATGGTATGGTCATGTGAAGAGGAGAGATGAAACGCATGTTACTAAAAGAGTTATGAGTTTACATGTGGATGGATGGAGAGGGAGACCAAAGAAAAGATGGATGGATTGTGTGAAGAGTGATATGAAAGAAAAGGAAGTTAGTGATAGTATGACGAGTGACAGGGCAGAATGGAAGAAAAAAACGTGTTGCGCCGACCCCAATTAACACGGGACAAGGGCAGGAAGATGATGATGATGAGTTTATTGAAAACTAATAATCATACTTTTTTGTAGTTAAGTATGTTGCCCCACTCTAGAAATTACTCCTGTATTGTGGGTACGTTCGCAAACGTGATAACTCACATAAACCATTGTTACGGCTAATAGCCGAAGTGCGGCTACACCTAGTTTTAGCCGGCTACAACTAGGTGCAGCAGGTAATGATGAATGATGAAAAAATTTGTTCGAAGTACCTAATATTTTGGGATCTATAATAATAATAACGTCTGGCTAACGGCGAGTACTTGCACAGGCATAACCAAGTAGCCAGGATTATTCACCAGCAACTTGCTTTGAAATACAACCTAGTGTATTCAGAGGTATTCACCAATCCGCACTGGGCCCGCGTGGTGGATAACGGCCCATTCCCTCTCCTAGAGAGAGGAGGCCTGA
The DNA here is from genome assembly GCA_905147345.3 of Mythimna impura. Lineage (NCBI taxonomy): Eukaryota > Metazoa > Arthropoda > Insecta > Lepidoptera > Noctuidae > Mythimna > Mythimna impura. The sequence goes on along the minus strand of LR990347.1, from coordinate 5,706,062 downwards.
GTCCCAGTAGTAAAAGGCTGATTATGCTTATGCTTATGCTATGTATTCAGAGGTATCGTATTACAGCTATGTGCCCGACCCAGTTCTCGAAGATGACCATGTCACCTTGTACTGGGATCGGTCTATCATTACTGACCAGACTATTGTAGCCAATAAGCCGAATATAGTAGTGGTGATAGACCGATTAGCGCGCCGCGCAGTGATAGTCGACGTCACCATCCTACATGACGAGAATCTCGTGAAAGCTGAGAAAGAGAAACAAATTAAATATCTCGACTTAGCACACGAGGTTGTTGACGTGTGGAATGTAGACGCGGCTGTCATTGTGCCGATTGTCGTGACCGCCAACGGCCTTATAGCCAAAAGCTTCGACGACCATCTGTCGAAGCTGTCATTGCGCGGTTGGATCAAAGACCTGATCTACAGAAGGCAGTACTCCTCGATACGGCTCGCATCGTGAGGAGGTTCCTGTCTCTGGAGCCCTAACCACCGGTAGCTTGGACCCTGTCTCGATACCGGCGGACTACTATTTTTTATATTATTAAATGTTTTTTTTTATTATGATTTTGTTAAAAAAAAAAAATATATATATAATATGTATATTGAATGAATAAAGAAAATAATAATAACTTTATTCAGTTCATTTGACCAGTACCTACAATATTTAGATGATCTTACATTACATAACAGCCTTAAGTGCTAGGGTTTTTCTACAAATTCCCTGGATCCCACACTAGGATTCCCTGTGTCGTGGGATCCAGTCTCTTTCCAAGTTAGGCAAACATACATTTAGGAATTGTACTATTACCAAAATAAAATAAAAAATAAAATTTGATTAAAATGCAATAAATAGTTACAAGATTACATAATTATGTAGGTATTATTGAATTGGAAATTATTTAAAATATATAAAGTCTAATGAAAAGAAGGAAGGTTAGTGCTTTGGATGAGTTTGTGTGTATGTGTGATTGTATAAATGTATATGTGGAGTCTGGAGTATGTAGTGGTGAATGTGGAGTGTATAGATGGATGCTTGCTGACTTATGTTTTACTAGTTGTTATCAAAAATATTTTACGACTGTATGTGCAAAACGTCTTCTGTTTGGTCATAATTTTTGGGGTGCAGCCATTTAAATATAGTACTCTTTAAACGTCTATATGTCAACTTCTCTATGTTTCTATCATGTGAATAGAGTTTTGTGTAGAGGTAAGGCCCAAGAAACGCAAAAGATCTGCGTGCAAAAGAAGACTGTAGGTACTCTCGGTCGGTCCCATTTTAACGCTCTAGCTGAATATTGGGCCAAGTCTTTAGCAACTCTATGAAATCGCAGCAAAGTCAAAGCGATAAACAAATGCCTCACCCGGAGGACGCTGCATTCGGAGTATACTTAGAGCATCAGTAGAATATCGCCAGGGTTTTTTGTACGCTATCTTTAGAATAGCACGTTGAGCTCGCTCTAGCCTAAGCAAATTAGTTTTATTTGCTGCTCCCCATACCGATACACAGTAACCTAATATTGGTTGGCACAGAGTGAAGTATACCATACGGATGAAGTCATTCATCAGTCATAGTCATCAAGTCATTGTAATGGACTTCTCTCTGTAAACAGTATTTAACTCGTTGAGTAGTGTAATTAGAGACACAATAGTAAGACAATGGCGCCCGAAAGCCGGCGTTCGTGCGGGGATCAACAGCTTACAGTATGGGATGGTATTAATTATTGATAATTATTATTGCTATGCTAGGTACATAACTGTCATATTTCACGACATTTTTTGAGCTTAATAACTCACATTGTGAGGGAGAATTTTTCTTGTACCTATACATCTAAGGGTCCCTAAGATCGGACACTCTAAATGTCCCGTAGTTTAAATTTTTGTTTTTTTATTTTAAATTCAACATGTGTACCTATACCCAAAAATACCATCAAACGTGAAACAATGAAAAAAACCATCAATAAGGTGACATCAAAAAAGTATTCACTGAGAAAGTCAACTGAAGTCTACAATGTTCCAAAAAGTACCCTGTTTGATTACCTACATTAAAAAGTTAAGAGTTGATTTGTCCTAATATAATTTTATTGTCCTATGGTAATAATTGTTTTATTGTACCTAATTGTTATCAGTAAGAATTTCTTGTTAAACTAATGTTTCAGTTTAAATAATGATAGTAAAGTAAGTGTGTAAGTGACCTTTTCCACAATGTTATTTTTACTGTATAGGTAAGTTGTTGCTTAGTATCTAATACATAGGTATAAAGTAATATTTGAGACTGATTATATCTATGTGATGATTACGTATATATTTAAGAGTTCATTAAACCTAAATAAACAAATAATACTATCACTAGCATTTATTTTTCATTATTCCTTAAGTGTCCGGTACTCGGGGACCTCCCCCTATATTATTTTTACAATTTGCAATATTTACATTTTGGTAAATTTTATTATTGTGAATGTGTGGACTATGCGGATTACTCTTTCCTTTTCTTTATTTTTTTTAACATAATGTCTGGCAGTTTTGAGTACTTTTTGCGGCTTACCCAAATGTCCTTTCTTTTGTTTGTCAAGTCGTTGAGCTCCTTAGTAGACCTAAGTTTGAGCTACACGAATACTGACAAATGCTTGCACTGACTGGACAGGTCCTCTCAGAACGGTGTGATTCTTTCTTCAAAAGACCATCTCAGACTCCAATCTGCATGGTTCTCATATGATTGACATATGAAAATCCATACAGCAAACATGTAATGGTCACATTACATGTTTGCTGTATGGATTTTAAAAGAGACTTTGTTTCGGTGTTTCTTCTCAGGGTAGTCAGCTAGGAAACACCGGCCTCATCTAGTTTAAATTCACGAAACAATTTACGTGTAAAAGTGTTTTTAAAAATCTGTTTGCAAAATAAATATCATTTAGTAAGAATCTTTTTTCGTTCCCTAAAGTTTGACCCAGTTGTAGAAAAAAATAAAATATTCTGAACAAAAAATTTTTAATTGGTGCAGTTCCATCACGAGTAACAATATTTTGGTGAGAAGTTAAATAGTCAATTATTACGAGTATCATTAAAAACTTTAGTTGTTTACCCGAAAATGTTACTAACATTTTACGGTTTTGGATCAAAACACCTACCTATGTACTGATTTCTGGCGCAAGTAGGTACCTACACGTAGTATCAATATTATGTAAATATTCTGGGTTTTAAAATGTTCCTAGAATCATATTGACATCGAGCATTTAAATTTATCCATAAAGAAAACACTTCTTTCAACATTAGATATCGTCATTTTAGCCCAAGGATGTCCACTGCTGGACATAGGCCTCTCCCAAGTGTCGCCACAACAAACAGTCCTGTGCGTCTCGCATCCATCACATTTCCGCGACTCTCATCAGGTCATCGGTCCACCTTGTGAGTGACCTTCGAACTCTGCGTCTTCCGATGCGTGGTCACCATTACTACCTACTGCTATGTACCACTGAGCTGCATTCGAAAACGGCCATCATAGACATGAGTAAATAAGCTGCCAGGAAACTGACAAGTTTCAACCATAAAATTAGTGTCCCGTACCTTTCAGTGTAGGTACCAGTTAGTAGTTACGACAGGCCTGTAAGGTCTAGTGGTTAGTGGCCCTGACTGCTATGCCGGAGGTCGTGGGTTCGATTCCCACCCAGTACAAATGTTTGTGTGATGAGCACGATCATTTGTTCTGTGTCTGGGTGTCATTTATCTATTTAAGTATGTATTTAGAAATAGGTATATAAGTATGTTTATCAGTTGTCTAGTACCCCATAACACAAGCTCTGCTTAGCTTGGGACTAGACGGCGTTGTGTGATAGTTGTGGAATATTATTATTATTATATTATTATTAGTATTGCCCGGTGAGGTCCGATTAGATAAAAATCGGGACAGATGGTTTCCGGGTAAATTTCTCCAAATTTTGAGATTCTGGGCCCTAAACTCGACTTGCGACACACATGCATTTATTATTAATGTGTTGTTAGTGAGTGCTGTTTTTGTACATGTTTCTGAATTCCACTACCGGTACCTACACCTACATTTTTAGGGTTCCGTAGCCAAATGGCAAAAAACGGAACCCTTATAGATTCGTCATGTCTGTCTGTCTGTCTGTCTGTCTGTCTGTCTGTCTGTCCGTCTGTCCGTCCGTATGTCACAGCCACTTTTTTCCGAAACTATAAGAGCTATACTGTTGAAACTTTGTAAGTAGATGTATTCTGTGAACCGCATTAAGATTTTCATACAAAAATAGAAAAAAAGCAATAAATTTTGGGGGTCCCCATACTTAGAACTGAAACTCAAAATTTTTTTTTTCATCAAACCCATGCGTGTGGGGTATCTATGGATAGGTCTTCAAAAATGATACTGAGGTTTCTAATATCATTTTTTTCTAAACTGAATAGTTTGCGCGAGAGACACTTCCAAAGTGGTAAAATGTGTGTCCCCCCCCCTCTAACTTCTAAAATAAGAGAATGATAAAACTAAAAAAAATATATGATGTACATTACTATAAAAACTGCCAACGAAAATTGGTTTGAACGAGATCTGGTCAGTAGTTTTTTTTTAGTACGTCATAAATCGTAAACCGCATTTTACCTTTCATTCAATCAACTCAAATATAAAAAAAAAAACATTTAATTTCATAAACATAAACCTTATAATTATGTACATACACCGTGAACCATTATTATGTTACTTGCTGCTACGGAACCCTCCATGGGCGAGTCCGACTCGCACTTGGCCGGTTTTTTTTATAGCTTTGGTTCGAATTCGTCATTCCTTCACAGTCATTTCCTGATTAAAAGTAAAGGAAAAAATAAAACTAAGAAAATCACGATTATTCACGGATATCGCGATTATTCCTTCAACTATTTTTATTTCATAGCTGCCGTCCGCGTTTTACCCTTGTAAAAATTTACTTTCCCACCTTTCAATCAATTTCAGATATTCAATTATTTTTTTCCTATTTTTTAGGGTTCCGTAGCCAAATGGCGAAAAACGGAACCCTTATGGATTCGTCATGTCTGTCTGTCTGTCCGTCCGTATGTCACAGCCACTTTTTTCCGAAACTATAAGAACACAAAAAACTGTTGAAACTTGGTAAGTCGATGTATTCTGTAAACCGCATTAAGATTTTCACACAAAAATAGAAAAAAAATCAATAAATTTGGGGGGTTCCCCATACTTAGAACTGAAACTCAAAAATATTTTTTTCATCAAACCCATACGTGTGGGGTATCTATGGATAGGTCTTCAAAAATGATATTGAGGTTTCTGAATAGTTTGCGCGAGAGACACTTCCAAAGTGGTAAAATGTCCCCCCCCCGTAACTTCTAAAATAAGAGAATGATAAAACTAAAAAAAAAAAATATATGATGTACATTACCATGCAAACTTCCACCGAAAATTGGTTTGAACGAGATCTAGTTAGTAGTATTTTTTTTTTAATACGTCATAAATCGTTAACCGCAATTTACATTTCAAGTTTGTACGGAACCCTCAGTGTGCGAGTCCGACTCGCACTTGCCCAGTTTTTTTTCTTTTATATCAGGCCTTTAGTGAAGCGAGCAAAATAAAAGGTATCTATTAAAATCGGTTAAGCCGTTTTTGAGTTTTAGCGAGACTAATGATCAGCAATTGATTTTTATATATAAGAAGAAAAAAATATTAAGACCACCGAAACGTTAAGTTAGATAATACTTAACTCCCTCTCAACCCTCCTCCTCCTCTCTCCTCTTAACTCTCTCTTTCTTGTTGGGTGCAATAAGGCCGCCAATTGTATGTTTTTTGTATTAAAATATCAGATTGTAAATTTGTAATCTTGGTATGCAATAAAGTATATATAAATAAATAAATAATAAATAATACTTAACATTCCGGTGGTGTTAATTGTCGATTGGACATCTTTATGCTTTTTCTTCAGTTTGTACATCATGCCTTTTATTTTTTACAGATAGATGAATCTTCAAGCAGCTTTACTAAAACTCATTTTATTTTCATGTGTTAAATAGAAATACCTACTGAGAACCATTGCTTTTAAATAGACCCATCTAGTGAACTTTAGTTTTCTAGAACAAAAAGTAATTTTCTTCATACAAAAATAATTTCGGGACTTGGTGAGAATTAACGTTCCACTCTGTGTGTGATCAAGCATAGTCTTCGCATTTGTTTTAATCCTTAGGCTTACTAAATAAGGCCTTAATATCGATCAGTCTTACACTTATAACGATGAGTGCTAAGCCATTAAAACAGAATCACACATTGTCTCAAAGGCTTTAATAAAAGTACAACCTTTAGAAGCCGTTGACATGGCTCTATGATGTAATGCGACATTTTGTCAATATTAAGGAAGGGTATCATAAGGGATTTCATGTTGGAACCAGCCCATTCCTTGCTATTTCTTCCCCAGCGACACCCTAAGCCGAGGTTTGCACCCTACATGGGGTTGCCCTTAGCGTGTAGTCGCTTAGTCTTAAGTTTTTTGTATAAATGCAGGAGAACCAAGGTTACAGACATAGTCCAAAGAATCGCCAAACTTAAGTGGCAGTGGGCAGGGCACATTAGTCACAGAACAGATGGTCGATGGGGACGAAAGGTTCTAGAATGGCGACCGCGTACCGGAAGACTCAGCGTTGGAAGGCCTCCCACAAGGTGGACCGATGACCTGGTGAGGGTCGCGGGAATCCGATGGATTTGAGACGCACAGAACCGGTCATTGTGGCGTCACTTGAGGGAGGCCACAGTGGACGTCTTTCGGCTGAAATGATGATGATGATGATGATGAAAACAGTTGCTGAGAGATGTGTATAAAACACATGAGTTAGTCGGTCACAGATCCAGTCTCTCCAAGAGGTTATGGTTTCGCGCTTCAACAAGTCTTTGAAGGCAGTCTCTGAATAGAGTGATGCCAGTTTGGTCAGGTTCATTGCTGCTGAAACGCAGGCATGTTCTTTTTTCGCTAAATGGATCCAATTCTAGCCCACTCTATCTCTCCAAGATGTATCCTTGCCCATAAACTAACATCTTGAGCTTTTACGTGTAACGTTGCCTTCTACCCTCAATTTTACCTGACATCGAGGCAAATGCTGTCAAAAAGTTAGGGATTTTATCAAAAGTGAGACGGTACTTCACGCCGGAACAGCTGCTCAACCTCTATCAAGCATAAGTTCGATTGTGTATGGAGAACTGCTCCCAGCATCAAGCTAGGAGTAATGAATAATGAGTCAAGAGGATCATTGACAGTGATGCACTTGTCTATGCCAAGCTTTAAAGTCTTGAGCGTCGTTGCGGAGTTGCTAGCCTGTAAATTTTCTATCAGATACATTTTGGGGAGTATGCGTCGGAATTGCATAATTTAATTCTGCTAAGCCCGTTATATTATCGGAGCACTGTACGTACGGCGTTGTGCTGTCAGTACATGATGGAGCTAAAGAGTAGAATTCCCTGCCAGAATCTGTATTTTTTTATATCTACAACTTGGGGGTTACTTTTAAGCACTTGTATGCTCCAACGTGGATTATGTCATTGCTTACCATTCTGGTGAAATAGTGGTCAAACGTTAAGTTAAGTATGAAAGAAAGAAGATATTCCCACGACACCTCCATTCTTCTTCATACTATTTTTTTATATTTTTTTATTTAAGGACAACCAACTTAGCTTACACCATTACATGCTAAAGATTCAGTTTTCTTACATTATATAGTGTGTAGCCTTAATTAAAGGCTGCCACGGCATGTATTATTAAACATAAAAGGAGTTATGAACTAACGTATCTAAGTATTCACATTTTGTTCGACGTTAAGCCAACCAATAAAAACGAAATATGACAACAAAAACAAATTCTGAATATTTGAACATTTAAAAATTCTAAATATTTATTTATTTATGAGAATAAAATTTTGTCCTTTTCACTCACATAAAGTTTTTTAAAACACTTTCGAAAAAGATTTCAGAAAGAGATTCCTATAGTGTTGGTTGTCTTTTAGTATAAAATACTGTCCAAAAATAAATACAGGAAAATACCCTATTCTATGAATACAATGGCGGGTCTTATCGTTATTCGATTTAACCTTTTGAACAGCGGGATAAAGCTGTGTGATCCCTATTTTATTCTGTAATATCGTACACGTGTGAACGTGGTCTTAGAAGAAGCTATACGATCACAATAATCTGGGACGGGTGTAGCGATCTCCGTAAAAAGACATTAGCACCACCTGCTGAGGGAATAAATGTAAATAATATGTGGCGAAGCTTAATTCTTTGTTTTGCAGAAAATATTAAAAAATATGCGGTTTTTAAATAAATAGAAAAAAGTTGCCATTGGCAGGATTTTTGGGCAAGGAAGGCCTAGAAAAAAATGCAATCTATCCAATCTATATAAATCTTGACGGCGAAAGTAAAGCCCTACTGCATTTCCTTGGTTCACTTGCAATAATCTAGTTCTAAATGGGAATAAAACTAAATGCATTAGATTTTCCTTACCAAATGTCAAAAGCAGTAATTGTGACATAGTATTGAAATCGAGAAACTAGAATTCGTCGATAAAACGGTTTTCCCGGGGATTACGCTTGACTCAAGGATACAATGGGGTCCACATTTAACGTTTCTTGCAGGACGGCTTAGCTAAGCTGCATATGCTGTTAGAAAAGTCCACCAATTTACGGATGTTGATAATGCTAGACTAGTCTATTTTAGTTATTTTCATAGTCGGGCTGCAGACATCGACTCAATTTTTATCCGTGGTTCCGATTGTCAGAAAGGCCAAGATGTTATGGGATTGATCTCAATAGTCTGTACACCGCTTGGTACATGCTACAGCCAACAACCGTTAGTTTGACCTGAAAATAATGTACATTATTACTTACCTAATTAGATAATAATTTAAAAGGTAAAGACGTCGTCTAACTGATCTTGGGTTAACATTGGCTTTTCGTATTTTCAGTGACAGTACAGATAAGTCTACATAGCAGTAGGTAATTCTATGTCTCGAAGACGCACATTTAGTGTTACTAGGTATATAACAAATCAAAATAACGCGAAGACATAGGCTTGCTAAAGTGGTAAATAGTATAAACGTCTGCTTTATCCAGACGAAATTTACAGGCACAACTAGTCACGATATTTACAGGCACAACTAGTCGTGATATTTACAGGCACAACTAGTAGCAATATTTACACGCACAACTAGTCGCGATATTTACAGGCACAACTAGTCGCGATATTTACAGGCACAACTAGTCGCAATATTTACAGGCACAACTAGTCGCGATATTTACACGCACAACTAGTCGCGATATTTACAGGCACAACTAGTCGCGATATTTACAGGCACAACTAGTCGCAATATTTACAGGCACAACTAGTCGCGATATTTACTGGCACAACTAGTCGCGATATTTACAGGCATAACTAGTCGCGATATTTACAGGCGCAACTAGTCACGATATTTACAGGCACAACTAGTCGCGATATTTACAGGCGCAACTAGTCGCGATATTTACAGGCGCAACTAGTCGCGATATTTGCGTTCGAAACAATTTACTCATTTTACAGCAGGCCTTTCGTGTGTGCGAGAAAGAGGGATGTAGCTATACACCTTATATAGGGTGACTGGTAATTATATAGTGTACGATACTTAAACACGTGATTGTGCTCATGATAACAAAGGAATCGGAGCCGTGGACTACTCGAGGCGTTCGACGCAAGAGAATCGAAACGAAACGGTCGTAACTTGGCTAGGGGGGCTGGGAAGCCACATGTGCTGATGTCATAGCCAAATAAGCGTGTCTTCAACTGACTGACATTATCAACGCACAGCTGAAATTACAGGGCCTAGGAGTGTGAAATTGTGCACAAGGTTTAGGGGTATTATTATTAAGTAATTGCGCGGTTTTACGTAAATCACCAAAAAAAAAGATTAAAAAAAAACTTTTTCTGGATTTTTCTAGGAAAAACAAGAATATAGAAACCAAAATTTTTGGCTAAGAAAATTTGTACAAACGTGTGTACAAAACGACAATAAAGCGTTTTTCAAGGTCATTCAAGTTGTACAGACGCTATGTAGGTACAATCGGCCTTCGAGGGGTTAAAAAAGGCAAGCATTAAGACAGGATTTTTCACAATTCACCTCCTAAAGGGATGGAGAGGGACGGGGAGGGGGGGATGAACCTATTTAAACGCGGGTGAAACAGCTGCTAGAATCTAGTCATGCTTCTAATCCTTTCAGTGAAAATTCATTACATCATGTTAAATACCTATTAGTCGTATCACTGTTACGGGTACCTATCCAGCAGAATCCTATTAGACTAAAGGCAGACCTTTGGGGTCGGCTAATCAAATTAATTGTTACCCTGTGTCAAAACGTATGTTACAATTTAATTGATTTACCAACCCCAAATGAATTAGTGAAATTCTACAGACATTTTAGGTACCCAAATTGTACCTGAATTGGAACTTGAAATTTAAAAAAGAACGGCCAAGTCCGAGTCGGACTCATGCTCGAAGGGTTCCGTATCGTTCGTAACAAAAAACGCGACCATCAGAATGGCCGGTCACTATAACCCATATTTAAGGCAAAAAAAGCACGTTAGTTGTGGGAAATACATCCCCACTTAAATATTTATTTTATTCTGTTTTTAGTATTTGTTGTTATAGCGGCAATAGAAATACATTATCTGTGAAAATTTCAAGTGTGTAGCTTTCATGGTTCATGAGATACAGCTTAGTGACAGACAGATGGACAGCGGAGTCTTAGCAATGTTTCCCTTTTTACCCTTTGGGCACGGAACGCTAAAACATGATTTCAACGTAACTAAAGTACTAATGGCCGTTGAGGAGCTGTTATTACGTGGAATTAAAAGCAAATAAATATAAAATTATGGTTCTTTTATTTTCTAACGACATTATTTTGTCTTTGTTATTTTATGTCCTATTCAATCGTTTGAGTGGACAACAATCTTCTTTTGTCTGGATAATATCTATTTCAACGATTACTCGAGAGAAAAAAAGCACTTAGAAGTAAGTACCTAGACGTAATACATCTATTAGGATCTGGCCACATAACCACGATGCGGCATCATTACTGTTCTTCTCCTTCTTTCGTGTCTATCTGACTTAGATCTGGTCTGAACAATATTTAGCCACCTAGACAGCTCGAGTTGGCCGTGGAAAGTGCAGGTAGTTGTGCATGCTGGGCAGGAAGGAGAATGAAGGGTGTGAATAAAAAGAGCCTCTCCGAGTGGCGTTAAAGCGCCCAGCACAACCGTGGACAGCTAGCACTCATTAACGCAGAGTCTAGCTGACTAATCTTTTTACCACGATGACACAAACTCTGGCTGAGTTTGTGTCATCGTGGTAAAAAGATATTATTGTAAAACGGAGCGACTGTTAAGCCTTGTTGAGCGGATCACGAATGCTTATTTGATACAACTATTATTATAGGTTTCAATATGGTTCGGAACTAGTGTTGCCGGGAGGCCCGATTTGAGCGGGACGTCCTGATTTTCAAAGATTTGCGGACGCGTGCCGATTTGCGTCTGATCGGGATGCTAGAAGTCTCGATAAATCAATAAAACCATTTTAATTATCAAAAATTAACATGTTTTACATCAGTCGCATTCGCATCACTATACTGAATGTGACAATGCGTTCAAAATCGCACTAGGGCCGATTCCTGACGTTTAAAACAGTGAACGTGGCCCTGGAATGCAAGGGGCAACTGAAGTTGGTTTTAGCTAGTAAAAGTTTGACATGCCCTTTCGTTCCACCCTAGAGCGAGAGAAGTCATTTGATGATTTCACACTTAAAAAAAAAATGTCCTGATCTAAGACCTTAAATCCCGATTGGTTTTAACATTTGCTCCGATTTTAATTCAATCAGACCTGGCAAACCTATTCGGCACCGACACTGCATCGTACGACAGTTAGACGCCGCTCCATTTCACGCTAACGACGCGCGACGCCGCGCCATAGTAATGTGGCCAAGCCTTTAGTGTTTTGTTCCATCTGAAATATTAGGATTTTCGCTTTCCTTATTTTCTCTAATTCGGATATAAAATAAAACAACCGCGACCGTGCAGAAGAAAACTTGCCTTTGTGCCATCCTGCTCGGATCTTTTTTTTAAGGCGGAAAATCATTCAATGATTTCTCTCGCTGTCGGGTGATGCGAAAGGGCGTGTCAGACTTTTAGTGACTAAAACCACACCTATGTTCCTTCTTACCCTTGCGTTACAAGACCCTGGGTTTCGTTTTCGGAAGCCAACCCTTGGCCCCAGTAGACTTTGGCCCTACAGTTTTGTTGATATATGTATCTTTGAGGCTCATGTGGAAAATTACGTGCCGTCGACGACTCGGGCCCGGTCCGGATGGTTACTGGACGGCGAGCTACCCATTTCTCGTCGTCCGCAAGTCCACATCTACGGTGGCTGGAACTCGTGGTCAAGATCCGGGTGGCTGGGGCGTGAGGAAGTCCGTTCCCTCACGTGTGCGGCCGCCTCTTTCGCTAGCATTACTGCTTTGCAGAAGGAGGCAATCGCCTGCCATTCCTCCTCGCTCCGGACCATATTATGGCCTGTAACAGAGCCCGACGCGATGCTTTGAACTAAGGTATTCCAAGTCAATATTGTCAAGGTTCGATCAAGCAGTATGAAAACCTGATGCGTTTTGGCAATAGCTCGTCGAGATAAGGGCAACTTATCAATATCAAATCTCACGTCACTGTTTTTCTTTTACTGTACCTCAGATAGCTCTGATACCTAGATATTAGGTATAGGTATTCTTGGGAAAATCATCCAATGACATCCACCGCTCTTGCGAAGCGGGACGGCGTGTCAGACTTTTACTGACTAAAAACTCACTCCTGTTCCTTCGTTGCCTTTCGTACCAGGGCCGAGTCTTCCTTTCAGAAACAGACCCTTGGCCCACTGGGCCCCAGCAGGGTCGAAGCCTACTGAGGCTTCGACCCTGCTGGGCCCCTATGGTTTGCTGACATCTTCTTGAGGCGCGTGTAGAACAGTACGCGCCGTCGACGAGTTGGGCTCGGTCTGGACGGTTACCGGACGGCGAGCTACCCATTGCTCGCCGTCTGCAAGCCCGCGCCTACGGTGGCCGGAAATCGGGATCGGGATCCCGGTGGCTGGGGCATAAGAGCCATACCCTCGCGCGTGCGGCCGCCTCCTTTGCTAGCATTACTGCTTCGCAGAAGGAGGCGACTGCCTGCCACTACTCCTCCTCGCTCCAGATCATGGCCTGTACCAAGGCCCGGCGCGAGAGAACGCTGCCGCCGATCGCCCCCACGAGGACACAGCGTTGCTCTGCCCAGGCGGGGCACACCTCTACCGTATGCTCTACCGTGTCCTCCGAGTGGTCCACACAATGGTGACACCCGGGTGTTTCTTTCGCACGAATCCGGTGCAGGAACCTCCCGAACAGACCATGTCCGGTGAGGACCTGCGTCATGGGGAAGGTAAGGAGGCCGTGTTGTCTTTCCAGCCACTCGCTACGCCATAATTTTGGCGTGTCCAGAATAATTATGAGCTAATAATTACTCTATCATAGGCAATAAAAACAACTGGACCCACATTTAAATTAAAAAAAAATCTATTGTTTTAAGCATTGTGCTCAATCAGAATCTAAAATCTTTTTTAATCGGGTACATTTAAATAAAATCAACCTTTTATAATGACAATATTAACACTAGATAATATGTATACGACTCCCGAATCGAAAATTTAGTAAATTATTTTGCCGGTGTATATCATGGTGACATGATTTTGTAGAAACTTAATAATTTCATCAACAATTTTCTCGCCGTTGTTCTTTAGATAGATATCATGACTGAACAGGGTTGGGTGTGAGGCCATGGTAAATAACCACCATTATGGAAACGACCTAATCCCATACTCCCTAATCTTTCCTTCAAAGGTCAGAGGAAAACGTCAGAAGCTAATGTATGGTTCCAACTGGTCGTTTAGTGTGGAGAAGAATCGGTAAAACCTAAAAAAAAAATTTAATATTTCGTGTTTCTTAGTAAAATTACGTACATTCTATATTTTAAACGTCCTAGGGAACGTAAATTCATCAGTCAAGTATTCACTGAACCGCTACAAAGCACACTTAGCTCCAAGTCTCATATTGAAAACTGTTTTTCAAATAAACTGTGTACATTATGTAAAAACTTGAAGATGGAAAATTTTCTACGAAAATATTTTGACGCAACTTTTACCAGAATCAACACGACGACGTCGAGAAATTTTAGGAAAAGCATTTTTGAGCACTCGTTTGAAAAGTTACGTACCTTTAAAAGTAAAACTGAATTATAAATGCAGTCGAATATCATGTTAGGTAAGTAAAATCATAAGCTATTTATAAATACTTTAATTTATTTAATCATTTCCTCTACTCAAATCAATTCACAGCCAACTGGGGCCATGGGTTCGCTACTGAAAGGAAAACCCGGGGTCCTGGATTGCAAGGTAAAGAAGAAACATAGGAGTGGGTTTTAGTCAGTAAAAGTTTGACACTTTTTAGTCCTAGAGTGGTATTTTCCACCTAAAAAAAACCATGAGATGCAAGAGAGAACTGTTTTTCAGAAGAAATTAACAATCAGTTTTCAGAAATAAAATCGACTTACGTGGGACACTCAGAAAGTTTTGAGAAACTAAAAAACTAACTTCTATGGATAAAATATTTTTATAAAATCTTTTCAAAGAACTCTCCACCAGCCTCTACATATATAAAGTTTCATGCGTCTGAACCAATTTTCGAAACATTTTTTCCAGTCCGCCGCAGACACCTCTTCCACGACCTTCTCGAACGCTGTTAGCGCGTCTTCCGGCGATGAAAACTGTATCCCTTTCAGCTGATTTATTATTTTAGGGAATAAAAAGAAGTCACACGGTGCCAGATCAGGACTGTAAGGAGGGTGCCCCAAGACTCTGACCAGTGTGTTGTCCAGGAAGTCCCTCGCTTTGAGCGCTGAGTGCGCGGGCGCGTTGTCATGGTGAAGCAGTACACCGCGGAGCCCGGTGTTCGGTCGCTTGTTGCTCATTGCAGATCAAACTTCTGGCAGTCATTTTGTGGTATACCATTCGGCGTTGATGCTCCTTTGGTCTCGTAATGGAATTGAAATCAGATACCCCGTCAAAGTGAAGAAACTAGCGATCAAAATTTTCCCTGCGCTTCTCGATCGCTTCACTTTCGTAGGCGTTGGTTCGTTATGAAACAGTCAAACTATCGACTGACGCTTTGTTTCTGGATCAAATTGATAAATCCAGGATTCGTCACCTGTCACAATGTCGTAAACGCGCCGAGACGAGCCTGCTTCAAATTTTTGAATCATATCACGGCACCACATATTGAACATATGTGGTGCCGTGATATGATTCAAAAATTACGAGTACATAAGACAGAAAACGAAGATTGCGGATGCATTGAGTCACGCACTGACATTAAAGTGGCAATGGGCTGGTCACATCTCACGCTGCACAGACATAAGGTGGGCAATAGAGACCACTAAATGGAAAGGACCATCAGGCAAAAGAAAAGCCGGCAGACCAAAGCAGCGATGGGCAGACGACATCGAGGAGGCGGTGGGGAGAGACTGGATAGACCAGGCCAAGGACAGGAAAAGGTGGAAAAGGTTGGGGGAGGCCTATACCCAAAATGGGATCCATAACCTAGATGAAGCAGATTCATAATTATAATAACACTAGATTTTAAGTTAATATAAAAAAAAAACAATATTTTTTGTAGAAAAAAAAATACTAACAACATTTGAAGTGTAAAATTTAAGGGTTGTAGAATAAATGGCATTATTATTATTATTATTTTCTTTATTCGTTCAATACACATATTAATTAAATTTTTGAATATTTTTTTTAACAAAATTTATTATTATTATTATCACGGCACCACTCCACCCGGGCCCGTGTGGAGTGGTGCTTTTGAGCTTCGGTGAGGTTGTGCGACACCCAGCGGCAATATATTGTATTATTATATTATACAAAAAGTTCAACGTCTTATAGTTGTCGTTAATTAATTACAGTAGATATATAGACAACATGTAAGACAAAAACGCACATCCTGAAAGTAGTATTTTTCAGAATACTGAATCGATTTCAGCTTTTTTATCCTGTGTTGATTTATTAATCTCGATTATTTTAGGAAAAAAAAAAACTTATTCAGATTCTACGACGCGACGTGACGCAGCATAACGCGACATTCCGCGTCATTTATCGTTCTTCGAGCTTCCGAAGCACGCCGTGCTGTGCAGAGCCGTGCCGCGACATCAATCAGCCCCGGCACTAAAAGCGTGACATATCTTGCTCCACCCTAGAGTGGGAGAAATCATTTCAAGAATTATCACCTCAAAAATATGTGATTACAAGCGAATAATTTAATTCTTAAATTAGGTCAGCGTCTCCAAATTAAAATAATACTCGTAGTAAACAAAATTTTGTACAATTACCTACTCTAAGGTTTGCGCTCTATTGGACGTGAAAAGTTAAAACTTGAAATGTCAATTCCAGTTTTTTTCCAGAACTGTTCTGACGAGTATTCTCAGATACCGTGGGAAAAATAATCCCACTTGCTGAACAAAATATTATTGCAGCGTTAATTGGAAAAGCAATAAATAACTGAAAAATAATTGCTGACAAGTATAATTTGTAGACAAATAAAATTGTATTTATTTTGACAAAGAAATAAATTTAAGTGGTAATTGGAACCGAATGCATAATTGGCTGAATGGATGATCAATGGCACTGACATTTACTTTAAATTTTGTTTTCCTGAAAAAGACGTGGACGGAAGTTCAATTCGGAATTAAGCTCCTGGTAGTGAAGTGACACATTTTTAAAAGAAAATGTTTTGTCCCAGGTTAAAATGTTGGTCACGTAAAATAAATTGTCTGAAGTTAGCAACATTGTTGCATGACTCGTGGCTAACGTAACATTTTAGCCCCTTAAACTTAAGGGCTTTAAAGTTGATGGGAGACGTGTCATGTTAAGACACATATTGTACACATTGATTTAAACTTAATGGCTGTGGTAAAGTTCGTTTTTCACTGCCCAATACCACACCATTCACCATTTTATTTTTTTCCTAGCCTAGTGCGCACGGCGGTGCGTGTGGCAGTGGGCGACACACGGGAGCCGCGGCGGGCCGCGAGTCGCGCATGTCCACGGGGCGCGCGCACGCGCCTCCGCAGCCGCGACCGGCCGAGCGCGCCGCCCCGCGTGCGCTCAGGGACCACGCATAGCGACCCCAGCTGCAACGGATACTCACAGTGCGCACGGCGGTGCGTGTGACAGTGGGCGACACACGGGGCGCGCGCACGCGCCGCCGCAGCCGCGCCCGGCCGAGCGCGCCGCCCCGCGTGCGCTCAGGGACCACGCATAGCGACCCCAGCTGCAACGGATACTCACAGTGCGCACGGCGGTGCGTGTGACAGTGGGCGACACACGGGGCGCGCGCACGCGCCGCCGCAGCCGCGCCCGGCCGAGCGCGCCGCCCCGCGTGCGCTCAGGGACCACGCATAGCGACCCCAGCTGCAACGGATACTCACAGTGCGCACGGCGGTGCGTGTGACAGTGGGCGACACACGGGGCGCGCGCACGCGCCGCCGCAGCCGCGCCCGGCCGAGCGCGCCGCCCCGCGTGCGCTCAGGGACCACGCATAGCGACCCCAGCTGCAACGGATACTCACAGTGCGCACGGCGGTGCGTGTGACAGTGGGCGACACACGGGGCGCACGCACGCGCCGCCGCAGCCGCGCCCGGCCGAGCGCGCCGCCCTAGCCTAGAGGAAAAAAATTAAAATAAATGAAATAGAGAGTCTAGGGCGATAAATCATGAAAACCTCGAGTTACTCGGTTTTAACCGCGTGTTTGGTTACCTACTACTCTACTCCTATTGGTCATTGAATGTTAAAAGATTTTTTCAAATGCAACTTGTAGTTCTTCAGATTCTAGTTGATCTATTCTAATCATAGTTTTTTTTTTTTAAATAAAGAGCACTGTAAAAAAAAATCCCTATTAAAATAAATGGGAAACTAACATATTATTATAAAACATAATATATCATATTTATTTTTTAAATTTCATCCACAGTAACTGTAATCCGAGATACGATTTTTTTCTAAGCTATCATTAAGTTTAAATCTATCTATAGGTACTTCTGGATTTATTTAGGATTATTTCGCAGACAAACTGAACTTGATAGATCGGGTGTAGAATTAATAAAGCATCTAATAATGGTAATGAGTTTTGAATATGAGATCATTCAGCTAATCCATAATCCATACTAATATTATAAATGCGAAAGTAACTCTGTCTGTCTGTCTGTCTGTCTGTCTGTCTGTCTGTTACGCTTTCACGCTTATACCGCTGAACCAATTTTGATGAAATTTGGTACAGAGGAAGCTTAAGCTCCAAAGATAGACATAGGCTACTTTTTATCCGTCTTCGACTTTGACTTCGCGTCCGCAATTGCCAACATTCATGCGGAATCATTACCACTGGCAGAAGCTTGTTATATACAAGGTTATTTGTAAAACACTGGCAACTTTTCAGTACTATGTTACTAACATCATAAATAACAACTTTTGTTCTATGAATTTTAAAAATTATCACATTTTTGTTCATCAGATTTTCATTAAATTGAACGTTCTAAATATTACTAAGTCTATGCGAAGTAAGCGATAGTACAATAGCGGAGGGGAGCGGGGATCGGGCGGCGGGGGAGCTTGATGCGCTTGCTTCGCGTCATACAGACGTAGGTAGGTATAGCAAAATACAGAGTTGAAATGTGTTAGATAGAACAACGAAATCTTGAAGATTTGTTTTTGGTAAATGAATTATGTTTTGTAAAAAGTCTTAGAACAAAAGTTGTTGTTTATGCTGTTAGTAATACAGCCCTGCAAGGTTGTTAGTGTTTTACAAATAACCCTGTATAAACATAAATCAGAAAGAAGGCTTCATATTAGTGAAAAAAAAAATTGTAGACCTATCAAAACGCTAAGTAGGATAGCAAAAGAAATTTTAAATAGATAAATAGGGAATAAATCGGTGATATTTGCTTTATCTGCAGCATATCCTGGATGATAATAATTCAGGTCATAGTCATGTTGTATTGTTAAAACCTCGTTAGTAGTACTAATCAAAGTACTGGCCTTTTGTAAGTTATATTATTTTTAAATATTTTTTATAAATCGCTGTCACACACTGACCTCTACTATTCACCACACTGGACTGGCGGCCATCAAAGTGCTTTTGTGCCCGTTTGATATTCGCCATTTTGGCGCTGTTGGTCGTAGAGAGAGAGAGCACTTACAATATACACATGACCTCATTTTTCAAAGGTTTTATATAATTCGTGAAGCAAGAATAACACGTAATTAGAACGAAATTAATTCAAAATGAAAAAATAGTTTAGAGTACTGTACAATTCTTTGCACAGTACTCTAAATCTATCTTTTTTTCTAAGTATATATCTTTTGTTTTTTTTACGTCGGAAAATTATCTAATGACAAATCGCGCACTTGGGCGGAGCGGGAGATAGTGTCAGACGGTCGGACGGCGAGCCACCCATTACTTACAGTCCGTAAGCCCGCGCCTACGGTGGCCGGAAATCGGGATCGGCATCCCGGCGGCGGTTGGGGCGTGAGGACCGTTGCCTCACGCGATCGGCTATTTGTATTATTATAAGTCAAAATTAGTTCTCTCGACGCTCGCAAGTGGCGCTTCAAATAGGCACAAAAAACTAGCTGTCAAACATATGGAACAGCTTGCCCAGTGGTATATAGAGGTCAGTGCTGTCACAACTTTTCCTTTTCCACTGGTTTTTCTTCCAAACACAATTTAACTTTTATTATAGATTTTCTTGCCTGATCAGTCTACATACTTCACCCACATGTATCTAATAAACTAATTTCTGAAAGCGGTTGTGATAGAAAAAAATATCCCAAAAGAAACATACTTCTGGGTTAAAAAAAGTATCCCATGTTTATTTCAAGACATTTCTTAGAAAAAATTATAAAGCGTGTTGAAAATTTATGGAAATTAAAGCCCATTATAGGTACCGGAGTTCTAGAATTACGTATTCATCATTGATTGGATGAGAATAAACTCCTTCGCTGTATGGGGCCGATTATGCTTCCCTGAAATAACCCAGTTAAGGAGCTATCAGTCGTGACATACCAATTAAGATTCTTTGATCGCTTTGATGTTTCATAGAATTCTTTGTGTACCGGAATAACAGATATAAAGGGTCTTATAGACGTCTGCATCCAGTGGCGAGTTTGATCACCTGTCTGGTGATCAAAGGTGCTGAGGTAAAAAAAAAAACTGGGGTCAAATTACCCCTTATTTTACGTGAGAAATCTTCAAATAAATTCTCCTGCTCAGGGTGGAGTGGGTAGAAGTGTCAGATTTTTACTGAAACGTGTTGCCGTAATTAGTTTGAAATCATTTAGATTTCGAAGGTGGGAGAATTTTTCGCTACCTAGTTCAGTAAGAGGATTGCTAACCAGGTTTTGGGAGCCTTCCGAGCTTGGGGGCCCCGGGGCACTGTCCCGCCCAGCCCTTCGGTAAGATTCAGAGCATTTGATCCCAAATAAACCATTTACAGGCACTTTTGAAATGTCAAGACGTCAGTCAGTCAGAAAAAAAACCGGGCAAGTGCGAGTCGGACTCGCGCACTGAGGGTTCCGTACAAACTTACCTATGAAAAACAGTTCAATTCTCGAATTGAGTTACGAAGATTTTTCCGAATCCCAATAAAGTTTTTTTTTAATCCAAAAGCAAATTAAACAAACATTAAAATTCATTATTCATTAGTCATTTACAAATTCTAAATATTCCATAAAACATATCGGCATTTTTTTAACCATTGAAAGAAATCCCCTCGAGCGCCGATTGTACATACGTCTGTACAACTTGAATGACCTTGAAAAACTCTTAATTGTCGTTTTGTACACACGTTTGTACGATTTTTTTTAGCCGAAATTTTTGTTTTGTATATATTTGTTTTTCCTAGAAAAATCCAGAAAAAGTTTTTTTTTAATTATTATTACTTTTTTGGTGATTTACGTAAAAACGCGCAATGACGTAATAATAAAACCCCTCGGGCGCCCGAGGAGTTAAAAGTAACTTACAGTAGAGTTTCTTGGACTGAAACACAGTTATTCCTTCAGAAGAATACAAATAACTTTGGGGTCACTTTGAGATATAATATCATGTCAGCGGCTGTTTGCCAAAATTGATTTAGTTTTACGACGACATGTCGCGGCGTAGAAGTTTCGACAATAGCAAAACAAACAGCTTTTTGGCCACACAAGTAAATAAGATTTAAAAGAATATATTGTATTTGATGGGTAATAGTTTCGAAGTTTGAATATTTGCTAACATCTATTGTGAGGCACGCGTTTTTTGTACCTGAGATGAGATTGAGAGAGTTTTTTTATATTACATAGGTAAGTACGGGAATTCTATTCTCACTCAGCTTTCTTCTACTATTTTTTGTTGAAATTCCGCATTTGTGGAGACAGAAGCGAGTGTTACAGGGGAAGTTCGCGTGTTGAAGTAACAGGAATCAAAGGTGAAAAATGATTAATGTGTGCGTAACCGTTTATGAACCGTTTTATGTTAAAGTACAATAAATAATTGCGTTGCTTTCAGAATGAATTGCAAGCTCAGAATGATTGTACGTTTTTACAAACTTAACGCAGACGAAGTCGCGGGCAACAGCTAGTTATCTAATAATTTCTCCTGCTGTGGTTGGGGTGAGCAGTGCCAGACTTTCTAACCATTGCCCACCCGTGGTCTTTCAGTTTCTTGTATTAAGATACAAGAAACAACCGACGTACGTTGTGTTCTGCATACTCATGCCTCGGCGACTTCAGAAGACGAACTGAGCGAATCCCGGCTACCATAGGCGCGGGCTAGCGGATGGCGAGAAATAGGTAGTTCGCCGTCCAGTAAGGACCAGACCTGGGTAGACGGCGTGTTGGGTGATTATAAATGTGAAAGTAACTCTGTCTGTTTGTACGCTTTCACGCTTAAACTACTGTACCGATTGTGATAAAATTTGGAACGAAGTAAGCTTGAAACTCAAAGAAGGATATAGACTTCTTTTAGGGGCAGAGGCTTCTACTTCATGTCCGCAATAATCGACATTCTCTCGGATGAAGTTGCGGCAAACAGCTAGTAATTAATAGTTATAAACCAGTTATTTGTGACGTGCTTGTGACGACAGTAAGTCAATAAAGTCTTCATCACAGATGTTTGACTGTCAGTTAATTGAATGGACCTGACCGTACTGATTCAGCGTCTCTATTCACCTACACAAAGACCGTAGATTCGAGGTAAATTGAAAACTGGTGTGCCAAGCTTTCGGGTTAATTGCGGTTACAGTCAAAAGATAATTGTTAAGTCTGGTACATCTAAGGCTTGAGTTAACGTTAATTTGAGTATTATTAAATTGTATTTGTATAGCAAAACGTTACAATTCCCCGAAGGTTAGGTTTAAAAGTAAACCCACATTTCGCTGTGTTTGTTTTTAAATCTTTTGTACCTTCTATCGATACGCCTTGACTTAACAAAGGTGCCATTTATAAACACAAGCCTTTCTCGTTTAGGTCGTCGACAGCGCATAGTATTTCACGTGCTCCTCAAAGAGATGTCAGTACCTAAACCTTTGGGCACGCCATAATTATGGCGATAAGTCCCCTCTTTGAGGAGTGGCTGGAAAGAAGTGACGGCATCCTCACCTTCCACATGTCGCAGGTCCTTATCGTACATGGTAAGTTCTGGAGGTTCCCGCACCGAATTCATGCGGAAGAAACGCCCGGGTGTCACCATTGTGTCGACCGCCTGAAGGACACGGTAGAGCATACGGTAGAGGTGTGCCCCGCTTGGACAGAACACCGCCATGTCCTCGTGGTGATCAGTGTCAATGACGGTAACAGTTTTCTTGAGTCGTCAATGACGCGTAGTGTTCCACGCGAGTCTCAAGGAGACGTCAGCAAATCCAAAGGGTCCAAGCCTATTGGGGCCATGGGTTGTGCAAAAGAGAATTCCTGGGTCCAGGAATGAAACGTCACAAAGTCTGATACGAAAGAGCGAGAGAAGTCATTGGATGATTTTCTATCTAAAAAAATACGTAATCGCACTAGTGCGTAATGGTAACCATAATGTCACAGTTGGGTTATAAGTAGGTACCATTATATACCTAAGTGCAGTACAATTAGAGTCACTTTCTGAGCAAGGTGTTGAAAAAAATATTATCATCTTTTTCTACTAGATAAGTAGGTACTCTTTATTATAATAAAAATATACTGGAGGAGATTAAAATTTATAAGGTATTACAATGGTTGGTATTATCGCTCTAAAAGCGATTTATTTATTATTTATAGATTCTGAGATATTTTTTTCTAAAACTCTTTTAAGTTTCAGTTTTTTATTACATTATACAAAGCTAAAACGCGGCTAAGCAACAGTGAAAGAAGAAAAGATTGTTTATTTAACAGAAATAGATACAGACTGGAGAAAATAATTGAAACTTAAGTTCGCATAGAGGTTCGATTGCCGGTACCTGAAGCATTGCTGTCTGATGCATGAGCAATCGGAGTTTGTAAGTGTGAGCTGTGTGAAGTGTGTGTATTTGTTTTATATTATGTGAGTGTACCACGTGGCGTGGCGACGCGTGGCATGGTTCGAGTGTAGGCTCTACAAGTCTAGTTTCTATATAAAACTAGCTTTTGCCCGCGGCTTCGCTTCCGTCAACTGACTACTATATCCTACTCTACCCTACTCTACTCTACTCTACCCTACTCTACCCTACTCTACCCTACTCTACCCTACTCTACCCTACTCTACCCTACTCTACCCTACCCTACTCTACTCTACCCTACCCTACCCTACTCTACCCTACTCTACCCTACTCTACCCTACTCTACCCTACTCTACCCTACTCTACCCTACTCTACCCTACTCTACCCTACTCTACCCTACTCTACCCTACTCTACCCTACTCTACCATACTCTACCCTACTCTACCCTACTCTACCCTACTCTACCCTACTCTACCCTACTCTACCCTACTCTACCCTACTCTACCCTACTCTACCCTACTCTACCATACTCTACCCTACTCTACCCTACTCTACCCTACTCTACCCTACTCTACCCTACTCTACCCTACTCTACCCTACTCTACCCTACTCTACCCTACTCTACCCTACTCTACCCTACTCTACCCTACTCTACCCTACTCTACCCTACTCTACATTACTCAAAAAAAAAAGTATCCTATGTCCGTCTCCTGGTTCTAAGCTACCTCCCCACCAACTTTCAGCCAAATCGGTTCAGCCGTTCTTGAGTTATAAATAGTGTAACTAACACGACTTTCTTTTATATACATAAGATGTATGGATAAAATGGTAAATCATTTCGAAACTCATTTCACAAATCATCTCGAATGTCACACTCAGCGAATTGTATTTCAGAATACCAAATCCTATAGACAAAGTAGATAAATGTCAAAATACTCAAACGTTTTAGTTCCTCTCACTTTGATCATCACTCGGTGGCGCCAGTGTCGAATTCACTCCATTTCAGAATACGAAACTTTAATTTCACCATGATTTCACTGCGGATTCAGAAGTGATTTCGCAAATAAACTTTTCAGAATAGCAAGGCTGATCGGCGTGCCACACACGTGTGCGCAGTGTAGTTCTAGCTACCACTGCCCTGCTGCCCTGGAACGCAAAGGTAACTGAAGGATACATGTAGATTTTAGTCAATAAAAGGAACTCATGGTCGAAGTTATTTCATGTTATCTCACCAAAAAAAGAATATGAGGCAGCTATAAATGACAAAGGTGTATAAGAAATGTTAATCATCAGAATATTTGTAGCTTGGAATTTCCTAATAATATTATAAACGCGAAAGTTTGTATGTATGGATGTTTGGAAGTAAATAAAATGGATGTATGCGGAACAAAGAGTAAAAGGAGGATCCTCCGACCAGACGGGTGTTATGTCTGGTGGGCAACTGCCCGATAGATGAATTCGGGCTGTTCTATATGTTCCGATCGCACGAAGGCCTTTAATTGCGCGATGCAGGATTAGCTCTTATGAGACGCCATAGATGTCGCTACAGATGTATGGATGTATAGATGTATGGATGTTTGTTATTCTTTTACACAAAAACTATTGAATGGATTTCGATGAAACTTGGTATACAGGTAGACCATATCTTGAAATAGCATATAGAATATTTTTTATTCCGAGAGTATGTTCCCTTGGGATAATTTTCTATTATCACGCGGGCGAAGCCGATGGCAGCAGGGAGTTATTATATAAACTTCTTACTCGAACGAGGTGAGATCAGGACTTCCTGATTGCCAAGGCTTCCAGCTGATTCCAACCTCCTATATGTATTCTTGTACGACCTGAGTGCCACCTCAATGCAGTTGAAGTCCAGCTTATTTAGACCCAAAGAGATTAAATTAGTGATATTACGGTGAGAAGAAGTATTGCTGAAGAAAACTTGAAGCTCAAATGACAAACAAGTCGCCCCAAACTAGAGAGAGGGCATCGCGAAGCAAGATGGGTGAAATTTGAGACATTTTAGTTTAGTAGTTGCAAGGTATCTTTCAGACAAAAATGTCGTTAAGTGCCTTAACGCCACTGAAATGCCAACTGCGGCATTTTCCATTTCACGGGGTAAATATTTTGCATATGTCGTTCATCACATTTCTTGGCAAAAACGTGTCTGTGTACCTTCACTTTTTACACCCACGTCGTATCCAACACTCCGGTATTTCAGCGAAAAATAGGCATCTACATGCCATCAATTAATACAAAAAAACACTATGTTAAAACCGGATGCAACAAAACTAACTTAAAGAAATACACTTCTCGGTTTAACCAAAACGACTGAGAAGAAATCAAGAAAATATTGTTGCGTATTCGTGTCGAGAAAAACGTTTATTTGTAGCATACTACAGAGATAGCAAGGAAAAAGGACTAAAAAAACTAAAAGTTACAATATTTTTTCCGCACGTGCACGCGCGAGGGGGCGGCCACCGTTTTACGGCCACCGTAGGCGCGGGCTTGCAGACGGCGAGCAATGGGTAGCTAGCCGTCCGACCATCCGGTAACCGTCCGGACCGAGCCCAAGTCGTCGACGGCGCGTACTGTTCCACGCGCACCTCAAGGAGATGTCAGCAACGCGTAGGGGCCCAGCAGTATCGAAGCCTACTGGGACCAAGGGTCTGCTTCTGAAAAGAAGACTCGGTCCTGGTATGAAAGGCAACGAAGGAACAGGAGTGGGTTTTTAGTACAGTAAAAGTCTGACACACCCTCTCACCCCGCCCAAGAGCGGGGATGTCATTGGATGATTTATCCACCGAAAAAAAAAAAATTGCTGTTGCAGAACATGTTATACCCGTGTACCCATCCAAATTCATTCAGTCGTTTTATCAAACATACAACACCGTTACACACGTTTGCCTTTATCACTACATAGTATAAAACAAAGTCGCTTTTCGTGTCTGTCTGTCCCTATGTATGCTTAGATCTTTAAAACTACGCAACGGATTTTGATGTGGTTTCTTTTAATAGATTGAGTGATTCAAGAGGAAGGTTTATGTGTATAATACACGTACAATATAGTAGAGAAACACTGATGATTTTAGAGGTTTCTAATGTGATGTCGTAAATAAACACATTTTTTTACGCTTACATTGCAAACGCTGGCTGAACCCTAAGAGCTAGATCAAAATAATGTACTACAGTATTGTACGCCTTAAAAAGATCTACAAAAAAGTCCACAATGGTATATGTCTATCTTTTAGGTATTACCCACAATATCCATTTTTTATCCTTTACTTTTTACTAGAAATAATGGCTTATTTACGAAACGATTTTAAGCAATACAGCATTAATCTTTATCAAATTAAGTACCTTAAATAAATTGTGCATTTAATATAGATCAATATGGCCCTTTAAGGCGTGTAATTTAATTGAATATTTTCGAAGATATTACAGATTTAAAATGCAAGGACATAGCGGTTGCAATAAATAACTAGATTTTTTTTTTGAACTTTCAAATATTGATGCGCCGACGGTAAATATACTACTCGGTTACTTCCAGATTGGTCCCATTTTTTTTCAAATTCAGTTCTGTTAATGGAATCCATGAGGAATAGAGGGAACTCCTCAAATATTCTAGGCACTATATAATGATTTTGATATTTTCATCGAGAATACCAAAAAACGCATTTACAGTAAAAAAGTAACATTTGATGAAGTGGAACTGATGAAAAAGACCAGAAATGGCCAACGGAACTTCACCCTCACATAGATATCACAATGAAGATAGTTAAGTAACTATGACAATATAAATAAATAAATGGTTCTGAATAGTTATGTTGAAAATAGTATCATCGTGTCAAGTGATCTGATGATGGGCACGCCACAATTATGGCGGTAAGTCCCCTCTTTGAGGAGTGGCTGGAAAGACCACATGGCGTCCTTACCTACCGCATGACGCAGGTCCTCACCGGACATGGTAAGTTCGGGAGGTTCCTGCACCGAATTCGTGCGGAAGAAACACCTGGGTGCCGCCATTGTGTGGACCGTCCGGAGGACACGATGGAGCATACGGTAGAGGTGTGCCCCGCCTGGGCAGAGCAACGCCGTGTCCTCGTGGGGGCGATCGGCGGCCGTACAGGTCATGGTCCGGAGTGAGGAGGAGTGGCAGGCGGTCGCCTCCTTCTGCGAAGCAGTAATGCTAGCAAAGGAGGCGGCCGATCGCGTGAGGCAACGGTCCTCACGCCCTAACCGCCGCGGGGATTCCGATCCCGATTTCCGACCACCGTAGGCGCGGGCTTGCGGACGGCGAGTAATGGGTGGCTCGCCGTCCGATCGTCCGGTAACTGTCCGGACCGAGCCCAAGTCGTCGACGGCGCGTATTGTTCCACGCGCGCCTCAGGGAGATGTCAGCAAATCGTAGGGGCCCAGCAGGGCCGAAGCCTACTGGGGCCACGGGTAGTGTGAAAGCGAAGCCCGGGGCCCCGGGATGAAGGCAAAGAAGGAACAGGAGTGGGTTTTTAGTCAGTAAAAGTCTGACACTATCTCTCCGCCCAAGAGCGGGATTTGTCATTAGATGATTTTCCCACCTAAAAAAAAAAAGTGATCTGATGACGATGATGGAGCCGGAAGGTAGGCACTGGAACTCCGTAATTAATCAATGTAACCTAGCCGTATTTGGGCTTATTAGAATTGTCATTATATGCACTTTGGCTATAAGGTACCTACTATCGAACTAACCTGATGATGGAGCCGGAAGGTGGACGGGGACTTCATAATAAAATAATGTATCCTAGCAGTGTTTGGGTTAATTCGAATTGTCATGAGAAATAGGTACTCTGGCTATAAGTGCATCACAACTAAAAAGAGTGAAATAAAAAACTTTTTACAAATAAATAAAATTACCTACTTCACTACAAAAAAAAAAACTAAAACACTAAAACGATCAAAATAACTTTAATTGGGACGTCGCGTCGGTGTTAAATAACAAGCAAACAATACTAGAAACACCACCTTCCGAAATTAAAGTTATTTTGATCGTTATAGTGTTTTTAACCGACTTTAAAAAAGGAGGAGGTTATCAATTCGGTTGTGTTTTTTCTTTTTTACTTTTTTTTGTGTTTTACCTCAGAACTCCGTCGTTTATGGACCGATTTGCAATTTTTTTTTCCTCTTAAAGGATATGCTTCCAGATTGGTCCTATTTTTTTCAAAATTCAGTTCTGATGATGGTATCCATGGGGAATCGAGGGAACTCCTCAAATATTATAGGCAACTATATAGTGATTTTGGTATTTTCATCGAGAACATAGGCATTTACAGTCAAAAAGTAACATTTGATGAAGTGGAACTGATGAAGAAGACCAGGAATGGCCAACGGAACTTCATACTCACATAGATATCACAATGAAGACAGTTAAGTGACTATGACAATACAAATAAATATATGGTTCTGAATAGTTATGTTGAAAATGGTATCATCGAAGTGACGTGATGATGATGATGGAGCCGGAAGATAGGCACCAGAACTCTGTAATTGATCAATGTATCCTAGCCGTGTTTGGGCTTAATTAGAATTGTCATAAGATGCACTTTGGCTATAAGGTACTATCGAACTTATCTGATGATGGAGGAAGGTGGAACGAAGACACAGGAAATTCAAAATAAAACAATGTAACCTAGCAGTGTTTGGGTTAATTGAAATTGAATTCTAATACCATCGAATTTACCGTCCCAATATAAACGCCAACAATTTCCGCTAAAGATATCTTTTACAATGACCATCAATAAATCGCAGGGTCAAACTTTCAACGTTACAGGCTTTGATTTGAGCGTTGAATGTTTTTCACATGACCAATTATATGTCGCTCTTTCAAGAGTAATCTCAAAAGATCTGTGAACGTTGTGTATAAAGACATTCTGTTGTATATTTAGTACTAGCGACCCGCCCTGGTGCAATGCTGGACAAAACCGCATCAAAATCCGTTGCGTAGTTTTAAAGATCTAAGCGTACATAGAGACACAGCGAGAAGCGACTTTGTTTTATACTATGAAGTGATCTGCATTGCACCCGTGCGAAGCCGGGGCGGGTCGCTAGTAATATTATAATTAGTGAGATAAGTGCATTGAACCGGTATAACTATTATTGTCAATAAGCCAAATTGTCTACAGCTGCTAGTTTTAAGTGCGGTTATGGGCTTTAGCTGCATTTAAGTGTATGTGCTTTCTTTCAAACTCATAATGCTTAACTATAACAACGTTAATAGTATTTAGTGGCATTTAAGTTCTGTATCATAAGGTTATTTCTTAGAAAATCAAATACTTCGTTAAGGTATAGTTGGTATGGCAGGCGACAAGTGAACTGCTAGGGTCATGGGGAAAAAAATGAAAGGTATACTTGTAGTCCTAGAAAGCAAAAGGTAACTGAAAAAATATAGGTGTGGTTTCAGTCAGTAAAAGTGTGACACTCTTCTTCGTCTGCCCTCTAGCTCCACCCTAGTGTAGGAGAAGTCATTAGATGATTTCTTACCTTAAAATAGTTGAAAAAACTAAAAAACACGCTTTTAGCTTGCACAAAAAATTGGACGTCCGCCATATTGGATTTAAGTCACGTGACTATTTTTTTCGTTTTCCTGACAGCAAACCCTTTCATTTGATACCCATATCATGGGGGTGGATTTCAAACAGCCAGTACGCCATCTTGGGGAGGCCGCCATATTGGATTTGTAATGACGTTTCTTAACTAGTCATGTATTGTCATCAGAACTCAGAGCGTGTGCAAAATTTCATCCTAATCGAAGACCGGGAAGTGGGTCAAATTAAGATTCCAAGATTTTCTTACACACATAGTTACAAGTGAAGCTAATAAAAGCGTGTTAAAAAGGACGACGAGCGAACGGCGACTTTGTTCCAAACTAGGAATTAGTCCTATATCGAGGGTCTATTTACAAACATTTGAAGTTATATAAACAAAACACTCAGATTGGAAACAGCTATAAATTCGAGATTTGGAATAAGTCATATGTATTATTCCAAATTTGAAATTAATAATAAGAATATAGGTAGAGCAGTGGTGGCCAAGTGGTAACGGCCCCGACTTACGAGTTGTAGGTCGCGAGTTCAAACCCAGCCAGGCGCATTACTTTGTGTAATTTATTTCATCACCACTGCTCTAAAAACGGTGAAGGAAAACATCGTGAGGAAACCGGCATGTCCTAGAACCAAAAATTCGAAGACATGTGACATCCACCAAACATTCCCTCTCCTAGAGAGGAGGCCTGAGTCCCAGCAGTGGGAACATTACACACCCCGACACGCAGCGCAGGAGCCAAATCAACCACTATGCTAACCGTTTCGTCAAACTATTGTCCACGGCTTTATATATTTATTTACGCTGTTTATTTTTGTATTTGCGCTGTTTATTGCTTCGTTGGGTCTAAGTATTACGCGTATTTGTCCGAAAAAAGTAAATTCCGTAACTGTTTGTCTAGGTTTGTTTGTGTAGACGTCTGTGTAATTTCGGACATAAGAGAAAATTCTGACCCTATTTGGTGACAACATGTCGAACTATAAAAAGAATCTTTTTGTAAAACTATCCAAGATATTTTCAATTAAACGTAGAATAAGAATTGGGCTGGATGTGTAACCCGGTTAGACAAAGTGCGAAACGAATTCATCAGAGGATCATTTAAGGTGATACGGATTGCCGAAAAGTTAAAAGAAAGTCGTATGCGATGGTACGGTCATATATATCCTTAGACAAAATGACGATCACCCAGTCAAAAAGGCCCTAAGTATCCCCGACCGACCACGAGGAAGAGGACGACCACCCACCACCTGGTGATTTAAAGTGCAAGCCAGAACAGAGCTCTCTTGCGCAAACGTACAAGGAGACGGCCCAGCTAAACTGGGAACAGGGTTGGACAAAGAAGAAGAGAAGAGTAAAAATCAGCACTCCCTCTCTCTTAAAGTGCACCTCAGTAATATCCGAGGACTGCACTCAAATCTCGTCGCAGTCCACCACCATCTGGAGACTGAGAAACCTGCTCTTTTTTTTCTTTCGGAGACGCAGATCAGTAGTCCGTCAGACGTGTCGTACTTATCTTACCCAGGGTTTACCCTGGAGCACCATTTTAAACCACGCGCGGGTGTATGTATGTATGCCCGGGACGACATCTGCTATCGGCGTCTCCGCAATCTTGAGGACTCCAGATTCCACGCTTTGGGCTTTGGTGGACACTGGCATAGATCAAATTGTCTATGCTTGTGTCTACCGTTCGCACCGTGGTGATCAGGAGACAACCAGGCTCACACAGCACCTTAGTGAGGCGGCGGATGTGGCTCAGCAGCGGTACCCTTCTGCCCAATTGGTGATACTGGGGGATTTCAATGCCCACCATCAGGAGTGGCTCTTCCCATACCAGTGCACAGACCATGCTGGGCGAGAGACGCGGAAGCTAGCGCTAGCGTTAAATCTCACCCAGCTGGTCCAGGGGGCTACAAGGGTGCCGGATGTCGAGTCACACATGGCCAATTGCTTGGACCTTCTGTTGACTACAGATCCGGACCGGTACTCAGTGTCGATATCTTCACCAATAGGTAGTTCCGACCATTGTCTGGTGAAATCTGTATC
Organism: Mythimna impura; assembly: GCA_905147345.3. Taxonomy (NCBI): domain Eukaryota; kingdom Metazoa; phylum Arthropoda; class Insecta; order Lepidoptera; family Noctuidae; genus Mythimna; species Mythimna impura. Next base: position 5,673,827 of record LR990347.1, on the reverse strand, counting down.
CGTCTATTCCCCGCCCGATCCCAGCCCAAGAGGCACCCGGCGGGTTTGGCGATACAAGTCAGCAGATTGGGATGGTATGCGTTCTTTCTTCGCATGCTATCCTTGGCAGCCTACTTGCTTCTCTTCCGCTGATCCGTCGTTGTGCGCGGACGCAGTGTCGGATGTGTTGCGTCGGGGGATGGAATATTACATTCCATTCTCTGATGTAACAATGTCTGACAAGGTTCGACCTTGGTTTGGCACCGAATGTAATCGCGCTGAAGCGCTTAAACATACGGCATACCAAGAATGGGTCGACGCTCGTAGGCGCAAGGCAAGTGACGTGACTCAAAAAAAGAGAGCCTATAATAGGGCTGCCAAATCCTGCAAGAAGGTGATGCGGAGGTCTCGGTTTGACCACATTAGCCGAATTGGGAACAAACTTGCTTCATACCCAGCAGGTAGTAAAGCGTTTTGGTCCCTGGCTAAATCTGTTGAATCGAACTTCTGCCGTCCCTCACTACCACCACTGCTGAAACCCGATGGGTCGCTGGCCCACACCGCTGAGGAGAAAGCAAATCTATTTGCCTCTCTTTTTGCGGAATCTTCACGTCTTGATTCCGGTAACGCGCGGCCCCCTGCCTTTCCTGAGCGATGCGAGACGACTATGGCAGACATACGCATCCATCAGAAGGACGTCCGTAGGGTGCTACGTAACCTTGACGTGAACAAAGCCAGTGGTCCCGACGGGATACCGGCAATTGTTTAAAAAACTTGTGCGCCTGAACTGTCTTCGAACCTGACACGCTTATTTCGTCTTTCGTTTGAGGCTGGAAAAGTACCGATGGCTTGGAAGCAAGCTAACGTGCAACCCGTGCCCAAGAAGGGTAGTCGGGCTGACCCTGCTAATTACAGACCTATCTCGGTAACGTCCATTATCTGCAAGAGTATGGAACGAGTGATCAATAATAAGCTCCTGGCATACCTAGAAGCTAATGACATCCTCAGTGATCGTCAATACGGCTTTCGCCGAAATCGGTCAACTGGGGATCTTCTAGCGTATGCCATTCACATCTGGAGCGAGGCCATCGAGAAGCATGGGGAAGCACTTGCAGTCTCCCTTGATATCTCGAAGGCCTTTGACAGGGTCTGGCATGATAGCCTTATTGCTAAGCTTCCTTCCTTCGGTCTGCCCACTGGTCTGTGTGACTGGATCGCAGACTTCTTGAGGGGGCGATCCATCCGAGTGGTTATTGATGGAATTCCGGTCAAATGGAAATTAATGCCGGGGTCCCTCAGGGGTCGGTACTCTCGGCAACACTGTTCTTGCTGCACATAAACGACCTTCTTAAACCCGGTACCTTTGGGTATACAGACGATAGCACTGTTGCTGAGAGATACGTGTCCGATGCACGTGCTAGTGGGTCACAGATCCAGTCTTTCCGAGAGGCTATGGTTGAACGCTTGAACTTTTCCTTGAAGGCAGTATCCGACTGGGGCGATGCCAATCTGGTCAAGTTCAATGCTGCTAAAACCCAGGCGTGTCTTTTTTCCGCCAAACGGAGCCAATTCCACCCGGCTCCATCATTCCGGGGTGTAACCGTGCCGATAACCAGTGACCTTGAGCTTCTTGGGGTAACGTTGTCATCTACCCTCAATTTCGGCTCTTTCATCGAGGCTAAAGCTCAACAGGCTGCCAAAAAATTGGGGATCTTAGCCAAGGTGAGACGGTACTTCACGCCGGAACAGCTGCTCAAACTTTATCAAGCGCAAGTTCGATCGTGTATGGAATACTGCTCTCATCTTTGGGATGGGTCTGCCAAATACCAGCTTGATGCTCTGGAGTCGATTGAGAAGCGAGCCAAGAGAATCATCGGTGATGATGCACTTGTCGATTCAAAACTCCAAAGCCTTGAGCATCGACGCCGAGTTGCTGGCCTGTCGGTTTTCTATTGATTACACTTCGGGGAGTGTGCGTTGGAATTGCACAATTTAATTCCACCAAGTCCGTTCCATCATCGGACCACTAGACGTACGGCGTTGCGCCATCGGTACATGGTGGACATCCCACCCATACGTACAAAGCGTTTTGGGAACACATTCATAATGCGTACAGCTAAGGAGTGGAATTCCCTGCCCGAGTCTGTGTTCCCTGATAGCTACAACCTAGGGGTCTTTAAGTCAAGAGTGAATAGGTTACTTCTAGGCAAGCGTGCTCCATCGTCGGCCACATCATCGCTTACCATCAGGTGAGATGGTGGTCAAACGCGAGCCTATCAATAATAAAAAAATAAAAAAAATATTGTGTAACATTTTAAAAGCTTTTTTATTATTTTCCACCCGTGTCGTATGTTGTGAAATTTTTTTGTTCCCCACGATCCTTTTTGTTGTCGTGCGTTTTTCAATAAATCCCCCCCAAAGGGATTTATATTATTATACGACGTTTTTCTAAGAAGTTTTTCGTTTTGGGTAGTCCTTCTTACAAACGATAATAAGGAGGCCAAATGTCAATCGATCATTGTCGTACACCCGTGTGTACGTCGTGTGTGTGTGTGTGTGTTTTTCAAAGGTCGTTCAAGTTGTACACCCGTGTGTACAATCGGCACTCGAGAAGCCCAGTTCTGTTTGTTGGCTAGCAATCTTAATGCTTACAGTTTTTTTTTACTACTAGTTCTTTCGACTCATAGCGATGACAATATAGTCCATATATTTGGAACATAGTATCTGAAGTTGTAACCAGAACTCCCCTGCACAAGGAAACTCTAAGCGACGAATGAAGATAGATGGAAAAAGTTTATTAAGTTTGACGGTGTAGAGTATAAATAAATATAAAACAAAAAACACTATTGTCAATGTCTTTGGAACTGTGTGTATATTTGTTGTTTACGCCTGCGTTAATGACAAGAGGTGCAGTGTGCGTGTTTTGTTATCTTTCCAAAGGACAAGGCGCCCGTACCGTATTGAATGTGTTTTTTTATTATTCGTCCACCTAAATTTTATTTTACTGTGTCAAAAATGTTGTCATCCTTGCAATAATCTCGCGCTCCGTTTATAAAATTGTAGGAACCTGAGTAAATCCATACATACGCGAGTTTCATTGAAGTCCACTGAAGCCCTAACATTTGTTATTCCTTAACGCTCAAACGGCTGAACGGATTTTGATGACATTTGGTACATGGCTGAACCATATCCTGGAACGTGGTACGTAGTATTTTTTATCCGGAGGATGGGAGTATGTTTCCTTGGGATAATTTTTTACTTTCACGTGTATGAAGCCGCTAGAACAGCCTGAAATCAACTGTCGGCTACCCAAACTATGCAGACATATCATCCCTTATCAACGGAAATATCTAGGACTTTACACTTTGTTTCGCACAACTTTAAAATCTAAGATCAATATTACATTATATACACACATACACGTACGTACATGTATCTACATAATTGTCTGATTATGGTGAATGTTTTATGAAAAGCATGTTTCCCCGAAACGAATGTGATACGAAACAAACACGCTAAGGTAATTGTTTCCACGTTTTTCGCTTAAACTATTCATGAAAATGTCCTAAGTTTCTAAATAAAACATAGGTTTCGTATTGTTTATTTGACAATACGTATGTCCAGGAACCCGCGTTTTGAGAATACGTAGACTGGAATAACGTTATGAAGGATAGCTACGATACAATGCAGCTAGCTCCTTTGTCTACTAGTTGGGTTCGACAAATAAAATCTGCTGTTAAATTGTGGTTTGGAATAAAATTTTCAAATGTGACTGATAAATCTGTAGTTGGCATGCTAATAAATATGGTTATGCCAAACCAAAGGTTCTGACAACTATTTCCTAGGCTTAAGGATGGTATTAAGAGCAAAAAAAGTACCTAGCAAAATAAATACCTAGTTGGTATTGCAACAACATTACCATGCTAGCAAAGGAAGAGGCCGCACGCGTAAGGCAATGGTCCTCACGCCCCAGCCGCCGCCGGGATCCCGATTTCCGACCACCGTAAGCGCGAGCTTAAGGATGGCGAGCATTGGGTAGCTCGCTGTCCGACCGTCCGGTAATCGTCCGGGCCAAGCCCAAGTCGTCGATGGCGCGTACTGTTCCACGCGCGCCTTAAGGAGATGTCAGCAACCGTAGGGGCCCAGCAGGGTCGAAGCCTACTGAGGCCAAGGGTCTGATTCTGAAAGGAAGATTCGGCCCTGGTACGAAAGGCAACGAAGGAACAGGAATGGGTTTTAAGTCAGTAAAAGTCTGACACTATCTCTCGCACTGCCCAAGAGCGCGAGATGTTATTGGATTATTTTCTCACCAAAAAAAAAGAAAAACCACATTACAAACTATTTACTGCAGCCGCCATTTATCAAGCCACCAACGCAATAAAAGTCAAAATCGATTGAATGGAAAGTAAAAGAGGTTTGTTTAAATGTCTAATTTTATTACGAATAGAGTATAGTAATACTCTATTCGTAATCGTTTAGTAATTCGTAATTCGTAATAGAAGAAACGTCAACTGTCAACGGAACGTCAACAGCTTGCTCTGTATAAAATGAATGTATTTAATTATTTAAAAAATCATAATCAGTGCTGAATCGACTCTAATATAAAGACAATTAAGTGAATTTTAGTGACTAATGTTTACGTGCGCTAAAAACAAGACACTACCGAGCTAATTGAAAAATGACTGTGACACTCGTGAACCTTTGAATAGTGACCAAAACGTGAAAATATTACTGATACACTACATAAACACTACACAGAAGTAATCTATGGATGACTGGATGACTAAAAACAAACAAGGTATCTGAAACATTTTAAATATTGAAGATTTTTCGAAGAAAAAGTACGAGACAACCGTTGTTTTGTTTACATTTAAAATTTTCTGACATCTGCAATAGACAATACTTCAAACTAGTGTGACCATGTTAATAATGAACAATCGCCTAAATTGTTAAAAAAAAAAAACTATCAAAATGTTACCACTCTTCAACCAGTATTACCAGATATTAAAATCTCAGCGCGCACTAGAAGTTCTTTTTGAGATAAATAAATAGTTCCAATCAATAAATATGAATAATTTTCTTGGAAATATTACATTCCGTGGTAAGCGCGTCCGAACCAATTCGGACCCAATACCAAATGAAAATGACAACGATTCGATATCACAGACACTTGAGTGCACTTCTAACAGTTTACCAGACATATCAGAAGACGAAGACTATGTAAAAACATTAAAAGAAGAAATTAAAAAACTTGAATCGCAATTAAACAGTGCTCACAAAGAGATAGAATCATTAAACCTAGAAAACAGTAAACTAAAACACACAAATGAAATCCTGACTAAAAAAAACCAGATATTCAAAAAAGTAACAACTAATAGTCCTATTAAATCAAATCGGAGTACACCTAAGAAAAAACCTCTCACTAACTGTAAGTCAAAACAAACTCAAACTGATACCATAATTAATCAAGAATATGACGCTATAATTATAGAAAAAAAAACAAGTAAAAAAAACAAAGATAATACGCAAAAACTTAGTTCACCAATAAACGATAAAAGTACTCATCAGACATGTAGAAAAAAAAGAATATGCATTCTTAGCACGGATGGCAAACATAAGGTCCTAAACATTGCACAAAATGTATTATTAAAAGATCGTGATGAAATTTGCCACTACTTAACACCGAGAGTAGGAATAAAACAACTTCTTACTGGAATCGAGGCAAAACTGTCTGAATTCACCAAACAAGACTATTGTATAATATTGATTGGATCAGAAGACTTTAAATCAACACACGATTATCGCAATATCATAATTCATATCCGGGATGTGCTAAGTAGAATCAAGCACACAAATATTATTATATGCTTTCCGACATATACCTTTGTAAGAAATAACGACATCTACAACTGGAGAATTGAAACTTTCAATAATTTGCTTTACCTGGATATAATGGCCCATGAATACGCCTACTATCTCGATTCAAATCTGAACTTAAAGTGTGATTCCGGTATGTTTGGAAAAAAAAACGGATTTATAAACAATATAGCAATGAGGACAATTTTTGACGATCTTAAGACTTTAATTGATGACATTGAATGCACCAACATTACCTATTTTAGCGAATCTAATGACAACAATTATGCAATTTATGACGAAGTTTCTGACGACTGTATTGAAAATACTTCCTGTGACAATCAACCTACAAAGTTTTTTCGTGACTAAACATCTACGTGTGTTACATCAGAATATCGCTGGACTGTTAGCAAAATCTGAAGCTCTAACAGTGTGCCTAGAAGAGTTAGCAGCCTCACAATCATGTGTGGAGGTACTATGCATCACGGAACATTTTATTATGGAGGGCTATGAAAAATATCTAGATATTCCTAATTATCAGCTTGCAGCATGCTACGCAAGAAAAAAAAGCAAAAGAGGAGGAGCATGCATTCTTACAAGAAACGGACTTCAGTACAAGGAATTAACACAAATTTCTAGATTTTCAGAAACCGGTGTCTTTGAATGCTGCGCCATCGAACTGATTAATTATAAGATTGTTATTGTCTGTATTTATAGAGTCCCAAATAGTAGTAACTTCAATACGTGCATGGAAAAACTACATATGATTTTACGAGAACTGTCAAATAAGTCCTTTAAAGACAATAATATTGTAATAGCGGGAGACTTTAATGTAGATATCCTAAAAAGAACTTATCAAACCTTAGATTTTGAATGTTTATTACTGAACTACGATTTAAGATTATCAGTTTTTCAACCCACTAGAATAAAGAGTCAAACTTGTATTGATAACTTTGCCCACAATTTTGAAAAAAAATGTAAAGCGGAAGTGATTGAATTTGCCCTGTCTGATCACACTGCGCAGTTGCTGAAGTGTCCCGTACGAGTGGAATGTGTTCTGAAATACTGGTACAAATCACAACGAGACTTTAGCCTGGAGAATATTATTAAATTTAGAACCTGCCTTGAGAGGCTAACTTTCTCTGAAGTCTACGACACTGACAATCCAAACGATTCTTTTAACTCGTTTATAGAACAGTTTAAACTATTTTACGACTTGTGCTTCCCCCGTAGGCTCATTAAAATACATACAAGTACAAAACCAAAATGGATTTCACGTGGACTCAAATTATGTAGCTTAAAAAAAAGGCAATTATTATGGACATATAGACACAAGCCAACACAATCAAATAAATTAAAATATTCTAATTACACCAAATTATTTAAAAAAATTATTAAATTGACGAAACGATCTCAAAATGACTACAGTATCAAAAACTCTGACAACAAAAGCAAAATAACATGGAAAATAATAAAGACCCCTAAATTTAATTTACCTAATGACATAACAAATAAAATTAAAATTGACAACAAAATAATTGAAAGTCCTCAATTGATTGCTGACAAGTTTAACGCCTATTTCATTGATAAAATTGTACCAATACCAGGGGCAGGTAAAAAATCGACTACGCACATTTTAAACAAACAAAAATCTATGTTTATGGCTCCATGTCAACCAAAGCAAATATTTAATATTATAAAAAGTCTCAAAAACACCCATAGCGTAGGATATGACGATATTTCAACTAAGATCATAAAACATGTTGCCGACCTAATTTCCAACCACTTGAGCCATATCCTTAATTTATGTATTAGTCACGGTGTTTTTCCGGACCGTCTTAAGGTCTCCATTGTAAAACCCATTTTCAAAAAAGGGGATAAAGATCTAATAGAAAACTATAGACCTATTGCGCTCTTGCCAATTTTCTCCAAAATTTATGAAAAATATATATATAATGAACTGTATGCGTATTTAGAAAAACACATGATTCTTTGTAACGAGCAAAAAGGGTTTCGGAAAAATAAAACAATAAATATGGCAATATATGACTTCCTAAATACAATTATGACTAATGTTGATAATAAGACTCTTGTTTGTGCTATGTACTGTGACATGAGTCAAGCTTTTGACTGTGTTGACCATGATATCTTAAAAAAAAAACTTGACTCCTATGGTATACGAGGTAACATTTTAGATTTATTAAGCACTTATCTCTCAAATAGAAAGCAATTAACTGCTATAACAGACTTAAATCTGAAAACTAAAGAACAAGTTACATACCTATCTAAAGAACGTACTGTACATTTTGGCGTACCACAGGGCAGTGTTCTAGGCCCTTTGCTTTTTTTAATTTATATTAATGACCTGCCCAAAGCCATAGACTACCCCATTACACTATTTGCTGACGATAGTACAGTAACAGTAGCTTGTAATAATCCCGACCTATATGAAGCAGATGTTAATAACGCTTTAACCTCAATAATCTCTTGGCTTAGTAATAATAATTTGAAAATCAATTTAGATAAAACTCAAATTATGCACTTTGGCCATAGAAAACCTAGTGTTAAAGTGAACGTAAAGTTCAAAAATAATAATATAAATGACGTGGATAGTGCAAAATTCTTAGGACTTATAATTGATAGTCACCTTAACTGGAAGGATCATATCGAAACATTATGCAAGAAGATTAGTAGCTCATCCTTTGCCCTATATAAACTTGCTCCAACAGTTAACACAGATGCACTACTCACAGCCTATCATGGTATTGTTGCATCTATACTAAGATACGGCATCATATTCTGGGGCAACTCTACAAATAGAGAAGCTGCTTTTAAAGCGCAAAAGCGTTGCATAAGAGCAATGTTTGGGCTTCAGGTAACGGACAGTTGTGTGCCATATTTCAGGAAACATAAAATTCTGACACTGCCAGCTTTGTATATATATGAGACTGCCTTATTTGTAAGATCCAATCCACATTTATTTCCTTACCTATCTGATACGGTCCAACGTAATAGGCGAAAGGATATTTTACGCGGACGCAGAGCCAAGACCGCTCTTATGCGGAAAAGCATATTCTGCACAGCTCCGCAAATTTATAATAAAATTCCGAAATCTATTAGAGAGTTGGATTTGACCGGGTTTAAGAAAAAATTTAAAGAATTTTTGTGTAATAAATGTTACTATAATTTAAATGACTACTTAAATGACTCTTTGACATATTAATTTAATTATTATTTATATGATTTTATTTGACTGACCTTTTTAATTTCAATTATAATAACTATCACAATGTAATGTAACCTTTTTAACCTTTTTAATATTTGTACGCCCATGTGGTAGAACGTGCTGAGACTAAATGTTTAAACCTAAGACCATGTAATTTACATACCTACCATGTTCTAACAAATAAATGATTATGATTATGATTATGATTATGATTATGGTAATCTCTGGAAATGCTACTACAAAACACAACACAAAACACGCTCAACACAAACACAACAAAAACATATCACTTCTTAACAACTGTATTCGTTTCATATTTGGTCTTCGTAAATATGATCACATTTCTTCTTTTCGTTCTGTTCTTAAATGGCTGTCTATCCGTCACAGGAGATTCCTCATAACCCTTTGTACACTCTTCACTATAGTGAACGAAACTTGTGCTCCAGATTATTTATAAAAATATTTTAAAGTATTGGGCAATGCTCATAATTTCAACCTTCAAGCATCCAAAAACATGCTTCTTCATATTTATTCTCACCGTACTGGGTTTATGGCTAATTCTTACGTTGTCTCTACCATAAAACTCTGGAATGTGCTTCCCCTTGACATCAAAAAAGCTGAAAATAAATTTTGTCTATATGTGTAGTCGATGACTGACTGAAAGAAGAGAAAGAGGGGATATAGAAACTAATCTAATGATGGAGCCGGAAGGTAGGCACTGGAATTCTGTAATTAATTCAATGTAACATAACCGTGTTTGAGATTACTAGAAGCTCGAAGTTTATGGTTTAAGGCGCCACCATTATCTTTTGGTAACAGTGGTCCGGCGTAAATTGTTAAATAACGAAGAGATAAAGCTATTATAGAAACACCGACTTCCGAAATTAAAGTTATTTTGCACTTTTTAGTATTTTTTTACATTTAAGTCAGTTGTATTTTTTTTTAAAAGCGTTTATGACTTTATCGTGTTCATACAGACATACAGGAGCGGTGGTGTTTTGTAATATGTATGTAAATATTAATTAAGGATTTTAGGATCTACATAGATAGCTTTGGATAAAGTTATAAAACTCTTTACATGTCTGTCACATGGCCAACTGCACATCAGTAGCGACCGGGTAATTGGTTTTCATGCGTATCTGGGTATGTTTGTGAGTTTTTTGTACCCTCGTTTGACGGGAGGCTTATCCCAGCGAGCGGCTGAATGGATTCAATGAGCTATCTATCGACTTTTCTATACCGTACCTACTGTGGTTACAGCCTAGGGCCTATTATAGTACCTACGTACCCTTACTGGTTCTTAGTCGTACACTCCTGGCGGACTGCAGTGCTATCACGAGCTGGTAACGTGATCCATTTTTTTTTATTGTTATAAACTAGTGCTTGACTGCGATCCCACCTGATGGCAAGTAGTGATGCAATCGTTGATGGTGAGGCGCACTAGTTTATTAAGAGCCTATTCACTGAAGACACCTAAATTATAATCGGACGAAATTAAGACCGCAGGAGGCAAGTTTTTACAGTCCCTCGATGTTCGCGGTATAAATGACGGCGCGAAACGCTTAGTCCAGACCGTAGAGGTTTCAACAACGTAAGGGCAATTTCTTATTCTGTGGTAAGGGTGGATACTCGACGTTCGTCGGGTTGTCCGATGGTAGAAATGAGATGGTGGAATCAAGTCATGCAATTCCCGCGCACACTCTCATTTTACGAACTGTTAAAGCGTCACAACTCTTCAAGTAACTGCAACGTTAAATTATATTTGAATAACACCGTGCAGTTTTCATCATCATCATCATCATCATCATCATCATCATTTCAGCCGAAAGACGTCCACAGTTGGACATAGGCCTTTTTTTTTTTTTTTTTTTCTCGGTGTTCCCTCCCACACTTGGACCGGGGATCGTGGGAGCTGATACGCCATCCATGATCCCCGGCTAGTGCCGGCCCACCTACGCGGGCCACCTCAAGCCGAGGGGAGTGTGAGGTGTCCTCCCCCCGCGACGTCCAATAGAGGCGCGCGTGGAACACTACGCGCTGCCACCTCGGGTCTTGCTGGATGGGGGACGGCGGACGACCCCGAGTCCGCCGTCCCTCCGGACCTCTTTATGGGGGCTGGAAGAGGGCGTTGTCTGCCCTCCGCCGACGCCCGGTTCGCCTGCTGCGGCACGGGAGAGTGGCCACGGCCTCCCTCTCCCTCTCCGCAGCCTCCTTCTGCGAAATTACGTCTTCACAGAAGGAGATCACCGCATCCCACGACTCGGCGCCCCCGACCATCGAACGAACGACGGCCGGCAGCGACAGGTCGGGGCCCACTTCAGATACAAGGGCACGGCGCTGCTCCTCCCATGCGGCACACTCTGCCAGTGTGTGTTGCGCCGTGTCCTCCCGACAGTCGGTGCAGTGATGGCACCGAGCGTCCGGCTCCCTGTTTATGCGACACAAGTACTTCCCGAAGCAGCCATGCCCCGAGAGCACCTGCGTCGCCCTAAACGACAGGGAGCCGTGTTTCCTCCCGAGCCATTCGTCGAGCACTGGTCGGATCGCATCGACGGTGGCGAGGCCGGCGGTAGAGCGCAGAAGCCTGTCCCGCCATTCCGCCACCATGACCTCGTGGAGCTGAGACCGACGCAGCTCGACCTCGCGCTGCATCGGTTCACCACCCCGCGTCCTCATCTCCTCGCGCCACCGGTACAGTGAGGCGAGGACTCTCGCCTGCAGTTCCCAGGGCGGAGATCCGGCCAGTGCACAACCCGCCTCGTAGGAGATCGTGCGATACCCCCTGATAGCCCTGACGGCCATCGCCCTCTGCGGTCTTCGCAGGATTGCGATGCTGCCGGCCGTCAGGTCAGAAGCCCATACCGGGGCCCCATACAGGGCCATGGATCGCACGATCCCCAAGTATAGCCGCCTACAGGCAGTGCTCGGGCCCCCTAGATTGGGAAGCAGCGTTGCGAGCGCGCCTGCTGCGCCCATCAACTTGGGCGTCAGCCGCCGAAAGTGAGGGCCAAAGTCCCACCGGCTGTCGAGCACCAATCCTAGGTACTTCATGGTGGACTCGACAGCGATTTGGACCCCCCCGACCACGATGTGTGACCCCGGTGGCGGCGCCCGTCGGGGGCCATGAAAGACCATAGCCTCCGACTTGTTGAGAGCTACCTCCAGTCCCAGGCGTCGTATGCGGCTCACCACCCGTGAAACCGCTGCCGTCGCCAGCAACGCTGCCTCCCTGTACGAGCTCCCCCGGGCCGTGACCAACGTGTCGTCTGCGTAACACGTCAGGTCCACACCCGGTTGGAGCTCGCCCCTCAGCACCCAATCGTAACCGATGTTCCACAAGGGTGGCCCCAGGACCGAGCCCTGTGGAACACCGCACGACATATCACGACGGCCCTCGCCGTCGCGTCCCCTGTAGGTGACACACCTTTCCGACAGATAAGACCCAATGATGTGGCGGAGGTAGCGGGGCACCCTATGGTACCTTAGCGCCTCCCGGATACAGCTCCAGGGCAGGGCGTTAAAGGCGTTGGAGATGTCCAAGGACACCGCCACCATCACCCCGCCCCGGGAAACCGCTTCCTCCGCCAGGACTCTCACCCGCATTATGGCGTCGATAGTGGAGCGCCCATGCCGAAAACCGAACTGACTGTCGTCCAGATCCGGCCCCTCTCTGTACAAGTGACCGTCGAGGCGGGCAGCAATAATCCGCTCAAAAAGCTTACCCACCTCGTCAAGCAGCACTATGGGCCGGTATGCGGACGGCGAGTCTACTGGGCGCCCCGCCTTTCTGAGCAGGACCAGACGACCTGTCTTCCACTGAGTGGGGAAGTGGCCCTGCTCAAGGCAAGCTGAGTAGAGTCCTCTCAATTGGGGCTCCAGCTCCTTCAGAGCGAGGACGAGCGCGCGGCCGGGAACTCCATCCGGTCCCGGGGCAACGGTTTTGGCCCGGAGCCGCATCACGGCCGCCCTCAACTCTGGTTGTGTCACCTCGGGGACCTCCTCATCCTCCGACTCTGTGTCTGAAGGCAAAGCCATCGGCGGCGGTGTGTGCTCCTCTCTAGCAGGGAAGAGAGCTGCGACCACTACCTCCAGCAACTGAGGCTCGAGGCTCTCAGTGAGTGGGGGCGCCCAGGCACGAAGTTTCCCTCGGACCGTACGATAAGGACGCCCCCATGGATTTGCATCTAAGGTCGCAAGCATCTCCTCCCAGGATCGAGTCTTCGACTCGCCGATGGCCAGCCACAGAGCCTTCTTCGCCGCGCGGTACACCTCATACCGCGCGGCCTCTTCTTCCGGAACCCGATGACGTCTCCTCCGGTATCGGGTGTACCGGCGCCTGACTTCCACGCAGGTCCTGCGCATCTGCGCGATTTCGGCGGTCCACCAGTACAACCGGCGCCTTGTGGGTTGAGTGCGGATACGAGGCATGGACGCGTCGCAAATTTGCGTCATCGCCCCGCGGAACCACTGCGCCTCCTCTTCGACGTCGACGGCTTCGTTCGTCATTGACTCCCGGACCCAGGCCTGGATGATTGCGGCTTCCTCGAGAAGCTCCCTGTCGATCTGTTTAATCGACCAGCGAGGACCGTCCCTTTGCAGGGTCGACGTTCGGCCACCGCCCGTGGTCTGGGTGGAGACGCTGAAACGGATGTACCGATGATCTGACAACGTCTCCACCTCCACGGCGACTCGCCAGTCATGGACACGGCGCGCAACAGCGGGGCTAGCGAACGAGACGTCCACTACAGACCCACCCCGCTGCCGTACGCACGTGTACTCCGAGCCCCGATTCAGAACGGTCAGGCCGGTCGCAACCGCCCACTCCTCCAACACCTCGCCCTTAGGATCGGTGACTGGGGATCCCCACGCCGCAGACTTGGCGTTGAGATCCCCGAGCAACAGCACCGGGTGAGGGTGGGACCGGCCCACGACGGCACCCAGCTCGACAAGGAACCTCTCGAAGTCGGCGAGACTCTTGTTGGGCGAGAAATATGCCCCAATGATGGTGATTCCCCCCGCGAGAGCGGCCACCCAGCCGCGTCCTCGGGAGGGACTGCCAAGAGTCCCGCCAATGATGGCCACCAAACCGTCCAGGTCCCCTGCCCAGTTATCGCGGGGGGGTACAAAATACGGCTCAGCGGCCACAGCCACGTTGATCGACCACTCCGCCATGCTCTGGAGCAAAAGATCCTGAGCTCTGGAGGAGTGGTTGATATTCGCCTGGAGGAAATGGAATTGTGCCATCACTGGCATTCCATTTCTCCGGCATCTCCTCCATCCCTGGGTCGGGAGTCAGCTGCTTGGCTGCCGGGCTGTGGGAGGGGCGCAGGTCCTCCGACAACTCTGTTCTTCCTGCCTTTCTTGGGGGCCTTGCAGGCTTTTCCACCAAGTCTGTGCTCCGCAGGCTTCCCGGCAGCTGCACAAAGGCTGCAGTTTGGTGTCGCGGAGCACTGGGCCGACTTATGGCCGGGTTGGCCGCAGCGATAGCAGAGGTCGCCGCGGTCAACGTCTGCAGTGCATTGTACTCGGACATGCCCTTTGTCCAGGCAGCGGTAGCACCGCATGACCCTGGGTGGCAGGAGCTTTACACTCGCTGAGACCCAGCCAACCAGCAACCTTCTGCCATCCGCGACCCTGTTTGCGGCCGCAACCGGGCACCGCACCCAAACTGTGCCCAGCCCGGCCGCACTGCAGCGAATCTCACCCGCCTGCATGCTCTCGGGCGGACACCCACCACTTCGGGCAATGGCCGCTACTATTTCTTCCGGGGTCACAGAGTCATCCAGCCCACTCACGCGCAATTCTGCCGTTTTTGTGGGTCTGGACACCCGGACATCCTCCGGTTTGAGGACTTCCCTTAGTTTGGCGGCTAGAATGTCCGCCCTCTCCTGCCTTGCAGCACCCGACACCTCAAAGATTTTGGCCCCCGTGGCCGCTGTTCTAAAACCAAAGCCGGCCGGGGAGGCAAAGTCACCGAAGTTCAGCTTCGTCTTTACCTCCGCCAGGACCGACTTAAAGGTCACACCCCTGGTTGAGGCTTCTGGCTGCAGGGTAATTATTACAGCCTCGGAGCGTGGGGGTCTCGACCTTGACTTCTTATTTGGCACTGAGCCGACGGGTGCTGGGTCAGCTGGTGTCTGCTGC
This sequence comes from Mythimna impura, assembly GCA_905147345.3. Lineage (NCBI taxonomy): Eukaryota > Metazoa > Arthropoda > Insecta > Lepidoptera > Noctuidae > Mythimna > Mythimna impura. The sequence goes on along the minus strand of LR990347.1, from coordinate 5,658,622 downwards.
GCCGCCCTCTTCTTGCGCTTCCTTTTGACTACCGTCGTCCAGGTCTCCTGGATCGGGGGTGCGGTAGCCGGGAGCGCGGTTGGTTGGGGAGGGGGTGCGATCGCATCCGCCGCGGGCTTCTGGATCCCCTCCGCGGGCTTTTTGGCCCCCTTTGCAGGCTTCTTGCCCACCTGCACGCGCTTCCTGTTTGCGGACTCCTCCTTCCTCCGCTCATCTGCCGCAAGCGGCGGCCGGAGGGTTTCGGCCGGAAGGAGTCGCGACTCCAGAGCCTCTAATCGGGCAGACACCATGCCACCGCACTGCATCATGCAGATGCGGGCCACCCTTTCGATGTCGTGGTCCGACATCGCAAGTGCAGGCGGTGGCGTAGTTGTTGGGGCTGACGAGGGTGCAGCAGGAGGGGGGCCGTTGGCGGCGGGAGCTTCCTGCCGCTGCCTCTGAGCAGCAAACTCTCGTTTGAGATCCTCCAGTTCGGATCGGAGACGGCTATTCTCCTCCCACAGCTTCGCCGTCTCCTCCGAGGTCGTACGATCGAGAAGGATCTCCACCGCCTCCCTGATTCCGTCTGCTGCCTCCTTAAGGGCACGGGTGAACGAGCCCTTCAGGTTGCCAGACTTAGTTGCAACCTTCAGGACAACGTCCACACCGTCCAGCACCTGGCGGTTCAGGGCCTCCGCCGTGGGGCTCGAGCCTGCAGCCGCCTGGGCAGCACGCCGCTCCCGGGCCTGACGGGCCATTTCGGCGACCTCATCGGCCGCAACCGCTTTGCTCTGGGCACGCTTTGCGGCGTTAGCCTCTGCCCTCGTGCCCACAAGAGAAGCGGTTACTCCTCCCAGCTCCTCGATTGAGACCCCGGATGAGACCCCGGGGTCGCTCTCCCCGCCTAATCCCGGCGTATCCGGCCGCTTTAAAAAGCGACCCCGGGAGTCACGCACCGCCACCGAACTGGGTGCTCCAAAAGGTGTCGCACGACCTCTTCCCCTCCTCGCCGTCGTCACCTTTGCAGCCGGCAGGTTCTCCTCGCTTGAGGAGAGACCCACCGACCCCGCTCGGTCCGAGAAAACTTCATGGTGCGGTCGCTTTCTCCAAAATTTGGAGCGACCGCGCGAGTCCTGGTCGGATATAATTGTCGGATCCTCTTTCGAGGATCGGGAGCCTCCTCGGCTCTTGTTGCCGTCGCCAGCAAGTGGAACCTCCGCCAATAAGATTGGCACATCCTCATTTTGGTTTTTTTCAGTTAAAATTTCTTCCATGCTGTTCCCACGAGTAGTAGGGATGTATATGTCCACCTAGGCAGAGCCCTTTTGCCTAGGTAAGCCTATATACTGTAGAGTGCGGCAGGTGCTCTACAGGGGAGGCGCTAAAGACTGGACTCCCTCCAGCCATTCATCCCCTCGCCACGCCTCTAAACTTGGGATTAGGTGGTTTTTTATCTTAGAGGTATCCTTCCTCTGGGCCAGGCGGTTAAGCCAAGCCCCCGACGGCGGCATTAGCCATGCCTCCGTTCGCTGTCCGGCTAACCCGACTCAGCGAACCCGCCGAAAGTTCTCTCCTAGAGGGATTTCCCTGTAGGAGAGATACGCAAGCCGCATTGGGCGCCTGCACCGCTGCGGCATAGTCGCATCCATGCCAATCGACGACTGTCGATCGATCAGGAGCGACCCCTCCTGGTGTCCCTCTTGGTCTGGTCTCTCACTTGGGCCTTTCCGGCATGAGTAACTCTACCGGCAAAGCCCCAAGATCATAGAGACACGCAAGCCCCACCACGACGACAACGTGGGGACACAGTCGGTGGGGGACATAGGCCTCCCCCAAGCGTCTCCACAACGACCGATCCTGTGCGTCTCTCATCCACCGCATTCCCGCGACTCTCACCAGGTCGTCGGTCCACCATGTGGGAGGCCTTCTAATGCTGCGTTTTCTGGTGCGCGATCGCCACTCTAGAACCTTTCGGCCCCACCGACCATCCGTTCTACGAGCAACGTGCCCTGCCCACTGCCACTTTAGTTTGGCGATTCTTCGGGCTATGTTGGCGACCTTGGTTCTCCTGCGGTTATTTTCATTCCTTATGCGATCACGCAAGGAAACTCCGTGCAGTTTTAGCCAGTAAGAAATTTACAGACACCCTAATGGAAATCCTCATGGAAGTCCGAACCCTATAAAAATACAACTACAAGCCACTGGTTTGTGCCTCGTGCATTAGGCACGTACATAGAAGGCTTTACAGGCTAATCGTTAGAACCTACTCGAGATGCGTCTAATTAGCCGACTAGGTGATAACCAGTAACCACAAACATCGTTAAAATTATTCTGAACTCTCTTAAAATAGGTCTAGGATAAAAGCCTGGATTTTACGAAAGGTTTTCTTCTTCTTACTTATTATTAAAAGAATATTAAATTATCTTTTGTATTTTGTTTATAAATTGAAGTCAACTATGATTTTGACTGGCCTGTTGGTCAGTGGCCCTGACTGCTATGCCGGAGGTCGTAGGTTCGATTCTCACCCAAGACAAATGTTTATGTGATGAGCACGGTGTAATTTATCTGTAATATGTATGTATTTAGAAATAAATAAGTTTATCAGTTGTCTAGTACTCATAAAACAAGCTCTGCTTAGCTTGAGACTAGACGGCGTTGTGTGATAGTTGAGGATTATTATTATTATTTCGTAGAACCTGACTGAACCTCACGTTAAATAGTATTTTTTTGTTAATAAAAAAAAAAAAAACTATCAAGTAACTTCTCCCGTTCCGTGTGCAGGGAGAAGCAGTGTCAGACTAAAGCCTTAGATGCAGCAGGGGACAAAAAGTCCCACTGCGAGGTACTGGGCAACGCTGTAACGTTTTCCACCAATATTTTACGATGCATTCTCGTAACGAGGAACATGTTGGAACATTCGACAGCATTGCTTGTCATGTTGGGAGACATTTTTCCCCAAGTATATCTGAGGCTTAAACCCCACTTAGGTATGTTTTATTAGTTGTTCTTTGCTTTTCAGGGAAGTGAACGCCGTGGTAGAACCATCCCGCAGACGTTAAGCAGCCTTTTTAAGGTCAGAAATCATCCAATGACTTCTCTCGCTCTAGGGCGGAGCGGGAGGGCGTGTCAGACTTTTACTGACTAAAACCAAACCTATGTTCCTTCTTTGCTTTGCGTTCCAAGACCCCGGGGTTCCCTTCCGACTACCTATGGACGCTAAGTAGACTTGGTTACAATATTTTTATTTGTGTAGTCAAATAATGGCCAATATCGAAACACTTTAAGATATAATACCTATAAATCTATCCGTAACACAAGGTTAATTTTCTTATAATAACTTTCCAATATTAGCTATATAAAATAAACATTGTAAACAAATATTGGATTCTGAAGTGTCTAGTAAATTTTTCAGTAAATTGCTCTCAAATTAAATTTTCGAGACTCGCAACGTACCTTTGAATAAAATGATCGTAAGTTTTTAAACTAAAATAAAATTCTTTTAGTACTAAGACTTTATCAATATTAATACGTACTCGTACGATATGAACTTGCCTTTTAATGTTCCCACTGCTGGGACTCAGGCCTCCTCTCTCTAGGAGAGGGAATGGGCCGTAATCCACCACGCGGGCTAAGTGCGGATTGGTGAATGTCACATGTCTTCGATTTTATGGTTCTAGGACATGCCGGTTTCCTCACGATGTTTTCCTTCACCGTTTTGAGAGCAGTAGTGATGAAATAAATTACATAAAGTAATGTGGCTGGTTGGGTTTGAATCCGCGACCTACAACTGGTAAGTCGGAGCCGTTACGACTCGGCTACCACTGCTCTCTTCGCTTCTGAATTTCAATATACCATACATTAATAGAGTGTGAAAAAATATGTTCTAACTATGCACCAACAAGACAGTCTTGTACAAAAAATACATATTATCATATACACCACTAATTTTTAATTAGTACAAATACTTAAAGGCTTTATTAGAAAAGGTCCTGTTATTATTTTAGTAAAGTCTCAATAAATAATATTCATAAACAGCAAAGATATGACCGTTTGTTTATATCCCAAAAATCACTCAATTTATGGAAATATTGTACAGACTATTGATTATGAATGAATGAATAGCGATAAAAATGAAAAAACACTGCGCGTAGTATTTTCTAGTAGTTATTGTTATGAACGATTGATTCAATATTATGAATATACATACCAATTATGATAAATTTTCGTGGACAACTTTGGGATTTCGTTTTTTTTTTTATTTTGGACTACAAAAATATGATCAGTAAAGGGTACGAATAGAGCTTCATTTTTTTGTACTAATTAAAAAATAGGGGCTTTGTACATAAATTATCAAATCAATGTATTGTGTGTACAATAAAGAATTAAAAATAGGGGTGTAGAATGAACGAACGTTATAGATTTTGATGGTAGCTTTATAGTTGAACTATTTCTCTTGACCTTGCTCTTTGCTGCAATCTCATTCAGAGTCTGAAGCTTCCTATTAATAAATGCCAATGCAATCTGCATCTGGATATGGTTCCTTATCTCCAGTACCTTTATAGAATGATTCAATCCTGTCAACATCCATATAGCATCAATCTATTACTTCAATGCTGTATTGGCATTAATCTATTTAATCAAATTAATGATTAACGATTTATATGTATTTTTTAATCTCGATTAATATGAACCGTGATTTATTTGAACACGATTAAAGTTAATCTGATTAAAATTAAACAAATTAAGTAATCAATTAAAAAAGTAATCGATTAACCCCTATGCCTTCTTCCAATTTAATTGATTGAATGTTTTCCTTTGCAACCATATTTTTGACTTAAACTAAATATTGAACAATTTATTTGAGAAAAGAATAATCATGAAATCTAATTTAAAGCTGGATTTTACCTCGGTCAGAGATTAAGCATTGCCATACAACATGGCAATGCCGCCAGTCTTTTGGGTACACTTTCAGTCGACATCGATGCGGAGGAATTTTATGACGCCATATTTTAGCTACTAGTTTTTGCCTTTAGTGTATAAATAGTTTTAATTAGTTAAATGTTTTTATTGAATTATACAAATAAAGAAATCTAATTTAACTAAAAATTTTAATAATCTTGCAAGAGTTGGAAATTGACAAATCTGTATTCCAGCAATTCTAATTCCTGTAATTTTTCATAATATTTCAATAAAATATGTCATTCTTTTTCTTTTAATCTTGTTCAAATGACAGCAAATTTTTCGATTTAATCTTGATTAACTGGTTACTCATGATTAACTTTTGAATCGTTAATCTGATTAACTTTTACTAACACTGCCTCAGTGGTTAACGTACTTCTGATAATTGCATGCTTATAATATGCACAATATACCCCGTTTTACACATTTCAAGAATACAAAGTTATTAAAATATTGATGTAAAAATCGTTCCCATGAATCAATCTGAAACCATTCAGGGTACCCAAAGCCGATTCCAGGAATCGCCTTCAGTTCGATTCGAAAACTGTTCGATTAAACACCATACCATACCATTATTAAAGCTTGATTTCCTGTACCCCTTAAGGTTGATGAAATACATGAATGATTTAATGAACGAATGTGACTGTTGAATGAAAAGTGAATTAAACATATTTGAATAGTAGTAGGTAGCTCACTATTATCCTTGTTAACCCCTTAATTGAATATAACGGTTTTCCAGGGATCGAGTTTACGTTATTATTAATTTAGGTGAATATGAATACGGACTCAACTATAACAGGCTCAAGGTAAAATGTAACTTATTCAGCGATAAAGGTTGTTAAAATGCTGGCGGTTTTTACCCTGAGAATTTTTTATTAATGATAGGCTCGCGTTTGACCACCATCTCACCTGATGGTAAGCGATGATGTGGTCGACGAAATGTGCTATTTTAGGCTAACCGTATGTCAAATTTAATCTAAATCCGATCAGCCGTTTGAGCGTGAAGGCAAAATAAACATACACATTGTAGACTCCACCCGTTCTATTTCCCCCTACCCCCAACTAGGACGGTAATGAAGAAAAAAAAACAGGTGTGTACCAAATGAATAAATATTTATTGCCGAGCAAGTTGGAGGCATACAAATTTGTAGATCGTGGGTTACGATCGTCTATAGTCACTTTTGTAGGGACAGGGTACTTCCCCGAAGCTTACAATTGAAGTCCCGACCACCCCTAAGGCCGGAGGTGGAGGTTGGCAGATGCTCAGGAAGTCGATGTACGGCGAAAATTACTGGCACGGCGCGAACGTAGTCTCGCTCAGCTCAGCAGTGGCGGTTCTCAGGGCCCTCGGCCTGCGACTCCCCTAGCGGATCGGCAGCCCGCGCAACCACACGTGGAAGAACGAGTTTCCACTCCAATAATCCAGGCGTAGTACCCTAGTTCGGGATACCACAACACTTATTCAATATTTTTTTAAGTATAAAATACGTTGCTAACGTTCCGCGTTCGAAATTGTTATGCGTTTGGCGTGACGTTAAAGCGAATAGTACTGACTCACATCGGTCTAGAAACGACTGAACGCCGCTGCGCGGACGTTATCCCTTTTTATCAACTCGATCTCCCCGAACACTTCACTTCGCACCATAGACAATCGAATAGCGTTTCGTTACAACATATACAAGATGGACTGATGACTTTAGGAGGCCAGGGGCCCGAGGCCTACGGCCAGCAGTAGACGTCTCGTGGTCGAAATGAAGATCGTGTGCACGGTGTCATTCAAGAAAGATCCAGAAAGGGTTGCAAAATTACCAAATACATTAGCAGCTCCGAACGTAAATTACCCAATTATACCAACAGACTCTCTTAAGCAATAAAGCAGTAAAAGCATGAAATAACACTTGCTTTACATAAAATAATATCCCATGTATATAACTCATATATGAAGATAATTATATTTTATGTGCCTGGCAACACATTTCGCCAAACTTACGTCACGCCTTGCCGTGTTATAGATTGGCAACGTCGCATCATTAATTCTCATTTGGTTGACTACTTTTAATTTGTTACAAAATCGAAAGCAAAGTAGATACCTACTGTAATCTCGTGTCCTCGTGGGGGAGATCGGCGGCAACGATCTCTCGCGCCCGGCCTTGGTACAGGCCATGGTCCGAAGCGAGGAGGAGTGGCAGGCGCCTCCTTCTGCGAAGCAAAGGAGACGGCCGCACGTGCATGCGCGTGAGCGCGGCCCTCACGCCCCAGCGCCGTCTAGTCTCAAGCTAAGCAGAGCTTGTGTTATGAGTACTAGACAATTGATAAACATACTTATATATATCTAAATACATACATATTATAGATAAATTACACTCAGACACAGAACAAATGATCGTGCTCATCACACAAACATTTGTCCTGGGTGGGAATCGAAACCACGACCTCCGGCATAGCAGTCAGGGCCACTAACCACTAGACCAACAGGCCAGTCAAATTAACTTATTAATTCCGAGTTAGTTACTAATATGAGCACTGATGACCCAGGCGGTAACGGTGCTGGGCACGCCACAATCATGGTGGTAAGTCCTCTCTTTGAGGAGTGAATGTAGAAGCACCACGGCGTCCTCACCTTCCACATGACACAGTCCCTTACCGGACATGGCAAGTTCGGAAGGTTCGTGTTCCGGTTTCAGGCGAAAGAAAAGCTTGGCTGTCACCATTGTGCGGACCACTTGGAGGAAATGTTGGAGCATACGGTGGAGATGTACCCCGCCTGCTAGGACCACGGGGAATTTCTAAATTGGAAACCCGTGATCCTAGAACACAAAGAGCAACTGAAGGACACAGGTGAGGTTTTATTCAGTAAAAGTTTGACATGCCCTCTCGCTCCACCTAGAGTGGGAGAACTCATTGGATGATTTCACAGCTCAAATCTAGCCAGGTACATTACTTTGTAGCTGTTGCTTGCCTGTCGGTTTTCTACCGGTTGCATTTCGGGGAGTGTGCGTCGGAATTGCATAACCTAATTCCGCCTAGCCCGTTCCATCATCGGACCACCAGGCGTACGGCAATGCGCCACCGGTACATGGTGGACATCCCACCTATACGCGCAAAACGTTTTGGGAACACATTCATTGTGCGTACAGCTAAGGAGTGGAAATCCTTGCCGGAATCTTCCTAGAAGTAACCTATTCACTCTTTAAGTCAAGAGTGAATAGGTTACTTCTAGGTAAGCGCGCTCCATCGTCGACCGCATCGTCGCTTTCCATCAGGTGGCATAGCGGTCAAGCGCGAACCTATCAAGAATAAAGAAAAAAAAAGTACATATATTTTATCATGTATATAGCACCCTGTAGGAGGTAAATAGACCAGCATACTCTTTACAGAGAATGATTGAATAAAATTTCGGTCAATTTTTTCAGTCAGAACTCGATTGCCTAAGTTTGCAAAAAATAAATTGAATGCCGAATTGTTTCCGTTCTCCTTTGTGGCAGCAGTTGATAGACGGGGAGGCGAGTGACAAAATACTACAAGCATTTTCTAAAGGCTATTTTTTAAGGTTCCGTACTTCAGTTGGTAAAAACGGAACTCTGACAGGATCACTTTGGTGCTCGTCTTTTTAAACGTTTTTTTTTAGAAACTCGTGGAGGTATCAAGCTAAAAATAATATCAAGTACTCTAGTCTTCTACTCCTTAGAGCAGTAAAAATAAAAATTCTAATTCAACGCAATTTAAAAATAAGATCTTTTATGCTTCGTATTTGGTACATATTTTGACGGTTGCAAGGGAATCAAGACCTACTTATAAATAACTTTCCGATGACCTAGAATTATGAAATTTGCCAAAAAGCAATGCCATGTAGCACAAATAAAGGAAAAAATTGAACACTGTTTTTTTTAAAATTGATTTTTCGGTTTTGTATTTTATTACAAAATAATTACTTTTTGCGATTATAAGCTGAAAATTGTTCCGAACCGGTTTTTGACATTTGTGATGTAGAGAAATAGCTTGCGTTTTTAGAAAATGTTTGCAGTTTTATGTCACTCGCCTCTCGTATTAAAATATCGGGAGCTTAGTTTCGATTATTAACAACGATTACTATTCGAGGAAGGGAAGTCCAAAGAAACGATGTATAGCTGGGCACCCAGAACGGAAGAAGTTATCTAAGATGATTCCTACTTAACTAACCAAAAAAAAAGAAAAAACTGGCCAAGCGCGAGTAGGACTCGGGCATGAAGGGTTCCATACCGACCGTAGCAAAAAACAGCAAAAAAAATCAAGTTTGTTGTATGAGAGCCCCCTTAAATATTTATTTTATTCTATTTTTTGTATTTGATGTTATAGCGGCAATAGAAATACATCATCTGTGAAAATTTTAACTGTATGGCTATCACGGTTCATGAGATAAAGCCTGGTGACAAACAGACGGACGGACGGTCTTAGCAATAGGATCTTGTTTCAACCCTTTAGGTACGGAACCCTAAAAAATGCTTAGTGATTATGACTGTAGTCGATGATGATGCATGATTGGCTAGGCATAGCATAGCATAGCATAGTCGGCCATATAATGTTCCCACTGTTGGGACTCAGGCCTCCTCTCTAGGAGAGGGAATGGGCCGCAATCCACCACGCGAGCCCAGTGCGGGTTGGTGGATGTCACATGTCTTTGAATTTTTGGTTCTAGGACATGCCGGTTTCCTCACGATGTTTTCCTTCACCAAAGTAATGTAAATTACACAAAGTAATGCGCCCGGCTGGGTTTGAACCCGCAACCTACAACTCGTAAGTCGGGGCCGTTATCACTCGGCCACCACTGCTCTCTAGCTAGGCAAGCGTGGTTTACTTGAATTAAAGACCGCCAGATTGTATGTCAGTCGTAACAGTGACGAGTCTCAGTCAGCTGAAAGAATAAAAAAAGGCGTCCATTTCAAATACATCTAAGATTCAAATCAAATCGCAAAATTAACTGCAATTCACCAAAAATAAGGCAGAAACAACAAAACAAACACCTAATCGGTTTGTCTTCATTTAATGAATCACATTATAATAAGATATAACTCTGAGAATAACACAAATGGTCATAATCATGAACTTTTTCGCGACATAGAATTTATTTTCATGTAATGACGGAGCATAAATGGCCTTATCTTTAGATTGCGTTGACTTCAAAGTTTGATGTTTTCATTACTGCTTTTTTTTAGGTGGTAAATCATCTAATGACATGTCTCGCCCTTGGGTGGAGCGCGAGGGCATGTCAGACTTTTACTGACTAAAACTCACTCCTGTTCCGGGCTTGTTGTGGGGCCCATACGGTTTTGCTGACACCTCCTTGTGGCACGCGTGGAACACTATGCGTCGTCAACGACTTGGGCTCGATCCGAACGGTTACTGGATGGTCTGGCGGCGAGCTACCCATTGCTCGCTGTCCGCAAGCCTGCGCCTACGGTGGCTGGAAATCGGGATCGGGATCCCGTTGGCTAGGGCGTGATGGCCGTTCCCTTTCGCGTGCGGCCGCCTCTTTTGCTAGCAGTACTGCTTCGCAGAAAGAGGCGACTGCCTGCCACTCCTCCTCGATCCGGACCATGGCCTGTACCAAGAGATCGCTGCCGCCGATCGCCCCCACGAGGACACGGCGGTGCTCTGCCCAAGCGGGGCATACCTCTACCGTATGCTCCACCGTGTCCTCTGGGCGGTCCACACAATGGTGACATCCGGGCGTTTCTTCCGCACGAATCCGGTGCAGGAACCTTCCGAACTTACCATTTCCAGTGAGGACCTGCGTCATGCGGAAGGTAAGGACGCCGTGTTGTCTTTCCCGCCACTCCTCAAAGAGGGGACTTACCGTTCATTATATTACTACTTGGGCTAGCAGACTTGAATATTTAATATTAATTTGAGCCCCCACGTATTTCTGAGAAAACTCTTCAAGACCCTCTTGACCACGGGTCTTGACACACGGACAGATAGACAACAAAGTGATCCTATAAAGGTTCCGTTTTTGCCGACTTAGGACTTAGGTACGGAACCCTAAAAAGTGTTGTGTGTTTTCCCTAGTTGTGTGGATTCAATGCTCTGTAACTGTATAGGTACTATAAGGTAACAATTGTCTGTGAAATTAAAAAAGATCTAGTTTTCTCTGGGGATATCAGTTGGGAAGCACAAATAGTCAATTTCGTTATGAAAATTTAAAAAAAAATAGATTCCGTAAGGCTTTGTTCAAATAAGAGACAACACAATTTCACGATCTAGTTCATTCACGTTTCGCTAGATATAATGGAGCGTCATCTCTCGGGTTAAAGAGATCTAGGCTCCAAGCATCTAATCGAAAATCTAGATAATCTTAGAAAAACTGGGTAAGTGCGAGTTGGACTCGCGCACTGAGGGTTCCGTACAAACTTACCTATGAAAACCGTTTATTTCCCGAATTGAGTTACGAAGATTAAGTATTTCGAATCGCAAAAAAAGTTTTTTAAAACGGGAAGTACCCTATGAATTTCGACACTCATTCCACTCTCGGCCATATCTTTTTTTATTTATTTAACTCAGAAGTTTGATTTTTTCACAGCTTCAAGGAACCGCAGACTATTTACGTATTTACTAGACGTATTTGGTTTTAATTTCAACTCGATACCTCCACGCGTTCCCGAGATAAACGGTCTTGACAGACAGACATACAGTCAGACAAACAGGCGGACAACAAAGTATATATACTATAAGTGTTCCGTTTTTTGCTTTTGAGGGTTCCATACCCTAAAAAGTAACTAGAGCAGTGTGGTACCCCAACGGTAATAGGTCCCAACTCACAAGTCGTAAGTCGCGGGCTCAAATCTAGGCAGGCGCTTTACGTTGTGTAATTTATTTCATTACCACTGCTCTCAAAACGGTGAATTCCCTGTCTCAGAGAATAGGCCTGAATCCCAGTAGTAAAAACATTATAAGGCTGATTTGTTGTTTGTGATTATGTTATTGTCCTGTATACAAAGCTATAGGGTTACAACAGGTACTTAATATAATAAAGGCAATCACAGACAGATGAAAAGTCAATTACAAAACTGCTATAGGTTCCCAATTCTAAATTGGGAACCCATAGCAGTTTTTTTATTATTATTATTGATAGGCTCGCGTTTGACCACCATCTCACCTAATGGTAAGCGATGATGTGGCGGACGATGGAGCACGCTTGCCTAGAAGTAACCTATTCACTCTTTACTTAAAGACCCCTAGGTTGTAGCTATCAGGGAACACAGACTCCGGCAGTTAAATTCTCAAGCAGTTGTGTATGTTACACTAAGTACATCGTAACTACAGTTTGGTAGTTGCTTTGCGGTCGGAATGCTGGTGATTCTACCCATCTCGTCAATTCCGTGACCTTTATTTTTAGAATCGAACCGTGATTTGTATTATAAAATAATGTGATCAAGTCGAGGGTTTTGGTATACGTAAGTTACAGTGAATGCAGTGTCACAGATATTCTAAGAACTTAGAAAATGTAACTGTTAGCACTCTAATATGACCGCTCCAGATATCTCGAGCGCCAATTGGACATATCCCGATCTGTACAACTTGAATGACCTTGAAAATCGCTTAATTGTCGTTTTGTACACACGTTTGTACGAAATTTTTTTTAGCCGAAAATTTTGGTTTCTGTCTATTATATCTTTGTTTTTCCTAGAAAAATCCAAAAAATGTTTTTTTGTTTATTTTTTATTTATTTTTTGGTGATTTACGTAAAAACGCACAATTACGTAATAATAACACCCCGGGGCGCCCGAGGGGTTAAATATTGTATCATATTTTATGTTTACTTTTGTGTTCGTATATGGGCCTACTAGCTAGTGTATTTTGATAACATATAAGGTTAGTTAATTAGTATTTTAGAACACACAGTCGTATCATAGCCGTGACATTCTGGCAATGACAACGATTGGAAAAAGCGCTAACAAAAAGTCACGTGGTCTAACCCACTTAAGAGGGTCCTTTTTCACTCGCCTATCGATCTTGATCTAATGGTTTAAAAGCTTGTTACTTCGTCTAACGCAATCAGAATCTTAATTAAATTTGCAAGGTTTTTCTATTGTTATTCTTTTTAAACTTTTAATATTTTTGAGTAAATTATGAAGTGTCAAAGTTCACGCAAAATAGCAGTTTTTCAGAGGACTTTACTGGATTAGTTTTACACAAATTTATAAATTGATTTCAATAGCAGCCTAGATAATATCCAAAAGATACTGTGTTTCTAAAATATCTAATGAAAAATGTGTTTAAATAACGTCATAATCGCGTAAGAGCGGTTGTATGAAAAACAGTGAAAATGTATGTCGAGTTGCGTAAGCTCTGCTTCTCTTCATGAATATTTAAAAAAAACATACAATATGGATCGTACGACGTAAAATACGTTCAAAAAGTGATTTCATGGTTAATAATAAAATTCTTGAATACATGGAATATCTTGTGGAAATGTGTGACTACGTGATAAAACGACATACTTTACGATTGCACATAAATAAAGAGTTATAAACTACGAGATAAGGGTATGCAACTCGTCTTGATAAGTTTATTTTAAGCTTTAAAAACATGTTAGTGAGCCATTAGAAAATTGTGTCGCAATTAAGTTTGCTAATTTGGTTTTTACTATTTTTTATGGTTTTGAATTATTTCATTTTGATTATAAAATATATTTTTATATTTCATAAATATGCTGTACTATATCATTTTTATTATTAGATTTAATCCACCACGCGGGCCCAGTCGGGTTGGTGGATGTCATCATCATCATCATCATTTCAGCCGAAAGACGTCCACTGCTGGACATAGGCCTCCCCCAAGTGGTGGATGTCACATGTCTTCGAATTTTTGGTTCTAGGACGTGGCGATTTCTTCACGATGTTTTCCTTCACCGTTTTGAGAGCAGTGGTGATGAAAATAAATTACACAAAGTAATGCAACTGGCTGGGTTTGAACCCGCGACCTACATCTCATAAGTCGGGGCCGTTACCACTCTCTACGTAGGTGTGCATTATAAATAAATAATACTTAGATATTTCAGATAGAATGAAGTATCATTAAAATTATGGTGGTACATTAATAGAATTATTTTTAACTAGCCGACTTGAACTTCGTACCGCCGAACAGTCAATGAATGTAGTATATCTTTCGATATACTCAACCGATTGCGATGAAACAAAGCCGAAGTAATATATCAAGTTACACACAATTTTAATGTATAAAAGTTATCTACATCGATTTCGTACATTTTACGTGATGCGCGCATAAGTAAAGACTTCTACAGTTTTATTATGTGTATTTTATTGTATTATATACTAGCTAGCCGGCATGTCCTAGAACCAAAAATTCGAAGACATGTGACATCCACCAACACGCACTGGGCCCGCGTGGTGGATTACGGCCCTTTCCCTCTCCTAGAGAGGAGGCCTGAGTCCCAACAGTGGGAACATTATAAGGCCGACTATGCTATGCTATGCTATATACTAGCTTCTGCCAGCGGCTTCGCCCGCGTGAAAGTCGGTTTCTCTATACAAACTTTGGACCCCCGTTTTATCCTCTTAGGGGATGAATTTTGGAAAATCCTCTCTTAGTGCTCGCCTTCGTCATAAAAGGAAACCTTGTACAAAAATTCACGTTCCTAGACCTTGTAGTTTTGGCTGTATGTTGATATATTGGTCAGTTTTTTGTGTTTTATTTATTGATCGTTTATTTCAGGCATTAACCCATATAAATATAATTCATCATAATAGATTTTCATTATGACAGGTGGGGGGGTTTGCCATAATCGCCACGCTTAGCAGACGGGATGGCGATCGCAGTGTGGTTGTTGTAATGCACAGAGGAGGATGCGAGACGCACAGGACCGAAACAGGATAGGGCTGAAATGATGATGATGATGATGATCCATAATAGATAAATGAACTAAATTAGATTAGATAAATTATTGAATTACATTATTAAAAATAACTTACTTTTAAGCAGGTAACATTGCGAAATATTTCAAACACTATCTGATTATTACACAGGATCAGTCGAGTCAGGAAAGATGCCTTGAGTCTCCTCAAAAGCCCTTAAAAATCAGTAACTCTGTTCTCAACGAACATGCCAATCGCACTTCACCGCCAGGGCAGCTGTTTTTGGAGTGGGAAAACATGAAATAACTTCTCCCGCTAGGTGGACCAAGAAGGGAGTGTCAGACTCCTATTGGTGTTAAACCCATTCGTGTTCCATCAGCGGCCCTTCGCATTCCAGGACCGTGATAACTCTTTCGAAGAGTCCTAGTATCAGCCTTCGGAAGTGTTCCAAAACAAATTGTGCTTATACATACGGGTGGGTTGTCCACTATGTATCGGGGGCGCATCGCTTTACGGGCCGATGATGGAACGGGCTTGGCGAAATAGGGTATTATACTCATTTTTTAAAAGTGTCTCAATTAGATTCTATAGAGCTAATAATAAACCACTAAAAAAATTGTGATTTTTACCTGGTACCTATACCCAAAAAATGTATTTAAAATTTACATTTTCTTTCGCGCGTAATATGACGAAAATGCAGAACGCAGTGGACGTCATATTTACTCAGTGGTCGTGAGTTCGTGATGTCAGATAGCTGTGTAAACAAATGCGCTGATTTTCACTCAGTATGGCCGACCAGTTGACAGTTGACAGCTGTCACTTTAGTTTACACAGTCGAGTTACGTTATAACATGGTGGCTACTATTTCATGGTGATAAAAAACAAATAAAAAAGATTGAAAACTTTGAATTGAATTTTAAAATTTATTTTGTTATTTTATGTACTAAAACTAACACTGACTACTTTTTGCCTGAGCTGTCTTAATAATATAGATTTATTCTCATAGACAGTAAAATACCCTATGCTGTACAATTCCAACGCACACATAATGCAATCGATAGGAAACCAACACGCTAGCAAAACTCGGCTCAAGACTTTGAAGCTTCGAATCGATGAGTACATCATTACCAGTGATCCTCTTGTCTCGTTTCTCATTTGACTCAAGCACATCTAGCTGGTATCTGGCAGATCCGTTCTTTGGGACGGATCTGCCAGATACGCCAAATACGAGAGCAGTACTCCATACACGATCGAACTTGAGCTTGATACAGTTACCTATTTAAAAAGTAAAAGCTACTTTAAATAAATGTCCTGCACTGCGGTAAAAGTGCATTCCTAGTTTTATTTCATAGGCACTGTAAATAAAATCATTATTCTTGTGCGATAAGTACAAGAAAATTATAATATGTAAGGTGCATTCAAGGCATGAACTGATGGAACCTGACATTTTATTTATCTCGTGTAACTTCGTAAGAGATTGACTCATTGAACACCAAACATAAACTGACGTTATTTTATTTACGAAATATTTATTTCTTCAGAGAGCAGTGGTGGCCGAGTGGTAACGGCTTCGACTTACGAGTCGTAGGTCGCGGGTTCAAACCCAGCCAGGCGCATTACTTTGTGTAATTTATTTCATCACTACTGCTCTCAAAACGGTGAAGGAAAACATCGTGAGGAAACCGGCATGTCCTAGAACCAAAACTTCGAAGACATGTGACATCCACCAACCCGCACTGGGCCCGCGTGGTGGATTACAGCCCATTCCCTCTCGTAGAGAGGAGG
The DNA here is from genome assembly GCA_905147345.3 of Mythimna impura. Lineage (NCBI taxonomy): Eukaryota > Metazoa > Arthropoda > Insecta > Lepidoptera > Noctuidae > Mythimna > Mythimna impura. Next base: position 5,642,048 of record LR990347.1, on the reverse strand, counting down.
CCTGAGTCCTAGTAGTGGGAACATTATAAGGCCGACTATGCTATTTATTTCTTGTCATAATCTAACCAGGTTTAAAAAAGTAGAAATATAGCGTAAAAATAAACCCGCGCCCCTGTTAGAGTTACTGTTTACTGTAGTATTTCGTACAGTACAATCAGTTACAGTAGTAGTGTACTAATATTTATCATAGAAGAGTATCACTTAGGTATTCACAGTTTATTAATTCTTAACAGTATATCATCATTTCAGCCGATAGGCGTCCATTGTTTGACATAGGCCTCCCCAAGTGTCGCCACAATGAACGGTCCTGTGCGTCTCGTATCGGATTTCCGCAACCTTCACCAGATCATCGGTCCACCTTGTAGGGGGCCTTTGGACACTGCGTCTTCCGGTACGTGGTCGCCACTCCGTTCTGGCTTTCGGCCCCAATGGCCATCCGTTCTGCGAGCAATGTGCCCTGCCCATTGCTACTTATGTTTGGCGATTCTTCCTTCGTGCTATGTCGGCAACCTCCTGCGGATATCTTTATTTCTGATTCGATCACGCAAGGAAACTCCGAGCATTGGCCCCCATCTGATAAGGCCCATTGTGAGCGACCACGTTTCGGAACCATATGTCATCACTGGCAATACGCACTGGACGACTTTCGTCTTGAGACACTGTGGTATGTTGGACGAGAAGATACCGCGCAGCTTCCCGAACGCTGCCCAGCCGAGTCGGATTCCACGATTGACCTCTTTCTCAAAGTTAGACCTGCCCAACTGGATTGTCTGTCCCAGGTATACGTAATCGTCTACAACTTAGATATTCACAGTTTATTCATTCTTAACAGTACATACGATAATATAAAATAAAAAAAAAACTTAAACTTCAAAAAATCATGCGAAACATATCATATGCTGCATGCGAATAGAACTATCACTTTTTTATGCTCTGCCGGAAAATTATAAACCTAATGCTATGCATATTGCTGCTAAGTTATTTAATGCTGTTCTAGGAAATGGTCCTTTGCATTTAGCACAATGGTCCATTTATATGAAGACAGTATCTCGTTTGTCTTATCGATGCGATTACCGCTCATGAATCTAGAATCAAACGAGAAACTAAAACTTTTACTTTGGTCATACGAAACTCATTTACCTACTAGCATTTGCCCACGCTTTTGCTCCCGACTACCAACCCTACCTACTATTGTTAGCATCTACCATTCGATGCACAGGGCAGCGTAATCAACCTATTGTGCTACTAGTGAGATTAATTGAGTCAAAGCCCCATGTACAATACTCAGTACAAAGGCTTCCAAAAATTTTAGCGTGGATTCTAGAGTAATAAGCTTATATTGCATAACAATTGCGAATAAGGTAAGCGAGTCCTGTAACACTCGTGTGCTGGGCACGCCATAATTATGGCCGTAAGTCCCCTCTTTGAGGAGTGGCTGGAAAGGCAACACGGCGTCCTTACCTTCCGCATGACGCAGGTCCTCACCGGACATGGTAAGTTCGGGAGGTTCCTGCACCGGATTCGTGCGGAAGAAACGCCCGGGTGTCACCATTGTGTGGACCACCCGGAGGACACGGTGGAGTACACGGTGGAGGTGTGTCCCGCTTGGGCAGAGCAACGCCGTGTCCTCGTGGGGGCGATCGGCGGCGGCGATCTCTCACGGGCCTTGGTACAGGCCATGGTACGGAGCGAGGAGGAGTGGCAGGCGGTCGCCTCCTTCTGCGAAGCAGTAATGCTAGCAAAGGAGGCGGCCGATCGCGTGAGGCAACGGTCCTCACGCCCCAATCACCGCCGGGATTCCGAGATTTCCGGCCATCGTAGGCGCAGGCTTGCGGACGGCGAGCAATGGGTGGCTCGCCGTCCGACCGTCCGGTAACCATCCGGACCGAGCCCAAGTCGTCGACGGCGCGTGCTGTTCCACGCACTCCTCAAGGAGATGTCAGCAACTGTAGAGGCCTAGCAGGGTCAAAGCCTACTGGGGCCAACGGTCTGATTCTGAAAGGAAGACTCGGCCGTGGTACGAAAGGCAACGAAGGAACAGGAGTGGGTTTTTAGTCAGTAAAAGTCTGACACTATCTGCCGCCCCGCCCAAGGGCGGGGGATGTCATAAGATGATTTTCCCACCGAAAAAAAAAAAGTCCTGTAACACTCGTACTGCATAGTATGTAGGAACTTGAACTGAATATTCTCAGATTGGAACAGTATATTCTAACTGAGATTGCACAAGCTTCTTATATAAATAATGGTAAGTGGAAACACGTTTAAACTCTGCCGGCGATTGTATAACAAATCCCTGCATCTTGAATGAGTTGTTAATAATTTTTTTGACTTATTGATTCAATGACAACTCGTTAACGAATACCAATGTCTAGTTTTGTTTGAGACTGACTGGTTTTTTAAGAAGTTAATAACATTATATTTGGGAAAGCTGAAGTGTAGTTTATTGTCAAGATAATAATTTGCGATTGGAACATAGGGCAGTCAGCATCAGCAGTTTGTATTGTCATAAACAACTTTAGATCATCAGTTTACAGGAGAAATTTAGTATTTTTAACACATTTATTTATATCATTTACATAATTATATAAGAAATAATAAGAGTCCCAGAATCGAACCTTGTGGAACACCGACATGTTGATAATGTTATACATTAAACTATTTTTTTTTTCAAATCTATTAACCCAGCCGTTATCGAGAGAGAAGAGAGTTTTAAATTTAAATGTAAGTGTGAATTTAATGTGAATTTTGAAATGTATTTTATTTTTTTGAAATTTGTTTTGCAGTGCCCTTACAGGGTGCATGTTTGAAACTTTAAATTTTTATTCCAACCACTGTATAACATGCAATAAACTGCAATAAACTGATTTGATTTGATTTGAGAAGGAGACTTCAGAAAGTCACTGTTTATGGCACTAAATGAGAGCAAGGGTCTTAATAAACGACTCCGATTTCCTCACGTTAGTCGCGTGTGAGCTTATAATAAATAATAAAGCTTATAACTTCGTAAAGCTTCTTTATGACGCTAATACGAACTTTGTTTGTATTAATGATCCACGTGCATTCGGAGTGTTAGGTGAAGCCGAAGAAACAGCTAGTCCATACTAATATTATAAATGCGAAAGTAACTCTGTCTGTCTGTCTGTCTGTCTGTCTGTTACGCTTTCACGCTTATACCGCTGAACCAATTTTGATGAAATTTGGTACAAAGATAGAATAGAGCTTGAGAAAGGACATAGGCTATAAATTATCACGCTATTTGATATGGGGGGTGAGCAATATTCCAAAATGACGGTATTGAACGATTTGCCGTGACTTCGATCCCCAGTTATAGTAATAATTTTTGTGAGTATTTTGTCGTCTTTTTTGTATATAATATGCGATGGTACTTCGATTACAATAATAATAGGACTTTTAGCATATTTTTAACACATCTTAGACATTTTTACTCCATATTTTTGTAAAAAGTAATCAAACATGTAATAAAATCTAAGTGGAAAAACGAAAATAATATTTCTTTTTTTCATTTAGCTACAAATTTAATATCTAAGATGAAAATCATCACGCTATCATCGACAAAGGGTTAAGCAGACAATGATGACGTTTGTATAAGAACACCTATTTTAGACATAAGTCAACGAACACCGTAGTGCAGTCGTGTCTGGATTAGATCGGCACGTAAGGGGATAGTGGTTCAAAACTCAGTTTCTTTTTTGTGATAGTTTTGTTTTATTTTACTGTAAACAAGAAATTTTTACATATTTTTGCGTTCTCACTATTATTTTTATCGACAGTACTGGTTTCTACATCAGCACTTTCGAAGCAGTTTGGCAGATTATACTGACCTTCACTATACAAGACAGAAATCCAGCGGTTATGCATTCAAACTATTTCAAACGTCTACAAAGCGATCTAAAGAGATACAATAGAGCGGCTATCAGAAAAAATGTCTTAGAAAAACTGTCATCCTATGCCTCAGTGACGCCATCTGGCTTTGAATAGCAAACACACGAATTAAATTTGTCAAACTATTTATTTAACTATCGCTTGGTAGGTGGCCAGGGGCCTTACCATGATAATGTCAAAATGTCAGACGTACGAGCGAAAAAGAGTGATGGAGCTATACACCCTATATAGCTCCATCCCTTTAACAGTTCGGTTTAGGTCGTAAAATGGATCACGTTATGAGCTCGTGGTAGAGCCTCAGTGTGTGATAAAGGTAAGGTTAAGCTTTTCAGCAATAGATGGCGTTATCACGAAATCAGCAAATGTTTCTAGACCTATTTATAAAAATTATTGAATTCTAATTAATTGCTTCGTAAATGCCAAAAATATTTACGAAAATAAACCGCAGTTAGGTCCAGTCATTTTATCATAACAAGATTTGTAATAGCGTAAAGCGCGGTGGGCCTTGGGCGCAGTCGCCTCCTTCTGCGAAGCAGTAATGCTAGCAAAGGAGGCGGCCGCACGCGCGAGACAATAACCCTCGCGACCCAGCCGATCCGAACCGAGGGGTTCCGATCCCGATTTCCGGCCAAAGGAAGGCCGGGGATTGTGGACGGCGAGCAATGGGTAGCTCACCGTCCGTCCGTCCGGTAACCGTCCGGACCGAGCCCAAGTCGTTGACGGCGCATAGTGTTCCACGCGCGCCTCAAGGAAGTGTCACTGTGTCAGCAACCGTAGGGGCCCAGCAAGGTCGAAGCCTATTGGGGCCAAGGGTGATATGAAAGAGATTCCCGGGGCCCTGGAACAATGGCAAAGAAGGAACAGGAGTGGGTTTTATGTATGTTTCTTTCTGGTTTATGTTATGATAATACAACGCTGTATGATTTTAAAATTATTGGTTCATTAGATATACTAAAAGTATATTATACTGTAGAATTATCTTTTTTACAACACTAAATAAATGTTATTTAACGTAGGCTATCAAAAAAAAGTGGATAAAGTACACTTCTGGACACATCTATTGGCCCACCTTGTATTTTCAGTTTCGTTTGGTCCTAGCTAAAATTTTATATTAGGTCGAGCAAAAAGTTTTTATGCAGTTTTGAACCTGGCACATTCACAATTTCATTCAATAGTCTTTTTTTGAATTTCGAACACAGAATTTAAAGAAACAAAAGACAATTTGGAGCCTGTTTGTTGATATCAAACAATCGAATACTAAGAAAACTAGGTTTTATTGGTTTACTTGGATTTAATTCTTGAAAAAGTGATTGATATCTTTGGTTTTGCAACAAACATTACTTATTCTTAACATTTAGGTGAGGTTCTATCAATAATCTATGGATACTTCACCTGAAGTCGCCGCCCAAGCTGTGGCACTTATTCAGGCCGGACACAGCCAAAGAAACGTGAGTGCTCAACTTAATTTAAGTCGATCTGCGGCCCGAAATGTTTATCGGAGGTACCTAGAGACTGGCGGCTTTGTTCGTTGCCAAGGAAGGCCACGATCTCGGGTCACAACTGAAAGGCAGGATCGATTCATCGTGACGACCAGCTTGAGAAATCGTCACCTTACCTCCATTGAGATACAAAACCAACTTCGCGACTTCCACGGAGTATCTGTGAGCGCTCGAACTGTTCGGAGAAGGTTAAAAGAACGCGATATGGTACCACACAAGCCAGCTAATGGGCCCAAACCAACGCGAGCCCACCGAACAGCGCGCCTTCATTTCGCACGCAGTCATTTAAATTGGACACAGCAAGATTGGAGCCGTGTACTCTTTTCTGATGAGTCTAAAATTGTGTTACATGGCAATGATGGAAGGAAGAAGGTCTACCGACGTAAGGGAGAGCGTTTCGCACAATGCTGCTTTGAAGAGAGGGTTGCTTATGGCGGTGGCTCATGGACTGTCTGGGGCGGTATATCCGCGAGCGGCAAAACTCAACTTGAGGTTGTTACAGGACCACGGCTGCCAACATTAAATGCTAAAAGGTACATTCGTGAGTGCTTAGAACCTCACGTGATACCATACGCGGACTATGTGGGCCCAAATTTCCTTTTTATGCATGATAATGCATAAAAAGGATAAGAGATAAGAGCCCATGCGGCCGGCATCGTCAGGGAATATCTTCGGGATGTGAACATCACAGTTATGGACTGGCCAGCCAGAAGCCCAGACATGAACCCCATTGAGCACATGTGGGACGAGCTAAAAAGACGTGTTAGGGCTCGTCAGCCAGTTGCCCAGACGATGCAGGAGTTGAAAACTGCCATAGAAGAGGAATGGGAGATGATCCCTCAAAATTTCATAGAGCGGTTGATAAACTCTATGCCTAATCGTATGAGAGCTGTGGTAGATGCCCATGGAGGCAACACGCGTTATTAAATTAAACCTTTATTTGATAAAACATGTTTTTTATTCAAAAATCAATTGCCTTTAACAAGGCGCATATCCGACTTGTTAGGCGTAGCTCCATGTCGTATGGTATTCTGAATTCAAATTTAAAACAATACGATCGAAAAAGATGGTAAAATGTATCAGGTTTAAAACTGCATCAACAGTTTTTGTTCAATCTAGCAATCATATTTCGGTAGGGGCCATCGAAACCTAAACTCTAAGGTGGGCCAATAGATGTGTCCAGAAGTGTAGTTTTCAGTTGCCAAAATGTATGAATAGTCTGAGTCACGGAGTTGATACTGAGGTCTATACCCACAGTTTTTAGTGTGTGCACCTTTTGCTTTTAGGTAGGAAATCATCAAATACCTTCCCCCGCTCTGGGTAAAGCGAGAGGTAGTACCAGACTTTTACTGACTGAAACCCACCTGTGTTCCTTTAGTTGCCCTTAGCGTTCCAGGGCTATGGTAACTTGCATGCCACAATTGCGGCAGCAAATACCTTCTTTGAGGAAAATCTAAAAAGGCTCTCTTTCCACCTGACGCAGGACTACATCGAACGTAGATGTTTCGGACCGGACCCCCAAAAAACCAGCAAATATAGGTAGGTACTTAATCACAGAAAGATGCTTCTTGAGCAGTTCGTGAAGGTTACCAGTACTTCAAGTAGTCTCTCCCTCGGACTTGACCACAACCTACTGTTTGGAACAAGTACCCAATTTCAAAGATTCCAAAAATTGAAGATCATTAAGAATTTCATGAAAAACCCGTGAATTTCATGAAAAACACATATTTCACACAAGGCCCCGACGTGGTTTGAGTTCCTGAAGATAGTTTGATTACGTATGATGTATCCTACATTGCTTGCAGCCTTAAGTCGACAACTGGACGTTACCTCCTTAAGAGTGGTCAGTGAGTGGTGATCAACACTGGGACAACATTCTGACGGATGCCAGAGTCAGTCACAGCCCCAATTGGTTGCGACATTTGTTCGCTGTCATTTTATAGTTTTGTGGTGTCACAAACACGGAGTAATGAGGGGGTATTAGGGTGTTTCGAGAGGTTTCTGTTTCAAATTCGACGTGATGTAAGTCAACATCAAACTGCAACAATTTTTTCACAAATTCTTTATAAGTACAGTTGTGTAGCAAGATGACATCGTAGGTTACTCTGTAGTATTTTAATAATCGCTAGCAGTAGTGGACTATCAGTGCACGTTATCCAGCTGAATATGGGCTATGGGCTGAAGCCGATTATGCTCCTTCGAAATTCACCTCCGCCAAAGTTGCATAACGGACCCGGCTAAAAGTCTGCAGAGAAATATCATCGAGGCAAATTCTTATGGGAGGTAATTCTTTCGAAAAATCTCATAGCTCTAGCAGGCATTGGCCCTAGAGATCTTCGTCAGGCGAAAAGAGAGGACGCTGTGGTGTCTTTAGAAAGACACCACAGCGTCCTCTCTTTTCCTCAAAGAAGGAAGATTTGCTGACGCGTGCAAGTTACCGTAGCTCTAGAACACTAAGGGCAATTAAAGGAACACAGGGCGGTTTCAGTCTGTAAAAGTCTGACACAAACTCTCGCTTTACCCAGAACGGGGGAAGGTATTTGATGATTTTCTTCCTAAAAGTAAAACGTGCAGACACTAAAAACTGTGGCTATTGACCTCAGAACAAGATCCGTACAGACTCTTTATACATTTTGGCAACATTTAACATTTTGAAAACTACTTTATCCACTTTTTTATAGCCTACGTTAAATAACATTTATTTAGTGTTGTTAAAAGAAAACAACGGTTTAATACACTTTTAGTCTATTATAATGAACCAATCATATTAAAATCATACAGCGTTGTTTCATCATAGAATAAACCAAAAACAAACTTAAACTATCACCTTTTCCTTTTAGGGGTAGGCATAACCACAGTTTATCAACTACTTCGACCTCAACATGTCTGTTTCTGTTTATTGATGATGATAAGTAATTTATTTGATGTACATATCACGAACGAGTATTCTATTACTGGTGAGCCAAATAAATAAAATAAATTATATATCTGGACATAAGAAATACATTTTACATAATATATTTACTGAAATTAATTTCCGTTATTTGAATTCGATGTTTTTAGCACGAATCACAAGCACAGAATTATTAATTACGTTTGTGCATTTTTACTAACTTGACGCAGACAAAGTCGCGGGTAACAGCTAGTGTAATATAATTATTACACTAGCGACCTGCCCCAGCTTCGCTCGAGTGTTATAATGCTTTGAAATTGTCGGCTTTTCTCTACTATGACATGCAAGTATTATTAATTTGAACCTTCCTCATGAATCATTCTGTCTATTGGTAAAAACTGCATGAAAATCCATTCAGTAATTTTTGAGTTCATCGCGTTTATACAGACAGACTTATTAGGGGAATTCGTTTTGTATATCAAGATTCTTCTGTACCTTGGAACGGACCAAGATTGAAATACTCCGTACCTCGATTAGGACGTTAAGCCATTGGACCTGGGTGTCAGTTGTAGATCTTTGACAGTCGATACGTGAAGTCAAAAGTCTAAAAAACCAGGCATAAGTCTTACCAAGGGTTATTGTGTTACCCAGTTACTGGGTTGTAAAGGTCAGATGGCAGTCGCTCGATGTAGAATACTGATATTCAGTTGTATCCGATTCGACTGGAAATCCACCATAACTGAGAAAAAACTAGGTAGGCAGGCAACTATTTCCCCAAACATTTTGCAGCTTTCTTTGCCTCCCAAGGTAAAAATTCAGAAGTTGGTCAAACCTATTCATCAATCTTTGAAACAGCCAAACTGTCGACTGACGCTTTGTTTCTGGATCTTACTGATAAATCCAGGATTAGTCACCGGTCGCAATGTCGTGAACCTGCTTTAAATTTTTTAATCATATCACGGCACTACTCCACACAATTTTTTTACTGCCAGCACACTTTTTTCCGTGACAGCCGTCGTAGGACGACTATTCCTTTGTTCATCCCACAAAGTAAGGCGACCGCGCTTGAACTCGCTATAGCAGCGGTAGATGGTTGCTTTTGAAGGTCTTTCATCCATAAAAGCAATTTGAAGTCGATTAAATGACTTATCAGGTTTCAGGCCACATTTAAATTCGTAGAAAATCATCACACGCAAATGTTCTCGATGCAGATCCATTTTTAAATGAGACACGATAATTTGATTTGGCTCTCGAAAAAATGTGGAGGGAAGTTCAAAATTCGAACAATGGCATTTTTACTTTTAAATTACCAAAGTTATCAAAATAATTACAATGCCTTATACATAAAATCATTTTTTCGCAAAACTTTCTGAGTGGCCTGGTATAAAGCCAATATTATTTAAATCTGGGCATGCGTGCTCCACTGCTTCTTGGTCCACCACATCATTGTTTACCATCAGATACTTAAAAAAAGAAAGAAAAGAAATATACATGTTTATTTGGCACACAATGATCAAACAAGTATCGAAGCAGTAGTGTAGTATGTGTGTATAAATCACGAGGCTATAAACATGAGGCTATAAATCACGATGCGTGCTTACAAACAATGATACAAAGGATGCCGTAATTATGATATCGCTCAAAAGACGGAGATTCGAAGTTCAAGGGCGGTGGCGGGCAATCACTAAACAGAACAGATATACTCCTTCAACTCTGTAGGTCGATTGAAAAAATCGACCCTTTTTAAGAAGGAATTCGTAAGCGACTGGGTTTTCTCTTCCCTAATTAAAAAGTATTAATCTTCTTCTTAGCGTGTTGATGGCAAAACTATTTTTTTTTGCGGCTATGGCAATGCCGTCCGCTGACGCTGTCATTAAATCCTTACGTAAACAGAAAACAGGGCACGTGACGCAGAATGGAAGGTGAGACATGATCTGCGGAGAGACGCCGCACAATTACTGAAGATCGGAACCGTCTGAAACTCCACCTGTAGAGATGGTCTTTCCTGCACCCGGAAAACTCTAAACAGACTCCGCACCAACCTGGGTGAGTTTAGAGTTTTCCAGGTTGCCCATGGCAACTCATGTCCAGGCGACAGGCTCTCCGACGGCTCGATAAAATTATTGGGAGGGTTAAGCGCACAAGTATTATTGACAACACCATTATAAAAAAAATGATTTCTTATTCTGATTTGTTAGAAAAGTTCCTATCAACATATTAAGATAATACTTTGTAATTAAAATTTGTTAAAATATGCTTTTTCTTTTATTATTGCTTATTTTTATGTTTTGTTTCGCTCTGTCGGTTCCGAACGGTGTCGGAAATAAAATAGACAACCTAGACAACTCTATCCTGTCTATGGTGCAACACACTTATGCCTGGTCTACACATGGCCTGTCAGGAAACTGTTTTTTTTTCTTCTAATTTATCGTGCGTCTATGCGGGCAGAATAAACACGTTTTCTTTCTTTCTGTTCTTTATTTATTACAAAAAAAAATCCTTTTCTGCGCTATCGCAGCAAAAAAGCTGGGAATCCTCGCGAAGGTCAGACAGTACTTCACGCCGAAACAGCTGCTCAAACTTTATCAAGCGCAAGTTCGATCGTGTATGGAGCTCTCATCTTTGGGATGGATCTGCCCGATACCAGCTTGATGCACTTGAGGCAATTGAGAGGCGGCCAGGAGGATCATTGGCAATGATGCACTCGTTGAGTTGAGGCTTCAAAGTCTTGAGCATCGACGCCGAGTTGATAGCCTGTCGGTTTTCTACCGGTTGCATTTCGGGGAGTGTGCATTGGAATTGCATAACCTAATTCCGCCTAGCCCGTTCCATCATCGGACCACCAGGCGTACGGCAATGCGCCACCGGTACATGGTGGACATCCCCACCTATACGCTATGTAAAACGTTTTGGGAACACATTCATAGTGTGTACAGCTAAGGAGTGGAATTCCTTGCCGGAATCTGTTTTTCCTGATGGCTACAACCCGGGAATCTTTAAGTCAAGAGTGAATAGGTTACTTCTAGGTAAGCGCGCTCCATCGTCGACCGCATCGTCGCTTTCCATCAGGTGAGATAGCGGTCAAGCGCGAACCTATCAAAAAAAAAAAAAGATCTTTTTCCTGAAAAGGCTTGATAAGCCCACGCATCATATAGATAGAGGCATAAGTTCACTGAATCGAATCTGTCTCAAATGAACGCTGTATAAACATCTCGTAGGCGTATCTAATACCCATTATTAAGTCTGTCTGACAAGTCTTCTACTTCATTCGATTCAGTTTGCCCTTAGGCGTATGGTCTCTGTCTCTTAGGTTGTCTTTTACTAAGATACTTATTCATTTTTTTTTCTCAAGCTTTCTCCACACCTTTGTGTTTTTTTTTTATTCTTGATAGGCATTTACAAACATTAGCTCTTGCGCACTGGTCCGCGGACCACGAGTTAGGACCTCTTTTTTTTTTCGGGTGGGAAAATCATCTAATAACATCCCCCGCTCTTGGGCGGAGCGGGAGATAGTGTCAGACTTTTACTGACTAAAAACCCACTCCTGTTCCTTCTTTGCCATTTTTACAGGGCCCCGGGGATCTCTTTCGCATCACCCATGGCCCCAGTAGGCTTTGACCCTGGTGGGCCCCTACGGTTGCTGACATCTCCTTGAGGCGCGCGTGGAACAGTACGCACCGTCGTCGATTTGGGCCCGGTCCGGACGGTTACCGGACGGCGAGCCACCCATTGCTCGCCGACCGCAAGTCCGCGCCTACGGTGAACGGAAATCGGGAGTAATGGAAACTTTTGGGATTTCTGAGGGATGAAGGCAATTGCGTGGTCCTTAAGCATGTAGATAATACCTGTAAGTTGATTTTAATACGTAATTCAATTCTATTCTTAATATATTTTCATCATCATTTCAGCCAAAAGATGTTCAGCCTTTTACATGGGCCTAAAGTGGTTTAGGCTGGACATATCTGCCGCATGTCGGTTTAGTTGTGGGCTAAAAGAACCAGTTATTGCGCCCCTTTAAACGCAAGGCGACATCGCGGCAGACTAAGGCGAAGGTGGAGAGATGAGCTGGACAACTACCGGAGGGACTGACCTACAATGGCCGAGTACAGGCGTGTGTGGAGAAGGAAGAGAGAGGCCTTCACTCATCTGTGGGACATAAATGGGCTAACTTACTAACTCCGTCATCATGAACGAGAATAATATTAATAATATAATATTCCACAATTTCCACACAACACCCTTTAGTACCAAACTAAGCAGAGCTTGTGGTATGAGTACTAGGCAACTGATAAACATAAGCATAAGCATAGTATAATCAGCCTTTTTAATGTTCCCACTGCTGGGACTCAGGCTTCCTCTCTCTAGGAGAGGAAAAAACTGATAAACATACTTATACATATATTCTCTAAATACATACATAATAGATAAATTACACCCAGACACAGAATAAATGATCGTGCACATCACACAAACATTTGTCTAGGGTGGGAATCGAACCCACGACTTCCGGCATAGCAGTCAGGGCCACTAACCAACCAGTCAAAGAAGACCACTGCTAGACACAGGCCTCCCCAAGTGTCGCCACAACGACCGGTCTGGTCTAAGGACATTATAAGGCTGATTGTGTTATGCTATGCTATATTAATGAGTAGGTATGCCCCGTTTCCCGCCCCTATAATTTTAGTTACGGACATTAATTATTTCTTCTCAGCAATTAGTACAGAAACAATAACGTGAGTAGGTACTATAATTATTTTATATGTTACAAACCAAAATCGTATAACATTAATCATTCGATAACATTGGTACAGCTAACCAGTAATTTGTGTGAACAATATCATAGGAAAAACAATTTGTGAAAGGGATACTAAATACCACGTATAAATAAAGCTCGCCCCTTGAATGTCTATTTTTGTTAGTACCAAACTTTAGTTTAAAATACAGTTAACCAAGAAATGTTTTAACCTACTTCAAAAATGAGAGGGAGGTACTTAATTTGGCTAAACGATTTTTTTGTGTATTTTGTTCAGCGGCAATTATCTTCGTCAAAGATTTTTGAGAATTCTGTTTTTGGTTTGTTTGCAGGTAAGAGTATTTTCCCCAAGGAATCTTATTTAAATTTAGTGAAGATCTCGTGAAGAATTTCGAATATAGGTAGAACCCTTCAATCAATGATAGCAAATCTTGCGGGATTGCTGCATTCTCATGTCTATTTATTCTTAACACCATTTAAAAATATCAGGTATCAGCGCTAAGGAGTTTTTTTTTTCGTGTGGAAAAATCATCTAATGACATCCCCTCCTGGGCGGAGCGTGAGATAGTGTCAGACTTTTACTGACTAAAAACCCACTCCTGTTCCTTCTTTGCCATTTTTCCAGGGCCCCGGGGATCTCTTTCGCATCACCTACGGCCCCAGTTGGCTTCGACCCTGCTGGGCCCCTTTTTTTTTTTTTTTTTTTTAAGGTGGGAAATCATCCAAATGACTTCTCGTGCTCTGGGTGGAGCGCGAGGGCGTGTCAGACTTTTACTGACTAAAACCACACCTGTATCCTTCAATTACCCTTTGCGTTCTAGGACTACGGGTTTCCCTTTCAGAAATTCTCCGCGGTCCTAGCTAGCGGGCATCGGCCCTGCTGGGCCCCTACGGTTTGCTGACATCTCTTTGAGGAGCGCGAGGATCACTACGCGCTGTTAACGACTGGGCTCGGTCCGGTTAATTACCGAACAGCCGGACGACGAGCTACCCAGTGCTCGACGTCCGCAAGCCCGCGTCTACCGTGGCTGGTAGTCGGGGTCGGAATTACGGCGGCTAGGACGTGAGGACCTTCGTTCCCTCACGCGTGCAGCCTCCTCCTTCGCTAGCATTACTGCTTCGCAGAAGGAGGCGACCGCCTGCCATTCCTCCTCGCTCCGGACCATAGCCTGAACCAGGGCCGGACGCGAAAGGTCGCCGCCAATTGCCTCCACGAGGACACGGCGGTGCTCCGCCCAAGCGGGGCACACCTCCACCGTATGCTCCACCGTGTCCTCTGGGTGGTCCGCACAATGATGACACCCGGGCGTTGCTTCCGCCTGAATCCGATGCAGGAACCTCCCGAACTTGCCATGTCCGGTGAGGACCTGCGTCATGCGGTAGGTGAGGATGCCGTGTTGCCGCTCCAGCCACTCCTCAAAGAGGGGACTTACCGCCATAATTGTAGCGTGCCCAGCACTGGGTTGCGACAGTCGCCGTCGCCATTCCACCATGAGATCCCGCCGGAACTCTGTCCGCCATGCCGCGACTTGGCGCGGCAGCGGAGTTTCGCCCCGGCGTTGCATCTCCACGCGCAAATCGTGCATGAGTGCAAGGACTGTTGCCTCCAAATCCCATGGTGGCAGGCCAGCAAGGAGGCTCGCCACTTCGCGGGAAATCGTGCGGTATCCCCGTACCATCCGGATGGCCATGACCCTCTGGCAAGCGTTCAGCATGGCCGCCGGTCGCCTTTGCAGCGACGGCGCCCACACCGGCGCCCCGTAAAGGGCCATGGACCGAACGATTCCCGAGTAGAGCCTCCGGCAGGAGGCGTCTGGACCCCCAAGGTTGGGCAGGAGCCGCTTTAGGGCAGCCCCGGTCCGTTGCAGTTTGGGAGTCAGACGTCGAAAGTGCTCCACAAAGTTCCACCGACTGTCGAGGACAAGTCCCAGGTACTTCATCGTCGACCCGACGTCGATGCGAACCCCTCCTACTGTTATTTGGGAACCCGGTGGTGGCGCGTTCCGAGGGCCATGAAAGCACATGGCCTCGGACTTGTGCAGTGCCACTTCGAGTCCCAACTCTTTGATCCTGTCCACGACTGTCGCAACCCCACGTGTCGCTAGTTCGGCCGCCGCCTGGTGTGACTCCCCCTGCGCCAGGACCAGCGTGTCGTCTGCGTAACAGACCACGCTGACCCCGTCGGGGAGGTCGCCGCGCAACACGTAGTCGTACCCGATGTTCCACAAGGGCGGTCCTAGTACATCTAGGAAAATCATCTAGTAGTAGGAAAATCATCTAATGACATCCCCCGCTCTTGGGCGGGGCGGGAGATAGACTTTTACTGATTAAAAACCCACTCCTGTTCCTTCTTTGCCATTTTTCCAGGGCCCCGGGGATCTCTTTCGCATCACCCATGGCCCCAGTAGGCTTCGACCCTGCTGGGCCCCTACGGTTGCTGACATCTTCTTGAGGCGCGCGTGGAACACTACGCGCCGTCGACGACTTAGGCTCGGTCCAGACGGTTACCGAACGATTCGCTAAGGAGTACGAAGAAATATTTTTTTAATGTATTTTTGATGTATTCAAATTAAGAAAACAAAATTATGAAAGAAGATTTAATTTGATAAGAGGATAGAATACCTATCCTCTTATCAAATTAAATCTTCTTTCATTTTAAATAAAACATTGCTCCACACTAAGATTACTCCTGTATCGTGGGTGTGTGTTCACAAACGTGTAAACTCACAAACACAAGACATCCAGACCTGGAACAACTGTCTCTAGGCCTACAAATGTTTTGTTCTGTGCAGGAATCGAACCGGCGACCCGCTCCACAGCAGCCAATCGCTCAACCTCTGTAACAACCGTATCGTCTTTGCAACATTAGTTTACTTCTAAGCAATATCATTTACCTACTAATAGACTGGATCAAATCACTTCGATCATTAAAAATTCACAACTGCACAACAAAACAATAAAAAAAAACGCTTAGTCAAGCAAATAATGTCTAAACATTAACGACAGACACTAAAACACCGCCAAACGCATCAAGGGCCGCCGACAAAACATGAAAAGATTGCATTTCCGTGCGCATGCGTACAACAATTTCCAGTGTTTTCATTCAAGACTTCAGTCTTTCCAAACCCTTCGCGGCAACCACCCGGCCCTTTGTTGCAAAAGTTCACGAAAGTTTACAACTTTTTCCTAAAGTAGTGTAAATTTTGTCTTTCGTATTGTCTAGTGTAAATTTAGTTAAGTGTAAAATAAATTATGTGTGTCTGTGTTATTTCAAGTGTTAAAATGTTAGTGTTTAAGTGAATTATGAATTTGAAAACGTTTAAACTTTTTACAAGTTTGTGCTTAGCTTCGGATTGAGTTTTAAAAGTAAGTTTTTGTGCTAATTTCCGAGTGTTGCGTTGAAAATTGAGGTGTTTGATTTTTTTTTTTTAACTAAGCGGATGGAAAAAATTGTTACAAAAAAACAGGAAGTATCATTGAGAAAAAAAAAAAGTTTTTTAAATTATAATAATTATTAAGGTGAAAAAAAGATTTTCTTCATAATTTTAAAAATCTTCATTTTCGTAACTTTATTCGCACTGAACAATTTAACAAACGTGTTTATTCAGTTTCTACTTAAGTACCTAAAATTTTTAAAAAAAAAAACATATTAATAGTGAAAATGCATCATTAAAAATTATTTGAAAAGATATAAAAAATAGTTATAATTTTTTGGTACCAGTCGTAAGTACACTAAAAATAAAACATATGCTCAAAGGCGAAAATAGCCTACAAATTTTAATAAATGCGTGTCTAAAACAGGGTTGTTGCGAATATCAGCATCAGCATCAGCATCAGCGGAACATCAGCATTATTTTCCGCATCAGCATCAGCATCAGCATCCGCATTGATTGTTGCTGATGTTAGATGCTGATGTTCAAAGTTCGTGTCGCGACATGACCGACGGAGGGCGGAGTTAATGACACATGCCGTTGTCGCTTCCGAGTTTTGGCCAATCAAAATACGTACATTTCAAAAGAAATCGTCAATATTATTTTCTGTGATTTAGTCAATATTGCAAACAAAGTGTATGCAGAGCGCATTGTTTTGGTGCGTGTTTATGATTTTTAAAATGCCTCCCGTATTAAAAAGCGGAATTTTGGCAGTAGGTACCGTACCGTTATAGTTAGGATACCGCAAACTGTATAATATGCAAGAAGAATTATTCACGCAAAGGACAAGAATAAATTCGACTAAAGAATGTAAGTAAATGCCTAAATTTCTTTGTAATTATTTATTATTTTAACCGTCATAGAAACAAAAAAGTTTTACTATAGTGTAGTTTTTTAGGGTCCGATACACTTATTTGTTTGTGTCGCCGTCTCCCGTCTATCAGTCTGTTTGTCACAGTCATTTTTCTCGTTGGCTATTGAACTTAATTTATTGGCGCAAACTCTGTAAGAGGTTTACGTACTACCTGCATTACTCAAAAACAGAAATGAAGAAAAATTTTTACAGACAGAATCATTAAAATATATCTTTTATTCCTAAAAACTATGAAATTCAGTATTAAAAAAAAATTACTTAAAATCAGCATCAGCATCAGCATCAGCTGATGTAAATTACAAAAAATCAGCATCAGCATCAGCATCCGCTGATGTGATAAAATCCTGCATCAGCAACAACCCTGGTCTAAAAGGAATACCTACCTACGTCTAAAACTTCAAAACTTAAAAGGTAAGAATAACCCTAAAAAATAATGTCAATAAGTGAAATAAAAAGCTATGAAAAGACGTCACAAAACTGGCACGCAATAACTACGCAGTTTTTTTTAAATAATAATAACTTTATTTCCAAAAAAATTGCAATTTACATAGAATCGTTTAGATTATTAAAAATCAGATTATGACGCAATTTTATTAAATCAAAAATAACTCAACATTACAACAAAGTATCATAATCAAAAAATAAAAATTTGGCATCTTTTACATTCCGGGTCAATTAGTTGGTCTATAAATCACCCAAGAACAAAAGACATCCGCAATAGAACCAAGGTTGCCGCAATAGCCCAAAGAATAACCTAACTTAAGTGGCAGTTGGCAGGGCACATTGCTCGCAGAACAGATAGTCGATGAGGCTGAAAGGTTATGGAGTGCCGACCTGAACCTGAACCATCGTAAGGTTTCCCACAAGGTGGACTGACGTAGTGAGAGTCGCGGGAATCCGATAAATGCGAGACGCACAGGACCGTTCGTTGTGGCGATACTTGGGGAGGCCTATGTCCAACAGTGGACATCTTTCGGCTGAAATGATGATGATCCCGTATGATAAATATACTAAGACAAATAGACAAGATATAATGTTCTTTAAAGAAAAAAAATCTTAAAATTTAAGAGCCTCTTATAATATAATTCTAACCTTATCATAAAATCATTTGTTACGAATAAAATATGTACAGAGATGGCTTATATTTATCAGTGGACGTCATTTGGTTGAAATGATGATGATGGCTGATTATAAATCACTCTATATTTAATGTATCTTTGATTAGCAACGTATTGATCTGATGCCCCATTGTAACACTGGGTTTTTATAGATTAGAACGGATATTGATCACCACAACCATTGTTTTTGATGTTACAAATCGTCAAATATCTCCTATCAAGCTGAGTGGAGTGAGGAATGTCGGACTGTCACTGGTTAAAATCGAGCCGTGGCCCTTTGCGCCTAGGAACGCAGTGATTTTTTCGAATATTCGTTGGATTTCAGACTTTAATGTCCATGTTTTCTTACATAATTTTCCGTCGGTGGAAAGAAGTGTTTTCTAGATTAATAATGTAATAATTATTATTTTGTTTCGTTTTTCACAAAGGTGTAAATTTTCACATAAGATACAAAAACATGTTAAATAATATCAGTTTGATATTTTGAAAAAGATTGAAGCTAATAATAGTGCTAATGTAATGTGGTAGTATTTATTACACTCAACATTATTATATCTAAATGCAATGTTTTGAAGCATTCTTACATTTTTATCTTTTATATTGCCTTTCAACAAAATTTTGTGTATAAAATTTCAGTTATATTTGTAATTTTCAACAATTCTCTCATATTATACGTGGATGCTTGTCGCAGCGATCTACCCTGTCGTTATATTTTATTTTATATTGTTGGTTGTAAGCCACCCAAACAAAATAATATCTTAATATTTTACGAAAGTTTAATAATTTACGAAAGTAGGAAGTACAACTTCATGCGGGCGGAACCACAGACGGCAGTTAGTGCTGTAATATAGACTAATTGATAAAGTTTAAGACATCCATCACCAATATGAAAAACTTGGTTAATAACGTTTGTTTGAGCTTATTTCTCGTGTTCGTAATTTATGGTTTGATGAAAATATCGAGTGTAAAAAGATGCTATCGAAGTTCACTGGTTTTTCCAGTCATTTTGTCATGCTTACTGGATAATTCCTGGGTACCTTCTGGGTATGGGTATGGAAACATTGAAAATTAACATCTTTTTTTTATTATTGATAGGCTCGCGTTTGACCACTATCTCACCTGATGGTAAGCGATGATGTGACCGACGATGGAGCACGCTTGCCTAGAAGTAACCTATTCACTCTTGACTTAAAGACCCCTAGGTTGTAGCTATCAGGAAACACAGACTCCGGCAGGGAGTTTACTCCTTAGCTGTACGCATTATGAATGTGTTCCCAAAACGCTTTATACGGTATGGGTGGGATCTCAGTATTTTTTACGTTTTTATGGGTTATTTATTAAATTTCATGCAACAAAAAGGTACAAAGTTGGCTTTAATGCCTTAGGGCCGTGCACGTCTGTCTGTCAACGGACGGGTAGACAGGTGAAAATTTCAGTCTGTATTTCCATTGCCGCTAGAACAAAAACAGTAAAAATAATACAAAACCATTCGTATGCAAGTACCTAAACACGTACTTGATCGGTTTTTTTTTAATAAAAAAATATATTTTCTGTTATATCAGGAGCTATAGATAGGTACCCCCGTAACCTCATGACGTTCCATGCACCTTTGAAAACAATATTTTGGACAGACTATATTGCAAGCTCAGTAATTATTTGCAAAGAAAATACTCGTAAAAGTCATGTTCCAGCAATTATTGATAAACAGAAACGTGATTGTACAATGTTACGAAGCATTGCATGGTGTAAGTGATGGTTTTATGATAAGACTTTTACACCCTATGTATAGTGTAATTAGTGTTGATGATGATGAGATAATCTGCAAAGTTGATATTAGAGTTACTTAACCGGATTGCGGGATTACCCGAAGGAGTCATCGTGGCTTTGGAACGCTAAGGGCAACCAAGGGAACACGAAAAGGTTTTAGTCAGTAAAAGTCTGACATTACCATTCATTACACTCAGAGTGGGAGGTGTTATTTGATGAAATTTCCCTCCTCAAAAAAAGGGTTTCTTAACTGTTCACCCAGAAAACATCGAACGTTTACGAGTTTCGTAATTTTATTGAAGTCTTTCGTTTGTGTAGAAGTCGTCTAAGGAGTTTTAAAATTAAGCAATTGCATATAAATCTTAACAAAGATCACGTTTGTTTTCTGCAAAGAGTTAGATAGACGTGTACCTAATTACAGATTTGGTCAAAAAAGGACCTATAAATTAGGGATGTAACAGAAGTGTTTATATCGGAACCGGAATTGAAATTGGAACTGGAACCAGAACCGGAATCGGAACTGGAACCGGAATCAGGACCGGAATCAGAACCGGAACCGGATCTGGAACTGGAATCAGGACTGGAACCGGAACCAGGACCGGGACCGGAACCGGAACCGGAATCGGAACCGGACCCCGATCCAGAACCAGAACCGGAATCAGAACTAAAATCGGAAGCGGAAGTATAGGTATCATATGATACACTACTAAAATAATCAAAATCTCGGATATATAAATGAGTTTTTTTAGGGTTCCGTAGCCAAATGGCAAAAAATGGAACCCTTATAGATTCGTCATGTCTGTCTGTCTGTCCGTCCGTATGTCACAGCCACTTTTTTCCGAAACTATAAGAACTATACTGTTGAAACTTGGTAAGTAGATGTATTTTGTGAACCGCATTAAGATTTTCACACAAAAATAGAAAAAAAACAATAAATTTTGGGGTTCCCCATATTTAGAAATAAAACTCAAAATTGTTTCACCAAACCATGTGGGGTATCTATGGATAGGTCTTCAAAAATGATATTGAGATTTCTAACATAATTTTTTCTAAACTGAATAGTTTGCGCCAGAGAAACTTCCAAAGTAGTAAAATGTGTAAATTTCAAAATTAGTAATAATGTGCAACTTCTAAAATAATAGAATGATAAAACTAAAAAAAATATATGATGTACATTACCATGCATACTTCCACCGAAAATTGGTTTAAACGAGATCTAGTAAGTAGTATGATTGCATCACTGCATCAGGTGGGAACGCAGTCACGCACTGGTGTATATCAATAAAAAAAAGAGTTTTCTTTTTAATACGTCTTAAATCGTAAACCGCAATTTACCTTTCAAGTTTGTACGGAACCCTTAGTGCGCGAGTCCGACTCGCACTTGCCCAGTTTTTTTTATTATTATCGTAGGCTCGCGTTTGATAACTATCTCACCTGATGATAAGCGATGATGTGGCCGACAACGGAGCACACCTGCCTAGAAGTAACTTATTCACTCTTGACTTATTATCGGAACCAAAATCGGAATCGGAAGCACAAAATTTATTGGCCGTTCTGAACTTTCGGAATCAAAACTAACATCTCTGATGTAAATATTGCAAGAATGTGGAAAAGCATTTGCTAAAAGTACTGTGACGAGGATGAAAATGGGACTACAAAATGAAAAACTTTTAGTGACAATATGGGCGAAATGTAGCGAAGCCTAGAATTTTGCAAAGCGCGGGCATAATTACATTAGCTTTTGTTATAGCCTTTCCATTTTCATTTAGTCAGTCTTCAACTACAATAATGCTTCTCTCTTACGTCATATGTCTCTCGTGTTGGAGACTATTTACTATCCTTTTGTCTTAACTCATTTACTTACTTAACTCATCTCACCAACTTCTATAAACCAAAAGCAAAAAAAGGGAATTTTGTACCTATTGCTTATGAACTTCCGGTGTTTGGCTGACATTATGAGTGACTTTCTACCAAAGCGGTACCAAAACGGTGAAGGAAAACATCATGAGGAAACCGGTACGTTTTAGGACCAAAAATTTTAGATACGTTACATTATTATTTAATTATTATTATTATTACATTTACAGATTCTCTCCTCTTTGGGAGAGGGCTGTGTGGGTTACAGCCCTCTCCCAAAGAGGAGGTCTAAGTCCCAGCAGTGGGAGCATTATAAGGCTGATTATGCTGTGTTACGTAGCATACGTAAGCGGTATCAAAAGACATTTGAGTGGGTTAAAAAGTGCTTCTTCTTCAAGTCCATGATTCGAATTTTCTATGTTGTATGAGCCTCGACTAGAACTCAGCCCCCGCTTCAGCTTTTGTCTCACCAAAGCATTTGACAGTGCCGGTGTTGTTAAAAAAAAATACTTCATATAGGCCTCATGGGCACATGGGCACATGGGCACTTATACAACGTCAAAAGTTAGTGCATAGTTCCAAATTGGTTGTTTCCTATGGAGAAGAATCGGCAAGAAACTCCAGTGGTTGATGTTACAATATTTCCATATTACCGTGTACCATAGAACAGTGTAGATCAGTCAATATTGTACCCAAAAGCACAATAAAAATAAAGAACAGAGACTTGCTCTAAGAACAGGTGTGCGATATGTCGCGAGGTCTAAACGTGCGTATTCCAATCCAATTTTAATAAGTAAGTAATACATAAACGAATGTTTTTTTTTTTAAAATTATTGATACTGTCTCGTGCTTATCACTATCTCAACTCAACGCTAGCCTAGCAGTAATCTATTCACTCTTAATTCAAAGATACCTTTGTAGAAGCTATCAAAAAATACAGACTATGGCTAGGAAGTTCACTGTTTAGTTTTATGCAGAATGAATGTGTTCCCAACAAAGAGATTTAAAGAGATATATTTAATGTCTTTGGTTCCCAAAATGTTTCCCATGAAGGTAAATAGAAACTACAGCCATATGCTACGATCATGATTAAACATAATCATGATCGTAGAATATGTTTATGTATTAGTATATCGTGTTATTGCAATTTTATAATAATTTTTATTTTCATAATTCAAAGAACCGTTAGCAAAAATATATAAAGCGTGGGCTCATCCACCAACAGAAACTAGATTACTTGAAGTTCTTAGTAGTTCTATTGAGATGTAAACTCATTTTTGTGAAGAATACATTGGATTATTTTGTTATAAACGGTTTTTCTCTTACTATAAATAAACTATAATCCTGCAATTGTTATTGTTTGACATCTTAAGCTTGTGAACCGACTTCAAAAAGGAGGAGGTTTTATGTTCGGATGTATGTATTTTTTTTTATGTAGGTACGAATGTTCACCGATTTCTCGGTCAGAACGATTTAATTTTTTTTGTTGTGTATACTTCCGAATTGGTCTCAATGAAAATTGTCATGATCTAATGCTGAACTTTATTTACAAGTCTATAAATACGCAGTTAATTACAGACAACAAAATTGATAATCAACATAATAGATTTTTATGTTCATCTGTTGTCAATAAATAAATAAATAAATAAATAAATAAATAAATAAATAAATAAATAAAAATAGCCTATAATTTTATCTACACTAATAAAATAAAGAGGTAAAGTTTGTTTTTTTTTGTTGTTTTTATTAGTTTTTTTTTTTGTAGGAGGCAATCTCTGAAAGTACTAGTCCGATTGCAAAAATGTTTTCACCGATAGAAAGCTGGTTTATTCCTGAGTATGTACGCAAGCGAAGCCGTGGGCAAAAGCCAGTTGTTATTTTTTTTTTTTGTATTATCGTATCACTTTTCGAAGAAATGATACCCACCGATCCGAACTGAGCCACGTGATGGATTACGATCCATTGCCTCTCCTCGAGAGGGGGCCCGAGTCCCAATGGTAACATTTTAAGCCTGATTAAGTATAATATACTTAATCAGGCTTAAAATGTTAATATCATTTTTATTTTTCTGTGAATGCTTGTCGACTTTGTATTGTGTGGCTAAGGCTAATTGTTACCTATATCTACCTAAGATACGCTGTACATAGAAGCTGTTGGTTTAACCTTCATAAATAAATGCCTTTTACTTCTTTTACATTTATGCAAACAAGGGTGTTTTGATTTTTTAGGTTCTGAAATACAGTGTTCTCTGTTTCAAGCTGTACAACGAATTTAGAATGTACAAATACAAATTTACATTGCACAATATTGGTTTTTTGAGCTCCGTTTTTTATTAAATGAATATTCATAAATTGGCTCTGAATTAAATATTGGAAAGGAGTCCGCACAGGGATATTATTCCTAAAGAATAGGTTAAAATTATTTTGGCACGTGTAACTCTAGCAAATGGCAATTTAATATAACGATGGGAAATTTAGGAAATAATTACTTCCTTGAAATATTACTTGACAATGATTTGAATAATTTTGAATGAGTTATTATTATTTTAGAGTATTGATAGATGTTCTCTTCATTTTAATATCTTTAATACCTTTTCCTCTTCCTTTAGGTGCTTCTTTTTTCTCATTTTAATCTTCCTTCCTCTTTATTCTGCTCTGATCCTTCCTTATCTCCTTCTCAAAGACCAAGGCTACTGCAAACATTTTACAATGTGTGATTTTTTATAACTTCAAGGAACCGCAAACTTGAGTATATGATTTTAATTTCAACTCGATACCTCCAAGCGTACTCGAGATAAAGGATCTTGACAGACAGACAGACGGACGGACAACAAAGTGATCTTATAATAGTTCCGCTTTTTCCTATTGAGGTACGGAACCCTAAAAACAAAGTTTTGAATCAAACTGACCAGACCAGACTTTGGATTTAAAGAGTCTCAATTCAATAAACCACAATAACAATAAAATACATCTTTTCTAAAAGGAGTATCGAAATTACTAATTAAATAACTGCTAGGAAACTCGGCGGTTCTTGCAAAGGTTCGGCGGTACTTCACACCGGGACAGCTTTTAATGTTATACAAAGCAAGGTCCGATCATGTGTGGAGTACTGCACGTCTGCAGCCACATATGGGTTGGGGCTGCAAAATACCACCTAGCGGCTTTGGATTCGGTGGACAGGCATGCGAAGAGGCTAATTGATGATCCAGATTTGGTTAAGTCCAATGTACAAAGCCTTGAGCACAGGTGCAGGGTAGCCAGCCTTTCGGTATTTTTCAGGATGCATTTTGGAGAGTGTGCGCGGGAATTGCATGACTTGATTCCGCCATCTCATTTCTACTAACGGACAACCCAACGTACGGCGAGTATCCACTCTTACGTTATTGAAACCTCTACGGTCCGGACTAAGCGTTTTGACTCGTCGTTTATAACGCGTACATCGAAGGACCGGAACAATTTGCCTACGGTCTTCCCGTCCGATTATAATTTGGGTGTCTTATAGGCTAGAGTGAATAGGCTCTTAATAAACTAGTCCGCTTCACCATCAACGATTGCATCACTGCTTACCATCAGGTGGGATCGCAGTCAAGCACTAGTATAAACCAATTTAAAAAAAATGAAGTAGAAATTAGTATACCCAAATATTGGAATGAGGAAGAGTGAGGTGGGGACAGCTCGCTATCTCTTTTGTACACGCGTAACC
Organism: Mythimna impura; assembly: GCA_905147345.3. Lineage (NCBI taxonomy): Eukaryota > Metazoa > Arthropoda > Insecta > Lepidoptera > Noctuidae > Mythimna > Mythimna impura. The sequence goes on along the minus strand of LR990347.1, from coordinate 5,616,251 downwards.
TAATGGCGATGACGTCACATTTCAGTTTGTGCATCCTTTTTCTGCTACTTGACAGTTTCCATTTCTACCAGATTTGAAAGGTTTCTAACTACTTACTTACTTGTCAGGTTAAAACTCCAAAGTCTTAAGCATCAACGTTGAGTTGCTAGCCTGTCGGTTTTCTATCGTTTACAATTTAATTCCGCCAAGTCTGTTCCAACATCGGACCACTAGACGTATGGTATATGGTAGACATCCCACCCATATTTACAAAGAGTTTTGGGAACACATTTATTGTGCGTACAGCTAAGGAGAGGAATTTCCTGTTGGAGTCTGAGTTTCCTGATAGCTACAAATTAGGGCTTTTTAAGTCAAGAGTGAATAGGTAATTCTAAGCAAGCGTGCTATATTGTTGGCTACATCATTGCTAAAAGAAATATACGTGAAAATATCTTTAGAGTAGAAAGACGTACCTAAGTACGTGTATGGTTTATAAAAAGGTTACCTACTTAGCTGGTTATTGGCAAAAAGCAAAGCCTAAGTCTTTACCTAGCCTTTGGCAAGGCTAACGAATATAAATGGTGGTCGGTGACACCACTTACTTAATCTACTTAGACTTAATAATAATTTGTTTTGCTTGTGCTAGTGCACTGGGATTTGTGTATGTTCCCACATAGGTTCAAAGTAATAATCTCTCAGTAGTCAGTTTGCGATATATTATTATCCATCATCATCATCATTTCAGCCGAATTATTTATATTATTTACTTGTTTTATTTTATGAACATTTTCAAATATAATGGGTCTTTAAGTCAAGAGTGAATAGGTTACTTCTAGGCAAGCGTGCTCCATCGTCGGCCACATGATCGCTTACCATCAAGTTAGATAGAGGTCAAACGCGAACCTATCCATAATAATAAAAAAAAGATAATATATATAGTATCGGGAACAGCGTCCAAGCTACGCGGCGGTCAGGATTCCAGAGAAAGGAACCTTCTAACAATGCAAGCCGTGTTCAAGAGTACCGCGTTCTGAATCAAGCCCTTGATTCAGCCATCTAATGAGAGCTTCCTAAGATGTGGGTCGAGAGTTGTGCCTATTATAAACCATTGGCTGACACGACTATCGGTATAATTATCACTGAGTCCGATATATTATTATTTTTATTTATCTGTTTCAGATACAAGATCTGTATTTTGTTAGTAATGTACTCAAAGTTATGTTAATAATTTTGTGCATATACATTTTATAATATGAAAATCCTACTATAACTACGTTACGAGTCTGCATTTTAAATTATTCAATAAAATTGTAAAATATAATTTTTATTATAAAAATAAAATGTATGTTGTGATTGTATTTTGTACCTAAACTCTAACATAGTTTATAAGTTCCAATTGTTATAACCATTATGGATCATTGTTATCTGAATAAAAGAAAGTCATTATAATTAAAAGCACTGTTTTTAAAACCAATTTACAAGCTCTAACAAAAAACCATATAAAGTTGTGTAAATTATATATTTTGCATTTTTATATTGTGTGTAAATAATTTAGGTCACGTTATTTACATGAAAAAAATTAACTTCTGAAACTGCTAAAACAAAAGCCTAGAATAGAATGTAAAAAGCTTCGTTTGAGCATAATAAAGTAAGAGGTGGTTTAAAAAAAATAGGCATGAAGTGGTTTTTAAAACCGGAGTGGGTAACTGGGTATAAAGTTGAAATTAAATTTAAAAAAGTTAGAGTACCTGGTGATAAATGTTTAATTTATGAAATGTAGGAGTTAAAAGCCAGTGTAGAAGTCTACATTTAATATGTATTTAGGATCTTATTTATAAAATAAATATTTATTAGGATCCCCAACATCACAGGCACTAGGAATTTATAGGTAGATTGTATAACAGTATTCAAGTGCTGTAACACATAGAGACAAACACGATATTACAATAAAACATTTAATTACAAAACACGTATGATTAGGTAATTGAATTTCATTTAATAAAATGTCTGCGCGGTATCTTCTCATCCAATATACCTTAGTGTCTCAAGACGAAAGACCAGTGCGTGTTGCCAGTGTTGACATATGGCCCCGAAACGTGGTCGATTACAATGGGACTCATCGGAAGACTTAAAGTCACCTAAAGGGCAATGGAAAGGGCTGTGCTCGGAGTTTCCTTGCGTGATCGAATCAGGAATGAAGATATCCGCAGGAGAACCAAGGTTACCGACATAGCACGAAGAATCGCCAAACTTAACTGACAATGGGCAGGACACATTGCTCGCAGAATGGATGGCCGTTAGGGCCGAAAGGTTCTAGAATGGCAACCACGTACCGGAAGATGGAAGGCCTCCTACAAGGTGGACTGATGACTTGGTAACGGTTGCGGGAGTCCGATGGATGCGAGACGCACAGGACTGTTCATTGTGGCGACAATTGGGGGAGGCCTATGTCCAGCAGTGGACGACTTTCGGCTGAAATGATGATGGTGATGATGAATAAAATGTCAAAGGAATAAAGATTATTAAAATTATTTCAGTACTTAACATTAACACAAAAACATAGTAGAAAGAAATAAAAATAAATAATGATAAATTACATTACAGAAATACACTCAGTAATTTCTAATTGAATTAAATTATGTTAAAATAAAATATGGATACAATAAAGGTAAACGGTTGAGTCTGATTGAAATACAATCAAATTAAAAATAAATTAAAACAAAACGACAATAACTATATGATACGAGTACATAGATACACACACTTGGGAAAAATAGACGGTATCTAATGTAGCTACTTATTTTAGAAAGTCCTACTCATTGAGAATAGGCGATTATTGAGGCGTAAGTTTGTATGTCTATTTTTACCCTTTTACGCTCAAAGGGCTGAACGGATTGGCACATGGGTAAACATTGTCCTGAAATCAGGGGCACCGGCTTTTAGAAAACCTCATGGGTGCTCATGCTCATTTGATGACTCGAAAAAGTGGCAAAGTGTGAGAAGAGAAATGCATACTGATCGACCGACAAATAAATAAATGTCCTACTTACATACTGCGGAATAACGAAGGTACCACAAACACCCAGACCCAACACAAATATCTGTTTCATCAACAAACATTGGTTGGTGCGTGAATCGAACCTTGCGTCTCAATCGGCGCTATAAACCATTGCGCTAAACGGATCGTCGTGTAATGAAAAAACGCCCATCCCTAAAAGGCGATTACTGATCTGTTTCTTGATGTCTATTCTCAGGGGTGCTCGGCACATATTGTTTATTTCTCATGGGTGCTCGAGCACCCGAGCATCTACGGAGTCGGTGCCCCTGCCTGAAATAGAAGATTTTATCTCGAGAGCATGATCAGTTGGAATGTATTTCTATATAAGTAGAAATACATTCCAACTGATCATGCGTGAAGCCGCTGGTAGACTAGAAGCTATTATTATCTACACTAATATTATTCAGAGGTAAAGTTTGTTTCTTTTTTTTCTTTTTTTTTGTAGGAAGTAATCTCTGAAAGCACTGGTCCGATTGCTAAAATGTTTTCACCGATAAAAAGCTGTTTTATTCCTGAGTAACATAGGCTATATTTTATGTACGCGGGCGAAGCCACAAGCAAAAGCTAGTTATAAATAAGACATTGTCAGGGATACAGTAAAAAAAGAACGGTACCTGAGGAAAATAATAATTAAAATTTATTACTTACGGACGCTAGATGGCGCTACGAGTCCTGCGAGTCACAAATAAATTTCACTAAAAACGTTTAGGAATGTATTTTTCATATTTCTGTATTGATAATATAAATACAATTTGTATAAGCATAATAGCATAATCAGCCTTTTAATGTTCCCACTGCTGGGACTCAGGCCTAATGGGCCGTAATCCACCACGCGGGCCCAGTGCGTGTTGGTGAATGTCACATGTCTTTGAATTTTTGGTTCTAGGACATGCCGGTTTCCTCACGATGTTTTCCTTCACCGTTTTGAGAGCAGTGGTGATGAAATAAATTACACAAAGTAATGCGCCTGGCTGGGTTTGAACCCGCGACCTACAACTCGTAAGTCGGAGCCGTTACCACTCGGCCACCACTGCTCAATACAATTAATAATTTGTGAGTCTAAAAAATTAACTATACAGTATTGACGTTACCTACGTTACGTTTTTTTTTTTTTGAGGTGGGAAATCATCTAATGACTATTCCCACTGGAGCTTTAGGGTGTAGCGTAAGGGCGTGTCACTTCTACTGACTAAAACCACATCCTGTGTCCTTCACTTGCCCTTTGTGTTCTAGGATCACGGGTTTCCAGGTTTTTCACATTGATACTATAATATGGTATAACCGATAATATCACTGTTTGTTTCTAACAAAGCATCGATTTAATATATCAGAATTCATTAAAAAATTTGAGTCGTTAAACACTGCTAACTATATATAAATAACGTAAACAATCTGTTTCTCTTTTTCTTGAGTTTGAAAAAAGAGAGATGAGAGTATGAGAGGCTAGTTAATGGCTTCTCCCGCTCTGAGTGCAGCTAGAGGGAGTGTCAAACTTTTACTGACTAAAACCCACCTGTGTTCTTTCAGTTGCCTTTTGCATTCAACGGCCGCGTTTGGCGATTCGAAAGAGTCATCGAACAATCCACATATTTATATAGATAGGCTGCCATATCAATGTTACCCGTACGCCTCATTAGCTTTCTTAGTACGTCTAAGTCTGCACATTATATTATGGCAGATATGGTTATGTTACCAGCTTTCCTAAGAGGTGCCATTTTACGCCGTAACTTGGTTTTGAACGTTAGATAACCAGCTTTACAAATGGGTAACGTGTTAGGTTAGGTTAAGTATTGTAAAATATTTCATACTAGCAGCGGGCCCGTCGCGCGCTCGCGACGACTCTCTCGTCTGGCCCGTAACTGAATTCTTTCTTTCGCAACGCGTCGTCAAGCAAACGCGGCGATACCGTTACGAGTCGCCGCGGAAACGCTGCGATTCCGTTACGACTCGCGACGATACGTGGCGGAATTAGCGCTCGTTCGTGGAGATTATCCGACGATATAAGGGCGGACTCGTCGCGATTCTCTCGCTCGTGGAGACAGCCCCTTAGTAAGAATTGGCGTAACACGGACTGTCATGTTTGTATTTTATTATCGTACTAGCTGTTACCCGCGACTTTGTCTGCGTCAAATTAGAAAAATGCACAAACGTAATTAATAATTCTGTGCTTGTGATTCGTGCTAAAAACATCTAATTCAAATAACGGAAATTAATTTTAGTAAATATATTATGTAAAATGTATTTCTTATGTCCAGATATATAATTTATTTTATTTATTTGGCTCACCAGTAATAGAATACTCGTTCATGATATACATCAAATAAATTACTTATCATCATCAATAAACAGAAACAGACATGTTGAGGTCGAAGTAGTTGATAAACTGTGGTTCTGCCTACCCCTAAAAGGAAAAGGTGATAGTTTAAGTTTGTTTTTGGTTTATTCTATGATGAAACAACGCTGTATGATTTTAATATGATTGGTTCATTATAATAGACTAAGAGTGTATTAAACCGTTGTTTTCTTTTAACAACACTAAATAAATGTTATTTAACGTAGGCTATAAAAAAAGTGGTTAAAGTAGTTTTCAAAATGTTAAATGTTGCCAAAATGTATAAAGAGTCTGTACGGATCTTGTTCTGAGGTCAATACCCACAGTTTTTAGTGTCTGCACGTTTTACTTTTAGGAAGAAAATCATCAAATACCTTCCCCCGCTCTGGGTAAAGCGAGAGTTTGTGTCAGACTTTTACAGACTGAAACCGACCTGTGTTCCTTTAATTGCCCTTAGTGTTCTAGAGCTACGGTAACTTGCACGCGGCAGCAAATCTTCCTTCTTTGAGGAAAAGAGAGGACGCTGAGGTGTCTTTCTAAAGACACCACAGCGTCCTCTCTTTTCGCCTGACGAAGATCTCTAGGGCCAATGCCTGCTAGAGCTATGAGATTTTTCGAAAGAATTACCTCCCATAAGAATTTGCCTCGATGATATTTCTCTGCAGACTTTTAGCCGGGTCCGTTATGCAACTTTGGCGGAGGTGAATTTCGAAGGAGCCGATTATGCTTCAGCCCATCTTCAGCTGGATAACGTGCACTGATAGTCCACTACTGCTAGCGATTATTAAAATACTACAGAGTAACCTACGATGTCATCTTGCTCCACAACTGTACTTATAAAGAATTTGTGAAAAAATTGTTGCAGTTTAATGTTGACTTACATCACGTCGAATTTGAAACAGAAACCTCTCGAAACACCCTAATACCCCCTCATTACTCCGTGTTTGTGACTCCACAAAACTATAAAATGACAGCGAACAAATGTCGCAACCAATTGGGGCTGTGACTGACTCTGGCATCCGTCAGAATTTTGTCCCAGTGTTGATCACCACTCACTGACCACTCTTAAGGAGGCAACGTCCAGTTGTCGACTTAAGGCTGCAAGTAATGTAGGATACATCATACGTAATCAAACTATCTTCAGGAACGCAAACCACGTCGGGGCCTTGTGTGAAATATGTCTTCATGGATTTTTCATGAAATTCTTAATGATCTTCAATTTTTGGAATCTTTGAAATTAGGTACTTGTTCCAAACAGTAGGTTGTGGTCAAGTCCGAGGGAGAGACTACTTGAAGTACTGGTAACCTTCACGAACTGCTCAAGAAGCATCTTTCTGTAATTAAGTACCTACCTATATTTGCTGGTTTTTTGGGGGTCCTTCCGAAACATCTACGTTCGATGAAGACCTGTGTCAGGCGGAAAGAGAGCCTTTTTGGACTTTCCTCAAAGTGTGTGGCGTGCAAGTTACCATAGCCCTGGAACGCTAAGGGCAACTAAAGGAACACAGGTGGGTTTCAGTCAGTAAGTCTGGTACTACCTCTCGCTTTACCCAGAGCGGGGGAAGGTATTTGATGATTTCCTACCTAAAAGCAAAAGGTGCACACACTAAAAACTGTGGGTATCGACCTCAGTATCAACTCCGTGACTCAGACTATTTATACATTTTGGCAACTGAAAACTACTTTATCCACTTTTTTTTTGATAGCCTACGTTAAATAACATTTATTTAGTGTTGTAAAAAAGATAATTCTACGGTATAATATACTTTTAGTATATCTAATGAACCAATAATTTTAAAATCATACAGCGTTGTTTTATCATAACATAAAACAGAAAGAAACATACATAAAACCCACTCCAGTTCCTTCTTTGCCATTGTTCCAGGGCCCCGGGAATCTCTTTCGTATCACCCATGGCCCCAATAGGCTTCGACCTTGCTGGGCCCCTACGGTTGCTGACACCTCCTTGAGGCGCGCGTGGAACACTACGCGCCGTCAACGACTTGGGCTCAGTCCGGACGGTTACCGGACGGACGGACAGTGAGCTACCTATTGCTCGCCGTCCACAAGCCCGCGCCTACCGTGGCCGGAAATCGGGATCGGAACCCCTTGGTTCGGATCGGCTGGGTCGCGAGGGTTATTGTCTCGCGCGTGCGGCCGCCTCCTTATTGCTAGCATTACTGCTTCGCAGAAGGAGGCGACCGCGCCCAAGGCCCACCGCGCTTTACGCTATTACAAATCTTGTTATGATAAAATGACTGGACCTAACTGCGGTTTATTTTCGTAAATATTTTTGGCATTTACGAAGCAATTAATTAGAATTCAATAATTTTTATAAATAGGTCTAGAAACATTTGCTGATTTCGTGATAACGCCATCTATTGCTGAAAAGCTTAACCTTACCTTTATCACACACTGAGGCTCTACCACGAGCTCATAACGTGATCCATTTTACGACCTAAACCGGACTGTTAAAGGGATGGAGCTATATAGGGTGTATAGCTCCATCACTCTTTTTCGCTCGTACGTCTGACATTTTGACATTATCATGGTAAGGCCCCTGGCCACCTACCGAGCGATAGTTAAATAAATAGTTTGACAAATTTAATTCGTGTGTTTGCTATTCAAAGCCAGATGGCGTCACTGAGGCATAGGATGACAGTTTTTCTAAGACATTTTTTCTGATAGCCGCTCTATTGTATCTCTTTAGATCTCTTTGTAGACGTTTTAATGCATAATCGCAGGATTTCTGTCTTGTATAGTGAAGGTCAGTATAATCTGCCAAACTGCTTCGAAAGTGCTGATGTAGAAACCAGACTGTCGATAAAAATAATAGTAAGAACGCAAAAATATGTAAAAATTTCTTGTTTACAGTAAAATAAAACAAAACTATCACAAAAAAGAAACTGAGTTTTGAACCACTATCCCCTTACGTGCCGATCTAATCCAAACACGACTGCACTACGGTCTTCGTTGACTTTTGTGTAAAATAGGTGTTCTTATATAAACGTCATCATTGTCTGCTTAACCCTTTGTCGATGATAGCGTGATGATGTAGCTAAATGAAAAAAAGAAATATTATTTTCGTTTTTCCACTTAGATTTTATTACATGTTTGATTACTTTTTACAAAAATATGGAGTAAAAATGTCTAAGATGTGTTAAAAATATGCTAAAAGTCCTATTATTATTGTAATCGAAGTACCATCGCATATTATATACAAAAAAAAAACGACAAAATACTCACAAAAATTATTACTATAACTGGGGATCGAAGTCACGGCAAATCGTTCAATATCGACATTTTGGAATATTGCTCACCCCCCATAGCAAATAGCGTGACAATTTATAGCCTATGTCCTTTCTCAAGCTCTATTCTATCTTTGTACCAAATTTCATCAAAATTGGTTCAGCGGTATAAGCGTGAAAGCGTAACAGACAGACAGACAGACAGACAGACAGACAGACAGACAGACAGAGTTACTTTCGCATTTATAATATTAGTATGGATACAAATGGGTAACGCGTTAGGTTAGGTTAGGTATTGTAAAATATTTCAAATACAAATGGGTAACGTGTTAGGTTAGGTTAGGTATTGTAAAATATTTCTCGATAGGATATAGGATCACTTTGTTGTCCGTCCGTCCGTCCGTCTGTCTGTCTGTCTGTCTGTCAAGACCATTTACCTCGAGAACGAGTGAAGGTATCGAGTTGAAATTAAAACAATATACTCAGGTCTGCGGTCCGTTGAAGCTGTGAAAAAAAAAAACTTCTGAGTTAACGAAAACTAAAAACGTCCGTTTATGTCGCAAAAAACGTATATTTTGAGACTCTTAAGGAAATCAAAATTCATAGGGTACTTAAATTTGGCATGAAGCAAGGTCTCATAGCACACAAAAAAACTTTTTTTGTGATTCGGAAAAATCTTCGTAACTCAATTCGGGAATCGAAATGTTTCTATAGGTAAGTTTGTACGGAACCCTCAGTGCGCGAGTCCGACTCACACTTATATACTTATAATCAGCCTTTTTAATGTTCCCACTGCTGGGACTCAGGCCTCCTCTCTAGGGCCGTAATCCACCATTCGGGCCCAGTGTGGGTTGGTGAATGTCACATGTCTTCGAATTTTTTGGTTCTAGGACATGCCGGTTTCCTCACGATGTTTTCCTTCACCGTTTTGAGAGCAGTGGTGATGAAATAAATTACACAATCTAATGCGCCTGGCTGGGTTTGAACCCGCGACCAAAAAACCCAGCCACACTTGCCCGATTTTTTTTTTAATGAAGTCGGTTATTTTTTTTTATAAAATGTTTTTCATTTTACACTTTTTTGTTGCGATACACTTATAGCCAGAGTACCTATTTCTCAGACAATTCCAATTAACCCAAACAGTGCTAGAATACATTTTTTTATTATAATGTTCCCGTGTCCACCTTCCACCTTCGGGCTCCATCATCAGATCAGTTCTATAGTATCTTATAGCCAAAGAGCATCTCATGACAATTCTAATAAGCCCAAACACGGTTAGGATACATTGATTAATTACGGAGTTCCGGTGCCTATCTTCCGGCTCCATCATGGTCTTTAGATCACTTCGATGATACCATTTTCAACATAACTATTCAGAACCATTTATTTCTTTGTATTGTCATAGTCGCTTAACTATCTTCATTGTGATATCTATGTGAGTATGAAGTTCCGTTGGCCATTTCTGGTCTTCTTCATAATTCCACTTCATCAAAGTTATTTTTGACTGTAAATGCTTAAGTTTTCGATGAAAATACCAAAATCACTATATTGTTGCCTATAATATTTGAGGAGTTCCCTCGATCCCTCATGGATTCCATCATCAGAACTGGATTTTGAATAAAATGTGACCAATCTGAAAGCAAGCGAAAAACATTTTGCAAATTGATCCATAAACGATGGAGTTCCGAGGTAAAAATATAAAAGAAACCGAATTCATAACCTCCTCCTTTTTTTGAAGTCGGTTAAAAAGTATCTTGTATGTTCGCAAAAATTTTGGGTTTTCCGAAATGAGAAGAAATTTTCATAATATAAATACACGCAGTAAATACGAAATTGTTATACCCAAATGGAGATTTAGCTATTATAAGTAAGTTACTCCTTCTAAACAGCATACACGTTTATAACAAGTTGCCAAAGTCGGTTACAGAACATAGCAAGGGAAAGTTCAAAACCCACATCAAACGTGTCCTTATCAAAAAACCGTATTATAAGATCAAAGACACGCACATGTGGCGTACCAGGTACCTCATTAACTTCATTAATTAGCACTTTGCCAATGATTCGTTCGCGAGATGTTTTCATAAAACTTCTAACACCCGTATTCGAGGATAGTTTTGAAAAACTATTAATGAAAGTCTATATTTTGATTAGAATTTGTGCTAAGTTTCAAGTTTAATCCAAGATATAAGATTCTCCCATACCACCTTTAACACCCCCTAAATCTTTTTTAACCGACTTTAAAAAGGACGAGGTTCTATGTTCGGCTGAATGTATGTTTTTTTTTTATGTAAAATGTTCACCGATTTCTCGGTCAATTGTGAACCGATTTTGATATTTTTTTTTATTGAAAGGTTATGCTTCCAAGTTGGTCCCATAGAAATATTGCTATGATCTGATCATGAACTTCGAAGATATGGAACAGAACTCCTCATAGGATCACAGCAGAACTGTCGTAACAAGTAAAATTGCTTTATTTATACGTGTAGTCGATGACTGACTGAAAGAATAAGGGGAATATATCGAATTGATCTGTAATGAATTAATTTAATCTAACCGCCTTTGGTATTATTAGAATTGTCATGAGATGCACTCTGGCTATAAGGTATTTAAATATGGCTGAGGGGTACTTTTTAGTGGTGGTAGGTACCATAAATAAAAAGTGTAAAATAAAAAAAAAATACAACCGATTAATAAATAATAACTTTGATTTCGGAAGTCGGTGTTAAATGACGAAGAGACAAAACTATTATAGAAACACCGACTTCCGAAATTAATGTTACTTTGCACTTTTCAGTGTTTTTTTTTACACTGAAGTCGGTTGTATTTTTTTTGTAAAAAGTTTTTTTATTTGGTTTAGTTTAGTTTTTTTGAATAATAAATATTGAAAACCTTTTTTAGTTTACTTGGGTTACTGTTTAGACTAAGTTTCAAGGATATAAGCCCAAGAAAGGCGCACAAAATTATTTCCCCCCTTTCATCCCCTTAAAAGTTAAATATAAAAAAATCCCTTCTTATTGCTTGTCTACATCATAAAAGACAGCCTTGTGCAAAATTTCACATACTTAGACCCAGATAGTTTTGGTTGTACATTGATATAAGACAGTCAATTAGTTTCTCCTTTTATATATATCGGAAAACATCGTGAGGAAACCGACATGTCCTAGAACCAAAAATTCGAAGACATGTGACATTCACCAATCCGCACTGGGCCCGCGTGGTGGATTACGGCCCATTCCCTCTCCTAGAGAGAGGAGGCCTGAGTCCCAGCAGTGGGAACATTAAAAAAGGCTTATTAAGCTACTAGCAGCGGGCCCGTCGCGCGCTCGCGACGACTCTCTCGTCTGGCCCGTAACTGAATTCTTTCTTTCGCAACGCGTCGTCAAGCAAACGCGGCGATACCGTTACGAGTCGCCGCGGAAACGCTGCGATTCCGTTACGACTCGCGACGATACGTGGCGGAATTAGCGCTCGTTCGTGGAGATTATCCGACGATATAAGGGCGGACTCGTCGCGATTCTCTCGCTCGTGGAGACAGCCCCTTAGTAAGAATTGGCGTAACACGGACTGTCATGTTTGTATTTTATTATCGTACTAGCTGTTACCCGCGACTTTGTCTGCGTCAAATTAGAAAAATGCACAAACGTAATTAATAATTCTGTGCTTGTGATTCGTGCTAAAAACATCTAATTCAAATAACGGAAATTAATTTTAGTAAATATATTATGTAAAATGTATTTCTTATGTCCAGATATATAATTTATTTTATTTATTTGGCTCACCAGTAATAGAATACTCGTTCATGATATACATCAAATAAATTACTTATCATCATCAATAAACAGAAACAGACATGTTGAGGTCGAAGTAGTTGATAAACTGTGGTTCTGCCTACCCCTAAAAGGAAAAGGTGATAGTTTAAGTTTGTTTTTGGTTTATTCTATGATGAAACAACGCTGTATGATTTTAATATGATTGGTTCATTATAATAGACTAAGAGTGTATTAAACCGTTGTTTTCTTTTAACAACACTAAATAAATGTTATTTAACGTAGGCTATAAAAAAAGTGGTTAAAGTAGTTTTCAAAATGTTAAATGTTGCCAAAAGGTATAAAGAGTCTGTACGGATCTTGTTCTGAGGTCAATACCCACAGTTTTTAGTGTCTGCACGTTTTACTTTTAGGAAGAAAATCATCAAATACCTTCCCCCGCTCTGGGTAAAGCGAGAGTTTGTGTCAGACTTTTACAGACTGAAACCGACCTGTGTTCCTTTAATTGCCCTTAGTGTTCTAGAGCTACGGTAACTTGCACGCGGCAGCAAATCTTCCTTCTTTGAGGAAAAGAGAGGACGCTGAGGTGTCTTTCTAAAGACACCACAGCGTCCTCTCTTTTCGCCTGACGAAGATCTCTAGGGCCAATGCCTGCTAGAGCTATGAGATTTTTCGAAAGAATTACCTCCCATAAGAATTTGCCTCGATGATATTTCTCTGCAGACTTTTAGCCGGGTCCGTTATGCAACTTTGGCGGAGGTGAATTTCGAAGGAGCCGATTATGCTTCAGCCCATCTTCAGCTGGATAACGTGCACTGATAGTCCACTACTGCTAGCGATTATTAAAATACTACAGAGTAACCTACGATGTCATCTTGCTCCACAACTGTACTTATAAAGAATTTGTGAAAAAATTGTTGCAGTTTAATGTTGACTTACATCACGTCGAATTTGAAACAGAAACCTCTCGAAACACCCTAATACCCCCTCATTACTCCGTGTTTGTGACTCCACAAAACTATAAAATGACAGCGAACAAATGTCGCAACCAATTGGGGCTGTGACTGACTCTGGCATCCGTCAGAATTTTGTCCCAGTGTTGATCACCACTCACTGACCACTCTTAAGGAGGCAACGTCCAGTTGTCGACTTAAGGCTGCAAGTAATGTAGGATACATCATACGTAATCAAACTATCTTCAGGAACGCAAACCACGTCGGGGCCTTGTGTGAAATATGTCTTCATGGATTTTTCATGAAATTCTTAATGATCTTCAATTTTTGGAATCTTTGAAATTAGGTACTTGTTCCAAACAGTAGGTTGTGGTCAAGTCCGAGGGAGAGACTACTTGAAGTACTGGTAACCTTCACGAACTGCTCAAGAAGCATCTTTCTGTAATTAAGTACCTACCTATATTTGCTGGTTTTTTGGGGGTCCTTCCGAAACATCTACGTTCGATGAAGACCTGTGTCAGGCGGAAAGAGAGCCTTTTTGGACTTTCCTCAAAGTGTGTGGCGTGCAAGTTACCATAGCCCTGGAACGCTAAGGGCAACTAAAGGAACACAGGTGGGTTTCAGTCAGTAAGTCTGGTACTACCTCTCGCTTTACCCAGAGCGGGGGAAGGTATTTGATGATTTCCTACCTAAAAGCAAAAGGTGCACACACTAAAAACTGTGGGTATCGACCTCAGTATCAACTCCGTGACTCAGACTATTTATACATTTTGGCAACTGAAAACTACTTTATCCACTTTTTTTTTGATAGCCTACGTTAAATAACATTTATTTAGTGTTGTAAAAAAGATAATTCTACGGTATAATATACTTTTAGTATATCTAATGAACCAATAATTTTAAAATCATACAGCGTTGTTTTATCATAACATAAAACAGAAAGAAACATACATAAAACCCACTCCAGTTCCTTCTTTGCCATTGTTCCAGGGCCCCGGGAATCTCTTTCGTATCACCCATGGCCCCAATAGGCTTCGACCTTGCTGGGCCCCTACGGTTGCTGACACCTCCTTGAGGCGCGCGTGGAACACTACGCGCCGTCAACGACTTGGGCTCAGTCCGGACGGTTACCGGACGGACGGACAGTGAGCTACCTATTGCTCGCCGTCCACAAGCCCGCGCCTACCGTGGCCGGAAATCGGGATCGGAACCCCTTGGTTCGGATCGGCTGGGTCGCGAGGGTTATTGTCTCGCGCGTGCGGCCGCCTCCTTATTGCTAGCATTACTGCTTCGCAGAAGGAGGCGACCGCGCCCAAGGCCCACCGCGCTTTACGCTATTACAAATCTTGTTATGATAAAATGACTGGACCTAACTGCGGTTTATTTTCGTAAATATTTTTGGCATTTACGAAGCAATTAATTAGAATTCAATAATTTTTATAAATAGGTCTAGAAACATTTGCTGATTTCGTGATAACGCCATCTATTGCTGAAAAGCTTAACCTTACCTTTATCACACACTGAGGCTCTACCACGAGCTCATAACGTGATCCATTTTACGACCTAAACCGGACTGTTAAAGGGATGGAGCTATATAGGGTGTATAGCTCCATCACTCTTTTTCGCTCGTACGTCTGACATTTTGACATTATCATGGTAAGGCCCCTGGCCACCTACCGAGCGATAGTTAAATAAATAGTTTGACAAATTTAATTCGTGTGTTTGCTATTCAAAGCCAGATGGCGTCACTGAGGCATAGGATGACAGTTTTTCTAAGACATTTTTTCTGATAGCCGCTCTATTGTATCTCTTTAGATCTCTTTGTAGACGTTTTAATGCATAATCGCAGGATTTCTGTCTTGTATAGTGAAGGTCAGTATAATCTGCCAAACTGCTTCGAAAGTGCTGATGTAGAAACCAGACTGTCGATAAAAATAATAGTAAGAACGCAAAAATATGTAAAAATTTCTTGTTTACAGTAAAATAAAACAAAACTATCACAAAAAAGAAACTGAGTTTTGAACCACTATCCCCTTACGTGCCGATCTAATCCAAACACGACTGCACTACGGTCTTCGTTGACTTTTGTGTAAAATAGGTGTTCTTATATAAACGTCATCATTGTCTGCTTAACCCTTTGTCGATGATAGCGTGATGATGTAGCTAAATGAAAAAAAGAAATATTATTTTCGTTTTTCCACTTAGATTTTATTACATGTTTGATTACTTTTTACAAAAATATGGAGTAAAAATGTCTAAGATGTGTTAAAAATATGCTAAAAGTCCTATTATTATTGTAATCGAAGTACCATCGCATATTATATACAAAAAAAAAAACGACAAAATACTCACAAAAATTATTACTATAACTGGGGATCGAAGTCACGGCAAATCGTTCAATATCGACATTTTGGAATATTGCTCACCCCCCATAGCAAATAGCGTGACAATTTATAGCCTATGTCCTTTCTCAAGCTCTATTCTATCTTTGTACCAAATTTCATCAAAATTGGTTCAGCGGTATAAGCGTGAAAGCGTAACAGACAGACAGACAGACAGACAGACAGACAGACAGAGTTACTTTCGCATTTATAATATTAGTATGGAAGTATGGATGTTATGCTATATATCGAATACGTCTACCACCTGCTTCATATTTGTTTTTATTATTAATTTTGTTTTCTATTTAATTATGACATTGTATTTACAAAGTGTTTATATTATTTTGACCACTGACTAACTTTACTAATAATTTATTATCGTAATATAATCATGTTGTTGTTTGAGTTATCCTCTTATATAAAATTTCTTACAAATATATTAAGGTTTACTGTAAGAAAATCCAATTGTGGGTTAAGCTCGCCTTTGTACAGACGCCTGCAAAAGTGCTTGGATACCTTAACGCCTATTTTCCCTTGCACGATAAAGTTCAAGTTTTCGAAAATTAAACTAGATGGCGTTGGTTTCTTCACAGCTAAGTGGCGAGCAACAAAGCCAATCTCACAAAGTATAAACTTGACTTTTAGTTTGACAGAAAATAGACACAAGCATCATCATTGTCGTCAACAACTGATTGTAGTTCATAATTTCATCACTAAAATTAGAGTCATGATGGCCTAGCGGTTAAGCATGTGCAGATCGATGCGTGAATCAGTGAGCCGTGAGTTCAAATCTCACGTAGTACTTTACACTTTTTGTAAGTTATGAATAACAAAAAAAATCGGTAGGAATTATATGAAAGCTAACAAGTGGATATTTATTTGTAATATAATATTCAAGTCGGTAGTTAATCATCAAAATGATAAAAGAGCCGGTAAACAGGCTCACCAAACAAAAAAGGACTATTGAAAAAGTATAGATGTTTATTTCTTACAGTTTATTATTCAAATTTAACTGTCAGTTTATTAATCATCGAATAACATTATAATATTATATTTAATTTATTTTTGAGGCCATAGCTTAAATATTCGTTTCCAAAATTCGAAAGAGGATTGAAGCGTATGTAACCTTAACAAAAACAAACACAAAACTAGATAATTTTATCACAAAGGTCAAAAGGATTAAATATAGGCTAAAAAATACAAAATTGCACAACGAAATATCAAATGGTTAGTAGGTAACATAAAAAAAAAATATGTTGTGTTTTAACTTGAAGTGTTCATAACTTTTTTAAGTTATTTTAAATATTTACAAGTATTAGGTTAAACACACATAACGAGATCTCCAGTTAGTATAGAGAATAAGTACTGAGTAAATAATATTAATAAATTAAGTATAAATTATTTAATAGCTCGTGTAACCACCATTTTGGTCAATAACAGCTTGCATTTGGGAACGCATTGAATTAATCAAATTTTTACACAAATCTGAACCACGAATACTCTCCCATATTTGTAAACAATGAGCCTCTAATGCATCTGGAGTACGCTCATTTTGATTATTCCACCGTTGAACAATGACACCCCATAAATTTTCAATTGGATTTAAATCCGGTGATCTAGCAGGCCAAGGAATAGTGCAAATGTCATTATGCTGACGAAACCAAGCTTGCACACTGTGGGAACGGTGTATTGGACAATTATCCTGTACAAATTTTATCTGTGGTAATTCTTCTCTTGGATACACATTTCGAACTGTAGGCAACATGATCTCCTCCAGCACTTCTATATAATTTGCACTATTTGCTCGACTAGGTATTCTGACAAGTTCTCCCGGATCGGCTGCACTCATCTATCCCCACATGTTCACAGTTATATGACCAGATTGCATATTGGGCACTACATGACCACTTGTGTGTCGTGTATTATCTCGACGCCACAAACATAAGCGTCCGTGTTCGCTGGACTTAAAAGTTTTTTCATCAGTAAAGATGACATTACTCCAATCAAAGTTTATGTGATCCATAGCAAACTGCAATCTTGCTCTTTTATGGTTTTCCGTAAGCAAGGGTTTCACAGCATGCCTCCGATAATGCAGCCCTTCGCTATGAAAAGCACGACGGACAGTGTCAACACTTGTGTCAAATAAACCAGCATAGTGATTCGTCGGCAGAAATCCATTTTCATCGTACTCCCTTACCATGGTTTGACGCTGAAACATATTTATGAGTTTTGGTCTACCAGTTTTTTGACGGTGGTTCAAAGAACCCTCTTCTTCAAATCGTCGTACCCATAGAACAACTGTTTTTCTCTGCAACAATAAAACAAAAATATATAATACCTAAAATTATGATTATTATATAGTGGGTTTATTGTTATATAAGAGTATAAATAAAATTAATTACGTTTACACCGGTCTCCCTGGCTATTTCTGACAAGTTTTTACCTTGATTATGCAAAGCAATTATTTGAGCTCTTGTTACTAAATCGATATTACAATAATTCGTACTCATTTTGATAAAACAAGTAGATAAATTCTCCTGATTAAAAATAAAATTGAACGAAAGGAGCGCCAACGAGGTAACCGAAATGAACTTAGCGAACAATCAATTAAGCTTAGTCACCATCTTCGGTTTAAGTATTATTTAGACTACCTTCTAATTATTATTTATAAATCCATATTCAACCTACCCTCTTAAGTTTGAAAACTAACACATAGATAATAGATATATATTTATAAATTGATATTCAATTTTAATATCTTCATCTCTTTAAAATAAACTATAAATTATTTTAATGTTTGAAGAAACAAAAATAAGCATTAGCATAACATAAACATTTGAAGCACAGCAACGCCATCTAGTAACAGTATAATGAGATGTTGTCGATAACAACATTTAAATCTGATTTTACGCTAGATGGCGTCATTTCTCGCTTCACACGATTTTATTTCTGTACTATCCAGGCACTTTCACAGGTCATAGTACATCAGCTCTCCATATTTAATTAATTGTAAAATGATGTACAGTAAAGAATATAAGAATACAAGAATGTTATATATTAATAGGTTTATTATTTTTATTTTCATAATTATATGAAAATAAAAAAAAAAACGAGGCTATTAAGCTTCGTTTTTATAAATTGATCTGAGAACGCTTTGACTCCGTAGGTAGACTCATAATTTAGCTAGTTATTTCGATACACTTTAATTATTTTGTCACTTTTTGCTAATATCTTTGCATGCCTTGTAGATTCTAATAAATAAATATTGTAAAAGGCAATCATATGTAGGGTTGCGTATGTCGTCAAAAACGGAACCCGTATATTGTGATCACTTTGCAGTCCGTCTGTCAAGACCCTTTTTCTCAGGAAAGCGTGGTGGTATCAAACTGAAATTAATGACAAATACTCAGATCTGCCTCTTTCACTGCTCCAACTGCTCCCTCTTTTACTAGAAAGAGGCAAACTAAGTCATTGCAATATAAGGACAAGGCTGTTTATGCTCCAATTATGGTGCATATTTTGAAACTCGCAAGGGTATCAAAAGTTATGGTGTACTTCCCGTTAACATAGAATCATAAAATTTGGCAAGAAGCAAGGTCTTATAACATGAATAAAGGAAAAGTCTATAAACCGTTAATTTGTAATTACGTCACAAAATAATTATTTTCTTGCGTATTTAAGCTTATTTGCAGTTGTAAAATAACCACAAAGCGGTTATGGCGATAAGTTAATGAGTAAAGTTAAGTTTTTCCTCAGCACAGTTTGCACGTAAATTTGTACGGAACCCTTGGTGCACAGGTCCGACTCGCACTTTATTAATTTTTTTTTTAATGAGTTACATTGGAGTTTCTTACCGGTTCTTCTCCATAGGAAACTATCAATTGATACCGTGTACTAGCTTCTGACGATTTATAAGTGCTCAAGTAGGCTTATGTAAAATAAAACATTTAGGATTTGAATTTTGTGCTTGATTCACCCTTTGTTTAAGCGGTTGTCACTTGCCACTAGTGGCAAGCGAGTGGTCTGTACTCGCTCGCCACTAGTGGCAAGTGACAGCCGGTTTTCATTAATCTCATTCAGCTAAGTGCCACTTGCCACCGCAGCTACATACTCGTACGTGTGGGTAATGGACGTAACAAGCGGTTTTCGCGAGTCATCCGTGTGTAGGACGGCAACTTGGGCCAAGTCTATTTTGGGCTATGATAAAATCTATATACCTACTTAAACTGAAAATACTAATGTTGTAAAGGTGAAAGTGTGCAACATTAGTGTTCCACCGTAGGCGCAGGCTTGCGGACGGTGAGCAATGGGTAGCTCGCCGTCCGACCGTCCGGCAACCGTCCGGACCGAGCTCAAAACGTTGACAGCGCGTTTTGTTTCACGCGCCCCTCAACGAGTTGTCAGCAAACCGTAGGCAGCAGGGTCGAAGCCTACTGGGGCTTCAATGGGTTCACTTCGAAAAGGAAAACCCGGCCCTAGTATGAAAGGCAACGAAGGAACTAGGAGTGGGTTTTAGTTAGTAAAAGTCTGACACGAAAGGGCGGGAGATGTCATTGGATGATTTCCTACCTATAAATAGGGGAAAGTATGTATGTAGTGCACATAAGATTTTTTATTGTAGGAGTATGCTCCCTTGGGATATTTTTTTATTTTCATGTTGGCAAAGCTAATATTATACTTATATAAGCAACTATGTTATCGTTTTATAACGTTCATAAACATAGAATAAAATAAATATTAATAAGCGTTTAGACAGAATAATAATAAGTCTTTATTAACAGGCAAGTAAGCCCCAACACACGAATCATCTTACAAAATAATAAACTATACAACATTATTTACTGAATATAGATTGTTCAGAATCAGTAATTGAATCGATTCCTATAATTTTTACACCGTGATATATTTTTTTCTAAAAATATTTGAAAAAAGTTATAAGTTGAACACCATCGACACTAAGTACAACACAGTTTACGGCAGGTCATAGCGGGCGTTAGACACTGGCATACAGTTACAAGCTGGGTACATGAGCAAAACAATCCCTCAGTCGCCTAGATAGCCCAGTGACCATGTATTTGCGCGGACAACCAGATATAATAACAAGCTTATAACTTTGTGATTTTTTATGATTGTGCATTAATTCTTTACTTAAAAATAGTAGACACGTGTTTCGGATTTCGCATATAGTAAAATTATTATAATAATATATATATATAATATATATATAATATATATAATATATATTCCACAACTATCACACAACGCCGTCTAGTCCCAAGCTAAGCAGAGCTTGTGTTATGGGTACTAGACAACTGATAAACATACTTATATATTTCTAAATACATACATATATAGATAAATTACACCCAGACACAGAACAAATAATCGTGCTCATCACGCAAACATTTGTCCTGGGTGGGAATCGAACCCACGACCTCCGGCATAGCAGTCAGGGCCACTAACCACTAGACCAACAGGCCCGTCAAAATGTTGTATAAACAGACATTATAAACTATTGCACATGAAGAGACGGTGTCGTGGTTCACTGCGAGGTCGGTATCCTTCCACGAAATCGTAGATACACGACGATCTTCGGCCAAAATCTCCTTTGAGGAAGGTCTCCAAATGTTTGAAATGCAATGAAAGTCGGCACCCACACCACAATGGGCACGCCACAATTATGGCGGTAAGTCCCCTCTTTGAGGCGTGGTTGGAAAGACCTCACGGCGTCCTCACCTTCCGCATGACGCAGGTTCTCACCGAACACGGTAAGTTCGGGAAATTCCTGCACCGGATTCGTGCGGAAGCGACGCCCGGGTGTCGCCACTGTGTGGAACGCCCGGAGGACACGGTGGAGCACACGGTGGAGGTGTGCCCAGCTTGGGCAGAGCAACGCCGTGTCCTCGCGGGGGCGATCGGCGGCGGCGATCTCTCGCGCCGGGCCTTAGTACAGGCCATGGTCCGGAGCGAGGAGGAGTGGCAGGCGGTCGCCTCCTTCTGCGAAGCAGTAATGCTAGCAAAGGAGGCGGCCGATCGCGTGAGGCAACGGTCTTCACGCCCCAACCGCCGCCGGGATTCCGATCCTGATTTCCGGCCACCGTAGACGCGGGCTTGCGGACGGCGAGCAATGGGTAGCCTGCCGTCCAACCGTCCGGTAACCGTCCGGACCGAGCCCAAGTCGTCGATGGCGCGTATTGTTCCACGCGCGCCTCAGGGAGATGTCAGCTAATCGTAGGGGCCCAGCAGGGTCGAAGCCTACTGGGGCCATGGGTAGTGTGAAAACGAAACCCGGGGCCCTGGGACGAAGGCAACGTAGGAACAGGAGTGGGTTTTTAGTCAGTAAAAGTCTGACACTATCTCCCGCTCCGCCCAAGAGCGCGATTTGTCATAAGGTTTTGTGTTGTGTGTTGTCATGTGTTTTTTTTAGGTGGGAAAATCATCCCACCTAAAAAAAAAACCCACACCACAAACAAATGAAAATTAGTGTTATTTCGCAACTCTGTGTCTCAAAGTCCAGTTTGTCTTCACTCGTATATTATATAGTCCACGATCTCCTCAACCTTTGTGAAGTGATGTAGTCTCAAAACAGACAGCTGCGTCATGAGTATTGCTGGAGGCAAAAGTATGTTGGCAATGTTGGGTATTGCCAGCGTGGTACCGCACTGTATCTGCCTAGTGGGCTTCTTCTTCTTCTTCTTCTTCTCTATCTTTGTGAAGCCATCCCCTCATTGCTCTGCTTGCCTCCTTTCGTTTTACTTGCTTGTCGCATTGTTTACGATACAGCAGGTTTGTTTGCAGCAACAATAGTGGAGTACTATGCGTTCCAAATAAGAATAGGAAAGTCAATAACCTCGATCTGTCAAATGTGGAGTGAAAAGTACGGTTTGCAAAGAAAGCTTATTTTCGTATCATTAAAGGGTTGTTTTTGCTTTGTATTACTAAGTCTTAGTTAAATCTAGGTGAAGTAAAAACGTTATTGTTTAATGTAAATTAGCTAAATATATTGTTTTAAGTCTTTATTAGTTTAAAAAAACTATTTACTTTCATATTTTCATTGTTAGGAACAATTCACCTTCTTTTTCGATTTGCCACTACTTAGATAGACACTTCACACAGTGACGCAGAGATGAGCAAAATTGAAGAACTGAATTCTGATTAAACTCTTTTAGTTCACGATTCGTAAATAAATTAAATTTAAAAAAAATCTTTTTTGTTCACCCTACCAATTTCTTCGATTTGACAGTATGACGTGATCACGTGACGTCACAACATGGCAATCGATCCTATTCTTATTTGGAACGCATAGTAGGTACGTTTTGAGGAGAAGAAGATAATTGTTTTTTTGGCACATAGGATTTTTTATTCTGTTAGGATATTTTTTTTAATTTCTTTGGGATAATTTTCTAAATCACACGAGCGAAGCCGCTGACAGAAGCTAGTAAGATATTAAATAGGTATTTTTTTATTTGTTTGTTGGAGAAAATCTCTGAAAATACTGTGTGAGTGATTACGTAAATTATTTTATCGATAAAAGCGTTATTATCGCTGAGGGTCATTTTCAGCATTCTTTTTATCTAACAAAACATCACGTTTCCTTGTAGAGAGGCTACGGGAAGGACGACTTAGCAACGTTACAAGGTTCTCAGCTACACTGATTGCTATTTTGTATCTTTTTTATGGTAATTGGTCTCAATTACCATCGAGTTTTCTACTAGTGTCTCGTTAGGACGGCAGCCCTGTCAGAACCACCGACAAAACTTTGTACTTCATGGAAGATGTCTAGCTTAAATCAAGAATACTAGCACTAGGAAACATCTCGATTAAGTTTCATACAAAAAAGATCCACGAAATTCGAAAAAAATCCTAGCATCGTCATTTTTGTATCTTGTTGAGCGATATCTTTTTATGCCTGGGTTATGTATCCATTTCTTATATTTAATTTGCCAGTCCCATCTTTATGTGCATTTTGTCGTTCCAATAGATTCCAATCACAAATAAAACGAGAAAAATAATAAAAAAAAAACAAATTATATTACAGAATAAAATGTTGCATGTTGTTGAGTGTGAAGTCCCGCAAACCTCCTTTGAAAAGAAAAGATCCTGCGGCTGTCATGTCTGGTTCAGTCAACTGCTGTTTTATATAATATCTCCTAATCGTGCGGAGAACTCTAATACTGTGTCTAATACTTTCTTTTAAGATTTATTGGCCTTTTAGTCTGTCACTGTGTGCTTTGTCATGTATACGTGACTGTGGCGGTGAAAAGGTTAAACCTGGCTACTTAGGAACCTGTGTGAATAAAAACAAAAAAAACGTGAAAACATTTAGGTACGTTGAACTTCCAGATATCTTGGTTTCATCGTATATAGATATAATATATGTAACCTGCTCTGAAAGGATCCTCGAGAGACCTTTTGTTGTCCATTGTGTTTGCGTCAACCACTTTATACATCACCCTCCCCGACCATTTATTACAGGAAACACACGCTGTATTCCAGTTAGGTATATTTTATCGCAAGCAAGTTGTTAGGTTTTCTTGATGACGGTCGAATTTAGACTCAAATATTTATTCAGTATCCTTAACAAGGACTGATTAAACATAAGAGAGAGCTAAAGAATCTATGTAACCATCGTTTATTGGTTTAGTCCTAAATAAATTATTCTCTAATTTGTGCAAATTCCAGTCAATGATATTTTATTTATCTTTGTAATTTAGAGTTAGGTAGCGCTAAAGTTAGGCATTGGGTCCTTTTTAGGGTTCCGTGCCTCAAAAGGAAAGAACGGAACCCTTATAGGATCACTTTGTTGTCCGTCAGTCTGTCAAATTTTTTTATCTCGAGAACGCGTGAAGGTATCGAGATGGAATTAAAACCATATACTCAAGTCTGTAGTCCCTTGAAGCTGTGAAAAAATCAAACTTCCAAGTTAACGAAAAAAATAGATACGGTCGTTTATGTCGGACAAAACGTATATTTCGACACTCTCAAGAGAATCAAAATTCATAGGGTACTTCCCGTTTAATCAGAATCCTGAAATTTGGCTTAAAGCAAGGTTTTATTGCATGTATATAGGAATAAATCTGAAAACAATAATACTGTTGTTACGTCACAAAAAAAATTACTTTGTTTGCGATTCGGAAAAATCTTCGAGAGATACGGGAATTGAACTATTTTCATAAGTGAGTTTGTACGAGATTTTTTAGAGTGAAGAAAATTAATTCCTAGTGGATATTGTGATGTACCACCAGTAAATCCAGCCAGGCGTATTACTTTGTGTAACTTATTTCATCACCACTGCTCTTAAAACGGTTAAAGAAAACATAGTGAGGAAACCGGCATGTTCTAGAACCAAAAATTTGAACACCTGTGATATCTACCAATCCGCACTGGAACCGCGTGATGGATTACGGCCCACTCCTACTCCTAGAGTGGCCTGAGTCCCAACAGTGGGAAAATTACAAAGCCAATTATGTTTTATGATATAAAATTGGTGTAGTTTTATATCTCAAGTGTCTGCGCAACTGGACAATATGTGAAATCATTAAAACAGGCGCGAACTCGGTTAAATGGATCTGAGAATTTTATTGTAGTGTTGACTACCTCAGCGAAGTTTGCCGAGAAGATTGACTTGATATACATATACTCACTCACACTCACTCACGTTTAGACTTTTATATCTATGTATATATTTTAATGGTAAACAAATTAATAGAGATGCGCCAAATATTCGTTTTATATTCGGCAGATTTTTTAGGTATTTGTATTCGGCCGAATCATTCGGTTGAAATGTCGAATGTATTCGGTTTAATGGATCATTGTAAATCAGCCTTTAGAGCCAAATAAATTAAAGGAATCCCACATTCTAACAATCATATTGTAATAGGAAAGGATTACTCATGCATAACTAATGAACTATGTTGTTTTATCAACTATAGCACTAATAAAGAACAAAGGGTAAATTACATCATCAGAAATAATGTTTCCATACATTACCCCCCGTACCTACCTTTGTAGCATTTTAGACTAGGTGTCATTTAGAAGAGGCTTAATTGACTATCTCAAAAATAAATAAACGAATGAATGGTAGACCGAAGTTATGATAACTTCTTTATTACATTTTAAATTGCCAAGTATTATAAGAATCGCATCTTTTTCTGTTCTGTAGACCAAATAAAATAAAGTCGTTTTTCTGTCTAAAGAGAGACCGACTGTGAAGTTGGTACCAAAAAAACGGAATAAATATTATATGAAAACCATAAATCTTATAAAGCACAGTTTCATTACACAGCAAAAATTTCATTTTTAAATTGTGTTGTTACTCTCAATGATTATATTATCCCCAGGCACTTGCCGGAACTATGAAGTTACCTAGGTGCCTGTCAACACCTAAGTACCATATTACGCCAACAGTGTAGGCACCGGCACCAAGAGTTCTCATACTCGTCATGCAGGAGCAACAATAGGCTTCGATGGCTTCTCTGCCCTAGACTGATCAAAATAGATGTGTAATATACACTAGCCCAAGCTGCGACGTACTAGAGTTACGTCAGAAGATACCTCAATATTATGTAATACGATCTCTACTTCGCAAATGGTCGGCAACATAATGATCTAGTGAGCTTTAAATGGTACCTATGTTCCCAAACTGATTGACGTCTTCTGTCAATTGTAGCTAACTTCACTCAACGATAGTTTCGTCTTTTGAACCGTCTTCAAATCAGTTGCGACACGAACGTTTTCTGTAAACTGCAACCACTTCACTCAACGATAGTTTCGTCTTTTGAACCGTCTTCAAACTTGTTGCGCCGACGACCGTTTCTTGCAACCGTTTTTGTTGTTGGAAGAACAGTTGCGGTTCGTCCGTCAAAAATTCGACAGCGACCCGCTACTAGTATTATTAAGAATAAAAGATCGAGGTTGCGTGGGGTCTGCTGTACTACTCACTCACCGATTGTCGCTGCATCGATACTGAATGCCAATTACGGCACCACGATACTAGCGCATAGTAGTTAGAAGTACCTAACGGATAAAATCGCAAAAACGTCGAATGTACGTGAGTCGATTGAACTAAATATTTTCGGTATTTTCAACGTCGCATATCTTTTTTCTTAACAACACATAAATACATTATTAAAGACCTTTCTAATGGTACTGATTTCAATTTGTTACATGGGTGGGTACGATTTGTTCCAGGTTCTTTAAACATAGATAAATCAAGAATATTTTTAGTAAACATTTAATAATGAAGCAGCAAAAAAGAAAGAGAGAGAGAAATGAATGATGTATTCTACTGTTTTTTTTTTTTAATTTTAGTGTATGTGTGAGGTACGAATAAACGTTTTTTCTTTCTTTCTTTCTTTCAGCGGTAGATTGTGATGCAAGAAGACCAAGTTGCTTTTCTCCTGAACGGGAAACCGAATTATCTGGTAGTATATTCGGTTCGGTAAGAAATAAACCGAATATTATTCGGTATTCAATGAAACTACTATTCGGCGCATCTCTACAAATTAACTATTCATATGAAGTTATGGCTTAAAGGACCTATCCAAGCCAAAATAATTAATAAAAAAAGCTTTCATAAATTAATAAGTACGCAACTCTTTCCTACATTGGCGTATAGGAATACCATATAATTATTATAGCTTTGCGGTTATATTAAGCTGTGGCTTTGCATTAATCATTGTTTGGTTACAAAAGGCCCTTAATGGCTGTTCGCAGTATTTGGGGCAGGCTAATGTGCTGAAGCATCACTTGTATGTTTTTTTTTTATAATATATATATAACAACAAATACTAAAAACATAATAAAATAAATATTTATAAGTAGAGCTTTAATACAACCAACGAGACTTATTTGCCGTATTTAGTGTTCCGTACCTAAAGGGTAAAACGGGACCCTACTACTAAGACTCCGCTGTCCATCCGTCTGTCTATCCGTCTGTCACTAGGCTGTATCTCTTGAATCATGATAGTTAGACAGTTGAAATTTTCACAGATTATGTATTTCTGTTGCCGCTATAACAACAAATACTAAAAAAATAGAATAAAATAAATATTTAAGGGGGGCTCCTATACAACAAACGTGATATTTTTTGCTCGTTTTTTGCTACTGACAGTAGTGCCCTTTGTGCGCGAGTCCCTCTCGCACTTGGCCGGTTTTTTCATATAAGTCTATGAACACGTATTGCTTTAATATTTTTTTTGTACAATAGTAAAAGATCCTGTGTTTTTTTTTAGTTTTGATGTACAATAAAGTTTATTCTATTTTATTTATTCATGAGGCTTGGTTGAAACCTGAAGCAGCCATTACTTATGTGGTGCGTGATGCATCATCCTGAAAGTCGTTGCTGAGGAGCCGAGAGCTCCTGTGCTGAGGCATCTCATGAGGAATCATTGTCCGCCTGAAGTGCCTCGTAAGTACATGACTCACTAATGTAATTTGTTGTCTGTTATAATAAATTATAATTACTAATCCTAGTGTTTAAGTTTTAGCTTGTAAATTACTAACAAAAATGTTGTCCGAAAATAAACAATGTATTTATTATTATTGCGTTTATTCATCATTTTATCATACAAATTATATTTTTAAACATTTCAATAAAAAAAATAAAAAACATTTAAAAATATAAAAAAATAGTGTCCCACCGGTAACGGGAACAAGTCCAAGCTACCGGCGGTAAGGGCTCCAGAGAAAGGAACCTCCTAACAATACGAGCCGTGTCCAGGAGTACCGCTTTCTGAATCAAGCCCTTGATCCAGTCGCCTAACGCGAGCCTCCTAAGGTGTTGGTCGAGGCTTTTGGCTATTTATTATTGGCGTGTGATGGGTAATGCATCAGTGAAGATTTACGTTGTTTGTAACCAAAGCTAGCTGCAGCCACTGTGTGCGGTTCCGCAGCTTAGGTTCGTCTTACATAGTCTAACCGGATACAGCTGTATACCAGTGTTTTTACATAGAGCAACTGTCTATGGGACCTCCACAACCCAGTTACTGGGCAATAAGATATTTCTTGGATAGACTGATGGTCAGACTTTCCAGCGTTTGACTTCCTGTAACGACTGTCAAAGATACGATTGCTTTTCGAGGTACGGGGTGTCAGTAATGTCCTAGATAAACTTAGAAAAGTACATATGAATTAAAAATTAGTATTAGTACTTGCCCGATTTCAAACCCACAACCTCATGCAAGAGAGGCAGTTGCCTTCACCACTAGGCCATCACGACACTCGCCACTATATGTACGGTTGCTCTTCAAAGAATTCTAGAAATAAATATCACGTTATGCCGTGTAACTAACTATAGGGAAGTGTGAAGTGTAAACGCTGGTGGTTCTCGACACCAGGATGCAGGCAGGCCAAGGAGGCCATGCCACACCTCATTATAGCCCTCATCAAAAAACTCATGAGACTGAGGACTGACAGAGGCAGCCTGCGCCTGGTGGCGGGGTCCATCACCGGACACTGCACACTGAACAAGCACCTCCACACAATAGGCATCACAGACAGTCCCCTATGCAGAGCATGCTTGGAGGGGGAGTAGACAATTGCACATGTGCTCCTAGACTGCACAGCTGTCACTGAAATGCGCATACGAACCTTCGGATCCCCGAACTCACTTAGTGATGCCCTGAAAAACCTGAGAGGCCTAATCTGTTTTTGGAGAGAGGTGGGCTGGTTGTAATAAGCCCACCTAAGGTTATGGCCGCCATGGCCCACGTACAATAGTCCGCGTAGGACTAAGTGCGGAAACCGTACTCAGACATAACATAACATATAGTGTGAAGTGAAATATGAATTACCTAAATAGATCTAATGTTTTAAGAAAAGCTACTGCATCTTTTCCGTTCTTTCACTGCTGTTGACAGAGTTTTATAAACGATGCGTCTGCATCTATGCGGTCTTCTGAAGTGTGTACCCCTCGGATGCATACTGCCTCATATAACTTTCCAAAGCTTTATCTAATTATCTCGCCGGTGTTCTGCCTAGAAAACATTTTCCTTCTACCCGGCTTAGCGTAGCGTAGCGTGGAGTAACTTAGGCGCGGGCGAAGGCGCATCAGTATGGCATTTTTCTTTTATAATTTCGAAAACGAGACAGCGACTGTCGCAACCAAGTATTCGACCACATCGTCGGTTACCATCAGGTGAAATAGTGGTCAAAAACCCGAGTGCAAGAAAACTCTAGTTCTTAAAGAGTCTTCGCTCGAGGCTCCTTTATATGCCAGACCGTAAGTGAGCTAGTAACTTGAGCCTAGACAAGCTGACAAATTACTTTACAATTTAATTAATCTGCTGGGAAGACACGTCACATTAATTTCAATTAGCTCCAATCGCAAGCAAAGATATTTCACAGACAACGAGTAAAAAGTCGAGCTAGATTTATTTACTTTTGTACAATAAAGCGCTTGTTACTTTATCCTCGTCGATTTCGATTAACGACCTTTTTTATTAAGTGGGGTTTCCAAATAATTTTAAATACAAATAATCTATATATATATAAAAGCGAAATACCACTCACTGATTAATTACGCAATCTCAGAAACTATAACAGCTACAAACTTAAAATTTGGCAGGTAGGTTCCTTATAACGGAGAAGCCTACTTTCACGCGGGCGAAGCCGCTGGCAGAAGCTAGTTTTAAATAAGTACCTTGTTTTACTCGTCAGGGGTGGAAGGTTATTGATAACCTGACCAGGTGGGCTCTACCCCACTGGGATAATTATGGCCGGTCGAGCAAAGGACTTCCCCGTGTTTTCCAGCTTTTTCGGCTTTGGTCTTGTACTACCTGTATAGTATACGGAACAGAGTGTAAAGTTTCGTAAACCTCAATTGAAAAGAGACGATCCTTCAACCAGACGGGTGTTGTGTCTGGTTCAACCGCGAAAAATTAATACCGTGATGTAGGGTTTTTAATTTTAGTTCTAGATGTCAGCAACGTAGAGGCCCAGCAGGATCGAAGCCTACTGGGGCCATGTGTGATACGAAAGAGATCCCCGGGGCCCTGGAAAAATGGCTAAGAAGGAACAGGAGTGGGTTATTAGTCAGTAAGTCTGACACGTCCTCTCGCTCCGCCCGAGATCGGGGGATGATTTTCCCACCCAAAAAAAAAAATGTGGGCGTACTGGCTGGCCCGAGCAAATGCTTGATAGTTATTTTTTGAATTGTTGTGTATGCTTTAATTGCACGGAAAACTAATACCGTGATGCAAGGTTTTTAACATTTTTTTTAGCACTAATATGATTGAAATTGGTATTTCCAACAGTATATTAGCTAAGCCAACGTCAGACGAGGCAAGACTACTTTACAAAATATACTACAATTATATTTTAATATAAATTTTATAAAAATCCAAATTTGGCTATGATGGACCGACATAGTCATTATTGACAAAGCTCCAAAATAAAGATAAAAAATAAGGTTTTTAACTTTAGTTCCCTTGTGGCGACATAGATGTCGCTACTAGTAAGGAACGTTGGTTATTTATATAATTTTATCTAACTCATCCCACCATTTTCTTCGATGGTTTTAGTGACTTTTAGTTATGCTCATGCTCCTTTACTTGATACACAGCTCGTTAAATACATGGCCGGTGGAAGCCAGCCCAGGTACAAGTAAATTTTTCTGATTTTTAAGTAAGCAATATCTTAGTGATCAGTGGTTCACAGGGAAATGTGATTATTTTTGCCACTAGGAAAAGTATTTTAGATAAATTCATAGTCAAAAGGGGAGTGAGCATGTTCTTTAAACCAAAGCCTACCTTAACCTGAGAATTTTTTTGAGTAAGTAAGAAAATTATAACTTATAAGTGTGTTCTATCCACCAACCCGCACTAGGCCCGCGTGGTGGATTAGGTCCCATCTATTCTCCAATCTTAGAGAGTAGGCCTTAGTCCCAGTAATAGGAATATTACTAGAGAGGGACTATGGCATAAGCAGCCTTATTGTTCTCATTTAGATTGTCTAAACAAATATAAATATGGCTACAGTTGCCTTAGTTCTTAACGTTCCAAGTTCAGGGGTGGAACAAAAACTACTTGCTAAGAATAAAAGTCTAACGAGCATCCGAATGCAAAAGTTAGAGAATTTGTTTGTGATCGCAGTGAAATAATGAGAAAAGAAATGTTTTGTAAGTGTTCAGTTAGATTTCTTGTGAACTTAAGAACAAGTATTTACCTACATAACTGCCGTCTACGAGTGTTTCCATTCTATACAAGGCTTGAAGCCATAGGAAACTGCTCGCGTATAACTGACGCGAGCAGTTTAAGCGATAGAAAGTTGTATCGCTTACTGCCCCCCTAGCAAAGTTACGACCGTTTCGTGTCGAATGCCGTTCTCCAATCGGTAACGCCTCGATGTCAGCAATTGTAGAAAACGATAAGTTGGTAGCCAAGTTGACGCGCCTGAGTCGGTCGCTCGTTCTACAATGTCGTTCTACAATAACAAAGGATGTAGCGTTGAACATTGTAGAAACGATAACAATTCATTCTATCATTTTGAACGATTTGAACTTGGCTACGAATTTTCTATTCGTTTGTTCTGAACACGTGACTTAACGTTGAGATGATGTCATTCATTTGATTAGTTTTCGACTAGCCTTAACGATTGCAGATTATCAACTTGACTAGGGGTGCTGTTTATTTAACATTTTAAAGTTTGTAACGCGCGTCTTGAGTGCCTAACGCAATCGACAAGACTACAAGAGTATATCTCGTTCGGCACTGCGCTTAGTCCTCTACAAGCTCTTACGCTATCAGAAAGCCAAACGCGGTAAACGGTAAATTCGCACTCGGCACTCTAGTTCCTAACTATACTACGTTGGAAGGCAAGGAATGGGTAGCTCGCCGTCTGACCGTCCGTAACCATCCAAGCCCAAGTCGTAGACGGCGCGTAGCGTTCCACGCGCGCCTCAAGGAGATGTCAGTAAAACCGTAGGGGTCGAGCAAGGTCGAAGCCTACTGGGCCCATGGGTTCGCTTCTGAAAGGAAAACCGCGCAAGTCAAAGAAGGAACATAGGAGTAGGTTTTAGTCAGTAAAAGTCTAACATTAAAAAAAGTCTCGCTCCGCCCAAGAGCGAGAAAAGTCATTGGATAATTTCTACCTAAAAAAAAACCTTAAAAAAAGCAACTGAACTTTAAACTAATCTGAACATTGTGCGTGACAGGAACTGTGATTTATGGAACTTCGAAAGAACTTGGTATCCAGTAAGACGTCACAACTTTTATGAGCGGAAAGACTTGGTTTTCTTTCGCATTTGTGTTTTTGGTAGTTCTCTTATGTGTACTGAAATAAAACCGGATTCGTGCACGAAAGGTTCTGCACAGTCCGCAGCAAAAAAAAAAGCGTTTGTCCTTTGGGAACCCCAATTATATGTATATTTTATTATATTTTTAGTATTTATTGTTATAGCGGCAACATAAACATATCAGTGAAAATTTTAACTGTTTAGCTATTACGGTTCCTGATATACAGCTTGGTAGTAAACAGATGGCAGAGAGTTTGTAGCGATATCTATGGCGTCACATAAGAACTAATCCTGCATCGCGCAATCAAAGTTCTCCGCACAATTAGAATATTAGGTATACGACAGCCCGAAAAGCCTATCAAGAATAAAAAAAAAAAAAAAAACATCTAACGGGCAGTAGCCCACCAGACATAACACCCGTCTGGTCAGAGGGACCTCCCTTTTCAACGGAGGTTTGCGGGACTTTACTCTCTGTCCCGCATACCTCCAAAAGTTCAGCGGAGTCTCAGTAATAGTGTCCCGTTTTTAACTTTTGAGTACGGAACTCTAAAAACGTGATACGATACCACATTAGTGTACCGTTCTGAAAGCGTGTCACATTTTACACGTATTAATGCGTGGGGTCGTATAAACACGTACCTAAGTAGGTCTACTTATGTCAGCTCGTGGCTCGAGAGACACTCATTTCCTTAAGTAACAAGTAGGGAAGAAAACGAGGACTGGTATTAGCATTAACATAATATTACTAGAGGTTGAGTGGTAAAGAATGCCTTGTTGCATTAAGTCTACCTATGTACCACGTAGACTAATGTACATGAAGTTTAAATAAATTCATAAAATATTGTAAAGTTTATTCCTTTAGTTATTATTTTATATACAAAAAGCATTGTATAAGAACAGACATGTAGAAGAGCAGAAAGGTGCTGCTTATTAAGAATTTTCTATAAGGAAATTTCTTCCAGCAGACATTAATTTTTTTGATGTGAGAAATCACATGACTTCTCCCTAATCCTTCGTCTAACGATCATAGAGGTTTTTTTTGAGGAGATATATAGGAAATTTCTTCCAGCAAACATTTATTTTTTTATGTGAGAAATCACATGACTTCTCCCTAATTCTTCGTCTAACGATCATAGAGGTTTTTTTTTAGGTGGGAAAATCATCTAATGATAAATCCCGCTCTTGGGCGGAGTGGGAGATAGTGTCAGACTTTTACTGACTAAAAACTCACTCCTGCTCCTTCTTTGCCTTCATCCCGGGACCCCTTGATTGTAATCTATAACCACCCGGAAATGAGGATTAAATTAAACCCCTCGGACAGAAATAGGACCTGAGTACTACATTATAAAAACGTGAACTTAAAAATTCTTCTGGCTATAAGTAACATAATGTAATTGTTTGTACAAGTACCTACTTAGGCTTCTAACCTGACCTGTCCTTGTCGGGGGGCCTTAAAATTACTTCACCTCCTTCCCTGGTCTCGTCTTTACACACATTCCCGACTGCGCATTCGATATGGTATAGCTAGGCAAAGTATAAAATAAATATCTAATATTTTATACATTACCTACACGTTTTTGTTATCGTCAATACCAGATTATACAGATTGCCGCAAACATATCTATTTCATCATCTTCCTGCTCCTTTTATTCCCGTTTTTTTATTCCGTTTTGTCCTTTCACCCGTCACGCTATCACTAACTCCCTTTTCTTTCATATCATATTATAACGATATTATTCCTATTTGACCTGCGTTATTTGCTAAATTGATAGGCTCGCGTTTGACCACTATCTCACCTGATGGTAAGCGATGATGTGGCCGACGATGGAGCACGCGCCTAGAAGTAACCTATTCACTCTTGACTTAAAGACCCCTAGGTTGTAGCTATCAGGAAACAGACTCCGGCAGGGAGGGGCATGTTCATATTTAAACACGAGTATTCCATCTATTCAATGTTAAATAATGATAATCAGTCAAGGCAATTAATTTTACAGTCCGGAAATGACAAGTAATTTCACTACGCACATAACTGAGAGACTGATCATCTCTTAGCAGACAGTGGCCTTTTTTAATTTCTATATTTTGAATTGTTTTTTTTACTTCATTTATTTATTTACATAGTTCTCACATAATAGATACGACAAGAAATATGTAACCGAGATATTTGTAATATATGTCGATGCGGCAACGCCCTGGGGCCAAGTCTGCTATTTTTATAAATTCGTCATTCCAACACGATCCCATTGTCATTTTGCTAAAAGTTCGTAATCTGCTAATTCATAATGATCGATCATTGATCGGTTAATGGTCTTGTAATAGAGTTGTGGTAGAATGACAACATCGAGCTTATTAAAAGCAATGACTGCACAATGACGTTCTAATGGTAGGTCACTGATCAAAGTAACTGTCAAAATTTTAGCAGATTATTGCATACGTCAGACATGATACTATTGTAATAGTAGACTTGAGGCCCGGGGCGTCTCCGGCGGACATAGTCTACCATTTGAAAAGACAGTCCAAATATACTGACAGGTAACAAAAACAAGCACAAAAGGTTTTCTGAACAAATCTAGATAATAAAACTGCCTAACTTAGCACAGTCTAGAGAACTATAAACGAACCGTTATTAAACTTGTAAATGGGTCTTATTCCAGTCGATAGGTTTTTATAGGTATTAAGCGAAAAGGTGGTGGGTTCGCTACCTTAGTTTAGGAGTTAATATGTTTTATTACAGTATGTGCTTCATCATTACATACACATTAACACATTTAGTACCTACTGCTATTAGCAAAGTTTTCAACTTTCGCGGTGTTAATTTATAGTTACTCAACTAATACACTTTACATTGCCTGTTTAATTTTATGTTATAAAGATATATATATATTTTAATTTAGTGAGATACGTTGTCGGATCCTTATAGTATCTGCATGAACTCTAAATAAATAAATAATAGGATATTATATTCACCATTGCTTCTTTTATGATTGATGATCGCGCCTACTTCTATGATTCCACATTATAAACTTGAAAAAGTCGTAAAAAGGATCGTGCTTTATGACCTGTATCTGTCTCCGTTTCGCTTTCAAACCAAAATTATGATGGTTTTAAGTCATCATGATAGTGCCCTTGCCAAACTTAAGTGGCAGTGGGCAGGGCACATTGCACGCAGAACAGATGGTCGATGGAGACGAAAGGTTAACGGAAGACGCAGCGTTGAAAGGCCTCCCTCAAGGTGGGCCGATGACCTGATGAGAGTCGCGGGAGTCTGATGGATGCGAGACGTTTTGATGACACTTGGGGGAGGCCTATGTCCAACAGTAGACATCTTTCGGCTGAAATGATG
Source organism: Mythimna impura (assembly GCA_905147345.3). Lineage (NCBI taxonomy): Eukaryota > Metazoa > Arthropoda > Insecta > Lepidoptera > Noctuidae > Mythimna > Mythimna impura. The sequence continues at coordinate 5,579,957 of LR990347.1, read as the reverse complement.
ATAGCAGTGTCCGGGTTTGGTGGCTATGGCTATCATCCAGGTGACTGGCCTTCTGATATTTGGGTTCGCCAATACCCACACTATTTCTTCCTTCCATTTGTGGCATATAAACCCTCGCCATTCTTTTCCCATCATCTTTTTATTGAACTTAAAACCGGGGAGAGCTGGTTTGACGGGTAATGTTGTTAGTTTCCTTAATTTTGTTTTAATTTCTTAAGTCATTAAAAATATCAGTCATTATTACTTATGCAAAATATATGATTGACACGGTGGAGGTTATGGTAGAGGTATGCCCCGCTTTAGCAGAGCAACGCCGTGTCCTCGTGGGGCGATCGGCGATAACGACCTCTCGTGCTGGGCCATGGTGTGGAGCGAGGAGGAATGGCAGGCGGTCGCCTCCTTCTGCGAAACAGTAATGCTAGCAAAAGAGGCGGCCGCACGCGCGAGGGAATGGCCCTCACGCCCTAGCCGTCAGGTTCCCGATTTCCAGCCATAGTAGGCGCAGACTTACGGACGGCGAGCAATGGGTAGCACGCCGTCCGGTCGTCCGATAACCGTCCGGACCGAGGCCAAGTCGCGCCCCAATTAGATGTCAGCAAATCGTAGGGGCCCAGCAGGATCGAAGCCTACTGAGGCCATGGGTTAAGTGAAAGTGAACCCCGGGGCCCTGGAACGCAAGACAAAGAAGGAACATAGGATTGGGTATTAGTCAGTAAAAAAATACACACACTACACACACACACTGCACACACACACTTACACTTAATAATGAAACACTTAATAATGGTTATTCTAAGATTAAAAATAAAAGTGATGCAATTGTATAAAATCGTACCAATCTCTTGAATAAACTTTGCAACTGTTTAATTGGCTTTATAGAGATTTAAATATTTTCTTAAATAGAAACGTTTTACTTGAAGCAACTATTAAAATAATAATAAAGTAAATCTATTAAACCATTTTCATGTAGAAAGGTTTATTTATTCTATTGTATCCATGTGGCTAATACATTTTATCTTGCTAAAGTAAATCTGTCTGTGGTTATTTTACGCAGTCTTATTTATATGGCCGTCTATTTTAAAACAATGGGTATCTATTTCTACAAAAGAAGTTTATGTTTGAAACCTCTCCATTTATTGTACCATTAGCCAGTATTTCAAAATCTTTATGTTGAAATATTATGTCTATGGTAAATGTCGCGACCAAGGATCTTACATACTCTACTGCCCCAAAAGAAGGTTTATATTTTTCGAGAGTTTATATGTATGTTTATACCTACATACATATATTTTCAACGTTTTGACAATTAAAAAGTGCCTGTAAATGGTTTATCAATATTTATATTATATATTACTTAAACACGTGATTGTGCTCATGATAACAAACAATTTTTATTATGGGAGCAAAGCCGAAATCGCGAAAAAATATCAGCGGTTCAGTACATTAGACAAACATAAATGTACTGAACAGCTGATTTTTTTTTCGCAATATCAGGTTTGTTCCCATAGTAAAAGTTGTTGGTTATCATGAGCACAATCACGTGTTTAAGTATCGTACACTAATTACCAGTCACCCTAAATATAAAAAGAGAAACTGACTGACTGACATATCAACGCACAGCCGTAACTTCTGGGACTAGGAGCGTGAAACTTTGCACAAAGCTTCCTTTTATGATGTTGGTGAGCATTTACCAAAATTCACGGGGAAAAAAATTTAAGGGGATGAAACGGGGGTCCCAACGTTTATTTTAATTGAAATGGACATGTAAATAATATCGTAACCAGGCATGTATTTTAGATTGATTGAAAATTACATATAAATATTGTAACCAATTTAATTATAACCAGTATCGTATTTTATTTTATGAAATTTTTGACATATAAGTTTTGTAAGGGTTTTGTATTGTGTCACATCAATAAACAGCAAATAATTATTATAAGGACTGACCATACACCTGTATATCTATATTTACATTTAAATACATATTTTATACATTTTTAAATATTTCCTTAAAAAACATATAAAAAAAACATTTAAAAATATAAAAAATAGTAGCCCACCGGCATCGGGAACAGGGTCCAAGCTACCGGTGATCAGGGCTCCTGAGAGAGGAACCTTATTATTATTTCGTTTATTCATTATTGTAACATAAAAATTATATTTTTAAATATTTCAATAAAAAAAATAAAAAATACATTTAGATATATAAAAAAACAGTGTCCCACCGGTATCGGGAACAGGGTCCAAGCTACCGACGGTCAGGGCTCCAGAGAAAGGAACCTGACAATGCGAGCCGTGTCCAGGAGTACCGCTTTCTGGATCAAGCCCTTGATCCAGCCGCCTAACGCGAGCCTCCTAAGGTGTTGGTCGAGGCTCTTGGCTATTAAGCCATTGGCTGACACGACTATCGGTACAATGATCGCCGAGTAGTGTAATGATGGGATGTAGTCCCACATGTCGACAACCTCGCGAGCCAAATCAATATACTTGATTTGTTTGTCTTTCTCGGCTTTCACGAGGTTCTCGTCATGCGGAACAGATAATTATGTCAACAATCATTGTACGCCTCTCTCTTCGGTCCACCACCACTATATCAGGCTTATTGACTACAATAGTCCTGTCAGTGATGATGGACCGGTCCCAGTACAGTGTGATATCGCCATTATCGAGAACTGGGTCGGGCACATACCTGTAGTATGGCACCTCCGATTCCACAAGAGAGTAATTCAGAGCAAGTTGCTGATGGATAATCCTGGCTACAAGGTTGTGTCTATGCAAGTATTCCCCGTTAGCTAGACGAGAACAACCAGAGATAATGTGGCGGATTGATTCACCCGTGCCGTCCTTCACAATAAATCTCCGGTAGTTATTCGTCATGATAACTTCGTCTTATTATTATTATTATTATAAACTTTGTAAGGGCAAACCTGCTTTAAAACAGGCGAAGCCGCTGGCAAAAGCTAGTTTGAAATAATTGCTTCGAGTTTTCTTTCAAAAACTGTAATAAACGGTTTAGTAAATTATGGGATGTGCAAAATTGTTTTTGTGAACTCAGAGCTTCTCAAATTGTAATTATTTCTAGAGCGTCTAAGATTAAGTAGCTATTCTATACTTCTCTGCGTTATTATATTAATGATCGAAGTTGGCTTGAACTTAGTCGAGCGTAATATTGGCAGAATGAGAAATTATTAATAATTAAAGGATTTATGAGATACCTTTACACACTTGTTTATTGTTTGAAATAGAACTATCAATTTGAAACATAAATTATATTATCGTAATCTAATTTTTATTAATCACAAAAGTTTTTTACCATAAAAAAGTCCACAAATTATATTTTAAAATAATAAAAAAAAATCGTACAAAGGTCTATGTGTCACTCAGCATAAGCTACGATATTTAAAAATAATAAATAAAGCAGTATTGGTGAGTACCAATACTGCTTTATTTAGAGTTGATTCTGATGCCCGGATACACTCGCAAAACGTTGAATAGCCTAACCGAAATAAAATACAAAATAAAGAAATATATAACAGAAAAATATATAAAATAGATTAAATACAAATAGGCCTCCTACAAGGTGGACCGATGACCTGGTGAGGGTTGCAGGAATCCGATGGATGCGAGACGCACAGGACCGTTCATTGTAGCTACACTAGGGGAAGGTCTATGTCCAACAGTGGACGGCTTTCAGCTGAAATGATGATGATGATGACAAAAAGGTCTAAGTTATGTTAATATGTGCAAATAATGGATAATGTTGCGAAAGATGCAGTTTCTAGCATAGAGACATATATTTCAACATTATGTTAACCGCAAACTAGTTTACCGCGGCGTACAAACAGTTAAGTGCCTTACCGCAAAACCTTGTAAATTTTTAAAACCCTTTGCCCATAAAGGAAATAACGCTATTTCAAAGCCTTTTTCTCACACAATGTTGTTATTTCCAGGTACTCAAGATGGAGGAAATAAGCACAATACTGAATTCTTCTCTCCTTCGTATGAGGGAAACCTCTACCATCTCAACGTTTGTAGCAGTCCGCAACACGAGCGTCGTTGCAGGCAAGGTTGCTAGCAACGCGTATGAATGGCGTTTCATACTTCCCCCCTACATCTTGATCTTCATGCTGTCTATATCAGGAAACTGTCTTGTTATAGCAACGCTTGCTAGCAACAGAAGAATGAGGACGATCACGAATGTCTATCTTTTGAACTTGGTAAGTACTACATAACATGTAACATGTTACACAACGTGTGTTACATTGTGCAACGTAGCAATATATTTTTTTATTGTTATGTTCGCAAGCACTGTGCGTGTTTCACGATGTTTTGCATGTAACAAGTTCTGTTTTTTTATGGCTTACACTTTTCTACTACTGGGCAAAGGCCTCTCCCAAGTTCTTCCAGGTATTCTTTTCACGAGCCACCTCAAACCAGCGCTTTGACCTAAAGTTGAAAACATATGAATATCTCAATTGTGCTGTGGCCAAATTGCGCTGGGGGCCAAATATTGCACATACATCAAGCTTGTTAATGTCAAACTAGCAGCTTAAGTGGAGTGAAGATTGTTATAAGGTGCACTAAAAATTCGACACTCCCTCTCGCTTCGCCCAGAGCGGGAGGAGAAATTTGATGACTTCTAAACTTAAAAAAAGTTTTTCTGTGGCCGATAATTAAAATCGATGGATGGACTCGTGTTTTTTATGGATATGCGCGCGTTTGACCACTATATCACCTGATGGTAAACAATGGACCATGCTTGCCTAGAAGTAATCTATTCACTCTTGACTTAAAGACCCCTAGGTTGTAGCTATCAGGAAACACAGACTCCGGCACGGAGTTCCACTCATTAGTTGTACCTTGTACGCATAATAAATGTGTTCCCAAAACCCTTTATACTTATGGATAGGATGTCCACCATATACCGATGAGGCAACGCCGTACATCTTGTGCAATTCCAATGCACACTCCCCGAAATGTAAATGAGAGAAAACTGACAGGCTAGTAACTCGGCGTCGATGCTCAAGACTTTGGAGTTTTGAATCGACAAGTGCATCATTGCTGATGATCTTTCGGGCTTGCTTCTCAATCGACTCTATTAGTGGACTATCTACTGGCTGAAAATAATGAATCTAGAAGTTTGATATTTATTTATTTATTTATTTATTTTATAATTTATGTACACACATATATACGAGAGAAGAAACATAATTGTAAAAATTGTACAAAGGTACTGCTTATTTCTAAAAGAAATTTCTTCCAGCAGACCTGCGAAAGGAGAAATAGGAAGAAATGTAGACAATAGTGTGTAGAAGTAATAAAAGAAGAGAATGTGAAATCTTAAGTTAAAATAATAAATACTTAGATACATATATATATATTATACTAAATATAAATACATAATGTAAATACATAAATAATTATCACACTAGAGAGGAAAGATAGATATCGTCATTTTCGTCACCTTATAACGGAAGGAGTCATCGCTTGTAGTGGTGTGTAATTGCAGGAACATTTTAACAGTGGCTTACTTACAAATGGTACGCTCAATGAAGGGTTAAGGTATCTATCTACATTCCATATTCTTTTAACCGACTTCAAAAAAAAGAAGGTTCTTGATTTGGTTGTATTTTTTATTTATATTTATGTTTGTTACCTCTGAACTCCATCGTTTAAGGACCGATATGCAAAAAAAATTTTCCCTATATAGGATATGCTTCCAGATTGGCCCAATTTTTTTTTTAATTTAGTTCTGATTATGGGATCCATGAGGAATCGAGGGAACTCCACAAATATTATAGGCATCCATTTAGTAATTTTGGTATTTTCATCGAGAATTTAAGCATTTACAGTCCAAAAGTAACATTTGATGAAGTGGAACTGATGAAGAAAACCAGAAATGGCCAACGGAACATTATACTCACATAGATAATTAATCAATATATCTTAGCCGTGTTTGGGCTTATTAGAATTGTCATAAGATGTTTTTTTTTTTTTATTATTGATAGGCTCGCGTTTGACCACCATCTCACCTGATGGTAAGCGATGATGTGGCCGACGATGGAGCACGCTTGCCTAGAAATAACCTATTCACTCTTGACTTAAAGACCCCTAGGTTGTAGCTATCAGGGAACACAGACTCCGGCAGGGAATCCCACTCCTTAGCATGGCTCATTAGCTTAGATGTATTTTGGCTATAACGTAATATCGAACTGATCAGATGATAGTAGACACGGCAACTTTATAATAAAACAATTTATTCTAGCAGTGCTTGGGTTAATTGGCGTTGCGATACACTTATAGCCAGAGTAGCTACTCTGGTTGTAAATGTATCGCAACTAAAAAGTGTGAAATAAAAAACTTTTTACAAAAAAAAAAAAAAACAATTTATGAAGTCAGAAATTGAAGTTTTATTTTCATCGTTTTATTTTTTTAGTCAAGTCGGTTATTTCTTTTTTTTTGTAGAAAGTCTTTTTCCTGCACGAAAATAAGATTGTACAAGTCTGGTAGGAACTCATAAATATTGTACAAGAATTCCGGACGCAATATCCGTGCTTTCCAATTTTATATTGAAGTGAGTTGCCCGCCAATGTCCGGTTTCCGGTCCTCGAATCGGGCTGATTGAACTAGACCGGACCGGACTCCGTACGTTACATCATAGATTAATCAGATGGAATACATCCCTCATGACTGATTCATGCTTAGTATCGATCTCACCTGCACTCTGCTCTATTTAGGGATTCTAACGTAGATTCGAATAAGTAGTCAGTTCGATACGTTTTTGTAAAACATTTTACTTTCAATTAAAAAATAAAAAAGGTTACTTCTGGACTAGTAAACTTTATCGTCGACAACATCATCACTTAGCTGGGGAAATAGAGCTCAAATGCCTATCGCAATAATTATACTAATATTATATAGGTGAAAGTTTGTGAGTGTGAGACGTACAGAACGTTTGTTATTATTCTTCCTTTATTATCTAGTGGGTACATTGCAAAAAATAGTTCAAACGACTCTCATATCGAGTGCAAAGCTCCTATCAGTACTTTTGTAAAGAACCGTGCATACTATACAAAACACAACAGTTTTATTTATTTCTTACAATGAAAAGAAATAGTGGGTTATTTCTTTATTACATTTTATACTTATTTGTATCTTATTTATTTATTACATATCATACTAATTTATTTATATAACATTATTACATTTTAAGATAGGTAATTTAAATTTAATCTATTTTAGGTACAATACTATTAATTTATTACAGAACATAATATGAATTTAGAATTGTATTTACTTATTCAGTACTACTTATTTATTACATTTTATGTTAACTTACATTTTATTTATACATTATTATTATTAAATTTTATCATTTATTTCTACTATATTTATATGTCATTTTATATTAATTAACATTTTATTTATTTATAATTATTAATTATATTTACATTTTATAGGTATTTATTATTTTATTTATTTAAGTTAGGGCTGTCAAAGATGTGTTTCCATAATAATGTTTTGAATTGTAGGTTGTTTTAGCTTCTTTTATGTTTTTTTGGTAGGGAATTGTAGAGTTGTACTCCTTCATATTTAATATTTTTCTTTCCATGGACAAATCCTAGGATTGCGCAATAGTACCAGGTCATTTGTCCTACGTGATGATCGTGTTTGTACATCACTGTTCTTTTTAAATGTCATCTCCGTGTCTATTTCTTATGTAATGATGTATCTTATCAGTATGCAAGTTATGTTGGTACGTTTTAGTGATGTTAAGTAACTTGATGTCATTATAGATTTTATTTGTGGGTGTTAGGTAATGATATTAAAATAGGGCTTTCATTACTTTATTTTGAGCTTAATTACTTACTTTAACTTGTTTTAATGTGCGGCTTTACTAGTGTGAATAGTGATAGTGATAGTGAATTATGCACAGTTTACTAGACTTTTAGCGGTAGGCATCTAGCTATTATATATATATAGTTTGGCAACTGTAATCTTTGCGCTTCATTATCTAATTTAAACCACGTTTCGACTAGTATCACCAAATGAACGTCTTCTATTGTTGTTAGAATCTCCTCATTTCTTCGATTGAACTGTCACAGTCAACTCCCAAAAACAAAACTTTACCATCCCTATAATTTTTATTACGATGATAACTTTATAGGAAAGTTAAATCTTTTGGTGAGTTTTGACTTTAAATTTCTTAAAAAAGCCATTTATTTCCACGGGTTGAAGCAGTTTTTAAAATATGACTACCTTTTTCTGATACAGCTTTTATTTATGTCAAAACAAAAGCATTTTAGGTCATGGCTATAGCTAATGATCTAATCAATTTGCACTTTGATGTGTTATCCGTGATCCCTTTAATTAGTACCAAAACACGTTGCGTCATAAACATACACTACTAAGCACGATTCTCTGGTCTGACCACAATGATTATTCAAATGTTTCTGATATTTTACTAGAATTAAATATACCAGTATATTAGATTATTATGTAACACAAATTATGTATCATTGAAACAAACATGACATTTAATTGAACACCTTTGCACATATTTTTGCAAAATATGTGTTTATGGCATTATTTCTTCTTCTTCATAAGTCTGTAGCGACATCTATGGCGTCACATAAGAACTAATCCTGCATCGCGCAATCAAACTTCTCCTCGCGATTGGAACATATAGAACAGCTCGAAATCATCTATTGGGCAGTAGCCCACTAGACATAACACCCGTCTGGTCGGAGGATCCTTCATTTTCAATGGAGGTTTGCGGGACTTTACACTCTGTTCCGCCTACCTCTAAACTGGTGACCCCGACGTGATATGAACACGCAACCTTCTGAAAAAAGCAAGCATACTGTCCGATACTACACGTATAGGAAGACTCCAGTTTATGGATGCTCTCTTAATTTATCAAAAGCTTTCGATTTGGTGTCTTATGATCATCTTTGGGAGAAGCTGAAGTCCACCTCACTCCCCGAGAAGAACATAAATGTTTTTTAACCGACTTCAAAAAAAGGAGGAGGTTCTCAATTCGTTTTTTTTTTATCATCATTTTTTATTTTTGTTGCCTCAGAACTCCGTCTTTTATGGACCGATTTGAATGTTTTTTCTTCCCCTAAAAGGATATGCTTGCAGATTGGTCCTATTTTTTTGAAAATCTGGTCTGAATGCTAAAATCTTTTTACCGATAGAAAGCTGCTTTATTCCTGAGTGAAATAGGCTATATTTTATGTAAGCCGCGAGCAAAAGCTAGTTACTAATAAAAAAGAGTGATGGATGAGGAAATTTCATGCGTATAATTTGCATCCGTGCTGTGAAGGCGGCGCGGACCACTATTTAAATATAACTGGTAAAACATGAGTGTAATAGTACACTCAGTCGTCTTGCAAAGAGCTAGTTGAAGTACACTTCTAGATAAGTATACTTCAACTAGGAATTCACTAGCGACTACGTTCTCGAGAATGTTTTCATTAAAATTTTAATACCTCTTAAGGGATGCAACTCGACATACATTTTCACTGTTTTTCATACAACCGGTCTTACGCAATTATGACGTTATTACACATTTTTCGTTACATTTTTTGGAAACACAGTATTTTGTGGATATTATCTAGGCTTCTATCTATTGAAATCAATTTGTAAATGTGTGTAAAACTAATCAAGTAAAGACCTCTGAAAATGTGCTATCTAAACCAACGAAAAATACCACCACTGGGGGGTCTAGAATCATGTACTGGATCCATGATAATCGTTTTTGCGTCGATGTCAAAGACACTCTGTATATAGAAGATAGAAGATATGCTTACTCTTTCAAGAATACAGGCTACACCTATGTTTACAGTCAAAGCAAATCTATCGATTTTAATCAAGAGATCGACGAATTTTGGACAGGCGAACAGCCCCCCTAGCCAAGTTACAATCGTTTCGTTCGCTCCGAACTGTTGTTCTGACGTCATCTCAACGCTCATTCACGTGGTCAGAACAAAGGAATCGGAGGCGTGGCCTACTCGAGGCGATCGGCGCAGACGATACGATTGTAACTTGGCTAGGGGGGAGCTCAAGAATCTAGTATGTGCATTGTAAGTTATATCAAGTTGCTTGACACAACGTTCGTTCGTCAAGCGGGTCACATAAGGTGGTTAGCGTAATTCGTTCCCGACTATGTTGGTCTCAGTTTCTAGTCTAATTAAATCCTACGCTATGCTATGCTGCGGTGTTACAAGATACGTGCGAGGTAGCTAAGCGTTGAAGCCAAGTTACGGAACTACTTATATTATTCTGTGTCCACGAAACTGCGTAGCTTTGCAAATAAAGTGTGCGATGCGAGCTATGGCCGACGCATCGCTATTAACCGGACAGAATAAGAATAATTTATTATTACAGAACATACATTTATATAAGCTTGTTTCCTGGAACTTACAATAGGATTCCCTGTGACGTGAGATCTAGGCTGCTTCCATATCTTACATTGTTGTTAATTTCCAAGCATGTTCCTTAAACTAACTTAATTTTAAGAAGGAATTCAATACTGTACTGTACAAAATGTACGTTAAAAAAAAGTGTTTGGAATTAAGGTAGTGTGTCTGTAAGTTATAAACGTAAATGTGAGTGTACCTATGCGAGTATTTGATATATAAATATATATGAATGTGTTCTCCATGAGTTTACCACTCAAGCTAATAAATTTTCAGTTGTGTCATAATCTAAAGTAAGAAGCCACTTTGTTACTGTATTTCTGCATTAGTTTTGTGTTAAGGGAAGAATTTTGTGTCGGTCATTGAGTTTCCCATATATGTGCGGACCCAAGTAACCGTACGACCTTCTGCCAATTGTTTTACGGCATCGTATCTTTTCCCAATGTACCCTACGACTTGACATGACACAAGTGCTCTCGGCCGTTTTATGAAATTTTTGTGTGACAGATAGGATGTAAAGCTGTCTGACTCTAAGCAGTCCCACTTCGGAATATAGTGTATCTGTGCTTCAACACTCGAAGGACCTTAACTCAGATCCTTAGCATGCATCCATAGCTCTTAAGTGCACGCTCGTCGCTTTAATTTAATTGCTAAGAAAAAACTTACTTCGTTAAACCCTGTTCCACTAAAGCTACTAAGGTAAGCTTTAGAAAACGAGCAATAATACAAGTGGAAATTCCGTGTTCGTTCAGGTGCATTTTGCGCTCCAGAGCCGCGCCGACTCTTCCGAACAATCCTGTAGCAATGTTAGGCTTCATTAATCATGGTAACATATCTCAATGGCACACGTAAAACATAATGTCTTAGCACTGGTTTGTGGACGGTGAGCAATGGGTAGCTTGCCATAAGGTATGGTGGCCGGGAATTGTCTTGCGAGTCCCGACGCCCGTAATGTCTCTTGCGGCGGCCGGGCATGAGGTTTGCCTTAGTCTCGCTTGCACCAGAAATAGAAATTTAAAAATAAACTCACAGCATAAATCACTGGGTCTGAAAGCCTAACATTTTCACAAAGTGAACTGAAACATTTGATTTAATGTTATATGAAATACAGGAATTACTTAAGGGGATGCAACTCGACAAACATTTTCACTGTTTTCCATATAGCCGCTCTTACGCGATTATGACGTTAATACACATTTTTCATTAGATATTTTGGAAACACAGTATCTTGTGGATATTATATAAGCTTCTATTGAAATCAATTTATAAATTTTTGTAAAACTAATCCAGTAAAGACCTCTGAAAATCTGCTATTTTGCATGAACACTTCATAATTTACTCAAAAATTAAAAAAAGTCAAGAAAGTATAACAATAGACGCCTTGCAATAACTTTTAAGGGTTAAAAAAAACACGTATTTCCTGGAACTAGTTTTGTAAAATATTCGAGTAAATCACGGAATTACCGAATCCTAACAGAGTTTTCAGGCGTTATCTCTCTTTTTTCGCATTGCCTTTTCGTCAAAAATCGCGTTGGATTGCGTTAGATGAAATAACAAGCTTTTATACCATGCTCGATGTTGACGATAGGCGAGTAAAAAAGGACGTTCTTAATGCATCAACGTAAAATAATATTTGACAAAAATAAATGGATTGTAAACATACCAAAATTACGCCATCTAGTGATAAACGACGACAGTCATTTCTTACGTCAAAAATTCAAAATAACTTCCGCGAGATCCAGCAATAAATGACAGATTAATCAAGAATCTTGTTTAAATAACTAAATTTTAACAATAGGTACATAAGTTAAGGAATATAATATGTAGGTATTTTGTGACTTTTTGTACATTCGGGCTTAACTGTATTAGACTGTTTATAATCTGCCCTCCACAAACCAATCAAAAGCAAATTTAACGGCAATTACACCTCATTATTGGCTTACAGTTTATATAATTACATCTATTTGCAACAACAGCTGTGAACAGTACTGATTAAACCATTATTTCTGACAAACAGAAATACATTAGGTATTAATTATGTCAGAACATGAAACACAAATTATTGTGTCATTATTGTGATTAAGACATTTTAATAATATTGTGTTTATTGTTTCATTATTTATATTCGTTCAGCCATTGAAGCGTGAAGGAGTAACAAACATCATCATCATCATCATCATTTCAGCCGAAAGACGTCCACTGCTGGACATAGGCCTCCCCCATCTGTCGCCACAATGAATGGTCCTGTGCGTCTCGCATCCATCGGACTCCCGCAACCGTTACCAAGTCATCGGTCCGATGGCCGTTGGGGCCCAAAGGTTCTGGAATGGCGGCCACGTACCGGAAGACGTAGCGTTGGAAGGCCTCCTACAAGGTGGACCGATGTAACAAACATATATTCACACAAATTCAAACTTTCACTTTAGTATCTATTTATTAGTGTGGCTGTTGTCAAGTTCTGAAGAAACATAATCTGAAATTAGATACAATAAAACTACACACATAAATACTTTAATAAACTAGGTTTTTTTCGGCGGTTTTGCTTCCGAGGTATATCCTATAGGAATCGTATTTTTTTTTCCAAAATGGAAGTAAACTATAGAGCTTATTAGCCATAATGTCCTAATCCTTCTCGTCCGATCTATTTCAGTGTCTCAAGACAAAATTCTATGACCAGCGCGTGCTGCCAGAGATGACATATGGCTCTAAAATATGGTTGCTCACAGTGGCAAAGGGCAATGAAGGGATATGATTGGAGTTTTCTTGCGTGATCGAATTAGAAAAGAAGATTTTCGTAGAAAAAATTAAGGTTACCGACGTAGCCAAAAGAATTGCCAAACTTGAGTGGCAGTGGGCAAGGCACATTGTTCGCAAAAAAACTACACACATCTTTAACGAATTAGCTTTTTCCAGAGCTTTCACTTCTACATATTTAATGTCTTTGACTTCTACAGATAAAGTGCGAAATAAAAAACTTTTTACAAATAATAATAATAATAATAATAATATTTCTCATGACAATTCCAATTAACCCAAACACTACTAGGTTACATTGTTTTATTATGAAGTTCCTGTATCTACCTTCCACCTTCCGGCTCCATCATCATCATCATCATCAGATCACTCTTTATGATTCCCTTTTTTAACATAACTATTCAGAACCATTTATTTATTTGTACTGTCATAGTCGCTCAACTATCTTCATTGTGATATCTATGTGAGTATGAAGTTCCGTTGGCTATTTCTGGTCTTCTTCATCAGTTCCACTTCATCAAATGTTACTTTTTAACTGTAAATGCTTAAGTCCTCGATGAAAATACCAAAATCACCATATAGTTGCCTATAATAAATATTTGAGGAGTTCCCTCGATTCCTCATGGATCCCATCATCAGAACTGGATTCTGAAAAAAAAATAGGACCAATCGGTCCATTAATGACGGAGTTCTGAGATGAAACACATAAAAAAAAAACATACAACCGAATTAATAACCTCCTCCTTTTTTTAAAGTCGGTTAAAAATAAGACATTTATGTATATAATACTAGCTGTTACCCGCGACTTTGTCTGCGTCAAGTTGGTAAAAATGCACAAACGTAATTAATAATTCTGTGCTTGTGATTCGTGCTAAAAACATCTAATTCAAATAACGGAAATTAATTTCAGTAAATATATTATGTAAATTGTATTTCTTATGTCCAGATATATAATTTATTTTATTTATTTGGCTCACCAGTAATAGAATACTCGTTCATGATATTACATCAAATAAATTACTTATCATCATCAATAAACAGAAACAGACATGTTGAGGTCGAAGTAGTTGATAAACTGTGGTTCTGCCTACCCCTAAAATGAAAAGGTGATAGTTTAAGTTTGTTTTTGGTTTATTCTATGATGAAACAACGCTGTATGATTTTAATATGATTGGTTCAGTATAATAGACTAAAAGTGTATTAAACCGTTGTTTTCTTTTAACAACACTAAATAAATGTTATTTAACGTAGGCTATAAAAAAAGTATTAATATAATAAAAATAATATTAATATAAAAGGTGATAGTTTAAGTTTGTTTTTGGTTCATTCTATGATGAAACAACGCTGTATGATTTTAATATGATTGGTTCATTATAATAGACTAAAAGTGTATTAAACCGTTGTTTTCTTTTATCAACACTAAATAAATGTTATTTAACGTAGGCTATAAAAAAAGTGGATAAAGTAGTTTTCAAAATGTTAAATGTTGCCAAAATGTATAAAGAGTCTGTACGGATCTTGTTCTGAGGTCAATACCCACAGTTTTTAGTGTCTGCACGTTTTACTTTTAGGAAGAAAATCATCAAATACCTTCCCCCGCTCTGGGTAAAGCGAGAGTTTGTGTCAGACTTTTACAGACTGAAACCGACCTGTGTTCCTTTAATTGCCCTTAGTGTTCAAGAGCTACGGTAACTTGCACGCGGCAGCAAATCTTCCTTCTTTGAGGAAAAGAGAGGACGCTGTGGTGTCTTTCTAAAGACACCACAGCGTCCTCTCTTTTCGCCTGACGAAGATCTCCAGGGCCAATGCCTGCTAGAGCTATGAGATTTTTCGAAAGAATTACCTCCCATAAAAATTTGCCTCAATGATATTTCTCTGCAGACTTTTAGCCGGGTCCGTTATGCAACTTTGGCGGAGGTGAATTTCGAAGGAGCATAATCGGCTTCAGCCCATCTTCAGCTGGATAACGTGCACTGATAGTCCACTACTGCTAGCGATTATTAAAATACTACAGAGTAACGATGTCATCTTGCTCCACAACTGTACTTATAATGAATCGTGAAAAAATTGTTGTAGTTTGATGTTGACTTACATCACGTCGAATTTGAAACAGAAACCTCTTGAAACACCCTAATACCCCCTCATTACTCCGTGTTTGTGACTCCACAAAACTATAAAATGACAGCGAACAAATGTCGCAACCAATTGGGGCTGTGACTGACTCTGGCATCCGCCAGAATGTTGTCCCAGTGTTGATCACCACTCACTGACCACTCTTAAGGAGGTAACGTCCAGTTGTCGACTTAAGGCTGCAAGTAATGTAGGATACATCATACGTAATCAAACTATCTTCAGGAACGCAAACCACGTCGGGGCCTTGTGTGAAATATGTCTTCATGGGTTTTTCATGAAATTCTTAATGATCTTCAATTTTTGGAATCTTTGAAATTAGGTACTTGTTCCAAACAGTAGGTTGTGGTCAAGTCCGAGGGAGAGACTACTTGAAGTACTGGTAACCTTCACGAACTGCTCAAGAAGCATCTTTCTGTGATTAAGTACCTACCTATATTTGCTGGTTTTTTGGGGGTCCTTCCGAAACATCTACGTTCTTTGAAGACCTGCGTCAGACGGAAAGAGAGCCTTTTTAGACTTTCCTCAAAGAAGGTATTTGCTGCCGCAATTGTGGCGTGCAAGTTACCATAGCCCTGAAACGCTAAGGGCAACTAAAGGAACACAGGTGGGTTTCAGTCAGTAAAAGTCTGGTACTACCTCTCGCTTTACCCAGAGCGGGGGAAGGTATTTGATGATTTCCTACCTAAAAGCAAAAGGTGCACACACAAAACTGTGGGTATCGACCTCAGTATCAACTCCGTGACTCAGACTATTTATACATTTTGGCAACTGAAAACTACTTTATCCACTTTTTTTTTGATAGCCTACGTTAAATAACATTTATTTAGTGTTGTAAAAAAGATAATTCTACGGTACAATATACTTTTAGTATATCTAATGAACCATTAATTTTAAAATCATACAGCGTTGTTTTATCATAACATAAACCAGAAAGAAACATACATAAAACTCACTCCTGTTCCTTCTTTGCCATTGTTCCAGGGCCCCGGGAATCTCTTTCGTATCACCCATGGCCCCAATAGGCTTCGACCTTGCTGGGGTACTGTTGCTGACACCTCCTTGAGGCGCGCGTGGAACACTACGCGCCGTCAACGACTTGGGCTCGGTCCGGACGGTTACCGGACGGACGGACGGTGAGCTACCCATTGCTCGCCGTCCACAAGCCCGCGCCTACGGTGGCCGGAAATCGGGATCGGAACCCCTCGGTTCGGATCGGCTGGGTCGCGAGGGTTATTGTCTCGCGCGTGCGGCCGCCTCCTTTGCTAGCATTACTGCTTCGCAGAAGGAGGCGACCGCGCCCAAGGCCCACCGCGCTTTACGCTATTACAAATCTTGTTATGATAAAATGACTGGACCTAACTGCGGTTTATTTTCGTAAATATTTTTGGCATTTACGAAGCAATTAATTAGAATTCAATAATTTTTATAAATAGGTCTAGAAACATTTGCTGATTTCGTGATAACGCCATCTATTGCTGAAAAGCTTAACCTTACCTTTATCACACACTGAGGCTCTACCACGAGCTCATAACGTAATCAATTTTACGACCTAAACCGGACTGTTAAAGGGATGGAGCTATATAGGGTATATATCTCCATCACTCTTTTTCGCTCGTACGTCTGACATTTTGACATTATCATGGTAAGGCCCCTGGCCACCTACCGAGCGATAGTTAAATAAATAGTTTGACAAATTTAATTCGTGTGTTTGCTATTCAAAGCCAGATGGCGTCACTGAGGCATAGGATGACAGTTTTTCTAAGACATTTTTTCTGATAGCTGCTCTATTGTATCTCTTTAGATCTCTTTGTAGACGTTTGAATGCATAACCGCTGGATTTCTGTCATGTATAGTGAAGGTCAGTATAATCTGCCAAACTGCTTCGAAAGTGGTGATGTAGAAACCAGACTCGATAAAAATAATAGTAAGAACGCAAAAATATGTAAAAATTTCTTGTTTACAGTAAAATAAAACAAAACTATCACAAAAAAGAAACTGAGTTTTGAACCACTATCCCCTTACGTGCCGATCAAATCCAGACCCGACTGCACTACGGTGTTCGTTGACTTTTGTGTAAAATAGATGTTCTTATATAAACGTCATAATTGTCTGCTTAACCCTTTGTCGATGATAGCGTGATGATTTTCATCTCAGATATTAAATTTGTAGCTAAATGAAAAAAAGAAATATTATTTTCGTTTTTCCACTTAGATTTTATTACATGTTTGATTACTTTTTACAAAAATATGGTGTAAAAATGTCTAAGATGTGTTAAAAATATGCTAAAAGTCCTATTATTATTGTAATCGAAGTACCATCGCATAATATATACAAAAAAGACGACAAAATACTCACAAAAATTATTACTATAACTGGGGATCGAAGTCACGGCAAATCGTTCAATAGCGACATTTTGGAATATTGCTCACCCCCCATAGCAAATAGCGTGATAATTTATAGCCTATGTCCTTTCTCAAGCTCTATTCTATCTTTGTACCAAATTTCATCAAAATTGGTTCAGCGGTATAAGCGTGAAAGCGTAGCAGACAGACAGACAGACAGACAGACAGACAGAGTTACTTTCGCATTTATAATATTAGTATGGAAGTATGGATTAGTTGCAGTTCAGTTTCTCTTAGTCTGCTTAATGATTAAATTAGTTAAGAGAAACCGTAACTAGAAATGATATGTTCATTCGCATATTTGTTTGAACTTGATAAATGTTTCTTTAAAGTGGGTTTAGGTACATTGAACACGCGTGAACACATGTTAATTCCCATAGATTTCTTTTTAAAACAATCTAAGGTTCATTGTGCGTCCATTTGTAATACTTTTTATCTTCTCCAGACATTTGAAAATATTTCAATCTTATACAATGCTAGCCTACAAGGCAATTTATATTTCAATCTTGTTAACAATCGAGTTGGAGAACCACTATAAACATAAATTATACCGGTACATTTTAGGATTAGGTACCCTAGCTGGTACAAATTAGGCAACACTAAGTTTTATTTTTATGTGAACCGGCATCATAACCTCGAAATGATAAACATAAAACTAAATTCTCGAAAAAGTGCACTAATATATTTACTTTCCAAAAACATACATAATAGCTGCGGCGTACTTCCAGTTGCCACAATAATCCTTAGGTGAACCTCCATAAAATAAGATTAGAACGCCATAATAATTATTTTTCTTTACCACACTTCACTCTGTTGTGACATCGAATTCAAAATGGCAGCGGTTGCGTCATGTTGGTAGTACTGCTTTTTAGTGTTGCCAATTCAAAACTGAACATAAATTAGGTAGATTTTGAAGTGGTACTAATTACGAGCCGGTTCAATTTAGGTAACTCGACCCTATAGATTAATGCTGGCAAAAATGAGTGTTTTAAATCAGTTGCTATAATATATCCACATATCCATTTACATGATTGCGTTGGTTGAGCTATTTAAATATTTATTATGCTACTTTGAAAATCCCCAAATCCCCTTGTATGGTTAAAACATGAGTATACGTCACTGATGTTTTAACCATACAAGGTCAATACAAGTCCCTACTTTGTAATTAGTTTCCCATTGCGCTTCTTGGTTTAATGGGCGTGTAATTAAACCATGGTTAAGGGTACAAGGTTGATTGGCATCCCTTGAGCACCGAAACATTCAAAAATAAAGCAATGTTTTTATTTAAAATGATATTTTTAAAGTATTTTTATTTTTTTTTGGAGGTGGAAAATCATCAAAAAATCTAGGTCTGACACACCTTGCTCCACATACCTTCTTGCACCACCGACCGCAGGCGTCTATCACTGTCCGCAAGTGGCTGTCGCGCGCGTTAGCTAACTTTGCCTCCGCTTCTAGCTTCGATTATTGGCATTTGTGTCGTGTGCGGTCAGGTTTTTTTTTTATTATTGATAAAGCTTGCACTTAACCACTATCTCACCTGATAGTAAGTGATGATGATTGTGATCGACGATGGAGCATGCTTTCCTAAAAGTAATCTATTCACTCTTGACTTAAATACCCCAAGGTTGTAGCATTAGCTGTGCGCACAATGTATGTGATACCGAAACGTTTTGTGAATATATGTGGGATGTCAACTATGAACCGATTGACTCAAACGCATCAAGCTGGTATTTAGCAAATCCAGACAGCCTTTATCATTTAATGCCATAAATTTTGTTTTAGAAACTACGTCTTAGAAAAAGAGAAATGATACATTTGAAAAGGAGTTTAGTTATAAAAACAGGTTCAAATTACTTTATCAGTCATCCTTCAAAACAGTGTTACACTGTTTTGAGTTATGACGTTTCCTTTTTTTCGTTAACGAAAAAAAAAGATACGGCCGTTTATGTCGCAAAAAACGTGTATTTTGACACTCTCAAGGGAATTAAAATTCATAGGGTACTTTGCGTTGACCTAGAATCCTAAAATTTGGCTTAAAGCAAGGTCTCATAACACAAGTATAGGAAAATATCTGAAAACGTAAATTTGTAGTTACGTCACAAATAAAAACTTTTTTGCGAGTCGGAAAAATCTTCGTTACTTAATTCGGGAATTGAACTGTTCTCATAGGTAAGTTTGTACGGAACCATGAGGGCGCGAGGTTTTTTTTTTGTTTTTTTTTTTCACTCGCCTCCAAAACAATTTTAAATGTGTAATACGAAACGACATCGCTTCCGTTAAAAAAGTTATTTACGATAAATCGTGACGTCTAAAATAAATGGGAATTTGAACCTTAGTAGCCACCGGCCACTCACGTTTCCTACGAAAGGAAATGAAGAAAATTGTAGCGGAGATGAAACATACATTGGTTTTTTATTTAGCTGGATTTTGTGTTCGTTTTTAGCAGGATTGGTATCAAATTAAATTTGTTGATTTATGCTTGTTTTTAATAAAACAAAATTAATGAGTAGTACTAGCGCAGTAGTGACTTACAAGAGGCCCGATTTGAACCCACGACGTACAAACGTGAATTCAAATCTGAAGGTTTTTGTGTGTGTGTGTGTGTGTGTGCATATTTGTTACTTCTTCACGCTCGAACGGCTGCAAGGATTTAGATGAAATTTGGCACAAGGGTAGACCACGGGTAGGACATATCCTGGAATAACACATACGATACTTATTCCAGGAGTATGTTCCTTTGGGATAATTTTCTATTACCACGCGGGCGAAGCCGCTGGCAGCTAACTACAGATATGCTGTCAAACTATCACAAATTGTTATAATAATTTACTTGGGGCAGTCTATTCATCGTCCGTATATTTTTTACCCTGGCAATATTACAGCCCCCCTAGCCAAGTTACAACCGTTGCGCTTCGATTCTCTTTTCGTTGATCGCCTCGAGCCGGCCACGCCTCGTATTCCTTTGTTCTGACGTCATCTCAACGCTCAGTCACGTGGTCATAACAAAGGAATAAGAGGCGTGGCCGACTCGAGGCGATCAACGAAAAGAGAATTGAAACGAAACGGTTGTAACTTGGCTAGGGGGCAGGCCGCCCAGCTTTTTTCCAATTATGGTTTCTTTCTAGTTAAAAGCAGCTTAATACTAGTATTTTACTTATTGGGTCGGCTTTTCTGACCTCCACACCCAGTAATAGGGTAGCTCTTAACAACATCGCACAGTGTGTTATTTCACCCGAGTTGCGGACATGCCCATTTTATATGATTTTCGGAAAGATACATTTCTAAGAAAACTCTTATTAAAACTCTTGTGATTCCATCTATCATAGTTTACGAGATATTGAGAAAATCGAGAAAAGTCCATAGAAACCAAAAAAACTTTGTGTCTCCTTTCCTGGTGTTTCTTTTACATTAAATATTTTATAGTATGATAGGAATTCACAAAAAGAACCTATAAATCTACAAATACTAGTTTGATTAAGCTTTTACAGACCACAAAAAAATGTTTTCAGTGATTTCGTTTTTATTTTTTTTCTGGCAAATTACTACGTTGTAGCATAAGTTTTTAAGTATTATATATTTGTTATACTAATAAGTATCTTCATTAAAAATTTCAGATGCGTCAGACGCCTTATACTTGAGATATTGATTTTTTAAGTTTCAGGTTAGGGTTGTCAACTAAGAAGTTTTTAAGTTTAATATAAAAATTTTGCTTTTCAAAAAGATACATTTCAAAGAAAACTCAAACTCGTGCCTTCATTTATGATATTTTTCTAGATATATAGAAAATCGGAGATAGTTCATAGAAACCAAAAAAAAATATTTTCTCTTCTTGTGTTTTCTTTTTTAAATTAAATGTTTTGTAGTATGATAGGAATTTACCAAAAGAACCTAATATCTATAAATCCTCAAATTATTTTTTGATCAAGATTTTACAGACCGACGCCCGGGTGTCGCCACTGTGTGGACCGCCTGGAGGATAGGGTGGAGCACACGGTGGTGGTGTGCCCCGCTTGGGCAGAGCAACGCCGTTTCCTCGTGGGGGCAATCGGCGGTGGCGATCTCTCGCGCCGGGCCTTGGTACAGGCCATGGTCCGGAGCGAGGACGAGGCAGGCGGTCGCCTCCTTCTGCGAAGCAGTAATGCTAGCAAAGGAGGCGGCCGATCGCGTGAGGCAACAGCAACGGTCCTCACGCCCCAACCGCCGCCGGGATTCCGATCCGGATTTCCGGCCACCGTAGGCGCGGGCTTGTGGACGGCGAGCAATGGGTAGCCCGCCGTCCGACCGTCCGGTAACCGTCCGGACCAAGCCCAAGTCGAGAACAATACGCGCCGTCGAGGCGCGTATTGTTCCACGCGCGTCTCAGGGAGATGTCAGCAAATCGTAGGGGCCCAGCAGGGTCGGAGCCTACTGGGGCCATGGGTAGTGTGAAAACCCGGGCCCTGGGACGAAGGCAACGAAGGAACAGGAGTGGGTTTTTAGTCAGTAAAAGTCTGGCACTATCTCGCGCTCCGCCCAAGAGCGCGATTTGTCATTAGACGATTTTCCCACCTAAAAAAAAAGACCTCAAAAAATGTTTTCAGTGATTTCAAGTTTTTTTTCTGAATAATTATTACATGGTTGCATGTTTTTAATTTCTATGATTTATTATACTAATAACTATCATCATAAAAAACCAGATGTCGCATTATACTAGAGATATTGATTCCACTTTTTTATTTATAATATTTTTTTGTGATTTTGGGTACAATGTTGACTGGTCTACATTGTCCTCTCATACCTATTAATATTGTAAAATTAATAATTTTTTAAAAGTTTACGAGTTTCTTCTCCGTTCTTATCCATAGAAAACGACCAATTGGAACCGTGCACTAAATTCAGACGTTTTATAAGTTACCTATTATTATATTATTATTATAACTAACCCGTATTGCCCCACTGCAGGTCTCTCTCCAATCTTTATATGTTTTATGTTTTCTGATACAAAACTTTGTTAGTGTAATTTTAGTCTTTAAAATTTTTCAACCATAGACGCAAGTGAAACCGCGGGGGACGGCTAGTTTAAAAAAAATGCATATTACTACTAATAAATCAATTATCTATAATTTTAAAACGTCTAAATGATAAAAACAACGATCTGATGTTACGAAACGTATTTCACATTTTTTAAAGCATATTTCATATAAAAGACATAATCAAGATTATTCACTTTCTTTTTTAAAATAACTAAACAATCTGAATTATAGGTCTATTGACTGTACTTCGTAAACAACTAAAACTTATTTTTTTTTTACGTCTAGTTGACAACCCTATTTCCATAGAAAAGTCATAAATACTTAGAAACGCTGTATCTCCTATATAAGGCGATTGTCGTGTATGATATTTTAGGACATACGAAACAATATTATTGCGCATGTTATTTATTAAAAATAACATGCTACAACAGTACCACTTAATTTAAAAAAAATGTTTTGTTGAAATCGGGTAAAAGCCCATATTTCTTAAAATATGAAAGCTACAAAGCTATTTTTTTTAATACTAGTAGATAATGAGCTGTTACTTTATTTTTGTAACAAATAAAATTAATAAGTTTACTAGTTTTGGAATCATAATTAAATTTAATTTTTGTAAAGGTCATTCAACTCTCACAAAAAAAATTATAACTCAATAAATATAGATAATTATACTGTCGGTATTTTTGTTGAACACTTATCAAACCTAGTCCTATCTTATAGACACATAAACCAGACATGTCCGCAACTTAGGTAAAATAACACACTGTGCATCGGTGTCACATTTCCTGACTTCTGATAATGTGCAAAGACAGGCAAAGGTCTACAAATCAAATTAAATCAGTTTATTGCAAACATTTTGTACAGGGGTTGGAAATAAAATTAAAAGTTTGCACCCTGTAAGAGCCCAGCAAAATAAATAAACAAAAAAATTAAATACATTTCATAATTCTAGTGTCATTTCCAGCGGTTGGAATTAGTTAGAGTTAATCATCTACTAGGGAAGAGTGGTGGCCGAGTAGTAACGGCCCCGACTTACGAGTTGTAGGGCGCGGGTTCAAACCCAGCCTGGCGCATTACTTTGTGTAATTTATTTTATCACCACTGCTCTCAAAACGGTGAAGGAAAACATCGTAAGGAAACCGGCATGTCGTAGAATCAAAAATTCGAAGACATGTGACATCCACCAACCCGCACTGGGCCCGCGTGGTGGATTACGGCCCATTCCCTCTCCTAGAGAGGAGGCCTGAGTCCCAGCAGTGGGAACATTATAAGGCCAACTATGCTAACTATGCTAATCATGTACTTGCATCGAAATGTTGATCCCGTGTGGCCAACAATATTACAAATAGGTATATAATAATAACTTAAGAGATAATAAGATAAAAATAAAACCTCAGAGATAGATAAGACAAATAAAACAAAGATAATTAACACACAATTTGTATTAGTATTTTTCATTAAAAAGATCTCTCTACGTCGACTGAGGTGAGTTTAAAAAATTTATACACTTCCTCCTCTTGGTCATTAATGCAGGAACAATTTTTTTTCTGCTATATTTCTGAAAGGGTCATAAAAAAATTCTGTTCTTTAAAATTAATCTCGGGATCTCAGGATTTGAGGCATATCCACTTTATTCTTTCGCTGTATAAAATCAGTGTAAGTACATATTTAACTCTACCTAATTCCGACCTCTGGTCATTTCATAAATTCAAAATGAACCTACAGTTTGTTTAACAATTTATTTACGTTGAAATGACAACTGACAGCAAATGAAGGCGGGGCCACGGCTTCACGTACTTTCTAAGGAATCTTGATAAGTTGAGATGGTGACCTATCCACAAACCAACCTCGACTAGAGTTGCTTTACCTTGGAGATCGATACACGTGGCTGTTATAATTTTAACCACGAGCTGATGGTGTAATATTTTCTGAAAATAAAATTGCGACAGAAAAATAAGAGACCTTCGTAATTTTCTCTGAAGATTTCTTTTGAACATCAACTTTTTAATAAAAGTGTTGAAAAGATTTCTTCACACGGATTTCTGAAGACACGTTCTTTCAATACGGAATAAGATTTTTTTAGTTTAGAAAGAACCGCTATCTTTAGTGTTTTCAACATTTCTGTTGGCCTAAAATTAGATAGGTATTAGGCTCTCTACACACTGCCAAGGAATTCGTCGGAATATAATTTTCTGCATATTGACGGAGACTGCTGCGCATCTGTGAGGAATATGTCAGAACGTACGGTTTGACATATAATGTTAAGAAGAGCGAACTGCTGGTGTTTCGGGCGGGGCGCATGACGCCTTCTTTCGTACCGCCCGTTAAGCTGGGCGGAGTGGCGCTAAACAGGGTCAGTCAGTTTGTGTACCTTGGCCATGTGGTAAACAAGGGCTTGGCTGATGATTCAGATGTGGCCCGCTTCACATCTCAACGCAGGGGGCTGGTGGTTCAGTATAACATGCTAGCCCGCAGGTTTAGCAAGGTGGTAAAAAAGACGTTATTTAGGGCCTACTGTAACATATTTAAAAATCAGACAATCATATAAAAATAAGTAAAAATTATTTATTTTTCGTGGAGTGGATGAAAGTAAGAATAATATTCTACAAAACATATATAAAAATCAGCCATAAAAATTTAAGTTAAGTAACTCTTATTTTTAGTTCCTTTTCTCACCTGGTACCTGCCCAGGGGCCCCAAGGGGGGGCTCCACAAGCACACAGGTATTCAAAGCACATGAGACGCTACTGAGAACCTAAGGTTTCATCCATGTGAAAATAAGTTATGTTCGATCGCTCTGGGATTTTGAACTAAATGTAAACGCACCATTCATTATCATCATCATCATTTTAGCCGAAAGACGTCCATTGTTGGACATAGGCCTCTCCCAAGTGTCGCCACAATGATCGGTCCTGTGCGTCTCGCATCCATTAGATTCCCGCGACCCTCACCAGGTCATCGGTCCACCTTGTGGAAGGCCTTACAACGCTGCGTCTTCCGGTACGTGGTCGCCATTCCAGAACCTTTCGTCCCCATCGACCATCTGTTCTGCGAGCTATGTGCCTTGCCCTAAATCCGAAATCCGTCCAAAGGTCGTAGCATAGCGCGTAGGCGAGCGCTACGCGTTGCTACGACGAAGCAACTCTGGGTGCCAATGATGAGCATGATCATTTGTTCTGTATCTGGGTGTAATTTATCTACAGTATGTATGTATTTAGAAATATATAAGTATGTTTATCAGTTGTCGAGTACTCATAGCACAAGCTTTGCTTAGTTTAGGACTAGATGGCGTTGTGTGATAGTTAAAAAAATATATATTTTACTAGGGAAAACAAACAATTTTGCTATATGTCTTACGTCTAATTAAGGCCCAAGTCGACGGCGTTATATACATAATACAGAAGTAACTTTCATAACATTTTCAGAAGTTTTCTTTGCCACCCATAAATTTAAAATCAATGTATTTTTAGAGATATAAATAAAATTCGTCTTTTTCAGCCATCGTTAAATATATTTTGTATTTAACTAGAAGGTACCGAATTTATTCGAGTCTATATTCTTTTCACTGCCGTACTATTCTATACAATATTTTTATGAAACTACCAATTACAATAATTGGATTTAGCAAAAAACTTATTTTTCTTGCGAAGATAGAATAATCCTCTTATTAAATAATAAATTGGATCATTACTATAAGAGAATAAAACCGGCCAAGTCGGACTCGCACATGAAGGGTTCAGTACCGTCTGTAGCAAAAAACGGTAAGAAAATTACGTTTGTTGTATGAGAGCCCACTTAAATACAGTGCCCCCACCAAGGCGAGCAAAAAAGTGACACAGCCGTACCATCCTTTTCTCGAAACAGTTCAGGCCATTTTCGATCCCCTATAACTTCGTTGTGTATTAAACTAGAAGCCTGAATTTTCAGTAACCAAGCAGGCATTTTATTCTATTTTTTAGTACTTGTTGTTATAGAGCAAAAGAAATAAATCATCTGTGAAAATTAAAACTGTCTAACTATCACGGTTCAGAGGTCAGACAGACAGACAGACGGACAGTGGGGTCCCGTTTTACAATTTGGGTACGGAACCCTAAAAATTACTACTCATAAAATAATTCTACGATTCTGAGAAGATTACTTATAAATATTTTACGATGGTTAATATATGTGTCGGCTCAAGATGCCGATCAGAGTAGAAATCGTTTCGAGAGACCCTACTTTGTGAGTGAGCTATGTATGGGTAACGAGCAATAAAAAAATAGGGCAAGTGCGAGTCGGACTCGCGCACTGAAGGTTGCGTACAAACCTACCTATAGAAACAGCTCAATTCCCGAACTAAGCAAAAAAAAAAAACTACTTTACTACAAAACAGTTTTCAGATTTTTTCCTATACTTGTGCTATGAGACCTGGCTTCATGCCAAATTCCAGGATTCTAGGTCAACGGGAAGTACCCTATGAATTTTGATTCCCTTGAGAGTGTCGAAATATACGAATTTTGCCACATAAACGGCCGTATCTTTTTTTTTCGTTAACTCAGAAGTTTATTTTTTTCAGCTTCAAGGAACCGCAGACCTGAGTAGCATAGCATAGCATAGCATAGTCGGCCTTATAATGTTCCCACTGTTGGGACTCAGGCCTCCTCTCTAGGAGAGGGAATGGGCTGTAATCCACCACGCGGGCCCAGACCTGAGTATATGGTTTTAATTTCAACTCAATACCTTCACGCGTTAATTGTAGCGACACTTGGGGTGGCCTATGTCCAACAGTGGACGTCTGTCGGCTGAAATGATGACGATGATGACCTCCACACGTTCCCGAGATAAAGGGTATTGACAGAGAGAAATACAGACAGACAGACGGATAACAAAGATATCCTATAAGAGTTCAGTTTTTTCCTTTTGAGGTACGGAACCCTAAAAACTATTCCAGACCACGCAATTGATTTAGATGTAACCTTTAGATCATCGAGATATAAGTACTAACGTACTAGAGAAGACACCGTAAATTCCTACTTTGTCTCGTTCAACTGCGGCGATCGCGCCGCACTTTGTCGAAGAAAACGCGTAAGTGCCGTGATTTACATGGCGCTTAAGACCTTTTTGCCGAGAATATACACTTCCGCAGCAAATCTAGTGCTGTGGTAAATTAGTTATGGATTAGACGAATTGTTATTATTTTAGCGCTGCAGTGAACTAAAGATTCAAATTACGAAAATAGGACAATTCAGTTATTTGACGTAGCTTCTCTAGTACGTTAGTACTTATATCTCGATGCTTTAGATTCACTTCATAACGAGCCGTGAGACAGTCCTTAAACTGATTGTTGTTCACACGTCTGCCGACAGAAAACAGAGGAACGCGTCTTTTTTTTTTGTGTGGCCTCTCGCTGGTCAACTGTGGGGGCCTTAATTAGAAAATTGAAGCCTACGGTCAGAGTTTACTTTACTAAAAAAACTAAGCGACTACACACTAAGGGCAGCTCCTGTGGGGTATGGACCGCGGCTTAGGGCGTCACTGGGGGAACAAAGGCCGGGCTGGATCGAACAAGTGAGGACCGTGTCTGTGCAGTTGCATCTTTAATCTGTTTGGCTCGCGCGAACGCCAGCGCAGATTCTGTCAAAGTGGTGTGACGCGTAACGTCACTACCGCTTCGACTCGTTCACTCGTTCTCAACCTTCGGTCCTATTGACTTTACTGACTAGAGTATTGAAATATTTTGCTTGCGTTGCCAAGAAGAACATAAAGAGATGATGCAGGTTAAAGGCAAGCATTAAGTTCATCATAGGCATCACTATGTTGAAAGAAAACGTTATTAAGATACTTGAACTTAATTTTATTTCGGTATAACATGATCAGTCCGTCTTGCGCGACCGTAGCACGTGATGACTTCCTTTTATATAAGGAGGATTTTGCTCTTTATTATGGTAACAGAGTGAAGTAAATTCTTTCACTGATTCAATAAAATCTTATCACATAATGAAAATAAACTGGGATTATTCGAAAGTGTTACCGCGGCTCTGGATCACAAAAGGTAACTGAAGAAACACGGGTGGGTTTTAGTCAGTAAAAGGCTGACACGTCCTTACGGCCCTTCTTCTTCTTCTTCCTGCCCTTATCCCATATTACTTGGAGTCGGAGTAACACGTTTTTTTCTTCCATCCTGTCCTGGCACCCGTCACCTTATCACTAAGGGTCGCCACATACGGGCCACCGGCCACAACCACAAAACGCCGCCACCAGCATATTTCCTGTAGGTTTCATACATTTTTTTTTTTTATATATGGATTTGCCGCATATGGTTGACGCTGGTGGCCACCACACGCTACAAATCGCCGCTGCTCGCTTCTTGTGGCCCGAACTGACTTCTAAACGCCGTCACACGCCTCTATCGCATTTAAACCTTCTTCGTCAGAGTTCATTATGATACTGCGCGTATGGGTTAAAAAAGTGGCAGCCACCGGCCACAACTGGGTTGTGGCCGCTTCTAGGCTAGAAGCGGCTTCTAGCTTCTCGTGGCGGCGTTTGTAGCTGTGGCATGTGGCCCATATGTGGCGATACTTACTCCCTTTTCTTTCATACCACTCCTCACACAATCCAACCATCTTTTATTGGACCTCCCTCTTCCTCTACATCCATCTACATGTATACTCAGAACTGTTTTAGTAACCACCTAGGGTAAAAGTTATTTGATGATTTTCCAGATTATGTCTGATTAGTCCTTATCAGCAGTCATTGAAGATAATTTTTAGTAAAAAAATTGAGATTTTGTAATTAATTTATTTGTTTACTTGTTACTTTATGCTCATAAAGGTACAGAGGCGGACTTCACGCCTTAGGTATTTCCAACAAGTCAACCTTTGAGAGATACAGAGTCTTTGTTATCAATTACGTAATAATACAAATCCTTCTCTTCAATAATTAATTAAGTTCCAAGGAAAATGGCTAATTAATTATTTCTTTTGTTTATTATTTTTAATTAAAACTCTTATAAAATTCGCTAACTGCTTAGTTTAAATACTCATTTAACGGATTCTTAATTCTAATTATCTAAAGACAATTTCGATGGTGTTCCATTCGAATGGTGCGGGGATACCACACGGTCTCCCACGATGAGGCGAGCCTCCTTGCTGGCCTGCCACCGTGGGATCTGGAGGCAACAGTCCTTGCACGCAATTCGTGCATTTGCGCATGGAGATGCAACGCCGGGGTGTAACTCCACTGCCGCGACAATTCGCGGCATGGCGGACAGAGTTCCAGCGAGATCACATGGCGAAATGGCGACAGCGACAGTGCTGGGCACGCCATAATCACAAAGGGCAACTGAAGGACACAGGTGTGGTTTTGGTCAGTAAAAGTTGGACACGGCCTCCCGCTTTACCCAGAGCGTGAGAAATCACAAAAATACCCCATGGTCAAAATATCCCCGATTTATTCGGTATATGTTTTTTTGTTATTTGGCAAGATGTCTAGTTTGGAGAAAGGTTAGGATCAAATTATTTAGGCCAGTAGGTTTTTATAGTATATATAATAAACATATTTATTACCTACCTACCTCTACCAAACCCCGAAAAATCGGCGTACGGAAAATAGCGGCATTCAGTAGATGAAAGGGTGAAATTCTTTTCAAATTCTTCTTCAATAAAAGTTCCTATAACCGGAGTAATAGCCTATTCAATTCCAAGCCTTTCAATCAAAGATCAGGATGGCTTGAATCATTAATCATTTGGTGAATTCAGTTTCACTAATTAATTAATTTTAGATTGATTAAAGCCGAGCGGTTCATACACCCGATTATTACAGAGGCATCACTATAAAGCTCGTTAGCTGTACGTAGTTGACGTTCAAATTTACTTTACGTATTTAAAATCAGCCTATAATTTACCGTGGACCGTTCTACACCGTGATTTAGCTTATTATTTTAACTAGCTTTTTCTCACGGCTTCGCCCGTGTATATAAAATATAGTCTATTTATTACATTCAAGAATAAAGCAGCTTTCTATTGGTGACAAAATTTTTGTAATCGGACCTTCAGAGATTTGTTTTTTTTTTAGACCTTTCACTAAACTACACTAGCATAAACACTTTTTAAAAATATTATTTTATAAGTATTAGCCTCTAACTTTCTGTAATTCGTAGTAAGTTTTGGTGAAATAAATATTATTATTATTTTTATACGAGTACGCACTATGCTAGTGCATCCAAGGACAACCCCCGGTTGGTGGGAAACTATTGCGACATATGGAAAACTAAGATATAAGGCTATGGTTTTTGGAGTCTTAAGTGGACTGGTTACCAGGAACTATGTTAAGACTATGGCCCCTACTTAAACAATGTTATTAATATCCATCGACAAAAGGCAGGGGGTGACTTGCACACTCAATAAATGGGCCCCCATAAACGGTCGCTAGCACGAATTGATGTAGCAATAAGAGAGCAACATATCCTGAGGTGCTTAAGGAGTGGAGAGGTATACCATGGCTATCAGGACAATCCCGGAAGTACGGTCAAGATCCCTACCAGCACCTTACTGGATTATAGTAAGCTCAAGCCAGCCAATAAAGGCAAGAGAGAGGTTCCAGCTCTGTTCCTCGTCAGTGTTCACTACGGCCGGCCAATAAAGGCAAGCTGGAGATGAAGAACAAGATTTTCCCGGGAGATCGGGTCCGTGGGGTCGCTTATGCCCAACAGTTCGCCACAAAACTGCCCTGCGGATCATTATTATTATTACCTTCAGAGATTACCTCCTACAAATAAAAAAACAACAAATTCTCTTTATAATATTAGTGTAGGTTAATAAATTTGTTATTGATTTCATAACACTACACATTTCAAATTATCATAGTATTATTTTCCCGACTGATACATTAAAATGTGACACTTGTAATTACGTTCCATGACCACAGACATTAGTGCCTATGTTTATCTTAATTATGATAAAGCGTTTCATGTGCGCCTCACCAACAACGATTGCATCACTGCTTACCATCAGGTGGGATCGCAGTCAAGCACTAGTTTATATCAATAAAAAAATATATATGTACCTATATACCTGGAGCGCATTATTAATAATTAACTATAAATTTATTAATGACTAGCTGTTGCCCGCGACTTCGTCTGCGCTAAGTTTGTAAAAACGTACAATTATTCTGAGCTTGCAATTCATTCTGAAAGTAAAAACGTAAATTACCTTCAGGAAATATGTTATGTATTCGTCCAGATCCAAATGTATGAATGTCAATGAATAGAAAGAGTATGTAAGGGTCGTAGCATTTCTGCCTACCCCAAAAGAAAAGAAATTAGTTTATGTATGTTTCTGGTTTATGTTCTGGTGAAACAACATTGTATGATTTTAACCCCTCGCCACAGTGAGCACGTCACAATCGCAGCGGTAATGCCTGTCTTTGAAGAGTGTCTACAGAGGCGTCACGGCATCCTCTCTTTGTGCAGGACTCACCGGATGTGGGTGTTTTGGGAGGTATCTGTATCAAATTCAACGGGAAGAAACACTCGGGTATCACCATTGTGCGGATCGCCTGGAGAATACGATGGGGCATACGGTGGAAGTCGGTCCCGCTTGGTCGGAGCGCCAGCACCGCTGTGTCCTCATGGAGGCGATTGGTAGAGAAAATGTCAACCTGTAGCCTCCTTCAGTGAAGCACTACGATCGAAGAAGGTGGCTGAAACTATGAGGGATAGGATATTCTGACTCCTTAACTGTCGCTGCAAGTGATTCTCCGGGTGTTGAAAGCCGCAGGGCGATTACCAGCCATCGCAAACCGGGATTGCGGTGGTGCCGTCCGGCCGTCTGGTCAAAGCAATCCTGAATCGACGGCGCGCTGTATTCTGCACCGGACTCAAAGAGATGTCAGCAAATGGATGGGGCCTCTAGGGCCGATGTCTGCGAGATTGTTCGAAAGAGTTACCTCCCGTAAAATTTTCACCTCAATAATTTTTCACTGAAGAGTTTAAGCCGTTAGACAGCTTTGGTAGAGGTAAATGAAGGAGCATAATCGGGACACCGACCTTCAGCTGAATAAAGTGCACTGATAGTGCAAAGCCAAAAAGCCAGTGAATCCAAAAACTACCATCATCATCATCATCAACTATCTTCCTCCACAACAGTACTTATGAAGAATTTGCGAGAGCATGCTTGCATTGATTGTTGCAGCTTGATCATTTTGGGCGTAAAAATTACTTGTTCATTTACCTAGGATTTTTTGGTGTATATTAAACGTCCCCGTTGAATGAATTTCGGCGAAATCTTGAGCGCGTGTATCCCCGCCCAATCAAACTCGCATATTGATGGCCAAACCGAGAGGTCACTGTCACCGATTGCCTCTATGAGGACACGGCGGTTCACCCAAATGTGATAAACCTCCACCGCATGTTACACCGGGTCCTCCGGGCGATTCACAAAATGGTAA
Organism: Mythimna impura; assembly: GCA_905147345.3. Classification (NCBI taxonomy): domain Eukaryota; kingdom Metazoa; phylum Arthropoda; class Insecta; order Lepidoptera; family Noctuidae; genus Mythimna; species Mythimna impura. Next base: position 5,546,804 of record LR990347.1, on the reverse strand, counting down.
TATCAGAATACTTCCAACTGAATCCGGAACAGAAACCGCTCGAAACACCCTCCACAGTCCTGAGCTTGTGTATCCATAAAACAATGAAATTACGGTAAACAAATGTAGCAGCCGATTAGTGTTATCCCTGAGACTGGCCTCCCTCAGAGGGTTGTTCCAGTGTTGGTCACCACTCACTGCAAGGAGGTAACGTCTAGATGTCGACGTAAGGCTGCCAGGAATCTGAGATACATCTGTGATCAGGAACGTAAACCACTTTCGACCCCGTTTTATATGGAGCAGAAACTGCAAACAATAAATCACGCCATTATTAGGCCGCAAGGTGCCATCCCGGAGGACATAGTAGAGCATACAGAGGTGTGTCCCGCAAGGGCGGATCACCGCCGTGTCCTCGTGGAGGCAATCGGCGCCAGTCACCTCTCGCGCCGGGGCCTGGTTTGGGCTATAGTCCAGAGCGAGGAGGAATGGTAGGCGGTCGCCTCCTTCTGCAAAGCCGCAATGCTAGCGAAGGAAGAGGCCACACGCGTGAGGGAACGAACGTCCTCACGAGCCTAGATTCCGACCCCGACGACCAGCCACGGTAGACGCAGGCTTGCAGACATCGAACAATGGGTAGCTAGCCATCCGGCCGTCCGGTAATTAACCGAACCGAGCCCAGTCGTAACAGCACGTAGTGATCCACGCGCTCCTCAAAGAGAGGTTTCAAAGCGCAACTGAAGGGCACAAGTGTGGTTTTAGTCAGTAAAAGTTTGACACGCCCTCTAGCTCCAACCAGAGAAGTCATTGGATGATTTCCACTCTTAAAAAAAGAAAAAAAAGTACCATCATTATCATTATCATTATCATGGACATAGGCCTCCCCAAGTGTCGCCATAATGACTGGTCCTGTGTGTCTCGCATCCATCGGATTCCCGCGACCCTCACCAAGTCATCGGTCTACCTGGGGGCCTTCCAACACAAGGTGCCATGCAACCCCTTCCGAAAATTTGGCCGTGTTATTTTAAAATCAATAATTAAATACATATACTTGTTTACTTTTATCGCCTTTTTTGGTTGGTATCCCTTGAATAATCATGGTCAATTATCTTGTTACAATCATAGAAAAAAAAGCAGTAGGATTGTTAAAAATGCCTCCGTCTAACACCAGTTTAACCATAACTATTTTCCTCCAATTTTGAACAATAGAACTGTCTGCAAACGTGGGCGATGGTCATTCTTCCGCCATTCAGAAAATTACGTAAAATACACAATGCCATCTATCAAATATGAAGTTCAACTGTCATTGTCATCATTATTTCTACTTTGAGTCTTTAGATGGCGTTGCGAGTATCTGAATTGCGTGTGGAGCCATATTTTACTAATTCGATTTTATTATGTGTTTTGATTAGTTTTTACAATATATTTAGAAGATATCGAATAGAAAAGTCAATTTTATTTTGAAAAAATGGTAAAAGTTATTTTATTACAAAAAGAAGATAAAATAATGACAAAAATTTTAACTGTAGCTGGGAATCGAACTCGCGCAAATGTCGTTCAACACGGACGTTTTGGATTATTGCTCACCCCCCATAGCAAATAGCGTGATAATTTATAGCCTAACAGATGCACTGACCTATAAGGATTATGTATGCAAAATTTGAACAGAATCGGTTCAGTAGTTTTTGCGCCAATTAATACCATCGCAAAATAATTTTACTGTTTTATTATATGTATAGACTACATACATACCTACACACATTCTAATTTGCTAATATCTTTCACTACACAAATTCGTTAATAAAAGAGGAAAAATGAAATGTAGAAAAAATATTCGGACATAAAGCTGAAATACTGCAAGCGTTAGTTATTGCGGCCAGTTATTAGTTTGTTTTGAAAAGAAAGCATAAACGGGATAAAATCCTCTAATATGCTGGACTGAAAATGGAAATCTTCGCATATTGCGCTTTATTTTGATCGTGGTTTTATGAAAGAGCGACTTTTTCAAATACATATATTTTTTGCTGTAGGTAATATATACGGCAGTGTATTCCGAAATACGTTCATGTTTTTAAATGTCTTCGTTGAAAAAGAGTCCATTACGACTTATTCGACATGTTTATTTTGCTTAACGGTTTTCGTAAAACGTTGGAAACAGGAGAACACGTGTAGATAAAAGGTGACACGAGGCTCAAAGAATAAATAAATAAAACAAGTGTTTTCCGATCGGCCAATACCATACCATTCGTTAAGTGACTTGAAAAGCACGTAAATCTTTTGGTTTCACTTGCCATTCGTAGATCTTTGACAGTCGTTACAGATTGTCAGATGTCAGAAAGTCTGGCCATCAATCTATCTAAGAAGTAGGCCAGTTACTGAGTTATGGAGGTCAGACAGACAGACGCTTCATCTAAAATACTGGTATTCAGCCACATCCGGTTTACGGTGGAACATACGGTGGAGGTGTGCCCCGCTTGGGCGGAGCACCGCCGTATCCTTGTAGTGGCGACCTTTTGCTCCAGGCGTTGTTTTAATCGTAGACCAAAGCTTTTTAGAGTTATTTTTTGACATGAAAAGTTGAAAATTAGTAAATAAAAAAACAATATGAGAGAGCTCATGTTGTTTTTTTAGTTACTAATTTTTTTCTTCTTCTTTTATTATTATTTTTTTAGGATTTGTATCTGTAATGATAATGATAGTGAAAATGATAATGATTTTTATTAATTGTGTTATTTTTTTTTTCTAAATATTATATTGTATTATAATAATGATTCTCTGCACGTGTTGGTTTCGAGTGTAAGTGCAGAGAGTACCTGTCATAAATAAATAAATAAAAGGTTGCACTAGTTCCGATATCGCAAGTACGATATTTTTAATATTTCGTTATTATAATTTACTTTTAATTTTTTGTGCATTCTGTCTCTGGTTGGAATGCAGCGTAACATACCGGCAGTTATCCAAGGTTTAATTATAACTTTATTTTTAGGGATTAATCGTTTGATTGAATTATTTGCAATCGATTATTGTATTACATGTATGAAATTATTCATGGCGGTATTTAAATTTTCTTCCTGATTCACTGAGTCAAAACTTAAGCTAACTTAATTAAAATCTGAATTTAATGATTTTAATTTGTCTATGCCAATTTTAAAATTTACTTTAATTTTCATGGATTTCGGTTTTGTCAAGTGGGTTTTTTACACAGAATAAGACCGACTCCTGGTCCGTAATAGTAGTACCCAAGGAAAACGTGGACGCCTTTAGATTTGTTTTCAATATAACATGGTCTAAACATGCTTTTCCTCTGATGGTAGTATTTATGGCCAGGAGCTGTGGTCCATGGAAAGCAATGGTATCTAGGTACGCGGTACTCACGTGACTGGTTCCGATAAGGTCAATATTTATATCACCGACAATGGGTGGTGGTTGCCTCCTTCTGTGAAGTAGTAAAGTTAGCAAACGAGAGACCGCACACGTGAGGGAACGGACATCCTCACGCCCCAGCCGCCGAGACCCTGTCCCCGACTACCAGCTTCTGTAAATGCGGGCTTGTGGATGGCAAGCAACGGGCAGTTCGCCGTTCGGCCATCCATTAACTGTCCAGAATCAGCCCGAAGGCGTCGACGGCGCGTAGTGTTCGAGGCGCGCCTCAAAGAGATATCATCATAACTCTAGGAGCCCAGCAGGGCCGAAGCCTACTAGGGCCATGCACCGTGAGATTTTACATCACAACGGCGTGTCGTATAAAGTGGCACGTTGTGTCGTCGTAACGTGATTATTTACGTTGCTCGATGTCGACTTCCGCGTCACGACACCAAGAAATGGACTTCCCCTTCACGTTGCCATGCCATAGCACGTTGTGATGTCGTAACGTGTTTATGTGTTTGAGCCCTAAAAATATCAACAAATCGTCGTGTTAACCTAATAAAAAAACAATTCTGTTCAATTTTCTCGCACAAATGTACATCTATATTATGATTATCATAAGTTGTCATAAACTTCACTTTGCCAGTTCCATTATACATTGATTTGGAACGCAGCCAAAACATAACTTTATTTTATTAGGGGTTCAGTTATAATATCGTAAAATAATCCCTTCTTCGGACACAAGAGACTCATAATAATAATATATTATTCTATATTATGGATTTGGATTATTATGGTAAGGGGTGGCTCGGAGTTTCCTTGCGTGATCACATCAGAAATGAAGATATCCGCAGGAGAACCAAGGTTACCAACATAGCTAGAAGAATCGCCAAACTTAAGTGGCAATGGGAACAGATGGTTGATGGGGACGAAAGGTTCTGGAGTGGCAACCACAAGGTAAACCGATGACCTGGTCAGGGTCGCGGGAATCCGACGGATGCGAGACAGAAACGGTCGTTGTGGCGACGCTTGGGGGAGGCCTATGTCTAACACTGGACGTCTTTCGGCTGAATAGATGATGCATAATCAGCCTTTTAATGTTCCCTCTTAGGCCTCTTCTCTAGGAGAGGGATTGGGCCGTATTCCACCACGCGGGCCCAGTACGGGTTGGTGGATGTCACATGCCTTCGAATTTTTGGTTCTAGGACATGCCGGTTTCCTCACGATGTTTTTTTTTTCACCGTTTTGAGAGCAGTGGTGATGAAATGATTCTATATTCATAACTTTTGTGTCCCACTACAGGCCAAAGGCCTGCCTTTCTTTCTTCTACTTCTCTCTGCCCTTCTAAATCTGGTCAATTCTAAAGGTGGGTCCTTCTCACGCCATCTCCTTCTGGGGCTTTAGTATGACGTGTTAAAATATCAGTATTGCGAGTAACACAGAGGGATGGAGCAATACTCCCTTTATATAACTCCTCTGACCTGGCCTGTGGCTGGACTGGCCTGTTGGTCTGGTGGTTAGTGACCCTGACTGCTATACCGGAGGTCGTGGGTTCGATTCCCACCCAGGACAAATTGGCAGGCGGTCGCCTCCTTCTGCGAAGCAGTAATGCTATAAAAAGAGGCGGCCGATCGCGTGAGGCAACGGCAACGGTCCTCACGCCCCAACCGCCGCCGGGATTCCGATCCCGATTTCCGGCCACCGTAGGTGCGGGCTTGCGGACGGCGGGCAATGGGTGGCCCGCCGTCCGACCGTCCGGTAACCATCCGGACCGAGCCCAAGTCGTCGACGGCGCGTATTGTTCCGCGCGCGCCTCAGGGAGATGTCAGCAAATCGTAGGGGCCCAGCAGGGTCGAAGCCTACTGGGGCCATGGGTAGTGTGAAAACGAAACCGTGGCCCTGGGACGAAGGCAACGAAGGAACAGGAGTGGGTTTTTAGTCAGTAAAAGTCTGACACTATCTCCCGCTCCGCCCAAGAGCGGGATTTGTCATAAGATGATTTTCCCACCTATAAAAAAAAAAAACCCAGGACAAATGTTTGTGTGATGATGAGCACGATCTTTTGTTCTGTGTCTGAGTGTAATTTATCTATGTATAATATGTATGTATTTAGAAATATATAAGTATGTTTAGTACTCATAACACAAGCTCTGCTTAGCTTGGGACTAGACGGCGTTGTGTTATACTGGTGGAATATATAAAAAAAACTCCATCCCTGGATCAGGTTAAGAACTCATAGTAGGGTTTCCGGGCCTATCGCATCACCAGTTCCTTTTGATCGGGATAACGGTCACTTCTGTAGTAAACTAGTAGCACATCATTTATTTCTTCTTGTCACAGAATCTGCGGTACAGTAATATAAAAGCAACCATAACCGTTTCAGAATACCTTTATTACACAACCGAGAACCATAAATCGTCCACTACAAAAATGAGACTGCGTTATGTAACGGTTCTTAACGTTAACATTTAAAGCGAGAACTGAAAAATATGCCCCTTGATGAAAAATTTAATAATTTTTTTTTTCGAGACATTAAAACACTAGTAAGATAAAAAAAACCGGTTACGTGCGAGTCGGAGTCACGCACTGAGGGCTCCGTACAAACTTACCTTAGTAAATAGTTCGCTTCTTGAATCGAGTTTTTTTTTATTCTTCATAGGTTCGCGCTTGCCCACTATCTCACCTGATGGAAAGCGACGATGCGGTCGACGAGACGATGGAGCGTGCTTACCTAGAAGTAACCTATTCACTCTTGACTTAAAGATTCCCGGGTTGTAGCCATCAGGAAACACAGATTCCGGCAAAGCATTCCACTCCTTAGCTGTACGCACAATGAATGTGTTCCCAAATCCAGTTCCAGTCTTGAAGATTTTTCCGAATCGCAAATAGTCATTACCAGCTAACCCGGCGAACTTCGTACCACCTATCAGTAAATGAATATAGTCTATCTTTCGATATAGTCAACCGATTGCGATGAAACAAAGCCGAAGTAATATATCAAGTTACACACAATTTTAATGTATAAAAGTTATCTACATCGATTTCGTACATTTTACGTGATACGTGCACAACTAAAAACTTCTACAGATTTATTATATGTATAGATTTTGTGACTTAACTACAACGGTTTTCAAATTTTTTCCTTAACTCTTTCTATGAGACCTTGTTTCACGCTAAATTTCAGGATTAAAGTCAACGGGAAATATTCTATAGGAAATGATTTCCTTTCGAGAGTCAAAATATGCGCCATAAACGGAACATAACCGGCCTTATCTTGCCGCACGTGCACGCGCGAGGGCGCGGCCCTCACGCCCCAGCCGCCTGAATTGCGATCCTGATTTCCGGCCACCGCAGGCGCGGGCTCCGACCGTCCGGTAATCGTCCGGACCAAGCCCAAGGCGTCGACAGCGCCTCAAGGAGATCTCAGCAACCGTAGGGGCCCAGCAGGGTCGAAGCCTACTGGGGCCAAGGGTCTGCTTCGGAAAGGAAGACTCGGCCCTGGTACAAAAGGCAACGAAGGAACTTACAGGAGTGGGTTTTTAGTCAGTAAAAGTCTGACGCCCTAGTACTCCGCCCAAGAGCGGGGGATATCAATGGATGATATTCCCACCTACAAAAAAAAACCGGTCTTATCTTTAGATTGCGTTGGTTTAGAAGTTTTGGTGCTCAGAGTTGTAGCAAACCTTATTATTTGATATTTATTTCAGTTTAATACTCCACGTGTTCCTGTAAAAAAGTGTACCTATTGACAAAGATCCTATAAGGATTCCGTTTTTTGCCGAGTGACGTATAGAACCCTAAAAATACTGTAATGAAAGAAAGAAAGAAAAACAGTTTATTTACACGAAATGTCGCAATGTTAAAACTAGCTAACAAACATAATCAATAGATAGGGAAGATATGCGTCACATCCGCGCAAAACGGCTGAACGCTCAGCATAAAGCTGCGGCTTCACGCATAATGCGATGAGCTCACAGCGCTGGTTTTCAGAGTGGGCCAGTGGCGGTGTCGACAATAAAGACGAACGAAAGACGAAATGGTGCAGTGTACAAAAAGATTTGGATAGAAAAAGGAAATAAAAATACATACGAATAAAAAACAAAAAAAAAAAACAGTAAACGGGCAACATTAAGAAACAAATGGGATATTTTTACATCTAAACTTTCAAAAGCGACTATTTAAATTAAAAATGCAATAGCACTAAGATATAATTTAAAGTCCCAGTGAGATTCATAATGTGGATGCTGTATAAAACTCTTTGTAATAAAGCCTTAGAAAATAGAACCGCAGTATTAGTAGTATATACAGGATGGCCTGTTGAGATGGTTCAGTGCGGGAAAACGTAATGCGACGTACCAATAAAAAGTATTATTTAATTAAATAAACTTCATTGCTCACCAAGATTACAAATATGGAAAGTATTTAAAACATGCGGGTTTCGATTTAATTAAAATCTATATATATAGGGTGACTGGTATAATTAGTGACCGATACTTAAACACGTGATTGTACTCATGATTACAAACAACTTTCCCAAAGAAACTTTTTTTATATATTCACTAGTTTGTTGGTACATTCACTGATTAGGTACGTACACCTATGGGTTTGCAAGCTGCGCGGGTGTTCTATCACTATTGTAAGTACGACGGCGTTACTAATAGCTGGGCGGTCGCCGGTCACAGGCGCGCGCGCGTTTTTAAACAGCTGTTTTATTATTGTGATAAAACTAATGAGAATATAAAAAAAGTTTCTTTGGGAAAGTTGTTTGTAATCATGAGTACAATCATGTGTTTAAGTATCTGTCACTAATTACCAGTCACCCTATATAAAAACGAAATACCACTCACTGATTAATCACGAAATCTCAGAAACTATAACACCTACAAACTTAAAATTTAGCAGGTAGGTTCCTTATACGGTGCAAATATCCGCTAAGAACGGATTTTACGAAATTCTATCCTTAAGGGGGTAAAATGGGGGTTGGATGTTTGTATGGAGAAACCTGCCCTTTTACGTGGGTGAAACCGCCGGCAGAAGCTAGTAATATAATAAATAAATGTTATGGGGAACTTGGAGCCCTAAAATACACGCCTAGCCTTAGTTTAAGACTTCTACCACTGACTACCATGTAGTTGTCTAGCGTTTTTGCTGAACTGGACCTATTTGGCGCAGCCGTGAGACACACATTGTGCCAGTGTTTTTTTTTCTTAGTTGTTTTAAATTTTGTTTTTACAATGTGTGCCAAATAAAATATTTTTTCTTCCTTCTTTCTTTTCTTTCTTTCTTCGATTTCGAACTGTTTTACCATTTTTTGCTAAACTTAAGTACCTGGTAACAATCCTTAACCTCCAGGTGACATTGATGCATCAATCAATCATGAAATCAATGAATCACCGATGGTTTTTTTTCGGTGGGAAAATCATCCAATCCACCCATCCCCGCTCTTGGGCGGAGCTCGATAGTGTCAGACTTTTACTGACTAAAAACCCACTCCTGCTGACATCTCCTTGAGGCGCGCGTGGAGCACTACGCATCGTCAACGACTTGGCCTCGGTCCGGATGGTTACCGGACGGTCGGACGGCGAGCTGCCCATTGCTCACCGTCTGCAAGCCCCCGCCTACGGTGGCCTGGTGCAATGTGGACAGTGTATCACTGATGATCGTGGGTTGTATGTTGATACATCCAGTTTGCGGTCAACAATGTAAAGAGCCTCCTATTTAGGAAATCGAGCTTGGTCTGAGTCCATTTGAGTATACCGAAAGAGTACATTATTACCTTATTTCCGCCCGACAAAAGGCTATTATTATTATTGATGGGCCTCAAAACTAGTGGTCTGTTGAGAATAGTAATACATAGATGGTTAAAACAAAATACATTAAGTCCCTTTTAGTGTAAAACAAATGTTTAAATTAATCGTCCATCGCAAAACACGGAAAGTGGTTCGAGAAATTTGATTATTGTCAGAATTTTACTCGTAAGATTCAAGCCTATTTTTCTTCGGCATAATCATAATAATATTGTAAAGACAAAGATTTATATGAATACGTGTGTATGTTAGTACATTATTCCTTTACGCTCAAATGGTTGTGCGCATTTGGATGAAATTTGCCACACGGATAGAACATGTTTTGGAATAGGACGTAGGATCTTATTTCGTTCCGAGAATGTGTTCCTTTAGGATAATTTTCTCGAAGCCACTCTCTTGAAGACACTGGCTTTTGTATTTACTTTGCCTGTGTGTGTATGTCGGTTTATTATAACTTTGTTTAAAATCAATGCGATATTACAAACATTAACGTTTCGTCTGATTGACCTGGTCAGAGGGCAACAACAAATTCTTTTGAACTGAATCAAACGGAGACTTGATGCGCAGTAAGTATTTACCATAAAAATGACAAATACAAAATTTTGACGTACCTAAATGAAAAGAGCGTGCGGTTAGCTTGCGGAGCTCAAAAATGGCAATAAAACAAAAAACTAAAATAAAAACTTAAAAAAAAAAACACTAAAAGGATCAAAATAACTTTAATTTAAGTCGGTGTTTCTCGGATTGTTTGTTTCTTTTTTAACACCGATTTTTTTTGAAAATTTTCTTTTATTTCACAGTTTTTAGTTGTGATACACTTATATATAACCAGAGTGCCTATTTCTCATGACAATTCCAATTAACCCAAACACTACTAAGTAGGTTACATTGTTTTATTATGAAGTTCCTGTGTCTACATTCCACCTTCCGGCTTTATCATCAGATTAGTTCGATAGTACCTTATAGCCAAACTGCATTTCATGAAAATTCTAATAAGCCCAAACACGGCTAGGATACATTGATTAATTACAGAGTTCTGTTGCCTATCTTCCGGCTCCATCATCATCACCAGGTCACTTCGATGATACCATTTTCAACAAAACTATTCAGAACCATTTATTTATTTGTATTTTCATAGTCGCTTAACTATCTTCATTGTGATATCTACCTATGTGAGTATGAAGTTCCGTTGGCCATATCTGGTCTTATTCATCAGTTCCACTTCATCAAATGATACTTTTTGACTGTAAGTGCTTAAGTTTTCGATGAAAATAGCAAAATCACTATATGGTTTTCTATTATATTTGAGGAGTTCCATCGATTCCTCATGGATTCAATCATCAGAATTGGATTCTGAAAAAAATGGCACCAAAGGCATATCCCCTAAGAGGAAAAAAATAATTGCAAATCGGTCCATAAACGACGGAGTTCTAAGGTAACACACATAAAAAAAAACAACCGAATTGATAACCTCCTCCTTTTTTTGAAGTCGGTTAAAAGATACGAATGCGCGGTGCCGCACGTCCCGTGTCCCGCACCCTTCCCGCGCGCTGTACACATACATTAATCGCGTCGTTGACACCTTTGCTAAGCCCACTCTATCTTTAGTACTTAAAAAGGCTTTACGTGGTCTATCATTCAATCAGTTTTATTAATTTACTAGAATTTCTGTTTTATAAACCGACTTCAAAAAGAAGGAGGTTCTATGTTCGGCTGTATGTATTTTCTTCTATGTGTGTTTACCGTTTTCTCGGTCAAATCTGAACCGATTTTGAAAATGATTTTTTGGTCCCATAGAAATATTGTTATGATCTGATGATGAACTTCGAAGATATGGAACGGAACTCCTCATAGTATCACAGCAGAACTGCCGTAACAAGTAAAATTGCTTTGTTTATACGTATACGCGATGACTTTATGTTTGACGGAAATGTATTTTTTTATATTATTTTACACTTTAAAAAGTGTAAAATAATAAACTTTAAAAAAAAAAAAATATTGACTTCAGTGTAAAAAAACTGGGCAAGTGCGAGTCAGACTCACGCCCTGAGGGTTCCGTATAAAGTTACCTATGTAAATAGTTCAATTCTGGAATGTAGTTTCGGAAGATTTCGATGGAGTTTCCGAATCACAAAAAAAAAATTGTGACGTAACAATAAATTTACAGTTTTCAGATTTATTCCTATGCTTGTGCCATAAGATCTTGCTTTATGTCTATTTCAGGATTCTGGGTCAACGGGAAGCACCCTATGAATTTTGATTTCCTCGAGAGGGTCGAAATGTACGTTTTTTGCCACATAAACCGATGTATCTTTTTTTCTCGTTAACGTACAAGTTTGTTTTTTTTTACAGCTTCAAGAATCCGCAGTCTTGAGTAAATGGTTCTAATTTCAACTCGATGCCTCTACGCGTTCTTGAGATAAAGGGTCTTGACAGACAGACAGACAGACAGATACACAGACAGACAGACGGACGGACAACAAAGTGATCCTATAAGGGTTCCGTTTTTTCCTTTTGAGGTACGGAACCCTAAAAACCACTAAAAAGTGTAAAATAATTTTAATATTGGAACTCGGTGTTAAATAACGAAGAGGCAAAACTATTATAGAAACACCGACATCCGAAATTAACGTTATTTTGCACTTTTTAGAGTTTTTTCTATATTAAAATCGGTTGAATTTTTTTTTGTATTTTTTTTTTATCTTATACAAACTTCAACATCTGGTTTCACTACTTCAGGTTCGGATTTATGTAAAACTAGCTCTTGCCAGCAGTTTTGCCCGCATGGTTGTAGAAAACTGTCCGATGGAAAGATGCTCCCAGAATAAAAAGTATTCTATGTGCTATTCAAGAATATGAATAACACCCTCTAGCTCTACCCGTGAGCTAAAGTTCATTTAAAACCGTTTAGCTTTTTGAGCGTGAAGCAGTAACATACAAACACACTCACAAACTTTTGCCTTTATAAGTGTGATGTTTAAGCAAATGCCTATAACTCCAGTAAAACAAAAACCATTGGAAGGCTTCATATTTTATTTTTATTTTTGTCCCTTTGATAAGTTCTCAATAAAATAAATGAACAAAAGAAAGCGCGATTTCCTTCGTTACTTAAATGTCACAAATGGGTACGTTATTTCTGTTTTACCAAAATTAATTTTGTGAAATAAAATCTCAGTGAAGAATTTATTAATTATTTCTACTGTACAGAGTAATTTGTTCCAGTGGCCATCTTGAAACTTCCTAGCTTTTTTCACCACGTACCAATTCAATTCAGTTGCCTTCAAGGAAGTATTTTCGTTTAATTTCAGTTGCTATTTCTATTCGAAAATACGTTGAGTTCGAATATAAATGGGTCTCCTAAATAAACTGTGTATTTGTAGCAGCTAGTTTCAGTTTAAATTGGCTTGTCGTAGTGAAATTAGTACTTCCTTTGTTAACCGCGTTGAGTGGCCATCGCCAATTTTTAAATTTTCAACTGTTTTCATGGGCTTTTCCAATTGTTTTTTTTTCTTTTTACTATCACCCTATCAAAACGAACAAACAGAAATAGTACATATTACTACAAGTGGAGAAAGTTCGTCATTGCAACTGAGGCGGAATTCTGCAGTAACTTTCCACGTGTTACCAAACGACATTTTTCAATACACTTACGCAGAAATAAGTAAACGGGGTTAGACGTACAACTCGTGTGGGTCGCTTATCGCCCAGCCTGATGCGAAAAATACAATCAATTGTGACGGGGTGCGAGCTCGCGCATTTTTTCGCACCAGTGCGAAAAACAGTAAATTGCACGCCTAAAAGCAGTAGGGATAGTGACTTTTCGAGAAAGTGTATTGACAAATAAATATTCGAATCGGTATTTAGGCTCTTTTGAGTTTTAGCGAGATTAAGAATAGCATTGGTTTTTAGACATACATAGATTCTCATTCGTTCTCCTTTTTATAGGTCTGAGTGGTGCGTACTTGCCAAATTAGTGGTATTCAAACCTATATCACGTATAGCATTCTACAAATACGCCAGTTACACACCTTTCTATCCTTTCTAGCCCGACAAAAGAGTCTAGCCCTACAAACGAACTCGAAGATTTTAAGGAGGAAATTCGAGCAATGCTTGCTAAGTGGAACGTGGATCATGAGGCAAATTTAAAGGACTTTACGGCTAAGATAACTAGGGAACTGGCAGAATTGAAGGCGCAATATGAAAAATTACAAAATATTAAATTGGAAATCGAGGAGTCGGCTAATCTGATGAATGAAAAATATGAAGAAATAAAAACTAAGATGACAAAACTTGAAAGCGAGAGGTCTGAACAGCGAGAACACATCAGTAACCTGGAGAGGCAAATTCAGGACATGCAGGAAAACCGACGCTCTGCCGTTATTGAGCTGCGAAATGTTCAAATCAAATCAAATCAAATCAAATCAGTTTATTGCAAACATGTTGTACAGTAGTTGGAATAAAAGTTACAGTTTCAAACATGCACCCTGTAAGGGCACTGCAAAACAAATAAACAAATTTTCAATAAAACAAAATAAAATACATTTCAAAATTCACACATTTAAAAAGGAAAAGCAAAAATTATTAGTAGGTATTACAAGTATCAAAATAATGTCAAATCAATTTAATGTCAAAATAAATATAAATGTCAAAATAAATGGAAATAAAACGAAAATAATAATAATAAAAATAGTAATAATGAATTTGTATAGTTTAATATGTACCTGCGCTTATTTAATTATTTATTTGTCTTTTTTTTCTTCAAAAAACTCTTTGAGTGTGTAGTAGCACTTCTGGTTCAAATAAGTGAACAATTTTGTTTTAAATAAATTGAGTGTTTTAATTTCTTTTAAGGACTTTGGAATTTTATTATATATCTTGATACACATTACATAAGGGCCTGTATTGAAAATAGATAGCTTTGAAATCGGTAATGCTAGATCGTTTTGGTGTCGCAAATTTCGTGGCTGGGTGTAATGATCCCTACTTAAGGGGAAAAGTGACATATTTTTCCTGACAAAAAGACATATTTCAAAGATATACAGAGATGTGAGCGTAAGGATATTATGTTTTATAAAGTGTGGTCTACAGCTGTCCATACATCCTATATTTGTTAAGATGCGTATGCATCTTTTTTGTAGCTTGAACAGTTTATCGGCGTTCGTACTATTACCCCATAGCATTATACCATAACGGAGCCAAGAGTGCGCGTATGCGCTATAGGCTGCTTTTGCAGATTTGAAATCCGTAGATCTTTTCAGTTCCGATAGCGCATAAGTAAACCTAGAAATTTTGTTACTTATGTGTGCTATATGAGATTTCCAGTTTAGGTTCGTGTCAATGTTAAGTCCCAATAAATTGAAATTATCCACGCAGTCTAATGTAATGTCATTAAAGGTAAATTTTATGTCAAGGGGTCGTTTTTGGTAAGGTCTGAATTGCATAATTTTTGTTTTAACAAAATTTAGTTCGAGATTGTGTTCATTTAACCAAGTATATATGTCAGATAGAATTCGATGAATGTCATTGTGAAGGGTCAGATTATTTGAGCAAGGAAAGACAACAGAAATGTCATCAGCAAATAAAACGCTTACGGCATCTATTTTTTTAGGGAGATCATTTATATAAATAAGAAATAATATGCATCCGAGTACGCTACCTTGTGGGATTGATTTATTTACAGTAGTCACTCCCGATTTAACATTAGCGATTTCCCCAGTACAATGATTGTAGTGCTCAATTTCTACATATTGTGAACGATTTTCGAGGTATGAAGTAAACCATTTATGAGCTATGCCACGTACTCCTATCCCGTCCAGTTTATTCAAGAGGATGTTATATTGAACTCTATCGTATGCTTTACTCATGTCTAGAAGAATACCTATAGCGTATTTCTTTTCATTAATTATATTTAAGATCTGTTGCACATATCTATAAACCGCATTTGTTGTTGATTTATTTTTTCTGAAACCATTTTGGCTGTCATTAAATATATTGAATGTCTCGCAGAAAGAATACAGGCGTGAAGACATAGCAGTTTCTAAAATTTTTGAGAAGGTAGGCAGAAGTGCTATGGGGCGATAGTTATTACAGTCAGTCTGCAAATCTTTTTTATGGATTGGTTTGATTACCGAGATCTTAAGTAAATGTGGGACGGTTCCTTCAGTAAAGGATTGATTTATTAAGAAAGTGAGTGGTATGGCTAGAACATTTGCGCATTTTTTAACTAATGAGGGTGGAATTTCGTCAAAACCATAGCTTCTCTTGTTTTTAAGGTTTCTTATAATTGAGAGTATTTCATATTCATCTACAGGTGTGACAAATAAGGACTTATCATTTTTTGTTATGACCGGTCGACCAGTTTGATGACTGGACTTTCCACCAACTGATCTAAAGAAGTCGTTAAATGCGTTTGCAACAATCGTGGGGTTTTCCGTTACCGTATTTTGTATCTTTAGTTTTATATTTTTCTTTGTGCGTTTAGTTGTTTTATTGGTGTGTTCTTTTATTATTTGCCACATAGTTTTCGAAATATTGGTACTATTTTGTATCCTTTTAATATTTATGTTTTTTTTAGATTTATAAACTGCTTTTTTTAGGAGTTTTTCATATTTTTTATAATATTTTAACAAGATAGGGGCTTCATTTTGTGTCAGAAATGCTTTGAGTAAACGTTTGTGCTGGCAAGACACTTTTAAACCGGTAGTTAGCCATGACTTTTTGGTTTTGTTTTTAATTTTAATTTTTACTTTTGGAATACAGTCATTTAAAATGCTTACTATTTTCGTGTGGAAAGATTCCTCACAGGGAACAGGAGAGTGCGGATGACTTAGTCAAAGTGGTAATCGAGGTCTGTAAAACCGTGCAAGTAACAGTGGAACCAGCGCAAATACGAGATATTTACAGAATCCAGGGAACAAAAGGTCTTACTAAACAAATAGTCACTGAATTTCACACGGTTACGATGAAAAATAACGTCCTAAAAGCAGTTCGGGACTTCAACAAGGGAAAACTTTCTACTGAAAAACTACATAGTGGGCACATTGGTCTGACCGGTGAGCGCACGCCTATCTTTATTGCTGATCGTCTATCGGCGAGATCAAGGCGACTCTTTTATGAAGCTAGAAAATTTGCAAAATCTAAAGAGTTTCAATACTGCTGGTCGGTAAATGGGAAAATCTTTATAAGAAAAAGGGAAGGTGAGAAATCTTTCCGTATCCACTCGGAGAAATGTTTTCTCGATTTATTGCATGTTTAAGAAAGAATTTTATTTTATATTAATGTCTCATTTTTTAGATAAATCATGTTGTTATCTCTTAAGTTTTCTTCTAGTACATAAACTATATATTGTAGAATACATCCATTTGATACACCACAAACACATTATACACAGATCACTTCACAAACATAAAAAAACGCAATTTCCTGAGTTCAGTTCAGTCTCTAAAATTTACAATGCTATGTTGCAAGGCTTTGTCAAGATGTACTTTTGCTCTTCTCAGTTGTCAAGCGGCTATGGTTGTAGCTTGCTTCGTAAGGGTAGGTTTTACAGGTGTTCCTAGATATTTACAAAAATGAACGATATAAATGAAATTATTAATAACCTGGATTCCTATGGTTCAAATGAATTCTATCACTGTTTGCCCGAAAAATGCGCCCAGTTTCTAGGTAACCACAATGGCTTAATAAAAGTGTTGCATTTTAATATACGCAGCATTAACAAAAACTTTGGTAACGTCCAGGTTTTGTTATCTACGTTGCGAACTAGCTGTGACCTCATGATTTTCTCAGAGTGTTGGTTAACTAAAACTATGTCTATTCCCCAAATTGAAGGTTTTTCTGTATATTCTACTGATAATTCGTTTAATCAGAACGATGGTTTGGTGATGTACATACGCTCTGATATGCAGCATAATGTCACTGAACCACAATTTATGGAAGCAAACTGTCTTGTCTGTAAATTAAATTTCGAAACAGTAGTTATCGCAGTGTACCGACCGCCATCTTTTCGACACACAGATAACTTTTTAAATAGCTTAGATAATGTATTAAGCTCTGTATCTGCGTATAAAAATATAATTTTGGTGGGAGATATAAACATAAATATAAGCCCAATTAACAATGACCCCCATTACAATGAGTATATGAACTTGACTGCGACACACGGATTGCTTCCGGCATATACATCTCCCACGAGGGAAAAAAATTGTTTGGACCATACTATGATAAAAGTAAAAAGCTCAGTTATTTCCTTTATACTAGACACGCATATTACTGATCATGTTCCCATTCTGGTTTGTTTGAAGGATAACGAGAGTCCACAGAAAGAAACCAAACTACTCACAAAAATTGACTACTGTCAAGTGGCCACTGATATTTCCAACACGGATTTCAGTTCTATAATGTCAACCAATGATCCAAATGAAGCGGCTGACCTTTTAATAAATTCACTTACCTCTATTCTACGAAAAAACACCAAAGTCAGTTGTGTCTCTTCGAAGTTGCGAACTTTCAAGCCATGGATCACGCAGGGGTTACTCAGATGTATACGAAACAGGGATAATATGCATAAAATTCACAAAAAAACACCAGATAATTATACTCTCAAGATTACATACCTCCGTTACCGCAACTTCTGTAATAAATTACTAAACAAACTAAAAACAAACTATGAGAAAAATGAATTTGAAAAAGGAAAAAATAACCCAAAGGCGACCTGGAAAGTAATTAATAACATCCTGAATAAACATAATTCTAAATCTCCCCCGACGGACCTTTTGAACATCTCTGGGTCTGATAAATCATCCTCAATAAACGAGGTCAATAGTTTTTTCGCGGCTGTTGGCAAAAACCTGGCGGATAGGAATAGACATAATCAAGATGACAGGTATGTTCCTTATCTCCGTGATAATGCACAGCTTAACTCTCTCGTGCTCCTTACGCCGGATCTTGCTGAGACAGAGAGGATCATTTCGAGTCTTCGTACTGGTTCTGCTGCGGGATGGGACGGAATCACAACCAGAATGATAAAATCGAGCAGACTGTTCCTAGTGCCACCTATCACACACTTATGTGAACTGTGCATCTCTAAGGGTATATTTCCAAGGTCCTTAAAGAAGGCAATAGTACATCCTATTCACAAGGGTGGGGACAGAGACAGTGTGAACAATTACAGACCTATATCGGTCCTTCCAGTGTTGTCAAAGATTTTAGAAAAGATGCTTAACACTCGTTTGGTTAAATTTATGGAAACACATGGTATTCTATCAGAAAACCAATTTGGCTTTCGTAAATAAAGATCATGCGAGGATGCTGTTGCTGCCTTTGTTGACAGTGCTGTAAGAGCACTAGATGATGGATCTAAATGTCTAGGTGTTTTCCTAGACTTATCGAAGGCATTTGATACTGTAAGCGCGTGGGTACGCGTTTACACACGAGATTGTTATAAAGTAAAACGGTTACTTGCAGTACTTAAAACTTTAATGACTTGTTACAATAAATGAGTTTGACAAATGAACTATAAGAAAACTTATATATTATCGCGAATAGTGGGTCGGAGCGCGGTACGTAGCGCATGGGCGCGTGACGCGTGCGTCTTAGTTGGCGGTCGTGGGGCAAAGAGGCCGAGAGCGCGGCTCGCTCGACGCAGACGCGTTGCGGGGTGTGAGGGCAGGCGCGGGGTGCGCTATAATGAGGCGCGGCGCAGGCGGTATGATGGATGCGTTATGTTGGCGCGAACATACTCCGGGGCCGGTGAAGTCCAGCAGGGGAGCGTGGACGAGATGTTGACGAGGGCTTCCGTCGTCTTCCAAGCTGATGAAGTTGCGCCCTTGGCGCTGATGCAGAACTACAGGTGCAGCGATGTGTGCCCATGAGGTGATGGTAAGTGGCAGTGCGGTGCTGTATGAGGCAGTGCAGTGATGTGGACGCCGAAGCAGTATTGACTTTGAGATGATTTCCTTTTCATTGAATAGTCTCTATTTTCTTTAAGTGTTGTCTTCAAGTGTAGCTTAGAACTGTGTTATGGACATCTGGAATCTGTATTAGTCAAGTAAAGGGCAGAGGCGAGTGAGGGATCGCTTAATAGTGCCTCTGGTAGTTGAAATATCGGCGACGCGGGATATGCCGTCCTCTCCAGGATACAATTTGGCAATGCGCCCCAGGCGCCAGCATAGCGGCGGCGTATTATCCTCCTGAATGAGGACTAGATCTCCAGTAGCCAACTTGGCTTTGTTTTCACGCCATTTCGTTTTCATTTGGAGCTCGGAAATGTACTCCCGTTGCCACCGTGTCCAAAATTGCTGGCGCATTTTTTCGATGGCCTCATATCTTGTGCGGCAGCGTGTGTTGTCATCAATGATTTGTGATGGCGGTGCGGTCAGCGGCCGGCCGATCAGGAAATGTCCTGGGGAGAGAGGAAGAAAATCTGTAGGACAAGGAGAAAGTGGGGACAGGGGTCGACTATTCATTATAGCCTCCACCTGCGCAAATAACGTGGACAACTCTTCGAAAGTCAGATTATTGTTGCCCATTACACGTTTGATTACATGCTTAGCCGATTTAATGCCGGCCTCCGACAGACCAGAAAAGTGAGGAGCGTAAGGTGGATGAAAATTGAAGTTAATTTGCATGTTTGCTGCAAGTTCACTAATTCCTTTCGCGTTTGCTTTTAAAAATTGGCCTACTTCCTTGGACGCTGCCACGAAATTACGCCCGTTGTCTGAGAATATCTCTAAAGGTTTTCCTCTACGCGAGATGAATCGTTTTAAACATGAAATAAATGCGTCTTTAGAGAGGTCGCTGACGGCCTCCAAGTGTACACACTTGAATCTAAAGCAGATGAACAGACATAGATAGCATTTGGATACGCGAGCACCACGCCCTTTTTTATTTAGCATATGAAAAGGCCCTGCGAAATCCATCCCGATCGACTGGAAGGGTGGAGCGGGAGTTACTCGCTCGGGAGGTAGATTGCCCATCATGGGTGTAAGAGTTTGCCCTTTGTGGCGGCGGCACACGACGCAAGAGCGCACGGTGCTGCGGGAGAGATGCCTGCCGTTGATCGGCCAGAAGGACTCTCGGACAGAGTACAGCAGTTGCTGTGGACCTGCGTGCAATAGGCGTTTGTGTTCCTGGCGAAGGATTAAAATGGTTATATGATGTTTGGAGTCTAAAATTATAGGATGTTTTTTATCGTGGCTGTAGCTGGAACGATCAAGCCTACCGCCTACTCTCATAACACCTTCTTCGTCGAGAAATGGGCTAAGACCTGATATCTTACCCTTAAGGATGGCTTCACCTTTTATTAGCTTATTGTACTCTTCAGGGAATGATTGTTTTTGAGCCTCTCTGGCTAATAATGTTAATGAAGTATTCATCTCTTGAACTGATAGAGGACCTCTTATAATTTTTTTATCTTTCAGATATTGAATATACCTTAGTACATATGCAAATACTCTCTTGATTCTGTTAAGAGTGGAGTAATCTTCAAATCGTATAACTGGTGACTTGCTTGCGGTCGTCACGAGCAGGACCTTCATCTCGGGTAAGTTGGGTTTACTTGGTTTTTCCTGTGATGGCCAGTGATTTTCATCCATGCTGAGGAAGGACGGACCTGACCACCAGTCTTGTAAAGTGCGCAGCTTCTTTGCAGGGACGCCGCGGGAGATATAGTCAGCCGGGTTGGCAGTAGTGGGCACGTGACGCCATGAAGAAAGGTTTGTATTCTCACAAATTTCTACAACTTTGTTAGCCACAAAACTCTTCAGCTTGCTTGGAGTGCTTTTGAGCCATGCGAGTACGACACTGGAGTCACACCAATGTATGCTTGTGGAGATAGGGTGTCGTAGGGATTCTAAAACAGTCTTCGTGAGATTTGCGGCAAGTAGAGCTCCAAGTAGCTCCAACTTTGGTATAGTAAGAGGCGGTTTAGTAGGTGCCACTCTTGATTTGGCACAGAGTAAATGGACTGTTACGTTACCTTCGTTATCAGTTGCTCGTAGGTATATGCATGCGCCATAAGCATGCATGGATGCGTCACAGAAGGAGTGTAATTGAATTTCTTGTGGATTTTCACATAGAACTCTTCTTGGTATTGCCATTTCATTAAGAGACGGAAGGCTAGAACTCATTTTCTGCCATTCTTTTCGTAGATCGTCTGGGACTGGCTCATCCCAGTCCAATCCTCGCCGCCACAGCTGTTGCATAAGCATCTTCGGCTGGACAGTGGACGGTGAAAGCAATCCGAGAGGATCAAAGATGCTGAAAGACGATGATAGTATTGCTCTTTTCGTAATCTTCTCTTTAGATTCGGAGCTTGGAGCTTCAATGGTGAACTGAAGAGAGTCGGATCGCGGGCTCCAGCCCAAACCGAGGGCGCTTGATGCGTCACTCAAGCTTAACTTGCTCTGCAGGTCGACACTGGAGATGGGAAAGATGTCAGGGGCATTTGACCTGAACTTTCGGAGATTGAAGCAGCCGGATTTCAACATAGCGGTGACTGCATTTAGTATATGTAGTAGCTCTTCTTTAGTGTCGGCTCCTGTCAGTAGATCATCACAATAAAAATCCTTCTGAATTATTTCCTTGACCTTTTCGTCGTCGCAGTCTTCTCCAAGTTGCCACAAGCATTTAGTGCTCAAATAGCTTGCGCTGGCGAAGCCATAGGTCACGGTGTTGAGCCTAAGTGTTCTTATGGGGAGATTATCTTCTTCACGCCAAAGAATAAGCTGTAAGTCTCTGTCTTCTTCGTGGACATCGACTTGACGAAAGAATTTATCGATATCTCCAGCTAATACGTACTTGTATAGGCGAAATCGCAGCAGAATCGAAAATAAGGAGTCTTGTACCTTGGGGCCATTCATTTGGATGTCGTTTATGGAAGTGCCTGTAGATGTCGCGGCGGAGCCGTCGAACACGACGCGCAGCTTGGTGGATTCGCTCTGCTCGCGCAGCACGGCGTGGTGGCACAGGTAGTGGCGCCGAAGCAGTGGAGGCGGCTGCTCCAGTGGAGTGCAATGGCCCAGTGACAGGTATTCTGCTATAAATTCACAATAGGCTTGCTTGAGAATCGGATTTTTGCGAAATTTTCGCTCTAACGAAAATAATCTTTGTCTTGCTCTGTGATATGAGTCACCGAGAACATCAGTAGACTCTTGAAGTGGAAGCTTTACACAGAAACGTCCATTTTCGTGGCGGGTAGTGTATGTCTGAAAGTGTTGCTCACACATCTTCTCACTATCACTCAGGAGAGGTCTTTTTGGTAGCTCTTCTAGCTCCCAAAATCGGGCAAGCTGTTGATCCAAATTATTGTTTAAATGATCGTTATTTATTGACAGATTGCACTGAATATTTCTAGGTACACAGTTGGAAGGTATAGATATAGCACCTGAAATTATCCAGCCCAACTGAGAACTTATCAAAAATGGTAAATTTGCTCCAAGTGATTGCTGCTCTCTTCCTATAATTTGCCAGAATAAATCCGCGCCAATCAGCATGTCTATTGGGCCTGAAGTGTTGAAGGAAGGATCAGCTAGTGGAGTTTTTGGCGGAATCTTGAAGTAGCTTAAATCAATGGTCGAACCTGGAATATTTGCTGTAAGCTCAGGTAGAACCGGGCATGCCAGTGTGGTGTGGTAGTCTGTATGGCGAGAATGTATGCGGACGACGCTTCTTTCTGCGATGAATCCACAGTGTGTATTTCCCATACCGGTTATCCTCGTGGTATTCGTCACTATAGCAGGTAGGCCCAACTTCTCTTTCAATTCTCTAGTTATAAAGGTGGCTGCACTGCCGGAATCGAGAAGGCAGCGTACTTTCAGGCATGCGTTGCTATTTGGATTTGCCACATCAATGATGGCTGTAGATAGTAATACGAGATTGTTTCGTTGTACCTGAGATGAGAAGTTAACCGGAACTTCAATGGTTGATTCAGGAACTTCCGTGGCCTCAGGGATAGCAGGTTGCACAGAGACGCTGGTTGCAGGCTGTGAAGTTATGTGAAGCAATGAATTATGCTTTCTGTTACATTTCCGACATGGCCCTTGAGGACAATCCTTGACAACATGTCCTTTTTTAAGGCAATTAGGACATAACTTCAGGCGGTAAATTTCAGCTTTTCGTTGTTCTGGAGCTTTTGCTAAAAATGTAGGACATTTGTAGATGCTGTGATCTGCACTGCAATAGTTGCAGACCCACGTTGATTCTCCATTAGCTTTGTCACTGTTTGTATTACCTTCTATACATGCTAAGGAATTGCAGGCGCGCTCCTGCTTATTGCTAGAGTTGTGTTTCTTACTGCTAGAAGTATTTTCTACAATGTTAGCACGATTTTGTAAGAATTTTATTAATTCACTTAATTTGGGCATATTGTCATCATCAGGATTCCTCTGTTCGTCCCATGCTCGTTTGGTAGTGAAATCAAGTTTGTGGTACATAATTTGTACTATCAATGGATCCCATTCGTCCGTGGACTGGCCTAAACTTGACAGGGCTCTGAGATTTTTGTTGACATTATAAACCAACGCTCTAAGAGAACTTTCAGAATCACGGTGAGTGGGTTGTAGTTCAAATAAAATTAAATCAATGTGTTGAGTGATCAAGTGTCTCTTGTTATTGTACCTCTGACACAGCAGGTCCCAAGCAACTGTGTAGTTTTTATCCGAGACCGCTAGGTTAGTTAAAATGTTGGCTGCTTCGCCGGTTAAGTAAGAATTGAGATAGTGGAATTTGTAAATAGGAAGTAATCGTGAGTTGTCATGAATTAGTGATTTAAAAGTATCTCTAAAGTCTAACCATTTAGAATAAGTACCATCAAACTTTGCTATTTCTATTTTAGGTAATTTAAAATTCACACTGTTATAATGCTCGCTCTGAGAATGATGATGGGATGGAAGTTGTTGAGATTCACTAGGGCATTGCTGCAGCATTGTTTCTGCCTCAGCAATCAATTCTATAAACTTAGAGTCCGTAGCATCCCTCTCATCAATTTCAATAGATATAGTTTCTACGGAAAGGTCATCGATTTGATCTTGCAGCGCACCAAAACTTTTAAATAAATCTCTGATCATCTCTAGTTTTAATTTTAGCTCATTTACTTGTGATTCTTTGTATTCAAATGTGGGTACTGTCTTGACCTGGTTGAGGTAATTTTCAAATTTAGTTAGCCTACCACGGATACTGGCACGTTTAGCTTTTAGAGTTTTGATATCCATGGCGATAATTTATCAATTAAACTACCTGGGTCAAGACAGCACTGAATCACTAGTACAATTAAATGGAAAGATCTTACGTTCCTCCTCGTCTGGCTATCGGTAGTTACCGGCACTCCCTCGGCGTCAGCGAAGCGAAGCGACCACGCTCGGGCGCGGAGCTCGGGGCGGGGGACCTGGGGCACGCGTGCGGCGGCGGCGCCGACACGAATGCTCTCGATGAGTACCCGAAGAGATGGCTCTGGCCACAAGGATGGGCACGGGCACCTCTTGCGCTGAAATAGTCGGCCCAAGGCGGGGTATATAACGTGCAAAACAAGCCAAGGATAGTGCAGCTAGAGAGCGAGAAGGGCGCAAACAAAACCAAGCACAAGGCCCAAAACAACTTATTCGTCAGTAAACCCAAAACCTTTATTTAAATAAGATAGTTGTGTTGCACACGAGCACAAATGCTGGCTAGCAAGCACGTCCAACACGTGCGAAGGGGATAGCGTGGGTAACGCGTACAAACCAACACAAAATAGCGCACAAATATAGTTTTCCAGTCACTCGTTGTAGTTGCACAATGTAGTGCGGGGTATGGAAGATAGTCTACAACGAAATAGAATAGGTGACTGGAATAATTGAATTACAAAATAATAGCGAGGAATCGTTAATAGGTACCTTACCTACAGGATTTTTTCCTAGCCACTTGTAGCTACTTATGCAATCGCACTATTGCACAGGGCTACAATAATCACGGGTATAGGTGGCAGGAATAAATATTGTTGTTGAATGAATAGATACGCACAATGCACATGCATAAAATAATAGGCTTTTCCTATCACTGATGTAGTTGTCCCGCAATTACGCAGGCTACAGACTACAACAAAGGGTATAGGTAATAGGAAAATGGAAGAAAGGAAACTTAGCTTGGTAGGTATTCACGGCCGGCCACACCCAGGCAGGCCGCACTCGCAAGTAGGTATTCGCTTCTTTGTTTTGATTCTCGACACGCACGATGGTCGAGGCTCGTTGCTCGCAGACACGCCGAGTCCACACGTTGACAGGTGCACGAAGCTCAGGGTAGCACGAAGGTGTAGAAGACAAAGACTCGTAGTCTCGAAGTCCGAAGATCGCAGTTAGACGGTCGCCATTATGTAAGCGCGTGGGTACGCGTTTACACACGAGATTGTTATAAAGTAAAACGGTTACTTGCAGTACTTAAAACTTTAATGACTTGTTACAATAAATGAGTTTGACAAATGAACTATAAGAAAACTTATATATTATCGCGAATAGTGGGTCGGAGCGCGGTACGTAGCGCATGGGCGCGTGACGCGTGCGTCTTAGTTGGCGGTCGTGGGGCAAAGAGGCCGAGAGCGCGGCTCGCTCGACGCAGACGCGTTGCGGGGTGTGAGGGCAGGCGCGGGGTGCGCTATAATGAGGCGCGGCGCAGGCGGTATGATGGATGCGTTATGTTGGCGCGAACAGATACTGTCTCTGTCCCCATACTGCTCACTAAATTAGAGAGGATGGGAGTAAGGGGTCCTGCGCTGGCAATCTTTGAGAGTTATCTTTCGGAGCGGACACAATGCGTCAAAATTGGGTCTTTTATCAGTGACGAACACTCTTTATCATTTGGGGTTCCGCAAGGCTCTATCTTAGGCCCTACTCTTTTCTTGGTATATGTAAACGGTCTATGTAACCTATCCATCCCACACTGTAACATATATACATATGCGGATGATACGGCTCTGCTTGTGAATGATCGGGACTGGGAGGGGGTCCGTGAGAGAACGGAGTTTGCACTCGGCATTGTGATGTCTTGGTTGGGAAGCAATATTCTCACACTTAATGTAGAAAAGACGAAATATATCCCTTTCTCAATTAAATCATCTACTAAGCCGGATGATTCGTGTGTTGTTAGGGCTCATACTTGTAGTGACCAGACAAACCAATGCCTTTGTCCTCCCCTTGTCAGGGCGAATCAGGTTAGGTACCTAGGCATCATGATCGACAATTTAATGTCGTGGAAGGGGCAAATTGATAAGACGTCTGGCAGAGTGAGGAAACTCATAACGATTTTCAAGAATCTGCGACACAGTGCTGACATTGACACGCTTCGGATGGTATACTTCTCACTGTGCCAGTCGCTACTTACATTTGGGATAACGGTTTGGGGTGGCGCCCTAAAAACGTACATGATCCAACTAGAAAGGGCACAGCGAGCTGTTCTTAAGGTCATGACTTTCAGGCATTTCCGATACAGTACCATACAATTATATAGAGACTGCAGGGTCATGACCGTTAGACAGCTCTTTGTGCTCAGCATCATTTTGCGCAGACATTGTTCACTGGATATTGCTGCTGGTCGTCTGGCCAATAGTAGATCCAAATATGTCTGTCCTGTCGTACGTTGTAGGACTAAACTGGCTGAGAGACATTTTCGAGTCGTCAGTGGTCGTGTATACAATGCAGTTAACAGGCATTGCAATATATCTGGTTTAAGTAAATTTGATTGTAAAAAGAGAGTGAGTCAATGGCTCACTACTCTCACTTATCAGGAGATTGAGAAGCTATTAGGAAAGCTTTTTTGACTTTCATAAAATACAAACATATAACACACACTAAACACATATACATTACACACCCACATTTCACATTATTATTATTATTTTTCTTTATACCCCATTAATTAGAGTAAGAAATTCTAATTTTTAGTAATTCTTAATAATTAAATAATTGTATAATTCAGTGATTAAATATAATTTATAATTAATAATTTATCATATATAATATAATATAATTTATTGATTGAGTAATTTTATTAATTGAATGATTTGTTCTTTGAATAATTGAATTGTTTTGATTTAATACCTAACTAATGTTTTTTTGATAAACTTAATGATTGAAAAATTGAATGATTTGTACAAATGATTATTAGAAACTGTTTGCTTAAAGTGAAAATGTAATAAATAGAGTGAGCCCTGTCACCCATAACACAAGTTTACTCTTAGCTTGGGTGCCAGAGGTCGATAATCTGTGATTATGCAATTTTTAATAGAAACGATGCCGCATTATGATATTCATAATTTGTGTAAAATTGTATTTTTGGAAAATAAAATTATTACCTATTACCTATTTCTATACCTATTTACGCGTATCAACGTGATTACTACTCTATACGCTTTTAACAGGCATATTTTCCTATATCATCTCACTTAAATACCTAATTTCAACATTAATGATGTCATAATGGCGACGGCGAGCAATGGGTGGGTCGCTGTCCGACCGTCCGGTAACCGTCCGGACCGAGCCAAAGTCGTCGCGTACTGTGATGTACAGCCATGGCGCGTACTGTTTCACGCGCGCCTCAAGGAGATGTCAGCAACTGTAGAGGCCATCAGGGTCGAAGCCTACTAGGGCCAAGGGTCTGATTCTGAAAGGAAGATTCGGCCCTGGTACGAAAGGCAACGAAGGAACAGGAGTGGGTTTTTAGTCAATAAAAGTCTGACACTATCTCTCGCTCCGCCCAAGAGCGGGGGATGTCATAAGATGATTTTCCCATCAAAAAAAAAAAAAACAAAGTCATAATAGTTTTGTAACTATTTATTAATTTAAAAGAGTAACCCCAACCCTTAAAGTTTCTCCGTAGAGAGCTGCGCTTTCGAACACGCAAAAACTTAATATGGTTTTCTTTTTAGGGTTTCGTTTTAGGGTTCGGGTTTTTAGGGGGCCGAAAGCTGACAACATGGTATAGTTGACATGTTTTTAGGGTTCCGTACCTCAAAAGGAAAAAACGGAACCCTTATAGGATCACTTTGTTGTTCGTCTGTCTGTCTGACTGTCTGGTCTGCGGCCTCCTGAAGCTGTGAAAAAATCAGACTTCTGAGTTAACGACAAAAAAAAGATACGGCCGTTTATGTCGCAAAAAACGTATATTTCGACACTCTCAAAGGAATTAAAATTCATAGGGTACTTACCGTTGACCTAGAATCCTGAAATTCGGCATGAAGCAAGGTCTCATAGCACAAGTAGGTATAGGAAAAAATCTGAAAACTGTAAATTTGTAGTTACGTCACAAAAAAAACTTGTTTTTCGATTTAAAAATCTTTGTAACTCAATTCGGGAATTGAACTATTTTCATAAGTGAGTTTGTACGGAACCTACAGTTTTCAAAGTAAACAATATGGATTCGAGTGCTTCAGGTAAATACTATTATTTATTATAGAAATTGTCAACCTAGTATAATTAAAAAACCTTTATTTTAAACCTTCAAAACATATTACGTTTTCTTGAAAAAATATTCTTGATTTTTCAGTTTAAAAGTAATTTAGTTATATTATCGCTTCCTCTCGCCTCAAAATTATTATTTATTATAATACTTAATACTCTTTTCTTATAATTCTGATAAAAATCAGTTGCAGGTAGGTGCAGGTAGGGTAAAAAAAGTTATGTTGAAAAATGTTCCAAAAAATATATTTTTTTCTTTTTCGTCGTAGGTTCTCCTGGCTCATCCGGAACAAAATTAGTCACCCGTCAATTTCTCTACGATAAAATGAAAAGCCAAAATTTATCAACAATGGATGAAAAATTGGCCTATTTAGAAAATTACCTGTTTTCTTCTTACGGTGACACAGAGGAAAATATAAAAAAACTAACGCGAAATATTGCTTACTTCAAGACTGCCATAAAGAAAAAATGGTCTAAAGCACAAAGAAAAGAAGAGGATTTCTTAAAATCTAACCACTCATGGTTAAATGGGACGTTTGAAATCCCATTCCAAGCCCAAAATCGCCCAGGCCGCCCTTCAAAATCATTTGAAGAGTCAAGTGAGAGAAGCAAGCGTCGCAAAACTGAAGTGGTTCGCTCGGCCGTAGGCGATTCTGTTATCATTCATGCTGCTCAGTCAACTTTGAGAGCTAAGGGACTTCGAAATGCATCAGAAATCCTTAAAGAAATCACAAAATCGCCAACAAGGGCAAAAAAAATAAGAAATGCTTACAAGTCATCGAGTGAACCCGACAAACACAATATATTAACACCTCAAGAAGCATTGGCGATGTTTATAGAGGCCGACCTTACACGACAGCAATATGAAATCATACGTAAGACAAATAAGTCGCTCTATCCTTGCTACGACAGATTATTAGAGGCCAAAAAAGAATGCTATCCACCTGAACAACACATAAAAGTGACGAGTCTGTATGCAGAGAGTACTTTGCAAAGTCTTATTGACATAACTCTTATGCGCCTTTCAATGTACTTAGAGGAAGTACTTTTATCTATTAGTGAAGAAGATAGACAGACTTTAATTATTATAAATAAATGGGGATGTGATGGCTCACAGCAAGCCAGATATAAACAAAAGTTTGAAAATCCTGCTGATTCGGACGCCAATATATTTTTGAGCTCATTTGTCCCGTTACAAATACTTTGTGTCAAGGATAACAAAAAAGTTATTTGGGAGAATCCTTCTCCATCATCTCCCCGGTATTGCCGGCCTATAAGATTCAGATTTCTGAAAGAATGCAATGATGTGACCAAAGAAGAAATCAGTTACGTTGAAGAATCGGTAAAAAATTTGGTTCCTACCGAAATCGAAATAAATGGAAATAAATTTACCTACAA
This sequence comes from Mythimna impura, assembly GCA_905147345.3. Lineage (NCBI taxonomy): Eukaryota > Metazoa > Arthropoda > Insecta > Lepidoptera > Noctuidae > Mythimna > Mythimna impura. The sequence continues at coordinate 5,516,836 of LR990347.1, read as the reverse complement.
GCACATTTTCAAGATGACTATGATTGATGGCAAGGTTTGCAATGCTGCAACCGACACTAAGTCTACCAGTCGATGCTTTATTTGTAAAGCCACTTCAAAAGATTTTAACAATCTAAGCAAAAAATATGATGTAAGTCCTGAAACTTTAGACTTTGGAATATCTGTGCTGCATGCCAGAATCAGAATTTTTGAGAGTATTTTGCACTTAGGCTATAAATTAGTAGTTCAAAAATACAGACAGAAAAAAACGACGGAAGAAAAAGACTTGGAATTGGCCGCTAAACAAAAAATCCAAGACAGATTTAAAATTGAAACCGGGTTACTCATTGACATGCCTAAGTCCAACTATGGGAATACAAATGATGGAAACACCAGCCGTAGATTTTTCGAGAATCCCCAATTGGCATCCGACATAACTGGAGTGAACTTCGATTTAATTTACAGACTGAAAGTCATTTTAGAAACGATTTCAAGTGGATACATTATTGACGTCAAGAAATATGATGAGTATGCACTAGATACCGCCAAATTATACGTGCAGCATTATGGGTGGCACCCGATGACCCCTACTTTGCACAAAGTGCTCATACATGGTGCTGCCATAATAGACAATTCACTTCTCCCAATAGGCCAATTGTCGGAGGAGGCTCAAGAGGCCAGAAATAAGCACTTTCGCATGTATAGAGAAAATTACGCAAGAAAATTTTCCCGCGAACAGTGTAACCGCGACATCTATAATCGACTATTATTGAGCTCTGATCCGCTCATTAGCAGTATTAGTATAAAACAAAGAAGGAGAAAAAAAATATCTAAGTCCTTTTCTCCGGAGACTTTAGATATGCTTTTACCCACCAAACCAGACTCCGCTTCACCAGAATCCTCGGATGATGAGGATCTGGAGTAACGAATTGGCATGGAGTATGTGTCGACTGTCGAGGGGATACGTCAATTCATTACTCACTATCGTTTAAAATGTACATTTATGAAATATATTTTTTTATGTCTGTGACGTTAGGTTTTTGACATTTTTTTTCATAATTATGATATTTTCTTGAATAAATATTTAAAATTTCAACAGAAAGTTGTTTTTTATTATCATTTATGTCATTTAGAATAGTTATAGCAATTAAAATAATTTTGGCCGCATAAAACCTAAAAACCTATCTCCTCTTAACCTTCTAACCGTTTTAGTTTTCTAATTTTTTAATTGTTTTAGGTTTCTAATAAAACAGTTACTTGAGGTTCCTTATTGCTTTTCTTATTTTATATCCTTTGTTCAATATTAACATGAGTTTTATTGCTCTTTATTGTACGTATGTACGTACGTACGTGCGTTTAAAGTAGAAAATTTATAACGCATTTACATCTATGCGTTATAAATTTTCTACTTTATTATATTATGAAACTTTATGATGAAACCATTTTTCTTTGTTTAGTGAAACTTTCTCTCTGTCTCAAAAAGATCATTAAAAATAATAATACCTGTTCCTATTACCGGTGGGATACTATTTTTTTTTTTTTTGATTTTTTTTTTTAGATAGTTTTTATTAAGAAATATCCATCTCTTATGGATAACCCACAATAACCATTTTTTATCCTTTACTTTTTACGAGAAATAATGGCTTCTTTACGAAGCGATTTTAAGCAATACAGCATTAATCCTCATCCAATTAAGTACCTTAAATACATTGTGCATTTAATATATATTAATATGCATGTAATTTAAATTAATATTTTCGAAGATATTACAGATTTAAAATGCAGGGACATAGCGGTTGCGGTGGTATCAGCATTGCACCCGTGCGAAGCCGGGGCGGGTCGCTAGTTTAAATAATAAAGTATAATAACTTGTCATGTTTATTTTTTATTTGTATGTTTTGGCGAATTATGTACTTGGGTGACTAATGCCTCTTAGATCAACATTCACACTTTTATTATAAAATATCAAAAGTCACTCTGTTTATTACGTTTTTTCTTTTAAACCTCTGAACCATTTTTGATAAATTTCGGTATCAATTAATAAATTGATCCTTGGAAAAGGACATAGGTTACTTAAAGAAAGAAAGATAGAAAAATAATTTATTTGGTACAGCACAAGGCACAAACACAATATAGGGTAAACACGAACCAAAAATAAAAAAGAAGCAAAAATGTAGTTGTGTGTCTGACGGCTGCACCAAAATAGGTCCAGTTCAGCAAGAATTTCAGACAACTAGTGCCCGACGCTGGTTTTCAACTGAAACTGAAAGCAATAACTAAAAGCAATTACGTTACCACGAGCTACTAAGCCAACAATTCAAAAAAAGTCAAGCTATGAGAAATTATTCGTAATCAGCCAGATAACATCAGGGTTGACTGCCCAGGGTGCGCCTATCACAACACATTGAACCATCGATAAAAAAGGCCAAGATAATCCACTATCGACTATCCCTGATTTATTTCACTTATTTCATTATTTTATATCGCAAATGAGCCGTTTGGAGTGCGGTGGCATGACCATAAATCATTCAGTAAAAAACAAAACCCTGTTTTACTCCAAAACAAAAATGTTTTGTCATTATCTAATTAGTTCGTTCACCTTTGTTTTTAAATTGCTTGTCTCACCTTCATCGAAAAAAATGAGAAAAAAGCTCCATTCCATCACGTAAATCCAATTTCTACGAATTCTTAACTATGACTTGGATTACCTTGCTTAATTGAATACCTACTGCATTAGTGTCTTCAGATTTAATGGTATTTTATGTATTATTTATTTGCACGGTGCTGATTAAGTTATTGCATAATCTATAGGTACATATAATAATCTATAAATATGTATATTATAATGAAACATTAAAATGATTGAGCTTCACTAACAGTTGGCCACTAGAGGGATCGTGTTCAAATTTTTTTTACATAATCTATAAAGGTCTGGTCAACTTATAGGCTATTATCACGCTATTTGCTATATGAGGTTAGCAATATTGCAAAATGTCGGTATTGAACGACATTAGCCGTAAGTTCGATCCCCCAGCTACAGTAATAATTTTTGTGAGTACTTATGTCGTCTTTTTGTATACACCACTAATTTTTAATTAGTACAAATACTTAAAGGGCTTATTAGAAAAGGTCTTGTTATTATTTAAGTAAAGTGTCAATAAATAATATTTATAAACAGCAAAGTTATTAGCGTTTGTTTATATCTCAAAATATCACTAAATTTATGTAAATATTGATTATGAATGAATGAATGGTGATCAAAATAGAAAAACAACTGCGCGTAGTATTTTCTGGAAGCAATTGTTATGAATGATTGATTCAATTATGAATTTACCAATTATGACAAATTTTCATGGATAATTTTGGGATTTCGTTTTTTTTTAATTTTGAGTACACAAATATGACCAGTAACGGGTACGGATAGAGCTTCATTTTTTTTTTGTATTCATTAAAGAATTGTGGTGTACAAACATAATTGACTGCTAAGCTCTGTCGATGAAAACGTGAAATTTCGAAGACCGTATCTCAGTAGTCTAGACCTGCACGTAAGACGATAGTAGTTTGAATCTATGGTAGTTTTTTTATGTATTAGTTTTATTTTAATTTACTGTAAACTAGAAATTTATTTTCGCATTATATCTTCTTTTTTTTAAAGACAGTCTTTAATAATAATAATAATATTCCACAACTATCACACAACGCCGTGTATAAACATACTTATATATTTCTAAATACATACATATTATGGATAAATTACACCCAGATACATAACAAATGATCGTGGTCATCACACAAACATATTTTGTCCTGGGTGGGAAACGAACCCACGATCTCCGGCATAGCAGTCAGGGCCACTAACCACTAGACCAACAAATCAGTCAAAAGTCTGGTTTCTACATCAGCACTTTCGAAGAAGTTTACACTACATTTGCTATAGGATGGTACGGGTGACAGCTGTCAGATTCATACAATGTAGCTATCTATCCTTTTTTTTTCATCTTAAAGATGCATATTTTCGTCCTGCTGTCATTCTACCCACGCTATGTCAAAAAAACCTTAGCAAATTCTGTAATCTAAAATAAATTAAGCAATTTTGATACTTTTTCGTAGTACTTTAAATCGTATAAATTGTATAGTGACCGTAAGTAAATAATTTCTTTTCGCTTCATTAAATTCTAATTACATCGATTTGTTTAGCACTTCAATGAGTTCAAACGAACGTATCTACCTATGGTTAAAGAATGAATGTATTTAATTTAAGTGAAAGCCATTTATAGGGTCGAGCAATTTGAAATTAAAATTCTTTGAACTCGAAATAAAATAAAAACTTTAAAAAGGAAATGTGAGCAAGCAAGCAATATCATTATATAGTATAAAACAAAGTCGCTTCCCGCTTTCTGTCCCTATGTATGCTTAGATCTTTAAAACTACGCAACAGATTTTGATGTGATTTTTTAATAGGTAGAGTAATTCAAGAGGAAGGTTTATATGTATAATACATGCATAATATAGTAGAAAAACTCTGATAATTTTAGGTTAGGTTGGCTTCTAATGTGATGTAAATAATCACATTTTTTTGTGCAAATGCTGGCTGAACCCTACGAGAAGATCAAAGTAATGTACTAGAGTATTGTACACCTTAAAAAGGTCTACAAAAACAAAAATCCGCGATGTGTACATGTCTACCTCTTAGGGATAACCCAAAATTACCATTTTTTATCCTTTACTTTTTACAAGAAATAATGGCATATTTACGAAGCAATTTTAAGCAATACAGCATTAATCTTTATCCAATTAAATACCTTAAATACATTGTACATTTAATATAGATCAATATGGCCCTTAACAGCATTTAATTTAAATGAATATTTTAGAAGATATTACAGATTTAAAATGCAGAGACCGGCCGGGGGGCCGGCGGCGCGTGCCTATAAATAGCGGGTCAAACTTTCAATGTCGCAGGCTTAAATTTAAACATAATCTATACTAATTTACTATTATTATAAAGAGGAAAAATTTGTATTTTTGTTTGTAACGAATAAACACAAAAACTACTGAACCGTGTCAGATTTTTACTGACTAAAACCCACTCGTTTGTTCCTTCTTTGTCTTGCGTTCCAGGGCCCCGGGGTTCATTTTCACTTAACCCATGACCCCAGTAGGCTTCGACCCTACTGGGCTCCTACAATTTGCTGACATCTCTTTGTGGCGCGCATGGAACACTACGCGCCGTCGATGATTTGGGCTCAGTCCGAACAGTCGGACGAAAATAGTTATCGCAAGTAAATTTCGCTTGGGCACGCCGTAATCATGGCGGTAAGTCCCCTGTTTGAGGAGTGGCTGGAGTGATATCCTCACTGGACGCGGTAAGTTCCTGCACCTGATTCAGGCGGAAGAAAATCCGGGGTGTCACCATTATGTGGACGGCCCGAAGGACACGGTGGAGTATAGACTGGAGGTTTACCTCGCTTGGGTGGAGCACCACCGTGTCCTTGTGGGGGCGATCGATGGCGGCGACCACGCCAGGCCCTGGTCTGGAGCGAGGAGGAATGGGCGGTGATCGTCTGTTACTGCAAAGCAGTAAAAGCCCGTGTGAGGGAACGGACGTCCTCACATTAAAAGTAACCTACCATATTCGGTATCAATGGGGTAAATGAAAATGAACTCCGGGGCCCTGGAACGAAGGCAAAGGAACAGGAGTGGGTTTTAGTCAGTAAAAGTCTGACATGCCCTCTAGCTCCGCCCAAGAGCGCGAGACGTGATTAGATGGTTTCCCACCTAAATAAACCTAAATAAAAAAAAACATTTTCGGTACAAGTAAGTACAATGACGTCAGATGTAGGGTACCTAAATAAGTTCTAACCTTTGTAGCTCAAATAACTGAGCGTTATGGAACACTTAGGATTACGTCACATCGTGACAAGGTTACCAAAACCACTTATAATGTAATTTATTATGATAGAATAGAATCCACTTATAAGCACAGACATTGTGTTGTTTATGATTCATAAACTTTCTTACTTATTACAGAGATTCTGATGTAATTCACTCGATTTCGGTTGAGAACAGAAATTTAAGTACCTGGCTCGGACCAGATTTTTCACATTTTTAGGTTTCCGTACCTCTAAAGGAAAAAAACGGAACCCTTAAAGGATCGCTTTGTTTTCCGTCTGTCTGTCAAGACACTTTAACTCGGGAACGCGTGGAGGTATCGAGTTGAAATTAAAACTACAGAGAAGCAATTAAGCAATTATTTAATTGCTTCCTGGTTCAAACATAATGTAAGTTCAAATAGCCATCAACTCAATCAAGTGATCCTCAATCAAGTATTTTGCCTAATCTATATTTAGGAATAGGAAGCGTATCCTGAAATATATGCCATTAAAACTTTAAATGATAATGAACTTTACAGTATAATTAGCGTACACCACATTCTATGTCGTGGGTTCGCTCACAACCATGTAATATACCCTTAAACACCGTTAGATTATAACCTATATATAATTTGCCTGCTGCGGTTTTCCCGTCCGATTATAATTTGGGTCTCTTCAAGGCTAGAGTGCATAGGCTCTCAATAAGTTAGTGCGCCTCACCATCAACGATTGCATTACTACTTACCATCAGGTGGGATCGCAGTCAAGCACTAGTTTATACCAATTAAAAAAAAATAACCTAACTCGCAAGATTATAAACTGTCGAAAGATTGTGAACCGTAACTTGCATTATCTCACGCGTTTAATTGTCAACTGTCCGAAGGCTGTCCCTGATTGGTTTGGTTGGTATTTCAAGTAGGCTGTTTTGTGTCCATAGAGTTAGGTTAGGTTAGCCACTAGAGCCATCGCTACTTGTCGGCGGTAGTCGTCAACACGTTGGTGGCAGCCGCCAAAGCGTCGACGGGTGATATTGATGACATTTTTAGTTGTAGTGTGTCGGAACCGACATTTTGTCAGTCAACTGCAAATGGAACAGGAGTGAGCAAGCGTCGCCCATCTACAACATGATCTCCAGCTCTGAATTTTTAATTGTGGCAGTAAAAAGTACTTCTATTTGGAATTATAAGTTACAAGATAACAAAACAATACTGACTGAATAACAAATATTATCTAATACTTTAACTGTACAGTGAAACGACTTGGGTCATGAACAAGACTATATTAATACAAATCACAATGACTGTCTTACACAAAGGTTAGTTTAAAACTGAACGAATAACATCATAATATTTGATGGAACCCAGTGGTTCCTATGGGAACTATAGCAAGACCCAGTGGTCTTGCTATAGTTCCCATGCTTAAGTCAAGAGGTTAACGGATGTTTTTTTGTCGGGGCTCGGAGTACCGCAGCCCAAGTACTTGAACTGCCATGCCGATCCCGTGACGTCACCCAGCATTCCAACGCCGTCGCCGTCCGTCGATCACCCTTAGCCTCGCCAGCACCGCAATCGCCAACACAAACAACAATATTAACTGGTAGAGAATGCCGCCCGCCTATGACCCACATGTACAGTATAAATACATAAACAATAGAAAATAGTAATGGCAAATTAAAAGCAATAAGAGTGTTTCTTTATAGAAATCCATTTTGCAACTGGCTCCTGTACTAAAGGAGCTGATCACAACTGCTGCGACTGCGATCTAGATTAACGTGACATGTCACTACTAACGTCGCCCGTCGACGGCTGAGTGGTGTCTGCTATCTACAAAGTGTTCCGCGTCTGTATGGGGCTTAAGAGCCGGCTGTAGTCACAGAGTATTTTGTAGGCTCTGGCCCGGATCTCGTGTCGACTTTGCGGCCCCGTAACAGTGATTTTATTTTTATAAAAAAAAACAAACATCCTAACTATTCAAGATACCATAAGTTTTTACCAGACACTTTTAAAAAACAAGCTTTATTATTTTGTGTAAGTTTCAAATATTTCCGTGACGTATACTCGTATATATACACGATTGAAATCGTAAGTCAGATTCGTGATTTTTTTTGTCGAGCCAACTAATTTGTATCATATTTTGATTTTTACCCAGCGGTTGGTCATATGGTCAATTTTAATAAAATAATTTTTCACTGTGTTCTCTTTTATATTTGTGGATTTCCAGAGGTTCAAAAAAGTTTTTATGACATCTTTTGCTGTGCCACATAACTAAACCAATTTGTTTTTGTTTCAGGCTATATCAGATTTCTTGCTGGGTGTGTTCTGCTTGCCATTCACGTTGGTCGGCCAGATCTACAGGCGGTTCCTGTTTGGGGCAGTGCTGTGCAAACTAATTCCCTTTCTTCAAGGTTAGTATTTTTATTTACATATTTAAAAAAAAAGAGGCAATACGATTTTTTTTTTGAGGTTGGAAATCCTATAATGACTTCTCTTGTTCTAGTAGTAGGAGGGCGTGTCAATTTTTTTCTGACGGAAGCCACACCTTAATTTTTTCAGTCGCTTAATTCATTAACGCTCAGGCGGTAGCCGGCGCCCGCAAGCCATTGTCTTACTATTGTGTCTCTAATTACGCACGTCAAAAGGTTAATACGGTCTAGGACCTAGAGTATCCCTTTTATACTTTTCTCCATGGCTTTAGCTGGCATCAGCCCTGCTGGGCCCCTACAGTTTTTCTGACAACTCTTTGAGACGCGCGTGGAACACCATTGCTCTTCGTCCACCACCCATGCTTACGGTGGCTGGAAATCTGGGTCGGGATCCTGGCAGCTGGGGCGTGAGGAAGTCCGTTTCCTCGGCCGCCTCCTTCGCTAGCATTACTGCTTCACCGAATGAGGCGGGTTTTTAGTCAGTAAAAGTCTGACACACCCTTGCGCTCTACCCAAGGGCGAGGGATGTCATGGGATGATTTTCACACCAAAAAAAAGTCATTGGTCCTAGGAAATTGAAATTTTGCACTTAGGTTTCTCTAACATCGTATTCAAGAAATAAAGCATGGAAAGGAAAACCCCTAAGACAGTGAAAAGGAGTGGCAAAGTTTGTATGAAACATTTGTGCTCGTAAAATGAGTACCAAAGTTTGTGTGAAACATTTTTGATTGTGAAAATGAGTATCAAAGTTTGTATGAAACATTTTTGATTGTGAAAATAAGTACCAAAGTTTGTATGAAACATTTGTGCTCGTGAAAATGAGTACCATAGTTTGTATGAAACATTTTTGCTCGTAAAAATGAGTACCAAAGATTGTATGAAACATTTTTGCTCGTAAAAATGAGTACCAAAGTTTGTATGAAACATTTTTGCTCGTAAAAAATAGTACCAAAGTTTGTATGAAACATTTTTGCTCGTAAAAATGAGTAGCAAAGTATGTATGAAACATTTTTGCTCGTAAAAATGAGTACCAAAGATTGTATGAAACATTTTTGCTCGTAAAAATGAGTACCAAAGATTGTATGAAACATTTTTGCTCGTGAAAATGAGTAGCAAATTTTATATGAAACATTTGTGCTCGTGAAAATGAGTACCAAAGTTTGTATGAAACATTTTTGCTCGTAAAAATGAGTACCAAAGATTGTATGAAACATTTTTGCTCGTAAAAATGAGTACCAAAGTTTGTATGAAACATTTTTGCTCGTAAAAATGAGTACCAAAGTTTGTATGAAACATTTTTGCTCGTGAAAATGAGTACCTACCAAAGTTTGTTTGAAACATTTTTGCTCGTGAAAATGAGTACCAAAGTTTGTATAAAATATTTTTGCTCGTGATCAGACCTATTTGAAGCTTAGTCTCTTAGATATCATACTAATAATAGATAGGTTTGTATGTATGTCTGTATTGTTTTCCTTTACTTTCAAACGGTTGAACTGATTTGTATGAAAGTTGATACACGATGGTGACCTGAAATAACACATAGGATACTTTAACATCCGAGAGTATAGTCTCTTAGATTTTTTTTTTTCACGCAAGCGAATCCGCTGACAAAAGCCAGAAATTAATAAATCAAGTTATTTTTAGCAAAATTAAGCCTCAAAAGTTGACAAGGGGTCATGTGAAAAACTTGATGTTTGTTCATTAATCATGCCTCAACTGGAAAATGGAATAGCTTGTAACTTGGCATACGGGTAGGACATAGGATTCTATTTGCATTGGTTTAATGATTGTTTAATCTCTTGGGATGACAAAACACTTTTTACTCCGGCAAAACGGCGAACAGAGGTATTTATTATACTAGCTTTTTCCTACGGCTTCAACCGCGTACATAAAATATAACCTGTCACTTAGGAATAAAGCAGCTTTCTATCGGTGAAAAAAATTTTAGCAATCGGACCAGTACTTTGTTGCTACAAACAAGAAAACAAAAAAAACAAACTTAAGAAAGAAAAAGAATTTATTTACGTCAAACATGACGCATATCTTAAAAAATAAAAAAAAATAACAATAACGACTTATAAGTGGTAGGATACGCGTCACATCCGCGCAAAACGGCCAGCGCTCAGCAAAATGCTGGGGCTCGTGTAAGACAGAGCCACAACGCTGATTTTCAGCACCAGATATTTTATATCTATCTAACAGAAGAATTATTATTACTCCAGCCAGCGGCTGAACCCTCGCATTATCCCAAGGAAACATAATCCGGGGATAAAAGTAGTCTATATGCTATTACAGGTCTACTCGTGTTTCAAAGAATCATCCTAGGGTTTCTATGAAATCTGATCCCACCTTCCAATAGTTATGTGTGTTACATCTTATTAATTTTGAGCTGAAATAAAATAACCGACTTCACTAAAAAAAAAACACTAAAAGGATCAAAATAACTTTAATTTCGTAAGTCGGTGTTTCTCGGTATTGTTTGTTTCTTATTTAACACCGACATACGTAATTGAAGTTATTTTTATCCTTTTAATGGTTTTTTTATTATTATTTTTTTGTAAAAAGTTTTTTATTTCACACTTTTTAGTTGCGATACACTTATATATAACCAGAGTGCATATTCATGACAATTCAATTAACCCAAACAATGCTAGGTTACATTGTTTTATTATGAAGTTCCTGTGTCTACCTTCCACCTTCCGGCTCCATCATCAGATCAGTTCGATAGTACCTTATAGCCAAACTGCATTTCATGACAATTCTAATAAGCTCAAACACGGCTAGGATACATTGATTAATTACAGAGTTCCGGTGCCTATCTTCCGGCTCCATCATCATCATCAGGTCACTTTGATGATACCATTTTCAACATGACTATTCAGATCAATTTATTTATTTATATTATCATAGTCGCTTAACTATCTTCATTGTGATATCTATGTGAGTATGAAGTTCCGTTGGCAATTTCTGGTCTTCTTCATCAGTTCCACTTCATAAAATGTTACTTTTTGACTGTAAATGCTTAAGTTCTCGATGAAAATACCAAAATCACTATATAGTTGCCTATAATATTTGAGGAGTTCCCTCGATTCCTCACAGATCCAATCATCAGAACTGAATTCTGAAAAAAAAAACGGCACCAATCGGAAAGCATATTCTCTAAGAGGAAAAAAAAATGCAAGTCGGTCCAAAAACGACGGAGTTCTGAGGTAACACACATAAAAAATACCAAAATTAAAAAATACAACCGAATTGATAACCTCCTCCTTTTTTTTGAAGTCGGTTAGTAAAAGTTACTATGTCACCAAGTTCCAAATCTTTGTCTCGTCAAAATTCAGTCCAAAAGTACTAACTATGTAAAATACATAACTATTGGAAGGGGGGACTAGGAGTCTAATCCTCCTTTCATTCAAATTCCTTCAGTAGTTTCAGCGTGAAAGAGCAACAAATATACACACACTCTCAGTAACTTTCGACTACTAAACACGTGTCTAGTATTTTTATATATCGAATCTATAGTACAAAATTTCATAACTGTTTCATGAAAAATCACAAAGTTATAAGCTTGTTATGTTACCTGGTTTTCTGCACAAATACATAGTCACCGAGCCATCCGTGCGACTGAGGGGTGGTTTTTATCCAGCACTCAGCTGTGCACTGGCGTATAATGCCCGCTATGGCTTGCCGTGACCTGTGTTGTACTTAGTGTCGGTGGTGTCCACACTTGTGACCGTTTTTTAATATGGAAAAAAATATCACGTGGTGTAAAAAATATTGCAATCGATTCAGTTACTGATTCTGAACAAACTATATTGAGGTTTAGCATATACTAAAAATAACGTTGTTTATTAGCGTGATTGATAATACTCCTACACCTACGTGACTCCCGCGTACTTGCGTGGTATCAGGTTAAGGGGATTCAATTCGACATACATTTTCACTGTTTTTCATACAACCTTACGCGATTATGACGTTATTACACATTTTTCATTTGAGAATTTAGATGTAGGTATGTATGTAAAGTAAATAACCTAATACTAAACAACTATTATAAATTAACTAACTTTTCTACCGTACACTCTAAATAAGGTTCAGTTGAAAACCAGCGTCAGGCAACTATCACGAAGTTGTCTGCCATTTTTGCTGAACTGGACCTATTTGGTGCAGGCGCGAGACACACAATGTTAGTTATTTTATTCTCTTATTTTTTTATCTTAAATGTTTACATGTTGTTTCTGCATTGTGTGTATCTGTGTACGTGTGCCAAATAAATATTTTTCTTTCTTCTTTCTTTCTTTAGATGGATAATGTATTATTTTTCATTAGATATTTTGGAAACACAGTATCTTGTGGATATTAATCTAGACTTTTATTGAAATCAATTTACAAATTTGTATAAAATTAATCCAGTAAAGACCTCTGAAAATCTGCTATTTTACATGAACTTTGACACTTTCATAATTTACTCAAAAATGAAAAAAAGTCAAAAAGTATGACAATAGAAGCCTTGCAAATTTAATCAAGATTCTGAATGACGACAATTTTTTCAAAATTTTTTAAGGGTTTAAAAAAAACACGTATTTCCTGGAACAAGTTTTGTAAAATATTCGGGTAAATCACAGAATTACCGAATGCTAACAGAGTTTTCAGGCGTTGCATTTTCATCAAACATCGCGTTAGATAAGCTTTTAAACTATGCTCGATGTTGACGATAGGCGAGTGGAACAGGACCCACTTAAGTCGAAAGAGAAATGCTGTAATTTGTGATACATGTGGAGGAAATGTTGGCCCCTTATGTTCTACACGTGTACACTGTATACAGAGGCTTTACTATGTCGTGTTTCAATGTCAAGCTTGCAAGCGAATTTTCTGTATTGAAAATTTATTCGCTTCCGAAGAATGTATTATATACGTCGGTGAAGTCAATAGTACGGAAGCTTGAGAACGAATGAACGAGCTAAGTGAAAAGTGACACATGTCACTTTGATAGAATCCGCGCTGACGTTTGCACGAACCGAGCAGATAAAAGTGCCGACCGCAGAGGTCCGTGGCTCTTTCCTCTGTCGGCAGCCGTGGGTACAACGTCTAGTCTCGGGGACTGTCTCACTGCTCGTTGTTTAAAGTGAGTACCTAAAGCTTGCATCATAATAAATCAGTTGTATGATCTAGAATAGTTTGTTTATTGCTCGATACCCAGCCATCGCCCACAAAACAGAGTACCTGGACAGAGCTTCAATGATGATCGGCATCCTGCGCTGACATATATAATTACGAGTATATAAATACTGTATATAGACGATATACTGTGTACGAGTATATAAATACTCGTAATTATACATTCTTCGGGTTATGTCGGTAACCTTGGTTCTCCTGCGGATATCTTCCGATGAATCGCCAAACTTAAGTGAAAGTGGGCTGGGCACATTGCTCACAGAACAGATCGTTAATGGGGACGAAAGGTTCTGGAGTGGCAACCACGTACCGGAAGACGCAGCGTTGGTATGCCTCTCACAAGGTAGACAGATGATTTGGTGAGGGTCGCGAGTATATGACGGATGTGAGACGTAAAGAACCAGTTTTTGTGTCGCTACTTGGGAGAGGGCTGTCTAACAGTGGACGTCTTTCGGCTGAAATGATGATGATGATGACGATGAATTATATATTAGTTTTTTGTAGACATACTGAGAAAGGCGGTACCTTACTGAAGGAACCAATTCCTTACTTAGACTAGTTCATGGGCATGAATACCGAAGTGTTTATGAGATAATAAACAAAACGAATTAGGTCAGAGAGCTTTTGCGTGTTGACCAGAATTCAAATTTTCTTCAGGTTTGTTTTCGGTCTAATTTTGAATATATTTCAAAAGTAGAATATATTTATTCATGTTTTAATCTTAAAGTTTATGGTAGTTAGTATAAAAATCTCATTAAATCACAGGAAAATTATTTGAAAAAATTTTTTCGGTGCATTTCAGAGAACAAAATTTTATTTTAGTCCCGGTAGTATGTTCCTTTGGGAGAATTTTAACTAGTAGGTATTAAATTTAATGCCTAATGTCATAATATCGCTTAAATAACCAAAGTTAGTGAGAAACGCATAGTAGAAAAAAAATTGAAGCGATATAAAGAAAATAATCTAAACTCGTTAAATAATAAAAGGCTCGTTTTGACATTTGAGAAAAACCCTAGAATGTAACTTGGAACGAAACTGAAATAAACAATAAAATAATTAGATGTCCGGTGTAGTAGTAGCTATTTTAGTAGTAGCTACACTACACCGGACAAGCCGCTAGGTAGTCAAAATACAAATGTCAAAACGGGCCTTTTATTTTTTGTCAACTTTATCCAACGCCATTAAAATAAATGATTCTGCAAAAACAGTACATTCGACTCCCTGTTCTTGTTTTAGCAGATACATTAGAATATTCTGATTGTTCCAATGTTCAAAACTTTGATTAATAATAACTTCAGTTATAATGGAAAGCACTTTGCTTATTGTGAAAGAAAATCGTCAAGGATAGCAGAGAATTAACGTAATGAATAATGTTTTTAAGCTGTTGATCCCCGCATTAACGCCGGCGTTCACGCGCCATTGTCTTACTATTGTGTCTCTAATTACGCATTCAAAAGGTTAATATGTTATGACGATATTAAAAGCAAAGAAGAAAGACGAAGAGTAATAAATCTGTAACGCACAACAATGCAATTTTGCAATTGCCAATAAAATCGCAACACTGTATCCAGGGTTACCCAACATACTTTATGATAACGCATTTTACTTTATTTTTGGTAAATATACTTTATACTTTGGCATAAAAATAAAATAAATGAAAATACTCTATTTTCAATCTTGATTGTGATGCTTGAAATGAAACAATAATATGAATAATTACTTACATATTATAATATAAAACTATTATTGATATTTTAATCGTGTTTCAACACGAATACGTAGTGTTTCAAATCAAATCAAAACAAATAAAGTTGAGTTGGAAATGACTTGCTTGTTTATTTAAATTAAAACTGGTAGTATAAAGATAGCTTTCAATTTCAAGTGTGTGCTAGGAGCACATAAAAAACTGTCTTCACGAGAAGAAACAAACAAAAAATACAATCTTGAAAGATACTTTATTTTTCTTTTAAACTTATTTTTCTCGACTAAAATAAATGTGATGCCTACGTTATTTTTTCCAAAAAACAGTTGGCAGCCCTAACCGTATCGAGAGATGCGTTATCCAGACATAAATATATATTATCACCATAGAATTGAAACGTAAATGTGTTATTGGCATACTTAGTCAAAAGGAACGGGTTCCGTCAGATGTAGGAAAGGCCCTAGCAGCCGAGCAGTGCCATAATTTATGGCACCGAAAGTCACTGTTTTATGGCCCATAAAACAGTGACTTTCGGAAGCCTACTTCTCGGTAACGTCTAGGTTAATAGGTTTGAAAAAAAAAATGTTTATTATAGATTCATGTAAAACATTATCAAAATATGATTTTTATGTAGGTATGACTAATACATTTGCAAAAAAAAAATGCAACATAATATTTTTTTTTGCTAGTTTTGCCTACCTCATTTCAAACGGGTTTGATCTTTAGAATAAAATATGTTTAAACAAAAAAATGCTAGTTAAGTGTATTCAGAATGTACATAGCATTATGTAAATCAATCAATATTTTGCAAAGACGATATAATAGAATATTTTGTATTTTGTACGAGTTTGTTTTGCATTTAACTCCGGCCAAATGTTCAAGGGACTATACGACTTAAAGAAACTGCAAAATATTTAGTACAAACTGATTTCTCTAAAAATGACGATATCCGCAGGAGAACCAAGGTTACGGACATAGCTCAAAGAATCGCCAAACTTAAGTGGCAGTAGGCAGGGCACATTATTCATAGATCAGATGGTCATTGGGGCTGAAAGGTTCTATAGCAACGATCGCGTACTCCCCACGCAGCTTTGGAAGTCCCACAAGATGGACCGATGACCTGATGAGGGTCACAGGAATCCAACGGATGCGAGATGCGCGGAACCGGTCGTTTTGACGACACTTGGGGGAGGTTTATGTCCAACAGTGGACGTCGGTTGTAATGGTGATGATGATGATTTCGCCACATTCGTCACAATTGAATCATTGTTTGCTTTCACGTGGGCGAAGCCACTGAAAAAAGTTAGTTTCAAAAGTTGCTTTAATAGGTACTAAACAGAACTCATTAAAGCTGTGGCACGCCTGCTTATTAATCTCTCAATTGGTGTATAATGCTACAGACTACAGTTGTTTGAATTAATGTTTTTTAGCTTTGGAAGATTATTTTATAAACATAACATAACCCTTGTATTCCCAAAGATGTAACGAGAAAGAAAGAAAGAAAGAAAAACAGTTCATTTACGCGAAATGACGCAATCTTAAAACTAGCTAACAAACATAATCAATAGATAGGGAAGATATGCGTCACATTCGCGCAAAACGGCGGAACGCTCAGCGTGAAGCTGCGGCCTCACGCATAATGCCATGAGCTCACAGCGCTGGTTTTCAGCGTGGGCCGGTGGCGGTGACGACATAAAGACACCGGGAACGGTGCAGTGTACAAAAAGATTTGGATAGGAAAAGGAAATAAAAATACATATTAATTATAAATTAAAAAAAAAATTAAATGAAGTCTATTAAAATTATTAAGTGAAATTAAAGGAAGAGGAGTACCTAAGCCTTACACTAAGTAAGGTAGATAAGTCTCTATACGATTGTTCAAAAGAATTACTGCGGTCCTGTAACGCAAAGGGTAACTGAAGAAACACAGGTGGGATCTAGTCAGTAAAGATCTGACCCTCCCTCTCACTCCACCTAGAGCAGAATGATATTATTTGATGTGTTTCAACCCAAAAAAAGGATTCCTTTCCCACCTAGAAATAAGCCGCACCTATAACAAGTAGGTGGTTTATTCTAATTTTTCCGGTGAAGTGACCGTCTTTTATAAATAGGAGCGAGTTTTCAATTTTCACTAAATCTTTTTGTATCTTGTTTAGTGATATTTTCGCTAAATATTAACCAATCTTCATGTTTTTTTTTGTTACATCGTCATCATCATTTCAGCCAAAAGATGTCCACTGTTGGACATAGGCCTCCCCCAAGTGTCACCATAACAACCGGTACTGTGCGTCTCGCATCCATTAGATTCCCGCGACCCTCACCAAAAAAAAAGGTCATCTGTCCACCTTTAGGGAGACCTTCCAACGCTGCGTCTTCTGGTACGCGGTCACCACTCCGGAATCTTTCGCCACTGCCACTTCAGTTTGGCGCTTTTTCGGGCTATGTCTGTAACCTTAGTTTTCCTGCGGATATCTTCATTTCTTATGTGATCACGCAAGGATACTCCGAGCGTAGCCATCTTTTTTTTTGGTTTAGAAGAGATAACTGGGGAAAGTATTGTTATAATATAATAATAATATAATTTATTTCGACCAACGTGGATCATACAACATCAATAATAATTTTCTTACATACATAACATATAAAAAACAATGCACACACGACATATGAAAGCAATACATACATAATATAAAACAAATACACACACTTACAAACTCCGATTGCTCAGTATATGCATCATATAGCAATGGTTCAGGTACCGGCGATTAAACCTCTGTGCGAATGCCCTCAGGATGCCGTTAGCGCTGACAGGAACCCTTATTTTCCCCACGTCATATACGAATTTGGTGAAAATCTGATAAAGAGCTTCAGAGATAGGCCACGGAGCTTTTTAGATTATAATGCGATCTAGAAAGTATCTTTTGAATAATGACCTATGTATGCATACCTACTGTTCGCCTAAAGTATGTTTGGCGCTGAGTTTGTCGCTTCTGACCGATGGTTTGTGCTGGTATGTAAATACGTTAGCATGAATGTATTAATGTTGTTCTTTATTCTTTATTGTACACACAATTATAAATAGGACAGTTGATGTACTTAGGCGAGCTTAACCCACAACTAGGTTGGGTTGGGTTGTTGTTTAATAAACGGAAAAAAATGATATAGTACAACTTCCGGGATCGCTGCTTTCCTCTCTCGCTTGCAAATCTATTTATCGATATCGATCTGTTTGTCCCATAGATTTAAGTTAGTGTAAAAGTTTTGTTACTATTTTGGTGTACAATAAAGTTTATTCTATTCTATCGTTCAACGTGATTCAGCAATTCAGCCATAACTTTTTATTTATGGTCCGATCTTGATGATTCTTTTGTGTTAGGTTAATGTATAATTTTGTGATAGTTTCATTAGTTATTTTTTAGTCCAAAAGCAATGTGTAGATTGAAAGATTATCTTTTGGTCAGGTTTTGTTATTTCTTAGAAAACAACTGTTGAGAACAACAATAACAAACTACGCCAAGAAAACGAGTTCTGTTTTTTATTCTTTATAGGTTCGCGCTTAACCACTATCTCACTTGATGGAAAGCGACGATGCGGTCGACGACGGAGTGCGCTTACCTAGAAGCAACCTACTGCCTACTGTTTGATATTTTTCTTCGTTTTTGGCCTGTTTGTTTGCTAAACTGGAACTTTGTCCTAACTTGTTTAAAAGTTTAAGGTCAACCTAATTTAACGTATCCTTAGTCTTCATCCAAAGAGGCAAAACAAGGGTCTTATATTATGTTTGTCAAAGTAAAATATTTCAGTCAAAACAAACATAAATAGTAGGTCTAAATTACTATTCACATTTACCGACTGTCTACAAAATGTTTTGAAAGCTTAATATTGTTAAATATTTTAAACACTGAAATAACAACAGATAATATGACTAGAAATACGAGTAAATTATAGAGATTGTCTGAACAACGTAGACATATGCTGTGCCAACCCAAAATAAATTAAGATAAATGAAGAACGACGATAATTTCAAAGTCAAGTCAAGACCGCCGCAGCCTATTGGTCTATTGATGTTATATATAGTAATTAATAACTTATTTATTTATATATCCTCATACAACTATCTTTATGGGCTTTAACCTAATGCGACAGCGCTGTTACTATTGATTTGCATCATCATCTTTCTGCCCTTGTCCCGTGTTATTTGGGGTCGGCGCAACATGTTTTTTTCTTCCATTCTGTCCTGTCACTCGTCATGCTATCACTAACTTTCTTTTCTTTCATATCACTCTTCGCACAATCCATCCATCTATTTATTAAGTACTGTATATTTGCATAGCACATCTTATTAAAATTAAAGTAGTATTAAGTTGAAAGGGAATCGTTTGTCTTGGTATGGTCATGTAAAGAGGTGGGATGAAACGCATGTTACTAAAAGAGTTATGAGTATACACGTGGATGGATGGAGAGGAAGAGGGAGGTCAAAGAAAAGATGGATGGATTGTGTGAGAAGTGATATGAAAGAAAAAGGAGTTAGTGATAGCGTGACGTGATAGAGAAGAATGGAAGAAAAAGACGTCTTGCGCCGTCCTTAAATAAAATGGGACAAGGGCTGGAAGATGATGTTGATAATCTAATTAAAATCTAAACTTACTCGTATCTAACCTAATTAAATAATAAAATTAATATTAATCAATCAATATAACAAAACAATATAATATTTATCAATCAGTACACTAACCTTTCCCTTTCTCCCACAGCGGTGTCGGTCTCAGTGGATGTGTGGACTTTGGTCGCAATATCCCTGGAGAGGTACTTCGCAATCTGCCGGCCTCTCAAGTCGAGAAAATGGCAGACACAATGCCACGCCTACAAGATGATAGCTATGGTTTGGGTCCTCTCCATCATTCTGAACTCACCGATCCTGATCGTGTCTGATCTGCAACCTATGAGAGGGAATGGTAAGTGGTTTTTCATTCTTATTATACAAGTATCCACAGCATTTACATCATTGTTTAGCAGAAAAACTAATGACTAATTTTATAAATAGCTTTGAAATTAAAAAAATATTAACAAAACGTGCATAAACGCCATGCTGACATTGTTTTTCCACCAATTCAGCACCATACAGCTTTTTTCAGATACCAGTTTGTGACCTATTAAGTAAGTGTATATTTATATAAAAAAGTAAATAAATTGCTCAAAATACACACACTTAACTTACATCAGTTTAGAAATAAAGTGATGAAATTTGGGCAAACATAAATGTACTGAACATCTGATTTTTTTTCGCGATTTCAGGTTTGTTCCCATAGTAAAAGTTGTTGGTTATCATGAGCACAATCACGTGTTTAAGTATCGTACACTAATTACCAGTCACCCTATATAGGCACATAACTTCGTGTAATTTATTTCATCACCACTGCTCTCAAAACGATGAAGCAAAAACATCGTGAGGAAACCGGCATGTCCTAGATCCAAAAAATTCGAAGACATGTGATATCCACCAATACGCACTGGGCCCGCGTGGTGGATTACGGCCCATACCCTCTTCTAGGAGGTCTGAGCCCCAGCAGTGGGAACATTATAAGGCTGCGGTCTTCCCGTCTGATTATAATTTAGGTGTATTCAAGGCTACAGTGAATAGGCTCTTAATACGTGGGACACTCGGAAAGTTTTGAGAAACTAAAAAACTAACTTCTATGGATAAAATATTTTTATTAAATCTTTTCAAAAAACTCTCCACCAGCCTCTATACAAAGTTTCATGCGTCTGCAGCAATTTTCGAAATATTTTATTCAGTCCGCCGCAGACACCTCTTCCACGGCCTTCTCGAACGTTGCTAGCGCGTCTTCCGGCGATGAAAACTGTATCCCTTTCAGCTGATTTTTAATTTTAGGGAATAAAAAGAAGTCACACGGTGCCAGATCAGGACTGTAAGTAGGGTGCCCCAAGACTCTGACCGGTGTAGTGTCCAGGCATTACCTCGTTTTGAGCGCTGGGTGCGCGGGCGTGTTGTCATGGTGAAGCAGTACCCCGCGGAGCCCGGTGTTCGGTCGCTTGTTGCTTCCTCAGCCTGGTAAACTAGTGCTCCTCGCCATCGACGATTTCAGCACTACCTACCGTCAGGTGGGATTGCAGTCAAACACTAGAATATATCAATAAAAAAAAACAATTTTGATGGCCTTATAGTACGGCCCCTGGATGCTCTACCGCAAGGGCCAGTTTGTGGTGGCACGGAAACCTTTGTTAAGCATTGGGATAGTATAGATTAAATCGAAAACTCTGTAAAAGTTGGAACAATCATAATCCAGCAGAAAAACTTTGTTTTGTATCCTAAATATTCTGTATAAAATTTATTTTTCAAAACTCTTTTTTATGTGACGACAATACAAAACCACTTAAATGAGATCAATTTAATATCCTCGCTTTCGGATTCAAATTGTCTTTCCGCATAACAAATAGCTTACAAGCTTAAGCTCTTTTATACAGGACATTATGTAGGTAATACGCTTCATGGTTGACGGATTTTAGGCATTGTAAATTCAAAGCCGAGGTTAGGATTATGTAGAAGCCATTGTTTTTCACGAGTAAAAACATTTTTTTTGCGGCTGTCTGTTATTTTGAAGATCTTTGACAGTCGCTTCGGATAGTCAAAAACCTTACAATCTGTCACTAGTCTTGCCAAGGAGACTGTTAATCCTAAACAAAATTGAATATATTAAACATGAATGAAATAAATTAAAAAAAAAACTGAGTAAGTGCGAGTCGGACATAATCGAAACATAGAGGACTTACCGACTACTACGTAACGTTGATGCAAATCTTTGAAGTTCTTGAAACTTCATCTTTTTATACTTCCATCACCTCATATGAACTTATAAAGCAATAATGATAATTTTATACTTACTTCAACAACAACTTCAAATTCACCAATAAAACTAATCGCGTTTTAACGTTTGGCTCGCATAATCGCGTTTAGCCACTGTCACTAGTGTCACTTGTCTGTATTTTTCTTTTGTTGTATTTTTACAAGTGACACTAGTGACAGCGGCTAAACGCGATTATGCGAGCCAAACGTTAAAACACGATTAGTTTTATTGGTAAATTCCGCCCTAAGTCATCAATCAAAGTATGTCATGAAATTAAATGTTTAGTTCGAAATTAACTTATCTGGTAGTTATACATGTTATTAAAATCTGGATTAACAATTGAAATTTATTATTGGTTTTATATTTCGAGCAAGTTGCAAGTTCGAAACCGTGCAAGTTCCAGTGTAAATTTTTAAATTCATATATAGGTACTTTTCTAAGTTTAACTAAGACATTACTGACACCCTGTGCCTCGAAAAGTCAACCTATCAAGAATAAAAAAAGGCATGTAAAGCAAGGGCTTGGTATCTACAAATGACAACCGAGACCAAGGGGTCTCGGTTGTTATTTGTAGATTTTTGACAGTCGATAGTCAAATGCCAGAAAGTCTGAATATGAGTCTATCTAAGGATTATCGTATTGCCCAGTAACTGGGTTATAGAGGTCTGATAGGCTGTCGCACTATGTAAAACCAGAGTATTTAGCCGCACCCGGTTTGACGTTAGGAAAAAAGGCTAGAGAGATGAGATTTCGAGCAAAAACTTAGGAAATACCAGTGACAACTGGAACATATTAAACTTAATTAAAGTGCAAAGTATTTTCATTGCTCGATAGATCGCGATATAGTTTTACTACACTCGTTTAATAATAATAAATATTTATTATATTTTTAAATATTTTTCAGAAACATTTAAGAATGAAAATTATAGGTGAGTAAGACAAATGAAGACATAATAATAATAAACTTTATTTTCAGGGGTCTAGTACCTTTTATAGCAGAACTTTTTATGTCATAATATTATTTGGCATAACAACGGAAAGCATAAACTTCATTTCGCAGAAAATTGTTGCGCATACACTAATTTGTCATACATTCAAAACTCATAATTTTGTTAGTCAGAATCATCTTTAGGCATAAATTACATATACATATTAATTAAAGCAGAACCATCACATCGCAGAAAATTCACTGTCAGAATAGTCTTTTGGTATATATTTTATGTCGATAGTCTTTAGTTGTACCACAGAATAAGAAATAGTACAAGTACAGAAATTGCACTGCGTGATAGCAAACATACGAATTTAAACCTAATAACAACAGCGCTAATGTTCATAATACATTGTACGGCACGGACACGACCTTGATTATATTAGCCTACCAGATCCAGTGGCGCTCGTAACAAATCAAAATGCACCGTAAGTCCGCGCAACGAGAGTTTCTTTTATTATGCCCGTTATGAACCTTTGAACAAGCCGTTTCTGTTGTAGGGTTGTGAGTTGTTGTGAGACACAAAGTCATTAGTCCATTGGGACCAACAGGGGCTAAGCCCTTGGTCTTAGAACAAAAAGGACAACTAGAAAAACATAGGTGTGGTTTTAGTTAGTAAAAGTTTGACACGCCTCTCGCTTCGCCATAGAGCGGGAGAAGAAATGATTTTCCACCAAAAAAGGTCGACAGTCCATTTGTTTAGGTAGGTACTTTACTAAATGTAAACATTCTTGATAAGAAATGCCTTTTAAAGTAGGTATGCACCTATAATATATTATCTACAAAATATATTTTCGTAAAATGCGAAATTAGTAGTAGGTACACTACGTTTTATAGCATAAAATAAATTCAGAGTTTTTTTAAAAATTACATGGTAGATAAAATTGATTTACATGTACTTAAGCAGTAATTTCCATACTTTAAAATGTATTTATAGAGAGACATGTTATGATTGTTTACATTTAGTTAGTTAGGTATCTAATTGTCTAACGAAACAAATGGAACAAAAGTAAAGTCAAGTGGTAGCTAGATAAATACTTGGATATTGTAATATAACTTTGTTGATTTCGGTCACAAAATTACCTAAGTATCTATTTTATGTTTCGGCTATGCGTTCGTAGGTAATTACTAAAAGATGGTAGGTAATTCACGATTAGTAATATTGTGAACACGATTATTTAAAAAACATTACCGCCGGCCGCCGCGCCAGCAAAAAATTACGAATCTACTTAATAGCGAAAAATGATGATACGAAAAGGAACACGAATCGTCCTCGTGTCTATAAACTGCAACAATAACCTACCTGTTATACCTACATAATCCATACTAGTCCATACTTACTAATATTATAAATGCGAAAGTAATTCTGTCTGTCTGTCTGTCTGTCTGTCTGTTACGCTTTCACGCTTATACCGCTGAACCAATTTTGATGAAATTTGGTACAAAGATAGAATAGAGCTTGAGAAAGGACATAGGCTATAAATTATCACGCTATTTGCTATGGGGGGTGAGCAATATTCCAAAATGTCGGTATTGAACGATTTGCCGTGACTTCGATCCCCAGTTATAGTAATAATTTTTGTGAGTATTTTGTCGTCTTTTTTGTATATAATATGCATTGGTACTTCGATTACAATAATAATAGGACTTTTAACATATTTTTAACACATCTTAGACATTTTTACTCCATATTTTTGTAAAAAGTAATCAAACATGTAGTAAAATCTAAGTGAAAAACGAAAATAATATTTCTTTTTTTCATTTAGCTACAAATTTAATATCTGAGATGAAAATCATCACGCTATCATCTACAAAGGGTTAAGCAGACAATGATGACGTTTATATAAGAACACCTATTTTACAGAAAAGTCAACGAACACCGTAGTGCAGTCGTGTCTATATTAGATCGGCACGTAAGAGGATAATGGTTCAAAACTCAGTTTCTTTTTTGTGATAGTTTTGTTTTATTTTACTGTAAACAAGAAATTTTTACATATTTTTGCGTTCTTACTATTATTTTTATCGACAGTCTGGTTTCTACATCAGCACTTTCGAAGCAGTTTGGCAGATTATACTGACCTTCACTATACAAGACAGAAATCCAGCGGTTATGCATTCAAACGTCTACAAAGAGATCTAAAGAGATACAATAGAGCGGCTATCAGAAAAAATGTCTTAGAAAAACTGTCATCCTATGCCTCAGTGACGCCATCTGGCTTTGAATAGCAAACACACGAATTAAATTTGTCAAACTATTTATTTAACTATCGCTCGGTAGATGGCCAGGGGCCTTACCATGATAATGTCAAAATGTCAGACGTACGAGCGAAAAAGAGTGATGGAGCTATACACCCTATATAGCTCCATCCCTTTAACAGTCCGGTTTAGGTCGTAAAATGAATCACGTTATGAGCTCAGAGCCTCAGTGTGTGATAAAGGTAAGGTTAAGCTTTTCAGCAAGAGATGGCGTTATCACGAAATCAGCAAATGTTTCTAGACCTATTTATAAAAATTATTGAATTCTAATTAATTGCTTCGTAAATGCCAAAAATGTTTACGAAAACAAACCGCAGTTAGGTCCAGTCATTTTATCATAACAAGATTTGTAATAGTGTAAAGCGCGGTGGGCCTTGGGCGCGGTCGCCTCCTTCTGCGAAGCAGTAATGCTAGCAAGGAGGCGGCCGCACAGGCGAGACAATAACCCTCGCGACCTAGCCGATCCGAACCGAGGGGTTCCGATCCCGCGGGCTTGTGGACGGCGAGCAATGGGTAGCTCACCGTCCGTCCGTCCGGTAACCGTCCGGATCGAGCCCAAGTCGTTGACGGCGCGTCGTGTTCCACGCGCGCCTCAAGGAGGTGTCAGCAACCGTAGGGGCCCAGCAAGGTCGAAGCCTATTGGGGCCATGGGTGATATGAAAGAGATTCCCGGGGCCCTGGAACAATGGCAAAGAAGGAACAGGAGTGGGTTTTATGTATGTTTCTTTCTGGTTTATGTTATGATAAAACAACGCTGTATGATTTTAAAATTATTGGTTAATTAGATATACTAAAAGTATATTATACCGTAGAATTATCTTTTTTACAACACTAAATAAATGTTATTTAACGTAGGCTATCAAAAAAAAAGTGGATAAAGTAGTTTTCAGTTGTCAAAATGTATAAATAGTCTGAGTCACGGAGTTGATACTGAGGTCGATACCCACAGTTTTTAGTGTGTGCACCTTTTGCTTTTAGGTAGGAAATCATCAAATACCTTCCCCCGCTCTGGGTAAAGCGAGAGGTAGTACCAGACTTTTACTGACTGAAACCCACCTGTGTTCCTTTAGTTGCCCTTAGCGTTCCAGAGCTATGGTAACTTGCACGCCACAATTGCGGCAGCAAATACCTTCTTTGAGGAAAGTCTAAAAAGGCTCTCTTTCCGCCTGACGCAGGTCTTCATCGAACGTAGATGTTTCGGAAGGACCCCCAAAAAACCAGGTATAGGTAGGTACTTAATCACAGAAAGATGCTTCTTGAGCAGTTCGTGAAGGTTACCAGTACTTCAAGTAGTCTCTCCCTCGGACTTGACCACAACCTACTGTTTGGAACAAGTACCTAATTTCAAAGATTCCAAAAATTGAAGATCATAAAAAATTTCATGAAAAACCCATCAAGACATATTTCACACAAGACCCCGACGTGGTTTGCGTTCCTGAAGATAGTTTGATTACGTAGGATGTATCCTACATTACTTGCAGCCTTAAGTCGACAACTGGACGTTACCTCCTTAAGAGTGGTCAGTGAGTGGTGATCAACACTGGGACAACATTCTGACGGATGCCAGAGTCAGTCACAGCCCCAATTGGTTGCGACATTTGTTCTCTGTCATTTTATAGTTTTGTGGAGTCACAAACACGGAGTAATGAGGGGGTATTAGGGTGTTTCGAGAGGTTTCTGTTTCAAATTCGACGTGATGTAAGTCAACATCAAACTGCAACAATTTTTTCACAAATTCTTTATAAGTACAGTTGTGGAGCAAGATGACATCGTAGGTTACTCTGTAGTATTTTAATAATCGCTAGCATTAGTGGACTATCAGTGCACGTTATCCAGCTGAAGATGGGCTGAAGCCGATTATGCTCCTTCGAAATTCACCTCCGCCAAAGTTGCATATCGGACCCGGATAAAAGTCTGCAGAGAAATATCATCGAGGCAAATTCTTATGGGAGGTAATTCTTTCGAAAAATCTCATAGCTCTAGCACGCATTGGCCCTAGAGATCTTCGTCAGGCGAAAAGAGAGGACGCTGTGGTGTCTTTAGAAAGACACCACAGCGTCCTCTCTTTTCCTCAAAGAAGGAAGATTTGCTGCCGCGTGCAAGTTACCGTAGCTCTAGAACACTAAGGGCAATTAAAGGAACACAGGTCGGTTTCAGTCTGTAAAAGTCTGACACAAACTCTCGCTTTACCCAGAGCGGGGGAAGGTATTTGATGATTTTCTTCCTAAAAGTAAAACGTGCAGACACTAAAAACTGTGGGTATTGACCTCAGAACAAGATCCGTACACGTCTTTATACATTTTGGCAACATTTAACATTTTGAAAACTACTTTATCCACTTTTTTTATAGCCTACGTTAAATAACATTTATTTAGTGTTGTTAAAAGAAAACAACGGTTTAATACACTTTTAGTCTATTATAATGAACCAATCACATTAAAATCATACAGCGTTAATAATAATAATAATAATAATAACCCCATCGCCGTATCTCTACGTTGACGTCGTGGTGGGGCTTGCGTGCTCCAATATACCCTAGGTCTGTATCGGTAAAGTTTGCTTTGCCGTAATATGCCTAGGGTGAGGGGCCAGACTAAGAGAGATACAATCCGCAGTGCAGTTTTGTGGCGAACTGTTGGGCATTAGCGACCCCACGGACCCGATCTCCCGGGAGAATTCTTGTTCTTCATCTCCGGCTTGCCTTTATTGGCCGGCCGTAGTGAACACTGACGAGGAACTGAGCTCCCACCTCTCTCTTGCCTTTATTGGCTGGCTTGAGTGGAGATTCGCAAGAGCAAACGTGCTCGGGAGAAGGATGTATAATCCAGTAAGGTGCTGGTAGGGATCTTGACCGTACTTCCGGGATTGTCCTGATAGCCGTGGTATACCTCTCCACTCCTCAAGCACCTCAGGATATGTTGCCCTCTTGTTGCTACGTCACTTCGTGCTAGCGGCCGTTTTTGGGGGCCCATTTATTGAGTGTGCAAGTCACCCCCTGCCTTTTTTCGATGCATATTAATAACGTTGTTCAGGCAGGGGCCATAGTCTTGACATAGTTCCATGTTACCAGTCCACTTAAGACTCCAAAAACCATAGCCCTATTATCTTTGTTCTCCATATGTCGCAACAGTTTTTCAATAACCGGGGGTTGTCCTTGGGTGCACTAGCATAGTGCGTACAGGGATAATCGTCGGTTGATATCATGTTCCTTTATAATTATCTAAAGGGCCTCTGCGAGTTGGCTTCGGCTCCTCGTACGCCTCCCAAAGGTCCAGGACCTCAGGGTCCTGAGATAAATAAAATATAAAAAAATAATAATAATATTTATTCAAAATTCTTTACAGGATAAAGTAATACAGTCTTAAATATAAATCTTAATTCTGAGTCTTACGTGCCTGAACTAGGAAATCCTGTGTTTCAGGCGAGAAGAGCTAAAATAATTTAAAATTAACAAATAATCAAAAGGATTTTATAGTACAATACAAACGTGTAAAAAATCTGTATAGTAGACAAGTTATCTTATACTATTAATTTATAATGTTACCAAATCTTAACTTCTAGTTTCTTAACTAACAAGATACTTAACCTAGGTCAAAAATTGTATAAAAACATAAAAATCACTTTAGCACAATCAGTAAATTCTCTGTATCATCGTAGGACATTCTTTGAAGAGCCTCCTTAAGAATTTTCTTACAGTTAATTTGATTCAAGCTATAAATGTTTGCTTTCGCGTTCAACCTATTGTAGAGGAGAGGACCGAGAAACAGGTAAAATTTTGACATGAAAGCATGTTTGGTATGATTTTGAGGACAGACTAGATCTTTACGTCTTTTGTTAGTAAACTCCGTGCTATATGTTAGATCTGCGTGCTGTTTTAATACAATACCCATTATAAATAGCTGTCGGACTGTTAGTACTTCACATTCTTTGTATAGGAGGTTAGTGGGAAAAAGGAATGGGCGAAAAGTAGCCACTTTGAGAATTGCCCTCTGGGCTCTCTCGATGGTTAGTAACAATGTTTTACCCGCTCCACCCCATGTGGTAATACAGTATGTTACTATCGATTGACATAAAGCAAAGTAGACTTGTCTAACTATTTTTGGGTCTGCAATGTAGCGTAACTTTTTAAAAACAAATATCAATTTACGAATTCTATTATTTACAGCTTCTATGTGATGTTTAAACGAAAGTGTTTCATCGATTATAATTCCAAGGTACTTAACAGTATTTGACATTTTAATATTGGGACAAACACATTGGTTATTTGTGCTAGATGTGCAGTTATGAGCATACAATGTTGAGGTAGTGCCAGTTAGTTTTTGCTTTCGCATCGAAAACTTGACGTAATTTGTCTTGTCAGCATTTAAAGTCAGTGAATTATTTTGAAGCCATTTATTAATAACATTGAATCCGTGTTGCGCAAACTTGTAGACATTTTCTTCTGAGTCAGCCGAAAACAAAAGAGCAGTGTCGTCAGCATAACAAACGATATGGCCGTGATCTAAATTTAGATTACAGAGATCGTTTATGTAAATTAAAAAAAGTGAAGGTCCTAAAATACTTCCTTGGGGAATTCCGAAAGCTGTGCTTTTTTCGTCATCGCTGATAATATTACCAATCTTTACACATTGCGTACGTTCTTCTAGATAGCTCTTAAATAGTTTCAGCTGCGTTTCCCTAATGCCTATGGCTTCAAGCTTGCGCAACAAAATGGGAACAGAAACTGTGTCAAAAGCTTTGGCGAGGTCCAGGAATATTCCTAGGGTGTGGTTACCTTTATCAAGTTCTTGTGCTAGATAGTTAGTTAAATGATGTACAGCATCATCTGTAGACATTTTAGGTCTAAATCCAAACTGCCGCTTAGAGAGAATAGATTTATCCTCCAAATATTTATAAAGCCTGTTGTTTATAATCTTTTCTAATATTTTAGACATAGAAGGCAGTAAGGAAATAGGCCTATAATTAGTCACTTGATCTTTACTACCTGATTTGTAAACTGGGACAACAACAGCTTTTTTTAAGCACTTGGGGAACACACCTGTAGTTAAACATTTATTAAAAATGTAAGTCAACGGTGGTACTAAAAGGTCTTTGAATTGCTTAATAATTTTATTAGATATGTTATCCCAGCCAACTGCACAGTCGTCTTTTAGACCCATAATAATCCTTTCTACTTCCGTTTCGTCAGTATCTAGTAACACAAAAGATGATAAGCTAGTGCTAGATGCAAACAATGAGCTTGTTAGGTACTGCGATTGTCCCCGAAGTTTTTCAGCTAGACACTTGCCCACATTAACAAAGAAATTATTTGCAATGTTCGCAGATGTTAACTGTGATGAATGTGCCTGTAATAAACCTGAAGAAGACTGATTCTGTTTTGAATTATACGTCACATTTTTAATAATTTTCCAGATCTTTTTGTTATTTGTACCAGCCTCTTTTAGTGCTGTGTTATCATAATTGCGTTTTACTTTTTTTATGAGGTCGTTACAAAAGTTACGATATCGCTTATATGACAGTTGCAATATTAAATTATTCGGATTAACTTTGCCTTTCATATGCAGTTTATCTCTATTTTTCATACAACGTATAAGACCAGCCGTGATCCATGGTTTTATGTTGCAGTATTTGTTATTTAACCGAGATATGACCGTGTTCTTCTGAATTGCATTTTGCACTTTTTTAATTAGGTACAACATACAAAACTGCGGATCATCGGAATTGTAAACTGGGGCAAAATCAATATTGCATAAGTCTTCTTCAAATTTATGTAAATTTAATTTAGAGACCGTGCGAGAGGCCACCTTAGGCAATTTACAATTAAGAATGAGTAGGGTAGCATTGTGATCGGTTATTGTTGAATTAGTTACAAGGGTGAGTGCAGGGAAGTTGGCCTTGAGCATTATATGATCCAAGCAGGAGCCACTTTGATGTGTAGGAAGCGTGTGAGCGGGAAGCAAACTATGGAACGCGCATAGGTTCAGATATTCCTCAGCGGAAGCGTCTCCACTTCCCGGAAGAATATTGATATTAATATCTCCAGTTAAAATTGTATTTTTGAAGGATGATAGGTTCTGCAAGGTGTCGTTTAGAGAGTCAGTGAAATTTTTTATATTCGTAAAAGAGGGAGATCTATATACAGCTAATATCGCAAATTCTGCTCCGATTTTAACCAACAATCTGCTACAGTCGTGCATGTTTGGCTCTACGACAGACACATTTAGATGATCTCTTGCATAAACTATCACCCCATCGTTCTGATTGGAAGTTGAGTTACTCTTATACATACAATATCCCGGAATTTGCGGTATGTTATATTGTTTAGCAAGCCAACATTCAGTTAAGACAATAATGTCACAATTTATGTCTAGACGTTTTAGAAAAATGCTAAAATTCTCGAAATTCTTAAAAACACTACGAATGTTTTGGGTTAATATGGTTAATGGACTAGTGTAAGAGGAGAGATATTGCTTGCAGTGTTCAACGTCACAAACTTGTGATTGAGATACAGAGAAATTGTCTATGTCACTAATTAAATGATTAATCATATTAAAATATTATTAAAAATAACAACAAAGGCCAAGAAGAATCGTAATTTACGGCGCTCTTAGGCGCCTCCATAATCAATAGAGTTTATGTACCTATTTTCTGCCATAATTTTCGCCGGACAGTCCGCTGCACTTGTCTTATGATTGCTTGGCTTTTTGAAGTGCATGCAAGTAGCGCATTTTGGTTCCTCTGCCTTCTTAGTGCATTCTTTGATGGAATGACCCAATTCACCACAGTGGCCACACGTGTAGGCGGTCTCCCGACATGATTTAGCCGCATGTCCGTACTGCTGACATTTATAACAACGTGTGACTAGGGTAAAGTCTCTGACAGGGCAGGAAGACCAATTAACAAACACTCTGTCTTTACATATCAGGGCTTTACGTATCTGTGCAGAAACTTCAATAATAAAGTTACAGGTGTCTGCATCCTTCTTACCTGACTTGTGGCTCAGCTTAATGGAAGACAAAAAGGTCTCGAGGCTGCAATCCTGATGTTTATCGGCTAGATTTTGGTTGAAAAGACAAGTAAAAACTTCCTTCTCTTGCATGGATGAAGGCACTCCGATAATTACGACTCTAGGTTTTCTTTTCTGAGGTTCGTCGACTGTAAGGCCTGAATTTGTTGACTGCATCGATTTTTTCACCTTCTCAATGTCGTCTTTTGTTTCAGTGCTGATAATGACGCCGCCATTTTTTGTCTTGCGTAGTCCTCTTACTTGCAGTTTCATCTGCTCTGGGCATATAATTTTTTGGACAAGTGATTTGGTCTCCTCACTGGACTTTAGTTTGTCGTTTGGATATATGGCCACTGAACTTAAATTTAAGGGCTGAATAAATTTGTTGGTACCTTTTTTCACCATATCAGCAAAGGAAGATCCCGTATTTGGCTTTATAGAGGCTCCAACTGTCATCTTAAGTTCTTGCAGTTGCTGCGACAGATCTATTTGGTCTTCAAGTGTTTGCACGGTGGAGTTTGCCATGACTGCTTTCATCTTGACCGACTGGTACTGGACAGCCATCTGTGACGTGCCGTGACCAATTTTTCGGCATAAAGCACTTATGCGCATTTTTTGTTCCGTATTTCATTTGCCTTCTGATGCAATAGTGCACACTTCGTTTAGACATTGGTCAATAGTCGTCATCCAGTTTTGTATTTCCGGCGTTGAAATCACATCCATGACCTCGTTACTTCGGTTAGGCGTCTGAGGATGAGATGCGAGTGCGGGCACTGGTTTAGGTGCAGCTGTAGGCACGGGTGTAGGAGGTGGACTCCGAGCACATCGGTCACCCCGGCTGAAGGGGCTGCTTGCCATTGTGACCTTACACATTATTTATTTACGTAAAATAACTAGTACATATTATGACTACGTTTGACACAGTTATCCGGTCAGTAGGTAAAACCAGGTCACGATTCAGCGAGTTTTTATTTATTAATTTCAATAATTCTTCGGCACGTCTGTTCACAACAAAGTACAAATGAGAATGACGTTGTTTCATCATAGAATAAACTAAAAACAAACTTAAACTATCACCTTTTCCTTTTAGGGGTAGGCAGAACCACAGTTTATCAACTACTTCGACCTCAACATGTCTGTTTCTGTTTATTGATGATGATAAGTAATTTATTTGATGTATATCTTGAACGAGTATTCTATTACTGGTGAGCCAAATAAATAAAATAAATTATATATCTGGACATAAGAAATACATTTTACATAATATATTTACTGAAATTAATTTCCGTTACTTGAATTAGATGTTTTTAGCACGAATCACAAGCACAGAATTATTAATTACGTTTGTGCATTTTTACTAACTTGACGCAGACAAAGTCACGGGTAACAGCTAGTAATTATCATAAAATAAGAGCCACTTTATGAGTGTTGAAAATGTTATAATTACTTACCTTTCGGGATCCTTTGGAAGAGTAAAGATTGAAAAGTCCTGGACATTTTTGTTGATAGTCATGCACCCATATGCTATACAGTATCTTTTGGCTTTTTGCGTGCCCATATTTATAATAAAACCTCTGTAGAAATGCGAACATATTTTTTGTTAGCGCGCGTCAAGCGGCATGCGGTTCGAACACGCGTGTGACACTCAACTGAACTAGCCCTATAAAAGAGGCCCCGAGACGTAGGTATAAATTCAAGCGCGCGCCGAGAGTGCGCCGGGCCTGGTTGTACCTAGTGGAAGTAATATCAAAACGGTAACCTAAAGTTAATTACAAAATACTGTTGGTTTACATAGGGCCGACGGAGCCCCCTGCGGGACCTCCTATTTCTAGGTGGTTTAAAAAAATAACCACTGTGGCTAAGGCGGGAGCGGAGCAAAGCTCCCGCCATCGAGCAGGATGCAAGTAGGCATGCAGTATGCAATCAAGCATGCAGCATGGAAGCAGGCATGCAACATGCAGCATGCACGCAGTATGCAAGCAGGCATGCAGCATGGAAGCAGGTATGCAGCATGCAAGCAGGTATGCAGCATGCAAGCAGGCATGCAGCATGCAAGCAGGCATGCAGGCGCTGCGGGGTTTGGGTAGCCCCACGCGAGCTTACCGTCGCAGATGGTTTAAACGCTCACCGCCGCAGCTGAGGCTGGCTGGCTAAGCCGGCCAGCAAGCCGAAGCTGGGTGGGTGGTGGGCCTTCAAACCACCTGCTCCTCAGCTCGCGGGCCGCCCTACCCCTCCGTGCCTACGCGGGCTTGAATTACACTCTAGGGGTAGGGCAGATGTAAGACTGTATGAAGTCGGTTTTGCAGCGATTCGTTTCTGTCACTAAATTTTGTAGCACAACATATTGACTTTTCATGGCACTATTTTAATTTAGTAATGAAAATGCTACCAAGTAACCGTCTATATATTTGTGACCAAAACTCCGTAAAATGTTGTTACGGTGTGGTGAAAATATGGCAAATAAATCATTTGGCAAATGAAAAAAGCTTAACAGAAGCTTCGGCCAATAGCAAAAACTTATTTTGTAAATTGGTGAAATATAGTTCGGTAAAATAATACTTTTGACGCATGATACTTCAATGATCCAAAAATTTGTCAAATAATGCAAAAAAAGCAAAAAAAACGTCGGTCAGATTTCACTAAAATGAAATTCAAACAAAAAAAAATCGGCAAAGGTATCGATTCCCCAAATAATCATCTCTCTCAATAAACCTTATGCTAAACGAAATTATGCGTAATATTAATTATGGCAAAAGTAATTCTGCCATGTTAAAAGTATGCCATTGTAAATTCGGACACGTAAACATTCTGCCATACAATAGTTATGCTAAATAATTTTTATGTCTTAAAAATATTCGAGTAAAGAAGATTATGCCAAGTGTGTTATGCCAAATAAATTTCGGAGTATCAAGATTCTGCCAAATAGAAGGAACTCTATTTTCATACCTGAGATCCATAGTATGATTAAAACATTAAATTTATACTTAATAGCTAAAACAAAAAGACATACGCCTATATCATATCTGAATGACAATCTGTGTACCGCCATCCAGTGAGACACTATTAATAACATCTCTTTTAAATTTCAAATGCTCTGTACTTCATTAAAAATAAAAACCGGGCAAGTGCGAGTTGGACTCGCGCACTGAGGGTTCCGTACAAACTTCCCTATGAAAACAGTTCAATTCTCGAATTGAGTTACGAAATCTTTTCCGAATCGTAAAAAGTTTTTTTTTGCGACGTAACTACAAATTTACAGTTTTCAGATTTTTTCCTATACTTGTGCTTCATGCCAAATTCCAGGATTCTGAGTCAACGGGAAGTACCGTATGAATTTCGATTCCCTTGAGAGTGTCGAAATGTACGTTTATTGTGACGTAAACGACCGTAATTTTTTTATTTCGTTAACTCAGAAGTTTGATTTTTTCGCAGCTTCAAGGGCCCGCAGACTTGAGTATATGGTTTTAATTTCAACTCGATACCTCCACGCGTTCCCGAGATAAAGGGTCTTGACAGACAGACAGACAACGGAACCCTTATAGGATCACTTTGGATCCTATAAGGGTTCCGTTTTTTCCTTTTGAGGTACGGAACTCTAAAAATGAAAATAATTTATATTTTTTTTCTAATTCTTAGATCCCCCAGTACAGTACACATTTAATATCGTCGAAGTGCTTCTTAAACCAACCGCAGAGTCTTAGTGAATGGCTTCGGAGCCAGTATGTATATTAATTACGTATCCGCTACGCTAATGACTTATCGACTTTGGAAAAACGGGTTATGTTGGTTTCTTGCTGAGAACAATCCTGCCAACTACCTACATAATCGAGTCACATCTTCAAATCATTTTACAGGCCATTTAGATAGGGTTTTCTGCCCATGTAAATGAACATCTTTCTATTTAGGAAGTCACTCATCTGTATTTAAGTTTTATCAAAAACATAAATGTTATCCAAATTATTTTATCCAACTATAACCAATTTTTAGTCATCTTTTAGTTTTTAAATATTTTTGTTATTGACTAAACGATTTTTGACAGTTCAAAAATGCCTGAAAATGGTTTCACTAAAAGAAATTGCTTTGAGTTTGAAGAATTTAGGTAAAATGCTTCTTAAGAATTCCCGGAATGTATCGACATTACTAAAAGTTCTTTAAGTGATGTAATAAGAAATAATTTATTAAATCGTGTATATTTTTGTAAAGGTTCGCTTCTCCGAAATTTTATAAATTTTTAGAAATAATTATTATAATACGAAAAGATGGCTAAGATATATATTAGTGAAGATTTATTCATAGATTTAGGTAAGTACCTAGAAGACGCTATTGTTGGAAAAATACGAAATAAATAAAAACGATTTAACGCAGTTGTTATCCATATTATTAATATTATACTTTATAATAAAACAGTAGAAATGTGAGGCTATATTTTTAATTGAGGCATAAACTACTGAACCGATCCTCTTCCTATTTTTTTTAAACAGTCTCGGTGTGAACTGAACCTTAAGCTGTAAATTATCACAATATTTGCTATGGGGGTTTAGCAATAATGCAATAATTATGTCTATATTCTCCGACTCTTTACCGCGAGTTCGATTCCCGGCTACAGATTATTATATCTTTTTGTATGTAATATACAATGATTACATTCAACATGTAACTGGAATAATACACCCATAAAAAATAAATAAAATAAATGTTTTAAAATAAAATTTTAATTCAGACAAAACAGTCCATATAAGTTGTTAGTAACCAGAATTTAACTTATACACCCCAATTTAATAATTGCTCACATAAGTACCCTAATTATGAACACATTTTGAAAAATTGTTTTGGTTTACTTTATAACGTGGTTTTTTTTTCGAGGCGCAAATATTTATTTCAAACAAACAATTAGACAATTTAGAGGCACTTTTAAATTGTCAAAAAGTCAGTCAGTCAGAAAAAAATATGCTAATCGCACATTCCAAAGCGTGTAAGAAACTCTATGGACACTCTTTTAAATCAAGTTATACGTTACAAATGTCTCGATTACGTATTTTTTGTCGCTTTTATTATGTCAAACAATGTAAATAAAGAAAGTAAAAGAAAAACTAATATACTCGTACAAAAATTAAAACAAGCCACTGTCAGCTCAGACATGACAAGTTACAACTGGCAGCGTGCGTTCACGAACATGAAGCGTATATCCAACACTACTCAGCTCAGAGTGATTCTTTGAAACCGAGAGAATGTCTCATTCACCTGGCCTAGTTTTTTCTTTACAATTTGATATTTTTATTTGCATATTAGTTTTCCCCGACCACTACATGTATCAAAGGCACTTATTTGTGCCCAGAGGCTTACGACATAAAATAGATAGGTTCGAAAAATAGGCCAGATGAATGAGACATTATCTCGGTTTCAAAGAATCACCCCTCAACCATTTTGAAAGAAACTGAATGATCCAACACACGTACCAACACCAGTGAGATATTTGAGTGAGCATGACAAATTCTCAACTGCCATGCTTATATAAGTCAAACAAGTCACGAAGTAACCTAAAAAAATAAATGACTTCATGGTAAAGCCAGAAATACATGTTTTAATGAGCGTAACAAACCTTTTTAAAAATGTATTTAGTTGGGGACCTAAAGAACCATCATCATCATCATCATTTCAGCCAAAAGACGTCCACTGTTGGACATAGGCCTCCCCCAAGCGTCTCCACAACGACCGATCCTGTGCGTCTCGCATCCACCGCATTCCCGCGACTCTCACCAGGTCGGTCCACCTTGTGGGAGGCCTTCCAACGCCTCCTCCTTCCTGGACTCTTCCTGGGAAAGAACCATATATAGAAAAAATATTAGGTCTTTTCTTAGCAGACAATAACCAATTCAAGTCACGTACGTATGTCAATATCGAAGAAACGGGTTTAACCCTTCTGATGCCGAGTTATAATCCTATAACCATCAGAAGGGTTGGGTACTTAACTCTTAATCATATAAGTTAAGTAGGTAAGTAACTTTGGACCGCCGTGTTGGGAGTTCATTGTTATCAATATCTATTAGGTATTTTTGCTGGTAAGTTTTAGAGCTGGAAATGTTAGTTGAAACAATACAACACTAGCTTCTGGCAGCAGCTTCTCCCGCGTGAAAGTGGGCTTCTCCATACAAACTTTGGACCCCCGTTACATCCCCTTAGGGGGTGAATTTCGGAAAATCCGTTCTTAGCGGATGTCTACACCCTATAAGGAACCTACCTGCCAAATTTTAAGTTTGTAGGTGATGTAGTTTCTGAGATTTCGTGATTAATCAGTGAGTGGTATTTCGCTTTTATATAGCTTAGCATAATCAGCCTTTTTAATGTTCCCACTGCTGGGACTCAGGCCTCCTCTATCTAGGAGAGGGAATGGGCCGTAATCCATCACGCGGGCCCAGTGCGGATTGGTGAATGTCACATGCCTTCGAATTTTTGGTTCTAGGACATGCCGGTTTCCTCACGATGTTTTCCTTCACCGTTTTGAGAGCAGTGGTGATGAAATAAATTCCACAAAGTAATGCGCCTGGCTAGGTTTGAACCGGCGACCTACAACTGGTAAGTCGGGGCCGTTACCACTCGGCCACCACTGCTCTACAATATACATAGATATAATTGGAATAATACACATCCTTATACACCCCAATTAGTAAATTAAGTTACAATCGTAGCTTAAGCACTTAGGTAGTGTTTTTCTTAAGAAATTATTTATCCAAATTGTATTCAAATAATGAGCATCGACGCACTACATTGCAGTATCGCGTCGGTATGTACATATCTGCGCACGCACACACAAACACGCTAGTGACGCAATCAAGATTTGTCAAGAATTTACTTGTACGTAGTTATTATCATTATCAATTTTGTGATTATTAATTAAACATAGAACAAGAAAAATAAAAACACTTAACTAATTAAAACTACAACACATAATAACTTCTACCTTAAATATGGCGTCAAAAAAATCCTCTCCATCGCTGTCGACTGGAAGTGTGCCCAAAAGACTGGCAGCATTACCAAGTTGTATGGCAATGCTTAATCTCTGACCGAGGTAAACGCCAGCCCTTGTGTCACGCGAAGTGACTTTGTACCCAGTAACTTTTTTTAAAATAGCTGAACTCGATTCAATAGCCAATTTTGAACATACTTACTAATTTCAGTATGTTTATAATTATATTATGTTGTATAAAATATACGTAAGCAGTTCACATTAGGTTTTAATCGCACTAATATTATAACGGCGAAAGTTTGAAGACTGAACGGATCTTGATGAATTTTGGAAACAATAATATTGTATAATGTAGAAGCTTTTTCAAATTTTGTAAATATGGTTACAACTTTTTTGACATAAACGAGCATGGCAGTTGAGAGTTTGTCATGCTCACTCAAATGTCTCACGAATGGTGGCACGCGTAGTTGGGTTATTCAGTTCCCTTCAAAGTGGTTGAGCTGAGTACAGCTGATGCACGCGTCATGTTCATGAACGGGTGCCGTGAGTTGAGACATCTCTTAACTGCCAGTGGTTTATTTCAATTACTATTTTTGTCATTATTTATTTACATTGTTCTCATATATTAGAAACGACAAAAATATGTATCTGAGAGGGCCATGGAGTTTCTTACACGTTCTTCTCCATAGAAAACTACGCTTTGGAACGTGTAATTTAGCTTCACTTTTTATGACTGGCCGTCATTTTGACAACAAAAGTGCCTGTTAGTGGTCTATTTGGAATAAAGTTTCCGATTTTGGCAAACGGGTAGATCATGACCTGGAATAGCACATAATACACCTACTTTTAATCCCGGTACTATGTTTCCTTAGGATATTTTTCTAATCTTACGCGGGCGGTGCCACTGGCACAGGCTAGTTGAAAAATATTTCCATAATAAAGCAGGTGAGTTAGGCTGTTCAGATTCATTCGTGTTATTATTTAATCAATCACAGCTGTTAACGGGTGCTCGATAGTTTGTGAAATTCGTTTTCGTAGAAAGTGGGTGTTAATATTATTTAGGTATTTAAAGGCACCAGACAAATTGGAACTCGATACACTCTAAATTGAGACCAAGCCTAGTTCGAGTTTTTTTAGCGTATTTAATCGCGTTTACGTAAACGTAAACGCGACCGAAAAATACGAAAAAACTCGCAGAACAGATATATTATTATTCACACAACGCCGTCTAGTCCCAAGCTAAGCAGAGCTTGTGTCATGAGTACTAGACAACTGATAAACATACTTAAATATTTCTAAATACATATATATTATAGATAACTTACACCCAGATAGAGATAGAGCAGTGGTGGCCGAGTGGTAACGGCCCCAACTTACGAGTTGTAGGTCGCCGGTTCAAACCCAGCCAGGCGCATTACTTTGTGTAATTTATTTCATCACCACTGCTCTCAAAATGTCCTAGAACCAAAAATTCGAAGACATGTGACATTCGCCAATCCGCACTGGGCCCGCGTGGTGGATTACGGCCCATTCCCTCTTTTGAAGAGAGGAGGCCTGAGTCCCAGCAGTGGGAATATTAAAAAGCTGATTATGCTATGCTTATGCTACACCCAGATACAGAACAAATGATTGTACTCATCACACAAACATTTGTCCTGGGTGGAAATCGAACCCAACCTCTGGCATAGCAGTCAGGGTCTGCTAACCACTAGACCAACAGGCCAGTCAAAGATGGTTGATGGGGCCGAAAGGTTCTGGAGTGGCGGCCATGTACCGGAAGACGCAGCATTGGAAGGTTTTAAAAGGTGAACCGATGACCTAGTGAGGGTCGCGCATGATGATGATGATGACGTAAACGTTCTCTTAGGTATATTAAATCGTATGGAACGAAAAGGTTTACCCTAAATGTCACCAGACAGCGTTCTTTACTTTTAGTATAAATTGACGTTCACCTTAACGTGAACAAGTACGCTACACTAAGCGTGACTAAGCCCCGAGAAAAATGTAACCACAAAATAAAAAGGTGAGGGTTTCCGTAACTCAAAGAGGTCGGCAATCATTTACCGTGAGAGTTCCCTGTCACTCCACTCAAAGCGGGAAGATTTATTTGGCAATTTTTTATTCAAAAAAGGTTAGTTGGAAATCCTTGTAGTCAATTTCAAATAATATAGCATGACAGAGCGTCATGTCCATTTGAAATAGTACACTCTTTTTATTTAAAAAAGCAGATGTCTGTATACCTATAAGATATATCTGTTAAAGCCATTTCATATAATAAGCCGTATTACAATTTGGTGCACCTGATTGATTGATAGATTGGACTTATCCAGGTCTGAATCACCAATTATTAGGCTCTTTGCACGCCTTTCCACCGAGTCCAAAGCTGCCAGGTGGCATTTTGCAGCGCCAGCCCATATGTGGCTGCAGTACTCCACACAAGAACGGACCAGTGCTTTGTACAACATTAAAAGCTGTCCTCGTGTGAAGTCCCGCCGGACCTTTGCAAGTACGCCGAGTTTCCTAGCAGGTACCTTGGCTTTGGATTCAATGAACCGCCCAAAGTTAAGGTCTGAAGAAAATTCAACTCCCAAGAGCTGAGGGCGGTTGGTGTTCTCCAGAGATATATTCTGAAAAGCAGGAGCCAAGGTGACCGGGCTCCTTAAAGCGGTGAACAGACACGCTTTTTTTTTCGGTTGAGTAAGTCATCTAATGACATCCCCCGCTCTTGGGCGGAGTGGGAGATAGTGTCAGACTTTTACTGACTAAAAACCCACTCATGTTCCTTCTTATCCATTTTTCCAGGGCCCCGAACAGACACGCTTGTGTTTTGGTGGCGTTGAATCCCACCAGATTGGCTTCACCCCACTTGGAGACTGCCTGAAGTGAGACATTCGTACGCTCTACCATAGCCTCTTTTTCGGACCG
Organism: Mythimna impura; assembly: GCA_905147345.3. Taxonomy (NCBI): domain Eukaryota; kingdom Metazoa; phylum Arthropoda; class Insecta; order Lepidoptera; family Noctuidae; genus Mythimna; species Mythimna impura. The sequence continues at coordinate 5,474,683 of LR990347.1, read as the reverse complement.
GATTAGCTCCTTACTAGCCCGAGCACCTGGCAAGTTTATATGTATCAGCATAGATACCGGGCATCAGCAGATCGTTGATATGCGGCAGGAAGAGAGTTGCAGACGGAACAGATCCCTGAGGAAGGCATTAGTCGTCATGGGCTCTGATGAGCATTCATCGACAACAACTCGGAGAGACCGTTCACTTAGGAAGTCAGTACCCCATTTATTAGACCAGGGGAAATGCCGTACGCTGAAAGCTTACACAAAAGACTAGCGAGCCATACCCTGTCGAAGGCCTTCGAGACGTCTAAGGAAACGGCAATCGCTTCCCCATTGCTTTCGAGAGTCTCGCCCCACAAGTGGGTGGCATAAACTAGTAGGTCACCTGTAGACCGATTGCAGTGAAACCCGTACTGTCGGTCACTGAGGAGATCGTTACCTTCCAGGTATGCCATGAGGCGCGACTTCAATACACGCTCCATAATCTTGCATAGTATGGAGGTTATTGAAATCGGCCGACAGTTGGCAGGGTCGGCACGACTATTCTTTTTGGGCACGGGTTGCACGTTGGCAAGTCTCCAGGACTTGGGCACTATACCAGTCCCAAATGAGAGGCGATAAAAGCGCGTCAATATAGGAGACAACTCGGACGCACAAGCCTTGAGAACAATCGCTGGTATACCATCTGGTCCACTAGCTTTATTCACGTCTAGACGACACAGTGCTCTCAGAACTTCTTTGTTTCTTATGCAAACCTCAGGCATCGAAATTATAACCAGAGTGCCTATTTCTCATGACAATTCCAATTAACCCAAACACTGACTAGCCTAAAATTTTGCAAATCGATCCATAAACGACGGAGTTATGAGGTAACATAAAAAAAAAGAACAACCGAATACATAACCGAAAATAAGTTGCAAAACTGATAAAATGACATTAATATAGTGTATCGTTATTGTAAATATGGTTAATTAATTTGTTTACAGTTCCCGCAGTAGTCCGTCCAAATCTGATTTTGTAGAAAGTTAATCAAATTACATAGTACGCATCAATCAAATCTAGCAATACTTTTTTAGGGTTCCGTACCTCAAAAGGAAAAACGGAACCCTTATAGGATCACTTTGTTGTCTGTCTGTCTGTCTATCTGTCTGTCAAGACACTTTATCTCGAGAACGCGTGAAGGTATTGAGTTGAAATTAAAACCATATACTCAGGTCCACGGTCCCATGAAGCTGTGAAAAAATCAAACTTTTAAGTTAACGAAAAAAAAGATACGGCTGTTTACGTCGCAAAAAACGCATATTTCGAAACTCTCAAGGAACCAAAATTCATAGGGTACTTTCTTTTCAGTTGGTAACCTTTAATTTATTACTAACTACAAATTAGATACATATCCCAGTAATGGTATGCCAATAGACAAATAAATTTCTCGTGCCATGCAATTTATCACCAACCTGTAATTAGTGTCACAACCAGCGTAAATGATTAATCTAAAATGGAACATAGACACAAAGGCAGAGGGTACACATATTAATATCAGTTAAGCGCGGCCAATCTGAGATACATTTCCATGTAACCACTCTTACGTGATAATCACGTTATTACGCATCTTTCTCTAGATATTTTGGAGACACAGATATTTGAGATAAAATCATAAATTTGTGTAAAACTATTCCTGTAAAGACGTCTGAAAATCTGTTATTTTGCGTGAACTTTGGCCCTTCATAATGTCTTCATAAATTAAAAATATTAATAAACATATCTATAGAAACCTTGCGCATTTAATCGAGATTCCTAATCACGAAACTTTTTTTCCCTAACACTTAGATTTAAAAAAAAAACAAACATGTATTTCCTGGAACAGGCTTTGTGAAATATTCGAGTAAATGAAAGCATTACCGAATGCCAATAGAGCGTTCAGGCGTTATCTCTCTTTTTACGCGTTGCCTCTTTATTAATTGCGTTGAATTACATTTAATAAAACAACTAGGTTTTAAACTATGCTCACGTTGATGATAGATGAGTGAGGAAGGGCCCCTCTTAACACGTTCGCGTAAGCAACCTCACCTCTGAATATTTGTACTGCAGCGCACCTTTATCTCATACAAAATTAAGCAACGTCTAAAGACGTTCCTCGACGACGCTCCGCCGTAACGTGGCATGGTATTTAAGAAACGAAAATATATAACGGCGTTAAGTAGATGTATCATATGAATTTGCCCACAAAATAGATACGATAATTTAGAGGTCGTCGTATGACGTTGCTCCATTTCATAATTATATAAACACGGAGTTATAAGACTGCTATTTTTTTTTAGACAGAGAGAGAATAAACTGTGTTGAGGCGCTAAGTAGATGCAACATAAGAATTGGTCCATAAAATAGACGTCCAAAGACGTTCCGTTGAAATAAATATGACAATCTAGAAGCCGTCATATGACGTTGCGCCGTTTCCTAAAATTATATTAACAAGGCGTTGCTCACGCGAACGTGTTATCAGGACCTTAGAAAATAGAGGCTTGAATACTACGATTATAATAATTTGTTGGGTTTTGCTTCTAATGCACATAGTTTTGATAATAAGTTTAAAACGCATTGTTCATAATCATACTCACTCATTTTTCATGCTCATTTGTCATGCTCACTCAAATGTCTCGCTGATGGTGGCACGTGTTATTGGGTCATTCAGTTCCCTTCAAAATGGTTGAACTGAGTGGGGCTGATGCACGCGTCATGCTCGTGAACGGGTGCTGTCAGTTGAGACTGGTCATCTCTTAGCTGCCAGTGACTGAATTCAATTTCTATTTTTTTTAATTAGTTTTTTTTTTTTTTTTTTTAATTTTAATTATTATTACTTATCTACATTGTGCTCACATATTAGAAGCGACAAGAAATATGTAACCAAGATTTATGTAACTCATAAGATGATTTAAAAGAGTGTCCATGGAGTTTCTTGCACGTTCTTCTCCATAGAGATCTACGCTTTGGAACGTGCAATTTAGCTTCACTTGTATTTTTTTTTGACTGACCGACATTTTGACAATTCAAAAGTGCCTGTAATTGGTCTATTTGAAATAAAAGTTTCCGATTTCTGATTTCTGATACACACTTGAAAGAGTGGTCGTGGTCATGTCTCGGTCGAGTTCTGCGCCACCGCCTCTCTCATGATGCGACGCCATGCTGCTCTGTGTTTGTATGCTGCAGTGTGTCTCAGATTTGATGACGTCTGTCCACCGTGTTGGAGAGCGTCCAAGTGATCTTTGGCTCTCAACTTTCCCTTTTCCTGGTAACGGGTGATATGCCCGAATAATTTGAGTATGCGTTTGCAGAGACGACGATAATCTCTCTTTGATATTGAGTTTATACACATTAAGTAGTAGTTTAGACATTCAAACTTCACAATCAATATAAACTGAAAAAAATATCGATAGGGAAAATTAATTACAGGCTGCTTACTAAAGTCAAATAACGGGTTCACTTATTATTTATTTCGTCAATAATTGCTTGTTTTGCAGGGTCAGAACTTAGTAAGACCAACTAGTTGAAATTATACACCGTTTTTAATAAACATTTCACGTCAAAGCTTTTGACTTTGGTATTGAAGGAGGCTTGAGTGCTTGTTCAAATAAATTCAGGCACAAAAATGTAGTATAAACATGAAAAGCTCTTATTTTTTGACGGCATTATTAATAAATAAGGAGGTTATTCGAAAATGGGTTAACGGGAGAGTGACGACGGGTGGGTCTTGCCAAAATACTCTAGTCTAATGAATGCCAAGTCAATGGGTTTTTTTTTCGAGGTTTCATAAAATCAGTTTAATAAAACTTGTTACAGGAAACAAGTTTTATGAAATATTTTAGTGAGTGACGAAATTACCGAATAGCAACAAAACGTTCAGGTATCACGCGACAAAAGTTTGATATGAAGAAAGTTTTTAATACTGTAAAGGTATCCGTCCTTCATAAAGGCTGTTATTCTGTTGTGGGCCATAATCATAAGAAAGATAGTATACCTTTTAGTGATTCATGATTTGTTTTGAAATTACTTACAAACATTTGTAAATCAAGACACGAACAGTTACTGTCGTTATTCAATGGTAATAAAAGTGGTGTCACGGCATTTGGCTATTAATCATTATTGATAACCTTTGTTGTACTTATTTTGTAACAATAATGTTTTAGAAATAATGTTTTTACCTATGAAATTGACATTTTTTGAAACAGGTTGTTTTGAAGTGTTATATCTTTGGATCGACTTGGAATTATAAGTTCAAATAAACTTTACATTAAAGGTACGTTATCCTTTTCTCGAAATTAGGTACTGTGATATCGAAAGGAGATCGCATGAGTTAGGTTAACGAACTGGCATGTAAAATATACTTGTAAGGATTTTGTTGTTCTAGAATAGGTTTGAAAATTGAGTAGAAAAAAAGAAATGTCTAGTTTTTTCAGGTTCGGATATAACCATTGTAACGTGGTATTCTAATATTGAATTATTGAATAAAAGTACATAGATGAATATATGTTATCAAACATTTCATTGATAAAAAGTCCGGTCCCTCAAATAAACCGTCGCATAGTGCGACAGTACACACACTGTTACACCTCTACCGTATGCTCCACCGTGTTCTCCGGGGGTCCACACAATGAACACCCAGGCGTTTCTTCTGCACAAATCCGGTGCAAGAACCTTCCGAACTTTTTATGTCCGGTGAGGACCTGCGTCAAGGTGAGAACGCCGTGACGTTTTTCCAGCCACTCCTCAAAGAGGGGACTTATCGCCATGATTAAGGCGTGCCAAACGTATAGGTACAACAAATGGCAGTCTTTCCACAATAATTTGTTTTGTGTAACCTTTGTTTGTACTTCGATAACTTTGTCGTGTACAATTTCGAACTACTTAAGATTCGCGTGCGTGATATGAAACTTGCCTATAAATAGTCTATAAATTTATGAACATGCAATTAAATTTCTTGAAGCCTTAAGATATTTTGATAGGCTGACAACTGTGTATTGTTTTTGACCAACTTGACCTTTAAATCTTTTTTTTTCTTATGGGAATCATTAAATAACTCCTCTCACTCTAGGTGGGGCGAGAGGGGGTGTCAGACTTTTACTGTTTAAAACCCACTTTTTTTTTTTTTTTTTTTTTTCGGGTGGGAAAATCATCTAATGACATCCCGCGCTCTTGGGCGGAGCGGGAGATAGTGTCAGACTTTTACTGACTAAAAACCCACTCCTGTTCCTTCTTTGCCATTTTTCCAGGGCCCCGGGGATCACTTTCGCATCACCCATGGCCCCAGTATGCCTCGACCCTGCTGGGCCCCTACGGTTGCTGACATCTCCCTGAGGCGTGCGTGGAACACTACGCGCCGTCGACGACTTGGGCTCGGTCCGGACAGTTACCGGACGATCGGACGGCGAGCCACCCATTGCTCGCCGTCCGCAAGCCCGCGCCTACGGTGGCCAAAAATCGGGATCGGAATCCCGGCGGCGGTTGGGGCGTGAGGACCGTTGCCTCACGCGATCGGCCGCTTCCTTTGCTAGCATTACTGCTTCGCAGAAGGAGGCAACCGCCTGCCACTCCTCCTCACTCCGGACCATGGCCTGTACCAAGGCCCGACGCGAGAGATCGCTGCCACCGATCGCCCCCACGAGGACACGGCGTTGCTCAGCCCAAGCGGGGCACACCTCCACCGTGTGCTCCACCGTGTCCTCCGGGCGGTCCACACAGTGGCGACACCCGGGCGTCGCTTCCGCACGAATCCGGTGCAGGAACCTCCCGAACTTACCATGTCCGGTGAGGACCTGCGTCATGCGGTAGGTAAGGACGCCGTGAGGCCTTTCCAGCCACTCCTCAAAGAGGGGAATTATCGCCATAATTATGGCGTGCCCAGCACTGGGTTGCAACAGTCGCTGTCGCCATTCCACCATGAGATCCCGCCGGAAGTATTTCCGCCATGCCGCGACTTGGCGTGGCAGCGGAGTTTCACCCCGGCGTTGCATCTCCATGCGCAGATCGTGCATGCGCGCAAGGTCTTTTGCCTCCAAATCCCACGGTGGTTGGCTAGCAAGGAGGCTCGCTGCTTCGCGGGAAATCGTGCGGTATCCCCGCACCATCCGGATGGCCATGACCCTCTGACTTGCGTTCAGCTTGGCCGCCGGTCGCTTTCGAAGCGACGGTGCCCATACCGGCGCCCCATAAAGGGCCATGGACCGAACGATTCCTGCATAGAGCCTCCGGCAGGAGGCGTCTGGACCCCCGAGGTTGGGCAGGAGCCGCTTGAGGGCAGCCCCTGTACGATTCAGTTTGGGAGCCAGACGTCGGAAATGCTCCTCGAAATTCCATCGGCTGTCGAGGACAAGTCCAAGGTACTTCATCGTCGACTCGACGCCGATGTGAATTCCTCCTACCATTAGTTGGGAACTCGATGGTGGCGCGTTCCGAGGGCCGTGGAAGCACATGGCCTCGGACTTGTGCAATGCCACCTCGAGTCCCAACTCTTGGATCCTCTCCACGACTGTCGCAACCCCGCGTGTCACTAGTTCGACCGCCGCCTGGTATGACTCTCCCCGCGCCAGGACCAGCGTATCATCTGCGTAGCAGACCACGCTGACCCCGTCAGGGAGATCGCCGCGCAGCACGTAGTCGTAACCGATGTTCCACAAGGGTGGTCCTAGTACCGATCCCTGCGGAACACCGCACGACATCTCTCGCCGTTTCCATTCTCCCAGGTGACCAGGGTAGATAATGTACCTGTCCGACAGGTAGGCCTCGATAACATGACAGAGGTAGTCAGGCACCCGGTGATACCGGAGTGCCCTCATAATGCTACTCCAGGGCAGGGAATTGAAGGCGTTGGCGATGTCCAAAGACACCACCAAGACACACCTGCCCTGGGATACCGCATCCCCCGTCGTGAGGGCTCGCACGCGCATGATGGCGTCCACCGTAGATCGCGCCCTGCGAAAGCCGAATTGGCCGTCCGAAAGATCCGGCCCCACCCGTGTTAGGTGCGCGACGAGGCGGTCTGCAATAACTCTTTCAAAGAGCTTGCCCACCTCGTCGAGCAGCACGATGGGCCGGTACGCGGACGGTGTTTAAAACCCACTTGTGTGCCTTTTTTTTTTTTTTTTTTAATTTGGTATAAACCAGTGCTTGACTGCGATCCCACCTGATGGTAAGCAGTGATGCAATCATTGATGGTGAGGCGCACTAGTTTATTAAGAGCCTATTCACTCTAGCCTTGAAGGCACCTAAATTATAGTTGGACGGGAAGACCGCAGCAGGCAAATTGTTCCAGTCCTTTGATGTACGCGGTATAAACGACGAAGCGAAACGCTTAGTCCGGACCGTTGAAGTTTCAACAACGTAAGGGTGGATACTCGCCGTACGTCGGGTTGTCCGATGGTAGAAATGAGATGGCGGAATCAAGTCATGCAATTCCCGCCCACACTCTCCAAAATGCAACCTGTAGAATACCGATAGGCTGGCTACCCTGCGCCTGTGCTCGAGGCTTTGTAGTTTGGACTTAACCAAATCTGAATCCCCAATTAGCCTCTTCGCACGCCTTTCCACTGAGTCCAAAGCTGCTAGATGGCATTTTGCGGCACCAGCCCATATGTGACTGCAGTACTCCACACACGATCGGACCTGTGCTTTGTATAACATTAGAAGCTGTCCCGGTGTGAAGTACCGTCGGACCTTTGCAAGAACGCCTAGTTTTCTAGCAGCTACCTTGACTTTGGACTCAATGAACTGCCCAAAATTTAGGTCTGAGGAAATTTCAACTCCCAAGAGCTGAAGGCGGTCGGTGCACTCCAGGGATACATTCCGAAAAGCAGGAGCCAAGGTGAACGGGCTCCTTTTGGCGGTGAACAGACACGCTTGTGTTTTGGTGGCGTTGAACCTTTAGTTGCTCTTAGCGTTCTTGGGCAGTTCTTTTGAGTAATCCCGCAGCTTTAGCAGGCATAAGCCCTGCCAGGCCCCGTCATTTATGTTGACAAGGAAAAGGTCTTGATATTATTTAAGTAAAGTCTCAATAAATAATATTCATAAACAGCAAAGTTATTAGCGTTTACTTATATCCCAAAATGTCACTCAATTTATGGAAATATTGTACAGGCTATTTATTGATTATGAATGAATAAATGAAGATAAAAATGGAAAAACTCTGCGCGTAGTATTTTCTAGTGCCAATTTTTATGAATGATTGATAATATTATGAATTTACCAATTATGCCAAATTTTACGTGGAAAATTTTGGAATTTCTTTTGTTTTTTACTTTTAAATACAAAAATATGATCAGTAACAGGTCCGTCCCTTTTACTGATCATATTTTGCTATCCGTATAGAGCCCCATTTTTTTGTACCAATAAAAAAATAGGGGTGTATATTATATTTTAAGATTTTTTTTTATCTGACTGTATTTTTCACTGACAATTCGGACACGACCAAATTTATTGAAGCTGTTTATTCAATAAATTTGGTCGTGTCCGAATTGTCAGTGAAAAAATATTAAAAGTCAAATGTGTCGATTCGGACAATGTGTTCGAATATATTGTGTCCGAATTGTCAGTAACTCAAGCCACCATCAAAAAGGCAAACCTTTAAAAATAAGGGCTCTTTTTAAGGCTGCTTTATTAATTTAATTAATTCAGGTACTACAAGACGTTCAGGAAATGAAATAATTAAATTAGAAAATAGACCCTGATTACACGTGTACTCTTGATTGTACCGTAGGATTGGTTTAGTTTAATTTAGCGTAGATAATTATTTTGTACGGCGTAGGTGGATCAATTAAACGAGCCAACGCAGAAGTATTTATTATAATGTTCGATTATTGTTTCAATTTTTCATTTGGGGGAGGGAGATTTGCCATACTTGCCACGCTTGGTAAGTGGGTGGAGTGGCAACCACGCTCCGGAAGACGCAGCGTTGGAAGAAGAGATAAGCCTACCACATGGTGGACCGATGATTTAGTGAGGGTTGCGGGAAGTCGATGACCACAGGACAGTTAGGGGAGGCCTATATCCGACATTGGACGTCTTTCGGCTGAAATGATGATGATGATTGTTTCAATCACCATTCGCTATCTCGATAAGATCATTGGTTTCTGTTGGTAGTTGTGTGTACGACTTCGGACAAAGCAAGAAGAATCAGTACGTACTTACGTACAGCCATACCCTTAGATACTACGAGCACTACTTAATGTAGTGATGTAGTGACATCTATGGCGCGGGCGCCACATACAGACTAAACAACGAAATTCTTTTTTTTATCTTCTTTTATTTAGGATCTTTTACATTGGTTCTACTGGGTTCTACTAACTAAATCCAATAGTTATGCTTACAAGATTAATATACCGCAATTACGTGGCACAAATTATTGGCCATCTCCGATGTTGGTACCCGATGGATTGTATTAAAAAAAAAAAAACATTTATTTTTCCACATTGATGTAACACAGTACAGACAGTATAATAAATGGAGTGGACTGGAGCCTAAACTAGAGTAGCCCTGTATTTCAGGACTCCAGGTCTTCCTCCCACGGCGAGTGAGTTTGTTACAATTCATTGGTGGATGCAATGTAATCAATGTATATATTATGTGTCTATGCGTGAGTGCGTGTGTTTGTTGTGCATGTGTTATGGTGTGATTGTGTACGTGTTATGGTGTGCCTGTGCGTGTGTGTGTTGTGTATGTGATGTGTGAGAGTTTGGTTGCTCGCGTCTGTTTATGAGAGTATGCATTATTATGCCTATATCTAGCCGATATCATTTAAATTCGTTTATAAATAGCTCTCGTTTATCTCTGTTCTTTGTACACTCCATCAGCAAATGTTACACGTCCTCAATTTGATTGCAAAGTGTGCCGTTAAAAGAATCAGCTTTTTTCATAAGAAATGCAAATTATGCCGACTGATAGTCTCCCAAACGATGTCTTAAAATTAGTTTATATTGACTTCTAATTAGTTTCATATCATCGGTATACGAGATGGCTGTCCTTGAATACTTTTATACAAAATATCTTTCTTTGAGAAATTTTGAATAAACATAATCCAAGAATTAAGGCTCGCTAATTTAAAGTACGTAACTAATCATCATCATCATTATCCCGATAGACGTCCACTGTTGGACATAGGCCTCCCCAAGTGTCGCCACAATGAACGGTCCTGTGCGTCTCGCATCCATTGGATTCCCGTAACCTTTACCAGGTCATCGGTCCACCTTGTAGGAGGCCTTCCAACGCTTCGTCTTCCGGTACGCGGTCGCCACTCCAGAACCTTTCGGCTTCAACGGCCATCTGTTCTGCGAGCAATGTGCCCTGCCCATTGCCATTTAAGTTTGGCGATTCTTTGTGCTATGTCAGCAACCTTGGTTCGCCTGCGGACGTATCTAATTGTAGTACATAGTACTTACAGACTGGACCTATTTTGGTGCAGCCCGGAGGCACACAACTAGATTTTTGTTTTTTTTTTTTAATTTTTGTTTCGTGTTTACTCTATATAGTGTTTGTGACTTGTGCTGTTTCAAATAAATTATTTTGCTTTCTTTCTTACCGAAGCGACAACTATGGCGTCACATAGGAACTAAACTACAAAATTCTGTATCATGGTATTAGAGTTCAACGTGCGATTAGAATATTATACATCAGCCTGAACAACTATCGGGTAGTTGTCCGGACCAGACACAACACCCGTCGGGTCGGAGGATCTTACCTCATCAACGATGGTACATATGTGGGACTTTAGACCCTGTTCCATATATACTCCTGAAAATTATTGTTATCAAACTTGCGATGTAAAGACAGATACGATGCGACAATGCGACAACATTGTTTTAAAAGACATTGTTCTAATATTAGAACAATATTTATGATAAAACATCTTAATTAAATTTGGGAAAGCTTTAACGTTGTTTTATATATTAAGCAAACCCTCAATTTTCTTGTAGAAAAATGTGTGTCATATATTATACATTCCTGATGTCTTACTTATACTTAATTAAGTGGAATATTAAGCTTATTAAAACAGACTTACACATTCCGTGTGCCTTTACTTACAGTACCTAATACTGTGGGTATTATTTTTTACGGTTTTTATGAAACGTGCATTTTGATAAAAGTGGAGAAAGTTTGTCATTGTCATCGAGGCGCAATTTGAGGCGGAATTCTGCAGTGACGAATTTCCAAGGTATTAAATGACTTTATACACTTAGGAAGAAATAAACAAACGGGGTTGACATGGGATTCGTGGGGGCTGCTTAGTGCACAGCCTGATATGATAAATATAATATATTGTGGCGGGGGCGAGCACCAGCACTTTTCCGCACCAGTGCGGAGAACAGTAAGCAGTATAGATAAGAGCGGGTTTTCGAGTAAGTGTATTGAAAAATATTGTAACCATCGCAGGCTCTACAACGGAAGCTTACCACATGACTGGCCTATTGGTCTAGTGGTTAGTGGCCCTGACTGCTATGCCGGAGGTCGTGGGTTCGATTCAAGACAAATGTTTGTGTGATGAGCACGATCATTTGTTCTGTGTCTGGGTGTAATTTATCTATAATATGTAGGTATGTATTTAGAAATATATAAGTATGTTTATCAGTTGTCTAGTACTCATATACCACAAGCTCTGCTTAGCTACTAGGGACTAGAGGGCGTTGTATGATAGTTGTGGAATATTATATTATTATTATTATATAATGTAAATCGTTGAAATTAACATTTAAGATTGCTTGTTTTATCGGAGATGTTTTCTAAGTACAAATAAAAACTTTTGTATCCAGTGGCTGTAGATACATTTTACAAACCATCCGTGTCTACGTGTTATGTATCGTAAGTACATGCCATGTGCATAGAATCTGGATCTTCTTTGGCTATGCGCTCCATTCTCAAGAATTAAAATGTTAAGCAATAACTCATATTATAGGGCAATAAAAATATGTCGGTGAAGTCAATAGTACAGACGTTTCAGCGAAGTCAATAGCACGGAAGCCAGCTTGACAACGGGACGACAGCGGATACGTCACACCGCTTGACAGCTGTCTGGGCTGAGCTCGCGGCGATCTCCTTTTCTTAGTCGGCAGCCGTGTGGGCAACATTGCTCTAGAAACAATCTCACGGACCTTTGTGAAGTGAGAGAGGATTTTAAACTTAGTATTCTTTGTAATTACAGGAAATTATAGTAAAACATGAAAATAAAAACCTATTAACTTAATTTTTTTTGCAGTGTAAATTACGACATTAAATTTAGAAAGAAATGAGTTTTTTTTCTGCGTATTTTCTATTGAAAGCACGGTTTTCCTACAATTATATATAAACTAGCTGTTACCCGCGACTTTGTCTGCGTCAAGTTAGTAAAAATGCACAAACGTAATTAATAATTCTGTGCTTGTGATTTGTGCTAAAAACATCTAATTCAAATAACGGAAATTAATTTCAGTAAATATATTATGTAAAATGTATTTCTTATGTCCAGATATATAATTTATTTTATTTATTTGGCTCACCAGTAATAGAATACTCGTTCATGATATACATCAAATAAATTACTTATCATCATCAATAAACAGAAACAGACATGTTGAGGTCGAAGTATTTGATAAACTGTGGTTCTGCCTACCCCTAAAAGGAAAAGGTTAGATAGTATATGTTTGTTTTTGGTTTATTCTATGATGAAACAACGCTGTATGATTTTAATATGATTGGTTCATTATAATAGACTAAAAGTGTATTAAACCGTTGTTTTCTTTTAACAACACTAAATAAATGTTATTTAACGTAGGCTATAAAAAAAGTGGATAAAGTAGTTTTCAAAATGTTAAATGTTGCCAAAATGTATAAAGAGTCTGTACGGATCTTGTTCTGAGGTCAATACCCACAGTTTTTAGTGTCTGCACGTTTTACTTTTAGGAAGAAAATCATCAAATACCTTCCCCCGCTCTGGGTAAAGCGAGAGTTTGTGTCAGACTTTTACAGACTGAAACCGACCTGTGTTCCTTTAATTGCCCTTAGTGTTCTAGAGCTACGGTAACTTGCACGCGGCAGCAAATCTTCCTTCTTTGAGGAAAAGAGAGGACGCTGTGGTGTCTTTCTAAAGACACCACAGCGTCCTCTCTTTTCGCCTGACGAAGATCTCTAGGGCCAATGCCTGCTAGAGCTATGAGATTTTTCGAAAGAATTACCTCCCATAAGAATTTGCCTCGATGATATTTCTCTGCAGACTTTTAGCCGGGTCCGTTATGCAACTTTGGCGGAGGTGAATTTCGAAGGAGCATAATCGGCTTCAGCCCATCTTCAGCTGGATAACGTGCACTGATAGTCCACTACTGCTAGCGATTTAAAATACTACAGAGTAACCTACGATGTCATCTTGCTCCACAACTGTACTTATAAAGAATTTGTGAAAAAATTGTTGCAGTTTGATGTTGACTTACATCACGTCGAATTTGAAACAGAAACCTCTCGAAACACCCTAATACCCCCTCATTACTCCGTGTTTGTGACTCCACAAAACTATAAAATGACAGCGAACAAATGTCGCAACCAATTGGGGCTGTGACTGACTCTGGCATCCGTCAGAATGTTGTCCCAGTGTTGATCACCACTCACTGACCACTCTTAAGGAGGTAACGTCCAGTTGTCGACTTAAGGCTGCAAGTAATGTAGGATACATCATACGTAATCAAACTATCTTCAGGAACGCAAACCACGTCGGGGCCTTGTGTGAAATATGTCTTCATGGGTTTTTCATGAAATTCTTAATGATCTTCAATTTTTGGAATCTTTGAAATTAGGTACTTGTTCCAAACAGTAGGTTGTGGTCAAGTCCGAGGGAGAGACTACTTGAAGTACTGGTAACCTTAACGAACTGCTCAAGAAGCATCTTTCTGTGATTAAGTACCTACCTATATTTGCTGGTTTTTTGGGGGTCCTTCCGAAACATTTACGTTCGATGAAGACCTGCGTCAGGCGGAAAGAGAGCCTTTTTAGACTTTCCTCAAAGAAGGTATTTGCTGCCGCAATTGTGGCGTGCAAGTTACCATAGCCCTGGAACGCTAAGGGCGACTAAAGGAACACAGGTGGGTTTCAGTCAGTAAAAGTCTGGTACTACCTCTCGCTTTACCCAGAGCGGGGGAAGGTATTTGATGTAGGTTGTGGTCAAGTCCGAGGGAGAGACTACTTGAAGTACTGGTAACCTTAACGAACTGCTCAAGAAGCATCTTTCTGTAATTAAGTACCTACCTATATTTGCTGGTTTTTTGGGGGTCCTTCCGAAACATTTACGTTTGATGAAGACCTGCGTCAGGCGGAAAGAGAGCCTCTTTAGACTTTCCTCAAAGAAGGTATTTGCTGCCGCAATTGTGGCGTGCAAGTTACCATAGCCCTGGAACGCCAAGGGCGACTAAAGGAACACAGGTGGGTTTCAGTCAGTAAAAGTCTGGTACTACCTCTCGCTTTACCCAGAGCGGGGGAAGGTATTTGATGATTTCCTACCTAAAAGCAAAAGGTGCACACACTAAAAACTGTGGGTATCGACCTCAGTATCAACTCCGTGACTCAGACTATTTATCTTGGTATTTCCTTCATGCTATTTATACATTTTGGCAACTAAAAACTACTTTATCCACTTTTTTTTTGATAGCCTACGTTAAATAACATTTATTTAGTGTTGTAAAAAGATAATTCTACGGTATAATATACTTTTAGTATATCTAATGAACCAATAATTTTAAAATCATACAGCGTTGTTTTATCAAAACATAAACCAGAAAGAAACATACATAAAACCACCACCAACCACTCCGTTCCTTCTTTGCCATTGTTCCAGGGCCCCGGGAATCTCTTTCGTATCACCCATGGCCCCAATAGGCTTCGACCTTGCTGGGCCCCTACGGTTGCTGACACCTCCTTGAGGCGCGCGTGGAACACTACGCGCCGTCAACGACTTGGGCTCGGTCCGGACGGTTACTGGACGGACGGACGGTGAGCTACCCATTGCTCGCCGTCCACAAGCCCGCGCCTACGGTGGCCGGAAATCGGGATCGGAACCCCTCGGTTCGGATCGGCTGGGTCGCGAGGGTTATTGTCTCGCGCGTGCGGCCGGCTCCTTTGCTAGCATTACTGCTTCGCAGAAGGAGGCGACCGCGCCCAAGGCCCACCGCGCTTTACGCTATTACAAATCTTGTTATGATAAAATGACTGGACCTAACTGCGGTTTATTTTCGTAAATATTTTTGGCATTTACGAAGCAATTAATTAGAATTCAATAATTTTTATAAATAGGTCTAGAAACATTTGCTGATTTACCTTTATCACACACTGAGGCTCTACCACGAGCTCATAACGTGATCCATTTTACGACCTAAACCGGACTGTTAAAGGGATGGAGCTACATAGGGTGTATAGCTCCATCACTCTTTTTCGCTCGTACGTCTGACATTTTGACATTATCATGGTAAGGCCCCTGGCCACCTACCGAGCGATAGTTAAATAAATAGTTTGACAAATTTAATTCGTGTGTTTGCTATTCAAAGCCAGATGGCGTCACTGAGGCATAGGATGACAGTTTTTCTAAGACATTTTTTCTGATAGCCGCTCTATTGTATCTCTTTAGATCTCTTTGTAGACGTTTGAATGCATAACCGCTGGATTTCTGTCTTGTATAGTGAAGGTCAGTATAATATGCCAAACTACTTCGAAAGTGCTGATGTAGAAACCAGACTGTCGATAAAAATAATAGTAAGAACGCAAAAATATGTAAAAAAGAGATTGCCCAAATTTGTATGTGGATCCGTACCAACTTGCGTCAAACCAAATTTACTCTCAAGAGTATAGTTATTATTGAAATTTTCACTATCTAAAATTTTTTTGTTAATATTTAACCACATTTTTAAAATATTAAAAAAAGTTCGAAAACGCCTGATCATATTTCATAGCAATTTTTAACCGTAGTGATTATTATAATTTGCATTCTATACTATAGGTATGCGTTTTAGGCCAAATTGATGAGTAGTGTATTGCATTATTATTGCGATAAGTCAGGACCCGGATTCCTTCGCTCCTATATATTGTGGCGTTACTTACGCTCAGGCTTTTATCGCGCATGGGTAATATTTTGAAGAACACGATCTAAAGACTGTAAAACATCGTAATGGTTTAGTCTTTTATTTATTTATAAAGTTATCAAGACCTAAACAAACTTACTACGTGTTTTAGTTCGATTTCTCGAATCAAAAAACGGAATACATCGCTTACAGGTTGTGGGTTCTACATTTAGCTACCGAAATGTACAATAAGGGGGTTGACTGTAGCCTATCAACAACCTTAGCTGCACCTAACAACCTAGCCCTAAACATATAGCTACAATATATACGTATATAAATAATAGAGCGGGAAGCCTGTTGCCATGAGACCTAAGGCAACAGACGGTGGGAAGAATAAAGGGTGTATAGGACGGGATTTTATGACTGCCGATCCGCAACCTCACAGACCGACCAATAACTAAGGCTGGATAAGGCCAGAGCTATCGGCAACCATTTATAGACGCAGTAACAGTGAGTGGAGTCGATGGTTTCGTTGTAATGAAACAGCGTTGCTCGTAGCGTAGAAAGAGACTTTATGACATATTTACATAGTATTTATATTAATCTATTTACATTAGTTATTAATGCATTTGTTTGAAACAACTGATGTACCTAGTCGAATTATTTTAGTGACTAATAATTAATATTGACGTCAATTCGGCTTCACTGCCACTTTCTCGCGTGAACATAGGTACTTAACAAGGTAACACAAATAAAGAATTTGCAATTGTTAGTCAGTTAAAACATTTACTTTTAGGATACATTAGTATCAAATCATTGTTATCTTCCTGCCCTTGGCCCATGTTGCTTGAGGTAGGCCCAAAACATTTTTTTCTTCCATTATATCCCCCTCTCCATACATTCACAAGTTTATTCTTTGGCTATATTCTTTATATAACTCTTTGGGTGTGTTCACATCTGGCGAATACGCCGCTAGCGAGCTGCGTGCGTGCATTTCAAGTTAACGCGCCGTTACCATGCCATCACCGTGACCTTCGCGCCATGCGCCAAACCGTGCGCGAGCGGCCCGCGCGCTGCTCCTCACGCCCGCAGAAAGCAAATGGAAATGTATGCCCGCGCATTGCGCGCCCCGATCGTGTGCCACGCACGCCCACTTCACAAACCTTGCAACTTGCAACACTATGAGTCACTGTCTCAACATTGTCAATAATTATTATAGAAAATGGTGAGCTAAAATAAAATAATTTTACAGAATTTATTTTTTATTTTCTACTATATAATCTTATTTACTTAGATAGCAGATAAAACTAATTAGGCGAACCATTTATTTATGATCATAGTAAGATTAAATGCGTTAGCTTTACATACTCTTTGGTCAGATTACGAAAATAACTGGCAACTGTAATCGGAACGTAAAGATTTCTGAAATGACGTTATTTTTTTCGGAAGTAGGAATTGTTAATCATTTAATATCATTTTCACGATATTTTTTAATGTGGTTAAAAAAAGCGGTTAAAAATCAGTACATTGTACACAAAAATAAAACATTATTTTTGGTATTAATATACTTGTGACGCAATATGGTACGGGAAATGAACATTCTTCTTTCTTGTTTACAGTAAAATAAAACAAAACTATCACAAAAAAGAAACTGAGTTTTGAACCACTATCCCCTTACGTGGCGATCTAATCTAGACACGACTGCACTACGGTGTTCGTAGACTTTTGTGTAAAATAGGTTTTCATATATAAACGTCATCATTGTCTGCTTAACCCTTTGTCGATGATAGCGTGATGATTTTCATCTCAGATATTAAATTTGTAGCTAAATGAAAAAAAGAAATATTATTTTCGTTTTTCCACTTAGTTTTTATTACATGTTTGATTACTTTTTACAAAAAAAATTGGTTGCCTGTAAAGTCGGTATACGGGCGAAAGTTTTACGTGACAACGACTTTTATGTCTGTCTCTCTCGCTCTTAGGCGGGCTAACCATGCCCGAGTGGAAGGGACGCGTGCCTCTCACTCGCTCTCATTGTGAGCGCATAACGTGAGCGGAGCGTAACGCAGTTTCTTGAAGTGTCACCCGGCAAACCAATTTATAAGACGTTGTCACGTCAATATGGAGTAAAAATGTCTAAGATGTGTTAAAAATATGCTAAAAGTCCTATTATTATTGTAATCGAAGTACCATCGCATATTATATACAAAAAAGACGACAAAATACTCACAAACATTATTACTATAACTGGGGATCGAAGTCACGGCAAATCGTTCAATACCGACATTTTGGAATATTGCTCACCCCCCATAGCAAATAGCGTGATAATTTATAGCCTATGTCCTTTCTCAAGCTCTATTCTATCTTTGTACCAAATTTCATCAAAATTGGTTCAGCGGTATAAGCGTGAAAGCGTAGCAGACAGACAGACAGACAGACAGACAGTTACTTTCGCATTTATAATATTAGTATGGATATGGATGGTATGGATTGTTTTACCTATTAACTGTAGTAAATTTTATTAATCTGAATACCATCACAAAACAGCAATTATGTTAGATTTGAAATTACGGAAGAGGTATAACTAAGTCAATTTAATTAATTTAATGCACGAAATAGCTGACGATGAATATGTTTGTGTTTTAATAATTACGTAGAGAATTTCTTGACAACGAAGAAAATTAATTACTTTACTTGAACCAGTTTCTCGAGAATACCTTTCATTATGTAAGACTTGAATGGAACCGAAGCTCTATAATGCGGGGACATAAGTGTGAACCGTGCAATTTCTATGAAAACGAAAATCATATTTTTACTGGCCTGTTGGTCTAGTGGTTAGTGGACCTGACTGCTATGCCGGAGGTCGTGGGTTCGATTCCCACCCACGACAAATGTTTGTGTGATGAGCATGATCGTTTGTTCTGTGTCTGGGTGTAATTTATCTATATATGTATGTATTTAGAAATATATAAGTATGTTTATCAGTTGTCTAGTACCCATAACACAAGCTCTGCTTAGCTTGGGACTAGACGGCGTTGTGTGATAGTTGTGGAATATATTATATTATATTATATTATATTATATTATATTATATTATATTATATTATATTATATTATATTATATTATATTATATTATATTATATTATATTATATTATATTATATTATATTATATTATATTATATTATATTATATTATATTATATTATATTATATTATATTATATTATATTATATTATATTATATTATATTATATTATATTATATTATATTATATTATATTATATTATATTATATTATATTATATTATATTATATTTTTACATGGCGCCTGTCTGCATAAGCCATTGTTATGACTTTTGGGGATCGTTTTTCGGTTTTCAGCGGAATTTTTCGAGTGAAGTGAACACGTGTCTGTTTTAATTATTCGCAAATTGATTTGTAGTGGATTTTGTGGTGTAAAATTGGTGTAGTTTTGTATTTCAAGTGTCTGCGCAACTGGACAATATGTGGAATCATTGAAATAGGCGCGATCTCGGTAAAATGGAGCTGAGAATTATTGTAGTATTGACTACGGCGAAACTTACCGAGAAGGTTGACCCGATACATTTGCTGCCAAATACTGCAACAAATTAAAATGTGTGGATTAAAACTTAATACTGTCTAAACTTGACACTGGTTAAATGTACATAATTACAGTGCGAAGACAAACATTAAAAAAAAAAAGACTTATGAGCACTATCTACATCTATAAAAGAAAGACGTGTTGGTTACACTATTTATAACTCAATAACGGCTGAACCGATTTGGCTGAAAATTGGTGGGGAGGTAGCTTAGAACCAGGAGACGGACATTTAAGATACTTTTTATCGAGTAGGGCAGAGTAAGGCAGAGTAGGGTAGAGTAGGGAGAGTAGGGTAGAGTTGGGTAGAGTAGAGAAGAGGAGGTTAGAGTAGGGTAGAGTTGGGTAGAGTAGAGAAGAGGAGGTTAGAGTAGGGTAGATAGAGTCCTGGCCGGGGATCATGGATGGCGTATCAGCTCCCACGATCCCCGGTCCAAGTGTGGGAGGGAACACCGAGGTGGTTTTTAGTCAGTAAGAGTCTGACAGACCCCTTCGCCTGCCCCAGGTGAAGGACATCCATGAGGATTTTCCACCCCGGCAACAAAAAAAAAAAAAAAAAGGGTAGATAGAGTTGAATAGAGTATAATATAGTAGAATAGAATAAACTTTATTGTACACTAAAAAAGTAACACAACTTAGACATAAACTTAAAGCTATGGGTACAAATGGCGGTCATAGTAGTCAGTTGACGGGAGTGAAACCGCGGGCAATTCAATTCAATTCAAAAGTTTTTATTTCACATAGGCCTACATGGGCACATATAAAACGTCAGAAGCTAGTGCACGGGCAAAAGCTAGTTTACCATAATTTCAGTCAAAACCGTCTACTCTTGGACATGTGCCTCTCCCAATTGCTTCCACAACAACCGGTCTTGTGCGTCCGATCATCAGGCCTCACCAAGTTATCGGTCAACCTTGTAGGAGCTTTCTAACGCTGCGTCTTGTGGTACACGGTCGCCACGCCATCTTTTTTTTTATTTTTTTTTATTATTTTTTATTATTGATAGGCTCGCGTTTGACCACTATCTCACCTGATGGTAAGCGATGATGTGGCCGACGATGGAGCATGCTTGCCTAGAAGTAACCTATTCACTCTTGACTTAAAGACCCCTAGGTTGTAGCTACCAGGAAACACAGACTCCGGCAGGGAATTCCACTCCTTAGCTGTACGCATTATGAATGTGTTCCCAAAACGCTTTGTACGTATGGGTGGGATGTCCACCATGTACCGATGGCGCAACGCCGTACGTCTAGTGGTCCGATGATGGAATGGACTTGGTGGAATTAAATTGTGCAATTCCAACGCACACTCCCCGAAGTGTAATCGATAGAAAACCGACAGGCTAGCAACTCGGCGTCGGTGCTCAAGGCTTTGAAGTTTTGATTCGACAAGTGCATCATTAGCGATGATCCTCTTGGCTCGCTTCTCAATCGACTCCAGAGCATCAAGCTGGTATTTGCTGGTATTTGCAGACCCATCCCAAAGATGAGAGCAGTATTCCATACACGATCGAACTTGCGCTTGATAAAGTTTAAAGTTTCTTTCGAACCCATCGACCATTTATACTGCGAGCAACGTGTGCCGTCTAATGACACTTACGTTTAGCGATTCTTTGGGTTACGTCGGAAATCTTGGTTCTTCTGATCTGATCACGCAAAGAAACTCCGAGCATAGCTAGGCATTATTGAAATAACATAATAACCGTAGCTAATTACATTTTAATTGGCTATAAATGGTAGGTACAGTTACTTCATGTTGTTAAGCGAAGTTTTCTATTTCGGTTAAAGTAAATAAAAATTGAATCCTAAAAAAATACTTAGACTCTGAAAGAAAATAAAAAATAGGTCTCTAAGGCTTCAAATGTAATAATATCCGTTGGATACTCACCTGAGTAAATTCTTTCAAATAGGCCCTTTAGATCTAGGATTTACGTTCAAAATGGTAAGGAATTTGTTCAAATAAAAAAGCTCTTTGGTAAACCGACCTTTTAACATTTATTTTACTCAAAGTAATTTTAATTTTATTTCGTGAAATAGGTATTAATTTGATAGGTAGTCCAGCAAATGAAATCCCTCTTTTTGAGGTTAGTGTCAGGTAGGTCATTTGTCAATAACATTATGAAACTCATTTATCGTTGGGCGCCAGCTCAAGTGCCTATTACATAACGAATCATTTATTTTTATTGGGCAGTTTTAGTACCTAAATCCAATATCAAACCCTTAAATATGTTTGAAAGACATCTAAGCTAAATTCCTCACTCGATAAACCGCATTGCTGGATGTTGTAGGTACGCTCGAGTTAGCGCCTTTTTTTGGGTGACTTCAAATAACTTCTTCCGCTGTGGTTGAAGGGAGTATAATACTTTGATACTCCCTGTATTAGACTTTTGAAACCCTCCTATGTTCCTCCAGTCGCTCTATGTTTTAGCGTCGTAGTGACTTTTTTGAACAATCTCTCAACCTTAGCAGGCATCGGCTGTACTGGTCCCCTACGGTGTTGACATCTTCTTTGAAGCGCGCGTAGAACGCTACACGCCATCGGTGACTTGGGCCTGGTCCTTACCCGACGCCCGGACGATGGACTACCCATTGCTTGTCGTCCGCAAACCCACGCTTACGGTGCCCGAGAATCGCCCTACGACTCCCGATGCCCTGGGCGTCTCCCGTGGTGGTGACTGGTGTAACGATGTACGTTCCCTCACGATTACGACCATCTCCTTTGCTTGCATTACTGTTACGCAGTAGGAATGACTGCTACGAGAGGTCGGTGCCAATCGCCTCTCGCCGGAGACACGGTGATGCTCCGTCCAAGCAGGGCACCTCGTTGTTTATACCGCGTTCATCAAAGGACTGGAACTATTTATCTGCAGTGGTCTTTCCGTCCAAAGCACAGGTCCGATCGTGTGTGGAGTACTGCAGTCACATATGGGCTGGTGCTGCAAAATGCCATCTAGCAGCTTTGGACTCAGTGGAAAGGCGTGCGAAGAGGCTAATTGGGGATCCAGATTTGGTTAAGTCCAATCTACAAAGCCTCGAGCACAGGCGCAGGGTAGCCAGCCTATCGGTATTTTACAGGTTGCATTTTGGAGAGTGTGCGCGGGAATTGCATGACTTGATTCCGCCATCTCCTTTCTACCATCGGACAACCCGACGTACGGCGAGTATCCACCCTTACGTTGTTGAAACTTCAACGGTCCGGACTAAGCGTTTCGCTTCGTCGTTTATACCGCGTACATCGAAGGACTGGAACAATTTGCCTGCTGCGATCTTCCCGTCCAACTATAATTTAGGTGTCTTCAAGGCTAGAGTGAATAGGCTCTTGATAAACTAGTGCGCCTCACCATCAATGATTGCATCACTGCTTACCATCAGGTGGGATCGCAGTCAAGCGCTGGTTTATATCAATTAAAAAAAAAAAAAAATTAAGTGCTGCTTGTAATTTAGGCTATAGTGGATAGGCTCCAACACCCAAGCGAACGCCGGTTCGCGCGTGATTTCACGCCATTCCGTTTAAACACTAAGCAAACGCCGACGTCCACGTACATTATAAAATATTGCGCGTTGTAGGAAATTTATCCAAGAACGTAAATAATCAAACTTCTTCAAGTAGTCTGTAAATATCGAAAATAAGTTTTACCAGAAGTGGGAGAAAGAGCGCACGCCGCAAAATAGGTGTGTATATATATCAAAAGGTTAAAAAACTAGTGCGCTTCACCATCAATTGTTGAATTTATCGATATCTTTAGTAAATGGTTGAAGATTTGCCTGCTGCGGTCTTCGCGTCCGATTATAATTTAGGTGTCCTCAAGGTTAGAGTGAATAGGCTCTTAATAAACTAGCGCACCTCACCACCAACGATTGCATCACTGTTTATCATCAGGTGGGATCGCTGTCAAGCACTACTTTATACCACTTAAAAAATATTAGAAAAAGTTTAGAATAAAATACTCTAAATTGAGTTTTCGCACTGTGTTCTCTGTATACTTCAAGAAATATCCAAATTTCTCACATACGACTTTACTAAATTAAAATTACATTACAGTCACGTAAGGTTAACAACATAATGTAATTTCGTCTTTGAGGTACTTATTAAAGTATTTCAAATTCTAACTTAGCCACGCCTAAGTTAATTTGTAGAAAGTGAAAAGCAGAAAATGTGTTACAACTTAAGACGCTCGGTGATGCTTAACTGATTTTGAAGTTTATGCTGAATAAGATAATTGTGATCTCATTTATGTATTAACTCGTAAAAAATATTAAAAGTTAATAATGCACGTTTACATTTATGTATGTTGTTATGTATGTTTTTAGGATTCCATACGCCACCGTAGGCGCGGGCTTGCGGACGGCGAGCAATGGGTAGCTCGCCGTCCGACCGTCCGGTAACCGTCCTGACTGAGCCCAAGTCGTCGACGGTACGTACTGTTCCACGCGCGCCTCAAGGAGAAATCAGCAAACCGTAGGGGCCCAGCAGGGTCGAAGTCTACTGGAGCCAAGGGTCTGATTCTGAAAGCAAGACTCGGCCCTGGTATGAAAGGCAACAAAGGAACAGGAGTGGGTTTTTAGTCAGTAAAAGTCTGACACTATCTCCCGCTCCGCCCAAGAGCGCGGGATGTCATAAGATGATTATCCCACCGAAAAAAAAATACCCGAATGTCTGTTATGAAGCCTCCGCTGTTTGTCTGTCCTTTTATCAGCAGGCTATCTCATAAACCGTAAGAGGTAAACACTTCAAATTTTCACAGAATATGTATTTCTATTGTCGCTACAAAATATAAATTGAAAAATAAAATAAAGTTAATAATTAAGAGGGTTCCCATACAAGAAATATTATTTTTTCGGCGTTTTTCGTATGCCAGTCCGACCCGCACTTAGCCAGATTTTTTTATTAATTATAGGCATTCTCGATAATTGTACAAACAAATAAATTATTATATAAGACAAACAAAACTGACATTGAAATTTTATTCAACTGCACAATAGCATACAGTTTTTCCAATGAAATCGATTCGTTATTTATATGATTCTGATGATACGATCAAAAAATGGTGTATGAATGTAGCTTGCTTAAATCCTTCAATCTTAATTCTCTGAAGAATTATTTAAATTATTGCAGCTTTCATTCAACCATATGGAAATCAAACCCTGCAAATAAAAAAAAACATTAGTCTTCTTCTGGCGCAGTCGGGTAAAAACCTTATCTTTTTTTTAAAATTGATATAAACCAGTGCTTGACTGCGATCCCACCTGATGGTAAGCAGCGATGCAATCATTGATGGTGAGGCGCACTAGTTTATTAAGAGCCTATTCACTCTAGCCTTGAAGACACCTAAATTATAGTTGGACGGGAAGACCGCAGCAGGCAAATTGTTCCAGTCCTTCGATGTACGCGGTATAAACGACGAAGCGAAACGCTTAGTCCGGACCGTTGAAGTTTCAATAACGTAAGGGTGGATACTCGCCGTACGTTGGGTTGTCCGATGGTAGAAAGGAGATGGCGGAATCAAGTCATGCAATTCCCGCGCACACTCTCCAAAATGCAACCTGTAAAATACCGATAGGCCGGCTACCCTGCGCCTGTGCTCGAGGCTTTGTAGATTGGACTTAACCAAATCTGGATCCCCAATTAGCCTCTTCGCACGCCTTTCCACTGAGTCCAGTCTTCTTCTGGCGCAGTCGGGTAAAAACCTTATCTTTTTTTTAAATTGATATAAACCAGTGCTTGACTGCGATCCTACCTGATGGCAAGTAGTGATGCAATCGTTAATGGTTAGGTGCACTAGTTTATGAACAGCCTATTCACTCTAGCCTTGAGGACACCTAAATTATAATGGGACGGGAAGACCGCAGCAGGCAAATCTTCAACCATTTACTAAATACATCGATAATTTCAACAATACTCCTAAATCCGTTATTAAAAATAAATCCGCGCCTGCTATTGGAAAGATTATAATTATTTATTCCATTTCCCTTTGGAGTTTTAACTTGAAAATATTTTCCCAAAAGCCATTTGCCGAACGCTTACTCCATTAAAGCAGAATTAAGCTCCTCTTTTAATACCTTTTCATTACGAACGGCAATTTGTTCCATTGGGAATAAGCTCTACTGAAAAAAAAAATATATTTAAAAATGTTTTTTTTTGTCATAATCTAGCTTAGTCCTACACCATCCATGTGTTATCTATTCTGTGCTCATAATGTCTAATGCAACAGAATATAAAAGAAAAACTATGTTGATGTTATATTTCCACACCACCTTAAGGCCGACTGGTAGAAAATGCCTAAGGCATTAAGTCTGTCTTTGTACAGTGTTTACTAGTGCATAAAGTTTTAATAAATAAATAAAAACCTGTCATAAAAAACCAAGATATATTTATGAAATATTTAGTTTAACATCGTAAACGGTTTTGAGTTAAGCACCCACAAATGGGTTGACAGACTGAGAGAGCGCAGCATTTAAATCAGTATAACAATGCTGCTGGACCTGAGCCTCATCTCAAAAAAAGGGACTGTAATAATCAATCACGTGAGCCTAGTATGAGTACGTGCATGTCATCTTGTCTTTAAACTCTTGATTCTAAAATATGCCGTTTTGCTCAATTTAAAATGATAATTATATCCATATTAATCTTACTAATGCGAAAGTAATTCTGCTTGTATTACATTTTACCGGCTATAAGGATTGGTAGTACTAGGGTACTATTCCAATAGTACCCTGAGATGATTTTAGATTTTGACATGGGCTACGCTAGTGGTAAAATAAATCACACAAAGTTTTTGGCTGGATACGAAACCGCGACCTATAACTCGTAAGTAGCAGCCATTAATGTCACGGTTCTTATAAAAAAAACTTACAAAGAAGACAAATAGGTAAAAACGTAGTTCTAGTGAAATAGGGTTGAAGTAAGGTACGATCATGATAATGTAGATTCAGAGGGTTCTGGCGGTTCGGAATGAACGATAAAATCCTTGTAAGTCAGCCTCGAAAATTTATGGAAACCGGGCTCAAAGTGAGCGGAGTTTTAACCATATGAAACTGGCCATATAATAAGCTAGGCTATTTGTTTTAAGAATGAGGAAAATATCTTATATTGTAAAATATGAAGTACGATTGCGATTTGTATACTTATAAAACAAATTCAGAAAATTAATTTATTATTTTTGAAAATTGAATCACGTCATTAAAAGAATAATTTGAATGGTTTGTATTTATTTATTTTATTTTATTTAACGCAGACAGAAGTACAAAGACAGAATTAAAAAATATAAAACAATAATTAAAAAAAAACAGATAAGTCAAGACAAATCGCGCTGGACTTTTAGAAGTAGCTATTCAATAAAATAATATAATACACAATACATTCGTCTTACAAAATTCCATACATTCTGACAGAATCATTTTCCATTCGTCCCCAAACATATAAAAATCTGTGTTCTTGTCTAGGAGAGCATTAAGCTCAGAGAGTGTCCGACGTATGGGTATTTTGGCGTGCGCAACTGTGCAACACGTCGAACATTACTGTACAACACGTCGAACAACTGTTAGTACGACACGTCGAAACTGCCAGGAGCCGATATTTCCTGCTACGACTGTAGTTGTTTAGCACCTAAAAGTTATAGATAAAGTTTTGTAAGTCAGAAGCGTCTATATTACCTCTGAGTATTTTGAATACAATAATGCAGTAATGACGGTTACATAATTTCGTCCTTAGTGATAAGGCATAATTTGCTAGGAATTTTCGTCAAACGTAATTAAGAGGGCTCTTGACTCGTCTATCATCAACGCAAGCATGGTTTAAAAGGTTGTTGTTGCATTCAACGCAATCCAACGCAATGTTTGATAAAGAGGCAACGCTATAATATAAAATAAAATAATTCCGTCATATACTCGAATATTTCACAAAACTTTGTTCCAGGAAAATAGTTTTTTTTAAAACCTTAAATAATTTCATCATTCAGAATCTTGATTTTTTTAAATTGTTGATTATTTATTTATATTTAAAAATACTAACTATAATTACAATAAAATAAAATAAAAACCCTACACTAATTACAACTAACTAAAACTAAAATATGGCGTCAAAAAACTCTTCCACATCGCTGTCGACTGGTAATGTGCCTAAAAGACTGGCGGCATTGCCACGCTGTATGGCAATCCTTATCCTCTGTCTGACGTAAAAACCAGCCACGCGAAGTGTCAACTTAAATGTGCATGGTTTCTATAGTTACATTTACGAATACAATATGAAATGCCAAAGTTTACGAAAATAGCAGACTTTCAGAAGCCTTTGCTGGATTAGTCTTAAATAAATTTATGATTTCATTTCAATAACAACCTAGTTAACATCCACAAGATTTGCAAAATATCTAGAGAAAGATGTATAATAACGCCATAATCACGTAGGAGCGGTTGTATGAAAATGTACCTCGGGAAGGACGCTCTTAATATAATTAATTTTCCGAATGAATTAATCACATAACTTAGTTTATATCACAACAATGTCGTGCAAAACCGCACCTAAATATTGCCAAATACCAAAGCGGTGATTCTGTCAATATTTTAGTATGCCGTGTTCCTTGCTGTTACTTGAAAATACACGGCGGCGTACTAAAATAGGTATATAAGGCAGATTATTTAAAGTATTTATTACTTTAATTTAAGATTTCACATACTCTTCTTTTATTACTTCTACACACTATTGTCTACATTTCTTCCTATCTCCCCTTTTGCTGGTCTGCTGAAAGAAATTTCTTTTAGAAATAAGCAGTGCCTTTGTACAATTTTTATAATAATGTATCTTCTTTTGTATTTATGTGTGTAAAAAAAAATCTAAAATAAATGAATAAAATATTACAGGTTTATAATAATTATTTACTTTAACATAACATACGGTCAAAAGCTAATCACATTTGCTAAAGACATAAATGATAAATTATATTTATTCTGCAAATAGGTTTAAAAAACTACTAAAAACTAGGTGAGGCCGGTGTTTCTTAGCTGACTACCCTGAGAAGAAACACCGCAACAAACTCAGGGGTAAAAGTCTCTTTTAAAGTCCATACAGTAAATATGCAATGGTCAAATCACATGAGAACCATGCAGATTTGTCTGAGATGGTCTTCTGAAGAAAGAACCATACAGATTTGAGTGGACCTGTCCAGTCAGTGCAAGCATTTGTCAGTATTCGCAAAGCTCAACTCAGGACTACTAAGGAGCTCAACGACTTGACGAACAGTACCAAGGAAAGGACATTTGGGTAGGCCGCAGAAAATACTCAAATTGCCAGACTTAAGTTAAAATTACTGAAAAGGAAAAAAAAGCAATCAACGTAGTCCTCACGTTCACAATAATAAAGGGAAATAATTATATAGTTTACAAAATGTAATACTTAGTAAATATTTACTTATGTCAAAAATTAATTGATGAAAAAAATAAAAATAACGTCAAATTGCAAAATAAAGATAATCTACAATGTCAGATTGTAAAAAACATAATAAAAAGCACAATTGAAAAAAAAAAACAAAAGAAAAAAAAAACATAAGACAACAGTTGTAGTGCGTACTGGAGCAGAACAATCCCAAGCCTTTTCGTCCTCAACATAGTCCTTTATAGTGTAAAAAGCCTTTTGGCAAAGTTTACGCTTTACAAATGATTTTAATTTATTAAGGCTTAGTTGTTGAATATGACTAGGGAGTATATTATAGAAGTGTATACATTGGCATTTAAATGAGCCCCCATAATTATTAATTTTCTAAAATATGAATAGGATAACAATAAAATATAACTACACAATAGTCATAGCCTCCAGATATACAGACAAGATCTTCTATTCATCTTTTTAGAACAAAGCCTTAAACTTAATCTTTTTCGTAGTTCAAATATCCTTTGTCTTTATTGTAGATACCTAAAAGTTGTAACATTCATTCCGTTAGATTAGATAAAGTACGTTCAAAAGTAGGCTTAGCCTAGAATTTAATCCTTTGACAGCAAACCTCAATGCGACTGAGATATATATATTAATATTCCACAACTACGCCGTCTAATGCCGAACTAAGCAGAGCTTGTGTTATGAGTACTAAACAATTGATAAACATACTTATATGTTTCTAAATACATACATATCACTACATAGTATAAAACAAAGTCACTTTTCGTGTCTGTCTGTCCCTATGTATGCTTAGATCTTTAAAACTACGCAACGAATTTTGATGCGGTTTCTTTTAATAGATAGAGTGATTCAAGAGGAAGGTTTATGTGTATAATACACGCACAATATAGTAGAGGAACACTGATGATTTTAGAGGGTTCTAATGTGATGTCATAAATAAACACATTTTTTTGCGCTTACATTGCAAACGCTGGCTGAACCCTAAGACATAGATTAAAATAATGTACTACAGTATTGTACACCTTAAAAAGATCTACAAAAAAGTCCGCGATGGTATATGTCTATCTTTTAGGTATAACCCACAATAACCATTTTTTATCCTTTACTTTTTACGAGAAATAATGGATTATCTACGAAACGATTTTAAGCAATACAGCATTGATCCTTATCCAATTAAGTACCTTAAATACATTGTGCATTTAATATAGATTAATATGGCCCTTTACAGCGTGTAATTTAAGTCAATATTTTCAAAGATATTACAGATTTAAAATGCAGGGGCATAGCGGTTGCGGTAAATAACTTGATTCTTGCAAAGATTGATGTGCCGACGCAAGTATACTACTCGGTTACTTCCAGATTGGTCCCATTTTTTTCAAATCCAGTTCTGATAGTGGAATCCATGAGGAATCGAGGGAACTCCTCAAATATTCTAGGCACTATATAGTGATTTTGGTATTTTCATCGAGAATACCAAAAAAAAAACATTTACAGTCAAAAAATAACATTTGATGAAGTGGAACTGATGAAGAAGACCAGAAATGGCCAACGGAACTTCACCCTCACATAGATATCACAATGAAGATAGTTAAGTAACTATGACAATATCAATAAATAAATGGTTCTGAATAGTTATGTTGAAAATGGTATCATCGAAGTGATCTAATGATGATGATGGAGCCGGAAGGTAGGCACTGGAACTCCGTAATTAATCAATGTAACCTAGCCGTGTTTGGGCTTATTAGAATTGTCATTATATGCACTTTGGCTATAAGGTACCTACTATCGAATTAACCTGATGATATGATGGAGCCGGAAGGTGTATGGGAACTTCATAATAAAATAATGTATCCTAGCAGTGTTTGGGTTAATTCGAATTGTCATGAGAAATAGGTACTCTGGCTATAAGTGCATCACAACTAAAAAGTGTGTTATAATTTTATTTACAAAAAATTAAAAATTACCGACTTCACTACAAAAACAATAAAACGATCAAAATGACTTTAATTTCGGAAGTCGGTGTTAAAAATAACAAGCAAACAATACCACAAATACCGACTTCCGAAATTAATGTTATTTTGATCGTTATAGTGTTTTTAACCGACTTAAAAAAAGGAGGAGGTTATAAATTCGGTTGTATGTTTTTTATTTTTTTTGTGTGTTACCTCAGAACTCCGTGATTTATGGACCGATTTGCAATTTTTATTTTCCTCTTAAAGAATATGCTTTCAGATTGCTCCCATTTTTATCAAAATTTAGTTCTGATGATGGGTTCCATGGGGAATTGAGGGAACTCCTCAAATATTATAGGCAACCATATAGGGATTTTGGTATTTTCATTGAGAACATAAGCCTTAGACATCGCCGCCGAGTTGCTAACCTGTCGGTTTTCTATCGTTTACATTTCGGGGAATGTGCACTGGAATTGCACAATCTAATTCCGCCAAGTCTGTTCCATCATCGGACCACTAGACGTACGGCGTTGCGCCACCGGTACATGGTAGACATCCCACCCATACGCACAAAATGTTTTGAGAACACATTTATTATGCGTACAGCCAAGGAGTGGAATTCCTTGCCGGAGTCTGTGTTTCTTGATAGCTACAACTTAGGGGTCTTTAAGTCAAGAGTGAATAGGCTACTTCTAGGCAAGCGTGCTCCATCGTCGACCACATCATCGCTTACCATCAGGTGAGACGGTGGTCAAACGCGAGCCTATCATTAATAAAAAAATAAATAAAAAAATAAGCATTTACAGTCAAAAAGTAACATTTGATGAAGTGGAACTTCATACTCACATAGATATCACAATGAAGACACTTAACCTTTTGAGTGCGTAATTAGAGACACAATAGAAAGACAATGGCGCGTGAACGCCGGCGTTAATGCGGGGATCAACAGCTTAAACGACTATGACAATACAAATAAATAAATGGTTCTGAATAATTATTTTGAAATGGTATCATCGAAGTGACCTGATGATGATGATGGAGCCGGAAGATAGGTACCGGAACTATGTAATTGATCAATGTATCCTAGCCGTGTTTGGGCTTATTAGAATGTCATGAGATGCACTTTGGCTATAAGGTACTATCGAACTGATCTGATGATGGAGAAAGGTGGAACGTAGACACAGGAAATTCATAATAAAACAATGTAACCTAGCAGTGTTTGGGTTAATTGAAATTGAATTCTAATACCATCGAATTTACCGTTCCAATATAAATGCCTACAATTTCCGCTAAAAATACCTTTTGCAATGATCATCAAAAATCGCAGGGTCAAACTTTCAACGTTACAGGCTTAGATTTGAGCGTTGAATGTTTTTATTACATGGCCAATTATATGTCGCTCTTTCAAGTGTAACCTCAAAAGAAAATATGTTTGTATTGACTAATGACAAAAAAACTGTGAAAGTTGTGTATAAAGACATTCTGTAGTACATTTAGTATTTGCGACCCGCCCTGGTGCAATGCTGGACCAAACCGCATCAAAATCCGTTGCGTAGATTTAAAGATCTAAGCGGACAGATAGCTGGAAGCGACTTTGTTTTATACTATGAAGTGATCAGCATTGCACCCGTGCGAAGCCGGGACGGGTCGCTAGTCATTAATAAAAAAATAAATAAAAAAATAAGCATTTACAGTCAAAAAGTAACATTTGATGAAGTGGAACTTCATACTCACATAGATATCACAATGAAGACACTTAACCTTTTGAGTGCGTAATTAGAGACACAATAGAAAGACAATGGCGCGTGAACGCCGGCGTTAATGCGGGGATCAACAGCTTAAACGACTATGATAATACAAATAAATAAATGGTTCTGAATAATTATTTTGAAATGGTATCATCGAAGTGACCTGATGATGATGATGGAGCCGGAAGATAGGTACCGGAACTATGTAATTGATCAATGTATCCTAGCCGTGTTTGGGCTTATTAGAATGTCATGAGATGCACTTTGGCTATAAGGTACTATCGAACTGATCTGATGATGGAGAAAGGTGGAACGTAGACACAGGAAATTCATAATAAAACAATGTAACCTAGCAGTGTTTGGGTTAATTGAAATTGAATTCTAATACCATCGAATTTACCGTTCCAATATAAATGCCTACAATTTCCGCTAAAAATACCTTTTGCAATGATCATCAAAAATCGCAGGGTCAAACTTTCAACGTTACAGGCTTAGATTTGAGCGTTGAATGTTTTTATTACATGGCCAATTATATGTCGCTCTTTCAAGTGTAACCTCAAAAGAAAATATGTTTGTATTGACTAATGACAAAAAAACTGTGAAAGTTGTGTATAAAGACATTCTGTAGTACATTTAGTATTTGCGACCCGCCCTGGTGCAATGCTGGACCAAACCGCATCAAAATCCGTTGCGTAGATTTAAAGATCTAAGCGGACAGATAGCTGGAAGCGACTTTGTTTTATACTATGAAGTGATCAGCATTGCACCCGTGCGAAGCCGGGACGGGTCGCTAGTTATAGATAAATTACAGACACAGAACAAATGATGTGCTCATTACACAAACATTTGTCCTGGGTGGGAACCGAACCCACGACCTCCGGCACAGCAGTCAGGGCCACTAAACACAGATCAACAGGCCAGTGAAAATGTGATTGTAAATGTGGGTTGACATTTTTAAGAAAGCTTCCTTATCTTATGATTGCAAAAAAAAAACTTAAAAAAGTTCCCCTAACTTTCTTAAGTTAGAATAGGTATAAGTCGATGCTTAAGTTTTTCTTTTTTGCAATTTATGGTATTCACTAGCTGTTACCCGCGACTTTGTCTGCGTCAAGTTAGTAAAAATGCACAAACGTAATTAATAATTCTGTGCTTGTGATTCGTGCTAAAAACATCTAATTCAAATAAAGGAAATTAATTTCAGTAAATATATTATGTAAAATGTATTTCTTATGTCCAGATATATAATTTATTTTATTTGTTTGGCTCACCAGTAATAGAATACTCGTTCATGATATACATCAAATAAATTACTTATCATCATCAATAAACAGTAACAGACATGTTGAGGTCGAAGTAGTTGATAAACTATGGTTCTGCCTACCCCTAAAAGGAAACGGTGATAGTTTAAGTTTGTTTTTGGTTTATTCTATGATGAAACAACGCTGTATGATTTTAATATGATTGGTTCATTATAATACATCGAAGGACTGGAACAATTTGCCTGCTGCGATCTTCCCGTCCAACTATAATTTAGGTGTCTTCAAGGCTAGAGTGAATAGGCTCTTGATAAACTAGTGCGCCTCACCATCAATGATTGCATCACTGCTTACCATCAGGTGGGATCGCAGTCAAGCGCTGGTTTATATCAATTAAAAAAAAAAAAAAAAAAAAAAATAGACTAAAAGTGTATTAAACCGTTGTTTTCTTTTAACAACACTAAATAAATGTTATTTAACGTAGACTATAAAAAAAGTGGATAAAGTAGTTTTCAAAATGTTAAATGTTGCCAAAATGTATAAAGAGTCTGTACGGATCTTGTTCTGAGGTCAATACGCACAGTTTTTAGTGTCTGCACGTTTTACTTTTAGGAAGAAAATCATCAAATACCTTCCCCCGCTCTGGGTAAAGCGAGAGTTTGTGTCAGACTTTTACAGACTGAAACCGACCTGTGTTCCTTTAATTGCCCTTAGTGTTCTAGAGCTACGGTAACTTGCACGCGGCAGCAAATCTTCCTTCTTTGAGGAAAACAGAGGACGCTGTGGTGTCTTTCTAAAGACACCACAGCGTCCTCTCTTTTCGCCTGACGAAGATCTCTAGGGCCAATGCCTGCTAGAGCTATAAGATTTTTCGAAAGAATTACCTCCCATAAGAATTTGCCTCGATGATATTTCTCTGCAGACTTTTAGCCGGGTCCGTTATGCAACTTTGGCGGAGGTGAATTTCGAAGGAGCATAATCGGCTTCAGCCCATCTTCAGCTGGATAACGTGCACTGATAGTCCACTACTGCTAGCGATTATTAAAATACTACAGAGTAACCTACGATGTCATCTTGCCCCACAACTGTACTTTAAAGAATTTGTGAAAAAATTGTTGCGGTTTGATGTTAACTTACATCACGTCGAATTTGAAACAGAAACCTCTCGAAACACCCTAATACCCCCTCATTACTCTGTGTTTATGACTCAACAAAACTATAAAATGACAGCGAACAAATGTCGCAACCAATTGGGGCTGTGACTGACTCTGACATCCGTTTGAATGTTGTCCCAGTGTTGATCACCACTCACTGACCACTCTTAAGGAGGTAACGTCCAGTTGTCGACTTAAGGCTGCAAGTAATGTAGGATACATCATACGTAATCAACCTATCTTCAGGAACGCAAACCACGTCGGGGCCTTGTGTGAAATATGTCTTCATGGGTTTTTCATGAAATTCTTAATGATCTTCAATTTTTGGAATCTTTGAAATTAGGTACTTGTTCCAAACAGTAGGTTTTTTTTTTTTTTTTTTTTTTTTTTTTTTTGATAGGCTCGCGTTTGACCACCATCTCACCTGATGGTAAGCGATGATGTGGCCGACGATGGAGCACGCTTGCCTAGAAGTAACCTATTCACTCTTGACTTAAAGACCCCTAGGTTGTAGCTATCAGGGAACACAGACTCGGGCAGGGAATTCCACTCCTTAGCTGTACGCATTATGAATGTGTTCCCAAAACGCTTTGTACGTATGGGTGGGATGTCCACCATGTACCGATGGCGCAACGCCGTACGTCTAGTGGTCCGATGATGGAACGGACTTGGTGGAATTAAATTGTGCAATTCCAACGCACACTCCCCGAAGTGTAATCGATAGAAAACCGGTTGTGGTCAAGTCCGAGGGAGAGACTACTTGAAGTACTGGTAACCTTCACGAACTGCTCAAGAAGCATCTTTCTGTGATTAAGTACCTACCTATATTTGCTGGTTTTTTGGGGGTCCTTCCGAAACATCTACGTTCGATGAAGACCTGCGTCAGGCGGAAAGAGAGCCTTTTTAGACTTTCCTCAAAGAAGGTATTTGCTGCCGCAATTGTGGCGTGCAAGTTACCATAGCCATGGAACGCTAAGGGCAACTAAAGGAACACAGGTGGGTTTCAGTCAGTAAAAGTCTGGTACTACCTCTCGCTTTACCCAGAGCGGGGGAAGGTATTTGATGATTTCCTACCTAAAAGCAAAAGGTGCACACACTAAAAACTGTGGGTATCGATCTCAGTATCAACTCCGTGACTCAGACTATTTATACATTTTGGCAACTGACAACTACTTTATCCACTTTTTTTTTGATAGCCTTCGTTAAATAACATTTATTTAGTGTTGTAAAAAAGATAATTCTACGGTATATTATACTTTTAGTATATCTAATGAACCAATAATTTTAAAATCATACAGCGTTGTTTTATCATAACACTAGCGACCCGTCCCGGCTTCGCACGGGTGCAATGCTGATCACTTCATAGTATAAAACAAAGTCGCTTCCAGCTATCTGTCCGCTTAGATCTTTAAATCTACGCAACGGATTTTGATGCGGTTTGGTCCAGCATTGCACCAGGGCGGGTCGCAAATACTAAATGTACTACAGAATGTCTTTATACACAACTTTCACAGTTTTTTTGTCATTAGTCAATACAAACATATTTTCTTTTGAGGTTACACTTGAAAGAGCGACATATAATTGGCCATGTAATAAAAACATTCAACGCTCAAATCTAAGCCTGTAACGTTGAAAGTTTGACCCTGCGATTTTTGATGATCATTGCAAAAGGTATTTTTAGCGGAAATTGTAGGCATTTATATTGGAACGGTAAATTCGATGGTATTAGAATTCAATTTCAATTAACCCAAACACTGCTAGGTTACATTGTTTTATTATGAATTTCCTGTGTCTACGTTCCACCTTTCTCCATCATCAGATCAGTTCGATAGTACCTTATAGCCAAAGTGCATCTCATGACATTCTAATAAGCCCAAACACGGCTAGGATACATTGATCAATTACATAGTTCCGGTACCTATCTTCCGGCTCCATCATCATCATCAGGTCACTTCGATGATACCATTTCAAAATAATTATTCAGAACCATTTATTTATTTGTATTGTCATAGTCGTTTAAGCTGTTGATCCCCGCATTAACGCCGGCGTTCACGCGCCATTGTCTTTCTATTGTGTCTCTAATTACGCACTCAAAAGGTTAAGTGTCTTCATTGTGATATCTATGTGAGTATGAAGTTCCACTTCATCAAATGTTACTTTTTGACTGTAAATGCTTATTTTTTTATTTATTTTTTTATTAATGATAGGCTCGCGTTTGACCACCGTCTCACCTGATGGTAAGCGATGATGTGGTCGACGATGGAGCACGCTTGCCTAGAAGTAGCCTATTCACTCTTGACTTAAAGACCCCTAAGTTGTAGCTATCAAGAAACACAGACTCCGGCAAGGAATTCCACTCCTTGGCTGTACGCATAATAAATGTGTTCTCAAAACATTTTGTGCGTATGGGTGGGATGTCTACCATGTACCGGTGGCGCAACGCCGTACGTCTAGTGGTCCGATGATGGAACAGACTTGGCGGAATTAGATTGTGCAATTCCAGTGCACATTCCCCGAAATGTAAACGATAGAAAACCGACAGGTTAGCAACTCGGCGGCGATGTCTAAGGCTTATGTTCTCAATGAAAATACCAAAATCCCTATATGGTTGCCTATAATATTTGAGGAGTTCCCTCAATTCCCCATGGAACCCATCATCAGAACTAAATTTTGATAAAAATGGGAGCAATCTGAAAGCATATTCTTTAAGAGGAAAATAAAAATTGCAAATCGGTCCATAAATCACGGAGTTCTGAGGTAACACACAAAAAAAATAAAAAACATACAACCGAATTTATAACCTCCTCCTTTTTTTAAGTCGGTTAAAAACACTATAACGATCAAAATAACATTAATTTCGGAAGTCGGTATTTGTGGTATTGTTTGCTTGTTATTTTTAACACCGACTTCCGAAATTAAAGTCATTTTGATCGTTTTATTGTTTTTGTAGTGAAGTCGGTAATTTTTAATTTTTTGTAAATAAAATTATAACACACTTTTTAGTTGTGATGCACTTATAGCCAGAGTACCTATTTCTCATGACAATTCGAATTAACCCAAACACTGCTAGGATACATTATTTTATTATGAAGTTCCCATACACCTTCCGGCTCCATCATATCATCAGGTTAATTCGATAGTAGGTACCTTATAGCCAAAGTGCATATAATGACAATTCTAATAAGCCCAAACACGGCTAGGTTACATTGATTAATTACGGAGTTCCAGTGCCTACCTTCCGGCTCCATCATCATCATTAGATCACTTCGATGATACCATTTTCAACATAACTATTCAGAACCATTTATTTATTGATATTGTCATAGTTACTTAACTATCTTCATTGTGATATCTATGTGAGGGTGAAGTTCCGTTGGCCATTTCTGGTCTTCTTCATCAGTTCCACTTCATCAAATGTTATTTTTTGACTGTAAATGTTTTTTTTTTGGTATTCTCGATGAAAATACCAAAATCACTATATAGTGCCTAGAATATTTGAGGAGTTCCCTCGATTCCTCATGGATTCCACTATCAGAACTGGATTTGAAAAAAATGGGACCAATCTGGAAGTAACCGAGTAGTATACTTGCGTCGGCACATCAATCTTTGCAAGAATCAAGTTATTTACCGCAACCGCTATGCCCCTGCATTTTAAATCTGTAATATCTTTGAAAATATTGACTTAAATTACACGCTGTAAAGGGCCATATTAATCTATATTAAATGCACAATGTATTTAAGGTACTTAATTGGATAAGGATCAATGCTGTATTGCTTAAAATCGTTTCGTAGATAATCCATTATTTCTCGTAAAAAGTAAAGGATAAAAAATGGTTATTGTGGGTTATACCTAAAAGATAGACATATACCATCGCGGACTTTTTTGTAGATCTTTTTAAGGTGTACAATACTGTAGTACATTATTTTAATCTATGTCTTAGGGTTCAGCCAGCGTTTGCAATGTAAGCGCAAAAAAATGTGTTTATTTATGACATCACATTAGAACCCTCTAAAATCATCAGTGTTCCTCTACTATATTGTGCGTGTATTATACACATAAACCTTCCTCTTGAATCACTCTATCTATTAAAAGAAACCGCATCAAAATTCGTTGCGTAGTTTTAAAGATCTAAGCATACATAGGGACAGACAGACACGAAAAGTGACTTTGTTTTATACTATGTAGTGATAAACCAGAAAGAAACATACATAAAACCCACTCCTGTTCCTTCTTTGCCATTGTTCCAGGGCCCCGGGAATCTCTTTCGTATCACCCATGGCCCCAATAGGCTTCGACCTTGCTGGGCCCCTACGGTTGCTGACACCTCCTTGAGGCGGACGTGGAACACTACGCGCCGTCAACGACTTGGGCTCGGTCCGGACAGTTACCGGACGGACGGACGGTGAGCTACTCATTGCTCGCCGTCCACAAGCCCGCGCCTACGGTGGCCGAAAATCGGGATCGGAACCCCTCGGTTCGGATCGGCTGGGTCGCGAGAGTTATTGTCTCGCGCGTGCGGCCACCTCCTTTGCTAGCATTAGGTACTGCTTCGCAGAAGGAGGCGACCGCGCCCAAGGCCCATCGCGCTTTACGCTATTAAAAATCTTGTTATGATAAAATGACTGGACCTAACTGCGGTTTATTTTCGTAAATATTTTTGGCATTTACGAAGCAATTAATTAGAATTCAATAATTTTTATAAATAGGTCTAGAAACATTTGCTGATTTCGTGATAACGCCATCTATTACTAAAAAGCTTAACTTTACCTTTATCACACACTGAGGCTCTACCACGAGCTCATAACGTGATCCATTTTACGACCTAAACCGGACTGTTAAAGGGATGGAGCTATATAGGGTGTATAGCTCCATCACTCTTTTTCGCTCGTACGTCTGACATTTTGACATTATCATGGTAAAGCCCCTGGCCACCTACCGAGCGATAGTTAAATAAATAGTTTGACAAATTTAATTCGTGTGTTTGCTATTCAAAGCCAGATGGCGTCACTGAGGCATAGGATGACAGTTTTTCTAAGACATTTTTTTCTGATAGCCGCTCTATTGTATCTCTTTAGATCTCTTTGTAGACGTTTGAATGCATAACCGCTGGATTTCTGTCTTGTATAGTGAAGGTCAGTATAATCTGCCAAACTGCTTCGAAAGTGCTGATGTAGAAACCAGACTGTCGATAAAAATAATAGTAAGAACGCAAAAATATGTAAAAATTTCTTGTTTACAGTAAAATAAAACAAAACAATCACAAAAAAGAAACTGAGTTTTGAACCAGCATCCCCTTACGTGCCGATCTAATCCAGACACGACTGCACTACGGTGTTCGTTGACTTTTGTGTAAAATAGGTGTTCTTATATAAACGTCATCATTGTCTGCTTAACCCTTTGTCGATGACAGCGTGATGATTTTCATCTCAGATATTAAATTTGTAGCTAAATGAAAAAAAGAAATATTATTTTCGTTTTTCCACTTAGATTTTATTACATGTTTGATTACTTTTTACAAAAATATGGAGTAAAAATGTCTAAGATGTGTTAAAAATATGCTAAAAGTCCTATTATTATTGTAATCGAAGTACCATCGCATATTATATACAAAAAAGACTGGACTGGGGATCGAAGTCACGGCAAATCGTTCAATAATGACATTTTGGAATATTGCTCACCCCCCATAGCAAATAGCGTGATAATTTATAGCCTATGTCCTTTCTCAAGCTCTATTCTATCTTTGTACCAAATTTCATCAAAATTGGTTCAGCGGTATAAGCGTGAAAGCGTAACAGACAGACAGACAGACAGAGTTACTTTCGCATTTATAATATTAGTATGGAAGTATGGATTATGTAATTTTTTATTTATTTATAACTTTTGTCATGTAATCAGTCATGTGGACTATAAACAGATGAGATATAGTAGATGTCGGCTCTGCAGGGGGCAGCCCATCCTTAAGTGTAGGTAGCATAGTCGGCCTTATAATGTTCCCACTGTTGGGACTCAGGCCTCCTCTCTAAGAGAGAGAATGGGCCGTAATCTAACACGCGGGCCCAGTGCGGGTTGGTGGATGTTACATGTCTTCGAATTTTTGGTTCTTTGACATGCCGGTTTCCTCATGATGTTTTCCTTCACCGTTTTGAGAGAAGTGGTGATGAAATAAATTACACAAAGAAATGCGCCTAGCTGGGTTTGAACTCGCAACCTACAACTCGTTAGTCGGGGCCGTTACCACTTGGCTACCACTGCTCTCTAAGTGTAGGTAATTTATTAAAAAAAAAGTAAAAAGCCTCTGAATAGCCGTCCTGCAAAAAGCACTAAAGACACTTACGAGCGTTTTAAAAAGTCTCGATATATTTATAACCTGTTCATTGAGACCATTTCAAAGAGCCTAACCATGATACCTCTACTGTAAGTAAGTGAGGAACAGGGTATCTTGCAGATTACTGGTCATATCGAATAATTAGGTCAAGGTTTATTTATTTATTTATGTAGGCACACCAACGACTTATTTACTTAACATTGTCTACAATACATTTACGAGGGCATCCTGTGTAAAAAAGTCACTTATAGGTAGGTATGCACAGCATTTACAGTCTTAATAATAAATTATTATAATAAGGTTTAAAACTGGAAATTGTAATTACAATATAAAAACTAAAATTAAAAACGAATATACTAATTAAGAATAAATTAAAATAACATTATTATTACCTTCAATTATAGATTAAATTACATAATTATTATTCAATTATATTATGAAATTAAAGGTTTCTATGTTGTCACAATATCATTGAAGTAACAGAATATAAAATTTTTAATCGATGAAACTTGTGGAATTTCGCATCCCTCTATCAACTAGAAAAGAGCTGATGATCGTCAAACGGCAAAACAGAATTTTCTTAAAACTTAACTAAGAACACTTTAAATCATATCACCGTTCAAACACCGCCGCAGTAGGCGCTGGCTTGCGGACGGCGAACAATGGGTAGCTCGCCGTCCGATCGTCTGATAACCGTTCGGACCGAGCTCAAGTAATCGACGGCGCGTAGTGTTCCACGCGCGCCTCAAGGAGATGTCAGCAACCGCAGGGGTCCAGCAGGGTCGAAGCCTACTGGGGCCATGGCTGATGCAAAAGAGACCCCCGGGGCCTGGAAAGATGGCAAAGAAAGAACAGGAGTGGGTTTTTAGTCAGTAAAAATCTTAAACTATCTCCTGCCCCGCCCAAGAGCGGGGGTTGTCATTAGATAATTTTCCCACGCGAAAAAAAAACACCGTTTAAACAAAACCAACTAAATCAAAATCGGTTCATCTATTTAGGAGCTACGATACCATGGACGAGACCCAGATGTACAAATCTACAGATAAACATGTTTGAATATAAAACCATATTTGTGGGACAAGGGTAAGATTTTTTATTATTATTGATACGCTCGCGTTTGACCACTGTCTCACCGATGGTAAGCGATGATGTGGTCGACGATGGAGCACGCTTGCCTAGAAGCAACCTATTCACTCTTGACTCAAAGACACCTAATGAATAAATAAATGGATTTCGAGAACTTTCTGCCAGCGGGAAATTATTTAGAAAGTCGATATGAATAATTAAATCCATTTCGTACGCCAGTTATTTTGATTTAGTGTTATTTTCCCCGTTTTAAGATTATTGTGAATTATTGATGTTTACGAACACGCTATTAGCGATAAAGACTTAATGTTTTCAGCCGTAACACGCGTAGCAATGGTTAAATATAGGTACTTTAAACGGTTCCGCCCTGTTAACTAAGTTGCTGACAGACTAAAATTTTTACTATGTTGCAGCATACACACGCGCATCAATACCGCTTATCTATACCGGTGACGTATGATCGATGGTTATTTATAGGGTACTTGTTTGGTCAGGAGAACAATGCAAATGGAATAAAATCTATTATCTGCAGCGAAAAATGGCCATTCATGGTGTTTCAATTGAAAACAAAAAAGATGTACCTAAGCCGCCAGTGTATTACTTGACCCTTTTTAACCTTTTCTTTATTTTAAACTAACTGAATAGATACTCGTATTTGCGTAGCCTTTTATTGACTTTATTGGAGTTAGCTTCTAGTTTAACTGGATGTGTTCGGTGTCAAAGATTCAAAGATTCAAAGCATTTTATTTCAAATAAACCATTTACTTTTGAAATGTCAAGAAGTCAGTCAGTCAGAAAAAATGATGCTAATTGCACATTCCAAAGCGTAGATCTCTATGGAGAAGAATGTGCAAGAAACTCCATGGACACCCTTTTCAATCATGTTTTGAAATTACAAATATCTCTGTTACATGTTTCTTGTCGCTATCATGTGAGAACAATGTAAATAAAGTAAAAATAAAAACTAAATATAGATATTAAAATAGCAACTGGCAGCTAAGAAATGACCAGTCTCAACTGACAGCGCCCGGTGTTTTCACCGAACATCTTATTCACCAATATCGGCATGACTAGCCGTCCTAATTGAATAGGTTTTACAACATATTCAGTGCACTTTCGTCTACCGCGTTAGCTGGGTGTATTTATAACATTTAAACATTTCATTGACAATTTTAGCTTAGTTTAACATTAAAAACATTTTATGTGAGAAGTAATAAACAGTGATTAACGTAAACATTTCTTTCTCCTTATAAACACCAAACACCGTCACCTCGCTACGTCCCCCGATGCATGCATCTTCATATGAATACCAATTTTATTTTTTTAAGGCTTCTATCTGACAGCCATAACCCAGATGTCCGTTAACACGACAATTTGATAATACTGACTGAACAATTCCTACTACTGTACAAAAAAAAAACTACTGAAATGTGACACACACGCAAAGGAATAAGGCACCAAAATCTTCAATAATAAAACCTCCAATCTTCAAATAAGTTCAGGATTTTAGATCTAAGACCCAAAAAAATACTTCTACCTCAAAGAAATCCCAGAATCTATTTCTAAGACCTAACCCAATACGAATAGGTACTGATATCTGGGACATTCAAAAAGCTTTCGCATCATACGCATTGCGAATACAAATTCTCAATATTAACCCTTTCTAGGTACGAATGCTGGGCAAAAGCGACTCGGACTCGCGCACTGAGGGTTTCGTACAAAGTTACCTATGTAAATTGTTCAATTCC
This sequence comes from Mythimna impura, assembly GCA_905147345.3. Lineage (NCBI taxonomy): Eukaryota > Metazoa > Arthropoda > Insecta > Lepidoptera > Noctuidae > Mythimna > Mythimna impura. The sequence continues at coordinate 5,430,377 of LR990347.1, read as the reverse complement.
CGAATGGAGACAAAGACTTTTAGGACTCGATTTTTTTTGTGACCTAACAACAAATTTACTATTTTCAAATATATTTCTATACCTGTTCTATTTCCTCGCTTTAGTGAAAATTTTAGGATTAGGGGTCAACGAGAAGTACCCTTTGAATTTTGATTCCTTTGAGAGTCGAAATGTACGTTTTTTTAACGTTAACTTAGAATTTGATTTTTTAGCAGCTTCAAGGGATCGCAGATTTGAGTATATGGTTTTAATTTCAACTCGATACCTCCACGCGTTTCCCAGATAAAGGGTCTTAACAGACAAACAGTCAGATAGACGGACAACAAAGTGATCCTATAATGGTTCCATTTTTTCCCTTTGAGGTACGGAACCCTAAAAACGTTAAAAGAAAGATCTGGATTTTTTCGTGTTAAGTCCAACTATAAATAAAATTGTACTCCGTGACTTTCCAACCTACGCGTACAACCTGCGAATATATAGTTATTTCTATCATTCACTCAGTCCATCTATCATTGTTCATTCATGTGAGATTCAAGGTACTCACGTATTGTAGTTTCAAGAAAATAAGTATTATTTTTATATCTTCCATTGGGACTGCGCTTGAAAGTTATCTACTTTGAAGTCGATATTACCGTGAATAACTTCATATTGCTGCTATTTCTACTACTGTGAAGTCTAGAACTTTGAATGATATTTTTATTTCCATTCAGAAGGGTGTTGTCGATACTATTTTGTTCATCATTTCCGTGTACATTTTATATTATTAGATTTTTTTTATAACGAATACCTCAAGACAGTTCCATTGTTGGACCTATCCTATCACCTGTCTAAGGAGTATGTATTTTATTATTTATAATTTTAGTAGTCTTTATTCGTTGGTTTAACACTATGTAGAAACTTAAATATTAACTAAACCTAACTAAGTAAATATAATAAAAAACCCTACCCCCAAACCCTTGTTTTCTTATTAATATTTTTTTTAAGCACCTGGCATATTTTCTCTTCACTACCCTTGGTTGACTGGTAGAGAATGCCTAAGGCATTAAGTCCACCTTTGTACCTTTGTGTTACGTGAAGTTTAAATAAAAAAATAAATAAATGCACTCAGGTGTCGAAGTACTCCACATCGCTATCATCCAGAAATGTGCCAAGAAGTTTAGCAGTATTGCCACGTTGAATGGCGATACTAATTCTTTGGGAAGAACGAGCCAGCCTTAGGGCTATATTTCACCAGGACACCATGGTGGCGTGACCAGTTGCGCCGCCATGGTGTCCGTAAGCTACCAAACTAGACACCATACAGACACCAGAGTCGCTACACCACACTGAGACAGTATCAAAATGCAAAGGGCAGCTTAAGAACACAGGTGTGGTAGCAAAAGCCTGACATACCATTACGCTCCACCTTAGAGGGGGAGAAGTCATTTGATAATTTCTCACCGCGTAAAAAAAACTGGGCAAGTGCGAGTCAGACTCGCACACTGAGGATTCCGTACAAACTTACCTACATACGAGTATGTAAAGGGAACAGAACTTTATTTATTTATTTGGAAATAGGACTATTTATACATGAAAAATAAAAACACTTAACTAAGTATGTAAATAGTTCAAATCCGGAATGAAGTCTCGAAGATTTTTCGAATCGCAAAAAGATTTCTTTTTTGTGACATAACAACTCTGTTTTCAGATTTATTCCTATATCTATACTATATGACCTTGCTTTATGCCAAATTTCATGATTCTGGGTCAACGGGAAATACCCTATGAATTTTGATTTCTTTGAGAGTGTTGATGCACGTTTTTTTGCGATATAAACACCGTATCTTATTTTTTCGTTAACTTTGAAGTTTGATTTTTTTCACAGCTTTAAAGGACCGCTGATCTTAGTGTATGGTTTTAATTTCAACTCGATACCTCTACGTGTTCCCGAGATAAAGGGACAGACAGACAGACAGACGGACGGACAACAAAGTGATCCTATAAGGGTTCCGTTTTTTCCTTTACGGCACCCTAAAAACATGTCAACTATACCATGTTGTTAGCTTTCAGCCATGATGAAAATGAGATTACTTTTCTTGATGTACTGTAGTTGTTACTAAGTTTCTGAAGATCTATTTTCGAAGTTTCCAGACCAAGATTAATCATTTTAGCCCAAACATTTTAGCGACGCACCTAGCACTCAAATAACCCTTCTAGTTGGGCTAATTTCAGCGTATTTCAACCTTATTATATAACATTATCGAAAAGATATCTAATTCATCTTTAGAAGCCACTGATGAGTATATATATTATAAGTACCTACATAGGTTAAAAGGAATAATTAAAGTACCTACATTTATATATATAAAAGCGAGATATCACTCACTGTTTAATCACGAAATCTCAGAAACTATAACACCTACAAACTTAAAATTTGGCAGGTAGGTTCCTTATAGGGTGTAGACATCCGCTAAGATTTATCTCCGGATTTTACGAAACTCCACCCCTAAGTGGGTTTTTTTTTTTTCGGTGGGAGAATCATCTTATGACATCCCCCGCCCTTGGGCGGAAAACGGGTGTTGTGAAACCTATTATTATCACGCGGGCAAAGCCACTGACATAAGCTAGTATAAAGTTTATTTCTAAGTAAGTTGGAAATAGCTTTTAGTTACTCATTAAGCTCCTAAATATCTTTAGTTATTAATGTTATTAAGGAACTGAGTTTAATGTGTGATAGATAACTATAAGAGCTATAACTTTGGCTCCTGGGGTTGTGTTTATGAAGATGAACATGGCGGACAATCTTTCAATACTTTTTATATTTACGACATTTCTGTTACATCGTCTATCAGGTTGAATTAAATAGTACATTTTGATACAAGTGGAGAAAGTTTGTTATGGCCACTGAGGTGGAATTCACCCGAACCACTGGCGAGGGTGTTATAGAACCGAGTGCTGCAGTGATTTTCTACGTGTATTAAATGACGTTTTTTAGTACACTTACGAAGATATGAATGAACAGGGGTAGACTCGTGGGGATCACTCAGTGCCCAGCCTGATCATCATCATCTTCCTGTCCTTGTCCCGTTTTATTTGGGGTCAGCGCAACACAATCTTTTCTTCCATTCTGTCCTGTCACTGGTCACGCTATCACTAACTCCACTTCTACTCTCTCTTTCTCCAGCCTGATACGATTAATAAAATAGATGAGGTAAGAGCGGGTTTCCAAGTAAAGGAGATTGGGCAAGTTACTATGACACTTGGTTGCGCAACTTTTGACACAGTATAGTAGTGAAAATTAGACACAAAACAGGAGTAGTGTCATGTTTTAAAACAAGATTCATTAACGCTCAGGCGGTAGCCGGCGCCCGGAAGCCATTGTCTTACTATTGTGTCTCTAATTACGCACGTCAAAAGGTTAAATTCAAAATGATATATTGTGGGGTTTTTGAAAAAAAAAAGTTTAGTATTGAGGTTATGTTACATCTCAAAACAATTCATTTTGAAACCCTGTCTCCGGGCCATGAAATCAGTTGCCTCTCTGATTTGGCAGCTAGGCAGTGGGTGTGCTAATAAAAGAGAACAATTTCACAACGCGACATATTGTTTTAAGTCTTGATCAAATCACCATGAACGTAAAAACGTTGTAACAATTCACTTCACAGCCACGCACAAAAAGTGTCAAATCGCTCGATGTAGTAAATGAACGTAGAAGAATCCTAAAACTCAACTCGACACGAATTTATATTTGTTAGCAGAGAAAAACTAAAAACAGTATTCTCTGCTTGCCGGCAGTTAACACGGTAAACGATGTTTTGTTTGACATTTCATCGAATAGTGTTGTGATACATCAATCGACGACGGCGTTATAACATTATCGATTATATCTTAATTGTTTTATTTTTGCCCAGAAATTGCTTTTTAACGAAAGAAATTATATATAATAAAAATATAATTATATAATAAAAATATTAACATAATTAAAGAAAAATAATAATGACAACTCTTAATATTTTTTAGTTGCGAATGTAGATTGTTTTCTTTACCCACGATTTACGTTAATGTTTAATCGATCGATTATAACTGAGAAAGGAGTCGCTTCACTATAATGGAACAAATGACGTATTCATTGTATTAAATACTAATTAAAATGAAAATAGAAAACCCACAAATGATTTCAATGAATTTAAGTAAAAAATCAATAAAAATAATAGTTATAAATTAAACAATAACTCAAATGGCCATACGCGTCAAAAAGTGAATCTATAAGTGCCCAATCTCCTTTATCTTTTCCTATCAAATCTAATCCTATTCTAAAACACTGCCCTTTGAAAATATTATTTGACTACTCAGTCCGTATACTATCAAAGAACGGGTCTCATGCAATCTTCTTCAATATCACAAAACCTAGCTTTAGTAAAAATATCAGCCCATCAGCCAGTTAGTTAGGAGAACAGACAGCTTAGAGATCATTTGACGAAGATACCTATATTAAAATATCGCTAAGTGTATAGAGCCTGATGAAGTTAAGTCTTGAAGCCGTTTTTTGAGTGTGGGAACAAACAATTGGCTTCTCCCGGCCTGGGTGGAGAGAGAGTGAGTGTCAGAGTTTTCCTGACTATAACCCAACTGGCTTTCTTCAGTTAGCCTTTGAGTTCCAAGGCGGTAGTTGCTTTGAGGCAACGTCGTGTCGACTTGGATATGTTATGTGGTCTTATCAGACCGCAAACTACCAATTAATCGCCGTCTACAAGCCCGCGTCCACGGTGAATCGACTTGCGACACCAGACAACTAGGGTCCTGCAACGACCGGGGCGTAAGAATTGCTTCTCTTCCTGCCGCCTCCTCTGTTTGGATTGCTGCTGATTTTGACACTAGTTAGTCGTCATGATCGTCCAGTTGTCCGGTAACCGTCCGGACCGAGCCCGAGTTGTCGAAGGCGGGTAGTGTTCCACACACGTCTTAAAAAGATCTCCGCAAAACCATAAGGGCCCGGTAATAGCGCCTATACCCGCTAGGGCTACAGAAAATTTCTGAAAAGGAAACCCGTGGTCGAAGAACGCAAAAGGCAACTGAAGTACACAGGTGTAATTTCAGTCAGTAAAAGTCTGATGGGCGTATCAGACTTACTAACTAAAATCACAACTGTGTCCAGCTTCAAGTTAGATTGGGAGAAGACATTGGATGATTTGATTACTCACATAAAGAAATACCGTTATGATAAGTTGCTATCTTGAAATACGACTACGATTTACGAAAGATAGATCTTAGTAATCAGATTTCGAAGGATATAAAAAAAAGAAAAGGTTGAGATGATAATACAATAAAATACAAAAGTACGTAATGGTTTTTATGAAATGTGTATACAACCCAAAAATAACATTCTTTCAATCTTGGACAAAACAATAATAATACACGCCTAAGCTGGGTTGACCCAATCTCTTTGTTCTGGTTAAACGAAATAGTGATCCCGTCTTTGGATGTAACACTTTGGACAAAGCATTTAATTACTAGAAAACGTGTCAAAATATATTATTATTATCTATACATATAATCTATACATATAATAAAACAGAAACGAAAGAAAAACTGTACATTGAGAATTTTCAAGAAAAAATAAGTGGCTTTTGTTAGAAAAACGTAACTGATGACAAAAAGTGACTTTTTAGAATTTTTGTCTGTTTGTCTGTTTTTCTGTGTGTATGGTACGGCTTCATGCCAAAACTACTGGATAGATTGAATTGAAATTCAGCAAAAATGTTCTTTGTAAACCAAGGAAGGCTTTAGGCTACATATTATCACGCCGTATGTTATGGGAGGTAAACAATATTGATTATAAAAGGTTTTTGTTCGTAATTGAATGCACAAAATAATTGAATGCATAAAATGACGTTATTTAGTTAATAAAAATTTAACTCTGGGAACATAATAATTACGCTATTTTTATAAAGGAGTGGGGCAGTAATATTGTAAATTGCAAGAGAACAGCTATTCAACAATATGTCAACGGGGAATTTAGCGGTAAGGTCAGACGACCGTTTACCGCTCTAAATGGTGCGAGTTCAAATAAAAAAATATTGTTTTAAAAAATCGTAAAATTCTTTTCATTTAGTTTTTGCATTTTTTTATGTGCATAGGAACGATACTGTTATGAAATCTGAGAACTTTACATGTCCTAAACAGATTGATTGGTGGTACAACAAGCTACACTATCATGATGTCAAATCAAAGTTTTGGTTTTAAGTTTTAACTTACCAAGCACATTTGTTGTAGGTAGGATTTAAGTATGTAATTCTTAGTTTTGTCCCTTGCTGCTGTTACCATATTTTTTTTAATGTAAAAATAATGTAGTTGTCTGATAAATTAACGACAATTTAGTTTTATTCATAATTTAATTAATTTGGGTAAATAATATGTAGTTTCCGTTTTCTAACTAGATGGCGTTGGTCGAGTTAGATCACGCTATGGTTTCGTTCCCAAAAAGTGATGTCGATGTGCCGCTCTCATCCTATAGAAACGGGGGTTAACTTTGTTGTCTGTGTTGGTTGATGTGTTTAATTTTCCTGCAAATAATTATTATTTTTCTACTTACTAGCAATTCTTACGTACTTATTTGATTACTTTTCATTGATTTGAATATCGTTAGTATCAGATTAAGAAGGAATTTTAGCTATGCCTTTTAGAAAAAGATCAAATCTGTCTCGAAACTCGAGGGTTACTAAGATGCGCAGGTGAGTTCGATCTCCGCTTCTGTTGTGGGAGAAATATCATTCTTGGCATCTTCTGTCCGAAGACTTCCTAAGAGCTCTGAGACGCACTACTGAAGATAATACAGAGGCAACTGATGAGCGCGTTCTAAACAGTAGCCTTAGTTCACTTCAAGACATGGTCATTTCGATCGGCGGCAGTTCTCTGGTGGATTATGGGCTACCGACTCCACAACATCTGGATGTACAAGAGCGTGGAAACAGAGAGTACAACTCTGAAATAAATTATGATCCAAGAGCTATGAGTACCATCGTCAATGACCATGTCTCTAAGTTTACCTCAAAGCAAAAGCAAATTTTGGACACCATCCTTGAAAGCGTTGGACTCGGCCAAGGTAAAAGGTTTTTCTTGGATGCTCCTGGTGGAACAGGGAAAACACCGCTGGCATTCTCGCAGAGGTCAGGAGGCAAGGCAAGATTGTCATTGTAGTAGCATCGTCAGGAATCGCCGCAACACTGCTTCCTGGTGGCAAAACAGCGTACGCAATGTTTAAGATTCTCATAGATTTAGAGAGTAATGAAACACCTGTTTGTGGAGAGTCACGCAACAGTGACAAAGAGCGCGTGCTTAAAGATTGCTCTTTAATCGTGTAGGATGAATGCACTATGGCGAACAGAAAAGCAGTAGAGGCGGTAAACAGGACTTTGCAGGACATCCGCAGGAACCATAAAATGATGGGTGGCGTTACAGCTCAGTTTAGCGGCGATTTCCGACAAACGCTGCCTGTGGTGACGCGAGGAACTAGGGCTGATGAGGTGAATGCTTCGTTGAAATGCTCTTTCTTATGACCACATATTCATAGGTTGAGCTTAACGATGAATATGAGAGCACAGCTTGGCGGGAATGTACAAGCCCAATATTTTTCTGATGTTCTCTTAAAATTGGGTGAGGGAACGCTACCATCTACTGGTAGCGTTTCCTCACAGTGGCCAGGTGGTTCTACCTGAGATACTTGAGAGAGTGGTGTCTACCTTAAAAGATTTGATTCGCCTGGTGTACGGGGACATCAATAGGATACCGCACCAAGATAATTCTTGGGTGTGTGAACGAGCCATTTTAACACCCAGAAACGACCAAGCTTCAGCGATCAATGAATTCATTCTCGCAGAAATTGAGGAAAATGAAGTGATCTACACTTCAATAAACACTGTTGTCGATCAAGATGATGCCACACATTACCCCGTAGAATTTCTCAATTCTCTCAGTGCAAGTGGACTACCAGCGCACACCATTAAGCTAGACGTCGGTGTCCCAATTATGCTTCTTCGAAATCTCACTCCGCCGAAACTGTGCAATGGGACCCGGCTCAAAGTTGTCTCGCTACAGAGAAATATCATTGAGACAGAAATTCTAACGGGTTATGGAGTCGGCGAGACAGTGTTTATACCATGTATACCACTAAATCCCCACAATTACCCTTTTCAATTCAAGCGCGTGCAGTTTCTTGTGAGCGTGTGTTTCGCCATGACAATAAATAATTCACAGGGGCAGACACTGAAGGCTGCGGTTGTCGACCTCAGGTCGAGCTGCTTCTCACACGGACAACTGTACGTCGCTTGCTCCCGCGTCACCAGCCCTGACTCGCTGTACATATTGAATGAGACCGAGGGAAAAACTACGAACGTTGTTTACACAGAAGTGTTACAGTAAATTATAACACTTCTGTTATTCGACGTCTCCTAAATTTCCTTATTAACCTGACGTCTCTTGCCAGTATATAAACTACATAACTTTAAAATTTTGAGTTTATTATGCCAAATAGTTTTTGAGGGATCTAAGCTAAAGTATAGTATGGGACGCATCTTTTGAGTGTTTCTGTAAATCAACAAACTATCACTAACTATTATTAAAATAAAAATAGAATAAAAAACAATACTTATGTGATACGTGAGCAAAGCCACGGGTACAGCTAGTAATCATATAAAGTGAAAACCTACATAAACTAACGCCTTTTCCCTTGGAGTTACATATTCCTTCTGCTTCGTTTATGTTCTTAAGGTAATTGGCGTTCTGGCTTATAACTATTTTATGTGGAAGTAAAATAAATGAATTGGATGCTTTCGGTATGAATCGCAAACGCAGAATTATTAGTTACGTTGTGTTTTACGAACTTGACGCGGACCAAGTCGCGGGAAATAACTAGTAATTAATATATTTTCACGTAATCTTAGGAGACAGTTAACAGGAAATCAAAAGACATTTACGATGTGTCTGTGTGTTGAGTTTTCGATATTTAGTATTTTTTTGGCGATTCTCATTATTGTATCTGGCTAAACTATGGATTTGAAACTCATACGGCATTTCCCCTGATCTGATTAACTGGGTAAAAGTCTTCCTGAGTGCAAGGGCTCTCCGAAATGTTGTCGACGGATGCTCATCAGAGCCTATGACGAATCACGCCGGAGTTCTTCAGGGGTCTGAACTCTCTGCAACTCTACTTGCTGCATATCAACGATCTGCAGATGCCCGGTATCTAAGGGTATACTGATGAAAGTACAGTCGTAGAGTGATACCTGCCAAGTGCTTGGATTAGTAAGGAGCTAATCCGGTCCGAAAGAGAGACCACGAAACACAAAACACACACACACACACACACAGGCAGTCAGGCAGTTTCCAAGTGGGGCAAAGCCAACCTATTGTGATTCAACGCCGCCAAAACACAAGCGTGTCTGTTCTCCGCCAAAAGGAGCTCGTTCACCTTGGCCCCTGCTTTTCCGAATGTATATCTGGAGTGCACCGTCCGCCTTCACCTTTTGGGAATTTAAATTTTTTCACCACCTTAACTTTAGGCAGTTCATTGAGTATAAAGCCAAGGTAGTTGCTAGGAAACTCGGTGTTCTTGCAAAGGTCCGGTGATACTTCACACTGCGACAGCTTCTAATGTTATAAAAAAGCATAGGTCTGATCATGTGTACAGTACTGCAGCTTATGAACTGGTGCTGCAAAATACTATCTCGCAGATTTAGACTAAGTGAAAACGCACGTAAAGAGGCTATTTGGTGATCCAGATATGGTTAAGTTCAATCTACAAAGCCTGGAGCATAGGCGTAGGGTAACCAGCCTTTCGATGTTTTAAAGGATACATTTTGTAGAATGTGCACGGGAATTGCATGACTTGATTCTGCTATCTCCTTACTACCATCGGACAACCCGACGAACGGCGAGTACGTCACGTTGTTGAAACTTGTACGGTCCGATCTGAGCGTTTCGCCTTTTCGTTTTTACCGCCTACAATGAGAGGCTGGAACAATTTGCCTGCTGCGGTCTTCCCGTTCGATAATTTAGGTGTCTTCAAGGCTAGAGTGAATAGACTCTTCATAAACTAGTGCGCCTCACCATCAACGATTGCATCACTGCTTACCATCAGGTGGGATCGCAGTCAAGCACTAGTTTATATCAATTAAAAAGAAAAAAAAAAAGAAACATCGTGCTTTCTGGATGAATCCCTTCACGTCTATTCGTAGCAAGTAAAAAATAAAGTAACCTACCTTCCTGGTAGGCAATAAAAAAAACAAGACCATGTTGTAGATATATTCAAGACTACGTCTAGTCACCTACACCGTCGACTATAAACCAGACTCACTCTATTCTGTTAGTTGCCAACATTATAGAAAAACCACTTCGATTTTGTTTTAAATCCAGTAGATTCCACATGTACAATAAAATAACACTGCAATTGCCACTTGTACCCCGAAGCCTTATAAAAGTAGTAGGAAGTGTTTTATAGCCGCATGGGAAAGAATTTCATTATTGGTTCCGTTTCCGTTTTAAAAGGATTGCATTGTAGATATCTAAACAGATTGTTTTTGTTTTCCTAGCAATGTTATCTGGGAAACAGTAGTAGGTTATCCACTTTACATTTGAAGCTACATGCGTATTATATGCAATTAAATACTACCCGAAAACAATATTTTTTATTTGTCCTCATCTGTTCCTATTTGATTTTTATTTTTTTATATTTTAGGACATTCTATTCTAGGTCGTGGGTCTGTTGAGCTAACAGATATATCTTTCGATTTTGGACCATCAGGTTAATGGCGGATGGCATCTGCCTGTCTTCTGTTTTGGCAGCATAAGCACTATTTTTACGACATGATCCTCGTTTCTCCTCCAAATATGATCATACCATCTGTTGCAATTTTTGCTCAAATCAAAAACTCAAACCTGTTACGAAACGTAAAAGGAGAAGGAAAACAGATAATAAAACAATTTAAAAAACAGCCTTTAAATTGAGCAAGAAGAAGATTTAACTCTACCACTTTTGTCAGTGACTGACTCACACCTACAAAACAGGCCATTTACGTTTCGAATAATAGAAGCACATAGATGAACTACCTAAAATAATATTGAAATAGACAGTTATCTCGATTTCAACTGACTTCCACACTGCGGAGCACAAATACTAGGTCAATGTTGATTTAGGTTCACCTTTTTAACTGGCCGACATTTTGACAATTCAAAAGTGCCTATAAATGGTTTACTTGAAATAAATGTTTCTGATTCCTGATTTCTGATATTGATGTCAAGTAGGGAAACAACGAAAAGGATCTTGATGGACTAGCTACTCCACTTTGGAGAATATTGATATGTAACATAACATAACATAATCAGCCTTTTTAATGTTCCCACTGCTGGGACTCAGGCCTCCTCTCTCTAGGAGAGGGAATGGGCCGTAATCCACCACGCGGGCCCAGTGCGGGTTGGTGGACATGTATTGACATGTATATCCAAGCAAAGGTAATAGGAACTATAGGGATTAAGCTATCATGTCCTAATTGTTTTCCAGGGATTTAGGATGCGTTTGATATATGAACTTATATTAAAATATCACTACGCGTATAGAGCCTGACGAAGTTAAGTCTTGAACCGTATTTTTTAAGTGTGGTATTATCAATATTAACTTCTCCCAGTCTTTCCAATGAATGTCAGGCTTATATTGACTAAAACTTCACGTATTGTGTTCCTTCAATTGGCGTTCCAGGGTAATTGTAATTCTTTCGAACAATTCTGTAGCCCTGGCAGTACACATACATAATCATGAATATGTGTGTGTATATTTGCACACTCATAATCTGGTCTAAAATGCGTTACGTAATTTTCTTATAAAACAAAGTAAGTCGGCGGAAAGCCTCTATTTACTGTCTCTACCTCGAAGTCGATTGCGAATTTCACAGATAGGTATCATACGATTTCAGCAACTTACAGACAAGATTCAATGAATAAATCATGATGCGAAATTCTGATGTCGAATTACATTAGAAACTTTTCGTTGGCTCTGTTACTTCATCGAGATGCTATTGACACTTTGATTTGATAAATTGGTTTTGATTCTTAAACACGAGGTGAAATGTAGAATAAGTTTATATTTTTGCAAAGAATGAGTTCTTGTTTTTTTTTTTATTATATTGATAGGCTTGCATTTGGCCACTATCTCATCAGCTGATGGTAAGCAACGACAAAATTGACGATGAAACACGCTGACCTAGAAGTAGCCCAGCACCCTTAGCCAAGTTGATAATCTGCAATCGTTAACGCTAGTCGAAAACTAATCAAATGTATGGGAATGACATCATCTCAACGTTAAGTCACGTGGTCAGAACAAACGAATAGAAAATTCGTAGCCAAGTTCACATCGTTCAAAATGATAGAATGAATTGTTATCGATTCTACAATGCTCAACGCTACATCCTCTGTTATTGTAGAACCACATTGTAGAACGAGCAGCCGATTCCGGCGCGTCAACATGGCTATCAACTTATCGTTTTCCACAATTGCTGACACCGAGGCGTTTGATTGGAGAACAGAATTCGACACGAAACGGTTGTAACTTGGCTAGGGAGGCAGCTCTCTTGACTTAATTACCTCTTTTTGCGAGGGCTGCGGTGACTCCATCGAACAATTCACAGCCCTGACAGGCGTTGACCCTAACTGGTCCCTAAAATTTTGTTGACGTCTATTTAAGGCGCGCGTGGAACACAACACGCCTTCAACCCGGGGTGGTGCTGGTTGGCGAGCTACCAAAAGCTAAACTCGCGTCTATAAAAATCTGCTTACGTTAAAAAAAAATATTAGTAAAGAAATATATATAGATACAAATTTTAGCGTATCTACGCCTTAAAAAATGGTTTTTGTATTATTGTATTGCACCTTTCTGCGAGTGTCTTAAATAACCTCCATAAGTACCTGCTTGATATGAATGAGTTTCCAATGGTCTCATATTTCAGGGGTCTTACCATTTTTTTTCCCAACTAAAAAAAAAGAAAGTTGGGAAAATCATCCCGCTCTTGGGCGGGGCGTAAGGGTGTGTCAGACTTTTACTGACTAAAAACCCACTCCCATTCCTTCTTTGCCTTTCATACCAGGACCGGGTTTTTCGTTCACAAGCGAACCCATGGCCCCAGTAGGCTTCGACCCTGCTGGGCCCCTACGGTTTACTGGAAGGCTAGGCTCTCGTGGAACACTACGTGCCGTCGACGACTTGGGCTCAGTCCGGACGGTCACCGAACTTTCGGACGGCGAGCTACCCATTGCTCGCCGTCCGCAAGCCCGCGCCTACGGAGGGGCCTTACTATGACGTGACGTGTTAAAATCTCAGTCGTGCTAACGAGAAAGAGGGATGGGAGTTATACATCCTATCTATACAGTTCCATCCGTCAAACGGATCGGGTTAGAGCTCGTGGTAGGGCCACAGGGGTGAACAGTGAAGGTCAACATATAGCGGTAGTAATAAATATCATCAAAGTTTTCCTACCGCGGTACACTTTCCCAACAACAACTTACATTTACGATGTTCAAAGATAATAAAACCAGGATTATTTTGCAAGTAATTTAAGTTCCTTCTTTGTGCATTTATGTTTAGTTATCGTATGAAATTCTACCATGTGTTCTCGGAGAAGCGTCGGCAATATGTTGAAACTCTAGCTGGTTAATAACGCCAGTAGCGGCCACCCATATTTTGTTAAACTCGCCAGCTCAGCACCGTTTGCTAGCAATCCCTAGTCAGGTATAAACAAAGTTAAACTTGCATATACGCAGCATTTGCAAAATGTTTTTTATACATTATACTAATATTATAAAAACAAAATTTTGTATGTATGTCTTTTTTTATTTCTTTTTTTTTAGGTGGGAAAATCATCTAATGACAAATCCCGCTCTTGGGCGGAGCGAGACATAGTGTCAGACTTTTACTGACTAAAAACCCACTCCTGTTCCTTCTTTGCCTTCATCCCGGGGCCCCGGGCTTCGCTTTCACACTACCCGTGGCCCCAGTAGGCTTCGACCCTGCTGGGCCCCTACGATTTGCTGACATCTCCCTGAGGCGCGCGTGGAACAATACGCGCCGTTGACGACTTGGGCTTGGTCCGGACGGTTACCGGACGGTCGGACGGCGAGCCACCCATTACTCGCCGTCCGCAAGCTCGCGCCTACGGTGGCCGGAAATCGGGATCGGAATCCCGGCGGCGGTTAGGGCGTGACCGTTGCCTCACGCGATCGGCCGCCTCTTTTGCTAGCATTACTGCTTCGCAAAAGGAGGCGACCGCCTGCAACTCCTCCTCACTCCAGATCATGGCCTGTACCAATGCCCGGCGCGAGAGATCACTGCCACCGATCGCCCCCAAGAGGACACGGCGGTGCTCTGCCCAGGCGGGGCACACCTCTACCGTATGCTCCACCGTGTCCTCCAGACGGTCCACACAATGGCAGCACCCAGGCGCTTCTTCCGCACGAATTCGGTGCAGGAACCTCCTGAACTTACCATGTCCGGTGAGGACCTGCGTCATGCGGTAGGTAAGGACGCCATATGGTATTCCCAGCCACTCCTCAAAGAGAGGACTTACCGCCATAATGTATGTATGTGTCTGTGAGTATGTTTGTTACTTCTGATCGCTAAAATGGCTGAACGGATTTGTATGCAATGGAATTGAAACAAGGGTAGACCATATCCTGGAACAACACATAGGATAGGTACTTCTTACTCCAGCAGTATGTTCCCGAGGGATAATTTTCTAGTTTCACATGGGCGAAATCACTAGCAGAAGTTACCTTTTAAGTGAACCCAAATGTGCAATTGAGTTGGACAAAATATGAAGTCATTGGAACCGGGATCTCTACGCCAACCTAGGAATCCCAGTTGCGCATGGTCGGATGGTTATCACGTTTCCGAATGTATAAGTAAAATAAGTTAGTTAGATCCTTATGGAATTAATCGCAAGCACAGAATTTATTTATTCATAGGAGAACCAACAGCTGTAACAATAAGATAAAAATAGTATAAGAGACATTGAGCCAATTACAGAATTATTAGGTAGTTGCGGGCTAAGTTAATTAATAGCTAGTTACGAATCAGAACCACTTGGGGATTCATTCAAAGCACTGTCAAGCTATCAAGAAAAATACTATTCTATTCAGGATCTAAAAATTATAATAAAAAAATTGTATTTAATTTTGTCGAACGAGAGAATCGATGCTTCAAAACAAAAAATAAACGTAAGGTTTTAATATATATTTTTAAAACTTATATAGCACATACATAATTATATATATATTTAAAAGCATAGTATAGTCGGTCTTATAATGTTGGGCCGTAATCCACCACGCGGGCCCTGTGCGGGTTGGTGGATGTCACATGTCTTCGAATTTTTGGTTCTAGGACATGTCGATTTCCTCACGATGTTTTCCATTACCGTTTTGAGAGCAGTGGTGATGAAATAAATTACACAAAGTAATGCGCCTGGCTGGGTTTGAACTCACGACCTACAACTCGTAAGTCGGGACCGTTGCCACTCGGCCACAACTGCTCTTGATATATATATAATAGCACTAATGAAATACTGTGATGTTTGTACCAAATAAAAAAGAACCGAAAACATGGCATCTGCAATTTTAGTTTTCGCTTTGCGAATTTTGACCCTATATTTTTCTGCCGCGTTCAGTAAAATACTGGCTGAAATGGTGTAGATATGATTCACGGGTATTGCACACAACTGCCCATTTTCCCCCGAACTTGGCAAGCACGCTGCTGTTCTTTTATTTATTTTTTAGAGGCAGTACTTTTACTGAGAAACTGTAATAACTTTTTTGCGGTTCCGTCCATGTGAAAAGTCCTTCTTTGCGTTTTGAGATGAAACCAAAATAATGAAGACTAACATTACAGGGACGCTACCTGCTACGTTTTATGTGTTACGTTTTGTATTTATTTTCACATATTTTAGTTTTTTTTTGTTTTACTAACTGCTGCTTCTGCTCCAGTAATTAGGTGGTACACATAAATATACGTAAAACTGTCAGATTTCCTGGTATAACTATCCGTAATGACTATTGAAGATCTACAAATGAGGACCGTGACCAACGGCTAAATTCACCAATTAAACTAATCGTGATAAGTTCAAACGAAACTCAGCTTAAGCGTCAGCGATCAGAGCTTTATTATTTTTATGTTTTACCACTATCAACTGAACCCAATTTACGCTAAACTAGTTTAAATTCTAAACGCCCAACTTTCGAAAGTTTGTTATTGTTATACTTAAAATAATAAAAAAACTTTTTTTTTTATTAGGATTTATTGCTATTTCGTGAAAAAATAAAGATGAAAAGGACGATAGCATTAGCTTTAGAAGAAAATTATGATGAAGAGTAATATATGGCATGTGGTCACATAAACGCGAAAATCCAGCCCGACAAGGCCAGCGTCGTAATAGCAGCTATCACACACAATAGTCCAAATAGAAAAACGAGTAGAAATCACACAGAAAGAGAATGATGAGCACTTATTAAACACAACAGTTAACAAATGATTTGTAATTTTTGACGTAACGAGAATAATAACAAAATTGCCAATGATACAAAAGTTCTCAAAAATAATAATTATTCTTAATTTATACATTCTAGTACCAGTAACCTATTTTTGATTGCGAATTATATCTATTAAATAATGAGTAAAACAATATAATGGAATATAATTACCACTTATTTGGACTGTATATATATTTTTTATTAATTGTATTATTTAATTTTGTTTTCGTTTTTATTTATAGGGCACTGGCCACTTGTAATTATTTTGAAAACTTTGGTTAAATTTAAAAGTAAAAATACCGTTGTTCGAATTTTGAATTTCCCTCCACATTTTTTCGAGAGCCAAATCAAATTATCGTGTCTCAATTAAAAATGGATTTGCATATATTATGTTAATTTTATTTTACTCTTCATGTCAATTACTAACGTACTCAGTTCCGAATTTATACACTAACTAGCTGTTACCCGCGACTTTGTCTGCGTCAAGTTAGTAAAAATGCACAAACGTAATTAATAATTCTGTGCTTGTGATTCGTGCTAAAAACATCTAATTCAAATAACGGAAATTAATTTCAGTAAATATATTATGTAAAATGTATTTCTTATGTCCAGATATATAATTTATTTTATTTATTTGGCTCACCAGTAATAGAATACTCGTTCATGATATAAATCAAATAAATTATTTATCATCATCAATAAACAGAAACAGACATGTTGAGGTCGAAGTAGTTGATAAACTGTGGTTCTGCCTACCCCTTAAAGGAAAAGGTGATAGTTTAAGTTTGTTTTTGGTTTATTCTATGATGAAACAACGCTGTATGATTTTAATATGATTGGTTCATTATAATAGACTAAAAGTGTATTAAACCGTTGTTTTCTTTTAACAACACTAAATAAATGTTATTTAACGTACGCTATAAAAAAAGTGGATAAAGTAGTTTTCAAAATGTTAAATGTTGCCAAAATGTATAAAGAGTCTGTACGGATCTTGTTCTGAGGTCAATACCCACAGTTTTTAGTGTCTGCACGTTTTACTTTTAGGAAGAAAATCATCAAATACCTTCCCCCGCTCTGGGTAAAGCGAGAGTTTGTGTCAGACTTTTACAGACTGAAACCGACCTGTGTTCCTTTAATTGCCCTTAGTGTTCTAGAGCTACGGTAACTTGCACGCGGCAGGAAATCTTCCTTCTTTGAGGAAAAGAGAGGACGCTGTGGTGTCTTTCTAAAGACACCACAGCGTCCTCTCTTTTCGCCTGACGAAGATCTCTAGGGCCAATGCCTGCTAGAGCTATGAGATTTTTCGAAAGAATTACCTCCCATAAGAATTTGCCTCGATGATATTTCTCTGCAGACTTTTAGCCGGGTCTGTTATGCAACTTTGGCGGAGGTGAATTTCGAAGGAGCATAATCGGCTTCAGCCCATCTTCAGCTGGATAACGTGCACTGATAGTCCACTACTGCTAGCGATTATTAAAATACTACAGAGTAACCTACGATGCCATCTTGCTCCACAACTGTACTTATAAAGAATTTGTGAAAAAATTGTTGCAGTTTGATGTTGACTTACATCACGTCGAATTTGAAACAGAAACTTCTCGAAACACCCTTATACCCCCTCATTACTCCGTGTTTGTGACTCCACAAAACTATAAAATGACAGCGAACAAATGTCGCAACCAATTGGGGCTGTGACTGACTCTGGCATCCGTCAGAATGTTGTCCCAGTGTTGATCACCACTCACTGACCACTCTTAAGGAGGTAACGTCCAGTTGTCGACTTAAGGCTGCAAGTAATGTAGGATACATCATACGTAATCAAACTATCTTCAGGAACGCAAACCACGTCGGGGCCTTGTGTGAAATATGTCTTCATGAGTTTTTCATGAAATTCTTAATTATCTTCAATTTTTGGAATCTTTAAAATTAGGTACTTGTTCCAAACAGTAGGTTGTGGTCAAGTCCGAGGGAGAGACTACTTGAAGTACTGGTAACCTTCACGAACTGCTCAAGAAGCATCTTTCTGTGATTAAGTACCTACCTATATTTGCTGGTTTTTTGGGGGTCCTTCCGAAACATCTACGTTCGATGAAGACCTGCGTCAGGCGGAAAAAGAGCCTTTTTAGACTTTCCGCAAAGAAGGTAGTTGCTGCCGCAATTGTGGCGTGCAACTTACCATAGCCCTGGAACGCTAAGGGCAACTAAAGGAACAAAGGTGGGTTTCAGTCAGTAAAAGTTTGGTACTACCTCTCGCTTTACCCAGAGCGGGGGAAGGTATTTGATGATTTCCTACCTAAAAGCAAAAGGTGCACACACTAAAAACTATGTGTATCGACCTCAGTGTCAACTCCGTGACTCAGACTATTTATACATTTTGGCAACTGAAAACTACTATAGCCACTTTTTTTTTGATAGCCTACGTTAAATAACATTTATTTAGTGTTGTAAAAAAGATAATTCTACGGTATAATATACTTTTAGTATATCTAATGAACCAATAATTTTAAAATCATACAGCGTTGTTTTATCATAACATAAACCAGAAAGAAACATACATAAAACCCACTCCTGTTCCTTCTTTGCCATTGTTCCAGGGCCCCGGGAATCTCTTTCGTATCACCCATGGCCCCAATAGGCTTCGACCTTGCTGGGCCCCTACGGTTGCTGACACCTCCTTGAGGCGCGCGTGGAACACTACGCGCCGGTAACGACTTGGGCTCGGTCCGGACGGTTACCGGACGGACGGACGGTGAGCTACCCATTGCTCGCCGTCCACAAGCCCGCGCCTACGGTGGCCGGAAATCGGGATCGGAACCCCTCGGTTCGGATCGGCTGGGTCGCGAGGGTTATTGTCTCGCGCGTGCGGCCGCCTCCTTTGCTAGCATTACTGCTTCGCAGATGGAGGCGACCGCGCCCAAGGCCCACCGCGATTTACGCTATTACAAATCTTGTTTTGATAAAATGGCTGGACCTAACTGCGGTTTATTTTCGTAATAATTTTTGGTATTTACGAAGCAATTAATTAGAATTCAATAATTTTTATAAATAGGTCTAGAAACATTTGCTGATTTCGTGATAACGCCATCTATTGCTGAAAAGCTTAACCTTACCTTTATCACACACTGAGGCTCTACCACTCGAGCTCATAACGTGATCCATTTTAAGACCTAAACCGCTCTTTTTCGCTCGTACGTCTGACATTTTGACATTATCATGGTAAGGCCCCTGGCCACCTACCGAGCGATAGTTAAATAAATAGTTTGACAAATTTAATTCGTGTGTTTGCTATTCAAAGCCAGATGGCGTCACTGAGGCATAGGATGACAGTTTTTCTAAGACATTTTTTCTGATAGCCGCTCTATTGTATCTCTTTAGATCTCTTTGTAGACGTTTGAATGCATAACCGCTGGATTTCTGTCTTGTATAGTGAAGGTCAGTATAATATGCCAAACTGCTTCGAAAGTGCTGATGTAGAAACCAGACTGTCGATAAAAATAATAGTAAGAACGCAAAAATATGTAAAAAGTAAAATAAAACAAAACTATTACAAAAAAGAAACTGAGTTTTGAACCACTACCTTCTTACGTGCCGATCTAATCCAGACACGACTGCACTACGGTGTTCGTTGACTTTTGTGTAAAATAGGTGTTCTTATATAAACGTCATCATTGTCTGCTTAACCCTTTGTCGATGATAGCGTGATGATTTTCATCTCAGATATTAAATGTGTAGCTAAATGAAAAAAAGAAATATTGTTTTCGTCTTTTCACTTAGATTTTATTACATGTTTGATTACTTTTTACAAAAATATGGAGTAAAAATGTCTAAGATGTGTTAAAAATATGCTAAAAGTCCTATTATTATTGTAATCGAAGTACCATCGCATATTATATACAAAAAAGACGACAAAATACTCACAAAAATTATTACTATAACTGGGGATCGAATTCACGGCAAATCGTTCAATACCGACATTTTGGAATATTGCTCACCCCCCATAGCAAATGGCGTGATAATTTATAGCCTATGTCCTTTCTCAAGCTCTATTCTATCTTTGTACCAAATTTCATCAAAATTGGTTCAGCGGTATAAGCGTGAAAGCGTAACAGACAGACAGACAGACAGACAGACAGACAGACAGAGTTACTTTCGCATTTATAATATTAGTATGGAAGTATGGACTAGTATGGATATAACACTGTTACCTAAAACAAAAATTTCAATTACAAAGGAGACAATTTTTTTTGGGCCCACTATTAAACGGTTACGTTTATTAATCATATTACACATGGAAAAAGCGATCATCTTATTATAATTAACAGACCAAAAATTATATAGAAATCTAACCGGAATAATGAAATAATAGTAAAAAAGTGTTACGGCAAAAAATGCTTGTTTAGGAGCGTTTTCAAGTTTATTTTAACGTGAAAAAAAATATGTTACTACAGTGCGCAACGGTGACATCGGATTTAAATGCGTTTCAAGAAATAATAATTAATTGGTACAGCGAACTTGTTTTTAATGCTGTTATTAACGGTTAACACAAATATCAAGTAACGTACCTACTTTAAAAATCACCGTGGAACGAAACGTAATTAATAGCCCGTTGCAGATGCTCTGTGGTCCAGTTTCAATCAGTTTGACACTGACAGACAACTAGTGGTGGGTCGTTGTCGAATTTTAGACGGACGAGACGTAACCGTTTTGTCGACGACAAAAACGGTTGCAGAAAACGGTCGTCGTCGCAACTGGTTTGAAGACGAAACTATCATTGAGTGAAGTAGTTGCAGAAAACGTTCGTTGTCGCAACTAGTTTGAGGACGGTAATAAATTCTGCCCTCTAGCCAAGTTACAATCGTTTCCTTTGGCGCGAACGCCTCGAGTAGGCCACGCCTCCGAATCCTTTGTTCTGACCACGTGACTGAGCGTTGAGATGACGTCAGAACAAAGGAATCGGAGGCGTGGCCTACTCGAGGCGTTCGCGCCGAACGAAACGATTGTAACTTGGCTAGGGGGGCTGTACTCGTCGCGTCGTCGTTTCAAAACCAGTTATTACAATGAAAAATGAACTTTATGACTATAAACATAAAATTCATTTTTCATTGCAATAACTGGTTTTAAAAACGACGACGCCACGAGTGTGATAGTTGAAGCAATGGATTTTTGACCTTATTTTCTTAACAGTAAGATAACAATTCGCATACAGTAATTCAAAGACTGGTTTGTGCAACGAAGACCGTTTGGTCGCAGGATGGAAAACGGTTGTTACGTTGCAAAACAAAAAACGGTCTTTGAAAACTGTTCGTCGTTGAAATGCCCACCGCTACAGACAACATTATTATTGTTTCCGATTACTAGATAGTTGCATGTTTCTTCTGTTCTTTTCGTATTTTTATTCGAAAGATTTTATGAAAATGGCATTTGTAGATATATGCATAATCCACAAAGCCGTTGTATCAATTGTGCAGCACCATTTCAACGGAATGTTGAATACTGCTCTTGCTGGATACTGTTGTAATTGTTTAGTGGGTAGACGCATTGTTGGCTGCTGTACATATGTGATGTGTATAGTGTGGTTTTTATCTTGGGCGCGGCATCAAGGTGAGGTTGAGCCACCTGCATCTTTTTTAGATGAAATACTGCTTTTAAGAGATGACTTTGAAAATGATGATGATGAACAGTAATAAATACTTGTGATGTACCTATAATGTGTTTTTTTTTCTCCTTACACAACCAGCATAAAACACATCACCTTATTATTTTATATCTACAGTCAATGGCCGGCAAAAGCCGCGCTATTTCGAAATGGATACATCTACGCATTTTCATGAATAAGTCTCTCAAATCGTGTAAATCACATCAAAGTCTGTGACGTAGTACAGACGTGACTTTGTTTTATATTGTATATAATTGAACAATGCACTATTTTAACTTAAAATACCAAGGATAGGTCATCCACTCATTAGACAATCGCTCTTGTGAGATTTTAGGTTATTATGAGAGTCGTGTTTTGACTGTCGTATTTCACGGTACTCCAGTTACTTATAGTTTTGCTAATATTACCAATGTAATCTAGAGATTATAAGGAATAAACTAACGTGCATTTCATTGCTATATGCCACAATTTGTGGTGGGCCTATTCCCCAAACAAAAAAAATTGTCTCCTTTAATACTATGATTTTTTATGTTATCAGTTTTCGAATTTTATTACCTATCAAAATTCTTAATCCATTTTTCTTTCACAGCCTTCAAATGCAGAGAAGTATGGATCAGTCTGGAGTTAGAGCGAGCCTTCAACCTTGGCATAGACGCTGGTCTACTGCTGATACCTATCTTCATCATGTCGTTCGCATACTCCCTGATCGTCACCAAACTGTGGAGGGGTATGCGGCATGAGATACAGCATAACTTCAAGTGGCAGAGACATTGTGAGTAACATTTTCATTATAACATTTCGTAACGTCACAGTCAACTAGCTTAATTCAAAATTCAGTTAAACCAGCGTTGGGTGTCTGACGCCCAGCAAATGCTGAGGTGGTCACCCTTTCGGTTCGGGCACGCTCAGCGCTTTCTTTACTTTTTTACTTTGTATTTGTAACCGTTGAACATGTTGTCCATCCAGAATAAAAGTATTTCTACGAGTATTCTATTATTTTTTACTAAACGGCGCCATTCAATTATTCACCTAAATGATATTCAGCCATTCAATCAATTAATTAATTACTTGCCTAGCCCAGACATTTACGAGAGGCGATGGTACGTCGTAAAAATCATTTTGATTTGTGTTCAGACTAAGCCATCCTGTGTGCTGATGACGTTCGTAAGTAAAATAATTCGACGGAGCGTAATTATTTTTTATTATATATTTATTAGGTGTATATTTCTTGTATATGGAGTGTATGATCTCTTGCTAGATCACACACTACCTTTAGATGATGTGGGCGGTATAGATTATAAGATGGTAAAATAATTTATACTACTGTATTGTTCCAAAGGTTATAGATAAAATGAGCTAATGAACTGATGTGTGTGAAATGAGTGACACGTGGCCCTTGTTGGCCGTGATGAGATCGCCCAGCTTGATGGCTCGACGCGAACTCAACTTTATTATAAAGTAAAATGAGTGTGAGGCGTAAATGCTGACTTGCAGTATGTGCGGTTGTACCGTACAGATAATAGGTCGCAAAGTAGTTTTTTACCCTTCTCCATCCTCAATTTTTTTAAATCGTGATATTTGTTTGATATAATGTTTTATGGCAGACCAACGTTTGCCAAGTATCAACATAACATAACATAACATAACATAGACGGCCTTATAATGTTCCCACTGTTGGGACTCAGGCCTCCTCTCTAGGAGAGGGAATGGGCCGTAATCCACCACGCGGGCCCAGTGCGGGTTGGTGGATGTCACATGTCTTTGAATTTTTATTTCTAGGACATGCCGGTTTCCTCACGATGTTTTCCTTCACCGTTTTGAGAGCAGTGGTGATGAAATAAATTACACAAAGTAGCCAGGCGCATCCTGGCTGGGTTTGAACCCGCGACCTACAACTCCGTAGGTCGGGGCCATTACCACTCGGCCACCACTGCTCCTAAGCTGCTCCTGCCAAGTATCATTATCATCATATTCATTTCAGTCAAAAAACGTCCATTGTTGGACATAAGCCTCTACCAAGTGTCGCCTTAACGACCGGTCCTGTGCGTCTCGCATACATCGGATTCCCGTGACCCTCACAAGGTCATCGGTCTACCGTGGAGGCCTTCCAACGCTGCGTCTACCGGTACGTGGTTGCCACTCCAGAATATTTCGGCCCCAGTGACCATCAGTTTTACGAGCAATGTATAACAGCTATTTTTATTACTAACTTCTAAGCAGGTTTCTCCATATAAACTTTGGGCCCTCAGGGGGTAACCTTTGGAGAATCTTATCTTAGTTCTCGCTTAGGTCATAAAAGGAAACCTTGTGCAAAATTTCAAATTCCTAGTCCCAGTAGTGACGGCTATGCGTTAATATGTCAGTCAGTCAGTTTTTCCTTTTAGTGTAAATAAAATAGAGATTTAAATGAAGCATTTGAAAGACAGTGGATATTTTTTTAC
This sequence comes from Mythimna impura, assembly GCA_905147345.3. NCBI lineage: Eukaryota > Metazoa > Arthropoda > Insecta > Lepidoptera > Noctuidae > Mythimna > Mythimna impura. The sequence continues at coordinate 5,405,741 of LR990347.1, read as the reverse complement.
TTCATCAGACCGTTTATTCTAGATAGTTACTTAGTTTCCACAATATAAAGTAGCAAAAAAAGCTATATTTTATCTTATTCTGAGATTCCTCGGAGCTTTCCATTAATTAATTAATGTGTTAATACAAATTAGTCCTTGCCTCGCATCTCTGCATAAAATCTTTATTAATATTGTGAGCATATTATGCCTAGTTAGAAACTATAGACGTAGCAATATCAATTAGCTGCCTGACTTTGCTTTTTCTTTTTAGGGTTCCGTAACTCAAAAGGAAAAACGGAACCCTTATAGGATCACTTTGTTGTCCGTCTGTCTGTCGAGTTCTAATCGAGTTGAAATTAAAACCATATACAGAAATCTGCGGTCCCTTGAGGCTCTGAAAAAATCAAACTTCTAAGTTAACGAAAAAAAAAGATATGGCCGTTTTTTTTGCAAAAAAAACGTGTATTTCGACACTCTTCATTGAATCAAAATTCATAGGGTACTTCTTGTTGACTCAGAATCCTGTAAAGTATAAAGCAAGGTCTTATAGCACAGGTATAGAAATAAATCTAAAATTACTAAATTTGTTGTTAAGTCACAAAAAAAATAAATGGTGTGGTGGTGGTAATGGGTGGGTGGTGGTGACGAAAAAATCATCGAGACTTCATTCGGGAATTGAACTATTTACATAGTTAACTTTATATGGAACCCTCTGTACGCGAGTCCGACTGCTTGCTTGCTTCTTACGAGCCGAAAGAAATAAGTTTTTTATTTATTTCTTTCGGCTCGTAAGCATTCTTATTACAACGCTCGTTAATATAACAAACGTTCTGCAAAGCGGCGCGGCGTAGGATTGTAGAATTGATCAATTTATAGAGTATTTACCTACTGCCTTGTAGTGCGGATTTGAAAAGGAGAATCTTGTTATCCGACAAATAGGAAGAGAGAAATAGGAGAGGAAACTGCTGCATCGACAAAAGCTGTTTAGCTCTTGAGTTTATTGCTGAAGACTGCGAGCTGCGGAAATTGATTACTGTGTACCTCTCGTATTCTGAGACTCAGCAATAAAATGCTGGTTCAAAATGATTTGGTACACAGACATTCACATTTAGAAATATGTGTTGAAACACCCTCATCTATATTTTATATATAATATTATAAAGCTGAAAAGTTTATTAAAATTTGTTTGTTTGAACGCTCCAATAAACTAATAGTTCAAATTGAAAAATTATTTTAGTGGTTGATAGCCCATTTATTAAGAAAGAATATAGGCTATGTAACATAACACTACGACCCACGAGAGTGGAGTAGTAATCAAAGATGTGGGTGAGACCACAGAAGTAAACTAGTGAAATTTTAATTTCCCCGCAACATTATTTTACAAGAGTTGGTCTTTAATTTTAACTTTAAACAACAAACCATACATTTCTAGCTATGTATAAAACGTACTTTTATAATGAAATCATGTCTGTTGCTTGTGTTCTTTTCCTATATCTTATCTATCTCTATCTTCTTTAAATATAAAAATGAATAGCTGTTCTTTAGTCTCGCTAAAGCTCGAGAACGGCTGGACCGATTTGGCTAATTTTAGTCGTGAAATATTCGTTAGTGTCCAGGGAAGGTATAAACGGTGAGAAAAATGGAAAAATCACGGAAAAAAATTGGTTGGTAATGCCAGTAGATGGCGTTATCCTTACTATTAGGCGGTAAGAAATTCACCAGGTCAGGTAGTATATATAAAAAGGAGAATCTGACATATCAACATCAACGCACAACCATAACTCTCTAGGTATGGAAAGAGAAATGATGCACTGGAATTCTTTTTATGATGTTAGCAAGCACGGAGGAGTTTTAGGAAACTTAACCTTTAAGAGGGTGAAAATGAGAAATCTCGTTTATAAGCAAAATGTTATTCCGTGTGCATTGGTAGCATTAAGTAGGCATATTGATGCCTACTTAATTTCAGGAGCCAGTGACTTCTTCCATTTTCATTATACAACATTGAAATAAATATAGACATTAATATAAAGAAATAATTTAGGTAAAACATTATTTGCACAACTTGAATATAAAATTAATTATGTATTGAATAATTCTACTTTTTTTTAATTACTAATTACAATAGTCATTTAATTAAAATATAAGCCCTAAAAATAACATAAATATCTTATAATCAAACTAAACAATTACTCATATTAAATAATAATACAACTTAGATATCAAATTAAAATCAAATACAAAATAAAAAAGAAATAGGTTAATAAATTAGAACTAAAAATTAAATTAAATTAATTTTTAGTTCTAATTTATTAACCTATTTCTTTCATTTTATTAACATATTATAATAGTGCACTTTAGGGAGTTTTAAAGATTGTACGAGGGATTCTTATTTTGTTGGGTTGGTAAATTTAGAACTTGGCACAAATTCTAATTCATATAAATAACTAGCGACCCGCCCCGGCTTCGCAAGGGTGCAATGCTGATACCACCGCAACCGCTATATCCCGGAATTTAAAATCAGTAATATTTATTTATTTATTTAAACTTCATGTACTGTAGTGGTACATAGGCGGACTTAATGCAACAAGGCATTCTCTACCAGTCAACTTTTGGGTAAAAAAAAACAACACTCACAAACAATCCACAACAATATCACAATATCTTCGAAAATATTCATTTCAACTGCATGGTGTAAAGCGCCATATTGATCTATATTAAAAGCACAATGTATTTAAGGTACTTAATTGGATAAGATAAAATCGCTTCGTAAATAAGCCATTATTTCTCATAAAAAGAAAAGGATAAAAATGGTTATTGTGGGTTATTCGAGATAGACATATTCCATTACGGACATTTTTTGTAGACCTTTTTAAGGTGTACAATACCGTAGTACATTATTTTGACCTATCTCGTTGAGTTCAGCCAGTTGTTTGCAATGTAAGCGCAAAAAAATTGTGTTTATTTACGACATCACAATAGAAACCTCTAAAATTATCTGTGTTTGTCTAATATTTATGCATGTATTATACATATGTATAAACGTTCCTCTTAAATCATTCTATCTATTAAAAAAACAGCATCATAATCCGTTATGTAGTTTTAAAGATTTAAGCATACATAGGGAGAGACAGCGGGAAGCGACTTTGTTTTATACTATGTAGTGATAAAGACTGTCATTATTGCTTTTTCAAAACTGTCCTCAAAACAAAGTTCAGGGGATGTTAAAGTTTTTTATTAAAACATTCTCGCGAAGTCGACGAAGTCTCTTGCAAAGTGCTAGCAAGTAATATTTTTATCTCGGTCTTGGCTCTTTATTAATATTTTAGACCGTAATAAATATCAAAGTATAAATATTGAAACTAACTTCCTATTTATATTCCTGTACTATGGATTACAAATTAGTAAGTATTAAAACCCCTATTTACATAGTCAGCACATAAAACCAAACTAAGCTGTAAAATATAATAACTAATTTTATAGTGACAAGGGTAAGCCTAGGTAAGGAAAATTCAGCACTGCCGAGACACAACAAAATTTTGAAAATATGTCACCAAAAAACTCTGCCGCATTGCGGGCTATTGACTGATAATATGCAAAAAACTTGCGGTGTTGCCACACTGTTTGCCAATGATTATCTTCTGTCCAAAGTAAAAACCAGCTCATCATCATCATCATTTCAGCCGAAAGACGCAGTGGACATAGGCCTCCCCCAAGCGTCGCCACAACGACCGGTCCTGTGCGTCTCGCATCCATCGGATTCCAACGACCCTGACCAGGTCATCGTTCCATCTTGTGAGAGGCCTTCCAACGCTGCGTCTTCCGGTACGCGGTCGCCACTCCAGAACCTTTCGGCCCCAAAGGCCATCAGTTCTGCGTGCAATATATAAAATATATAAAATCAGCTCAAGGGCCACGCTAAGTGTAAACAAGGCATTGTAAGATCGCAAAGTTTATAGAAGTACGTCTGAACTTTTAGTCCAAACTTGCATTAGGTATAACTTCAACGTAAATCAATTTCAGAACTGACTTATGTTAAGTATTACAAGTTTAATACCTCTGAAAAGGCTGCCAAAAGGACCATTATCGCTAACAGATTTCAAGAAAACTTTGTTTTCACAAGCTTGGAGAATTTTTAATGGTTGGTAAGTCAAAAAAGGGCAGATGGGTGACAATTTATAAAAGGGTACATCCATCAAATGTTTTACAGGGAGACTTTGACTCTTTGTTCTTTTTAGTAATTTTGTGACTTAGAGGGATCATGGACTATGGGGTAGGCTAAAAAACAAAAGCTTGGTCACTGTCACCCTAGATCGCTTCACTTCCAACATTCGTTTCTGGGATTTGTGAATAATATTCGGAATTTTTACTTTATATAATTGCGGAACGTTTTAGTTGTATACTCCGTTTTTATTGAAATAATTATGAATTTGACTGGCCTTTTGATCTAGTAATCAGTGGATCTGACTGCTATGCCGGAGGTCAAGACAAATTTAGAAATTATAAGTATGTTTATCAGTTATCTAGTACTCATGATACAAGCTTTGCTTAGTTTGGGACTAGATAGCGTTGGGTGATAGTTGTTGGATATTATTACTATATTCGTTGAAATACAAAGTGTATAGCCAGTTTACTTGCGAAGCTTCAAAATGTGTTCTCAAGAGTGTGTTCCATGACAAACTGTGGTCTATTGAAGTTCATAAATCAGTTTTATACAATCTACCATATAAATTATCAAAGTAATAAAAACTTTTTAGAAAAAAAAAATAACCGACTTCACTAAAAAAAAACACTAAAAGGATCAAAATAACTTTAATTTCGGATGTCGGTGTTTCTCGGTATTGTTTGTTTCTTATTTAACACCGACTTCCGAAATTAAAGTTATTTTGATCCTTTTAGTGTTTTTTTTAGTGAAGTCGGTTATTTTTTTTTTCTAAAAAGTTTTTATTTCACACTTTTTAGTTGCGATACACTTATAAACAGAGTGCCTATTTCTAATGACAATTCCAATTAACCCAAATACTGCTAGGTTACATTGTTTTATTATAAAGTTGCTGTGCCTACCTTCCTCCTTCCGGCTGCATCATCAGATCAGTTCGATAGTACCTTATAGCCAAAGAGCATCTCACGACAATTCTAATAAGCCCAAACACGGCTAGGATACATTGATTAATTACGGAGTTCCTGTGCCTACCTTCCGGCTCCATCATCAGATCAGTTCGATAGTACCTTATAGCCAAAGTGCATCTCATGACAATTCTAATGAGTCCAAACACGGCTAGGTTACATTGATTAATTACGGAGTTCCAGTGCCTACCTTCCGGCTCCATCATCATCATCAGATCACTTCGATGATACCATTTTCAACGTAACTATTCAGAATCATTCATTTATTTGTATTGTCATAGTCGCTTAACTATATCTTCAATGTGATATCTATTTGAGTATGAAGTTCCGTTGACTATTTCTGGTCTTCTTCATCAGTTCCACTTCATCAAATGTTACTTTTTGACTGTAAATGCTTAAGTTCTTGATGAAAATACTAAAATTACCATAGGGTTGCCTATAATTTTTGAGGAGTTCCCTCGATTCCTCATGGATTCCATCATCAAAACTGGATTTTGAAAAAAATGGGACCAATCTGAAAGCATATCCTATATAGGGAAAAAAAAATTTTGCAAATCGGTCCATAAACGACGGAGTTCTGAGGTAACAAAAAAAAAAAAATTATGATAAAAAAAAAAAAAAAATACAACCGAATTGAGAATCTCCTCCTTTTTTTTGAAGTCGGTTAAAAATGAGAGTTAGGAGAGTAAAAAATAGCCTACGCCCTATTCTCAAACTAGTAACAAAAAAAAATATATATAAAAATCTGCCAAGCTGTTTTGGAGGAGTTCGATTACAAACAGTGACACGAGACTGTTTTGTTTATATTAGATAAGACTTATTTTAAACCGAAAAATATTAATGAGAAAGGTGGTTAACAATATTAATTTCCCTGACTTTATCTGCGGTACTATATGTTCACAATAAGAATAGGAACCTCGATCTGTCAAATGTTGATAGAAAAGTACGGTTTGCAAAGAAAACTTATTTGCGTATCAATAACGGTTTTTTTTTGCTTTGTGTTACTGAGACTTAGTTAAATCTAGGTGAAGTAAAAACGTAATTGTTTAAGTCAATAATTAGTTTAAAAAATAAACTATTTTCTTTCTTATTTTCATTGTTAGGAACAGTTTGCTTTCTTTTTCCATTTACCACTACTCAGACACTTCACACATCACATATGAGCAAAATTGAAGAATTATTTAGAAAAATCTTGTTTTGCTCACTCTACCCAATGTTTCGATTTGACAGTTATGACGTCACAATATAGCGTACAAATTGATCCTATTCTTAATTGGAACGCATTGTAGGCAGAGTGGTAATCAACCAAATATCAGTTGCACATTGGCTGTGTGACTTGCATCCGAATTAAAATGTCAATTTCAAATTAGCCCAGAGTTGACGTGCCTTGATGTGAACAGTCGAATTCGATTGTTAGTGATTTAAATGGCATTTGAGGAAATTGGATGGCATTTCGGGACGTCGCGTCATGTCATTTGGGGAATATTATAATCGGCAAACTTACTGGAGGTATTTTTTGACGACAGCGATGTGGAAGAGTTTTTTGACGCCATATTTTAGTTTGATTTTAGTACGGCAATGCGCCACCGGTACATGGTGTACATCCCGCCCATACGCACGAAACGTTTTGGGAACACATTCATTGTGCGTACAGCAAAGGAGTGGAATTCCTTGCCGTAATCTGTGTTTCCTGATGGCTACAACCCGGGAATCTTTAAGTCAAGAGTGAATAGGTTACTTCTAGGTAAGCGCGCTCCATCGTCAAGGTCGGTCAAGCGCGAACCTATCAAGAATAAAAAAAAGTTAGTTGTAATTAGCGTAGGGTTTTTTATTATAATTATTGTTAGTACTGGAAGTTATATATTATTTAAAAAACGTTTTATTCATTTTAACATAATTATAGTTATGTATTTCGTAGACTGTTATTGGGGTACAGGGTAAAAATATGCGGTATTTCTGTTTTGTCCTGTATGTTTTTTCTTATTTATTATCTTTATTATTAAATAAAAACGTTGCCTCACACTAGGAATAACTCTTGTATCAAACACCCAAACTCCGAACAACTATCTCTAGGCCAAACAAAAATTTGTTCAATGCGGGGATCGAACTCACGACAGTCAGCACAGAAGCTTATCTCTCAATAATTGCGCCAACCGTATTAAAAATTCATGTGACACAAAAGCTCAAAAACCTTATGTATTACCTACCTGTCAACCATAAAAATAATACATGACATATTATTATAGCAAAGTAAATTAGGCACTTAAGCGAATTAAGCACAGGTGTGTATACCCAGTTACGGCGCGTAGTGTTCCACGCGCGCCTCAAGGAGATGTCAGCAAATCGTAGGGGCCCAGCAGGGTTGAAACCTACTGGGGCCATGGGTGATGCGAAAGAGATCCCCGAGGCCCTGAAACAATAGCAAAGAAAGAACAGGAGTGGATTTTTAGTCAGTAAAAGTCTGACACGCCCTCGTGCTCCGCCCAAGAGCTGGGGATGTCATTATTTATTTATTTATTTTTTATATCTGTATATTTCAATGTTTGTTAATCATTACCGCTTTGTTGGCGAACTACTGTTTCGTCGATAAGGCGACATTTTTTTTGAGGTGAGATATCATCCGACGGCTTCTACCGCGCTAGGGTGGAGCAAGAGGGCGCGTCAGACTTATACCGACTAAAACCAACCTTTGTTCTTTCAGTTGCCCTTTGCGTTTCAGGACAAGTATCTATTTCAATAGTTCCCGTGGCCGAGGACATAGCATATCATTTATCCAAGTATTGTTGAGCTCCTTAGTAGTCCTGAGTTGAGCTACACGAATACTGACAAATGCTTGCATTGAATGGACAGGTCTACTCAAATCTGTGTGGTTCTTTCCTTAAAATACCATCTCAGACACCAATCTGCATGGTTCTCATATGATTTGACCTTTACATGTTTGCTGTATGGATTTTAAAAGAGACTTTGACTCCCGATTTTATTTCGGAGTTTCTTCTCAGGGTTAGCTATGAAACACCGGCCTCATCTACTTTATATTGACTAAAAAATTGTCGAGTAAAAGCGTTTTTTAAAAACCTATTTTCGAAATAAATATCATTTCATTTCGTTTGTGTTCAAGTGGGATTTGTTGTAACTTTCACGCGAGCGCAACCGCCGGAAAGAGCAATGTGGGCAAAGCTGTAACACGTGTTACGAGTAGTTGACAGATAGGCAGTAAGAAAATATTAGCATAGCATATTCAGCCTTATAATGTTCCCACTGCTGGGAGTCAGGCCTCCTCTCTAGGAGAGGGAATGGGCCGTAATCCACCACGCGGACCCAGTGCGAGTTGGTGGATGTCACATGTCTTCGAATTTTTGGTTCTAGGACATCACAGTTTTCTCACGATCTTTTCCTTCACCGTTTTGAGAGCGGTGGTGATGAAATAAATTACACAAAGTAATGGTTGAGTTTGAACCCGCGACCTACAACTCGTAAGTCGGGGCCGTACCACTCGGCCAACACTGCTCTCGAAAGAAAATATTTCTGACTTATAATGTATTTTTTATCCTCATTCATCAGCAAACCTTCGTCAAAGTGTACCCAAATGATACGTGAAATAACGGTAAGAATAAGATTTCCCTTATACCAACGTATTTTTTTGTCCAATCAAACGTGTCGCAGGGTATCTACATCCATTCTAGAAACCAATATCTGCTTCGGGAGATTTTTTTACGATTATGTAAATCGAATGTTGGGGAAAATTGAAGAACGTAGGTAGCTTACTTTTCAAGAATTTCTACTTTAAAAGTTTTTGTTACTATTTTGGTGTACAATAAAGTTTTATTCTATTCTATTCTATTCTATGCAGACCTTTTCAGTCTAAATAAGCTTCCACTAAACTTAGTGAAAGCTACAAAAAAAGTAACAAAAAAAATGTAAAGGTAAAGTAAAGTAAAGGTAAAAGGTTACTTTTAGTTATTACTTGCTATACCTACTAAAATGGAAACCTATCTATTCAGGTTGGTCATGTGAAGTGCAAGGATGAAACGCATGTTACTAAAAGAGTTATGAGTATACATGTGGATAGATAGAGAGGGAGATGAAGACCAAAGAAAAGATTGATGGTTTGTTTGAAGAGTGATATGAAAGAAAAGGGAGTTAGTGATAGTGTGACGGATGAGAGGACAGAATAGAAGAAAAGAACGTCTTGCGCCGACCCCAAGTAATAATGGAAAAGGGCAGGAAGATGGTTGAAATGACGTCAGAACAAAGGAATCGGAGGTGTGGCCACCTCGAGGCGATCGACGAAAGAGAATCGAAACGAAACGGTTGTAATTTGGCTAGAGGGGCTGTGAGAACCCATGGCCCGAGTAAGCCTCGACTGACATCTCCTCGCGCGCGTGGAACACTACGCGCCGTCGATGACTTGGGCTTGATCCGGACGGTTACTGGACGGTCGGACAGCGAGCTACCCATTGCTCGCCGTCCGCAAGCCTGCGCCTACGGTGGCTGGGGCATGTATCATTTAAGCAAAAATATTTTTTTAATCATAATTTTTGTTAGGAAAGGTTATGCTAAAAATATATATATATATAAATGCGGTGAATGGGTTACACACACAGCTTTGATGTTAACTAGAAATTATAGTTACTGAACTCTATCCGGCTCGAAGGACCAAAAAGATGTTGTGCTACTGAAAAATTCGCATACACCTCTTGGGTAGAGCAGGAGATAGTGTCAGACTTTTACTGACTAAAAACCCACTCCTGTTCCTTCTTTGCTTTCATCCCGGGGCCCCGGGCTTCGCTTTCACACTACCCGTGGCCCCAGTAGGCTTCGACCCTGCTGGGCGCCTACGATTTGCTGACATCTTCCTGAGGCGCGGTCCGGACGGTTACCGAACGGCGAGCCCGCGCCTACGGTGGCTGGAAATCGGGACTGGAATCCCGGCGGCGGTTGGGGCGTGAGGACCGTTGCCTCACGCGATCGGCCGCCTCCTTTGCTAGCATTAATGCTTCGCAGAAGGAGGCGTCCGCCTGCCTCTCTTCCTCACTCCGGACCATGGCCTGTACATACGCATACACCTGGGATGTGAGCTTGAAAGTATAGTCACTGATAACTAAATAAGATGAGATTTACTACCAAGTAACTAATGTTTTGTGAATATACGAAAATTATCGCTAATGAGTACATACAACCGAGTGTGAGTGCTAATTATGTACTAGTGCTTTATTTATAATTCCTGTATAGAATAAGCATAATCAGCCTGGTAATAGAATTCGTGTAAGGCGATGAAATAGGGTGATCTGCAATAAGCGAGTGCCATAAATGCTTACCTGCTGCGGGTCTTCCCGTCCGATTATAATTCAGGTGTCTTCAAGGCTAGAGTGAATGGGCTCTTAATAAACTAGTGTGCCTCATCATCAACTCATAAATATAAAAAAGTACATCAACAGAAGCCTTGCACATTTAATCGAGATTCTGAATGACGACAGTTTTTCTGAAAAACATAATATGCAAAATTCAATTGTATTAAAAAAGGCTGCTGAAGTATCTGTAACGCCCCAACAGCCTTTTTCTCATATCTTAAACTAGCTTTTTCCACGGTTACGCTCCCGTTCCCTTTTTTGAGAAAAATGTAACCTATGGCACTTTGCGATTACTTTTTCAGTCTAAAAAACTTTTTCTTAATCGTATACTTTTGGTATATAGGTACATATTATACGTATGAACAAACAAATACCTAAATCTCAAGTTACACCTCCAAGGTTATGTGTTTTTTTTAACAAATACGTGTGGGAAAAGACCCGATTTTGTCAATACGTGCTTCGGTTTGATATCGAGTATTGTGACGAATATCAAAGTATTACACGATAAATACATTACCTACTCAATAATGTCGGTGAGCCAGTAATTCTGTCCACACGGTGAGAATGTTTCGATACTGAATGTGTTTGAGATTTGTGTGACTAGAATTGTTATTTCTGTTTATTGTGTGGAAAATATGGTGATATTTATTTTCTGTGGTAACTAGACTAGGTAGTCTGAACATAGGTATGTTCAACATAAAGCATTCAAAGCTTAGTTGTCGCAGCCTTCCCAAAAAAGGGCAACTGAAGGAACACTGTGGTTTTTAGTCAGTTGAAGTCTGACACGTGTGGAGCGGGAGGGACCGCTACAACCAGTAGGAGAAGTTATTGGATGTTTCCCAGGTAAAAATAAAAACTATAAAGAAAAATTTCTGGTAGGTATAATAAAGTTAGCAAATTATATCTAATTCGGTTAAAATTTTAAGGAGATACCTAACAGACACCACGCAATACGTCATAAGTAAAATTCAAAAAAAAATGCGTTAGTTTATAACAAAATGGTAAAAGAAAACTGGAAAAGTAAAAAAAAAGATGCTTACGTTCGGAATTCGGTATTACTGTCATTGTTTGTTCGTTTTTTGATACTGAATTCCAAACTTTAAGTTATTTAACAATGTCAAGTTTTATTTATTTATTTATATTTTTTTTTTTTTACATCTATCTGTACAGGCCTTAAAACCTAATGCGACAATGCAGCTAACAACTATACTTAAACCCCAACATATATTTATGATAAAATCAAAAAAAATATATGTGCCTTAAAAATAAAATTTAAAAATAAATAATACCTACATTGTCTTACACATTGCTATACTATATTTAATAAAACTCTTGCAAATTCATTCACTCAAAGTGTACGTGAATACATCCAGTCGCTCATGAACTTCATTCACAATACGAATTGTTCTGGTGAGGGGTGTTTTTGGCAGCAGGTTGGTTCTGGCTACTGGAACATTCAGTAGTTGCGGGCGTCGCCGCCTTCACACCCCAAGTAACAAAAAGTGGTCTTGTAGTGGTTCCGGAGCCAGGTCTATAACAGGCTAGTAAAAGTTTATAACCACGGAAAAGGGCCCATTTTATACGCGTACTTTTGATAATAAAACACTTATAGTAGACTTGTCAAGCACCACTTAGACCAATAACATACTTATAGTTGGACTACGTAGAACTATCTGCTTCCGCGAAGCCAGCTATGAGCATCTAATAGAACCAGACACCACGACTTAAGCCCATAATACACTTATAGTTAGACTCCGCAGAACCATTTGCTCCCGCGAAGCTCACTATGAGCATTTAATAGAACCAGGCAGGCGTGTAATGTACTCCGCGCTAGTAGCGCGGAGTACATTACACGCCTGCCTGGTTCTTTACTAGCTACTTCAAACATTTTGATTTTTTGTTGTGTTGTGTGATTGTGAAGAAAAAAAAATAAAAAATAAAAGGTAATCATCTATTTTATATAAAATGTATTTACAAGTATTTCGCACGTAATATTATATGTACATATATGTTTGCACGGCAAACGCGTAAGTATTTTCGGTGAAGTATATTGTGTTTTACATCTCAATTTTTGTTCGCCTTTTGAACACGGCGTATTTACTAAGTTGTGATTAAAAATAATATTAGTCCTAAGGTGACAGCATTGTCGCGCCATATTGTAACGAGTTAGGATTTACGAGAATACTTTTATAAGAAACCTTTATATAGAAATTAAGACTATAACAGCATTCGAGAGTCCACAATAATACCAGGTACACTTACTCTTAAAAGAAACCACTGTAGAACTAATTCACTTAAAATTGGCGCATAAAGTTGACTTATACACCCCTATAAGGTCAAGTAACAAATACAAATGGTTCTAAGTGCATTTAGTTCTATAAATTACTATTACTGGCGTATGACACTTATATCGGATTTATAATTATTTCTTGTAGGCGATTATACGTGTAACTTACTAGACCAAGTTTTCTCAAGTGTATTTACACCTATGCAACACTTTTATAGGCCATCTTAGCCTTTACTGCGCCTATAATTTCGTTCTATATACGAGTATAAGTCAACTTATATGAACAGATGTACTATAAACCCAAACGAACTCCGTGTAACCTGTTATAAGCTTGGTAGTAAAACCTAGAACTACTAAGAGAGAGGTACTAGTGCTGTGAGCCTGTAAACTATGCGCTACAGGAGAACTTTGTTACTTGGGACGTACCGGTCCGGCACGATGAGTTTTAGGTAACGCAGCACTCCCGGATTATGCACTATGCTCTGCAGAAGCTTCACTATATACACGACGAGACTGAATTCCCGACGCACCCTGAGCTCATTATACCCTACCATACCCAATACAAATAGTGTGGGGTACATTAGCGGGTAGAACAGATATACACCACAAAATTTTCAATACAAGTGTCTCGTAAATTTGTTTTGAACCCGTTCCAACATGACCCTGTATTTCTCTTCGTGTGGAGCCCAAATGACCGCACTGTGTTCCTCCTGACTGTTGATGGCTCCTGACTAGTGGGTCATACATCACCTTGAGCGTGGCAATATTGGTAAACCCATCCGACTGCCTCAAGTACGAAACCTAGGTTCCTGTACGCCTTCTTACATATTTTAACAATGTGTACGTAACGTGTTGACCCCATAACTACCTTGGCCCAACACAAAAAAGTGAATCATCAAGACTTTTGACCAGTATTGATGAGGTACATTTTACTGTTTAAAATGTAAAATTTACTATTATGACAATTTAATTTTTTTTAACTGATTTTTCAGGTTTTACATCTGTTGTTAGCAACTATTGTCATCTCCTACGCAGAGGCGTAGCGTGGACTAATTTAGACGTGGGCGAAGGCGCATCTGCGAGGCCTTTTTCTTTTTTATAAATTCGAAAACGAGACAGCGACCGTCGCAACCCAGTGTTCGGCCACATCGTCGCTTACCATCAGGTGAAATAGTGGTCAAACGCGAACCTATGAATTATAAAACAAAACCCTCGTCCTTAAAGAGCCCTCGCACACGTGAGGCCCCTTTGGGTGCGAGGCCGTGGGCGAGGGCCCACTTTGCTCACGCCTAACTACGCTACTGCTCCTACTTACGCTGTCTCTTGCCTGTCTGCCGCTTGTACCTATTGTCATCTCCGTTACTTCATTTAACTATACCTATAAATATTTTTTTTTTAAACGAATGAAAAATCTTTTAGCGTTGGCGGGTTTTCACGTTTTAAATTATACTTCAATTCTATTCACTGTTGATATAGCCGTTTTAGCGGAACATGTTCCATTTAAAATCGGATCTGGATACAATGTGGCGCGTGTACACCTCCATCGAAAGGTCAAATATATATACACCACTAGTTTTTAATTAGTACAAAAACTTAAAGGGTTTATTAGAAAAGGTCTTGTTATTATTTAAGTAAAGTCTCAATAAATAATATTCATAAACAGAAAAGTTATTAGCGTTTGTTTATGTCCCAAAATATCACTCAATTTATGGAAATATTGTACAGGCTATTGATTATGAATGAAAAACAATGGAAAAACACTGCGCGTAGTATTTTCTAGTAGCAATTGTTACGCATAATTGATTCAATTATGCGTAATTATGGTTATTAATTTACCAATTATTACAAATTTTCCTGGACAATTTTGGGATTTCGTTTTTTTTTACTTTTGACTACATAAATATGATCAGTAACGGGTACAGATAGAGCCCAATTTTTTTTTGGACTAATTAAAAACTAGGGGTGTATATTTTTTTTTTTTTTTTTTTTTTTTTTTATTTTATAACTTTGTATCTGACCTAAAACTTACCATTTTATAGCTTCAGGAAACGCTCCGGTAAGTTAAAATAACTTACACTTGACCGGTTTATTTCTCAAGATGTTGCTTTATAATGTTCCAAAGACTGATTGATGATGAATTCAAAATGTTGACCTATTTTTTTTATTTGAAAATGTTACGAAAAATGATAAATTGTTCTGTTTTATTTCTGGTATTATCCCTTGTTAAAGATGACTTGCTATTTTTCAGGTATTAAAAAGGGTTTCAACCTTAACAGAATTATGACAGCGATAAGCGACCTCATTTTTTTTTGGAATTAGAATCTCAATTATCATCTTGGCCAACACGGATGTATATAATTGTTACAGATATTTTCTTATCCAACAAAAATTACCAGTCTTTTTTCATGATTAAGTTATTCAGGCTTTGTAGTTTTGTATGGATATCAACATCTATCAAATCGTTACCCATTTTTAAACGCTAGCCTATTTTTAACAAGTAAACAACTTGTTAAAAATGGGCCAGCGTTTTGTCATATTTTCATCCATTTTTCCTAGACATAATTACCTATATTGTAGTGTCAAAGTAGTAAATATTCTGCTTTTAGTTTTCAAAATTGACCACAATATATTCCGTTCAATTTTCCTACAGAAAAAAAAAACAAGATTTCTTGCGGTTGGCGTCAATAGCTTTAGACACTAGTCTGAAAATAAAGATATTGAATTGAATTGAATTGATGCCAATCGCAAGAAATCTTGTTTTTTGTTCCCTAAATAGAAAACGTTGATAAAAATTTGGTTGGTTTTTCTATTCACGTAGAAATAGAATGTAATTTCTGAAATTTATATATATAAAAGGAGAAACTGACTGATTGACATATCAACGCACAGCCGAAACAAATGGGGCTAGAAGCGTAAAAGCACTAAGAGAGGATTTTCCGAAATTCACCCCCTAATAAGCGGTAAGTCCCCTCTTTGAGGAGTGGCTGGAAAGACCACATGGCGTCCTTACCTACCGCATGACGCAGGTCCTCACCGGACATGGTAAGTTCGGGAGGTTCCTGCACCGAATTCGTGCGGAAGAAACGCCTGGGTGCCGCCATTGTGTGGACCGTCCGGAGGACACGGTGGAGCATACGGTAGAGGTGTCCCCCGCCTGGGCAGAGCAACGCTGTGTCCTCGTGGAGGCGATCGGCAGCAGTGATCTCTCGCGCCGGGCATTGGTACAGGCCATGGTCCGGAGTGAGGAGGAGTGGCAGGCGGTCGCCTCCTGTGAAGCAGTAATGCTAGCAAAGGAGGCGGCCGATCGCGTGAGGCAACGGTCCTCACGCTCTAACCGCCGCCGGGATTCCGATCCCGATTTCCGGCCACCGTAGGGGCGGGCTTGCGGACGGCGAGTAATGGGTGGCTTGCCGTCCGACCGTCCGGTAACCTTCTGTACCGAGCCCAGGTCGTCGACGGCGCGTATTGTTCCACGCGCGCCTCAGGGAGATGTCAGCAAATCGCCCAGCAGGGCCGAAGCCTACTGGGGCCACGGGTAGTGTAAAAGCGAAGCCCGGGGCCCCGGGATGAAGGCAAGGAAGGTACAGGAGTGGGTTTTTTAGTCAGTAAAAGTCTGACACTATCTTTCGCTCCGCCCAAGAGCGAGATTTGTCATTAGATGATTTTCCCACTTAAAAAAAAAACCCCTAAAGGGATGAAACGGGAGTCTAAAGTTTGTATGGAGAAACCTACATTCACGCGGGCGAAGCCGCTGGCAAAAGCTAGTTGTTTATATTATTAAAATTGTTTATGGTCTTTAAGATTTAATTTATTATTTAAAACAAAGTATCAAAAATAGTTCTATCAAACAATGGCAAATAATTTCTATAAATAGAAATAGTGGCAAAAAAAAAAAATATAAATCGGATTGGGCTACACTACAGATCACATAGTGGGCCTAAAAAAATCACAATGCTAAAAAGCTTTAGAGCTTTTCGTATTTTACATCCTTTGCAGTAGACCAAAAGTCTAAATAGGCAATAATTGAGATGGAGGAGTTTTATTCTGATCATACAGTTTCGTTGAATGTCGTAGGTATCTGTTTACAGATCGCTTCAGGCTCAAATATTCCACTTGATGGATTATCCTAAAGGATAGTCTCAATCTTATTCTACATATAAGTTAGTACTTAAATATCATGTGACTTTAAAGGGCTAGCAATATCAATGACGTACCTATACTTACGACTTTCTTCTAACAAAATAACTCTGTGTTCTTGGTTTAATTTTTTAATTTAAGCTTTCGTTTTGGAAATTTTGTCTTGTAGCCACCCTGAGACCCCCCTGAGTCCCTGAGTCCTAGTACGCAAAGGGTAATTGAAGGATACAGGTGTGGTTTTAGTCAGTAAAAGTCTGACACGCCCTCCCGCTCCACCCAGAGCGCGAGAAGTCATTTGAATGATTTCCCACCTTAAAAAAAAACCCTGAGAAGAAAAGTTATCCGTGAGATAAAATTTAAAATAAAAAAAATTATCTGCTGTTATGCGATTTTCTGATAATTAGTATTAATAAGTGAATAATACGCAGTTATTTAGTATTTTTTTATTTTCAAAAATATTGTTGATAAAACAACTATCATTTCTGCATTTTTGATACTTGAAAGACGATTTTCCATGTCTTAGAATATGAATATTTATTAAGTTTCTGCAACTATCAGAAAATCACAAAATTGCGGATAACATTATTTTCTTTGCACCCGTCGATTTGTGCGAGTGTGGTGCATGTTGTGTTGGGACTTTATGAAGTTGTGTAATTTTTAGTACACAGAGTTTTCATGTTTAGGTCGTGTATTACTGAAATTATATCTTCAAGAGGTCTATTGTTTCGTTATAACTCTGCATCTGTAACCAATCATAAACCTTTTTCTTACATTTCTGTCATTTATACTTTTTGTTTTTAAAGGACTTCGTAAAAAAGAGGAGGTTCTTGAGTTGGTCGTGTCTTTTTTTTGTTTTATTACTACCAATAACCATCATAAAAAATAATATTTTTGACTCTTTATTCGTAGATATTGTCTGAGATTACGTTCCCTTTTTTATAAATATATGAGATTGACATGCGCTATCGAAACACGTTTCAATCTCGAAATATATTAAACTTTTGACAATCGATATTGCTAATAGAATCTCACTTTATCTAGAGTCCAAATACCTCCAAATGGCGTGCAACTCTTGCGTCATACCTACTCTTAGAGAGAGTGCGTGTTACAAATATCTACAAAAAAAAAATGCTCCGCGCCTATTGAATCTCACCCCTAACACAATTTTGCTTTTTCCAATATACCGTTATTAGACACCGTGTGGGTAGCCGTTTATAGGCGTACCTACTTAATTGACCGTGTCTATTCAACGATAATTAAGGATTTTTCCAAGGAAGGACGAAGGACGTTGGTGTATGCTTAATATACAAAGGGAAGTTCTTACGCTAACACAGTAAGAATGCAAATGAAAATTACTTTTGCGTAAGCAAGGATATCTATAGAATATCCAGGACATTAATATGTAGTAGGGAACAGAATGTTGGGTTACAAAAGAGATAAATGAAAGACAATTGCATGTAGATGAGATGAAAATGCTAAAAGGGATATATGTGGTGTTACGCAAATGTATACATTTTCCTTATACTAAGTTTTCAAGTAGAAGAATAAGAAATGAAAACTTACAAAAAAGGAAGACGAAATGAAGTAGATTAATGAAATAAAACAAGGTTACTTTATTTACATCAATAATTTTTATTAAAAAAATACTTAACTAAATAAAATTACAGCAAAATAAATAGGTAATAATAAAAACCCTACGCTAATTACAACTAATTAAAATCAAACTAAAATATGGCGTTAAAAAACTCTTCCACATCGCTGTCGACTGGTAATGTGCCTGTGTACTGTAATGAATGGCTCCGAAACGTGGTCGCTTACAATGGGCCTCATCAGAAGGCTTAAAGTCACTCAAAGGGCCATGGAAAGGGCTATGCTCGGAGTTTCCTTGCATGATCACGTCAGAAATGAAGATGTCCGCAAGAGAACCAAGGTTACAGACATAGCACAAAGAATCGCCTAACCTAAGTGGCGGTGGGCAGGGCACATTAAATATAGATGAAATTGATGGGGCCGAAAGGTTCTGGAGTGGCAACCACGTACCGGAAGACGCATTGTTGGAAAGTCGGCCTATGTCCAGCATGGAACGTTTTTCGTCTGAAATGATAATAATGATGATACAGATTCAGTTAGCTCAACGCTTCCCCAGCAGTTTTTAATGTTTGCCAAGGTTAATCTGAAGATGGGCGACCACGGAGAGTACGTAAAGCCGTTGGTCTTGGTTGTCGTAGTCATTGATTCTTCTCCTCGAGTCGTATTCCTCATCACTGAGGGTCGTGAAGTTCCCGTCATTTTTTTTTAAATTAGGTATATACTAGTGCTTGACTGCGATCCCACCTGATGGTAAGCAGTGATGCAATCTTTGATGGCAAAGCGCACTAGTTTATTAAAGGCCTATTCACTCTAGCCTTGTCGTATTACTTTCTTCTTGATGGTGTCTCGTCATCTGTGACAGTTCTTGGCATCACAAACTGAACGGACCTCATCTGCTCATCTTTTTGGGCTGCGGTCATGCCATACCAGTTACGATGAGCTGTTCAAGGTTTTGGTCACTTCTGGCTATGTGGCCATAAAACTCTAGTATTTTGCGCATACAGTCATTGATAGTTCCCTAAAATATGACAGCCAGTCTTGCCAAGGGGCATAATGTTATTCAATTACTGGAGACAAGACTATACAGGCTGATTGACTAATAAATAATAATTTATTTAATCTCTTTGTCCACAGTAACGAGTTGCAAGAGCAGCCATCTGATACCGACGACGCCGATTATAAAAAGTAATTCAGCGGAATTATGCTGCAAGAAATGGTATACGAAGAAACTTCAAAAGGTACGGGTATATATATATAGTAAATAAATATTCTGATTTTTATTTAGCTGGACTAAACTGGGAGCAGTGGACAGTGCTCAGCTGTCTATGAATAATGTTCCGCTGTCATTAAACCATTATTATAGCTGTCACTTTGGTCCATCTTATTAAAAATTATGATATAGGTATATTACTCGTATGTACTATAACAATTAAGTAAAAAAAAAAATATTTTAGTTACAATAGGCATTTTTTTACAATGGAGATCGCCTTTTAAGCAAGGAATTGCTTGTATTAGGTGACTCCGCACTTCCACTTGTCATTTTTATGCGATTCAAATGTAGAAATGCTAGACTAAAAAATAAATAAAATAAAAAATTTTGCTTAATAACCTAAGTTACTAAGATTAATTTCTGAGAAGCAAAAAGAAAAAAAATAAAAATGTGAAAGCTCAGCCGCATGACTACATAATTATACAACAGAGTATCTATAGACAAGTCTCAATCAGTAAATCTCAATCAGAGCCGCGCAAGTGGCATTCAATTACTAACTTTAACTGGGACTGTATTGGACTTTGTGAAACACGGAGTGTCAACTTCCAATCTCGGTTTCCTTACCATCTCGTAGTTGACAAAACTTTGCTTGCGATCCGTCTAACTTGTTATAACTGACTGTTAGATTTGTGTCTTACCAGTTATTATTATTATTACTAGCTCCTATTATCCCAAGGCTCGCTTCCTCTTTTTATTTCTTGAAGAAGACATTCAGGTTGTCCATCCATCTTCTTCGTGGTCTGCTGCGGCCCCGTATTGCCGCCAGTTATCTTAATTTATTTCTTCATCTTTACAGTATTCACATCGGTTTTGATAACTGGGTTATTTAAATGAAGGCTTGTTTAATATTCCAACTTAATAACTGCTGCTAGAAAGTCCGCATTAGCCTCGCTAAATGTGTGGTTGGGGACCGAGATAGTTATTTTAGTAACATTTTGTTAAACCACTTCTTTTTTTTTTTTTTTTTTTTTTTTTTTTTTGGTGGGAAAATCATCTTATGACATCCCCCGCCCTTGGGCGGGGCGGGAGATAGTGTCAGACTTTTACTGACTAAAAACCCACTCCTGTTCCTTCATTGCCTTTCGTACCAGGGCCGAGTCTTCCTTTCAGAATCAGACCCTTGGCCCCAGTAGGCTTCGACCCTGCTAGGCCCCTACAGTTGCTGACATCTCCTTGAGGCCACCACCAAACCACTTCTGTGTTTCATTTAGTATCAATCCTAAAGCGTCTGACGTCTTTAATTTGTTTATGAGGACCGCTATTATTTTTAGATCTCATTTATTTAAGTTTATTGTTACATCCAACGCATTCAATTTGAGAGAAAGAAAGAAAAAACGTTTTTTCTTACCTCATACATACAGTTGATCTTGGATACATTAGAATTAAAATATAGTAGAGTTAAATATGAAATAATAATTATCTTTAAAATCTGTGCAAGGTCAAAAAGGCGCCTAACTCAGCATATGCTGCGATATTTAAAACGATAAATAACGCAGCGCTGGTATTTTGTTAGGGCCCGCGGTGATATCACGGTCACACTCACGGAGTTAAATAAAACTATATAGGTATCGAAACAAAATAATAAATACAAACATTGATAAAACAAACATTGGAAAAATAATAAATACAAACATTGATAAAACAAACATTGGAAAAATAATAAATACATAACATTGGTAAAAAGCGTGGGCGTATTGGTGAAGCGTGTTTGATGAAGAGGCAACGCGAAAATAGAGAGACAACGCCTGAAAGCTCTGTTGGCATTTGATTTTAATTCCGTTATTTAGGGCGGAATTCACCAATAAAACTAATCGCGATTATTTCAAACAAAACTCAGTTTGAGTGTCCAATTGAGATTATAGCTTCATTTTGCGTTTCACCGCTATTTTACAAATTGAATCTAGTTTACGCTAAACTCAGTTATAATTCTGGCTCGCATAATCACGTTTAGCCGCTGTCACTAGTGCCATTTGTTAATGTCATAATATTAATAAACATTATATTTTTAACCTTTTGAGTGCGTAATTAGAGACACAATAGTAAGACAATGGCGTGTGAACGCCGGCGTTAATGCGGGGATCAACAGCTTAAACAATTTTCTATTATTACGATTGGTTGTTATTTCATTAAAAGTATATTACTCCTAAAAAAATATGTTTGAAAACCGCAGCAGGCCGCTGAATTCGCTGATACATGTTGTATATACAAACGCGAACACGGCCTTTTAGGTCCTCTCCCATTTTATTTTAAGTTTAAAATGGTGCTGGTGAAATCGGTTTGACGTAAGCCTAGATCAATCCCGATCTATAAACTAGATTACGCTAAGCTCAGTTTTGTTGAATTAAGTTTTTATAGCGACTGATGAAATCGGCCCTTTTAGATATTTCACAAAACTCGTTTTAGGAAATATTACACGTATTTTTTTTAAAAAACTTTGAAAATTGTTGGAAAAAATTTTCCTCATTCAGAATCTCGATTTTTGCAACGTTTCTATAGATGTATTTTTTTAAATATTTTAAATTTATGAGTACATCATGAAGGGTGAAAGTTCACGCAAAATAGCAGATATTTTTTTAATTGATATAAACCAGTGCTTGACCGCGATTGCACCTGATGGTAAGCAGTGATGTAAGCTTTGATGGTGAGGCGCACTAGTTTATTAAGAGCCTATTCACTCTAGCCTTAAAGACACCTAAATTATATTAGTTGGACTGGAAGACCGATTTGCGGAGAAATAGGTTTCTATTGAAATCAAAACATAAATTTGTATGTCCACAAGATATGTGTTTCCAGAATATCTAAAGAAAACTATGTGATTACGTCATAATCACGCAAGAGTGGTTGTATGGAAATATACACCGGGAAAGACGCTCTTAATTCTTGATAATTACTTGTACTGTATTCAGCAAATTATGTTATGACTATTTCTTGAAACTATATTCTAAACAAAGGCTTTTAGCACGAATACAACGTACGGCTGCCTAACTAATAATATTATGATATTGCAAACTCCAGCCTCCGAAACGAAATTGACTCGTTAATGGACTAGAAGCCCTCATTACAGCTGTCTACTTGAAACCTCTGTTTGCTGCGTGCACACAATGGTAAACGTTGGCAATATCCGCTAATTGATACTTAAGTTCAGTTATGGATCTAAACATGTGGTGTCGAGTAATTTTGGGATACAATTAAGACGCGTCATTAGATAATTTCTTATATTAATGGAATGGCTGGCGGTCGCTTTCTTCTACGAAGCAGTAATGCTAGCGAAAGGGGCGGCCGTACGCGTGAGGGAACGGATATCTTCACGCCCCAGCCACCGGGATCCGATTTATGTGCATATTATACTATTTTAATCACGACTTTTTCTTTTTTTTCACCGTAACTTTTTTGTTACAACTCTTATGTATTATTTATCCCGTGCAAGACTAGTGTCGCCGTACATGAGCCACACGTGACAGCCACAAACGCCGCCACGAAAAGCTAGAAGTGGCCACAAAGGAAGCTGAAGCGTGCTACAGCCACTTTTGGCCGGTGGCTGCTACTTTTTGGACTCTGACGAAGAAGGTTTAAATGCGCGAGTGGCGTGTGACGGCGTTTTGTATCGGCGTTTAGTGGACGGTTTGGGCCACAAGAAATGAGCAGCGGTGATTTGTAGTGTGTGGCGGCCACCGTTTTCAACCGTGTGCGGCGAATCCATATAAAATTTATGAAAGCGGCGATCCTTAGTGGCTTGGTTTATTGTGAGTGTAGGTAGACTGTACCTACCTTGTAAGCCTTATCGTCCATTTGCAGCTCGTTCACGTACACGCCGCAAATGGACAAACCAGCTCAGGTAATCGTCGAGCTCGAGAAATCTTTCACGTATCGCCGTAAAATAAATATTATGCTATCCAGTACAAGCACTAGTTTATTTTATCTGACATTGTATTATATATTGAACTGAATCTGACATTTTATTATTTATTGATCTAAATCTGACTTTGTATTAACTATTGAACTAAATCTGACTTTGTACTATTATTATTTTTAATTATAACTTTATCAAATTGTTATTTAACTACAAATATTTCAAGCCTAAAATAAATGAATTTATTGTTATTATTGTATTGTATTATTATATTAATATTATTAAAAAAAATTAAATGCAAATTGTTTCATGAATGGACAGAGAGGGAGAGGAAAGCTGAAGAAATGGGAGTGAATGATAGCGTGACGGTGGTTGGGAGAGTATGGATGTTGTGCCAACCCTAAGTAGCATAACATAAAGGGAAAGATAATGATGAACTGCTTGATGAAGAAGTATTCATTACCCAGTCAGTAAGATGGTAGTGGGAAATCATCAAATATCTTGTCTTGTTCTGGATGGAGTGAAATGGAGAGTCAAACTTTCAATTACTTTAAAAAACTAGGTGGGTTCCTTCATTTGCCTTTTGCGTTACAGAGCCGCGTTGAATCTTTTGAACTATCCCATAGCTTGGGGCTAAGTACTTAAGTTGCAATAGAAAGAAAGATATAAACAAGGAAGAAAAACGAAAAAAAAAAGAAAAAAAACCTGTTTATTTGGCACACAAGTACCTACCTAGTGAAAATTAACTTTTTCAATATTTGTTTGTGTTGAAAACTAAAAATAAATAAAATAGACGTTAGTTCATTACGAAATCGCATAAAAGCATGGATATTATTTAAAGCATCTCTTTGCGATTGTGTCTCGCTTTGTACGTTATTCACTTGAGTGGTTAACATTACTTACAACAACTCAATTTCCATCAATGTTAGCTGAGATTTATAGTTAATGACCCGAGCCGTGGCGAGGGTTTTAAGAGAGCCAAGAACGGTAATCATTAATTACTAACGTGTGTCATACGACGTTTTTCAATACACTTGTGAAGACAACAACAGTTAGTAAAATTTTCTGTGACTGCGGTAAAAATCTGTTTTCATAAGCGCGAGTATCGTTTTTTTTAAATCTCAGCTAACATTGATGGAAATTTAGTTATTTTGTCTGAAAATTCAAAATAATTTTGCTAAATGAATACACACGTACTTATTTAGTACCTACTTATTTCCGTGCTTTTTGGACAGGCAATGAAAATACGTGACCTAATTATAGCATAAGGTTTTAATATTGCGCTGTGTACCGTAGTATTTACGATTCGGGACATAAAACGTAAAATTTTATGATAGTCAGTGACGTAAAATATTACTGACAACACCGTAAAAATGAAATACCTTACTTAGTTATGATCTTATTTAAGAATAGGTGAGAAAAATATTATTTCCGGATTTCGACCCTTTTTTATGTGGGAAATCGTCAAATAACTCAAACTCAAATAATTTTATTTCATATAGGCCTACATGGGCACTTATAAGCATAACTGCATAGTCAAACTTATAATTTTCCCACTGCTGGGACTCAAGCCTCCATCCATCACGCGGGCCTAGTGCGGATTGGTGAATGTCTTCGATTTTTTGGTTCTAGGACTTGTCGGTTTTCTCACAATGTTTTCCTTCACCGAATTTCTCCCGATCCGGTGGAGCGGGAGGATGTGACAGTCTTTTACTGACCTAAACCAATATATGTTTTTACAGTTGCCTTTTACGGTTCAGGGCCACGGTAACTTTTTCGATCCCAAAGCAGATTTAGATCCCGAGAAGCATACCTAATTTTGTGTTTACGATCAGAAATAAATAGAGATGTAGGGTTTAGTTTTATGTATAGAAGCGCGCGTATTATATATTATGAAAGTCAGATTAGGATTAAGGGTCGCTGCACATGAGCCACCGGCCACAACCACAAAACGCCGCCATCGGCATATTTCCTATAGCTTTCATACATTTTATATGGATTCGCCGCACACGGTTGACGCTGGTGGCCGCCACATGCTTCAAATCGCCGCTGCTCGCTTCTTGTGGCTCGCACTGGCCACTTAACGCCGATACAAAACGCCGTCATAAGCTACTCGCGCATTTAAACCTTCTTCATCAGAGTCCATTATGAAACTGCTTAAATCTGTTGATGTGTCACACTTCTAACAGTTTCTGTCATTAGCCGTACAGCACTCACGCTATCTTCAGTAGTCGCCGTAGAAGGACGTCCTTTTCGCAAATGATCAGCATATTCTGACGTCATCTTAACGCCCAGTCACGTGATCAAAACAAAGGAATAGGAGGCGTGGCCGACTCGTGGCAATCAACGAAAAGAGAATCGAAACGAAACGGTTGTAACTTAGCTAGGGGGGCAGTAATTATACTTCGACCACGCTTAAACTCATTAAACTAGTTGCAAATAAATTTGTCATGAAATGCTAATCGAAGTTTATCGTAACACTGTTGTTGAGTAAAAAACATTGAGAGAAAATTGTCCCTATTCAAATCCAGTTCGATCACCAATTTATAAAAACAAATGACATATAAATTCATTACACATCAACAGAATCCTAAAAAGTTCCAAATTCGATTACTATTTTTTACATATTTTCTTACTGGCCTATTCTAAAAACTTTTAGTGTGTGCCACATATTTACAAGTTGAACTCTATTTATAAGACGGCCTCTTAATTTTTGCCTTATTATAACTATGTAATGAGCAAAAAAAAGAAAGAATAGATTTTTTTACATTTAAAAAAATCCTTTGACAACTAACGTGTTTAGAAGTTCAATGAATGTTGCATGAACGCTATTGCAAATTTCGCAATAATGTTTATTTTAAACACCACTATTTTTTAATTAGTACATAAAAATGGGGCACTGTCCGTACCCGTTACTGATCATATTTGTGTAGTCAAAAGTAAAAAAAAAACGAAATCCCAAAATTGTCCACAATAATTTGTCATAGTTGGTAAATTCATAATTAAATCAATCATTCATAACAATTGCTACTAAAGAATACTACGCGCAGTGTTTTTTCCATTTTGATCGCCATTAATTCATTTATAATCAATAGCCTGTACAATATTTCCATGAATTGAGTGACATTTTGGGATACAAACAAACGCTAGTAACTTTGCTGTTTATGAATATCATTTATTGAGACTTTACTGAAATAATAACAAGATCTTTTCTAATAAGCCCTATAAGTATTTGTACTAATTAAAAATTAGTGGTGTATATATATATAGCCTGTATATATATACATAGCCTGAAAATAATCACCTTCTACCCTCACATAGACTAGCTACAGCAAAATAAACGACTGAAGTTGTATATTAACTGTTGGTGACGGAAAGTATGAAAAAGTTTGTCAATTACGAGTATTATGGCCGATAAGTAGCAAAATTGTTGTTTATATTAGTTTAGTTTCAATGTGACCAGGAAATCGGTGCAATAAAAAGTTTTGGCTGTTAATGAAATAGTTGGTCAATGTTGGGGAATTCTATTAGCTTTGAATAAACGGTTTGTAATGTTTTCGTAACTGAGAATAGACTTCTCTTTGTGTGGAGGAGAGAACGTGATCCATCAAGCAGGCCAAGTGTGAATTGATATATCTTTTTAATGAATGGATTTTAGGTGGAAACAGTATCTTCGCTAAATTGTGAAGAAAAAAGTTATTTGTCTTGTTAAATAATTATAGTAAAAATATTCGTGACACAATAAATTTAAGTAGGTCAGGTTACTGGTTTAAACAAAATGAAATATAATATTAAGAAAAGAATATGTGTTACACAGAAAAAACGATAACAGTTATTGGTACAAACTTAAAAACATCAATTCTAGAATAGTAAATTGGGTTGAAATAAAAATTTCGTGAGCGTTATTTTTTTGTTCAATCCTTATCAGTTTTTATTGGAAAATTTATGTGCTTATTTTTCTCCCTTCTAAAATAGAAAAAAATTAATTTGAATTTGACAGAGATTTTGATGAATTTTAAGAGGAGAAATGGCTGCATAATTTTATTTTAAGAGCTACCTTTTGTTTATCTTAAGCAGTGTACACAGTTTGTGTGTAGAAACACCACGAATTCATGCGTGTACAAACGACCTACCGTTTTTACCTTTGGCTCGGGCGTCTATTGTACCTTCGGCTACAGTGACAAACCTTGCCTACTTGCTTTGAAACCTACTATTGTCGTACTAATCTGACATGTATCCCTTTGCCCGCAGGATGACTCAGAACAAAGGCTGGACGCAGACAATACCAGCACTCAGTCGTACTGTATGCACACTGTGGATTTGGAGTTCAGGCACGTCGTCCGATCCACACACATCGATAAGAGCATAGAGGCTAAAAGAAAAGTGAGTACAACACTGTTGCTTTACACAATAGTTTTTTTTTTTGTATAATTGTAAAGGACAATTTGAGACTTTATTGTTCATCGAGTTGATGAGCTATTTAGTAGTCCTAAGATAAGCTACGCGAATACTGACAAATGCTTGCACTAATTGGATATGTCCACTTAAATGACATTTGGGGGAGGCCTAAGTCCAGCAGTGGGCGTCTATCGGCTGAAATGATGATGATGATGATGACTTAAATGTATGTGGTTTCTAGGGTTCCGTACCTAAAAAGGAAAAAACGGAACCCTTATAGGATCACTTTGTTGTCCGTCCGTTCGTCTGTCTGTCTGTTAAGACCATTTATCTCGGGAACGCGTGGAGGTATCGAGTTAAAATTTAAACCATATACTCATGTTTGCGGTCCCTTGAAGCTGTGAAAAAATCAAACAACTGAGATAAGGGAAAAAATGATACGGCCGTTTATGTCGCAAAAAACGTGTATTTCGTCACTCTCAAGGGAATCAAATTTCATAGGGTACTTCTAGTTGACCGAGAATTCTGAAATTTGACATGAAGCAAGGTCTCGTAGCACAAAAATAGGAAAAAATCTGAAAACTGTAAATTTGTAGTTACGTAACAAAAAAAATGCGATTCGGAAAAATCTTCATAACTCAATTCGGGAATTGAACTGTTTTCATAGGTAAGTTTGTACGGAACCCTGAGTGCCCGAGTCCGACTAGCGCTTGCCTGGTCTTTTCCTCAAAAGACCACCTCGTTGGCCTCATCTAGTCACACTTGTCGAAAAAAAATATGTGTGATAATGCTATTGGTAGTAATACCAATAGCATTAGCACTTATAAACACATTCAATTAATAAATTCGTAACAAAAATAATGGTGTTCCCAGGAAATCCCAATTTTCCAGGAAATATTTTTATAAACTGTTTTCCTCTTATATAAATTCGCTCTTAGCTATTTTTAATATTGTGTGACAATATTAAAAATAGCTAAGAGTGAATTTATAAATAACGTTTAATTATTTTTTTCAACGATAATATCTAGGGATATTATCGTTGAAAAAATTAATTAAACGTCTGTAACATACAAAACAGAATTGAAGTTTGTGTGTAAGCTTACGAAAATATTTTCGATACCTAAAAACATGCAATTTTAATTTTTTTTTGTCTGTCTGTTTGTTCCACTGATCTGTACATACTGAACAAAAAAACTTTTTCCAAAAAAAATACAACCGACTTCAAAGTAAAAAAAAACACTGAAAAGTGCAAAATAACTTTAATTTCGTAAGTCGGTGTTTCTATAATAGTTTTGTTCTCTCTTCGTTATTTAACACCGACTATTACATTACCCCGAGTTATTTTGCACTTTTCAGTGTTTATTTTTACTTTGAAGTCGGTTGTATTTTTTTTAGAAAAAGTTTTATTTTACACTTTTTAGTTATGGTACCACCACTAAAAAGTGCCCTTCAGCCAAACTTAAATACCTTATAGCCAGAGTGCATCTCATGACAATTCTAATAATCCCAAACACGGTTAGATTACATTAATTTATTACAAAGTTCCGGTGCCTAACTTCAGGCTTCATTATCAGATCAGTTCGATATATTCCCGCTCTACTTTCAGTCAGTCATCGACTACACGTATAAACAAAGCAATTTTACTTGTTATGACGGTTCTGCTGTGATCCTATGAGGAGTTCTGTTCCATATCTTCGAAGTTCATGATCAGATCATAACATTATTTCTATGGGACCAATTCGGAAGCATAACCTTTCAATAAAATAAAAAAAAATTCAGAATCGGTCCACAATTGATTTGAAGTCGGTTAAAAAATAAAGAAATATTGTAAGAATAACAATATTTCTTTATTTTTGTTCCACATGTACAGTACATAATTATGGAAATATTGTAAGAATAACAGTTTTTTTTTTTAAAGAGTAACCATGGAGTTTCTTTCCGCTTCTTCTCCATAGGAAACGTCCATAGCATTTGACGTTTTATTAGTGCCCATGTATGGGCCTACAATAAAAACTTTGGAATTTTTTGAATTTTTAGATCTCTAAAACAGCTGAGCCGATTTTGACAGAACTTTCATAGATAGATAGCTGATGGAATAAGAAGTAATTTAGGCTACCTTTATTTTAGAATAAGAATTAGGGTTCCACGCAAAAAAAACGAAGTTACGGACGCCAGTTAGATTTATGTATAACATTATATTTAACGTAACATAAATGAAATATTAAAATTTTCTAAGCGTGCAAAATCACCATTTTATCTGTCACGTTTGAACTCACTGATTTCAAAATAGCACCTTAGAGGATTTTGGAAATTTAATTGAAACATACAGACACATCCATTATCAAAAGGAAGATAATAAAAACAAAATAATGGTCTTTCTTGAGGAAATAAAAAAATTATCGCTCGTTTTAGAAATATTTTACGATAATTTAATGTAAATGGGTCGCATTATTATTGTTTTGTATTTTTCCTATGTTTACCTAAAAGTCGAAGGTTATTAAGTACCTATACCTATACGATTTGTTGATTGTTACATAAGTATTATGTAAAGTCAGGGAAATCAAATGTCAATTAAGGTTTGCTCTGGAGTCACCCGCAAAATTCTTAGGTTTTATTTTGTAGGTCAAAGTTCCCTACGTCTCGCCGCCGCGTCGTCGGTGTTCGTTCGCCTATGTACCTTCATGTGCATAAAGTATGTATGAAATAAATAAAGTTAAATAATAATTGTACGTTGATTGAAATATGATTAGTGGACGTAATATGTATTTATTTATCGGGGGGCACGGCAGTGCTCCCGCCAAGCCGAGCGCGAAGCAAATACTGCCGTACCATCCTTTACTGGCACCAATTCGCAGCATTTTCAGGCCCCTATTTGAGAACCTCTGGATAAGACCAGAACGCAGAAATTTTCGTCATCCAGTAAGCTATAATCACATACTTAAAATCTAAAATTTCAAGTCTGTAGGTCATTTAGTTCCGATGATAAGCGAAAGCAAAGTTTCACATTTATAACACTCACTCACTCATGATCATCAGAATAGAACTAGTACTTCCCATAAACGCAGAGAGCTGAAATTAACTATATTATTAAAGAAATCGCAGTAAGGAACCTTAGACTTGGTACGACTTTGTCCAGATTTCATTACTTTTTAGAGATAAACAAGCAGCTCCATCGAGACTTGGCTAGTTTTTTACAAAATGTTTTTGGTGGGATGAAATTATCATCATTAAAATTATCAATACAACGCTTTCAATTCATTTACCTGATTGAATGTCTTGTTCATGCAATAGCCCCCCCATTAGAGGTTACTGTACTCGATTGAGTACGGCCATTAGAATAAGACAAAGTAAAAGGGTTGTGTAGTTCCGTAGGTTCATTACAATTCAGTAAATAGTTAAGGATTATGCCCACCAATCATCATGACCATCATCATTTCAGCCGAAAGACGTCCACTGTTGGACATAAGCCTCCCCCAAGCGTCGCCACAACGATCGATCCTGAGAGTCTCGCATCCACCGCGACTCTCACCAGGACCGACGAGTCCACCTTGTGGGAGGCCTTTCAACACTGCGTTTTCCGGTGCGCGGTCGCCACTCTAGAACCTTTCGGCCCCATCGACCATCCGTTCCACGAGTAATGTGCCCTGCCCACTGCCACTTTAGTTTGGCGATTCTTCTATTCTAGACTTTCGTCTTGAGACACTGTGGTATGTTTGACGAGAAGACAGCGCGCAGCTTTCCACCAATCATATTTTATATAATATATATAATGTTGACACTGACCTGCAAAAAGCAAAAAACTTAAGAAAATTTCATGTTCGCGGGATACTTTTGAGCATCTCCTTTAAGATATAATGTTGTGTGTAGATAATCTATACATATATATAAAAGAAGAAACTGACTGAATGACATATCAATGCACAGTCTTGCCTATTGTAATTTGTAAATTTTGCACAAGGTTTCCTTTTATGGCGTAGGTGAGCACTAAGAAAGGATTTTCCAAAATTTGTCCGCTAAATGGATGAAAAGGGGGTCCTAAGTTTGTATGAAGAAACATACTATCACGTTGATGAAGCCGTTGGCAGAATATAGTAAACACAATTGTCAGTCCCATACATATTCTATTACAATTGTCAGTCTCATACAAATTGTAAGGGATATACTTAGCTCTGGTTTGAGTTGTAGGCTCCTTGAATCTGGTAGATTTTTATATAATTCGAGGCACAATATTTCAATACATTATATTTACAGCACACCTGTTACATTATTTCCCTAAACTTCAAAAATCACTAAAATTGTTTTTTTGTCGAATTAGGTTTAAAGAATTTATTTCTCGTAAAGAACAAGTTACACTAATGAGTTCACATATTTGTGTCAGATAGGTTTCTTAAATTTTATTACTATCCAAAATATATCTTTTTAACATATTCTTTTTACCAAGCAACATAATATTTGATATCTCTAGACAGATCATTAAAAAGTTGTGCACCTTTAAACATAAAATTTCTGTTGCCATAAGTTTTAGTTCAGGCTTTCCTTAGTTTAATGTTGCTGATATTTCTCAGATTATGATGTTATGTTCTTTTAGTGATTTTTATTTCAATATGTATTTTACCTGATAGAATCTTTTTACAAGGATGAATCCTAATTGTGTGTGTATAAAGTTGTATTAGTATGTTTTTGTTTCATTGTAAATAGTTTCTGTTCTTGTAAGATAGTCACAATAAAAAAAAATGTCTTAATGACTTTATTTTGCAAGGTCTGACGAGTTTTGATATTTTATTTGGCAGCGCAACCCCAGATTTCTATCAAATACGACTTTACCGGAGAGTTATAGATAGACTTACACACTTTATGAGGCATACAGGTTTTTGTCTTCTGTAAAATACCGTTGAGAGGTGTAAGCTTTGATCTTACATGTTCGAAATGCTGTTTCCATAATAGTTTTTCATCTAAATGTAAGCCTAGGTATTTCTCGTGGTGAGAACGTTGCAATACCTCATTGTTAATGCTAAGTTGGGGATACTTACTGGTTGATTTTTTATTTTTTACATTAATTGTAAGTTGCATTGACACCAAATGCCGAAGCGGTCTAAGTTAATCTGTTCTTTATCCACTATATCGCTTAGATTTTTACCAACGTAAAAGAAGCATATGTCGTCTGCATAAATAAGTAAGATGGCCTGACAGACTAAGATAATCAAGACAAGTTGAGGGCCTAAATCTGACCCGTGAAGCTATTTATTCAAAACTACTCTGATGGCAACCTAATCTAACTGCTTGATGTCTATTATATTATTGCCATTGCTTTATGGTTCACTTAATGATTCCGATTGAATCTGTAATATTATGTGTTTAATTAATTTGTGTATGTGGTGTTTGTAATTAATTGTATATGTACTTATTGTTATTTTATTATGTGTGTGCAATAAACTTTTGTTGGTCGAAATAAATGTAGTATTATTATTATTTAGAAACGAAGAATTGATGTCATATTTCTATTTTTACACAAACAAAAGATAGATCTGAAAGTTACATTTTGTGAGTTAGGATCTGAGAACTGTCTCACAAGATGATCCAATACTTTTTGTGTGATCATAAAACAAGTTGTTAAAAATATACCTGCCAAAATAAACTTGAAAGACGTGAGACATTTTTTTACTGTTGTAAAAACAATATTGTCTCGAGAGCAAACTTTCTATTGACATTGAACATCAACAATTGAAGAAGTTTTGTGTTTTTTTACGTAACTAGACAGACAATAAACTAGACTTTGTTTGAAATGGAAATTACAAGGGTTTTCGTTCTGATCACGTTTTTTTTTAACCTGAAACATACTCACCGATACTATAATGCCGAGTCCCTAGTGCAATTTTTTTTTTTACGTTAACGCGATATACACGTTTATGACTTTCGGCGCTCTGATTGGTCCGCTCCAAACTCTTAACCTCTGATTGAGCCAAACGTCACAACTCGCACACAGCGCACAGAAGCAGCATATTTCCAATGTCAATTTAAACTAGCTACAAACTAATAATACTGAAATTTAGCTACATGAGTGGCAACGACACTGTTGGCGAAGTAGTTGAGCAATTGGCTGTTGCACAACGCGTCGCGGGTTCGATTGTCACACGGAACAAATAATGTGTGTAGGCTGATAGTTGTCTCGCGTCTTTGTGTTTTGTGTATGTGAGATTACATGTTCCTGAACGCACCCACGTTACAGGAGTAATATTATTGAGTTAAATCGATTTTTAGGGTTCCGTGGCCAAATAGCAAAAAACGGAACCCTTATAGATTCGTCATGTCTGTCTGTCTGTCCGTCCGTATGTCACAGCCACTTTTTTTCGAAACTATAAGAACTATACTGTTGAAACTTGGTAAGTAGATGTATTCTGTAAACCGCATTAAGATTTTTAC
The DNA here is from genome assembly GCA_905147345.3 of Mythimna impura. Lineage (NCBI taxonomy): Eukaryota > Metazoa > Arthropoda > Insecta > Lepidoptera > Noctuidae > Mythimna > Mythimna impura. Next base: position 5,371,335 of record LR990347.1, on the reverse strand, counting down.
ACAAAAATAGAAAAAAAAATTTTTGGGGGTTCCCCATACTTATAAACTAACTCAATTTTTTTTATATCAAACCCATACGTGTGGGGCATTTATGGATAGGTCTTCAAAAATGATATTGAGGTTTGTAATATCATTTTTTTCTACCATGCAAACTTCCACCGAAAATTGGTTTGAACGAGATCTAGTAAGTAGTTTTTAACCGACTTCAAAAAAAGGAGGAGGTTATCAGTTCGGTTGTATTTTTTTTTTTTTTATCATCATTTTTTTTTTATGTTTGTTACCTCAGAACTCCGTCGTTTATGGACCGATTTGCAAAATTTTTTTTCCCCTTTATAGGATATGCTTCCAGATTGGTCCCATTTTTTTCAAAATCCAGTTTTGATGATGGAATCCATGAGGAATCGAGGGAACTCCTCAAAAATTATAGGCAACCCTATGGTAATTTTAGTATTTTCATCAAGAACTTAAGCATTTACAGTCAAAAAGTAACATTTGATGAAGTGGAACTAATGAAGAAGACCAGAAATGATCAACGGAACTTCATACTCAAATAGACATCACAATGAAGATATAGTTAAGCGACTATGACAATACAAATAAATGAATGATTCTGAATAGTTACGTTGAAAATGGTATCATCGAAGTGATCTGATGATGATGATGGAGCCGGAAGGTAGGCACTGGAACTCCGTAATTAATCAATGTAACCTAGCCGTGTTTGGACTTATTAGAATTGTCATGAGATGCACTTTGGCTATAAGGTACTATCGAACTGATCTGATGATGGAGCCGGAAGGTAGGCACAGGAACTCCGTAATTAATCAATGTATCCTAGCCGTGTTTGGGCTTATTAGAATTGTCGTGAGATGCTCTTTGGCTATAAGGTACTATCGAACTGATCTGATGATGGAGCCGGAAGGAGGAACGTAGACACAGGAACTTTATAATAAAATAATGTAACCTAGCAGTATTTGGGTTAATTGGAATTGTCATGAGAAATAGGCACTCTGTTTATAAGTGTATCGCAACTAAAAAGTGTGAAATAAAAACATTTTAGAAAAAAAAAATAACCGACTTCACTAAAAAAAAAACACTAAAAGGATCAAAATAACTTTAATTTCAGAAGTCGGTGTTAAATAAGAAACAAACAATATTGAGAAACACCGACTTCCGAAATTAAAGTTATTTTGATCCTTTTAGTGTTTTTTTTTTTTAGTGAAGACGGTTATTTTTTTTTTTCTAAAAAGTTTTTATTTTTTAATACGGCATAAATCGTAAACCGCAATTTACCTTTCAAGTTTGTACGGAACCCTCAGTGCGCGAGTCCGACTCGCACTTGCCCAGTTTTTTATAAGCGCCCATGTAGGTTTGTTTGAAATGAAATCCTATCAATTGCAATTTTCATTGAGAATGAAAATTGCATACCAACTTGATTGTTCAAAGCGGCGCAGACGGTGCCAGTCGTGTTTTTATTTCCCCCTTATGAAATCAGTCTGAAATACCATTAATGTTTCCGATCAGAAAGCTCCTTTTTCATCTACCTGTATTGTTCTATTGCTGGGAAAAAGCTTCTTTTAATTCTTTCAAAACATTCTTCTCCCTCGCCCGTTTTAACTAATCACATTGCCACCAAAAATCACTTCACTTCTAAAACAAAAGACAATTCTTTCATCTATCAATTTTCATATCTATTCTAAACATGCAAAATTCAAGAAAATGTGTAACCAGTCCGCTAGCTAATAAGGGAAATAATTCATGCGACCTCCTTCACATTACTACGACTAGCACCATACACATCCAAATCATCTCATCATCTCTTTCTAGGCCAGCCTCGATGGTGCTTTCCATCTGCAAGAACCCACTGCGTAGAGATATATTTCATTGTGCATGCAGCTGACGTGAACCGCCCAATCCCATTTGAGTCTGGCAGCCTTTTTGCCAGCGTCTATTATACTTGTTTTAGAGTAGGTCACAGAGTTACGTTCCGGGACTGATATTGAAATACTTTTTAAAACAATTTATTTATCTCCAAGTACACAGCGCGCAGCGTGAGCACAATTTTTTTTTGCAAATATTCGATACGGGAGCTTTTGTTGGCGGGCGGGGGGGGGGGGAGATGGCGGGCCACCTCTACTTCTTATTTGTTCTAGTAAGGTGTAGAGCGGTCATCACTATGTATTTGGACGTGGCCATACCAACGAAGGGGATTTTCTGTGGTGGTTTTGTGTAATAATAATTATAATTTAAAAGATTCGTCATTGGTAAAAAATTAAAAACAGTGAAACCCTGACTTCTAAACTAGATAGATGCCTGTATCTTTGAGGTTAATTCAATTTAATACAATTTACGAGCATGCATAAAAATAAAATAAAATAAATTAAAAGTTAAACATAAAATAATTCGTATGCAATCACAGCAAATTGATTTTTTTTAAATGAAATAAACCAGTGCTTGACTGCGATCCCACCTGATGGTAAGCAGTTATGCAATCGTTGATGGTCAATCGCACTAGTTTATTATTCACTGTAGCCTTGAAACTTGAAACCCGGTCCTGATATGAAAGGCAGAAGGAACAGGAGTGGATTCTTAGTCAGTAAAAGTCTGATACACCCTTCTACATCGGCCAAGGGCAGGAGATGTCATTAGATGATTTCCCACCTAAAAAAGGCAAATTGTTTCAATCTTTCAATGTACGCGGTATAAACAACGAGGCGAAACGTTAGTTCAAACCGTAGAAGTGTTAAAAACGTAAGGGTGGACACAGGCCGTAGGTTTGTGGTTTATTTTCCATGTTTGGATTCAGGTACTAAAGCCTAGCAAATTACCTATCGAGTACCAAATTAGAACCAATATTCACCTGATGGTAAGCAGTGATGTAAAATGTTCCTTTCCAGTCGCTCTACGAGCTAGATGACTCAGAAAGACGGTAATTGTTCATCGTATTGCGTATCGCACAAAAGCTTGCGCTACAAAAACTTTTCAATTCGATGAATGACTTTTTCAGATCCACCAATTTTTTTCAATATAAAATACAAAACCTCTTTGACTGTATTTAATGGCCTGAAAACACAGATATCCTTTTACTGCTGTGAATAGGAATTAGATTGACTTATCAACTTTGCATTCAGAATGACTCTCAATGGTGGCGCCGACGCCGTGAAAGCAATACTTCTCCGTCCCATTATGAACTGCCGACAGAAAACCTCCATAATGTTATTGAACGATAAGGAAAATAAGGTAGTAATTTTACCTTAAGGGGATGCAACTCGACATACATTTTCACTGTTTTTCATACAACCGCTCTTACGCGATCATGGCGTTATTATACATTTTTCATTAGATGTTTTGGAAACACAGTATCTTATGGATAGGCTTCTATTCAAATCAATATATAAATTTGTATAAAACTAATCCAGGAAAGACCTCTGAAAATCTGCTATTTTGCATGAACTTTGACACTACATAATTTACTCAAAAATTAAAAAAGTCAATAATAACATATATATAACAATAGAAGCCTTGCAAATTTAATCAAGATTCTGAATGATGGCAATTTTTTTCAAAAACTTTTATGGGCTTAAAAAAAACACGTATTTCCTGGAACAAGTTTTGTAAAATATTCAAGTAAATCACGGAATTACCGAATGCTAACAGAGTTTTCAGGCGTTATCTTTCTTTTTACGCGTTGTCTTTTCGTCAAACATCGCGTTGTATTCCGTTAGATGAAGTAACAAGCTTTTAAACCATGCTCGATGTTGACGATAGGCGAGTGAAAAAGGACCCTCTTAAATCGTATCATCATCATCATCATTTCAGCCGAAAGACGTCCACTGTTGGACATAGGCCTCCCCCAAATGTCGCCACAATGACCGGTCCTGTGCGTCTCGCATCCATCGGATTCCCGCGACCCTCACCAGGTCATCGGTCCACCTTGTGGGAGGCCTTCCAACGCTGCGTCTTCCGGTACGTGGTCGCCATTTCAGAACCACCCCAACTGAAACCCACACTGAAAGAAGTTATTTGTTGATTTTCCATCTAAAAATAAGGCATATTATTATTTTGCTACTATCAGATGTCAGAATTAGGTAGAGTTAAACATGTGATTACATCGATTTCATACAGTGAAAGAATAAAGTGGATAAGCCTGAAATCCCGAGATTAATTTCAAAGAGCAGTTTTTTTTTTTGGTATGTACTATCAGCAATATAGCAGAAACAAATTCTTCCTGCTTTAATGACGAGGAGGAAGGGGAGGAGGGAAGTGTATAAATTTGTTAACCTTACCTCAGTTGACGTAGAGAGATCTTTTTCAATGAAAAATACTAATAAAAATTATCTTCGTTTTATTTGTCTTATCTATCTCTGAGGTTTTTATTATTATTTATTTATAATATTATTGGCCACACGGGATTTTTCATTAGAAATCCCGGGAAGATCCACATTAATATCAACATTTCGATGCAAGTACATGAATAACTCTACCTAATTCCGACCTCCGACCCCTGGTTATTACATCAGCTACAATCACAGTACTGATTTATAAAAAAAACAGATAGTTTTACTAATACTAATGAGAGTGGTGGCCGAGTGGTAACAGCCCCGACTTACGAGGTCGCGGGTTCAAGCCCACCCAGGCGCATTGCTTTGTGTAATTTATTTCATCACCACTGCTCTCAAAATGGTGATGGAAATTATCTTGAGGAAACCGGCATTTCCTAGAACCAAAAATTCGAAGACATGTGACATCCACCAACCCGTACTGGGACCGCGTGGTGGATTACAACCCTTTCCCTCTCCTAGAGAGGAGGTCCGAGTTCCAGCAGTGGGAACATTATAAGGCTGATTATGCTATTTATGCTTATAAGTATGTAGTGGGTCAGTTATCGTGGCTTATAAGTACGTAGTGGGCCAGTTATCGTGGCTTATAAATACGTAGTGGGCCGGTTATCGTGGCTTACCTTTAAAATCTTTTAGGAGTGAATAAAGTGACAAAAATGTTTGACTTGATAACTAAACGATTGAAAAAAGGTGAAGTCTATTTTATAAGTACCTATGAGATTTTTTGTAGCTTCACAGTTTGATAAGTTTTGTTATTATTAAAAGTCTGTTTGTAAACTACTTTATTCAAGAAAGTTTTTACCTCATTATAAAATTGTTAAACCGTAAAATATTACATACTAGCTAACCCGGCGAACTTCGTACCGCCTAACAGTTAATGAATGTAATATATCTCTCGATTAAGTCACAAAGTATTAAAATTGTGTGTAATATATCAAATTACACACAATTTTAATACTTGCAATGAATTAATGAATGTTATTAGTATGTTTATGTTTGTGTTTTGTGTGTTTCTGTGTATTTGTATTTGTGTTAACCTATAAAACTTCTGTCAGACGCTTTAAAGCTCCACAAAAAGTAAATAAGCTTAACTTATTTTTACATGTCTGATTTTTAAATATGTTATTATGGTAACTATTATAAAGTTATATTTCATTAGTCAGACTAATTGTAGTGACCAAAAGTCTTCTTTTATATCAAGGTGCAGAAAACGCTTCGGGACTCGCACCACAAACGCCTTAAAATTTGCATTCCGGTGCGATTTCAGCAATTGCACCCTCAGTGTGTACTTCAAATTTTGGCGCATATAATCGATGATGTTCTCCACCTTTGTGGTGTAATCAGGCGGGAGATATACTCCGGTGTGCTCGGCTGAGCGGCACGCACACTCTCACCAGCCGATGCTGGTGCTTTGCCGCAGAGATTTCGGTTGGCTTGCGTTCGGCGCTTCCTCCTTTGCAACGCAAAGCCAAGTCTATTTGCGATTAAGTGATATGTCGCTTTAGAATGTAGTGTAGTGTGTATTCCAATCTCGAAATACATACCAGATGATTTGCATTCGATCAGCCTTCACTATCTAAGCCGTCTGACATACCTATTTGTTTTAGTCGGAATTTGGGAACACTGAGTTATTGCATTGTTTTTGTGGCCTCGGAACACAAAGAGTATTGTAGGTTTTAATCAGTCAAGTCTGACACTCCCTCTCACTGCACACAGAGCGGGAAAAGTTATTTGACGATATCCCACGTAAAGTAAAAGTTAGTATAAGTTAGGTATAGCCTAGGTACAATTTGCTATTGCTCTTTGTATGACTTATAAGCCTTTTGATGAGGCCCATTGTGAGCGACCACGTTTCAGAGCCGTATGTCATTACTAGCAACACGCATTAATCGTAGACTTTTGTCTTGAGAACTTCACCAACTAATAATTGAACAATACACCTTGGCAAGACTAGCGTTGGTTTTCCAGGCTTCTGATTACCTGTCACGACTGCCAAAGATCTACAAAATACTAGATGGTGCTTTTTATTCTACATCATAAAAAAATACAGCAAGAGCTCAAAATTAATAGAGTGTAACAATGTGCGGTGCTATCGCTAAAAGAGCAACGGCCTCATGTACTTTTCGAGGCACGGAAGAACTCGGTAGGTATGTTAACACATTGAATACCAAGAATTTCAATGAGTCGAATTTAATTCCCACTATACATCGTCAGCTTATAGGTATGAGAAATCTTGTACCAGGCGTTTTTATTAATCAAGTTAACTAACACACAGCAATAATAAGCAATAATAATTGATTGATTTATTAAAAAAACAATTTACTGGGTGTGCGAACATTAAAGCTTAAAAACTAGGAACAAAAGTAGTAAAAAAGTAATAATAATATTAAATTACTTAAAATTGAATTACATTGTAATAAAATAGAATAGTAAAAAATAAATGTCCAAAAGATTAGAAAAATGCACCATTAATAAAACCTTACAATATAAAATAAAATAGGGAAAATAAACAATGTCGATTAATGTCAAAAAGATTTGAATTACCATTAAAAATGTCAATAAATAAGTAATAAATACTTTTATTAGAGGCCATATATACAGCCATAAAGGTCCTACGACATATTATTATTATATCTCTTATGTGACATCTAAAAAGAAATAATCTACGAGATATCTCGTAGCTGACATTCAATATGTTGAAATGGTCACCCATCCACTGATGACCTTGACCGTTTTTTTAGGTGTCAGACATTTACTGACTAAAACCCACTCCTGTTCCTTCTTTGCCTTCGTTCCAGGCCCAGGGGTTCTCTTTCGCATCACCCATGGCCCCAGTAGGCTTCGATCCTGCTGGGCCCCTACGGTTTTGATAACATCTGCTTGAGGCGCGCGTGGGACACTAAGCGCCGTCGACGGCTTGGGCTGGGTCCGGACAGTTACCAGACGGTCGGACGACGAGCTACCCATTGCTCGCCATCGTGTGGGCCGTTTTCTCGCGCGTGCAACCGCCTCCTTTGCTAACATTACTGCTTCGCAGAAGGAGGCGACCGCCTGCAACTCCTCCTCGCTCCGGACCATGGCCTGTACCAAGGCCTAGCAACCTTGACCCGTGCGGTCATTATTGTTTTAGACACAAACTCCACCGAGTGTTACCAAAGACTTAATGAAGGATCAAATTATCAAATCCACTCTTACGTTGTTGAAACCTCTACAATCCTGACTAAGCGTTTCACCTCGTCGTTTATACCACGTACATCGAAGGACTGGAACAATTTGCCTGCTGCCGTCTTCCCGTGCGATTATAGTTTAGGTGTCTTCAGGGCTAGAGTGAATAGGCTCCTCATAAACTAGTGCGCCTCATCATCAACGATTGCATCACCGCTTATCATTAGGTGGGATCGCAGTCAAGCACTAGTAAATATTATTTAAAAAAAATGATCATACTTTGGTTACCCACATGTTTACAGGACACTAAAACACAGAAAGTTATAATCATGTTCAATCCCATAGCCCATCTGTAACACTGGTTTTGTTGTACCCTAGATATAAATGAATCGACAAAATATATTTTTACTTTACTTGCTCGAGTTGCGGGAAATTAAAATCATTTCCTCATTTGTATATGTACATTTCTCTCATAGTCATGCTTAGAAATTTCTTTTTAGGGTCCCGTAATAAAATGGGTAATACGTACTTTTATTTGTTGATACTGCAGTCAAATGGGGTGAATAGAAACTCGGGGTGAATAGAAACAAAACTTCAAAGGGTATTTTCACGATATTTAAATATTTTATTCAACATTTAACTGAATCAATTTATTAATGAATTGTTATTCTAAAAAGTAGATGCTTTGTGAGAAGCCGATAATATGGTATCAAAGTGAAAAACCAAACCAAAATTTGTTTCTATTCACCCCGTTTTACGGTACTAATCTTTTCAAGCAGTCTGATAAAATTGGTAACAGTAATTTTAGCTCAATCATAGATTTCATGCATTGAAAAGTGACTTGTTTAGAACTTATAAATTGATTTTCACAAAGGAGTATTTAAAAATTTGTACTTTTTACCGTTAAGTAAGTTTGTTTTATTTTTCTCAAAATGCATTTGACCTATTCTACTACGGTTGTTAAACCCAATCTTTTGACATCCCATTTGTTGAAATCCAGTCAGCTGGTTAGGTTTCCAATGACAAAAAAACTTTTTACAAAAAAATAAATAACCGACTAACACTAAAATAACACTAAAAGGACCAAAATAACTTTAATTTCGGAAGTCGGTGTTTCTCGGTACTTTTTGTTTCATATTTAACACTGATTTCCGAAATTAAAGTTATTTTGGTCCTTTTAGTGTTAAAAACACTTTCCGGGTTCCGTACCTCAAAAGGAAAAAAACAGAATCCTTATGGGATCACTTTGTTGTTCATCTGTCTGTCTGTCTGTCTGTGTATATGTCAAGACCCTTTATCTCGGGAACGCGTGGAGGTATCGAGTTGAAATTAAAACCTTATATTCAGGTCTGTAGACCCTTGAAGCTGTGAAAAAATCAAACTTCTGAAACTTTTATTTGCGATTCGGAAAAATCTTCGTAACTCAATTCGTGAATTGAACTGTTTCATAGGTAAGTTTGTACGGAACCCTCAGTGCGCGAGCTGGACTCGCACTTGCCCAGTTTTTTTAGCGAAATCAGTATTTTTTTTTGTAAAAAGTTTTTTATTTCGCACTTTTTAGTTCCTATACACTTATAACCAGTGTGCTTATTTCTGATTACAATTCCAATTAACCCAAACACTGCTAGGATACATTGTTTTATTATGAAGTTCCTGAGTCTCCACCTTCCGGCTCCATCATCAGATCAGTTCGCTAGTACCTTATAGCTAAAGTCCATCTCATGACAATTCTAATAAGCCCAAACACGGCTAGGATGCACTTATTAATTACGGAGTTCCAGTGCCTATCTTCCGGCTCCATCATCATCAGGTTACTTAGATGATACCATTTTCAACATAACTATTCAGAACCATTTATTTATTTGTATTGTCATAGTCGCTTAACTATCTTCATTGTGATATCTATGTGAGGGTGAAGTTCCGTTGAACATTTCTGGTCTTCTTCATCAGTTCCACTTCATCAAAATAATGTTACTTTTTGACTGTAAATGGTTTAGTTCTCGATGAAAATACCAAAATCACTGTATGGTTCCTATAATATTTGAGGAGTTCCTCTCGATTCCTCATGGATCCCATCATGAGACATGGATTTTGAAAAAAAAATGGACCAATCTGAAAGCTTATCCTTTAAGGGGAAAAAATCTGCAAATGGGTTCATAAATGACGGAGTTCTGAGGTAACAAACATAAAAAAATACAACCGAATTGATAACCTCCTCTTTTTTTGAAGTCGGTTAAAAACAGAAAAAAACATACAATGTCTCAAAAATTATTAACCTCTTTCTAGAACAGTCGGGTAAAAATGGTCAAAATTGGTATAAATTATGCGACACTTGGACGAGAAAAATAAATAAAATTAAGGATAAATGTATGAAATAATGAGAGTAGTGGTGGCCGAGTGGTAACGGAACCGACTTACGAGTTGCAGATCGCTGGTTCAAACCCAGCCAGGTGCTTGACTTTGTGTAATTTATTTCATCACCACTACTCTCAAAACGGTGAAGGAAAATAGCGTGAGGAAACCGTCATGTCCTAGAACCAAAAATTCGAAGACATGTGACATCCACCAACCTGCACAGGGCCCGCGTGGTTGATTACGGCCCATGCTCTATGCCTCACCTAGAGAGGAGGCCTAAGTCCCAGCAGTGGGAACATTAAAAGGCTGATTATAATAATAATAAACTTTATTGTCAGACCAGAGATCCATATTTTCATTACTAACAATTGATACCTACTAAAGACAAACAAAAAGACATACAATACAATACAAAACAAAACAATACAATACAACACAATACAGTACAATACAAAAAGCCTACTTCACATACCTGAAAGACGGTCTGTGTACCGCAATCCAGTGAGACACCATTAGGCCATCCACCCTACCGGCTACAGTAGCCACGAGGCTATTGGGGCTGTCGCGCATCCGACGCATCAGTGATGCGATTCTCAGCCATTGATTGATTATGCAATGTATGAAATATTGTAGGAGAAACTATAAAAAACAATGTTAACAACGCGTTTTTTTTTAAATCATCTTGCCTACAGAACCTTATACAGTATACGGTCCGACACGCACTTCGCCTGTTTTTCTTTCATATTTTATAACATGACTGGTAGTTTCCTTTATTTCCTTTTGTAAATATCACCTTTCTATAAAAAGTTCGCTAGAAAAAGGATACAATATTTTTTTTACGAATACGGATTGGACACGGGATTGGACGAGCTTTTATCGTGATTGTAAATTTATTATTTTATTTTATGGAAAATGTTCAGTGTCTAAAAAGGTATAAGAGAAAAAAATATGAAAGGAGAATTGGTAGCTGAATTACATAGCAAATGAAGATTTTATTTTAGTGTGTTTTAAAAAGTAAGCTTTTTATGTATCACTAGGAAAAAAAGAATATAAACGGAAATTGAATCGAAAGTTCCACTTCGAAACCTAAACTGATTCTTTGTTTGTTTTTTGTGTCATCAAATCAATCTTATGTCTTCTCGCGCTCTTAGGTGGAGCGAGAGGGTGTGTTAAACTTTTGCTGACTTAACCTTTTGAGAGAGAGATGATTCTGCAGTCTTCAGACGATGCGTGCATATACCGGCAGCTCAATAGACAGATCTCGAAGTCCCTGAAACGCGACCTTCGCCGCTTTAATACCGCAAGGATTAAGGATGCGATTGAGCGGAATAAGGGCTCTAAAGTATTTGCACGAGATCTGTCTATTGGGCAAAGCCAGCTCACGAAACTGAAGACCGACGATGGCAGAGTCATATCCGCCAAATCGGAGCTTCTGGGAGAGATCGAGGCTTTTTATGGACAGTTGTACACGTCTATCGCTAAACCCGCTGTAAATCTAGTAAACGACCCAAGAGCTAGATTGACTCGACACTGTACCGAAGATATCCCGGACGTCAGCCTGTACGAGATTAGGATGGCTCTGAAGCAGCTAAAAAATAACAAGGCGTCGGGTGAGGACGGAACTACGGCCAACCTCCTGAAGGCGGGTGGAAAACCGGTCCTTAAGGCCCTTCAGAAGCTATTTGATTCCGTCATACTCGAGGGAAAAACGCCACAGGCGTGGAGCAGAGGCGTGGTGGTACTCTTCTTTAAGAAGGGCGATAATGCCCTGCTTAAGAATTATAGGCCCATCTCGCTTCTGAGCCATGTCTACAAGCTGTTTTCCAGAGTCATCACGAATCGTCTCGCGCGCAGGTTCGACGACTTCCAGCCTCCCGAACAAGCCGGATTTCGAAAAGGCTTCAGCACCGTGGACCACACACATACGCTGCGGCAGGTTATACAGAAGACTGAGGAGTGTAATCAGCCTCTCTGCTTAGCGTTTGTGGACTACGAGAAAGCCTTTGATTCGATTGAAACTTGGGCTGTACTGCAGTCTCTCCAACGGTGCCAAATTGACTATCGGTATATCGAAGTGCCGAAGTGTTTGTACAAAAACGCCACTATGTCAGTCCGACTACAAGACCAGGCCTCGAAACCTATCCTCTTGCAGCGGGGTGTGAGGCAGGGAGACGTTATTTCTCCGAAACTGTTCACGGCAGCAATGGAGGATGTCTTCAAGGTTTTGGAATGGAGAGGGCTAGGCATTAATGTCAATGGCGAGTACATCACTCACCTTCGGTTTGCCGACGACATAGTAGTCATGGCTGAGACTACGGAGGAGCTCAGTACAATGCTTGGTGACCTCAGTAGAGCTTCCGAAAGAGTGGGACTTAAAATGAACATGGACAAAACCAAAGTCATGGTAAACAGCCATGTAGCACCCGCTCCTATCAAGGTCGGGGACTCTACACTCGAAGTTGTAGACGACTACGTTTACCTGGGACAGACGGTCCAGTTGGGAAGGTCTAACTTCGAGAAAGAGATCAATCGTCGAATCCGACTCGGCTGGGCAGCGTTCGGGAAGCTGCGCGGTATCTTCTCGTCCAATATACCACAGTGTCTCAAGACGAAAGTCTATGACCCGTGCGTGTTGCCAGTGATGACATATGGCTCCGAAATGTGGTCGCTTACAATGGGCCTCATTAGAAGGCTTAAAGTCACCCAAAGGGCAATGGAGAGGGCTATGCTCGGAGTTTCCTTGCGTGATCGAATCAGGAATGAGGATATCCGCAGGAGAACCAAGGTTGCCGACATAGCACGAAGAATCGCCAAACTAAAGTGGCAATGGGCAGGGCACATTGCTCGCAGAACAGATGGCCGTTGGGGCCGAAAGGTTCTGGAATGGCGACCACGTACCGAAAGACGTAGCGTTGGAAGGCCTCCTACAAGGTGGACCGATGACTTGGTACCGGTTGCGGGAGTCCGATGGATGCGAGACGCACAGGACCGTTCGCTGTGGCGACGCTTGGGGGAGGCCTATGTCCAGCAGTGGACGTCTTTCGGCTGAAATGATGATGATGATGATGATGAACCTTTTGAGTGCGTTATTAGAGACACAATAAAAAGACAATGGCGCGTGAACGCTGGCGTTAATGCGGGGATCAACAGCTTAAACTATAGCATAGCATAGCATATTCAGCCTTTTAATGTTCCCACTGCTGGGACTCAGGCCTCCTCTCTCTAGGAGAGGGAATGGGCCGTAATCCACCACGCGGGCCCAGTGCGGGTTGGTAGATGTCACATGTCTTCGAATTTTTGGTTCTAGGACATGCCGGTTTCCTCACGATGTTTTCCTTCACCGTTTTGAGAGCAGTGGTGATGAAATAAATTACACAAAGTAATGCGCCTGGCTGGGTTTGAACCCGCAACCTACAATTCGTAAGTCGGGGCCGTTACCACCTATATATATATAGCTTAAACTATACCTAAGTTCTTTCAGTGGCCTTTTGCATTCTAGGACTGTGACTATCCCTTTCATAATTATATTCTCTCATGGCCCTTGCAGAAATCGACCTTGCTGGGACCCTACGATTTTGCACAGTTGTTGGGGCGAAGCATTATTTTGAGATCTTATTTTATTTGAAATTCAAATAATGATATTTTGAAAGTTTTTTAATGTATCCACTGCTGGGACTCAGGCCTTCTCTCTAAGAGAGGGAATAGGCCGTAATCCGCCACGCTGGCCCAGTGCAAATTGGTGGATGTCACATAACGGCGGATCTTTTTATTTTTGGACATGCCGGTTTCCTTACGATGTTTTCCTACACCGTTTTGAGAGAGTGATGATAAAATGAATTACACAAAGTAATGCACCTGGGTGGGTTTGAACCCACGACGTAACCCCTGGGCAACCACTGCTGATAATGATATTTTGAAAGCAGTACCTACATTGTAACGCTCTTCGAAAATCATTCATACCAAGAACGTCTATGAAATACCAATATCTAAAATCACATGGAATAAATATGCAATCTCAAACCGTGTAAACCTATTGGACAGGTAAACTGAGTATTATTTCGGTTCACATCACATGACGTAATAGCAATTTGGTCTGACAGCTTTTATGTAACCTTACACCCGTTGGTTTTCGTTTGAATAGTGTTTATCGTGTAAATTGTTGTTTATCAAAACCTACAAGGCTGCTTCACAGTTAATAAAAGAAAATCGTGGAACGCCTCAGGCTATATTTGAAATCAAAATTCGAGATAATATATCAAAATTCAAATTCTAAACGTTATACACTATTATGTTCACATTTCATTGCACGTGAAATCAACATAAAACATAATATACTCGTTGAGTCGAGGCTTCAAGCATTGACGCCGAGTTGCTAGCTTGTCGGTTTTCTACCGATTGCATTTCGGGAAGTGTGTGTCGGAATTGCATAACCTAATTCCGCCTAGCCCGTTCCATCATCGGACCAGGCGCCACCAGGCGTACGGCAATGCGCCACCGGTACATGGTGGTCATCCCATCTATACGCACAAAACGTTTCGGGAACACATTCATTGTGCGTAAGGAGTGGAATTCCTTGCCGGAATCTGTATTTCCTGATGGCTACAACCCGGGAATCTTTAAGTCAACAGTGAATAGGTTACTTCTAGGTAAACGCGCTCCATCGTCGACCGCATCGTCGCTTTCCATCAGGTGAAATAACGGTCAAGCGCGAACCTGTCAAGAAAAAAAAATTATCTTCATCATCATTTTAGTCGAAAAACGTCCACTGTTGCACATAAGCCTCCGCCAAATGTCGCAAAACTACCGGTCCTGTGAGTCTTGCATTTATCGGATTTCCGCAACCATCATCAGGTTATTGATCCACTTTGTGCGAGGTCTTCCAACGCTGCGTCTTCCGGTACGTGGTCGCTACTTCAGAACCTTTTGTTCCCAACGACCTTCTGTTCTGCGTGCAATGTACATAAAATATACGCTGAAAATTATAGATTTAATTGATCTCGAATTATGGATCAGTAGCTTCTGTCAGCGGCTTCACTGGCGTGAAATTAAGAAGTTATCCTAAAATAACATACTGCCGGAATTCTATATGCCCATTCTAAGACAGTCTACTCGTGTGCCTCGTTCAAATTCGTTCTGAGGTTTGAGCGTGAAAAATTAACTAACATACTGAAATGCACATACAAACTTTCGCCTTTTTAACTGTGAAGTGTAATTCTGCCAATTTGGATTGCTACTTGTTGTTATTTTGGTAAACCTAAACTTTTACAGCATTTTTCATAGAGTATAATTGTAACAGCTTTAACTAAACCAAATATTGTTTTTAACGAAATTTCACACATGTATTGCCCAAAGGTTTTTGTTTTTCCAACACTTAAGTATTATAGCCTTTTATAAATGGTTGAATATTTCATTTTGTTATTCTTTCAGGTAATACGAATGCTCTTCGTCATAATCATGGAGTTCTTCGTGTGTTGGACGCCACTGCACGTCATAAATACGGTGAGAATAAACAATTACATCAACATGATATTAGCCAAAGGACGTCTACTGCTTTCAAAACTTAGATTAAGCTTCATAAATCATATTCTTGTTGAGGCGTTAAGGCTTAAATTTAAAAATATCATCTATCCTCATCACAGACAAGACTTTCATCTATTCTGTGGTCCTCATTAATTTATACAAGTATGATTATTATTTGCGATTATAATAATCTTATTACTATGAAACTCGAACTTATTTAGTTAATTCTCGAATCTTATCTTCAGATACAAATTTTATGATAAGCTCAAAGCGGAGTCAACAAGTTTCATACTTTTTACTACAGAAAATGCAATCAATCTGCTTAGTCTTTTCCCAACCATGTTAACCCCGGTTTCTAGTCTAAGTAGATAGATATCAGCATTTTATCTATTGCGACTATCTAACGTCCACAATCCCGTAATTGAGTAACACAATTTATACCCCTTGGTAAGATAGATAGATAGATAGATAGATATTTATACTCTTTTTTGTACACCACAAAAATATTACAACAGGGGCGGCCAGGTACCTGATTTCCTGGCTTGTCACTATTTGTAATGACTGTCACAGATGTAGGTTTTTTTTTCCGGTGAGAAAATCATCTTATGACATCCCCCGCTCTTGGGCGGAGTGGGAGATAGTGTCAGACTTTTACTGACTAAAAACCCACTTCTGTTCCTTTGTTGCCTTTCGTACCAGGACCGAGTCTTCCTTTCAGAATCAGACCCTTGGCCCCAGTAGGCTTCGACCCTGCTGGGCCCCTACAGTTGCTGACATCTCCTTGAGGCGCGCGTGGAACAGTACGCGCCGTCGACGACTTGGGCTCGGTCCGGATGGTTACCGGACGGTCGGATGGCGACCTACCCATTGCTCGCCGTCCGCAAGCCCGCGCCTACGGTGGCCGGAAATCGGGATCGGAATCCCGGCGGCGGTTTGGGCGTGAGGACCGTTGCCTCACGCGATCGGCCGCCTCCTTTGCTAGGATTACTGCTTCGCAGAACGAGGCGTCCGCCTGCCACTCCACCTCGCTCCTGACCATGGCCTGTACCAAAGACCGGCGCCCCCACGAAGACACGGCGTTGCTCTTACCAAGCGGGGAACACCTCCACCGTGTGCTCTACCGTGTCCTCCGGGCGGTCCATACAACGGTGACACCCGGGCGTTTCTTCCGCACGAATCCGGTGCCGGAATCTCCCGAACTTACCATGTCCGGTGAGGACCTGCGTTATACGGAAAGTAAGGACGCCGTGTTGCCTTTGCAGCCACTCTTCAAAGAGGGGACTTACCGCCATATGTCACAGATGTAGGTGGATCTGTGCCTTCGACGACTTGGGCTCAGTGCTTACCGGATAGCGGGGTTGCGAGCTAGCCATTGCTTGTAATTTACCCGCACCCTATGAATAGTCTGAAGCTAGGAAATCTCGTTGGTTTTAAGTCAATAAAAGTCTCACACTCCTTCCGGTTCAACCCAGAGCCGGATAAGTTATTTGATGACTGACCCAAAAAAAGGCGTTGGCACGGATACTGGCTGAGCTTCTGAAGCTACAAAAGAATCTCAATATGTCGCAGCAAGCGTTGTTTTTTAGATCTGTATAGCTGTTATATGACATACTGTGTCACGAGCTCTTTTGTACAGAAAGTGTCAAATGATAAATTGCTCGATGGCATCTATAACAATGAGTAAAATATAGAAACCCATTTATCATTACCGAAGCGGTAAACACTACGGAATGACCTACTTATACAAAGGTCTTAATAATGTTTGATCGGAGACACTTTACTTTTATTAATTACTGGATGGCATTGACACGAAGAATAAAATTGCTAATGGATATCTAACAGTTCCACCTCTATAGGACAGTAGCTTTAGTACTGTTTAACTACGCTTCGTTATAATGATGGCTAGATGTCCAACAGAAAGGCTGTATCTACATTATCTTATTTTAAAACAATAAAAAAAGTAAAAAACTAAAACCCGCCTACGACAAAAAAAAAACGACGCTGAAAAAGTATGAAACAAGATTTTCATACTTCGAACAGAACAAAAAGAAAAACCGTAGTCACACGTTATTAAAGTGTTTCGGTTGGTACCTATAACAGCGTATTTGTCTCCATTTTTATTTTTTAACACATTACTTTTTGTCCGCTAGAGTTCGCCATATCGAGTTTTGTGCAATGTCACGTAGCCTATGTTCAGCAGACAATTAAGACGTTTCTAACGATACCTCATACGTCGAGTTCCGATAAGTAGATTAGGAGCTATGAGGGAACAGATGAACATACTCACATACATACAAACATACATACATAGCCTGTCAAAATCAACCCCACCTTTGGCTTTGCCGTAGTCGGGTAATAAAAACAAATAAATAAAATATTGATCAGGTTTTTCTAAGCGTTTTACAAAATGCCAATTGATAAAACTATTCAAAAAGCTGTCCTAAAGCCTGTTTTCTGATCTTTTAAATAATTTGGTTTCGAAATTCCGGAGGCGGAATAAAAAATATATGTTATATTATTCCATGGGGCCTTTTAGAAAGAAGTGACGATATTTATTTATTGTGGTCAGCTTTGATTAACAAGTCAGACGCGGGTAGGTTTCAGTCCCGTCTAACAATACAATATATTATTTGATAGCTATTTTTCACTCCAGACACGGTGAGGTTTCAGTTTCAAGGACAGAATAGAGATTGCTTTTTATTTTGAAATTGAATGAGTACAAACACTACTAAACTTTTTCGATTTTGTTACAAGAAAATAACACCTAACTGATAAAGTGTTTTTTACCAGACTAGAAAAAATAAGTTTAGGAAGATATTTTTTACATTTTATTTTGACGTACATACCTATGAGAGCAGTGGTGGCCGAGTGGTAACGGCCCCGACTTAAATATACAAACATCGTGAGGAAACCGGCATGTCCTAGAACCAAAAATTCGAAGACATGTGACATCCACCAACCCGCACTGGGCCCGCGTGGTGGATTACGGCCCATCCCCTCTCCTAGAGAGAGGAGGCCTGAGTCCCAGCAGTGGGAACATTAAAAGGCTGAATATGTATGTATGTATGTACATACCTATGATAACTAATTTATTATCGTCAATGAAATCCGGTGAGAAATATCGTAAAACATTCTTGTAGAATTACCAAAAACATATCAGCCTTACCAACATTGTTAATTTGTTCACGTTACATCTGTGTATAAATGGTGCCTGTAGATACATCATTTATGCCTGGAGGCTTATTTAATTTGATTTACTTTTTAAGCTACTGTTTGTCAGTTTTTTGATGGCATACATCTGCTAGATAACTAGTGGTAAATAATTTAATTTAAGCTTAGTTCCGCCTAATAGTCAATGAATGTGGATACGAAGTTCAACTGTCATCATTAGTTCTACTTTGAGTCCTTAGATGGCGTTGCGAGTATCTGAATTGCGTGGTGTGATATTTTACATCTTGAACACTTTAAATTCATATATCTTTTGATATAGTCAACCGATTTCGATGAATCAAAGTCTAAGTAATATATGAAGTTTTATACAATTTTAATGTAGGTATAAAAGTTATCTACATCAATTTCGCACATTTTACGTAATGCGCGCACAACTAAGACCTTTCTGGGTCCGTAACGTTACTTCGAGAGCCATATGTTCGATTAAAGGAAAGTTGACTGAACGATTGATCGAATAGAATTTATTGCGAAACAGTCTTTTATCGCCAAACCCTACTTCGACTGAACGATTCATCGAATATTTCGATGCCTTAGTTCACAATTGCACTAACTACAAAATTTTCAATTTCCACTTTTTTAATGCCAAACACACTAAATTTCATGCTATTTCGTTTCCGCGTATCGAAATACCGTTATTCCGTCTCTTTCTACCAAAAACGTGGGTCACAGTTGTATTAAATCAGTTCGTTTAATGTTCCATGAATGTTGTATTATACTAATGACCTTTATTTTTGTAAAACCAATCAAGATATACTTTAACTGATTTTATGTTTCTCAACTGTAGAAATTTTCAAAACACAAACGTATTATATACATTTGCATTATCTGCTCATACTTTTTAGCAGTGCTATATGAGTGTATTATGTGTTGGTAGTACAAAAGGATCAAGAAAGTTTGATGTACAAGTGTGCTAAGTACTTTTACTGGAAGGGGTTTGGCAATTTTTAAAGTGTTCAAATGCATTAAACCGTTTCGAGATATAGACATATTATGCATATAAACAAAGACATATGCATAAGCAAACTAAAGAAACCACTAAAAGGAGCACATAAATCACTGATTGCAGTGTCTCAAACTAAAAAGAAAGATCTGATAACACTTTTAAAAGATGGGGTTATTCCACCAGAATATGAGCAGTATTACAAAGATATTCCATCCACTTCTGCAGCTATTGATAACAATAATTGTGATGACACTGAATCGTCTGATGATGATCAAGATGAAGAGTGTTGAAGAAATTTAAGTTTTTATTCTTTTTTTTAACCAATCAGTAATAATGAATCATTGTTACCTGAAACTGAAGACTAAATTTATTAATTTTCTTATAAAAATTCTTATTGTTATGATTCAGAAACTAATTGTTTTGGGAAATAACTAAAGATTGGCCCATAATTGGGCTTCAGTCCTTTTAATTTTTTTATTATGATTTTGAAATATATTTTATTTGATTGTGGATAATAACTGTTTGTGTTTTATAATAAAAATAAACATTATGAATACGGATCACCGGTTTTTTTTTTTAAATTGATATAAACCAGTGCTTGACTGCGATCCCACCTGATGGTAAGCAGTGATGCAATCATTTATGGTAAGGCGCACTAGTTTATTAAGAGCCTATTCACTCTAGCCTTGAAGGCACCTAAATTATAGTTGGACGGGAAGACCGCAGCAGGCAAATTGTTCCAGTCCAGCTGGTTTATTATTATGTCTATTTAATGCAACACCCATAATTATTATTATCCTTCTTCTTGGACCCTGAACCAGCCTGGTAATGCTGTTAAATATTTTTGAGTTTTTCACTTAATGCCGGTCAACTTAGTCAATCTTAGTGCACAAATGTATTAAATGGGGGATTTTATGTTTATATAACCATTTTGAAAAGGTTACGTTTAAACTAATATTACAATATTGAGATATTATTGAGTTAAAGGACTAGTCTTGTGAATAGATGCATATTTTTTGTGGTATTTTACTTGGTTTTTGTACTGTTCTTGTCTAAACTTTAAAAAACTTTAAAGCTCTCTCCTCAAAAATGTCAATTTCGTAGTTAGCGCAATTGTGAACTAAGGCATCGATTTATTAATCGATGTAATGCCTCCGGAATCCGGCGGGATGTAGAACTAGAAGGGTGGGGAAACATCGGGGGACACTGAATGTGACCTTGACCTCAAGATCAAATATATAAAATGTGAGGAAACGATTGACCTTTGGTGTACCTGACGTTTCCTCACATTTTAGATCAAGATATATCTGAGATCAAGGTCATTTACCTTGAGGTCAAGGTCACATTAAATGCCCCCGATGTTTCCTTTATCGCCAAATTCAATTTCGACTGAACGATTCATCGTTCTACAGATTTATTATATGTATAGATTACTAGTTGCTGCCAGCAGCTTAGAACGCGTGAAAGTGGAAAATTCTCCCGAGGGAACATAATCCCAAGATAAGAAGTAACCTATGTGTTATTTCAGGACGTGGTCTACCCTTATACCAAATCTCACCCTTTTTCCTACAGTGTGATTGTCTAAGTTGTCATTGTATCCAGGGTGCTAACAGTAAGGTTTTCGTTTACACGGGTCTACTTCTAATATCACTAAGTATATACGTACCTTTAGGAACACTAGGTCTCTAGGTTCATTGTTTTATGAAAGGCCTGAAATAATACAATGGGTTCTTTAGTGAGGAAGGTTGGTCTAAATACCAACGGTCCGGGTCGATTGATTTGTGGGTTAGGCTGAACAATTGAACGTACCGCGGTCAGTCCGTAGATGGATGACTATACATTTATCAAAACCCTTTTTTCCTTGCCTTTACTTATGTATTCTATCCTTTAGGAGCGTATTTTTTCTCAGAATGAAAAGTAGCTTGTGATACTCAGCAATAGTGTTTCGGCACGCCAAAATTATGGCAGTAAGTTCCTCTTTGAGGCGCGGTTGGAAAGACCTCACGGCGTCCTCACCTTCCGCATGACGCAGGTTCTCATCGAACACGGTAAGTTCGGGAAGTTTCTGCACCGGTTTCGTGCGGAAGCGACGCCCAGGTGTTGCCACTCTGTGGACCGCCCGGAGGACACGGTGGAGCATACGGTGGAAGTATGCCCCGCTTGGGAAGAGCAACGCCTTGTCCTCGTGGGGGCGATCGGCGGCGGCGATCTCTCGCGCCGGGCCTTGGTACAGGCCGGAGGTCCGGAGTGAGGAGGAGTGGCAGGCGGTCGCCTCCTTCTGCGAAGCAGTAATGCTAGCAAAGGAGGCGGCCGAACGCGTAAGGCAACGGTCCTCACGCCCCAACCGCCGCTGGGATTCCGATCCCGATTTCCGGCCACCGTAGGCGCGGGCTTGCGGATGGCGAGCAATGAGTGGCTCGCCGTCCGACCGTCCAGTAACTGTACGGACCGAGCCCAAGTCGTCGACGCGCGTTCCACGCGCTCCTCAAGGAGATGTCAGCAACTGTAGGGGCCCAGCAGGGTCGAAGCCTACTGGGGCCACGGGTAGTGTGAAAGTGAAACCCAGGGCCCTGGGACGAAGGCAAAGAAGGAACAGGAGTGGGTTTTTAGTCAGTAAAAGTCTGACACTATCCCCCGCACCGCCTAAGAGCGGGATTTGTCATTAGATGATTTTCCCACCTAAAAAAAAAGCAATAGTGTTTATTTTTATTAGTTATAGAGTTGTTTTGAGGTGGAAGATCATCCAATGACTTCTCCCGTTCTAGGGTGAAGAGGGAAGGATTGACAGAATTATTAAAAGAGTTGAATCTGGAAATCTCGTCTGAACCAATTGCGGGCTTAGGTTGGCCGCTGCAGAAAAAATCTGGTCGAATGGGTATCCTTGATTCATCGCTAATACAGTGCCAGTGTGGAGCCCCTTCACAGGTTATGCATCACCTCCTTTCCTGCTCTGCATGTATAAGTACCTTCACCTTTCACGACATAAACGAGGCCAACAACAGAGCTATCCCGGTGGCTAAATATTAGCTGGAAAAAAAAATTGAGTCAAATCGACACGACAGATTTATTTTTAATTTTTAAACGGTTTCTCAATCATCCACAATACCTCGATATTCGAGATTCAATGTCATACGGACACCTACGTGTCTATCAAAAATGCATTTTATAAAACAACAAATTGTGTCTGAATGTCATCGTTGGGACGGTCCTAAAAATAAAGTCCTCAAGACATCTGATGCCCATCAGACAGACGTCATTCAAACTGGAGTTAGTGCTGGAGATAATAGGTCATCGAAGAAAGAATCCAGTGTTTAGGTGCTTATATATGAGTATTTAATTATAAATACCTACATTTCATATAACATACAAGACAGAATTTATGAAAAAAATATTCTATACATATGTTGGACCAGAGATTTCTTGTCTAGAGCTGATGATTTTTTTATTTCCTTTTTAATAAAATATTTTTGCGTAAATCGTTCACGTAAAGGCCCAGGCATAATAATAGTTTTCAGAATAGGTACATAACCTTTATTAAGGTGGGAAATAATTTTATGAATTCTCTCACTCTAGGGTTGAGAGGGAGGGGAAACTAATGAAAAAAAATATCGGCGACAGGTATATCGACATTGTGTCTGACGTCCACGTTACCCTTTCTAGCATATAATTTGACAAGTGAGATCTCTGTGTGAATGTATCGAATATTTTATTTTTATAAAGAATTTAACCCTTTGACAAAAATAAGTAGTTTCATGTTTGTTGTCTTATTATGATGAGACAAAAATAGTATCATAAGTTGGTACTATTTTTGTCTCATCTGGCCATTTAAAATGGCCAAGAACTGTCGTCAAAATGCTCTTGTCTTTATGTAACCAATTGTTTCCAATCGTCGTCATTTTCTCTAATTTTACCTTGAAACTAATCACATAGGTCGCCAGCCTTTTTATTTTCAATCAAATACGTTAATTGATTTATGAAATATCCGTTCGTTGCATTTAATTTAAAACTTAATAGTACATTATGATATAAGTGTGTAATGTTAGTGATTACCATCGAGGCGGTATTTAGACCCGAGCTGTGGCGAGGGTCTTAAGAGAGCCAAGAACGGTAATCATTAATTACTCACGTGTGTCATACGACGTTTTTCAATACACTTGTAAAGAAAACAACAGTAAAACTAGTAAAATTTTCTGTGACATGGCGGTAAAAATCTGTTTTCATAAGCACGCGCATCATTTTTTTTTTTATTTACCCCTAGAGGAAGGCTAAGGTATTTTGATCATACTACCTAGTCTAACGTTCATGTTTTCTTGCGTGAAAAGTTTTTACGATAATGTCTTTCGTAATGACAATAGAATACGGATGTAACATTTTCTAATGATTTTGTAGTATTTCATTTTATTTAATTAATACGGCCACTGAACATCACGGGAATTGTACATCCACCCTTAACAAACGTCACGTAAGGCCGCAATACTGTCAAGGGTGTGATGGTACATGGAAATATATGGTAAGATAAAGGAACCTACAGAGACCTACAAGCCTAACAGTCCCTATGACCCTAAGCCCTATAAGCCCTACAGCCCTAACCTACCGTATACCTAGTATGTGATAAATAAATATATAAATAAGTTCAGGATGTCTGCACCATGCGACCTAAGGTTACAGACGGATAGTAGACAGGAATACCAGGTTCGGGAAGGATAAACTCACTGCCAATCCCGCAGACTCACGGGACTGATCCGAAGATGGCTAAAGGTGTCTTGGCCACAGCGAGGGGTAATGAGACAAGAATATAAAATTCAAATCTGATTTATTTACAAAATGTTCTGCTTATATACTACTTTTTCTTAACACACACTATTATACTAATTCTATGTATTCTATGCGTGTAAGATGCAACCAAATCATTATTTTAACTGGGCCGCGCGTGAGCCAGGCCGAGTGCTGAGTCAATGTCCAAAGGTAACATTGAACATCCTGGCGACTCTCAGGAACGGGACTCCATTTGGTACAGCTCGATGGTCTCGTACGGTCTGGCCTGGCCTTGTTCAGTTTGTTGTGACTGACGGGTGGGCACGCTGTGTGGTATGCCGTACCGCTGTTGTGTTTGTTGCGTTTGTGATGTGCAGGTCGTTGGTTGCTGCACAGGCGGCACCGTTTTCCTTCTTGCTGCAATGGTGGCTCGAAGTTTATTCAACACCTGTGGACCGAAATAAATTAAAACACATGCTAAACTTATAATAACAAGTGAAGTGGTGATGCTAGCGATGTATGTATGAGACTCTAATTGTTTCCAAATTGTGTTTTGTAGCTCAGTTTGTAAGTTTGTTTCGGATGTAAGTAAGTGGTCGAAAACTCCTTTTGACTTGTCTAAAACTAATTCCTCCTTGGATATATCGTTTATATTTGTTGGTAAGATCTGCGTATTAATGGAGAAGTTCATTGTTTTAGCATAAGAAGCTAGTACTGTTACAGTTGTTGTTCTTTTTGCAGCAAGTATGTTGTTAAGTGTTTTAATGACGCAATTCTCGGAGATGTGTAGAACTCCGACATCATGAATAGTAATTTCTTTTCTTTGACCGTCACACACAATCGATATGGCTACGGATTTAGTTGTAATGAAAAGCCAGGTGTTTTGCATGTATAATTGCTTCCATACAACATCCGTCGATATTTTGTAGGTCTTTGACGTGCATTGGGTGTGGGTGTAATTCTCTGTTCTAAAGAGTTGTTCAACTATGCAATTTTTATTTAATTGCATGTTCTTGACAGCTACAGGATAGCAGACAAACCCTGCATCACTATGAAGACAGTCTTTAAATTCTTCTTGATTTAATTCAAAGTAGCGCTCGTTGTTGTAATCGAAACCCATGAATGTCTGCTGAATAGTTAAGCACTCGAGTGATCCATCTGTTTTTCTCTCTGGAATTGGCGTTACGTGTATCAGAGTATACTTTGTTATATCGTGTATTGGGAAATAAGCGTACACTCTTATGTGCGTAGTATTTACATTCATCTCAGTGTGTATTATTTGATCCTGAATAATTTTTAAGTTTGATGGTAGTTTTTGATTGGCCATTTTTATTATGTTGCTGATGTGTTTTGGTGTTAGTATACTATATATAGTTGCTTTTTGTAAATATATTTCAAGTAACCCTTTATAGTAGTCCATAATCTCATTTATAAAATTGTTTGCTAACTCGTAGGTTTGCATTACTTGTATCTTAATATGATTTTTGTCAATCGACTTATACCAGACATTGTGGTTATTCATGAATGATATTGCTTCATTTAGTTTTGCTTGGAACTTCTCTAACTTTTTCTGGATTTGTTCTTCGGTTTGGTTTACACCTGCGATGGTAGATATCATTATCTTTGTTTGATGGTTGGCAGCGTCTATAAGTTTCTGCTGATTGTTATTCAATGTATCTATGTCCCTGTACACTTCATCGTTAACTCCGAACACCGATGTTAAAAGTTGTCCCAAGCACCCTCGTTTCTTCCTATTTTTCTTTATCTCTGTTAGGTATTCTTTTGTTGTCTCAAACTTTGTTTTTTCTTCGTTTAAATGGTGATAAAATTCGTTGCAATGCGTTTCATCCATGATGTATTGAGTGTCCTTGCAGAGTTGTTGAAATTGTGTCGTTATTTTTTCGATCTTTTTATGGTCTATTTCCAAGCTTCCTCTCTCGTAATCCGTTTCAATTCTAAACGTTCCTCGATTAATAGTTGTGGTTCCTATATCTTCTACATTTAGTCCTGCGTTTAAACTTTTTAATGTGTATGTGGGCGTAGTCGACACAGTGCCGATTAATAGAATAATTATTGTGTGAACTAGTAAACCCTTTATCCAACTTTTCGGTGATCGTATACTTTTTTTGTTTATTGTGGCTGTTGATATGTTACATTGCGTAGGTGTTTGCCTGTCTTTGCTCGTTGTATCAATTTCTATGTTTTCGTTCACAGGGAGCGGGATCAACGTGTGGATTGATCTTTTATGACAAGCGCCTGTTGATTTTTGAAGAGTTACCACTCTAACTACACCATCATCTCCCGGGTGTACTTCTGTGATTTTTGCTAATGGCCATTTACTTGGATTTATATTGTCGTCTTTTATTAGTACTACAGTTCCAATTTTTGCATTTTCATGTGCTTGTTTCCACTTGTATCTTTGCTGAAGTTGGTGTAGATAATCTTTTGTCCAACTGTTCCAAAAATCTTTTTTCATCTTTTGAATTTGTTTCCATCTGTTTACTAGGTCAGTGTTAATGTTTTCGATCGGGTCTGGTGTTCCTACTGCTTCTCGGCCAATAAGAAAATGGCTTGGAGTTAGTATTGTGTTGTCATTAATATTTTCGGTTTGTGCACACAATGGTCTTGAATTCAAACATGCTTCAATTTGGTGGAGAAAGGTTGTCATTTCCTCGTATGTTAGTGTCGAATCTCCGATTACTCGACGTAAGTGATGTTTCACTGACTTTACGCCCGCTTCCCAGATGCCACCAAAATGTGGTGATGATGGAGGAATAAAGTGCCACTGTGTTCCTATATTTGTTATTGTGTTTTGAAATTGCGGCGATTGCGTGATTTGTAATATTTCTTGATGTAAAAAATTGGCTGCTCCAACGAAGTTTGTTGCATTGTCACTGTACATGTGTAACACGTGACCTCTTCGTGCCATGAATCTGCGTAGCGCTGCGATAAATGTTTCTGTTGTTAAATCTCCCACCAATTCTAGGTGTATTGCTTTTGTTGCTAAACATACAAAAACAGCAATGTATGATTTATAGGACTTGTGACCTCTTCCTTTCATAGTTCTTGTTTGTATTGGTCCCGCATAATCCACTCCCGTATAACTGAATGGGTGGGATTGCGTTACTCGTGCTTTTGGTAGTATTCCCATTTTTTGAGAGTTTGTGTCTGCTTTGTATCGTATGCACCTCACACATTTATTAATTAAACTCTTCACTTTCCTTTTCCCACTAATGATCCAGTATCTTTGTCGTAAATAGGCCAATGTCAATTTGTTGCCACCATGTAATGTTTTTAAATGTGCGTCTTGTATAATTAATGACGTTACATGATGGTTGTATGGTAAAAGTATTGGATGTTTTTGATTGTAAGGCAATTCGGAGTTTTGTAATCTGCCTCCAACTCTTAGTAGTCCATCCTCGTCTATAAATGGGTCTAAAGTGGATAATGTTTTGTTTTTCTTCAAGGGTTGTCCACCTTGTATAGTTTTCAAGTCATCTTTGAATTCCTGCTGTTGTATTTTCAGGAGTATTCGTTTTAATGTCACGTTTAGTTCATTACAAGTAAGTAATTTATTTGTTGTTTGTTTGTTTGTAAATTTGTAGCAATAAGACAACACCCTTATCATTTTGTCTAAGCTGGAGAATCTATTCCAGAGATCATTCTTCTCAATCTCAGTTGTAGTTGTATGACATAATTTAGTTTCTTGGTTCGGCTGCGGCATACGTTTTGTGATAGGAATCTGATTGGTTTTTAACCAATGAGGACCGTTCCACCATAAGGAGTATTTAACCATTTTTTCCGGTTCAAGACCTCTTGAAATGATATCAGCCGGGTTATCTGCCGAAATTACATGGTTCCATTCTGCGTTTGGTAATAATTGTTTGATTTGTGATACCCTATTGGCTACGAACGTTTGCCACCGCTCAGGCTCTCCTCGTACCCATCCTAAGGTGATCATAGAATCCGTCCAACAAGATATCGTGATATTTTTGCAGTTAAGCGCTTCCTTTACTTTTTCCATTAAGCCGGCTAGTAGCAGTGCAGCGCATAACTCAAGTCGAGGTAGAGTAGTTTTTTGCTTCTTTGGTGCCACTTTTGATTTTGCTTGTAATAATGTAACGTAGTAGATGTTATTGATTTTTACACGGCTATATACCACCGCTCCGTACGCTTTTTCAGAAGCGTCGCTGAAACCATATAGCTCAATCTCTGTGCTGTCTGTTATGTAACACCACCGTGGAACTTTAATTTCTTCTATACTTTTAAGTTGGTTTTGTAATTCAACCCATTTTTTCTGGAGTATGTCATCAACAGGTTGATCCCATCCTATGTCGTTCGTCCAGAGTTCTTGTATAAGCAGCTTCATTTTAATTATAATTGGTGCTAACCAGCCCAGGGGATCGAATATTTTTGCAACTTCTGACATAATAAATCTTTTCGTTGGTTTTTTATTTTCCGTTATAGTTATTTGGAAATAAAAACTGTCTTCTCGTGGTGACCATATTATGCCTAATGACTTCCTGGACTCGTCTAACGGTAGTTTGAGCAGTTGATCGTCTTTGTCTTCCACCGGTATGTTTTCCAGTAGCTCTGAACTATTTGACGACCATTTTCGAAGTTTAAAACCGCCCTTGTTTAACATGGATATTAACTGACTCTGCAATTCCTTAGCTGCACTTTCCTGGGAATCTCCGGATAAAATATCATCTACGTAGAAATCTTGTAATGTAGCTTGACTTGCGATTGGGTAATTGTTTTGTTCGTCTATCGCAAGTTGTTGCAATGTTCGTACCGCAAGGTAGGGGGCACTAGTTGTACCGTAGGTTACCGTTGTAAGCTCATATTCACTTATTGGGTGTTTTGGAGAAAATCTCCATAGTATCCTTTGATGTGTGACGTCTAATTCATTAATTTTTATAAATCGGTACATTTTCATAATATCCGCCATGAAGGCAAACTTATGTTTTCGCCATCGTAGAAGTATAGTGGATAAGTCTTGTTGTAATCGTGGTCCTTTATACATATTGTCATTAAGGCTTATTTTTGTGCTGCTTTTACTGCTCGCATCAAAAACCACGCGTAATTTTGTAGTTAGTGAATCTTCCTTAATTACTGCCTGATGTGGTATGTAGTATTTTCCTGAGTTGTAGTTCGTTGTGGCTACTTTTCTCATATGACCCATAAGTAAGTATTCATTCATGAAGTCAATGTATTGTTGTCGTAATTTTTCATTTTTTGCGAACTGTCGTTCTAGTTGTAGTAGTCGTGCAGCGGCTTTCCTGCGTGATTCACCGTTCAAGTTTAAGTTTAAGTTTGAATCCTTTAAAGGTAGTCGTACCGTGTAAGTTCCGTCTGAGTTTCTTACTGTTGTTTCTTTATAGTAGTTTTCACAGGTCTGGTCATCCTGTGTTAGTTTGTAGTCTTGTGGAATTTCTTCTAATTCCCAAAATTTTGTAAGTTGTCGTACATATTCGGTGCACGCCACCATACTAAGTATTTTTACCCCATTCTTCGTTTCATTGGGATAAAATCCGGATAAAATCCACCCCAATTCTGTGTTCTGGGCGATAATTCCGTCCCTTAGTCTTTCGAAACCC
Organism: Mythimna impura; assembly: GCA_905147345.3. Lineage (NCBI taxonomy): Eukaryota > Metazoa > Arthropoda > Insecta > Lepidoptera > Noctuidae > Mythimna > Mythimna impura. The sequence continues at coordinate 5,341,429 of LR990347.1, read as the reverse complement.
TGTAGTAATATTCTGCTGTATTCTTGGGCACCTAATATTATATCAATTGGTCCCTTTTTATAATACGTTGGGTCTGCTATAAGAGCGTTATCCAAGATTTTTTCTTGTAATTGTTGTACATCGTTCCTTGGTAATGAACTTGTTAGTTTTGGTAGTACTATTAGCGTCACTGGCAGTTTGTAATCGCTGGAGTACCTTGGTTGTAGAGTAATGTTGATTGTGTAGTTTGAAGTTTTTGGTTTTTCATCTCCGATACCCTTTATTTCGGCTTGGATTTTTTGTCGTGGGTAAGACAACAATTGTGCTACTTCTTCAGTGCAAAATGACGCTTCTGATCCCTGATCACATAATACTCTAAGCATCTGTGGCATCCCATCGTACGAGGTAGTCCTTACTATGGCAGTAGCTAGTAAAGTTGTATTTTTAGCGTCATTTTTAGTTGCTGATAAGTTCGATGTCGCTATATTTTGGTCCTTCGAGCATTTGAATCGCGCGCCCATTGTAGGGATATACGTTGACACATCGTCTTGGGGCCCTCTATTGATAAGAATAGTCAGTAGAAAATGGGATGAAGAAACTAATACGAAGTATGAAGACCAACTACAAAACCGAAATAAAATACAATCCTTTGACGAGATGATGAAATTCATGGAAAACCGTTTTAATTGTCTTAAGTCCTTTGACGGATCTACTTCATATACTAATACCTCAAAACAACTATCGCAGGAAAAACAAACAACAGAAAAATATAAGCGCTGTTGGTTTTGTCAAAAGAATGATCATATTATTCATCACTGCCCTAGTTTCAAGGCGTTAAGCGTCAACGATCGATACAAGGCCGTCACGCAAAAAAGAATGTGCAAACGTTGCTTAAATCACGATGATCAGAAACAATGTGTGAGTGCAGTTTATAAACAATGTGAAATTTGTCAACATAAGGGACACAACGTGTTATTGCATCAATCTAGGCCGTTTCAAAACAAAGACAACGCTAAAAAATACACATCAAAAAATACAGGTACAGAGAAGTCACAAAATATAGCGACATCGAACTTATCAGCAACTAAAAATGACGCTAAAAATACAACTTTACTAGCTACTGCCATAGTAAGGACTACCTCGTACGATGGGATGCCACAGATGCTTAGAGTATTATGTGATCAGGGATCAGAAGCGTCATTTTGCACTGAAGAAGTAGCACAATTGTTGTCTTACCCACGACAAAAAATCCAAGCCGAAATAAAGGGTATCGGAGATGAAAAACCAAAAACTTCAAACTACACAATCAACATTACTCTACAACCAAGGTACTCCAGCGATTACAAACTGCCAGTGACGCTAATAGTACTACCAAAACTAACAAGTTCATTACCAAGGAACGATGTACAACAATTACAAGAAAAAATCTTGGATAACGCTCTTATAGCAGACCCAACGTATTATAAAAAGGGACCAATTGATATAATATTAGGTGCCCAAGAATACAGCAGAATATTACTACAGGGTTTCGAAAGACTAAGGGACGGAATTATCGCCCAGAACACAGAATTGGGGTGGATTTTATCCGGATTTTATCCCAATGAAACGAAGAATGGGGTAAAAATACTTAGTATGGTGGCGTGCACCGAAGATGTACGACAACTTACAAAATTTTGGGAATTAGAAGAAATTCCACAAGACTACAAACTAACACAGGATGACCAGACCTGTGAAAACTACTATAAAGAAACAACAGTAAGAAACTCAGACGGAACTTACACGGTACGACTACCTTTAAAGGATTCAAACTTAAACTTAAACTTGAACGGTGAATCACGCAGGAAAGCCGCTGCACGACTACTACAACTAGAACGACAGTTCGCAAAAAATGAAAAATTACGACAACAATACATTGACTTCATGAATGAATACTTACTTATGGGTCATATGAGAAAAGTAGCCACAACGAACTACAACTCAGGAAAATACTACATACCACATCAGGCAGTAATTAAGGAAGATTCACTAACTACAAAATTACGCGTGGTTTTTGATGCGAGCAGTAAAAGCAGCACAAAAATAAGCCTTAATGACAATATGTATAAAGGACCACGATTACAACAAGACTTATCCACTATACTTCTACGATGGCGAAAACATAAGTTTGCCTTCATGGCGGATATTATGAAAATGTACCGATTTATAAAAATTAATGAATTAGACGTCACACATCAAAGGATACTATGGAGATTTTCTCCAAAACACCCAATAAGTGAATATGAGCTTACAACGGTAACCTACGGTACAACTAGTGCCCCCTACCTTGCGGTACGAACATTGCAACAACTTGCGATAGACGAACAAAACAATTACCCAATCGCAAGTCAAGCTACATTACAAGATTTCTACGTAGATGATATTTTATCCGGAGATTCCCAGGAAAGTGCAGCTAAGGAATTGCAGAGTCAGTTAATATCCATGTTAAACAAGGGCGGTTTTAAACTTCGAAAATGGTCGTCAAATAGTTCAGAGCTACTGGAAAACATACCGGTGGAAGACAAAGACGATCAACTGCTCAAACTACCGTTAGACGAGTCCAGGAAGTCATTAGGCATAATATGGTCACCACGAGAAGACAGTTTTTATTTCCAAATAACTATAACGGAAAATAAAAAACCAACGAAAAGATTTATTATGTCAGAAGTTGCAAAAATATTCGATCCCCTGGGCTGGTTAGCACCAATTATAATTAAAATGAAGCTGCTTATACAAGAACTCTGGACGAACGACATAGGATGGGATCAACCTGTTGATGACATACTCCAGAAAAAATGGGTTGAATTACAAAACCAACTTAAAAGTATAGAAGAAATTAAAGTTCCACGGTGGTGTTACATAACAGACAGCACAGAGATTGAGCTATATGGTTTCAGCGACGCTTCTGAAAAAGCGTACGGAGCGGTGGTATATAGCCGTGTAAAAATCAATAACATCTACTACGTTACATTATTACAAGCAAAATCAAAAGTGGCACCAAAGAAGCAAAAAACTACTCTACCTCGACTTGAGTTATGCGCTGCACTGCTACTAGCCGGCTTAATGGAAAAAGTAAAGGAAGCGCTTAACTGCAAAAATATCACGATATCTTGTTGGACGGATTCTATGATCACCTTAGGATGGGTACGAGGAGAGCCTGAGCGGTGGCAAACGTTCGTAGCCAATAGGGTATCACAAATCAAACAATTATTACCAAACGCAGAATGGAACCATGTAATTTCGGCAGATAACCCGGCTGATATCATTTCAAGAGGTCTTGAACCGGAAAAAATGGTTAAATACTCCTTATGGTGGAACGGTCCTCATTGGTTAAAAACCAATCAGATTCCTATCACAAAACGTATGCCGCAGCCGAACCAAGAAACTAAATTATGTCATACAACTACAACTGAGATTGAGAAGAATGATCTCTGGAATAGATTCTCCAGCTTAGACAAAATGATAAGGGTGTTGTCTTATTGCTACAAATTTACAAACAAACAAACAACAAATAAATTACTTACTTGTAATGAACTAAACGTGACATTAAAACGAATACTCCTGAAAATACAACAGCAGGAATTCAAAGATGACTTGAAAACTATACAAGGTGGACAACCCTTGAAGAAAAACAAAACATTATCCACTTTAGACCCATTTATAGACGAGGATGGACTACTAAGAGTTGGAGGCAGATTACAAAACTCCGAATTGCCTTACAATCAAAAACATCCAATACTTTTACCATACAACCATCATGTAACGTCATTAATTATACAAGACGCACATTTAAAAACATTACATGGTGGCAACAAATTGACATTGGCCTATTTACGACAAAGATACTGGATCATTAGTGGGAAAAGGAAAGTGAAGAGTTTAATTAATAAATGTGTGAGGTGCATACGATACAAAGCAGACACAAACTCTCAAAAAAGACACCTTTAGCCATCTTCGGATCAGTCCCGTGAGTCTGCGGGATTGGCAGTGAGTTTATCCTTCCCGAACCTGGTATTCCTGTCTACTTCTACTATCCGTCTGTAACCTTAGGTCGCATGGTGCAGACATCCTGAACTTATTTATATATTTATTTATCACATACTAGGTATACGGTAGGTTAGGGCTGTAGGGCTTATAGGGCTTAGGGTCATAGGGACTGTTAGGCTTGTAGGTCTCTGTAGGTTCCTTTATCTTACCATATATTTCCATGTACCATCACACCCTTGACAGTATTGCGGCCTTACGTGACGTTTGTTAAGGGTGGATGTACAGGAATAAAAAAAATCACGCCAAAAACCGCGCGCATCTTAAAATGGCGACCATAGACCACAAAAAAAAAAAAACAAATAAAACCAACATTTTGGTAACCTGAGTACCATTTATTATATATAAATGGTACTCAGGTTCACACAGGAATCATATATTTGTGTGGAATAGCAAATATGACCCAAAGTAATCCTTACATTTATTATAATAAAATCTTCCATGGCGTCTGTTTGTCTGTCTGTATGAATTTTCATGCAGTTTTCATCAATTGACAGAATGATTCATGAAGAAGGTTTAAGTGTAAAATATATGCATATTAGAGTAGAGAAACGTCGAGAATTTTAAAGATTTCTAACACTTGTACAAAACTAGAGCGGCTTCCTAGTAACTACATAAAATATTTCAATTGGTCGCCCGGCTGTATTGATATTTAACCACTCAATAAATAATGTTAAATTTGCGGTGTGGCTAGCGCTGATGTGCGATAATATATATATCAATACAGCTGGCCGTAAATCAGTTAGAGTGCAGATTAACTTGTTAAACTGCAGATTATCTGATTGAGTCCGTTAAAGTGGAAAAAAAAATGTTTAAGTTCTCATTAACTAGATAATCTGCAGATTTTCTGAGTAATCTGCGGACTAATGGCCAAGCATACGGTTAAGTTATAAAACAGGTTCTTTGTTTGACTAAAACAGGCAAATTAATAATTTTTTATTTCTTATTTATTTTAGGGCACCCCTATACGGACAGGTTAAATTAGAAGGGTTATATTTTTTTTTATAACCAGCTAGAAGTAAAGTGGAGATATTTGCTACTATTAAAATGAAATTTCAAACTTTAACGAGTTGTACGTGGTAATTTGCATATTACCTAGTTAATGCGCATTAACGAGGTAATTTAATTTAATTAACGTATTCCGTATTCTAACGGTAACATATATACCAAAACAATAACTGAAAAACATTGTTACTGTAATAGCAGCTCAAAATTTCAAAATTTTATTTTATAAAGATATTTACTACAAAGAATAAAAGCGTGTTAAAAAAGAAAATAAACTACCCGAGTGTGTTTGTAGCACACCAAAGTCCCTTTATGTTTTTTTTTTTTGCATTTTCCAGTTTCTCAGTCTATATCAAGACCATGATTCATAGAATAAGCGTAGGAGTTCAGCAGGGCCACGGGGAATTTCTGAAAAGGAAGCCCGTGGTCCTAGAATTCAGAGGGCAACTAAAGAACATAGATGTGGTTTTAGTCAGTAAAAGTCTGACACGTCCTAGAGCGGTAGAAGTCATTAGACAATTAATTTTCAACTAAAAAAAAAACCATGATTCATTTATCTTCCTGTTACATTATCGTAATATGTACAAATCAGGTTTTTCTATTATTTGACGTAATTATTGTACGGATTTTGAGATATAAATATTTGTATACTTAGGTAATGACCTAAGTATACAATAATTTATATATTTTATTTTCACGAATACATTTTATTTTTTATCTTATGCTCCGCATAGGAAACAACATAATATAATTTTTATTGTAAAAAAATAAAACTTTAAACGTCATTTTTGTAAAGTAATCAAAATGGTGGTTCAGCGATATTCCTTTCCACTGTCGATATTTATTTTAGTATCTATATGATCTTAGTTACCCTTGCCCATCTGTCACTGCGGGATACCAACCTTACAATAAAAGAATGAAAACACAATTATAGGATTTGAAAATGGAACTCTTTGCGAGCATGTTACTTTTTAATCTGCGAGACTGTCATTTCTTTTTTCATTGTGAACGTGTAATAACGAAATACGTGAAATGTGTCGTCCTTTCAAAGATTGTACATTTTTGTTCAATGATTTTTTATTATTTTCGTTGTGGCTTAAGTCAAAAAGAGAGTTGCCAGATAATTTAATTGGCATTTAGTGATGAAACACCATGTCACAGCTGTGTGTATTCGTGGTTTGGAGAATGTAGACGTGAGGGTGATCATCTCAATGACGAGGTACGTGAAGGTCAGCCGGCGACTGCGGTTACAGACTCAAATATTGACACCATACGACAACTTATTGAAACTGACAAAAAAATTGCTTGCCAGCAAATTTGTGCTTTGTTAGGCATTGGAACGCGCCAAGTGCAAAACATTTTACATGTGCATCTGAAGATTCCGAAGCTTTGCACTCGATGGATATCACATGACTTAACAGAGGACCAGAAACTACTGCGTGTCCAGTGGTGCCGTAAAATGATCAAAATGTTTAATGGATGACAGTCATTGGCTGTCTATAAAATCGTTACAGGTGACGAAACCTGGGTGTACTGCTTTGAACCCGAAAGAAAAAGCCAGTCGGCAGAGTAGGTCTTTCCTTTTGTAGATTTGCGGACAAAAGTTAAGAAAAGTCGAAGTGTTGGTAAAAAAATGGTAGCTTATTTTTTCATCAAATGTGGTCATTACACTACAGTATCGCTTGAAGATCAAAGGGCAGTTACTGCGGATTGGTACATCAACACTTGCTTGCCTAGAGTCTTAGAAAAAGTTCGCGAAAAGCGTCCTCGAAGCAATGTATTCCTCCACCACGATAACTCACATTCCGCTAAGGTAACAGAAGTCTATTTGAATCCTTCAAATGTGAAACTGATGCATCCGCCTTACCGCCCGAACCTCGCACCCTTCGACTTTTATTTGTATTCAAAAATTAAAGACAAACTTAGATGCACACGTTTTCCACAGGTAGTGTGAAAGCGAAGCCCGGGGCCCCGGGATGAAGGCAAAGAAGGAACAGGAGTGGGTTTTTAGTCAGTAAAAGTCTGACACTATCTCTCGCTCCGCCCAAGAGCGGGATTTGTCATTAGATGATTTTCCCACCTAAAAAAAAAAAAGATGCACACGTTTTACGAACCCTGAATCGGCGGTGAATGCGTTCCATAAAGCCTTTTTAGTGCATAAAGCGGATACAAATACGACTTGACGTGTAGAGGTGTCATACTAGACTGAGTGACTTACTACCACTAGGTAACAAATCTCGGATTACGATTTTGTTTGCTATGTCTTGTCTATTGGTAATATATATTTAATGTCTTTGATCAAACCCAATCACGATTGAAACCTTACATAGAAAGGTTTGTTTGTAAAACCTAATCAAGCAACTACAGGCTTTGATCCAACTGCAGTACCCGTATTCCTTTAATCTGGGAAGCAAAACATGTACCTTTACCATAGTGTAACCATTAACAGTAGTTCATTGCCCATACATTTAAGTGGACTTGAGAATTGAACATTAATAACGTAACATCACGTCTGCATTTAAAATGATTGGACATCGGATAATATATGCATTTCAGCGTTATTGCATATTTTTGAAATAGTGCTTATTTCCGTAGTTAAATGTGTCAGGCGAGTAGTGGAGTGTATGTGGAGAACGGCAGACAGTGGTGTGCTACGCGTTTGTCTCATATAAACCAGCCTTCTAATGTTCCCACTGCTGGGACTCAGGCCTCCTCTCTAGGAGAGCGTTTGTCCCATGAGCATGAAAATTTAGAAATTAATACGATTCTATACATGTAGCATAAATAAATATTTTTGAAATATAATGTTAATAAATATTATTTAAGATTTATAATAAATGAAATATTGTGAAAATAAACATGAATTCAAATATAAATAATATGTTCATTGTGCAAATTTTGTACGCATTTCATTCTTTTTGGCATTTTGCATGTCAATTTTAGCATTCCGATAGTGCATAATTATAATCCAATGTTTAATTTAATGATACTATATACCATATTTATTAGTAAATGTCATTTTTGTTTTTGCGTTTCTAATCTTTATCCGTGTAGAATAGAATAGAATAAACTTTATTGTACACCAAAAAAGTAACACAACTTATACATAAACTAAACCTTAGGTCGTACCCAGGATCACTTGCTCCTGGCCAGCGGGATTCGAAAGATTAACAGTGGCCTTTACAATATGTATCTAAAGGAACACAGGTAGTTCCAAATGAAGCTCCACACACGTACCTTCCACATATTTATTCTATAAAATTGCTTCCGTTTGATCCACTGTAAACAGTTACACTGTACCATACTGTGTCCATATTCTGTAAAACCAGTGACAGTGTCCACTCGGATGCCCATATTCAGTCTATCTTTTGAATAGTCTGCAGAATACAGCGAAAACAATGTGGCTCGCTCGTTTCACCTCAGTTAGGATTTTTTGTGACCTAGATTTGGATTGGTTCCAAATCCAAACTTTTAAATCAAAGCATCCTCTTGTGCATAAATAAACTCTATTGTTGTAACGAAATGGATTACTTGGAAATATTAATTTTAAATCGATTTTTTTTTGCTTTTTATTATTACGTTTTAGGAAAACTATGTTGGTGTTCACATGACGAATATTACATTTCATTTCCTTCACTCGATTCAATTACGTATTTGCTTACAATAATAGCATAATCATCTAATGACAAATCTCGCTCTTGGGCGGAGCGTGACATAGTGTCAGACTTTTACTGACTAAAAACCCACTCCTGTTCCTTCGTTGCCTTTCGTACCAGGGCCGAGTCTTCCTTTCAGAATCAGACCCTTGGCCCCAGTAGGCTTCGACCCTGCTAGGCCCCTACAGTTGCTGACATCTAATTGAGGCACGCGTGGAACAGCACGCGCCGTCGACGACTTGGGCTCGGTCCGGACGGTTACCGGACGGTCGGACGGCGAGCCACCGATTGCTCGCCGTCCGCAAGCCTGCGCCTACGATGGCCGGAAATCGGGATCGGAATCCCGGCGGCGATTGGGGCGTGAGGACCGTTACCTCACGCGATCGGCCGCCTCCTTTGCTAGCATTACTGCTTCGCAGAAGGAGGCGACAGTGCGGGATGGTGGATGTCTCATGTCGTCGAATGTTTGGTTCTATGACATGTCGGTTTCCTCACGATGTTTTTCTTCACCGTTTTGAGAGCGCTGGTGATGAAATAAATTACACAAAGTAATGTAGGTCTCGGATTCAAACCCAGCCAGGGTTTGAATCCGGGACCTACAACTCTTAAGTCAGTTATCACTCGGCCACAACTGCTCTCAGTCAATCTTATTTGCAATAAATTACATTTTATATTTTTTTTTTATTGACATCAACAGCCACGACTCGAAAGTTTTTCATAGTTGTCATAGTTAATTCGAATTATACCTAGTTTTGTTAAGGAATCAAAAGTATGAATATGATGTACCTAGAATTTAATGAATTTCATATTGCGTCGTAACGTGTAAGTATGGTATCGGAGTAAATATTGTCCTATCCAATACTACAGTTTGATACTAATTAATTTAAACTAACAACGGTCAGTTATAGGTAATGCTAATATTGAAGCCATATTAGATTCAATGAATTTCGGTGCTCACATAGTGACTAGGTTTGATTAATGATACAGCGCATTGTAAATAACATTGTTATAACATTATGGAACAGACAGTGAATATGTCCACGTACCGGAAGACGCAGCGTTGGAAGGCCTCTCACAGGTGGACCGATGACCTGGTGAGGGTCGCGGGAATCCGATGGATGCGAGACGCACAGGACCGGTCATTGTGGCGACATTTGGGGGAGGCCTTTGTCCAACAGTGGACGTCTTTCGGCTGAAATGATGAATGATGAGTGAATATGTACAATCGAACAAATAATTGAGTAAACGTTTTTTTTTTTTTCAATACACACTCAAAAAAAAGTTACTGTTTCTGACTATTTTTAAATTCAATTGTATAATATTAAAGATATGTATTTTTTTTAATTCAGTGACATTTACGTGATAAATAATATAGTAAGTCAAAACAATTATTACCTTATATATACCCAAGTTTTTACAATATTTAAGTTATTATTTTTGAAATAAGCGGTCCATGAACCATAATTATTAGTTTTGAGTCGTCAACGTCGAGCATGGTTTAAAAGCTTGTTGAATCATCTAACGCAATCCAACGCGATGTTTGATGAAAAGGCAATGCAAAAAAAGAGAGAGAATGCCTGAAAACTCTGTTGGCATTCGGTAATTCCGTGATTTATTCGAATATTTCACAAAACTTGTTCCAGGAAATACGTGTGTTTTTTAAACCCTTAAAAGTTTTTCAGAAAAGTTGTCGTCATTCAGAATTTCGATTAAATATGCAAGGTTTCTATAGATGTAAATTTTTAATATATGAGTATATTATGGAAGGCCAAAGTTCACGTAAAATAACAGATTTTCAGAGATCTTTACTGGATTAGTTTTACACAAATTTGTGTTCTGATTTCCATAGAAGCCTAGATAATATCCACAAGATAGATGTGTATCCAAAATATCTAGAGAAAGATGTATAATAATAACATAACATCATAATCACGTAAGAGCGGTTGCATGAAAATGTACCTCGAGTTGGCTGCTCTTAATAAACTTTTATGAGAGTTCTATTTATTTTGGTTTACTGTGCGCGTCTACCCTGTACAGAAAATATACATGTTCACGATTGCGGTGCACTGCCTCTTATCTCCCTTCTTCCTTTATCAGGAGTTTACCTCTGGAAGACCTCAGTAGTAGCCATTTGTTTAGATGGGGTATCATTAAATAACGCCTCTCTGTCGCTGCTCTTTCTTCATCCATGAAGAGAAAACAGTCACACGTTTCTTTACTGACAAAAACTCACTTGTTTTCCTTTAGCTACCCTTTGCGTTTCGCGGCTACGATAACTTTTACCGAGTCTTGGTTTATCCGATTGTTGGTAATCGGTTGGTCTTTTTATAACACAACACTGTACACGTGCAGCCTGTGGACGGAATACACGAAAAAATCGTACAATGCCCTTCGTATTCATTTCAATAGCGTGTTCAGGACGTTGTGGCCTTGGGCTCCCCGATATTGCAGTCCGTCGGAAATGTTTACGGAAGCGCGTGTTTGTTGTTTCCACACATCAATGCGTAAAAACAGACTCGTCGATGGTACGTCGAGTGCGGGGGGAGCGCTAAAAGCTTGCTGGCCGTACTTGCAGAAGGTTTAATTGATGCATCATAATGCACATAATATATGCGATATGTGACGGGCTTGTGGCATAGCTGTCTGCTACGTATCTTTTCTTGAAATTGATTTATTTTTCTACCTGTTTTGATTTTAACTTTTAGTTCTAACTTACTAACTTTCTTGAAATTGATTTATTTTTCTACCTGTTTTGATTTTTACTAACAAAAAGAAAAGCCGTAGTCACACGCTATTCGTTTATTTCGATTATTACCTACCTATAACGTGTGACTACGGCTTTTCTTTTTGTTCTATTCTTGTTTTTCCAGTTACTTTGTTTATTTCAGCATCATGAAAATCTTGTTTCATACTTTTTCAGCGTCTTTTTTTTTGTCGTAGTCGGGTTTTAGTTTTTTACTTTTTTTTATTTGAAAGATTTTGGTGTTAAATCACTGTGCTTCTATACTATTTATTTTGGTATGAACAAGTGAAGTCCTTTCAAATGATACCAACACGAAGTATTTATCTTATTTTTTTTTTGACACAATAATTTTTGTCCATTAGAGGGCGCCACATTGAATTTTGATGATATTTTTTTATAAGTACCAGTGAAGCCCTTTCAAATGATATGAAACACGGTGTATTTATAATTTTTTTTTTCATGACTTTTTGTCCACTAGCGCACTTGTCACTTTAAATTTGAGCAATATTTTGGAAATGTACAAGTGAAGCCCTTTCAAATGATACCAAACACGGCGTATTTATCTCCATTTTTATTTTTAACGCATTACTTTTTGTCCGCTAGAGGGCGCCATATCGACTTTTGTGACATATCACGTAGCCTATGTTTAGCGGACAATTAAAACGGTTCTAACGATACCTCATACGTTGAGTTCCGATAAGTAGATTAGGAGCTATGAGGGAACAGATGAACATACTCACATACATACATAGCCTGTCAAAATCATAACCCTCCGTAGTCGGGTAAAAACTAATGTTGTATAAGAAAGTACCTGCTGCCAGCAGTACTGCCCAAGTGAAACTAGAAAATTGTCCCAATGAAACTTACTCCCGGGATAAAAAGTGCAACTCCATGTGGTTTCCCATGTCCATACATACAAATCCCTTCAGCAGTTTCAGCGTGAAGGTATAATAAACATACACACACACACTGGCCAAGTTTCACCTTATTAATAATAATAATAATGTGATTGCTTCTAGATTAATCCCTATGATCTATTGCACTAGTCATCCAAATAATTTCAGATGGGGCCATCATACAGGGTGTAAGGGACAGGTCTCCGCAAACTCTAGGGGCTTGCTCAGTAGACTAAACTAAACAATATAAATGACATTTTCTTTTTATGCACCTACCATTATTGTTTCTTTACCACCCTAGGTTGACTGGTAGAGAATGCCTAAAGCATTAATTTCGCCTTTGTTCTTTGTTGCATGAAGATTAAATAAATAAATAAACAACCTTCTACAAGTTTTCAGCCTCTCCATACAAAATTATAAACTTGGTTGGACAGTTTGTTGGAGAGGCCGATTCTATTTCGTTTTCTGAAAAAGAATCTTGTGAAAAGTAGTTCAGTTTCGTCTACTAAGCAAGCCTTGTCCCTTACACCCTGTTCATGTGCTTAAAGCTATTGATTTTGTTGAAATAATAGGACTGGTCCGGAATCAATGAAAGGACGCTCATACACACGATATGGCACACGTGGATACGTGGGCGTTCAAGTGTTCATGTATCAAAAGCTTTAGTGCATAATAAATAATTTATTATGGTAGAACTACACTGCGCTCACGTGTGCCACGTACGCCGATCTGGGCGTGTCGGTCTCCATACATTTTATATGGAAACTAGACTTGTAGAGCTACACTTGATCCACGCCACGCGACGCAACGCGATGTCATACGTACAAATCAGACGTGACGTCTAATGTAGTGTAAGCCTTATAGTTGAAGGTGAAGGTACTTATGTAGGTATTTATCGCAGTATCATCGTAAAACTGCACATTTATGTGAAGAATAATTTTGTGCTTACGATTCATTCCGAAAATCATTTATTTTATATTTTATTAGATGTGGTTGCCTATAATTGAGTGTCCATAATATGATAAGGTTAGGTGTACCAATTTTTACCGTAGGTGTACCAACGGGAACAACTTGTGACCCACAGATGCCCCTCAAGTTGAAGGGTAAAATCTACAAGTCTGTGATAAGGCCTGTCATACTGTATGGATCAGAATGTTGGGCGAGTTAGTGATAGCGTAACGAATGACAGGACAGAATGGAAGAAAAAAACGTGTTGCGCCGACCCCAAATAAAACGGGACAGGGCAGGAAGATGATGATGAGGTGTACCAATTTTTTATTTCTGTAAGATTTATCATTTTGTAACATTCGTTGGGGACCCCTTAAATAAATATACACATAAAAATTTTACTTTCATTCTGAATCATCGTTTATTTATGGGTTCGACTCTAATTCTTTGGTTAACTTTCAGCATATATAACAACAACTCCATGAATATAAACAACTCGTTAAACTATGCTAAACAAAACCTACGGTTCCCTACATTATGATGTGTTTTGCGATCTAAATAGCTTTTTTATGATACAACAGCGTGAATCCTACAGTAACAGTTGTTTATGGTTGTTTGGCTGTTTAGTCATGAAAACTTTCATCCCCTGAAAAATGGCCAAGCATTTTTTTTTTATTATTGATATGCTCGATTTTTTTTTAGAGCAGTGGTGGCCGAGTGGTAACGGCCCCGACTTACGAGTTGTAGGTCGCGGGTTCAAACCCAGGCGCATTAAGTACTTTGTGTAATTTATTTTATCTCCACTGCTCTCAAAACGGTGAAGGAAAACATCGTGAGGAAACCGGCATGTCCTAGAACCAAAAATTCAAAGACATGTGACATTCACCAACCCGCACTGGGCCCGCGTTGTGGATTACGGCCCATTCCCTCTCCTAGAGAGAGGAGGCCTGAGTCCCAGCAGTGGGAACATTAAAAGGCTAATTATGCTATATGTTCGTATTTGACCAATATCTTACCTGATGGAAAACAATGAAGTTGTCGACGATGGAGCAAGTTTGCCTAGAAAGTACCTTATTCATTCTTGACTTAAGGACTCCCAGGTTGTAGATAGCTACATCCTGGGAGTCCTTAAGTCAAGAATGGGAACAGATTCCGGCAGGGAATTCCACTCCTTAGCATACACAATGAATGTGTTCCCAAAACGTTTTGTGCGTATGGGTGGGAGGTCCACTAAACACTGGTGGCACATCATCGGGCCACTGACCACATCTAGTGGCCAGAATTAAACTACGAATTCAAATTTTCATTTGTTTTTAGGTGGGAAATCGTCAAACGACTTCTGTCTAGAATGGAGCGAGAGGGTGTGTCTAACTTTTACTGAATATGTCCTTCAGTTGCCCTTTGTGTTAGAGAGGAGGCCCGAGTCCCAGCAGCGGAAACATTATAAGGCTGACTATGCTATGCTATGTCTGATGAGCTGGCTGCACTGTTGATTCAACTATGAAGGCTAAAGATTAATCAGTCGATAGTGATTAGTAACATCAGTAATTACAGCTTATTGAACATGATCATTGGCATTTCATTTATCTCGACCGGTTCAATGCAAGATCAAAGATGAAATTGCAACTATACTAATTGAAACAATCGGATTAGTGATTGGATTGAATTAATAGTTGACAGTAGTATCATCACGTATTAATTCACACACATTAACCACACATACAACATACATACACTTTTAATTCAATAATGTTTCTATGGATAAATGCCTGAAATAAAATATAAATAATCAAATATTTTTGTGTATTTAATTTATATATTTAACTAAATATTGTATATACATTATATAATACCTACAACAACAACGTTGTGTTACGCCCATCGACGGACAAAGGAATACCACGGATCTGGTACATGATTCTGGATAACCACCCCAGTGGTGAAATTTTTCGTCGGCTTTTTCTTAATTATTTAAAAAAAAAACTTAAAAAAATATATAATCATTATTTTTTCACAAAAAAAATTCATCGGGGTTGATAAAATCATTATTCTAATCAACCCCGATGACATTTTTAATTAAAAAGTTATTAATTAATTTTTTCACTATACACATAGACAGACAGACCGACAAAGAGACCGACAAAGAGACCGACAGACAGACCGACAGACAGACCGACAGACAGACAGACCGACAGACAGACCGGCAGACAGACTGACAGATAGACCGACAGATAGACCGACAGACAGACCGACAGACAGACCGACAGACAGACCGACAGACAGACCGACAGACAGACAGACCGACAGACAGACCGACAGACAGACCGACAGACAGACCGACAGACAGATCGACAGACAGACCGACAGACAGGCAGACCGACAGATAGACCGGCAGACAGACTGACAGATAGACCGACAGATAGACCGACAGACAGACCGACAGACAGACCGACAGACAGACCGACAGACAGACCGACAGACAGACCGACAGATAGACCGACAGACAGACCGACAGACAGACCGACAGACAGACCGACAGACAGACCGACAGACAGACCGACAGACAGACAGACCGACAGATAGACCGACAGACAGACCGACAGACAGACCGACAGACAGACCGACAGACAGACCGACAGACAGACCGGCAGACAGACCGACCGACAGACCGACAGACCGACAGACCGACAGACCGACAGACAGACCGACAGACAGACCGACATACAGACCGACAGACAGACCGGCAGACAGACCGACAGACAGACAGACCGACAGACAGACCGACAGACAGACCGGCAGACAGACCGACAGACAGACCGGCAGACAGACTGACAGATAGACCGACAGATAGACCGACAGACAGACCGATAGACAGACCGACAGACAGACAGACCGACAGACAGACCGACAGACAGACCGACAGACAGACCGACATACAGACCGACATACAGACCCATGGTATTCGTTTGTGCATCTATCATATCTAACTAGGTCAAAAGCCTTGGAGAGATCAAAAAAGGCTGCACACATAGGCGTTCTCCTGTCTATGTAATACCTGACTGACAGTCTGCTTAAGAGACATAACTGCGCATTTTGTTGAAAGTCCTGGTCTAAAACCGAACTGTGCGTCGTATAAATTTAGGTGTTTTTAAGCTGTCTCTCAAGCAGCCCATCAAGCACCTTGGCTGTAGTTGTAGCCAATGATATCGGGTGGTAGTTGCACTTATCAGAATTATCTCCTGTCTTGTTTTTAATTATAGACACTACCATCGTCTTCATTAGCTCATTTGGCAGGTAGGAATGCCTAATACAGAGCGTGAATAACAGGAGCCTCGGGAGGCGTGGCCTGGCGCATGCTGTTAATGTTTGATGCTGAGGCCGTCGTGTCATTCCCTTTATTATTAGAGCAACTTATTTTGCTGTGACACGCTCAGGCACCGCTGACACGACGACCTCCGCATCCCTCGTCTGCTCACCTTTTAGCGGAGACTCCACTTGAAAGCGAAATCGAAACACGTTTGCAATGTCTTTTGGTTCACAGATGCCGTTGATACTCACAGGGACGCTAGGTTTTGGGTTTAACTTTTTTGTTTGTTGCCAAAATCCTTTAAAATCTTTGTTCTTATGTTTAGTAGCTAAAATATTCGTTTTTATTAATTCTTGGTTAAGTTTGCTTTTGAATTTTTTTCTAGATTCATACATTTCATTATAAAACTTACCACTGATAGGTCGATCATAACACACCCAGGATAAAAACTTCTGCCTAGCCTCCCTGTGAGCGTCACGAACATACTTGTTCCATCCAACAACATGACGACCGCGGTGTTATCCGCCACTACTCAACAACAGCCTCCTGTAACGCTATTACATTGTCACCATAAAGTGCGTCTATCGCTGCCAAGTGATCGTTGCTACTCTCACTACACATGCTATCACAACACTGTTGAAATTCATGAGTGAAAAATTCCCTCAGTTTATCGTTTCAAAATTTTGTATATTTTTCTATTTGGCTTAAGTCCCTGTCTCCCCATAAAACTTTATTGGTTTTGGTGAGTGGTGGCTTAATGTGTCTACAGACTGTTTCCAAGTTACACTGAATCTCTACTGGACAGTGATCAGACCAGAAAATGTCGTAGCATACCTTTGCTGAAGTAACCATCTTTAGTGCAGCATCAGTAACAACACAGTGATCCAGCCACCTACGGCAGCCGTGCGCTTTACTCACAAAAGTATATTTATTTATTTATATATAATTTATTGCAAAAAGTATTGCTTAAAGTATAGGTATTCGAATTCGAGCCCAACATCTCTAGGTCGACATATGTCCAGTTTTAAAATTTCGAAGTTCATTTCCAAACAATTCCCCCGCATGAGCGTTAAAATCCCCCATGATAAATACACTTTCAATATTGTTACTCTGAACTATTGACATACAAATTACAAGAAATTGTCAGAAGAGTCGGTAGGCATATAGATAGAAAAAACGAGTATAAACCGATCCGACTTATTCGTTTACTTTCACACGGAATCGCAGCCACATAATTACACTTACTGTTTCTCCATAGAAGTGCTACACCGCCATACGGTCGTCCCTACTTGTTATGTCTACCGCAGATTTGCCGCAGTATCTGAAATCACTGTTTATTGTACCGAGTCCAGGTATCTCATGTGGCAGGAGCCACGTTTCTTGCAGTGCAATAATATCAGCAGTTAGGCAAAGACGTTTTACACAATCCGAGAAACTTTTAAAAGACTTAAAATTGAAACTGATTTTGACTTTTATTGTTTGTTGTACTATCCATTTACATCTATTATTGCACTTGTATCAGATTTCTGTCTAAATCTCGTCAGCTGAAATCCACGAAACAGCGGAAAGCTATACCACCAGGCCATAAAGTATATTCCAAAAACAAACTAAGCTTTTCCTTAGGAACATACGTTTTAGATGAGTTCTATTGTTTCTGTTACTTGGGTTCGATCTTTTGTAATGCGACTTCAACATTTGTTTTGCTCCATATGTAGTCAACTATATATATTTTACTAATTGCGTTAAAAGTCAATAATACACCTACCTGCATTTGTCTTTGCATCACCCACAGGTTGACTGGTAGAATACGCATGACGGAGTCTGTGTTTCCTAATAGCTACAACCTGGGGAGCTTTAAATCGAGAGTGAAAAGTTAATTATAGACCAGTGACCTCCAACGTCTACCAGATTGGGCACGCACATAATTATGGCGGTAAGTCCCCTCTTTGAGGAGTGGCTGGAAAGGCAACACCGCTTACCATCAGATGAGATAGTGGTAAAACGCGGGCCTATCAATAGTAATAAAAAAGACATGAAAAAATATTTTTTCTGAGTAAAATCGCAGAACAACGTAATTGTCAGTATTTTTTTTTCTACACAAAAAAATCAGTGTAGAATTCTGTTACAGAACAAAAAAATGCTAAAAAACATTCCATAACTTGAATTGGGTGTACGGTTTTATTTGAGATAAAACCGTGCGTCCAATTAAAGTCATGCCCCAGTTAAAATTTTGATGGTAGTGACTGACTATGCAGTTTCAATTTATTTCAGTTTTATATTTTTTAATTTGAAGGCATAGGACAGTTAACAAAACCCTCTGTAGTTTTTTTTTAAATTGATATAATCCAGTGCTTGACTGCGATCCCACCTGGTATTTCTATAGAAGAAATACCACCGCACATTATAAGTCATTTCCTGCAAGTGACTTAACCTCGATTCAACCAAATTAATAACTAGCTGGTAACTGCGACTTCGTTCGCGTCAGACTCGTAAAACAGCAAATTAATGTTGTTTAAAAAATAAATATTAGATACTCCTGTCGGACTTTCTCGGGTAGATAGCTGATGTTTTAACATCCTGATCTCCGACACGAGAAAGTTCCGTCAAAATCAGTCTAGCCATTTCGGAGATTAGTTGGAACAGACAGACAGATAGACCGACAGAAAGACAGACTGACAGACAGACCGAGAGACAGACCGATCGACAGACAGACCAACAGACAGACCGACAGTCAGACCGACAGACCGACAGACCGATCGACAGACAGACCGATCGACAGACAGACCGACAGACAGACCGATAAACAGAAATTAAAAAAATTGAATTTTTGTAATACTCGTACTTTCATATGCACTTAGCAAAAAATGTTAATTAGAAATTGCAAACAGACATTTACAGATAGCGTCCTCGACTTGACATATTGATTCCGTTGGTTATTGCGGTCTAGTTAAGTCTAGTCAGGTATGGGCTGAAGTAATCGTGTAATTTTATTGGCACTTATTTAGTCTGTACGCAAACTGGTCTGAATCTCGCGTTACGGATAGATCGGTACACAGACCTTTTCCCGAGGGACATGTTCAAACGTTTTTATTAGACATCGCCTAATAAATCTGTCTATGCTAGTAATACCCTTCAAACGGTTCAGGGTTAACTTCACAAAAAAATAAAAAAAACCGGCCAACTGCGAGTCGGAATCGCACCTGAAGGGTTCCGTACCGTCGGTAGCAATAAAACTGTAAAAAATTACGTTTGTTATAAGGGAACCTCGCTGAAATATTTATTTTATACTGGTTTTTGTATTTATTGTTATAGCGCAACAAAAATACATCATCTGTGAAAATTTTAAACTGTCTATCACGGTCCATGAGATACAACCTGGTGACAGACAAACGGACAGCGGAGTCTTAGCAACAGGGCCCCGCTTTTACCCTTTGTGTACGGAACCCTAAAAAGGATTTCATTTGTGCATCTACGTATACTTTTTGTAACGTATGTTATTTTATGGTCGAGACAACAACAAATCAATGTGAATGTATTGATAAAACCGCAATATAATTTGGCATGGCAATAAAAACAAAAAATAAATGTGAATTCGAATCGTCGGATCTACGTATGTTATTTTTTATGATCCAGAGAATTCGGCTGTAAATATAGGGCTGCTTAAATTGTTACTGCATTCTGGGCGGGAACATTGGTAGACTTTATTTTTTTGTACCCGTAGGTTTTATCCAAAACAATTTACGTATACCTACCTAATGTTAGATTTCTCATATCTTTCAATATTAAAAAAAACTAACTGCAAAAAAGAAATTATACAAACTTGAAAAAAAAAAAAATTGTATCTGCATCATCTTTGTGTCCTTGTCTCGTGTTATTTGGGATCGGTCCGATTATGGCAAAGCTAAAGGAGGGTTATAATTTTGACAGGCTATGTATGTATGTGTGTATGTTTATCTGTTCCCTCAAAGCTACTAAACTATTTACGGGAACTCGACAAATGAGGTATCGTTAGAACCGTCTTAATCGTCCGCTGAACATAGGATATGTGACGTGTCACAAAACTCAATGTGGCGGACAAAAAGTATTGTGTTAAAAAAAAAAGATAAATACGCCGTGTTTGGTATCATTTGAAAGGGCTTCACTCGTACATTTCCAAAATTTTGCTTAAATTTAAAATGGCGTCCTCTAGCGGACAAAAAGTCATGTGTTAAAAAAACGTTACGATAGATTCACCGCGTTTGATATCATTTGATTGCATTATTTATTCATTTAAACTTCATGTACAGTAGTGGTACATAGGCGGACTTAATGCAACAAGGCATTCTCTTCCAGTCAACCTTTGGGTTAAAAGAGACAACACTGTGGTAGGTGTGCACAATAAATAAAAAACAGATAAATATCAAGTGGAATGTAGTATCATTAAACCACACCGCATTACTACTTACCATCAGGTGGAATCACAGTCAAGCAGTAGTTTATATCAATTAAAGAAAAAAACATTGAAAGGGCATCACTTGTACTTATCCAAAATATCAAAATTCAATGTGGGGTCAAAAATTCGATGTCAATAACAAAAAAAATGTTTAAATAATAAAAACTAAAAAAAAAACAAAAACGCGACTACAACAAAAAAAAAATACGCTGAAAAAGTATGAAACAAGATTTTCAGGATGGTAAAATAAACAACATAGCATAGCATAGCATAGTCGGCCTTATAATGTTCCCACTGTTGGGACTCAGGCCTCCTCTCTAGGAGAGGGAATGGGCCGTAATCCACCACGTGGGCCCAGTGCGGATTGGTGGATGTCACATGTCTTCGAATTTTCGGTTCTAGGACATGCCGGTTTCCTCACGATGTTTTCCTTCACCGTTTTGAGAGCAGAGCAAATAAACAACGTTACTGAAGAAACAAGAACAGAACCAAAAGTAAAGCCGAAGTCACACGTTATTAAAATGTTACGGTTGGTAACTATATAACGTGTGACTACGGCTTTTATTCGTCGGGTTTCATTTCATAAAATTTTCATTACATGGATCCGTTATTAACATGATATTAAAGGTTCACAACGAATCTGTGTTTTGATTAGTTACTTTAGGAATTCTCGTAAGATTTTAATTAAAGTGTGTCAGTAAAAGTTTAATTATGTTTTGGCAGAGAAGACAGCAAATTTTGTCAGAAGATAAAATTATACAACCACAATTCCTGAATTGTGAACTCTAAAAATATTTGATATTAATTACACTAAGGCGAAAGTTTTTATGTGAGTACATTTACTTTTTTTTTTCAATTTATTATTTGTCGATATAACGGTTTTCTACAATGGGGTCCTCATTTAACATCTCTTGCGGGACGGCTTGGCTCAGCTGCATATGCTGTTAGAAAAATCCGCCAATTTACGGATGTTGATACCGCTAGACTAGTCTATTTTAGTTATTTTCATAGTATCATGTCATACGGTATCTTACTATGGGGACGAGCTGCAGACATCGACTCAATTTTTATTTATTCTACAGAAAAGAGCTATCAGAGCTATTTACAATCTCCGCCGGTGCGATTCTCTAAGGGAACTGTTTAAGGTTATTAACATCATGACGGTGCCTTGTCAATATATTTATGAAAACATCATGTACGTTAGAAAAAATCTTCATCTTTTTAACAAAAGAGGCGATAGACATAATTATATTACAAGAAATAGGGACCAATTAGTTCAACCAGGTTTCAGACTGGCTAAAGTGGCCTCTTCTTTCATGGGGTACTGTTTGAAATGTTATAATAAAATACCTCCACAAATATTAGAACTCAATGAAACGAAATTTTAATCTTGTATTAAACGCACACTATGCAGGCAAGCACATTATAAGTTGGAGGATTATATTCAAGATAAAAATGCTTGGCTCAATGCTGGTCCAGCTCCACTACCACCGGGGTGTACAAATTGATTAGTTTTGAAACTATTATTACTATCCTTTATTGTTTTTTTTTTTTTGCATTTGTTAAATTTGTAAAATATTATTGTAGTTAATTATTATTTTATTTAATATTGTATAATGTAGAAGCATTTTTTTCAAAGTTTGTAAATGTGAGTACCATGGAGCTATTTTATGGTTTTTAGGTTACTATTGGACTTGTTTGACATAAATGAGCATGGCAGTTGAGAGTTTGTCATGCTCACTCAAATGTCTCACTGATGGTGGCGCGTGTGTTGGATCATTCGGTTCCCTTCAAAATGGTTGAGCTGAGTGGTGCTAATATTCGCGTCAGGTCCGTGAACGGGCGCTGTCAGTTGAGACTGGTCATCTCTTAGCTGCCAGTTGCTATTTTAATATCTATATTTAGTTTTTATTTTTACTTTATTGACATTGTTCTCACATGATAGCGACAAGAAACATGTAACAGAGTTATTTGTAATTGCAAAACATGATTGAAAAGAGTGTCCATGGAGGTTCTTGCACATTCTTCTCCATAGAGATCTATGCTTTGGAATGTGCAATTAGCATTATTTTTTCTGACTGACTGACTTCTGGACATTTCAAAAGTGCCTGTAAATGGTTTATTTGAAATAAATGCTTTTGAATCTTTGATTACTTTATCTAAAAAATATTTTTTCATTATTTTACTCAAATCTCGCACACAGTACCGCTCATCTTATGAACCGTGATGGTTAGACAGTTAAAATTTTCATAGATGATGTATTTTTTGTTACCGCTATAACAACAAATACTAAAAAACAAAATAAAACAAATATTTAAAGGGGCTCCCATACAAACGTATTTTTTTTTTGCCGTTTTTATAAATAATTGTACGGAATCCTTCGTGCGCGAGTTCGACTCGCACTTGGCCGGTTTTTTTGTCTTATAGAATGTTTATAATTTGTGAGGTAATCCTAAGATTGCGTCATTTCCCGTAAGTAAAATGTCTTTCTTTCATTCATTGACGCTTAACCTTGGCACAAGCCAGTGGAAGAAGCCAGTTGTTGAAACTGACAAGAGCTACCTCTTTCGTTGTGGCGACACTTGGGGGAGCGTATGTCCAGCAGTGGACGTCTTTCAGCTGATGATGATGATGAATAAAAAAATATATATACGTAGAATTCAATAAGAAACAAATTCTTATCTGATTTGGTAGTCTATCTACCCCAGGTATAAATCTTTTGTGTGACAGTTTAAACTTTTAAATTTCAACAGACTTATCACAGTCATAAAAAAAAAATGAAATCGTTAGGATATTGATTAAAATCACCTTTCTCTAAATACGTAAAACAAATGATGTCTACCTTTGTTGACACTCTTAAGAATGGCATCTATCTTGGTGGTCGATCTTCACTTGCAAGAACGAACATGATGGTCGATTGGAAACACGTGTAAAGACTAATATACCGTCTTACCCCATCTATCTCCGTCTTACCCCCTTCTTACTCCGTCTTACCCCTTCTTATCCCGTCTTACCCTATCTCTCCCCACCGTCCGCTAACTAAGTAACGCGATACTCCATGGCAAAACACTCCTACCCACATTCATAGATCTACAAATGACATCCGGAATTAACGGCTTAACGTGTTTTCTACACGTGCACGACTTAACTTGTATTGCTAATTGTGATGTGGTGCAATCATACATTTATCTGGGAGCCTTAATTACGAACAACGGTGGATGTATCGACGAAGTGAAAAGGTGTATGGCAATTTCCAGGCCTGCGATGGACAAGTTGAGGAAAATATGGAGGAATCGCAACATAATTTAATTTAATTTTGTTTTTTTTTTTGTAAATTTCGATAGAAATAAGCAGGACCTTTGTACTCTTTTATCTGTATTTGTTCTTTTCGATATTAAGTGTTTGTGTGTACATAAATAAATAAATAATATAGGGCCACAAAAATCCGGCTAGTTCGGACACTTGTATTCCCCGTATTCTTGTACGCCGCAGAAACGTGGTCTTTACGGGAAATAGAGAGAAAAAAAATAGACGCCCTAGAGATGTGGTGCTGGAGGAGAATGCTCGGAGTATCGTGGACTGAATTCCATACCAACGAGTCTATACTTCAGGAACTCGGCATCAAGCAGCGTTTATCATCTTTGGTACAGTCTCGTATTCTCACCTTTTTTGGTCACGTATGCTGCCGAGGGGAAATAGCTATTGAGCGACTTGTGGTCCAGGGAAAGGTTGAGGGTACCAGGCCACGAGGAAGATCGCCTATGAGGTGACTGACCAGATTAAAGCGGCAGTAAATGGCTCATCATCACTGCACGAATGCACGAGGAAGGCGGCCATCAGAGAGGAGTGGCGGCGTGTTGTGAAGCTTGCCACCAACATCTGAAGACCACGACCACTCTGTCAAGAGTGATATCGACAAGGAAGAAGAAGAACATGTTTTGAGAGGCAGAAAAGGATCTTGGAATGTTAATATAGCCAATTATCTACAGGCTACATAATCTTGGGGCAAGCCCCATGTAGTTTTTATTAATAAGCCACGAGCTCTATTATTTATTAGCTACTTATAGTAAATGAAATCTAATCTACTATGTATGCGACCTTTATAAGCTTGTCAAGAACATTTACCTTTCACGAACAATAAAATTAAAATAAATAATGATGTTAAGTACTCAATTTTCGTTTGAGTATTCGTATTGTTTCCAGTTTCAAAAAGCGTTCTTTACTCGGCGGGTTTCCGTTTCTCTTCGTGGAAGCCTTTGTAGTACAAAGTTAAACTTACGTAAACCTATTGTTTCCAATAAAAGTTAAAGCTGAGCATATTGCCAGAGCTACGGGAATATTCGTAAGAGTTATCGCGGTCCTGAAACATAAAGAGCAATCCAAGGTACACAGGTTAAGGTGGTAGGTCCCCTCTTTGAGGAGTGGCTGGAAAGACCTTCCGCATGACGTAGGTTCATGGTCAGTTCGGGATGTTCCTGCACCGGATTCGTGCGGAAGTAACGCCCGGGTGTCACCACTGCATGGATAGCCCGGAGGACACGGTAGAGCACACGGTAGAGGTATGCCCCGCTTGGGCAGAGCACCGCCGTGTCCTCGTGGGGGAGATCGGTGGCAACGATCTCTTGCGCCGGGCCTTGGTACAGGTCATGGTCCGAAGCGAGGAGGAGTGGCTGGCGGTCGCCTCCTTCTGCGAAGCAGTAATGCTAGCAAAGGAGGCGGCTTGAGCCCAAGTCGTCGACGGCGCGTACTGTTCCACGCGAGACTCAAGGAGATGTCAGCAAACCGTAGGGGCCCAGCAGGGTCGAAGCCTACTGGGGCCAAGGGTGCTTCTGAAAGGAAGACTCGGCCCTGGTATAAAAGGCAACGAACGAACCCTCGCGCACCGCCCAAGAATGGGGGATGTCATTGGATGATTTTCCCACCGAAAATAAAAGGTACATAGGTGGGTTTTAGTCAGTAATAGTCCGACATTCCCTCTCGCACCACCCACAGTGGGAGAGGTTATTAGGTAATTAATTTACCGAAAAAAAAATGCTTGCTTCCTGGGGGGCAACTACACACACGCCTAAGAGAGATGTATGAATTTTCTATTGAGAGTTATTCTGTAGCAGCCATGAATTTAGAAGTTGGTGGTGTGAATGCATCTGCCCCCCTAGCCTAGTTACGATCGTTTCGTTTGCTTCGAACGCCTCGAGTAGGCCACGCCTCCGATTCCTTTGTTCTGACGTCATCTCAACGCTCAGTCACGTGGTCAGAACTAAGGAATCGGAGGCGTGGCCTACTCGAGGCGTTCGACGCAAACGAAACGATCGTAACGTGGCTAGGGGGGCTGATCTCTTTTCGTTTGTGTCGGATTGCCATCCCATCGGACTATGAGATTAAAAGGACATAAAGTTCACATCCGATTCCGATTTCGTTCTCGATACATTTTAATCGGAAGTTATATCGAAGTAACAAACAAGATAATATTTGTTCCGCGGGAACCTCCCTCCCCCGCTTTGCTGCTTTCTGTCGATTACTCTTTCACTTATGGTTTTGTTTCGTATTTGGAGTGTTGTGAATTCGCTCTTTATTTATATTTTTTCGAGTTAACTTTTAGTTAAGAGCGATATATTTCCATACAAAAGCTCTTACGTGATTATGAAGTTTTAGCTTAAATTCTTCAGATATTTTGGAAACACAGATATCTTGTGGATGTTATTAGGCCACTAAAAACCTCTGGAAATGTGCTATTTTGCGTGTTTTTTTTCCCTTCATAATGTACTCATAAACTAAGAATATTTGAGATTTTGAATTATATATTTTTTTAAACTTATGATTTAAAAAAGAACAACAGTATATATGACAGAATTACCGAATGCCAATAGAGCGTTCAGGCATTATTTCTCTTTTTCTACGTTGCCTCTTCATCAAACATTGCGTTGTAGCTATGCACGTTGACAATAGACGAGTGGTGAAGGGCCCTCTTAAGGAGTATGGTCCCTTGAACATCTGGCCGGAATTAAATGCATACATAAACGTATTGCCATCTAGGCAGTATGAGTATCTGTGCATTTAATTCAAGCCAGCTGCGCCCGGATAGAGCCCCGCTAGCCGTTAAATCTATTTAATTGATTGATTTACATATGCTATGTTCATTCTAAAGAACACTTAACCAGTATTTTTTTTGTGTAAACATATTTCTAAAGACCAAAGCCTTTTGAAAGAAGTAGAGAAAACAATTCTATGACCATTGCGTATTGCCAGTGATGACATATGGCACTGAAACATGGTCGCTTACAATGGGCCTCATCAGAAGGCTTTCAGTCACCCAAAGGGCAATGGAACGGGCTATGCTCGGAGTTTCCTTGCGTGATCGCATAAAGAATGAAGATATCCGCAGGAGAACCAAGGTCGCCGACATAGCGCGAAGAATCGCCAAACTAAAGTGGCAGTGGGCAGGGCACATTGCTCATAGAATGGATGGTCGATGGGGCCGTAAGGCTCTAGAGCGGCAACCGCGTACCGGAAAACGCAGTGTTGGAAGGCCTCCCACAAGATGGACCGACGACCTGGTGAGAGTCGCGGGAATGCGGTGGATGCGAGACGCACAGGATCGGTCATTGTGGAGACGCTTGGGGGAGGCCTATGTCCAGCAGTGGACGTCTTTCGGCTGAAATGATGATGATGACGATGAGAGAAAACAAGTGAAAAAATATAATGTAAATTTTTTTGGCAAAAGTATTATTCATATGAAAAAATCATATGTTGCTAATGTTGTACTTGAGTTTATAAAAAATATATATTTTTTACTAACCTATTGACGAAGTCGTTACCGATGAGTAGACTTCAGAAAGTTACTGGCACTGCTCGGTCGCTTGGGGCTTAAGGTTTTAGTAGTGTTTGATTTAACGCTTCTGCCTTCGCCTCCACATCCGATTTTGCTTACGATCCCGGTTCCGATTCCGATGACACAAATTTGAAAACTCCAGTTCCGAATTCGATTTTGATACAACCACTGCCGTTTCATCCCTAGATTGCACACACACATGTAGTATACAAGTATGTGTGCAATCTAGGGATTGATAAGTATAATAAAGTAAATTTTGACTGGCCTGTTAGTTTAGTGGTTAGTGCGATGGCCCTGACTGCTATGCCGGAGGTCGTGGGTTCGATTCCCACACAGGACAAATGTTTGTGTAATCAGAGCACGATCATTTGTTCTGTGCCTGGATGTAATTTATCTATAATATGTATGTATTTAGAAATATATAAGTATGTTCATCAGTTGTCTAGTACCCATAACACAAGCTCTGCTTAGCTTGGGACTAGAAGGCGTTGTGTGATAGTTGTGGAATATTATATTAACCATACTTCCATACTAATATTATAAATGCGAAAGTAACTCTGTCTGTCTGTCTGTCTGTCTGTCTGTCTGTCTGTCTGTCTGTTACGCTTTCACGCTTATACCGCTGAACCAATTTTGATGAAATTTGGTACAAAGATAGAATAGACTTTGAGAAAGGACATAGGCTATAAATTATCACGCTATTTGCTATGGGGGGTGAGCAATATTCCAAAACCATACTAATATTATAAATGCGAAAGTAACTCTGTCTGTCTGTCTGTCTGTCTGTCTGTCTGTCTGTCTGTCTGTCTGTTACGCTTTCACGCTTATACCGCTGAACCAATTTTGATGAAATTTGGTACAAAGATAGAATAGACTTTGAGAAAGGACATAGGCTATAAATTATCACGCTATTTGCTATGGGGGGTGAGCAATATTCCAAAATGTCGGTATTGAACGATTTGCCGTGACTTCGATCCCCAGTTATAGTAATAATTTTTGTGAGTTTTTTGTCGTCTTTTTTGTATATAATATGCGATGGTACTTCGATTACAATAAAAATAGGACTTTTAGCATATTTTTAACACATCTTAGACATTTTTACTCCATATTTTTGTAAAAAGTAATCAAACATGTAATAAAATCTAAGTGGAAAAACGAAAATAATATTTCTTTTTTTCATTTAGCTACAAATTTAGTATCTGAGATGAAAATCATCACGCTATCATCGACAAAGGGTTAAGCAGACAATGATGACGTTTATATAAGAACACCTATTTTACACAAAAGTCAATGAACACCGTAGTGCAGTCGTGTTTGGATTAGATCGGCACGTAAGGGGATAGTTGTTCAAAACTCAGTTTCTTTTTTGTGATAGTTTTGATTTTACTGTAAACAAGAAATTTTTACATTTTTTTGCGTTCTTACTATTATTTTTATCGACAGTCTGGTTTCTACATCAGCACTTTCGAAGCAGTTTGGCAGATTATACTGACCTTCACTATACAAGCCAGAAATCCAGCGGTTATGCATTCAAACGTCTACAAAGAGATCTAAAGAGATACAATAGAGCGGCTATCAGAAAAAATGTCTTAGAAAAACTGTCATCCTATGCCTCAGTGACGCCATCTGGCTTTGAATAGCAAACACACGAATTAAATTTGTCAAACTATTTATTTAACTATCGCTCGGTAGGTGGCCAGGGGCCTTACCATGATAATGTCAAAATGTCAGACGTACGAGCGAAAAAGAGTGATGGAGCTATACACCCTATATAGCTCCATCCCTTTAACAGTCCGGTTTAGGTCGTAAAATGGATCACGTTATGAGCTCGTGGTAGAGCCTCAGTGTGTGATAAAGGTAAGGTTAAGCTTTTCAGCAATAGATGGCGTTATCACGAAATCAGCAAATGTTTCTAGACCTATTTATAAAAATTATTGAATTCTAATTAATTGCTTCGTAAATGCCAAAAATATTTACGAAAATAAACCGCAGTTAGGTCCAGTCATTTTATCATAACAAGATTTGTAATAGCGTAAAGCGCGGTGGGCCTTGGGCGCGGTCGCCTCCTTCTGCGAAGCAGTAATGCTAGCAAAGGAGGCGGCCGCACGCGCGAGACAATAACCCTCGCGACCCAGCCGATCCGAACCGAGGGGTTCCGATCCCGATTTCCGGCCACCGTAGGCGCGGGCTTGTGGACGGCGAGCAATGGGTAGCTCACCGTCCGTCCGTCCGGTAACCGTCTGGACCGAGCCTAAGTCGTTGACGGCGCGTAGTGTTCCACGCGCGCCTCAAGGAGGTGTCAGCAACCGTAGGGGCCCAGCAAGGTCGAAGCCTATTGGGGCCATGGGTAATACGAAAGAGATTCCCGGGGCCCTGGAACAATGGCAAAGAAGGAACAGGAGTGGGTTTAATGTATGTTTCCTTCTGGTTTATGTTATGATAAAACAACGCTGTATGATTTTAAAATTATTGGTTCATTAGATATACTAAAAGTATATTATACCGTAGAATTATCTTTTTTACAACACTAAATAAATGTTATTTAACGTAGGCTATCAAAAAAAAAGTGGATAAAGTAGTTTTCAGTTGCCAAAATGTATAAATAGTCTTAGTCACGGAGTTGATACTGAGGTCGATACCCACAGTTTTTAGTGTGTGCACCTTTTGCTTTTAGGTAGGAAATCATCAAATACCTTCCCCCGCTCTAGGTAAAGCGAGAGGTAGTACCAGACTTTTACTGACTGAAACCCACCTGTGTTCCTTTAGTTGCCCTTAGCGTTCCAGGGCTATGGTAACTTGCACGCCACAATTGCGGCAGCAAATACCTTCTTTGAGGAAAGTCTAAAAAGGCTCTCTTTCCGCCTGACGCAGGTCTTCATCGAACGTAGATGTTTCGGAAGGACCCCCAAAAAACCAGCAAATATAGGTAGGTACTTAATCACAGAAAGATGCTTCTTGAGCAGTTCGTGAAGGTTACCAGTACTTCAAGTAGTCTCTCCCTCGGACTTGACCACAACCTACTGTTTGGAACAAGTACCTAATTTAAAAGATTCCAAAAATTGAAGATCATTTAGAATTTCATCAAAAACCCATGAAGACATATTTCACACAAGGCCCCGACGTGGTTTGCGTTCCTGAAGATAGTTTGATTACGTATGATGTATCCTACATTACTTGCAGCCTTAAGTCGACAACTGGACGTTACCTACTTAAGAGTGGTCAGTGAGTGGTGATCAACACTGGGACAACATTCTGACGGATGCCAGAGTCAGTCACAGCCCCAATTGGTTGCGACATTTGTTCGCTGTCATTTTATAGTTTTGTGGAGTCACAAACACGGAGTAATGAGGGGGTATTAGGGTGTTTCGAGAGGTTTCTGTTTCAAATTCGACGTGATGTAAGTCAACATCAAACTGCAACAATTTTTTCACAAATTCTTTATAAGTACAGTTGTGGAGCAAGATGACATCGTAGGTTACTCTGTAGTATTTTAAAAATCGCTAGCAGTAGTGGACTATCAGTGCACGTTATCCAGCTGAAGATGGGCTGAAACCGATCATGCTCCTTCGATATTCACCTCCGCCAAAGTTGCATAACGGACCCGGCTAAAAGTCTGCAGAGAAATATCATCGAGGCAAATTCTTATGGGAGATAATTCTTTCGAAAAATCTCATAGCTCTAGCAGGCATTGGCCCTAGAGATCTTCGTCAGGCGAAAAGAGAGGACGCTGTGGTGTCTTTAGAAAGACACCACAGCGTCCTCTCTTTTCCTCAAAGAAGGAAGATTTGCTGCCGCGTGCAAGTTACCGTAACACTAAGGGCAATTAAAGGAACACAGGTCGGTTTCAGTCTGTAAAAGTCTGACACAAACTCTCGCTTTACCCAGAGCGGGGGAAGGTATTTGATGATTTTCTTCCTAAAAGTAAAACGTGCAGACACTAAAAACTGTGGGTATTGACCTCAGAACAAGATCCGTACAGACTCTTTATACATTTTAGCAACATTTAACATGTTGAAAACTACTTTATCCACTTTTTTTATAGCCTACGTTAAATAACATTTATTTAGTGTTGTTAAAAGGAAACAACGGTTTAATACACTATTAGTCCATTATAATGAACCAATCATATTAAAATCATACAGCGTTGTTTCATCATAGAATAAACCAAAAACAAACTTAAACTATCACCTTTCCTTTTAGGGGTAGGCAGAACCATCACAGTTTATCAACTACTTCGACCTCAACATGTCTGTTTCTGTTTATTGATGATGATAAGTAATTTATTTGATGTATATCATGAATGAGTATTCTATTACTGGTGAGCCAAATAAATAAAATAAATTATATATCTGGACATAAGAAATACATTTTACATAATATATTTACTGAAATTAATTTCCGTTATTTGAATTAGATGTTTTTAGCACGAATCACAAGCACAGAATTATTAATTACGTTTGTGCATTTTTACTAACTTGACGCAGACAAAGTCGCGGGTAACAGCTAGTATTATAATATCTTTAACCTAACTTAATAAGCCATACTAGTATATATCTTGAATTCTCGGTAATTTAAATTAAGTAATAACCTGGTGAAATTGGAATTTAAATTAAGTAATAACCTGGTGAAAAATACCTTAAAAGCGAATTTCTAACTTAAAACAGCTAATTATTTCACCTAAAATACTATGAAATAACTTTTAGTTAAATATTACCCATTGAAGAGATAGGTTACAGTTTCTAGAATACAATTAAAATATTCTGAATCAAGTACTTATTTCAGTTTATCATATTAGCGTCAAAGTTAAATTTCAAGATTTTTTAACAGGAGACTGATTATTATTCTGTGACACAATGCCCAATAAATCCCACGTCTCTTTCTTAAGTTAGTCATCAACTACATAATGGCAATAAAGCAATTTTACTTGTTACAATATTACAGCTCTGCTACGATCCTATGAGGAGTTCCGCTCTATATCTCCAAAGTTCATCATCAGATCACAACGACATTTCTATGGGACCAATTCCAAAGTACAAGCCATTCAGCCATCAATAAAAAAAAATCAAAATCAGTGTACAATTCACCAAGAAATCACCGGTTTCTCGGTCGATAACGTGGATCGATTTTACGTACCTAAAGAAATACATACAAACATTCTTTTTGTCGTCGGTTAACAAGCATAATATGTCAGAAAACAAAAACTGCAATTTTATAACAGCATTATTTTGTAGAATTATAGTGTATTTATGATAGGAAAAAAATATTTATTGCAAAACAATCCAATGAACTCTTCACGAAAATAAGTTTATATCTTCGTATAATTGACGCGCAAATCTATTCATGTGATCTCGTATCTGTGGGTGGATGAGCTCATACTTCATATGTCGTTTTTTAGGGTTCCGTACCTCAAAAGGAAAAAAACGGAACCCTTATAGGATCACTTTGTTGTCCGTCCGTCTGTCTGTCTAACAAGACCCTTTATCTAAAACCATACACTCAAGTCTGCGGTCCCTTGGAAAGCCAAGCTGTGAAAAAATAAAACTTCTGAGTTAACGGAAAAAAATGATACGACCGTTTATGTCACTAAAAACGTATAATTCGATACTCTCAAAGGAATCAAAATTCATAGGGCACTTCCCGTTGACCTAGAATCCTGAAATTTGGCATGAAGCAAGGTCTTATAGCACAAGTATAAAAAAAAATCTGAAAACTGTAAATTTGTAGTTATTTCACAAAAAAAACCAAACATCTTTGTAACTCAATTCGGAAATTGAACTGTTTTCATAGGTAAGTTTGTACGGAACCCTTAGTGCGCGAGTTCGACTCGCACTTGCCCAGTTTTTTTCTATCTATATGCCTACTGACTCTTCTGACAATTTCTTGGATTTTGTTCTATGTTTAAGCGAAATTATGTCAATAGTTGAGAGTATCAATATTGAAAGTGTATTTATCATGGGGGATTTTAACGCTCATCCGGGGGAATTGTTTGGAAATGAACTTCGAAATGTTTGTAATGAAAAAAACTGGACCTGTGTCGACGAGAGAGATGTTGGGCTCGAATTGGCATCTTTGTAACTTAATTCGGAAATTGAACTGTTTTTATAGGTAAGTTTGTACGGAACCCTTAGTGCGCGAGTCCGACTCGTATTTTCCCAGTTTTTACCATTATATGTATATTTTACTACCATTTCTTTAAAGATCAATATCAATATTATTCATTAACGCTCAGGCGGTAGCCGGCGTCCGCAAGCCATTGTCTTACTATTGTGTCTCTAATTACGCACGTCAAAAGGTTAAAACAATGCTGTTTGCTGTTTTGTGTTTGCGTATTTTAAATTCATATGGAAAAGCTTTCTGGTTTACAAACTGTTAATTGGAATATCTAAACTCTATATTAATACTTATATTTCTATACTAATATTATACTATATAAAGAGGAAAGATTTTTGTGTATAAACTCAAAAAAACTACTTTAAAAAAAATCTTTCAACAGAAGACTTTATCACTGAGTGACATAAGTAATTAAGCTATATATTTTCCACTTTTATGTAGTTAAGACCACTGGCAGTAGCCCGGACAGTATAAAACTAAATTTTCTCTTCCACTTTATAAACTGCAGATAGGGACGTATACTTATATCTAAGCAATACTGTTTGTGTTCAATAAATTAATAGTCAATAAACGATATATTATTATAATTCTATAATTTGTATGTTAAAAGAGGCGATGTAGCCTACATAACATTTCTATTTTGTGTTAGTTTACATTTTAGAATAAGCTCTAAATTTGTTTACTTTTTGTTATACCTTATGTCAATGACCTTTAAAAAAAAAAACTGTTTGTTGAAAAAACTAATAAAGTACTTACCTACTAACATAATTATACGCTACTATTACCAGGTATTCCAGCAATGTAAATAATAATAATATTCCACAACTATCACACAAAGCCGTGTAGTCCCAAGCTAAGCAGAGCTTGTGTTATGGGTACTAGACAACTTATAAACATACTTATATATTTCTAAATACGAAAAAGAGATGTCAGCAAAACCGTAGGAGCCCAGCAGGGCCTAAGCCTAGGGTCATGTGTTCACTTCTGAAAGGGAAACACAAGGTACTGTCAGTAAAAGTCTGACGCGTCCTCGCGCTCCGCCCTTGAGCGGAAGACGTCATTGGATGATTTCTCTCCTTAATAAAAAATGAATGTCATAGGAATGAACATTCACATGCTCTTTTCTTTCAATATGTCGTTTACTAACAAGACTCGAGATGAATAGAGTGAACCTGAGTAAATGTTCCCCTTGTGATCAAACTGTTCACTTCTTTTTCATTCGGAATAGAATAGAATAGAATAAACTTTATTGTACACCAAAATAGTAACAATTTCACAGAAACAAATCTATGGGTACAATTGTGGTCTTATCGCTGACAGCGATATCTACCAGACAACCTCGATTCGGAGTGCAGCGATAGTACTGAATGCTAAATTCAAACATTGTTGAATCAATTCAGTCATGAATTCATTCGGCACTTTTCTTTGATTCTATATTTTCGAGTGAAAGATGCCGAATGAAAGACGCAAATGAATCGTCCTATTCCGCTTTTACCGTTAGAACAATCTACAAACTACCTATATAACTTTTTCATAACAGCAAACTTGTTAATAAAACTCTTTCTGCGCTCTTTGGCGATGAGCATTACGATGATGGATCGCAGAAAATTTTCCATTGACTAGAAAAACTTTTAATTAAATAAATAAATCTTAAGAAAAATGGTTGGGTAGTTTTGTTGAAGTTGTTTCTCAAGTTAGGTGTAATGCAATAAACGAAGTTTTCTTCCAATCTCCGGTTTGTTTTATGGACTGTCTAAAGTACGGGCAATAAAACTAACTTTGTGAAGAATGGAGTATTTTTATATGAATTATTTTGGAAATGTAAACATTGATTTAGACTGCATGGCATTCGTAGAGTGTAAAATATTGACTGGCCTGTTGGAACAATAGTGGACAAATGTTTCTGTGATGAACACGATCATTATAATAAACATTATTAGTTATCTAGTACTCATAACACAAGCTCTGCTTAGCTTGGGACTAGACGACGTTGTGTGATAGTTGTCGAACATAAAAAAAGAATATAAGAGGGATAGCTCACCAGCACAGAATGAACTAATGAGCTTGAACAAAAATGCTTTCATGTTGCCTGGATTATTTTTATTGAATAAAAGCTTACTGTCAATTAATCTGCCTAGCTTTTTTTCCAAAAATGTTGGGATCAGCCTACTAGAATTATATAATATATATGACCTCGACAACCCAGTAACTGGGTACACGATACCTCTTGACAGGACAGATAAGCTTTTTAACAACGGTATTAGAGGAGATCTTCTTCGCTGGTTTACTTCATACCTTGAAAACAGGTCTCAAGCTGTCGTTATCAGTAATTACATATCGAGCTGGGTTTCAGCTCCTAGTGGCGTACCCCAAGGCTCCTTGATGGGTCCTTTACTTTTTATTATTTATGTCAGCGACATCGACTCGTGTTTCCACCATTCAAATTTACTTTGTTTTGCTGACGACATGAAGATATTCTCTGCAATATCATCAGATGATGACATGGATGCTCTCCAAAGTGACCTGGCGCGTTTAGATGATTATTGCTTGACCAACAAATTAGATTTGAACCCTGTTAAATGCTCAATAGTCTCCTACAGCAGAAAACGGATCCCTCGCCCTACAACTTATAAACTTAAAGGGCAGCTATTGCAGAGATGCGACGGTGTACGCGACTTAGGCGTGTTTCACGACTCTAAACTTTTATTTAATGTGCACATTGAGCAAATTGTGGCCAAAGCTTCAAGATCACTGGGTTTTGTTATGAGACTCGCAGGGTGTTTTAAGAATGCCAAAACTCTTAAGATCCTCTACTGCTCTTTTGTTAGAAGTCACCTTGAATATGCGTCTCAAATTTGGAACCCTTGTTATGGCAAATACATTGATCGTATCGAGAATATACAAAAAAGATTTATTCGTTTTCTTTGTTTTCGGCTGCGTATACCATATCATTCTGATAATTACTTAAATCTTTGCAAGAAATTTCATTTACAACCACTTATAAATCGTCGGCGATTAGCAGATTGCACTTTCCTGCTAAAAATTTTATCTAATGAGATTGACTGTCCTGATCTCTTACATAAATTATGCTTTAATGTCCCCCAGAGATCGGTTAGATTTAATCCACCTATCTCTATTCCTTCTTCCTCTTCTAATTATAGGCGAAACTCCTGCATGGTGCGAGCGTGTAAGGACTTTAATGTCCTTTGTAAAGAGTTCTCTTTTGACCCGTTTACTATTAAAACCTATTCGGCACGTACTCAGTTGAATGCGGACTTTTTCAAAAGTGCATAGTGTTAATTTTACTTAAGAGATGTTTAATTATGTTCTTTTTTTTATCGTGCTTGTTAGTGATCGTAAGTTTTCTATTACTTTACCTGTTTCTACCCGTGGGAACCTGTAATTGGCTCAATGTCTCTTATACCATTGTTAATCTTTTGTTATAGCTGTTGGTTCTCCTATAACTAAATAAATAAATAAATAAATAAATAAATAAATCGCTCCTGCCATGTTACGTTTCTACATTACCTTAAGGGCCCGCGCCCACGGCGGTTTTTTGTAGCGATGCTGTCGCGCGTTCGCATCGATACAGTCGCGATGCTGTAGTGCGTTAGTAGCGCATTGGCATCTTTTCTATAGCGCTTGTAAATTCGACTAACGCGCGCTACTAGTGATGCTGTTGTATGCTTACGAAACGCGCGACAGCATCGCTACAAAAAGTCGCTGTGGGCTAGGGCCCTAAGGTCAACTGGTAGAAAATGTCTAAGTCATTAAGTCCGCCTTTGTATAGTTTTCTCTACTAGTGCTACTAGTTTTAATAAATCAACGTGGTACAAGCTTTTTAACTATAAACAAACCAGCACTTTGCCCGCGACTTTGTTTGCGACACGACGTTCATATTTTGAGGTAGTTTTGAAAAACGAATTTTGAGTGTTAGGTATTCATTTTGATTAGAATTTGTACCAAGTTTCAAGTTTTTTAACCTAAGGAATAAGATTCTCTCATACAACCTTTAACACCGTTGTTGTTTTACAAAACGACAATTAAGCGTTTTTCAAGGTCATTCAAGTTGTACAGACGTATGTACAATCTGGGTGTAAAAGTGCTTAGATACCTTAACGCCTATTTTCCCTTGCACGTTAGAGTTCAAGTTTTCGAAAATTAAACTAGATGGCGTTGGTTTCTTCACAGCTAAGTGGCGAGCAAAGGCAATCTCACAAAGTATAAACTTGACTTTTAGTTTAACAAATAGATAGACACATGCGTCATCATTGTCGTCAACAACTGATTGTAGTTCATAATTTCATCAACTTAGCATAAGTCAAGATGGCCTAGTGGTATAGAGCACACAGATTGAAGCGCAAATCAGTGTGCCGCAAGTTCAAATCCCACGCAATTGTTGACTTTTTGTAAGTTCTTACCCGATTGGAAGTTATGGATTAGCATTACATATTATTATATTAAATTATTCTTTAACTTGTTCACACATTTCTTAGAGTTAGAAAGGGATCACAAAAAAACTAAATAAAGAATTAGATTTCTGCGAGGTAGACATAAGTTTTAACTTGACCGAAATGAACTGTCGTTTGGTTGTAGTTGTTGGTTAGTGACGTGTGGTTAACAGTATTGTAATATTCGCAAAATGCAGGCTAATATTAGTATTGAAGTGAGGGCGACTATCATTGGGCTGCATAAAAGCGGTCTTAATAAAACACAAATATCTGAAGAAACCGGACTGAATGTGAGTATAATAGCTATTAATGAATTGTAACTTTATTATAAATTAATCTTCTAATTAAAATGTAAGTATGCCATTTATGAATCCATCCATCGTATCTTTATGAGGCTTAAAAGAAAAATACATAAATCGTTGGGTTTATTGGATTGGTTATTGGATTTATAAATGCAGTTTTATTTTAAAATTATATTCAATAATTATGATTGTTAACATTTTATATAATGAAAATGAAGTCAAAGGTATAGCTGCCTAATATATTTTTTTTTGTTTTAGAAAAATACTGTAAGTCTTTGGATAAAAAGATATGAGGAAGAAGGTAGCCTTGCTAGTCGAAAGAGAAGTGGGAGACCGAAGCTTATTAGCGAGGCGCAGCGACGACATATGGTGGACGTATACGAAACAAATGGTTTCGCACCAACGAGACATTTTGCGGAATTATATGACACCTCGATTGATACTGTTCGCCGTGCACTTCACGCTGAAGGCGTGCATCACAGAAAACCTGCTAAAAAGCCGTACTTGACAGAGAGGCATAAACAGGAACGATTACGTTTCGCACGTGATTATTTAGATTTTGATTGGAATACTGCGGTATTTTCAGATGAAAAAACATTTAAATCCAGTCAAAAGGGCAGGCTTCACTTATGGCGCAAGAATAACACTCGCTGGTGTGATAAAAACATTATACCTAACACCGAATCAGGTCGAATCACAATTAATATGTGGGGATGGATGAGTGCAGCAGGACCAGGAGAACTGGCTTTCATTCCTCCACGCGCAAACAGTTCAACTTATGTGGAAGTGTTAGACTCAATTATGCTACCTACTGTGCGCAACATTTACCCAGCTGATGAGTTAGCACAATTTCCGTTTGTCCAGGACAATTGTCCTATTCACCGAGCGAGTACTGTGCGTGAGTGGTTTCACAATCACCCGGAAGTAATTGTTATTCCATGGCCAGCGCGATCACCCGACCTCAACCCCATAGAAAATCTATGGGGTTTGATGGTGCAAAGGTGGGACTCGCGGAATGAGAGGTCTACGGAACAATTAAAAACCCATTGCATGGAGGTATGGGAAAGTTTTAGAGGGAGCGAAATATGCGGTAATATGGTTGGGTCCATGCGCAAACGTCTACTTGACTGTATCGAAAATAATGGGGGTTATACAAAATATTAAGTTTTAGTAAAATCAGTCGGTGTAATTAAATATTTAGTAGGCCATTTTATTTTAACATATTTAAATGATTATTCGTTAACAAACACTGTATTATATTGTGTTTACTTTCGTTTAAAACAGCTATACATTTTAACTTGTGCCATCGCCTTATCTTAAGAATGCAGTGAACTCGCTATCAATTTTGTTGACAATAATCATGATTCTATTTCGTTTTTTATTCTTCTACCCACACTGTTCTAACATAATAGTTCAATTTATTTTTCTCATCTAATTGACGATTATCTTGTGAGAACTAAAGTTCTTTTAACAGAAATTGAGGTTTAGTTTCAATCTTCTTTTCGTCAAGAAAATGAACAATTAAGCTATGACCTCAATACATTCATTGTGACGTTACATACAAATAAAATGTTTACAAAGTCTAAATCATATATCACTTTTCAATAAATAACTGGATATAAACAATTATATTTTATTTTATTAAAATTTTAATATCCTTTCATTGTTACGTTATTCATATTATGAATGGTCTAAGTGGATATACTTCCAACAAACAATCTTACACGTAACATAGATAACGGTTACAAGATAATTTTGTTGTCTAGGTAACAATTCGGCGTCACAATTCTCATATATGTTTAATTTGTAAATATAAAGAATATTTTTTTTTATTAAACACGTCTTTTTATTTCCACCTTACAACATTGAAAAGATGTAACAACTAAATAATTGAAAATTACGAATGTGTTCTTCTTGTGGTTAATAGATCATATTCGTAATTTGCAACTATTTAGTGCAAAAAATGCAATAGTATTTTTCATAGAAATATAAAAAACAACTATATTAATATAGATTGGGAATAAGTAATAAATAACCACAACGGACCGACCATGATTTGAACTCGGGCTACGTTGTTTGCGAATCCAACACTTAGTTCATACGGCTAACAGCACATGACACGTTTGCGTGAATTTTATCAATGCAATGGTAAGAACAAGTCGCCTCTGTGACTGTGTGATGCATATTCAATGGCACAGAAAAATAATAATGATATTTTAAGCTCAGTGCGACGACAGTTCCTTAGTATGTGTTATCTGTGGAATGTGGATACTCATACACGCGCACACATACGCACGGAAGTGTCGTGCGTGCTCGCTCGGTTCGTAGCAATGTAATCTTTAACTTTTGCGGCCTCACTGTAAATCCATATTCAACCTACCCCTCAAGTTTGAAAACTAACACATAGATAATCAAATATTTATAAATTGATATTCAATTTTAATATCTTCATCTCTTTAAAAGAAATTATAAATTATTTCAATGTTTGAAGAAACAAAAAGAAAGTACAAAAATAAGCATTAATTAAGCATTAATCATTTGAAGCACAGCGGCGCCATCTATTAACAGTATAATGTAATGTTGTCGATAGCAACATTTCAATCAGGTTTTACGCTAGATGGCGTCATTTCTCGCTTCACACGATTTTATTTCTGTACTTCCTATGCACTTTTGCAGCAGACTTTACAATCGGTGCTCGAGGGGTGTCAGGGAATAATATTTTGCATAACAAACGAATTTCAAAACGTGGTCGCTTATAATAGGCCTCATCAGAAGACTTAAAGTCACCCAAAGGGTAATGGAAAGGGCTATGCTTGGGATTTCCTTTCGTGATTACATCAGAACTTTATTGGTTTATTTTGAATAAATTACTTTTTTTTAAGTAGCAAACTGTCTTCTTGTTAAATTGCACCTAAATTCAATATTTTTTATAATCTTTAATCTAAATATATAACAGCGAAATACCACTCACTGATCAATCACGAAATCTCAGAAACTATAACACCTACAAACTTAATATTTGGCAGGTAGGTTCCTTATAGGGTGTACACATCCGCTAAGAATTTTACGAAGCTCCACCCCTAAAGGGGTAAAACGGGGTTCCAAAGTTTGTATGGAGAAAGTTACTTTCAAGCCTTCAAAGCTGCTGGCAGATGCTAGTATTTATGATATTTATGATGAGAACATCAATAATAGTACCTCCAAAAGTCATAATTATCGATGTAAAAATGTCATTACTACTCATAATCAGGACTGTCCTCGAGACTCCGATAAATAACTTCTAAAAGACTCATAAAGTTTTTATTTAGCTTCGGTTTTCATAAGAACATAACAGTTGATGTGTCACCATAAATAAACGTAAATGCCAGAGAAGCTGTTAAAACACGAATGCCGCCGACAATTACAATCTTCATCATTATTTCAACTAACAGACGTCCACTGCTGTACAAGAGGAGAGGTAGCAACTTATGGAACAAGAAGTCAAAATCTTGTATTGCGGTATTAGAATTGTCCGCGTAATTGCTGGACTGACTGTTGTATACCAACAGTCCGAAATCAACAATCGGGCAGTTCCCTGGACTAGACACTACACTAGTATGATCGGCGATTTTAAAGGCGGTTTCGCAACCTTCTAAATACATTGGCCTTCCTTAAGTGTCGTCACATCGGACAGTTTTGTGCTTATCGCATCCGGCAAACTATTAACTTCAAAATCAATGTTTCATCAATACAATACAATACAATACTTTATTTCGATTGATATCGGGGCTAGACTAATAATTTATTTAATACAAGCTTCTGCCAATGATTCCACCCGTTCAAATACGCTTTGCCGTTCGAACGTGAAGGAGTAATAAATACACAAAATTTTAAAATTTTTGGTCATTATTCTCCCCTTTTATTATTGTTTTTTTTTTAATATTTACTCCTGACGTAAACTTGTTAGTATTTATATTTTTGCTGTTCTCTATTTAGCTCACAATTATTTAACAATCGCTTACTCGCTGTCATTTTAAATTCTCACTAAAACTAATAATAATAATATTTCACAACTATCACACAACGCCGTCTAGTCCCTAGCTAAGCAGAGCTTGTGTTATGAGTACTAGATAACTGATAAATATGCTTACATATTTCTAAAACATACATGATATAGATAAATTACACCCAGATACAGAACAAATGATCATGCTCATCACAAAAACATTTGTCCTGGGTGAAAATCGAACCCACGACCTTCGGCATAGCAGTCAGGGCCACTAACCACTAGATCAAACTAGCCATCCCTTGGCTCTCTACTCTACTAAATTGGCTATGTTCAAGAATTCAACATAGCCATTGCGAAAAAGAATACCTATCATTTCTGACACTAGCAGTGAAAATGTCAATGATGGTTGGTATTTTAGTGGCTATCCCCCTCGAGTGTTTGAACCAATGGTTTATTGCCCAGGCTAGCCATATAGCGGCTACAAAGGCCACAAGTTAAGACATTAATGCATTTAATCGATTTCTAGGAAGCCATTTATTTTCAGTATTTTATAGCTATTAAGTTGAAACATCATTAAGCGCACGCCAACCTCAAGGTTTTGTTTAAAGTGAACGAGCGTGACGAGAGTGGGTTCGAGCACGTCAGCGGGCGCGTTTAGGGTGCCATAGTGCATAGCAAAGTTATAGCGGGCAGTTGAAACTAGCCGTGTTTCCTTAGCATAGCATAGCATAGTCGGCCTTATAATGTTCCCACTGTTGGGACTCAGGCCTCCTCTCTAGGAGAGGGAAAGGGCCGTCATCCACCACGCGGGCCCAGTGCGGGTTGGTGGATGTCACATGTCTTCGAATTTTTGGTTCTAGGACATGTCATGTTTCCTTAGGCTGAGCACAAACTTGAGTCACAGTTTTAAAACAGACTTTCCTCACATAGACAAGTCTGCTTCAAAACTAAAACGATATTCTACGACACGTTACGTACGTTTTGATGGTTCGCCGTTCGGCCGTCACTGGAA
The DNA here is from genome assembly GCA_905147345.3 of Mythimna impura. NCBI lineage: Eukaryota > Metazoa > Arthropoda > Insecta > Lepidoptera > Noctuidae > Mythimna > Mythimna impura. Next base: position 5,297,690 of record LR990347.1, on the reverse strand, counting down.
GTGGACGTGTGTCGCGTGTACTCACAACTTTTTGCAAATAATTACTTTTCTAAATTCCGATTGGCCAAAGTACAGAATCCAAATTCTCGTTTACTCTTACGGGTACCATACGGTTGGTCTCCACCCCTCGAAAGGGATAGACTGTGTGTGCGGTGTTTCCTCGGCAGTCGGAGCTGTGTGGTTGGCGGTTGTCGGGCGGGATTTGAACTCGCGACACCTGCGCGGCGGTTGCCCGCGCACACCATTCAGCCACACGAACGTAAGCGCAGTTGGCGAATTTACTACTCACTACAAGCTACGAACGGCGCCGGTGACGCGGTCTGCGGGTGTGAGTAGCGCTACGACCGCTACGAGAAGCTGACGTCATCCTGCCTGCTACATCGACCTGTGCTACGACTCGTCTACGAGATACTCGATCGGCTACGCGTCGGTTCAAATCGCGCCGCAAAGTGTGGAGTCTGTTTTTCTTACAAATAGCCGCATTATATAGCTCCAATACGCTGAATTTATAAAACTGTAACGTGAATCTGGGATAAGTACCTACACTTTTTTATCTACCATTATAAACTGTGATTTAATATGGCAGGTGTTCAGCGCACTCCACCTAGTACGTTAAAACCTCAAAAAAATAATATGAGCCAGAGTCAAACCCAATCTGAACCAGACATCAACACGGCAATAATTATGAGCGACTACGTAAATATAAATCGTAATAAACGGCCTCGACAAGGAAATTCGCCGCAAGGCGGGACAGTTTTAATATCTACCGATGCACAAGACGACAGCATAACAAAAACGCTGTTAGAACAGACTACGCTAATGTCTAAACTTTTATCTGAGGTATCTCAAATTAAAACACAAAATACCCAGATTCAGGCCACTAACACGGAAATCCGAAAGTCAAATGAAGAGATTGAGAAATCGATGTTCTTTATGAATCAAAATTTCGAAGATCTGAGAAAAGAAGTTGAGGACTTAAGGAAAGAAAGGCAGGAGCAGCAAAAGTATATAGAAAGCCTGGAACAAAAAATATCAGATCTACAGCACAGGTTCCGCTCGTCCAGTGTTGAACTGAGAAATGTACCGCAAGAAATCACGGAAAGCCACTCTAGCCTCGTAAAAACAGTCTGCAGTATAGGCAAAGCTGTTGGAGTACAAATTCCCGACTTGGAATTACGCGACGTCTATCGTCTGCCAGGGAAGTCTACCACTTCTGAACTCCCACGTCCAATAATTGCAGAATTTGCCAGAGTGCAGACAATGCAGTCACTTTTATCCGCAGTGCGTTCGTTTAACAAGGATAAGGAAAAAGAAGGAAAACTTAACACTACCCTGATTGGACTTCCAGGGAAACACCAACCGGTGTATGTCGCTGAAAAACTACCCACCAGTACCAAAAAGTTATTTTATCAATCCCGTGAGTTCGCAAAAAAGTACAATTACACATACTGTTGGATATCCAATGGAAATATTTTCCTGCGGAAGCAAGAAGGCGCTAAACAGATTCTAATCAGCAACGAAAAATACCTTCACGATCTTGGTAACAAAAATATGTGACTATGCCTTAAACTTGCTGTTAATCGTTTATTTTTCAATTTTTTTTTTTAGTATAGTTAGATTACTTTTCATTCAAATTATAATCTTAATATTTGTTCAAAACTACCAGTCATTAACTAACACAACCACACACTTACAGACATTACAAAAAACAGAAAACCCCAATCACAAATACTTTCACATAACATACTCATACATAACAACACTTATCAATACCGTAAAAAACGCATACGTCCGATGCACTTGCCACTTCATCTTTATGCACAAAATATTACTTGTTTATAAAACTAGCTCACGCTCTGGTGTTCCTTTTATAATTAAAAATGGCTAATTTGATTACTATTAATAACGACCTAGACAAATTTACCGTAGGTGACTCCTTTATATGTGACCCAGATGATTGCCTAAAGCATGTCAACGTCAATGGTAGCGATCTTAAATTACTGCATTTAAATATTCGTAGTGTAAATAAAAATTTTGATCAACTTCTAGTACTATTAATTTTGACATCATAGTTCTTACAGAATGTTGGCTAAGTAAAGTAAATGATTTACCTATATTAGAGGGTTTTCAATCTCACTCAACCAAAATAAATCTCAATCAAAATGACGGAGTAATAATCTTTTCTAAACTAGGACTACAAACTAATATTTGGGAACCCATCTTTAGTGGCGGGACTTGCCCTGTATGTCAAATCGACAACAAGCTAGCAATAGTGGCAATCTACCGCTCTCCGTCGTACAAGTCCAACGAAGATTTTGATAATTTCAAAACTAGCCTAACTAATGTTTACGATACTATATCCGCCTGCCCAAATATAGTATTAGTGGGCGATTTAAACATAGACCTAATCAAACGTAATGAGGATAATAAATGTCTCGACTACCTTATCTTAAATGCTTCCCAAGGGTTACTGCCCACCCACGAATTTCCCACTCGCCTTGAAAAAAGCCTTGATCACATTCTTGTTAAGACTAAATTATTGACGACGACACTGGTTTTAGAGTCCCACATTACTGACCACAAGCCCATTCTTCTTGACATCATAGACGCAAACCCTGCGCGCAGTACAAGTCACTTCTCCACCCGCCTTAACCATGAAGCAATTAAGCTAGAACTGGAGAATACCGATTTTTCGAGTATATACTCGGCAGAGGACACTAATATTTCAATGAACAATCTTATAAACATTGTAAAGATGGTCATATCTAAACACACAACTCAAACTAAAATCCCTCGGCAAAAAAGAACTCTAAAACCCTGGATAACTCCTGGTCTCTTAAAATGCACTAGACACAGAGATAAGTTACACACACAATCCAAAAGAGCACCAGATAACCTAATACTTAAACTTACCTATAAACGCTACCGAAATTTTTGTAATGACCTACTCCGAAAGCTAAATATCGCATACGAAAGAAGTGAGCTTGAGAAAGCAAGTAATAAACCTAAGTTATTATGGAAAACAATAAAGGAAATAACCAATACTACGAAAATATGCGCAAGTCCCGTTGAGTTATTAAAAATACGCAATAATCCCAAGTCGTCTGTGGATGAGGTTTGCAGTTTTTTCAGCAATGTAGGAAAAAAGCTGGCTGACAGCATAATATCCCAAAACCACACCCCATCACCTCGGTCTAACGATCAGTCTCATCCAAATGGTACAAACCCTTCTGTTGTAAACTCTCTTGCGTTCTTAGAGGTAGATGAAGCAGAAATAGAGTCGCTTATCCTACAATTAAGGAATGACTGCGCTATTGGATGGGACGGTATATCGCCTTTCTTATTAAAAAACTGTCGTCACGCTCTGATACCGCCACTTACCTACATATACAACCGCTGTCTGCAATTGGGAGTGTTCCCAGATGCTCTTAAAAAGGCGCTAGTCCATCCCATACACAAGGGCGGGAGCAGAAACTGTGTCAATAATTATCGGCCTATATCAGTTTTACCGACACTTTCTAAGATCCTTGAAAGAATCTTAAACAATCGTCTCACGAGTTTTTTAAGAAAATATAAAATTATAGCTGATAACCAGTATGGCTTCCGAGCTGGTGTTTCAACAGAAGACGCTGTGCTAGGATTGACACAAGATGTAGCTAAAAATTTAGACAAAAAGACAAAATGTTTAGGTATATTCTTAGACCTTTCTAAGGCATTTGACACAGTTTCTGTCCCCATCCTTATCTCAAAATTGGAGCACTTAGGTGTACGTGGCGTGTCACTTGAAATCTTCAAAGATTATCTCAGAAATCGTACCCAGGCTGTTAAAATTGACTCCCACGTCAGTGAAGACGAGTCTGTTACTTTCGGCGTCCCTCAAGGCAGCATACTAGGCCCCACCCTCTTTCTGATTTATGTCAACGACCTCTGCAATATGAACCTTCCACACACCAAGATATACACATATGCTGATGACACTGCAATCTTAGTTCGAGGACCTACTTGGGATACTATCAAATCTATGGCTGAGTCAGCAGTAGCGGAAATAATGAAATGGCTCAATTTAAATCTCCTTACTTTAAATATAGACAAAACTTGCTACATCCCTTTTGCAATCAGGAGAAAAACCGCACCATCACGCAGTTTTTCAATTACTGCCCATTCATGCTTTAACCAATCAGCCTCTTGCTGTTGTCCTGCACTCACTAGAAGTGACAGCGTAAAATATCTAGGTGTCCATATAGATGACGGACTTACGTGGAAAAAGCAACTAGACGCTGTCACGACTAGAACTCTGCGGCTAATATATATATTTAAATCCCTCCGAAACTCCGCAAATGCCGATATTTTAAAAATGGTATATTACGCACTATGTCAATCGGCCATAGGATATTGCATCCCTGTGTGGGGTGCAGCTTCGAAAGGTAACGTCCTGAGGGCAGAGAGAGCACAAAGGGCCGTACTAAAAGTAATGACAAGGAAGCCCCATAGATACCCAACGACGCAATTGTATGCAGACTGCAAAGTTCTTACAGTTCGTCAACTCTTTGTGCTTCAGTCTGTCCTAAGGATCCATCGCAGCCTTCCCCCATCTAACCCTAAAAAGCGCACAAACCTTCCCACAGGCACCCAACACAAGACCACCTTCGCTAAGCACCAGTATTACGTCATCAGCGCTTACATTTACAAAAAGATCCATAAAAAAATAAATATCTTAGACCTCAACAAACACAACTTAAAACTAAAAGTAACAGAATGGCTACTTGAACAGGACTATACCGAAACGGAGACTTTGCTTACTTACATAACCTAATAAGGACATATTTACTCATTCATCTCTATGCTCACACTTACTCTTAAATTTCTGCATCCACACACACTTGCACAAACAACTCACCCACTCACTCACACACAAACCCCTACACACTTACATTCACACTCATTCACACTCACCCTTACAAACTCGTACTTAATTTTAGAAACAAATGTTAATTATAACTCTTTTTTTTTCCCCCCTCTGAAGACAAATCGACACCGTCCACTCATAAACATACCTCTTAGAATGTTATTGCGAAACACTGTCCCTTAAGACACAGGATAACCTAGTTTAAGGGACAGAGTTTAAATTATTGTGTACAGGTTTCTGCAAAATCTAAATTGTTTTATGTTTTTATTTTTCCTTTTCTATACCATGAAAGTATAAACTGTTAACATAAGAAATAATTATCTGTAACTTTTGGGAAATAAAGATATTTATTTATTTATTATTTATATTTATTATACGTTGTGCACCTAAAACGAAACTGTTTTGTCTACGACACGTCGCGCACCTAAAACGAAACTGTTTTGTCTACGACACGTTGTGCACCTAAAACGAAACTGTTTTGTCTCTTACGACGACGCGGCGCACACAGTTTGCGTCAATTCCTTTTCAGTATCATTCAAAATGGACTTCATCGATACTGTTGTATTAAGCATCCTAGTTACGCGTGTACTTGCAAAACGACGCAGACGTAAATATTGGGTACGTCCCATATTAGATAGTAAAAGATTGATACTATATACTAGAGAAGAGATACGTCACTGACTGTTTTGTCGTTAATGTGCACACCCGCATACATACAAAAAGGAAACTGACAATTGTTTTCCAGACTTGTCGCTGTGCAGTTCTCATAGATATTAGACAATTTTGTCTATGAGACGCTTTGAAAGCAATAATTTGTCTTTAAACTGTCGTGACTCAAGTCTGCGCTCAGCCTTAGTGTAAAACAAATGACGATTGCTTATGCAAAGCCGGTCCATCACGTCTTAGTAGTCTCTCCATCGATTTTAGCATGAACGCAAATGACAACTTCATTCTTGAATGAATACTTCGCCCCAACATTAAGGAGGATTTTTGTTGAGTTGGGAAGTCATCTTGTGACTTCTGCAGCTCTAGAGAGGAACGAGGGAGCGTGTCAGACTTTTACGGACTAGAACACCTATGTTCTTCCAGTTACCTTTGCTTTCTAGGACAATAAATATATCCTTTTCAGAACCGACCCTATGGCTAGCAAGCATCGGTCCTGAAGAGCCCCTACGGTTTGCTAACAATTCTTTGAAGAACAACACACATGTAGAACACGCTCCGACTAGGGCTCGGTCCTTATAGAACGAGTGGACGGCGAGCTATCCTTTGCTCGTCGTCCACAAGTCCGCGCCAACGGTGGTCGGAGATTACTCTGCAGCGCTCACTACGGTAAAGGTATCAGTGTAAGCTTCTTACCGTGATCGGGCCCTCCGACGCAATGCGACAACCATTTTGTAGACAGGAAAAGAGTAGTCACATCTTTGTTATACAGTCGCATCGCATCTGTCTATGGAAGCCTTAAAGCCTCACACGATGTAGTTTTGCCAGTCAAAACGAGTTAATTGTTCTCGGCTTTATAATCCTTAAAATCGCTTAACACAATATTCTTTGAAACCAAAAGCAACGTACTCATTACTCATAATGATGAGTAATGAGTTAGCTAAACAAATAAAGGTTGAACTCATCTAGGCCAGTGTAAACTATTTTACAGTTTGGCAAACACGCAAACCACAAATTAACATTTCCCTTTGAATAACAACAAAAAATATCAAAAATAATTTGAAATTTCTTGACGTCAACACACTTATATTTCACGTCTTTATACTTTGTATGGTATTCAAAGTAGTTTCGTTGAACTGGCTAAAAAGCGCACTGCTATAAAGTACATAGCATTTAATGAACATTTAAGAAGACTACAGGACATAAAGACAACACATAACACACAATACACACACACACATTTAATATTTACTAGTATATGATTTTCTTATATTGTATGTATGTATTTGTTTTATTCAGCCATAATAGTATTTTTCTGATGTTGTACACTGACAGCCTTAGCCTTCCATCTCCTCTCTTTCAGTCCATCCAAAGGTTGTCTAAGACCGCCCATTGTACACTTATTTTTAATTATGTTTGTCCTTATTTTTGTTTATGTGGTGTACAATAAAGAATATAATAAATAATGGTAAATAAAGCACTTGACACTCTTCTATTCTATGACTGCATGTTAGTCTGGTTTTTAATCGATTAAATAGGTAATAATATTTAGAAGCATCTTCTTGATTTTATTCTATCGTACTAAATTAGAGCTGTATTATGTTTTGAACACACTATCTATCTGGCATTTATCTTGAAGAATCTACACTAATATTATAAAGAGGTAAAGTTTGTTTTTTTTTTGTTTGTAGGAGGTAATCTCTGAAAGTTAGTACTGGTCCGATTACTAAAAATTTTTCACCGATAGGCTAATATAGCAGCTTTCTATCGGTGAATAATTCTTAGTACCTGAGTGACATAGGCTATATTTTGTGTACATGGGCGAATCTGCTGGCAAAAGACTGACGTCAGACTTTTACTGACTAAATAAAACCCACTCCTGTTCCTTCACATCCTGCCCCGGAGACACTTTCACACAACCTATGGCTCCAGTTGGCTTCAATCCTGCTAGGCCCCTACGGATATTTTACTGCATTTTGAATATTTTTGGATCATATATACTTTTGCGCATTATAAAACTCGTGATGACCTTGTGTCCCCTTAATATTTGATGAATAGAATACCAATTCTTTTTTTTACACTTCAGGAAAATCGGGAATCATCATCCTATTATAAGTTTCTTTGTAACGTTCAAAATTCAAGACCCTATTATGATAATGAAAGAAAACTTTTTTCTCAATTGGCGGGTAGATTTAAACTTTAATTTAAAAACTTTCTGAAACGTTTAGCCCGTTCAACCGCTAGAGTATTTTTAGAACAAATAATGAGTTTTTTGAGTGGAATGTTTACTTTGTTAATATAAAAGTTAATAAAGTAAACATTCCATTCAGTAAACACACACTGACCCGAAACTTTTTGTTTCTGTTTTTGCCTTTTATTTATAACCAGCTGACTCGGCGAACTTCGTACTACCTAATAGTCAATGAATACTGTGATAACTTTTAGCTTCTTGTTCTTCTTCTTTTCGTATCGATGTACTCTAACTAAATTTTTTCTGACCAGTATTTGGCAACCTCTATGGCTCTGTTATTAGTTAGTAGTGCCAGTGTGGAGTCGCTGCACAGGACATGCGTCATTCGCTATGCTGTCCATCCTGCACAACCACCTGCAGTTTTCAGGATCTATACGAGGCCAATAACTTTTAGTTAAACTGTCAAAGGTTAACGCCATCTACTGTCATTACCAGAACCAGCATAATTCATTTTAAAATGACATTTTAATTCGAGATGGCGTTGTATTCGGATTTCTTTTTCGTGATTTTTTCCCTATTTTCTCACCGATTAAACCTTGACCTTGACCTGGACTATCACGAATATTTTAAGACCAAAATTAGCCAAATCGGTCCAGTCGTTTCCGAGTTTTACCGAGACTAACGAACAGCTATTTATTTTTATTTATATAGATTATCTATAATCAAAAGTTGTTATGGTAAGTTTGGTACCGGAATTGTGTTGTTGTTTTATATTTTATTTTTTTTAAAAGCGTTACCCATCACTAATTTAAGTCATATACCATAATGACTTAAATTAGTGATGGGCCCCTTATTTATCGTGAGGGACCTCATTTTCCTTTCGCGTGGAACACAACGTGCTCTCATCTCTGAAAGGAAGACTCGGCCCTGGTACGAAAGGCAACGAGGGAACAGGAGTGGGTTTTTAGTCAGTAAAAGTCTGACACTATCTCGCGCTCTGCCCAAGATCGTGAGATGTCATAAGATGATTTTCCCACCTGAAAAAAAAATATCGGGTATAGTTAACTATAAGAGAATTCTTAAGGAAACTCTTCAAAGAATGTCCTACAATTTACTGATTGTGTTAAAGTGAATGTTTTGATTCAATCTTGTTAATTAACAACTAAAAGTTAAGCTTTGGTTATATTATTTAATAGTATAAGATAACTTGTCTACATTACAGTTTTTTTTTACACATTTGTATTGTACTATAGAATCCTTTTGTTTTATTTGTTAATTTTAAATTATTTTAGCTCATCTCGCCTGAAACACAGGATTTCCTAGTTCAGGCACGTAAGGCTAAGAATTAAGATTTATATTTAAGAATGTATTAATTTGTCCTGTAAAGAATATTTAATAAATATTATTACCTAACCTTATAAATAATTTATAATTTATTAATAATTTATTTTTATTATAGTATTTACGATTGTATGGCCCTTTGGGGCCGACGCCTGCCAGGGCTGCGGGATCGTTTGAAAGAGTGACTGCGGTCCTAGAACGTAAAAGGCAACTGAAGGAACACAGCTAGGTTTTAGGGCCGACGTTGCGTTAAGCGGGCGTCCGCGCGGTCCCATACAAAAGTGCTCCGTCGCGGCTCACCACGCGGACACCCGTCGCGGGCACCCGCACGCCGCGCCGCGCCCCTTTTGCTACGTAAAATACATCGATGTAACGAGACGGGTAACCGCGCGGGCGCCCGCTTAACGCAGCGTTGGCCCTTAGTCAGTAAAATGTCTGACAGTCCCTTTCGATCCACTCAGAGTTATTTATTGATACACGACTGAAAGTAAATTTATTTTGTTCAAAATATGAATCATGTAGAAGAAATAACTCACTTGTTTAACCAGCAAGGTTTTATTTTCGTATATTACCTAACAATGAGAGTGCTATTTAGGTATTTTGGCTCATGAACAAGATAAATGTTACCACTTTACACAAAACCTACAAAATTACGACCCTGGTTACAAAACTTGACAATTTTGTGGATTATCTCCTATCTTCGCCGGACAATGAGTGTCTGACGCCCGTTTCTGAAGCTGACATCAAGAGTATAAAGTACGCTTTTGTTTTATATCGTAGTACTAGGTTACTCAAAGCGACCGTAAATATTTTCACTGTATAAAAGGACTAGTTGAGGCTTATTTTATTTTTAAACAAAACTCAAATTCATTTATTCAAATTTAAAACAATGTTAAATATTTTTTTCCTCTTTGATTGTATAAATATGAGATGTATTTTTATCTCAAATACAGTAGCAATAATAAAACTCTTTTTTAAATGGTAACTCGTCGAATAAATTCGAGAGAGTCAGACTTTAACTGAGTAAAACCCATCCTGTTCCTTCAGTTGCCCTTTATATGGGCTACGGTAACTCTTTCGGACAATTTGCAGCCTTGGCAGGGATTGTGATGAAGCCGTCGTAATGAACGCCACCAGTGTTGCTATTGGGCCACCTCCTACGGGGTCTAGAGCTCGCCGTCTGATCGTCCGGTAATCCTCCGGAACGAGTCCGACTCGTCGAAGGCATGTAGTGTTCCACCAGCATCTCAAAGAGATGTCAGCAAACCGTAGAGGCCTATACCCGCTCCCTGGTGGCCCTCCACGGAGAATATCTCAAAGGGAAACCATGATCCTAGAACGCAAAGGGTAACTGAAGGACACAGGTGTGGTTTTAGTCAGTAAAAGTCTGTAACACTCTATCGCTCCACACAAGAGCGGGGCAAGCCATTGGATGATTAACCACCTAAAAAAAAATTGGGCAGATGGTCGATTGGACCGAAAAGTTCTGGAGTGATGATCACATACCTCCGTACCGTTGAATAGCCTCCCACCATCCACCTCCCATTGCAAATACAATATATGTGAGATGTACAGGATCGATCACTGTGGTGATACCTTCTTGAGCCTCCCTCTATGACCAGCAGTGGACGTCTTTCGGCTAAAATGATGATGATGGTAATGACTGCACTTTTGATCTTTGTTACCTTATAATTGCATATAATAGCATAACCAGCCTTTTAATGTTCCCACTGCCGTAATCCACCACGCGGGCCCAGTGCGGTTTGGTGAATGTCACATATCTTCGAATTTTTGACTCTAGGACATGCCGGTTTCCTTACGATTTTTTCCTTCACCGTTTTGAGAGCAGTGGTGGTGAAATAAATTACACAAAGTAATGCGACTGACTCGGTTTGAACCCGCGACCTACAACTTGTAAGTCAGGGCCGTTACCACACGGCCATCACTGTTCTGCTCCTATAAATGCATTGTGATTTATCTTAACCCTAGATTTTAAACGTAAAGGTTTTTTAAACCACGTTTTTCTTGGGCGCCGTCGATACGCGTTTCACTATCACGTATTGTCGGTGTTGCTGAACTTTAAAAAGACAGATTGTGATTGAATCGCTACAAACTCACGTCACAGTATAGATATATGGAACAGTACGAAAACTACCTACAAATATTCGAAACGGCACACTCACACAAACATACGCATCGACGAGACTCCTAAGCGTTTCTCGCGGTCCTGTCAGTAGCAAATGCCGCTTAGGAGTCTCGTCGATGCGTATGTTTGTGTGAGTGAGCCGTTTCGAACATTTATAGGTAGTTTCCGTACTGTTCCATATATCTATACTGTGCTCTTTTCATGCTAAGTAAAACGTAAATTGGTTGCGATAACATCGTGTTTGCAGTGCTTTATAGTTGCACGTAAAGCACGTCAACGGCGCCTGAAAAAAAACGTGGTGTGTAAGAGCTCTTATCCGCCCGGGGTGGATTAGTTCGACGAGTATTTTCGCGTCTTATTTGCCAGGGTCGTGTGTTTACGACTTGGTTCTCCATTTCGTTTAGCTCTTCTAAAAACAAAATAATGATTGCTTTTTTTCCTTTTCAGTAAATTTTAACGTATGTCTGGCAACTTGAGTATTTTCTGCGGCCTACCCAGTCCTTTCCTTGGTATTGTTCGTCAAGTTATTGAGCTCCTTAGTAGTCCTGAGTTGAGCTTTGCGAATGCTGACAAATGCTTGCACTGACTGTACAGGTCCACTCAAGTCTGTATGGTTCTTTCTTCAAAAGACCATCTCAGACAAATCTGCATGGTTCTCATGAAATTTGACCATTACATATTTACTGTATGGACTTTAAAAGAGACTTTAACCCCTGATTTTGTTTCGGTGTTTCTTCTCAGGATAGTCAGCTAGGAAACACCGGCCTCATCTTGTTTAAAATGACGAAAATAAAAATTGACGTGTAAAAGTGTTTTTTTTTTAAACCTATTTGCAAAATAAATATCATTTATCGTTATCATTTATCAATCCCCATAGCTGACAGAAGAGCTGACGAGATGAAGTATTTGGTCATGGATGTGCGGCCCTGGCGAAATAAACGCATTTGTGCGTTGGATATATTCCAACGTAGGCGGTTAAAGAATTAAACACTTTGAAAGCTAGCTTACTAACTCAATCTTTCTTTCCAGATCTATCTGTTCTACCCGGACGAGTTGTACCAGTACATAGGCTCCAAAGGCGTGGTCCTGCTGCAACTGCTGGCCTACTGCTCTTCGTGCTGCAACCCTATCACCTACTGCTTCATGAATAGGAAGTTTAAGCAGGCTTTTATAAGTTTGATCAAGTCCTTTAGGATATTTAGGTAAGTGAAGATTATTTTCGTGTTAGCCTTAGCCTTGGGCACAGGCGTAGGGTAGCCAGCCTTTCGGTGTTTTACAGGATGCAGATACAGATTTTGGGAGAGTGTGCGCAGGAATTGCATGACTTGATTCCACCATCTCATTTCTACCATCGGAAAAACTGACGAACGGCGAGTATCCACAATTACGTTGTTGAAACCTCTACGGACCGGACCTAGCGTTTCGCCTCGTCGTTTATACCGCGTACATCGAGGGACTGGAACAATTCGCCTGCTGCGGTTTTCCCGTCCGATTATAATTTGGTGGTCTTCAAGGCTAGAGTGAATAGGCTCCCAATAAATTAGTGCGACTCACCATCGATGATTGCATTACTACTTACCATCAGGTGGTATCGCAGTCAAGCACTAGTTTATAACAATTAAAAAAAGTTTAAGTTTTTTGATTTTTTATACGCTAATCTATGGAACTACCAGTTGAATTGGAAAAAATCTTCCGGTATGGCGTTTATAAAACATCATGCTGCAAGGAATCAAAATCATGCTGCATGCCAAGGAAGCAAAAGTGAAATGGCGGGGAACTGTTGGTATCTCCACAACTACGCAGCTTTGGTTTTGTAAATTTCAGTTAAAAGCTGAAATTAACAAACATTTTGTTTAGTACCTTATCTTTAGGACAAAATAAAAAAAAGATATTGGACCTAGTACAATCAAAGGTTGTAACAAAATAAGACCAGATAAGATTTTATTACGAGTAACCTTTCTTTGTGAAATCCTTGGTGATTAATCTGCCCGGCTTTATTAAATACAGTTTTTTCTAGATCATTTCTTATATTAAAAACAACTGGCCATTTACGGCCAGTTTTTTGCCCTTTGCTTGTATTTTATTAGAACAAACTGAACACAACTTTAGCCTCGACACGCATTTCTTCTAGGGATATTAGATTTTTATTATTTTAATGTTACTAGGTAGTGCTCAAATATAGTAGGATTCATCTTATAAATATAAAAGTAGAAACTGACTGACTGACGTATCAATGCAGAGCCGAAACTACTAGGAACCCGAAATTTTCACAATGTTCTCTCTTATGACGTAGGCGAGCACTAAGAGAGGATTTTCTAAAATTACCCCCTAAAAAGATGAAATGGGGGTCTAAAGTTTATATGGAGAAACCTACTTTCACGCGGGCGATGCTGCTGGCAGAAGTTAGTGTAGCGTTGTAAAACACTACTGAAACCTCTCAATGTTAAGAACATCATAAACAACAACTTTTGTTCAATGACTTTTGAAACTTTTTCTTTTTTTTTTTGATTTTATTAAGGGGCTTTTGTCCAAAAAGGATATGTCAGCCCCATCGTACCTTATACTAATTACTTCACATACATACCTATAATAACCAACACATAACCTAACATACATCACGCATATTAAATAGAACGAATCACTGCTGAGAGACCGCTATCAAACGACATAGTTTTATGGCCGCCTCCGATTTCGGTTTTGCTAAAATGCTTTGGATTAGACCTACATCGAATCTATTTAATTTTAGTTCGCTCAGCAATAATCCGCGTTCGTCTTTATTTCGGACACATTCCATCAGCAAATGTTGCACATCTTCAATTTGATTGCAAGTTACACAATTAGGTGAATCAGTCTTCTTCATTAAGTATGCAAACTTTGCTGATGGATAGTGTCCGGATCTAAGTCTAAGGGCTAATTTCACATATCATACATTGGTTGAAACGCTCATATTGGATTGAATCGTAGATTTGCGACTGGCAGTATGTGCAGCCAGCCTCGGAATCACTCCCGCCTGCGGTTGCAGGCAACGGCTGCGTGTCATGCGTGTGTTACCTGCATTCGTAGCCTGCATCTACAGCTTGCAGCCGAGTTTCAAATGGCTTTACATAATAAACACACATCCTGAAATAGTATGTTCAAAATCGGTTATTGAATCGATTTCAGCTGGTCCTGGTGACTCTCGAATAAATATTAATGAATATTTATTTTTCTTTCTTAAAAAAACCATACTAATTATTTAGTTAATTTTAATAAAACTATCATCTACATAGTTCTCATTTGATTTTCCTACTCGCGTTTGCTCAACACTTCAATGACAATTTCCAAGCGGTACAATTCGGCCACATTCAGTTAATTAAGTCCTCTGAACGTTACGACTGTCTCCCCAGAGTGACACTGGTATTTCAAATTAAATAGAGAAGTTATTTATCTTTACAAAATATTCGGTTTCTTGATATTTGTAAAGATCTCATCAGAAAATTGAATGGAATATTTCCGCTGAAATTTAATTAATTAATAATTGAATTTGGAATTATTTTCTAATTGGGAACTGAAATAATTGACCCGTTTAATTCAATGAAGCTCTAAATATTATAACAGTATGATATAAATGATAACTGCCAACCAAATGATATGTAATTAACACATCGTGTATTCAATGAATTACGGATATTTATTAATGGAAAATACCATGTAATAAATCATTTATTTGATCAGTAGAACATTGTTAATTAGTCAGCGGGATTATATACTCGTAATCTGGGAAATATGGACAACCGGATACGAATGAAACACAGGTTGCGTTTGAAAGGGATGACGGGGACGAGAGTGAGTGACCAAATCGTGCGCACAAAGCAAACAAAACTAACATGAAAGGGATTATAGGACTATAGGAATTATTCTTTCTGTTCCGCATGCCTCCAAAATTTCATTTCATGTTAGTTTCTTTCAAACCCTACAAACAGAATAAGTGCCCGTGCGCCGGTTTCGTTGGTTTATTTTACAATTGTCTTCAACACATTTTCGTATATCACTTATATTTACACGCCACAATTGCGTCCGCAAGTTGGGATCTTTGAGGAGTGGCGCCACGGCGTCCTCACTTTCTAGCTAATGAGCAGTATAGTGTCCTTTTGGAGGCAATCAATGACGGCAACCTCATTTGATGAAAACCCACTATACGTGGGTTATCATCTTACATAAAGTGGGGCACAAGATTGTTGTGAAATGGTCACGGGAGCAAAGACACGGTAATATATTAGTATCTAAAATGTTATCTGATATTTTCAGCTCCTAACTTTAGTCAGGAGATTCATTAATTCAAAAGTGACATTTAAGTTATTAATGGCGTCAAGTAGGAAATAATTTAGTTGAATTAAAACTTTTAGCGTTAATTTGGTAATCAAGAGTCGTGTTTATTTATTTATTTATTTAAACTTCATGTACAGTAGTGGTACATAGGCGGACTTAATGCAACAAGGCTTTCTCTACCAGTCAATTTTTGGGTTAAAGACAACACTGTGGTAGGTGTGCACAATAAATAAATAACAGATATCAAGTAGAGTGCAGTATCATTAAAGTAATTTACTTATAATAATAAAATATTAAATAATAATATTTTATACTAATAAATACTTTGATATATATCATATCACTATAATTAGGAGAACTTAAAATATAACAATTATGACGAAGACCGAACTAAGATTAAGGTCATGTTCCTCCAAAAACTTGATTAAATAAGTAATGATTAAATATAGCAATCACGTCGAGAGCAATCATGTTTAATACTTCACTGCAATAAAAAATACACGATTCAGAATAAATCTCTTCGATAATTTATACATTTGACACGGTGTTGTTTGTAGATATGTTTTTAGAGGTATGCAAAATGAAGTGTAAAACCCCGCTAACCTCCGTTGAAAAGGAAGGATCCTCCAACCAGACGGAGAACTTTAATACCACGATAAACCTAGGCTTTTGAAATTTAGTTCGTATCTGGCATCATAGATGTCAGTACACGGTTTTTTTTTGGTGGGAAATTATCTAATGACTTCTCACTCTCTTGGGCGTAGCGGGAGGACGTGTCAGACTTTTCCTGACTACAACCCATGGCCCCAATAAGATGTCAATACATGTTGCTTTCCTAATGAAGATGTATTAACTTCTTGAGTAGCGTAATTAGAGACACAATAGTAAGACAATGGCGCACGACCGCCGGCGTTCGTGCGGGGATCAACAGCTTAATAACATTCTAGTAAATTATTTGATAAATCTATAATTCTAGGTACAAGTTTCTGATAAATGGATATAACTTATCTCAAGTTACCTGATTTGCTGAAGTATCGAAGCCAATTCTGTTAGTAATCTGATAAGTTTACTCGACATAATTCAAACGATACTAAAGATGCGATAAGGAGTTTACCAAATCGAAGCTCGAAGTCGAAATTGAAGCTTCAAAGTTATCGACGCTGAATTGCTTGACTATCGGTTTTGTACCGTCTGTTTTTCCGGGTATGTGCGCCGGAATCTCATAACTTAATTCCACCCTGTCCGTTCCCTAGAGAAGGAGACGACTGAACGCGTGAGGGAATAGACATCTTCACGCCTCAGCCGTTTGAACCCTAACCTCGAGTACCAGCTACGGATGACGGACGACGAGCAATGGGAAGCTTGCCGTCCAGCAACCGTATGAACTGAGCCCGAGTCGTCGCGCGTAGTGTTTCACGCGCGCCTCAATGAGATGTCAGCAAAACAATAGGGATCCAGCAGGATCCAAGCCTACGAGGGCCATCAGTCGACTTCTGAAAGGGTTAGTCGTAGTTCTGGGACGCAAAGGGCAACTGAAGGAACAAACCTAGGTGTGGTTTTATTCAGTAAAAGTCTGACCCTCTCGCTCCGCCTATTAGTCCGCCCTAGAACATGAGATGTCATTAGATGACCCACCTTAAAAAAGCGTGGGCAGGAATAGAATGGAACTAACTAAAAAATAAAACATACTTACTGGTACCACCCTACGTTTTATTTTATGAGTAGAGTCTTGCAACATAAAAAACGACATCAAACATGTCCTTGCTTTATCCAACATTTAAAACACGAAAAAAAATAGAAATATACGTGAAGAAACCCCTCAGGGAAGTCAGTTCAAATAGTCACACGACGTCTATGTAAGCTATGTTTATTCTCAACGGGGATATAAACCGCTCAAAAAGGTTTACACCTAGAATTTTCTTTATATGTCTACAAAGAAAACTTATACATAATAGAAATAGGGTAGCAACACGTTACAATATGAAAAAAAAATGTGTTATTAGGTCAATATTACAATTTACCTGCCTAGCCCGGGTGTCACCACTGTGTTGACCGCCCAGAGGACACGGTGGAGCATACGGCAGAGGTGTGCCCCGCTTGGGCAGAGCACCGCAATGTCCCCGTGGGGGCGATCGGCGGCAGCGATCTCTCGCACCGGGCCTTGGTACAGGCCAAAAAGATTTAAAGAGATACAATAGAGCGGATAACAGAAAAAAATGTCTTAGAAAAACTGTCATCCTATGTCTCAGTGACGCCATCTGGCTTTGAATAGCAAACACGAGAATTAAATTTGTAAAAATTTATAATTATTTAACTATCGCTCTGTAGGTGGCCAGAGGCCTTAACATGATAATGTTAAAATGTTAGTCGTACGAGCGAAAAAGAGTGATAGAGCTATACACCCTCTAAAGCTCCATCCCTTTAACAGTTCGGTTTAGGTCGTAAAATGGATCACGTTATGAGCTCGTGGTAGAGCCTCAGTGTGTGATAAAGGTAAGGTTAAGCTTTTCAGCAATGGATGGCGTTATCACAAAATCAGCAAATGTTCTAGAACTATTTATAAAAAATATTGAATTCTAATTAATTACTTTGTAAATACCAAAGATATTTACAAAAATAAACCGAAGTTAGGTCCAGTCATTTTGCCATAACAAGATTTGCAATAGCGTAATGCGCAGTTCAGCATATTTTCTCAGAAAATGATTTTCTTTTAGTGCATAGAGCAGATACAAACACGACTTGACATGTAGGGGTGTCATACTAGACTGAGCGATTTATGACCACTAGGTAATAAGTATCGGATCACGATTTTGTTCGCTTTGTCCTGTCTATTGGTAGTATATATTTAATGTCTTTGGTACAGGCCATGGTCCGAAGCGAGGAGGAGTGGCAGGCGGTCGCCTCTTTCTGTGAAGCAGTAATGCTAGCAAAGGAGCGTATTTACATTCTGTACATAGCCAAAACGCATCCATAGGAAACTGCTCGCGTATACATTGTAGTGTAGTTTTTTTTGCGATTACAATGTATACACAAATTTTGCGTACTACTCGTGTATAGTTTGTAACTTAAACGCGCACATGCGTATTTCCATTGTATACAAGGCCAGAATGCAGCCATAGGAAACTGCTCGCGTATACTTTGTATTGCTATTTTTAAATCAGCAATTACAATGTATACACGAATTCTGCTCACTGGTCTTGTATAGTTTGTAACGTGTTCCCAAACTATACTACTGTTAATATCACTTATGCCTGACAAAAGCTGCGATATAGTTTAATAAAATCATTTATGCATATAATGGAATGAAGTTTTAACATTATCAATGTAGAATTAGATAAAAAATAATGGCTTTTAACTTTACCAAACCCAAAGGAGATCCCCTTCTAATGTTAGTGAATCATTTGGGTTTGGTTAAGTTGAAAATCGCGCCCGCCGAGCGCCAGATTCCCTTCTAATGTTAGTGAATCATTTGGGCTCCCAGCTTGCACTTGATGATTACTTCAAACTTTTCCAAAGATTCAAATACAAAAATGGTGGTGGTGGTGTTCTTTGTATTCACCACATTTACTCAGTAAAAACTCTTGCAATGTCTTTGGTAATCATTTTTCACATTTGTTTTAAGTAAACAAACGTATTTGCCACTTTTTTGTAATAAATTATGCAGAGACAACAAAAAACCGCTAATCAAAACAAACAGCACGTGCCGAAAGATGATGCAATATGATTACCATATAATAATAGAAAGAGAGGTCAACAAATCAAAATGCCGAGCATGCAACTGCTCGCGTATAGTTTGAAATCTAGAGTTTTTCGCGCCTATTCCGATCTATACACGATTAGTTTGCATGCGGACTAGCACTGTATATATTATGGATGTATATCACTACATAGTATAAAACAAAGTCGCTTTTCGTGTCTGTCTGTCCCTATGTATGCTTAGATCTTTAAAACAACGCAACGGATTTTGATACAGTTTTCTTTAATAGATAGAGAGATTCAAGAGGAAGGTTTATAAGTATAATACACGCACATTATAGTAGAGGAACACTGATGATTTTAGAGGTTTCTAATGTGATGTCGTAAATAAACACATTTTTTAGTGCTTACATTGCAAACGCTGGCTGAACCCTAAGAGATAGATCAAAATAATGTACTACAGTATTGTACAACTTAAAAAGATCTACAAAAAAGTCCGCGATGGTATATGTCTATCTTTTAGGTATAACCCACAATAACCATTTTTTATCCTTTACTTTTTACGAGAAATAATGGCTTATTTACGAAACTATTTTAAGCAATACAGCATTTATCTTTATCCAATTAATTACCTTAAATACATTGTGCATTTAATATAGATCAATATGGTCCTTTACAGCGTGTAATTTAAGTCAATATTTTCGAAGATATTACAGATTTAAAATGCAGGGACATAGCGGTCGCGATAAATAACTTGATTCTTTCAAAGATTAATGCGCCGACGCAATTATACTACTCGGTTACTTCCAGATTGGTCCCATTTTTTTCAAATCCAGTTCTGATAATGGAATCCATGAGGAATCGAGGGAACTCCTCAAATATTCTAGGCACTACATAGTGATTCTGGTATTTTAATCGAGAACTAAAGCATTTACAGTCAAAAAGTAACATTTGGTGAAGTGGAACTGATGAAGAAGACCAGAAATGGCCAACGGAACTTCACCCTCACATAGATAATCACAATGAAGATAGTTAAGTAACTATGACAATATAAATAAATAAACGGTTCTGAATGGTTAAGTTGAAAATGGTATCATTGAAGTGATCTGATGATGATGATGGAGCCGGAAGGTAGGCACTGGAACTCCGTAATTAATTAATGTAACCTAGCCGTGTTTGGGCTTATTAGAATTGTCATGATATGCACTTTGGCTATAAGGTACTATCGAACTAACCTGATGATGGAGCCGGGAGATGGATGGGGACTAGCAGTGTTTGGGTTAATTCGGATTGTCATGAGAAACAGGTAATCTGGCTTTATGTGCATCACAACTAAAAAGTGTGAAATAAAAAACTTATTACAAAAAAAATAACCAACTTCACTACAAAAAAAAAACAAAACACTAAAACGATCAAAATAACTTTAATTTCGGAACTAGGTGTTAAATAACAAGCAAACAATACCAGAAACACCAACTTCCAAAATTAAAGTTATTTTGATCGTTTTAGTGTTTTTAACCGACTTCAAAAAAAGGAGGAGGTTATCGATTCGGTTGTATGTTTTTTTATTTATTTTTCTATTTTTTATGCGTGTTACCTCGGAAGTCCGTCGTTTATGGACCGATATAAAGAAAAGTTTTTTTTCCTCTTTAAGGATATGCTTCCAGATTGGTCCCATTTTTTCAAAATCCAGTTCTGATGATGGGATCCATGAGGAATCGAGGTAACTCCTCAAATATTATAGGCAACCATATAGTGATTTTGGTATTTTCATCGAGAACATAAGTATTTACAGTCAAAAAGTAACATTTGATGAAGTGGAACTGATGAAGAAGACCAGGAGTGGCCAACGTAACTTCATACTCACATAGATATCACAATGAAGACAGTTAAGCGACTATGACAATACGAATAAATAAATGGTTCTGAATAGTTATGTTGAAAATGGTATCATTGAAGTGACCTGATGATGATGTTGGAGCCGGAAGATAGGCACCGAAACTCTGTAATTAATCAATGTATCCTAGCCGTGTTTGAGCTTATTGGAATTGTCATGACATGCACTTTCGCTATGGTACTATCGAACTAATCTGATGATGGAGGAAGGTGGAACGTAGACACAGGAACTTCATAATATAACAATGTAACCTAGCAGTGTTTGGGTTAATTGAAATTGAATTCTAATACCATCGAATTTACCGTTCTAATATAAACGCCTACAATTTCCGCTAAAGATATCTTTTGCAATGACCATCAATAAATGGCAGGGTCAAACTTTCAACGTTGCAGGCTTAGACTTTATGCGTTGAATGTTTTTCACATGGCCAATTATATATGTCGCTCTTTCAAGAGTAACTTCAATAGAAAACATGTTTGTATTAAAAAAAAATCTGTGAACATTGTGTATAAAGACATTCTGTAGTATATTTAGTACTAGCGACCTGCCCTGGTGCAATGCTGGACTAAACCGCATCAAAATCCGTTGCGTAGTTTTAAAGATCTAAGCGTACATAGAGACAGACAGTGGGAAGCGACTTTGTTTTTTTTATACTATGAAGTGATCAGCATTGCACCCGTGCGAAGCCGGGGCGGGTCGCTAGTATTATTATATATTATGGAACAAAGCTAGTTACTTTGGCTACTACAAAGTATACGCGAGTATTTGCGTACTACTCTTGTATACATTGTAATCGCAAATTTAAAAACTGCACTACAATGTATACGCGAGCAGTTTCCTATGGATGCGTTCTGGCCATGTACAGAATGTAAATACGCAGCAAAGGAGGAGGCCGTACGTGCACGTGAGAAGGAGCGTCCGTCACGCCTCAGACGCTCCTTGGGATCCCGATCCCGATTTCCAGCCACCGCAGGCGCGGGCTTACGGATAGCGAGCAATGGGTAACTCGCTGTCCGACCGTCCGGTAACTACCCGGGCCGAACCCAAGTTGTCGAGGGCGCGTATTGTTCCATGCGCGCCTCAAGGAGATGTCAGCAAACCGTAGGGACCCAGCAGGGTCGAAGCCTATTGGGGCTAAAGGTCTGCTTCTGAAAGGAAGACTTGGCCCTGGTATGAAAGGCAACGAAGGAACAGGAGTGGGTTTTTAGTCAGTAAAAGTCTGGCATACGTCCTGTCAATGGATGATTTTCCCACCGAAAAAGAAAATCCCAAGTTTCATTATTTCAGATTTTTTTACCGTCTTCGAAAAACATGAAATTTATCAAGAGTTATTAAGGTTTCTCTTAACAGGCACAGGCTGGTATTTATTAGTAACTAGCTGTTGCCCGCGACTTCGTCCGCAAATAACCATTATATTTCTAACACAATTTGCGGATAAATCATAAACCAAAACTTTACTTTTCTTATAAAACTTCTCTGTAAACCAAATTTCTAGTCCTACTTTCAGGAGCCGAAATGTACAGAGATTCAGGACTGGTGACGCGGGAGCGAGCGATATACAGCTATCCGTGTGAGAAGCAGCTGTCCTGAGATCAACACCTGCAGCCTTTAGATTATTATTATTGCGAAGCATACGCTTACAGGGAACTGCACACGCTTGAATTAGAAGTAATTGTGAGAGATTAGTGGTATTCGGGGTATAAACACTGTTTCCTCGACGCCACAACCCTTTAGAATTTCCACCTCAATAATATTTGAGAGATGACTTTGAGCTAGGCCCAGTTACATAGTTTAGGTGGAATTAAATTCCGTAGCAGCATGATCGGGACACCGACCTTCAGCTGGATAGTGTGCGCCGGGAGTCCACTTGCCGTTCCAATACAGAAACTCTACGGGATAATATATAGCGTCATCTTGCTCTACAACAGTATTTATAGAAGTATAGAAATACCACTTCGTTCGCATCAATTTGCGAGAGAACGCTTTCGTTAATTGCTGCAGCTTGATCATTTTTGGGTGTTAAAATGGCCCGTTCACACACCCAAGAATTCTCTTGCAGCGGTATTCGACCGACGTCCCCGTACACCAGACAAATTAGTTCTTCAATAGTGGGAACTACTTTGCTTAGAGTCTCTGGTAGGCGCACTTCAGAGCTCTCTTCTGGTAAGTTGCCTTCACCAAACTTTTAAAAGAACATCCAAGAATTCTTGAGTATATCCGCCCAACTGAGCTCGCATGTTAATGGTCAAGCGCAGTCTGTAAACTCGTGACCTTAGATTCAATCGTTTCAACGAAGCATTCACCTCGTCAACCCTAATTTCTCGCGACACCACAGGCAAAGTTTGCCGAAAATCGCAGCTAAACAAAACAGTGACACCTCCCATCACATCTTGATTCCTGCGTATGTCCTGCAGGGTTCTGTTTACAGCCTTCACTACTTTTCTATTCGCCATAGTACATTCATCCCATACGAATAAAGAGCAATCCTTGAGTACCCAACCTTTGTCACAGTTGCGTGATAGCCCACACACTGGCATTTCGTTGCTCTCTAAATCGATGGGAATGTTAAACATTACGTGCGCTGTTTTGCCCCGTGGAAGCAGTGTGGCAGTAATTCTAGAAGAGGCAGTCGCAATCACTATTTTGCCTTGTCACCTTATTTCTGCAAGGATGCCAGTGGCAATGAATGTTTTTCCTGTTCCACCTGGAGCATTAATGCAAAATATTTTACCCTGGCTGAGTCTAACGCGACGATGTTAAAAATGCAGGGACATTTTGTTCTGAGGTGAGTCGTGATCATTGACGATATCACCCCGATTTCCTCGACCTTGATATGCCAATGATTGCGGAGCCGGTAATCCATATTCGACCAGTCCAGTGGATTGCCACCGATGGAAATGACCACGTCTTGAAGTGAACCTAGACAACTATTCGAAACGCGTTCGTTGTTCTGTTCAATGTCAGCCTCAGTAGTACACCTTAAAGCACGTAAAAAGTCTTCGGACAGATGATGGCGATAATTTACCCACAACCGACCTTAAGCTGTTGATCCCCGCACGAGCGCCGGCGGTCGTGCGCTATTGTCTTACTATTGTGTCTCTAATTACGCTACTCAAGGAGTTAATCATCCAATGACATTCCTCGCTCTTGGGTGGAGCGTGAGATAGTGTCAGACTTTTACTGATTAAAAACCCACTCCTGTTCCTTTCCATGGCCCTTTATGGCGCACCGATATGGGCGCCGGCGCTGCGGAAGCAGCCGGCGGCCCGGCTGAACGCATGCCAGAGGGTCATGGCCATACGGATGGTGCGAGGATACCGGACGATTTCCCGCGAAGCGGCGAGCCTTCTTGCTGGACAGCCACCATGGGATCTGGTAGCAACAGGCCTTGCTCACATGCACGATCTGCGCATGGAGATGCAACGCTGGGGCGAAACTCCGCTGCCGCGACAAGTCGCAGCATGGCGGACAGAGCTCCGGCGGGTTCTCATGGAGAAATGGCGACAGCGACTGTCGCGACCCAGTGCTGGGCACGCCACAATTATAGCGGTAAGTCCCTTCTTTGAGGCGTGGTTGGAAAGACCTCACGGCGTCCTCACCTTCCGCATGACGCAGGTTCTCACCGAACACGGGAAGTTCGGGAAGTTCCTGCACCGGATTCGTGCGGAAGTGACGCCCGGGTGTCGCCACTGTGTGGACCGCCCGGAGGACACGGTGGAGCACACGGTGGAAGTGTGCCCCGCTTGGGAAGAGCAACGCCGTGTCCTCGTGGGGGCGA
This sequence comes from Mythimna impura, assembly GCA_905147345.3. Lineage (NCBI taxonomy): Eukaryota > Metazoa > Arthropoda > Insecta > Lepidoptera > Noctuidae > Mythimna > Mythimna impura. The sequence goes on along the minus strand of LR990347.1, from coordinate 5,272,764 downwards.
TCGGCGGCGGCGATCTCTCGCGCCGGGCCTTGGTACAGGTCATGGTCCGGAGCGAGGAGGATTGGCAGGCGGTCGCCTCCTTCTGCGAAGCAGTAATGCTAGCAAAGGAGGCGGCCGATCGCGTGAGGCAACGGCAACGGTCCTCACGCCCCAACCGCCGCCGGGATTCCGATCCTGATTTCCGGCCACCGTAGGCGCGGGCTTGTGGACGGCGGGCAATAGGTGGCCCGCCGTCCGACCGTCCGGTAACCATCCGGACCGAGCCCAAGTCGTCGACGGCGCGTATTGCTTCGCGCGCGCCTCAGGGAGATGTCAGCAAATCGTAGGGGCCCAGCAGGGTCGAAGCCTACTGGGGCCATGGGTAGTGTGAAAACGAAACTCTTTGCCTTCGTTCCAGGGCCCCGGGGTTCTCTTTCGCATCACATGGCCCCAGTAGGCTTCGACCCTGCTGGGCCCCTACGGTTTTGCTGACATCTCCTTGAGGCGCGCGTGGAACACTACGCGCCGTCGACAACTTGGGCTCGGTCCGGACGGTTACCGGAAGGTCGGATGGCGAGCTACCCATTGCTCGCCGTCCGCAAGCCAGCGCCTACGGTGGCTGAAAATCGGGATCAGGACGGCGGCGGGGCGTGAAGGCTGTTCTCTCGCAAGTGCGGCCGCCCCCTTTGCTAGCATTACTGCTTAGCAGAAGGAGGCGACCGCCTGCCACTCCTCCTCGCTCCAGACCATACCTTGTACCAAGGCCCGGCGCGAGAGATCACTGACACCGGTCGCCCCCACGGGGACACGGCAGAGCTCTGCCCAGGCGGGGCACACCTCTACCGTATGCTCCAACGTGTCCTCCGGGCGGTCCACACAATGGTGGAACCCAGGCGTTTCTTCCGCACGAATCCGGTGCAGGAAGCTCCCAAACTTACCATGTCCGGTGAGGACCTGCGTCTTGTGGAAGGTAAGGACGCCATGTGGTCTTTCCAGCCACTCCTCAAAGAGGGGACTTACCGCCATAATTGTGGCGTGCCCAGCACTGGGTTGCGACAGTCGCTGTTGCCATTCCACCATGAGACCCACAACCGACCTGGGTTTGTGACTCCACAAAATACTAAAATAATGGCAAACAAATGTCGCAGTCGTCTGGGGCTATCGGTGATGCTGGCCTCCGTCACTGTCAGTGTCGTCCAAGTGTTGATTGTGATGACGTTGGGGCCCGTACAGTGTGAAGCAATCATCGCAAATAATGACACTATCCATTATTGGGATGAACGGTGTAAACCCTTCCCAATGCGCTGTCTTTAAAGTGATGATAGAAGTTCTGAAGTTAAATTTAAAAATAATAAGATGTAGTACTGTAAAAGAAATCAATGAAGTTTTTAATTCGCTTTGATATTAATACGAATTGATTAATTTCTAGAGATACAAATAATACGTATAAAAACTTACTTCACAGATGAATTGTATTTATTCATTTTATATAATAATAACGTAATTAAAACTAACTTACAAAATAAAAATAAAAGCCCTAAAGTACTAAAAAAAAAGCAATAATATAAATAAAAAATAAAAGAAAACAATCACAAAAATTACGCGAGGTTCGAACTCGCAACATAGCAAACGCGGATCCGTCACTATACTACTGCGCCACGGTCCTTGCAGAATCTAGATCTAAATAGCCGTTCTTAAAATACACGTCATTGCTTGTCTGCTTGACTCCTTGTACAAAATAGCGTGATGATTTTCATTTTTGACCTTAAATTCCTAACCAAATTTTTAAAAAAAGTGTATTTTTTATCTCCGGTTCCATTTTAATATGAGTTTTGATGGGTTTTTACTGAAATATTTGGAAAAATATCGAATAAAAATGTCGATGGCAATTTAAAAATACATAAAAAGCCATTTTATTATTGTTCTGGAAATATCATTCCATATAATGTACAAAATAACACTAAAACAATCACAAAAACATTAACTGTACCTGAGGATCGAACTTAGAGCGATTGTCGTTCAATTGGAACATTTTGGAATATTGCTCACCCCCCATAGCAAAAAGCGTGATAATATGTAGCCTAACAGTTGACCCGGCCTATAAGGATTATGTATGCAAAATTTGAACAGGATTGGTTCAGTAGTTTTTGCGCCAACTAATACCAACGCTCCACCATTTTACTGTTTTATTATATGTATAGATAATAATAAATCTTGAAAGCCAATTTCGATTTTATTGGTATCAAGAGGTACTGGCATTGGTAAAATGCTTTCTGTCTGAAATAAAGTGTGGTATGAAATATATTTTATTTAATTACCTGTAGGCTTAAAATATCTTCCAGACATGTCAAAGTCAAAAAGTCAAAAGTTTTTATTTCACATAGGCCTAAATGGGCACTTATAAAACGTCAGAAGTTGGTGCACGGTTCCAAATTGGTCGTTTCCTATGGAGCAGAACCGGCAAGAAACTCCATGGTTACTCTTTTAAAAAAAGTTGTTGTTTACAATATGACTAATAAACCTAGGTTTGACCACAGAAGGTTTTGCTTTCAAACTCGAAAGGTGAGTCTACCCTAGAGTAGCCAAGCCACTCTATTCGCGGTGTCAAGTGTGGACGTACATGAGCCTACAACAAGCACGGTCCTCGAAAGTATTTTCCCGCAGTATACTTGCAGCTCGTGGCGGATATGGAAGAGTTGGCTATTGCAGCAACCACTGCTACTGCATTAATTATTGTAGCCAAAGTCAGTAAAAAGCTATAAAGTCGTCTCGTATCTCGTCCATATGACGCCAATAAAATAATACACTTATTTTTTTTTTTGATAACCTACAGCGATACACCAAGTTTTTTACAGAGTTAGTGCTTATAGTAAAATAAGGCTAATAACAGGTTTCCCTTCCTAACTGGGATAATTCTATAACATGCGAACGGACTAACAAGAAAATTTTTAACAAATGTACAGTTGCAATTTTGCTTGAAATTAATTTTGAAATGTGGGCCGACGACCTGGTGAGTGGCGAGAATGCGGTGGATGCGAGACGCACAGGATCGGTCGTTGTGGAGACGCTTGGGGGAGGCCTATGTCTAACAGTGGACGTCTTTTGGCTGAAATCATGATGATGATGAATTTTGGAATAAAAATTAGAAAAAACTAGTTTAAAAAATAGATTAAATTATCGGAGATTAATTGCCAGTCATTTGCCTTCATTATTTTTTTTTATTTTTTGCCTTTTCTAATTTTTGAATATTTCTACATCCTTACTCAAGTCTCGGGATATATACGAAGATAATAATATAGTTATACGAGACCATGCATCAGTTTTTCATTTTTTTTTAGTAATCCTCATGTTTTAGGTACTATATCAAAGTCAAAGTCAAGTTGGATAATTCTGATATACATTATTCAATTGTTTGCAAACAAACATATCATTCTGTTTACCTACGTTTCCAAGATGCTCGAGCAAAACGTCCGTCACTCTTGAACACGTCCACGAGCGCACTGCGAGCGCGAAATACCTTTATGATCATCAAATAAACCGACAACAGGCGGAGCACAGTCGAGCACGATCCAAGCTTGTGCTCGACTCGTGCTCTGCTTGAGCTCGACTCGTGCTCCGCTTGTGCTCAGCTCCTCTTGCATAGACCCACCTGAACACGTTTACGTTATATTATCAAATTGCCTTTGACGCTAAATACATCAAACACAAACTGAACTAGACTAATCCAATGACCTATTCTGCCGTCCTCAAGGTATAATGCAATTATCTGACAAAATCTCATTTTGATCGAAGAGTTAGGTATTATAATAATGTATTATAATAATGTATTATAATAATTATTATTTTTCGCTTCAAAAGTACAACATTTTAGTCAGTCTATAAACATACAATTCCATGGTTGCTTGCACTTTATGTAGGATTAGTCTCAGAAGGAAAACACCGTATTGCTAATAATCAATCTTAATTACTTATTGTTGGATACAGTACAATACATATCTAACACTTACTGTTTATTTATTTATTTAAACTTCATGTACAGTAGTGGTACATAGGCGGACTTAATGCAACAGGGCATTCTCTACCAGTCGACCCCTTTGGGTTAAAAAGACAACACTGTGGTAGGTGCGCACAATAAATAAATAACAAATATATCAAGTAGAATGTAGTATCATTAAATGAAATTACTTACAATAATAAAATACTTGTATATGCCAATATTTTATACATATAAATACTTTGATGAATATCAAATAATTATAATTAGGAGAGCTTAAAAAAAACAATTGTGACGAAGACCGAACTAAGGTTGAGAGGACTTCAAGTAGTAGTTCCGAATTTTACACATGAAGGAAAATTTACTTTCGGCTTTTTTTATGTCAAGGGGAAGCCCATTACAGACTCTAAGGTAGAGACAACGTAAGAATTAGCCATAAACACAGTACGGTGAGAAGGAATATGAAGAAGCATGTTTTTGGTTGCTCGAAGGTTGAAATTACGAGAACTGTCCAATAGGTACTTTAAAATATTTTTTTAAATAATCAAGAGCATACGGATCGTTCATTGTAGTGAAGAGTGTACAAAGGGATCTGAGGGATCTCCTGTGACGGATAGGCAGCCATTTTGCCTGAGAACGAAAATGAGAAATGTGATCATATTTACGAAGACTAAATATGAAACGAATACAGTTGTTGAGAGGTCGATCCAATTTGTTCACAATTTAATGCATTTCCGATGAACGTCGTCGCCCCACCATTTCTAGACAATCCCTACTACTCATTTTTGCGGAGACGGCGCAACTGCGACTCAAATAACAAACTCATGACCCATTAGTTTTCTAGAGATATTTAAGTGACTTTAAATAATAATAATTTTACAACTATCTATAGTTATTGTAAATAAGCTACAAAATATCAACATATACCGTCTAATAATTAATAAGCTAACCATTAGGACACAAGAAAATGATCTACTAACTCCTAAACTGAGTCAAGCTCGTATTTTGGGAGTTAGTGGTTCTTCGCAGGTCTTACATTTACATAACCTTGTACTTAATGGGATAGACTTCAGATTCCTTAATTTAGAGAAAAAAATAATAAACGGTGACTTAATCTATATACTAGTTGCTGCCAGCAAATTTTAAACTTTTACGACTATTCAAGCGAGCAGGTGGTCCCGTTAGTGTTTGAAATCGAAATATATAAATTAAAATAAGCTACTCGTAGTTCAAACATGATCAGTATCAACTGTCGGTGTTAGTTTATGAACATTACGTGTAAATCAGCACCTGCACGCGTATATCAGAAACTGAATGATCTAACACATGCGTCACTACCAGTAAGACAATGAAACCAATGATCAAAGTTCACTGAACAATATTCTACAGGCAACTAAATTTGTAGAGCATACGTCATATTTTATTATTCAAGAAACAAGGTCTCTTATTATGCCTCTATCATTTCTATGTAGAAATAAACAAGTTACCGGAATTAACCGATTTTGTAGGCGGATGACGTCAAAATAAGGGAAGACTGCTAAATGTCAAGTTTGAATATATAATTCAAAGCGTTTTGAGAACACATTTATTGTGCGTACAGCCAACGAGTGGAATTCCTGGAGTCTGTGTCCCCTGATTGCTACAACTTAGGGGTCTTTAAGTCAAGAGTGAATAGGCTACTAGTAGGCAAGGGTGCTCCATCGTCGACCACATCATCGCTTACCATCAGGTGAAATGGTGGTCATACGCGAGCATATCATTAAAAAAAAAAAATCTTAATGGAAAACTGAAGCAATGGCTATATAAAAATTATAAGAAAACTTAGTTCTAAAATCTAATATTTTTCAGTATTTACCTAAGAAAGATACAAAAAATACCTACAGTTATTTTTCAAGATAGAATTTTGTATATACAGCAGAAAGCAAAAAAGAAAATGCTTTGTTACAAAACCAAAAAAAGGCCTTAGAACTTTTACGAACCCTCAAATGAAATTTTGCAGATTTCACTCATAAGAATAATTCACGGTTATTATCTGCTGAAAGTTTTCCTACCTAGGTCGGAGGGTTTCAGCCAGCAGATGTGACTAAATATCCATATTTAAAATGAAACGACTGCTATCTCAACTTTTACATGAGAATAATACCGACATTGAAGGCTAGAATGGTATTACATTTTCTTTTAGGCCTTGTTATTAAAAATAATTGAAATAAATTTCTTCTCATACTTATTGACTTTTAGCTTATAAAAAGAATATTATTAAAGCAGGTTTTTTTTTGTCTAAAATCAAATAATTCATCGAATGTAAAGTAATAAAGCAGTAGTCTGAGCATTTGGATGCATTTGCATATATCGGTTTTTTCTTCAAGATTTTTTTTTTACATTTTTCTTGACGCCCTACAGATGAACATAAATACTGTGCAAGTTATATTTACTTATGTATACTTATAGGACGTAACCAATAAAACCATTCATAGCCCGAGTGCATCTCATGATAATTAAATATTAATAAGTTGGAAGGCCTCCCACAAGGTGAACCGATGACCTGGTGAGGGTCGCGGAATTCCGATGGATGCAAGACGCACAGGACCGGTCATTGTGGTGATACTTAGGGCATATGTCCAACAGTGGACGTCTTTCGACTGAAATGATGATGGTGATGAAGTTGAAACCAGGATTTATTGATTTATTACGCAGTTTCCATGCCTACCTTCCGACATCATCACCAATCAGTTCGATAGTACCTTCACCTCATTGCATTTCATGATAATTCTAAAAATTCATAAAGCGGCTGGGATCAGTTCTCTAAGTATGGAGTTCCAGGCCCTGGTACAGGCCATGATCGTGATCTCTGTGTGTTTGTGAAATTTTGTTAGCAATCTGTGGTCTTCTTAATTAATTCCACTTCATCAAGTGATAGAAGTTTGACTTTTTTATTATTGATAGGCTTGCGTGTGACTACTATCTCACCTGATGGTAAGCGATGATGTGGCCGACGATGGAGCACGCTTGCCTAGAAGTAACCTATTCACTCTTGATTTAAAGACCCCTAGGTTGTAGCTATCAGGAAACACAGACTCCGGCAGGGAATTCCACTCCTTAGCTGTACGCATTATGAAGGTGCTCCCAAAACGTATGGGTGGGATGTCCACCATGTACCGATGGCGCAACGCCGTACGTCTAGTGGTCCGATGAGGGAACGGACTTGGTGGAATTAAATTGTGCAATTCCAACGCACACTCCCTGAACTGTAATCGATAGAAAACCGACAGGCCAGCAACTCGGCGTCGATGCTCAAGGCTTGGCTTGGCTCGCTTCTCTATCGACTCCAGGGCATCAAGCTGGTATTTGGCAGACCCATTCCAAAGATGAGAGCAGTATTCCATACACGATCGAACTTGCGCTTGATAAAGTTTGAGCAGCTGTTCCGCCGTGAAGTACCGTCTCACCTTAGCTAAGATCCCCAATTGTTTGGTAGCCTGTTAAGCTTTTGCCTCAATGTAAGGCCTTCTACGTGAAAATACTAAAAGCGTTAAAACTGCTTAAATATTATAGGCACATATTTAGTAGGCAGATATTTAAACAGTTTCCTCAATTTATGTTAGATTCCTCGTTCAGAACTGGATTTTGATCAAAATAAAATCAACCTGGAAGTAAATATATGCCCCTTTCAATTAATAAAAAAGTCTAAATCAGCTTATAAATTACGAAATTCTGAGGAAACAAACTTTGTTTTAAAATGGGTTAATAAAAAAAAACTCATTGAATCAATTAGGAAGTATGCTTCATCACTGTTTCAGGTTTTTTCAATGCTATTTTGCATTTTGGAATTAATTTATTTCTTTGATTGCCCAAAACCGCTAACCTAATTAGCATGAGAATCGATTTGGTGGTTTGACGTTTAGGGAGAAACCAAAAACACGACAAAATTGACAGTATTTTCACAGCAGTCAAGCACGAGATTGTATTGTTATAATGTTCAATATTTATAAATTTTTGGCAGATTGGTAATAGAATAAAACCTGCCAAATTAAACAGATTGGTGTTCTTGAAATGAGCGTTTACGATAAAGACAATGTCTACAATTTGCATCAACTACATAATATACTTTGGTCAAAAATACCTTTGGCCAAGTGGCCAAGTATTCTGGCCAATTCTTGTAGTTGAAAGTGGTTTTCGGTTTTGGACAGCTTTAACTATGACATACGACTAGTTGTAACGGAAATGGGTTATCATATTTTGAATACTGCTTCTACCTGTAGAAATGAAAAAAGTTATAGCCTTGAAAAAATATATAGTCCTGAAAAAAGTTATAGCTAATTTAAAAATAAAATAACCTGATTATGAAAATAATCAGGTTATATTATAAATTTTTATTTTAAGAAATTTAATATAACTTCGTTGAAGACAAATGTTCATTTCCATGGGCTGTATTTAAAGGAGAAACCCGTTTCTGGGCTTGAGCGTTCCACGAATGAATTATGTATAAAAAAAAAATACAATTTTGTTTAATTAACCCATTTAAATCTTAGCCTCATTAGCATTGGCCAATGTAGAAAATAAATAGATGTCTATTTTGTAGTTTTAAACAAGCTTTGTAAACTGTTACAGAACTTATTTCTTAATACGTCACTAACTTCACAAACGTAGTCCTATTACTCCAACGTAGTAAACCAGTCTGGGGTGCCTGCGTGGCTAATCTTTCATCCACGGCTAGATTTATGTAATTTCGTACAACTCATATAACCGAGCCGTCAAGACGTGAGAAGATCAAATCCTCTCATATTTATTATATGGTTGAGTAAACAAGTTGACTTTAGCTCCCAATACACGTTCAATGGATTCAATTTAAATTATGCGATAAACCTTAACATTAGCTTAGAATAATATCTGTTGTAATGAATCCTTTCACTCAAGTTCACGTTTATTCATTCTGTTCATTTTTGTTCATTCCATTTTATTTCTGCTTCAGGAGAACTCTTATCAATTTGGGTTGCAAAGACACGCGGTTTGTGATCCCAAGGGGATTTGTTCGTGATTTCTATAAAACAATTTATTAATTTTATTTCAATTTCAAAGTCACGTAAAGCTTTAAAGGCGTTTTGTTAGTGACGAGAATTTTAATCAGATTATATTAAGTGTGCATACAATTGAGAAACATTTTGGTAAGTTGATAATATTGGATTAGGGCAAAAGCGCAAGATTATCTGCGATATCAAAATTTTCTCTAAATTTTTGAAGTTAAAAAATAGTCAATCATCCGGATTTTGACTTAAAGAGTTTTATTTATATCTACCCACTCTTTATGGAACGCAGTTTTTTTACGACTGCAGTGAATGTTTTTTTAATAATAGGTACCATCATCACAGGCCTTGCACAGATTTTAAAGTTAATTTTTTTTTCATACTTAAATAATTCTACTGTATGTGTGATGTACGAATAAATGTTTTTTTTTTCTCTTTCATCATATCAGCCGTAAGACGTCCACTGCTGATCATAGGCCTCCCCCAAGTGTTGCCACAACAAATGGTTCTATGCGCCTCGTATCCATCGTATTCCCCTGTGTGGTTCAGGCAATGGCCTGGACCAATTGGACCCTGGTTTATGGAACTTTACAATCTTTTCCGCGTACTTTACGTCGCGGTCACAGTTTAGAGGTTTGTGGGACTTACCCCTTGTTCTGCATTCCTCTAAACTATCTTTATTATCATGGGTCGTAACCCAACGTTTTCCATGATTTTCTTTTTTTGTAGGTGGGAAATCATCTAATGACATCTCTCGCCCTTAGGCGGAGCGAGAGGGCGTATCAGACTTTTACTAAATAAATCCAATCGTTTGTTCCTTCTTTGCCTTGCATTTTAGGGCTCCGGGGTTAATTTCAACTTTGGCCCCAACGTTTCATATGGTGACTAAGCTGTTCTTTTGGTTCAAGTATCGTTGACTATATTGAATAACATAATTGATGCTTTAGTTATAAATATTTCACAAATAAATTATTTTCGGTAAAACCTGCTTCATGATAACTATCTATCAACAAAACAAGTCTTTATAACTTTGTCAATGTTAATGGTAAAATGCCAAAGAAGCACATGATTTTTCTCAGTAAAGAATTAATCTAAAAAAATTAAGATAAACGAGTTTTATTTATAACAGTAAACCGGTATCTGTAAGAAGTAAAAAGTCGTAGAAGTAAAAAAATCGAAACTTATTGGAAACCGTCAAAGCAGAAGCTTCAACACTTCAGAGAAGTGTTTTTCATCTTTAGTGAAGTATTTTCCCAGCAATTTATTATCTCTTGAAAAACACAGGATCCGACAGGTAATCAAATGTGTAGAACTTTGATGAAAGTCAGAACTTAAAAAAAAAAAAAAAATTGAAATTTCTTGAAGAAAGTTTTAATATAAGATCGAAAACTCTCACGTTTATTAATTTCCGACCTTTATTTTTGAGCTTGTGGATATAAAACCAAATGTAGGCCAAGTATTTTCAGATGTTTGGGTTGAAGTCTTTTTAGATCAGAACTTACTTGACTTTTTTTTTCGGTGGGAAAATCATCCAATGACATCCCCCGCTTTTGGGCGGAGCGGGAGATAGTGTCAGACTTATACTGACTAAAAACCCACTCCTGTTTCTTCGTTGCCTTTCATACCAGGGCCGAGTCTTCCTTTCAGAATGAGACCCTTGGCCCCAGTAAGCTTCGACCCTGCTGGGCCTCTACGGTTTGCTGTCATCTGTATGAGTCGCGCGTGGAACAGTACGCACCGTCGACGACTTGGGCTCGGTCCGGACGGTTACCGGACGGTCGGACGGCGAGCTACCCATTGCTCGTCGTCCACAAGCCCGCGCCTACGGTGGCCGGTAATCGGGATCGGAATCCTGGCGGCTGGGGTGCGAGTGCCAACTTACTTGACTTAAGATACTCAGGGGCAAAGGGAGTCCACAGTAGTCACCTATCGCAACTGGTCTTGAGCTTCACGCTTCACCTCGTCCCATGGCAATCCAATGGCCGTCGCTTTTGCTCAACAGGATTTTTACGTCGACAGGATTGTCGTGGACAGCCACGCTTCTATAATAATAATATTCCACAACTTTCACACAACGCCGTCTAGTCTCAAGCTAAGCAGAGCTTATGTTATGAGTACTAGACAACTGATAAACATACTTATATATTTCTAAATACATAAATATTATAGATAAGTTACACCCAGACATCTGTGTCTGGGTGTAATTTACCTATAAATCAAATGTTTGTGTGATGAGAAAGAAAGAAAGAAAACATGTATTTGAGACTCGCACAGGACAAACAACAATAAAATAAAAAGTAACTACTTAATCTATAAATACTTAACTTAAAAATAATAGAAAAAACAATATTAAAAAATAGAAATAAAAGACCTGTGCGAGGCCAAAAAGGCTCCTATCTCAGCATATGCTGCGATTTTAAACTAAAAAGTAAAAATAACGCAGCGCTGGTATTCTGATAGGGCCTGGTGATGGACACACTCACGGAACACAGAGACAAATTAATAAGATAATATAGATAATAAAATAAAATATACTAAACATATAAACAAATCAATTAAACTACAAAAAAGTGTAAAATAAAAGCACTATACCACTACTACTATAGCATCCATACATACGCCCGATGCTCCGTTATGCATTTATCTATAGCAGAAAAACGAATGGAACGCGCGGGCGCAGATGTAAGCTATAGTCTGTGGTAATGGCCGGCTGTAAAAATGAGAATAACAAAAATAAATAACAGTTCAAATAAAACGATTTTAAGTACTATACTGGAAACAATGTGCATACAAAATATAAGTGTTGTTAGTTTTTACTGTATTTGCTTGCTTGATCTTGCTTGATTTGAGCTTGATCATTTGTTCTGACAAATGATCAAGCTCATCACACAAACATTTGTTCTGGGTGGGAATCGAACCCACGACCTCCGGCATAGCAGTCAGTGCCACTAACCACTAGACCAATAGGCTAGTCAAATATAACGCCTGAGATCTGTTTCTGTCAGAAGCCGTACTATAACGTGTTAAAGCCATCATTATTCTGATAACATATAGAGACAGAGCTCAGGACAAAAAGCTCATGTTTCACAAAGGAATCATAATAATAGTATTGACAAGTCAAACCGCGACACCGTTCTTAGCTTTAAGCATAAGCATAGTCAGCCTTTTAATGTTCCCACTATTGGGACTCAGGCCTCCTCTCTAGGAGAGGGAAAGGGCCGTAATCCACCGCGCGGGCCCAGTGCGGGTTGGTGAATGTCACATGTCTTCGAATTTTTGGTTCGAAGACATACCGGTTTCCTCACGATGTTTTCCTTCACCGTTTTGAAATCAGTGGTCATGAAACAAATTACACAAAGTAATGCGCCTGGCTGGGTTTGAACCCGCGACCTACAACTCTTAAGTCGGGGCCATTACCAGTTGGCCACCACTGCTGTTACTCACTCACTGTTCTTAGTTTTATGAACTGGTAAATCATTATTATGGAGTATTATATGGTACAAATTTCATTTTATAATATTGTGTTGTTATTTGTCAAATAGTTAATTATGTATTTTATTTCAATAAAATTATACTCCAGTAGGTACACAATATCAGTATTTATTTAAATTACATACGAGTAGTATATTTATATATGTTTGCCCTAGTCCGTGCGTCACTGCGGGGTGCCAACTGAAAACCAGCGCTGGGTGTCTAGCGCCTAGCAAATGCTGAGGTGGTCAACCTTTCGGAGCGGGCACGCTCGATTTATTTTGTACTTAGTTCTTGTTTACTTTGTCTTTGTGTTTATATTATAACCGTTGTGCTGTGTCTGTACCGAATAAAAGTTTCTCTATTCTATTCTATTCTATTATCTATTATTCATATATCATTAGCCTTTTCTCAACTAGCTTGGCGTCTGCTACCAGTCTAACCATATGCGGATGAATACCCATATTTTACATGGAGCGATGCCTATCACAGCTCTACAACCCAGCTGGTTTGCTGGGCAACACGATACTCCTTGGATAGACTAATGGTTAAGACTTTCTGGCGTCTGACTATCGGTAACGACTGTCAAAGATCTACGACTGACAACCGAGATCGTAAATCAAAAATATTTACAACAACTGACTGGATTTAAATAAAATATTTAAATATTATAGGATCATTTAAATCACGCTTGTTTTATCGCTTTTTCTTAAAAACAGTAGCACTGTAATGCTATCATGCATTAATTCTTGCTGAGCATCCAAGATGAACTAATCCTTCTCTTTGCTTCTTTGTGATCGCGGGTTCCGTCGCTGACTTTTATTAGCATAGCATAGCATAATCAGCGTTTTAATATTCCCACCGCTGGGACTCAGGCTTCCTCTCTAGGAGAGGGAATGGGCCGTAATCCACCACGCAGGCCCAGTGCGGGTGAATGTCACATGTCTTCGAATTTTTGGTTCCAGGACATGCCGGTTTCCTCACGATGTTTTCGTGGTAATGAAATAAATTATACAAAGTAATCGTGTCTGGCTGGGTTTGAACCCGCGACCTACAACTCCATCACTGCTCTCTATTTTTATTAGCACTTCTCTTATAAAACAAAGCGTCTTTATATAAAAAATGTAGGAGTTTCAGTAAATTTGGTTTTTTCTTCGATATAGCTACATTAAGCTTATTATGCCACCCTTTCAAAAAGTTAGTGGTTCTGCCCCCCTAGCCAAGTCACAAACGATAAACGTAAACTCTCAGTAGTCTTTAATAGATTTTCAACTTTATGTTATTGGATATAAAGTTGAAAATCTATTGAAGATTACATAGTGTTTTCGTTCGTTCCGGTCGCTAACGCTCAGTAGTCTTTAATAGATTTTCAACTTTATGCTCTTAGTTATAAAGTTGAAAATATATTGGAGATTACTAAGCGTTCACGTTTATCGTTTGCAACTTGGCTAGGGGGGCTGTGCCTCTCTCCGTGAACACATAATACTTTTATGAAATCTTCTTTTATACATTGGCTTAACATATACCGGCGAAAAATGACACTGTTTTGATTGTCTGGGCTTTGGCTGGCAACATAGAACCAGCCTTCCATAATTGGATTTTCCGGTAAAAGTGGTAATACTGCAGCAAGTTCAATTTGCCTCTTGAAATTTTTGGTTTTGCTCAGATTCAATGCTCGCCCTTTTTTCCAAATGGCTTTTGTATAGTGAAAAGGCAACCTCTAACAGCTACTTCCGGGAAGACCTCTCGTATAGATTAGAACTATGCATTAAAATCTATCCTCCTTCTTGTTGATAATATAGGTATATTGTTTATCTCTGGATGCATAGTGAATATAAGATAAACCAGATTTACAGTGACTAAAGTCTTGCGATATTTACTGTGCAAACAATTTATAAAAAATTCTGAAATAATTAAATTGACTAACGCATTTTTTTTTTATAAAAACAAAAATATCTGGTTGGGATTCTTACTTATTTTTCCAAAAATCCCCACTGAGATGATTTTATTTAGCTAGGATTTCTGATACAAAAAGTAACAATCCCCACTGGTGGGGATTGGTCGGTGGGGATTTCTAGAATAAACCGATCAATCTAGTAAGTCTTCAGTGGACGTCTTCACTGTATTTTTTGGGATGAGGTACTATGAAGTTAAACGTAGGGGACATTATTTCAATACTTTGTATTTTCGTCACTCCTGTTTTCACTTTTGTCTGTCAAAACTGACTTAAAAAACAATCGAAGTGTTTTATAATTAAAATAAAATCCTATTAATACTTTGCAGTACCCTTCAAATGTATGCAATAAAAATAAATGTTGTAAATGAGGCCATTTCTCATGCGATCTTCCTTCGACCTTACAATATTCACCTCAATTTCCACGCAAGACCATTTAAGGCATTGATTTTCAATACCTAGCTGTTAGGACACGTATTTCTACAAGGTCTCATACATTCGAAATCCCTCCCAAGTACTCTACAAATCATTACCTATTCAGAAGGTATCAAACCGTCCTTACGAGTCGTTTCATTTTATTGCCAGTGATATATTAACGTTTCTGATTGTTTCAGGGCCTGTTTTTCTGAGAAGTCGGAGTGTAAGCAGGCTACTCCTCCCCCGGTCAGCTCCAGTCAAGATGCCACAGCCTGCGTGATTAGGGGAAGCCACACTGGACGCACAGGTATTTATCCATTTGTATTGACAATATTGACCTTCTGTGGCTTCAGCTTGTCTTTTCAAACGTGCCCGATTATTTATTATATTTTATAATATACAGGGTGTCTTTGACATCGACGCACAAACGAATACCATGGATCCAGTACATGATTCTGGACCCCCCAGTGGTGGAGTTTCTCGTCGGCTTTTTCCAAATTAAAAAAAAATCTGTACTTTTTAAAATTTAAACTGTGTAAAATCGTTATTCCGTCCGTTGTTATCGTTATTCGTTGTTCGTTGTTTGTTCGTTTGTGTTGTTGTGCGTCGTTGGTGCATCGAGTGCGGGGGAGCGTTAAGAATATGCTGGCTACGCTTGCAGAGACTAGACTGCAGCATTATAATGCACTGTTGTTTGCGATACGTGACAGCTTGTGAAGTAAAAAACAATTTATTATAATTTTAATTTTATTATTTAATTTTGATTTTATTATTTAATTTTGATTTTATTATTTAATTTTGATTTTATTATTTAATGTTGATTAATATTCTCGAAATATCTAATTGTATATAAATATTTTCAATTTAATTATTTGCATTAATTTTTTAATATGATTTGGCTTAATTGATTTTAATTTTACAAACTGTGAATTTAATTGTGGCTGTTTTGATTATTATTTTTTAAATTTGTATACGAGTCAATGTTACTTGCAATAAATAAATTATTATTATTAATATTATAAAATGGGTTATCGCGAGTTCCTCAGAAATAAATTCGAAAAAATCGATTACTACTGACTCTGCCTTGTCTTTATATCTTAGAACGTATTTTGTATGTTCATAAAAACCTAGGACTCTTCAAAATTAGAAGCGATTTTCATAACATAAATACGCGTAGTAAACATGAAATTTTATACCCAAATGGAGATTAGCTAAGACCAGCAAGTCATTTTTAGTAAATAGAATTTTAGAAGAAGCTGCCTAAGGCGGTGACTGAACTTAGCGAGGGAAAGTTCAAAATCCATATTAAGCGTGTCTTAACTAAAAAAGCGTATTACAAGGTTAAAGACTATGTTAAAGACACGCTTGTTTGGCAATGACTGCTTCTGCACATGTGAAGAAGCTGCCTAAGGCGGTGACTGAGCTTAGCGAGGGAAAGTTCAAAACCCATATTAAGCGTGTCTTAACTAAAAAAGCGTATTACAAGGTTAAAGACTATGTTGAAGACACGCTTGTTTGGCAATGACTGCTTCTGCACATGTAACCCCCTGGACATTATGAGTTAAATGTTGTGTAAATGTATCTATTAAGTGCTCCACATTTGTTGTAATATATACTTTTTTCTTTTTTTTTCTATCACATTGCTTTTGCAATATTATTTATATTATTAGACCCCAACCACCATAAATTCGTTAGTTATTTATTTTGTTAACGTCTCATTTATTGATAATTGTAATTATTTATTTTTCTAGCTTTTTTTATATAGTCTCTTTTTTTATAATGTGAATGTGAGAACACTGTAGACTCCGCAAATTCTTAGGTTACTTTCTATTACGACTCACTTTTTATTATGATTATTTTTATTATCCTTTTTAGTACAATATTGACAACATTGACTGGAAATATTGTAAGAACAACAATTTTTTTAAATGCCGGTTCTTCTCCAAAAGAAACGACCAATTTGGAACCGTGCACTGGCTTCTGCCGTTTTATATGTGCCCATGTAGGCTTATGTGAAATAAAAAACTTTTGACTTTGACTTTGTTTTTAGAGACAATATCATCTTTACGAGTATGTAAGTTTCTATTAAGTTATGTATAAGGGACCTTGATCTTGGCATTCCTCGTGATACTTGACTGAAAAGGCCATCTCATAAAAGGTGTTTGATCCTCATTTAGTTGTTTACAATAATGTTGTTGAGTAAAGTATAACATTAACATTGACGAAGACGTAAACAAGTATTAGACGCGCAAGACACGTAAATAATTTCAGTTATGAATTGTAATTTGATAAGTACATATAAGTTATTGCTCCACATATTAACGAGCAAAATCTACAAGTCCATGATAAGACCTGTTACTGTTTAGATTAGAATATTGAACGAAAAAAAAAACGACTACAAAAAGATTACATTTCGCGGAGATGTGAATTTTGATATGGGATATATGAAATGACAAAAAGAGATAATGTGAGAAATCAATAAAAATGAGGAAGTTTGAATTGGCGATAATAACTGAAAAGTTAAAAAGGAACTGGTTTTGATATGGTAATGAAACGCATGTGACCAAAAAATATGACTTCAAAAATATGGATGAATAAAGAGACAAAGGAAAGCCAAAGAAAGAAAAGATAACATGTATGAAGAGTGATATGAAAGGAAAAACATAAGGGTAAACGCATTGGCTCGTTACGTCACCATCAGTAAAGGGGTGACCAGATGGTTGCAAACCAACATCCCAACCAAGGTGACCTTGCTAGTTTCAATCCGTGTAGACAGCAGTTGTAAACCATGACCTTCAACGTCCTTGGTTGGGAGGCGCATTTTCCAAACCACCGAACGTGTTGGCGCGTGGTTTATATCCATGTAGCCGCAACACAAGGTCGCCTCCTTCTGCGAAGCAGTAATGCTAGCAAAGGAGGCGGCCGATCACGTGAGGTAACGGTCCTCACGCCACAACCGCCACCGGGATCCCGATCCTGATTTCCGGCCACCGTAGACGCGGGCTTGCGGACGGCGAGCAATGGGTGGTTCGCCGTCCGACCGCCCGGTAACCGTCCGGACCGAGCCCAAGTCGTCGACGGTGCGTACTGTTCCACACGCACCTCAAGGAGATGTCAGCAAACCGTAGGGGCCCAGCAGGGTCGAAGCCTACTGGGGCCAAGTGTCTGATTCTGAAAGGAAGACTCGGCCCTGGTACGAAAGGCAACGAAGGAACAGGAGTGGGTTTTTAGTCAGTAAAAGTCTGACACTATCTCGCGCTCCGCCCAAGAGCGGGGGATGTCATAAGATGATTTTCCCACCGAAAAAAAAAGCCGCAACACAAACCAAACACACAAACCAACGTCACCTTGGTTGGAACGCTAGTTTGCAACCGTCTGATCAACCCCTTTAGGATCAACACGTGCGTCTACGTCAAAGAATCGCGTGCAACTGTCAATTCACCCACTCGTGCACTTGAGATAAGTATACAAACACTACACCAAGTAACATAGAACCAGGGCAAGATTACAATTTTCACGTATTATTAAAGTTAAAACAGTTACAAAAGATATGCTGAGTAGACTCTTAAAGCAATAAAATAAAGGCATTGGCCTTTATAGTAGTACCTAAATAGGCACTCCAATTTCATTAACGCCTGCTGAATGGTATCTAAATTAGGTTATTCAGATATGTTAATCAGAAGAACTTTCACATCTAGTTACACTAATAATATAGAGAGGTAAAGTTTGTAATTTTATCTTTTTGTGTAGGAGGTAATATCCCTGAAAGTTCTGGTCCGATTACAAAAAAAAAACAGTAATGGAAAGGCTATATTTTATGTATAAAAAGTTATATTTACGTTATTAAAATTATTATATATGTAACTCAAGTCGGATAAAAAATAGGCGATTGGCTGCTTTATTTTGAAATAAGACAAAATAATATACTACAATAATATTGGTATATATTATATCTGCAAAAAGGTCTGCGATAGTATATATATAACTTCTATAAATAGCATAGCATAATCAGCCTTTTAATGTTTCCACTGCTGGGACCCAGGCCTCCTCTCTTTAGGAGAGGGAACTTCTATACATAAGTTACAATCAGTGATGTACAAGATACCTTAAATAAAGTATCTTGAATACAAAATGCAAAATACTTTTAAATTAAGTATTTCAGATACCAGATACAAATAACTTTCTGTAATGGTATCTGAAATACTAGATATAAAATACGTATCTTTGAATACTTTTCATAGATAAAATACTTTTATAAAAAAAAAACACATTTTTTTAATGAAAGTTAATTTTTTTACAAGTAAATCGCGTTGATTGCGCAAACGTGACACAACATAACATTATATTTTTAAGGTTTTAATTAAGACTATTTTTTTATGGCTTCGATCCCGCTCTTAGCCGTGCAGTGATTCTGTCAATATCATGTATTAAACTATTAATGTGTTCTGTTCAATAACATATACGTTGTGCCGTCAAAATATTGTGTTGTTTTTTTTATGGTTCCGTACCTCAAAAGGAAAAAACGGAACCCATAAAGGATCACTTTGTTGTCCGTCCATCTGACGGTCTGTCTGTTAAGACTCTCTCTAATCGAGTTGAAATTTAAAACATATACTTAGGTCTGCAGTCCCTTGAAGCTGTAAAAATCAAACTTCTAAGTTAACGAACAAAAAGATATGGCCGTTTATGTCGCAAAAAACGTATATTTCGACACTCAAGGGACCCAAAATTCCAGAGTACTTCCCGTTAACCCAGAATCCTGAAATTTTGCATAAAGCAAGGTCTTATAACACAAGTATAGGAATAAATCTGAAAATAGAAAACTTGTTGTTACGTCACAATTTTTTTTTTGCGATTTGGAAAAACTTCGAGACAAATCAGGAATTGAACTCTTTACATAGGTAATTTGGTGTGGCACCCTCAGGGCGTGAGTCCAACTCGCACTTGCCCAATTTCTTTAGATGGTGTTATGAAAAAGTCAAGGCTCAAGAAAAGACTCAATCTTCTCATAGCTCGACCAACCGACCGAACTTTTACGTGTCTGTCTCCCTCAAACACAGACTATTATGCGGAATAATTAAAAATCAAACGAGTCAAGGGGCATAGCCAATAACATTTTGTAGAAAGAAAGAATTGCCACGCCACCTATCAATTCGGCCCTAAAAGACTAAAGATTCAATAGCGCGTTCAGTTTTATCTATCACATTAATATTTAAAATTAATGTCACCTGAGATGTCACAATAGAATCTCCAATTACTAAAAGTATTTTAGCAAACATAGTATCTACAAAATACTAAGATACCAAACAATAGGTATTTAAATACAAGATACAAAATGAATTTCAAAAAAGTATCTGAAATACAGATACAAGATACATATTTTGTATCTGTATTTCAGATACTAAGTTACATCTCTGGTTACAATAACACATTGTATGTAAAAAATTATATTTATTTTTACTTTTTTTTCTCAAATATTATGTCGTTGTCTGACTTCCACGCGGGTGAAGCTGCGGGCAAAATCTAGTTATTAATTAAGTCAATATTATTAGTTGTAGTGACATCTGTGGCGCCACATAAGAACTAAAAACTGCGAAATCTTGCATCGCGCAATTGAAGTTCACCGCGTGATTTGAACATAAATAGCTCCACGGATAGTGTGAAAGTGAAACCCGGGGCCCTGGGACGAAGGCAAAGAAGGAACAGGGGTGGGTTTTTAGTCAGTAAAAGTCTGACACTATCTCCCGCCCCGCCTAAGAGCGGGATTTGTCATTAGATGATTATCCTAAATAAAAAAAAAAACATAAATAGCTCGAAATCATCTATCGGGTAGTTGCTCAAACCAGACTTCACACGCGCCTGGTCGGAGGATCCTCCCTTTTCAACGGAGGTTTGCGAAACTTTATAGCCTGTTCCGTATACATCCAAATAGTAAATAATAATAAACATTTCCTTGTGTGGAATCGAAAGTGCAAACTGTAGCTAGGCATGGGCGATGTGGACCCACGCCCACGGCCTCGCACCCAAACGGGCCTCGCGGGTGCGAGGGCTCTTTAATAATGAGGGTTTTGTTTTATAATTTATAGGCTCGCGTTTAACCACTATTATACCTGATGGTACCTAAGCAACGATGTGGTTAAACACTGGGTTGCAACAGTTGCTATCTTGTTTTCGAATTAATGAAAGAAGAAGGCCTCGCTGATGCGCATTCACTCACGTCTAAATTAGCCCACGCTACGCAGTAGAAAATGACTCGACTACTGCGCCAACCCTCAAACTCAGCATTCATAATATAACTACGGTTTCTTTAGCAAAAAGCTTTCACAAGACTGATTTCGTGGTTTACACTTCGCCACTTTGTAAACATGAACATTTTGTGTTTGGATACCCGGAAATTCGACTGAATAGACAGTTAAGGGGATGCAACTCGACATTATATTTTCACTGTTTTTCATACAAACGCTCTTGCGCGATTATGAAGTTATTACAGATTTTTCATTAGATATTTTGGAAACACAGTATAAAAAAAAAACACGTATTTCGTAGAACAAGTATTGTAAAATATTCGAGTAAATCACGGAATTACCGAATGCTAACAGCGTTTTCAGCCGTTATCTCTTTTTTTTCGCGTTGCCTTTTCGTCAAACATCGCGTTGGATTGCGTTAGATGAAGTAACAAGCTTTTAAACCATGCTCGATGTTGACGATAGGCGAGTGAAAAAGGACCCTCTTAAGAGTCCTTTTAGTGCTGTGTGTCTTTTGAACAAATATCATTTAGGATTCTCTCTCTCGGTTATTTCATTTTAATTAAATGGAAGTAGCCTCAATAGAGACCTTCCTCAGGAGTATAATTATGGGCTGTGAGATTGTTCGAATTAGTAATTATGGCCCTGGAAGGGAAAACGTAACTAAATGAACAAGGGATTTAATACGTAAAAGTTTGATACTCCCTCTCTCTCCATCCAGAGCGAGATAAGTCATTTAATGATCTTCCACAACAAACAAAGATACCTTACCTTAGAACTTGCTCACTATTCAGTTTTAGCTGTGGTATGTCACAACTAAAAAGTGAAAAATAAAAAAGAAACTCTTTTTACAAAAAAAAAAAAAAAAATACAACTGACTTCAAAAACCAACTAAAAAAATGCAAAATAACTTTTTTTTCGAAAGTCGGTGACAGAAAATTACGAAACAAAACCATCACAGTAACACCGACTTCCCGAATTGAAGTTATTTTAGATTTTTTCATTTATTTTTGCGTTTTAATTTTATAAAGCTTTTTTTAAGTTTTACGTAGTCCTACGATTTTCTAGTCAGATAAACTTAAACTTCTGCTCTGTAAAAAATACATAAAATCAGATCTTCTATACCTCTCGCTTATAAACTAAAGATCACTCCAAATTATTTTAAATTTAAATAATTCAAACATTGCCTTAAATATGGTCTACAATATTCTGCATGACTTACTGAATATTTCTACACCACTGAGTAATATTTCAACCCAGCAAAATTATAATAATCAAAGCGAAATATGTTTTGGAACGTAAGTCCCTTCATAACCCCTTTTTTGAGAAGGGAAATCATCTAATGCCTTCTTTTGCTCTAGGGCGGAGCGAGAGTGCGTGTTAGACTTTTACTGACTAAATCCACACTCATAACCAGTTGCCCTTTGCGTTCTAGGATTGCGGGTAACCTTTACAGAAGTCAACCCATGGCCCTGGCTCTTCAATATCTATAGGTATATTAGCTAGCCTAATCTGTAAATGCCAACAAAATCTTCTGTGTATCATTTTCATAACTGCACCTTCAATAATTCAGTACTTTTTCAATAATTAAATATTTTAATATTAAAAATACTTTCGTATTATTTTTCTTCGTAAGTGTATTGAAAAACGCCGTTTGATACACGTGCAAATTTGTCATATATATCGATATTTGTTTTTTTTATATTTTATTTTTATATATATATTTTTTTTTATAGTTGTAGCGACGTCTATGGCGTCACATAAGAACTAATCCTGCATCGCGCAATTAAAGTTCTCCGCGCGATTGGAACATATAGAACAGCCCGAAATCATCTATCGGGCAGTTGCCCACCAGACATAACACCCGTCTGGCCGAAGGATCCTCCCTTTTCAACGGAGGTTTGCGGGACTTTACTCTCTGTTCCGCTTACCTCCAAAGATTTCTAAATAAAATAAATTCAACATGAATTTTCTAAAATATTGATCTGGATACAATATTAAGGTACTTAAACTAACTTCTTACCTTTTGTTTTTCAAGTGTGCATAAATCATCAAATAACTTGTTTCGCTCTGGGTGGACTGGTGGAGCGAGAAGAAGTACCAGACGTTTGCTGACTAAACTGTCGTTTTCCTTTAGTTGATTATTTCCGACCCCAAAAACAGGTTTTTATTCAAGGTTTACCTTGAGAAGGCTTTCTTAGGTTGAAAACGTAAACTCAATGTTAGAATAATATTAGCCAGCGTAACTGTAACTAACCTAAACTATTCATAGCGAAAATTCCAATTATAGAATTGATATTTCCGTTATGATTAATAAGGGCTTGAAGGAACTGTTGAAGGAATTGAATAGTTAATTCTGATCCAAGGTCAATAACAGGTAAAGTTAATAACTATTTCTCACCTTAATTATTTATTTTCAAACATTTCTTAATCATTGTAATATTTTTTTTTATCTCAAATAAAAAAAAAGCAATCACTGTTAAAAAGTAAAATACAGGTGTCACATCAACATGATTTTTTTGTTGTTGTCCCTTTAGCCGCAACTTTTAAAAGTCGCTCCAGTAATCTGTTTTTAGACTGGTAATCCTGAACGTCGTCGGTATAAAAAGTTCCACAAAATATAAATTTAAAACACTAGTTAAGAAAGAGTCGAATTGTCATACCGAGGATTCCGTATCTTGATAACAATCTTCCGTTTTCATCAGCATTCATTTTAACAAAAGTCAAAGCGATACGCTTTGAACTTTGTTTAATTTATCTGAACTTTACGTGATAGTCTTATTTTCGATTTTCATAAATTACCTTTACTATTTAAAATCAGTCAAATTTCTTCTACATTTGCTTTAATTAACACAGGCTTCTGTCAAACGTAGCACCGATGACATCATCTTTTGGATATACATTTCACATCTGGTTGAACAATAGAGTAAATTACGCCGAAAGGAAATCATTGCAGATAGTTACTGTTAGAAGCCAGGAAATCTGAGACCAGTCTTGCCGAGAAGCATCATGTTATTCAATTACTGAGTTATGGAGGGAAGACAGGCAGTCACTCAATGTAAAATATTGATATCCAGCTGCATCAAAATTGACTGGAAGCCGATGTAGTTGAAAAATGGCTCGGAAGATTGGTTGATAACATTAACTATAATTAAAAGTATACTTACGGGTAATGTGACTTTAATCGCATTAAATTGATTTGTGAATTGAAGTAATTAAAATGAGTAAACGTTATTACCACAATAATTTGTGTTGAGCGGCGACCGCGCGGCTGTGGGGGACGATGTTACCACATTATTATTTCATTTCGATAAAGATAGTTATCGGTTATTTTGTTTGCAAATTGGTGTTTTTACGAGTGAATTTTATACTGTAAATAGTTTGTATTATATGATTATTATATAAACTGTAATATTTTAATAATTTGTTATTTTATATACATTTGTAACGTAATTTTAAGAGTATTAAAATAAAAATGCATCGCAAAGTCTGCGGCAATAGTATGAAAGTACAGTTCATGTAGAACTCATCGTATAGTAATTTCAACCAATAAAATGAATTATTTAGTTAACCGTATCATATATTTGAAACCGTTAGTAGTGTGAGAAACTGTAACTACTTCGCTCAAAGATAGTTTCATCTTTTAAGTCGTCTTCAAAACAGTTGCTTCGACAAAAGTTGCCTCTAACCGTTACGTAAAAACGGATACGTTATGCCTGTCAAAAGTGCGATAACAACCCATCACTATGGAATGCCGGAAATCGTTTATTGACAATAACATGACATCTTGTCGTTCGTTCAAAAATGTAGGTATTATGGACATAATATACGTAATCTCACCAACTTTAAACTGGAATATCTTTAATATTCGGTTTCTATTAATAGTACCTAATGTCTAAGACAAAATTGTTTAGAAATTTAATCTATATTTTATACTTTTGTATATTTTTCATCACTATATGCCAACAAAATTTTGTTCGAGAGTCTGCCATCACTCTTTAAATCTTTTTTCACTCTGTAATAAAATTGATCTTTTAACTTAAATTATAGAGGTTTTGTAGATGGCTTCCACTTTTATTTATTGCCAGAAAAAAGGGACTTTCTTGACAAATGCTGCAATGTAATGAAAAGGCCGGCTCTTCGTCATAATGTCAATGTGAACACGTTAGAAAAGGGATTCCATTTGTTGCAAAGACTACATATAAGTAACGTATATGTATAAGTAGGTAAGTATAAACCACACTAATAAGTCATACTGAAATCTCTCTAAGAAGAAAAAAGTCTCTACTCTTTTGTTGAAAAAAAAAATCTGTGAGGTGGTTATTACTGGTAACCTAATCAGAGTGCATTGAAGGTGAATTTATGAACTTACCAAGTGCTCGTTGGAAGGCTATGTTATTGCAGTCCAATGCACTCATTTTATCTGAAGGATCATCAAATAATTTCTCCCACTCCGTGTATATTAGGAGCAGAATGGGAGACTTTTACTAAATGAACTGAACGTATCGTTCAGGGAATGGGCTACCACTGGTATTCATAAAAGTAGAACTCGGCTTTATTGTATCTATAATGAAAGGATTCATGTCAACACTGCAGAATTTAGTTTATATGTTGGAAATTGGCAATGGGAAATATGGGATAACTGTAGGAACATAGGTAGGTTTTTGTTAGTAAAAGTATAGCATGTCCCAGAACGGTAAAAATTATTTGATAATTTTAAAACACAAAAAAGGATTACTAGCTGACATGAGTTAGAGCTAAGAGATTTCTACCTAGTCAGTGGTATTTAGATCACCCTCAATTTCATGAAAGTTACAAATGTCTAACGAAATGTAGGTTTTGTAGACCTATGCCTTCAGGAAATACAAGCGTAAAGAGCATGCGATGTAGGTTAAATTGAAGACAGGAAAACGTTTCACGTAACCTCCCAAAACGGGTGCGGAAATGTCCGTATTTTCTCAAAAACATCACTTTCTATACAGGTAACTGAACATTGATAACGGTAGGCTATGATACGACGATAGAGTTAAACTTCAATGGAAACACTGTTAGTAACAATACTGGGAAGTGCTCTCAACTTCCTCTGAGAATGTAGTATAGGTATCAATTTAAAACAGTTTTACTGGGTGGAGTGGGTGGAAATTATCAATAATGTGTAGGTGCCATTCGGTGAGGTTACCACGGATACCAGAAGTAATATTTCGTCAATCAGTTCGTATCGTGTCATGAATATTAAATCACACGGAAATACACTCGCTGCCATCGTAATTTATGATGTTTACAACAAAATCGGCACGAGGACGAATACAATATTAATTTCAAAAGAACCATTTACAGGCCCTCTGTAATTGTCAAGGAATCTCTCAGATAGACAACAAAAAGCCATTTGTACAATCCATAGCGCAGATTTATAAGTAGAAGTCCTATTGTTGAAAATATACTGCCCAAATAATAGACAATTAAAATTTTTAGAGGAAAATAGCTCAGTAACCAACTAAACGGCAAACATCTGCCAATATCAGATGAACGTTTTGTTCAAACCTTCTAACTTAAATACTAGTAGATTTTCAGAAGCGTTTTGACAAAGGATTTAATTAGTACAACTATTACGTTCAACGTAATCGTTCAATACATTCAACTGAGCACGACGATCCAATTAGTGATATTTCTGCGGAATGTAAATTTCGAAGATATTAAACAATCTGTAATTGGCCTGATTTTACTAAAAAGCTTTATTAATTAGAGTTCATAAAAAAAATCTTACTATATTAACTTTGCGATTTTAGATTAGTTTGTTGAATAAATTGATAATAGGAAAATGAAATGAAATGTAACTACTAATTTTTTTGTAATAGAAAAATATTTCAAAAAGGAGTGTTTAATCGAAAAGTTCTTTCATTAAATTGACGAAAAACTAATATCTATTTTAAAAGTCATTTAAATATAAGACCAACATAATATGGATACCCGACAGTATAAAGTATTAGATAAAACACAAAAGATCCAGAAGGGTCGAAGTGCTCTGGCCTAGGGCCAGCCTCACAACAAGATAAGTATTAAGTAATGTAGATTTTGTTAGATGTCTATTAATTAGTCACGAAAAATCTTATTTTAGTTCAGGAGTTCCAAAAAATGGTGATGGTAGCTAAACCAAATTATATAAGTATTGAGGTCGTAATAAATCTGATAAAATTCAATTCCATCAATGGAAGCCATATTTACGTTCTACGAGTATGTGTCGAAGATCTTTCAATTCGATGTGTTCACGTTTGAATAAATAATGTATTTATATATTGTATGTGTATGTATATTGGTAAGCACAATATCCTAAATTACATTTTGATGTTCAGAAGTGTGGGACATAAATTTTAACTGCAGTAACGATAAAATTACTAATCATGACTACAGAATATCGAAATTGTAAACTACTAACAAATTGATTTCTGATATCTATATGAAAGTCAAAATGTCGATATAGACGGTCGTTAGTATTTTGCATGTCGTCAGACATAATATAGCAATGAACTCTAAACTTAAAATCAATGGTTACAAAAAACTATATACAGAAGCAAAATATAAAATTTTATGTTGTCTGGGTACCGTTGTGTGTCAGGCAAAATGTTTTTAAAGTGCTCTTTTTTGAATTTTTATATTCAAATCATTTTGCCATCTCTCTAGCATAACTTTTATTATATCTATATTTTCCATCTACTAATAAAAATATAACATTAACATAACCCGACTGAAAGTTAGTCTATACTATATTATAAGAAGAAAAGACTTGAATTTATGGATTTTTATTTATAACTCCAAAACTAGATACTGAACCGATTTGAAAAATACCTTCATCAGTAGAATAAGAAATTTCGCTAAACTATTTATTTTATACTTTCACGCGGTCAAACTCCGTTGGATAAAGTCCTCCCCAAATGTCGCCACAACAGCCGGTACAGTACATTTCGCACCCATCAAATTCCCGCGAACCTCACTAGGTCCGCCTTGTGGGAAGCCTTCTAACGCTGCATGTTCCGATACGTGGTCGCCGCTCCAGAACCTTTCAGTCCCACCAACCATTTGCTCTGCCCACTGTCACTTAAGTTTGGCTATTCTTCGGACTATGTTGGTAACTTTGGTTCTCCTGAGGATATCTTCATTCCTGATGCTATCACGTAAGGAAACTCCAAACATAGCTCTTTCCATTGCCCTTTGGATACACAATGTTGCACCTAATATACAGTGTTTAAACTGAACCGGCGATAAAACAACTCACTAACAAGTTAGATATACATACACGTTACACGTACAGTTACAGTAGCAGCGATTGCGTAAATCCATAAATCCGATGTTGGACGTGTGCCAGTATCCATTCAACCACCAATAATTTAAAGTCACATCCAGCCGGACATGTTTTTAACGCAGAAACGGCAATAATCTGCGTCGTAGTATTATCTTACTATATCTGCCTACTATATCTTATGTTGACTGTGATTTAGGTTCATGGTTGGAAAAAAATTGGATTTCTGATGTTAGAAAATTTAACATATTTTTTTTTTTAGGTGGGAAAATTATTTTATAACAAATCTCGCTCTTGGGCGAAGCGGGAGATAGTGTCAGACTTTTACTGACTAAAAACCCACTCCTGTTCCTTCGTTGCCTTCGTCCCAGGGCCCCGGGTTTTTTTTTTCACACTACCCATGCCATGGCCCCAGTAGGCTTCGACCCTGCTGGGCCCCTACGATTTGCTGACATCTCCCTGAGGCGTGCGTGGAACAATACGCGCCGTCGACGACTTGGGCTCGGTCCGGACGGTTACCGGACGGTTGGACGGCGGGCTACCCATTGCTTGCCGTCCGCAAGCCGGCGCCTACGGTGGCCGGAAATCGAGATTGGAATTGGCTGTTGGGGCGTGAAGACTGTTGCCTCACGCGATCGGCCGCCTCCTTTGCTAGCATTACTGCTTCGCAAAAGGAGGTGACCGCCTGCCACTTCTCCTCGCTCCGGACCATGGCTTGTACCAAGGCCCGGTGCGAGAGATCACCGCCGCCGATCGCCCCCAGGAGGACACGGCATTGCTCTGCCCAAGCGGGGCACACCTCCACCGTGAACTCCACCGTGTCCTCCGGGCGTTCCACACAGTGGCGACACCCGGGCGTCGCTTCCGCACGAATCCGGTGCAGGAACTTCCCGAACTTACCGTGTTCGGTGAGAACCTGCGTTATGCGAAAGGTGAGGACGCCGTGAGGTCTTTCCAACCACGCCTCAAAGAGGGGACTTACCGCCATAATTGTGGCGAGCCCAAAAATGGAACATATTGGATCTGTCTAATGTGTTTTATTCAGGTCATTCAGTTTTCTATCAATCTCTCTAAACGGATAGTCATGTCTGTCATAATCTTTTAGACACTTAATTGTGATTTTGTATTTTCTAAATTCTGTCAAATATAATTTTGTAATCTAATAATTTTTGCAATATAAAAGCTTGGCAATGCATTTCTACCCTGCCGAATTATTGACAGTATTAGACATCATTCTTTTAACCTATTGAGTAGCGTAATTAGAGACACAATAGAAAAACAATGACGTTCGAACGCCGGCGTTCGCTTGGGGTTTAATGAATATCTATTTATTTTTTTTTGCTGTAAGGGTTAAATTTTTCAATTCAAAACTTGGATTTGAGAAATACAAGTGTAGGTTTGATAGCCTCTGTATAGAAAACATATCAAACAGCCATATTATTCTTACTTCTGAAAAGTCAGCCCTAAACTAAGTAATAAGTAAAATGGAGGTAGAAGATAAAGACGAAAATACTCCTACTAATATAATGTAATTGGTAAGCAGAAATATATCGCTTGTTATATGGCGACTGAATTTGAATAGTAAGTCACACTAAGATTATAAAGGCGTAGAGTTTGTATGAATGTGTTTGTATGTGTTTGTCACTCCTTCACCCCCAAATGGCAAATTGATTTAGACAAAATTTGACGCACGGATTGACCATGTCCTGAAATAACACATAATATACTTTTATATCCCGGTTGTATCACTTGGATAACTTCCAACCATCACGCGGGAAAATCTGCTGGTAGAAACTAGTGTTTTTATATAACTTTTAACGAGTTTGTCGGTTAGTTCTCTATGAAACTTATTTCGCTATACACAACAGTGTTAATAAAATCCGATACTGAACTATAACAAAATAGACAGAGGCAACACCTTTTTGTCTAGCAAGTTTGTTCGTAATCTGGGGCTGCCGAGAGATTTGCGTTCTAGTGACGAAATGCACATATTGAGATATTATTAAACGTTGTATTTCAATCCTCGTCTTTGACGACCACGTCAAGACATTAGTCTTGAATATGCTGTTTATCGTCTTACGTAGAAATTGTGTAAAGGAGCTTATCCGTCAAGCAGCATTGTTCTGTTTCAGTTTGAAAGATATAGGTTCCAATGCAGGTTTATGAGACTTCTCAGCTTTATTAAAAACTGTCAATGTCTGAGATGCCTCTGAATATGGCCGATGTGATCATTCATATACCTATATCTACTCATATTGTATCTGTTTTCACTTACTTTTATTTATCAAGATTTTTTTTATTATTTTTTATAATTTATATTTGTTTTATTCGGTTGTCCTTTGTTTTTGCAAAGAAATTCTCAAAGATACTCTCCATCTGGGAATAACGGACTGTTATTTGAGCGTGGTAACGCGCCGTAAGGGGAGGGACAATACAAAACTTTAAGCAATTACCAAACCAAACCAAACCAAACCAAACCAAATGTTCATACCAAATGTTAACACTGCAAGCTCATGCTACTCTCGGACAACAAAAATGTAATGTTAAGTATTTATTTCTGCACAAGTGATTTGTTATCTTTAGAACGCACTAGTTTCTACCGATGACATGAGTCGGTAATTGAATTTGTACCAAGTAAACATTTTCTTTCTTTCTTAGTTTATCATCAAACTGATATAACCCCGTCTCTTTTACCTTTCCCGCTTTGATTTGATGATTATTTATCTTCATTAGCTAAGTTGTTTTGTTCTAGAGCTGGATGGACTGGAAGGTGAGGATTGTGTTTAGCAGCGGTTCACACAGCACTGCTTTGGGAAGCGGCGTGCACCCCGCGCTGCCCGCGCCAGTAGTCGCGCGACCCATCACACAGGTAACAAATTTCATTAGGACCATCAGGAGCCTTACCATGATGAGATAAAACGTCAATTGTGCGAGTGAGGAAGAGGGATGGAGCTAATTTATTTATTTATTAAAACTTCATGCAACACAAAAATACACAGGCGCACTTAATGTCTTAGGCATTATCTACCAGTCAACATAGGATGGTGAAGAGAAAATATGGCAGATGTATAAAAATATAAAAGATTATTAAGAAAATAAGCGTTCAAAAGTATGTATATATACAAAATAAACATATATACTTATATGTAAATTAATATAATATATAAGTACATATATATATTTAAAGTTAAAGAAAGGGGGTTATTGAGACGACTTCACTATTTGTGCAGAAAATAATTTCGCAACATTCGCTTAAATGCATACGGACTGGTGGCCGTCCTAATGTCGAGAGGAAGCGCATTCTATAGAAGTATAGACTGTATATTTTGAAAGGATCAATGAACTAAATCAGAAGTATGAGATGGACAAAGCAGTAGAAGATTGTTAGAAGAATGCAGATTCTTAGCATGGGAAGAACGTAGATATTTAAAGTGTAATATAAGATAAGAAGAAGTAGAAGGAGAGTTGAGCAGAGAGTAAAGAGTAGTTGGAGGGCGCAAACTCCTTCTCTGGCGAATAGGCATCCCTTTTAGCTCAGATATATAGCTTGAAATATGGTTATATTTTCTCAAATTAAATATGAACCGGATGCAGTTGTTGAGGAGCCTGTCAAGTTTATCTAGCAACACCGCGTTCAGGTCAAAGTAGCACACGTCACCATAGTCGATTATAGGGTAAATTAAAGTAATAGAATTAACCACCATTTTACCCATCATGCGCGAGCTTCCAATAATAATGGCCTGACACTTTGAGGGGTACACTAGTTCCGTATGGTGTCCACTGTCCGGACGTAAAGAATAACACCATCCCATCTCTTTCCGTGGGTGTCGTAAGAGGCGACTGAGGGACATACCAGAGAATGGGCAGCAGCATTCTCTGTGAATTGCAACAACCAAACTGCGATCGCCAACCCGCATGCCAAGCGTGGCGATTATGGCAAAACCCCCAATGATAAGCACAACCAAAAAATGGCCCCTAGTGCCCGGCAGCCCGTCTACCCGTGACTCCGGTAGCGGTCAAGGTTACGGCGAGACAAGGGGTGTGAAGAATCTCCGGATGAGATCCGGCTACCCCTTTAGAAAACGACGACTGGACCTGGCAACATATAACACGCGTACACTCCGGTCCGACGAGAAGATCACCGAACTTGAGGAAGAATTGAGCAGGTTACGATGGAGTATTGTGGGATTATCTGAAGTCCGAAGACAGGGGGAGGGCACGATAATTCTCAAATCCGGTAACCTGCTTTATTTCCGGGAGGGTGACCAGTAGTCCCAGGGTGGTGTCGGGTTTATCGTCCACAAGTTCCTTGTGAATAATGTGGTGAAGATCGAGAGTGCATCGACCAGGGTGGCGTATCTTATACTCAAAATATCATCAAGATATTTGCTGAAGGTCATACAGGTTTACGCCCCGACCTCGACACACCCTGACGACGAAGTTGAGTCTATGTATGCGGATATATCCAGAGGCATGCATGGTTCTAAGACTCACTTCACCGTGGTCATGGGGGACTTTAACGCGAAACTGGGCAAACGAGACGGTGATGACTTGATGAGCTGCGAGTGGGGCAATTTGGATTTGGACATCGTAACCGCCGGGGACACCTATTGGCTGGTTTTATGGAAAAAGAGGGCCTCTATATGATGAACTCCTTCTTCAAAAAACGTGAGCGTAGGAAGTGGCTCGGAAGTCGATCGAGACTTGGGCTGTACTACAGTCTCTCCAACGGTGCCAGATTGACTACCGGTACATCGAAGTACTGAAGTGTTTGTACGAGAACGCGACAATGACAGTCCGACTTCAGGACCGGACCTCGAAACCTATCCTTCTGCAGCGGGGCGTGAGGCAGGGAGACGTCATTTCTCCGAAACTGTTTACGGCTGCAGTGGAGTATGTCTTCAAGGTTCTGGACTGGAGTGGATTAGGCATTAATGTCAATGGCGAGTACATCACTCACCTTCGGTTTGCCGATGATATAGTAGTCATGGCTGAGACTATGGAACAGCCCAGTACAATGCTCGATGACCTTAGTAGAGCTTCCGAAAGAGTGGGTCTTAAAATGAACATGGACAAAACCAAAGCCATGGTAAATAACCATGTAGCACCCACTCCAATCAAGATCGGAGGCTCTGCACTCGAAGTTGTAGACGATTACGTTTACCTGGGACAGACGGTCCAGTTGGGTAGGTCTAACTTTGAAAAAGAGGTCAATCGTCGAATCCGACTCGGCTGGGCAGCGTTCGGGAACCTGCGCGGTATCTTCTCGTACAACATACCACAGTGTCTCAAGACGAAAGTCTATGACAGCCATTGATGACATATGGCTCTGAAACATGGTCACTTACAATGGGCCTCATCAGAAGGCTTACAGTCACCCAAAGGGCAATGGAAAGGGCTATGCTCGGAGTTTCCTTGCGTGATCGCATAAAGAATGAAGATATCCGCAGGAGAATCAAGGCCGCCGATATAGCCCGAAGAATCGCCAAACTAAAGTGGCAGTGGGCAGGGCACATTGCTCGTAGAACGGATGGTCGATGGAGCCGAAAGGTTCTGGAGTGGACCGCGCACCGGAAGACGCAACGTTGGAAGGCCTCCCACAAGGTGGACCGACGACCTGGTGAGGGTCGCGCGAGTGCGGTGGATGCGAGACGCACAGGATCGGCCGTTGTGGCGACGCTTGGGGGAGGCCTATGTCCAACAGTGGGCGTCTTTCAGCTGAAATGATAATGGTGATGATGACTTTGAGGGGTTTACGGACACGCCAAATCTATGCCCTCCCTTACATCCTCTATAGCGTCCGACAATACACCCTAAATAGCTCGAACCCTTTAACAGTTCAGTGTAAGTCGTCAGATGATTGATGTTAAGAGCCTCCTGGTAGGGCCTCTGGTTGATTTACTCTATTGATCCTCCTGCCCTGATGGAAATGCTAATTTTTTAGCCCAAGACCGAGTCAGTCCTCGGTCATACAAAATATCGATGAGCTACTTTGAAAAGATGACGTGCGCTCGAACCCATAACTCTTGGGTTTGCGTTTCGACTCCAAACGGCTCAAAACTGTAATTACTTTTATGTTTAGGTACGGTTTTTTCTTTTGTTAGATATCAATCTTGCTTCAACTATATTTGATTAGGTACTAATAAACTCTACAACAAGTTTAAGTCATAAAAGTCCGCGGACGCGTAGCTTCATAGACGCGTGCCTTTTCGTCTTTATACGCTTGGTTTACGCCTGCTCTTAGCTTGTAAACTTTGTCAACGGAGCGGCAACGTCGTGTCGTTTCATAGTTTTGTGTGTCAGCTGTGAGCAGGCGTACACCAAGCGTATAATGACGAATACGCGTCTATGAAGCTACGCGTCCGTGGACAGTAGGCCTAAGAAAATATCTTTAGACAGTGGAGACGCTTCAAACAACCCAATTACATCACAGTCACAGACAGTACTCTAGGAGCATATATTTATTGTTCCTATGGATTGAAACCAATACAAAACGTTGTTGCGCAATTGACAGTATATTTTATTTGAACGCTTCAAAGCGTTGCGTGATAATTGAAAAGTTGATGCAATCGTTTTGGCTCTCATGTTACCTAGCTTGAATTTGTTTTTTGTAATAATATTTTATTTTTTTATTTTTTGTATAATTTTGTTGTTTGGAAATAATATTTTCTGGAAGCAATAAAGCCAATCCAAAACATATCTAGTTTGTTAGTGTATTTTTGGCAAGAGTGTAGTCTCGGTTAATTAATCTATCCTGTGATGAACGTTAATTACAAGCTTCAAGGCTTAATAATTAAGATCTATTTATGAATAGTTTCAAGTTATGTAATTACCGACCGTAATGATTGACATATATCACACGCCATCCTTTGAATCGAACCCTCCTACCGTGAGAAACCTATGAGCCGAAATACTAAGATAGTCCTAAATAACTTCATAATGAAACTCAATGTTATATTAAGGGGATGCAACTCCACATACATTTTCACTGTTTTTCATATAACCGCTCTTACGCGATTATGACGTTATTACACATTTTTCATTAGATATTTTGGGAACACAGTATCTTATGGATATTATCTAGGCTTCTATTGAAATCAGTTTGTGTAAAACTAATCCAGTCCACCTCTGAAAATCTGCTATTTTGCATGAACTTTTACACTTCATAATTTACTCAAAAATTGAAAAAGTCAAAAACGTATAACAATAGAAGCCTTGTAAATTTAATCAAGATTCTGAAGGACGGCCATTTTTTCAAAAACTTTTAG
The DNA here is from genome assembly GCA_905147345.3 of Mythimna impura. Lineage (NCBI taxonomy): Eukaryota > Metazoa > Arthropoda > Insecta > Lepidoptera > Noctuidae > Mythimna > Mythimna impura. Next base: position 5,237,121 of record LR990347.1, on the reverse strand, counting down.
GGGTTTAAAAAAACACGTTTTTTTTTATGGAACGAGTTTTGTAAAATATTCGAGTAAATCACAGATTTACCCAATGCTAACAGAGTTTTCAGGCGCTCTTTTTTCGAGTTGCCTTTTCGTCAAACATCGCATTGGATTGAGTTAGATGAAGTAACAAGCTTTTAAATCATACTCGATGTTGACGATAGGTGAGTGAAAAAGGACCCTCTTAAGTACGAGAATTACTGGCCTTGTCTTTGTACGCCAACACTACTTGTACTATTTTGTGCCCTTAGCACTTAAAAATAATCTATAGTAATAGTTTTTATTTCAATTCCTTTTAAATTTTTTATTCGTGATATTGTTTTTACAATATTTAGGCCATTGACTAATTTCATCAGTGATTTAGAAATAAATGTAAATAATCATCCCATTTATGAATATTCTGAAACAATCATTTTTTTAAAGAGTTACCATGGAGTTTCTTGCTGTTCTTCTCCATAGGAAACAACCAGTTGGAACCGTGCGCTAGCTTCTGACGTTTTATTAATTCCTATGTAGGCTCCTATTTGAAATAAATAATTTTGAGTTTTTCAGTTTTGAACAGGTTTATTTTTATCTAAAAAATAAAATAAAAAATAAACTTATTTCTGAACTAAATAGTTTATATTAGTAGGTGATTGGAGTTTCCTTTTAAGCATGTAATACCTGTACAGTATTAGGAAACTCTGCTCTTCCACAGCAATATACAATTATAGTATTAGGAGACTCCGCTTTTCCACAGCGATATACAATTATAGTAATAGGAGACTCCGCTTTTCCACAGTGATATACGATTATAGTAATAGGAGACTTCGCTCTTCCACAGCAATGCACAATTATGGTAATAGGAGACTCCGCTTTTCCACAGTGATATACGATTATAGTAATAGGAGACTCCGCTCTTCCACAGCAATATACAATTATAGTAATAGGAGACTCCGCTCTTCCACAGCAATATACAATTATAGTATTAGGAGACTTCGGTCTTCCACAGCAATATACAATTATAGTATTAGGAGACTTCGGTCTTCCACAGCAATATACAATTATAGTAATAGGAGACTCCGCTCTTCCACAGCAATATACAATTATAGTATTAAGAGACTTCGGTCTTCCACAGCAATATACAATTATAGTATTAGGAGACTTCACTTTTCCACAGTAATATACAATTATAGTATAAGGAGACTTCACATTTCCACAGCAATATACAATTATAAAATTATTAATAATATTAATATTTTATACTGGCTTAGAAAACAAATGCTTAAGTCACTCAGTGACTTAGTAACATTCTACTGATGAAATAAAACCGGTCCAGTTGTTTTTGAGTTTATTCAAAATGTAATAATAGTATAAGTACCTAATTTCTTTTTTTTTTAATATGAATGTTAAAACACTATTGACTCCGTAGATTCATATACGCACCTTTTTGTACTCTTCTATCTGTACCAGACATACATGAAGGTTCGGTTCTTAGCCCTTGCCTCTTCCTGATGATAATACTCGTAGATGCTCTGACATCGGAGATCCAGGAAGAGGCTCCCTGTTGTATGCTGTTTGCCGATGACATTGTGCTGGTTGCCGAGAGTAGCCAAGAGGTCCAGAACAGATTGGAAGTGTGGTGGTAAAGACTAGAGAGAGGCCTAAAGTTGAGCAGAACCAAAATCGAGTACTTGTTCTGCGATTTAGGCGGTCTCTCTAGCCCTGTGCCCATAGCTCTTCCCGGAACGCCCATACCTATCTGTTCCAACTTTTGGTTCTTCGGGTCGCTTATCCAAGGGGATGGTGAGAAGTAACACATCGGATCAACTCAAGATGAATGAAATGGCGACAGGTCAGGGTAAAATCTACAAGTCCGTGATAATGCCTATCATTCTGTTTGGTATCAGAATGTTGGGCTGTGAAAAAGATGGAAGAAAAAAGATTGCATGTAGCGGAGATGAGAATGTTGAGATGGAAGTGTGGTGTGACGAGAATGGATCAAGTGAGAAATGAGTATATTAGAGGATGTGTAAAAGTGGCGCCAGTTACTGAAAATTTGAAAGAGAATCGTTTATCTTGGTATGGCCATGTAAAGAGGAGGGATGAAACGCATGTTACTAAAAGAGTTATGAGTATACATGTGGATGGATATAAAGAGAAAGGGAGACCAAAGAAAAGATGGATGGATTGTGTGAGAAGTAATATGAAAAAAAAGGAGTTAGTGATAGCGTGACGGGTGACAGGACAGAATGGAAGAAAAAAAACGTGTTGCGCCGACCCCAAATAAAACGGGATAAGGGCAGGAAGATGATGATATCTGTATTTTTTTTTTGAGTGTTTGTGTCTACCTATTTAAATAAATACGTTGAAAATAAATTGTTTTACTGACTAATCAGGACGCCAGTCCCACTTAGCGGCGCTCGATAGATTCCACAACGTCGCGCTTGACTGGAGCCAGTTCAGTGAGTTAATAGGTAGCGGTCGAACAGTGAACACGTCTTAAAAACTATCGCGTGACACGAGTAGTTATGTGTGTATTAATGTGTGATTTATATTGTGTGCTTTAGGGAATTTTACTTTGGATTATAATTTAACACCAAACGAGTTTTTCTATTTTCAACCAACACTTCCCGTTGTACGCCCACAGTATTAATATCATGGCCGAAAATAATAAAAGCGCGATACCTTCACCGACAAATAAATTTTATTCTCTATTTATTCCCTTTTTTATCTTGCATATTTAGCACCTCCTTTATTGATTGGTCTATACTATCCCCTGAGTTTGTTTCGGTGTTTCTTCTCAGGATAGTCAGCTAGGAAACACCGGCCTCATCTAGTTTAAAATGACAAAAAACAAAACTGACGTGTAAAAGTGTTATATAAACCTATTTGCAGAATAAATATCATTTATCATATCCTCTCACACTTATTAAAATTACTAGCTTTTGCCCGCGGCTTCGCTCCCGTCAATTGACTACTCTACCCAACTCTACCCTACTCTACCCTACTCTACCCTACTCTACCCTACTCTACCCTACTCTACCCTACTCTACCCTACTAAAAAAAGAAAGTGTCCTATGTCCGTCTCCCGGTTCTAAGATATCTCCCCACCAACTTTCAGCCAAATCGGTTCAGCCGTTCTTGAGTTATAAATAGTGAAACTAACACGACTTTCTTTTAAATATATAAGATTATATGGAAAAAATGTAAAAATCAGTTGTTTAAAAAAAAGTGACCGTAGAGTTTCTTACTGGTTTTATAAAGCTACCAATTGGAATAGGTTCTCACGATAAGTGCATGTATAAGCGCAATAAAATATTGTGGATTCGAATAATATATGGGTGTACCAACTTTAACAAGTCTGCTTACCTTTCGAATCTATATTTATCCGTAACAAAATTTTGTGTCAGACCAAATGTTGTTCATTATTTTTTGGTTGGATGCTATAACCAATATAAAAGGAAAGAAATAATTTAAGAATAATCGGAATACCACCATTTGTCTCTATGTTCCGACCTCGTAGCGTCATATTACCGGATGGGTTCTTATTTAGGCGGACCAATTTCGAATTGGTCTTTAAATAATTATCACAGCAAATTTTCTTATTCGTCGTTAGCCAGAAATATAAATATACTTATTGTGGCTTACAGAATTTGCAATGATAAAACCAATTGTGACTGACATTATCCCTCTTCATAACTAATTAGAAATCATAAGCAGTTAGTACTAGAAAAAAAAACATACTAATTTACTTTTTTTTTCTCAGGTCATCGAAACAGGAGAAGAAGGAAGCCAGTTCCTGTACCGCATCACGTGGGCGAGAACGGGTCTGTCAAAATCCAATGGACCAACTCAGCCACTTTATGAGTAAAGGACCGTGTTAGCTTGTCGGTGATATACGATTGTTCACCTTAGACTCTCTGCACAAGGTTTATTTTGGATTGTAAGGAACGGTGTAGTGATGACCTTTTAGACTGCAGTGCTTTACTTTTAGGGGTTACATTGATTATATTAGTGACTGACAAAGTGAATGTGATTTTAAGCTTGGTTTGCACTCTCTGAACTGTTGTCACCATTTTTTAGACTAGTGTATGAGGTATATTCATCATCATCATCATCATTTCAGCCGAAAGACGTCCACTGCTGGACATAGGCCTCCCCCAAATGTCGCCACAATTAACGGTCCTGTGCGTCTCGCATCCATCGGACTCCCGCAACCGTTACCAAGTCATCGGTCCACCTTGTAGGAGGCCCGATGAGGTATATTACGCGGGAGTATTTTTTTCAGGCACGAATAGTATCTATACAGCAACCACTAACAAAACACACAAATAAGAACATACTATCGGACCCAGCCAGCAACATGTCTGCGCCAGAACTGTATCAATTGGAGCTGTCCCGCACCCTGCGCACCAGAACGCTTGCGCATGATAGTATAGAAACAGTCGGTTCGCGCTTCCGTATACATGTTTACGGACGCACACCGACTGCAATAGCAGAATCGGTGCAGCCCCAACACTACTCTGTACGCTTTTTTGTACGTATCAAATCCGCTTGAGTGTAGGAAACCCATGAGCTTCTCGTATATAAAGATCAGCAAAAACCTTTAAAAAGCGAAGTAAACGAGCGTTTCTGAAACCATCGTCACTTTGATTACATCTTCGGCGTTCTGTAAAACTAGCACGAATATTAAGTCTACTAAATCCGTTTCCGATATTGTTTCACGTTCAACTCTTGTATCTAGCATGTATTTGGTGCAAACAAACATCTTTACTGAAATGGCTTGCAACAAAACAAGATGTTGTTATGTTACCTATATAGAGATCCAATTTTTACTAAGGGCTATATTTCACCGTGACACAATGGCGGCGCGACCAGTTGCGCCGCCATGGTGTCCCGGTGAAATATAGCCCTAACATACTCTTTGGTGGGGGCGTCACTGGCGGTTGGACTGGCGTCCGAGCTGAATGAGGACACCAGGTGAGTATCTCTCTATAGAGCTGTATACCTTTTGTTGGTAGCGGCGACTGGTCGCGCCGCCATGGTTTCCCGGTGAAATATAGCTCTAAGACTACAGAGCAAGCGTAGAACATCTATGTATGTATGTCACGCTAGCATCGTTTGGAAGTCAACAATATTTTTATGTTTTCTTTTGGCCTGGATACTTAGTCTTTTAAGCCATGATTTCGTATGAATAGTTACTTTGTTTACCATTAGAATCCGGATGTAACATTACCTTTTCTGACTGGCCTGTTGGTCTAGTGGTTAGTGGTCTTGACTGCTGTGCCGGAGGTCGTGGGTTCGATTCCCACCCAGGACAAATATTTGTGTGATGAGCACGATAATTTGTACTGTGTCTGGGTGTAATTTATGTATTTAAAAATATATAAGTATGTTTGTCAGTTGTCTAGTACTCATAACACAAGCTCTGCTTAGCTTGAGACTAGACAGCGTTGTGTGATAGTTGTGGAATATTATTATTATTATTATTACATTTATTTTCTATATATACATATTATTTACATTTTTAAATATTTCTTAAAAACAAACATAATAAAAAAAACATTTAAAAATATAAAAAATAGTAGCCCACCGGCATCGGGAACAGGGTCCAAGCTACCGGTGGTCAGGGCTCCTGAGAGAGGAATCTCCTAACAATGCGCGCCGTGTCCAGGAGTACCGCTTTCTGGATCAAGCCCTTAATCCAGCTGCCCAACGAGAGCCTCCTCAGATGTTGTTCGAGGCTCTTAGCTATTAAGCCATTGGCCGTTACGACTATCGGCACAATGATTGCTCTATCCACTTCCCACATGTCGACAACCTCGCGAGCTAAGTCAAGATATTTAGTTTGTTTATCTTTCTCAGCTTTCACGAGGTTCTCGTCATGAGGGACCGCTATATCAACAATCATTGTGCGACGCTCTAGTCGATCTATCACCACTATGTCAGGCTTATTGGCAACAATAGTCCTATCAGTGATGATAGATCGATCCCAATACAATGTGACGCCGCCATTCTCGAGAACTGGGTCGGGCACATACCTATAGTACGGTACTTCTGATTCCACAAGATTGTATTTAAGAGCAAGTTGCTGGTGAATAATCCTGGCTACAAGGTTGTGTCTATGCAAATAGTCTCCGTTAGCTAAATGAGAACATCCAGAAATAATATGTCGGATTGATTCTCCGGGTCGGTGGCATGCCCGACAGATGTCAACCGTCCCGTCCTTCACAATGTATTTCCGGTAGTTGTTCGTCATCATAACTTCGTCCATAATTGCAAAGACAAAACCTTCGGTTTCTCCAAAGAGATCACCAAAGCGCAGCCAGGATACGGACGCTAAAAGATCTACATCGGGCCCATGTAAGGCCCGGTAAAAACGCCCGTGAAGCTCCTTGCCCTGCCATACTGCCCTGCGTTCATTAGTATCCATTACTGTAGGTTTGCGCCAGTTCTCGTTAACCAAGGAGAGCGGGGTGAGGCCTTTGTCTACCGCAACCACATCTCGGTGCATCCCCACGTCAGTTTTCAGGAAGTATTCCCTGAGACTGCATATCTCACGGTTGTGCAGGGTCTTAGCATTCAAGAAACCACGACCTCCGCACTTCCGCGGGATATACAGCCTCATCACCGATGACCGTGGGTGATGCATCCGATTTGCGGTAAGTAGTGAGCGGACCCTCCTATCCAGGGCGTCGAGTTCCGTCTGAGTCCATTTGAGTATGCCGAAAGAGTACATCAAAACCGGCATGACCCAACCATTGAAGGCGCGCACCTTGTTCCCGCCCGATAAAAGGCTATTCAGCACTTTATTCAGGCGGCCAAAGAAGCGCTCCCTCAACGATTGTTTCATGTCAGCAGCATTGATGCCTAACGCTTCCGACATACCCAAATACTTGTAAGTTTCGGTTGAGCAGAGGGATCTAATGTATATGGAATCCGAGAGTTGGGTACCCACGGATTCCATAATCTCCCCTCGCTTTACATGCATGACTGCACATTTGTCCAAACCAAATTCCATCCTGATGGCACTACTGAAGGTTTCAGTTACCTTCAGTAGCTCCATCAGTTGCAAGTTGTTGGAGGCAAAAAGTTTCAGATCATCCATGTAAAGGAGGTGTGATATAACATGACCACCTCTTCTCAACCGGTAACCTAAGCCAGAACCCTCCAGCAGTGTGCTGAGAGGGTTCAAAGCTAGGCAAAACCACAGTGGACTCAGACTGTCGCCCTGGAATATGCCACGCTCGATCCTTATCGGTTCGCTGCTCTCTCGGGTTTGTCGACATCCTGGATAGTGAAGGGCCGTCCTCCACTGCCGCATACACGACATCAGGAAGGTGCGAAGAGTTGCATCAACTTTATACAGCTCCAGCACCCTCATGAGCCATGTATGCGGAACTGAGTCATAGGCCTTCTTATAATCTATCCAACATGTCGACAGATCTCTTCGAGAGCGACGAACCTGTTGGCTAATGGCAACATCAATGAGGAGCAGCTCCTTAGTACCACGGGACCCGTTCCTACATCCATTCTGAGAAGCAGACATGATGGAGTTTGTCTCAATATGACTATTAATTTTGGCTCTCAGAATAGATGTAAGAACTTTATAGACCGTCGGCAAGCACGTGATCGGTCTATAATTTTTAGGCTCCGCAGTACTACCCGATTTATGGAGCAGGTGGGTTATTCCTGTCGTAAGGAACTGGGGCAGCGACCCTGACTCTAAGGCAGATTGGAATTGGGATGCCAAGCGAGCATGCGATCTTTGAAACCATTTAAGCCAGAAGTTGTGCAGCCCGTCCGGTCCTGGAGATTTCCAGTTAGGCAACGGACGGACTGCACGAGCTACGTCCTGGGGGCTGATGGTAATTGCCCCCATTTCTGGTATAAGATCGCACGTTCGCTCGATCTCCCGAATCCAATCACCCTCGGTGTGACTGACAGGCACCGACCAGATGCTGCGCCAAAATGAACACATGGCATCATCATCCGGTAGGCGCGTATCAATCACACCTTGGTCCGGTCGCTCCCAAGCCCTATAAACCCACCTTTCGTTTCTTTGGAACGTGCGATTCTGGGTGTACCACTCCACTCGCCGCTTGTACCGTCGAATACGGTTTGCCCATGCATAGACCTTCTGCTTCAGGAAGTCGATACGCTCTGTGATATGGGGTAGATAATCTCGAGGACTAATATCTGTCCCCGAGAACGCCCGTCTCACAAAGCGCATCACCCTAGGGCGAGTGTTGCCCTCCCTGAAGCAGATAAGCTTGCCGATGAGTGCTCTGGCCGCACCAATACGGCGCTCGATCCTGCACTGCCAAGCTGGTACAGCTGGTCGTGTAACTCGGTCACTGTTAGGAAACTTGACTCGAGCTACACGACATGCCGCTACAGCAGCACAATACAAGATCGAGTGGGTATCAGTAAGGTCTTCGCTGCTATCAAAACAATTTGATAGCTGCGAATCCAGAGCACACACCAGCGCCCTATTTTTCTTATTATTATTATTACCTTTTGTTGGTAGCGGCGACTGGTCGCGCCGCCATGGTTTCCCGGTGAAATATAGCTCTAAGACTACAGAGCAAGCGTAGAACATCTATGTATGTATGTCACGCTAGCATCGTTTGGAAGTCAACAATATTTTTATGTTTTCTTTTGGCCTGGATACTTAGTCTTTTAAGCCATGATTTCGTATGAATAGTTACTTTGTTTACCATTAGAATCCGGATGTAACATATTCTATTCAGTCAGCCTCCTTGGCAAGCTTCACTGAGGTTGTCAATACTACAAAAAAAAATTCAGCTCCATTTTACCGAGATCGTACCACACATTGTCTGTTCTGCAGACACTAAAGGTATAAAACTACACCAATAGGAATCAATTTGTGAATAATTAAAACAGCCACTGCCCCCACTGTAACTTGGCTAGGGGGGCTGAACTTCACTAGAAAAAATCCCGCCATAAACTATACGTCAACAGTATATTTATGAATGTACCTACCAATAAATCTTCAAACAAATAGCTGACGATAGAACAGAAAGTATAAGCCAAGCTTTATCTGGAGAGTGTTGTGATTAATGTAGAACTTAAGATATGACATTCGAATTTGTGCTTTAAACACATTTATATAATGTTATATTTTATATTGTAATGTAAAGTTGTAATTGTAATTTGTGTTGTTTGGAAATACTGTTTTTTTTTTTTTGTGATGAATAGTGTATGGTTGTAACTTAAAGTGTGTATCTAATATTGCGAAGGCTTGTTAATTTATTACCTATATATTTAGATTATCTATATATTTGCTGTACGTATAAAAATAAGAGCGACACAAAATCAATTACGTTGCAGTTACAGAGATTATCTTTTCTATCGAGTGTGATTTTGTGTACGATGATTTAATAAGAATATAATATATGTAAAAATTCGACTGATTTTATGTTTTTTTTTATATATAGGGTGACTTTAATCACAATAACAAAACGCGTGGGCGCCACGCCGCTAATAGCTGATCGGGTGAAGGTGCGCGCGCGAAATTCAAAGTTTCAAACAACTGTTTTGTTATTGTGATCGAACTAATTAGTTAAAAAAAAAATGTTTCTTTGGGAAAGTTGTTTGTAATCATGAGTTCGATCACGTGTTTAAATATCGGTCACTAATTACCAGTCACCCTATATATTTGGCAGGTCTAAGAACAGGTCGTTAGCTATTTTTTACCCTCTTACTCCCACCCCCCATTTTTTCTTTGATAATTTATATGGCAGAACAACGATTGTTGAGTCGGTTAGTATATTATACAAATAAAAAAGCTTCATTACCTAAATGCAATATAATTGGTGTGCTCAATTTGACAATATCACAATTCCGTTGTTATAGTTGCAGCGTTTTTAAGAAAATATGGTATAAGTAAGTGGCAAGTTAATTATTTTAGACGATTTTTTTGTTTTTAGTACAGAAAATGATCAAATAACTTCTCCCGGTCTGGGTAGAGCGAAAGGAAGTGTCAGATTTTTACTGATTTAAACCCACACGTGTTTTTTTTTAGTTTCTTTTTGCGGTCCAGGGTTTCTGGAACTCTTTCGAACAATCCCGCAACCCTTAACGACGCTTGAAGTCGGTCATTATTAGAAGCTATAGACACACCTATTTTTTTTATTAGTATAAAAAATGGGGCTCTATCCGTACCCGTTACTGATCATATTTGTGAAGTCAAAAGTAAAAAAAAAACATCATCATCTTCCTGCCCTTGTCCCATCTTATTTGGGGTCGGCACAACATGTTTTTTTCTTCCATTCTATCCTGTCAACCGTCATGCTATCACTAACTTCCTTTTCTTTCATATCACTGTTCACACAATCCATCCATCTTTTCTTTGGCCTCCCTCTCCCTCTCCACCCATCCACATGTATACTCATAACTCTTTTAGTAACATGCGTTTCATCTCTCCTCTTTACATGACCATACCAAGACAAACGATTCCCTTTCAACTTTTCAGTCACTGGCGCCACTTTCAAACTTCCTCTAATATACTCATTTCTCACTTTATCCATTCTCGTCACACCACACATCCATCTCAACATTCTCATCTCCGCTACATGCAATCTTTTTTCATCCGTCTTTTTCACAGCCCAACATTCTGATCCATACAGTATGACAGGTCTTATCACGGACTTGTAGATTTTACCCTTCAACTTGGGGGGCATCCGTGGGTCACAAATTGTTCCAGTGACCTGTCGCCATTTCATCCATCCTGAATTGATCCGATTTGATACGTCTCGGTCTACCTCGCCATCTCCTTGGATAAGCGACCCGAGGTACCGAAAGTCGGAGCAGATTGGTATGGGCGTTCCAGCGAGAGCTAAGGGCATAGGACCGGAGAGACCACCGAAATCACAGAACAAGTACTCGGTTTTCGTTCTGCTCAATTTTAAGCCAACACTCTCCAGTCTGTGCCACCACACCTCCAATTTGCTTTGGACCTCTAGGCCACTCTCGGCAACCAGCACAATGTCATCGGCAAACAGCATACACCAGGGAGCCTCTTCCTGGATGCCCGACGTCAGAGCGTCCATTATCATCAGGAAGAGGTAAGGGCTGAGGGCCGACCCTTGATGTAAGCCGACAGCCACACTGAAGCTGCCAGTGTTGCCCACTGCAGACCGGACTTGGGTACTGCATTGGCTGTACATCGCTCGGATCAACTGCACATACTTCCCAGGCACACCTTTCTCCTTAAGGGCCCACCACAGAACCTCACGAGGTACCCGGTCATATGCCTTTTCGAGGTCAACGAATACCATGTGCAAGTTTTTATGCGCACCTCTGTGTAAAAGTAAAAAAAAAACGAAATCCCAAAATTGTCCACGAAAATTTGACATAATTGTTAAATTCATAATTGAATTAATCATTCATAACAATTGCTACTTGAAAATACTACACGCAGTGTTTTTCCATTTTTATCGCCGTTCATTCATTCATATCGTAATCAGTATAGCCTGTACAATATTTTCATAAATTAAGTGACATTTTGGGACATAAACAAACGCTCATAACTTTGCTGTTTATGGATATTATTTATTGAGACTTTATTTAAATTATTAAAAGACCTTTTCTAATAAACCCTTTAAGTATTTGTCATCATCATCATCATCTTCCTGCCCTTGTCCCATCTTATTTTTAGCCCTTTAAGTATTTGTACGAGTACTAATTAAAAATTAGTGGTGTGTAAAACTCAATACCGAAATATTTTGGATGTATTTTGATACATCTAATTGCGATTAAAAGTAACTAAAATCGAAGTTGATGCTAAGGTTATAAATGCATTTTTCTCAAGAATAACTAGCATTCTTTGTATTTAGGTTCCAGACACAAAACTGCGAAACGACAACTCATCGTGAAAATCTGCAAGTTCGCACGACGCTTCGCTAGAACATGCGAATTGAGTCATAGCGTATATTGTAAGGTCTTCTGAAACAATGTTTTGCTGCATGAAATAGCATCACAGCAATTAAGAAAGAAAGAAATATATAAAGAAAGAAAACATTTATTAGGGATATGTATGAAAAATATTTATTGTCTAACCAGTTTACTAATAAATTACAAGAATAGAATATCAACAGTGAAAACCATCTCAAAATTGGTAGAAAGTCAAATGAGATAAAACAATTTTAAATTAATATATTTAACTTTCTGTTATCAGCTTTGAAGCTTTATAAATTCTTTTATATTTGTTTATTAAAACTGAAAATTATTTAACAAATAAAAAAAATAACATGCATATTGCTGCGATGCAGTGTCGTGCCACATCACATCACAGTAATATTTTTATTATTTGAGTATTTAGTTTTCTTGTTTGAGCAGTCCGTCATTTTTATAGTTCCTCTTCTTTTTCCTTCTTGAAAACCAAGTAGTGATTCCCGATTTGATCATTTTTGTTTAGATGAGTCGCGGTCCAGTCAACTTTGGGAACAACTGCACTAATAGGTACTTGTACTATGAAGTAAAGTTTATGTTATTACAGGAATCAGAATTGTTTTATGATATGCCCAATGAAATTGGAATAGTATATATTAAAATATTTATGCTGCTGCTAGTCATATGCACAGCATTTGGCGTATGGCTTTCAAACGAAAACGGTATATTTTTGAAAAAATCACCGTTTTACCAGAATATTTTACAGACGAAAATATAGATTGATATTTAAAAAAAAAATGACAGGTTTTTAATCCGTGATTTGGTGCTTGAAAAGCGGGTCCAGAAACCCAAATCGCTGTAAAAGTTACAAAAAGTATATAAATATATTTATACAAAGCAGGGGTTATTACTAAAATAAATATTTATCGCGAGAGTGAAAAAAGGTTTGAAACGATTAATTATCTTTAACTTTAATTATAAATATAATCAAAGCTATGTAAATAGGTATAGAGTAAGTTATTAAGAATTTGTGATAAATCTAAATAATCCGTTATATTATTAAATGTCTAAATGTATTTTTTTTTTAAACACTGTAAAATACTGTTTACTCTATACAAAAGCATACTTTCCCTGTAATTATAATCCCATCAACGATTTTTGATAACACTGTAGAATTATTACTGTAATGTTTTTGAAAACTTGTAATATTTTGTGTTTACCACGCTGATAAATCCGGTTTATAATATTTTGTGTACAGAGAATACATGGTGAAAGTAACATCAACACACAATCTGTATACTTTTGTCTTCCGTTTGAAAATTGTTATTCGCTTTTAATAAAAAATCTGTCGCCATATTAAGTCACGAAAACATAGCGAAATCAGCACCTCTGAAGGTGGACAACGTAACTTTTTTATTTTACGATATGATCAGCCATGTTTGACCATATCATGAAATAATCATGCGTTTAGCTATTTATATAGCTAAACGCATGATATGGTATGGTATGGTATTTCATGATATGGTCAAACATAGCTGATCATATCGTAGCTGTTTATATAGCTAAACGCACGATTATTAATTTCATGATATGGTCAAACATGGCTGATCATATCGTAAAATAGTTAAACGCAGAGTTTTCATTGATTTGGCTGGCCCATATCATGATGTGGCCAGTGGACAAGGTTCTTTATCATGAAATGCAACCATTTCATGATATGGCCGGTCACATAATGAAGAGATCAATACAAAGATCTGGTCACGATATTGATATAGCTACGAATTTATTTAATGTATATTTTATTCATTTATTAATACTTTATACAGTAGTAAGAAATACTGTAGAAAGTAATTATATACTGTAGAAATATTTCATATATTTGAGATTTAAAAAAAATGCTGAGAAAACGAAAAATATCTATAATTATGTATTTAATCACTGTGAGTCGATGTCCCTTACGTCCTGTATATGTTTTGTGTGTTTCTTTTGTGTATCTATACACCGAGAAGTTCCTTCAAGAATTTAATTATTGGCAACGAATAATAAACCAACGTCCAAGTCATATATTATTTGTTATGATTGTAAAAAAAAAAACTGTTTCAAATAAATTGAGAGATCAGAAATTGTTCAAGAAATATTCATGTTCTTATAATAAATATATTAAATAGGTATTGTGTTTCATAGTAATAAATGTATGATAATATGACATGTTCTATTCACTATTGTCTACTACAGCTGGATTATCAGACAAATTCAATATTGACGTTCATATTTGATTTTCATAATAAAATAATGTACATTTCAATAGTTTTTTTTTTGAGAACCCAATTAAAATGAGGCAGTCACTAACAACTTAAGATTGCTTACCCTGCAAATCAAGCTTTTGTTTTTTTTTTTTTAAGGTGGGAAATCATCCAAATGACTTCTCGCGCTCTGGGTGGAGCGGGAGGGCGTGTCAGACTTTTACTGACTAAAACCACACCTGTATCCTTCAATTACCCTTTGCGTTCTAGGACTACGGGTTTCCCTTTCAGAAATTCTCCGCGGTCCTAGCTAGCGGGCATCGGCCCTGCTGGGCCCCTACGGTTTGCTGACATCTCTTTGAGGAGCGCGAGGATCACTACGCGCTGTTGACAACTGGGCTCGGTCCGGTTAATTACCGAACAGCCGGACGACAAGCTACCCATTGCTTATCGTCCGCAAGCCTTCGCCTTTCGACGCACAGGATGTCTTCTTTAGCGGTGGATGGGGCGTGAGGATGTCCGGTCCTTCACAGTTGCGACCGTCTACGTGCAGAAGGAGGCGACTGCTTCTCATTCTCTCTCGTTTCGGACCATGGTTTGAGCCAGAGCTAAGCACGAGAGATCGTCGCCGCCGATGGCCTCCTTGAGGACACGGTGGTGCTTCGTCCAAGCGGAGCAAACTTCCACCGTATGCTTCACCGTGTTTTCCGGGCGATCCGCACCATGGTGACACCGGGTTGTTACTTTCGCCTGAATCCGATACAGGAAGCTCCCGAACTGGCCACTTCCGGTGAAGACCTGCGTCAAACAGAAAATGAGGACGCCGTGGCATCTTTCTAGTCACTCCCTGAAAACGGAACTTACCACTACGATTGTGGCGTTCCACCTGTGATACTTCAGTTGCCCTGTGCAGACATGATACGCAGGCATGGTCCCGGGCAAGTCCTTAAGAGCTGGGCCACGCGATGCCTTGCAGCGCCGCATCGCATCGCGTGGCTCGACCTTAAGTGAAAATTAGATGTGCATTTTTTGCAGCACAGTCAATTAATAATAATTATATTATGTTGCATATAACGCAAAAACTAAGATTCACACCAATTTTTTTTTTTGACTTGATTATACCTACTCGCTTTTTATCACTGTCTCACCTGATGGTACGCGATTGTGACCGACAATGGAGCACGCTTGCCTAGAAGTAACCTATTCACTCTTGACTTAAATACCCCTAAGTTGTAGCTATCTGGAAACGCAGACTCCGGTAGGGAAATTCATCAAAGGTGCATTCTATCAAAGATGACTACTTTTGTATGATATATTGTGCCATGGGTTTGATTCCCACACATAACCCTCTTAGTAAACTAGGTGCGCTTCACCATCAACGATTGCATCACTGCTTGCCATCTTATCAATAAAAAAAGACAAACTATGAAAACCATCTTCCAGGTATGTATGTGAGTTTGAATTTTTTCTTACTCTACTCAAATCTTAATAGATTTGAGTAGAATAAGGAAAACACACAACCAAGGGAAGCACACAATACTGTTCACACGTCTTTGTGTGAACACCGTCACCGGCCACGCTGAATACCACTCTTGTTGCGTTGTGGACTCATCGCACCATGCAAGTGGCCACGGCATTATGCTGAGCGTTCGACGTAGCGCATATTTTCTCGACAGTTTATAATTTGTAAGCTAGTCTTAAAATTGTGTCATTTCCCGCAAATCATTTTTCTTTCTTTTTTTTCTGATATTGGTATCAAAATCATACGTCTTAAGGATGAGTAACACGGTCGGACTGTATGCTACCGCACTGCATCACGTGCGTCATGCACGACGGCTCCTGGCGTAATGTAGAAGTTACATGCAATCCCTCTAATTGGATTAAGTATCGAACATTCTCAGTGCGATTTTAAGTATTTTACAATGTGATTTTGTTGAGGATATAAATCAAAAATTCTGCTATTCCAATAAAAAAACTTTGAACCTCTTGTTTCACTAAAGTTAAATAAAAACTGCAGTCTATAGCGTATACGTCACAGACTGCACTTTTGGCAAAGATGCACAATATACGTCAAATAATTGTTCTCACACATAAACCTACGAACACTTAATATTAACTTCATAGTGCGCAATAAACGGCCACGATATTAAATTTAACATCATAAAAATATAACTTAAAAATAAAGGACTCTAAAAAAGGTATTTTGGTTACTATTTTGTCTCTAAAATGCTCAATTGAACAATTATATTGTTCCCATTAAGCAATCCTTAAAATGGTAATCATATCGCAGAAATATGCGATATATAAAAACACGAAATCAAACTCAACATTATCAACACAGACATATTTTTTTTTTGTAATGCCTAGATGAGGCATTATATTTTTGGCATTGAAATTTTTTTTGTATCAAATTTTAAATAGGTAAGCTATCTTATCTGGTAGCCTTCCGACGGCCTTCGTCATCATACGAACAACTGGATATATCCACAACCGTGAGGGGAAGGACATCTTCACGCCCCATATGCCACAGCAGGCCAGCTACTGTAGGCACAGGCTCGCGGGTGACCAAGCATAGGTAGCTTGCTGTCCGACTGTCCGGTAAGTACCAAGTCCAAGTTATCGAAGTGCATTAAGCTCATCATGCACGCCTCAAGGAGATGTCAGCAAAACTAAAAGGGGCCCAGTAGGACCAATGCTTGATGCTGATGCCTTAAGGCATTAAGTCCACCTCTGTACTTTTGTATGCATAAAGAATTAATAAATAAATAGATAGAACTGCTGGAACGTTAAGTTATTCTTTTATTTTGAAATTATATTGCAGAGTATCAATATTTTAATATAGACACCATTCCACTTACCGCTAAACATACATCTAAATTCAATTACTGATGATTTGTTACACTTCAACGAAGACGAGTAGCAAACAACGTTAAAATAACGGTAATCTACTTCAATGTGAACAACTCAAGTGGAAATGAGGTGTCGGCTTAAGAATCACAAAGTGTGCGGTCGCACTGAGAGCGTTTAGTATTTTTTAAGGTTCTCTGACTAGGTCATTAGGGCGATTTCATGGAGGACACGGTGGAGCAAACTGTGAAGATGTGCCCCGCTTGAGCGATAACACCGCTTTGTCCTCATGGGGGCGATCGGCGGCTCACAGTACAGGCATGGTCCGGAGCGAAGAGGAATGGCAGGCGGTCGCCCCCTTTTGTAAAGCAGTAATGGAGCTAGCAAAGGAGGCAGTCGTACGCGTGAGAGAACGAACAGCCTCACGCCCCAGCCGCCGATGGTGAAACTTTGACACCCGAGCGTTTCTTCAACACAAATCCAGTGCAGGAACCTCCCGAACGTACCGTGTCCGGTGAGGACTCGTGTCATGCAGAAGGTGAGGACGCCGTGACGTCTTTCCAGCCACTCCTCAAAGAGGGGACTTACCGCCATAAATATGGCGTGCCCAGAATATACGGGCTGATAAACACATTACTATTCTTACATCACGCAGTTTGGTAAAAATCATTAAAGAAATAATTTTGGTATATTTTGATACTAGAGAAGTAGGTGGTAGTTTTCAGTTGAGGAAAAATATGATAAGTACTAATAATTTGTATTATAAGCAATTATTTTCAGTTAAGCCATACCTGCTTCCAAACAATGTATCTTTTCTAATTAGACCGTGTGTTTATTTTAACGTGTTTACTTGAGAAACAAATACTGCTGCTTACATCTTTGGATTGACTTGGAATTATAAATTCAAATAAACTTTATATTACAGGTACGTTATTCTTTATTCGAAATTAGGGATTTATTGGTTTCTTTGTGTTTTGTATTTTCTGTAATGTCGCAGTACTTATAACCATGAAAGCAATTTTTTTTTTTTCATATTAAGAGTTCATAGAAACTATGCATTTCAAAGGGCAAGCAATATCAATGACTATACCTAAGGTCTCTCTCATCTATATTGTTTTTTGGAGTTTTTCGTATGTTTAGTATATAGTATAGGTATACTTAAACCTTTCACATAAATCACTTTGTGTATTAGTAAAAATCGCATCGAAATTCATTCAGCTTTTGAGTATATGGCGGACAGACAGGTGCGGTGGGGACTTTGTTTTATAATCATATGTATAACTCCTTATTATCCTAGTCTTTACATCCTTATGTAAGAAAAAGGATTCAGAATTCGAGATAATTATCAAATGGAACCAAAACTCTCTCAGACAAGGTTCATATTATACAATAATAATAATAAAATAAATTTTTATTGGAACAATAAACAAGTTTACAAAATTTTAAGTGTTCATTAACAACTACATTAGTTTAAAACTGTGTTGTAGCCATTAGCACCCAAGGGGAGACGTCGGCGTTCCAAAATTAATGATAATAAATTTACAATTAAATTATATTCGTAGTTAGACTTAATTACCCTTAATCTAGAATTAGAATAGGTTAAGCAACTACATACCTATTAATTTGAATTATAATTACAATTTATTTATATTAATACAACTAATTAATTAAAATCATGAGAGGGCTGTTGTTGGGTGTTTGGCGCCGACCCCAAATATAACGGGACAAGGGCAGGAAGATGATAATGATGAATATTTTAAAATCATTTAATAATTTAAAACAAATGAGATCCAGGTGCTCTAGTTCACTTAGTGGAGTGTACGTGGGATGTGTGTGTGTGATGGTGTATGTGTGTGTGTGTGTGTGTGTATGTGTGTGTGTAGGTTAAAAATTAAGTAGATAGACGGAGTAGATTTTACTCCGTTGATCATTTGCACAGGAGTGGAATCAAAGGCGGATTTTGTTTAGCATTTAATCTAGGTTAATAATAACCAGCTATTTGTTAAAATTTCTAGTTCCTCATACGATTGTTCCTACCAATACCATTACAACCTATACTTACTTATTTTTAGGGTTGCTTACCGGAAAAGACGGAACCCTTATAGGATCACTTTGTTGTCTGTCTGTTTATATGTCTGTCTGTCAAGACCCTTTATCTCGGGAACGCGTGAATGTATCAAGTTTAAATTTAAACTGTATAATCAAGTCTGTGGTCCCTTAAATCTGTGATAAAATCAAACTTCTGGGTTAACAAAAAAAAAGATACGGCTGTTTATGTCGCAAAAAACGTATATTTACGACACTCTAAAGGGAATTAAAATTCATAGGGTATCCCGTTAACCTAGAATCCAGAAATTTGGCATAAAGCAAGTTCTCATAGTACAATTATAGGAAAAAATTTGAAAACTGTAAGTTTGTAGTCATGTCACAAAAAAGAAAAACACTTATTTAGCGATTCGGAAAAATCTTCGACAATTGAACTACATATTTACATAGGTAAGTTTGTACGGAACCCTCAGTGCGCGAGCCAGACTTGCCCAGTTTTTTTTCTATGTACTTCGCCAAATAAATATTTTCTTTCTTTTATTTCTTTCCTTTTACTATTTTAGTCATACCTACTACATAGTTCCAATCTAAGGACATCGAAGCTAGTATGAACTAAACTCCACTGTTCGCGGACGCGTAGCTTCATAGACGCATAATCGTCATATAAACGCTTGGTACTGCTCACAGCTTACAACTTTTTCTACAAAGCGAAAACGTCTCCTGCCGTCGCCGCATCGTGTCGTTGCCGCTGGCGTACTCCAAGCACATAATGACGAATACGCGTCTATTAAGCTACCGCTCTGGGTGGAACAAAGATTGTCAGGCTTAAACTAAAAAAAGCCATCCACCTGAGTTCCTTCAGATACTCTTGGGGTTCTAGGGCACCAGTTCAGTTCAGCTCCAGACCCTTTCCAAACAATCCTGCAACGCGTATTTCCATTGTATACAAGGCCAGAACGCAGCCATAGGAGACTACTCGCGTATACCTACTTTGTATTGTTATTTTAAAATCTGCAATTAAAATGTATATAATTATGTCGTAGCCAGATCTTAGAATTAATCACTTCATGATGTGATCGGTCATATCATGAAATGGTGGCATTTCCTGATATAGAATCTCGTCCGCTGGCCACATCATGATATGGGCAAGCCAAATCAATGAACACTCTGCGTTTAACGATATGAACAGCTAAACGCATATTTATTTCATGATATGGCCAAACATGGCTGATCATATCGTAAAATAGTTACATTATCCACCGCTAGAGTTAGTTAGGCGCTGATGTTGTTTTGTTTTTGTTAAGAATCATGGCGGCGGACGGTTATTCTTGTGGTTATTCTGATAAAACTGCTATGCTTCAATTGATAATAATGATATAGTGAAAATGTCATTACGATAAAAAATACTTGAATTTTACGAAAGCCAAAATTATATAAAATAAATAAGTATTTATTTTATATTAGATGCATTTCGCTCAATTAGTTTCTGTAAAATGATTAGCATTAAGATTTATCTGGGACGTGCGTCATAGTCGATCACGTCAATCGTTGTACCACGCTAGCAATTAAGCTAGTATATAAGATCAATATCTTGTAAGAGAAGGCGATTACTCTTTAGCTGTAACTCTGCCCAAATAAAGTATTTTTCCAATACTCTTGTTGTCGCTCACTTAATTAGCGCAAAGTAAAAAAAAAACCTTGAAGTTCGGAACGTATTTCACAGGTTAGTAGATTTCAATCTCTAATAATGTTATTTAGTGATTATTCTTTTAAAATTAAAGCAATTTAAAATGTCTTATTTATCTTTAATATTCTCTATTTGAAATTTTTATTAAACCCTTGATGTCATGGAAACTCTATATTATGATATGGCCAAACGTTGATTGAAAAATCATGAAACGTTGACGTTTAAATGATCTGGCTAGTTTTAGTTGGCCATTTCATGAAATACAACCAATTCATGATATGGCCGGTCACATCATGAAATGACAAATTCTACGATCTGGCCTCTGGCCACGACATATACACGAATTCTGTGCACTGGTCTTGTATAGTTTGTAACGTGTACACATCACTTACGCTTGACAAAAGCTACGATATAGTTTAATAAAATCATTTATGCATATAATGGAATAAAGCTTTAACATTATTAATGTAGAATTAGATAAAAAAAAGTAATGGCTTTGAACTTAACCAAACCCAAAACTTAACCCAACCCAAATGATTCACTTACATTAGAAGGGGATCTGGCGCTCGGCGGCCGCAGCCGCAGCATGCTCGCCTTCCGCTTAGTGGTGTAATTAATGGTGGTAATTAATGGTCACTGTTCTAACCTAACCTAACCCACATGATCGCTTCGTTAGCTCGCCATCGTGTTCTAATGGTCACTATTCTAACATGACCAAATCCAGGTGCGATTTTTTTTTTTATATTAATGATAGGCTCGCGTTTGACCACCATCTCACCTGATGGTAAGCGCTGATGTGGTCGACGATGGAGCACGCTTGCCTAGAAGTAGCCTATTCACTATTGACTTAAAGACCCCTAAGTTGTAGCTATCAGGAAACATAGACTCCGCACGTCCATCTACGCACAATTAGTCCATATTCGTACTGGCACTGTATATTATGGAATAAGGTTAGGTAGTTAGGTCACTACGAAGTATACGCGACTATTTGCGTACTTCTCTTTTATAGATTGGAAGACCTCGATTAAAAAGTGATTTCCAATCTATTCGCGACTAGTTTCACACCCTTGCGTTCTGGCCATGATGTACAGAATGTAAATACGCTGCTGCAACCCTACATGAAACATGCCTAGAACTACGTGTAAAATATCAAGAAAATATAACTGAATAAATATTAAATTTACCGATTGTACAAGTCGACAAGAATATAACAGTTCATTCTTTTTGTGTCTCTAATTTGGTCCAATGAAGTACAACGACTTTTCAAAATATATATTCTGACGATTTAAACCAAAACTGAAAATACATTTACGATAATAATTTAAACAAACCTTCAAATCTAAATTCTCAAATAACTTGTAAATATACTGCTCTGTTATCTTTCAACTTCGGTTTACAAAATAGTGAGGGAGTATCAAAAGTCGTCTAAAAATAATCATATTTATATGCAGTAGCATTCTATTTTACGACGACTTCTAAGTAATTATAAAGTTTTGAATTACTGAAATCTTTAGACAAAAGGTCTGTGAAAACTGATGCATGCTATTCTGAAATTCTCGTGGTTTTTTTTTAGTATCGATAGGCTCGTGCTTAATAACTACTATCTCAGTAAAACTGGTGGAAACCGACGATGTGGTGGTCTATAACGGGCATCGATCCTACTGGGTCCCTGCGAAATCGAAGAACATTAACGATACTTTTTGTTAGCGGCCATAAATACATATAATTTGAAAATGAGGTTTTGGTGTTTTATCTGCCACGTCCCATCCTATCTTAGCTGCCGTGACTTGGATATAATATTCCACAACTTTCTCACGACACTATCTAGTCCCAAACTAAGCAGAGCTTGTGCTATTAGTACTAGACAACTGAGAAATAAACATACTTATATATTTCTAAATATATACATATGATTGATAAATAACACGCAATCACAGAACAAATGATCGTAACATAGTCAGGGCCACTAACCACTAGACCAACAGGCCAGTCATCGACCAGGCTGGACAACACTAAAAATCCGTTGGAACCTATTAGAATTTCTTAGCCCACATCAGTTAGAGACTACCTTTACATCATTAAAACATTCACACTAAAAGGTTCTGCAAATAAACATTAAAATATCTTTGAGAAACGTAATGAAGTTTTGGTATTTCAACTGAGATAAAACTAAAATTTTGTTAATTGTAAGATATAATTGGACAGGTTTCTGAAGTAAAATATACCTAATTAAGGTTGGTTTTAATAGGGTTCAACTTTGAAAAAGCTTTTGTATCTGTCTGTTTTCAATCATCATCTCATGGACTTTAATTGCCGTGACTCCAGAATATAAAGGGCCACTGAAGGTATTCATAGGCTGGGTTTTAGTCAGTAAAAGTCTGACACTTTCTGTCAAGCTAATTGACGAATTCCCACCTAAAAAAAAGCTAAGATGAGTCTTGTGGTTATACAATAACAGCTACATGGCTTAAACAACTTTGTTTGTTTGTAGATTCATTATCTACATGATACAATGATTCCGTACCTCTGGAAGCACGTTAAGCCGTTGGACCCGGTTATAATTTGCATATCTTTGGCAGACATTATGGGTAGCAGCCGTCCGGTAAACTCGAGTCATTGGCGTGGCGTGGTATCCCACGAGCATCCCAAAGAGATGTCAGCAAAACCGTAGGGGCCCAGAAGGGCTGATACCCGTTAGGGCCACAAGAAGTTTCGGAAGAGATGCCATGGCCCTGTAACTCAAAGGGCAACTAAACGATACTGGTAGGTTTTAGTCTGTAAAAGTCTGATACACCCTTTCGTTTCACACTAGAGCGGGAGAATTCATTGAATGATTACCAGCTCAAAAAAAATTACCAGCTCAAAGAGAATTCAGAAGCCCGACAGTCTGACATATAGTCTGAAGGACATTGTGTTATCATCATCATCATCATTTCAGCCGAAAGACGTCCACTATTTTACATAGGCTTCCCTCAAGTGTCGCCACAATGACCGGTCCTATGCGTCTTGCATCCATCGGATTCCCGCGACCCTCACCAGGTCATTGGTCCACATTGTGTTATAGTTGTGAAAATCTGATAGGTAGAAGCTATTTTTGACGGCGGAAAATTATCAAATAGCTTCTAAGTTCTATCTGACTTTTACTGACTAAAACCAAACGGTTCCTTCAATTCGAACCATCCTGCAGATTGTAGTAGCTTCATGTTAGACTGAAGTCGACCTCCACATAGTTGAGAGAAAGGCAAATAATAAATTTCGTCCTTAATCTATCGAAGGACAGGTTACCACTTATAATTATTAGCACAATTTGCTTAAGTAGATATTTCTATTTTTAACCGACTTCAAAAAAAAGGAGGAGGTTATCAATTCGGTTGTATTTTTTTTTTTTATATATTTGTTACCTCAGAACTCCGTCGTTTATGGACCGATTTGCAAACTTTTTTTTTCCCTTTATAGGATATGCTTCCAGATTGGTTCCATTTTTTTCAAAATCCAGTTCTGATGATGGGATCCATGAGGAATCGAGGGAACTCCTCAAAAATTATAGGCAACCCTATGGTAATTTTAGTATTTTCATCAAGAACTTAAGCATTTACAGTCAAAAAGTAACATTTGATGAAGTGGAACTGATGAAGAAGACCAGAAATGGCCAACGAAACTTCACCCTCACATAGATATCAAAATGCAGGTAAGTAACTAGATGAAAATATAAATAAATAAATGGTTCTGAATAGTTATGTTGAAAATGGTATCATCGAAGTGATCTGATGATGATGATGGAGCCGGAAGGTAGGCACTAGAACTCTGTAATTAATCAATGTAACCTAGCCGTGTTTGGGCTTATTAGAATTGTCATGAGATGCACTTTGGCTATAAGGTACCTACTATCGAACTAACCTGATGATGGAGCCGGGAGGTGGATGGGGACTTCATAATAAAATAATGTATCCTAGCCGTGTTTGGGCTTATTAAAATTGTCGTGAGATGCTCTTTGGCTATAAGGTACTATCGAACTGATCTGATGATGGAGCCGGAAGGAGGAAGGTAGACATAGGAACTTTATAATAAAACAATGTAACCTAGCAGTATTTGGGTTAATTGGAATTGTCATGAGAAATAGGCACTCTGGTTATCTGGTTATAAGTGTATCGCAACTAAAAAGTGTGAAATAAAAACTTTTTAGAAAAAAAAAATAACCGACTTCACTAAAAAAAACACTAAAAGGATCAAAATAACTTTAATTTCGGAAGTCGGTGTTAAATAAGAAACAAACAATACCGAGAAACACCGACTTCCGAAATTAAAGTTATTTTGATCCTTTTAGTGTTTTTTTTAGTGAAGTCGGTTATTTTTTTTTTCTAAAAAGTTTTTATGGTGTAACAATTTAGTAACATTAATTTGAACAAACATAAACAGAGTATTATCAAATAACACCATTTAACCAGTATTTGGAACTTAAGTATGGAAGTTAAGTATGTGTAAACTAAACTGTTTAATGAAATTGAACCCTAGGTATCAATTAAACCGATGAATACCTCATCAAGTTGAACATTAACATTCACAACTCGATTTTAAACTCATTATATCCTTTAATCGAGTTGGATCAGGAACAAAGCTGTTTGTAGTAAAGCAAAACTTGATTATTTCAGCTATGGGCCGTGTTATGATATTAATACCGAAACTTGACGCGACACTTCGCGCATTTTTAAAGACAGTGACCCAAGTCTTTCTTTATTTACTAGATTAAAAAGGTATATTAGTGAAAGAAATAGAAGATATAACACAGTGTGCAGTGTTTTCTCATCCAACATACCACAGTGTCTCAAGTCGATACTCTATATGACCAAAGCGTGTTGCCAGTGATGACATATGGCTTTGAAACGTGGTCGCTCACAATGGGTCTCATCAGAAGGCTTAAAGTTGCCCAAAGGGCCATGGAAAGGGCTATACTCGGAGATTCTTTGCGTGATCGCATCGGGAATGAAGATATCCGCAGGAGAACCAAGGTTTCCGACATAACCCGAAGAATTGCCAAAGTTAGTGGCAGTGGGCAGGGCACCTTGCTTCTAGAACAAATGGTCGATGGGCTGAAAAGTTTTGAAGTGGCGACCACGGACGCAATGTTGGAAGGCCTCACACAAGGTGGACCGATAACCTTGTGAGGTCACGGGAATCCGATGGATGCAAAACGCACGGAACCGTTCGTTGTGGCGATGTCCAACAGTGGACGTCTTTCAGCTGATGAGGATGATGATGACACAGTATGATGAAGTAGTGCTTTGCCGGTGGACGTGGTGTATGAGCTAACCTACTGTGGGACCAGTGGCTTTAGGATGCGCCCCATGTCGTTGAGATTGAAAGGCATGTTGCGACGAAAACTCTAACGGCCCGCGCCATGTCAAATGCGTTTCTGGTACGTTATCACTACTCCTGTACAAAATGCACAGGAATGGTTGCTCTCAAGCGTTGCCATTTGCTGTAAACTTCGTAATAAAAATATTTCAGCTTACTAAAATTGTCATGAGTTACACTCTAAAAGGCATCAAACTGATCTGATGATGAAGCCGGAACGTAGGCACGGGAACTTCGTAGGTAATAAAACAATGTATCCTAGCCGTGTCTAACCTTATAATAATGAGAGCCACTTTGTTTTTAATGGTTATAGTTTAGTAAAATTTTAATGGTTATATTCTAAAGGTGCCATAGAACTTGCGCACTATTTAGTTGAGTTATAGGGTACCATAACTGAAAACTACAAAATAATTGTAATATCATACAGAAACAGCGACTTCCAAAATTATATTGAATTGTATTTGTTATTTTTAGGGTTCCGTACCTTAAAAGGAAAAAGCAAACGGATGGACAATCACTTTGTTGTCCATCCGTTTGCTTTGTTGTCCATCCGTTTGTCTGTCTGTCAAAACCCTTTATCTCGGGAACGCGTCAAGGTATCGAGTTTAAATGAAAACCATATACTCAGGTCTGCGGACCCTCGATGCTGTAAAAAAATCAAATTTCAAAGATAACGAAAAAAAAGATACAGCCGTTTATGTCTCAAAAAACATGTATTTCGACATTCTCAAGGGAATCAAAATTCATACGGTTGAACGTCCCCGTTGAACTAGAAACCTGAAATTTGGCATGAAGCAAGGTCTCATAACGCAAGTACAGGAAAAAGTCTGAAAACTGTAAATTTGTAGTTACGTAAAAAAAAAAATTGCTATTCGGAAAAATCTTCCTAACTCAATTCGGGATCTGAATGGACTATTTTCATAGGTAAGTTTGTATGGAACCCTCATTGCGCGAGCCCGACTCGAAGTTGCCCAGTTTATTTTTATATATATGGGAGTTGATGGTACTTTTTTGTAATAAGTTTTTTTCACGTATAGCACAAATTTTGTTTGAGTCTTCATTGTTTAGTTTTAAAAGATCGATTCATCCGGTTGATTCATCATTTCAATAAGTGATATTTTTTCTGAGGTGGGAAATCATCCACTTCCTTAGAGAGCGTGTCAGACTAAAACCACACCTGTGCCTCCTAGTGGGTATCGACCCAACTAGGCTATGGTTTTGCTGACATTTCAAGCCAGGCAAGCTATCCATTGCTCTTCTTCCACACGCGCCCGCACCTACAGTGGTCGGGGATCGCTCTGCGACTCCCAAAATCGAACGCTGGGGCGTGTAGATGTCCGTTCCCTCCTGTTTGCGGCCACCTGTTTCGCTAAAATTACTGCTTCGCAGAAGGAGGCCTCATTCCATTCCTTCTCGCTCCGGATCATGGTGCCGGGCCCTTGAACAGGTCACCGCTGCTGATTGACTCCACGAGGACACGGCCATACTCCGCTCAAGCGGGACACACTCCCACCGATAGTAAATAATGATGATGATGATGATGATGTGATTGACAAGTGCTCTATTGCTGGCTTAAAGTAAGTCTTCATTTTTCCCTCACATGAAGAATCTCAGCTTAAATATAGTAGATATCAGCCCCCCTAGCCAAGTTACAATCGTGTCGTTCGCGCCGATCGCCTCGAGTAGGCCACGCCTCCGATTCCTTTGTTCTGACGTCATCTCAACGCTCAGTCACGTGGTCAGAACAAAGGAATCGGAGGCGTGGCCTACTCGAGGCGTTCGGCGCGAACGACACGATTTTAACTTGGCTAGGGGGGCAGGAAATACTAACTACGCACGATTTATTCGCAGTTTGCGGTGTAAATACAAAATTTAATTGTTTTAATGGATTGGCCTTTTCAAAAAGACCACAAAAGCTGCAAATAATTCATCCATTTGATATTCCTGCGGTTTTATGTCATTGTAGTTGCATTATACGTTTCCGTATTCGGTTACGTTGGATAAAATGTGAATATTTTTTGTCCCTATTAAATGTACTATATTGTGGTAAAACAAATAGCAATTGGTATGGGTTTTATGTTAAAAGATAAATAATTGTCTATTGCTTTTGCCTGCAGATTTGATCGCTAAAAGTCGACGGATAATGAAATTAGGTTAGGATATTGTAGGCTCAGTGCTACATAAATAAAAAGTTCCTTGTTTTCATGTATTTATCTTGTAAACTTATAATTATATTGATTCACTAACAGAGAAGTTTTCATTGTTAGTTTCTGAAGTTAGTTCGTTTAATTTTAATAAAACCTAACATTCTAACATAACACATACTTCGTAACCTTTCATCGTTCATCATCATTTCAGCTGAAAGACGTCAACTGTTGGACATAGGCCTCCCGTAAGTGTCACCACAATGAACGGTCCTGTGCGTTTCGCATCCATCGGATTCCCACAACCTTTTATCATTATCATCATTATTTTAGCCAAAAGACGTACACTGTACTGTGGTGTCGCCACAACGACTGATGTGTCTCTTATCCATTGGATTCCCACAACCCTCCCACAAGGTGGACTGAGTTACCGGTCCACCTTGTGGGAGGCATTTCAACGCTGTTTGGTCGTAATCTTTGTTTATTATATTTATTTACTAGCATCTGGCAGTGGCTTCGCCCGCGCGGAAGTTGGTTTCTCCATACAAACTTCCAACCCCCATTTTACCCCCTTAGGTATGGAGTTATACAGAAAACAGATATTACAGAAAATACAAAACACAAAGAAACCAATAAATACCTAATTTTGAAAAAAGAATAACGTACCTTTAATATAAAGTTACTTTGGGGGAGGCTTATGTCCAGCAGTGGACGTCTTTCGGCTGAAATGATGATGATGATGAATATAAAGTTTATTTGAACTTATAATTCTAAGTCAATCCAAAGATATAACACTTCAAAAAAACCCGTTTTAAAAAACGGCAATTTGCTACTTTAACCCTTAATCATCATTTCAACCGAAAGACGTCCACTGTTGGACATAGACCTCCCCCAAATGTCGCCACAATGACCGGTCCTGTGCGTCTCGCATCCATCGGATTCCCGCGACCCTCACCAGGTCATCGGTCCAACTTGTGGGAGGCCTTCCAACGCTGCGTCTTCCGGTACGTGGTCACCATTCCAGACCCTTTCGTCCCCATCGACCATCTGTTTTGCGAGCAATGTGCCCTGCCCACTGCCACTTAAGTTTGGAGATTCTTCGGGCTATGTCTGTAACCTTGGTTTTCCTGCGGATATCTTCATTTCTGACGCGATCACTCAAGGAAACTCCGAGCATAGCCCTTTCCATTGCCCTTTCAGTGACTTTAAGCCTTCTGATGAGGCCCATTGTAAGCGACCACGTTTCGGAGCCATATGTCATCACTGGCAACACGCACTGGTCATAGACTTTCGTCTTGAGACACTGTGGTATATTGGGCGAGAAGACACCGCGCAGCTTCCCAAACGCTGCCCTTCCGAGTCGGATTCGACGATTGACCTCTTTCTCGAAGTTAGACCTACCCAACTGGACCGTCCCAGGTAAACGCAGTCGTCCACAACTTCGAGTGTAGAGTCTCCGATCTTGATAGGACTGGGTGCTACATGGATGTTTACCATGACTTTGGTTTTGTCCATGTTCATTTTAAGTCCCACTCTTTCGGAAGCTTTACTGAGGTCACCGAGCATTGTACTGAGCTCCTCCGTAGTCTCAGCCATGACTACTGGTTGCATATTAGAAAATCAAAACTTTCTCGAGCAAATTTCAAAAGAACAACAAACGAAATAACAAAATTTAAATGACCAAATGTTTTATTTAGAAAAATTTTAGAATCCCAATGTATGTGACATCAAATGAACGGCTGATCAAAAGTTGCTAGATGTAATTTTAAAATATCAAATCATTACTAATCAAATTACATAATCACAAATGAGGACTGAATAAATTTGCTAGATGTAAATATAAGTATGTTAATTTGTGTTTAAAGTTTGAGGTTAGGTTAAGTTAGAACACTAATTTCCATCGATTTACGGGGCGGTGTGGGGCCTAAATCATAATGGCTTTTAAAATTAGAAGGGGATTTGGCCACAGCGTTGATAGTCACAATTCTAACCTAACCTAACCCAAATGATTCACTAACATTAGAGGGGGATCTGCTCGCTCCGCTCGCTCGCCTTCGGGCGTTGATGGTCACAGTTTTAACCTAACCTAACCCAAATGATTCACTAACACAGTCATACAAGCGCAACTTGCAAAGGGCAACAAAAACAAACGTACGATAATTAATAATTTATCCAGTAATCCTTTTTGACCTTTAAACGATTTGGTCAAGAGTGTAATAAATAATTTAAACATTGATATTCCAGACTTTGGTCAGCTGAACTTTTGATCAAATGACCATCGTTATTTTAAACTTTGTTGATTTGTACGTTGTTCTTTTGAAATCGAATTTGCTCAGGAAAGTTTTGATTTTCTAATATGCAACCTGACTACTATGTCGTCGGAAAATCGAAGGTGAGTGATGTGCTCGCCATTGATATTTATGCCTAGCCCTCTCCACTCCAGAACCTTGAAGACATCCTCCATTGCGGCCGTGAACAGTTTCGGAGAAATGACGTCTCCTTGCCTCACACCCCGCTGCAAGAGGATAAGTTTCGAGGTCTGGTCCTGAAGTCGGACTGACATGGTGGCGTTTTTGTATTAACACTTCAGCACTTCGATGTACCGATAGTCAATCTAGCACCGTTGAAGAGACTGCAGTACAGCCCAAGTCTCGATCGAATCAAAGGCTTTCTTGTAGTCCACAAACGCTAAGCAGAGAGGCTGATTATACTCCTCAGTCTTCTGTATAACCTGCCGCAGCGTATGTATGTGGTCCACTGTGCTGAAGCCTTTTCGAAATCCGGCATGTTCGGGAGGCTGGAAGTCGACAAAACTTCCCGCGAGACGGTTCGTGATGACATTGGAAAACAGCTTGTAGACATGGCTCAGAAGTGAGATGGGCCTGTAATTCTTAAGCAGGGTATTGTCACCCTTCTTAAAGAAGAGTACCACCACACCTCTGCTCCATGCCTGTGGCGTTTTTCCCTCGAGTATGACGGAATCGAACAACTTCTGAAGTGCCTTTAGGACCGGTTTTCCACCTGCCTTCAGGAGCTCGGCCGTAATTCCATCCTCACCCGACGCCTTGTTGTTCTTCAACTGCTTCAGAGCCATCCTAATCTCGTACAAGCTGACGTCCGGGATATCTTCGGTATAGTGTCGAGTCAATCTAGCTCTTGGGTCGTTTGCTAAATTTGCATCGGGTTTAGAGATTGACGTGTACAACTGTCCATAAAAAGCCTCGATCTCTCCCAGAAGCTCCGATTTGGCGGATATGACTCTGCCATCGTCGTGGATCACTTCCAGTTTTCACCGCATTGATCACGGAGACATCATTGAATATTTGCTTCTTCGTCGACAGAATGAAGTCAATCTCATTTCTAGTCGCACCGTCGGGACTTTGCCAGGTCCACCTCCTATGCTCACGTTTTTTGAAGAAGGAGTTCATCATGTAGAGGCCTTCCTTCTCCATAAAACTAGCCAGTAGGTGTCCTCGGTGATTCCGACGTCCAAATCCAAATTGCCCCACTCTCAGCTCGTCACCATCTCGTTTGTCCAGTTTCACGTTGAAGTCCCCCATGACCACGGTGAAGTGGGTCTTAAAACCATGCATGGCTCTGGATACATCCTCATACATGGTCTCTACTTCGTCGTCGGGGTGCGTCGAGATCGGGGCGTAAACCTGTATGACCTTCAGCGAATATCTTGGCGATATTCTAAGTATAAGGTACGTCACCCTGGTCGGCACACTCTCGATCTTCGCCACATTTTTCACAAGGGACTTGTGGACGAAAAACCCGACACCACCCTGGGACTGCTGGTTGTCCTCCCGGAAATAGAGCAGGTTACCGGATTTGAGAGTTATCGTGTCCTCCCCCTGTCTTCGGACTTCAGATAATCCAATAATACTCCATCGCAACCTGCTCAATTCCTCCTCAAGTTCGGTTATCTTCTCGTCCGTCCTCAGTGTCCGCGTGTTATATGTTGCCAGGTCCAGTCGTTGTTTTTTAAAAGGGTAGCCGGATCCCATCCGGTGATTCTTAGCACCCCTTGCCTCGCCGTGGCCTTGACCGCTACCGGAGTCAAGGGTAGACGGGCTGCCGGACACTAGGGGCCATTTCTGGTATGTCCCTTAGTCGCCTCTTACGACACCCACGGGAAGCGATGGGATGGTGCCATTCTTTACGTCCGAACAACATACGGACGTTAATATAATTAATAAAATATAATTTTCTACTACCTCTCGGGCAAAACTACTATCAGCAGCTAGTACGTGTATTTTTTTATTTTTTTGCAACAAAAAGATGCCTAAATTAATTATAAGTAGTGGATAATTTATTTCATGGAAAGGAGAACAAATTTAGAGTATTATAATACAGGGTAAGTCCATTTGAATGCAAAAAAAAAACTAAAAGTGACTCTTCCTCCCTGGCAGTGGGTAGGACACATAGTTCGCAAAACCGATGGTCGATGGGGACGAAAGGTTCTGGAATGGCGACCGCGTACCGGTAGACGCAGCGTTGGAAAGCCTCCCACAAGGTGGACCGACGACCTGGTGAAGGTCGAGGGAATCCGATGGATGCGAGACGCACAGGACCGGTCATTGTGGCAACACTTGGGTGTGGCCTATGTCCAACAGTGGACTTCTTTCGGCTGAAATGATGATGATGGTGATGATGACTCTCCTGTACAATTTCAAAAATACATTCATCGTCATCTTAAACAAGAGCAAGTTCCGTGTTATTTGGGGTCGGCAGAACACGTTTTTCAATAATACCTAATACATTACGTATTTAGTTAAACAAGACATTACAAATGCAATTAATTTGTGTTCCAAAATTTATTATAATAACAGCTGTCAGTTACAAAACAAAAAATACGTAAAAAATTGCCAAGGAAATTACCGTCAGCAACCGACTTAATTTAAGCAAAAAAATTTCGTTTTTTCTGCTGTTGCTACTTATTCCAAGACCTTTCCATAAAAAAGTATCGTAGACTCAATAATCCATTCTAAAGATCAGGCAACAGAGTTCAAATTGAATTAACAGGCTTAGTCATAGATTTTCCAGCAAGAACCAGCTGTTTCTGCCATGTCTTACATTTTATGCAAATTGTAATTTGGTGTCATAGATGATTTCATTTTGTAAGTATAAATTTGTATTAATTTCAACTATTAATTTTAATTATTTTTTTTAAACATTAACCAAGAGAAAAATAGTCGATGGTGCATTTCAGAGAAAACATTTTAATGTATGAAAAATCAGTGACTGTTTTAGCCAGGGTAAGAAGATTGTATATTAAAAAAAAAAACATAGCATACCCAATCAGCCTTTTAATGTTCCCACTGCTAGGAATCACGCTTCCCCTGTAGGAGAAGGAATAGGCCGTAGAAATAATCCAACATGCGTGCCCAGTGCGGGTGGAGGTCACATATCTTCGAATTTTTAGTTCTAAGACATACCGGTACACTGTTCTCAAAACGTCTCAGGACGTCACGGATGTCAATCATTCATAAGCGCTCTGTGTACTTCTCTCAAATAAATTATATATAAAATACATTTGGATGGCATTTACCGCAATTGATTTAAAATTATCTAACACAATTACACGTGCAAGTCCTCACTCAGAAAAGAAAACCAATTTCAGAACTAGAGCTGGCAAAGATGATCTGAAGACTCACTTTCTCTTCGCATGAAATCTATACATAATAGGACAACCCAAGGTTAGGCGTTGGCTGTTCAAAGGAGACACCGCGGCCTTGGAATGCAAAAGGCAACTGAATGAATATGGAAGGGTTTTAGTCAGTAATAGTCTGACACTCACTGTAGCTCCACTGAGGCCTGGAGAAATATAAACGTGGAATGTAATAACGATTTTAAAAAGGTTTAAATTAAAAAAAGTACAGATTTTTTTTATTAGGAAAAAAGACGTACGAAAAATTCCACCACTGGGGGTCCAAAATCATGTACTGGATATTTGGTATTCGTTTTTGCGTCGATGTCAAAGACACCGTGTCTAATCGATCGATTATATAATATTTTTATAATCGATTGTTTTTAAATATAGACATTGTTAGGTTGTTGAATCAGATCATTCTTTTTAATGGCTAATTTTTAAAACCTGTTCCTATTTCAAAAACCTCCTCCGCACATTCCTCTCCTCATCCTGGGTACATTAAATACTAGTCAACGTCACTGTTGGCGTAATTGCCGTGCCAGCCTTTGGGTCACACTGGGCTCGCCACAATTATGGCGGTAAGTCCCCTCTTTGAGGAGTGGCTGGGAAGACGTGCTCACCTTCCGCATGACGCAGGTCCTCACCGGACATGGTACGTTCGGGAGGTTCCTGCACCGAATTCTTGCGGAAGAAAGGCCCAGGAGTCACCACTGTGTGGACCGCCCGGAGGACACGGTGGAGCATATGGTAGAGGTATGCCCCGCTTAGGCAGAGCACTGTCGTATCCTCGTGAGGGATATCGGTAGCAACTACCTCTCGCACCAGGCCCTGGTGCAGGTCATGGTCCGAAGCGAGGCGGAATGGCAGAGGCGGCCACACGAGTGAGGGAACGGCCCTCACACCCCAGCTGCCGGGATCCCGATCCTGATTTCTAGCCACCGTAGACGTAGGTTTGTGGACGGCGAGCAATGGGTAGCCCCTCTGGTCGTCGGGTAACCGTACGGACCGAGCTCGAATCGTCGACGGCGCGTAGTGTCTCAAAGAGATATCAGCAAACGTCCCTACGTTTCGCTTCCAGTTACAGTAGACTTCGACCCTGCTAGGCCCCTGCCTAGCAGGGTCGAAGTCTACTGGGGTCGTGGTGTGCGATAGTGCACCCCGGCCCTGGAAGGAAGGCAAAGAAGAAACAGGAGTGGGTTTTAGTCAGTAAAAGACTGAAACGCCCTCACGCACCGCCTCACAGCGGTAAAGGTCATTGGATGATTTCTCACCTAAACAAAAGTCTTTGGGTCACACGATGTGTCTACTAATTATAGTTTGATTTTAAATAATGTCACTGTTATAGTTATTTTCAGTCTCCATGACTGAATTTACCAACGAATATTTTTCCTACTTCTTACAAATTTCCTTGATATTGAGCCTCTTGAGTTAAACCATTTATCTTGAAGACACATTACCAACTTCAGATACGTGACCTTCCACTAAATTGATCTCAACTTACTTTGCCCTCAACTTCGCTTTATATTGTTGATTGAAGCTTTGTAGGTTTAGAATATTTTTCGGAACAGCCTTTGTTGTATTATCAATTTGATAACACTACAATGAGTCATATTTTATAATAACAAAATAAGTAAATTTAGTCCTAAATTCGGTTGTGTTAAAATTCAGCCATAATTATTTTTTCAATACACTTACTCGAAAATCCGCTCTTATCGCACCGCTTTTAGGCACGCAATTTACTGTTTTCCACACTCGTGCGGAAAAGTGCTGTGCTTACCCCCATCACAATTGATTGTATTTATCGTATCAGGCTGGGCGATAAGCGATCCCCACGAGTAGCACATCAACCCCCGTTTATTTATTTTTTCATAAGTATGAAAAACGCCGTTTGATAAATGTGGAAATTTGTCACTGCAGCAAGAATTCCGCCTCGGTCACAATGACAAAGTTTCTCCACTTGTATCAAAATGTAATATTCTGCCAGTGTGAACGCTGAAAGGTTCTTTTCAGGAAATATTCTTTACCGATATTTAGGTATGGTACTATCTTTGTTGTATGACCTGAACATAATATTTATGTTCATCAATGAAAATGATTATAAATCAATTCATAACATAGTATTGTTTATTCAAAGTTGGCTTTCAATTCGGTAATCATAGTTTGTAAAACAATAATTTGTTATCACTTCACAGGCCAGTCAATCGTAACGAAAAGTGTAAGCAACTAATATCGCAATCTATTGATATTATAGATAATGGACACCCCGACGTTTGGTAGGCCGTGTACCTACCTTACAGTCAAACTCCAAGCGAGTGCCCGGCTTCGCCCGTGATATCACGCCATTCCGTCAAACACCAAGCGTCCGCATAGTTTATAAAATATAGTGCGTTTTATTTCTAGGGTATTTATCCTAGAACGTAAATAAGAAGTTCTTCATAAAATAGTCTGTAAATATCGAAAATAAGGTCTACTTCATTTGTGGGAGAGAGCGGACGCCGCGAAACGCTTGGCAATGAGGGTCCTTTTTCACTCGCCTATCGTTAACATCGAGCATGGTTTAAAAGCTTGATTTACTCCGTGATTTACTCGAATATGTATTTTTTTTAAACGTAACGTACGTTTTTTACGTAATTTTGTTAGATTTTAATTTATTAAAAAAATATATTATCAAGAATATATTTGATTTTTATTTTTGATATTTCCTTTAAGATTATGTTGAATAAGTTTAAGATTAATAGTAAAAAAAAATTGTCATCATATTTTAGAATCTTGATTAAATTTGCAAGGCTTCGATTCTTATACTTTTTTTACTTTTTTAATTTTTGAGTAAATTATGAATTGTGCAAAATAGCAGATTTATGTTACTGCAAAATAGAAGATTCTTAGAGGTCTTTACTGGATTAGTTTTACACAAGTTTATAAATTGATTTCTATAGAAGCCTAGATAATATCCACAAGACACTGTGTTTCCAAAATATCTTATGAAAAATGTATAATAACGTCGCGTAAGAGCGGTTGTATGAAAAACAGTGAAAATGTATGTCGAGTTGCATTCCCTTAAGTTTTAAATGTCTAATGTAAGCAGAACGAATAAAAAACCTTTCTTCACGAATATAATTACTGTCACACTGTGTCACTAATCAGAAAAGTTTCATTAAACTACTTCATTGACTGTTATTGTCTCATTGGTACATTTGAACACTTATTATTCCTTATTATTTTCTATAACGTTTACACAGAAATATGATTCGATCCTTATTATATTTCGAAACCAACATTTATGCTTATCAAATTTATATATAGAAAATTTAATTTTATCATGAATTTCAGCTCCAAGTAATATATGGCTTTTACTCTCTGTGGAAAATAAAAATTATTCCAGATAATTTATTTTATATTTATTGAATTATGAGAAAAACATACTTATCCACAACCAATTTTGTTATATCAAAAAACAAAGCTGAAAGATCAGAATTTAATATATATCGTAAACCTTCAATTTTTACTTAATTCATGAAAGTAAACTATGTTTATTTCGGTGTAAGAAATAAAGGCATAGGTATTTATTATGTTAGCTATGTGTTAAAAAAGGTCCTGAATATATTATAAAAGTCTCGAAGTGACTGCGTAGATCCTCTGAGGCCCTACCACGAGCTTTTAACGCGACCCATTTGACGACCTTAACCGAACTGTTAAAAGGATGGAGCTATACAGGGTCACAGAATAAGAAATAGTAAAAGTACAGAAATTGCACTCCGAGATAGCAAACATACGAATTTAAACCTACTAACAAAAGCGCTAATGTTCATAATACATTGTACGGCACGGACACGACCTTGATTTTATTAGCCCCAGATCCAGTAACGCTCGTAACGAATCAAAATGCACCGTAAGTCCGCACGACGAGTCTCTTTTATTATGCCCGTTATGCGCCTTTGAACAGGCCGCTCTTGTTATAGGGTTAGGACTTGTGTGTTTTTGAAAAATGTTAAATAGGTACTTACGTTTTATTACATAAAATATAATCAGATTTTCTAAAATTATATGGTAGATAGGTACCTAATTGATTTCTACCTATGTACTATATCCATACTTTAAAACATATTTTTAAAAAAGTCATCTCATAAAAGTGTCAAGATATTGTTTAAATTTAGTTAGATATCTAAACAAATGAAATAGGTAATTAAAATGAAGTGTTTAAAACTTTGTTGGTTTTGTATGTCGTTAGCTTTGCGTTCATATGTAATTATTAAAAGGTAGGTCATTTAAGACGTTGTTATACATAATAATTAACATTTTGTAAGATATAATTCCAGTATATGTTGACCTTTTCATCAGTAAGGTAGTCACTAGTACTGGGAGGTCTACTTATATTGAATAATCTTTAAGGTCATTGACTCGTTTACGTGCAAAATGTCGCAAATACTTGAAATAAAAACTCAATAGAATATTCGATAAAGAATTCGAAAATCATTTTTGTTAGCGCGGGTCAAGCGGAAAATCGAACACGCGTGTGACACTCTACCGTATTTAGCCTCGCAAGTGAGGCCGCGGGCGTAGGCACATTTCTATACCTATAGTTAGAAGTGCGCCAGGCCTGACAGGGTGTACAGCTCCATGCCTTTTTCTCGCTCGCTCGCCTGACATTTTGACACGCCATGGTAAGGGCCCTAGTCCGTGCAGTGAAGGCCAGTTCCCGTATTTTTAAGGATTTTCGCATTTTAATCTTAATATCAATCTTTATAGAGAACCTTTTTACATCCCTGATATGAAATTACGACTTTGCTCTCGAACATTTTTAAGTATGGGGATAAGCCTTTTATTCACTCAAATAGAATTTCTGGTCCTTAGTACCGAAACGTGACATGCTTCAGTAAAATCCAAGATCACTATACTGAGTTATTGACTGCTCATGTGATTTACCAATCGGGGTAAGTCTACCTGGGAATTACCTTGTCCTCGACTAAGCTTGACTTCATAACGCTTGACTTTGACCAGTTAGAGTTCGATCATGAATTCGTATCGGAATTGACATTAGTCTGCACCAACGACCATAGAAGCCTCATACACCTCATGCTTGATCTAACGCAGCAATACAATTCTGAAGCAAGATGCTGCATTCTGATTGGTCCTACGAAGGTCATTATTATTATTAAGTTATGTTACGGAGCTGAAGTGGGAGTGAGCTGGTGACGTCGCTCGAATTCCCCCGGACACTGATGGGCAAGGATTGTCACTCACTGAACGCCTGAGAGAGGTCGACCGCAACGAAGGTGATGTGACGATCTGATCATGTTTGCTAGCCAAACTTGGCCAGGGATCATTCAAGACAGAGTGATTTGTAAAAAGAAAGGAGAGGGCTTTGCTCAGTATTGGTTCTTAAAATAGGCTAATAAAAAATGGTATAGAGTAAGAGAGAGTGGGAAGCAGTCACTTCATTCTGCGAAGTATGTAGTAACGCAAGCGAAGGAGGGGACTGAATTCATGAGGGAGAGGATATCCTTACGCCCCAGCCAAAAAGAGATAGAAAGATAGATATATTCTTTATTGTACACCAATAATAAAATAAGAGATGTCGATGTTGGTGTTGTTGATGTTGTTTGTTTGAGATGTTTACGGCTCACAGAAAGGGACAAAACTAAATCAAAAATTGTTGTACAATTTGGTGTCCTTCATCACATCTATAAGTCTGAGGTGTTGATAAACATTTGATCTCTTAAATATTGATATGCACCCAAAATGATACACAATGTGACCTTTTAGCGTTGTGCAGAGTCTGAGGATATTATCTCGGTGTAAATGATCTGGCAACTGTAATCTGACATATTGTAGGTATGTCAGATTACAGTCAAAAGATTAGATACATATTTCATTAGTAGCAGGTATGATTTTAACCAATACCAATCCTATAATATAATATTTCACAACTATCACACAACGCCGTCTAGTCCCAAGCTAAGCAGAGCTTGTGTTATGAGTACTAGACAACTGATAAACACACTTATATATTTCTAAATACATACACATTATAGATAAATTACAACCAGACACAGAACAAATGATCGTATTCATCACACAAACATTTATTGTCCTGGATGGGTACCAAACCCACAACCTCCGGCATAGCAGTCAGGGCCACTAAACACTAGACCAACAGGCCAGTCAATCTATACCTGGATATAATCTATACCAGCCCCCCTAGTCAAGTTACAGTCGCATCGTTCGCGCCAAACGCCTCGAGTAGGCCACGCCTCCGATTCCTTTGTTCTGACGTCATCTCAACGCTCAGTCACGTGGTCAGAACAAAGAAATAGGAGGCGTGGCCAACTCGAGGTGTTCGGCGTGAACCAAATGATTGTAACTTGGCTAGGGGGGCTGGACTAGACACCACACGTTTGAGTTGCTCGTAAGGAGAAATTCTTATTATAACCGTTATTACTTTCATACACGGCCATTAAAGTCATCATATATATATATATGATGACCATTATTTCAGATGAAAGACGCCTACTGTTGGACATAGGACTCCCCCAAGTGGCATTACAATGAAGTGTCCTGTGCGTCTCACATCT
Organism: Mythimna impura; assembly: GCA_905147345.3. Classification (NCBI taxonomy): domain Eukaryota; kingdom Metazoa; phylum Arthropoda; class Insecta; order Lepidoptera; family Noctuidae; genus Mythimna; species Mythimna impura. Next base: position 5,196,652 of record LR990347.1, on the reverse strand, counting down.
ACTGGATTCCCGCGACCCTCACCAGGTCATCGGTGTACCTTGTGGGAGGCCTTCCAACGCTGCGTCTAATTAAAGTCGAAGTGAGCAATTTATTATTTGCAAGGCAGAAGTGAAGACTGGCACAATGCTAAACATGATAGCGAAGGGGTTCATTCAGCTTACAGCCATATATTTCGAAATGTTGTGTTTGACTTTTAAACAAACGTGTTATCATATCGAATTTTATTCTTTCATTTAAGTATTTCTCAAATATACTTAATCTAAATTCTTTCGTCTGCCATATTTTTTCCTCGCGTGAAAGAAGAAAATTATCACTAAATAAAAAAGTGTCATATATGTGCTATTCCAGGACATAATTACCTACCTGTGAGCCTAATCTCATCCAAATTCGTTCAAAATTTTGAGCGCAAAGGTTTAACAAAGATACAACTTTCACCTTTACAATATTTTTTTGTGTAAAATAAAATGTGATAAAGGCACAACAAAATCACATAGCGTTGGCAAATAATTTTAAACAACCATAAAACAAGTTCAAGTAAATAAACACATTTTTTTGCGCTTACATTGCAAACGCTGACTGAATCCTAAGAGATAGATAAAAATAATGTCCTACAGTATTTTACACCTTAAAAAGGTCTACAAAAAAGTCCGCGATGGTATATGTCTATCTCCGGATAACCTACAATAACCATTTTTTATCGTTTACTTTTTACGAGAAATACTGGCTTATTTACAAAACGATTTTAAGCAATACACCATTAATCTTTATCCAATTAAGTACCCTAAATACATTGCGCATTTAATATAGATCAATATGGCCCTTTCCAATGTGTAATTTAAATGAATATTTTCGAAAATTTCACAGATTTGAAATGCAGGGACATAGCGATTGCGGTAAAAAACTTGATTCTTTCAAAGATTATTAGTATATTTGCGTCGGCGCATCGACGCAAATATACTACTCGGACAATACTGTTCTCGATTTAGAATCTGTTTATTTTTAACCAACTTAAAAAAGGAAGAGGTTCTCAATTCGGTTGTCAAGTTTTATCATTTTTTTTTTATTTTTGTTACCTCAGAACTCCGTCGTTTATAGACCGATTTGCAAATTTTGTACCTAAAAGGATATGCTTGGAGATTGATCCCATTTTTTCCAAAATCCGGTTCTGATGATGGAATCTATGAGGAATCGAGGGAACTCCCCAAATATTATAGGCAACCATATAGTGATTTTGGTATTTTCATCGAGAACTTGAGCATTTACAGTCAAAAGGTAACATTTGATGAAGTGGAACTGATGAAGAAGACCAGAAATAGCCAACGGAACTTCATACTCACATAGATATCACAATGCAGATTTTTAAGCGATTATGTTAATACAAATAAATAAATAATTCTGAATAGTTATGTTGAAAATGTTATCATTGAAGTGACCTGATTATGATGATGAAGCCGGAAGATAAGCACCGGAATTCTGTAATTAATCAATGTATCCTAGCCATGTTTGGGCCTAGAATTGTCATGAGATGCACTTTGGCTATAAGGTACTATCGAACTGATCAGATGATGGAGCCGGAAGGTAGAAGGTAGACACGGGAACTTCATAATAAAACAATGTAACCTAGCAGTGTTTGGGTTAATTGGAATTGTCATGAGAAATAGGCACTCTGGTTAGAAGTATATCGCAACTAAAAAGTGTGAAATAAAAAACTTTTAACAAAAAACATAACCAACTTCACTAAAAAAAAACACTAAAAGGATCAAAATAACTTTAATTTTGGAAGTCGGTGTTAAATAAGAAACTACGATACCGAGAAACACCGACTTCCGAAATTAAAGTTATTTTGATCCTTTTAGTGATTTTTTTAGTGAAGACGGTTTTTTTTTTTTAGTAAAGAGTTTTATTTTAGTGTAAAATAAAATGTTTTATGGGCACAACAAATCACACAGGATTGGCAAATAATTTCAAACAACCATAAAACAAGTATTAGGTATAATTAGTTCCATTATTGTGACTCATGATCTTTATTATAGAAATGTGCTACCAAATCTGATACGCCATTATCGTTATTAAATAAGTAGTAACATAAGAAATAGAAACAATTTTAACAGGCTTGAACTATAATATGTAATAAAAAAGTAAGTTGCCTGCTGCAGTCTTCCCGTTTGGTTATAATTTAGGTGTCTTAAATACTGGAGTGAATAGGCTGCGCATAAGCGATTGCATCACGGCTTACCGTCAGTTGAGATCGCAGTCAAGCACTAGTTTATATTATTTAAAAAAAAATTGCGAGAACTGGTATGAAAGGGTATATAGTCCCAACAAAGGCTCCAAATGACGTTGGAGGTAGCTAGAAGAAGAAAAATCTAGTTACCAACTGAGCGTATTACAGTAAATGGGTGGTCGATAGTCAATTAATCATGAACAGTGTCGTTCAACAAAGTCTATTAAGTGTTCACCTGTCCATCCGTCTCTCCCCACTCTAACTCCAAACCTACAGTTATCAAAACCTTACTACAATTGCTCGTTAGAAAACAGCTACTCCACGCGATGAACGTCTAGACTCGCGCGTCGATAATGTGAATCAGTGATACGCAAAAATAAACTTTATTGAAATAGTGACAAAGTTGACAGTGTTGTGATAAATATGAATATGGAAAATGGAAGGTAAAATCGAGTGTTTGATAGAAATCTTGTGTTTTAGAGGATTGCAGTGAAATGATTGATAGAGCATCATTAACGATGGTACTATTTATGTACAAGTTTGTATTTATTTACCGTTTGTAACAGAGTATATTAACTCACTCCACGATACACTAGAGAGATCACGATAATTACAGTTTGATAAATTAATCATTATTGCGTTGTATAGTCTTCTTGTAAACACTGGTAGCGTATCAAATAAGACCCTTTTGATAAAGGATATTTATTTTACCACATAGAAACGTCAATTTCTTCGATAATTTAAACTAGATGAGGCTAGTTTTTTTGCTAGGTGACTACCGACAATGCATGTCAATTAAATAATGGATACTTACGGTTAAATAAAAAAACAAGAGAGAAGAGATATTTTTAAGGTATTTATAATGTCTAATGTCTCCCATCGGGCAAGCGAAAAAGATTGGTGAAATCAAACGAAGGATGAAATCAATTTTGTGTTCAGTCTACGGTTTTTTAGTAGTATACTTATAGCTCTATCATAAGTCAAATTATTTTGTTCGAGGTGAATTGTTAGATTTTTCCGTAAATCAAAACCGGTTTCAATATACAAGGACCTGTCTGCCTAGTTATCTAGTCTTGTTTACCGATGACGCGTTATTGCAGTGATTAAGATATTAACTAACGTGTCCACGACATTTCATTGTCTAGCAACGTGCTAGACTTTCATCACAGTGACCTAGTTAGCTACGGATGTCTTAGGTCATTGATTGCCACGAACAAAAACCCCACCACGAGCTGTTAACGCGATCCAATTTATGATATAAACTGAACTGTTAAAGAGATGGAGTTGTATAGTGTGTATCCTCTTTCTCAACACGCGAGACTGACCATTTAACAAATCATAGTAAGGGCCCTGACGTGACTTTTGGCGGGATTTTTCCGAGTAACAGCAGATAAATAATTCTGGCTTTTGAAAGCTTATTCGAATTTAGAACAAACATTTGTAGTATTTTTTTTTCAATTTTGGCGGGAGTTTTTCCAGTGAACTTTACTGGCTGTTTTGGAAATTCGCTAATTGGTTCCTAGCGGATATTGTGACGGGAAATCGATACTGATTGGACAATTCGAGGATTCTTTGAAACACGGGGTTTCGGTAAAATGGAGCTGAAAAAGTTTTTTTAATGACTGCCATAGTGAAACTTGCCATAAAAATTGTCTCGATACATTTGTTGCCAAGTACAGCAAAAAAATTACAATATGATACATCCATGTTCTAATGGAAAACAATGTAACTGTATGCTGTATTAAAACCTTCTTATTTTCTAAACTTGACAACGGATAAATGCACAAACCGTGCTAAGCTAAAATAAACCGGGCAAATGCGAGTTGGATTCGCGCACTGAGGGTTCCATACAAACTTACCTATGAAAACAGTTCAATTCCCGAATTGAGTTAGGAAGATTTTTCCGAATCACAAAACAGTTTTAATTTTTTTCCTATACTTGTGCTATGAGACCTTCATGCCAAATTTCAGGATTCTAGGTCAACGGGAAGTACCCTATGAATTTTGATTCCCTTGAGAGTGTCGAAATATACGTTTTTTGTGACATAAATTAATTAACATTTACTTAGAAGTTTGATTTTTTCACAGCTTCAAGGGACTGCAGACCTGAGCATATGGTTTTAATTTCAACTGGATACATCCACGCGTTCCCGAGATAAAGTGTCTTGACAGACAGACAGACAGACATACGGTCAACAAAGTGATCCTATAAGGGTTCCTTTTTTATCTTTTCTGGTACGGAACCCTAAAAAGATGGGAGAAGGTTTTCCGATGGTCTGTGACTCGAGACAAACTGAAATTCTATCAGCGCTAACGTTTAATACTTGTTACGTTATTTTTTTAACATTTTGGTCTTCCCCTGATTTAATTGTAATAATATATTATACCTTAATGGTATATTTTTAATGGTATACTATTACGCCACTCGATATTCAAACAGTCTTAGTCTATGTTTGTCTATTTATCTCATCGTTCTGTTTCATTCCTTTATACGATATTGGCGTAAGTTGCTCTTTTTTCTTGTGTGACGCTACATAGACTAAGACTGTCTGAATATCGAGTGGTGTAATAGGCGCTTTACACCACTTTCTAGTTAGCCTAATTTTATAAATGCCGTGAAACCCTGTGATTGATTTAAGTGACAATTGCCATCATTTCGCTATCACTGTGCAGCGTATATAGACCTAACTTGTACATGGTACTCGTAGTAACTTTCACGAAACTGTATCGGACTGTTCTTTGATAGTGGGGTGAGCCTTCATAACTCATGTAACTTAATTAATAAACTGTTGAGTTTCCTAAAATAAATATATTTTTTTTCTTTTTTTTTTTATAAAAAAATAAATAAACATTATTGATAGGTTCGCGCTTGACTACTGTGTCACCAGATTGTAAGCGATAATGTGGTTGACGGTGGAGCACGCTTGCCTAGAACTAATCTATTCAGTCTTGACTGAAAGACCCCTACGTTGAAGCTATCAGGAATGAATTAGCTGTTCGCACAATGAATGTGTTCTCAAAAAATTTGTGTTTTTTTTAATTCCTAAGTAATTTTGGAAATTAAACAATTCGCTCTAATAATGAATCGTAGGTGAAGGTTAAGGCGGTTGGAGGATTGTTCGAAATAGTTACCTTAGTTCTGTAACGCAAAGGACAACTGAAGGAACCCAGGTTGGTCTTAATCAGTAAAAGTCTAACATTCCGTCTTGCTCACATATTTGATGATTATAATATAATATAATATAATATAATATAATATAATATAATATAATATAATATAATATAATATAATATAATATAATATAATATAATATAATATAATATAATATAATATAATATAATATAATATAATATAATATAATATAATATAATATAATATAATATAATGTTAAACTATTGTGTTATGAGTAGGAGACAACTGATAAACATACTTAAAAATTTCTAAATACATACATTTATTTATTTATGTACACACAAACACTTAAAATCGAAAAGAACAAATAGGTACAGATAAAAGAGTACAAAGAATACATTATTATAGATTTCAATTTTTATTTTAGAGATTACACACAGCCACTAAAAGTTGATTGTCCATTTATGGTGGTCCGCTTTCAGTTCAGATAATAATGATTAAATGATCTGTAATCGATTTGGTTCATCATCTAATTTTTTTTTCGGTTTAAAAAAAAATAATCTATAGATGCGATTTAACAGAAACTTAAATCTAATCTTAACGTAATTAAAACTAACTTACAAAATAAAAATAAAAGCCCTAAAGTACTAAAAAAAGCATTCTAAAGTACGGCGTCGAAAAACTCCTCCACATCGCTGCCGACTGGTAATGTACCCAAAAGACTGGCGGCATTGCCACGCTGAATGGCAATGCTTATCCTTTGTCCGAACTAAAAGCCAGCCCTTGGGTCACGCAAAGTCATCTAAAATAAGTATTCTAAAATATATTTGTTTGGTTTTTATATTTTATTTTGATTTTATTGGGTTTGCCCGCTATCTCACCTGATGGTAAACCGGTGACGATGTGGTTGACAATAGAGCATGCTTGCCCTGAAGTAATTTTATATATATATGATAAAAACTATGTAGGTACATACCGCTATTTAAAACGTCATAGATTTGTAAAATCTGTTTAGCTATAACTATGTAAATTGGTGGCTTCCGTGGTTTTTATTACCTACTTTGAAAAAAGTGGTAAAAAAAACACGCTTGAACCATTTGACTTCTATAATAACACTGATTGTCGATTGAGAATAAATTGTTTCAAATTATTCTCATTTGCAATTGTCTAGAATAATTGTCTGTCGTACAGAACTTTGAATTGGGTAGCAGACTCATATATCTGTAGTGACAAAAAGTAAATTTATCCAATTTTTTTTTTTTTATTGATGTAAACTAGTGCTTGACAGCGATCCCACCTGATGGTAAGCAGTGATGCAATCGTTGATGGTGAAGCGCACTAGTTTATTAAGAGCCTGTTCACTCTAGCCTTGAAGAGACCTAAATTATAATCGGACGGGAAGACCGCTGCTGGCAAATTGTTCTAGTCCTTCGATGTACGTGGTATAAACGACGAGGCGAAATGTTTATTCCAGACCGTAGAGGTTTCAACAACATAAAGGTCGTAAATAGAAAGCATTTTTTTTTTCAAATCCGTTCAATATTAGGTAGGTACCTAAGTTAGAAAACATTAAAAACGAGGAACTGTCACGTCACAGAATAAAGGTGCACATACCGAAATGTGACGTCACTACCATTAGGTTACGTGTGTATAAAAGAGATAGCAATAGATTCCCACGACGTACCACTTTTTCAAATGTGTATTTCTGCTTAATAACCAAGTTTAATGCCATGTCAAAGACTTTTTTTGCGTTATTTTTGTTTAATATAGAATATAGTATTAAAATATTGTAAATACAAAAATTAACATAGGTACCTCTGTTTATTTAATACTCAATTACCGCGTCGGTAACGACTAGAGAGCCATTGCTAACAATTCGTGCCTGCGCAATGTGCGCTGAACATAATTATTAGTTAGTATCGCTACAAATAGAGCTAGCAATATTCACTTAGGTTTTTACAAGCCTGTCTATGAGCACATATTATATATATGTTCTTTATTATAAATAAAAATTAATTTCCGAATGCCTGTGTACATAAACGCATCAATTTAGAACGTTTGTTATTATTTATTTGTTGTGTGCGTTTGTCAGAACAAGGATTGTTTCAAAAAACTTAAAATTGCACCCGAGCGAAGCCGGGGCGGGTAGCTAGTTAGTAAAATTATGGTTAGTCAGAATCATATTTAGGCTGAGGACGCAACTCACGGTTATTATTTTTACAGTTTTGAGTCATTATAAAAAATCTAACACTAGTTTTACCTAATAACGTGTTCCCCAGTCAATCTCTATGAAAAATACTGGTGAAGAAGGCAAAGAAGGAACAGGTGTGAGTTTTAGTCAGTAAAAGTCTGAGACGCCTTTACGCTCCGCCCAAGAGCGAGGAAAGTCATTGGAAGATTTCCCACCTAAAAAAAACGCTGTATCTGGGTATACTGGAAGACGCCTTTTTAGATGGGCAACTTTCAATAACTACTGTCGCTCGTATTTCTTCAGTTGCCATTCGCGTTTCAGAGTCAGAGTACCACTTTCAAACAATCCTACAATTGTTCCGACCTTCACCCATGACTCCTAAGGAGAGAGTCCTTAAGAAACACCTCTTACAGTTTTCAAAATTTCTAAAAATACACCGCATTGAATTACACAAAAAAAAATTAAGAACCTAAATAGACGTGCCAACAGTTTCACCGAGAGATATTTATCTATGTATTTATTTAATAAAAATAAAAACAAAAGAATAGCAATAGTATAAGAGACATTGAGTCAATTACAGGTTCTCAAGGGTGCAAACCAATTTTTTTTTTATTGTTGATAGGTTCGCGCTTGACCGCTATCTCACCTATCCATATTTTCGAGAAAAAAATTGTTCATATCTCTCAAAAACAGCTAAATCGACCTTTTCTATTTGCAGGATTTACGGATTTACTTAAAAAAAAATTGTTTTTCGAGAAAGATAAAAAAGAATTGTTTTCTCGAAATTAATTACGAGAAAAATAAAAAATAAAAAAAATAATCTTTATATTAAAGGTACGTACGTTATTCTTTTTTCGAAATTAGGTATTTATTGGTTTCTTTGTGTTTTGTATTTTATATATATATAAATAATATCCATAGCATAGCATAGTCGACCTTATAATGTTCCCACTGTTGGGACTCAGGCCTCCTCTCTAGGAGAGGGTATGGGCCGTAATCCACCACGCGGGCCCAGTGCGGGTTGGTGGATGTCACATGTCTTCGAATTTTTGGTTCTAGGACGTGCCGGTTTCCTCACGATGTTTTCCTTCACCGTTTTGAGAGCAGTGGTGATATAATATCCATAATAATATGTAATAATAACATAGAAGAAAAATAGGCAGATTGATTGCCTTTTGCGGTCCAGGGCCACGGTAACTCCTTCTAACTATCCCGCAGCCCTAACAGCCTTGTTGTCAATTCATATTATAAGTAAACAGTGACACTTACTGATACGCTTTGTTTGTATGGAATGTTTTGTCAATGCCATTTCTAGCAGAAGCCGCCAATCCTTTCGGTACTCTCCGCCCATTGTTTCTACTGTTAGTATAAACAGACTAGCTTCTGTCAGCTTTTCGCCTATATGGAACATAAATATTCCCGGTTTACAGATATACCCGTATCCTATGTCTTTTTTATTTTTACATCACAATATCCACAAGAAATCAAGTTTGCAAACAACCAAAACGCCAACTTCATAATTATGGGAAAATTGCTCGGCAAAAAAAAAACAATGGCTGTTGGTTCTAAATTCAAATAAGTGTCCACATTCAGCCAGAACCATTTTTCTGTCAATGTTAAAGCTATAAGGTTATTTTTTGCAAACAACCTTCACTGAACTCAGGTACAGAAAACGAGAGAAAAAAATCAGGTTAAATCACAGCTAAGCATCATTATTATTATATATACTTTATTGCATACTTTAAAATATTTATAAAATAAGTATACAATTAGCGGTTTTTTCGCACAGGGCAATAATCTCTTATGGACAACCCCATCAACATCATTTCTACCTCATTTGACATGTCACAGTAATTATACACCTCGGGATAAAAAAAAAATCTTATATGCTATTCTAGGACATTGTCTACCCGTGCAATAAATCTTGTACTAATTCGTTCAGCCGTTTGAGCATAAAAGAGTAAAGCTAGAACTACACTGGTACACGTGTGCCACACACGCCAATCTGGGCGCGTCAGTCTCCATACATTTTATATGGAAACTAAACTTGTAGAGCTACACTTGATCCACGCCACGCGACGCCACGCGACGTCGTTCTACGTACAAATCAGGCGTGTTACACGTGTGCGTCGGTCTAGTGTAGTTCTCGCTTAACATACTTGTGTACACATACACACACATAAGTACATATGTACGTACTGCATAGTTGTAGGTAATCTTTAGATTTAGCACAAACTCGGCTCGTGTTGCCTTCTTCTACATTGTTCTTTATTGAGTTACAAAAAGTGAGGTTCTCAATACTACGAGTACTTATGATGGCCCGATGGCATGTGTTGCTTATCTACTTTTTTTGTTACACTGTCATAACCTTCTTATACCCAAGCCACGAACCGAAAGTTGATTTGTCGTTTTCACAGACAAAAGGGTGTAGAAAAGACTCAATAGCCCAGTTTTTGTAGAGCCATATAACAAAATTGGGTGGTGGCAGAAAACAGTAACTTACGAAATAATAACGATATTAATTTTTCTTTTTGACTGTTGTCATAGCGGTTTTAATAAAAACGGTAAATTGAAGGTCAGATTTTTTGCTGTCTGTCCCAGCCTTTAAGTAACACTTCGCAAATTGAAAAAGAAAAATGTTAAATAATATTGTTCATTGTCACGAAACGTGGTGCAAGTCGATTACCTCGTCGGGACTTATTTTTTTTTTAAATAAAGACAGGTACAATTTAGAGCTATTCATCATCATCATGATAGTATTTCAGCTGAAAGACATCTACTGCTGGATATAGGTCTCTCCCATGTGTCGCCATAACGATCGGAACCCTCACCAGGTCTATGGTCGAACTTGTGGGAGGCCTTCCAACACTGCGTCTTCTGGTGCGCAGTCCAAAAAATTATTGCACAACAAGTATTGTTAAAAAAAATAAAAATAAACAAACAAACACAATATAAATAATAGTTGCAGACAATGTTTATACTGTTGTTAAAACACATCATGAAATGTCTAATCAGTTAAAGTAAATAAAATGATTACTTGAATATTTGTTTTTACCTGCCTACTTATAGAAACCAGTTTTGAACCAAACTAGTACCTAAATAGTAATTATTATGCAAGAACTTGTGATCATGTGAGCCGTAAGATTTTTTTTATACAAACCAAAGATTGGACTATAAAAAAAAACGTGACTTTATAAAGTAGATATATAATGTAACAAATAGCCTAATCATACTACTACGCATTTTTTGAGGTGGGGAAATCATCCAATGACTTCCCTCGCTCTAAGGTGGAACGGGAGGATGTGACAGACTTTTGCTGACTAAAATCACACCTGTGTCCTTCAGTCACCCTTTGCTATTTAAGACCACGAGTTTCCTTTTCAGTGAAAATCCCCGTGGACTTAGCGCGCGCTTCGTTCTTACTGGGACTATACGGTTTTCTGACATCTCGCTAAGGAGCGCGTGGAACACTAAACGCTGTCGACGTCTTGGCCTCGGTCCGGACGGTTACCGGACGGCCAAAAGATGAGCTACCCATTAATCATCGTCTGCAAGCCCACGCCTGCCATAGACATTACTACGGTGTGATGTTGTTAACGAAAAACAGCGCGGCGCCTAACTGTTGCACCACCACATCGTTTTATTTAGGCGCTGCGACCACGGACGCGTAGCTTCATAAACGCGTACTCATCATTGAACGCTTGGTAAACGCCGCCGAGCCGTTGCCGCTTCCTCGACAGAGTTTCATAGTTTTGTAAGCTTCACGCAGACGTACAATAAGCGTATAAAGGCGAATACGCTTCTATAAAGCTACGCGTTCATGGACAGTAGACCTAAGTCTCACTACAAAATAACAGTAATATAAGCACATAATGCAAGGACGGTTACACAGCATCTCGACCAGTTGACTGTAATAGTAATTTGACAAATAATTTCGCATTACGTTTTTATGAATTGCAATTTGTGCCCACTTGCGTCCGTTGAGAATGAGGTGTAATTTCTTGTTAGAAGACGGTTTTTATAATACAAGCCTTGAACTTAGTGAAGACCAATTAAACCTTTAAATATGAACCTATTAAATCTAAAATGGACCTAGTCTTGGTGTAGTTGAAGCATAGTTAGCATGGTTACAAAACGCAAACAATTATTTAAATTATTTTATTAGTATTTATTGTTACTTAATAATTCTGGTTCGTGTTAGACCTAAAAAATTAGTACCATCACTTACCGTGGGTGTCGTAAGTAGCAACTAAAAGATTCACCAGAAAATGGGCAGTAGCATCCAACCACACTACGATCGTCAACCCGCCTGCCAAGTATGACGATATTTAGACATAACGATTGTTTGACGACTTTTCCGGCTATCCGACCTCCAAACCTATCCTTCCGCAGAGTGTGAAGTAGGAAAAAGATATTTCTACGAAACTATATAGGGAATAGAGAGGCTAGGTAATAACGTCAATTTCGCGGACATCTCTAACTTCGTTTTACTGACGATATAGTAATCATGGTTACAACAATAGAGGACCTTAGTTCAATACCCAATTAACTCAGTAGAGGATTTATGGCTTTTAAACGTGGTCACTCACAAAAGGCTTAATCAAAAGGTTTAAATATACTCAAAGGGCTATGGAGATAGATATAGTCGGAGTTTCCTTGTGTGATCGAATCAGGAATGATGATATTTGCAGGGGAAAGTTACCTACTGATATAGCTCGAGGAATCTCCAAATTTAACTAGCAGTGAGTAGGGCGCATTGCTCGCAGAACAGATGGTGAAGAGGCTGACAGTTTCTGGAGTGTCGTTAGCGTGCCGTAAGATGCAACATTGGATGGCCTCCACAAGGTGGACCACTGACCCGCCGAGGGTCGCGAATCCGATATATACAAGATGCACAGCAAAGGTTGTTGAGGTGACACTTGGGAAAGTTTTATGTCCAGCAGTGAACGTCTTTTGGCTGAAAACTCATTTCAGCAACATCAATTGATGAGAAGAGCTGCTTTTTAAATTTGGCATGAAGCAAGGTCTCATAGCACAAGTATAGGAATAAATCTGACAACTGTAAATTTTCAGTTACGTATTCGGAAAAATCTTCGTAACTTTATTCGGGAATTGAACTGTTTTCATAGGTAAGTTTGTACGGAACCCTCAGGGCATGAGTCCGACTCGCACTTGCTCAGTTTTTTTAAAGCAGTTCACCTTGTAGATAGGTATGCAAGGTGACTATTATTTATATCACCTTGTAGAATAGCAGTAATATAATTGTTGCATGGGTAATATTAGTTTGAATAATTTGTGTATATTAGAACAAAGTTTAATCTCTTTTAAACATGACTGACTTATGAAAAACCAAAACATCCTTAAGGGAACCTAGACTGGCGTATCTCGTTGTTCTTGTCACTAATACCTGTAGTCCGTTAATTTTCCGTGCTATATGTAGTCTTTCTTTACTAAACCATTAACCTGTGTAGGTACCTCTTTGTCAAATAAGGACCATGATGTTATGTTACTCTTTTACATCTTATCTACCTAAATACATAATTTAGGTGTCTTCAAGGCTAGAGTGAATAGGCTCTTAATAAACTAGTGCGCCTCACCATCAACGTTTACATTACTGCTTACGATCAGGCTGAATCGCAGTCAAACATTAGTTTAAATCATTTATAAAAAAACCAGGTTAGTGCAAGTTGGCCTCGCGCACTGAGGGTTCCGTAGAAACTTACCTATGAAAACAGTTCAATTCCCGAATTGAGAAAAGACTGATTAAAAAAGATTGCAAGTAGCGGATATAAGAATGTTGAGATGGATGAAAGTGGCGCAAGTGACTGAAAAGTTGAAGGGGAATCGTTTGTCTTGGTATGGCATGTAAAGAGGAAGGATAAAACGCATGTTACTAAAAGAGTTATGAGCATACATGTGGATGGATGGAGAGGAAGAGGGATGCCAAAGAAAAGATGGATGGATGGTGTGAAGAGTGATATGAAATAAAAGGAAGTTAGCGATAGCATGACGAGTGACAGGGCAGAATGGAAGAAAAAAAACTTGTTGCGCCAACCCCAAATAACACGGGACAAGGGCAGGAAGATGATGATGAGTTACGAGGATTTTTCCGAATTGCAAAAAATTTTTTTTTTTGTGACGTAACTACAAATTTACAGTTTTTAGATTTTTTTCCTATACTTGTGCTATGAGACCTTGCTTTATGCAAAATTTCAGGATTCTAGGTCAACAGGAACCGCACTGTAAATTTTGATTTCCTTAAAAGTGTTAAAATATACGTCTACAGATAGACAGACAGACGGACGGACAACAAAGTGATCCTATAAGGATTCCGTTTTTTCTTTTTCAGGTACGGAACCCTAAAATCACACAGTTTTTATCTCCCAGTTGTAAAATTCCAATGGTTGATATTATAGAAGAAGTAGTTACTTGTATTATGTCTATGTTCATTTGTATAATCATAATATCGTACTTTATGAGTATAATGATGAATGCCTTATCATCAACATTATACATCTTTGTTTATAATCTCAATGAGGAATGCACTCATATTTGCATGATTAAATACTGCTTGATTCAATCTTTTAATTATGTACTTATATTTTATACCTACATATAAGATTTTTTACATATTATGTTTTCTACCGGTTGCATTTCAGGGAGTGTGCGTCGGAATTGCATAACCTGCCCCCCTAGCCAAGTTACAATCGTTTCGTTCGCGCCAAACGCCGCGAGTAGGCCACGCCTCCGATTCCTTTGTTCTGACCACGTGACTGAGCGTTGAGATGACGTCAGAACAAAGGAATCGGAGGCGTGGCCTACTCGAGGCGTTCGGCGCGAACGATACGCTTGTAACTTGGCTAGGGGGGCTGATTCCGCTTAGCCCGTTCCATCATCGGACCACCAACGGCAATTCACCACCGGTACATGGTGGACATCCCACCTATACGCACAAAACGTTTTGGGAACACATTCATTATGCGTACAGCTAAGGAGTGGAATTCCTTGCCGGAATCTGTGTTTCCTGATGGCTACAACCCGGGAATCTTTAAGTCAAAAGTGAATAGGTTATTTCTAGGTAAACGCGCTCCATCGCCGACCGCATCGTCACTTTTCATCAGGTGAGATAGCGGTGAAGCGCGAACCTATCAAGAATAACAAAAAAGATGATTACGTCTTTGACCGTCGTTACAGGTAGTTAGAAGCCAAAAAGTTTGGCCAAGGAGTATCGTGTTTCCCAGTAACTGGGTTTTTTTTTTTTTTTTAAGGTGAGAAAATCATCTAATGACAAATCCCGCTCTTGGGCGGAGCGGGAGACAGTGTCAGACTTTTACTGACTAAAAACCCACTCCTGTTCCTTCGTTGCCTTCGTCCCAGGGTCCCAGGTTTCGTTTTCACACTACCCATGGCCCCAGTAGGCTTCGACCCTGCTGGGCCCCTACGATTTGCTGACATCACCCTGAGGCGCGCGTGGAACAATACGCGCCGTCGACGACTTGGGCTCGGTCCGGACGGTCACCGGACGGTCGGACGGCGAGCCACCCATTGCTCGCCGTCCGCAAGCCTGCGCCTACGGTGGCCGGAAATCGGGATCGGAATCCCGGCGGCGACTAGGGCGTGAGGACCGTTGCCTCACGCGATCGGCCGCCTCCTTTGCTAGCATTACTGCTTCGCAGAAGGAGGCGACCGCCTAGTAACAGGGTTGTGGAGATCTGATATACAGTTGCTCCTTGTAAAAGACATACAGCCGCATCCGTTTAGCTGATGATTATAATAAATCTTTAGGACTAACAGATGGTCTAGAGGTTAATGGCCCTGACTGCTATGCCGGACAAACGTTTGTGCGATGAGCACAATCATAATATTCTGATTCTGTATGTAATTTATCTTAATAAGTATGTATTTAGTAATATTTAAGTATGTTTATCAGTTGTCTAGTACTCATAACACAAGCTCTGCTTAGCTTGGGACTAGACGGCATTGTGTGATAGCTGCGTGAATATTATACATTAAAATGGTGTGTAACTTGATACATTACTTAGGCTGCGTTTCATCGCAATCGGTTGACTATATCGAAATATATAAGTACTACATTCATTGACTGTTAGGTGGTACGAAGTTCGCCGGCTCAGCTAGTATTTACCTAGAATTGATCTGGAGTGGTTATCTTGAATACTACAGTGCTCTCTATTTGTAAACTCAACCTTTATAAAAGTATAATAGCCACTCTAGTACGCTGTGTAAATTTTAATGTACAGTGTTTACCTACATACAACATTCTCAGTTAAACATTGTAAAAATAGATTGTGTTTTGACGCGTTGTTGGCGTCGTGTTTTGAATTGCTAATTTCGGCAATGTTATTTTTATACGACAAACTTATCACCTCTTCAAATATTATTTTAAAACGTATTTAATAGTATCTGACGTGGTTAGATCTGACGCAATACATAGTAATTAATTTATGGTTAAGAGAAGTAAAGCTGGTTTCCCATTAAATAATTTAGGAGTGTCTACATTTTCATCATGTCAGCCGAAAGGCGTCAATTGCTAGACGTAGACTTCCCCCAAGTGTCACCATAATGACCGGTTTTGTGAGCCTCGTATTCATCGAATTTTTGCAACCCTCATCAGGTCAACGATTTATCTTGGGAGACCATCCATCGCTGCGTTTTTCGGTACATGGTCATTGAGAACTTTCTAGCCCCATCGACCATCTGTTTAGCGTGCAATGTGCCACCTGCCAATTAAGTTTGACGATTATGCGTTGTGCTTGTAACCTTGCTTCTCTTGTGGATGTAGAATGAGATGTGGATGTGGATGTGTGATGTCTATGTGTATAATGTGTATTTTAAGATTTTTAGGTGAGTAGTCTGTTCGGTGTTTGCACCGAACACCTTAATCAGCAATATCGACGTGACACGCCGTCCTAATTGAATAGGTTTTACAACATATTTAGTGCACTTTCGTCTACCGCAATAGCTGTTTGTATTCATAACATTTAAACATTTCGTTTACATTTTTAGCTTAGTTTAACAT
Organism: Mythimna impura; assembly: GCA_905147345.3. Classification (NCBI taxonomy): domain Eukaryota; kingdom Metazoa; phylum Arthropoda; class Insecta; order Lepidoptera; family Noctuidae; genus Mythimna; species Mythimna impura. The sequence continues at coordinate 5,180,066 of LR990347.1, read as the reverse complement.
TAAGAACATTTTAAGTGAGAAGTAATAAACAGTGATTAATGTAAACATTTCTTTCTCTTTTAAAACACCAAACACCGACACCTCGCTACGTCCCCCAACATAGTGCCCTCCTACATTACCATGGTTCGGCGTCGATTACGTAAAATGGCGTGGCGCTGGACTATGTCATGTCGCCAACTTAAAACAACACGTTGGATATAATATGTAGCTATTATATTCACGAACAAACAACAAAATTGATATTCCTGTCAAACCAGTACTGAGTACTCCCCTAAGCAGGAGGATTCCTTTACGCCCACGACTGAAGCCCGTATTACGTTGCAGAATAATTGGCCTGAGTATAGCGTGATCGATCAGTCTAATGTATGACTTAATAAGTGCACTATAATAATATTGTGGATGAAGAAAAATGGTCGATTACAAAATGAGATATTCTGTGTACTTACTTATGTATTTTTTTTAATAAAAAAAAACGTTGCTGTAGTGAATGTAGGTCTCTTATATTTTGTCTCGAGCGCATACGTCACTGTATTGACGAGGTTTGGGCAGTCTGTGGCCCACAGATGACTTTGATATATTTTGTGGTTGAATTGGAAAAATAATTCCACAGATCCAGTCTCTCCGAGAGGCTATGGTCGAGCGCTTGAACTTGTCCTTGGAGGCAGTCTCTGAATGTGGCGATGCCAATTTGGTCAAGTTCAATGCTGCTAAAACCCAGGCGTGTCTATTTTCCGCTAAAAGGAGCCAATTCAGCCCTGCTCCAACTTTCCGGGGCGTAACCGTGCCAATAACCGACCATCTTGATCTCCTTGGTGTTACGCTGACATCAACACTCAACTTTGGGCCATACATCGAAGCAAAGGCTCAACTGGCAGCAAAAAAGCTGGGAATCCTCGCGAAGGTCAGACAGTACTTCACGCCGGAACAGCTGCTCAAACCTTATCAAGCGCAAGTTCGATCGTGTATGGAGTACTGTTCTCATCTTTGGGATGGATCTGCCCGATACCAGCTTGATGCACTTGAGGCAATTGAGAGGCGAGCCAGGAGGATCATTGGCAATGACGCACTCGTTGAGTCGAGGCTTCAAAGTCTTGAGCATCGACACCGAGTTGCCAGCCTGTCGGTTTTCTACCGGTTGCATTTCGGGGAGTGTGCGTCGGAATTACATAACCTAATTCCGCCTAGCCCGTTCCATCATCGGACCACCAGGCGTACGGCAATGCGCCACCGGTACATGGTGGACATCCCACCTAAACGCACGAAACGTTTTGGGAACACATTCATAGTGCGTACAGCTAAGGAGTGGAATTCCTTGCCGGAATCTGTTTTTCCTGATGGCTACCACCCGGGAATCTTTAAGTCAAGAGTAAATAGGTTACTTCTAGGTAAGCGCGCTCCATCGTCGACCGCATCTTCGCTTTCCATCAGGTGAGATAGCGGTCAAGCGCGAACCTATCAAGAATAAAAAAAAAAAATTATACGGATATTATTGTTGCTCCACACTGGAAATTATTAGTGCGTTCACAAACATGAAAAATAGAAGATATCTAGACTCGGTAGAACTATTTGTACGCCATACAAATATTTGTTCCGTACGGAACATGAACACAAGGTGCAGTAGCCACGTCAAATTTATTTGCATTGTTCCCAAACGTGAAACGTGTGAAATATTTGTTAATCACATTGTATGACTACTTCATATAATGTGAATAACAAATATGACTAGCTATATTGTAGGGATCAGAAGTTAGTGAAAGACTTTAGTGCATTCAACTATACAATTTATTTTTATTGTAAGCCTCCTATTGTTCCTAGCCTTATTAGACTAGGAACTATTTTTAATTTTTATTCTACAAAAATTACATCCGCTTCGGTTTGACAGTTGTTCCAATCGTCATAATCTAAAATTATATTAGTGTTTATCTCCTTTATTAATTTAAAATTGTAATTATTATATTTTAATTTTTAGTTCCCTTAATTATAATGATTTGATATTTTATCATAGTATTTATTAGTTTATAATTTTAGCACATATAAGTGTACTTATTATAAGCAACTTAATTTAATGATACTTCACTCTATTTGAAATATTTTTTAATTAATTATTGTGCACACCTACCTCAGCTTTGTCTTTACAACCCAAAGTTTGACTGGTAGAGGATGCCTTGTAGCATTAAGTCCGCCTATGTACCATTACTGTCCATGTAGTTTAAAAATATATAAATAAATAAATCTTGTGCCATTTGTAGAACTTATAAAGAGGTATATGAAAGAGGCTCTACAATATGAATGACATGGTAAAAATTATAATTTAATATTGATCGGATTGATGACTTGTGTCAAGATAGTAATAACCGCACGGAATTTTTGAAGATGAAGTATCGCATGCCGAAATTGATCCGTAGTGCGGATGACCGTCCATTTATTACGACGTCCCTCGGAAAAGGACCCGTTTTTTTATCTAGGTTATCCGTTTTTATATAAAGTTATATAGGAGACTAGTAATCTGTCTCAGTCTGGCACGGGTTTTACAAATCTTTGATTGAAATTCTCCACGTTTCTCTACTATAATCTGTATGTAGATTGAGAATGGTGACCGCGTACTGAAAGACGCAGCTTTGGTAGTCCTTCTATGGGGTGAATAGTTGACCGGGTAATTTATTTATTTATTAAAACTTCATGTAACACAAAGGTACAAAGGCGGACTTAATGCCTTAGACATTCTCTACCAGTCAACCAAGGGTAGTGAAGAGAAAACATGGCAGGTGCACAAAAATAATAATAATAATAATGGTAATGTTTGCGGGAATGAGATAAATGCGAGACGCACAGGACCAGTTATGGTGGCGACATTTGGGGAGACCTATAACCAGCAATGGACGTCTTTCGGCTGACATTATGATGATGATGGATCTACATGTGTACTTTTACCGTTTAAGCGGTCACGAGGCGTCGAATCGACCGCACTCGATATAATTATTTACAATCATAATTTCAAAATTTCTTGTCAAAAGAACGTATCATCTCTAGTAGCTTGTCATTAGTTCACTACTGACGAAATAACTCCATTTCCTCTTTCTCCACTCCTCCTGAGACACGCAGAATGTGTGGATTTAGGTCGCGGCGCAGGCGTCGAAAAGACTACTCGCGCTTGCCTTGTATTTTTTCATTGATGAGAAGACTGATTCTGAAGAAAATTAGAACTAAGTAGATGAAAAAGTCTTTGACACCAATTATTCGATCTCTTGAAGAATATTAAAAAAAATACAAATTAATTGGAGATATAATCAAGACTCACAATAGAACTTTTGTTATGTCGGGCAGAATTGATTCCTAATCCGAAGAAACCAGTTCAACTTCAAAATTTTGTTTTGAATTTAAACAAATTATTATTTAGTTGAAAAATAGGTAATACTTGAACATAAAAATAAATTATCATTAATTAATCGTTTTTCTAATTTCCTGAAATCTTCCATCAGTCTTTTAGGTTACGCGCGACCGCTACTGTTTCAAATAGTCGCGCGCCCGCTTGAAGGTTAAACTTTTCTCAAGAATCAGTCCGTCCATTGATGAAAGTCACATGAAAATCCGTTCTGTAGTTTTTGTGTTTATCACGAACACGCAGATTGACGCGGTGGGGGCCTGTGTTTCATAACACTAAAATATTAGACACTTCATCAGATAGCAATTAAATAAAAAGCAATGTTCCACTTTAAGAATCACTACAAAAACTGAGCTACAGTAAACGTGTCCCAGTAAAGGTGTTAAGTGCCGTCATTATTTTAATTACGATGTTTTTTTTGAAGGTGGTAATTAAATCATCAAATAATGTCTGCCACTCTAGAATGGAGCGAGAGGGCGTGTGTATTTTTACTGACTAAAACTACACCTATGTTCCTTAAATTGCTTTTTGCGTTCTAGGACCACAAGTTTAATTTTCAGATGTTTTCCCTTTGCCCTAACAGGCCTGCGGAACCTCTACGGTTTTGCTGACACCTCTTTGAGGCGCGCGTGCGTTCCTTATAGGACGAGTGGAAGGCGGGCTACCCATTACTCGTCGTTACGAGTAGCAAGCCCACGCCTACGGTGGCTGGAAATCGGGATCGGGGTCCTGGCAGCTACGGCGAGAGCAAGTTCGTTCCATCACTTTTGCGGCCACCTCCTATGCTAGCATTACTATTTTGCAAAAGAATGCTACCATATTCCATCTTCTCCTGCCCCGGACCGTCGTCTGAACCAAGGCCCGAGAGGTCGCCGCCGCTGATTGCTGATGCTCATGGACCTCCACGAGGACTCAGCAGTGGTCTGCCCAAGCGAGGCACACCACTTCCGTATGCTCCACCGTTTAGCCAGGGGACCTCGCAATGGTGATACCCAGGCGTTTCTTCCAGACAAATCCGGAACAGAAACCTCCCGAATTTACCACGTGCGGCGAGGAACTGTGTAATGCGAAAGATGAGGACGCCGTAGACACCGCTCAAACAGAAGACTTACCGCCACAATCGTCGCGTGCTCAGCTCGTGATCCTACAGTTGCTCTTTGCATTCCAGGGCCATTTAGAACAGTCTCACAGATACCGTTGGTCCCAACTGTCTTTTGTTGATCTTCGGATAGTGGTAACAAGGGGTATCGTACCTGCCTATTAACTAAGTTGTGTTTAAGTCAGATCCAACCAGTTAGGTTGACCGAACTCTACAATTATCGGTTTTTTTAATAGGTAAAATAATAGGTAAACCATTAAATTGCCGTTTTTTAAAACGGGTTGCTTTCAAGTGTTATATATTTGGATTGACTTAGAATTATAAGTTCAAATAAACTTTATATTAAAGGTACGTTATTCTTTTTTCGAAATTAGGTATTTATTTGTTTCTTTGTGTTTTGTATTTTCTGTAATATTAGAGTAGGTACTTATAACTAACTAGGTACTACTTATAGGTACTAGGTTAAGTTTTCTATGGGTCTATGCCACCCGAAATAAAGTTATTATTATTATTATTATTATAACCATTTTTGTATGAAATCTAAGAAAACTCGAATTATTTTGTAAAATGAGTTCTACCGTGGAAGGACGGTATACGGACTTAAAACTCCTAATGAAAAAAATAACATACTCGTATTGTATTCTGTCAACATATAAATTAACTACTCGAATAAATGTAATGCATAATAATCAAAGATCATAAGATTTGTTGAAACACGATTTAATAAAATCGACAATGAAACGGCACTTCGAATAATGAATCACTTGGAGCCGAAGCGAGCGATCAAGTAGCGTGAAGAGTCCGCACGTAATCGGTCAGTGACTTCTGGCCTAACATAGAACATAGTATATTATACTAGTATGTATAGTCACATAAAGATACCAAAGGAGCATTTCCCGTAATTTTAAGAAACGTGTACATTCACATCTCAGTCGAAATTTTTCAAAACACGTCTAATTTTTCTCTAAATTTTGTTAATTTCTGGTTGAAACCACTACTAGATGTAGTTTTTTTGCGAATGACCTTGTTTGGAAAAGGATAACTATCATAACATCAGCTGTGTTTTTGTTGAACACTATTGGTGTAATTGTAAAGAAGATTCATCAAGCATAAAATCCAATTTAAAATGGTTGAATTTTGGTCTACTGTTTTGAACAACTTGAGAAAAGTTTTTGGCGATATTTGTCATTTCTAGTATCTTAAATGGTCCCATAGATTCTTTTGATCCCTACCCTACATGAAATAAGATCGATTGGCGTATTTTTTTTTTGGTAACCTCTTTTCTCCAAAATCTGTGAATGCAGTTCAGAATATCTTAAGAAGTTATTTATGCATGGTCTCAAAAATCCATCCTGTATAAACATACAAAATATAAATCTTTGTTCTTTATAATTTGACTGGCCTGTTGGTCTAGTGGTTAGTGGCCCTGACTGCTATGCCGGAGGTGGTGGGTTTAATTCCCACCCAGAACAAATGTTTGTGTGATTAGCATGATCATTTGTTCTATGTCTGGGTGTAATTTATCTATAAATGTATGTATTTAGAAACATATAAGTATGTTTATCAGTTGTCTAATACTCATAACACAAGCTCTGCTTAGCTTGAGACTAGACGGCGCCGTGTGGTAGTTGTGGAATATTATAATATCCACTATTATCATTATATTAATTTCTGCACGGAAATTGAACCTACTCGTATAAGACGCAGCACTTCAGCCAACCGTGCTGTATCTGATAGCTAGGATGTTTTTTTTTTTTAACTATGGGAATTAACTCTCAGGTGAGAAGGAAGCTTCTACACCTACCTATCCACAATAAATGTATGTTTAAAATTAAAATAAATATTCATAAAGAGTCGTACTACTAAATATAATATTGATCTTGAAATAGTTGTCTATTTTTAGAAAAAGTTATCCCGGAGATAATACTAAGACTTAACAACTGCCAATCTCCACTTTAATAATAATGACTACAAAGACTAAACTAAAATACAATGCCCCATAAACGTGATAAGTGCCGTCATTATTTTAACAACGATGTGAAACAATTGTAAATAATTAAAAACTGTAAATGTCGTTTGTTATCCATAACTTAGAAAGATTATGAGTACAAATGAACTGACTTTGTGCGCATAGGTGATTTATAATAATAATGATTATATTATTATTATTATGAATTCGCATCGCCGTATTTCTACGTTAACGTCGTGGTGGGGCTTGCTCGCTCCAATAAACCTTAGGTCTGTATCGGTAGCGTATGCTTTGCCGTAACATGCCTAGGGCCAGACTAAGAGAGATACTCGTACAATCCACAGGGCAGTTTTGGGCGAACTGTTGGGCATTAGCGACCCCACGGACCCGATCTCCCGGGAGAATTCTTGTTCTTCTTCTCCGGCTTACCTTTACTGACCGGCCGTAGTGAACACTGACGAGGAACAGAGCTCCCACCTCTCTTTTGCCTTTATTGGCTTGAGTGGAGATTCGCAAGAGCAAACGTGCTCGGGAGAAATATGTATAATCCAGTAAGGTGCTGGTAAAGTGATCTTTACCGTCCTTCCAGGATTGTTCTGAGAGCCGTGGTATACCTCTCCACTCCTCAAGCACTTCAGGATATGTTGCCCTCTTGTTGCTACGTCACATCGTGCTAGCGACCGTTTTTGGGGGCCCATTTGTTGAGTGTGCAAGCCACCCACCCCGTAATACGAATGGCGTAGTATTATAATAAATTGAGACAAGTGCTGAAAGATGATGAAAAAAGAAAAGAATAACGCACTTGAGCTTTTTTAAATTACGAAATTGAAATAATTTCTTACGATATCTTATATATTTCTATGTGAAGAGAAGACTTTGTACCCCATTTTAAGCATATTGTTCGCACGGAAATCTATTTTTACTACCGTTAAAGTTACGAGGACAATTGAAATTATTTCTCGACCTTGCTAAGGCATTTGATACTGTCTCTGTGCCCCGCCTTATACAAAAACTTGAGGACCTCGGAATTAGAGGCATTCCACTAGTGTTTTGTCAGATTACCTAAAAATAGAACTCAATGTGTAAAAATTGGGGAACATATAAGTGATAAATTGCTGGTTGATTTTGGGGTGCCACAGGGCAGTATATTAGGCAAAACGCTTTTCCTCTGCTACATAAGCGAGCTCTGCTTACATAAAATTAAAAACTGTCTTATCTTTGCATATGCAGATGATACGGCTCTGAGTTTTTACGCGGACTCGTTTGATGAACTATTTAATCTAGCGCAAGATGGTTTTAATGCTGTGTGGCTGTCATCTAGCTTTCTTACATTAAACGAAGATAAAACTAAATATATTGTCTTCACAATACAAAAACCGAATGGACTCTGCTAATCTTAGTTTTTTTTTATTTTTTTATTTGGGAAAGTCATATAATGACAAATCCCGCTCTTGGGCGAGAGATAGTGTCAGACTTTTACTGACTAAAAACCCACTCCTGTTCTCCTTCGTTGCCTTCGTCCCATGGCCCCGGGTTTCGTTTTTACACTACCCATGGCCCCAGTAGGCTTCGACCCTGCTGGGCCCCTACGATTTGCTGACATCTCCCTGAGGCGCGCGTGGAACAATACACGCCGTCGACGACTTGGGCTCGGTCCGGACGGTTACTGGACGGTCGGACGGCGAGCCACCCATTGCTCGCCGTCCGACCGACGTTCTTCCGTCATTTATAGCTACACATAAATTTATACACATATATAAGAATGTAACTATGAATGTTTGTATTCAAGCACATATATTAACTTTATAAATGTATATTAAAATATTTCTGTTATATTTATATAAATATATATGTATATTATATATATCTACACACCTCCACTTACATAATACACACGTCCTTATGCTCTAATGCACAAAGCATTGTCGAATATTTAAGTTTTTTGATGATGGGGGGCCTGGAGTTCTAAGATACAGGCTTAGGCTTAGTTTAGACTCAAGATCTCCCACAAATTACAAATTCAGATGTTTAAGTTTTTATGTTTTTTCTGCTAAATAACATATTGGATGTTTGAAGTGTAATTTGTGGAGATTAATTAACACTTTTTTTTATCGATGTAACAACAAATACTAAAAACAGAATAAAATAAATATTTTAGTTGGGATCCCATACAACCAACGTGATTTTTTGACGGCTTTTGTATAGATAATGGGACGGAACTCTTCTTGCGCGAGTCTGACTTGCACTTTGTCTGTTTTTATTATAGTTATCTTAACCTTTCGAATACCGTAATTAGAGACACAATAGAAAGACAATGAGTGAGCGAACGGCTTAATGAATTAATGCGTATTTTATTAATTACAGTTTACGTAGCAGCACAGAAAATGTACCGTCAACAACACAATCAACAATCACGCTTGACAGAAAAGAAGATGACAAGGAAGATGAATACAATCCCTTTGAACACAGAAATGTTGTTCATCCTACTTCGTAAGTACCTTTCATGATTTTAGCTAGTACTGTGAGTCAACCAAATTGGCATTTAACTTGCTGAAAAATAGTCACACATCGTAGGAGCATTGCCTGGCTGGATTGGATTGGAACCAGCCAGGTCAAATGTTTGTGTGCTGAGCACGATCATTTTTTTTTGTGTCTGGGTGATTATAATATATTATATTATGGTTTTTTGAGAAGTGTTTTCTACTCGGGTTTTTTCCCGGTGGTTTTTCCTTGCTCCCGCCATGAGACCCTCAGGGAAAAGGAGGTTCGGATCCTCTGCTAATTAATTACAAATACTGTGCCCCCAGTACTTTACATAAAATATTAACTGTATGGATTGCTGCTTGCTTTTGTATTATATAAATGTTTATATCTGAATCTAATTTATCACATTATCTATGTATGCTCTTTGCTACTATTCCTGTCGCTCCTATTACACACCTGCAGAAGTATACTATCGGTATTACTTCTGCAGGTGTGTGCCACAACCGCGTTATTTCAGTTTTAAGCAGATGGTATTTGCTTAATTTTTCAATCTCTTTAGGCCCTATGTTATAATCTGATGGTACTGTTATGTCTATTAAATACGTTTTATTATCTGTTTTATTTACGTATATTATATCTGGTCTATTATGTGTAACTGTGACATCTGTCTGAACTGGGATCTGCCACATTAATTTTGCTGTTTCATTTTCTTTTATCTGTGGCTGTGTTAGTACTTCCTGCCACCAGAGACTAGCAACTTCGAATTTGTGTTTTTTTGCTAATGCCCAGAAAAAATACTGTACAATGTTGTTGTGGCGTTTGGTACCAGCAAGTTTCTCACACCCAGAGATGATAATTATGTTGTGTGGTCTCGTCTTTCGACAAACATTGCCGACACTTGCCATCAATAGGTCTTTTCAAAATATCTCTTTCAAACTGTTTAGTCATAATAGCTTGGTCTTGTATTGCAAAAAATGAGGACTCTAATGTTGATGAAATAGTTTGTTTTTTTAGCCAATCGAAAGAGTATTTTCTGATATTTTCTTTTTCTAATACTGCTTTACAAAACTGCACATGTAGCGGCTTGGCCCTCCATTTCTCTATCGCTTTTTGTGTAGTTGCCTCTTTTATCTCTTTATCTGTGTATTTATTGCTTTGTGTTAATCCTATTTCCACTGCATTCGTTCCAGATTTTTTAAATATTGAGTATTTCTCTTTATCTCTATCATGCCTAACTATCATTTTAACTATATCATCCTGCTCATTATCTAAGTATTGCTTGTATTTTATTATTTGTGTTTTATGTAGTGTTTCTACATTTGTTAGGCCTCTCCCACCCTCTTCTATCGGTAGATACAATCTAATTATATCTGCTTTTTGTTTTTGTGCTTTGCTAATTGCTAAAAGTTTCCTAGTTTTAACATCTATATTCTTTAAATCACTATTTTTGTAATTAATTATACCAAATGAGTAGAGTAGAACCGCTTCCTAGCATTTAATTGTGTATTTACTATTGATTTTATTCGTTTAAAGTATTCTTTTTTCAGTTATTCTCTTATTTTGTTATGATCTATTTTGCCTGCCTCATTAATACCTAAATATTTGTACGCTTCATCTTTTTTTAGGTGTTCGAATTTCAATCCACTTAATAGTATGTGTCCTTCTCCATGCTGCTGATAGCACTCGAGCACTTGTACAACTTCAACACCTGGAGAAGCCATTCGTGTGAGATGCTATCAAATGCCTTCCGATAGTCTACCCATCCCATACTTAAGTTTTTCTGGCACTGATGTGCATCTTCTAGTATGGCTTTGTTAATCATGAGGTGATCTTTGCAGCCCCTGGCGCGTCGCCTGCATCCTCTCTGTTCTGGAGCGATAATGTCGTTAGATTCACAATGTTTGTACAGTTCGTTTGATAACACGGAAGTTAAAAGTTTATACATAGTCGGTAAGCATGCTATTGGGCGCCAGTTTTGTGGTTCTTTAGTATTCCCACACTTGGGTATCAGTATTACTTGTCCTGTTGTAAACCAATTTTCTACTGAGTCTCTTTTGTTAATAATTCTATTAAATAGTTTCGCTATAGGTTCGTGCGCACTTGTGAAATATTTTAAATAGTAATTTTGTATTTTATCTATACCAGGTATTTTCCAGTTATGCGTTTTCCTTAAAGCTTCTCTAACCATCTCTTTATCTATTTCTTCAAACCTATGCTCTTGTATGTTTTCTGCCTCCTTTCGAATCTCTGAGATCCATGCCGCATCTTTATTGTACGAGACAGGTTGCGACAGTATCGACGACCAGAAGTTTTGGATTGTATCCTTGTTTGGGATTTCTGTCGGAGCTTGTTGATAGCCATTAAGAGATCTATAAAAAGAATGCTGATTCTCGCTAAATCTTTGGTTTTGGAGTTTTCTATTATTCATATCGTCGTACCTTCTTATCCTACCTGCTAATGCTTTTACTTTCTGATTCAATATTTCGACCGTATTATCGAGATCTTGCTCGGTGAAAATATTATATTTATGGAATAGATTGTCTCTAATATGTATCATTCTTCTAGCGTTGACTCCTCTTTTTATTTCTATGAGTCTACCTAGCTCTTTCCTAATGCCTTCAATTTTATTCTTTATTCTTAACTTCCAAGGTGGTTCTTTTTTAGGTTTTATCGTGGACGGCGGAGTATATGGTTTTTGCCCATTAGTTGTTATCAGGGTCTTGGCTGCCGCGTATATTATATCATTTATTTCGCGGAGAGTATTATTAGTTATAAGTAGATTTTTTATGTAACTATTTATTAATTCAAAATTAAATATAAATTGTTTCTTAAACTTTGGTTTCGGCAAAAATTTTCTATCAGTAATCAAAATTTCTTTTGTTTCTGCTAGAGTTTGTAGGAACTGGAGGATGATAGGATCTAGGTTATCATCTCATTCTACATGTTGCAGTAGCAAATCAGAATCAAGCGGTAATTCTGGTATTATGTGCATATTATGAGATATTGTCGTGTTAACATTGTCAAGACTCAAATCTATGTTAGGTATTTTATCTACGGTTGGTGTTTGATGTAACTCTGTCACTAAAGTAGTATCGCTAATATCCAAGTTTATATTAGAGTTTGTCTGTAGTAAGGACTGTTCGGCTTTTAATTTAATTTCATCTAAAAGTTGAGTGGATATGAATTTACGGGTTATAACAATACGGGCTTGATTTGAAAAGGTGTTTCCAGTGAATCTATTGATTTTAGGGTTGTGTTGGTTCCTATCTTTAAATAATTTTTCAAATCTTTTTATATAACCTGGACCTTCCGCTTTTGCTCTATAGTAAAAGAACATTAATTCGTGTAACTCTTCTTGTGACTACTTTCTTCTTACATCACCGTTGTGTGAACTTGTCGTGATCGCATCCGATGCAGCGGCAGGACTCGCAGGACCATTTCGATCCACGTCTTGCAAAGTATCATCGGCATCCCTGATAATTTCGGCTGTGATCTCTTTGGATTCCCCGACTCTCGCCCGCCTGTTCAGCGAAGAGCCACTGACGGTCCGCATGCTGTCACGTCCAGCGTCAGCTCCAGACATGCCCCGGCGATCGCCCCCGGGCAGCGGCATTAAACGTATACTATCATTATTATTCTCCATATTGTTTGGGGTTTGCCAGAGCCCTGTTAGTCACCTGCGTAGAAACTTCATTGCAGGTGTCCGCCTCTCACATGAGCAAAGTTGTTATACTCGGACGTAGGGTTGGCCTTCTGAGAGGCTTATTATATTATATTATATTATATTATATTATATTATATTATATTATATTATATTATATTATATTATATTATATTATATTATATTATATTATATTATATTATATTATATTATATTATATTATATTATATTATATTATATTATATTATATTATATTATATTATATTATATTATATTATATTATATTATATTATATTATATTATATTATATTATATTATATTATATTATATTATATTATATTATATTATATTATATTAACATAGGTAATTTTCAATACACTTACTCGAAAACCACCTCTTATCCTTACCATTTTTAGGCACGCAATTTACTGTTTTTCGCACTAGTGTGAAAAAGTGCTGCCGCTCGCTCCATCATAATTTATTATATTTATCGTATTAGGCTGGGTGCTAAGCGACACCCACGAGTCGCGCATCAACGCTATTCATATCTTCCTATTTATATTGAAAAACATCGTTTCATACCCGTGAAAAGTCACAACAGCACTCTGCTCCATAACACCCTCCTACGGTTTGGGAAAATTCCGCCTCGGTCGCAAGACAAACATTATGCATTTGTATCAAAATGAAATATTTCTTGTGTAGTCATCAAATAAGTTCTACCACCCTGGTTGGAGCAAGAGGTGTCAGACTTTTACTGAATTAAACCCGCCCGTCTTTAGTTGGTCTTTACGTTCTTGGGCCACAGAGATTTTTTCAAACAGTTTCGTAACCATAGACAATGCTGGATGTGGCGCATGTGCTTGTCGCCAAATCGTAGTGACGCCGCTTGGCAGGCCGAATAAGTAGTAATCGTAATAGCTATCTAAACGATCTTCTTTACAGAGGCTTCGAAGTAGGAATATTTTTTGTTTCATCATCATTATTTCAGCCGAAAGACGTCCACTGTTGGACATAGGCCTCCCCCAAGTGTCGACATAATGACCGGTCCTGTGCATGTCACATCCATCAGATTCCCGCGACCCTCACCAGGTCATCGGTCCCCCTTGTGAGAGGCCTTCCAACGCTACTTCTTCCGATACGTGGTCGCCATTCCAGAACCTTTTGGCCCCAACGGCCATCCGTTCTACGAGCAATGTGCCCTGCCCATTGCCACTTAAGTTTGGCGATTCTTCGTGCTATGTCGGTAACCTTGGCTCTCCTGCGGATATCCTCATTCCTGATTCGATCACGCAAGGAAACACCGAGCATAGCCCTTTCCATTGCCCTTCGGGTGACTTTAAGTCTTCTGATGAGGCCTGTTGTAAGCGACCACGTTTCGGAGCCATATGTCATTACTGGCAACACACACTCATGCATTTTTTGTTTTCATCATCTTCCTGCCCTTATCCCGTTTTATTTGGGGTCAGTGCAACACGTTTTCTTACATTCTGTCCTGTCACCCGTCACGCTATCACTTACTCCTTTTTCTTTCATATCATTTCTCACACAATCCATCCATCTTTTCTTTGGTCTCCCACTCCCTCTCCATCCATCGACATGTATACTCATAACTATTTTGGTAACATGTGTTTCATCCCTCCTTTTTACATGGCCATACTAAGACAAATGATTCCCTTTCAACTTTTCAGTCGCTGGCGCCACTTTCTTTCAACTTAAAACCAAGTAAAAAATATTCTATTCAAATGACATCTCCCGCCCTTTCATGTCAGACTTTTACTGACAAAAACCACTTCTGTTTCTTCTTTGCCTTCGTTCCAGGGCCTTCTTTCGCATCACCCCTGGCCCCAGTAGGCTTCGACCCTGCTGGACCCCTGTGATTGCTGACATCTCCTTGAGGTACGCGTGGAACACTACGCGCTGTCGACGACTTGGGCTCGGTCCGGATGGTTACCGGACGGTTGGATGGCGAAAGCTACTCATTGCTCGCCGTCCGCAAGCCCGTGCCTACGCTGGCTGGAAATCGGGATCGGAATCCCGGCGGCTGGGGCGTGAAGGCCATTGCCTCTCGCGTGCGGCCGCCTTCTTTGCAATACTGCTTCGTAGAAGGAGGCGACCGCCTGCCACTCCTCCTCGCCCCGGACCATGGCCTGTACCAAGGCCCGGCGTGAGAGATCGTTGCCACCGAGCGCCCTACCAGAGAATGGCGGTGCTCTGCCCAGGCGGGGCACACCTCTACCGTATGCACCACAGTGTCCTCCGGGGTTCTATTAATGATGATCTTTGAGGTTTAGTTTCCACATTCAGACCTTGATGGACCATTGTACGTGGACCCTAGTGACCTTCATTTAATCTAGGCTCCTTTTCCTTACATAAACAGACCAGCTTTTACTAGCGTGAAAGTCGGTTTCTTCACATAAACAATGGACCCCGGTCTTATCTCTTTAGGGGGTGAATTTAGGAAAATCCTAAAACCTTCTCCATAAAAAGAAACCTTGTGCAAAATTTCACGGTCCTAGTCCCAGTAGTTTTGGCTATGCGTTGATATGTCAGTCAGTCAGGCCTTCCTTTTATTTATATATATAGATAAGGGAATTCGCTGACCCTAAAAATGTGTGTGAGGCTCATAGTTCAAACGCGAAAGAAGCTACGTGCGCACGAGCTGCGCGCGCTGCATGCGCGCCTCGCTGGAGCCTTGTCAGAACTGCACTAGAGCGGCGCACCAAACTTAGGCTGTGACCGCACGAGAGCAACACGCGCGCAGTTTGCAAGCGGCTCGCGAGCGGCGCATTCGCCAGGTCTGGACACACCTTTAGGATCGCATGCATATTTATGTAACGCTTGTATACTCAATGACGTATAAGTACGTGCGCAAACATTTTCTTCGTTTCCATGCTTGCTCTGTAAAGGAGACTATCCGTTGTACCCATTGTGTGGAAGTTTTTATTTAGTAAGCAGTGTCCAGTGATGGTTTATCAGACGCAGGCTGCCTCTGTCCAGTCGCAGAAGGCGTCTCTTTAGGATTATTATGTTATAATCCCTATTTAATTACTAAATGAAATCTTGTCAACCTAAGTTTAATAATCACTATTTTAAAACACTTTTATATAACTAAAAAAAACACTACTTCAGGCCGAAAAAGATAACAAAACCTTTTGTATTTCTCTAAGAATGCGTATACTTTCAAAGATAAAAAAACATTTAAATCTTTAAATAGAAAAGATTTTTATGAATCTCTGAAATAAAAATATTTTATTTAAAAAACTTTGTTACACTTTTAAGAAATAGAGTTTACAAATAGTTGTCTCCAACTTTATCTTAAATAATGTTTTAAAATAATGCTTAAATTATTTTTAGAAATATGAAAATATATTTGATGAAGACTATTTTTCTGGTCTGGTTTCTAAGATGGTCGATGAGGACGAAAGGTTCTGGAATGGCGACCACGTACCGGAAGACGCAGCGTTGTGAAGGCCTCCCACAAGGTGGACCGATGACCTGGTGAGGGTCGCGGGAATCCGACGGATGCGAGACGCACAGGACCGGTCATTATGGCAACATTTGGGGGAGGCCTATGTCCAACAGTGGACGTCTTTCAGCTGAAATGATGATGATGATGATTTATGCTCACGGTCACAAAAATAATCTTCATGAAATAGTACATTTTGATACAAGTGGAAAAAGTTTGTCATTGCGACCGAGGCGGCATTCACACGAGTTATAAGCGAGGGTGTTATGGAGCCGAGGGCTGCAGGGGCAAATTACCACGTATATCAAACGACGTTTTTCAATACACAAGACTTACGATGACATAAATAAACGGGGATTGACGCGACTCGTGGGGGTCGACGCACGCCTCGTTGGGGTCGTGCCACGCCCACCTTGATATGATTCATGTAACAAAATTGTGGCGGGAGCGAGCGAGTGTTCTTTTCTACCCTATTGCGAAAAACAGTAGATTGCGTGCCTAAAAGCAGTAGGAATTACGAATAAGTGTATTGAAGAATATTTTCTTTTAGCACTGTGTCTGTACCTCCCGTAAAATTTTCACCTCAATAATTTTTCACTGAAGAGTTTAAGCTGTTAGACAGCTTTGGTAGAGGTAAATGAAGGAGCATAATCGGGACACCGACCTTCAGCTAAATAACGTGCACTAATAGTGCAAAGCCAAAAAGCCAGTGAATCCAAAAACTACCATCATCATCATCAACTATCTTCCTCCACAACAGTACTTATGAAGAATTTGCGAGAGCATGCTTGCATTGATTGTTGCAGCTTGCTCATTTTGGGCGTAAAAATTACTTGTTCATTTACCTAGAGTTTTTTGGTGTGTATTTAACTGACGTCCCCGTTGAATGAATTTCGGCGAAATCTTGAGCGCGTGTATCCCCGCCCAATCAAACTCGCATATTGATGGCCAAACCGAGAGGTCACAGTCACCGATTGCCTCTATGAGGACACGGCGGTTCACCCAAATGTGATAGACCTCCACCGCATGTTACACTGGGTCCTCCGGGCGATTCACAAAATGGTAATATCAGGATACTTCCAACCGAATCCGGAACAGAAACCGCTCGAAACACCCTCAACAGTCCTGAGCTTGTGTATCCATAAAACAATGAAATTACGGTAAACAAATGTAGCAGCCGATTAGTGTTATCCCTGAGACTGGCCTCCCTCAGAGGGTTGTTCCAGTGTTGGTCACCACTCACTGCATGGAGGTAACGTCCAGATGTCGACGCAAGGCTGCCAGGAATCTGAGATACATCAGTGATCAGGAACGTAAACCACTTTCGACCCCGTTTTATATGGAGCAGAAACTGCAAACAATAAATCACGCCATTATTAGGCCGCAAGGTGCCATCCCGGAGGACATAGTAGAGCATGCAGAGGTGTGTCCCGCAAGGGCGGATCACCGCCGTGTCCTCGTGGAGGCAATCGGCGTCAGTCACCTCTCGCGCCGGGGCCTGGTTTGGGCTATAGTCCAGAGCGAGGAGGAATGGTAGGCGGTCGCCTCCTTCTGCAAAGCCGCAATGCTAGCGAAGGAGGAGGCCGCACGCGTGAGGGAACGAACGTCCTCACGCCGAGCCGAGATTCCGACCCCGACGACCAGCCACGGTAGACGCAGGCTTGCAGACATCGAACAATGGGTAGCTAGCCCTCCGGCCGTCCGGTAATTAACCGAACCGAGCCCAGTCGTCAACAGCACGTAGTGATCCACGCGCCCCTCAAAGAGATGTTTCAAAGCGCAACTGAAGGACACAAGTGTGGTTTTAGTCAGTAAAAGTTTGACACGCCCTCTCGCTTCAACCAGAGAAGTCATTGGATGATTTCCACTCTTAAAAAAAGAAAAAAAAAAGTACCATCATTATCATGGACATAGGCCTCCCCAAGTGTCGCCATAATGACTGGTCCTGTGTGTCTCGCATCCATCGGATTCCCGCGACCCTCACCAGGTCATCGGTCTACCTGGGGGCCTTCCAACACAAGGTGCCATGCAACCCCTTCCGAAAATTTGGCCGTGTTATTTTAAAATCAATAATTAAATACATATACTTATTTACTTTTATCGGCTTTTTTGGTTCGTATCCCTTGAATAATCATGGTCAATTATCTTGTTACAATCATGGAAAAAAAAAGAAAAGAAAAAAAAAACACCAGTTTAACCATAACTATTTTCCTCCAATTTTGAATAAAAGAACTGTCTGCAAACGTGGGCGAATGTCATTCTTCCGCCATTCAGAAAATTACGTAAAATACACAATGCCATCTATCAAATATAAAGTTCAACTGTCATTGTCATCATTATTTCTACTTTGAGTCTTTAGATGGCGTTGCGAATATCTGAATTGCGTGTTGTGCCATATTTGACTAATTCGATTTTATTATGTGTTTTGATTAGTTTTTACAATATATTTAGAAGATATCGAATAGAAATGACAATTTTATTTTAAAAAAATGGTAAAAGTTATTTTATTACAAAAAAGAAGATAAAATAATGACAAAAATTTTAACTGTAGCTGGGAATCGAACTCGCGGCAAATGTCGTTCAACATGGACGTTTTGGATTATTGCTCACCCCCCATAGCAAATAGCGTAATAATTTATAGCCTAACAGATGCACTGACCTATAAGGATTATGTATGCAAAATTTGAACAGGATCGGTTCAGTAGTTTTTGCGCCAATTAATACCATCGCAAAATAATTTTACTGTTTTATTATATGTATAGATTTTACAAAACTTGTTCCAGAAAATACGTGTTTTTTTAAAACCCTTAAAAGTTTTTGAAAAAAATCGTCGTCATTCAGAATCTTGAATAAATTTGCAAGGCTTCTATTGTTATACTTTTTTACTTTTTAATTTTTGAGTAATTTATGAAGTGTCAAAGTTCAAGCAAAATAGCAGATTTTCAGATGTCTTTACTGGATTAGTTTTACACAAATTTATAAATTGATTTCTATAGAAGCCTAGATACTGTGTAATATCCACAAGATACTGTGTTTCCAAAATATCTAATGAAAAATGTGTAATAACGTCATAATCGCGTAAGAGCGGATCAACACGTTTATGAGGTCCGGCGCTCCGATTGGCCCGCTCCAAGTTCTTAACTAATCAGAGAGCTAAACGCGGTAAACGTTTTGATCACGAGTAACGTAAAAATAACTTGCAGCCAGCGCACGCGAAGATATCCGCAGGAGAACCAAGGTTACAGACATAGCCCGAAGAATCACCAAACTTAAGTGGCAGTGGGTAGGGCACACTCCTCGCAGAACAGATGGTCGATGGGGACGAAAGGTTTTGGAATGGCGACCATGTACTGGAAGACGCAGCGTTGGAAGACCTCCCACAAGGTGGACCGATGACCTGGTGAGGGTCGCGGGAATCCGATGGATGCGAAACGCACAGGACCGGTCATTATGGTGACATTTGGGGGAGGCCTAGGTCCAACAGTGGACGTCTTTCGGCTGAAATGATGATGATGATGAGTCAGCTCATAGATCTGTCTATTTCGATGTGTGCTACTGACGTTGACTTTGTAAACTTCTAGAAAGTACTTCAGTGAACTTGTACTGAACTTGGTGCTGAGAATTTGCTTAAGAAACTTTTGCAATAATTTTAGTGCTTCACTGCAAATAAACTTAGCACTAGTTATTACTATAATTTGAAGTTTGTTTTATTAGTATACTCAAAATGAGGAAGTTGAAATCAACAGATATACAGTACAGTCGTTTTACTTTGGCCCTGAAGTATAACTTTGACCCAGACTTATTAACCAATAAGAACACGAAACACTGTATTTATTGTATTTCTATTGATTAATGAGCTTGGGCCATAGTAATATCCCAGGGCAAAATTAATATAACTTTACTGTACCAACATACTTAATGCATAGGTACTGATATTAGATCCTTAATCTCTTTAAAAACCAATGCTACATTTATTGTTCACAGGACTTTAGGCGCATTCTTCCATCTACTCAAATCTTCATTAGGATCAGGATTGCTTGCGATGCCAGCTGCCTTCAAGAATACCGGGCTGATCCCTGGTTGTATAGGCACAGTTCTTGTTGGAGTCATAGCTACGCATTGTGTACACATTTTGGTAAGTTAAAATTATTTCGTCAATATATTAATGCAACTTTCAGAGAATCCTTATATAATAAAAACCTGGCAAGTACGAATTGGATTCACCCAATGAGGATTCTGTACAAATTTACTTATGTATATAATCTATTAGTCTCGAAAATTTTTTGCTAAAAGTTTTTTTTTGTGACGTACTCGTAACTACAAATTTATTGTTTTTAATTTTTTTCTTATACTTATGCTATGAAACCTTACTTCGTGGCAAATTTTAGGATTCTAAGTCAACGGGTAGTAAAAGTCAAAAGATGCACCAAAACGGAGCATATCTTCGGCCTTATATACGGCCATATCTTTAGATTGCGTAGATTTGGAATATTGATTTTTTCACTGCAGCTTGGAGTATCAGATTTGAGTATTGTAAATTAATTTCAGCTTTTTACCTCCACGTGTTTTTGAGAAAAAGGGTCTTGACCGACGGACAGACGGACAACAAAGTGATTCTATAAGGGTTTTTTTTTTCGGTGGGAAAATCATCTTATGACATCCCCGCTCTTGGGGATAGTGTCAAACTTTTACTGACTAAAAACCCACTCCTGTTCTTTCGTTGCCTTTCGTACCAGGGTCGAGTCTTCCTTTCAGAAGCAGACTCTTGGCCTCAGTAGGCTTCGACCCTGCTGGGCCCCTAAGGTTTACTGATATCTCCTTGAGGCCAAGCCCTCAGATAATAAAAGCATGGAAATTAAACTCAAAACTTCATTCTAAGCAGTAACGCGTGTAATAATTACTTTCAGTTTAGTATCAATAGTACAGTACTTTGTCAAGTTATGATCGAAAATGTTCCTTGTTTACTTTGGCGACAAAGGCATTTAACCCAGTGCGACCCATATTCACAATGTCGCTACACACACGACAACTTTTTTCATTAGCTAAGTTATGTCATCGTTTGTCGAGCGCTTGACAAAGTGCTTGAAGTCAAGGTTAAATTTTGACACACTCTCTAAAGAAAAATGGCTACGCCGTTTGTGGCTAAGGTATTTCTAAGTTTATGTTGCACATTAAATCAATGAGGATAGTATTTATAATCGTATTTATACCGTCTTTATTTATCTATATTTATAGATAAATAAATATAAATAAGTAAAGACAGTAATAACTTAAAATCAATATTTTTAAGATAATCTTACATTACTTTATTAAAATAATAATACAATTGATATTCATGACATTGTTACGTCATGAGAATTAGAATGTGAATATGAACCCATTACGCTATTTGCACACGAATGGGTAGGCCATTCGTCAGCACAGAGCGCTGAAAGCATTTATTGCTCTATTTTCTGTTCTGTATAACATTTCTTCTTCTTCTTAACGAACTTCAGAAATCCAATTTCAATGCTCTGCCCACTGTAGGAATCAACTACTAATCGAATGTTGTTTCTCACACTCTTTGTAATGTCTGTCATACCACTCTGGGTTTATCTACTCTTCCTTCAATCCCCGCACGAACGCCGGCGTTCACGCGCCATTGTCTTTCTATTGTGTCTCTAATTACGCTACTCAATAGATTAAGGAATTCGTTTTAGAATGCGCTCCCTTTGAACGTGAAGACAGCAACAAGGCAGTTCTCCTTTGAATCTAAGGCACGTGTAAATATGTACACGCAAGAACAGTGTTTATATATACGTATATATTTAGTATTACATTTACTATTAACTCTACCAAAATATATTATATGCTATGCTATGCTACCAAAATAGGTCGACTAGTTGTCTTAATTTACGTAGAAGAATTAAATCACACGCCGTGATATGTTGACACCAAAATCAAAGTGTCTACAAATATAACATTTAATTACAACACCAATGCTCAGAAATGTAAAATTAATATGAGAATTGTAATAAAGCGATATTATAAGAAATGAATAAGCTGAGAAAACTCAGAATTAATTTCACATTCAGAGGAAACTCGTTCCACATTGAGTATTTATACGAACAAATGTCAATGTAGTCCATGGCATCATATAAAGCGTACCGTAATTTATTATCTGCAAAAACAATAAGATTAATATAAGAATCAACACGCCTATTTCCTATTAAAAAACTCTAAAAAATGAAAGTCAAATACGACTAAGGGCGGAATTCACCAATAAAACTAATCGCGTTTTAACGTTTGGCTCACATAATCGCGTTTAGCCGCTGTCACTAGTGTCACTTGTAAAAATACAACAAAAGAAAAATACAGGCAAGTGACACTAGTGACAGCGGCTAAACGCGATTATGCGAGCCAAACGTTAAAACGCGTTTAGTTTTATTGGTGTATTCCGCCCTTAGTGGCAGAAATTATTGTAGAAAGTTTTCAACGACCGACACAACGTCAAAATCAAGAAAAGAGAATATCACTTTCAGGAGCTTGCCCTTACGACCGACGTGTCAAAACTATATTGGGATGCAACCAATAGTGAGAGAAAGACAGAGCTATACAGGGGTACAATATTATCATTATTCTTTTTTATGCTACAGTATGCTACAGTTGCAGCATTAAACATTGTCCTTTCTTAATTTTCTTCACAGAATAAAAACAAAATGTTCATTCATAAAAACATGGATCGAGAGAAAAAAAAATTAAAAAAGTTAACGTTCACTCATTAAACTGAACGCAAGCAGCACATCTGAACCAAGTTCAAGAGTTGTCAGTACCTATATTCTATAGCAGTCCGTCCTTATTAGATATGTGTAAAATACCTGTAAACATTAAAAGTTGTTCCGCAAATAAACTCTGTATCTCATTTAAATTGTTTGCTGCCAATTCCAGTAAAATTGATGGTAGACACAAAATTATCAATGAAAGACACCATAATATACACCAAAGTAATGTCATCGCGATAGATAGCTGAAACGAAAAAAGAGAGAATGTAAATCCAAAGAAGTATATTTTTGTCTTTTGTCTAACTTTAGCGAAAGATAGAAAGAGTGGAGGGAGGCCTTTTGTGTGGACATTTTGAGCATTTATTGTTTAGATTTTCGATTACGGGTACAATATTACATTTGTTTTGAGTTTTTCTTTATTTACAGTAGAACGTATGGCAATACTAGGTTCTTATGTCCTCATATTCATTGCCTTTTGTGTGAAGTTTATTTTTACAAAAAAAAAATTACTTGATTTGTAACTTAGCAAAATAAATTTATTAATATTTAGGTAATAAAAATATATTTTATTTCATTAATTACTCATTTAGTGCTTTCACCCTTATCACAAATGACCGTAGTGTTAAAGATTAAGCATTACACAGAATTTTCTATTTATTTTAAAGTTTGAAGATAATCTCGTAAATTGCTTAGTTCTAAGAAAAATATGATATTATAATAATTATTAATATTTCGGAATTACTTCGATACATTGTTAGTAACAATTTTCTTTTACAATTATGAATTGAGTCCTAAAGTTTAGCCAGGAAATCCACGGAATCTTTAATACCACTGATGTGATTTTATATTTCAGCAACCGCGATAAATATTTTTTTGAACTTTATGTTATGTTTCTGCTTAAAACTTCCTAATATTTCAGCAATTAAAATTGAAAAAGAGTCCTCATAGCAATCACCACGTTTTCGATTTCTGCTTTATGCAGTGCTAGATTTTTTTACGTCAATATTGCTCATTTGTCCTGAACGCAGGTGGTGGAATCTGTTTGCGTTGCTACTTTTAAATACGCATGGATTCTGCGTATTGGTTTTTTATAGTTCGTAACATGTACACGCGCGTCTTGGTTCCAAATTATTCTAAAGTTAACATCACTTAAGCCTGACAAAAGCTGAGATATAGTTTAATAAAATCGTTTATTCATATAATGAAATGGTGTTTAATCATTATTAATTTAGAAATAGATAAATAATAATGGCTTTTAACTTAACCCAACCCAAATGATTCACTAACATTAGAAAAAGATCTGGCTACTGGCGGCCGCTACCGCCGCATGCTCACTTTGCTCGTTCGCCTTCGCGTTTTAGTGGTCACTGTTCTAACCTAACCTAAACAACATGATCGCTTCGTACGCTCGCCATCGTTTTGTAATGGTCACTATTCTAACCTAACCTATTCGAGCCACAATTATTCCGATCTACGCACGATTAGTCCATATTCATACTGGCACTGTATATTATGGAATAAGGTTGGGTAGTTAGGTTACTACGAAGTATACGTGAATATTTGCGTACTACTCTTGTATAGATTAGAAAACCTTGATTAAAAAGTAATTTCCAATCCATACGCGACTAGTTCACACTCTTGCGTTCTGTCCTTGTACAGATTGGAAATACGCCACGGATCTCTGGATTCAAACTGACTTTTTTGACGGCACTGCGCCGTTGGTGTTTACAACTGCTAATTGTACGATTAGATCAAAGTTGCATGAATTTTCAACGCCAAAACGAATCAATTATGATGCGAGGGGGATGCTGCTCTGCTGTTCAGCTTTAAGCTACATTTAAATAAACGTTAGCGTTAAGTTTGCTTTGATTATATTAGTACGATGGTACAGGTGTCAAGAACAAGATGACTGTAAATAATAAAGTCACTATTATTTGACCATAAAAAAAATAACTTTGTTTTTTTAATTCTCGACCGAGTGCGACGTCCGTGTATCATATTTCACAAAATCTATTTATTGTTTCTTCTACTAGCTAGAGGAAGACCAAATAAACTATGGATGGAATTTGTGATAGATGAGAAGGAAGGACGGAAGGGATTATTGAGATGACGTGTGCTTTAAGATAGACAGTATCATCCCTTACTATCAGGTGTAACAGTGATTAAACGCGAGCCTGTCATTAATAAAAAAAAGTAAAACAGAGATGCATTAAAAAAGTGATATTTTGCCATTCCTAAATAAATTGAGATAAGCGTTAAGATAACCTGCAGTAATTGAGAAAAAAAGCAAAATACAATGTTTTATAAATACAAAAAAGACGTTCAGAAAAAGCAAAATCATATTTTTAAAGAATACACTAACCTCATTTAAATACAAATTTATAAAAGAAAGTGTCAACAACATTCTTGAAAATTGACACACAAAAGCTGTGATCATCTGAAATAATATAATTCATTTTATATAAAGTCATGCATAGTGAAAATCTTTCAGAATTTGAAAAAATTGGGGGTACAAGAATGGCTTGTTTTTCCAAATTTAATGTCAATATGGGCCTTATTTTGACAAGTGTTAAACAAACCAAGGTAATCAAAATTATATACCGTATAACTCACTTTTATTCTCATATTCTTAATTATTGAATCCATAATCTTCGATATTTTCGAAAACTCTTCATAAAATATTTGAACCAGTTTGAGTTTTTCTTCAATAGTATTGTTATTATCAAATTTATCTTTAAGTTGGTACTTTAAAGCTCGTATTATATTTCTATAGTTATCTGTTATATAAACAATAGTAAGTTGACTACAACAATTAGAAATGTATCCATATAGGAAGATATTAATAGATATTAATGGGAGTTCCGTTGCTATAAAGCCGAAACAAATAATATTTTCAAAAATAACCAAGAATATCATGAAATATGTTAGTAAACAGGCTGGTTTTGTTTTTAATGTGAACATTGAATTTGATACCAGGTCTGAAGAAAACTTTTTAACACATTTTTCTTCGGTGATTAATGATATTATAATCTGAGCTGTTGTTTCTATGATCAATACTCCATCGTAGAAAAATCCAATTAAAGGAAGATATTGCACGTTTTCCCATAAAAAGACACAGAAATGAACTATGGTTATGCCACAAGTAATGATGCAGTAGAATTTTGTGAAGATGCAGATGGTAATAGAATTGGTGAATTTGAAGTAATAGCCGAATATTAGTCTGAACCATAATACTCCATAGATTGTGAACAATGACTCAAATTTTACTGAAATTTCTTTTAGAGTTGGCATTATACAAGACTTGATCAATTTTTTTACTATCGTGAATGTAAATCTTAGACACAACAATGTGGATGTCGTCGTACAATATTTAGAACATTGACAATGACGTTAAAGTAACGGGTGAAATAACCAAACACCAGAGCACCAGTCCTTGGTGTTCTCTATTGATGTTTTTATTTACTGATCATTTAATTATATGGTATAGAAGAATGAAATTGAAATAGTTGCTAGTAGCATAAAAGCAAGTGGAAAAGGCTATTCATGGCAATACTTCATCAGCTAATGACTATATAATGTTTTATCGATCTTTTAGCGTAATATTACAATTTCTAAAGGGACTTTAGTTTTTAGAACTCAAAAAATAAAATCTGAATTAGGTCCATATGTAAACACCATAATTTAATGGAACTTTTATTTGTGCATTTAATTTTATTTAAATAAAAAATATGTTACAAGTTCGCCATGAGTCTATTAGCAGTTTTGATTATTATTAGAAATAAACTGCATAGTAACAATGAACTACTAATATTTAATATTGTTAGGCATAGTCAGAAAATGAAAAATAATTGTTGAGTTGTTTTATTATTATAGTATTCTTCAAGCACATTTTTAAATTTAAACATATTCTCATGCCTATGCTATGTACTTTTTGATTACTCTAACCTTACACAGCAAAACAATACAATTAAAATTAAATGTATTCATAGTAATCTAAAAAAATATATTATAGTTAATAAATCCGGTAGATATGTCACATCTTAATTAATTATTTAAAATGGCAGCCTAGCTTTTTTACTAAACGGCACCATTCAATTAACCAACCGAATGATATTCATCTATTCAGTCAGCTATGAAATGATTTGGATAAATAAACACCATTTAATGACTTGGAAATTATCTAGTGACTTCTCACGCACTAGGGTGGGGCGAGACGGTATTAATTTTTTTATTAAAACTTCATGCAACACAAAGGTTATAGGCGGAATATATGCCTTAGGCATTCTCTACCAGTGAACCAAGGGTGGCGAAGAGAACATATGGCAGGTGCATAAAAAAAAGAAATGATTATTAAGAAAACAGGGGTTCAAATATATATAAACAAAATAAACATACATGTACATTTAAAATAATATATACCTACATATATGTATTAATATAAAGTAAAAGAAAGGGGTTTTATTAGGTATAGTAAGCTCGCGGAAGTTGCGGAATTATTTTCTAATAATTCCGCAAATTCCGCTTAAATGCATACAGACTAGTGGCCGTCCTAATGTTGAGAGGAAGCGCATTCCAGAGAAGTATGAACTGTATATAAAAGGAAGAATGAATAAAATCAGAAGTATGAGAAGGACAAAGCAGTAGAATATTGTTAGAAGAACGCATATTCTTAGCATGGGAAGAACATAGATATTGAAAGTGTGATATAAGATAAGATGGAAGGGTGGGAGAGTTGAGCAGAATGCGAATAGGCAACTATTTGAGCTCAGATCTGTAACTCGAAATATGGTCATAATATATTCTTAAGATAAATGTGAACCGGATGCAATTGTTGAGGAGCCTGTCAAGTTTATCTAGCAAAACCGTGTTCAGATCAAAGTAGCACACGTCACCGTAGTCGATTATAGGCAAATTAAAGTTTGCACAAACATAGTCTTCGTCTTCGCGGGCAAAAAGTTTTTCAGACGATACAGATACCGCAAAGTCCTGTTGACTGTTTGGCACACATTAGAAACCTCACTTTGCCAGCCAAGCGTCGAGTCAAGATGCAAACCGAGATCTTTTACACTAGGACTGATGGGGATGATGGCACCATTAAAAATAATTGGAGGAAGACAGTTAACCACCACTTTACCTATCATGCGAGCTTCCGATAATAATAACCTGACACTTTGTGGGGATTACGGACGCCCCAAATCTGTGAAACTAATCCTTGATAGCATCCAAATCTCGATTTACATCATCTATAGCGTCTGACAAACCTTCCACCCGCGCAGCTGTATATAATTGAAGATCATCGGCATAAAGATGATACGAACACCGAATACAGAGTGTTATAAAATATATGATAGATGGAAAATAACAAGGGAGAAAGAAACTCGATGAATTCTTGTCAACGCAAACCGACTGCTGACGTCCCCGAAGATAAGAAGAGAACCATTTCAGCGCCTCAGACGAAACCATAAAAAAGAAAAAAAAGGAACGGATAGATAGAAGAATATCGTGAATGACAGCATTAAAGGCATTTGAGAAATCAATTAAAACAAAAATAGTAAACTTGGTATCCTCCATGGCTTCTCTAATGTCACCAGTCACTTTAAGGAGAGCAGAGGTAGTACTGTGACCAGGCCTGAATCCGGTTTGAAATGAGTTATCAAAGTGGTTACGGTGAACAAATCCTGAAAACTGTTTATGAATGCAGGCCTCAAGTACTTTAGGCAGCAAAGGAAGAATAGAAATTGGGCGAAAATGGTTAGGTAATGGTTAGTATGGGAGGGAATAGTTTTTTTTTTTTTTTTTTCTTGATAGGTTCGCGCTTGACCGCTAACTCACCTGATGGAAAGCGACGATGCGGACATACGTAATCCATACGCCACAGGGATGGGAATTGTCCGGAATCAATTCAAGTCATGGCCCACAACCTTGGATTTCATTATTTTTGATTTTGACATTTGGGAATCCAAACAACAGGAGGTTGTGAAATGACGGTTGATTGTTTTAGGAAATTCCACATGACGTGGACTACCGATACTGAAAGTTCCAAGGAATTTCCACATATCAGCAGGATGGGCACGCCACAATTATGGCGGTAAGTCCCTTCTTTGAGGTGTGGTTGGAAAGACCTCACGGCGTCCTCACCTTCCGCATGACGCAGGTTCTCACCGAACACGGGAAGTTCGGGAAGTTCCTGCACCGGATTCGTGCGGAAGCGACGCCCGGGTGTCGCCACTGTGTGGACCGCCCGGAGGACACGGTGGAGCACACGGTGGAGGTGTGCCCCGCTTGGGAAGAGCAACGCCGTGTCCTCGTGGGGGCGATCGGCGGCGGCGATCTCTCGCGCCGGGCCTTGGTACAGGCCATGGTCCGGAGCGAGGAGGAGTGGCAGGCGGTCGCCTCCTTCTGCGAAGCAGTAATGCTGGCAAAGGAGGCGGCCGATCGCGTGAGGCAACGGCAACGGTCCTCACGCCCCAGCCGCCGCCGGGATTCCGATCCTGATTTCCGGCCACCGTAGGCGCGGGTTTGCGGACGGCGGGCAATGGGTGGCCCGCCGTCCGACCGTCCGGTAACCATCCGGACCGAACCCAAGTCGTCGACGGCGCGTATTGTTCCGCGCGCGCCTCAGGGAGATGTCAGCAAATCGTAGGGGCCCAGCAGGGTCGAAGCCTACTGGGGCCATGGGTAGTGTGAAAACGAAACCGGGGCCCTGGGACGAAGGCAACGAAGGAACAGGAGTGGGTTTTTAGTCAGTAAAAGTCTGTCACTATCTCTCGCTCCGCCCAAGAGCGGGATTTGTCATAAGATGATTTTCCCACCTATAAAAAAAAAAAAAACATATCAGCAGGAGGAGATGAAGATATGTTTTCGAGAATATGTTGGGGAAGATATGTTTTCAAGAAATTGGTGTAATCAGGTGATACATGACGCTAAACGTTACGTATCACCAGATTATACCGATTTCTTGTAGCTTTGAAAAGATCCCTATTTTCAACACTGCGGTCCTTTTTGAATTTTCTAAAGGCCCGGTCCCTGCGCCTCATCGCCATACAAACACCTGTCGTCATCCAAGAGGCGGGTTGACGTTTTAAGTTAACCCTCTTGACAGGAGCGTGTCTGTCGTAAAGCGTCTAGGACCGTCCGATTAAAAATATCCAGTTTATCGTCATCAGATATTGCCGCTGCAAGTTGGCCCCAATCAAGTTTCTACGCATCCTAAGGTAGCTTTTCAGCACCCATGCGAGCTATCTCCTTCATTTGGTTTACTACTTCATAGCAGCAGGTAACCACTTACCATTCTCCATCGTTTCGCACCATGACCAGAATCAGAACTGAACGCGAGAGATCGCCGCCGCCGATCGTCTTCACGAGAATACAGTGGTGCAGCGCCCAAGTGGAGTAGACTTCCGCCATATGCTCCACCATTTCCTCCGGGCAATCTAAAAGCCTCTAAATAAGAGCAGATTAGAAAAAAAACTTATTAAACTTATTTTTTGTTGATTGTTCTACACACCATTTACTGTATTCTCACTGTCGATGTGCAATGTCGCGTATAACGAAGAGTCATTATTCATCACGAGTTTGGCTTTGCTTTCCTTCATTCCAGGTTCACTGATCGCCGCTGGAAGGTCTTCAATATTGATGCCCTCAAGTAAAAAAAAAATCCTTTCGTTCTTTTTCCTTTGGTTAATTTTTTATGTATGTTTAAGTTTTTGTAATAGGGATAATATCTAAATTCTAGGCTACTTAACATTGAAATCCCAGATCAGGTCAGGACCTCACGCTGAGCGATTATAGTGCTTGTAATCAGAATTTGTATAGTACCACTAGTACAGTACTTTGACAAGTTTAGATAGAAAATGTTCCTCGTTTTTGCTTTAGCGACAAAAGCATTTGGCCCAGTGCGATCCATTTACAATGTTGCTACACACACAGCGACTTGTTTTCATTAGCTAAGTCATGTTGTCGTATCGAGCGCTTGACAAAGTGCTTGAGGTGAAGTGTTATTTCAAGCATGAAGGTTTACCTTTGGTACACTCTGAACATTAATATCTTTGCGAGGATATACCTTTCACGGAATATATTTGATATAGTTTCACTTTGCAATTATTAGAAGGATCGAAAGGAAATTAGCTTTACAGATTCTGATTGAGTTATTTCTAAGCTTTTTCGGTTAATTAAATGGATGATTATCTATACATATAATAAAACAGTAAAATTATTTTGCGATGGTATTAATTGGCGCAAAAACTACTGAACCGATCCTGTTCAAATTTTGCATACATAATCCTTATAGGTCAGTGCATCTGTTAGGCTATAAATTATCACGCTATTTGCTATGGGGGGTGAGCAATAATCCAAAACGTCCGTGTTGAACGACATTTGCCGCGAGTTCGATTCCCAGCTACAGTTAAAATTTTTGTCATTATTTTATCTTCTTTTTTGTAATAAAATAACTTTTACCATTTTTTCAAAATAAAATTGACATTTCTATTCGATATCTTCTAAATATATTGTAAAAACTAATCAAAACACATAATAAAATCGAATTAGTCAAATATGGCACCACACGCAATTCAGATACTCGCAACGCCATCTAAAGACTCAAAGTAGAAATAATGATGACAATGACAGTTGAACTTTATATTTGATAGATGGCATTGTGTATTTTGTGTAATTTTCTGAATGGCGGAAGAATGACCATCACCCACGTTTGCAGACCGTTCTATTGTTCAAAATTGGAGGAAAATAGTTATGGTTAAACTGGTGTTAGACGGAGGCATTTTTAACAATCCTACTGCTTTTTTTTCCATGATTGTAACAAGATAATTGACCATGATTATTCAAGGGATACGAACCAAAAAAGGCGATAAAAGTAAACAAGTATATGTATTTAATTATTGATTTTAAAATAACACGGCCAAATTTTCGGAAGGGGTTGCATGGCACCTTATGTTGGAAGGCCCCCAGGTAGACCGATGACCTGGTGAGGGTCGCGGGAATCCGATGGATGCGAGACACACAGGACCAGTCATTATGGCGACACTTGGGGAGGCCTATGTCCATGATAATGATAATGATAATGATGGTACTTTTTTTTTCTTTTTTTAAGAGTGGAAATCATCCAATGACTTCTCTGGTTGGAGCGAGAG
Organism: Mythimna impura; assembly: GCA_905147345.3. Lineage (NCBI taxonomy): Eukaryota > Metazoa > Arthropoda > Insecta > Lepidoptera > Noctuidae > Mythimna > Mythimna impura. Next base: position 5,148,098 of record LR990347.1, on the reverse strand, counting down.
GGCGTGTCAAACTTTTACTGACTAAAACCACACTTGTGTCCTTCAGTTACGCTTTGAAACATCTCTTTGAGGAGCGCGTGGATCACTACGTGCTGTTGACGACTGGGCTCGGTTTGGTTAATTACCGGACGGCCGGAGGGCTAGCTACCCATTGTTCGATGTCTGCAAGCCTGCGTCTACCGTGGCTGGTCGTCGGGGTCGGAATCTCGGCTCGGCGTGAGGACGTTCGTTCCCTCACGCGTGCGGCCTCCTCCTTCGCTAGCATTGCGGATTTGCAGAAGGAGGCGACCGCCTACCATTCCTCCTCGCTCCGGACTATAGCCCAAACCAGGCCCCGGCGCGAGAGGTGACTGACGCCGATTGCCTCCACGAGGACACGGCGGTGATCCGCCCTTGCGGGACACACCTCTGCATGCTCCACTATGTCCTCCGGGATGGCACCTTGCGGCCTAATAATGGCGTGATTTATTGTTTGCAGTTTCTGCTCCATATAAAACGGGGTCGAAAGTGGTTTACGTTCCTGATCATCTCAGATTCCTGGCAGCCTTGCGTCGACATCTGGACGTTACCTCCTTGCAGTGAGTGGTGACCAACACTGGAACAACCCTCTGAGGGAGGCCAGTTTCAGGGATAACACTAATCGGCTACTACATTTTTGTTTACCGTAATTTCATTGTTTTATGGATACACAAGCTCAGGACTGTTGAGGGTGTTTCGAGCGGTTTCTGTTCCGGATTCGGTTGGAAGTATCCTGATATTACCATTTTGCGAATCGCCCGGAGGACCCGGTGTAACATGCGGTGGAGGTCTATCACATTTGGGTGAACCGCCGTGTCCTCATAGAGGCAATCGGTGACAGTGACCTCTCGGTTTGGCCATCAATATGCGAGTTTGATTGGGCGGGGATACACGCGCTCAAGATTTCGCCGAAATTCATTCAACGGGGATATCAGTTAAATACACACCAAAAAATCCTAGGTAGGTAAATGAACAAGTAACTTTTACGCTCAAAATGAGCAAGCTGCAACAATCAATGCAAGCATGCTCTCGCAAATTCTTCATAAGTACTGTTGTGGAGGAAGATAGTTGATGATGATGATGGTAGTTTTTGGATTCACTGGCTTTTTGGCTTTGCACTATCAGTGCACGTTATTCAGCTGAAGGTCGGTGTCCCGATTATGTTCCTTCATTTACCTCTACCAAAGCTGTCTAACAGCTTAAACTCTTCAGTGAAAAATTATTGAGGTGAAAATTTTACGGGAGGTAACTCTTTCGAACAATCTCGCAGACATAGGCCCTAGAGGGCCCTATCCATTTGCTGACATCTCTTTGAGTCCGGTGTAGAATACAACGCGCCGTCGATTCAGGATTGCTTTGACCAGACGGCCGGACGGCACCACCATAATCCCGGTTTGCGATGGCTGGTAATCGCCCTGCGGCTTTCAACACCCGGAGCATCACTTGCAGCGACAGTTAAGGAGTCAGAATGTCCCTCATAGTTTCAGCCACCTTCTTCGATCGTAGTGCTTCACTGAAGGAGGCTACTGGTTGACATTTTCTCCACCAATCGCCTCCATGAGGACACAGCGGTGCTGGCGCTCCGACCAAGCGGGACCGACTTCCACCGTATGCTCCATCGTATTCTCCAGGCGATCTGCACAATGGTGATACCCGAGTGTTTCTTCCCGTTGAATTCGATACAGATACCTCCCAAAACACCCACATCCGGTGAGTCCTGCACAAAGAGAGGATGCCGTGACGCCTCTGTAGACACTCTTCAAAGACAGGCATTACCGCTGCGATTGTGACGTGCTCACTGTGGCGAGGGGTTAAAATCATACAATGTTGTTTCACCAGAACATAAACCAGAAACATACATAAACTAATTTCTTTTCTTTTGGGGTAGGCAGAAATGCCAACTGCTACGCCCTTACATACTCTTTCTATTCATTGACATTCATACATTTGGATCTGGACGAGTACATAACATGTTTCCTGAAGGAAATTTGCGTTTTTACTTTTAACCGTTTTATGTTAAAGTACAATAAATAATTGCGTTGCTTTCAGAATTAATTGCAAGCTCAGAATGATTGTACGTTTTTACAAACTTAACGCAGACGAAGTCGCGGGCCACAGCTAGTAGTATATATATAGGGCAGGATAGGTACAGGCCAGTTATGAAATAAATTAATATTCTTAATATTAGCAACATTATTAGAAATAACATTATTTATGTTCATGTCATTGTTACATGACTTCGTCATGGTAACTAGGAACTTGAACCTTATTATGTAATTTGTACAGTGTTCAGATTTCTTTCCTAAATTAGAAGTGGATTAAGGTTTCTTCTTTCTCTTGTAATCTGACTTTATATATCCAATTTCTTTGCTCCTGAACACAGCCAAAATCCACTAACAATGGGTTTAATCATTGGTAGAGAATGTCTAAGGTTTAAAGTTTGCCTTTTTTAAATATTTATACTCGTGAATTAAGTTTTAATTTATAAATAAAACAAGTAGGTATTGTTTGTTTTTTTTTTATTTACGTAGATAAATCAAATTGAATACCTAACGATTGTGATATATTCAAACCAAAATCAAAGTCATTGCAAAGATAACATTGAATTACACCAATAATATTCAAATGTGAAATCAATATAAGAATTGTAATAAAGCGATACTATAAGAAATGTATAAAGCGAAGAAACTCAAAACTAATTTCACATCCAAAGGAAACTCGTTCCACATTGAGTATTTATAGGAACAAATATCAATGTAGTCCATGGCGTCATATAACGCGTTCCGTAACTTATTATCTGCAAACGCACAAAAAAAAAATAAGATTAATAAAAGAATCAAAACACCTGTCTAAAAATCCGAAGGTAATTGGTGACGCGTGTAAATAGCCTCACCTGAAAGGATGGAGTTTTAAGACTACCAATATGGCGGTGAAATTAAGGTTATATTACACAAATTAAATCCCTGTTGATGATTCCCTGAGACACCAAAAACTGGCGACGTCTATAGCAACTGGGAAGCCCACGTACCTTGCTAATCCAGTGACCCCACTTTGCATGTAGGAATGCGCCTCGCTCACGGATGCCTGGTCGGTGTGTGTGGCTGCAGGCCGGTGAGCTAAATCTTGATTCATCCACCGGTGGGCTGGTCAGAACTCGTGAAACCAACACTGCACTATAAGGTCTCTATGTCTCACAGGAGCAGATACACTTATTCCTCGAAAATTCTCAGGTTTTCAACAGATATGGGATTTATATCGCGGAGCGGTTTTTATTCGACGCAATGTCGAATTTGCGTAGCGGTCACACTGTTTCTTAGCGGGGGTCGACGCCATCTAGCGGTCTTTAGCGAGCGTCTCAAGAAAGCATTCGATACGTCACCAGTGGGCGGTGGTGTGCGGTCGTAGGTATTGGTGCATGGAATCCTCAACAGAGACTCAATTAACCTACTTTTTTATAAACTAAATAATGTTCTTATTAAAATGCGGAGAATGCGGGAGAGGTAACTAATTTATATTATTTATTCTCTAAACATACATATACCTTAAGAAAAGGCATTGACGCTTCACCAGTAATAAAATTCAAAATATGTGACTAAACGGCAGAAACCAGTTATATACACATTTCAACAACCGACGCAATAGAAAAATATAAGAAAAGAAAATTTTACTTATATTTCACTTTTATTACCCTTTTCCAACTTTAAACTTCGTCTTACAAGGTGCCAAAACTATAATGTTTTTAATTTTACGAGAGAGGTGGACCTATACGGGATTAACGTTATTTTTTTTATAACGGAACCATTTGGTATTGAAACGTACGGCCTCAAAATTTCTGTTTTTAATTTTCTTCGTAGATTAAAAACTAAAAGTGGCCATGCAAAGTATGCAGTAAATCAATTTGACAGAATTTTCAGAAGATATTTATTCCGATAAAAGTTGTTTCTTCGTCGGAATTAAATGTGTAAAATAAGATACCCCAAGGCTTTATTTTAAGTGCTTACTTATTTATTAATCTATATAAATAATTTACTCTATTTACTGCAAAAGAAATTCAAATAGGTGTTGTTGACCTATGATAATTTCAAACAACTTCCATGTGAAATTAATGCACATTTTGATAAGATCAAAAACTGGTTCACTGCTTAGTTAATATAAATTAAAAGAAAACTAAGTTTAAAAGATTTTTCTTACAAAATGTTAATGTAGCAATTGTGATATGGTATTGAACAAAAAGAAGCTAGAATTAGTCGATAAAATAGATCTAAAAATTAAAAAAAAAACAAATATTTTTATTTCACATAGGCCTACATGGGCACTTATAAAACGTCAGAAGCTAGTGCACGGTTTCAAATTGGTCGTTTTCTATGAAGAAGAACCAGCAAGAAAATCCATGATTACTCTTTTAAAAAAAGTGTTTGATGTTACAATATTTCCATATTACAGTATTAATAGGTATTATTTAAGAACAATGTAGACGAGTCAATATTGTACCCAAAAGCACAATAAAAATAATCATAATAAAAAAGTGAGTCGTAATAGGAAGTAATCTAAGATTTCGTAGAGTCTACAGTGTTCTTACATTCACATTATAAAAAAGAGACTATATAAAAAAAAGCAAGGAAAAAATAAAATAATTACAACTATCAATAAATGAGATGTTAACAAAATAAATTAGTAACGAATTTTTGAGGTCTAAATAATTTAAAAAATATTGCAAAAGCAACAATTAGAAAAAAAAATTATATAATAAAACAAAGATAGAGCAGTTAATAGGCGCAATATTAATGAGTTACCAGGGGGCCACATGTGCAGAAGTAATCATTGCCAAACAAGCGTGTCTTCGCCATAGTCTTTAACCTTATATGCTTTTTTGGTTAGGACACGCTTATTATGAGTTTTGAATTTTCCCTCGCTAAGTTCAGTTACCGCCTTTGGCAGCTTGTTTTATAAGCGTAAGCTGTTTACTAAGAATGACTTGCTGGTCTTAGCTAATCTCCATTTGGGTAATACAATTTCGTGTTTACTATGCGTATTTTTGTAGTGAAAATCGCTTCTAATTTTAAAAAGTCCCAAGTTTTTACGAACATACAAAATGCTTTCTTTTGCAATATGAAAATTGAGTCTACATCAGTTGCTGATCCCCACACTAAAATGCCATAAGATATAATACTGTGGAAATAAGCATAGTAAACTAACCTAGCTGTGGCTACATTTGTCAATTGCCTTATTTTTGTTACTGCATATGCAGATGAGCTTAATCTTCCTGAGAGAGTTCTTAATATGAGCGCCCCACTGCAGTTTAGAATCGATAGTTATACCTAAGAACACAGTTTCCGTAATAACATCAAGTTTTTTGCCGTCAAGAAATAGACTGAATTTTACTGGGAATAACGTTTGATTCGAGGCTAAAATGACCTATTTAATATTTCATGCAAGACGGCTAAATTCAGCAGCTACTTTTATATGATAGTGTAATGTCTTACAGTATTTTACTATGAGGACGAGCAAAGATATCGACCCTTCATTTATATTCTGCAGACGAGAGACATCCGAGCCACTTACAATCTCTTCCGGTGCGATTTTTAGAGGTGTTTAAGGATATTAACAGAATAGTGGTACCTTGTCAATATATCTATGAAAACATCATGTGCGAAAGAATCTTCATCTCTTTAATAAAATAAAGGCGAAAAACTTAATTATGTTACTAATTAAGTTTTTCGCCTTTATTAGGGGCTAAAAGCTAAGGCTAAAAACTTAATTATGATACAGGGACCAATTAACTCAAAACTGACTTCAAAGCTGTTAGTGTCTATATTGTATTGCAGTTCATCTATAGTATAAAAATAAAGATAATACCTGTGAACATTAAGAGTTGTTCAGCAAATAGACTCTGTATTTCTTTTAGATCGTTTTTTGCAAATTCCAATAAAAACAAAGGTAGGCACAAAATTGTTAATGAAAGACTCAATTCTAAACCCCAAAGTAATGTTATCACCAAAGATTCCTGAAACAAGATAGAGTTAGGAGGCAAAAACATGTCTAGTATAGATTGTAAAAATTTTAATGTGTTCCCTTCCTCATTTCTTTGAAGAGAATATTACATGTCAAAATATGGTCTTCGTTGAACAATAGTCTGTTATATTTTTCTCTTTTTCATCATCACCACGCTTCTAGGCATACCTATTATATTATCTTTCACATAATCCATTATCGTTACTTTTAATTATTGTACCACCTATAGTTTATTTGGTTTTTCTAAATAAACTATAGGTCTATAATCTAAAAGATGAGAAGGAGGTGACTATTGAGACGTCGTTTAATAGAAAAAGATATTAGGTATGTTGTATGAAAAAGATATGTTTCGTTCAACCCAAAAAAAATTAAGATAAGTGCTGTAAGACAATGAATCTACTAGAATCTAAAAAGAAAATACAAATCTTATAGCTAAGTTCAAAAACAAAGGTTTCAAAAACCAACATTTTTTCTTTATGAAAGAATACACTAACCTGATCAAAAAATAAATCTGTATAAGGAAGCGTTAAGATTGTTCTTAAAAATTGCCAAACAAAAGCAATGATCATCTGGAATGAAAGAAAAAATACAATGAAAAGCCTTGTTAGCAAATGAAGACTGTCCTGACAGGACTGCGGGATCATTTGAACGCTTTAGACACGTACGCAAAGTGCAACTTTTTTTTAATTTTTATTATTGATAGGCTGGCGTTTGACCACCATCACAACTAAACGAACACATGTGATGTAGCAGTGGTTAAGCAATTGGCTGCTGCACTGCATGTCACGGGTTCGATTCCTGCACGATCCAAATATCTGTATAGGCTACAAATAGTTGTTCCAGGTCTGGGTGTCTTGCGTATATGAATTTATATGTTTGTGAACGCATTCACGATACAAAAGTAATTATTAGCATTTAGTAACGTTTTTAAAAAATAAGAAGGTGAAGAAAAATTCAGTAAACGTCCGAAGCTCACTTTTGCTTTACCCAGAGCGGAAGAAATTGTTAGATGGTTTCCCGTCGTAAAAACAAAATCATATAAAGATTTTCTTAGAATTTAAACATTGGAGGTACAAAAATGGTCTCTCTTTTTACGAATAACGATACGTTTATTCGTGAACATGAGACTTATTTAGGTAGTACTAAATAATAGATCATAATAAATATTTATCATATAAATATTTGTATAGGATACATCTTATAACTTACCTTTATTTTCATAATTTTCATAATTGAATCCATATTGTTCGACAATTTCGTAAACTCTTCATTGAATTGTTGAATAAGTTTGATTTTTTCTTCATTAGTATTGTTGTTATCAAAGTTATCTTTAAGTAAGATTCTTAAAGCTCCTGTTATATTTCTATAGTTATCTGTTATGTAAACTACAGTAAGTTGACTAGAGTAATTCGAAAAGTATGCAAATATATAGAATACAGATGTTACAAATGAGAGTCCGTCCGTTCCTACAATGAACATACAAATAATATGTCCGACAATGACCATGAATATCATGATATATGTTACTAAACAGGTTGGTTTTGTTTTTAATGTGAAAAAAGAATTTGATTCCAGGTTTGAAGAAAACTTTTTAACATGTTCTTCTTCGGTAATTAATGATATTATAATCTGAGCTGTTGTTTCAATGATGATTGTTCCATCATAAAAATATCCAACAAAAGCAGAATAAAGAACGCCTTCCCATAAAAGGACACAGAATTGAACTATGGTTATGCCACAAGTGATGATGCAGTAGAGTTTTGTGAAGATGCAGATAATAACAGAATTAGTGAATTTGAAGTAATAACCAAATATTAGTCTGAACCATAATACTCCATAGATTGTGAAAAATGACTCAAATTTTACAATAATTTCTTTTAGAGTTGGCATTATACACGACTCGAGCAATTTGTTTAAAATCGTAAATACAAATCTATGACATAACAATGTAGATATCGTTGTGAAATAGGTACAATACTTCGTATACTGAAATTAACAGTGAACGCAACACGATTGAGGTACATAACAAGTCCACTGTTGGCTCTATTGATGTTTCATTTTTGGTATTACCATAACTACATACTATTTTATTACATGGTACTTATAGATAAAATTAATTGAAGTGGTTGTTAGTATTGTAAGGGGTCGGTGAAAGATGTCGTGCGTTGTTCGGTTCCGCAGGGATCGGTACTAGGACCGCCCTTGTGGTACATCGGGTACGACTACGTGCTGCGCTTCGACCTCCCTGACGGGGTCAGCGTGGTCTGTTACGCAGACAACACGCTGGTCCTGGCTCAGGGAGAGTCGTACCGGGCGTCGATCGAACTAGCGACACGCGGACTTGAAACAGTCGTTGAGAGGATCCAGCAGTTGGGACTCGAGGTGACGCTGCACAAGTCCGAGGCCATAAATTTTCATGGCCCTCGGAGCGCACCACCACGGTGTTCCCAATTAACGGCAGGAGGAGTTCACATCGGCGTCGGGTCGTACGTCGTCGATGAAGTACCTGGGACTCGTCCTTGACAGTCAGTGGAATTTTGAGGAGCACTTCCGTCGTCTGGCTCCCAAACTGAATCGGACCGAGGCTACCCTCAAGCAGCTCCTGCCCAACCTAGGGGGTCCAGACGCCTCTAGCCGGAGGCTATACATAGGTATCGTTCGGTCCATGGCCCTTTATGGTCCAGCTGAACGCATGCCAGAGGGTCATGGCTAAACAGAGGTTTCCCGCAAAGCAGCAAGTCTCCTTGCTGGTCTGTCACCATGGGATCTGGAGGCAACAGTAATGCTAGCATTACTGCTTTCTTTGCTAGAGGAGGAGACTGCTCGTGAACGCGCGAGGGAGCGGCCCTCACGTCCCAGGATTCCGATCCCATTTTCCGGCCACTGAGGGCGTGGACTTGCACTGCTTGGACGGCGAGCAATAGGTAGCTCGCCGTCCGACCGTCCAGTAACCGTCCGGACCGAGCCCAAGTTTTCGACGGCGCGTATTGTTCCTCGCGCGCCTCAAGGAGATATCAGCAAACCGTAGGGGCCCAGCAGGGTTGAAGCATAATGGGGCCAAGGGTCTGCTTCTGAAAGGAAGACTCGGCCCTGGTATGAAAGGCAACGAAGGAACAGGAGTGGATTTTTAGTCAGTAAAAGTCTGTTACACCCTCTCGCTCCGTCCAAGAGCGTGAGATGTCATTGGATGATTTTCCCACCGAAAATAAAAGTAATTAAGGGGTATTGGAAATGGTAATTTGTAGCAACTTTCAGGGAACGTTGTAAGGTGTCGGTATCTATTAGGCGACCGAAATGTTTAGTTTGAACACTATTTATTATTTCACACTCAAAATGTTTTGAATGTTAAATTAAGCTAAAATGTTAGTAACATTTTACGTTGAATATTGCAGGATTATACTTGGCTATTTAGAGAAAAATACACTGAATATGCTGCAAAACATACGTGAAAAGTTTATGCAAGGAGAACGACATGTAACACCGATATAGCTGATTAAAATTTTCGGTGAAAACACATAACGCATTCCGGGTACAAAAGTTAAGGGTGCTGAGATGATACAAAGTTTTGTTGATTAAAATGTTAAAGGAGTTATAATCATACTTTTTACAACATGAAGTTACATAATTTAAGTAATTTATTTTATAATTCATTCATAAGACAATTAAAAAAATCTTATTTATTGTCCGTTAAAATCGATTCAATCGGGCAAAAAACTTAATAACAAAAACCAAACTTTACCTCTTTATAATATTTGTATAATAATAATAATATTCCACAACTATCACACAACGCCGTCTAGTCCCAAGCTAAGCAGAGCTTGTGTTATGGGTACTAGACAACTGATAAACATACTTAAATATTTCTAAATACATACATATTATAGATAAATTACACCCAGACACAGAACAAATGATCGTGCTCATCACACAAATATTTGTCCTGAGTGGGAATCGAACCCACGACCTCCAGTATAGCAGTCAGGGCCACTAACCACTAGACTAACAGGCCAGTCAAGATTTGAGATAAAGATTCGATTTCAGTATAGATTTGAGTTAATGAAGATTTGATTGTTACAGGTATCAACCTCACGGGAAGTTTGCAAGAAATCCAGAGTACCCTTACTTAGCTATACTGATACGTGCGAGGAAGTGTTCAAACATGGTCCTACGAAACTGAAACAGTATTCTACACATATCAGGTAAGTTGATATCGTGAATATGCTAGAGTTGCAGATAAAAGTATTGTTATTATTAATAATAATAATATTTTTAAATGTTTTTTATTTATTTTTTATTAAAATATTTAAAAATATAATTTATATGTTATAATAATGAATTAACGAATAATAATAATAATAAATCTTTATTGCAGTCAATTTCATCCATATTTTACAAATTATACGCATATTAAAAAACTAAACAATTTGGGCACGAATAAATGTTTTCAGGATGTTTGAGTCCTGTTTTTAGCAATGACCTGTAGGGGTGTGTCTGTTGTATTAATAATTATACTGTAATGAGTAATAACTATTTTGTAGTTTAGTTTTGGTAAATTTACTTTAATTCTTTCATAAATCATTTATTTATTTGCAAACATGGGTAAAATATACATTGATGTTTTGTTTTTAAATGAATAATAAAATTCTCCATGTTCAACTATCACATGGAAGATAACACAAACAAAAAAGATAAAAAAATAAATATGTTAGCCTTGTCAGTCACAGTTATGAAATTATTATAGTAATATTTAAATGTCAAAATTAGATTAAAAAATTAATACAAAATTAAATGTCAAAAAAAAATCAATATAAAATAAAATGTCAAAATAAAATTAAAAAATAAAACAATTTAAAAAATGTCAAAATAAAATAAATTACAAATAAATGTAAGTTAAATTCTAAATAATTCGGCAACGGTATTGTGTACCAATAGATTTGAGTGAAATAAATAAAAATAAATTTAAGGACAAAGTCATAAGTGGAAATAACAATAATAACTATATATAGAGGAAATACAATTAACTCAAACACAGCTACGATACATTGTTTTATTATGAAGTTCCCGTGTCTCCCTTCCATCTTTCGGCTCCATCATCAGATCAGTTCAATAGTACCTTATAGCCAAAGTGCATCTCATGACGATTCTAATAAGCCCAAACACGGCTAGAATACATTGATTAATTACGGAGTTCCGGTGCTTATCTTCCGGCTCCATCATCATCATCAGATCATTTCGATGATACCATATTCAACAATTGTATTGTCTACTGACAACTATTCAGAACCATTTATTTATTTGTATTGTCATAGCCGCTTAACTCTCTTTCTTCATTGTGGTAACTATGTGAGTATGAAGTCCCGTTGCCCATTTGTAGTCTTCTTCATCAGTTTCACTCCATCAAATGTTACTTTTTGACTGTAAATACTTAAGTTTTCGATGAAAATACCAAAATCACTATAATATGGTTCCTATAATATTTGAGGAGTTCCCTCGATTCCTCATGGATCCCATCATGAAAACTGGATTTTACAAAAATGGGACCAATCTGGATATGCTTCCTGATTGGTCCCATGTTCCTTTAAGAGTAAAAAAAAATTGCAAATCGGTCCATAAACGACGGAGTTCTAAGGTAACAAATATATAAAACAAAAACTACCGAATTGATAACCTCCTCCTTTTTTGAAGTTGGTTAAAATAGGAAAACTGCGCAAATTATTAGAAAATTTTAGACTTTTTAATTTTTGTGCGACAGACGTTGTCTTAAGTTAAAAATAACTAAAAGCAATCTAAAATGTGACAAAAAACTTCTCCGTATAGCTGTTGACTAGTAATGTGCTCAAATTAAATTTATAAAATAAAGAAATAAAACATTTACTTTAGCTTGAAAAAAAAAAACATTTAAATTTGACTTAATGTCTTGGCCTCTGTCACCGTCCATTTGACAGCGCTGAGTACGGTTCCACCAATCATGAATCAAAATTAAAATAAATAATTATTTTTTACCCGACTGCAGGAAGGGTTATGTTTTTTACGTGTATCTTATATGTATGAATGTATTTATGTATGTATGTAATATTCTTTATTACCTAATGTCTTCCAAACCACTGAACGGATTTATATAATTAAGATATCGTTGTCATGATAACCCGAGTGTTTTTAGATAGGTGATGTTAAAAAAAAACAACAACATAACGACTGTGAGATACCATAATTTAGAGCAAAAAAAATTTTCATGGGTATCAAATTAAAGGGCTCATCATAAGGATTTCAAAATGGTATATCATGACCATATTAAATATGACCAAGGAAATATGTTATTTATTATCTACTAGATGTTACTCACGACTTAGTTACTCCCTTTTTTTGAGGCAATCGTATAAAAAAATGTTATCCAGTTCAGAGATATTATATTCTCCCCTGGGATTTAAGTCCTGTACCCGCGGGAAAATGAAAAGTAGCCTAAGTTACTCCTTGTAACTTCAACTACCCGTCAGTTAAGCACGCCATAATCATCATCATTCTCTTTGAGGAATGGCTGGAGAGGCGTCATGGCATCCTCACCTTCCGCATGACGCAGGTCCTCACCGGACATGGTCATGCGGAATAATTTCGGGAGGTTCCTGCACCGGATTCAGGTCGAAGAAACGCTGAGGGGTGTCACCGTTGTGCGGACCGCTCGGAGGATACGGTGGAGCTTACGGTGGAGGTGAGCCCTGCACGGTCGGAGCACCGCCGTGTCCTTGTGGGGGCAATCAGTGGCGGTGACCTCTCGCGCCGGGCCCTGGTCCAGGCCAAGGTCCGGAGCGAGGGGAAATGTGTGGCGGTGGACTCCTTCTGCGAAGCGGTAATGCTAGTGATGGAGACTGCCGGAACTCCGACTACCAACCACCGTAGGCACGGGCTTTCAGACGACGTGCAATGTGTAGCTCGCAGTCCGGCCGTCCGGCTATTGTCCGGAACGAACCCAAATTGTCGACAGCGCGTCGTGTATTATGCGTTCCTCAAAGAAATGTCATGGCCCAGCAGGGCCAATGGCTACTAGGGTCATGGGAGGACTTCTAAAAAGGTAACCCGTGGTTCTAGAACGCAAAGAGCAACTGAAGGAACCTAGGTGTGGTTTTACTTAGTAAAAGTCTGGTACGCTCTCCCTCTCCACCCCAGAGTGGGAGAAATTATTATATGATTAAATTACCAACATGAAAAAAAGCTTTCCGTCAGTGATAGTCCCGTCACACTCGGTCTAGCCGTTTTTAAGGATATCCTCTACCCAGGAATCAGGATGTCGCTCCCACCGCCGGAATTAAGTCCCATTTCCGCGAGAATATAAAAAGTAGCTTAAGATACTCATTGTAATATTAGCTATTTCCCAATGAAAGTCCTGTCAACTTTTGTTTAACCGTTTCGCAGACGTATCCCGTATTTTAAAATCCCATTTCCGCGGTAAAATTAAAAGAAGCCTAAGTTAATCTTAGTAACATCAGCTATCAGTCAGTGAAAGTCCCTCAAAGTCAGTCTAGCCGTTTCGAAGATGTCCCCTATCCCCGGATGTTAAGATAGGGTGTAACTTAATACTCAGGGGAGAGCCCTCGATAATTAAGTCCCGTCCCGCAGAAATATAAAAAGTAGATTAAGTTACTCATTATAACATTAGCTATATCCCAGTGAAAGTCCCGTCAAAGTTCAACCGTTTTGAGACGGATGCAGAAACCTCCCGAACTTACCATGCCCGGTGAGGACCTGCGTCATGTGGAAGGTGAGGACGCCGTGTTGCCGCTCCAGCCACTCATCAAAGAGGGGACTTATCGCCATAATTGTGGCGTGCCCAACGATTTTACGGTCTACGTCGTCTACGTTTTTCATTAAATACGCCATATAAACAGGTTTTAGTCCAAGATCCCAGAGCGATCTGACGTAACTTATTGTCACATGGATAAAACCTTAGGTTCTCAGTAGCGTCTCACCTGCTTTGAATACCTGTGTGCTTGTGGAGCTCCCCCTTGGGGCCTAGTACCAGGTGAGAAAGGGAACTAAAAATAAGAGTTACTTAACTTAAATTTTTATGGCTGATTTTTATATATTAAATAATAATTAGAATATTGTTCTAAAGTAGTATCATAAGTGTCAAACACTTTCCGTGGACCAAAACTTCTGTCAACAAAAAATAAATGAACTTTACTTATTTTTACATGTCTGATTTTTAAATAATGTTATTAAGGTACATAGTTACAAATTACAAAACGAATACAAAGTTGTATTTCAGTAGTCAGACAAATTGTAGTGGCCAAACATCCCCTAAACACAAAAATTATTCAGCCGAGAGTATGAGCGCAAGAGCAGTGCGAATGAAACGATTTATTATTTATTTATTTTATTTTATTTGGGTGGCTTGCAGCTAACAACACAACTGGATGTTTGATCACTACAATTTGTCTGACTAATGAAATGTAACTTTGTATTAGCATAATAACATATTTAAAAATCAGACATGTAAAAAAATATACCTAAAGTTTATTTATTTTTTGTGGAGCTTTGTTTTTGAACGACGTGTCTGACACTAATGATACTACTTTAGAATAATATTCTAAAAACATGTTAGCATAGCATATAGCATATTCAGCCTTTTAATGTTCCCACTGCTGGGACTCAGGCCTCCTCTCTCTAGGAGAGGGAATGGGCCGTAATCCACCACGCGGGCCCAGTGCGGGTTGGTGGATGTCACATGTCTTCGAATTTTTGGTTCTAGGACATGCCGGTTTCCTCACGATGTTTTGCTTCACCGTTTTGAGAGCAGTGGTGATGAAATAAATTACACAAAGTAATGCGCCTGGCTGGGTTTGAACCCGCGACCTACAATTCGTAAGTCGGGGCCGTTACCACTCGGCCACCACTGTTCTCAAAACAAAAACATGTTAATTAACTCTTATTGGCTTCAAAGGGGAGCTCCACAAGCACACAGGTATACAAAGCACATGAGCCGCTACTGAGAACTATTTTTTTTCGGTGGGTAAATTATCCAATGGCATCCCCCGCTCTTGGCCGGCCGAAAGGGTGTGTCAGACTTTTACTGACTAAAAACCCACTCCTTTTCCTTCGTTGTCTTTCATACCAGGGCCAAGTCTTCCTTTCAGCAGCAGACCCTTGGCCCCAGTAGGCTTTTGACCCTGCTGGGCCCCTGCGGTTTGCTGACATTTCCTTGAGGCGCGCGTGGAACATTACGCGCCGTCGACGACTTGGGCTCGGCCCGGACGGTTATCGGATGGTCAGACGGCCATTGCTCGCCATCCGCAAGCCCACGTCTACGGTGGCCAGAAATCGTGATCGAATCCAGACGGCTGTGGCGTGAGGGCTACTCCCTCGCGCATGCACGTGCGGCTTCCTCCTTTGCTACCATTTCTGCTTCGCAGAAGGAAGCGACCGCCTGCCACTCCTCCTCACTTCGAACCATGGCCTGTATCAAGCCCAGCGCTAGAGATTGTTGCCGCCGATCTCCCCTACGAGGACTTGGCGGTGCTCTGCCCACGCGGGGCACACCTCTACCGTGTCTTTCGGGCGGTCCACACAGTGGTGACACCCGGGCGTTACTTCCGCATGAATCCAGTGCAGGAACTTCCCGAACTGACCATTTTCTGTGAGAACCTGCGTCATGCGGAAGGTGAGGACGCCGCGAGGTCTTTCCAGCCACTCCTCAAAGAGGGCACTTACCGCCATAAATATGGCGTGCTCAGCTCTGGGTTGCGATAGTAGCTGTCACCATTCAACCATGAAATCCCGCCGGAACTCTATCCGCCATGCCACGATTTGTCGCTGCAGCGGAGTTTCGCCCCGGCGTTGCATCTCCACGCGCAAATTGTGTATGCGTGCAAGGACTGTTGCCTCCATATCCCATGGTGGTAGGCCAGCAAGGAGGCTTGCCACTACGCGGGAAACTGTGTGGTATCCCCGCACCATCCGTATGGCCATGACCATATGACATGACTCTGGCATGCGTTCAGCTGGGCCACCGGTCGCTTTCGCAGCGACGGCGCCCACACCGGCGCCCCATAAAGGCCCATGGACCTAACGATGCCTGTGTAGAGTCTCCGGCAGGAGGCGTCTGGACCCCCTAGGTTAGTGGGCAGGAGCCGCTTGAGGTCAGCCCCAGTCCGATTCGGTTTGGGAGCCAGACACGCCACTGAGAACCTAAGGTTTCATCCATGTGAAAATAATTTATGTCAGATCACTCTGGGATCTTAGTATATTTTAGATGTGACGTTAGTACAAGATAAAAGTCGCTTTTTCAACACTTTTATCGTATCAAATGAAATAAAATATACTAAAACTTTCAGGCACTTTGTCGACGCTGCGATGGCCGGCGTGTGTCTCGGTGGGACAAGCGTATACGTGATATTTATCGCGTCTTCTCTCAAAGATGTGAGTATAATACCAATAAATAAATATCAATAGCAGAAGAAGATTCTCCCGAGAGGCAGTGAATGTATTGTCATTTATCTCATGATTCTTGCCTCAAACTTCTAACTGAATTATTCAAATTCTTACGTCAAAATATCGTTCATCGGGGATAGGTGATAGATTCTGGGTTTTATACCCGGATCGAATATAATAATTCTATTTCAATACATTTACGCAAAAAACCGCTCTGATTCCTACTACAATCAGGCACCTTTTCACACTAGTACGGAAAAGTGTGCGAGCACGCCTCCGCCTTAATTTATTGTATTTATCGTATCAGGCTGGGTGCTGGCAGCCCCCGTTTATGTATTTCTACGTTTTCTCGTGGAAATTTATCACTTCAGCACTCGGCTCCATAAATGAGAATTTTACACCGGTCGCAATGACAAACTTTCTTCATTTGTAAGTCAAAATGTATCTACTATAATGTACCAATTATAATTATACAACACTTATTAACAAATAAGTGAAACTTTGACTTCTAAGCTAGGTTAGGTTTTAAATCGAAGAGATCTGTCACAAATAAAACATGAATTTTCCTATGTCAAAATGTTTTAAGATTAGTTTTAGATATACTTTCACAGAAGCATTTAAATCCAAAAACCTATATAAAAGGAGAAACTGACTAACTGACATATCAACGCACAGCTGAAACTACTGGGACTAGGACCGCGAAACTTTGCACAAGGCTTCCATTTATGATGTAGGCAAGCACTAAAAGAGGATTTTCCAAAATTTATGCCCTAAAGGGTCGAAACGGGGCTCCAAAGTTTGTATGGAGAAACAAACTTAAACGCGGGCGAAACCGCTGGCAGAAGTTCGTTATATATACTTTAAAATAAGAAAAAAACACTAAACTAATATACATAAAAGCTAGTTAAATATACCTACTTTAAAACAAGAAAAAACACTAAACTAACTAAAACTAATGTGCCTAAAAGACCGGCCGGCGCCGGCGGCAGTATCACGCTTTATGGCAATGCTATATATCTGTCTGATGTAAAAGTTACACGAAAAGGCATAGAAAGATTTTAGCGACGTAAATTAACCCCTCGGGTGCCAGGGGACGTAAAACGTATTATTAATAATAATAATTAATAATTAAATAATAATTAATAATTAATAATTAAATAATAATAATAATAATCTCCCCATCGCCGTATCTCTACGTTGACGTCGTGGTGGGGCTTGCGTGCTCCAATATACCCTAGGTCTGTATCGGTAAAGTTTGCTTTGCCGTAACATGCCTAGGGTGAGGGGCCAGACTAAGAGAGATACAATCCGCAGCGCAGTTTTGTGGCGAACTGTTGGGCATTAGCGACCCCACGGACCCGATTTCCCGGGAGAATTCTTGTTCTTCATCTTCGGCTTGCCTTTATTGGTCGGCCGTAGTGAACACTGACGAGGAACTGAGCTCCCACCTCTCTCTTGCCTTTATTGGCTGGCTTGAGTGGAGATTCGCAAGAGCAAACGTGCTCGGGAGAAGGATGTATAATCCAGTAAGGTGCTGGTAGGGATCTTGACCGTACTTCCGGGATTGTCCTGATAGCCGTGGTATACCTCTCCACTCCTCAAGCACCTCAGGATATGTTGCCCTCTTGTTGCTACGTCACTTCGTGCTAGCGGCCGTTTTTGGGGGCCCATTTATTGAGTGTGCAAGTCACCCCCTGCCTTTTTTCGATGCATATTAATAACGTTGTTCAGGCAGGGGCCATAGTCTTGACATAGTTCCATGTTACCAGTCCACTTAAGATTCCAAAAACCATAGCCCTATTATCTTTGTTCTCCATATGTCGCAACAGTTTTTCAATAACCGGGGGTTGTCCTTGGGTGCACTAGCATAGCGCGTACAGGGATAATCGTCGGTTGGTATCATGTTCCATTATAATTATCTAAAGGGCCTCTGCGAGTTGGCTTCGGCTCCTTGTACGCCTCCCAAAGGTCCAGGACCTCAGGGTCCTGAGATAAATAAAATAATAATCTTTCTTGATCCAGAAAGCGGTACTCCTGGACACGGCTCTTATTGTCAGGAGGTTCCTTTCTCTGGAGCCCTGACCGCCGGTGGCTTGGACCCTGTTCCCGATACCGGTGGGACACTGTTTTTTTATATTTTTAAATGTTTTTTTATTTTTTTTTATTGAAATATTTAAAAATATACTTTATTATGTTACAATAATTAATAAACGGAATAATAATTAATTAATTAATCGCGTAATTGCGCGTTTTTACGTAAATTACCAAAAATAAAAATAAAACTTTTTCTGTATTTTTCTAGGAAAAACAAAGATATAAAAACCAAAATTTTCGGTCAAAAAAAAAAACGTACAAACGCGTGTACAAAACGACAATTAAGCGTTTTTCAAGGTCATTCAAGTTGTACAATCGGCCTTCGAGGGGAAATCGATATGACAATTCCCAATTTAGTAAATTGTGCATTATAATAGACTAAATAGGTACGTTTGGTGAATGCTGAAGGATGCTATCACTGCTGTGTGTAAACACTATTTTTTTAGGTGCGAAATCTTCAAATGATTTCTCTCGCTCTTGGGCGAAGTGGGAGGGGCATGTCAGACTTTTACTGACTAAAACCCACTCGTTTGTTCCTTCTTTGCCTTGCGTTCCAGTTCCCCGGAGGTTCATTTTCACTTAACCCATTTCCCCAGTAGGCTTTGACCCTGCTGGGGATATATACAATAAAATTAAAATTCATTAATCTATCTATTCATTCGTAGGGGACGAATGAATAGATAGTTAAGAATGAATTTTAATTAATATTAAAAAGTAGTTTTTTTAGTTGATAAAAACTAGTGCTTGACTGCTATCCCACCTGATGGTAAGCAGTGATGCAATCATTAAGGGTGAAGTGCACTATATTATTTTGAGCCTATTTACTCTACTAATCTACCGCCTTCCCCCCTGCCCCTGCTCCTAATCCTTCTTCTACTTTACTATGAAAATAATTATCTGCCATTCATATTCATCCATTGGTTTCCATAAAAACTTCTACTATATCTGGCGACTCAGGTTACTAAACTCATTCGTTGACTGTACATACATTATGTAGATAAGTACATGAACAGAGAGTTAGTAAACCTACTAACGTGGGGAAAAGTAAGGGTTTAATGTCATTGTTAGCTGGCACACTAAAGTTTTCAGCCTTACTTCTTCCCAAATGTGTTGTGACGGAACACATTTAGCTTGCAATGAAACCGCTTACAGATGGTTAACAGTATTTTAACTGCATAAATGGAATGCATCAGTAAATGGTTTACACGATACCCCTTCACAAGACTGATGTTAGATTTTCTGCTTCCAACTTTTCGTAACAACTGTCAAAGATCTACAAATAACAGCCGCGATCAAGTACGGCTAAAAATACTTTCCAAGCCAGATTTTTTAGGATAGCCACTCTTTAGAGGTACGAGTATGCGGAACAGGATTGAAAGCCCTGCATACCTAACTCCGTTGAAAAGAGATCCTCCGACCACACGGGTGTTATAATAATAATAATCCCTTATTATCAGGCAACTAATGCCCCTAACTAAAATACACAAATAATAGTACAAAATAACAAACTAATACATATAACAGATACTATAAATAATTATTAAACTATAAACAATTGCAACTGACACTCCGTCTCGCTCCATCCTGAGCCAGACGACTTACCTATTTCATGATGAGACTCATAAGAAATCTAATATCTGCTCCTTCAATATATTGACACCGTTCATTCTAATAAAGGAATTTAATCTAGAATTGCAAATACGAATAATTTCACGCCACGTGCAGACATATTGTAACCGCATGCAGTGCATAATTGCATTTGCACCGTAACGTAATAGAAGTGAATATGTGCGATATAACAACGTCATAGAAAATCAATTATTCGTCTTCAAGGCTAGAGTGATTTTTTTTTTGTTAATTCGAACTACAAATATTCTAAATTCAAATGTAACTTTATCTAGGACATTACTGACACCCCGTGCCTCGGGAAGCATTCCCGGTTCTCACTGGTAGATCTTTGACAGTTGTTACAGGTAGTCAGATGCCAGAAAGTCGGCCTATCAGTATAGCTAAAGAGTATCGTGTTGCTCAGTAAGTGAGTTGTGGAGGTCTAATAGGCAGTAGCTCTGTGTAAAATACAGGTGTTTAACCGCAATTGGTTAGATTGGAAGCTGACCGTAAGCTAGTTGGTAAAATCTAGGGAGTTGATGATGATGATGATGATTTATAACCTTCTCATTATTGTGTACCTATATTCAAAAACAAAATACACTTAGACGTCGAAGTACTCCTTCACAACTCTGTCAACTAGATAGGTTGGAAACATGCCCAGAAGACTGGCAACATTGCTACGTTGCAATAGTAATTCTTAGGGTAAAGAACGAGCCAGCCCTCTGGTAACGCAGTATCAGTTGGTGGGATTTATTTTTGCATAGAATGACGTGCACTCAAACCTAAAGACCTAAACGTTTCGACCTCAAACGGCACAAAACTATATAAGTTATAGTTTTACTTTATAAGGTAATATGTAAAAAATACAGTATTTGCGCCGCTCGAGGGCAGCCGCAGTGGTAGCATCGTCACATTACGAATTTATGTTTGCACTTAGGTGCAGGCAGTTTTAGGTTATAAAATAAAATCTTATAGTATTACAATATTAACAAAATATGACATAAAAATTATTATTTATTGGTTCACCTTTGCCCTTTTGTTTTGCATATTGACCTTCAGGGTGGACTTAATGACTTAGGCATGCTCTACCAGTCAATCTAGGGTGGTTAAGAGAACCCAACCATGCCAACCCGGGTATTTAATTGTTTAGGAAGACTAAGTAGCATTTTGGCAGTGCATCTTAGGCTGAGGCTACACTGGCCAGCGATTTGCGATGCGACTAGAAGAGCGAAACGCGTTAAATATGATGTGCCTACATTAGAAGCGAAAATTTTGGCGATGATGTGGCTACATTGCACATTTGCTATAAAACGAATTAGATGAGCAATTCATGTGGCTACACTGTAAAAGCAGAAAGAGCAATTTCGCTGCGAATTCGCATATTACTAATCGCGACAAGGCGGCTACATATAAGCCGTACAGAGGCGAAGTACCTACACTGACGGAGCTCGTTTGGTTCGGCAATTACCCAGTCGTTATCGGCTTTGTGAAGACGTGTATTTATTTGAATAGCTTTGTCAAAACCAACCTTGTGTTTTTGCTAGAAAATTCTTAACTTATTATTTAAAAAAAAAAAAGAGAGTGTTGGATTCATGAAATAAATAAAGACCTGCGTCAATTTTCAGAAACATTCTGTGAATATTACAAAAACGAACAATTCACCGTATATTGTAGACAAAAATGTTTTTTCGACGAGCGATAAAAAAAGAACTGATTTTAATGCGTCGCCGCGACGTGTGACGTGCGCGATCGCCATCTTTAGCGCGATAATGTAGTCACTAGACAGCGAACTCTCTAAAATTATTATTTTGAACTTTACGCACAAAAATCGCTCCTTGATTTAAATTCGCTCAAGTAGTGTAGCCACATAATATTACTTAAGAGCGTATCCATCAGCAATCAATGTCGTACTATGTAGCACTGTTGAAATTCTCGCGTAAGTGAGAAATTATATAATATATCGTTTAAATTTCGCTTTCGCCGATAATTTGATGTAGCCGATGCCATGATTACAGTACTCTTGTTCCAATCACTTACAAAAATCAAAATAATATCACTAGTAATATTTGGCGTACAGTGTAGCCATAAACGTGAATTTCAATTATTTGTTTTAATCGCTCATGTATTGCCGGTCGCATCGCGGTCTAGTGTAGCCTCAGACTCATTCCCATGCATTTTGAAATCTTTGCTACCGTTATTGCTTTATTAAATATCCTATAAACACCGGATGATAAACATGGTCATTTTAGACAATCAATAATAATAATAATTAATATATATATTACTATTAACACATCATCATCATTATTGTTTTTAATTTATTTTTAAATTATTTATTACTTTTTATTTTTATTATTATTTATATTTATTATTCATTATTATATTTGTTATTAGTAGGTAATTATTATTTTAATTATATAATAATTTTATATAAGAACACTTTGTAGCTAAAAACATCTTTACCTACATTTTCAATTCTCAATAAATAATACTGGCATACTACGTGGTAAACAAGTAATTGTATACCAATTGACGCCAAACCCAATTCGGTAATCGAATTTAAATAACCTTTCTAACACGGATTTTGGTAATCTAACCACATCGTTGAACCCTGAAATTAAACTGACTGCATAATGAAGTAGCCATGGTGGTCTATAGGGAATAAATAATAATATTATACAAAACAAAATAACTTCAGCTAGTTATGAATAAAATTACGTATAGGATGGTTCTCAAAATATTGATCCCGGTGTCTCCACTATTGTGGGAACCAAGCTCTGGTAGGTAGGCCTTGATTCCTGGACGTTTCCTCGAAGAAATCAAACTATACATCGCAGTAATCATATATATTTCTTTTAGCTTCATAATAATTACATTTGCAACCAAAAAACTTTTCTAAAAACAAGAAACAATTTTTTTATCTATCAATTTTCAAACCTATTCTAAATATGCAAATTCCTTTAAAAAACATTTACTTAGTCACTGCGTTAGCTCTCCTTCTCGCATGCATCCTTCGATATCACAATATTTTAGCCTCTTGAATAAGTTAGGTTGTGCCCCTAGTCTCTAGGGGCATGGGCATCAGGTGTGTTTCTGGAATGTAGTTGATATGAAATGAAACTCCGAAAAGCAATATATTTCATATTTATAGTTACGGACACTCCTGTTATGTGGTCAACCAAATACTTTTTAATTGATGGTATATCTTTCATGAAATTTCCTTAGATATTACAGTATGTTTATTAAGATTCCACCAATATTCTGAGTTCAAATTTGTGCAAGCTTTTGAGTTCAGAATGGCAAACAGTTTCAAAATATTTAATGTCCAGATTATTGAATTCTCAAAATTTATAGTTCTAAAAAGACAGCCGATTTGTTACTAGCTTTTGTTCGTGAATCATTATCGTCATCACCATCATCGTCATCATCATCACCATCATCGTCATTATCATCGTCATCATCATCATCATCATTTCAGCCGAAAGACGTCCACTGTTGGACATAGGCTTCCCCCAAGTGTCACCACAACGAACGGTCCTGTGCGTCTCGCATCCATCGCATTCCTGCGACTTTCACCAGATCATGTTTTATTATTCCAAAGAAACTTACTACCACAAGGAAATCCTATATTCTAAATCAGGTCATGTCTATCCGTGTGTAAAGATTCAAGATCAAATCCGACACGCGGTGTAGACGTGAAAAAATTGCCGCCAAGATGGAAATTCGAAAAACAATATATTTATTCTTAAATAGATGTGAAAACACATTGGTATTCAAACTAAAGATTTTGTATATATTTTGTACTAGTTTCGGCCAGCTTGAAAGTAGAAATTTATCAGAAAGATAAAAATAATAATAATAATATTCCACAACTATTACACAACGCCGTCTAGTCCCAAGCTAAGCAGAGCTTGTGTTATGGATACTAGACAACTGATAAACATACTTATATATTTCTAAATACATACATATATAGATAAATTACACTCAGACACAGAACAAATGATCGTGCTCATCACACAAACATTTGTCCTGATTATAACTCCTGGGATAAAAAGTATCGTAAGTCTTACTCCAGGACATCGTCTACATCTGGACATCCAAATCTATTCAGCTGTATGATGATGAAGGAGTAACAAACATACATACACCAACCATCACATACATATAAGTACACAAATAAATACGAACTTTCATAGCATAGCATAGCATAGTCGGCCTTATAATGTTCCCACTGTTGGGACTCAGGCCTCCTCTCTAGGAGAGGGAATGGGCTGTAATCCACCACGCGGGCCCAGTGCGGGTTGGTGGATGTCACATGTCTTCGAATTTTTGGTTCTCGTACATGCTGGTTTCCTCACGATGTTTTCCTTTACCGTTTTGAGAGCAGTGGTGATGAAATAAATTACACAAAGTAATCCGCCTGGCTGGGTTTGAACCCGCGACCTACAGCTCGTAAGTCGGGGCCGTTACCACTGGGCCACCACTGCTCTAAATACGAACTTTCGCCTTTATAATATTAGTAGGATTGTTTTATTGTCATTTCATCATCATCATCATTTAGATATAAAAATAACAAATGTGTAACATCGAATAATTGCTTTCTGAGCAAACTAATTGGAAACATGAGTGAAATGAAAAATGTGGATATAAAAATAGTTTCATTATTTAAACGTAGTAACGAGTATTCAAATATGGACAACATTTAGGTAAATATATGTACGTTTCCATTCATCAATGCACCATTAATCTTTGTATATAAAGGCTAAACAATGTATTGGAACATTTTGTGTCGAATAATAAAAAGTGAAATTAAAACATATATTCATAAGGAAAATGTCACGTACGTGTCAAAATAGAATGGATAATTAAACAAGTGTTTTATTAATGTTTTGAAATTTCATAAAAGGTTGATAATCTACCCCTGGAGTTGTTGGAGTAGGATAACAAACTTTTGTAATATTTTTAATTAGTTTGAAAAGGGTGTGATACCACTGTTAAACAAAATATTAAATTTTGTAAGCCTATGAAATAGGCTGAACTGATTTTAAGAGAACATTAACCCCTCGAGCGCCGATTGTACATACGTCTGTACAACTTGAATGACCTTGAAAAACTCTTAATTATCGTTTTGTACACACGTTTGTACAATTTTTTTTTTTAGCCGAAAATTTTGGTTTCTGTACTTTTGGTTTTCCTAGAATAGTCCAGAAAAAGTTTTTCTTTATTTTATTTTTTTGGTGAATTACGTAAAAACGCGCAATGACGTAATTTTGGGCACGCCGTAATCGTGGCGGTAAGTCACCTCTTTGAGGAGCGGCTGGAGAAGCATCACGGCGTCCTCACCGTCCACATGACCTCCCGAACTTACAATGTCTGATGTCCTTACCGGACATGGTAAGTTCGGGAGGTTCCTGCACCTGATTCAAGCGAAAGAAACGCCCTGGTGGCACCATTGTACGGACTGACCGGAGCACCGCCGTGTTCTCATGAGAACGATCGACGATTTCGACCTTACGTGCCGGGTGCAGATTCAGGCCATGGACCGGAGCCACGGGGAAAGGGCGGCGGTTGCCGCCTTCTACGAAGTAGTAACGCTCGTGAAAGAGGCGGGCACACGCGTAAAGGAACGGACATCCACATGCCTCAGCCACCGGGAACCTGGCCAAACTACCAGCCTCCGAAGGCGCGGGCTCGCAGAAGACGACTAATGGGTATATCACCGTCCGGCCGTTCGGTAACCATCCGGACCGAGATGACACGTAATGTTTAACGTATTCCTCGAAGAGATGTTAGCAAAACCGTGGGAGAGCAGCCTGCAGTGAAGCCTACTAGTGCCACGGGTTGACTTCTGAATGCCAAGGGCAACTGAAGGAACATAGGTGTTGTTTTAGTCTGTAGAAGTCTGACACACCCACTTTTCTAGTATTCTACCCTAGAACCGGAAAGTCATTAAATGATTTTCCACTTTAAAAAAAACATACTAATATCACGAGTCATTCACCAAGAGGTGAGCTTGAGTTTTTTGTGGATATCAATAAAAGAGTTATGATTCCGTTAAAAATTAACTTACATAAATAATAATTTTAAAGGTGTATAGTAGAACTAATTTTGATTACTTTTATATGGATGACCAGACAGCCAATCCTGCAAATTCATACCACAACTTAGAGCAGGGTGTCATTGGATGATTTTCCTATCGAAAAAAAAACCACAACTTAAGTATATCACGTGGAAATTCAACCTTTAAGGTGGTGAAAAGGGAGTATTTTTCGTTTGTTTGCAATATCTCTTTCCGTGTACCAATATACTTGAAAGTTAGCACAAACAGTATCCTAAGTAAATAATAAAGGTAGTCATTATTTGTTTTGAGAACTACCCCCGTTTTTTTTTTTTTTATAGGTGGGAAAATCATCTTATGACAAATCTCGCTCTTGGGCGGAGCGTGAGGTAGTGTCAGACTTTTACTGACTAAAAACCCACTCCTGTTCCTTCGTTGCCTTCGTCCCAGGGCCCCGGTTTCGTTTTCACACTACCCATGGCCCCAGTAGGCTTCGACCCTGCTGGGCCCCTACGATTTGCTGACATCTCCCTGAGGCGCGCGCGGAACAATACGCGCCGTCGACGACTTGGGCTCGGTCCGGATGGTCACGTGACGGTCGGACGGTGGGCCACCCATTGCCCGCCATCCGCAAGCCCGCGCCTACGGTGGCCGGAAATCGGGATCGGAATCCCGGCGGCGGTTGGGGCATGAGGACCGTTGCCGTTGCCTCACGCGATCAGCCGCCTCCTTTGCTAGCATTACTGCGTCGCAGAAGGCGACGACCGCCTGCCACTCCTCCTCGCTCCAGACCATGGCCTGTACCAAGGCCCGGCGCGAGAGATTGCCGCCGCCGATCGCCCCCACGAGGACACGGCGTTGCTCTTTCCAAGCGGGGCACACCTCCACCGTGTGCTCCACCGTGTCCTCCGGGCGGTCCACACAGTGGCGACACCCGGGCGTCGCTTCCGCATTAATCCGGTGCAGGAACTTCCCGAACTTCCCGTGTTCGGTGAGAACCTGCGTCATGCGGAAGGTGAGGACGCCGTGAGGTCTTTCCAACCACGCCTCAAAGAAGGGACTTACCGCCATAATTGTGGCGTGCCCAAGAACTACCCCCGTAGATATTCGTGTAGGTACCATACTCGTTTTGCAGCTGACTCAGTTACCACGTTCTTCTTGATATTGCAACTCATTATCATTAGGCAGCCATGGTCCGAAGCAAGGAAGAGTGGCAGGCAGTCGCCTCCTTCTGCGAAGCAGTAATGCTAGCAAAGGAGGAGGTCGCACGTGCACGCGCGCCGGAGCGGCCCTCACGCCCCAGCCGCCGGGATCCCGATCCCGATTTCCGGCCACCGTAGGAGCGAGTTTGCGGACGGTGAGCAATGGGTATCTCACCGGTAATCGTCCGGACCGAGCCCAAGTCGTCGACGGCGCGTACTGTTCCACGCACGCCTCAAGGAGATGTCAGCAAACCGTAGGCAACAGGGTCGAAGCCTACTGGGGCCAGGGGTTTGCTTCTGAAAGAAAGACTCGGCCCTGGTGTGAAAGGCAACGAAGGAAAAGGAGTGGGTTTTTAGTCAGTGAAAGTTTGACACACATTCGCGCTCCGCCCAAGAGCGAGGGATGTCATTGGATGATTCTTCCACCTAAAAAAAAAAATATCATTAGTCAAAAACTTTTTTGACTAGTGCCCGCGTCACATCGTGACACTATATATTGCTGTAAAACTAACTTCTCGATATACCACGTTATGATTCGGTCGCTTCGCAAAGTTATTGCGACACGAGAAACTGCTCATATAGGATCGCAAGTTTCTGAAAATAAACTTCAAAGAGGTGTCAAAATGCTATCTCGCCTCTTTATTGTAATACGTGTATTTTTATTTGGCTTTTTGTTCACTATTTTCTTGATATACATATATTGGTTTTTCAATAGGTACGCTTGAACTTTGTGTATATTAGCTGTCTCAGGTAAGTTACAGCTGTCAAATTTGGCAGGTATACAATAATTGTGTCCTCGCATATGACCGTGACTGAAACATGGTCGCTTACAATTGGCCTC
Organism: Mythimna impura; assembly: GCA_905147345.3. Taxonomy (NCBI): domain Eukaryota; kingdom Metazoa; phylum Arthropoda; class Insecta; order Lepidoptera; family Noctuidae; genus Mythimna; species Mythimna impura. Next base: position 5,119,837 of record LR990347.1, on the reverse strand, counting down.
ATCAGAAGGCTTACAGTCACCCAAAGGGCAATGGAAAGGGCTATGCTCGGAGTTTCCTTGCGTGATCGCATAAAGAATGAAGATATCCGCAGAAACCAAGGTCGCCGACATAGCCCGAAGAATCGCTAAACTAAAGTGGCAGTGGGCACATTGCTCGTAGAACGGATAGTCGATGGGGCCGAAAGGTTCTAGAGTAGCGATCGCGCACCGGAAAACGCAGCGTTGGAAGGCCTCCCGCAAGATGGACCGACGACCTGGTGAGAGTCGCGGGAGTGCGGTGGATGCGAGACGCACAGGATCGGTCGTTGTGGTGACGCTTAGGGGAGGCCTATGTCCAGTAGAGGACGTCTTTCGGCTGAAATGATGATGATGATGATATGACCGTGCACGATTCAATATTGTGCTGAAATTATAATAAAAATATAAAAATAAAAAGTTTTTAGTTGCGATACACTTATAAACAGAGTGCTTATTTCTCATGACAACTCCAATTACCCCAAATACTGCTAGGTTACATTGTTTTATTATAAAGTTCCTGTGTCTACATTTCTCCTTCCGGCTCCATCATCAGATCAGTTCGATAGTACCTTATAGCCAAAGAGCATCTCACGACAATTCTAATAAGCCCAAACACGGCTAGGATACATTGATTAATTACGGAGTTCCTGTGCCTACCTTCCGGCTCCATCATCAGATCAGTTCGATGGTACCTTATAGCCAAAGTGCATCTCATGACAATTCTAGTAAGGCCAAACACGGCTAGGTTACATTGATTAATTACGGAGTTCCAGTGCCTACCTTCCGGCTCCATCATCATCATCAGATCACATCGATGATATCATTTTCAACGTAACTATTCAGAATCATTCATTTATTTGTATTGTCATAGTCGCTTAACTATCTTCATTGTAATAAATCTATTTGAGTATGAAGTTCCGTTGACCATTTCTGGTCTTCTTCATCAGTTCCACTTCATCAAATGTTACTTTTTGACTGTAAATGATTAAGTTCTTGATGAAAATACCAAAATTACCATAGGATTGTCTATAATTTTTGAGGAGTTCCCTCGATTCCTCATGGATTCCATCATCAGAACTGGATTTTGAAAAAAATGGGACCAATCTGGAAGTATATCCTATGAAGGGAAAAAAAAATTCCAAATCGGTCCATAAAGGACGGAGTTCTGTGGTAACAAACATAAAAAAAAATGATGAAAAAAAAATACAACCGAATTGATAACATCCTCCTTTTTTTTTAAATCGGTTAAAAAAGAAAACATCTAAATCTGTTTTCTAATCCATCTGTTTACCTAACGTAACGTGCGCAGTGTGTGATCCCTCTATTATCATTCATAGCGCCCTTGACTATTTTCTGTGGGACTACGTGAAATCTGTGATCTATTTCGGCAAAACACGCAAAATTGTATCGCCAGGATGTGTTATTTTGTTTGTTTTTTTTTTTTAAATAATATTCCACAACTATCAGACAACGCCGTTTGCGTTGTGTGATAGTTGTGGAATATTATAAGTCCCAAGCTAAGCAGAGCTTGTGTTATGAGTACTAGACAACTGATAAACATACTTATATATTTCTAAATACATACATATTATGGATATATTACACCCAGACACAGAAGAAATGATCGTGCTTATCACACAACAATTGTCCTGGGTGGAAATCGAACCCACGACCTCCAGCATAGCAGTCAGGGCCACTAACCACTACACCAACAGGCCAGTCAAAATTGGCCATAATAATGTTCCACCCAAAGTATCCATCAAAAGCATATAAAACTAAAAAAATAATCTATTTAATTTATTTAGGTGGCTAACAGCTTACAATTTAGAATACGACAATTTACAAGCCTCCGCATATAGCATAGAAAATATTGTTGAATTAATCACAAAAGTAATTGAATAACCGACAAATATAAAAAAAAAATATAAAAAAAAAACATTGAAAAAACAATGCTTTTAGACAAAGTAGGTACTGTTTATGGATGCTAAAGTTGTCAAAAAATAAAAAGCCCGTTTTGACATTTGTATTTTGACTACCTAGCGGCTTGTCGGTGTAGTGTAGCTACTACTAAAATAGCTAAAGTTTAGTAATAGTAGCTCTACTACTAAACTGAAAGAAACAATAAAATAAAAAATAATAAATAAATAAAAATATATTTACTTATATTGTGTTGTATCTATGATTCATTTGTATATCTTTTATATATTAACCTCTCTTTTTCTTTCTTTTGTCGCACCTACCACTATTCTTTTCTGCATTACCCAAAGGTTGACTGGTAGAAAATGCCTAAGGCATTAAGTCCGCCTCTATACCTTTATGAGCATGAAGTATTAAATAAATAAATAAAATAATAATTAGGGGTCCAGCCCTAATGATTATTTTATTGTTTCTTTCAGTTTCGTTCCGAGTTACATTCTAGAGTTTTTCTCAAATGTCAAAACGTGCCTTTCATTTTTTAACGAGTTTAAGCTACTAGTGAATAGATCAACTGAAGTAAGCTCTCTAACTAAATGGGTAAATGTTCTTACTGCACGAATCAAGAAAGATTTGCTTTGGTAGAGTGTACGTGGATTTTTCCAAGTAAATATCTTTATATATATAATGTAATGTTTAATTAATTTACTAGCAGCTATACACCGCAGACTATCCCTTATTTTAATATAAGTTCTTACAGTCCATCCAAAGGTTGTCTGGTAGAAAGCACTATCAGCGGTAAGACCGCCATTGTACTTACTCTTAGATCACAGTCTTAGATATAAGTTTTTTGTAAAAATATACTATTTGGTACAGCAAAGTGTATTCTACTATATTCTAAGAATCTTCGGTGCTTTTGAATTTATATTTTTTTTTATTGTTTGTTTTTAACCTTTAGAGCAGTGGTGGCCGAGTGGTAACGGCCCCAACTTACACGTACTTTGTATAATCTATTTCATCATCACAACTCTTAAAACTGTGAAGGAAAACATCGTGAGGAAACCGGCATGTCCTAGAACCAGAAATTCGAAGACATGTCACATTCACCAACGCACACCGGGGCCGCGTGGTGGATTACGGCCCATTCCCTCTCCTAGAGAGGAGGCCTGAGTCCCAACAGTGGGAACATTATAAGGCCGACTATGCTATGCTATGCTAACCTTTAAAACCCAGCAGGACCAAAGTCTACCAGGGCCATGGGTTTGCTTCCAAAAATACCCCGGGGTCCTGAAATGCAAAGAAAAGAAGGAACGTAGGAGTGGCTTTTAGTCAGTAAAAATCTGACGCGCCTTCTCGCCCCGACCTAGAGCGGGAGAAGTAATTGGATGATTTCTCACCTTTTTTTTTTTTTTTTTTTTCGGTGGGAATATCATCTTATGACATCCCCCGCCCTTGGGCGGGGCGGGAGATAGTGTCAGACTTTTACTGACTAAAAACCCACTCCTGTTCCTTCGTTGCCCTTCGTACCAGGGCCGAGTCTTCCTTTCAGAATCAGACCCTTGGCCCCAGTAGGCTTCGACCCTGCTAGGCCCCTACAGTTGCTCACCTAAAAAATAGGTTTCATTCATCCCGTAAACCAGATTTATTGAAATCCGTTGTATTATTTAAAACTGTAATCAGGTACATACGCTACGGAATATTAATTCTGTAACGTTCCTGATTCAAGTGAAATCAATTAGTAACACTTTTCATTTTCGCTTGTCGGAATCAATTTCAAATCGAATTATACTACCATTAACGTTTCCTGAAAAATACGTTTGCAGAAAGGAGATTAATTTAATCAGTAAATATACTATAACCATTTCAGGTTTCAGTTATTATAATTATATGTTTTGCTTCGAAAATTACCACACTCTTTACAATGAAGTACACATCGTATTCTTTTTTATTAATAATAAATAAATGAAAAAAAAAACGCGTCATGTTCGTGAACGGGTGCCGTCAGTTGAGACCGGTCATTTCTTAGCTGCCAGTGGCTTAATTCAATTTCTATTTTTTAATTAGTTTTCTTTTTAATGTTATTTTTACTTATCTACATTTTGCTCACGTACTATAAGCGACAAGAAATATGTAACCAAGATTTATGTAACTCATAATACGAGTATGATTTAAAAGAGTGTCCACGGAGTTTCTTGCACGTTCTTCTCCATAGAGATCTACGCTTTGGAACGTGCAATTTAGCTTCACTTTTTTTGACTGACCGACATTTTGACAATTCAAAAGTGCATGTAATTGGTCTATTTGAAATAAACGTTCATGATTGCTGATTCTGATTTCTGATATTATTTGAAAATATTTTTAACAAAGGAGAAACTAATATATTAATAATCTACAAAATAATATCAAATGGTTAAATGTTTACTAAAACAAAAGTTAGGAAAAAACGATAGCACAGAGTTCAAGAAATATTATCGTCTTTTTTTTAAATTCTTATTCTCAATTGCAACGCTTGCCTTTTTTTGAGGTGGTAAATCACCGTATGACTTCTCCCACCCTGGGGTGGAGCGAGAGGGCGTGTCAGACTTTTACTGACTAAAAGCATGCCTGTGTTTCTTCAGTTGCCTTTTGCGTTCCAGGACCATGAGAATATCTTTTTCAGAACCAATCTCATGGTTCTAGCAGGTATCGGTCCTACTGAGCTCCTACGGTTTGCTGACATCTGTTTAAGAATACTACGCGCTTGGTCCTTATAGGACAAGCGACGGCGAGCTACTCATTGCTCGTCTTCCCCAAGCCCACGTCTACGGTGGCCTAAGATCGCTCTGAGATTTCCGATGCCCAAGACGTCTCTTATCGCGGTAGCTGGGGCGTGAGGATGAACGTTCCCTCACGTTGCAGCCGCATATTTTGCTAGCATTACTGCTTCGCAGAAGGATACGGCCGCGTCCCTTAAATACATATCTATGTAATTATTAAGCAACAAAGTATTACCACTGTAACCAAAATCGTGTCTGTCTGAAACATTTCATTGTCATACGAGTACGTAAACTTTAATAATGAAACCACTGCAATCAACATTTTATAAACGAAAATTACAAGAATTTTGTTTTGTGACTACACAAAACGAAGGAAGATCAAAAGAGTCAATCAAACATTGACTCCTGAGAAACGTTAAATTACACTGATCCAAAAGGCTTTATTATTTCTCTGTAATATTATACCATCTAGTTATAATTACTTTTTCAAATTACGAGTCTTTAGTGGCTCATATTTTATATATTTATTTATTTTAAAAGCTAAAGTACACAAAACATAATTTTCATGCGTGTTTTTTCCTTTAGTCTAAGAAAAAAAACTTCGTTAGTCGGTGTTTCTGGTATCGTTTGCTTATTATTTAACACCAACTTCCGAAATTAAAGTTATTTTGATCTTTTTAGTGTTTTGTTTTTCACAATTATGAAGCGTGAAATAAAAAAACATTTTACAAAAAAAAACGACTTCAATACAAAAAGTATTAAGTAGCAGTAAGTATTGAAGTCGTTTTTTTTTGTAAAATGTTTTTTTAATTACACGCTTTTTAGTTGTGATACACTTATAACCAGAGTAACTATATCTCATGACACCCAGGATTCCCACCAGGCGTACGGTAATGCGCCACCGGTACATGGTGGACATCCCAGCCATACGCACAAAACGTTTTGGGAACACATTCATTGTGCGTACAGCTAAGGAGTGGGATTCCTTGCCGGAATCTGTGTTCCCTGATGGCTACAACCCGGGAATCTTTAAGTCAAGAGTGAATAGGTTGCTTCTAGGTAAGCGCGCTCCATCGTCGACCACATCGTCGCTTTCCATCAGGTGAGAAAGCGGTCAAGCGCGAACCTATCAAGAATTAAAAAAAAAACCTATTTCTCATGACAATTCGGATTAACCCAAACACTGCTAGGATACATTATTTTATTATGAAGTTCCCATAGACCTCCCGGCTCCATCATTAGGTCAGTTCGATAGTACCTTATCACCACAGTGCATCTCATGACAAATCTAATAAGCTCAAACACGGCTAGGATTCATTGATTAATTACGGAGTTCCTGTGCCTACCTTCTAGCTCCATCATAAGATTAGTTCGATAGTACCTTATAGCCAAAGTGCATCTCATGACAATTCTAATAAGACCAAACACGGCTAGGTTACATTGATTAATTACGGAGTTCTAGTGCCTACCTTCTGGCTCCATCATCATCATCAGATCACTTCGATTATACTATTTTCAACATAACTATTCAAAACCGTTAATTTATTTGTATTATATCTTCATTGTTCCGTTGACCATTAATTCTGGTCTGATGAAAAACATCAGTTACACTTCATCAAATGTTACTTTTTGACTGTAAATGCTTAAGATCTCGATGAAAATAGCAAAATCACTATATGATTGCCACTAATATTTGAGGAGCTCCCTCGATTTCTCATGGATCCCATCATCAGGTTTTGAAAAAAAATGGAATCAATTTGGAAGCATATCCTTCAAGAGAAAAAAAAAGTTTCAGGGGTAACAAACATAAAAAACTGGGTAAGTGCGAGTCGGACTCGCGCACTGAGGCTTCCGTACAAACTTGAAAGGTAAATTGCGTTTTACGATTTATGACGTATTAAAAAAAAATGGAGTTTCTTGCATGTTCTTCTCCATAGAGATCTATGCTTTGGAACGTGCAATTTAGCTTCACTTTTTTTTTTTGACTGACCGATATTTTGACAATTCAAAAGTGCCTGTAATTGGTCTATTTGAAATAAACGTTTCTGATTTCTGATTTGTTCTGTACACTTTAATAAAAACTCATTTAAAATTGTCAACTCTAATTAACCTTTTGAGTGCGTAATTAGAGACACAATAGTAAGACAATGGCGCGTGAACGCCGGCGTTAATGCGGGGATCAACAGCCTAAATATTAATAATTGAATAGGTAATATAATATACAAACTAAAAATGATAATATTTACAAACGGGTAGAAAAAGAAATTATTGGGCATCAAAAAATTCATCCACATCGATATCAATGGGAAAATTGCCCAGAACGCTGGCAGCATTGCCACGTTGGATAGCAATGCTGATTCGTTGTACGAAGAAAAGCCCAGCCCTTTGGTCACGCGAAAAGTCGACCAGTTGTTTACTGATATCACGAAAAACAACGCGATGAGCGCTCGGAGCCCATGGCCCTAGTGTTTCAACCCCAAACGGCTCAAACATATAACTTCCGATAAAGTTATTATATTTACGCCGTTTGAGGTTTTCTGCACTTGCAGCAGCCGCCCCAGCACAGCCTGCCGTATTCAGAAGATGGGAAAAAAAAGTACGTTAACATTAATAGTAATTTCTTATTTCCAGATCTTCGACAACTTTATACCATCAACGAAGTATGAAGTCGAGGTCTATTGTGGGATTCTCCTCCTCCCACTAATCCTGATTACCCAGATACGTCACTTGAAGTTTCTCGTGCCATTCTCAGTGTTGGCTAACGTGTGCCTGGTAGTTACGTTTGGTATAACGTGTTATTATACGTTCACTGATCTGCCGCCTATAAGTAATATTGAAATGGTTGCCAGTGTGGAGAAGTGGCCACTATTTCTAAGGTAAATATATATATTTTTATGTTCTAAATAAACATGTCTACCAATTTGATTTTTTGTAGCTGTAGCTTCTTATCTTTATTACCATCAACATCATCATTTACCTCCCTTAAGTGTCGCCACAGTGATTGGCACAATTCCCGCGACCCTCATCAGGTCGATTGGTACAATTCTTCGGGCTATGTCGATAACCTTAGTTCTCTTGCAGATATCTTCATTCCTGACTCGATCATGCAAGGAAACTCCGAGAATAATTATCCATTTCCCTTTGGGTGGCTTTAAGCCTTCTAATGAGGACCGTTGTAAGCGACCACGTTTCAGAGCCATATGTAACAACACGTCCTGGTCATAGACTTTTGCCTTGAGATACTTTTGTTTGTCGGACGGGGAAATATCGTTAAAGGAAGTCTATAAAACCTAAATCCTAAAAATGCGGTTAATTTTCTTCAAATATTTAAAAAAAATTATGCATGATTAGAAAGTTGATGCCAAATCAAATCAAAATGGCTTTCCATTTTAAAAGGTAGTATGTTTATTTTTACTTTAACCGTATAAACAGAAACCACAAGAATGCCAATAATAAGTATACACATGGGATCCCATATAGCGAGTTTAACTTTCACGATACAAAGTTCATTTGAGTGGAGTTTCGGTTTCCTGCCATTGTTGAATGAGTTCATTGATCATTGTTGCAAAGTTTATATTAGATTCCTTGTTTGTACGATAATCAATTTATTATTACGAAGGTTCAATCACTTTGAACGCTCTAACATTTTGGATTACGGAAGCGATGTTGCTATATTTATATGACCCCCGCGTTATGGCTCTTATCTATATATGCTTTCTGTATATTTTTCTACATTAAAATTTATTCAATGTTATTTTTTTAGGGTTCCGTATCTCAAAAGGAAAAAACGAAACCCTTATAGGATCACTTTGTTGTCCGTCCGTCTGTCTGTCTGACAAGATCCTTTATCTCAGGAACGCGTGGAGGTATCGAGTTGAAATGAAAACCATATACTCAAGTCTGCACTCTTGAAGCTGTAAAAAAAAAAATTCTGAGTTATCGAGATACTTCGGTTTATGTGGCAAAAAACGTAATTTCGACACTCTCGAGGAAATCAAAATTCATAGGGACGTACTTCCCGTTGACCCAGAATCCTGAAATTTGGCATAAAGCAAGTTTTATAGCACAAGTGTAGGAATAAATCTGAAAACTGTAAAGTTGTTACGTTACAATTTTTTTTTTTTGCGATTCTGAAAAACCTTCCGAGACTCCATTCCGGAATTGAACTATTTATATAGGTAAGTTTGTACAAAACCCTCAGGGCGCGAGTCTGACTCGCACTTGCCCAGTATTTTTGTTGTTGTTTGTATTTGTATGAGTGCTTAGTTTTTATAATTTAATTGTGTTTTATTGCGAGTTTTGTGTTGTGGCAAATAAATAATTTATCAATCTATCTACACTTTTATGAATCATTTTTGTTTAGGGATGAATCTGATATAATTGTTGGTTTATCCGGGTATTTGATTAGATTTGCCATTTAAAGTTACCGACAAAAAGACGTAGATATTTCGGTTTATTTGTACTTCTCCGTATTAACAAGAAACTAGTGCAAAAAAAAAACAACTAAACTAGTGCGCCTCAACATCAATGATTGCATCACTGCTTACCATCAGGCGGGATCGCAGTCAAGCACTGGTTTATATCAATTAAAAAAAAAAAAACATTTCATTTCAGTCATATTATGTCACTTGATGCCTGCAGCAATTGCTGAAAAAGGCAAAGCAGTTTTAGTTAGGTACCTTTTTTTCTAAAATATTTCCTATGTTATGATAAATTATAAAGATAATAATATTGTTTCATCATGGGATCAGATAGTGCTTTGATAATTCCAACCTACAAAAGATTCGATTTATCGTTGAGTAAAATCAAGTAGTTAGTAGACTGCCAGTACAAGCGCTATTGATTATTAACTACAAATTTTAATGAGATGTCGAGACGAGCTCGTAATATTAATTACTTTGTCGAGTGCCATAGACATCTCAAATTTTAATATAATGAAGTCTTTAGTTTGAAGTGATAGGTATAATTCAACGCTTCATTTGTAAGTTAATTTTAGATCATGGTTAGTTATCACCCAATCAGGATGAAAGCTTTTAATATCTTTCCACCTCTCATACCTTTCCTGAAAATAAATGTTTTCATTGTCAAAAATTTTAGTTGTAATTTATGACAGTTAATCAATAACTCCTTACTCGCAGAACGGATGGCCGTTGGGGCCGAAAGGTTCTGGAATTGCGACCACGACCGGAAGACGTAGCGTTGGAAGGCCTCCTACAAGATGGACCGATGACTTGGTAACGGTTACGGGAGTCCGATGGATGCGAGACCTACAGGACCGTTCATTGTGGCGACACTTGGGGGAGGCCTATGTCCAGCAGTGGATGTCTTTCGGCTGAAATGATGATGATACCTATGTCGCTAGTCCTGTCATGTTCCTCAAATCCAACTCACTAATTACTTCTTTAATTTTCAGTACTGCCATATTTGCAATGGAAGGCATCAATGTCGTCATGCCAGTGGAGAACGAGATGGCTAAGCCCCAAGACTTCCTCGGCTGTCCCAGTGTTCTAAATGTGACTATGATCTTCGTCGCTATATTGTACGGAGTCGTCGGGATCTTCGGTTACATGAAGTATGGGGAGGGGGTACTTGGAAGCATAACGCTGAATCTGCCAGAGGGTGAAATGTGAGTATAAGGTACAAAGAGTTATGTTAGTTTCAACATAGTGAACAAAGACATTTTGTATGTTTTGAAAATACCTTTTTCGTTCTAAAGGTTTAGTTCGAAAATAGAGATTTTAAACCGCAAACATGTAGGATTATACAAAAGTATGCAAGGAACGTGGCAGGTTGCTTTCTACAAATTTTACTTACCCTATGAGGAAAAACATTTAAGTTCATGTACCTCACCGTAGGCGCGGGCTTGCAGACGGCGAGTAATGGGTGGCTCGCCGTCCGACGGTCCGGTAACCGTCCGGACCGAGCCCAAGTCGTCGACGGCGCGTATTGTTCCACGCGCGCCTCAGGAAGATATCAGCAACCGTAGGGGCCCAGCAGGGTCGAAGCCTACTGGGGCTACGGGTAGTGTGAAAGTGAAACCCCGGGGTCCTGGGACGAAGGCAACGAACAGGAGTGGGTTTTTAGTCAGTAAAAGTCTGACACTATCTGCCGCTCCGCTCAAGAGCGGGATTTGTCATAAGATGATTTTCCAACCTAAAAAAAAAAGTTCATGTACCTATTTATGTAATTAGTGTCAGAAGTAGTTGATAATGATACAATCTAGCCGATTTCGGCCATAGCGACTGCTTTGGGGGCATTAATTTATTACGTTAGACGATTTAGGGGGGAGGGGGCTCGGCCATGTCTTATTTTTTCTTACAAAGTGGTGGGAGGGAGACTTGATAGTTCTTACATAAGATCAAAAAATACGCAAAGTTAAGATTTGAAGAGTGCCGATGTGCGCTCGGTTGTATATAGGTAAACACACATGTAAACGTTCCTAAAAATTTTTACTTTTAAAAATAAACATCAAAACCAACAAAACGTATATTCATTTTAACGTAATAAATGTTAAACACGGATGGAGGGGTCGGCTAATTCTTATTTTTTATTTAAGGGGAGGAGGTAATCAGCTAAGAAACATCGGCCTCATCCAATTTAAACTGGGGACCAAAAAAATTACGTGTAAAAGTGTTAAAAGCAATTTGCAAAATAAAATCAATTTAACATTCATTTTGAGATTATCGCCAAATATTAGACCAAACCAAACCAAAGGAGTAGTGGTGGCCGAGTGCTAACGGCCCCGACTTATTAGTTATAGGTCGCGGGTTCAAACCCAGCCAGGCGCATTACTTTGTGTAATATAATTTCATCACCACTGCTCTCATTACGTTGAAGGATTACATCGTGAGGAAACCGGCATGTCCCAGAACCAAAAATTTGAAGATATGTGACATCCACCAACCCGAACTAGGCCCGCGTGGTAGATTACGGCCCATTCCCTCTCCTAAAGAGGAGGCCTGAGTCCCAGCACTGGTAACATTAAAAGGCTGAATATGTTATGCTATGCTATATTAGACCAAATATTCAATAAGTTCTTACAAGTTGTAACTAAGAATAGCAATAATCGAGGTCAATTAATCTTTTACTTATAACTTTTACTTTCTGCCTTCCATTTAGTCTAAGATTATGCGAACGTAGTTACAACTCGATCCTCAAATTTAGGTCTTCTAACAATAAATACCAGGGTCTTTCAGGGTACAGGATCTAACAGCAGGCTGTTGTGAAAGGTTTCCTTCATTTGTCTTAGTTACAAACATCAACCGATTATTTAGAAAAGTGTTGACTGGAAATCTGGACCTGGTTCTAACCCTTTCTGAATTTGTCAAACCTAAATAGAGAGTATAACAGGAATATTCTTTTCAAGTTTATTCATGACAGTTCAATTCTTCCAAAATCAATGAGTTGCTTGGAACCAGCTGTTTTCAGTTCTCACACAACGAGAACAAAATCATCTCTCCAAACATACCTACATACGAAAATAATACCTTCATTTCCACGAATATTATGGCTTCAGCCATTCTTTTTTTCCATCTTACGAGTATATGGGAAATTGACATATGGCTGCTTAACGTTATCCGAGGGATATAAAAGAATCTGATGTCAGATTTTATTTTTGATCATGCAGCAGTATTTGTGTTTTGCTTCACAATGGAGACGTCGTAAGTCATAAGTCATTTATTCATTTGTTAAACATAGGTACAATAATAACGGTGTAGCAAGGTAATAAAGAGAGCGCTATGTTTTGCCAGAGGGCGTACAAACGTTTGTGAGAAATAAATAATTAATAATGAATAGCAAAATAAACTCATTGTCAAGGCACCTAATGTTAATTCAAAATACGAATGTCTAATAAAAATTACAATATACAATACAAAATGTCAATATACAATAAATAAAAGTCAATATACAATTAAAAATGTCAAAATACAATTTTAAATGTCAAAATAAAATTCAAAATGTCAAAATACAATTTTAAATGTCAAAATAAAATTCAAAATGTCAATACACAATTCAAATTGTCAAATTAAAATTCAAAATGTCAAAAATAAAACACACAGAGTCGACTATTCGCACCTTCGGTAGAACAAGGGCATAATTGCAGTTTTTGCTATTTTACAGGAGAGCTATTTTAAGATATTTATTGCATTCAGTGAGGTCTTGCTCTGTTAATATTGCTCGAAAGTTTTTCTTCTTTGCATGATATAAACTATATACTATATCCTTTTTAGGCGTATAGTTTATTTTTAAGGCATTTCTGTATACTTAACTCATTTTTGCAATTTTTGACAATTGTGCCCTTGTTCTACCGAAGGTGCGTATTATCTTATCTGATACTTCGTCATAATATGAACGATCTGATACAGCCTGCGGGTTTATTAGATGAAGTACGCTAATAAAATATACATATTTAAACATTTTAATTGGTTTTTATTTTTATAAAATGCTAGCTGACCGAACTTCGTACCGCCTAATAGTAAGAATAACGCCATCTACTGGCATTACCAGAACAGCATAATTCATTTTAAAATGACATTTTTTAATTAGGAATGGCATTGTATTCATATATTTTTTTGCGAAGTTTTCCATATTTTCCCGCCCTTTAAATTTTTATCACGAATCTTTTAAGACCGAAATTAGCCGTATAACAAGGGTTAGGTTCAAAGACAGATTAATAGTATGGCAGTTAAAATAATGGCAGAAGTTAAATGCTCTTACAGATATTAAGTATCGCGCCGGGCCTTGGTACAGGCCATGGTCCGGAGCGAGGAGAAGTGGCAGGCAGTGGCCTCCTTCTGCAAAGCAGTAATGTTAGCAAAGGAGGCGGCCGCACGTGCGAGGGAACAGCTCTCACGCCCCGATCCTATGCGCGATGCGCCGATCCCGATTTCCAAGCCAACGTGGGCGCAGGCTTGCGGACGGCGAGCAATGAGTAGCACGTACGCCGCCCGGTCGTCCGGACCGAGCCCAAGTCTTCGACGATGCGTAGTGTTCCACGCGCGCCTCAAGGAGATGTCATCAAATCGTAGGGGCACAGCAGGGCCGAAGTCTACTAGGGCCATGGGTTTAGTGAAATTGAAACCCGGGGCCCTGGAACGCAAGGCAAAAAACGGAACCCTTATAAGATCACTTTGTTGTCCGTCTGTCTGTCTGTCTGTTAAGACCCTTTATCTTGGGAACGCGTGGAGGTATCAAGTTGAAATTAAAACCATATGCAGACCTGAGCTGCAGCCCTTGAAGCTGTGAAAAAATTCTGAGTTAACGAAAAAGAAAGATACGATCGTTTATGTTGCAAAAAACGTGTATTTCGACACTCTCAAGGGAATCAAAATTCATAGGGTACTTCCCGTTGACCTAGAATCCTAAAATTTTGCGTGAAACAAGGTCTCATGGCACAACTTGTACAACAAAAAAAAAACTATAAACCTACCTATGAAAACAATTCGGGAATCGAACTGTTTTCATAGGTACGTTTGTACGGAACCCTCAGTGCGCGAGTCCGACCCGAACTTGCCCTATTTTCGTTTAAAAATTGACTTAATTGGAAATTTTTTGACCTATGATTCAAAAAAATTTACTAAGCAGTTTCTTTTACTTTGATGAATGAACGCCTTGCTGAAACTTCTGGAAACGCTTTTCCTTCGAGAAGACGTAATTCATTGCTTGAAGCAGGCCAGGTCGAGGTAACAAAAAGACCTTACTTTATTTTCCAAGCGGTACAAGAAGATCAAAAAAACACAAATCAGCTCTTAAAATCTACCTAACATCTGATTAATTAATTAATATTTGTTCTCAGTTTGGCATTGACAGCGAAGATCCTTGTGGCCGTAGCTGTGTTCTTCACATACTGCCTTCAGATGTACGCTCCAATGGACATCATATGGACGCGGATCAAGCACAATTTCAGCAAAAACTACTATAACATCAGCCAAATCACACTCAGGACTCTCAGTGTTACCTTAACTGGTGATTGATTTTATTTTATTGTTTTATAGTATATTGTACCGAGGATTGTCACTCACTGGACGCCTGAGGGAGGTGGAGGTCGACGCCGTCAAGGACGACCACGGTGAAGATGGAGTGATGATCTGATCGTGTTCGCGGGGCAAACTTGGCCAGAGATCGCCCTAGATCGAGAGGTTTGGAAGGAGAAAGGAGATGCTTTTGCCCAGCTGTGGGACATACAATAGGCTATTAAAAATAAAAATGTTTGTTGTACACTGGGTAACAAATTTACGGGCCAACTTACAATAAATAGAAACGCCGTTCAGGCTTCTATAATGTTATATCTACGTTTAATGCAACACTAACAAGTCTGAAAACTAGATGTGCCAAAAGGGTATCGCGTGTATCTGTAGCTGAATTGAGCAAGTCGAGTAGGTAGCACGGTTGTTTTACCTCACGAATATGCACGTGCGCGCCTACTCACTTCTTGATTTATTACTTTTATTAACTTCCTAGCTTCTGTGAGAAATAAATTACATGAGAACAATCTCCCGGGATGAAAAGCCTATATACTATTCCAAGACATGTCCTAAAATGTCAATTTTGTCTAAACCTAATCTGCCGTTTGAGTGTGAAGGTGTTATTTTTCATCATCGTCATCATTTCGCCACAGTGTCAGGGGCAGAAGTCTGCTATTTTTATAAATTCGTCATTCTAACACGATTTTTGCTAAAAGTTCGTAATCTGCTTATTCATAATGGTCGATCATTGATAGGTCAATGGTCTTGTGGTAGAATAACAATATCGAGCTGTCTCGTAACAAATTAAAAGCAATTACTGCACAATGACGTTCTAATGGTAAATCACTGGTCAAAGGAACTGATGAAATTTTAGCAGATTCCCGCATACGTCAAACATTTATTTGTCATTATGTACGAGATTACCATTCTATGCTATTTCTTTCAATGGAGTGTCAGTTGTTGACCATTGGAAAGTCATAATGATGCCATTATATATTATTAGCAGATTACCAAACTTGTCAAAATCAACAAATATGAAATCAATGATAGATCATTCTGACACTTTTGTAATAGCAGACTTGAGGCCCTAGTCCTGTGCGTCTCGCGTACATCGGATGTACTAGAAGATGCAACGTTGGTAGGCCTCCCACGGTAACGGTGGACCGATTACTGGGTCAGGGTCGCGGGAATTCGATGGACGCGAGACACACAGGCCAAACTTTCATCTGTATAATATAAGTGTGATTTTATGTGTCTCTTTGTTTCAGTTATTCTCGCAGTGGCAGTACCAGACCTAGAACTCCTCATCGGCCTCGTCGGGGCTATCTTTTTCTCAACCCTAGGTCTTCTGATCCCAGTAGTAGTTCAAACGGTCCACCAATGGGAGCGAGGGTTGGGCAAATTCTCCTATATTCTTTGGAAGAACGTTTTACTTTTGTTGTTTTATTTAATTGTCTTAATCTCTGGGTGTTATGCGGCTGTTAGTGAAATTATAGCGAAGTTTAGATAGAAAAAGTTTATTTATTGTACTGTGAAAGGTAGGGTTGCTAGGTGTAACATTATTTTCAGTAATTCAGGACATATTTGCATGTCCCGAATTAAAGAGAAAAGTGTAATAAAAAAAAGTCGGGATCAACCATTTTAATACAGGACAGTAAAAAATAAAATGCTAAGACCAGTTTTTTTAAATGAGTATTATATGTTAAGAACGTCTAACTGTCTGTCTCGTTTAACAAGTTTTCAGATAAATGTAGAGTTTGAGAAATACTCAACTTCAGAAAGTGGGGTACCCATCTTTAAAAAAAAAAAATGTTTTAGTAGCCTCATTTTTTTTTTTAATGTTATATATTATTATAGCTATTTTAACAATTGTTTGCTTTCTTTAACAGTATTATGAACGTAATGGCATGATTATTGAAATAATTAATGATTGTTGACGTGTTTCGTGAGACGGTCCTGCTTAAATCGGAACACCTGGCAACGCTAGTCTAAGAACAATGTTATATAATAAATTATTATAATAATGAGGAATTGTTTCTTTTTTTCTGATGTGATTTGTTACATTCCCATTTTTTTTGAGGTGAGAAATGATATACCTAGTGACTTCTCGCGCTCTACGGCGGAGCAAGAGGGCGTGTCAGACTTCTACTGACTAAAACCACTCCTATGTTTCTTCAGTTTTCTTTTGCGTTTCAGGCCATAAGTATCCTTTTCAGAACCGTTCCCTTGGCACAGCAGGCATCGGCCCTGCTGGGCCTCTATGATTTGCTGACATCTCTTTGTGGCGCGCGTGTAACACTGCACGCCGTCGCCGACTCAGGCTTGGTTCTTACATTCACGGACGGCGAGCTACTCATAGCTCGTCGGCCCTTAAAAAAAGAAAATTGGTGTTATTTCAGTAAATTAGACTACACTCAAATTAATGACGGGTTTGGTGATTTAGATACTACGCGTGACTTAGCTCCGAGAGTTCAGTTATATAATGATTGGGCATTTATTAACCAGATGCCTAGTGTTCATGAAAATGGGCATAAAATTAACTTGTAGGCAGCCAACTGACAGAATGAGCTGAAATTAAGTGGATACGAATTTGTTACGACAATTTGTTCAAGCATGGAACATCTGACAAAGTAAATACATATGTAATCTTTCGTGTAAAGGTTATGAACCATATTTTATCAACACATGAGGACCACTAGATTAGTGGTACAAAAATCACAGATTGGAAACTACAGCTCTAGAGTCTAGATAGATGGGCCAATTTCAAATTCATCGCAGGTAACTGCGTCCCACAAAAAAGATATTTTTTTTATAACAAATAACAAAAAATCTTCGAATATAAAGTGAATAAACTTAAAATAAATTGTTACCTAAAGCATCTTAAATAATAAATATTTATCAAATTTCATTATTTTTCCTCTTTTTTATGGTAACATAACGGTCATCCTTGGTAACAGAGTTGTTTTCTATACAAAATTATCGTGTCCCAGACAGAAGTATAATACGAATATTCATTAATAAATTGTTTTACTGGAAAACTGATAAATTAAAATAAATAGAATAACTAAATAGAGACATTGTTGAATCACATTAAATGAAATTAGCCGTATAACAAGGGTTAGGTTCAAAGACAGATTAATAGTATGGCAGTTAAAATAATGGCAGAAGTTAAATGCTCTTACAGATATTAAGTATCGCGCCGGGCCTTGGTACAGGCCATGGTCCGGAGCGAGGAGAAGTGGCAGGCAGTGGCCTCCTTCTGCAAAGCAGTAATGTTAGCAAAGGAGGCGGCCGCACGTGCGAGGGAACAGCTCTCACGCCCCGATCCTATGCGCGATGCGCCGATCCCGATTTCCAAGCCAACGTGGGCGCAGGCTTGCGGACGGCGAGCAATGAGTAGCACGTACGCCGCCCGGTCGTCCGGACCGAGCCCAAGTCTTCGACGATGCGTAGTGTTCCACGCGCGCCTCAAGGAGATGTCATCAAATCGTAGGGGCACAGCAGGGCCGAAGTCTACTAGGGCCATGGGTTTAGTGAAATTGAAACCCGGGGCCCTGGAACGCAAGGCAAAAAACGGAACCCTTATAAGATCACTTTGTTGTCCGTCTGTCTGTCTGTCTGTTAAGACCCTTTATCTTGGGAACGCGTGGAGGTATCAAGTTGAAATTAAAACCATATGCAGACCTGAGCTGCAGCCCTTGAAGCTGTGAAAAAATTCTGAGTTAACGAAAAAGAAAGATACGATCGTTTATGTTGCAAAAAACGTGTATTTCGACACTCTCAAGGGAATCAAAATTCATAGGGTACTTCCCGTTGACCTAGAATCCTAAAATTTTGCGTGAAACAAGGTCTCATGGCACAACTTGTACAACAAAAAAAAAACTATAAACCTACCTATGAAAACAATTCGGGAATCGAACTGTTTTCATAGGTACGTTTGTACGGAACCCTCAGTGCGCGAGTCCGACCCGAACTTGCCCTATTTTCGTTTAAAAATTGACTTAATTGGAAATTTTTTGACCTATGATTCAAAAAAATTTACTAAGCAGTTTCTTTTACTTTGATGAATGAACGCCTTGCTGAAACTTCTGGAAACGCTTTTCCTTCGAGAAGACGTAATTCATTGCTTGAAGCAGGCCAGGTCGAGGTAACAAAAAGACCTTACTTTATTTTCCAAGCGGTACAAGAAGATCAAAAAAACACAAATCAGCTCTTAAAATCTACCTAACATCTGATTAATTAATTAATATTTGTTCTCAGTTTGGCATTGACAGCGAAGATCCTTGTGGCCGTAGCTGTGTTCTTCACATACTGCCTTCAGATGTACGCTCCAATGGACATCATATGGACGCGGATCAAGCACAATTTCAGCAAAAACTACTATAACATCAGCCAAATCACACTCAGGACTCTCAGTGTTACCTTAACTGGTGATTGATTTTATTTTATTGTTTTATAGTATATTGTACCGAGGATTGTCACTCACTGGACGCCTGAGGGAGGTGGAGGTCGACGCCGTCAAGGACGACCACGGTGAAGATGGAGTGATGATCTGATCGTGTTCGCGGGGCAAACTTGGCCAGAGATCGCCCTAGATCGAGAGGTTTGGAAGGAGAAAGGAGATGCTTTTGCCCAGCTGTGGGACATACAATAGGCTATTAAAAATAAAAATGTTTGTTGTACACTGGGTAACAAATTTACGGGCCAACTTACAATAAATAGAAACGCCGTTCAGGCTTCTATAATGTTATATCTACGTTTAATGCAACACTAACAAGTCTGAAAACTAGATGTGCCAAAAGGGTATCGCGTGTATCTGTAGCTGAATTGAGCAAGTCGAGTAGGTAGCACGGTTGTTTTACCTCACGAATATGCACGTGCGCGCCTACTCACTTCTTGATTTATTACTTTTATTAACTTCCTAGCTTCTGTGAGAAATAAATTACATGAGAACAATCTCCCGGGATGAAAAGCCTATATACTATTCCAAGACATGTCCTAAAATGTCAATTTTGTCTAAACCTAATCTGCCGTTTGAGTGTGAAGGTGTTATTTTTCATCATCGTCATCATTTCGCCACAGTGTCAGGGGCAGAAGTCTGCTATTTTTATAAATTCGTCATTCTAACACGATTTTTGCTAAAAGTTCGTAATCTGCTTATTCATAATGGTCGATCATTGATAGGTCAATGGTCTTGTGGTAGAATAACAATATCGAGCTGTCTCGTAACAAATTAAAAGCAATTACTGCACAATGACGTTCTAATGGTAAATCACTGGTCAAAGGAACTGATGAAATTTTAGCAGATTCCCGCATACGTCAAACATTTATTTGTCATTATGTACGAGATTACCATTCTATGCTATTTCTTTCAATGGAGTGTCAGTTGTTGACCATTGGAAAGTCATAATGATGCCATTATATATTATTAGCAGATTACCAAACTTGTCAAAATCAACAAATATGAAATCAATGATAGATCATTCTGACACTTTTGTAATAGCAGACTTGAGGCCCTAGTCCTGTGCGTCTCGCGTACATCGGATGTACTAGAAGATGCAACGTTGGTAGGCCTCCCACGGTAACGGTGGACCGATTACTGGGTCAGGGTCGCGGGAATTCGATGGACGCGAGACACACAGGCCAAACTTTCATCTGTATAATATAAGTGTGATTTTATGTGTCTCTTTGTTTCAGTTATTCTCGCAGTGGCAGTACCAGACCTAGAACTCCTCATCGGCCTCGTCGGGGCTATCTTTTTCTCAACCCTAGGTCTTCTGATCCCAGTAGTAGTTCAAACGGTCCACCAATGGGAGCGAGGGTTGGGCAAATTCTCCTATATTCTTTGGAAGAACGTTTTACTTTTGTTGTTTTATTTAATTGTCTTAATCTCTGGGTGTTATGCGGCTGTTAGTGAAATTATAGCGAAGTTTAGATAGAAAAAGTTTATTTATTGTACTGTGAAAGGTAGGGTTGCTAGGTGTAACATTATTTTCAGTAATTCAGGACATATTTGCATGTCCCGAATTAAAGAGAAAAGTGTAATAAAAAAAAGTCGGGATCAACCATTTTAATACAGGACAGTAAAAAATAAAATGCTAAGACCAGTTTTTTTAAATGAGTATTATATGTTAAGAACGTCTAACTGTCTGTCTCGTTTAACAAGTTTTCAGATAAATGTAGAGTTTGAGAAATACTCAACTTCAGAAAGTGGGGTACCCATCTTTAAAAAAAAAAAATGTTTTAGTAGCCTCATTTTTTTTTTTAATGTTATATATTATTATAGCTATTTTAACAATTGTTTGCTTTCTTTAACAGTATTATGAACGTAATGGCATGATTATTGAAATAATTAATGATTGTTGACGTGTTTCGTGAGACGGTCCTGCTTAAATCGGAACACCTGGCAACGCTAGTCTAAGAACAATGTTATATAATAAATTATTATAATAATGAGGAATTGTTTCTTTTTTTCTGATGTGATTTGTTACATTCCCATTTTTTTTGAGGTGAGAAATGATATACCTAGTGACTTCTCGCGCTCTACGGCGGAGCAAGAGGGCGTGTCAGACTTCTACTGACTAAAACCACTCCTATGTTTCTTCAGTTTTCTTTTGCGTTTCAGGCCATAAGTATCCTTTTCAGAACCGTTCCCTTGGCACAGCAGGCATCGGCCCTGCTGGGCCTCTATGATTTGCTGACATCTCTTTGTGGCGCGCGTGTAACACTGCACGCCGTCGCCGACTCAGGCTTGGTTCTTACATTCACGGACGGCGAGCTACTCATAGCTCGTCGGCCCTTAAAAAAAGAAAATTGGTGTTATTTCAGTAAATTAGACTACACTCAAATTAATGACGGGTTTGGTGATTTAGATACTACGCGTGACTTAGCTCCGAGAGTTCAGTTATATAATGATTGGGCATTTATTAACCAGATGCCTAGTGTTCATGAAAATGGGCATAAAATTAACTTGTAGGCAGCCAACTGACAGAATGAGCTGAAATTAAGTGGATACGAATTTGTTACGACAATTTGTTCAAGCATGGAACATCTGACAAAGTAAATACATATGTAATCTTTCGTGTAAAGGTTATGAACCATATTTTATCAACACATGAGGACCACTAGATTAGTGGTACAAAAATCACAGATTGGAAACTACAGCTCTAGAGTCTAGATAGATGGGCCAATTTCAAATTCATCGCAGGTAACTGCGTCCCACAAAAAAGATATTTTTTTTATAACAAATAACAAAAAATCTTCGAATATAAAGTGAATAAACTTAAAATAAATTGTTACCTAAAGCATCTTAAATAATAAATATTTATCAAATTTCATTATTTTTCCTCTTTTTTATGGTAACATAACGGTCATCCTTGGTAACAGAGTTGTTTTCTATACAAAATTATCGTGTCCCAGACAGAAGTATAATACGAATATTCATTAATAAATTGTTTTACTGGAAAACTGATAAATTAAAATAAATAGAATAACTAAATAGAGACATTGTTGAATCACATTAAATGCGTTAAAAGACAAGTAGATTGATAAAGTGTAATTTTCTTTTATTTTTCAAGTTTGTCCCGGGCTTCATTGAAAATCATAGCAACGCTCTGTTACTATAGTAATTTCGATTAAAAAATACAGATGGCGCTACTGTTTTCCTAGCAGTAGCTTTGGCGCGGTGTCTGGGATTATTCTAGATAGTTCGCGGCGACGGGGGAGGGACGCAACGTTTGTCAGTCGGCCGCGTTTCGTGGAAGGAGTCACGTGTGTTTATTCAGCTACCACACTGTTACTGATATTTTTGCGTAAG
Source organism: Mythimna impura (assembly GCA_905147345.3). NCBI lineage: Eukaryota > Metazoa > Arthropoda > Insecta > Lepidoptera > Noctuidae > Mythimna > Mythimna impura. Next base: position 5,097,368 of record LR990347.1, on the reverse strand, counting down.
TAATTAGTATTTCATAAATGATTTAACAATATTTATATAGTGCATGGAGTGATTATTTTAAATCAGAAGTATTATTTTTCCTATGTAGTGTATTTTGTGATTAATTGTTTATGGAATGTTAAATTTACCACTCTGTTACTGAACAACTCTGTTACTTAGCACGTGGTAACAGAGTTGTAAACTGATTAACAGAGTGGTATTTTATTGGTTTTGGCCCGATTTTGTATATTAATCCGTGTGTCACACGCTTTTTAATAATTTAACTTTAAAAAAATTATACTAAATGATAATATATAATTTGTTTCAGGACATTTTGTATGACTTACGTCGTTCGAAGATGGCTCTAACGCCTGCAGAAAAGCATCGACGTTATAGGGAACGACGTAAAAATAACCCTGAAAAAGAAGCGGCATCAAGAAGGGAGTATAATCATCCTCTCTGCTTAGCGTTTGTGGACTACGAGAAAGCCTTTGATTCGATCGAGACTTGGGCTGTACTGCAGTCTCTTCAACGGTGCCAGATTGACTATCGGTACATCGAAGTGCTGAAGTGTTTATACAAAAACGCCACCATGTCAGTCCGACTTCAGGACCAGACCTCGAAACCTATCCTCTTGCAGCGGGGTGTGAGGCAAGGAGACGTCATTTCTCCAAAACTGTTCACGGCCGCAATGGAGGATGTCTTCAAGTGGAGAGAGCTAGGCATAAATGTCAATGGCGAGCACATCACTCACCTTCGATTTGCCGACGACATAGTAGTTATGGCTGATACTACGGAGGAGCTCAGTACAATGCTCCGTGACCTCAGTAGAGCTTCCGAAAGAGTGGGACTTAAAATGAACATGGACAAAACCAAAGTCATGGTAAACATCCATGTAGCACCCACTCCTATCAAGATCGGATACTCTACACTCGAAGTTGTGGATGACTACGTTTACCTGGGACAGACGGTCCAGTTCGGTAGGTCTAACTTCACGAAAGAGGTCAATCGTCGAATCCGACACGGCTGGGCAGCGTTCGGGAAGCTGCGCGGTGTCTTCTCGTCCAATATACCACAGTGTCTCAAGACGAAAGTCTATGACCAGTGCGTGTTGCCAGTGATGACATATGGCTCCGAAACGTGGTCGCTTACAATGGGCCTCATCAGAAGGCTTAAAGTCATTCAAAGGGCAATGGAAAGGGCTATGCTCGGAGTTTCCTTGCGTGATCGCGTCAGAAATGAAGATATCCGCAAGAGAACCAAGGTTACAGACATAGCCCGAAGAATCGCCAAACTTAAGTGGCAATGGGCAGGGCACATTGCTCGCAGAACAGATGGTCGATGGGGACGAAAAGTTCTGGAATGGCGACCACGTACCGGAAGACGCAGCGTTAGAAGGCCTCCCACAAGGTGGGCCGATGACCTGGTGAGGGTTGCGGGAACCCGATGGATGCGAGACGCACAGGACCGGTCATTGTGGCGACATTTAGGGGAGGCCTATGTCCAACAGTGGACGTCTTTCGACTAAAATGATGATGATGATGATGAGTGCGCTGTTGATTATATTGTTGAAAATCTCATAATTATTTTTAGGAAGTTTTTCATTCCTACATATTTTTTTAAGTCTATATGTTAATATACGAGATCTCATTATTGCAATTTAAAGCATAGTCAATAGTTATTAAGCTAGGTATGCGAGTATAATTAGTACAACAAACAACTTTGTTACTGTGTTACAACTATGTTACTTTTCTGTCCCAAAAATATAAGGCGCAAAATAAATGTTTTCAGTGAAACTAATCTGTAAAATATTATAAATTGGCTATAAACCAATTTATAAGTTAAAAAATTGTGCAATATAGTGATGATTGATGTTAAAATAAAGATTTTTCATAATTTATGTAGAATTTAAGGTTTTACCTAATATTTAAAGTAACATAGTTGTTTATGACTTTATTTTAATACTTATTAGTAACGTTTTATATTGTGATTCTGCATGTTCCTAAGAGAGAAAAGGCTGTAATTAATAGTGATACCAAAATATTTGTGATACATTTTGTCTGTATTAAAATAAAAAATATTTCGCATTGGTAACAGAATGGTATTTATTTACACATTGAGACCTTAAATCTGAAAAAAAGCCTACAATTATTAGTAAAACATCACGACCAATGACAGGAATTCAAAATTCGATGGTTATTGCGGGCATACATTTAGTAAAAAATAAAATATAAATAGTTTGTAAAGAATTTGAAAATGGCCCAGATATCGTACGTCACTTCATTCGTCATTTATGAAACAGCATTATGGCATTTCAAAATAAATGCCATAATGCTTGGAATTAAGCAAGTGACAGAAAAAGAAAAATTCCATGAAGAAACGCTAGGGTAAGAGTCATTGTGTAGACCGCCCGGAGGACACGGCGTAGCACCACCGTGGTGGCATCGACCTCTCGCGCCGGTCCCTGGTACAGGCAATGGTCCGGAGTGAGGAAGAATGGCAGTCGGTCGCCTCCTTCCGCGAAGTAGTAATGCCAGCGAGGGAGGCGACCGCACGCGTGAGGGAAGGGACTTCCTTCCCCCACACCGGACACCCCAGTCACCGGGATCCCAACCCCGATTTCAAGCCACCGTAGTCGTAGGATTGTGGACGGCGGGCAATGGGTAGCCCACCGTCCAGCGACCGTCTGGACCGAGCCCGAGTCGTCAACGGCGCGTAGTGTTCCATGCTAGCCTCAAGGAGATGTTATCAAAACCGTAGGGGCCCAGCAGTAGGGTGAAGCCTACTGGGGCCATGGGTTTACTTCTGAAAGGATAACCCGGTGTCCTGGAACGCAAGGCTATGAAGGAACAAAGAAGTGGGTTTTAGTCAGTATAAGGCGTAAAGGGCGTGTCAGGCGACACGGCCTCGCGCGTACAATGACTTCCTGAGTCGCACAAATTCACATATTATACTGAGTAGAAGTTTTGCAAGCTATTTACTGATGCCAATAATAGCATAGCATAGCATAGTCGGCCTTATAATGTTCCCACTGTTGGGACTCAGGCCTCCTCTCTAGGAGAGAGAATGGGCCGTAATCCACCACGCGGGCCCAGTGCGGGTTGGTGGATGTCACATGTCTTCGAATTTTTGGTTCTAGGACATGCCGGTTTCCTCACGATGTTTTCCTTCACCGTTTTTAGAGCAGTGGTAATGAAATAAATTACACAAAGTAATGCGCCTGGCTGGGTTTGAACTCGCGACCTACAACTCGTAAGTCGGGGCCGTTACCACTCGGCCACCACTGCTCTGCCCATGCTGATGCCAATAATAGACATCAGCAAAATCATCAAAAAAAATGAAGATATTTTAAAAATTACTTTAATTAAATTTTTAACCGACTTCAAAAAGAAGGAGGTTCTATGTTCGGCTGTATGCATTTTTTTTGAACTCCTCAAAGGATCACAGCAGAACCGTCGTAACAAGTAAAATTGCTTTGTTTATACATGTAGTCGATGACTGACTGAAAGAAGAGGAGGGGGGGGGGAATATATCGAACTATATACTTTAGGGGATATACTTTACTATAAAACTTGCACACTATTTAAGTTTGGCTAAGGGGTACTTTTTAGTAGTGTTGCCACAACTAAAGTGTAGAATAAAAAACTTTTTACAAAAAAAAAATACAACCGATAACAATCTAAAAAAAAACAAAAAAGAGCAAAATAACTTTGATTTCGGAAGTCGGTGTTAAATAACGAAGAGACAACTATTTTAGAAACACCGACTCGCAAGATTTAAGTACATATCGTATTTACTTAGTTTGAAAATTTTGTCTTAGAGGATTTGACAGCTGAGAAGGCGATGACATCACGCGACAGCGATGACGCTGTCAAGTAGAGGGGGGCAACACACTATGAGTGGTGTGTGCGGACTTGCCTCTGCCACTTTTGCTTGGGAGCTCGGATGCGACGGACGTGTTTTTAGGCATCATAATTTTGAATTGTATTGGTGTAACGGTTTTTGATTGTTTGTCATTTTAAATTAATAAAATACCTGTAGGTTGTTCTGAGTTTTCTTTTTAAAAAGTCAAATACGCTTCTGATCCATAAGATCAGAAGTGGGATTCGTTTAAATTCACGCGATCTAGTTCGTTCGCCATCTTTTAACCATTTTAGTGTAATTTTCAAAATAACACGCAACTTGTTAATTATTTTCTTTTTGTTTTCAAGTTTAGTTTGTGTTCTCACTAGTAGTGATGAAATTTACGTAGCTTGCAGCTATAGTTATGTCGAGTCGTGAGGGCACACCGCGTGTACCTAGGCGTAATTCTCGCGATCACCGTGACGATTCGCGTAGCCGTCGCGATGTTCATAGCAGGCGTCGAGACCGTTATAGTGTATCACGGAGTAGATCTCCTAGGCGTTGTAATGAGAGGTCAGAGAAGTCTGAAAGTCCGCGTAGGCGCTGTAATAGTTCTTATGGGCGCCGGGATAGCCCATGCCGCGATCCTTTAAATGAAATACTAGAACGATTAAATGCGTTAGAGAGACGGTTGCCGGCAAACGCTACTCCCACGACGTCACATCCGTGCTACACGCCGCCGTTGAGGACTGCGGTAGTTGCTGAGGCAGCTGTCACACCTGTTCTGGAGACTGCTATGACCGCGACCCCTGAAGTTTCGCGGGAGGTTGACGCTGCGGATAGGATTGTGGGTGCGCTTTCGTCATTGATTCAAGTAAGATCTAAGCATTATTATATTTCCAATTTTGATCCCAATGTTCATGACTTTGATATGTGGTGTGCGGAAGTAGATCCTGGCCGTGAAATATGTCACTGGGACGATCGGGAATGCCTAGGACGCATTGGTGGATGTTTACGTGGTGATGCTAAGACGTGGCTTAACGATTGGGTGACTAATGATCGATCGTGATCGAATTTTAAAGCTGAATTCCGATCATTGTGTCCGCGTGAAGTAGATATGGCAACAGTGTTATATGACGTCATGAGCACGAATTCAAATAAATTCTCAACGTATGCCGAATACGCACGGAAGTCCCTGTTGCGATTAAATATCGTCAAAGGGCTTTCGGAGGAGTTAAAAACCGCTATTGTGATCCGTGGTATTTCTGATCTCCAAGTGAGGGCCGCGACCGCTAATGCTAAGCTACAATCAAAGTAACTAGTTGAATTTTTATCAGTGTACTTAAAACCTAAAAGCGCGCCTCCTGTTAATAACAATCCCGTTCGCACGTCAAACTCAAATCCCTCTGATCCGCGTAAGCGCAAGGCCTTTGCGGAGTATGACCGACTAGTTTGTTTTTCATGCGGTAACGTAGGTCACAAACAGGCCACTTGCCCTAAAAATTCCTCGAAAACGGACACAGATTCAGACAAATCCTTGTCAAAGACTTGCTTGTCAATAAGCTCTAATTCGCAATCAACGAAATCAAATTCTAAACTCATTAAGGCTTGCACATTTTGTAAAAAGAATGGGCATTCAGTTGAAACTTGTTTTGTTAAAGCGCGAGCTGAGGCAATATCAAATAATAAGATTACTTCAAGTAATGTAAATTTTTGCTCAAATTCTCCTCCAGACAGAACAACGTAATACCCACCGTTGTGCAGAGTGTGCCAGTTGATGTTTTAATTGATTCCGGTTCAGATATTTCGCTTATCTCTGATTCCGTGTTGAAGTATTTTAGTTTAAATAGAATTCTTACCTAACGCCGTATGCGGGGTATTGGTAGTCAAGACATAGAATCTACTTCATATGTAACCACTATTATTGAATTTCCCGAATTATCTTTAGAAGTAGATCTGTTCGTCATACCCTCGGATTGTATTCAGGCTCCGATTCTGATAGGTACTGATGTTCTGAATCGTGGCGGAGTTACATATATTCGAACAAATGATTCTCAACGGTTAATTAGAGTTTCGAGTATAAGTAACGTGTCGACTGTCGAGTTCGCCGAAATAAGAACGCCTTTGGTAGGTTTTTTTTTTTTTTTTTTTTTTTAGGTGGGAAAATCATCTTATGACAAATCTCGCTCTTGGGCGGAACGAGAGATAGTGTCAGACTTTTACTGACTAAAAACCCACTCCTGTTCCTTCGTTGCCTTCGTCCCAGGGCCCCGGTTTCGTTTTCACACTACCCATGGCCCCAGTAGGCTTCGACTCTGCTGGGCCCCTACGATTTGCTGACATCTCCCTGAGGCGCGCGCGGAACAATACGCGCCGTCGACGACTTGGGCTCGGTCCGGATGGTTACCGGACGGTCGGACGGCGGGCCACCCATTGCCCGCCTTCCGCAAGCCCGCGCCTACGGTGGCCGGAAATCAGGATCGGAATCCCGGCGGCGGCTGGGGCGTGAGGACCGTTGCCGTTGCCTCACGCGATCGGCCGCCTCCTTTGCCAGCATTACTGCTTCGCAGAAGGAGGCGACCGCCTGCCACTCCTCCTCGCTCCGGACCATGGCCTGTACCAAGGCCCGGCGCGAGAGATCGCCGCCGCCGATCGCCCCCACGAGGACACGGCGTTGCTCTTCCCAAGCGGGGCACACCTCCACCGTGTGCTCTACCGTGTCCTCCGGGCGGTCCACACAGTGGCGACACCCGGGCGTCTCTTCCGCACGAATCCGGTGCAGGAACTTCCCGAACTTCCCGTGTTCGGTGAGAACCTGCGTCATGCGGAAGGTGAGGACGCCGTGAGGTCTTTCCAACCACGCCTCAAAGAAGGGACTTACCGCCATAATTGTGGCGTGCCCAACGCCTTTGGTAGGTGAGGAAAAAGAGTGTTTGTTAGCTCTATTAAGGGAGTTTTCTGGTATGTTTACCACCGGAACGGCGGATCTCCATACAACCCGTATTTACAGTGGAGGTCACTGTAAATACGGGTTGTATGGAGATAAAACTTAGTAGTGATGTCCCAATTAACTATCGACCTTATAAACTCTCCGCAGACGAAAAGCGTCGCGTTCGCGAGATAATAAACGACTTGATTAGTAAGGGAATTATTCGCGAGTCACAATCTAGTTACGATAGTCCCATCATCCTTGTAAAGAAAAAGGACGGCTCTGATAAGATGTGCGTCGATTATAGAGCTCTAAATGCCGTAACTATTAAAGAGCGATTCCCGTTACCATTGATCGACGATCATATTGACAAGCTAGGCAGTTTTAAATTCTTTACTAGCCTCGATATGGCAACAGGTTTCCATCAATTGCCAATGAAGGATGATGGCTCCATTAGTAAAACAGCATTCGTAACGCCCGAGGGACATTACGAATATTTGAAAATGCCTTACGGGCTCGCTAATGCCCCTTGTCTATCAGAGAGTCATCTCTAAAACCCTGAAGCAACTGATGGATTCTGGTAAGGTGTTGATATATATCGATGATGTGCTGATCATGACTAATTCTGTCAGTGATGGTCTGAACACCTTACGTGAAGTGTTAAAGACACTATCTGACGCGAGATTTTCAGTAAATCTAAAAAAATGTACTTTTCTAGACACTGAGTTAGAATATTTGGGCCGACTTATTGGACATGGTCAGGTACGGCCGAGCCCAAGTAAGACTGAAGCTCTAATTAGGTCTCCGAAACCATCTAATGCACGAGAGGTTCGCCAGTTCTTGGGTTTGGCAGGCTATTTTCGAAGGTACATTGCAGGATACGCTTCAAAAACTGCATGCATTGCCAAATTGCTCGGAAAAGGCCAACCTTTTATTTGGGGTGAGGAGCAAGATTTAGCCCGCGACTATGTAATTAAAAGTCTTACTGAGGAACCCGTCTTAGCTATTTTCAATCCTGATTTGCCAACTGAGCTTCATACGGACGCCAGTGCAATCGGCTATGGTGCAATCTTAATGCAGGAACATGAGGGTAGACGGAAGCGAGTTGTCGGCTACTTTAGTAAATCAACACAGGGCGCTGAGTCCCCGTTACCACAGTTACGAACTCGAGACCTTAGCAATCGTTCGTGCTTTACAACATTTTCGGCACTACTTAATCGGTATAAAATTTAAAATAGTAACCGATTGTAACTCACTAAAGTTGACTGTGCGTAAAAAGGACTTGTTACCACGTGTAGCCCGCTGGTGGGTGTACATGCAGGATTTTCAGTTCACCCTTGAATATCGAAAAGGTTGCCTTAAGCAACATGCAGACTTTTTAAGCCGACTGCCTGCTACTGTTCTTCAGATTAAAAATCCACGAAACTGGGCGAAGATTGCTCAAACGGCGGATTTGGAAACACAAAGCTTAATACAAAAGCTGAGAGACGGTCAATTGGATAGTACACGATTTTTCATTAAAAACGAATTGTTGTATTACAAATATTCACCAACTGGTGAAGACTCTCGTCTCCTCTGTTTTATTCCTAAAGGGCATAGGCTTAGCTTGTTACGTGTTTTTCATGATGATCACGATCATATAGGAATAGACAAAACTACTGAGCTTATACTGCGCCATTTTTGGTTTCCTGGGTTAAGGGCTTTTATTAAGAAATATATTGGCCACTGTATTGTTTGTCTGTCACATAAGAAAGTCTCTCGCGCTCCTAGGCAACCTATAGAGTCTTGGACGAAGCCTGGAGTACCCTTTTTGATAGTTCATACCGATGTCCTTGGCCCATTAGTGGAGTCAAACGGTTTCCGATACGTGCTCCTTGTGATAGACACCTTCTCTAAATACTGCCTGTTGTACGCCCTATATAGGCAAGACACCGCCGAATTAAGACGTGTATTTTCTAATACTGTCTCACTATTTGGTACTCCGTCAACAATCGTGTGTGACCGTGGTAGAATGTTTGAAAGCGCGTCTTTTCAAAACTGGGTTACGGGGCTAGGCTGTAACATACATTTTATCACGCCGGGAATGCACCGTGAAAACGGGCAAGTCGAGCGTTATTGCAGAACGGTCCTGAACATGTGCCGAAAAGACGCAAACAACAAGGGTGCGCAGTGGTCTGACTCGTTGTGGAAGATACAGCTCAGATTCCGGCCAAGATAAATGCAAACCGATTTTACTATCGGCATGCATTTATCTTGGCCGGAATCGCGTCGCGAGTGCAGTTACGCAGTTTTTAATGGATAATGATCAAGACCAATATGAGAATTATGATGCAAACTTAAACATTGATACATTATATGACCAAACACAATTGAATAACGTTATAGAAATGAATACAATAATATCAGCGGGAAAACGCCCAAGATCTGAGAATAATCTAGAATGCTGGCAAACTGTAAGTAAAAACAACTCTAAGAAGAAGGCAAAACTTAGCAAGGATATGTCTGTAGAATCATCAATACAAGTCACTGTAACTTCCAAAGAAAAGATGCCCAAACAATTTGCGCTTGCAAAATTACTAAAACAAAATAAGATAATGGATATTGACAAAATTAAATATATTAATCCATATAAGTTGCTGGTAACGTTTAGTAACAAAAATAGTGCAGAAAATTTTCTTTGTTGTCCGGTATTTAGTGACCTTGGTTGGCGAATACAAAAAACCTGGGAGGTTGGTCTATCGTACGGAATTATTAGAGATATCGAATTGGGCTTATCTGAAAAAGAACTCGTGGATTATATGAATTGTGAGAAGGAAATTGTATCAGCTAAACGACTCAATAAAAAAGATGGAGATGAATGGGTTCAAAGTGAAACTTTCAGAATAACTTTCAAAGGTTCTTCCTTACCTTCACATGTATGTCTATTTGAGTTGAAAATAAGAGTAGAACCGTATACGTTTCCTGTAACGCAATGTTCCAAATGCTGGAGATTTGGGCATATTGCTAAAATGTGTCCAACAAGTAAAATAGTATGCCCAAAGTGTTCTAACTACCATAATACTTGTGATACAACTACATTCAAATGCCCTAATTGCTCAGGCAATCACGTGGCAATGTCGAAACAGTGTCCTCTGTATAAAAAAGAAAAGCGTATTAGAGAATTGATGTCAGAGCACAATTACACTTATCAAAAAGCCTTATCAAAGTATTGGGAGTCTCCCTCATTCCATACACCAAGATTTGTACGTGATCCAAGTCCAATCCTGGAATGTAGAAGTATTCAGGCATCCGAAAGAAGCAAGCAAGACTCAGTATCTTCTTTACAAGAAGTTTACATGGAAACAATCGATACTAATATTCCTTCAGGTTCAGACAAGATAAAAAACAAAAAGAAAAGTACCAAGAAGAAGAAAGTACCTTATAAAATAGCAAATAATGTAATTGCGGAACTGGAGACTTCAGATTCAGAAAAAGCAGCTGAAGGCTCTACTGGTCAGTCGTTACGGTCAGAAAATAAGGATCAGACACATTGGAAATCATGGTCATTTAGTGAAGTTATACAAAGAATTAAGGACTTCATTAAAGAAAAGAAGGATAGTGTAGTCGTTAAGCTCAAAGCCATTATTAAGATTTGTATAGACTGGTTTACCTCACTTTTTACTAACCTTTTGCCAGACTTACCAGTGATAGTTAAAATGTTTTTGAGTGATAATGGTTAATCACTCAAAAACTAATGTTGATTTAAACATGATACAATGGAATGCTCGCAGTCTTAAACCTAAATCAAAATTATTTAATCTTAATATATTGCAATGGAACTCGCAAAGTATTAGACCCAAAATCACCGAGTTTGAGTCACTGTTGTTTAAAGAACAAATACACATAGCTGTCATCTGTGAGTCATGGTTAGAACAAAATAGTCCATTAAATTTATCCCAATACAACATCTATAGAAAAGACCGAGCTGACGGATATGGCGGAGTAGCAATCATTTTACATAAATCTATTACTTCTGAATTAAAAGTATCTAGTATTAATAATACTGGCATTGAAATATTGCATGTAAATATCAAAAATTATAAACACCTGGAAAATATTGTCTCAGTCTACTGCCCATCCTCGATCCAAACTAAGCAATGTGATTGGGATGAACTATTTTCGTTGTGTTCTCACAAAACTCTCATAGCCGGTGACTTTAACGGACATCACTCAAATTGGTCCTATAAAACCGATGTAAGGGGCAATCAAATTATAGACGCAGCACTAGAATACGGATATATATCTATTAACGATGGCAGTGCCACTAGGGTAAAATTTGTTAATAATAATTTGCAACAGTCATCTCCTGATATCACCTTTTCTTCATCCGATATAGCAATTTACTTTTCTTGGCGAGTCTTAAATGACAACTTGGGGAGTGATCATCTAATGATAAAAATTAAAATGAATTATAAAGATACTGTTCGTGCAATTAGTGAACGTAATTTTAAAAAGGCGAAGTGGTCAGGTTATAAAAAAGACGTAGAACGGTTATTCTGCGATATTAGTGCTAATATAGTATCAGGCGATATTCAGACAATGTATAAGACCTTTATCTCTATAATTGATAAATCTGCTGATAATAATATTCCACATACTAAAATTTGTAAAGACCCACAAAACAGTTTTAAGCCTAAACCGTATTGGAACCCTAACCTTTCTAAAATCGTGGCACAAAGAAGACTTGCATTAAAGGAATTCAGACACAACCCGACGCCGTCGAATTTGGCTGTGCTGGAGAATATAACTTTAAAAGCTAAGAAGGAAATTCAAAAAGCTAAGACAAATTGTTGGCAAGAGTTCTGCACTTCGATTGATGGCACCGTAACTTCATCGGAGATGTGGCGCAAGATGAAGTGGATTAAGGGATACAGACAAGCTGGGACCTACGTTTCTATTGAGAAAAAATGTGAGCTTTTGCATAGTTTGGCCCCAGATTCAACTCTTACTCCTAAACCCTTGTTTACTTCAAATAATGTGACATTAGAATCAGAGTTTACATTACAAGAATTGGAGGCATGTTTAAAAAAAAAAGATACAGCCCCTGGAGATGATAATGTCACTTATTCCATGATATATAACCTACCTAACGTTGCAAAAAAATTTTTACTCGATATATATAACAACATTTTTGTATCTGGATGTATCCCTGATGAATGGCGTAATATTAAAATAATTCCGATACCTAAAATTGGGAGTAACTCAAAATTAAGACCAATTTCATTAATATCTTGCCCTTGTAAAATATTTCATTTAATGCTGACTAAAAGGATAGAGTGGTTTATCGAACATTATAGTATAATATCTCCTAGTACAACCGGGTTTAGGAGGGGTCGATCATGTTTGGACTCTCTTGCGCAGTTGATAACTAATATACAGTTGGGTTTTACTAAAAACACACCCACCTTAGCGTGTTTCTTGGACATAGAGAACGCGTACAACAACGTATTAATTGACAGTGTAGTTAAAATGTTAGATAAGTTAAAAATAGGCAGTCGAATATGTAATTATTTATGGGAATTCCTTAAAGAAAGACATCTAATTGTTAAAGATGACACGGATGAGAAGGGTGGTATCATTAGGTGGACTAATAGAGGGTTGGCACAGGGAGATCCAATCTCTCCGTTATTATTTAATATTGTAACACTAGAAATTTGTTACTCAATTAATAATACCAATATCGTTAAAGTGTGTCAATACGCTGATGACTTCGTCCTCTTTATTAGTTCGGAAAAAGTAAATGATAGTATTAATGGAATACAATTGTCATTAAATCACATTGTGGCGATGTTATCTACTATAGGTTTAGAATTATCAACGTCTAAATCACAAGTTTGCTTATTCAGTAGAGGATATAGAAGGCAACAGGCTCAATTATATGTAAAAGAAGTCCCTTTAGTAGCAGCTGATTGTATAAAATATTTAGGTGTTTGGCTAGACAGTTCACTTCGATGGGGCAAACATATCAATGAACTTAATGAACGATGTCAGAAAATGTTGAATATTATGAAAGTATTAGCTAGTTCTAACTGGGGAATGCATCCACAACAACTAAGACTTTTGTACATATCCTTAATTAGAAGTCGATTGGATTATGGCAGCATATTTTATGATAGTAGTGTTAAATCTCGATTATATAAATTAGACAAAATTCAAAATAAGGTTATGAGAATTATTGGTGGATTCATTAAAACTACCCCTATTCATGTGATGGAAAGTGAGTTGTGCTTACCCCCATTACATATAAGACGTAAATATTTAGCATTTAAGTTCTGTCTTAAGGTTAAATCGTGGACCAATTGTGTGACGAGTAAATGTTTGTCTGATCTTAGAAGTTTTACTACCCACAGATACTGGACAAACAAAAAATACCTTCGCTAATGAATACTTATAATATTATTAAGGAAGAAAAAATGTACTCGACCAATCCATTAGATATGTTTAAATTAAATACTTGGTGTAGCAATATCTCAATTAAAAATGTAATTAAAATTCATCTATATAGTGTCAATAGGCCCAAAAGTTCATACGAAAGTAATTGCTTGAGAAATGATGTCTTACAAGAATTAAACTGCACATATAGTGGGTGGTACAAATTGTTCACCGATGGTTCTAAGAGTTCTAAGATTGGGGCGGCTTTCTATGATCCCGTCACCAAAACAAGTGGATGTTTCAACATTGTATCTAAAGTTTCTATCATGACAGCAGAGTTGTTAGCTATTTCCGAAGCGTTATCCTACGTTGCCACATTACAACACACTAATATAGTAATATTCACGGATAGCAAGAGCGCGCTCCAACATTTGGCTCGGTGTGCCTATGGACTCAGAGGTGTACCGATAGCCTTTGCTGTTTTGCGCAAAATACAAGCATCTCTTTTAAACAATGTTAATTTAATCTTGCAGTGGATCCCGTCACATATTGGTCTACAGGGAAACGAGGAGGCTGATAGATTGGCTAAGATAGCAGTAACGTCAGGTATAGAGATTTATGTTTTACCAATTCATTCGGAAATTTTATCAAAATTCAGAAGCTATTGTTATGAAGAGTGGAAAGAATATTTTGGTGATAAATCGAGATATAAAGGGATATGGTATAAAACAATCCAAAATGAGCCTCCTCGAGCCCCATGGTTTAGTAGTTTTAAAGTTAGTCGAAAAACATTAGTAACTTCTTTCAGGATTCGTTCCAGACATATGCCTTTAAGAGCCTTTGCATTTTTAATGAAAATGGTGGACTCTCCGAATTGTTTAGTTTGTCATAATAAAATAGAAGATGTCCATCACCTTCTGTTGGAGTGTGTCAGGAATGAGTCTGAAAGAAGTTCGTTAATTAATGAATTAAATATAAATAAGCTAGATTTAGGTATATTTAACGTTATTCTAACCAAACCAATGTCGCCCGAAGCTATTTTAGTTTACTCACTAGTTACTCTGTAATTGTGATGTAACTGATATAACAATTTGTTGAAATGAAATGGAACTGATATAACAATTTGTTAAAAGTTCCTTAAATAAATAAATTAAAAAAAAAAAGATACAGCTCACCTTGAATATAACGAGGCAAGCTACGACCCGCACCTCGCCCCTGCAGCTGCTGACTGGCGTTGAAGGGACAACTCCAGTCCTGAGGTCTCTCGTGCGAGACGTTGCTCTAGACGAATCGCAGCCCAACCGAGAAGCTCTTCTTACGCTGAGAAGACAGAGGGCTTCAGAGTTGCTTGCTGAAAATCAGCAGCGGCAAGACGCGTACGTCAACGAGCGTCGTTGTCAGCCGCGTACATTTGATGTCGGCAATTTTGTGTTTGTGAGTAAAGGTTCACAGAGCACCGGGAAGCTGGACTCCGGAATGCGTGGCCCGTACATGGTAGTACGAGCGTTACCACATGACCGATACGAGCTCGAGCTGCTTGCTGGCTCGTATGGAAAGAAGACGCAGACCGCTGCAGAACATATGGTCCGGTGGCGTGGCGAGTGGACCCCAGATGATGCGTGTGAAGCATTCTTCGGTAATGGTGAGTAAGTTGAGCAGCCCCGACCAGTGGCAGCTTTTTTTACTCGTAGCCTCGACATTTGGCTATTTCCTACCCCGACCAGTGGTAGTGTTTTTAGTGTAATTTACATGTTTATCTACTTATATGATGTGAATCTCGCGACAAGCCTTATATCAAATAAATTGTGTAATGACGTAAATAAAAGTTAATTATTATTAGAAGTTTTAATGGAAAAGTTTAAGCTTCTTCTTAAAATAGATTTTAACTTTTATTTTTTACTTTTCAGTGATATCTTTTTTTACTTAGTCCGCCATATTGGATTTAGAGTGACGTCGCTTTATTCTTCGTGTTATTCTAAGCAAGTCCTTTCAGATATCATGCGGGCGAAGCCGCTGCCAGAATCTATTTCTATAAATAAATCTCTAAATGATTTCAGAGATTTATTTATTCAAAAAAGTGTTTCTCCAGTCACGACTGAATGCTTTGTTTGATGGTTTGAAATTTGGTCGAGATGCCATTAAACGCATGTAACGAAACCATAGCGCGATTCAGAAAAAAGTACAACGCCATCTATCGAGCAAGAATGTAAACTTTATGCGATTTGGTTTTAATACTCTGTTAATAAACAGAATTAATATTCTGTTAATTTTAGCTTAGAAGCCAAATAAAACCAAACAGTTGAGCAAATTCTAGGCTTCTAGATGAATGATGATGATAGTGTTTTTATGATAATTACGCATGTACAGCTTTTCTACAAAAGTTAGCCGAACAAACATAAATTGCATATTATACTGCAAGAAAAAAAAACTTTTTACAACCTACTTCAATGTAAAAAAACTGGGCAAGTGCGAGTCGGACTCGCGCCTTGAGGGTTCCGCACAAACTACAATTCCCGAATGGAGTCTCGAAGATTTTTCCGAATTGCAAAAAAAGTATTATTTTTTTTGTGACGAAATGAAATTTACTGTTTTCAGATTTATTCCTTTATCTGTGCTATAAGACCTTGCTTTATGTAAAATTTCAGGATTCCGGGTCAACGGGAAGTACCCTATGAATTTTGATTCCTTTGAGGGTATCTAAATATACGTTTTTTGCGACATAAACGGCCGTATCTTTTTTATTCGTTAACTTAGAAGAGTTCCCCGTGGTGCCAGGCCTCTAGTAGCGCAAAATTTAGCAAGTTGCGTCCGCCTTGCCGCCCGGGAGAACTCGCTAAGTGCTTGGGAACAACTTCTCAGATTCCCTTACAGAATATTACATTTTCGAAAGGATTTGGCCAACAAAAAAACTTTGACTACACAAATTAAAGAAAATTGTAACATTTCGGCTTATAATTTAGACTTAAAATTATCGACACAGAGGGTTAACTCTTCAAGAGGTATTCCCATCTGGTCGAAACTAAATCAGGGGAAGGTGACATTAGCGGAGCAGCTAGAATTCTTTTCAGTAGTGATTTGTTGGATCCGTGTTCTCCAGATACTCTAGTAGCTCTAGAGAGCAAACACTCTGCCCCAGCGGATGGCCTTTCTTTTCCTGATCCTCCTGATTCAAACATTCATACCCTCACCGTTACAGGTCGAGAGGTAGTCTCAGCCGTTTGCTCTTTCCGGAGTGGCTCTGCCGGCGGCCTCGACGGCCTAAGTCCTCAACACCTGAAGGACGAAGCCGGGGAAGCTGGTGAGTTGCTCTTGAAGGAGCTTACGGCTCTGGTTAACCTAATGCTCTCAGGCAAAGTGAACGAGGCCGTCATCGAGAAGGGAGATGGCGGCATCCGACCCATTGCCGTGGGCACTACCTATCGTCGTATGGCAGCAAAAATTTGCTGTAAATTCTATGGTAAGGCTGTTTCGAAAAAATTTCAGCCCCTGCAGCAAGGTTTCGGCTCCAAAGGGGGCTGTGAGGCTGCCGTACACGCCTTGTCGACAATTCGGTTAATAGTGACACCTTGCTGGCAGAATCTAAAAAAGAATTACCTCAAATTTGTAGTTTTCTTTGACAATGCTCTAAACAACCATCTAAATTATTATATCGGGACAACCTTTTGGAATCCGGTGATCCCCTCGGGCCAGTGATCTTCAGTTTAGCTATTCACCCTATTATTCGACAGTTAAATTCCAAATCCAACGTTTGGTATCTCGACGACGGAACCCTAGGAGGCGATGCAGTCACAGTTTTAAATGATTTACTTTTCCTAAAAGATCGAATCCACTCAATAGGTCTTGACCTTAACTTTTCTAAATGTGAGTTATTCTTATCTGACAGTACTGACAGACAATTGACTCTTTCCAAATTTAACACAATAGCCCCAGAAATCAAAATTATTGAAAAAAGCTCTCTTCGTCTCCTTGGGTCTCCTATTTTCGAGGATACCTTTCCCTATTTCGTTGAGGAAAAAATTCAAAAATTAAATGATATTTCGGAAAGATTACTAGAAATTAACATGCATTCGGCCATCACCTTAATTCGTTTTTGCTGTTTCCGACCTACATTAACATATTTCCTCCGCGCTTCTCATTTATGGAAACACCCCCGTCTTTTGGAAAAAAATGACCAAATTATCGCGGCATACCCTTACATCAATTTTAATCATAGCCATGGATGACCGAGCTTGGGCTCAAGCTACCCTTCCCATCCTTATGGGAGGCCTCGATGTCCGCAAAATTTCAAGTATTAGTTTACCAGCTCTTATATCCTCGGTTCACGGCACTGAGAAATTAATCAGGAAAATCCTTTCTTCCTCATTGATTGATTTCAATGTGCCGGCTGCTTCATCGAGGCTATTGATGCCTGAAGACTCGCTTGCCCGAATACAAATCCACCCGACAACCCAACTTCCCAGAGACGGTGGGATGAGCCGCTCTGTAAAGTAATACAGGAAAACCTAATGCTAACATCAGCTACTACTATGGAGCGTGCTGCTGGCTGTGGGGAATTGGGAGTCAGGTCTTTGGCTTCACGCACTGCCGTCGTCGAATATTGGCACCTTATTCGACGATACTACTTTCTGCCTAGCTGTTGCCCTACGCCTTGGCGCTCCTTGCTGTTCTCCTCATCGCTGCCACAGTGGCAAAGTTGTCAACAGCCTCGGTCACCACGGCCTGTCATGCGGTCGAAGCGCGGGACGCATAGCGCGGCACGTGAACATTAACGACATTATCCAACGAGCCCTTGTCACCGTCGGCGTTTCGGCTGTTTTGGAACCTCATGGCCTGGTAAGCGACGATGGTAAAAGACCGGACGGTATGTCTTTATTTCCGTGGAAGATGGGTAGACCTTTAGTGTGGGACGCTACCTGTGTCAACACTCTTGCGCCATCCCATCTTCCTAGCTCATCGTGCTATGCTGGTGCTGCCGCTGCGGCTGCGGAGTACCTAAAGCGGCGGAAATATAACAACCTCATCGGCAGTTATATTTTTGAGCCGTTTGGGGTTGAAACTCTTGGGCCGTGGGGTCCAAGTGCTCATACGCATTTTAAAGAACTGTCCTGTCATTAAAATCTCGTATTAGTTTCATGAACTCGTATTTTGTATTTCTTTTTCGATTAACAATGATCTAGAGTTTAATAAATTCATGTAGGTTTATTTTATTTTTATTTTTGATAGGTTCGCGCTTAGCCACTATCTCACCTGATGGAAAGCGACGATGTGGTCGACGATGGAGCGCGCTTACCTAGAAGTAACCTATTCACTCTTGACTTAAAGATTCCCGGGTTGTAGCCATCAGGAAACACAGATTCCGGCAAGGCATTCCACTCCTTAGCTGTACGCACAATGAATGTGTTCCCAAAACGTTTTGTGCGTATAGGTGGGATGTCCACCATGTACCGGTGGCGCATTGCCGTACGCCTGGTGGTCCGATGATGAAACGGGTTTTTATATCTATATAAATATATATTTACATAACTTGTGTCACAAAATAGGTACACCGTCGATGTATATTTGCACATTGTCTGGTAGGTATAATTATCAGCGAAATATACACAATTAAACCCGAAAATTGTAGGCAACGTATATACAGTCACATTAAAAAAAGGTTAGTCGCTTTTTTTTGAGTTGAGAAATCATCCAATGACTTCTCCCGCCCTTCGGTGGAACGAAAAGGGCATGTCAGACTTTTACTGACTAAAACCAAACCTGTGTCCTTTGATTGCCCTTTGTGTTCTAGGACCACGGTTTGCTTTTCAGAAAGTCCCCGCGGTTCGAGCGGGCATCAGCCCTACAGGGCCCTTATGGTTTGCCGACCTCTCTTTAACTTTTTTTTTATTATTATTGATAGGCTCGCGTTTGACCACTATCTCATCTGATGGTAAGCGATGATGTGGCCGACAGTGGAGCACGCTTGCCTAGAAGTAACCTATTCACCCTTGACTTAAAGACCCCAGGTTGTAGCTATCAGGAAACACAGACCCCGGCAGGGAATTCCACTCCTTAGCTGTACGCATTATGAATATGTTCCCAAAACGCTTTGTACGTATGGGTGGGATGTCTACCATGTACCGATGGCACAACGCCGTACGTCTAGTGGTCCGATGATGAAACGGACTTGGTGGAATTAATTTGTGCAATTCCAACGCACATTCCTGGAAATGTAATCGATAGAAAACCGACAGGCCAGCAACTCGGCGTCGATGCTCAAGGCTTTGGAGTTTTGACTCGACAAATGCATCATCACCGATGATCCTCTTGGCTCGCTTCTCAATCGTGCGTGGAACACTACGCACCGTCGACGATTCAAGCTTGGTCCGGACGGTTACCGAACAAAAGGACGGCAAGCTACTCATTGTTCGTCGGTATACTCAGTATAATATTGTCATAATGTCAATGTCACAAATTGTCACGATTGTAGTTTAAAAATGTGGAACTGACAATTAACTACATAAAATAAAAATAATTTATTTACATTTAATAAAATAGCTAGTCTTCTAAGGTTTCTAATCTGATGTCTACTAGACTTTACTCAAAGGTTGACCTTTTTTTTTTCAAGTTTTTAAATAAATGTTTACATTGCGGAGTCTGCTCACTGCTGTAACATTCAAAGTTATTGTTAAGTTCCTGAAAAGAATTGAAAGTTATGCTAGTGGAGGAGGCAGCCGCACGCGTGAGGGAACAGACTTACGCCCCAGCAGCCACGATTCCGATCCCGATTTCAACCCGCCGTAGGCGTGGGCTTGCGGACCACGAACAATAGGTAGCTCGCCATCCGGCCATCCGGTGACCATCCTGACCGAGTCTTAGTCGTCAACGGTGAGTAGTATTCCACGCGCGCCTCAATGAGATATCAGCAAAACCGTAGGGCCCCAGCAGGGCCGATGCCTATTGGGGCCTTGGTTTGACTTCCGAAAGGGAAACCCGGGGCCCTAGAACACTAGGCAAAGAAGGAACGTAGGTATGATTTTAGTCAGTAAAAGTCTGATACGCCCTCACGCTCCGCCCTAGAGGGCGAGAAGGCATTGGATGATTCTCTACCTTAAAAAAAACCTGACGAAGCTGTAAATGACTCGAATGTACTTAATCATCAACCAAGGTCAATTCACTCATTCGTTTAAAAACATGCATTATAATGAATTTCAAAACAAATTTCGCAATTTGGTTCACACAATTTTATTGTAGTTTACTATTTTAAAACGATGAATGTAATGTCTATGTTGATGAAGTGATAATGGATGGCGTCAGACACACTGTAAACATAATATATAAATTATTATAGGAGTAACACATGAAGAGTTCATAGTTAAATAATAATAATAGTCACTCCTTCTTATTTCATGCAGCACAATTGTGAACTGATCTCCAGTTTATCTATGGAATTTACATAACACTCAAATTTAAATTTAAGCCTAACTTTACCTTAAGCCTACTTGGGCACTATAAATCGTCAGAAGCTAGTACATGCAAGCAAGAAACTAGATGGTTACTTAAAAAAAAAAACTTTTATAAACACACACGTGAGAGCAGTATCAGCACACTAACTTGATTGATATGAACTAGTATTTTAATTAATAATATAAATTAGTGCTAGACTGCGATGCTACCTGATAGTAACCAGTGATGCAATCGTTGATGGTGAGGCGTGCTAGTTTATTAAGGGCCTATTCACTCTATCCTTGAAGAAATCATCATCATCCTGCCCTTGACCCATTTTCTTTGGGGTTGGCGCAACACGTTCTTTTCTTCCATTCTGTTCTGTCACTCGACACGCTATCACTAATTCTCCTTTCTGTCATATCACTTCTCACATAATCCATCCATCTTTTCTTTGGCCTCCCTCTCCCTCTCCATCCATACACATGTAAACTCATAACTCTTTTAGCAACATGCGTTTCATTCGTCTTCTTCACATGACCATACCAAGACAAACGATTCCCTTTCAACTTTTCAGTCACTGGCGCCACTTTCAAACTTCCTTTAATATACTCATTTCTCACTTTATCCATTCTCGTCACACCACACATCCATCTTAACATTCTCATCTCCGCTTCTTGCAATCTTTTTTCATCTATCTTTTTCACAGCCCAACATTCTGATCCAACTTTATTCTTGAAGAAAGCTAAATTATAATCGGACGAGCAGACCGCAGCAGGCTTTTGCTCTTTGAAATTGCCGCGATCTTCAAAGTTTACAGTAACGTGTTTGCGTATCCTTTAACGCTTCACTGTACTTCTAAAGAGGTTCATCTGCATCCTTCAAAGTTTACATTGTGTGTTATTACTTACGATAGTTTCAATCTGATGACCCTGATACTTCTTATAAATAGCATTCGTAATTTACTCATAAGTGGGAGCCATTACTACTTTGCCAGCAATACCACTAATAACGTATTAATGGTAGTGGTGACCCAATGGTAATGTAATATCTACATTATTATTTTTTCCTAGGCCTCAAGTCTGCTATTACAATAGTGTCAGAATGGCCTATCATAGATTTCATAATTGTTGATTTTGACAAGTTTGGTAATCTACTAACATAATGGCGTCATTATAATTTTCCAATGGTCAACCACTGACACTCCATTGAAAGAAGTGGCATAGGATGTTAATCTTGTGCATATTGACAAATGAATAACTGACGTTTGCAGTAATCTGCTAAAATTTTGACAGTTTCTTTGATCAGTGACCTACCATTAGAACCTCATTGTACAGTCATTGCTTTTAATAAGCTCGATATTGTCATTCTACCACAACTCTATTACGAGACCATTGACCGATCAATGATCGATCATTATGAATTAGCAGATTACGAACTTTTAGCAAAATGACAATGAGATCGTATTGGAATGACGAATTTATAAAAATAGCAGACTTGGGCCCCTGGGCATTTTCAACTCAAGTATTGGGATACAACTTTTAGTTTTTAAACTTTTGGGTTTTCGATTACCTGTAACAACTGCCGAAATGACAGCTTGGTCCACCGACTAAACGTGTTTTACAAGGTCCGGAGATATCTCAACATATTTGAAATATATTATGTAGGTGTTGAGCTGGCGACCTATCCGTTGTTCGACTTCATCAAGGGTGGTGTATTGGCTGTGTGGGTAGTCTCAAGCATAGTCACATGATGTATTTGACATCTGTCAGTGGCCATCCGGCGATCGACTGAAGCGGTTGTGTAGTGCAAATAATTGCGTGTAGTGTGTTGGTGAGCCATAAAATACTCCAATAAGCAGTACAATACAAGTAGCTTTATCTGCTCTTTTTATTTAGGCAAGTAACGCTTAGCCACTTGCTCAATCAATAAATTAATTAAACCGACCTCTAGGTCGGTTTAATTAATTCAAACTGTTTACTACTGTTTACTGGTTCTAACCAGTAATTCACCAGTCATCTTCACATCGTTTATCGCATTGATTGATAGCCTAAATCCGTTCACACCTCTTAAAAATAATCACGGTTGAACGACTATTTTAGTTTTGTTTACTTTGAATTTTCAAGTAAATTTAGGATAATCGTCATCAGGCGCGTATAAGGAAAATTATGTTACATATTTAAATATAGTATGTAAGGTAAGATTACTATACTTACAGATCTTAGTCATAGATTATATTAGGCACGCTATAATCATGACGGTAAGTCCCCTCTTTGACGAGTGGCTGGAAATACGTAACGGCGTCCTCACCTTCCGCATGACGTAGGTCCTTGCAGGTTCCTAACGAGTTACCCAACTCCTCCTTGTATCTTTGTCAAAGCTTTGAGTATCTTGTTCCGCGAGGAATGCCTTGTCGTTCATCATTCTCTCTTCTCCTTCGTTTTCCTCCCCATTCCTCTAGTCGGTACGGTGGATCTTTCACTGTTCAAGCTATGCGCCTTTGGAATTTTTTTCCGCACACAATTAGGGCTAGCCCCTCGTTGGAGGTATTCAGAGGAAGAATTAGGGAACATTTCTTGTCAACATGACCCATAAATATATATGTATAGGTTTTATTTCTTGTATATAGTTTGTTTATACGTATTGTATGCTGTGCACGTATTTGTGTAGTTTATTTTAGTTATAAGTGTGATCTGATTTATGTTAACTTAGATTTTTGTTGTGTATTTGTTTGAGTTATCCTCTTATATAAAACTTCTTACTAATATATTAAGGTTTGCTGTAAGGAAACCCAATTGTGGGTTAAGCTCGCCTTTGTACATCAGCTGTCCAATTTTTAATAATTAATTGAAAAATTATGTACAATAAAAAAAAAGTATGTATAATAATGCCTTCAGGATGTTGTTGGGACTGCCTCGCTACTGCAGTGCGTCGGATATGTTTGCGCAGGCTCGTACCGACGGGTTCCACGCGATTGTACGAAAGAAAAGCGCTTCGCTGCTTAGGAGAGTGAGAGATAGTCGCAACAGCATCCTGAGAACTGTAGCGGAGAGCTATAGCTCTCCGATTATAAAATTTATTGTACAAAGGGTAATGGGTACTAACACTAGATAATAAGTTATTTATTAAGTTACTAACACTTTATGGATCTTTTTGTGTCCGAATTAAAATAAATTCTATTCTATTCTATTCTTTATAGAATATAAGAATAAGAATATAAGAGTAATAGGGTAGCTCACCGTCCAGCCGACCGATAACCGTTCGGACCAAGCTCGAGTCGTCGATGGCGCCGAGGGTTCCACTCGCACCACAAAGAGATGTCAGCAAAACCATGGATTGACTTCTAAAAGGTAAACCCGGGGTCCTGGAACGTAAGGTAAACAAGGAACATAAGGTGTGTTTTCAGTTAGTAAAAGTCTGACACGCCTCGAGCAAGAGAAGTGATTGAATGATTTCCCAATTAAAAAAAAAAAACGATTTTAATAGTACTTTTTCCATTAGGTAAAGTTATGACATGGAAGCAATGATCCATTGTTCGCCAACCTACAATGCAATTACAAAAATACATTCGTATTAAACTAAAATAAACGAAATAAATTATTTAAATTTTTTATTTAATTAATTAATTAAATTATTGCAGACAATATAAAAAAATGTACTTTTCTGTCTATTAAAAAAAAAAAAACACCATTCAAACATACATAGGCTAGTATTAAAATAACTAGTATTGAGAAACTCAACAAAGGTGAACACATATTTTTGTTCAAAAATTATCTATTCAACGTTTTGTTGTTCCATAAAGTTTGATTAGTTATTAGTGTACTGTTTATTAGAATATAATAGAATAGTATTTATTCGATACAGGCAATACAATAGGCAACAAAACAAAAGCAAAAACAAAAATGTACAGATATACAATATAGTTGCGCTGAGCGTGCCCGAACCGAAAGGGTTGCCAACTCAGCAATTGCTGGGCGTCAGACACCCAGCGCTGATTTTCAGCTGGTACCCCACAGTGACGCATGCATTATTCGGTTGTCCAATATATCGGCGTTTTAAATAAACTGTGACATATTTTGATCTCATTAAACTTCATATCCCGCAGAGATTGGAAGTAACGCATTATATTGTAATGAATATAGTAGCGTAAAATCTTTTTTTTTTTAACTTTTCCGTCAAGATTTATTAAGTAATCTGTAAAATAAAGTACTAATAATCACGTAACTTCTTGGTCTTTTATTTTAAATAATATTGTAGCGCTAATCTACTTTTTACGCTATATAATGTTGATGGTATCGTTGGATGAAACTCAAAATAATACGTGTCGTAACTGTTATCTAAAAAAGAATAGACTACAGCACTAGAAAACAGAGAAATCAACTGGATCATGGTATTTTTTTACTTTAATGAATACATTAATTTCCATAAGTTTACATTCAGTCGACAGAACACGATACTGGGACGGTATATAAATGATCACGACGGCGGAAATGAGCTATTCAGACAGAAGAGCTCAGTCATGGCATCTGTTAAAGTGACGCGCACGATGTTATCAGTTGTGACCACGGTTTTTCTTATAACACTGTTTTGTTGCAAATGCTCAGCTCATGAAGTTAACGATCGCTTTTATCCACGCTACCACCTTGCTCCAAAACATGGATGGATGAACGATCCGAACGGTTTCTGCGAATTCCAAAACTATTACCATCTCTTCTATCAATACAATCCTGAAACCAGCCAAGAACCTGGAGTAGCACACTGGGCACATTCAAGGAGCCTTGATCTGTTTAATTGGGAACACCTACCGGTTGCAATGTTTCCAGACGAATCTTATGACGAAGATGGAGTGTTCTCAGGAAGTGCTATAATTGAAAACAATACAATGTATTTTTATTATACAGGAAATAAAAAGAATCCAAGCAAGCAGGGTCAAGCCTTAGCCATAAGTACTGATGGAATTAATGTTGAAAAATACGAAGGGAATCCTGTCATCGAAGCGGAGGATTATCAACCACATATCAGAGACCCGAAAGTATGGAAACACGGTGATCGTTATTACATGGTGCTGGGGAATTCTTGCAATAATAATACTCTTGGACGAATTCTACTTTATTCGTCACCGGATGGAATTTCTTGGGAAGAGGAGTCAACTTTAGGTGAGTCGGAGGGTCCTTTAGGTTATATGTGGGAGTGTCCTGATTTCTTCGAGTTAGATGGATATTTTGTACTGCTATTTTCACCACAAGGGGTTAAACCTGAGGGGGATAAATACAAAAATCTATATCAGACTGGTTATATAGTTGGCCATTTTGATTACGTAACTCATTGTTTCAAACAAATAACCAAATTCGTAGAATTGGATCATGGACACGATTTTTATGCTACCCAAACAATTTTGGATCACCTTAATCGTAGGATTGTTATCGCTTGGTTTGATATGTGGGAGCAAGAATATCCTGAGCGTGATGATGGCTGGACAGGCCAAATGACGATTCCGAGAGTTTTATCCCTCACAAAAGATTTAAGACTAATCCAGAAACCTGTTAAAGAGATCTTGGCTGCCCGTTGCAGCACAATATACTCAGGCAAGGCACAAGGTGGTCACACCATCCAATTGGTAGATAAGGCCGCTGAGATAAGAATAACAGCATCAAAGGATCAAAACTTTAATCTTTTCATAGAATCTACAAACGCGAGTGTTTCGATTAGTTATGATAAGAAAGAACATAAGGTGACACTTGATCGCGGTGGTGAAGACGGTATTCGTAGAACATACTGGAGGCCTGCAGATAAACTGAAGTTGTATATACTTGTGGATGCAAGTTCCATTGAGATGTTCTGTGGAGATGGTGAACCTACTTTCTCCAGTCGATTTTTCCCCTATGGTGATGTTACAGTCAGGTTAGGGGACCATGTGAAAGTTGATAAAATGACGGTCACTTCAATGAAACGCACTGTAGAGATGCCTTAAAAGAGTTAAACTATTCAGTAATCTTTTTTCTCTATCAACTATAACGTGAAACACCGAAATAATTAATAATATTTGTAAAAATTGGCACTGTCGACTAAATTGTTCAAAGTTATTTTTTTATATATGCATGAGTGGCTCCGTTATTTAATCAATACTAGTAGATTAAAATTTTTAAATTTAAATGCTTTTCTTACATAGCTATTTTAAAAATTGATGTTTTCGTATTTTGACAATGTAACCAAAGACTTTGAGGCTGTTTTAATTAAAGATGAATTAAATGAACCTGTTTTTTTTTAAATTATATCTCTCAAGTAACAATGTGATTTTTTGAATTCATATGTACGTTTCTAAGTTTATCTAGGATATTACTGATACTTCTACGTCTTTTTTTTTTCGGTGGGAAAATGTGGGGCGTTTTTTTTTTCGGTGGGGCGGGAGATAGTGTCAGAGTTTTACTGACTAAAAACCCACTCCTGTTCCTTCGTTGCCTTTCGTACCAGGGCCGAGCCTTCCTGTGAGGCCGAGTCAGAATCAGACCCTTGGCCCCAGTAGGCTTCGACCCTGCTAGGCCCCTACAGTTGCTGACATCTCCTTGAGGCGCGCGTGGAACAGCACGCGCCGTCGACGACTTGGGCTCGGTCCGGACGGTTACCGGACGGTCGGACGGCGAGCCACCCATTGCTCGCCATCCGCAAGCCTTACTTACTTCTACTTACATACTTCTACGTCTTGGTAATGACATAAAGCCGTTGGTCTCGGTTGTCATTCGTAGATCTTTAAAAGTCGCCACAGGTAGTCAGATGACAGAAAGTCTGACTATCAGCTTATCTAAGAAGTATCGTGTTGCTCAGTAACTGGGTTGTGGAGGTTAGATAGACAGTCACTTTATGAAGACACGGGTATACAGCCACATCCGGTTAAACTGTAAGCTGACCCAAAACTAGTTGGGAAAAGGGTAGGGGTACCCTTTTCCCAACTAGTTTTGGGTCAGCTTCCAGTTTAACATAACAACACAACACAACATTAGGGGTAATACCTACTGTTGATTTTGATTTTAATTTTTATTACTTTTTTTTTGTAAAAAATGCCAATTAACACACATAATTACACATAATGACTCAAAATACAAGGTACATTTTAAGTATGAAAAATAATAATTTAACTGACAAAAATTGCAGCTGGTACAATACACTTTTGTTGAAACAAATTTTTTTTGTAAATTCATAATCATCTTGTTAAACAAAATGTCGTGCGTACTTATTTTCAATATGTATTTTTACCTACCAAATTAATAGCTTAAGTCATCGCACTACTGTGCCTGAGGTCCTAGATTCGGTTTCCTTGTCCGGCATAGTATAGTTGGCATAGGCTTTTCCACCTGGAAAATTTTCTGTACCATGCTTAATATATGGATCTCTGCTCTGTTAGTGTTTGCTACTTAAACGTCCGCCTGCCCCCCTAGCCAAGTCACAAACGATAAACGTAAACTCTCAGTAGTCTTTAATAGATTTTCAACTTTATGTTATTGGTTATAAAGTTGAAAATCTATTGAAGATTACATAGTGTTTTCGTTCGTTCCGGTCGCTAACGCTCAGTAGTCTTTAATAGATTTTCAACTTTATGCTCTTAGGTATAAAGTTGAAAATCTATTGGAGATTACTAAGCGTTCACGTTTATCGTTTGCAACTTGCCTAGGGGGGCTGAGCTGTGGATTGTTTGAAAGGGTTACCGTGGCACTAAAACGTAAAGGGAAACTGAACTGGTTTTAGTCAGTAAAAGTCTAAAACTTCCTCTAACGCCACCTAAAATGGAATAAGTTATTCGATTGGAACAATTTGTCTGCAGCGGTCTTCCCGTTGGATTATAAATTAGGTGTCTTCAAGGCTAAAGTGAATAGGCTAACATCGATTGCATCGCTGCTTACCATCAGGTAGGATCGCAGTCAAACATTAGTTTATAATATCATTGAAAAGAAAGAAAAAAATGCTTAACAAACAACGACTTTATATTCGGTCTGGCCATCAGGCTATCATGATCATGTCAGTCGTGCGAGCGAGAAAGAAATATGAAGCTGTACACCCTATATAGCTCCATCCCTTTAACAGTTCAGATTAGGTCGTAAAATGGGTCGCGTGAAGAGCACGTGGTGGCTTCTTGTATATAAATTGAAAAGTTTTTCACAAACAGTTTGAAAAATACATCAATGTTGATATTTCAATTTTACGTGCTTCCTTGCCATGCTCTACCTATTCATTATATAAACATTAAGCAGACAATTACTAAGTCAAGGTCATTAGTTTAACAGAATAATGTGTGCAAAACGTACAATAGTTTACGTCACACAAACAGCCAGATCGCGTGTGGAACGAAAAAAAAAATCGGCTTCTCCATACAAACTGTCCAATCCAGTATATAATTTTGTATGGAGAGGATTTTGTATGGGATTATGGATGGAGCTTTGGAAGGCCTCCCACAAGGTGGACCGATGACCTGGTGAGGGTCGCGGGAATCCGATGGATGCGAGACGCACAGGACCGGTCATTGTGGTTACATTTGGGGGAGGCCTATGTCCAACAGTGGACGTCTTTCGGCTGAAATGATGATGATGATGATGGAGCGGTCGATTATTTTTTCGGTTCCTGAAAAAAAATCTTGTGGGAGATTGTTCAGTTTCGTCTACCGAAGAAGCCCTCAAAGTTTTGCGGAGATCTGTCTCTTACATCCTGTATACAAAATGTTACTGGAATAATGCAGACCTGCCCCAATTAGAATATTAAGTTACAATCATAATTCAAGCACTGAAATTTTACTTAAATGCACTTAGGTAGTTTTTTTTTTGTTTAGATAGAGAAAATCATCTAATGACAAATCCCGCTCTTAGGCGGGGCGAGAGATAGTGTCAGACAATTACTGACCAAAAACCCACTCCTGTTCCTTTGTTGCCTTCGTCCCAGGGCCCCGGGTTTCGTTTCCACACTACCCATGGCCCCAGTAGGCTTCGACCCGACACACACACACACACACACACACACACAGACACACACACACACACAGACACAGACAGACTGGACAGTCGGACGACGAGCTACCCATTGCTCGCCATCCGCAAGCCCGCACCTATGGTGGCTGGAAATCGGGATCGGGATCCCGGCAGCTGGGGCGCAAGGGCCGCTCCCTCACGTATGTACGTGCGGCCTCCTCCTTTGCTAGCATTACTGCTTCGCAGAAGGAGGCGACCGCCTGCCACTCCTCCTCGCTTCGGACCAAGGCCCGGCGCGAGAGATCGTTGCCGCCGATCTCCCCCACGAGGACACGGCGGTGCTCTGCCAGAACGGGGCACACCTCTACCGATCACATGACTTGATCCCTACATTTTTTTTTTACATAACTCAGTGGCATGTTAGCCAATAAGAAAATACAGTTATGATTAGGAAATAAAATTGTTAGTTCGTGTAGTAAACAATAGGAAATATTATCCGTAAATGTTAACAAAATTGACATAGGAAAGACAGCTCAGACAGGAGATACTGAAAAACATTATATATGAGGCAAATTGATATTTTTTGAGGACAATTGCTGGAAAATTGTATTTATTCGTATAAAGAGTTAGTCAGATAATAATAATAATAAATGTCTAGGGTTCCGTACCCCAAGGGTAAAAACGGGACCGTTGTTCATTTGTTGGTCACCAGGCTGTATCACATGAACCGTAATAGCTAGAGAATTGAAATTTTAACAGATAAACACAGAATAAAATAAATATTTAAGTGGGGCTCCCATACCGTGGGGGCCCAGCAGGGCCGATGCCCGCTAGCTAGGACCGCGGAGAATTTCTGAAAGGGAAACCCGTAGTCCTAGAACGCAAAGGGTAATTGAAGGATACAGGTGTGGTTTTAGTCAGTAAAAGTCTGACACGCCCTCGCGCTCCACCCAGAGCGCGAGAAGTCATTTGGATGATTACCCACCTTAAAAAAAAAAAAAAAAACTAAAATTGTGTTTTTGTCGGTTTTTGTGTCTCAGAAGCGTTCCTCCTCAGAGATTATCAAAAATAAACTGAGTGTTAGATAACTTTTGTAACGACTTGTAACAGTATAGGGAAATAAATTATGAAATGGTTGTTAGTAATGTTTTGGTATTTCGTAAGATCAAGATCATCAGAAGGCTTACAGTCACCCAAAGGGCAATGGAAAGGGCTATGCTCGGAGTTTCCTTGCGTGATCGCATAAAGAATGAAGATATCCGCAGGAGAACCAAGGTCACCGACATAGCCCGAAGAATCGCCAAACTAAAGTGGCAGTGGGCAGGGCACATTGCTCGTAGAACGGATGGTCGATGGGGCCGAAAGGTTCTAGAGTGGCGACCGCGCACCGGAAAACACAGTGTTGGAAGGCCTCCCACAAGGTGGACCGACGACCTGATGAGAGTCGCGGGAGTACGGTGGATGCGAAACGCACAGGATCGGTCGTTTTGGCGACGCTTGGGGAGGCCTATGCCCAACAGTGGACGTCTTTCGGCTGAAATGATGATGATGATGATTTCGTAAGATAATTTTTGTAATCAATTATACTTCATTCGCAAGAAGATTTGACATTTGAACAAACCTTTGTCACTGCCCGTTCAACCGATTTTGTTTTTATTTCGTTGGTGATATGATAAATGGTGGCTGTAATAAATAATTGGTAATGTAACTACTTTTTAAGCTGTTGATTCCCGCATTAACGCCGGCGTTCACGCGCCATTGTCTTACTATTGTGTCTCTAATTACGCACTCAAAAGGTTAAGGTTCCGTACCTCAGTAAAGGAAAAAACGGAACCCTTACAGGATCACTTTTTGTCCGTCTGTCTGTCTGTCTGTCTGTCTGTCAAGACCCTTTATCTCGGGAACGCCTGAAGGTTTCGAGAAAAGTACGAGTTGAAATTAAAACCATATACTCAAGTCTGCGGTCCCTTGAAGCTGTGAAAAATTCAAACTTCTAAGTTTACGAAAAAAAAAACGGCCGTTTATGTCGCAAAAAAACATATATTTTGACACATTCAAGGAAATCAAAATTCATAGGGTACTTTCTGTTGACCTAGAATCCTGAAATTTGGCATGAAGAAAGGTCTCATAGCACAAGTATAGGAAAAATTTTAAAACTGTAAATTTGTAGTTACGTCACAAAAAAAAAAATTGCGATTCGAAAAATCTTCGTTCTTCAATTCGGGAATTGAACTGTTTTCATAGGTAAGTTTGTACGGAACCCTCAGTGCGCGAATCCGACTTGCACTTGCCCAGTTTTGATACAAAAAAATGAAAAACAAAATTTTTGATGCCATCCTTGTGCCTACGGAATAGAAGTAAAAATTGGTTGAACAGACAGTAAAGGTTCGTTTAGAATTTCTAGTCTTTCGTTGGGCCCGTTCCCCGACGGGAAAGTTTTGCAACAATGTACACCCCCAGGTATCTGATAATAGGGACTAAAAAATGTGTCAGCAGTGACATGAGGAGTCATTTTTTTAGGTTGGAAATCATCCAATGACTTCTCCCGCCGGAGTGTCAGACTTTTAGTGACTTTTAGTGTCTCTAAAAGTCACTAAAAGTCTGACACTCAGTGACTTCAGTGAATGAAGGGACTGAGCTTGGCAGCGAGAAATGCATTAACTTAGTTTTGTCGACTTAGTGTACTTCACTATCAACGATTTGATTATTCCTTACCATCAGGTGGGATTGCAGTCAAGCACTAGCTTGTATCATTTAAAAACATATTAAGAGTCAACAAGTTAATTGAGAGTAACTCTGTTACAAAGCGGAAAGAGTGATCTAATCAATCTTTTGCTTTATCTCAGTCAGTATCATAAACAGAAAGTGCAGTGTCGTTTCAATAGGTGAAAAGTTCACAGTTGGGCATAGTCATTTTGCACAAGTCATTTATGTATATCAGGAATAAGGTTGGACCTAAGTTACTTCCTTGTGGAACACCAAAACTGATACACTCATCTTCACTGTTATGAGAATTATTTTTTATGATTGGATTTAAACTGATGCGTATTTTTTCAAGCAGAACATATGCGTAAAGCTGTAGGTTTCGACAGACAGCCGCAACACAAGGATGTGTCCACATCTGGAAAATGCGCAGTCAATGTGCCACTGATACCCTTTCGCAAGCTGCGATAGAAGAGTTCACAGCTAAGAATTTTTTTATGAAAAAATATTGTCGGCTTGTGTTACTTGAGTGTTAAGTACCTTGACTTTGAGTAGGTATCTAATTAATTCGCTTTCATAACTCGCTAAGCTAGGTACGTCCTACAATTAATGCTTTAATCAAAATAAAATACTTTTATCACGAAAGACCAATTTGAAAAACGGTAAAGAGAAATAATAATCCAACGATTAAGATGTAATTATTGAGTTATGTTGGCCACCAAATTATCTCATTATAATTGGCGCATATCACGAAGACATTTAATCTTTTATTGAACTAAACACAGTCTAACTGAAGACAATTAATGTTCCACTACCGTGGACCGTAGCATAATGTTATAAAGCGTTCCCCAATAAATGGGCAATCCAACACTAAAATAAATTTTCAATTCGAACCAATACCTAGTTTCTAAGATTAGCGCGTTCAAACAAACAAACGAAGTCTTCAGCTTTCTAATATTAAAATAGATTATTTTATAATAATTGAATTAGCACCCTAAACTGCAGTATTAAACAGTACAATGAACCTTTGTGTGGTGCCTCTATTGTATGTGATGTTGAACAAAACAGAATCAATATTGTATTACATCTAGTCTTTCTAAACTTAGCAGTGGTATAGTCTGAGTGCTAAATACATAGTTTGAGAAACATTAAGAGTACTTAGGATACCGAAAGTTGAAGTGTAAATTCTTCAAAACTTGAACGAAACAGTGAGTTTCACTACGTCTTACATCTACAGAGCTTGAGGTAGTTGTGAAGTGTGAGAGGATGTAATGAGTTCTGTCGTAGAACTATTGATAAGTCTCAGGCATTGTCTTAGTAAAAAAAGCCTGTACACAGATAGTCAACCAAAAAAATTCGTTGAAAAATAAAACAGCAGTTTAAATACTGATACAATATTGCTGATGCTTAATATAATCTTGAATTCATTGGATCTGTTCAATGGATCTGATTTAAAATTTTTATCATTTGAATATTATGAGATTTCGTTTTATGCCACGGCAAATTGAAATTCAAACATCAACGAAAGTAATTTCACTGATAACTATTTCAAAAGGTCCTTGGCCAAAAACTATTAATAAATCCAGAGACAATATGAATGTAAAAGTGCGTGAAATTGAAATTTCTTTATTATAAATGTGTTTTAATCAGAATCAGATATTTTCTTTTATTGGATCACTTTGTTTTGATAGAACTGATAAATTAAACGTCAATTTGGTTTAGATGTGCATTTCTTAGGGTTCCGTACCCAAAGGGTAAAAACGGGACAATATCGCTAAGACTCCACGGTTCGTCTGTCTGTCACAAGGCTGTATCTCATGAACCGTTATATCTAGATAGTTGAAATTTTCACAGATAGTATATTTCCGTTGCCGTAATAACAACAAATACAAAATAAATAAATACTTTTTCCTGGTGGTCCCAAAACACTACTAAAAAAAAATTTTATAGGTGGATCTTGGGACCACGGTCCCGGTCCAAAGAACCCCACGACCTTAGCATAATCAACCTTATGATATTACCACTGCTGGGACTCAGGCTTCTTCTCTAGGAGATGTAATGGGCTGTAATCCACCACGCGGGTCCTATGCGGATTGGTGAATATCACAAGTCTTTGAATTTTTCATTCTAGGACACGCCGGTTTCCTCACAATGTTTTCCTTCACCGTTTCGAGAGCAATGTTGATGAAATTAATGACACAAAGTTATGCGCCTGTCTAAAAGTTGGAGCCGTTATCACTGCTCTCTAGAAAGGTGAACATTGATTTGAATATGTCGTAGTCAATTGAAATGGTACAGTGTTAAATAAGGTATTACCATAACATAGCATTAATTACCATTCATTGCTTTTTCCTTGATCTCTTTTTGTAGGAACAAGAACAAAGAATTTTTTATAAGGAAAAATCGATGAGGATCATGATGAATGTCGATTCAAGAAGACTTATATCTGTTTCTGCATTTTAGAATGATTTACATTCTGAACCGCTATAGCAATGCTAAAAGTAAACACTACATTAAACCTCAAGCAAAGAAACGGTCGAATTTAAACACTTGTAACGCCTGCCAAAAGATGTCGCCACTGTACTGACAGCCAGCAAGCCAAACGCCGCCGCAACGTCACGTCCCACCACGTGGTCAAAGTGGGGAGGTGACGGTTGCCGCCAAGCCAGCCAGCCAACCAGCCAAGCCAGCCATTATAAAAGCGAATAGCACCCTTGCATGTGGTTCATTACTATTTTGTAAAATCAAGAAATATATCTGATTGCTGCTATCTATACTTTTATTTGAGCCACGCCTACCTAAGCTCTACAATTCAGAAGTGGTATCCACGCAAAATGAAACGACGAACTATTGTGAAGAAGAAGATGAAAGTGCCGATGCTGACCAAGATACGCCTTCATGCCACGCCGAAGACAACCCACCTCCAGCAAGAAAAATTTTGAAAACCCTGCTCATTCGAGAAGTCTAAAAAGCCTTTTTAGACCTGGCAAAACGATGTCTCTACCCTGGTTCCACTGAAACAGCAGCGCGTGGCAGCCTTGATCCTGGAGTTTGACCCTGATACCGAAGAATGTACAATTACAGCTTGATAGAAGAAGATAGAACAACTGGGAGATATCTACGGACGGGATGAAAAACGAAGTCTTTCCATTTGCAAGACAAACTGCGTGGCCAGGCAAAAAAATCGTCTCAAAGAGTATGATTTTTCCATGGGAACAGTACAAGCAAAATTCTGCTACTCTATTCCTGCAACAGTGCTCAGCTACAGCGCTGGCTACCTGAAGATCAGCAACACTGGAGAGAAAAAGATGTCAACTGGAAGGCTGGGACAATTTTACTGCGAGCTGAAAGCCGGGATATGACTTCGGTAAGTGCCACTGTTATTAATTGTCTATTGCCTGACAAAAATTGCCTGTTACATGCCAAAAACATTTACTGCGCCAATATAGCCTCTTGTAGTAGCCATACCATAGGAGGGACAGATTTAGATAGCACAAAAAGATAATAGAACTTCTATCACAATTTTCCGACTGTTTCGCAGCTAGCACTCAAGAGTTAGGATGCACCGATCTATTAAAAATGCCTATCAAGCTTACAACTGATCAGCCCGTGTTTCATCGCTCATACAGACTTTCTTATACGGAAAAAGAGATTGTCTAATTCAACATTTCTGACTTGCTTAGTAGAACCGGTATTTACGCGAATTATGCGTCCCCAGTAGAGTTAAAAGGAAAACGAAGATAGCAGATTATGTGTCGACTATCATACGCTCAACGCTATCACGATTCGCGATAGATATCCGCTGCCTAATATTGACGTCTAGGTTAGCCGGGATGAACTATTTTACCAATTTGGACCTAGCCCAGGGTTATCGGTCAGTGGGTCGTCTTTAACACCAATTGTTGAGTTTGCCAGAAGATACTCGTAAGACTGCGTTCGTAATACCACAAAGTCATTACAAATACAATCGGTACCGTTTGGCCTCGCGAATGCACCATCTGTATTTATGCGCCTGATAAATTAATAAGATCATAAACTCTATAGAAATATCCCCAGGTAGCATTCAACCGGGTGAATTAAAGTTATCAGCAGTTTTGCAATTTCCAATACCACGTAATGTTCATTAGATCAGACAGTTTATTGGTTTATGCAGTTACTTTCATTTGCACGTCCAGTTACAGAATTGACAAAGAAATGCTATTTGAGCTTGGGACGAAACCCAGTCTAAACGTTTTAATGTAAATACAAAAACTTTGTATTATACCGTTATTAGCCATTTACGATCCAAAACTACCTACCGAAATTCACACAAATGCTTGCAAGTTAGAAATTGCGGGTATGCTACTACAAAAACAAAACGATGACAGCTTGCACTCCGTTATGCATTTTAGCCGCGTTACTAGTCGGTAAGAATGTGTATACCATAGTTATGAACTCGAAACGTTAGCAGTCGTAGAATATTTGCGTAGGTTTTGGGTTTACGTGTTAGGTAAAAGCCGGCCAAGTGCGAGTCGGACTCGCACACGAGGTGTTCCGTACCTACCGTCCGCAGCAAAGAACGGCATAAAAATCACGTTTGTTGTATGGGAGCCCCCTTAAATATTTATTTTATTCTGTATTTAATATTTGTTGTCATAGCGGCAACGGAAATGCATCATTGTGAAAATTTGAACTGTCTAGCTATCACGGTTCATGAGATACTGCCTGGTGACGGACGGACGGACAGTGGATTTTTCGTAATAATTAGCCTTCGGTTACAGAACCATAAAAAAGTGCGGGTAGTGAAAGACTGTACGGTCACGGTAATATTATCTATACAGTATTGTAACTCGGCCGTATCTTTGAAATAAATGCCTACAGCCGCGCGGTACGTAAACATGCGATAGGGCTGCCCGCACTATGGCTGCTCGCTTCCACCATTTTAATTACATTTGCCTACTTTGTGTTTCCATTTAGTTTTGTGACGACACATTATCAAAACGTGACCTCATTCCCCGTATTGCCCGGTGGTGGTCAATAATTCAGGACTACGACATATTTATCGATTACTAGCTTCTGCCAGCGGCTTCGCCCGCGTGAATGTAGGTTTCTCCATTCAAATTTTAGACCCCTGTTTCATCCCCTTAGGGGTTGAATTTTGGAAAATCCTCTTAAGTGCTCGCCTATAGGAAACCTTGTGCAACATTTTATGCTCTAAGTCCCAGTAGTTTCGGCTATGCGTTGATATGTCAGTCAGTTTCTCCTTATATATATATGTAGATGGACCCTGTGAGCAAATGCAACATAATATAGATGCGTTAAGTAGAAATCCAAAACAAACTTTTAAGGTCGATCGTTAGGATGTAATAGTTTGCTGCCGTGCAAATGAGAATGAACAAAAAAAAACCCTCATAGCTTTGTTAAAGGACGGTTCAACGGATAGTGAAATGGTAAACAATCACGCGTAGATTGATGAAAGACTTAATCGTAAAATCTTGAATGGCAATCGCTTAGTTGTTCCCGAGATTATCTAGGTACAGAAAATATTACAAAAACAGTAGGATAAGTAGGTATAAAACGATATACAGAGGCTATTAAAAATATTTTCTGGGTTTCCCAAAATGTCGCGCTTCATAAAAAAGTATGCATCATCAAGTTTGCACAGTGCTTACGGAAAAGGTGAACATGGCAAGAGGGAAGGTAAATTTCACTCTATACCAAGGCCTAATGAACCGATGCGAATGGTCCATATTGATCACTTAGGACCGTTTACTCGAACTAAAAAGGGGTATTAATACAATCATGTTTGTTATGACAGACGCCTTCTCTAAAGTAATAGCCGAACCATCTCGTACTGTTAATTCTATAGATGCCATTCGACTTTTTAGTCCATTTGGGTATCCTGCACGAGTAGTTTCAGGTTACCACCAAAGCTTCCACGAGCAGGTACTTTAAACGATTTGCTACTGAAAAACAATTTAGGCACATATTAAACGCTATAGCATGTCCCAGGGCAAACGGTCAAGTCGAACACACCAACCGTACAATAGTGGATGCTTTGCGGACCACTGGACCCAGCGTCCCACAATTGGGATAACAGCTTATCTGATGTCATTTGGGTGTAATTATTACGATTAATGCAAGCACAGTGTATAGGCCATATGATCTAATGTTCGCTCAAACTGGTAGGCCCGCGTACGACATTTCCATTCTCAATCTGGTATCAGAAACGGACGAGTCTAGGGGTCTTAAAGCTCGCAAACGCAATCTGGTAGCTAGTTCGAAAATGAAGCGAAACTATGACAAGAAACGTAAGGATAGCACTCTCTATAGAAAAGGTGACTATGTATTATGGCATCAGGCGCCGACTAACGGCGTTGGCCAAGTTAACTCGAAATTAGACGACTTATATTCGAGCTCCTCTGTAGTTGTTAAAGTTTTAGGTAACGATCGGTTTATAGGATTAGTATAAGGACTCGGGATATAAACAGTTTACCGGCCTAGTATCAGCAGACGCTATTCGTCCATATAAAAATAGCGCTCATTTCCGATAGTGCAAGTGGTACTGATGAGCAGCTAGAAACGGAAGATCTTATAGATCTGCTTGACAGTTAATCTGGGGTCAGGGGTTCCACTGTCCCATGCTATGTTGATTGTTGACTAATTATTGTATGTGTTTCCATTGCGAGAGCAATGCTTACAGGATGGCCGAATGTAACGCCTGCCAAAAGATGTCGCCACTGTACTGACAGCCAGCAAGCCAAACGCCGCCGCAACGTCACGTCCCACCACGTGGTCAAAGTGGGGAGGTGACGGTTGCCGCCAAGCCAGCCAGCCAGCCAGCCAAGCCAGCCATTATAAAAGCGAATAGCACCCTTGCATGTGGTTCATTACTATTTTGTAAAATCAAGAAATATATCTGATTGCTGCTATCTATACTTTTATTTGAGCCACGCCTACCTAAGCTCTACACACTTCTTTCCAGAAATTCAGTACAAGGGGTAGGCGCGATTTTTAGGGTTCCGTACATCAAAAGAAGAAAATGGAGCCCTTATAGGATCACTTTGTTGTTCGTTCGTCTGTCGCGCTCTTCGTCTGTCAAGACCCTTTATCTCGGGAACGCGTGGAGGTATTGAGTTGAAATTAAAACCATATACTCACGTTTGCGCTCTCTGGAAGCTGTGAAAAAATTTCTAAATTAACGAAAAAAAAAAGAAACTGCCGTTTATGTCTCAAAAACGTATATTTGGACACTCTCGAAGAAATAAAAATACATAATATACTTCCGTTGACCCCGGACCCTGAAATTTTTCATATAGCAAGGTCTTATAGCACAGGTATAGGAATATATCGTAAAACTGAATTTGTTGTTACGTCACAACAACAAAAAAAAAAATTGTGACTCTGAAAAAATTTCGAGACTCCATTCGGGAATTGAACTATTTATATAAGTTTATATAAGTTATATAAGTTTGTACGGAACCCTCAGTGCGCGAGTTCGGCTCGCACTTGCCCAGTTTTTAAAGTACTGAATCGCGTTTACGTAAACATTCTACTTTATTGCGTTTGAATACGTTAAAAAACTTGCGAGAACAGGCCGTTGACTACTTTATTAACGAGGTCAGCAATTTCCACTCAAACAGATACATTGCATCTGTTGCGTATTGATTCTGGCTGAATCCTCTGTATAAAGGTGCAGCATTGAAGTTGTAACTGTCGTCTTTCAATTACCTGCGTATTTTCTAGATTTTTACTAAATCTGATCACCATCTTTTCAGCAAAAAAACGTCCACTGTCGGATATAGGTCTCCTTCAAATGTCGCCACAACGGCCGATCCTGTGCGTCTCGCATCAAAAGGATTCCCGGGACCCTCATCAGGTCATATGTCCGTCTTGTGGGAGCCCTATAAATGTTGCGTCTTCCAATGCGCGGTCGTCACTCCAGAACCTTTCGGCTCTATCGATTATGTGATCTGCGAGCAATATACCTTACCCACTGCTATTTACATAAGTTTAGCAATTCATCGAGTTATGTCGGTAACTTTGGTTCTCCTGCGGATATGTTCATTCCCGATTCAATCATACTAGGAACTATGCACTGAATCTAATTAATAGTAATAGTATCATCGAATAACGCATGTCGTTGAAAATCGTAAATCAAGAGGACCTTTTAACTTTGAGTAGTGTAATTAGAGACACAATAGAAATACAATGGCGCGTTAACGCCGGCGTTATTGCGGGGATCAACAGCTTAATACAGTCATTTGGTTCGAAAAGTAGTGGTTACCTGGAAAGTTATCCGGGAGTTTTGAAAATTGGTAATTATGTAGATTTTGATGTATAAATAAGCATAATCAGCCTTTTATTGTTCCCACTGCTGGGACTCAGGCCTCCTCTCTAGGAGAGGGAATGGGCCGTAATCCACCACGCGGGCCCAGTGCGGGTTGGTGAATGTCACATGTCTTCGAATTTAATTTTTTGATTCTAGGACATGCCGGTTTCCTCACGATGTTTTCCTTCACCGTTTTGAGAGCAGTGGTGATGAAATAAATTACACAAAGTAATACGCCAGGCTGGGATTGAACCCGTGACTTACAACTTGTAAGCCGTTACCACGGCAACCACTGCTCTTTGGTTTTGATGTGCTCTTTCCGAATTTCAACTTTGCTACGTATAAAATTCATACCGCTCGTCATATTGGAAAAATGGCGCCTAAAAGCATTTTGGCAATATCTCCTTTCTGATTCATTTTACAATAAAACAGTTATACGTAAAAAATCAATGCAGAGACAATACTCTATAATTTATGTATTATCCTTTTTTTCATAAAGTTAATAGTTTTGGCGAGGAGGGGGGGGGGGGGGGGGGTGGAGGTGAGTACTAGTTTTGTGTGTATGTAGATAATGATGATGAGTTTGAAAATTGGTAATTTGATAGATATAAAATAACCAATTTTTTTACTCTCGGAAAACTACCAAATGACTGTATTATTTAGAGACACATCAATTGTTTGCAGTTGACATACTAACTATAAGCATGGGCCTAAATAAAACTATTTATTTATACATACTTTATTGCATACCAAGATTACAAATAGAAATATTAATACAAAAGAAACATGTACAATTGGCGGCCTTATCACACTCGGCGATTTCTTCCAGGCAACCCAGAATGGATAGAGATTTCCTGGACACAAAATAGGGTTGGGTATAAATTTTTTTTTACTTTTCTATTTCATTGCACCAAGTGTGAAAGAGAGAAGAGAGAAGAAAAGTAAAAAAAAATAATATTGATACTTAATATTAAAATTGGAACCGCTCTTTGAGGTAACGAGGGGTAAAAGGAGAAAAGAGCACATTATACAAGAGGGAAAGAATATGAGCATTACGACGAAGGCGAATTGGCAACCACTTGAGTTTAACACGAAATTCAGAAACATGGTCATATTTACGCAAACCGAATATAAACCTTAAACAAAAGTTTTGGAGTTGCTCAAGTTTATCCAGTTGTACTTCAGAGAGGTCAAGATAGCTGGCATCAGCATAATTAAGGATGGGTAGAAGAAGAGATTGTACAAGCGTAATCTTGGTGGCAGTCAGCAGAAAATTACGTAGTCTTCTCAACGATCCAACAGATGCAAATAACTTGCGGCTAACTTCTTGTAGTTGGACAGTCCAAGATAAATTCTTGTCGATGAATATCCCCAAGTTCTTAACTTTCTTGCTAAAGGGAATTACTGAGCTGTCAAAAGAAACTTGGGGAAGAGTCGTCCAGTCGATCTTCGAGACCATCCTAGAACTGCCCACCACTATAACCTGCGTCTTTACGGGGTTCACCATAAGTCCGTATCTCTTGCTCCAGTCGCATATACGGGCCAGATCAAGGTTAATGGTCAAGATAGCCTCAGATAGTTTTCCAAGAGGTGCCCGTGAATATATTTGAAGGTCATCTGGATAAAGGTGGTAGGGAGAAATTAATTCGTTGGAGATTGAGTTATTTATTTATTTTTGTTTATTTATTTATTTAAACTTCATGTACAGTAGGTAGTGGTAAAATTGAAAAAAAAAAATAAATTGAACGAAGCTGTAAAATGATTATTCATCGCATCGATGTCTAAATCTTTAGGAATCGTCTCTTGGCCCCATTAATCTAAGAAAATTCCAAACTTTGGATGCGTCCCCATTTTGGACAGAGTTATGAATTATGTTGGCGGTTAGCTATTTACTGTTATTCAAATTCTTATAGTAGTTACAATGCAGAAGTCATGACTGAAACTGAATCAAATTCCTAGTCTTGATTGTCAATTCACAAGTCAGGTACATCACAATACATATTGAACTATACCTTAGACGAAAACGTGGCATTTCTAGTGCATATATCTCCATACCTCATCCCCCGAGATTCAATTGTTCCCGGAGCCTAGCATTCGTATTGATCTGAGGTTTGTGTCAAACCGAAGTTCATTAGCCTCAGCTGGCTTTGTTTATAAGGTCAGTTGTCATGAAGATGACTGTAGTAATAAACAACTTTAGACTATGTTTAAAGATAAATAGAGACTTTGATTGATATCTACTGTGTTTCATATAACGTTTATAAGAGCGTGAATTTACTGTTGAAAAGACTCGAATTCAATATAAAATATCAACTTATGGCTTAGGGTGGAAAACCCTACATCCTCCATTAGAA
Organism: Mythimna impura; assembly: GCA_905147345.3. Taxonomy (NCBI): domain Eukaryota; kingdom Metazoa; phylum Arthropoda; class Insecta; order Lepidoptera; family Noctuidae; genus Mythimna; species Mythimna impura. The sequence goes on along the minus strand of LR990347.1, from coordinate 5,054,465 downwards.
ATACGGGGTTTGTGTCTGGTCTGGGCTACTGCCCGATTACTTACAGTTATTGGACCGTTGTTTATGTTCGAATTTCACAGAGAACTTGATTGCGTGATGTAAGATTCATGTAACGTATGGTCTTTACTTGGTTTGTGATAGTACAGAGGCCGCTACAACATATTGTCATACCTACCGATACCTCCTTTCTATTTTAGCTGTTTAAAAGTATACCGATCATATTCCTGCTGTTTTATGTCTGTGGACAGATCGTGTGTCAGAAAGGAAGATGAAAAATCTTTCTTTCTCTGTTAACCGTCACATGGCTAAAATTCATTCCCAATTTTCACATCATATTGATGCATCACACAATCCGTAAGTAGCAAGTTTTCTATGGCCTCGCTCTTTCTCTCCATCCATAAATATTTATATTCATTAGCATTCATAACTTCTCAAAAGGAAACCGCTAAGAACTTTGATAAAGTCGAACTTATGCGCGAATGCAGCGATAAATTCAGAAAATTGTTATCACTTTGCACTATGCACTGCCAGCTGCTTCCGAAACTCACAAACTTTTAATGTTAGGTTGGCAAGAGTTTTACAGGCAGACTTGGAAAAATAGGAAGCAAAATTTAATAGTATTTTTGGTATTGACACAATTATTCATAAAAATATTTTTTGCTTTATTGTAGTGGTTCTCTTTATTTTTTCTTTTTAGGGTTCCGTACCTTAAAAGAAAAAAACGGAACCCTTATAGGATCAAAATAATCCTATAAGGGTTTCCGTTTTTTGTTCCGTTGTCCGTCCGTATGTCTGTCTGTCAAGACCAGGATCCCAGGAGGTATCGAGTTGAAATAAAACCATATATATGTCGTGGATTGATGGCGCAAGGGTGCGACGGACAGCGCCATCTAACAATTAGTTCCGTAAACTAATAATATCGTCACCGGAAACGCAAGCGGCGCCCTACCGCTTGGACACGATCGTCGGTAGAGGGGATGCAGCGAGGACTGGAGGGAAGCCTGAGAAGTGCGGCATTCTACCTCGGACAGTCTCGGCATGCGCTCAGTACCAACGCACGTGTTTGTTTCCTTTTGTAAAACCGTTATCAAAATAAAATTATTCTGATTCAAATTATCTTTCGTTCGAGTACCCATGTCAGTGCCCACACCTACCAAGAACTATGTCGGAACGTATGAAGACCCGATGTTTCGCATCTCGGCCACCCTTGATGCAACATCAGAAGTGGGATACACTCGAACTAAAGAAACTCAAGAAATATTGCAGAATGAAGCCATGACGTCACGGTGCAACGAGAATTTACTCCGCACGCTGCTGGCTGCTCAAAACCAGAATATGATGTCCCTGATAGAATCCATCAAGGGCCCGGCAAGTACCAAGCGTATTTCTTTGCCTGAATTTGATCCAGATAAGCCGGATGCAGACGCACGTGCCCGGCATACGACAGCGGATCTGTACCTATCTGAGGTACCGCTTCAAGGAAGTGCCTTGATCATCACCTTGGGCAAGGCAACCAATGTTACCACTTGAGACCAAGGAAGAAGTTCTTCAAGACCAAAGCAGCCTTCGGACGTCGTCTGTTCCTGATGCCATAAAGCAACAATGGAGGTACGGCTGGAGGCCCGAGGAGTTCTGGGGCAGCGTCTGCGGCAGCAAAGCGTAACGAGACGTGTTGAAGTTTGCTATGTTGGCAATCCCAGCAGTACGCTGATGAATCTGGTGAGTCATATCCATTTTATTATGATTCTGGTGTCGAAAGCTCTCTCATCAAAGATTTTGTTGCGTCAAAACTTAGTGGCTAGCTTAGTGTAAATAACATTGTGATAGGTATCGACCATATTAGTTTGCAAAGTACCCTACAAATTTGATCTGAGGTTATGATTAACGACTGGGGCTGAGTGTTGTCTCTCTTTCACTTTAAGGTCTGTAATCACTATTTCACGGCAAACGTAAACACAGTGTTGTTACATTGAAGGGTTGGTTTAGTGTGTTCAGATTACTTGCGTAATTTAATTGAGATTACATGATGATCGGATTCTTGGAGATTTGTTCTGTAGCCGTAGCTAAATAGAAATCGGTATCTAGCGGTCACAGTAGTCCGTAATTACGCGTTATTCAATTCAATTCAAACTATAATCAAACCTGGGACATATTGTGGGAAACAATAACGTCGTGGGAGACTTGGCAATCCTGGATACGCAGGAATAGTTGAGTAGCTAGAAGTTACTGGACTAAGAGTAGCCAGAGATTAATGATTAGTGTTTTGGATTAGTTTGATTGATTTTGTGGTGAAGTTACCATGATAATTAATTGACGGTTATGCTTTGAATTTTCTGATTATCGATTCTGATATTGAAACGATATAGAAATTTTGATGTTAATTTATTTTCTTTAATTGAACTTACTTAGCAGTACTATGAACAGTAGTGAGAATTAGTAGGTTAGTTAAAAGAAATTTAGAGTTTGGATACATCTCGAGTTTTGTTGAACCTTCATAATTTACGGTTGGCGCAGTGGTTGAGTGATTGACTGCTGCGCTGCGCGTTGCGGGTTCGATTCCCGCAGGGGGCAGACGTTGGTATGGCCTACAAAGAGAGGGATACTAAAACATGAGGTTCCGGTTGAATTAGATGTATAGGAAGCAGGTGGGTAAAGTGATCATGGCACTATTTAATCACTGCTGCCTTAGAATTGGAACGTTTAGTGAGTTATCCTCGTTTACGTTGGTGCGTAAGCGAGATGAGTCGTTGTAGCGACGCCTGTAGTGAGTTATCCTCGTTTACGTTGGTGCGTAAACGAGATGAGTCGTTGTAGCGACGCCTGTAGTGAGTTATCCTCGTTTACGTTGGTGCGTAAACGAGATGAGTCGTTGTAGCGACGCCTGTAGTGAGTTATCCTCGTTTACGTTGGTGCGTAAACGAGATGAGTCGTTGTAGCGACGCCTGTAGTGAGTTATCCTCGTTTACGTTGGTGCGTAAACGAGATGAGTCGTTGTAGCGACGCCTGTAGTGAGTTATCCTCGTTTACGTTGGTGCGTAAACGAGATGAGTCGTTGTAGCGACGCCTGTAGTGAGTTATCGTCGTTTACGTTGGTGCGTAAACGAGATGAGTCGTTGTAGCGACGCCTGTAGTGAGTTATCCTCGTTTACGTTGGTGCGTAAACGAGATGAGTCGTTGTAGCGACGCCTGTAGTGAGTTATCCTCGTTTACGTTGGTGCGTAAACGAGATGAGTCGTTGTAGCGACGCCTGTAGTGAGTTATCCTCGTTTACGTTGGTGCGTAAACGAGATGAGTCGTTGTAGCGACGCCTGTAGTGAGTTATCCTCGTTTACGTTGGTGCGTAAACGAGATGAGTCGTTGTAGCGACGCCTGTAGTGAGTTATCCTCGTTTACGTTGGTGCGTAAACGAGATGAGTCGTTGTAGCGACGCCTGTAGTGAGTTATCCTCGTTTACGTTGGTGCGTAAACGAGATGAGTCGTTGTAGCGACGCCTGTAGTGAGTTATCCTCGTTTACGTTGGTGCGTAAACGAGATGAGTCGTTGTAGCGACGCCTGTAGTGAGTTATCCTCGTTTACGTTGGTGCGTAAACGAGATGAGTCGTTGGTGCGACGCCTGTAGTTAGTTATCCTCGTTTACGTTGGTGTGTAAACGAGATGAGTGACCGCCGATGATGATGTGACAGAGGTTAATTTAGATGAGATTAGATGAGAGTTAATTTAGAGAGCAAGCGACACAGAATATTGAGAAAAATCAAATTATGATAAAAATCGATTTGATCAAAAAAGTCTCAGGTTTCTAAGTTGGCTATTAATGATTACGTTTTGATTGAAAATGAGGAAAGAAATCAAACAAAATTAGATCCTAAATTCAAAGGTCCATTTAAGATTATTGACTTGTTAGACGGGGATAGATACCTACCAAGGGCGCTTGACTCTAAGGGAACTTACAAAAACCCCCATGATCGTGTGAGGAAGATCCCCGATCACCAAGTTTCTCGAGAATTGGATGTCATAGTTGATGACAGTGGTAGTGAAACCAAATCTGATTAAGAATGGCTTGTATACTCATACTCGAAACTCTAGACCGCACCTCACGAGTAACATGTGGCGATGGGTCTGAAAGGAATCGTTGGTGCGATTTCAATGTGTGTTTAGACCGCACCTCATGAGTGACATGAGGCGATGGGTCTGTAACGAATCGTTGGTGCGATTCGGGTCTGTGTTGGTGCACAGAATGTAGGGAAAGTTAATGAGTTGAGTATGCTTTGCTTATGAATTATGGTAAAGAAACAGAATTGTTAGAATTACCTTGTTTATTCCTTTTAACTTGGTGGTCGGATCATTTCTAGTGAATTATATTGTGCAGGGAGCACTGTGTACGTAAGCTTAATTACGAGGCATTTTAAGGTGTGAAAGTTGATTATTGTACTTAGATTTAGAAGAAATAAAGTACTAATGAGAATTAGCCACCTTTGTGTGTATTGGCAGGATAGCCGAGCTAGTTTACTCTCTGAGCATATTTTGTCCCCAGGTACTACACCCGAGGACGGGTGCTAGTCAGGGATGGCCGTGTCGTGGATTGATGGCGCAAGGGTGCGACGGACAGCGCCATCTAACAATTAGTTCCGTAAACTAATAATATCGTCACCGGAAACGCAAGCGGCGCCCTACCGCTTGGACACGATCGTCGGTAGAGGGGATGCAGCGAGGACTGGAGGGAAGCCTGAGAAGTGCGGCATTCTACCTCGGACAGTCTCGGCATGCGCTCAGTACCAACGCACGTGTTTGTTTCCTTTTGTAAAACCGTTATCAAAATAAAATTATTCTGATTCAAATTATCTTTCGTTCGAGTACCCATGTCAGTGCCCACACCTACCAAGAACTATGTCGGAACGTATGAAGACCCGATGTTTCGCATCTCGGCCACCCTTGATGCGACATATATACTCAAGTCTACGGACTCTTGAAGGTGTATAAAAATAAAACTTGTAAGTTAACGAGAAAAAAAGATACTTCGGTTTAGGTGGCAAAAAACGTACATTTCGACACTCTCGAGGAAATCAAAATTCATAGGGTACTTCCAGTTGACCCAGAATCCTGAAATTTGGCATAAAGCAAGGTCTTATAGCACAAGTATAGGAATAAATCTGAAAACTGTAAATTTGTTGTTACGTCACATTTTTTTTTCGCGATTTGGGAAAATCTTCCGAGAATTTCGGAATAGCACTATTTACATAGGTAAATTTGTACGGAACCCCTCAGGGTGCGAGTCCAGTTCAGTTTTTTTTATGCCTACAAATAATAAGCGTTAAGCTTATAATTTGTAGGCATAAAAAAACTGACTGAATTTTACTAAACTTAGTACTAATTAGAAATCATTTTTATTTAATACCTGCTATTGAAAAAAAAATCACCAAAATTAATTCAGTTTTTCGAGCAACAACATTGTATAGGTATTTTTGAGGTTAATTAGAATCTTCTACAGCTTTGACCTAAGTCAAAACAAAAATATCAGTGTCCAAGTCTAAACTTGGACACTGATATTTTTGTTTTTAAGGTGAGAATTCATACAATGACTTTTCCCGCTCTAAAGTGGACGAGAGGGTGTGTCAGACTTTTACTGACTAAAAAACCACCTATGGTCCTCCTATACCTGGACACTGATATAGGCTTTCATCAGCTGAGTATGCCAAAGCCCCGGTGCATTTTAGATATAATGTTTGTTCTCGCAAATATCCTGTCTTAACCGAAGACGCGATGTTTTAATTTTGCCATTAACTCGGCGTCATGGGGGTTGGGTCTGTGAGACCCGTCACATAACAGTTAGCGTAACAGTTTCACAGCATTTTGAATAGATGTTATTTTATTTATTATACGTGTATTTATCCTGATATATTATATTTTTGTTGTTGTTTACAATTATAGTTGCTGATACATAGTTTAATGTACCGTATTTCATTTGTTTTTTTTGTTGTAAGTACTTAGTAATCAGTGCTTCCACGTAAGTTGCGACTAAAAATTGAAACTTTTTTTTGGTGAATCTTCAAGGGAACATCCGGCAATAAAGGCTAATGTTTGCAAAATGTGTCCAGCCAAGAAAGACCGTAAAACCAATTATACCTGCGAGAGTGGCTACAAACATATTTGTTGAGATCATATTGTTTCTTTGTGTCCAAAGATTCAGAGTGATTAATTGTTTTTTCTTCTAAAGATAATTTAGTTTCCAACAAAAAAGTGCCATCAAAACATTAAGACTGGTTGTTAATTAATAAAAGAATTACATTTAAGTAGAAGAGAAAGATTTTGTTGATATTTGTCGTTATTATTTAAAGCTCTAATAAATATGATTAAAACATAATATAATACGATATTTGTGATTCATTTATTTACATAAATATCTCAAAAACTAAACACGAATATAATAATAACTTTATTATTTATAAAGTATTGAATAATTTGTCATCTAATGTACGGGTCTGTAAGACCCACCCCAACGGCCGCATAACACTTTTCCACCCCCATGACTCCGGGTTAAGATCAAAAATATTAATTTCCTTCTTCAAATTTTAATAAAGTATTAAATCCTGGCTATGGTAGAGCATACGAATGTCTCATTTCAGGCAGTTTCCAAGTGGGATGAAGCCAATCTGGTAGGATTCAATGCCGCCAAAACACAAGCGTGTCTGTTCACCGCCAAAAGGACCCCTTCACATTGGCTCCTGCTTTTCAGAATGTATCCCTGGAGTCTACCGAACGCCTTCAGCTCTTAGGAGTTGTTTTTCCTCAGACCTTAACTTTGAGCGGTTCATTGAGTCCAAAGTCAAGGTAACTGCTAGGAAACTGAAACTTGGCGTTCTTGCAAAGGTCCGAGACAGCTTCTAATGTTATACAAAGCACAGGTCCGATCGTGTGTGGAGTACTGCAGCCACATATGGGCTGGTGCTGTAAAATGCCACCTAGCAGCTTTGGCCTCGGTGGAAAGGCATGCGAAGAGGCTCATTGGTGATCCATATTTGTTTAAATCCAATCTACAAAACCTTGAGCACAGGCGTACAATCCGACGTACGGCGAGTATCCACCTTTGTTGTTAAAATCTATACTCTCCGGACCAAACGTTTCGCTTCGTCGTCTATACTGCGTACATCGAAATACTGGAACAATTTGCCTGCCGCGGTCTTCCCGTCCGATTACAATTTAGGTACCTTCAAGGCTAGAGTGAATAGGCTCTTAATAAACTAGTGCGTTTCACCATCAACGATTGCATCACAGCTCACCATCAGGTGGGATCGCAGTCAAGCTCTAGTTTATATAAATTAAAAAAATAAAAATATTTAAAGAAAAACAAAAAACCCGGCTGCGTCGAAACTAATTTTAAAAAATACGTAAAAAAATTAACTTAAATAAAAACTAAAAAGAAACAAACAAGACCAGTAGTTTAGAATTGTGTTATGTAATACTAAATAACTACACAATTTAAATAGTTTTATAATCGATACACACATAAAACAAATCATACATTCTAATGCAGAACAGACCGACTCACAGTCGGGGCCCATTCAAATTTTACCAATCAAATCTTCCCAAGGGGCCAATTACATAACACAATTCTAAACTACTGGGCTTGTTTGTTTCTTTTTAGTTTTTATTTAAGTTAATTTTTTTACGTATTTTTTAAAATTAGTTTCGACGCAGTCGGGTTTTTTGTTTTTCTTTATATATTTTTATTTTATTTTATACTTTTTAGTTACGATTCATTGACTTCGTTATAAGATGGTAAATTTCGCAATCTAGTCATTTCATTGAGGGAGTTAATATCGTGGGGATTGTTAAGTAACTTGCGGTGGTCTAAACTACTGATGATTAGTCCCTCTAGAGACCTAACTCGGCTCAAAGCTACATATGCTTGACCTTTAGCAAAAATGCGTGAACTTAACACGCTGGCTGCGACGCCAATTTTGACTGACAGCCAATGCGTATGAGGTCTTTTCGAGGCAAGGTTGAACTTCTTTGCAGTGCGCATGAGACCGACTCGGCCTCACAAAATGTTGTTTTTAAAAAACACCTTAAATAGAAAGAAAGAAACAAGAAAAGAAAGAAAACATGTTTATTCTGCCCAAATAGACGCACAATAAAATATATAGTAAAAAATATAGCAAACTGTCGGGCCATGTGCAAACCGAAAAATATATATGACATCTTTTCTGCCTCACATCGCACTGAAAGAAAGTTCGGTTTGTGTCACGACTAGAGATGGGAATAAAAGATAGCGTAGTTACGATAATATTGTATTAAAATATTTATTCAGTGATATCAATCAAAATGTTTTTCATTAAAACAGGGCAAGCAGAAGGATTTCTCACACTGGACACAAAATGTAACAATTTTTTTAGTTTTTTTTGCAGCCTGAGTGCTATTTAACGTATGCCTTAATTTGTCATAGCAACCTGCGCAGCGCTTTCGTTGACCCCCTTTTTGAAGCACACGATCAGCACATCTGCCCGGAGGAAATCCTGAAATAAACACTTACGTTAGGTGTCTATACTATAAGCGCCACTTTTAGTTTTAAAGTATTTAAATGTGTATGTGTATGAATATAAAAGTATGGTAATATACCTCTTTCAGAAATACTTCGTCCAGTGAGTGCTTCAATTATCGATTCCGTGAAATCTTTCTTTGTCATTTTGTTATTATTATTAACCATATTATAAATTATCCAGGCGTTCACAAGAGAAGTACCAAATAAAAATTCTGCCATAACCTTTCGATACCATTTTAGTCCTCGTTTTAAAGTCGAGTAATAGGAAGACATCTGGTCACTGTAGTCTATACCTTTTTTGTTTTCATTATACAAAAGAACACATGTAGGCTTTTTAATGTCTTCGTTAGTGGCTCTTGTTTTCTTGCCTGTATTTACTAAAACAGCATTGTGGCCTTTGCAGGTCGTGATCATTAAAACTTGGCGCTTATCAATCCATTTTATAATTTTTACGCCCTTTAGATTCATTTTTCCTGTAATTTGACCTTTTTTTAATTGTGTGGATATAACATTCTTAGGTAGTCCTCTACGATTTGATCGGAGGGTACCACAATAAAAAGTTTTCTTTGCTAAAAGGTCTTCAGCCAACCCAACAGAGGAATAGAAATTGTCAGCAACAACAATACGACCCTCATTTTCTAACCCTGTAATTAGTCTCAAAACTGTATTTTTGCCGTGCTCTTGTTCTCGATTGTTGCCTTCTTTGCCTGTATAAATAAGTGTATTGTACGAGTATCCCTCGGGAGTACACAATTTATATAATTTGACGCCATATTTGTGTGATTTATTTTTTATGTATTGGCGAAATATAAGTCGTCCGCGCCACGGTATCATTGATTCATCAATGACTATAATTTTTCCAGGACGAAGTACTTGTTGATATCGAGAATTCAACATGTCGTGTATTTTGCGAATTTTATATAATTTATCCCCAGAATTATCAATTGACTCGTCGCAGAAATGCCAAAATTTTAATATAATCAAAAATCTGTCCCTTGATATTGTAGAGCAAATGTACTCGTTTCTATATATTGACTTTTTAGACCAATAGTCATTCAGATGTGGTACTTTGTTTAGACCCATTACAAGCATGATTCCAAAAAATCTTCTCATTTCTTCGTCATCAGTGGGTTTCCATGCTTTAACACGAGATTGCGCCTTTATGTCATTTTGATTGTTTTCGAAATACTTCTCTGCATACTTGTTAGTGTCCTGTACTATTTTATTAATAATTTCATCGCTTAGGAACAGCCTGTATATGTCTGTAGGTGTTTTATTACCTAGGCGAGGAATAATGGCACTATCTAGGGTGCTCTCGTCGAAATCAATACCATGATTATCAGATATGTCAGTCCAACCGTCCTCGTTGTCAATACCTTCTGTTTCAGCTGTTTGGTTGTCGGTTTCCAGTTCATTTTTACTTGATTCACTTTCATCTACTTCTACGTTCGTTAATTCTAAGCTCTCAATCGAAATATCTGTGTCTTCATCTTCTTCGTCAACATTGCTTCTACGAGTAACTTGAATTATATTTTCACTCTCTGTATCATGTTCTGCTTGCTGTTCATCTAGATGTTCCTCTTTCTGCTCTTGATGTACCTCTTCCTGCGCTAGATGTTCCTCTTCCAGCTCTAGATGTTCCTCTTCCTGCTCTTGATGTACCTCTTCCTGCTGTATATATTTCTCTTCCTTTCCTTGATGTTTTTCTCCCTGCTCTTGGCATTCTTCTTCCTGCTTTTTGTTTTGATTTTTCTGTTCTTTTTGCTGTTTCGCTTGCTCTTGATGTTCTTCTTGGTGACTTTTTTGCCGAGGTTTTTGCTGTTTTATTCGGTATTCTTTTCGATAATCTGTATATTTTGCTGGTTGCTCTTTTTGCTGTTCTTCTTGTTGTAGTCTATAGTCATCTTGGTGCCATTTTTTATGTCTTTCTTTCTGTTTTGTTTGCTTCTCTACAGCATGTTTTAAAATTGTTATATTCTTTGTATGTGAATCGGGTATATTTGCATCTCCGGTATTTTCATCTTCAAATGAATGAATAAAGACATAATTATTATTAATTACCTCCTGTTTTTCAGTTTTAGTATATTTTGATGAAGTTGATTTTATTAATTCTTGCATATTTTCTTCACTTAACTGTACGGGCAACAAGTTAGAATATGAAATATTACTCAAAGATGAACACCTGCTTGTTTCGCCAAAAATATTCAAAGAATCAGGGGAAGACGCCCGGCTTTGGTTGCAGTTATTCTCTCGTTTACATTTTTGAGTTGGTGTGAGCAAACTTGGGTTACATAAAACTCCTGGATTTTGTACTTCTGCATTTTTGAGAACACCATATTTTTTTTTACTTGGACTAACGAACAATTTGTTGTCTTGTTTGGACCGGTGACAGATTTTCCTGTATTTTTCATTGGAGCTCAAAATATCGGATTCTGAATCAGTGTCGATCTCATTTTGCGACTTTGCAGTAGACGGGGGGCAAATTTGAACATTATCCAAAATGTTTACCTTTTTCACAGGAGAACTTCTGGTTGGTGTAATCCTCTGTAACACTTTTCTACATTTAAACTGTTTCACTTCATCAGATCCACTTGACGAATCTGAATCGACTAATATAAGTCTCTTCTTGCAATGTTTACGGCTTGATCGATCCATAATACGAAAACCAATTACTTTTTTCGGTACACTTATAAATCGTAAAATGCGTGTGCGCCGCACGACAACTTCCTTCCGTATCGAATCTTGCCACAACACTAATGCTTGGATGCGTGGCGCCCGCGCCGCCCGCGCCTCACTCCATGCGGGTATGAGGCCTGTAATTCTTGAGGCAGATAAGACCTCCCCCCGCACTAGACGGAATTAATTTCTATTCAGTGCGTATGAGATCTATTCAACCTCATATCGTATTTACTGCGCCGTTAGCATAAGCTTCGCAAGAGAATCAATTTTATATATTTGTCTCTGTTATACTCATAGAAATGTTAATATAGGCACCCCCCGCACAGAGTGAAACAAAGCGATTTTGACTGACGCACCTGCGAGAACTCACGTATGTGGCTTGTTCGACCTCATAATGCAGTGAACGTGTTAAGTCAACCACAGCTCGGTCCAAAAGTCCAAAGTAGTTCCTTGGAGCTTGTGTACAGTTACACCCCAGCACAATATCAATGGCAACATTTTTCGCTCTATTTTACCCTGTCCGCGAAGTGCGTCGAATTCTGTCGTCAATGGTTCGATTCTGACTCCTACTCCAGGAACATTGTTTTTAATTGCTTTGTCGTCAAATTCTATATAAACAGCTTGTGGCAATTCTCCGGGTTCCAATTGGTCCCTCCGAAGAGCTGGCCACTCAATTGTCCTTATAACACCCATTGCTCCGTTAACAAGACCATGGGTAACATTTAAATTTCTCCGTAACATAACTCGTGATCCTAAACCGATTGTTAAATATTTAACGATTCCTCCAGTTTTGTTAGGATCATCAGAAACATATACCTACATCTTTCGGTTTTTGACCATATGTTTTCGATTCTACTGATATATCAACTGCATGTAATTTATACAACCTAGTAGTTTTTGCCAATATAGTTGTCATCTTTTGCTTATGTTCATCGACTTGTCTAGTAGATGGGAAAACTCGAATGATTTGATTTACAAACGTGCATCAAATGAACAACGCCATCTATCGAGTTTGGTGGTAAACTTTTTTTACCAAAAATATTTGTTCTTCATGCTTTTTCACTGTTTTTTTATTTGTGTATCGTTTATACTTGAAATGAAAACTTAAATCAATAAGTAAGAAAATTAGCGAGAATGATTGTTTTGTTAAACAACTTTAAATCGTTATATATCCTAAACTATTATTTAAAATGAAAAATGATAAAAGGAACCTAAACATGATTTTAAAATACCTATTCAACGACACCCCACTTGACATAGTTCATCGACTTTTTTTTTTCATTTTGACAACATGGCGTCTGGTTGTAGTTGAATTTTGATTACTGTCATGTCTTTAGTGACACTCGCAAGGTTAAGACGAATCGATTGACGTAAGAATTATCAAAATCGGCCTACGCATTTGGTCTCTAGAACGCCACATAGAAACAAACATACATACATACATACATAGACTGATAAACACATTACCCTCCTTTGCGTCGCACAGTCGGGTAAAAACAAAACATTTTTTTGTTTTATTTGGTTCTAAAACGTGGGTGACTAAAACCTCTTTGTTACGGCCTTCAATCTTCATGTTAAAAATCCGCATCGCAAGACAGACTGCTGGAACTCAGGCCTCTTCTGTAGATGAGGAAATGGGCTGCCATCCACAACGCGGGTCCTATGTGGTTTTTTTTTTCGGTTGGAAAATCATCTTATGACATCCCCCGCTCTTGGGCGGAGCGGGTCAGACTTTTACTGACCAAAAACCCATTCCTGTTCCTTCGTTGCCGTTCGTACCAGGGCCGAGTCTTCCTTTCAGAATCAGACCCTTGGCCCCAGTAGGCTTCGACCCTGATGGCCCCCAACAGTTGCTGACATCTCCTTGAGGTGCGCGTGAAACAGTACGCGCCGTCTACGACGGTTACCGGACAGTCGGACGGCGAGCTACCCATTGCTCACCGTCCGCAAGCCCGCGTCTACGGTGACCGGAAATCGGGATCAGAATCCCGGCGGCGGTTAGGGCGTGAAGACTGTTGCCTCACGCGATCGGCCGCCTCCTTTGCTAGCATTACTGCTTCACAGAAGGAGGCGACCGCCTGCCACTCCTCCTCGCTCCGGACCATGACCTGTACCAAGGCCCGGCGCGAGAGATCGCCGCCGCCGATCGCCTCCACGAGGACACGGCGTTGCTCTTCCCAAGCGGGGCACACCTCCACCGTGTGCACCACCGTGTCACGCAATGGTGACACCCGGGCGTTTCTTTCGCACGGATCCGGTGCAGGAACCTCCCAAACTTAGCATGTCGGGTGAGGACCTGCGTCATGCGAAAGGTAAGGAGGTCGTGTTGCCTTTCCAGCCCCTCCTCAAAGAGGGGACTTACCGCCATAATTATAGCGTGCCCAGGGTCCTATGTGGTTGGGTGGATATCACATGTCATACTTTCGATTTTTTGGTTTATTGACATTCCCGTTTTCTCACGACATTTTCCTTCACTGTTATGGACTAGTGATGATGAAATGAATTACACAAATAAAACGCCTGCAAGGGTTTTAATCTGCGACGTTATACGTCTCACTCATAAATCTAGATGGTTATCCTTGAGCTAACACTGCTCTCATTTCTCTCCCACTGTTTTAATAATGTAATTACCTGGTATTTTTTTTACTCTCTTGCCAATCATGTCACGTTATACAAGCCTTGTCCTTGTTCGTGACAGGACGTTGAATTTTTTTTTATTGTAGAATCATTTCCAATCTACTATATTATAAATGCGAAAAATTGGTGTGTCTAAATGTTTTTCGTTCCTCTGCTTTTAAAACCGACTTCAAAAAAAGGAAGTTGTACTTGTATGTTCGGCTGTATGTATGTTCACCGATTTTCTGGTCAATTATGTACTGATTTTAAAAACTATTTTTTGAATGATAGGTTTTGCTTACGAGTTGGTCTCATAGAAATATTGTTATGATCTGATAATGAACTTCAAAGATAATAATATGAAAGAACTCGTCACAGGATTACAGCAGAATGGTTCTAACAAGTAAAATTGCTTTGTTTATACGTGTAGTCAATGACTGACTGAAGGAAGAGGGAGAGATATTATTTCGAACTGATCTGATGATGAAGCCGGAAGGCAGGTGAACTCTGTAATAAATCAATGTAACCTAACCGTGTTTTGGACTATTAGAATTGTCATAAGATGCACTCTGGCTATAAAGACGTAGCATCGAGCTAATCTGATAATGGAAGGTAGGCACGGAAACTCCGTAATTATACAATGTATCCTAGCCGTGGCTTAGCTAATTGTAATTGTCATCAATGTTTTAATGATTAAATTCTATAGGTACCTCAATATATAACTTGCACAATATTTAAGTTTGGCTCTGGAGTACTTTTTAGTGGTAGTACCAAAACTAAAAAGTGTAAAATAACTTTAATTTCGGAAGTCAGTGTTAAAACCAAAATGATAAGCTCGCGTGGGGCCGCCCAAACCCCGCAGTGCCGGAGCCGTGGCGTATTTACATTCTATACATGGCCTGAACGCAGCCATAGGAAACTGCTCGCATATACTTTGTATTGCTATTTTTAAATCTGTAATTACAATGTAAGTATACATGAATTTTTCGTACTGGTACATTATGTTTTCGGAATTAGGGAATGGATAAACTTGTATTACCTTAGACTGAAGTGTTGAACATCTTTGGTGGAAAGAAACTGGAGGTCGTACTAGAAGTCTTCTTACATTTGGTTTGGTAGGTAATGTTTATTTAATGTGTCGTTCTAAATAGACTTTATGACCTACTTTCTATGCAAAACTTTCGACTGTAGGATACCCAACCGTATACAAGTTTTGAACAAACCGTTGAACATTGAGAGTAATTGTACAAGTTGCTCAAGTCCGACAAATTGCGCGTGAAACTGGAGTATTAGAACAAGTTATGGAAGCTCAGTTAGAGGAAGAATAATATGCGGCTGCAATTTATAGTGTTATTTAGTTGTTTTATTTCATTTGATTATTCCCAGAAGCTGTTTGAAGTTCAGATATCGCACCTATAGATGGCTTGGCCCTTGTATGACTAGGTAGCTCACGCGCGAGAGAACGGCCCACACGCCCCAGCCGCCGGGATCCCGATCCCGATTTCCAGCCACCGTAGGCGCTGGCTTGCGAACGGCGAGCAATGGGTAGCTTGCCGTCCGACCGTCCGGTAACCGTTCGGACCGAGCCCAAGTTGTCGACGGCGCGTAGTGTTCCCCTCGCGCCTCAAGGAGATGTCAGCAAAACCGTAGGGGCCCAGCAGGGTCGAGGCCTACTGGGGCCATGGGTGATGCGAAAGAGAACCCCGGGGCCCTGGAACGAAGGCAAAAAAGGAGCAGTACTGAGTTTTTAGTCAATAAAAATCTGACACTATCTCACGGTCCGCCCAAGAGCGGAACCTCCGCTCTTGGGCGGAGCGTCATTAAAGTAACAACTTTGTTCGTTCGTAACAACCTTTATTTATCTTTTGGAGTATACAGTTGTGACGTTACGTAAGAATAAGAATTAAATAGAGTAAAAACTTTTAACGTCCAAATAAAATATATTACCAGCTTCAATTAAAACGAAATCGAGATATCTTTTTAAAAAAATAACCTGCCTTTTATTATTCATACATAAAAATTTATAGTACAAAAAGTTTTATTCAAAAATAATAGTTAGCTCAAGCTAAGAAAGAACTACTTGCCATTTGAAACTTAGAAAACTTTAAAATTACTCTTGTCTGTTATAAAAATTACTTGCAAATTCTTTGTACCTATTTTTCTTTGGTGATTTTACTTGTAATATTTTAGTTACTTACTTTTAATCTGCAGTGTTATTTTTGCGTCGAAGTTTAATGAAGACCTCTTTTTTATTAATTTAAACTCTATGTACAATAGGAGGGAATCGTTTATCTTGGTATAGTCATGTGAAGAGGAAGGATGAAACGCAAGTTACTAAAAGAGTTATGAGTTTACATGTGATGGATGGAGAGGGAGAAGTAGACAAAAGAAAAGATGGATAGATTGTGTGAAGAGTGATCTATACATATAATAAAACAGTAAAATGGTGGAGCGTTGGTATTAGTTGGCGAAAAAACTACTGAACCAATCCTGTTCAAATTTTGCATACATAATCCCTATAGGCCGGGTCAACTGTTAGGCTACATATTATCACGCTATTTGCTATGGGGGGTGAGCAATAATCCAAAATGTCGACATTTAACGACATTTGCCACGTTCGATCCCCAGCTACAGTTAAAAATTTTGTCATTATTTTATCTTCTTTTTTGTAATAAAATAACTTTTACCATTTTTTCAAAATAAAATTGACATTTCTATTCGATATCTTCTAAATATTTTGTAAAAACTAATCAAAACACATAATTAAATCAAAGCGGCGAGTAAAATCACGTACTAAAATGTAAATATGGCACCACACGCAATTCAGATACTCGCAACGCCATCTAAAGACTGAAAGTAGAAATAATGATGACAATGATAGTTGAACGTCATATTTGATAGATGGCATTGTGTATTTTACGTAATTTTCTGAGTGGCGGAAGAATGACCATCGCCCAAGTTTGCAGACAGTTTTATTGTTTAAAATTGGACGAAAAATGATTAAACTGGAGTTAGACGGAGACATTTTTAATCCTGCTGCTTTTTTTCCCCGTGGTTGTAACAAACTAATTGACCGTGATTATTCAAGGGATACCAACCAAAGGCGATAAAAGTAAATACTTATATGTATTTAATTATTGACTTTAAAATAACATGGCCAAATTTTCGGAAGGGGTAGCATGGCACCTTGCGTTGGAAGGCCCCCACCCAGGTGGACCGATGACCTGGTGAGGGTCGCGGGAATCCGATGGATGCGAGACGCACAGAACCGGTAATTATGGTGACACTTGGGGAGGCCTATGTCCAACAGTGGACGTCTTTCGGCTGAAATGATAATGATAATGATGGCACCTTTATTTTTCTTTTTTTAAGGGTGGAAGTCATCCAATGACTTCTCCCACTCTGGTTGGAGCGGGAAGGCGTGTCAAACTTTTACTAACTAAAACCACACCTGTGTCCTTCAGTTGCCCTTTGCGACATCTCTTTGAGGAGCGTGTGGATCACTACGCGCTGTTGACGACTGGGCTCGGTCCGGTCAATTACCGGACGGCCGGACGGCTGTGGACGACCGATTGCTGGATGTCCGCGAGCCCGCGTCTACCGTGGCTGGTCGTCGGGGTCAGAATCTCGGCTCGGCGTGAGGACGTTCGTTCCCTCACGCGTGCGGCCTCCTCCTTCACTAGCATTACGGCTTTGCAGAAGGAGGCGACCGCCTGCCATTTCTCCTCGCTCTGGATCATAGCCCAAAGTGGCTGACGCCGATTGCCTCCACGAGGACAACACACACCTCTGTGTGCTCCACTGTGTCCTCCGGGATGATGGCACCTTGCGGCCTAATAATGGTGTATTTTATTATTAGCAGTCACTGCTTCATATAAAACTGGGTCGAAAGGTTTGCGTTCCTGATCACAGTTCGACAACGTATGATGTATCTCAGATTCCTTGCAGCCTTACGTCGACATCCGTACGTTACCTCCTTGCAGTGAGTGGTGACCAACACTGGAACCACCCTCTGAGGGAGGCCAGTCTCAGGGATAACACTAATCGGCTGCTAAATTTGTTTACCGCAATTTAATTGTTTTATGGATACACAAGCTCAGGACTGTTGAAGGTGTTTCACGCGGTTTCTGTTCCGGATTCGGTTGGAAGTACTCTGATATTACCATTTTACAAATCGCCCGGAGGACCCGTTGTAGCTTGCGGTGGAGGTCTATCCTGCTTGGGTGAACTGCCGTGTTTTCATAGAGGCAATCGGCGTCAGTGACCTCTCGGTTTGGCCATCAATATGCGAGTTCGATTGGACAGGGATACACGCGTTCAAGATTTCACCGAAATTCATTCAAAAGTTGGAGACTCTTCATAGGGTAGTTCCCACTATGGAATAACATTTGTCTGATATACGAAGACGTCAGTCAAATACACACCAAAAAATCCTAGGTAAATGAACAAGTCATTTTTACGCCCCAAATGATCAAGCTGCAACAATCAATTCAAGCATGCTCTCGCAAATTCTTCATAAGTACTGTTGTGGAGGAAGATAGTTGATGATGATGGTAATTTTTGGATTCACTGGCTTTTTGGCTTTGCACCATCAGTGCAAACGTTATCCAGCTGAAGGTCGGTGTCCCGATTATGTTCCTTCGTTTACCTCTACCAAAGCTATCTGACGGCTTAAACTCTTCAGTGAAACATTATTGAGGCGAAAATTTTACAGGACAATCTCGCAGCCTTAGCAGACATTGGCCCTAGAGGGCCCTATCTATTTGCTGACATCATTATGAGTCGCGCGTAGATTACTACGCGCCGTCGATTCAGGATTGCTTTGACCAGATGACCGGACGGCTCCACCGCAATCGCCCTGCGGCTTTCAACACCTGGAGCAACACTTCCCTCATCATCCTTCATAGTTTCAGCCACCTTCTTCGATCGTAGTGCTTCACTGAAGGAGGCTACTGGTTGGCATTTTTTTCACTAATCGCCTCCATGAGGACACGGCGGCGCCGGCGCTCCTACCAAGCGGGACTGACTTCCACCGTAAGTTCCATCGTATTCTCCGGGCGATCTGCACAATGGTGAGACTCGAGTGTTTCTTTTCGCTGAATTCGATACAGATACCTCCCGAAACACCCACATCCGGTGAGTCCTGCACAAAGAGAGGATGCCGTGACGCCTCCGTAGCCACTCCTCAAAGACAGGCATTACCGCTGCGATTGTGAAGTGCTCACTGTGACAATGTTGTTTTACCGGAACATAAACCAGAAACATACATAAACTAGTGCCTTTTCCTTTGGGGTAGGCAGAAATGCCAACTGCTACGACCCTTACATACTCTTTCTATTCATTGACGTTCATACATCTGGATCTGGACGAGTACATAACATGTATCCTGAAGGTAATTTGCGTTTTTACCTTTAACAGTTTTATGTGAAAGTACAATAAATAATTACGATGCTTTCAGAATGAATTGCAAGCACAGAATGATTGTACAGTTTTACCAACTTAACGTAGACGAAGTCGCGGGCAACAGCTAGTATGAAATAATAGAAGATAATGATGTACAATAGGGGTACAAACAGCCTTTACGCAATAAAGCACTCTCTACCAGTAAACCATTGGGTTGAAAAGACTATGGTAAAAAATAAAACATTTTTATTAAAAAAAATCTCAAAATAAGACCCAACTAAGTTTGAGAGGATTTGAAGTAGTAGTTTCAAATTTTACGCTTGGAGGAAAATTGGCTAGTAGATTGTTTTATTTCAGGGGGAAGTATTTGATGCTAACAAGTTAAGACTTCGAAGAGCGCTCTGTTTAACACTTTAATATACCATTTTAAATAATCAGGAGCATAAGGATTATTCATTATAGAGAAGAGCGTGCAGAGTGATCTGAGGGATCATCAAATCAGATAATCTCTACATTTATCCCTAAACTTATGTACATATAAAGGAAATTCATATTTATAGTATCAATTCGCTGAGCACCCGAAGGACTTTATCATCATTAAAAATGTCGATCTTCGACATCAACTTT
Source organism: Mythimna impura (assembly GCA_905147345.3). NCBI lineage: Eukaryota > Metazoa > Arthropoda > Insecta > Lepidoptera > Noctuidae > Mythimna > Mythimna impura. The sequence continues at coordinate 5,034,604 of LR990347.1, read as the reverse complement.
CATCAGTTAACCTCAGTTTTTTTATGGGGTTAAATAAACTCTAGACTACAGTCTGTACTCTAGAGTTTTTTTTAACCGACTTCCAAAATAAGGAGGAGGTTATCATTTCGGTTGTATTTTTATTTTTATTTTTTATATTTATTACCTCAGAACTCCGTCGTTTAATGACCAATTTGCAATTTTTTTTCCCTTTAAAGGATAAACTTCCAGATTGGTCCTATTTTTACAAAATCCAGTTTTGATGATGGGATAATATAGTTATTTTAGTATTTTCATCGAGGACTTAAGCATTTACAATCAAAAAGTAATATTTGACGAAGTGGAACTGGTGAAGAAGACCAGAAATGGCCAATGGAACTTCATACTCACATAGATATCACAATGAAGATAGTTAAGCGACTGAACAATACAAATAAATAAATGGTTCTGAATAGTTATGTTGAAAATGGTATCATTGAAGTGATCTGATGATGATGATGGAGCCGGAAGATAGGCACCGGAACTCCGTAATTATTCAATGTATCCTAGCCGTGTTTAGGCTTCTTAGAATTTTCATGAGATGCACTTTGGCTATAAGGTACTCTCGAACTGATCTGATGATGGAGCCGGAAGGTGGAAGGTGGACACGGGAACTTCATAATAAAACAATGTATCCTAGCAGTGTTTGGGTTAATTCGAATTGTCATGAGAAATAGGTACCCAGGCTATAAGTGTTTCGCAACTAAAAATTGTGAAATAAAAAACTTTTTACAAAAAAAAAACCGACTTCACTAAAACGTTCAAAATAACTATATTTTCGGAAGTCGGTGTTAAATAAGAAACAAACAATACCGAGAAACACCGACTTCCGAAATTAATGTTATTTTGATCGTTTTAGTGGTCGGTTATTTTTTTAAGTTTTTTATTATTATCCCAATTTTTATGTGGTCAGCGCAACACGTATTTTTCTTCTAGAATTTTTTATTAGACTTTCAGTTTGGCTAAAACTTTAGAGAGATGATTAATTTTTAGGTTTTTTTTTACACAAAATTTAATTAAAAAATATTATTTCACTAGCTTTTGCCCGCAGCTTCACCCGCGTACATAAAATATACCTAGCCTATGTCACTCAGGAGTAAAGCAGCTTTTCGGTGAACATTTTTGTTATCGGACCAATACTTTCAAAGATTACCTCCTACAAACAAAAAACAAAAACAAAAACAATCTTTACCTCTTTATAATAAATATTATGTGTATGATGAGTGACATTCTTTTCAAAATCCCAACCTTATTCTGTGTGCTGCGTAATATATTTTTTAATAAACGTTTTAATTTGGGTAACGGTCCTATTTTCTTCACAAATCAGGGTTCGTTATATTAACAAACTTGACTTGTATACGCTTGTCAAGGGTTTTAATGATGCTCATCAACATTTTATTTTATGTCGCAGAATCAAAAGACAATTTTTTTTTTTCGGCTTATGCGAATAAAAATTTAATATACTAAACACCGACTTCCGAAATTAATGTTATTTAATTTAATATACTAAACAGCTAATTTATTTTACCTTGTTTGAGACACAAAATGATACAAAATAATTATGTGTATATCTAGATTCTAAAACTCACTTCACCGTGGTCATGGGGGATTTTAACGCGAAACTAGACAAACGAGACGGTGATGAGCTGCGAGTGGGGAAATTTGGATTTGGACATCGAAACCGCCGGGGACACCTACTGGCTAGTTTTATGGAGAAGAAGGACCTCTATATGATGGACTTCTTCTTCAAATTCGTGAGCGTAGGAAGTGGACCTGGCTAAGCCCTGATGGTGCGACCAGAAATGAGATTGACTTCATCATGTCAACGAAGAAGCAAATATTCAATGATGTCTCTGTGATCAACGCGGTGAAAACTGGAAGTGATCACCGCATGGTAAGAGGCACTTTGAATATCAATATCAAGCTTGAAAGATCTCGACTGATGAAGTCTACGCTCCGTCCAGCACATATCCAGATTCAAAACTGCGAGAGCTTTCAGCTCGAACTTTACAATCATTTCGAGTGCCTAGGTGGCTCCATGGACGAATACAACCATGAGTTCGTGGAAACTGTCCATACGGTCGGGTCTATAAGTTCTTTAAGACTCGTACAAAGAAGAAAAGGCTCTCTTATCAAACTCTCGAACTCTTGAAAGAGAGGCGTGAGTAAACTAGTAATTAATTTGATGTAAACTAATCCTTGACTGCGATCCGACCTGATGGTAAGCAGTGATGCAATCGTTGTTGGTGAGGCGCACTAGTTTATTGAGAGCCTATTCACTCTAGCCTTGAAGACACCCAAATTATAATCGGATGGGAAGATCGCAGCAGGCAAATTGTTCCTGTCTTTCGATGTACGCGGTATCAACGACGACGCGAAACGCTTAGTCCGGACCGTAGAGCTTTCAACAACGTAAGGGTGGATACTCGCCGTACGTCGGGTCGTCTGATGGTAGAAATTGAATAAATAATAATAATAATTGAGTAATTGAATTGAATTCAACCTTTACAGGGGTGAAAAGGGGGAAATTTGTTTGTATACAAAATCTTATTTTTTGAGCTAATTTGAAACTTAGCACAGATTTATTTTTGAGGTTGTGCGTGAGGGTGTGTCAGACTTTATTACTGACTAAACCATACCTGTGTCCTCCAATTGCCCTTTGCACTCTAGAACCGTGTTGTTGCCACTTTATACGTTTGTAGATAATTGTATTTCCTCTTTATTTATTTATTATTGTTATTTCCATTTATGATTTTGTCCTAAAATTTATTTTTAATTATTTTACTTAAATCTATTGGTACACAATACCGTTGCCGACGTCTGTAGTTCGATAACGTCACCGGCCCACGCTGAAAACCAGCGCTGTGGACTCGTCGCATTTTGCGTGTGGACACAGCATTATGCTGGGCGTATGGCCGTTTTGCTCGGACGTGGCGCATATATTTTATTTTTACTTATGTTTTTGTCATGGAAAATGTTTGCAATATGTTAGTTTTAAGTTTGCGCCTTTTCCGGCAAATAAAAAGTTTTTCTTTCTGTCTTTCTAACCGAGGATTTCTTTTTCAGAAATTCCCGGCGGCTCTTGTAAATAGTAACCTAAGTAAATAAGTTATTGATAGAATGTCACACCGCCTAGAGCCATTAAATGAGAGATTTTTTTTGATTCTTTCCTTCAAAGCTTGATAAATAAGGAAATGTGGGAATATTTGCCGATATTTTATGTTTGTATTTTTATCTCTAGTCTTTTTTTCCTCAAGTTATAAGTAAAACACAAAGTTAATTGAAGTAAAAGCAGTGTTTATTTGAACTATTCATCTTAACCATTAGGCTATGTACAAGAATTTTATATTATTATTACTACATAATTTAAAAATCAATCTTAATTCTATCTAGATATTTACATAGTTTTTCATTCTCGCTTTAATCAAGCAAATAACAGATGGATAAAGTTTGTTTAGATCTTCGTGTTTTCTTAATTTCCCTACCTTGATTAATATTGTAAAATTTGATAACATAACATCAAGCTATCATCTAGCTAAATACTTTTTTATTCCTTAAAGACTTTAGACATATTCCTGGTTGCTACTGAAAAATTCCGGTTGGAACAACTTAATAACACTTTACTCGACATTCCCATATCCATCCATCGAACCCGGCTTTAAGGAGTAGCTATAGAGGTGCTACGGTAGATCGCCGGAGAATCTGCATCATATCAGGCAGAAAGTGAGGACACTTACTGCCTGACGCAGATCCTCGCCGGACACTGTTGTTTCAAAAGGTTCCTATATCGAATTCGGCGAGAAGAAACGCCCGAGTGTCATCATTGTGCGTGTCCAGGAAACACAGTGAGGTATACGGTGTAGGTCTGCTCCGATGTTGGAGGTGGTCACACCCTTATGCGAAGCAGTAATGTGAGCTAAGGAGGCGGACAGAACCATGAGGCGGAGACGCATCAAAACCCGGAAATCGGGAGCCACCGCAGGCGCGGGCTTGTGGACGGTGAGTAACGTGTAGCTCGCCGTCTTATAAGGACCAACCTTAGGTCAATGGTGCGTTGAGTTCCAAGCGCACCGCAAAGAGATGTCAGCAAGATTGACGGGGCCAGTTAGGGTCAATCCTGCTAGGCTACATGTTTTTTGAAACAGTACCCAAGGTTCTTGCAAAAGGCAATTGAAATAACACTGTGGGTTTCAGTTGGTAAAAGTATCGCAGCTCATAACTATCATTCCTTCTCGTTCCGCCTAAACTGATGGCTACAAACCGGGAATCTTTAAGTCGAGAGTGAATAGGTTATTTCTAGGTAAGCGCGCTCCATCGTCGACCGCTTCGTCGCTTTCCATCAGACGAGATAGTGGTCAAGCGCGAACTTATCAAGAATAAAAAAAGACTCCTTTCGCAAAAAGATTAGACATTTAAACAAACTTTTTTTACTGTCAGTTCAACCAATTTTGACTTCTATTCCGTAGGCATAAGGATGCCATTAAAAGCAAAAAAGTGGTTACGATGCCAACTATTTACGACGAACCTCGAAAAAGGATTGTTTTTTTTTTATTTATATTAACCAGTGCTTGACTGCCAGCTGATGCCAAGCAGTGATGCAATCATTGATGGTGAGGCGCACTAGTTTATTAAGAGCCTATTCACTCTAGCCTTGAAGACACCTAAATTATAGTAGGACGGGAAGACCGCAGCAGGCAAATTGTTCCAGTCCTTCTATGTACGCGGTATAAACGACGAAGGGAAACGCTTAGTCCGGACCATTGAAGTTTCAACAACGTAAGAGTGGAAATGTCTAATCTTATTGCGAATAGAGTATAGAGCTGGAGAAGTCATTTGATGATTTACCACGTGAACAAAGCAGTAGCACTTGCAATGACAACAACCAAAGAGGCAGTAAAGAAGTGCATAACGTGAGAATGATTTCCATTTTTTTTCCAAAAATCTTTAATTTTCAACAGCTTTCTAACTTAAATGAACTAAGTAGGTGCATTCCTTTAAAAGTACATTTTATAGTGTTAACATACGCTCGAATTTGGTACGAAGGATTTGGTTCGGCCGTTCATTTGGTTTGGTTCGTTCGAGCGTGACTTAGCATAAGTTTGGTCCGTCGTACCAGGTTCAAGCGTACGTTTACACTATAAGTATCTCTGTTGACACATGTGATGTACAAAATTACAACGACAGTTAAAGCTAATTAATTAATCAATGTTTGATATGAATAGTCTTCGTATGACTTGCACTAGGTTTCAATTAAGTTAATCCATACTATCCATACTAATATTATAAATGCGAAAGTAACTCTGTCTGTCTGTCTGTCTGTCTGTCTGTCTGTTACGCTTTCACGCTTATACCGCTGAACCAATTTTGATGAAATTTGGTACAAAGATAGAATAGAGCTTGAGAAAGGACATAGGCTATAAATTATCACGCTATTTGCTATGGGAGGTGAGCAATATTCCAAAATGTCCGTATTGAACGATTTGCCGTGACTTCGATCCCCAGTTATAGTAATAATTTTTGTCAGTATTTTGTCGTCTTTTTTGTATATAATATGCGATGGTACTTCGATAACAATAATAATAGGACTTTTATCATATTTTTAACACATCTTAGACATTTTTACTCCATATTTTTGTAAAAAGTAATCAAACATGTAATAAAATCTAAGTGAAATACGAAAATAATATTTCTTTTTTTTCATTTAGCTACAAATTTAATATCTGAGATGAAAATCATCACGCTATCATCGACAAAGGGTTAAGCAGACAATGATGACGTTTATATAAGAACACCTATTTTACACAAAAGTCAACGAACACCGTAGTGCAGTCGTGTCTGGATTAGATCGGCACGTAAGGGGATAGTGGTTCAAAACTCAGTTTCTTTTTTGTGATAGTTTTGTTTTATTTTACTGTAAACAAGAAATTTTTACATATTTTTGCGTTCTTACTATTATTTTTATCGACAGTCTGGTTTCTACATCAGCACTTTCGAAGCAGTTTGGCAGATTATACTGACCTTCACTATACAAGACAGAAATCCAGCGATTATGCATTCAAACGTCTACAAAGAGATCTAAAGAGATACAATAGAGCGGCTATCAGAAAAAATGTCTTAGAAAAACTGTCATCCTATGCCTCAGTGACGCCATCTGGCTTTGAATAGCAAACACACGAATTAAATTTGTCAAACTATTTATTTAACTATCGCTCGGTAGGTGGCCAGGGGCCTTACCATGATAATGTCAAAATGTCAGACGTACGAGCGAAAAAGAGTGATGGAGCTATACACCCTATATCCTCTCGCGCGTTTCTCGAACAACCGGGTGTACGAGAGATTTGAGTGCCCATCGCGCCATTGGTACACCCAGGTGTACGAGAGTGACTTGCACCGATTGGATATTTTTTCTGTGACGTATATTTTCAAGTTGCAACCCGTTTTTTATTTGCTTGAACAGAATAGTTCATTCGCTTTCTATTAAAATATTTTCCATTGGCAATATCGATACATAGAATGAAGAAGATTGAAAAAAATAAAGTGATCCGTCATTCAGCTAGCTGTCACTTTTTGGGAGCAATTGTTGCGTGGTTGCGTCGGGACGAAAATCATGTTTCCAATTAGAAAACGATGAGTAATCTTATAAGATTTATATAGAATTACTGAGAAATAAGTGTAGATTACGTTGCAAGTGTTTGTTTTTGGAAAAGTAATAAATATGCCAGTGAAAAAGTGACGAAACTTGTGAAGATGCGTATTTTTTTCCGTCATGGCCGTCGTGTTTCGACTTGTTTTAGTGCAAAATTTATCTCGAAATGCTTTGAAATCTACATAAGTTGTTAGTTTATTTACCTATAAACATAATGAAGTTACTACAAAGTGATGTAATTGCATATTGTTATCATAATCGTTGTTGAAAGAAAATAAACCGGTAAAAATGGCGCCACAGTCGTGAACATTACCTATAGATAGTACAGACAGTGTTTGTTTACATTTCGCGTGCCGCCGCGCGGCGCGTGCCTGTGGCCGATTTTGTTGAGTTGCGGAAAAAGATAATGTGTCGTGTAATTATTGTAATTTGATGTGATATGAGTAATATTGTTTTTGCGCAAATGTATGGACTATCGTATTCAAGTGTTTTTTTCGAGAATATGTGTGTGGTTTTGGTGTAATGTGAGAAAGTTAAAGGTTATGTGTAAGAAAATTTTCAAAATGCCAATTTATCTCGTCGCTACGAAGTCAGGTCAGTTTCATTTATTTATAATCTTACACAGTTCGATAGGAAAACTAATGGGCTTTCCGGGAAGGTATAATTTATTGCATATAATTATCAATATAACCACGAAATTTGCGTTTTTCTCAAGGTCAAACCAAAAAAAAAGAATAATCGAAAAATCCTCGACACGTAGGGCATTTCGGGGAATGTTCGCGAACGTTCAAGAGGATATAGCTCCATCCCTTTAACAGTCCGGTTTAGGTCGTAAAATGGATCACGTTATGAGCTCGTGGTAGAGCCTCAGTGTGTGATAAAGGTAAGGTTAAGCTTTTCAGCAATAGATGGCATTATCACGAAATCAGCAAATGTTTCTAGACCTATTTATAAAAATTATTGAATTCTAATTAATTGCTTCGTAAATGCCAAAAATATTTACGAAAATAAACCGCAGTTAGGTCCAGTCATTTTATCATAACAAGATTTGTAATAGCGTCAAGCGCGGTGGGCCTTGGGTGCGGTCGCTTCCTTCTGCGAAGCAGTAATGCTAGCAATAAGGAGGCGGCCGCACGCGCGAGACAATAACCCTCGCGACCCAGCCGATCCGAACCGAGGGGTTCCGATCCCGATTTCCGGCCACCGTAGGCGCGGGCTTGTGGACGGCGAGCAATAGGTAGCTCACTGTCCGTCCGTCCGGTAACCGTCCGGACCGAGCCCAAGTCGTTAACGGCGCGTAGTGTTCCACGCGCGCCTCAAGGAGGTGTCAGCAACCGTAGGGGCCCAGCAAGGTCGAAGCCTATTGGGGCCATGGGTGATACGAAAGAGATTCCCGGGGCCCTGGAACAATGGCAAAGAAGGAACAGGAGTGGGTTTTATGTATGTTTCTTTCTGGTTTATGTTATGATAAAACAACGCCGTATGATTTTAAAATTATTGGTTCATTAGATATACTAAAAGTAAAAAATAATACCGTAGAATTATCTTTTTTACAACACTAAATAAATGTTATTTAACGTAGGCTATCAAAAAAAAAAAGTGGATAAAGTAGTTTTCAGTTGCCAAAATGTATAAATAGTTGATACTGAGGTCGATACCGACAGTTTTTAGTGTGTGCACCTTTTGCTTTTAGGTAGGAAATCATCAAATACCTTCCCCCGCTCTGGGTAAAGCGAGAGGTAGTACCAGACTTACTGACTGAAACCCACCTGTGTTCCTTTAGTTGCCCTTAGCGTTCCAGGGCTATGGTAACATGCACGCCACAATTGCGGCAGCAAATACCTTCTGTGAGGAAAGTCTAAAAAGGCGCTCTCTTTCCGCCTGACGCAGGTCTTCATCGAACGTAGATGTTTCGGAAGGACCCCCAAAAAACCAGCAAATATAGGTAGGTACTTAATCACAGAAAGATGCTTCTTGAGCAGTTCGTGAAGGTTACCAGTACTTCAAGTAGTCTCTCCCTCGGACTTGACCACAACCTACTGTTTGGAACAAGTACCTAATTTCAAAGATTCCAAAAATTGAAGATCATTAAGAATTTCATGAAAAACCCATGAAGACATATTTCACACAAGGCCCCGACGTGGTTTGCGTTCCTGAAGATAGTTTGATTACGTATGATGTATCCTACATTACTTGCAGCCTTAAGTCGACAACTGGACGTTACCTCCTTAAGAGTGGTCAGTGAGTGGTGATCAACACTGGGACAACATTCTGACGGATGCCAGAGTCAGTCACAGCCCCAATTGGTTGCGACATTTGTTCGCTGTCATTTTATAGTTTTGTGGAGTCACAAACACGGAGTAATGAGGGGGTATTAAGGTGTTTCGAGAGGTTTCTGTTTCAAATTCGACGTGATGTAAGTCAACATCAAACTGCAACAATTTTTTCACAAATTCTTTATAAGTACAGTTGTGGAGCAAGATGACATCGTAGGTTACTCTGTAGTATTTTAATAATCGCTAGCAGTAGTGGACTATCAGTGCACGTTATCGAGCTGAAGATGGGCTGAAGCCGATTATGCTCCTTCGAAATTCACCTCCGCCAAAGTTGCATAACGGACCCGGCTAAAAGTCTGCAGAGAAATATCATCGAGGCAAATTCTTATGGGAGGTAATTCTTTCGAAAAATCTCATAGCTCTAGCAGGCATTGGCCCTAGAGATTTTCGTCAGGCGAAAAGAGAGGACGCTGTGGTGTCTTTAGAAAGACACCACAGCGTCCTCTCTTTTCCTCAAAGAAGGAAGATTTGCTGCCGCGTGCAAGTTACCGTAGCTCTAGAACACTAAGGGCAATTAAAGGAACACAGGTCGGTTTCAGTCTGTAAAAGTCTGGCACAAACTCTCGCTTTACCCGAAGGTATTTGATGATTTTCTTCCTAAAAGTATAACGTGCAGACACTAAAAACTGTGGGTATTGACCTCAGAACAAGATCCGTACAGACTCTTTATACATTTTGGCAACATTTAACATTTTGAAAACTACTTTATCCACTTTTTTTCTAGCCTACGTTAAATAACATTTATTTAGTGTTGTTAAAAGAAAACAACGGTTTAATACACTTTTAGTCTATTATAATGAACAAATCATATTAAAATCATACAGCGTTGTTTCATCATAGAATAAACCAAAAACAAACTTAAACTATCACCTTTTCCTTTTAGGGGTAGGCAGAACCACAGTTTATCAACTACTTCGACCTCAACATGTCTGTTTCTGTTTATTGATGATGATAAGTAATTTATTCGATGTATATCATGAACGATTATTCTATTACTGGTGAGCCAAATAAATAAAATAAATTATATATCTGGACATAAGAAATACATTTTACATAATATATTTACTGAAATTAATTTCCGTTATTTGAATTAGATGTTTTTAGCACGAATCACAAGCACAGAATTATTAATTACGTTTGTGCATTTTTACTAGATAACTTGACGCAGACAAAGTCGCGGGTAACAGCTAGTATATCATATTTTAAGATACATGATAATCCATTTATGAGAATTTTAACTATAACTACAATATTTGTGTGACATTATGTAACTTATTATCTAAATTTATCTAGGTTATTATTCAGATGCAATGAATAAATTTTAAAGACTAGCTAGGACTGTTTAAAGGTTTAAGGTGAACTCACAAAGTTCGAAATACCAGTACGTACGTGGAACTTAAAACTTTAAATAATATATACTTAAGTCGAAAAAGAAATATTGTGACCACAATTTCCCGAACACTTTTTAAGACCTCTGAATATTTTGTTGTAAATAGAATTTTGTTATTTAACATTTCATTATTTTATTTTATAATAATAATTAAATTTAACACGACATTGTATTATTTTAATAAGAATTAATTGTTGCCTTCTTTGTACGCATAAGCTAAGCTAAGTGTCCAAACAAAAGAATTTATAAAACAGACCCTTTGCAAAAAATAACTAACACCAGCTTCATGTACTGCTGATATTAGCAGTGCTAAAGGTTTTATTTTACTAGCCCTTACTGTCCCACTGCTGGGAAAAAGCCTCTTTCAAGTCCTTCCAGACATTTATGACTCAAAAATCAATCAAATTACTTGAAATTAGAAAAGATTAACTTGTTAAAATAATGCTTGTTAACATACCGAAAGTTATGTACAAAGTTATTAATTTCTGATATTTAACTATTTTTTCTAACTTTAGGTACGTCATACTAGAAATAACTCTAGTATTGTTATTTTTTTTTAATTCGTATAAACCAGTGCTTGACTGCGATCCCACCTGATGGTAAGCAAAGATGCAATCATTGATGGTGAGGCGCACTAGTTTATTAAGAGCCTATTTACTCTAGCCTTGTGGGTGTATGACAAGATATCTAGACCGGGACCAACTATCGGTATTGTCGGCCAATTCGGCAATACAAATATTTGACTCGCTTGGCTAAGTACAAATATCATTTTCATACTAGGTATACTAAATATTTCTTAATTCCCAACTATTCTAACAGTATGCATTTGCATACTTCTTCTAGTCATTATGCATATAAATGGAATATGAGTGCATCAAAACCAATAAGCGGAGTTGATTTCAAGGGCATCATCAGAGATTGATTTTCATTAGAGATGTCAGCAAAACCACAGGGTCTCAGTTGTGCCGAAGCCTACTGGGGCCTTATCGACTTCTGAAAGGGAAACTTGTGGATCTAGATCGCAAAGGGTCATTGAAGGAACAAAAGTGTGGTTTTATTCTGTAATAGTCTGACACGCCCATCCATTAAACCCTAGAGTGGGAGAAGTCATTAGATGATTTCCTACCTTAAAAAAGGGCGTAGGTACGTAAATATGACTTTAAAAGCGAATAAAAAAAGAAGAAGATATAAGAAAATAAAAGCGTCATAATACACAAAATTACGATTAAAGGTAAATAAAAATATTATAACTCATTTTATCTTCACTTGCTCTAACTAAAATACACAAAATAAAAATGGTTAATAGTGGTTTGTACTTCACTGTTAAAATTATTCATATGGATATGATTTATTATTTAATTAAATTATGACTACATTCAGCTTACAGTCGCTATCAATTTTAATTTTACAAGCTGTATTCAAAGTTCAAGTCTACCGTCAATAAGCATAGCCGGTGATATTCGTAGAAAATCTTTAAAATCACTATTATTGGAAGTATAAAAAAGAACCTTTAAAATTTCATTACTTAAAGATAAATGATAATTTGACTTACATTGCATCACACATCAACATACTACTAAAATACTTTAAATTAAACGATGGAACCAACCAAGTATATTCCATACCTAACTATGATGTCACACATAATTCTAAAATTTCAAAATCACGTCAAAGTGGCATTATCGTGAGCATCGTGACTTTCCAGTCCATGACCACCGAAGTCCTCGATCATGCCTTGGACAGATACATAGGCTCCTGAGAAAAGAGCTATAAGTGAAATAATCCCGATGAGCAGGTTCTTCCAGAGGACATATTTGAAGGGACCTAGGTTGTTGTCCCAGTTGTATACGGTGTCAACCACGGCAGGGATGAGGAGTCCAAGAGTTGAGAAGAAGACGGCTCCGACGAAGCTGATGACCATTTCCAAGTTGGGGAAGGCTGCAGCGATAGCGACTATGGACAAAAAAAAAAGAAATTAGATGGATAAATAGGAATATATACGATGGCCAACTCGGACACAATATGGTTTTGCCACCATTTTGATTTAAGGCCAAATTTTAAAATTGCGTGGTATCTATTTTATAGTTAAATAACCGTTATGCCACAGCATATTCAGCAACACAACAACTTAGTTGCATTCTTAAATTTCAACATGTTCAAATTATTTTCAGAATCACATTAACCCCCAAAATCACCAGTTTCAAAATATTCCAGTAGAATTTTGAGATTTGGAGATTTGGAGTTGTAGTATTCCAGTATTTAAGGTTTTATAATACTTAGCGATGTATACGAAACAAAACATTGTAAATTCATTTTTTTTTTCCTGTAGGGTTATTGAACTAAGCTAATTATATTACCCCAATATTGAATTCAAAACACATCTTCAAAGTATATCTTGACAATAATTTGACACTTTGCAATAAAGAAATGCAGATTTATGAATAAGGCTAGATAAATTAAGGATTGCTTTAAACAACTATAACAATTTAAATTTTAAGGTAAAACGATTTCATCGGTCAAATACCTTTAGATTACTGATTTATGGATAAGCAGATAGTATTCAATATAAACTATGAAATCTTTTATTTGTCTAAATCTTTCATTGTATGAGTAAAGCCAAAAACAATTTAATTTTTTAAAGAGTAGTGGAGTTTTGTAACTATTTCAAAGATATTTTGAAATATTTATTTTTGCTTAAAAATAAAACTTTTCAATCTAAATGTGATCAGTGTAAGAAATGCTGATCCATAATTTATAAATTCCAAACACTATTTTGATCATATACCTTTTAGAAACAAACCCTACTGATTGGAGTACATCTGCTCACTCAGTGCACGTATTTGTCTACAGCATCGATATATATAGAAAATAAGTCAATGGTCTACAGTAATACACCAGCATTATTCGTAGTCACAAAATAACGAACCAGATTTAAATCCAGCTTCAATGATCAGTAAGCTGTTGATCCCCGCACGAACGCCCGCGTTCGTGCGCCATTGTCTTACTATTGTGTCTCTAATTACACTACTCAACCAGTTAAATTTCCTACCAACGCCGAGAATGAAAACTGCAAAATTGGCAAAACCAGGCAATTTCAACACCCGTTCGGAAATCGTAATGCGCTTTAAGCCGATAACTAATTGCCCCAAGGGCATATTTTAGCAATTGTTAATAGACAGCTAATTAGTCTGCAAATTGTCGATGTAATATTAGTTCTTGTGATTACAAACCCGTAGCGTTGTTCCTGGTGAAAACTAAGACAATCTTTATAGCGTTTTATCTGTTACTGTTCATTTAATCGCTTTTTGACGAGAATACACCTTTAAATTTGCTTCCCTAAATAAAAATAAAAAAAATATAACAAAATCAGGGTATACAGTTTGATGTGATAGCTTCATATCTATCATTGCTATCAAAAATTCAATTACACCACTGGATAGCTTTTTTTTTTTTTTTTTTTTTTTTTCGGGTGGGAAAATCATCTAATGACATCCCCCGCTCTTGGGCGGAGCGGGGGATAGTGTCAGACTTTTACTGACTAAAAACCCACTCCTGTTCCTTCTTTGCCATTTTTTTTTTTTTTTCCAGGGCCCCGGGGATCTCTTTCGCATCACCCATGGCCCCAGTAGGCTTCGACCCTGCTGGGCCCCTACGGTTGCTGACATCTCCTTGAGGCGCGCGTGGAACACTACGCGCCGTCGACGACTTGGGCTCGATCCGGACGGTTACCGGACGATCGGACGGCGAGCCACCCATTGCTCACCGTCCGCAAGCCCGCGCCTACGGTGGCCGGAAATCGGGATCGGAATCCCGGCGGCGGTTGGGGCGTGAGGACCGTTGCCTCTCGCGATCGGCCGCCTCCTTTGCTAGCATTACTGCTTCGCAGAAGGAGGCAACTGCCTGCCACTCCTCCTCGCTCCGGACCATGGCCTGTACCAAGGCCCGGCGCGAGAGATCGCTGCCGCCGATCGCCCCCACGAGGACGCGGCGGTGCTCTGCCCAAGCGGGGCACACCTCTACCGTATGCTCCACCGTGTCCTCCGGGCGGTCCACACAATGTTGGCACCCGGGCGTCTCTTCTGCACGAATCCGGTGCAGGAACCTCCCGAACTTACCATGTCCGGTGAGGACCTGACCACTGGATAGCTAAAGAATCTACAAAATGATTACGCTATGTAAGGACTGTCATACATCGCGTGGGGTGGAGAGGGAAGCGCCATAATTTTGAGGTAATTTTGCTGTGTATCGAGATTTCTATTTAGTATAATTTTTGACTCTGAGAAGTTACGACGTTCGTTCTAGTTTCAATCGTTAGCTCTAGTGTTATCATAGTCGAGAGTTGACAATTCCATAATTCATAACTCGTATTGAAAGCCAGCTAAGTGTGCGTTAGATTCACTCCTACTTGGAGGTTTTAATATATTAAAGTTACCTCAAGCAAGTCTAGTTAAGCAGATGACGACTTTATCTTTTGATTTGCGAGAAGCAACACACAAAAAAAGTTTTGGGCCACCCATATTAAACTAGCAGTTGTAATATATACAAACTAAAAATACTAATATGTACAAACAGATAGAAAAAGAACTCATTGGGCATCAAATACATTATCCACATCGATATCAATACAAAATGTGTCCAGAACGCTGGCAGCATTGTCATATTGCATAGCAATACTTCGTTGACCGAAGAAAAGCCCAGCCCTCTGCTCACGCGAAGAGTCGACCAGCTGTTTGGTAATATCACGAACAATTCGATGAGCGCTCGGATAGTATTTCAACCCCAAACGGTTCAAAAGTATTGTAATTGAATATAATCTGGAATTGAATTGCGAAACTATCTCAAAGAGTATTCAAACTTTGTCTAAACGGAGCAACAAGTTGTGTGTGTTACTAAGAGGGATTTACTTAGCTTCCTAGACTACGTATCATAACAATAAGTATTAAAAGAAGCATATTTCAGTGACATTGTATCAATTTTAAGCAATTCTGGAAAGCTTCGACTGGTTTTCGTTTTAATAGTGATTAACGTCTCGAAACTGTAAGATTCTTCTTAACTACCGTCTCCACATAATTAAGGGTCGTTTATGTTTTCAAATAGTTGCTACGTTATTTGATTGATTAGGTTTCTTAGAAGGTAAAAGGGCTTTCATAAGAAGGCCTTGTAGAGACTTACATTTTGACAGCAGTAATGGCTGTCATAAAGCTAAAAATATATTGAATAGATGCTCTAACAAAGAACTACGTGGTTGAAAAAAAATGTTCCTGTTTAAAATGCAATGACTTTTTTATTCTAAAAAAATATTAGCAAAACGGAGTCTGGATGGCAATTGACTGACCACATATTCCATGTTACTGATCCAACAACTATATTGGCAAAAGAGGATTTTACGGATCTGTTTGCCTATGTTTTTAACTACCTTTACAGTTCTTGACATTATCATCATATCAAACGAAAGGCGTCCTACTACTATTGGAGATAGGTCAGAGTGGACTTACAGATCTGGCCTATGCTTCTGGCACCCACAATTGACGCTAACTCTCGCAGCCATCACCAGGTCATCGGTCCACTTTGTCAAAAGCATTCTTTAATTCTGCGTCTTTAGGTACGCGATCGCTACTCAAGAACCACCAATATAAGTAAAACGTATTTTAATATTGTATAAATAAAATGCAAGGTCAAGGTTTTACCTGCCATAGTGACCAAGACTGTCCTAATGACAATCTGAATCAGGTTTTCATATCTGGACTCTTTGCCTTTCCTCTTCCTGGTGATCATCTCCATGGGCACGTAGAACTGGAGTGCAAACGACAGGAATATCACGAACGCCATCAGTGCCTTTGCTGATTGAGCGATCCTGCGATGAAAAAAAATAAATATTAGAGTCATATTGTTTGGTGATCTTCGATAGTAACAATTGATGGAGTTACAGATAGACATAATGAAGAACTTAATCTTTATTCAGGATAACTCTGTGAAGCAGCCGGTTCATGAAGTATTAGAAAGGTACCTAATAAACAAATGTGGAATTAGATAAGGCTTTATTTGTTACGGTGCAATTACTACAACACAAAAAGAATCATTAAGATCGGTCCATAAACCAAAAGATACGGAAAGAGCGTACTGGCGAGATGGTATTTTGTGAAATGGTATTTGCAATAAACAGACATGCGATTGCAGTAACCCAGGAAGATTTGCGACTATTTATTGAAGTGCTCCATAGTCAATCTCTGAAATTTTTCATCAGATCTTCACCAAATTTAAAAGGGACCACTTGTCAGATAAACTCTTTGAGACAGAAAAAAATAATTTTGTCGATTTTTTGTACACATTTGACGATGATTAACAAACAAGATCTTAAGAAACAAAAAAAATCAGACGACTCGAGAACCTCCTTCTTTTAGGAAATCGGCTAAAACTACAGTCTGTTCTAGGCTACGATCCACATGGAATCACGTAACTGCAACCTTTGCCAAGAAAATGTAAACAATTTTCTCCACTGTCTCATTTTCACTCAAGTAACTTGAAAGCTAGCGCACGAACATAATCCTTAATCTCTACGGGTTCGGGCTCTAAGCCAAGAATGTAAATGAAGTTTTGAAACCCTAGACTTCAGTAACGAGGAAATATTCAATATTGTCTCCAATCCCCAATGCACCAAGTTGAAAAAGACATTTGACTTTTTGATTTTTATTTTTTACCAGCTGACCCGGCAAACTTCGTACCGCCTAATAGTAAGGATAACGCCATCTACTGGCATTAGCAGAACAACATAATTCAATTATAATGGCATTTTAATTAGAGATGGCGTTGTATTCAGATTTTTTATTATTTTTTTTTCACCGTTTAATCCTTCTCTGGAGTATCTGCTCTAAATACTACGTCTGCACCAACTTCTGCATGCAGCCGTTCTTACGAGTTGCAGTTCAATACTATTTTATTTAGCACTATGCTGACCCGGCGAACTTCGTACCAGAATGTAGTTATCTTTGGATATGGTCAACCGATTGCGATGAAATAAAGCCTTAGGTAATATATCAAGTTACACACAATTTTAATGTATAAAAGTTATCTAT
Organism: Mythimna impura; assembly: GCA_905147345.3. Classification (NCBI taxonomy): domain Eukaryota; kingdom Metazoa; phylum Arthropoda; class Insecta; order Lepidoptera; family Noctuidae; genus Mythimna; species Mythimna impura. The sequence continues at coordinate 5,017,141 of LR990347.1, read as the reverse complement.
ATCGATTTTGTACATTTAACGTGATTTATTATATGTATAGATAATCATTGACACAAATCTCAATTAGGAAGGAACTCCAAAATGAACTCCATCTGACTTAAGAAAATAATCCTTTCATTCTTTTTAAGTTGATCCTTACTGAGATAAGGTATAAGATTATGAAGCATTTACGAGATGAAAGCTCCATAATATTTCAACAATATGAATAATTATCTGGTAAATAAAGAGAAAATGATCTATAAATAAAAAATTATCTACGAGTAGTACTATTATATTATTATGGCGGTATGTCCCCTCTTTGAGGAGTGGCTGGATAGGCAACACGGCGTCCATACCTTCCGCATGACGCAGGTCCTCACCGGACATGGTAAGTTTGGGAGGTTCCTGCACCGGATTCGTGCGGAAGAAACGCCCGGGTGTCACTATTGCGAGGACCGCCCGGAGGACACGGTGGAGCACACGGTGGAGGTGTGCCCCGCTTGGGAAGAGCAACGCCGTGTCCTCGTGGAGGCGATCGGCGGCGGTGATCTCTCGCGCCGGGCCTTGGTACAGGCCATGGTCCGGAGCGAGGAGGAGTAGCAGGCGGTCGCCTCCTTCTGCGAAGCAGTAATGCTAGCAAAGGAGGCGGCCGATCGCGTGAGGCAACGGTCCTCACGCCCCAACCGCCGCCGGGATTCTGATCCCGATTTCCGGCCACCGTAGGCACGGGCTTGCGGACGGCGAGCAATGGGTGGCTCGCCGCCCGACCGTCCGGTAACCGCCGTCCGGACCGAGCCCAGGTCGTCGATGGCGCGTACTGTTTCGCGCGCGCCTCAAGGAGATGTCAGCAATTGTAGGGGCCATCAGGGTCGAAGCCTACTGGGGCCAAGGGTCTGATTCTGAAAGGAAGACTCGGCCCTGGTACGAAAGGCAACGAAGGAACAGGAGTGGGTTTTTAGCCAGTAAAAGTCTGACACTATCTCCCGCACTGCCCAAGAGCGGGGGAAGTCATAAGATGATTTTCCCACCGAAAAAAAAAAAAAATCTATTATATTTTAATACGATAGACTGTTCTTACAGAAAACATGTTTGTGAAACGTGAAATTTTTCTTGTTAATCTTAGAAAAATAAACGGTAAGAATTTATCGTAGCGGTATAAAATTTGACGACGTTTATATGGTCAGTCTTCCAGTATGCTGAAAGAATTCTATAGACGGGTGAAACGCGACGACAAACCTACGTGATACGACAGAGCGTTTTCAAAGAAAATGTCCTGTAGATTAATTAACAATGTTTCCGTAGGAATTGTTGTCTTGAACTGTATTGTCGCATTGTCGTAACATAACTGTCTGTGGAAGCTTTAAAAACGAGGACGACTATTTATAAGACTATTTAAAAAACTTTACACACCATTTTTTTTTAAATCCATGTACATATTATTTAACTGGTACTTTTGATCAAATCACTCAACCTGTTATTATTTAGTATTCAAAAGTAATTCACGTACAGATTTAGACATTATGTAACACTGTTTTATTTAACTAAAAATTGGTTAAATGAATTACATTACTTATGCAACTTGTTTGTTAGCTTAGTTTAGAGAATCGGTTCCGGTTTATTTAGTTAGAACTCCAATTCAATGAAAGTAATGTCATTTATTTCGTGGTACTCCGCGAAATGAAAATAACTACATAGTTACTACAGCATATCTAATGGTTAGACTGTAAAATTCTGGTCTGTTTTTTTTTCATTTTAAGTGTTTTTTGCCCTATAAAAATATTTTTCGGAATTCCTTTATACAATTAGTTGTTATGTCTAGGACGAAGCTATATTTTTACAGGAGGTCGTGGGTTCGATTCCCACCCAGGACAAACGTTTGTGCGATGAGCACGATTATTTGTTTTGTGCCTTGGTGTAATTTATCTAAAATATGTATGTATTTAGAAATATGTAAATATGTTTGTCAGTTGTCTAGTACTCATAACACAAGCTCTGCTTAGATTGGGACTAGACGGCGTTGTGTGATAGTTGTGGAATATAATATTACGAAATACAGATCAAAAACATTAACAGATGATATAACACGACGGGGTGTCGGGTGAGTGAAGTTACTCGTATCTGTTAAATTTTATGATTCTGTTATTTTGTAATTAATTTAATTGCATGAACTTAGTAAAAATATTATTCCCAGAATATATTAGAATTAACAAAACGAATAACTAGCTGAATCGGTAAAAGTTGTTCTGCCTTGTAAAATAAATCTTTCAAGGGGTGAAAGTCCTTCACATTTTTTTTAGTATAGCATAAGGTCTCAAAAGCAAAAAAAAAAAACAGAAAAATCATAGCATTTAAATGATAACTTACCAAATATAGGGATTAGATCCATGTGTTTTTGGTTTAAATCACAGATTTTCTATTTTGGGTTCTATTATGAGTCCTTAAGAAACACCTCTTACAGTTTTCAAAATTTCTAAAAATACACCGCACTGAATTACACAAAAAAAAATGAAGAACCTAAATAGATGTGCCAATAGTTTCACTGCAAGATATTTGCAAACCTACCCTTAATTTCGAGACGAAAAATATTGTTCATTTCTCTTAAAAACAGCTAAATCACCTTTTCTAATTGCAGGATTTACTAAATTTTAAACATTTTTTTTTATTTTTTATAGGTTTGCAAATATTTCACGGTAAAACTGTTGGCACATCTATTTAGATTATTTATTATTATTATTATTTTGTGTAATTCAGTGCGGTGTATTTTTAGAAATTTTGAAAACTGTCTTTTTGTAATTTCTTAGGGACTCTCCTCTTAATTACACACCTACGTCAATAGAAAATAAGCTGAAACAAGCAAAATTCACTCCTTAGTCTTACAAGAAGTGGTTTTCACTTACGGCAAGTAAAGATTTTCCCGGAACCAATTACTAAAGTTCGGGGCTGCCTCGGACTTTTCGTATAAATCTTCTTGGTTCGTTAGGAATACACAAGAAGTGTACGTAATTTAAGACGCTAACGGACTTTTAAATGCTTTCGGAATGGTCATTTCTTACCTAAGTAGTATTCATTTAGTTCCAGAAATAAATTACGCACTAATAAGCTAGTTTTATCTCAGTCTTTTTCACTAGAAGTAATGATTATGATTTTTATCCTAGATAGAAAAATTTAAACAGAATGTTTATAAATAAGCATTTAATAAAATTTCAGATGAATATTTATTTATTTTAGGACTACCAATACCTATGGACAATTTCCAGTCCGGAACCAACCCAGAAATTGATTAAAATAAAACAAAAAATTGTTTGCGCTTTTCGAACATATTGCGATATACTTCGCGATTTATATATATTTTAAATTCTGGTACAATTTATTTTTATTTTTTTGATTTATAACTTCCTTCCCTTCCCTTGTAACTTCCTTTCTGAAGTTAGATTTTTTTTTTTTTTCAGTTACGTCAGTCTTATTTAAGCGTTTTGAACCTTTACTGGCCGCTAAACTGTTAACTCAATAAATATTTCCATAGTGATAACCATAAATCCTCCTTCTAAAGTACGCATTTTACAATGAGCCTTTACAGAATCCTATATTGCGCGTAGCCCAACACGCACTTGGTCGGTTTTTCATAGTACGTTCACCTCTCGAAAGATTTCTAATGAATTGAAAAGCACCTTTTACATTGAGCCAGTTTAAACCAAACTTGAAAGGGTTACTTAAATACAAAAGTTATCCATAATTCAATTAATTAAACTAGATTCATAAAATTTAAACAAAAATCAGTTTATTCTATTTTAAACAAACAAAGTTAGTATTAATGTGATTAAAATATTACCAAACTGTCTTTAATAACTTTACCTAGCTACTCAATTTATTCCCAATAGTACGATTGTCAATATTTTGTAAGGCAAACAAATCTATTAGGTTTACAATTGAAATAATTTGGACTAAATTTCAAACTAACTAATGAAGCGAAATATCTATTTCATTTGGTAATATTGGACGGCTTCTATAATCCCGTGATTTGGTTCTAAAATGATTTCGCCGGGTACTTAGTTTAGTATTTCAAATAATTTATAGTCTGAAATTATATACCTAATTGATTTAGTATCAATGATTTTATCAACCATAGAAAGAAAAACAGTACAGTATAGATCAGAATGTTTGACTGTAAAAATATTAATATATTACGTGAAGCAAAGATGAAAATATTGGGACGGCTGTGTGGAGTGACGAGAATGGATAAAGGGAGAAATGAGTATATTTGAGGAAGTTTGAAAGTGGCGCCAGTGACTGAAAAGTTAAAAGGGAATCGTTTGTCTTAGGACAGTCATGTGGATAGGAGGATAAACCATATGTTACTAAAAGAGGAATGTCTCCTGTATTTTTATGGTTTGCAATAAAAATTATATCTATCAATCAATGAGTATAACATGTGGATGGAAGGAGAGGGAGAGGGAGAAAAAAGTAAAGTTGAATGGATTGTGTGAAAAGTGTTATGAAAGAGAGAGAGAGAGTCAGTAGACATCGGGACAGCACATCGAATGCTCCAGATTCAATTATATCTATAATTTTTTTATTGAAGGTGTAATGGAAATGGCTGTTCATAATACGTAAATAACTATTACTTCTGCTCATATTAGTGAACTACTTTTTTTAAAATTATATAAACTAGTGCTTGACTGCAATCCCACATGGTGGTAAGCAGTGATGCAATCGTTGATGGTGTATAAGTACACTATTCACTCTAGTCTTAAAGACACCTAAATTATGATCGGACGGGAAGACCGTAGCAGGCAAATTGTTCCAGTATTTCGATGTACGTGGTATAAACGACGAGGTAAAACCCTTAAAGTTTGGATCAGTTGATAATAAAATTTGTACTGAAAATTCAATTCTAGGGTACTTTTTCTCACGAAAGCATGTTCTTTTGGGATATTTTTATACTTTCACGTAGGCGAAGCCGCTGGGAAAAACTAGTATAGTTATTATAAATGTGATAGTAATCTGTCTGTCTGTTTGTTACCTCTTTATGTGTTATTAAGGCTAGACGAACTATATATTTATGGCTACATGGATTTGGATTAACCACACTGGTGAAAATCTTCTGGAGAAAAACATAGGATTATTATTACACTATGATTTGACTACTATTGCTACTATACTGTATATGCTTATTGACAGACACAGAGAGACACTGAGATTTTTTTTGACTTTAATGCAGGCAAATCCACTGGCAGAATCAAGTTTACTGTATAACTTTGTACGATAAGATAAGCCTAAGCCAGACAATATTAACCAAAATAATTTCAATATTTTACTTTTTCATTTTTTTCGTCATAAATTTTTAAAATGGCATTTTGATATTATACCTAAAAACCTTATTATACGTTTACTTTCCCCCAAATAAATATTGAAGGGTTCAAATATTTAAACTTCTGAAGATTCAGTTCATATTACGAAACGTAATCAAGTCTTATTTGACATTGCGAACGATAAGGTTATATATACTTACCTAATCTTTACAGAAAAGATATTATATTTTTCAACACACTTCCTCAGAAAGTGACTCTTATTGCACTGCTCTTAGGTATATAATGGCGTTCGTTGCAAACTGTGACATTTTGATTACCATTACGTACTAGTGCTATAATGTAGATAAAACCTTTTTGTTCAACCTCTTTGTTGGCAAAACAAATTTTGAATTCGAATAAAATTCTTATTATATTATTGCGTTCAATCTTAATATATATAAATCTCGTGTCACAATGTTTGTCCTCAATGGACTCCTAAACCACTTAACCGATTATAATAAAATTCGCACACCATGTGCAGTTCGATCCAACTTGAGAGATAGGATAGTTTAAATCTCAAAAAAAAAAAACATACTATTATCACGCGGGCGAAGCCGCTGGCAGACGCTAGTAGTATATAAATTAGTGTCTTACTTACTTATTTCATCCAATTTACAAGTTAAAATGGACAAATTTAACTTGTGCAAACGATTTATATAATAAAAAACATTTAGTAAATAAATCGTAGGTGGCCGCCATTTTAAGATGCGCGCGGTTTTTGACGTGATTTTTTTTATTCCAGGGAAGTTCAGCGGCTGTATTAATTAAATAAATGAAATACTACAAAATAATTAGAAAATGTTACATAGGTATTCTATTGTCACTACGAAAGACATTATCGTAAAAACTTTTCACGCAAGAAACATAAACCTGAGACTAGGCAGTATGATCAAAATACCTTAGCCTTCCTCTAGGGGTAAATAAAAAAAATGATGCGCGCGCTTTAAATGAAAACAGATTTTTACCACCATGTCACAGAAAATTTTACTAGTTTTACTGTTGTTTTCTTCACAAGTGTATTGAAAAACGTCGTATGACACACGTGAGTTATTAATGATTACCGTTCTTGGCTCTCTTAAGACCCTCGCCACGGCTCGGGCCTAAATACCGCCTTGACGGTAATCACTAACATTACACACTTTTATCATAATGTACTATTAAAAACTATATTTTCAAATTTGATTGATACCACCATTTTTATGACCATCTAAACCCAGATTATAAAACTTAAAAAACACATAGGCATACATAGGTACTTGTAAGAAGTTAGAAGCAAGTATATGGTTCCAATTTTGTTGTCTTTTTGTCAATATATATGGATGATAATACATACATAACGCAAATAACAGAATTACAACACAACTTAAACGTAAGCGAGTTTGAATTTGACATGGATATAAGCTTACCCAAAAACAATAATTGATGGTTTCATATTAGAAGAAACGAAAATCCACAGTTACAGCTCATATAGATTTAGCAACTACACATTCTATTGGAAACTCTCAGAAATAGCCCGGAGTACAGTCAGGATACCCGGAATTTGGTAGTAGGCCCATGTCGTCTTTTCTTTCGTAAAATGTCAAATGGATATAAAAATAGAAATCTTTATTGTACGTCAAAACAAATAAATATAAAATCTTATTAGAGTGAAACAAACAACGCTTTTATCGCCAAAAGTGATATCTTACTGACAACGTCTGTGAGCATTGTGGGGAAAACATTTTCAATAATATAATCCGATCTAATTAGCACAAAAAATGTGATAAGCTTAAAATAAATTGCATAGAGCTTAATATTGAAAGAGGTCTTTGGTACATCACAACAGCAAGTGCAACAAAGGAAAATCAATTTAAAAGAAAAGGACTTTAAAAGCCAATGCAAACTAATGGTATGATTTTCTTTTTTCTTTTCGCCGGAAACTAAACCTAGGATATAATATGTGAGAATACAATACGAGGAATCAATAGTAAAAAGAACCAGGTTTTTAAACCGTAACCGAACGAAGATATCTATAGAAGCAATGCAAGTATATTTTTGTCAGGCGTTACCTGTTTTCCTTGTATTATAATGAAATGGAAATATAATAGGTAATATTTTGAGTTTTCTATTGATAAAGTAGATTAAGTTGGCATTTACTCGTTATTTTTCATCACTCGCCATTTTTCATCACTAAAACTAGCAAAAAATAATAATTAAGTGATAAACAAATCAAAAAGATACGCAACTCTAATGGTGTTGCGATAGTGATTGACACTATTTAATGCGTACCACCATAAACACCGAAGCCAAAAGTATATTTATCAATGAGTAACTTTAAATATCAGACATAGAGTATTTTTATTTAAATATTTAAAGAAAAACAAAAAACCCGACTGCGCCGAAACTAATTTTAAAAAATACGTAAAAAAATTAACTTAAATAAAAACTAAAAAGAAACAAACAAGCCCAGTAGTTTAATTCTGTTATGTAATACTAAACAACTACACAATTTAAATAGTTTTATAATCGATACACACATAAAACAAATCATACATTCTAATGCAGAACAGAACGACTCACAGTGGGGGCCCATTCAAATTTTACCAATCAAATCTTCCCAAGGGGCCCCGACTGTGAGTCGTTCTGTTCTGCATTAGAATGTATGATTTGTTTTATGTGTGTATCGATTAAAAAACTATTTAAATTGTGTAGTTATTTAGTATTACATAACAGAATTAAACTACTGGGCTTGTTTGTTTCTTTTTAGTTTTTATTTAAGTTAATTTTTTTACGTATTTTTTAAAATTAGTTTCGACGCAGTCGGGCTTTTTGTTTTTCTTTAAATATTTTTATTTTATTTTATACTTTTTAGTTACGATTCATTGACTTCGTTATAAGATGGTAAATTTCGCAATCTAGTCATTTCATTGAGGGAGTTAATATCGTGGGGATTATTAAGTAACTTGCGGTGGTCTAAACTACTGATGATTAGTCCCTCTAGAGACCTAACTCGGCTCAAAGCTACACATGCTTGACCTTTAGCAAAAATGCGTGAACTTAAGTCAACCAAAGCTCGGTCCAAAAGTCCAAAGTAGTTCCTTGGAGCTTGTGTACAGTTACACCCCAGCACAATATCAATGGCAACATTTTTCGCTCTATTTTACCCTGTCCGCGAAGTGCATCGAATTCTGTCGTCGATGGTTCGATTCTGACTCCTACTCCAGGAACATTGTTTATAATTGCTTTGTCGTCAAATTCTATATAAACAGCTTGTGGCAATTCTCCGGGTTCCAATTGGTCCCTCCGAAGAGCTGGCCACTCAATTGTCCTTATAACACCCATTGCTCTGTTAACAAGACCATGGGTAACATTCAAATTTCTTCGTAACATAACTCGTGATCCTAAACCGATTGTTATTTAACGATTCCTCCAGTTTTGTTAGGATCATCAGAAACATAAACCTACATCTTTCGGTTTTTGACCATATATTTTCGATTCTACTGATATATTAACTGCATGTAATTTAAACAACCTAGTAGTTTTTGCCAATATAGTTGTCATCTTTTGCTTATGTTCATTGACCTGTCTAGTAGATGGGAAAACTCGAATGATTTGATTTACAAACGTGCATCAAATGAACAACGCCATCTATCGAGTTTGGTGGTAAACTTTTGTTTTACCAAAAATATTTGTTCTTCATGCTTTTTCACTGATTTTTTTATTTGTGTATCGTTTATACTTGAAATGAAAACTTAAATCAATAAGTAAGAAAATTAGCGAGAATGATTGTTTCGTTAAACAACTTTAAATCGTTATATATCCTAAACTATTATTCAAAATGAAAAATGATAAAAGGAACCTAAAAATGATTTTAAAATACCTATTCAACGACACCGCACTTGACATAGTTCATCGACTTTTTTTTTCATTTTGACAATATGGCGTCTGGTTGTAGCTGTGGTGAATTTTGATTACTGTCATGTCTTTAGTGACACTCGCAAGGTTAAGACGAATCGATTGACGTAAGAATTATCAAAATCGGCCTACGCATTTGGTCTCTAGAACGCTACATAGAAACAAACATACATACATACATACATACATACATACATAGACTGATAAACACATTACCCTCCTTTGCGTCGCGCAGTCGGGTAAAAATAATGCCTGATGATAAAACATAGTAATCTACTAAATAGTCTCTAACTTCGTTTGATGACAGTTGGTAGACATAGTTTTTTTTGCTATTGATTTCTCATACAGTCCTTTAAAATATGGCCTAGGTTTAACTTTTGGCGAAAAGAAAAAAATATATATGCCAGCAATGTATGGCAAAAGTTTCATTCCTTTTTAAATTAGATATGTCCCATACCCTTAAAAATAATAAAAAACTAGACATTTATTATATCTACTATTAAAAACTGCAGGTATATCACATCTGTGTTGCTTTTGCTCTCCAAGGTCCTCTAAATATTAATGACTTGGCAGTTGATATGAATTTAAAAACACATGCATTTCGCGACGAAGATATTGAAAAAAGAAATTTAATTTACATTTTGTGTCTTTGTTGTCGTGCCATGTTTACTTTTAATTCCTTTCAGAATAAGACAATTCAAGCGAAGTTTAAAAGAAAATGAAATTTTGTCGTACCTATTTCCAATAAAAGTAATTTTGTTAGACTCCAATCAATTTTAAACTTATGGAAACAAAATTAATGTGCCAAACTGCAAATTACGCGTTAGCTGTTTGAATTATTTTAATGAAATTTCGTCAGGCAATGATTATCATTTATCTTACATTTAATTAGTAATGCTGTAATAATTTAAAGGTAAGAATAAACTTTATTATACAATAAAACAATAACTAAATTTTATATCCAGAAATGGAAATTTATTTCCTTACACTGAAAGACGAGGTGGATTAAAAGTTCATTAATTTTTTTATTAAAACTTCCACGGCTGGTTTGGCACATTTGATTACATTACATTCAAGCATACCATAAGGTGTGGCGATTTCCTCTACTCCTTAGTATCTTGCTGATGGATTGATGACATTAACTATTCTGATATGATTCGTAGCCAATTTTAGATCTTTTTTTTTGTTTCGGGTGGGATAGTCATCTAATGTTGTACGGTACAACCGCACATACTGCAAGTCAGCATTTACGCCTCACATTCATTTTAACTTTATAATAAAGTTCAGTTCGCGTCGAGCCATCAAACCGGGCAATCTCATCACGGCCAACAAGGGCCACGTGTCACTCATTACACACACATCAGTTCATTAGCTCATTTTACCAAAACCATTGGAACAATACAGTAGTTTAAATTATCCAACCATCTTTTATTCTATACCGCCCACATCATCTAAAAGTAGTGTGTGATCTAGCAAGAGATCATACATTCTTTTTGGTCCTTCGAGCCTAAGCTTCGCACGCTATATAATCCATTTCGCGCGCGTGGACATAGCGGGAGCATAGCTATCCAGTGACTCTAAAGTGTGTTGTGCTCAGTGACTATCAAACTTCGAGACAAACAAGTGTCTCAGGGTCAACAAGGACCCACAAACCATCAGGAGCTAAGTGTGGTTAGAGACCAACAGGTGTCTCAGGGTCAACAAGGACCCATAAACTATCAGTGTTCAGTGAAGGCATATTAGACTTTGGGACTAACAGGTGTCTCAAAGTTTGTTGTGTCGTCAGGAGGTGAGACTAGCAGGTGTCTCAGGCAATCACCAAGAACCAGTAAGCAGTCATCAAGGACATTCAAGTAAGATCTTTCCAATTATTTCTTACTTCACTAAGTCTTCATCATGGAGACCATACATGCAAACCAGGATGAGCTTTACATAGCCATCCAAAAGTTGGCTACAAATGTCAAAAAGGATTCAGTAGATCAAAAAACTGCCGACTATTTCAAACGACGTTTAGATACATTAAAACAATATTGGTCTGATTACCAGTACAATCACGACCGCCTTCTTACGGAGGAAAGCAAGACTCATCCGTATTTTAGTGGCCGTAAATATGAACGAACAGAAGAGCTGTATATCTCGACCAAAGCACTCATTAAAAGATGAAGGAACCACAACAAGGGGGAGCCACTCAGGAAGCACAAGGTCCTGCATGGTCAGCGCAAGAAGATCTTGTAGGACGTCAATCGCCACTCGTCGAGGTAGGCTCCAGAGGTACATCTAGCAAGCTTGATGAACTATTGAAGAAGCAAGCAAGCAATTTCAGAGCCCTGCAACGCACTGTGGCAGGGATAAATTTGGATATTATGTCCGAAAAGTGGGAGTTGAAAGATGCCTTACGTACTCTACAGGCTCGATGGTCTATCATAGATTCCTTACATTGGGAATTAGACAGCGAATTGGAAGGTACAAATCAAGAATATGAGGTGTCTTATACAAAGCAAGAAACTATTTACAATAAATTGAACAATGCTATTAACAGGAAATTAGGGTCTGTAGTTCACAAGGAAAACTGGACACCAAAAATTGACATCCCGTTCTTTAATGGCAATTATCAAAATTGGGTGTCTTTTAAGGATTTGTTTGTAGAAGCAATCCACAGTAATGTCTCCTTATCAAACGCACATAAGATGCAGTTTCTTAAAAGCAAGGTACGGGGAGAAGCTGAGCGTTTGATACAGCATCTACAAATCAGTTCCGACAACTATATTGTGTGCTGGGAGATATTGAACAACAGGTACAACAACACGTGGCAGATTTTTAAATCTCACTTAGACCTCATACTAAATCTTCCAGTAGTTCAACAACCAAACGTCCATCAGTTAAAGAATATGCATGATACTACATTAGAGTGTTTAAACTCGGTAAAGAACCTAGGCGTTGATGTAGACAGCTGGGATCCATTCATCGTGCGTTTTTTATTACTAAAATTAGATGCGGATACTCATGACCATTATTTGGAAACTCGGAACATGCCGAGAGATCTGCCAAAATTGTCGGAGTTTCTAAGCTTCTTAGAGAGCAGATTCACTGCATTGGAATCTTCGCGCAAGAAAAACGAAAATTCCAAACCAAGCAAGCAACAAAATTCATCAGCGTCAAATCTCAAGAAAAAATATTCAGCAAGTAAGATTTCAGGGAATTATGTCGACAAAACATGCCCGTTGTGTAAAGAGTCACACGGAATATTTTATTGCAGTAAGTTTTTAAATATGACACCAAGTGCAAAGCGACAAACTGTTACACGATTGCATTTGTGCAAAAACTGTCTTTATTCACATGGGGATAAAGAATGTACATCAGAAAATCGCTGCCGTGAATGTCGTGGCAAACATAACACACTTCTACATGAAGCGTTTAACAATAAGTCTTCATGTAACCCAATTACAGAGAATAACACACCTGCAGTTTTTGCAACCAGGACACAAAAACAGGAATCGCAAGAAAATCACGTTGTGCAACAAGGCAACAACGTGATCGAAACCTTATTAGCCACCACGATGATCAAAGTTCAAGCAAGTGACGGATCATACCATAAATTGCGTGCGCTAATAGATCAAGGCTCTCAAGCCTCCCTTATCTCAGCCAGAGCGGCACAACAGCTGGCTTTATCAAGAAAGTATTGCAGAGCCGTCATCTCCGGCATTGGAGAGAAGGAGAGCAGTAGCAAGGGCGTTACGAGCATAACATATTGTTCGCATTTTGATGACTTTACATTACAAACAGACGTGGTAATCATGGACACGCTGATTAATCAATTACCAAGACGCACATTTACCAAGCCAACATGGGCACAACTGGCCGGCATTCAGCTAGCCAATCCAGAATACAATATCAGTCGTCCCATCGACATTTTATTGGGAGCCGATGTGTATTCAAATATCATTTTAGAAGGCATTATCAGGGCTGATCAATCATTACCGGTTGCGCAACAGACACGACTGGGATGGATCCTATGCGGCAATTTCAAGACTTTTCATTGTAACGTGGTCCTTAATCAAGTGGACGAATTACAACGATTTTGGGAGATCGAAGACATCACAGAATCACCCAATTTATCCGCAGAGGATCTACAATGCATTAAATACTACAAGAAAACAACAACAAGACGTGAAAATGGCATGTATGAAGTAAGATTACCATTTCAAGAAAACTTTGACACACAGTTAGGATTGTCAAAAAATAAAGCTATGGCGCAATTTCAACAGTTGGAACGGAAATTTCACAATAATGAAGAATTAGCAAACCAATATAAGTTATTTATTCAAGAATATAAAACGTTAGGACATATGAAACTAGCGTCCGGTAACATGCAACCCGATTATTATTTACCGCACCATTGTGTATTGCGAAATGATTCAACTACGACAGCACTTCGTGTAGTTTTTAACGCATCTTCAAAAACAACATCAGGACACAGTTTGAATGACGTTATGTTAAAAGGTCCAAATCTACAGCAAGATCTCCAATCTTTACTCTTAAGGTGGAGACAATATCGCATAGCTTTTACGGCAGATATTGAAAAAATGTTTCGTTTTATTTGGTTAAATGAACAGGATCAAAGATTTCAAAAAATCATTTGGAGAGATGCTCCAGACATGCATAATCAGGTATACCAGCTATGCACTGTTACATACGGAACCAAGGCCGCACCATTTTTAGCCATGATGACTTTAAAACAATTGGCTGAAGATGAGAGACACAATTTCGGCAGTATTGCAATAAAGGCATTGGAGCAATCATTCTACATGGATGATATTCTACACGGGACTTATTCTGTCGAGTCAGCAATAAAATTGAAGCAAGATTTAATCAAATTGTTAAAATCAGGAGGGTTCAATTTAAGGAAGTTGTCTTCCAACGCATCATCTTTACATGACGATACAATCGGGGCAAGTAACCAGCAAGGTAATTTCGATTTCAAGGAAATGGAGACATCAAAAACCTTGGGATTACGTTGGAATTCCAAAGCAGACATATTTACATTTCAATCCAAAATTGAACCATTTACCAAAACACCAACTAAGAGATCCATGTTGTCAGACATATCAAAGTTGTTTGACCCTCTTGGTTGGCTGTCACCTGTATCAACCAAATTAAAACTGCTATTTCAGCAAGTTTGGATGTCAAGTATTCAATGGGATGACAAGTTACCCGATCAAACTAGCAAGGAATGGCTAAACATTAAAGGTGACATGCACAAAATTAATCAATTCAAATTGGAGCGCTGGTTGGGAACAGGAGAAAACAACACGCTAGAGCTGCATGGATTCTGCGATTCTTCTAATAAAGCTTACGCATGCGTCGTTTATTGCAAGACAAAAAACAACGCAGAAACAAAGATCTCGTTAGTAGCAGGCAAAGCGAGACTAACTCCGGTTAACAAGTCAATTTCATTACCAAGATTAGAGCTAAGTAGCGCTCTGTTACTGGCAAAGTTGCTATCTAAAATTCAACAATGTTTTAGCAATCATAATATTCATATATACAGTTGGACAGATTCAATGGTAGTCCTAGCGTGGTTACAAGGAGAGCCAGGTAAATGGAAGCCCTTTGTCGCCAACAGGGTACGAGAAATATCAAGCATCATACCTACAAACAGCTGGCGTTACGTCAAGTCAGCAGAAAATCCAGCGGACTGTGCAAGCCGTGGATTGGGTGTCGATCAATTGAAAAACCATCCGCTGTGGTGGGAAGGACCGTCGTGGCTGCGAAACTACGACACCGGCCAAGAAACTGAACAAGCAGTATTTACCACAGACGAAGAGGCAAGAAAAATCAAGCATATTAATCACATATCGCAGCAAGAAAGCGACAACATTTTGGGTGAATTATTAACAAGATACAGTTCACTTGCTAAACTAACAAGAGTTTTAGCATGGATATTGAGATTTATCAAGCAAGCAAGAAACAAGAAAAACCGTGTAGAAGGTTATTTTACATTACATGAATTAATTAATGCTAAACATAAATTAATTTTATATGTACAGCAGAGAGAATTTGCACAAGAAGTGCATAATTTACAAGATAACAAGCCACTATCATCAAAAAACAAGTTCCCTCCTGGGAAGTGGGCAGCTGGCCGAGCCGTCCAGCAGCATACCGGAGGCGATGGCCACACCAGGGTAGTTACATTGAAAACAAAGAATGGGTTTATCAAGAGGCCTGTTCTCAAGCTGTCTACTCTCCCTGTGAATGATAGAATCGACAAACAAGAGTCGCGTCCCAAGGAAGTGAAGGATGGCAAAACAAATAAAAAAGTAAATTATAGCTTCTCAACGCTGGTAATGATACTTTTGTCTTTCACGAGCATCTTGACCACAACTCACTGTTCTTACAATGTTACACAATTAAAAGACAATCAAGGTCTTTATTTTGATAAAATTGCAAACATGCAATTAATCAGAGATGATTGGAAAATAGTAACATACTATGACATGAACTCATTTTGGCAAGGTACAGAAGCATGCAGTAAATACCTAGCCTACTTGGATCAGATGTGCAACAAGTTTAAAGAAACGTCACACTGTGACATCATACAAGTTCAATTGCAGCATGAATTCTCGGAACTCCTGTACTATAACCACCTGTTGCTGAGTCAGCATTCCAGCACGCGCCGCGCACGACACCTGCGCCGGCGCAAGCGAGGCCTTATCAACGGTGTAGGGTATCTTGCAAACAGTTTATTCGGTGTACTTGATGAGAGATTTGCCGACCAATATAAACAAGATATTCAATCAATTCAGGACAATGAAAATCATTTGCTTTCACTCATGAAACAACAAACAACGGTCATTGAGGCAGAATACAACGTTTTGAAAAGGAATGAACAAGCAATTAATAAGCAACACAAGATGCTTAATTCACTATCGATCAAGTTAGATAAGATGGAGAACGTTTTGTTGGACGAATCAGAGAGAAATCGAATCATGAATGATTTCAGTACGGGAGCAATTGCTACGAGTAATGTTTTAAGACACCTGAAAACAATTCAGACAAGTTTATTGGATACCATAACTGATGTTTATCACGGGAGACTCAATTTTTATTTACTATCACCAGAACAACTGAAGGACACTCTAAACACAATATCGGGCCATCTTTCAAAGGATCTTTCTTTGTCGATCAATAACTTACAAGATAACTTCAAAAACATTTATCATTTATTGTCAGTCAAAGCAAGAATGACTGAAAAATATTTGATCTTTGAATTAAAATTGCCTTTGGTGTCCAGAGATTTATTTTCGATCATGAAAATCAATCCAATACCTCAGCTTGTAGGTAACTCAAGCATGGCTATTGTAACTCCGATTGCTGAGTATGTTGCAATAAATTTGAAGAAGGACTCGTATTTACCGATGTCTATATACGATGTTTAGACTTGTCTACGTGACAATGACGATACATATCTATGCCACATAGAGAAGCCGATTTATCATCTCAAGAATGATGAAAAATTGTGTCAAGTAGAACCAGAAACCAGCAAATGCAAGATCAGCACTACGACTTGTTCGAATCAATGGACAACACTCCATAAAACAAATAACTATGCATTTTTCTGCTGCAGTCAGTGCCAAATAAGAATTCTATGCGACGATCAAGTGTCGCCGGGGCAGTTGGTAAAGGCAGGCATATTGGGAGTCAAACACGATTGTCTAATAAAAACCGAAAGTTTTACGGTTTACTCACACAATGAAGGTCTTAGCACTTTAGACATAAAACCGTCCTTTAACCTGCCTGAGATAGAACCCATCAATCATATCATAGACGTAGGCATCCCAACTCCACTGATACAAAACTATTCACTTTTTTCGAGCAACAAGGAGCTTGACGACATCAAAAGGCAACTCCATATTCTCAAAG